>OX637479.1:11363200-16363200 GCA_951800055.1 Cenopis cana | reverse complement strand
ATTTAGGCTTAACCTCAGAGCATATACGACATTCGCTTGTCATCTTCCTAATATCTTCAATCGAATAAGCCAGGTTTTTGGAACGAACCCAATGCGCCATTCTAGTTACTCCCGGGTGACAAAGGGCCTCGTGAAGCGATCGTAACTTCGCAGGTGTTTCGACCATGGCGCAAACACGGGAGAGGGCATCTGCTACATGGTTCTGCGTACCAGGCCTGTATACGATGTCGTATTTGTATGGTGACAGTTCTAAACGCCAGCGTTGGATTTTCTCATTTTTGATCTTGCTCGTGTGCTTAACATTGAACATGAACGAGACAGATCGTTGGTCAGTGACAAGCAGGAATATTTTTCCAATGAGAAAATGTCGCCATTTCTTCAAAGACTCTACGATTGCGTAAGCTTCTTTCTCGATGGCAGAGTGATTTTGTTCACTTCGGTTGAGTGTTCGGGAATAAAATGCTACGGGTCTTCCCGCTTGCGAAAGGGTTGCCGCAATAGTGTGGTCCGATGCATCAGTCTCAACTGTAAATGGCACGTTAGGGTCAATGGCATGGACGCAAGATTTCAATATATCGTTCTTCAGTTCTTGAAAATCTTTGACTATCGTAGCATTCAGTGGAAAAGTCTTGGCTTTTGATAGCTCATGTACCTTTTCTGAGAAATTCGGTATCCACTTTGAGTAATGGGCGAACATGCCAAGAGCTCTTCGCATACTTGGCAAATCGTGAGGTGGAGGTAAATTTAGAAGAGGTTGTAATCTGTCATTGTCGGGTTTGATTTGATTGTTTAAGATCGTATAACCAAGTATGTTTATTGAAGTCTGTTTGTAAATAGACTTATTTTCATTTAAAGTAAGACCATACTTTTTAGCAGCCGTAAGAAAATTTTGCAGATTCTCGTCATGCTCTTCTGGGTTCTTGCCACAAACCGTTATATCATCGAGGTAAGCGAACGTGCCCTCGAGCTTTTCCGTCCGAATCAGCCAATCAATAGTTCTCTGGAAGCTGGAAACTCCGTTGGTGACTCCAAAAGGGATTCGACGGAATTGGTAAAGATTCCCAGCAGCTTCAAAAGCAGTATATGGTCTTTCCTCTGACAGGATTGGCACTTGATGATAGGCACTTTTCAGGTCTATAGCGCTAAAAATAGAATATTTGGCCACTTTAGATATTAATTCCTCTATGTTAGGAAGTGGATAGGCGTCCAGTTCAGTATATTGATTTATTGTTCTCGAGTAGTCGATTACTAGGCGTTTCTTATGATTCGCATTCTTAGTGATTAGTACTTGCGCTCGCCATGGTGACCTGCTTTCTTCGATAATACCTTCCTTCAGAAGATTCTTAACCTCTTCCTCAATAAAACGCTGATCGTCGTCGCTGTATCTTCGTGACTTGATAGCAATCGGTTTGCATCCAGGAGTTAGGTTGGCGAATAAAGGCACAGCAGGGACGGAAGCTTCAGCGACGTTGCAGACGACTAAAGGGTCTTTGGGGCCGCCAAATGCAAATTCAAGAGAGGAATGTTTTCCTAATACGTCATGGCCTATAATCATGTCAGAGCATAAGTTTTCTACTACAAGAAGATGGACGTCGTCGTATGAGTGTTTGCCCATTGTAAGCTTGAGACAGGTTTCTCCTTTAACTGCGGAGGTATGATTGAGAGATGCCATTGATATAGTTTGCCGACTAGGTTTCATGTTCAAGGAACACAGTTTCGCAAACTCGAAATTGATGAAACTCTTAGAACTTCCAGTATCGAGCAGAGCTTCAGCTCTAATGCCCTTGATATAAGCAGGAACTGTTGCTTTGCGTAGGGACGATGGTGATGCAGCAATGATGCAGGCGTTGATGTTATCAGGGTCCGAAGTGGCAGCGCTGGTTGGGTTCTTACTTCGACAGACGTTTGCGAAATGCCCTTTCTTGTTACATATCTGACATAAAGCATCAAAGGCGGGGCAGGTCTTGCGCGGGTGCACGCGTCCTCCACAGAAGAAGCATTTCCGATTTGAGCGGTTTGGGTAGGTCGGCGTTGCTGCTGCGGAAGCATTTCCACTTGACATAGAAATATTCCGTACTTCGTTGCTACTGGGATTATATTCGCTCGTCGCATTCACGGATGTGTTCGTGTAGTGCAGCGTGTTGACTTCGGCCATCTCCAAGGAGCGCGCCTGGTTATGCGCTTCGTCCAATGTAAGGGATAGGTTTTCAAGAAGTCTCTCCCTTATCTTTGTAGAGGAAATGCCGGCTATGAATGCATCGCGAATATTGTCATCCCGGTTCGTCTTACTGTCAACAGCGGCAAAATTACAATCTTTGGATAATTGTTTTAAGGCTTGTATATAGGTGTCAATACTCTCGTGACTATTCTGTCTCCGTGTGGCGAGGGCGTGGCGTGCGTACAAGATGTTGTTTGGTTTTACATACAGTCGGTCCAAGATGCTTATTGCTTGTTCATACGTTTCGCACTCGCTTATGTAATTGTACACGTTTGGAGACACATGATTAATGAGTAAGGTAAGCTTGACCTGGTCGGTTTCGAAGGTCTGCGCTGCAAGAAAGTTGAGGAACGTTTTCTTCCAGTGTGTCCATTCCGCGGCCGCCGAAGTTTGCGACGGGTCCCCATCGAATCGCTCTGGTCGTAGATATTTGTCCATGCGGACTGTAGTCGTTTTATTTGCTAATTAAATTGAAATAATAGCCAAAACCTAAATCATAGGTTTTAATTAGCAAAAGTTGACGTAAGTGAATGACAATAATAAGGTGACACAAATGTATAGAAAATAGGAAATGCAAAAGAGGTTTACTACAACAAGTTACAAGGTAGAGGCTTCCTATTAAGTATGCAATAAAATGACAGTTTATAAGCTATTGTGCATAAATAAATTCGTCTACCGTCAGGAGGGGCTTACTACCGTGACGTCATCGCGCCGCGCAAAGTACATGCGGCCGCCGGCTCACACATTGTGTGACTATTCAATGGCTGCGGAGCAGCGTTACGGATCGCACGCGCACGCGCTTGTACGATCATAAAAAATAATTATTTTCGTGTAGTTTCGTGTTAAATAATAATATCAAAACCACAGCATTATTGTATTGCAGCATGTTGCACCAATAATAATAAGAACGTAGACGTAAGAACGGTCATTGAGTTTGGTATTCACCAACGGTTGACATAAAAGAAAACGAAAATGAAATCGTTGGTTCTAAGAAACCTCTTTTATTTTTTAAAGTGATGCCTTTAAAAATTATATAAAACTTTGTATCCCCTGGTTACATGTATGGAGTGCCCCCTCCCCCTACTTTAATATTTTTTCGTCATTTCACATCACTTTTACGTAGCGGTTCATACGAGTAGAACACACCTTCCTGCTAAATGTTTTAATTGTATTTGTAGTGCTTATAGTCTCCGAGTACATCGGCTGTCACATACAGACGAAAAGACGGACGGACGGGTTCCGTTTTCACCATTTTGGCTACGGAACCTTTAAAGTACTATTCGTAATTGTATTGTAAACAACACTACTAATAATAAAGTACATATATTAAAAATAGGTTCTCGCTGGTGGTAACCCTAGCGCTGAGGGCGGGGCCTCGAAAGAGCGCGTTGCGTGCGATAGAAAGAGATGGCCACGTTTAGGCACGTTTGGCATACCTAAACGGGGAATTTGTTAGCAGAGAAACTTCTGTACTTGTACTATTACTTATTCTGTGCTACCGTCTGAAGATTGTATGGGATGCCAATAATATTCAATGCACATAGGCTTGTGTGGTGTGTGGGGTACCTATGAATAGGTCTTTAAAAATGATATAGGAGTTTCTAAAAGAAAATTTCCATTTAGGTCAACCGTTGCTGAAATATTCGCGTCAAAGATCGTAAAAATTGTGTCCACCCCCTTTTACGTTCCAAACTATGAAGATTAAATTTCTGAAAAAAATTGAGAGGGTGTGGATATAGAAATACTTTCAAACACTTTTGGTTTGAACAAGATAGACAAGATAGATAAATCGGTTTCTGGGTAATCGCTGATGCAGTGGCGTAGCTAGATGACTAAGGGCCCTGGGGCAAAAAAAAAATTGGGCCCCCTAAACTGTTTAGGTTTTATCAATATATATACTTATTTCTCGCTCGTTCAAGAGGTTTGCTAATCAGGTTCAGGGCCGGACTTACAGACCCAGGACCCCTAGGCCCTTGGCATTTAGGGGCCCCCTCCAATAACAAAAAAATCCATTTTAGAAATGTACGGACGCAACGCAAAATTTAATTTTTAATCACCACTGTTAATTCTACTATTTGACCGAGTGAAACGAAGGGTTCTGCTTCAGGTTCGACAAAAATGATTCCGTTTGTTCTCGTCTACAGGTCGCATTTCTCAGCCGATTCTCGTGAAATTCTGTGGCCAGATTTGAAAATTAAACATAGTTTTTTGTCGAGTCAGATTTTGCCCATTTAAAATAAAAATAAATGTCAATGTTTTGTATGCGTCTGCGGCCGAATTTCGGTTTAGTCTCCTCTACAGGTCGCATTTCACAATCGAAACTCGTGAAATTTTTTGAGCAGGTTCTATGATTACATAGATTTTTTTAAATGAAAACGCGAGCGTAGTAAGCGCGAAATTTTTGGAACATTATGATGCAGGTGCAGAATATACTTCATAGTTCATATGCATCATCAATTAAGTAATGTAGACGAAAACGCGCGCTTAACGAGCCCTAAATTTTTTGAGCCTTATGTGCAGGAGTTGAAAATACTTCATACACATTTACACATCAAGTGATGTAGATGAAAACGCGAGCGTAGCGAGCGCGAACATTTTCAAACATTATTTGGAGGTGCGGGAAATACTTCATACACATCAAGTAATGTAGATGAAAACGCGAGCGTAGCTAGCGCGTAATTTTTCGGACATTACATGCAGGTTGTAGGTGCGAAAAATCCTTCATTAGCATCAAGCAATGTAGATGAATAAAACGCGAGCGTAGCGAGCGCGAAATTTTTCGATAATAAAAATATATGTGAAGGCTCAGTCACGGGGGGCCCCTAGGCCGGCGGGGCCCCTAGGCCCGGGCCTTGTGGGCCTAGGGGGAAATACTGGCCTGATCAGGTTTAGGGGGCCGCCTGAGCTTGGGGGCCCCGGGGCACTGCCCCGCCTAGCCCTTCGGTAGCTACGCCACTGCGCTGATGTAATTGCCGTGAGTTTGCTATGAGCATACGAACTTCTTTACGACCTTTTTTTTATTTGATGTATTTGTATTGGATAGTGGTTTTAAATGTGGGTTAGTGGTAGGTAGGTAAAAAGAAAATGAAAAATTTATTCATAACATCGTTATTAGGTAGTTGTTGCACTAATAACATAAGTTTGTTATTGTTACTAATAATAAATAGCATAGTGGGTAGAATGTTGTCAAGACAAAAAATAGCGCAGGCGCGCGTCGCTCTCAAAAAGATTCTAACTCAAATTAAGTAACGGGAATATTATTGATGACATGGGTCTTAAGTTGGTAATTAAAATGATTGAATGAGTTAGCTTCTTTTATAGTTTTAGGTAAGGTATTATATAACCGTGCTCCTTCGAATGTAATGTAACATTATTAAATATTGTTAATAAATGAATGACTTTCGAATTTCGAATTGAACTTACTAACAAGCATTTTTTACGTGTGTCATTAGTTGAGTAAGTTCACAAGTTTAAAATTCGCGACTTGATATTATTTGGCTCCTATAACGTCTGTCTCGAGCCAAGCAAAGTTCGTGGATGTTAAGAGGGTTCGAACGAGTCCACTAGCGCCACTCGTGAATTATTGCGATTTTTTTTAAATTAACGATAGATATAGGAAGGGGAACGTTTTGTACTGTATTTTGTATATAAGTTACGAGTAAGTACCTACCTTTTAAATACATGAAACTAGTTTTTAAGTTGCTAGATTCGTCCAGCTATGAGCTCGAAAATAAAACGGTAGTTTTATTTCATAAAGCACAGTTTTAAATATCTATCGTTATTTTTAATTAATTACAATTATTCACAAGTGGCGCTCGTGGAGAGAGAAAATAGCAATTATAAAACTCGTCTGTTTATCATCCACTTAATTCGTAAGTCCGCGTACTTACTCGCTCGTCTATTACGGGCTTTATTGTTTGACCTCTGTGGGCGCTGAGTAGAGCTGTCAGTGTCAGATGGCCATGTCATGATGCCATGTCAGGCTGTCGGCTGTCATGTCATTTTCATTTTATTTGTGTCTTGTGAGCTTGTATTTGTGAGTTAAGAGTTAAAAGTCGGCAAGCTGATTCTATCTTTAAATGTAAATGTAAGGAAAACCTAAAATAATAAAATATTTTGAACTATATCCGGAGCGCCAGTGCTTGAAAGATTCGTTCAAGTATTTTACAGGTAATTTAGATACACATATACAACGGCCTGCTATTTGGCATCGGACTTGGTGTCGAGAAAAACTGAGTGGAGGTTTAGCGCTTGTAATTGCAATGAACGAGTATTACAAATTAAATTTTTTATATAAATCTATTTCATTGCATTACAAATACATTTCTAGTGCACAAATTACAACCAAATGATGCAATCAACAGAATGAGTCATTGCTTTAGTAGTCAACAAAAACATTCGTGGAAATCCCAGTTACAATTTTCAGATACCACATTTTTACATTTTTAATTTCAAAATAATTTTAGTTCTTTAACAATCATATCAATCAATATTTGTTATAGATTCAAAACAGCAGATAGATTGCGTGCCTAACTTCGGAGTATTTTAAAGATCCTGGTGCTCTAAAATGATATTCTTCGAGGGTTTTCAGAACAGACATCCCATGATGCTTAGACGGGAGCCACCTGTGCCTCAGGCTGACAATGTCGGGAATCAGTGTGTGGAGGTAAAACATACAAATGTTTCTTATTAACCCATTGCGTCCTGGCGAAAACCACAGTCAATAACATTATTTTGTTATATGCCTGGTGATGACCGGGATTGGGAGATGACAGAATAATTCTTTCACCCTTTTTGTTCTGAATTGCTTTAAATTATATGTATAACAAATATGTTTCAGAATGTCATTAAATACCATTCACTTCTTTGCAGGGGTTGTTTGGGCAAAAGTTACTATAATACATCAAAGTTATGATTTAATACGGTTTAAACATACTAAACTTTTAACTGTAGGAAAGTTTTAGGAAATTGTGAAATTGTTACTTTTTAAAATATATGTTGTAATAAAAAATTAGAAAGCCTCATGTTTATTTGCTTTGGATAATTTATCAGAGTGGTAAGAGCAATGGACACCAACAATGTATTTAAGGAATTTTACGAATTCGAAAAAAATGTTTTACATATCTGAATGGCTGACCTTCAAACTAGACCTTATTGGGATTAGGGCCATTCCGTTATTGCGGCTTTAGCATTTTGACACACTCAAGACTTGTTACTAATGAGATAAAAGAGAAAGCCACAAGAATGGTTTAAAGTGCCATTGTGGGTGCAACCAAATCGGCTAATAACCACTCAAAGGGGTCACCCATCCTTAAATATACATAAAAAAAAAACAAGAAGAATAACAGGATATTAACTCTTAATTACCTTACATAATCAATAATTTTTGACTTTGTTGCAAATAATGTCTTTGTAGGCATTTGTAAAACCAGTAATTTGCTCATGAATAACACTTTTCCAACTAAAAAATATATTTCAAAAATTGTGTCTTGGATTGCTTTACAACTACTCACAAGCAATTGTAGTGGTTTCTAGTAAGCACATTCTTATAATTGAACCATAAACCCTTGTGAGTATGAAGCAATGGCCATTATGCATATTTTAAGTAGTCTTTTATACTTAGTCACACTTAACCGACCATTTCATTACACTTTTTACAATGTATTGTACTAAATATTAGGTACAGTCAGCGTCATATAGTATGTAGCATACAAAGTGGCCAATAAAAACCATACAAAATTTGTGGTGTACCAAACCATTTGGCCGTTTTGGCTGCTACATACTATAAAGTAAATAAATAAATATTATTGCCAATCTTACACAAATCAACCTAGTCCCAAACTAAGCAAAGCTTGTACTATAGGTACTAACTTAATTATTGATTCCTTTGTGTAACGATGACTCATATATTTTGTATGGCTAACTTTCGTTACACAAAGGACGCGATCGTAATTTTGTTCTCATTAAGCCCTTAACTATGTACAATTTTTTTGAACACGACTCATATGACGCTGACTGTACTGTATACTTCAACTGGTAGTTACATAACAAAATGTTCACTGAAGTACATACCTTTGTTTCCCATACTTTGTCTTACCATTTGATTTGAATTTCAGGTAAACCACGACGACATATCCACCTTACACAAGCGCCAAACAACGTCAGCGAAACACCTGTGCATCTTCGACATTTCCAACAAACTACAAAGGTACGGCGAATACGACATAGGCGGCACATTCACGGACAACGAACCCGATCTCTGGTTCTATTTCAACACATCTTTCTGCCCGGGAAACAAGTGCCTCCTCAACTTATTCGTATGCCTCAGGAAAGTCGGAAGCTTCAATATCGGAATCAGCAAATCACCCGATGTCACTCATACTCCTGCATCAGCCAATATGCCTGGACGATCCTTCTTACCATATGACTTTAAATGGCAAGTCTTCAAGTCCAGTCAACCTGACGAGAAATACTTCGTTAAGACGTACTGTTTCTCACCGAAAAACTTAGATGGCAGGATACTGTGCATACCCATTGTAATTAAAACTGACCCAGCCAGTCCTTTCAACATGGATCTTATAAAACAGATAAAACTTAATCATGATTTTGGAGAACTGCTATCAAAGCAGCAGAAAACAAACTTCACAGTTGAGTCGGCGAGCGGGAAACAGTATCAAGTGCATAAGATAATACTGGCTGCTCATAGTCCAGTGCTAAGGAATAAAGTGAAGAATGAAGCGGCCTCATCTCTCTTCTTAGACATAAATGACAATGATATGGAATTGCTGCTTCAGTTCCTATACACAGGTACCATTAAAGACATACTAAGACAGGATTGCCTGAACCTTCTTGACATTGCAGGCAAATTTGAATTAGGCAATCTCTTTTTCTTAGTGCAATATGCTATAGCTGAGCAGATTAATGTAACGAATTGCATGGAGATTGCACTCATATCAGAAAGGTACAATTTAGAAAGGCTGCAAACAACGGTGTTTCAGTTTATAAAAGATAATCCAAAGGTTTATGAGACTGATGGCTGGAAGAACCTAAATGATGTGAATTTAGCAAAGAAAATGTTTCAATATATGCATACTAATAACATAGCACTTAATTTATGTAAAAATTAAATATGTAACGATTTTAGTTAACTCAAGCATAATGGTTTTTCTAAGTCATATTATTGTGATCAGTAAAGCACACACATTACATTCAATACGACACCATGCGAGTTTCACTACATTGCTTGGTTTGATAGATCGATTGAACACTACATTGCTCGATTTGATAGATCGATTGAACACTACATTGCTCGGTTTGATAGATCGATTGAACACTACATTGCTCGGTTTGATAGATCGATTGAACACTACATTGCTCGGTTTGATAGATCGATTGAACACTACATTGCTCGGTTTGATAGATCGATTGAACACTACATTGCTCGGTTTGATAGATCGATTGAACACTACATTGCTCGGTTTGATAGATCGATTGAACACTACATTGCTCGGTTTGATAGATCGATTGAACACTACATTGCTCGGTTTGATAGATCGATTGAACACTACATTGCTCGGTTTGATAGATCGATTGAACACTACATTGCTCGGTTTGATAGATCGATTGAACACTACATTGCTCGGTTTGATAGATCAATTGAACTCATCATACTTCGATAATCCGCAATGTAATGAAACTCGCATGCGAGTCTCGTACTTGTGTGTAAATAAAAATGCATTGAAATATTGTAAGTAATCATATACATCTACTTATCATGTTGCATTTGTTTCGATATGAACAATTTTATATAAAAAAGTCCCATCTGAATAAATGCGCATCAAATATAATAGGTCTAGCCATAAAAGAAACTACAAACACCAGCCCAGTTATAGTTGAAATTATTTCAAATGTCCGCTTTTTATAATACTGGTCATTCGATTTTGAATCGTCTTGCTATGACGGTAAAGTCGGTTTTTGAATGGACTAATTTGATAAGACTGCCAGTTCAAATGATTTTCAGTATAGCATGATCGAGTTTATATGGGACATAATACTAGTTAGTTAACGAGATTTAACACTGTTCTCTTGACACCTGTCATTCCGGTTTGGGAAACGTCAAATATTATACTTAAATTGTACCGGGATGACAGGTATCTGAAGAATAGTGTCAAATCTCGTTAACTATAACTGTAGCGCCCAAAGGCATAATAAAAGGTACCCTCCTCTTCAATGGAATTTATATCTTTCAAAATTGGAACAGGGTTGTATTTGTTTTCTTTTGTTCGATTTCAAAATAATGGAAATTGTACTCTATTTCCTATTACAATAGATTACAATTTTATTTGTCAAATTTTCTAGTACAGTGTGCAGCTAAACGATACACGTATACAGGCATATGCCTAAGTGTGAGAGGTAATACTTTAATGTCTGGCGTACAAACGCGCTAGCTAGGCGCCCGTGGCATGATAAACAGATAATGCACGTCCTAGGAATGTAGTACGAGAAGACGCGTCCCATATACACGAACTCCCGGGTTCTACGTTATTTGCTTGTGCTTTCTCGGTTACAATCTACGGTATATTAGGAACCAATTTAATAAGGAGCCAACACAGGACATCATGTATACTTAAAATTATTTGAACTGTCCGAGTTGTATCAAATTAAGCCGTTCAAAAAGCGACTTTACTGTCCAAGCGTGAAGATTTAAAGTCCAATCACAAGTTTTATAAAATGTCGGACATTTTAAACAATTTCTACTATACAAGGGACGCGTATTCTCCTGTTGTACATTCTTGGGTCGTGCGTGCGTATTATGTCTGTACATTTCGCGGACGTACATTGTATAAAACTTCATAGCAAGATTTTTTCTATGCATTTAACCACTGTTATAATTCTACTGTTTGTTAATAATTTATTTCTTTATAACTTATAATAATATACCCACCTAGTGCCTACTCGTTAAATTAGGTGTCACAACGGTTATGGGTAAAAAATTAAGAGTTGTTATTTCTTAAGCTTAATTTCTTTTCTTGATTGATGAGATGAGTCTATTTAACTATTAAGAGTCATAACATGGTTGTTTTAAATTTAGCATACTTTATATAGTTTCGTTAAATATGTCTCTCACTGTAACTCAATATAATATGCATATATCAGGAATCTGACCTTACAAAAATATTGAAATTTGTTTGGAAATGAACTTATACCCTTTACTCTATCTCAAGTTTTGTAACTGAAACCTAAAAATCTACCAGCGCGGCTAAGATGGTCGATTGGTCGCACATAAGTCGTATTCGTCCCTCTCGCACATACGTACTTGACAGTAAGGGACGAATGTTATATGTTCGACATATTGATCATCTTAACCCTTCGGTGTTAAATACTGGTTCACCCCTTTTTTCAACCCACTACACTATATTTTGTGTTTTGTTTCAACAACTCTTTTAAAGTTGCTATATTCAAAAGTTTATGTATAAAACGTAGTTAATTACGTCTACTTAATGCCATTTTACTCGAAAATGGGTGATATTCGTAAATGTATTTTTGCTGAGTGATATGTATAAGAATAAATCCTTCAAAAGGAGTAAGTATTTGAACGTGCCGAAATAAACGATGTATCTTTGTAAATTATTGCAACCAATTGAAGTTTTATTTTACAATCACGATGCCTTATCTAACCCTTGAACGGATTAATTAATTAACGAAGTTAACAAAACGCTTAACGGATTAACTTTTAAGTTAACTTTGAAAATTGTTAACTGTTGTGACTTATTAAACTTCTATCCTAATCACGCATCATACGGTGCTTACCTGAGCTATGTTATAGTTATAGTAGCCGAGTGGTTCATGAGTACGAATCTCAAATATGATGTCCTAGATTTTCGTCCTGGCCTTTGAGTTAACGGATTAACGTTAACTCCCGTTAAATCTTTCAGAATGTAACGATTTAACGTTTAACGAAGTTAAATTATTTTTTAACGGATAGCGATTAACGAAGTTAACTATTTGATTAACGGTGCCCACCTCTGATTACCACCAAATTTCAAGTTTATGGGTTAATGGGAAGTAAAAAAAATATCTGAAACAAAATTTTGTAAAAAAAAGCTTACCACTTTGGTGGCTTTTCATTCTTTTGTTTTACAATATTTTTAAAAACAAAAATATGGTATTTATCTGCTAAGCCCTAAACAACGATACCCCACTTGATGGGGTAGGTCAAAAGTTTTTTTTCGCGCCCCCTTTAGCTGTTTGAGAACCCCCCTTAAAACAAATATGTAGAAATAAATTTTGACTATTTGTATGGCTTTGGGTCAAGATGCTTATACTACAATAGGGTTCCGTTTGGACCCTTCGGGTACGGAACCCTAAAAATGGTAGGATTGGTTGGTATAATGAAAACACCGTATTAATTTCGCCGTTTATTATTTAATAATCCATGCCGACTATTATACTTAATTAATTCAAATACCTATATCACACAACGGGAACACTGAATGACCTGAGTCTAGGGAATATTCTAAAAACATTTGTTTTTAACATTTTGAGAATACTCCCGTTTTTCCCGCTTCTGAAAAATAGTTCTCTGTCACTTTAAGATAACAATACTAGCTTCCTTCCTTAGTCACAACTGTCTACAGCGCTTGATCGGATCAGGAATAATGTCGACTGGTTTTGATGCCCGATCCACACCAACGGGCTATGCCCGCGCAGGACAAGGACGCAGTTATACGCTAAAGGGGGAAAGACAAACTTTTTATCTCATTCCACCGCATAGCCGCACCCTTGTCCCGCGTCATCATGGCTCATTATGTGGATCGGGCTTGAAGTTGATTAGTCTTTCGTATATTCTCATAACCATGGCCCATGCAGATGAGCAATTGTCACAAACATTTTACGACTCAATAATGATTTATATTAGTAGTTGCCGGGACCAAAGTAGAACCAAAGTTGTAAAGTTTTGCGGTACAGGCCCCTGCGCCGTTATCGCTACTGCCGCTGCGACGCTAGTGAAGAAAACTCTACCCTCCTTTTTCTAATTTGCACGGTTCGAACAGGAATCGCTTGGTTATAGGTAGGTATTTTATTTTGATGTAACTAGTTACCCTTTGTGAGTTACCCACATAAACATTCCTGGTTCAAACTCCGACAAAGGGGTTACCATGAGGTTAAGATAAATTTAGAGTATTTAGACCCTAATAGGGACGTTAGTAGGACGATATACTTGTAGATACTATGATCCGCGAACGACATTGAAAAGTATTTAGAGTTGTTGCAAGTGAAAGTTGAAGAATATATACTTAAAACTTTGTTTGCATGTAAAGTTGTCAGTTTTCTGTGACATGGTCATTGCGGTCATAATCTAGATCTTAAGTTAATCGGTTTACCTAATAAATAGATATTGTTTATAATGTTTATGCAGCCCGACTTTAAGTCAAAATTATTTTGAATTAATAGGTCGTCTTTGATGGTCTAAAAGTTAAAATATTTAACAACAAAATATAAAGTCGACAACATTCCTAATACCCAACAAAGCACAACTATTAAAAAATTAACGCCTCAATAGCTTTAAATACAAATATAATTATTGCTGTCGCTTTCTATATTAACTTAACTACATATACATTGATCTTAAATGAGTATTCGTTCTTTTGCTTATCTAAACTATTCTATAGTTAAAATTAGTATTGCTTGATTAAGGAAAAATTCCCTCAGAAGTCGTAACAAAGAGTGACGCAAAGAAAGATGGCGTTTGGATGTTTGAGTCTCAACATGTGGTCGAACTCCTCATCTCCTGAGCCCGAAGATTCCCGACGACATACCTATCTATTATTCATTAGTACGTTACATTACTTACCGGGGGCGGCAAAATAAAGAATGTCTCAGATCGCAGGTATTTGACGCCTTAAGAGAGCGTAGATGGCATTGCAAAGGTCCAATTATGACACGCGTGAGTTTTCAACTAACCATCCCGCTCTCTACGGAAGCTCGTGTTTTTCGTAAATATTGATGTTTATTCTAAACGTGTACATTTATAAGGTTGAGAACTTATCATTTTACAACTATTACACCAAAAATCATTGTTAAAGATGGGAGGGTTTTAAAGATGCAACCAAAAACATAAAAAAAGGGTTATGTTCGAAAAATAAAAGCATCGAGAAAATTGTTGCAAATCGTGTTTTCACTTTTAAAAGACTGGAGGAAAATAGTTCAAGATTAATATACTCAAAGGACAGATATTTAATGACTATAGATGTTGAGATCTAGGTCGATAAACATTGGCAAAAGTGCATATGTGGGCTCTTAACCGAGGGCAAGAGCGATTGAGGGGAAAATGCGATCTGAGGCTTTATTACCGCCCGTATTAAGCTCAAACTTTTCTATTGTCTCCCCCTGGAAGTGGGGTTTCCGTGCGGTTAGTAATTGTCACTATATGGCCAGGTGTGACATAAAAAAATATCGCGTTAGACCACGACTTGCTTATTTTATTTTTATAGCAGAAGCTTTTTGTGCTTAGAATTCCATTTGTTTCTCAAATCAAAATTAACCTTCCTTCTAATTTGCACAGCTCGAGTGATACAGCAATTGCTAGCTGAGTAGCGCGCGACTGTGCTGCAAATATAGCTTTCTGGGGCCTGTCGCTTAATAACTTGTAACACAAGCTCAAACCCCCTTTTCAGAAAAACAGTTCCGCTTGTATTACAAGTTGTTGCGCAGACTCTTGGTCAAAATATTTTTCGAATTTAGCCCTTATGCTTTTAATATTAGAGTCGTCTCAAGCATTTCTTGACTATATTGTCCTGTTGTGACTAGTCACTAGTCGCTACCATTCATCCTCCATTCTTCTTTGTGGCACCGAATCACTAGTATTACGCTAAGAGCTAGTAACGTTAGTTACCACGTTAATGCTAGGATAAATAAAAGAAAAAAGACATCGTCAAAATAAATATGACCTAAAATAGAACGATACTTCAGGACATATTTATTTTTACGACAGAAGTAGGAGTTCCTAAATTACAAAATATACATATTACCTACTCAGCAAAACCGAAAATTGTATACAAACATTCAGTTGTACAACAAAGTGAAAATCTTGAAAGCAATCGGAATATCCTTGAACCACAAAAACTTTATCTAAAGCATCATATCTACACAGTGTATCTATTATTAAAGAGGCGTCTAATGATATTAGCTCTTAGACTATAATGTTGATATAAATCAAGCGACCATCAAATGGGCTTGTAACAAAAACTAAGTTGTAAAATGCATAGCTATTGTACAAAATTATATCAGAGATTCTTAAAAAAACATTAATTTTCTACATCGCTGGTATAATATGTTATTGTAATTACCTAAATTAAATTTACAAAACTAAGTGAGCTTAAAGTTCCTTTCATGAACAGCTTGATATAAAAGAACTTATTGATGTTAATAAAAATATATTGACAAACCTTAAAATTATTGCTGAATCATTATGTATCTAGGCAATAACATGTGTAACAATTTTGTACATATTCTAAGCTTCCAAGTGAAAAGTTTAATATGATACATAAATTGCCGCTACCACGAAAGCCCTATTTCTATGGTTTGGTATATTAATCAATTGAGGTTTTGATTGTTTAAATCTAGGAAATACACTGATTTGCCTCAGCAGTTGGTATTCTATTCAATTAAACGATTTGATTGAATCTACATCCCAAAGTTTCTTCAGTCCTTAATAGCACCAGTGGTCACGCGTTACACTGATAAAAACATATTTTCACTCTGGTAAATTACATTCAACTGCCGAACATTATCGCTTCTTTCTGCCTTTAACTAGCATGACCGCTGAATCGGACATAATCATAATGCATAGCATTTCGTTTCTTACTTCCAAAATGTAATGCTATATGTCTAACAGACGCGACACGATATAATTATGCTTGATGGCGATGATGTAACGCGCAAGAGAGATAAGTGTTTTAAATGCGATCGTGCAACCAGCCTATCGCGTTAATGTCGAACATAACGCATTCATCTCTCTCGCGCTTAGACAGCCTCGATAGCTAGTAAGGGACGAATGCCGTATGTCAGCTTTGGTATCAGATATAAAGCTTTCGTAGCAGCGCTCATATAAACTCATTGTGATAAGAGTTAGACACTATGATATTCTCATGATAGAAAATTGCTAAACTGGATACTAATTCAACAAATGTATAGAAAATAACTAAGAAATATACAGTCTCCGCCGCAGAGTAGGTATTAAAGCTAAACTGTTCTTATGATATTTCGCAATGAGTATTGTGTCTATCTACAAAGAAAGGTTTACAAAGTGTGCACAGTGCAGAGAAATGTTTGTTGTATTTATTGCTATTTTTAAGAGTTAATTAAAGATAAGTCTACTAAATAAACTCGTATCTTTACTGCATCACAATAAAGATTGTACAATATAGTTTAAAGTTAAATGAAAAAAAAAATTACGTTTACCTTCTGGCATTCCATACACCAAGATATTTTCGCTATTTAAACAGTGAAATATTATCATAAAAAATTCTAATACATTTATAACTGTTGCAACAAGAAATATTATATTCACAACCATTCACATCAATTGTAGGTCTAATAAGCAAAACATCAGATATTCAACGCTTTTCTACAAGTCGACGGAAATATTTCGATTTATTGTATACAAATGGCAACAGATTTTCACAACCACTATAAATTTGCTAAAAAGTATATTTCTCAAAGTGATCTTGTATGTGTATGTCCAGGTGGTTAGGTCTTTGAAATTTATTATAAATTAACTGGTTTTGATGGACGCAATTAATATTACTTGTCATGTCGATTTGATGACCAAATGTTCTGATTCGTTCCTGAGCTAAATGCCAACAAGGCGCCAATCAAGCGCCGAGCGTTAAGGGTCGAAGGACCGAAAGTGAGCGGCAAGGTCACGTGAGGCCGAAGGCCCGAAGTGTCCCATCAGAGCGCGAATCCAATATCTTGACGCCGAATCTTCGCCTCTATTGCTTCATTTGCTTGGAATTAAAAAAAGTGATGCCCAAGCCCTGGAACGTTTTCCTTAACAGCAGCCAGAAGTAAAATATTTTAGGTTTGACAGGAAAAACGTTGAATGAAAATGTCTGCATTGTAACGCCTACAACTATTCGGAGTCATACATTTAGGGGCAGTTAATTAAATGTTAATATTTATAAGAATAAATAATATTTTACCCTTTTACCTGGTATATGACTGAACAAGGCCGTTGGTATTATTTTAGGGTTCCTCAACATTGGTTTTGGGGGCGAAGAGGATAAAATGTTGCACTAAAACGCATCTAATATTAGTGATTTATTAAAGGATATTAATTAAATGTGCGTTTCTATTTTGCAAACTCTACGAAATGTATATTTACAACAATCAATATCATTAAAAAAATGGATCAAAAGAAAAAAAAACAATTAAAAAGGGGCGTTTACAGTGGATCGTGAACACGTCGTGAACCCAGGCATATTTTAACAATGTTGAAATGTAATACTCGCAACATGCCATGTCGATGGGTCACACTATCTGGTTATAGCCAGCTGTTAACACGCCGAGTTTTGTACGCCGGCACCTGGAGATAAAATGGCATTGTTACCAGTTGTGGCCATATGGTAACAGGTGGGATCACCCCGCAATTAACCAGTTGATGTGACAGCGACCTCATGTTATGGTATCCTAATAACACTGTTCAAATATCTCGAAGTGAAGGTACAGTCAGCCGAAACTGTGACCACTTTTGAAGATTGATAGACTTGAGAAGTGGCTGACTTCTCTATCGGCTGATTGTAGCAGGCTCGCGACGTCGCGACCCATAATAAATTGTCGAGGTATGGTAAATTCCCTAATTATTTTATAGTGCTGTCATCTGTCATCAAACTCAAATTTTCTACCGACAAAAACCAAACTATTTAAATTTCCGTGGTATTTAATAGAGACTTTTGTAATTCTATTAATATTTCAATTTACCTAACGGAAATAAATGTATGTAGGTACCTATTTTTATGATTTTTATATAGCTCATTTTATTATATATTTTTTGCTAAATTGCATTTGATAACTAGGATTGCATGAAAAGTTAGGCGATTTGGGACTATCTATGATATATTATGTGTAACTATTATATGCGATTGATATTTTGTAACCTATTTATATTATGATCCGTTTACTAGAAATTGTAATTTTACTCGCTGACAAGTCACAATTTACTTAGAAATTTCTACTTGAAGAGTGAATCTGAATTGTCTTCGATTGAAATAGTATAAAGGTTACTGTGTAATGACAGTTAGGAAAATACCTAAGGTAACATTTTGAGAATAGAATAATGATATTTAGGAAAATGGTTAC
The DNA here is from genome assembly GCA_951800055.1 of Cenopis cana. Lineage (NCBI taxonomy): Eukaryota > Metazoa > Arthropoda > Insecta > Lepidoptera > Tortricidae > Cenopis > Cenopis cana. The sequence goes on along the minus strand of OX637479.1, from coordinate 16,344,620 downwards.
CCAAGGTAGGTAACCAATTTCCTAAATGTCATTCCATCTTCAAAATTTCAACATTTTAGGTAAATTGCTATTTGATTATAAACTTTATTTATTATTCAGAGATTGAACAAACCAAAACCATCCCCAAAAAATATCTCAATTCGATTACTTACGAGAATAATGACGTTTTATTTATAAACATATTTTGAGGTCAAAACGATTTTTAACAAATACGTCCAACGAGCAATCGTCACATTCCTAGTAAACGACGTCAACATTAACATGTGTATTATAAATACAAAATCCGAGTGATACAAAAAATACATCAAAACTCGCAGGCACAAAAAGAAAATTGACAGCATAGTACGACGTGAAAGGGCTTAATTCCTATACATTCTATTCTTTCACTAAGCCTGCTTACATAAAATTACGCTATAGTTACATGGGGAGTTCAGAGATGGCGGTAAAATCATCTTGGTATGATGTAGTGTAATATGACAGCTGTGAGGATGATGATGTGGGGTGACGGTAGCCTCAGGAGGGGCTGGGTGTTGGTTTGATCTTGACATTCACCTGTGGACATAAATTGTTACAGTTAAACACAGTTCTAGTATTCATTGAAACTTGGGAGTAAAGATGCTTTTTAAGAATAAATCGGACAAGTGTGAGTCGGACACCCACCGACGGTTCAGTAAAAGGCTGAAGACAGGAAGGCGTGGCGCGATTTGAGGAAGGCCCTTTGCACCTCCGGGGTACCTCAGGATATCAACATGGGTTCACTGACCCGTATTCCTCGCGTTGAACACAAGCTGATCGGAGCCGGCGGCGACGGCTCGCTCGCAGTTGGCGGCGGAGCGCGCGACGAGCAGCGAGTCGCGCGCGTCGCGTGACACGAAGCAGTAGCGGCGCGCCGCCGTGCTGTCGCGCGTCAGCGGCGTCGTCACCACGAATGACGCGCCGTTCTCGTACCAGCCCCCGTGGCAGGTGTACGCTGGGGTTAAAATGTTATTTTTTTATTTTAATATTATATTGTCTTTATTCAGTTAGGGCTTAGGGACTTACTGTCAGCGCTATTTAATGTTTAAAAAAAGGTTGTGTAAGTAAGTGAAAGTGGAAATAAAAAATATTTTTATGTTTAGGTACTCACATACCATACCTATGTAGCACGCCTATCGACCCCTTCGTCCGCGTACGTAACTAAGTTTTGTAACTAGCTACGAACTAGGATTTTTTTTTCTTTGTTTGTAACCAGGTTACGAATGAAGAATCCAATTTTGTTGGTTTTGTTTGCCTGCGTAACTAGGTTACAAACAAAGAGTTTTTATTTCCTTCTACGTAGCTTGGTTACGAACGAATAATTTATTTTGCCTGCGTAACTAGGTTACAAACAAAGAATTTTTATTTCCTTCTACGTAGCTGGGTTAAGAACGAATAATTATTTTACCTTTTAAGTCCCTGTAAATAACCGCCTAATAGTCGATCCTATGTTGATGGCATAATTAAAACGATCTTATCATAATAAGAGAAGATATTTATTGATCATAAAACACGCTTAACTAAAAACAAAATGTAAAACTTCATTACAATATTCTTCATTACAACTAAAATGAGAATGGACATAATGTCGAGACAATGTCCCACTGTTATTTTTTCTTCGTACAATTCCTGTATCGTGCTAGCTATTTCCATATCTATTTCCTCATAGTTTTTGCTTTTCTTGCTGCTCGGAACACAGCCACTCATATTCACTTTAACATCTTTTTCTAGAATATCCAGTAGACGTGGAATGGTGGGATTTTTATGTCCTACGTATCGATTGAGCTGGTGACGATGTTGCTAAATTTAACCGTTATTTCACTCAATGGATGAATGAAGAACTTGTTCGTTTTTGGTGTTGCGAACAGGAGCCATTTCGAAAAACAAACCGCGTTGAAGGCTGGCATTCCAAGCTCAATCGATACGTAGGACATAAAAATCCCACCATTCCACGTCTACTGGATATTCTAGAAAAAGATGTTAAAGTGAATATGAGTGGCTGTGTTCCGAGCAGCAAGAAAAGCAAAAACTATGAGGAAATAGATATGGAAATAGCTAGCACGATACAGGAATTGTACGAAGAAAAAATAACAGTGGGACATTGTCTCGACATTATGTCCATTCTCATTTTAGTTGTAATGAAGAATATTGTAATGAAGTTTTAAATTTTGTTTTTAGTTAAGCGTGTTTTATGATCAATAAATATCTTCTCTTATTATGATAAGATCGTTTTAATTATGCCATCAACATAGGATCGACTATTAGGCGGTTATTTACAGGGACTTAAAAGGTAAAATAATTATTCGTTCTTAACCCAGCTACGTAGAAGGAAATAAAAATTCTTTGTTTGTAACCTAGTTACGCAGGCAAAATAAATTATTCGTTCGTAACCAAGCTACGTAGAAGGAAATAAAAACTCTTTGTTTGTAACCTAGTTACGCAGGCAAACAAAACCAACAAAATTGGATTCTTCATTCGTAACCTGGTTACAAACAAAGAAAAAAAAATCCTAGTTCGTAGCTAGTTACAAAACTTAGTTACGTACGCGGACGAAGGGCTAAAAAGGGGGGGGGGGGGGGGGGTTCGATGGGGGGCAAAAACTACAAAATGCCGCCCCCATCTGCATATATTGTCTTACAAATTGTTACCTCTACCATTTCAGAACAGTAAAAGTAGCGCTAGTAGTTATCTACTCTAAGGCGGGACGGGTCGTAAAGTCATAACACATCTACGTATAGATGAAAACGCGAGCGCAGCGAGCGCGAAAATTTTGAAACATTATGATGCAGATGCGGAAAATACTTCATACGCATCAAGCCATAAAAAAACGCGAGCGCAGCGAGAGCGAAGATTTTTGTCCTGTCAAGACGTATTTTGGCCTGCCGCCCCTAAATTTGCCGCCCCCTAAACTAGCCGCCCCGCCCGGGGCATGGACCCCGGCTTGCCCCCCCCCATAGATCCGGCGCTGCCGAAAGGAACACAAAATGGATTATCTATCTTTGAATGCTCTTTCCCTGGCCGAAGCTTGGTCCCTGAAAGGATTCCAGACTTGCAGAAGGGCTTTATTTTTTGCAAATTTAATTACCTTTATAAACGTAGTACATGTTGTCGTCAAAAAATGCACAGTTTATGAGTATTAGAACATTAAGTAAAAAAAAACCCAAAATCTCGCAGTTTTCCACGTGTTGCTCGGGAAGCTCTAGTTTTTCGAAGTTGCATATTTGAATTGAAACTACCCTAACTGATCTATACAACATATTGAAAATGCAGAAATACATCATGCTTTGAAATTTTGATATCAAAATCTCTACATGCCTAATTAATGCTCATGGCTGTATGTGTATACCTAGTGCGCGCCATCCACGAAGGTGCGCCCGGCCACAGCCCGCGCCGTACAACTGCGCACAGATTAGTATGAGATTCGCTGTGGAGGGGCGCGTCGTCGTGGATGGCGCGCACTATACATACTAACCTGTAATAACTTCCTTATTTTCACAGCTCGAATAAAACTCCATGTTCTTCGCAGAATTGCATCCAACCTCCAGCCTACTGTACCCGCTGAGGACGCACCCGGCTTCGTTCGCTTGCCGCTTGCTCCGCAGCATCGGCGCACTCGACATATTGCTTATGCTAAAATTGAACAACCTAGTACCATTTCTAATATCAATAGTGGGTTTTTCTTCCCTTATAGACCTAACGCTTCTTTCGTGTCGGTTGTTTTGTATCTCGTATTTGCCGGAATACGGGCATTCTTTTGATTCGGGATTGCTTGCTGAAAAGAAAAAATATCGTATTAGATTTGAAATATATCGAAATCATCTTGGTATTAGTACCATATTGGTGACAAGACGTGTCTTTTAGTAAAAACCTTTTGGGCACTGATAATGTTACCAAGTAGGTAAAACAACATAATATTATTAGAATTTACCAGCTCAAAATATCATCACACAATTAAAACCTAATATCAAAGCACAAAAAAAAAGATGAATGAAACCAATACATTTGGTTTATAGGACCAAAGCGTCAACCGTTCCGTCAACGTTAAACGTTAAGGGTGCGTTTCAACTGAGCAGGAGCGGGACGTTACAGCTCTGCGATGTACGTGTCCCGCCGGTATAGCACTACGTAGCGGGACATCTAACACTCACCGACTAGCGTGACGTGCGGCGCGGTAACCGCGTTGAAGTGGTAGTTGGAGCACTCGTCGTCCGCCCGCGAGGTCAGCGTGCTGCGTTGCAGCTCCGCAGTGTAAGTACGTGTCCCGCCGGTACAGCACTACGTAGCGGGACATGCTAACACTAACACTCACCGACTAGCGTGACGTACGGCGCGGTGACTGCGTTGAAGTGGTGGTTGGAGCACGCATCGTCCGCCCGCGAGGTCGGCGTGCCGCGCTGCAGCTCCGCGATGTACGTGTCCCGTCGGTACAGCACTACGTAGCGGGACATGCTAACACTAACACTCACCGACTAGTGTGACGTACGGCGCGGTGACTGCGTTGAAGTGGTGGTTGGAGCACGCATCGTCCGCCCGCGAGGTCGGCGTGCCGCGCTGCAGCTCCGCGATGTACGTGTCCCGTCGGTACAGCACTACGTAGCGGGACATGCTAACACTAACACTCACCGACTAGCGTGACGTACGGCGCGGTGACTGCGTTGAAGTGGTGGTTGGAGCACGCATCGTCCGCCCGCGAGGTCGGCGTGCCGCGCTGCAGCTCCGCGATGTACGTGTCCCGTCGGTACAGCACTACGTAGCGGGACATGCTAACACTAACACTCACCGACTAGCGTGACGTACGGCGCGGTGACTGCGTTGAAGTGGTGGTTGGAGCACGCATCGTCCGCCCGCGAGGTCGGCGTGCCGCGCTGCAGCTCCGCGATGTACGTGTCCCGTCGGTACAGCACTACGCACACGTAGCGGGATACGCTGCAACACAACGTCTGTTAGTCATCGTCATTAGCTACTATCATAAGAATATATTGAGCGGTTTGATCGGTCGATTGAACTCAATAATCTCAATATACCTCGGTAACCCGCAATGTATCGAAACTCGCATGCGGACTTCCAGGTCCCTTTAGGATGCAATCTGAATAACGCTGAGGAAGAGCTTCCCCACTGATCAGTAAAACCTTTTGATCACCAATATTAAGCTCATTGAATTTTGCTCAGCTGGATCTATGGCAACAGGCAACATAAATGCAAATAAGTACATATACCTATACATGAGTCTGTCTTTGTCATTGAATATCCATTCAGCAAAAGTGCTTAAGATAGGTAATTTGTAAATTAAGCGTAAAAGGCAAAAGCCTTTTTACGCTTTTTTAAAAAACAAAAAGCAACATAGCTTATAATGAAAATGTACTTGTTCGCCACCGGGCGCAACCAACGGTACTTTTCTATGCGTACATACTTATAGCTATAACCGTAGGTACTGTATATTTGTGATGTCACTTATTGTTCGTCCAACTCACCAATGATGCTGCCAATGCGCCACCAAAGCCACCGAGTTCCCGCTCGGCGAGCTCGCCTTCACGTTCACGCAGTACACCTTGATGTCAGCCCCGGACTGGTCCGTGATGCGCAGCGTCGCGTTCCGCTGGTAGAACGTGTAGTTGCTGCTGTAGTCCAGGGTATGCCAGGTGTGGGAGAACGTCATCCACGTGGGGAATTGGCAGTTGAAGCGGACCGACACTGAAATTAGATGTTCATCGTCATCATCGTAATCAGCCGAAAGACGTCCACTGCTGGGCATAGGCCTCCCCCAGAGAGCGCCACAACGACCGGTCATGGGCTGCCCGCATCCAGCGGATCCCCGCGACCTTAACCAGGTTATCAGCGCACCTCGTGGGGGCCTTCCAACGCTGCGTCGTTCGGTAGGTACGTGCTCGCCACTCGAGAACTCGCAATTAGAATTAATTAAAATTAGATGTATTGTACCGTTTTTTTGCGTTGGGGGAATGCTTTGACGCACCGTCCACCCGGACGAACGGACCGGGCGGGTGTGTGGGACGATTGCCGACGACATCGCTACCAGGGAGGGCCTAAGGTTCGCTTGACGCATTCAACTAACAAGAGCGCCCCGGGACAATTTCGGTACGAGATGTTAATGTATTTAAGGTGACTTCATGCTGACTTAGGGTCGGTTGCACCAACATACGAACACAGGCCGGTCATCGTCAAATATGGCGCCGGCAGCTGTCATCCCATAGAAACTTGTCAAACTTTCCATACAATCAGATTTGACGAACACCGCTGACGATTACAGACGGTTTGGTGCAACCCAGCCTTAGTGGTGTCGGTATGTGATATTTTGTTCTTTGATGAGCTTGCTGATGTCGCATAAAGTTCTTCAATGGCCAGCCCCTGCCCCCCCTGAACCCTCGCACCAAGGCGAGAGACGGATCCATTTTCCCTCGTCTCTATGGCGTGACTCGTATGTATGACAGTAAATCGCCGTGAGGATAGGCCACACTGAAAGTTTTTAGAACTGGCCACTTAGAATAGAAACCGTACCTACACTAAAAAAAATATTTGAATTTTAAAAATAAAACTCTGTGTACTTTTCAGCATTTTGCTCGAATCTCACCTGGTTAGACGGTTATAATACGTACCTCGTTTCAATGCCATAGTCCTGGAGCCTTCCGTCGCGCTGAAGAGACCATTGCAAGTAGCGTCACCGGACTGGGCCACTCGGTACTCCACGTCGCCTGTACTGGGACCTTCTTTTATGCCTGTTGATGCTGGAATACGTGAAATAGGTTTGAGATTACGCTACAATTTGATCCAGTCGCGGAGGTGATAGGTATATTTCACGGATTTTGCTAGAGAGTCCCAATGGTTTATGTCATGGTTGAAAGCAATCCTTTGAAAGCCAAGAACGCCTAAAGGTGTCGCGTGTTGTCGTGCCTACGGCGCCAATAACGACCATACGCGTTACGAAGTGTACTTCAAAGTCACCTTCATGCTTTACACTAATTAAAGTTCATATTCAATCTCTTATGGAAAGTGAGTTGGCGTGTAGGTGTCAAGCACTGCCGTACATGAACGATGGTGTTCAAAGGGTTAAGGTAAATCTTAAATGTCGTTTTCCGTCATTGACTTATAATATAGAAATAGACACACAATGCCGAACAAAAATGACGGAAAATGTGGCACTGATTGACACTGTCAGTTGCATACACGCTTTGTCACTGTCACTGTCTGCCGTCAACACGAAAGTACCGCAACGCGGTACATTTGAGGGTGCCATTTTTTTCGCCTGACTGTGTATCTAGTTCTTTTATAGTACATCTATGTTTTCCGTACTAAAAATGTCAGTTATCTACCTAGCGTAGGGTTGCCATTAATATGGGGACGTCGACCGGGAAAATGAAAGAAAAGGCACCTCTAGAGGGTACCTAGAACGTAGACATCAAAAATGAACATTTGAATGGGCATATTTCAGCGCTGACCCAATCCGAGGGTCTGCCGAGGTTAGCATCTAAACATACCCTACTTGCGATGCGCACCACGCAGGTATCGTTTCAGTAAAACGGAAGACTTTTAATCGTCCGTACCTACTACGTAGGTACAAGCTTCTCTTTCTCAAGTGACCGTACTAATTAAGAGTCACATCTACATTTTTGCTAAATGGTCTAGTTTGTTATTTCGTAGTTAATATTCCTTCACTGACTCTGGTAAATAGCCTTAAGGCTGCCATTTCTCTTTTTTAATAATAATGACACACGGCTGACTGACAGAAGGTGAGGAGGCGTTCGCAGGGTTGTGACACAAGGAAGAGCCAAGCTATCCTAAGTAAATATTCTTACCGATACCATTAGTCTTCTCGTAGACGAAGCAGCGGTAGCGGTCCTCATTGCTTGTGGCGTGGTTGTGGTGTAGCTTTCCGACGAAGAAACGCAGGCTGCCCTCTTTCCACGTTGCCAGGCACTCTAGCTCCTCCACTGGAATTCGGGATGCAAATGTTACGATATCGTTCTCAACATTTGAATAACTCTTTCACATATTATTGTGGATAATCTGGATAAGCAATAGCATGTAGGTGTAAGTACAGTAGAATCCGGATACAACGACAGCCAAGGGACCAGTGATATTAGGTACGTGGCACTAACAGAACGTCGCACAAAACGGACTGATTTAATTTGAAAACGTTTGGTATGAAAACTATCGTGAGGTTATTTTGAAGTCTTGCAATACTTGAATTTAAACTTTCGTGAGACATGTTATAACTTTATTTTACTAAACGGTTAAAACTCACGTATTAATTGTCACTTCGGGCGACATGTTTCGAACTCTTCGGGAGTTCTTCCTCAGGATGAGTGCGTCTGCGACCCGCGCCGATTGAATCCTGAGGAAGAACTCCCAAAGAGTTCGAAACATGTCGCCCGAAATGACAATTAATACGTGAGTTTTAACCGTTTAGTAAAATAAAGTTATTTTGAAGTCGTTAAAAGCGGTAAGTAAAATGTTATATGCGGAGTCGTTATAAGCGGATTCTACTGTAATAGTATTAGGTAGGTGTATGATTTTTTTAAACTGTGGCTTTATAGGGCGGGCCCAACAAAGAGATAGGAGTGCGCGCTTGGAGAGTGGCCTGGGGAAAATCTAGGGCAAATGGGAAAATCCAGGGGAAAATTACGGCGGTACCGGGTCGAATAGAGACTATATGTGTCTATTGTCGCGATCGCGCGGTGGACGTCTCCGCCGCCGGGAATGTTGCGTCGTGTGTCGTGTCGTGTCTGAGTTGTTCTGTGTTAGTTGTTGGATCTTTCGATGGACGCTGTGATTACGTCGTCCGGGCGTAGGTGTATGTATCTACAGCTATGGTTTGGAAAATACTAGATAGGTATGGTATAAAGTTACGTTTCAAATTATCGAAAACATATAATCTTAGTCGAGTCGAACCCTGAAATGATTTCTTATTTTCTTATTCTTAACGATGGGTTTGTTGTGTGTGTAAATTTAGAAGTTAGCTACTATCTTAATATTGCATTGTTATCGTATTTTGTCATTTATATAATAAGAATACTGTTTAAGAAATTACAAGGTTCGATTGCAGACAGACACCGGGAGGTGGACACCTCAATAAAACTTTGTAAGAGCCTTTTGTTGTTAGCTCTTATTGCTACTTATAGGTATATCCACGCTTGGACGTGTTAATAATTAAACTTTCAAACAGTGACATAAAATTATAAACTGCGCGACGTCCAAGACAAAAGTTTTCGCACTGAAATAAACAGAACACCGACATCACAAACTATGAATAAATTAGTATCAGGGTAAAAATAGAGCTGTCATGCTTATTGTACTGTTCTGGAGATAGCCAGGAATAGACAAACGGGACAATGCGAAAGACAGTGTGTAAGTTTATGTGGCGGCTGGGCGGTCTTAAGGCGGGGTTCTATTTCGTATTTTACAAATTGGTTGTTTACTAAACTTCGCGGTTTGTGTGCGGTGACAGTTTCTTTTATGCAACTGATAAAGGAAGAAATTACAAAGAATCAAAGAAGTTAGGAAATTGTCTGTTTTTGGATTCCACGGTTAGAAAGTTAGAGGCCCCTCTAACTTTTGACAAACATTGTGATTTTCGGAGCAATTTTCTCCGAATAGCACGAGTACTTACCTAATCAAAATTAGGTACTATCAGTTACATCCGATCCTCCCTCTAAGACACACTTTTCTTTTAAATGCCGGTGACAAACGGACAAGACGAAAATATAAAGTTCAGTTTTTGCCATATTAGCTACGCAACCCTAAAAAGAGCCTAACAAAAAATCTAACTACCCAAAACTATGTAGTTGACTTTTTGTGGCTTATGATCTTTTTTATCCAAATTCCAAAATGGACCTGGAACTTCTGCAATAAAAAACATGTAAGGAGAGGTGGAGTGAATACTGGGGAAAAATGAAAACTTAAAGGGATAGTGGATTTTTTCTCTTACCACTCTCCACCAATTACCATAGGTATTCACCTTAGGTACCTACTTTTATGTAGGCAAATATAACGAAAACACAATGTTCCAATTTCGAATCGAACTATAGAATAGAATAAAAAAAACTGTAGGTACCTATTGAAACATTTATAAAGTGCAGCGGGGCAATCTAGACTGCGGGAAATTAAAACTAATCGATTTTTTACATCATTTACCTACTATAGTGCCATCTTAGTGATATTCTGAAAGCACTTCTCCGCTACCCCGGCATAGATATCACTCCAGTAAATAATGGGGCAATTACACTTCGTCGTTCGCCGCATGCTGCATGCGACGACCGCGAAAGTGTAAAGAACACGTTAGTCGGCCGCATTCGGCGATCGACAGCTGCCTAGTCGCCGTAGTGGGCGGAGAGACTAGTGGAAAGATGACGTTCGTTCACCTAAGTAGTTTAAAATCAATTCGGCGACCGCATTAGGTGAACGACGAAGTGTAATTGCCGCTTAATGTAAAACACGGAAGATATTTTCGATTAGTTTTAATTTCCCGCAGTCTAGATTGTCCCGCTGCACCTCAGTACCTCGAGATCATACGTACGTAACGTATGATCTCGTTCGACGAACAAAATAAAAATTGCTCCAAGTTCTTTAATTCCGAGAGCGACCCCTTAAAATAGCTATTTTAAACTGCCACTAAATCTAAACACAACCTAAACAGCGACACCTCTGGAAGATTGCCCGATTCATTTGCAACCTAGACAAACCGCCATCTTCTGCGAACGCCAGACAATTTCCTTTTTATTAATATTGCAGCGTTTCAAATGCATACCATTGTTTGCTGGGTTTCTTCGTAATTTAAGAGACTGTATAGCATCTCTTTATTGCAGTAGGTACCTATATCTAGATAATATCGCGAGGTACCTACCTAAATTGAGTCTCAAGCATTCAAAAAAATTTAAGTTAGGATAAAGTGATTTTAACTGGCAACTCGACGGACATTGCCCTGGATGCCCCTTTAATTATTGTTATACTTAACTTTTAGTTTAATACTTCAGAAAAAGCTGGCAGAAACTAAACCTTATTGAGATTAGTCTTGTCAAAAGTGGGTGATTTTTCAACCTGACTGTTAGAAGTTATCAAGCCGCCAGAAGACGTTTTTCGGCAGGTGTAAAGAACTTACCGGTGCTCTCAGAAGCGGAGATATCTGGGCACGCCTGGTAGTTGAGGAGCAGCCGAGAGTCCTCCGTGCAACTCTCGATCGAAGACACAGGGATCTTGCAGTCGCCGTGGCCCCTGGAAAATGGTAGAGAAACGCGCGATTAATAAACAAACATTCGACCACACCGCAGCTCAAAAGACGAGCTAACGCGCCGTGAACGATGAGAGGGAGACAGTTGGGATAAACAAAAAAAAATTAAAAATCGGTTCATCCGTTTGCGAGCTACGATACCACAGACAGATGCACAGATACACGTTAAACTTATAACACCCCTCTCTTTTTGCGTCGGGGGTTACTAAACGTCAGGCATTAGTCGAGTCCCTGCGTTTACGGCGCGTCACATCGTTTTGAGCTGCAATGTGATCAATCCTTCATCATCATCAAAACGAGCTTTTGCTCTCCAAGACGTTTATGAAGAAGCTGTCGTGCCCTATCAGGTGTCATCATGGATCAAACCTTGAAGGTATATTCAAAACCAAGTTTTGTGAACAGAGGGAGTTCTCTTGGATTATTTTATTTGTCTCTATTTTAGAGCATTTTATATATTTTCACACCACCTGCTCGTCAATGCCCAATTATATATCATGCAAACCTTACCGAAAGCAAATCATTATAACCCTTGGCTTAAGCCGGGTAGTAATATCGTACTGAATCTCATTATAACCCGCCGGGTAATAATGTGATTTCACTTTTCATAGTTCTTATAGTTCTGTCATTAAAGTCTAATGTCGTGAAGCCCACTAAGCGGCGAGGAGGCGGCACACCAGCTCCGTGTTTTGTTTGGAACGTCGTGTTCGAAACAAAAGACTGCGTCGTCGGCCGCCGCCTGTAGCGCGTCAGGCGCGTGGTTTTAGTACTGAATATTTGTAGAATTACATTTTGGAGTTTTCATTATTCTCATATTTTATTACATTTTTAAATAAAATCACTATGTGCCTCGCACGTAGCTAGGGCTGGCCTTCCTCCCTTCGCAGCAGTTGCAGCAATGTAAATAAATACATACTTACATATTTGTAATAATAATCAAAGCTTGTACTATGGGTACTAGTCGACGATATACATATACCTATAAAGATAAATATATACTTAAAATACATAGAAAACATCTAAGATTCAGGAACAAAATATTTGTGCTCACCACACAAATGAATGCAAGCAGTCGTCGATGTAGTAGGTATTAAATACCAAAAACAAGATCCGCGTGAGTTACAACTTACAAGACGCTTAATTATACGGAGTAAAACAGATTCTATTAAAATAGACACTAAAATTTGCTGCGATTGACTGATTTAATTCTGTTTTTAGTAGCCTTGGTTTTTTTATTGCCTCGCAAGAGGTGAGAAAAGTAGAGTATACTCCTCGGGGATAAAGCTGTTTTTGTCTTGGGAGCGCTTAAATCCCTCACTACACTCAGAACTCAGTCTTAATTCCCTCGCTTCGCTCAGGAATTAAGTCATTACTCCCTCGCTCCGCTCGGGAGTAAAATTTGGAGTCCTTCGTTACGTTCGGGATTCAATATCGCACCCGTGACATAAAACAGTGTTTTATCCCCTTGGTGTATAATCTACTATTTTATTATCAATCCCTTGTTAATTATTGGGCTCATGCTTATCAACTAAAAAGCACATATGGGCGCCCAAACTCAAGAGCAAATACCTAACCTATTTTTGAGTAGACTACGTACGATATGGACAACACAACGAGGATTGAATGATCCATAACTATTAATGGATATTTAGAATTATGTCGCATTTCCAACTGTGATTCCAAGACTTTTCCACGCCCAAGCACATACGTACGTACGTAGTTAGTATGACAGGATAATTGAAAATTATCATTCATCCAAAAACGAATGATTAATAACCCACGCGATTGTCGCCGCGATGATTTCCCGGATTTTAATTACAAAAGTCATTTAGTGCTTGATTGAGAGGCATGACATTGACGTGCCAGTGATCTTCATCAACAGCCGTTCAACATCTGCTGAGTCCATTAATCATTGATGACTATCGCGTTAATTTGACGCGGAAGACTATAAATTTTTCGGTCTTCGGACGTTTACAGGACGGGAATAGCTCATTGTGTGGAAATTAGCTGGCGAAAATAGTTGTATCACATTTTTAATAGTGTCCGACCGAAACATGTTTTTTTGCTAAAATCGAAACCAAATGTTCGATTTTGGCTCTAGTTTACAGACGTGTTAAAATCGTAGAATAAAAAGTCAGCGGTCTTTCTAAATATATGAACAATGAATAACCTATTATGTGTGTAAGTGGTATAAAATAATATAATTTGAGTAATAAGATATGAAACAAGTAATCATTTTACCTAAGTTGAAACGGAGACGCTTCGTTCGCGCGGCCAATAATATCAGTTTCGCCGCCGTGTGCCGAAAGGTTCGGCAGTTTTTTGACCGAAACCGAACCTTCGGCCGAAACGTGATTTTTATGCCGAAACCGAAACTTCGGTCGGACACTACTATTAAGTGGGAATATACGAAGAGCCACTAGTGTTAAAGATGATATATGTACACTGAGAACTTAAAGTATGACCTACGGATGCCTACGGTAGCAAAATTATAGTTCTGTGACAGACAGATCATAAAGAAGAGAGAAGTCTCAAATATAGTAAACTTACCTGTTGTAAGTGAAAGAGAAGGGTCCTTTCAAAGGACAGTCGACAGCATCAGCGTTCTCCCTGAACATGGAGTAGAGGAGGGCATCCCCAGTGATGAGGGAGCACAGGTGAGGCAGGGCGTCGCGGCGGTGGCAGAACGCTGGAAAAGGATTGCATTATAACCAACAACAATTACAGAAAATTATAAATAATCTTATTAACTTGAGGAGCTTCCGGCTTTCCACACATGCTTCCAGAGGATGACGTTCTTTGGCCACATAACCCGCCAGGATCCGTCCAATTTGGAGAAGTTGATAGTGGTTGGCTGCGTTCAAGGAAAGAGGAGCAGAGGCAGAACACCAACACGATGGACAGACGCAATCCGCGATGCCACGGGCGTTAACATCCAGGGGGCACTACAACTAGCCCAAAATAGAGGGGTTTGGAGAGCGGTGGTGAAGAACTGCTCCTATGGTGGTCACGACCCTCAGCCTTGAGGAAACGATGAAGAAGAAGAAGTATTAACTTATAGAATTGTTCTTTCCTCACAAATCTGTTGAAAAAAGTCGTGTAATACACGTGAAGTACATGATCATTACACTCTTAGCTCTCTTATCGTGCAATGTCGCATCTAGTGTGATGGTCAACGTACCTCACTTTGTATCATAATGTACTATTATACAACGACGGTGGCAAACAAGCGTACGGTCCACCTGATGGTAAGCGGACATCGCAGCCAAAAATAACTATCATCATCATCATCATCATATCAGCCGAAAGACGTCCACTGCTGGACATAGGCCTCCCCCAAAGAGTGCCACAATGACCGGTCTTGCGCCACCCGCATCCAGCGGACTCCCGCGACCTTTACCAGGTCAAAATAACTATACAATACAGCTATAATAACGCTTACCATCAGGTGGACCGTATGCTTGCTTGCCCCCGTCGTTGTATAAAAAAGGGTAGGGTAGGGTAGCGTGAGGACAGGCGGGAGAATGTGCCCTGTACCCGCCCGCTACCCTTTGACGTCTCCCCTCTCGCCTCTGCCCCGTTTAGTGTACGCCGTACGATTAAAAAAACCGCAAATCGATGTAAAGGGTTAAAGAGGTATTTCCCGTTGAATATATGGATACTATGTATCATTGTATGATTAATATGTAACGTATCTGCACTAAAATTCCATAAATCACGTAAAATAGGTATTGAAGTAGAACCGTGTCACTTAGTAATATTTAAAAATTAAAAACAAATACTTAATGAAAATCTTTTCAAAATTACTTTTTTGAGGTTAGATACGAGGATATCACGTATCATTTGTGATTTATACTGTATCAAATAAAAATCAGCCATTTCGTGTTTGGAGGGCCTCAATCTTGGTATGTTTCGAAAATTATTTGTGATTTATAGAAAAAGAAATTGCTGAAATGTTATGATGTGGCATAGTTTTAGAATCGCCTCTAAAAGCCCTTTCATATGATACTACACACGATAGGTTTCGAAAGAATTTTTTTTTTCCATACAAAAAATAGAATGTCTCGGCACTCCCCTCCTAAGGGAATTTTTTTTTAGGAACTGCGGGTCAAAAACTTTGTTTTGACCTCTAGTATACGTGTGCCAAATGGCTAAACTGTACATTGATTTGCGGTTTTTCTTTGAAATTGGGCCTGTACAGTGTTTTTTTTTTTTTTTTTTTTTTTATACCACGTCGGTGGTAAACAAGCGTGCGGCCCGCCGGATGGTAAGCGGTCACCGCAGCCTATGGACGCTTGCAACCCCAAGGGAGTCACACGCGCGTTGCCACGCGTGTACGGCTACCACTAGTTACAGGGGCTGTCTCTGTTAAACAGTAGGTAGACAAATAGGCGGATGCTTACTTTCTTTATACTGAAGAACGTTGGTATGTTTTTCGTGCATCACGACACAGCGATAACACCCCTTCCTGCGAACAAACAAGAATACCATTTTAGAAAAAAATTCTTCACCGTCGACAATGTATTTTCTTTCTTGGTTGAAAGACGATGGCCGTCGCTTTAGTAAAACTAGTGCCTACGCCACATCTTGGGCTTAGAGCTTTGGCAAAGCAGATCCCAGGCGTCTTTAGGATACGAGTAGTTATAACCGAGAAAACGTTAAGAGCCACTAAGTATTCATAGTACTCTTTATCGATATTATGTGATCTCACTTTATAAAAAAATAAATCTTGGTATATATATACACAAATGCTTCATCTTGTCGTTTATCACTCGGTAATTTCGACCATTACGGGGTCTACTGTTATTATTATTTTTAACTTTTGCGCAACACACGAATCCTCCTCATGAGAAAGACCAGTCAATCTCATAAAACACACATGAAAAACCTTGCTTTATAAACCTTATATTAGCTCTCTATAACCTCCAGCCCCAGTTATCTGTAACCTATTTCACCTATTTGCCTAGTCAACTGAACAGTGAATAGTCCGGTGACACCCACACTAGCTTCGTATTGATGGGCTTTTGACACATGCAACAGTAATCAAGACATTGATTGCTCATGCGAGCCAGCTTATCCGATGACAGGTTGATGATTGCGTTTTCCGGTGATAATCCACATCATATATGTATATAGACGTAATCGATCGATTAGGTTAGATTTAACAACACTAGATTACGCGGGACTGGAACCTCAGACTAAACTAGTAAAATAATCCTTGGAAATACTTACTCACCAACTATGAGGAACTTGTTCCCCTGGGTAGAGGCATAGCCCCTAGTTGAAAGGTTTCCTTCGACGATCATCGGCTGGATCATGCCGGCATGGAACTGCCGACTAAGGTGGTAAAAGTGGCTGGATTACCCGGGACTGGAACCTCAGACTAAACTAGTAAAACAAGCCTTGGAAATACTTACTCATCAACTATGAGGAACTGGTCCCCTGGGTAAAGGCAAAGCCCCTTGTTGAAAGGTTTCCTTCGACGATCATCACGCCGGTATGGAACTTCCGACTAAGCTAGTAAACCAAGTCTTGGAAATACTTACTCATCAACTATGAGGAACTTGTTCCCCTGGGTATACATAGTTGTTTGAAGGTTTCCTTCGACGATCATCGGTTGGATCATGTCGGTATGGAACTTCCGACTAAGGTGGTAAAACAAGCCTTGGAAATACTCACTCGACTATGAGGAACTTGTCCCCCTCGAAGAAGAGGCATAACCTCTCGTTGGAATGTTTCCTTTGACGATCATTGGCTGGATTACTCGGGACTCGGACCTTAGACTAAGCTAGTAAAACAAGTCTTAGAAATACTTACCTACTCATCATAGCCCCTTGTTAGAAGGTTTCCTTCGGCGATCATCGACTGGATCACGCCGTACGGAACTACCGACTAAGAATTACCGAAAAATTCTACCGACTAAGGTAGTAAAAAAGCCTTACTCATCAACTATGAGGAACTTGTCTCCCTCAGAGGAGAGACACCGTCCCTTGTTGGAGAGGCGGTCCCCGTCGATCAGGATCGGCTGGATCACGCCGGATTGGAACCAGCGACCGTGCCAGCGTGAGGGGAAGGCGCAGCCTGTGGACAAAAGAACATCTATCAGTGATTGTAAATTTTTTAGCCTTACTTCAATGGTTATTCTGTATTTCTAACGCGGATATATAGTACGTTCAAAACCGTAAGGCCAAATACACGCACGAAGAAATGAACGCAAGCAAGAATCCAGCTTAAAGTCAGAGCTGTTAGTCGTTTTTTGCTCGCGTTCGTTTGACAGAATTTGGTCATAAAGTTTTGTATAACTTGTGCTATAACGAGAAATCCTCCTACAGTTCATTATACTGAGATCGCTCTTTATAATAATACCGCCTGTTGTCTACCTCTAGGTATCTAAATGTTGCTGTTTTGATTCTGTGAATATTTTATTTAATCAATCAATCAGTTGCTTATTTCCAAGAATATTGTAAAATTAACCTATCTCTTGGTCTTCATGGACAATGTTTCTGGACGTACTCTTTCACCCATATTACGTAATATTTTTCAGTTTGTTGACCTGATTAGTCTATGACCTTATTTTAAACTAGCTCACACCCAGCCACACCCCACCTTTCGCAGTCGAGTAATTAATATCCGGCAGTCAAAGAGTGTTCTCTCGATGGGCCCCATTTCCTAAACGCTGCGAAACCATCAATCTGAAACACGGACCATTAGCGTATTGGTTCAGGACCCCTATAACGAGATACTGGCTGGCTGGATGAAAAATTAATTAGCTAATTTGTTTTAGTAAAAAAAAACTTAAGTAACTAAATGATTGTTGTAAGGATAAGGATTCAATTGTTATTAGATTTACTCGTGTCGTGCCCCACACAAGTCAAGTTGACCACTCTGTGAGGAAAGACACAGATGGCCAGTAAAAATGGCATTGCAAAGATATCCTTAAAGGTTCTTTTTTAAACTTGTTTCTATCTTTTTAGTTCACTTTTATTAGAAAAGTTTATTTGTTTTGTATAACTACTTGAATGACATACTCAAATTAAACCGTGTAAAATTCTGCATTACTAAGACTTCTAGTACTCCAAGTCGCGACTAAGTGTTAAATTGTTAACTTGTTTCTTTGCACTGCCTCTGCCGGCGTTTGCCAGCCACTCGCTACAACTAGAAGTTTGTTGTTGCGAAAATGCAGGTTGCTCGTTACGTTGCTTTGCCGTTGAAAAGCGAAAAGGGTCTCTATTCGATAGGTGAAATATTATGGCGAATGAAGGAGAAGAAGAAGAAAAATATTTATTTAGTGATAAATCATTGTACAATATTTGGAGTACACGCATAAATGTAATTAACAATTTAACTAAACTAAACATGGAAATTTAAACACTAAATAGGATACCACTCAGCATATGCCAACAGCAATATACTGCTATGGAGCTGGTTTTCAGGGCACCCAAAGAGAGATACAAATATAATCTTAACTTAATAATCTTAAATATTACTTAATAGGTACATCATAACTAAATAGTCTAGCCAGTTTACCTTAATGATGGAATGTATTGCTAACGACGAAAATCTCTCGTGTGACATGCAAGAAAGGAGTAATATAATTGAGATAAAGAATTAAGAAGGTAAGGTATTGTATGCATATGTAACAATATACCTCACACTTATAACTTGGTTTGGTAGTACAAAATATACAGGGTGAAATGGGAGTCGTAACCAGAATAACTTACAAAGATTTTTAGAAAAAAAAAACAACCGAATACGTAAATCATGGTCACCCTATCAATTTTGACACTCGCTGTATGGGGAATGACACAACTTCTTGTGGTTTAAGGTGACCAAATTGTATATAAAGTTTTTTCCTCGTAATCATTTGAAAAACTATAATTAATATGGCCATTAGGAACCTTATCAAGTTTTTCTTTCAACACATCATTATGTCTAGTCATTCCTGCTCTGCTCACGTCCCCAATGGCACCATTTAGAATGGAAAATGATAATTTGTACACGCACTAGTGCGGAAAAGTCACACTTTCTATGCATAAGTTTAGCCTTATAAAGAGCACTTTCTGAGCAAATGCATTGTAAAGAGTATTTGTATTGTATTGTATTGGTACGCATAAGTAAGCAAACCTACCAAAGCACATTAACCCAATCCGTCTAATGTAATGGAAAACCCATTTCAACGATGAACCTGACAACATCGCCGAGCTATGTTAATAATTCAGGAGTTACAGCTTAAACTGATGTACTAGATCAATAGTGATTATTTTCTGCTGCCTATTCCGTTGAGACTGCAACATAACTTTAAGGGTACTTGTCAGTTAAAAAAGGCTCATCTATGTTGGCCATTTTCAGTTTGTTATACGTATCAAAAATACGTTGAAAAATTCACCATCACAAGGGATACCACGGTGGCTCAATTGGTAGAGCAATGGACGGATTCCAGAGGTCGTGGGTTCAAATCCCACGTGTGGTGTTGAATTATGAGACAACTACTATTTATTTTTTACAGTCACTATTTATTCAGAAACACAATAAGAATAGGAATAAAACATAATTAAAACTAAATATAACTAAAATTATTCCTATTTAACTTAAAAATAAACAACCTATTGTATGATACAAATACATAAATTTATTGCAACCGCTTCAGAATCAGGCGTTTATATCGATTTTGTCTTTAGAATATTACATTTTCCATTATATTCCATAGTGATAAGTAGTTACTTATTAGAGAATGTAATCTACTCTATTTACATTACGTTCTTAATACCTACGCGAACCTACATTATCATAATTACCATAAATATAATAACTTAAGTACCTAGTTCGGTATCGTTTTCAAAATAATGAGCGTTTGTCAACAACGAATCCTCAACTCAATAAAGGGTCTGCGATGCGTCTGTCTGTTCTGGAGTCGCAGGCATTCTGCTTGCCATCTGGCAGGCAGTAAGTCGTAAGCTTGTTTGCCACAATGATTATTAAAAAAATCAAGATATCACCTCAGTGCTACCAAACTTTGTATTTATTTTGAAGACACCTGCATTAGTTACCATAGATGTAGCGTTAATTAGCTGTTGAATGATTTCCTAATCATTATCAAGAAACATGTGACTCTTTTTCCATACCTAAGTATTACAGATTGCAAGAATTTGATCAAAAGAAGAAGACAGGTTGAAGTTGAGGTAAAATGTTGGTACACCTGTGATTCAGCCGTCCTTTCTTTGTGCTTTATTAAATATTTGGAAGACAGGTGGCATGACGTCACGGTTTCACCCTTGAGATATAGACAACATTTTGTGCTACAAACATTTATTATTTTATGGCAGACTATGGAGTATGGAGGGTTTTTGACAGGTACTAGGGTATCTGACGAGTTTTAGAGATTTAGGGAAACTTATACTCCTAGCAGTGTTACTCCTAGTTTGTCTTTAAGAGCCCACATAACATACAAAATTGCCAATGTTTATCGACGTAGATCTCAACATCTATAATGATTAGATATATGTCCTTTCAGTATATTAATCTTGAACTATTTTCCTCCAGTCTGCTAAAAGTGAAAGCACGAATTGCAAAAAAATTCTCGATACTTTTATTTTTGAAACATAACCCTTTTTTTTCGATGTTTTTGGTTGGATCTTTAAAACCCTCCCATCTTTAAAAATGATTTATGCTTTAATTGTTGTACAATGATAAATTCTCAAACCTGAGAAAAAGATTATATTTATAAATGTACACGTTTACCTCTAGAATAAACATCAATATTTAAGAAAAGTACGCGCTAAGCTTCCGTAGAGAGTGGGATGGTTAATTGCAAACTCACGCGTGTTAGAGTGGGACATTTTGCAATGCAATTACGCCCTCTTAATTCAAATTGTTTTAGTAATTGTCACTTTCCAGGGTCTTTAACCCTTCTTGTTTCAGTAACTGTTGCTATAATGGCGTCTATAAAGCAATCAGAATTAGGTATACTTATGCGTTGGAAAGATTAATGAATTTGCTTTCAGTAACATCGGGATACCAAAAAAGTCGGTCACATTATGAAATGCCAAAACTATTCTAACCCTTCTGGGGAGCTTGGATGAACCCCAGAATAATCTAGGTTCTCCATTAGTAGGTCCATCGCATCGCGCCGCCAAGCTGGTGCTTACATATTACAATAGTAGCTTGTACGAGCGACTTCGTCCACGTAGAACTCGTTCTTCACGTTAGAATTTCATTGCTATTCTTTTATTTTAGACTCTTGCCTAGTTATCGGAGGGCGTCCCCATTGATGAGGGAGCACAGGTGAGGCAGGGCGTCGCGGCGGTGGCAGAACGCTGGAAAACGATTGCATTATAACCAACAACAATTAAAGAAAATTATAAATAATCTTATTAACTTATAATGCATCGATACTTGAGGAGCTTCCGGCTTTCTAAACATGCTTTCAGAGGCTGATGACATTCTTTGGCCACATATCCCGCCAGGATCCGTCCAGTCTGGAGAAGTTGATAGTGGTTGGCTGCGTTGAAGGAAAGAGGAGCAGAGGCATGACACCAACACGATGGACAGACGCGATCCGCGATGCCACAGGCGTCAACATCCAGGGGGCAATACAACTAGCCCAAAATAGAGGGGTTTGGAGAGCGGTGGTGAAGAACTGCTCGTATGGTGGTCACGACCCTCAGCCTTGAGGAAACGATGAAGAAGAAGAAGTATTAACTTATAGAATTGTTTGTTCCTCACAAATCTGTTGAAAAAAGTCGTGTAATACACGTAAAGTACATGATCATTACACTCTTAGCTCTCTTATCGTGCAATGTCGCATCTAGTGTGATGGTCAACGTACCTCACTTGTATCATAATGTACTATTATACAACGACGGTGGCAAACAAGCGTACGGTCCACCTGATGGTAAGCGGACATCGCAGCCAAAAATAACTATACAATACAGCTATAATAACATTATTTACTATACAAGTATTGTTGTGTTCCTGAATGCTAGCAAGGTTGCCAGAGCTCCCGAATATGCATTGTGTTGAGAGCGATACAATGCCATTTTTTTGTTATCTGCCCTGGTATACCAGGGACTGGTAGACGACGGGGGATGATTTCCAGGATAAAAAATATCCTATGTCCGCCGTGTATCGCCACACCAAATTTCATCTAAATCGGGTCAGCGATTTAATCGTTAAGAGGTAACAGACAGACACACTTTCGCATTTATAATTTTAGTATGGAAATATGGGTGACTAAAACTAAAATAGTACCTTCGAAAATCGAAATGAAATGACAGTTTCTTACCAATAAACACGGTTATTCAAAACTTCAATATCAATCTAGGGATTTTGCCCGTCGCCGCGTTGGTGAACACACGTGCTCTTCGCAACGACGGGCTGAATCCACTACAAAACCAGTTGCCTACTGTTATGGCGTCGTTACCAAACAACGTCTTAGAATAAGTATTGATTGGCGAAAGCATCATAAATTTGATGGAAAGCCATTTTTAAAGAGAGAAGTGAATATCAATCTAACAAGCTTCATGAGATCACATTCTATAGTCGTCACACTTATTTTTATTCAATAATCGAAGGCCTATTATATTGTAATTGGAGCTCCAGATATGGTAATAGCTTGACAATGTAGGTACGGATTGACTCAGTAGAATATTAAGCTGGTGTAATGCCCTGTTTATCTCCCAAGGAGGAAATGATATGGGCCCATTGTATAAAGCTACAAGTGACAAATTTACAAGTGTAAACCAGTAATACGGGTTATTTAAAGATTTAAGGTTAGTTTTAGGAGTTTAGGAGTAGGTAACTTTATAAATTCACAGTAAAATTAGCCTTCTGGGTCAACCAAACTAAATGATTATTGATTGGTTTGATATTAAAACATGAATGGTCTGAAACGTCACGCTTGGCACGCAAGTATTTATTTTTGTACTACGACGGTGGCAAATAAGCATACGGTCCACCTGATAAAAAAAGAAGCATAAAATCAATTCAGGTAGATAGACGAGCCAAGCCATCATGGCCCGTTATCATTAGTAATATATATATATATATATATACCCTACGCTTTATTTTAGCGGAATAGCAAATATTGTTCTAGAGAGTACCTATATTGTTACTTGAATAATACTTTCTTGAGGTCTTCTAGGCATTTATTTCATATCTTCATTAATATTATATTTATTATAATACAGAGACGATGATGTGCAGGGGCAGAGTCAGTGTTCACTGTTCAGTGTTGCCACCATACAATAGACCAAGTGAAAGGTGGTGCGTTCACACAGTTGTTATTCAATAGGTATTATTTAAGGTGCGCTATACACTCTATTACAGAACCTAAGTCCTCGTTATTTGTGGACCCTCTCATGATTTGCTCTATAAAAGTTTGTCTAAAGCCCGCTGTACACATTGGGCCAGGGTATTGGGCCAGCCCGTTGGGCCAACGTATAGAGACCCGCTTGGCTGTATGTTGGTCGTTGGCGTCAACGCTGGCTCGCAACCCGAATGGTGTCGGTTTTCGTGCAAACATCAAAGGATCTTGGCACGCTGTGTTCACACGTTGGCGTCTTGGGCCAACTGCTGGCTCAATACGTTGGTCCAATGTGTACAGCGGGCTTTAAATGTTGAAACCTAAAGTGAGAAACTTCTCCAAACTCAAGCGCTCGCGAGAATAAGTCACGACAAGAGTGAATTGATTGCGACCACTTCGCCCACCCTTCGTTTCGCCGAGTCAGGTGGTCAGCCCTAATCATTAATTTCAATTTCGTGCTGAAGGGATACCATCAGGTATACTTGTAGATATCAGACACACACACATTCATGTTGAACATAGATATATCAATTTTATTAGTAATTGAGGAGTGACTTTTAAAAAGGACACTTGACGAAAATTATCACGCCAACAAATTCTTGTATCAAAAAATGGTTTCAGAAACCTTACAATATTTTCCTCCACGACGACGCGCCCCTCCACAGCGACTTGTATGTTTTTCGCTCACGACAAAACGGGATGCAACACTCTCCGAGAATGGCTTTTTTAGACAAATCTCGATAGATATCTGACTGTGTGCAGGTTTATTAAATTTCCACTTGTCAGAGTATAGATGAGGTAAAATACAATACCATCATATTAACTTAATCGTGTCTTTTAATAATACGTTGTTTTAGTAGGCTGAGTAAAAAAGGAAAATATAGACTCAAGTTTGGATTTCTATCGAGAAAATTTTAAGCAATCATGTTTCGGCTATTGTCAATAGGGTAGCATTTAACGAACCACCAAATTAATTGCCGAATGATGCCCTAAAAATTACATTTGATTACCAAAAATACTAGATTCGCACCAAATTTTCAACTCCATTTAAATATAAAGTGCAACTCGAAGAAGTAACATGTCGGTAACCTATTAAATTAAATTGTTACCAAATAAATTAGTCTCTACCCAAAAATACTTAATGATCACCTAATTTCAAACACCAAATTTCATATAATTCGCATCCAAATATAACTGGGATCGTAATCCTATTAAAATTAATTACACCCAAATAATTCTTTCGATACCCAGAAATACTACATGATCACCTAATTTCAAGCGTCATTTGTTTCATCAAATTAATATCTAGTCTATAATACCGGATCTACGCAATGTAAGAAACGCAAGCGTCATGTTTCGGATTCATCGAGCGACATGTGTCGGACCGACACGCGACATGTTCGGGCTCATCGAGCGACATGTTTCGGACTCACACGCGACATGTTTCGGATCCAGCGACATGTCTCGGACCCATCGAGCGACATGTGGGTGTCATCGAGCGACATGTTTCGGACTCACACGCGACATGTTTCGGATCCAGCGACATGTCTCGGACCCATCGAGCGACATGTTGGGGTCATCGAGCGACATGTTTCGGACTCACACGCGACATGTTTCGGATCCAGCGACATGTCTCGGACCCATCGAGCGACATGTTGGGGTCATCAAGCGACATGTTTCGGACTCACACGCGACATGTTTCGGATCCAGCGACATGTCTTGGACCCATCGAGTGACATGTTGGAGTCATCGAGCGACATGTGTCGGACCGACACGCGACATGTTCGGGCTCATCGAGCGACATGTTTCGGACTCACACGCGACATGTTTCGGATCCAGCGACATGTCTCGGACCCATCGAGCGACATGTTGGGGTCATCGAGCGACATGTTTCGGACTCACACGCGACATGTTTCGGATCCAGGGACATGTCTCGGACCCATCGAGCGACATGTTGGGGTCATCGAGCGACATGTTTCGGACTCACACGCGACATGTTTCGGATCCAGCGACATGTCTCGGACCCATCGAGCGACATGTTGGGGTCATCGAGCGACATGTTTCGGACTCACACGCGACATGTTTCGGATCCAGCGACATGTCTCGGACCCATCGAGCGACATGTTGGGGTCATCAAGCGACATGTTTCGGACTCACACGCGACATGTTTCGGATCCAGCGACATGTCTTGGACCCATCGAGTGACATGTTGGAGTCATCGAGCGACATGTGTCGGACCGACACGCGACATGTTCGGGCTCATCGAGCGACATGTTTCGGACTCACACGCGACATGTTTCGGATCCAGCGACATGTCTCGGACCCATCGAGCGACATGTTGGGGTCATCGAGCGACATGTTTCGGACTCACACGCGACATGTTTCGGATCCAGGGACATGTCTCGGACCCATCGAGTGACATGTTGGGGTCATCGAGCGACATGTTTCGGACTCACACGCGACATGTTTCGGATCCAGGGACATGTCTCGGACCTATCGAGCGACATGTTGGGGTCATCGAGCGACATGTTTCGGACTCACACGCGACATGTTTCGGATCCAGCGACATGTCTCGGACCCATCGAGCGACATGTTGGAGTCATCGAGCGACATGTGTCGGACCGACACGCGACATGTTCGGGCTCATCGAGCGACATGTTTCGGACTCACACGCGACATGTTTCGGATCCAGCGACATGTCTCGGACCCATCGAGCGACATGTTGGGGTCATCGAGCGACATGTTTCGGACTCACACGCGACATGTTTCGGATCCAGGGACATGTCTCGGACCCATCGAGCGACATGTTGGGGTCATCGAGCGACATGTTTCGGACTCACACGCGACATGTTTCGGATCCAGCGACATGTCTCGGACCCATCGAGCGACATGTTGGAGTCATCGAGCGACATGTGTCGGACCGACACGCGACATGTTCGGGCTCATCGCGCGACATGTTTCGGACTCACACGCGACATGTTTCGGATCCAGCGACATGTCTCGGACCCATCGAGCGACATGTTGGGGTCATCGAGCGACATGTTTCGGACTCACACGCGACATGTTTCGGATCCAGGGACATGTCTCGGACCCATCGAGTGACATGTTGGGGTCATCGAGCGACATGTTTCGGACTCACACGCGACATGTTTCGGATCCAGGGACATGTCTCGGACCCATCGAGCGACATGTTGGGGTCATCGAGCGACATGTTTCGGACTCACACGCGACATGTTTCGGATCCAGCGACATGTCTCGGACCCATCGAGCGACATGTTGGAGTCATCGAGCGACATGTGTCGGACCGACACGCGACATGTTCGGGCTCATCGAGCGACATGTTTCGGACTCACACGCGACATGTTTCGGATCCAGCGACATGTCTCGGACCCATCGAGCGACATGTTGGGGTCATCGAGCGACATGTTTCGGACTCACACGCGACATGTTTCGGATCCAGCGACATGTCTCTGACCCATCGAGCGACATGTTGGGGTCATCGAGCGACATGTTTCGGACTCACACGCGACGTTGTGGTTACCGAGTGACATGTTTTGAACTAACACGCGACATGTTCGGGCTCATCAAGCGACAAGTTCCGGATCCAGCGACATGTCTCGGACCCATCGAGCGACATGTTTCGGACTCACACGCGACATGTTTCGGATCCAGCGACATGTCTCGGACCCATCGAGCGACATGTTGGGGTCATCGAGCGACATGTTTCGGACTCACACGCGACATGTTTCGGATCCAGCGACATGTCTCGGACCCATCGAGCGACATGTCGGGGTCATCGAGCGACATGTTTCGGACTCACACGCGACATGTTTCGGATCCAGCGACATGTCTCTGACCCATCGAGCGACATGTTGGGGTCATCGAGCGACATGTTTCGGACTCACACGCGACGTTGTGGTTACCGAGTGACATGTTTTGGACTAACACGCGACATGTTCGGGCTCATCAAGCGACATGTTTCGGATCCAGCGACATGTCTCGGACCCATCGAGCGACATGTTGGGGTCATCGAGCGACATGATGGGTCATCGAGCGACATTTTGGGGTCATCGAGCGACATGTTTCGGACTCACACGCGACATGTTCGGGCTCATCAAGCGACATGTTTCGGATCCAGCGACATGTCTCGGACCCATCGAGCGACATGTTGGGGTCATCGAGCGACATGTTTCGGACTCACACGCGACATGTTTCGGATCCAGCGACATGTCTCGGACCCATCGAGCGACATGTTGGTGTCATCGAGCGACATGTCACGGACCCATCGAGCGACATGTTGGGGTCATCGAGCGACATGTTTCGGACTCACACGCGACATATTTCGGATCCAGCGACATGTCTCGGACCCATCGAGCGACATGTTGGGGTCATCGAGCGACATGTTTCGGACTCACACGCGACGTTGTGGTTACCGAGTGACATGTTTTGGACTAACACGCGACATGTTCGGGCTCATCAAGCGACATGTTTCGGACGCATCCAGCGACATGTTTCGGATCCAGCGACATGTCTCGGACCCATCGAGCGACATGTTGGGGTCATCGAGCGACATGTTGGGGTCATCGAGCGACATGTTGGGGTCATCGAGCGACATGTTGGGGTCATCGAGCGACATGTTTCGGACTCACACGCGACATGTTCGGGCTCATCAAGCGACATGTTTCGGACGCATCCAGCGACATGTTTCGGATCCAGCGACATGTCTCGGACCCATCGAGCGACATGTTGGGGTCATCGAGCGACAGACATGTTTCGGACTCACACGCGACATGTTTCGGATCCAGCGACATGTCTCGGACCCATCGAGCGACATGTTGGTGTCATCGAGCGACATGTTTCGGACTCACACGCGACATGTTTCGGATCCAGCGACATGTCTCGGACCCATCGAGCGACATGTTGGGGTCATCGAGCGACATGTTGGGGTCATCGAGCGACATGTTTCGGACTCACACGCGACATGTTTCGGATCCAGCGACATGTCTCGGACCCATCGAGCGACATGTTGGGGTCATCGAGCGACATGTTTCGGACTCACACGCGACATGTTTCGGATCCAGCGACATGTCTCTGACCCATCGAGCGACATGTTGGGGTCATCGAGCGACATGTTTCGGACTCACACGCGACGTTGTGGTTACCGAGTGACATGTTTTGGACTAACACGCGACATGTTCGGGCTCATCAAGCGACATGTTTCGGACGCATCCAGCGACATGTTTCGGATCCAGCGACATGTCTCGGACCCATCGAGCGACATGTTGGAGTCATCGAGCGACACGTTTCGGACTCACACGCGACATGTTCTGGCTCATCCAACGACATGTTTCGGACTCAACAGGTGGTGGTATATATATATATATATATATATATATATATATATATATATATATAACACATTTTGAGTCCGAAATATGTCGCTTGATGAGCCCGAACATGTCGCGTGTTACCTAGTCCGAAACATGACGCTCGATGACCCCAACATGTCGCTCGATGGGTCCGAGACATGTCGCTGGATCCGAAACATGTCGCGTGTGAGTCCGAAACATGTCGCTCGATGACCCCAACATGTCGCTCTATGGGTCCGAGACATGTCGCTGGATCCGAAACATGTCGCGTGTGAGTCCGAAACATGTCGCTCGATGATCCCAACATGTCGCTCGATGGGTCCGAGACATGTCGCTGGATCCGAAACATGTCGCGTGTGAGTCCGAAACATGTCGCTCGATGAGCCCGAACATGTCGCGTGTCGGTCCGACACATGTCGCTCGATGACCCCAACATGTCGCTCGATGGGTCCGAGACATGTCGCTGGATCCGAAACATGTCGCGTGTGAGTCCGAAACATGTCGCTCGATGACCCCAACATGTCGCTCGATGGGTCCGAGACATGTCGCTGGATCCGAAACATGTCGCGTGTGAGTCCGAAACATGTCGCTCGATGACCCCAACATGTCGCACGATGGGTCCGAGACATGTCGCTGGATCCGAAACATGTCGCGTGTGAGTCCGAAACATGTCGCTCGATGATCCCAACATGTCGCTCGATGGGTCCGAGACATGTCGCTGGATCCGAAACATGTCGCGTGTGAGTCCGAAACATGTCGCTCGATGACCCCAACATGTCACTCGATGGGTCCGAGACATGTCGCTGGATCCGAAACATGTCGCGTGTGAGTCCGAAACATGTCGCTCGATGACCCCAACATGTCGCTTGATGGGTCCGAGACATGTCGCTGGATCCGAAACATGTCGCGTGTGAGTCCGAAACATGTCGCTCGATGACCCCAACATGTCGCTCGATGGGTCCGAGACATGTCGCTGGATCCGAAACATGTCGCGTGTGAGTCCGAAACATGTCGCTCGATGACCCCAACATGTCGCTCGATGGGTCCGAGACATGTCGCTGGATCCGAAACATGTCGCGTGTGAGTCCGAAACATGTCGCTCGATGATCCCAACATGTCGCTCGATGGGTCCGAGACATGTCGCTGGATCCGAAACATGTCGCGTGTGAGTCCGAAACATGTCGCTCGATGACCCCAACATGTCGCTCGATGGGTCCGAGACATGTCGCTGGATCCGAAACATGTCGCGTGTGAGTCCGAAACATGTCGCTCGATGAGCCCGAACATGTCGCGTGTCGGTCCGACACATGTCGGTCGATGACTCCAACATGTCGCTCGATGGGTCCGAGACATGTCGCTGGATCCGAAACATGTCGCGTGTGAGTCCGAAACATGTCGCTCGATGACCCCAACATGTCGCTCGATGGGTCCGAGACATGTCGCTGGATCCGAAACATGTCGCTGGATGCGTCCGAAACATGTCGCTTGACGAGCCCGAACATGTCGCGTGTTAGTCCGAAACATGTCGCTCGATGACTCCAACATGTCGCTCGATGGGTCCGAGACATGTCGCTGGATCAAAAACATGTCGCGTTTGAGTCCGAAACATGTCGCTCGATGACCCCAACATGTCGCTCGATGGGTCCGAGACATGTCGCTGGATCCGAAACATGTCGCGTGTGAGTCCGAAACATGTCGCTCGATGACCCCAACATGTCGCTCGATGGGTCCGAGACATGTCGCTGGATCCGAAACATGTCGCGTGTGAGTCCGAAACATGTCGCTCGATGACCCCAACATGTCACTCGATGGGTCCGAGACATGTCGCTGGATCCGAAACATGTCGCGTGTGAGTCCGAAACATGTCGCTCGATGACCCCAACATGTCGCTCGATGGGTCCGAGACATGTCGCTGGATCCGAAACATGTCGCGTGTGAGTCCGAAACATGTCGCTCGATGACCCCAACATGTCGCTCGATGGGTCCGAGACATGTCGCTGGATCCGAAACATGTCGCGTGTGAGTCCGAAACATGTCGCTCGATGACCCCAACATGTCGCTCGATGGGTCCGAGACATGTCGCTGGATCCGAAACATGTCGCGTGTGAGTCCGAAACATGTCGCTCGATGATCCCAACATGTCGCTCGATGGGTCCGAGACATGTCGCGGGATCCGAAACATGTCGCTGGATGCGTCCGAAACATGTCACTTGACGAGCCCGAACATGTCGCGTGTTAGTCCGAAACATGTCGCTCGATGACTCCAACATGTCGCTCAATGGGTCCGAGACATGTCGCTGGATCCGAAACATGTCGCGTGTGAGTCCGAAACATGTCGCTCGATGACCCCAACATGTCGCTCGATGGGTCCGAGACATGTCGCTGGATCCGAAACATGTCGCGTGTGAGTCCGAAACATGTCGCTCGCTGACCCCAACATGTCGCTCGATGGGTCCGAGACATGTCGCTGGATCCGAAACATGTCGCGTGAGAGTCCGAAACATGTCGCTCGATGACCCCAACATGTCGCTCGATGGGTCCGAGACATGTCGCTGGATCCGAAACATGTCGCTGGATGCGTCCGAAACATGTCACTTGACGAGCCCGAACATGTCGCGTGTTAGTCCGAAACATGTCGCTCGATGACTCCAACATGTCGCTCGATGGGTCCGAGACATGTCGCTGGATCCGAAACATATCGTTGTGTGAGTCCGAAACATGTTGCTCGATGACCCCAACATGTCGCTCGATGGGTCCGAGACATGTCGCTGGATCCGAAACATTTTGCGTTTGAGTCCGAAACATGTCGCTCGATGACCCCAACATGTCGTTCGATAGGTCCGAGACATGTCGCTGGATCCGAAACATGTCGCGTGTGAGTCCGAAACATGTCGCTCGATGATCCCAACATGTCGCTCGATGGGTCCGAGACATGTCGCTGGATCCGAAACATGTCGCGTGTGAGTCCGAAACATGTCGCTCGATGATCCCAACATGTCGCTCGATGGGTCCGAGACATGTCGCTGGATCCGAAACATGTCGCGTGTGAGTCCGAAACATGTCGCTCGATGAGCCCGAACATGTCGCGTGTCGGTCCGACACATGTCGCTCGATGACCCCAACATGTCGCTCGATGGGTCCGAGACATGTCGCTGGATCCGAAACATGTCGCGTGTGAGTCCGAAACATGTCGCTCGATGACCCCAACATGTCGCTCGATGGGTCCGAGACATGTCGCTGGATCCGAAACATGTCGCTGGATGCGTCCGAAACATGTCGCTTGACGAGCCCGAACATGTCGCGTGTTAGTCCGAAACATGTCGCTCGATGACTCCAACATGTCGCTCGATGGGTCCGAGACATGTCGCTGGATCAAAAACATGTCGCGTTTGAGTCCGAAACATGTCGCTCGATGACCCCAACATGTCGCTCGATGGGTCCGAGACATGTCGCTGGATCCGAAACATGTCGCGTGTGAGTCCGAAACATGTCGCTCGATGACCCCAACATGTCGCTCGATGGGTCCGAGACATGTCGCTGGATCCGAAACATGTCGCGTGTGAGTCCGAAACATGTCGCTCGATGACCCCAACATGTCACTCGATGGGTCCGAGACATGTCGCTGGATCCGAAACATGTCGCGTGTGAGTCCGAAACATGTCGCTCGATGACCCCAACATGTCGCTCGATGGGTCCGAGACATGTCGCTGGATCCGAAACATGTCGCGTGTGAGTCCGAAACATGTCGCTCGATGACCCCAACATGTCGCTCGATGGGTCCGAGACATGTCGCTGGATCCGAAACATGTCGCGTGTGAGTCCGAAACATGTCGCTCGATGACCCCAACATGTCGCTCGATGGGTCCGAGACATGTCGCTGGATCCGAAACATGTCGCGTGAGAGTCCGAAACATGTCGCTCGATGATCCCAACATGTCGCTCGATGGGTCCGAGACATGTCGCGGGATCCGAAACATGTCGCTGGATGCGTCCGAAACATGTCACTTGACGAGCCCGAACATGTCGCGTGTTAGTCCGAAACATGTCGCTCGATGACTCCAACATGTCGCTCAATGGGTCCGAGACATGTCGCTGGATCCGAAACATGTCGCGTGTGAGTCCGAAACATGTCGCTCGATGACCCCAACATGTCGCTCGATGGGTCCGAGACATGTCGCTGGATCCGAAACATGTCGCGTGTGAGTCCGAAACATGTCGCTCGCTGACCCCAACATGTCGCTCGATGGGTCCGAGACATGTCGCTGGATCCGAAACATGTCGCGTGAGAGTCCGAAACATGTCGCTCGATGACCCCAACATGTCGCTCGATGGGTCCGAGACATGTCGCTGGATCCGAAACATGTCGCTGGATGCGTCCGAAACATGTCACTTGACGAGCCCGAACATGTCGCGTGTTAGTCCGAAACATGTCGCTCGATGACTCCAACATGTCGCTCGATGGGTCCGAGACATGTCGCTGGATCCGAAACATGTCGTTGTGTGAGTCCGAAACATGTTGCTCGATGACCCCAACATGTCGCTCGATGGGTCCGAGACATGTCGCTGGATCCGAAACATTTTGCGTTTGAGTCCGAAACATGTCGCTCGATGACCCCAACATGTCGCTCGATAGGTCCGAGACATGTCGCTGGATCCGAAACATGTCGCGTGTGAGTCCGAAACATGTCGCTCGATGATCCCAACATGTCGCTCGATGGGTCCGAGACATGTCGCTGGATCCGAAACATGTCGCGTGTGAGTCCGAAACATGTCGCTCGATGAGCCCGAACATGTCGCGTGTCGGTCCGACACATGTCGCTCGATGACCCCAACATGTCGCTCGATGGGTCCGAGACATGTCGCTGGATCCGAAACATGTCGCGTGTGAGTCCGAAACATGTCGCTCGATGACCCCAACATGTCGCTCGATGGGTCCGAGACATGTCGCTGGATCCGAAACATGTCGCTTGATGAGC
Organism: Cenopis cana; assembly: GCA_951800055.1. Classification (NCBI taxonomy): domain Eukaryota; kingdom Metazoa; phylum Arthropoda; class Insecta; order Lepidoptera; family Tortricidae; genus Cenopis; species Cenopis cana. Next base: position 16,310,723 of record OX637479.1, on the reverse strand, counting down.
CCGAACATGTCGCGTGTTAGTCCAAAACATGTCACTCGGTAACCACAACGTCGCGTGTGAGTCCGAAACATGTCGCTCAATAATTAATTTGAATGTATTAACTACAATATAGCTTGTAATGTGTATAATATTTGGACGTAATTCTAATAACAAATGATGCACGATATTTGGTGGTAGTTTAGTATTTTTGGTGGTACTTGAGAATTTTTTGATGCGATTATAAAATTTCAGGGAACGCAATAAGTAAAATAGCTGCTACTGCTGGAATAATAGGTATGAGTGGTTAGGTGATCTGAAATTGATGGTCGATACATTTTTTTGAGTGTTCAGCCTTATTTTAGGGTTCGAAAATTTGGTGATATCAAAAGTTATTTAGGTGATCATTTTATTTGTTCCCTTGTCAATACCACAATCATATAGTCAAGAATCATATATCTGAAATCAGCCCCTACTGTTTGCTAGTCTGGGCAGGACAGCGTTTCAAAGTCTCTAAATTTCTCGTTGTAGCGCCTTAATTCATTAAATGGCATTTAGAGGTAAACGATAGGTGGGTCAACTATTTGGCGTTTTGGTATCGAAATGTATTGAGTCACAGAAATTGTTAACTACATACTGAGACGATTAATGTTACATGTTATATTGTTAATGTTCCTGTAAATAATTTATGAACGAACTAACACTAATGTTTCGCTCTACGGTCTGAATTACGGGAATTAGGCCACAGAGTTAAGCCTGGACTAAGTTCGATAAATTGTTCGTGCAGAATTTATTTATGAAATTCTGAATATGTTGGGTAAATTACTTTCGAGATTTTTTGCATTTGTAGTAGTATTTGTACCTATATTTACAGGGGTTCTACATTTAAATTTACACACACTTAAAAAATAATTTACACACATTTAAATTTTGTCCATATACAACTACAAATGCAAAAACGCCTCGAAAGTAATTTACCTATTGCTACGATTATCATACGTAAAAAACAAAAATACTCCACCGGCCCACCGCTGAATAAAATATTATATAATACAGGAATAAAATGTACAAATAATTATATAGTTTTAGCAAGATATGAAACGGCTCAATTAGGTATTAGGAAACAAAGTAACGTTCAACTACTTACGTGATATCATAATGTTACATTGATTTTTATACCTAACTGTGCCGAATACCACCTATACCTATACTCGCCTAGCTCGCCTAGTTTATCATAGCTATTTTCATAGTGTTATGTCGTATGGTATCCTGGTTTGGGGTAAAGCAGCTGACATACAGACAATTTTTGTGTTACAAAAAAGAGCCATTCGCTCCATATATAACCTAGGCTCACGTGAATCTTTAAGAGAACTCTTTAAAGAAATCAACATTTTAACTGTAGCGTCCCAGTACATCTATGAGAATATTGTTTATGTCCTTAAGAACATAGACTCCTTCTGTAAAAATTCTGATATACATAATTTTAATACTAGAAATAAAAATAAAATTGCCACTAAAAAATTTCGTGTCCGTAAAGTATACAAATCTTTTGTAGGTCAATGTGTCCGTTTTTATAATAAGTTACCTGATGAAGTTTTGAATTTACCTTTTCCAGCTCTTAAAAAGTACTTGAAAAAATCATTGATGTCGAAGGCTTATTACAAGGTTGAGGACTATCTAACAGACAGAAAAGCATGGCCCAAACCAGATACTTAAATAGAGTAAAGATTCATATATTGTGTATTTTTTAATTTTATCTAGTTGACGCAGTTCTTGCAAGAAAACATATCAAAAGATTTATAACTAAATTTATAGTCTAAAGGATTCAATTTTTTTTTTTCCTAAATAGAATTTGATAATGCTAAGGTATACAGTTCGAAATGTTTTCTTGCAGAATTACACACTGTCATAACTGGTTTTTTTCCTCATTTTATTCTTTGTTTTTGTGTTGCTTTATATAGATACTTAGATTTCTTGATCTTAAGTAGGTTAACTATTATCATTTATCATTGTAATAAGCATATTTTTGTGAGAAAATGGCTGACTGTCGAGTTTCTTTCGGCGTTTCTTCTCGGCAGTGGCCTCTGTGAAACGCTAGTAGGGTTTGACTTGTAAAAGTGCCATTGCGGCCTACTTACAGAATAAAGTTCATTTTATTCATTTCATTTCATTTTATTCATTTTATTCATTTTATATTGGCTCGACAACAATGCCACTTTGAAACAATGTTTTGTGTCTCAGTGGGAATTGTTTTAGGTTATAGACTATACCTACTTTAAGATAACTCTTGTGTGTGTTTCGTTCATTTGTCTATGTTTGTTTTTTCCCCAATAAACAAAAATAAAATAAAATTGAACCCCAGAAAAGTTGAAATTGACGAATAATGATACTGACCAGTGATTCGCTATCTCATCATAATAGGACAGCATGATTTGATGATTTTTAACAAAGAAAAAAGAAAGGAAACTGTATTTGTTATAAATTGGTATAGCTCCTGGTATATTCACATGAGATTATAGGAGCACAGGACAAGTATTTAATCTAATATGAAATTCATGACGCTGATTTTCTGGATATTATGTTCTCAGGGAAAGGCTTTAGAAAAATGAGTGCTCAGGCTTTTATTAATATGAGGTAATATAAAAGTTACACGCATAGGTATGAATTTACCTAAATATATTTTTTAATCCTACTACCCTATTATTACTACAAATGTGAAAGTTTGGATGTTTGTTATTCAATCACGCATAAACGCCTGAACATAAACGGATGTACATAGGCAAAATTTGGGATAAAGATAATTTATAATCTAGAATCTAGATTATAACATAGGTAATACCCCTAAATAGTGACGGATTTGCAGCATTGGCCTCAGGCCATGTAGTAAGCACCACAGCCTCTCATTGGCCGTATTTTTTGTGACGATTGACCACCCCTAATATCTTGGCCGCCCGTGGCTTAAGAAGATATATATACTGACGTAACAAAGAAGCGACACCGAAGCATGTGTGCTGTAAACCCGTCTCGCGGCTATGTGTGCGTATCCGGACGCGAGCGGGGGCGCGCGAGGGTGGCGCGGTGTGCGGAAATCACTCCTCGGACGGGCAAAGTATAGAATCGTAGCGTTCCAAGGTCACCGACACTCGGTTCACACCGATAGACCCGTGTCGCGCCTTTGCCGTGGCCCATGCCTCATGCTTACTCTGCCTTAGGGAAAATACGCCACAAACGGATGAAATTGTCAATGGAAGGGAGTTAAAGTTAGTAGGAAATAGGAAGCTAGTTCAATGTAAGGAAACGTACCTACATGTAGATAAAGAGAGCATTATCAATCCAACGTCAGGCTTGTACATTCACAACACAACCCTAAGCCGCGAAGCAGCCGAACCGAAAATATTAATATTCGATGCCTTCAATAGGGTTGGCAACTCAAGTCCTGTAAAAAGTATATTTGAAAATTTGTGTGATAAATTACTGTTTATTAGATTTAGCTTGTAAAAGAAAAACTTGTAAAGATTGTCGTTTTTACACAATATTTCAGCAACTGTTGTTTTTTCAAGCGTTTTTGTAAGTATTATTTTTGCACTGTAAATTGCGTTCATTTAGAAGTAGGTAACAAATTTATGTTATAAAAGGTTACAATATGTAGTCGTAGCATAAAAAATGGAATGCTAACCTAACGCATTCTTCACTCCACTAATCGATTGAGGTAGAGGTTGAAATATAATTCACATACCGAAATGATAACATTCCTCGCGTGGGACAACCCTACGAACGTCCAATAGCTCTTGGCTGCGATGTATTTACGCGGCTATTACAGGGTTAAGTATGGGTTAGGTGAAATTTATACGGCAGCATCGTAGGTGGCATAGCGTTTTGATTGTCGTTATAAAAATAACCCGTTGAATGCGCAATGTAGATACCTATATACCTACATTTTATGCACATGGGTTCCGATTGAGTTATTTCAAAGAATATCAAAAAAAAATAAAAAAAAACAAAATTATTTATTTACCAAAAAATAGAAAAGACCATACCAGTAAATACAATGACACCCACACTAGGCAAGCCTGTAAACATATACAAACGTTTTCCTTGTTATTGTTAAAATACACAATGAGAATCAAGTATTTGTAATATTTTTCCACAAATAATAATAAACATACGTTTAATATTCTGGCGTAACGTAAACATTTCAATATTTGAAGCTTTAATTCCTAATACACTTAAGAGTATAGAATTCGGTATACTTTATATCGAATTTCCATACAAAGTGTAGACGTACCTTTTTAATTTGACACATTTTTACTGACATTTGATATTGACTATACTTATAGCGGTATCTATGTGTAACGTTTTATGTGAAAATTGTGAAATATAAAAACCCTACTTCACTTTTATGAACTTTCATGACTACATACACATGCGGCATAATGTGTGAATTATATACACTGGAAAGGAATGTAGGTTATAGGTATTTATTATTAGTTTAAGGAACCCTATAAGCAATATATTTTATACGCGGCCCATAATAAAAGCACTGGACGAAGGGTTATCAATTACCACAAATTATAGTATTCATGTAAAAACAACACAGCGAGCTTTATTATAAGATTATACTGTGAGAGCAATTTCGAGCCTTAAGATATATGGCTTTAATAGACCCGTCTATTAGCCTTAAGATATATGACTTTAATTGACCCGTGATATTATAATAAATACATATTTTACTCATGCTCTAAGTTACTTATGTATATAATATGTGTATATACTTGTCCCGCTAGCAAGAATATGCCGTCATGTTTTATGTGACGTTTAGAATAATTCGAACATAAATCGTGACGGCATAACGAACGTAGAAAAGTTCGGCTTTTAATATGCGTTTATAATTATATTATAACCTAACGTGCTAGTCGGGCAGGTAAACTATGATTACCTATAAGATGAAACTTGCCTGTAAATTGTTTTAGCTTTTAAAAATATCTAATATCTGTGTTCAGGGTCTGCCTGGGCCAACACGTAACACATATAAGTAACGTACCTATATTATTCAGGCGTTCGCACAAACGTTCAACTCAGACAGAAAAATGGTTGCATTTCTGAACGTCTAAAGATTTTAGTAAGATTGTTTCTAAAAATAGAAATACTCTTAAATTGTATACATATTGTAGAATTTCACAACTGCACAGAGCGCAGTCGTAAGATGAATCTTGGGTGTATTTTCGCAAGAAATTACGACTATATAATGAATGAGTGTTGAGTATGAGTATTTTTGAGCCTATCATCGTGATAAAGAGCGAGTGAACTCCCATATAAACTAGCTACCATTCCCGATTAGATTTTTATTAGGGAATAATATTGAGTACTAAACCAAAACCGTTATAAAATGAGAAAATAATTCCAATACTGCCGTAAAGTAAAATACATCCTATGTTGTGTGCAAGAAGGTAGTGGAGAAAATAACAGCTGTGAAGCGTCGTGTAAGATTCATATCTATGGAGTAGAACAAAGTAACTTATTGTTAAATTAAACAACCTGTTCGAAGAAACATCAAATATATGTAATTATTTGATGTGTGTTATGCCACCACCCCGTTCTTTCGGTGGGTGTAAAGAGTCGACTAAAGGGATAGCGTGGAAGTGTAGTGTGGACGATGCCCTAACAACCTATCACTGCCTACTTTCGGGAATCGAGTCGAGAATTCTAGATTTAACAGAGCTGAACCACATGTTGTACAGGCTCTCCCATAAATCACGAATTATCATTGGTTTAAGGGACACCCTGTATAATCGGAAAATATAAATACCTAGATCCAAAGCTTAAATAAATAACCTTGTGGACAATCTTACGCAAATCAACCTAGTCCCAAATTAAGCATTCTAAGCAAAGCTTGTAATATGTGACGATATACACACCTACTTATACATGTATATAAATAGACACTTAAATATATAGAAAACATCCAACACTCAGGAACACATATTCGTCCTCATCACACAAATAAACGGCCTAACCGGGATTCGAGCTTAGGCAGGGTCACTACCAACTAGGCTAAAGCGATCGTCAAATTAATGACCTAGTTATTACTGGACAGACCCGGAAAACTTTTTTACACGACTGCCCAAAAAAAGGAGTGTAATGTTTTTAGGTTTCATGTATGTATGTATGTATGTATGTGAACTTTTTTTGTTCCCCCAGAACTTCTCAACGCCGTAACCGATTTAGATGTGCGAGGTATCGTTGGAATCCTTACGTCATCTCGGATGACATAGGATATGTGACGTTTCAATAAAAATAATATAGCGGACTGTAGACTCCATTTTGAGTGCTCTGTAAAAAAAAAAAAATCTATCCTAGCAAGTGAGGTATTAAATGAAGCATTTGAAGAGAGGATTCCAAAAATATATATAATGTATGTGTTTCAAGCAAAAAAAGTTCGAAAGAAAATAATAATTATAAAAAAATAAAAACATTACACAAATGAATAATTTAACTCTTGGCGGGCGTATGTCTAATTTGACAGCATGTTTTTTTTAGGCCAGCACCCTGCCTCGCTTTGCGTGTTAGCTTTGCGTATTCGCCTCCCTTTCTTTTGCTATTTTAAAGAAAGAGATGCAACATGCGCTTTTTTTTCTTTTAAGAGGAGTAATTGCTTTGACCATAGACACCGCTTAATCTTTAGAGAACTGAAAAACGTCTTTCCTGATTGGTCGATTTTAGTACAGCTGTGTTCTGGCTGGTTGAAATTTTTACCAAATATTTTTTAATCTGTCAAATTACTGTTCTATGACTGGTGGATTTAATAGGTGAAGTATTTTGATTAGTCAAATTAAAATGTTTTGTAAATCATAAATATGTATACATATATATGATTTAATATGTTTGATAAGTGGATGCGTCCGCTAGCGAAAATCTCAATTTTTTAATCAAAGTGAAAATTGAAAAATTCAACACCACAGGTGGGATTTGAAATTTTGAACCCACGACCTCTGGAATCCGTCCATTGCTCTACCAATTGAGCCACCGTGATATATGATTATGTACGTATATATATGATTTACAAAACATCTTATACCGCTTCACAAGTCTAATATGACACACTTTTCGAGCATGAGAAGTGATAAATATATTTCCTTGAGTTTTTATTAGGAAACTTGTTGTTATCTTTTTAGTGCAGTCGTGTTTTTTTTATTTAAACATAGATTCAAGCGGTTGTACTGTTTCTGGAGCCACTAGTTTGCGGACAGGTGATACTCGGACAGTCAACACGGAAAACATTTTAACCCTCCCAGAAACCCGCGCGGTTACCGCATCCACAACACTACCTGACCACGTGTCCATTCGAAATTCAACCCTGTTGCAAAGTACATAAAATGCAATCTAGATTGCACGTCTACTGGACATGTGACAACTTGATAAATTGTTAATTTGATTCTTGTTAGAAGCGAGTAGAGCTGGGCATCGATTGATGATATGTTTATTCGTCAGGTGAGATTTTGATTTGGACTGTATGTGCAAGAATTAAGGTTCTTAATTGGTTGAAGGTACTTATTCTGTAATTTAAGGTTTTGCGGTTTACATTTTGGGATTGGGCAAATAAATATGCCAATTGACCGCTACCGTTTTTGACGCTATAAATCCGATGTAGTTTTTAGCCTATTTAATTTATACCTTTATTACGTATTTTTGTCGTTGAGACACTGGGGACTACTGTGACTCATATTAGTACCTAGAGATGCCAACTCGTTGAAAGTGCCTTATTTACGATTTTCGTAGGACTGAAAAGGTTTATACCGACCAGTGGTATAGTTGGAATCAGCATCGTTTACTGATTATAAAAATGCATGTTGTCGCTTCCTAAAGTGGTGGAATGAGTTTTTATGACGTCATAAATTATGTGTATGAAAAATAAACATTTTTTCTTCAAAAACCTATCGAGTGGGTTTCAAACGAAAGGGCTTCATGAGCTGATTCCAAAAATATACCACACCACCACACCATTATATTTTGGCCAGTGGTGCCGTAAAAAATAAAGGTCATTTTCAAAACATACCAAATTTGGTTTCTTCCTGACAGGAAACGGTTCTATGATTTTATTTTTAATATACGCTGAACGACTTACTGTACCATTAATATGTAAACGCATGTGTATGTGTATGTTTACCCAAATAAATTATAAGTTCAAATACCTCATTCACATATTTTTGTAAGTCTTGTGAACATTGTAATACAACCATATAACTTCCGTTTAAACAGGAAACATGCTTTCCCAAAAAACAGAACAAAAAGCTAAAACAGTTCACAAATGGAAGTGACAACGACAATGATAATTTACTGAAATCCCACTAATTCCTCAGCTAAATAAAACCAATATGAAGCCACCGCGTATTTGTTCGAGCTTTATTTATTCCTTAGGGTTCCTTGGAAATATCCCCATATAAATGAAATTTACCTTAGCCGGGTTCTCACTAGCCAGCTGTAGGTACCCTTACCGTGAGTTTGCAATGTAATATAATGACAAATTTAGTATGGCGATTCTTGGTTCTATCGTAACCGCCAGAGGCGCTGTACTTTTGTCCATACTGAATCGTTTACGCAGTCGCTAGCGAGTACGGTCATGCAAACATTGCAAACTCATGGTAAGGGTACAGTACAGTACCGACCTAACCGGTGTAAACGTGGAACGAACGTTTCGCAACGACCCGAAGCACAATGTATGACACTTTATTAAAAAAAAAAGTACAAAGGCGAACTTATCCCTCCAAGGGATCTCTTCCAGCTAAACTTCCACAAAATGAGAAAAGTTAATGTTACGCACGAAGGCGACAGACAACCTAAATATGCACAAATGACACGTCAGACCAAACACAGCTGCGAATAAAAATATTATTTTCTGTACTTCCTAATATTTCGTTCCTATCCAGATCCACAATCAAATGTTGCTGGGAAAGCGGGAAAGAGAGGGGAAAAATTACCTTCAGTGTTGCCAGAACGTGCTTTTTAGCACGGTTTTACGTGCTTTTTTGGATACGAACGTGCTTTTTACGTGCGCTTCCCAAAAACGTGCTGAAACCGTGCTTTTTTAAGTGCTATGGTGCTTTATGATTTTACTACTAAAAATTGGGAGGTAATGTTGGTTTGGTACTCTCTAAAACTGTAATTTTTTTTCTAATAATCGTTGTGTTAAACAATCTTTCTCTCCTACCCTACGCTTTGATATCCTAAAGTTAAAAGTTATGTTTTACCTGTGGTTGCAGTTGCAGGAAAGAACTTGTCCTGCAACTACAAGCTCTATCGTTCGTGTCTTGCAATGTGTAGTTGCGTACACGATGTAGCAAAGGCTCAATACTCTGTATGTGACGAAAACCGTCACATCGGATCCCAATCGGACTTCGCACATTTAGGTTTCCGAACCAACCGCAAAAGTATGTTGGTTTTAACATGAAAAATAAGGAAATTTCCAATCTAAAACCTGTTTTATCAAGATATAAGTATTTCTTGGTAAAATACCCGTAATAATGAACAGTATCACCAAATTTCAAGTTTATGGGTCAATGGGAAGAAAAAATAATCTTATGAACAAAATTTTGTGACAGACGACTGACGGACGGACGGACGGACGCGCGAGTGGCAGCAATAGGAGTCATTTTCAACCCTTCGGGTACGGAACCCTAAAAACGTGCTTTTTATTCCAAAAACGTGCTTTTTTGGACACCCGACCGTGCTTTTTGACGGAAGTGCTCTGGCAACACTGATTACCTTTCCTTTGAAAGGAAAACTCTTCATTAAATAAATTTACAGAACAGAACCATTATTCTTGAGTCGGACTCGCTCTTGAACAATGCCGTACTAAATATAGACATCAACTTCCTTAAATCGCTCGGCAACATGTGTAGGCAACGTCCCATTACTTAAATCCTTTACACAAACACTATGGCCCTTATTGCTATTGACATTAAGTTTATATTCGGATATGAAATAGAGATATTTGTCATCTTTATTGGGAAGCTGTTTTAATATTAATCACATGCTTAATCTGTGCAGTTGGTTACATAAAAAGTATTTGTTTTTTAACTTAATTCCAGTAGGATGTGAATGACTGGTTATGGTTTGGTAAAACATAAACATGGGTTTATATCGAGTATCAAAGTTATGAATATAGTTTAGACTTAGGTACAGTCAAGGGCACCAATATGTGTACACTTTTTCACCTTATTCCATTGAAATAAGGTCCAAAAGTGTATACATATTTATGCCCTTGACTGTACTTATTGCAATGGAATAAGCTGCAAAAGTTTAAACATATCTATGAAGTCAACTAATACGAGTGCATATGTTTATGATAAATATGTACCATACCTGCACTAAAGTTCCATAAATCACGTAAAATAGGTATTGCAGTAGAACCGTGTCACTTAGTAATATTGAAAAATTAAGAAAAAATACTTAATGAAAATCATTTTGAAATTGCTTTTTTGAGGTTAGATATGAGGATATAACGTATCATTTTTGGTATATTGAACAAAATAAAAATCAGCCATATCGTGTCTGAAGGACCTCAAACTTGGTAAGTTTCAAAAATTATTTTTGATTTTATAAAAAAAAAATAGCTGAAATGATGACGTCTCAAAAAGCTCTTTCATATGATACCACACACGATAGGTTTCTAAAAAAAATATTTTTTTTTCCATACAAAAAAAAGAATGTCTCGGCACTCCCCCCGCTAAGGGAAATTTTTTTAGGAACTGCAGGGCAAAAATTTTGTTTTGACCTCTTGTATGCGTGTGCCAAACGGCTAAACTGTACATCGATTTGCGGTTTTTCCTTGAAATTGGGCCTGTACCGCTTAGGGAATGCAGAACCGGTACCATTTATCAGTCCCGGGATTTTCGGTACTGGCCGGTAGAGGAACCGGGATTTCCCGGTATTTTCGGTACTTTCGGGAAATTACTTGTGGTGGTTTTGAGACGTGAGTAGTTTTAGCCTAATACCTTTTTTGGACAATATGATAATAATATCAGGGATGCAAAAAGAAAATACACGTGTTTTGTTATCAAAATACACATTAATTATATAAATCACAATGAATTTGCTTATTTTATCTTAGCGTTTTATAAAACGGACTCAAAATTATATCAACGAGTTTACTAAATGCTTACAATTTGTTCATTATTATTTTAACTTTAATTGAATCAAGAGTCTGTCATAATCATTGCTGCCGTGGAGTGTCTTGTACAACTTAAGGTTGTAGTACAGAGTTTGTACAGAATATAGTAAGTGTAATTATTACACCGTTATGTTACATTGTTATGAATGAAGACAAATCCTGTACAATATTCTTGACTAAAGGTATTTGCATCTCAAAAAGCGTATAAAATAACCGTAAAATTACGAGGGCAGATTGTTTACACTTCACAAACAAAAATCATTTCAATAATTAGTTATTGCTTGTCTCCTTCTGTCAAATATTCCTTTGTCATTTGGTAAGCTGTTTGTCACATCATTTTATTGTAACCGTGTAGGATAATATTAATAAGAAAGAAGTAAGATTCTCACTTGAAATATTTTAATAGGTGTAATAAAGTCTAAAGTGGTAAATCGTTCTCAGCCGAAGCACTTCTATAACTCATAGCGGTAACCAAAACCAACCCTCTACAACCACAGTGATACCGGTGGAAGTTTTGCTGAGGGTGAATTAACACTCTTGCTGTACCTGTAATAGTACCTGCACAAGAGTGTTAATTCACTCTCAGCTAACACTTCATCTGTATTATTGCTGTTGTCGAGGGTTGGTTAACACTACGGGTATAAAGATCACTGCTCTAAATTGTCCTTCAATGGAACTTGCTAACAATGTAAACAAACCGCCGCATTGAAAAAATAACCTAACTTATGAACTATTTTAAACTTTTAATGAAATATCCAAGATACAGTTATATATTTTATGATTTTGTATTTTACGGTAACGACCGTTTCAATAGTGCATGGTTTCAACGGTGTTTGATGAGGTGGTGTGAAAATTCGAGGAGAAACAGTGACAAAACAATGTTACGTCGTTTGTTTACATAGTTAGCAAGTTCCATTGAATGACACTTTACAGGCCTTCTGTAATCTTTACCTGTTGTATCGCGTGGGCCTGTTTCGGGGTTATAACGATGTTATAGCATGCTCTAACATCTTTATACAGGCATGTGTTAACACTTTAATAATCATATGGAACCGATATAAGAATGATATACAGGTATTCTTAACGCTAGCGTGCTGGTTGGGTGCTAGTTGGGCGACTACCTACTAATAGTGTAACTGTAGAACAATGAACACGCACGCAATGAGGACTGGTTAGGTGACGGCGCTGATGAATTTGTATAAGCGGGACGGAGTAATGGCCAGCCGTGGTCGTGAATTGGCTGCTTAGAGCGATGTTTCCGTTTATAAACATCGCTTGCGTTATTTTATCGATATATCTCTTATTATTTATAGATTAGCGTATTAAATTTAAGCTGCAAATTACATTTCCCGAAAATACCGGGAATTCGATTTCGTAGTACCGGTTCCTACCTTGGTTCAAAAAACCGGGAAATCCCGGTATTTTCGGTACCGGTATTTCCCGGTAGCAAACCCTAGTACCGCTACCACTAATATGGCCAGCTGGAAGTGGAAGCTGGAAACCTATTTCTTGTTGGTGTTGGTACCTTGGTAGCACATCGTGTAGCGCGCAGATAGCCTGTACGAATATATCATATGTATATTATAATCTAACTAGCGAGATCTCGCGAGATTGTAAACTGTCGAAAATTTATAATCTACCGAAAAATAATGTGAACAGTAGCTCTAGTATAAGTTTTTTCGAAACATTAACTAATTCGAACGCGTTTGCGTTTTGTCTCAAAATGTATGAAAACGCTCTCACCCAGTTTAAAATACGCGCGGTCAATCGGTTAGCAACAAATCGTATACCTACTCGCTGTTTTACTTTCCAGTAGTGACCATCAGAGGCGCTGTTCACGTTTTCATACCACTTTCATACATTTTGAGACAAAACGCAAAGGCGTTCGAATTAGTTAATGTTTCGAAAAATTAACTAATTCGAAACATTAACTAATTCGAAAGCGTTTGCGTTTTGTCTCAAAATGTATGAAAGTGGTATAAAAACTTGAACAGCGCCTCTGGTGGTCACTAGTGGAAACTAAAACAGCGAGTATAACATTTGTTGCTAACCGATGAACGCGCATATTTCAAACTCGGTGAGAGCGTTTTCATACATTTTGAGACAAAACGCAAACGCGTTCGAATTAGTTAAGTTTCGAATAAACTTATACTAGAGCTACTGCAGTATGCTACGGTTCACAATCTTTCGACGTGAAACTTGCTATATATTTTTACATTTTATTAGAGAAATGTTTCATTTACAAAATTGCCAAGTACCAAACTCTAGTGATCAGTGTTATGATGGAATCAGCTTAAAAGCATCAATTGTGACTAATTTTATTTATGGCCTTCGCCCCAAACCCATCTATTACCGCGAACGGCACCAATAAAACCACTGAATCAAACAGAAAAACTGCGCTCCGTTCGTATAAATATTTTATTTCGGATAGTGAGAAGTGGGGTGGCCACGGCGGTGATGAATGCGGGACAAGGTTTTACTTTTTAAATCTCCACGCAAAGGAGGGCTGTGAAGTTTGAATCTGATATTGGCTGTTCGTGTATTAAAAATATACGTTCAGTAGCAAAAGACATTAAGGAGACTGATCGAGGCGATCAAAAAGAGGCAGCAACGGAGTGAGTTAAAATGGATGGTGAGGATTATGTACTGTGTAGTATATTTTGGTGATTATAAGGCAAATGTCGCAGTGCTCAACATCCCTTGGATTAGGTAACTAATCTTTGGCTCAACATTTTCTCGCAAATGAAACCACATCTTTCACAATTGTTATAAAACTATATTACACTAAACGGTTAAACTCACGTATTAATTGTCACTTCGGGCGACATGTTTAGAACTCGTCGACATGTTTCGAACTCGTCAGAACGTCTGCGTCTGCGTTGGTGTGGTGAACCGTCGCGAAAGTACTCAACCTGTAGCTCTAGTATAAGTTTTTTCGAAACATTAACTAATTCGAACGCGTTTGCGTTTTGTCTCAAAATGTATGAACGTGGTATGTATACGTGAACAGCGCCTCTGGTGGTCACGAGTGGAAACTAAAACAGCGAGTATAACATTTGTTGCTAACCGATAAACGCGCGTATTTCTAACTCGGTGAGAGCGTTTTCATACATTTTGAGACAAAACGCAAACGCGTTCGAATTAGTTAATGTTTCGAAAAAACTTATACTAGAGCTACTGATGAAGAACTCCCGACGAGTTCTAAACATGTCGCCCGGAGTGACAATTAATACGCGAGTTTAACCGTTTAGTGTCAATATAGTTTTAACATGACTCACAAAAGTTTAAATATTGTTATAAAACCTAATCTAACTAACCTAACGGGCTTTATATACGACGTGTTTTTTAGTATAGACTCCTATTAAGTTAACGGTTATTAGTTTGAAGATATGAAGTAAAGTTGGCACCTGAAATATTCTTAAGGCGCTACACTGAGAAATTTGGAGACTTTGAAACGCTGTCCTGCCCAGACTAGCAAACAGTAGGGGCTGATTTTCAGATATATAATTCTTGACTATATGATTGTGGTACTGACAATAGCGAAACATGATTGCTTAAAATTTTCTCGATAGAAAATAAATCCAAAGTCGAGTCTATATTTTTCTGTTTTTCCTCAGCCTACTAAAACAACGCATTATTAAAAGACACAATTAAGTTAATATGATGGTATTTTACCTCATCTAGGTACTGACAAGAGGAAATTTAATAAACCTGCACACAGTCAGATATTTAACGAGATTTGTCTAAAAAGCCATTCTCGGAGAGGGTTGCATCCCGTTTTGTCGTGAGCGAAAAACAAAGGGCGTCTCTTTCAATCGATATATCGCCTTAAGGCGCTACACTGAGAAATTAGGAGACTTTGAAACGCTGTCCTGCCCAGACTAGCAATCAGTAGGGGCTGATTTTCAGATATATGATTCTTGACTATATGATTGTGGTACTGACAATAGCGAAACATGATTGCTTAAAATTTTCTCGATAGAAAATAAATCCAAAGTCGAGTCTATATTTTCCTTTTTTTCCTCAGCCTACTAAAACAACGCATTATTAAAAGACACGATTAAGTTAATATGATGGTATTTTACCTCATCTAAGTACTGACAAGAGGAAATTTAATAAACCTGAACACAGTCAGATATTTAACGAGATTTGTCTAAAAAGCCATTCTCGGAGTTTTATCTTCAGCGAAAAACATAGGGTGTCTCTTTCAATCGATACATCGCCTCAATGTGTTAAAGAGGTCGTCAATTATTGGAACAAAAGTTTTTTATTTTGAGGTTTGTATTAGCACGTTCACATTTCACCAATTATAGAGACATATTTCGGAGACTCAATGTTGTATACTCGAATTACGTATGACATAAATAAAATGATTGAAGTTCCATAATTCCATTAATGAATTCACTAAAACATTACCCTCTCAAGTTTCAAACTGTTATCCGCTTTATTTACTTCTAATTAATAAACTGAATCCAACTGAGGATGTGACAGAATGCCAAACTTAACTCAGTTTTAATCAGCCAATTGTGTGTTAAACTGTCCCCCTAAAACCGCAACTTATAGCAACCCCACAGCTGGAAGTTGGGAACTTTTACTAATATGTACTAGTCAAATGGACTCTCGAGACTTAGTTTAAGCAATAAAGAACCTTACATCGATGGATTAAAGTGGGGAATGTGGTTAGGCGGTTCTGGATAGCCGCGCGTCTGACACTCATGCATATGGAAATCGGGACTTAGGTCATAGAATAAATACCTACCCAGCTACCCACCCTTGATAGTTTTATTTGGTCCGCAATTTTGAGCGAGAAGGATAAAGTGTAGGTACGTTTTAGCGGATACATGATTAACAAAGTTTGCGAACCAAAACGTAGCCTAATTATTTCAGAAGGTTTTATAATATCTTTGTGCCAGCATCCTCGGTGCAATGCCTCAAGGGCCGGTTTTAGATTTAAGTTAGCTTTAATTTTATTTATGTCACACCTGGCCATAAAGTGGCCATTATCGCACGCTCCGCGCGCGAAAAAACCCACTTCCTGGCCAGGGGGTGACATAAAATTTTTTACTTACCACGGGCGATAATAAAGAAAGCCTCAGATCGCATATTTATCGCCCTTGCCTTCGGCTCGGGCGTAAAATACCTGCGATCTGAGACATTCTTTATTTTATCGCTCTTGGTAAGTAATGTACTATTAAGTTATTGTTGTATTCTTGTATATATTTTCTTGTAAATAAATGATTTCTTTGTGGTTGTTTAATTAGTCCTTCCGAAAATCTGAATGTAATGGATAAATTTCCATTTCATATTCTAGTTTACTAAAATTGAAGCATTGCTGTATGTACGGTGAACCAATTTGATTCCTGGGCCACTTCGTACCTTGTCACAGTGAAAATCGATATGAAAGCCGCTAGAGATCTCATATCAATGTCACTGTGACAAGGTACGGAGTGGCCCTGAAATCAAATTGGTTGACTGTACATTGCAGGTGACTAAAAGATACCTACTTATAAATAGTAGATATCTGCTTTCAAATAGAAACACGATCCAAACTTCATAGTTATTAATTAAAATCATAATAACTGTGTTTTTTAAGTCTATGAAAGCGAATTTTACTTTATTAATTCAACATAAAATGTACCTACCTATATATGAAGATTAATTTATTACATTTAAAACTGCCTTGACTCATCAAATTACCAAAATTAACAAACAAAACCCCCGATACCGCAACAAAACGGAATACACAAGTCATCCGAACCATTTATTAGGAATAATGATTTACGTATACCGGCATTGTTTCGTTTTCTGATAAATAGGCGCGTCTGAGTCGGCCGATAATTAGTGACGCGCGTGCGAATTTAATAACTCGTGTGTGCTCGCCTTTACACTTGCCGACACGACTGTCCTGCGTATTGTAAATAAAATTGAAAATAAAAGAACCACAAAATTGAATAAGTACCAAAGAGTTTCTCGGAGCTTTGAGAAATAATGTTATCTGTACCCTAAAGGCTTGGTCACATTGCGCTGCACGACGTCCGCGCGACGCGACCGCTGCGCGCCGGAGCGTATGCTAACAGGTTAGCGACGACGTCACACAGGTTGCGCGACGCGAGCGGGACGGTTTCATACATTTTGGCACGCAGCGCAGCGTCCCGCTTGCGTCGCGCAAGCGGTATGACCAAGCCTTTACCATGAGTTTGCAATTTTTGAATTACCGTACTCGCTAGCGACACTCTTGGTCGTGTCGTACCGTAGTCGTACTGCCCCCGCCCGGTGTAACCGCGCTCGCATCGTATTTGCTTACCGCCAGCCTCGTCAATCACGAAGGGGCTGACTGTGCATTTCAGTTTAACGACCGTGCTACACGTGGGGCGTTGAAGCGATAGTTTCGTTTTCGGCGATTGTGGTGCATTTGTACAATACAATGCATATAAGCAGAACCAACACGAAGGTTTTACTTGGTTGTTTAAGCCGGGTACTCCCTTCCGACCTGTAACTGTAACCAAACGGCTACTGTAACCATCAGCTCTAGTATAAGTTTTTTCGAAACATTAACTAATTCGAACGCGTTTGCGTTTTGTCTCAAAATATATGAAAACGCTCTCACCGAGTTTGAAATACGCGCGTTCATCGGTTAGCAACAAATGTTATACTCGCTGTTTTAGTTTCCACTAGTGACCACCAGAGGCGCTGTTCATGTTTTCATACCACTTTGATACATTTTGAGACAGAACGCAAACGCGTTCGAATTAGTTAATATTTCGAAAAAACTTATACTAGAGTTACAGTGTATACCTTGGCCAGCGAACAGCTCGCAAAACGAGTCCAGACGAGAAGGCGGTGTCAACCTTCTGTTGTTAATCTTTCTTTTATTCGCACGAAGCGATTTGCTTCCTCTTTCCTAATGCGAACAGCAAAGGAATGGAGCTTGCTCCGGTCTTCCGTATTTCTGGACAATTATAATCTTGGCCTCTTCAAGACAACAGTGAGTAGGCTATTACTGAACCAGCGAGCTACATCTTAGGCCTTGTCGTCGCTTTCCATCAGGTGAGACTAAGGCCAATCGCTGTTCAGTCATACATAAAAAAACAGTTGTTACAGTATCTGTTCAGTTACGGAATCCGCTTATGAGAACCCGGCTTTTACTGAGATTTATCTTATGCGATGATCCCCAATGCAGTCAGATACAATAGTCACGTCATCAGATCAATAGGAATAGGGATGTTGACACTATAAAAGAAAATCAATAAATCCAATTTTTCTACATAAAAGCTCAAATTCTCAATCAAATGGCGAAAAAAGTAATTCAAAAAAATTAATAATTACGTAATTATAAGTCTTCAAAGTTTTAAGAGTGGGTATTTTCTGTCGCTTTTCCGCAAAACGATCGTCATTTACTATGGCGCTACTCAACAGTGACGTCACTGTTGAGTAGCACTAGCACTTTCTCTCTCTAACTACGAACATTCTAACCGTTGTAGCTTCGTTATTTTTTAAGATATTTGAATAGGATTTTCACTATTTGGCATAGTTTTGTCTTCTTTCTATTGAAGTAATAAAATTTTTTGAGTCAACATCCCTATTATGGGAATCTAATCTAACCATACTAGATGTATGAAACCGAAATCGTTCTGTCGTCGTGTCACGACATGTCACTTCAGACAAAATTATATTTATAATCCTGTTGCAGCTCTTTTGTTTTTGTAAGTCTTGATAATGACCCCACTGTCACGATGAAATTGTTTGTATACTGTGTTTTTGTATTACAGTTTAAGGGGAGATATCCCCAACGCAAATGTCCCGCTCAACACGCGTGAATTTACAATTAACCATCCCGCTCTCTACGCAAGCTCTGCGCGTAGTTTCGTGAATATTTAACTATAGTCATTAAGCCAATCATTTTATCAAAGCAAATCCAGCGAATTTGTCTATAAGTATTCAGGATCTTTAATTAAGTACAAAAATTAAATGTTAAATATCAGTAATATAGCCGTAGTATTGAAAATACATTCCCAAAAGGGGTAACTTTGCGATTTTTTTCTATCGAGTGATATTCATCAGGTTATGTAACTGACTGCGATTTTGACTAGACAAGATCCTTATGTACCACATTTTTTTTTGAGATTTTAAGACACTATATTCTATGTCTCAGATGGTTTTAAAAAACTCAAAAGTGGTAATACCCGGCCTTAATGCTCTAAACGTTTAATGATTAAACCGTAAACTTATCTCGCAGTGTGATCGCAGTGGTGCGAATCCCGTGTGTCGTTAGTCCGTGTGCGAACGGCTTTAAATTATTAATGTCCAGTGTCAGGTGGCCTAAACTCGGCTTTACGGCAAAGTTGCCTGCATTTCGTAATTACAGGCTTACCAACCAACCAACACCTAAGTTTAATACTGTTGTAATGTCCTAATATGTATGCGATTCCTTGGTTCACATACAATTAAACTAATTTTAAAACGTTCAGTTCGCTCTCTGCTAGTAGACATTGTTTATCGCGTTTGTGTGGTATTTCTTACAGGCTTCCATGATCATAATTATGTCAAGGTGGCTCTGTGAGCTGTAGACCTCATGAGCGTTTTTTAATTCCCAAAACTATTGTCATGTCCAAAAATATGTGACAAAAATATTCTATGTAATCAAAGAACCTGCTCACAATACTTCACGAGAATCGGTTGATAAATGCGACCTACAGGACCCATCGACGAAAAAATTTTTTTTTTTAAATTTCTAAAAATTTACTGGTCAAATAAATTTTATATAGTCATAGAACCTGCTCACAAAATTTCACGAGAATCGGTTAAGAAATGCGACCTGTAGAGGAGAACAGCCGGAAATCCGGACATACGAAAGCATTTTTGCCGAAGCTAAAACAGAGACCTTCGTTTCACTCGGTCAATAAACCAAATCATATGCATTCGGTGAAACATAAGTTTGAAATAAAGATAAACAGTAAATTCATAAAAGGTTTTACGAACGGAACCCTAAAAAAATAGTCAACGCATATGGAAAACAAAAGACGATAAAATTCAAATCGCCCTTCAGAAAGGCATCAAATTCTAAATTAATTCCGTTCCCACACACTTACATAAACTCTTTATTTCCCCACAAAAGCTCTCCTGGCGCCCTATAAAGATGACATTTGCAAAAACATAAAAAGGCGGCAAAAGCGACTCGATGACATGTCAATCGAATTTTACTTATACAAAGCAATGGCGGATGGCTCGAGACATGAGATACAGCGTTTTGTGATGCACGCGGTATTAAAACAAGTCATGATAATCATTATTTTCAGCCTGTAATCGTTGCTGAACATAGGCCTGTCTTCGAGTACGCCATTTGTCCCGGTCTTGAGACAGTCTTACCCAAGAGTGACCCGCGATCTTCCTAATGGGCCAATTTTTCTGACTTTGTAGTTTTTTTTTTCGTTAGATTTGAATGAAATTTGGTAGGTTGGAAGAGCTCCTGATAATGTACAAGTAAAAAAAAATTACAATATGGCGCCGAAAAATTTTTTTTTCTTATACTTTTTATTCACTGAGTTACGAAAATCTCATACGTTTTGTCACCCAATGGAAAAAAATTGTGGGACACTGTAGGAAATCGTGCCTATATTGTTCAGAATCAGGAGCCCTTCCCAACCTACCAATTTTCATGCAATTCTAAAAAAAAAACTTCAACGCCAAAAAAATTGGCCCTAATATAATCGAAGGTCAACCAATTTGATTTCTGGGCCACTTCGTACCTTGTCACACATCTCTAGCGGCTTTCATGTTGATTTTCACTGTGCCATGGTACCTACGAATTGGCCCAGATATCAAATTGGTTGACTGAACATACATTACATATATTTTATTCTATGTAAAGCTCAATGTCTCTATATGAAAATAAGAGTGTTTTGAATAAAACTTACAGCATTGGGACATTGAATTATAAGGAAAATCCATCCTTTTTAGTCTAGTACAGAAACCGGCAAAGCAAAAAGGAAGCATCTTTTCACTGTTTCTAGGATGCTAGGATTAGATTTTTTCATTATTTTTATGTAGAGTAAGTACTAAGTACCTAGTGGAAGTAGTATTCATGATTTTTAGAAGTTGGTTCCGAAACTATGTTCGTAAATTCTCCGCTGTAGCTTCATATTTGAGGCACGCATGAAACATCTCAGGTTGATATGACGGCTTTTACCAGCCGTTGCGTTGTTTGGCTTTACGGTGGGGTACGGCGAGCAGCGGAAGGGTTTAGCGGTTCACCTATTGGTGTATTTATTTTTAACCCATCTTCGGGCGCCTTGAGGGCTTCTATTCTAACAGTCATGTTGCCTACTCACTTAACAAGCCTAATCCCAATAAGGTCTAGTTTTCCCTTGAGTTGGGAGGTCAGAAGTAGCTTCTGTAAAAACTAGTGCCTACGCCAAATCTTGGGAATCTTGGGATTAGGCAACGGTCCCCGGGCTACCTTCAGGATTCAACTGTACTGGGATAACGGTAGGAGTATTATGAATAGTCGGACACCTATCGTTTACATCTATTGTATGAATTACGATTATTTTTTGGTGAGTGTCAAGCACTAAGTAAAGTGTTTATAAATGACCTGTGCTTTTACGCCTTTGGTTACGCGCGAACTGTAGCGAACGGTATGATTTAAGAAAAAAAAAACACGTTCTAATATCAATTACCAACACACCCCTCCTCAAGGCTCTCTCTGTACGCCTCCCCTTATAAGTGTTGTATTTATTAAGAGGCAACTGTTTCAAACTTTTCCTGCTCGAACTTGATTGTTTCGGTAGCTCAGTTGCCTGAGTGATTGGCCGTGTACGCCAGGATGTCGTAGGTTCAAACCCTGCTCGGTGCATCAAACCTTTAAATTTTTATGTAGTGATAACTCAGTTGAAATCTAGACACGGTTATTTTCCTTCTCCTACAAAATACTTCACACCAGCGAAATTTTTTAACTTTATTTGAAAACAGGACTCATTGGTATAATAAATCGTCCCATAGTATGGAAAAGGCTGGTCTAAAAAATAGTAGAAAATACTGCTCTCGCATATCTACTTGCGTGTAATGCATTTTTCCACATTCGTGTGTGCGTACTTGCGCAGCCTTACCTGAAAACAAAAATAATGTATTATATTAGACATATTATCGCCTGTAATTTGTTTAATTTATGCTACCGTAGTGACAGTTTAATAGTAAAGTAAAATAATGTACTTAACTTTTTTTTTTTTCGGGTTAAAGTTAGTCTTTTAATATGAAATATACACATACTTAACTATATGTATAATGCAATCCAGTCCACACTCAAAGTATATGCTTTTAACCTATCAATCGGCATAATGAACTGTCAAATTGATATGATTCCGAAGCGAATGAACACCGAAATGTTCTCATAAATATTGTATTTCGGTTAATCCACGAGTGTTAAGCTTGTGGAAATCGCATTAAAGGTGTTTTAACGTGAATGCGAAGGGAAGTGCTTCCTAAGTGGATGAATGTGTTTATTGTATTTTCGGTCCCCCACGCAAAAAATACCGGTGTCATAAGATAATTTATAATATTGACAGCCTTCTTTTACTGACAGCTCGTATCATTCAGAGTTTTCATCGAAGTCTGATGCAAGTGACAGCTGTCTAACTAAACGGTGTCTAAGGCGACTTCCTGATTTGTCGGTGCGGAAGCAGTACGATATGAGAAAAGTGTCAAATGTCAGTGTCAGCTGTCAGTCGACTCGGTACCATTTTTTACTACGCCCCTATATTTAAATGAGTGCTTCCTGACTGGCGCGGGATGCGCGGTAGCGGGACGATGCGAAGGCGGTACTGCTCCGCTTCTGCGCATGATATTACTACTGCGCAAACGTAATACTGACAGTATTATGTCAAGTGAGAATCTTTGCGACGTCAGTAAGTTTACGTCATCCCGCGCATCCCGCGCCAGTCAGGAAGCACTCATTTAAATGTAGGGGCGTAGTAAAAAATAGTATCGCGTCGACTGACAGCTGACACTGACATTTGACACTTTTCTCATATCGTACTGCCTCCGCACCGACAAATCAGGAAGTCGCCTTACTCAGGATTTTTTACAAGCATTTATTTAACTTGTAGTGTTTGTTAGATATATATTTATGTATGTTTGGTGACACACCGATCGGATCTCGAGGCTATTGCATGATGACTTGTAACTAATGTTAAAAGCGCAAATCTTTAATTTAATTTCTTATTCAAAATAGCTTTGCGCTTGACCACAAATCACCTGATGGTAAGCGATATTGCGGTCTAGGATGGAACGCGCTTACCTAGTAAATACCGATTCACTCTCGCCTTGAAGACCGAAAGGGGGGAGGGGGTTTCGAATGAAAGGAGTTGAAAAGAGACTTGCTTGTAGAGTACCTTACTTTTCTCACCGAACGTGGGTGAGCCATGATTGTGTTGTCTATGTGTGCGTCAACGTAGGAGCTATGAGTTCATGTTATCTGTGTGTAAGTATGTGTCACAACTACAACAATGGCCAACCCACGCTCATGAGATAAAAGTACTATACTTAATATTAGTTACAATTCATGCAATGAGCCCCTGATGATGTAAACAGAAGTTAAACTCCTTGTGTCAGAGTCCATTGACCAACTGATTTCTTTTACGACACAAAATTGAAAACAAGCATATTGCCTAGCCACGCATTGTCAATCAGCGTCAACATTTTAAAACATTTTATTTGCCTATACAAATAAAAGAGCCGTGTAAACTCCGCGACGATAGCTTCGGAATCGTTAAAGTCGACGATACAACACGCAATGGGCGTATTTGGGTAATTACAATAAATTTTCGGGTGTAATTTAAACACTATTATTGTTTGTGAGACGCCTAATGCTCAAAGCGTGATAGAATGGCCTTTTTGAACGTCGTTAGTGGAGGCATAAACACCCGGAATAGAAATGGTAATTAGGATCTGTGAAATGTATCTTTTAAATGCTTTTATATATTTTGAAATCAGTTTTTACTGGGCTATTATTAAAATCCTTATCAGTTAAAGAAACGTTATATTTGGCTATTTTTTCTTTGTTTGATATTGTCTTTTCGTTAATAATCTAGTACAGGATTGTAGGCTGATAATTATTATACATGTATTTTTTGGGATTTTCATTAAGAAATTTAATATAATTTCACCAAATTGACAAATTACAAGCTAAAACTGTTTTCCCGCGTAAAATCTATTACCTAGACACAATAAAAGCAAGAAATGGCCCCGATACCTGCTATCTAAAACATAAAAAAGAAAAGTATAGTACCCTTAAATTAGTTATTTCAAATTATTTATATATAATTATTTCTTACTAGCTGTTGCCCGCAACTTCGTCTGCGTAGAGCTCGGTTTTTAGTTAAAACATCTTAATATCCAGGAAACTGTATACTAATTGTGGTACTTTTACCCGGTGAGACCAAATTATTAATATGCTGTACAGATATAAATCGGTCAACCCAAATTCTCAACCCCTCTAAAAATCCGTTTAGGTACCTACTTGTCGGTTAAAAACTCTCATTTACTTAGGCTATTTTTTGTGTGAGTTGACACGTATCTTGTCGTTTTCTCTTCGTTACTGTACGTATTTAATTATGGACCTGTAGAAATTTCGTTTCTAACATCTATCCAAATCCACAAATCCTGAAATCATTTAAACAGTCTTTTTGTGAAATGAAAGTCTCTCAATTAAAATAATGTTGCTCCCCATACAAACTTTGAACCCCTTTTTAACCCATTGAGGGGATGAATAAAAAAAAAGGCCGAAATTTGTTTTGTTGTATTTAAACAGAGACTCTGTAAAAAATTTGAAGTCTCTCTATTAAAAAAATGTTGCTCCCCATACAAACTTTGAACCCCTTTTTAACCCCTTGAGGGGATGAATTAAAAAAAAACGCTGAAATTAGTTTTGTAGTATTTAATTTAAACAGTTACTGTTAGAAATTTTAAGTCCTTCACTCAAAAAATTTTTGCTTCCAATATAAACTTTGAATCCCTTTTTAACCCCTTTAGGGGTTGAATTTCAAAAAACGCAGAAATTAGTTTTGTTTTATTTAAACAGAGAGTCTCTGTAAGAAATTTGAAGTACCTCACTTAAAAAAAAAATTGCTCCCCATACAAACTTTGAACCCCTTTTTAACCCCTTTAGGGGATGAATTTCGAAAAACGCTGAAATTAGTTTTTTTGTATTATTATAAGGAACTTTCATACAAAGTTTGAAGACTCTCACTTAAAAAAAAAATTGCTCTCCATACAATATTTCACCCCTATTTTCAACCCCTTAGGAGACGAAAATTTTGAAAACGCAGATATCACTTTCATTGTCTTATTTTAAGGAGTCTTTGAACAAAGTTTCAAGTCTATACCTTTAAAAAAAGATTGCCCCCCATACAAACTTTGCACCCCTGTTTTATCCCCTTAGGGGTGGAATTTCCAAAAATCCCGTCTTATCCCTTGCCTCCGTTATATAACCTAACTATAGTGTAAATTTCAAATTTCTAGGACCGGCAGTTTCGGCGGGGCGGTGATTAATCAGTCACCCATCAACTTTATATATATAGATTTACGACATCTAGAGGTCAGGGAGAATTTACAATGATGTGGGACTAGATTTTTATAAAAATAAGATGGCTTGAACAACAAACGACAGGAATGAACCTCCAGTAGGTATCATTAAAGATTTTTAGAGATGTGATTTATTTTAGTTGTGGTTGTGTTAGTATAAGATTAATAACTCGAATGTAAACTATGTGATAATTACTAAACCTACCTAAGCTCACGAATTCCTTTAGGTTCAAGTTCAACTAACTCCCGTGTTGAAGTCTCTTTCTTTTGGACTGGGTCGACAAGGACAGCAGAGTGATTCAGGTCCACGACAATGACAAACAATTTAACCGTTGACAGCCTCTTCTGTAGTCGAAAGATTTTGCATAGTAAACGGATCTATAAACCCTCCATAAAATCGAAAAGTCCAGTAAAATAATTTCATAAAACAGCAACCAAGTGCACCCAGAGCACTCAAGTACTCCGCTCGGCTCGGCTAATTAAACAAAATGTAAAGAGCCCAGGCTCAAAGCACTTGATTATAATAGACAGAGGATTTACCAGTAATTAGTAGCCTGCTCGTTAGTCGAACAAACTCCGGATGAAAGTGGACGGTGCAGAGGTCTGCAGTTTGTGCATCGTTTAACGCTAGGATCGCTGTCTTCCTGAGTGTCGTCACCAACTAAAACGTCTACGACTTGAAAATTAATTTTCATATTTCGCTTGGGCTTTAAGAGGCCTAAACAAGCTTTAAAATTATTCAAATCAAATCAAATATGTATCTTTATTGTGACTACAGGTGCATGAAAAGGCGTTACATATCTTGCAGTTACTAAGACCATAGCCATACATCCATACGCAAAAAAAAAAACAATCATAAATTTTGACAAAAGTTTTAATAATTCCAATAAAATGATTAAAGGATACGATTATTTTATTATAGTTTTATATAGTAACATTGCCCTTTTTTGATTTTATTGTGTGTAGTAAAATTTAAGCGGAAAAAGCTGGTTTTAGCTCGAAAATAGTCGATTTGGAGTGATGTTTGAATCAATATTTCTTACTGAAAACCCCAAAAAATACTAGGTCGCGTTCTCTGATAAAATGTCAAAATACGTGTTAATTAAACAAAAAATCGCCTAAATATATGAACCTTTTTTAACTAAGAAGGACCCTTAATTTGGGAGTCGTACTATCGAACCAACTGAATCGTGACCCACCGTAGAACCTTGTCACAGAAAATGTAATAGTGATATCGTACTGCCTAACAAGGAAAATCATTATCACACTTTCTGTCACAAAGTTCCGCGGTGGGTCACGATTCAGTTGGTTCGATAGTGCGTTTCGCATTAAATGATTTCGATAAGTCTCCCTCCCCGTGTCTCCCGTTACATTCCTTCTTGTCATTGAAATAGATACTACATAATTACATATATACATACACACACATAATCGATACTAGTACACATTTTTGTATTTCTTATAGTTTCAGACTTGGCAACCCTGTACAAGATGTCTAAAAATTTTACAAACGTACGGAAACCTAGCTAGTAAGGCGAGTGCTCTCGCTTGATGGCTATAATTGTAGTGTAAAAACAAGCACGCTATTAAGTGAACGATTTCTCTAGCAACCTATGTTATATCTTTCCATATTCCCTTGGCATCACTAGATTTTATTTTAGCCTGCATTATAAATTACTTTTAAGAGATCATTATTCTAAGTGTGAAAAACTAATAAGATTCCGTTAACAATTCTTCACCGATGGCCATTATTGAAGTTAAATAAAAAATAAATTATTAATTTATTATAGTCATATGAAGATTAAGAACTGTCATTCCGAGGCTGGATTTGGCCAAATAGGAATGAGAACTTAATCGAAGGTTTGACTTCTAAATATAATTGACTAATCACGAAATAAATCTTTCTTTAATAATATTTTGTACATACTCGTACCTAGTAATATTGCAGGAGTTAGCCGTTTCTTGGAGGTAATATTTAAAAAAACCGGCCAAGTACGAGTCGAGTCGAGTTAGTTACATATGTGGGCCCAAAAATTCACAAACTTATAATATGTTTTTGATACAACTAACAGCATTATCTAAAATTCTAAATGAATAAAATGAAAATAAAAATGAAATGAATAAAATGAACTTTATTCTGTAAGTAGGCCGCAATGGCACTTTTACAAGTCAAACCCTACTAGCGTTTCACAGAGGCCACTGCCGAGAAGAAACGCCGAAAGAAACTCGACAGTCAGCCATTTTCTCACAAAATATGCTTATTACAATGATAATACTTAACCTACTTTAGATCAAGAAATCTAAGTATCTATATAAAGCAACACAAAAACAAAGAATAAAATGAAGAAAAAAAAACAGTTATGTACAGTGTGTAGTCCTGCAAGAAAACATTTCGAAACTGTATACCTAAGCATTATCAAATTCTATTTAGGTAATAAAAAAAAAGAATCCTTTAGACTATAAATTTAGTTATAAATCTTTTGATTTGATTTCTTGCAAGAACTGTGTCAACTAGATAAAATTAAAAAAAAAAACATGAATCTTTACTCTATTTAAGTATCTGGTTTGGGCCATGCTTTCCTGTCTGTTAGATAATCCTCAACCCTGTAATAAGCCTTCGACATCAATGATTTTTTCAAGTACTTTTTAAGAGCTGGAAAAGGTAAATTCAAAACTTCATTAGGTAACTTATTATAAAAACGGATACATTGACCTACAAAAGATTTGTATACTTTACGGACACGAAATTTTTTAGTGGCAATTTTATTTTTATTTCTAGTATTAAAATTATGTATATCAGATTTTTTACAGAAGGAGTCAATGTTCTTAAGGACATAAACAATATTCTCATAGATGTACTGGGACGCTACAGTTAAAATGTTGATTTCTTTAAAGAGTTCTCTTAAAGATTCACGTGAGCCTAGGTTATATATGGAGCGAATGGCTCTTTTTTGTAACACAAAAATTGTCTGTATGTCAGCTGCTTTACCCCAAACCAGGATACCATACGACATAACACTATGAAAATAGCTATGATAAACTAGGCGAGCTGTTTCGATATTGGTAAGTTGCCTGATTTTTCTGATAGCATATGCGGCTGAACTTAATTTACGCGCCATAACGGCTATGTGGGGACTCCATTGTAGATTTTTGTCTAATGTTATACCTAAGAATATTGCTTTATCTACTATTTCTAAGCACTCGTTATTTAAGAGTATACTAGTTTCCACCGGTCTAACATTAGGCAAAGAAAATCTGACACATTTAGTTTGCTTAGCATTAAGTAACAGATTGTTAACGGTAAACCAGTCAAGTACTTTGTCCAGTGTGCCATTAACTCTACTATAGTCAACTGATTTTCGGTCAACCTTAAAGATTAAAGATGTATCATCCGCGAATAAAACTATATCACAAAGATTACTTACTATAGACGGCAAGTCATTTATATAAACCAAAAATAAAAATGGACCTAAGATAGAGCCCTGAGGCACTCCTAACGTTACTATTGCCCCACTAGACTGGGTTCCATTTACAACAACTGCTTGAGTTCTATTGCTGAGATATGAAGACATAAGACTTAACGCATTAGCAGACAAACCATAATGAAAGAATAAAGAACTAAAGATTCTAAAGTATCCATGGAAGTCGTACGAAAGTTTGATTGTCAAAGTACTTACATTTCCTAGACACGACAAGTATTCAATTAGGTACTATGAACGTTAGAATCACACCTAAAACGGAGTTAAAAATAAACAGTGAAAGCGAATCCCAGCGATTACGCTTACGCGCTTAAAACATCTGAATAATGAAAACTGAAAATGTAAGGTAACATAACAAGCGAACCTTTTTCACACCTCCCGCGTTTTGAGAGGGTTAAAAATGGCGTTGGCAGCCCGCGGGCGAGGGCGAACATCACACCTTGGGATCCTGCAGGGATGGGTAAGAATACGCGCATACCTACACATAATCCCGTATACTGCGTAATATCAGAGACTAGTAACTTTATATCCCATCAGAAACCTAAATTCTACAGTCAGGGTCGGGATCAGGCAATGTGAATAATTCCTTTTATTTAATTAGAACGACATATATATTTTTTCTTAATATTATTTTTAAACATTTACTGACATTTATACTATAATTTATTGATTTTATTCTTTTAAAGTTTAGTTTTAATGATTTTTGACATTGTAATTTGTTCTGTCATTGTCATTGTAATTTGTTCTGTCATTGTCATTGTAATTTGTTCTGTCATTGTTAATTATGTGTTCTTAATTTATTATTTAAAAAGTTTGTAATTGATTATTTATTATTTTTAAGTTTTTTAAAATTGACATGTATTTTCAAACACAATTTATATTGTTAAATGAAATAAAATAAATGAAATGAAATGAAATGTGAAAAAAATTCCAAGTTCGTAAACGGTTTCGCTACTAAAAGGAGTGAAATCTATAGTAGTTGTATCTCACGAGCTCGGGTGAGCCATGGTTGTGTGTTAAGCTATACATGCATATTGTCTATGTGTGCATCAGCGTAGGAGCTATCAATCCACGTTGTCTATGTGTTTGAATGTGTCACAACTACAACCCATGATCAACCTGCGCTTGTGAAATAAAATTACTCTAACTGGAAACCAAGTTCTTTCAAAACTCCTTAGATCACAGATCCTGTCATGCATAACGTTCTTCAACTGCTTTAAGTAATTTGTTATGTCATTTGCTACTATTTTTCAAATTCCTACTACTTATACATTACCTGGACATTAAGATTAAAGTTGGTAAAAACTTGCCAAGTCACACAGTTACCGTAACTGAATAACTGAACAGTGGCCAAGGTCAATGAAACGCCCAGCGGATGGGTTAGACTTGATCGTCAGATCAGACAATATCAGCCGAACAGCAATAAGCAGTAAATGAAGTTATCCAAAACAGAGTGACAAAAATTCAGCATTCTTAAGAGGTTTTACAAGTTTTAAAATATTTCGATTTGACAATAGTATTGACACTCGTAATACCAATAAAGTGATTAAACATTTTATTAAAGTTTTAGATAGTACTTAACATAGCCCTTTTTGGATTTTATTGAATTGAGTGTAGCAGAATTTAATCGGAAAAAGCAGTTTTTTAGCTCGAAAATGGTCGATTTGGAGTGATGTTCGAAACGATAACTCCAAAAAATACATAAAAATATTATGTCATTAGGTCGTAATAGTCCTATTCTAGTTAGTTCCTTCTAGACATTGAAAAAAAGTCAACATACGTTTCACGTGTCAATTGAACAGAAACCGGCCTAAATAGATGAGAGTTTTTTAGCTGAATTGATCCTTAATCTTATTGTTGTATATTTATTTATTTATATATTTATTTCGGGGATCTCGGAAACGGCTCTAACGATTTTGATGAAATTTGGTATGTGGGGGTTTTCGGGGACAAGCAATCGATCTAGCTAGGTCTCATGCACGGGAAAACGCCGAGCAAAGCTCGGTCGCCCAGATATTATCATTTATAAAGTAAGTAAAGTGGTCAGATGCGGACGGATGACTGTTTCAACACAGAACTCCAAAAACAACAGGTGATGAGTTAATATATTGAGCTGTCAACGTTTTATTTCGTTAACGATAATGTTAGGCCCAAATTAAAATACACGAAGATTAACGATCCATAAATTAATGGATTTAACTCTGAACACATGTTTCACAGTTAGGTACATCCGAATAGAAAAACATACATACGGGTCGATTGAATAGGAATGCAATTAAACAATTCTAGTGATTTGAACGTTAATTGATACACATCTTTATGATCATGATTTTAATTAAAATGAAATAAGTTTAGTAAAACCTTGTTTACAATTCACGGTCACGGAAGCGGCGGCAGGCTATCGTCACTTTAAGGCGCAGGGTAGGGCAAGGCCTTCCCCATACAAACTTTGTGCACGTTTTATTCGTCGGTTTTGGCACTAACAAGTATAATTTTTTTTTTGGTTCTAAATATTAGTTATCGTGATGTGAAAATTTTCAAATATTTCATAAAAATTCAAAAAGTTAAAAAAAAAAAAATAAAAAAAAAATTACATCACGAAATAGCTATCAGAAAAATAAGCATACTGACCAAAAATCATAACTTTAATGCAAACAC
The DNA here is from genome assembly GCA_951800055.1 of Cenopis cana. NCBI lineage: Eukaryota > Metazoa > Arthropoda > Insecta > Lepidoptera > Tortricidae > Cenopis > Cenopis cana. The sequence goes on along the minus strand of OX637479.1, from coordinate 16,278,866 downwards.
AAACGAAGTAAATCCTTCCTCTTAAGGCTACAATTACAACAGTCACGCTGAGAGCCTTCTCCGTGGTACTGGTATAGATAGGTGGAAAATTCCGTGTTATATTTTAGTGTATTTTATTTTATTTACAATCAAAGTGTCGCCGATTAACACAAAGATATTTAAGAAAATTCATCGTTCACAAATAAATAACACTGCATCGCTCAGACGCTAACACAGTGCTACTTAACCACGCTCTGCTACCATATTAAATATTTGGAAGATAATAAAAGTTGAAATAAAACGTGAGCATTATACGAACGTAATTTCTGTATTGAAGTCAACAACGAGTGACACATATGGTTGCTAAGACAATAGCCTATAATACCTAAGGAGATTGCGTTTTTAATGTCCAACAATAACACCTTCTCCGTCCACTGACACGTCAGATTTGGTTGAAGCTGCTCAACCAATGTCACTGGAGCGCAAACACTTTGAGTATTCCAGTGTTTAAACGCGCGTGGTCGTGTCGGAGATTTCTCCTGGATTTTCCCCATGCCACCCTCCAACCGCGCACAACCGTTTTATTGGGCCCGGTAAGTCACAGATTGGGCTCAGTCAGTTAAAAAAAAATAGTTCCCCGTCGTTTGGTAGTCGTGAGTAAAACAGTAGCTCTAGTATAAGTTTTTTCGAAACATTAACTAATTCGAACGCGTTTACGTTTTGTCCCAAAATGTATGAATAAGCTCTCACCGAGTTTGAAATACGCGCGTTCATCGGTTAGCAACAAATGTTATACTCGCCGTTTTAGTTTCCACTAGTGACCACCAGAGGCTGGACGCTGTTCACGTTTTCATACCACTTTCATACAAAACGCAAACGCGTTCGAATTAGTTAATGCTTCGAAAAAACTTATACTAGAGCTACAGACGGCGATCATCGTCTACGACTTTTAGATCGTGAGTGCTAAAGAGTTTATTGCACTACGAGGGGCTATTCGATATCACTCGTTACGATCAGAAAGAAGTCGGCTAATGAGCCAAATGGCAGCAGGGTTCCCAACAAACTACTAAGCTATTATAAACCCTGTTAACTAGTCATTTTAATTTAAAATAGCCTGATGAATAGGGTTCTTTTGATAGTGTGACAGTCCAATAAACATCGCCGTCATATTTTATCGTGTAAAGTCATTTAGTTTTTAGGAGTGTAATTTATGTTTAGTTCAAAAGGTTCAAAAGGTGAGTTTCATACTTGTGTTTTGTGTTTCATGCTGATTCAGTTTAAAATATTCAGTAATTATGTAAATCTTAACAAAATTTTCAAAGAAAATTCGTGTACGCATGTTCTAGTTGTCTATAACGCAGGGTTAGACATATTATTTCAATACAAGTATCTCAGCGAAGGTTGTAATTTTATTTATATAGCTAATCTGCATTGCTTATGAAACATCTTTTCATTTCTTGATTGATATGGATTATTCTTACGTCCTTACTTATACTCGTAGGTAACACACGAAGATATCTCGATAGTGAACACAGAATGTCACAATCAAGAACGTTCGTTAAACAGTACAACGTGTTTTACCAGATGTTTTTAGACGAGTAGCTGTCCTTTAAATAATTACTACCAGTCCCTACTGTTTTTGACGAACAACATCAGTGCAAAAACTTGTATAACCGGAAAAACATAGTTTTTAAAAATTGAGTCCACAAAGTACAATTTCATCAGCCGTTGTTTCACCCAGCACTCACTATTTTGCGATTCAGCCATAGTAGACTGTAACGTATAGTCGTAAAAGGCAGAGTAAATTTAAATTGCGGCCACAAAGCGATTCAACTTACGAATCGGCAAAAACGCGGCGTGCTAAGCGAAGAGTCTAAATCCTTGGGAACGAACTGGAATCCCGGGGTATGCCGGGAAATATATTTTTATTAAATAACTTCGGATCCGCAGATGGCACGGCTTGGAGTGGGGCAACTTTTTAAAATCTATTTAAGGAGGCCGCGTTTACACCGTCATCGTCACCGCCAGGGGCCTGTACCACAAAACTTTACAAGCGTACAATTCAACAAACTTGTCAACTTTTTCTATGGAAAACTGTACAATTTTGTCTAATTGTAGACTTGTAAAGTTTTGTGGTACAGGGGCCAGATATGTATTGTATGTACGTACTTATATTGTACACACTTTAAATATTGTACAAAACAACGGGTTGAAAAAGATTAAAGTAAATTAAAGTATGTATTTGGAATTTCTCTCTGCTAACCGTTGAGTAATTGAGTTGAAAAGTGGGAAAAAACGAGATAAACAAAACACGAAACAAATGCCTCAGTCACGGAAACAAAAAAATGGTTTATAATAAGCAGATTAGTGAAAGAACTAAACCTAAAAAACTTATATCTTTTTGTATCCATATAGAAGATCATTTATATCATATCAGATACTCGATCCTTGAGTTGTGTCTATAACAAACCCGACAGAGAGTTAGTTAGGGGGGTTACTTCCATAATTGCAATACCATTCATCCGCAAATTGCTAAACCATTTTGCAAAATAGTTTTCAATTTGTCTGCGCCCCTCCTACTAATGGTTGCGTACCCTTCTAACCTATGTCATTATATTTTTACGGCACTTTAAGTGATATATTGTGGTCTGGGTGTGAAGTACGTAATAGCCATGTTTAAGTGTTGCTAATTCACATTCTATCAGTTTGTTTACAAGATTAACTCCTCTGTTCTTAAAACAACAAGCCTAGATATGTAAAATTCTTATAAGCAGAAATGGCATAGGTACCTATCAGTGGCGGAGCGTCTATACAACTCGATTCCCACCGGCTTGCCTAATATTCAGCCAGTCCAGTTCTTTTCCTACGGCTCATGATGAATAAGCTAGGCAAATTATTTCCGGCTTCCCTAAGAATATTTTTGACGCGCCGCCACTGGTACCTATTACTGATAGACTATTTGAACGTCATTTTAATTAAAAGTTAGGACGTTTATGAATGAAGACAGGTTTTAGGGTTACATATCCGAAGGGTTTAAACGGAACCCTATTGCTGTCTTTCATGCATCCGTCCGTCCGTCTGTCCGTCGTCTGTCACACAGGTTTATAGCCAAACGGTTGAAGCAAGTCTTCAAATTTCAGTATAATCTGTAAAAATAAAATATCTTGTTGGTCCAAAGCCATACAAATAGTCAAAGCATATCTTTAGATTTTTTAAACTTAATTTTGCGGTTGGTTCGTGGCCCTAAATGTGCGAAATCCGACTCGCACTTGGCCGGTTTTTATTACTCCTTTGTGTAACTCTTAGGGGAGACTAAAGTGCGCTGAAACAAGTGATACATTTGTTATATGTCTATGATAAATGATATGATATACTGTAAAGTAGCTAAAATTACCTTTTATCACGGAGAAATGTAGTGTAAGTGCTCAAGGGATGCAATATACAAATAGATAAGGATGTCATGGAAAAACTGCAAGTAAATGTTTGTAAAGTATATTTAGCGTTCTTTTATCAAAGTCATTGTGCCAAACATAATACTTAACTTCTTAGTCAGCAATGCTATCGAAATAAGGTAAGCTTACAGTTAAGCACGGTTTTATACTTTTTCTTTGTTTTGTTTTGCAACTTTTTTCATTAAATGGCTCTAGAAAACTTAGAATAGAAAAATTAGCTCGCGATTTATCAATGTCTATTTCTTAATTCAATTCACCTTCAATAAAACACCACGAAGTTTTCGTATTTATTTTCTCGTAAACTTATAGGTATGTGTATGTTTTACCACGAAGATACAAATAAACAAAACATATTCATAACAATGATAACTAACGATTAAATTAATTGCGAACGCCAATTAAGTCAATTTTACTTCAACTTGACTACAATACAATTTAGCGTGACTAGAAGGTAGCTACGCCAATGGAAACTAACCTTTATTCCATCAAAACACCATATTTATTACGGCCATAATCGTAAATCAATTATCTATGGCCTTCCACGCCATAACTTGGCTTCAGAAAGTGATTTGAATACTGTTTAGTTGATGGGAAAATTGTACGAGGATGTGTGTTCTGAGATAAATTTAATATGTGCATAATTCTATGTTTTATCTTATGGAACTAATTCGTGGTTATGGTACTTATAAGATTGTAAATGTTGCAAACATTAAATAATAGCATCTTTAATCTTTATTAAACGTACCGTAACAATTTTTTTCAAGAGCTGCACGAGTCGAAAAACTGGAGGCAAACATAAATCATATCATTAGTGTTCTTTTTGTTGTCTACTCTGAATAAAAAAATGTGGTAGAGAGTGTTTCCATAGTATTGAACTAACTGCATAGAAAAAAATATTATAAGTATATATCAACAAAACACATAATAAATCAACAAAAATGACAAGTTTAATTATAATGATTCGATCGAATACAGTTCCTAAAATAGGTACCTATAGTACTTTTATACATACGAACACATAGACAACGTGAACTCATATAGCTCCTACGCTGACGCACACATAGACAATGTGCATGTATAGCTCAACACACAACCATGGCTCACCCGCGCTCGTGAGATAAAATTACTCTACTAGTAAGAATGGACAAATGGGATAGCTACATTTACTTAATTTTACAGGTATAGTTATAATTATAATTTATAGACATAATGATCCATGAATACTATTTAGCTATTTTTTATTTTTCTAAAGTTTTATCTTGATACAATTTCATCCGAGGATTAAAAAAATTTTTTTTACAGATTTATACAAACATTCAACATAGATTTATTTTTATTCTTCATTTCATCTATATTATGTAGATATGAGCGCCGATGGGCAATTGGCCGGCGGCGGCGCGCCGATTAAAATTGACCGGCGGCGGCGGCGTCGGCGGCGTGACCTTGAAAAAACCTTAGGTTCAAAACAAAAATCCTACATATAGGCGTTGAATACGATTTTTTTACGTATTTGATGCCGGACACGCCTGTCAACGTCATTTTTACTGTCAGGATGACAAACACGCCTATTTATTTGATTTATATCGATGCTCTCCATTTTATCCCGTCCTAGTCGATTACGCTCTGCTGTATGTAACATCTAAGTGCCAATGAAAACGGCAAGTCTGTTGCTACCTGCGGGAAACTTCGTGTCAAGGTGGTCCAGTCACATGACAAAGCTCTAAACTATGATACCAGTATGTAAACATGACAATTCTGCCTCTTGGATAAACTCTTGGATGCTTACGGAACATGGTGTTTCTAACGCAAACACACTCGCATATTATATACTTCTAGGATTTATCACAAACACTAGGCGCTGCATTATTCCCATCTTTTGGTGCACCTCGAACACATCGTACCGTGTAAGAAACAAGCAAGTTCTTCACTAAGCCAAGCAAATTTCAACGGCATTGAAGATTATTTAATACACAGTAGTCGCGTACTAACTACAGGCCCATTTCGGTCACATTCGTTCACTGCAAGATTATGGAGAGTGTCCTGAACAGCAGGCTCTTGGGCATACCTAGAATCAATGAACTCCTCAGTGACCGACAATACGGCTTTCGTCAAAATCGGTCCACTGGGGATCTTCTAGCGTACACCACACACACACACCAAATTTCGCAGAGTCTGCTGAGGAATCACATAATACCTCCCGCCCCTTCAAAGCGACACCGTTTTACGGTGGCAGTTCCGAAAACTCGCGCACGAAACGCTTTGCTTTCATTTTTATTATAACTCCTTACCGTAATTCTCCTTGAACCTATATTATTATGGTCCTCAAGGCGAGAGTGAATTGTTTTTTTCTAGGTAAGCGCATTCCATCCTAGACCACAATATCACTTACCATCAGGTAATTTGTGGTCAGGTGCAAAGCAAACGTATTTAAAATAAAATAAAGAATAATTGCGATAGTATGTGATATTTTACTTTGATAATTATAACACAAATACTACACATAAGCTATTTTACAAGTAGGTATTACAAATTTCAAATCGACAACATAAATAGTTTCTGAAATTTAATATTTAGCAATCTGACGAACAGACGGCTAGAATCGCTCATTAAGGATCCTTTTATGCATTTTTGGTATTGAACCCTAAAATAAATAACCCTATATAACCGTAAGCTATCAAATTCCAAACTAGTTTGCCGATCGATGATAAAAGTGTGTAAAAGATAGGCTACACAGTATCTGAAACGCGCGCGAGACATAGATCGGCGCGCCGATCGCCCTGTATCGGCGGCGGCGGCGTGGGATTTTCGCCGGCGGCGGCGGCGCGGCGGCGCGGCGCTCATATCTAATATTATGTAGGCTACTTAATATTTCCGTCCGCGTATTGCAAAGAATCTCGGTGGAGCGGAGCCGTTAAAAATATTATTACATTTTTTTTAATCCGACTTAATGCTTACGATTCTATCTCAACACCGATCGCCAGCACTATACTCCGTTTTTTTTTCAGATGAGAAAAGTCGTGCGATTGTCGCCATGCGATTTCTGGGATAACTTAAAATTTTCTCGATAGTAAATAAATCCAATGTCGAGTCTATATTTTCCTTTTTTTCCTCAGCCTACTAAAACAACGCATTATAAAAAGACACGATTAAGTTAATATGATGGTATTTTACCTCATCTAGGTACTGACAAGAGGAAATTTAATAAACCTGCACAAAGTTAGATATTTAACGAGATTTGTCTAAAAAGCCATTCTCGGAGAGGGTTGCATCCCGTTTTGTCGTGAGCGAAAAACAAAGGGTGTCTCTTTCAATCGATATATCGCCTTAAAGTCGCGCGATCGCGCAGAATGCGTAGACTCGTAGAGCGACGGTGTAAGCAGCGGCCACTTTCAAAATCTATTCAGTCGTTGTCACGGCGTCCGCTCCCGCAGATCGTTTCGGTATTATCCTGAAATTTCCAAATTTACAGTCATCCCTTACTTACAGGGGTTGTTTCGTTTAATTCAGTCCCTTACAACAACTTCGGGCGTTTCAAATTAAATTTACATATTATTTTGCAATTATGTATGCGCTTGTAAGCGAACATGCTAATAATTAGGTTAAGTGCCACTGCAATATTATTCGTTTCATAATGTACACTGAACACTTAAAACATTTAATTAATATGACTTTTTATGTTCATTCATACATTATTTTAGTATGTAAGTACAAACTTACAAATATCACAGTATTTATAAATTGACAATATTTCATAATTTCCAAAAGTCTTAATTCGAAAACCGTTTCGGTATAAACGTGTGAAGTACAGAAAAAAAATTTTTTTTTAGATTTTTTTTCTCCGTTAGCTTTGGAAAAAATCGCAAATTACTGTAAACCGAAAGTTGACGTCATCTTCCTCGCTGTATTCAGGGAGACCTTAGTACAGAGTACCTACAGACACAATTTAAATCGCTGCTCTGGAGTGGCTCTGGATCCTTTTTGGGAAGATGACATCATATTTTACTTACGCCCTTTTGGAATGACCTACTTTTCAACGTGTTTTTTTAATATGAAATATTGAGTTAATTGAAAAAGAAAAAATACGGGTGGCTTTAATTTTTACCTATTTTCTAACTAGTTCATAAAATAAAGTAGTTAAAAATATGAAATGTTGTCAATTATTTACGTCCCCTGTCTAACAAAACCGATGTTTGATTTGACAGCTAGAATACTCAATTCATAGAATCCCGTTACAGTATTATTATCTCACGAGCGCCACAGTTGTAGTTAGAATGTATTTTTTGGGTTCCGTAGCCAGAATGGCTAAAACGGAACCCTTATAGTTTCGGTCTGTCTGTCCGTATGTCACAGCCGATTTACTCGAAGACTATAAGCTACAACATAAAAATGATATGAAGATAGGAAAAAAAATCGTAACCGGCGGATGAAAAAAAAAATTTCAATGCAAGTAGTTGTGTGGGATTTTGGATAGGCCTTTAAAAATGATATAGAGGTTACTAAGAAAGTTTTCCATTTCAGTCAATTGTTGGTGAGATATTAGCTCCCAAATTCGTGCAAAATGTGTCTCCCCACTCTAATTTCCAAACTATGAAGATTTAAATTCTGAAAAAATTTGAGGTAGTGTACAATAATAAATACTTTCAACGAAAATTGGTTTGAACAAGATGGGATTAAGGGTTTTTGAGTTATCACTGTAAAACTGTTTTGCCCAAACAAAAGGACGTAAGTGCCGTGACTTCCCTATGAAGATACCTACCACCTTTTTTTAATTCAAGGTATTAAATAGTGTTTTGAACTGTGGACTAGTAGGTGCCGGTACGGAACCCTCGTTGTGTGTGATCCGACACGCACTTGGCCGCTTTTTATATAACGTTGGCGGCAATGCAATGACAAACAAGCTTACGGTTCGCCTGATGGTAAGTACCTGTAGTCTTTTTAGGTAACTCCTCCCAAAAGGTTCTGCAATTGCTGGTTGCGTAAAGCCTTTAATTTGGCAGCCATCTTGCCACCTGGGTAAGCAAGTTAATAATTAAAGGTAAGTAGCACCTATCAATTAGGGGGGTAATTACGACTGCCGAGTCGGGGAGGGAGACAACTAATCGGTTCACACTTTGTTACGCGTAGAGTAACGATCAATTGAATAAGCTCATGCCGTATGTGAATTTAACTTGTCAGGGTAATTGTGTAAGTTTTCGAAGGAGCGTTAGTGCAATTTAATGTTCAAAAAATTACAGTTGATATGTTTTAAGTTGAGATGTGTCCGTAAAGATTCGCGATTGGGGTAATCTTATTTGTATTAGGTATTCTTATCTAGGCGAATGTTCTTGGCACTTAAGTCGAGGTACCCCCATTGCAAATGTCCCGCTCTAACACGTGTGAGTTTGCAATTAACCATCCCGCTCTCTACGGAAGCTCTGCGCGTAGTTTTCGTAAATATTTAGAGATAGTCATTAAGTCAATCATTTTATCAAATTAAACCATACCAATTTGTCTATAACTATTTAGGGTATTTAATTGAGTACAAAAATTAAATGTAAAATATCAGTAACTAGTTTTTTACCGCGACTTCGTCCGTGTGGAACTCGTTTATCGCGATAGAATTTAACTGCTATTTTTTATATCAGGCGCTTACCTATAGTCATCGCTCTTCCATACAAACTTCCACTCCCTTAAGGGATGATTTCCAGGATAAAAAGTATCCTATGTCCTTCCCCGGGACTCAAACTATCTCTATGCCAAATTTCGATCGACAAAAATCGATTCAGCGGTTGAAGCGTGAAGAGGAAACAGACAGACAGACACACTTTCGCATTTATAATATTAAGTATATTAATTCAATTCAATTCAATTTAATTATGGATATAGCCGTTATATTGAAAAAACATTCCAAAAAGGGGTAACTTTGCGTTTTTTTTCTATCGAGTGAAATCCATCAGGTCTTGGAACTGAATACGATTTTGACTAGACAAGATCCTTATCTAACACATATTGTTTTAAGAATTTTAGACACTATATTATACGTCTATATTATTTGAGCTTGAGTCGCTGCGCGACTGTTATCACAGGTATAACATTTGTAGGTTAATATTTTCCTTCGAACTAGTGTACGATCTCAAGCGTCCAGCCCAAAGCCCAACCTTCCAAAAACAGTCCGGCACAAATTTAAAGGGCGAATAAACAAAGAAAAGTAATAAATAGGAGATAAGTCGTATCGAACTGACGCGGCCGCAGAAGTTCAGTTAATCCTCGGGAGATGAAAAAGTACAAAGGATCGGAATAAAAGCCGGAATCGATCCCGGGTCAAATGCCAATGTGACACGGCTGCTGCAAGGCATAAGCGGGTGCTGGTCAAAAATATTATGTTATGTAGGCGACTTCCTGATTTGTCGGTGCGGAGGCAGTACGATATGAGAAAACTGTCAAATGTCAGTGTCAACTGTCAGTCAACTCAGTACCACTTTTTACTGCGCCCCTACATTTAAATGAGTGCTTCCTGACTGGCGCGGGATGCGTGGAGGCGGGACGATGCGAAGACAGTACTGGTCCGCTTCTGCGCATTATATTAATAAATAATAAAATAAAAAGCCCATTTATTCCAAAACCAATAGAAATTTCTTATATGATACTAATAAAATAAAATAATTCCTTATAACTAATTTGGTTTGGACCCCTCTCGGGTAAATGTAATACTGACAGTATTCCGTCAAGTGGAATCTTCGCGACGTCAGTAAGTTTACGTCAAAGAAGAAAATGTCACATATCGATCCCGCCCCGCCAAGTCAGGAAGTCGCCTAACTGTTACATAAGTACTGACCCCCACACTAGGCGATGCCTGTCCTGTGGGGGAGGTATACATACAACGGTTAACAAAATTTATGTATATCGACGACTATACGCTGGCAACAATATGACTAATTTTATTTATTTTATTTATTTAAATTGGGGATTTGTTAATAGTGGGACTTCTGTGCGTAGTACTATTACTTATTCTGTGGCCAAGTTAAAAAGATCGTTATCGCTGTCACCTATGACTCGGCGCAGGGATGTGAAACATGGAGTTTCAGAAGTTAGTTCTTTGAATGCTCTCGAGACCTAAGTAACAGATGGATGGAGCTGTGATACAATTAATTTCATCATTATTTTACTTAATATTTCCAGTCCACATTTCGTCTGAAAAGGAAACGCTTAGCATCAATTTAATACAAATTTAGGGAAGTCACATCACTGGATGTGCTTTCCACATGTCATTTTCTCTTTCTTCTCCAAACATCTGATTATGGCTCAAGGCTGATGGCAGATGGAACAATAAAGATAAAAAAAAAAAATACTTAATAAATATTGATGGCATGTTTCCATCCATTTTTATTAAGTAAAATAATAAACATTTTTATGTTTATACTAAAGGAAAATATATCTTGATCAAAATTCTGCGATACTGAAAAAAGGCCAGGGGCCTGTACCACAAAACTTTACAAGCGTACAATTCGACAAATTTGTCAACTTTTTCTTGGGAAATTGTAGACTTGTAAAGTTTTGTGGTACAGGGGCCATGTCAGAAGTTCCCGCAGCCGGACAGCTTGTATGAGGAGATGTATGGATGTGATTGAAGCAAAAGACGTATACGTATGGACCGTAGTACTTGGCGTTCTTTGGTCTCTGCCTACCCCAATGGGATTGGGGCGTGAGTATATGTATAGGCTGTCCCAAAAAGGACGCAATATTTGAATTTAATAGAAAACACATTTTATTTTTATTTACTGTATTTTTTTTTTAAACATTAACTACATAGGATAGGGTTATGTATGAAATAGCACATCAGGCAAATTACCCACCACGACTTTGCTGGCACATAATTCTTTTGATGAAATTTTCCTTGACCATTTTGCACAAATGTGGCTGAATTTCGTGAATGCAAAATGCAACATTAAACCTCCACTTTTAATGCGTTAGGACATTTGGCATAGACCTTTGACTTCAAATAACCCCATAAAAAGAAATCTACTGGTGTTTAATCACATGACATAGGGGGCCAAATCTGCTACCGAAACGAATCAGTACACGAAATTTGTACGAAATTTGCGAGAATTCGTAGCCAAATTTTCATTATTTTTTATTCAAGAATATAAATGAGGTGTTCTCTCGTATAGTGTGCTACATTTTTTAAAACCCTAACTAAACTATCAGCTATCAAATAGTATTTTTTTAGGGTTACCAGCACTAAAATGCAAAAATGGCGGCAAATTTAAATGTTGCGTCCTTTTCGGGACACCCTTTATGTATCTACTAAAGAAAAACTTTTGTCATTTCTAACCTAGGCAATCTAGACAAATGATCTCAGTCAAAAGTTGTGTTTGCCCTGTACGACCGTGCGTATTTTCCACCATCGCGATAAAACTTTTAGGATTAACGCAGTTTTTTCCGAGCTTTTCCCGATATCCATCTTGTACCATTCTTCGTCAGAAATCGAAAACTAAGTATACAGTATCATAAAAATAATACTTAAAGCTTGTTCCAATGAGACCGAAATATGGCTTAAAAAAATGATTTAATCAATAATGTAGTTTTGAGATTTTTCCCTGTAGTTTTAGGGTGGTGGCACCAGTTATCGACACGTTAAGGTGGTCGTGTACTATGTAGTGTAGTATATCTTATATCTTTAAACGAGCAATTCTTGTATATTTATTTATTTATATATTTATTTCGGGGATCTCGGAAACGGCTCTAACGATTTTGATGAAATTTGGTATGTGGGGGTTTTCGGGGACTAGCAATCGATCTAGCTAGGTCTCATGCCCGGGAAAACGCCGAGCATAGCTCGGTCGCCCAGATATTGAATATATTACTTGCTCAATTCCATATTCCATAGTTCTAGGTGAACGGAAATTACCCTACAAATGTTAATTTCCTTGAGAGTGTCGAAATATACGTTTTTTCCGATATAAACGTACATATTACCTTTGTTTAAACCTCTCTAAAGATGGAAGAGCGATAAAGAGTTTAAGTTCTGTATTCATCATAGCGGCGAGATTATTTACGTAGTCTTTTTATTTTGAATTTGGATGGCAGGATCGACAGTGTATCGTAACCGGAGATCCGATTATATATATCCGATATAAAAACCGGTTCAGCCATACAGTCTAAGGCCTACGAATGGGGTGCGCGTTCGCATTGACACACGGCGTGATATAATCGTCGTCAGTAGCTCTAGTATAAGTTTTTTCCAAACATTAACTAATTCGAACGCGTTTGCGTTTTGTCTCAAAATGTATGAAAGTGGTTTGAAAACGTGAACAGCGCCTCTGGTGGTCACTAGTGGAAACAAAAAGAGCGAGTATAACATTGGTTGCTAACCGATGAACGCGCGTATTTTCAAACTCGGTGAGAGCGTTTTCAGACATTTTGAGACAAAACGCAAACGCGTCCGAATTAGTTAATGTTTCGAAAAAACTTATACTAGAGCTACAGATTGTCAAACGAATTTGTTGTTTTGCTTAACACTTTCAGCTACAGTAAGTGACTGTATAGTGCGCGCCATTCACGACGACGCGCCCCTCCACAGCGAATCTCATACTAATCTGTGCACAGTTGTAGGGCTTGGGCTGTGGAGGGGCGCGTCTTCGTGATGGATGGCGCGCTCTATATCTACATGTCATGAACCAAGCGATACAAAAAATAACTCGAATGTTACAGTATCTTATTGATTTTATGTCACACCTAGCCATAAAGTGGCCATTATCGCACGCTCCGCGCGCGAAAAAACTGGCCAGGGGTGATATAAAATTTTGTACTTACCACGGGCGATAATAAAGAAAGCCTCATATCGCATATTTATCGCCCTTGCCTTCGGCTCGGGCGTAAAATGCCTGCGATCTGAGACATTATTTGTTTTATCGCCCTTGGTAAGTAATGTACTATTATTACCTATAGGTCAAACATGCTAAAATGTACAAAATTTAACACTATCAGAGCCGGTGACATGTATATGTTTATTTTTAATGGTCTTTCCGGCGCCGAATGTGTTAAGTTACACGTCCCAATGTATGACACCTTAATACCCAATAGTTAGTAATCATTGTTCGTTTTCATCAACGCGATATAAGATTAAAAGGATTAAGTAATATATTTGGTCAGTGTCGACTACAGATACGTTTACCGTATTACACATATTTAAGACCCATGCCGACCCCATGTCTATATTATTTCTAGCGATATAGCGTTGGTATCATTACCAAAAAGGAATAAAAGGAAAATTTCAGTAAGTAGCATGCTTTTTTATGTTTTTTAATCGTGACGCTCCAAACAATGGAAACGTACTCGAGGTGTTCCCGTATCACATGTCAAACATATTCCCACACTGTTTACGTTATTGTTACTTACATATACCAACACATCCAATACAGCTGAACAAACCGTAATTTCCTCACCACCCCTACAAAAGTTGCTTACCCAACTGCATTTCTAAGTTGGTACAATTGTATAGAAAGTGTCAAACCCAACTTATGTTTACAGTTGGGAAAATCGGGAATTCAACGAAAACATACTTATCGCGTTAGTAATATGACACCGCAGGTCTTTTCTCAGTTGTGTATTTAAATTTGTAAATTGTTACAGAAAGTGACAGAGGATTAATTTGTTCGACAAAGGTAACTGAACATAATACAATGTTTTAATTTAAAAAGTTTTGGAACAGTAATGTTTATTGAGCCTTTTTGTATGTGTGTGTAACTATACCTATAAGTTGGATGTGAAAAGTGTGTAAATGTTGATGTGAACAGTAAATGTAGGATTCCAACTTAATTAACGTGTTATTTCTCGGCGACTTACCTGAAACAAATAAAAATATATTATTAGAGAGCATTTTCGTGTGATGATGTAAACGTCCCAGGTGGTTGATTGGGGCCAAGGGGGCCGATTTTTGAGTTTCGAACGCTCGAATCTTCACTCGAGATCTGTCAAAACGTCATAGTATTTTGACAGATCTCGAGTAAAAAGTCGAGCGTTCGACACTCAAAAATCGGCTCCCAACATACAGTGTGTTACCGGCAAGCGGGCTTTTATTTAAGTTGGGTATTTAAACATAGTTTGTTAACCTAACCATGCCCTTAATTTTATTATTTGACCAACATTTCGACGTCATTTATTTTCTAACAAAATTTTAATTACCAGCAATGTACTGCAAAGTAAATTTACCACTCAGTACAAATGACAGTCCTGGTGTTTTGTTTACTATGACGTTATCTGGAGCAGTTCACGTAGTACATTGACGGTGCGGAATTAGGAAATTTAATTTTGCAGTTTATTCACATAATTTAAATGATTTGCTAATTGTTAGATAAGTAATGGTACGTGGAGATAATTGCTAATGGAACATATTAATATCAGTTTCCATTAATGCCCGCTTGGCGGAAACCCACTGTATACTGTACTGGGAAAAGTTTTCCTCGATTTGTGGCTTTTCTAGCCGGAAATTTTTTTTGGGACCATTCAAGCTTTTGAGCCTGAATAGGAATACGATCGATTGGCATCAAAAAAAAAAGTTTGTCAAAATGACCTTTTTCTCGCACCCTGTATGTTTTTTCCAAAATCTGAAAACACCATTTTTCATTAATTCTAAATCAAAGGAAGGTCTTCTAAAACCATTTTCACGTAGCAGCACGGGATCTGGTAGCTGCCCTCACTGACCCAAAAAGAAAATCCACCCTGTATATAACACCTCCATATTAATTCATGACTTCATGACGGTAGAGGTACACATTAGGGTGACAATGGGGAACTTAGATATTAGATTGCTTTTTGCCATTATCTAGCCAGGGGGTAAAGAATAAAGATGAGGCCGACGATGAAGCGAGCTCACCCAAATTTAATTTTTAATTTAATTTTTATTATCGTCCAAAATTCAAATAAAAGGTATCAATAGAAAGCTTATGTAAAAATAAAAAATAAATTGTATCCCAACTATGTACCTAAACGCATTATTTTACGACTAAAACAGCAAAATACTAATTTTCCCATACAACGGTTGGTAGAATGCTGTGCTAGTGACGTCATTTGCCAGGACCAATTTGTAGGAGCCTTTTTGAGGGCCGCTAGGCCCGCTAGCGTTGAGCTAGGTTTGTCCCCAATTTTAGCCCTTTATTGTGCTCTAATTGTTGTTGGTCCCATATAGACATTTGATCGTCTCTAAATAAAAAAAATTTAGTCAAATACCGTATTTGACAGCACTTGGCCTTACAGTTGTGTACGAACTATGCGCAAGTTCTTGCTAGTCTAAACCGCGTTTTAGGCATTTTACCATCCATGACTTTTTAGTTATCGTGTTTTTTTTACAACAAATAAAATAAATACAAACCCAAGATAAAAGGTAGGTTAGGTTTTACACTTTGTTTTGAATTTGAATTTGCATACCTAGTTTTTACGCTTGATGTAATGTAGTGTATCTTTGGCAATTGCTACCCACTTAAGGTTAAGCCACACAGAGAGCGGGCGGGCGGTAGCGGCCGCCCGCTCCCGCGCCGCTGCCGCCCGCTCCCGCGCCGCTACCGCCCGCCCGCTCTCTGTGTGGCTTAAGCTTAAAGGAATTCAGAGTACTTCCACTGCTGAGCTCCATCATCCGGTCTGTGGAAATGTTGGAGAGCAGCTTGGAGTAGGTATAAAGGAGGGGGGGGGGGGGGGCAATTACACAAAAGATCCCACTGGGTCGAAGTGCATCCCGGCAAAGGCCCTCATCTATTAGATAAGATGATTATCTTTTGCTTTAGTCGTTGGCCACACCTGTGGTTCAAATTCAGGTACAGCAGCTTAAAGGCTTTCTATGAGATCGAACCACGCCCAACACGCATGTTCCAAGGTTTATCTGAATAATGAATAATAACGTATGCAAATGTCTGTCTGTGTGATCAGATGAGTCACCGAGTGGCATCAGTATTCGTACTAGCCTCTCCCGCAATTGTTCTCGTCTGGTGTGTTCCTCTTAAGCCTATAACATCAAGTCGTTCTATCTTGCGGATAATAGCATAAAAAGGGTGCGAAGGTGCGGATAGTCCACAAAGGATCAGTGGCGGAGCGGCCTTACAACTCGATTCCCACCGGCTTACCTTATTTTCAGGCAGTCCAGTTATTTTACTACGGCTTTAAGGGGCTATTCATAAATTACGTCATTTCAAATTTGGGGGGGGGGGTCATAACATTGAATGATGGTAGTATGACGTAGGAGGGGAGGGGGGTCAATCCCAAGATGACATCATCTCTCGCATCTTTAAAAAGTGCTTTAATGAGTAAAAAAGGAATGAAATTCGTGTTTCTATAAACTGTTAATGCTATAAAAAATTACCTACTAAACTTGAATCAACAATAAATTCAGAACTTGGAGGAGTGGGTGAAGTCCCCATGGGAAATGAATAAAAAATTTTATTTGATATTTAGAGTTGATTGTTAATTTGTTGTTTTGTCGATTGTTTTAACTTTAAAGAAAAAATAATAATAAATTATTTTAAATAGTTTTTTATTGAAAAATTAAGCTAAGAACGCATTTTTTTGAAATGACATCATTTTATTTGATAGGGGGGGGGGGGGTCATTCGAATTATGATGGTTGGATGATTTTAGGGGGGGGGGGGTCAAAAATCGTTCAAAATAGATGACGTAATTTATGAATAGCCCCTAAGAATAAGAAAGGCAAATTATTTCCGGCTTCTCTAACAATATTTTTGACACGCCGCCACTGCAAGGGATATTAAGTCTTCTGAAATTTCTGGAGACTTTCACGAGAATTTAAGAATGATTCACGCTAGACCATTCCGTTAGAGTTAGACAGACGCGCGACGGCCGTCGATTTCTTGTACTAGAAAACGGGCCGGCCCGAATACGGAACGGTCTAGCGTGAATCGTCCTTAAGTTTCCATTACACTCAGACTTGAATTTTTCACAAATGTTTCATTAATATTATGTTTATAGGTGACTTATTCTTCAGGCAAGCAATTAAACAACTGATATCGCATATATCCAGTCAGTTTTGAAAATGTTTTCAGTGTTAGTAAAATGTAAGTTTTGACAACTTTCTATGAAGTAACTTTCGCATCTTTGGAAACTTCTCCTCGATGCATTGTTGCCTTCAACGTATCTGTCAATCTGATGTGTAAGGCGTGATGTTGAATTGTATTAAACAAGCTTACATTTTCATTAAATATGAATCAATGGCAGGTCGCCATTTACGCAATATGTTTTCAGTGAAGTAATGTATTGAAATGGTGAGGAATAATAACCCTCCCTCCATGCTGTATACTCGTACAGTGTGTAACTGGGTGTGTAAAATAGCACCTACAGAAAGACTCAAGTTTTTGTTTTGTTTAGGCTCGTCTCGACTGTTGACGCCTAGTGGACTAAAAGCCTAAATATTAAGCTCTTTAGCCTTAAGCCTAGATCTATTCAATTCAAGAGCCTAGGCCTAGACTCTCTGAGCTTATAACCTTATTTAAGGCTATACTATTTTCAGGCTAAAAACATTCGAAACAACGAGAAACCTTCCAGAAAGAATAGGGATGACGACACTATCAAACAAAATCAATAAATCCAAATTTTCTACATAAAGGCTCAAATTCCCAATCAAATGGCGAAAAAAGTAATACAAAAAATAAATAATTACATAATTATAAGTCTTCAAAGTTTTAAGAGTGGGTATGTTCTGTCCCTTTTCCGCAAAACGCACCTTTGTATTGAACGATCGTCATTTACTATGACGCTACTTAACAGTGACGTCACGGTTAGGTAGCACTTTCTCTCTCTAACTACGAACATTCTAACCGTTGTAGCTTCGTTATTTTTTGAGATATTTGAATAGGATTTTCACTAATTTCCATAGTTTTATGTCTTCTTTCTATTGAAGTAATATTTTTTTTTGAGTCGACATCCCTATTAAATCTTCGCAGATAACTCTACAAGACAATGTTCGAGTGACCTTCTCGGGACCAATTCTATTATTACGTACTTAAATACATTAGATGATATTTTGTCTTCTTATTATGCGTTGTGCTCGTGGCCCAGCGGCGCCGGGTACCGCTTGCGGTATCTAAGGTTAAGCAACGTGGGCAGCGGTCAGGACTTGGATGGGTGACCGCTTTGAGTGGTTACTAACTGAGCGCTACCGTGATTTGGAAGGCACGTTAAGCCGTTGATCCCGGTTGCTGTCTATGGCAGCAGTCGTTAAGCCAAGGTGGAGGCCTTCGGGCGGTTTGAGAACTTCTAACAGTCAAGTTGCCCACTCACTTGACAAAGCCTAATCCCAATAAGGTCTAGTTTCCCCTCGGGGTTGGAAGGTCAGATGGCAGTCGCTTCCGTAAAAACTAGTGCCTACGCCAAATCTTGGGATTAGGTAGCGGGCCCCAGGCATCCTTCAGGATGCAACTGTAGGTACTGGGATAACGCTAGGAGGATGATGATTATGCGTTGTGGACAGAATACCAATAAGCAAGGTGCAAAGTCTTAAAGAAATCAGTTTTCCCCTTCCGCCATCTATTTTAATAAGAATGCCTACACTCATAGGTTTCAAGCGGAACATATGACGTTCCTCTTGCTACTTGGTTGTTTGTACCCCATTATTGGGACATTTTTATAGTAAGACTGTGGCAAATATACTGTCTGATCGTAAGCAGACACTGTAGCCTATGAACACTTGCAACTCCATTTTTTATACGAATATATCGGTTGCGTAACGTATTTGCGCGGTATGGCACCCGCTATAATAAAATGATAAATTGCAATGAAGATTTACAGTGAAGATTTATATCACGATGAATTTTAATAATAAGGGAATGCAAAAACATGTCCCGGTTAACCGGTTTTTCTGTTAACCGGTTCACCGGTTTACATTGCCTACCATATTCGACGTCATTGAGCAATTACATTTACTCAGTAGACGTGGCGGAAGCAACATTTCCTGCCAATATCTGATGATGCCCTGTAGAGAGGCGAAACACGTGTCGAGCTTCCTTCATTATTTTTGGGGATAGGTTTTTTAATAATATAGTATAATACTAGTTGTATTTTTTGCATGTTTTCGCATAGGGCAGAGGGGGAAAGGACGTCATTGTCTGCATGCAAAAACAGGCAAGTAGGTACATCTTATTATCACCAAAATACCTGCACGTTCTTTAGAGGAATAGCAAATAAATTTGTTGTACTTTATCAGTATTCCGCAGAGTAACATTTCATGTTCTAGACTAGACTTTAAGATTTAATTCTAGTAAACATAACGACCGAAACATACAGCGCAATCTTAATTAATAAACTGCATTTGAGCCATTTTTGGTTTATTTTTAATAAATATCTGTTCGACGTTACTTAACCACAGACGTGAGTGCGTTATCAAACATAAGTACTGGGCGCCGATTTTTGAGTGTCGAACGCTCGACTGTTCACTCGACATCTGTCAAAACATCATAGTTTTTTGACAGATCTCGAGTGAAAAGTCGAGCGTTCGATACTCAAAAATCGGCGCCCTGTTTATTATTTCAGTTCTAAGAATTTTTGCCGGCCACTTGCTTTGAACTTGGCCAGCGCCCTTCAATAATGTATTGTTTTGTATCCGGTCAAGTAGGTACAAATTCGCTGGTGCCAAGAGGAGCGCAGTTTCGGTCCCCTCCTCGTTAGCGCTCCGCACTTTTTCGACGTCTCTTCTAGGGCCCGCGATTCAAGCACCCTAAAACAATCCCGAAAACACACCCGCTACCTTACAAACAAAACAATAAGATTCAAATTCGAACAGGTACAATTTGACCAAGCGTATAAATAAGTTGGTATTTAAAGATGCTGTTGCATATCGCTAAGTAAACATCTGTTTTGATACCATTGTTTTAGAGTTAAATTTCGCTTGTTTAGATTTGAAGATGATTTTTTTGGATTATACGTGTATTGTGTTCATCCCCTATGATGTGTAATAATGGAAACTGACTTATGTACGGTCGCTTACATTTTGTGAAACAATTTGTGGAATATGCGAGTTGGTTTATTAAAAATCGATAGGTGAAGGGTTAGTCAGGGTAATTTTCAGCGGTATTGCGTTGCAGTAAAGTCGTGTATGATTTAGTTTCTAGAGTTAGGTACTAGGTAATAAGCTTTAGGGTGATATTATGTATGTATGTAATTACTTTATTGTACACAAAAAAACAGGTAAAAAATGCCACAACTCCGCCCGTGGGATTTTGTCTGCAAGTAGGTAATGAAATGAAATCATTTATTTCAGACGAACATAACAAAATTTTGTGACAGACTACGGACGGACGGGTACGGAACCCTAAAGGCTTGGTCACACAGAGTTGCGCGACGTCTGCGCAACGCGACCGCTGCGGTCCGGAACGTACGGTAGCAGGTGTTAGCGACGCCACAAAGGCTGCGTGATACGACCGGAACGGTTTCATACATTATAGCGTGCAGCGTGGCGTCCCGCTTGCGTCGCGCACACCGTGTGACCAAGCCTTTAAAGTGTAATCCTCACAATTCAAACATACTGAACCCCAAACATATGAAGTAAAATACAACCTTTCAAAAAAATAAACATACGTACCTATTATATTATAACTATCATTTCACCCAACAGTAGGGTTGGCACGTCGCATCAGAATTTTTATCCCAGGATTATGTTATCGGGCGCGGGCAGGCAGATACGCGTCCCCAGGGATGGGAATCGGACTCCGGTGAATTAAAATTTGTAAACCCCATCCGTACCATCTATGAATTATGACCGGTAAATAATTGGTGCACTTAAGTGGCAACCCTGAAATTAGTGCCGTGACCGTTTGAATATTACGAGTTTTATAACTTTTTAAATTTATTTATGCCTATTAGACGGGGAGAATTCGTCTAGAGCAAGGGCCTGAGACGCTTTGATAGAGAAATGTAGCTTTATTGCGATTACCATAAGAGGAAATAGAAAAGGGTGCTATGTCTTGTCTCTATCACCGACCGAGCATTTTTTATGGTGGGTACCTAGGCATATATACAGGCATACTTCCAGCATTGGGCATGCAAAACGGTCAAATTGCGTAGCGTTAATTTTACATATATGAATATTATTTCTCTTACCCCCTCGTCGCTCGATGGCGCACCTATAATTACTTGTATAGTTCGGACACAACTCGAAGGCTAAATTCTGTCAAACGAACGCAAGCAAAACTAGACTTAGACCTCTGACTGTAAGGTACATTCTTGCTTGCGTTAATTTGACAGCACTTGGCCTTACTGTTTTGTACGAACTATAGGTACCTATACAGGGTGTCTCAAGACTATGGGACATCATGGGAAAGTACTTTAAATATCGTAGATAGGATATTTTGCTGAAAGAAGACATTATTTTAATTTGAAAAACATTTTAAACTGCATTCATAGATTTTTAAATAATTCTTACATGATTGTACCGGGAATCGAACCCGCTACACGAGACAAAAAAATATCCTGTAGTTTTGTCATACCGATCGAAAGGCTTCATCATAAGGATTATTTTTTGTTCAATAACATAGTGTCAGAAATAAAAGGAAGACCATGAATTTTAACAAAACAATTTTTTTTCTCGTGTAGCGGGTTCGATTCCCGGTTCAACCATGTAATTATTTAAAAATCTATGAATGCAGATATAATTGTTTTTGAAATTAAATAAGGTCTTCTTTTAGTAAAATCTTCCATCTACAATATTCAAGGTCCTTTGCCTGGATGGCCCATAGTTTTGGGACGCCCCTGTATACTATATCTATGTTCTAGGGACATATTGTTAGAGCCTATCCATCAGTCATTTTGGCGGAAAACGACGCCTGTCTGCGGTCAACCCCCTGGGGGCCTAAGGCGACTTTCTGATTTGTCGGTGCGGAGGCGGTACGATATGAGAAAACTATCATATGTCAGTGTCAGTCAACTCAGTATCGCTTTTTACTACGCCCCTACATTTAAATGAGTGCTTTCTGACTGGCGCGGGATGCGCGGTAGCGGGACTATACGAAGGCAGTACTGGTCCACTTCTGCGCATGATATTACTACTGCGCAAATGTAAGACTGAAAGTATTCCGTCAAGTTGGAATCTTTGCGACGTCAGTAAGTTTACGTCAAAGAAAAAAATGTAACATATCGATCCCGCCCAGACAAGTCAGGAAGTCGCATAGGATGATCGCGTATGTCGGATAGTACCTATAGCATTCGACCCTCTCGCACTTACTTACTTCACAGTAAGGGACGAATAGAATACTATATCTCCGACACGTAAGCGACCATCTTTGCTCCTCCTTACAGTGACCTTACAATGACAATTCTGTTTACATTACCGGCCCGGTAAGTATCGATGCTATCCAGTGACGGCAGTGACCATCTTTACGTGACGACTCAGAAGTGTACTTTGAATTGTCATTGTCAGTTGACAATTGTAAAGTTGGTGAAATAGGGGCCAGGAGGTTGTAGGTCTAAACTGTCAGGGTTGTAACACTTGTAACCGTAAAAAAAAGAATTTAAATTCTATTAAAATGGCGAATGGAGTAAAATAAGTGAAAATAATACTTAAGTTTTTTTTTTTACTTTCATTGTTACTTCTCGAGATCTAGATGTTTTTTAGTTTAGGCATTTTAACAAAATGTTTTTGGTGTTGGGTACAGGCGTGCTCTCATAGATGAAAGGGATCTTGGTAGAAATAGAAATGTATTAATACTAATAATCTTTTTAAAACAGCGATATAGGTAGTAGTAGAATATTTAGTATTCACTAGCGGACCCGGCAGACGTCGTCTTGCCCGACGAAGCAGCGCCACCTACCGGGTCCAATTGTATTTTCAAACCTTTCAGGGACCAACTCAAGTATACACACAAAATTTCATCCAAATCGGTCCAGCCGTTTAGGAGGAGTTAGGTGACAAACCCACGTACAGAAGAATTATATAAAGATGAGTAAAAAAATCTAAAGTACAGAAACTAGGTGTGAAGTTGGCAAGCAACGCTAGCCAAAATGGCATTCTGAAAATACGTACTAATGTTATTTGAATCGCATACACTAAGCCAGTGAGATATATTCCTCAAAGCCTCTATACAGTTATTTAAAAAAAAAAGGCAGGCCATTCGTACCTAAATACAGTGTGTTACCGGCAAGCGGGCTTTTATTTAAGTTGGGTATTAAAACGTAGCTTCTTAACCTAACCATGCGCTTAATTTTATTAGGTATTAAACCAAAATTTTAACCTCACTTATTATCTAAGAAAATTTTAATTGCCAGCAATGTACTGCAAAGTAAATTGACAAGACAACTCAGTACAAATGACAGCAACGTAGTAGATTGGCAGTGCGGAATTAAATAAAAATATTTTGCAGTTTATTCACATAATTATGATTTGCTAATGGAAATAATTGCTAATGTAACATATTAATGTCAGTTTCAATTAATGCCCGCTTGCCGGTAACGCACTGTATACAATATGAGAATATAATTATAATTATAATTACGGATGTCAGATTGAACAAACGTCTATAGCGTTTGCTTTATCGTTCAGTAGCTCTAGTATAAGTTTTTTCGAAACATTAACTAATTCGAACGCGTTTGCGTTTTGTCTCAAAATGTATGAAAACGTGAACAGCGCCTCTGGTGGTCACTAGTGGAAACTAAAACTGCGAGTATAAAATTTGTTGCTAACCGATGAACGCGCGTATTTCACACTCGGTGAGAGCGTTTTCATACATTTTAAGACAAAACGCAAACGCGTTCGAATTAGTTAATGTTTCGAAAAAACTTATACTAGAGCTACAGGCTCCTACCATTCGCATACTTATCCATCGAAAGTATCGAAATAGGTATTTGCCTATTTTTCTTTCACCTAGATTTAATGATCTGTTCATTACAAATACGTTATTATTCTTTAGTATTCCGTTAAAATCAATAGGGCCTAATTGAACTCGGGGCTTCCACGGTAAGTTAGCGAATTAACTCGCAACTGATAAATTGCCTTATATATCAATTACTCGTGTCAGGGAACTTTTTACACGGCACCTAATGGTCTTAAAACCTTCGCTAAAGTTCTTGTCACGGTGTTTACTGTATTGGTTATTTATTTACTTCGTAGCTCACGGCTTTGTTTGCGGGGAACTCTTTAATACTTGTAATACTTTGGTTCAAACTTGTGCCCCTATTTCATCCCCAGGTGGAGGCTGATATACTATATAATATTATAAATGCGAAAGTGTGTCTATCTGTTTGTTACTTCTTAACGCTTAAACTGCTGAACTGATTCAGATGAAATTTGGTGTGGAGATAGTTCGAGTCCCGGGGAAGGACATAGGATACTTTTTATAAGTGATCATCCCTTAAGGGGGTGGAAATTTGTATAGAAGGAGAAGGACGACGACTAAGTAAGTGGTTGATATTTAAAAAAATCTAAGGAAATGAACGAGTTCAACGCAGACGAAGTTGCGGGCAAAAGCTAGTTTATGATATATAAAGCCCGCAAATTAGCTTCATCATATCAAAATAAACTAGTTTGTCGGTTTAAGGGTGAAAAGTTACAAGTTAAGCTTAAGCCACACAGAGAGCGGGCGGGCGGTGGCGGCGCGGGCGCGGGCGGCGGCGGCGCGGGAGCTGCTTTTGGCGGTGGCGGCTGCCGCCAAAGGCGGCTCCCGCGCCGCTGCCACCCGCGCCCGCGCCGCTGCCGCCCGCCCGCTCTCTGTGTGGCTTAAGCTTTATATTTGCACTTTTATCAGTTTGTATACCATTTCAGCACGGCTAGCAACAGACCGCATTCGGTTAGTTTCGAAAATTTTGTGGGGACGAACGTAAGTTTCAACTGTCAACCTGACATAAATTTACACTACCTAATGTGAGACATAATTACACTTAATCACTTAATTAATGTCGCAAATAGTGACTCTTCCAAGTCTCAACCTGATATCGCACGAGTTATCACATGCTTGATTCTAGTTGTCAAAATGTAACATCCCCTGCATGTTATAGGAATATTCTACTTTTGTCTTTGTCTTTCATAATCAGAATGACAGAGACACTATTACAAGAAACACACACTTATAAAAGAAATTGGCCTGTGCACCAGGGATCGAAACCGGTATTTTAAAAAATCCCAGAAATAGTCCAATATTTTGAATTATTGTATGGTCTTTACGTAGGACTGAATCATGTATTTACTTTACAACTTCGTATTATTAGAGTGTCCCATTAAAATTGAAATAAAAACCAAGGAACGAAAAAGAACGATATAAATAGCGGTATTTTGTATGGAGCAAATACCGGTATCCGATCCCTGCTGTGCACATCGCCTCAATCTTGCGAAAGATTAGTAGTATCTAACTAGGTACATAAATAAGGCATTACGATTCTTTCACGGCGTTTACTCAATGTAACTTGACACAAACTTCTTGGCGCAGCCCTAGCCCGGTCCATAAACTCGACAGTATGACAAGTCTGGATGGCTAACGCTAACGTACGGCCCCCGCGGGACTAGGGTTGCCACTTCGAGATTGTGCCCACGTCAAGTTAACGTGCCGTGATACTACTTATGTTATTAGGAACGGATCATCAAGCCGTCTTCATCATCATCGTCGGCATCATCTATAAACTTCAAATTTAGAAATGAAGGAAAAATTGAAAAACTTAGGCACTGAGCAGGATTCGAACCTGCGACCTCCCGGCACTTGCGGCCAGTCGCTCTAGCAAACTGAGCTATAGGTGCGATTACTACCCGGCTTGAAACTCGTCAATCCTTCCTTCATTACTGCTTAATACAAAATTAATCATCCATAAAGATGATTTTAAAAGCTATAATCGATATCTGGATTAACGTATTCGTAAAAGTAATTGCGCTAGTGGTGTTTGCACCTAAAGGTGGGTTGCACCGATGCACCTAAAGGTGGGTTGCGTGGTTGTAATCAATCGTAAGCGTTGTTCGTTAAAATCTGAGTCCACTTCGAAATTCGAAATCCGTACTTCGAATAGTGCCGTCCAATTATCCGTCTATATAGTGTATAACACAAGACTGAAAGAGACGGTACGATACGAGGTACGGATTTCGAATTTTTGTGTAGACCCGTCTGTTTCTAACGAAAGTTTGATAAGTTTCTATAGGGGATACAAGGAATTGACGAGCCTACGATTGGACAAAACTAGCACCCAACGAAATAAGCATTTGACACATCAAGGATTTGTCCAAACAAGGATTTGACAATCGTCTGTGCTATCGGGCTGACAGCTGTCGGAGCCATATTTTTTACCTCTTTTGAGTTTTTTAAAACTATCTGAGACATAGAATATGGTGTCTTAAATTATAAAAAGATGTTGTCAATATCATAGTCAGTTACAACTGTTACAAGACCTGATGAACTTCACTCGATAGAAAAAAAAACAAATTAAAGAGCGGTATAGTCAGCCAAGAATTACGACTCCATTATTTTGGGGATAAAAATAATTCAAAAGTAGTAGACCATTTCCTTGGCTGTCTGTACAGTCAACCAATTTGATTTCTGGACCACTTCGTACCTTGTGACAGTGAATTTCTATATAAGATCTCAAGCGGCTTTCATATAGATTTTCACTGTAACAAGGTACGAAGTGGCCCAGAAATCAAATTGATTGACCATATGTACCATTTAGTTGCCTCAAAACATTAGCAAAGAAGCGAACTCTTAAGAGGAGGTATCCCCAACGCAACTGTCCCGCTCTAACATGCGTGTGTTTACAATTAACCATCCCGCTCTCTACGCAAGCTCTGCGCGCAGTTTTGTAAATATTTAGCTATTAGTCATTAAGTCAATCATTTTATCAAAGCAAACCCTGCGAAAATGTCTATAACTATTTACGATCTTTAATTGAGTACAAAAATAAAACGTTAAATATCAGTAATATAGCCGTAGTATTGAAAATACATTCCAAAAAGGGGTAACTTTGCGATTTTTTTCTATCGAGTGAAATTCATCAGGTCATGTAACTGCGATTTTGACTAGACAAGATCCTTATGTAACACATATATATTTTTTAGATTTTAAGACACTATATTCTATGTCACAGATGGTTTTTAAAAACTCAAAAGTGGTAATACACGGCCTTAAGCTTCTGATACGACTTTCATATTGCTATGTTGCGGTGACCAGTACCAATTACCAACTTAGGTATTACCTACCTATTTCAAATATAAATAACGCTACGCAAAATCAACATCGAAAACCGTTCTAGCTAGCCTCACAATTCTACATACTCAAACAAAACGAAATGGCGATCTTCAAATCAAACGAAAAAGTCCACTGACCGTCGACTGAAATCGAACGATTCCGAATAGACCACTGCAAAGATAAATGTGAGGGTGGGTAAATTTGGAACTGATTCACCCACGTAGTAAGGTTAAGGGAAATGTGGAAGTCAACGCCGGTATCGACGGTAAATACAAGGTTGTCGTGAGTAGTAAGGTATTTGGGAGGGCAAGACCAACATGCGTATTTGAAGAAGGGAACGAATTGAGTTTCCATTTCGGTTGTTGTCCGAGGAATTATTGGATTATATTCGGGATCGCTTTGAGGTTAGCATTTATAATCGGTGGAAATCACATAGGTTACAAAAGTACAGTGTTCTATGTCTTGGTTCTACGAGTATGCATATTAGGCATTATATTTATAGTGCATACATAATTTTAATTCACAAATAGTTTCTGTCAGAAGTTTCATTTTTGGCACAAGCTTTTATTGCAGACTGTACTTTTTTTTTCACGGTCATCAACTACTCGTGTAGACGGTCCCAATGAGCCCAAACACGATGGGTATATCTTGTGTAGTTTAGAAGTTGCTATGACCATCATCAGATCAGCTCGATGGTACCGTAATATTGCATTGTTACCGAACTTTACATTGATATAAGATTTCTAGCGGCTTTCATATTGATTTTCACTGTGACAAGGTACGAAGTGGCCTAGAAATCAAATTGGTTGACTTTACATCAATTATTACATGATATGAATCTCCTACATATATATTTACAATGTTCACCTCACCACTCACCCCTAGTAAATCTTGACGCCGGTTTTCTGACGCATTGGTTCGCCTAGGGTGAGATGAAGTGCTGTACAGACTACTAAACTAGAAAAACTAGAATAACCCACCAGCAGTTAAAAGACGAAGTTGAGAAATAATAGTACTTGGCACGTATATAAGGTGCAAAAGGTCCACTATCTAACAGAACCGAGGTTTGACAGGTAAAGTCAAATCAAGGCCTGAGCTCTACCGCGTAAATTTTT
The DNA here is from genome assembly GCA_951800055.1 of Cenopis cana. Taxonomy (NCBI): domain Eukaryota; kingdom Metazoa; phylum Arthropoda; class Insecta; order Lepidoptera; family Tortricidae; genus Cenopis; species Cenopis cana. The sequence goes on along the minus strand of OX637479.1, from coordinate 16,250,196 downwards.
TTTTGGAGAGTGGCCTGGGGAAAATGCAAGGGAAACCTCCGACACGACCATGCGGGCGGCTTAAACACTGGAATACTCGCAAGAGTTTGCGCTCCAGTGAGATTGGTTGAGCGGTTTCAACCGAATCTGAGGTGTCAGTTGAATCGAGCTACTGGGAGTTTGTCGCTGGTTCAGTAAACCTGGCCTAGCTGAGAAGAGTCCAGCAAGAAACTTAGCTAGGCCCGCCCTGGGTCGCGTAGCACGTGTTTTCCTTTTAGATAGCATCCAATTTATAGCCCGAGCAATTCGGAGATACGCGGAGTTTCGACAAATGGGTCAGGTCTGATTATGGTACGGAATAGCTTTAGGTGGGAGTCGAACCCCAATTCTCTGGATAGTCTGGATTGATAATCAAACGATGTAAAGGATGCTCTTAAATAGCTTAAGAGGCCGTCAAGCTTTGCGCTTTCATCATTTTCACGAAATCTTACTCGATAGATGGCGTTGGCGAGCTATTTACAATAGTCAAGCATCGATAACCTCACCAGTTACCCCTAGTATATCATGACACTAGGACACGTAATAACTACACGCAATCGGTAGTCTGACGCATTGGTTCTCCTACGGTGAGGTCAAAGCGTTGCAGAATATTACTTAATTACCTAAGTAACCTACTGCCTGGCGTAAAAATCTTGATCGTTTTGTTAACTTAAAAAATAATATTACTTTGTATGTATAAGTTGTTGTACAAGTAAATAAAATGCCCATTTTGATTCGAAAATATGTATACATATGGTACGATCATATGCTGTACGTTTTATTTAAAAAATATGTAGTTAGATTTATTTATATCTGTGATGAATATATAATAGTACATTACTTAACGAGGGCGGTAAAACAAAGAATGTCTCAGATCGCAGGTATTTGACGCCCGAGCCGAAGGCAAGGGCGATAAATATGTGATCTGAGGCTTTCTTTATTACCGCCCGTGTTAAGTACAAAATTTTATGTCACCCCCTGGCCAGGAAGTGGGATTTCCCGCGCGGAAAGCGTGAGGTAATTGCCGCTTTATGGCCAGGTGTGACATAAAAATATTTAAAAAATAATCCCTGTAGTTATTCATTATAATTCATTTTAAAATTTTCATTCCTCATAAATTTGTGACTCAGCATCACGGCGTTCAGCTATGAAGAAAACTATAAGCAATAATTGATTTTTAGTTCGTTAAGACATTCTGCCACTACCATTAATTAAAAAAAAAACTCCAAAATAAGACGGAACGGAAATGAGACGGATATATAATAAGACGGAATTGTAATTAAGATTTGATAAACATAAACCAAAAGTATTGAAACGTCAAAAAGTTAATGCTTTCCATTCCCACCGTTCATTTTTTTAATATAACAGAATCGCTAGTGTATTTTTTCACCGAAAAACGGAAATTTTTTAAGACACATACAAAAACGTAGCGTTTCCAACAGAAAAATACTAGTTGAATTGGCTGAATACGACCGGGCCTGTACTCTGATATTCGAAATCCGTACTTGGTATTAGTGGCTTCCCTTTCACGCGAGAGTGAAAGGGACGGCATGTGCAAAGTATAGATTTCGGAGTAGACACTCTTTCTTTTATACGCCTGTTTCTACTTTTAATAAAGTTTAGAAGTCGACAAATAAATAGTAATATATGTGTCAGTATAATTTTTTTCTAGTCTACTTTCAGTTGCTATATAAATTAAAGTTTGATTTCTAGGAGATATTTTGATTTATTTCATTGCATGTTTGAGAAAAGCACTATACATACCTCGGTGTGAAAAGGGGTTGCCAGCCTCGTAAATATCCGGCTGGCGACCCCTTACTTCTCGGCCTCTGTAGTAATGTACTATTTCTCAAACGTGCAATGAACTGTCATCATTACGTGCGTTTTATAACAGGATTCGAAGTATAACGTTTCAGGCGGAATAACCCGAGAGAACTGTAAAGAAATTTCGTACAAAATTGAAGGCCTAGCCCGGGAAGTATTTAATTTCTTTTTTGACCGAGTGAAACGAAGAATTTTACAAATACAAATACAAATACAAATGCGTTTATTTTCCTGTTTTAGTGAAGTAATTTGGTGAACAGGTTCGAAAATAAAAAGAAATTTATTTGTCGAGTCAGTTTTTGTGTTTTTCTGCGGCCGAATTTTGTACGTGCGACTACGAATTTTTGAGCATCTACATACTTTATCAGATGCTTATTGTAGCATTCTGAACTACATAATACTACCTAGGTATAGTTCGGACACAACTCTAAGGCAAAACACTCTCACACTCTCTTCTGTCAAACGAACGCAAGCAAAACTCGACTCGAGCTCTGACTGTTAGGTAGATTTTTGCTTGTGTTAATTTGACAGCACTTGGCCTTACAGTTTTTTACGAAATATACTTTGACAAATGGCTAGTTGCTAAATGATTACCTTCCAGGTTAAACCACTAGATGCTGATCACTGACTTTAATTATAATGAATTGCTCATCAAAATAAAGCATTTTTCTAAATACAAAAAAGTCACGAGTAGACAAATAAATTAAATCTACCAATAAGTATCAAGGACAGTACTTGAAAATCAATTGACAACTGCGTTATCAGCTATGTGATTCATAAGTTGTCTCGATTTAGTTCACAATTACGTTCCTAGTATACTTTGACTGCGACTTTCATAATAAATACACATAATGGGAGGTCACAATTTGTATTGGTTTGTTTGAGGGGGTTGTGGTAAGCTTTGTGAATAGCCACAAAAAAACGGTATAATATACATCCTCCTCCGACGGCCGCTCGGCCGGTACTGAGTCACTATGACCGTGTCAATGAAAATGTCGTGAAAAAGGAATGTTGTAAATCAAATAGAATTATTATATTTCTATCTTAGTTGCTACTTTTTATTATCTCAAGTCATAAAATAAAAGTTATTTTATCATATTCATATGCTCAAATACCTTTTTATTAGCTTTAAAATTACTAAAAGATGCAATGAAATTTGAAGTTTTTCAGAAAATATTCCAATTTTAATATTCTGTTTTTATAACATTTTTGTATGAAACTTGTAAAAACCCTTCCACTCATCCCTAAGAGGAGTATCTATTGCACATGTGCATATTTTTTTCAAGCCGGTTTGGCACCAATATATAGCTTAACTAGGTCGTTTTTAAAGCCTCTTCAAGCGCAAATCCAGGAAACAGCTGTTAGGTTAAGCAAGATTTTTCGCAACTAAATAAGAAAATTTAAAAAGTAGCACACTTATTCCATTCAGAATGAAATGATCTTTCATAATCTGTAATAAAATGTATATAAATACTAATAGATTATGAGATACGACCTCATCAATCTTAGCCAAATCGTCAGCATATGTTATACGGAGCCTTAAAAGCACTTATTTTTTTCACATTCAGCTTGACATTAAAAACGTCGATTGAGGGGGATATTCTAAAAGCACGCGACACAAATGTCTCTTGTTTCGTAATCGTCGTAAAACGTCGTTTAACTACGAAACGAGCACCGTAAACATTTTAGGAGCATCTGACATTTATGGCACTTGGTAAGTGTCTTCGATTGCCGGCTAAACACCAAAAACACGGAAGCTATAAACGAAGTAAAAGCCATGTAAAATTAAACGTCGTTTGACGTATGCAGTATGTAACATGAAGAAGAAAAACATTTGAAACAGAAAAGAAAAACACATGAGAATAAATGTCTTTATTAAACCTAACACAACGAACTGGCTTTTGTCTCACGAGCGTGTTGTGTGTAGTTGTGTTGTGTGTGTTATAGTTGTGTTGTGTGTGTTATAATTGTGTTGTGTGCATTATAGTTGTGTTGTGTGTGTGTGGGTGTGTGTGTTTTTATCTAAGTTTGGTGTTGCGTTGCGAGCCATATCCGTGCTCATCGGAGGAAGTTGTAGGGTTCGCCATTGCCCGACAAGGAGGACTATATATAGGTACATATATAGTTGTGACATATACGAACACATGGACAACGTGAACTCGTAGCTTCTACGCTGACGCACACATCGAAAATCTTCATCACACAACTATGGCTCACCCGCGCTCGTGAGACAAAAGTACTATACCAATTACTAACTTCGTTCGCTCTAGTGTAGGCTCCAATTTCACGAAAAAGTGCGATTATGTAACGACTCCACCCGAATATCACTCAAGAAGACTCATCTTCGTAAATCTCTATTTTTAAAACATAAATATTAATTTGGGCATCCCGTGCACTTACAGTTTACGCAAAGGCAATTTTATACCACATATTAGGTAAACGTAAGTTTAGGCCTTAATTTTAAGTTAGGTTTAGGTAGGTTAGTCATAAAGTGCTAGCCATGTTTTTGTTATTTATTTTGTAAATACACGAAACATAAATCAACATAACAGCGATAAAAAAAAAATGCAAGACAAGTGCGTGTCGGGCCACGCGCACGGTAGGGTTCCGTAGTATATAGTCCACCCGTTACATTATGTGGACTAAAAAGTTCGCAAACTTGTATTTACTATGTTTTTGACAGAATTAACAACATTTTATTTCATTTCATTTCATTTAATCATTATCTAAGGTATCAATGGAAATTGTACGAAAGTTTGCTTTTGCAAAGTACATTTCTGAAGTTCGACTATTACTCGTTAACTAGTAATGTCTACTTAGCTGTGATAGTTTTACTACTACCATGATTTTTTTCACGTGCCTAGTAGCCACCGTTTAGCTGGCAGGGGGGGGGGGGGGGACACTTGACCATAACAAAAATTTATCACTTCAAAGCTTAATATCACGCCAACCTATTCTTTAATCAAAAAATGCTTTCACAAACCTTGTAATATTTTTAAAAGAGCTATCCAACGATACCCCACACGATGGGGTTTGGCAGAAAAAAAAATTGCACTACCACTTTACATGTAGGGGAGGTACACTAAAAAAAATGTTTTTAAAGATTTTATTCTACCGTTTTGTCTTCGTCATTGATATGTATACTCATGCCAAATTACAGCTTTCTAGTACTAACGGTTACTGAGAAAAACGGGAGTCGGACGGACGGACGGGCGGACGGACGGACATGGCGAAACTATAAGGGTTCCTTGTTTACTACGGAACCCTAAAAACATCAGCCTTCAATACCCGTGTACAACTATCAAGCCTGGCAACACAAAGGTGAAATAAAACATTAATTGCTGTCAGGGGTGGAAACAAAGCTCTTACTGGCCCTCCGTCACGGTGCTGCCTCTGGTGGGATGGAGACGTCAAATGGTTTTATTTTATCGAGCGTGTTTTGGTCGTGTTAGTGGTCTAGTGGAAAAAATAGTGGGCCGGAAATATTTAGTTGCCTGTAAAAAAGTGAAGGACAAAGCTGAATGTAGAATAAGCTGGCAATTACTCCACCGACAAGAGCCGAGCTCTTAAATATTATGATTATGATGATGATGTGTAAAAAAGTAACTTTATGTCACACCTGGCCATAAAGTGGCCATTATCGCACGGTCCGCGCGCAAAAAAACCCACTTCCTGGCCAGGGGGTGACATAAAATTTTGTACTTACCTCGGGCGATAATAAAGAAAGCCTCAGATCGCATATTTATCGCCCTTGCCTTCGGCTCGGGCGTAAAATACCTGCGATCTGAGACATTCTTTGTTTTATCGCCCTTGGTAAGTAATGTACTATAAAATCTCAATCAATCAATCTAATTCAATAAAACCTAATTAAAATAGTCCCCCTTCCGGGGAAAGTAAAAATGTGAAACTAAATTATATAGATTAATCCAGAGATTCTTCAGATAAACTGACACTAACAGGTATCTGAATTTTCTTGACTTAAGAACACTAAAAATCATGCGATCAATATCCGTAACGTAAATAATTAGTCAACCCGGTAAAGAACTCCCAATGAGTTCGAAACATATCGCTAACAGTTTCAATCGTATAGTCAGCATCAGAGAGGTCTTTATTAGAAGGGAATAAGAGCTTCATTTGCGTAGCTACTTCTGACGGTGACTGTACCTTTATTGAGTCTCGATTATGACTCACGATATTCTTTTTCTTTGTATTGGCATTTTTTTTATTGATTTCTGGATCGTCCATAAGTGTCACAGATCTGACAGTCAGTTATCGTAATCGTAATTTAAAGCCACTTCGCTCCCGACAATTGACAAGCCAAATCAGACCTTATAACTTTAAAATATGTAAGTACATCTTTTATATTTTACATATTAGGTACACTTGATTTTGAAATATAGAGGAATTTAGAACAAGTACTTAATACCAAGCCTTGATGGAGTTATGAACTAATTTCGATTTTAGGTTCATGTGATTTCGAAATAAAACATGTTTGACTTTCATTACAGAACTTTAAAACAAGTAAGTACTTAATACCAAGCCTGGGTGGAGTTATGAACTAATTTCGAGTGAAGTGCAAATTCTGCGTGTTGAATTACATCAGGAATGTTTTTTACAACTTATAGAATTAACCCCGGCACTTAGGAACTTTACAGACGGTGAGGACTCCTGTTTTCATTTATCACTACTTACGCACGTGGGCAGCGGTCAGGACTTGGATGGGTGACTGCTTTGAGTGGTTACTAACTGAGCGCTCCCGTGCTTTGGAAGGCACGTTAAGCCGTTGATCCCGGTTGCTGTCTATGGCAGCAGTCGTTGAGCCAAGTTGGAGGCCTTCGGGCGGTTTGAGAACTTCTAACAGTCAAGTTGCCCACTCACTTGACAAAACCTAATCCCATTAAGGTCTAGTTTCCCCTCGGGGTTGGAAGGTCAGATGGCAGTCGCTTTCGTAAAAACTAGTGCCTACGCCAAATCTTGGGATTAGGCAGCGGGCCCCAGGCATCCTTCAGGATGCAACTGTACTGGGATAACGCTAGGAGGATGATGACGCATTTAAGTCCCGTGTATGTAATCGTGTTCCGAATTGTAACAATATGAGCGTGAATTCGATGTTTTTGTATTTGAAAGCAGTTTTAGGGCACAAAAATTCAATATTAACTTGACAGATCTTTTATTAAATGTGACGTAATTGAAGTGTGTTAAACTAGGTTTAACTTGTTGATGCAACTCGTCTTTGGCTAGGTGTCAAAGCGGATCCCGCGCTCCTTAGGAACAAAGTCAAAAATATTTATTTGTAGGGTGACACCACCAGTAATGGACAAGGCCCAATGCTGTACATTAACTCTTATGTAAAAGAAAATAAGAGTCATTATTTTTTTATAGAACAATCAATTTAAAACCGTATGATTGTAGGGTTGAAGTGTCCATTATTGGTGCTTGTTCTTAAAGTGTCCATTATTGGTGCTTGTTCTTAAAGTAACCATAATTGGTGGTGTCACCCTAACAATCGGGAAAACGCCAGGAGGATGAAAAAATTACGGTTTTTAGTTTTGAAAGGCTAAATAATAGTCTGCAATGCGTCCTTGTGGTACTTACATCTCTTGTGGTTACAGGGTAAAGTACACACTGAGAGAAAAAAAAATACTAATTATTAGTAAGTTTTAGTGAATCTCGGGACAAGGAGATTATATACTAACGGTTACAAAACAGTTTTTACCAATAGTAGTTATTTACTAATACCAAAAAAATTGTCCTTGTAACTACTAATTACTACTAAACTGTTTTATAACCGTTAGTATATAATCTCCTTGTCTTGGGATTCACTAAAACTTACTAATAATTAGTATTTTTTTCGCTCAGTGCAGGTTTTGGCGGGTTGTACCAAACTGTCTGTAATCGTAAGCTATGTTCTTTAAAATCTTATGGTATGGAAAGTTTGACGAGTTTCTATGGGATCGGTTTGCATTTGGTGAAACTTGCCCTCAATAAATGTAAATGTTGGTATTATGAAACGACGAAAATAAGATCTAAAGCTATAAATCGCCCACGTTACACTAGATACGCTGTCGTTTCTGCCTACGCAGGCAAAATACAGTTTTTTTCCCCTTGACTATTCGTGCAGACAAGCCAAATACCAAAAACCTCCGCTATCTCTTTGGTGATGTAGCTAAAGGCATTTTTGGCATATTTACTCATGCGCTGTCAATAAAGGCAAAGGCATAGGATCAGTGTGACAAAAATAGATACGGCACGGCGTAAACAATAAATAGGTGAGGCCCCCTGGAAATAGGGGAGGGGGGGGGGGGTGCTTGGCAGCTAACCCGTCAACCTGATGGAGGTCAACTTTGGGCCGCGTTTAATGCACAGTCAAGTGCAAAAATATGTATCGAATATATCCTCTCATAAACATGTACCGAAACTTTTTATTTTTTGAATCTGACTGTTGTTTTAAATACGCCGGGCCCAATAATGCGAAAGGAGTGCGCGGTTGGAAAATCCAGGTGATACCTCCGACACGACCACGCTTAAACACTGGAATACTCTAAGTGTTTGCGCTCGAGTGAGATTGGTTGAGCGGCTTCAACCGAATCTGCGGTGTCAGTGGAATCGAGCTACTGGTAGTTTTGTCGCTGGTTCACTAAACCTACCCTAGCTGAGAAGAGTCCAGCAAGAAACTCAGTTAGGCCCGATCTGGGTCGGACTGACTACCCGGTATGCGGCGGTACCGAGACCACTGAAAACTTAATTTGAAAGGAGTGTATAATTTTTTTAAAGGGTCGGCAACGCGCGTGTGACTCCCTTGGGGTTGCGTCCATAGGCTGCGGTGACCGCTTACCATCAGGCGGGCCGCACGCTTGTTTGCCACCGACGTGGTATTAAACTTAATTCGCCGATGCGAAAGGCAGCCATGGAACATTTTTTAAGTTGTATGCGCTTTGCACTTGGTCTTGCATAGGCGGGCATGGGATGAAAGACTTGTTGACGACTTGACATAGATAAGGATAAATATGAAACCAAAACTGGATGTTGTGATGATGATGATGGTTGATGATGAAACAATTGATGCATATTCTCAATCGATGCATCGATTTGATGATTGATCGATGCAGTGCGAGTAGCAAAATTGAGGCGCTATTAACCATTGAAATCTCTGCTTGTATTTTTGTACTTCGTTATTTTGTGTTCCGCTTTTAAACAATTTACATTTCATATTTCAAAATGGTTTGTTTAATGAAGTCTCTCGTAATTCGCTCGCCGCTCCATTTGTATTCGCAACTATTCGCGAGGATTTTCAAATGTAATTAAGTAAAATGCCGGGATTTTTTTGTTGAAAACCAACAAGTTGTATTTACGTAATTGGCGTTTGTCACGAAATGTACACACCTTTAGTGACTTTTAGTTAGAGAGTTATGAAGTAATAATCACTTTTTTCACGTTTTTTTTGATTCAGCTGCAAGAATTATGCAAGTGCGACAGAGGCAGATATTTTTTTATACAACAACAGTGGCAAACAAGCTTACGGCCTGTCTGATGGTGAGCAGACACCGTAGCCTATGGAAGCTTGCGATTCCAGAAGAATTACAAGCGCATTGCCGACCCTTTATTGATTTGAGGTATCGTCGAGACAGCGGTCCCTCACTCTTAACACGGCGTAACCTCGGGAGCTGGTGATCCTACTCATCACCAGGAATAGACCACATACCTAAAGAATAAGTAGTGGTGTTAATATGGCTGTGGTTATTATTGGGGAACGGGACTTAATCGCGTACAATTATAAATACATTACCTTTTTTTAAGGTTTTGCCCGACGTTTCGAATGTATCACAACATCCGTGGTCGCGAGCTGACTGGCGTGAGCGGGTATCAACATCTTCTAGCCGCACGGGTTTTTCGAACTACCCGCACTAATAATAATGTTTGAAAATCGTGTAAGTTTATAGTAGATTGTTTGACAAGGGTCTAAAGTAAGCCATATTACCACGATATAGTTATTTTCCCGAACGCAGTGAGGGGAAATTGTTCGAGTGGTAATATGGCTTTTAGGCCCGAGTTATACACTGTACTTTTCACTTCAATTGCGAGAAAACACATAAACACAAATGATCTACCTAAAATGAATAATTTAACGCATTGGCGGGCGTATGTCTAATTTGACAGCTTGTTTTTTTTTTCTAAGGGCAGCACCATGCCTCGCTATGCGTGTTCGCTTTGCGTATTCGCCTCCCTTTCTTTTGCTATATTAAAGAAAGAGAAGCAACATGCGCTTTTTTTTCTTTTAAGAGGAGTAATAGGGATGTTGACACCAAATAAGAAAATCAATGAATTCGAATTTTCTCGAAAGAGGATCAAATTCTCAAACAAATAGCGAAAAAAGTAATTAAAAAGAATAAATAATGACATAATTATAAGTCATCAAAGTTTTAGGAGGGGGCATATTCTGTCCCTTTTCCGCAAAACGCCCCTGTGTATTGAACGATCGTCATTTACTATGGCGCTCCAGGTCAGTGATGTCACTGACCTGTAGCGCTTTCTCTCTCAAACTAAAAACATTCTAACGGTTGTAGTTTCGTTCTTTTTTGGGATATTTGAATAGGATTTTCACTGTTTGGCATAGTTTTAGGTATTCTTTCGTATGGAGTAATAATAAATTTTGAGTCAACATCCCTATTGCTTTGACCATAAACACCGCTTAATCTTTAGACAACTGAAAAACGTCTTTCCTGATTGGTCAATTTTAGTACAGCTGTGTTCTGGTTGGTTGATATTTTTACCAAATAATTTTTAATCTGTCAAATTACTGTCCTGTGATTGGTGGATTTAATAGGTGAAGTATTTTGATTGGTCAAATTAAAATGTTTTGTAAATCATAAATATGTATACATATTTTCCCTAGGGCTTAAATGTACTACTTTAGCCCCGCTTCACAAGTCTAATATTACACACTTTTCGAGCATGAGAAGTGAAAAATCAATATATGGCTGTGGTTGTCTGTAAGGTGGAGGTAATTCCCCAGGGCATCATCATCATCAGCCGAAAGATGTCCACTGCTGGACATAGAGGTAGGCCTCCCCCAAAGAGTACCATGAACGGTACTGCGCCACCCGCTTCCAGCGCACTCCCGCGACCTTTACCAGGTCATCAGTCCACCTTGTGGGGCGTGTACCCGCGCTGCGCCTTCCAGTCTGTGGTCGCTCTAGAGAACTAAAGAGAAATGAGGCTATCCATAGCAGAACCAAAGTAATCGGTGTAGCCCTTCGAATCGCTAAACGTAAGTGGCAGTGGGCGGGGCACATTGCACGTAGAAACGATGGCCGTTGGGGGGTGATTCCTATTGCAAAATTTAACATTTTCTTAATTTGTCCACACCGGGCCCCAATTGTTAACGACTCTTGAGTGATTATTTTTGTCTTTAACTATTTTAACAGTTAGGGACCCAGGTATACAGTAAACTGAAGTCAACAATAAGTTTAAATTGCATTCTGGTTTCCTTAACTTTCACTTAACGTTCGGGCCGGAGTGGACATCAATTAACTTATAATATTAACGATAAGAATCACCCTGGGGTCGAAACTAGTCGAAAGGTTCTCGAGTGGTGATTCCCCAGTTTGGCTGCTCGAAATACGAGTGAGATGGTCAGCTGTGCCCTACCTCTACCTCTCTTTAAAAATTTCGTTTTCGGTTCGCGGTAGCCCCTTAAAGGTTTTTCCCGTGCGTACGCCTGTACTTGACCCATCTTTCTAAAATAATCTAAAATATAAAGCTTTATCAATTCAACCTACCCTGCCTACGAAGTTGAAGGTCGCGGGTTCGAATCCTGGTTAGGGCATCTATTTGTGTGTTGAGCACGAATATTTGTTCCTGAGTCTTAGATGTTTTCTATGTATCTATTTATCTATAAGTATGTTACATCGCCGCCTAGTTAAGTACGCATAGTACCTACAAGCTTTGCTTAGTTTGGGACTAAGTCGATTTGTGTAAGATGTGTAAGATTGTCCATTAATATAATTATTCATTTATTCATAAAGGCTGTTATTTATGCTACTGACTACATTCTGTATAAATTGGATCCAATTTTATTAGCCTCAAGTGTAGAAGGTTAACTTTCATTTACCAAACTCGATATCAGTAGACTAGACGTATGCTCATGGGAATTGTTTATTAGAATCGAGGTAAGTTAATTCTAAAAGATTACGACATAATCCAATAAAAGACTGAAAACTTTGATCTACATATCTAAAAGGGTTTTTAGCCGGATTCATAGGTCAGGATTCAAGGCGTCGAAGTTGTACAACGTCCGTAGGGAGTACCTACCCTACACGTGACCCCTAGGTGGTGCTAAAAGTGCAACAAAAACTGGCAACCGTGCTGTTTTCTCGAAGATCTCAAATTGGAAATAATTACCATACGATAAAAAAAAAATGTAGCCGGTTTCATATGAAGTAACGCGTAGTGCGACAGAAGAATATCGGTGTCATTATATTTGATTTATTTTTTTAAATTCACACACAGTTATAATGCGCTCTGACATGCGGCCCATACTGTGTCAGGCGTCGTAGTAGTGGACCCTGGGCATCCTTCAGGGTGTACTGGGATGACGCTAGAATGACTAGGTATGAAGGTTTTCTTTTGTGCAATAAATATTAAATATATAAATACAATCAAAACATTTATATGGAGCATAGCATTGTATGGGTGTGAAGCGTGGATCATGCTTCAAATGCTAGGAGGCGACCCTAGATAAAGTCAGATGGAGAGAGCTCACTGTCAAAAGTTTAAATTTGTGATATCAATTTGTGATATCGCATAAAATTTTAATAACAAGCAACAACATTTTAACCAGCGAGCTACATCTTAGGCCATGTCGATTTCCATCAGGTAGGAATAAGGCCAATCGATGTTCATGCATACATAAAAAAAATACCAAGTTACGATGTTGCCAAACTTTAAGGACCTACCTTTTAGACCTAAATGTCCGTCTGAATTGAAGCGCCCGAAGCCTCGAACTGACTCGAAAATTATTTATTAAAGACGCGGGCAACATCATAAATCCACTTCTGTCAGACGGTCCCTGGGGAAAGATGCTCTTTTTGCCCTCTTTAGGACTACAGACACGTTTCATAAATATATACACGTCTTGATATTTATATCTGGGCAGTAAAGTTCAAATTTGAATACATATAAGCGTATGATGTTGGGGAAAAAAAATCTTGCCCTAGAAGAGCGTGACCTGATTGTGGGGCGAGCGTTTTTAAAACTGCTTCAGGTTCAAAAATAAAAATGAAACACGTTCAGGAACAAAATATTCGGCTACGGTGGTCTGAAAGAAATCGCTCTTTAGCGATAAGACCGTCTGTTGTTTACGAGTAGGTATTGTGGACCTGTACCGTACCTATACCTACTTAAAGAAAGAGTATATATAGTTTGTATTGTATAACTTAACCAGGTCCATAGTCGAATAAGGAGAGTAACGACTAAATTGGATGAATAATTTGGAGATAAACAGTATTTTTGTTAAGTGCGCCATACTTTCTACCGGTGGTGATATCCACCGAGGGAACAACGATATTATACGAGTAGGTACGTTTTCGTAGGCGCACGGCCCACCTGGTAAGCGGCTATCGTGGTGGCCTATAGCCGCTTGCAACTACAGCCTTGCAGCTACAATATAGCATTCGTCCATCTCCCAAATATGTACATACATACTTGCTAGTACACCTAGACAGAAGTATTGCATGAGCGTTGGCGACCCTTTTAAACCTGTATAAACTGGTTTTTGAAGAGATACAGCATATCGGTAAAAGACCCCACATCGGAGTTTGATGTCGCCGTACATTTTGCTGTGTCAGCCTTATAGTGGTCGATCCTTAAACTGCCATAAATAATAAGGTTAGAATAGAACACTCACCATCTTGTTTCACAGTGTTCCCCAGAGGCCCGCAGCTCGCCAGGCACACCAGCAGGTACCACCGCAGCATTAGCCCCAAGCTCCCACCCCTCCGCAGTTCAGGCTGGTTGTGGAAGTGCCTGACCGTAGGCCTGTGCCGCGAACCCGCCATCTTGCCAACCGAACTGTCATTGGAGCAGTCACATCGGCACAGAAAACACTTTTCAAAATTGGAACACTATTCAATTCAGTACGTAACTTTTCATAAATAGAACACTTTTGAATTCAGAACGTCGGTCGATTGGTCGTTGTTTGATCACTCACTTTTCCTAAATCACTTTTGTTATACACTGTGAAATTAATTTAGTATTATTACAAATGTTTTGTTTGCAAAGGAACGTTACGGTTTCACGTTGGTGTTTGAACGGTTTGATTAAAGTTTAAATTATATTGTTTTCTGGAGTTTGATTCGTTATAATAAGTGAGGGCCGAGATAATGATTCCATTATGCTTAAATTAAGTTCGGAACAGTTGCTAGAAACGGGAAAGTTAATATAATTTAATTTCAAAGAGACAAGTTAATACAATATTCTATGATATTATTTTTTACGGTACCTACCTATAATTTCTGTTGAAAGTACATAAGGACTGTATTTTTGTTGAGCTTAGTGAACGAGTAGGTATATACTATTTCAATAAAAATAGTGAAAATGTCATATTGACTGTTGAGCGTCGACATATCATTTGATATGATGAGGAAAATGGTATCCTATGACGGTGTACCACTTTTCGATTCTATTATGCGTACGTTAAAGTTCAAAAGTGGTAGAGGACTTTCTTTGCTGACTGTACATATAATTTCTTTTGAAAATGAATAAAATGAACTTTATTCTGTAAGTAGGCAATGGCACTTTTACAAGTCAAACCCTACTAGCGTTTCACAGAGGCCACTGCCGAGAAGAAACGCCGAAAGAAACTCGACAGTCAGCCATTTTCTCACAAAAATATGCTATTACAATGATAATACTTAACCTACTTAAGATCAAGAAATCTAAGTATCTATATAAATCTAAGTATCTAAATAAATCTATGTATTTGTGGCCAGTCACTAGTTATTGTGTGGTAGAATTGAATAAGTTGAAAGCCTTATGCTTGTTTTTCAGCACCGTCGCCAACTCGCCATCGCTCTAAGTATAAATAGTATAAAACCGAAATACCTTTATGTATATGTATACAATACTTTATATGTACATATGTATATGTGTAACAATTAAATTAAGTTTAATTAATAATTCATACTACAACAGTTATTTTTAATTAGAAATGGGATAGCTCTTTGTCTAGCCAGGGGCAAAGATGAGGCCGACGGTGAAGCGAACTCACCCAGAAGATGTCTATTTACTAGTGCCTTAAAAAGGGCAAGGTTATATGAACTCGGAAATACAGATGCTGGCAGGGAATCCAAACCGTAGCAGTTAAGTTATTAATTAATAATTCCTAAAAAATACCACGGCGATAATTTTAGCTATAAGTAGCCACACGACAAAAATAACTTTAACACCCAGGTACGAATTAAATTGGTCATTTACTGGGTGGCGTGCCCTATCGCTGCTCAGTGACCTCTATAAATAAGACCCTAAAACAGATCGCTCGATAAGCCAGCTTTTACTCGTCATCCGAAGTGCTTTCCATTTTTCAGCTTTTCAACCTGAAAGCTCCAGGTAATGGCCCAGTGTGCGGTCACTTAGGTGCATTTATTTGATTCTTTTTTGACTTTTAGAAAGAAAAGCTTTTTAACCGTTCTTTGTAAACTGATGAAAGAATAAGAGATTCCGGAATTTTTCAAGTTTGTGACTTTTGTCAGTTTGTATGTAGTGAGAGGGGTATTATCCGGAAATGCTCATCCAATTTCAGATTTTCACTGGTAGCTTAGGTTAGGTTAAGGATGGACATAGGATAATTATGTTACATTTAACGCATATAGATTATTATTATGGATTATATAGATTATGGTAGGAAGTGATTTCCGTGAAGCTAAATATCGCGGTAGGAGCTGGTAGGTGCATAGGTGAGTGTGTGGTGCGTCACAATAATTATAAGATGACTCAAATTCAAAAAAAAAATTTTATATTGTTGTTTTACAAAATGTACGTTCTCATTTATAATTTTTTTATAAAAACAAAATCTGATTAGACTTCAAATTTAATTTGGTGCTATTAAGGCGACTTCCTAACTTGGCGGGGCGGGATCGCTATGTGACATTTTCTTCTTTGACGTAAACTTACTGACGCCGCAACGATTCTCACTTGACGGAATACTGTCAGTATTAGGTTTGCGCAGTAGTAATATCATGCGCAGAAGCGAAGCAGTACTGCCTTCGCATCTCCCCGCTACCGCGCATCCCGCGCCAGTCAGGAAGCACACATTTAAATGTGGGGGCGCAGTAAAAAGCGGTACTGAGTCGACTGACAGTTGACACTGACATTTGACAGTTTTCTCATATCGTACCGCCTCCGCACCGACAAATCAGGAACTCGCCTAACATTATATTATTTCCATTAACTGCGATAATTGCACGTTGTTGATTTAGTTATGTAATACTATTCTATGATTTAGTTGAATGTGTTTGTAGGAAAGCAGATTGAATAATGTTTAAGATAATGCCTAGACTGCTTTCAAAGATTCCCAGCTCTCCGGAAATCGATTAAAGAGTTAAATCTATCCCCGCGCAACCATTTTTTAAAGGTCATCGCAGACGTTACACGGATCGATTGCTTCCTATTCCAATGTCACAAAGTCCAAATTGCCATGGCAACCGGCAACCCGGCTACCTATTTCGAATTTACATGGTTGAATACACCATAACCACATTTCGACCCCGATTCCACGGCTAATATAGCTATTTTTATTTTCCCAATAATCTGTTCGCGTGACTGAGGGAATAATCTATATCGTGCAACTTTCGTGACCTTTAACTGCGTGAAGATAAGGTCAATTTTCGCTAGCCCCGAGTGATTTGAAGTGAGAATTTATCGGAAAAGTTGTGTAACTATGAGTTATCGGATTGTAGTCGTTAGTTTGGAAATGTCGCACGCTCTGAGTGTCAGGGGTGCTATTATGTTGGTCGTAAAGTCGTTAGTTCTTAAATGTTACTCCATGTTTGATTAGAGTGATTTCTCCCACTTTCGTTTGATGGTGGTTGGAGGTTACATTGCAACGTAAAAGATACCGAATGAATGTCACTCCGTCATGAAAAACAATTGTAGCTATCTATAAAATTAAACATAAACAGTTTTTAATCACCTTAGATAATAAAGATTTTGATATAAAATACAAATATAAATATAGAACTGTGACTATGATTTAGTGATCTAGGATGGGCATCCCAGAGCCATCTTCACATACATTATATCTGCATATTCGTCTCTTTGTTCCATTATATCCTTTATATTGTTATAATAATTATTCATTTTGTCAATACTTAAAAACGTAATACAGATACTATTTATTGCACATCTCAATTAAACTGCACTTTTTTTTATTAAAAATTGGGATTGCTCTTGGTCAGCCTCTAGCCAGGGGCAAAGATGAGGCCGACGGTGAAGCGAGCTCACCCAGAAGATGCCTAATCACTCGTGCCTTAAAGAGGTCCAGCGGGGCTAGCATAACTGCTGCTGCGACGCGATGCGAATAGAGAAAAATCTACCCCCGTCTTTCTAATTTGCACAGTTCGAGCGAGACAGGAATAACTGATACGCGCGAGATACGACTTCACAGCAAGTTGTGCTAGCCCGCCAGGTTATATGAACTCGAAAATAAAGTTGCTGGCAGGGAATTCCAACCAAACCTTAGCACTGCGAGTGTTACTGTGATCTGTGTGTGTGTGTGTGTGTTTTTATTATTTTATTCAAATACTTTATGTAACCCTTTTCCGAGCTAAAGAATGGATATATTAATTGCAATTGATCGCATCATAATTATTTTTCTATGCGTTCAGTATTAATGAAGTTGTAAAACCGCTCAATGACTCAATTAGAAAAAGAACGGATGCAATAAACAAATAAAAGCTTCTTCACAAAACTAACAAAGCTATAAGCTCTAAAAAACACAGGTGCACATACGGGATAAACATCAAAATCCCGAAACACCTTACGTCATAATTAGATTTGAAATCACTGGCCCAGGCCAATACCCAGAAAAAACCCTTCGAAAAGGCCAGGTAAGCGGCACAAAGAACGGGTATTTTATGCCACTTCAAGCCGGGTTTCATGCCGGGTTTTGTGCCTCATTCATGCCTTGTCAAAACGAACGAGTGGACATTATGCGGTGCCGTGTGATCTTTTTACGGTTGCGGTTTTTATGGAGGATTCAGTTAGTTTTGTACTCGCATGTTTGCGGGACAAACGTTTTTTCTAAACAAACAGAGCCTTTGGCAATTGGCAATGATAAACAAACATTGGTATCTAAGTATATGTAATGAAACTATTCTTTTGTAATTATAAACAGTCATGACAATCAGTTAAAAAAACGTTCATTTATTTCACCATTTTCTGTTTGGTTGACACGTGAATCTTGATATTTCCTTAATGTTACTGTGTCTACATCTAGAAGAGGACTAAATTGCTACCTAATAACATGTATTTTTATTTTTTCCGCTTAAATTCTCAAAATAAAATCAAAAAAGGGCTAAACTATCTAAAACTTTTAATCAATACTTTCGTTTAAAAATTTTACTTTACAAATTTGAATTAAAAATATTTTAAAATTTGTCTAAAATTTTACGGATACATATTGTGTTATATGAATTCACACCTATTTTTATAATAATGTAATATTTAATGAAACAGCGAGATAAAAAAGATAGGATACAAGTAAAAATAAAATCAAAAATAATTACGATATTCAAAAATAAACTGTGATTGTAGTGATGAGAAAGGAAGTCGGTGCATAGTAACTACCTATCTACTTAATGAGAAAGATGATTTCAATATCGATTAATGCTTATCTAGTAGATATGACCGGTGTTCATCGCTTTAACGTTACGAACAAACTAAATTTATAACGGGTGAAAGTACCACAGTGTCGTGCTACCAACAGTTCGACTGTATGCCTATAGACAGATAAATAAGTACCTAATGAAACATGTTTTAGACACCAACAAAGCCCGCTCTACTTATAAAGCGAAATAATAAATCTAAACTTCTATACCTTTTGTTACTTTTTCTACCGCTGGAGGAGCATTAGTTACCCGACTGCGGAATGCCAAGTAGGTTCATGTTTCTTTCCTTTTGTTGAGTGTTAAATTAAGCAGATGTTACTTGGTGTTTTTTGCTTCCATTGCATTGACACTGAATTGAATTGTCTGGTTTACAATTCTACTTTGCTGAAAGGACGTATACCTAGTACAGATTCTTACGTATGGTAGAATGATGTATTAATTCGGAATTTCGATTGAGATAGGACTTTTATTCCCGTATTACACAATTAACCGGAGGGTGTTACGGATAACACCCGTTCTTTTCTCTGATTGCCGTCGGCTAAATATGTGTTTAAAATGGAATTTAATAAGAGCGGTAGGTATTCCAAAGCATTAAATAGCCAAACCTCAAAGTGGCTGTGACCACTGTGAATCTTTCCGAACGAGCATAAAGCATATAAATAAAAGAACTATCGCTTTGAACTTCATAAGGTTAGTCGATAAAGATAATGTTGAAACACTCAAGAGCAACAGGGGCCTGAAGCTGGCTTTCTCGTATAAAAAGTGACCACCCTCTCCCTGCTATCCGGATGGTGCCCTCCCACGTAGCCTGTCCTGGATCCACGCCTGAACGTATATCCTAACGATACCCTGGACGATTTACGTAATAACTTTCGAATAAATACAGAATAACAGAAATAACTCTCTGATTTAATATCCTGATGTTATTTATTTACCTAATAACGGACGGCTTGTAACTTACCAAATAAGTTACAGAAACTTGCTACGTTATGTCTCGCATATCACGTTTCTTTTAGTAACATTACGAATGTTTCTACACTTGAAACGAACGTTGTTATGTTACGAAAGTTGAGAAATGTTTCAGAAATTGCCCATTACTTTTACATACGTATATAACCCCCAAAGAATGCACCTCCAAAATATATATGTAATAATGACAACGGTCCAACATTTACCCGCTCGCCATTTTTGCCGCAGCAGTAATTTTGAAATAGTCGGTCACGTGACATGACAACGCCCGGAGCTGTGGGATTGACAGGACGTAATATCCATCTGTACAATAAAGCTTTTATATCGACGAATTTAGGGGCTTTATTCCAAACGTTTTAATTATAGCTCGTGACATAACCGATTATGTGACTGGAACGAATCGGTTCCTAAAAATATGTGTTAAACTTTATGTCAAATCAAATACATAGGTGTAACTTAGCACAGTCAACTGAAGAAGTAGCTGCTCGGTTGAAGTGTTCAAAATTATCTACACGAAACTTATAGGTGCATGTGAAATCTCCAGCCCGCACTTGACTAATGTGGCGACTACAGCCCGTTCCCTCTCATTTATGAGAGAGGCCACTGCACTGGGCAGAAGTGGGATGTATATAGGCACTGTACCTATAACGTTTCCGTAACATTTGGCAGTTGGGTGTTGCTTTTCTACGAGTAACATTTGACAGGGCATGGCCTCATGGGTCACACCCGCGCTCTTTTCACAAGTGTCCATAATTGCGATATCAAAAATTGTCATTAAAATCGTCTCAAATAATGCCCGAAAAGGGAACGGCATCGGCAGACCATATTAAAGAGTTTCGGAGAAACTCATATCCATTTTTAATATCAGCCAACATTATCCTTGATAATTCTGTTTGAGTAATTAGTGTAATTACTCGTATATGAATTTTCGCATTAAATACTTACTCGTATATGAATTTTCAGAATTTACACGAAGCTACCAATTCATTCGAAGTTTCTCCAGGGGGCCGATTTTTGAGTGTCAAACGCTCGACTTTTCACTCCAGATAAGTCAAAAAACCGGCCAAGTGCGAGTCGGACTCGCGCACGAAGGGTTCCGTACCATTATCTATAAAACGGTAAAAAAACGCGTTTGTTGTATGGGAGCCCCCTTAAATATTTATTTTATTTTTTAGCATTTGTTGTTATAGCGGCAACAGAAATACATCATCTGTGAAAATAGTAACTGTCTAACTATTACGGTTCACGAGATACAGCCTAGTGACAGACGGACACCAGACAGACAGACGGACAGAGGAGTGTTAGTACCTAATAGGGCCCCCTTTTACCCTTTGGGTACGGAACCCTAAAAAACTATGATGTTTTGACAGATGTCGAGTGAAAACTCGAGCGTTCGACACTCAAAAATTGGTCCCCAGGACTTTATCTAGAGTACAATATTTGAAAATTATTTTCAAGCGGTACGACGCACATTGGCCATATTCCATATTCAAAATGCTTTGGAAAAAATGATGTTTGAAATAATATCGCCCCGCCGCGCATTACTACCAACACAACAAAACATTCTATTTTCAAAATTTCACACAACGGCCGTCCCAATGGAGTGATGGATGCGACCCGTTGTCTCCGCTGTCACGCGTTTGGATGAATTAAAAGGGCAGATATGCTCCTTGCAATTAACTTGTCATGGTACCGTATGTCCACGGATAGAATTAGATATATTGTTTTGTGTTTAAAGCTTTATTTGGTAATCACTAATAATATAAATCAGGGGTCGGCATTTAGTTTTAAGTGGGGTCCGGATATGATAGAAAAAAAATTTTTCGAGGTCCAGAAAAAAAAATCTTTGAATGAAATCAATATGCAATGCAGCATATTTAACATTATTTGGGGGTCCGCGGTTCGACCTTCCGCGGTCCGCCTATTGCCGACCCCTGATATAAATGGTGCAAAGGTCATTTTTTTAGTTTTTCTTAAAATGCTCGTAAACGGTGGCACACAGAAAAATAGTCGGATATAAGTAATCTTCATAAAAATCTCTACATATAAGGTTCTACACACTTTTTCGACAGGATGAATATTTAATGAGATTTTAAAGGGGGAAAGGTAATCTCATCGAGTGGGTTATCGTTGTTTAGAATTCGTTGAGTACATAAATACTGTATTTATTTTGTTTTTAACAATATTGAGAAATGGAGCTCATGGAGCCACTTATAAATTAGTTTTTTCCCTTTAAAATCTCATTAAATATTCATCCTAGCGAAAAAGTGAGTAGAACCTTTCTTGTAGAGGATATTATGTAGATTACTCATGTTAAGAACATTTTTTGCTATGAGCCACCGAAAAAACCGGAAAATTTAAAAAAAAATACCTTTACACCCCCACATTCTGTATTCAGTAAGAATTCATTAAAACAAATGTGTTTACCGTTCTCTCAGAATATTATAAAATGTAAAAAAATATTTCTCATATTTCCACCTGGAATCGGATTAGAAGTTAACCAACGAAAAATTAAAACCACAAATATTGTTTGTCGGGCGATAAGCACCAGGGACGATGGCGCAATGTGGTGGCAACTAATTACAAGCTATCTTTGTTTCGGTAAAGATAGTCGCGAGTCGGGAATGACCTCGGCGGCGTGGAGTTAGCACTTAATTTATAACCTGAACTAACAGCCGTAGCTAGTGACATTTAGGAAAGGAATTGCGTGATTTAGCTTTACGAAACTAAATTGGGATGTACATCCGCTATCCCGTGGCAATTCGACCAAAAAATTATGAGAATTTTCGATAACGTTTATTTCGGGATATGGAAAATCTCTCATTTATGAGGCCTGTACAGTGGCCTGGGATATATAAAGCAAATAGGCTTTTCTTTTTTACGTATTGTTTGCTATTAATCATCAAAATCCAGCAGTTCAACCTTAATTTGATTTGATTACACTACAGTCTTTCCCAGGGACACACTGTATTTTACCATTTAATGTTCTGTGACTTTACCTACAAAAAATGCTGACAATCAACTTTTTCATACATTTTCATTTTTTATCTATATATTCCTGTGGTTATACTCGTATATGAGCAGTTATTTTGAGATTTCAATATCAATCAAAAGGAATAGTAAGCGGAAATAATCTAGATACTGCTAATACAAATCATAAACACCAAGTCTGGGGAAAAATAGTTAACGTATGTCAGATATAATTTTTTCGCCTTTAGTAACTGTGCAGCTTTAGCTTCAATGCAGTTTCTTAAGATTGTCACGAACAGCTTTGAAATTAGTTTCATTTTCAGGACATTTTCGTTAATTCACGTGGTCGCTGTAGCACGCAAGCAATTTGGAAATAGGTTTGGAAATGCTCATTCAAGGGGCGAAATTAGACGGCAGATCAATCACGCCCCTGACGTCCAGCAAAATACACCTAAAACATGTTTACACGTTTAGCTGCAGCAAATACACAACGCGAATGAACCCGGCAGATTTAGGCGACTTCCTGATTTGTCGGTGCGGAGGCAGTACGATATGAGAAAAGTGTCAAATGTCAGTGTCAGCTGACAGTCGACTCGGTACCATTTTTTACTGCGCCCCTACATTTAAATCGGCGCGGGATGCGCGGAAGCGGGACGATGCGAAGGCGGTACTGCTCCGCTTCTGCGCATGATATTACTACTAAGGAAACGTAATACTGACAGTATTATGTCAAGTGAGAATCTTTGCGACGTCAGTAAGTTTACGTCAAAGAAGAAAATGTCAATGTCTCCTTTGGAGTTGCGAGCGTCTATAGGCTGTGGTGTCCGCTTACCATCAGGTGGGCCGTATGCTTGTTTGCCACCGTCGTAGTATAAAAAAATGTCACATATCGATCCTGCCCCGCCAAGTCAGGAAGTCGTCTAAAGATATTTTTGAGTGTCGCAGCTGGTTGTCTTTTAAAGTTAAAGTGTTGTAAGGAAATAATTTTCCATTCTAAGGGGGCACGCCATGAGACAAACACTGTTTTAGACCTTTGGGAAATGGCTTCTTAAAATATGTTTTAATATATCCCATCTAATCTTAACATGGAAATTACTTCTAACCAACGACCCCCACGAGATGCGATCAGTCTTAATATCTATGCACTTGTCGTGTGACGAACGACGACATAATAAAGCACTCTGTTGTTGTTTGCCATTAATTTTCGGCTAAGGCTACTTCCTCTTGGGGGGGCGGGATCGATATAATAGCAGTACCGCCTTCATATCGTCCCGCTACCGCGCATCCCGCGCCAGTCAGGAAGAACTCATTTAAAAATGTAGGGGCGTAGTAAAACATGGTACCGCGTCGACTGTCAGCTGACACTGACATTTGACATTTTTCTCATATAGTACTGCCTCCGCACCGACAAATCAGGAAGTCGGATTTGGCTCGTCGTCGCGTTGGTGAGCGCACGCACGCGCCCGGAGCGACGACGAGCGGAATCCACTACCGTACACTGTCTTTGTTGCCTACTGCCATGGCGTCGTTACCGAACGTCTTTGAACACGTGGTTGGCGAAATCATCATAAATTTGATGGAAAGCCGTTTTTTAAGAAGAAGAAGAATCAGGAAGTCGCCTAAATAACAGCCATCCAGGCGGATAATAATGTAGAAGTTTTGTAATATAGGAGACTAGCTTTTTCCCGCGACTTCGTCCGCTTGGAACTCGTTCATCGCGATAGAATTTAATTGCTATTTTTTAATATGAGGCACTTGCCTATACCTATTTTTGTGACCTATGAAAGCAATTAAAACACCGATTACTGATTGCTTAGTCATCGCTCTTCCATACAAACTTCCATTAAAGGGATGATTTCCGGGATAAAAGTATCCTTCCCCGGGACTAAAATTATCTCCATACCAAATTTTATCTAAACCGGTTCAGCGGTTTAAGCGTGAAGAGGTAACAGACAGACAGAAACACTTTCGTATTTATGATATTAGTAATATTTATTAGTAAACTGTTATATTTATCAAGAGAAGTAGTAATGCAGAATGGTCTTCTTTGAAAGGTTATGGCTCTAAAATAGCACTTAAACTAAATACGAAGTAGGTTAAGTACGAAGTTCCTCAAAGTTATGGAATAAATGACGACCTAAATAGGTCCCAGCCTACGATGCTGGACGTCCTGAATTCCTGATGGATTCGAGTCCCGGTCAGGACATTTATTTGTGTGGTGATGAACACGAGTATTAGTTCCTCAGTCTTGGATGTAGGTACGTATTTAATTATCTATTTAAGTATGTACATTGTACAAACTTTTTTTTTAATGGGTTTGCTCTTGGCCAGCTTCTAGCCAGGGGGCAAAGATGAGCCCGACGGTGAAGCGAGCTCACCCTAAAGATGCCTCAATCGTGCCTTAAAAAGGTCTAGGATAGGTCTAGCTTTGATTAGTTTTAGTCCTGCGGGGTAATCACGTAACGATATGTACTACCGTTGGTACATATTTAATGTCAGTTTTAGTATGGGATTTGACATTTAAATCTAACGTACTAACGGTCGAAAACGTTACGTGATTACCGCGCAGGTCAATTTGTGTAGATAAGATTGTCCTCAAATATTTATTTATTTTTGAGATACGTTGAACCAGGTACGCACTAGATCTTAGATCAGAACTACTATCCCGTAAATGTTTTCCTAAGGCCTGTATAAAAAAAATGTCCTCTGAACACCAAAGACCTGCCGTTTCGACGGCAAGAGGACCGAAGTCATACCCACACCGGTTTATTTAAATAGTTCTAGTGATTGCTGATGCGTTTCACCCACGTATTACAGTCGCCATTAAATATATCTGTACACCGCAGGGTGATCAAAAATATCTGAACGTGGACTCTAACGCCTTGTCAATAGAGTTTCCTTCAGATATTTGTGACCACCTTGTTTGCTCTGACATATCTCATGGCGACAGTACAAGGAACGCAGTGGAGCAGCTTAATAAAAATAGTCTATGTATTTTATACACCGAAGGTGGCAAATAATAAGCATTCAGTACACCTGATGGTAAGTGGACATCGTAGACAATAGATAGACGCCCGGAGTTACGTGCCCGTTGCCGACCCTTTATAAAATTGCGGATTCACTAATAATTGTACATGCCAAAACCCGTTTCAATCAGGTACAGGGGGCGATTTTTGAGTGTCGAACGCTCGAATTTTCACTCAAATCTGTCAAAACATCATAGTTTTTTGACAGATCTCGACTAAAAAGACGAGCGTTCGACACTCAAAAATCGGCCCCCTGCCCTGGTAAATTACTTTCGAGACGTTTTTGCATTTGTATATTTACAGGGATTCTATATTTAAATTTACACACATTTAAAAAATAATTTACACTCATTTAAATTGTGTCCGTACACAACTACAAATGCAAAAACGTCTCGAAAGCAGTGCCGGATTAACCCTTAAACAAATTAAGCAATTGCCTAGGGCACCACGTCTAGGGGGGCACCAGAAACACCACGAAAAAAAGTCATTTTGAAAATCCGCACGGCTCGTGTTGATAAGTGCCTGCTCCCCGCTTGCTCGCTCGTTCCGGTTAATAGCACTACCATTTGTTAGTAAAATATACGTAATAATAAACATTAAATATGACCAAATTCGAAGTTCATAGGCCGATGGGAGGCAAAAAAATCGGAGCAAAATTTCGTAAAAATACTTAGGTACTTTGGCAGCTGCTCTTCTCATTCAGAGCGATACAAGACGGTATATATCTCTCTAACTTCCTCCTATCTCTCAAAAAAATCACACACCTCCCAGGAGCAACCAGGGGGGTAGGTAGGTAGGGTATTTATCTATTCAACGAGCTCTAAACAACGACTGTCAAATCATTTTTTTTTCACGCCCTTAAAATATTTTTCGATAATTTGTATGGCTTTGGGTAAACCGCATGCTTTAAACTATGAAAATTTGAAAACGGAATTTCCAGCCATTTGGCTTGAAAACCTGTGAAGGTGACTGACGTACACGTGAAAGGACTCCAATAGGATCGAAACTATAAAAATAAGTAGATTAACATCGTGGTTTGCGTAGTTATATTTTTTTAGTTTCGATTTCTACTGGGTATTTATTTATTCGGAGAACCAAGAGCTGCTATTTTTACATTAATTTTGTATGGTTTTTTATGCGCGCCATGGAGGCGCTTGATGCGTGTGAAGTATAGGGTATTAAACTAAGGTAAAAATAAATTATTTTTTACTTGACTAATAAAAGATCTAACGAAAATACTCGAAAAACATCAATTATTAATTTATTTTAGTTAATTGAAAGATTTTATAAGCATAAAGATTTAAAAAGGATGCTGATTTGAACAAACCTTCTCACACTGCCTTAGTGACGTCACTAAGACAGTATTTCCCTACAAACTTCATATTAACAAATCGTTTTTGACATTAAATAAAAAGTTGCTGATTTGACTAGGGGTTTAATACCGTATTTTCCGCACCTGCATCATAATGTTCGAAAAATTTCGCGCTCGCTACGCTCGCGTTTTCGTCTAGATATGTTATGACTTGATGCGTATGAAGTATTTTCTGCACCTGCATTATAATATTTGAGAAATTTCGCGCTCGCTGTGCTCGCGTTTTCGCGGATGGGGGGCCCACAGGCGTGGATTGCCTAGGGCATCAAGTAGTCTTAATCCGGCACTGCTCGAAAGTAATTTACCTGCACTTACTAGTGTAATAATTTACGGCGTGGTCGATTGAGTGGTTCCGGAAATACTTTACGATAAGTCAGCTATTCCTCGTAAAGAAATTAAAAAAAAAAGGAATAAATAACTGAAACCCGTAAATTTAAACACCGAAATACCTACTATAAAATGAGCCATTATAATTGATATAACATGGAAAACTCATTAAAACTGACGTTATTTCGGTGAATAAGTACACGGTTTATGGATGGAATGATGTTTATATTTTCATTTGTGACGAAGTTTTTTTTATGACTGAATTTTACCTTATTCAATTTAAATAAGTTGATAGCGGTCAAGTTTGAGATCCTATTTTCAACGTTACGGTTGGCCATGCTAAATAATATGTGGGCATAAAGTGGCCATTATGGCGGCGTGCGTTAAAATTGTTGAAAGTGGGCGATAATAAAGAAAGCCTCAGATCGCATATTTGCAATCTCAGATATTCTTTGTTTTATAGATAGATAATAATAGTACAGCGATAGGGACGTTGCTAGGCTACTTAGGTATAAAGATAAGATACTTAGTTATAATATACATAAACTTAAATCTTTAAACAAGCAATTTTTGTATATTTATTTATATATTTATTTCGGGGTCTCGGAAACTGGGGGTTTTCGGGGGCGAGCAATCGATCTAGATAGGTGACCGGGGAAACGCCGAGCAAAGCTCGGTCGCCCAGATATTAATAATCATAATATACAAAATATACCTACGACCTTATATCTATCATGAACATGTACGAAAAGTATTTTACGGACTCTGCTTTCCTTCTACGGAACTTTAAAAAAAGTACCTACCTACTGTTTATGTCCAGACGGCGCAAATTAGAACCATTATTATAATTAGGGTGCAAATCATTGCATGACGCCATGCATGCCCCGGCCCTGCGCCAGTCACACTAGAACAACATTAAGAACTAAGTCGATAATATCGCATTTACTTTTATAACAAAAATACCGTCAAATCATTGTGAAGCTTTATGTCACCTGACACGAAGAGTTTGGGGTCAATTTGACATCATGTTCCTCATTTTAATTTGATTTTAATGAATTTACTTACTCCACTTTTGCGCGCTACCAGTTACATAACAAGTAGTTTTCATACTACCATGGAATGGAAGTTATGAATTATGAAATTCATAACAGATGGCCAGAAAATCAAAACGCCCAACGTACCTACATCCTACGTCCAGCATCTTATTGCCAACTTAGATTCCAGATAGGACAGACATTTCTTGTGGTTGCGAAATGCAGTCAGGGTAGGTAAGTACTCGTTTGTTAGGTAACTTCAGCTGCCCGAATGGTACACTACCTAGATACAGGAGCCCAGCACCCTTTGAAATTGGCAGGTTACGAAAAAAATACTTTGGTCAGAATGGTTTTGTCGATAGAGTCAGTTGTGTCAGAGTACCACCCGTGGAAAAAAGTAAAAAAAACTTTTTATTTTAATATTGTACTTTTTGCATAAATAAAATTCGAATGCTGACTAAATTTTCTTTGCTGTTTATTATGTTGAGGCATAGATATAGTATATACAAGTATTAATAGATGCGCCACCGACGCAACTTGACCGGTTTGTACTACGCAATTTGACCGGTTTGCATGTCCAAGGGTTTGCTTATGGAAGTGTGCTTGTGCCTATAACCCGACCACAGATCAAAGAATACTAGTAACCCGACCCTGAGAAAATCCTCGGGCGGTGATAGAGATAAAACATGGCACTTTTTTAATAGACTTCAAAAAAAGGAGGAGGTTCTCAATTCGGTTGTATGTTCTTTTTCTATTTCCTCTTATAGGAATCGGAATAAGGCTATCTTTCTCTATCAAAGCGTGTTAGGCTCTTGTGTAAAAGAGACATGCTATAAGGAATGGTAGCTACTCAAAACTCTGAATAACAGTTAAGGGAAAGGACGATTAACTGGAATGACCGGACATTTACTTTTAGTAGACGCAAATATATGCTTAGTCACTCCCATTTACATCGAAAACATATCCCCAAATATCTGAGATGAAATTACTCTTTTTTTATACTACGACGGTGGCAAACAAGCATACGGTCCACCTGATGGTAAGCGGACACCGCAGCCTATAGACGCTCGCAACTCCAAAGGAGTCACGTGCTCGTTGCCGACCCTATATAAAATTTGAGGATGCACTGGCTAGGCTTAGAAAAATACCGACTTCTCGAAAGCAGATATTAGTTATAACAAATTATAATGTCCATCTGAACTATTATGTATATCGTATTAACTTATTAGTAAGTGATAATAAACATTAGAATCACGATTAATAACGGGATATTTACCATGTATATTTGTATGACATCATCAGGAAGACGGCAGGGCCAACTTGGACCAGAACCGCTACGTCCAGAACGAAATGGAAGGGCATGGAAGAGGCATATGTCCAGCAGTGGACGCAAATATGCTGAAAGAGAGAGAGAAGAGAGAGAGATATTTGTATATGTGAG
This sequence comes from Cenopis cana, assembly GCA_951800055.1. Lineage (NCBI taxonomy): Eukaryota > Metazoa > Arthropoda > Insecta > Lepidoptera > Tortricidae > Cenopis > Cenopis cana. The sequence goes on along the minus strand of OX637479.1, from coordinate 16,220,332 downwards.
TTTCCGATATTTTAATCGTAATTCTAATGTAAATGACAATGTGAGCTTAAAATCAGATAATAAACATGTTGAAAAACATTCCAGTCTTATTTTTTTAGAACCTGAATGTAGCTTTATAGGCCGAGCCCAATAAAGCGATAGGAGTGCGCGGTTGGAGAGTGGCCTGGGTACCCGACGGTCAGCGCTGACCGTCGGTCGAGCACTGTTTCCAGCCTAAGAGTTTGCGCTCCAGAGATTGGTTGAGCGGCTTCAACCGAATCTGAAGTGTCAATGTCAGTGCAATCGAGCTACTGGGAGTTTTGTCACTGGTTCACTAACCCTATCCTAGCTGAGAGTCCAGAGTCGTGACTCCATGTGTCTTAATAGATATAACATGACTAAGATATCGTTTTGGTTTTATATCTTTGTTATTCTGATTCTGAAAGACGAACAAAAGTTGAAAAGCGTGTTGTATTGTAACTTTCCGAGCGCGCGATAGAAGTTTTATACGCAATTGCCTTGGTGAATACCATTTTTGAAATGTGTCAAACATATTATGCGATTCAAATAACATTAGGACTGAATTTGCAGGCACAAATGGGCGCAGTAAATGAGGAACATGATGTCAAAGAGTTCGAAACATCTCACCCGGCGTGACAATTAATACGGGATTCAACTTTTTTAAGTGAGGAAAATAAAGATTCAACTGGTTTTTTTTCTATCGAGAGAATTTTAAGCATCAATGATGTTCGGCTGTAGTAATCATAACAACAATTAAATACATGTTGTGTCCTTTAATTGAGGTGTGCCGTAAAGAGTATTTGTGTTGTATATAGTCAAGAATCATGCATTGTTCATTACGGCGTTTTAAGAACGCGATATTTTTGATTGTACGCCCTTAACGTAGTAACGCTAGGCTATGAGTGAGTAACCTGTGTATTAGATTTATAAATAGTCAGAGAGACTCATTTCCTATTCAATCCCCCGTTTGGGATGACCCCAACTAGGAAATTAACTTTTCTAATTTTCCCGGGTTCCGGCGTTCCGAATGTACCCTGAAATTAACGAATTCTGGTTTAGAGTCTGATGAATTGTTTGATGATCACTTAGGTGTCGTGGTACCTACGTTAATAAAATTCAAAGATCCAGCCATCCTTCGTTTTGTTTCATACACGAATATTTCAACTTGTTTCGTTTGCTCGTTTTCACTTATTAGCTTAGTACACGTGGGACTCACGTGGGAGTGAGCGCGCGAAACACATTCAAATGTGATTGGAATTTCGAAGGCTAAAATAAATCTCCGGGGGTTTTCTTTGACTCGAGGCGACCGATCGCGTTGCATTTCTTGTTTACGATTGATTTTATGTGTGCCGAGTTTGAATTAGGCAAATATTACATAGAATTCAACACTTTCCCTGCTAATTATTTCGTAACGCTACGCTTGTGGCCCTAAATGTGTGAAAAAACACCTAATGTAGAGTAAAAAGCCAGTAAGACGAGCGCCTGACTAACGGATTCCTGGCACCCTTATACCTAATTAGTAATTATCTAAAAGTAAGGTATTGCTTCTTGATTTAAAAAAAGAAGGCAAAGGCTTCTGGGGGCCGATTTTTGAGTTTCGAACGCTCGACTTTTCACTCGACATCTGTCAAAACGTCATAGTTTTTTGACAGAGCTCGAGTGAAAATTCGAGCGTTCGACACTCAAAAATCGACCTCCTGTTCCTTTTTCTGTGACGGTGACATGCTAGGCTGCTTCTGCTGAATAAAAGTTTCCATTTTGCATCGTGTTGAAAAACTAAATAATTTTGTGTCATTAGAGCGAACGGAATTTTAAGTGACACTTTGTTTGTAAGGACAGTTAACGAACTAATTGGTATATTAACCAAAATGTGAGGATTAAAGAAACGATTCAAGGTCGCAGGCATCTAGTTTACCTAAAAATATCTAGTTAAACACATCCAGTTTTAGGAATTCTAAGACATTTGGGATGTCTGCAATGCAGTTGCCGAATTCATTGTTTCAAAATATGCGTGTTTTTCATGATGAAGGACAAAATTTTCAAATGCAGCTGAATTGAGAGACTATAACAAGTAGTAAAACTCCCGTCGTTTCTCTGTAAATATTCTAGTTCCCATCATATATTGCACGACCGCCTTAGGCGACTTCCTGATTTATCGGGAGGCGGTACGATATCAGAAAACTGCCAAATCTCAGTGTCAACTGTCAGTCAACTAAGTACTACTTTTTACTGCGCCCCTACATTTAAATGAGTGCTTCCTGACTGGCGCTGGCGCGGTATGCGCGGAAGCGCGACGATGCAAAGGCAGTACTGGTCCAATTCTGCGCATAATATTACTACTTACTGCGCAAATATAATACTGACAGTATTCTGTCAAGTGGGAATCTTTGCCGACGTCAGTAAGTTTACGTCAAGAAAATGTCACATATCGATCCCGCCCCGCCAAGCCAAGTCAGGAAGTCGCCTTAGCCGTAGAGGCTGTTTGTACAGCGACTCAGCCGCATTTTATGATGCTCCGAAACACCTTGTGGGTATAATGTAGTGCACTGTGCAAGTGTGCAGGTCCTCAGTGGGTCACCGCGGGGATTAATGTCAGTCCTTCCTCGCCAGTAAGCTTAGTAGTAGGGCTTGCGGCAATGATATTATGTAATACCACACGTCTCTACCTAGGTTTAAATTGTTTTGCATGGCTATTAAACCAGGAGTACGTGCGGTAAAGCGGTGTGGAAGAAGACAGGACGCAGTACCCTTAGTAAATGGGATAAAGGCAAGCGTATGATCATTATTATACGAAAATTTAAAAATAACAATCAAACAAATAAGATAAATAATGTATCCTTCTGGAACTAACGAAAATCATCGCCATTTTTGTTACTGAACACGAAAAAATTACCGTAATTTTTAGGGTTCCGTACCCGGAGGGTCAAAACGGAACCCTATTGGTGACGCCCAGACGTCCGTCCGTCCGTCCGTCCGTCCGTCGTCTGTCACACAGGTTTTACAGCCAAACGGTTGGAGCTACAAGCTTCAAATTTACACAGTATAAGCATATTGTTGGCCCAAAGCCATACAAATAGTCAAAACTTATTTTTAAATGTTTTTTAGGGGGGCTCCCATACAGCTAAAGGGGGCCGCGAAAAAAAAATTATCCTACCCTTTCGAGTGGGGAATCGTTGTTTAGAGCTCATTGAGAAGATAATTACTATATTTTTAATAAAAAAATATATTGAAAAACAAAGGAATGAGAAGCCACCAAAATCGTTTTTTTTTTACGCAATTTTGGTCCGAGGAATTTTTTAACTTCCTAAATACCTATAAACTTAAAATTTGGTAATAATGTTTGTTATTATGTATATTAAATAAATAAATATTTGTGGACAATCTTACACAAATCAACCTAGTCCCAAACTAAGCAAAGCTACCAAAAAAGCTAGCTATTTTACCAAAAAATACTAATATATTGATATATTAGATTTTTTCTTTGAAATTTCCTTATTATTCCTATAAAAAAACCAACTTAACTTTGCGGTCGGTTCGGAACCCTAAATGTGCGAAGTCCGACTCGCACTTGGCCGATTTTATTTTTTGTGTTCAGTACCAAAATTGGTCCTAAGAATCACTTATATGTAATATTGTGTCCGCCTGTCATAGGCAGTTTTGAGATAGGGACCTTTATAACTTAATTTTATTGCAATGTAATTTTTTACTTATTAATTGTTGAAAGTAATGAATGCCTTAATTCCAAAAAAATTACGTAACGGACAAGTACATACATATTTTTTTGCGCATAATCTATTACAAATACAATAAGAGCGAAAAGTTTGTAAATCTTCAAACTTAACAGTCATATCTCCCACAAAAAAACATATTCTCAAATGTAACTGGGATTATAACTTCGCATAATATATGTATTTGGAATTGTAACTATAATATCAATAACAACCCTTTCCCTCTAAGCCCATTGTTAACAAACCCATTGTATATGCGACCGCAATATATGGTTGTTTAGTCGGTCTGTTTGTTTGTGTTTGTTTAGCCGGGACCTTTTCTAAATGGACAACGTCGTCTGGTTTATTGTTATTGCTAGTAAAGCTTTTTTAATATTTTCTAGGCCCGTATTTCGTTTATACTTGACATGCAATTAGTTTGAGTTAGGTATTTTTTTTTACAAGTTTTTATTATTTCGAATTGTTCTTGATCCAATTTAGGAGTTGTTTTATGTAAAAATTTACTCAGTACAATATAATAAATTGATGTCGGCAAGTATTTCATACTTTACGTTCCATACGTAGATATTCTCATGAATACGATTTCAATGATGCAAGATGTTTTATTCAGAAAATCTTTCACTACAGCTGCAATTTTGACATTTTATTTTTCTGTCCTATTTTATTTAGATTTTAACATCTTCCACATATTTATGGAAACACCAAAACTGAGTCCGTATATCATTATTTTCATGTGTTCCGTTCTCTTTCTGGTCTGAAGCTCTCATCAGGGGGACTCCCGTATTAAACGTCACAGCCGAATGTCACAAATCAACGAATGTGACAAGTTTACGCGCATCGTTTCGTCCAGCTTTACTTTTACATCTTTGCTTGACACGTGCCCCATTAAATGGCACCAACATTATCTTTACTCCTTTAACGACCCTTATTGTCAAGTCAGAAGGCTGGTTTTTGCACAGCTGGGATGCTGGCTTTGTTTGTGAAACTATTAGCTGTCAGTTGTCTGTCACAATCCACGCGTGGGCCACTTTTGCGCTTGAATAAACACCTGTTTAGGGTGCCTGGGGAAATTATTTTTTAAAAGGATTCAGTGACTATGGAATTGAATTTTGTGAGCCTAATGGCGATCAAATGGGGTGATCGATCAAAAATAAAATGCGGGTTAGAAAGTTTTCGCTAGGTTAGGTACCTATACTATACATGCAAGTGTGTGCGAGTAATAACACCGATGCAAAATTAAAACGGAAGCTAATCACTCACATACATAAAAGTAGGCATGAAAAGGCAAATCGTACGCGAATTCACATAACCCCATTATGAAAACAGGAGTAAAAACGAATGCAGCTGCTGTTACAAAACTAAAAGGAATACAAAGACGCATAATAATTCTACGGAAGAAATCTTTGGGCTCATTATATCAAATTGCGGTAAGATTTGAACACATAAAGACGGAGTATAATAACTTTAAGAGACAAGACGGGAAGATAAATTACAATAATTGAAGAAGATTGTAATAATAAAGTCGAGGTTACATGGGGAAAGTTGTGATGCGTTTTGATAAGTCTTAGATGAACACTTGAATATAAATAATGATCATAATGAAGTGCGCAATATACTACTTAAGAGGAAGAATTTCAATTGTATTATAAGATTTCACAACATACTGCACGAACTTGGGAGAAAAATGATCGTGCATTTTTGGATAATTAAATGTAGCTTAACTATAAATTCTGTTATCTGTCAGTACTAAAACACCATTAGTCATTTTTGCTCGATAGGTAGAAATCCGAGGTTGGCTGTTTATTTTTTTTTGCTTTTTTTTTACCTCGACCTAAGTACTTTACTACGCAATATATTACTAGGTGCACAGTCAAAATGATGATATTTTACTTCGTCTTATCTAAAACCCCACAATAGGGAATGTAAAAGACTTCACAAAAATATTTTTTATGAAAATTGGTCCACAAAAGTCTATTGCGTATAGTTTAAAAGTCTTTTACACGGGGGTGTGGTATACACAATTACACACGAATTAAGGCATCCCCTTAGCATTGGTCCATTATTTTTGACACATTTGCTATATTTGTTAGTGCTGTCATGGGTATGGATACAATATTTTTTAGGTTTTGTATTGATAACAAATAATGAGAGAGGATTACAGGAGAAATGCCATAATCCTGAAGATTGTGTAATTTTTACGAAAAGCAGAACGTATTGGAAAACTAGAGTTGCGTATTAGATTCATTTATTTCATGATAAGAATTACATTATAAATTTGTACACATGTCAAAATTACAAGAATAGTTATCATGATCGTCATAACAGGAAATATAAAAAAGAATAATAACATAATGTCAACCGAAATTAAACACCCATGATAATGATAAATAGTAAAAAAAAATATATTGCATCTCCCTTTCGGGATCGTCGGGTATTCAGGAAGCATTCTGCTTATGTTATAATACCTACAGGTCAGTCAAAGTTAAATATAACTACAAATACGCCATGAAGCAAATCTATAACTAGATGTAGCAACAATTTATACTAAGCCACTTAAGATCTTATCAATCGTCCCGATGTAATATTCAAAAGACATTCAAATAGTTTTAATTCCTCTCAAGCTAACGAACGCTACACCAGCACAAAACCGGTCGGTCTATTCAAGAAGATCGTATGTCTGTAAGAACTACAGCAACAGATACGACTCTCTAAAGTAGATGGATACAGAACCGGTCGAAATGTGGATAGCTTCCGCGCAAGAAATAAGTCGTGGACGAGATAGTTTTGTTCAACTCTTGTTCTATTTGTTGAGTTCCCATGCCTTTATTCTCTTGGTGTATTGGTTTTTCTTACAAGATTGTTTTATTAAGCCTTTTATTCCCGAAGCTTTTGGCATATTGTCTATTAACTTCAGAGTACCTAATGTTTTCTGAGACAACTTCGTAGAACATTTAGTAAGATTACCATGAATGAGCGTGTTGCGCAGAACCCGTAGGCGTTTTTTCAATGGAAGAAATAAAACGAACAAAAATACATGAGAAACAATAAAGACTAGTACTGTTTTCTTGAATATCATCAAAAGTCGACACAAGAGTTGTTTTAAAAGAGAAAACAACCAAGTAAATTTGAATCCGAAATCGTTAAAAATCTGTTTGTCTTGCACCACAAATCAAACAGGAAAACAGAAAATGCCGATGATAAAACAGAGACAGAGACAAATGCAGAGTCAGACAGGTTAATATCTGGAATAGAGCAGGAAATTAGAGCAAACAGACTCATCTTCACAAAGGAAATTGGTACCTAGCCTCTCGGTCTATCTATTGTGAACTCTGCTAATACAATTACTGCAGTACAATTTCTGAACAGTAAGAAGTAGTAGGTACCTAAAATGATTGAATCTTGAATTGTCGAATAAGTAAATTGGAGTAGATTTGGTTTTCGATTCTCTTTTAAAAGCTTAACATTTTTCCAGATTCCTAGAAATTTCTGCATTACGGTTATGCGGATTCTGATAAAGAAACTGCAGCATTAGCAACCGTTCCGAACAAAACAATCATAACAACCCCCGGAAACCGACCAACGACGAAATTTGCAACACAAATCGCACTGCAGTGTCTAGTGCAGAGTTTTTGTGTACGGGTTAAAAGAAACCTCTTATTAGCATATTCCATAGGAAACCCACCCTTCGTCAGCGTTGCGGCAAAACGGTGGCCCATAAAAACATTACACTATCTGCCTGCGTTGACGACACATTACCGATTAAAGGACGATGTTACAGCCGATTTATCGGCGTACGAAATGTTTCATGTCATTATTCACGATACTACTGATACTAGGAGGCGCGTGAAGTTGTCGAGCGCTTTGGTATCCGAAGCTCACTTGCACTACAGATGTAGGGTATCACATTGGGCGCACTATAACACTGGTTTTAATTGTTGTTGGTGGGTATTTGTGTGGTGGTAGGTTGTATTGTGGTGGCTGCGCGGCGCGGCATGGGGGCACAGCGGCGGCGCGCGGTAGACTGCCGAGCCAACCCCGGCGAGGCGAGGGTTTCGTCCCGGCCGGCAGACTTGTATGGCGCGTTCCGTTACACGCAACGTATTGATTCCTAGAGCTTTTAAGTTTATTGTATCTGTACAAGTTGCTTTGTTTCATTAATTTACAATACTTTTAAACTGTTAGTTTTTTATCATCTAACCAATTGTCAAATATTTGAAATGTGTTTTTTATTTTGCGTATATCCTGTGCTACCCACATACAATAAAGACACATCATCCTGCCCCCCTTAAACTAGCTTACATAGAAAAAATATATAGAAAGGTAAATTAGTTATAATTGTACGCGATTAAGTCCCGTTCCCCAATAATAATGTGTGAAAATCGTGTAAGTTTAAATCAATATACATAGATATAATTAGCTTATTTGAACTACGAAGTCAGTATTAAGGTTTTATCAGATTAACTATAATGTTATCACATCTTTGATGATTAAGAACATTCGTTAAGGAGTAATGAACAAAGTGCCAGTCAGAATCAGGTGGATACGATACCGTTAAATTTGATGTTTTTAATTTCAATTATGAAAGGAAATTGTTAGGTAATAACTTTACTTTTATTTGTAACGTTTGAACAACTACCTAATTAGTCAAATTGTTATCAGACATTGTCCATGTCGATATAAACAAATAGATAGATCAATATATAAAATGCAATCGGTCTCAATCGAAATAGAAGAAAACAAATACAAACCAACATTTGCGCCGAACGGAACGGTAAAAAGAATGAACGACTCTACTTCGTTCCCTTTCTCACAATCACAGAAAGAAAGCGACAGAGAATGCGTGTCCCAACCCAGTACCCTGTTCAATGCAGGGTTATTCGCCGACCATATTACAAAGATCTCTCATGTCGTTCAATGAATCGTTCTTTGTCCAGTGATAGAGAGGTCTGATTGAATTGGTTCTTTAGCAGGGCTCCGATTTTAGGGTTCACAAATTAGGAAGGGGAAAAATGCTCAAACATCAGGTTTATTGACATTTTGTTAGCGATCATTAAGGATAGCCCCTCGCAGTTTTATCGGCGTGTTAAAAAACCAAGTAGCTTTTGTTTCAATTAACGAGTTTAAAGAACATTGAATTAGTAATTTAGTACACAGATCGTATATTTATTTTTGCTTGTTCTAAATACTAACTTCACTTTTACAGTTTTTTAATTTTGCTTTTTGATTATTTCCAGTCAAAGTTTCCTAATAATGCATGCATTCAAACATTTCAGTTAGTTTTACCAGGGAACTCCTAGGATTTTTTAAAAACAGCTAGCTAAGGTATGAAGCTATAGCATAGGTGTATCTGTAAATCTGTATAGCCTGACAAGATTCTATTTGGCCATGAAATAGTGTCACTACAAACAGCTTACATATGGATATAAGATATAACTTTGTACGCCATGTTGCCAACCTGCCTACCTATTAGTTGGCTTCGTGTTAATATTTGTAGAATGTCAAAATATTGTTCACAGAAAACGAGATTCTTAGTTGACATATTTAACTGTAAAATAATTACCCATTCGTTAAAATCTGATTCGTGAAATGAATAGTATATTAATAGTAGACTGTTTGACAAGGGTCTAAAGTAAACCATAATACCACGAGATAGTTATTTTCCCGAACGTAGTGAGGGAAAATTGTTCGAGTAGTAATATGGCTTATAGGCCCGAGTTATAGACTCTACTTTCACTTCGATTGTGAGAAAACACATACTTAAACACAAATTATCCACACAATAATTTTAACTCTTGGCGGGCGTATGTCTAATTTGACAGCATGTTTTTTTCTAAGGCTAGCACCATGCCTTGCTATGCATGTTCCCTTTGTGTTTCAAAAACTTATTCCATAAAAATAGGTTGGTGTACCAAAATTTCACAAAAAGTTGGTAAAGCATCATTTTCTATACGGTAGCGCCATCTACTGCTCTGAAGCTGAATCTAATTCCTTTCTATGTGTGAAAGGTTTGGTTGGATTGTAGTTCTTTGAAGTTCGTAAGATTTCCGTTAGATGGCACGACTTGACTATTTCGAGAACAGCGGTGTATATACTCGTAAATAGGGATGTTGACTCAAAATTTATTATTAGTTACTCCATACGAAAGAACCTAAAACTATGCCAATCAGTGAAAATCCTATTCGAATATCTCAAAAAATAACGAAACTACAACCGTTAAAATGTTTTTAGTTTGAGAGAGAAAGCGCTACAGGTCAGTGACGTCACTGACCTGGAGCACCATAGTAAATGACGATCGTTCAATACACAGGGGTGTTTTGCGGAAAAGCGACAGAAAATGCCCCCTCCTAAAACTTTGATGACTTATAATTATGTCATTATTTATTCTTTTTAATTACTTTTTTCGCTATTTGATTGAGAATTTGATCCTTTTTCGAGAAAATTCGGATTCATTGATTTTCTTATTTGGTGTCAACATCCCTATTGTAATTATCGGTAGGTATTGTACATGACTAAGTACACTATTTGTACCGAATACAAAATTATGTTAGTACCTACCCAGTACAATATAGCACATTAGTTACGTAGGGCGGTAAAACAAAGAATGTCTCGGATCGCATCGGATTTTTGATGACCCGACTCGAATTGGTACCTAGTTCTCGAGATATTCAGCTGTGACAAAAAGACAAAGTAATACTTCCTTTCCTTTTTTACCTTTTTTATACTGAACCCTAAAAAAGTACGGGAAGTGTGTACTTGACGTCATGTCCGCAGTTTTTGCAACATCAATACAAATACAAATACAAATACAAATAACTTTATTTCGCATGAAATATGGTACAAAAGATGGTCAGGCAGTAATATAAGAAACACATATTTCACCAGGATCTGGCATGCAAAATGTCATAACTTACGACTAAAACTTAGTATAAAATAAACAATCATGGTCAAGGCCTATACAATATTATATTACCAACTTCACAAAGATGACATGTATTCGGCGATAGAATAGAAAGCTCTTTGCAAAAGCCATGTTTTTAATTTCTGTTTAAACATTTTTAAAGGCAACTGTTTGATCTCATTATGCAGTCTGTTATAAATTTTTATACTCATACAGTAAGTGTTTCTGCTATATAGAGCTGTTCTTTTGCACGGTATTACTAGCCTATCGGGGTACCTCGTATTAAAGTTACAAACTTCTCGATATGTCTTGAAGAGTCCTGGGTTCATTTTTACAAATATACATATTTCGTAAATATACATACATGGTACTGTCATTAGCTTAAGATCTTTGTACAATGGTCTGCAAGATGTCATAATATCAACATCACAGATTGCCCTGATGCATTGCTTTTGAGCTATCAGTGCTCGATTTGCATGGTGCGAGTTTCCCCATAGAATGATGGCATACCTAAGTAGCGAACAAACATAGCCATGATACGCTTGTATGGCTGCCTTCTTACTGCAAGTTTTTGCCAATCTCCACAAAGCATACGCAAAAGAGTTTATCTTGCCACACATTTTATCGATGTGACTTACCCAAGAGCACTTGTCATCCAAGAGAATACCCAGAAATGTTGTTTGACATGATTCTTCTATAGGTTCATTTTCAAGAGATACCCTAAGTGGCAGTTTTTTACCATTGTGATTTGTGAATTGTATGTATGTTGTTTTTCTTATATTTACATTTAGGTTGTTATTACGCATCCATGTTACAATTCTAGAGATTGTGTTGTTAATGTCATTATTATATTTATTTATGTCAGAAAGATGAATAACAATAGATACATCGTCAGCAAAAAGTATGCAGTCAAATTCCGTTATATCAGGGAGATCATTTATGTACAATAAAAAGAGCAGGGGCCCTAATACACTACCCTGTGGTACCCCAACTCGGTTTACTTTGGTGGAAGATTTATATACCGTCACAGTGTTTTTATCATTGACATTTGACACTTGTACAAACTGTGTCCTGTCACATAAATAACTCTTTAGCCACTCATTAACTATGCCTCTGATACCGTAAAGCTCACATTTTTTTAGAAGAATTTCATGGGATACAAAATCAAATGCCTTACTCATATCAAAGAAGACAGTGGTCACCGGCATGCTCTTATCCATGTAGCCCAGAACCTTGTTAATTAACGAAAAGGCAGCCAGTGAAGTTGATTTTCCTTTTTGAAACCCGTATTGTTCGGCATGTATAATATTAAACCTATTAAGAAACTTTACTATACGCTTATGCATAGCCTTTTCAAATATTTTTGATAATACTGGTATCAAAGAAATTGGTCGATAGTTTTGTATGTTTTCTTTACTATCCTTTTTGTGTATTGGCTTAATTAATGACACTTTAAGAGGTTTTGGAAAGACACCATCAGTAAAGGATAAGTTTACCAAATAACTCAGAACTGGTGAAATTATGAATCTACATATTTTTAAGATACGGGTTTGTATGTCATCGTATCCCGCTGAGTTTGTCGTCGAAAGAGAGTTTATTATCACTCTTATTTCGTATTCATCGGTAGGGACTAAAAATCTGTTGATGAAACGTCAATGATTTCATCATCATCATCATATTAGCCGAAAGACGCCCACTACTGGACATAGGCCGCCCCCCAAAGACTGCCACAATGACCGGTCCTGCACCACCCGCATCCAGCGGACTCCCGCGACCTTTACCAGGTCATCAGTCGCCTTGTGCTCCGCCTTTCCAGTCCGTGGCCGCCACTCGAGAATCTTTCGGCCCCAACGGCCACCGGTTCTACAATGATTTGCTTGATCATAGTTATAACAGAGCTTTTTGGGAACAGAACATAGCATTCTCTGTTTTGACTACCTATACAGGGTGTCCAGTAATTAAGGCGATATATCGATTGAAAGACACTTTGTTTTTCGCTCACGACAAAACGGGATGCAACCCTCTCCGAGAATGGCTTTTTAGACAAATCTCGTTAAATATCTGACTGTGTGCAGGTTTATTAAATTTCCTCTTGTCAGTACCTAGATGAGGTAAAATACCATGATATTAACTTAATCGTGTCTTTTAATAATGCGTTGTTTTAGTAGGCTGAGGAAAAAAAGAAAAATATAGACTCGACTTTGGATTTATTTTCTATCGAGAAAATTTTAAGTAATCATGTTTTGCTATTGTCAGTACCACAATCATATAGTCAAGAATCATATATCTGAAAATCAGCCCCTACTGTTTGCTAGTCTGGGTAGGGTAGCGTTTCAAAGTCTCCAAATTTCTCAGTGTAGCGCCTTAATGGACAAGCTTCTAACCATTGATAGAGCACCTGAGGCTGATCCAGAAAATGGACATTCAGGTTTAGTAAAAGTCCCTTGGTTTGCGAGATAATCGAACTTTTCTATTTTCTTAATAATTGGTATGTACGGTCAACCAATTCGATTTCTAGGCCACTTCGTACCTTGTCACACTGACATTAATATGAGATCTCTGGCGGCTTTCATATGACTCTAACTGCGACAAGGTACGAAGTGGCCCAGAAATCAAATTGGTTGACTGTACCTTGTTTCACTTTAATGGTCCTTGAGGCCATAAATAGAGTTTCTCTTTCCGTTTGCTGCTCTAAATATTCTGTAGCTTACAAGCGGGTATTAGAAGTTTATGGTAGCCAGCACTATCTTTTAAAAATTGGGTCTTCATTAATAACATTACATATGTCTCTACAATTTTCAAGTATCTTAAAATTAATATCATAGCGATAGAGGCATCTTAGTCTTCCAAGCTGGCATACAGTAGAGGTATTTTTTTAGTTTTTTTTAAACTCGTTAACCCATAGCAAAAAAATATTCTTAGACATGAGTAATGTACATAAAATTCTCTACAGGAAAGGTTCTACGCAATTTTTCGCTGGGATGAATATTTAATGAGATTTTAAAGGGAGAAAATAATTATAAGTGGCTCCATAAGTGGGTCTCATTCCTTTGTTTCTCAATATTCTTAAAAACAAAAAATACAGTATTCATGCTCTCAACGAGCACTAAACAACGATACCCCACTCGATGGGGTAAACATGATAATAATAATACTCGGACATAGGTAATTTGATTATTTTATTTCCAAAATACGGTAAAAAAGATATACAACTGTTTTTTACAGTATCCTTAAACGCTACTTAAATTATCACATAGTTACAACACCTATAAAAATATAATTTCTCTAAACTGACTGGTGTAAACATTGGTATCCAATAAATGTACCAAAATGGATGCCCGATTCCACTGAGAGCTATAAAATATACAGTAATGTACAAATACACGTAATCAGTTACATACATAGTATCGGTACGTCATAGAAAATAAGGTTATTTAAAAGGAAAAATATTGTAAGGGTGAATATCTACCACAAAATGGCGAAACGTCATATACCTACTCGAAAACTTAATATAGGTCTCAAATATATATAATTATGAACACAGCTTCGCACATCTGGTGGGATGTTCACCCTAACAGGCATATTATTTTTCAGTCCGTAACTTTTACTCTTTTCGTCTGTTTCATATGCGTTTCCACAATCAGATCTTAAATTTCCTGCTTTAGAGCCCGGGACCCGCTAGTTTTGTACACCACAAAGGATATAATGTACTTGTAGTACAAGGAAACAAATTATCACATTTTAATATCCCTCGGCATAGCTATGCTATGCTAGTCATTGACCAATACAACTATCGTATCGTGTTTAAAATCTTATTAATAGTGGTATTAAGATTACAATTTCCTGCATGCAAACTAAAAAGTTTCTGACAATTTACCTTTGGGACTACTATAGTGTTCGTTTTCGTTGTGATGATAATGTATACAGGGTAAGTCGTGAACAGAAATATGAAAATGTGATTCTATCAATGATTCTGAACCACTTTTACTATAGGACGAACTTTTTCCGTGAAAACAAAAATCTGCTTCTTCATCATCATCTACATTAACAAAACAAACAGCAGATTTATTTCGACACGGACAAAGTTGGTTCTATGGTAAAAGTGGTTCAAAATCATTTAAAGAATCATATTTATATATTTCTGTTCATGACTTATGATTTATCCTGTATATCGGAGTTTAGATAGACTAAGTCTTTTTGAGTGCTTCGTCAAGTAGGTTTGATGGTTACTTTGCATAAAGTCACCAGCTATAGCTAAGTGTATCTCGTTGTATCGTCGTAGTTTTATCTTTAGACTGTCTACTAAAATCCTTAATTCGCCGAGACTCTTATAGAAATAGGCGACAAATTTTCAGCGCTTGAAAAGTAGTCACCGCTCGCTGCGCAACTGCTGCTTTTGAATCGGTAAATATGATTGTATTATGCATAAGTAACAATATTTAAAATTAAATATAAACTTGAAAATAAATAACAAAAACGAAGAAATACAAGCCACCGAAACGAAAATTAAACTGCATACAAGAAATTGTGTGCCGAAAGTGTGTAAGATTTCGATATGATTCATAACCATCGGCCATCCCTTTCCTAAATTAAGTAATTAGGATTTAATGTATAACATAATATAAAAATATACAAGTTAATTATATTTACAACTATCTTAATTGAGCATAACCACGGACGGAACTTAATTTTAATAATATCAGTGCTGGACGGAATATTGAGGTAGTTCGGTAAAAACACTATATCCACTTACATGTTGGATATATCCCGATTCCACCCATTTAAGTGTATCAATATTCAATAATTGAATAAAATGTTGTACACATTGTCAAACGATTGACAGTAGTTACAAATAGCGATAAGACATTTTTAACAATTGTAGGTATATGTTTTACAGTTTTTTAAAGACCTGGGAGCCGATTTTTGAGTGTCGAATGCTCGACTTTTCACTCGACATCTGTCAAATCATCATAGTCTTTTGCTAATAAAGTTTCACTAAGAAATCACTTTCCAGTATACGATTACAAATGAAACATATATATTGACTCTTTCAACACTGCATTAAATATATAGCAAAAGATTCGAGGAAGTATAAAAACGACGTATACTATATTTTCCAGGTACTTATTTACATTAGTATACATTAATTCATACACAAACATAGCTCACAGTGGAAACTTAATAATATATGGTACATAACATAAGTTATTTATAATAAGGAGAGATTTCGGTACAAAGTACAACACTAGCTTGCAGGTTCATAGCTGTCGAATTTGATTCGCATTTGATTTTTAATAACGACACGACTATCGGATATGAAAGTTTTGAAAGACACAAGTATTCACATAAGTAAACACGGTTTTCAAATTTGAACTCAGCACTTAAACCGAAAACCACTTTGTGGTGGAACCGTACCTAGTTACTCGTATTACTCGAAATCCGTATGCGACCACGCCGTTGCGGAGTTTCGTCATAATTATCTTGGCATTGGACCTTTTTTAAGAATTCCTCGACCATGAGCTTAATAAGGGCCCTGATACAGTTAAATTAATATAAATTAATCCAAAATGTCGTGACTGTTGACATTTTGAAGCCAAGGGCACGAAACTCTCCTTTCGGAACTAAAGCACATAGTCTTATTGCACTTTTTCCTTGCCTCTTACGTCACCGTTTATGTATCCGTTTTTGATGTGGCCATTGCCATTATGGATTTGGCCGTTTGATTCGTGGCCATTAGGCATCTGGCCGTTCGATTCGTGGCCACTCGAGACCTGGCCGTTCGATTCGCAGCCATTGGGAATGTGGCCGTTGGGTTCCTGGCCATTTGTTTTGGTGTAGCCATTGGGGATGGTATTATTGTTGGTGGGTGGTTTGACGGCTGGTTTCTTCTTGTAGGCCTGGATGTAGAAGTTGGTGAAGAGCACGATGAAGATGGTGGAGTGGAGCACCAGACCAAGGGCAATGATCCTGAGGAAAAGATAATAGTTGTTTATTAGAAAATGAAGTTAACGCGGCATTCATTGAGTCACCAGTGCGCGCATTGTGCAAGCATCAATATTATTAAGGTCATTGCAACATGTAAGTAACAAGTATTTATTTCTCTGTCGATCTTTTATTACAAATATGTGAATAATATGAATTTTAACATTAGGTATATTAACTTAACCGACAAAGTCCAACGGATATATAAAATTGAGTATTAATTAACTCATTATAAGTCGCGTCTTGTAGTGGTCAAGTGAACATGTAGTACAAGTAATAAAGTCGGAAAGTGGTTGACTTATTTATTTCTTGACCAATTGTAGTGAGCGGCATAAAAAAAACAATAAATATACTACTATCTGGTTTGGTGTACCCTTGCCTTTACACTTTACAGTGACCGTTCTTCTTGGTCGAGTGGCCGCGAATTGCACGTGCATTCTCCAATGCAACTGCAACGCTCTTGTTTTCGACATCCCGGTTTGCAAATAATTCTTGAGACAAGGGCATTAGTTTGGGATTTGGAAATCAGCAGTTAGTTATTATTACTAAACCTGACTGAAAACAGTGTGAATTATAATGGGATTTTAAATAAGACTTTTAAAACTTACCTTGGATAGCCACAGTCGCAAACCAGAGCGCTAATCGAGTGGAAAAGCACCATGTAGAATTGGACCTGAAAGAAACAGATTTTTTTTTTTTAGAAACTATGAATAGGCTTCTAATACGAAAAATGGATGCCAACTAAGGCGACTTCCTGACTTGGCGGGGCGGGATCGATATGTGACATTTTCTTCTTTAACGTAAACTTACTGACGTCGCGAAGATTCCCACTTGTCGGAATAGGTACTGTCAGTATTCGGTACATTTGCGCAGTAGTAATATTATGCGCAGAAGCGGACCAGTACTGTCTTCGCATCGTCCCGCCTCCGCGCATCCCGCGCCAGTCAGGAAGCACTCATTTAAATGTAGGGGCGCAGTAAAAAGTGGTAATGAGTTGACTGACAGTTGACACTGACATTTGACAGTTTTCTCATATTGTACCGCGTCCGCACCGACAAATCAGGAACCTTAATAATATGTAGGTAATAAAAATGCGAAAGAGATTGTCTGCCTACTGAGTATTACTTTTACTTTATTAATTAGCATAAAGGCCTTTAGTTTTAGATAAAATGTTTCTTACATTCATTTAAGGAAATATAAAGTAGTCTGCATTCTTTAGAATTACTAGTATGGAACAATACAAGATACTGCTAGTTACGTAAACCTAACCTAAACTAAAGACCTAACTATAAGGGCATGGGTCACCTAAGCCGCTGCCACTGGGCAGGGTATAAATGAGACTAGCCGCTTTGTCTCGCTGAATTCCAATGCCAAATCGCTTTATCTTAACTTTATCTCTACAAACATTTGACAAGTTGATTGATCATTGAAAAAAAAGGAAAGTGGTTGTGTGGTTTGTGGTAGCGGTGGCATAAGACAAGCGGCTACATTTTGAACCGGACCGGCTTTTGTAACAGTTTCCAGTATGGAGTAAATCTATATACGTATAGTCGCCATCAGATATATCGGAGCGAACGAGGTGCTCACAAATATCTGAACACGACCCTATTGTCAAGGCGTTAGAGTGCGTGCTCAGATATTTGTGAGCACCTCGTTCGCTACGATATATCTGATAGCGACTGTACTTCGTATTCATTATATCCTAACAGGTTTAGGTAACAAGTTTTGTTGTGTATGCAAAAACGTATAAAAAATTGTACGGAGAAATGAAAAACTGGGAAAATCTCCAATATAAAAAGGGAGTGAGACAGAAGACAAGTAAGATATAAACAATATTAAGATTTTGACAATTTTTGAATTATTACCGGTATTGTCAGTATCATCATCTACAATTAAAATCACACTAGCTTCAATGTTGTCGTCATTTTAATTCATTCACATGTTTTCTCAATGCCAATCCTTTATTCAACGTGCTATACTTTTTCTGCCTTAAATCATGATCTTTCTAATCTATGTGCAAAAATCTCTTTACCCGGTTGCTGAGTTTGATATGTGCTTATCATAACTATCTTAACAACCTCACAACTTAACAAACGATTGAGTAATCGCATATTCCTATAATATATTAAACATTGTAATTCCTGTTTTCAGGATTCAGTTTAGTTTTTGATAATGTCCTGTTTACTCTTATCAAAAGAAAATCTTTTAGATTGAGTGTTTGATTTTAGTTACATTTTCATTTACAGTTTTAAGACTGTCATTGAAGTGGTATTCGTTGCTAAAGTTAGTCTTATTGCTATGCATTATTCTAATAGCTGTTGAGAATGCCAAACGACCTTTTGTACCCATCCTATGCAAGAGAGTGACAATGGCCACAAAAATAATGAAGCTTTTGTATAAATTTATGTTTATACCTATCTAGACTTTCTAAGACAACGCCCATCGAAGCAATTATGGTATATTTACCTACTGCGTAGTCAAATCTAACTTTCTACGTTTAGGTCAAAAAGATTTATAACTGTCACCCCACCCATTGCGGTCTGTACGTCTACTTTTTTCAACGCCTTAAATTGCAATGAATATCTATTTCTAATTTCACCATTGTTTAGTAGTTTACCTATGCTATATAAAGACCTAAGTCTTTCATCTATGCGTTTGGATTGTGTAATGTCAATTTCGTCTTTTCTCCTCTTCTTCTTTTATCTAGATCGTTATAACGGCATTTGTTTCGTGTTCGCTTTCCTACTTGCTTCTTTATTCCTTCCTGAAACCTCTTTCGTTTGTTTTTGTTTCCTCATTTTATTATAATGCATCAGTAAAATGCTGCCTACATATTACATTTCTGAAATTCACGGCTTGTGAGAGAAGCCTCTGCAGAGAAGCTTTTTTAATATGTATACTTCGTTCCGGATTAGATGAAGAAAATTTTAGATGATGAAATTTTAGTCATGGAACAAAGTATAGGTAACTGATATATCCTATTGCATATTGGGTCATAAACACAAAAGTTGTCCCTCCTGTGGTCAAGAGACTCATGACACTTATGAGCATGTAAGTTATGCTTTAATTAGGTACATGGATTTATAGAAACGGAGACACCTTTTATACGGGTTACAAGACCAATCCAAAATTAAGCTTTGTAGCCCCTAGCTTTTGATATGTCCACAGGAAAAACACGAACCTAAATCTGTTTATGACCCCAATCTGCAAGTGACGGATTAATAGTGTCTTGAAAGGATGTTATTCTTGAATGTAGCCAGTTAGGCTTGCGACTCGAGCGGGGGAAAGGATTGCGTTCCGCTGAGCGATGTCGACACTCACACGACAGAGTTATACTGCGGTACTATACGTTTTATCTTACGGCGGTACCCTTACCATGAGTTTGCAATGTTGGCATAACAAGCCGAAGACTAAATACACTAATATGGAAACAGTTTCTTAGACAGAATAACAAACACGAGAAGCGGCAAAATGTAACCCAAATATGTGTACCATAAGTACTTTACTACAAAAGTTCGTTGAAGGGCCGAGTGGGCTGAAGGTCTGTAACCACCAAGCCCTGTCTTCTACTCGTACACTGTCACTAACCTTTTTCTGTATGTGTTATTGTATGGGTGGTTTTTGTATACAACTTATGTTATGCCGGTGATTTGTGCGAAGTACGACGCGGATTATTTATTTATTTGAATTTTATTGCACAGGGACAAAAATAAAAGTACAATTGGCGTACTTAATACCTTAAGGCATTCTCTACCAGTCAACCATTCATTCCCATTGCTAGTGTTCATTATAAAGCATGTATTTCGTACCGCAGTATGACTGACACGTGTGTTCTCGCTCCGTGCATATCCTAATTGCGCAAGAGCAGATCCCGTCAGGCGGAATGTTAGGCGCGGTCTATCCTTATTAGCGTTATGAGGTGGCATTAAGAAACATATATAGTATCAATTAAAATAAATATTTTATTTCCTTGACTTTAATAAGAATGCATACCTTCTCATTTGTATAGAATGATGATTATTCAATTAGATGAATTGGAACATATTTATGAACACTTACACATTCTTCAATCAAGTAACTAAGGCCTTCTAGGCCTGATTCCAAGCATAAATACCTACCTATATAGGTTATATAGATGAATTTTCATTATTCAATTAGATGAATTTGAACATGTTTATGAAGACCTACACATTCTTTAATCAAGTAACTACTCGTACTTACTCAACTAGCTTAGCTTAGGTAATTTAATCAAGTAGCTTTTTAAGCCTGATTCCACGTTATAACCCAATTGATGTAAACCCAAGGACATACAATCACAGATTGCTAAATATTCAAGTAAAGTAGCAAGTAATTGTCGTGCGTGTATGAGAGGAAGGCAGCCATAAAGTAGTCCTATTCTTGTGCAATCACTGGAACACAGCCGATGACGGTGGAACTCCTTAAATGGATTCATCCTTAAGTTATTATCAGGATCGGAAATGTCATTCATTGACGTGCGTTCTTCTTTAACCGGCCATAACTTTGAACCTAATAATTATGTCATTAGAACTGTTGTTGTTGATTGTTGTCTATTATAGGTGCCTACTTATAATGAGGACCTGTATATTTTAGATAGGTGTGTTTTTTTACTGTACACTTATACATAAAACATACTCTATGGATGGTGACCATTTTAACAGATTGTCGAATTAAGATTGTGTAATAATCGAACTACGTAATATAATCCGAGAATTCTGTGTGTTGGTATTGATTCCATGGACGGTTACGGTTATTTTATAAAAAAATATTGAAGATTGCAGGTATTTAAAAGGTTACCTTCAGTTTTAGGTTTTAATGTGCTGTATTAGATGAGGTGTGCCATAAAGAGCGTTTGTATTGTATTTAAGCACTTGTTTGCCACTATTGGTCAGTAATTTATGAACATAAATACAAATATAGTATGTCAAAGTGACGATATTTCTAATCCATGTCTATGATCACTGTATAATTGTATAATAGTCAAGATACAAGTGTAAAATCAGTATAAATAGTTTTTTTTTACGATAAAGTAGAAGGCAGTTTTCTCGCGCCGAGAATTGCAATCTCAATCCAGCGCGGGACCGCTGCGTGCGTTTTGGGCACTACCATACTACCAAGGGCAGCAAATTTTGATAAGTAGTTATTTTTACCCGACTGCAAGGCAGGGTTATATGTGTTTCGCGCGTATCTTGTATGTATGTAATATTCTTTATTAATATTTAGCTTTAGATTTTAATTGTAGTTAGTTTTAGTTTTATATTCAATCTATTAATTTATTAAAAAAAAATGAAGTCACATTTTCCTTTACTTCCGGTTACGATGTGAGACCGTAGTCAAAATTACCAGTTTAAATAACATCCTTCTAGAACCGCTGCCACCTGTCAACGGCCAAAACAGTAAAATGACATTGCCCTTCCAAAACCGTTGACAGGATCCTTACAACGTGCAAAACAATAAAAGGTGATGCTATTACATTCACTTATATGGCAAAAATCACTGCAACTTGTATCTTCGCCTTGCAATTAATAAGGTAAATACGAAATAATCAAGTTTCAGATTTATCTGTCACGACAGATTTACATTTATGGCTTTGTAATTGGTTTTCTGGGGTGATTTCGGTCTCTTTATTGGCCATAATTTAAGTTTCATTTAAGCTCTCTTTTAATTCGTGATGCAAGTTAATAATCAAGTGGTTTAAGTATATGTTCGGTTTATGTGAGTGTTAATTATTTTGTTTTATCAATTTATTTTTACCCGACTGTTGATGTTTCTGTCGTCAGCGGTATACCGGGTCAAATTTATTTATGTTTGATATAAGTACGGTCAACCAATTTGATTTCTGGGCCACTACGTACTTTGTCACAGTGAAAATCAATATGAAAGCCGCTAGAGATCTCATATCAATGTCACTGTGACAAGGTACGAAGTGGCCCAGACATCAAACTGGTTGACCGTACATGTGTGTTGATATAAGTAGAGCCTTGTAGTAAAATTAAATGCCTGCACCAAATGTTTCTGTTTAGCCCAATGGTTGACTGGTACAGAATGCCTTATGGCATTAAGTCCGCCATTTGTACACATTTTTTGTGCAGTAAAATAAATAAATAAAAATAAATATTTGTGGACAATCTTACACAAATCAACCTAGTCTCAAACTAAGCAAAGCTTGTACTATGGATACTAAGCGACGATATACATACCTATATAGATAAATAAATAAATGTACTTATGTATATTTATATCAGATGTATTTTTTACAATAAAAATAGTGAGTAGGCTTGGACTACAGTGGCGGTGCGTCAAAAATATTCTAAGGGAAGCCGGAAATAATTTGCCTTTCTTATTCTTCATGAGCCGTAGTAAAAGAACTGGACTGGCTGAAAATTAGGCAAGCCGGTGGGAATCGAGTTGTATGGAGGCACCGCCACTGTTGGGCTATGAAAAAGATAATAAATAATATTTAATTTAAAAGAAGTATTACTTAGTTATTGTACGTGCAATACGGGATAAAAATGTCCTATACATATTACATGTATTCGATTTATATATCATCGTTATATTCTATTTTAACTGCTTTCCTTTGCTTTCCTCATAGATATAGATTTTTGTACATATGTAGGCTTCTACCAAATTTAGCATTTTTTTCTTATGACGTAGTGTTAGAACGATTTTTCAATCCAATGTACCTATATACGATCTACAATATGAAGAGTTGAATATAAATCTTTGAAACACCGCGTCAAATACAAAAGCTGTATTGGTGGCCATAACATGGGAATGTCAAACGCAAAGGCGAACCCTATAGAAATACAAGCATAGGATAGGTTGATTAACGCACTCTGCATGCCGTGACGGATATTATGTTTCCGTCTTAGGCATCAAAAAGGTTAAAAATGACTTACTAGTTGGACAGTGGTGAGGTAGCTCTTCCACCACAGGTATTTATGTATGCTAGGTCCCATCGCAGAGAGCATGTAGTACGCGTACATGATGACGTGCACCAAGTTGTTCACGATGTTCGAGAAGGTTCCGTGCCCACCTAGAAAACGTAATTATGCATATTTATTAAAATCCGCAATTGTAATTGTAGTACATAAAATTTACTTGCCATATTTACAAATGTAAACGTAGGTTTCGCTCTCGTATTGGCTTGTACTAGCCACTAGTACCTACGCAAGTGCTGCAAGTGTGCTGGACTCCGCCGTTACAGAGTGATGATGATGATGAATGGTAAGTTCAATATTATTTTCTTATTTGTAAAATTTATTAAGCATAGAAGCGTCCGCGAAATAAATTATATTTTTCAATCAGAAGGCATGATTTTTTTATGAAAAAAGTACACGATGATTTATTTTCAAACCATCTCGTTTAAGGCCAAACAAAAAAAAATTACCAATCAATTCGATGTGACGTCGATAATTTGAATGATTATTAGGACTTACCAGCAATGAATTTGACGAGCACCCATGCCTCGAAGGGAGTGAGGGAGTGGTGGTAGAGATGCAGCCACGAGACCTGGCCCTTCTTCTTTCTCAACACGAAGAACACCGTGTCGGCGAACTCTGATAGCTTCGAGAAGTAGTACACCCAGCATAGGTGCAGCATCTGCAAAAAACACGTAAATGAGCCCAAGTTAAGACAGGAGTTAAGAGAGGTAGGGCACAGCAAAGTGTCATCTCATCTTCCTCTAATTTGGAGCAGCCCAATTGGGGAAGTATCTCCGCCTTGCAGGAGACCACATCCTATACAGGAGACCACATCCTATACAGGAGAACACTATTTACTATACAGGTATGTAGTATTGTGTCTCCGGAGGTGAGCAAGGTTGCCAGAGCTCCCGAAGATGCACTGTATTAAGGGCAAGGGACCTAAATTTCTACCTTCTGCTGTCAACACTGTGGATCCTCAATTTGTATAAAGAGTCGGCAACGCGTGAGCGTGACTCCTTTGGAGTTGCGAGTGTAGAATAGGCTACGATGCCCGGTTACCATCCAGCTGGACCGTACGATTGATTGCCGAAGTCGTTGTAAACAAAAAGTTCGCGCTAAGAGTAATTTTGGTTAGCTTGCCAAGTTGCCATAGTCAATTCACACCGAAAATAGCTTAAATAATTAGAACGTGTGTTTTCGCTGATATGGATAAGGAATTAAGGACACACACCGCATATCCCGAAACAAATTTTCACGGTATTCGTCTAGATACTACACACATGGCAGTGTAGAAAGCCAATTTCGAGGCAGACACACCGTCGTCTGTAATTTATTACAAATTAATACTTGTTACGCAAATGCTTGCGAATAATCAATAAGTATAATTTCACTTTTCTTCCGCAGCTATACCTCTGGTCACATTGTGTATCTGAGACAGGTTTAGTGGCATTCATATTGTATAAGGTGGAACTCCGCTTGCTCATACAACTAGTTTTCGCGTCCTGGGTTTTGTTTAGCTATTTATTTTTGACTACTTAGAATATAAATATTGATACTTGGATGAAAAATATTCGTACAAAAATTAATAAGCTTTATCTAGCAAGTGCAATTTATTGTTTAGATGGTAAACATGAAAGTACTTAGGTACAATCCAAATTAGTAAGTACTGAAACTTACATACTGTACTGGGTTTCTCTTACTAAACGCACTGGTATGATTTTTATAATACCCTGCGGTCCCTTCACACAAATGACTTTTTGGTAACAAATGAATAGTTTGCGTTGCATCTACTAGAAAGGTTAGCTGGTAGAAATCCCTCAAGGGAATAAATTCTGTATCTACGAACTGACGAACTACTATAAAGACCAACTATTTATGTTTGTGTGGCGGCCGATAAACGGCACCGAGCACACAATCTGGTTCTGCGAAAAACTTTCTCTGGGCGTGAACTTGACAGTGACAACATTTCCATACAAACAACAGGAAAACATGTTAAATTTTATGAACTTATAGGCAAATTGACAAAAGTTAGTTAAACGTTTATTTTGAAGTGCGGCCTCAAAACTTTAGAAGTCATTGATTGACAGAAGCGGCCATCACTAAGATATCACTTTTATTTCATGTCCCTGTATGTTTTCATTACGATGTGATATGGTAGAAAAAATAAAATTAACACTTTTAACGCCGTCTGCTAGTCAACCGTGTGTCACACAAGCTTATTTAAAAAAGATTTTTTCTTGCCGATGAGAGAAGATACCGAAGATGCCAACTCTAAATAGTTAGCCGTCATGACTTTGTATCGAAAGTGACACAAAACATTCCCTTGATGAGGAGCCGTTGAAACTTGCTTTACGCCGGTCTTCTTATTTAATGTAGTTGTCACGTTTTTACTTTCGTTCTCAATTGAGGCTAGAACGTATGAATTGACAGAAATTTTAGTAAGTTCGTCCGTAAACGTAGTAAGCTGCTAAAATATTTTTTTCTGCATATCGTATTAAGTATGATCGGCAGATACACTGTTCTATTCATTTTACTTCGTAGATGAAACAAAAGAATTATGTCACATTTTGTAACATCATAGCATTTGACGTCCACTTTAGCCTATTTGGTAGTGACACTGTCGACAAAGCTAGAGGTCTTCCCAATCCCGGTCAGGGCATTTATTTGTTAATGAACACGACTATTTGTTCCTGAGTCTTGGATGTTTTCTAAGTAATCTATTACCTGCCGTCGCCTAGTACTAGTAGCCTTAGTACAAGCTTTGCTTAATTTGGGACTAGGTCGATTTGTGTGAGATTGTCCACAAATATTTATTCTTATTATTTATTTGGTGTCCCCTTTTTTGGCAGAAAAATGTTTCATAGAATGTGTGAAAAGTTTTTATGAGACGAAAATTCTGCGTATAAACGCAGAATTTTCGTTTCATAATAACTTTTTTTTTCAGAAACCGTAACGGTAAATGTCATTGTGTAGAACCCAGTTAGATCTATCAGAAAAGTAGGTTAGGCTAGAACTGCGAACCCCTGCTGTTTGGAAAGAAATGTTTTCTATGGAATGAAAATTCTGCGAAATAATACATCCTATGAAACTTCCGTTTGCGAAATAAAGTACAACCTTATTTATTAATATAAATAAATAAATAAATATTTTAGGACAATCTTACACAAATCAACCTAGCCCCAAACTAAGAAAACCTTGTACTATGGGTATGGGTATGGGTAGTGACGATATACATACTTATATAGATAAATAGATACTTAAATACATAGAAAACATCCAAGACCCAAGAACAAATATTCGTGCTCATCACACAAATAAATGCCATGGCCGGGATTCGAACCCGGGACCTCCAGCTTCGTAGGCAGGGTCACTACCAACTAAGCTAAAGCGGTCGTCAACGTTATTAATTATTTGATACAGCCCGCCCTGTACCACAAGTTTAACTATTCCAATCGACTAATTTTAATATCTTTCTACCCTACCTAACTGTCTATAGGAAATCAGCATCCTTCATCAAAGCACAATGACACAAACACTTTCGAATCGCGAGTCTGTGATGGAAAGTGTACAGCTGGTGCCGTTGGGCAAACTTGACCTGTCGATGCGCTAACTGTCCAGTGAGCGGATTAGATGCGTCAGTATGTATAAAGTATTTTTAATAAGACAAAGTTACCTAACTGCTTACATCGGACGTACTTACGTAAAAGAGCATTATTTGTCTCTCCCTTAGTATCTACACTCGTACTACCGATTTATATTTTTTGTTTTCTTCTTGGCTGATTTATTTTATCTATTATTATTTGTATTATGTATTTTTATATAATATACCTACAAGTAAAATAAGCTAGCATATTTTATAAATTGTTTTGTATCTGTTTCATGATAATTTATGCACCAACCATTGCATAATGTTTCTGTATTTAACTGATTAATTTGTGTGAGGTGTGCAAAAAAAGTATTTGTATTGTATTGTGATTACCATAATGGTTAAAGTACAGAGTACCTCTTTTTACTCGTATGAATTATAGTCACCCTTATAACACCGGTGTACCGGTGTAGGTATAATCTTGTGATAATTATAATATCTACATAAATAACGTAATATTCACACTGAGATTCAGGATTCAGTGTCAGTTTACTTTGCCTGATTTTTTAACCAGATACTATTCTGTTTTTTTTTTTATATTAACATTACATATAACTACGGTGATAGTCATCCCGGTACGATTCGATGTCTCTCTATTTCTGACAGCTGTTCTTGTATTCAACTACGGATGACTTCGTCACTGCTTTTAAAAGGTTCGTTCATCGTGTTGGAGATCGTCCTCTGGTGGTCCTCTGTATCTTTTCCCTCTGACCTGACGCTGTACCTACTACCAGCTATTCCAATGATTCCACAGTTCTGGATATATTGCCAATTAATTTTATAATTCGTAATTGCACAGTCGACGAAAGCCGTTCTTTTTTCGTAAGTTCTTTCAGAATAGAAACATTGGTCCGAAAAGCTGTCCAGGGGATACGCAACATGCGTTTCTAGCAATACATCTCGAGGGTGTCAATCATTATACGTAGGACGTTATTTGAAGATCCCTATGACACTTGCAGTGACAGTTCATTTATATAACCTTGGAACAGCGTCGATGTCACATCGAAATGTTAATAAGCATCTTTTGGGAATGTAGCTAATTAATTTATGTAGGACTGTAACATTTACAAAATAACAATATGAAAGAAACTTGAATTGTCCCTTATTTCCCAGAAATATGCTTAACGGAATATACACGGTGACCTACTGCAAAAGTTATATCGTTGGTCTGTATCGACTAAGGAAGCGGTACCGTCGATAACAGATGTCGACAATTGAATAATAAAACGTGTCTTATATTTCATTTTAATTGTTACGTGACTGTGTAAAAATAAAACAACGTTAAATTACATATTTATTTATTATTTAACACTTATTGTTTTGACCTGTAGGTACTGGTCTTTCTTCTGGTGCGGCGTAAGATTACGTTATGTCCAAATTTTATGTCAATAGGTCAAAGGGAAGTTAAAAACATCTTCGAAAAATATTTTTGTGACAGACGACCGACGGAAGGACGCATGAGTGACAACAATAGGGTTCCGTTTGGAGCATTCTGAAACGGAACCCTAAAAATGGCGGTTTAGTAGCCAGAAACGTCTTTTACACGATAACCGCATTTGAGGTTTAAATTAATGTACGTGAGAGGACGCTGATAAGAACCGCCACAGATAAAAAAACAATTGAAGTATCGATACATGCACATCACTATATGGTATGTCACTGTCAGTGTCATAGGGATCTTCAAATAACGTCCTACGTATAATAACCTTAAAACGTCGAACAACTTGATTTGTTACAACCCGGAATTTATAAAGTCGGAAAAATCTCATACAAAGTTATGAATGTTACCGCACAATGAAAGTAACATCGTAAACATGTATATGACTTATCTACGTTCATCTATTTCCCATTTACACATTTGAAATTCACACAAGGTAAGTAATATGTACACACTCTTGTGTTGAAGTGTGTTCACGTGTTTGGCAACAAATGTTTACCTATGTTTTGTTTACTACGGGTCAAATCTGGTGTTTAATTTCTGTAAATAAATATAGGTAAGACTGTTACCGCAAGAGTGGTATAAGGCTGAATCGATAATTTAAAAAAAAAATCTTTTGCTAACCCTATGGTATGCAAGGGAACTGATTAACAAATATTTGATGCACATATACATTTTTCGGTTCTCCGGTTCCAATTTGGGCGACTTCCTGACTAAGCGGGATCGATATTTTTCATTTTATTAATTAAAACATACAGTTGAAACAGAAGTGGTTGTGTACATGAGCCACTATTTAAAACCTTTAACGGTTTAGATAAGAGTTGGCGAGATCGCGCGGTTTTTCCCGCGTTAATTATTTAACACTTGCAATTTATTTATTTGATCATTTATTTCAGGCATCTGTGGCCCATAATACGAATACCTTGAGGACTAACATACATATCATTATAATATTGCAATAATAAGCAACATAATGACACATCTACAGTGTTATTCTAAAGCTAAATAATATTTTTGACTAACTTTTTACATTTACCATGCCAAGGAAACCTATTGCTGTCAGTCACGCGTCCATCCGTCTGTCGTTTGTCACACAGCTTTACAGCCAAACGGTTAAAGCTACAGTCTTAAAATTTTCACAGTAGGTATAAGCATCTTGATCGCCCAAAGCCATACAAATAGTCAACTCGGTATTGCCATGGTTAATTTAATACCTACCGGTACCTACTTGTGAGGTCATGCAGTCCTTAGGTAGGTTATTAAGAATGGATTTGGCATTGTGTTCTTTGACGTGAGCTTACCGATGTCGCAGAGATTTCCTTGCTGGATGGGATACTGTGAGTAAATCGCACCGCTTCCGCGAATCCCGCGCCAGTGAGTAAGCGTTAATTTAAATGGTCCAGCGCAGTCAAAAGCGATACTACTACGATATAGCGATATAGGTACTGGGAGCCGATTTTTGAGTGTCGAACGTTCGAATTTTCACTCAACATCTGTCAAAACATCATAGTTTTTTGTGAAAAGTCGAGCATTCGACACTCAAAAATCGGCCCCCTGACTCGACTGACATTTTTGACACTGACAGCTGACAGTTTTCTAATACCGTACCGCCTTCGCCGACAAATCAAGAAGTTTTGGGATTTTGATCGTCGCCGCGTTGGTGAGCACACGTGCCCGGGGCGACGACGAACAGAATCCATTTACCGTACAAAACCTTATCTACTGTCATGGCGTCGTTACCGAACAACGTCATTGAACACGTGACATTGGCGAAATCATCATAAATCTGATGGAAGCCATTTTTGAAAGAATTGAATTTAAGAAGTTTAGAGTAGCACCCTCTATTTTCTTTTTAAGGGTGTTGTAAGGCTTAACCCTTAAAAAACTTGCACGTCAACGTTACCATTTTCAACAATAGGGTATTTGACATAAGTGCTGTGACTATACAAATCAGATCTTGTCAGATAATTATGACAAAAACGTAGTAGTATAATGTGCAGTTTTTCTATAACAGAGCTATTAAGAGGTACGCATACGTTCTAAGACTACTTATCCCCTGACTTTGCGGGACTGTATGCGGTATTCTCTACTTTACCCAGATCTTACTGATCTCCAGATTTCCTCTTACATTTGCGAAGTATTAATGTATTGCAGCGCGCCAGTCAGTATGAATATGAATGTAGTACCTAAAATGCGTTCGTAACGCCTCACTTCTGCGCGTCCCGCGCTAATCAGCGGGACTAAAATAATCGCTTGTAGTCCCTCAAGAAGTACTCATTTAAAATTAGGGGCGCAGTAAAGACTCTGTACTGACTCGACTAACAGTTGACACCTTACTGATACGATGCCGCACCAACAAACTCGGAAGTAGCCTAACTATACTACATACTATGATGATGATGATGATGATATATACGATATTATCAAACACTCAGAGCACATATTAGCGCAAGAATTGTAACGTAAGGTAATTAAGCAATTAAAAATGTATCTTTCGCGGACACAGATTTTATAATAAGACAATTTTATGAACCAGTCGACCATCCTCGTACTTTCTTTTAACACCTTATCAATCTTAAGATTCGTTCTCGAAATTTGTACTTTAAAATTCATACTCAATAAACAAAATATGCTACGTTCATACAGTAGGCACGCGATTTGTTCATTAGACATGCTATTGAATTATGTCTAATGCTATAAAAGTGTTACCCAAATAAAACCAAAATATTTGAATTATGTGCAGATGTCTGCAGTCTAGTGGAATAGCAAAATACCCTAATGTTGTTCTTAGAAACTTATCAATCTTGAGTTTCTTTTAGTTACTTAGTAGTTGCACCGCTAACAATTTTTCTGCTTCGCCTTAAGGTTGACTGGTAGAGAATGTAAAATAAGTCCGCCTTTTGTACCATAAGGTTTTCTTTTGTGCAATAAAGATTAAATAAATAAATAAAATCCTGCTTAATTATTAAGCTTCATTGTTGAATGCTTTTCAACGGCGATGTATATATGTGAAATGACATATATCTAGGTACCTAAGTACCTAATATCATGGATATAAGCCTAATATTTTCAATTTTCAATGAGAACAAGAGACTTTGCCCAGCAGTGCGGCACATTAGGCATTTAATAAAAAGGTATGGTGTCATGTCATCCATGTAGGCGCACCCCTTAACAGCCTTATCCGTGCAATTGTGCATAGATTTGTATCAGATTCGCTACGGAAGGGCGCGTCATCGTGGATGAGACATACTTAGGCTGGTTTTAGTGTCACGCGGACCGTCGGCGCGGATCGCTCCGCGCGGGAGCAATATGTATTGAAGCTTAGGAGCGTTTTAGAATGCAATACTTAATAAGCAACATAATCAGCGGCCATTTGTGCTCCATACATTTGCTCCGCGCGATAGGAGCAAATAGCAGACGGTCCGCGTGACACTAAAACCAGCCTTAATATTAGCACGTAAGAGGACTAATAAAAGGCGAATGCCTTAATGACGTGTCATACTTATAACCTATCAACTGTATGTAAATGCACGCAATTCGCAACCTAAAACAGACGAACGGACATTAGAGCAAGGTGATATTTCCGGTACGCAAAAAGCTAAATTGTAATTTGGTTTCGTTATGAAATAATTATATTCAGTGAGTTTTCATACTACTGAGAGAGGAATTGGATTAGATAACGGCTACCTGGTTTTGAATTTACGTTGTTTAAATTGCAGTGCTAATGACTATACTAATTAATCTTCTACACATATAATAAAACTCATTTGAGGTTTGCAATATTAGTACCCAGATTGTTAACCAAGGGTTGAAAGTGACTCATTTCACCCGAGATATTTTTAAGTGAGAGCGCCAATAGTTCAAGGGGTTTACCCGAGTTAAACACTTTACTTTTCATTTTGACTATGAGGAAAGTAAACGAGAAGTAAAAGTACTTAAATGATATTCTAAGGATACAGTAATAAAAACACGCGCTGCAGCAACTAGCATCCTAGTCTAGTCGGCCTATAGCACTATTAAACAAATACTTTTCACACCTGCTTGGTATTCAGAAAAGAGTCATTGTTGGCCTCGAATGAGGGATCAAAGTCGTACTTTTCTTCCCTCATTCGAAGGCATCAATGATTCTTATCCCCACAGAAGGTGCAAAAAGCAGTATGTTTGTGTGTGCCACTCGGTAGCAAAATGATTTGTAAGACATTTCATGTTTTTAGCAGCGAGCCCCATAGGCGGAGTGAAAAACAAGTGTGGTCACACGGTAGCAAAATTATTTCCGTCTTGGGCCTAAACAATTGAATCCCTCGCTTCACTCAAGATTCAATATACCGCCCTCGCCGTGAATATACAGTATAATTTTACTCCCTTGAGACACAATCTACTGTTCCACCCTTGGGTCGGAAAAGCGATTTTCAACCTACACATGAAAATCGAACTTTCCGAACAGGATTTAAATGCAAAGAGTATTTATGTTGTACTTATTTTATTCTCTTTTACTTTATTTTCTTCTGGAATCTGACAATTGCAATCTAAAAGAGGAATTTAAAGATACATTCGACCCTCCGTGACCCACAGTGTAATGAAACCCGCATGCGTGTCTATCGTACGTGTGTAAATAAGGCTTTAGCGTTAGCGTCGTAGTCGCTGACACTTTTCTAGTTCAAGTTGCATCTTACGGATGCGCGGTGCAGAAAATTTGTATTGTATTGTAACTCACCCGTCTCGCTTGTTCACTCTCGCTGTAGTCGACGGGTTGACACGCCAGACTGTAGTCGCCCCACCATCCTGACATCAGGTGCTGGAACAAACGATATCTGTTAGGTAGGTAGCTAGAGATGGGCTTACTATGGATTTCTCCGACTAGCCGATTAGCCGGCGCCGAGGTGGTTGATAAGTTGGCCGACTAGTCGGTAAGGCTGGTCATTGGTTTCGACTATGTTCGGGTACAATAGGGTATGTTCGTTTCGGTCCCGTAGTCGTGGCACTCGTTATGCGTTCATGTTTTGAGTCAAAATTATTTAATTGTCTATGATGGAAAAAAAAATAAGTAATTGTAAATACTTAATCCATAAATATATACATTACGACTGACTAGGCACTAGGACCGGCAACTTGTAGACATACCAATTGTCAAAACATTAAAACGAAAGTCAAGTTCCGTTCCGGTTTATGTACTCTTGTAACTTGTTAAAATACACTGCTTAACCTACAAAGAACCAACTTAACTCTTCACCGGCAAAATTAACAAATACAGCTGTTTAAGTATCTTGGTTGGCAAACTCACTATAATTGTATAGCGGTCAGTGTCTTGTGTGCCATGTGACGTTGGTTGTTGCTGCGTAGAAAGTGAATGAAGTTACTACGGAATTCGAGTTTTTGTAAAAACAAAAGGCAGGTCAAGTGCAATAAAGCGTCACGGACTCGTGGCGAGGTACGTTCAAGTTTATTAGTTAATGTATACTACCATCTGACTTTCCAACCCGAGGGGAAACTAGACTAGACCTTATTGGTTTGTCAAGTGAGTGGGCAACTTGGCTGTTAGAAGTTCTCAAGCTGCCCGAAGGCCTCTAAATTGGCTTAACGGCTGCTATCATAGACAGCAGCGACATTGCTTGACCTCGCATACCGCACGCGGTACGCGGGCGCCGCTGGGCTACGTGCGCTCCGCAATTTCAGATAAGTATGAACCCCACCTAAATCGGCCTGCGTTGTTGCTGCAAATGCTTCAGTGTTGGTAGCGTGGTTTGAACCGCCGTCTCGCTTGACCGGGTGCAACGCCGGACGCATGCGTGCGCGTGCGCACATGCGCAGTCGGTCAAGGCGATGGATGCACGCATGACTTTTGCATATCGCGACGGGTCAGTACATAACATACTGCTTATCGTAAAAGTATCAAATGTTACAAGTAAAAATAGAATGAATGTAATAGCTAGGTCTTTTTTCCGTAGCTTTTTAACACCTAATTATATCAGCATGCACTTTTTGTAGGCTTATAATATTATGCAAGAACATCCACTTATTAATACTCCCAAAATTGTGAGCGGCCTATGCCAATATTGTGTGCTATAATAATTTAAGGTTTATTAGCTATCAAAGAAAGATTATATCAGTCAGACAGACGACAGACCTCAAAAAAATCTTTTTAAATTACGACTTTACTGCCCAAACTAGAAGGCACAACTTGTAATGAAGAATCCAAAATTTTAACTGTAAGCTGCGTACGCCAAGACGTTATTCACTACTAGTTTGCCTTCGTCTCACCGCTCAACCCTTATGTATCTTGATGCTGGGATTCGTAACAACAGCGCGTGGTCGGAGGTCTGTCTTACACTAGTCTCTCATTATTCGCCCGAGGTGAAGCATTGTGAATAACGCAGCCTTATTACGCGGTACTTGATCAACAGCACCAGTCTCATCAATACAATAGTGCTATTTGCAAACCTGTTTGTGACCACTTTCGCTGGCTAGACCGCTTGACCTCCACGCGCTTGGCAATACTAAGCGAGAGTATATTTGCGAAATTGTTGCCGGAAATATTAACTGAAATGTGTCGCAGATTTTGTTTCCAAAGTAATGATTAGTTTTTAAAAATTAGGACGTATTTTATGCGACTGCGACTAATTAATCCGATCCGATCTGATTAAAGGATGATTCACGCTAGATCGTTCCGTGTCCGGGCCGGCCCGTTTTGTAGTAAGTACAAGAAATTCAACGGACGCGCATCGATCCCAGATCCGTAATATGTATGTGAAGTTTTTGGGTTCTTTTTATATCGTTTTATGCAAATTTTCAAAGACTATCTTCACTGGTTGATTATTTTCTTCAGGAATCTGACAATTGCAATCTAAAAGAGGAATTTAATAGTACATTTTGATGCTAGTGCGGAAGGTATGTCATTTTGCACGAGTCCCGGGTTGTCTTGGCCCGAGCCGACGGGCGAGGGACAAGACTCGGGACGAGTGAAAATGACACTTCCGCACGTGTATCAAACGACGTTTTTTAATACAGTTGCGAAAAAATATCAATGAAACTAAAATAAAACTGTGATTAAAATATACAAAACACAATACTTTTACTTGCCATTGTGGGCTTTGAGTACTTACCTCGCCTATCTGGCGTAGTTTACATACAGACATACACTTTATATAACAATCGTATATATCACACATATCACAAAAATATTATTAAAACAATACAACTCAACTACAAAATTAAATCTTGAAATCATGTAAAAATAAGCGGGAATTAAAAAGTCGGTTTAACTTTTTATTGATTGACTTTTTTCAACAGGCCATGGTTGTCAGCATTCAGCCAAATCAAATAATATTTTGGAGGAGATTTTACGTCACATGGTAGTTTAATTACATGTAAATATTAATAAATCATTATTTTTCATTTTATAATTAATTTCTATTTGATTTTTAAGTATATAAATGTATTTTTTGGCGAAAAAAGACAAGCGTTCATTCACATCCGGCACGACGGTCTTCCATAATACTCTATTAATTAGAGATCTCGCATAATACTGTTTCCGGTCATAAATCTACTCAATCAGTCAACTTTTTGAATACAGTTTTAGATGTTTTAATATTTGATAACCATTTAACTTGTTTAATATGCATTTTTAATGTTTTAAATATTATAGAAGGCTCCTTTTAATGGCATTTGCTTTATTAAATAAATCAGTAAAGTGACTGAACCTAAAACTCTTTGGTTGGATGTATGGCTTGGGTCAACAGTAAATTTAAAAAAGTTGGAAAAGTAAAAATCACTAGTGCGCGAAATCCAACTTTGCGCACGATATACAGCTACATAAAGTACCACTTTTTGAGCAACTGTATTAAAAAGATACATTCGACCCTCCGTGACCCACAGTGTAATGAAACCCGCATGCGAGTCTATCGTACGTGCGTAAATAAAGCTTTAGCGTCGTTGTCGCTGACACTTTTCTAGTTCAAGTTGCATCTTAACGGATGCGCGGTGCAGAAAATTGGTTTTGCCGCCTTGACACTCTGTGGTTTAGGCGACGTTTGTTTGATCATGACATGGCAACGACCTCTAACTGAATGTGGTCGGGTATTTATGGGCCATAACATGTTTGTACTCAGGTCATTGAGTTATTTTCAATAGCGTAGCTGCACCATACCATGCTACTATTTATAACAAGGCAAACTATCAAATCATCATAATAAAGTGTCATCATCCTCCTAGCGTTATCCCAGTACAGTTGCATCCTGAAGGATGCCTGGGGTCCGCTACCTAATCCCAAGATTTGGCGTAGGTACTAGTTTTTACGAAAGCGACTGCCATCTGACCTTCCAACCCCAAGGGGAAACTAGACCTTATTGGGATTAGGCTTTAGCTGGTATTACACTGTCCTGAATTCAGGACACTTAGAAGGGTTCCGACCTATACGTTAGAGTGAGATGCTTCAACTCCCCTCTACTAGTTAGGACGCCTGATTCAGGACAGTGCAATACCCGCTTCAGTCAAGTGAGTGGGCAACTTGACTGTTAGAAGTTCTCAAGTGTAATATAAAAAAAATAGAGAATAGAAAAGAAATATAAAGAGATTACAAACAGTTGTAGAATATATATTTTAATGTGATCCACGAGTAATTTAACCTGTTGCCTCCTGGCGAAAAAAAATGCATTGTTTTGTTCTGTGCCTGGCACAGTCAGCATCAAAAGTAGTGCCACATATGACGACGTTAAAAGTCTTTATTACAAAGGAATAAGAACTTTTGACCACTTCACCAAGCAACCTCTTTATTAATAAAAAATCCCTAAAAGAAAATGAATGAATGACTAGCAATGGCTACCCAAATCAGAGTGCAAATTTCATTTTCAATGAGGTTCCAGTATCATCGTATCCTAACGGTAAAATTTCTAAATAAATACAGACCCACTCACCTCATAAAACATGTAAGAGGACAGTAACACTTGGAAGGCGTTATAAGCGACCAGGGTGTTCTTGAGCTTGAAGGGCTTTCGGTTCTCCATCCATAAGGGTCCGATCACCATGACGAAGGCGAGGTAGGCGATCACCATCGCCAGAGTGGGGAGGGGCGTGTCGAAGAGGAACCATCCTTGGACCCGAGGATCTGGAAGTGGAAGGCTTTATAAAAAACAAAAAAGGGTTTTAGGCCTTTCACAAAAAAAAATTGACACAATTTTTCAAGTCTCTTCAGAATTATAAGCGCTCATAATCCTGATAAGTAAATAATTACGCCAATTTTTTTGTTAAAATATGTGATGTTATTTTCGTAGACTTTGTATGTATCGTCACCATAGTGAAAACCTTATAAAATTCGGAACATTTCTTGTTATACAGGATCAATAGTACACACGATTCTGAGGAAAAACCAAAAATCTTCAAATTGTGAGAAAAAAACGGACAACTTACCTAAATGAAAATGCCCTAGTTCGCCAGATTTAGGTAGTACTGATAAATTATCAGACTTACGTATTATTGTATCTTTGTCGTATTGTCAGCAAGAATTGGTCACGGCGTGAATAGCTATTATATAGTCAGGAAGAAAGTTTCAGTGTCAGATTTTAATGTCATTTTCAAGATTTTTATAAATGTAACCTACCCTAACATAGTGGGCTCTGTAAGATGCTGTTTTTTTTTGTTATTTGTAAAATTTGAATTAATTTCAAGGGAAAAATATAAATCTTTGTCTTTGTGAATTATTTGCGACTTGATAAGTGCTATTGTAGTGTTGTTGT
The DNA here is from genome assembly GCA_951800055.1 of Cenopis cana. Lineage (NCBI taxonomy): Eukaryota > Metazoa > Arthropoda > Insecta > Lepidoptera > Tortricidae > Cenopis > Cenopis cana. The sequence continues at coordinate 16,181,965 of OX637479.1, read as the reverse complement.
ATTGTTGTGTATTTGTGCTTCATAATAGTATTTGTATTGTTTTACATCAGGCGCTTCCCTCGTCATCGCTCTTTCATACAAACTTCACCCCCTTAAGGAATTATTTCCGGGATAAAAAGTATCCTATGTCCTTCCCCAGGGCTCAAACTATTTCCAGACCAAATTTCATCTAAATCGGTTCAGCGGTTTAAGCGTGAAAAGGTAACAGATACACACAGACACACTTTCGCATTTATAATATTATAGTATGGATATAATTATGTTTGCAACAAAGAAATATCTGAAATAAATTGAAACTAAAATGTTTACCCTAGAAAATACCCTTGAATTCGTTGTAATTTATAATGTTTTGTCTATTTTTTTCCATAGTGGACTTTGGCTACCGACTTTGTCAATGAGTTTTGTACCAGTAAGTACGTTAAGTACCTATAATTAATTCATTTTATACCGTAGATTTTATGATTTGATTTTATCGTTCAAAATAATTGCCATACTATAAATAAATAAGTATCTATCGAATATTAAATAACGAACACTTTGTTTATTGTAATTTCAACAAGTACCAGCTTGAAATGACTATACCTACATTTTTGATTGACATACCTATATATTTTTCCACAGGTTAAATATGCCTCACAAAACCTTAATGCCTAGGGAATCCCTTACACGTACTACTCTCTGACCTCTCTGTCTACGTCATCATCAACCACACTGCGTTAATTAAGCAATTTCCATTGATAACAAGTGTAACAACCGCGGAAGAATTCACCTCGTCAAATAACCTTAGCATAGAGATGTGAAAGTCACGGACGTAACGTATCTGCTCGCGTTCAGTTTACGTAACATCATAAAAACGGCACAGTGAAATTGTGAATTATATTACTCGATCTCTATAACTGCATAACTTCAGTGATTCCAATGAGGTTTGAGGTAAGCAACTATTAGTGCCCAACGTGTGCCCAACCTAGTACCTATTACTTGGTCTGCGTGTCATATGTCTGTGATTCCAATTACCCTTCTAAAGATAAACGTGATAACTTTGTACATTTGGGAATCCGCATAATGGCTTGTTTAAGCCATGTCCTGCTTAAAAAGGCAGGTTCTGCTGTTGCACCTTGTTGCTGCAGCAGTCGCCAAGTTTAGTCCTTTTGTTCGCCTAAGTTTGGCCTCTAGTGGGGGCAGTTACTTCTTACTGTTTTGATATGCTCTCGACTGGACCAAGCCAAGGCCAAGAAAGAGAAGAGAAAGGATTAAAGGAAGATAGAAGTGTAAACATAAGGAAAAAAGGAGAAGTGATGAAAATTTTAGTCCTTTGGGTAGCTCCAGGGTCATTTAATATACTACTTCCAAGCCATTATAAAGCCAAATAGCAGCAAATAAAATTCAATTCAATGGAATTTATGCTAAGTTAGCTTGTTGTTACTAGTTAAGATTTTTTGCGTTTGCATGTAGTTAAATGTCTGTTAGCGCTATGCATTGATAATCCGATTGAATTTAAAACACATTTAGATTAAAATTCTTGTTTCAAATGAAGACCTAGAAATGAGCCTTAAGTCAGGCACAAGTCACGAAATAAAAGAAGGCATTATTCTCTTCTTCTTGGTGATTCGGTTGCACTCAGTTCCCACCCCAATCCTAAGAACATCCTTAAATAGTTGTTCCTAATAAAATAGTTGTACCTAATTTTCTATCTTAGGAAACTCTGTACGGTTTTATAATAAAATCTCTAAAGAAATCACTGGGCTCACAGAAAGTAAATTCAAGAGTCATGTAAAATCTGCTTTGTTGAAGAAAGCTAACTACACAATTAGTCAATACATAGAAGACAAAGATGCCTGGAAGCTTCTGCATGACCACCACCTGGTACCTCCGCCAATGTAACCAAACCAGAATTATTATTGTAAAATTAGAATAAGTGTTATATGAAAAGCAAAAGTGCTATTTGAATAAATGATTTTTGAGTTGAGTTGAGTTGAAGGATCTATTGGCCTAGCGGAGAAGCGACTTTCAAATAAAACCAAATTATTTCTAAAAGTAGTAATAGCGTGATAGTTCTTTCATGAAACAGAAGGTCGTCCAGCGACTCATTGACATTGGTGGCATAATTTAGTACGCGCGGTAATGATTCAAACGAACTCCATTTATTTCATTCAGCTAAAGTAAGGTCATGGAGTAATTAGTAAACGACCTGCATTTATTGTGTATAATATTAATATCTAACGCGTAGTTGCTGGTGATGATGATGATGAGTTGCTTTGTGTCATATTTTATTTAATGAAATGTTGTTGACCGTCAGTTAGTTACCTCTGGTTTTCTGTTTTAAGTAGTTACTAGGTTATTGTCAGTTTCATTCAAAAACTAACTGTAATCGCTTAACGAAAATTGTGCTAAATTCAAAACTAAAGTTTTTCGTAGTAATAAAGGGATCTCGAGTTACTTAGTTCCTATGATTAGTTAAAAGGGGCAATGCCCTACTTTATGTTAACAAGTACGTTAGTTATTTAGGCAAAAAATGGCGTTGCCGTTGTTTATCTCATGTCAACATTTAAGTATCATAAAATATTTATAAAAAATATTATAATCATTATTTTAGCACGTTGTGAGGTCTAGCGCTGGTGTACCTACTAGAAATTTGCTCCCGTGTCTCGTGTCGTCTCGGTTAATTAAAAGCAGTACGACAAATAGTGCTACAGGCTACAGGCAAGGCGCTTCGCCCGCGGCTGCCTCGTTGTCTCGCCAGCTTCTCTCGAGATCCCGATAAGTAAGACGTTGAAAGCGAAGAGTCAGCCTCGCTACAGGCTCAACCAACGTCCATTTGCTAGTAAGATAAGCCTTTTCGTCTTTACACATGGTGCGGTCTAGTTGACTCGCGTTCACACACTTCAAGTCTGTCGCTGATTGAAATCACTTTCGTTTTGCTTTTGACCGCGTGTTACTTCCTTTAAGTATACCTACTTCATTCGTCTTTTCATCTTTGATAGTTTGATACGGCAGGGCGTTATGTAAAGCAATGAATTGGACGGGGATAATATTCCAATATATGATGAGCCGGGATAAAAGCGACACATCGCTAATAAATCGAAATTGCTCTGAGTAGAAAGTATGGTGATAGAAGGAAAAAAAAACCGGCCAAGTGCGTGTCGGGCCACGCACAATGTAGGGTTCCGTAGTTGTCCACCCGTTACATGTGGACTAAAAAGTTTTCGAACTTATATTTACTATGTTTTTGACAGAATTAACAACATTATCTAAGGTATCAATGGAAATTGTACGAAAGTTTGCTTTTGCAAAGTACATTTCTTAAGCTTCTTAATTTGGGGTCGCTAACGCCCTCGGTGTCATGCTACTGCCAGTTAGGCCCTATATGTGCTTATTTGTTTGCTAACAGCGTGGTAAAGGGACTAAATTGATACAAAACGTACAGTACCATATCACATAATAATAACTTCTCTTTGTTTTTCTTTAATTTGTTCACCCTTGTACTATATGTATTATGCTCATCGCAGAACTGCCATAACCGAAGAACGTGTGATCATTTGCAATTACCAGATCAACAAAATTCCACTAGTTAGTGTGCTGAGTGGGTATCTTATTCCCTCAGGATGTAAAGATATTATGGCATACAAAGAAGGATTTCGTTGTTCTATAATTTGTAACCATGTTCCGAAAGGGAAGCAGAAGCGGAAGCATGAAACTCCAGGCCCCTATACCACAAAACTTTACAAGTGTACAACTCGGCAAGATTTCATAGAAAAAGTTGTAAAATTTGTCGAATTGTACGCTTGTAAAGTTTTGTGGTACAGGCTACTGGCCCCAGCTGGTCAAACCGCATCATCGTAATTTATATTAACTGATAGTGAACTGTTCCACTATGAAAGGTCACTATGAATTTTTAGAAAATTTGTAGTAAGTGACGTCAATGGTCATGCACATTTTTTTATGTATATAAAAATCTTTAAATTGGTAGGAATAAGTGGAAGCGAGATAATTCTGAATATTTTCTTAAATTTTGTTTATTGGCAATGTTTTCTTAATTTATTTTTATTGTTTTCAACTATCCTATTGTCATTATCATCATTACGAACGTAAGTCACCCTGACCTTGAAGAAGTCCATATCAGAATTGTCTAAAAATGTTTCGCCTAAACAAGTAAAATAGTTGCTATAAATACCTGACACTTTTTCTGCCATCATCCAGTATTTTTCGATGATGGTCGTCCAATTGCTGTCCGAATAGTAGTCGTCAATGGCAATTTTCACGAAACCCGACATTTTGGATAATTTGCACTACACTATTTTAAGTCACAACACTGCACTCAAACTAGTACTTTAAATATCGTTCGTATCTTTGCGAGGGCCGGCAATATTTTGCCGTGCGGATGCTGTCACCTGGAAAAAAAAGAAATAATCATTAGCTTATTGTGCAATTTTTTTGTGTCATAAGGTATCTGTAAACTTTTGTATTTTTTTAACCTGTTTAAAGTTTTTTTTTGTTATTGAAACACAGTAACACTTTTTATCTATCTTTTTTTACAGTCACCTTAATATCATATTCTGATTGTAAACATAATGAGGACTTAGCGTGTTATTGAAAACCATAAGAATGTTGAAGGTATATAATGTCCCTAACTTTGTAAACTATCATTTAACACATTATAACTTTTTATCTTTTATCAGGGGCAGCTACGTTTTATACTAAAAACACGACAATATCTACATCAAACACTAGCAAATAAGGGTAAGTATGTTGTTAGGATATTTGAAAGAACGATTTACAGTATGTTGCGTACCTATGTTTCGCGGTGGTGTAGTTCAGCATTTTACACAGATTTTGACAAGCCCATTTCACGCGCACGTCTCATTTCTCCAAATGAAAGCGAAAATTTGAGCTTCCCGCGAAAGTGCGCCTGCGCCGCGATCTCGACCACAATTGAATCGCCCGCCAGAGCCTGGCCAATCACGGCCCGTCTCACACCACGCCACCGCAAGGTTGAATGTCAGGTGTCACGTCAAACGAAATAGAATTCTAATACTGCCGCGAAGAGCTGAATTTTCTGCAACCGGCAGCGCTGGCCACTTGACCAGTTTCACGGTTGCATTTGTTTTCCAACTGCCTTGTTTCGATAATTTTCATACGGTTTCAGCCGTTTTTTAAATGTAAAAACGATAAATGAACAGTTTAAATTATAATTTTTCGAGCTGTAGGTATTTTTTTCCACTACCAACATGGTAAAAATACCTCTAAATAACACTTGAACCATGCTCCGTGTTCGACACGGTAAAATCGTGACCGCACAATGGAAGGTTGCGGTCCCACAAGAGATTGTGCCCAGTGGACACGTCTTCAGACTTTCGCGTAGCCTCGGACAACGTGGCTGTAATTATAGTTTCGAAAATTAATTAAGGACAACAGATTACTATGAACGCGTTGTAAGGATACGAGTTATTATGTTATTCACGTTTTCTCGATACTTTAATATTAGTCATGGAATATTACGAAAACAGTTGCATTGAACTCGTTCGCAATAATTACGTGTAATTATTTACCTGATTATAATAGATTTGCATGTATTTTGTAGTAGCACAACTACTAAAGATAACCTACCTTTAGTTTTGACTTAATCAATAATATCGTAACTCATAAGATACTACGTAACAGGATGCCCCACGAGCCTATGTTCGGGGCGTGGTGACGTGTGGATATATATTTTTGAAATAAAGTTATATCTTTTTGCTCTAACGCTCTCGCCGTCGTGTCGTCCTTCGATACTACTTATTGCCGGGGCCATATAGCCATGATGGCCCATACAGGACCCAGTCATGCGTTAAATGGAAAAACATGATTTATTCTTATTTTAACGCATATATATTGGTTGAAAGAGACGCGCGTATGTTTTTCTTCACGACCAAACGGGATGCAACATTCTCCGGGAATGGCTTTTTTAGACAAATCTCGATAAATATTTGACTGTGTGCAGATTTATTAAATTTCCTCTTGTCAGTACCTAGATGAGGTAAATTACCATCATATTAGCTTAATCGTGTCTTTTAATAATGCGTTGTTTTAGTAGGCTGAGTAAAAAAAGGAAAATATAGACTCAACTTTGGATTTCTTTTCTATGGAGAAAATTTAAAGCAAGTATGTTTCGGCTATTGTCAGTACCACAATCATATAGTCAAGAATTAAATATTTGAAAATCAGTCCCTATTGTTTCCTCGTCTGGGCAGAACAGCGTTTATATATGGCTGCATAACGGTCTGTCCGCGAACTTAGTGAAGGTAAATTGTCTTGAGACTTATCTTAGGAATTGCATGCTTGCGCATGCGCATCGATTTGAGTTCACTAAATAGATAGACAGGTGGCGCTAGTGTCTGCTTTCATATCCATAGTTCCACTTCCAAACGGTATCGGATAGTTCTAAGAGAGAGTACATTGTGTTGTATTATACAACTTATATAAATCTTGTAACATACTTTCACGGTTTTCTTTTGAGGCGAAACCTTTAATCTAACCTCTATTACGTAAAAGATTTTCTGAGATAATGTTTAAAATGTTAGTTTTCTTCCATTTGTAACACGCATTTTAATCATTTGGCTTAATATCTTCCCTACATTCACTTGAGACAAAGATAGTATACTACTCAGGTAGTAATCTCTACGATATGGTAGAGTTATGGTAGAGTAAAATTAATCTTAATATGAACGCGCCCCCGACTTGATTACCTAAATTAAAATAAGATTTGATGCTACTACGATTACTAAGTTTTAGTTTAGTTTATTATATCTCATTATACAAGTTTCATATAATACAACACTGTTTATACTACTAGTCATATAGTGATCGTTTTACAAAATATAATTATAATTGGGCAATACAGTTTGCAGCATATATACAAAATATATAGCTACATTTAATAAAGAAATAACAATATTGATTATACACAGAACAAATTCATTACAATGTCAATTTAAATAATAATATTTGGAATAAAAAAACGAATAAAGATTGATTATAGATAAAATACAAGTTTTTGCACGTGTCTTCGTCCGCGTAAACTTCTACTCCCTATTTCATCACTTTAATCCATCCAACTATATGTTAATCCAGGCTATAAACTTGTTATATTAACTATATCAAGTTTCAGTATGATCCGTTCATCCGTTTTTGCGTGATATGGGTAGGTAACAAACATTCAAACATCTAGACAAATAAAGTTCGCATTCATAATATTAGTAGGACTTGTACGATATTGGGCTTGTAACATATCCCTCTCCCTAGATGTGCGTCTCATAGTAGCGCGCATCAACCTTCACCGAATGGCTACCGAACTTCATAGTGCAAAACTCTATGATACTGTCATCGAAGAAGCATACTTTTTGACACTTTCGCAATTGTCGGCCGCCTGTCGGCCGACACGGCATATATAATATCCCTTCCTTTTTGTTCGATATTTTTATTTTTATATTATAACTTGCTACTGTTCAATGCTCGGTTTTCTTGTTGGCTTCAATGTGCCACGATTATTGAACGTCACAAAATCCGTCAAACAAAAGTCAACTCATTCGTAACATAACTGTCATTGGCAAGGGCCCTTGGAGGCTGCCACTTCTCCATTATCTATATCTATCTAAAAATCCTTAAAAACTATTAATTACTGTAAAACGTGTGTGAACAGTGATGCTGAGTAATCTGGACACTGCAATGGACCTCAAGCCTATGGATGTGAGTGGGAACCAGTTTTTCTTAACCCAATAGTTAGTCATAGTTCAAACAGGATTTTTTCTCTAAGTACGCCTCATACACAAAAACCTACAAATTAAAACAATGACTAGGAGAGGGGCGTTCATTATAAAACTGGTTTTACTATATAGTCATCGACACCTATATCTGCAATAACAAAGAGCGTGTATACTAAATATGTATATATATATATATTTTAAACCTGACTGTGCCTTTATAGGCTGGGCCCAATAAACTAAGAGAGTTGCCTGGGGAAAATCGTAAAATCCAAGTGAAACCTCCGACACGACCACGCGGGTGGTTTAAACACTGGAATAGGTACTCTAAGAGTTTGCGCTCCAGTAAAATTGGTGGAGCGGCTTCAACAGAATCTGAGGTGTCAGTGGAATCGAGCTACTGGGAGTTTTGTCGCTGGTTCACTAAAATAGGGTGACACCACCAATTATGGACACTTTAAGCACAAGCAGCAATAATGGACACATGAACCCTTATTCAAAGACCATACGGTTTTAAATTGATTGTTCTAAAAAAAATGAATGACTCTTATTTTATTTTACATAAGAGTTAATGTACATCATTGGGCCTTGTCCATTACTGGTGGTGTTACCCTAGTATCGTTACGTTAGTGCGACAAAGTACTAATGTGATCTTGTACATTTGTCATTGAGTGTACTATTGCACGTGTCTCTTGTTAGAGGGGAAATCCTTAAGTTTATTGTAACTATAGATAAGTAGTCCTTACATGTAGTTTTTCATCTCACTTACTCTGATGCTTATCAATAACTAGAATTTCTAAGATCTGTATATAGGAAAATAATGTTGTTTTCATTCTGAAGGTATAAGATTAACATGTGATATTTATGATGGCATGTGACTTTTTCAGGCAAATGGTACGAATCCTCAAGGCAATAATGGTTCGGTAACGCGCTTGCGACTCTCTGGAGCAAGTGTCCATAGGCTACGGTGTCTCCTTACCATTGTGCAGAAACGTGTATAAGGTTCAGAAAATAGAAACAATTTATTTATATTATTTATTTATTTATTCATTTATTTCAGGCAACAAGGGCCCATAGATAAATACCTTATAGTACCTTATAATAAATATTAATAAATAAATAAATAAATAAATATTTGTGGACAATCTTACACAAATCAACCTAGTCACAAACTAAGCAAAGCTTGTACTATGGGCACTAAGCGACGATATAAATACTTATATAGATAAATAAATACTTAAATACATAGAGAACATCCAAGACCCAGGAACGAATATTCGTGCTCATCACACAAATAAATGCCCCGGCCGGGATTCGAACCCGGGACCTCCAGCTTCGTAGGCAGGGTCACTACCAACTAAGCTAAAGCGGTCGTCTAAATATTACTACTTCAACATATGCGCAGGAGTTCGAATAAAGAGCCTCAGTCAACTGTCAAAGGTCGTGGTACGTGGTACGTGTATTTGCATTTACTACCCATTATTAGCCATTCTGTATCCTGTAAAACTCATTGTTTTTATGCCATGAATGTAATTAAATACTTTATTGTACGTACTACATAGTATGTAGTTTATAAATCGTTTTACATCATCATTAAGTTTCAATTGCCTTTAATATGTAAGAAATTTCCGTGATGACGAGATGACGAGTTTTTATATTCCTTAATTGTGACTAAGTATTCATCATAATCATCATCACCAGCTTATGTAATGGATAGATGTGAGGGGATGGTGTGAGTGGCAGCAGTCCTCACCTCACACTGCTCTAATGAATGTGACCAAGTATTGTCTCATTATAACTCTAAAATCATTTCGCGATAGATATTGTTTATGTTTTTAATCCCCATGAATCTGCCATTTTGAAAATATTTTTACGTGATTGAGTAACAAATATTCAATTATTATAAACAACCAAACATCTAAACTTTCGCATTTATAGCATTATTAGGATATTGGAATTATGTAGATATGTATGTAAGCAATTTATTGCACACAATAACAAGTTAAAACACGTACATGTCACAAAAGATTGAATTCTATGACTTATTTCGATACGAGTAAAACAAATCCTCAAATCAAAAAGTGTCCGTAACGCGCTTGTGTCATACTTCCGGAGTCTGTGGCGTCAAGCCAAGCTACGATCAGACAATTCATATACTGGTTTGCCACCGCCGTTATATATATATATATATATATTTTTTTAATTAAACTTTATTTTTAGATCCAAAACCCCGCGAGGAATACAGGCAAACTTTGTTCTTTAATCTTTTATAATATCACAACTTGGAATATATTTTACTGTAAGAATATGTCATTAAGTTACTCATACACATACTCAATTATTTGCAATGGATCATAAATTACACGTCAGAATTTGGACTTAAGTATTATTAATTTTTTTAACGCTGTTAATGATTTTGTTGACAAATTTGGAGAGTGATTGGATAGAGGATTCCTTTTTAATTATACTTTTAACGTCATTGGGTCTATATTAATATTGTTACACAAGATTTCATGCTCTACTCTTATATTGAAAAATATAACTTCAAGCCTAAAGTTTTGTACAATATGGAAAGGAAACTAATATTAAAAGTACCATCAAATAAACCCGAATATCCGTACATCCGGGCAAATTTCGCCACCCAACCTTGCCATCCAAAAACTCATACACATACTAACATTACCTTCACATACGAAATATGTTGATCGTGATTCCACGTTTTGCTAAAGAACGGAGGTCAACTTTCATAAGGCATTGTGAAATGCCCGCGTCAATATTATGCTAGCTGTCAATGTCAATTTAGCCATAAAGCCATGTGGGTTAAGGTGGCTAAGTTCGGGTGTTAATTTATTTGTAAAATCGCAATTATTAAATTGGACGTGGAATACGGTTTTTGACAAGGCTAAAAATTAATTATTCTTACACTAGCTTTTGCCCGCTACTTCGTCTGCGATGAATTCGTACATCGCGTTAGAATTTAATTGCATTTTTTTAATCCCAGGCGCTTAGTCTACGGTCTTCCATACAGAATTTCACCCTCCTAAGGGATGATTTCCGGGATTAAAGTATCTCCACTTATCTCCATACCAAATTTCATCTAAACTCAATATCACAGCTCATTATTACCTACCAAATTACCAATATATGTACCCATTTTCAATTTTCCACTTCGGAAATTATAATTTCGTCAGTGGCACTAATAACTGTTTCGTTAAATTACAGTTAAGTACAAGAAATATTTGGAATATAATATATATGAAAAATAGAAAAACCGTTAATGTAGTTTAGACAAGGGGTCAGAGATCAGATCTCAAACATGTCATTTGTTGCGTATTTTGTGACGACAATTCGAGAACAATAGTCCGGAAAGTGACTATGTTTCATTAACTTTAGCCGGAAGAGTGTTTAAATAATTTATATTTTATTCAGGTATAGGTTAGAGCACTATTTGCTCTGTAGCAGAATTTCTTAAACTATTGAAGTAAATATTGGATCGCGCCAGAGTTTTGGACTTTTGGACAATCCTGTCAATTCCTGTCCATTCCATATTCCATTCGTACATAGTTCCGCTCATTTGTTCACTGACACCCAAGAGATGAGTCCCAAATTTAGTTTTTTTTTGTTAGGTGGGTCTATACCTTGTTCTTTTTAAGTATATAAAGAAGCAGTGGTCGTAAACATACGCACATTGAATTAGCCTTGTTTGCATTACAGTGACAGTTAAGTAGTTACTATGAAAAACTACTTTTTTTAAACCCGAACCGGCTTAAATCCGATCGGCTGGATCTTTGCCTCTTTGGGTTTTTTATTGTACAATTTTTAGATGAATGAAACGAAATGTTATTGAAAAAATAATTGATGCCTTACCATTCAAAAATCTAATTACATAAGTAAATTTAAATTAAGCCATAATTATCTTATTTTTAAATGAAAATATATGATTTAGGCATGAAATAACGGTTTTAATATTTTTAGTTCCTGAGATACATAGTTGTCATGGACAGACACAAGAGGACAGGACAGACAGAGTCGCACCATATTGGTTCCTGTGTTAACCTTTTGGTACAGAACCCTTAGAACAGGGGTCGGCAATAGGCGGACCGCGGTCCGTATCCGGACCGCGGAAGGTCAAACCGCGGACCCCCGAATAATGATAAATATGCTGCATGCATATTGATTTCATTAAAAGTTTTTTTTCTGGACCTCGAAAAATTTTGTTCTATCATATCCGGTCCCCACTTGAAACTAATTGCCGACCCCTGCCTTAGAAGGACATAATGGACAAGACTTGATTATTTGTGCCGGTGGTATAAATGTGCCAGTGGTATAAAAGACATCAACGCGACAGTTTTAGTGTATTATATTAAAGTACCAAATCCAGCAACATTTGTTAACTTTTTATCAAATTAAATATTATCTACCTGAGCTTTTTGGTCTATCTGGAAATTCACAGTCGAACTTGCTATCGGTACAATAAAAGAACAGTAATTTCAAAATCCTGCTGTCGTTACATGACAATGTTGTTGTGTGCGTGCACTGAGCGAAAAAAATAGTTTTAGTGAATCCCAAAACAAGGAGATTAGGTATATACTAACGGTTACAAAACAGTTTAGTAGTAATTAGTAGTTACAAGGACAATTTTTTTGGTATTAGTAAATAACTACTATTATCAAAAACTGTTTTGTAACCGTTAGTATATAATCTCCTTGTCCTGGGATTCACTAAAACTTACTAATAATTAGTATTTTTTTTCGCTCAGTGTGACCTCAAGTCTCGTGAAATTACCGATACTTGTAAAATTTGTTCACACAACATATTACTATTAATAAGTTTCAATAAATGCCCATGCTCGTTTGCCGGTAACGCACTGTAGATTCAATATATCGTCATCTAGTACCCATAGCACAAACCAAACAACAAAAAATAAAATAAATAAATATTTGTGGACAATCTTACACAAATCAACCTAGTACCAAACTAAGCAAAGCTTGTACTTTGGGTACTAAGCGACGATATACATACTTATATAGATATAAATAGATACTTAAATACATAGAAAACATCCAAGACCCAAGAACAAATATTCGTGCTCATCACACAAATAAATGCCCCGGCCGGGATTCAAACCTGGGACCTCCAGCTTCGTAAGCAGGGTCACTACCAACTAAGATAAAGCGGTCGTCGTCATACATACATACATACATACAAGCCTTGAGCTTACTATGGGGCTAATTATGAACTTGCTAAAATAGGTGCTAACCATCAAAGGGTACGAAGGAACTACGAAACGGAGCTGATGCAAGTACGCGGCGATTTAGCACCAGCGGCGACAAATTATCACTGACACAAGATTTAGAAATACTTAACTGGGACATAGTTCATGGTGACATCGATACTTTATGTAGCATTGCGTCTTACAATAAACTAGTTTTACCATTGAAAATGGTTATCAGATGCACATCGCCTGAGACGTATTTTTGCCCATAGCTTCGAGGATTTTGGGAGGATCGAGATGGAAATAATACCATGAGTTGAGGAATTTATCGAGACACGTGTGAGCGTTTGAATTTTGAAAATCGGAAGATAACTTTTTTTGGAATTTTGAAAAAACAAAGTGACTTAAGAAAAAATTAAAAAAAAGTGTCCTAGGGTATTAGTTTAGCTACAAAATGGTGAAAAAGTTTTGAAAATCAGTTTATAATTGTGACCTTCCTTCCCTTCCGATTTGGTACTTATTGTAGAAAAACGAGTATTTCCGTATATATAAAGTGATGTAACTTCTATGATTATTGACCGATTGTCATGGTGATGGGATTAAAAGATGCGGATGCAGGCGTGAAGTGCATTCGAGTTGAAATTTTCAAAATCGGTTATAGAAGATTACACACCAAGGGGATAAAGCACTGATTTATGTCTCGGGCGCGATATTGAAGCTTGAACGGAACGACGGACTCCAGATCTTACCGGTAATGAGTTAATTCCCGGGCGTAGCGAGGGAATTAACACTGAGTCCTGAGTGTAGTGAACATTTTTGAAGATGATATTTTTATTTTTTTTAAGAATCATCAAAAGCTATAGTGATTATTGACCGATCGTCATGGTAATATTCGGAAGCAGACGAGAAGTGCATTTGAGTAGGTAGAAATTTTGAAAATCCTACTTAATATATATAATCCCTTATTATTCAGCTTGTAAACTGTTATTCAAGATAAAAAGAAATATTTTCGTAAATTTTTGTACTCATTTTCAATGCCCCGATTCTTGCGGGACTGCGAAATCTGTGAATTTTTAATTTCGATACGAATATAAACGTTCGACTCTTCTATGATCAGTCGGCATCAAAAGCAAACTACCTACGCAATTAACAAGAAATACGCATTTTCAATGCAAGTTAGTTGTGAGGGATATTTTTGGATAGGCCTTTAAAAATGATATAGAGGTTACTAGAAAAGTTGCCATTTAAGTCACACTTCACTCTTTAAAAAAGGCTTTCCATCAAAATGATGATTTCGCCAATCAATACTTGTTCAATGACGTTGTTCGGTAACGACGCCATATGTGACAGTAGGCTAGTTTTGTTCGGTAGTGGATTCAGTTCGTCGTCGTGCCGACCACGTGTGTTCACCAACGCGGCGACGAGCCAAATCCCCAATCGTTGGTGAGTATTATTAGCTGACAAAGTCGTACAAAATGTCCCCTCTAGATTAAAATTCTGAAAAAAAAAGATTATTCCCTTCATTAAACACATAACAACAACAACCTCGAAACGTTGTCATGATCCATCTGATTAATTATAATTTAAGTACCTAAACTTTATACTTATCTGCAAGATTCTGCAACAACGTTCATCCGCATACATAATGTGATGCAGATATTATCTTAGCGCATAAACATGTACACAGTAAACGCGAGTGGGGTTTAAATCTACTTATTAATTACTTTAATGAGTTTTAGTGAATTCTAAATTACGCAATGGTTTTAGAACGATTTTTAAGGAAATGAATTAGCGCTTTTAATGTAACTGTTTGGAAATTAGTAACATAGGCGGTCTTTCAAGACGTGTTTATTTAATATGCATAATATAATATCATGTTGTAACCGGAGAATCGAACAAATTATATGAAACTAGTATTTGCCCGCGACTTTGTCTGCGTAGAACTCGTTCATAGACATAGACATAGGAACGTTTTATTAAACATCACATTTATAGTTAGGTACATGTTAAAAACTTAAAACTAACAAAAGGTAAAAATGAAATGTTTGAAAGGGCTTGACTTAGCATATATGTTGAAATTTTCAGTCAAACCCTGCTATTGGTATGGATTATAAAATAATATAATCATCGTGTGTGAATTAAATTGCTATTTTTATTTCAGGTGCTTACCTAGTTTATCGCTCTTCCATACAAACTTCCACCCCCTTAAGGAATGATTTTCGTGGTAAAAAGTTCTATATGCTCATTAAAGACAATACGAATAACATTTTACAAAGTCAGATATTTATCGAGATCGAGCGCGGAAGACTCAAACGCGTCTCTTACTCAGGTGGTATGGCTTACATCGAGGCATCTCCTTTAACTGGCGTAGCCGAGCATCTCTCATTTAGCCAGAATGTTTGTATTCAAAGTATATTATGTTGTATACATGTGTTGTGTGTAGTATGTTGTTGATATTCAAAGGTTATCTGGAAGAGATCGCTTGTTAGCGATAAGACTGCCTGTTGTCTACCATTGTTTCAATGCGATTTAATAGCTGTTTTCTTTAGTGTTTAATTTGGTGAGCAATAAAGAATATTTGTATTGTATTGTATTGTATTCATGGACGACGGACGTATGACAAGTGGAATTAAGGCGCGGCCACAACACTGCGTTGCAACGTCGCATCTCATGTGTACAAATCTAGATACAATCTAGTACCTACGCTACGTCGTTTTTGCGATGCGACGTTGCAACGTACTCGTAGTGTTGTGGCTGGGCCCTTATACCTTGCGCACAAATGCGGCCTATAGATGTGTATTGCCAGTGCCAACTTGCATCTAGATTGCCGTTGTTTTCCTAAACGATCGTTATAAGGCCTGGTACACACTTTGATTAGTCACTAGCCATGCGATTTACGCAACTGTCGTTCACAAGTGTGCCTATTTCTTATTAGCATAGTGCGAGTTCATGTAAAGTTCATGTCGAGTGCATTTTTTACTCGCACTTCTTAGCAAATACATACACTAGAAGTAATCTCTACTCAATGAGTTCGGAGTACAGGTATGCAGACCTTTAGGGCGCTACACTGAGAAATTTGGAGACTTTGAAACGCTGTCCTGCCCAGACTAGCAAACAGTAGGGGCTGATTTTCAGGTATATGATTCTTGACTATATGATTGTGGTACTGACAATAGCGAAACATGATTGCTTAAAATTTTCTCGACAGAAAATAAATCCAAAGTCAAGTCTATATTTTCCTTTTTTTCCTCAGCCTACTGAAACAACGCATTATTAAAAGACACGATTAAGTTAATATGATGGTAGTTTAGGTACCTCATCTAGGTACTGGCAAGAGGAAATTTAATAAACCTGCACACAGTCAGATATTTAACGAGATTTGTCTAAAAAGTCATTCTCGGAGAGGGTTGCATCTCGTTTTGTCATGAGCGAAAAACAAAGGGTGTCTCTTTCAATCGATATATCGTCTTGTAAAGTTCTTTCCTCTTGGAGGCGCAAGAATCCGTCAAGAATGTGAATTTTAAAAATCATAACATATTACAAAAGAGGTTTTGTAATTCGACCTTCTGTGGTTGGTCAGTGGACCGGACGGCCTCGCCGGTCGAATTTGACCAAACCCTAGCTATGGCGGTCACTGCCATCGCGTTCCATATTTATAATCATAGTTTGTGCCCTTGAAAAACAGATGGCGTGTTTGTGAGATCTTGACTTGAATTCACAAGCCATTATAAGCTTTTACCTCACTTGTAATACCCTCATCTACTCAAAGCTTCACTATTTTCACTAACAAAGATGAAACAGGTTTAACATTCTACTTAACTTTTTTGTTTGTAGGTCAACTAGTGTCATATTTTATTTTTTATAGTAAAGAGTTATACTTGCCTTACGAGTATAATTGTTTATTTTTCAGGTCCATTATTAAAAATATATAATTGAAGGTACCTATTAAAAAAACTACATTGATTATTAGTCTCCGACTGAAACACCTTTTATTGCCGAAACTGAAACCGAAGGTTCGGTTTTGGCTCTGGTTTCGGCCGAAACCGAAACTTTTACAGACGTGTAAATAAATAATTAAAACATTAAATAAAACGTCAGCGGGCCGTTCTTTCTAGACATATGAACAATTAAAAATCTATTATTCGTGTAATTTTATACCAAATAAAACAATTTTAGTAATAAGAAACAAGTGATAATTTTACCTAAAGTTGAAACGGAGACGCTTCGCTCGCTTCGTTCGCTCTGTCAATAATATCAGTTTCGGCATTGCCATTGAAAGCTTCGGCAGTTTTTTGACCGAAACCGAACCTTCGTCCGAAACATGATTTTTATGCCTAAACCTGCCGAAACCGAAACTTCGGTCGGAGCAAGGACCAGAAATGCCATTCAAAAATAGGATGACAAGATCGATTTTCTTCATTTTAGATGTAATATTTTGACTTTTTCATGCAATTTTTTTCTACTGTACTAATACTACTCTATGAAAACTAAGAATCCAGATAACTCTACTCTACTCTACTAACTAAGATTAAAGTGGCATGCAACGTGATGTGAGAATATTGTTAAATTTCCCATAACCGTTAAACGAATTATGGTAGCCTTATGACGGGCATCGTGTCGGGCGCAGGCCAAGAATCTCAGTAATCGGTCAGTATATGCGCATTGTGAAATATAACTGCGCTCACGCAAGCAGCAGGATATTGCGCGCCAAGGACTTCGAAACCACTACCAACGACCGGTTAGCCGCCACTTCCACAACGTTCCTTCCGTCCCAGGAACTGTAAAATTAGATAATCGATCATTACTCAACTGTTATATGAGTTGTGTAATGTGGAACACCCTTGAAATGATGAAAAGCTAATCGGAGAAGATTCAAACATCATTTTACGTGTATGTTAATTTGATTTCAGTATTTTTTATGCCTAATGCCTATCTATAGTTACTACCTAGTTGACTTATTGCAGGTACTTTTCGTCTGATATTCATAACAGAAGCCAAGTTTTACTGTGGGGCTGGAACGATTTATGGAAGACCGAAATATATAACACACAATCAAAAGGTTTCGCTTTAGTTTTTTTTGTTTTGGTTTACATTTAGACGCCCTAGCATAAAAATGTCACTAAAACCCATAGTACAAGCTTTGCTTAGTTTGGGACTAGGTTGATTTGTGTAAGATTGTCCACAAATATTTATTTTTTATTTATTTAAAAAAAAACACGATTACCTAACAAAATGATCAACTGAAAATAAATTACCAGTACCTAAGTAGGTAGCTAATTCATAATTTTCATCGCATTGTGAAGGCTTATTATTTAATACGACTTCAAAAAAGGATGTTCTGTGTTCCATTGTCTGTTTTTTTAAACGCACTGAACACACGACTTTTAAATACAAAAAAACAATCGAGGTAGATGCCGGGAAGGTACGAGGTAGGTACCTACTTATTTAATTTTTGTTCTCTAAAGGTAGACATTGTTTACATGGTATGGACGAGAAAAGAAGGAACGAAAGGGGTAACGTCATCGTAATTATTCATGTAGAAATATTTAAAAATAATATCTCATTTTACTTGTCAAACAATCAAAAGAATCTCTAGTCTCTTTTATAAAAAATATCTACCTATTCCACAAAGTCGTAAGACACAAGCGCATTTTAATTTTAACTTTCATATTATTTTGCTCGTAATCAAACTGTAAGTAGTTAGTATTTTTTAATGTATATATAAATAACTCAAATATACCTAGACATTGCTTGGCTCTGTTTGTATTTGCTGTAATCTGAACCTTTTATATTTTTATTACCTATTTAAGGTGTACAATAAAGAGTACTTGTATTTTATTGTAGACGCATACCATACGTTCGAAAATCCAGTACTGAATTGAAATTGAATATTTTATTTGCTGACACATAGTAGTTTTATAAAGATGGCATAATTATATTTATTGAAGCGAATGTATGTAGTATGGCACGCAGGACTTGAGACCTTTTTTTTAACGTTGGGAAAATACATACTTTGTATGTTTCACATCCAGGCAGGACTTGAGACCTAAGAAATAACACCGACTCCCTAATTCATTTTATTTGATTATATAATTAATAAGTACGTGAGTTTTAAACCGTTTAGTAAAATAAAACTATTTTGATAATTTATTTAACTAAATCTCATAAGCTTGTAAAGTTAATAACTGCCACATTAATAAATTATGAGAAGCTATTCCTCCTATTTTCTATTACCTAATCTAAAAAGTTTTAAGAAATAAAATTAAAGTATGAGTATATAACTACGGCATGGCATCACTAAAACATTGCTCAATAGCACTCGTATATAAATTTGCGTGATTGCAGTTAAAAATGAGCAGGGGACTCACGTAGCGCATTTTTACCTATATGTTTAATGCACCAAATAGAGCATCTAATATTATTGAAATTTAAAATTAAATATATTTATAAGTCTTAAATTGTCATCTTTAGAAATTTTTCAAATCCTTCATTCCGTAATAAATGTAACGTCAAGAGCAATGAAAATGGGTGAACCGTGTATATAGTTTGCATACATTTTCACGCGAAACATTTTTATTTACGTTACGTAGGCCTTGCCCTATCCTACAGGGTAGGGAAAGGCCTTCTCCATACAAACTCTGTGCACGTTTTATTCGTCGGTATAGGCACTCCCGAATATATATAATATGTATATATATATATTGCTTTTAAATATTGGATATACGAAGAATCTTAAGAAAAAAATCAATAAAAAATAAAAACAAAAATTTTAAAATATTTCTCCAGGTTATGGCTAACAGAAAAATAAGCATACTGCTCAAAAGTCAAACACAAGCGAAGAAAAACTTGCACAAAGTTTGTATGGAGAAGGCTTGCCCACCCCTGCGCCTTAACGAACGCCATCGCGTCCGACGTCCGACCCCCAGCACCCAGTTGTCTCAAATGCCAGGGGCACAAAATAGTTACTGCTCAGGGTCTCATATTTATCCCGCTTTTTGACCGCGGCAAAATCTGCAGCGGCACCAGCTGTTCGCACTGTTCGGCTGAGATGCGTGGCGGCGAAAGTACTGACGCACGTGGCGTCCCACAGCAGCCACTTCCCCTTCTGCCACGGCACCAAAGTTAAGCCGTCTGGCATTTTGCCCACGCGCGCGGCAGAGGCCTGGAGGCTCCAGAACACAGGGGATGTTGGCGGATATTAAAGCTCTCCTTATGATGTCGTTGAGAGCGTGGTGACGTGGAAATCTCCCTGAGCACCGACAGCAACTCAACGCGTGATGGCCATTCGCTTCCACAATGGAGCCGCAGATGCATTTATGATGCACACAAACATCGCAGCCCAGGCGGAAAACCCGCACTGAGTCACTGTCCAGGAGTGTTCCCAAATGGGGAGCAGGCAAAGCCTGCAACCACGCTCCCGCTACGACTTTGAATTTTGTATGTACACATTTCTAGACTACAAGTAATTTTTTGTAATTACCTGGTAATATGAAATCAATGATAACCTATTGCATCGTAAATAAACAATACAATTGTTTGTCAATTATTGTCGTTGGACATTGAGTGACTTTCATTAGAGATAAAGAAGCTATTACCAAATAATTTCATAATTTAGCTTAGTTGGTAGTGACCCTGCCTACGAAGCTGGAGGTCCCGGGTTCGAATCCTGGTTAGGGCATTTATTTGTGTGATGAACACGAATATTTGTTCCTGGGTCTTGGATGTTTTCTAAGTATTTAAGTATCTATTTATCTATATAAGTATGTGTATCGTCCCTTAGTACCCATAGTATAAGCTTTGTTTAGTTTGGGACTAAGTTGATTTGTGTAAGATTGTCCGAAAAATATTTATTGATTCATATTTAATATTTATTTTTGCTGGAACTATACTAATTCTAAATATTTAAAATACTCACCCAGTACCGGTTAGGCTGTCAATTTCCTTCTCAAACTAATTTATTTCTCACAAACTAGCAGAGTCAAAATACGCATAGCACTGTCAAAACCAAACTATCGATATTCCATTTCATAAAACACAAAAAAACTTTTTTTAAATTGTTTATTTTTATGACTTATTCGTCAGCGTTTCACTACAATACTGGCTGTGTAAAACATAACTTGGTATATAAAATGAGAGAAGCTACCCCTTGACGTTGTCAATATGCGTTGTACGCTTCACTCGCCACAGATTACTGAACAGAGCCAGAGGCAGCGGTCCCTAATTACACGTAGAGGGGCGCTCGAGACTAGGCATATGGCCTTGCTTCGTCCGTGTTATCGGAATTTCATTGCTAATTTTGCATAACTCGATGATCCTAGTGTTGAAATAAATCATGAATTTTGTCGACATTAGTGATTCTAAATTTAGATACATAATATGTCGTTTAAAATTCTAATAATGAAATTTCATTTAAATTTATTACCTATTTTGAAATTTATTTATTTCATTTATTGCGCAATTAATGAAATGTAAAATACGTACAAATGGCAGATATAATATTGCCGGCATTCTTTTACGGAGCAAAAGTTTTCGTTGTATTAACCGTTATGTGGGTAAAACTTTTTTTGTTACTATAAAAGTGTGTTTTGGCTTTATTATTATGTGCTACATGCTCCAGTCCAAAGAGAAGCGCCTCACCTATCTATACTTAACAATTTGGTTTTGGTTTTTATAGTGGCTGAAATGCAAATTAGCACATGTAAGTAAGTATCAAAGAATGTTGAAACGATCTTTAACGATATTTTTAGGGTTTCGTACCCGAAGGGTCCAAACGGGACCCTATTGTTGTCACTCACGCGTCCGTCCGTCCGTCCGTCGTCTATCACAAATGTCTACAGCAAAACGGTTAGAGTTACAGTCTTCAAATTTTCACAGTAAGCATCTTGTTGACCCACAACTATACAAATAGTCAAAACTTAATGTTTTTAATGATAGGATCCCATACAGCTAAAGGAGGGCACGGAAGGAAGAAAGGAAATGAATGCATTTATAAGCTCAGATCTTTGAGATTATAAGGATGGCAGTACAATTTATTATGCCTTTTATTGATTATAGCAGTATCTGTGCATATATTAGTCTGTGACTGTATAACGTTCACAGACACGAATGAATACATAATATTATTTCCTTGTCTCTGCTACTAAAACTCTCCGCATTACAGTTAACTGACGATTCGTGAACCTTAATGTGACGAGATAAGGTCTACCAATGGGACAGTATACTTTTATATCACGAGCGCGGGTTAGCCATAGTTGTTGTTGTGACACATACGAACACATAGGCTATGCGAACTCGTAGCTCCTACGCGCACACATAGAAGATGCCCATGTATTATAGTTCAACAAACAATCATGGTTGACCCGCGCTCGTGAGATAAAAGTCCTGTAAACTCATAGGCATAACTTCTAATTTTCATCCACAATCCACATTTGGCGTTCCTAACAACATTTGGACTTGTTTTGTGTCAGATTATTAAATAATATCAAAATAATTGGCATCCTACACATTATACACATAGTTCGTGTTCGTACACAACTGTGAGGCCAAGTGCTGTCAAATTAACGCATGCAAAAATCTACCTAACAGTCAGTGCTATAAGTCGAGTTTTGCTTGCGTTCGTTTGACAGAATTTGGCCTTATAGTTTTGTACGAACAATACATAGGTAGCCAATAAAGTTTTGACTCTTTGAGAATTGAGAAAGTAAAATTTATTCGGGAAATTTTAATATCGATTCGTCAGGAGGTAAGGAAGCCTTATCGATTTTTCAGTTCTGGTTTTTTTTTATCGCAGATGAAGAAAAGGTAAGTAATTCTAGATTGTATAGTAGATAAGAATGACCTGAATGATATGACCGCCTGTTGTTTGTCTCTACATATTGTGATTTTGTACTGTACGGTGTCCTTTATTTGATGTGTGCAATAAAGTGTATCTGTATTGTATTGTAAGAATGATAAAGAAACACACAGTTTGCCAATGTTTCTATGGAATAGTCGGATGAAAACTTAAATCTTCTTCCTGTTCCAGAAATCTTCGGAACGACCGATCCGATTGAAGAGCATCTTTATTTCAACCAAGTAACGAGTCTGTTTCATTTACTATGGCTAAGAAAATATTTTAATTTGTTAACTAGTTAAGGGGAGGTATCCCCAACGCAAATGTCCCGCTCTAACACGCGTGAGTTTACAATTAACCATTCCGCTCTCTACGCAAGCTCTGCGCGCAGTTTTGTAAATATTTAGCTATAGTCATTAAGCCAATCATTTTATCAAAGCAAACCCTGCGAATTTGTCTATAACTATTTGCGATATTTAATTGAGTACAAAAATTAAATGTTAAATATCAGTAACATAGCCGTAGTATTGAAAATACATTCCAACAAGGGGTAACTTCGCGATTTTTTTCTATCGAGTGAAATTCATCAGGTCGTGTAACTGACTGCGATTTTGACTAGACAAGATCCTTATGTAAAACATATATTTTTTTTAGATTTTAAGACACTATATTCTATGTCTCAGATGGTTTTTAAAAACTCAAAAGTGGTAATACCCGGCCTTAAGTAACTGTATCGAAATGTTCCACTTGAGTAAAATTAAAGGTGCCCAGAGTTCGGGCAACGTCACACTCTATGAGTTTACTTGTCTATCGACCTTGTCTTTTGTTTAGTTTTACTTCGTTTTATTACAAAATCTTTAGCAAGTACTTACATCACTAATAGGAAATATAGACAAGGAATAAATAGGGTTCCATTTAAGGTGCGAAATTAACAGAAATTCCGCTGTCTCTTTACTCTAAACGGGTGAGATGACGAATGCGCCAAAATTGGAGGGATTTAACAAAGATGTGTTTACAGGATGACTGTATCTAAAAACTATTTAGTAGGTATTTATTTTCTGAAGCCTTCTGGTCTTCTGACATTGACTGTAGGGTCAGGTGATTTGTTAAAAAACATTATTATTTAATTAAATGCATGTTTTACTAATTTGTTCTTAGTGGTACTACTAATATATTAAATAAGATCAATAAGGCTTGTAAGAAAATTCCTGAAAATCCCGGGACTTTTGGGATAAGTGAAATACAACAGTAAACCTTACCGGTTCAGTACGGCAGCGCCCTGTGCTGCGTATAAAACTGGTACTCCTCCTCTTCAGTGAGTGTACACTCTTCGAAGCACCACAGTCCGCCAATGGCAAGCAGGAGAGTGTATATCGCGTAGTACACCAAGTATATCAGTATGCTAAGCCACATCGCGGTGACACCTGCTAACAATACATTGTTGTCAGGCAGAGCTGTAAAGGATTGTGCCAGATAAATTGTTGAGACATTCGGTGACGGTGGGTGGGTACTCAATTAAAGGCTAGTTTATACAGTACAAGATATTGCATGCAATTTTGACTACATTTCGGTCTTCGGGCTACCGATGTAAGATGAGGACCAAACCCTGCGATGTAATGAAAATCGCATGCAAGTTTTTGCATCGTGTAAACGGGCCTTAAAGGATTGTGCCAGATAAAGTGTTGAGACATTCGGTGACGGTGGGTACACATATTTAGGTTCGCGTCTTTGGGTTCGTGTAATAACTTAACTTTAACTATGGAGCACAAGAGGAACGAGTTTTGGTTTTTCAACGGTGTGTAAAACCGCGGGGTAAATCACGTAACTTTTCGAACGTACGATACGGACGGTATAAATGTCAAATCCCATACTAAAAATTACATTAAAATATGCCTACCGTACGTTCGAAAATTTACGTGAGTAACCGGGTGCAACCTCACAGAACGGTATATATTAAATATGCTAATAGACTGCAAATATTACATTTTAATGTATTCTGTTGTCATGGGTAATGACGTCATCTCTCAGTGAAAAAAATAAACAGTAGGATTCTTTTGTAATGAGGCCTGGGACCCCAGGGCAGTCCCTGGGGTCCCAGGCCTAAATCTAATCACAATGGCCTGCAACGTTCATTGAATACTAGCAATTTAACCAGTCATCTACACTGGTAGGTATTCAATTAACGTTGCAGGCCATTGTGATTAGATTTTTAACATTTTTACCGTTGAAAATATTTTACACGTTTTATAAGAAACATAGCATGTAAGTTAATTTTGTAGAAGCTTACCTGCAGGTTAATAGTTGTTTGATTGTTTTTATCAAAACGACGACAATTTGTGATCTGCAAAGAAAATATAAAAAGAGTGAGTACTTTTCGCCAAAACAAAAGCGGAGTGAATATAGTATGGGCATCTGAAGAATAGTTGTAAATTAGATCTTAATGAAAAACCCTAAATCACACAAATGACCCCGAACGAGTAAAATATGTCAATATCGTAGCAAGTGGAACTGCCATTGATTGATACTTTTTGGTGAATGAAAACCTCGTGAGGAAACCAGTCTAATACCAATAAGGTTGAAATGTCAGATGGCAGTTCTAAATAACATCTACGCCAAATCAGCATGTCCCCCGTACAGAACAAAGTAACATAACCGGCACCAAAAATTCTATTTTTGACGACCACCCTTGAATATTTTTTCTTCCGTCGTCTTGAGTCGACGGAGTCCCTCTATGCGGGACTCGTATTTCTGGCCGTGTACCCCGAACATCGAAATCTGAACTTCGTAAAGTGCCGTCCCTTTCACTCTTATAGTATATAACACAAAAGTATAGGGAACGCCACGATACGAATTTCGGATTTCGATGATCGGATTAGACCCTCTGGGCGGTTTGCTCTTCGGGCATCTGAAGATACCTAACCCAGCTATTTTAGGACTCAAGAGTGCTGGTTATGTGACTTGGTTATATATGGGGAACAAGGCACCAAATGTTGGGGTTAGGTGTAAAATCGGACCCTGGGATTCTAAGGGCACAAAATGAAAATGCCATGTTAGGAGAATGGGGTTGCCCCCAGGCTCACCCCCACGAGCACTCAGGTACTTCCTAGCAGCCCGCCACAAGCTGCCTTACGTTATTCTTATTTAGACTATGTGAATACTATACTATATTGATAGTGAAACTTTACACCAAAGGATGATACATTACGATTATGTATCATCTAATTACCGTGGCAGTTTCCTACAATGTTCCGGTTGCGGACGTTCTTCACGGGCCAAATTATAGTAATGTGACGTCACAAGAGACGTCAACAATAAAATAATTACAGTAGTAGTACCTTATGCAATTGAAGTAAAACAAGAGAGGTATTATGGTAAGTCATTTTCACGCGGACTATACGTCACGACTACCTGCCTATATATTATCTAGTTGACGTAGGTACATTCATCGTCTGCTTTAATGATGGT
This sequence comes from Cenopis cana, assembly GCA_951800055.1. Classification (NCBI taxonomy): domain Eukaryota; kingdom Metazoa; phylum Arthropoda; class Insecta; order Lepidoptera; family Tortricidae; genus Cenopis; species Cenopis cana. Next base: position 16,155,717 of record OX637479.1, on the reverse strand, counting down.
GAATGATACTTGCCAAAATCAAAAATAATTCTAAATAAAGATTTAGATTTAATTAGACGCGCATTTTTCTCCCTTGAATTAAAAAAAAATAATTCAGTTTATTTTTCGCTTTTTAGTGCTGAAGATTTTCTGAAGTCGGTTAAAAAAAATTGTTTACATTATCCGCACAAATTCATTTGAAATGCGTTTTGTTCAAAATTTTCTTTCTATGGGAACTTTTTATTTTTATTGTTTGTATATCGGCAAATAGGGATCCTTGTAAACTTTGGTACCTAACTTTAGTAATAGATTGCGTTTTTTTTATTATGGCTTGAGCCTGTCTAAGGCACGAGTGAATTAGCATCTTCTGGGTGAGCTCGCTTCACCGTCAGCCTCATCTTTGCCCCCTAGTTTGATGCTATCCAAGAACAATCCCATTTAAATAAAAATTAAACAAGTGCTCCTTTCCCAGTAGGTATTGGTTCATATGTGAGTATCTGTCCCTTCCCTATTAAGCCCTTTTTCTTACGTCAGACGGAACACACTAGCCACCATCTTCACGTTTTAAAAATGGGTTTTAAAAAATGGGTTTACTCTACCTGGATATTTACCAAGTAACGTAAATTAAACCAGTCTTTTATTGCCATTTCCATTAAAATCGCGTGAGTTTTTTTTTTAATGAAAAGACGTAAAATGTCTGTCAAAAATGACAAAATCTATTAATAATGTGTCCCCTGAAAACAAAAAATGAAACGATGACGTCAATACGCGTGTACGTATCATCAATGTGTCAATCAACTTATTTTTGTTTACTCGACGGTAGTTAGGTATAAACACGCGTAATTTAATATTTGAAATTAACTTATCCTGAACTGAAAACGCCTGGAGGAGCTATTGGTCCATGAAACATCTGATGAAGGGCGATCAGCCACGAGCACTCAAGCGTACTACCGATTCTCTGCACAGACTTTGGTCTTTGTCATAAGTCTCAAAAGTTCAAACTCGGGGTTTGCCAGCGGGCCACGGAGCGCAACATATAGGGTGTAAAATTAAGGGATCACATCCGGAACACCACGTCGACGTGGCTCGGAAAGCGGCTAAGTCAAAATGGGACTGGCTGGTCATGTCTGCTGCATGCCGAGCGAGCTGTGGGCCAAGATAGCTACAGACAGACAGACACACTTTCGCACTTATAATATTATTAACTAAACTAACTGGGTTGGCACGACGACCCAAAATGAGTCTAGAGCCTCCGACACAAGAGCTCGCCACTTTGCTCGGTCCTGCCCAATTTCTCGCCAGCTTGCACCAGCTCCGAGCTCAAGCAGGTCCGCTTCCACCACATCCCTCCAGCGATACTTGGGGCGACCCACCAGACGTAATAATAATATTAGTAATTTAGTACTTGGCTTGACACGCTGCCGCGTGTCTAGATAACATTATTAGTAATTAAGTATATTAGTATGGATATGTACCTACTTAAATACATAGAAAACACAAGACTCAAGAACAATAATTATTCGTGTCCATCGAATAAATGCCTGGACCGGGCTTGGAACCCGGGACCATCAGCTTCGTAGCCAGGATCACTAACCAACTAGGCTAAAATTGCTAAATTTAAAGGTAAAACCAATTTTAACTCACGTCTGACTATAGCCTTATTTACACAAGTACGAGACTCGCATGCGAGTTTCATTACACTGCGGGTCACGGAGGTATAACGAGCTCAATCGCTCTATAATACCGCGCAATGTAGTTAAACTCGCATGCGAATCTCGTTTAGAGTGATAAGAAATAATGTAGAACTACACTGCACAACAATTACTGTAGATCGAAAGTAACAAAATAACCGAACAAAATATTGAAAAATGCTTTGGTAACTCTGTGAAAAAATCCTAAATATCATCGTAAAAATAAGCTTTCATGCTGATTATTTCGTAATATCTCTACGGGAGTGATATGTTTTTTTTATATAAAAAGGGTAGTTTTTATATTGTTGTAGCAAAATAACCGGATAGTTTTTTGATAAATAAAAATAAATAAAATAAATAAATATTTTGTGGACAATCTTACAAATCAACCTACCTAGTCCCAAACTGAGCAAAGTTGAGTTGAGTTAGTACTATGGGTACTAAGCGACGATTTACAAAATATTAATATTCCAGTATTCCAAAAATCAATCAAAATGTACTAAATATTCACGAAAACTACGCGCAGAGTTCCGTAGAGAGCGGGATGGTTAATTGTAAACTCGTGCGTGTTAAGGCGCTACACTGAGAAATTTGGAGACTTTGAAACGCTGCCTACCCAGACTAGCAAACAGTAGGGGCTCATTTTCAGATATATGATTCTTGACTATGTGATTGTGGTACTGACAATAACGAAACATGATTGCTTAAAATTTTCTCGATAGAAAATAAATCCAAAGTCGAGTCTATATTTTCATTTTTTTTCCTCAGCCTACTAAAACAACGCATTATTAAAAGACACGATTAATATGATGGTATTTTACCTCATCTAGTTACTGACAAGACGAAATTTAATAAACCTGCACACAGTCAGATATATAACGAGATTTGACTAAAAAGCCATTCTCGGAGGGGGTTGCATCCCGTTTTGTCGTGAGCGAAAAACAAAGGGTGTCTCTTTCAATCGGTATATCGCCTTAAAGCGAAACGTTTGCAGTGGGACTGCCTTGCCTTAAGTGACCTTTGACAACAAGCGGACGAAATTAACCAACAAAATTTAAGTTCTTTTTACGGGGTTATTGTTAAAATGGGTCATTGTCCAATTTAGGTGCGCGTCTTTTTGGTGGACATATCGAAAGTTAAGCTACAGCTACAGTTAAGGGCTACAAAGCTTAATTTTGGATTCGTCTAGATATTTAGTCATAATTTCTTTTCCCATTTATTTGGGGTCGGCGCAGCGTGTCTATCTCTAGTAACCCGCATAAACAATGTCTCCATTACTGGAAATCCAAGCGATAAAAACATTACTTACATACACATAAGCCGCTAACTATTTCCACCTGGCCACCGGAAGGACAACTTTTGTTTTTTCAACTGACAATTACCCAAATATTACCTTGTCTACTATCTACTATTCATACTTAGGTAAATATTATTAATTAAAATTTAGTTACAACCATGTGACGTAACATAAATGTGACTTGGAAAACAATTGCGGGCCGTAAATAAGGAAATAACAATTAAAATGACATTTAACCTCCGTATCTTTTAAGAGAAACATGCCACAACTTCTATAAAAAAATAATTATCATCTTGTTAGTCGGCTGAAGGTCGTAATCACCAGAGGAGCAGTTCACCACCGCTCTCCAAACCCCTCTATTTTGGGCTAAGTTATATTGCCCATCATCATTCGCTTGCCCTTTTCCCATTTATTTGGGGTCGGCGCACCATGTCTTTTTCTTCCATACATCTCTGTCGCCCGTCATCTCTACATTCACATCCTTCTTATTCATATCGTCTTTCACACAATCCATCCACCTTTTCTTTGGCCTACCTCGTTTCTTGCGTCCATCCACACTCATATCTAACACTCTTCTTGTTACATGCCTTTCATTTCATCCCTCCTCATTACATGGCCGTACATTGCCCATGTTGACGATATAAATAATATAAGGAGACAAATTGTGACTTAGAGAGTTAGGGCACAGCTGAATGTTATTTTCCTCTCGCTCATATTTGGAGCAGCACATCTTGGAAAGTACTTTACAAGACCGCAGCCTCTGTAGGTATGTGGTAGATATGAATAGTTCAAGAATGAAAGCATAGTACTAATGATTTTAAAGCACGCCAATTTTCAGAATTTCGTGTCTTGAGTCCTTAAGGGGGGGTTTGAAGTGAATCTATCACTGCTTCGTACATTTTCTCTATCTCAAGATCTACATTCGTATAAAGTGGTGGGTCGTCGACCTCATCTTTACCCCTGGCTAGATGCTGGCTAAGAGCAATCCCATTATTAATAAAAAAGCGGCATTAAAAAAAAATGGTATCCTCTGCCTAGTCATTTTGGGAATATAAACGTAGGTAAGTTTGTCTGTTATACGTATTTTAATTAAGGTTAGTTGAAATAGTTGTTATTTAGCTCGATTGCAGGCCGCATTAAGTAGGCATATGTCTTCGTCGACAGCCGCCCCCGTCATCCTGAAATGCCCTGGGGTGGCAGCATACCGGGCAAAGCACCTCGGATCACCGAGGTCTCTATCAGAAGTCGTCGGCAACGTCAAGGGTCTGCTAGGCTTTCTGGTAGAATTGGGTTGGCACGAGTAACGTTGTCAACCCACCACGCAAAATAGGCGCATTCGACGTCGAGTCGCGGAAAACTAGCCCGCGTAAACCTATCCTATGTCTTCGTAATATGTAGAAATTTACATATCAAGTTCGTCTCAGTGGGACCGTCCTTTATTTCGCAAGTGCCAATGAACGAACAAGAAATGTGCAAAAATATATATGCACATATAAATATTGGGCAAGTGCCCTTGACACACTAATACGCGTCTGTCATATTGCGAGTAAAATGCGGTGTTCGAGGCGGTTCACGCAAACTGAGTTATAAGGCCTGAATTGTTTGGTGCAGTTAAGTGCAAAAATATGTATCGAGTGTATCCTCTCATAAATATGGTACTAAAACCTTAATTCACCGACATAAGGGCTATGGGACATATTTTTGAGCAAGTTGTATTTAATTTACACGCTTTAATTTACATTCAATAGGCAACCGACCGCCACATTAGGCTAGTAATGAATAGGTACTCAGAATTCGTTAAAAATGAATACGTAGAAAGATAAGTTCCTCACGAACATTATCTCATCTTAAATATTAACATAAACAACACTGAACTTCCTGTGTAATGAACCAAATGCCCATATAATGTATGTTGGTGGAACATCTTCCTTCAAACTTTCATCGTTTACATCAGTCTTTTAATACCTATACGCTTTTATTATATTATTTTTGCCGCATAGTTACAGACTGGGTTTAAGTAGGATTTTTTATCTAACGTTAGTGTAAGTGTCACGTTATTCAGAAAAAAATACCTACATTTGAATGGTATTAAAGTGGCAGTCATAATAGCAAATACGTCAGGGAACAATAACAACTTTTAATCGATTGTTAATTTTTGTTATTTGTGCTTACAGAATACCTAGATGGCTTACAATGAAAACATTCGTCCTTACACTTATTTAAAAAATAGAACTAACTAATAATACGACAGTCATCATCATCATCATCATCATATCCAGTGCCAAAATTACCGGTCCTGCGCTCCCGCATCCAGCGGATTCCCGCGACCTTTACCAGGTCGTCAGTCCACCTTGTGGGGAGTCTACCCACGCTGCTACACGGCAGTAGTCGCTTAAAAAGATGCCTAACTAGTAACTATACTGCAGCAGTATACCTCAGTGCAATTAGACCAACTTTCATACAAACCCGGACATTGATAATTACTAATTGAAACCTTTTGGGATATGTTCGGACACCTTTCAGAGTGACGCTCACGAAAGTCCCCAGACCTTATCACGTCATCTTTTTTTGTATGAGGAAAAAACAAAAATTGGCCTGAAACCTATCGTGTGTGGTGTCAAATGAAAGGTGTAAGCCGGTTCTAAAAATATATGCAAATACACCCTGAAAGGTGTCCGAACCTATTCCAAAAGGTCCCAATCAGTAATTATCAATGTCCGGCTAAAAACTAATTTCCCCGTTAGCCAAGTAAAAATATGCCTAACCATACGGCAGTAGCCGGCTAAAAATCGGCCTAACTAAGTATACGGCAGTAGCCGGACAAAATTCACTTTATTCACTGATTCGACAAATCTCTCATGTTATTTTTAAATCTAGTTTGTTAAGTGTAGTAATTTATCTCGTATATGTGTAGTGAAAGCTGTTAAGGGAATAAGCGATGTATATTAGAAACCTTACTTCTGTTTGCTTTCCAAAGAAATAAAATAAAAATCAACTTTGACGACCTTCAGCTTCCTTGCCTACGAAGCGCCGGTCCTGAGTTCGAATCTCGGTAAGAGTAAATATTTGTTGGATGTAGTATACTTTGTTTCGGAGTCTTGAATGTTTTTTAAATATTAACCGTAACACAAACTTTGTTGAGCTGACTATTCGTACGGAACTAGTTCAAATATTGATACTGATTACCTTCTAAATAACTATATGTCAAAAAACATATTTACCTACAGGTTATTCTACTTAAATCTCACCACCAGAGTTCTGTTTCTATTGCGCTCCGTTTACAAAGATGAACAAGCCTTAGAACTGGCATGGCTCGTCGTGACCAAACCAGTACGTTGCTCAACATTAATTCAATGAACATATAATTTTCTTCAAAGCCTTTAATTCTGTAAATGGCACACATGTACAATTGTACATTATACGTATGTATACTATGCACTATACTATACGTGTGTGTGTACGTATTTCGGTGATGAAGTCATGATATTTTTGAGCATGTTAAGGCGCTACACTGAGAAATTTGGAGACTTTGAAACGCTGTCCTGCCCAGACTAGAAAACAGTAGGGGCTGATTTTTAGGTATATGATTTCTGACTATATGATTGTGGTACTGACAATAGCGAAACAGGATTGCTTAAAATTTTCTCGATAGAAAATAAATCCAAATTTGGATCTATATTTTCCTTTTTTTCCTCAGCCTAATAAAACAACGCATTATTAAAAGACAAGATTAAGTTAATATGATGGTATTTTACCTCATCTAGGTACTGACAAGAGGAAATTTAATAAACCTGCACACAGTCAGATATTTAACGAGATTTGTCTAAAAAGCCATTCTCGGAGAGGGTTGCATCCCGTTTTGTCGTGAGCGAAAAACAAAGGTTGTCTCTTTCAATCGATATATCGCCTTAAAAAATTTAATACTTAGACATATCTGGCAAGTCAAGCAAGTGACACTGTCACGTTGAAATTATTTGGCAAATGAAATTGAATGAAGTTTTAACCACTGGGTCTTACAAACAAGTGTGCATAACAAGTGAAATTAAAAGATTTAAAAATCGACCAAGTGCGTCTCAGGCCACGCGCAATGTAGGCATCCGTTAGTTGTCTGCCCGTAACATTAACGATCAAAAAGTTTGCAAAAAGATTGTTGTTGACAGAATTAACAACATTATCTAAGGTATTAATGAAAATAATATGAAAGTTTGCTTTAGCAAAGTACATTCCTTAAGTTTCACGTTTCTGGCCACTAAAGCCTCATTAAGCGGGACAAAAGTAGATTTTAAATATGAAGTTTTGTTATACTCATACTCATACTCAACTCATTTATTTGCAATGGATCATATACATTACACGTCAGAAACAATGATAATATGTCAAGGTATAAATAGGTAGGTATATTAAGTATTACTATTTATATTAATAAATTATAAAATTTACAAATCATTTCATTTGTCAAATACAGAGCATAGGTATTTGATTAAGAGAACCACTACTAATTTTAGACCCTATTAAGCCATATGTACCTTTTTATAATTATTAGAAATAAACAGATATTTGTTTTCGGTTTTCGATGTTCTCGGCAAGCATGTAAGCATCTAAGAGGTACCCGATAAAATGTTGTTCCTAAGAATTCTTTAACTTCCCTTTGACCTATGAACTTGAAATTTGGAGATAAACGTGTGAAAACGCACTTTACCGGTTTTTTTAGGAATTGTATGTACCCTTGGCGACACTCCTGGTGAGGAATCTAATGAAGCATTCTTATTTAATTCGGTTAAGCCGTTGAATTGTTACGAGGGGACATAAGAACGGGCATAGATATATAGATATCATTTATTGTATTGATCATACATTGTCAAGAACATTATCACAACTTAGACATAAAGGCAGGTCAGACACAATAACCCTATATTTGGGCTTCGCCGCACCCGGGTAAAAAAGTTAAATTTCCAAATCACATTCCAGCCTATTTCTATTTGCGGCTATGTTTTAAGCAGATAAATTAAACGAGCGTTAGCTAGCAGGCTCTGCGTGTCGAAATTTGCGAGTGTTGCAACAAGTGGACACTACTCCCGCCGCCCGCCGGCGAAGGTTATAATACGGCATTAATGAATCAGAATCAGAATCAGAATCAATTATTTATTCGTGACAATACACAACACACACAGCAAAAAGAAAGAAAAACAAATAAAACAGTAAAACATGGTAGGTATTGCACGAAATGAACTTATCTATCCGATTAACTCATCGAAAACGCGATGTTTTTCCAGTTTTCATTAATATATTTAGTACAAATCAAAATCTGCAAGCTAAAATAAGAAAATATTTGGATAATTATATCAAATTAAAGGAAAAACTGAAAAATTTAGGCTCCGAGCAGATGACTGACGATTTTTTAATGAGTATGATGTAATTTGAGACGTTAAGAGCCGTAAGGAAGCCTGAGTCTTCTAGGTAGATGCCCTTAAGGCGTAATAATAAGGAACGGTTGAGAAATTTGTGGGCCGAGCGTGATTGCTCCGGTAGCTCAGAGGAAAGACGCAGGTTCAAATCCTGCTCAGAACCATTTTTTTTTTCAATTCTGCCTTTAATTTGAAATCCGTTGTTTTGCTTTAGCAGTGTTACTGCTTAATGAAAAATTAATTTAGATGTTTGGATGTTTGTTGAATCACGCAAAAACGGCTGAACGGATTAGCACATTCTCTTTGGTCTAGTTAGAGTAATCGCGACTCTCGTTTGAGCGTCAACTTAACATTTTTAACCTTTTCGATGCCGACGACGCAAATATCCGCACCATCGGTGCAACGCTAACGACGGATCTATACGTTTTTTTTATTATTTTATTATTAATGGGATTGCTCTTGGCCAGCATCTAACCAGGGGGCAAAGTTGAGGCCGACGGTGAAGCGAGCTCACCCAGAAAATGCCTATTCACTCTTGCCTTGACCAGGTTATATGAACACGGAAATACAGACGCCGGCAGGGAATTCCAAACCTTAGCAGTGCGCAGGTGAGGAATTGAGGATGGTAACCTGCCGTACGTCTGGATGTCCGATGGAAGAAGGGGGAAGGCGGTATGAGCTCATGGAGCTCCTGAGCACACTCACCAAAGTACAATTTGTAGAAGACGCATACACATGCTACTTTACGTCTATGTGCTAGATTCTGCATCTTATACCCTACATCTTTATCCACTGTCGCCTCCTGGCTCTGCGATCCACCGAGTCGAGTGCGGCAAGTTGGTACGTACCCAAGCCATCCCAAAGGTGACAACACAACGTCAACGTACGTAATACATAATTATAGGGTTCAACTTCGCGTTTGACATACCCATGTCATGGTGTGACAGCTTTTGTATTTGACAGAGCGTCGAAAAGCTTAAATAACCTAGTTGAACCTTGAACAATGCTGTAACTGTCACAGATTTGTCTGAATTAACACCCTGGTGGTGTGTGAGAGCCGAATTATAGCTGAAGTGGCAAAAGGAATAATAGGCCAGATTAAGAAATAAAATAAACAGAGCGTTAATTTTAAAATATAAATTAATTCGCAATTATGTTTTCATTAAAATTTTAAAAATTTTGGATTATAAAAATCTGTAGTTTTAAATATATCAATTACTATTATTAATTACTATTACTGTTGTAGCCTGACTGCCTGAAGTATTAAAATGCTCTCGTGGCCTATTAGCAGAATCAATATTTGATTTTATTATATTTTTATTATCATACTAGAATGCAAGCTTAAGTGCTAGATGGACCTTCTGACATCTGTCGTGTAGAAAAACCAAAAACAATACATAGCACAGGATGTTAATTTATATATAACTTACCTAGGTATCTAATTTTAGATGTAGGCACAACAGCTTGAATATTATATACGAATGCCTATGAATGTAGGTTAAATGTTGATGTAAGGATTAAAAATATCGTAATACTGATGAAAGTTGTTAGCCTAATAAGTAATAACGTTTCGTTTGTTGCCTAAACGTTACTCTGAACACTGCATATTATGAAATTGGTGTCATGTTACACTTTGACTCTCTACAGTCTCTACACATAAGTAGGTACTAGTTTCGTGTTTTGATACCACAGAGGTAAACAGACACGCGGCCTAGAAAACGGTTTTGTAGCCAATGGACGCTTGTATACTTTATCGTTGACGGCCACGGAACGGTAAAACTCTATGGTTTACTTTAGTCTAAATATGAATGAAACCATAGAATTACCGTACCGTGGAAGTCCACGGTACAGTATAAAAGCGAACAATGGACGCTTGTGACGCTAGAAAATTCAAAGCGCGTTGCCAAACTTTTTTGATTTGAGGATTCCTTGTGTTACGGAGTGCAACATTTGTCACGCTCAGAATATCTGATACTCGTATCTCTACATAAAATCATGAGTGAGTTCTCAAAAAATTTAGCAGAGGTTTTAAGGTCTTTTATTTGTTCACTTCTCATGCTCGAAAAGTGTGTCATATAAGGCTTTGCGCTACTCTGCAAACTACAAGATTCGTCTTTCAGCCCACATGAACCCACTCTCTGCGACGCTATTGGAGCCAAACCCAATTAATAGACTCAAGAGAGCAAATGTGCTGCCGGAATTATATGAGAGTTAGGACAGTGGTCCCAACACCCCCAATGTCGACCAACTAAAACCAATCTGCTCAGTTTTGCCACTGATCGCAGATACATATAGAGAGAAAAAAAAAATTGGCTTTGCTTCTCAAGTCTTTTTCAAGCTTTCGGCTGTTAGCGTTTCCCTGGGACTGGGACAATACTATTATACTATTCTGTGCTGGGACACTGAACGCCCAAAAATTACTATGATTTTTATAAAAAAATACGTTGCTGCCTTCTACTAAAAAGGTGTTCCCAAGGTCTAATGCTTCACAGATCCTGCAATGAAGACCGTAAAGTTACACCAGTCACGCTCTTGTTATAATAGTGTATGTTATAACTTATAAAAACAACAGCCGACAAATAACATACAAATAAAATATAAAAAATCTCTTTAACTTCACACAGATATTATGGATACGTAAGCAATAAGCATATACATAATAAAATATACTAGTGAAATACATACATTTAAAAATACACAATTATTGTCATGCTATCCTGAGTACAGTACCCGGCAATATATATTGCACGTCGCACGTCAGGCTTTGGAAAGAGACAATTAGCTGTTTACAGCGATTTCCGAACACTGGCAAACATCCATCAATTGTCTTATTTATTAATTGACGTTTCATGTCAAAAAAATCCTGCACTTTATGGACTTTATTAGTTTACATCAATTCGGTGACATGTAAACTTTGGATATCTTTAGAGAGCTGTTTCAACTACTAGAAAAAGTATTGTCAAACAATCATGTATCATTTTGTACATCGAACAATTTGGAGTTGAGGGCTTTCAACAACTTTATATTATATATTTTGCCGACAACTGACAAATGTCACGTAAGAAGTGTGAGACAACGCTCTATGAAGGCGAAATTAGCCGAATCTCTTTCCAAAGGTCGACGTGCAATATATATCGCCGGGTAGGTATTAAATAGGTTGAAAAGTGGTTGAAAACGACAATGTATAACACTCGTAAATCTTATTTAATAGTACATAATATATTTCCTAATGTCTAATAATAGTACACATAATTGTTTTTAAATGCAAAGGTCATTTATAAGGGTCAATGTTGACGGTTCCATGGTGACCTTGAACGAGGCATGTAAGACGCCATTACTGTGACGTCACAACCATTAATATGACGACACAGTCATTAATGAAAGGCCATCATATATGCCACTATGAATCTATTCTACGTTAAAAAGGGACGACTAGAATTAAATTTAATACCGTCGTAAATAGGACTTACTTAATTACAACGATTTAAAATAGGTTCAGGTGCGTGCAACGTGAAATAAAAATATAAATAAATACATATAAATTATAAAATAACATAGTTTATATTTTGTCATATATATAAACAAAATAAAATTATACATATACCTAAATATTAATTTAATAACAGGTACTAAAGATGGAACAATTTTTGATTTGATTTAAACAACACGGAGAAAAAAAACTTTACTTACACTAAGTATAGTTAGGGTTACAAAATTTTACTTAACGGCACGACAACATTTGTTTTTTGCAATAACTGCAAACTCGTTTTGCAGGGATAGCTAAAATAAAAATTTTTTTTAGTAGCGTTAACAAAAGGTATTACTCTCAATAAATATGCTCGGAATTAGGGATGCGCTGTTCCCGAAAATATTTCCAAAAGTTCCTGATTTGCATAAGGAATTATTCACAAGCAGGGCAAATTTCCTGTACAATCCAGGAATATACAAAGAACAGCACATCACGACTTGCGGCACGTTTCAATATGCGTATCACTGAAAATTCTCAACTGCAATTTGCTACACAATAGCCTAGCTAGCACAATAGGTTATATTTTTATGTTTTATGTGATGATTTAGTATATTTCCGTCATAAAACGTGACGGTATAACCTATCGTACTGACTCTGCAGATCAAACTAGCCACCCAGAAAGCTGCAAGCCCAGCGGACGATTTTCTACTTCATCGTCGACGGCCACGGCACGGAGAATCTTTATGGTTCCATTCATAAATAGACCATAGACCAGCGGTCGGCAACAGGCGGCCGGCGAACCCCTTACTTGCGTTGTGGCCCGCGTGCCTTCTTATTGACAACCGACACCAATGTACCTTTCGTCTGATAGTCACAAATTATTAACACGTACGACCCGCGACAATTTTGTTAGCTACTATGTGGCCCTTAGCTGCTAAAAGGTTGCCGACCCCTGCCATAGACTTTAGACTAATTATGAATGAAACCATAGAGCTGTACCGTGCCGTGAACGTCCACGGTAAAGTATAAAAGCGACCAACGCCGGCTTTGGTTTCAGCTGAAGGTCAAGAGTAAGTTGCGCAACTCACCAAGGTCACAGCGCAGGAGTGGAGTGGGCCAAGCAGTCCGCGGCTCGCGACTGAGAGCCGTGCGCCTGCGCCGCCGGGGTTTCACAACCCGGTGTCTTAATACTTCGGTGATTGTAACGAGGGTTTAAGGCAAGGTTGATTAGTCGCTCGGAACGGTTCGTCATGGGGTGGTTTTTGTTTACATTCGTAAAATCGCCGTATTCTCAAGAGATAGGCAAAGGTGTTTTCGTAAAGTTGTGAGCGAGAGTTAGGAATCAACTCTCTAGTGAAAAGAGGAGTGAAAACTCCTGATGCCCATCTGCCAAGATGAGGGTCAGTGAAGCAGAGGCGGAATAACCGTTTGTTGGATGCCATTGAGGAAGCTACGCGCTCGCGAAACTCGAAAACTTTTTAAGGGAGGTAGAATATCGATCTATTTGGAGAGCACTGCAGGCTATGACTATATGGGGTCACGATCCTCAGTCATGAGGTTTCGACGAAGAAGAGATGCTTCCGCATTGGCTTGACCGGTTAAGTGCGTGTCGGACTCCGCACATAAGGGTTCCAAACCAACTGATCTACTCGTATCAATATATTAGAATTTATTGGTAACATAGGTATACGCAATTTTAATAAGAGGTCCTGCTAATTTTAAAATGTTTCGACTCAAATCATGACATAAGTATTGATAGGTCCAATAAACTGATTAAATATGATGATGATAACAACTTATTATATTAAAGTTTTAAATAGTAACGGATTTTTTTTTCTTTTATTGTGTGTGTGTGAGTGGAAAACATCAGTTTCTAATTTGAAGTTTGTCGATTTGATCCAGAAAATACATGCATACTAATTGTACTATATAATAATGGAAGAAAATTTCAAAATACTTGTCAATTTAAGCAGAAAATATCCTAAATGAGCATTTTCAACTGATAGGGCTCTTAATGCTAAAAACGATACATATCTTTCTATTTCTATTCTATTTTTAAAGAAGGCTTTTCCATCAAATTAATGATGATTTCACCAACCAATGCTTGTACGGTATCACCGTTGACGTTGTTCGGTATGGACTCTAATGACGGTTGTTCATGGAGTCCCATACATATCTTTAATGTCGTCTGTTCACTTAATTAAACTGCCTCGAAGCTAAGGCTGCGGCTTGAAGCGAGCGGCGTCCGCAACGCAACGTAGCGCGCACCTGTCAGATTGTAAGGAAATCCAATGGGTTTGACAAGTCTACCAGAGCACTGGTCATTTTTCCAATTCTGGGACCTTCATAAAAAGCATTTGAGCATATTTAGAACCGTCTCACATTGAAATCAAAGAAATTTCGGCTAGACTGAAAAGTCATAAGTATTTGAAACCTCCTTTTAGGCATTAAAACTTTAAACTTGCTTTAAACAACCTTTTTGATCAAAGTCATCAGTGACATTCAGTTTTCAAAAAGTATTCTAGTCAAGAGGTAAAATAATTAAAATATATCTAGTATCTGTCAAACTCGCAGAACAGAAACAGAAATATGCAATGACAGGCAATGACAAGTCCACACTCTTTTGCGAGAATGTCATAACAATCTGTTCTAAATTTAAATGGTTGAAAACCTAAATATCACGCGCGCCGCTATGCCTTATTCTGGTTTAATTTGACAAAGTATGTTGTTCAAAGTGCTCAATATTTTCGTGGACCGACTGTACATTCGAAACAACCTACTTACAAAACCTGACCCGCCTGACAAGATGAACTTGGGCAAGAACATTGTCATTTATCAATATAACATGTTAGCCGTACCTTATTATTACGAGAGACTTTTTCAGTTACATAATAAACATCTCCAATCAAAGATTATGTCACGTTAGACGGATTTCCACATAAATATTGTAATAGGCATCGTTTGTTTGTATGCCTAAATGCCAGGCCGTACGAAGATGAATAGCTTATATTGTTAAGAACAGAATCCGACCTAGATTCATTATTGGCAACAATCTTGAACTCAGGTCTGTTATAAGTTTTCGAAACAGATAAATATTTAAATGTGTCATGGTACACTCACCATCAGATATAAGAAATCTCTTTATGGTACTCTGAACATGCACTCTTAAGCCTCGACAATAGAGTTAAGTTTAGAAATTTGCATGCGCTTTGTTTTGCCTAAAAGACAACCTCGTAAAATAGCATCTTATCCAAAATTTTGAAGAAATAGTACCTAAGCCACATTATTTTAATGCATCTTCTTTTCTTGTTGAGCATAATCTTACCAACCTAAACTTATGCTAGCCGGGCAAGGGCATAAATGTAGTTAATCTAATGCGCAAATTGAATATTGATATCAGTAAGATCTCGGTAAATTAGAAACTAGCACATACAGATATACATAGATTAGCGAGGAAGTAATCTGAATATGATTAACAATAGATACTAGGCTAAATCAGGCTCATCTATGAGAGGAGGCCTGTGCCCAGCAGTGGGACGTATATAGGCTGATGATGATGATGATGATGACTAGGCTAAAGATAACTTTATTTGATTCCTACATTAAGTACGGATCTTTATGTACAGTCAGCAGCAATGGTTGCTACGCGGGCGAGGTGTTCAAAATGATCTTCACACGCTCTTATTCCCTTATAATAAAGATGTGTGAAGATCATTTTGAGCACCTCGCCCGCGTAGCAACCATTGCTGCTGACTGTACCAAGAAAGGGTGAAAACGTACTCTTATAAAAGAGAAATGGCAGCCTCGAGGGCCTTTGCCAATGTCAGTGAAGGGATAAATGAACTACGAAATATTGAATAATACTATTTAACAAAAATAAATGGTATGACTGTCGCCAAAATGGCGACGAGAATAACGTACTCTTACCATGCACCATTAGCATTACTTATTGAGACGCAATCCTCACTGACATTTGCGAGGTGATTTTATCATATGTATATGTCACGGCTCAGCGGGGATGACGTAGGCTGTCATGAACGACCCAGGAAGGGCCGAAGGGCATGACAGCTCATACAGAAATGTAGCAACAGGAAACATTTAAATTATGGATCTGGCGCCGGACGTATTTTTTTATTGAATTTTTATTGCCGACTTTTCGCCAGCTGACATTCTGATACAATAACTTGCTTTCCAATGAGTAGGTATGTATGACATCAAAAGTTTCTCAGGGTTTAAGAACCCTAAACTGCTACTAGTATGTACTACTAGTTAAAAATTGACAGAAATATTCAGAATAATGGAAATAATTACCCTAGATTTCACCACTCCTCCTTTAATCGAATTGACGACCGCTTTAGCTTAGTTGGTAGTGACCCTGCCTACCAAGCTGAAGGTCCCGGGTTCGAATCCCCGTGATGAACACGAATATTTGTTCTTGGGTCTTGGATGTTTTCTATGTATTTAAGTATCTATTTATCTATATAAGTATGTATATCGTCGCTTAGTACCCATAGTACAAGCTTTGCTTAGTTTGGGACTAGGTTGATTTGTGTAAGATTGTCCACAAATATTTAAATATTTATTTATTTTAAAATCCTTACTATTTTACTATGAAGGAAGTATAAAGGGTGCTGAAATTAACCCTCATGAAAACCTACGAATGCCCATTGGCATGACAAAACCAACAAGTTCTTCAGCAGCCTTAAATACGACAAGACGTACGTGGGGGCTTCAAACACAAATATTGAAGAACTCCTAAGAGTCCTAAGCCAAATTGAGGGAGTGGCTAGTGGGGCAGGCCTGGCAACACATCGAAATTATATTTAGTATGCGAATTGAGTAAGATTGATATCATTGATTGATTACGTGTATTTAAATTTGGTATTGCTTCTTTATATATCCATGTTTGTGCATAGTAAGTTTGTCTGTCGCCTTCGTGCGTTGCTTTCACTTTTCTCATTTTCTCGAAGGTTAACTGGAAGAGATCCCTTAGAGGGATAAGTTCGCCTTTGTACTTACTTATTTTATAATTTTTGTTTTTGTAAATGTTTTCTTATGTGCAATAAAGTGTCATACATACATACATACATACATCATACAAGTTGAAGATTTGTAATAAAATAACGCAACCCCATGGAATTTTCGCTCGTCATAGTCGTCTCGGTTACTATATGCCTCAGATTGGTTCATCACTTTTAATGGAGCAGATTGCTGGAACATATTGTCATAAATGTGGACACGCTGGACAAATGCACCAATTATTTTCCAGGGTCTAGTTAGGTACATAGCGTATTTGATAGGATATGTGTTTGATAGGAACTAACTCCTCCGTCGCCCATCTTAAATGTATTAGGGGTGGAAAATGTGTACGGGGAACAAAATTATTTTATGTCACACCTGGCCATAAAGTAAAAAACCCACTTCCTGGCCAGGGGGTGACATAAAATTTTGTACTTACCACGGGCGATAATAAAGAAAGCCTCAGATCGCATATTTATCGCCCTTGCCTTCGGCTCGGGCGTAAATACCTGCGATCTGAGACATTCTTTGTTTTATCGCCCTTGGTAAGTAATGTACTATTTAAAATACACTCACGAGCAAAAATAACGGGTACACTTTGTATAGAATTTCCATAGAAAGTGTACCCGTTATTATTGCTTGTGATTATAGAAACATTCAAATTCGGGTTCATATAACCTGGCCCTATTTAAGGCAAGAGTGAATAGGCATTTTCTGGGTGAGCTCGATTTTGCTCCCCATACAAACTTTACACCCCTAAGGAGGAGTTGGTTCCTATTTCTAAACCCCTAGTAAATCCTAGTTTCGCTATGTCCGTTTGTCTGTCCGTAGCTATAGCTCAGTGGATTGGGCATAATTTGCACTTCGCTGATCAATAAATATCGGTCGACCTTATAAGAATGGGTTTACGGTTCGACGACTTGGTCTCGTACACGTAAAAACTTGACATTTAAAGATCTTTCTTAATTTCACAGTCAACATAATTTCATCGCCTCTTTATGATCCGGAAAAATCTCCAAAATACTCCATTCATGATATATTGTTGACAAATTGAAAATAATTACCATCTTGATACTACTATCGTAAATATATCCTTAATTACTTGGACGAATTACAACTACAGAATTAATAGGTCGTATGAATTAATATAATATTAGAGACTTACGTCCGATTTCTTTCACATGTAGGACCATCGTTTTGTAACAGCGTAAAGCAGCGGTGGCATCGTGAAAATACCGCCGAGTCATTATAAGTTACGTGACAATCCGTATAAAGTTTAAACTTGACCTAGATTGTAAGAGGTGTGAACGTATGATACCGGCATTAGGACATTTATGAAACACCTAATGATCTTATAGCCAAAATAAACGAATCATTAACATATAATTAAATAAAACTAGCCTTAATTTGGAATGTAAGTTATCTTTATGAAATTGCGCAGCGCCATATTTACTCACTTGACATGTAAATGACGAAAATAACTATTATTACTTAAATTTGTGTTTCATTTACTTGAATGGCTATTAATTTTTATGTGAGTGTTAAATTGATGATTCCTTAGTGACAGGTATATTTGTTTCCTTTTTGCTTTTTATTGGTTCCTTATATTTCTTGAAATTGTGTTATTAAATCATTAGTTTTCGTGCCACTTGCACTGAATATGTCAACAGATGAGGAATTGAGGATGACGTATAAATGTTACAATAAAAAAAATACAATAAATACAATAAAACTTAATCTATGGGGTTGCCAATTTTTGAGCGAAGGCCTCCTCCATTATTTGAGTGTCATCTTCTCTGTCGCCGGCCAGTCTAGGCCCTAGATAAGAGTGTAATGACTGGTCTAGGCCAAGCTGCCGCTGCTAACTGTTCGATGTCATCACTCCATCTACTTACGACGCGGTATACGAAGGGTACCTACTTAGGTACCCTTTGTGTCAAATCACCTTTATATTGGTAAGAATCTGAATCTGAAAATATAACGTGCTACAGATCAATAAATGAAATGTGAAAAAAGGCTTGTAAAGTCGATTGAAAACATAATTATATAGCAAGATCTATTTATTTATTTTTTTGGCTATGAGTACTATGATACTTAACTACGTGCTATGATTCTATTGCTAAGACTGAAATGAGTAAGTACTCAAGTACCTACTAAGTACTTAATAATATTAAACCAAACATTAAACATGTAACTAAGTAGGTATTTGAAATCATTGTGTGACAACATCTAGGATATTATAGAATTGCATATTTTAGTGTAGAAATTTAATATGAAATGCCGTCCGCATGAAACGACACAATTGCCCTAATCCAATGGCTTCTCAGAAGATATCTACGATGAAATCTCTTCACAGGTTTGTGCGATAGGCTTGTTCATCGTCCTACGCCATGTTACATAAGTGGTTACAATATGTCCAAATCGAATCGTAAAGAGGCATTACAAATTCCAATATATTTGGAACACAAATTATGCTAAAGTATTGATAAATTCAATAAACTGATTAATAGATATGGCTTATGATGCATAGGTAGTACCTAAAGTTGGAGATAGTAACAGAAGCAATTTTTGCTTCTTTTGTGTGTTTAGAATTTAAGCGGCAAGAACATTTTAGCTTAGAATTTGCCGTCTAATATAATGTAGGAACCTAATCAAATTGCCATTCGGTATTTAAATTAGCTATTTAACTTGTAAAAATTATAGTTTTATAAACATATCGTTCGTCTAAAACTAACGTTATATAAAGTTATATAAAGTGCCTACTGATAGTACCTATATAGCAACTATTCTTGTAATGTCTCCTTGCGTTTTTCAATTATGATTGACTCCCATTTACATAGCTTTATTAGGTTATAGTGATAGAAAACACGGAGGTGAAATACATTAAAGCAAATGAAATAAAACATCAAGTTTATTCTCCAAGGTTTTATTGTGCGTGTGGCCGTAGGGCCTTTCCGTCCAAGAAAAAAATACTTTGTACACTAGAGCGTAAAGTTTCCTTTTTATCCAGCCTAAATCTAGCGGACTTTAGAGCATGAGAAGTGAAATACCTAGTACCTGCATTACTTATCTATATATTTAGGGCGGGAAAACAAAGAATATCTCAGATCGCAGGTACTTGACACGCGAACCGAAGGCAAGGGCGATAAATATGCGTCAATAACGTAGGTACAAACGCCAACACAGTTAACTAACCATTGGTGACCCTTATTACAATACGCATAGAGTGCACAAATGGTCAGTTACTTGTGTTGGCGATGGTAGGTACAGGCTGTAAGTCAGTTTTAAAACGTCACCAAGTAACCTGAAGTGTGAAGTTTGCTTTTCCGCTCCTTAGACTAAGGATTCGTTCACAAGGAAGTACCAATGTTATTTGTTTTTTTTTGTTCCAGATAATTAATTCAGTTAATATTGAGTATTGGACCCATGGTAATATAACATTATTTAGGTACTCGTAATATCATCAGAAATCCGTGGTTAAAATCTGTCGGGTTATTCGTTTCCCGCCTTGTATAGTATACTTTTCGGGGATATAAAGCTGTCTTTGTCTTGGGCGCGCTTAAATTCCTAACTGCACCACAGATTATATAATAGATAGCAGGACCTTTTACCTTGATTTAGTTTTAGATTTTAATAAAAACTCGCTCTTCTCATTTTTTTCTCTGTTCTTTCATCTTCTCTTCTTCTTTGTACTGTACTCTGTTTTTCGTTTTTTCCTTTTCTCTCTCCTTTCTTGACCTCGGTATGACCCAAAAGACCAAACCTAGCGGGTGTCCAACTCGATGAAGTAACTTAAGTAAAAAAGGACCCATTACACTGCTAGGGAGTCAAATTTGGAGTCCTTCGTTACGGATTCAATATCGCGCCCGTGACATAAAACAGTGCTTTATCCCCTCGGTGTACAGTCTACTATTTCAAGTTTTCAGCCGTTCAGATGTATAATTTCACTGAATTAAATATCTCCGAAGAAAAGACAGTCGGCGAAGTAACAATACATAATCATTTATTTATTTACTTCCTGACCTTAGGCAAGATAGTCGCTTAAAATACGATAATATATTCCAATTATCGTTTATTTCTGTTTCCAACCCTAACACTTTACGTTACAGTCTAGTTTTAAATGCAAATTTATTACAGTTCGAACATTTATTTCTACATTGTACGATATTAGTAAATTACATTAACATACAAAAGCGAATGACCACTGAAATTACTAATCACTCCACTTATTAAGTCTGTTAACTTGTGGTTGAAAGCATTCGAAGCCTGGTTTCAGTGTAAAAGCAACGTCGATATGATTACAGGGATTTTGAAATATCTTTGCTAATATTTGAAAAATATAAACGAAGAAAGTGTGCAAACTGTGTAATAGTTGTTAATAATGTTTGCTAAAGTAAATAGCGAAGATATTGTTAACACTTTCGAAGATCTCGGTGAGTGCATTTGCCAAATAAGTAAAAATTTCAAAAAGTTATTAAATAACATAAAATAAGGTGTACATGAAGCATGTTATGGAAATCCGAATACAAAGGAATATAAAAATAACTTGGACGCTTAAAGACTTGATGATAATTTGAAGCGGGAAGACTCGCTGTATTATACTTCTTTTAAACGTTCAATGTAACATATTCATTCATTGATAAAATACTAGTCTATACATGTCATTTTTTACATATTAAATGAGTATAGTGTGGATTTTTATATTTTCGAATAAGTAGTGTATTTGCATATCTTTACAGATCTGATTAAAAGATGGAGTCTTACAGAAACTTCGTTAGGCCTGGGAATTGTTATAAGTCTGTACTTGTTGGTGGTTTTGAAGATATTACCAAACTACATGAAGGATAGACAGCCGTACAGTTTGAAGAGCATATTAACGAAATATAATGCTTTTCAAGTTGTGTCTTCAGCATACATCGTATTTATAGTAAGTCTTTTACATATATATATATATATATATATATATACATATCTGACCTTCAAATGTCATGTCCACTTAATATAATACTAAGATATGCATTGATCATTCTTAATAGTCTGTTTTTTTTATGTATAGCCACTGCCATACTGCCATAGTAAAATGTAGCTATGGCGCGTTCTTTTGTTCTTTTGTATAAAAAATGCATATAGCATGGTCGCGTTTATGACGGCCATAAAGCATTTGTCTCGTAGAAGCAATTATGTATCCAACTGTTTTTCGAGTAGGTATCATGTTTGACAGTGATCGCGATGAATTTTATTTGCATAACGTAACCTACCACTCAATTCTTGAAAGGTTAATTGGGAAAAAGATCAGTGTATTTTAAATTCTTACATTTTTCCGTTCTTTTGTTTAGTATGTTCGTATATAATTTAATGTTAATTTCCGCAAGCACATAAGAATATGATTTGAGCTATATTCGTGGTAACCTTAGAGGGATTTCACTCGGAACGGATATCGATCCATATTTTTTTTCTTTAATAACATAGGTATTGTCATTATTGTACTGTTATGTGTTACTTTTGTTGAGGTAATGCAATAAAGAGTATTTGGATTGTATTGTATTGTATTGTATTTTCTAACAGACAACTAATGTCTAGATCGCACATGGGTACCTACTTTCAAACTATGGTCTGTTGACTGGTACAGCAGGGTCACATAATAGTATAATAGTATTACAGGGTGGAAGTTTGTATGGGAGAACGATAATTAAGCCTTGTGCCTGAAGTAATTTGATAGCAATTATTTTCCTTACGACATAACGAGTCATATACATACGCGGACGAAGGCGAGGGCAAAGCAAAAATTGGTCTGCCATGGCACGTCGTCCAATTATAAATTATTTGTTTTATTTTTACTCCACAGTATGCCAGATACATTGTGAAGCATGGAATAATCACTACAAGATGTCCACAAGGCGCGGACTTGCTTGGGGTACGTTAGTATTTTTTCCGCGGTGTTGGAAATGTGGTTTGGAAAGCTTCAGAAGTTAAACGTTAATTTTATTCAATCTGCCTAGAATATCCGAGTTTTTATCGGAGGTAAATCATTTGTTCATTACTATTTGTAGCAAGGCAGTAAGTGCGAAAAGGACGAATGGTACACTTCCGACATAAATGCTCTCATGCTAGCTAAATTATGCTGTTGCCTTCTCTCTTGAAGTGCTCATACTAGTTAGTGTCTCGGTGATACATCGGTGACTACTCAGGTTTATATAGAGCGTTTTTAGTCTAATTAATATTTGTATCGGTACGCCTTTTTATTAGTAGGTAGTACTAGAGAATGTACGTAAACTTTTACCCATACATTAGAAGATTAATATCAGCGCCTTGAGTTTAGACAATCTGTACCACTGGAAGCTGCTCCACATTGTGTTTGATGTGGTACTCCAATGGTTGTTGTTGTTAACCGACTAGGTGGGTTGACTTTGTAAAAAAATATTCATTCGTTCAGTCGCCAATGGAATGCAATTTCTACAAAGAACAAGGAATAACATGACAAAGAATATTTCAAACCTTTTTGGAATGCGTCAAATATCGATCCAACTGAAATAAGTAATTTGCGTATGTCACGGTTTTTAGGTCATCAAGGAGATCTACCCTTACTTCATCGCCAAACATCTAGACCTTCTCGACACTGTATTCTTCGTTCTCCGAAAGAAGGACAACCAAGTGACCTTCCTGCACCTGTACCACCACACGGCCATGGTGTCCTGGACGTGGTTGCATCTGATGTACCACCCCACGGACCACTTCGTGGTGGTGGGGCTGCTCAACAGTCTTGTCCATGTGATTATGTATGCATATTATGGGATCAGCTCCATGGGCCCGGAGTATCAGAAGTACGTGTGGTGGAAGAAGCATGTCACTAAGATTCAATTGGTAAGTTGTGTTTTACGGTTTACTAATGTTTGACTAATAACACTTTTTTTGCAAGTGAATAATTTCGTCATCAAGTTTTATCTCCCATATATATGTATTATTTAATTACACTAGTTTACGCGTATCTTTTTTTCTATTTGGTTACATTTTTTGTGTCATTTGTTCAAAAGTACATTTTCTTTTTTCAGATACAATTCGTGCTAGTAATTTCTGATCTCTACTATCAACAGAAGCTGACTCCATGTCCACTGCCTCCTTTCTTTCATTACTTTTGCGTCTTTAGCATCGGCTCCTTCTTTGTCCTCTTCCTTAAATTCTATTTTAACAGTTATACCAACAAGAAAGCGAAGCAAAGTAAAAAGGTTAAAGTAAATGATAGTGGAGAGACAGAGAACTGTGATTGTAACTGTGTTCATAAAAACAATTAAAAGGTTTATTATAATCAAGAAAATGAAGTGTATCTTCCATATTTATATGACTTGTAACAAACATATGATAACTTAAATGTTATTGTTCTTTTCTTCAAATTCCAGATGGAGACAAAATAATTTTAACTGAATTTGAGGTTTGATGAACAAAATCAATGATAACAAATCATTAGATACCTATTAAATAATAAAAAATATAAGTGTACAGCGCATAGATTATATCAATTAGGTCATTGTCAGTTGCAAATTTAAACAAAAGTTCTCCATTCGGTGGTCAATAGTTAACGGCTTATGTGCATGTAAGTTATGTTTTTTATTACATGGATTTATAGTACAGCGGGGTAATCACGTAACGATATGTACTACCGTTGGTACATATTTAATGTCAGTTTTAGTATGGGATTTGACATTAAATCTATCATACTAACGGTCGAAAACGTTACGTGATTACCGCGCTGGATACACAGTTTATTATGCGGATTACTAGACCAATCCAAAACTAAGCGTTGTAGTCCTTAACTTTTGATAGGCATGTCCACCGAAAAGAAGCGCACCTAAATCTGACAATGACCCAATTACCATAAAATAAAGAGACTAAACACCGTCAAATGGGGTTAAATGGGGCGACTACTACTAGTTTTACTACGAACTAGTATGTAAAAACAGGTGTCCCAAGTTAGCCATGAATGTCCCATTTTACCCCATTGGACGGAACTTAGTTTCTTATAAAGCACAGTTTTCAGTTGTAATATGAATTATTTTCCATAATTTAACAGCATCTTTTTTAAGAAGGAGTTGTTACTATCGAACCAACTCAATCGTGACCCTCCGTGGAACCTTGTCTCAGAAAGTGTCATAATGATTTTCCTTGTCGGGCAGTACGATGTCACTATGACATTTTCTGTGACAAGGTTCCACGGTGGGTCACGATTCAGTTGGTTCGATAGTATAAGACATGCAAACTAGGGAGTCTGCAATATTTTTTGGTGGGATTAAACCAAATAGCTGAGTAGTAAGTAATAGACAAGTAATCAAAACCACATTATTACTATAAATAATAATAATTTATTAAAAAATATATAAATGCACATTGACGTCTTTAAAAGACCTTAACATATTCACATTTTATATTAACCATCACAATTTTATAACTAATCAGACTAAAACTAGTGTAATTTTTTGCGGGAAAATCTTGTCCCTGATGATATGCCCGTTTAGTAATGTATAACTTTGACTATTCTAAAGATATTTACGAAGACTAACGTCCTAAGCAGAGTTGCGCCTCCTTAGCAGGCTTAGGGTAAAATCGCTTTGTTGTAGCTGGCCCTCTCTGACATAAGATAAAGTATCTTTTTAGTTCTAACTAAAACCCGCATCAGAGATCGTACCGTCCTTCTTTTTGTTAAACAGAAAAACGAGATATGTCAAGCAGTCATTATGACTTGTTGACTTCAAAGTTGATGCCCAGCTGTGCAGGGTTGACGCCAGCGATGGCGGTGGCGACGGGACGCGCAAGCGCCACGCCGTTGACCGCGATGGCTGTGGCTTGTGGGCGCGATGCGGCCAGCCCCTGCTCGCCTATCACTGCAAGACCTGGGAAACATATTTATGCTCTGTTAAAGTTACCATCGTGTTCTCAACCACAATAACACCACTATACTTGCTTTGTAGCTTCTGTGGTATTGTTTTTCTGGTGGCGAATAAGGCCGACAGAGCTAACGACTTAACGAGATTTGATGTGTTCAGAGTTGATTCTCATAGGCTACGATGTCTTTACCATCAGGCAGACGTACGCGTATTTAAACAAGTTATGTGACTCCTTCGATGCGGTCGTTAATAGCGCTTTACGCTTACCATCAGGTAGACCGTACGCTTACGCTTGTTTGCCACCGTCGTCGTATAAAAATATCTGGTTTTGGCAACTTAATTACCTACTTAATAAAGATCACTGAGTCTTTGTTACTAACCGACAGGTTTGGCTTCAGCGATGGTGATGCCCGCTAGTGGGATGCCATCATCGTCTTGGGGCGTGTCAATGCCGACGCCCTCTTCTCCAACCTGTAAAATAATTTACAGTTTGGTACAGACCAAGAAAAATATTTCAATACTTTCTAAATTAAATTTTAACTTAGACCACCTAAACGAAATATTACATTAACACTTACATCTTCTTCATAGTTTTCATATTGCCTCTTCGATCCGCTTTTGAACAGAACGTCAATATTATCTCCAACTTCATCAATCAGCTTGATAGCATTTGAAGCCGATTCCCCCAGGGACATCAGTTGGGACCGGAATCTTTCCTTATCGGCATTTGTTAATGAACCAGTCTTCCTTCCAAGATTGTGAAGCTTTATCAAACCACTAGATATGGACTGCAGGCTTAGTAGATTCTTGGCTAGTACTTTAGATAGCAGGCTCTCATCATTGTTTTTGACGACATTTTCGCTGCTTATTTTTTCTTCAGACACAATTACTTCGCTTATCACGACGCCTCGGTTGTTGGTCTTTACTTCTAGATACTGGCCTTTGGCACCACCGTAAAAAGGTAGGTATTGGATGGTCATCCTATAAATAAACAGAATGAAATCTTTAGATATGAATGGCATTTATACATACTTGAACATGCAAATAGCTATTTTTATTATTACTTCGTATGTATGCTCTACCGTGTCATGTATTACCTTGTTCTTTATATAGTCCTTATTTTGGACTTTCTTAACAGTCATAATCATAATCTTTATTTGCATTAAACATTACCAGGTACAAGGTGTTATATAGTAATTGTTAGGTTTACATGTTCAAACTTATTGGTATGCCAATGAATTCCTAAAACTATTGGTAAATTAATAAATATGCTTAAGTAACATTTTATTAGCTCATTACCTATATACTTTTTAGTGAAATTAATCTAGTCATTCGTGATATTGATCGGCTCGTTTACTTAGTTACAGTTTTCAATATATTGTAGAGTACTTAACTACGTTTTGCTGTGTCAATAGTGTTTTTCTGTATTTTTTTAATGCGCAGTGTTTTTTGATGTGCAGTTAAATAGATCCATATCAAAATTGTGATGTTGTCAGCAACATTAATATCTGTACAAATATAAAGATCAAAATATTCGTACAAACCATTATGACTGTGATAATTAGTCATGCCTGGGCCGGATGTTATATTTAATTTTATTCTTGACTGCTCCTCGAATCAATTTATCACCAGTTTACCTAATTCAAGGAAGTAGGAAATAAAACAACACGCTTTGATATTTCGTATTATTGTTATTATATAAATAACATAACTAAAACTAATTAATACAGAATCTTAAAAATACATTTTATATCCAATTCTATTTATAAAATTATTATTTAATTGATTTAATTAAATTCGGAAAACAATTTCAAGAGATCAATCGAATGTGTTTTCCGAAATTGGTAAGCTATTTCAGTCTATTTGAAGCCGATTTCCAAATCTATTGATACAAAACAATAATTTGGAATCATAACTATGACTCTATATAATTACCTATTATAAAAAACTTAATAAGTTTCTTTAAGAAGTACTTAATTTATATGAGATTGTATTCGTACAAGTATAAGTCTGATTGCGCATGGGCAATACCGCCAGGGCCAACCACTGCGGATGCCACAGGGTCAAACACTATATTTCCCTTTTGCCCAGATGCTATGACCACGTGAGAAACTGGATTTGCAATGGCCGTTCCTTTGGGCCCGTTTGCGGCATGTGCGATAGGTTTCAAAACCAATGTAAAAGTACTGTCTCCAATTGCTGGTGACTGTAGAAAGTTTACACCGTCAAATCGATATTCCTTTTGTCGTCGATCATATCCATTGTATCCGTCGTATCCCGAGTATCCTCTTCTTCTTCCAAAGCTTCTCCAGAATCCCCAATTTCTATTAAGAAAGAAAATGAAGGTTAATAAAAGGAAAGAAGAAAAGAAATAAGGTCAAGATTAAAGGTTATGAAAGCAAGAAACAAGCGTTTAGTTTATTCAGGATGGTAGTAAATTGTAGGCCCTATAGCGACAATTTTGCCTTCAGGTATCGCTTCTAGTAGCCTTGGAACCGAACCGTCGGTAGCGACGTGTTGCTGCTGCAGGCGCGTCACGATGGTTGACAGGTCTACATCTGAGGTGAGGGCCACGACTCGAGAGGAAGGCCCGGCGACGGCGAGACCTCCCGGCTGCGTGTAGGCCAGTCCTCCAGGACCAACGATGGCTGCTCCTCCTTTTCCAGCAGTAGCAACTCCACCTGGACCCGCAATCGCTACACCTCCTCTTCTCACTTTTAGCTTGTTTATAAAGAACCCAGGATTGTAAGCGGGTACAGTTGGTCGGCCTCCAAATAACGAAAAACCACCCATGTGGAATCTTAAGTCATCATCTTTTTGCACAGTTTTTGTACCTTGTGCAGAGTTTTCAGTTTTCACAGGCTTCGTAGAGGGTTTTGCAAGGAGCGTCTCTGCAGGTTTTTGGCCGAAAAATTTCTTCAACTTCTTTGGACTGTCCTGAATTTTCTGTTTTGGAGCTTCAGTAGATATTGTCCTTTTCCTGATTGCCCTTGCTTCTCTAGCATTCGTTTTTACCTCTGCCATGAACGAATTTAAATTGTCATTTACTTTTTTCAGTTCATCTTCGACATCGGTATTTTCTTTTGTGCCATCTTCAAAAGCTTTTTGCTTTCTGTTACACACGTCAGCGTTCTGTCCATATTCAAAGAAATTATTCCACCCACCGCCATGAAGAAATCCAAGCAAAGGATCTTTGACTAAAATTGGAAAGTATGGTGCTAGCGGCCAATTTACATTAAAGGGAAGAGAAATTGGCGGTCTTTGTCTCGTTTGGAATTGTGCATCAGACTCTACAGAATTAAGCGAGTTATGGACGTATCTATCGTATAAATCATTCGATGGCATAACGAGGACAGGTATACTAGTTATATAAGGTATATGTGACGTCGTGCTCTGAACTTGATTCGCAGCCAATAAGTCCGACGGTATCCCTCCATATTGCAAAGCCCTTGCACTGTCATATCGAATTTCATTACTGTTTTCGTTTGCTAGATTATTTTTGTCCTGTTTTTTCTTTGCATCTGAGTAACCGTTTATCTTAGCTCCAGCGATAATTTGCTGTATTTTTTCTAAAGTAGATGCATCTAAAACGTAATCTCCAAGTGTGTGTGTTTGCGAATTTTTATTTCTATTCTTATTAGGTTTGACTAGGCCATTGTTAATAGCATTTATTTTATCTAATATCTCTTGCGTATTTTCAACATCAGCAACCTCAGGGTATCTAACTTGTTCTCGCGGTAATTCTTCATCGTCGTTGATGTCTTCTGGTTCACCTGCAGGTATCTCAAAGCGGAGCCGTGCTGTTGGCCTGAAATAGCAAAAAGACTTTATTAGCATTTACGTTATATTTTAATTCTAATAAACACCATGACCCAAGCCTGTTATTAATTCAGCGTGAAATCAAATAAGAGATCAATGTCAAAATAACGAGACACGTTAGATGGAAATTTCCAACAACAATTTGTACTTCATGTTATTTGTTCTAATCTTGGTAATAAATTGCCTCGATGGGGTAACGTGCTTCTTATCTCGGTTTGAACTCTTAGTATATTAAGCAGCGGTAAGCATTAAGGAAAATCACCATACTTGAACCGTATCAACGCCCGCTGTAGTACCTGCTTGTCACTAGTATTATTGAGTAACGCATCAATATTAAAGGACACCTCAGATGAAGTAAAAGGAACAACGGAAAACCTTTAAATATTAATAGGTACTGATCCTCTCACCCAAGACAAAATAATCTAAGTATGTTCCTATTACTCATTTACTCAAGTTAATCAAACACTAATCGTGCAAGAAAGATGAGCCAGTACCGACGTTTAACAACATCGAAAGAAATTGTTAGAACTAAACCTTTTGTATATTTTGTGTTCGGTTTAGGTAAAGAGTTGCCGTGTCAACGAGTTTTCAATAGTCAAATCAATTACTTATGCGTCCTTTTTTTAGGTCAACTCTTGTCACCATTTTGGTACATAAATTATACAAATATTTGATTGGAATAAAGGTTCGCAAGTTTATATCGCTGTTATTTAAATTTAAAGAAAAATTTAACTGGTTTAGCTATATCTTCCTTGTTTGAAAGTGTTGCAGATAACATATTATACACAATATCTTACAATATAAAAATCATAAAAATCAATGACAGCAAAGTAAATATTTCCGCCCCGTGTACAAACCATTGATTTGTATGAAAAGCGTTATCACAAGATAATTACTGTATATTATATTATCAAGTTACGTGTGAAATTATTATTTACTATGTTAGTCGTGCTTTGGATTTACAATGTGCATTACCGAAAACATAACTGACCTAACATTTAAGAAAAGTATAAAGTTTTATACACAGTTGCGCCTAACAATCATAATTTTTGGTAAAACAATTACTCCACCAAAAACCCCGTTTCTACAGGCTAGAGTCGACACAACTAGTTCATTGGAACTTGACCGTGCCGTATGGAAAATACCTTCGACGCAATGTGTGTTTATCTTGCGTACTGACACCTGTTTTAAACTAGATAGGTATCTGACAATATGTACACTACACTGAGCAGTCTGTACAAAAATAAAGAATTGGTTATAAAAACAACACGACCCTAGACAAGTTTTTGTTCCTCTGTAAGGGCTGATTTACACGGAGCAAGAAGTTGCATGCAATTTTGATTACATTGCGGGCTGCGGGCTGCGGAAAGACGAGGCCGATCGATCCCCGCGATTTGTACAAACAAACTACACCTACTTACAAAAAAAATAGGGAGAAGTCTATCTAAAGTTGAAAAACAAGACAAGCTTTAACCATTGATATATACCATTTTAAGTGCTAAACCGAATTTACAATTCAGAAATCTCCATGTTAATGATTAGAAAGTGTTGTAATATTAATGTGCAATTCTTAAAATGACTAGTTATCTAGTAGGTATATATACTTACTCGCTGTCAGAAGGCCGCGAATAAACCTCCACAAGGCAGTATGTCAGCATCGCCTGGAATCAAAAAATATACACATCATTTACACTGAATTATTACTAAAAATAATTGAAAACCTTATCATAATCGGTCCCGTAGTGTCTTGAGTATTTTTCAATTGTCCAGGAGACGTTTTATAATATTATTTGTACCTATACTCGGAGTCTTAGAATCATTATGCTACCAATCAACTGCAATTTACGGGTAAACAAAGCTAGCCTGCTATTCTTTAAGAAAGTTCCAATTCACACCATTGTTACCAAAACAGCTTGTCATTAATGCAAATTCGGCAATTTTCACCTGCCCCGGTGACCCAGACAATACCTCGGAAAATTACAAATAAGTACTTAAACGTACCTATGTAAATACTGAATCAGAAACCTTTGTTTGTAATAACATAAAAAACCGGCCAAGCGTGACTCGGAGTCGCGCACGAAGGGTTCCGTGCCATTATATATATAAAAACATTATAATAAAATCCATAATAAGGTTTGTTGTATGTAAGGGAGCCCCCTTAAATATTTATTTTATTCTGTTTTTAGTATTTGTTGTTATAGCGGCAACAGAAATACATCATCTGTAAAAATTTCAACTGTCTAACTATCACGGTTCATGAGATACAGCCTGGTGACAGACGGACAGACAGACGGACAGCGGAGTCTTAGTAATAGGGTCCCGTTTTACCCTTTGAGTACGGAACCCTAAAAACTGTGTTACCTAATAAGTATTTACGTAGGTACAAAATGACTGTTCTACTATCATATATTCATTATTCACATCTTTGTTAGATGTTAGAATAATATAATTTCACAGAATAATATATGAGTTTTTTTCCGCGACTTCGCCCGCGTGAACTTCTACTCCCTATTTTATCCCTTCGAAGAGTGATTTTTGTGTTTAAAAGTGTCCTATATATATGTATTTCAGACTATAAACTCGTTGTGTACCAAGATTCATATATCCGTTCAGCCGCTCAGCCGTTTTTGCGTGATTAAGTGCCAGTTGCACCAACGTACGAACACAGACCGGTCATCGTCAAATATGGCGCCGGCAGCTGTCATCCCATAGAAACTTGTCAAACTTTCCATACAATCAGATTTGACGAACACCGCTGACGATTACAGACGGTTTGGTGCAACCCAGCCTAAGTAACAAACATCTAAAAATTCGAACGTACCTATAAACTTTCGCATTTATAATATTCGTAGATTTTCTCTAAATTAACTAGGTACTAAGTAAATCTTAATCACATTGTGAAGTGGAAATAAATGATGAGATAAAAGTCTTAAGTATCTTCTCTTGAATAAGAACACATACTGGTTTGTGGTTAAGCGGCGGTAGCCGCCGCGCCGTCCGAGCAACCACCTAGATCTAATCTGGCGTGCGACTTTCAAACAGGGTCGTGGGTACAATCCCGCAGGCCTATTATCTTTGGACTCATCGCACGATAGAGGATAAGATGAGAATATATCACTTACTGCTAGATATTAAGAGACGAAAACCTCTTGTTATTATCGTCTATCTCTCGATAAACGCGACCATAATCATGCCAATGAATAATGCATTCATTGCTATGTTTTACGTAATGCTAGTACTCAAAGAGAGTATCAAACTCGATAAAAGATACATTTTAAGCCGATCCTAAATTTAGAAAACCGGCTCAGAAGATTTCTCGCATTGGTTTATTTACAAACGGGATGTCGATAATGTCGATATCACCTTGCATATGCATCATCCATAATAATAAGGCAGTCGTAATTTTTTTTTTCAATAAGTTTTGATAAGAGATTTTTACATGGATCAAATTAAGGAAAAAGTAAACGCCGTGTCGTATCAGTAGCTCTAGTATAAGTTTTTTCGAAACATTAACTAATTCGAACGCGTTTGCGTTTTGTCTCAAAATGTATGAAAGTCGTATAAAAACGTGAACAGCGCCTCCGGTGGTCACTAGTGGAAACTAAAACAGCGAGTATAGCATATTTGATGCTAACCGATGAACGCGCGTATTTCAAACTCGGTGAGAGCGTTTGCGACAGGTAGTCAAACAACAGGCTCAAGAACGAGATATATATGGAAGTTGCTCTACCGACAAGAGCCTAGCTCTTAAATTAATGGTGATGATTGATCTGTGGTAGGTATATGTTCGCTATGTGGTACTTCGGAGCCTCGGTAACTTCGGCTCTACGCACGTCTCCCAACTCCCAAAGGTCCGGGTGGTTTATACCAATGTCCCGTGAACGGGAATAGTACATTACTTACCAAGGACGATAAAACAAAGAATGTCTCAGATCGCAGGTATTTTACGCCCGAGCCGAAGGCAAGGCAATTTATTATCGCCCGTGGTAAGTACAAAATTTTATGTCACCCCCTGGCCAGGAAGTGGGATTTTTCGCGCGCGGAGCGTGCGATAATGGCCACTTTATGGCCAGGTGTGTCATAAAGCTTATGAAAGTTGTATTATAGCCATATCGTGGAATAGGTATCCGAGTATTATAGTACATTACTTAACAAGGGCGGTAAAACAAAGAATGTCTCAGATCGCAGGTATTTGACGCCTGAGCCGAAGGCAAGGGCGATAAATATGCGATCTGAGGCTTTCTTTATTACCGCCCGTGTTAAGTACAAAATTTTATGTCACCCCCTGGCCAGGAAGTGGGATTTCCCGCGCGCGGAGCGTGCGGTAATTACCGCGTTATGGCCAGGTGTGACATAAATTAATTTTGTATTTTGCACTTATCTGTTGACGACCGCTTTAGCTTAGTTGGTAGTGACCCTGCCTACGAAGCTGCAGGTCCCGGGTTCGAATCCCGGCCGGGGCATTTATCTGTGTGACGAGCACGAATATTTGTTCTTGGGTCTTGGATGTTTTCTATGTATACAATAAGTATCTACTTCTATATAAGTATGTATATCATCGCTTAGTACCCATAGTATTATACAAGCTTTGCTTAGTTTGGGACTAGGTTGATTTGTGTAAGATTGTCCACAAATGTTTATTTATTATTTATTTATAATCTCATGTACCTACCTACATAGATCGCTGTGTCTATATTTAATTTGGAATCGACCGCTTTACGTTGACAATCTTTGTATATTGGCGAGATGTGAAAGTATTTCGAAGATGTCGATAGAGTGATCGATTTTTTGTGCAGAGTGAAACTTTTTGCACCTCACGTCTCGATGAGAAAGGATTTCGTGAAGAAAGTAATACCTAAGTAACAGACTTTCAAAATTATCATTCATTTAATTATAGGTATTGATTTCACATACAAGTCTCCAAATTATATCGAATATCATCTTTAGATTAATGCAAACAAACAACGATATCTCTCCGTTGGCAACACCAAACCAAACGGTTATGGCAATTAGTTAAGGCCCCCTTCGGGGGCCAACTTAAAAAGCAATGTCAAAAAAAAAAAACCAAACGGCCAGAGACAATATTAACTTTCAACTCAAGTGCAGTTTATACGGCAAACTGTGTCAAAACGCGAGCGTTGGCGGTGGGCCAAAAACTTATTGACCATTTAAAGATAAAGTGGAATGTCATTCCATTAAATAAAACTTGAGTTACCTTCGAGAAACTTCGATTAAAGATTTTAATATGATATAATAAATAATGTGACTACCTACGTCATGTTTTTTGTGATCATATTTGGTAGGTACCTACGCCCTATTTACAGGTCACTTCGGGGTCAAAGGAATCTTGGCCAAGATGGGACTAGCAGATGACATAGAATGTAGGATGTGTGGTGAGGATGACGAGACAATGGAACACCTATTGTGTGAATGTCACGCCCTTGCCAGACAGAGAATGAATTCCTTTGGAAATGGGTACCCTGAACCAAAGGAATTCAGAGTACTCCCGCTGAACTCCATCATCCGGTTTGTGGAAATGTTGGAGAGCAGCTTGGAGTAGGTATAAAGGAGGGGGCAATTGCACAAAAGATCCCAATGGGTCGAGGTGCATCCGCAAGGGCCCTCATACTAATAAGATAAGATAAGATAAGATAAGGTACCTACGCGCGCAATTGAAAAAAAAAATGATTTTGAGGACTACTAGAGTGAAAAATTGTTGTCCTATCTGTCCATAGTGCGTAATTTAATGCGAAAATATATCATAATTGGAGTCGGCGCAGCAGAGACGTAACAAATTTTAACGACAAGATTTAAAAACAAAAGGAAACCAGAGACAAAATAGAAATTACTAGACGACTCCGCTCCTTTAATCCAGTACCAATTTCATCCGCATTCTCTAATCGTCGTTGACACATCACGACTTGGTATTTCAGAGTTAAATGACCGAACCTCAACATACGTAGAACGTACTGGAGTACTTTTAAAGGTCCACATATAATTAGGGTGATTTTAAAGTACTTAATTGGAACTTGCCGTGGTTAAACATAAATTATAAACAAGTCGGTTCGCTCTTCAAGAATCGTGTGCTAATATAATACGTGTACTAATAAATAAGGTCGCGGGAGTCCGCTGGATGCGGGTGGCGCAGGACCGGTCATTGTGGCACTCTTTTTTTTTCTTCTTTTTTTTTACTCTGTGGCACTCTTTGAGGGAGGCCTATGTCCAGCAGTGGACGTCTTGCCTTGCGGCTGATATGATGATGATGAATGACTAATAAATGAACAAGCTCCGTTGCACTTTCAATACGATCGATCTGGGTAGGTATATGTAATAGTCTTCCTATAAATTATTTAGTGTTATTGTTCCTTCTTGGTTTTTGTTTTGGGATTCCTACAACAATTTCAATCAACTTTCGGTAAGAGAATGATCAAACATCATTAAAAACCGGCCAAGTGCGTGTCGGGCCACGCGCAAGGTAGGGTTCCGTAGTAGTCCACCCGTTACATTATGTGGTCTAAAAAGTCCGCAAACTTATATTTACTATGTTTTTGTCAGAACTAACAACATTATCTAAGGTATCAATGGAAATTGTACGAAAGTTTACTATTTCTCGTTAACTATAACTAGTAATGTCTACTTAGCTGTGATAGTTTTCCTTTTAAATTCATCGTATATACTACTACCATGATTTTTTTCACATGCCTAGTAGCCACCGTTTAACTGGCAGGGGGGGGGGGGGGACACTTGACCATAACAAAAATTATCACTTCAAAGCTTAATATCACGCTAACTAATTCTTTAATCAAAAAATGCTTTTAGAGACCTTATAATATTTTAAAAGAGCTATCCAACGATAACCCACACGATGGGGTTTGGCAGAAAAAAAATTGCACCACCACTGTAGGGGAGGTACCCTACAAAAAAATTTTTTTTAAGATTTTATTCTTCTGTTTTGTCGGTGTGATTGATATGTATACTCATGCCAAATTACAGCTTTCTAGTACTAACGGTTACTGAGAAAAACGGGGGTCGGACGGACGGACGGACATGGCGAAACTATAAGGGTTCCTTGTTTACTAGGGAACCCTAAAAACATATAAATTTACAAATTGACGTTCCAACTTTCGAAACAAAATGATAAACGCTATAAGTACGACGATGATTTACTTGACTGAAAGTCTGGAGGATCGATATAGGTATCAAAGAGACAAAAAGCTTCACGAGTTTACAAAAATACTGGCGTGACTCTGTCTCACATCGCTAAATATCTCAGGCACAAACTATGCTATCGATATATATAGTAACAGTTATACATTTTTATTATACCTAGGACAAATATAACTTTATACCTATTTGGGGTTTTTAATCATCAAAAAACCGTTACAAAAAAATGCCGTACGGAACTGTCAGAGCGCGAGTCAAACTCGCATTTAACCGGTTTTGATTTATAAATAAGCAGTTCGGGTAAGTTTCCCTGGAACTGCCAAAACAAGAAATATTCAGAAGCCCATCGCCACAAACAAGGAAAAAACGTGAACTGCGCGTAGTACGTAGTACAATATGTATGTAGTGGTATGTAGTGTTGTGTTCCTGGAGGTGAGCTAGGTTGCCAGAGTTCGCGAGGATGCACTGTGTAGAAAGTGAGGGACCTAAATTGGTTCCTTCTGCTGTAAACACAGCGAATCCTCAAATTTTATAAAGGGTTGGCAACGCGCACGGAACTCCTTTGGAGTTGCGAGCGTCTATAGGCTGCTGTGTCCGCTTACCATCAGGTGGGCCGCACGCTTGTTTGCCACCGTCGTTGTATAAAAAAATATTAGTAAGTTAGGTAATACGTGTCCAGTAGCCGGCGCCAATAATGGCACTGAACTGAACTGCGCTGTTTATATGGATCCAGTCACACAGGACTGGCTCGAAAATATATTCACATCGCGACAGTACCCTGCCAGCGCTAGCATCCAGCGAGCGGGACTGGCGCCAACTTGGGTACACGTCTAAGGCCACTTCCTGATTTGTCGGTGCGGAAGCGGTATGATATGAGAACACTGTCAAATGTCAGTGTCAACTGTCAGTCGAGGCAGTATCGCTTTTTACTGCGCCGCTACATTTTAAATTAGTGCTTCCTGACTGGCGCGGGATGCGCGGTAGCGGGACGATGCGAAGGCTATACTGGTCCGCTTCTGCGCATGATATTACTACTGCGCAAATGTAATACTGACAGTATTCCGTCAAGTGGGAATCTTCGCGACGTCTCTATGTTTACGTCAAAGAAGAAAATGTCACATATCGATCACGCCCCGCCAAGTCACGAAGTCGCCAGGCGACGGAATACTGGTCAGTATTACATTTGCGCAGTAGTAATTTTATGCGCAGAAGCGGAGCGGCTGTACTGTCTTCGCATTGTCCCGCCTCCGCGCATCCCGCTCCAGTCAGGAAGCACTCATTTAAATGCAGGGGCGCAGTAAAAAGTGGTACTGAGTTGACTGACAGTTGACACTGACATTTGACAGTTTTCTCATATCGTACCGCCTCCGCACCGACAAATCAGGAAGTCGACTTAGTAATAGCGCCTTTATCAGTGAAACATCGCAGGTACCGTCAACAACGGCATCTAACACCGGCAGTTATATACCTTATCTATCAGTACCTACTGTGTTCAGTGTGCGTGACACTATGCTAGAGAAGTGATGATGATCTTTAGAAGATAGCTTTAGATTTAGGGCTTCAAAGAGTAAAATAAAATTCACTTCATTTCATATTTGCACATGTGCAAAAAAAGTTTCGTCCTAAAAATGAAGGAGGAATGACACTATTTTTATTATCAGGTTAGAGTCAAAGTCAAAGTTAAGGCATCGATGACATTTTTTTAACTGGTTAATAAGTTAATTTTCAGTATAACAACATTCTGAGGATGCTGTTGCGGCTGCCGAAGCACTGCAGTGCATCTGGCATGTTTGCCGAGGCGCGACTGGATGATTTTTTTGCCTTCAGGCGAAAAAGAGTTGCCTCCATGCTGAGACGAGTGCGCGGGAGCAGCGACGGACTCCTCAGGGCGCTGGCCGAGAGACTCGACTGCCCGATCACAAAATTCTGGGTAGAGGTGGCCATTGGGAGGGCTAAATAGTCTTCTGTTTTTAATAGTATTAATGTTTTTATTTATTCCATCTTTTTAGTAGAACTAACATAGTTTGTAAGATATTCTTAAGTTAATTCCACAATATGGATCAAAACGGTCTTAAATAAATGATTTTATTTTTATTTTATTTAATAGGCGATTGGTTGATACTACTTAATTTGATGTAAAGAAACGGTTGAAATGTTTTGAAGAATTGTTTATGTCCACTTGGAGGCTTGCACTTAAATATTTTTTAATTTAATATAATTTATCAATTTAATTAGGTTAATATGTATATATAAACTACATTCAGAATGTATCCACAATGCAGGTTTCGTCCGAATCATAACATTGTGAGAATCCGCAAACAAACTTCGTCAAAATGGCAATGGTTTCGTACCTAATTTGCTTAAATATTTTAATTTAAAAAAAAGCCTACGATGGATGTATCCGTCCAAAAGGTTCAAAATTCCTGACCTACTGTAGTACACTATTATACTAATACTTTCATTGTATTATGTTATGAGGTACTTTTGTAGCCACGTTGCCCTCACCACATCTAGCCTAAAAACTTTATGGCTATTTTAAAAGCAAAGGGCAGGATAACACGGTCAAGAATGGCACTAGCAATAAAAGTAAATGATGCTGTGACAGTGACACTGAGGCTTCACAGTCTTCACACTGTCAATGTCGTACGTTTGCGGACAGTCATACCCGGGTTAACGATAGGCGCATAGACTTTCGAAACCCGTTCGAGTAAATTACAGCCAGGGTTTGAGGTCTCACAAATTTTAATAATTTTTTCAACACATTTGCTCGTAAAGTGGCTCTTATGATTTCGCATTTAGGCTCATTATCCAGGATATTACACACCAGTGTTGTAATTTTATTACAAAACGTGTGCTATAATATTTATATTCCGATTAAGATACATTTGTACATCGCATCGTACTAAACGCGTGAAATACTTGATCATTACACTCTCGGCAATTAGTGTACCTCACTGGTATCATAATGTACTATTTTCTAACCTGTGGAAAAGTCTACTAAGTTTTAGTTTATATAAAAATTATGTACCTACTTATGTTCAAACGATTTCAACGAAACAAATAAATATCCTTTCCAGAATTGATAGGCGACAATGAACTTGGCTTTTGAACATGTAAACATAAGGCCAATTGATTACCTAATGGGTTGGTAATGTTGTTTAGAATTTCTATACAGTAGTAGTACCCGTTTTTACTGGTTGACTTTGCATCTCAATGAAGGGCAAATAAAAATTAAATCTTCATTTGAAATATTGTTTTAACTGTTGTAAGTAATCAACATTTTGTTGTTGTCGATGATGAGGAAAAAACTTTAATAAACATAATAATGCCTTAAATAACACACATATTATTATTAAACATAAATATATATACGATCCAGTGATCCAGGATGCGAGTGGATCCGTGATTAGTGATCCAGGATGGGCATCCTACAGCTATCTTCACATCCATATTGCATACCTACTCGTCTTGTTGTTCCTCTATTTCTAATAGAGACTGCTGCTCTATAATTATCGATATTTGTATTTCAACTTTGAGCCAACATAATTAATATATGACTTATATGAGTATATGGCTTGGACCATTTTTGACTCATACTAAATATTTGCACCTAATTATGTCATACCTACTCAAGTCAAATATCTCTTTGTTGATCTCCATAAGGATGATTTTTAACTGTGTCTATAAAGAAATTTAACCGTAATTAATGAACGTGACGATAAAAAATATTTGAAAATGATGTAAGTACACTATTGTCGAGAATTATACGTTTTATCACATCGTGACAAGAAAATAAATGGCATTTCACACCAACGCGCCAATAAAGCAAGTTTTTAAATTTATTTAGTTATTAGCATCCAAAATTATATTCAATCGAATCCTGTCATAACATAGGTAGATTATCGATACAGTCCGTTATGGTTCAACAAACTCGATGCCATATTTGGATTATGATGAGAGGTTGTTAACACATATACCTACAATGTTTGTTATGTCATAACTTCATAAGTGCTAATAATGCTACTTTTAAAAATATTTACAGAATTAACCGATTAACTCCGATCAGTATAGTGCGCGCCATCCACGAAGGCGCGCCCCTCCACAGCCCAAGCCGTACAACTGCGACTACACAGATTAGTATGAGATTCGCTGTGGAGGGGCGCGTCGTCGTGGATGGCGCGCACTATAACTATAACGGTTAGAGACAGAAAAAAAAACTAGGTACATTTCAAAAACTAGACGCACTGTTTAAACGGGAAAGCAGACATTGAAGTTTTCGTAGTAAAATTTTGTACATAATGTAGTACGTTTTAGGTACGGAAGTTAAAAAATAGAGCCTAGACCTGTAAACATGTATAATACAACAATAATGTGCAGGCCGGAAGTTAATTAAAAACATGACGCTACTTAAAAAACAAAACATAGGTGATTGAATGAAACTAACGGAGGCTTCAAAAACTACTCGTAAATGGTTTCAGTATTGAGCTGTAAGTGTTACGGTAATCCGTTCAATAAGGCACGTAATTACTCATAATTAGCACAGTTACTTCCAGTCGGTAGTGTTTAAAGATCATTATGACGTAAAGAGGTACCTATTTATTTAAATTAGTGGGTAAAACTTGTCATTATTCAGGTATTATTTCGAAAGAAAATTAGAAGGTATGTAAGATAGGTTTACCTAAAAAGTGCACATTGCAAAAATAAGATTAGATCTAAATACGATGAAAATGACGACCGCTTTAGCTCAGTTGGTAGTGAACCTGCCTACGAAGCTGGAGGTCCCGGGTTCGAATCCCGGCCGGGGCATTTATTTGTGTGATGAGCATGAATATTTGTTCTTGGGTCTTGGATGTTTTCTATGTATTTAAGTATCTATTTATCTATATAAGTATGTATATCGTCGCTTAGTACCCATAGTACAAGCTTTGCTTAGTTTGGGACTAGGTTGATTTGTGTAAGATTGTCCACAAATATTTATTTATTATTATTATTTATTTATTAAAAAAAAAAAAAACTGTGTAAAACGATGAGGTTGCTGGGGTGTCCACTTTTAGCATTTGTAAATTATACACCTTTACCTCGGAAATAAAAGAAAACCTTGTTGGCGATCAGTAGGAATGTAGAGCAAAAAAAACCCTAATATAATATAAAAAAATTGAATCGAAAATTGCGTATTACTTTTGCGAATTAAAACGTTACGTCATTAGAGAAATAGAAAATGCGATATTGCAGAAACAGGTTACTAGCTCATTACCCATAACACACGTCAACTTAATTTTCATAGTCAAATTTAAGACACGCGGAAGCTATTTTTTTATCGTTTCTGACGTTTTTTCTAACTTGTACGTTAACACCGCACTAGTGACAGTAGGTATAGTACTTTTATCTCACGAGCGCGGGTGAGCCATGGTTGTGTGTTGAGCTATACATACATGCACATTGTCTATGTGTGCGTCAGCGTAGGAGGTACGAGTTCACGTTGTCTATGTGTTCGATGGGTCACAAGTAGTCACAACTATACACGATGATTTTGAATCCGTGAACAGGAGTGGAAAAATATTAAAATTTAGCCCAAATTAAACTTATTCGGCGAGGTCTCGCGTTATTTCTTCACTGTTTAATTAATTAAAAGTGAAAACTTAGTTAAAACAAGTAACCATTGAATACATGGTCATCCTGCAGTTTAATAAAGTTTAACTACGATACGTCAAGTGCCATCAGTGTGGTGGGAAATTTGACGGATCTTATGCGTATCACAAAAGTGATTGACAATGTCAAGGGCAGGGTTTACTCATAAATTGTCAATAGCTAATAAGTTTGTAAAGAGGTTACAAACTCATTAAAACCGATAAGGTAGTAGAGTGACAAGGATTTTAGGATAAAATTAATTTCAAAATTAAAATTATTATTTAAAAAAAGTTTGTTTCAACGTAATTACTACTTTAACGTTATCCCCATCAATTACTGAGTTAGGAAAAATGGTTCCTGTTCACGGATTAAAAATCATCGTGTATAATAATGGCTAACCCGCGCTGGTAAGATTAAAATAAGTAAGTACTATACAAAACATAATAGCAATCGTTACTGGCTATCTGATTGTTTAAAATGTATGGCACTATAAAACCTCTTTCTGGGCATTGAAAATGTACTGGCCGCAAACGTTACAAAAAAATAATCAATAAAAAACCAAACACTCGAGTCTGTGAAAAAACGTATTGCATCGATATGTATATTGAATTCGCTGTTAAATAAATTAATTTTATCTGTGGTTAAAGTGTAGTTTTTAAACACTGAACTTACAAATAAGAAGATACAGGTATAATTATGGTATGCTGCACTAGTGCCGTCTTCAACCGTCTTGGCCGTCTTTTTTGTGATCAATACATTACCGACAAAGTACAAGTAGGTAAACGAAAGAAAGTTACCGCTATTAGAAATTGTATGTACCTTATATCAAAGCCTTATATGGTCAGAATATAAGACGGTCAATTTGAATATAGGTGGTTAATTATGATT
The DNA here is from genome assembly GCA_951800055.1 of Cenopis cana. Classification (NCBI taxonomy): domain Eukaryota; kingdom Metazoa; phylum Arthropoda; class Insecta; order Lepidoptera; family Tortricidae; genus Cenopis; species Cenopis cana. The sequence continues at coordinate 16,112,482 of OX637479.1, read as the reverse complement.
AATAACTTCGTTGGTGATTCATGTCAATGTATCGCTAGTAATTTAGAACAAATTATTGTTTTTATAATTTAAAATTAAAACAGTACTTAGGTTTTAAAAAGGTTTCTATTCATGTACTGATTCGGGTATTTCATTGGTTCTAAAATATCATTATACCTATAGTCAAACCTAGTGCGAAATTAGAACTTTTTGTTGCAAACTCAAATGCATGTTTAATTAACTGAATATGAAATGTATACATTTATAAAGTATTATCAAGATATCATTATAATGTGATAATAATAATAAACAATCTACTTTTGAAGTCTACACACGTTGTTCACATATGAAGGTAAGTTATAAAAGTTTAAAAAATTCTTATCGATGCACAAAGGAAGTGAAATCTGAGAATAACTGTGTCAGCAAAGGATCAGAATCTGTATACAAATAAGAAAAAACCCGTATCGAAGTCATTGAACTTTAAAAATGATACTAATGAGTTAAGTAGGTAGGTACTTACCTAAAATCAATGTAAATAGATATTTTTTATTAAACTAGCATACCTAGTTCTCAAAAAAAGTAAATGAACTTACCAAAAATATGATCCATGAGTGCTGTGCCATTGTGGAAATGTATAATTAATATGGAAGTGTGTGAAATCGGGCGGCGTCTGAACTCTGGCGCAGTCCACTCGCGAATGTGGATCTCGGAGGCTTCGCGGCAGCTTTTGCTAAACGACCGGTGCCCGTACCATGGGTCACTTGGGAAAGTGCTCAGACTAGGTTGTTTACACAGCTAGTGAGACGGTTTTCGGTATACAGACCATCAGTGGGACATAATAGGCTCATAATAACGAGTAAGTATAGTGTATTTTAACACCACGACGGTAGCGCTTGCTTTCCTTAACCCTTTTATACGGGAAAAACAGCATATGTGCTATGCTGTTGGTATGTATGTACTTCGTCAGTATTGAAGTAGGTACCTACTTAAAATTAAATATTTCATTTATTCATTTAAACATTGATTTATTCATTTTTAAGGCTGGAAACAGTGCTCGACCGACGGTCAGCGCGTACCGTCGGTCGGGCGCCAACCGACGTAGATATATGTATGCAAGTCTATGGCTGGAAACAGAGCACGACCGACGGTCAGGGATGCATAGCAAACTGTGCAGGTCGCAAAATGTGCAGGCTACGTAAAATGAGCAAACCGCAAAATGTGCAGATCTCACAATGAGCAGACCGCAAAATATGCAGGTCTCGTAATGGGCAGATCGCAAAATGTGCAGGTCTCGTAATGGGCAGATCGCAAAATGTGCAGATCTCATAATGGGCAGATCGCAAAATGTGCAGTTCTCATAATGGACGGATCGCAAAATGTGCAGATCTCACAATGAGCAGACCGCAAAATATGCAGGTCTCGTAATGGACAGATCTCACCATGAGCAGACCGCAAAATATGCAGGTCTCGTAATGGGCAGATCGCAAAATGTGCAGATCTCATAATGGGCAGATCGCAAAATGTGCAGTTCTCATAATGGGCGGATCGCAAAATGTGCAGATCTCACAATGACCAGATCGCCAAATGTGCAAGCAGATCTTATATTGAGCAGTAGGTCTATGGTGGTCGGTTTGTCATGCAGTTACAAAAACATAACGTCACTCTCGCACCCATACACTTATTAGAACGGGACGGTCGTCTTATCCCGGGATAGCAGGTGAGAAAATCGTGACCATAATAGCCCTGCAGGTCACAAAATGTATTATTTGAAAGTAGTACTAACAAAACAATCCGAACTACACGGGCCCTCCAAGAACCGTTTCCTCTAGGAAAAGGTTAAGGTCCAGGTTAAGTTCACGTCCGGATCTCCGGGTGTCGGCTCCGCTCGGGTATTGAACGCCCGTGACCCGCCCGGGTGAAGAGAATTCAAGAAGACTTCTCATTCTCAATTTATCGCTCGTAGCTCTTAAAGACAACCCATCGGATTGCCAGTACACGTCGACAGCGGAGCGGACCCGCGTGTATGAATGTAGTGTGTGATCTGCACATATTGCGACCTGCACATTTTACGAAATGCACATTTTGCGACCTGCACATTTTACGATTTGCACATTTTGCGACGTGCACATTTTACGATTTGCACATTTTGCGAACTTCACATTTTACGATTTGTACATTTTGCGACCAGCTCGTTTTACGATCTGCACCTTCTGCGATTTGCATCAGTGCACATATTGCGACCTGCACATTTTGCTATGCATCCTACTCAACAAGATTATAAGTATTATTCTTAACATTCGTTATCTCGAACTTATTGAAAATATACACTACACATATCAAGGCGATATATCGATTGAAAGAGACACCCTTTGTTTTTCGCTCACGACAAAACGGGATGCAACCCTCTCCGAGAATGGCTTTTTAGACAAATCTCGTTAAATATATGACTGTGTGCAGGTTTATTAAATTTCCTCTTGTCAGTACCTAGATGAGGTAAAATACCATCATATTAACTTAATCGTGTCTTTTAATAATGCGTTGTTTTAGTAGGCTGAGGAAAAAAAAGGAAAATATAGACTCGACTTTGGATTTATTTTCTATCGAGAAAATTTTAAGCAATCATGTTTCGCTATTGTCAGTACCACAATCATATAGTCAAGAATCATATATCTGAAAATCAGCCCCTACTGTTTGCTAGTCTCGGCAGGACAGCTTTTCAAAGTCTCCAAATTTCTCAGTGTAGCGCCTTAAACAATCACATTAATATATGTATATTCGAAAAATAAAATCGGACCACCTTTCACAAAAGTTAAGGTGAAAGGAGCCTGCACTTTTACTGCGATGATTAAAGCCTGCATATCCAATAAAAAAGAATCTAACGCCTATGATAGGTATTGAATTTGTATATATATGATTTATATGAAATTTAATATATAAATACCTACCGGAGGTATATGCATACCTATACCTACTAAGCTAAAAATCTGCGTGAACTTTTAACGGACTAAATGTATAATAGGTACCAAAGGCTACTTTCTTACTTGGCGGGGCGGGGTCGATATGTGACATTTTCTTCTTTGACGTAAACTTACTGAAGTCGCAAAGATTCCCACTTGACGAAATACTGTCAGTATTATATTTGCGCAGTAGTAATATTATGCGCAGAAGCGGTCCGATTTTTGAGTGTCGAACGCTCGAATTTTCACTCGACATTGTCAAAACACCATAGTTTATTTCTATTGATTGTAATTTATTCGTACTAATCTTAGGTTAATTTTATTATAAGTGATACTAACAATATAGTTCTTCTCAGGTTGGCCATTGTAGTAGTTGTGACACATACGAACACATACACAGCTCCTACGCTGCCGCACAAATAGACAATGTGCATGTATAGCTCAACACACAACCATGGCACACCCGCGCGTGATATAAAAGTAGGTCTCTAGCTTTATTAGCTTTAATGTTATCTATTGTTTGGTTACTTTTGTAGATCTTGTTGAATAAAAGCCTCATTAATAACCAATCATGACCTTTAGTTATCATAATTTCAAATTAGCCGAAAAGGTAAATTATCTAATTTCATTTGATAGATGTCCTGGAGTATTCAACGCTTACTGTTAATTATTGAAGAATAACGTACCTAGGTAAATATAGCAATAAGGTAGGTACCTGTACCTACTGCGGCGTTAACACTACATTTAAATGTGATTTTTAGTTAGGGTGAAGTTTAGCGCCTACCGTATTGAGGCGAACAATGCTTCTCGTCGCTCAATACTTATGACTGGCGCCTAAGGAGGCGTTCGTTAAATTTTCTTCTCTTCTCTTATATGTTTGGAGTTTTTACAAATAAATTGGACGTCCAAAAATTGGCCTTATTTTCGTTACATAAAAACGTGATCGGGATTTTCATAAAAACTTATCTCATAAAATGGTACTTTGAACAACTTTTTCATACCTCATATATTAACAAAACATAAATTTACTATTTTATTTTTATTTTACAACAGTGAGATGTCGACACTCTTCCGTACAATTGAAAATTTGATTTTATATATTTTTTTTCTTTAATTTTAGAGCAAATTCGATGTATTTGTCAGTATTTCACTTAGTTTGAGAAGCGTTTTATTACGTTCATAACTTAATTAAGCTTTAAAATACTACTTATTTCATTAAAAAACTTCACGTGACGGATTTTGCGCTTTTGTGAAACACGACTGTTGGCGCTTTGTGTTTTATTCAAAATCTACCATTTTTTGGTAGTAACAGATTTACTACATTGGCAACACTATCTACTATCTAACGCATGAACACAATTATATATAACGCAGGAACTCTCGGCCATATGAAGTTGTGTATGGACCGTCAAAATGAGTAGACGCCGTTTCTCCACTTTTATGTAACGCGGTTTTTGGTGTTTATAAAATTAGGTTTGCATTGTTTTGAATATAAGTAAAGGTGAAATGGCAGATTCTTGTTTAATCTATGATAAAAATCTCTGTGCGTAGTATCTTCATTATTTTGTCTTAAAATTTAAATTTAGTATCCGTTTTGAGCTAGTTTTGGTCGCTATTATGTAACTTATGTAACATTTTTTAACGTAACGTTACTTATTAGTGATGTAAAGGCAATTCCACATTTGAGGACCAAAACATTTTTTTTTTATTATTTAAATCATCAACATCATTCTATATACGTCACACAGCTGGGCATAAGCTTATAAATTCGAGGCATCGGGTAGTGTAGTCCCCTCGTTGGCCTAGTGCGGTTAAAAAACTATATTTTGTAAGTAACTTAGATGCAAAGCATATTAAATAAAAGTTCCATGATCATGAGCATAAGAAAACAAATAATTAATATCAATTCAATTTTACCTACCTTGTAGCGCCATCAAATATGACACATTCATATGTTATTTGTAATATTTCTGATTAATAATATAAAAATAATTGTTTCTTTGTCTATATGGATTGGCCTTTAGCTTACTTTTATAATACTTTTATGTAACACTGTTACATAAAAATATAATGGTACTTTTATGTAAATAAGGGCAATTTTTGGTCCTTGCCCGTATACTCGTACTGTGAGTGTTACCTATATTTGCGTAATATGATATCGTTCTAATGTGTTGTCTATATTTTGGCCCTCTTTATTAAATAATAGTTTTTCTTACAGTCTATTGATTCGTAATTTTAATTGATTAACACCACTGAGCGAATATCATTCGAGTTATCATGGTATCGCTTAGGGTGTATCATGTGAAAGTCGGACCTTCCTGCAAATTTTTAGCTTTTACATCCAATTACGTTAATTTGGTCGATAAGGTACCTATACTTTTATACAAAAGATACTTTAGTATCAAGAAAAATACATAAGAACTAAACAAAAGAAAATGGTTAAAAATATATTTCTATACGAAATAGTAGGTCTGGACTAATTTCTCACGTGCAAGTACAAAGTTAAAAAAAAAAGGTTTCTTCGTAGGCAATTTTATTCGGTTTTTCGATTTTTTTTATTTGTAGCTAGCCTGGTTTTCAAACGGTATTTTGTTTTTCTCGTAGATAACCGTAATATAATTTGGTTTTCTGTGTAGAAGGATTTATTCTACGTAGCTCGCTTCGCTCGTGATAATCGTGGTTCAATCATGCAATTTTTCGCTAGCTCGGCTTTCGATATAAGCCAACTCGTGCCAAATAACCAACTTTGCGGCCTCGCCTCTACAGTCGTCAACTACCCGTTGAGTTGAGACAGTTCTTTAAAGACCCCAAACACGACGGATTCATCTTGTGTATAGTTTAGTTTGTACTCATTAGATGTAGAATTTAATGTTCTTTAACTTGCTCGTAGATAACATTACGCTGGGATGCTTTGTATAGAACAGAATGAGCGATAAACCGAAAAAAAGCTAGGTTAAGTAGCTGCCAAAAGTTGTCCCGAGATATTTCGTGCTACCATTTTTGATATAGTCAGTAGCATCCATATGAACAATTTAAAAAAAAAATCTACACCACCTCTAGACTGACTGGCCTATCGGTTGGGGATAATAACTGCGTTAAAATTCGGCCGCAAGATTAAACCCAAAATTACAAAAACTGCAAGTTACATAAAAAAGCAGAGAAAAAGAAAGAGAATAACCACCAATAAAGGAATTATCAAAATCGATCAACATTTGACAAAGTTATGCTGGAACAAACATATATACACGGATCGAATTGAGTACCTCCTTCCTGTTGGAAGTCGGTAAAAATAAACGCTATATTTGTAAGTCTGTAAAAAATAAAACTTTCAGGAATCTTGAATGATATGAGGAATGGGCGTCTTGAATGGGATAAAGGGACATTTTTTGTTAAATAACTATGAGTCATCATAATATAAATAATTCATATTACATCTTAACAAAGCATCTTCCTAGACTGTAGGTACGTGAGGGCTACAAACCTCATTGCAGGGAAGTTGATTGCATTGTTTTGATGTTTACACGCGAAAGGTACCAAGAACTTTGAGCTACATGCATTGATACTACGTTCTTTCAATCGGTTTTTAAAGTCGAATTATTCAGAATCATAAACAGCATGCGTTTAACATTCAAGAGATGAGCTACCATACTCGTAATTACATTTCTGTATCGTTTGTTCTTTTATTTGAAGACGCGCTTTTCTCAACGCGGGAATAATTCCTGATTATTTTGCGAGATTAGATTAGTTTCTTCTCTAGGTTAGAAGGTCATATCAGATGACAGTAGGTAGCATTTACATAATAAGTGAACTATACCAATTATAAGGACTAGGTTACACATAGTAAAAGGAAGAAGTGGAAGAACAATCATGAGATCGAATTTCTATGTTTCAATGAAGAGCCTGGAGCGCTTAGATCAGAACAATTTTTAAGTAAATCCTTTAAGGCGATATATTGATTGAATGAGACGCGCGTATGTTTTTCTTTCACGACAAAACGGGATGCAACACCCTCCGGGAATGGCTTTTTTAGACAAATCTCGACAAATATCTGACTGTGTGCAGATTTATTAAATTTCTTCTTGTCAGTACCTAGATGAGGTAAAATACCATGATATTAACTTAATCTTATCTTTTAATAATGCGTTGTTTTAGTACGATGAGTAAAAAAAGGAAAATATAGACTCAACTTTGGATTTATTTTCTATCGAGAAAATTTTAAGCAAATATGTTTCATCTATTCAATCATCAGTACCACAATCATATAAAACTAAACTAAACTCCGCTCGCACACCACCGTGGTGCAAGATACCTATCGCGCTGAGAATGAATGAAAACGTGTTATTTTATACCAATGCTATGAACGCGTGCGAGCTGGATGCCATTATTTTAGCTGTCAAATATTGGTTTTGTAAGACATAAAACCTTCTGTACCTACATAAATTTACACTAACGTGAGACATGTTTATGCTAAATAAGAGAACAACACTTGGATCAGTCACTATTTGCGACATGTTTCGGACTACAATTGGAGTCCTTCATCAGGTTAATTGGTACCTAGGTACCTAAGTATCTACCTAATATTAATTAGTCTGTGCTCTGAGACTGCATGCAATGCACTTTTGCCTTGCCTTGCCAATAGAGTCGTGTAGTCAATCCCTAGTTCGCTCTAATAAATAAGTAAATCGAATGGTAAGTGTACATTGTGGGATTAACAAATTATCAAAGAGGTAAGTTAACAGGCAAAACCAGCCAGCGCCTAATGCAGCCGTCTAGCAAATATACTCATTGCTCTTAAGTTCTTAAAAAATATACCGTTTCCTTTTTCATTCAATTCAACGATGTCGAATATGATTTACCGATATCAGATAAAGATTATCTACTACATCTTAATTACAAAGTACACTAATAGTTTTTGTGGACATCATTTGACCAAGTCTCTTAAGCTCAAGCCACACAGAGAGCGGGCGGGCGGTGGCGGCGCGGGCGCGGGCGGCGGCGGCGCGGGCGCGGGCGGCGGCGGCGCGGGCGCGGGCGGCAGCGGCCTTTGTCGGCAGCCGCCACCGCCAAAAGCAGCTCCCGCGCCGCCGCCGCCCGCGCCCGCGCCGCCGCCGCCCGCGCCCGCGCCGCAGCCGCCCGCGCCCGCGCCGCCGCCGCCCGCGCCCGCGCCGCCACCGCCCGCCCGCTCTCTGTGTGGCTTAAGCTTTAACTATTAAGGCGTTTGTGCAAAAAACCTATCATTCATAACCATCATTTGAGTAACAAAACGGCGAACGGATTTTTTTTTATTTGGGTGGATGGTGCCGTTATGACTTGCAGTTTAGGGTTCCGTAAACAAAAACATGTTAATTCTGAATATGACATTGTACCTGCAGAAGATAAAAATTAAATATCAAAGTAAAGGCCTACCTGCACCTAACACCCGGCGCGATTACGTGGCTTAATTCGCTGAATTTGTTTAATTTGACATGCATATTATGCATAGTTAGAATATTTAATTATTTGCTAATATTTAATTTAATTATTTTTCCTATTTGTAAAATGAATGCCATACGATTAAATAAAAAGTACACAGTCGGCCTCATAACTTAGCTAGGCAGTTTGTCGATCTCAACATGAAAGTATAGTATGACCTTTTAAATATGACAGGTGTTAATCCCCTTGTGAGGCCGACCGTACCACAAACACTAGTACCTACCTAATACATGTCACAATAGAAAAAACCTATTACGAAACCAAAATAATCCTGATTATTATTGTCTTTCTACGTAAACTCATTCTAAAGCTGAATTTTTAATATAATCTACATATCTCGATCGAGATAAAGATATTAAGAGGCCTTACAAGTTTTAAATTTTTATTTCATTTTTTGACAAAATTATTGTTAATACCAATAAAATGATTATAAGATACGATGATTATATTAAAGTTTTAGATAGTAACATTGCCCTTTTCTGATTTAATTGTGTGTAGTAGAATTTAAGCGCGATAAAGCAGTTTTTAGCTCGAAAATTGTAGATTTGGAGTGATGTTTGGAACAAAATATCTTAATGAAAAATGCAAAAAATACATTTAAAAGTTCTGTCATTAGGTCACAATAGTCCTGTTCTAGATAGTCTAGATAGTAACATTGATAGAATATCAAGAAACTTATCAGTTAAACTGAAAATTAGGGCTAAATAGATGCGCATTTTTTACCTCATAAGGATCCTTACACGACCTTCAATCTTCGATACAAAAAAGTCATCACGAGTTCGAGGTAAGACGGACACGATTAATGAACTATCTAAAGTGGTTTTTATCACTGTGTCTACTGTAGGTATCCCCAAAACATCGTACCGTTAAACCAAGTAGGTGTTTATGTCTCAGTCCATTCCTAGATGCTGTCGTTGCCAGCACCGCATTTATAATACAATAAATTCCTTTTAAGATGGCATAGTCAATTAGTCACATATTTCAAGCCATACCGAATTAGGCCTTATTGTGAAGACCATAAGGTACACGTCCGAGAATAGTGTAGGCCCAGTAGGACAGTACAGTAACGGTAACATGGTTAAGGTGAGAACAGTAGGTAAACGGCTGCAATTTAAGGTGTTATCCATACTTCCATACTAATATTATAAATGCGTAGTACTAATATTATAAATGCAAAAATGGGTCAGTCTGTCTTTTGTTTTTTGAACGATTGTGGCTTCATAGGCCGAGCCCAATAAAGGATGATTCACGCTAGACCGTTCCGTGTCCGGGCCGGCCCGTTTTCTAGTACAAGAAATCGACGGCCGTCGCGCGTCCGTCGATTTTTTGTACTACAAAACGGGCCAACCCGGACACGGAACGGTCTAGCGTGAATCATCCTTAAAGCGATAAAAGTGCGCGGTTGGAGAGTGGCCTGGGGAAAATCAAGGGGAAACCTCCGACACGACCACTGTCTGTCTAATACCTCTTTAGGGTTAAATGCTGAACCGATTTAGATGAAATTTGGTTTATGCAGATATTTCAAGTCCCGGGGAAGGCCTCCAACTTGGCTTAACGACTGCTGCCATAGACAGCACCCGGGATCAACGGCTTAACGTGCCTTCCAAAGCACGGGAGCGCTCAGTTAGTAACCAGTCAAAGCGGTCACCCATCCAAGTCCTGACCGCTGCCCACGTTGCTTAACCTTAGATACCGCAAGCGGTACGCAGGCACCGCTGGGCCACGAGCGCTCCAATACAACATCATCTAATGCGCAGCAATAATTTTATCAATGGCGACTAGTGTCAAATTAAGACAATTAATAATCTACTTTCAGTGTAGGTGGGCCATTTTACGGAAAGTTGTACACTCGACTTTTTTTTAATTTGGATAAAACCGGGTTGTTTCTACTCAGAATCGAAAGCACTTTCGAATGATATAGGGGAAAAAGAGTGTCCCATTTTTTTTATTCCATTCCGTTACCGTTTTCTTACTAATCTTGTAATGCTTGTATGGTGGCAACGGAATGGAAAAACTGGAAATTGTATGAAAAATTTGGGACACTTTTTTTCTTCTATTAGGTTCGAAAGTGCTTTCGATTCTGAGTAGAAGAAACCCGATTTTATCCAAATAAAAAAAAAGTCGAGTGTACAACTTTCAGTAAAATGGCCCACGTACACTAAAAATAAAACAAATAATAAAAATATACTTCACTAGTTATTTTATTTTCATTTAAGTATTATAATATTTGTATACCTATTCATTCCTATTAAGTTCTGAGGCCAGGCAAGAGAAATCGGGTTTTTACTTTACTCGGGGTGGAAAAGTGCACTCCGACACTTAAAAGTCTATAATATCCCTTAAGTGTATGATTTTGCCCGGTTCCCTCTTACCCCACCTGATTTTACTCTATTTAATATAAGCTTAACATTTAAAAGACCTGCATTGACATTGACAACCCAGTTTTAGCACCGTACGTATGTATGCACCAATATGTATGCTTATTATTACATAGCAAAAAGTTTTGTTTACGTAACATATTATTTCAATTAACATAGGTAATTTTTTATACGATATCTATATTTTTTGTCGAGTTAATTGTTAAAAATAAATACCTATGTTATTGTATAAATAAACGCGTTTAACTTTACTTATCTTTACGAACAAGAAAATTAAAATTGAACGTCAAAATTGAATGTATATTACTCAAAACTTTGCAATTCATATAAGTAAAAAGTAAGTAGTAGTACCTACACTTCTAAGTTATTGTAAAAGTTGTAACATTTCATATCGTCTCGCTGCTTTACGACGTTTAAACCGACAGAAGAATTTGCAAAACATTCTTAAACTTACGCCCACTACGACTCCCGTCATCTGGACTCCAAGTAGCTGTCTCACACATCACCAAGTCTTCTTCTACCTTTGGCTTCACATCTCTTGCAACAACTTTTATTTCCTGCTTCACCTTTTTCATATTATCATTGTCATTTTTCTTTAAATCTCCATCCAAAATGTCCTTATCTAGTTTGACTTCTTGATGAATATTAAAGACATTCTGAGGTATTATCTCAGGAATTATATTAGTAGTGTTTTTACCATCTTGTATTCTTATACTACCTTCTTTATAGTTTTCATTTGTGCGAAAGTTAACTACAATATTAGGCGTAACGGATATATGATAATCTTTATTTCCAATGTGACTTTGATCAGCCATAGTGTTTACTATTGGAACTTTGAGAGTTTTATTTCCATCATCAATTACTTGTCCCATACTTTGTGTTTTATCTTTAGTAGGTAGTTTTGTCGGTTTTCTTTTATTCCTCTGCGTGGTTGTCTTGGGAGGCAATTCAGTCGTGCTAATGTAAATAACAATTTCTTCTTGTTTAGGTTTCTCGCCAGCGTCTTTAGATTTTGCACTGGGATCTGTGTCATTAATGGTTATACTTTTAGGAAATCTATATTTCAGAGATGGTAAAGCAATTCTATCGTTTCTTCTTGGTATGAATTCCGCGTCATTGGGAAGGTGAATGTCTTCGTTTTCGTATCCATACCTTTCGAAGATTTGCCCAAGATTGTTCTCATCGTTGCGAATCACATCTTCCGAAGGCTGAGCTCTGATCTTCAGAGATTCTATGACATCGTGGAAGAGTGAGCGCTTCTCTGGTGTGACGTCACGGCGAGGGTAAGCGCTACAGATAAAGAACATGTACGTCACGCAAATGAAGCACTGCATCTGAAATCAGGGAATTCAGTTTAAGTCAATTTCTATTTGTAAACTTTACTTAGTTTTTATCTTTAGTATATACTGTTTGTTTGTTTATAGTATAATGTGTTGTATGAAATAAACACTTAACAAAAACGACACACTAAGTACCCATATGCATTTTTATAACTTTTTTTTTATAAAAAATTGGATTGCTCTTGGCCATCATCTACCGGGCAAAGATGAGGCAGACGGTGAAGCGAGCTCACCCAGAAAATGCCTATTCACTTGTGCCTTAAATAGGTCTAGGTTATATGAACTCGGAAATACATAAGCCGGCAGAAAATGCCAAAGCTTAGCAGTGCGCATTATAAAAGATGACGAAAAGCACTTGGTTCACGTAAGAGGAATTTCAACCAGGTACCTAAGGATGGTTTTCTAATAAATGAGGTCAGTATGGTTAAAATTCAATGAACTTCAAAACGTAATTCGTAATACCTATAGTCAAATCAAGGGAGAAAGATAGTCTTATTGCGATTCCTATAAGAGGAAATAGAAAAGAGTGGCATGTTTAGTCCCTATCACCGACCGAAAATTTTTTGATGGTCGGGTTATAGGCAAAGACAAACTTCCATAAGGCAAACCGGCCAAATTGCGTAGTACAAATTTTGTATGAAAATGAGCAAGTATGAGAAAGACATAGCCCCGGTCGCTCGTTGGCGCATCTTTAACTACAGAGTATATACTATATCTATGAGTCAAATAAAATATTTATTTAATGCTGCGAGAGTTAAAAAAGAGAGTTGGCCCAAACAAAATAACCAAATTTCCTGCTTTCGACCTTTCCATCCACAATCATTCGTTGCCCAGACTAAAAGCAAAATCATTTTCTTAGAACGCCTATGAAAAAACTTTAGCCCTTAAATTGGCAACCTATAATAATGCACACGTTTTTAATTATCTATTTGGGCCATTTTACGGAAAGTTGTACACACGTTTTTTTTTTTTAATTTGGATAAAATCGGGTTTTTTGTACTCGGAATCGAAAGCACTTTCGAGCCTAATAGGAGAAAAAAAAGTGTCCCAAATTTAACATAAAATTTTCGCTCCGTACTTTCGTTATAGTTCATTTTAGTGCTAAATATGGTTTGGCAATATTGTAAAACACAAAATTTGCTAAAACTTTTGGCTACAAAAATTTTTTCCATGACCCCTAAGGGACGAAGATATGACAGGAGATATCATTATAAATTGCCACTTTTTTCTAGTTTTCCTCTCATGTTTACGTTTGAAGTGCATTTTAGCGCTAACTATAGTTCGGCAATAATGTAGATTACAACATTTTCTACAACTTTTGTATTGAAATATTTTTTCCACGATCATCAGGAAAGAAGATACGATGTCATCTATGGGGTACTACCGTCGATATTTGCTACTTTTTCCAGTTTTCTTCCCATATTTGCGTTTTAGTGCATTTCTCGGTCAGCAATATTACAGAAGACGTTTTAAGCAGTAGAAGACGTAAGCAGAAGAAGTTCCGTTACCACCACGCAAGCATTACAAGCTTAGTATGAGAACGGTAACGGTTTTTTTTTCGTCCAAACATTTAGGCTAGTTAGGGTAGTCAAATTTCCTTTATTTATTTTGTTTGTTTTTTTAAGGAAGATTGTGTGAAAATTGTAGTTTTTGTTTGCAGCCATGTTACACTTTCGTTAATTTTTAGTAAGTACACCGATTCAATATAAACTCAAGATTCTTTAAAAAATTATGCGAATGTAACAAGATTATGTCCCAAAATTACTACTTTATTTTTTAATTAGATTTTATTGTCCGTTTTATTAAAGTCCTCCTCATTGATTTCGATGACGGCGACCGTAACAAACTATGTGTAACTATGTGTAACTATGTACGTATGTGTAACTATGTGTAGTCCCGTTCCCCAATAATAATGTGTGAAAATCGTGTAAGTTTAAATCAATAAACTATGTATAATTTGCCCTATTGTGAGCTCTGAAGCTCTCGTCTGTATTTTTTTCGCATCATCTGCGATAGGTAGGTTCTAAGTTCATCATCAACAAAGATATTACCTGATTACTGTGAAAATTAACACAACATAAAATTGCTTTTTTAAATTGCTGCTTTAAAAAGCACTATCACAATGCCCCATTTTTATTCAGTTATTCAGTTATTCAGTCATTTATTGCTTTCATAGGTACAATAGGTTTTACACATTAGTAGGATCAGCTATATGAAACCCTGTAAGGGCACTGCAACATACAATATAGTTAAACCTAGACATAGTAGACATAGGTATCAACAAATAGATTCTAAATTAGCGTGCCGTAGCCAAAGATGGAGAGAACTGCATCAAGCTGCACCGACAAGAGCTCGGCTCTTAAGATGATGATGATGATGTAGCCAAAATGGCTAAAACGGAACCATTATAGTTTCGTTCTGTCTGTCTGTCCGTCCGTATGTAACAGCCGATTTACTCGGAGACTCTAAGTACTACAATTAGGTATAGAACATGGTAGGAAGGTGTTTTCCATGAACCGCTATACAAAAATGCATGCAATGGACACTCCATACATGTACTTCACATCCGGATGAAAAAAAAAACAACGCATATATAAGTATAGTCGTGTGGGGTCTTTTTGAGTAACCTCTACCTATATTTTTTTTAAATTCTAGCCTATCCATATTTATATTCATGGATAGGCTAAAATTTAAAAACTATATAAGTAGGTAGAGGTTATTAAAAAGGTTTTCCATTTAATTCAATCATTTGTCAGATAATTTATCTGACCCCCTCTTAATTTCAAAACTATAAAGTTTAAACTTCTATAAACTAGTTAAGTGCCGTGACTTCCCTATGGAGATACAACCTTTTTGACTTCAAAGTACCTATTAGATGTTGACTAGTAGGTGTTGAAACGTTATTTCATTGAGCGTGATTCGACACACACTTGCCCGGTTTTTTTCCTAAATTTACTCCAATAATAATAAGAATAATAAGGAATTATTGACTAACCTTGAGCACGTCAGGTGCGCTCGCGCCGGCCCTCCGACTGCGGGAGGCGCCGGGAGCGAGGGTTTACTGAACTTGCCTGAACCTCTCCAGGGGTGGAAAACCATTAAACTATAAATGCAATTGTATGAAAATATTTAAATATTTTCAAGCAGAAAAGCGTCGAGGTACCTACCCTACACTCAAGCATCAATATAAATTTCACGACTAAAATATATCGAAATTTCTATTCCTTCCGTCATCAGAACTGTCAAAGTAAGGGAGTCAAAATTAACGGGATACTGTCAGTTTGTCAGTATACAGTAGTAATATAATATCATGCGCAAAAGCCGTTCATTATCATTCGTCATCACCCCGCAGTCAGGAAGCACTCATTTAAATGAGACTGATTCTATTGACAGTTGACTTGCGCTGACGGTTAAATACATAAAGTGAAATATTGCCCTATGTTTTTATAAGATATCGGACAACATGAAAAAACCAACAACGTTGCAAGTCTGTGCAATATTCTTGTACTTTGGTTGCGATTAGTTTTGCTTGCTAAATTACCGCGGGAGCAGCGCGCAGTATTAAAAAATCCATTAAAATCTATGGTCATCAATAATATTGAAGTTATGAATACCTTTCTGAATGCGGAGGTTATATTAGACTTGCACCGACTAAAAAGCCCCCGATACCTACTCCTCCTCAACCCATTTCGGACGGGTCTAAGATCTTCTAAGGAAGCAGTCCTAGACTTTTAGTTGCCTTTTACGACAGGCAGAGGATACCGTAGCTGTATTCTTTGCCCGGGCTACAGTGCATTATAATTTACCTCGGTAAGCACCTACTCGATAATGTGGAGTTAGTATGGATATATATAATGAATATATGAAGTAGGTATTTTGAATATTGTACGAAAATTGCAAGGTTCCAACTAGCATAGTGCAAATAGTTGGTCATCTCTGTATCGATTAAATAGAAAATGGTCTATCCCAGTCGGGAACTAAAACCTATCCGGAAATTGTCTTGTTTCTAATTTCCAATTCCTCCCGTTCAGAGCAAAATAACTTTTATACCTTCTGAATAACGTCCTGTGTAACTGCACAAGTTTTTTGCAGCGCATGTATCGAGATCCATAATACATGGTTTTTCTGCCGATCGAACAATGCATTCTTTTTTTTTTACTGGTTGCACTGGAATTACGCAACTGGATAATTTTTCAATATGTTTGTGTTAGTGCACTATTTATAACGAACATATACTTATCTCTTTCTAGATAATGTGATGGTGAGAGGGAATAAACAGGACAGTGATTAATAGTGATGCTAGTGTTGCGGTTACAGGATAGTCGAACACTTTAAATAGAAATAGAAAAACATTTATTGAAAGACCAACACACAGCACCAAAAGAAAATGAAATAATATTAACAAAAAAACTTAAAGTAAAGAATACAATATCTAAAATTATGCAATGGAAAAATAAAAATAACTTCTTATACTAGGTGCTGTCATGGTGGCTACAAAAGGACACCACTCAGCATATGCAGTGGCATGGGTGTACCACAGCGCTGGTCTTCCGTACAATTTTCTTTGATACCTTTATAGACCGAGGGCCAGGCGCTTAAATCGTCAGTCATTTCCTCTCGCACGAAAACTTGTACAGTGGTTAAGGAAGACGTATTAAAAATTACTGTGGACGTCAGCCACGATTCCGTTGGTGGGTTCAGGAGCAGCAGCCTCCCAAACACATAAAAAAAAATTCAGTCATTACCTCTCGAATGAAACTGGTATCAAATGATAGTTAAAACACTACCTTAACGAATAAAAATCGTGTGCCGGTTGTAGAACGGTGGAATACCCGTCAGTCAGTCACATGAACATGTAAAAAAACCGGCCAAGTGCGTGTCGGGCCACGCGCAAGGTAGGGTTCCGTAGTCGTCCACCCGTTACATTATGTGGACTAAATAGTTTAAATAGTTCGCAAACTTATATTTACTATGTTTTTGACAGAATTAACAACATTATCTAACGTATCAATGGAAATTGTTCTAAAGTTTGATTTTGAAAAGTACATTTCTAAAGTTCGACTATTACTCGTTAACTAGTAATGTCTACTTAGCTGTGATAGTTTTCCTTTTAAATTCATCGTATATACTACTACCATGATTTTTTTCACATGCCTAGTAGCCACCGTTTAACTGGCAGGGGGGGGGGGGACACTTGACCATAACAAAAATTATCACTTCAAAGCTTTATATCACGCTAACCAATTCTTTAATCAAAAAATGCTTTGAGAAACCTTTTCATATTTTTAAAAGAGCTATGCAACGATACCCCACACGATGGGGTTTGGCAGAAAAAAAAATTGGACCACCACTTTACATGTAGGGGAGGTACCCTAAAAAAAAATTTTTTTAAGATTTTATTCTACCGTTTTGTCGGCGTCATTGATATGTATACTCATGCCAAATTACAGGTTTCTAGTACTAACGGTTACTGAGAAAAACGGGGGTCGGACGGACGGACGGACATGGCGAAACTATAAGGGTTCCTTGTTTACTACGGAACCCTAAAAACATTCCAGACATATACCCTTCCATCTGGCAATGTTACTGTTACTGTTATACGCAATCTAAGTCACGGGAAAATCCTAGTCATAGGACAAATGGTGACAGGAATAGGATTAAAGTAAGTAATAATCACAGTTGCATAGGTTGTCGATAAAATACGAGTAACATCGTTAAGTCTTGTACGACTCCATGCTTTATTCATAAAATTGAAACTAATGGCATATTCGTGGCCGAATAATAAAAAAAGTTTTAACTGCTTTTAACTTCTTATAAGACACGTTTTTGTATGATTACAGAACATCAGGCCAAGATCCAAGTGAGATAGTGTGTGCGGAACTGAGTGAAATTATAATACTAATTATCCAACTAAAGTTAGATGTCATTACCTAATATTGGCATCAATTGAAAGCAAGTTTAAAAACCATAATAACCTTTAAATTACTAATATTGATATCAATTTAAATCAAGTTTAATAACCACAATAACTTTAAATTAGGTACTACCTTATTAGTAATGTTTAAATATTATGTAATGTATAAGTGAGTAGAAGAAAGGAAAAAATACTTTGGAAGTAGGTAGTATTTTATCTTACCTATTCAGTATTAGGTATAAAATAAATAGATTATACAAACATACTGTGTGCTCTCACAAAACTGTCGGAAAAGTTTTTTTTAAAACTGACTGTGACTGTAGGCCGGACCCAAAAACAGCGATACGAGTGCGCGGTTGGAGGTTAATTCAGGTCGGAGCAGTTTGTCTGTGTGATCATAGTACAGTAGTACATGTTACATACAATTTGCATATACCTACAGTTATGACTTACTAAGGCGATTTCCTGACTTGGCGGCGCGGCCCGCGCGGGATCGATATGTGACACCTTTTTTAGGGTTCCTTAGTAAACAAGGAACCCTTATAGTTTCGCCATGTCCGTCCGTCCGTCCGACCCCCGTTTTTCTCAGTAACCGTTAGTACTAGAAAGCTGTCATTTGGTATGAGTATACATATCAATAACGCCGACAAAACGGTAAAATAAAATCTTAAAAAAGTTTCTTTTTTAGGGTACCTCCCTTACATGTGAAGTGGTGGTACAAATTTTTTTCTGCCAAACCCCATCGTGTGGGACATCGTTCGATAGCTTTTTTAAAAATATTATAAGGTTTCTAAAAGCATTTTTTGATTAAAGAATTGGTTAGCGTGATATTAAGCTTTGAAGTGATAATTTTTGTTATGGTCAAGTGTCCCCCCCCCCCCTGCCAGTTAAACGGTGGCTACTAGGCATGTGAAGTCATGGTAGTAGTATATACGATGAATTTAAAAGTAAAACTATCATTACTACATTACTAGTTAACGAGTAATAGCCTAACTTCAGAAATGTACTTTGCAAAAGCAAACTTTCGTACAATTTCCATTGATGCCTTAGATAATGTTGTTAATTCTGTCAAAAACATAGTAAATATAAGTTTGCGAACTTTTTAGTCCACATAATGTTACGGGTGGACGACTACGGAACCCTACCTTGCGCGTGGCCCGACACGCACTTGGCCGGTTTTTTTGAAGTAAACTTACTGTGACGTCGCAAAGGTTCCCACTTGACAGAATACTGTCAGTACGAGTATTACATTTGCGCAGTAGTAATATTATGCGCAGAAGCGGTCCAGTACTGCCTTCGCATCGTCCCGCTTCCGCGCATCCCGCGCCAGTCAAGAAGCACTCCTTAAATGCAGGGGCGCAGTAAAAAATTAGTACTGAGTTGACTGACAGTTGACACTGATATTCGACAGTTTTCTCTTATCGTACTGCCTTCGCACCGACAAGTCAGGAAGACGCCTTAGGGGTTATTTATATCGTTTGAATTTTTTTTAAAGTATTATTTGACATTCAAGTAACTAGGTATCTACTTCTGTTAACAATACAAGACCTTTAACAAATAAATACTATCCAGGAAATCATTCTCTTTGACGCTGAGTTAAATAAAATAAAATAAAATACGGTAGTCGCTACATTAAACTTCGAATATTAAATAAGTGATCAATTTATCTAAAATGATATGGCTTCTGATGCTGCTGGGATTTTGCGTTTGGTGGATGTCTGGGTATCGGAAAAAAAGAATACTGAGACAAATAGCTACGGAGCTGCCCACGAATATTCCCGCTATGCCAATAGTTGGGCAAGCGTATTTATACTTTGGAACTGATGAAGGTAAGCTGCGGCAATTTTTTAGTATTGTTTTTGGTTATGTTATCGAGGGGTAATCAATACGAAAAATGATCATGAAATCTGGAAAACAGCTCTTGGACATATTGGAAGGTGAATTTTATAATTTAAGATCAGATAAATAATAAGAAATTATGGGACTTTTTATTTAAATAAAGAAACACAAATTACCAACAATAAAAATAACTTAAACTACCTACCTAAATTGGTCTTCGAGCCGGATCGCGATAAGTATCAATGTATCGCACACCGCCGCACAACATGTCATCGCAAAAATAACTACCTAATAACCTTTTTGCGATGACATGTTGTCCGCATGATTATACTCCCAAGTGTAATATAGAGCAAAAGCTAAAAGATTTGGTGAAAATTAGTCTCGCTGCCTGTAATTATTGATATTTTAATGTTTTATTTAAAAAAAATATGTTAAATGTATTTAAGTTTGTAAATATAGTTAAGTGATTTTTAAGTGTGTAATGTTAACCTGCTGCTTCGTGTTACAAGTATAAAAAAACCCCTCCACGCACCTGAATCCATTCAATTTCACGTCCCGTTATTTTTAAAATCGTATATTCCTGTACAAAAACAGGGCAGACGTCATGTTCAAATTTCGGAAAAAAATAGACTTGCGATTCGTTTAAAAAAGCGGCGGGAATACATTAACCCCTTATTCATAGTTCTTGACAAACATCTGCTACCTAAAATGTCTTTTGTCACTGTTTTACAAGCAGATGCTTCATATGACGCTTAAGGCGCAGGGGTGGGCAAGGCATATATTCTCCATACAAACTCTGTGCACGTTTTATTCGTAGGTTTTGGCACTAACGAATGTAATATATTTTTTTGGATGTAAGTAAATATTAGATATGCGAAGAAAGTGATGTGAAAATTTTCAAGTATTAAAAAAAAATGAAAAAATTTAAAAATAATATCAATGAAAAAAAATACATCACGAAATAGCTTACAGAAAAATAAGCATACTGACCAAAAATCTTAACTTTAATGCAAACACAAACGAAGAAAATCCTGCACAAAGTTTGTATGGAGAGAGCTTGCCCTACCCCTCCTCTTAAGGACAAACGAATTTTAGCGGCTATTTAACTAATATAGGTTTAGTTTAGGCGTTTATGAATATGAGTGGTAAGATTTTGAAGTTTTTCATATTAACTGTAATAACTCTTTGGCTGGTATGGAAATTGCAGGCTTCGTACAGTCTCCTGAAGTCGTGTGTTATTCTAATTCACAGCCTGGGGGCCGATTTTTGAGTGTCGAACGCTCGACTTTTCACTCGAGATCTGTCAAAAAACTATGATGTTTTGACAGATGTCGAGTGTTCGACACTCAAAAGTCGCCCCCCTGCAAATGATTCCTTCCATGCCTTGACAATATTGTTGCCCAGGTATGATCTGTCAAATTATTCTATGTATAACGATTGTTTTATCAACAATTTTATTACCAGAAAACACTATATTACATCAAAAACTGTAGGAAATTAACACGTGGTATAACTGGAAACCCATATAAAGTTTTATTCACCGGGTCACCTTTTTATTGGGAAAATGTGAAATATTGTAATCTTTATTTAAAGTAACGCGCAATAACTAGGCTTTCTTACTTTTTTTTCAATAATGATTCACACAATTCTACATTAGTGAGCGAGCAAGACAAATGGAGACGGTAGAGTTTCTAAATAATTGATATTGTTAATCGTTTCATGCCACTTACCTACTTCATAACTAGAGATGGGCCGACTATGGATTTTGCCGACTAGCCGACTAATCGATGCTGATGCTGAGGTGGCTGACTAGTCGCCGACTATAAATGTGTCGGATATATATCTAGTCAAAATTATTTAATTAGTCTATGATCAACATAAAAAGTTCCAATTTCTATAAGCTGATTACTTGTTATTTTTAAGAAAAATTCGTAAATATAAATATGAAACTTGAAATAATAATATTGTTAGTAATTTTTTTTGCAGTAAATCGTTAAGTACCGTATTGTCAGTCTCTTTTGACGACTAGTCGTCGACTACAAGTTTCTAAATAATTGATATTGTTAATCGTTTCATGCCACTTACCTACTTCATAACTAGAGATGGGCCGACTATGGATTTTGCCGACTAGCCGACTAATCGATGCTGATGCTGAGGTGGCTGACTAGTCGCCGACTATAAATGTGTCGGATATATATCTAGTCAAAATTATTTAATTAGTCTATGATCAACATAAAAAGTTCCAATTTCTATAAGCTGATTACTTGTTATTTTTAAGAAAAATTCGTAAATATAAATATGAAACTTGAAATAATAATATTGTTAGCAATTTTTTTTGCAGTAAATCGTTAAGTGCCGAATTGTCAGTCTCTTTTGACGACTAGTCGTCGACTACAAATATGGCCGGATAGTTTTGCCATTCCCGGTCGGTACATCAGCGGGATAATCACGTAACATTTTCGAATCGAACGTTTGTAAGGTTCGATTTATTTATCGGTTCACTTATCAGAATATTAAAATTATTTAATATTTAATAGTAGCAACATTACGATATGTTGGTATTTTGTAATGTCAGAAAAAATAGGGTAGATGGTTCATTGAGGAAGGGGGAACGAAAAGAGGATTTAAAAAAATCAGTTTAACTAATGACGGTTGTGGATCGTGACGTGATGAACGGTTGGGAGAAAAATAAAAGTATCTGTATTCTACCAGTACAAGTGCGTTTTATTGAGAGGATGTCTTCCACGTTAGTACGATAGATCTAAATGTCAAATCCCATACTAAAAAGGACATTAAAATTGCCCACCGTACGTTTGAAAATTTACGTGATTACCCCGCTGTATTGAAAACTTTCTTTTTTTCAGATCGAATGATTGCACTTCAAAGACTCGGTCTCGATGCTATTGATCAAGGTGGTACAGTAGCAAACTGGCACGGCAGTGATCTCTACCTAAGTATTTATCTATTAAAACGTTATTATTAAAATTATACGATAACTAAATCTGTCTTAATGCCGTTTTAATATTCACAATAGACTATTTGACACATCTTTGTAACATGGTGTCACTTTATGGATAGTAAACCATCAAAATATTACACTGAATTGAAAATTAGTATAAACTTTTACCAAAATAGAAAAAAGACATAGTTAATAACATCGAAAATTCGGAAAATTATGTTTTTTTGTCATCCAAAAGTCAAACAAAAGGTATCAATAGAATACTTAAGTAAAAATAAATAAAAAAATGTACGGCAACTATGTACCTAAACGCTTTATTTTACGACCAAAACAGCAAAATACTTATTTTCCCATACAACAGGTTGGTTCGATACCAGGGGGGTGACGTCATCTGCCTGTGCCAATTTGTAGGAGCCGTTTGGGCGGCCGCTAGCGGCGAGCTAGGTTCATCTCTATTTTTTGCCCTTTATTGTGGTCTAATTGTAGTTGGTCCCATATAGAAATTTGATCTTCTATGAAAACTGGTTCGAATGGCACCATAATTTTTTTTTAGTCAAATAGTGTATTGTATTACATAGTAAAAATTAAAAAAAAGCAGCAGCTTGTATCGGGGATACAACCGTAAATTGACGACCGGAGTGAAACGAAGGTCTCTGCTTCAACTGCGACAAAAATGCTTTCGTATGTACGGATTCCGTTTGGTTGCATTTCTCAACGAATCCTCGTGAAATTTTGTGTGAGTAGGATCGATAATTATTTGAATTTTATTGTTGAGTCACTTTCTGGAAAATATAAACATATTTTGTTCACTGATTTAGCTTGTTTCTGCGGCGGATTCTAGTTTGTTTTCCACTTCTAATTATCGTGCAATTTCGTGAGCACGTTCAATAATTAAAAAAGCTTATGTATATTGTCAAAAATGATTTTGTTTCAATAATTTAGTAGGTATGTTTCTGCGGCAGATTTCCGTTTGTTCTCCTCTACAGGTCGCATTTTACAATTCAAGAAAATACGAGGTCTACATCTCACCGAGCCACTAGTATAAATTGGTAGCCAGTGGTTTTTCGACTGATACCTTTTGTTTGGATATAAATATAATAATATGTAATAATAATGATAAAATCTAATATTGCAGCCGTTGCGGATCCTGTGGTAGCCGACTTGTTACTTAAGTCCTGTTTATCCAAAGATTACAACATGAAGAGATGTTTTCGAGTTTTTTTTGAAAATGGAAGCTTAATCGCTCCAGGTTCGTTTTCACATATACAAATTTTTGTTAACATTGTATTAAATATCATCAAAGTCAAACATTCTGCCCTCATCCTGAACAGTTCCTATTTGGCGGCCTCGTCGCAAGGTCCTGTCCCCAGTCTTCAGTCCGAAGAATCTCAACGGTTTCGCGGAGGTGTTCGCGAAGCAGAGCGCCAAGATGGTGGAGCTGCTGGGACCAATGGCGGGTACCGGGGACTTCTCTATCTGGAAATACATCACTACCTATACCTTTGACGCAGTTTGCGGTTAGTGTAGTTAATCCAGTTGATATGTCCTAACAAAGTGGGGGTAGCTGGAAAGTGCTCGGAGCTCAAAGAACTTTATAGAGTTTATTGGAGGTATACATAAGTAATTGTAGTTTGTTAAATAAGCTTTCAAACGACACCTCAGACGTACCGATTGGCCTGGAAATATGGTTCAACAATGAACTTTTAGGGAATTTAATGCTCTTGAACTTTGTCATGTAAAGCATAAATGTCCTTAGTTTAAGAGATACAAGCGAAACCTGAAAAATGTGACACATTCCCCCGCCCCCAAGTCAGCACAAGGTCCTCGAGCTGGAAAAACTTAGGATTGACTTCCTAATGTACCCCCAAATAACCCCATAAAATTCCGAGCATTTTCCAGGTAAGTCCAATATACTTATACATATCAACTGAATTAAGTTGAACTAACACCAATAGAAAAAGTACCGATTTTTTTTTTAATTTTTGAATTATTAGGAAAGAAAACTGAAGAACTGCTTTATTCAAATACCTTGTCAATATCGAAATCACTTTCAACAAGTGAAGCGGTGAAGTACTACGACACTAACTTTAAACTCAAGTCCTAATTTCATTACTTAATTTCCAGAAACTAATCTGGGTATCAATACAAACTCACACAAGCAAGCGGACCAATCATTTCAGGGGGCTTTTGAGAAAGTGATGGCTTCTATCGCCTCACGAATATTGCAGCCCTGGCTTTATTCAGAATACGTTTATCGCATGATGCCAAGTTACAAGATATGCAAAAAACACATAAACTATATTAACAACTTTGTTAGAGAGGTAATAGCAAGATATTTTTGTTTGTCTGCGATTTCTTATAGTGCGATAAATTAAATGAGTACCTATAAAAAACATAACAATAAAACTAAGACATTATCAAACATGGCCTCCTGTTTAGTGATGAGCTCAGTGTGACTGAAGTGTAATAGTTTTGTTACGAAGATTTTATTTTACAGGTTATCCAAGAACATCAAAGAAAATACAATAAAACGAGGGATACTTGTGAGTGCACCTTCTTTTGCTTTGTGTAAAACTTCTTTCAAGCTGTCTAGTGCCAAAATCGGGATATAGCTGTTTTATGTCACGGGTGCAATATTGAAGCCCGAACGCAACGAAGGACTCCAAATTTTACTCCCGAGCGGAGCGAGGGAGTTAAGACTGAATCCTGAGTGTAGGATTTAAGCGCGCCCAAGACAGAAACAGTTTTATCCCCGTAGAGTATACATACACTACTTTTCTCTTATATTATTATAATTATATAAATATAATTTCTCTTATAATATTATTTAATTTGAAATTATTGAGTATGATGACGATTTTACGCAAAAAGTAAGTTTTTTTTTCTTAAAATTCAAAATAAATATAAATATTGAAATCCTTATCCCTGAATTAGTCGAAATGGAGTAAAATGACGATTGTTCGCAGAAATTTCTTATTTAACTTAAAACCAAAGTAAACATAAAATTTGAAATCCTTATCCCTAAATTAGTCGATATCGAGTATAATGACGATTTGTCGCAAAAAAATGTTTTATTAACTTAAAACTCAAAATTAATAGAAATTTGAAATCCTTATCCGTGAATTACCTAGTCGAAATCGAGTACTTAGGTATAATGACGATTTTTCTCAAAAAATGTTTTTTTTTTTTAACTTAAAACTCAAAATAAATATAATAATTGAAATCCTTATCCGTGAATTAGTCGAAATCGAGTACCTATTATGACGATTTTATACAAAAAATGTTGTTTTAACTTAAAACTCAAAATAAATATAAAAATTGAAATCCTTATCCCTGAATTAGTCGAAATCGAGTATAATGACGATTTATCGAAAAAAAAACTTTTTGATTAACATATTTTCTCATGCTTGTATTTTACAGATCAATGTTTCTGTAATCGTCGTTATAATCACCTTATTTTGCAGTCGTTTGGTAAACGAAGCAAACAATTACTTTTGTGAATATATATGGTGCGATACACCTAATAGGAGATCTCAACCTTATTGTATTTCTACCAACTAAGTTTAAATGAAATAAACTTTATTTATTTATTATTATTTATTTATATATTATTGGGGGTTGCGTATGTCATCCATTCGACTTCCATCTAGACATGATCAGTTAACATGTAGATGTAAGAAATATTAAACCTCATACAGTTACAGATGCAACGGAACCAAAATCACGCACCTTACTAGAGATGTTAATAAAGCCTGGCAAAGAGAAAATTTTGAATGACGACGAGCTTATAGAGGAAGTAAAAACCATTGTGAGTGCAGGTACTGACACATCCGCTGTCGGTGTATGCTTTACCC
Organism: Cenopis cana; assembly: GCA_951800055.1. Lineage (NCBI taxonomy): Eukaryota > Metazoa > Arthropoda > Insecta > Lepidoptera > Tortricidae > Cenopis > Cenopis cana. Next base: position 16,085,790 of record OX637479.1, on the reverse strand, counting down.
TACTTATACTGTCCCGCCATCCAGATGTACAAGAAGATGTTTATAAAGAGTAAGAACTGATCCAAATGCTAAATAAAAAACAAGGTTACCTACTGACAATTGACAGACATACTTTAATATAAGCATATGTTTGGGAGAAAATGGCTGACTGTCGAGTTTCTTTCGGCGTTTCTTCTCGGCAGTGGCCTCTGTGAAACGCTAGTAGGGTTTGTCTTGTAAAAGTGCCATTACGGACTAATTACACGATAAAGTTCATTTTATTTTATTCATAATAATGTTTTCGCAGACTGCATGAAGTGTTCGGTGATTCGGAGAGAGAAGTAAATGTGAAAGATTTGCCCAAACTCAAATACTTGGACATCGTTATTAAGGAATCATTACGACTCTATCCCCCCGTGCCAGTGATTGTTAGAGAAGTTGACAATGACGTGAAATTACGTTTGTATCAACGATATGATATTAGTATTTAAATTGTAGCACTAGCTGCTTAATAATGTATGAACAACAAGTTTAATTTTATCATTTTCATTGCAATTTTCTTACTAATACTCTTTCATTCACTTTCCATTCTATCAGTATTCAAGCGCGTCGTCTCACTTTTAATCTAAATGAATTATGACCGACATTAAAAAATATCATCTTTAAGAACTTTGATTTATTGGACATCGTTACAGATAATAAGTATCTTGCATGCATTTTGTTATTTGCAGCGACTGGAACAACTCTAGTGAAAGGTATCGGGATTGCAATGAATATTTGGGCCTTGCACAGAAATCGACAATATTGGGGCGATGATGCTGCACTTTTTCGGCCAGAGCGCTTCCATGAGCCCTTGAAGCATCCAGCCCAGTTCATACCGTTCAGCTACGGAATGAGAAACTGTCTTGGTGAGTACCAGCAAAAACACCACAACATCAACACCCAGAGTTATCATTACATTTGTTTTGTTCTTAAGCACCGCATTTTGTTCACTCTGAATGTAGTTTTGGATAATCCCATATAGTTTATTAAAAATGGTCTGTAAGTTAAGTATGCCGATTTTTTGTTCTATTGCGTAACCGCCAAGGTACTTTTGTCCATACTAAATCTTTTACGCATTCGCTAGCGAGTACGGTAATGCAAACATTGCAAACTCATGGTAAGAGTACTGGCTCTACGTGTGTTTTATAATCATTTGCTTTGCTCTTCTTTTGTTGTAGTTGTTACAATTTTGGTCCGTTTGGCGTAGGTAACAGTTTAATGTGTGCATGAGGTGGTTTTCGTTATTTCCAGGATACCAATACGCGATGATGTCTCTTAAGATTGTGTTAGCAACTCTTCTGCGCAGATACCGAGTGCTGCCACCCCAGGGGCTGGGGCCAGCCCGCTATCACGAGCCTCTGAGAGTCAAATTCAACGTCATGATGAAAGATATTGATGAATTCATCGTGCGATTGGAAAAAAGAACTTGAAGTAGTTATGTTCAGAACAGCATTAAATGATAACTTGGCTTATTTCATCGCCTATTTCATCATTTTAGTGACAAATCTATATTTAATAATTTCTGGATTTTTTTTTTTTTTTTGTTTAATTGACTATTTGAGTATTTGTCTAGAAAGTTATTAAAATAATAAGTTAGTTTTCGTTTTTTTAATAAAACGGTTGTGGCGTGACTTAAACGTAAGTTGGGATATATTTTTCACTAGCTTTTGCCCGCGTCTTCGTCTGCGTAGAACTCATTGTATTAGAATGTTATTGCTATTATTTTATGTCAGGCGCTTACCTAATTATCTCTCTTCCATACAAACTTCCACCCCCTTAAGGGGTGATTTCCGTGATAAAAAGTATCCTATGTCGTTTCCTGGGACTCAACTATCTACAATATCTACATACCAAAATCATCTAAATCGGTTCAGCGGTTTAAGCGTGCGACAGACTTGCGTTCGCATTTTATAACTCGCCACGACTTCGCACGGGTATTAGGGCAGTTATTATTCTATTGATCTACTATAGGTAAGTATATTACTAAATAACCGAAATTTCTAGTCGCTTACTTTCGATTGTATTACTTAGTATTTTTCCATACTAACATTCCACCCCGTTTTTTGAATTATGAAGACTCTGTAATTACTTTTTCAGGTTTTATAATGGTATGTTAGGTCTATAAACGAATATTCAAGTTATACGTTTTAAAAAATATTTACTTCCCATACAAACTTTCAACTCCCCTTTTCACCCCTTCAGAGGGCGAATTTTGAAAAACGCTGAAATTACTTTTCTTGTAATGTAATGTTTAGTGTAGAAACGAAGTTTCAAGTTACTCGTTTAAAAAAATAATGTGCTCCTCATACAAACTTTCAACCCCATTTTCACCCCGTCAGAGGGCGAATTTCGAAAACGCTGAAAACTATTTCCTTCCATTTTAATGCTTAGTATATTTGGGAAGTTTTACGTTTCTATCATAAAGATAATTTTGTGCTCCATACAAAATGACCACTCTCTTTTAACCCCCAAAGGGGAACGTTTATAATAATTATTAGGATGTAACAACTAGTCGCCGACTAGTCGGGAAAGCCGAATATTCGGCCACGTTTATTTATAGTCGGCGAATAGGCACTTGTCGGCAAAAGAAACCGACTATTCGGCCGAAGACGGACTATTCCGATTTTTTTGACGAAGTGTGTTACCGGTGCGTGTTGTAGATATATTTTGGACGAAACCTGCGTTGTGGATTTGACTATGCGTATTTTTTTCCTCGTTTACAGTAGAACTGTAACGAGTTGACGACTATTTGGCACTTAATAACTTACTGTAAGATAAAAAACAAACTAGGTACCCATATTTATTTCAAGTTGAGTATTTTTCTTAAATATCTACCACAAATAATCAACTTTGAAATATGTAATTTTTATTTATTATCATAGACTGATTAAATAATTTTGAATCAAAACAATAACGCATAATGAATGGCACGATTAAGCAGACCCACACGGATGCTCCCGATGGCACCCTGAACTTCTGAGCCAAAATCAATGATCGCCGTTGCCGACTGGTCGGCTGACTTAGGTTCTTCCATTGCAAATGTCCCGCTCTAACACGCGTGTGTTTGCAATTGACCATCCCACTCTAGTGGTAGCCGTACAGGCCCAATTTCAAAGAAAAACCGCAAATCGATGTACGGTTTAGCCATTTGGCACACGCATACTAGAGGTCAAAACAAAGTTTTTGACCCGCAGTTCCTAAAAAAAATTCCCTTAGGAGGGCCGGGACATTGTATATCTTGTATTGTACCATCAAATACGTTTATTTTAGTATTATTTTCTACTCATCATGTTACCTAAGATTGAAAAATGAGTTTTAAGATAGAAAATAGAGGTAGGTATGTTTGGCATTTTTTTCAATCGCACAAAGTTTTGCAAATTGTGTAACATCCGAAGGCACTAGATAAAGGTCTCAAATATAACATCGTATTATTTACATTTTTATTTATTATACCTCGACGCATCATGTAGGTATTAGCTAGTATTAGGTTGAAAATATGTAAAAAATTGCCAGACTTGACTTGCGTACTGACTGAGGGATCCAGTCGAGACTCGCACGTAAGAGAAAATACTACTACTGAGGATGATTGTAACAATTTGATGTTGCAAGTATCTATAGGCGATGGTAACGACTTAGGTACCATTAGGTGGGCTATCAGCTTGTTTGCCACCGACGTGGTATATAAAAAAAATCTATTCTCTGGCAAAGGAATAGTTTATTAATAAGGAAATATATACGCGAATACAACAATAACTAAAATAATATTAAAGCTAACTGCAAATACAAGTTAGGTATCAAAAACTAAACGAAAATTAAATTCTGGCAAAGTGTACGGATAATTGTTAGTATAGTACACATTAAGTTGAAACCAATCAGCCAATCTAATACATCTTCTGTAAGATTTTTCCCACGTTCTTGCTGCTGTTCTTACAATAGATGACCTCAATATAAATAAATACTGTCCAGGAAATCAATCAATGTTCTTTCACGCTAAGCTAGAGATTGTCGTCACTACATTAAAATCTAAACTTTGAATTTGAAATAAGTGATCAATTCGTCTAGAATGTTATGGCTTCTGATATTGCTGGGACTTTGGGTTTGGTGGATATCTGTGTATCGGAATAAAAGAATACTGAGACAAATAGCTAAGGAGCTGCCCACGAATATTCCAGCTATGCCAATAGTTGGACATACGTATTTATACTTTGGAACTGATGAAGGTAAGCTGAGGGCCTACCGCGAACCGAAAACGAAATATCTGCCTCTGTCGCACTAGCATATTCGAGCAACAGAGAGGGAGATACTTCATTTTCGGTTCCCGGTAGGCCCCCTGGCAATTTTTAGGGTTCCGTAGACCCCAAGGAACCCTTATAGTTTCGCCATGTCCGTCCGTCCGTCCGTCCCCCGTTTTTCTCAGTAACCGTTAGTACTAGAAAGCTGTAATTTGGCATGAGTATACATATCAATGACGCCGACGAAACGGTAGAATAAAATCTTAAAAAAATTACATGTAAAGTGGCGGTGCAATTATTTTTTTCTTCCAAACCCCATCGTGTGTGGTATAGTTGTAAGTCTTTCAAAAATATTATAAGGTTTATAAAATATTTTTTTGTATTAAAGAATTGGTTGGCGTAATATTAAGCTTCGAAGTGATAATTAAGGTTAACTGGAAGAGATCCCTTACAGGGATAAGTTCGCCTTTGTACATGTATAATCTATTTTGTCTGTATTGTTTCTTTTTCTTGTCTTGTGTACAATAAAGTATTTACATACATATACATACATACATAATTTTTGTTATGGTCAAGTGTCCCCCTAAACGGTGGCTACTAGGCATGTGAAAAAAATCATGGTAATAGCAGAGACTAGGAATTATATAGACTGCCAATGCCTATACATTGTGGCGTAATTTTAAAATAATGGGCCTGCTGTAGCTAGTTTCACTATGGAGTGATCACTTTACCATTTAATTCATATGCCGCCCACTTGTCGCCCGAAGTGACAATTAATACGTGAGTTTTAACCGTTTAGTAAAATAAAGTTCAGAAATGTACTTTGCAAAAGCAAACTTTCGTACAATTACCATTGATACCATAGATAATGTTGTTAATTCTGTCAAAAACATAGTAAATATAAGTTTGCGAACTTTTTAGTCCCCATAATGTAACGGGTAGACGACTACGGAACTCTACCTTGCGCGTGGCCCGACACGCACTTGGCCGGTTTTTTTTAAATATTGTTTTTGGTAATGTTATCGCTTAGTCCGTTTTCTATTGGGAAACAGTATGACATTTTGGAGTACAGCAATGTACCCACGGCGTTATCTGGACACCTGAGAATGGTATCAACTTTATTTTACTAAACGGTTAAAACTCACGTATTAATTGTCACTTCGGGCGACAAGTTTTTTTAGGGTTCCGTACCCAAAGGGTAAAACGGGACCCTATTACTAAGACTCCAATGTCCGTCTGTCACCATGGCTGTATCTCATGAACCGTGATAGCAGTTAACAGTTAAAAAATTCTTCGGGACAAAATTTCGTAAAAAAGGCTGACTTTGGTGGCTTCTTATTCCTTCGTTTTCCAATATTTTTTTTAATAAAAAATATAGTAAGTATCTACTCAATGAGCTCTAAACAACGAACCCCACTCGATAGGTTAGGATAAAAAAAAAATTCGCGCCTCCCTTTATCTGTAACCCCCCTTAAAAACGTTTAAAAAATAAGTTTTGACTATTTGTATGGCTTCGGGCCAACAAGATGCTTATACTGTGTAAATTTGAAGCCTGTAGCTCCAACCGTTTGGCTGTAAAACCTGTGTGACAGACGACGGACGGACGGACGGTCGGACGGTCGGACGGACGGACGGACGTCTGGGCGTCACCAATAGGGTTCCGTTTTGACCCATCGGGTACGGAACCCTAAAAACTAACGACTATATAGGTATAGTTTGTGTTCATGCCATCACATGCCACTTACTTTAAAACCTTTTTTTTTTCAGATAGAATGGTTGCACTTCAAAAACTCGGCCTCGACGCTATTGGCCAAGGTGGTACAATGGCATACTGGCACGTCAGTGAGCTGTACCTAGGTACTTACTATTAAAATGTTATTATTAAGATTCTAAAAATAATACTAGTGCCTATGGCTTTAATCGTAACCACACTTTTAGTAAAAAAAACCGGACAAGTGCGAGTCGGACTCGCCCATCGAGAGTTCCGTACAAATTTGTAGGTACATATTATAAATAGTTCAGGAATCGAGTCTCGCAGCTTGAATATTACTATTTCATAATGAATGACTATATTTTTTAGTTATTTTATTACAAATGCTTTTCACATTTTTCCCTGTACTTGTAGTATATGACAGTATAACTATAATTCAAGTGATTATATGGTTTTAATTTAACCTCGATACCTCCACGCGTTCCCGAGATAAAGGGTCTACAGACAGACAGACGGACACCAAAGTGGTCCTATAAGGGTTTCTTATTTTCCAACCTTAAAAAAATAAAGTATCAACGCCAGTCTAATTTCCTTGTGATATAGGTAATAAATTTATTCAAAAGGTACTTAACTATATTAAAATACAAAATACAGTACAAATTTTAATAATCACAACCTCCCCTCCCTCTCCTCTCAAACACACCTCCGCCTCCACCACCTCCAGAGCCGGATCTAGGGGGGGGGGGGGGGGCAGGCCGGGGTCCATGCCCCGGGCGGCAAGTTTAGGGGGCGGCAAATTTAGGGGCGGCAGGGGGGCGGCAATTTGAACTTCTTGACAGGCCAAAATACGTCTAGACAGGACAAAAAATTTCGCGATAACTCTGCTCGCGTTTTTTTATGACTTGATGCGTATGTAGTATTTTCCGCATCTGCATCATGTTTGAAAATTTTCGCGTTCGCTGCGCTCGCGTTTTCATATAGATGAACGTATAGACGTAGATGTGTTATGACTTTATAACCCGTCCCCCCTTAGAGTAGATAACTAGTAGCTACTTTTACTGTTCTGAAATGGTAGCGGTAACAATTTGTAAGACAATATATGCAGACGGGGGCGGCATTTTGTAGTTTTTGCCCCCCATCGAAAAAAATCTAGAACCGGCGCTGACCACCTCTTACACGAAATTGCTTTAATCCCATGTGCCTGATATTTTTTGGTTGGATATATAAAATACCTATACCTGATTCTGATGTTGCAGCCGTTGCGGACCCTGTGGTGGCCGACTTACTACTGAAGTCCTGTTTATCCAAAGATATGAACGTAATGAGATTTATCCGAGGTTTTATTGGAAATGGAAGCTTAATCGCTCCGGGTCAGTTTTCCTACTTCAACCATGTATATCTATGCTTCTACTGATTATGTAAGCGAGAAGTTGTAATTATAAATTGCTGTAAAGAAACAAGTCGCTCTTAATTACCATCAAAAATATTTAGTTCCATTATTGACTTTGATGACATTCAATAAATTGTTTTATATTAAATGTCATCAAAGTCAAACATTCTGCCCTTATCTGCACGTAAGTTGATTGATGTAAGTAACTGCCTAATGTCCACCTCAAATTGAACAGTTCCTATTTGGCGTCCTCGTCGCAAGGTCCTGTCCCCAGTCTTCAGTCCCAAGAACCTCAACGGTTTCGCGGAGGTGTTCGCGAAGCAGAGCGCCAAGATGGTGGAGCTGCTGGGACCAATGGCGGGTACCGGGGACTTCTCTATCTGGAAATACATTACTACCTACACCTTCGACGCAGTATGCGGTAAGTATAGTTAGAATAGAATAGTAAAAAACTTTATTTTGACAACATGCAAGGTATTATACAATTACAATAAAACTCAAACTAAAAACAGTTGCAAAAATGGAGCCCACTCAGCATGTGTCCCGACACTGGTTTTCTGGTTCGCAGGTTTTGGGTCCGCGACAAATCCGCACAACTATACAAACTGTGCATTTACAAAGACACTAGATTATAATGATTTTCATTTTCCCTGCTTACTAAATATTTAGCAAAGATATTTTAACACTTTCCGGACTTAAAAGTTAGTTGAACGAACACTTAAAGGGAAAATACCCAGCAAATTTGGTAGCATTTCCTAGAAAATCTAAATATTTATTTGGAATATATAACATTTATAACTGAAAACCCGATTTATCTTAAGGTACCTTCAACAACCGCCTAGCGGGTGCAATACTATGACAGTAACTTTAAAGTTAAGTCCTAACCTAATTTTATTACTTATTTTCTAGAAACTAATCTGGGTATCAAAACAAACTCGCAGCAGCAAGTGGACCAATCGTTTTTGGCGGCATTTGATAAAGTGGTCGCTTCTACGGCCTCACGAATGTTGCAGCCCTGGCTTTATTCAGAATTCGTTTATCGCATGATGCCAAGTTACAAGATCTACAAAAAACACGTTGATTATATTAACAACTTTGTTAGTGAGGTAAATAGCAGGATATTTTATAATTTTGTATGCGATATTTTTAAGTGTCATTAATTAAATAAGTACCCAAAATATTTCAAAGTTTTTAGGACTTGCTTTACATTGGTGTCCTCTAATAAGCATGAGTCAATGTGTAAGCAAATATTAGGATGCGTCTTTTAAAATAACACCCAATGTAATAAAATAAAAACTTAGACATAATAAAATATACATATATATTCTATTTAGTGAAGCTGAAGAGGTCATGAGTCTAGTATGATAGTTTTGTAAGAATATTTCGTTTTACAGGTTATTCAAGAACATCGAAGAAAATATAATGACACGAAGGATGCTTGTGAGTGCATCTTCTTTTGCCTTATCGACTCCTTTCATCTTGAAGGAATACCTCTAGATTTTATCTCGAACCCTCTAGAGGTATTAGATTCATCAACTGACTAGATCCAAAAGCTATGTCTGTTAATTACTGCCACATTTTGTATTTACATGGTTATTATTTACTACCATTTTGCAGTCGTTTAATAAAACGAAGCAAGAAAAGACAGAAAATTTTCATTACAAAAATATTGTTGAAATATCAGGGATTGCGTATGTCATCCATTCATCTTCCATTTAGGCATGATATTGAAATCCTTATCCCTAAATTAGTCGATATCGAGTATAATGACGATTTATCGAAAAAAATTTTTTTTTCATTAACATATTTTCATGCTTGTATTTTACAGATCAATGTTTCTGTAATCGTCGTTATAATCACCTTATTTTGCAGTCGTTTGATAAACGAAGCAAACAAATATTTTTGTGAATATATATTATTGGGGGTTGCGTATGTCATCCATTCGACTTCCATCTAGACATGATCAGTTAACATGTAGATCTAAGAAATATTAAACCTCATACAGTTACAGATGCAACGGAACCAAAATCACGCACCTTACTGGAGATGTTAATAAAGCCTGGCAAAGAGAACATTTTGAATGACGACGAGCTTATAGAGGAAGTAAAAACCATTGTGAGTGCAGGTACTGACACATCCGCTGTCGGTGCATGCTTTACCCTACTTCTACTGTCCCGCCATCCAGATGTGCAAGAAGCTGTTTATAAAGAGTAAGAACTGATCCAAATGCTAAATAAAAAACAAGGTTACTGATAATTGACAGACATAATAATGTTTTCGCAGACTGCATGAAGTGTTTGGTGATTCGGAGAGAGAAGTAAATGTGAAAGATTTGCCCAACCTCAAATACTTGGACATCGTTATTAAGGAATCATTACGACTCTATCCCCCCGTACCTGTGATTGTGAGAGAGGTCGACAACGATGTGAGATTACGTTCGTATCAACGATATAATATTAGTATTTACATAAATTATAGCACTAGCTGCTTAATAAAATCTATCAACTACAAAACAAATTCAAGTTCACCATTTTCATAATGCATTTTTCTATCCACCTAATAATCTTTCATTCTATCAGTGTGTGCGTCGTCTTACTTACATGCACGCGTTTTGTTATTTGCAGCGACTGGAACGACTCTAGTGAAAGGTATTAGGATTGCAATGAATATTTGGGCCATGCACAGAAACCGTCAATATTGGGGCGATGATGCTGCACTTTTTCGGCCAGAGCGCTTCCATGAGCCCTTGAAGCATCCAGCCCAGTTCATACCGTTCAGCTACGGAATGAGAAACTGTCTTGGTGAGTACCAGCAAAAACACCACAACATCAACACCCAGAGTTATCATTACATTTTTTGTTTTGTTCCTAAACCCCGCAACTTGTTCCATCTTTTTGTAGTGTTGGATATTCCCACTCTTTCTTATTATTTATTCAAATGGTCTGGACTCTGGCCTGAGATATCTTTCACAATTGTAATCCTTTGCTCGTCTATCGTTGTATTTCTAAGGTTCCTTAGTAAACAAGGAACCCTTATAGTTTCGCCATGTCCGTCCGTCCGTCCGTCGCCCGTTTTTCTCGGTAACCGTTAGTACTAGAAAGCTGTAATTTGGCATGAGTATACATATCAATGACGCCGACAAAACGGTAGAATAGAATCTTGAAAAAAATTTTTTTTAGGGTACCTCCCCTACGTGTAAAGTTGCGGTGCAAATATTTTTTCTTCCAAATCCCATCGTGTGGGGGTGTCGTTGAATAGCTCTTTCAAAAATATTATAAGGTTTCTAATAGCATTTTTTGATTCAAGAATCGTTGAAGTATAATTTTTGTTATGCTCAAGTGCCCCCCCCCCCTCTTGCCAGCTAAACGGTGACTACTAGGCATGTGAAAAAAATCATGGAAGTAGTACGAGTATATACGATGAATTTAAAAGGAAAACTATCACAGCTAAGTAGACATTACTAGTTAACGAGTAATAGTCGAACTTAAGAAATGTACTTTGCAAAAACAAACTTTCGTACAATTTCCATTGATACCTTAGATACTGTTGTTAATTCTGCCAAAAACATAGTAAATATAAGTTCCCAAACTTTTTAGTCCACATTATGTAACGGGTGGACAACTACGGAACTCTACATTGTGCGTGGCCCGACACGCACTTGTTCATAATTATGTTCCGTTTTATAAAACAGTTTAAAACTTGTGCATTTATTAGTTGTTTTATTCTTTATTTCCAGGATACCAATACGCGATGATGTCTCTTAAGATTGTGTTAGCAACTCTTCTGCGCAGATACCGAGTGCTGCCACCCCAGGGGCTGGGGCCAGCCCGCTATCACGAGCCTCTGAGAGTCAAATTCAACGTCATGATGAAAGATATTAATGATTTCATTGTGCGGTTGGAAAAAAGAACTTGAAGTATAGTCTGCTTTGTTCAAATCAGCATTAAATTATGACTTGGCTTGTTTCATTACTTATTTCTGGATTAATTTTATTTTCAAACTAATTCATCGTTTTGTGTTATTTCTATAATTCATTTATTATTAATAAAATAATATGATTATGTAGCGAGTTTTTGAAGTACCTACAATAGAATTTTTATATTATTTTTCAGTACGCCTTAAATTAGCAAATATCGCATTTTGAACGAAAAAGAAAAAAAAAGGGTTAAGATGGCGGAGCGATAGTAGCGCCAGTTCTGCACACTCGGGAGTTAAGCTATCATACCCCTGGTGAAGGTTGTCAAACTATCTTACTATCTTGACTTGAATTAAATACTATACCTGCTCACAAAATTTCACGAGAAAACCAACCGCAGAAACATTGATAAAAAAATTATTTTTGAAAATTTCCTAAAAGTGACTTGACAAAAAAATCTATATACTTACCGAATCTGCTCACAAAATTTCAGGAGAATCGGTTGAGAAGTGCGACCAGTAGAGAAGAACAAACCATTGAAACAAAATATGTTTTGTAAAAATTTAACTCGACAAAAAAATTCTATGTAATAATAGAACCTGCTCACAAAACTTCACAAGAATCGGTTGAGAAATACGATCTGAACAAACCGATATTCGGGAGCAGAAACATAAGAAATCATTATTAAAGATTGTTTTTTAAACTTTCCAAAAAAAATATTATAATTTTCGAACCTGCTCACAAAACTTTACGAGAATTGGTCAAGGAATGCGAACAACCGGAAATTATCCGGACATACGAAAGCATTTCTGTCGAAGCTGAAACAGAGACGCTTCACTCCGTCAGTAATAACTAAACTGGGGCCTGAGAATAATAAGGTTTTCCTTAAGTTGCGACCAACATGTCAAGCTTCCAGGAAATTTCCAATATTTTTGTAAACATATATGCAAATGCGATATAAATATATTGACACAACTGTTAATATGTTATTGTTAATAAATAACTGCCTATGAGTAACTAAATGGTTTTGCATTAGTAATACAGAATTGTTGTGACTGGCTCTGCCCCAAGCTGTTACAAACAGTAGCAGTAAAAATAATTATTAAATACATTCTGAAAACAAATAATGTATCACTAATGATAATGAATGTAATGTAATGTATGTGTCACTTGCCTTACGTCGTGCTCTGAATAAGTCATTATTTATATATAGGCAAATAAATATAACTATGACTGCGCAACATGCTTTTTTTAATTACATTATGCTTGCCATTTACACTAACTACACAATAAATAAATAAATATTTTAGTAATATAGAAGGAATTATATTCCCTATTAAATAAATGCTTATAATATCCATTCAGAGTTACATTACTTAACCTTCTTAAGTTTATGTAATTTTGCACTTTCTCTATAATGAGACTCAAATATATTGTGTTTACTTAGGAAATTTGAACAAAGGCCCAGCTAAAACTAACCTATATTTTAGTGTCTAGAAACCGGATTATTCGATGTTTATGCCTTTATTGTTTCTTCCTATTCGCGATTCTGCACAATATAAATTCCATACAGCTGAATTTTATCACATGCGATATTCTTCGCAGTCATTAATTCTTCACAATCTTGTTTCTTCCTATTCGCGATTCTGCACAATATGAATTCCACACAGCTGAATTTTATCACATGCGTTATTCTTCACAGTCATTAATTCTTCACAATCTTGTTTCTTCCTATTCGCGATTCTGCACAATATGAATTCCACGCAGCAGAATTTTATCACATGCGTTATTCTTCATTGTCATTATTTCTTCACAATCTCGTTTCTTCCTATTCGCGATTCTGCACAATATGAATTTCACACAGCTGAATTTTATCACATGCGTTATTCTTCACACAATTATATTTTTATACAATCTTCGCAACTCGTAGACCTGAGTATGTGGTTTTAATTTCAACTCGATACCTCCACGCGTTCCCGAGATTAAAGGGTCTTGACAGACAGAGAGATGGACAACAAAGTGATCCTATAAGATTTCCGTTTTTTCCTTTAGAGGTGAACCCTAAAAATGAAGTCCTGAAGGTTATAAGACAAGAACAGATTTTTAGGTTCTATACCAAAAAATTAGACTTTATTTATTTCCGATTAAAATGTGCATTACTTCGAAAACATGTATACCACATTTAATGTGCAGCCAATGAAAAAGTTCTTATGATTGGCAGTTTGGTCAAAAGGTGCTTGAAAAGAGACACATATATATCGTTGGACGTTACGGCTCTCTTCCCATGAATTGTATAATTCGAAACTTGCTTTATAATTAGTTCAAGGTATTTTGCTATCCGAAGTAACTACCGTCTCTTTTATTCTCATTTAACGAGAATGTTTTACATCCAAAATTAAAGTAAGTTCTTAGATATCATGGGTCCATTTATTATGTGGTGTAATTTTTTTTGTGAATAGAAATGAAACTAAGATACAACGAGTTTTTGAAAGGTATACTTTAAGTGTTCTGATATTTGGTACAACTTTTAAATTGTGCTTAACTTGTTACGTATCGAATATAGTAAGAATATTAATAGTTTTCTCGTTATCTTGAATGTTTAGGCAGTGTATCTTGCGAGAATTACAAATTAATGATTGTGAAGCATGACGCATGTGATAAAATTCAGCTGTGTGGAATTCATATTGTGCAGAATCGTGAATAGGACGAAACAAGATTGTGAAGAAATAATGACGATGAAGAATAATGCCTGTGATAAAACTCGGCTGCGTGTGATTCATATTGTGCAGAAACGCGAATAGGAAGAAACAAGATTGTAAAGAATTGATGACTGTGAAGAATAACGCATGTGATAAAATTCAGCTGTGTGGAATTCATATTGTGCAGAATAGCAAATAGGAAGAAACAACATTGTGAAGAATTAATGACTGTGAAGAATAACGCATGTGATAAAATTCAGCTGTGTGAAAATAATATTGTGCAGAATCGCGAATAGGAAGAAACAATAATGGCATAAACATCGAATAATCCTAGAAACCTTGTCCGCAGTAGAGTTGCAAAGTCACACCGCGTTTCAATTTAAAAAAAGTCACTTGCCTATGCTTTTTATTTATATAAAAGAATTGGCTGTGTCGACAGCAAATGATAATGTAGTTTTTTTAATAAGTAGGTACCTTAATTTCCTCGAGAGCTCTGGCCATTTTACCACCAGGAAAATAATACCATCCACCCAAGGACTCTACAGCACAAGTATAAGCAGGAAGTGCACTGGGCATAGGATGTCATAGGGTTTCTCAAAAGGGACTTGTCAAATGCGTAATGCGTGCTCGCCATGGACGTAATTGGGACCAATCCGCCATTTTTCCAAATAGAGGGCGTAGATGCCATTGCAAAAGTCCCACTCTAACACGTGCGCGTGAGTTTTCAATTAACCATCCCGCTCTCTACGGAAGCTCAGCGCGTATTTTTCGTAAATATTGATGTTTATTCTAAACGTGTACATTTATAACTAACTAACTAACCAACTAACTGGGCTGGCACGACGACCCAAAATGAGTCTTGGCCTCCGACACAAGAGCACGCCAACTTTGCTCGGTCCTACGCAATTTCTGGCCAGCTTGCACCAGCTCCGAGCTCACGCAGGTCAGCTTCCACCACGTCCCTCCAGCGATACTTGGGGCAACCCACATTACGTACATTTATAAAGATAATCTTTTTTCTCAGATTTGAGAACTTATCATTTTACAACTATTAAACCAAAAATCATTGTTAAAGATTGGAGGGTTTTAAAGATCCAACCAAAAACATCGAAAAAAGGGTTATGTTTGAAAAATAAAAGTATCGAGAATTTTTTTGCAAATCGTGTTTTCACTTTTAGCAGACTGGGGGAAAATAGTTCAAGATTAATATACTGAAAGGACAGATATTTAATCACTATAGATGTTGAGATCTATGTCGATAAACATTGGCAAAAGTGCATATGTGGGCTCTTAAAGTCAACGCTATCATTGTTATAACACAATAGCAAAAAAGTTATTGTAGTAAATACATATTTCATTGAACAATGACATAAGGAGATAATTTATTGTTTCTTGTAAACATAGGTACATAAACGTGGGGACTTCAGCATAACAGTATTTATCACGTAGCTTCTTTTATTTTATTTAAAGTCAGATTTCTCTTACATAGAAATGTACACGTGCAAAATAAAAGTTTGTAGGTATTTCTTTATACATCCCAATTTTGCTTAACTTTCAGTACTAAGATCGGAACTACAACTTGTCAAAAAAAGTAGAAACGGATCAAATTTTTTTAGACCCTGGCAACTTCAAACACACAATTTATGTCAATTTTGTCATGTACAGTCAGCAGCAATGGTTGCTACGCGGGCGAGGCGCTCAAAATTATCTTCACACATCTTTATTATAAGGGAATAAGAGCGGGAATAATAACTTCTGAACCTAACTGTAGGCGACGCGGGGCCACAGTAGTATCACTTTGATAGCTCACGAGCGTAGGGTTCCGCCGGCACGTCTCGTGGAACACGGTCGCGTCTCACCAAGGTTCTGCGTTCCGCCGAGGAAATTGCCAGCAACGCTCTTGTCACACCACAACACACACTAATATGAACAGGACCGAGAATCCTCTTAAGCGGCCTACACACAGCCCTAAAATCAGAGGCGATATCGGGAGAGTGGTGGGGAGTACCCTAGATCGCTCCCTACGATAATCATATACGATTTACCTACACATTATATGGGACAGTAAAATGCGACACTTAAGCGGCCTACACACAGCCCTAAAATCAGAGGCGATATCGGGAGAGTGGTGGGGAGCACCCTAGATCGCTCCCTAGATCGCCTCGTGTGTAGGTAAATCGGAACCATTATTATTATTCTTACCCTAACTCAGAAATCGGTTCGGGCGAGCTCACGATTTAGGGCCGATTATCATCTAGGGAGCGTCGTCAGGGGCGTGTGTAGCGAAATCGGGTCCGATTTTACCGCAGTGCTCGTGCGAGCGGTGCAGCGATAGGAGGTGTTGTGATGATTTTGTTTTTCTGCGTGAGATATGGCGAAGGAAAAGGAGCGAGAGGCCTGGACGAAAACGATTGAAGTTTACAAGGAGTTGCCCTATTTATGGGATAAAAAACACAATGAGTATTTTAACCGCGACATGAGGCAAGAGGCCTATAAAATGATTTACAAGTTTATACTGAAGAGATCGGTAAAGAGACCACGATGGCCGACTGGCTCTAAATGTCTCATCACGTTCATGTGACTCAATTCATGGCGTCGCATCAACCACCTCTTAACCCAAGTCTTCCTCTTAATTTAAACATACATAGTATGTACTAACTAGAAGCGTGACAAAGGCGAGTCCGTTGGGTGCTGGCTAATTCAGCAGTGTACATACTTTTGCCAGTTTAATTTTAATTTTTTAAATTTTGAACATGTTTGTAATATTGATGGGATTATTACCTGAATAAAGAATTATTTTATTTTATTCATTTGCTAATTAAGTAAAACGGAAATTAGCACGGCCACCCCGTGATTATAATTATAAATTACTAGCTTTTGCCCGCGACTTCGTCTGCGTAGAACTCGGTCATTGCATTAGATTGTTATTGCTATTATTTTATGTCAGGCGCTTACCTAGTTACCTTTCTTCCATACAAAGTTCCACCCCCTTAAGGGATGATTTCCGGGATAAAAGTATCCTATGTTCATCCCTGGTACTCAAACTATATCCATACCAAATTTCATCTAAATCGGTTCAGTGGTTCAAAAGTAAGTGGTGACAGACAGACAGACATAGGTCTGTACTTTAACATTGTAAACCGCCACGACTTTGCACGGGTAGGGCAGTTTTAATGTATTTATCTTCTATAAGTATATTACTAAAACCGAAATTTCTAGTCCCCTCACTTCGAATACATGTTTTCCATACAAACATTCAACCCCCTATAATACAGCCTTGAGCTGTAGATTTTCATAAACTTTTCTTATATTTTAACTGAAAGTCTACTCGCCAAGTATGAAGTCACTCACTTTAAAAAACTCAGGTTGTCCATACAATGTTTCAACCCCCTTTTCACCCCTTCAGAGGGTGAATTAAAAAAAACGCTGAAATTAGTTTTCTTAGTATTTAATGCTAGGTCTACAAAGGAAGTCTCAAGTTCCTAGTTTTAAAAAAAAATTGCTCACCATACAAACTTTCAACCCCCGTTTCACCCCTTTAGAGGGCGAATTTCGAAAGACGCTGAAAACTGTTTTCTTTTATATTAATGGTTAGTCTATTAAGGGAGTTTTATGTCTTTATCTTAAAGAGAATTTTATTTTCCATACAAAATGTCCACCCCCTTTTTACCTCCTCAGGGGATGAATTTTGAAATAAATTATAGCCTATGTCCTATTCTGATGTCTAAGCTACCTATAATACTGGAAAGTTTCATACAGATCCGTTCAGTAGTTTTTGAGATTAAGCGGAACGTACATCCATACATCCATCCGCACAAACTTTCACGTTTATAATATTATTAGGAAGGATACCTTTTTTGTCAACAAATGAGAATGCACGTGAGTAATATACCTACCAAATATTTGAAATGCCAAGTTTACACAGCTTTTTCTGCAGTATTGTTTGCGTTAACTTGCGTCAGGAAAAATAAGGTGTAATCAGGAGGACGAGCTTAGCTGTTGCCAGTATAGATGTAGCTGACAATGAAGCCTGTAGTGACAGCTTTATTCGCGTTCGTTTGCGCCAACTTACTCGGTAAGTAAATTTACGTTTTGCTGACTTTTGATTTTCTTTGGGCGATGATCTTCAGTTCTTATTTTTCTTACATTTCGCAACAACAGCTATTTATTTCCAATACAACTCTACTTGTTCTATCTTATTTGAGCCAAACATTTTTTTTTTATATCAATAGTCGGCTAGTTAGTTAATGGAGTAATGGCAGCCTCCGGGGCCGTTGCCAATGACAAACCGTCGGCTGAGTAAAAGTCTCTAAAGTACAAGCTGACAGATAGATAAGTGATGGCAGTGACATGATTTTCTTTTTCAGAGTCGGTTCCGTTTGCCGCTGGATACTGGGCGCAACTGCCACAACTGCCTCAATTGCCGCAGCTGCCGCAACTGCCGTCACCGTCATATTATTACCAACAGCCACAAAAGCCTCAAGTTCCACAAGTCCCGCAACAGCCGTCACAGTCATATTATTACCAACAGCCACAAAAGCCTCAAGTTCCACAAGTACCACAGCTGCCGCAACTGCCGGCGCAGTCATATTACCAACAGCCACAAAAGCCACAAGTTCCACAAGTCCCGCAACAGCCGTCACAGACATATTACCAACCGTCTCAACTTCCACAACTTCCACAACTCCCGCAGCTGCCGCAACTGCCGTCACAGACATATTACCAACCGCCACAACCGTCTCAACCGCCACAACCATCCCAAGTCCCACAAGTCACGCAGCCGCCGCAACTGCCTACAGTTACGACAGAGTCATATCACCAACCGCCACAACCGTCTCAAGTTCCACAAGTCACGCAGCCGCCGCAACTGCCTACAGTGACGACAGAGTCATATCACCAACTGCCACAACTTCCACAACTCCCGCAGCTGCCGCAACTGCCGCAATTGCCGTCACTGAATTACCAACAGAATACTAAGCAAGCACAACAACCACAGAAGAATAATGTGCCACTTCCAAATAGTGACAATTCTGGCTCCAGTCAGGCCCAGACTAACGGTAAGTCCAGCTCCCAGACCCAAACCCAAAATTACCAAGCAGCTGTTCAAACTTACCAAACCCAGCCGCAAACTCAACTTGTGGCTACCAGCAATGCCCAAGCTAACGATCGGTCGCAATATTCAAACCCAGTAGTGCCCCTACCCACACATCCCCAAGGTATGTTAAATATGTTTTTATTGTTTATTATTACTTTTTATATGTGTAAATCATTAATATAGGTCGGTTCACGAAAGCTGGCCCGGAAAATGTATGAAACTGTCACTAATTTGATAGAAATTCCGTGCCAGGGTTGCTACTGCGAACCAAAAAGTTTTCCCTCTGAATGAATGAATGAATGATGGATCTGTCGCGATAGAGAGGGAAAACTTCGTTTACGGTTCGCAGTTTTCCCTTTGGTTTCGTGATTTGAGCTATAGGTATATTATTTGTTATATAGGCACAAAATTTACTTGAATTTCACCCATTTTTTAGGGTTCCGTAGTAAACAACCCTTATAGTTTCGCCATGTCCGTCCGTCCGTCCGTCTGTCCCCCGCTTTTCTCAGTAACCATTAGTACTAGAAATCTGTAATTTGGCATTATCAATGACGCCGACAAAACGGTAGAATAAAATCTTGAAAAAAAAATCCCCTAACGGCTTAGTGGTGGTACATTTTTTTTCTTCCAAACAGCATCGTGTGGATTATCGTTGGATAGATCTTTCAAAAATATTATAAGGTTTCTAGAAGCATTTTTTGATTCAAGAATCGGTTAGCGTGATATTAATTAAGCTTTGAAGTGATAATTTTTGTTTTGGTCAAGTGTCCCCCACCCCTGCCAGCTAACGGTGAACTACTAGGCAAGTGAAAAAAATCATGGTAGTAGTATATACGATGAATTTAAAAGGTAAACTATCACAGCTAAGTAGACATTACTAGTTAACGAGTAATAGTCGAACTTAAGAAATGAACTTTGCAAAAGCAAACTTTCGTACAATTCCATTGATACCTTAGATAATGTTGTTAATTCTGTCAAAAACATAGTAAATATAAGTTCGCAAACTTTTTAGCCCACATAATGTAACGGGTGGACAACTGCGGAACCCTACATTGTGCGTGGCCCGACACGCACTTGGCCGCTTTTCTTATTTGCTAAATTAGCGCAGAGTTCCTGATCCGTTACACTCCGTTGTTCCCTGGCAAATCTGGTGTATGGTGTATCCTTATAAGGCTGTAAAATGTGAAACATACATTTATAAACAAAACACGAAGTGTGCCCGCGCGCTATAAATGTTTCCGCATCTTATCGATATATTCGATATTTATATAATTCACAGTAATTTTCAGAAGCAAGAATATTTATAGTTAGTTAGGTACTCTGTATACACCTCTAGAGAAACATCGTGATCCCACCACCAGTCACTTTTTTTTTTAAATGATGTTATCATACATGTTCAACATGAATTGCTAGTAAGGCTATAAGTGACTTCGATATTGCTGAATCAGTATGGAAGAAAATGTACCTATAAGCAAAGTCACGATAATAGTGTATGGAATTGCATCGGAGTACCTACCTAAACTTTAAATTAAAAAATAAGTATACTTAAAATATGATATAAATTTATGTTTTAGGGCACACCGTGCAGCAAAACGTCTCTCATCCAAGCATAAGAAAAATCCTCGAAACTCCTGAACATAAATCCAAATATTTAGTCTTTCTACCAAACGGCACCGTTCAGCATGTTGACAACCTCGATTCGATTACGGCGAACCTTCCAACTTACGTCCTGGTCAACCAGAAAGGCCAACATGTGAGACCTGGAGCTCAGGCTCACGCTCAGGCCGTAGTCATACACACTGGACAAGCGACTGCTAACGAAGCTGCTAATGTAGGGTCTGCAGCCCCAGTCGCCCCAGTTGCACCTTTACCACCTGTGATAGGTCAGAACCCACCTATCCCACCTACTCCTCCTACACCACCAACACCTCCAACACCTCCAACTCCACCTGCCCCTTTAACTCCACCGTCAACCCCGCCAACCTCAGCTACAACGCCAACGCCACCAACCCTACCACCACCGGTTACACCACCCACCCCAGCCACCCCACAAACTCCAGCCACCCCAGCCACACCACAAACCCCAGCTACCCCAGCCACACCACCTACCCCACCTACTCCTCCTACACCACCAACACCTCCAACTCCACCTGCCCCTTTAACTCCACCGTCAACCCCGCCAACCTCAGCTACAACGCCAACGCCACCAACCCTACCACCACCGGTTACACCACCTACCCCACAAACTCCAGCCACCCCAGCCACACCACAAACCCCAGCTACCCCAGCCACACCACAAACCCCAGCTACCCCACGTATCGCAGCTATGCCACTGTGGGGTTGGTGGGCTACACCACCAACCCCACCAACCCCACCTACACCTCCTACCCCACCTACACCACCAACCCCCCCTACCCCACCAACCCCACCCACTTACCAATATTATTATCGAAGGCAATGGAAATAAAAAATCTTTAAAAACATTTTAGCTTTGTAATCTGTGTTTTAGAATAAACTTGTAATATTAGATATGCCATTCCAGTACACTTCTTAATTATTCATAAATAAATAACTAGTATTTATAAACCTGATGATGTTTTTTTATTACAATTCCTTTTTTATTTGTTCCTACCTTCTTACATTGGGTAAATGTGTACTTAGCATAAATACCAAAATACGTGAATATAATTACATTCTGCTGGTGTAAGTATTTTAATATTTATAGTTAGGCAGTTTCACGTGATACATACGCTGGACAAAAAGCACAATTTTTTCTAATTAGACCCTGGAAATAATAATTATAAAAATTAAAAACATGACTGCACTAAAAAGATAAAATCAAGTTTTCTAATAAAGAACTCAAGGAAATATACTTTGTTTGTAGTCGTGGGACCTAATATTTTGGTGTTACTTGTATGTAGTAGGTCCCTCGACTGCGAACAATAGTACATTACTTACCAAGGGCGATAAAACAAAGAATGTCTCAGATCGCAGGTATTTTACGCCCGAGCCGAAGGCAAGGGCGATAAATATGTGATCTGAGGCTTTCTTTATTATCGCCCGTGGTAAGTACAAAATTTTATGTCACCCCCTGGCCAGGAAGTGGGTTTTTTCGCGCGCGGAGCGTGCGATAATGGCCACTTTATGGCCAGGTGTGACATAAAATATAGGTATTTCCTTGAGTTCTTTATTGGGAAACTTGTTTTTCCCTTTTTAGTGCCGTCGTTCTTTAATTTTTCAATCAATCAATCAATCATTTATTGTTCAATTATAGGTATACATATGGATGGTAACATGTTAAAATATATTGGTCGCTATAATTTGCCTGCTAGGCGTACAATATTTAGATACTTTAAACCCTAATAATAATTTAACATAAGTATTAATATTTTACATCAATGGTTATATACAATCAACAATTATATGAAATTCATTAACATTATATTATACAGTAAAATCATTATTTAAAAATTCGTTTATGTCATAAAAGTTATTATTTTTTAATATGTTTAATAAGGATTTCTTAAATAAATGAGTATTTTGATCTTTAATAATATCTGGCAATTTATTAAATAATTTTGCAGCTAGTACATATATACTTTTATTATAGTAAGCAGTCTTTACAGGGTTCTTTGATATAACATCATATTTGTTCTGACTATTTCGTGGTCGATTTTTAGTTATCAATGTAAACAAGTGCATATGTTCCTTGACAAACATGCACGCTTCCATAATGAACACTGAGGGCAGAGTCAAAATATTCATTTTTTTTTCGAAAGAGGTCTACAGCTCTCCGCTTTTTTATAATTATTATTTTATTTCGAACTTTTTTTGCTAGAAACACATACTTTTTTATATTTTTGGAATCGTCTCTTCAAATGCTTCATTTCCTTTTTTGATCCTCACTTGCTAGGAAAAAAAAATACGGAGCACCCAAAATGGAGTCTACAGTCCGCCATATTGTTTTTACCGCAACGTCACATATACTATGTCACCCAGGATGACGTAAGGATTCCAACGATACCTAATAAGACTGCACCGAGCAAATTTCTGAATAATTGCGATGGTTGGATCACTTGCTGTATTATTATTACTAAAGCTCGAATTCTGTAATTCCTATATATGATATTTAAGGATACACTCTACACGTCATGTGTTTCAGAAACACAATTACTTATAGTTTTCTTCATAAAAATTCAATCCAAAGTTAGCTCTACTAAAGGAAATAAACGCAAACTACAACGTTAATACTTTATGTAAGGTCTTCAATTTTTGAATAGTAACAAAACTACATGTTATCTAGGTCGTATGTGTTTAACATCTGCAAAATGTGGAGGTTTTTTTAACAATGCAAAGGAAATTCCGAAAATTTGACCGGCCGCCGTAGTTTTCTTGCCGGCAGATGGGCTCCGGCCCTCAATGGGAGCGACGTATGCTGCTTTTCTCAGTTTGACATCTCATAAAAACACGCTTTTTGACAGCTTGCTCGTATACAAATACAAAATGTATACCACACACAAAGATTGCATTAATTGAAGTAGGGTAAATAAATGTTGACGTGTGGCTATTGAAGATTCTTTTAACATGGAATTTTTATTATTAGCCATTCGTTATAACATAAAAATGCAATCTTTGGTCCCCAATGTATACTAATGCAACTAAATTATAATGATTTCCTTTACGAAAAGGCATTTTAAACGTAAAAAGGTTACCGATGTATTTCAGTTCAAAGTAATTTACTTTTTATAAATTGGCCACCCAGAACGGAACGTTATGACATTTATGTCACTCATCATATTTCAAATTAAAATTTGTAAACAAATTGTATTTTTATATTTCAATAATTTAACGAATCTAATGTTATATTTTATGTGTATATGTACGGCGCTTTCACGTCAAACAATGATTACCTAAATATATCGCGGAATCTGCATAAACAAAACATATCCCAGAATCTGTACAAACAGGCACAATTATTATGGTGCTTTGAACAGAAGTTTATAAAATATCAGCGTTATACCAAGAAACAGATCTAGAGTGCTCTCTTGCAGCGGGAGCAGAAGAAAGAATATCGGAGTTTCTTCGCCAGTTTGAGTGATGTGGATTTAAATTGTGTAGTGTCTAAGCCGCCTGGTCATAATATAATTATACCTAGAATGAAAATAATAAACCTATGTTTCATTTATAAATAATAAACCAAGTAGTTGCTGGGGATGTGGTGACAATGACGATGTCTAACAAACAAATATGCAGTAATTACTTATAATATTAAACTGCGCTAGTTTCTATCTAAAGCTTTCATGTGTTGGAAATCCCGTTGCTTTGATTTTGTACAAGTAAGTACTTATGTCGCATCGCAATAATTGTCTCGACGTTATAGTAAACGAATAGGAAATAATAATAATTGCTATTTATTAATGATGAAAATAGACGCAATGTTAACCATTATTGAACCTTATCTCGTTGCAATAAGGTTCACGGATGTTCAGTTAAATGTCATCGACGGCACGACTGTATAAAAGTTAATTTGTCAGAGCTGATACAGTAGTGGTCCGGCCAAGTTCCACAATTGCAGAATGTTACAATGACTTTCTTGATGATATTTGTTATATCATTAGGTTTTATAGTGCTTGTCATTCACGATAACGACGATGCGCAGGGAATGTCATACTATTCTATGCGCAATTCTGCGGATTGGGTTACGACGGGAGGTCGTGAATAACAAGAACTACCTATAAGGTTAGGTACTGGTTCCTCAAATACAAAGTTGATTCACAATATTGCTGCAGTTATCCCGTGCCGTATAAATAGTTTCAGTAGTTATTATATATATATTGTAATAATAAAACTACCGCTTCTTCTCTTAAAACTTGCATTAAATCAGTGTCCATTTTAGAGTTAACCAACTGATAAACAGAAAATAATCAATTTATGAAAAGTTTTGCTTAAAATAACCTATTTAAGGTACAACATATACTCGTATCATGAAAATCACCAAGTAAACTCTCAAAATAAGTACCTAAGTCATAAACATAAAACAGTCATAACATGCACGAACCGATTAGGAAAAGTCTTTCTCTGTTTTTAGTTGTATAAAAATGAGTCTGTGAGGAAAGGGCAAAACAAAATACATTTTACAAAACAGGGGTTCAAAGTTTTATTTTATAAACAAGGAACTGAGTATTTTACTACCACAAATTCCAAATTCAAGACATTTTCAGATACAACTAATACTTGAGTTTTGGTTACAGATCAGAACTTGACGATTTTTGTTACACTTCTTTTATGCACCAAGAAACCTTTAAATATTCAAAATCTATATTGTCATAAGTTGACACAAACATGGGTCAATGACCCGACTCAGCAAAATGAGGTAGTGTGCGTGAATAATGCATGTATGGGTCAATTGGGTAAATTATTAAAAAAATTGAAATTTGACAGGCGCTGAGAATTTACCCCGCACGATAGGCCCTTAATGCGTTGAGAAGTTCTGGTGGAACAAAAAAATTCACACATACATAGGTACATGATGTTGAAATTGTTTTTGCATATGGTATGCTAGTCTATCTTAAACACATTTGTAATCTTTCCAGATCTTATTTCAGTTCATAGAGGAAGAAATAGTAGATTGTTAACCAAGGGCTGAAAGCCACCCATTTCTGCCGAGATTTTTTTTTTTTTTTGCCAATAGTTCGAGGCTGAAATGGGTGGTTTCACCCGAGTTAAACACTCTGCTTTTCATTTCGAATACGAGGAAAGTAAAATATTTAAAAATAAATAAATATTTGTGGACAAACTTACACTAAAATTAGGGCGATTTTAACCAAACCAACCAAACCAAGCAAAAGCTTGTACTAACGCGACGATATATACATGGATAAATGCATACTTGAATACATAGAAAACACCCACAACAATTATACGTGTTCATCACACAAATAAATGCCCTGACCGGGAATCGAACCCGGGACCTCCAGCTTCGTAGACAAAAAAAAAACAAATATGCACATTTTCGTTTCTTTTTCATAAAAAAAAGATGTTAAACAATATATTTGACATGATCTAAAAATTAGGAACTGTGTTACCTATTTGCAACGCAAAATACTTGTTAAATTCAATAACAATATGCACAAACGTTTTCTGAATCAGTGAAAAAAATACATTTTGGCGGTAACTGTTGACTGACGTTAATGGTGTTTGTGTATGGACCATTTTATTTCATTTATTTTTAATAAAAAAAATCGGCTCACGCTCAGACTAATTAGACTCGATATCAAATAATAATACCTACTGAACGAGATGGTCATATACAACTTTATATAAGAGCGACAGAGAGAGACATATATGATTTGTTGTCCTTGTCATAGTTTCCCTTTTTTTATCTGCCACAAACTTTTGATACTACTTTCGACTGTGGCAAAAAAAACAAACAAATTAAGGAGATTGTTTATGGTAAGCAGTCAGGCATTTGAACAAGTATAGGATCTCTGAAGAATCTGTACTATGTGGCTGTATAGGTTAGTGCCGTTGCCCAATTTAACTCCGATTCACCATACAATTTTTTTTTAATACTTTTCTGCTCTAGAGCTGAAATGGACCACTTTCAAAACTTCCCCATTTCCTGCCAATTGCAATGGTATACTAAATGTTTATAACAAAACATTACTTTGGTAAAAAAAATGGTTTATTATCTAAAACGGCGGTTTTACTCCCGACCTCAGTTAGTAGGCGTAAAGCACCGGTACTGGGTGGGTTGGTAGACTGGTAGGTGGTGGTTCAGCAGTTCCGATGGAGAAAAGTACTAGGCAAAGTAAACCGCCATTTTAGACAGAAACTTTTTTTACCACATAATTGTTTACTTTTTTAATACAAGTGTTACCTAGTTACAAACACTTTTTATGGCGAAAGTCAAGAGACGGAGCAGTTTTGTTATGTGGAGTGAAGAAAAACAAATAGGTAAGTTACATTACTTATACTATTATTATACAACGCTTTTCTTTAACAGTACCCTTACCATGAGTTTGCAATGTTTGCATTACCGTACTCGCTTGCGACTGCGCAAACGATTTAGTATGGCGATTCTTAGTTCTATTGCGTAACCGCCAGAGGCGCTGTACTTTTGTCCATAGTAAATCGTTTACGCAGTTGCTAGCGAGTACGGTAATGCAAACGTTGGAAACTCATGGTAAGGGTACAGCTTTAAAAGTTAACATCCCAGCGCGTACACGTTATCCACTGCAATCACAAATCGTCTGGTTGCTCGCACAACGTATCGCGATACAGCGAGCAAATACCGCCAGAATCCTCGGTACAATTAACTTTTCTAACTAAAATTCTGAAGGTGGTCGTGGATTCGAACCTCAGCTGCGGTACAATATGGTTTTCAAAAAATATATAAAAATTACTTTCCACCCTAGGTCGGAAAAGTGACTTTCTACCCGGCTAAGTATCTCATGAAAATTGTTCTTTCTGAACAGGATAGATGAAAAAAAAATTAATGTTTACCCGTGTCATCCAGTCTCACGAAAAAGGCGTCGTGGAATGGCAATGAGGGCTACCGCGTATGGATTCGCCGCTAGAGGCGCTAGTGTGACGTCAGTCCTCCGAAATGTCAAATTTCATACTTTGTGGGTGGGTTACGCGGGTTTATTTCTAATTAGATTAATATGGTGACTATTTTGCAATATCTGAGATTTATAATGGCGAATACGAGTTACGGGTCAACGAATTTCAGTGCTTTGCGACAATTTTATCGTCAGTAAACTTATGTCATACTTTTTTCCGTACAAAACGGGAGTGAGCTACAATACGGAATGTTCAATAAGAATATTTACGGTGCGGTTTTATTGTATAAAATAATATTTCAACTTGAATTTAGTTTTTACGCCCATAATAACCAATAACAAACTTTGACAGCTGGATTGACAGCACGGTGGCGCCAACTGGTGAGCACAAAAACGGTAGCCCTCATTGTTGCATGCGGGCCGCTTGCGGCAGCGCGTGGAGCGCGGCGGGCGCGCGCTCGGGCGGCAGCAGCGCCAGCACGCCGTACATGCGCACGAGCCTGCCCTCCGGGGAATGCCGATTGACATTGATATGCAGTCTTCCGGCCTGCTGTGCCAACACCTGTAATTAAGCAAAATAATGTATATGATAATCTATACATTTCTTTAGGAATAGGACTTGCGAGGGTGGGCCGGGTCCGCCGCGCTGAACTGTTTTTTTTTTTTTTTTTCAAAAATGGTATGAAATGTTCTCATCTGTGAAGATAGCATCCGAAAGTGACTCATCCTGGACAATTACCAGAAGTGTCCAGGAAATCACACCTACGTGTCCAGGAAGTATGTATCTAATAGTACATTGTGCATTTAGGGAGGTAAGCAGGTTATTACTAACGAAAGTGACTTGAATAGTAGATTGTGTCACAAGGGAGCAAAATGACATATTTACGGCGTGGGCGTAACTTGAATCCTGAACGAAGAGAAGGATTATATATAATAGAATCCTGAGCGTAGCGAGGGATTCTAAAATAGAATCCTGAGCGTAGTGAGGGATTCAAGAATTAACGCCCAAGGTGGAAATAATTTTGCTTCCATGTGACACATACTGCTTTTCACATCACCTATTGAGGATAATGAAAGATCTGAAATAACAATGGTTGTGCATTTATTTTATCATAATCGATACTAATAACTTATTACTCGTTACAGAAAAGTGCCACTTTGATCCCTCCTAGCAGGGAAGAAAAGTGCCATTTTGATCCCTCCTAGCAGGGAAGAAAAAGCCCTTATCCGAATAGGTGATGTGAAAAAATGTTTTTCTTACCTGCATATAATGGAAGTAGCAACCGACTACTGGTCTTCCTGTAACATGTCTGAAGGCCTCCTGCAAGGCGACCTCGTAGTCGGTTACCAGATGGTCAGGGCGAGGATTTTCTATCAACTCCCACAAATGGCGAAAAATGGCCTCGTACAGTAGGTACATCTTTGGTTCGACTTCACCTGAATAGAGTAGTGTAAATCTGTGATTATAGAATGTCGTAGCGTAGGCTTGTGTAGTTACTGTTATGTACTAAGAACTAAAAAGACCTAATTCCCAACACTGTACTAGAACGAACTAAGGTAAAAGTACCCTTCACCGGACGCTTAAGACCTACATGTACGTTTGTTTTTTTAATAAGGTTTAGAATTTTTGTACGATTATGATCAACAGCATATGGTGAAGATAGATAAATTTGTCATCATTTAAATGTACGTCGAAATTTATTACATAGTTAGACGTATATAAAAATATTTTTTAAAGTTTTTTATATCGATTACACTGATTTGTCCCATTCAACGAACTAAGAAACGGAATTTGCACCCATTACCGGATCGGCATGCCGTTTCACCGAACTAGGGAAGAAATGTATGGAATGATGGCAGTGTGTGAGTTTGTAAACTGATGAGTGACTATTTATTTCAACCTAACTGCACTAGTTTTGTGATTTCGAGCAATCTTGACGGTAATTTAATCTAAGAAAAAACTGTCTATAATTAAAAATTTAAATCAAATATTTTTTTTATATAAATAATATACTTATCTATTAAAAATTCTTCGCTAATCGCCAATAATTTATTTTTATATAATTTATTCGTTAACGGTTTACATCTAAGTAGCGCTGGCTTTTTTTTAAAGATATACGAAAAATAACACATTTCAATATAGATCTAGCTGTACGCTGAATATGGTTTATATTCCAATGAACGCCAAATAGCAGCTAGGCCGAGATAATCATCTGTTCGGTATCAGAGACCATGGGTACGCTTTACCGAACGGGCGTTCGGTAAAGCGTACACATTGAACCTATCACGCGAACATATTTAATAAAATAGTGTTTTAATCTTAATGATTCTGCCATAACAACATAAGTACATTTTATCTAGAAATAAGAACTATTGCAAAATAAAAAATACACAATTATTTTGCTTCTACTGATGTTAAATAAATAATATGGAATTTTTAAAATTACCTGGTCAATGAAGCTTATTTTGACGTCAAAAAGTCGTGAAAACTATACATTTCAAATGCAATTTACAAAAAATCTGTCTCGTTTATAGGCGTTCGGTAATTGCTCATCAAATTACTCTATTAATTGGATATGTGTAAAGCGGAGTAGTATATATATAACGTTCAAAATTAACGAGTGAAAAAATAATTTTCAAAACATACGTTTTTCCCTGATTCCGAACGCTGTTCGGTAAAACCTTCAAGCAGTAGATGAGGGTGACCCATCACCGAATTTACATTTTTGTTGAATTCTGTAAATTTGACTGCACTAATTTCACTTATTTAACTCAAACACACACACTTATTAACTCATGATACGATAACACCCTATTTTGAAGCATAAAGTCACTTTTAAACGCTTTTATGACCTTACGAAGTACACTCAGTTTCTTAACCATTTTCGTAAGGAGTCCCATACAACGCCGCGATCGACCTGCTCAATCGATTCTCCCGTTACAACTAAGAAACAAAATGGCTTTCTTTGCCTCGTAGTGGAAGGAATAGGTATCTAGCTAACGGAAAAAAATATCACAACGTAATATTAGCTGTAAGAACTCGACTTATGGCTCAAAATATAGAAAATCCGGTGATAGGGCAGATCCGGTAAAGGGTACATCTACCCACTTTATCCTCTAAGCATCTACCTTATTCCGTAACGTTTCTGGAGGCCAATTCTCGGGCCGCTCGAGATGATGTCTATTAGACATATCTCGAAAAAAAATGGCGGATGTCGATCGAAAACCAAGTTTCCGTATTCTCGAAATCTCACACTCGAGATATGTCTACTCCCAGCGTTCGAGATACATCGAGTGGTTAGTAGCGATCGAGATGGTTTCATCACTATTTTTTTGACATTTGATCTGTCAATGGCGGGAAATATTGTTAGAATTCTAGGTATTAACCCAATATACGAACAAATTGAGGGACTCAACCATAGATATTGCAATTTGATATGTTACTAGATGAGTCCGAATCTTGTCGCGTGCGAGTCCGAAACATGTCGCGTGTGAATTCCGAAACATGTCGCGTGTGAATTCCAAAACATATCACGTGTGAATCCGAAACTGTTACTTGATGAGTCCGAAACATGTCGCGTGTGTGTCCGAAACATGTCGCTGGATGAGTCCGAAACAAGTCGGGTGTGAATCCGAAACATGTCGCGTGTCAGTCCGAAACATGTCGCGTGTGTGTCCGAAACATATCGCGTGTGAATCTGAAACTGTTACTCGATGAGTCCGAAACATGTCGCGTGTCAGTTCGAAACATGTCGCGTGTCAGTCCGAAACATGCAGCGTGTGCGTCCGAAACATGTCGCGTGTGAATCTGAAACTGTTACTCGATGAGTCCAAAACATGTCGCTCACGCTTGCGCTCCGTACGTAGGGGCATCATAGCCATTGCGTGTAACCGGCATTACCTCGCACAGCTACGTAGCATAGCACATCTTCATAGCGCATCTTCCTCGCACAGCTACATAGCGTAGCTTTAGTGGAAACGGTCGCATAGCTCGTAGCGCATCCTCGCAGCATAGCTCTAGTGGAAAACCAGCCTTAATCATTTATAATTGTGGCGATGGCGATACCGATGACGTAGACAGTGGCGCCGCGGTAGTGGCCGATATGTGTAACTAATCTATTACCGCGGCGTCCTGTCTGACGGGAAAATTAAAAAGTTAAGGAAGCAGTTGGCATAATTATCGGTCGGTAAAAAATGGTTGTAATGTTGTAAATTAATATTATTACAATAAGTATACTTGTTGTAATAATATTACACACACATCCCTCTCATCTATGAGAGGAGGCCTGTGCCCAGCAGTGGGACGTGTATAGGCTGATGATGATGATGATGAAGTATACTTGTTGTACACGATCGACTATTTGAGATAATGTAATACAGGTATTGTATAGAAATGTGGAATTTGATTTACTTAACTACAATACTTTAAGTGCGTTTAAAGCAGCAAAAATTAACGAAAAATATGTCAATCTATTTAAATAATTTAATCGCCAACGCTGTGGACGTCGCAGAAGTTTTAGCGGCCGAAGATGCAGCGCGGGGTGCAACGCGAGGCATACAGTGGCGCGAAAACGCGTCTGAAACGCGGGACACCGCGCTTGTAAAAAATTTCAGGCTTTCGAGGAGCCTTGCTCTAAATTAAATTACAGAATTAAGTTGGCGGAAAATATTGTATTGAATTGACTGCTTACAAATATACCTATTGAAAGAAAGTAGTCAAAGTTATTATGCGTTCCATTTCACGTAAGTATATAAAAGAGCAAATATACTTAAATATATTTGATGTGTTAAATCACCATATTTATATATTAGTTAATTGTAAATGAATAACGCTTTTGTTTTTGATATAAGATATATTTAATTAAGTGGAAAACCTTATAAAATTATTTATTGATTTACACTCGATTGTAAACGAACACAATCGAAAAAAACGGAACGCGTATTGCAATAGACATCGAGATTATCGTTCGACATAATCTCGATCGTTCCCCAGAATAAGAAATTTAGCTGTGTTTGACATTTTGGTGAGATTTTTCGATAGACATTGCGTCTAATGAGTGAGATGCTTTAACTCCCCTCCCCCAGTTAGGGCCCTTCCGATAGGGTAGTGTGATAAGCCCATTAATGTGAGAGAGAATGTCTAGTAAAAGTTTTGAGCTCGCACCGCTAGGTGGCAGACCCTCCAACTTTGCACATGTCGTACGCGATCCTTCATTATTATTGTTGGCTTTTGCGTAGTCTGTGGAACTGGAAACGTCAAAAATTTAAATATCTGACAATTAACAAACAATTAATTGAAGCGTAGCCGTTAAGTATTGAATTTATTTTATTATTTACATTAAACAAAATAATTCGAAATGACTATGTCGAAAGTGAATAAGAAACAGTTAAAAATAACGAAATTGTTTCGCAAAGGAAATAAACGTAAGTTTTTGATATTAATCGTTGGTGTATTATATCTTCGTTGATAAAGGCTTCGTTATTAGACTTATGGGTTGTTAGTTGTTATGACCACATTGACCAGGAAAATACCACGTTTTCTGCTAGCGAGCGATCTATATTTATCAGTATGATCATAATAATAATAATAAAGACATTTATTCAACTAAGTTGCATTGGTACATGACATGATATAAATCCCGCATACCTACAATTATGGTAACAACGTAAAAAGTAGTACAATACAAATAGCTGAAAGGGAAGATGGCTCAGCTTGTGCCTGAGCCCACAAGGCCGAAAGAGCAAGATGGTCTTAGGGACTTAGGCTGACAGACGCTGTTATTCTACCATCCCCGTTGTTAACTCCAGCATGGCGAGCCAGAGCTCATTTACAAAACAAAAACCAGATCATACGAAGTTCTGTGCAGTATCAATCTGAATACTTTAATGGGTACACTTTCGGTCGAGACACTGGACCCTGGTCGGCGGATATGAATGCTTTTATGATAGCCATGAAGCCATGTCGTCGCGACTGAGGCTGGCGCTTACCTCTCGCAGAGGATTTCCCTGGGCCTCGCCATACAGAAAGGTAACGCGGCCAGCGCCCTGGGCACCAAGCCGAAGTCAGATCTTCTGGTCGGGGTATTCTTTCTATGATTGGGGTATTGTTTTTTATAACTATTTATTTCGTTAGTTTAGACAGTGTTAGTTTATTGTATAAATTTTTCCTTAGGCGCCCATTAGACGGTAGATTTTGCCATGGCAAAACCATGGCAGAGATTTTGATTGGCGGAAAATCTAACATCTAGGGTATAGTGACTGATGGTTGATTGACGAATATCTAGATATTTCGAGTCACGCTTGCCTTGGCAAAACCTACCATCTAATGGGTGCCTTACACCTTTTGTTACGTTCCTTAATATATAAGTAATATATATCTATAATGAGTAAATTTAGAAAAATTCAGAAGATAAACCACTCCAAGATAAGGGAAAAAACTAAGGTCATTGATGCTCTCTCACAAGCCCGGAGGCTAAAATAGAAATGGGCTGGTCATGTGGCTAGACTCCAAGACGAAAGGTTTACACTCCAAACAACAACTTGGAAAGGACCAACGGGGGCTAGCGGGGTCCAACTGGGTGTGGAAGGCCCAAGATAGAATTCAGTGGCATTCACTGGAAGAGGCCTTTACCTCTTAAGAGGGTTCTGGTGTGCACACTAATAATAATAATATTTTTTTAACTATTGTATTGTATTTTTCTAGAATTAAAGGCTTTTTTATTTATTTAATGAGTAAAGTTTTACGTTACAGGTCCTAGAATCCATAAGGAAAACCATGAGAACATTGAGCTGCAGGAAGAGGTGGAGGAATTAGAAAAGAAGCTGCGTGAGAAGCAGGACTACCTCTTCCAAGTACAGAGAGCGAGCTACAGGCACCCGGTGGTGGCTCCGAAGAAAACCGAAAACAATGATGCGGCGTTTACTAAAGTAAGTTAACAATTAATAATGAATACTATGCTGTGTAATAATTATTATATTTAAACGCTATCTAACTATATTGTTCTTGAATAAATAACTTTAAAATAATTTGTGTTACCAGTTGGATAGTTTTTTAACTTCCTTTTACAGTGGTAGAAAGATGTAATAATTTTTTTTAGGGTTCCGTAGTAAACAAGGAACCCTTATAGTTTCGCCATATCCGTCCGTCCGTCCGTCCGACCCCCGTTTTTCTCAGTAACCGTTAGTGCTAGAAAGCTGTAATTTGGCATGAGTATACATATCAATGACGCCGACAAAACGGTAGAATAGAATATTTAAAAAAATTTTTTTTTAGGGTACCTCTCCTACATGTAAAGTGGTGGTGCAAATTTTTTTTCTGCCAAACCCCATCGTGTGGGGTATCGTTGGATAGCTCTTTTAAAAATATTATAAGGTTTCTAAAAACATTTTTTGATTAAAGAATTGGTTAGCGTGATATTAAGCTTTGAAGTGATAATTTTTGCTATGGTCAAGTGTCCCCCCCCCCCCCTGCCAGCTAAACGGTGGCTACTAGGCATGTGAAAAAAATCATGGTAGTAGTATATACGATGAATTTAAAAGGAAAACTATCACAGCTAAGTAGACATTACTAGTTAACGAGTAATAGTCGAACTTCAGAAATGTACTTTGCAAAAGCAAACGTTCGTACAATTTCCATTGATACCTTAGATAATGTTGTTAATTCTTTCAAAAACATAGTAAATATAAGTTTTCGAACTTTTTAGTCCACATAATGTAAAGGGTAGACGACTACGGAACCCTACCTTGCGCGTGGCCCGACACGCACTTGGCCGGTTTTCATGTTAAGATAAGATAAGATTTAATTAATTGTCAAAACTGTGTGTATAACATGTCATAAAAATAATATGATTGGTCTCAACAGTCTGCCCATTTCGGACGTGCAATATTAATAATACAATTAAAATATTTATTAAATTAATATCACAAGAAATATTCATTTAAGTCATAAAAACATTTACAAATTAACCAGTCCTTCAGTGTCTTCTTGAATTTTTGTGTTAATCCAGTTAGTCCCTCAATGTTGAGGAATGTGACTACAGCAGGTTCTCTATGAAATAAAACCGTTGTATGACAGCTAAGTAGATAACGCAAAATCATGTTATTCAAGTTGTCAATTTATTTACATTAACAAAACCCGTTTCACAAGAGAAGCAATTATTAATTTACAATACACTTGTTAATTTTAGCTGTTTTGTTGTCAATTAAACATATATTTGTGGTAAATAATTATTATTGTGGTGTCTTTGCAGAACATCATCCTCCAAAACCGGATAGATGGCTGGCAGAAGACGTTGGACCTGGCAGCGATGCTGACCGGTATGGAGGTGGAGTCTTACAGCAGGGACCACTGCAGCGTCATATTCCACATGCAGCTGGAAAGGGATGTGGAGGTCAAACATGGCGTTACCATATCTAAAGTTGATGGTAATTGTCAATATCAGGACTGTTCCTTTTGCCAATTCGGCTAAACATGATCCTCACATACCACCAGGGGTCGCTCACTCTGCAACTGTGTTGCTTAGAAAGTGATGTAGCAAGTAGAAGAGAGTGAAAGACATGGCCAGGTTGAGGCATGTTTGGCATACCTAAACGGGGGATTTGTTAATGGTGGCTCTTCAGTACGTAGTGCAATGACTTATTCCTTGCCAATGTGTTAATTCACCCGGACATCTCTGACAACACCGGACAATAAGAGCACTAATCAACTTAGTCATGTAAACATTACTAGGTGGCGGCCTTCACACGCAAACGAGACTACTGTACTTAATAAGAGAATAACGGTTTACACATGACTACTTTAACGAGACAGTATCTGCTCGGTTTATTCCTTGCATTTCTGTTCGGTTCAGTGTATCCCTTCATGTTGGTACTCGTTGGTATCGGTGCCTCGGTACTTTAGTTCCACGCACGCCTCCCAAAGGTCTGGGACACCATTGCCCTGTGAAGGTGAACGGGAAAGACATACATATGATGTAAAATACATCTCTAATTTCAGGTGAGCACGAGGTAACCGGCTGTTCCTTGCCTCACGGGTTCAACCTGAAGTCTATGCTAGATGGCTGCAACAATGACATCTCACTGAAGACCTTTGATGTCATCAGGAAGGCTCTCACTGCTTATTACACTAGGCTAGAACAGTATGAAGATCTTAAGGTAAAATTATTTCTTTATTAAACGAAAAAATATTAAAATTTTAATTCTTATTACTTACACGTCATATGTCAACTTACAAATACAATACAATTTAAATAAACACAAAACACATACATTTAACACATAAAACACGAACACACGACCTACTCACGTAATCCGCCCCTTATTGTTCCGGGTGCAAAGGTGCCCATAACGCTAGCGGCATTTCCATGCATTCGGCGCGCATTTAAACGAAATACCTTATTTATACAACAGCTGTGGCAAATAAGCTTACGGACTGCTTATGGTCAGCAGATACCATAGCCTATGGACGCTTGTTAAAACATTACAAATATGGAGAAGAATTACATTTAGGGATTCAAATCCGCAATGCATAAGTTCGTAGTGATTCGACCATCAACACTATATTTCTTATAAACTTAATTGCACCATTCAACAAGAAAAAACACGGACAACGGCTTGGAATCGCATAATAGGTTTAATTGGTATTTCTTACCAATGGTAACGGTAATACAAGTAAATAACGCAACGAGAGATGCCTGAAAGTACTATTTCCTGTGTGTAGTTTTCATGCAAATGTTTGTTATACTTGTGGGTGTAATTCTTATACTGTTGTTATTTGTGCCGCTCTGGCTTTAGCTGTTAAGGTGCAAATTGTAATTAATAAATAAATAAATAAATAAATAAATAAATAAGTGGGAATAACCCAGCATCATGTATTAAGGATTTTATGTAGCGCTAATATTTGTTTTATTTTTTAGGATTTCTTAGGCATGGACGCTTCGCTGTTCAAATTGATGGATGGGACGCAAATAGAAATAACATTCGTAGTTAAAAACGAACTGGAAGAAGATGCAGAAGCCACAGAGAGTATTACATTCATATTGTTTTACACAATGTTCGATATTCGACCGAGAGACTTTCAATTTAAAGGTAAAATATGATTTTGAAATTAAACATTTTGCCTTCGTTTTTGTCAAGTTCTGTTGTGAAGTTTTTTCCAGCGACTCGGTGATGATTTCATAGTGTCGGCGATATAGTAATCCGTACTAATATTATACATGCGAAAGTGTGTCTGTTTGTCTATCTGTTACCTCTTCACGCTTAAACCGCTGAACTGATTTGGATGAGGTATCGAGATATTATGAGTCTCGGGGAAGGACATAGGATACTTTTTATAACGGAAATCATCCCAAGGAAGTTTTGAAGTTTGAAGTTTTATGGAAATGCGATTACTAAGGTAAGCGCCTGCAGTAAATGAATAGCAATGATATTCTAAAACGACGAACATCTCTGCGCGGCCGTAGGCGCGGGCAAAATAAATAAATATCATTGATTTCAGACTCATAGAATCCATATTTGTTAGTAGTTACATCTCAAAAGTAAAAAGGTGTTAGTAGGCAAATATGAAATCTTATCAGTAAAATAATTAATAATAATTATTATTTAAACATTAATTATTGTTTATTTAATTCTCCCTGTCACAATACCTACCCAGTGCCTTAACATACGGCTGTCTAACCGTCCTTGCAACATCTTCAGGATACCATTCTCACTTCCTCTCACTCGTCTCAGCAAAGCTAGTTGTATATTTTGTCTATTGCAATTTCAATAATTATCTCTCCTCGCCAGTGGCAAAGCAGTTTTATCATGTTTTACCATCTCATATCATCACAAGACTATGTTAGATGGTTTACATCCTTGTAGGAGTACTTACATGATATGTACTCATCTGGGTACAGGCCTCTTTCAACACTTTCACTGCCGTGCTGAAATCTTGAATATACCCCAGAAACGGATTTAGCGATAACCCGCCTAGTGGGTGCCAGCGGGCTGTCCGGCATCTAAGAAAAGTTACGCAGCGCCCGTTAGGAGAGTTTCTGGCATCACAAAGGCCCTGTTAACAACTTGTAATTTAAATTGTATGTGTTTCAGGATTGGCAGATAAACCCCAAGAAGTGCTTCGGGAACAGTTCTTATTATTCAAAAAATATCCCCTAACCAAGGCATTCAAATTAGCGTTCCTTGATAGGGACGGCTTCTACAAATTGGTCAGACATGTAAGTATACACAAATATCTCATATTCTTCTAGTTCTCTAGTCTTATTAATAAATAAATGACTCAAAATTCGAAGATAAATATAAAGTCAAAAGACTTTAATGAATGACAGTCGTGAAATCGAAATTGTGATCGAGAATCTATTTTTTCAAGTCATATTTTTTTATCATTCTTTACCTCATTCTTAATCTTAGAAGGATTTCCCGTCTGCTTCATTCCTGCATGGCAACCTCAAAGGCGTCTATTATTTTTACAATCCAAAAACAGTAACCCAAAACCGCCATCTATTAGGGTTATCCTGGTAATAAACCACCTGTTTCTCGCCACTGATAAAAGCTGGGATTTTTTAACCAGCCAACCAGTGGTGGGAATAACCCGCCTAGTGAAGTATCTATTTTATGGCATGAATGTTACTTGTCTAATGAAACAATGCTCTAGAAATATACCGCATGTTCTTGCGTAATATTCTTTTCTTGCGTAAAACTCCCGCTTTACATGTTTTTATTAATTTCACATCTGTACAAATTGCTAATGATTCAACTTATACACTATACAATGAATTACACGGTAAGTATGTTGAAATAACACACGGTAATAATACACGGTATGTCTCATACAGGATATCTATGTTGAATGAATTGTTTACTATATAATCTAATGAAATGACTGACGTTTCTCTGATATGGTATAAATTTCCCCCCAGGTATCTTTTATTCAACATTTTTTATGACTAACTTGCCGGTCGAATTTAATTTCTATTCATTTATTTAATACTAGCTTTTGTCCGCGTAGGACTCGTTAATCGCGTTAGAATTTGATTGCTATTCATTTATATCCGGCGTTTACCTAGTTATCGCTGTTCAATACACACTTCCACTCCTTTAGGGATGATAGCACGTGCTATGGCCCCTAAGGTATAGATATGCCACTTCAGAGGTGCGCCAGAGTCGAGATTAACTGACTGTTGAGTCTGAGCATAAAAGTGAATTATGCTGCGTCGCCAGTAGGCTGGTTGTATAATGAAAACACATTAGTAGCCCCAACACTAGCTGCCCTGGAACTTTTATATGCAGCCGGTGGTACTTGTGGCCTATTGCTGCAGAAATTTCGCTTGTTCTATACAGTGCTGAGAATGTTTAGATATCGGTTATTATACTATTTAACTGAGACCGTACACTGTGACGAGACTGGGATAAGAGAGGAGACGTTAAAATGGTAGACGGCGGTAAAAAAATTTTTGGCGGGCGGTTACGCTTACAGTTTTATTTTGCTTATAGTTTTGAATTATGTCAATGTATTGAAATATAATGTAGGTATGAGTTATAGCATATTTATTCAGCTTTCATTAGATACAATACACGTGTATGTACGAGGCATAGATTGGGTGTGAATGACACTGTTCCTAACGCGGCGGCGGCAATTTTCATGACGTCATTACTCGGGAGACCGACCCCATAAAGATTGTCTCCCGGCAGTTTCGGGGTCCAGAAGACATGCCAACATATGAGTACTAAAAGATGGCGTTGGTTTCCAAAAGTGAAGTATTTGTTCGACGGAAACCCGTTACAACAAGCACTAGATTAAATAATTCAAATCTTTGAGTCCGCAATTTTTTTATGATTTCGATAATATGATACCTTTACTTTAAATACTTGTTTTATTTCAGCTGGAAGACCATTTATCCAGCCATGAGACCCATCGTCGCAAGCGGCATCGACTAACCAATAAAAACAACGCCAACGACGATACTTTCCACGTCGAAGAATGCTCAGAGTCCAGTGAAGATGAAACTGAAAACAAATAAACTGTTAATACACCAGCGGTTGGGAACAGAGGGCCTACTTCCTTCCTCATAACATTGTTATATTCAACAAACCCTACAATTTAACGTCGAAGAATGCTCAGAGTCCAGTGAAGATGAAACTTAAAACAAATAAACTGTTAATACACCAGCGGTTGGGAACAGAGGGTCTACTTCCTTCCTCATAACATTGTTATATTCAACAAACACAACAATTTAACGTCGAAGAATGCTCAGAGTCCAGTGAAGATGAAACTGAAAACAAATAAACTGTTAATACACCAGCGGTTGGGAACAGAGGGTCTACTTCCTTCCTCATAACATTGTTATATTCAACAAACACTACAATTTAAGACAAAAAACGCAGCTCTGGCACTAAGTTGACGGCAGACCCAAAATTAGTATGGGGAGAATTTTTTAGCGGAGAATCGCCTGTTACGGAATGAGCCCTATTGTGATGAATTGGTGATGTCTCGCTTCTCGTGACTTTATTCTAAGCCTGTAAAGTGACCCGCTGTTCCGCGAAAATGCCTGATTAAAATGAAACGTGTGCCGTCATATTACAATTATCAGTTATGTATTGTGTGTGTGTGTGTGTGTAATAACAATTGTGTAAGATTGTCCACAAATAAAAAAAAAAGTCGAGCGGGTTTTCTTCCTATATACCTCAATAAGTGAATACCACAATGAAACTACACTTACTTAATGTGGATTTATTGAAATATTATAATTATTGGTAATTTGACATGGCTTTTCTTTAGCTGCTTCGACAACAACATGGCGGCTACACCTAGTGACGTCCTCTATCGCTAGTGATGTTAAAAACCTATAAACAAAAGTCAATAAATCAAAAATAGGACGTCAGTTCTGGCGCACTGTTTACCACCAGTCTTAACTAAATTGATTGCCAAAAATCCAATATTTGTGTAGGGATTCGCATTATTAAGTATTTACGCAACCATTATTGGGGCCCTGAATTCTCTTTGTGACGCTTCATAAACATTCTTCAGTAATCGGAGCGGGATAAAACAATGGCTGGATATTTGAACAGCTTGAACAGTTGTTTGTTCGAACACGCGCTTATAAGAAACGTGGGCTGACGAGTTTTCAGAGTTGTGTGAATTTAGTGTACATGTAGCTAACAATGAAGACAATAGTCGTGTGCGCTACTATATTTTGTTTGAAGTTTGTCTGTGAGTATTTCCTGGATTAATTATTAAACAGTTTAATTAGAAATACTTTTAGTTGATCTATGATTAGTAATAGAACAACAGGATTAGAACGAAACCTACTACTGGATTTCGGCAGTAGAAGCTTGCAGTCGAGCTCGCATCATCTATCAGTGATTTTCAAAGTGGTCCATGTGGACCCCCAGGGTCCATGAGACTCCGTGGGGGTCCACGTTGGCGTGAGGAAAAAATAGAATGTGGTAGAAATATAGCCGAAAGGGGTCCTGCGAAACCAGCATAATTTTGAAAAGGGTCCACAAGAAAAAAAAATTTGGGAACCTTATCTATCGCTTTATGAACAGTCCATTCGTACCCAACGCCATCACCATCATTTATTAAAGGCTCCGTACCCAAAGGGTAAAACGGGACCCTATTACTAAGACTCCGCTGTCCGTCCGTCTGTCACCAGGCTGTATCTGATGAACCGTGATACTTAGACAGTTGAAATTTTCACAGATGATGTATTTCTGTTGCCGCTATAATATAACAACAAATACTAAAAAATAGAATAAAATTAATGTTTAAGGGAGCTCCCATACAACAGACATGATTTGTTGCCGTTTTTATAGATAATGGTACGAAACCCTTCGTGCACGAGTCAACTCGCACTTGGCTGTTTTTTTATTAATACATATTTTAATTTAAATTAGTCATAACATAAAACTATAGACGTGCAAAACCTAGGTTAATGACTTGTTAGACTGCTTATTAGTTTTTCTCTACTTATTATTCACCTATTTACTTTTTAGCTTCCTATCCATTCCCGGAACCCCTGCCGGGTTATTATGGAACCTATGAGCAAGTTCCCAAACAAATCCAAATTCCTAACGTATCACGCTCTCCCGACCTCTACCACCAACAGCAACTTGCGTACATCCAGCAACAAGATGAGAAAAGAAGGCAGAACTACGAGAATTTACTGAGGAACCAAAACTTGAATCAGAGACTACCGAGCCAGCTACTGCAGTATCCGGGTTACAATATTCAACCTGTGTTGAACACCGTACATGAGCCTTATGTCAACTCGATTCCACTTCAAGGTCCGATCCAAGAGGCTCGCTATGAGGCGCCTATTACGCAGCAATATTATCCGACTCGGAACGTACAGCAGCCAATTAGGCAGTACCAGCCAGCGCAAAGTCAGCAGTACGAAGAAACTAGAGCTGAAGCCACTGGGACGCAGGCTGTTCATCAGACGAACAACCCATACTCACAGCCGCACTATCCAGGTAAGTTACAGGTTTGGACGGATGAAAGTTATGATGAGGCGAATAACTACAAAAGTGGTCGACGACGAAAGGACGGATCATATACATCATATTATTTATTACCTATTATAAATATGTAGACTGTGAGATACTGTCAGGTAAGAAGTGAGTGGCGAGGAGAGGAATGGATGACAAAGAGTTGCTGCACTTAATTCCAGTGAATGCAATATATATTTCAATTGAATGACTAAGGGGATGATGGTAATACGAGTATCTTTTCTGGCTTCGCATTGGCTACTTTTAGCTATTTATCAATGTTTTTACTCTGCATGTGATTAATTTCTCGTACGTTTTTTAGGATACAATGTACAAAACTTGGCGTATCACCCCCGAATTCAACAAGTCTTAGCTACCACACCGCTGAAAAAACGCTACTTGGTGCTTCATCCGAACGGGACCATTGAACATATCGACAAGATCGAGCATATTGTGGAACAACATCCAAACTACATTTTAGTGAATGCTGCAAACGTTGCGCCTAAACCCAGCGAACCAGTGGCGACAGCGCAAAGTCCAATTCATAATCAGCATTCAGTGGCTCCAGTGGTGCCAGCCACACTCAAGCAACCCACAGCTCAAGCTAACCCTTTCCCTACGTCACCAACTCCAGATCTAGTGGCATCAGTAGCCCCAGTAGCTCCAGTGGTGCCAGCCACACCTTCAGCACAAGTAAACCCTGTGCCTTCAGCCCCTAACGCCCCAGGGGCTTCAGCCACGGCTGTCCCTCAAGCAAACGAGTCATCAACTCCAATCCCAGTGGCACCAGTAGCCCCAGTGGTGCCAGCCACACCCTCAGCCCAAGTAAATCCTGTACCATCCCCAGTGGTACCAATAGCCCCAGTGGCTCCAGTGGTACCAGCTACATCCGCAAATGCCTCGCCAACTCCAGCCTCTGCTGTGGCGCAAGCAAACGCTGACCCTGCTTCACCGGTGACTTCTTCTCCCGCCCCAGTTACTTCAGCACCCGTGGTCCCAGTCGCTCCAGCGTCGACCTCAGTTGCTCCAGTTCTTCCCTCAATTCAAAATGGCACGGTCCCTGGCCCTAAACCAACAGTACCACCACCAACTGGACCACCAACTGCTCTTCCATCGGTATCTGCGCCAACAGCACAACTAAATGCTACCGTCCCTGGCCCAACTACAGTCCCACCAACCACCAATGTAACACCCACAACACAGTCATCGATTTGGGTAACAGCTACTGCAACTGCCGTTTATCCACCTCGAACCACTCCTTTGCCTCCAACAACACCTCCACCAACCA
The DNA here is from genome assembly GCA_951800055.1 of Cenopis cana. Classification (NCBI taxonomy): domain Eukaryota; kingdom Metazoa; phylum Arthropoda; class Insecta; order Lepidoptera; family Tortricidae; genus Cenopis; species Cenopis cana. The sequence goes on along the minus strand of OX637479.1, from coordinate 16,041,388 downwards.
CACCGGTCCCACCAACGGTGACCCCAGCCCCACCAGTTGTGATCTCTACTACTCCACTACCACCCACTGCAACCCCAATCCCACCAGTAACCGCTACTACAACTGGTATAGCCACACCAGCGCCATCAGTGACCACCACCCCAGATAGTGCTACTGAAGCACCAGATAGTCTTACCACGGTTGCTCCATACACCAAGCCAAGTGACCCAACCGACCTCGGTAATTAATACCATTTTAATGTGGATTAGCTGACTATTTTACTAAATTTATATTCGATATTTGCGAATAAGACGTTATAGGTTTATGTCATCACACATCAACTGCGCATATGCCACCAATATATTTTAACAGGAACGTACATAAACATACTTCAACATTATTGGAATAAAACCTATTCTTTTAACTTCCCTGAATATGATAGGAATGAATTTAAATCGTGTATATAACAAATTAAAAAATACCTATGAATATTTTGATAAGCAGACGTAGAGTGTAATAAAATTGGTAATTTATCGTTTCAATAGACTTGTTTTGTTTGACATCCTCGATGTTTCAGATTTATTACAAGTAAATACTGGTACGGAACCAGTGGTCTGGTTTAGAACTAAGGATCTGGACTTCTGGAAAAAACTGACGAGCGGTAAAGAAGTCTATGACATCGTTTATTTCTTCAATGTACCGAGGGAACCAAGGGTGATGAAAGATACTAAAACCACTATTCATGCGGACGGAACTGTGGTTGAAGAAATAACGCAAACCATCTACGATGACGAAGGTGAGTACATAGTTTTTTTTCCGTGGGTGGAGGAAATCCTCATTGGATACTGCCGGCCCGGTTCCGGCCGCATGCCCGACTCAACTGGGAATTGGCCCAGTCGCCTACGGACTAAAACCTCCACCCTGTGTAGTGTAAGATGTTGCCGGAGACGCAGCGCTATCGGCATACGCTTTGTCTCCGGGTGTGTCAGTGTGTTGTGATGTGTGATCCAGGAGTGTGTATGGGTATTGTGTGGATGAGTCATTGCAAAAGTGTTATTAGTGTGTGTGTAGTGTATGTACCTAGCTGGTGGAAAGGGAAACTATAAAATCGGCGGGTTTACTCGACTACGTTCCCATCCCTCCTTCCTCTGTCGTAATTGGGCGATCATTGACCAAGCCAAACCAAGGAATAATTTTGGCCGAAGGGAGTCAATTTCCGGCGTTTTCGCGGTCGGATACCTGACACCACGAAGTTGCGTAACACAATCGCAGTTGTATAGTGTGTTTATTTGTGCTAGTTTTTGAGTTTATAATTTTTGTATGTAGGGGAGAGGGGGGCAGCTATCACTGGAGGCAGCTTAGAACAAATGCGTTCAAAGACGTATTTTTAGTGCGATTATGGTCCAAATCCATTTTTTGGGCTCGCAACACTGACCCCCACAACTGTCACTTGACAGATTTGAGGTTTGACAGAACATGAACGAACCAGTAACATATTTTGATTTCGATGTCATCCGTTAGCGGTTTTGCTCCCCGTCTCTAAGGATTTTCAGGCTGTATTTGAAGGAAGCGGTAATTGGAACTTAATTTATTCGATAGTACAATCTATTAGCTTTAGTGACGAAGAATAAACAATCAGAATTTGCTATTGTTTTGGAAGATATCGATGTTTATTTTTTAAAATAGGTGTTGGGGTAGTTTTGATAAAAAATTAGGAGGCAGTTTTGATTAGCAGTCTGTTCAAAACTACCCCGGCCATAAGAAATGTTCATATCTGCCCCGATATAAACTGACATGTAGGTAGGTACCAGTGGCGGAGCGTCCATACAACTCGATTCCCACCGGCTTGCCTAATTTTCAGCCAGTCCAGTTCTTTTACTACGGCTCATGAAGAATAGGAAAAGCCAAGTATTTCCGGCTTCCCTAAGAATATTTTTGACGCGCCGCCACTGGTAGGTACGTAAACTAAAATAATATATCAGTTACATTAGTAAACGCTCATAATGCATTTACCTGAATTAATTAGTTTTGTTTGTACTGATTACGGTTAGTCTTGTTTGCTATAATATTTATTAGAATTCTTTATAATACAATATTACTATCTATAAAGGGGTTAGCAGGGTAAGGAAGGACGTTTGGCCCCTGTGATGAATAGTGGAATTGGTAAATGTGAATTGGTTGTCGCCTCATAACTAGTAATCACTCCAACTTTCAGTAGTAGTTTTTTAGTAGGGTAGTTTTGAACAATAGTGCGTGCAAAACTGCCTCAAGGGGGCAGCTTTAGTAGGATTTCAATACTTTTCAAAGGTACCCCTCCTGAGGCACCTTTGAACACTACAAAAAACATTTCTGTACAAAACTACCCCCTCTTAGTTATAACTGCAAATTATACGAGTAAAGTGTTAATACGACCATTTCTAGTGACTAACTGTACAAGTACAGGTAAAAAAAACACGTATATCTCAACATTGTTGCCTTATAACCCAATATTTCAAATCTGCCCCAAGTAAATTCAAAGCTACCCACGCTTGGGGCACTATTGAACATTATTCCTTGAGTTGCAAAATTCTGAATTGTACCTTTGTCTTTAGCTTTGGACATGTGCAAATGCATTAATTACATAGGTTAATAACATACGTTGTTGTGTAGAGCCTTAAAACTGGTTTTTATGGGTAATATTTTGAAATACGTCAATGAGTGTAAAAAATGTACCAGGCTGCCCCCCTCTCCCCTATGTTAGCTATTAAGGTATTTAAGTATCTACGGGCCTTTCTTGCATGATAATAAAGATTTTAATTAATTAATTGAATAGGGCCCGCTCGGTCTGGCGTCCTAGGCCTAACCACACGCCACACGCTTTCGACGACATCCAACTCAGATACGACTAGTACACAAAGGCATTTCCGCCGGCGGGGACGTCAACCGCGCGATCGCGACAACACAGACACATATGGTCCCTTTTCGTCCCGGTACTGCCACATACCAGATAGAATCAGTCCGACCCAGGTCGGGCCTAGTTGAGTTTCTTCACAAAGTAAATAGCGGCGGCGCGCGCCGGAGCAGAGAGTCCGCTCAGTACAAAGTGCCATTTTCGCCGCACGCACACAGACATAACATTTACAGGCATTCTCGGTTGATTTCGGACGAGCTTAGTCGCGACTGTCACTGTCGCGTCGCGAGTGCTAGTTGTGCGCGCGTTGATCACTTGACGTCGCCGCCGCTACGTAGGTACTTTGTGTCACGTACGTCAAAATGAATAACCGATATTATTACAGTTGGAATGTGTTTTATTGTTTAAATACTACAAAAAACTGTGCCTACACTTTCTTCAAATTTTCAAACGATATTGAAAGGTAAATAAAACGGTTTTCTCATTTTGGTAGTTACAATACATAGGTAGGTAGGATTTTTTTTGAAACTAGCCGCTTTGATAACGACGATCAACCATTACACATTCATCTTATCGTTCGCTGGTAAAACGCCAGTATTTAAGTACTATGGTTTAGTTAAGTAGGTACCTAATTAATTAGGTACTTATATTCTTTGTTGGCGCTCTCGACCGCCGCCGGTCACAAGTCACAACTCGCAGCGGGTCACGCATCAATTTATTAGGGTTCCGTACCCGAAGGGTCAAAACGGAACCCTATTGGTGTCGCCCAGACGTCCGTCCGTCCGTCCGTCGTCTGTCAAAAAATTTGTTCCGAAGAATTTTTAGACTTCTCATTGACCTATGAACTTGAAATTTGGTGTCAATTTTCAATATTACGTATATTTTAACAACAAATACTAATATATGGATAAATCATATTTTTGAGGTTGATTCGGAACCCTAAATGTGCGAAGTCCGACTCGCACTTGGCCGGTTTTTTACCAAGATACGCTGGTTCATATTTAAATGTCATGTTGAAGAATTTTTATTATACCTACTCCTTTTTAAAATTCAGAATCAATACAGAAGCAACCCTGTGAGTCGGGCAAGTTTAGGTATGTATTTTCAAGAACGGCGGGAACGGACCTTCTGTATATTTTTTATTTTGTGGTTTCTTGCTGGACTCTTCTCAGCTAGGCTAGGTTTAGTGAACCAGCGCTGAAACCCCGGTAGCTCGATTCCACTCACACCTCAGGTTTGATTAAAGCCGCTCAACCAATCTCACTGGAGCGCAAACTTAAGAGTATTCCAGTGTTTAAGCCGCCCGCGTGGTCATGTCGGAGGTTTCCCCTGAATTTTCCCCAGTCTACTCTCCAACCACTTTATGCTACCTATCGCTATATTGGGCCTGGCTTATAAAGCCATAGTCCGGTTCAACTATTCATATATGGTTATCGGTACCTACTTCGGCTAATATGGCCGGGGACTGCCATTTCAGCTTGATAAAGGATGATCACGCTAGACCGTTCCGTGTCCAGGTCGGCCCGTTTTGTAGTACAGTCAGCAGCAATGGTTGCTACGCGGGCGAGGTGCTCAAAATTATCTTCACACATCTTTATTATAAGGTAATAAGGAGTGCAGGTAATTTTGAACACCTCGCCCTCGTAGCAACCATTGCTGCTGACTGTACAAGAAATCGAGGGACGCCCGACGGCCGTCGATTTCTTGTACTAGAAAAGGCCGGCCCGGACACGGAACGGTCTAGCGTGAATTATCCTTAACTCGGCGGAGTATGTCGGTGACGGGTTCTCTGGCGAATCATATTGTTATGATAATATTAAAAGACTCATAATTTGGATACTTTCCAAAACAACAACAAACTCAGTTATCACATTTCAGTGGTTTCTTTCGTCACTGGAATAGCGTGATCGATCGATTGTGCTTAGAGTAGAACCAGTAATGAACAAGGAGGACCCAATGACCCAATGATGCACATAATCTCTTATTTAAAAGAAACTAAGAATTATTCCTTTTTTATACAACAAACCCCCACAAGCCTTTACGTCTTAGTCAGAAGATTTAAGGATTTTATGGCGCCTGTAGAGGCAAGCATTCTCCATACAAACTTTGTGCAAGTTTTTCTTTGCTTGTGTTTGTATTAGACTTATGATTTTGGTCAGTATGCTTATTTTTCAGTTAGCCAGAACCACAAGCAAAAATTTTTGCTTGTCAGCTTAAAATATCCGACACTGGTGCAGTTATCCCTATTACAATTATTTGTTTTGCAGATGATGAAACACCGCCAAGAGTTATCAAAACAACAACTATCACGAAACCTGATGGCACCCAGACAAAGACGTGACGTAGATATATTAGATTCAAATACCTACCTAATTCAGTTTTATTAAGTAAGTAATCATTAGTAATCAAGAAATGCCTTTTGGTATAGTAGAAATTATTTAAAATGTCCGACATTTTGTATAACTTGTCATTGTACTTTGAATCTTTTGAAACTCGGACAGTTTAAATAATTCTTAGTACCTCTATTCTTAAAGAATAAATTTATTTTTGAATTCGTAATTTGTTTACGTACATACCTAATGTAAATTAAGCTTGCAATAAAATGTATTTTTATTCTTGTATTCGTTGTTTATTTTTGTCCGTTGACTTCCATTCGTCCCGGCTTTGAGCAGCACCTTCCCGTAAAACATAGTTTACTACATACCTACATCTGTACCAGACTAATAACCCATGGAACGTAATAAAAGGTGTATTTTTTTAAATAGGTGTAAGGATAAATAAAATACAAGAGTACTTAATAAAAATAACTTAAATAATATTAAAAGTTACTTAAATCCAATATTATAGTAAAACAAACGAAATAAATAATAACCCATCATCACAGAAATATATCAAGATAGAAGGAAAGAGTTCGGCAATTTGTAGGGAGACCGAGCGTGTAACATTTTGCGTAGGTACTTTGACGTCACGAGCGTAATTTAGTGATGAGAAACATAAGCCGCGCGAAAACGATTCAAAAGGATCGATTAGAAGTATTAGAACTCGGCACCGATTCTATGCATCGATTTAAAATATCGATAAGAACCGACAGAGGAAATGATTATTATTTTGGACAGAAGAAATGTTTTGACAGAGGAAATGAGTAAGCTCAGAATTTAAATCGAAAAATATAAATGTAGGTAGGTACCTACCTAATAACCAATAAATTGCGTTACATTTTAGTAATTTGTACATATTAGCCGCTCCAGTTATTAACTAAGTACCTATAAACGTGTAATTTTCAGGGTTCCGTACCCTAAGGGTAAAACGGGACCATATTACTAAGACTCCGCTGTCCGTCCGTTTGTCACCAGACTGTATCTCATGAAAAGTGATAGACAGTTGAAATTTTCACAGATGATGTTTTTCTGATGCCGCTATAACAACAAATGCATATTAATTTAATATGCATAAGAATAAAATAAATATTTAAGGGGGCTCCCATACAAAAGATATAATTTTTATTGCCGTTTTTATAGATAATGGTACGGAACCCTTCGTGCGCGAGTCTGACCCGCACTTGGCCGGTTTTTTATATATTCTTTGTTACAGACCATGGAAAAATCAAAGAAGTCCCGCGAAGAAATATTAGAAGCTAAGAGGAAAGCGATTAATAATATTTGTTTTGCACTACGTACATTATATAGCTGCATAATAATATAAGAACGTAATTATTATTTCGTCTGTTTTCAAATTCAATTTTAATAATCGAGTAAGAAAATCGCCGTGCACAGCACTATTCTTTAGTTTTGATCAGAAAAAATGACTATCGACCTTGAACGTGACTCGACAGTTTGAATAGATTTTTTTTACATTGCTGGTTTTGAACGCACGCCAAGTCTGGCTCGTCAAATTAAAGCCGCAATGGAAAGCTAGCGTTGACACACAATCGCCCGCTACCGTTATGATGAAAATAATAAAATATTTCGTTTTAATCGCTAATCCGTTAAGATAAACGTTAAAGCATTGTTTTGTAAGATTTAACGGAAGTTAACGTTAATTGTTAATCCGTGAACTTGTTATTGAAATTACCTTTTATACGCTTTTGGATTACTAAGTAACCAATTTAAATATAAATATTGGTATGGGTTATGGAAGGAATGTCTATAACCATAAAGTCATATTCATTTATAAGCCTTCTTAATCGGAACGATATCTCAATTTCATAAACGAGCCCAGCCTCACTTGTCACCTAATTCCCGCTTTTGGCGTAGGCACTAGTTTTTGGAGAAGTACATAACTGCCATCGGACCTTCCAAAACCTAAAGGAGAAACTAGACTTTGATGGAGTTAGGATGGGGTTAGGTTTGGTCAAATTATTGACCTCATATTTGGGAGTATATATATAATTAATATTTTCTCACGAAAAATCTATCATATGCTTATATTGTAAGACTTTTTTAAATATGTGAAAGTGCCCTTGTGGCCTATTTGCAGAATAAATGTTTGAATTTTGAATTGAAAGAGTCGTACCAATAGGTATGTAAACCACTCGGCTACTATTTAGGCCCAGGTAAGCACCATATAAATGTAAATAAGGTATTTAGTCTCCTGATTCGGATACAAAATTAAAATAATCGCATAAATCGGCCGCGGATTTTCATCACCCGATTGGACGCCCTAGTCAGAAAAGAAGGTACTTCATTAACGATTAACGGACTTTTGGAGAGTTAACTGGACTAGAACTGGAGTTAATTTAAAAGTTAATCCGTTAAGCATTTTGTTAACTTCGTTAATTAACGGATTAACGACTTAATGCCCGCCTATGATATTAACCCGTACCATTCCAATATTTCCAATTTAATTGCGTTGTTTAGTAGCGCGCTGGAACTGGAATAGAGGTCAGGGAATTTGTTATTAATTATTATAAAAAAATGTAAAGAAGTGATGCTCTTATGGATGGTTATTATAAAATAAAATTGTAATAATTATTTTAATTGGACCTTTTTAAATAGCTCATCATCATCAATATTAACAGGGCCTTGTCCTCTATCGTTGCAGCATTCTCCATTCCATTCTATTTTGGGCCGTCGTCTTCACTTCTTGATATGTGTGGCTGCAGCACCATTCCTTAATCTGTGCCATATATTGAAAAAAATGCTCCCCATACAAACTGTCAACCCCTTTTTCACCCCTTACTTACCTAACCTTACCTTACTTACCTTAGTGACTTAAATGTAATGATGTGATATATTTTTAGAACTGGCTCAGAAAGCCCTTTCGTTTGATACCACACACGATGGGTTTCTGAACATTTTTTTTTAAATTCCATACAAAAAAAAAGAAGTCGTCATAACTCCTCTCCTCTTGGTTTTTTTTTCGTCCAACGGCTCAAATTATTTCATATGTCCTAAAGATCAATCGTACCGATTTTCATGCTTTAAACACCATGTGCAGCATCTTTTTGCGTACCGATAGGACTAGTACCTGGTATTTTCAATAAAGAAACAAAAATTGTTCCACGTTCCACTATAGTTTCACTTTTTTATCACGTCATGATATGACTTTCGTTGTAGGTTTCAGTACCTAAATACAAACTACAATTAAGTACTAGGTTTTTCTCGCGACTTTGAGTCCCGGGAAAAGACAGGATACATTTTATCCCGGAAATCAACCTTTAAGGAAGTGAAAGTTTGTATGAAAGAGCGATAATTAGGTAAGCGCCTGATATAAAAAAAAACAGCAATCGAGTTCCACGCGGACGAAGTCGCGGCCAAAAACTTGTATTATATGGGACAGTAAAATGAGACACTTAAGCGGCCTACACACAGCCCTAAAATCAAAGGCGATATCGGGAGAGTGGTGGGGAGCACCCTAGATCGCCTCGTGTGTAGGTAAATCGTATCGTATACGATAATCATATACGATTTACGTACACACACGACGCGATCTATAGGGAGCAATTTAGGGTGCTCCCCACCACTCTCCCGATATCGTCTCTGATTTTAGGGCTGTGTGTAGGCCGCTTAAGGTTTATGTAAGTAGTTTTTGATTTTTAGAGTAGTATAAAGCGGCCTACACACAGTCCTAAAATCAGAGGCGATATCGGGAGAGTGGTGGGGAGCACCCTAGATTGCTCCCTAATCGCCTCGTGTGTAGGTAAACGGTATATGATTATCGTAGGGAGCGATCTAGGGTGCTCCCCACCACTCTCCTGATATCGCCTCTGATTTTAGGGCTGTGTGTAGGCCGCTTAAGGTTGATGTTAGTAGTTGTTGATTTTTAGAGTAGTATAATGTTGTTTAGTATACTGCTTTAGCTTATATTATATTCAATGCATGCAGTTGTCTCAGCCGGTCTGCGTAGGTAGTAGGTACGTAATACTCAGATTAATTGCGTATTATACATGTAGGTACAATCATTGATCTAGATCTGGTATGTTTATTATTCTCTAATTTATGAACCTACCTACAGTATCACTTACTATACCACGAGTTAACAAAATTAACATCTATGGTACGCAATTTGTGAGTCACTTAGGATTTTATTGCAAAATTCCTCGACAAGAGTGTCATCAAGGCAAAATGATTCTTAATAAATGTACTTATGTTACTTTTTACCAGAATCAAATAAAAATGGTTAATAGGTATGTGGGTTTGTTAGATGTTTTTCTCGAAATCTTTATTTCATTGTAGCAAAATTTCGGATCGCATTTTTCCTCGATCGTGAATTTTGCAGTCGTTTAAATTATTCGGCTACGATTTTAGCACGTTTTTTTCATTAGTCGCGTTTTTCCGCGACTTACCATTACAGCTTTTTTTACCAGAGTTGATTTTCGTGTATCGAAATTCTGCGCTGATTTTTTCCATTGCTTATTTTTTAATAGAAGCAAGTTTTCTTAATAAATCATTTTCATACTCTCATTCCTCCACATTCATAAACTTTGTACGGACAATATCTACATGAAAACGTGATGATACATTGAAATGTCTTGTATGTATGTACAGTACCCGGCAATAAATATTACACGATTTGAACGTCGGTCTTTGGACAGAGACAGTTAGCTGTTTACTACGATTTCCGAACACGGCGACCGACCATCAAACATTTTAATTATTAACTGAACTTGAATATCAAAGAAATACTGCACTTTGTGGATTTTATAGCTAATGGAAAAAAAACTGCACGAAATTTTGATACATTAAAATACAACTCCGGTAAAAAACTGTAAGGAAAAAGGCAACTCGCGGAAAAACGCGACTATTGAAAAAAAACTCGTGTTAAAATAGTAGCCGAATAATTTAAACGACTGCAAAGTTCACGATCGAGCAAAAATGCGATCCGAAATTTTGCTACAATGAAATAACGATTTCGAGAAAAACATCTAACATTGAGGATTAAATTTTTGAACCATAGATAAGATAATAAATATAAATAAGATAAGAGGCATTTATTTCGTCTGTAATATAACTACTTAAATAAAAATAAATGTTGATAACGTTGCAACACTAAATTTACCCATACAAATAGTAAGCCAAATTTTCGTAATATAAAGGAATCAATGAAATTTTTGACGAATTAAAAGCCAACTATGCTCTAATAATGTAGTCCTCAGCCTCACCCATTTACAATCTTTTAACAATAATAGTACCTGTGGGTTGACGGCGAAAAAAACACAACATAACAATGTGTTTTTTACTTGACTTGTATTCGCGTCACCGGTAGACGTGACAATCGTTATATAATTGCCTCGAGGTCTAAGTAAGGTTCGAGACTTAAAAAGATAATACAATCATTTATTCATAAAACAAATTAACTAAGCACAAACAGTCCCCAAATTCTAATCCACAACACAGGCTTCGTCAGGTGCGTACATAAACAAACAATCACAACACAGAGACACCAGAGATGAAATCCGCCACAGGCTTCGTCAAATGGACCGTAGATGGCTCAAAAGTTCCCATAAGACTGGCGGCGTTGCCGCGCTGAATGGCCAGGGAAATCTGTTGAGCCACAAACGACCCGGACCGAGGATCGCACCCCCTTTCCCTCAGTCGTCGACCCAAATCCCTCACAAAGTCCCTGGCCTCCGCGCCCCATGGTCCCGCAGTCTCCACCGCTACTGGCACGAAGTCGTACATCGGTTCCAAGGCAGAGAAAAGATAATTATATAACTATTGTATACAATAAGTTTTCAACGAGTCAACCGAAATTAATAAAAAAGAGAAATAGTTTAACTAGTCATGCGGAACCAATGTTTAGGTATGTGGGTCGGGCGCTCGTTGATGTATTTTGTTCTATATGTACGCGCCGTCACGTGATTGGTCAATTTGATTTTAGTTCAGTAACGGCGACACGTGATTAATCAATTTCATTATAGTTCACTTGAAGAGAGCTCTATGAAGAAAAGTACATGACTTTAGTTTCTTCTACGATATATCTTAATTAAAATATTAAAGTCGACTAGTAGAAAAAGATTAGGTAGGTATAGGTATAAACAGTGTCTATATATAAAAATTACATTATAGTTTCTAGCTTTCTATATAATCTTTGGTTGAGAGTGAGGGACCTGCATGTCTCCAGCTGTCAACGCAACGAATCCTCAATTCAATAAAAGGTAGGCAACATGATTGCGAATCTGGCTGTAGATAAAGTAATGTATGCAACTGTACATAATTAGGCATTAAAATACTCGTGTGACCTTATAATGAAACTCGCCTCATTATGTACCAGTTGCATAAACTAGGTACTATTATTGTACACAAAAACTTGTTACTAAGTACCCGTACCATTAATTTTATTTTCCCCGTCGGTCTGGATTCGGCTTAGTCAGACTCTTATCATAAGGATGCTGTAATTGTAATGGTTGATTCTACTCGTTCTACTATTCTGACAAAATAGCGGAATAAAATGTCGAAATAAATATAAAATAATGGGCATAATGTGAGGACGACTTTGTTGAGTACCTACGACATCCCAGATCCTACGTTGGAGAGATTTTCTAAAAATATTGGAAATATAATGCGAAGAATTCAGTAGCTCTAGTATAAGTTTTTTCGAAACATTAACTAATTCGAACGCGTTTGCGTTTTGTCTCAAAATGTATGAAAGTGGTATGAAAACGTGAACAGCGCCTCTGGTGGTCACTAGTGGAAACTTAAACAGCGAGTATAACATTTGTTGCTAACCGATGAACGCGCGTATTTCAAACTCGGTGAGAGCGTTTTCATACATGTTTCGAACAAACTTATACTAGAGCTACATGGACAATTTTGCGAAATATGTAAGCCCACTTCAAGTGATTTTTTGGTTTGAGTAGTTAAAAGTTTATTAACATCGTCGATAGAGAAATTAGTTTTTTAGGTAGTCATCAATCCCTTTGTTCGTACCTACCTTTCCCATTTCGGTCATCCACGCTAAGTCATCGTGTTTTAGCCCAGCCTAAGAAGCAATCACTTAGCGTGGATGAACAACTAACAACCGAAAGCTAAATTGAGAGTAGGTACCTATGATAAACCCAGCAGTGATAAAGGGTATCGATTTTTCGGATAGGTACTTGTCGAAGTTGTCGAAATGCATGAATAACCTAGGATGTCTGTTTTGTGGTTAGTTATAACCACGGAACACGTATTCAGTGAGTAATGTACAAACAGGTTAGAGGAATGAAACGAACCGTAGTCATATTCTAAGAAAATAGTTGTAAACTGGAAGCATTCTTGAAATGTTGTTTGTCACGGGAACTTCCACTCCTTTTGGCATGTTCTTCCAAAAATAACATGGCAATTAAGTTGATAGCTTTACAGTTAATCTGTTCGTTTTGAGAAGTGTCTAGAATTGTAGCAATGCCTACTTGCCACCTTTTTATTTATTAATAATGGGATTGCTCTTGGCCAGCATCTAGCCTAAATATCTTATTCCTTCTTTCTTTTTGTTGTGTTGAGCTTGCTTGGTGAGTCAATTCAATTCGTCATTGTAGCGTCGGTCGCTTGAGAAACGTAAGTATACCTAAAAGATTTAGAAGCTACGTCAGATAATAAATAATAATATATACAAGTTGCTTTTCGAGTCCTAAAACTTTTTGGCAAGTAACTGACCTACCTACTTGGTATGAAGTTGGTATTCGATCCACAATCACTCAATTCGCCTTACCGCTGTTATTAGTTCATCTTGAACTCGGGATTCTTAACAAATGTACGTAATCGAACAAACTTATACTATGAGGCGAATGATATTACAAAATGGAAGCCCCATTTTGTATTGAAAAAAGTTACAATTTTATTTAGGTATCTACTAGTTTTAAATTGGCAACACTGAAGCGCTTCGACTAACGACCTTTTTACACGACTGCCTAAAAAAGGAATGTAAATAATTAATTACCTACTATTTATTTCCCAATTTTAGGGATCTTTGAAATTCAAATGGTGCCTGAGAATAAACATAGCAATGTGCCTCCTCGAAAATTCTACCATGCTAGCTTTCATTCAGTTTTCTTTAAGGTCGCATCTAGCTGAAAAAAAAACACATTACTTACCATAGATTTTATATCAACGGTGTCATTCACCTTCATATCAACGATGATGGGATGAATGATTAATATTGACCTCCAATTTTACAATAAACGGACTATCTAATATTCGAATGTGTATTACTTAATGTTTGCATCCTATTAAAAAAGTGCGAGTCCGACTCGCGCACCGAGGGTTCCGTACAACTATCAATTATCGAATGCCATCCAATCCAACACAAGATGACTGTAATAAAGAGTATGAAAACGCGATATACACTCGCGGTCAAATAATACGATACGGGTCACATTAAATTAAATAACCGCAATATGTTCTTGCAAATATTTTACGCTAGTGTACAGCGACATCTATCGGCCAGCGACATCTATCGGCGAATTTTGTAACTACTCGTAATTTGAGTAACTGATTGACACCCTGCTTCCACGGACTCCAACCTTAGCGGGAAATCTAATTCGCAGGAAAGCGTTTTCGTTGCTTCCTGTAGCTCTAGTACAAGTTTTTTCGAAACATTAACTAATTCGAACGCGTTTGCGTTTTGTCTCAAAATGTATGAAAACGTTCTCACCGAGTTTGAAATACGCGCGTATCGGTTAGCAACAAATGTTATACTCGCTGTTTTAGTTTCCACTAGTGACCACCAGGAGCGCTGTTCACGTTTTCATACCAATTTCATACATTTTGAGAGAAAACGCAAACGCGTTTGAATTAGTTAATGTTTCGAAAAAACTTATACTAGAGCTACTGAGCGTTTCTCGTTGTAGAGTCGAGTTCACTAAGAAGTATTATGTACATTATTGCACCCTTCTTTTTTTTAAATTAAAAATGGGATTGTTCTTGGCCAGCATCTAGCCTGGGGGAAAATATGAGGCTGATAGTGAAGCGAGCTTACCCAGAAGGTTAATTTGTAATAGGTCCAAAAATGTGTAATATCGACTGTATTTCCCCGGACTGGGTGCAGAGAATGCATCCTGATGAACCTTGACTATGACTTCGACTATCTATTGGATCTGTGCCAAAGCGCAAGTGATAAACAATAAATACCTTGAAAATAAGTACCGGAATCTACAATTTATTACAAATAATGACTTAATGAGACATGCATTGATTTTTACAGTGCTTTATTCGAAGATTAAAGTCTCATATGTACCTATTCGTTTTGAATAGATACCTAATAGATAAACTCATTTGAAAAAACATAGTGTTAAGTAGGTAAGTATCTTAACGCTACATTATGCCTAATTGATGCAATATATTTTATGTCACACCTGGCCATAAAGTAGCCATTATCGCACGCTCCGCGCGCGAAAAAAACCCACTTCCTGGCCAGGGGGTGACATAAAATTTTGTACTTACCACGGGCGATAATAAAGAAAGCCTCAGATCGCATATTTATCGCCCTTGCCTTCGGCTCGGGCGTAAAATACCTGCGATCTGAGACATTCTTTGTTTTATCGCCCTTGGTAAGTAATGTACTATTAAAAAATCCGTTCAGCGATGATTCAGACATCGCATAACAACGTAGAAAACACCTAGAATAGAAAACTTCGTTTTTTAATCGATTTCGAAAAGAAAATGGTTTTCGAATTGTTTCAGGTATTCATTGCTGTACCGATTCGTTTCATCGCTTTCGCATTTAACTCTCATTTACACAGGTATGTTTTGTGCCTTATTTCTACTACGACATTTATAAATTCAGGGTAGATACTAGGGGTCTAGGACCTAGGAGCATATGAATCTTCCAAAACTCATAACCCGAAAAGTATTTCGTTAAAAGAAGCCTCGAGTCTTCTAGGTACTTAGATGTCACTGTACGCTTCCCTAAGGCGTGTGTATAAGGCAACGGTTGAGGCATTTGGGAGCCGAGTTCGATTGTTCCCGTATTCCAGTGGCTAGAGAGAATGTCAGAAGGTCGCAGGTTCGAATCCTGCTCGGAGTCTAATTTTTTAACATTTCCTTTGTTTATAAACTTGTAGATTGCGTTAGCAGCGTTACTGATTAATACAAAAATATTTTAGGTATTTCGTAGTTAGCCCCATAGTGAAAATATTATTCGCCCCGAAAAAATTGGGAATGATAAACTTCCGTATGTGAATGATAAACTTCCCGTGTATTGAAATGTGAAACAGATGCGAAGCGACGAACAAAAACATACCTCCAGGGATGCACGCGCCTTGCAGAGGAAAACGTAAACAATGCGTAGCGGAAAAGTCGATATAAGCGAGGTGCGCCTGGGCAGCACGCATTTCCCCCGACGCGCGCCCGTGGACGACATGGCCGCCTTTATTGTGAGTTTTTATTTATTTATATTTAAATCATCATTACTTATAAGTCTTATAACTTATTAATTGGGCCAATGAACTGTCTTTACTACATACCTGTTGAAATGTGAGAGTGGTATAGAAAATAAAATTCTGGGAGCGAGACATGGATTTCAGTACAGTGAGCAGCAGATGTAGCTAGGCGGGCGTAGCGCTCAAAATTATCTACACACGGACTCTATTGTCAAGAGAATAAGTGTTATTTTAGCTGTCTCTGCTTCTGCCTGTATAGATCGTGAGCTCTTAAAATGACATTTTGGATTTAGAAACATGCTTCTGGTATCGGCAGTGATGACACTGGAATGTGATACTGATGTTCTGCTTTCTTAATAACTCACAAACGTAAAAAGTTAAGTAAAAATATCACCAACAATATAAAACAAATCATAACATGACATAGACATAGACATAATTTATTGATAATAACACATTACAAGTCAAACTTGATGATAATTAATTGATGATGGTAATTATGTTTAATATTTGGTTGATAACTTTATTGCAATTTGACTTTTTGTCTTAATCTACCTAAATAAAAATGACACGGATTTTTTAAAATTCCTCCTGATATATTTTAAAAAGATAGAGTCATCTTCATTAACTATTGTAGGGCTGGAAGTGGGCTTTCGATAAAAAGCTGATGGAATCCACGTAGGTACAGTGGGCCAACGAAAATGTTGAGCACTTTAGTACTTTGTCAAATTACAGAGGTTTCAAATTTTATGACGTTTCAGTGTAAATGTTTCTTAGATTTCGATGTGACAAGGTTCTAAGTATGCTCAACATTTTCATTGGCTAACTGTACCTAGTTTTATGAAAAATGAAAGCCCAGTCACTCAGTACTTTTAGAATTTAGAGAGAGCTGACAAAAAATATAATGATAAGTTCACTGAATATGTGAATGTTTTGTGACAACCGTAAACCTCTCCACATTTTCCGTGACAAAAAGACTTTATTTAACGACTAACTAGCATGTATGCCGAAATTAGACAGACAGACGTAAAACAATACCATAAAGCCTTAAAATAGAAGTGGAATAAAAAGCTTTACAACAAACCAGTCTATTGAAATTCATTGATTAAGTAAAACACTCACGATTGTCAGTTGTCACGCATTACTTGTACTTTGCGTTTGCTTGCGAACAGGAGCGACACATCCAAAATGTCGAGTAACCCGGAATATGTATACCTTAATTTATTCCAATAAAAGGTGGTTTGATAGTACAGGTTTGATAGTAGGTACAGTCAGCAAAGAAAGTCCTCTACTACTTTTGGACTTTAACGTTCGCATAATAGAGTCGAAAAGTAGTAGACCACTGTTTTGGTCGACTGTACCAGCTGTTTGATGCCTTTGGCATATTCCAGCTTAATACGTATTGGTACAGTCAAGTGCAAAAATATGTATCGAATGGATCCTCTCATAAATAAGTACCAAAACCTTAATTCACCGACATAAGAGCTATGGGCCATATTTTTGTGCAAGTTGTATAGACCCATATTTTTGCACTTGACTGTACAAGCAATTTGTGCGTGTTTTGTTTCTTTGTTTATAAATAAGACATTCATGAATAGCGTTTCAACGATTATGTTTCACGGGGTTTGTGTAAACAATTTAGCTACGCAAAAATCGTGTCAAATCACATGTATTTTTGTCAATGCAGAATATTTGGTTTCAATAATTTCTATGATTTGTCCGACTCACACTTGACCAGTTTTTGCCTCGCACATTTAAACAACCAAACAAAATGGACGCTTTTAAACTTTATCGTCGACGCCCACTACACGATAAAACTCTATGGTTTTATACCGTGTCGTTGCCGTCGACGATAAAGTACTTATAAAAGCGACCAATCTGTCACTACTCTTAGAAACCTCGTATATAGATCGTCTCATTACGGAGATCTGCATACTGAAACGATGCTGATATTAGAGATGTACCGACTATGGATTTGGCCGACTATTGGCTAGTCGGCGTCGAGATGGCCGACTAGTCGGCAAGGCCGATCATAGGTTTTGGCTGAGTTCGGGCGCAATCGGGAATGTTCGTTTCATAAAGCAAAATAAAAAGACAAAACAGTGAAATTATCGAATTGTTGTGTTAAACAAAACAACGAGTGCTCTCCTTTAGAATAATGTCGAAAAGCAAATGGCGAGTGTGGAAATTTTTTGACTGACGATGTTGAAAGTGATTTCCAGCAAGTCATAATGTGCCGATTAGTCGGCCTCTTTAGCCGACTAGTCGCCGACTACTCGCCGACTAGAAATGTGGCCGGATAGTCGGCTTTACCGACTAGTCGGTACATTTCTAGCTGATATACAAGCTTTACTATACGTAGGTATTTGTCACTTAGTGAGTTTTGGTTGTGCACTAGCCAACGCAACGGATGAGGACGAATATTTAAACTGCACGTTGCACTAGTTTACTAAACTATAATTTAATCAGTTATGGACTTTCCAATGGTAAAAACTATATGTGATATAACTTACATCTTATATCATAGGATGTGAGCACTGTCATTACCTCAACTACATAGCGAATAGCAATTGCGGCCTAAACAATTCTTTACTGTAGGACGTACACATAATCATATATTTATTTGTTCAACACAGGTATGTTACAGAGGTCTAAGAGTAGGTAATGTTGAAACACCATGTTGGGCCGTTAGGCATACAAATCTTATGGAGCTCTTAATGGAGCCAGGCTTGTGCTAAGTTCCATTAATGGCAGTCAAACAAAAATTCGTTAACAGTATAGTATGCTTTTTTTACGAGAATATCAAATAGCTTCTTCTTAAAATCTATCATATTATCTAAATTTATAATATGTTTCGGCACATAGTTAGACGAAGATTATTTTTATTATTTTTACAAGTTTTAATATTATATGTTACTTACCTAACTTATTTTATGCAAAATATATTATATATTATTATTGATTAAGGTACATAGCTACAGGTTTTCATTCAAAAATATTTGTTCTTCATTAGATAATTTACTATTTCTACCATTCTATTGATGTTACATGCCATTGATACTTTATAAATCAATCGGCCTGCAAAACATCTCTAGATCACCTTATATATTATATAGTATAGACACTTTATTCATTACCACAGTGTTACATGGCATAAAATGAAGACAAAAAATATGCAACTTAAGGACTAACATGATTATTAATCACAACAAATAAAAAAATTAAAACTAAAAGCCATACATATATGCCAAGTGCCAAGTGTTGTAGCAGATAATGGGCGCTGGCTCAGCATAATGATGCGACAGAAGGCCACATCGCTGATATTCTGACAGGACCCTACGTTAAACATAGTCAAAGATAGTCATAGTCATAGGTCGATACGAATTTCATTTAAAGTTGCAGTAGGGTAAATAACTTGGTTGAATAGAAGGTATAATGACAGATCTAAACATCCTCACTATCGAAACCAACCGAATCCAGGTCGTCGCATATGCGATCAGCGGCGCGCGTCCCTCGCGCCTGCACTCCACAATTACTGGAGATTGCAGGCGTTTTGAAATAAAGGGATTCGCGATGCCACATGTTAAAATGCGCGTGACAGCTTGTGCAACTGTGATGGGACACTGTTGGGCGTTTAAGTATTTTGACATCTTTACCTACTCATCATAGGCGTTTAAGCCCAGTGTTTATTAAATATGAGATACAAGCATTGCTGTTTGCTCACCGTTTTTGGGTACTGCAAAGACCAATGCGCGAACGGCGCGATCATCCACATTTGTTACAGTAAATTTCACGTCAAGAGCTAGTACCGGGTTGTTCACGAAACCTTTGGCCAGCAGCTTGTGTATCAAGCCAAGATTCGTCGCAGATTTTTCTGTCGTCCACAATTGACGCGTTTGCGGCCTCCATCTAGATGCTGCGATGCGAATAATTGAGGTACCTAAATACAACTTGAAGATTTTTGGATACAAACAATACAAAGGTTGCTTAATAATAACTAGGTACGAGTATATCTACTTCTTAATGCACAAACACAATTGAATCGACGGTTTTAACCTGAGGTTTTAACAATAGGTTCCAAAATAGAATTCACGCCAATAGTTAACACTGTCGTTATAATTTAAGTTAGATTAAGTTTGTTTACCTTGGTAGGTACTTATGGCGTGAAAGCCCATGCTAACTCTAATATTTACCATAACTTGAATGTCTTACATACGTATGTAAGAATGTATTGCATTCCAAATAACATATGACATTGTACACAGAAATCTTCAAGTTTTAAGTAACTCGTATATCAATGAATCCACGTTAGGTACCTAGTGCTAGTAGTAGGTATGCTGACCGGTCCGCTTACGTTAGTATTCAGAGGATACGAGGTGAAGGTTAGTACCTACTAGTACGAGCAATCTTATCAAATTTTTGGCATCTTTACGACTTCCTAAGAAATTCAGTTACTGTTACTCCAAAATTACTGTTTCGTTTATTTTACTTTTGCGCATACACAAAAAGTATATACTAAGGCTGGGTTGCACCAAACCGTCTGTAATCGTAAGCGGTGTTCGTCAAATCTGATTGTATGGAAAGTTTGACAAGTTTTTATGGGACAGCTGCCGGCACCATATTTGATGATTATGACGATGACCGGTCTGTGTTCGTACGTTGGTGCAACTGGCACTTAGAGCGATAAAGTATACCTACCGGCATTTAACTCCAGAAGATTTAAGCTTGCACTTTTGAAGAATAGAGAAAATTGTTCTGTATAAGTAGACATCACTGCTGGCCACCTCCAAAACCCTCCCACTTTGCAAAAAGTATGCGCAAAACAGCGAATTTGTTGGTGTTAATTTCAATAACATTGAAATAACCAGATGTGGAGCGTCTTCATATATTTTGTTAATAGCATGTGCACATCACGACATTGTTGGCCAGTACCTAACTGTCATTTTCTTCACTTGGTAATCTTGGTATCACGTTTTTTGCGATGTGTCCACCGATTGTATCACATGTATGAATCTCTCTGAAAGTGGCCAAGGCCTTTGTCAGTCACTCTTTTTGTCTGTCTGTCACTGCGGGTTCGTCGGCCGCGGACAAACACATTTGCATGCAAACGGCTCTGTTTTCGGACCACGTGCTCGACATTTGTGTATTATTATGTAAGTATTTAGATTACTATCTGAGAAAATATGCGATTTTAAATTAAATCGGCGTTGACTCAGAAATTGCAGGCATACTTATACCTTTATAATTTCTGTTTTCACTATCACCACTTAGTTAATGAACAATTTTGACAGCTGTAGAGTCGGAAGATAATATCAATAGATATCATGGGTGATAGTCATCAATTCATCATCAGCATTATATTCTGACAATAATTAGGCGATAACTGACGACAATAGATCGTATGTATAATTTTCAACGGTTAATAGGCTATTACTAACTACTCGTACTTAACTTATAGGAAAGAGAATTAGAAAAAAAAACTCCATCGGTAACTATTGTAGAAACCAAATAGGTTTGTGATATACGAGTATGTTTATATTTGTGATATTGACACAAGATTGAACATTACTTTACCTTGCTAACACTTGCTTCCGTTGTACTTACTAAAACTAAGAGTACGTAATAATTTCTATTGTTTCTGTAAACCCGGACAACATACATCAATGTAGGATGTTATATAAGAGATAAGCCAAGCATGCTAGTAAACAAGCGGATCTCCTAACCTAAGTCCTAATCTTGGTGATCACATAATTAAATGTAATTTGATAACGACGGAAGGAAGTCAGCATTGGATTGTTCTTGTATTAGTATGTGGCTGACGTGGGGCCTTCACCCACATCGTTACACCATCGTTGAGGTCGTGTGTGACATCACTTTGACCAAACGGGAGTGTGCTGGGCCCGTAATAGATTGAGAATATTAAGAGACTCACCTATCCAAGACAAAAAGAAAAGAAAATCCTTGGAACAGTCCAAGGGCCGCTTTTAGCAGTAATTACGTGACATATTATTATGCTCTTTGGCTATATGTGGGTTAGGTACAATTTAAAAAGTACATCATCATACATGGTTAGCAATTACCTGCTTAACTGATTGAGTGATTAAGGCGCCTAGTGGACGTATATGTCTGTTTTTTCTATATACCAAGTAAGGCTTAGTGATGTGCTCCGATAATTTTAATTACCATAGTTTACCCTAGTCCACGTCTCAAAGAATACATGAATACCTATTAATGCTAATTTATTTTATTTATGGCCGTGTGATGATCGTTTCCGGATACTTCAGATTACGCGTTAAAAGGGCAGAAAAAAAGATGATCACGACTAGACTACGTTTGTCTTTGTCTGGATGAAAACAAAAAAAATGGTTATTGTTTTATAGTTTCAAGTGAGTGCTCTATGTATGTTTTTCAAGACGAAAATTATGAATCTAATAATGATAGCATGTTTTATTACATAACGTAAATTGCATTTCGCTGTTGATTAATGATTACGCATGATTAGGAGTGAAAGCATAATTTCCTACTATGTTTAATAATTGGATTCAATTCTATCTGTTTTAAAGTAGTTTTATTGTATACAGAGGCATGGAATGCTTTTATAACATCCCATTTATTTAAGTATAGGTACTAACCTCGGTTACTTTATTAGATACCACAAAATATAAAACAAAGTATTATAATATGTCCCTTTCATCATTTTATTTCTTTATTCCTTAGGCTAATACTTACAGTCTAATTTATTCCATTTTTTTATAGCCTATATAGTGTCCCACTGCTGGGCACAGGCCTCCCCTCCATATCTCCACTCGTCACGGTCTTGAGTAATCTCTGGCCAATCGTTGTGAAATGCGTCTAGGTCATCCCGCCATCTCCGTCTTGGCCTGCCACGTCGTCGTCGCCCATCGTCCGGCACCCACTCCGTGGCCAGTTTGACCCACCTTTGTGGATGCATGCGGTAGACGTGGCCTGCCCAGTCCCACTTGAGCTTGGCAGTCTTAACTCCTACGTCAGCGATGCCAGTCTTTGAGCGCAGCGTAGAGTTTCGGACACGATCCATAGGTATACTTAATACTCATGATAGTCATGATATGATACCTACATATGAATAAAAAGCGATTCTAGGTTCCATCCACGGGTTAGAAATTGTTCTGGCTTAAAACATCGTGAATGGACCTCGGAGTGGCAACATACTCTTTCTTCGACCCCAGGTCTGGACTGACAGCCGTCTATCCTCCCACTCCACCACCATGCCACTCGAATTTTTCCGGTTGTTTACACGGCTACAGTGACAACCTGCACTGATTGCATTGGAATCGGTGACTTACCTACGTAAATAGTACGTAGATATATTCAGAAAAGTTTATGGTCGCCGTATAAAAAGATTTTGTTGCTTCTCTAAAACTAGATGACCTATTGACTATCAGAGTAACGCATTTAACCTACATTAATAGTTAACAAATTAGAAAGTTTTTACTATGCTCTTTGATTAAATAGTTCGCCAACCCCTGCCCTAGGCCAACCAATAGTTTGTTCTTCCAGTTCAGCCTATCATTCGGCCTTTCTAACAAAACAGCGGTCCCTGACGTCCATTGTAATTCAAACACGCATCGTCGTCACCTTGCTCGCCCCTTAGAGGCCGGACACCGGAAAACTCTGTGCCTCGAAAGTGGCGAATCTTCATAGAAAACCTATAAACTTACTACTTATTCTGCACACGGTGTCGCCTATTTGAAAACGATCTTGGCAATGACTTTTAGATGAAGTCGAATTGCTCATCTGCTGTTGTGGAATGCTAATACTTAAGGTGTTAAGTTAATGAACGTGAGACACATACGTTGTGGTTATAAAGGCACGAGACTGGATGATTCCAATTGGATTAATTGCCCATAATTCAATAAATAATTTAACAGGGGGATAATTATACACTTGCGTATAAATATATGTATATGCATTTGTGATGGGTCTAGATTAAGTTTCATACATTGTTTTTCTTGGTGATAAATTAAGAGTATTTGGATTGTATACGTATTATTAGGTGTTTTTTTTTAAACGATGACAATTTAATAACAAAGCAGACAAAGACAAGATTATAAAACAGTGATTAAAAGATTCGTCAGATTTCCGATGTGGAACTCACTTCATTGTTTTCTAAATGACTAAGGCATTCGATTCAACAGGTATAAAAGTAATTTTTGATACCTATGTATTTACGTATTTTTCTACAACTTATGAATCCTCATGTTGTCATCATCCCGGAAAATTATTTCATTAAAATTTACCAACACAACCTCAAATTGATTGAGCCTATTCCAGACTTTTTCTTAAAAGAGAACAATTTAATAGTTTTTATCTCTAATTGAACTCACCAGTCTGGCGTTTTTATTGTTAATTCAAGGTTGTCTCTCTGAGGGCGAGACTAACAGGTTCTGAGTCAGAGACAAAACGAGATTCGTCAAAATAGCACTTTTTCCAGAAAAAATAAACCTGCACTTTTATGCCACTTGATGACCCAGTCAAACCAGACCCCATTGTACAGTACGTTGGAATGTAATCCAACAGATTATAATTATACGGTGTATTTTCCAGTGCATCGCCGCAGCTTTGTTCGTGGCTGTCTCAGCAGCGCCCCCCGCCCCGCCGAGGTATTTCCAGAGTGGGCCTGGGAATCAGAATTTTCAGGGCGGGTAAGTTCTTGAAAATTCAATGATTTCGTAATCACTCTTACTGCGAGTTTCTACGAAAGCAGCTAGCTTATAAGATTGTTTAGAATATGCGGAGCAATCCGGTAGCATAGAAATGTTCTGATGTCTCAACAATTGTGTGAATCATTTTAAGAAACATGTCTCATGAAACTGTTCCTTGAAATAAAATAGGTAGGTACCTATAGATCTTGAATCCCCTACAAGGTGCCATGCCAAGTTAACGCCATTTTAGTTATCACTATTCATTTGGCCGAAAATACAAAAATTCAGAAACGGTTTGTTTTCATCGATCAATAACTATACAAGTAATAAAGTAACGTTTTTAGAGATGTATAAAGTAATTTGGTAGGTACAGTAATACAATAATATGGGTATCTACTGTGGTACCTACATAGGTACAGCTTACTTTAAATGTGGGCGGATTAACAAGTATGTAGGTATAACAGAGAAATGAGAGGATTAATCTGATATTTTTGCACTCGACTTTTATAACATTCGCGTACCTATATAATTACAAAAGCCATATTCGTTGGTGGTAATAAAAATAATAAGGTACTCAATGCTATCAAAAATTTTGTCATGAGTTTATTTTTTGCAGGCTAGAGCAGTATTATTTGGACAATGCGGAAGTGGCGAATTATTACAGTCAAGCGCAGCAGAAGCAAGGTAACGGCGACAGAACAATGTATAAATTGTTGAGTTTGTACTTTGGGAAACAATTTCGGAACAATCATACTGATTAGGTGGGGCCGGATGCCTAATGAAATATTTTGAAGTAATTGTACATTCTCAAGGATGCGTGAATGTGGAAACTAATGGATTCGCCAATACGGTACAAAGTGTTACTTCGTCTGAGGTAAAACATCGACCATCTACATAAATAATCATCATGTTACGAACAAATGTCGGAATATTGGAACTATTATTATTGGTCGGTCGAATTGGAACTAAGTGAAGACTAGTGACTACGACTGAGAAAGGAGAGTTCGTTCCAAGACGAGTCCTTATCGTGACGTTTAATCTTAGAATAAAGGATGATTCACGCTAGGCCGTTCCGTGTCCGGGCCGGCCCGTTTTATAGTACAAGAAATCGACGGACGCGCGACAGCCGTCAATTTCTTGTACTAGAAAACGGGCCGGCCCGGCCCGGGCAGGGAACGGCCTAGTTTGAATCACCCTTAAGTACCTACTTAGTCTTGTTCTGTCGAATTCACTAAATTAAATGATCCAATTCAAACAATCTAGAAAAACAAGTTTTTGAAATAAAGGATTTTTTAAAAATGTACCTATGCTCTGAGCAGGATTCGAACATGCGACCTCCTCAGTTGGCTAGAGCGACTGGCCGCGAAATCGCGAATGCTAGGAGGTCGCAGGTTCGAATCCTCGGAGCCTACATTTTCCATTTTTCCTTTATTTCTAAACTTGTAGTTTGCATTAGCAGCGTTAGTGCTTAATACAAGATTAATTTAGAAAAAGTTTATTTTGAGTCCTATTTCAAGATAAATTACTATAATCTAACAAATCATTAGGCACTGTTTTGGTCCACATTATATGTAATGTTAATACATTAATTGTATTTTCTTTGTAATGACTGTTTGTGCCAAAAAAAAGAGAAAAAAAAAAAAAAGATAAGAGCTTACAATTTTTACGTTTGAGTCTTACATTAAGTACATACTCCTGTTTTGACGGACGGCTAATCTTAAATTATTATTGTCTAAAGAGGAACATCATTACATTTATAACTGCCATAAGCATTTAGTTCCATTTATTCCAGGTCAAGTGAATTCCAATGCGCCGGCGCGGCTTGAGAACCTAGAGCCTGACAGCGAGGTGGAACTAGTACCAGGAGTGCAGCAGCCGCAGCAGCCTCCTCAACAGGTTAGTTTGACTTCTATGGAACATTCCAGTTCATGACAATAAAACTGGAATATTAAAATGATTGCTCCAGTAGGCGGGTAGGTTCTGGATTCTTAGTCAATGTTTTCGCATGCTACATGCACTACGAAAACAAAATAATACGTCGCCATTGTTGATATAGTTGTGGTGAATAATGTTTTGCCATCGGGAAAACTAAAGCGGCAATTACACTGCGTCGTTCACCTAATGCGGTCGCCGAATTCATTTTAAACTACTTAGGCCAACAAACGTCGTCTTTACACTAGTCTGTCCGCCTACTACGGCGACTTGGCAGTCTGTCGATCGCCGAATGCGGCCGACTAACGTGTTCTTTACACTTTTGCAGTCGCCGCATGCCGCATGCAGCATGCGGCGAACGACGATTGCCGCTTCAGACGGAATATGCACCCGTGACAATCAATTACCGTGTTTTAATACATGATTGACGCATTTATATGGAAGTTTTAATGTCAATTAATGACAAGATTAATTCGAACCTTTCCGATAAACGATGGCAAAATGTTTACAACATTTGTAACTTTCTCCGGTATTTTTTTGCGCCTACGACAAAGAAATAGCAAGAGTCCTTCAGCTGTGGTTTTAAGACTACAATTAATTGTTTCCAGAGTCCTGTATCGCCTAACTTACCGGGTTTAGCTCCTGGGCAGCGCGTGTTCATTGTGCATATGCCAGTGCCAGGGTACAGGTAAGAAGTTGTACTTTTTTAATATGCACAATTTGCACTTTGGCACATAGTGCCAGTTGCACCAACGTACGAACACAGACCGGTCATCGTCAAATATGGCGCCGGCAGTTGTCATCCCATGGAATGAAAATGAAAAAGAAACTTGTTAAACTTTCCATACAACAGATTTGACGAACACCGCTTACGATTACAGACGCTTACGGTTTGGTGCAACCCAGCCTTAATCTGTCATTTGTCATCTCAGTCATCTGTGAAAATGATTTTTCTGCCAATGGAACATTAAATTTTACATTTTCTGTAGAATTTTCATAAAAATATGTATTGACCGAGTGAAACGAAGGGTCTCAGTATCAGTTTCGAAAAAAAATATTTGCCATATCCGTCGGATTTTCGGTTCTCCTCTACAGGGTGTATTTCTCACCCGATCCTCTTGAAATTTTGTGAGCAGAGCAGAGCAGAGTACTCGTATACTATATAGATTATTTTTGTCGAGGAAGAATTTGGAATTTAAAAATAAAAACTATACTCTCGAGGTATATCAGCTCACAGAACCACTAGTTTTTAATGTTTCAAATGATAATTTCTAGGCCTGGCACTATTGGAGGGTACCAGCCCCTGTACATTGTTGCTGCTGCGCCTCAGGGTAACCCGGGAGCTTATGCAGCTAATGGTAAGAATATTCTGTCATTATTTTCATAGGTTTTTGACACATTTTGTTTTGATAGTCTTAAGGTGCATCGGGTAATTTCGATATATTTTTGGACGAACTTTACATTTAACATTACTTATTCCTTGCGAAAGATGTCATTTTCGTGACATTGAATATATTGATCAACGCCTTTTGAAAATACTGTTTATAAATATTGCTAGATTTTGAAAATAAATTTAAATAATTATTAACATATAATATTTTTAAATATTTTTTTTATGGTGCGGGTAATTCCGAAAACACGCGGGGTTTAAATAAATAAATAAATAAATAAATAAATAAATAGTTTATTCACAAAATTATACAAATGCTTACATTTCATACACTTCTGCCAAACCACATTGCGGTTTATTGGCAGACGAGGCTCCATGTATGTTTAGGCACTTAAATAGGTAACATTTGTCTTAAAGAATAGGTATTGTATTTGCTTATTTATCTAATCTAATGCGAGAATACATAAAATTAAGGTTCTGGGCGAACATAGCTAAGGGATAATAATCATAGAATTGCATTTTTTACTTTACTTATTAATATGTTACTAACTTTCTTCTTAAATAGTTTTTTAGTGATGCACTTATTTTTTATATCTGAGGGTAAGTCATTATAGATTTTGGGAATTAGGTACTTTCGACATCTTTTTCCATAGTAATTCTTAAAAGTAGGTACTTGTAAGGTATCAGCATCCCTGTTTCGGGTTAATCTTTGTTTACTTAATACATTTTTAAATTCGTCATTACAGAGTTGCTCCAAGGCCAGCGTTAATACTACCTTCTCATGAACCGGCAACATATTACATTCCAGGAAAAGCTGTTCATAATTACTATTACATTTTATCTTGGTTTTTTTGTCCACCATTAGCTTCATGAATCTAATCTGTAACGCCTTGATTTTATCTAAATATGTTTTAAACGTACGCCCGTAACTTGCCAGTCCATATGAAAGCAGCGAGTCCACCAGCGCGTAATATACTGTATACATAGTAGCCCTGTTTAATACGAACTTCAAGTGGTGGAACTTTACAAGAACTGATCTTAGTTTATTGCAGAGGTTATTTACGTGCGGCTGCCATGAGAACTTATAGTCTATGAGCAAGCCCAAGTACTTATACTGTTCCACCACCTGGAGCTCTGCGCAGGCGCATGCGGCCGTGGCCGGCTGCACACTGTGGAGGCAGTCAAAGCTGTGCCCTACTATACGCGGGTGCCTATAGCACTCTCTAGTATACGGGGATCGTATATACATACATTTTGTTTTTGCGATATTAATTATGACCCCATTGTCATGTGACCACTTGATAATATTGGTGAGATCTTCCTGTATTAGGTTTTCTACGACATTTAGGTCCTTATGCGCGTATACTAGACAGGTATCGTCCGCATACATGTAAACACTACAATTCCTAACTACATTGCACATGCTATTGACATGGACTATGTACCCGACGGGACCGATCACGGAGCCGGTCGGCACGCCGCAGGAGACGTGCGCGGGCTCGCCACACACGTCTCCCACGGCCGTGCGCAGGGTTCGCTCCTCGAGGTAGGAGCGGAGCCATCCCTGTAGTGGCCCCGCGATCCCACACTCCTCCATTGCCTGAAGCAGCTGGTTGTGGCCCAGCGTGTCAAAAGCTTTTTTGAAGTCTATGTAGACCACAACCACCTGCTTCTGCTGGTCCAGAGCCTCGTTGACCTCGTCTGTGAAACGTGTCAAGGCCGACGCCGTGCTCCGGCCCCGCCGGAAACCATGTTGCGACTCTGTTAAAATACAGTTTTTTTCTAAAAAGCTACTAATTTGAGCTGTTATATATTTTTCCACAATTTTATTTATAACTGACAAAATGGCAATTAAGGTTCACGTCCTAATTTTACCTCTTAAAAATCTCAAGAGGCACCAAACCAAATTGCTGGTCACTCGGAAATTTGGTTGAAGCTACAGCTGGCATCTGGATCGAACTGAAGTGGACGGGGGAGGTATACATGGTGTTTTGGCAAGTGTTTTATAGTGTAAATTGCTTCTAATTTGGTAGAAATTTGTGATTTTCAACTTTATCCCATTTTCGAAGTTATCCCAATGCACCTTAATTTAAATGACATTGTCAATATATAGTATAGAATAATGTTTATTTTTGAACATAAATAATGTTAATGATGTACCTTCCTACCCGAATGAGAATTCTCTCTATTTGTTATTCTTAATTATCTAAGGATTGTAACTCTACTTTATACATATTGTTAAGCAGTGTAATACCTAGATGCTGAAATGATCATACTAAATTGTTTGCCACCTGCTTAATCCTTCAGCAAAACGCATAGCAAAGTAATAAGCACAGCGATAGTGTGCGCGTTGTATATAGGAGTCTTTACGTAAAGCGATTGTGTAAAATATCAATTCGTCCCTTTCTCTCACCAGGCTACCAGAACGCTATCCTGCTCGATCCGTCCGGGCAAGCGGTGGTCTCTCCAGTAAATGGGTACTACCGACCTGGAATAGGGCCCCAGCAGAACCCTGGACTCCTGTTAGGTGCGCCTCTGGGCTTGCAACAACCGTATAACCTGGCATACCAGGACCCTAACTTGGTTTACCAGTAAGTTTCAGTGAATCCTCAAATTTATAAAGGGTCAGCAACGCGCACGTGATTCTTGTGGAGTTGCGAACGTCTATAGGCTGCGGCGTCCGCTTACCATCAGGTGGACCGTATGGCTACTTGCCACCGCCGTCGTCTAAAAATAGTAGTTTATGCAACTGGTACATAATGAGGGGCATTAAAACACGAGTGTGTTTTATGAAACGAGCCGAAGGCGAGTTTCATAATAAGGTCACACGAGTGTTTTAATGCCTAATTATGTACAGTTGCATACATTACTTTATCTACACACATATTATAACTACTCTAAGATGGGTTCAGAAACCGTTGTAAATAAATACAATAATTGTGTTATTACAACCTTATTTGCACGGTTGCGGAAATATCGAAATCAGAACTGGCAACCGATACCTGAATGTTATTTTAAAAAGTAAAGAGTCCCTATTCTGATGTGATCATGTCGTTCTAGCTCAAATTTCGTGCGATATATACTAAAAAAACATCGAGCTGACATTTCGCATCGACTGAATTTGAATTTTCAGTGATACTAGAATAGGGACATGTCAACTTTGACATTTAAATTTTGACAGTTTTGTTTGACGTTTTTATATTTTAACATCATATATGAGATTAAAATTAAAAATTATATTACTGCTGTAGCCTTAGCCACAGATAAGAAAATTGCCATAAATTCATTGAATGTTGAAATGAGAGTCATTTTCTACGGTTTCCGAACGCATATTAGAGGATTTATGATATGTGTGTAGATAAAAGTATATATGATACAAGTATATGGTCCACTAAGGCTTGGTTTTATAAAGATCGCATTTCGCAACCGATTTTCGTGAAGTGTTGCATGCAGGTTCGATATAATAATCGAATCGAACTTTTCGAAATCGAATTGAACTTTTTTGTCGAGTCATATTTTGGAAATTTTTGGTTTGGTGTTGAAAACTTAAAAAATGTTCGCGAGGTCTATAGCCACTAAGTATTACTAGTTAAGATTATTAAGTTAAAATTTTCTTTATATCTCTCTTTGGGTGCCCTGAAAACCAACGCCTTAGCATATTATATTGCTATTGGCATATGATGACTGGCATCCTTTTTGATGTTAACAATCCGTGTTTATTTTAGTTTAGTTTAATTGTTAATTTAATTTCTTTTCATATAGGTACTTAATATTGAGCAATGATTTTACATGAAATAAAGGTTTCTGGCAACTAAAAAAAAATATTTGTGGACAATACACAAATCAACCTAGTCCCAAACTAAGCAAAGCTTGTACTATGGGTACTAAGCGACGATATACATATATAGATAAATAATTACTTAAATACATATATAGAAGACATCCAAGACCCAAGCACATCGCACAAATAAATGCACCGGCCAGGATTCGAACCCGGGACATCCAGCTTTGTAGGCAGGGTCACAACCAACTAAGCTAAAGCGGTCGGTCGAGTAATTTATTTTGTGTATCGACAGACAAGTCGGGCCTCAGCCGGAGGGCCAGCCGATACGCCTGGCGCCTGCGCCGCTGCGACAACCTGCCAACCCCGCTAGTAACGCAGCCCCGAGTGCTAATCGTAAGCATTAAAGGATCACTCACGCTAGACGTTTCCGTGTCCGGGCCGGCCCGTTTTGTAGTACAAGAAATCGATGGACGCGCTACGACCGTCGATTTCTTGTTCTAGAAAACGGGCTGGCCCGGACACGGAACGGTCTAGCGTGAATCATCCTTAAACCGATTGCAGTTTATAATATAAACACAAGGATTTATTTTCAAATTCTCTATATGGCAACAATCTCACACACCATCCATAACATATTATCTAACTCGAACTGCACGCCGTGACGAATATCCGTCGCGTCGTAAAGGTTAATGAGAACCTTTACGACGCGACGCTTTCTTCAATAGAATGCGCAGTAGCTCGTTGTTTACATATTATCTTCATTCGTTGAATCAATGTGATAGGTACATCGTATTTTCAGAATCAGCGGCACCGTCAGAGCAGAAGCGCGTAGGTCTATCCGCGGAGAGCAACGAACTGAAAGAGGAACCACGTCGTAACGCAAGACCCGCGCCCGCGCACGCTCCGCGCAAGCCTTAGAGCACAAGACTGAGACCAGATAACGCATCTGTAGACACACTCTTTTAATACAGTTAACGAGCCTCTGTCAGTGAATTATTTATTTATCGTATAGCAATTGTTTTAGAATCGTGAGATCTTCGAGAAGGCAGTAAGTAAAGTTAATAATTACACATTGCACATCTAGAGTGGTAAAATGAAGGATCATCATAAGTGTCAGAGTTAGACTCTTGTCGGGGTAGCCCTCTCTATCTAACTCTATCTAGGGCACTAATGTGCCGTCGGTAACTTTCCAAAATTGCGAATTTTTCCACATGGGTATGTTTCTGAAAATTCTCACATTTTTGTATGGGGTTTGAAACTTTCCGAAATCTAAAATGGAAATTCTCAAGAACATTTCCGAGAACTTTTCCAACTTTTTGGAAACTTTCCGCAACTTGCACATCGTACTCTAGGGCCATCTCCTTGACTTCCATATACTTACGACATGACTGCTAATTTTCCTTTTATTTGTTTCATGTAGCTTATCCTCGAAAATGAAGGATAAGGCCGTAATAAAGTGGCACTAGTTTGCGATTGTTAAATGACCTACATGTTTGTTTATTACGGTCAGTGGTGTGCTGTGCATCATTTTTAACTTCAATCTAATTGACTTTGTAGATTTAATTATATTGATCAAATATATCTGAGATGTTGCAGTGGTGATCATTCCAGAAAGTGGCATTATAGTCAGCCTGGAGTTAGCAATTTTGGCAAATCCAATCAAAAGTCAATCAAATCGAATGCCAAAAATCATTGATTGTTTGTTTACTAGTAAATAGTACGAATAATTAGTAATATTTCCATCTTGAAGCGATAAAGTTTTAGAATATATCACACATTAGTGGCATCTGTTGTAGAAAATGCAGTAAAAAAAAATGTGATCGTAGGTATTTGATAATTGTATCCATCTACTCCTGCCAAGAAACTGATTTACGTTGCCGCACGGTTCTTAAAAGCGGCTTAAGCAGTTTATTTTGCTTGGCAAGGCTAAGCAACTTAAACTGCTCGAGTCATATTGAATGACAAATAGAGAAAATAAATTATGGGACTAATTAGATACATAGGCCTTAATATTTTCCTCGAACAAAGTAGGCATTGCTTGCGCAAATAATATCATGGATAATGGATCGATTACAAATAATCGGGCTTGATTTTACTATACTGCAATAACGACTTAACTAAAGCATAAACCTATGGTAAAACGGTGAAATAGTATCAGTTAATGACAGTATTTAGTACATATACAATCTATCCTTTTTCGATAAATCGATGCTAATGAAAATGGACGACGAAAAAATCCGAAGGATTTTGGATTCTGTTTGGTTTGATTTTATTTTATGTTGTTCTCTTATTGCTAGAATTTGACAGAGTAATATGTTGTTTTGTACCTGATAGTAAAACATTGAATAAAGTATAAAAATTAGAAATAAATAATATAAATTGATTTAAATTTTTTTTTCATTAACTCCTCACCCATTTACGAGTAGCACTATAATTATGTATTTTTTTTTCATGCCCTATTTTTGTAAATGATACCTGTAGATGGAACCTGTCTAATATGGAGCGATAGTGCACCTAGCCCTACCGGGCCTATCTAGACCAGACCGGCTAGTCTTACCGGCTTAGTGAGCTTTCTACTGGGCTCTCATCAAGTCTAATCGAATTATGTCGCACGCATTTTCGTTATAATGAATGTTTGCGATGGTATCAAGCACAATTGATATCAGTTTTCTCTTTGTACTTCAATGGACAAAGTTAAATGTTTTTGGAACATGTAGAGTTAAAAAATTAAAGTGAAAACCTTTCAAAAAGATTCCTAATCTGATACCTATTATTATAAAAAGATTAGAACAAGAGTTTCCGAAGTTTAACAAGATTTAAAGCATTATATAGCATGAGAGATACAATGTAAACTAGATGAGCAACTTAGTCTTTGAATACCTCGAGGTATTGTGCTTTGATTCCAGTGTTTCAAGTGAAAAGTCTTAAATTTTAACAGTATTCTTAGCTATTGTCATTTTTCCAACATATTATGTTCCAAGTATCTAAACCAAGTAGGTATAAAATATTATGATTGATACCCAGGGCATGACTTCAGCACGTAATATTATACAGTTAAGTCAGTATGAGCGTCTGTTACATCTTTTCCCGGCTACCGTTACTGTTCGCAGCCTTGCCACTAACGGACCTCTTCCTGCCACCCAGCCCGATAAACCATAATACAACCAGCATAAACGTACAGACCACAAGAAAATTGATAAACCTAAGCAACGTGCTCATAAAGACGAAGTTAGTCTAGTCTTTGATGGAACTAACGGCGGATGTAGCAGGCCAGGTGTAGTTAAACCTTCTGGTTTACGATCCTGGCTACAAATGGGACGTGAAATTATGGTCAGAGAAAACTAATGATGAATAAATACATTTGAATTAGTTGATTGATAAGGACCATGCTTTAGAGGACGGTCTGATTCAAGCTTACGTAAACTGTTACACATATACGAGCAGATATTCCTAATTTCTCTGATATAATTTATGTGTCAATTTGGCAACTAAGCATTAATAAATAACATAAGACAAGTATCTTTTACCCTGCTTTTACCACTATTTCAGTTTAACATCCTTCTAGTAGGTATTATCTATACATATAATAAAGCAGAAGAGGGTCGAAAATCTGTACATTGAAGATATTAGTAAAAAAATCGATGGAGGGGTCTAAGAATCGATAACAGAACACGTTTCAACTGTTTTTAGAATTCGTGTCTGTTTGTCTGTTTGTCTGTTTGTCTGTTTGTCTGTCTGTTTATTTGTCTAACTATCACGCGAAAACTAGCGAATGGATTTTAATACAGCCTTCACTAATATGTTTATTGGATCTTCGGCCAGGTTATAGGCTATAAAAATCATACAAGTTAGGGATGAAAGGGGGTGAAAAGAGGGGTTAAACTTTGTATGAGAAGTCTTTCAGTTCATGATTTACAGGCTTGAAAGTTGGTAAGCATATACATGGACGCAAAGTAAATAGAACCTCATTCAAACATTTTATAATAAACAGATAGTATTTGAAAAAATGGGAGGTGAAATAACAATACTTCTGCCTCTCAAGGCTATAGACAAAAATACAAAAGTCCCTCAAACCATATTAACTGTTTAAAATGAGAGATCTAATTATGTTGGTCAGTCAGTAGCTATCAATATTCACAAACCTTACTACGCAACCTCGGTTTTTTTTTGTTTTCGATGGAGGGTACCTTACCTACGCAGAGCGGCGGGCTTTCGGTTGCATGGTAGCACTTGCGACATGTACTACCTATATATTAAGTATGCCCATTTTTTTTATAAAATATTGTTTTTTGAGGTGCTCATTACAAGAATGATACTTATCCATTTTCAAATCGACGATGAAGGACGATGAAGATGGCGGACATTTACTTATTTACTTTTCTTAATAATCGATATGGGTGTCATCTTTGAGGTTCTTCGAGGTGCCGATTAGTTGCGTTTTCCGTCAGCAAAATGTATAAAATACGTTCAGCGCGTAACAGACATAAATTTAGGGTATATTGGTATTCGTTATTAAAACATACATACCTACGTAACAATAAACATCAAGTATGACCAAATTCGAAAGTCACGGGCGGATTGGAAGCAAAAAAAACCGGCCAAGTGCGAGTCGGACTTCGCACATTTAGGGTTCCGAACCGACCGCAAAGTTAAGTTGGTTTTTATAGGAAAAATAAGGAAATTTCAAAGAAAAAAATCTAATTTATCAGTATATTAGTATTTGTTGGTAAAATATACGTAATAACAATCATTATTATCAAATTTTAAGTTTATAGGTGTTTGGGAAGTTAAAAAATTCATCGAAACAAAATTTCGTAAAAAAAGCTGACTTTGGTGGCTTCTCATTCCTTTTTTTTCCAATATTTTTTTCAATAAAAATGATAGTAAGTATCTACTCAATGAGCTCTAAACAACAATACCCCACTCGATAGGGTAGGATAAAAAAATTTTTCGCGCCCCCCTTTAGCTGTATGGCCCCCCCTTAAAAACATTAAAAATAATTTGTGACTATTTGTATGGCTTTGGGCCAACAAGATGCTTATACTGTGTAAATTTGAAACCTGTAGCTCCAACAGTTTGGCTGTAAAACCTGTGTGACAGACGACGGGCGGACATCTGGGCGTCACCAATAGGGTTCCGTTTGGACCCTTCGGGTTCGGAACCCTTAAAACAACTCTCAGAAAATCACATACCTCTCAGAAGCAACCAGGGTGGGTGCGCTATCAACCTAGGCCTCTACTCCATCTTCGAAAGTGAAAGAACAGACCAACGTATGTATTCAGTTATACCTATGTTTTACAATAAAGCACTTTGAACTTTGAAAGGTATTCCAATAATTTATGAACAAAAAAATATCTATTCAACTACCTCTTTACAAAGTCACTTGATAGGTCAACAGATTTTTTTTGTTCAATATTTCGCGCTCGCTGCGCTCGCGTTTTCATCTACATTGCTTGATGCGTATGAAGTATTTTCCGTACCTGCATCATAATGTTCGAATCATTTCGCAATCGCTTTTTTATCTACATTACTTGACGCGTAGGAATTATTTTCCGTAACTGCATCATAATGTTCGAAATATTTCGCGCTCGCTGCGCTCGCGTTTTCATACACATTACTTGATGAGTGTGAAGTATTTTCCGCACCTGCATCATAATGTTCGAAAATTTTCGCGCGCTGTACGCTCGCGTTTTCATCTACATTATAGTTAATGCAAATGATGTCTTTTCCGCACCTGCATCAGAATGTTCGAATCATTTCGCGCTCGCTGCGCTCGCGTTTCATATACATTACTAAATGAGTGTGAAGTATTTTCCGCACCTGCATCATAATGTTTGAAAAATTTCGCGCTCGCTGCGCTCGCGTTTTCGTCTACATTACTTGATGAGTACTTTCCGCACCTACATCATAATGTTCGATAATTTTCGCGCGCCCTACGCTCGCGTTTTCATCTGCATTATAGTTGATACTTATGAAGTCTTTTCCGCACCTGCATCATAATGTTCGAAACATTTCGCGCTCACTACGCTCGCGATCTCATCTTCATTTCTTGATGCGTATGAAGTATTTTCCGCACCTGCATAATAAAGTTCGAAAAATTTCGCGCTTGCTGCGCTCGCGTTTTCATCTACATAACTTCATGAGTATGAACTATTTTCCGCACCTGCATCATAATGTTCAAAAACCTTAGCGCCCGCTACGCTCGCTTTTTCATCTAAATTACAGATGCGTTTGAAGTCTTTTCCGCACCTGCATCATAATTTTCGTAAAAATTTCGCGTTCGCTACGCTCGCGTTTTCATCTGCATGACTTGATGCGTATGAATTATTTTCCGCACCGGCATCACAATGTTCGAAATATTTCGCGCTCGCTGCGCTCGCGTTTTCATACACATTACTTGATGAGTGTGAAGTATTTTCCGCACCTGCATCATAATGTTCGAAAAATTTCGCGCTCGTTGCGTTCGCGTTTACTTCTACATTACTTGATGAGCATTTTCCGCACCTACATCATAATGTTAGAAAATTTTCGCGCGCCGTACGCTCGCGTTTTCATCTACATTATAGTTGATGCGGTATGAAGTCTTTTCCGCGCCTGCATCAGAATGTTCGAAAAATTTCGCGCTCGCTGCGCTCGCGTTTTCATGTACATTACTTGATGAGTATTTTCCGCACCTGCATCAATATGTTCGAAATATTTTGCGCTCACTACGCTCGCGATTTCATCTTCATTTCTTGATGCGTATGAAGTATTTTCCGCATCTGCATAATAATGTGCGAAAAATTTCGCGCTCGCTACGCTCGCGTTTTCATCTACATTACTATACAATACAATACAATACGTTTATTCAGTAAATAAAATTGTACATAGTTATGCTTACATAGATGTTTTAGAGCTACTTACATACCAAGTAAGAAATAGATAGGTAAGCGTCCACTGTCCCCCTAGTGTGAACTGTATCACGGTGAGATAGGATTCACTGTCCTTAACTATTGATTAACACTAATTTGCACTGGTATAGTAATAACACTTGTAAAAAGCAGGTAGTTTCACGACAAAATGCAGCTAGTAACACAACTGCAGAGCGAGCTCTGCGCCGCGAGGTAAACATGTAGTATACGCAAAATCATACGATAGAAAAACTTATACACTATTAATCCTCTAATGAATTACGTACTATTATAATATGTGTGTATATGTGTATATCTGTGTTGTGTAAGTGTGTGTTTGTGTTATGTATGTAATGTATATTTGCTACACAATATTTTTTAATAATTGTTCTGTATTTTCATAACTAATACTCTGTAAATAATTATGTATGGTTTTTTTACATGTATGCAGATTTAGTGATCGTAGATGTATGTCTTTGCTTATTTTATTGTATAATGTGGGGCCTAGAACATTAATAGATTTTTTTGCGAACTTAGTCTTGTGTTTCGGAATCAAGTAAACAAAGTCATTTCGTCTCCTGGTAGTTGGGTAGTTGGGGATAAATTTGTGTTGTTTTAGTATTAATAGCTTGATAAAAAGTTGCCTAACTGAAAGAACTGAGACGTCACGATAAAGCGTGTGTGTAGGATATCGAAAAGGTTTGAAGATCATGACCTTAAGAACCGCTCGTTGAGCTCTTTCAAGTTTGAGCATAGTAGTTTTTGATGCGGCACCCCATGCTGTAATACAATAGGTAGTGACTGATTGGCAGAGTGTAAAATACAGTGATTGTAGTAATTTAGTATCACAGACATGTCTAAGATTTCTGAACACATATATTAGTTTCCTAACTTTTCCGCTAACATTTAGAATGTGTTCACGCCAATTGAGGTTATTGTCAAGTAGGACGCCTAGATACCTAATAGATGAGGCTTCGGTTATACTCGTACATGGACAATCAGGGTCAGCATTTCTTTGACAGGTATGTATTTTTATTGATATATTTTTGTACAGTGACTGCTGATTTTTGATGCTAAATGTCATATATTTTGTTTTTGTGATGTTGAGCGTTAGGAGATTAGAAGAAAGCCACTCATTTATCAGGTTGAATCCGTTTTGGGCTATTTTGTTGACATCCTCCCATGTTTCGCCATAGAATAATGCAACAGTGTCATCAGCGAACGAAATTATTTCCATGTTAATGTCAGCTATTCGACACAGATCATTAATATATATAAGGAACAAGGTAGGTCCTAAGACACTGCCCTGTGGCACGCCATACTCGATGTTATTCTCGACACTGTACAACTCGCCGACTCTTACTGACTGTTTCCTGTTGATTAGATAGTTGCTTAAGAGTTTTAGTGGAAGACCACGTATTCCCGTTCGTTCCATTTTATTTATGAGTTTGGGGACAGAGACTGTATCGAATGCTTTTTTTAGGTCAAGGAAGATTCCAATAACTTGATGACTATAAAGTTTTTCCGCACGACTATAAAGTTATTCGAAAATTTTCACATTAGTTGATGCGTGTGATATCTTTTCCGTGCCTGCATCATAATGTTCAAAACATTTCGCACTCACTACGCTCGCGTTTTTATCTTCATTACTTGGTGCGTATGAAGTCTTTTCCACACCTGCATCAATGTTCAAAACATTTTGCGCTCGCGTTTTCATCTACACTATTTGATGCGTATGAAGTATTTTCCGCACCTGCATCGTAATGTTTGAAAGAATTCGCGCTCGCTGCGCTCGCGTTTTCATCTTCATTACTTGATGCGTATGAAGTATTTTACACACCCGTATCGGAATATCCGAAAAATTTCGCGCTCGCTTCGCTCGCGAGCGTTTTCATCTACATCTATGATAACATATATTTAGTCCTCTGTCATGTTCCATGTGGGCGCATTGAGCCGGCGTGCGCAATGTTTGGCAAGACAACCCGGCGAAATAGGGTGTAGAAGTTGATATGGATAATGGATATTCACGCGAATGAAGTCGCCGGCAAAAGCTTAGATAAATAAATTTAAAACTGGACTACCCGTGCGAAACCGGGGCGGGTTATAAATGCGAAAGTAACTGTTTCCCCTTAAAATGCTCAGCCGATTTAGATGAAATTTGGTATGGATATAGTTTGAGTCCTAGGGAAGGACGTAGGATACTTTTATCCCGGAAATCATCCCTTAACGGGGTTTAAGTTAGAATGGAAGAGAGATAACTAGGTAAGCGCATGAAATAACATTCTAACGCGATGACGCGAGTTTTACGCAGACGAAGTCGCGGGCAAAAGCTAGTTAAAAATATACCTATATATGTATATGTTAAGTAAAACTCTTATATGTCGATTATAAGTATTGGCCTCTCATAAGTACTAAATAACTATCTACTCTAAAAACAAATGTACAGTTCTTTCAAATCAATGTATTCGTCAGCGAAATTGCTAACAATTGCATTCGAAATGGAAGCTAAAAGAATGCAAATCCTACAAACCGCATTTTGTTTATTTTCGTTGACCTGCATCCGATGGCCTTGATACTGCATCATTACGCCGACTCCGATACGCACATTTCCATTCTGATGATGATAAATGTGCCCACATAGAAATAAATATAAAGCCGATATGCAATAATTTGCACAAAGATCAATAACGAATGCTGAATAAAACAAGAATAATCCTTAATGTCTTCCGAATAAGGCGATTACGGCCGCAGTGGCAATAAACGCCTTAACGATAAGGTTTCCTTCTTCGTTTTCTTAGTACCATAATAGCAAAACTATGACCCAACCCAGCCAGAGCTCCCGTGCAACGAGCAGACTAGCCATAGTGAGAACAAAACACTATTAAGAAGCGCTAAGAACAGATCTCCCTTAATTGGCCGTCGGATAATGATGACTCACTCAAATTGAGATGGGAGCTTTCCAAACGAAAGGTGTTGAGAAGTCGAGCTGACTATTTGTATGGCTTTGGGCCAACAAGATGCTTATACTGTGTAAATTTGAAACCTGTAGCTCCAACAGTTTGGCTGTAAAACCTGTGTGACAGACGACGGGCGGACATCTGGGCGTCACCAATAGGGTTCCGTTTGGACCCTTCGGGTTCGGAACCCTTAAAACAACTCTCAGAAAATCACATACCTCTCAGAAGCAACCAGGGTGGGTGCGCTATCAACCTAGGCCTCTACTCCATCTTCGAAAGTGAAAGAACAGACCAACGTATGTATTCAGTTATACCTATGTTTTACAATAAAGCACTTTGAACTTTGAAAGGTATTCCAATAATTTATGAACAAAAAAATATCTATTCAACTACCTCTTTACAAAGTCACTTGATAGGTCAACAGATTTTTTTTGTTCAATATTTCGCGCTCGCTGCGCTCGCGTTTTCATCTACATTGCTTGATGCGTATGAAGTATTTTCCGTACCTGCATCATAATGTTCGAATCATTTCGCAATCGCTTTTTTATCTACATTACTTGACGCGTAGGAATTATTTTCCGTAACTGCATCATAATGTTCGAAATATTTCGCGCTCGCTGCGCTCGCGTTTTCATACACATTACTTGATGAGTGTGAAGTATTTTCCGCACCTGCATCATAATGTTCGAAAATTTTCGCGCGCTGTACGCTCGCGTTTTCATCTACATTATAGTTAATGCAAATGATGTCTTTTCCGCACCTGCATCAGAATGTTCGAATCATTTCGCGCTCGCTGCGCTCGCGTTTCATATACATTACTAAATGAGTGTGAAGTATTTTCCGCACCTGCATCATAATGTTTGAAAAATTTCGCGCTCGCTGCGCTCGCGTTTTCGTCTACATTACTTGATGAGTACTTTCCGCACCTACATCATAATGTTCGATAATTTTCGCGCGCCCTACGCTCGCGTTTTCATCTGCATTATAGTTGATACTTATGAAGTCTTTTCCGCACCTGCATCATAATGTTCGAAACATTTCGCGCTCACTACGCTCGCGATCTCATCTTCATTTCTTGATGCGTATGAAGTATTTTCCGCACCTGCATAATAAAGTTCGAAAAATTTCGCGCTTGCTGCGCTCGCGTTTTCATCTACATAACTTCATGAGTATGAACTATTTTCCGCACCTGCATCATAATGTTCAAAAACCTTAGCGCCCGCTACGCTCGCTTTTTCATCTAAATTACAGATGCGTTTGAAGTCTTTTCCGCACCTGCATCATAATTTTCGTAAAAATTTCGCGTTCGCTACGCTCGCGTTTTCATCTGCATGACTTGATGCGTATGAATTATTTTCCGCACCGGCATCACAATGTTCGAAATATTTCGCGCTCGCTGCGCTCGCGTTTTCATACACATTACTTGATGAGTGTGAAGTATTTTCCGCACCTGCATCATAATGTTCGAAAAATTTCGCGCTCGTTGCGTTCGCGTTTACTTCTACATTACTTGATGAGCATTTTCCGCACCTACATCATAATGTTAGAAAATTTTCGCGCGCCGTACGCTCGCGTTTTCATCTACATTATAGTTGATGCGGTATGAAGTCTTTTCCGCGCCTGCATCAGAATGTTCGAAAAATTTCGCGCTCGCTGCGCTCGCGTTTTCATGTACATTACTTGATGAGTATTTTCCGCACCTGCATCAATATGTTCGAAATATTTTGCGCTCACTACGCTCGCGATTTCATCTTCATTTCTTGATGCGTATGAAGTATTTTCCGCATCTGCATAATAATGTGCGAAAAATTTCGCGCTCGCTACGCTCGCGTTTTCATCTACATTACTATACAATACAATACAATACGTTTATTCAGTAAATAAAATTGTACATAGTTATGCTTACATAGATGTTTTAGAGCTACTTACATACCAAGTAAGAAATAGATAGGTAAGCGTCCACTGTCCCCCTAGTGTGAACTGTATCACGGTGAGATAGGATTCACTGTCCTTAACTATTGATTAACACTAATTTGCACTGGTATAGTAATAACACTTGTAAAAAGCAGGTAGTTTCACGACAAAATGCAGCTAGTAACACAACTGCAGAGCGAGCTCTGCGCCGCGAGGTAAACATGTAGTATACGCAAAATCATACGATAGAAAAACTTATACACTATTAATCCTCTAATGAATTACGTACTATTATAATATGTGTGTATATGTGTATATCTGTGTTGTGTAAGTGTGTGTTTGTGTTATGTATGTAATGTATATTTGCTACACAATATTTTTTAATAATTGTTCTGTATTTTCATAACTAATACTCTGTAAATAATTATGTATGGTTTTTTTACATGTATGCAGATTTAGTGATCGTAGATGTATGTCTTTGCTTATTTTATTGTATAATGTGGGGCCTAGAACATTAATAGATTTTTTTGCGAACTTAGTCTTGTGTTTCGGAATCAAGTAAACAAAGTCATTTCGTCTCCTGGTAGTTGGGTAGTTGGGGATAAATTTGTGTTGTTTTAGTATTAATAGCTTGATAAAAAGTTGCCTAACTGAAAGAACTGAGACGTCACGATAAAGCGTGTGTGTAGGATATCGAAAAGGTTTGAAGATCATGACCTTAAGAACCGCTCGTTGAGCTCTTTCAAGTTTGAGCATAGTAGTTTTTGATGCGGCACCCCATGCTGTAATACAATAGGTAGTGACTGATTGGCAGAGTGTAAAATACAGTGATTGTAGTAATTTAGTATCACAGACATGTCTAAGATTTCTGAACACATATATTAGTTTCCTAACTTTTCCGCTAACATTTAGAATGTGTTCACGCCAATTGAGGTTATTGTCAAGTAGGACGCCTAGATACCTAATAGATGAGGCTTCGGTTATACTCGTACATGGACAATCAGGGTCAGCATTTCTTTGACAGGTATGTATTTTTATTGATATATTTTTGTACAGTGACTGCTGATTTTTGATGCTAAATGTCATATATTTTGTTTTTGTGATGTTGAGCGTTAGGAGATTAGAAGAAAGCCACTCATTTATCAGGTTGAATCCGTTTTGGGCTATTTTGTTGACATCCTCCCATGTTTCGCCATAGAATAATGCAACAGTGTCATCAGCGAACGAAATTATTTCCATGTTAATGTCAGCTATTCGACACAGATCATTAATATATATAAGGAACAAGGTAGGTCCTAAGACACTGCCCTGTGGCA
Source organism: Cenopis cana (assembly GCA_951800055.1). Classification (NCBI taxonomy): domain Eukaryota; kingdom Metazoa; phylum Arthropoda; class Insecta; order Lepidoptera; family Tortricidae; genus Cenopis; species Cenopis cana. The sequence continues at coordinate 15,996,856 of OX637479.1, read as the reverse complement.
CGCCATACTCGATGTTATTCTCGACACTGTACAACTCGCCGACTCTTACTGACTGTTTCCTGTTGATTAGATAGTTGCTTAAGAGTTTTAGTGGAAGACCACGTATTCCCGTTCGTTCCATTTTATTTATGAGTTTGGGGACAGAGACTGTATCGAATGCTTTTTTTAGGTCAAGGAAGATTCCAATAACTTGATGACTATAAAGTTTTTCCGCACGACTATAAAGTTATTCGAAAATTTTCACATTAGTTGATGCGTGTGATATCTTTTCCGTGCCTGCATCATAATGTTCAAAACATTTCGCACTCACTACGCTCGCGTTTTTATCTTCATTACTTGGTGCGTATGAAGTCTTTTCCACACCTGCATCAATGTTCAAAACATTTTGCGCTCGCGTTTTCATCTACACTATTTGATGCGTATGAAGTATTTTCCGCACCTGCATCGTAATGTTTGAAAGAATTCGCGCTCGCTGCGCTCGCGTTTTCATCTTCATTACTTGATGCGTATGAAGTATTTTACACACCCGTATCGGAATATCCGAAAAATTTCGCGCTCGCTTCGCTCGCGAGCGTTTTCATCTACATCTATGATAACATATATTTAGTCCTCTGTCATGTTCCATGTGGGCGCATTGAGCCGGCGTGCGCAATGTTTGGCAAGACAACCCGGCGAAATAGGGTGTAGAAGTTGATATGGATAATGGATATTCACGCGAATGAAGTCGCCGGCAAAAGCTTAGATAAATAAATTTAAAACTGGACTACCCGTGCGAAACCGGGGCGGGTTATAAATGCGAAAGTAACTGTTTCCCCTTAAAATGCTCAGCCGATTTAGATGAAATTTGGTATGGATATAGTTTGAGTCCTAGGGAAGGACGTAGGATACTTTTATCCCGGAAATCATCCCTTAACGGGGTTTAAGTTAGAATGGAAGAGAGATAACTAGGTAAGCGCATGAAATAACATTCTAACGCGATGACGCGAGTTTTACGCAGACGAAGTCGCGGGCAAAAGCTAGTTAAAAATATACCTATATATGTATATGTTAAGTAAAACTCTTATATGTCGATTATAAGTATTGGCCTCTCATAAGTACTAAATAACTATCTACTCTAAAAACAAATGTACAGTTCTTTCAAATCAATGTATTCGTCAGCGAAATTGCTAACAATTGCATTCGAAATGGAAGCTAAAAGAATGCAAATCCTACAAACCGCATTTTGTTTATTTTCGTTGACCTGCATCCGATGGCCTTGATACTGCATCATTACGCCGACTCCGATACGCACATTTCCATTCTGATGATGATAAATGTGCCCACATAGAAATAAATATAAAGCCGATATGCAATAATTTGCACAAAGATCAATAACGAATGCTGAATAAAACAAGAATAATCCTTAATGTCTTCCGAATAAGGCGATTACGGCCGCAGTGGCAATAAACGCCTTAACGATAAGGTTTCCTTCTTCGTTTTCTTAGTACCATAATAGCAAAACTATGACCCAACCCAGCCAGAGCTCCCGTGCAACGAGCAGACTAGCCATAGTGAGAACAAAACACTATTAAGAAGCGCTAAGAACAGATCTCCCTTAATTGGCCGTCGGATAATGATGACTCACTCAAATTGAGATGGGAGCTTTCCAAACGAAAGGTGTTGAGAAGTCGAGCTAGCACTGCAATTATCCCGCGCCGTAACTCGAGGCAATTATGATCTTTTTGCCGGAGACCCGTTATCTTAGCTTAGATGCGGGGCAAAAACGCAGTCCGCGCAGTGTGGAAGCTCTCGCGGCCGCAGGCGCACGCCGAACTCGTTCCCTGCGTCCTTGCACCATGGTTCCTCGCGTGCTGCTGTTGGCGCTAGCCATCGCCTGTCTCCAAGAAACTCCAGCCAGACCCGTCCGCAGGACGCTTAACTTCAACATGTTCGTGTTACGCCCACGACCTGACGCCCCAGACCGCCTTCTCATGAGCACAGACGGCGTCTCCAGATTCGGCCCTATTCTGGAGTACCTCGTCCAAAGAGTCCAAGGACTCATGTCAGTCAGAGTGCCTCCGAAACCTGAGTTTGATCAGGCCGATGTTCCCGAAGATCCAGTAGCGAATAGGGAAGAACTGCCGGTAGCTGATGCCGCGGAGAACGAAGTGGATGGGATCCAGGAAGCCAGGATGCCTGGAGTGGTCGTCAGGCCGTCTAGGACAAAGCCCGGGACATACGAAGTAGAAATCGACGTGGTGGTCGACGACGGACAGCCGGAAAATAAGGAAACCAATATCTCGACATAAACATCGGTAAATCGCAAGCAGGCTTGCTTGACATTGGGTTTTGATAAGATTAGAAAAAAGTTAAAAGTTGAAAGTATTTCAAGTCGGTAGTAGTTGATTATTTATTGCATGAATCTAGTGAATCGAGTGAATGGTCAAAAGAAACTTTTTTCCATGCTTTATGGCGAAATAAATACTTAGTTGTAATACCTAGATAGTCAAGTTGCATTTATAATATTATGTTAATTTACTATTTATTTTTGTTAACTTACTCTTGCCATATTAATAAGGTGATTAAAATGTGTGTTTTTATGTTTGTTTATTTATTTCGAAGTCTTGTAAATATTTCCAAAATTGTATAGTCCAATCCGCATATGTGCGTATTTTATAGACTTTTTACAAAAACTTACAAAATTGATATTATTTGAAGTTTAATTTGTCCAAATGCCAATTTATACGGATTCGTTCCCGCGGACTCGTTTATGCGTCCCCATTTAGTCCCCTTAAGAGATTGTTTCAGCGTTAAGAACTATTGGATGTCCTTCCTCGCGACACGAACTATTATCTACTAATCCATTCCAAAAAAAAACATTATCGGTTTACGCGTTGAAAGGTAACAGACAGGTAGAGTCAAACGTGTGTCAATATTTAACGTGGGAGCCAGTTGTACGACTTCATAGGCTCCTTAATAAATACAAAAATACTACATTCCATTACCAAAAATGTTTCCATGAGCAGGAGCAGGCTGATTTTGTTCTATATTTGGTATTACATAATAAGTCAGATAATTATCATCGATGAAATTCTTTACTTTTTATAATGTTGTAAGTACCTATTCATTTTGAATTTATTCGCTGAAATGTCCATAGTATACCTGTTTTATAAAGGTTTGCAGTTAATAAGGAATGTACTCCAATTTTAATTCGATAAAAAAACCAACAGCAGTGGGTCATTGTCAGATTTAGGTACGCGTCTTTTCAGTGGACATGTCACAAGCTATAAGGGCTACAAAGCTTAATTTTCGATAAATCTGATAACCCGCATAATCTGTAATTCCGTGTCTATAAATCCATGTAATAAAAACGTAAATTACATGCACACAAGCCGTTAACTATTGGCCACCGAATGGACAACTTTTGTTTTTCCGACTGACAATGACCCAATTAAGTGGTGTAGACATATCCTATACTCTATAATTTTATTAGCCAAGACATCAGTGTAATTTTTTGCGGTTCGTATCATTTATATTAAACTTCAAAATTGGTAAATTACTGTTTGGCTGATTGCACAAACTTTTTTGACTTACGGTCGGTCGGTAGGTGCGCTAAGTTATATAAGCTTTCGGCATTCGATTACCAAAATAAAACACTTTCCAATGTGATTTAAGATTGACTTTTTGCACCGTCGCGAAATATAAATAAGTTCGCAGCTCAAAATAAAAACAGCATTATACATATAAAAGTGAAAGAAGATTCAACAACACTGTTGATCCCATTGGGTCGAAGTGCATCCGCAAGGGCCCTCATCTAGATAACAACATTGTTGTCCTTAAACTGTTTTTTTAACGGATGCCTATTTTAAGATATAAGAATTGGAATTCCCACATGCACAGGTACTTGTACAACATGCATTGCATGTGCATTTCGCTCACGAATTTTTGAAAAGCTTAAATACTCCATTGTAGAATACAAATATAAAAATCCTGAGTGTAATCTACTTAAATAAAAAATAAATATTTGTGGACAATCACACAAATCGACCTAGTCCCAAACTAAGCAAAGCTTGTACTAGTTGTACTATGGGTACTAGGCGACGATATACATACTTATATAGATAAATCGATACTTAAATAGTAATTACATGTATAGATGACATTCGGACTCGGGAACAAAATTTCGTGCTCGTCACACAAACAAGAAATCGACGGACGCGCGACGATCGTCGATTTCTTGTACTAGAAAACGGGCCGGCCCGGACATGGAACGGTCTAGCGTGAATCATCATTAAATGCCCTGACCGCGGGATTCGAACCCGGGACCTCCAACTTCGTAGGCATAAAAACAAACATCATTGTCACATTCTCCCCCACGTACCTACTTAAAATAGTTTAATACGGCCGCACTTGTTCTCAACCACCCTAGAAAACAACAGGATGACGCACCATTAATGCTATAATCAGTACATTCAACTCGGGACCTTAAAAAAGAAAGTCGAGACAAGGTCAGGACTCCGTCAGTAGGCCAGTGGGTCCACCATGCATAATAATGGTCACCGGATGTCGTCCCTGTCAGAACCGACGCTACTTTCAAACTACACACACCCTGTATTGTCTACAACACGACAATAACTTTGTTGCTGACAGTGAAGTGATGTTTGTTTAGTGATTTAACGAAAGATTTGTGAAACATGAAGTATTTATTGCTGATGGTTTTAGTGATCGGTGTAAAATCGGCACCGTATATGCCGATATCAGGCCAGGCGATGACAAATCAGCAGTTAGATCAAGAAATGATGGACCAAATAGCGCAACAGTCAATGGACCGATGGATTCTGCAGAATCAGTACAATCCAATGCAGCAACAGCTGATGGCGATGCAGCAAATGCAGACATTGAAGAAAACTCTATACAATCCAATGCAGCCATTGTAGTAAGTCTTTTAATTTCTATTTGATGAGTGATTATGCCGTAGGTTGAGATATGATCATATGATTAAACATTTATAGTACACTAGGAGCAGAATCGGTCGGTGTCACATCTACCCGTGTCTACCCGTTTACCATAAGCGCTGTAAAGGGCTCCAAATATCGGGATATATTAATTATTAGTACATTACTGCAGAGACCAGTAAGTAAGCCATCCTGGACGAGTATGATTTAGCCGGCCGAGCCGCAGGCGAGGTCCGGCTATAATACGAGGCCAGGATGGCACTTACGGTCGAAGCTTGTATAGTGCTTTTCTCAAAAATGAAACAAATTGTATGAATAACGGTTAATAGTACCTGCATTCTGACCAACTAGTACTTTCATGTTCCGCTTTGCACTTGATGAACTTTTTATAAATCGTCAAATACCACCTTAGACTTGGATGGAAGTATTTTTTTCAGTACCTAGTGATATCTGTGTATGTATTGCAATCTTATTCATCTACATAAACTCATTTTTATCAATTATACTTCTTACTTTATATATTAAATCAATGAAGTCAATCCCGTCAAAATACAAGTGAACTTTTTTTAGCTAGATGTTGTGTTAAGACACTGATATTATGCCACAACCCCAATAGAATAGATTTATAAAATCGTATTTAATTAATCGTAAAAAGAATCGTATTTATTTTATGTTTACTATTAGTATTTAATTTCATTTAATCTATTCATGTTAATTTCTAAATTAGTCTCGAAATAATAAAAAACATGATTGAACTGTATTTCCCGCCCATTCACATCGTGCAATACGGACACGTCAACCTCCATGGTACCTACATTTTTTTTAAATGTCAATAACTGCCAACTTTATTTTCTAGTTCTAAATTCAAATATTATGATATGTAATGGGATTTACATACTTACTTCCTGGACAGTAGGTGTTACTTCCTGGACACTTCTGGCAACTGTCCAGGATGAGCCACTTTCGAATACTATCTTCACAGATGTTATGAGAACATTACATATTATTTTTGAGAAAATAATATTTAACAATGTAGTTCTTTGAAGCGATTTTATGTAATGAAAATAATCACAGTAACCGAAAGCAATTTGACTCTTCCGCAGCTTTCGCTGGCATAATATATCAAGGGTTTATAACAAATTTTCTTGGATAAGAAATCTAGTTAACCATAATCTAGACATTACATAAAAGTCTTATACATATTATTATTTATAAAATATCAAGACTTTTATTTGTTTAAATAATGTAGAAAAGTTAGTTTTGTATGTATCGTCGTTATATTAAGATCATACTATTCTTTTCCAGTAACTTGCCTCAACAGCTGATAATTTTAGTGCCGAATACGGTTGTCAAAACAACGAATCGACTCGAAAACGAAAATGAAGAGCTCAAGTTAAAACTTGGTATTGGGGATGCAGCCGATGCAGACTCAGTCGTCGTAAACGCAGAAAATGAAGTCAATATTCCTGAAAGAAACATATTTCCCCAAAGAGCTGTTGTACAATTACCAAATGGCCAAAGATTGATAATAGGCAGCATTATTTCCGCCATTCCCTTTTTACCTTTCGAAGTAAATGTACCAGATACGATTGGCTGGATTTACAATGGTATAGCCGGTATAATTGGAGGAATAGGTCAGAGGTTACCATTTCGACCAAAACCGAGTACGGAAAGCCCTATGCAGCAGAATCAGAAATCGATGCCACCGGCTCAAGAAACTATTGCCCAAGTTCAAGGGGCAATAATAATTCCTCAAGAAGCAGGAATGCCGATGCATGAAAACAGGTTGGAGCTGATGCAAAAACTAAGGAAGCAAAATGTGGGTATGCCAATATTAATGTTGCCTTTGGGACCTACGATGCCTATACAGGTGCCTATACAAGTATGAATAATAAATATAAATTAATGTTGTTATTTTTTGTTTTAATTATAGATATAATATTCTTTATCATAAGTCAATTAAATGGGCCGTAACTTTCCAATGTTTTCAAGTAGAAGTTTGTTGACAATGTTTTCAAGTTCTACTTGAGAACCTTGGCTATTTAAGGTAACTCAAATAAAACATTCAAAGACATACAATATTTTATTTGATACTTGAGATACAAAAGAATATTGCTTAATTTTGTTTTTATTTCAAATGGACATTACTGAATACATGGTAACAGATTAGATTAAACATATCTTACGTGCACTGGCTCGGCGTTCAAGAGTGTAACTTTAAGAATAAAAAATGTTATTTCCTTTCTTAAAAATATATGAGTGGCTGACTCCCTATTACCTACTCGGTCATAATCCTTGGCCTTTACGTCTTTGTCAGACGATTAAAGCTGCGACTTGCGAACACTTTCTTGTATGGCTATACAATCATTTATACCTACCTAAGTCATGATTGCACGTAGTTACACTTTCAAACACCGATCACTAATGCCTAAAATAACCTAATTCGTAAAATGGCAACGACAACCGATTTGAAATCGATTTAAAGATATCCAAGTGAGTCACGTTCATACAAATCGACTTATTATAATCGGTTGGCGAAAGGCACATCGATCAAAAGCGACGTCAATACCGGAAAAGGTACAGTAATTATAATAATTAATATTAATGTGTGGCAGATAAACATATCATACTGAATTAATATTGTAAAATGATGTGTGTACTGTACTTATTACTAGTGCAACTTGAACAAGTGTGACACTAGCGAATTTCATGTACTAAAGACATTGACATACCAAGAGATTGGTATACAAATAAATTGCTCGTGTGACGTTTAATTAAATATCACAGACCAATTAGAGACCCTACGTATGAACTGATATTGAAAATTATTCCTAACTTCCTGTATTAATTTCTTATTAATAATCAGGCCATAGGTGTAACCACTGCTGTCAACTTATTATAATGCTAGTCAGTCGCTCCATACGTATCATAAACAAACGTGCTAGCGAATCATTACAAAACGTTGCTCTTTTGGTTTTTAATCTTCGCACAGCAGTGGATACAGTTTGACCAAAAAGTAAGCTAACTTAGCCCTGGTGGGCGCTGACGCCGACTGTGTCGTGGTCAACTGGGTGGCCAGGGTTGAGGGCGCCAACCTGCTCGCCACTCTTCGGCACGATGATGGAGACTGGGTAGTTGAAGCTGTAGAAGAAACCACGTGGCGGGCCCTGGGATAAAGGGATTCATTAATTAGTCTTACAATCGTAGTAATTATCAGGACAAAAAAATAATGTGTTATTTCTTATACAGACGTTACCGGTAAGCGGGCATTTAACGAAACTGATACTAATATGTCCCATTAGCAATTATTTCCATGTATTAGCAAATCATAATTAGGTATTTGAATCAACTGCAAAATTAAATTTCCTAATTCCGCACCTTCAATGTACTAAGTGCACTGCTTAAGATATGGTCATAGTAAACAGAACATTAAGGGCTGTCATTTTGTACTGAATTGTCAAGTTACTTTGCTGTACATTACTAGCAATTTAAATTTTGTTAGAAATTAAGTGAAGTCGAAATTAGGCGCATGGTTAGGTTAGGTTAAGAAACCACGTTCCGAAAAATAAAACCGATTATAAACCGAGCCTAAATCTATCTTAACCTACGTCCAGTACTATATATTTAATAGCTATTTAAAGGTCAATTTGTTTGGTTATTAGTTATTACGTTTATTCTGACACGTGAATACGAGCTTGCGAAACTCTAAGTAATACGAATTCTATGCGTAGTGAGGAGTCATTTTCCGACGGCATAAAAAGCACATCATCTTCTATTCTCTCTGTACGGTGCAGAGATTATGTACCTATAGAATAGGCATGATGACTCAAAAAAAATTATTACTTCAATAGAAAGAAGACATAAAACTATGCCAAATAGTGAAAATCCTATTCAAATATCTCAAAAAATAACGAAGCAACAACGGTTAGAATGTTCGTAGTTAGAGAGAGAAAGTGCTACTCGACCGTGACGTCACCTTTGAGTAGCGCCATAGTAAATGACAATCGTTCAATACAAAGGTGCGTTTTGCGGAAAAGCGACAGAAAATACCCACTTTTAAAACTTTGAAGACTTATAATTACGTAATTATTTATTTTTTTTAATTACTTTTTTTGCCATTTGATTGAGAATTTGAGTCATTATGTAGAAAATTTGGATTTATTGATTTTCTTTTATAGTGTCATCATCCCTATTGTCTGGTCTGTTATAAGAACACAGTCTGAGAACGAAACATTTAGGAGAGTAATTTTCCGAATATTTGGCGAATAATGGTAACATATAATAGGTACCTTACCTATCATTTATTTATTACGGTACTGGTAAGATGAAAACCAAACTTACGGTAGGTTCCGGCTCTTGTTGTTGACCTTGCTGCTGCTGTCCATACTGTTGCTGTTGGCCGTATTGTTGCTTTTGTTGTTGTTGGTATTGTTGTTGCTGTCCCTGTTGGTACTGTTGTTGTTGTCCTTGCTGGTACTGGTTGGTCTGGTAGCTCTGCGCTTGCGCGTAAGCCTTGCCTTCGCGGGGGGCGGCGGCGAGGGGGGCAACGACGTTTTGTTGTTGTTCTGATGCAGCTTGGTTGTAATCGTAGTGGCTGTTGTAAGCGCCCCTATGGAAATAAAATGACAATGATGACTGACTTCGTTATATGAAAAGTGTAAGGGCGAAAAGTTATACGTTGCCATTGAAATGCCGAGGTGTCAGTTTAGCTATTTGGGTCATTTACAATTAAAAAAACAAAAGTCGTCCCTCCAGTGGTCAATAGTTACCGGCTTATGTGCATGTCAGTTGTGTTTTTAATAGGTTCATGGATTTACAGTAATGGAGACACTGTTTGTGCGGGTTACTAGGCTAATCCAAAATTAAGCTTTGTAGCCCTTAACTTTTGATATGTCCACAGAAAAGACGCGAACTCTGACAATGATTAATTTATTAATCGATCGGGGGTCTGGATCCCCGTTCCGGGTCATTCCTGTGCAAAGACTGGCGGTCGCCGTTCAACGGGGTAATGCCGCCAGCGTGATGGGCACCTTTGCGCCTGGTGTGGCTCCGGGTGGGATTTTTGAGTAGATTAGTTTTAGAGTTAAGTTTAGTTTTAGTTTAAAATTTATTAAAGTTTCATAGTAATTGAAATCGATTGAACCAGACGTTATTTATCCGAATTTTATGACAAGTTATTATCGTAGAACAAAAAGAAACACGTGTTCTCTCTGTGGAAGTTCTCGTAACTTACTGAGGGTCAGGGTTCTGGGCAGCAGCAGCGGCGGCCTCTTGCCAGGCCTTCTCGTGAGCTAGGCGGGCCTCGCGGACCTCAGCCGTCTCCTGTGCTGGCTGCAGTACTACCTTCGGCCGGTTGTCTTCTTGGTGGAAGCCTTCGGTGTCAGCCCAGTAACGGACCTGGAGAGATATTTTCAAGTTTATTGATGCAAAGCACGGCTAAGCTGATTTGACATATTGAACTAGGAGGTAATTTTTGTTCGTGGCATCCGATCCTTTGGCAGGGCGAGCATAATTATTGAAATGCGAAACTGTGAAAGAGATAAATAGAATTGAGACTTCGATCTAGATTTAAATGGTGAGGAAAAGGATAACGAAACATCGGAACTATTGTAAAATAATTTTGTATGTTCGATGAGCCATGTTGCTCGTTGATTTATCTAGGCGTTTTTCGCTTTATATATACTGCTATACTACATTTATTTACAAGAAAATATATACAAGAATACAACAATATGTGTGAATTCATTGATAAAACGTAACTATTGATCGTTTCATAGTTTACTAAGTATTGTACAAGTTTGTAAAACGTAAGTATAGTTTATAAATGCATTCTTTTGTTTATAATTATAACTGTTTTTAAATACGGAGAATTGTGTCGTCATTTATTTGTGTGATGATCACGAATAATTGTTTCTCAGTCTTGTATGTATTTAAGTATCTATGTGGGTCATAAACACTTGAAAAAACAAAAGTCGTCTCTCCTGTGGTCAATAGTTAACGGCTTATGAGCATGTAAGTTATGATTTTATTACATGGATTTATAGAAACGGAGATGCCGTTTATGCGGGTTACGGGACCTATCCAAAATTAAGCTTTGTAGCCCTTAACTTTTGATTTGTCCACAGGAAAGACGCGAACCTAAATCTGTTTATGACCCATTTATCTATATAAGTGTATATATGTAGGTATCGTCACCTATTTGGAATTAGCGTGATTTGTGTAAAGATTGTCCACAAATATTTTTTTATTTCATTAATCTTCTGTCCTTGCAAACTTCATATTAAACGTCTGTTTGACTTTGATTTGAAGTAGCTATGAGTAAAATACTACGAAGAGCGGAATACTTCCTCGTTCAATTGTTAAAATCAGAATCTCTAGTAAGTATAAGTTTTTTGGAAACATATTAACTCAAACGAATGCGTTTGAGTTTACCAGCGTCTACCAGAAGGTACCTGCCGGCACCTGCACGAATATCTGTCAGGACACTCAGGACAAAACGCGCACAAACATTTAAGATAAACTCATTTGTAAATCTTTTAGAGGATATTCAGTTTTTGCGTGCTTAGTCCTATTTTGTAGAGCAACGCGAGCAGCGCCTCTGGTAGCCTTAGGTCAGAGGTTCCCATTTTAACCTATGCGCCTCATCTTACGTCAAGCCAAAATTCGACGCCCCCTTAGGGGCTGAAATTGAGAGTTTATATAAGAAAATAGAGATTTGTATTTTTTTTTGGATAAGGGGAAATCTGGAGCCGCTCTCTGCGCCCCCCTTGGAATCGCTTGACGCCCCACTGGTTGGGAAACCCTGCATTAGGTGGTAACGATTTTTTGCCATACGAATTAAGACTAAACGCAAACGCGTTAGTTTGTGTTCTGTTTCGAAGAAATTTATACTAGAGGTACAAATCGAATGCTGTAGTGGTTACCTTAATAAGCTCATTATTGCCGTCCTTATAAGTGTATGATCCTTTGACGTCACCGGAGCGGGCTCGGTTCTCCACCTTCGCGGACTCGGGTGCCTGGTAGCCGTAAGCGTAGCCACCGAGACCATCTTGTCCGTGGAATTGGGACGCGTCGTACACCTGAAAGAATATATGGTTTTATGATACCTTTAGGGAAGCACCAATAGATAGAGAGGGATATAGGAGATATTATGACCACTATACGGATACTCTCGCTGTACGAATCCCACCCACTTTCCTCTATTAAATCTACAAAAAATTTGGTATCATAGACTAGTCCAATGCGTGATGTTACACAAACCTATTGATTGAAAAGATTAACGTTACGTTCGTTACATCAACTAAACTAGGTACATTGAGTATTTATTTACGAGAAACATAATTATTTATTTGCGGCTTTTGAAGTCTCAGTATAGTTTGAATAAATTCAATTCTACTAAGTATATAATTCGGAAAAATCATTGTTTGCTTCTTTCTTACAAGTGAAGCACACATTTTTTTGTTTGTATTATATTTTAATCATTAATTTGATAAGACTTTTTCTTTAAATCTGTTTTTAAAAGTGTGTGTGTGTGTGTGTGTGTGTGTGTGATAACTGCATAATTACACACAGGTATTAAATCTCGTCTCTACTGAAGGTAAACGACCCAGTTTGACACTTGCCCTATAGTTAATACCAGTATTGGTTCATTATCCAGCACTGGGATGTTTTATTGTTTACCCTAGTTTGAGTCGACTCAGATGGAACCAATATACTCGTACAGAGGGATTCCTTTGATTGGTACTTGATAAATTATAAAGAAGAAAACTACCTCTTCAACGTAGTCATCGGTGTTTTCAATCTCATGGCCATTCTTCCAATAGTGGCCTAGGGTGGGGCCGGCCTCTGCCGCGCGAAACCTAGGGTCGTTCCATCGCACCTGAAAGTAAGAGTTGGAATATCAGCATTTGGAGTAGATTAGTACAGCGAATAACATGTTTACATTAAACTAAACTGTTTGTTTTTTAAGTGTATGCTGCCCGCCGTGGTTCTTAGTTCCAATGCAAGATTAGCGCTGGTTACCATGCTGAGTTGATACCATTTCATGATATTTAGTCGCTAGATTAGCTCAACTCACCAGAGGAAGGACACCAGTGCGTCCAGAAAGCTGGGGCTCTGTGAACGGCGGGCTGTTCAGGTACTTCGCTGCCTCTTCAGGAGAGATATCGATCTCGAACACGTTCGAGACGGGTTCTGGGGCTGCCGATGACAGCGCCACCTGTGTTTAAGATACATCAATTAAGCGCAGTTAATTTTTTTTATTAATAATGAAAACTATAGAAAAACATATTACCTAACAAAAATAAAACTAAATACAGCTAAATTAAAATCTAAATATAAAACTAAATTAAATCTAAAAAAGGCCCCCGCGGCATTGTGCCGAAGATACTGGCAGCATTTCCTCTTTGAATGGCCAAACTTTTTCGTTGGCCGAGGTAGCTGCCAGCTCTTCGGTCACCTGTGGCATCGATAAGCCTCTTCGATAGGCCCTTGAATATAAGGTCTCACAAGAGGAATGACCCAAATGCGGTGACGTAGGAAAGACATCTAGGTATACGAGTATGCACTTTTTGTTTAGAAATCGAAAAGTGTGAGGTTTTTTTTGATGCTCTGTATCTGTACTTACTTTAAGTAGAGTGAGAATGTAAGTATGCGATTGATGTTACAATTCGCGTTAAGTGACTGAAGTGGAGGAGCATTGTATTTGCATTAAACGTTAGCGATTATCTCGAAAATTAATATAAATACGAGTGCGTAGGTATTTCTTATTCGTATGATGTAAGACTATTAAAGTTACCGTCCCAGCTTTAAACAATATAGCTTTAAATCCTGGCTCATCAAACGAACATATTTAAGTATGCATTGGAATACATAATTCTTTTCATACACACAAAATGTGCAGAGTAATATTCGGACATCCAGATAGCTTGATAAATACGAAACATAAAAGAAGCAGGTAAAAACCACATCCTATTAGCACAAACATTGGCATAATCAGCATAAGATAACCATAACAACAATGACCCATAATAAAAAAGTTTGATGGATGATCGACCATCAGAATTAAAGTAATAATATAGACGAATCAAATGATGGCGGATACAAAACATTCATTCAAGAACCGGATAGTTCACATGACGTAGCGACCTTAGCGACTACTGTACGACTGATTAACATCTGCGTATCATCACGGCTAATATTGGCTTTGAATGGTTATGCATATATGACAAATATAAAGACGAAGTTGAGAGTGCTTATGTTTGAATGAAAATGAAACGATGACAAATCTATTAAAGAACCAGTCTTTATCTATTGAATACAAAGTGTAAACGTAACCGTAAATGCAGTGTTGCCAGAGTACTTCCGTCAAAAAGCACGGTCGGGTGTCCAAAAAAGCACGTTTTTGGAATAAAAAGCACGTTTTTAGGGTTCCATAACCGAAGGGTCGAAAATGAGGGTCTATTGCTGTCACTCACGCGTCCGTCCATCCGTCCGTCAGTCGTCTGTCACAATTTTTTTTCCCATTGACCCATAAACTTGAAATTTGATGATACTGTTCACTTTTGCGGTTGGTTCGGAAACCTAAATGTGCGAAGTCCGATACGCACTTGGCCGGTTTTCGTCACATACAGAGTATTGAGCCTTTATACTACATCGTGTATACATTGCACGACACGGACGATAGAGCTTGCAGTTGCAGGACAAGTTCTTTCCTGCAACTGCAAGCACAGGTAAAACATAACTTTTAACTTTAGGATATCAAAGCGTAGGGTAGGAGAGAAAGATTGGTTAATACAATGATTGTTAGAAAAAAATTCCCCATCCCCATTTTTAGTAGTAAAATCATAAAGCACCATAGCACTTAAAAAAAGCACGGTTTTAGCACGTTTTTAGGGAACGCACGTTAAAAGCACGTTCGTATCCAAAAAAGCACGTAAAACCGTGCTAAAAAGCACGTTCTAGCAACACTGCGTAAATGGGCATTTTCACTTTAAAGTACACCCCCTGCTTTTTTTTCGGATCTCGGTGATTTTGGGTATTCTGACTCAGAATCACGAGTGCTATTGATTCGGATGAAGAAAAAAAATGTCCTTGACTTTCCATACAAATTTTCTGTGTTCTGTTTGTTGTTTGAATGTTTCTGTTCAGTTTTGTGACGAGCCATATAAACTGTATGAAAAATGCGTCACAAAACTGACTTTTTTTGGCGGGACACTTTTTTTCTTCGCGGAAATGGATAGTACTCGTGATTCTGAGTCAGAATACCCAAAATCACCGAGATCCGAAAAAAAAGTAGGGGTGTACTTTAAAGTGAAAATGCCCAAATATAAGATCTGTCATATTTAACATCCTTCCAGTTGATTATGCCCTATACTCTAAACAAATCGATTATAATCGATTGATCGTTAACAATACGTTACAAAATCTCTGCAAAATAATTGAAATTATTGTACTTCTCTTTTGTTTAGAGAGTTATAATCGTGGCAGTTCTATTAATCTAAAAGTGTAAAATCTAAATCAGTCCGACCAATCAACAAAACAAAACAATTGTTAAAATTCATAGCCCGTCTAGCTCTAGAATATAAACTAGGTTTCTGAGCCGTCGCAGAAATGAACACCCAAAACAAATGCGGACCGTATTCTCATGCAAACCATTGTAAAATGTGGGAACTAGAATCGAGTGTTATACTTTTTCTATTGAAACCGCTTAGCAACCGCTTTTTGGCTAGTTCAGGTGTCTATGCTATCCTTAATTCTTACTGGATGCTTTATTACCTTTGCGATTATTTTAGATTTATTTCAGAGGTGTATACTTTTATGAAATAAAATGCAGTGCTCATAAATTGGTTATGGCTTCCTGTCCAAGTGAGAGTAATTTTAATCAATAATTTTAAGGAGGTGATATTTATCCATCGATTAACTTGGTAACAAAAAATATGTTGATTTATGATTCATTGCTATTGAAATTTTTAAAGTATTATAAATTCAATTGTAGTTTTTGCATACGTCGCGAAGACGGATGACTTTTGATCAAATGATGCATAATGTTACTCAATTTTTACAATTTGTTACGGTATAATATTTTTATGGTTATTATGAATGGCTTGTGCGTAGTCGTTTGACTGCGTACTTATTCAAAATCTGCCATCAGAATTAATAAGGACGAAGTGAAATTAATCCCACCAAAAACATAAATGTGAAAATGGGAGCCAAGTTCAATATTAAGAATATGCGTCGTTATTGACTTCGCCGACAAAAGAATTGATATCTATATGGGTGCCAAGTTCTGTGTAGAAAATCCTGAAACCTGAGATGTAATTCAAGGTCAAGATTTTGGCTTGGCTAGTTTTTACCAACAAACCAAAGTTCAGAAAAATACCATAGTCAAATATAATATAGCATGTACGTAAAAACCAGCCAAGTCAAAATCTTGACCTTGAATTACATCTCAGGTTTCAGGATTTTCTACACAGAACTTGGCACCCATATAGATATCAATTCTTTTGTCGGCGAAGTCAATAACGACGCATATTCTTAATATTGAACTTGGCTCCCATTTTCACATTTATGTTTTTGGTGGGATATCATTACTTTTTGTAAATAAAGAATACTTCATGTTTATTTTAATTAAAATCAAAGTCAATCAGAGTACCAAATTTCATATGTGTACGTTCAATACAAATTTTGAGTTATGTAGGGGTCAAAACTGCCACCAAATGTTTAGTGTAATATAACACACGGCCGCTGCGACGCCAGTTTTCGTTTCCATACTTGATGCGTATGAAGTTTTTTCCACACAGCATCATATTAATTTTCATCTACGTTACTTGATCTACATCAATATATTAAATCCTCTGTCATGTGTTTCATGCGGGCGCGTTGAGCCGGCGTGCGCAATGTTTAGTGAGATTGCCCGGCCCGCAGTACACTGGCGACGGCGAAATACGGTATAGAAGTTGACATGGACCGAGTTCTACGCAGACGAAGTCGCGGGCAAAAGCTAATTATATTATATATTTAACTAGTTTTTTTCTTCGTCCGCGCGGAACTTGTTCATCGCGATAGAATATAATTGCTAATATTTTTGTATCAGGCGCGTACCTAGTTATCGCTCTTCCATACAAACTTCCACTCCCTTAAGGGATGATTTCGGGGATAAAAAGTATCCTATGTCCTTCCCCGGGACTCAAACTATCTCCATATATGCCAAATTTCATCTTAATCTGTTCAGCGGTTTAAGCGTGAAGAGGTAACAGACAGACACACTTTCGCAATTATAATATCACAAGTATGGATAATAATATCTAGGCGACCGAGCTCTGCTTAGCGTTTTCCCGGCCATTAGACCTATCTATATATCTTATCTTATCTTATCTCTGCATGTGCTCCTAACTACATGACTCTGACTGTACTATACTTACTCATAATCGTTTATTTGTCCAACATAGGTTACAGGATCTTTACAATTCAGAGAGTTTCACTATGTGGCGCCTACCACCTATGCTGTTCGAACATTAGGACTGTTAAAACGAGATATAGCGCATTTACACTCTCGCTGAGGCACAGCAAGACAGGCCAAGCGCGAGAGTGTACAGGGGGGGGGTCTCGCCGACGATTCCCATACTGAACACAGCGAGGCAGGCCAAGCGCGAGTGCTCCTGCACCGCCTGCACGAGAGTGTACAGCTAGTGTTAGGGTTGCCATAGATATGGAGACGAAGGCCGGAATCTGGGACGGGTGGACATTTCAAGAAAAGCTAGTGTAGGTCAAAGAGAAACATTCAAAGGACATCAGCACTTGCCTCATCTACAAAGTTAAAGGGCAACAGACATGGAGGCCGTCGGAAGACATCCTTCATGCGCTGCACGCCGCGCAGCCATTGTCTGTATTAGACGGGCTTATAGACATCCGTACTACGTACATGTATACTTATCAGTGGCGGAGCGTCCATACAACTCGATTCCCACCGGCCTGCCAAATTTTCAGCCACACCAGTTCTTTTAGTACGGCATGAAGAATAAGAAAGGCAAACTATTTCCGGCTTCCCTAAGAATATTGTTGACGCGCCGCCACTGATACTTATATTTACCTAGTGGATCCCTACTAATTTAAAACTATCCTTGATTAATGACCGGGACACTGGGACACCACGCTTCAAACCGGGACATGTGGCGGCGTACCGGGACGTATGGAAACCGTATGCTAGGTCTATCTCTAATTGTTTCGAAATTCATTTCGTTCCATTACAAACTCCTGATGAGTGCTTCTGCTTCAAAATCGAAATTTACATATGTACATTTTTGCCCGTACAAAATCAATAGGCGCTTAGTGTGTACCTAAATAAAAATTGTTATTTGCAAAATATTACAAAATTTACAAATCGCAAGAAAAACACTGTTTATGTATCTCAGGTTCGTAATCATACATTTACCCAGCTCGATGCCAAATTTCAACTTGCTAGGTCACCTGGAAGTGGGTTAGGTTTTTGATTATATTTTCCCCAATAATTATCCTATGTAGAAAAAATCCTATTTTTAGATGTTTGTATCTTAATAACCGATTGAGCTATATTCATGAAATTTGGGAATCTGGTTAGCCTTAAGGATCTTAATAAACGTACTAAATTTCATATGTGTACGTTCAATACATTTTGAGTAACGTAGGGGTCAAAAGTGCCACCAAATGGTTAGTGTAATATAACACACGGCCGCTGCGACGCCAGTTCTTTTTTTTTTTTTGAACTTTGGCTTGACACGCTGCCGCGTGTCTAGATTTGATACTAAG
The DNA here is from genome assembly GCA_951800055.1 of Cenopis cana. Taxonomy (NCBI): domain Eukaryota; kingdom Metazoa; phylum Arthropoda; class Insecta; order Lepidoptera; family Tortricidae; genus Cenopis; species Cenopis cana. The sequence goes on along the minus strand of OX637479.1, from coordinate 15,978,137 downwards.
GTCCCCTAGATACTAAGGTTTGTAAGAATCGAAAACTAATAAAACTATTCTAATTCTAATAATACACTCCAAAACACGTATAGCTAAGGTAGCTACAAAAACTGCCAGGCTCAAGTGGGAATAGGCTGGCCACGTCTCATGGAGAGAGGCCTTGGCCTAGCAGTGGAATATCCATTAGGCTACAATAAAAAAATCGATTAATATGAGAGCGATTTTCCTAGTAACAGAGCTGAATTTCAGTTTGGCCGTTAGGCCGCTCGCTGGGTGTGTAAAATTACATCAGCAATGCAAATGTTATTTATGTATTCCATCTCCAATCGGTCATTGGAATACATTATGACGATATGTGCTTGTTTAAATCTAGGCTTGTTTAAAATAGTAGAATTTAAATTTACTAATTTGGATAAGTATAATGTCTATATTGATTGCTTTTTGTTTCTGTTTGCCGACTCTAAATAAACACATTATTAAATTCGCTTTATTATTGTTACTCGTTAGTAAAAACGTTATTCCTAATTTAAATCATATTTTTTTGGACTCAACAAAAACAAATGAATGAAGGCATCATCTTATTTATTAGCCTTATTCATTCAAAAATGCCAGTCTTTCTCAAAAAGTTTTACGCGTACCTGTGAGTATAAAATGAAGCGGTCCATTAAACCCCACGACATTTCTGTCAATAAACAACAGGTTTATTCTCGCTCGTGCTAACTGGCGTATTGAGATCGAATCTGATGTATATTGGTCAGTTAAATAAAAGTTTAGTTATGTATATCTCTCGCCAGCTGCAGTCGCTTTTACGTGCGTGTATCGTGTGATAATAATCACTGCGTAAAATGCCCTATTGTGCGAAAGATAAGAGACACCATGCACGTTTTTTTTATGATAGCTATCCTAAGTACTGAAAGAACTAGGTAAACGATTTAGTTTTAAATTTTGTCATTCACTTTTAGTGATGGTTCTGCGACGTGACGAGTTGAAAGAGGCGTTAATTAATGAAAAGTTACGTCAGACGTATCGTTTACTGGTAAGGTAAAGGCCCAATATTTTATACCTTCAAACCCAATCGTTGACACTATTGTTCACTCTATTAATATGAAATAAGATTGTACCGTACCTATAAGTGTCAGTGTCAAGCACTGGGGCTGTTAACTTATAAATAAATAGTTTAGGTACCTATAGCCCAAAATTATAATATTATTTGCATCTATAGCTAAGAAAATAATTTCCTGACATTTCCTCATTCACGTCCAAACAATAGTACATTACTTAACAAGGGCGGTAAAACAAAGAATGTCTCAGAACGCAGGTATTTGACGCCCGAGCCGAAGGCAAGGGCGATAAATATGCGATCTGAGGCTTTCTTTGTTACCGCCCGTGTTAAGTACAAAATTTTATGTCACCCCCTGGCCAGGAAGTGGGATTACCCGCGCGCGGAGCGTGCGGTAATTGCCGCGTTATGGCCAGGTGTGACATAAAGATTATTATTAGATATCGACCATGGCATTAGCTGACCTAAGGTCAATATGTTACAAATGCACTGCGCATATAATATAGGAGCATTTTTAGACCGTAACCATGCATATTTTATTGTACATACATACGTTTTTAAAAACTTTTTTTTCATATTTTTTAATCTGATCGCAGCTGATCCATCAGAGTGGCTGAATATTTAAAAAAAATGTGGTAAATATATGTAGTAGTCAAAGTGGTCTAAAAAGGCTTTCCCACGGAAAACCAGACTCCAGGTTTCAGTCCTCGAGCTGGCTTTCGATAATAATATCTATGCATCTATGTACCTAGAATTTGATTTGGATATTGTATTTTGGTCTCTTACGCAATGGTACGAATAATTGAAATACGTCATAGTCTTGTCTGCGTTTGAATCCGGATCCAATAAATATTTAAATTTAATATTATGATGGCATCCTATGAATCACGATAAACTCATTAATAAAGATATTCGAGAATCAACGGATCCTGCAGACCTTGAACTTGCCTGAATACGACGAAATGTGATATATGGATCCTGCTCCTAATTAAATGACCCTCATTTATTTAATTGTTCATTATTATATCAAATTCTAGTTCTAGCATGAATCACATTTTTTTACAATACCTATGCCGTACAAATTTGAATTTATACGAACTTTTAATTAGGCTATGCATTTCATTAGTTTAGTTTAGCATTTATATTTTTCCTTGTTAATTTATTTCATACTTAACAAGACAATACTAGTAGGTAATCAATTAAGTAATAAAATTAAATATGTATACGTACTTCTCGTTTTTTTCTTTTAACCACAGACACTAGGCTTAATAATGAACAGACGTAGGAATCGGCGGGGCAAAATGGTTTGACAAGTAGGGAGTTCCTATATCGATAAACTCAACTATCAATGCTAGTTCTATATACTAGTGATCGCCCCCAGCATTGTGTGTTTTTTGTTCTATTATTTAACATAGCATATTTTAAATAATCGCTAGGTTATATAAAGGTAGGGCGTAACACCTATTGCACTACAAAATAGTTAATGTTATCTACCTTTTTAGAAGTAAATTACCTACATAGACACTCACTATAAAACAATAGGTACTTGTAAATGTCGTCGTTTACTTTAACAATAGTAGATGGGACATTCACGAAGAAAAAAAATTGGGACGAGTAAAATTATAAAATTGTCTTTAAAAGCGAAGAAGAGTATCGAGTTATTATTAGATTTTTATTTTTTACTTTTAATAAAAACATATTTTTACAAGCAAACCCTTGAGTAATCACTAGTATATAGAACCTAGTTACCTCGATAGTTGAGTTTATCGATATAAGAACTCCCTACTTGTCAAACAAATTTGCCCCGCGGATTCCTAGGCCTGTTAATGAAATATTGCTATCCAATTTCAATACGATGATATTTTCGCTTACTAGCATCTCCTATATGTATAAATAAAGTGCACTTCAAACTGAGTGTGACGTACATTTCAATATGGCAAGACACCAGGGGGACGATTTTTGAGTGTCGAACGCTTGACTTTTTACTCGACATCTGTCAAAATGTCATAGTTTTTTGACAGATCTCGAGTGAAAAGTCGAGCGGTCGGCACTCAAAAATCGGCCACCTGAAGCGAAACGACTAAATATATAAAGTTGCTAAAGGGGTGGCGAGAAAATTAATGATTTTGTGGTTAATGTAAAAGGACCAAAGCATGTCGGTCGTCTTGAGTGGTTGAAGCAATTTTGTGCCCTGTGGCAAAGGGTTAAGAACACACTCTTGTTATTTCAATTAAACCAAATTGTGTTCTTTTTGCGTGCGTGCGTGTTCTTTTTAAAACTCGTAACGTATTTTAACGTCTCCGACTTTAATATGTATTTTTTATGAGCATTCTTTTTTAATTATTTGATCTTGGTTTATCAAACAAGTAATATTTATTTTTAATTCACTCTATACTCGTACCTACAATAAAATTTATAGTCTTGAAACCTATCAGGACTTAGCTGATTCAAATAATAGCATCTGCTGATATTGATTGAACGGTCAAACTTTAACGGACGAACCAGTTTAAATGCACAGACGTCTATGGACGTCGAACATTTAGCTGAGCTTTGGCCTCTCGTCGAGAACACCACAACATTCGTACCGGTATTGAGGTAATTTTATACAGGAGTGACCCCAAAATTTCTTAATTTGCCTAAGGCACACTCAATTACTAAAATATCTCGTATTTTCATCTCATTTTTTTGTTTTTAAATTGATATTGCGTTTATGCAACTCAGTCCATTTACGCAGTTATTCAATTTTAGTACCTAGTACTGGTTCCACCAATACAACCATTAATAAGGTTGTACTGGTGGAGCCAGTACTAGTCTTCAATTAAAATCCACATGAACTCATGAGTCAAGAGATCAATTAATTGTTTTTGCATTCGAAGTCGAAGTCAGGCGTAAGGCCTTGCAAATGAAAGTTCGGCGATACTTTATGCGACTGTGGAAACGCCATTTGTGCAGTGAAAATCACAGTTTAATCGCCAATTTTTTTTAACCAGTGTTGAAAACGATGAACGAATCGAAGCTGATTTAGGTCCTACAGATCTGGATCTTTAGGCAATAGGAACAAAAACAAAATAAAAACATCAGTTTTTTTATATCCGTATGTTGTTGAACTACAATGTGTAGGTAATCAAATATTACACTAAGTACATCCAGTATTATGTGTGAGTCGATACAACTCAAGATGCCCGGAAAGGTCTTGGGCAGGAATGTATTACAATAATTAGTTACATATACTCGTAAGTACATAGAAGTTATTCTTACGTGGGTAATTAAAGCAAAGCATTTTATTTAAACGTTGTTAATGAAAATAATTACTTATCCTTATTCGAAGTGCAATACGTAAGCAATTAAGACAATTCTTTTGTATTTCTTGCACTGTACACAAATCAAAGTCGTTAATTACTCATTAAGTGATGGCCAGTATGGTTTTCCCACAAGGCGCAAAAACAAGCTTTTCTGAATGCTTTAGTTTCATACAGTCGCTGTTCTTTGTAATAAAACCAAATAAAAAAACTGGATGATGACGGCTGGCACACAGAGGTTTATGTATGACTCTGCATATTTTGTTATTTTACTTATGTTTTTATTAAATTAGGAATATATTTTTTGAAAAAAAAAAATATTATTAAGAAAGCAGTTTTTATTATTTTCTATGTTAATCGACAGATTATTAAAAAAAAGCTAAAAAGCTACAAAGAATAAAACTTTTTCAGTCGCCCGCGAGTTCACGACCGACGACCATACTACCCAATTTTTATCTTGATAATCAAAATCCAAGTCAAATAAATTTGGATTGAATATAGTAAAGGCGACTTCCCGATATGTCGGTGCGGAGGCAGTACGATATGAGAAAAGAGTCAAATGTCAGTGTCAGCTGTCAGTCGACTCGGTAGGTACCATTTTTTACTGCGCCCCTATATTTAAATGAGTGCTTCCTGACTGGCGCGGGATCGCGGTAGCGGGACGATGCGAAGGTAATGAATGCTCCGCTTCTGCGCATGATACTACTGCGCAAAAGTAATGCTGACAGTGTTCCGCCAAGTGAGAATCTTTGCGCCGTCAGTAAATTTACTTCAAAGAAAAAAATGTCACATATCGTTCTCACCCCGCCAAGTTAGGAAATCGCCTTAGAATCTCAATATTGAAAATCATGATACTGTTTAAGAGTGTCGCTATTGTGCTCTATCTGGTCCTGTCTCATTCAGCCGATGTCGAGGTTAACTAATTATAACTATGAAAACTATGTTTGTAAATCCCAATCTTGTCACTTATAGGTACCTTATATCAACATGAAAATGTATTATTATTAGATTTAGATAAAACGGCTATTCAGCAGCATTAAAATTGTTGGGATACAGTAACCGGTTTTTTTTACTACTAACTAGATACAGTATAGTGTCTGTCATCCACAACGACGCGCCCCTCCATAGCGAAACTATACAATTATTATGCGCGATTGGATCCGACTGTGGAGGAGAGCGCTTTGATATGGCTTTGATGGATAAATTAAAAAGTGTACGAATCCTAGGTACCCACTCACCCCTAAGATGTAGATTATTTAATAAACCGATAAAAATATTCAAAATAAGCTGTGATGCAAATTGATGATCCGATGTTCAATGCACAAAGAAGTCTGATGATGTCATGCTAAATGCTACTCAAATAGTGTACCTAGTCCAATTTCTAGTCCGCTCAATACACATTATAATGCAAGCTCTTTAGTATGCAAAGAGTAACTCTAGAATTTGGATGATTACAGTCAAAGGAACTTTAAATTTAGACCTAATAACGCTAGGAATTGAAGCGACTTTAGACTTACAGAATCTGATTGGCAAAAGCATCTTTTGGGATATCCAAGAACAAATCGAACAGGAATTTTAAAATTTGGAGATCAACCTTGACTTTGGACTTTTTATAGCGGTCGCACGCTACGTATAATGACTATGCAAATATAAGCTGAAGACGTCTATCGTCCGTGTACGATGTCATCTGTTAAATGACCGGAGTCACTTATCTACGTGTACCTACCATTTGTATGACTCCTCTTTTTGCATACTCGCCTAGAGTACCCTATGTAAATGATGTATCGGTATGATATATACTAATGATTTATACCCATACTTAAGGGTAGAGTAAGTAAATTCAGCACACACACATATAAGATAAGTAGAAATAGTGTCATTGTATAACAACTTGACGAGAGAACTTAATTTTTACGACATTTCCTTAATTACCTAGTGTGTCTTGTAATTTGAATCAAAAATACATTTGATCTGGAAATATTTGAAGTTATACAACCATTTACTCGCATATGTATAAGAAAATAAATGTGAGGCCGGACATGAGAATAAAGTTAGTGTGTCAAATTGTATATAAATATGTATGTAAACGACTTTTTGTACTGTGTATACGACTTGGTTAGAGTATAAATACCTAAAACTTGCTGAAGCATTACATAATAAATTCTGCTTCTAAATTATGGAATCTTTATAGTTAATTTTTGAGGTATTTATGTTAGAATAAGTAAGTAAATTATTAAGTAAATGATAATAGTTAAAAAAGAATGAGAAAAATAGAACTTATAATAAACAATAGTACTTATAATCAATAAAGAAATATAGATAGCGATTGCATCAGCGCATAATGTTGAATTCATAACGAGAATAGAATAATATGTAAACGAATAATTAATTGCAGCATAAATAAAAATATTTATTAAGATACGAAAACAATATAATATAATAATTTTAATAAATGCATGTTTACTTTGATTAGGTAAGTACGCTCAAACAAATTGAATTATGGGTCATTGAATCTCGTGTGAGTCATGATAAGTACCATAGCATTGTAATTGAAACTAGGTGCAAAATGCCATAATGTTGTATTAAATAATAATAGTTTACATCTCTGTCTGCCAACAACTCTTTTACGAGAACCCAATGAATTTAATAACACCATTACAGTTTTTTTCTCATAGGTAGTGGATATGGAGTGCTCATCCCGAGTTAACGCCTGTGGCTCCTTCGTATACCATGTATTATGTATTTACAGTAGCAACAACCAATTCACAGTAGAAACAACTATTGTTTCCTCTTTCTCTGTGAGTATCTGCGGCTAAATGGTTCATGTGACTCCATATATCTAATTTTCGAATTTCCCATGTATTTAAATTTCGAATCCTATTCATCAATAGAAAATGCTTGTTAAGAACCAGGCAGTTATTTAATATTATGCTAGACTGGTGATGAATTTTGAAGTCCATTGAATTATTGTAAATGAAATAGCTGTGTCGTACGAGTAAAGCACCCATAAAACAGTGAAGGCCCACCGAAGGCTCGGACAAACAAACTGGTCGGTCAGAGTCAATATGAATATGTATGGCATACAGGATGAAGATGTACCGTGCGTAATTGTAGTCATTATTACAAAGTACTTTTAAAGTAATAATGAAGAATATAAACAACGAAAATTTTCGGACACAAGAAGAATATTTAGTTGACCGAGTGAAACGAAGGTCTCCGCTTCAGCGCCGAGAAAAATGCTTTCGTATGTCCGGATTTCCGGTGGTTCGCCTTTAGGTCGCATTTCTTAACCGATTCTCGTGAACAGGTTCTATAATTATCCTATATTTTTTTGCCAAGTTAATACCTACAACAATGTAAAAAAAATGCGGGATTTACAGCTCACTGAGCGACTCTAGTATGCTACATCCTGGTCGTGACGTAAAGTTGTGAAGGTACATACTCAAATCAATTTCGTTAAAACTACTAATTCACTTAAAAGAATTTGCGTCTCCGCGATATATCTAATTATGTGTGCTGAAACAGGAATCTAGTGATAGTTTCCAGTGCCAGACTACATATAAATGAAATTTGTATCAGTATAATACATATTTACAAATGTGTAAAATTCTATACAGGTTGGACGTGGTGACTTACGATCATTTACTTCCACCTTTGCTGTCCATCTTTAGTTTATTTTAGGGTTCCATTCCATCATAATAGCAGTTTGGTTTCCCTCAAGTGGATCAAGTGGATGATTTTAATTAAAATTATGTTTTTTCTGAGTTCTAACACAGAAGTAAGCCTATCTTCTAGGATTGAAGTAAGTATTTAGGTAGCTTTATCATATGTTTCCCTATTGTTCGGCGTTCGGAAAGCCAGCAAAGACATCACTATACCCATATCATTTCACCGTATAATTTGCATTGATTGTGGTACCTATTTAAATTAAAAAAGAGAGACTTTAACCACCACTTTTCAACTCCCAACTCACGTTTTGCCTGCCGAATGATTGATGGGCATATTATAAGAACATTAATGATTTTGCGCTGTTTGTAGCAAAATCGTGTCTAATCCATACGCCACATAGTTTTTTACATCTTTTTTCTACGTTTCCGATATATTATGATAATTATAGTGATGATCTGTTTGATGCGCAAAACCTAATAATGACGATGTTGTTTTGTCCGAAGATATCCAAATGTATGTTGCCGTGAAATTATTGGGTATTATATGTACAGGTAAAAGTCCCAGTGCTTACATTTTCATTGTCATCATAAAGTGAACGACTTTTACCTTATACTTAATGGGGCGCCAATTCGTAGAAACTAGCTTATTTTCGATCTTCGTAGGACTGCAAAAGGATTCTACTATTCTGATTCCAACGATACCACTTGTCGGTATAAACCTTTTCAGTCCTACGAAAGTTGCTATTCTTCTAATTGACCTCCCTACTATTACCTATATTAATAAAGTTTGCAGTGTTTGCACATTGAAGTCTGCAAATGTATTTAAGGAAATTCCCTGACCACTTTTTGTAAACCTACTCGTTATTTTTAACGACCCTCCACTTTTGTCGGTAAAAACTTGCTTAACAGGCATACAAACGCGGAGTTTTGGCAGCATATATACGACGTATTGTCACGTATCGCGTTTCATACTATAAAAGCCCTTTATCAAGCGATTGTAATCTTTTTGTCAAGGGATTTAGAGTCTTTAGCATCCGCAGTATAAGTCTGCAGACCTGAAAGGTCCCTTAACTGTGCCAAGTGCGAGTAGTATGTACAATCCTTTTGTGTGAAACAATTGCAGGTGCGTTTTCTGCAGTCTGTTGTTTATGTTCGAGTTTTATTTGTTTTATTGACGACCGCTTTAGCTTAGTTGGTAGTGACCCTGCCTACGAAGCTGGAGGTCCCGGGTTCGAATCCCGGCCGGGGCATTTATTTGTGTGATGTGCACAAATATTTGTTCTTGGGTCTTGGATGTTTTCTATGTATTTAAGTATTTATTTATCTATATAAGTATGTATATCGTCGCTTAGTACCCATAGTACAAGCTTTGCTTAGTTTGGGACTAGGTTGATTTGTGTAAGATTGTCCACAAATATTTATTTATTTTATTTATTTTTTTATTTATGTTTACACTGTTATAGGCTTTTTGCAGACTTAACAGTTACTTATATAAAAAATTACATGAATTGTATTTAATCCCTGAGATCAACACGCATCTACAGAATTTAGTTTCAAACTCAGGCCCCCGAAAATGATAAATATTTGTTAATTAGTATTTCTTACAATTACTAGTTTTCGCTATAGGTTATGTAATAGTACATTAGTTAACAAGGGCGGTAAAACAAAGAATGTCTCAGATCGCAGGTATTTGACGCCCGAGCCGAAGGCAAGGGCGATAAATATGCGATCTGAGGCTTTCTTTATTACCGCCCGTGTTAAGTACAAAATTTTATGTCACCCCCTGGCCAGGAAGTGGGATTTCCCGCGCGCGGAGCGTGCGGTAATTGCCGCTTTATGGCCAGGTGTGACATAAAGACTTTAAAGTTATAAGTATGTAAAATTAATTTATCTAAATTATGACTTACTATTATGGAACAAGGAGGTTATACAATACATCTGTCTGAAATATGACAGAAACACGTATTTAATCTTTCTTGACAATCACTCCTTTCAAAATACTCTTTCCATAAAGGATATTAATGTCTTTCTTTAGCAACAGTGTCAAAACATGAACGTCTGAATTTTTTTACTATTATTTATTGTAATTTTTATAAATGTTTAAATTAGTCGTGTACATGGGAAGACGGTGTGGTAACAAGGATTTTAGGAAACGACTTCGTTTGAATTAAATAAGGTAAGTTCTTCTTTTTTCGAGCCCATTGAATGTTACGCTGCTCAGTAGGGCCCGCTCCTTAAGATCTCGATGACTCTAATAATAATAAGAGCTTCTTCTAGCCAATTGCTGAGGAATGCATACAAGCGGTCTTGGCATCTCCATCTAGGTTTGACCAGCCTGCGTCGCCTGTCATATGGCATCCACACGGAAGCTTAGTTATTTTGATTAAAGTGGCTGATGCGTCCAGCCTTTTTCCATATAAGACATTTGAATATCACCTACATACCTACGTATATTGCTACGTATATCACCTACGTACACCATCCATCAGGTTATAAATATGAACTTAAGTGCTGAGTTCCAAAGCACGTTGACATACCTTCAACGTAGACTTCTGGCTCTCGGCGATCGACCGTGTTAGATCACCATATCGTCGTTTGACAACCAAAAATGATTAATAAATACCTCGTAATATCGTTTCAGCACTGAACTACGAGGTTTCTACAAGTAGTTTCAGTAGCTAGTAAGTTTTGGTTTTTTCTTTAAGTTCTAGTAAGTTTCGGCGATACCTATGCTAAGATAAGCAAAATAAGATTCCGCTTTGCTGTTCTAAAATTTTTACTTTCTGCACCATCCAGTAGCTCCTTTACGACCATCAAGGTCAACCGTCAAGTGTGTCAAGTACGAACCACCTATACCTATAACTTAAAATAGATTCAAGATATCTAGTTGCGGAAAACAATTATACAAGTACATATGCAATGAATATTACACAGGTGCGTTAATACCATTAGATCAAGAGCTGACAGCAAAAAAAAAGTGATTTTATAACATTTGGAATTGGTATAGTTGTGTTGCAATGCATCAGCACTTCATGTGTAGAAGACTCACCCTTTCCAATCGCAACGACTCTCAGTAGCCAGACTGGCATGTTAATAGTTCCGAGACAAGCCTTAACACAACCATACCAATTCCAAATGTTATAAAAAAACTATTTTTTTGCTGTCAGCTCTTAATCTACATATCCATATCCCTTGATATATTCCACTACATGAAGGAGGTGTATTTCCCCTTAATTTTAGTGGTATCCTAGTAGCATTCTGAATAATCACGAGTACCAACTGCCACCAGAACTTTTAATCACGAATAGTTTAATAATAATAATGCAATCTATAATATAGATAATTATTATTTAAATCAAGAGTAGGTATCACGTAAAACAATGTAGCAGTATAAATAGTACCTACAGCATCAGCAGAGCCAAATAGGATTATATTATTTTAGGGAGGGATCCGTTATGTTGTAAGAGGAAATTATCAAGAATCAGACACCGACACAAAAGACACAAAAAATGAGAAACACGTATATTTTTACCCCACAGGGCGTTGCGTGAGCGTTCTGAATCAGACCATAATATACGGCGAAATGCACTCGGAATAAACAATGAGTTATCCTTTAATTTAAATGATTGCGCGAGAGATAGAATGGAAAAGATAATTATCTTTCGGTTATTCGTCTGCAAGGAAGTCCATTCGGGGATCCTTAGGCAGATAAATATTTCATATAGGTATGTATATACCTATATGAAATATTAAATGTATCTGCCACGCTTACCATACCATGTCCATGAATCAAACGCATATCATAGATAGTGTCGCGAGAGTATCAAGGAAAAGAGGATGAAAAAATTTAAAGGTGAATAAAGATTTTCGTTTATTAAACGAAAAAAAAATCGAATGTCAAGCGTGTGTTATAGGAGGAATTTCGCGATTTTTACCTATAGTGTTGAAGAGAGCTGTGTATTATATGTATCATATGGTACTTAGTTCAGTAGTTTGCGCCAGTTTGAATATGTAAAGTGACAAAGTAATATGTTGACCAATTCTTCTAAGTTTGAGCTTGTTTTGTATTTTAAAGTTAAAAGATGAGCCCAAAATTTACGCTCCAAATCCAAACCTGTTTTGAGTTTTTAAATTGTACAGTCAGCACCAAAAGTAGCTTGGCATATGAAAACGTCAAAGGTCTTTATTACAAGGGAATAGGAACTTTTGACTTCTTTCATATGCCAAGCTACTTTTGATGCTGACTGTACCACAGTAGCTCTAGTATAAGTTTTTTCGAAACATTAACTAATTCGAACGCTTTTGCGTTTCGTCTCAAAATGTATGAAAGTGGTATGAAAACGTGAACAGTGCCTCTGGTGGTCACTAGTGGAAACTAAAACAGTGAGTATAACATTTGTTGCTAACCGATGAACGCGCGTATTTCAAACTGGGTGAGAGCGTTTTCATACATTTTGAGACAAAACGCAAACGCGTTCGAATTAGTTAATGTTTCGAAAAAGCTTATACTAGAGCTACAGGCTAAAAACGAAAAAAAAAACGTTATTCTTAGTTGATACGACGCGACGAAGATTGCATAAGTATAATATAATATTAATGTCATGTTTCAAAAATAACACGTTATTGTGCAGTATTTTTTTAGGCTTGTATAGTACAGTAAGGCTCTTTTAACACTTTTTTTTATGATAATCTGAAAATTGTAACAACTCTGCTATAAATGTAGGTAAAAAAATCTAGTTTTTTTAAAATTAAATTTTCACTTACCGCAACTGCGCAAAGGGTCGCAAAACGAAGCATTTTCGATACACTGGTCACACTCGAGTCACAGAGAGGAATGAGGATTCACCTGTGCGCATCTCGTATATACCGCGCAGCCTCCGGTGACGTCATGTCGCGATAACAAATGGCGCAGTCGGTTGAAAATAAACGCGTGACATAAAAGGGCCATTTTACGGAAAGTTGTACACTCGACTTTTTTTTAATTTGGATAAAATCGGGTTTTTTCTACTCAGAATCGAAAGCACTTTCGAATGATATACGGGAAAAAAAGTGTCCCAATTTTTTTTATTCCATTCCGTTACCGTTTTCATTCTAATTTTGTAATGTGGTGGGGTGTATGGTGGTAACGGAATGGAAAAACTGGAAATTGTATGAAAATTTTGGGACACTTTTTTTTCTCGTATTAGGTTCGAAAATGCTTTCGATTCTGAGTAGAAAAAACCCGATTTAATCCAAATTTAAAAAAAAAGTCGAGTGTACAACTTTCCGTAAAATGGCCCAAAAACCTTTGGACGCTAAACAAGAAAAAGTGTTGCGGTTATCAAGTTATCATTGATAATTTAAAAAAAATTGTCCTTAAAAATATTTAATTTGTCGCATGCTGTCAACACAGTAAATCCTCAAAAAAATGTATAAAGGGTCGGCCGGGCCTTAATAGTTTTAGTTTAGACAAGCAACAGCTTGAAAAGCATAAACCACGTATTAATTTGCACGTTTTTCGGCATTGTGTCTTCACTGCCTCTATTATAATCTGCGCACCTCAATCAAACCAGTTCCGCGCATCTTTACACTTGACCTTAGTTCGCAGTACATTGATAATCGTTTTAGAGACTTCTTGTTGTATTATTTGTGTAAAACGGCAGTGGATGTGACATTTAAATTCTGATAGTTTTCCGCAATCACTTTACTCACTCATTCTACAAGATTAATTCGACTATTAAGTGCTTTGCATGCAATCATGCATACTTTTGCAGCTATCACTAATATCACTATAGCACTTGTCAAGTTGCTTGGGAACTAGTACGTACAGTAACTACCACTATAAGTTCTTTTTCGTTTTAAGATTTTACTAACGCAAATTTTACTAGAAGGGCAGGGAAATGATCATTGTCACCATAATTTTGAGTTACAACATTTTTTGAAGAGCACTATAATTGAGCAAAATTGACACCCTTAAATGTACATTTTTAAATTGGGACTATCTGGAAACATTCTTCAATATAAATTATTTTTTTGGGCCGCAATTTATATGTCTGCCGTGGCGTCCATTTACTAGTAGTTTTACCAATAAAACTAACCTCTAAAAGATCAGCTACTTAAAAAATATTTCCTCAATTTTCAAATATCAGTTATTAGTATTACTTCTCTATATCAAAAAACAAAAATAGAATTAATATAATCAGTCGAATAGCCCGCCCCGTGTCATTCCGGGTGCAAAGGTGCCCATCACGCCAGCCGCGTTACCGCGCTGGATCGCAATAGACAATCTTTGCAACAGGAGCGACCCGGAACGGGGGTCATGTCCTCTCTCTCACAAACGGCGCCCGATTTACACAGGATCACACAGGATGTCGCTATGCATGGGTTATATTTTCTCAACATTCTACACCACCTACACCGAGAAAAAAAACATAACTAACTAGATTTTACAAAGTCGTTTCTTCTCTCTATTGTTATACATATACCTACGTAATCTAATATTGTTTAAATAAATGTTCCATTTCCCTAAGTATACCTAACAGTAGGGGAATGTGGGAATGTGGGCACGATGGAACACTTCTTTTTTAAGTACTAGCTTGTGCCTTTTCTACTTTGTATCTCTTTTTTTATCCAAAAAACATCCTAACAAACTTCTAAACGATTTGCATATATTTTTTAATACTAATACCGAGTCCGTGTTTAGAACCCAGAAATACGTATGAATGTACCAAGCAAATTTCTACTCGAGCGGTTCAGTAGATAGAGTCGATACCCTTAAAACACTAAAACATTTATTCGACTGGAAAACACTATAACTATAAAGCACCTAATTAGTATAAAAATGTCACAGAGAAAATAAAAACATTGTTACTAGTGACAAAACAGGCACAGATTATGGAGAACTCACATGCACAACATTGCACGTTGTAACGAAAGCAACGAAATACGAGAAAAACTAGGTATGCCGAATAATAAATTGAGAGACATGGTTCACTGTACCCCACCTTCCCCACCATTGTTACTAAATACCTACATAAACACAAGTTTTCAACGAAATTATAATTAACTGCTTCTCGTTATCCCTTTGCGGCATCTTTTTACTAGTTTTGACTTCATCTTTGCATATACGATATATACGGCTAAAGACTTGACTTTTTCATGTTCAAAAAATTTTAACGAGACAACATTTTTACATCGATTATTTAATTATAGGCTTCCTAATTTAGACTTCCTGGTAGTTTGTAATGAACAAGCGATCCGACACTTGACTATTACAAAGGACGCTGAATATTTGTAATCAATATTAATATAAACGAGAAACGGTGTCTGCCTGTCTGTCGGTTATGTTTAAGCCGCTGAATTTCGATGAAATTTGTTATGGAGATAGTTTGAGACACAGGATATGATTATCCCGGAAATCATTATTTAAAGGGGTGGAAGTTCGTATGGTCCCCATCGTACCTTTTTAAGAAAATCGAATGGTCAAAAAGTGCGCGCAGGTTCAAGGCATTGGCTATCGTGCCTATGCACAGGACCGCAGCTTTCCGAGGCAGTTTCAGGTTTGCGGCGTCTAAGTGCTGGAATGACCTCCCTCCTCCTATCCAGGGGGCGCCTAGCAAGTATTCCTTTAAGCGTAAGCTTAAAGGTTATTTGTTGACGCTCCAAAAATCCCAATCCTAATCCAGCACAGCAGCAGAAAATATACCAACTTATTTAATTTTTAGTTCTTTTGTTTTTGTACCCTGGATGCTATATGTAGGCAAGCAGTAATTGTAGTTTTTATCTTGTTTATGTATTGTTTGGTTTTTATTTTTTATTAATCTATTGCAGTTAATTTTATTTTATTTCCTGCTATTATACGAGTATATATTGTATGCCGGTCCGTGAGTCACCGACGGTACTGGCTGAACATCAGCGCTGTAGGTGTCTAACACCTCAGCATAATGCTAAGCCAGTGTCCGGCAATGAATAAATGTCTCTATCTATCTATCTATCTATGGAAGAGCAATAAGAAGATAAGCGCCTTCTAACGTGATGAACGCATCCTACGCAGACGGATTCGGGGGAAAAAGCTAGTTAATATTTATAAATGTTTCGTAAAACTAGTTCCTCGGGCTCCTTAGGACACATCCAAAAATTGGAAAAATCTAGGAGAAAACCAAGTAAAAAGGCACAATAAAGTCCATTTTTAGGGTTCCGTAGCCAGAATGGCTAAAACGGAACCCTCATAGATTCGTCATTCTGTC
Source organism: Cenopis cana (assembly GCA_951800055.1). NCBI lineage: Eukaryota > Metazoa > Arthropoda > Insecta > Lepidoptera > Tortricidae > Cenopis > Cenopis cana. Next base: position 15,961,894 of record OX637479.1, on the reverse strand, counting down.
CGTCCGTATGTCACAGCCGATTTAAAGTACTACAACCGCTATATAAAAGTGACGTGAAATTAGGAAAACAAAATATATTAGATGGGGGGGGGGCACTCGTATGGACACACACATGTATATGTACAGTGGGCCAACGAAAATGTTGAGCACTTTAGTACTTTGTCAAATTAAAGAGGTTTCAAATTTTATGACGTTTCAGTCTAGATATTCAGGTTCTAAGTATGCTCAACATTTTCATGGGCTGACTGTAACTCGGGGATGAACAATTTTTTTTCAATGCAAGTATATGTGAGAAGATTTTTGGATAGGCCTTTCGAAATGATATAGAGCCAACTATTGTATAAAATCATAAGCCACCGTCAATTCATGAGTCATCCGTGTACTAGTAAAGATATTACACCATGTTTATTTTAGCGTTGCGATATTTGGCCTTAACTAAATCGGAAAAGCATTGCGATTCGCGGAAACATCCTCTAACCCATAATACAAATAATTTATGCTATTTTAAAAGCTAGGTGCTAAACGAGTAACGTTCATTTTTATAACAAGATCCGTTAGACCTTGTGTCATACAAATGTTTCGTTTGTTATCATCTTTAGGTCTAATGAAGGATTTCGCCCGTCGCCGCGTTGGTGAACACACGTGCTCTTCATAACGACGGGCTGAATCCACTACCGTACAAAACCAATTACCTACTGTCATGGCATCGTTACCGAACAACGTCTAATTTGTACACGTGGTTGGCGAAATCATCAGAAATTTGATGGGAAGCCATTTAAAAAAAAGTTAATTGAAGGTCTAATGAATTTTAATAAATTAACATTACTCCTAACGAAGCCTTCGTGCAAGGGAAAAAGCCCGAGGGACCCGCCGCCCTTTACCCGTCTGATACCCTTTTTAGGGTTCCGTACCCAAAGGGTAAAACGGGACCCTATTACTAAGACTCCGCAGTCCGTCTATCCGTCCGTCTGTCACCAGGCTGTATCTCATGAACCGTAAAAGTTAGACAGTTTAAATTTTCACACATGATGCAGGTATTTCTGCCGCTATAACAACAAATTCTATAAATTAGAATAAAATAAACATTTAGGTGGGCTCCCATACAACAGACATGATTTTTTTTGCAGTTTTTATTGATAATGGTACGGAACCCTTCGTGCGCGAGTCCGACTCGCACTTGGCCGGTTTTTTACCTGACTGTGGCTTTATAGACCGGGCCCAATAAAACGATAGGAGTCCGCGGTTAGAGATTGGCTTGGGGAAAATCCAGGGAAAGCCTCCGACACGAATAAGCGGGCGTTTTAAACACTACACCTAACAATACTCTCTACTACTAAGTCTACTAATATGCTGGCGGCATTTTCTCGCTGTATCGCAATGCCGATACGTTGTGCGAGGAAGTCGCCCGCTCCGGTCACCAGTTACGTCAGCCAGTTAGATACAACGTAGTTATCTATATCGACTAATGTCCTAATTTGGCTTCGTCCTCTTAAAAAATGGTTGGATCGTCATCTAATTAGAATAAAATTGTAAGACTGATCGAATCCTGTTCTTCTTGTCTTCTTCTTCAGTGTGTATTCGCTCATTTTTGGCCATGCGCAATATGCGCATCTTCCCTTCATCATCATCATCATCCTCCTAGCGTTATCCCAGTACAGTTGCATCCTGAAGGATGCCTGGGGTCCGCTACCTAATCCGAAGATTTGGCGTAGGCCCTAGTTTTTACGGAAGCGACTGCCATCTGACCTTCCAACCCCGAGGGGAAACTAGACCTTATTGATTGGGATTATTAGGCTTTGTCAAGTGAGTGGGCAACTTGACTGTTAGAAGTTCTCAAACCGCCCGAAGGCCTCCAACTTGGCTTAACGACTGCTGCCACACAGATAGAAAAGATATCTTTATTCAAAACGCAAAACTCTCTTGCACACAATTTCTTAATGAGAATATTAAATTGCTTGGACCAATCAATATCTCTTGAGTTGAAAAGACCATGATTTTTTATGGAAGAATCAAAATTGTTCAGATCTATCTTTACACATTTTTAAAGCAAATAGGAGAGATTTGAGTTAAGATATTAATTATTCCAAAGAAGAATCACCAAAATTTTCCTTTGAGACTGTCAAGTTTTTACGCAAGAGCGATTAATTCTTGGTTTGATGTTTTCAATCTACATTTAAGACCCAAAGCTCTTCCAAGGAAGAACCCTTAAAATTTTACTCCGAGACTTCTAAGTTTTTACGCAAGAGCGATTCATTCTTGATTTGATGTTTTCAATCTACAGTCAAGAGCCAAAGCTACTCCAAAGAAGAATCACCAAAATTTTCCTTTGAGACTGTTAAGTTTTAACTTTATTTTACTAAACGGTTAAAACTCACGTATTAATTGTCACTTCGGGCGACATGTTTCGAACTCTTCGGGAGTTCTTCATCAGGATGAGTGCGTCTGCGACCCGCGCCGATTGCACACTGTCGAACTACCCGCCGCCCGCCGCAAGGCACGTGACGCACGCGCAGACAGCGCGGGGGCGGGGGCGGGGGGGGGGGGGGGGGGGGGGCAGCTCGGCGCTGAAGGTGTTGTATGAGGTCGTGGTGAGGGATCGTCCCCCCCGATCAATGGTAGGCACACTGAACTCACTATGTCCACTCGATTGTCATAACGCACTTCCCGCTCTATGATCGCGATCACAGGTTTCCATGCCGGCGGCAACACCCAGCCAGCGTCACGATTAAAGTTAGGGCGGCGCCCTATTTCAATCGCCTCTCGGATCATGCGTGGTACGTAGCATTTTTCCCGTACCAAAATCCTCGCCTTGTCGAACCGAATGAAATGGGACGCGCCTGCTTCGCAACCATGCTCCGCCACCGCGGATTTCCTAGTCTCCCTGTTTTTCACGCTGCGTATATGCTCTGACAATCTCGTAGAGACGTTCCGTCCGGTCTCTCCTATGTACGCCTTACCACAGTCACAGGGTATTTCATATACTCCCGGGTTACCGAGCGGCTCCTGGTCCTTAGGAGAGCGTAGCACCTGCCTGACCTTGGTATGGGGCCGGAAAATCGTTCTTATACTGAACCTTCGACGTAATAGGCGTCCAATTTTGTCCGTCACCCCCTTAATATATGGCAGGTATGCAGGCGCCCTCTCCGCCCTGTGTATACGCTGTAGAGTGTATGTACTTGCCGCTCGCTGACTCTACCTCCAGCCATACCCATTCTTCTCTAACACCTGTCTCACATGCTGCAGCTCATCCTTCACGTACTGTGGGTCACAGAGCCGTAGGGCCCTGTTGATGAGCGCTCGCGGGACAGAAGACAGATGTGCGGGGTGATGATGCGAGTCAGCTTGCAAATACCGATCTGTGTGTGTGGGTTTCCGATATACATGTCTCACGAAAGTTTAAATTCAAGTACTGTTAAGTTTTTACGCAAAAGCGATTGATTCTTGGTTTGATGTTTTCAATCTACATTTAAGACCCAAAGCAATAGCTTGTAATGTGTGTGTGTTTGGAATACCAAAGAAGAATCACCATAATTTTCCTTTGAGACTGTTAAGTTTTTACGCAAGAGCGATTAATTCTTGGTTTGATGTTTTCAATCTACAGTCAAGAGCCAAAGCTATTCCAAAGAAGAATCACCAAAATTTTCCTTTGAGACTGTTAAGTTTTTACGCAAGAGAGATTAATTCTTGGTTTGATGTTTTCAATCTACAGTCAAGAGCCAAAGCTATTCCAAAGAAGAATCACCATAATTGTCCTTTGAGACTTAAGTTTTTAAGGCGAGAGCGATTAATCTTGGTTTGATGTCTTCAATCTACAGTCAAGATCCAAAGTTATTCCAAAGAAGAAGCACCAAAACTTTTATTGGAGACTTTTTCGTTTGTTCTGCATCGCGCTATCGAAGTTTTTTAAATCAGTTGCATAAATACAACTTCCAAATAATTCTCATGTGACTTCTAGGCCAGTGAAATCTTACAAATAAAAAAGCTAAAATCGCAAAGCGAGATGTAAAGCTGCATTTTTGGTGTGTTATTCGCACCCCTTAGGAGTATGTGTGACTACATTTTGCAAGCAAAAAAAGTTGTGCTACCTGTATGATACGTGAAAAACTGCAAAATTTTCGGACTTTTTTCAGGTATTGTAGTTCAATTCAAAAACTATGGGTTTTTGACATTACTTGTCTATGGCATTTTTAAAGTACATTAAATTTGCAACAATTTGAGCCTACCTACAGCTCCGTATGTCTTATAGTTTTTGAGACATGATGTTTCAAATATACTGCTTTATTGAGTTTTGCCTATAGTGCGTGTTGTTACGGGTTTCCGTCGAACAAACACTTCACCACCGGCCACCAGCGCCGGATTTTAGTATGTTATCAGGCATATCTCCTGGACCCCGAAACTGCCGGGAGACAATCTCTTCAAGGTCGCTCTCCCGAGTAATGACGTCATGAAAATTGCCGCCGAAACGTTTGGAAAAGTGGCAATCACACCCAACCTATGCAACATACATACACGTGTATGGTATCAAATGAAAGGTGAATAAATATGCCATAACGTATACCTAAATTAAGTTTCAATACATTGAGACAATTCAAAACTAGAAACAAAATAATAAAAAAGTAAGGAAAACATTTTCGGGTTTCCAGATTTTGCATAATAACTAGAAAAGGTACCTGAAAATTATGTTCCCCATAAATAATAATTAGTATTTCAGCTTTACATTATCATTTATTGTTTCTAGATATGACCAAAACTGGGAGAGAAATGCTGAAAAAACCAACAACGCGAAGCCGTTTTTCCATATAAGATAAAAAAAAAAGATGAAACGTCTATTTTCCATGAACTAGCTCCAGCATTTTAGTATATTATCACATGTTATGTGAACCGTAAAACTGCAAAGAGACTGAGAATTAAGTTTCAATACATTGAGATAATTCAAAACTGCAAAGAGACTGTCTCTGACCTGCCATAACCGTTCCAGATTTTTGAGAAATGCAAATTACACATAAATTATGCTACATATACAAAAGTCTATTATGTCACGCGAAAGCTAATTAAATTTGCTATAATTTGTGTGTAATTTGCTTTTCTCAAAAATCGGGGGCGGTTATGGAGAACCAGACAGGTCATAGACTGTCTTTTTGCTGTTTTATGGTTCACATATCATGTCTAACAATATACTAAAACGCTTGAGCTGGTTCATGGAAAATAGGCGTTTCATCATTTTTTTATCTTATATGGAAAAATGGCTCCGCGCTGTTGGGTTTTTCAGCATTTCTCTCACAGTTTTGGTCATATCCAGAAACAATAAATAGTTATGTAAAGCTGACAAACTAATTACTATTTATGTGCAACATAATTCTCGGGTACCTGTTCTAGTTATTCTGTTAAATCTGGAAACCCGGAAATGTTTTCCTTACTTTTTTATTATTTTGCTTATAGTTTTGAATTGTCTCAATGTATTGAAACTTAATTTAGGTATACGTTATGGCATATTTATTCAGCTTTCATTTGATACCATACACGTGTATGTATGTTGCATAGGTTGGGTGTGATTGCCACTTTTCCAAACGTTTTGGCGGCAATTTTCATGACGTCATTACTCGGGAGAGCGACCTTGGAGAGATTGTCTCCCGGCAGTTTCGGGGTCCAGGAGATATGCCTGATAACATACTAAAAGCCGGCGCTGGTGGCCGGTGGTGAAGTGTTTGTTCGACGGAAACCCGTAACAACATGCACTATAGGCAAAACTCAATAAAGCAGTATTTTTGAAACATCATGTCTCAAAAACTATAAGACATACGGAGCTGTAGGTAGGCTCAAATTGTAGCAAATTTAATGTACTTTAAAAATGCCATAGACAAGTAATGTCAAAAACCCATAGTTTTTGAATTGAACTACAATACCTGAAAAAAGTCCGAAAATGTTGCAGTTTTTCACGTATCATACAGGTAGCACAACTTTTTTTTGCTTGCAAAATGTAGTCACACATACTCCTAAGGGGTGCGAATAACATACCAAAAATGCAGCTTTACATCTCGCTTTGCGATTTTAATGTACAATTTCACTGCCCTATTCGGTCCCAGAGAGATCTCTCTATTGTGGTCTGTTCCTGTGTTTTCTGTGCATTGTATACAATTTGTAGTTTAACCTTTACAGATATCTCGCGTTGTAGATAATTCTACACTGGAGCATATTTACTTAGGTATCTACAGACATTGGTGACTTCGACAATCGACGTAAGCGCAACTGAAGATTCAGGACGCCGCCTTGCAGCCAACTCTCTCTCCCTGTCTATTTCTCTAGGTTTGTGCCTTTGTGCCACCTAGCATGCCTCCTATAGGTACATGCCAGGTACCTGTACCTCAACTCTCAGCAATTTGACTGCTCTCCTTTTCATAAAAAAATAATTGCAAGAAATTTTGGCTCTTGATGTAAATAATATCATATTTTACAATGAGTAACATACTCTTGAACCAATGTTTTTTCTTGTTTTCGTGAAGAAATACAATTCTCGATTGAATTATGAGTTTCTTAACCCAAGAAACAAAGTTTCTTGGTACAAGTTGTTTAAGTGTTGCACTAAGACCTTAAGATTCAATTAAAAAAATACAATACATAAAACAAAACGCTCACGCTCTTGGCCGAATTATGAGTTTCTTGGTACAAGTTATTTAAGTATTGCACTAAGACCTTAAGATTCAATTGAAAAAATACAATACATAAACCAAATCGCTCACGCTCTTTGCCCGAATATTAAGCTTTTAAAAAAAAACTTTTTAGAGCTTGGATTAAGTATTTAATTTTTTAGGTTAAATAATAAACTTTGAGACATTTTATATCTTAACGCAAGAAATTTCTGTTTTCCTTATATAGGAAACACAAAATACCTTGAATCAAGAGTATTTATTTGGCTGGAGAACTATTTTCTATCTGTGCATAGACAGCAACCAGGATCAACGGCTTAACGTGCCTTCCAAAGCACGGGAGCGCTCAGTTAGTAACTATCAAAGCGGTCACCCATCCAAGTCCTGACCGCAGGCGCCGCTGGACCACGAGCGCTCCAATCATCCCTTCAACCACCTAAAGGGGTAAAGTTCACTTTTTTTAGTTTTTCGTTAAAAACTCGCAGACGGTGGCCCACAGCAAAAAATGTTCTGAGAGATAAAAAATGTACATATAATTCTCCACATAAAAGGTTCCACACACTTTTTGTGAATATTTAAGGAGATTTTAAAGGGGCGATGTTAATCAAATATTGCTTTCCATTGAAAATGATGAATGATGATGATGAACCCGCAATGTAATGAAACTCGCATACGAGTCTCGTACGTGTGTAAATAAGGCCTTATTGTGTGTGATTAAATCGTCAATCGGGTGGTCCTAAAGCTTCTGGAATGCACCATATCAAAAATAATTATATCGAGAGCGAATTTCACGGAACGTGAAGTGCATTGCGTGCATTGCATAAATCGCATTTGATTTAGCGTTGTGGTTATTCGAGTTGAGCCATCGAGTCAGTCATATCTTGGGTGCGGTTTTCACAGAAGTGCTTGACCTTGTATAATAACATATTAGGATGTGCTTTTTCGCGGAATATTTCTGGTGTTACTTCTTTAATTAAGTTAGCCTCGCACGAGTGTCTGTGGAAGTACGAGCATTAAATTATGTTTAGGTACACTTAAGTAAGTTTAAATCAATATACGATTTTTAAGGTCCTTAGACTCCTCGATTTGTACACTGAGCGAAAAAAATACGAATTATTAGTAAGTTTTAGTGAATCCCAGGACAAGGAGATTATAATACTAACGGTTACAAAACAGTTTTTGATAATAGTAGCTATTTACTAATACCAAAAAATTTGTCCTTGTAATTACTAATTACTATTAAACTGTTTTGTAACCGTTAGTACCTATATTATTTCCTTGTCCTGGGATTCACTAAAACTTACTAATAATTAGTATTTTTTTTCGCTCAGTGTACAAATCGAGGAGTCTAAGGACCTTAAATATCGTGTTTAAAAATAGAAAGGTTGAACTTTTTTTTTAATATGTACTTGTTTAATTCAATGATGGCACATGGTACGGGATGTGAAAATAATAGGCGACAATGTAAATAAGAAGGTTTGAAAAAGTACCTATGCTCCGATGATTTGGGCATGTTGAGTGGATTTCTGAAATTAGACAAACTAAGAAGATTTACTTCCCGGAAATGGAAAGGGTCGGAAGAAGCTGACCAATGCGATGGTATTTTGACCAAATTTCTGCGATACTTAACCTGAGGTCTGACGGCGAAAAAACAAACAAAAGATTGTTTGTGTTATGATCCCGTACATCGTTGTTATAGCGGCAACATAAATACATCATCTGTGAAAATTTCGACTGTCTAACTATCACGGTTCATGAGATACAGCCTGGTGACAGACGGACGGACGGACGGACGGACGGTATAGCGACACCGACAGCTGTCAGGCAAAGACCAGTTCAGAAGTACCCGCAACTCAAGAGCCTGTTTGAGGATGTGAATGGATATGATCGAAACGATACAAGATGTATATAAGGGCCAATGGGAGGACTGCTAACCCCGAATGGGATACGGGCTAGTATAAGTAGGATACAAGTATCTACACAAAGAATGTCCCAAAAAGGACGCAACATTTAAATTGGCCGCCATTTTTGCATTTTATTGCTGGTAACCCTAAATAAATACTATTTGCCAGCTGATAGTATAGGGTTTTTAAAAATGAAGCACACTATACGAAAGAACACCTCATTTTTATTCTTGAACAAAAAACAATGAAAATTTGGCTACGGATTCTCGCAAATTTCGTACAAATTACAGATTTGGCCCCCTATGTCATGTGATTTAACACCATCAGATTTCTTTCTATGGGGTTATTTGAAGTCTAAGGTCTATGGCAAAAGTCCTAACGCATTAAAGGTCGAGGTTTAATGTTGCATTCGCGAAATTCAGCCACATTTGTACAAAATAGTCAAGGAAAATTTCATTATAAGAATTCGTATGTGCCAGCAAAGTCGTGGTGGGTATTTGCCTGATGTGCTATTTCATGCATAACCCTATCCTATGTAGTTATTGTTAAAGAAAAACAGTAACTTAAAAAAAATGGGTTTTCTATTAAATTCAAATATTGCGTCCTTTTTGGGACACCCTATCAGTGGCGGATTGTCCATATAACTCGATTCCCACCGGCTTGCCTAATTTTCAGCCAGTCCAGGTCTTTTACTGCGTATCATGAAGAATAAGAAAGGAAAATTATTTACTGCTTCCCTAAGAATACCTAGGTTCTACCTAGTTTAGTTCTTATTAGTAGTACGTTTTTGTTAACAATTTGTATTGATAAATGAACCTCCAGGTCTTTGTACTAACGTTATTTAGTACACTACGTGTACAACATTTGTTACTTGTATATGCGACTGTTTGTGTTCTTAAATAAATTAAAAAATATATATATATATTTGACGCGCCGCCACTGCACCCTATATATTTTATTCACTTTGTTATGTTAAGGTTCTTAACCATATCATCAGCATATAATTATTGATACCTTTTTGCTAGCAAAATATCACAATGAAATAGTGAATCATCCACGAAACAGGAAGATTAAGTATCAATCAAGTAAACGCCTATTATGGTGTCATGTCAGGTCGTGTTCTTATGTTATTAATTATGTCGAACTTGAAGGGATCATAAAAAAATAGAATTTACGCAATAATCAGCATGACTGCATGTCTAAAATAAGGCAAGCACCTTTAAACTATATCGCATCGTTAACCAATCTTCTTTGCCAGTCGGCTAATAAACGGCGACTAGAAATAATTAATTAATTTAAAAAAAGTAGAAATATTTCATTATTATAATATTTATAATTAATTAAGATCTAGGTGAAACTAGATGGAAATCTGCTAAGGTAAGGTAGGATAAAACTTATCACCGGGTAAGACTACCACAGTCATATTCACTCTTAATGTCACCTTACAATAAAGTCAATAAATTATGTAAGTCCCCACTTCAATGTATACCCTGCCTCTTCCAAAAGCACGCATGTCCTGAAAATTATTAGAAACGTAACCTAATGAGAATTTTTCAGCTTCAGGATGTCATTATGTATAAAGTCGTTATATGGCCGCGGCTATTACACGATAAAGGACTAAACGAAGCACGCGTTCTTTCCATCAAGTGGTGTCAGAAAGTGATCGATAAATAAATATTTGTGGACAATCTTACACAAATCGACCTAGTCCCTATCTAAGCAAAGCTTGTACCTACCTACTACGGGTATAGGCGACGATATAAATACTTATCATGAAAATTAGAAGTAGTTCATAATATTTGAGTCAACAGTCAATAACATTATACCACCGGCAGTAAAGTTGTGTAAAAAAAACTAAAAATTCCCATTACCTATTGCCCAGGATGGATCTACATAATATTATACTTGCAAATTGTACGTAAATAACAAGTTCCTGCCCAACTGTGTGACTAAGTACATTATTGATGACAATATTAGATTAAGTATAGGGAAAAAACTGCACCCCATTTAGAATTCAATCGTGAATTGAAAAAGAATACCTACCACGTCCGTCCTAACCATCGCTAGTTCAAACAAGCTTATGTCTCCATAGACGTCTATCTCCGTACATCATTTTATGTACCTTTTTAGTCACGCTAATGTTATGCCATGCTTTGCGGCTTATGATACCAATCACTGATACAGGCCTAGTCTAAAACGTCTAAAGTTTATCATAAGTTCATTGTAGATACGTCACTCATTACTGCAAAGATACGCATCGGGAGTTCATCACGAAAAGTTCAAGGTGTCATCCTATTATATTCATTAGATCAACCTAATCTCACCACTCATCTCCAATATAAAATGAGCCTAAGTTTAGAACAACTCTGTGACGTTGGAGGTCTTACTTAGATTGGATTTGGCTAGTTGTTGGGTTACGTTGTGAACACTAGCCATGGGATTCAAACGGACATGCTTACTCTACTCATATTTACATAATCTATGAGGAATCTTCGTACAGTCAGCTGCACAAATATTTAAGTGACGGCTCCAAAATATTTAGATAGTTATTTACTGATTATATTTTTTATTGAAGTTTCACTGTTTCAGTGGGTTTTCACGGTTAGAATATTATTTCATTATCTTAATATAGGCGTTATATTGCAGTGGTCTCCACCACTTATGTACTTGTTGAACCGTGCCATTTCATACAATACAAATATTGTTTATTGTTCGAGCTGTTGGTTTGTTGTCACTAGCGACTCTAGTAGCTATATTTTTAGGCTAATTTACCGACAACGACATACAGAGCTTAACGGATCTTTTGAGACGCTATAGTCATCAAATGCTCGTCTATTCTAATTTTTATTGCAGTAATACCAGAAAGTCTTTTCTTTGCATATATTTTGCGTAAATGCCAAATTTTGATTCTGGTGGCCAGTAAAATACTCTTCAGAAGAATACTCAGTGAAGTGATTAATGGATCCTGCATCTTATTCCGCAGCAGTAGGGCCCACATCAGAATGGGCAGCGGGCAGTCTGTCCGCAAGACGCACTTCTCTCGCCCGCAGTCGTCAGAAGAAGAACCAGCCGACCCCCACATCAGTATTTCAAATAAGATGGTGAGGCCTTTCTTGCATTTTTTGTAAAAAAAAACTTTACAGCATTGCGGCACAGAATAGTCACCTAGGCTACTTACTTCTGTACAAAGGGAACACTAACAAACGTTCACAGGCACAGGCAGGTCACATTACTTTCCTCAACCTCAAAACACACCTTTCTCCTACGTCCTTTCAAATATCAAATGTGTGCTTTAAAGAGTAAATGCCTCGTTGATACAAAAAGGAAAGTTCGTCCAGCTCACGACTTCTTATCCACCTCGAAAAATTCAGGAAGCCTGATCAACAAGTTGATTTAAGGTTCTAAATCCTTGTCTTTAGTAAGCCTGACCAATTGTCCATGCATGGTCGTGATGGAGGTTTCCTCCAGATTTTGCCCTAGCCACCCTCCAACCGCGTACTCCTATCGCTTTATTGGGCCTGGCCTATAAGCCACATTCAGGTTTAAAAAAAAACTTTCTGTAGGTATTATTAATGATTATGTAGGTATTATTAACGCAGCGTTGGAAGGCCCCCAGAAGGTGGGCTGATGACTTGGTTAAGGTCGCGGGAGTCCGCTGGTTGCGGGCAGCCCATTACCGATTCAAATTCAAACATTGTAGCATTCTCTGTCCAGCATGGCGAGCACATAATGGCCTCGAGAGTATGTCGGCTTTTCTCGAGCTACGCGTCTTTTTTTGATAGGTGCTGTTAGAAAGTGATGGATAGCTCGAGATAAGCCGACAAAATGACACTGCCATCATGTGCTAGGCCTACAGCAGTGGATGTTTTTCGGCTGATGATAAAGAATTATTGTGTATCTTTAGGTAGAGCGGCTTGTAGAAGATGCTACCCTGGCCGGAGGCGCCGCAGCAATAAAGCCGCGCAAGCCTCGAGAAGATCTCAAAGACAAGATACTCACAGAGAAGATGAAGTGTCTGGACGAGACGCATTCAGAGAGAAACAAGTGAGAGTAGCTTTCAGTTCCATAGTGTACATATAGGTAGTGCATGTCATCCACGATGACGCGATACTAATGTATGCGCAATTGTACGGATTGGGCTGTGGAGGGGCGCGCCTTAGTGGATAACACGCGTTATACCCATCGTTACGTTATTCTCTCTCAGCTCAGCTCAAAATGTACGCAATCTTCCCGTAGGTACCTACTGTCGAACCAACTGAATCATGACCCACCATAGAACCTTGTCACAGAAACTGTCATCGTACTGCCTCACAAGAAAAATCATTATGACATTTTCTGTGGCAAGGTTCCACGGTGGCTCACGATTTAGTTGGTTCGATAGTACCTACAGGCACAAAATAAAAAATATACAGAAGGTCCGTTCCCGCCGTTCTTGAAAATACATACCTAAACTTGCCCGACTCACAGGGTTGCTTCTGTATTGAATCTGAATTTTAAAAAGGAGTAGGTATAATAAAAATTCTTCAACATGACATTTAAATATGAACCAGCGTATCTTGGTAAAAAACCGGCCAAGTGCGAGTCGGACTTCGCACATTTAGGGTTCCGAATCAACCTCAAAATATGATTTATCAATATATTAGTATTTGTTGTTAAAATATACGTAATATTGAATATTGTCACCAAATTTCAAGTTCATAGGTCAATGAGAATTGAGAAGTCTAAAAATTCTTCGGAACAAATTTTGTGACAGACGACGGACGGACGGACGGACGTCTGGGCGACACCAATAGGGTTCCGTGACCCTTCGGGTATGAAACCCTAATAAATTGATGCGTGACCCGCTGCGAGTTGTGACTTGTGACCGGCGGCGGTCGAGAGCGCCAACAAAGAATATAAGTACCTAATTAGTTAGGTACCTACTTAACTAAACCATAGTACTTAAATACTGGCGTTTTACCAGCGAACGATAAGATGAATGTGTAATGGTTGATCGTGGTTATCAAAGCGGCTAGTTTCAAAAAATTTGCTACCTACCTATGTATTGTAACTACTAAAATGAGAAAACCGTTTTATTTACCTTTCAATATCGTTTGAAAATTTGAAGAAAGTGTAGGCACAGTGTTTTGTTGTATTTAAACAATAAAATACATTCCAACTCTAATAATATCGGTTATTCATTTTGACGTACGTGACACAAAGTACCTACGTAGCGGCGGGGACGTCAAGTGATCAACGCGCGCACAACTAGCACTCGCGACGCGACAGTGACAGTCGCGACTAAGCTCGTCCGAAATCAACCGAGAATGCCTGTAAATGTTATGTCTGTGTGCGTGCGGCGAAAATGGCACTTTGTACTGAGCGGACTCTCTGCTCCGGCGCGCGCCGCCGCTATTTACTTTGTGCTACAGGCTACAGGCTCCAACCTAAGTATAATATTTGTATAATAGATGTCGCGGTATAAAAACTGTATAGCAGAACTAAATGAGAACAACAGCCATTTACTATAAGGGGAAGATTTCCAGAAGTGGTGGAAGTCTGACATGAGCTTCACTTTTTTAATTTAACCGCCATCTAGCGGCCATCACTTGTAGCCGTCTTGTCACACATATAACAACGCTCTAGAGTCGTACGTAGTTTACACTGAGTGCTGCTGTGCTTAGTTCAGCACCTTAACCATAGATGGCGCAAAAGCTAATACGTGAAATGCCTGATTTTGCGACTAAAAAATATTTTAACAGCTCGAGTTTCGTTTCTCAAAATCTAATAAAGCAGTTTTTCAATTACGATACTTCTTAATTGAGCTACACTTTTACCATGTTTTTGTACCTTACCTATTCCTTTTTTCTCAGAATTTGGAAGTTTTTCGTTTTTCCTGCTAAGAATCATGGGTACCATGTACCATACTACTGATTCTTATACTTATTCTAAAAAATCGTATGACGTTTGGCCACTATATAACCGGTCCATACAAAATGTATGAAAAAATGTTACAGTGTTGATCTTTTCATGTGGGTATTTTATTCATGATTCCTTTTTATAATGAAATAGGGCACTCACATGCTACTGCCCCGTATTAAAATTCATCAATATTTTCAGAATAACAGTGGACGACATCAACTCCCTAGCACGTCGGATAGATATGCGGGCATCCACCTTGCCAGGAGTGGACGCCGTGTGTCCAGACTTCCAGCAACGCGTCATCGAATGCTACAACGAGGGAGAGGAGGCGGGCGACGTCGTCAAGTGCTGGAACACCATCGGTAAAAAAAACTGTTGATTTCATAAAAAATAACTTTACATAAACTAAATCTATTTAGGTTGCTAAATCTCTATGGTTGAGATTATGACGTTGGACGTTGGTTAGTGTCCCACTTAGCGACTACACTTTTATTTTAATCTGACAGTGCCTACGCCAATAGAGCAGGAACAGAATTGGAAAAGGCGTCTCTAAAAGATGCAAGCGGCAAATCATGTAACAGATGGGGTGACAACGTTATCAGAGGGTTTGGACCCTGCAGAATACGGATCTGCCTGTCGCCATCTCGAAATTTGAGCCGGAAGTACAGTATACCGGAAGAGGTGCAGCCCATACAAAAAATTTCGTAGTACATTTAGTAAATCGATGCTCCGGTACTTTAAAAGAAGTCCGATTGATATCATTTTTTGGTATGTTGTACAGGACAATATTAGCCATGGTAACCTAAAATTTTCGGCCCTCTAGCGCCATAACTTTGGCCGCCATCTTGGAAATAGTGTCACTTTTTTCAGTTTTTTGCTTATACTATCATCAAAGTTCATTCAAGTGCTAAACATAGTTCTGCAATATTGTAGAATACAATATTTGCTAAAACTTTTGTGTACAAAATTTTTTTCCATGGCCCCTAGGGACGAAGATATGACAGGAGATATCATTATAAATTGTCACTTTTTTCTAGTTTCCTCTCATGTTTACATTTTAAGTGCATTTTAGCGCTAACTGCAGTTGGGAAATATTGTACGAGTAGATCACAAAATTAGCTACAACTTTTGTATTGAAATATTTTTTCCACGACCATTAGGAAAGAAGATATGAAGTCATCTATGGAGTACTACAACCGTCGAAATTTACTACTTTTCCAGTTTTCTGTCCATCTTTTGTTCCATGTCTGTCTGTCTGTCCGTCCGTATGTCACAGCCGATTTACTCAAAGACTATTATTACTACAATTATGAAATTTTCTAGGAAGATGTATTCTATGAACTGTGATATAAATGGGATGAAAAAATTAGGAAAAAAATATTTTAGGTGGGGCACCCTAATATGTACATATGTAACCGGGGATGGTTTTTTTTTTCAATGCAAGTAAGTAGTTGTGAGGGTTATTTTTGGATAGGCCTTTAAAAATCATATAGGGGTTACTAAAAAAAAAATCCGTTTAAGTGAACCGTTGGTGAGATATTCGGTCTGAAAGTCGTACAAAATGTGTTTTTATTATAAATCTGACAGTGCCTACGCCAAATCTAAATTAGGTGCCAAAAGCGGGCTCCGAACGCCTTCCGGATACCGGAAAAACTCGAGGAGGATTTTTTAATTATGAATGAGTTCTATTTACTTATATAGTTGAAAACTGGCTTTTTTCCGCGACTAGCGAACTCGTTCACCACGTTAGAATTTAATTCGTTATTCTTTTATTTCAGGCAGGAGCTTACCTAGTTATCGCTCTTCTATACTAACTTTAGGGGTGATTCCGGGGTAAAACACATCCTATCTCCTTGCGGAACTTAAACTGTCTCCATACTCAATTTATCTTTCTAATTATAATATTCCCCGGTTTAAGCGTGAAGAGGTAACAGACAGACAGACACACTTTCGCATCCATATTCAATATTATAAATGCGAAAGTGTGTCTGTATGTCTGTCTGTCACCTCTTCACGCTTAAACCGCTAAACTTTAGGATTAGATGAAATTTGGCATGGAGAAGTTTGAGTCCCGTCCCGGGCAATGACATATGGGTCAGGCCGTAGATTTTGCCACTTTACTACGAGTCGGTCGCGCAAAATATTCTCCGAGATGGTCGCGCAGATTGACGCAAAACGATAACGCATCCATTTTGCGTGATCGTTGCGCGACACCTGCGCGATCGTTGCGCGACATTTGCGCGACCGTTGCGCGACATAGCGCAAATAAAATCGACAATTACTCAGTAAATTGACTATGTTTTGAAGTGAATTTAACCTTGAAAGATCACGCTCACCTTACTTAATATGCCGCAAGAACAATAACAGATATTAATTCAACACTTACCTTGAAATCTCAAAAAATGTGCTCCGAAAAAAAAGTGACCCATTTCATTTCGAAGCACTGCGTCATCAGACTGGCGAAAATAACGGCCTCTGTCGCTATATTGACCACAGATTAGGTTAGTTCGGTGTTGCCACTACTCAGAATACAAACTACCCGTTGTTTAACGCCACAAATTGGGGAGATAATGATCTCGCAACAAAAATCACGCACAGACAATGGCTGTTGGTCATTTTATTATAATGTACGAAAAACAATATACTTTCTTAGCAAACACGAAACGATATTTAAAAGGGGTATAGGTAACTATTATATCATAAAGTCAAATCAAACAGATAACCAGAAATAGGTATTGTTTCAATTTTATGATCGCTCAAAGTGCACTACTACCAAGGCGGATTCGCGATTTTTATGAAATTTTCGCCCTTTTTTGACAAATATATCGTCATAACTTTCCAAGCTTATGAATTTATTGAAATATCTCTAGTGACCATGGTTCACCATTTCTTGGGGAATAAAATGCAGTAGTTGATTAATATATAGTCATTAATAAAGTTAGAAAAAAAAGAGGCAGAGAGTTAGGTTATACAAAAAGTGGCAAAATCTACGGCCTGACCCATATACTCGTAGGATGCTTTTTATCCCGGAAATCAAAGGGAGTAAAAGTTTGTTTGGAAGTGCGATAACTAGGTAAGCGCCTGATATAAAAAATAGCAATTAAATTCTATCGCGATAAACGAGTTCCACGCGGACGAAGTCGCTGGAAAAAACTAGTTTAATGTAAAAAAATATTTGTATGGATTTCAGGTGAGTTCTCTGCTTGCGTGGCTGCCGCAAGCGCGGCTCGATTGCACGCGCACTCGCGGCACGCGGCCGCGGCGGCGGCGCGGCGCGAACGCGGCGTGGCGCTCGCGCGACTAGATCTCGGCGCGCCATCATAACAATTCAGCACAACGAAGCTTCGCAGCTGGATACCATCTCCATTTCTATCCTTCGAACCTGGCGAGTGCGTGAGAGATGGATAATATTCGAAGCTTCGTAGAAAAGGCCTGTGGTGACAACGAGTGCGTAATCATCCACGATGAAGCGCCCCTCCACAGCGAATCTTATACTAATGTAGGCGCAATTGTATGGATTGGGCAGTGGAGGGGCGCGCCTTCGTGGATGACACGCACTATACAGTGGTGTTTGAGGATCGAAGTTCGATAGGCTCTGTAGTGGCCAGAGTAAAGGATTTTACTCGCATCTAATGGCCAGGACTTGGCATCAACAGCTGCATCTGAATGCCACAAGCTGCCTTGCTCTTCCAATGGTTGCGTGACACAGGACCGTTTACGGCCCGGCCAGCGGTTTTCCTAATACATTGTGTGTGTCCCTAACTAACCGCAGTGTGTTGCACGTCTAGACAGATCAAACGCTTGCGCCAAGTCGAAGCCGGGCTGTTACAGTTGCAGGTCACATGACGTCCCACCAAACCAATACCAAAGCAAACCAAAGCTACGTGGCAGACCGTAAGAGCGGTCTGGTGAAACTGAACCATACCATGGATATACTCGTAAAGTAACTCGACCAATGTAAGGAGACAACTGGCACAGAAAAAAGGCTATAGTTAGTTGGTTTGTTGAATTAGCAGGTGCAATGATCGGATGACAGATGTGACAATAATCGGGCAGGCGGAATGATCGGCCTGCAGGCGGAGCTGATGTAGCTATACCTACTGTTCACTCGCATCGCGTGCAGCAGGTGATATAGAGATGGAGATGACAACTTCGATCTTTGAATTCCGCTGCGGACTCACTGTTCATTTGCCTGTAAACATTAGAAACCTTACACGAAGTTGTTAGATTTCAGACGTCTGTTTGTATGACACATACTCATGAAATCGATTGCATGCTTATAAAAATAAAGCTTTACTGATTTTTAAGTTGGTTTGTGTCAATTTGCGTTAATGGTCATGTCATGGCCGGCCAGTAGCGTAGAAGGTTCCAAGATTTATGCACTTAAGTTTATATTAATTAAGGGTACAACAATTTAAATACTTTATTAGTAATTAACATAATACACATTAATAAAATAACCTAATCTAAAAACAAAATAAACTAAAACCTAAATAAAAATAATTACAAATAAAAAATGGCCTCAAACTCGGAGCTCGGCGGTAGGGTGCCCAGAAGGCTGGCCGCATTGCCGCGCTGAACAGCATAACAGCAATGCTGATAGGTAACACAATATGTGAATTTTTAAGGAGGAAAGATCAATAATAGTTAATAATTTAATGGGGTACCGGGCCAAAGGTGTCAATAGGAGAAATGTGTATTTCAAAGACAGAAGCAGCACTTCCGAACTATTTGAGAGCTCTCTATTTTAAAAGTTTTTAAACGACGGTTCTGGAGGGCTAAGTACTTAGTTCTAAAGTACTGTGTTAGTGTTAAATCTTTAAATTCGCATTTATTCTATTGCCGTCTTTGTCCCATTTACTTAGAATGTATCGATTTAAGCGTTTTTAATTAACTCATAAACAATGATCGACAGGCTGTCTCGAAAACCGAATTCTAAAACTAAATAAAAAAACTAAACTTAAAAAATCTCCAATGAAGTTTGAATTGACAGTGTAAATTGGTTTGTTCAAATCAGCGTCCTTTTTAAATCTTTATGCTTATAAAATCTTTCAATTAGCTAAAATAAATTAATAATTAATGTTTTTTGAGTATTTTCGTTAGATCTTTTATTAGTCAAGTAAAAAAATATTTATTTTTACCGTAGTTTAATACTTTATTAAGTATAATACTTGAACAAAAGGTACCTACTAATCTAAATCTAAAGTAAATAACCACTCTTTTGTTCCTCTGTTGCAGCGAAATTTAGCTAGCCAGGTCAGCGAGTCGCCTTCGGCCGCGTCTCGGTACTACAAAGCACGGAGACGCCTGCCATTATAAATTCGTAATAGCCCACCTTTTCAGCTTAGAACTAAAGTGACCTTTGTTGGACCTTTTCAATGAAAGTGAATAGATACTGTCTAGGTACCCATGGCATGTAGCACCCTCGGCCTCATCACTTACCAACAGGTGAGATAGAGGTCAAATGCTTTTAAATTATTACCTATTCTAAGATATAAAAAAAGTTAATGCTAAAAGAAAGAGCTGTTGGCGTAAATCAAAATATACAAAAAAAATCGTATACGATGTATCCACAACTACTCATGTCATGTCAAAGTCATGGTGAGTCTATAGTCCAAGCCCAAATAAAGCTCTATTTAGCTTGGGACTCGGAATACATCTTATCGAGTTAGGTACCTACTACAGTCACGAGTTTTAATTTCGGACCCACTTAAGGTTGACAGTCCTGTCAAAATGTATAGAAATTCAAAGGAAAAGTTTGCGAAATGGGTCATAAATTAAAGCGCGCGACCGTACCTACTGAGGTGATGTACATCACAGATATATACTTGTAGGGTAAGGTTTTTAGGTGTTTTCCTTTACCGAACTGTTTAGTTTTCTCTAACATGTTTCGAACCCAGAGATTACGCTAGTTTGCTCGCGATCGAGAATGTTGTGATACATCCGAAACATCTGGCGACTAGTAAATTATTAGTAAAATAATAATGTGTTTCTATCAGCTACATTATTAAATACCTACTGTCCGTCTTTAGGCATACCCTTTGAACGCTTTCATATTTGAATGAAGTGATCACTCGGACGCCAAGCACTGTTGAATTGATATAACGTTTTTTATGTCACACTTGGCCATAAAGCGACAATTACCGCACGGTTCGCGCGCGGGAAATCCCACTTCCTGGCCAGGGGGTGACATAAAATTTTGTACTTCACACGGGCGGTAATAAAGAAAGCCTCAGATCGCATATTTATCGCCCTTGCCTTCGGCTCGGGCTTCAAATACCTGCGATCTGAGACATTCTTTGTTTTACCGCCCTTGTTAAGTAATGTACTATAGTGGTTGTTGGCGTGGTGGGCACGACGACACACGACCTCTTTATAGGTTCTTGGCATTCAAAGGGTTAATAGGTACTATTGTTTTTTCTTACGTGTCTTGCTATTCTTAAAGGTTTTATTAGAGTTTACCTAGGCGCATAATCATGCTAGTGAACTATTAATGAACACTAATAACTTCGTTCACTTGATCTACCACTCTGATTGTGCATTCATATTATGTATTGAATGCTCAAATTGTGTTGCCTAAATTTCTGGGATTGTTACAATTTTGCTGATTATACCTCTAATGAGGCGCGACAATCGAAAACCAATAGCGATTGATTATACTCGTACGTGCCCGTCATTTGTATTATATTACTGACGACTCTGCATTATATTATATTTGCACAACTGTGCTCTACGAATTGACGAGGTGGACATTTCTTCATAAACACTAAGCTCAAACCATCTTCATCATCTTCGACATAGGTACTACATTATTATCCCTACTGCGGGGGGTGACATCAGCACATTCTAGGGCTTGCCTAGGCCCACGTTCCTAGAAGAAAATAAACCGAGGTATCTTTGCAATTTATGACACCGTATTCAAAATCGAAAATGGATATTTCATGAAGTTGGAAACTAGGCATTTTCAAAGAGCTATTTAAAATGATCAAAATCAGCATGATAAAATTATTGAATATAGCAAACCTTTATGTGAATCAATTTGTTTGAAAATTGCATGCAGTTCTATTACTAAATGCATTTGGAATATATGACATCTTAAATAATGCGGAGAGATTTGTTTCCAAATGAGCTAAATACCACGTTAATTGTTTAATTGCGGTTAGGCCCAGAAGGCGCTTACCATTATTCATATTTCATTGCCACCGTGTTAAATTGAATGGTTGTATGTGTAATTTTATTATTTAGAACGTTATTCCTTTTCAATTAGCGTGCCATAGGATTTGCCACAAAAGCTGGTTTATCCATTGCAAAGCTGTTGTGGTTCAACGTGTACGCATTGGACAGATTTAGCTGGCATTGGTTATGCGTGTTTATGAATTAAACGGCTTTATATTTTGGTCAGTTAGATTAGTAAACCCAGTGGGAATAATTCCAGGCGTTCAATAACTAAACAAACTCCTATACAATTTACAATCCACCTTTGATTTGAAACCAATACTGTGGAATCTCGTACAGTTTAGGCTTTTTACGTGTTCGGAACATTAAAAAAATAATTAGTAAATAAACAAAAATTTGCGCAGTTTATGAGTAACGTATGGAACTCAAATAAGTTTTTGTCAAAAATGTAATTTTTGTTTAAAGCTTTAATTGCCAACTTTACCTACTTTTTTTTCCAAAGTCATCAGCTACCTACTGGAGGAGTGTTTATCTTGTGTAATTTAGGAGTTGCTATGTCCACGTTCTGTCTCTATCATCAGATCAGCTCGATGTTACCATAATATTGCATTGTCACCAAACTTGACATAAGTAACGTAATGGCACCAATTATGGACGGCTTAAGACCTCTGTCGACATCTTTTGGCTATAACTCTCTTATTTTATAAGTTTGATGTTAGTTATTTCAAAGAAAATGTAGCTTAATAATCACTAATTATAATAAACATACAAAAATTTTGGATAAACTTGTAAGTTCCGAGAAAATTGCTCCAAATCTGAAAAAGTCGAAAATCTTCGAAAATCCTATGATGGACAGACAAAATCCAATTATGGACACCCAATCTTGGACACCTTAAGGTTTAAAAACATTGTAGACCGCCTGCAATTTCACATATAAATTCCTTTATTTGTTGAATTCCAAACTTTAAAAAAAAGTAGAAACTGTCATATAAAAGGAGGCACAGGTCGTATTCAGCCAATTCAGCTCGTATTTTTCTGTTGGAAACGCGACGTCTTTTTAAGTCTTGAATAATTTGCGTTTTTCGGTAAAACAATACACTTGCGTTTCTGTTAAAAAAAATAAACATCCCGCTGTTTATTTTTTATTGAGCATGATGTTTTTGACGTTTTAAGGTTATGTTTATCAAATATTTACCCAAATTTTGTCGTATTTCCTCCATTTTTGAGAAAAGTACTATATTAACCTCGGCCGGAATGGCAATTGCAGGGTTCGTATTATAATTAAACGGACTCGCAAGCTCGTCACTTACAACAACAAATACTCAGCCTGCAATTGCTTTTTTCCCCGGCCACGGCAATAATGTATTTTTTTTTCGGGATAAGGATTCATGGATAACGAATTCAAATTTTACATTTCTTACATTAATTTTGAATTTCAAGTTAAAAAAATATATTTTTTCCGAAATATCGTCATTATACTCGATTCCGACTAATTCGGGGATAAGGATTTTAAATTTTACGGGTCAATCAACTTTTTCTTGTCAAAAAGGCAAAGAACAAATAAAAATTTAAAGATAGAGTTTTTCACTTAGTTGTATGTTTTTATCGTAGATCAAATATTAAACTTTTGAACCACGAGAGTTGCCGCGGACTTCTATGATTAGTTATATGTTTTTTATTGCTATAAACAGATTTCGAGCTCAAAAGTGGTCCCCTAGGTAACCATGATAAAATCCAATAAAAAAGCATGTCAACAAAAATATAATTAATGCAATGCGTAAATAAACACATACATGACGCTCATAAATGTTAAAACTTGTGAAATTATTTATATGTACAAAGTTACAACAACAAATCATGTCTCTTGAGTCACTTGTGACAAAAAAAGTACAAAAACTTCTCCTAATATTAATAATAATTAGTCCAACTCAAACATACGTCCTTATTTTTATTTCTCTTTTCCATTAAAATACAATCATGTATAAATAAATCCAACACCATACATCTACTGTATATAAAATTTAAAAATATACCTCTTTTTTTTGGGGACAGCTTGGTCACCCAAGAGACAAAATGGTAACTCAAGAGACAAAAGTGTATCCCCCAAGAGACAAAACCGTTACTCAAGAGACATTTGAACAAATTTTTGGATACCAAAATTTTTACTATATGTGTTTTATATATGTATTTTATCTATATATCGATCTATTCAGCCCGTAGATACAGCTGAGAATTGGGATCATATTTCTTCTCGGTCCTGTCCCACTTTTTACCTGCTATTCGGCAGATGTTGTCTGACCATCGAGCTGGTGGTATGCCCGATGATAGTTTTGATATCTTTGGGCAAGGTTCAGTAAGTTGTGTTATTCGCACTCCAACGTCCGCTACTTTCGTGCGCTGACGGCCTTTAGCATTTGGGACACGATCAAAAAGGAGGATTCTTAACATGGGTCAGTCCATGGCTCTCTGTGCCACGTTCATTTTGTGTAGAACTTCCTTGGTGAGTGCCCTACCACCAACAGTAATACTTGGCACCTTAAGTGTATGAACGTCGTGATCTTAGTCTTGGACATGTTCATCTTGAGCCTTACCTTTAGGGATGCAACACTCAGTTCGTCAAACATAACTGCAACTTTCTCCGCTTGGAGGATGAGGTCATCGGCAAACCTCAGGTGCGACAGTTTAATGCCATAGATATCAATATCTCTTTCACTCCAGTACAAAGTCCTCATCATGCCCTCAAGGCAGTGTTGAAGAGTTTGGGTGAAATGGTTTCTCCCTCGCGTATAGCCCGGTTTAACGGCACAGGATGGGTTATCTCATGCACTCGTACTTGCACGGATACAGCTCTCGGAGGATATTCACATATCTACTGTCAATGCCGCAGCGTTAGAGGAAATGGAACACAGCCCAGCAGTGTTGGACACTATCGAAAGCCTTTTCGTAATCAACAAAGGACGAAACACAAAGGCCGGTTGTACTCTTTACAATGCTCCATTATCTGCTTGACAGTATGTATATGGACTCTTCTTCTTCTTCTACTTAGCGTTATTCCGGCTCTTGCCAGGGTCCGCTTTCCGGCTCACTTTCCTCCGCTTTGCACGATCCTGGGTGTCCTCTCTAGCCCATTCTCGCTCATGTCGGCCTTCACGACATCCAGCCATCGCTTCTTGAGTCTACTGCTGGGTCGAGGGCCATCGAGGGCTAGGTCAAGGCATTTGTTTCTACATAGTCAGATGGCCTACGAGGGACGTGATCAAACCAGCGAAGGCGAGATTTCTGGAGCTTCTCCGCTACGTCACGAACACCGAAGCTGCCACGGATGTACTTGTTACGAATGCGATCCGCACGCGTAACGCCGCTCCTGAATGTGCCTTCCGAGAAACGGTCACGTCTCACTGCTATATAAAAGGACTGGTCGGATAACACACTTGTACACTAGCCCTTTGAGTCGAGGCGGTATTCTGCGATCGCAGATGACTCCGGTGACCTCCATTTAGACCATGCCGGCCGCTGATTCGGGCTCAGGTGTTGTGATAAATTGTCCCGGACTCATGTAATACGGATCCTAGGTACTTGAATTTGTCTGTTTTCAAGACAAAATCATTCCCTATTTTGATAGCGTCGGGATCCGTACTTCCGCAAGCCATGTATTCGGTTTTCGCGACATTCAGCTTTAGACAGCCGTTCTCTAGCGCACCCTTCCATTGGTATACCCTTTGCTCTAATACCTGTTTATCCTCGTCTGTCAGCGCGATGTTATCTACATACATGAGCGGCCACGGCGGCAGATCTTGTATTTCCGACGTGACAGCAACAAGCACCACACTGAACAGAAAAGGACTCAGTGCCGAGCCTTGGTGTACACCAACTGTGATCGGGAAGGGTTTTCTGTCGCCAACAGCGATCCTCACCAGAGAAACCGCGTCTCGGTACATGTCTCGGATAATGTCAATGTAGACTAGTTGCCGTTCTTCACCTCTAGTGCCGACCAGATCATCTGACGTGGGATGCAATCGAAAGCCTTCTGTAGGTCCAGAAAGGCCATGTAAAGTAGCTTTCTTTTCCGTACTGATATTCCGAGACAGTGCACTCTTGCCGGAGCCTCGAGTCGATAATGTGTTCGAAGAGCTTCATGGTGTGTCACATAACCTTTATTCCCCGGTATGTATATGGACTATAGTAGAATATTCTCTACGGAAGCCAGCTTGTTCGACGGGTTGGTTCTCATCAAATTGTCCGGACAATCAATATGCACAGGACTTATCCGGCTTTATGTTTGGAAATGTGGAACTTGTTTTTATTTCATTTTATTATGAATAATTAGGGCCTGTATTTCGTTCAATGGTTTCTGTTATTAATTTGGTATTGTATGCTGTAATCGGGACCTCTTGCATGTTTCAGCTCTTGCCTATTTTCTATTAAAGCTATCTATGTATGTGTTTTATAACCATTTCCCGGGTAGTGGTGAAGATTCCACCGCTTAGTGAGTCCACATGCTTTCTAAAGGCTCTCAAATTTGTTCGTCAATTCTAACTATAATTATTTTTGTAAAAATATGCTATAGTTTCAATTTTATTTTCATGTTTTCTGACGTTAGATCTTATCATATTTCTGCTCTTATTGATAAGTTTGACTAGTTTCTGATCGACTTAAGTCTTCGACTTATAAGTTTTATAACTATTTAATTGATTTCAGTGCATTAAGTTGCCGGCTGCTTTAATAAATAGCTAAATGTCTCTTAGCTTACCGAAAATGTCTCTGGAGTGACCAAAAAAGTGAGCCAGGGGACTGGTGACTCAAGAGAAAAATTAATGTTATAGCCATTTAAAACCCAAATATAAACGAATACACTAAATGAAATAGGTTGCTTTAGGATTTCAGACCTCCTTGCTATATAATGAGTTCTATTTTAAACCAAAATCATGAAAAAACTAAAGATAAATCGCAGTGAGTCGGGAGAAGTGGAATAAAGACACCTTACCTGTGTTAGAGGTCCGGACGACATAAAAAATGGTACATATGCCGCAGCAATGACAGACTAACTCACGTGACACTCAGATCGTCTGTCTATTGATCGATCCAATGCCGTGCGACGTCATGCTATTTACTACCTTATTTAGGATGGTGAGCTAGGGGACTTAGTATTTTTTACTTTTACAGGGACACTTTTTACAACTGAATTTAAAAAAAAACTATTTAATATTTTCAGTCTGTCACAACGTTATAAGATAATAAATGCAGTGTTGTATTGAAATAATCCAAAACATTAAATACTTGTAAGCGATTTTTTTACACCAAGAAGGAATTCACTCTTCAATTTATGTACAGGGACAACAAATTTTTGTATGGAAGTGAAATTGTGTCCCCTAGAAAACCAATAAATTTTGTATAAATTATGAAATTTATTATTCTAAATTTTGCTCCGTTGTCGTTTAATAGTCATATTTTATAATCAACATACAAGAATGAATAAATGTCTTATATACAAAGAAATAAAATGGATTCATTAGTAGTGACACAGAATGACAAGAAAAAGTTGATTGACCCTTACATTTATTTTGAACATTAAGTAAAAAAAAATTTTTTTACGAAAAATCGTCATTATACTCGATTTCGACTAATTCGGGGTTAAGGATTTCAAATGTTATATAATACCGGCTACTATAACCCATCTTAGAGTACTTATAATATGTGTGTAGGTATAAAGACGATTTTTCGAAAAAAAATTTTTTTTTTCTTAAAATTCAAAATTAATATAAAATTTGAAATCCTTATCCCCGAATTAGTCGAAAACGAGTATAATGACGATTTTTCGCAAAAAAAATGTTTTTTTCACTGTAAATTCAAAATAAATATAAAATTTGAAATCCTCATCCCCGAATCAGTCGAAATCGAGTATAATGACGATTTTTCGAAAAAAATAATTTTTTTTCTTAAAATTTAAAATAAATGTAAAATTTGAAATCCTTCTCCCTGAATTCTTATCCCAAAAAAAATAACCTATTTCGAGCTAAGAAAATTTTCATAAGTACATTGATGTTAAAATGAAGGTCATTTGCCTACGGTTTCTGGACGCATTTTAGAGGATTATGATAGTTTTGTAGATAAACTACTATTGTAATAAAACTGGGTAGCATTTTTCAAACATTTACCTCGCCAATAAATCCGTCCAACATTGGGTGTCCATAATTGGGTAACCAGAATTCAGTATGAAAACCAATCATGGAGAAATTGTCCATAATTGGAGATTAACAAAAAACAGGAACCAGTAATGTACATCCTCTCTAAATCATTCAAATTAGATTGTAATGCAATAAACACTTTAAAAAAGTATTGTTAAATATGTAACGCTTCTCACGAAATCATATCAAAATAATATTGTTTAGAGAAAATAAAGTTTACAATCAAAAACGTAAACCTACTTCCTTAGTTATTTCTGTAAGAAACTTAGGTTATTCGTGAAAAATGCCGGAGCACACTTTTTGCCGCCGCGCCATTTTTAAACAAAATGACCGAGGTGTATGTCATTTGTCAATGTGATACATAGAAGCCTATTCTTTACGCTTAAAGTGTTGCCATGACTATAATACTTTTCCGTTGCTTAATTTCGACCGTGAAAGATTTTTGCGTCCATTACTGGAGCCAGGTCCATTACTGGTGCCACTACGTTACCTATGAAAAATTTCAGCTCAGTCAGATACCGGCAAGTGGTTGAAAATTTAGTTGCAAGTTGCAACATTCCACCCGACCACACATAATTTACATTGCAAGTTAAATAAAAACTTTTTCACATCACCTATTCGGATAAGGGCTTTTTCTCAAAAATGGCCCGCAAACTGGACTTTAGTCGCTACATATTGGGAGGTAAAGTGTATAGTTTAAGGTCAGATCCAAATTAAAAAGTAAAAAACATTGCAGGCCACATATATGGCCTGCAATGTCACATATAAATTCCTTTATTTGTCGAGTTATAAACTTTTTAAAATGTAGAAACTGTCATATAAAAGGAGGCACAGGTCGTATTCAGCCAATTCAGCTCGTATTTTTCTGTTGAAAACGCGACGTTTTTTTATGTCTCGAATAATTTGCGTTTTTCGGTGGAAAAATACACTTGCGATTCTGTTAAAAAAAATAAACGGCGGGAAAACATGATGTTTTTGACGTTTTAAGGTTATGTTTATCAAATCTTAATTAAATTTTTGTCGTATTTTCCCCATTTTTGAGAAAAGCACTATATTAGCCTCGGCCGGAATGGCAATTGCAGGCTTCGTATTATAATTAAACGGACTCGCAAGCTCGTCCGTTTAAACAAATACTCAGCCTGCAATTGCTCCCTTCCCGGCCACGGCAATAATGTACTATTTCTTCCCTGCTAGGAGGGATCAAAGTGGCACTTTTCTGTTCATGGATATTTCCGTTGCCAGTATAAAATATTTAATAATATATAATGAAATAATTAAAATTTGAAGCATCATACAAAACCAACAAAATTCTAGTATCACTGAAAATCAAATTCAGTCGATACGAAACGTCAGCTCAATGTCTTTGATTGCGAAAAATTCTTTTTTTTTTAAATTATAAGTAAATTTTTTTTTTATGAATAATCGTCATTATACTCGATTTCGACTAATTCGGGGATGAGGATTTCAAATTTTATACTTATTTTTAATTTTAAGTTGGAAAAAAATTTTTTTGCGAAAAATGGTCATTATACTCGATTTCGACTAATTCGGGGATAAGGATTTCAAATTTTACACTTTTTTTAAATTATAAGCTGAAAATTTTTTTTTTGCAAAAAATGGTCATTATACTCGATTTCGACTAATTCGGGGATAAGGATTTCAAATTTTACACTTATTTTTGATTTTAAGCTGAATTTTTTTTTTTTGCGAAAAATTGTCATTATACTCGATTTCGACTAATTCGGGGATAAGGATTTCAAATTTTACATTTATTTTTAATTTTGAGCTGAAAAAATTTTTATTTTGCGTAAATTTGTCATTATACTCGATTTCGACTAATTCGGGGATAAGGATTTCAAATTTTACACTTATTTTTAATTTTAAGTTGAAAAAAAAATTTTTTTGCTAAAATCGTCAATATACTCTATTTTGACTAATTCAGGGAAAAGGTTTTCAAATTTGATATATATTAGAGCATCTATAAATATGTTACCGGTAGCACTTCAGATCTTTCATTATCCTCAATAGGTGATGTGAAAAGCAGTATGTGTCACATGGAAGCAAAATTATTTCCACCTTGGGCGTTTATACTTGAATCCCTCACTACGCTCAGGATTCTATTTTAGAATCCCTCGCTACGCTCGGGATTCTATTGTAGAATCCTTCGCTTCGTTTAGGATTCAATGTACGCCCACGCCGTAAATATGGCATTTTGCTCCCTTGTGACACAATCTACTATTAATATGCTTAGCCTACGAGAAAAATACCTCTTTAGGAGGGAAACAAGAATACATGTGTTCATAAGCGAAAATTTGCTGCCATGCTGCCAACGGTAGATTGATTGGGGTATGCGCCTGTCTTTTACAGACTGCGTTCTTTATTCAACATCATTATCCTTCGTATTACTCGTATACGTATGTAAAATGTTTTTAAGGCAAGTGTGACGTTGCCTTAAGGGGAGGTATCCCCAACGCAAATGTCCCGTTCTAACACGCGTGAGTTTACAATTAACCATCCCGCTCTCTACGCAAGCTCTGCGCGCAGTTTTGTAAATATTTAGCTATAGTGATTAAGCCAATCATTTTATCAAAGCAAACCCTGCGAATTTGTCTATAACTATTTACGATCATTAATCGAGTACAAAAATTAAATGTTAAATATCAGTAATATAGCCGTAGTATTGAAAATACATTCCAAAAAGGGGTAATTTCGCGATTTTTTTCTATCGAGTGAAATTCATCAGGTCATGTAACTGACTAGCTACTACTGCTGCTGTATGTGACTGGCTGCTATTTTGACTAGACAAGATCCTTATGTAACAAATATATTTTTTTAGATTTTAAAACACTATATTCTATGTCTCAGACTCAAAAGTGGTAATACACGGCCTTAAAAAACATTTTAAGACTGCGCCGAGCATAATTAGCAAAAACATTAAACTCCTTTTTTTGGGCAGTCGTGTAAAAACAGCCCTCACCCCTAAAACTGTATAAATCACTATTAATAATCTATTGTAAATTACAGTTTAATAAATACAATACCGTAAAGTGGCACAAAAATGAGAAAAACGCGTGTCGGCTTTTCATGAAACAAAAATTCTTATATGAAAATGTTTGTATTGATACGCAGGGCACCCTCTTCTTAATATTCATTTAAAAAAATATTCATTATAAAAATATACTTTTTGAGAAAAGTACGAAAAACTAGTTTTTTTTGCATGTTTTTTGCCGTAAAAATGGCAAAGTTTGATGGCATATAAGGTATCAGTGACTAACTGGTCACTTAAACAACAATATACCATCTCACTTACCTCAACTGAGGTAAAGTGAGATGGTATATTGTTTAAGACTGCCTTTGTTAATACGATGAGACAAAAACACCGCGGAAAAATTAAAAATTACAGTTTCTTCTGAATTTCGTGCAGGATCCCAATGTAATGAGTGGTAAGTTCTAAGCCTTAATGGTAAGGCAATTCATAAACCCCGACCTAAACCATGCCAACCTTCATAAAACAAACCATTTAATGACGCTAGCCGGTTTCGAATGTTCTAAATTGGGTTTGTTGAGCCCTGTTCCGGCTGTAAAAAAACAACTGTTATTGGAGGCAATTTAAAGGATCAAGTTCCGACTTTTTTATAGCAACCCATTGTTTTTTTTTTTTTTTTTTTCTCTTTATTGTTTAAGGAACATTTAATCACTTAAGATTACGTCAGTTCCATCGTACCTTAACCTTAGTTACTACCACTACCTACATCTAAACATTCTAAACTAACTACGTACGTACTAATTTATCTATTTGTACAAGAACACCTCACTCAGCAATACAGAGTAAGGTATTCCTGCACAAACAAATAAATCAACTTAGCTTCTTCTGAGATCGGTGCCGCTAACATAGATTGAAATGCACCTACATCGAACTTGTTAATATTAATTGATTTGATCAATGTTTGCCTCTGACTTTCGTTCCGTGCACATTCCGTCAGTATATGCTGAACATCTTCTACTCTGTTGCAAACTTCACAGTTTGGTGATGGTACTTTTTTCATTAAAAAAGCAAATTTTCTTAAAGGAATGTGCCCGGAACGTAGTCTTAAACTTATTTTAATTAATTTCCTACTTAGCCTAATATTTATAAACCAAGGAATATGAGGAGGTTCACTTTGCATTGTTTTGTACCACACACCCTTCTCCTTACAGCGCTCATCAAAATATTCTTTCCACAAACAATGTATTTTTCTATTATATTTATGCACTGTTTCTGTAAAATCGGGAGAAACGTAAACATGCGCCCCTTTTGTGCAGGCATCTTTTGCTAATATGTCAACCTCCTCATTTCCTCTTATCCCTATATGTGCGGGTATCCATTGCAATTTCAACGTCATGCCATCTGGTAAGGTATTTAATTTATCTAATACAGAGTAGGCTAACGCTGTGCATCTGTTTCCAGAGGCGCAGCGAGTCACATGCTGTAAGGCACTTTTGCTATCCGTGAATATGACAACTTTTTTACGTTTCAAGCTAACTGCATAAGTTATTGCCTCTGAAATTGCAAACAATTCCGCTGACATAATACAAATGTCTGATCTTATACTATAACAACTATTGATTTTACGTAACGAGTCGAGGTAAGCTGCTCCTATACTAGTTTTGTTCTTTGACCCGTCTGTATATATTTTATGCCAGTCGCCATATTTCTCATTTAGTTCCAATAGCAGATTATTTCTTATATCATGAGGATCATACAGCTTCTTGGGTCGACTCATTAGATCTAGATTGGTAACAATAATATCTTTGACATTAATAAAAGAGACCCAGATATTCAAACTAAACATTTTAAGGGGATTTGATGCCGATAATTTTTCATCTTTGATGTCATTGTAAGTTGCTGCCAAAAGCGGTATCTTCTTTTTCCTCCAGTACCGACATTCTACAGATAGTTTTAATGCTTTCAAAAGATCTATTGTTTTATTATTAGTCCATGTCAAACATTTAAGGCTATATTTGTACGCTAAAAAGGATCTACGGAGATGTAAAGGTAGTATAGCCAATTCTGCCTCCATCACATGAATTGGTGTAGTTTTAATAAAGCCACCAATTACTCTTAAGGCCTGATTTTGTAGCCTATCTAATTTTGTTACATGAGACTTGGCGCTACAATCGTACAAAAAGCATGCATAATCTAGTCTGCTGCGGATCAACGCTATGTACAATCTCCTTAAATGTAACGGGTGTACTCCCCACGTTGGTCCTGTCAACATTTTCAATATATTTATATATTTAGATATTTTAACTGCGGTTTCATTAATATGGATGTTGAAAAGTAACGCCTTATCTAACCAGAAACCTAAATATTTGACTCTGTCCACCAAAAGAATATGGGTATTTCCATGAGTTAAATTTATATTTGTTGTCCTACGCCCCCTTGTAAATAAACATGCTTTTGTTTTACTGGAGGATATTTCTAGACCTAAATTTCCTAAAATATTTGTTATTTCATTGAGTGACAATTGAACACATGTTATACATTCCCCTAGGTCACGTGATCTCTTGTATAATACTATGTCGTCAGCGTACTGAGACAATATTACATTTTCAGTGAGCTGAGCTATTTTATGCGTGACTATATTAAACATTAAGGGCGACAGAGGATCTCCTTGAGCGAGACCCTTCCTGCACCACCTTACTAAACTATCTGCACTTTCACTTTTAATTTTAAGCTGTCTACTAATAAGGAATTCCCAAAGATAATTACAAAATTTTGAACCTACCGACAAATTGTCCAACGCAGTAACAACTTTTTCTATCAGCACGTTATTGTATGCATTGTCTATATCTAGAAAACACGCAATGGTTGGCATTCTTTCAGAAAAACCTATTTGTATGTATGTAATTAAGCGGACCAAGGCATCAATGCAAGACTGTCCTCTCCTAAAACCTGTGACAGACTCGGAAAATATTTTATTCTTCTCAACAAACCATTCCAACCGTCTTGTTATCATTGTATGAAATATTTTACATATACAGGATATTAAAGAAATAGGACGTAGCTTAACATCAGTATCGTTCCGATTTCCTGGTTTTGGAATAGGTATCACCTGTATTTGTCGCCACTGACTTGGGATAGAGGCATTGGCAAAAATGGTATTATATAATTTTAATAAATATTTCTTAGCGACTAGAGGTAAGTTATATATCATAGAATAGGAGCAACCCATTGTTGAAAATAAAAGTGTTCGGTGTTTACAGACACTGAAACGCGACACAAAGCAGAGTTTCTCATCGAAACGGGCTGCATGCCTGGGGCCCGCTTTCTATCTAATCAGGGATGTTATTTACATACCGACTAAAAAAAAAACCCTCAATTCCTCAATTTTCACCTCACCCCTCACCCGTTTTGATATGGAAAGTGTCAAAAAGTGGCAAATAACATTTGACAGACCATACAAAAACGTGAGGGTTGAAGTGACAGGTGAGGACGACTCGGTTTGGGAATCGCATGGCAGGAAATGGAGTGAGGTGTCATTTTTTCGAAAGTCCCTGCCAAAGGCGTCAGTTACAGGGTCAATATTATCACGCGATACAGTATTGGCCTCTCTTTCACTTACATGAAAGTGAGAGAGAGGCCAATACTGTATCGCGTGATAATACTGACCGTGTAACCGATAACCGAGTAAAGTAAGTGTGTCTATTTGACTGTCAAATTACGAAAAAAACCGGCTAAGTGCGTGTCAGACTTCGCACACTAACCTCAAAATTAAGTTTGTTTTCCTATTGCAAAAATAAGGAAATTTCAAAGAAAAAATCTGAAATATAAATATATTAGTATTTGTTAACATTATCACCAAATTTCAAGTTCATTGGTCAACAGCAAGTTAAAAAATTCTTCGTAACTTAATTTTGTGACAGATGACGGACGGACGGACAGCAATAGAGTACCGTTTGGACCCTTCAGGTACGGAACCCTAAAAAAGCCAAACATTAAGAACATATCGAGTGTGGTAGTCTTGGACGATACATTAAAAACGGGAGTATTAATTTATGACTTATTTAGTAAATCGCGACCTAACTGAAGTAAGTCGGGTCTATCTTTACTATTTGGATCATTAGAGTTCCTAAGTTTACATTGTGTGTTACTACCTTTCTAAATAAGGAAGAAAACAATCTGTCGAAACTTATGAAGTCAAACTTTCAAGTAAGTACCATATTTTACTCTATAGTTATTGCAGCTGAAACAAGCGGCACGAAAGTAGCCGTAAATATATTTTTACTAGGCCGACGAAATTCAGGCACCATTGCGGTGTTGATATTGTACTAAGCAGGTCAAGTGTCAGCTGGCCCCAGTGGGATATATAGTTACACCGAAATGCACTAACACCTAGCTAGATTAGACACGCCCCTTAGGCCCCTTTTTATTTTATCTCACGTCTGTAGAACAAAACCAGCAGCACACTTTGGGTTATGACACGAAGCGGTTTCGGTACCTGGGGTTTGCTTCAAAAATATTTTGACTGAACTCTTTTTCTAAGGTCAAAGCTATTTAGATAAGTAAGTACATTATACTCTAGTATTTTTAAATCCATTGAACGTGTTTGAAATAGAACCTACCTTTGCTAGTAATCAAATGAGTTGAACAAAATTGATTCGGCGACCAAAGCCGTAGCCGTAACACTGAAATTCACCATAAAAAATAATTTTGCACCTATTTAACAACTTGTTTCTCGAATACTATGGCGTTTACAAGTGCATAATAGAGTGGAATCAAAGAGTGCCGCGCCGCTACGCCAAGTATTTTAATCTAACTTCGTACAGAAGTTGATAAACTATTTATTGCTCTAGGAACTTCGTAGACTGATCGCTGTTGCCCAACCCTAAAAATAACCTCAATATGGCAAACTACGATTGTTTATTTTGAAAATATTCCTCGGATATACGGTGGAAGTTTCTATGTTATTGTTGTATTGGCTCTATTGGCTTTGGTGGCATTATGATCAAAGGAGTTTGCGAGTTCTCTTCTGGATGAAATATCCTTTGAGTTCGTAGGTACTCGTATATGTTACGTTTGTCTACTTGTTCTTTGTGTAAGAATGTAATACCTATTGTATCTTTCAAACTCGTAGGGGAAGTTTGATATTTTAATATTATATTAACGTTAATATTTATCCATAAGACAAACAATACAAATAAAAACAGTGACAATAATTAAAAACTAAACTCTCAAATTATAAACTAACTTACAATAATGTTTTATGAAAGCAAACAATTGAAAAAACCAATTGATTGAGCGTTATTTTTGTATAACTGACATCTCTTGCTTGACATTTTTTCCCAATTTCTATTCTATTTAGTACTTTATATGTTCCGCATAGCCTAGCAGGACTGTCGCGCCTAATATCATAGATATTATATTAACTTTTGAATGTATTATATAAGGAATATCGTTTCAAATATCATTAAAAAGTTAATAAATTGTTTCTCGGTCTTCGGTTTCCACTAATTTAATAAATTATCCCAATTAACGCTATAAAAATTCGTTTAAATTATATTGACGCACGTACGTTTTTCTCAAATTTAAATAAAAATACAGAATGCACATTAAACTACGAACAACATAGCTCAATCCAGTTATGCGATTTACTAAGCGCCTCGTCTTAACCTGTCACCTCTCATCTCACCCGTTTTTATATGGAAACTGTCGGTTTATGAATAACAGCCAGAACAAAAACAACAGGTTTTAGCCAGGTTTTAGCAGTTCAAACAAAATGTGTAAACGTCATTGTGTATGTACAAAAGTCTGTGTTGGTTCGGAACAAAGGGGTTGCTTGCAATTGAATAGAATTTCGGCTTCGCAGTTTAATGTGTCACAGATACATCAGTTTAAAGCAGGTTTAAAGTACTATTTCTGTACAGTCAACGTCAAAAATGTGTGTTATTTTACGCCTTATTAGTCTTATTACAAATGGAGTTAGGTGCAAAACAGTAGTTATCGTATAATTTGGCGTATATCATTTGTTTCTTACATATCCCTAAAATAATTTCATAACGCTTTCACCATAAAATTAGTGGTTAGGGAGAAGTCTTATTATTTGTAGGGAAGTGGGAGGCGTAGAAGAGATCGTGTGCAAGAAATACGAAACATTATGATTCATTTTTAATTCGAATAAAGCTTCAGAGCTTTCACTCTATGTTGAAAACTGTAGTAGGTACCTAACTACTCTATTCTGCCTACCTGCCCAACTACAAAGAATTCCTACAATAGGTCTCTGAGTCACGTAATAGTCATTGAAGACGCATCTTATACGAAATCCCACTACTCGCTTTGTCGAATCAAACGTGGCAGCTAATAACGAGTCTATTGAAAGTATTGGAATTCATAAGGAGACTATATTAAATCTACGGCATGGAAAAAGTGTGACGCGAACATAAAGATATTAGTTTTATGTCGTGATCCCTATGAAAATAAACCCTCAATATGTGTCTGCTAATTCCATAAGTCTCTCGTCCAAAAAACGAACAATACATACCTAACCAATGAAATGTTCACGGTAATTACCGGGCTCT
Source organism: Cenopis cana (assembly GCA_951800055.1). Taxonomy (NCBI): domain Eukaryota; kingdom Metazoa; phylum Arthropoda; class Insecta; order Lepidoptera; family Tortricidae; genus Cenopis; species Cenopis cana. Next base: position 15,924,526 of record OX637479.1, on the reverse strand, counting down.
TTAGATGACTTATTAAGGGGAGGTATCCCCATAGTAAATGTCCCGCTCTAACACGCGTGAGTTTGCAATTAACCGTCCCGCTCTCTACGGAAGCTCTGCGCGTAGTTTTCGTAAACATTTAAACATAGTCATTAAACTAATCATTTTATCAAAGCCAACCCTACGAATTTGTCTATAACTATTTAGGGTCCTTAATTGAGTAAAAAATATTATATAAAAAATATCAGTAATAGCCGGAATATTGAAAAAAACATTCCAAAAAGGGGTAACTTTGCGTTTTTTTTCTTTCGAGTGAAATTCATGGTCTTGTATTGTAACTGACTACGATATTGACTAGATAAGATCCTTCTGTAACACAGTCATATGTTTTTTTAGAATTTAAGACAAAGTGTCATCCTCATGCAAACATTCATTATCATCAGCCTATATACGTCCCACTACAGGTGCATGCCTCTTGTCATACATGAAGAGGGAATTTAATAGGTATGATAATATGACAATTGAATTCATTGTTCCAATTACATCTTGCGTAGCTGAAACCCACGTGACGTGAGAGCACGAGTAGCAAACTAGATTTGACACGTAAGATTTAGGTTATACATCTGTAGGACCATACCATCCGAGGCTGATGTCGGTTGCGGCTCGCTTTCTAGCCCCCGACCTTTTGAAGTACGTGACTGGGTGAAGTGTAGACGCGGCACGCGGTATGTAGGTATTACACTGCAATCTCGCTAAATCGCTTGTACATGACTACCCGTCCCGTAATTGTACAAATGGTGAATTCTAATACTACACACACATTAGTGAAACGGGTTACTAACGATTTCCATAATTTCATTTGTACTAATCTGATGTGCTATAATTTCATATGCCATAATTTTTACATGCCGTAATAAATTAATATCCATAATCGTCATTTTCCAAAATGTTATGTTCCATAATTTTAACGAGCCATAACTACTTTTAAGACATAAAACTTGTTTTTCCTAATTACATTTGTCACCCTTATTCCACAGAATAAGTAATCTATAGATTGGTCTATTTTGGATGAAGTACGCAAAGAAACTAAGCAAGAAGAATTTCATTACGAAAATTCTCATTATACAAGCTTGATTGCGGCTACGAAAATAGAAAGTTCTGCAGATAATTAATGTAAGAAGCAGTGTAAGGTACCCATTAGATAGCATGTGTGCTCCCGAAGTTATCCCGAATTCGCGATAAAGGCCCAGCCACCGAGTTTACCAACTCGTTCCGGTTTTTTACAAGCATGATATTAATAAATTCAATAATATAACGGAGCACAGAGTCTTTGTGGCTATTTGAAATAATCGATAATCTGCGTGATTCCTATAACCTATATCCATTGGGATTTTATAAGATCAATGTTACCAAACAGCCAACTGAAGCATGCTAGCCTAGGTACCTATGTACCTACCTATACAAACATAGACACTGGTAGGTACGATTCAGTTTGATGTTCAGGAGGTAGGTATATAGAATACCTAGTAGGGGATATTAGACTAAACAAATCTATTCTAACAAATGACAATTTTCAACTGTTACGTAGGAAGAGTCCTGTCAACTAAGGTCAAATCACATGATTTTTTACTCAAGGAGTGAAATCAGGACTCAAAGATTGTACACGGACGGATAAAATCGCAGGCAGAACGCCCCTATATAAGTACTTTTGCTCGCGCATCTGCTCCCAACCATTAGAGGTGCAATAACCATATTTCATGACATTATTAACACGACCAATAATAGTGACTTTGTACTGCGTAGTACGATTTCAGAATAAATATCGTGACAATTTGTGTAGATGGGATAATAGGACGTATTTTTATTTTTTTATTGCTAACTGCCCTAGGCAGAGCCACGGAATGAAATATTGAAAATAATTTATGTATTTTTTTATTATATATTGTGGTGTATTACTTTTTTTACCTAATTTTCAGAAAGTAACGTTTACGTTACGTACGTTTTCGAGCGTGCTTACAGTTTAATACAATGTACTTAATTTCACATCTGCTAGACCTTATCGGTATGTTACCATGGCAAAATATGTATGTATACCTACTGAATTACCTAAATTTGATCTGACGTTTCTCATTTCCGGCTCATTAATCTCATTATGGGAGTCTTAAGGCCAGGCAGTCCCATTGCAAATGACCCGCTGTAACACGCGTGAGATTTTACAATTAACCATACCGCTCTCAACGGAACTCTGCGCGTAGTTTTCGCAAATATTTAGTACATTTTGACAGATTTTTGGAATGCTGGATCACTTATTAAAAATCTATCCAGTTATTGTGTTAGAACAATAAAAAAGCTATCCTTTTTGTACCTAAAAGAAACAAATCACAGTCGTTGACATTTACGAAATAATCAGCATGAAAGTTTATTTTTACGATGATATTTAGATTTTTTTTTTACAGATTTACCAAAGCAGTTTCAATATTTGGCTCGGTTATTGTGTTACTTTGTTTCTTTTCCAGTCTACAGTAATTTTTGTGTAGTGTGATTCTACCTTATTTCTTCACATTGGAAGCTCAAACTTCAAAATTTTCGTCGATTCATAAACTGGCCTTTGCCGGATTGCCGGACGACGAGCAGAATCCACTACCGTACAAAACCAGTTGCCTACTGTCCTGGCGTCGTTACCGAACAACGTCACTGAACAAGTATTGATTGGCGAAATCATCATAAATTTGATGGAAAGCCATTTTTAAAGAAGAAGAAGAACTGGCCTAGCCTTAAAGCTATAGGCAAGTCAGGTACTTACGTAAATAAATCTTACATTGAGGAATTTTTTAATCAAATAACGTTTTAAACTTTGGAGGGTAACCACGATTTATTCTTGTAATTTATAATTCTGTATTTTTTTGCTAAAGTAAATACGTAAGGTATTTTGACCGCGTGAGTTTGTTGTCGAACCAAGTATTTCATACAAAATGTTATGTTATCTTCAATACATGGGCTGGAATATATTCTATTGGTAAATAATGGTTTTTGTATATTACCAACACACTTTGTAAATCGTGAGGTTAGATTTGAAAGATCCTTTTTAAACCTTAGTAGCTCGGTCTAAACCTTACTAGAGCTGAGCGTTTCTTTCAATAAGCGTTTCGCAAAACGCTTACGCTTGCAGTAACGGAAAAACAGTTTCTTATGCGCACAAAAAACAGTTTTTATAAAAACGACCATCAAAGCTGCAATGCAACGCAACAATGAAACTACACTACATAAAAATAGAAACGAAACTCATAACTGACATAACTCAAACTATAACCTATAACTGTTTCATTTAACGTTTTGGCAAAGATGAGATCAGATGGATATTTTCGTTCGTTTCGTTGTGTCGGGCGCCGCGCGCCGCGCCGCAGTGAAAAAAAACTAGTTCTTTTTGAAACTGTTTCGCGAAACTGTTTCCAGATAAGGAAAAACTGTTACGTTTCGTTACACTTAAAAGTCGCAACGACCCAGCTCTAAACCTTACAGACGTCTATGCGGATGGCCGAGAACCGTGCGGCCTGGAGAAAAATAGTGCGGCAAGTGACGGCCTCATGCAGTCATGAGGATGCGTCCGAGAAGAACAGCTCGCTCTTTAATCTCAGCCAGTGTATCTGAGCCAAAGAAGATATATATATATCTACAAATCTGATTTACCTAATAAATAATCCGTAATCTACTTTTTTCACCTTATCCACTCATTTGCATTTCATTCGATTTCGTCTAATTTTTTCATTCAATATCCATCTGAAGATGGACGGTACAAGACGGTATGCAAATTGGATCTGTAATCTTGATTCAATTTAGATAAGAGAATTTTTTTTGAGGTTCATTCATAAATAAAGTAGCTTTTTTATTCTAATTGTAGGGTTCTGCAATACCGATTCATCAATAACTTAGCGGATGAAATAGGATTTGATATTTGTACGTAGGTAATAAATAAGGGTTCTCGAGATTTTATTTTTCTACCTGTTGCCGTTGCACATTATTAATTAACTTGAACTCTAAAGTAGAATTTTTAATCAGACAAAGTGAACTTACGTTTATATGGGCGCACATCGGAGGGATTCTTAATGGTTAAAGTATTTACGTTACTTATTATAAATTAAAGTTACCCTTATATCACGGGATTAGACTAGGGTAATTGTGAAATAGGCTCTGATAGCAATCGTTGCGTTGCCTATGCTTAGCCACAGCCAGCTATTGAACATTACGCCCGCACGTGACACTCGTAGGATAATTAAGTGCGGATACGAATGAGGTCACAATTAATTTGGTCGATCGTTAAACTTATATGACGTTGGGATTTTACCACCACCGCTGAGTTATCTGCTAAAAGATTCCCTGCTTTGAATAAAATATAGATGTGTTGAAGTTTATAATGTTGTTTTCTGTCTTTTTGAGCGCAAATAACAACACTAAGTGCCATTCATGCCATTGCATAGGCTCATCAAACCTTATAGTTAAAATGACGTTAAAATTAGTTTGTCTTTATCTTTATCACAAAACACATAATTAGCTAGCGGAGGTTAGTTATTTTTATCAATAAAGAGGAATATGTTTACTTCAAATTTACTCAACCAAAATGCTCAAGATGCCCCATTCCAACACAACTCCTTAAAACAACATTTCATTGCATCCTCCTTAATTTACAACGACGAAAGATTCTTTTTCCTCTGTATATCGTGCGTTAATATATCTCCCGGATTCCCCTGAAGTTCCAGCGGCGTTTATTGCGTGCGAAATTTATCGCACCAAATAGACGGGCGTATCTATGCGCAAACGCTGTTAATTCTGTGAAGCAAAATTTCGTTTAATCGCTTTGCCAGTTCCCCTCATATGGGGGTATACTGTCGCGGTGGATGAACAATAATTTAGTAGTAGTAGTAGTAAGACATAATAATAATAACAGGTGAAAATACAAAAATCATATAACCGCAGGAAGAGTGTTAAAACCATCTTTAGAAATCCTTTATACAGTATCTACTGCCTCTAATTGGATTCAGTTTTGTTACTTTGAACAGATTGTTCGTCGAGTTTTCTTTTACTTCAAAAGTAAATACTTACGATAATTGCCACTTAACGTAAACTATAGTCTCCGAATCTGTGAACATACACAAAAATATCCCAACGTATTGAGAACCGTCTCCTATTGAAGTCGGTTAACAAATGAATTACGTAAACCTTAGTAGTTTTCAAAATAGGTAGATCTTCATTTATCAGTTGGACAAGGTACAAAGCGGTTGTACCTACACACAAAACATGCTCGGCCACAGACCGGGGTGACCGTGAGTTAGATAGAATGCGTTAATTTTATAAGGGTAGCATTTAACGAACCACCAAATTAGTTGCCGAATGATGCTCTAAAAAATTACATTGATTACCAAAAATACTAGATTCGCACCAAATTTTCAACTCCTTTTAAATATAAAGTGCAACTCAAAGAAGTAACATGTCGATAACCTATTAAATTAAATTGTTACCAAATAAATTAGTCACTACCCAAAAATACTTAATGATCACCTAATTTCAAACACCAAATTTCATATAATTTACATCCAAATATTACAGGTCTCGTAATCCTATTAAAATTATTTACACCCAAATAATTCATTCGATACCCAGAAATACTACATGATCACCAAATTTCACGCGGCAATTGTTTTTTAATGTCCGACGCGCAAAGCAGTTCCAATCTAGTCTAACCTCATTGCTAGCATACTGATGCGGTTTTCCATACGGTCCGTCTCGCTCGCACCTCGCACCGCGTGCGAGCAAGACAGCGCTAAATGATTTTAAGAAGTTGAAGTTTGAAATAAAAATAGCTATTTTAATTTCAAACTAGTGGAGATTGGAACAGTATTGACGGATCTCCGCTGGCGCGGAGCTCCTATTTTGAGTTGTTTTGGCCCTTCGGGCCGATGCAAAACTAACATAACCTAAACCTACCTATACCTATTTCTACCTATTAACTTCCTTTAATTTTTCCATGAAAGTCTATCTATATTAATAAAGTAAACTCATTTGAGGACCGTTATCCATTTTCATAACAAACAATTTAATAAATCAACAAAACTCATTTTCAAATAAAAGGTTTCAATCAAACGCGCTCACGTCAACGCATTAAAAAATAAAAAATAAAACTTCTTGCAGTTTGTAAACCATCAGCAATAGGTAGTTAGAATGAAACAGCAATAGGTACCTTTCACTCTAGCGACATATCAATAGGTTTTATGCTTCAGACAATTCTTTGTATTTGATTGAGTGAGATAGCAGTATACGTGTTATTATTTCACACAGCCACATTGCGCGTTGCTTTTTAAATTAATTTTAAATTTTACTTTCTAATTTATAACATTTTGGAAATAACTGAAATATTTATAGTGCTAAAAACAATTAATTTGTAACTGTTTACTAAAATGTAGCATGCGATGTATATAATATTTGGATGTAATTCTAATGAAAAAAGGTGCATGAGATTAGGTGGTAGTTTAGTGTTTTTGGTGGTACTTGACATTTTTTTTGATGCGATTATAAATTTATAGGAACGCAATAAGTAAAATAGGTGCAAGTGCTGCAAAAATAGGTAGAATTTTTTTGGTGACTCGGAATTGCTGATCGATAAAATTTTTTGAGTGTTCAACCTTATTTTAGGGTTCGAAAATTTGATGATATCAAAAGTTATTTAGGTGATCATTTTATTTGTTCCCATTTTATAATTACAATAGGCCTCCGAATTTGTGACGGCACTCAACATTACTTCCGCCTGCAGCTCGGTTGTGTAATAAAATTCTTACACGGACTCTATTGTGTTCAATTAGGTCTCGTTTAACAAAAATTTGGATTTATTTATAATTGGTAATTTATTCATTTTGTGGTTTGATCAGAAAATGAGACCGTAGCAAGTAAGCAGAGAAATTGATCATCGAACCATACTTTTACTTTTTCCTCGGAATTTGGAAAACTTAGATATTTTTTACTCCAGTAATCGAGGTGTGATTTCGGTAAAGAAAAAAGTGTCCCAATTTATTTATATTAGTGGCATCTGTACGGAACAAGAAAAGGGAAAATACGGCGTTTAATGAACAAAAGATTTCCTTTGGCAGGATTGATATCTATAGTCTAAAGATGCATTTACGAAGTAGAGCCCCCCGGATTTTTCACGTGGTAAGAAATGGGGGGGGTCCAAACATAGCAGCCGACCTGTACATTTCAAACTAAGCTGACTCCTTTCTTATATCTACTAAGGCAAGTTTGGTATCGTTTTCGTATAAAAGGAATACACCGACATCATTTCTGATCGTACATTTTACTATTTTGGAACAATTTTCTGACTAAAATCGCAAATTTATACATTTTTAATTTTTACTTTTTGATTCAGCGCTCTGATATTGGATGTAAAAAGTTGATTTAAGTAATGAAATAAATACTATAAGAAAGCTCGTTTTATGCAGATTCTAAATATATAAATATCAATATAGCTCTGCCTACAAAATTATGACAGAAAAAAATATCATGGGTCGCAAGATGGCTGCGCGGGCGGATCGGTAAGTACCGAAATACGTTACTAGCTACTGGGTACAGTCACCGAATTGAAATGTTTTCCACTTTTAAGAGTAAAAATAACTAATAGAGAATCTTACCTGACTATACCGACGTGTCTGACTAATAACAATGATAGTTCCTCAAGTTATTTTCAGGTTTTAAAACGATGACTGTGATAAAAATTACACTGTATTTTTTTATGGATTTTAGTTTCAGTATGCATGCGCTTAGGGCAGCCTATCAAGCAGGTCACTTGTGGGGACAAACTGTAAATGACACGCAATATATACCCTCCCTAACAGACGAGTGGATAAAAGGAGGAACAGTGGCAGCCCGTATGGACAACCCTACACAGAATCTGGAATGCGGCACGAGAACTTAGCTGCAAGAGCAGCTGCAGAGGCCACTGCCCTTGAAAGCGAGAATGAATGCCATGCACGCTGCTTCAAGACCTGTGGGTAGTCGCAAATGCGATTACTGATGGTTTTAAATGTGTGTCCAGTGTGGACCAGGGGTTTCAGCAAAGATGACGTCGAGGAGGCCGAAGAAGGAGAGTACAACATCTTTATCAGTTTATACTGGTCCTGGGTTTAAAAAATCATAACTAACTTCAAAAAAGATGAGGTCCTGTGTTCGACTGTAAATATTTTTTAGATATGTTCACAAATATCTTTGCTAGTTTAAGACCGATTTCGCGTTTTTTTTTTGGTTTGGAAGGGGCTGCCTCAATGATGTTTTCTTTTAAATTTGGTCAAGATCTGATAATGGGATCCATGAGAAAATGGACACTCTTCAATTTACAAAGGTATCTCCGCGGTATATGAATGCTAATTATTACTTACAAGGTGGACCAATATCATTTTTTTTATTATTATTAATAAGGCAGTACTTTTAGGGTGATCCAATATTATTTTGGACAGGATCCGTTAATGTTAGTTGGCATTTTTTTTAAATTTAGCCGTTATCCATATAATTCATGGAGTCCGAATTTGTACTATCGTTTGTAGGGGCCTATCTTTAGAAGTAATCAAACGATTTTAAAAATTCTTTCTGTAATAGAAACCTACATTAGTCCTTAATAACATAAGCTAAGACTTTTTGTAAATCGTTAACTCGTACGAAGCAGGGCGGCTCTCTAAAATTTGATAAATTATTACGTGAAATTTTAGGGCAAAATTGATATATTTCATTGTTTTTTTAATATTTTAAGACGTGAATTGACATGAAATATGTTTTTATTGAGTTAATAAACCCACCACTACCATTCCAAGGTCACAAACTATGTTTTTTAATTAATTTGATTTTTTGTTCTATCTTTTAATTTTTAATTTTTTTAATACTTCCACAGTAGGTATATTTTTGAAATATATATTTTTAAATATAATATTAACAGGGTTTTCTGAAGACTTATTTTTTTTCCAAAATGTGCAGGTGTTTTTTAAAGTTATGGCCATTTTTCTGTTTTCAGTATGAATGAAAAATTACCTATTTTTTGTTAATTTTCGAAAATTTTGTATGGAATGGTCCAAAATTAATTCCAGAAATGAATTTAGCATCCTTGATTTACTCGAAATTGACACCCAACTTGACCCAGTAGCTTAACTGGCGCAGATATCAAGATTAACCTGGACTCACCCCCCCCTTAAAAATTTGACATAAAAAATTTCGAGGGCTCTACTTCGAAAATCCATCTCTGGGTCCTAAAGGACCTACCCTGATACAGGAAATCTTTTGTTCACGAAATGCCGTATAATTCCTCTTTCCGAGGCCACTAATAGGAAACCTCACATAGTGGAAATCAAATAAATAGATAAAAGGTCAATTTTTACTATATCAGAACCAATCGTAGATACCCATGGTTCTAAGCAGAAAAAAATAATAATTTTTCAAACACTTAGAAAAAAATTATACCTATTTAAAACGTGTATTACGTTTTTACCCAAAAAAAGGAAAAGGTACACAAGTGTAAACGCCCCTATTTTGTTTTGACAATAGCATCACTCATTTAAGTAGTTTACATCGGACCATTACTTTTAATTTATCCATTTTGGTCACCATATAATACATGTAAACACACAAAATCCACTTTATTTCATCAAGACCCCGGTATAAGTGGGAGATACTCTCGATAGATGCTATTACATTTGCCTAAGCTCGCAACACAGCTCACAAGGGAAACATTAGTCTGTTTACCATGTTGTTTACTCATTTGAGGACCCCGAACGCCAGGTGTGGTACGCTACGCCGTAACGCAGCAGCATTTCCCGCTTAGTTGCGAATATCGTACGTAGAGACATAACCATGGCTTTGAATGGGTTAAATTGTTGTAGGTAGATACAATGTAAATGTGAGTGTGGATATATAAGCGAGGAATATCGATAGGAGGAAATGCTCGTCGTTGATAACACGACCACCACGGCTTCTCTGAAAAGATTGTAAGAGCAGGGAAGAAGACAGGCTACGTTTTCTACATAAGCACTCCCTAAATGCACGAAGCCTTAAACTTAATTTTATCAAAGAAGTCCATGTAAGAGCTAGTAGATACCTACACAATCGCAAGCAGTTGCTTTCAGACCCTCCCACGTTACAACTTGAACATAAAAACAGCTTAACAAAAAGTTAAGAAAAGATAATCCTCAGATTTACAGACCGTACTTGTTACAACTAGTTACAAGCCTATGCCTATATCGTGATGTAGGTAACTACTGTTTATATCGTGGTGTTCTTGTCAACATCCTGAGCTAAATGTCTTCTAAAGACATTTTAACGGTCATTAACCCCCCCTATTATATAGCAAAACATAAAATACTCGTACCTACCTACTAAGGAATATGACCTCACTACAATTCCAGAATTCAGCACACCAAACCTCAAATAACTATAAAAATCGACTTTCAAATGTTACTTGAAATGCATGCACACTTACATTCCGTACAAATATCACGAAAACGTTAAAGTTATTTTGCAATTTCTTCCACGTATTTTTGCTAGGAAAGCTGCAGCGTTTCGATAAGTTTCGAACTTCGCCATTTGGGACGGTCGGTCCAACTGCTTTGCATAGCTACTTGAACTTTGTGGTTGTACACAAAAGGTCATAATTTGATGCAAAATAACTGTCAAATTAATCCTTTCTCTCCACGGGGCATCACAACTTGTGTATTTAACGATCACTTCACGCTTCTCAACTAACGTTACATCATGGGCTTGAATTTGATGTGACAGGATAAGGTCAGATGGGATTACGGCATGTGTTACAAGCTCCTTGAGAACTTTCAAGTCCTCGAAGATACTTTGCATTGTGTCAGGTCGCTTCGGTCCATATTATCGCAATGTTAACATCCCTGTCGACAAATTCAGACGTAAGTAATCTCCTGAAACAGAACGTTTTCACTGTGTCCTGCAATTACCCGTGGGTATAATAAACCAAAAAAAGTTTCTTAATATTATCCAACTTTTCGACTCTATTAATTATTTGTGTGTTAAGATTTAAAAGTATTCGTTCGTATCACTAACTTGGTCGTTACAATCTAAAGACGCAGTTATAATTTCCGTTGATGAAATAAATAGAAAAAGACAGCAGCCATTCATTTCATTCTTCAACTGTAGTTTTAATTTTTTATTTCTTTATCATTCAAAATGCAATGCAATTTACCTGCAGTAGCCACAATCAGCCAGACAATTAATGCGATACAAGCAAACTCAATTTCTCCAACAATTCTGACGGCGCTTGCCTAAAACCGCAATAATCAATATAATAGTAGGTACTTAGGTACAGTATACAAAACCGATGTTTGACAGCTAATCATGGCATCCTATCCCGACCGCACGCGCTCACTACATAGCATGTGCCGTACTTTTTTTTAAATAAACATGGGATTGCTCTTGGCCAGCATCTAGCCAGGGGGCAAAGATGCAGCCGACGGTGAAGCCAAAAAATGCCTAGTCACTCATGCCTTAAAGAGATCCAGGTTATATGAACTCGGAAGTACAGATGCTGGCAGGGAATTCCAAATCTTAGCAGTACTGGCAGTGCGCATTATAAAAGATGTGCCGTGCTCTTTTGTTCCTAGCGCGATAGGATATGATATCACACCTATATCAGATGGGTTTAGCCGAAGCGGCAAGTCGAACGGACCTGCTAAAACAAACGATTTGTGATGTTTAACAAGGATGTGGTCACAGTTTAACTTAAGTGTTATTCTAGCTCTTCGGGTTTCCTTAATCAATTGTGGATAGATACGTACAATAATACAATCGCAGCTAAGGCTGGGTTGCACCAAACCGTCTGTAATCGTAAGCGTGTTCGTCAAATCTGATTGTATGGAAAGTTTGACAAGTTTCTATGGGATGACAGCTGCCGGCGCCATATTTGACGATGACCGGTCTGTGTTCGTACGTTGGTGCAACTGGCGCTAAGAGTTACATGCCGGCAATATTTGTAGAGAGGTTTAAGTCCCTAATTACAATTAGTGTAGAAGCGATGTATATTATTATGATATCGTAAAATTGTAAAAACCTGTTAGAATAACTATGATCTAACTACCGAGATTGTAAACTGTCGAAAGATTGAGAACCGAAAATTGTTTTCTGCTTTCCTCCGGCGAATCGACGAAGTAAACCCCACTGTACTGTACGGGTTTTCCCTTGAATATATTTTGATTCACGATTTTTAAGATTCAGATTTCTTAACCTTTACGATAGAAGCAAAAAACCGGCCAAGTGCGTGTCGGATCACGCACAACGAAGGGTTCCGTACCGACATCTAGCAGTCCACTTTTAAAAACACAATTTAATACATTGAATCAAAAAAGGTCGTATCTTCATAGGGAAGTCACGGCACCTAAGTCCTTTTGTTTGGGCAAAACAGTTTTTCAGTGATAGCTCAAAAACCTTTAATTCCATCTTGTTCAAACTAAAAATCGTTGAAAGTACTTATTAATGTACTTATTGAACCAACTGAATCGTGACCCACCGTGGAACCTTGTCACAGAAAGTGTCATAACGATTTTCCTTGTCAGGCAGTACGATGTCACTATGACATTTTCTGTGACAAGGTTCCACGGTGGGTCACGATTCAGTTGGTTCGATAGTACACCACCTCAAATTTTTTCAGAATTTTAATCTTCATAGTTTGGAAATTAGAGGGGGGGGACACATTTTGCACGACTTTAGCAGGTAATATCTCACCAACGATTGACTTAAATGGAAAACTTTTTTGTAACCTCTTTATTATTTTTAAAGGCCTATCCAAAAATATATACCTAACAAATTACCTGCATTGAAAAAAAAAAATCATCCCCCGGTTACATTATGGGGTGCCCCCCCCCCCCCCCCCCTAAAATATTCTTTTTCCTAATTTCACATCACTTTTTATGTAGCGGTTAATAGAATACATTTTCTTACCAAATTTCATAATTGTAGTACTTATTTATTTATTTATAGTCTCCGAGTAAATCGCCTGTGACATACGGACAGACAGACATTTTACGTTTTAGCCATTCTGGCTACGGAACCCTAAAAAGGAACCCTAAAACAAACGATTCCATTTCATTTTTAAAGGGGCACAGATAGTCAAATTTATTGATATCAGAGAAGCAATTAGAAATAAGTTGGTACAAACTCGCAAACTTTTGGAGTTCTCACTTAAGCAATCTAATTACAAATTTATGAAATTTTGCGACAACTTTCAATAACGCGTCACGGACTCACGGCGAGGTGCGTTCAAGTTTATTAGTTAATGTATTTTGTCTAACGGTTTTGGGTGATAGGTATAGTCACTCCTATAGTCGTACCTATTCAAGCTAATTCGATAGGTAATAGTTGTTTTTAGGGTTCCGTACCCGAAGGGTCCAAACGTAACCTATTACTGTCACTCACCACGCGTCCGACCGTCCGTTCGCCCATTCGTCCGTCGTCTGTCACACATGTTTACAGCCAAACAGTTGGAGAGATACAGTCTTTTCACAGTTTGACCCAAAACCATACAAATGTCCAAAACTAATTTAAAAAAAATACCTACCCCGAGTTGTGCATCGTTGCTAAGAGCTCATTGAGTAGATTATTTCCTGTATTATTACTTATGTTTGACCAACAGATACGAATAAATTTATACTTAAATGAGATGAATTCATTGAATTTTGTTTTTGTTACAAAAACTAAATTAATTTTGCGGTTGGTTCGGAACCCTAAATGTGCTAAGTCCGACTCGCACTTGGCCGCTTTTTTTCTATTGGCTTCAGTTTACTTCAGTTTATATTCCGTAAACAAATCCGGGCAAGTACGAGTTAGACTCACCTACCGATTGTTCGGTACAAATTTACATATCTCGATCACATATTTTTAAAAATATACAAAAAAAAAACAATAAATACAATAATTAAAAATATACAAACAACATTTCATTTTACCTTAGCGGCTTGAAGCAGAAATCCATTTGGAGCTTGCTGAGTATATATAAAAATATTAGATTTTTATATTCGATAGTTCTCGAGAAAACTGGAAATTTATACTTATAAGAAGCCATTACTGGGCTGAATAAGAATATTCCTATTTCCTATTAAAAACTGTCTGTGGATGCGACATTGACAATCTTGTCAAGTGAAATAACTGGGTTAAAATCTTTCGAATATCTCCGTCTCTATCTCATTTGCCTCGAGCGATAGAAAAAGAAACATACGAATTTCGATCTTCGGGTGGTCAGGATACCGAAAGACCCCTGAAAATTGTCACTGTCACTGTCGCAGGTGACACAGATACAGTATACTTTTTACTTATAATTCAATATTTGACCAGAGTGCTAATCTTATTCATCCCAAAAAAAACTGCCTTCAAAAAACGCCCTTTTAGAAGGCAGTTTCAGATTAATAAAATAAGGGGGATTTAATGAAAATATACTGAAAAGAAAAAATACGTATCTCCTAACTTTTTGAGTATTATTAAATACCTTAATAAAATTAAGAGGTTAGAAAAATGAAATGTTGTCAATTATGACAGCACATACCGTTGCTTTTTAACCTCGATGATTAATACGCAGGGTACACTATATTTTTTCTGATTTTATTACAAGTGTATGGCTTTCAGATTTATCCCTGTAGTTATACCTAGTATAATGCGATGTATTACTAGCCAAATTTCATAGTTGTAGGCCAACCGAAAGTACCTACCCTATACATTTTGTGATTCCCTGGAGAGTTAAATTTACATAATTTTTTTATTCAATGGATCGAGAAAGTCCCTGAAGAAGCCATTTTAATCTTAAGCTAATTGAAATCTTTGTGCCTGAGGTATCTCAATCTTTTAATTATTCCTCAAAATCTTATTGAAGATATTGTGATGGTTTTAAAAAGGTACCTTGAACAGATAGTAGGTAAAGTAATTTAACTTTATAAGCCAAATCTGGCATGTGTTTAAATCTTCAGATAAGCGTTAATTGGAGCGTCTTTAGTCAAATTTTCATTGACCAGGGATTTATTAAGATGAAGGAAGTGGTTTTGACGTTTCAGGCCACTAGTCAAGTATTGGTAAAAGTTTCCATCTATCTGTACATTTTTAGGTACAATCAAGTGCAAAAATGTGTATCGAATGAATCCTTTCATAAATATGTACCGAAATCCTAATTCACCGACATAAGCACGTTGTATGCATCCATTTTTTGCACTTGACTGTACCTTAACAGTTTTAGTCCATTTATAAGTTTAGAGAAATTAAATCACTAGCGTATGCAAAGTTCTTCATAGTTTAAAAAAAATATCTCATTGATCTATGTCCTTATAGTTTAAATGAATATTTTAAGCAATTATAATTACAGCCTCAAAAATTTGGTTTAATATTTTATTTTCTAATTGGTTGTTATTATTTCGCACACAATTGTATAAATACTTACACACATATAATGTTTAGTATAGTTTTTAGTTCATAAATATGTTGCTACATCCTACTAGGGTCCATGTTTGTACTATCTAGCTTGTAAAAACACCTTGTATATGTATAATACCATGGTTTGCAACGAATAAATGAAATGAAATGAATTAAATGAAATGAATGAAATGAAATGAAAGTTGGTTCGTGTCGCAGGCACCGCAATAATTAATGTTGTTATCAAGTCATGTACTTAGACATCGTCTTGTAGACAGACTTTACTCGGAGTTAGTAAGTTAATTAGTAGGCGACGCTACAGGGGTCCTCCCCATCGCATTACGCACGCCCTTGACTCGTAACCGCGATATGACGCACAACGCACAACCACTTGTTCAGTATTACTTTTGGGGGTTAGGCAGTGGTCCCACCGCCTGCGAGTAGCTTACTCTCATAATAATTCTACTACTCGCTTGAGCGACAAAACCAGTAGAATTACTATGAAAGTACTCGCTTCTCGCCGGCAGTGGGACCAGTGCCTTAAGATTACTGAAAGTAGGTAGTCGTTTATTAGAATTACGATTAATAACGGGATATTTATATATATATTTTTTTCGTTAGTTTCCGATATTATGGCACTATTGCAAGTGCCATTATCACGGATAACTGAAGTGCTGCGAGTTTCAGTTGTGGTCTACAAACGCAACATAGAGCGATCAACCCTCTTCTTGGTTCGCTACAAGGTAAATGTCCCGTTATTAATCGTAATTCTAATGTAAATGACCATGTCAGCTTGAAATCTTATAGAAGTCGTTTAGTTAGTACACTAAGTTTCGCTAGTAAAATCTAGTTAAATCAGAATTGATATTTATCTGACGTGAAGCTCTGATACGATCTGACGCCTGTCACAGTATGGGCCTTAAGGACAATTGTAATACCCGCTTAACTACGATACGGCACGTCAAATGAGTGACGAAGAAGTGTCGCGTGTAGTATTATGTCCGTAACATAGCACAAAAAAGTAAAAACATCTGCCGTGAATGTGCTAAGTTCAACCCTGCGGTCAGGGAACAAGGAGTGAAGCCTCGAGATATCCTCACGTCGTTAATGAATAATACATCACGCACCTGTAACAGGCATCGCTTAGATGTGGATACAGGGTACGAAATTCACAATGCTTAACCAATAACTCATGTGACCCACTGTAAGTCTGATCTGAGATAACGGGTATTTTGTGACGAATCCAGGGGTCAAGATCTGGTAGAAGTTATTGGTGAAGTGAACCGAGATGGATGGGTTGTTAATTAGATAACGGGGCTATTCAACTGTGAAAGTAATCGTTGGGCGTATCTAATAATTGGGCTACTGATTACAATTAGAGATTACACGAATATTCGGCTAGTATTCGGTATTCGGTCTATTTGGCTACTTTTAATATTATTCCGTGGTCGGCCGAATACTGAGAACAATACGGTAGAATACCAAATCATGAAAAAAAAACGCATAATAAATATCTCTAACATTACATGTGTATAATTATAATTCAGAAGTTCATATCGCCACTTTCCGTTGTAGATGCCAGATCAGCAGTACCAAAGAGCAGTACTTACCGTAATATTACATTGGCGTACTACTTACTTGGATACTTACTTACTCGATTGAACTTTGAAAAGTTCTGTCAGGCTTGCAAGATTTGACCCGAGTAAACATACATACATTACAAGTTAAATAAGTCCAGTGACCGCATTTGCTTTTTTTTTTAAAGAGTAATATACGTCGTAATTTGTCCAGTTACCATTGTCAAATTGGGGAAATACCTTGGGGAATCTGTCACCCGTAACCCGCGAAATATACTAATATACCTAAGTATCGCCGAATATCCGGCGCTTCGGCCGAGAGCTTAGCCGAATATTCGGTATTTGGTAAAATCACTGTTCGCGGCATCTCTAATTACAATGACGAGTTATTATGTATTTTGCTCGTATAATAATTATGTTTAGATAAGAACAATACTATCAAATTTCTGAATAAGGACTCAAATGTTAATACGTTAAAATAATCTTGTCAATATTATTTACCTGCTTGTTTCATAAATTTAAGTAAATTCAATAACCTAACTTGCTTGGGCAAAAAATCATTAACACTAAGTAAGAAGGTAAAATGTACTGGCTCAAGACCGGGACGAGTGGCGTACTCGAAGAGAGGCCTATGCTCAGCAGTGGGCGATTACAGGCTGAAAATGATGATGATGATGATGATGATGATGAAGAAGGTGCATGTACAATTTTATGAAATCAGAAGTTAAAGACGATTTCCGATTTATTAAATTTGAATACAAAGTAATATTAGGATTACAAAGTAACTACTTATGCTACACCACTAACTACCACCACGTCCTAGCCACCGAATCTGAACGCTCAACTCCTCGCGACCTCCGCCGTCACCGCGCTCAGGGATCGTCCTAATACAACCGCGACTACGCGATGACCGCGCAATCGCGCGATCGAAATTCGCGAATATATTGAACTCGAATAGGTGTCCTAATGGGATCGTCCTAAAACAAACGCGACTGCGCGATTATCGCGCGAACTCGCGGCTTTTGCTAGTAGATATTCTAAGTAAAAGTCGCGCGATCGCGCGATCATCGCGTAGTCGCGTTTGTATTAGGATGATCCCTCAGGTCCCGTCCCGTGACGCAACACGTCGTCCACGACACTTCACTGAAGTAACGTGTAGTATAGGTACCTACTTTCTCGAGCCGATTGTAATTACAAACGCATATTTGAAACTCCATTCATTCCATAGCTCAGTTTTCTATGATAGGTAGGTAATTATAATAAGCGATCTAGAGGTTTGTAGTTAGTAAAAATTCGCGAAATATTGGAAGTCTTCATTTATCATTTGCTAACATACTTAATATCATTAAATTTTGCCAAGCACTAGTGAGAAAGGTACCTACAGAAAACAAGAATTTACTTGTTGTGTAACGAGAATTTACTACAGTGGAATTATGTACCTAATGTAAGTTACTTACGCTGCACGTAAACCTAGTTTCTAGAATTTCCTACACTAATTTATATTTATGTAATGCATAAGCTAACATAAATATGTGCGTGACCTTTTTATTTGATTAGAGTAGTTTAATAACATAAAAGAGAGTAAAATCAAAAAGTGGCCAAGTGTTCCGTTCGGTACATTATCTAAGGTATCAATGGAAATTGTACCAAAGTTTGCTTTTCAAAGTACAATTCTTATGTCGTTAACAAGTACCACATTTCAAGCAAAAATATATGTATTTGTATTTTGTATTTTGGGTACACGGTGTTAGTTTCCTTTCAAATACATTAATAGCACTACCATGATTTTTTCACATACCCAGTAGCCACCGTCTAGCTGGCTGTGCGGGAGGTCAATATTTTTAACGAGCTATCCAACGATATCCCATACGATGGGGTTTGGAAGAGAAGCAAGTCAAGTAAGTTTCACCCCCACTTTACGTGTAGGTTATATCTCCTAAAATAAACGGGTTTCAAGATTTTATTTATACTTATGCCAAATTACAGCTTTCTTCTAGTCCTAAGGGTTACTGAGCTACGTAAGTCGCGAAAGGAAATGGCGAAACTATATCTACTATCTGTTTATCACGGAACCCTGAAAACGTGTTATCACAAAATAGTCTCGTTCGAAGTATCTCCATCCACGACCACGATTTCCATCGTCTGGTCACTCACGTCTTTAAGCACGTCTAGTTTTTACGTCAGGTATTTCAATATAATATGTATTTCAAAAGAAGAAGTTCTGTCAATGAGACAACTGGATCTCGGTCGTAATGATTTAACTCACTTGAAGTGTTTTGAACTCGGACTAATTCAACATCAACTGCCACTTACCACAAATTGGTTATATTATTTTCACATTAAGAATGATTCACGCTAGACCGTTCCTTGTCCGGGCCGGCCCGTTTTGTAGTACAAGAAATTTCATCCTTTATTCGGCATCGAACTTGGGAGTTACTGGTACGAAACACATTTGAATACAACAGTCGTTCTAAATCTCTCACAAAACCCAAGTATAAAGGTTACTTTTTCTCCCGTTTCCAGTAAATTATGTTTAAAGCAAACTACGTACTTACCCTGAGCCCAGAGCCACAGGGCTTATAGCCGGCAATTGCCCCAATGTGTTTTTGATTCACACATTTGCTGTAAGAAAGACAATTTTTTTTCGTATCTTTTTATATCTTCTTCAGCCGTGTTTCGGTCTCCAACTTGAAGTCATCGGACAGTTACACTCAGGGAGAAGTGATAGGTTTTTGTGTCTACACAAGAAGTTTAGATAGGTACATACTGGAGGTTGCGTGCCGAACATTCGTTTGAAGCTAGAAAATATGGCCTTGAATTACGTCACCGTTATATTGCATCTCTTTCATTCTAATATAAGATGGATGAAAGAAATGCAACGGTGATGTCATTCAAGGTCATATTTTCTAGCTTCAAACGACTGTTCGGCACGCAACCTCCAGGATGTACAGTATATAAACTTCTTGTATCTACAAAATACGTCATGGTCAAGTTGCGAATATCGATAGTTTAATCTGAGGTGTCCGATTATTTCATAACCTAACTAACCGATAGTTTATAATCTCACCTACCAGTATACTCACTACAGTTTTAACTATACAGGCGTAGCTCGTCCTCTACCGGCGAGAAAAATAAACAATGACATTGTTTTGTTATGTTCCCGGAGATCTCCGGGCTTGGGAGATACCTCCATCCGCAACAACAAACAAAAAATAACTAAAAACTCGCTGCAGACGGAGGTATTAAATGTGTCAGTGCGACACTATCTATTGGGTCTATTACCTCCCTCTCTCTCTATGCGTACATAGTCAAGCAGAAATTGTAAGAAGGCTTCTTTCATTGAAGAAATTTTGAGCCCGTTTAAATAACTCTATACCTACTTTTCTTGCCTTCCTTTTTATTAATCCGCGTCTCAGGCCGCAGTCAACTCGCGTAGGTATCTCTCACTTTATCGGCCAACCTATACATAAAACTACTAACCATACATAAAACCCGGAGTATGCTTCCTTGGGCAAAGCTAACCATTTCAGAATTTTATGTGATAATTCTCACTTGTTTATTTAGGTCCAAAGCGGTAGCGTAGCGGTGTGTGACGTATAAAAATAAGACGTGCTACGCGAGTGCCTCAATTCGGATGTTGTCTAAATTTTATCAGGTGGTCAATTTCCGTTGGTCGTTTTGTATCGCATTCGCATTTCATTGTTTTCAGGCTAAAATTATTTGTGGAGACAACTATAGAAATTTAGTGACACGAGTTTGCTTGCATGATGTGCATTCACATACCCTGGCTTACTCTAGTATTGTCGATGGCTAAAATTGGACAGCTAACGTCATCTCTAAGGTACCAGGCATAAAGGATGTGCTTCTGTACCTTTACGAATATCAATAGAAAAATGTGTCTCAAAACCTTTACCCGTATGTTATTATAAGATAAAGTAAACTCCGCTTTAGGCTGGTTCGTAAACCCATTTCAAAAGATATAGCCGAAGACTTAACTTTGGACTTAACTACATTCATTAAGATCGTCTTTACAGATTTCCTAAGCCTTATCGGAGAAGTACACTCACCTTCAAATATACATTCTTCTCTTCAAGATTCTCTAAAATATCTGAATATATATTGCAGTATAATACTTTGAAAATAAAGTGGTGTTCAGATGTGTGTACCTTGCAAGCTCCGATTTATCTGACCGCGACTGTACTGAGTAAAAACTAGGGTAAAGAAATCACACCCTCGAAAATAGATCGGTCTTCATGTGAGCTCATCATTGGTTCAAGATCGAGAACCGTCAGCGTCACGCCTGTAATTAATTAGGGTCCCGCAAAAAGGTGTCGAGGTCCAGCGACTGTGACGCAGGCTCCTGCGGCAAGCCAGTATCCGCCCAAATGCCGAATTGGCCGCCCGCGTCTCGGCCCGGGCGCGCCGAGGCCTAACCCCGCGCTCGAGCTTAGAAAAAAAAACGTTCCTCTATTAAGATTATGTTTTAAATTTGGATGACTTTATCGTGCCAGTTACATCTTATAGACAATTTCATTATTTATTAGTAAAAGTTGGTAATTAACTGTCGACTAAAAAGTTTGTTTGAGTAGATTAAATTTTAATGATTGCATGTTAATTTTGAGAGCTTTGAGAGTAATAAATATTAAACACATAAATTTTATGTACTACGTGTTGATATCATTGAGTCATTAATATCACTGATTTTGAGTCGTTAATATCACTGAGATTCGGTCACAGCGATTGGGTATGTCAAAAACAATTTCGTAAACGTGTATATCTCATTTGAATGTTTATTCAGTTTTTATCGTTTGATATCTATCCAGCGGGGTCACGTAACGATATGTACTACCGTTGGTACGTATTTAATGTCAGTTTTAGTATGGGATTTGACATTTAAATCTATCGTACTAACGGTCGAAAACGTTACGTGATTACCGCGCTGATGCTATCGGTATGTTGCCTTAAATTTAAGAATAAGTACTCATAAACATTATCCTAGCAAAAATGACAAACAGCACACTGAAAAATTCAATTTCCTGAAGCTTCATTTTCTCACATGACACTTGTATGACGTAAGATGCGTTCGACGAAATTGAATTACACGAGAATTTTCTCTCTCTGTTGCCGTAACTGCGATATTTATAATTGAATATCGTTGTTATTCTTGTTGAAATTGAATTACTTACTGAAAACTTCATATCGTAAATAATTATTTCTTTAAGATTTTACGTAACAATCTTCGAGATAAACTCTGTAAACAAGTTTGTGGGCCATTTTACGGAAAGTTGTACACTCGACTTTTTTTTTAAATTTGGATAAAATCGGGTTTTTTCTACTCAGAATCGAAAGCACTTTCGAACCGAATAGGAGAAAAAAAGTGTCCCAAATTTTTCATACAATTTTCAGTTTTTCCATTCCGTTACCACCATACAAGATTACAAACTTAGTATGAAAACGGTAACGGAAAGGAATAAAAAAAATTTGGGACACTTTTTTTCCCCTATATCATTCGAAAGTGCTTTCGATTCTGAGTAGAAAAAACCCAATTTTATCCAAATTAAAAAAAAAAGTCGAGTGTACAACTTTCCGTAAAATGGCCCCTTGTATCCCATTATAAGTTTATGGCACACCTGGCCATAAAGCGGCAATTACCGCACGCTCTGCGCGCTGGATATCCCACTTCCTGGCCAGGGGGTGACATAAAATTTTGTACTTAACACGGGCGGTAATAAAGAAAGCCTCAGGTAGCATATTTATCGCCCTTGCCTTCGGCTCGGGCGTCAAATACCTGCGATCTGAGACATTCTTTGTTTTACCGCCCTTGTTAAGTAATGTACTATTATTAAAGTTGCTAAGATTCAGTTAACTTACCTACGTAATTATTAGGCTGTGTGAATATTATGAAAAATATTTATGTACTAGCTTTTGTCAGCGACTTTGTCAGCGTAGCACTCTTTAATCGCGTTATAATTTAACTACTATTCTCTTATATATCAGGCGCTTACATATTTATCTCTCTTCTGTAGAATCTTCCATCCCCGTAAGAAAGGATTTCCGGAATAAAACGTATCATTTATGTCCTTCCCCGGGACTCAAACTACGGATCTCCATTGCAAATTTTATTTAAATTGGTTCAGCGGTTTAAGGGTGAAGAGATAACAGACAGACAGACACACTTTAGTATGGATAAGTAACTTACAATGCAACTATGTTATATTTCTAAAGTGACTAAATTTCGTTACTCATCCAATTTACTTAAGTAGAATAGTTTCAAGTGCCTTAGAGAGTTGTCAGATTATATATCTATATAGGTAAAATACCTTCCGTATGCATCTACGCATTTTACTACACACCTAAGCAAATGACGAGTCAGGCGTATAAAACGAAACGTCTTCTTTGTTGTATAAACCTGTGGATAAAATCTGGATAAACCGGTGGAGCATCCCGTGTTACGACATCGCCAGGATTGAAATGCCAGGTTTATGTTGCAGGTTTTGTATCTTAATAAATATTTACAAATATGGTATTTCTATTATTCACGATTTGTTTGTTAAAGGTGCAAGCCAATTTCACCTCTATCTCACCCTGTTGGTAAGTGACGATGACCGAGGGTGTTACATGCGTACAGTTGCATCCTGAAGGATGCCTAGGGTCCACTACCCAATCCCAAGATTTGGGGAAAGCACTAGTTTTTATGAAATCGACTGCCATCTTACCTTCCAACCCTTCAGTATTTATCATAGTATATTTAACAAAAATACTTGTGAGATAGATGACATAAAACCGCTTATTTTATTTTATGACGGCTCTAATCTAATCCAACCGAGGTTACATTTTGTCGAAATTAAATTTTCTTTGCCCTCGGGTCATCTCAAAGCAGAATACGAGGGGTATTGTACAACAACAATACAAAAACCAATTCCAATATAGTCGAAAGATGCTATAAAATATTCCGAAACCAATAACGACAGCCTAACTTAGGCAGATGTTTACTATGGCGTCGCGGGCTCGATTTCAGTAAGTGCCTCTCGCATGGAGTCACGCTTTGAATATGGCGGCAGTTGCGCGATTAGCGTTTTAAGGTTTTTTTTATCTGCAACAAGTATTTTGATTTCATGTAGTTTACGCTTTGTATTTTTAGTGAAAGACAAAGTACGGTTGGGTGAATTATCATCATTATTATATTGGGTAGTAAAGTTTTTAAAATGTTTTTATGGTGGCATTTGAACTTTTTAGAGAGGATCAAATGTCTAACATATTCGAGACCAACTACAATTAGAACACAACAAAAGGCAAAGTAAGTAACAAACTCGACTTGTCGCTCGAAAACTGCTCTCTAATAATTAACATTAATACTAGGTATGACAAAAGATATTCGAACTAATCCATATTCGCATACAAAGGGAAAATAAATGAATTTCTGTTTTTGCCAACTTATAATTTACTATGTATGTATGTAAGCAACAATATACATGTCATATTTTGTCATTGTCACACAAACAAAACAATTTCCGATGAAACACGACGTACTAAAAATTTCGCGATTTCTAATATTTCGTACACTAAATATTAACGTTAAAATTCATTGAATTGAATTTGAATCTCCAATTATCGCCCAACCAAACACGTAACCTACGAACAAGGGGCGATTGAACAAAACCTTGGCAAGAGTTTGAGCGTCTTGCCGCCGCCGGCACCGCCCTCTACCCTAATTACCACAGATATGTTATTCAAAATTCGTTTCACCTCAATTCAACGCTCATGACTAGTAAATCTTGACGCCGCGTCTTATAATAACAACGACTAACCGGAGGTCTGACCTATACTGGATCGTCTGAGGTGAGGTGAACATTTGTAAATAACCCAAGCATGATTCACCTTAATCGCTCCTTCACAATGGGAATTTTAATAATGAGTTCGTTGTTTAATTAAAATGTAAATACACGCCACTTGAGGATGGCTGAATCTTTTCCACCGATATCGCTCTATTGCCCCTCAAAGAGACCAAAAAAAAATTTGGAATAATCTATTCTTTGATGTCTCCGTTTTTTTTATCGCATTTCGTGACATCTTGCCTATTGTCATTATTTTTAACGATTTATATCGAGATTGAAATCTCAATTTTAATTAAATATTTTTATATAAGTAGACAGTTTTCAAAGTGAAGATGAAACGGTTTTTTTATTTTTTTTTCTTGATTAATAAATAACAAGCAGTCGTCTTGTACATATTCAATTCGAAATGCTACAATATGTTTTTGAAGCTGCACAGCGGTTTTAATTTGTTTTGTAGTGAAACAAACCTATGCGAGCAATTAAGTAAAGTCAAAGTGTACATTATATTATGGTCAAAAATAAAGTAGTTTCAATTTAAAATATCCATTATTTTTTGTGTAATGTTCAGATTTCACGGTAGGGGCTCGTTATGTTGGACCGATATCTTGGATTATGTATATAATGAGTTATGAGCACACGTATCATATAAAAATGTTGTTTTTCTTTTTAATTTCAACAGAATATTAATTATAGCAATTAATTCACCACTTACTAAGTTTCACTCCGTACATTGCCAACTGCAATAACTACTATTATGTTTCACTACGAACTGGCTACCCTAAAGGATGGTAATGTTTTTATATCACTAGACAAAGTTTCAGCCTCCACCGCTATTATTGCGTGGGCAAGCCGCACACCAGATTCAAAAACTTTAGAGTCATTATACAGAAGTTAAACGTAGTTTTTGAAATAGTTGCACGCATACAATACGGAAACATTTAGTTGTAATTACTGCCATACGGTGCTGCGTAAGAATACGTCTAAAACTCTAATGGCCTAGAGGCATAGAGAATGGCATAGCCTGGATGGTTTTTTTTGTAAAGGTTCTTTATCTACTTATTAAATGTATTGTGACACCGACGAAATGTGAAACGGTACGAAATACAGGGTTACTGGTAACTGAACGTATTTCTGACAGGAGGCCATAAGGGAGCTAAAATGACATTTGACCATCTACGAGTATATATGTATGGGCGAAAATCAATGGTACCTTACCTATACAGATTTTTTAAAGGTTTTTTTCAGGTTTCAACCAGAATTTAACATTTAACTCCAAATGAAAATGAAACTTTGTATTTATAATTATTTATTATTATTAATTTAAGAGTTATACTAAAAATAAAGATAAATATTGTTTTCGATAACATTCTGTATTATTTCCAAAAAAAAAATATAATTGAATCTTGAAAGCATTTATTTCCGAAAGCATTGTACAAAAACATTATAATTCAATCTCCCATCCTGACGCGTTCTCGTCTTTGCGAACAAAAGGAGGCGTGTGCTTTCACGTGAAAGTTTAGGTAATTACGTTAGGTCTGGGGAAAACCTACCATACTACAGAAATAAACACATATTTCGACGAGTAATGAGTGTGTATATATTGTATACTTACAGCTCTACGATTCACAAACGGACTCCCCGTCACATCGTATTTACGGAAACTGTCAAAAGTCATTAGTCACTCTTTGACAGTTTCCATATTAGAACGGGTTAGGGGTGAGGTGACAGGTGAGAACGAGACGGTTTGTGAATAACAGCTCAGTATTATTAATCTTACTTTTACGTCAGGTAATATGTAATTTTTCAGATAATTTTGTCTCTTTAGTATTTAAAGTTATTCTGTAACGTTAAGCGATTTAATAATATGTATACATAGTTTCTATTATACCTACTACTAGTGCCTACGCCAAGTCTTGGGATTAGGTAAGCGGACCCCAGGCATCCTTCAGGATGCAACTGTACTGGAATAACGCTAGGAGGATGATGATACATAGTTTCTATTATAACTAAGTTTACGTCCAAAGGATGTAAGTATTAGATGGTACCTCTAAGTACAGATTCAGATTCAGATTCATTTATTCACAATATACGATTACATTATAAATTACATGTACTCTACTAATATTCCCATAAATCAAAGAAAACATCTAATTTCGCTACACCATTCAATGAAACACACAATTGTACCAAAATGTTTAATTGTTATACTACCTCTAATCCAAAAAATACGGTTCAGAAGAAATTGTGGTGTTAACATAAACACGGGCTTTCTTGTGTCTTCTAACTTAAATAAAACCTTGACTCAAACAACATCTTAAAATCCTCCCAGTACATGTAAACTCAATTAAAGTTGTGTTGAATCTGAGCGTACAAGTTGGTACTTAAAACTGGTGCCGTCGAGTTTCTGGTCCTGGGCAACTTGAAGCGGTCTAAACTTATCAGAGGTTGACCAGTACATTCGTTGTCCTTTATACCTGGACTGCTTTTGATTCAGCTATCCTGTATAGATTTACCTAGTAACCCAGTCATTCCCTGTAATCAATATTTGAGAAAACCAATCTTACTAAAGTTTTGAAACTTGTGTGGCATTACCATTAGTTAGGTAACGGTGAGGAGTCGTGCAGCGTCAAGTGGCCGCTCCACTCAATAGGTCCCTATACTTATTAGGAAAAGAGAGAAACTCCTTTATCAGCACATTTTCAAAATATACTTTGGTGTACTACAAGTAGAAGATTTTCCCCATTGCTTAGTTATATTTTAGTCGCAATTAAAATCTCTCGAACAAGTCCCATAACAATTTATGAGAAATTAAGTTGATTGTTACGCGAAATTCCATTTTTACGACCCCATTAAAACCTCTAGACATGCTATAATTGCGTCCTTGTTTCATGGTTTTTAACAATTGTAAATCAGATGCTTTACTTAAATGCGACAGGAAACAAACAAACATCACAGTTACGGAGATAAATATGTAAGTAATTTCTTTCTGATAATTGTTTCTTTCAATTGTTTTTGCTACATGTGAGGGGGTTGAAGTGCTCATGTAAAATGAAGGGTGAGACAGTTTGATAACATGTCAAAGTTAAAAATACTCTTTCTAAAGGGTTGCTTTCAACACGTATAGCAACATATCGTATTATTAAGTTATCAAAAATTTTATCACATGGCAGCAGTTCGGAACTAAAGATTATAAGTTTATACCTACTATTGATACTGCATTCCTAATTATCTAATAGAAAATTAACTCTGAAAAATTATCACTTACTGAAATTTGGGCCATGGCATCAAAATGGCCCGCACGACATTCCCCAAAAATTCAATCGCCTATTGAAGTAATATCAATATTCCGCTAGCATAACCCAGCCACCTGGGAATCCATTGTGCGCACTTGACACTTCGCAATAGAATTTGAATGCGTATTGTGAGTGCCTTCTGTCCAACACCCACCTACGTTTCACATTGTCTCGTGCTACGATGCTCAAAGATAAATAAATATTTGTGGACAATCTTACACAAATCAACCTAGTCTCAAACTAAGCAAAGCTTGTACTATGGGTACTAAGTGACGATATACACACTTATATAGGTAAATAAATACTTAAATACATTAGAAAACATCCAAGACCCAAGAACAAATATTCATGCTCATCACACAAATAAATGCCCCGGCCGGGATTCGAACCCGGGACCTCCAGCTTCGTAGGCAACCCTGCCAACTAAGCTAAAGAGGTCGTCAGATATGGAATTCAACGTTTAATGGAAATTATATCATAATGATACAATTATTTTGTCAGTTAAATCCAAACTAAGTATTAGCCGCAGCCGCAGTTTGATTACAAACTTAATGATACTGTCAAACCGCCGTGATTCGAGGCAGATCCGATTACTCAAATTGGCTGTCTAAAGTTTGTCGGGAGACGTGACAAGGAAACATGATTACGAACGCATGTTAAATTGTTGATGTGCAAAATTTTGCCATGATTTTATAATGATCAATTATGAATAGTTAATTTCGGACAACATATTATTATTTAGGTAGTCGAACGACATTCATTATATTATTATTTAAAAAAGAAACTACCCACTTTCAATCAGAAATGAAAAATGCTTTTCTGCTCTAGATCAGAAATGCGCCACTTTCAGCACGCCACTTAGATGAAATGACTCACTTTCAGAATATGAGAAATGAACACTATATTTACTTAGCAGCATGAATGTGGAACGGTTACAAAGAAACACATTTTCGCTCGTATATGTTCCCTACCTTAAATGTAACACAACATAAAATCTACGTACACACTAAATCAAACGGGAAGTCACACGCGCGAGACATGTAAAACGCCGTGCCACGAAATACATAATGTTGGACAGGCCACGCCGCCGCTGAAATTATGATGTTTTTTGCTACCTCGAAAGATGTTTTTATTCGCGTCATGTTTTACAGCTTACGTTGGGAAAGTCAGGGCGTCTGACGAAAGGGGAATAAAAAACTTGTGCCGTCACGTTGGATTTCATCATGTCAGTGAAAAGCAGGTTTGGTAAAAGTCTAAGTGGTGGTTTTGTGTATGATAAAAATTGTATACGTTGGTATTTTAAATGCGAACTGGAATAAATACATTACCGGAATGTACATACTACACACAGGTTTCATTCGAAATTAAGTCACTGTGATTATACATATTCGAAGAATCATCACGTAACGGGGGCCGATTTTTGAGTGTCGGACGCTCGACTTTTCACACGACATCTGTCAAAACTTCATAGTTTATTGACAGATCTCGAGTGAAAAGTCGAGCGTTCGACACTCAAAAATCGGCCCCCTGGTTCAACTCCTTTGTTTCGTAGGTAATGGATGGAATGAATAAATCCTAAACACTTCGTAATTCGAATACATATTCACTTTATCTAGTAGCTATAAGAACTAGGTATAAGTACTAGGTATGTACTGATTCGTATTATATTTTTTATTGTATATAAAAAGTAGTCCGACTCCTAGAATCCTAGTGCATAAACTCTACAATTTTCCAAAATGCTATAAACTATTGAGCTGGAAATACCGCAAAGCATAATAACAAGGTTTTATCGCCGGCAATCTGTCCCGGGCCAGTAGTGTGAAGCTCGAACGAGGGTCTTACAACTATCTAGGGGCGCCTTATATAGTCCTGATTTTTGGATTTGTAGTACAAAAATATTGCTTTAACTACAACTTAAAAATAGTGATACCTACTACGTAATTATTAAGATATTTAGCAACAACAGTAAAAAAAGTACTTGTTAAATTAATCAAAAGTAGTGGAATAGGACAAAGCTCTTTCATCAAAATCATTAGGTTTATATGCACCTATCTACATACTATATGAAGCAGAAGAAATACCTAATGTTACACTACTTACTGCAATTGTAAAAAATACACTACTTACTGCAATTGTAATAATATATTATCCTGTTTTAAATACTAATTCATAGTAAATGTTATTATACCGTATTTCCACCTAACACCTTATTACTCGTACATACACTATGCGAACAAATATTACCAGTAGAGCTATCGTGTATAATTTAACTATCCCATTACGAACGGTACATTAAGCTAAATGACTCTTTGTCGAAGATCTGAATGTGGTTTCCATGTAATTTGACAATTTGCTCGTTAAAAGTTATAAGTTATAGATATATGCCACCATTTCGCAGGGACGGGTTAGAGATGTTATAACATTATCTTTTTCGTAAGTTGATGAGACAATCTGATGTATGTAAGTACGCTATTCAACGAAATCTGTGCCCTTCTAAACGAATTATCTTCGAGACATAATCAAATGGATCTCTGTGTATGACTGAATAAATGATTAATAATAATAATATAATCTTTAACACGAGAAATATGTCATTATGTATGTCTATAAAAGCATTTTAAGAACTTTAAAAAAACACTAATTACGAGTATATCATTAATGTGTTAGAACTCAAGAGCAAAAATAATGGGTACATTTTTTATGGAAATTCAATACTTATACTCATTTTACTGTCAAAATATAAAATTTTACATGTCAATTATTATTAAATTAATTAATTACAGAGTGTATTCATTGTTTTTGCTCTTGAGTGTAGTTACGTATTCTTGTTACCTGTGTAATGTAATCGTGAATATTTCACAAAATATACATAAAAATACATGTAACCAGTGATATAAGGGTAACTCTAATATATAAAAAGTATTGTAAATACTTTAACGGTGGGATAATCACATCCGATGTGCACCAGTAAACGTCAGTTTATTGTCTCTAATTAAAAATATGAGTTTAAGCCAAGGGGCTGACACGCTTTGCTAGAGAAAGATAGTCTTATTGCGATTCCTATGAGGAAATAGAAAAGAGTGGCATGTTTTGTCCCTATCACCGACCGAACATTTTTTCATGGTCGGGTTATAGGTAAAGGCAAACTTCCATAACAATACATTGGACATGCAACCCGGCCAAATTGCGTAGTATAAATTTTGTATGAAAATAAGCAAGTATGAGAAAGGTAT
The DNA here is from genome assembly GCA_951800055.1 of Cenopis cana. Classification (NCBI taxonomy): domain Eukaryota; kingdom Metazoa; phylum Arthropoda; class Insecta; order Lepidoptera; family Tortricidae; genus Cenopis; species Cenopis cana. The sequence continues at coordinate 15,893,180 of OX637479.1, read as the reverse complement.
AGCCCCGGTCGCTCGTTGGCGCATTTTTAACTACAGAGTATATATTATATCTATTGTTTAGGCCCCTGCATTTGCCTCTGTCAGTCAAAACAACGAATCCTTAAATAAAAAAATACTCTAAACAGTAGTGCATATATATTTGCACTATCATAATATACAGTATCTGAACGAACATTACTCAATGTCATACGATAAATAAATAAATAAATGTCAAAGAAGCGTTTGTGAATGGATGTATCTACTTGTAACATGCTGGATCAATCACGTTGCAATGTTTAGAAACGCGCGCGCTATCGTTCGAGACAGGAGGAAAGATGAGGTTTCAAGTAAATACGTACAGTCGGGCAATTTGAATGCTTGGCAATTTTGGACTCCATTATAATAGAAATAGAGTCCAAAAGACTGACTGACTGTACATATTACGTGTTCCACAGGGAAAATGATTTTCACCCGCTTGTCTTCGTTGTATATCAACACCGGAACACATGAAGATCGTAGTTGCTACATATGTATTTATCTCTATGATGCAAAAGGACTTCGACCTGCTGTGCAAATGGGCTCATGACCTAGGACTATCAATAAACTACACTAAAACTAAACTAATGCATATACACTCGCCATACAAAAAAATTGACAACTTTACACCTAAGATCATAGCCCATAAGCACAGCTGTTTGCACTCTCCTAGTCTCCCTTGTGACTGTACACATGTTGACATTGTCAATGAACATACTTACCTTGGACTAAAAATAGACCATAAGTTTAACTGGGGTCCGCACGTTGAATATGTCTGTAAAAAACTGAGATCTATACTGTCAAAATTATGTGTACTGAAGCATAAAGTTCCATATAATACATTGAGGCTCCTATATATGTCATTAGCCGATTCTGTAATTAATTATGGCCTATCCAGTTATGGAAGAACATATAAGATATACCTAAACAAAATCTATTTCCTACAGCTACGTCTACTTAAAACTATTGTTCCCTTAAAAATTAGGTATAAATACAGAAATAACTACGAAAACTTATTCAATTACTGCAGGGTGTTGTCTGTATTGGATAACAGAGATTTAGCTATTGTGACCCAATATAGCAACGATATATCTAAACTAAAAAGGAAAATAAGATCGAACACCTTACGTAACTTAGCAAATCTACCTGTCTATGAAATACCAAGGAATAATAATGATTACGGACAAAGGGTCTGGTCTAGTATTCTCCCAAGTATATTGAATAGGTTTCCGACTGAACTCCTAGCAGATATTAGTAATAATAAAAGTAGCAAACAAATTCGCAATATCCTTAAGAGAGAAATGTTAAAAAAAAAGTTGCATGTACTCGTACCTAAACCTAAATGTAATTAAGTAAATAATTTATTGTGTAATTAATAATTATTAATTTAGCGGCTCCTTAACTCAAATAATCTTTAATGTTAAGATTAGTAGTTAAGATTTTATTATGTAACTTATGAAATAAACAGATTAAATTTTTAATTTTTTTTATTTTTTTTTTTATCTATAATTATACGTTTCTCTTAGAAACAGATTGTAGTAATTACCTATAGGTATGTATCGGATGTAGCAAACTAGTAGAGTTATCCTAATACTGATACTTAATATGTAAATACACATGTAGCATGTGTTTGTTTTTTAAAAACAAATAGGTACAAGAGGTACAAGCTACAAGATCAGTCGATCTGATATCAGCCGGCCGGAAATAAATTGCGACAAATTAAATGATGCCGAGCCCAATCTTATACTCGACATCTTGGTATATTTTATTAAGCATCGATATTTTGCGTAATCTCAATCACACTTGATCCATATTTATTGCTGGTCCAATGGAAAAATCTTCCGTTTACCTACGCTACGAAAGAATGACGTGCATTTTTATTTCACGATGTATCAAAATGTTTAATAAATATGTTCACCGTGGCTGGTCATAACCCCGCAACATTTACCTATTAATAGATTCAGATAAAATAAATGATTATTTACGGAAGGAATATGAAAGGAACCCATTAAAGATTTATTTACGTGAGATCTTCTTGCGCAAACATTTGAAATGTTTTCGAAGACAATTAAAGTTACAATGGTGAGTTCAGAAAATGTACTATAAATATACTGACGAGCAAAAATAACGGGTACACTTTGTATGGAAGTTCCATAGAAAGTCTACCCGTTATTTTTGCTCGTCAGTATAGTATAAAACTAATCAATGTGTACTAATGCAAACGACATTAGCATACATTACACTGTCTCTTCACTTATGAATGGTGAGTGTTTTACAAAACTGTCATTTAATAAATATACCTATCTACTCATTTACAACAGTGCACCTTTGAGATAAAATTGATATTGAAACTTTAGCATACCAAAAGGCATTTGGTTTATTGCCTGATAATCATTTTCTTGGCAAGTGTAAAGGTTCATTCACGCAATGTGCTTACAAGAGTAATACATTCGCGGGAAATTGTGTGCTCATTCTTAGTTCTTTTATTGCGCCCCGTGGGCCGCTATATATTCAGGAGAGACCCACTTAATAACGTCTGACACAGCCACGATATCGCGAGTAGGTACCTACATCATGATGGACTGACTCAGTTGCACGACAGATATAAGAACAAAAATAATCGGATTAAGAGTAAAGCATCTACATGTTTCCCTTTAAAGCACGAGAATGTGATTTGTTTATTTGAATTGTACTGGTAAGGTGTACAGAGTTTAGTATAGTACTTACTACTCCGTCAGGTTTTGAGCTTTTTAAATATAACGATGCCCCGATTTCTTTTTATTTCTTCTCAATCGCGCCATTTTTAACAGCCACAAATTTACCGTGACATCTGTTCAACAATCCAGGAGAAAAGGTACTGTATTTACTATTTAAAATAAAGTTCAACGTCGATCAACATAAGACTAGGCATTTTCGGCCACGGTGTACCACAATAGAAAATGTACGACGCTGAGACTACAAAATGTGAACAATGAATTTCCTTCTCTTTACTTTCCCCCTCATCAGGTTACAATGCCTATTAAAATAAATCGCTTATATATTCCTCAATTGTACGATTTTTTATAGGTATATTGATGGAAACTGGCGTGAATTATTGGAATGAGTGTAGGCATGTCGTTGTAAGAACAGGTTGGCATGATGGATCTCTCAAGGAGGTGCAGTGCACGAAGTTAGACTTGTTCATGTCAGCGATAAAGAATATCGTAGAACCACGTGTAGCTTATTCATTTAGTTCGTTCTAATCGCGCCGGCTATAGTGAATATACCTAAACGAAATAAAATTTGTCGTTAGTTTGGAGCTGAATTTATATCAGATAACTATAGAAAGTAACAACAAATTAGAATACATAGGTGAGTACAAACAATGGGAACGAAATCAATCTTCGCTTACTCGTCCTTATGCCAAGATAAACGATTTTAGCCGAAGTTGGAGAGTGTTCTCAGAGATACGATGTGGAATTTAATTCCAGTAAATTTTTATATAATTATAATATGCATGCATCGTATACAACAAACTGAATACAAACCACATAAATCTAACATTCAAGCAATTCCATTACGTTCCACAAATACCCAATCCGCGACTCCAATCGAAAACTAAGAAGCGGCGCAACAATCCTAATCTTATTAAGGCAGGATTAAGTTCATTGTATTCCTTTTCCGGCAAGCACCAGGAATTGCAGTGTCTGCCGCAGACCGGAAATAAATGGGCGCAGTCAAAATAGGTGATCGTTGCGGTTACAGAAGCGAACGATTATTATTCGGGGTAAAGTGTGTTTCCCGGCTTTGGGGGCATTTAGGCATCGATAAGGAGTTTTAAATGTTAAATGTGGGTAGGGAGCGCTTCGGTACTTATTAGATGCGGTGTATTTTGAGTACTGTAAAACGGGGGGAGAAGGGACAAAAGAGAAATTCAAATCTCGAACTTAATTTACATGTGGCACGTTGATTTTTTATATATAAAGTATTGTTGATTCGCTTCCCTACTGCCCCCGCCATCAATTCTCCCCCCGTTTTATGGCAGTAAAACCGAACTAGAATTCCTTTTCCTCACTACATTCCCATAAAACATTGAAAATAAGGACGTTACTTTAAACCCGAACAAAGTCACTTTTTCTTCGGATCCTCGCCAATTCCATAATTTTCTATTGAACAATGCCTAGTTCAAATGTGCTTCAGCTTTACTGCCGGCCGTACTCGTAAACATCGCTGTTTAGGGGTGAGATGATGGGTCATTGATAAAAACTCCAAATTCAAAAAAGAGACGTGTAATCCGTGACAAAGGGTACGGAGCTAATGAATAAGTGACATGCAAATTTTGATATGTGTTTGTTTCTCCTATAATATGGAATGATTGCGACGATACAGACAGCGCATTGCAGAGTGGATTTACGTAGGCGCTGCATACGCTTACATTGCGCGAACATGCCCCCGGGCGTTGAAAGACTCCCTTTCAACCAGATTCGTGTGACTCAGGCAGCGGACAGATGTTGCTGAAGAACCGCCGGATCAGTCCAGTCGCGGTCCTGATCTCTGCAACTCTGGTGACACCGTCGGACCTTGGCTGGATGGCAGCAACACGACCCAGTATCTACTTTAAAGGGAGAAGGTTGACCTCCTTGGCGAGCACCAGAGCGTTCAGCTTCAGCGCTTCATGATGCGTGCGATGGTCCTTACTTGGAGCTCCGACACATACTCCGTGCTCCATCTGGCCCAGAACTGCTGTCTGATTTGTTCCACTCCCTGGTACCGGGTGAGGTAGCTGAAGGAGCAGCGGTCTCTGATGTCCCGAACTGACAGCGAAGTAAGGGGACGAGTTCCGGAGAGAGTGGCAGCATATCTGCCGGATCCGAGGATATGGCGAGGATGTGGAGAGTTCAACACCGCTTCGATGTGGACCAGAACAGTGTTGAGTTCTTCGTGAGTGTACAATACAACCTCCCAGCACTCTTAAATTGTATTTGGTAGATATTACCCCAGCTTCCCAATGACCTCCTGAATGTGGAGAGTAGGCAGGAATAAAATTTAAGTTAATATTTTCGTGAACCACGGCTTCAGCCAGCGAACTACAGTTGCCCATTAAAAACTTGGATGATTCATTGCATGAACCTACAAATGATGTATCGTTGTCGGAGTTAATTTTGGATGATAAGCCTCTCTGAGATACAAGGCGACGCAATGCTGACAAGTAGTCGTTACTGGTTAAACCACCCACCAGCTCTAATTGTACTGCTTTAGTGGTGGAGCATACGAAAATGGCTGCATACAAGTACACATTCACAAGTCTACCTCCACTGCCCTGACGACTGGCAGAGGTCTGAGGGCCCGCATAATCTACACAAACGGTTTTAAACATCATGTTTGGGGTAAGACGGGATTTAGGAAAGTTTCCTATTAATGGTGGCGCCATTACCTGGCCCTTCATGCGAACACAAATAAAATATTTACGGAAGCATGCCTTGACTAAATTAGTGCTTCCAAGTGGCCAGTATTTATCCTTGATGGACGATAGCACCAATTGCGGCCTTGCATTCGTCAATCTATTGCGTTCAAGTTGAATTAATAATTTCGCAAATTTGTGTTTAGCATGAATGACCACGGGACTGACGGGATGCTTCTTCCCGTGCGAAGAATTAGAGTTATCGAGCCGGTCACCTACACGTATAACTTTATTTTCATCTAGAAACACGTTAAACCTGATCAATGAGCCTTTATTGGTTACAGTATGACTATCTAGACGTAAGTTGTATTCGGAAAATGATTCTCTTTGGGATATTGTAATAACACTAAGTGCAGTTCTCAATTCTGAATAATTTAGGTAACCTGTTAACGGTACTTGCTTTCCACACAAGCTCACACACCGCAGCACATAAGCGACTGCGCGATTAAGCCGTGACAGGTTGGAGAACTTAGAGAATCCACACTCAATCTATGTGAGTCACCTAAAACTATCCGCGGGATTCGTATATTGTTAAGGCAAGGTACAACATGTACCATATCCTCCCAGACGCTAGTAGTTTCAGATAGTAAATGTTCATCCGAAGATAGTCGAAGTAACCATAGCTTCTGCAATAACAATAATATTTTCATCAGGATGAAGTGAGGTGCCAATAAACCGATGGGATTAAATATTTGTGCAATCGCTGGCAGAAAATCTCGTTTGGTGTCGCCGCCAAGCGAACAACTATCAACCGAGAAACACAAATGATCGCAATCTGGCTGCCAACTAAGACCCAAGGTTTTACCGGACTCGGTACCTACAATGTCTAACTTTAATTGAGCGACATCAGAATTCTCTACGAGTTTAGGTTCAATTGGTTTACATTTTATTAAATTCATGCAAGCAGATGCCTGAGCAGAAGAAACTTCGTTTTCACTCGACAGCACTAAACTTGCTGCAACCCATCCCCACCAGTGAGTAGATCATCGACGTGCAAGTCATGAGAGATGATCTCATGAACGACCTCAGCGTCACAATCGAGACCTGTCTGCAGAAGGCATCTCGTTGGCAGAAATGGTGCACTGGCAGCACGCTGTAATGGCAAAAAACACTGCGAAGCATGATAAATAGAAGCACCTATAGTAGGCTCTTCTTTTAGTGGTAAGCGCACACTAAAACGCCCGTCCTCCAGCCTAGTGAAATTCTTAGTGAAATGCTTTTCACATAATTTCTCCTCGGGAGAATAATGAGGATTTTTAGGGCAAACTTCCTCAAGCTGCCTAAAACGCGCAAGTTGGTTTTGAACCTCATTGATAAGCATTCCAGTACTAGAGCTAGACGTGACATTCACAAAATTACAATTAACTGCACGCGATGGTGTCGATACTTGACCGCTGTTTATCGGGCCTGAGACTAGCCAACCAAGCCGAGTCTCACATAGTATCGGCTTTCCAATACCTAATTTAATTTTATGCGATCCTAACAAGTCCCAAAAGAGATCAGCACCAATGATGAAATCAATTGCAGATGGTGTATGAAAGTTAGGATCGGCCAAACAAAGATCAGCCGGAATATTTAATCTCGATAGATCTATTTGACGAGAGGGCATGGTGTGAGTTATTGATGGCAAAACTAAACAGTGCAGATGGGCCGAGTAGGTATTATTCAACGACTTCATTGATACTTGGCACATCTCACCTACGGGGGATACCGTGTTGTTTATGCCTACAACCGATTTATCTACACGTTCGGTATGTAAATTTAACTTTTGACACATTCCCTGAGTCATAATACACGCAGTGCTACCACTGTCTAAAACTGCTCGCGCAATATACTCACGATTATCTCGATCGTAAACTTTAATTAATGCAGTGGACAGTAGTACCACTTCTTGTTGTAATGCATTTGAATGCGGCGTTGCTAAGCTAGCTGATAACGTAACGGGTGCGGTCGCCGGCGCCGGCGCAGTATTGACCTTGGAGGCGTCCCGCTCGGACGGATAATCTAATCCCGTGTTATGCCTATTCTCAGCAACATGAACGAGTGTATTGTGCTTCCGCTTACATATTTTACAACCTGGCTTTTTACAATGGTTTGCATAATAATATAAAAAAATAATAATAATAATAATAATAAAAATAATGACCGCTACAGAAGCAATTAAAACAAACCTTATAATTCGGTAGCAATTGAAGACGTTCTGCATTACTAAGTGCGAGATACTGGGAACAGGTATTCAGGCCATGTTCCCCACTACATTTCGGACACAGTTTAGGTGGTGAAGTGACACAGTGCTTAGTGTTTTGTGTAGAAAGCATAGTCCTATGTTTTGATGCGGTTTTAGCCGGCTGACTCGATTGTCCGGCGACTGGAGCGCTCGATAACTCTAAAGTTTCAATCAAATCTGCACGATTACGCATAAAAGTGATAAAAATATCAAATGAAATAGGTTTTTCCTTATCTAGGCTTCCTTTGTGTTCTTCCCACTCGCGAAATGTTTTAGTGTCTAGTTTATTACCTACTAATAATATGAATAAGAAGTGTGTCCCATTGCTTGACAGGTTCACCTAGGGATTCTAAACATCTTAAGTTCTTGTTTACTTGGTCAATAACACGTTTTAAATGCACTGACGACTCTTTTGTGATTGGCTCAATGTTAAATAATGCAGAAACATGATTTTGCAACAATAATCTTTTGTTGTTGAACCTGTCACACAAGAGTTTCCATGCCACTTCATAATTACTCCCAGAAAATTCAATTGAATGAATGACTAAGGCAGCAGAACCCTCCAACGACGCTCTTAGGTAGTGAAATTTATTTATATTATCCATTTCGTCGTTAGAATGGATGAGACTTGTGAAAGTGTCATGAAAACCAAGCCAGTCCTCGTACTTTCCGCTATATTTAGGTAACGAAATCGTTGGGAGTTTAACCAGTTTGTGATTATTCGAACTACGCTTGCTACATGACTCAAAATCCTCGAATTTCTTATTAAAGGTACCAAGTATCTCCTGGGCTCGTGAGAGGGCTGCAAAGTAGTTACCTTGAAATTCCTCTCTGTCTACCATAAGCATATCCAAGTTTTCGGTCTTGCATTCTAACTGTGTTTGTACATCATCATAAAGTCCATACAATGCCTCCAGCTTACCTATACGCAACTGTAGTTGGTTAGCTTTAACCTGTGTTAATGAAGATTCCTTCAATGTGCCTAGGTATGTGGTAAACAGAGTTAATTGACCTTTGTAGCTGCCTCTTTTGCGAGTTAATTCCTTCTCGTCACTCATTTTGGGAAGCTGGTGTAGACCTTGAATGTAAACAATTAATAGATTTAAGTTTGATTATAATGTAAATAATTAAATTATTAATATCACAACTTGTTTTCGGTTTAGTCAATAAGCTAAAATAGTTTAGTTCATAAGTTATGTGTATAAATTGTATATAATATTAAACTGAACAAAATTAAGAATATAAATTGATTTGAATACAATTAAAATTACTAAACTATTATCCTATTGTACCTACTAACGAAGGTTGTATATAATTTCATAAAATAATTATCATTCGTATAAATTAATTAAACAATTTGATTCACAATATACCAATTATTATTTAAAATCCCTAACTTCCGTGTAAAATTAATCCACAATGTCACAAAATACAATAATAAAATCTCATGGTGAATACCGACACCGTACGTACACGAATAACGGTAAATTTTAACGGCCGTCTTATGTTGACAAAGTTAGTTATTTTACTGCTTTAAACGAGTAAAATACAATAAATTAAATGTGCACAAAATAATTTAAGAGTTGACTAGATAAATATCACATTTAATAACATAAAACTAACTTATTTCAAGATGAATTAACGGCTTAACTAACGGTACTTTTTAAAACTAAAAGGTATTCACTAACCTGGAGTTTCCACTATAAGTAAACCCTACTTATTTACTACACCTGAATAAGAGTGCTGGACCCTAACTTTCCTTTTCCACTCAACACTGATAGGTTCCAAGGTCCTTGTGGTCTTCTTCAGCAGATCCTCGACTCTCACCGTAGAAATAAGTATCTCTCCAGTATTTCCTTCGATTTTAGGTAGGTATTTTCTTTTAATTTTGATTTGGTTCCTCAATAATCCGGTTCTAATGGGCCATGTTTAGGGGTGAGATGATGGGTCATTGATAAAAACTCCAAATTCAAAAAAGAGACGTGTAATCCGTGACAAAGGGTACGGAGCTAATGAATAAGTGACATGCAAATTTTGATATGTGTTTGTTTCTCCTATAATATGGATTGATTGCGACGATACAGACAGCGCATTGCAGAGTGGATTTACGTAGGCGCTGCATACGCTTACATTGCGCGAACAATCGCCGAACGACTTTACGCGCTCCTATAATTGTCACAGATCAGAGGTGCGAATGCGAACCACATATATCCAATATGAATACTGTCAAAGGGGTATGTGAAAATTTGAAGTTCTCTTATTTGATACGTTTGCTGAATTTTTATTTACGCACCGAAAATATATTTTTAAAAAGCTCAGATAATTAGTTGAATACAATGTATAAAGGAACGTACGTATGCCTGATAACATTAAAAACAGTGTAAATAACCACGCAAATATGTAATTTACACACGTAAATGCAATAGCAATGGATACGGGCCTTCATTATTTTTATTTATTTTGTAAGTCTTCAATATTTTGAGTATTTGCAACTGGAAACAAGTACACTCCTAGGACACTCGTTTAGATAAGTTTAACTTAATTTATAAGTAAGTACCGGGTTGTTGACATATCACCTCGCGAATGAAAATAATGAATAACGCACGGTCCATTCTAGAGATGTACTGTTATGGTCCACAATGGCAATCGCGCTCAGTCGTACTTTCGTGCCAAGTCGCCCCAACATGATTACGCCTAAGAAATGTGTAAAAGTAATTTGTTTTATGTAACACGTCTGCTCGCTGTATTTTGTTCAAAACCTGAAAATTCTAAGGGGGCTTAACTACTAATGGTTGTCATCCAGGTAATTCAAACATTGTTGTTATAATTATCATTCACCTAATGGGTTATACGAGCGTTTCAACCGCCCTACTATATATAACTAAAAACGCCACCACAATCTATAGAAACTCGGGCAATAGTGGTGTCACGGTAATGAGAGCGGTTGAAACGCTCGTATAATGACCCATTTATTTCTCAAATAAAATAGTGTAATTAATTACTCAACCTACTTCTATACAAGAAACAAGATTTTTGATTAATCTGCTGATACATTTGAAATGATAGCATATCTCTATGTGTGCGTCAACGTAGGAGCTATGCGTTCACGTATATTGGTATGTCACAATCACAACAACAACTATGGCTAACCCGGCCTCTTGAGCTAAAAGTAACGCACTTGTTTCAGATTAAGATAAAACATTATTTACAAACGCAAAAACATGTGCGATTCGTTTGCAAGATTAAGCTTCGTATCATTCCAAGTTTCGGGCCTTTGAACGAAAAAAGAGCGTATAATATGCCTTAATATTATCAAATATACAGCTTTTTCTCTCCTGGTACCCTGGTATGTTGTGCCTCTGGGCCTTTCCCGAGACTTTTGGGTTCTTTCACCGGATCCCTTCATTTCCTGAGATATATCTCCGTTCCATTTATCTTGGGCTTAACAGTTAAGTATAAGTTGTTTAAACGATGACCTTAATATTGGGAGAGAAATGTCAAAATTAAAATTTAGCGCAGGAAGGCATTATAGAACCCTATTTATTATGATGAAAATATGAGATTATATTTATCTTGATTAATAAGTCTCATGATTTTGATATTTGGTATCTAAATACACTTTTGGGATTTTTTTTACACTACTGTTGGGATGTGGTTGTGGATGGATTCATTTGTTTGTTTTAAATGGTTGTTGGTTTCCAAAGGTTCCAATGTAAAGTATGATATTATTTCATGGTTCTTAATTAAAGTATTTAGAAATATTTGCGGTAGCTATGATTTCGTAATAGGTAGCATTTATAATTTCTTAAGCTGTGGAGGTGGTTACCTCTACTTCTCAATATAAAAATACAAAAGCGGCCACGTTTCCAAACATGATTTTGAGTGCGATTGCGATTTGAATACAGGGTCATTTGGTGCAGTAACCTAACCTAACCGGTCATACGATAAGTAAACGTATACCCGTAAAGTACGTCCCACTAGTGAGGGTAATAACCCTCAGCCAGCCTTTATCTTTATCTTGTCCCAGTCAAGGGTCTTGACACGGTCAAGCAGCGCGTATACTGTTGAGATTTCATAAGTGACGCTTTGGTAAGTTAACTTCTGTACTCTGTATACATGTGGGGCCGCTAGGCCGCGTCAGTTAGCGACCAACGAGGTTTTTTCAATTAATGATATTTGTTTTTTAGTAGATCCCCAGTAAACAGTAAGTTTTATGCATTTTATTAGGGAGTTATTGAATGGGAATCCATTAAAAAAATTTCATCCAAAAGCATTTTGAGATTTCTAAAAATATAGCCCTTCAACAAATAGTTCGCAAATGTGTAAGTGAAGTTTGATTCAGTACAAACGAGGAAATCAGAAAAAAAGTAGTGACTCAGACAATCTATCGAGGGTTTATTTACCAAGCTATCGAGGGAGCAAATTTGTTCAGCCGATATCAAGTTGCTGACTGCTATTGTAACGGTTAAATCTTTTTATGATAAAAATTCAGCCCCATATTTTTTATTACAGACTGGAGCGAGGTCAATTAAAATTGTATGTATACTTATTAAACATACAGCTATTATTTCAAACCGTCGGTAATCGTATGTTACGTCCATTAAAATCTATTGGTATAGGAAGTCAACAGTTTTCTGCTGAGTGGCAATCCTTAAGTGTAATTAATGCAATCCGCCCTGAGAATAATAAATATCAAGCCAGGAGGCATCAAGAGCACTTGGTCTCTGTGACCAAGTTAGGCACACCTGCCAGACTTGTGGAGTGTGCCAATTTCAGATTGCATAGCCATAAAATACGTTTGGCTCCGTTCTTAACAATGTTTATATAGGCTGCAACAGACAGAAAAGCCTTTGATGATAGTTTTGTCACAACGAAGTTGCACAATATCAGGACACTTACAATAAAATGTAATTTAACGTGTCACATTTTCTTGTACCCGCCTATTTTGTTGATTTTATATGTGTAATTTATGTTTTATAATTTTACTTGTGTAAGTTTATCTGGGGGCACGGCAGTCGAGCGCGAAGCAAACACTGCCGTACCATCCTTTACTGGAACCATTTCGCCGCATTTTCAGGCCCCTATTTGAGAACCTCTGGATAAGACCAGAACGCAGAAATTTTCGACATCCAGTAAGCTATAACACATACTTAAAATCCAAAATTTCAAGTCTGTAGGTCATTTAGTTCCGAAGTTAAGCGAAAGCAAAGTTTCGCATTTTCGAAACTCACACACTCATAATCATAAGAATAGAACTAGTACTTCCCATAAACTCAGAGAGCTGAAATTTGGTACAGAGTTAGGGTTTAATGGCCACATAAATGGAAAACTATAAAATCTGGAGTACCTGGTGACCCTGATAAGAACTGCAATACCCAAACTGCATAAGTAAGTTTGTAATTCTATACAAAATACATGCGATTACAAAGTTACTTTTGCAGTTTGAATGTTCGTTACAAGAAGTCGTACCTGAAAAGAAAAAAGAAGGACTGCCTACAAAAAGAGATGAGATCCCATCAAAAACATTACATGTAAAAAGATGCCAGTCTCGCAACACAGTTCTTCTACAACAAAAAAGTAATGATATGTAATGTTAAACCAAGTCGGTTATATTTTAGTCAATAGCACCGGAGGGGTGTCCACAGAACAAGATTTCCACCGACTTGCATCGGCATTACTTTATTTTTTTAAATATATAAAATGGCTTGGCCATCGCACGGCTACATAATGGCAAAAGAACAATCGTCAGCTGATTAAAATATTCCTAATTAAGGGGAGGTATCCCCAACGCAACTGTCCCGCTCTAACATGCGTGAGTTTACAATTAACCATCCCGCTCTCTACGCAAGCTCTGCGCGCAGTTTTGTAAATATTTAGCTATAGTCATCAAGCCAGTCATTTTATCAAAGCAAACCCTGCGAAAATGTCTATAACTATTTACGATCTTTAATTGAGTACAAAAATTAAATGTTAAATATCAGTAATATAGCCGTAATATTGAAAAAACATTCCAAAAAGGGGTAACTTCGCGATTTTTTTCTATCGAGTGAAATTCATCAGGTCATGTAACTGACTGCGACTTTGACTAGACAATATCCTTATGTAACACATATTTTTTTTTTAGATTTTAAGACACTATATTCTATGTCTCAGATGGTTTTTAAAAACTCAAAAGTGGTAATACACGGCCTTAAATGAATGCAGCTTGAGCGAGTTTGAGCGATACACATGTATAAGTAAAGCGTTGTGTGCGATGGCCAAGTCAGTCTATATATTTAAAAAAATAAAGTAATGCCGATGCAAGTCGGTGGAAATCTTGTTCTGTGGACACCCCTCCGGTGCTATTGACTAAAATATAACCAACTTGGTTTAACATTACATATCATTACTTTTTTGTTGTAGAAGAACTGTGTTGCGAGACTGGCATCTTTTTACATGTAATGTTTTTGATGGGATTAATTTTTACTTGAAACCAAATAAAAAAGTTTAGTATCAAGTTGCATAGGCATCAATTAAAACAGTTAATTATCTTACAATTCTGTTGCAGAAGTCAGGTTTGTTTGAGCTCTTGGCCTGGGTGAATAGGCCCCCACCAAAAGTTCGCCATCAGATTTTTCTAAGCGGACAGGTGCTCATAAATGTCTAAACACGACTCTCTAGGAGCGATAGGGATAGCGAGATTGATGCCAGAACGGGAGATAGGCATTAGCCATCATTAGATGAAGTTTAGTTTTAGTTTTGAATCTTTGTTACATTATAATGTAGTTTGGATTCAATAAATAGTTGAAGAGTGAAATGGGTGCTTTTACCCGAGTTAAACGCTCAACTTTTAATTTCGACTATGAGGAAAACAAATGAGAAATAAGAGTAATGATATTCTAAGGATTCAGTAATAAAAACACGCGCTGCAGCCACCAGCCACCAGCTAATTCCCATTCATTCACAAGCATTCCCCAAAAGTTAAAGGTATTATCAAATCAGATGGGCGCAAAACAAAGGCCCCTGATGATTGAATGGCTAATTGAATACCAGATTCTATTATTAAGGAATAAAATAGTGTGTGAAAAGGTCGGAGCTAGAATTCCCGGTAGAAGCCGGGTTACTGGGTCGAAGTGAGTGGAAATCTGCGAAAATTTTATTTCAGTAGCCTGAAAAGTTGTGGATTTAAATGTCGTTTATTTTAATTAAATGCTGTTCTCATTTGTGGAAGTTGATAGCCGAATTAAGCAAGCAGCGAATTAATTTAAATTGCGTTATTTGGTTTGCTTAATTTAATGAAGCAGACACAAGGGACTTTAATAGTGCGAAATCCAGACATTTCATTAACAACAACATTTATTTATGCCAAAAAGTTCCTTAAAATTTCAAAAGGTTGCATATTGTACAAGTAAGTCACACAATCAAACTAATAAGGGACGCAATTGCTAACACCCCTTAAAAGTGCATGGAATTTTTGTTTCCAATATTCATAAACTAACTTAACTAGGTAACAGAATAATTTATTTACTACGATCTCGACCTTGACTCTACGTTCCTTCACTAACATCAAAAATCTTTAACATAATAAATTAATAATATAAGTACCTATGCATACATAAAGTTGTAGTGCATATCACGCACAAAGCTTATTCATTTTCTGCTAGAAAAGATAGAATAAATTCAAATGGAAGTCGC
The DNA here is from genome assembly GCA_951800055.1 of Cenopis cana. NCBI lineage: Eukaryota > Metazoa > Arthropoda > Insecta > Lepidoptera > Tortricidae > Cenopis > Cenopis cana. The sequence goes on along the minus strand of OX637479.1, from coordinate 15,877,824 downwards.
GTTATCCTACTTAGCATTCAGTTTAAAGTTCCACTTCATATTAAAATCACTAGGAGTGCTGTCTTTGTTGCGTGAATACAGCTAGACTGAATACAATGGGGCAATTAATAAGGTTATTTTAATACAACGACGGCGGTAAACAAGCATACGGTCCACCTGATAGATGGATTGTGCCATTAGCATTACACATTATTTATTGATAATTTTTTTAAGCGAAGGAAAGCGAAATAAGTACCGTAACCCGCATAAGTATTCTGAACTTCGATTCATTCGAATTTTTCATTTCATTTCATTTTTCTAACACGTATAATACTTATAGGTACAATTTCTTTTTTTGTAGGGCTACAACAAATTGTAACGATTTAAATTCTCCTATCATTAGTGAAATTTGTGTTCATTTAGCTACAGGCTAGTGTATACATAAATCTCAAAAGACTTTGTTAGATCCTCCAAGAGTTATTTTTTTAATTACACAGCTCAAAAAGTGACTGCAAAACAGTATCGGATTGAAAGAGTGCAATGTCAGTGAAAAATTACGTCATTTGTTCTAAAGTGCAATGGGCTGGAGGGGGAGGGGCGTTCGACAGTGAGTGAGTGACCAGTGACAGCAGCACCATGTCGGCAGGTGAGTTACTAATGGTTAAGGAATAGTTTTAACGGCGTTTGAAAAGTGGATATTTAGTTTCCATTTGTTCAACGTTATTCCCACTTTTTTACGGTTCTGAAATAGGAATGAGGAATGTCAATAGGTCTGCAAAATCACTTGAAAGTTTGTTACGGTGAAGCTTTTATTCATTTTTTATTTTCAACAGAGAATACAGAAAAATGGAATTCTAAATTAGTGAACATTCTCCATTATCTGATTAAAAATGATATTGCTTGAGAATATTTGCATACTGTTTCGGCTGAATACTGTGACTATGTTTATATTATGTAACACCTATGTATTCCAGCAAATAAATGCTTCTATTCTATACGGATTGACACATTTGGCTTTTTTTTAATGTGTGTTCCTTCATGAATAGGCCACATAACCGCACGAGGCTGTGATTACGGTGATAAAATGTACCCATAATGTGCTACTATGTAACAGATCGGAAATTAATTGTACCTCCATAGTTTGCCAGTTTTATTTATCAAAGGCATGCATTTAACGCGGCGACTAATTAATCTGATTTAGGGATTTATAAAAAATTAAAGGGGGTAGCAAAAATAATAAGTTGGCGACTAATTGCGGAGACTAGTATTAAGTAAAAAGTAGCAGCTAAGTAATCAATTTTCGGCTTTGTTTCAATATAAACTAGCATCGAGTTATTGTTTTGGCAACTGAATTAACTAATTAAGCGGAAACATGACAGCGGATAAAAAGTTGAAAATGGCCTACTCTAATTGTTCAATGGAGATTGCATATAAAATAAATCAAGGTCATAAAAATACTTTGGGCGACACTTTAAGAGCTTTAATCAAAGTTCTATCGTATCGTAACGTATTCTATCGTATATAATACGTTAAAATAAACGGGTTTTGTATGGACAACTTTTTTCTAAACTTAATAATTACCGAGATATGGACTCCTAAACCGACAATATTTTTTGGATATTATGATGCTCTGCCTTAGCTCCGGCGCTGCGGGAAGTGCAGCCCTTCCGCCCTTGCGTGGCAAAGCACGGTCGCCCGTACTCCGCTCCGCACGGCTCCCGAGCTTTGTCACGGCGGGCGAGGGCTGCTCTCCCTCCGCGCCTCCGGCATTTTATATACACTCTAGGGGTAGGGCAGACAAGACCACGTGGAATCGGGGTTGACAGCTTCGGTTCTGAGGCAAGTTGATTAGTCGCCAAGTCATTATTTATAGTACCTCGCCTATGATTTCAGTAATCTTGTTTATTATTTCTGCTACCTTAAAATAGCTGCCATTATTTGAATTTTAAAATATCCTTAGTTTAAAGCTCATTTAATATAAATGATTGCCAAAATATTTAATCGCTGACAAGTTATTATTTTAGTTGCAAATAGCTTGCTGCTCTTTAATTTTTCTGTCGCCGCGAAAATAATAAGCCTTTATCAAATGTGGCCGGGCTGGGAAGTGTACGCGTTCTCAATAAATCTCTCGATATTTTAATTTCTCCATCCATCAATAAGTAAGACCTCCATTATATTTTTAAGAGCAAAATCGTGTTTTCCTCCTTACCCACATCTCATTAAAAGTAATTTCGGACTTCATATTTTATATTCTCGCTTCCTTTATATTCGACTTAGTGTGTTCTGGGTGGTTTTAATCGGTATAAAAACGGAACCTGTCCATGAATAATTTACAAAATTTTGTTTTGTTTGATATATTGGAAAGGTACCCAACCGTCCGGCTCCGATTTGATTTACTTTGGTATGTTCTTTGTACTTAGTCTATAATAACACATGTATATTTTATACCCAATCAACCTATCGGGAGAAATTGTCCTCAGAAGTACTACAACTGAAAACAGTTAATTTGTACAAGCATACTTATTGCTAGTTATATAATTCCTGGTTTTTGGTTGGTTGGTTATATGTTTAACATGAAACAGAAAAACAATGAGCACGTGTTTTGTTATATCGGCTCAAAGTCATATTTTCCTAAAGAATAAAGTTTCTGTGATAAAATAAACTAATAAATTATCCAAAGTATATTTTCAACAATGAGAAATATCTAGCAATTTGCTTGAACAAAACTCTCTTCAGAAGTTAGAAGTATTAGTCTATAATAATCCATAATCCGTAATCCATTTATTCATAAAAACATTTACACGTCGTACTCAAATATTAAAGTGCCATAAAAATATTATAAGTTAAAATGTCAATATCAATTAAAAATAAATAAGTACAATTTCATTACAATCAGTAACAATCATTCATAAATAATAAAATAAAAACACGGAATTAAATAACATTTTTATACCGCATAAATTCGTTGATAGTGTAGAACGAGTGCTCGACAAGTCACATTTTTAAACGGCGTTTAAAGCTGCTCAAACTAGGAGGGTGGATTTCAAAATCAGGCGAAAAGTTATGTTTCGGTCATTATAAAAAAAAGTTAACAAGTTTCAGATATAGAAACTTTTTTATTCATTGGCTAGTACTTATATATTAATAGTGCTTCAATCAAAACCACCAATAATTAAACAGTTTTCTTGGAGGAAAATATTTTATATGTTCAAAATCATCACCGTCGTGTGAAAAAATCCAAGTCTTTATGTTCGTAGTGAAAAATATCGCGTACGCAACGTACGATTCCGAAATTTTCGTCAGTTACAGTTTTTCCATGTTACCTTTTTACATATAAAAAAATATTAAATAATTCGTTCATCAAATAAGTACAAATAAAATTATTTAAAAATTTAGTACCGAAATTCGTCAACACCGTCAGCGTATTATCAAAGTCGAGGTAGTTTTGTATATCCGCGGTGAAACACATCGTGGGTGTCCCCTTCTGCTTCCTGAATTCGATTCGAACATCGAAAGTGAGTGGACGTTTACATATAGGCGCACCGAACAGAAAAAATCAAAAAAGTGTTTTTGGGAGGAATGATTAGCCATGATTCGCGTCATAACCATCCAGGAGCCGTTAAAAGTAAGTACTTATATGATATTAAAACAAATTACCTAAGAAACCGTAACTCCGAATGAAGATTAATGACGTGACAGTGGCTTAGCAATAATACTTAGCGTTCAAGAATAATCTTCAAAAAGTTTGCAAATTGTCAACACCATACCCGTCATCACCGGTTTTCAAGCAATGGACGGTTATGATTATGGATGTATGGTGATGACGATTTCCTTTATTTATTTATTTGGTTTTGCGTATTATGCACTACGAGTTGTAAATATTTAACAAATTAATAAACTCCATGCTTATGTTTGGTGACGCGCGTTCGAAAAATATGTTATTACCCTGTTGGTCTTACGATTTTTACGTTTTAAATGATATTTTTGCCGCATTTTAGATTTGGACTCATAATATAGATTTTCTTCTTTTCAGATCGTCGGAGCGAAAATTAAATCAAATATGATACTAATATTAACGTCCTCGATAAAAAACCATACACACTTTGGCTGTCAAGTATTACAAAAATTTAAGATTATTAAGAAGTGGTGTACTTATAAGAGATGCGCCGAATATTCGGTTTTCAGTATATTCTATTTGATATACGTCGAATTTTCGGGTTTTTTTCGGTATTCGGCGTATTCTATTAGAAATGCGCCGAATATTCGGTTATTATTCGGTGTTTGCCATATTCTATTACAAATACGCTGAATATTCGGTTATTCGGTATTCGGCATATAAAGAATAATAACCGATTCGGCATGTTTTGGAATGTTCGGTCTTCAGCCGAATTATTCGGTTTAATTGCCGAATATTTACCAAATATTTTTGAGTGGAGTTTGTTACAAGTTACAAGAATATATGAAAAATGGCCTTCCTCACCGAGTGGGGTATAACGACGAGTAGAGCTCATTGAGTGCAAGAATATAGTATTTTTTGTTTTTAAAAATATTCAAAAACAAAGGAATGAGAAGCCACTTATATTATCATAAAATTTTACATTCCCCCAATATTATCTCATTAAATGTTAATCCTAGCGGAAAAGTGTATAGAACCTTTTTATAGATAATTTTATGTAGATCATTTATGTCTCAGAAAGTTTTTTTGCTATGGGCCACCGTTGACAAGATTTTTATGAAAAACCGAAAAATTGAACGTTGAACGGCCGAGTATTCGTATTCGGTGAAAAACGTATTCGGCGCATCACTAGTACTTATTATTGATTTATCAAATAAAAAATATGTTTATTTGCTTTTCTGTGGTTTATTTTATACCTACCTTTATACCAGCAACTAGTCATTACCATACAAGTGATATCATCACCGTCTATTAAAAAATCATCGCCGGACCACATTCGTCAACACCAGCTCATGGTTCAATGTTACGAATCTTATAACTTCGAAAATACGCATTAAATGCTTGGCTAAATACAATTAAATTACTCAGAAAACATTCCTACATCATTTAGAATAGTTTTTGTCCCATTTGAAAGAAATAAAATAAAAAATATTTTTTTGTATGGTGAAAAATTTCTCGTTGAAATCCACCCAGGAGCGTCAATTATATGTTGCGGTAACTTATTATATACAGCCTATTCTATTTCGTCTATTTTTATTAGGTACTTTGGAGGACAATTAAAACCAGTAATTAAATTTCAATTTACTTGAACAAGAGTTAAAACTCATGAGTTTTCAGTAACTATAAAATTTGTAAGAATATAATAGCATTACTCCCTCGTCCTTCAAGGGGGATTACTAACCTTTAACACGATAGTATAAAGAGCTCGCCCCGTCATCTGTCAGGACTAAATTGGATACATTAGGCTAGAGGGATTGACATGTCCATTCCAACCTCTGGACGGTCCAAAGAACATGAACACAAAAGGTGCCATCAATTTAACTTGCTTTAAATGGGTTGGAAATAGGATACGCTCATGTTATCTGCGAGTAACATGGAAGTTGGACCAGTCACGTATACATGTGTTTTGAAATGACTGGAGGTTTAGTAAATCTACAGGCAACTTACCACAAATGGCTTGGTTGATTTTATGAAATAGATATGATTTAGTGAACTCAATGAAGTTCAATTAATAATTAAGGAGACACAAATATTGCCAAGAACCATCCTAACAGACAAGACTTAACAAAACCGGAGTTAAAGAAATCGTTTAATCCGTTTGAGAGACGCCACAAACAAACAAACAGATACACATATTAAACTTATATCACCCTTCGTTTTCGTTGGAGGTTGAAATATAGGTTCCGATGATGGCTTATACTAGAAAATGATATTAAAAAACTTCATTCCTGCAGCATGAGACTACTTAATTAAATTACTGAAAATATAAGTATTATTATCGTCATTTTATTATCACTTATCTAATGGTATACCTATAGGCTCCTAAATTCTTTATACCCATAGTAATGACTTTCCTTATCATAAAATTCTGTCACGCACGATCTCCAACGGCCTAATTTAATCAGAGCAACCCTCTATCTAACAAACCACCGACAAAAAGTAAAGGTTCGCCGAAGGGACAATTAAATGTTCTACCGCATTACAGCACTGTCGCGTGAAGTTAATCTTAGAGTAGTACAAAGATTTTGGTTAGGAATAATCTAGATCAAACTTCTCTTTTTAAATCAAATTATTTTATGTCACACCTTGCCTTGAATGTGAAAATCCCACTTCCTGGCCAGGGGGCGCCATTTTTTTTTACTTACTACAAAAGCAAAAGCCTCAGATCGTTTATTTATCACCCTTGCTTTTCAATATCAATCAATCTGCAATCTAAGACATTCTTCGTTTTACCGCCCTAGGTTAGTAATGGTACAGTCAGCATCAAAAGTAGCTTGACATATGAAGATGCCAAAAGTTCTTATTCCTTTGTAATAAAGACTTTTGACGCCTTCATATGTGTCGCTACTTTTAATGCTGATTGTACTATTCTTAAATATTTCTGGTTCATCACACCACAGGGGCGGATTCGACAGATCGATTTTTTAGGGTGCGTGCTTCGGTCAAAGAATTTTTTTTATCACGGTTCATTTTTTCTTTGTAAAAATTATTAGGTATCTTTATCAAATAATTAGTCCCTACTACATTTGTGAAATTAAAGTAAGTATCTTAGAATCTGCTAGCTACAGTACATACATATAAAGGCAGTATATAAATGTATGAACAATTTTCAATTCAAGGTTTGTTTGAATCCTAGGCAATGCATTTTCACCTTTGTAATCATTACGTTACAAATAGATTTGATTGCTTGTCACGAAGATGCTCATGATGGTTAAAAGCTATAGTCTTTTTTAGTAAGAATCAATGAATGCTAGGAATCTTATATAATGTTTTTTTTGTGATATCAATCATTTTCTTAAACCGATAATTTTTCTACAAAAAATAAATAAGTGGACTAATCTATTTTAATTTTTTTTTTCGAAATGGTATCGCAAATACAGTTAGTTACCACAATTTTAAACAGAGCAATGGAGATCATCATCTTCGACGTCCACTGCCGGACATAGGCCTTCTTAAGTTACTATTATCTGCACAAGTTATCCTAATTTGGTTAATCAAACTAAAGCTTATTATATTTTCACCAGGATCGGCAGTGGCCATGATCGGCGCAAACCTGCGCTTCGGCTCAGCCGGTGCGACTAACTCGTCCATCCTCAACCATACGCGGCACTGCCCGCCAGGGGGCGCGGCTAGCGCGGCGGCTCTGCTGGCACTGTCGGGACTGGGCATGTCCGCAAACCTTGCGCTCATGACGGTTATATTGAGCAAGAAGCAGTTAAGAAGGTCAGTAGATATTTACCCCCTTATTCATAGAACGTAATAAATCTTTGCTAACTAAAGTGTCTTTTGTCACTGTCTCACAAGCACGTCATATGTCGAAATGACAGATAAGGACAAACGAACTTTAGCGGCTAGTTAAAATAGGTTTAATGGACGCTTATATGAATTAGGGGGATAGAAAACGTACACAAATTTTCGATACCCAAAGCCACGTTACTTAAAGCTTATTTTGAGAAATCATTGATGAAAATTGCAATTTTTAATGACTTTGGGGGTTTGAGTCACCATTTCATGGCTGTTTTGCGTTACCACAACTAAGAAAGAAGAACCATTTTCGAGTCTCGTATTAGATACTTGCTTATTACTCATCGTTGTGTTTTAGCGTAAGTAACAAGAAGTCGGGCATGTATGGTACTCCTTTCTTCATTGAATCTATATCGCGGAGAGGTCAATTTTTGTTATCCAAATTCATACCGTCCGTCGAATTGCGTTAGTTTTTGTGACCTTTCCGCGAAGAAAAAAAGTGTCCCACCAAAAAAAGTCAGTTTTGTGACGCTTTTTTCATACAGTTTATATGGCTCGTCACAAAACTGACACAGAAAATTTGTATGGAAAATCAAGGACCTTTTTTTTCCTCATCTGAATCAATAGTACTCGTGATTCTGAGTCAGAATACCCAAAATCACCGAGATCCGGAAAAAAAGTAGGGGGTACACTTTAAAGTGAAGATGCCCATTTAGAACGTACGTACTACCGTTCGAAACAGTTACATGATTACCCCGCTGCACTCAGGGCACAACGACGATATATTTATGTATGTAGGCTAGCAAAAAACGGGATCAAACTAAACAATCAATCACTCCAGCCTCAAGGGATAAAAGGAAATATTATATTTTACGGCCCAACATGATTCCAGAAACTTCTACGTATACTCGTAAATTGTTGCACAGTGAAAGTTGCCGCTAAGGCCCTTCCAATGAATATTGATCACTACAAGTTATAATAGGCTTATAGTAAGTACTACAAGGTCGGAATTGGAAGCTGATTTGATTTCAAAGGGACATTAGGACTATTTATACCTACGCTATAAGCTTCTGGCAGGACCTAACTATTCGTACTTAGGTAGTTTCATAAAGTCGTAAAGTGCAGCACTGGCAGCCAAAGTCTCTGAAGCCAAACTACTGATAATTACTAATATTGTCAATATAAACTTTAATCGCATATAGAAATTCCATATGTGGTTGTCAACCTTTTTAACAAATTCTACCATAATAATATTTACTGATATCACTACTGCAATAAAATAATGTCTTAAACATTAGATATTTTAACTTTTATAAGTAATGCCAAGGCCTGAAACTACTTATTAGCGTTATTAGGATATTGGTCTACCTAATTATTTAGTGAGGTGATTACATAACGTTTTCAAACGTACGTAAATTACAGTTAAATCTTACGTTTTGCGTTTGAAACATTCCGTATAGAACTAACAGGTAGGTAACTTAAGATTTGAATAAGTAAATATGTCACAAATACATTCATTCACAACCACAACTGAAACAAAAGTGCTGATGTATTTTAAGTTTGTAAAGGAACTTTTTGAAAAGGCTGTGCAATTAATATCGCGAGGCGGCTGGTGCAATTTGCTCTTTGCCGTAAAGCCGGAGATGCATTGAGACCACGGGCGTAGAAGAGCAATGATCTAACTGTAGGAGATTGACTAACTGGTACTAGCATCTTTTTTTTTGTTGTTTTTGTAACATGGCGTTACAGCCAGACCGTGATGCATGATCGTGAAACTAAACTAAACTAGACAAAAACATTCATAATACAATACCTATATCATATGATACAAGTTAGGTTATTGTCCGTTGATCATTACACTAGAGGCGGCATTACCACGTTACGAGCAAATGCGTACATTACCGTCGTTACATATATCACCGTCGAATGCCTTATTCTCCTTATTGTCTCACAGAATTTCGGATTCATCCCATCGACATGCATGGAGGTTACACTTCGGTGCTCACTTGCGAGTTCTAGCCTGATACACTGTGTTCCGATGGTAGGTAAGAACTCTCAGCAAATCCCGTCTTCATGGCCTGTGATATATATCCGAGAGACATCCGGGACAAACAGTCACTCGTGTCACCTTGCCAGCTAGTTGATTACGTAAACTATTAAACTTACATTAGGTAGATCTAGATGTCATTAACCCGAACACACCCTATAACTAGCCCTAGCACAGGCCTCGGTCTGTTACAGGTTACTGCACACTATGTTTTTGGACGCTCGTTCGGATCAATACGTGTCTGTAGCCTTTAGTGAAAAAATGTGTCATACTTTGTTAATTAAATAAATAAATAAAAAATAAATGAGGGTTCCTTAACAAAAAGGTAAATAAGGAACCCTTATGGTTCCTTTAGTATGGGAAAAAGACATTCAAATCAACCATATACACGCTCAAAAATGGTACATAACTCCTGTTCCGATGAAGACGATCAATTGCTTTAATATCATTTTTATTGTCCTTATTGCAAACGCGGATTCCAAAATATACTTGAACAGTATACTTATTTTATAGAAAAAAGTCTGAATTAAACTTTATTAAATGGTAAAAACGCTGTATCGCCCCGCCTTAACAGAACGCGTCTTGACGTGTAAAATTGAATTGCGAGAAACACGTCGGTGGGAAATTTATATGAATGCATGACTTCAATTTGCATTTCAGCCAGAATATAAAAAGTTTCTACAAGTTTGTGGTCTCCACTAGACACGTTCACGCACGAAATTATTTCATTTCAGCGAATCCTGTATTATTATTGTGTTTTTGCAATGATATTGCGTAAATGTTTTTATAATTCTATTGTCAAAATAAACAGAAAAGTACCTACGTTTGTCATTATGCAAATAAAAGTGACATCGCACAAGCAAAAGCCAAACAAAATGAAGAGAGTTTCAGAACCGAGATGAATATTCCCCGAATCGCATTTTGATAACGCCATTTGAATGGAAGTTCTTTAGAGGCATTCATTGAAGTGAAGGCTTTCAGAATTCACGCGTCTCTGGAAAAGGGAATGTATTTATTTAAAAGCCTTCTAATCTTGAGGATTACTTAAAGTAGAATTTGGTAGCAAGTATAAAGCAGCAGTTGAATTTCTTTCGAGGAACTTAATCCGTAGTATAACTAAAACATAATATAATATACAAACATATATAGGTACCAGCCAGACAATTTAGGTATAGGATTTGACACCTTGGTAGATTTTTCAAACATTACATGTATTGATATTTTTATGATAGGATCCCGGAAGTTCCTAGAGTACAGTTGGGCAATACGAAGAATAGTATATTATATAAATAATACTATAGTAAAGTTTTTTTTTAAAACCTTTTGAGGCTATATAATCTAGAGTGACCCGAAATTTCAGCCCTCGAGTGTACTTCACAATGTAAATATGTATGTGTTTTTCGGCATCATACGAGTCTAACGAGTCAAACGTATTATGCGGAAAAGTATTAAATGACGATCATTTTAAGTTATAAGTTGGTCAGTAATAGCAATAATCCTCTAAAAACCGTTCATTGTTGGATAAAACAATACATTGGCCTTATTATACGTATTTGAAGAAGGTCAGGACAATAATTCTTGTGAAATGAAGACAAATATTTGAATCGGCGTCCCCCGAAAGCCTTACATTTCTTCCGAGCCATTGGACCCGGCATGAATAAAATAACGGTTATAAGATAGATGACATTTTAGTTACCTAATCTTAAGATAGTAGGTATTCGTATATTAAGATATGGGTAGCATTTAACGAACCACCAAATTAGTTGCCGAATGATGCTCTAAAAAATTACATTGATTACCAAAAATACTAGATTCGCACCAAATTTTCAACTCCTTTTAAATATAAAGTGCAACTCAAAGAAGTAACATGTCGATAACCTATTAAATTAAATTGTTACCAAATAAATTAGTCACTACCCAAAAATACTTAATGATCACCTAATTTCAAACACCAAATTTCATATAATTTACATCCAAATATTACAGGGCTCGTAATCCTATTAAAATTATTTACACCCAAATAATTCATTCGATACCCAGAAATACTACATGATCACCAAATTTCACGCGGCAATTGTTTTTTAATGTCCGACGCGCAAAGCAGTTCCAATCTAGTCTAACCTCATTGCTAGCACACTGATGCGGTTTTCCATATGGTCCGTCTCGCTCGCACCTCGCACCGCGTGCGAGCAAGACAGCGCTAAATGATTTTAAGAAGTTGAAGTTTGAAATAAAAATAGCTATTTTAATTTCAAACTAGTGGAGATTGGAACAGTATTGACGGATCTCCGCTGGCGCGGAGCTCCTATTTTGAGTTGTTTTGGCCCTTCGGGCCGATGCAAAACTAACATAACCTAAACCTACCTATACCTATTTCTACCTATTAACTTCCTTTAATTTTTCCATGAAAGTCTATCTATATTAATAAAGTAAACTCATTTGAGGACCATTATCCATTTTCATAACAAACTAACAATTTAATAAATCAACAAAACTCATTTTCAAATAAAAGGTTTCAATCAAACGCGCTCACGTCAACGCATTAAAAAAAAAAAAAAAACTTATTGCTTTTTGTAAACCATCAGCAATAGGTAGTTAGAATGAAACAGCAATAGGTACCTTTCACTCTAACGACATATCAATAGGTTTTATGCTTCAGACAATTCTTTGTATTTGATTGAGTGAGATAGCAGTATACGTGTTATTATTTCACACAGCCACATTGCGCGTTGCTTTTTAAATTAATTTTAAATTTTACTTTCTAATTTATAACATTTTGGAAATAACTGAAATATTTATAGTGCTAAAAACAATTAATTTATAACTGTTTACTAAAATGTAGCATGCGATGTATATAATATTTGGATGTAATTCTAATGAAAAAAGGTGCATGAGATTAGGTGGTAGTTTAGTGTTTTTGGTGGTACTTGACAATTTTTTTGATGCGATTATAAATTTATAGGAACGCAATAAGTAAAATAGGTGCAAGTGCTGCAAAAATAGGTAGAATTTTTTTGGTGACTCGGAATTGCTGATCGATAAATTTTTTTGAGTGTTCAACCTTATTTTAGGGTTCGAAAATTTGATGGTATCAAAAGTTATTTAGGTGATCATTTTATTTGTTCCCTTAAGATATCTTAGTGATGTATAAGTATTTGTGGACAATCTTATACAAATCGTGCTCGTCCCAAACTAAGATATACATACTTATATATATAAAAAAACTATCTGGGATTCGAACCCGGAACCTTCAGCTTGGTAGGCAGGGTCACTAACAACTAGGCTTAAAGCGGTCGTCTAACTTAATTTTAACACCTCTTAAGAAACTTTTTATGCAATATTTTTGAAGGTAGAAAGTGCTAGTTTGTTTGTAACTCAAATAGTTGAGTAAATATTGTTTTAACTTTGAAAAATAAATCGTTTTTGGTTTGGTTAGTAACGTAACTTAAAGTGAAAAGAACTGTTAAAAAAGTTGAGCTTATAAGAAGATTTCTTCCTTTATAGGTAGGTAATTCAACTTAAAAAGCATCACTGTGTGTGTCTATCATTAATTCTTACAATCTTCTATAACCATGAGATTCTAACTCATATTCTGTCCCTCTTGGGATTGACTTTGACACTTCCGTACACTATTTACGTGTAAATAGGAAAGCAATGCCGTCCACAGTGTACAATACAATACAATACAAACACTCTTTATTGCATAAACTCAACAAAAGTAACACAGTAAGTGTAGGATAGAATGTAACTCAAGTAACTCAACTATGGGATTAACAAGAACTTGAACCGTTTTATAAATTATGTTCTGCAAACCGTATGCAAGGGAGAATGAGGTTTCAATGCACCATACTCTTTTGTGCTGATGGCGTACCGTTGCATGTTGTTGTCAAAGGCTTCCGCGAATAAGTGAATTGAATCGAGAATAAGAGGAGTAGTTAGTAACGCCAGATGGTCTATTGAAACGCTTAGACTCTTAAATGAGCCAGTAGCACTAATACTTACTACATTTTTAAATGTATGAGTTACTTAGAATTGAAAAAAACAGTTTTATTATTATCTGTACCTATGTCTTGCACGTTCAAGGGACAATGATATCCCGGACCTTTAGGAGGTATGCGTGGAGTCGAAGTACCGAGGCACCAAAGTACCAAACGAGTACCACATAGCCAACACGTTTTTTTTTTAATTTATTTAATAAAGAAATTAATACAAGAATTCATCATACAGACACCGAGCCAAATCCATGATATAATATAACTTAAGCTACTTATTTAATAATTATGCATAAATTAGTGTTAAGCATTAATTTACAAGTATATAGTCTTAAGTATGGCCATTAAAAACGTAATAGAGGCCCTTTCGATACTTTAATGAAATGCAAGGGATACACCGAGCGGATGCTGTCCCTGCCCATGTCATGTGACGCACACAGAGACAGCACCCGCCAGGGTGTAAAGGGACTATTGCTGGTTGATGGAGTCTAAATAAACTGGATTATTTAGTGAAAATGATGGACTAATGGCTGGACTACTGGGTGAGATAACGGACGCCTGCCTAGACGGAAAACTGTCACAGATTTTTATTATTTTTATTAATATATGTTAACAGTTTGTATCATAATACGAAACGGTCTTTCTCCAGATTTGTGATAGCGTCTAAACTATGTCAAACTTCAGAAAATAACGTAATAATTGACGGATTTTAGATTGACCGCGGACATAAGGAGATTAACCGAAAATACCCATGTCAAATTAAAACTTCATATTACTTCTAAACTTATTCCGAAATAATCATTAGTTTTGACACTATTATTTTTATACTGAACGTACGGCAAACAATGAAATAAAAGATATTCATTAGATTGCTGGAAAGAGACATAGGTAATAAACAAAAATGTAATTTTAACGTCATATTCCTCACAACACAGTATAAATAAATTATTCTAACCCGCTCTAAGCAAGATTGTTTCCAGCATAACACACATTTTAGCTACAAAGATGCCTTGAAATGCAGCTTGAAACCATTCGTGTAAATCCGAGATCGGAACCCGCGATTGGTCACGATTCTATTCGGAAACACGAAATTTACTCGTAAGTGTTTGAGATTACCTCCCGACGCTCTTACAGACTAGAGATTCTGCTAATGATATATATTTCGAGACTTATTTCTTAAATTGTGACATTGTCACATTTTTATAGAGAAAAGACCGCCCCTTAGCTATAAAACTGTCTTAGTATATAAGTAAATACACTCACGGTCAAGAATTTCGCGTCACCCTAGTTTAAATAGCTTCAATAGGTTTTGTTACATATTCTACACTTGTTTTATTTACATAATATACAATTCTTCGTATTGCCCAACTGTATTAGCAATTTCCGGGATCATAAAAATATCAATGTCCAAAACTGACGATTTTCGCGATATCTCGCTCCGTTAACGTTGTTTTTTTCATGGGTTTTTAAGAGTCCGATTTAAACCTGGAAACGTTGCTAAAAAAGGCTGTTACTTTTGCAGTATATATATAAAATTAAATAAATATGATTAAAAAATTTACAACCTAGCAGTATTTTAGGGAATATGACGATTTTTTACCGACCCGTATTCATTGTCCGCGAGTGTATTTATTTCGAAGCACAGAGATAATGCACTCTGCGTTCTACCAACGTTGGTGTACATATGTTTAGTTTAAAAAATAAAATAAAATTAATCAAGATGTAGGCAGCAATAACTACATGTGATTTTGTCATAAGCAAGTTCTTGAAATTATATAATAAAATAAAGCTTAAATAATGGAGAAGTTTAATGTTACCATCGTTAAAATACTCATTCAAAATATGTGTAATAAATATTTAAATTAGTCATACCTATCCTAATTTAAGCGTCTGGGGAAGTTTATTAAATATTGTTGGCGAGATGTCGTGCATACTCTATATTAGTTTTATTTATTGAGGTGATCAATAAAGCTTATTTGTATTTTATTTTCAAGGAAAAGGCATCTCTTTGGTGGTAAGAAACACAAGAAAGCATAACGATGCAATTATAAATCGCCCTTATTGACTTGGCCAAATAACGTTCCAGTGTCCTTTACATTAATTATGAAACATGATTATAACCAAAGTTTTTCCTTCTTTATCTTTATTTGCCAAGCATTAAGTGTTACTTATCTGACTCAGAATTGTCTGTTAGATACAGTATACTTAATTTAATATTAAAATCAATGAAAATCTTTTCATTGCTAAAGTGTGAATGCGCAAAATGGTTGTTAATACGATTTAAGCCACGAATTTTGGTCAAATGAGATTTATTTATCTGAAAGCCGATATTTAATTAGTGAGAAATCTCTAAAAGCCTAGATTAATTTAGGAGCTTCATTCCATTAGGTACTCGTCGGATATAGGAGTTAAGCACAAGCATTGAAAACGGTGATTAAATATTTGGGATTATATAGAATTTTGATTTTTTATAAATCGAGATAGATAATTTTGGTAAAGTGGTCAAACCCGATAAGAGTAAAAGGTTTTTTGAACATACATATATAGGTATCTATGCGTAAAGGGTGTTGACTTCTTATTTTAAAAACAAATAAATACGATTTGTCGGGTTTAACCACGCACCCCTCGAAATAATATACCTAGAAGTTTCCCCATATGTTCATGGCAACGATTTTCCAACTTTCCGTTCCCTTTCTAATTCGTCTATATTAGTCGGGCATGATATTCGTAAAATTTTATCGGCAAAACTTTTACTGTAATAAAGTATAATATATATGTATGTACTACCTTTGCTGATTTTACTTACAATATGCTGATTTGAATTAATAATTAAAATTTCAAAACCATAAACGAAACCAATATAAGCCTTACGCGAGTTTCTTTTTTTTTTTGAAGTGAAAACTTCTTTAGCGGCGCTGAGCACTTTTGTACTGGGGAAAAATGTATAAACTCGCGATAAATTCCAAGACCAGGTTAGTTGACCCCTCCTAGTATCGTGATTGCTATGTTATGGTCTTCTTAGAAAGCCAAGGTTCTAACTTATATTGCTATGGTCTTCTTAGAAAGCCAAGGTTCTAACTGTTTTAAGACAATCCTAAGATTTTCCATAAAGATCATATTTCAAATAAATTCTCATGGAAAGTAGCTCTTATTGTCCCTAAAAAAGCGTTTCCAAAGTCCAATATCGGATAGCCAGACTGACCGATTTCCGTAAAGATCATATTTCAAATAAATTCTCATGGAAAGTAGTTCTTATTGTCCCTAAATACGGTGACAGTTCCCTTCAAAATACCTAGTGGCCAAGAGTGATGGATAAAATACCAAGGGCCTGACACGCTTTGTAAGAGAAAGATAGCCTTATTGCGATTCCTATGAGAGGAATTAGAAAATAGTGCGATGTTTTGTCCTTATCACCGATCGAAAATTTTTGTATTTGTGTCAAAGTTTTGTGTCAAGAAGATTGCAAAACAAATTGGCAATATTTGGTAGTGCATTTTATAAATGGAGAATTAATGATAAGTTTGGTTTAAATGAATAATAATTTACCAATTATCAGATCCGTAGTGTTTGGGTGTTCAGTGCAAACATGGTGGGGTGTTCAGTGTTGGGCTGTAAAAGCAAACTCGACCGAAAAAAGGCGGATGTTACATTCCATGCGTAATTTGCGTAAGTACATTTTCTTTGCATTTTGGACCCGTGTTTATTTCTAAAATCTCACCGGTACCAAGTTACTGAGCTAAATCATTAGTTATATCATGAGACACTTGATGAAATAGGAAAAATATGTAAATTAATTCAAAAATAACCTCCAAACATTTCACATATAAACCGATCAAATCGCGTAGTATAAATCTACCATAGAAGCCAGCTTAGAATTGATGTCCCATCATACAGTCGGTTTATAATTCGATTTCGGGATACCAACAAATAATAAAAAAAACCCCTGAAGATTACCCCACGTTTCGGGAAATTCAAGTAATTTGATTTTTTCAGTTTTTAGGGTTCCGTAGTAAACAAGGAACCCTTATAGTTTCGCCATGTCCGTCCGTCCGTCCGTCCGACCCCCGTTTTTCTCAGTAACCGTTAGTACTAGAAAGCTGTAATTTGGCATCAGTATACATATCGATGACGCGGAGAAAACGGTAGAATAAAATCTTTAAAAAAAATTTTTTTTAGGGTACCTCCCCGGGTGACAGTAACGGAAACGCACAGGGCCGGGCCGTCTTTAACCAATTTGAGGCCCTGGGCACATTAGGGTAATGGGGACCTATGACCTTGATAGAGCACGATTCTGTTAGAATAGACAAAGAAAGTAAACGAGTCACATTAAATGATTAGATATTAATAATATAATATTTCCTAAAAAATAAAATTAATTTTCAAAATACACCAAATTTGGGTTCTTCCTTAGAGCAAACAGCTAAATTAAATTTTCTTAAATAAACGCCTAATTCTAACCAGTCATACATATTTTTTTAAATTGAAAATGAGGCCGACGCTTATGCGAGTTCACCCAGAAGATTCACTCGTACCTTAAAAAGGTCCAGGTTATTTGAACTCGGAAGTACCTACATACACCATTCGAATACCAAACCAGTAAACATTATAAAAAAAAGATGATTTTGACCAGGTAATGAAAGTAGCCAGTCGTACGTCGTCTGGATATCTGATGGAAGAAGGGGGAAGGCGGTATGAGCTCATGGAGTTCCTGAGCACACTCAACGAATCTAAAGAAATAAAAATGGGAAATAGGTAGTATTGCTTACAATTTTTGAAGTGAAAACTTCTTTAGCGGCTCTGAGCACTTTTGTACTGGTGAAAATTTGTTGAACTCGCGACAGATTCTAAGATTCTAAGACCAGCTAGTTGACCGCTCCTAGTAATCGTGATTGCGATGTTAGGAGGTGTCAACTCAGCTAAACTCAGCTGGCCCCTATACCACAAAACTTTACAAGTCTACAATTTGACAAAATTGCACAATTTTCCATAGAAAAAGTTCACAAATTTGTCGAATTGTACGCTTGTAAAGTATTGTGGTACAGGTTCCTGGTCTTAGATGCGTAAGACACAATGATACTCGGGACATATTATGTAAATGGATTATGCGAATATGAACATGAGTATGAGTACAGTACAGATACGGATACCGATACCGATATGAATATCTTTGTTATTTGGGTCATTGTCAGTCGGAAAAACAAAAGTTATCCATTCGGTGGACAATAGTTAACGGCTTGTGTGCATGTAATTTACGTTTTTATTATATGGATTTATAGACACGGAATTACAGATTATGCGGGTTATCAGATCAATCGAAAATTAAGCTTTGTAGCCATTAACTTTTGGCATGTCCTGTCCACCGAAAAGACGCGCACCTAAATCTGACAATGACCCATTTACTATCTTTATTGAGTTTTCACTTCTGCCGGCACTCCCGGAGTGCAACCCGTTGTTTTTTTTTTAATCGAAAACCTGTCATACCGAATAGTTCTACATGATTATCGAACGTGCTCACAAAATTTCACGAGAATCGATTGTGAAATGCAACATGTAGAGGAGAAAAAACTAAAGTTCGCCGCAGAAACATACGAAATCATTGAAAAAAAAATTGTTTTTGAAAAACACCAAAAACTTATATATTACCGAACCTGCTCACAAAATTTCACGAGAATGTAGAGGATAACAAACGGGAGTACATAGGTACGAAAGCGTTTTTTCGAACATGAAGCACTCGATCACTAAGTCAACACTCCAAAAAAACAGCCCCCATTCCAATACGTTATACCTAATTTTCACGCTATAATAAATTCCAAAAAGCATCACAGCTAATATAAATGGGCCTAACTCCTTCATAAAATCGTAATAGCCAACAGTTTACGTCACCATCGCATAAAATATTATAACCCTATAAACGTTTTTATTATGAGACTTGGCCGACTGTCCACTTTCAACTAGACTATAATTTCCCTTGATAAAGTTGGAGAACACTTTTTTAGTTTTTTGGCCAACTTGGTGTTATTAAAATAGCACTCAGAATAAAAGTTTATGAACTGGGAGATAACGGATAACATTTATCTTTTATTTTTAACGGTCGGCTGCGAGTTATAGCGGTAGTGGCCACATATCTAAAAATAAAAGGAATAAAAATAAATAGTGAGTGATGCAGGTAAAATTTCTCGTTGGTTACCTGCATACTATGGCTTGACTTCATATCTACGAGGGCGAGAGGCGACTGGGTACATAAAGGACAGGGAAAAGGGCTTTGTAGCGCCTTGGGAGAGGCCTGGATGGGAAATATAGTGGGCTGATAATGACGATATACGAAATGATGTTCCACGCAAAATATCCTTTTTTTCTATAAAACATGTTAGCACTAAAAGAGTTATTTTGGTTCTTTGTGAAAATAGTCCAGTAACTTTATACATTCAGAGCGTGCGTTAAATCCGGTAGTTCTGATTTTTTGCATACTTGTTTATGATGTTGGCCCAATGAATAATCCAAGTTTGTCACCTCGAGCACGCTCAAAAATCGAAAAAAAAACACTATAACCCGAAAGTGCCAGTTGCTGATAATACCTTGATGTTTTTAAAATATACTAAATTTGCTATAATATGACACTAGAATCGTCTCTGTAGATCCAATAGTTTCCGAGGTAAATCCTTTCAAAGTTTGAGAATGTCGAAAAAATGATGAAATTCGAAAGGCTGTATCTCGGAAACTATTAGGTGTACAGAGACAATTCTAGTATAATATTGTAGCAAATTTAGTCTACTTTAAAAATACAAAAGAAGGTATATTATCAGCAACTAGTCCTTAAGGGTTATAATCGGTTTTTCGATTTTTTTCAATGTTATGTCAAAAAAAAACGATTATAACCCTAAAGGACTAGTTTCTGATAGTAGCAATAGCTCCTTCTTTTAGTTTATTAAAGTAGACTAAATTTACTACAATATTATATTATAGCAACTTTAGTCTATTTTAAAAACATCAAGGTATTATCAGCAACTAGCACTTTCGGGTTATAGGGTTTTTTTTTTAGATTTTTGAGATAGTTGCGTTTGGCGCTCGAGGTCACAAACTTGGATTATTCATTGGGCCAACATCATAAACAAGTATGCAAAAAATCAGAACTAACGGATTTAACGCACACTACCCCGTACTTTCAGGCGACACGGTTACTGGATTAAAACACCGCACTCTATTGTTTCGTAGCATGAAATGAAATCGAATGAACAAAATTATTTGATTATACTTAAGATCACTAAGTTCACCTATAATGTTTGAATTTGTTAATGTTTTTAATGGAGCTTTCGGTTCTACTCGTATAACTTATTTAGGTACTCTTATTTTTTGTAATTTATGTAGAAGCTGCAAAAACGAAAAACGGAAAGTCCCATTGAATACATTTACCAAATTCAAAGATTATAAATTTATACCTAAAATTTTATTGTTAATACGTTCAGCGCCGAGGACACGATATCGGTTTCTCCGTTCTTAGACACTTTTCGCTACACAGCAGAAAAGTCATGTTGTCGGCTACGAGCGTAGCGCGTAGCAGTAGCACTGGTCGGTCGGCAATGAATGTGTTAACTACAATACTAATATTTTTTATTATTCACCAAAGAAACATGGGTGTAAATAACATGGATGTAAGATATTAATTACCATTAGACTTACATTACCTTTTTTTTTTACCTGTGGCTTTATAAACCGAGCCCATTAAAGCCATAGGAGTGCGCGGTTGGAGGGTGGACTGGGGAAAGTCCAGGGGAAACCTCCGACACGACCACGCGGGCGGTTTAAGCACTGGAATCCTCCAAGAGTTTGCGCTCCAGTGAGCTTGGTTGAGCGGTTTCAATCGAATTGAAGTATGTCAGTCGAATCTAGCTACTGGGAGTTTTGTCGCTGATTCACTGAACCTAGCCTAGTTGAGAAGAGTCCCGCAAGAAACTCTAGGCCCGACCTGGGTCGGGCTGACTCTATCCGGTGTGCGGCGGTACCGGGACGAATATGGACTATAATTATGTGTCTGTGCTGTCGCGATCACGCGATGGACGTCCCCGCCGGCGGGAAATTCGTACCGCGTTCTTACGCTTAGAATACTGATTAGATTAGGCGGTCCATGAGATGAATATTTTAGTGTTCTCATAGAATACTGATTCGATAAGGGTTAGGTTAATTATTCGAAATAGGCTGTATTGGGCGTATGCGATACAGTAACGAGATAGCTGAAGATTCATCTACATCCTTATCTGTAGCTACATGAATTAATGTAATAGTTTCGGACATTATTTATGACTGTTTGTGTACTCCATAATTAGGTTTACTGCATAGATAGCTATACAGAGCTACCTACTCGTAGACTCAATTTAATTGTTTTTATTACGCTATTACAGTTCGTTTTTTTTTCATGGTACATAAATTCATATATCCCTTCTCAGAAGTTATTTTCTAAGAAATCCATGTCTCAAGAAAATAAAGCATTGTAAACGATTTAAAAAAAAAAACTCGTTTCACAAATTTATAAATAGGGTGGCAATTTAATGTTAACAAATAATTTTAATGGCCGGCTTCGTTTCTTTAGTTTACTGTGCGGGAGGTAAATATTTATTGACTAAGGTACGAAAACTAAATAACTTTTTCGTAATTTGCTTAACTTTTTTAATTTTGAGTACCTAGGTAAGTAATAGAAAAAAGCATGTAGGTTTCTAGTTTCTAATGAATTACCTTTTCAAATGGTTCCTCGAATATGCAGTGTTAGTTTATATATATAAATATATATATATATATATATATATTGTACAACGACTGTGGCAAACAAACTTACGGTCCACCTGATGTTAAGCGGACACCGCAGCCTATAGACGCTCGCAACTCGAAAGGAGTCACGTGCGTGCAGCCGACGCTTTATAAAATTTGAGGATTCACTGTGTTGACAGCAGAAGGGACAAATTTACAATCCGATTTTAATCATACGAAAAAGATACTTTAACATGGGTAAATAAATTCTTCAAAAAATACAATATATATTTTTTTTCATTTATTTCATTTAACAATATGAATTGTGTTTGAAAATACATGCCAATTTCAAAAAACTTAAAAATAATAAATAATCAATTACAAACTTTTTAAATAATAAATTAAGAACACATAATTAACAATGACAGAACAAATTACAATGACAATGACAGAACAAATTACAATGTCAAAAATCAGTAAAACTAAACTTTAAAAGAATAAAATCAATAAATTATAGTATAAATGTCAGTAAATGTTTAAAAATAATATTAAGAAAAAATATATATGTAGTTCTAATTAAATAAAAGGAATTATTCACAATAAAAGGAATTATTCACAATAAAAGGAATTATTCACAAATAAAAGGAAGTTTCGTAGTTACATGACGTGGATACATATCGGAACTTTAAACCAATTGTCATCTCTTTTACTATGGTTTGAGTGAAAGAAACAAGATACTCAATAGGCAGGTAGGTATACTTAAAATTACTTAAACTGTCCGAGTTTTATCAAATTAGTCCATTCAAAAAGCGACTTTACTGTAAAAGCAAGAAGGTTTACAATCTAATGGCAATTTTCTAAAAAAGTCGAACATCTTAAATAATTTCATCTCTAGCTAACATTTTTTCTGGAACACCGTGGCCTATTGTCCTGCAAAGATATTGAAATCGAAGATTGACAACACAAAAAGTATCGGTTCGTTATTTTTGTCTGTTAAATCCAAAAGCATCTGGCTGTATCAAAATAGAATCAGAGGAGACTCTTCAGTCACGCAAACTTTGTCTTAGAAGATTTTATGTAACTATTGGATTAGGTTATATCGCAGTTGAATGTATCGAAGTGTACCAAGCCCGTGGGGTTCCCACCATAAAATAAAAAAGTTTTTTATTGAAGTGCGAACACTTGCGATGTTTTCACGTAATTTTCCGCATTAAAGATAATTAATCGCAAAGTATAAACGTTAGTTACCTTTGCCTGTTCAAAGATAATTAAGCTTTACCGAGAAAACTATCTTGCTTAATGTTCTTGTTACAAAAAAGACAGGTTAATGGTGGTTTGAAACTAATTAAGCCGGCCGCTTGTGCAGACCAATGCTGCGTTTGCGGATAAGCGACAGTATGTCAGCTCACGTCAAAGAACACAATAACCATATATAGATCTCATTTCATTTATTTCCATTGTAATCATGTTCATTATTAATACATTGTGGACTTATAATTAAGTGTTAGTAGGTACATGATGCCCTGCTAGGACGCACAATATGGGAAAGCTTCTTACACTACAATTTGTTAATAAAATTACAAAACAATATGTCAAGTTACATTCGTTGTTAATTTCATTAGTTATAAGAATTCACTAAAATAAAAGTAGAAATGGTAAAGTTATGTCTAGTTTATAAGAGATTTGTCATTTAAAAATTCGTTTAGTGTATAATAACTTCGGTCAACTAACAGGCTGGTTTTCCACTAGAGCTATGCTATGCTACGTTGCTATGGATGCGTTTGAAATCCACCAATCACATTCCTTTATTCACATAGCATAGCTCTGGTGGAAAAGGGTTCAGCTAAGCTACGTTTTTTATATGGAAAGATGCGAGCTGCGGATGCGTGCTATGGATGCGTGCTGTGGATGCGTGCTACGGATGCGCGCTACGGATGCGTGAGCGCTTCCCCCCTCACCGCGCTGCCGCTCCGCGCGCCCGCTGTCGATACATCGCATAGCTCGAGCTGCGCATCTTCCTCGCACAGCTACCTCGCGATTGCGCATCTTCATAGCGCATCAACCTCGCACAGCTACATAGTGTAGCTTTAGTGGAAACGGTCGCATAGCTCGTAGCGCATACTCGCAGCATAGCTGCGTAGAATAGCTCTAGTGGAAAACCAGCCTAACCGCGCACTCCTATCGCTTTATTGGGCCCGACCTATAAAGCCACAGTTACGAGTAGGTTTAAAAAAGTAACTTTATAGTGTATCATTTGATATTTAAAATTAGCTTTTCTATAAAGGAAAACAGCAAGGTTTGGTTTGCCCTCAGGTGAACCGTACACTTGTTTGCTACTGTCGTTGTATAATAAACACATGGGAAGATCAAATGTTTTCCAAAACTAGTTCTTACGATAAATCTAACGATAAGGTGTGAAAGCGGGCCTAAGCGAAGCTAGGAGGATGGCTGTTGTGCATGGAATCCCGCTGTTAATTATGTGTTATAGTAATTGTAACAAAAGATGAAGATAATTAACGAGAATACCATGCTGCAAAATATAACAAAAAGATGAAGGTAGTAACCAAAAATGATTTTCGAAGAAAGGTCAAGTTACTGGCAAACTTACTGATACAACAGCCGTATAAAAAGACTTGTTATTGGACTGCCGCAAAATAATGCCCAAAACTATCAGCTGTCCAAAAATGCGTAACTTACACTCCAAATATCTTCGTTACGTCTGTACAGTAGTAGAAACAAGAAGACACGTAATTTACAATTGTGACTCTTATTGTAAGAAAAATAATGTCTACAAATACTTAAATTTGTCTTCGTTTGTACGTGTCGTTGTAAATATGAAAGCTCAGGTGACTGGTGGGTAATTCTAGGGGACGGGCGGTTCGACGCCGTAGGCGCTTTTGGGAATTTACTCGCTCTTAACGAATTTGCCAAGTAGGTGAAGCCTAAAATAAATATTTGTCACCAAAATGGAAAAGTGTTTGCTGGGAGATTTTTTTCGTGTAGGGACGCTAATAAAGGGAAAAGGTTTACTTTAACATTTAAGGGTGTCGGTGTGTGTGTAAGCCCACATTCATGTACAGGCTACACGGCTACAGGCATACAGTTCAGGGGACTATTAGCTTAAGGCGACTTCCTGATTTGTCGGTGCGGAGGCAGTACGATATGAGAAAACTGTCAAATGTCAGTGTCAACTGTCAGTCAACTCAGTGCTACTTTTTACTGCGCCCCTACATTTAAATGAGTGCTTCCTGACTGGCGCGGGATGCGCGGAAGCGGGACGATGCGAAGGCGGTACTGCTCCGCTTCTGCGCATGATTTTACTACTGCGCAAACGTAATACTGACAGTATAGTAAAATCATGCGCAGAAGCGGAGCAGTACCGCCTTCGCATCGTCCCGCTACCGCGCATCCCGCGCCAGTCAGGAAGCACTCATTTAAATGTAGGGGCGTAGTAAAAAATGGTATCGCGTCGAGTGACAGCTGACACTGATATTTGACACTTTTCTCATATCGTACTGCCTCCGCACCGACAAATCAGGAAATCGCCTAAGGGTAGCGGAGACGTAAATCATTATTATCGCCTGTAAGCCCGCGCATCGCGTAGCGCAGCCTGTGGCCTAAATTTTCTACTGTTCTACTAGGTAATTTTAAATTTGTACTTATCAATATAAAGTACCGTGCTGATATTATGTAATTTATGTATTTTAGTTACAGAGGCTTAATGCAAGTCTTTATACAATCCTCCTATATAAAAGGTGTCAGAACAACTCCATTACCACTCCACTCCACTCCATATATCAATAAAATAAATATTTGTGGACAGTCTTACACAAATCAACCTAGTCCCAAACCAAGCAAAGCTTGTGCTATGAGTTCTAAGTGACGATATATATATATATAGATAAATAGAGATACATACATAGGAAACATCCAAGACTCAGGAACAAATATTCGTGTTCATCACTCGAGCTTTGTAGGCAGGGTCACTGCCAACTAGGCTAAAGCGGTCGTCATATATGGGTCATATAAGATTGCAAAAACGCAGAAACATAACTTTATCTGTCAAGGTAACTTAATATGTAACGCAACGAGCGGCAACGTCATAAAATCCCTAATAGCAAAAAACATTTCCCAAGGCACTCGGGGTCGTCAATCACCAGGTACGATGATAGATTGAGTTTTTTTTTTTTTTTAATTTATTATTTCAAAAAAAGTTACATTTTATGTATCTGGAAAAATACTCGCCAAACTAAACGTTTGATGGCGAGACGCGCTCAGTTTCTAAAACATGTAAGGTAACTTATTTAAAAACTAAATACTAAGTAGGTAGCTTAACTTATTTAACTACTAAATACTAAGTAGGATACAAAATTATTGATAGAAAGATGGTATACATAGTTTGTAAGGTAGGTAGTTACACTTAAGTATTAACATCGAGGAACCAGTCCTTTAACTTTGATTTTAACCTTGTTTTACTTAATTTTGGAGTTTGTCTTAATAAACTAATTTGGTTAAAAGTTTTAGGTACTAAAAAAGTTGACACTCTTTGCCCATAATAATTTTTTGCCCTAGGTTGGACAAGTTTTTTTTCTTGTACACTCCTAGTAGTATATTTATTTTTAATATTTACTTTATACTCATCGCTATAATAATGCTCCAAGCCAATAAGGTATTTAATTTTTTTGTCGACTGGTAAGATCTTACAAATGGGAAATAATTTATCATATTCTTCGTTACATTTTTTCTTAACTTTCTTACTAACTAGGAACTTAAGCAGTCTTATCTGTAATTGTTTAATTTCTTTGATGTAGGCAACAAATGTTCGTCCGTAAACAATGAGCCCATAGCTAATGAGTGAGTCGGCCAGTGCGTAGTAAACAACCCGCAATGTGGTTTTATTCACTGCTCTGTTTAGTTGGTAGAACTTACCTAGGACAGATCTCAGTGGTAAAGTGTTTCTATTAACCATTTTTGAAGACGCCGTGATAGCGATATGACGTGATTTGAACGTTATTACGAACGTTTCACAAGTTCCAATTTTTTAATCAAACTGAAAATTGAAAAATTCAACACCACAGGTGGGATTTGAACCCAAGACCTCTGGAATCCGTCCATTGCTCTACCAATTGAGCCACCATGTGATTGTGAATTTTTCAATCTTAACACTCATCTATTAAGCCTTATTAGGGCGGCTCGTAGCGACATCTACCGTGAAGCTGTTACAACTTCTGAAACGGCACCAACGTCCCAAGTTGCATTGAGAATCGTTGACAACAATGTGCTACACCCATACTAAACTTTAAATGTTTGTTAAGCGGATGCGTCCGCTAGCGAAAATCTCAATTTCAAGGGATACCACGGTGGCTCCATTGGTAGAGCAATGGACGGATTCCAGAGGTCGTGGGTTCAAATCCCACCTGTGGTGTTGAATTTTTCAATTTTCACTTTGATTAATAAATTGAGATTTTCGCTAGCGGACGCATCTGCTTAACAAACATTTAAAGTTTCACAAGTTGTCATATTTTAATGAGCGACTCAGAGTTCAATGAAAGTGGCTGTGGTGGCAGAAACGTCTGCTCAAAGTGGCACTGAAAAGTAAATTTCATGTACTCTGCGGAATGTAGGAGTTAGTTAATGTACTTAAATTATGCTTACAAAATAGATACGCTTTACACAGAATGGCACGCGATTCGTTGTTCAAAGCAGAATTCGTATGATGTACAAATACAAAATACAAAAAATACAAATACAAATGCGTTTGTTTTTCTCTTTAAATTACAAGAATGTCAGAAGGTTTGATATAATACAAACTGAATATAATACAAACAAATGATTTGAATTATTCTAACTATAAATTGACTCAAAATGACAAATTTTACGTCCACTGTACGTATGCCCTGGCCAGGAAGAGGGATTTTCCGCACACGAAGCGGGCGGTAACTTTATGGCTATACCTAGTTGTGACGCAAAATGTTTTTCTACGTGAACTATCTTAATGGTTTTTCTTAACGACCTCATTTGTCCAAAATGGTGTCTACGTGCTATGTGTAGCAGACATACATCCATTTACCTTTATAAAACACCTTCACTTTCCCCGTCTCTCGTCCACTTAAATATGTCCTTGTTCCTTTTTTTCCGGAGGAATAGAGGTCGTGATTTCAAGTAGAATCGAGGGTTATTTTTTGCTTCGATTGACGCATTTATTAGCCCACTAAACGTTAATTGTCTGAGCTCTTAATCTAAACAAGATCTTTACTACTCTATTATTCCACGTATTGAGGAATTATAATTCCCGGTGAGGACTAACGCTCAAGAGAATAACAACTTCAGATACTCATAGCTTTATATTAAAATGTAAGCGAGTGTAATATGTAAATCGCTTAGTAAATCACTTCTAGAACCAAAGCAAACGACAAAGGTTTTTTTGTCGTTGTGAAAATGCATTACGAATATCCCCGACCCGGGGAAGGCCATATGGAGGTTATGTGGGGTTCTCTCCTCCTGTTAGTCAGAGGGAGGGGAAGAGCATACCCACAAAAAAATATCAAATTAAATCATAGTGAATTGTATCATATCTTAGTTTTAACAAATTGCTATGCTTAACCGAGCTCATGTTGAACTGTAACTAGCTTTAAGATCTTATTGTACTAACATGAAACGCAATAAATGATTGAATTGAATTGAAAAAAACACACCGGCGTCACCCGCTCTGCCGTTAAGTAATGTGATCGCGAACATTTTAACCACGACGCACCCGAACCGTTTTATCCCCTAGGTAACCATTAGTACTCCAGGGTTTGAGCTTGGTTTGGTTTGAGCGAACTTTCTTTGGTCGCAGGTGGTCCCACGGGCTGCTATTCCACCAGGCGGTCGTTGACTGCGCGCGCGCAGCGATCCTGCTGCCGCTCGGCATCGCCGTGTTCCGCTGCCAGCCGGTCTACAAGTGCTCGCTGGTCGAGACTGCCTTTTTACTATTGGTATGTATGAAAGCCTATGGACAGCCAGTAACAGACCCCATCAACATTTACTTATTTAAGAAGAGTTTTGACACGAATATGACATAGCGTTCTCTTTAACCGCCGATGGCGATGCGACATAAAGTATTTGCTTTCATTTGGTCCGGATGTAGCCCTAATTTTGGTCTTCATTTCTTTTATTTTAAAGAACCCCGCATTTAATGATCGGTAAAAACCGTTCGGTCGATTTGGCTGATTGAGGATTCTGTGCTCTCATACGAGAAACACCGAAAAGCGTTTAAGTAGGTAGCGTGAAGCAATGTGAGACTATTTTCGGCTAAATGGCCTGACTGAGTCGCTTAATTATAAGCATTTTTAATTTAAATAGGTATACAAACATAACGGCATATCATTTGGTTATTTGCCAGCGAACAATTAAAAGCCGGCCTCTAATGGGTTTTGGACATTGGGGGCAATGAATAGCTTAAAACGCTGAATGTTTTCCATTCAATGAAAAATCCATGAATAATATTCATAACCACAAACCACGGCTTCAATCCTTTCAGAAGCGTTTTGAATGCTAGGCAACTCAGCTCGCATCACTCGATCGTTTCCAAGCGCGTGTGATTTTAGTCATTGTTTGTTTTTTGTAAGAAATGACTTATTTACAAAAAACTAGGGATAGAATAGTGATATATTGAGGCATTACTGTTACTTGCCAGTACAAAATTTATGAATTATAATATTAGCAGTATTGAATATACAACACAAGTTAAAAATTAGCAATAGTTATGCCTCATTACCAATGTTATACGTATTATAATTACGGCTAAAATTCTAATTTAAATAGGTACTTTGTTATACTTTTAGGTCCGTAGGTCCTAGCTAATGTGATCTTAGGAAAAATTTGCTCATAACGGTTTAACAATAGTTCTATTGAGTTGGACTTGTCTTAATTTCAGATCAAGGAGGAATTCTTATTTGAATAGTAGTTTATGCAACTGGTACATAATGAGGGGCAATTGAGGGGCGCAACACTCGTGTGACCTTATTAAAACACACTCGTGTTTTAATGCCTAATTATGTACAGTTGCATACATTACTTTATCTACACACATATTATAACTACTCTAAGATGGGTTCAGAAACCGTAGTAAATAAATACAATAATTGTGTTAATACAACCTTTTTTGCACGGTTGCGGAAATATCGAAATCAGAACTGGCAACCGATGTTATTTTAAAAAGTAAAGAGTCCCTATTCTGATGCATAGATATAGTATATACTCTGTAGTTATAGATGCGCCAACAAGCGACCGGGGCTATGTCTTTCTCATATTATGACGTCAAAATATGGGGATACCATGGTTGCAAAAAATTACCCCAAAAATTTAGTCGGATAGTACTTAGTTACAAGTGATCAAATTCCATAGTGACTAAGTCGCCATTTTGACTCACTAACTAAATTTACACAACATCGTAGGCGATATCGTAAAATAAGTGATCCCGACCGGCCATTTTTTTTGTGATAATCTTACCTATAAATACATAGTCACCGGTTATCACCGTTGCATCAAACGGCGATTTCACTGATCCAAATCTATACATTTTGTTCTCGCCGCTCGCCGCTGGTCGCTGGCCTTCCTGCTCGCCGCTTGACTTGCTGGTCATCACGTCACCCAAAGAACCATGCTAAATGTTTAAGTCTCTAGACGATGAAAGTAGTAAGTAATGTAACCAGATAGTGCTTACTATTTCCATGCCCCTTTTTGTCTTTCACAGATAAATTATGTAGTTGTTGGAATAAAAGAATAAACTTCAATTTAGAACAGGTAATTTATTTACAATAATATATTACATTTATAACTTTATTTTTCAATAAATAAACCAATATGTAATAATCAGTTATAGATTATTTTACCCAATTTAATTTCCTGTTCCCTCAGTCCTCAAATCCATTTTTTCGGGATTCATCCTCTGTTGAAAAACTGTAAAAATCAAATTACTTGAAATTCCCGAAACGTGGGGTAATCTTTAGGGGATTTTTTTATTATTTGTTGGTATCCCGAAATCGAATTATAAACCGACTGAATGGTGGGACATCAATGCTAAGCTGGCTTCTATGGTAGATTTCTACTACGCGATTTGACCGGTTTGTATGTCAAATGTTTGGAGGTTATTTTTTAATTAATTCACATATTTTTCCTATTTCATCTATTGTCTCATGATATAACTAATGATTTAGCTCAGTAATTTGGTTCCGGTGAGATTTTAGAAATAAACACGGGTCCAAAATTCAAAGAAAATGTACTTACGCATGGAATGTAACATCCGCCTTTTTTCGGTCGAAATTGCTTTTACAGCCAAACACTGAACACCCCACCATGTTTGCACTGAACAACCAAACACTACGGATCTGATGATTGGTAAATTATTATTCATTTAAACCAAATTCATCATTAATTTTCCACTTATAAATTGCACTGCAAAATATTGCCACTTTGTTTTGCAATCTTCTTGACACTAAGGACAGATTACCTTTACCCGACCATGAAAAAATGTCCGGTCGGTGATAAGGACAAAACATCGCACTTTTTTCTACTTCCTCTCATAGGAATCGCAATAAGGCTATCTTTCTCTTACAAAGCGTGTCAGGCCCTTGTTCTGATGTGATCATATCGTTCTAGCTCAAATTTTGTGCGATATATACAAAAAAAATATAGAGCTGACATTTCGCATCGACTGAATTTGAATTTTCAGTAATACTAGAATAGGGATATGTCAACTTTGACGTCTAAATTATGACAGTTTTGTTTGACGTCTAATATTTTAACATCATATATAAGATTAAAATGAAAATTATATTACTGCTGTAGCCTTAGCCACAGATAAGAAAATTGCCTTTTCTACGGTTTCCGAACGCATATTAGAGGATTTATGATATGTGTGTAGATAAAATTCTTTTTGTTCGAACTCGTCAAAACTTTTCTATCCATTCATGTTAGACTAAGCTTTAATCGCTTTTTTAAGTAACCTATATTACAAATGCGAAAGTGTGTATGTATGTCTGTTGCCTCTTCAAGCTTAAACCGCTGAAATTTGTTATCGAGCTAGTTTGAGTCCCGGCAAACGATATATAGGATGGCACAGATATAGGTAAATAGGTTTTAAGGAACAAGTGTGCGTACTTAATTCGCCGGCAAACTGCTGCGCAGTATGGCGACACTTTGTAAGAGGATAAAACTTTTTTAATATATGTATTTAAGCAATAAATAAATAAAAAACTTATTAGCCCGGAAATCATTCCCTGAGAAGAGCGATAACTAGGTAAATGCCTAAAATAAAATAATAACAATTAAATTATAAGGCGGCGAACAAATCATTTCTTATGGTGTAATTTGAATGCAACTACTTACTCTGTAGGTATATGGTGTGGGATTCCTTGTGGAAAGTTTACCCCAGATCTATTTTTTTAACCTGACTGTGGCTTTTAGGCCGGGCCCATTAAAGCAATAGGAGTGCACGATTGGTGGGTGGCCTGGGGAAAATCCAGGGGAAACCTCCGACACGACCACGTGGGCGGTTTAACCCTTCTTTGCATGGTGATGGAAATTTCCATGATAACATTGTCCTGATTATTAAAGGTAGTTTTGCGGGTGATTCATATTTATTTTAAGACTTTTATGTTTCAACAACAGTATAGCTTGAAATGGAACGTACAATACAATACAATACAAATACTCTTTATTGCACACCTCAATAAATAGAACTATTACAGAGTATGTATATTTAAATCTAGAGGTAAACAACAGGCGGTCTTATCGCTAAAGAGCGATCTCTTCCAGACAACCTTTGGGTAGCGGAAATATAGCGAGAAATGAATTATAATGGGTGGCAAACTAAAACTCCACAAAAATAAACATACACACATAACCACATTTATAAACATACACACATACCTACACACACATATATATATATATATTTATAAATTAATATATAACTACAATAACAGCCATAGAGTTGAAAGAAGCACAAAGTAGGATGAAAGAATCATGGGAGGGACAGATAGTATTCTTTTAGATGTGTCTTGAATGAAGCAATGGATTTGGCACGCCTTATTTCTACGGGAAGAGCGTTCCAAAGTCGAGTAGCTTGAAATGTGAAAGAACAGTTATAAAATTTTGAAGAGGAGGACGGGACAGCGAGAAGCAGATTTTGGGAAGATCTAACGGAATTAAGAAAACTAAATCGTGCTTTGAGGTAGCGGGGAGTTGCGGGGTTAAAAAGAATTGAGTACAGAAGGGATAAAACATGTGAGTTACGACGATAGCGAATAGGAAGCCACTTAAGCTGAGAGCGGAAACTGGAGACATGATCATACTTGCGTAACCCAAATATGAATCGTATGCAGACGTTTTGAATGCGCTCAAGCTTATTAAGTTGATCTTCAGTAAGATCGAGATAGGCAATATCAGCGTAGTCTAAAATAGGGAGAAGTAATGTCTGAGTGAGCGCAATTTTGGTAGGAATGGGTAGAAAATTCCGAAGCCTTCTGAGTGAGCCAGTCGCCGCAAACATCTTCCTGCTAACCTCGTTTACTTGAGGTACCCAAGATAATGTGCGGTCAATGATGACGCCCAGATTTTTTACCTGCTGTGAATATGGAATCAGTAAATCGGATCAAGGTTGTCAAGATCAATTTTAGATATTTGCTTAGCACTACCAACTAATATAGCTTGCGTCTTGGCAGGATTGACGATGAGACCATAGCTACGGCTCCAGTCTGAAATGCGATTTAAGTCAGTATTTACAGTGCCGATAGCATTCGAGAGATCACCAGCAACACCCTGCGAATAAATTTGAAGGTCATCGGCATAAAGGTGATAGTGCGAGGAAAGATTATGAGTTATAGAATTAATGAATATTGAAAACAGCAAGGGAGATAACACGCCGCCCTGTGGGACACCGGTAAGCGTGTCACACCAAGCAGATAGGGAGTCATCCACCTTTATACGCTGCCGACGACCGTTTAAATAGCTACGAAACCATTCCATTGCTGCAGGAGATATGTTGAGAGAACGTAGTATCCCAAGTAGAATGTCAAAATCAACAGTGTTAAACGCATTACTAAAGTCTAGCAGCGTCAACACTGTCAGTTTTCGATCATTCATTCCCGCCCTGATGTCATCAGTGATCTTAATGAGTGCGGTAGTCGTACTATGACCGGAACGGAAACCGGATTGGGACGGGTTTAGGAGATCATTCTTGTTCAAGTAAGATGAAAGCTGCTTATGTACAAGCCGTTCCAGTACCTTAGATAGGAAAGGAAGGATGGAGATGGGACGATATTCAGAAAATGAGGAGGGGTTAGACTTTTTCGGAATAGGGATGACATGGGCATCCTTCCAAAGTGATGGAAACTCACCAGAAACGATTGATTTATTAAGGATATTAGTGATCACGGGAGCTAAAAGGTCAAGGAGAGGAAGAATCATGTTACGGCTAACGCAATCGACACCGACGGCATTGGACGTTATAGATAATACATACGTCTTAACATCACTGTCAGTAAATGGTACAAATGAAAACGGAGTTGAGTCTGGAGTTGGAAAAGAAGAGAGATATTGAAGGGTCTTAACCTTGTCAGGGCCACTAAAAGTAGCTGAAGTTGAAAAGTGCTGATTAAGCAAGTCGAAATCCACGTTTTTGGGGCCAGAGTCTTGATGAGACTGAACGTACTTGTGGTTTTAAAAACATAAACAGAATTTTGACATTTAAACTTTTTATTCGCGGGCTCGCCGTTTCGCGCCGTTTACGAAAATTGTTGACTGTTATTCTGGAATTGTTGGTCACCGTTGTAATTAAAAATGGTGTGAAAATTCTTTATTTTTGCAAATAGAGGGACTACTTTGCAAGTCTGCACTCTAATAGGGTTTGGGTGTGTTAACGCTCGTATGTGTATATGTTTGTGTGCAAACGTATTAGCGTAAGACCAAGTGAAGACCAAGTGCAGCATAATGTTAGACGAGTGCCTCCCGCGTGTGCAGGCTTATTTGAATTTCTGATGCAACGCCAACGAGGCTTTGAAAGCGACACCGACGCCCTTGCAGACGTATACGAATTGCTAGTCATGTAATGGCTTTAGTATTAGCATATGCTAAGGCTGGGGTAATAGAAAAGTATTTGATACGCAAAAAATCTAACAGCTATAAAGATATTCATTTTATTAAAAGTCAAATTGCCAAATGATTAGAAAATCATCATTTCCATCAAGTCGCTTCTCCTGTAATTTACCATTGAGAATAAAAATTTGGTCATTGACGGACTTAAGGCAATGAAAAAAAATTCGTGTTCTTTGAAACGCCGTTCAGACCATTAGAAAACACTTTTCAGGAACATGATTGAATACGTTTTTCAGCCTTCTCAAACAATATACTTAAATGACACAATGAAGTGAAAATAATTGCATTATACCTTATCTAAAATCTCATAAGAGTAAAACTGAATGGAGCGCTCGTAGCCCAGCAGCGGCGCCTGCGTACCGCTTGCGGTACCTAAGGTTAAGCAACGTGGGCAGCGGTCGGGACTTGGATGGGTGACCGCTTTGAGTGGTTACTAACTGAGCACTCCCGTGCTTTGGAAGGCACGCTAAGCCGTTGATCCCGGTTGATGTCTATGGCAGCAGTCGTTAAGCCAAGTTGAAGGCCTTCGGGCGGCTTGAGAACTTCTAACAGTCAAGTTGCCCACTCACTTGACAAAGCCTAATCCCAATAAGGTCTAGTTTTCCCTCGGGGTTGGAAGGTCAGATGGCAGTCACTTTCGTAAAAACTGGTGCCTACGCCAAATCTTGGGATTAGGTAGCGGACCCCAGGCATCCTTCAGGATGCAACTGTACTGGGATAACGCTAGGATGATGTATGTAAGAGTAAAACTGAATAAAACATCACAAAATTAGATTTCTGTAGGTAGATGTCTTTTACACTGGGGGTATGGATTACAGAATCGAGGAATAAGTATTTTTTAGTATTTCGTCAACCAAAACTATCCAGTCAACATGCACTAGTACAAACAATTTTGCAGACACTAAAGAATATATGTGGCACCGCGCCACTATCCAAGAACAAAAGCGCAATAAACTTCAGTAAGTTGTTCAATGTCAATTAATATACCTTCGTAGGGTACTAACTTGAAGCTGTGGGACGGTTCGACGAGAATAGTGGCTTTAGTGGTTACCGGCTATCTTGGTAAGCCTTCACAATATCTAGGAGTTTACCTGACTTAACCTATTGTATTGTAATCAAATTTGCATTCGTCGCACGGTCTCTTTCACACGCACCAAGCCTCAGGTTTAGTATTAGTCACAAGTGCGTGTAAATGTAAATTTGATTTTATTGTAATACCTTCAGTCGAATCGATCCAATCGGGGATGCAGGTGGGTATTTACCTCTAGTATTTAGTTGGTGTAAATTGTTAATTAATTAATTAATTTGGGGTTGTATCCGAAACATGCGTGGTAATACGGTCACAATAGCCTGAATTGGCAATACCTTAATATGGTAGTAGATATGGTATAAAGTTAGTATTTATTTTATAGATTTGGCTACCAACGGTGTTTAAGAGCTAGGCTATTATGTGTGGAGTAATTTGTAACATATTCTAATATCAGAAATTTCTTATAAGATGATATTTTGGCGATATATTTTATGTGCTCTTTGCATTTTTTTTTTGAATTACCTTTTGCTCTTTTCTTTTACCTTTGCTACTATTACCATATTCACACATTGATAAACAAAACATAACAACAGTTTATAATAGAAAATAAGAATATAAAAATAATTTTAAATAGAAAACTTCCCTGAGTCTCAGACATATAGACGACATATATGACACAACATACGACATAGATGATATAGACGTGAGTGAACCGTTTATTATATTTCAATATAAAAGTAAGTAGATCAAGTCTATAATTTTGGTTACTGGGAGCCGAATAACCTAATACATAGGTAATTTTGAAACAAAATACTGAACACATAATAGACTGTAATTACCATCAACAAAGAAAGCCTCAAAGTTGAACACAAAAGGGCGAAATTGCCCCGGGTCTTGCTCGGAATATAAAAGACGCTTGTAGCAATTTGATCCATCAATAATTCCGAGGTTAAAAAAGTTGCCCTGGGCCATCAAAATTAAGTGACGAATTATCTCAGGTCTGTACTTAAGTGCTTTTAATGCGATTACTTATAACTTTCACAAAAACGTGAGCTACATCTTGCTTTTGTCTCCATCTTTCGGAATTGTCCGATGTGGAATGTTTTTTATTAAATAATGTGTAAAGTATAAGTATAATGTGTAAGTATGTGTGTGCATGTTTAAGGTCCCTTCTCACTGTTATTTATCTAACAGGAAAGTTTAGTTTGTCTTGTACAGTCACTAGAACCAATATCTGAGGAAAAAATGCGCGCGTACATATCTTACATGATTCTTTTTGTAGGGCCGTTAAGGGTTATCAGATATTTTTGCTGCCTTTGTTTTAGCGGATATTAATGCTGGTGACTGTACTACGCACTCATGATAAACTTGCAAAGAACACTTACTTAAAGGTTAATGAAAATAATTCGGGATTTTAGATTAATTGATTATAGGAAGTATGAAACTCAAACAAGCGTTTGTTGTACGGTGTAGCCTGCAAAGAACACTTACTTAAAGGTTAATGAAAATAATTCGGGATTTTAGATTAATTGATTATAGGAAGTATGAAACTCAAACAAGCGTTTGTTGTACGGACCAAAGTCTTATAGCTGTAACATAAAATATTCTGCACGTATTGAACCTTGAGTGCCCGGCGATGAATAAAAAAGGCGTTTAACTACTAAGGGCCGATTTTTCATTCCCCAGATTAAAGTATCTGTCAGCAAAATATTAGCCTTGTTCTTTTCTATCATACGACATAAGAAAGTGACAGCGATAACTTTAACTGATGGATAATTGTATCTGGCGATTGAAAAATCGACCCTAAGTGTAATTACTTTCTTTGTTGCATTGCACGACTTCACACAATTGAATGATATAGTGATAGATTCAATTGTATTTTATTCCTTCTCAACTTAGAGGGAGTTTTCACTAAAAATTTTACCCTGTTTTTTAAATTGTATTTTTTTTGCTAATTCTTTCTCGGATAGTCATAAAAAAAATACAAAATTTTATTCCAGTGTGACTCACACAGTGGGCACTTTTCACACATTTCGTATAGTGGCAACTGTTTTTTATTTAAATTTGTTTTTTATTCAAATATCAAAATCAACATGATTCTAAGAACAAGAACAAGAAACCAAATCCTAAGACAATTGTAATATCTTGAATTAAAACTCCCAAATTATAATTAATTGGTGTTTATTTCCAATCAAGACATTAAGCTGTAATGGCACTCTCCCACAAATATATTATTCAAGAGATAACAACTACAAATAGTTTATGTAATGGCCTCGAGTTCTTTCAGTTGCGCCCTAATGGATCCTGGGACTCGATTTTTGATTATTTTTAAGTTAACTATTAATCAGCACTAGTTTGTACAGTTCTGAATAATTAAAGTGATAAGTATAAGTGAAAAAGCCGTGTTAATTAATCCCTACGGGCCGGCTCAGCATTGAAGGTGTTAATTACAGATCCTTTATGTTTGTTTCAGGTGACCGTGTCAACGGTAAACATGCTGACAACGGTACTAAACGACAGCCCCATATTTCCAGAGAACGAGGAGGAGCAGGCGGATTTATCCGCGCCCTTGCTAATGGACAGTCCTCAGGTAAAATTAAAAAAAAAATAGGAAAAAGTTTAAAATTATATACAATATAAAATTGACTGACTAACACACGAGCCAATACAGTTTCACTAACGAAATAAAAACAAAATTGCTCAAAGAGAACTAAAAAAAATATTTTAATAACATTTAAGGAAACTAAAAGTAAAAACAAAATATAAGTTAATCAACAAAATAATAAAAATTGCTGAGTATATTCGTCCAGTCTGTGCTCTTTAGAGTGCTCAAAAATAATTGAACATGTATTGTACTTTAAATCTTCTCAACAACAGAGAATGAAAACTTTGTTGGTCCGGTATATTTGAAGGCAATAGACCCAAGAATCGACTCATTAATGCCTTTTAATTTCAAAATGTATGGTGCGCTCGCTCATTAGCAGCGCACAAATTGTAATAAAATTCGTATATCTCAAATATACCTATAATTCCGTGACATTTGTCTTCATTATCTGTCTCCGAAATGACAGCGAAGCAAGCAGATTTATCAAAGCCCGGCGTAATGGACACCCCGTGTAATGATGAGGCACAGGATGAGCTATTACGCTAAATAATGAGCTAGTTTAAACGTACAATGTTTCATAAAGGAGTACATTGCGCACGGAATGAGACATAATGGGAAGCTGAGATGCGAGATACGAGTAAACATATTCCATTAATACAATGTTGTTAATTTTCTTTATTACGGGTTGAGTTTCTAGTTTTTAACCGACTTCAAGATTTGAAAAGAGGAGGTTAATTCGGTTGTGATTTGTTTAATGTTTTTGCTCCATAAATCCGTCATTTCTGAACCGATTTTGAAAATTCTTTGTTTGATTGCAAGTAAATATATCCAAGTTGGTCCCGTTTTTGTCAAAACGCAGTCCTGATGATGGGATCCATGAGGAATCGAGGGAACTCCTCAAATCTTAAAGGCAAACAAATAGTTATTTTTGTATTTATATCAACAATTAAGCATTTTCATACAAAAATGTGACATTTGATGAAGTGAAACTGCTGATGATGATCAGAACAGAGCTCATCAACGACGCATAGTTCACATTTGACGATTTTTTTCTTTTCGTTATGTTTGTCAAGCAAGCTAGGTTTTCAAGACACATTTATGTCAAGCTTGAGTTCTAATGGTGGATTCCATGAGGAATTGAGGGTACTTTACTTACTCTTCTACCATTATAAACATACTTATAGTCATTTTTATTTCATTGTATGAAATCTAAGAGGGCACTATCTAAGTATAATAATCTTTCACCGGCGTCCCCTATAGAAGTCGGTTTTTTTTAGTCTTAAAAATTATTTTATGTCACACCTGGCCAAACAGCGGCAATTACCGCACGCTCCGCGCGCGGGAAATCCCACTTCCTGGCCAGGGAGTGACATAAAATTTTGTACTTAACACGGGCGGTAATAAAGAAAGCCTCGGATCGCATATTTATCGCCCTTGCCTTCGGCTCGGGCGTCAAATACCTGCGATCTGAAACATTCTTTGTTTTACCGCCCTTGTTAAGTAATGTACTATTTTGTTCGATCATAGTTTGAGTATAGTATCTACTTTTATCTCACGAGCGCGGTTTGACCATGGTTGTAGTTGTGACTTGTTATAAATACGAACACATAGATAACATGAACTCGTAGAACCTACGCTGACGCACACATTGACAACTTCTTCTTCAATATCTTAAATAATTCACAGCACATGTGACTCCGAGGGAGTCGTGAAGTAGGATCCCTGGAAAACCATTTGTTTCCAGAAGAATGCCGTAAATCGTAATGTGTATTCTAGAACATATTTTAAAATACGATTTGTATACAGTTATGATTCTCGACCTACTCGGCCAGCCTTATACCGTAACAACCTCTGCAGTACCTACAGAACTTCAACAGAATTGGAAACATTATTTTGTTCTTGTTGCAGTGCGTCCTTTTCGGCACATTTATGATATGGTTCGCATCGATCACGATCAATCTCGGGCCAACGTTCCTGTCCGGGGCATTAGCGGCAAGCGCCGGATCCTACGGGTCCTACGGGCCGGCACCCTCGTGCCCTCTAGTCCGAGGACCCTTCCGACATTACGTCCTAAATGCTCTTTGGATTGGCGTTAACACTGTCTGCGTAGGTCTCACGCTTTTCCACCTCAAGAAACTCCACAGGGACCTCACGAAGGTATGAAGATTTTTGCATTTGCGCTTAAGCAACGGACACAATGGCATGGAGAAGTACTACTGTTAGGGTTGGATAGCCGCTTAGTATGTTTAATTTGCATTCATGGTCATCGTCATTCGATGTAGACTTCTCCATGATCATTTGACCACATCACTTAATGTCATCCACAGCTTTTAACGAGTTAGATACAGTGTTTGTTTCAGTGACACGAGAAATGGTGGTAATACGTATTCGTTGTCTATATTTCGTATAGTTTTGCAGAATGTATCGTTGTAAAGCGTTCTACGACAGAGAACGGACAGACAGTGCCTCTGCCGATTTGTGGAATCGGTTCCATATATTCTATGCTTAAAGGTCCCTCACCTTTACATAATCTTGTAAACGTTCGTTCGAAAAAGAACAGAACAGGATTTAATGTTTCAGCACTGCACACACTCGTTTTGCGCAACTATTCGAAATAGTTCAAGGTCACCACTTTTTTAGGTACCAGTATCACCAAAGACGGCTTTTTTAGGTACCAGTATCACTACACGGTTCCTTTTGGAACTAAACTTCGTACAACATTCAAATTTTAAGGCATCTCCATAAAATCATAGTCAACAAACAATAACGCCGGAGCTAGGAGTTTTTGGTACTTTGCCAATACGCCTTGCGCCACAAATAAGATTTAAATTCTCATGAGTCAACTAGTACTAAATGGATGGGAAATTGGGAGGATTTTGCCTAGTAAAGTTTTGAGAGTGGTGCGTGATACGGAATGAGAAGTTTGTTGTTTCGTCTGTTTCGATGATGGCCACCAAGTTATTTTCCGAAAGAAGCATGGTAGTATTGGTAGTCGAATTCAGACAAGCCAGTCAGTTAACATTGGCAAACAAAATTATTCTTGTTAGTTCTGATGGTCTGTTGCTTTCAAAATCTGAACTT
This sequence comes from Cenopis cana, assembly GCA_951800055.1. Taxonomy (NCBI): domain Eukaryota; kingdom Metazoa; phylum Arthropoda; class Insecta; order Lepidoptera; family Tortricidae; genus Cenopis; species Cenopis cana. Next base: position 15,835,791 of record OX637479.1, on the reverse strand, counting down.
TTTATTAGTAATATGAATAAAAAGTCGTTGTACTTCCATGCATAAATCAGGAGTGTTAATAACAGACGGGCATGCCGATAACTTCTGCCGGATCTCAGTCCACAGGGGGGGTTCGATAATTTAAATCTTATCGCATGCAGGCTAACGTAGAGGCAGTTCGAGTAGCTGGTCTAGTGACCACGCTTGTCAGCATGGCCGGTGACAATCGGCGCATGGACTCGCTGCCAAATAGCGTCGGACCAAGGGTGAGTAACATGCATGCTCCATACTCGCAAGTCTCTCGCGAACACTAAGCACGGCAACCAAGTGCAACTTGTATTGTATTTTTCAGTTACCAGCATCAATATGTTCCACAACTAGGCGTGCTGCTCTATTTACCTACGCCTGTTAGGACGTGTCAGATATTTATGCACTCTTTGTTGAGGCATGTATAGCGCGTGACTGTGCGGTACGTAAGACTTTTTGTTCATGATTTTATCGTTACCGCTAAGCTAAGATAGCAATAAATTCCGCGGCCAAACAGAAGTGCTTGTGGCTCTTTTGTTTCAAGACTCCGAGTACCGGTTCAGTGTGGAGCACAATATATTTAATCTTCCTATATTAATTCTGGGCCCAGTCCGAGTAAATTCAATGCTTGCTCAGCTTAATCTTTAAATGTGTTGTTCTGAATTGAGCATTAAGTATTAAACTAAATTTTTAGCAACACTATCAAGGAAACGGAATATAGCGATAGCTTAACATGATCAATGCACACTAGTCAAGTTCTGGAACATTATGTCGTCGTCAAAAAATAAGGACAACAAATACTTTATCCATGCCGATAACTTGCCTTGCTTAGTCTTCATTATTTTGCCGAGACTCCGAGGGTTGTCTAACATCGCATGCGCACCCTTATAACCAACACTTAGTTAGTTGCAACCGTAGATTGTGCAATGCACTGTAGTCATGACCATCCTTTAATGCCATGTCTGGTCGCAGGGTTTTCTGTTACAATATAGGTATGAAGTAACAATGTTATCAAACTTAATCTATATATGAATTCAATGGTTTGTGGTGTCCGGTTATTATTGGCTACTTACAGTTACCTACACATTATTGATGCTTCCAGTAAAAAGATATTTTATATGATTCATTCCGATATAAAAAATATAGAAAAGTTTAATGATGAATTTCTTTTGATAGATCGTGTAGACAAAGTCACAGACAACCGTGTGACCAGACACACTGCTATTAAAATATTTTTAACTACAGTACCTACTCTTAACTGCCTTTAACTAAAAACAAACCTAAAAACTTTAGTATTTGCTTTTATTAAACTTTCTAACTAAAACACCAATTTAAATTACCTTATCACAACTTTTTACCTTAAACTTGACACGCCTTACCTTACTGTCTAATACGTATAATATTTACCTAAATAAATGATTTAAACCAAGAATTAGATTTTCCGCATTTAAAAATCCTCTTTAATCTTAAATTTTTAACTTATTAGTATTCTTTAAAATACCACTGATTGCTGGGAGTCCTTAAACTGCCAGCAATCGGGTTGCACGTCAAAATAGCAATTCACAAAGGGTTTCTTTTTCTGAATAGACTATAGATGGCGCACTAGCAGACGGTCAGCAGTGCCGCATGCCGAGCTCAAACCTCCCGCTGGGAGGGGGCAGGCGACTGCGGGGGTACCTGGCGCGGGTGGAGCGGGAGGGGGTGCGGCGTGTGCGCATGTTCCTGGTCATCATTGCGGCGTATGTGCTGTTTTGGGGGCCGCTGTTCATTGTGACGCTGCTGCATCACCCGTCACTTACGTCACATATAGCGTATGAGGTGCATAATATATACTAAGCAATTATTTACTTTCGATATCGATTGATATGATGGGAACTGACATTGATAGGCTCAGTTCTGTCACAACACACATCACAACACATACCTAGAAGTAACCATGAATGACCAATGTAGTTACGGACCATCAGGATCAGGTATCTTCTTATAAGTCGTGCATTGTGATAGATACAGCATTTATTCTTGTATCTTAAAATGATAGCTCTAGAGTTGCAAAACATGCAAGTTATTAATACCAACTAAACAACCAACTGAACAATATCCTCGATGCTAGTACGCAACGCCTTAGCATCAATGATTTAAATGTGTCTTAATCCAGGAAAATATCGTTTGTCTAGTAGATCATCTAACAACAGAATTTCGTATACCCTTCAGATGTACTTCCAAATCTCTCTACACATCTCATACGTGCACGCGGCGGTGAATCCTCTACTGTTCATGGCACTACATCGCGCGTTGCGGCGAGCGACGCTTCAGCTGTGCTGTGGGTGCTGCGTACATTGGAGCCAGTTCGTGCTCGCGCTCACTGCTGCTGGTAATTATTTTAAACTTGTAAATGACTGCAATATTTATTTTAATATAAAATTTAAGCTATAATTGGATACAATGGACATATTGTCAGTCAAGTCAGAACGATGGACAAAGCTAACGACCAACTCGATTGTAGCTCAGTCACCACTGGCTCCAGCCTCCTTCTCTCCCGCGGCGGCATCGCCAGAGCCTCCCCCCGCGCCCCCACCACCCATGGTGCCACCCGCGCCGCCGGCCTCGCACTCAGTCCCCGCGCCTCACACGATGATGGTAATTACTTCTTATATGTAAGTGTTGACACCGTAATACGTGGTTTACTCACTCGCACTGCCCCGCACGACCCCTTAGTTCCCTCGCGAGTTAGACACGGAAGATCCGCGGTGTTTCTGGTCTTTTAGGCTACTTTATGATGGCTACTAACGCTTAGGCTACGAGTAGGTACATTAGACGAGCAGGTTGTCGTTGCCACCAGAGTTCAGTAATTTGCTGCCTGAAGTGCGACTAACAATAATAAATTTACTTCGCTTGTCAACCTGATCAACTCGTGTGCCTAGTTACGTGGTCTCATTAGCTGCACTAATATAAATAATCCTATCAAAGAAGCTTATTGGACCAATATTCATATGTAACTTTGATTGCATAATTTTATTCTGCTTGATAACTTTCGGGTATATGACTCAATCCAAGGGATACCTGTAAGAAGAAAGGTCGTAATCCACTCAGCAGTTCCAAAATCGATAACTCTCGGATTGACCCTACATCGAGCTTCAACTCTTCTGTGACAGTGGCGTTCCTATTAGACATGCCGTAGCTACCCTACTCTAAGTTAAATGATCTCAAAATCTCGATCTCAGAGTTGGGAAGTTGAGGAGTGTGACGCTGAGAGTATGTCGAGTGCGCGTGTGCAGGGAGACGAGGATATGATGGGGGAGCCGTGGAGCGGCGTGCGGCGACCCCCGCGCTCCCCGAGTCCTCTGCTGCCCGCGATCTAAGCGGCCTCGGCCTCGCCCCCGCTGGCCTCACTGCCAGTGCTCCCCGCGGCCTCGCGAACAAACGGTCACACCGCGGTCGCTACACATATCCGCGCTCTGCCATACACTATCGTCCGTGTCTAATATCTATTTATTTGTACGTGAAACATCAACGAATTTTGTGTATATAGTCAGTAAATTAATGACTTATATGTGTATGTAGTGTAGTGATTATGTTAGTTCAGGTTCCTAGCTTGTATAACATTAATAAATTAAAGTTGTGGAGTTATTGTATAATGTTCAGCACGGTTTACGACCAGCGCAGCAGTTGTTGTTTCATAAGGTTTATATAGAACTTGCGTTTTACGCAAGTCATGTAGTAACCTTTTTTTATCACAAATTTTTACTTTAAAATGGTGAAATAAAGTGAAAAATAAGTCTTTGATCCTGGTAAAAACTATTTTGGGACTAACTGGCTAAGTACATTAAGGAACCTGAAGTTATTGTAAGGCTGACTTCGGCCAAACTGGAATATAAAGTTATGGCTATAAAATTGAAATATTCAGAATGTATGTCATTCCGTTTTAGTCGAATTCAAGAAAAATAAGACATTTAACATCACAGATTAAATCAATTAAATGTAATTTAAAATTATGAGTGTTTATGATGTATCTATTCATGTGTGTTCTATTTCTAAATTTTAAACACTTAGAAAAAGTTTATAGAAATCTTATTATATCATAAATGTATGTAGATATTTTAAATATTATACACTTGTAACATTTTACGGAAAGCTCAAATTCTAAACAGAGGACATAGCGTAACATTTCAATCATACGCACTATAAATAGTATCGATCGACAGGCAGTATTAGTCGAAATAAAGAGCAAAGATTATATATATTTTTAGTGAAAATGCAATCTCCTATTAAGTAAGCAATTTGTTCTCGAAACACCAATTAGTTAGGGATAGAAGTATAAAATAAATATATTTATGACTCTTCTGTCACATTGTTTGAATGTTGTTTTGTACATATTTGCAAACCTACATAATCCTCAATACTGTTGATCATTAAATTGTTTGTGTAATGTGTTAGTATTTTCTATTCTTGTTGTTCGTGTCTTTTCCATGTTAAGTAAAATTAACAATATTATTTTGTTGTTAACATATATTTACTCAATGTAATATTTATACATAAAGACTGACTAATTTTATTTTTCTGTTTGACTGTCCTATTTATTCCTACTATGAACTTATGTATAATGTATACTATCCTAGTTTAAAATATCAAAGATATTACTAATTAGATTTAATGATTTCTTATGTGTATCCAGTGTTTCATCCTTTATTAATCACCTAAATGTAGGATGTCTCTGGTGTGTATAAGACTAATAAAGTCAATTTTTTTATGACGGCAATAATTTCAAAGCAAAAATTACTATAAATTGAATCACATCGCACATTTCATGTTCAAATGCAACTGATGTAAGACGTAAAAAAACCAACTAAACTATATTATAGTTTATCTATTCTAACTTCATAAGTCCTATTATGTCTACGTATTATGTCTGTTCAACTATCGGAAGGTAAATGTACCTACCAAAGTTTGACTCCTTAATACCCCAAAGTTGACACTAATGGTTCGCTTCTATCATTTTGACATAATATTTACGTGACATGAATTGGGTCAGTGTCGAGCACTGGAGCAGTTACCGTGCCTAGCGCGACGCGACCAGGCCCCTATACCACAACACTTTACAAGTGTACAATTTGACAAAATTGTACAATTTTCCATAGAAAAAGTTCACAAATTTGTCGAATTGTACGCTTGTACAATACGACAAATACGTCAAAATGTTCTATGGAAAATTGTACACTTTTGTCAAATTGTAAACTTGTAAAGTTTTGTGGTACAGGGGCCAGCTAGCGTCCTTTATGCATGACAATGTAGGACAGAGATGACGTCTCATATTTATGTATTTGCGCGCATGTCGAATGGAAGTCCTAAAACTGATTCATAATTCAGAACATTTAACTGGCAAAAAAAAATCGTGCGTTCAAGCTTCGGTTGCGCTCTATAGAGCAAAAATCGTTCTTGAAAAAAAAAAATGACATAATAGTGTGTATTATTAGATACGCTACCAATTTAAGGGTTAAGACCCTTAAAACCATTTCGCATGTAAGTTTATGAATAAAACATTACGATAGCAAATTCAAATATTTCGTTAAGGTACATACCCGGATCTGTGAGTTTTCGGTTTCATTTTCTATTGAGCAACATATATCTTATCTTGTAACCGGGTACTTAAGTAAGAATTTCTGAATAGTGTAACTGTCTAATAATCCCACGATTACTCAAAGTTCGCTAGTTGAAGTTCTGAACTAGTGAAACTAACTAATGTTTACAGTATTGTATAGAGTTTGCTCGAGAACTAATATAACCGGAAATTCTACAAATCGGCCTGAGCCTACCTCACCATAAATATAAAAGATAGTTACGAAACCTGAGACAAAATTGAGGTAAAGTTTAACATTAAATTGCATACAAAATGAACTTTATAAAAATCATTGTACATAGTAATGATGAAATATAAATAATCGTCCTGTTTACATTTTCGTATTCATTATACAATTTTTTCTATAGTTTAATGTACCTATGTTGATAAATGTGATGCAGTGGTAATGTAAGAACTAAGGACCTATGTGTAAAATAAAATGCCAAATTAAGAGAATATTATAAAACCGTGTTCTTCACGTAAGTAATTACTAAAAAAGATGATAAATGACACAATAAAATTATTTGACTAAATGGTTTGTTTTCATTTTTACAATAATTGAACCGAAATAATATTAAGGATGGAAGTAAATGAGCATTTCAATATATGTTTGGCAAAGGAGATCCATTTAATACCTAGATTTCACACTTAAAAGTACTTCTAAAATCCTTCTACGCGTCAAGCTAACGTGCCAAAAAAACACGCAACATTTGATATAAATTTAAAATGTAATTAGTTTGCCCTGTTTGTAGCAGTGCTACCAAGTGCTACGGAGAAATAAAAGACTGCTAAAAACTGAAGTACCGATAGTTTAACCTCAAAAATACATACAGTCAATCATATTATAACCTTTTGCTTTTTAAGCTTTTTTTAAGAAATTAAATTAAATTCTAAAACTTCCTTAGTTTCTACCGCTACTGAAAACTAAGAGACCAAAATGAAAACGTAGGTTTTATTCATTGCATGGCCGGAAGGAAAAATACAAATTTTCAAAATAAAATGACACATATCTTAGAAACTAGAAGACTTTGTGGTATAGTAAATGTGGTCTAAAATGTTTCAAATGACCTCTTTACCTCTATCACACCTTAAAGTCTTTACACCTATCTACCAAAAACCCTCTACCTGTACATTAAACTTAAAATTTAAGATTTTTAGTTCATTAAAAACCTCAGTACCTCAATATCAGCACCTACACGTATGTAGCTCCTCTTACGCAAAAGGGAGTAAGTGAATCACATGATTCAATCATTTCAACACGTCAAAAACACGTTACGCAAATATATGTGACATTGATTACTTTGATGAATATTTTGTGTACCTACCACCTTTCTGCTTTTATCTCGGCTTTGCTTCAAAATATACAGTCATTTTACATCCATTATCATTTTCAGTGCCTCCGCGGGGCGCAATTTTAAACATACATTTATTAAAGCTGTTCCAAAAGCTTTCGCAAAATATAATTATATGCCCAATTGGCTGGTGACACAGTGAAAATAAACTAAAAGTAAAAAATACTTCGAATAATCGAAAGATTTTTATTGTAATAGAGAGGAGTAATACGTAAAGGTTGATTAATCCCTAACTTTTCTTACTTAAAACTACTTTTTGACCTATCTAACGTAGGAATGTTTGAGATTTTACGTGATTCAACTAGCAACACGCACAGACTTATAGGAAACTACAACTGAATGGTCATGTGTTTAGGTACAGTGCTGATGGTGCTGTTATTTGCTGCAAATGCAATTTTATGTCGAGTTATCATTGTGACAGAACAAAAAATTGGTTTTACAAAGTTAAAATACTGCTGAGCCATAAATTCACCATGTTACGGTTCGCTTCAGTCGATAACTAGATTTACTTCCACTACTTCCACTAAGCACGTTCGAACCAGCCAAATCATCTGGTAAATATGTCAAGCGATAATGAACTTTATACTAATGCGACAAGACACTGGAAAAGTGCACTACATCAATAGGCATGATGACTCAAAAAAAATTAGAACTTCAATAAAATCCTATTCAAATATCTCAAAAAATAACGAAGCAACAACGGTTAGAATGTTCGTAGTTAGAGAGAGAAAGTGCTACTCGACCGTGACGTCACCTTTGAGTAGCGCCATAGTAAATGACAATCGTTCAATACAAAGGTGCGTTTTGCGGAAAAGCGACAGAAAATACCACCCCCACTTTTAAAACTTTGAAGACTTATAATTACGTAATTATTTATTTTTTTGAATAACTTTTTTTGCCATTTGATTGAGAATTTGAGTCATTATGTAGAAAATTTGGATTTATTGATTTTCTTTTATAGTGTCATCATCCCTATTGGTTAGTATGTACGAGGAATGTGACAATTCACTCTCGTTTCACGGTCGCTATTGAATTTAAGGTATAGTTTTGGTTGACGTCACGGCTTTCTCGGTTTGGAAATAGAATTCTTCACCTTTATGTACAAGAAATATTGTACATGCACATAACCACCCGAAAAGCGCCCACGCACATCTGTGCTGTGCTGTGTTTTCAAATTTGTCACACAGTACATCTTTTGTGGAACTGTTGAATAAATATTTCGTTCGAGAATTTGTGGAAATTTACAGTAATACTTTAACGAACACTGAACTGATACAGAGCAGGTTTTAGAATATTGCAACCGAATTGAAAAGCATTAAAAATGTCTTTCATTTTTTTCTATTTTTTTGCAAATCAAAGGAGTAACGCTATAGAAACTGAAAAACTATTTTTCGATCTATTAACATAATAAAAGTTTTAATTAAATACACCATTGCTCTATCTGTCCAAGTATTTTTAATTAATTTTTTTTTTACTTAGTAGAAAGTGATAGTGCTACTTAATTTAATAAGGGTAAGAAAATAATAATAGGTAGTTTTAGTCACAAACTGCTACAGCAGCTACATTTAATGCTACATACGGTATATTGTAGATATTTTATCCAAAAACAATTTAATTTGTTGTCTCTTCTGTATTTTTAGAGAAAATTGCTTTTGCTTCCAATTTCGCTTCCAATTTGTAAGATATTATGGACTTAGAAATTAAATTGAATTTTGTAACAAGAAGCACTTTCGTCCTCCATAGTTTTATTGGCAATTTGTAAGCAGTTATTCTACAGTGTCATCAATTACAATAACATACAGCCGAGACCAATTTATTGAAATTTCTACAACGTTAATTTATCTAATGGTGGTAACTTTTGTTTACAAAAATTTTAGTATTTGTGCCTGCATTTCGGATGCTAAATTGTTTGATCTGGATTAATTATTATGTTTAACAAACAATCTATTTACGAGAAACCTTACATAAGGTCAATTAAATCCAACAAAGGTGGACTGATGACCTGGTAAAGGTCGCGGGAGTCCGCTAGATGCGGGTGGCGCAAGACCGGTCATTGTGGTACTCTTTGGGGGAGGCCTATGTCCAGCAGTGGACGTCTTTCGGCTGATATGATGATGATGATGATGAATTCGTGGAAGTATAGGAATGTACTTGTACCTAGGCCACAACTAGGTACCCGCTTACCTTTTTTTTATTCAAAATAGTTTTTTCGCTTGACCACAAATCACCTGATGGTAAGCGATACTGCGGTCTAGGATGGAACGCTAGAGATGCGCAAAACGTGTCACTGAAGTGAAAGGAGCGATTCATATCTTCATGTCACAAAGATATATATCACTCTTTTCGCTCATTTCGCTCATTTCGCTCAGCGAATCTGTAGCTCGTAACAACTCTTTAAATCGCGACATACGAAAGATATAATGTCATTGAAGGTTACCTCTAACTGATTTATGAAACATATCACACATTTTCCTTCATACTTGTTCAGGCTTAGGACTGACAATCTAGTTTATTTAAGTTTAGCTCTTGCAATTGACGAAGGCCACTCGTTTTCGCGAATTACAAAAGAATTAAATTTACGTTTCTGAGTTCATCCATCAAATGTTTCTAGATTGGCGTATTTAAAAATCTGTGATTGTATGTACAATGATTTAAATTATATATACACTATACAAGTATTTTTTTTTTGCTTTTTTTAAATTTTGTTATATTTTTTTATTTTTTTTATTTTTAATATTTCTTACTTATAGAATAAAATGACGCTTACTGCATATTGCAGCTAATAAAAAGTAACTCATTCAGTTTTTTGGAAGACAGCCTCGTTCTTCTTTCGCGTAACATATTGCCGGCTTTAGAAAAAAGTCGTTCACATGGCACAGAGGTTGCAACTATATTTAAGCGTCGCTGGATGTAATCGTACAACATCGGATATATAAACCGCCGTTCATGCCACCACTTCAGCGGGTCTGATGTTCTCGGGAGGATCGGTTCTTGTATATATTTATCAAATTCGACGATTCCAGCTGCAAGCGGATCAGCAGGTGTTAGCTTAGCTACTTCGCGGTCGAAATGTTCCCATAGTGAGGAAGTAGGCTTGCTCGTGGAGGTTGTTGTTGGAGGTACTGGAGGTGGCTGTTCTCCGTTTTCTCGTGGTTGAGGCTGACACCGTTGCCCTTTACTGATTTTATTTTTTAATTCGGCCATGGCTTTGTCTGCTAATGATTTGTCGCGAAACCCTTTGTCTTTGAATCTTGGATCTAACAGGGTGGCCTCCGCGTTCAGCATAGTATACTGTGTATAATTAAAACGAGTATCGAGCTCATCCTTTAATGTTTGTAACATCAGCTGAATTTCACCAATGCTACTTCCTTCGCTCATAAAACGTCTCATATTTAAATTTAACATATGAGAAATCGGTATAACTTTCGATAAAGTAACATTTTTTCCTCCGTTACATCGTAAAAGATCTTCAAAATAGGTAGAGCCGCTTGTATCACCCTCCAATTATCACTGCTTGGCAACAGATCAGGACGTAACATAGACAACGCAGCCGTCACGGCATCTTTTGTTTGTATTAAACGGTTAAGCATGTCGTACACCGAGTTCCACCTCGTAGCAACATCTAACTTCAGTTTCAGTTCAGGCAAGTTTAATTGCCGCTGAAGCTCTCTTAATTTACAACTCGCATGTGTACTTCTCTTAAAATACACCATTAAACATTCAAACTTTTCTAAAGTTTCGGATATTGCGCCTAGAGCGGTTTGCACACACAGATTTAGTGAGTGCGCAAAACAATTAATTTGGCGCCATTTGCCACGCGCAATGGCCGCGCTTATATTTGCGGCATTATCACTCGCGATGGCCGTGATTTTGTGAGAGATGTTCCATTCTTCCATAATATTTTTTAAAAATAGGCTTAAATTTTCTGCCGTGTGGCGCTCACTATATTTAATACACCCTAACATTGATGAGTCTAATTTTGTTTTTGCTTCGTCTTTGGTAATATAGTGAGCGGTTACACCAATAAAACTCTCACTATTGGTGGATGTCCATCCGTCAGTTGTAAGACATATTGCCGCGGCAGCATCAACTTTTTGTTTTTGTTTTTCTAGTTCCTGCTGGTACATTTTTGGCAAAAGACTTTCTGCAACTGTTTTGCGCGTCGGCAATGAATAATTTGGACATAGCATCGCCAAAATTTTTTTGAATTCAGGCTCCTCCACTATACTAAATGGGTGATAGCCACAGGCAATCATCTTTATCAACTGTTGGTCAATCACCTCAGCGCGACGAGGTGGCATGGGTTTGGTGTTTTGTACAAACTGTGTCATTGACGTTTGAGACTGACCTGTAAGACCAGGCCCAGCGCGGAAAGTGAATACTGTGCCTCCAGAGCTGGTTGAAGGCTGAGCTGCCTGAGCTGCAGAAATTTCTGAACACTCTTGGTCTTGACTGTTGCTCGTAGTTGCACTAGCGTTGTCAGCGACAGGAGCCAGTTCTTGTCGAATAGGATTTATCGCTACGGTAGGGTGTTTGCTTTTCATATGCCTACTTAAATTTCCAGTATTCCCTGCCACTACGCATATTGTATTAGAGCAATAACAACATTTTGCCTTTTTTGGCTCGGGCTCCGTAAAATGGTTCCACACCGCACTTCTTTTTCTAGACGACATATTTATGATTTATATACACTTATACTACGAGTTTAGTTTATATTATATGTACAGTTTTATATTTATTTACACAGTTTGTATATACACTATTTATATTAACACAATTTACATTTATACTATGGTAGTACCTATACTAAACTAAACACTGTGTCTAAAACTAAAGCATTCACAAATACCAACTATAATCGCGATAAACTTCACACGCACAAATAGTATTTAAACATTTATTCCTCTTAAACTTTACCTAAAGGTTTCTCTGTGTTTAGTTTGGTTTATGTTCATGCAAAATTTAAGTACTTTCAATTCGGATACGAACAGACAGGTATTGCTATATAAAGAAAAAAATATGTATTCATTGTATAGCATTTTTAAGTTAAATATTATATTTTAATTACCTGGTTCTACCAAAATATTATACTATTAAATAATTTTACTGACCGGATGGTGAGCGACGTACAGCGCCGTGTGAAACAAAAGTGAACTATGATACATCTACATTCTACAAAACAAATATATTTGATAACGTTCTATTACTTTCAATTATTTATTAGAATTTACTACAATATTGATATTTTGTTAAATTCAGAGCCGTTTAATTATGCAAAATCATGCCGATACTTTATACTACTATGCTAAATTTTGTGAAATGGAACGTAGCAATGAATCACTCACACAAGTTTAACTGAGCGAAAGGAGCGACTCACACAATTTCAATCGTACGTAAACGTGCATGCGTGAGACGGGCTTATACGTTCGATTCGTGAGTGCGAAGAGCGCAACCTGCTCACACCAGTCAGTTCGGCTCACCGCTCACCCGCTCAGTTGAGTTGGTGATTGTTACTGATATAGTGAGTTGTTTCATTCTTCAGTGAGCGAGTGAGCGAGTGATATATACGAAAAGATGCAGTTCATTTGAATCACTCCTTCATGAGTTACACATCTCTATGGAACGCGCTTACCTAGTAAATATCGATTCACTCTCGCCTTGATGACCGAAAAGTTGTAGTTTACAGGGAACAAGGAATCCGACCTAATGATATAGGTATACCTAAAAATACCTAAATTTTATTGCCAGTTTACGGTGCTGCGAAATGCTCAATCAATCTGAGCGTCAACCTAAAGAGAGTTAGAAATCGTAAATAAAAGGATCAACCGTACACTTTTATTGTATAGGCTACCTCTCGGAAGTGCCGCATCAGGTGCTTAAAAGAAGAAATAAAAGTGTGCGAAAGTCAAGTTGTCATTGTCACTGTCTACGAAAACATTTCGCTGCTCCGATCGCTTGACACAAAATAAATAGCGTAGGTACCCCCTGCATACGGAACCGATCTTGCTGTAAAGTACGACCATTAATTATAAGCAGCAAAGTGCTCAGGAAGTTTTGAAAGAGCCAGCAATTTATTTAAGACGCTCAGCAGCCTGGAGCCGGAAGGAATTACCGAGGTTCTTGTTGTGTACTTCTAATTAATAATGCGTTCACAACTTTACCGCGGATTATCAGCAAAACAATATAGGTGGAAAAATATATGGTAGTAAAGTGTATTTCAATGGAACTTGCTAACTATGTAAACAAAAGACCTAACTTAGCTTTATCACTGTTTCTCCTTAAAATTTCACACCACCTCATCAAACACCATTGAAACCATACACTATTGACACGGTCGTTACCGTAAACTACAAAATCATACAATATATCAATTTTTTAATCAAAGTGAAAATTGAAAAATTCAGCACCACAGGTGGGATTTGAACCCACGACCTCTGGAATCCGTCCATTGCTCTACCAATTGAGCCACCGTGGTATCCTTTGTATGGACGGATTCCAGAGGTCGTGGGTTCAAATCCCACCTGTGGTGTTGAATTTTTCAATTTTCACTTTGAGTAAAAAATTGAGATTTTCGCTAGCGGACGCATCCGCTTAACAAACATACAATATATGTCTGTATCTTGGATATTTCATGAAAAGTTTAAAATGGTTCCATAAGCTAGGTTATTTTTTCAATATGGCGGTTTGTTTACATAGTTAGCTAGTTCCACTGAATGAGACTTTAGACTAGATGTTTCATGTTACGAAAGCGGAATAAACGGGACTTGTTAGGCTTGCGTAATAATAATATGCTTAATGTAAGCTTGAGAATTATTTATTCGTCTCACACAGGCAAGGCAACTTCTAGGTGCTCTTACTTGTGGCAAACAGAATTGGCAGCTTTGCACACCCTCCAAATTAAGCGAAGCGGAGTTTATTTATTTTGACGACCGCTTTAGCTCAGTTGGTAGTGACCCTGCCTACGAAGCTGGAGGTCCCGGGCTCGAATCCCGGCCGGGGCATTTATTTGTGTGATGAGCACGAATATTTGTTCTTGGGTCTTGGATGTTTTCTATGTATTTAAGTATTTATTTATCTATATAAGTATGTATATCGTCGCTTAGTACCCATAGTACAAGTTTTGCTAGTTTGGGACTACAGTCCCCCGCGGCTATGAAGTCAATCCTGAGACATGACTCTAGGGTTGTTACACGTTCGATCATTGTATCGATAAAATTCGAGTCAAGTGTGAGTTAAGTCGAATGCAGTTCTCTACTAACTGTAATAAAAAAAACGTGATTTTTATAATAGTTTTTTTGCTGATATCGAGAGCATCTGCGTTTGAGATCATCTGCGACGTTTGCGTTTGAGAGAAAGAGACAAATCACATTTTAGTTAACAGAGACATTCAGTAACTTATAAATCTGTTTTAAGAAAGAAAGAAAAAACATTTATTCGTGGCACAAATAAACATAACACCACAATACAGAACATAGCCATGAAATGGCCCTAAACCAGCATAGTGCTAGCCATTGGCTAGCGCTGGTCTTCCTTTGGGACCCATTTTATGAATAAGGGGGTTGCAGTTTTCCGTTATTCCATTCCATGTGACAAAGTTGTGGTACCAATGTCAAAACTGAAAAAACAAATTATTGCTGAATTGAAAACACTTCACAATAAATAAAGTAACGGTTCTCTTGTTGGATTGCAAAAGCATTAAAAGTGCCGTTTCATTAATCTACAGCTTTGTATGAGTCTAATAGAAGAACACGTATTTATGTATGAGTGAAGAGTGAAACTTTAGCGAACTTGCGGAGTTTAGCTGAGAAATGCTAAGAGCCCGGTTGAGCCAAGAATTACGAGTATGAATCAACTAAGCTCGGGCGGTGACCGCGTTGTGATGTTTGGGAACTTTGCACATTTGACGGAGAAAAACAAGAACATGTTAATTTTTAATATAATGACGAGTAACTATGTAGATCATTCAATTCTTCCATACAAGAACTTTCCTTCGACTTTACCCTTGATAGTAGGTAACCTAGATAAGAGTTTAATGACTAGTACGTAATTACCTATTTTTAACCCCCGCCGCGCAACACAAAACAGGGATATTATAAGTTTAACATGTGTCTGTGTGTCTGTATGTGCCGCCGGAACAACCGATTTTATCTAGTTAGGTACGTATACACATTGCGTGCTGAGTATTTTTTTAACGATACATATCAAATTATACGAATAGGTACTTATAGCTCTTGAAATATTATGTTTCTTTCATGGAAGATGATGATATAAAGAGTCAAATCGAAATCTCCTACGGTTTTTAATACTATAAAATACAATTATTTTTAGACATAAACCCAAATATTTGTCCGTTGAGTATATCTGCGAATGTAAAATAGGAAGTTATATGCCAATATGAATTTTACACGCTCCATATAACTTCGCAAATGGCACTGTTATTGTTTTATGACGGACAAACTTGAAGTACCTATTACGACTGCTTGTATGACAGCAAGATCCGGCACTTAATACCTATTTCACTTTCATATCAACAACTGTAATACCTACCAATCCAGTTCGTACGGGCTTATTTATGGATGTACGACGGCGCGGCACATGTAATGTGCTGTTAGGCGACTATGGTATTTCTACTCTTCTCTTCGCTTTTCTGTCTTTTTACTTTTGCTTCTATATTTTCTGTCCGTTTCTTTCTCCCCCTTCTTTTTCTCTGTTCCCCTTTATGCTGGATTTAGTGTTTCATCGATGGTACGGGAATGCGGTCAGGTCAATCGAGCGTAAAGAAAACATAGATGTGTTCACAATAAGTTTGACGGCCAGCGTCTAATCCTAATGCTTGCTAAATTCAGCATTTAATGCTAGCTCAAAACCTTATGTACTTACGTTGCGCAAAAGTTACACACTGTAAGTCGGTCTGACTTGCGTGGTGCGCACTGCGCAACACCCATTTCGCTCTATAACCGTCTACGCAGGAAAATTACCGTTAAGATCCAGCATAAGAGCAAGAATTATAAACATTATATTAGGATTATATTTTAGCGCTAAATCGAGGCTTTCCTAATTTTCAGCATAATCATCTCCCAAACCGTGCTATTACGAAACCCATTTCATAATCACATCTTTACGGTCGACATAAAAATTTCATGGCAATGCAGCGAAATTATCCTTCTTATCATATATAGGTACCTACGCGTTCAATTTCGGGTAACAATAATAAGGCAAAATTATGTTGCAATGTATTTTCAACCTTGCAGCTAAGGCGTAAGGTTTAGTAAGAAAGGTCATAGTAATAAAACTTGTCAGATTTTATGAGAGAGATGATTGAGGCCCCAGTACTGAATTAACGCTGCAAATAAGTCAGGATTGCTCCATCAGTTTTTATTACGAATCACATTCTCATTGCAATTGACTGCCGTGAAATGAAAAGTTTGATTGTTTCTTAACCTTGACGGCATTGAAATAAGGATGAAAAGTGGCAAATCTTTCAATCTTTTACTATACTTAGCGCACTCGTTCACACACATTTACTCGGCGGGCGAGGAAAAGGGGCGCGCTATGACTGAAGTCCGATTAGGATATGAAGCGACAAACAAAGTTCCTTCGGAACCCAGTACACGAGGTTCCTTAACTTCATTACGGGACCTCGACTTGTGGATTGTGTGGATTCATCAATTCCATTTGTATTTGTATTCGTAATGAATTTCATGTTTGAAGTGTCAAATTCATTGATATATTTGAAACTAAATTTGTCTGCTTAGATAACAGTTTGTATTTTGTTAAATATCAGAAAAGATTGATTACCACCAGCCAGCTTAGCGTTGTAATAACACAGATTTTTCAATTAGATACGTAAGAGCTTACTAACTGATACAACATTGTAGTTTTAATGTTAAAAATAAACGTTTTTGATTTGATTTCAGTTGCTTGTAACGTTATACCGTACACAAAGGCACATTGACAAGCGAGGTCACTTATATTTTTATAAACTGTTGATATTTTGTGCCACCCTATGGAGTAATGTTCGCAATATGTTGGGTCGCTGGGTCAACAGTGGGACAAATGGACATACTTAGTCAGCGCCATATTGACTGAAATTACAGGAATATATCCAAGTCTTTCTAAGTACCTGCGCCTAGGCGCCACCTCTTATATACTAGTCAGTATTTCATCGTTTGGAGCAGTAGTGTACCTAGTACAAATACCCTAGTAGATAATATTTATACATTTTACCTCGGATAAAAATAATATTCCTATTTTATTGATTTAGATACACTGTACAAATTATGATAACGACGTGCTCGTAACGTTTCTTCTGTTCCTGGCGATTATACTAAGCGACACTAGTCTCCAGAAATTCGACCTAACTCAAAATATTGCTATGGTATTTATATGACATTTATCGCCCACACTCAGCGACACCCTCGACTTAACACGTCGGAAAGAGTTCGTGAAACGAATGTCATACTATACAATCATATCAATACGTCGAGTCAAACAGACCTCCAGTTCTTTAAAGACTACCTTTAGGACAACGGGTAACCCGAATAGTTCAATCAGGTCATATCATTGAGATATTTTTACTGTAAATCAGTGACGGCGCGTCAAAAATATTCTTAAGTAAGCCGGAAAAAATTTGCCTCTCTTATTCTCCATGAGCCGTTGTAAAATAACTGCACTGGGCGAAAATTAGGCAAGCCGGTAGGAATCGAGTTGTATGGACGCTCCGCCACTGCTGTAAATATTGCTTCAAGGAGACGGGGAATGTTTCAGGACTGGATAATGGTGAGTACTATTACTTATTCTGTGGTATTGGATGAAGTTGGAGAAACACAATTTTATAAATGAAGATATTTAGTACCTAAGATTAGAAAACTCCCGTTAGTTGTAATTCGCCGTAGCGCGTAGCAGCGTTTTCGCACGTAGAGTCATGCATGACATGACTCATATGAGTGGACTGTAAAAAAATGTACGTAACATAAAAGAATATTCACAATAATATTATACGAATGTCATACAAAGGAATTAATTTGTATGGGAGAAATATTTGTGTAACGTCACACAAACGTCACACGTAGGATGCAAAATTGGGGTGGAAAAGCAAATAAAAAAAAAAGAAATTGTAGCATTCGAATACGCCAAGCAGTGTTTACCCACTACCTCCACCACCCATTTATGTATAAAAGCAGTAAATTAAATTACCTATTTCAGACATAACACAAAGTGTAATTACATGTAGGAAAAAACTCTCTGTCACTCTTTATCGTACTACTACGCAAAAACGAATAGAGCTATCGACACATTCGCTTGTGTTGGTAGTAGACTACTTATAGCCCGACGTAAAACTATTATGGATACATTACATTACGTAGGTGGGAATAAAAAAATCGCTATGTGTGTGTCGGTTTTTTTTGAGAACCAAACTTCATGTATGTACCTAATTTATTAGAAAAAAGGTATTGGTATCAAAATAACTAAGATATTTATATTATTTATACCATAAACTGTTTATAAGTCGAAAGTACACAGTTTTGAGCTGATTTTAAATGTTTGTTTGATTCATTACCCTTTTTTTTGTGCCCTACACTACGAGTAACACATATTTTAAGCCTATTCAGTTTAAACAACCTATGTTTTTCATAGCACTAGTGTCATCAACGTCATCGATGATATACCAGCACGTCACTCTACTCTGTCCAGACTGTCTGCCATCAGACAAGAAACCACTACTACGAGTATACCACCGAAAAGTCCTAAAGAACACGTTGTTCCAAAGCACATGCTACATTTCAGTTCTACAAAGGTTACGTCAAGAGGTCGAATCGTTGTTTATCGACATGCGGTTTGTTTCGTTGTCTCTCTCGCACCGATGGTAATGAAACGGGCGTAGAAGACGGCGCGATTGTGCGATATTCCAGTTTCAAATTCCTAGAGCCAGATTATATTGGCAGCTTATCCAATAATTATAGCCAAGGTTGTCTACGAGTACCTACTACTAATTTAGCTCCCACGTAAATTAATTGTTATTCAGATATTTACTGTTCATTAAGATAATAATAAAAGGAGGACAGTAAACATAGGTAATTACATATTTAGTATGGTACTTATACTAATTGGAATTTTAATGTCATGCTCCCTCGCTTCCGATGACGTATCAGAGAGAGCGCACGAGATAAAAATGAAATCAATTTTAATTCAGTACAATATAGTGCAGTTTTGCAACTGACCCAAAAATAAGCTCTTATTTTAAAATATCGTAATTTTTTTGACAAGTTAAACTCGTAAATGACGGAACCCTTTAATAAAAGTTGTTAATCGCAACGCCCATTTGTCACCTCCCGTTCACCCGCTATCTGCACAAAATTCATTCGTCATTATTACGCCTGACAGATTTATTATCGGACGAAAATGCATCCTCTACGTTTTCATTTTATTTCAACATGGTCGGTACCAAAGTACCAAGCTGAGATTATGTACGTATAATATTGATTATTAATAAGCGACGAAGAATAAGCGACACTTTTACAATTAATTCAATAAATGGATAGGTTTGAATTTATTTTAGAAGAAAAATACATTATCCTTCTGTTTACGGTAGTTGGGTAAAAATTTTACGGACGCTCAAGTCAAAACTTACCCAATTTTAAACAAGCGTAAAAATGGGTTTTTGTTTCCTGCGCATCAATTAAATCATTACTACACGTCAATACCTATATCTGTTTTTTTTTGTTTAAAAATGGCTTTCCATTAAATTTATTATGATTACGCCAACCACGTGTACAAAGACGTTGTTCGGTAACGACGCCATGACATGACAGTAGGCAAGATTTTGTTCGGTAATGGATTCTGCTAGTCGCCGAGCCTAGAGCACGTGTGTTCACCAACGCGGCGACGAGCAAAATCCAATATATCTGTTTTTAAAATATATTGAAATGACATTTATTGTCAATCTATCAATCAATTATTTAAAAAAATGGCTTCCATCAAATTTATGGTGATTTCGCCAATGTCACGTGTTCAATGACGTTGTTCGGTAACGACGCCATGACAGCTAGTAGATAAGGTTTTGTACGGTAAATGGATTCTGCCCGTCGTCGCCCCGGGCACGTGTGCTCACCAACGCGGCGACGATCAAAATCCGACATTTATTGTCAACCCAGTGCCATTGAGAATAACCGTCAGTTTTAAAAACTGTGACGCAATTGCTTGGGAGTCATCGACACAAGACAGTGCAGATAGCGGCCGGGCCGTCGTGAACTTATTATTCGGTAGAAATACGTCATACCTCACCCAATTCTCGGTGGAAAAGCGGGTGAGGTATTATAGGACCTGGCTCGCAGTTTCTCTGCAATAAAGTTAAAACTGGCTGTCAATTTCTGTTTTTTTTCTTTTTGGGTCTGCTTTGATGATGTGTAGATTGGATGTTTTGATTAACTGGGTATACTGTGTACGAATTTATCGCTTCGCTTATCCAACACCACAACCGTATGGAACGCAAAATACCTCGAAAAAGTAAACAGGCCCGCATAGCGAATAATAAAGCGCTCACTATCTTTTCCCCGTTTACGAGTACGTGATGCGTGCCGGCTGTTACACTAAAAGCGTGTAAAATAACGTGAACGTAGCAAAAATCGGGTGCGAGTCTGACTCGCGGGAAACAGGTTCCGTAGCTCTAGTATAAGTTTTTTCGAAACATTAACTAATTCGAACGCGTTTGCGTTTTGTCTCAAAATGTATGAAAACGCTCTCACAGAGTTTGAAATACGCGTGTTCATCGGTTAGCAACAAATGTTATACTCGCTGTTTTAGTTTCCACTAGTGACCACCAGAGGCGCTGTTCACGTTTTCATACCAATTTCATACATTTTGAAACAAAACGCAAACGCGTTCGAATTACTTAGTTAATGTTTCGAAAAAACTTATACTAGAGCTACCGTACCTTACAAATTAACACCCCAACTCTTAACGCGAGCCCAAACGGGTAGCAGTCAAGTGGTAGGTTAAAAAAACGTCCAATATCCTTAAACATTTACTTCAGTTGGAAAATATATTTTGTAATGTTAGGTAGTTAGGTACTTGGCCAGTTTTTAAGCTTGCCTTTGTAAGTTTTTGGCTATTATAGAGTAAAAATATTATTCCTAGACTAATTTATAGTTTTGGAGTCCTTATTGAAAATTCACAGTCTGTTACAATACTTACAACATGCTGAGAGATACGTACCTACTAGTTTTTTTTCTGGGTACAAATATTCTGAATAAAATTGTTTGGAATTCGAACATAAATAAATAACTGCTTTCCGCGACAACTCCCATTCATTTTGAGTTATAATAATTTTCTAGTTTGTACGTTTTGTTCTAGCCTGAATCAAATGCGACAGCGTGCTTCACTCGATCATATTCCCATTCGGTTTTTTCATTCCATGCGCAGAATCCTGAGAACAACATAAAAATACATACGAGATTTTTCACCGAAATGAAACACGTCCATAAACATGGATGAATGAAAACAACTGTGCCTCGTTCGCGCTGTCGCTGCCGTAACAGAGTTACGAGTTAATACTTTAGGACCTGTTAGGACTCATGCATGACAAATAGTTGAACCAAAAATGGTAAACAAAACAAAATAAATTAATATTGGCTTGTACTTTCTTTCGTAGACAGAAGTGGGAGAAGTGGAGTGGGTGGAGTGGTGGTGGGGGTTTATTTAAAGATCACGTTGTTAAGCCAGCCATTTTTACGTTGTTCATTAATCTTTTTCGTTCGATTCGCAATGTGGGTAATACAAAATCACTCGCGTCACTTATTGCTTTCATATGAGACATTCGTCAGACGTCGAAACATTATAAATCAAATAACGTGCCTTGATATATTAAAGTTCAGGCATTAAGGGGCTCCATAGACGTGATACTAATATATCATAGGTATCGGGTAATAGCCGTCTAAATAAGGTACTTAGTAGGAAAACTAGCATTTAATATTATGTAACCACATTAATTATTTTACAACTGAGGCGACTTCCTGACTTGGCGGGGCGGGATCGATGTGTGACATTTTTTTTCTTTGACATAAACTTACTGACGTCACAAAGATTCCCACTTGAAAGAATACTGTCAGTATTACATTTGCGCAGTAGTAATATTATGCGCAGAAGCGGACCAGTACTGCCTTCGCATCGTCTCGCTTCCGCGCATCCCGCGCCAGTCAGGAAGCACTCATTTAAATGTAAGGGCACAGTAAAAAGTATTACTGAGTTGGCTGACAGTTGACACTGACATTTGACAGTTTTCTCATATTGTACCGCCTTCGCACCGACAAAAATCAGGAAGTCGCCTGAGGGTGGTTGATTAAGTAATATTTTCACACCTACTGCTCGACATTGCCAAATTAAGACGACATGCAAACTTTATCGAATGCCAATCCTGCCCTTTAGTTTTAGCCGGGTCGTAATAATGTACTGAATTTCATTATAGCGTTGATAATGTGATTCACTTCTCATAGTTCTTATTGTTATGTCCTTAAAGAAACTCAAATTTCGTGAGGGTTCGCGGGGCTGCAGTCGATAAGCCAAGTTAAAGGCCTTCGGGCGGCTTGAGAACTTCTATACCCATTCACTTGCCAAAGGGGGGAGGGGGGGGGGGGGGGGTCGAAGTTGCATTAGGTCCGTAGAGTACCCACCGCTATCCTACACGTGGCCCCTGGGTGGTGCTAAAAGTGCAACAAAAACTGGCAACCGTACTGTCTTCATGCATGTTCGCGTTGCGTATTCGCCTCCCTTTCTTTTGCGAAAGAGATTCAACACGACTATTTGCACAAATACGCGAAGTGCGATGCTAGCATAACAGTTCAATGCGTACATCGTGAAATACACAAATGAGGACCACCTTTACTGATTTTTATCTTTAAGAAGTTCAATTTATGATTTGACACGAAATCAGAACGCCGACCTTTTTGCTCGCACATTAAAGGAATCGCAAACGTCTAGCTAGACCTAAATGGTATTCGTAATAGAATTATACGTTAACAATTTTATACGAGTAGGGATTATTATAATTTTGTTTTGTTAACATAGATATTTTATTTCGTCTATTCAGTTAATTCATACAGTTACCATACCATAGTCATTTTTCACAAACGATTCAGATAACGATAAATTTTTAAACCAATCTCGGGTTTTCATGAACCAATCGTCGATATTTCGGTAGTCTGATTAATAATTCTCAGCACGATTTGCATTTTAAAGAAGAAAGTCGATTCTTTTGAGCAAGGGAACGGGGGCTGGTAAAAGATGAATGAGGTTTTATATCGATGAGAAGATTAGTCACTTTCGCTAACGGCAGAGAAAAGGCCCAATTACAATTTGTATTTAACTACCGGTGGTTTGATATTGATACTACTTAGTAGAAATTTTTTTAAGATTTTGCATTTTTTTTGTGGACGATGATTGTTATACGAGCGAATTCATATTTCATTATCCGAATAAATAAATAATTGTATAGGTACTATAGGTACAAAATTTACCTATTAGAATAGGCACAATTCTTATCAAAATAATAGACCAAATGACGCAAAACTTATCTGTAAGGCTAAAATTATGACGGACCAAAAGATATAAAATTCAGTGAAACAATAATATTCATTTCTGTTAGTCTTAGCACATTTGTTGGGATATGTTTCCTAAGACTTCCTGACTTGGCGGGGCGGGATCGATATATGTGACATTTTCTTCTTTGACGTAAACTTACTGACGTCGCGAAGATTCCCACTTGACGGAATACTGTCAGTATTACATTTGCGCAGTAGTAATATTATGCGCAGAAGCGGACCAGTACTGTCTTCGCATCGTCCCGCCTCCGCGCATCCCGCGCCAGTCAGGAAGCACTCATTTAAATGTAGGGGCGCAGTAAAAAGTGGTACTGAGTTGACTGACAGTTGACACTGACATTTGACAGTTTTCTCATATCGTACCGCCTCCGCACCGACAAATCAGGAAGTCGCCCAAGTAATACCGAAATCAAAGAAACAATAAATATCACAGAAACTGTCATGGACGATATAATTGTGAAACAAGTACCTATAACGGATAATAGCGCCCATATGAATAACAGGATCGCTAGTTCTTCACTATCTACCCTAAATAGTTATAATATAAAACAATAGATATTATGTGTGTAAAACAACATGGACATCGCAGTGGGAATAACACAATGTCGAAACAATTCATTAACAATGACGGAAGGGGGAAAACGCAATCAACCAATAGCAATCTCATCCGTCCGTCTCTGTCAACCGTGGGATGATTTACTCATCTGAAGTATGATTAATTTGATGTAATCATAAAACAAATAATACTTTTATAGCTGTGCTTTGGACAACCTTGCCATTTGGCCGTGTGCGAGAAAATGTCACACATTTCCAACAATTACATAACAGCTGGATTATACTGCTTTTCGTTGTCAGGTAGTAACATCAACATATGCACAAAATTAAAGGAAAAATATTATATACCAGTATGTAATATTATGTAACAGTGACAAGAGAACAAAAATAAGTAATTTTATATGTATGTAAGTATTTTATAAGTTTTTTTTTTTTTTTTTATGATTTCAATTTTTGACAAACGTATTGTTTATAACCAATAAAATGATTATAAGATACGATGATAATATTAAAGTTTTAGATAGACATTGCCCTTTTTCGATTTAATAGTGTGTAGTAGAATTTAAGCGCGATAAAGCAGTTTTTAGCTCGAGAATGGTCGATTTGGAGTGATGTTTGAAACAAAATATCTTTATGTCACACCTGGCCATAAAGCGGCCATTATCGCACGCTCCGCGCGCGAAAAAACCCACTTCCTGGCCAGGGGGTGACATAAAATTTTGTACTTACCACGGGCGATAATAAAGAAAGCCTCAGATCGCATATTTATCGCCCTTGCCTTCGGCTCGGGCGTAAAATACCTGCGATCTGAGACATTCTTTGTTTTATCGCCCTTGGTAAGTAATGTACTATAATGAAAAATGAAGAACTACATTTAAAAGTTATGTCATTAGGTCACAATAGTCCTGTTCTAGATAGTAACATTGATAAAATGTCAAGAAACTTATCAGTTAAACTGAAAATGGGCTTAATACATGAGCATTTTTTACCTTATAAGGACCCTTAACTAACAAACAAATATATTACTGGGATTTGCGCGATAATTTCATTATTTCATACCTAGGTACGAGTACAATATTGTATTACCTTTATAAAAGAATTTTGGCCCAAGGGAAGTCGAGCTCCAGCGTTTTCACGGCCTTATCGACAAGATAAAGCATCTGTCACATTCAGATACCACTCGATAGAAAGTGACAGAGGCTTAATCTTGTCGTTTATCACTCGATTCTATTCTATTCTTACCTATATCTCAGCTTCTCAGCTATCCGGTAAACTACAGTTGGCAACCGGTTATTGAACGATAATGATTCAGAGATATACTTGTTAGCGATCTATTCCTGTAATTTACTCGCCATGGCTAACCGCCCTGCGGGAGAATTTCAGGGCACTCATTATTGCCTTGATGACAAGATAAGGTACTTATCACCAGGAAAACGGCATTTTTTTAAAAACAATCATTTTTATTTTGTTTTTACCTCCCGTTGAAGCCAAGCCAAGCGTCCAGGTTTAAAATTATTATTGGTATTTTGTTTTCTTTAGTAGGTACCGATATTTTTATATTTTAAAGATGATTACTGCAGGTGATTGATTCAATTTTATTTAGATGCTATGTTAAATTAAATCTCATCATACATTTAAATGTAATGAACTGAGAACATAAAGTACCTAAATAACCATCAATTATTTACCTTCGTTGCCACCTATCTCCTATCACGATCTTTCTTATTTCGTTATTAACATCATTGTATAATAAGTATACGCCGCTGCCGTTACTGAATTTAATTAACGTATGCCTGTAACACATTTACTGAATAAGTACCTTTTTCGAGGTCAGAAGATCACACGTTATTTTAAACATAAAATCCCTCCACCATCGTATCTATGTTTGTGATTTACCAAACACGTTTAAATTTTATTAGAGTAGGTATACTGTAGTAATCAACAAATATTTTTGATATATCTGGTATTTAAACAATCACAACAGCACAGCTAATAAAATATGCAATAAACCGACACGGCACGGGATCCAACGACAACAAACAAAACTTATGTACCGCGTTGAAGAAGCGTAGAAGTGCCTATGAAGCCGGTGGTCTCGGGTTCGAATACCGATAAGGGCTTTTATTTTTGTGATGAACACAAAATATTTGTTTCCGAGTCTTAAATGTTTCCAATATATAAAAGTATTTATTTATCAGTTTAAGTGTGTTACATGTTACATTGCACATTTAAGTGATATAGACAAATATTTATTTCTAGGTCTTAAATTTTTCCAATATAAAAAAGTACCTATTAGTACTGTTTAAGGCCGTGTATTACCACTTTTGAGTTTTTAAAAACCATCTGAGACATAGAATATAAGTGTCTTAAAATCTAAAAAAAAATATATGTGTTACATGAGGATCTTGTCTAGTCAAAATCGCAGTCAGTTACATGATCTGATGAATTTCACTCGATGGAAAAAAATCGCGAAGTTACCCCTTTTTGGAATGTATTTTCAATACTACGGCTATATTACTGATATTTAACATTTAATTTTTGTACTCAATTAAAGATCGTAAATAGTTATAGACATTTTCGCAGGGTTTGCTTTGATAAAATGACTGGCTTGATGACTATAGCTAAATATTTACAAAACTGCGCGCAGAGCTTGCGTAGAGAGCGGGATGGTTAATTGTAAACTCACGCATGTTAGAGCGGGACAGTTGCGTTGGGGATACCTCCCCTTAAGTGCGTTACATTGTCGTCTAGTGCCCATAGTACAAGCTTCGCTTAGTTTAGGACTAGGTCGATTAGTGTAATATTGTCCCCTAATATGTATTAATTTACTTAGGTATTCATAGTTCATAGATATACGTCAATGGCTGTAATACGGAACGAGGATCAATACGTTATTGCCGGCATGTGTGCACAACGACGCTTATCCAGCCATTTAGAATAGGAATCGGCCTACCGCCTTGTAGCCGAGGTTATGTGTATGGCAATGGTATTCTGATCCCCGTATTGTCTCCGACGATACAGGATTGCATCGAAGACTTAGGGATTAATCTTTGGAGATATCTGACCTTTCCGGACCGGATCCGGGCTTTGTGGCGGCCCTTGGGGGCGGCCTATGTTCAGCAGTGGACTGCAGTGGGCTAATGTTGATGATGATGATGATATTATCTGAGGTACCTGCATAGTCATCGATAATGAATGCGTTTATGCTGTTTTATTATACAAATACTCTTTAATTAATCCGGAAAAATTGCTGACCGTAACGTAAAAAACTAGCTTTCATATCCATTTCACAATCATCAACACCAACTGTGACAATTTGTAATGAAAATACAAACAGGAAAATATTTATTTGCATCAGTAAAATACTTTCAATTTTGACACCGAACCACGTAGTTACACAACTTATGAATTATTCAAACATTCTGTACCTTCCGTAACTGCGTGGAACTTTTAGCCGCGAGCAAAAAAAAACAGGAAAGAAGAGAAATTTGGTACAATCTCATTGCCCGTCTGAGAGCCATGCGGCTGAATAATTAAAAGTATTTATACCGCTTAATAGCCACTATTCATTTCAAACACGTACACTAGATTGAGATAGAAGAAGAAAGAATTTTCTTAATTCAAGGTAATTGCTGAAAATAATTGTGTAACCCTGCTCCTCAACTTAAAGAGCTCCGGTTGTATTTTTTAAATATACTTATATCTTAACTTAATATGCCACTCTGTTACTAACGGTTGAAACAAACTATATTTTAATGTTATGCCATATTAGTAAGAGGTGATCATTATGTATTATCTATTTGATATAGAGATGTAACCTTATTTAGAACAAATTACCACTTAAAATAACTCTTTGTCCTAAAGTTAATTAACAAACAAGGTCAACTTTAATTAAATCACGGAATTATTTAGTTAAGCCTTTCAAACAATGCAGCGGCTACACTTGCTTTATAACTTTCCCAGAACAGAGCAAACGAAAAGGTAACAGAGACAATTGTCTCTGCTGCGAGCTTTTTTCTGATAAAGGAGTTCTGAGGTATCTCATCGAAATATAATCCAGGGTTGTTTAGAGTTCACGTGTGGCCCGTTTAGCATTTTTATCTCTAGTACACTGCACCTTTCAGTAGGTGGTCATCACATAAGAACTTGCTGCGCCCACCGGTTCTCAGTTCACTGGACAATTTATATGTTCCATAAAGTTAGGGTACTAATTTTTGTTTTAAATTATTGGAGGTGATTATGTAGCTTTGAAACTGCAGGTTGTTAGGTGCGACTTACAATTTCAAATTCGATTAGGTACCGATTAATGTGTAACTAGCAATACATAATTTAATTAACACCCAGTATTCCATACGCACTAGTGTGTTAATTTTGTTGACATAATCATGCCATGGGATGATAGGCACCATAAATTACATTCAAATGCTTAAGCATGAATTCAAATTATAATTAAAATATACATGAATACAAATTAGATGCCTAGCTGATGCCGCCCCCATCGAAACCGCATGAAAGTGCGAAATGGTCAAACGAATAAGTAGAAAAAAACCTCACACGTGAGACGGGAGACGCGCAGCCTGGTTAGGGTAATTGTGAAAACTAGATGGTTAATCCTCTAAAAATTTAGTGAAAAGGCGTACGTTTTATATATTTGTATGGAACTTGGATTTAAATCAACAGACTCGACGAAGATAAAAAAAATACAGTCAACATAAAAGTTATTTTCGACTGAACAATATTATATTTATATTTCGAATTTTAAGCAGAATTTATTATTATTTTTCACAATTAGGTCACACTACACCGCACTTTGACGTGTAATGTATACTTGCATTATAAATAAATGAGTAGTATAAGTATGAATATAAGTATATTATTTCCCACACAGCGTATGCGTCGAATAATAGGGTTTCTTTTGCATGATAGAAGAGAAAAATCTGATTTCTAATACATTGCTAAATCAATGAAAAATGCCATTGCAGTTAACGTCTTCCTACATTACCCTGTGTACCTACTTACATCTGGTTACACTGGGTACTTCCACCTTATCAATGGCGCCTTGATGGACCGTTCTCAACCAGTTTGCGACGGATAAGTGGCCTCGGTTATTATCGTTCCATCGCTCCACTCCAACTTTTTCCAATACTTAATCTCGCGTTAGTGGCCCAATCTGTCGCTCTGTCGAGCCACAATATTAGATCACTGTGTAATCTGCGTCCTCGGAGCCTGACAGTTATTATGTATGATATAAAAAAATGGATATGTCTACGAATAATTCATATCACTGGAGCGTAACTCAGAGATTAATTCTGTATCTTACTTGTAGTCTCAATTTTTTAATCAAAGTGAAAATTGAAAAATTCAGCACCACAGGTAGGATTTGAACCCACGACCTCTGGAATCCTCTGGAATTGTAGTCTTTTGTCAGATTCCTTTGTCGCTCCAAGTCTACTCCAGTGTTTTTCAAACTTTGTGGTGTCGCGGCCCTTAATGATACCAGAATTTCTTCGCGACCACCCGACCAGATATCTACGATTCATCTTCAGGACCCCATTTCGTTATTCAATATAACTACTTACATAGAAATTTCTTATCGTAAAATATACATTTCTAAGAATGATTTGTGTTTTTGACCGATTTCAAAGAACGGGTTATTTATTATGAGAGTCATTTTCTACGGTTTCTGAACGCATTTTAGAGGATTTATGATGTGTGTAGATAAAAATAATTAATTTGTATGTATTAGCTACAATATAGCTTGTAATGTGTATAATATTTGGATGTACCTACAATAATTCTAATAACAAATGATGCACGAGATTAGGTGGTAGTTACTAAACTACCACCATACCTACCATTTTTGGTGGTACTTGACAATTTTTTGATACGATTATAAAATTTCAGGGAACGCAATAAGTAAAATAGCTGCAATTGCTGGAATAATAGGTATGAGTGTTAAGGTGACCTGAAATTGATGGTCGACACATTTTTTTGAGTGTTCAGCCTTATTTTAGGGTTCGAAAATTTGGTGATATCAAAAGTTATTTAGGTGATCATTTTATTTGTTTCCTTTACAAAAGGTGAATGGCATGTACATTATTTTGTATGATATTTAGTACCTATTGAATACATCAAACTAGTTTTTACATTGCTAGATTCGTGGAGCTCTGAGCTCGAAAATAAAACGGCCGCAACTATCAGATGCTTAGAAAAGTCGAATAAGGGAGTATTTATTATCTGTTCGCGTCCAGATAGGCAAGTTTTATACGGTCATTAGTGCAAGTTACCAAGACGCATTAATCAAGAACTAAAAGTCTATTTCACTTAATATATTGAATCAAAATCAAATTGCTATTGGTTCAACTGGATGTAAATATTAATAAAACTTAACAATTTGGGGATTTGTACAAAAAAGCAATACATAAAAATGGTTGCATCTTTTTCTTTCGTACGGGGAAGACGTAAACGTGTCTCTTACACGGGGGGGTGGTTAACAAGGATCGGCAACGAGCCTTGCTTACTTGATAGTTTTTAAGTTGGGCATAGAGCGTTCGTTGCGCTCGCACAGATTTAATACTAATGATGATACATGAATGCTAGCTAGGGAACCTTATCCTTGGGGTGCACTGAAGCGAGTGCGCACAATAAGCATCAGTTTGATTTCAATCAATACGCTTAATCAAACTGATAACGCAAACGGGCGATCTATCATGATGTCTCCCGCGGCTCCCGCCTTATCACTGGGGACGAGCGTAAGTAAGCTTTGTGCGAATACTTGATTATAGTCCTACCGTGTGGAGACAATAAGGACAAAACTTAATGACGTCTAATCCACATACGCGAGTAACTAATGGCTATTATTTGTTAACGACTTTTGCAAGCTAATAAGTGATAACGTACTGCGTTTAGGTATTATTTATTTAAACAGCGTCCTAGTCGCACAAGAAACAACACCATACGCAACATTATTAATGAAAGATACAACTTTCATTGACATCCCACATTTCTATCCCCATTTTATACCCTCAGGGGCTGACTTCTAAGGTTAAAATTATCCTATGCCCTTACTCAAGATTTTAACTGCATACCTAATTGTATCGCCCTCAAACCGTTTAGTCAGTAGGTAGTTGAACCATGCTAAAGGAATGGACCAATTCCCACATGCGGTATACTCTTACTTGTCAGAATTTCATTTGCCCGAATTTAATCTGCCATAATGTTCAACTACCATAATCTTGTTTCTTATAATTTCGTATGCCATACTCATTATTTACCATATTAAATATATTCCATAATAGAAAGTGAAAAGTAATTTATTCCATAAAACACACAAAACAAGACTTTTATACAGGTGCTACCTACAACTATAGACAACTATATCAAATACCCTTAAAAATATAATAATTGTAGGTTCATCGCCGACAGAGGTCACAAGGTAGATCCAATCTTTGTTTCCCATAATATCGATTTCAATAATCTCATTTTCCATAATAATCTCATGCCATTATGTTACTTGCCATCCATCTTAACTATTCGAATCGAAAATCCATCATTTTACCGAAAATCGTTTCTTCGGTTATGGTTTCCGATAACTCCCGAATAGTTCACATAATTTTATTACTACTTTAGGAATCAATCAGTCATCAAACTGTCAAAATGGACACGTCTGTTAGGTAGATAGGTATTGTCAAAGTTCGATTGGGTTAGGGTTCACTTGCATT
Organism: Cenopis cana; assembly: GCA_951800055.1. Taxonomy (NCBI): domain Eukaryota; kingdom Metazoa; phylum Arthropoda; class Insecta; order Lepidoptera; family Tortricidae; genus Cenopis; species Cenopis cana. Next base: position 15,803,948 of record OX637479.1, on the reverse strand, counting down.
CATCAGAGCGCAATAGGCACCCCGCATTAGCGGGGTGCCGTCGACACGCTGCGCTGGCGCGTCATCAAACTGTCAAATTTGACACGTATCAGATAGATATTGTCAAAGTTCGCTTAGGTCAGGGTTCACTTGCATCCCACAGAGCATAATAGGCACCCCGCGCTAGCGGGGTGCCGTCGTCACGCTGGCGTGTCGTCAAACTGTCAAATTTAAAATAACCCATGCTTAAATAAAACAATGTCTAAACATGTATTTGCAAAGTAATCTGATTTCTGTTTATATTATTTTTTTGGATACTGTATGTTTTGGCATCTGATTAATTCAGGGAAACGAAAATTGACCATAGGTATATACTTTGACCACAAAAATAATGTCTAAACATGTATTTGAAAGAGTTTTCAGTATGTCATTTAAATATTCTATTAAATATGGAATACAATACGTATGGCATTCGTAATATTCGTATCAATATGCCATGTAATATTCGGGAATACAAGAGTATGTTAAACAATTTTTCTAATAAATGAAACATTCGGGCAAATGAAAACCGGGCAAATGAAATTCGAGCATATGAAATTATTGCATATGAATTTCGGGCAAAAATGTTTTTTTTTTATATTACACATCTTTTGATACACTGTGGCACACGCGAAAAATATGTTTCTTTTCTTTTTTCAAAGGCAGGAAGGTATTGACGAAATGACAATATTAAAAAGCATTATTATGTTATCCTAGGAGTCTCCAGTTGGCGAGTAATACAGGCCAGAGGCATCCCAGCGATATAATTAGATTTTAAAGTAATTTTCATAACCTCATTACCGTTCCCTAGGCCTTGTTTGCAATAACAATGTGTCGCAAACGAAGTCAACGCTTGCTATAATGAGATTTTCGTGATGTTAGCTTTGTGAGCCAAGTCCATTTTGTACAGCGAATTGGAATTACGCGAATGACTTACATACTTACGGCCCAGCTACGACTTAAAGCGACGGCAGCGGTGGCAACGGATTTCCTAATACATTGCGTGTGATCCCAACTAACCGCAGTGCGTTGCGCGTCTCGACAAGTCAATGAACAGATAAAACACTTGTCGCAACGCAATTCGCGGGAAGTGGTGGCCGAACTATGCTGCTACGCGCTACGACGTTAGTACACGTAAAGCTTGTGAGCCTCGAATAGGCGGGCACTCGGGTCGTAGGCGCTACCCTCTACACACTTTCACGTATGTTATCGTTTACCAGTGTAGCGCTACGAAATCGTTGACAAATGGCAGTACCTAACAATCCTAACATATTACTTCCAACATTTTAATTTGTAATGAAACCTAGTTATAAAAAGCTTTTGTCAACGAAGTCACATTTTACGAGTCATAGCTGTAGTTTCATGTTTTTAAAATTTCCTATGTAACACGAAAAGTCGCTTAAATTCCGGGCTTCCGTCGTTAAAAACTCTAATTGCCGTCGCGAAGAGGCGTTAACACAAAGTAACACGTAGCGAGTTGGGACAACATGTCCGACAAGGTCTCGGACAATAGCACTTTGAATACGGCCACCCTACACACAGACACGGTAAAACAGCAATTAAAATTTTACCTGTTGCAAAAATGAGACATTTTAAGAATTATTATTTATTTATTTATTTATTTATTAAAAGCAAGATTTTACAAGTATGTAGATTTTAAAATTAACCCTCGACATTAAATATATTTATTAATTAAATCTATAAATACAGAAACACATTATTGTGTTTACCACGGTACCTACCAAATTTAAATTTCCTACCAAAAATAAAACTAGGTAATTACAGCAAAATTAATTACTTTCAACGAAACTCAAAATTAAACGATGTTCAATAGATCGGCAGATGTAAGTGGCGATAACTGTACGTACAGTGTAAGCGGCAGCCCTATTTAGAGAAGCACAAAGCCAGGACACAGTGTGAATGTCAAAGGGCGGCTTGGAAAACCTAATTAGTCGACGAAATTATTATCAGCAGTAGCGGCCGCGCTTATTCAAGATGGCCGTTGTAATTACATTCATATAGGTATACTATGGTGATTATTAACCTTGCACAGTTAATAATTTTATGTCACACCTGGCCATAAAGTGGCCATTATCGCACGCTCCGCGCGCGAAAAATCCCACTTCCTGGCCAGGGGGTGACATAAAATTTTGTACTTAACACGGGCGGTAATAAAGAAAGCCTCAGATCGCATATTTATCGCCCTTGCCTTCGGCTCGGGCGTCAAATACCTGCGATCTGAGACATTCTTTGTTTTACCGCCCTTGTTAAGTAATGTACTATAATGAATTTAAGACCATGAGGCAGTCAATGTATGTTAATTTATTTGTTTTATATCTGGTACTCGAGTTATAGGTATACAGAAACTGAGGTGCGCTTTATTTAGTAGCTGAGCGATGACAACCGGTCCATGCGAGCGACGACCCACGTGAAGCAACGTCGGCCATAGTCAGTTCATGGATGCGTGACAGTTTTGAGTGGCTACTAACTAGCTACCCGTTTTCCTTGCTTTGGAAGATTGTAAAGGTAACTTAGATTGTTTGGAGGAGTTTACTCTTTAGCGATAAGGCAGTCTGGTTGCCTTCCATAGTTTAGTTGTTTTGAAAGTGTTTTGAAAGTGAGAAATACCTAATCAATTAGGAGTATGAATACTGAATACTTAGGTAGAGAGGTGAGTAGTAGATTTGTATTGTTCTGTACGTTAAGCAGTTTTTCACTCCAAGTTAGAGATTTACAGGCGATTTGAGAATACTCAAGTTGCCTATTCACTTGGGAAAATCCCGAGCTCATTCAGGACAAACCGCGATAACGTTAAGCGAGGAAAATGAGACAAACTAGATCAGAAAAATCACTTGTAAATTAAATAATCCTCAAAACACAAAGGTCGTACTTTCCAAGTATTCTTTTTAAGTATTAAAGACGTAAATAACGTATTTATCTTTTACCAAACGATTCGGAATTAAATTGAGGGAGATATTTGCCCAAGGTCTTTGAACAGACGGTGTGGGTAGTAAAAAACCTATCTTCGAAGTAATTGAAAAGAAATCCGGAGCTTCCAACGAAAAATTTGCAATGGAATTGGTAAATTGGATATAGGTAGTTGATGGAATTCAATTTAGAGAATAAAGACCATCTTGGTTGTCAAATTGTAATAAATCTGTCATTATTTGCCATGAATTGTGATAAATCTGTCATATAAGCCTGCAGTTTTGATATCCGAAGATCATCGAGGGAATAAAATGATATCAGCGTCATTTTCCACACTATCATGACAGATCTATAAGTAGTCATTTAAAACCAAAACACAAAATCATTAGATTAGAATATTATTAAACAAATACCTGCCTAAACTCTGTGCAATTTCGTGCCGCTCCCGCAGGTCAAAAGGAATATTACCGTAATCATACGCGCCCCGACCCGAATATGTTTGTATTCATATTTAATTCTGACAAGAACCCACGTATGTTAATAAGGGGCAGTAAATGAAATGTCACGCGCATTCAATCTGTATTAACACACATCACAAAAATCACGTACCTTCATTGCAATCTGGAGCAGCTATTTATTAATTAAAAATTCCAATTAAAGTGAAAAATGCAGCTATGCTACGCTACGAAAATATGCAACTGGTTCCACTAATGCTAAGCTATGTAGCTGTGCGAGGAAGATGCACTCGGAACAGTCTAGCATGAATCATACTTTATCTTTCATTATTACTCTTGCAGACCGATCAAAGAAAAAAATAATCATATTTAATATGGCGCTGGTAGCTTTCAACCCATAGAAACTCATTGAACTTTGCGTAGGTACAATCCGATATTAACGAGCACCGCTTACGATCACAGACGGTTTCGTGCAATCCTAAGGGTCGGTTGCACCAACATACGAACACAGGCCGGTCATCGTCAAATATGGCGCCGGCAGCTGTCATCCCATAGAAACTTGTCAAACTTTCCATACAATCAGATTTGACGAACACCGCTTACGATTACAGACGGTTTGGTGCAACCCAGCCTAAATCTTGATCTTTATATTAAAACGACTGATGTTAACCAACGAAAACAAAATCGTGACTTTTTGCGAACTCGGATTACATCCCCGAGGTAGGCTTACCGGGACGTCGCGCGCGCTATGAGTTACCTGAATTTGGAAACTTTTAAAGGACTTGGGCTTATTATTCAAAAAGGTTTTCCTCACAGTACACTACCTGCTTAGTAGGTACCTATGTAGTGTTGTGTTCGCAGTGCTGTGTGAGGTAATCAGAGCATTAGGGGAACTTTTCTGTCTTCAGCTGATGACACAACAAAAACAAAATAATGATATCAATAAAGGCTAGGCATCGCGGTTGAATCTACTATAGAGTGCCGAACGGAACGTCCAGGCTACGGTGTCTATCTACCATAAAGTACGTAATATGCTTGTTTACCACCGCCGTGGTATTCAAAGATCCTGGTGTCATGTTCTAGGAATGAGTGTTGAGGCAAGGTGAAACAATTTTTGGCTGAACATTTCAGTTTTTATAATGTGGTGAGGGACTATACATTTGGAAACGGGTCAGGTGGTCTTTTGATACGCGGCTGCTCTGCTGATTTAATATGTTTTCTGTACAATAATCAGGCTACGCTGATTAAAATATATTTTTACTTTATTTTACTGAAATTCTCTCTCCACTCCACTAATTAAGCAAATACAAAATGTACATCAAAATAATTAATGGCTGTTTGATTGTTGCTAAATTATACCATCGTATAATTTCTTTCAGATCCTTAAGGACGCCAACACATAATTTCAGCTGCTATTCTATATATATTATCGCAAGTTAACAGCTGTTAAAGGATGTTATCGCATGCTGCATGCATCGCATTTTTCACCATTAACAGTAGTTTTCACCAGCAGCAGTAGTTTCTCCCTTTATAATATAAAAGCTTCGACGTTATTGTTATCAGACATTCCTACGTATAAGCAAAGTTTAAAAATACTGGATAGTTACGGGATAAAAGTTTCAAACTATAATGGCGTATCTTTCGAAGACCGCCTGATCAGTATGTAGTAAACTGAAGTTTTGTTGCAAATCTCCTAGTCTTAAAGTTAAAGATACGATAACAGTAAGGTAGGTAACTAAGAAAAATTTCAAGCCAGCATTATGATTTTTACCTTCGAAAATGTATAGTTAATACCTATACTGTCCCGTGCGTTTGAAAGAGACACCTTATTACCTTGCCAGTTAAAGATTATAAACTACTTCAACACACCTATTACCTTACCTGAAATTGGACTGTAAGCCCTCTGTATTAAAACTAACCGCATAGGCATTTTAATTTTAAGCCGCACTTACGCACAAGCAAAACCCGCATGCAAGTTTAACTACGTGAGTTTAATAGATCGTCAGAGCTTAATAGTCGGTAAGCCACAATGTAGTGAAAGTTTTATGCGAGTCTTGCACGTATGTAAAAGGGGCTTTAGTCAACACTGCACGAGGACTGACACAAATCAGTTTCATTAATAAGTGGGAAAATAAATGACGAGCTAATGTACTATTGCCAGAGACCAGGGCGAGCTGTAGTGCATTGTAGTGAATACTAAGGAATTTGGACCCTCTAAACTGCAATTACATTTCATATTTGAATCCGCAGCATAAATAGTTCAAATTCCTGTACACCTCCGCGGAAGGGTAGCGGATCGTATTGCATCACAAAAAAGCGTGTACTAGGCAATGTACTAAACACAGGAGTTCAAAGCAATAGAAAAACAATTTTAATTTATTGGCCATAAATGTTAATTAAGCGCACGCCAGCCCCCGTGCGGAGTGTACTCTAGCCAATTACAATCAGTTTAGCGTTCGTTTCGTTCGCTAACTAATTAAAAGTGTTATTTACGATGCTTTATGATACTGCTTGCGAAAGTTAAATACTTTGTTATTCTTTCATTCTGAGAGACATCTTTACAGAATAAAAATAGCAATTAAAATTCCATGGGAATTTCGCAGGTGTTTTAGCACCGCGCTCCGCTGTGTTGCGCGTCCATGAAAAAACGCGCGGGGGAGCAGGTGAAACGTGCTAACGCGTGGTGCCAGGTGCCACTCGACGGCCTTGAGAAGATTTATGTACACGTAACCTACCGCTAAAAATTACGGTGGCGTGTAAGCGGGCTGCCACACGGCGCGGTCACGTGGCGTGAATCGCGCTGCAACGCGGCGACGCTGCATAAGCTGCATTCGCCACTCACACACTCAGACTAGCGACGCCGTGTGAAGAAGTAGCGTGATTTTTATAAATCGTCATATTTAGTAAAGTTAAGAAACATGTGAACGCGCAATGCCACATTGCACCGTGTTTTTCTCCTGGCGACTTCCTGACTTGGCGGGGCGGGATCGATATGTGACATTTTCTTCTTTGACGTAAACCACAAAATAAAGAATATACAGAAGGTCCGTTCCCGCCGTTCTTGAAAATACATACCTAAACTTGCCTGACTCACAGGGTTGCTTCTGTATTGATTCTGAATTTTAAAAAGGAGCAGGTATATTAAAAATTCTTCAACATGACATTTAAATATGAACCAGCGTATCTTGGTAAAAACCCGGCCAAGTGCGAGTCGGACTTCGCACATTTAGGGTTCCGAATCAACCTCAAAAATATGATTTATCAATATATTAGTATTTTTTGTTAAAATATACGTAATATTGAAAATTGTCACCAAATTTCAAGTTCATAGGTCAATGAGAAGTTTAAAAATTCTTCGGAACAAATTTTGTGACAGACGACGGACGGACGGACGGGCGTCTGGGCGACACCAATAGGGTTCCGTTTTGACCCTTCGGGTACGGAACCCTAATAAATTGATGCGTGACCCGCTGCGAGTTGTGACTTGTGACGGGCGGCGGTCGAGAGCGGTTTAATTAGGTACCTACTTAACTAAACCATAGTACTTAAATACTGGCGTTTTACCAGCGAACGATAAGATGAATGTGTAATGGTTGATCGTCGTTATCAAAGCGGCTAGTTTCAAAAAATTACCTACCTACCTAGGTATTGTAACTACCAAAATGAGAAAACCGTTTTATTTACCTTTCAATATCGTTTGAAAATTTGAAGAAAGTGTAGGCACAGTTTTTTGTTGTATTTAAACAATAAAATACATTCCAACTGTAATAATATCGGTTATTCATTTTGACGTACGTGACACAAAGTACCTACGTAGCGGCGGGGATTTCAAGTGATCAACGCGCGCACAACTAGCACTCGCGACGCGACAGTGACAGTCGCGACTAAGCTCGTCCGAAATCAACCGAGAATGCCTGTAAATGTTACGTCTGTGTGCGTGCGGCGAAAATGGCACTTTGTACTGAGCGGACTCTCTGCTCCGGCGCGCGCCGCCGCTATTTACTTTGTGCGTAAACTTACTGACGTCGCAACGATTCTCACTTGACATAACACTGTCAGTATTACGTTTCCGCAGTAGTAACAGTAATATCATGCGCAGAAGCGCAGCAGTAGGTACCGCCTTCGCATCGTCCCGCTACCGCGCATCCCGCGCCAGTCAGGAAGCACTCATTTAAATGTAGGGGCGTATTAAAAAATGGTATCGCGTCGACTGACAGCTGACACTGACATTTGACACTTTTCTCATACCGTACTGCCTCCGCACCGACAAATCAGGAAGTCGCCTAACTTGTTTCTACTCCAAACTCGTTTTCTTTTTTACACTAGGTTGTACATACTGTTTAGTTTTCTGCTCGTTATATATATGCTCGTGTGGTAACTTGTCGAGCAAAATGTCTTATCTACAGACAAGGTACGTAGGTATCTACTGAGACAAAACTGAAACGGTTACGGAACTATTTATGATCTCGACTGCACATAAATCCTTCACGGGTGTTTCCTTGTTTCTGGACCGGAAGGTGCGGGTTCACGCCCCGGAAAATGAGGATGATAAAATAACACTAGAGAGTAAATATTGTTTTTGTCATACGCTTCAAACTGAGGAAACACAGCTGGATTTGTGACGTCATGTTAAATTTAATAATGCCGCGATTTCTTTGGCCGTAAATGGATGATATTGATATCACTTATTGCTTCATGTGTCTGTTATTTTAATTTTGAAAGAGATATCAAAAGGAGTAAATGGTAAAAGCGTTAAATTAATACAAGTATAGAAGACAAAGGATTTTATTATCGATACTTTGTTTTATTAGTAGCAAAACTAACATTGAAGTCGCGAGGATAGTAAAGTTATATTTGTATAAGAGACAACGCAGCTGCGACCAGGATCTAGTTCACTAAACGTACCAGATTGAAATAAATTCACTGTTTTCTTTCCGCGTGTGGTGTCAGGTTAGGATTGCACCTTTTTTTTCGTGGGATGGGTGTCGTAAGATTCAAATATGAATATGATTGGAGTGGCTTTAGGGTTCCGTACCTGAAAGGACAAAACGGAACCATATTGCTGTTACTCACGCATCCGTCCGTCGTCTGTCACACAGGTTTAAAGCCAAACGGTTCTACAGTCTTAAAATTTTCACAGTATAATAATCTTGGTGTTCCAAAGCCATACAAATAGTCAAAACTTAGTTTTAATTTTGCGGTTGGTTCGGAACCCTAAATGTGCGAAGACCGACTCAATCAAACACACGGAGAATAGAAGGCGCAACCAACTCTCGCGTGGCAGATTTCAAGCTACAAAATTATGAACATGGAATAAATATCCCTATCTCACTCCATCTTATACCTAGCAGGATGATTGCAGTCCCCACGCACACTGTCTGGATGCGCCTTATCACGCTAGGTTCGGTTTAGTTAGAACAAAGCGATCGCGCTTGATAAATGTGAATTTAATATCAATACTCCTAATACGTTTAATCAGATAGACCCCCTGGGAGGTAGGGCTGAAACCCAATTGTCGCGAACTTAACGGGACCCTAATTTGCATTAGAACGCAATAAATGTCGGTAACTTGTGTAATACCTACTTTATGTAGTCATTGTTATGTCGTATTATAAAATAACAAACTGCTAAACTATTAATAAGCCTTTCAAGTATTTTCCGTATTTGCATCATAATGTTCGAAAAATTTCGCGCTCGCTACGCTCGCATTTTTCACCTACATATATCATGTATTGATGCCTTTCAAGTATTTTCTGTATTTGCATCATAATGTTCGAAAAATTTCGCGCTCGCTACACTCGCGTTTTCATCTTCATATGTTTTGAATTTATGACCCGTCCCCCCCCTTAGTGTTTCTATATCTACGTGCTTGGCTAAACATAAAATTTATAGGTATGAACTCATTCGAACGGGTACATAATACGTTACTATACAAACTCTACAAGTTTCTATTCTTATTGTTTACTAATCTTACCTCGAAAAATAAACTTTTTATATATATTTACCTAATTTCTATTTCAATTCTATACCGTATAAACCCGAATCATTCAGTGGTGTCAGAATTTTATATACAGAATCGCTTAAATCTCTTGTTACGTTTGAACATATTATATACTCTTTATGCCTTTTACCATTAATCTACATACATAATACACTTTACTTAAACTTATTATAAGTAAATTACCCTCAACACAACCTACGGTTGCCCGGGACATCGTTCCCTAAACACTCGCCGCATTTCCCTATTGGATAACTAGACTTAACCTCTGTTTGAAGTGAGAGCCCGCCCTGAGATCACCTGAGTTCACGACCAGATTTCAAGAAACTTTAGTATCTGCAGACCAAGATCTCAGGCTTATTCACCGCGAATGCGCACCTGCTTTGTTATACTTTCTTATTATTAAAAATGTGACCAGCGTCTAGCCAGGGGGCAAATAAACGAGCTTACCCCAAATATGCCTATTCACTTTTATTTTCTTTTCCAACTTCAACGCTGTATTTGCGGCACTATTATTGTAGTCACTTTGCAATGTCAATCAAAACGCACGTTCAATAAGTTACAACGTAATCTTGCTTATAGCATTAGCATATGTTTAGAGTTACAACTAACATTTCCTTTTTATCTTATTCCTATCTATATGCTAATTTTTAATTGAATGTTGAGAGTACACAAAGTTGTGGCCTGGATCTCATAGATGCCTTCACTAATCTATAGGGTTAAGAGGCAGTTATGTAGCGGTGATGTTTGTCCACCGCAGCAGTGACAGATGAACGGATTAGCCTGACTTATAAGGGCCCGGGGAGGCACTTGCGGCTTAAACGATTTAGGCGACATCGCTGCACTGGCACCAGTCAGCCAGTGCAATTATTCACGATGCTTACACATTTGCCTCAGGAAAACTAGTGTAAGCTTGATATCCATTAGATTTTAGAGATTTTTATTTTACGGTCATTCTTATTCCAAACCACTGGTCACTATTTCGTCTAAGTGGATTAAGATGTTAATGAGTTATTTAGTAGAACACTACAGGACAGCTACCAAATAAACGATGATTCACGCTAGACGTTCCGTGTCCGGGCCCGGCCCGTTTTCTAGTACAAGAAATCGACGGCCGTCGCACGTTCTGTCATAGAAAACGGGCCGGCCCGGACACGGAACGGTCTACTGTGAATCATCCTTAACACAGAAACGCGACAAAATTGTACATCAGCCAATATCGCCAAAACTCTGTCCACGAAAGTGACAAGATTAAAAAGCTGGAATAATGACCATTTATTAACGAAGCACTTTGACCCAGTTGTCAGAGGATCGAATGACTGTATTTGATAAGCTACAATTAGAGCACAAAAACATACAAAAAAGGGAGTTAATATGCCCCGAAGTACAATAAAATATATACATATATTGTTGGGTTAATTGATACTCCATATCTTGGTTGCTGATATAACAAGTCTGATACATATATTTTTGTGAAGCAGCTGACAAAAAAGTAATGTATTGCCTTTAAAGCCTCGCGAAAAATACAAGATTAAAGTTGTATAAAACAACAGATCACAGGTTTTTTTTCAATAGCCTACTTTAGTGTCCCACTGCTGGGCAAAGGCCTCCCCTCTTTTTCGCTACTCGTCGCGGTCGTGTGCCAGCACCTGCATTCAGTACAATATGTGTCTAGGTACTGTTGCTTAATTACAAGACTTCTCACTTAATACTATCTGATTAACATTTCTCCGAAACCGATCGATATGGATCGGTTTTTTTTTTGTTGAGTGGAGTAGATAAAAAAAAACATAGAAAAATAATGCTAACAGCAAGACTTTGCTGCACCCCTTTTTGCCTTTTGAAAAACAATAATGAACATGGTTTCGTTTTGTATTTGCTTAGGTAATATTTAGGTACACAGGATTACCTAAATACTTATTACCTACCAGTTTGGTTATAGGTTTTATATACTGTATATGTAGGTACTGTGCTCGATATAATGTAGTTCGTGAACAGATGTTACATCTACTTCCTGATAATATGTATAATATCTTGTTTTCTTCCCTCGGATCTTTATTCGCAGTGATTGAGCCGCCCCGACATCGGCGCGGATATCTACCAACAGAATGAATCATAAACCGATAGCATCAATATTTATGGTTGTCAATATTTCTTTGACTAGTCCAAATAGGTATATCAAAGATACATCCCTACCAATATTATAAATGCGAAAGTAACTGCCTGTTACCTCTTCACGCTTAAACCACTAAATATGAGACCCTGTGAAGGACATAGGATAGTTTTATGAAATGGTGGGTAGAAGTTTGTAAGGAAGTACGAGATAAACAAGTCCCACAAAAGCTAGTGTATAACAAAATATATACATGTACTCGCTCGCTCTTTAGCGATAAGACCGCCTGTTGTTTACCTCTAGATTTAAATATACATACTCTGTAATAGTTCTATTTATTGAGGTGTGCAATAAAGAGTATTTGTATTGTATTGTATTGTACTCTAATAATAATAATAGTGCTACTATGTACCTATGTATCGATTATGGTCTGAAATAGACGCATTTTATTTTATTTTTATAATGACATTAATTAAAGAAGCTGGAGGTCCCGGAGTCCCGGGTTCAAATCCCGGCCATTTAATTGTGTGATGAGCACGAATATTTGTTCTTGGGTCTTGGATGACTTCTATGTATTTAAGTATTTATTTATCTATATAAGTATGTATATCGTCGCTTAGTAATCGTAGTACAAAGCTTTGCTTTGTTTGGGAGTAGGTTGATTTGTGTAAGATTGTACACAAATAGATATTTATATGTACAAACTTCCTCAACTTTTAGCTTATTGACTTAATATCAGAGATGATGCTCGTATAAGCAAAGTAAGCAAAATATATTCATAAGCACGACTCACAAGCAACAACATACACAAGAAACCCATTAAGATCCGCATTGGCTTAATAACTACGCTTTATTTATTTAGGCCGTGGTTGCGATATAACTTTGTCATTGTATTGCGTACTTCTGGATATAGTTCCATTTCCCTTGGGGAAAACATGAACTCTGTTATTCACAATATTTTAACAAAAACGTTATTATGTTTCATGTCACACCTGGCCATAAAGCGGCAATTACCGCACGCTCCGCGCGCGGGAAATCCCACTTCCTGGCCAGGGGGTGACATAAAATTTTGTTCTTAACACGGGCGGTAATAAAGAAAGCCTCAGATCGCATATTTATCGCCCTTGCCTTCGGCTCGGGCGTCAAATACCTGCGATCTGAGACATTCTTTGTTTTACCGCCCTTGTTAAGTAATGTACTGTTATTGGTATCTCTACAAATGATAAATGATAGAAAAATTGCTTTAGCTAATGTAAACTCACGTTAGCGAATACATTATTTAACGACGATTAATATTATGTAACTGAGTAAATTTGTTTAAAACAAAAAATCCGGTACATCGGTTAATGGGCCAATTTTTTTGGCGTTGTAGTTTTTTTTTATTTCTTAGAATTGCATGAAAATTGGTAGGTTGGAAGAGCTCCTGATTCTGAACAATATGTGCACGATTTCCTACACTGTTCCACAATTTTTTTCCATTGAGTGACAAAACGTATGGGAGTTTCGTAACTCAGTGGAAAAAATGTATGGGGAAAAAAATTTTTTTTGAGGCTAGTTGTCATATTTTTTTTACTTGTACAGAATCAGGAGCTCTTCCAACGTACCAATTTTCATGCAATTCTAAGAAATAATAAAAAACTACAACGCCAAAAAAATTGGCCCTAATAGTAACCAGCTACGGCATCAGCCTATCGATGGTATACATGCGGACGTAAGTTTGAGTGTGCCGTCGACAGTGACGTCACTTGCATAACGATCCGGATTTTCAGACCTCGTTTTCTTACACCATGCCTAACACCGACCCTTTATACCCAAAACACAACTTACAAAACCTGCAAGCCTATGAATACAAATCTGTATTTAATTTATCACGCCGATTGATTAGAGAAAAAAATAGAAAAAAAACCGGCCAAGTGCGTGTCGGGCCACGCGCAAGGTAAGGTTCCGTAGTCGTCCACCCGTTACATTATGTGGACTAAATAGTTCGCAAACTTATATTTACTATGTTTTTGACAGACTTAACAACATTATCTAAGGTATCAATGGAAATTGTACGAAAGTTTGCTTTTGCAAAGTACATTTCTGAAGTTCGACTATTACTCGTTAAATAGTAATGTCTACTTAGCTGTGATAGTTTTCCTTTTAAATTCATCGTATATACTACTACCATGATTTTTTTCACATGCCTAGTAGCCACCGTTTAACTGGCAGGGGGGGGGGGACACTTGACCATAACAAAAATTATCACTTCAAAGCTTAATATCACACTAACCAATTCTTTAATCAAAAAACGCTTATAGAAACCTTATAATATTTTTAAAAGAGCTATCCAACGATACCCCACACGATAGGGCTGGCAGAAAAAAAAATTGCACCACCACTTTACGTGTAGGGGAGGTGTACCCTAAAAAAAATTTTTTTTAAATTTAATCTACCGTTTTGTCGGCGTCATTGATATGTATACTCATGCCAAGTTACAGCTTTCTACTACTAACGGTTACTGAGAAAAACGGGGGTCGGACGGACGGACGGACGGACGGACGGACATGGCGAAACTATAAGGGTTCCTTGTTTACTACGGAACCCTAAAAAAAGAGAAGTATCGAAACATATGTTTTAAAATTTGTAAGTACCATTAAGAGGGCGTACTTCGATTGCAAATATCTCGCTCTAACACGCGTGAGTTTGCAATTAACCATCCCGCTCTCTACGGAAGCTCAGCGATATCTTATCATTGTACAACTATTGAACCACAAATTATTGTTAAAGATGCGAGGATTTTAAATATCCAACCAAAAACATAGAAAAGAAGGGTTATGTTTGAAAAATAAAAGAATCGAGATTTTTTTTGCAAATCGTGTTTTCACTTTTAGCAGACTGGAGGAAAATAGTTCAAGATTAATATACTGAAAGGACTGATATTGAATCACTATAAAATCTTCTTCTTCTTGAGGTCCATGTCGATAAACATTGGCAAATTTGCATATGTGGGCTCATAAAGTCTTGAACCACGATTCACGAATGATCCCTATTTACGTATTTAATTTTTATCCCACAGAAGAAAACTAAGATATCGTACGAGAGACGGACTTAATGTCCCTATACTGTCTCATATTAATTCAGGGCTGTTGTTTCCGGGGCTCCAACCCCGCAACATCCGGTAGAGCCGTAGAAACACTCCACACGAGGCTTGGGGTCTATCTCACTCAACGTATTGACACACTCACTCACACTCGCTTCCATGTGCTTCACAACTGAACACGTCGTCATAACAAATCGCACTTGCAAATTCGGGCAACAAAGAGGGACATACTTTGTTATCCATGCAAACTTTGTTAACAAATGCAAATTGGAATATTTTGATTCCAGACTTGTTTAGGTAAATATACCCCTTGGGCTAGGTATTCACAAAGCTTACTGAAAACTCGTCACATACGGACTATTAGCCTGATATTCGATTACGCATAGTTTTTAAGATTCTCAAGGTCTGGGTGCATCAGGAATGGTTTAAGACGCGTCTAGGAAGGTTGCGAATTGCATAACTGCTGTTGGACTTCCACCTCGTCGCCTCGTAACCTCGTCAGTGTGTACCTTATCATCATTCGACTTCTCTAAATGCGGGTAGCAGATTGACTATTTTTCGTATATCCATAATAAAATTGTATAAAATATATAAATACGCAAAAGATTTTAAAATAAAATTAAAAGATGTCAATCATGGTGGTCTAGCTTTTTATAGAATGTGATCTATTTATCTATTACTGCATGCATTTCAAAACGCACTGTAATCGTCAATCAAACAAAGGTTTGATTGTTACGAAAACTCATTTCTCCCTTTACAATAACAATTGTGCCTTTTATTTCATTGGCCTCATCTCATTTCGTACGAAATCGCATATTTCAGACATACGGCCAGATATTCACGGGTCCCCAAAGTAAAACAAAAGAGCCCTAAATCATTTTCTTATTTCAAACATTGAGGCGTTATCCGACCGGGATCGTCTGCATTGGCGTATAATACGTTTATACCCGTCAATGGTTTCAATAAAGACGTCTTTTCGGGCGGAAAATTTCTAATTTGTGCTCGTAAAATATCGAAGTCCCATTAAAATATCATTTGCCTTTTGACTTTAATGACTTGGTCTGTAATTGATTGTTCCTTACTTTTACTCGTAACATTTCTTTTATAACTCCATAAAAAGATTCTATGGCACAGCTGCACAATGCACAGATGTACCTATACTTTTAATAGGTATTATGAGTGTTATGTCGTAGACTAAATTAAATTCCACATTTCACGGTGAAAATGCAAAAACGAGTGAATAGGTATATTCCATTTCAAATTCCCGTTTTCTCTATTCATAAATTTACGTATGTGCTGAAATTCTTCTAAAGAAATGTGAGTACTAACAAACATAAAACGCAAAGTAGCTCTTTAAGCTGAAAATATAAAACTGCGCTGCCGGTCTACAAGCGCGTGTTGCATATTCATTGTAATTATAAATTCATTCCCCTATAAGGCATAGGTTAGACGCTCAGTTTTTGATAGTACGATACTGAGATATGCTAATCGATTAAGTAACGTTTCAAACTTCATCATCATCATCATATCAGCCGAAAGACGTCCACTGCTGGACATAGGCCTCCCCCAAAGAGTGCCACAATGACCGGTCTTGCGCCACCCGCATCCAGCGGACTCCCGCGACCTTTACCAGGTCGTCAGTCCACCTTGTGGGGGGTCTACCCACGCTGCGCCTTCCGGTCCGTGGTCGCCACTCGAGAACCTTTCGGCCCCAACGGCCATCGGTTCTACGTGCAATGTGCCCCGCCCACTGCCACTTAAGTTTAGCGATTCGAAAGGCTATATCGGTTACTTTGGTTCTGCTACGGATGGCCTCATTTTTGATGCGTTTCAAACTTACTTTAGGTTGATCTAACTGTCGTTATCCCATACAAAAATGCCAGACAGTACCAACGTGACCTACATTTGAAACTATATGAGAACGTCCAGAGCTCTGGACTGGTAATCGAACAAGCTGGTTTCGTTAAGGGGAAAGGAAACCGCTAGGAAATTTAAACCTACGCCAGATAATCGAGAAATCTCGGGAATTCAACAGGGCTGTCTACATCGGCTTTATTAAATGGATTTCTCGAAGGCGTTCGATTCAGTTCAGTGAAATGGCCTAAACTCTGGAGCACGCTTTTGGAATAGGGTACCCCAAAACACCAGGTGACACTACTTCGGCACCTTTACGAGAACGGGACAGCATCAGTACGATCAAACGAGGTGAGTTCGACAGGGGTGTACAATTTCTCCATTGCTGTTTAATACCTACACAGAGCTAATAATGACGATCACTCTCGAAGGCTGGACTGACGGTGTCACCATCGGAGGCAGGACAATTTCGAACCTACGATACGCAGAAGATACTACGCTCTTTGCTAGTAGTGTTGAGCGTATGGAAGAGCTCCTACACAAAAATGGAACGTGTCAGACTCAATTTTGGTCTCAAAGTAAATCGCAGCAAGACTAAAGTTGTGATTGTGGATCGTGCGTACAGCAACTCGCCGGAGGTCACACAAATAGCAGATTGTGAGGTAGTACAATCATATATCTACCTCGGAGCACTAATAACAAATTCGGTGGCTGCATAGACGAAATTAAGAGGCGCATGGCTATCTCCAGATCGGCAATGGAAAAGCTGAAGAAAATATGGAAGAACCGAAACATCACAAAGGCCACCAAAACAAAACTTGTCAAGGCTCGTCGTATTCCCCATATTGCTTTATGCTGCTGAGACATGGACCCTACGAAAAGAAGCGGATTGATGCTCTAGAGATGCGGTGCTGGAGGAGTAGTAGTAGCTACAACACATCAAGCAGAGGCTATCAAGTACAGTACAGGCTCGCATTTTGACTCTCTTTGGGCACGTATCGCGGCGCGGAAACGAATCTGTCGAACGCCTTGTAGTGCAAGGCAAAGTCGAGGGCACAAGGCCACGTGGAAGATCGCCGATGAGGTGGACGGACCAAATAAAAGCCGCCGTCGACGGTCCCCTTCACGAATGTTCCAGGAGGACGACAGTTCCCGAAGAGAGGCTTCGCATTGTAAAGCAGGCCACAAACTCAACGTGACGACCACGAACACTCTGTCCAAGAGTGTAACTTCAAAGAAGAGAGATAGATACCTAACAAGGCAACATTAGGCAAAAGATACTATTTCTAATCTCTTAGCCTGTGTGGTGTGACCTTGAAACTCCTATGTACATGATTTATTTCCACTTGTGAATAAACAAAAATCTGACCACAAAGAAAATTCATAACCATTATGAATTTTCTTCAAAAAACTATCAATAACAGCCTTTTTTATCCATTAGCCGACACTTTATTAGCCCAGTCAATGTTCTAAATCTAGAGGTTCAGAAGTAAGCGTGTAACCTGTGCTTAACAAAAAGTCAGTCAGTGTTGAAATGGCACTTCTCTGGAAATCTGCAACTGCAGGCTCCGCGTCGTTTTCCGGGGACTATTTTCTCAAGTAAGGAAATATTTTACATAGGTGTAGGTTGACCGCCACATTATGTGTGTAATTATAGTAATTATCCCAATATATATAGGCTGCGGTGTCCACTTACCATCAGGTGGACCGTAAGCATGTTTAAGGTCAACTCGGCGAAGACCGGCATACTTCATTTAAAAAATGACTGATTAACAAATTTTGCCTATCCTATTGCCTGAAAGTCCAGTTTTCTGAAACTGGTTGATCAAATATTTAGTTGGTTACTGTCTAATCTTGCGAAACTCGTATAAAATTGGTTAATTAAATAAGCACTCGTTTTTAAAACACGGCGCAATCGACGAACTGAACGCCAATGTCGGTTAAGATCGTCTAATGGCGAATTTACCAATATTTCATTTATGAAAAAAGTTATCCGCTGGTATATAAAATTGCTTAGAAAATCATGAAATTATTATGATAAACGTAATCTCAAAACAGCAAATATCTTCACTGAGATATTTAGTCCTTGAGCACATTCAATTTATTTTTTCTATAAAACCCCTTTCAAGGCATCTCACCGTGTAGGTATATTTTGATGCCGGCTTCTTTGCAGACTGCCGTAGGTTGCAACAATCATCTCTAACAAGAGGATTATTCCGCAAGGCTGGGTTTTTTCATAAAACGTTCTTCTTCCAACAAGCGTTCAATTTTAAGTGTTTTTATTCCGTCTCTAGGGTCTCGTAGGAGCTCTGCATAAGAAATTCTTTGTAATGAGACTTCGTTATGGAATAATATTTTTTTGTTTCGTTGAATCGTTTGTTTTGTTGATTACGATCGAGTTAGGTATATGTTCTGAGTGATTGATTTTTATTTTTTATTTTAACGGAGGTAGTGACTTCTAATATAAGATGTGTGTATAAATATATAACCCAACAACATTACATAGTGAATTTTATCACGTATACGTTACGTTTTATCCTTTGCGCTCGTGTTCAAACTTCCCCGTTTTATTTGATTAATGAGTATGTAATAATCGCGACAGTTTTCTCCCACACAATCGACGCATTTTAAACTGTAGGTAAGTTCTGTGATTGTGACTTCCTTATGCGATAATTATGTTGATGTTTCTACTTGAGTGACCTGATGAAATGCTGTAAAATCAGTTATATGTAGCACCGCCATCCAATACACATTCACAGACGTCTGCCCACGCCCTTATATACACGAACCCTTAGTCTGTACACCAATCCTTAGTCTCAAACCTCCTTAGGTATCTGTATACATTCAACTTCACTCATTCCACGTGCACCATGTTGTAACAGCAACAGTTCGATTTCGCCTAGCTCAGAGAAAACGTCTCCCACCGTGAGTATTTTTTTGCATTTGCACAAGTTCAGTGTAAATCACAGCACCCTAAAGCGTTCAAAGGTTTAAGACGACGTGTTTCAAGCTCGTTATTTCAAAACTCAGTGCGCTGAGTGCAAGGTGAAAGGTACAAATTACTTATAACCATTACAAACTTAGTATACCTTAGAGAACGAATTGGAGGCACTCAAAACTTAGTAAATAGGGACACTAAATTAATTGTTAAGTATTTCGCTAAATATAGTTTCTGTGAACTTTGAAACACAACGGTCAATGGTTGCGAAGATGATTGGGCCCATTAAAATAAACACGCTACAAAATGCGAATTAAAGTTGTTAGAAGTTAAATTCTCTAGCTCTCAAATTGTTTTAATTCTTACACCAGCCTGCCTACTCAATGCTCAAAAATAAATTAATAAACATTTTCAAACCTTGTAACTTCTTCCTTGGCAGCCAACATAGAGTAAAAGGAAATCTTGCAAGATTTTGTTAGTAGGAATATTCACCATTTATATTTCCATCTTAAACAATAATAACCGGGTCGACGTTTGTTCTCACATTTGGCTCCCGCACGCGTCTATCTGGCAACTGAGCCCCGCGCCTTAAGAAAATATTGGTTCATTCCTACTGTAAATACCCTAGATTCCCATGTAAGCAATTCAAATGACTGGGTGTCTCTCGCGGAGTTTTTGACCATATTTTTTATATATTTAGATCTGACCAACTGTGAAACTGACTCGGCAATCAAGTACTCCGGCTCCGATTTAGAAGAAATAGATATATAAGGATACAAAAAAAGACTAATCGAGATTCATTTTTCGGTAGATTATAGCAATTTAGACTAGACTAGAAATCAATTGAGCAGAAAAGTGCCTTCCAGCAAATACCTCTGGGGCTAGTGGTAATTGTAGATAGAACCGTATTTTATCTGTATCTCTGATAACACGCGACTGCCCATTTTCAACGTTTTTATTTATTTATTTTATTTATTTGGACCTTCAACAATAACACACTTATACATATTCGTAATTACATTACCATTTAACAGTTAAGCGCCTTATATTAACATTTCATGTTTAAGGCGATATATCGATTGAAAGAGTCAACCTTTGTTTTTCGCTCACGACAAAACGGGATGCAACCCTCTCCAAGAATGGCCTTTTACACAAATCTCGTTAAATATCTGACTGTGTGCAGGTTTATTAAATTTCCTCTTATCAGTACCTAGATGAGGTAAAATACCATCATATTAACTTAATCGTGTCTTTTAATAATGCGTTGTTTTAGTAGGCTGAGGAAAAAAAGGAAAATATAGACTCGAATTTGGATTTATTTTCTATCGAGAAAATTTTAAGCAATCATGTTTCGCTATTGTCAGTACCACAATCATATAGTCAAGAATCATATATCTGAAAATCAGCTCCTACTATTTGCTAGTCTGGGCAGGACAGCGTTTCAAAGTCTCCAAATTTCTCAGTATAGCGCCTTAAATGTTGGGAAGAAAGTTGAGATAAAAGTTTCCTTTTTATGTTTGCGAGTAGAGTACAGTTAAGATCCAAGTCGTGCTGGAGTATTGTTTGTATGTAGGTATTAAACATACGCGTTAAGGATGATTCACAGTAGACCGTTCCGTGTCCGGGCCGGCCCGTTTTCTAATACAGAACGCGCGACGGCCGTCGATTGTTTATACTAGAAAACGGGCCGGCCCGGACACGGAACGGTCTAGCGTGAATCATCCTTTAAGGGACAATGTCTTGAGTTTGCACGGTCTGGAATATCTAGACGGAATATGAAAATGAATTTTTTGGAGATTTTTCTACAGTTAAGTGTCCTAAGATTATGTAAACAAACTACTACTCGTACCTATTTTTGAAGACGTCAATCACTATCACACATTTCTAGGATTGCAATACTTTGTGAGCTTATTCAAGTACCTAATTTAATTCATTCTATCAACATTTTAAGTGATGATGATTGTATAATCCGAGAGAAAAGATTGATAATGATCAATGACAGTTTGTTTAGATGATAGGACACGTAAGGATGAGACTGTAGTTTTATGCGGATACTAAATATAGCTATATTCTACGAAAACGGTTAAAACTCGCATATTCATTGTCACTCCGAGCGACATGTTTGGAAGTTTTCGGGAGTCCTTCGTCAGGTTTAGTTACCATCAGGTGATTTGTGGTCAAGCGCAAACCTATTTAGATTTAAAAAAAAGTTTGCGTTCGCGAAGAATCCGTAACGCTAACAGACGTGTCGCCCGAAGTGACAATTAATACGTGAGTTAATCATTTCATAGAATATAGTTTTAACATGACTCACGAAACTCACACACACTCACACTAAAAATTCTAACTATAACCATAGCCAATATATATAGCCATCGTAAATCAATGCAAAAATAAGTATTATCAAAAGCAGGAATCACTTTAGTAATTATGGTTGGGACTTTTCATGGATTGACTATGAATATCCTAAACAAATATACATCTAACTCTGTTTCAGTTCTATTTACAACGGGACGATACCTACCTACGTCTACGTGAAATCTCAAACAGCCTTTGAAGTCAGATCTAAGATAAAAGCTTGCGTAATTAACGTTCAGACTGAGATCGATTCAATAGGCAATTAGAAAAGGGTTGGCTTTGATTGGTAGATAAATTAGCCGCTGATAAAAATACCGCTGAAAAATCAATTTTATTCCGCTGAACAGAAGGATAAAATTGATTTTTCGGAGCCATGACGGTTGATTTCTTACGAGAAATGTTATTTTTGACTAAGTTGAGCCAGGATAAGCCTTTAGGCTGGTAAGAGCGGTATATGCCAATATTTTTTCACAACCAAATATTAAATCTGCGTCTATAATTTTCGGGAACAGAAGAAACAACTTTTCACCTAAAGTACTTAATATTGCTGCTCTGTGGGCAAAAAAAATGTGTACGTACATACCTATTTCATTCAAATGTGATAAGTACCTAATGTGCCGAAAGCATACGGACCGCGCTATTTTCAAGAACTCAGTGAGGTAGCTTTATCAATCCTTCACGTTTATTCAGAGCGAGCGTAAGCATCATCTGTGTGGCAGATAACATTTGGTATTACTTACTTTTAAGGTTCCGTACCTCAATCGGAAATAACTGAACCCTTATAGGATCACTTTGATCTGTCTGTTAACACCCTTTACTTTTAAATATGTATTTACTTTTAAATAAAAACCTCAGGTCTAGTCTTTTGAAGCTGTGAAAACATCAAACTTAAGTTTACGTAAAAAAAGATACGGCCGCTCGTATGCCGCAAATAACGCATATAAATCGACACTCTTAAAGAGAATCGAAAGGCAAGTAATTTCGTCTCGTACTGCAAGTACAGGGAAAAATCTGAAAACTATAGCTACAAGTAGTAAGAATTTTATGAAACCTACCTAATACAATACAAATATTTATATAAAATATAAATATAGAACTGTCACTATGATTAGTGATCCAGGATGAACATCCTACAGTCATTTTCACGAGGTCTCTATAGAGTTCGGTAGACCTCGTCTTTAGAGGAAATAAACATGGAGGCTAAACGGTGTAGGTACTAACTGGACAGGTTCTTTATTATAGGTACTCGCAAATCTCTTGAATTTTAAATTAAATACAATCATGAATATACACGTAAATTATGCGAAAACTACTTCAACTATAAACTAGTAGAAGCATGCTCGACATCTCGCAATTTCTCGCACGTCTCATGCGGTTGAGTTGAGTTAGCATAATTTTGCATACTTCGAGAAACTACAGGCTAAATTTAAACTAAATAATCATAACTTTTTATTACGCGTCATGTTTGAGAAACAGCACTGTCATGATTAGGCGCTTGCCTTGCCTGGTAAATCTGAACTGTCATCATGCAAATAAATATGCCAAGTTATGAGAAAGTAATTCAGCTAAGCCTATTAGTCTACATCATTTCTTCGGTCGGGCCTATAGCTAAGTTTCTAGTTGGACTCTTCTCAGCTTAGGTTTAGTGAACCAGCGATGAAACTCCGAGTAGCTCGATTTCACTCACACCTCAGATTCGGATGAAGCCGTCCAACCAATCTCATTGGAGCGCAAACTCCTATAGACCAGTCAAATTAGCTTAACCTGGACATAATTCATAAACTCGTTATTTTTGTTATGTAATCGTTTATTGATATTGAGTATCAAATATTAATTCGATATATTAATAAAAAAATCCGGGGTCTTACCCGTATTTGATAAAAATCTTGAGATATTGTACACTACCTAACTTTTTGCTACAACCAAAAACGATAACTAAATACCATGTTAGTATAATTTTGAGGTGCATTCCAATGCGATCTCTTAATAGCAAACTTAAACGGAAACCAAATTTGCATGTACGTTTTTTTTCACAGTTTTCATCTGATCTCAATATCTAGACAAGCCAAAATGGTAACTATGATGTGTTTATCTGTTTAAGCTATATTGTGTCTTCTTAGACACTTAGGACCAAACTTAATCATTAATTGTTAACGTTTTAATAATAATCTATTTCTCATTCATTAAAAACCATAACTGTGATTTTATTGTTTAAGGATAGCTTTTTTCTTTGCATAGCAAGATTATAAATCATGTTTTTATCAAACTTAAACAAGTAAATGTCACGCTTAAAAAATTGAAAATCCAATTCAAAATACGTGCAAAGTTGTCTGGAAGCGGGGTGTGTAGAGAATTGCAGTACTTTAAAGTTTTAAACCACCCGCTTGGTTGTTTTGGAGGTTTTCCCTAGGGTTCTCTCCAACCGGGCACTCCTATCACTTTATTGGGCCTGCGGTGCGATTATGGAACGTTTTCGACCGTTCGTAAGGTAGGTCTAAATGTGAATTCCCATACTAAAAATGACATCAAAATATGCCTACCGTGCGTTCGAAAAGTTACGTGATTACCCCACCGGTCTATAAAGCCAGGTAAAAAAGGTAAAACATTAATATTCACATAAGTATTAGCTCAATCGTTCAAGTAAAACGTACTATTTAAATAGCGTTTCTTTAGACCAATTTAAAGCCGCTCTTCCTTAAGCGGGTATTACACTGTCCTGAATCAGGCGTCCTAACTAGTGGAGGGGAGTTGAAGCATCTCGCTCTAACGTATAGGTCGGAACCCTTCTAAGTGTCCTGAATTCAGGACAGTGTAATACGCGCTTTAATGAAACATCCAATACATAAAGACAATACAATTGGCCAACTGGATGAAACCAACTTTAATTTCCACTCTGGGTGCAACTAATGGTAGGGACGCCACCACGCATATTAGGTATATGTGTTCATGTTCATACAATTTGGTTCCTAGGAGGCGTGGTGTGGCAGCGAATGTGTTAAGGGCTTCGCGAGACGACCTCAAGGATGAAATACTGCCCGTCTGTTAATGCCATATCCTTTATATTATTATTTATTAGTTAACAACAAAAATTTAAAATAGACAAAAGCTGCAGCTCTACAAAACTATTTATAAAGTTTATAATTAACAATTCTTAATTAAAATCTATGGCAGTATATCTCATAAATGCCTTAAGGCCGCCATTTGTACCTTTTTAATGTGCAATAAAGTTTAAATAAAGAATTAAAATAAATGCACTTTTAGTTTTCTCGTCAATTCCTAAACGTTTACTTTTCTCGAGGCGGCATTGAAAGAACATCTAATTTAGTTAAAATCAAAAACGTACGTACTATGTAAAATGTAATACTATTTCAGACTCGGTGAGAGTAAAAGCGACGAGGGGAAGGAATACTTAAACTATTCTAATTAAAAAAAAATGTGTATTATGCCTGCATTTACTTAGATAGAGGAAGCTTAGTTTTATACAAGGTACTCGTATTTAAATTCGTTTGTATATCCGTTAATCTTAAATTAAAATCTGTAGAAATAGCTGTCACATGGAATTCAAACATTTCTCTAAAGTAAAAAACACTCTTTATTTTTTTCACGCCACTTCAATTATGAACTTAACGAGTGCATAAACGAAAACTTTAACGGCAAAGACTGCTTTTAGTTTCTCACAACGAAATATATTTTTTAAAACTATACGGAAATCTTTGAACTAAATAAAACTGGAACCATGTTCCGCTATACGCCGAAGAGAAGTTTCGTTAAACTAGATGGGCTTCAGGCTCGGAATTCGTTCGTGTCGACAGGAAGTTGCTAAGTGTGGCATTCTTCAAGTTAATATAGGCATGTATTACGCGGGGCTCGTCTGAAATGTTTAGGGTAACTTTGATCTGAGTAAGGCGACTTCCTGATTTATCGGTGCGGAGGCGGTACGATATGAGAAAACTGTCAAATGTCAGTCAACTCAGTACCACTTTTTACTGCGCCCCTACATTTAAATTAGTGTTTCCTGACGGGCGCGGGATGCGCGGAGGCGGGACGATGCGAAGACAGTACTGGTCCGCTTCTGCGCATAATATTACTACTGCGCAAATGTAATACTGACAGGTATTCCGTCAAGTGGGAATCTTCGCGATGTCAGTAAGTTTCCGTCAAAGAAGAAAATGTCACATATCGATCCCGCCCCGCCAAGTCAGGAAGTCGCCTAACTGTATTTTGAAGCTTACTTGAGATTCAGTGATAAAAATAGTAGGGTAATTTCCACATCGTAAAAATTATGTTGGAACAGAATGAGCGCTTATTACTACCAGTAAAGTAGCAGTTAAGGGGAGATATCCTCAATGCAAATGTCCCGCCTCTAACACGTGTGAGTTTGCAATTAACTATCCCGCTCTCTACGGAAGCTCTGCGCGTAGTTTTCGTAAATATTTAGCTATAGTCATTAACCCAATCATTTTATCAAAGTTTGCTTTGATAAAATGATTGGATAGTGAGTGTGGATAGTGATAGTGTAATGAATGGTTGTTTGGATTGAATAGTTATACAAAAATTCCCAGGGTTTGCCCTGGGAATTTTTGTATAACTATTTAGGATCAATCAATCAATCAATCAAATACTCTTTATTGCACACCTCAAGAAGATCATAGTACAGAAACATTAGGCATTAGGATCTTTAAGGCGACGTGAGCCCAGCGCTTAGCTGCTTTCGAGGGGGTGAGGCGCGTGGCTTGAGGGGAGCAGGCGCGGTGTTAGCCGCTTGCCACCGCGCTCGCTGCCGATACCGAGATGTCACAGTATAGTGTATAGCCAGTAGTACAACTCTTAGTCACTACAACTGAACGGGTAAACCATAAATATAATGACCATTGTCAAGACGGCGCCATTATTCTTAGTTCAGTATAATCGAAACAATGCGAATGGCAACTCGTCATTTTTACATACCTACTTTCATACACCGTAATTAAATATTTTGACACAATGACAACACATCGTGGATTGTAATAAAATAGACTTTTTTATTTTATTCACCTTTATGTTATGATATAATTATCAAATTGAGTTGATTTACATGTGTGTTTGATCATCTACTTGAAAAACAAAACGAAGTTATTGTTCCTTGCGAAGTATGTCTCTATATTGTTTTTGCATAATTTATTACAATAAAAGTCTTGTGAAATTAAAATATCCACACATAGAAAAATATAATCTATTTATTAATAAGTATTATACTTGTCATAATTCAATGTGAGCCACGAGGCGGGTCACCCTAGATATACAGGGTGGATATTTTTTGGGTCAGTGAGGGCAGCTACCAGATCCCGTCCGGCTACGTGAAAATGGTCTTAGAAGAACTTCCTTCGATTTTGATTTTGAAATAGGCGTTTTCCTCGATTTGCGGCTTTTCTTGTCGGATTTTTTTTGGTCCCATACAAACTTTGGGTCCTGGATAGGAATTGGATCGATTGGCATCAAAAAAAAAGTTTATCAAAAATGATCTTTTTCTCGTACCCTGTATGTTTGTCCAAAATCTGTAAACGCCAATTTTCATTAATTTTAATTCGAGGGAAGGTCTTCTAAGACCATTTTCGCGTAGCAGCACGGGATCTGGTAGCTACTAGCTGCCCTCACTGACCCAAAAAGAAAATCCAACCTGTATATATACCAATAACATTTACAAAACACTGAATTATTGCGCGCACACGCTTGAAAGAGGCCTGGTACGCAGTTTTAAAACCGGCTAAGTGCGTGTCGGATCACGCACAGCGAAGGGTTCCGTACCGACACCTAGCAGTCCACTAATAAAATTGAAAACATTAATAATTTCTACAATATAAAACGTGAAAATTTAAATCAATATATATATATATATATATAAAAGGAGAGTGTTAGTGGGTATGTCCGGCCTTTTCTCCATGATCACTAACTGCCACCTTCTCATAGTTGCATTGCAGTTAGGGTTTGCAATCCGGATATCCGGATATCCGAAATATCCGGATATCCGCCGTTTTTTGGATCCGGATCCTACGGCTCTCAGGATCCGGATATTTCGGATCTAACGGATCTTTAAAAATTTGATTAAAAATATGATAATGAACTGAAACTATATTATTTAACAAAAATACAAAATAAATAAGTTTCTGGCTTAAACTTCATTTTTGGTACGAGTTTCGATATAACGAGCCCAAACACGACGTGTGTATCTTGTGTATAGTTTAGGAGTTGCTATGGCCTCCAGCATCAGATCAGCTTAGTCGCCCAGCCAAGACAGATTCGACGATTGATCTCCTACACCTGCCCAACTGGACCGTTTGTCCCAGATACACATATTCATCATAAACGAGTTAACGAGCGTAGTCTCACTAATTTCTTAACTGGAGTTAGTACTACATGGACGTTAAACATGATCTTCGGCGTTTTGTCCATGTTCGGCATGTTCATCTTAAGATCTCAGAGGACCTACACAACTCAGATCATCGAGTCCATCGAGCTTAGTACTTAAGTTCTCCATGGTCTCAGCCATAACCACTATATCGTCGGCAAACCGAAGGTGAGTGATATACTCGCCATTTATGTTGATGCCGAGCCCCCTTCAGTCCAGAACCTTGAACACATCTTCCAGTGCAGCAGAGAATTCATAGTTTCGGAGGGATGATTATCTCCTCACCTAACTCCCCAATGCAATGGTATTGGTTTAGAGTTTTGTTCCTGGAGACAGACTGACATAGTGGCGTTCTCGTATCTCGTACACTTTAGCACTTCGATATACCGGTAGGTAGCCTAATTGGTACCGCTGGAGAGCGAGTAACATAGCACAGCCCGTCACGATCGAATCAAAGGCTCTTTCGTAGTCCACATTATACGCTAAGCAGAGGTGCAGATTATACTCCTCAGTCTAATGTATAATCAATCTGACGAAGCGTATGTATGTGGTCTACGATACTGAAGCATTTCCTGAAACCGCCTTGTTCGGAAGGATGGAAATCGTCAAACCTGCCTGTGAGACTCGAGAACAACTTGTAGACATGGTTCAGAAGTGAGATGGGCCTATAATTCTTCAGCATGGTGTTATCTCTCTTTTTGAAGAACAACATCACCACACTCCTGTTCTATGCATTTGGCTTTCTGCCTAGTATGGCGGAATCGAAAAGCTTGAAGCGACCTAAGGATTAGCTTTTCGCCCGCCTTCAGGAGTCAGTGTTCCTGCGTGCGTGACTGATTGATTGATGATTGTTATTTCGATTGATATGATTATTTCATAAATATGACAATTATTAAAATTTTAACTACTAGTTTCACTTTTTAAGCAAGTATACAGCAGCTACTTACTTAAAAAAGCAGTTGTTAATCGATAAGGTGTTAATATTGAAATGGATCCGTTTTATCCGAAATATCCGGATATCCGGATCCTACGAATTTTAAGATCCGAATTATCCGGATCCTTAAAATCAACGGATCTTGCAAACCCTAATTGCAGTGGTAGAAGGCCCTTGGTGTGCACTTGCAAGTAAGGGAGTTTGGTGGCGGTGGGTGGAAGTGGGTGGTAAAAATGGGGTAAATTTTAAATTTTCAATAGGAGTAAAAGAGACAGACGATAAGTGTGAAAGGGATATACTGTATGTGTAGTACATTCCAATAATGCTAATGCCCTCGAACAGTGCGACAAGGACAGCATTGTTAGAGCGAGACCGTCATATTTTCCAGAACTTTCCGGGGCGTTCGAAATCCTTCTAGAACATGCTCGAAGGGTGAAGATGAAGACTCCATACAGACTTTCTAGACTTCTTCTTCTTCTTTTTTCTAGAAACTTCGATCGCGAACATTCTAGAACATTCGGTACCTATGCCTATAGCTTGAAAACCCGTTTTCAGGCGGTTTCAGGATCCCTTATATCTGATATCAGTATATGGCGAAATTTCCAGCAGGATACAGCAGGACAGAGATAGCAGTAGTAGAACGATATAGCTATACTCGAAACATTCGAGAAGAGAGTGAGAGAGATAGCAGTAGTAGAGAGAGATAGCTATACTCGAAACATTCGAGAAGAGAGTGAGAGAGATAGCAGTAGTAGAAAGAGATATCTATACTCGGAACATAGGAAATGAGAGTGACAGAGATAGCAGTAGTAAAAAGAGGTAGCTATACTCGGAACATTCGAGAAGAGAGTGACAGAGATAGTAGTAGTAGAGAGAGATAGCTATACTCGGAACATTCGAGAAGAGAGTGAGAGAGATAGCAGTAGTAGAAAGAGATATCTATACTCGGAACATTCGAAATGAGAGTGACAGAGATAGCAGTAGTAAAAAGAGGTAGCTATACTCGGAACATTCGAGAAGAGAGTGACAGAGATAGTAGTAGTAGAGAGAGATAGCTATACTCGGAACATTCGAGAAGAGAGTGAGAGAGATAGCAGTAGTAGAAAGAGATATCTGTACTCGGAACATTCGAAATGAGAGTGACAGAGATAGCAGTAGTAAAAAGAGGTAGCTATACTCGGAACATTCGAGAAATAAGAGAGTGACAGAGATAAGCACCATTGGAAAGAAACAAAAATTTCAGACGTAAATTCCAGTGCCTTAGAAGCGTTTTAGCAGGCTGAAATGTTATTTCAGGCTGTTTCAGGAGTAGCTCTATCACATATCATATGATCGAAATTTCACCCAAGACGCCGCCGTTTTCAGGCACCTGGGACATATTTTCAGTCCGTTTCAGGAGTAGCTCTATCACATATCAGATTATCAAAATTTCACCCAAGATGCCGTCGTTTTCAGGAGCCTGAAATATGTTTTCAGTCTTTTCAGGAGTAGCTCTATCACATATCAGATGATCAATATAAGTAGTAGTAAACCGGTGTAACAATTCAACAATTATTGCGAAACTTACACTTAATACGCGAGCGAAGCCGTGGGGCTAAAGCTAGTATTATATAAAGAAAGTCCACTGTGTCTATTTGTCTGTCCGTACACGCCAAAATAAATACCACCGTTAGTAAAAAATGTATTACGTTGTGTCACGAGTATTGTCCTACTGTTATTCATAGACTGTGTTAGTTTGGCAGCGTCAAAGCGTTCCAATAAGAAGGTTTGATATACCTTTACCCACTATAATACGATATTGCATTACACTTACCATAGTTTGAGCAGTTTTCCTTCTATTGGCACCCACAATCTCGAGATGACGAAGTCTAGCAGGTTTCCTTTTATTAATTACCCATTTCTAATATTTAAATGTCAAGTGACGTTGAATTGACGCGCCGCACAGATCCTACCTCGAACGCAGCTCGCTGAGCACTGGACGGGCGGCCGCGCCGGTCGCGTACGAACGAGTTTGCAGAAATGAGTATTATCTTACTACATTTTTTTTTATTTATTTTAGTTAAGAAAAAGTAATCGATGAGTTCCATGAAGTAGAACATTACGCATTTATTGATATAATTTTCATGTTGATAGCTAATGTGCAAAAATAGTTATAAATATTTAAAGGTGTGGTTTAGACGCAAGTTCGCGATTTTTTTTTATTCAGCGAAAGTTGCGTAATCAAGTTTTGAATCGATGTTTGTACTACAGAAAGGTCTCAAAATTGTTGTGCATATTTTTTGAAAACCATATCTTCATCTACAAACGCGTTAAAAGGCTTCAAAAACTCTGTTCTCTAAGCTCACGTCGCCTTAATTAAGTACGAAAATTAAATGTAAAATATCAGTAATATAGCCGTAATATTGAAAAAAACATTCCAAAAAGGGGTAACTTTGCGATTTTTTCTATCGAGTGAAATTCATCAGATCATGCGATTTTGACTAGACAAGATCCTTATGTAACACATATAGTTTTTTAGAATTTAAGACACTATATTCTATGTCTCAGATGTTTTTAAAAAACTCGAAAGTGGTATGGGTATTACCTTAAATACGTAAATACTTTATTTTCCGCCCGCGAACTTTCAGCCGTTCAGCTAAGCAAGTCTCGTAAGATGTTTTCAAGATAAATTCTATTAACGACCAACTCTGAATGGTTCAAAAGCTCGGTAAATATATCAAAATGATGGATGTAAGATAAATGTGGCCTCTCCACCTTCCGAAAATGCAATCATTTTACTACGCGCGTTGAAGGAAATTAATAAGGAAAATATTTAAGGCACGAGCTGAAAAATGTTGCGGCATTCTATTATCATTATCATCGCTGTTATTGGGCATGTTCATTAACTTTATGTTATGCGAAATACTGAATCTTTTGTGTTACATTTTCCCGTTTTGGCTATACCAATCTGACAACATAATTACACAGAGATATAGCCTTACTCTAATCGTTTGTCGTAAATATAAATAAAACTTGTATGTTTTTGGCTACCTCATTGCCGACGAGTGCTACGCGCTCGCTACGCTCGTAGTCGATAACATGGTTTTTCTGTAGCGAAAACTGTCTACGAACGGAGAACCCGATATCGTGTCCACGGCGGCGGCGCTGATTGTGTTAAGAGACAAAGAAGGAGTGGTCCCAAGTTAGGTACATCTTATTATAAAATACGTGTTCATTTATACTTTGCAATAGTCAAGTTATTAGTCTAGGGTACCTATATTACATAAAAGGTCAACATACAAACATATTTTAGCAAATTTATTAGGTACGCATAGTTTAATGAAGGGTTCATTTGGTCCCTCGTAAATTAGCATGCCAGCTCAACGTACTCTAACAATGGCATCCGTATAATTGGGTGGCGTATACAAAAAATATTTATTGGCAAAAAGTCCATTGACCCCACTATGTAGGTCATGTGGCTCGCAGCCAACTCTCCCAGCTAAGCCGAAAAGCCTTACGGACAGATAACAGCCGATGTTCATACGACTTTTGGTTGACACGGTAAGTCTACTGCCCCTTGCGACAGAGATTGGCGCACATGTTTTTGTTGTAAATTACGAGGTATGTGAGATTTGATAGGTACTGGAAGTGAAAGGAAATTGCAAGTCTTCTAGCACGGCTTAAAAAATACGACTTAAGAAAGGTAAGAAGCTCGTGTTTTCGGTTAGATTTTATGTTTGGTTATCACTAGTATATAAGAAGACGAAGAAGAAGAAATAAATTTATATTTAACGTTAATAAACACACAATGAAAAGACAAAATATAAAATTTAACAACGCTAAATAGGATCCCCCAAAAATGATACCTATATATGCATTTGATCCCCACGACACTAGTGTAGTATGTTAGATGTAAGGAAACATGAAATTACTGCACTTATTATATACTCATCGGCAGAAAATTTGGCCCAAAT
This sequence comes from Cenopis cana, assembly GCA_951800055.1. Classification (NCBI taxonomy): domain Eukaryota; kingdom Metazoa; phylum Arthropoda; class Insecta; order Lepidoptera; family Tortricidae; genus Cenopis; species Cenopis cana. The sequence continues at coordinate 15,770,932 of OX637479.1, read as the reverse complement.
TAGAAAAATGCATTTTTATATATTAAACATTATTTAATTTATTCAATTTATAGTTTGAAATCGCGAAAAGGTTTTGGGTCAAATTTTCTGCCGGCGAGTGTATATTTTTCGTGGTGGAATGAATAAATATATATATATATATATATATATATTATCAGAATTTTACTTTGCAAACACTTTTGGTTATACTTATCCGCAACAGAACAACGAAATTAGACTTCCAGAAAAGTTATTTCTGTCCCTTTTCTTTAATAACAATTTCATTAATTAATAAGCTTTTAAGTAAATACTTTAAATAATCAAAAGGTATAATAGTTAAACCCTTTGTGGAATGGTAAAGTTCTCTTGATTAAATTGTATATATCTGCGAATCTATTTTCGCAACAAGCCCTACGAGGTGGCAAATTGATAGAGGCAATTGTTTTCGTCTCGACGGTCTATTATCTCGATGTGGTTTGTTAAGCCCATTGTCTGTATGTAAAGGGCGAAAGATTAATTGTATTTACAACATTGCTTGAAAAACAATACGGGTATTACGTAATAATACTTATTTACAATAGATTTTACGCCTACCCAAAGCGATCAATAAAACATTATCAACAACCCTATCAATACCTAATGGTAGCCGTCTATGTATACGTATGATGCATCGTCTACAATAATTCAAGAGAATATTGAGAAATTATTCTCGCTTATATTATTAATATTACGCTTGAGAGAATCTTTAGAAAGTTCTAGTACCAATTAAGCAACGATTATTAAATCAAGTCTGGGCCGAAATTTAATTCATCTGTTTCACATTCTAATAGGCTCCGCAAATTCCCACACTCATTCTGGCATTGACATTTAAATGTACAAATACTCATACAAACCTCAGTAAATAAAACAAATACACTAAAGAATAGGCGGTTTCATCGCTAAAGAGCTATAATCAGAAGAGGCTCTTAAATTAAACCTCTCGGCTTCCGTACTTTGCTTTCGTATAATTCATCAAAACATTGAAGTAGGACCCTTCCAATTCGAACTTGTTTTAGGTAGAATAATATAATAATTAATGCCCAGAATCATACTTAATTTATACAGAGCGCGCTCGTTAAAATACCTCAATTATTATTACAATAAAGCTTCCAATGAAAGAATGGTAATGACCACTTTCGCCCGAGTATAAATTTGCATGGGAATATTTTGTCAAATTCAAGTAATTCAACATTGAGAATTATTAAACATAAATCTTTGTTCCATTTTATTTGAAACTGTTATTATCACGACTATGATGGTTGAAATATGAGACGTCATTTAAAAGTAATTTTCCACTTATTTTTCAGCTTACATTAAAATATATAAAATTGCTTATATAAAATTGCACAAAATATTATGTATAATCCGTTACGTAAAATTTGTGGATGTAACTGTGGGTGAAAATATACCGACAAAAACGTAAATCACAAACTTCTTAAAACTTTTCTTGATTGAAGTTGGTTTTAGATGAGTACCTAAGCAATACATTAATTAAAAACCATCCAACTCCAGCCACGCGACAAACCTAATTACGAAACCTTAGAACTTTTAAAAGCATTCAATTACATCTAAGATTTATTGTGGACTGATTTATTGAGGATCAGTGACTCAAAGTGGCGAGGCTCTTATATGGGGTATATTTTTGGTCGGATATATTCTGCATACAAAATCGGGATTCCGTCAATACCTACTGACGGAAGCGACACTGACTGCAGTCAAAAAACTGAAATGAACACTTGAGAACTTTTGTGATTTAGTCCATCCATACTAAATGCGCTATCATAATATTAATTAATGTTAAAAATATAGCAAAAAATATTTTTTCAATCCTCCAGATGGAGGATCTCCATCTGCTTAACCAATATACAGTTTTGGACTTACCCTCGACAAGCAACCTGTAACCGGCAAATATCAAGGCGATATATTGATTGAAAGAGACGCGCGTATGTTTTTCGTTCACGACAAATCGGGATACAACACTCTCCGGGAATGGCTTTTTTAGACAAATCTCGATAAATATCTGACTGTGTGCAGATTTATTAAATTTCCTCTTGTCAATACCTAGACGAGGTAAAATACCATCTTATTAACTTAATCGTGTCCTTTAATAATGCGTTGTTTTAGTAGGCTGATTAAAAAAAGGAAAATATAGACTCAACTTTGGATTTCATTCTATCTAGAAAATTTTAAACAAATATGTTTCAGTATTACAATCATATAGTCAAGAATTGTATATCTAAAAATCAGTCCCTATTGTTTCCTCGTCTGGGCAGAACAGCGTTTCAAAGTTACTAAATTTCTCAGTGTAGCGCCTTAATATAAATACACCTCCCATTTACAATACTCTACAGGGGCCCACATTTAACCTTGTATGCACTAGACTAGCGAATCTAACTGTATCTCAGACTAATTTTTAATAGACATATGTGCAGTACTGCTATTGTTCACAACCTGCCTCGACTAATTTCACAAAACGCCTCCAGTGTATCTTGTGCCTCTTTTTTCTAAAACTACACGCAATCGGAGATCAAGCTTACACTGGTTTTTTTTTAAATGAGCTTTCGGTAAGCATTGTGAAATCAAGGTGGTAGTAACATAAGACGTTTTACAGCCGCAGAATAGATCTCCGATTGTGAACCGGGCGGTAAACCTCAGGTCGGTTTATGCAGTAAGTACCTACAATATAGCAGTCTGAGCTCTGAAGTGGATTGTAATGTATGGAATCTTATGCTTTGCCACCGGGTAAGGAAAATCTAGGTTGTTAACTCAGTCTCCAGCTTATAAAGACTAGTAAATTAATAAAATGCTGAGGTCACGGTCAATGTGGGAGGCGCTATTCAAAACCTTATTCAAAACTTACCTTCATTGTAAACTGGTTTACAAATACACACCACTACATCGTCTTCTAGCCGTACTTCAATAAATAAAACATTGGTCCCACTGTTTTACATATATTGTGTTGACTATCTAATGCACCCGTCGTCGTACCCACTACCCAGGCGTCTCCTTCGATGACAATGCAATATCGCCGCGCCTGTCTTCAATATTTTATCTCTTTTGCTCCGCACCGCATCTGCAGCCGCTACCTATGCCCTTACCATGAGTTTGCAATGTTTGCCGACCGTACTCGCTAGCGACTGCGTAAACGATTTAGTATGGACAAAACTACGGCGCATCTGGCGGTTACGCAATAGAACTATAGGAATCGGCGTACTAAATCGTCTACGCAGTCGCTAACGAGTACGGTCATGCAAACATTGCAAAGTCATGGTAAGGGCACTATAGTCTACAAATTCTTGAGTATAAATAAATACGCATGTCTGGCGGTGAAAAACACAATTTAAGATATTATCGAAGGCGAATTTTTTCAGGTGTTTAGTTACAACCATAGATCTGCTCAATAATGTAGATGGTTCTGTCTGACCCTTTTCACTTGTTGTATGGTTGACTGTTTGGTTATTGGTTGAGGTTTCCGATTGATTTTTGTATCGTATATCGTTGCAACAATGAAGGAATTAGCAGTGGAAAGTAGGGAAAATTGATGCCAGGGTTGAAATACATTGTCATTTTACTTACGTCAAATGCTGCACGTTTTCGATATTATTAAACAAAAAATTCAAAAAACCTGACTTCGCAAAAAATAACTCGAAGGAAAAAATCTGAAATAAATTCTAATGTGGAGTATAGCGATTTTAAAAACTACCTAACTCGATAACTAATTTCAATGATTTAGAAACTATTCATTCCATAAGGAATTCCAAGCGGCTATGAATCATAGAACCAGATTTATTCCACAACACAAAAGAAAAACGGACCGCCCGCCCTTCACCTCTTTTTCTACCCATCAATAAATTGTAGAGATAACCGCAATAGTTCCCGCGAAAAATGTTCCATTTTCATTGATTTAAGCCCGATCTGTCTTTTCTGTTCTGTAAATTTGGCGTATTCTTGGCTCTTATCTTATCTCTAAAATATTGGCATGTCGGAGAGCATGTTTTGAAATTTCGTATTTCAGGATTCCAGTTACATTTCTCGTATCTTATCTTAAATCCACGTGTGAGCAACTGTAGCTTTGAGAGATTGGACTGAATTTTTAACAAATAGAAGAAGCAGAAAATTACGTGGCATTCTAAAATGTTTCTAGTATTCTATATCTGTTATTTCTTTTATTTTATTGGAAATAGACTAGCGTTTGGCTGTCATCTCGCCTGACGATGCGATCTAGGGTGTAACACGCATGTCTGAAAGACACATTCACTCGCGATTTAAATATCCTACCTACTAACTTCTTACTAACCTCATAAGACACAGAGTTGTATGTATGAGAGTTGTTTATTATTTTTCAATTATATTTAGGTATAACCGTAACCCAAAATTGTCTGAATGTTTGTGAATGTATTTTATAAATATAAAAAAAATCCTAGTTCTAGTGATTGAATTGAACATAAATAAATATACTCAATATTTCATCCTCATCTTCATCATAAGACCGCTTGGAATAATTCTTAATTTCACCTATTTAATCACAAGCTAAATTAGTAAGACTATATAGTTATTTTATAAACATTGGAATAACGATAAATGTAGTTTGGAGTCCTAAGAGCACTATGAAAAAACTATGACAGAAATGCATCTAAAATAGATAAGAGTAGGTATATGCGATAATAATCGAAGGTACCCTACTACGATTTCATTGAATCTTGTTGAAAATCAAAATCAAACATGTATTCTGCACATAAATTACAATACAATTTAATTAATACAATACAATAATCATTTAGAAACATGTGTACAAAGCAACATCAACCAACAGAAAAATACCGCGGCACATATTTGCTGATCTATCTTCAATTAGCGTATCTGTTTTTGATAACCTGTCCGAGCTCTGGTAATCACATTTCTATTTGTTTGGGGGTTTGAATTAACATATCAAAACGAGCACACAAAACATATTAAAGTAACAAAGATTTGAAACATCGTGATTTTACGTTTTCAAGCGTGCGTAAGAAGATCTAATTGTCAATTTCCAATATATTATTATTTATTTATTTACTTGATGACAGTACGTGCAGATCTATGCTCACGTTTAAGGCAGATATAGATTAATATTCATTAAGATAAGATAATAAATTATTAGTTGTCCGGAATCAATGGATTGGTCCCGAGCTCGTCCCGAGGGCCGATGTTGGATTTACATCACAAAGCTGCTGATGGGAGGAAATAAATACGCGCTACATGTCTGTAACACGAGTTCAATCAAGTTTTACATACCAATAAAAAGTAAGCAAAAAGTTTTCATATACCTAACCTTACTCACTGGCAGAAAATATGATAATATATATGATTTATTCCATTTATAGTTTGAAATCACGAAAAGTTTTTGGGCCAAATTTCTGCTGGTAAGTGTATTATAGGCGCTCGTTTGTTTTATGCGTCAGACGCATGCGTTTCCATATAAATCCATTCAACGCAATGCGTTTGCCTGTCACCGTCGAAAATGTTAGCATCGAGGTTGTTCTGGAGTACAATTACCTAGGACAGATCATCCAGCTAGGTAGGAACAACTTCGACAAAGAGGCTGACAGAAGGATACGGTTGGGCTGGGCAGCGTATGGGAAGCTTCGTCACATCTTCGAGTCGCCACTGCCCCAGTGCCTCAAGTCGAAAGTCTTCGACCAGTGCGTCCTCACTTACGGGGCCGAGACGTGGACATACAAAAGGCCTCATCCACAAGTTCCAAGTCGCTCAGCGAGCTATGGAGAGGGCTATGCTCGGGGTTTCTCTGAGGGACAGAATCCGGAATGAGGATATCCGACGGCGAACCAGGGTTACCGACATAGCACTGAAGATAAGCAAGCTGAAGTGGCAGTGGGCGGGGCATATTTGTAGAAGAGCCGATGGTCGATGGGGCAGACGAGTTCTGGAGTGGAGACCGCGAACGACTCGGCCAGTGGGACGACCCCCCGCCAGGTGGACCGACGACCTGAAGAGAGTGGCGGGAAGCGGTTGGATGCGGAGAGCTGAGGACCGGGTGTGGTGGCGCGAATTAGGGAAGGCCTATGTCAAGCAGTGGACGCTACAGGCTGCGGATGATCATCAGATGATGATGAACTAGACTAGTATAATATTAAACTTACAACTCATGTAAAACAATACCAATATGTTCGAAACAATATTATAGCGCGTTTACGAGAAAAACTCATAATTTAATCCATCGCAGTTGGGAACAAAGTAGGTAAACATTTTAACAGAATTAGTGGGGCACTCGCAGGTGCGACAGCGATGACAGAGCACATTTAATAAAACATGTCTGAAGCATATTTTCCACTGAAACCTTGAGTGAAATATCAGGTGCTTTGTGAGAAGTATGACGCGTGTCATCATTAAGTTTGAAGGAAACAGACACAATATAAATCGAACTAATTTATTATATCATCTTTTTAGGGTTCCGTACCCAAAGGGTAAAACGGGACCCTATTACTAAGACTCCGCTGTCCGTCTGTCACCAGGCACAAAGCCAGGCCAGGCCAGGCAGGCCTGTGGTGTCTGTTAATAAGCACTCAAAGACAAATAATGAAAGTTGTTTAATATGACTCTATGACTCGCCTATCATCGTTATCACTTACTTTTGAGACACCTTTAATTATACATACTCGGGATCCGTACCCGGTTTTACATTTATTTATACATTGAGCTATACTCGTAGCTAATAATACACGCGGTGTCGTCGTTATATAGTATGCAATATGCATACAGTTTTATTTATTGTGCCTTGCAAAACATACCTAATTCTCTCGCGGGGAAAGCTCGTTCCGTACGCGATTGAGTACTAGATTCGACACACTATTAGTAAGGATGGCGAGTATAAGATAATATTATTCTGACTGGTAATTCAGTCTGTTTGTCTCATTATTTCGTTATAGTCTCGTTTATTGAAACTTATTTAATTCAGGCTAATTATTTGACTTTTTAAGAATTTCCACTATTCTTGGTTGATCAGACCTGTCATAGTTGGAATCCTTATTATCATTATTTTAAAACTATTCAACATTCTAGTATATTATTTTAATATTTTATTTTTATATTCTGGGAATCTATTTTTATTTTGATAACACTAATCCTATATTATACTCGATACGTCTGTGTGTATCGTGAACGTATTGTAACTCGAGAAGTCCAGATGTTGTTGTACAGGTGGACTGTTTTAGTTGCTATTTTTAAATTTGTAAATCTTAATCATATTATCACCTCGTCATCAAGCGGCATTATTTCTTATTTACTTAATTATTTATAACATAAATTGGTTTAATACCATAAAGTTTACACATTTTTAGATTAAAAAAAAATATTACTCTTTAAACTATTTGATAAAATTAATTATTATCGTTCTTTATAATTAATTTAAATGTTACTTTAAAAAAAAAAATCTACGTCACTCAATAGTTAAATATTTTTTTTAAACATACTACTTACATTGTAGTAAAAGCTTTATAAGTACCTTAATTAATTACTTCTTCACGTGGATTGATGGTCAGCTGGTGATCAGCTGTCTGGCTTTTATGGACCTGAAGTCATCTGTGTGGTATCAGCTGTTGAACAGCTGGGCTGTTGAGCGGCGGCGCGGCTGGTGCTGGCGACGCTCTGCTCTGGCTTGTTCGGCTTCAGTAGAGCTGGCTGGCTGGCGCAGTGGATCTGACTGGCTGGCGTAGCGTAGTGGAGCTGGATGGCTGGCGCAGTGCGCCGCCAGTACGGCACAAAGCCGCACTGACACTTGGTTCTTCCTCTAATAACGTTGGCAATGCGGTGCTGAAGCGGCTGACGTTGGTGACTATATCAGGGCTGCCTTGAGCAGACCGTCTGGAAGGGTCGCCATGAGAGGCGCCCTCCACTTAGTTGTTCGGCATTGAAAGGGTCGCCATGAGATGTGGGGTGCTCTGGCAGGGTCGCTGATGAAGTGACCTGCTCTCAGTATCTAGGTTCTGGCACTTGTTCACTAATTCAGGGCTGCCTGTGGCAGCCCGCCTGGCAGGGTAGCCATGAGATGTGGAGCGTTACGGGTAATAATGATAAGACGAGACTCGAGGAAATACTGATTAACACTGATTTATTGAGTAACAATTACACTGCTTTTATACTAACAGTTTGGTATGCGAAATAGAACATATGGTAATACTATCTTCTTGGAATCAATATCAAGGTCTCTCGCATTCCTTTGTTCTGAGAAAAGGTACAAAGGTTAATATTAGTTAAGTTTCCATCAGATGTGTATCAGCTGTGATCAGCTGAGTTATTAGGGTGTGACTACACCACATGTATCTCATGAAGCATGATAGTTAGATAGTTGAAATTTTCACAGGTGTTCTTGCGGTAAAAATACACTTGCGATTGCGGGCTGTTTTATATTAATGGACTCCCAAGGTCGTCCATTTCAAACGTATACCTAATCAGCCTGCAATGGCATTATTCCACGCCTCGACAATAATGTACATATTATGCATTAAACGAAGATAGTCAGTGGCATCTGATAGAAGAGTTAGTAATACAGAAAACTCAGATAATTTTACTGTACCTAAGTCTATTTTATCGCGAGACGTATGTTCCAGCAAATAAATGCGAAATAATCTTCTAGGTTACCGTCTTTTACTGGATAAAATCAACGCGTATCCGAATCACGTACCGTTTCAATGTAATGTAACCCTTTCTTTTTCTTGATCTTTGGAGCATGATGAATACATTCGGTTTTTGGTCGTCTGGCAACTCGTTTCATAGTTACATTGAATCCCAACCTAATTTTAGATTTTGTACATTATGACTTAAGATATGTATAGTTTCAGTAATGAGTAGCATCCTCTATAGATTCATTGCTGTACTTAGCCCCATTATATAACCTCCTAAATCTGTTATTCAACTTTTTTTTGGACGGCCACTTGAGTATAATTTCGATCCTCAACACGCTAGGTAAGGATTAAAGGCAGCCGCACTTTTAGAATGTCTTCGATGAAATTACTTGACTCCGCTTTCTCAGTAGGTACCTAGGCACTAAACAGCTGCACACTTACTTAAATCTGTAAACCAAAATCCGCCTTCATCCCGTGGTATCTTCATAAATTTTCACACAGGCCCGCTCAAAAGGCGAGCCAATTACCAAGGCTATCCGGATCCCTCCGCGGTCTCGAGTACCTTTCGGGCAATTTCGAGGATGCCGAGAATAAAGTTGATGCCTCCGAAAACAACTTCGACTAGCCTGAGTACAGTTGTTTCAAGTGATCAGTGTGATTAAGCTGCTAGTTTATGGTTTTGGCACGTAGCCGTACTTTGTGAACTATAGAAGGGCAAACATTAACAGTAGATGAAGGTCATAGGGGCATTCCAATCGAGGTGAACTCAGAGAATCAACTGTCATGAGTTAATCGCCTTCGGAGTCATTGACCTAAGTAATCAAGTCGTTATAATGTCTAATCTGAAAAATAAATGATACATACTGAATGCGAGAAGACTACTGTGAAAATGTAGACAGAGAGCCAGTTCGCAAGTCGATCGCGGCAATGTAACTCATCGAATGAGGCTATATCGGAGCGCGTTTGTTCCAAAACTTCTGTAACAGTTTTAATCAGATTAAAACTTCTCGCATTTTGTTGGAAACTTCACCATTAATATCATGTTATTTCGAGAATCATATGCTTTTTATTTATCGATCTTAAGGAGTCAAAGTAATTACGTAAACTTTACTGAGAAACTTTAAAGATAAGCCAGTATTGGAATGATATTTACATATGTAGATAAATTGATGACACATACAAAGACATTGTTTGATAGTCTTTGGCTCACAATAAAATCTTAATACACTCGAGAGCAAATAAATAAAACAGGTACATTTTGTATCGAATAACATACGAAACTCAAGCACTGGTCTGAGTCACCAGTCAATAACTTGTCTGTGTATTTAAATAAATTAGATAGTTACGTATTTTAATTGCATAGAACGACACGGCACGGCACGGCATTATCCGCGTAGTAGTCCATGGATTTTATTCCCGTATAATATTCCCGTAGTCCATCTATTTTCAGACAAGAATCTATGTTTAGACAAGATGTCCTTTTGAGGAAATAAGTTAGTCTTCCAAAATACCTTTTATATCATGGAATGTGCACAAGTTTGCAAGAAAAATAAAGGCGATCAAAGTAACTTATTCATAGTGGCCTTTCTCTCATTTTTTAGGGTTCCGTACCAAAAGGGTAAAAAAGGAACCCTATTGGTTTCACTTTGTCTGTCTGTCTGTCTGTCTGTCTGTCTGTCACATCGCTAAATATCTCAGGAACTACTTATCCTATCGATTTGAAATTTGGAATAGTTATAAACAAGGGTAACCCAGATACATAGAAGATGGTTTTTTAAATTTTTTATTTTTATTTTCTGTGAATAATGACAGATAAAAGGGGGTTCAAAATTTTAAAGTCTGGCAGCTATGTCAAGTGGGCTATCATATGAAAGGGCTTGACTTGTACATTCTGAAACAATTTTTAGTTTTTTTTTTCGTTGGGGAAATTTCGATTTACGAGGGAAAATGTAAAAAAAAATACCATTCCCCCCCCCTTATCTCCGAAGTTTACAAGAAAAAAAATTTGAAATTATTACACAACATTAATATGCATGTATATTTTACAGGAAAAATATAGCCATAGCCCTATCTAGTTTTTCTTTTTTTTAATGATCAGAAAACTCTTCTATACTAAGTTTGTAATTTAATCACCTTTGTATATATTTTTGTTTTATATTTAAATTTACAAAATTACAATAAAAAAACAATTATTGAAATCGGTTAATGTGATAAAGAATTATCCTTGAAAAACCAACATACGTACTAAGTTATTCAGTCGCGCAAATTAGTAACACAATGCGCCGATAGATGGTGCTGTCATGTTTTTTTAAGATTGTTCCTGAATTAATGGGGTCGGGACGGGTACACAACTACATATACAAGAACTGTGTACGGAACCCTCGGTGCGCGAGTCGGACTCGCACTTGACCGGTTTTTAAACAATACATGACAGAAAAACGTGATGAATAACTCTAATAAATTCATGGCAATAAGGCCGGTAAAATGGAAAGTGTTTCGCCCTAGGGATATGTTACTCGTATTTCGCTGAACACAACGCCACGCATTTCCATGCCGTGGCCAAAGCCGCGATGAAATGAAAATGAATAATCGCCTCGCGTCAGGGGATAGCACTACTTTCCATAAAAAGCAAACACCTGCATCTTTCCGGTTTTTCAAACTTAGAATGGGTCATTGAACAAAAGTGATATCCTACTGATGTTTTCTTCTGCCATTGAGGCAGATGGATTCGCGACCCTGTACGTACGTAGTAGGCAGGTTCCAGCTTCATAATAATACTGACACGTACCTAGTATGTGTTTCCGAATTGGGGGGGCATTCTCCTGGGCTAATTTGAAGCTGACACGTTGCTCGTGGCTTTAACTTAGGATCTCTATAGCACTGGCTTTTATCTACAAGTAAGTACATACGTTTTCGTCTGTCTTTGAAATATTTTTTATATATGTAACATATTACATGTAAAGGCATATAATGGGGCTACCTTTTTCGTGTTCGGTCAGTGGGGGGTAGGATTCAGCAGTTTTCTCGTTACGAAAGTTACGGTCAGTTTTTAGGGTTCCTTAGTAAACAAGGAACCCTTATAGTTTCGCCATGTCCGTCCGTCCGTCCGTCCAAGCATTTTTTGATTAAAGAATTGGTTGGCGTGATATTAAGCTTTGAAGTGATAATTTTTGTTATGGTCAAGTGTCCCCCCCTGCCAGCTAAACGGTGGCTACTAGGCATGTGAAAAAAATCATGGTTATAGTATATACGATGAATTTAAAAGGAAAACTATCACAGCTAAGTAGACATTACTAGTTAACGAGTAATTGTCGAACTTCAGAAATGTACTTTGCAAAAGGCAACTTTCGTACAATTTCCATTGATACCTTAGATAATGTTGTTAATTCTGTCAAAAACATAGTAAATATAAGTTTGCGAACATTTTAGTCCACATAATGTAACGGGTAGACGACTACGGAACCCTACCTTGCGCGTGGCCCGACACGCACTTGGCCGGTTTTTTTAGTTTGATTCTATCGTTTGGTTTAGGTTTTCAGCTAACATTGTGAGAATCGACACGTGGGGTTGGTCTGTGCAATGCAAATTATAATCTATAAAAAGTTTTAACAGCTCCTCTCATCATTATCAGCCCTTACCTCAGGTCCCACTAGTGGGCATAAGTAGTTATCTTGTTATGAATGAGGAAATGTTAAATTTGCAAAATTTCTCCTTTATATCCGTACTAGTATTATAAATGCGAAAGTGTGTCTGTCTGTCTGTTACCGCTTCACGCTTAGACCACTGAACCGATTTAGATGAAATTTGTAAAGTAAATACCTATATCAATTAAATTGCAACGCGATGAACAAGTTCTACGTGGCCAAAGTCGCGGGCAAAAAATACTATTTCATAAATTACCTATTTCTACATATTTCATACCCTATTTTTTACATATTTCATGCCTTATCTGGTTTTTATACCTGCGGATACGAATATGACATCGCGACACGTAAGAATTTATGAAAGGTCATGATTTATGTCCAGCATAAACCCGATCATGTTAGCTAGGCCTAACCTAACCCAACATAAATTGTATTGTATTTGTAGGTAGCAGTAAAACATGTACCATAACTACGTATAATGAAATACATACGTTGGTCGTTGGCCCGTGTGGCTTAGAATAGGACTATCCCCTTACTTTCTGCGTGTGTCGCAAGAGTTGACTATAGGAATAATGTTGAAGTTTGTTGGTAATGGGCTAGCAACCTAGGACAACAATATTATTATATTTTTTCCATCTTCAAACCTACAATTTGCTGAGAGGGCGAATACAGAAGAGACGTTTTTATACCTGTATGTACAGTCAACCAAAAAAGTGGTCTACCACTTTTCGGCTCTATTATGTGTACGTTACAGTTCAAAAGTGGTAGAGGACTTTCTTTGCTGAGTGTACGTAGTTTGATATTTTGAATAAGTAGAACTTTGAACAACTTGAACATTAAGACGGCTTTATTTTCGAAATGATGTTGTTATAGAACTTTCCTACAAATCCTCAACACATACGACCAACTCCACAAGGCAGCATTACTTATTAAACGCATAGCGAGCATTTTGTACGCCTATTTGCGTCTTTTTCACGTGAATAATGTATAAAGCAAAGATTTATTGTGGTGGCTGTCGAGACAACGAGAATGTTGCCATATGTGGGCGCGCATTCTCCAGATATTAAACATGAGATGTAGTTTAATGTTATATTAGCTGAGAGTCTGAGAGGAAATTTATACCTTTTCACCACAGCAGCTCGAACAAGCCTACTTTGCTGTAAGAAATCAGTGACTAAAATGCGTTTACCATGTCGGACATGAAATTATTTTTTTTTTTAACTAAGTAACCAATATAATATAGCATCAAGTGACGCACGACCTTGCTAGACTTTATTTTTTGTCATCGAGCAATAATCTTTCAAGTACCTAAAAAACTAGTTCTGAAAATTTCTTGCGTTCGACAAAGATTCGCAGTCAGTAATTAATCTATGTCATTCGGTGATAAATTGAGTTTTAGGTAATCCATAACATGTTCTATACCAGCACTTTAATGTATAATCTCAAGCTAGATAAAATAAATCTCTATATTCTATATTATTGTTCGTACTAGTGTTTGTAAAGTATTATTATTAGCTATTAGTTTGGTACTTAGTATATTGCTGGTTTAGCAGCGTAATGTCCCGTTCGAATATACATACGTACAGTCAAGGGCATAATTATGTATACACTTTTGGACCTTATTTCAATGGAATAAGGTGAAAAAGTGTATAGTATACATATTGGTGCCCTTGACTGTACCTATATAATAAGAGCATTTGAAACTAATTTTAGCTTTACGTTGCGTTGGTACGGTGGTTGTTTTTTAGGGTTCCTTACCCAAAGGGTAAAACGGATTGACTGCGGTGTCCGTCCGTCTGTCCGTCTGTCACTAGGTTATATATCATGAACCGTGATGTCCGTGATAGTTAGACTGTTGAATTTATCACAGATGATATATTTTTATTGCCGCTATAACAACAAATACTACAAAACAGAATAAAATAAATATTTAAGGGGGCTAACACATGATTTTTTTGCCGTTTTTATTGGTAATGTTACGGGACCCTTCGTGCGCGAGTTGGACTCGCACTTAGCCGTTTTTGACATTCATAGGTGCATTTTTTTTAAATATATAATCACATGATGCACTTCATCCATATTCTGAAACGTCGAACTCTTACGAGCCATGGATATAATACAAGATGTAAATTATGAACAATAAATTCACTGCCATACCATCAGTAAGAGATCCTTTAACCTAATATCTAAGAGGATGAATAATTTCCACGACACACATCAACTCAAAGCCCTGGCATTTCGGAGCGAAGTGCATTTGCATAAGAATGGTAAAACTGATTGAGCGAGCGCATGCAGTCATATAGAATCTTTTATATAACCGTATATACAACCCTTATATAACCAGAGTACGAGTTCCCTTGGTATGTTCGTGAAACCGAGCTGCAGACTCGGACGTTTATTGAAACGTGACAGTGCGATGAAACAGTCACCAGAGCCGCAGTTCCATTTGTTTTATTTGACAGAACCGGACATTCTTGGATATCTCAGTAATTCTGATCATGAGAGGGAAGGAATAGAGAGTCGAGGTATCATCCCAGTCTTTAAAATATGCTGGTATGTCTGATTTTGAATCAGGCCTCATACCCGGAAGATTCCTTATTTTGGTGTGTAACAAGAATTTAGACAGGCTCTTTAGTTATTTATTTACAAACATTAACTCCTGCATCAACAATGGCTGTTTTATCAACAAAGGACAATCATAATAGATAGATGGTATTCATGAGATGAGCTTTGAGCTGATGCAACCTTTTTTACAGAATCTCTACACGCCTACACTATTCTTATTTAGCTCACGCAACGAAACGTTTACTCAGCTCCTATTTATAGCACGCATTGAGTGGGGCCTTACTAGGGACCCCTTAAGCACGTAAAACTGACAAAGAATACTATAGATAACAAACTACGTAATGTACTGTTTACGCAAGTCCTCCTATCTACTTCTGAGATTTTTTCTTTTATTTTTTTTTCAAACAGTCGACAAAATCTCCTAAAAAAATATCCTCATAATATCCTTCTGGGAGATATTTGTTGATATTTATTGACGACCGCTTTAGCTTAGTTGGTAGTGCCTGCCTACGAAGCTGGAGGTCCCATTTTGTAAGAGTTGCTTGTTAAGTTGTTACTTAGGTACTTTCTTTTATGGGTTATTTGGAGAAGTAAGGAATGCTGTTTAAATGTGCATTACCATAAAAAAAGTTACGGCACCTTTGGAAAGAAAACACAACCGTGTTAACTTAAAAGTTTATGGAGATGGAGACTAGGCCAAGACGAGCAGAGAAACAACAATGTTAAAAATGTCTTGTTTGGTTAAGAAACCGGGTAAGTGCGTGTCGGACTTCGCACATTAAGTGTTCCGAACCAACCGGAAAATTAAGTTGGTTTTAATAAGCAAAATTTGAAAGTTTCAAAGAAAACATATAATTTATCAATATGTTAGTATTTGTTGTTAAAATATACGCAATAGTAAATATTATCACCAAATTTCAAGTTCATAGGTCAACGAGAAGTTAAAAACTTCTTAGGAACAAAATTTTGTGACAGACGACGGACAGACGCGTGAGTGACAGCAATAGGGTTCCGTTTGGACCCTTCGGGTATGGAACCCTAAAAAACGTTTCATCATCATCATCATCATATCAGCCGAAAGACGTCCACTGCCGAGACGTCAGCTGAAAAAACGTTTGAGAAGTAGTTTTGAAGGAAAAATACGCCGTAAATAAAGATTATTTTTAATGATCAAAGAAAGTCTTTGATCATTATTATTTACCTAAAGGTAAGTACTCTTTGTTTTATATGGGATATCGAGGTTAATGCTGAACCAATTCAAAAATATAGGTATCATTGTTTCATTACATAAAACATTTTAAGCCCAAATCATATCACTTCATTTTTAGGGTTCCTTGAAATAGCGGTCACGTTCAGAAAAAGCTCTGCACCATTATTTTAACGAGAATAAGGCTTAAGAGTGCTTTCGTTGCCGGGCACAAGTCAAATCTAGGTATTTTTTGACGTTTTTCGCTGCACACAAACGAGCACTGTACACGGTGCGTTCCAATGTGTTCGTAACAACACTATCGCACATAACTTTTCATTTAAATTTAAACCCTTATATAGTGCAATAAGGTATACAATGATATCTGTCATGTATCTTCGTATGCTGTAACAAGTTGCCGTATAGTGTGTGTATGAGCCTTGATACTTTTGCAGCGAAAATGTTGTGTTTAGGGATATACAACTACATTCATATTATTATCTTTTTTGTATCATACTTACTATTGAATGTGAAAATATAATCAGTTGAAGATAAATTAGTGGGAAAATCATCCACATCATGCGTTTTGTAATATTGAAGGAAAATACAAGTCAATGAAATAAGTATATTCTCGTACCTACCTACTTATACCTATGATTCATCAATACTTCGTATTTGACCAGCTATCTAACGAGAGTGTCTTGAGGCGTCTTGATCGAATCTTTTCAAGAGACAACGTGAAGAACATGGCGGCGGCTTTCAAGTTTTAGGGTGCCTTTCCATCAAAGTTGTGTCATTGCTATGAATGCGTTGATATCCACCAATCATATGTTCACATAACATAGCATTGGTTTAAACGGAAAACTATAACATCCTCGCAGCATAGCTGCATAGCATAGCTCTGGTGGAAAGGCTATCTTAGTCTTGCTAACTATGTCCTTCTCGGCCCTTTACAAGGTTCTCGCCATTGGGGATAATGATGTCATCGAGCGTTTTGATCGATCTGTCAGTAGTGGTAGGTGTGTAACCCTGGCTACCAAGTTATGCCTACGCGAGTGCATGCTTGCCGTTAGCAAAATAACTGCAATCGGAAATGATATTCAAGGTGTAGCCAGTAACAGGAGCAAATATATAAAAGGACGCTTCCTTAGAGCATCCGCAGGAGCCCCTTGTGTGTGTATTTCAATTCGGCTTTATAATTTCAAGCAATTTATTAGTTCAAGTTACGGTAGCCCAGTGGTTCAAGCATGCGGCTGTCAAGCGGCGGTCGTGGGTTCGAATCCCAGCTCGTACCAATGAGATTTTTACGGAATTTGAGCACGGAATATCATTTGATATTTACCGTTAGCTTTTCGGTGAAGGAAAACATCGTGAGGAAACCTGCATACATCCTCGAAGAAATTCAAAGTTGTATTTGAAGTCCCCAACCCGCTCTGGGCCAGCGTGGGGACTACTGCCCAATCCCTCTCATCTATGAAAGGTGGCCAGTGCCCAGCTGTGGGACGTAGATAGGCTGATGATGATGATGATTTCAATTCGGAGAAACTTTAATCTAAACATAAGACCCTCGACTTAAGTGCCGTGAAAGTCCACGGTAAAGGATAAAACTACCGTTATTGTGTAGATAAACATCGTATATTAAAATAAAAGAAGTATATGAAGAATAGGAAGTTAAAAATTGCATCAAAGGAAAAAGGTGATTTTTGTAGACATAAATCACATATGAACCTGAAATTTGGCGATGAAATGTTTACTTTTTTTTCCTAAGCCTATAAAGGTGTCCCACTATTGGGCAAAGGCCTCTCCCCTCGACTTCCACTCGTTCCGGCTTTGAGCTGTTTCGGGCCAGTCGTTTAGAAATGTGTCTAGGTTATCCCGCCACCTCTGCCTCGGCTTGCCACGTCGTCTCCGAGCATATTGCGAAACCCACTCTGTTGCTAATTTTGCCCACCTCCGTGGATGCATACGGCAGACGTGGCCGGCCCAGTTCCATTGCAGCCTAGCAGTCTTGCTCCAACATCCTCCAGCTCTAACATCTGCAATACCAGTTTTGAAGCGCAGCACAGAGTTCCGAACACGGTCGATCAGTTTGACTCCCAGCATGCTGCACTCTATTGCCCGTTGGTAAAAATGGTAAACCTTCAATTTGGTATCGGTGAGTGACCATGTTTGTGCACCGTAGGTTAGAACAGGCAGAATGCACATGTCGACGAGCCTCCGCTTCAGAGCTACCGGAAGGCCTCCCTTCAGTAAATCTTTCAAAGCCCAATAGCTCTTCCAAGCATTTTGGATCCGTCTTTCAACTTCCTTGTCCTGTCTTTGGCTGAAAGAAGCTTATTGGCCCAAGTACGGATACTCGTCGACATATTTTATCTGAATTTTCTAATTCGTGATTGCGTGGTCCTAAATGTGCGAATTTCGACAATGACTTGGCCGGTTCTTTAACTATCTGTATTTGTAATGGTAACTCATTCCCGGTCTACACTATGTTTCTCCAAGCCACACTTCAGATTCGGTTGAAACCGCTCAACCAAGCTAACTGGAGCGCAAACTCTCAGAGTATTTCTATGTTTAAGCCGCCCGCGTGGTAGTATCGGAGATTTCCTCTGCTCTTTCCCCAGGACACCCTCAAACAGCGCACTCCTATCGCTTTAATGGGCACAGCCAGGTTAAAAAAGAATTTCCAAGCACATATTTCAATTTCAAGCTAGCATTGTTCATTTGCGCCAGATTTGCTATTAATACCATGTATTAAAAGGGATATTATACACAATAATATACCATGTTTATAAAAACATTGTTTCATATGTATGAAAATTAAACGCATTTGTATTTGTACTTTGTATTTGTATTTACCATGAGTCACTACATATTATAGTTATTATACTTTTATTAACTTCTAGTTGCTATTGCTACTTTCCAGGTTGTACCACTAGTTCTGGTAGCTGGCTATATTCATACATAATTGCTTATCAAAATAAAGCATTATAGTTCAAAAAACTCTAGTCCAAATACAATAATAAATATATGAAATCAACCAAGTACCAAAGTTGTTAGTCGACAATCAATTGACGGTTGCGTACCATTCATAACTTGTCTCAATTTAGATCACGATTAGTCCCCAGTATAATCTGACTGTGTCGTTCTTAATAAATACGCCTAATCGGAGGTCACATGTTTTATTGGTTTCCTGAGAGTAATTACGGTAGCTTTGTGAAGAGCCACAAAAAAACGATATATACGTCCTCCTCCGATGGCCGCTGGGCCGGTACTGAGTCACAGCAAGCGAGTCTATGAGAAAAAGGTCTGTTTTAAATCGATTAAAATTAATATTTTTATATCCTATTTGTTACTTTTTATTATTTAATATCGTAGAATAGAAGTTATTTTACCCCAATAGCATAGTTAAAAACCTTTTTATTAGCTTTAAAGTGACAATATGATGCAGCGAAGTTTGCCAAAAATATGGAGTTTTCCGTGGCTCTTTTAGTTAAACCAAATTTTAAATTGTGTATTTTCAGACAGTAGGCGAGAGAGACCGTCTTTCGGTGCATCTAACTGTATGTATTACATATTTTAGTTTCAATTGGTTACAGAATAAACAGGTTTGAATGACGACATGGTTTCGAATATTTCGAAATCGAGTGTGAGAAAAGTGCTCGAGTTTCTTTAATAAATGTTTGTAAAAAATGTTTTGACTGTAGCTCCCGTAGTCGATAAGTTATTCTTCACGGGTCTGTAAACAGTGTTACAAAAAACTATACCGTTTTTGAGATTTTCTGTAATGAATACGTGGTAAAACGCGGAAACACGGCGTTTCCAGCGAATACGCTCTTAAGCACGAATTAAGTTATCTACATTTCCCCGATTTTATGCAAATACGATCCAATTAGGAATGTAATTATCTGAGAAACCAATGTCACGTAAATTGGAACGTTCTTGCATACAAACGAACCCACTTTGACATTCATGACATTGTAACCTCTAAATTTTAAAAATCTTACACTTGACAACTCTAGATACAAAACTAATCAGTAGAAAAATTATAAGGTGTCATTTTCATCAAATTATTAAATAGAAAAAATAGAGTTTTGGGTGTGGCTTTAAATTCACGATTACTCCATTTGGTGCCGTCATACTATATTTTTGTGGTGTAGACGGTCTAAGTTTCAATTTAATTTTGATTTTACCTCTATCCTGTTTGATCATATAAGTAAAGTAGCGCAAAACACAGATATATTAGGCGCCAGCATAAAACAAGACCAATGTGATTAATCATCATCCTCCTAGCGTTATCCCAGTAAGTTGCATCCTGAAGGATGCCTGGGGTCCGCTACCTAATCCCAAGATTTGGCGTAGGCACTAGTTTTTACGAAAGCGACTGCCATCTGACCTTCCAACCACAAGGGGAAACTAGACCTTATTGGGATTAGGCTTTGTTAAGTGAGTGGCCAACTTGACTGTTAGAAGTTCTCAAGCCGCCCGAAGGCCTCCAACTTGGCTTAACGACTGCTGCCATAGACAGCAACCGGGATCAACGGCTTAACGTGCCTTCCAAAGCACGGGAGCGCTCAGTTAGTAACCACTCAAAGCGGTCACCCATCCAAGTCCTGACCGCTGCCCACGTTGCTTAACCTTAGCAAGCGCAAGCGGTACGCAGGCGCCGCTGGGCCACGAGCCACGAGCGCTCCAAGACCAATGATTAATACCAATATAAATAAAACATAAAGAGAAAAGCAGGCTCTGACACATTTGTATTTATCACAACAAAGCACGCGTTAACTTATGACAACATGCCAGCCATTTTTAAACAATACATGACAGAAAAACGTGATGAATAACTCTAATAAATTCAAGTGTTTCGCCCTAGGGATATGTTACTCGTATTTCGCTGAACACAACGCCACGCATTTCCATGCCGTGGCCAAAGCCGCGATGAAATGAAAATGAATAATCGCCTCGCGTCAGGGGATAGCACTACTTTCCATAAAAAGCAAACACCTGCATCTTTCCGGTTTTTCAAACTTAGAATGGGTCATTGAACAAAGGTGATATCCTACTGATGTTTTCTTCTGCTATTGAGGCAGATGGATTCGCGACCCTGTACGTACGTAGTAGGCAGGTTCCAGCTTCATAATAATACTGACACGTAATACCTACCTAGCATGTGTTTCCGAATTGGGGGGGGCATTCTCCTGGGCTAATTTGAAGCTGACACGTTGCTCGTGGCTTTTACTTAGGATCTCTATAGCACTGGCTTTTATCTACAAGTAAGTACATACGTTTTCGTCTGTCTTTGAAATATTTTTAACCTGTTATTATGTACAACAAAATGCTTATACAGTAAGCTTATCTAAGAGCTGACAAAATAATACGACGTGTCTTTCTCCTAATCAAGCTCACGAGTAATTGTTAAGACAAGAATGAAACAAACGAATAAAGTAACACGCGCTCGAGTGACATGAGCGCCATCTAGACCTGGCGACAAGAAAAGTGGTAGGCCCCGTAATGTAATGAAAGACAACAGTAGCGTCTGTGGCGTGGTGCAAGAGAAGCACGGACGGAGCGAAACGTTTACCTGACATTAAATATGTATCGTTCCTATGAACCAACTTAAACACCCGCATCCAGGAGGATAAAATCATTTGTTAGTACTTATTTGTATTAAAACAGGTCACGTGTCCGTCTTACGCTTACGATATTAGGGGGGGTCAACTTAGCTGGTCGTAGAGCGTCCTAGGCGTACTTCCGTCCACTATATTGAGACCTCCTTACGAATCTGTCGCGAGTTTTTAAACATCCTTCCCCATCACAAGAAGAGCTCAGCGCCGCTAAAGAAGTTTTCACTTCAAAAAGTGGCCCGCTAGCGTTCGATTCTTGTAGACTTCAGCAAATTGGCGCTCCATTTAACTCGGTGCCGATAATAGACTTCTACATCAGAACTTGTTCCCGCCTTTGAATAATTCGTTTACTTCTAAAATATTCACGTTTCCAGGCAGTTTTCTTATTGCTTCATCTTACCCGAACCTTCGCGTGAAACATTTCTCGGCAACACGCTAATTGGCTAATGAAATGAGTTAAGAGGTAAAGGAAAAAGTCCCGTTGAGTATGGGGAACAAAACCAATTACAACTTGCAATAAAGATTTCAAATCTCTACGCTCGTATAATATAAATAATAAATATTTCGAGACATTCAAATCATTTTCTTACATACATCTTTGGTATTGTCACCACTTACCATCAACTAAGGGTCGGTTGCACCAAACCGTCTGTAATCGTAAGCGGTGTTCGTCAAATCTGATTGTATGGAAAGTTTGACAAGTTTCTATGGGATGACAGCTGCCGGCGCCATATTTGACGATGACCGGTCTGTGTTCGTATGCTGGTGCAACTGACCCTAAGACTTTGTCAACCATTGGTCGGTCTTAGTTATAGACTTCTAAATAGTTATAAACAAATTCGTAGGGGTTTGCTTTGATAAAATGATTGGTTTAATGACTATGTTTAAATGTTTACGAAAACTACGCGCAGAGCTTCTGTAGAGAGCGATGGTTAATTGCAAACTCACGCTTGTTAGAGCGGGACATTTGCAATGGGGATACTATACCTCCCCTTAAGTCAAAGAAGAAAATGACACATATCGATCCCACCCCGCCAAGTCAGTCGCCATGTACAATGATGTACATAGGGGGAAGTCCCGTAAAGCCGGACGGCACCTATCGCCGGACACTCGTAATATAACGGTAATTGTTAATGATTACTAAGCAAAAATGGATGAAAAACTTGCAACGGACTCCCTTGCACCCCTTTTGTCAAATATTAGATAGGACTCATTACAATTTATTGAAATACTATTACGAGTGTCCGGCGATAGGTGCCGTCCGGCTTTACGGGAATGCCCCCTACCTGATGAAACATAACCCATGTATATATATATATATATATTGGAACTAAATTTCATTAAGCCGTGTATGATCGAAATATCAGACAACTATGACATATTAATGACGAGACTGTCTATCAAAATTACCAAATCATAAAGTTAAACTCAGTACTGTCCACACATATCAGTACACATATTCCTCAGTTATGTTTTCCTACTTGCTCAATTTGATATTTTTAAACAGACAGACCTGTCAAATATTCTGCCTTTTGCCTTCTGCCGATATAATAATACTCAACCGAGTTAGCAATATATCAAGCTACATAAATAAAATATTTCTCAGCTATGGTTTCCTACTTGCTTACTAACTTGTTATTTTTTCAGACAGCGAGATGTGTCAAATATTCTGCGTTATGCGCAACCGATTTAGCATTAATATTTGATATTAGAAAACATTAAATTGGCGGGAATAAACAATTGGGCTGCTCTAAATTAGAGCAAGATGACATTTTGCTGTGCCCTACCTCCCTTCCTCTCTGTCTTTACACTAAATAACAGTTATAATGTCTATCTAGCGTACGTTTGACATGTTACGTAATCAACTAGCACAAACACGTGATCGGCCGGAGTTTCGAACAGATAAATTGGATATGGCGACGTGGGTCGGACCGAACGTGAAGATCTGATTATCAGTCATCCACGACAAGGGTTAATAGTACATTACTTATCTAGGGCATTGAAACAAAGAATGTCTCAGATCTCAGGTAAGTATTTGACGCTCGCGCCGAAAGGCGATGTAAATATGCGATCTGAGGTTTTCTTTATAACCGCCCGTAGCAAGTACAAAATTTTATGCCCACCCCTGGTTAGGAAGTGGGTTTTTCATAGCGTGCGGTAATTGCCACTTTATGGCCAGGTGTGACATAATTATAATTGGCAAGATGAGATACTCCTGCCATCCATGATTTTTAAATCAATTGGAGCTCTCAAGCAACACATCAACACAACGTTTCCAATAGGTACCACATACGCAATTTTGAAGTTATTTTTTCGATAAAGAAATAGATGAATGTCAGTTTGCGAAAGTCAATATTTTCTCAAACATTACGCATTAGCCCTACTTTTTGAGTAATATGTCCT
This sequence comes from Cenopis cana, assembly GCA_951800055.1. Lineage (NCBI taxonomy): Eukaryota > Metazoa > Arthropoda > Insecta > Lepidoptera > Tortricidae > Cenopis > Cenopis cana. The sequence continues at coordinate 15,746,877 of OX637479.1, read as the reverse complement.
GTATGTATTCTATCCGTATGTCCTATGCGTAGATAAACGGACGAAAATGACGAATCGGTTATGGGTTTACCATTTTCTCTTTTAACCCCTAACTCAAAAACCAAAAAAAAAGTTAAATTCCAGTTCAGTTCCGCTGCCACAAACTTTATTTAGTATTTACCCTCAAAGAACTATAGCAAAAAGTATTTGACCCACCAAGCCTACTGAATAATTAACCGGTTAAACTGCGAATAACGCTGTTCGCAAACCGCTTTCGCGAAAAGACGACGAAATTATTTCCTAAATTCTTTTGTTTCGCTGCCTGTTCATTTATCTTTTATCCTGGCAGATCAGTGGGAAAAGTAGCTATATAGTTCAATCTTTTCACATCACCATCCCATTTTAATATGTTTCGTGCGCTTGCTTTCACGCGTTGCGTGGAAAAGTGCCTAAAACAAATTGAAACGTATTAGGGATCGGTAGCGATAGACAAAAATTAACCTGCAAGAGGCTATTTAGAGCATTCTAAATGATGCTACAAAGGAATACGTCTTCGTCTGTTTCTATTGTTTTTGAAATTGTTTTAGGGAATTTAAGGGGAAAACTTGCTCTGGAACTTTCGTAGTATGATGCTTTTAAAGGATAAGGATAAGGAAACGGGGTATAATTAAGTTACAATAGTTCTACTCGTAAATACTACCCTTTTACTTGTGGGGTTGGTTTTGGAGTTTACAAAATGATTCAAAAATTAGGAAAGCTTACAAATAATATATAAATTCAGTGTTAGTTTTACTTTTATACCCAATCTTTTTTTATAATGTATATAATTATTGATTTAATAGTTATAAGTAGCTGTTTATATAACTAAAGTCATGAGAAAGTATAGTTGTACACATTCAATATTACATTTATTTTTCCACTGACAAAAGAATAAAATGGTTAATAGAATACAGACCCCCCTTTGGAACACGCTTTTGAGACATTCAAGTTATATCGTCATGACATTGGTTTGTACATTTCCCATTTATTTTGCTTATGCTTTAGCATAGAGGAGTGTGCACTAACCAATGCCAAAACGAAACCTAGGAGTAAATAGTGCGTGTCTACTAAACTTAAGATGTAACATTAAGTTACCTATCTGACCTTACCCACCTCTTAAATAAATTCGAGTAGTAGTTGCCTCTTACTCGCATAAGGCGACTTCCTGACTTGGCGGGGCGGGATCGATGTGTGTCATTTTCTTCTTTGGCGACTTCCTGATTTGTCGGTGCGGAGGCGGTACGATATGAGAAAACCATCAAATGTCAGTGTCAACTGTCAGTCAACGCAGTACTACTTTTTACTGCGCCCCTACATTTAAATGAGTGCTTCCAGACTGGCACGGGATGCGCGGAAGCGGGACGATGCGAAGGCGGTACTGCTCCGCTTCTGCGCATGATATTACTACTGCGCTAATGTAATACTGACAGTATTCCGTCAAGCGGGAATTTTTGCGACGTCAGTAAGTTTACGTCAAAAAAGAAAATGTCACATATCGATCCCGCCCCGCCAAGTGAGGAAGTCACCTTAGGCGACTTCCTGATTTGTCGGTGTGGAAGCAGTACGATATGACAAAAGTGTCAAATGTGAGTGTCAGCTGTCAGTCGACTCGGTACTATTTTTTACTGCGCCCCTATATTTAAATGATTGCTTCCTGACTAGCGCGGGATGCGCGGTTGCGGGACGATGCGAAGGCGGCACTGCTCCGCTTCTGCGCATGATATTACTACTGCGCAAACGTAATACCTACTGACAGTATTATGTCAAGTAAGAATTTTTGCGACGTCAGTAAGTTTACGTCAAAGAAGAAAATGTCACATATCGATCCCGCGCCGCCAAGTCAGGAAGTCGCCTTACTCGCATAAGGAAGGAAGGGAAGGTAAGTAAAAATAAAAAGCTCTCTTACCTTAAGTGGCTGCATCGTTGTAGGGCGATCGCGTCGCATTACGAAAAGAATACGGCTTTTGTTGCCGCCGGATGACTCGAAAATGGACTCGGGAATATTCGCGTTTTTAACATCAAATGATGCAGCAATATACCTTCTTTCTTTTGCCGGTTGGAAATAAAAGAATTGGGGGCCGATTTTTGAGTGTAGAACGCTCGACTTTTCACTCGAGATCTGTCAAAAATCTATCATGTTTTGACAGATGACGAGTGAAAATTCGAGCGTTCGACACTCAAAAATCGCCCCCCAGTACATAAAAATGAGGCTTACGGAACTTACTGTTTAAAATGTTTAAAGGCGATACAAGCAGCTTATTGTTATGATTCCAAGTAAATATATTGTTGAAATTAGAATTAGTTCCATATTAAATTCCATTCATGATGTAAATATAATTCAGGACGGGTCTACAATACAAATAATCTGCAAAACAAATATTTCGTCTTTGGCTAGAGGTGAAAAAATCTATCAAACTTTGCATTCTGTAAATAAGTAAATGGTATAGTAATATAAAATTTTAGTTCATTAGGTAATTATATCTAGCATAAGGGAAAATAAAGTATTACATCTACGTACTCGTACTTATTTAAGCGTTTAGGCCGGCTAATGTACTCGTACCTACCTCCAAATTCCAAACCGTCACGCCCCTTCGGTCGGGCTCTTTTAAAAACGATAAGTTGAGAAAAAGGATTCGTCATTTGTTTTAAACTTGATCCCTCTCGGCTCGGCCAGTGACTGGTATGTTCACTCAATTACCTAAGGGTAGCATTTAACGAACCACCAAATTAGGTGCCGAATGATGCTCTAAAAAATTACATTGATTACCAAAAATACTAGATTCGCACCAAATTTTCAACTCCTTTTAAATATAAAGTGCAACTCAAAGAAGTAACATGTCGATAACCTATTAAATTTAATTGTTACCAAATAAATTAGTCACTACCCAAAAATACTTAATGATCACCTAATTTCAAACACCAAATTTCATATAATTTACATCCAAATATTACAGGGCTCGTAATCCTATTAAAATTATTTACACCCAAATAATTCTTTCGATACCCAGAAATACTACATGATCACCAAATTTCACGAGGCAATTGTTTTTTAACGCCCCACGCGCAAAGCAGTTCCAATCTAGTCTAACCTCATTGCTAGCACACTGATGCGGTTTTCCATACGGTCCGTCTCGCTCGCACGTCGCACCGCGTGCGAGCAAGACAGCGCTAAATGATTTTATTTTATATTTCTGTAATTTTAATGAGACACGTACATAACATAATTTAATTTAATATCTTTTCAACAGTGCTTTCCGTACTGGTCGCATACAGCTATTTGTTCTCAGATGTTTTTGCCTCTACTCTATTCGCTGATAATCGTCAATTTGCCTAGGTAGTAGTATTTTTCTATGACATCTATTTTTATTTCAAACTAGTGGACATTGGAACAGTATTGACGGATCTCCGCTGGCGCGGAGCTCCTATTTTGAGTTATTTTGGCCCTTCGGGCCGATGCAAAACTAACATAACCTAAACCTACCTATATACCTATTAACTACCTTTAATTTTTCCATGAAAGTCTATCTAAATTAATAAAGTAAACTCATTTGAGGACCTTTATCCATTTTCATAACAAACTAACAATTTAATAAATCAACAAAACTCATTTTCAAATAAAAGTTTTCAATCAAACGCGTTCACGTCAACGCATTAAAAAATTAATAATAAAACTTTTTGCAGTTTGTAAACCATCAGCAATAGGTAGTTAGAATGAAACAGCAATAGGTACCTTTCACTCTAACGACAATTTGTATTTGATTGAGTGAGATAGCGGTATACGTGTTATTATTTCACACAGCCACATTGCGCGTTGTTTTTTAAATTAATTTAGAATTTTACTTTCTAATTTATAACATTTTGGAAATGACTAAAATATTTATAGTGCTAAAACAATTAATTTGTAACTGTTTACTAAAATGTAGCATGCGATGTGTATAATATTTGGATGTAATTCTAATGAAAAAAGGTGCATGAGATTAGGTGGTAGTTTAGTGTTTTTGGTGGTACTTGACAATTTTTTGATGCGATTATAAATTTATAGGAACGCAATAAGTAAAATAGGTGCAAGTGCTGCAAAAATAGGTAGAATATTTTTGGTGACTCGGAATTGCTGATCGGTAAATTTTTTTGAGTGTTCAACCTTATTTTAGGGTTCGAAAATTTGATGATATCAAAAGTTATTTAGGTGATCATTTTATTTATTCCCATTACCTAATTCCGAACGATTGTCGCGATGGAGACATTTTCTTCAAGTTATTCGACCGTTTTTTGCTCATTTCGCCGTAAAAGTAATTTGGCTAAGACGAATGGAAACAATTTCGGTCGCACAAACTTTTTGTCGTTTAAGTGATTTGGCAAAAGAAGAACAAATTGAATTAGTAAACGATTTATTTACATCTCCATTGCTACTGAATTTTAATGATAAGTTTTTTTTGTATCCCTCAAATAGAAAGCGGGTAATGAAAGGATACACATTTTTCTAAAGAACACAATAAATTGCAAAAGAAGGATGAAACGTCCAAATGTATGATCTAGTATACTTAGCACTTTTAAACGTTTATCGAGGGTCCTACTTACTTACTTACTTCGCTGACTCAGTGACCGAAAGTGTGTCTTGGCCTCCAATACGAGTGCACGCCATTGATCCCGATATAGTACAAACTATCTTTCCACGACTCAGCTTGAAGGTCACGTAGATCAGCCTCCACAACGTCAAACCAGCGGTATCTGGGGCGGCCGACCGGCCGTTTCCCTGTCAGTTTACCCTGGTGGGCTCTTTTGGCAGCTTCCTAGGTCCAGGGTCCTACAACCCCATAAATGTACCTATTTCACACCGAAATACGCAGTCCACAGCTTATAAAACCATCGTAAGCTGCACTACGGCATTCCAAACCAAAATAAACTAAACATGCGCTTATTTTATATGTACATATTATGATGCAAGCCGCAAGTGACAGTTTGTAAGAATGAATACGGATTTACAGAGCGTTTGCCGTAAGAACACATTTTTGAGACATGACAGCACCCATATAACGTAAATTTTCACGTTTTACAGAACCAAAAAATAAAATATTCACTAGGTTTTAAGCATTAAAAGTATTTTTAAATCATAATTATATACATTTTGACACCAATTAGTTACATGGAGTTTATATTATTTCTCTCATACTATTTATTATATATAAAAACACGAAATACAAAAGTGACATTCTGCGCCTCTATTTTTTAAATCTAGTGCCTGCATTAACCAGTACCATCGTTAAATATTTGCGATTGATTCGATCGATTCGCTCTAGCCACATAATTTTTTTTTTGACATTTGACATGTGGCAAAAGTGACTTCTTACAGCAAAATCTCTGTAAACTGAAAGTGAAGCACTCAAAGTTTTGTCACCGTTAACCTCGGCCACTCACTTGCCTCGCGTGCGCAATAAGACGGATTACTCCATCTATCACTGTCCGACATCTCTGTTTATCCACCAGATTAATGTCACTCAATATCGGGAGTCTACTTAAGTGGATAGTGGGGAAACAAATTTAAGGCCTTAAGAGGAGAGGTAGGGCAAGCTCTCTCCATACAAACTTTGTGCAGGATTTTCTTCATTTGTGTTTGCATTCAAGTTATGATTATTGGTCAATATGCTTATTTTTCTGATAGCTATTTCGTGATGTATTTTTTTTTATTAACTTTTTTTTTTTAAATTTAATTTTGTTTTTTTTTTGAAATATTTGAAAATTTTCACATCACGATCTTCGCATATCTAATATTTACAACCAAAAAAAATATTATATTTGTTAGTGCCAAAACCGACGAATAAAACGTGCACAAAGTTTGTATGGGGAAGGCCTTGCCCTACCCTGCGCCTTAAGATAATTTCGAGCCCATCTTTATAACTATTGACACTTTTTACCTAAGTTCACAATGCCATGTTATTTAATTTTTAGGGTTCCATACCCAAATGGTAAAACGGGACCCTATTACTAAGACTCCGCTGTCCGTCTGTCACCAGGCTGTATCTCAAAAACCGTGATAGTTAGACAGTTGAAATTTTCACAGATGATGTATTTCTGTTGCCGCTATAACAACAAATACTAAAAAAAAACAGAATAAAATTAATATTTAAGGGGACTCCCATACAACAAACGTGATTTTTTTGCCGTTTTTAAAGATAATGGGACGGAACCCTTCGTGCGCGAGTCCGACTCGCACTTGGCCGGTTTTTTTAACTTGTCAAATTTTATTAATGCTCCTCTGACCTAAGCCCGCTTAAAACGTTTGATGTGACTTGTAAGAGTTACCTATTCCATTTTGGCGCTCAATAACGATACTTGTCTTTGGTGAATTCCCTATGTAGGTAGGTCTAACCAACTGTTAAGTTAACTGGACCCGAGCCGAGGCGACAACCGTCTCGTAGTCGGTAAGTATGTGATGCAGTATGGAGTTTCATACCAAGAATACTAGCCCGAGCGAGCTGGATCAGTGACTGTCGGTTGTCGGGGTGATAAGTCTGCGTAAATTTTTAGTAAAGTTAACATAGTAAATAAATATATTGTGGATAAATTTACACAAATCGAAAAAATTGTCCCAAGGTACTACATAGACAATTTATCACTAACCGCTCCAAACCATAATTAGGAACACAAAACACGTCAATAGCTGCACATTACTTATTCTGTGGCTGCACCACAAAATGCAAATGAACTAGAGAACGAAATGCATTCGCGATGCAATCCCGAACGGACAACTTTTAAATTATGTAGTTCTAAACGACTTCATCAGTTCCGACGTCACTTAGTTAGGTAGTATATTAGGTATGTACAACCGCAGGTTGTAGTGGTACACTTGGTTTCAAATTTAGCTGCTCTATTCAATTAATGCCGCGGCCGAGGCCGCAAGTTGAGAAGATGGGAAGATGATCTGAAACTGACCCTAGGTCCACTTTGGCAAAGAGTGGCAACAGATCGTAAATAGTGGAAAGAGTTGGAGGAGGCCTATGCCGTAAGACACACCGAGTAAAGAGACATATTGTGAATAGTAAATAAGTAATATAAGGAACAAATGTAACAAAGTTCGGAATAAAAAGGCTATATTATTATTATATTCAATGATTGACCAACATCTTTTACTACTTAAGCTTTACTACATCTTTTAGACGAACATTTTAGACATAAAAGAAATTTTATGTCTAAAATAGATAAAGAAAAACTGGCGACCGTAGTACTGTCTTCTCGAAGATCTCACGGTAAATAAATGCCATACATACGATAAATAAATAAATGTCTAAAATCGTCTAATTGAATTTTTTCTTCACAGGAGTCCCAGCATTGATCCATGGAATCCATGCGCGTTCTCTATACTTGATATGTCAGGTGCCAAATTTGCGATGAAATACGTTCCAACTAGAATATTCTCAGAGGCTATCCTGTTGAGTGGGTCTGGACTGGCATTATTCCATTCATTGACTGCAGTGAATGGTTTTGGAATTGGGTCGAGCAAAACGGATTAGCACGGTGGACATTTTAATTATTACGAGCTAGTGCTTTTCGACATTTAGGTACCATAATTTCCATATTTTAGTGTCCAACTGTCCATGTCCATAGTTCATATATTAACCGAGCAACATACTTCGATATTATTCGTAAATTGGACTTATACCCATGCAATTCAATTACCTCTTTGAAGTTGTCCTATACATCGCAAGTTAACAAACTTATATATTTAAAAAAAACTGTTTTTAAATATTTCCAAAAACCGACTCGACAAAAAAATCTATGTAATTATCGAACCTGGGGGCCGATTTTTGAGTGTCGAACGCTCGAATTCTCACTCGAGATCTGTCAAAAAACTATGACGTTTTGACAGATGTCGAGTGAAAAATCGAGCGTTCGACACTCAAAAATCGGCCCCCTGATCACAATCGGTTAAGAAATACAGGTCGTATTTTCTCAGCCTCGTGAAAGTAAAGGAGAACAACCGAAAATCTGGAAATCTGGACATATGAAAGCACTAGCTTTTGCCCGCGACTTCGTCCACGTGACCTTGTATTTGAGGGATGATTTCCGGGATCCAGGCTATAAACTCGTTGTATACTAAGTTACTTAATCCGTTCAGCCGTTTTTGCGTGACTGAGTCACAAACATCCTCACAAACACTAACTTTGGCATTTATAATATTAGTAGGATTTTTGTCGATGCTGAAGTTTCGTTTCGTTCAGTCAAAAATCACATCAATCGTATAATACTAATAAAGTCATACAACTAATTTTACTTACTCAATAAAGATTGACTAACAACAGAAATGTAAATGTCGTTATTTCACTGAACTTTGAGATATCGCTGTATTATTAATTACTTCAAAAATATATACAAAACGTGCGTGTTACGAGAAATGAAAGTAAGTATTCAATAAAATTAAAAACACGCAGGGTCGGCAACGCGCCCGTGACTGGGGGGCTGCTTTGGAGTTGCGGGCGTCTATAGGCTGCGGTGTCCACATACCATCCTGTGTTATATAAAAAACGCTCTTAACTCTGACACTATTTACGGTAGCAGTAATATATTTATACAACTACCCCACAAATTATCGCTGCTTATTTGCAGACCATAGATTAGGAGTTCTGTCCAGTTTCTAGAAAGTTTCAGGCGTTTAGACATCCGGCCACTCAAGGCACGCTAAATGCATTTCAGATTTGGCTTGTATATCAAACACGATCTATTAAACATTACAAGATTATGTACTTAAATAGAACATCACCTCACCACCCGCTGTTTCCCCGTTGGGTGTCGTAAAAGTCGACAATGGGAATTAGAGTATATGCTTTGGGCTATGATTTAGTAATCTAATAACTGCAATATCATTTCTAAAAACGATTTTAAACCTAACTTTGCTAGAAGAGTGATTTTCAAAAAAAATTGTACATAGTTAAGGGCTTTAATTAAAACAAAACTTAACTATTTAGATATCAGACACACATATTTACACACCAATACACACACACACACACACACACACACACACACACACACACACACACACACACACACACACACACACACACACACACACACACACACACACACACACACACACACACACACACACACACACACACACACACACGCACACATGCACGCACGCACGCACTCACTCACTCACGCACACAGGCACAGGCACAGGCACTCGCACTCGCGCGCACACACACACACATGTATGTAAATTAAACACGTAATAGTAGTTTATGCAACTGGTACATAATGAGGGGCATTAAAACACGAGTGTGTTTTATGAAACGAGCCGAAGGCAAGTTTCATAATAAGGTCACACGAGTGTTTTAAAGTGTTATATTTCGTGATCTAATAGGGGACGCACGCAACAGCCGCACAGTATATTATAAAGCGGGGTCTTATCTACGGTATTTGAACTTATAAAAGAGGATTTACTATATGGGTGTAGATAAAATATATTTTTATCTACACCCATATAGTAAATCCTCTTTAATGTGTTCAAAAATCGTAGGTAAGGAGCAGCTTTACAATAAACCTGTGATCTTATTATGAAACTCGCCTCTGACTAGTTTTTTAAAACCACACTCATGTTTTAATGCCTCTCATTATGTAGCAGTTGCATAAACTATTTGTTAATCGTATTCAATATTATGTGGTGTCATCTTAAATTATAATTTACGTTGCTGATGTTTTCTTCAGAACGCCAACATTTACCTTTTTTATGAAATATAACATTAATTCCCTTCGTGTCGTGCCATCCAGAAGTTTTACTTTGCAAGTTTGCAACCCATAGTTGTAAAACAACAGCGTAAAGTCTACAACTTCAGCTACGTAATTACATCGTCCAAGCCCACATAACATTAAAAGTAAGTAAGTACTGAGATTGTGTTGTTCATTAAATAAAGATAGTAACAGCGTTGAGAGGCAGTGTGTTCAGCGTAAGCCTGGTCTTACAGCTCAGCCCCAAGAGAACAAGCCGTTAACTTAATTAAGTTGAGGCATTTTACTTTCTATTACTCTATGGATGCCAAAGGAAAAGTAATAAAGCGCGAATATGCGATACTATGTACATAAACATAAATAGAATAATGTATGCCCCTAGCTGGGCAGCACATATTGATACAGAACCAAAATTGTAACATCTCGTACTATATTGGCAAATAAATGTTTGAATCTCAAATTAGTAGTTAAAATCTCTTGAAATAATGAACAAACACTTCTCATACGACTTGAAGCAATAATTTAACACCGTAGTCAATTTGGAAAGGTGGCGTGCTGTCGTTTCGGAGGCTAAGATCCTCTTTGGGTCGCTGCGCCGTGAAAGTAATTCGAATCGAAAGGGTTCGAATCCCGGTCAGGGCATTTATTTGTGTGATGAGCTCGAATATTTGTTCCATGGGTCTTGGATGTTTTCTATATGTATTTAAGAATCTATTTATATATATAAGTATGTATATCGTCGCTTAGTACTGATAGTACAAGCTTTGCTTAGTTTGGGACTAGGTTGTGTAAAATTGTCCACAAATATTTATATTTTATTTATTTATTCGGTGTTTATTAATGCTTAATTTTAGCTCAAATATGTTGCTGACAACCATCATCAGCTCCATGGAATATCAGAAGTGAAATAGCGAATGCGAAATTATATATTTTCTTATTATCATCTTATTCATTATGTCTATTGGTTGTCATCCAATTACATTTATACATTATGTAAAACAATACATTTTCACATCACCTATTCGGATAAGGGCTTTTTCTTCCCTGCTAGGAGGGATCAAAATTGCACTTTTCTTCCCTGCTACGAGGGATCAAAGTGGCACTTTTCTGTAACGAGTAATTGTATTGTATCGATTTTGATAGTTAAGTATTGTATCGATTTTGATAAAATAAATGCACAACCATTGTTATTTCAGATCTTTTATTATTCTCAATAGGTGATGTGAAAAGCAGTATGTGTCACATGGAAGCAAAATTATTTCCACCTTGGGCGTTAATTCTTGAATCCCTCACTACGCTCAGGATTCTATTTTAGAATCCCTCGCTACGCTCGGGATTCTATTATATAATCCTTCGCTTCGTTCAGGATTCAATTTACGCCCACGCCGTAAATATGTCATTTTGCTCCCTTGTGACACAATCTACTATTATTTAATTTAACCCGATAAGTACCACACGAGGGCAGGGAAATGAGGAGGAAAGAGAGGGAAATGAACATTCATTTTACGGCTCAAATCATGTGTTGATATGCTTCATATTTTACTAACATTACACTATACATCTCACGGAGATTCAGTGAACACGAAATTCGCCGAATACCTACTCTACAGACAAAGGGCACTGAAGCTCGCGTTAGGATAGTAAAATTATCGCCTTTCATCCGTTTACTAACTATTTATTAGGTAGTTATCGAAGTTATAACAATCTCTTTAGACAGCTTCCGGTTGCCAAGAAATAGTTTGAGCTGCCTACTCCTGTCTGTATGTATCGAGTTGCTCTGGCTACTTTCGACAGTTCTGCTACATGTAAGCCAAAGTTCGATACAAAGCGATAGTTCGGTTGGTGATGACTTGCTTACATAGGTATGTAACTAGGTAAGTGCTTACTGAAGGTAACTTTACAGTCTATTCATCCTTACGTGTCTTATTATGAAACAAACTCTTCTGGACGATTATTAATCATTATAACACTTTCCTCTAGAATTACACAATAATCATCACAGTTTACAATGTTGTTGTATTCTTAAAGAAGCTTACAAAGTATTGTATAATCCTAGATATATATAATTTTATGCCACACCTGGCCATAAAGTGGCAATTATCGCACGCTCCGCGCGCGGGAAATCCCACTTCCTGGCCAGGGGGTGACATAAAATTTTGTACTTAAGAGGAGGGCAAGCTCTCTCCATACAAACTTTGTGCAGGATTTTCCTCGTTTGTGTTTGCATTAAAGTTACGATTTTTAGTGAGTATGCCTATTTTTCTGTTAGCTATTTCGTGATGTAATTTTTTTTTCATTGATATTATTTTTAAATTTTTTCACTTTTCATTTTTTTGAAATATTTGAAAATTTTCACATCACTTTCTTCGCATATCTAATATTTACATCCAAAAAATAAAATTACATTCGTTAGTGCCAAAACCTACGAATAAAACGTGCACAGAGTTTGTATGGAGAATGCCTTGCCCACCCCTGCGCCTTAACACGGACGGTAAAAAATAAAGCCTCAGATCGCAGCTATTTATCGCCCTTGCCTTCGGCTCGGGCGTCAAATAGCTGCGATCTGAGACATTCTTTATTTTACCGCCCTTGTTAAGTAATGTACTATACGAAAAGGTATTCTTCTAAAAGCTAAGCTATAATTTTGGTTCCAGTTCTTAAATAAGTATTAAGTTATAGTCTAACGCAGTAGTAAACAACTGCTGACTAGACTTTTTACTTTACTGGAAGCTTTTAAACTAATAATGAACTTTCTAAACTTTTGCCTTGGTACCTAATTAAGCAAACAAGAAGTTAGTGTTTCCGAGCTCTTAAAAGTCCAGTTAAAACAGAATACGGTTTCTAAACGGGCTTTTGAAATCCAATGTGGATCGAATTATTTCATGTGTTAGCTCTTACGGAAGCCAAGTGTGTGAACAGTAGCTCTAGTATAAGTTTTTTCGAAACATTAACTAATTCGAACGCGTTTGCGTTTTGTCTCAAAATGTATGAAAGTGGTATGAAAACGTGGACAGCGCCTCTAGTGGTCACTAGTGGAAACTAAAACAGCGAGTATAACATTTCTTGCTAACCGATGAACGCGCGTATTTCAAACTCGGTGATAACGTTTTCATACATTTTGAGACAAAACGCAAACGCGTTCGAATTAGTTAATGTTTCGAAAAAACTTATACTAGAGCTACAGGATGCACTGATTGAGTTGTCGAAGTAGTAATAGGTACTTGTTGCAATATTGAATATTATGTAACTAGTTATAAGTTGTTACATATCTCCTGTCTGTGTATATTTTTGTTTTTACGGTAATATTTAACTGTATATTGATTTGATAACATTACCTATACATACCTACCAGTTTGACGCTTGACGTAATCAACTAGTTAGTAGGTCTTTGTTTATCTTACCATCAGGTGGACCGTATGCTTGTTTTCCACCGTCATAGTATATAAAAAAAATGATTTTTGCATTGTAGTTTTAGTACAATCGGAGGCAAACAAAAATCATGGCCATATGCCGCCAAACCTGAGCCTCTCACTACGAAGGATTAAAAAATAAAAAAGAATTGGTACGCTGAGTCTGATATTTCAATGGTACAAAATAATGAAGACAACGAGACTTCACATATTTATCGCTGGTAAGTTTCAATGAATTATATAATAGTTTATCAATTTCAGGATAACAAAGATAAAGTGGCAAGATAACGGAGTTATATGACGTGCCTTCTCGACTTTAAGCACACTACGCCATACTTGGCTTAAAACAAATAAATTACAAAAAATGACTGACATTAATTTTACGTAGAAAGAAAGAAAGTATTTAGAAAGGTACCTACACAGCAGTATGTCATCTCGCTCATAGGAGTAGTAGGTACAGACGAATCACCTCCGCCCTAAGGAATAGCGCAGCCATAACCAATCTAGAATAAGGATACGTATGGAAATACATAGCGTTGCTCGACTACGTGACCATCACGACTCCGCTAAACGCGTAGTTTGGCGAGCTATTGCGAACACTGCCATTGCAGTGCCAGCGGCAATTTATCTGATGTTCACAAATGTCAACACGGTTATTGCTTCAGTTTGGAGTTCTGCGACAGTTATTACATCCTTGTCAAGTATAAACATGTTCACATAATTATAAAAAATTACCAATTTACAGAAGATGATTTTTAGGGTGAATTTCCCTGACACAAAAAACAGCTAAAACCCCTCACGACCGACAACTTTCTTTATATACTAAATACTCAAAGGAAAATGGGGGCCCCGAATTTCTTGATTGTTACCTACGTAAAAATAACAGTAACATATATTTTTCCACTTATTAGACATAAACACCAGCATGAAAGAGGTTGCATACTAAAGGATGTGGGACATCATTCATTAGCCACTTATCATTTAGTTTATATCCGATAATAAGCAATAAAACAGTAATATGTAAGTGGCCTTTATTTTTTTTTGAGTAGCATATCAAAAAACACACTCAAAACGGTTTATTCGTTTGGAAGTTAGGATGCACACACAATATAAATGATAAACTTATAAACACCCCCCTCGCTTGCGTCGGGGGTAAGAATGAGCCCAACTTTTGTTTTATTTATTTTGTTAACATTCTATAGGACTTTATGCAACTGGTACATTATGAGAGGCATTAAAACACGAGTGTGGTTTTATGATACGAGCCGAAGGCGAGTTTAATTATAATATCACACGAATATTCCTTAAAACGTTCTTAAATATACTAAGGAACAGAAACCCACAAAAGTTTCCGCAGAACTGGGCCAACTCTAAAACCAAAAGGCATCTTACCAATTCTTAAATAGCCTAGGGCTTGTAAGGTGAATGCTGTTATTATGAGCCCTTTCACGAAACACTTGACTTTAATTTTTTTTTCTCAAGTGCCACCAAAATATCTACATTTTGATTATTGAAAAAGAAAACCATCAGGTTTTTACAGAATTGTGTTGCTTCAATTCACGATGAACATAATGAGAAAATCGACGAGTTCTCAGTAAGTAATATTTAGTGGTACCTAAATTCCAGACAACTACACAAAAACGGATTTAAACTTATGCAAACTGGTGTAAAAGTAAACAGAATTTACGAGTAGAATAAATCTGACTAGTACAACCTTAAAATTCCGTTTCTGACGCTTTTTTCTTATCGAAAGTCAGAAAAGTAAGACAACAATAATCGCGTTTAAAATTTCCGGCTCGTTAGTAGGTATAAATTTACGAGTATAACAAAGAGTTAAGACGTCGGGCTTACAGAAATAATGAGGCACCTTTGAAATGTCCAAGAGATAGAACCTTGACCCAAATAGCTTCGGACCCACAAACACTGTGACAAATGGACTGGAGTCCTTTGGGCGCATTTCAATTATAGTTTGTTCCAAATTTAGACCTTAAATTGTGGACATAAAGGTATTTTCATAACGAACCAGTACAGCAGATCTGAGTTTGGGTAAGTCAGGCGCAATGCAACGCTCTCTGTTTGTAAATCATCAGCAAAACAAGCCATCCTTGTTTGGTTTTGGATGCGAGTGCCACTGGAAACCCATTTGAAATTCAATGAAATTTACACGAGTCCAGCAAATAAATAAACAACACATTAAACAAGCAGATGGAACAGTATCAAAAACTCAATTATACGTTTGTTTACGAACGATGTTTAACTTTATACTACAGACTTATACTACAGTGTTACTACAGAATGTCTTAGTAAATAATCCTATTTTAATACAGGACCAAAACTATTCGAAAGATCATTATTAGGTTGTCGCCATAGGCAAAAGGACCGTAGTGTACTTCATTTCAGGGGATAGATGAGAGGAGGACGTAACGACGTCCCTGTGCTTAACTCAGATCCAATACATGGCACTTTCTATCTTATGTCGTGATGACAGATGACTATGAGATAACATCTATTGGGCGCTAAGGTGTCGACCATTGGGACGTTTACATTACGTTAACGTTAAATCTCGAATGCCGTTTTAGGATCGTATTTGTTAAAAAAACAATAGGTGTGTATTTTCCCTTCGTATCGTTAGCCGTAGCCCGTTGCAGTGCTAGTGCTATACGGGTATAGTACAGTGAATACAGAAATGACATAATGTAGATTAGTGAAATTTAAAAACAGTTACGCTTGTGTAAATATTCTTATTTCAGTATGGATGAATACGATAGACGAGGGATACGGACGCCTCCTCTTCCACTCGACTATCCAGATGGAAATCGAGAGATGACACTCCCAGCTTCAAGCAGGCACAGCAGAGCTCGCGATCGCGAGCGAGAGAGGCGCAGCCGCACGAAGAGGAGTCGATCCAGGCGAAGTCGCGGGAGGAGCAGCCGCATCAACTCCGAAGGGTCGAGCAGCCGACATCGCCGCAGCCGGTCAAGATCGCGACACCGTCGCTCGCGCCGCAGCTCGCAGCTCATCTCGCGCCAGCCGGTCCCGCGTGCGCCGCAGCCGGTCACGCGTGCGCCGCAGCCGTAGCCGCTCGCGTTCGCGCCGTGATCGTCGAAGCCACACGAGGCATGGTGATACACGAAATAATGACTTACTAGACACATTGAAGGATTTATTTAGATCTGTTAGATTAGAACGGAGGATAGGTCTGATCATATTGAAAGATTTCCTGTAATGAACGTATTGGCCGAATTTAATCCCTCGAATCGGAGTCAATAAACTATAGATGTATGGTTGACTAAAGTGAATGAAACTGCTGGTATATACAACTGGACTGAGCGTCAGATCATTCACTATGCACTTCCTAATTTATTAGCGGGAGTAGCTCAAAAAGTACCAGGGTTTACTTTTTTTTTTTTACGTGGAGAAAACCTGCGAATCATGTACCCAGGCATGGGGGGATGCCTGGGTTATGTGGTATTTCTAGCCACTAAAAACTCCACGGCGACCGCCATCTGCGCTCTCATGCGGAGGACTCCGGGATCTCATACTGAACGCACTGGAGCCCCCCTCGCGCTTTTCCGCCTTTTACCTTGGGCCACCCTCCCTGGGGCTGATAAGTAAGTGCTTCGGCCCCCACCGCATTAAGCACTTACAACCCCGATGACCCCCTTTAGTCGCCTTTTACGACAGGCGGGGGAGACCGTAGACCTATTCTAGTCCGAGTCTACACGGCTGAAAAACTATATACTTAATTGTCGAGGCTCGAACCCCAGTCACCAGAGCACAATACCCGTGACGCTGCACCATTAGGCCACGGGACCTGTTACCAGGGTTTACCTAGTTTAAAATACACGTGGCCTGAGTGGCAAGCTAAATTAAAAACGGCATTTCATACATAAGTTTTCTTCTCCCGGTTGCAGCCAGTAAGCCAAATGTCTTCGAAGACGTACCTATAAATCCCAACACTTCGCGATTATAAGCTACATATTGACTGCATTGCACGTACCGTACCTACATTCAAACCGCAACGTCCAAACTAAAATAAAGAAATACGTTTGATAAAATACACAGGTCAGCAAAGTCCAATTAACAGGAAACCCACGTTTTCCCACTTAAGCTGATTGCATTGACTGATTTTCACAGCAGCGGTATTAGTGTTCAATTGCAGCCCGCAGGTGCTAAAATGAACGGTTTTAAAAGGTCCTAAGGCTCGGCGTAGTGTCCGGATCCCAGAGGTATTTTCTAATTGAACAGTTTTAAAAGGTCTTAAGGCTCGGTGTAGTGTCCGGATCCCAGAGGTATTTTCTAATTGATCAGTTTTAAAAGGTCCTAAGGCTCGGCGTAGTGTCCGGATCCCAGAGGTATTTTCTAATTGAACGGTTTTAAAAGGTCCTAAGGCTCGGCGTAGTGTCCGAATCCCAGAGGTATTTTCTAATTGAACAGTTTTAAAAGGTCCTAAGGCTCGGGCTACGTTCTACGTGCGTCCGGATCGCGGAGGTATTTTCTAATTGAACTGTTTTAGAAGCTCCTAAGGTATTTTCAAAACGGTTTGTGGCCAAAAGGCCAATACAATATACAATATATTACTTTCATAGTAGGTAATTCTACTGGTTTTGTCGCTCAAGCGAGTAGAATTATTATGAGAGTTCTCGCTACTTCGCCGGCGGTGGTACCAGTATCTTTATAACTGCAGTTAATCTACTAATAATGAAATCGTCAAATAAACTCAAACATCAGACATTTCCTGGTTTATTATCTACCTAATTGTAACAGATATAAAAAGAGTTCGCCACGGGCGAACTTTACTTGCCAGGGCGCGCTCTCGCATCGGCTTAGGCGACTTCCTGACTTGGCGGGGCGGGATCGATATATGACATTTTCTTCTTTGACGTAAGCTTACTGACGTCGCAAAGATTCTTCGTTTTTATAATACTGTCAGTATTACGTTTGCGCAGTAGTAATATCATGCGCAGAAGCGCAGCAGTACCACCTTCGCATCGTCCCGCTACCGCGCATCCCGCGCCAGTCAGGAAGCACTCATTTAAATGTAGGGGCGTAGTAAAAAATGGTATCGCGTCGACTGACAGCTGACACTGACATTTGACAGTTTTCTCATATCGTACTACCTCCGCACCGACAAATCAGGAAGTCGCCTTACACAGCCACAAAAGACGTTGTCTGCCTGCATGACACTGCTTGTATAGTCTGTACAGTGGCGTAGCTAGATGACTAAGGGCCCTGGGGCAAAAAAAAAAAACAACGGGTTGCACTCCGGGAGTGCCGGCAGAAGTGAAAACTCAATAAAGATAGTAAATGGGTCATTGTCAGATTTAGGTGCGCGTCTTTTCGGTGGACAGGACATGCCAAAAGTTAAGGGCCACAAAGCTTAATTTTCGATTGATCTGATAACCCGCATAATCTGTAATTCCGTGTCTATAAATCCATATAATAAAAACGTAAATTACATGCACACAAGCCGTTAACTATTGTCCACCGAATGGACAACTTTTGTTTTTCCGACTGACAATGACCCAAATAACAAAGATATTCATATCGGTATCGGTATCCGTATCTGTACTGTACTCATACTCATGTTCATATTCGCATAATCCATTTACATAATATGTCCCGAGTATCATTGTGTCTTACTCATCTAAGACCAGGAACCTGTACCACAATACTTTACAAGCGTACAATTCGACAAATTTGTGAACTTTTTCTATGGAAAATTGTGCAATTTTGTCAAATTGTAGACTTGTAAAGTTTTGTGGTATAGGGGCCAGCTGAGTTTAGCTGAGTTGACACCTCCTAACATCGCAATCACGATAACTAGGAGCGGTCAACTAGCTGGTCTTAGAATCTTAGAATCTGTCGCGAGTTCAACAAATTTTCCCCAGTACAAAAGTGCTCAGAGCCGCTAAAGAAGTTTTCACTTCAAAACCCACCTATTTTTATTTCTTTAGATTCGTTGAGTGTGCTCAGGAACTCCATGAGCTCATACCGCCCTCCCCCTTCTTCCATCAGATATCCAGACGACGTACGACTGGCTACTTTCATTACCTGGTCAAAATCATCTTTTTTTATAATGTTTACTGGTTTGGTATTCGAATGGCGTATGTAGGTACTTCCGAGTTCAAATAACCTGGACCTTTTTAAGGTACGAGTGAATCTTCTGGGTGAGCTCGCATAAGCGTCGGCCTCATTTTCAATTTAAAAAAATATATATGACTGGTTAGAATTAGGCGTTTATTTAAGAAAATTTAATTTAGCTGTTTGCTCTAAGGAAGAACCCAAATTTGGTGTATTTTGAAAATTAATTTTATTTTTTAGGAAATATATTATTAATATCTATTCATTTAATGTGACTCGTTTACATTCTTTGTCTATTCTAACAGAATCGTGCTCTATCAAGGTCATAGGGGCCCCATTACCCTAATGTGCTCAGGGCTTCAAATTAGTTAAAGACGGCCCGGCCCTGTGCGTTTCCGTTACTGTCACCCGGGGAGGTACCCTAAAAAAAATTTTTTTTAAAGATTTTATTCTACCGTTTTCTCCGCGTCATCGATATGTATACTCATGCCAAATTACAGCTTTCTAGTACTGACGGTTACTGAGAAAAACGGGGGTCGGACGGACGGACGGACGGACATGGCGAAACTATAAGGGTTCCTTGTTTACTACGGAACCCTAAAAACTGAAAAAATCAAATTACTTGAATTTCCCGAAACGTGGGGTAATCTTCAGGGGATTTTTTTATTATTTGTTGGTATCCCGAAATCGAATTATAAACCGACTGAATGATGGGACATCAATTCTAAGCTGGCTTCTATGGTAGATTTATACTACGCGATTTGATCGGTTTATATGTGAAATGTTTGGAGGTTATTTTTGAATTAATTTACATATTTTTCCTATTTCATCAAGTGTCTCATGATATAACTTATGATTTAGCTCAGTAACTTGGTACCGGTGAGATTTTAGAAATAAACACGGGTCCAAAATGCAAAGAAAATGTACTTACGCAAATTACGCATGGAATGTAACATCCGCCTTTTTTCGGTCGAGTTTGCTTTTACAGCCCAACACTGAACACCCCACCATGTTTGCACTGAACACCCAAACACTACGGATCTGATAATTGGTAAATTATTATTCATTTAAACCAAACTTATCATTAATTCTCCATTTATAAAATGCACTACCAAATATTGCCAATTTGTTTTGCAATCTTCTTGACACAAACCTTTGACACAAATACAAAATTTTTCGATCGGTGATAAGGACAAAACATCGCACTATTTTCTACTTCCTCTCATAGGAATCGCAATAAGGCTATCTTTCTCTTACAAAGCGTGTCAGGCCCTTGGTATTTTATCCATCACTCTTGGCCACTAGGTATTTTGAAGGGAACTGTCACCGTATTTAGGGACAATAAGAACTACTTTCCATGAGAATTTATTTGAAATATGATCTTTACGGAAATCGGTCAGTCTGGCTATCCGATATTGGACTTTGGAAACGCTTTTTTAGGGACAATAAGAGCTACTTTCCATGAGAATTTATTTGAAATATGATCTTTATGGAAAATCTTAGGATTGTCTTAAAACAGTTAGAACCTTGGCTTTCTAAGAAGACCAGCTGGGGACCCCTCGTAACATAGCAATCACGATACTAGGAGGGGTCAACTAACCTGGTCTTGGAATTTATCGCGAGTTTATACATTTTTCCCCAATACAAAAGTGCTCAGCGCCGCTAAAGAAGTTTTCACTTCAAAAACTGGGCCCCATAAACTGTTTAGGTTTTATCAATATATATACATATTTCTCGCTCGTTCAAGAGGTTTGCTAATCAGGTTTAGGGCCGGACTTACAGACCCAGGGCCCCTAGGCCCTTGGCATCTAGGGGCCCCCTCCAATCACAAAAAAATCCATTTTAGATATTTAGCTATGAAATGTACGGACGCAACGCAACATTTAATTTTTAATCACCACTGTTAATTCTACTATTTGACCGAGTGAAACGAAGGATTCTGCTTCAGGTTCGACAAAAATGATTCCGTTTGTTCTCGTCTACAGGTCGCATTTCTCAACCGATTCTCGTGAAATTCTATGGCCAGATTTGAAAATTAAACATAGTTTTTAGTCGAGTCAGATTTTGAACATTTAAAATATATTTTTTTATCAATGTTTTGTATGCATCTGCGGCCGAATTTCGGTTTGGTCTCCTCTACAGGTCGCATTTCACAATCCAAACTCGTGAAATTTTTTGAGCAGGTTCTATGATTACATAGATTTTTTTAAATGAAAACGCGAGCGTAGTAAGCGCGAAATTTTTGGAACATTATGATGCAGGTGCGGAAAATACTTCATAGTTCATATGCATCATCAATTAAGTAATGTAGACGAAAACGCGCGCTTAACGAGCCCTAAATTTTTTGAGCCTTATGTGCAGGAGTTGAAAATACTTCATACACATTTACACATCAAGTGATGTAGATGAAAACGCGAGCGTAGCGAGCGCGAAAATTTTCAAACATTATTTGCAGGTGCGGGAAATCCTTCATTAACATCAAGCAATGTAGATGAATAAAACGCGAGCGTAGCGAGCGCGAAATTTTTCGATAAAAAAAATATATGTGAAGGCTCAGTCACGGGGGGCCCCTAGGCCGGCGGGGCCCCTAGGCCCGGGCCTTGTGGGCCTAGGGGTAAATACGGGCCTGATCAGGTTTTGGGGGCCCCCTGAGCTTGGGGGCCCCGGGGCACTGCCCCGCCTAGCCCTTCGGTAGCTACGCCACTGAGTCTGTAATAGACTCGAAGGCCATTGATTGAATTGTAGCAGATATAAAAAGAGTAATGTTTCAATTTCCTTGACTACACCAAAGTTATAGGCATTATCAGTGCAGAAATCTAAAACAAATTGTTTTAAAATAATCTCGCACGAAAAAGCTTCTAAAATTGGGTTTGACAGTTAAAAATAGTCTAGCAGAGAGAATAAATTAGCTTTCAGGCAGATGAAGAAAGTTTACCGAAAGTGACTTGAATTCGCGATTGCCGAAAGTTGTTCGATACTGCGGAATTCGCGCTTTGTTTATCTTTTAACTGGTTCTAGTAGCTGATTTGCGGGGTGTATCGAGTTATCGGGAAGTATACTTCCAATAAGTTGCGTACCTACCTAATCCCAATAAGAAGTGACCGGTGTGAAGTTAGCGGCCAAAAGTTGGCGGCCGATTTGGCCGCCAACATTTGGCCGCTAACTTCACACTGAAATTAACCGACCAAATTAAGAAGTCCTTAATTACAATAGGTTCCAGTATACACGACGTTTATATTGGAAAACTAATAATGACTACAGCTGTTTCAAACAGTTTTCAACGTCACAGAAACACACCACCCGAAATTTCTGGAGACTACCTACTGCTGAAAATATTACTCGCCATCATTTCTAGATCAACGAATGGAATCTAACTATCGGCTATTCAGGAATCAGATATTCAAATCAGCTTTCTTAGTTTCGGTGTTATGACTCAGCAGCCGAAAAAACTTGGGTCCACTATTTCAAAAATGATTTTTTTTGACATTATTTCTAGATCGATGAATGGGATCTCACTATGCTCATCTTATTGTGCATCTAAAAGGCTATTCGAAACAGGTTTTAATAGAGCCCTACCTCGTTTAGTTTCGGCGATGTGACTCAGCAGCCGAATAAACTTGGGTCCATTATTTCAATAATGATTTTTTTGTCATTATTTCTAGATCGATGAATGGGATCTCACTATGCTCATCTTATTGTGCATCTAAAAGGCTATTCGAAACAGGTTTTAGTAGAGCCCTACCTCGTTTAGTTTTGGCGTAATGAGTCAGCAGCCGAATAAACTTGGGTCCATTATTTCAAAAATGATTTTTTTGTCATTATTTCTAGATCGATGAATGGGATCTCACTATGCTCATCTTATTGTGCATCTAAAAGGCTATTCGAAACAGGTTTTAGTAGAGCCCTACCTCGTTTAGTTTCGGCGTAACGAGTCAGCAGCCGAATAAACTTGGGTCCATTATTTCAAAAATGATTTTTTTGTCATTATTTCTAGATCGATGCATGGGATCTCACTATTCTCATCTTATTGTGCATCTAAAAGGCTATTCGAAACAGGTTTTAGTAGAGCCCTACCTCGTTTAGTTTCGGCGTAATGACTCAGCAGCCGAATAAACTTGGGTCCATTATTTCAAAAATGATTTTTTTTGACATTATTTCTAGATCGATGAATGGGATCTCACTATGCTCATCTTATTGTGCATCTAAAAGGCTATTCGAAACAGGTTTTAATAGAGCCCTACCTCGTTTAGTTTCGGCGATGTGACTCAGCAGCCGAATAAACTTGGGTCCATTATTTCAATAATGATTTTTTTGTCATTATTTCTAGATCGATGAATGGGATCTCACTATGCTCATCTTATTGTGCATCTAAAAGGCTATTCGAAACAGGTTTTAGTAGAGCCCTACCTCGTTTAGTTTTGGCGTAATGAGTCAGCAGCCGAATAAACTTGGGTCCATTATTTCAAAAATGATTTTTTTGTCATTATTTCTAGATCGATGAATGGGATCTCACTATGCTCATCTTATTGTGCATCTAAAAGGCTATTCGAAACAGGTTTTAGTAGAGCCCTACCTCGTTTAGTTTCGGCGTAATGAGTCAGCAGCCGAATAAACTTGGGTCCATTATTTCAAAAATGATTTTTTTGTCATTATTTCTAGATCGATGCATGGGATCTCACTATTCTCATCTTATTGTGCATCTAAAAGGCTATTCGAAACAGGTTTTAGTAGAGCCCTACCTCGTTTAGTTTCGGCGATATGACTCAGCAGCCGAATAAACTTGGGTCCATTATTTCAATAATGATTTTTTTGTCATTATTTCTAGATCGATGAATGGGATCTCACTATGCTCATCTTATTGTGCATCTAAAAGGCTATACGAAACAGGTTTTAGTAGAGCCCTACCTCGTTTAGTTTCGGCGTAATGAGTCAGCAGCCGAATAAACTTGGGTCCATTATTTCAAAAATGATTTTTTTGTCATTATTTCTAGATCGATGAATGGGATCTCACTATTCTCATCTTATTGTGCATCTAAAAGGCTATTCGAAACAGGTTTTAGTAGAGCCCTACCTCGTTTAGTTTCGGCGATATGACTCAGCAGCCGAATAAACTTGGGTCCATTATTTCAAAAATGATTTTTTTGTCATTATTTCTAGATCGATGAATGGGATCTCACTATGCTCATCTTTTTGTGCATCTAAAAGGCTATTCTAAACAGGTTTTAGTAGAGCCCTACCTCGTTTAGTTTCGGCGTAATGAGTCAGCAGCCGAATAAACTTGGGTCCATTATTTCAAATATGATTTTTTTTTGACATTATTTCTAGATCGATGAATGGGATCTCACTATGCTCATCTTATTGTGTATCTAAAAGGCTATTCGAAACAGGTTTTAGTAGAGCCCTACCTCGTTTAGTTTCGGCGTAATGAGTCAGCAGCCGAATAAACTTGGGTCCATTATTTCAAAAATGATTTTTTTGTCATTATTTCTAGATCGATGAATGGGATCTCACTATTCTCATCTTATTGTGCATCTAAAAGGCTATTCGAAACAGGTTTTAGTAGAGCCCTACCTCGTTTAGTTTCGGCGATATGACTCAGCAGCCGAATAAACTTGGGTCCATTATTTCAAAAATGATTTTTTTGTCATTATTTCTAGATCGATGAATGGGATCTCACTATGCTCATCTTATTGTGCATCTAAAAGGCTATTCGAAACAGGTTTTAGTAGAGCCCTACCTCGTTTAGTTTCGGCGTAATGAGTCAGCAGCCGAATAAACTTGGGTCCATTATTTCAAAAATGATTTTTTTTGACATTATTTCTAGATCGATGAATGGGATCTCACTATGCTCATCTTATTGTGCATCTAAAAGGCTATTCGAAACAGGTTTTAATAGAGCCCTACCTCGTTTAGTTTCGGCGATGTGACTCAGCAGCCGAATAAACTTGGGTCCATTATTTCAATAATGATTTTTTTGTCATTATTTCTAGATCGATGAATGGGATCTCACTATGCTCATCTTATTGTGCATCTAAAAGGCTATTCGAAACAGGTTTTAATAGAGCCCTACCTCGTTTAGTTTCGGCGATGTGACTCAGCAGCCGAATAAACTTGGGTCCATTATTTCAATAATGATTTTTTTGTCATTATTTCTAGATCGATGAATGGGATCTCACTATTCTCATCTTATTGTGCATCCAAAACAGGTTTTAGTAGAGCCCTACCTCGTTTAGTTTCGGCGATATGACTCAGCAGCCGAATAAACTTGGGTCCATTATTTCAAAAATGATTTTTTTGTCATTATTTCTATATCGATGAATGGGATCTCACTATGCTCATCTTATTGTGCATCTAAAAGGCTATTCAATTCAGGTTTTAGTAGAGCCCTACCTCGTTTAGTTTCGGCGTAATGAGTCAGCAGCCGAATAAACTTGGGTCCATTATTTCAAAAATGATTTTTTTGTCATTATTTCTAGATCGATGAATGGGATCTCACTATGCTCATCTTATTGTGCATCTAAAAGGCGATTCGAAACAGGTTTTAGTAGAGCCCTACCTCGTTTTGTTTCGGCGTAATGAGTCAGCAGCCGAATAAACTTGGGTCCATTATTTCAAAAATGATTTTTTTGTCATTATTTCTAGATCGATGAATGGGATCTCACTATGCTAATCTTATTTTCCATCTAAAAGGCTATTCAAAACAGGTTTTAGTAGAGCCCTACCTCGTTTAGTTTCGGCGATGTGACTCAGCAGCCGAATAAACTTGGGTCCATTATTTCAATAATGATTTTTTTGTCATTATTTCTAGAACGATGAATGGGATCTCACTATGCTCATCTTATTGTGCATCTAAAAGGCTATTCGAAACAGGTTTTAGTAGAGCCCTACCTCGTTTAGTTTCGGCGTAATGACTCAGCAGCCGAATAAACTTGGGTCCATTATTTCAAAAATGATTTTTTGTCATTATTTCTAGATCGATGAATGGGATCTCACTATGCTCATCTTATTGTGCATCTAAAAGGCTATTCGAAACAGGTTTTAGTAGAGCCCTACCTCGTTTAGTTTCGGCGTAATGAGTCAGCAGCCGAATAAACTTGAGTCCATTATTTCAAAAATGATTTTTTTGTCATTATTTCTAGATCGATGAATGGGATCTCACTATGCTCATCTTTTTGTGCATCTAAAAGGCTATTCGAAACAGGTTTTAGTAGAGCCCTACCTCGTTTAGTTTCGGCGTAATGAGTCAGCAGCCGAATAAACTTGGGTCCACGGAAAGCCGTTAATTCAGTAGGTAAAGTGAAAAAGTAAATTGAAAGTAAGAAATATCTTAATATTTATACTAAAATTTAAAATACAGGCTACCCTATCTGGATATTGCCTATAAAACGATAATGATTATATTTATAGTACATTTTTGTAACATTAACTTAGTTGAAATAGGTAAAATCCCAATTCCGGAACCAGTTCCGGAATTCCGGAATTGGAGCCCAATATCGGATACAATTCCGGAATTGGAAAACCGTCCGATATTGCAACCCCTACTACTACCTAGTTATTTCATTGACGTCTTGTTAGGCGGTTGTCACACTGATACAGTTTCCGCACGAGGGTGCGGTGTACGAGAGGGACAGCGCTATATGCGCGTATAAAACGCACATCCCACCATCGTGCGGAAACCGCATCAGTGCGACAACCGCCTTACAATCATACAGTCCTTAGTTTATGCTTTCTTGAAATTAAATCGCAGCTTACTAATCCCATGAATTTAGATTTGTAATTTCTAGTAATGATCAGAGATGTGCAAAATACCTTAAAAAAAGTATTTAAATACAAAATGCAAATAGTTTTTCAAATTTACTATTTCAAATGCAAAATACAAAATACTTTTACTTTTTGTATTTTAAATACCAAATACAAAATACGTATTTTCAAAATACTTTATTCAAATAAAATACCTTTAATTTAGATGATATTTGTGTTCTTTATTTTTTATTTATTTATGATTTTAACATTGTAATTGCTCAAAAAGAGCATCCGATCCGACATGTTGCGTCTTGTGAGAACGAATGATCATGCCACCCTATGGAAATACTCTTTCCACATGTGCGGAACTGGGTAGACAAGTGTTAAACTTTAGGAATACCCTTTTATTATCAAGGAACTGCTGATTATTATATCTCAACAGTAGACCACTACCTAAATCCAATACTTTCTTTTTGATAAATAATAAAATAATTTTAACGGTGTCGAAAAAGAAAGACCGGTAATCCAAGTATTTTAAAATCAACCTCGTCTCGTTCCAAAGATAACGTCCATATTGTTTTGTCACTCGCAAGGATGCAGCACTTGCAGGGCCTCAAGTGGCTAATCCTTGACGAATGACACATTTACATGAAAAGTTGAGTGGTAATGTTGGCGAAACTTAGCAGTAAAGTATTTTGCATTTTACAAATACAAAATACACCTCGAAAAGTATTTCAAATAAAATACAAAATGGTTTTCTTAAAAAGGTATTTAAATACAAAATATAAAATACCTATTTTGCATTTTGTATTTGTATTTGAAATACAAGTATTTCAAATAAGTCGCATCTCTGTAATGATCATAATGATACTATGAAAAAATACTGAAATCAAGCATGTTACATAATTGAATCCAAATAAAAGTTTACTTGTTTTTAGTAAACAGTATTGTTTTTCAACAAGACATTTTTAGAAGTAAGTATGTTTCATTATTTGAAATCAAACAAAAATTTACTTGTTTTTAGTAAACAGTAGATATATTGTTTTTCCAAAAAGAAAAACTTTTTTTGGAATTAGTAAATACTATTAGTAAAACTGGTTTATAACCGTTAGTATAATCTACTTACTTGTCCTGGGATTCACTAAAATTTTACTAATGATTAATATTTTTTACTTGTTTGTAGTAAATTTTTCGCTCAGTGCGAAGCAACTCTGTCGAAAAAGGGGAACTCCCAAACATATTTATGATGTCTCTTTCTAAACTCTAACAAAATGTACGCATTGAGTATGTTCTTCTCGCTCTCTCAAATAAAATCGCCGCCCTGCTAGACCCACGTGCCGTGTAATTCACATTCCGGCTCGCCTCTACTCACGCCACAGACGGCCAGTTTAAGGCCACAGACGGCAAGTTTGAAGGGGTCCGGATTACGTTCAAGAAGTCAGGTTGAATGGAGCTGCAGTGAGGGTTGTCAAACAATTTAAATACCTGGGGCACATTTTAACAGAGGATCTTAAAGACGATAAGGACATTGAGCGAGAGAGGAGGGCCTTATCTGTTCGCTGCAACATGCTGGCGCGCAGGCGTGCAGATTTGGCAAGTGTAGCAACGAGGTCAAAGTGACATTATTCAATGCCTTTTGCCAGTGTTTCTATACTTGCCAACTGTGGTCTAAATTTATGCGGAAGTCGTACAGCGCCATGAGGGTGCATTTCGCACGCTCATGAGGCTGCCGCGCTGCTGCAGCGCGTCCGGCATGTTCGCCGATGCGCGGGTGCCCGACTTCTTCGCCGTAATGAGGGCGCGTATTGCCTTGTTCTGGGAGAGGCTGAGGCGCTCTCAGAATGAGATTCTGGAGACAATATACAAGGATTTAGAGAGCCCGTTATACCGATATTGGCTGTCTGTCCATCGAGACGAGAATCGGAAATGACGATTTTACTTTTTACCGACTTCCATAAGGAAGAAGGTACTCAATTCGATCCGTGTATATATGTTTGTTCCACTGTAACTTTGTCAAATGTCGACCGATTTCGATGATTCTTTTATTGGTGGTTGGAGCATATGTCAGGGGTGGTCCCATATAAATTTGGTCAAGATCTGATCGTGGAAACCATGAGAAATCAGCGAAATTCATCACACACACACACTTATAGCATACATACATACATATACTTACGCCCGTATCCCATTGGGGTAGGCAGAGACCAAAGAACGCCAAGCAATAAATCAGACGGCCTGACGCCGGAAATAGGTGTACCGCAAGGCTCATCTCTGTCAAATCTGGCCTTTTCCGTCCTCCTCAACGACCTGCCAGACGTGGTTAATGCTGGCGAAATATTTATGTACGCTGACGATGTGGCAGCCATCGTCACTGCTGAGAACCTGGACGACCTGGAAGCCCAACTAAATAATGCAGCTGAGCAAATACTGGATTGGTGCGGGATGAACGGACTATTATTAAACCTAACCAAAACGCAGTTCATCCAGTTCGACCTGTCAGGAAGACGACGTCGGTCACTGCTCGTTCATCATCAAGGCACCACAATACAACAAGTGGATGTAACGACGTTTCTGGGCTTCCAGTTAGACCAGGGACTCACGTGGGAAACACAAATCAGTGCGGTGTGCGGTAAACTGAGTAAGGCGTGTTTTGCTCTGTCAAGGCTAAGCCACACCCTGCAGTACCAAACAGTCCGATCGTGCTATTTCGCCAGCATACAGGCAATATTACAATACGGGCTAGAATTCTGGGGCCGAGCAGCTGAATGGCAACGCGTATTCCGTCTGCAAAAGCGCGCCGTGCGCACACTAGCCCGCGCCAAACATGACGAAAGCGCCAAGCCTCATTTTATAGCGCTCGGCATACTCACACTCCCGTCTATGCTAATTTACCAAATAGCTGTCTACGCTAGGGAAAACCTGTCGGTATACGCGAGAAGAGGAGATGGGTGTGCCTGGGTGACCCGAAACGCGAACAAACTCAGCATGATACCCCACAAACTAAGTAAAACCGCAAAGACAGTCCATGTTGCGGGTCCCGTAATCTACAATAAACTACCATTAAATATAACAACAGCTGTGAGCCTACCAGCATTTAAAAATAATTTAAAAAAGTGGCTAATTGAGAAATGTTTTTATAGCTTCAAAGAATTTGTAGAATACAAGGATAAATAATGATAATGTTAAATACGGTTATGCAATTGTAATATGTGAATTTTATTTATAATGAATTAAGGAATATTAATGATTTCAATTTAGTATAAGTTTGACTTGTAATGTGTTATTATCAATAAATTATGTTAATTTTATATTTTGTAAATATTTAGTTTAAGTTTTTTTATTGTTGCTAATTTGTAATTTTTTATTCAAATAAAGTTGTAATAAATTATGTCTATGTCTATGTCTATGTCAATATCACACGTATAGCAATATCACTAAATGATCAAAATGAATGTAAAATTGAGGCCGAGTGAATGAAGTCGAGGCGAGCGAATGAGTGGCTGATGGAAAGAGAGAGAGAGAATGATTAGTAAGTAGTACGTAGGGCTTTCAATACCGGGATCCCGGTATTTCGGGATCCCGGGATACCGCCTTTTTCAGAGCACATTTCAATACCGGTATTTAATTTCTAATACCGGGATCCCGGTATTTTTTGGAAAAGCATTGAAAGGTACGAAACGAAAAAAAACACCAAATATTTGATTAATAACATTATTATTATAATGCATGCATATTACAATAGTATTTTTAATAATCATATCACTTGATAACCAGTCTCTTTTTCTCTCATTTGCCAAGTTGTGTTTAACAAATGTACATATAAAAATCTAGCTACAGTGATCTTGTACCAAAAACAGAGTAGCACTAACAGCAACTCGCATAACAGATAATCAAACTTTGGCATAATCAAAAACTAAGATTACTCAACGCAATAACAATGTGTAATAATTTAAAATCAAATAACAAGTCGAAATTTTCTTAGTTCTAGTTAAAATCGGCCAACCAACACTATACAATATAGAAGAAGAAGAAGAAGAAGAAACATTTATTTACTGCACAAAAGACACACAGATACAAAATTGATTGCATCCAAAACGGCTCTGATCCTGAGAGGCATTGAATCTACCAACTCTTTACACTCTTCGGGGGTTATTCCATTCCAGACACAGGTAAGTTTCTCCTTAATATCAGCTTTTGATTTAGAAGGGTCCTGTCGCAACTTTTTCTTCATTTTCCACCACAAAGTTTCTATGGGAGACAAATCCGGGCTGCTGGATGGCCATGTCATGGTAGGGATTTTTTTGGACTTCAGCCACGCCATCGTTGTCTTTGCGGTATGGCAAGAGGCAAAAGTAAATGAATTCCTATGTTTTAACTTTGGTATAGACGGCAGCAAATTCTTTTCCAAGATGCTTTTGTATTTCTCAGCATTCACGGTTCCATCTATAAATTGCAGACAGCCCACATCCTGTGCCGACATGCAGCCCCAAATCATTAAAGATGCTGGAAACTTCACCTTTCGCTTAAGACAGTCCTTATGAAATGCCTCTCCTTTTTCTCGAATGACTTTACTTCGTTCATCGCCAACTGTGACTTCAAATTTGGATTCGTCACTCCATATTATTTTTCACCACTGATCGGCAGTCCAGTTTCTGTGTTCTTTAGCGAAATTTAACCTATTACTTTTCTACTTTTGTGTAAGTAACGGTTTTTCTTTAGCGGTGTAAAAACTGTAGCCCATTCTCTTCATCACTCTCTTGCAGGTATCGACTGAAACGTTCTTCTTAATCGCATTACGCCACAGTACGGTAAGTTCTCCTGCTCTTGCACGACGATTTTTCTTAATGATTTTTTTCAGAAACCTGTTATCTGCTTTGCTGGTTATTCGTGGACGGCCAGATTTCTTTAAACATGATACTGTTCCGTGTTTTCGGTGAAGCTCGATGATCGTTTGAATTGTAGATCTTGGTATTGAAAGGTCCTGGGATATTTGGTATGTCGATTTGCCTTTATTGTTACTGGAAATTATAATTTTCCGCACTTCCTCAGTCACTGGTTTACCTCGTGCCATTTCGACAATAATTATTATGAAGTAATGAAAATTTAGTCTGAATCTGCCTTTTTATATTAGCTCTCTGTCACTTAAGATGACAGAGAATATTGTATATTCAATTTAAAATATATCATTTTAATAATATAACTTAAAAATCAGTTTTTCTCTTAGGTAGACGAACTGTTTGGCCTCAAATACGAACTAGACGTAATTTATTGCTTAAGATGTGATAACTTTATGATGTAATTATATTAAATTAAATAACATTATTAAACTTTGTGCAACTCAAGATTAAACTAGTTTTATTGACTTCGTGCGGAGCATATTCCATTAATCATCAAAGTCAACCTTGGGTTTAAATATCGGTCTTTGAAATAATTATCGTATTTTGAAGTGTGACTAGACGAACTCATTTGCATTGGGGCCCAAGTTTATTCGGCTGCTGACTCATTACGCCGAAACTAAACGAGGTAGGGCTCTACTAAAACCTGTTTCGAATAGCCTTTTAGATGCACAATAAGATGAGCATAGTGAGATCCCATTCATCGATCTAGAAATAATGACAAAAAAAACATTTTTGAAATAATGGACCCAAGTTTATTCGGCTGCTGACTCATTACGCCGAAACTAAACGAGGTAGGGCTCTACTAAAACCTGTTTCGAATAGCCTTTTAGATGCACAATAAGATGAGCATAGTGAGATCCCATTCATCGATCTAGAAATAATGACAAAAAAATCATTTTTGAAATAATGGACCCAAGTTTATTCGGCTGCTGACTCATTACGCCGAAACTAAACGAGGTAGGGCTCTACTAAAACCTGTTTCGAATAGCCTTTTAGATGCACCATAAGATGAGTATAGTGAGATCCCATTCATCGATCTAGAAATAATGACAAAAAAAACATTTTTGAAATAATGGACCCAAGTTTATTCGGCTGCTGACTCATTACGCCGAAACTAAACGAGGTAGGGCTCTACTAAAACCTGTTTCGAATAGCCTTTTAGATGCACAAAAAGATGAGCATAGTGAGATCCCATTCATCGATCTAGAAATAATGACAAAAAAATCATTTTTGAAATAATGGACCCAAGTTTATTCGGCTGCTGACTCATTACGCCGAAACTAAACGAGGTAGGGCTCTACTAAAACCTGTTTCGAATAGTCTTTTAGATGCACAATAAGATGAGCATAGTGAGATCTCATTCATCGATCTAGAAATAATGACAAAAAAATCATTTTTGAAATAATGGACCCAAGTTTATTCGGCTGCTGACTCATTACGCCGAAACTAAACGAGGTAGGGCTCTACTAAAACCTGTTTCGAATAGCCTTTTAGATGCACAATAAGATGAGCATAGTGAGATCCCATTCATCGATCTAGAAATAATGACGAAAAAATCATTTTTGAAATAATGGACCCAAGTTTATTCGGCTGCTGACTCATTACGCCGAAACTAAACGAGGTAGGGCTCTACTAAATCCTGTTTCGAATAGCCTTTTAGATGCACAATAAGATGAGCATAGTGAGATCCCATTCATCGATCTAGAAATAATGACAAAAAAATCATTATTGAAATAATGGACCCAAGTTTATTCGGCTGCTGAGTCATATCGCCGAAACTAAACGAGGTAGGGCTCTACTAAAACCTGTTTCGAATAGCCTTTTAGATGCACAATAAGATGAGCATAGTGAGATCCCATTCATCGATCTAGAAATAATGACAAAAAAATCATTTTTGAAATAATGGACCCAAGTTTATTCGGCTGCTGAGTCATATCGCCGAAACTAAACGAGGTAGGGCTCTACTAAAACCTGTTTCGAATAGCCTTTTAGATGCACAATAAGATGAGCATAGTGAGATCCCATTCATCGATCTAGAAATAATGACAAAAAAATCATTTTTGAAATAATGGACCCAAGTTTATTCGGCTGCTGAGTCATATCGCCGAAACTAAACGAGGTAGGGCTCTACTAAAACCTGTTTCGAATAGCCTTTTAGATGCACAATAAGATGAGCATAGTGAGATCCCATTCATCGATCTAGAAATAATGACAAAAAAATCATTATTGAAATAATGGACCCAAGTTTATTCGGCTGCTGACTCATTACGCCGAAACTAAACGAGGTAGGGCTCTACTAAAACCTGTTTCGAATAGCCTTTTAGATGCACCATAAGATGAGTATAGTGAGATCCCATTCATCGATCTAGAAATAATGACAAAAAAAACATTTTTGAAATAATGGACCCAAGTTTATTCGGCTGCTGACTCATTACGCCGAAACTAAACGAGGTAGGGCTCTACTAAAACCTGTTTCGAATAGCCTTTTAGATGCACAAAAAGATGAGCATAGTGAGATCCCATTCATCGATCTAGAAATAATGACAAAAAAATCATTTTTGAAATAATGGACTCAAGTTTATTCGGCTGCTGACTCATTACGCCGAAACTAAACGAGGTAGGGCTCTACTAAAACCTGTTTCGAATAGTCTTTTAGATGCACAATAAGATGAGCATAGTGAGATCTCATTCATCGATCTAGAAATAATGACAAAAAAATCATTTTTGAAATAATGGACCCAAGTTTATTCGGCTGCTGACTCATTACGCCGAAACTAAACGAGGTAGGGCTCTACTAAAACCTGTTTCGAATAGCCTTTTAGATGCACAATAAGATGAGCATAGTGAGATCCCATTCATCGATCTAGAAATAATGACAAAAAAATCATTATTGAAATAATGGACCCAAGTTTATTCGGCTGCTGAGTCACATCGCCGAAACTAAACGAGGTAGGGCTCTATTAAAACCTGTTTCGAATAGCCTTTTAGATGCACAATAAGATGAGCATAGTGAGATCCCATTCATCGATCTAGAAATAATGTAAAAAAAAATCATTTTTGAAATAGTGGACCCAAGTTTTTTCGGCTGCTGAGTCATAACACCGAAACTAAGAAAGCTGATTTGAATATCTGATTCCTGAATAGCCGATAGTTAGATTCCATTCGTTGATCTAGAAATGATGGCGAGTAATATTTTCAGCAGTAGGTAGTCTCCAGAAATTTCGGGTGGTGTGTTTCTGTGACGTTGAAAACTGTTTGAAACAGCTGTAGTCATTATTAGTTTTCCAATATAAACGTCGTGTATACTGGAACCTATTGTAATTAAGGACTTCTTAATTTGGTCGGTTAATTTCAGTGTGAAGTTAGCGGCCAAATGTTGGCGGCCAAATCGGCCGCCAACTTTTGGCCGCTAACTTCACACCGGTTAAGAAGTGTTAAGACACGTTTGTACTTTGCCGCTTTAAAGTCATGTTTAAACTGTCAAACTAAATTTTCAACAGTACAATGCACCAATGAGTCCAAACTCGTATTCAGACACTGATACGTCCTAAAATTAAATTAAATTATTAACTTTATATTTGTTCCGAAGCATACACTACAGAATAGTATATTAGCATTACATAACATAAAACAAAATAACTGCAATAGTCTTGTGTTTGTCACGAATAAATGTTTCTTTCTGTCTAATATATAAAAAATACAAGGACAAAATGAAAATAATTCCAGTGTAGTTTTGATCGAATTACGCCGAGCTGAGGGCGTCGCAGCTGTTGACGCTTAAGTGCCCGCTTTAAATGACGACGGCTATTTACTCGCTACTTTATTAAGAAGCCACTTTAAATTAACAATTTAGAAAATCGTACCTTTTAGACAACTTGAAAGAGATGTCAGACAACTTGAATGAGTTCGTTCAGTCAGCAAACTAATGCGTAGAATTTTGTGTTTATTACTCAGACGGAAAAAGCCAAGAAAAACGACGTTTTTATTTCTTGGCCTGTAGCTCTAGTATAAGTTCGAAACATTAACTAATTCGAACGCGTTTGCGTTTTGTCTCAAAATGTATGAAAACGCTCTCACCGAGTTTGAAATACGCGCGTTCATCGATTAGCAACAAATGTTATACTCGCTGTTTTAGTTTCCACTAGTGACCGCCAGAGGCGCTGTTCACGTTTTCATACCACTTTCATACATTTTGAGCAACAATTCCGACACAATGACAAAACGCAAACGCGTTCGAATTAGTTAATGTTTCGAAAAAACTTATACTAGAGCTACTGTGTTTGGATGTGGAGAAGTAAGAGTAGGTAATGCTCGATTTTATGCGAAGGCTCGTTAGATATTGCTCGTAGTGAATCTGTATTTTTGTCATTCCCTATCCGCTTATATTCAATAATTTGCGGTTACTATAGCTAATTCCGCCGATTTAAGTTCACCATTGATCGCGGATTCTTTTTTTTTCGATCTTCACATAAATCGTTCAATCAAAATGTATCACATTTTATTTGTTCAAACACCAAATAGCTTTTATACCCTTTCAACTTAATGCAGTTTCCGATCCGTGGCGGAATATTTTTGCTGATGACATGACGCCACACAATGGGTAAGCGACAAAGCTATGTACAGCCTCCATTGTATCTCCTAAAACAAACCATAAAAATAACAACAGTGGGTTAACACGAATAGAAAAGGAAAAGCTGTTAAGCGAAGCGGAAATCGATATGATAATACTTAAAAACAACACGCGGGTAAATATGATACCAGTTTAAATATCCTTTAGTTTTATAATACAACTTTAACTGTATTTTAAAACAGGCAAAGTATATTTTACCATGTACGAACCAAAACAAAGCATAAGATCTTTTGTAGTATACGATAAGAGCAAATGCAAAACAGTACGACAATCCATGCTGAAGATGATGATGATGATGACAACAATCCAATCGCCGTATCATGGTACTCCTTTTTTTTCTGCATTTAACATACCGGGATGGTATAATGTGTTTTATGCACATTTATTTTGACCGTGACTGGGCTCTAACTATCTACGCTTGGTTCTCATTCATTGATGCAAAAGTTAGAAGATTGATATATTGAAATCAAATCGGGATGAGTAACTTACCCGTAGACTTTAAAAGCCCTCAGGCTTATAAATACAAGGCTTTGAAAGTACCTACTGAATTTACTCCAGTCTTTAATTAGCAGCAGCATCGCGATGCATCCGCTAGTTAATTATGTAAAGTGTCAAACTTATATATATATATATATATTAGGTTGATGCAGAAAAAAATGTGCAGGGATGTATATTTGTCATATAACTATGTATTATTGTTTTGTTATATGTATTTGTTTACGTCAAAGAAGAAAATGTCACATATCTATCCCGCCCCACCAAGTCAGGAAGTCGCCTTAAGCGCGTGCCAGGCGGTCGCCGACAAGCCCCTACGATGGAGCGACCTTGGTCCGCACGGACCGGAGTTTAAAGGAAATGCTAACAACAACAGTCTACACGGTCCGTGCGGACCAAAGTCGCCCGTGCGGACCAAATTCGGAGGAACTTGTCGGTGACCGTCTGGTACGTGCTTTAGATCAACCTTACGCGCTATCGAAAACGTTACGCAATCTCGCCTCTCAGTATAAAGATAGCCTGATTATTAATTGTGCCTTCCCTGTATTGATCTTTTTTTATTCAGAATAGGTTTGCGCTTGACCACAAATCACCTGATGGTAGGCGATATTGCGGTCTAGGATGGAACGCGATTACCTAGTAAATACCGATTCACTCTCGCCTTGAAGACCGAAAGGTTGTAGTTTACAGGGAACAAGGAATCCGGCTTACTTCTTCTTCTCCGTCATTACGCTCTTGACAGAGCGGTCGTGGTCACATCGAGGCATTCACGTTGGTGGTAGAGGCGGATACAGCTCTCCGCACGCACTGAGCGAAAAAAATACTAATAATTAGTAAGTTTTAGTGAATCCCAAGACAAGGAGATTATATACTAACGGTTACAAAACAGTTTAGTAGTAATTAGTAGTTACAAGGGCAGTTTTTTTGGTATTAGTAAATAACTATACTATTATCAAAAACTGTTTTGTAACCGTTAGTATAAAATCTCCTTGTCCTGGGATTCACTAAAACTTACTAATAATGAGTTTTTTTTTCGCTCAGTGCGATCTCCCGCCACCTCTCCCGGTTGGCAGACTGTCTGGCGCAGTCAGATATTATATTATTATAGTATAGCGGATTTCACTTGGTCAGTCCAGCGCATAGGTGACCTGCCGCGCGATCTGATTCCTTCCACTTTTCCCTGTACGACCAGCCGCTCTATGGAGTCGCTATCCCGCCTAGAGACATGTCCAAAGTACTGCAGTATGCGCGACTGTACTACGGCCGTCAAACGCTGCGTGATGCTGAGCTCCTGGAGTATGGACACGTTGGTGCGGAACTCTGTCCATGATATCCCGAGCATCTTTCTCCAGCACCACATCTCCAGAGCATCTATCTTTCCCTTTTCCAACTCGCGCACTGTCCACGTCTCTGCCGCGTAAAGAAAAATAGGGAAAACCAGTGTTCGCTCAGTGTTCGGCTTACTGCTTACTGTTAAAGGCTTACTGTTTGAAATGCCACACTATGGCTCACACGCTACACGGGAGACATAAAATCGTGATGAAAACACATTTAGCGAAAGCTACTCCACGCGATAGACACGCGCCCACTTACCAAGTAGGTAAAATACCGTTCACATAAAAACTTCACTCGACTTGTACCGTTGTTGCTACATAGTAAAAGTTAATGAATTTATGGATCTGTTTGTCATATATATGTTGCCAAGTAACGTGACAGTCTCTTTTAGACTATAATATAAACGTTGTATGCGCGTAGATACCTATATAGCTTGGCAAGAAAGTCTAGAAACGGAACTAATTTTTTTCGACCCTGGCTACTACGATTAAATTGGCAATTTTGTCGTGTGACTGTCACCAGTGTTGTTACTTATTCTTATTTAATAAATTTCGCTAATTTATCACAGTTGGAAGCACAATAAAACCACCAGATAATGGATAAAATAAGACGCAGTTCCACCCGTCAACTTATTTATATAATGTTTATAAGCGATGTCTTGCTGAATGTGAGGCCGGAAAATTTTGACAAAGTAAACTTGACATTGGCGAAGCCACTTTTTAAAACTGAATCGAATCGATCATAACAAACGGACCCGAGAATGGCTTTCATATATTCACATACAATTTACGGTTACACCTCCGACACAATGACACAACCCACTGTTTTTCTTATACTGCTGCGATATTTTTAAGTAAGCAATTTTCTTGTCTGACTCTTAAAGCGTATTAAATAGCATCTCAATCAGCTTTCCCTTTGTTCAATATAAATCAGAACAGTACATTTCGCCCGAAACTCTGTGACCTTATATTTCTCATTTTTTCAAAGCATTATAATCAATCTTCTGTAGCCCGGGTCCCCTGGCAAACGAAGATAATTATTCTTTCGGCCTTTAACAATGCCTCGTCGACGGTCGTAGTATTGTAGGTACAAGGTACAATACAACAATATATATTGCACAACCCTTTTCTTGTACGTTTTAACCATGTATTTTATCTTGATAAGAATTAAACTGGAAAGTCCTGTTTTATGTAACCGGCGGTCCGGGGTTTATTTTAAATTAGCCTTTTCCCGCTACTTCATCGGCCTAAATTTTTTTATCATCGCCATAAAATATTATATTGAATGGCTAAAGAGTTATCTTTCTGATAGAAGACAATATGTAGAAATCGCATCACTTTCAGAAGGCATGGAACTGTTCTCTTACAAATCTAAAAGTAGACACAATAAATTTGGAGTTCCACAGGGAAGCATATTGGGCCCTTTGCTTTTCCTAATATATATAAATGACTTACCAGATGTAACCAATCACGAATGTACCTTGTATGCTGACGACATTTCAATTTTGATCCCACTTAAAAATACTTTTAATAATCAAGAATATAATAATGACATAAATGATACTATAAATAATATAATCAAATGGCTAAAATGTAATAATCTCAATGTAAATATTAGCAAGACTACCTATGTTCAATTTCATAATAAACCTGGCAAAAAACAGGACCTAAGAGTGGAGTACGATAAGTCAGCCATAGCTCAAAATAATCAAGTGCCATTTCTCGGAATATTGCTAGATGACAAGCTATCCTGGAAATCGCACATTGACAAAGTATGTGGCAAAATAAACCGTTTTGCATACGCTCTTCGGCGTTTAAGGAAAATAACTAACATGCATACCGCTATTCAGGCGTACCATGCTTACGAGTATGTATGTTCTATACTCAGACATGGGATTTTGATATGGGGTAATTCAATACATATTAAAAGAGTTTTTATTGCCCAAAAACAATGTATTCGTGGCGTCTGTGATGTCCGACAACGAGTATCATGTAAACCTTTATTTAAGAGCCTTAAATTATTTACTGTACCTTTGCTTTATATTTATGAAATGTGTATATTCGTTAAGTCCCACCCAAACTTTTTCAAGAAACTTAGTGATGTTTCAACTTTTAACACCCGATATCCTGAAAACCTATGTATGCCTAAAATTAAGACAAAATTGTTCAATGATAGTTGCTATCCGATGGCTATAAGAATATTTAATGCTCTTCCAAATGAATTTAAAAAGTTAACTCTTAAGGAACTCAAGCACAACCTATCGGACTGGCTACTAACTGAATGTTTTTTACTCCACTAACGATTTTTTGAAAAGAAACCAAATTGGTCGTAGCTATTAAAATAGAACATTGACATTGTTTAATTGTAAAATAAATTCCCATTTTATTAATATTTGCATGCCATCAACTGGCAAAACATGTGAGACTGCACTGCTATTATTAGTTTGTACCACATTTGTAACCACCATGTTTTTAGCAAATAAATGATTTATGATTATGATTTATGATTAATAAAACACCCGCAAGATTGAATATCAAATATGCTATTAGAGCAAATATACTTCGAGTTGCTACGGGTGCAGCATCAATTAAAGCAGTAACATAGAAATTTCACTCCAATTTTACACTTTCAGGGGATACTTGAATTTAAACTTTCGTGAGTCATGTTAAAACTATATTACACTAAACGGTACGGAGTGAAAATTAATACGTGAGTTTAACCTTTAAGTGTAATATACTTTCAGGGGATGATTTCTGGAATAAAAATTGGTTTATTTCCTTTCAGAGGTCTCAATCTATCTCCAGGCTAAATTTCATCGATTCAGTAGTTTAAGTGTAAAAAAGAGTTGACAGAACTACCTACTTTCGCTATTAGAATGGCTCGGGGTATTGCCCTCGCAACAAGTGTTTAACTTTGATTTGTAAACCAGCTAATGTTTTTCGACGCACACAAACACTATAATTAGGTACCTATGCACAAACACGGATACTAACTTAAAGAAGCAATGTCAAGTTTTCAATTTACATCTAATAAACTGCATTCGGTATTATGAAATCAAATGAATACTTAGTTGGATCATTAATATCATTATTCATTATGCATATTTCAGTGGCTGTTTATTTTTTCTATATTCACATTAATAGCTTACTTGCAGCGTTGCGACAACATATTGAAATATCTTACCTAATTCACTTTCTTTGTTTCAGAATAAAAACAAAACCTCAAGGAACACAAATGCATTTTGTATGTACAACAAGAGCAAAGATTCACTCTCTAGAATGACTGTTAAAATTTTACGTCAGCTCTTCACACCCTAGGGAGAGGATGGAGCTCAGAATATCTTCTAAAAAAATATAAAGTTTGTATGAGTTGTAGAGATTGCATTGTAATAGTACATTACTTACCAAGGGCGGTA
The DNA here is from genome assembly GCA_951800055.1 of Cenopis cana. NCBI lineage: Eukaryota > Metazoa > Arthropoda > Insecta > Lepidoptera > Tortricidae > Cenopis > Cenopis cana. The sequence continues at coordinate 15,705,123 of OX637479.1, read as the reverse complement.
AAACAAAGAATTTCTCAGATCACAGGTATTTGACGCCCGAGCCGAAGGTAAGGGCGATAAATATGCGATCTGAGGCTTTCTTTATTACCGCCCGTGGTAAGTGTAGTGTAGGTACACACCTGTTTATACGTTTACCTTTTCAGTTAGTTTCTTTATGTAGTTTCTGTCAGCTGTCATTCGTTTGTTCCGAATAAAATCGTGAATCAACAATGGTGCTTTATTCCTGAGGCTGCCCTATTTTACATTGGCGAACGAGGATTTGGGATTAATTTGGGCTGGGACAAAGCGGAAACATGTCAGTGGGTAAAATTGGCGAATTTCACCCCGCGACGGGTAACTGGGCGTTGTACGTCGAGCGCATGGAGATGTACTTCAAAGTGAATGCGATCGCCGACAATTTGTGGTTACCTACATTAATCGCCGTAGTGGGCGATGAAACGTATGAACTGCTAAGCAACTTAGTTAGTCCGAAAAAGCCAGCAGATTTAACTTATGAGGAAGTTACTGCGGCGCTGCGGAAGCACTTAGAACCAAAACGCTCCGTGATGGCTGAGAGGTACCGTTTTCGTCAACGTCGGCAGAGCAAGGACGAGAGTATCACGCAATTTATCGCAGAGCTGAAGAAAATGGCAAAGTATTGTGAGTTTTCTTCGACACTAGAGGATAATTTGCGCGATCAATTAGTGTGCGGTATTAGGAGCGACGTTATAAGACAACGTTTATTCGCGGAGGACGACTTAAAATATGAAAGCGCAGTTAAGCTCGCTGGTGCGTTAGAGGGAGCGGAGCGCGATGCGGCGGCCGTGGAGCAGGCGGGACCGAGCGGCACGGGAGGCCCGGGAGAGAGCGGCGGCGGCGGCGTGGTGCACGCGCTGGTCGCGGGCCGACACGCGCAGCGAGGGCGCGGTCGGAGAGGGAGCGCGGCGCCGGAAACTACGCGGCGGGCCGGCGATGCGGCGCTATGCGACGCGTGCGGGGCGGCCGATCACACCAACGCAGGATGCAGATTTAAGAACTTCGTGTGTCGCTTGTGTGGCAATAAAGGCCACCTTAGACGTGCCTGTCCAGAGCGTGCGGGCGTTGCTATGAAGGGACGAGGCCGGTCGGGCGTGCACACCGTGCAAGCGTCGGCGACGGCAGCGTCTAGTGAGACCGATGAATCGGAACTAGAGGGGGACCTCCATCAGCTGTGCTTAAACAGCTATAAACCGGTGAGCATTGGTGTATGGATTGATAATGTGCAATTGAGTATGGAAATGGACACGGGGGCAGCGGTGTCTTGCATTAGTAGAACCACCTACTTGCAGTATTTTAAGCATAGGCCCCTCGGGGAATCAGACATTGTGTTCAAATTTTATGACGGTACAAAGATTAAGCCTTTAGGCGTCATTACACCAGTGGTTAAATACCAGGGGAAGGTCAAAACATTAGAATTGTTCGTTGTAGATGGCGGGTCGACTTCGTTGCTGGGTCGCCACTGGTTAAGCGAGTTGGGTATTGACACTCCCACTTTTAAGAAAAACCAAAACGAGTTGTCAAATTGTAAAACAGAATGTTGTGATGTATCGATTTTACTTGACAGGTATAAGGAGCTGTTCAAGAGCGGACTCGGGCGGTTTACGGGCGGTAAAGCAACGTTGCGAGTGCGCGAGGGTGCCGCGCCGGTGTACTGTCGGGCGCGCCCCCTGCCGTACGCGATCAAGGACCAGGTCGACCAGCAGCTCGACGACATGCTGCGCGAGGGTATTATTGAACCTGTAGACACTTCGGAGTGGGCCACTCCCTTGGTGCCGGTAAGGAAACCGGATGGTAGCTTACGTATATGTGCTGACTACAAAATAACATTGAATCCCGCGTTACTTGTAGACAGGTTTCCACTGCCCAGAATAGATGACTTGCTCGTGGGGCTAAACGGGGCACAAGTTTTCTCTAAAATAGATCTCTCGCAGGCCTACAATCAGGTAGAGTTAGACGAATCAAGCAAAGAGTTTACAGTCGTCAACACGCATAAAGGCCTATTTAGGTATAATAGGTTAGTTTTTGGGTTGTCATCTAGTCCTGGAATCTTTCAGCGCGTTATGTCAAACCTGTTAAATGACATTCCAAATGTGGAATTCTTTCTGGATGATATTATCATAGCAACAAAAACAGAGAAGGAGCATTTGGAAACGTTGGAACGTGTATTTAGCAGGTTACATAGACACGGCTTGAGGCTTAAGAAGGCAAAGTGCTTGTTCATGGTCGATCAAGTCAAGTACTTAGGATATATAATTTCTAAGGATGGCTTAAAAGTAGACCCTAGTAAGGTAGAGGCGATAACCGAAATTCCTACGCCCAGAAATGTTAACGAACTGCGCTCATTTTTAGGTTTAGTGAATTTTTATGCTAAGTTTGTGAAAAACATTAGTGCCGTGCTAGCACCTCTGTACAACTTGCTTAAAAAAAAACAGAGTGGAAATGGTGCAGCGCCTGCGAAAATTCGTTTTGCACGATTAAAAACGTTCTTACCAGTGCAAAGGTGTTAGTACATTATGACCCTAGCAAACAACTCATCCTTACTAGTGATGCGTCAAGTCGAGGAGTGGGCGGGGTCCTCACCCAGCCTTGTAGCGGGGGAATTGAACGACCGGTTGCTTATGTATCGAGGTCTTTGACTAAGGCGGAAAAAAATTACTCACAGATTGATAAGGAGGCGCTAGCTATTGTATTTTGTTTAGAAAAATTGCACCAGTACCTGTATGGGCGGCGCTTTACCTTGCGCACGGACCATAAACCACTAGTCAGCATATTTGGGCCGAAACACGGCGTTCCAATGATGGCGGCTAGTCGGTTGCAACGGTGGGCTATAAAGTTATCGGCGTATACTTATGACATAGAGTACATAAATACTAAACTGAATGGCGCGGACGGTCTGTCGCGCCTACCGCTGGAGAGGAGTACTAGTGAGGGCTCTCGCGAGGTTCCGGAACAAACCTACTTGCACTTTGCTCAGGATGCATTGTCATTAGACTATAACGTTATAAAAAAATATACGCAACGCGACCCGGCTTTAAGTCGTATCTTAGGCTATTTAAGAGAGCAGTGGCCGGAAGTAAATGAATTAAAAACTATGCAACCTTATTTTAATCGTAAAGTGGAATTGTACGAGGAACTGGGTTGTGTTATGTGGGGCCATAGAGTGGTTATTCCGGAGGCGTGTCGTAAAAAGGTTTTACAAGAGTTGCACGAATGTCATATGGGCATAGTGAAGACGAAGGCGTTGGCAAGGAGTTATGTTTGGTGGCCAGGGGTCGACGAAGCGATTGAAGGTCTGTGCCGCGCCTGCACCGTGTGCGCCGCAGAGGCGGATGCGCCGCCGAAACAAGCACCGAGCCTGTGGCCGTGGCCACACAAAGCTTGGTCGCGGGTGCATATGGATTACCTGGGGCCGCTATTTGGGAAATTATATTTAGTCATGGTTGATGCAGGTTCGAAATGGTTAGAAGTGTTCGAGGTCCCTAGCACGGCGGCCCAGCATGCTATCGCAAGATTGAGTGAAACTTTTGCGCGGTGGGGGATACCGAAACAGATAGTCTCCGATAATGGGCCCCCGTATACCAGTGCAGAGCTAGCAACTTTCTTAGGTAAACAGGGCGTGGAACACATTTTTGCCGCGCCATACCATCCGGCCTCTAACGGTGCTGCTGAAAATGGTGTGCGTACGGTAAAACGGGTTATTCGGAAAGCGGTTCGTCAAAAACTTAATGTCAACCTAGCATTAAATACGTTTTTACTGTATTATCGGAACACGGAGCATTGTACAACGGGAGTAAGTCCAGCGGCACTAATGTTAGGCAGGCAGGTTCGCACGAAACTCGATGCATTAAGGCCCGACTGTGAATCCCGAGTTCGTAGGGCACAAAAGCGGCAAGTGCGGAATAATGGTGGCAAATCGGAACCCGCCTATGAGCCCGGGCAACAAGTTTGGGTGCGTCAGTATCAAGGAGGGACGAAGTGGGTCCCGGGTGAGGTGACACAGCAATTAGGCTCGAGGGACTACCAGGTAGTAGACGAGCAGGGAACGTCAGCACATAGGCATAGGGATCAGTTGAAGCTAAGACCTAGAAGCTCATTAGTTTTTCCCGGCAGTCCGGGAAGACAAGAGAGGGCCCCACCCGTAGTTGAAGAGGTTCGTCCAGCGGTCGACTCTGGTTCTGAGGTCGTGAGAGCAAGGGTTACCAACACGGTGGCCGACAGTGCACCGGTCGCGCCACGTTTGTCTTTTACGAGCAATTCTTCTGCTAGCGCGACTGCAGAAACACCTGAGCAGTCCGCTGCGGGCGCAGGGTCGGATCCGCCGACTGCCTTACCGCCCCGAGCACGACCTATCCGTCAATGTAGATTAAACAATCCGCCGTGTTATAAGACTTAGGTCTTGTATGAGGTCATTTCTTAAGTACTAAGTTAGTTTTGTGTTGTTTATAATTAAGTCGTTTATTGTTTAATGTGTTGTTGTTGTTTGCTGAATAAGAGTGGAGGTGTAGTGTAGGTACACACCTGTTTATACGTTTACCTTTTCAGTTAGTTTCTTTATGTAGTTTCTGTCAGCTGTCATTCGTTTGTTCCGAATAAAATCGTGAATCAACAATGGTGCTTTATTCCTGAGGCTGCCCTATTTTACAGTAAGTACAAAATTTAATGTCACCCCCTGGCCAGGAAGTTGGATTTCCTGCGCGTGGAGCTTTTATTTATTTTTATAGACGAAAAGTAAATAGATAGTATACTTACGTAAAACTAATTACCTAAGTTAGTTGTGTATCAATGAACACACAATAATTATGCAAATATTGTTCATCTTGGCCTAACACGATATGTATTTACTTATCTCTGATGTCTCGACATGGGGTCACCAGCCGTCATCTCAAATAACTGACAACTGAGCAAATTGTCAACAGAAATATGGGCACATTTAACTACCCTACAAAAAGGTGAATGGTAGATCAGAAAAAAAACCATCTAAAAAGTGCTTAATAACTTACATTTCACTAAGACGGTTTGCCACTTAAGGAGCAACATAACATGGTACAGCGATATGGTTCCAGACGAAGCTGTTATCTGATCCGTGACGACACATTTGGATTATTTGGAACCCTGCCATACTCACTCAACCGAATTCTACGTCAGCAAGGGCGCAGCCGTTGAAAAGCGTTTGTGAAATATTAGTGGCTTATTACAGTCGTACAGAGTAGTCTACTATTTTAACTTTTAAACTCTATTATATAAATATTAGGGATCAAAAAAGGTTTTTATTTTTTGCCTTACTGTACCTTTAGGATAATGAAAAGTTTATTTTCGGGTCCATGCCGGACTAGTTTATTGCCACTGGAACTAGGCCCGTATTTCACCAACTTGACAATTGTCACCTTACAATGACAATTAGGTTTACATTGCCGGGCCGGTAAGTATCGATGTTATCCAACGACCATCTTCACGTGACGACTCGGAAGTGTACTTGAAATTGTCATTGTCAGATGACAATTGTCGAGTTGGTGAAATAGGGACCAGGGGGGCGATTTTTGAGTGTCGAACGGTCGACTTTTCACTCGACAACTGTCAAAACGTCATAGTATTTTGACAGATCTCGAGTGAAAATTCGAGCGTTCGACACTCGAAAATCGGCCCCCTGGTGTATCCCACTCGGAAAAAATTGTCCTGAAATGAAGGTGTCATTTTGAAAGCTGACTATACCTCCTAATATATGCCCCTAGCTCTATGTTGTCCAGGTTATTGCAATAGGTATTTTAACTGTGTTAAAAAGGTGAATCGATATCAGTTTAAGTACTTATAAAATACAAGCTTTTTCCCGCGACCTCGTCCGCGTACAAACATCCACTATTCCACTCCCTATTTCATTCCTTCGAAACAAGTTTTTCGGAATGAAAGTATTCTGTGTGTTAAACTAAGCTATATACTCGTTGAATACCAAGTTTCATCATAATTCGTTCAGCCATTTTTGCGAGATTGAGTAACACATCTAAACATTCGCATTTATAACATTAGTTTTAGTTTAGTAGCTATTAGCTTTATAGTTTTAATAAAATATGCGGGACATCCCAACATTGATCTTAGGTAATAAATTCCAAGCTCTAATTAAGAAATACCTACTGGAATTTTAATCGCAGGCTCCGACGTTGAAGGCTTGTGAATAAGTGATTAAGTCATTAGCGTTTTTGCTAGTAAGTCTTTGTCTCTGGACCCGAGGCAAAATCTCATAAAAATGGCTCCATGTTTTTTTAATCTATGAAGTACTATGCTACTACAAGTACTACGCAAGAAGCGAATGAACGCACCATACATTTTACTATAAGCAGTACTTTTTAGTTAACAAAACAGAGTATAGTGTCAATATATAATTTTGTTTCAATGTTCATATAAGTTTGTATATTTAAAGAACTATGCAAGCGCCTGGTCGAGGCTTCTCGTGACCAGAAGGCTGGCTTTAACCTCGCCCAGAGGATCAGCATTGCCATACAACGTGGCAATGCTGCCAGCCTTCTGGGCACACTCCCGCCTGGCAGCGATTTGGGACAATTTTTTTATCTTTCGTTTTAGTTTATTTTTAGCTTAGTTTTAATTTATATGTAATTTAGTTTTATTTTTAGGTCTAGTTTTAGTTCAAGATTTTTTTTGTAATTATTACTCATTATGTTAATTTACTTATAAATAAATAAGTTTGTGTATTGCGCCTATAAGTTTACGTTAGAATGATAATACGCGAGCGGAAATACACTGGAGTGGAGGCGCGTTCCGTTTAACACTGGTCTTATTCTACCATGGTGTATGTTGTTAAAATAGCTTTTTAAGTCTGGTAAATAAGTAAAATTTCGTTCTACACTTTTATTTCATTCAGCAACTAGTCTTTGAATGTTTCAACGGAAGCTATTTTCGAAGCAATAATTCAAAATTTCAATAGATTGTAATAGTATCTTCAGTTCACGGAAAAATCCTACGAGCCAGGTGCCCACCCGTTGGGGAATTACTTGGTAATTCTATCCACTAAAACCTCCACGTCGTCGGCTAGTATCTGGGTCATTGTCAGATTTAGGTACGCGTCTTTTCGGTGGACATGTCACAAGTTAAGGGCTACAAAGCTTAATTTTCGATTGATCTGATAACCCGCATAATCTGTAATTCCGTGTCTATAAAGCCATGTAATAAAAACGTAAATTACATGCACACAAGCCGTTAACTATTGGCCACCGAATGGACAACTTTTGTTTTTCCGACTGACAATGACCCATCTACGCTCTCATGCGAAGGGCTCGGATCTCATAATAAACGCACTGCCGCAGATTTTAAACCTCTACGCTACATAGTTACAATATCATTTTGTTGTCTGTAATAGTCGAGTGGTCTAAACAAATCTGTCAAAAGCCTGTTTATAAAAGAAAAACCTCTTTTGTTTTTCTCATGTAAGGCAAAAATTAAAGGACAGAAAACCATGTTTGGGACTTTACAGAGACCGGATTTTAGGAGGACTTTACGTTTATCGAAACTGTGATTAATGGAACGTCACTTGCAGCTAAAATCCGGTATTGCCTCGCCGGGGAATAGAATTGGCTTTCGAATTAAAATGTTTCGATGGAGAAATTTCTGATAGAAAAGGAAAGAAAAAGTGATAATCAGGAATATACAATGAATAAAAATAAATCAGTACTGTTTACACCGTTACTATGCACACTCACCTGGTTACCAATCGAATATGACGACAAGACGGCTCTGTCTTAAGGAATTTGTATCAAACAACCGTTATCTAGTTTCTGTTAAGCACAGCGCCATCTAGTGGTCCATAAGTAAGAAATCGTCTTAAACATACTCCCGCCCAAATGACAGAAGGTCATTTGATAAACAAAATAAACTTGAACATAACTGTCTGAACTTCCACTTCACTAAACTATATTGTCTATTATTAGCACCACTGTCTGCACTATTCGTCCACATGGCTCAATAAAGGACACAATTTTGAAATTGCGCGTCTCAACACTCCTGAAGAGGTGCGCACATCATAAGTTCGGGTAAGTTGGTCTTTGCCAGGGTATTTCTTAATAATTTGTCCCATAGGCCAACGACCAGGTGGGAATCTTTGGTCCTTTATAATAACCAAGTCTCCTTCACCAAATTCTTGTTTGGATTGTCTCCATTTAGGTCTCTGTTGCATTTGAGTCAAATACTCAGATTGCCATCTATTCCAAAAGTCTTGGACCATTCTGGTTGTCAATTGCCAACGATCGAGTCTATTTATTTTTTCATATTGTAGGTCATCACATGGCATAACAATCGTGGGCTCTCCGATCTCCTGGATGGTCACTAATTGGTGAAAGGGGGCGTGAATTCAGACAAGCTTCAATCTCGGCTAGTACAGTACTCAACTCTTCAAAGGTTAATGTAGTGTTTCCAACTATGCGTTTCAAGTGGTACTTAGTTGATTTCACTCCTGCCTCCCATAATCCGCCAAAATTGGGAGCTCCAGGGGGGATATATTTCCATTTTGTCCCTTCTTTATCCAGCATTGAGGCAAACTCGTCAGGAATACTGGACTTTCCTTGTTTCCACACCTCTATTAACTCTTTCTCTGCGCCGATGAATGAAGTTCCATGATCGCTCCACATTTCTGCCACGTATCCTCGCCTTGACACGAATCTTTTAAAGGCGGCCAGGAATGCCTGAGTTGTCATGTCACTAACAAGTTCTATATGCAGTGCTTTCGTGCACATACAAACAAATAGGCATATGTATGCTTTATAAGATTTTGCTCCTCTTCCTTTGCTCATTCTGACATTTAAGGGTCCCGCAAAATCTACGCCGGTGATCAGAAACGGTCTGGAGGATTTTACTCTATTGCTAGGTAAATCTCCCATCTTCTGTTCCCTATTCTTCGCACTCTGTCTCAAACATATGACACACTCCCGCACAAAACGTTTAACGCTGTTCGCTGCGTTAATTAGCCAATATTTGCCACGCAAATAAGTAATCATCATTTGTGGAGGGCCATGAAGAGTCTTGGTGTGAGCTTCTCTCAAAAGCAATGGTAGCAGTGCGTTGTTTCTCGAAATAATAACCGGGTGTTTCTTTGCAAACTCCATGTCTGCAAATTTCAGTCGACCTCCAACTCTTAACACGTTCTCCTTATCAAGAAAAGGTGAGAGAGATAGTAAGTTGCTCTTCCTTTTTAAGTCTCTACTATTTTTCAGATCTTCAATCTCTTCAAAGTGTTCTACTTCTTGTGATATTCTAATGCAGGTTGTTAGTGCTTCATTTCTTTCTTGGTATGTCAGGTAAGATGGTAAATCTTTATTATTCTTGTCCAGGATTCGTAACCAACGTCTGCAGTATGCAACTACACGTGTAAGTTTTTCTAGCGACGAGTATTTTTTCAGCAAGGTAAGTTTCTCTTCATTTTCATTTGTCACTAGAATTGTAACTATATTCTTCCTTTTCTCTAAAGCTGTGTTTAATGGTATTCCTTTTTCTAATCTGACTTCTTTCTCTTTCAGCATTTTAGGTCCGTTCCACCAAATATCTGTCGTAATAAGTTTTGCGGGCATCACTCCTCTCGAAGCAGGATCAGCAGGATTCTCTTTAGTGTTGACGTAGAACCAGTGATTAGCGTCGGAAATTTTTGTGATTTCTACTACTCTGTTCTTCACAAACGGTTTCCATTTCATCGGGTCTCCGTGTATCCAAGCCAAAACTACTTGACTGTCTGACCAAGCGTATATTTTACTTGGCTGCACTTCCAAAGCGTTGGCTATTTGTTTGAGAAGCTTAGTCAACAAAGTAGCGGCCAGTAGTTCTAACCGGGGTAAAGATACCGTCTTGATTGGTGAGACCTTTGTCTTTGCTGTGATGAGTGACACATGCAATTCTAGACTGGATGTCTTCGTCGTGTGCATCCAACGATCTAAGCTGATGTCTTTCAAAGCTGGTAGTTCTCTTCTATACTGTAACCACTCTTTCTGTAGTTCTTCTGAAAGTCTATCATCCCATGATATACCCTCTTTCCATAGTCGTTGCATGAAGATCTTGGCTATAATGACGCTTGGCGCTATCCATCCCATTGGGTCGAATAGTGATGCTATCTCGGATAGTACGGCTCTTTTAGTCATGGGTGTACTGTCGGAGTTCTTAATTTGACTGGGTAATGAGATTTTGTCACTTTTAACTTCCCATGTGATTCCCAATGTTTTCACACTTTCTTTACTTTTAATCTCAACCTTTTGTGTGTCTTCTCGTTTCTGTTGCAAATCTAACGCTTTCATGAAGTCTTCGCTATTTGAACACCACTTCTTTAATGGAAATCCTCCGGAACATAGAATTTTGGTAACTTGTTTTTGAATTTCTATGGCTTCTTCTTCTTTATCTGTGCCAGATAGCAAATCATCCATGTAGAAATCTCGTAAGATCATTTTCTTTGCTTCGGGGTAGTCAGATCCTTCATCTGTCGCTGTTTGTCTCAGAGTTTTTATGGCTAAATATGGAGCACAGGCTGTCCCAAATGTAACTGTCAAAAGCTTGTAATCTTCGATTGGGCCATTTGGATCTGGTCTCCACACAATTCTTTGATAGTTCGCATGTTCCTCGTTCACTCGTATTTGTCTATACATCTTCTCTACGTCTGCTACGAAAGCTATCTTGTACTTTCTCCATCTCATGAGAATTGCTCGTAGATCTTCTAACAATGGGGGTCCGATAAGTAACTCGTCATTTAAGGATATCCCATTGGTTCCTTTGCAAGAAGCATGAAAAACCACTCTCACTTTGCTGGTTTCTCGCTCCATTTTTACGACTGCGAAGTGAGGGAGGTACACGCCTTCTTTTGTTTCTTTTTCTTCTATTTTCTTCATGTGGTTAAGTGTGATATATTCTTCTAAGACTTTGTTGTACTCTTTCATTAACTCTGTTTTACTCTTAAGTCTGTTCTCAGTAGACTTCCAGCGGCTCAATGCTATCTCTCGGCTGTTAAGTGGTAGAATCGGTAGCTCATGTCTGAACGGCAAGTCTACTACATAACGTCCGTCGTCGTCTCTTTTGGTGGTTTTCTCGTATAGTTCTTCTACTTTAATATCTTCCGCTTTGAGCTTCTGTGTCTCTTCCTCTATTGTCTCTATCTCCCAGAACTTCTTTAACATTTGATTCAACTCGACGTTTAAATGCATACTTATGAATGGTTTCTTCTCTTGCTCTCTTTCTGGCTCGACTGCAATTTTTCCTGATATTATCCAGCCCAGGTGTGTGTGTAATGCAATGGGAGAACCTGGAACGCCTTTAATCAGACCAGGTTGTATCATCTCGTTGTAAACTTCTACTCCCAGCAGAACGTCTATGGGTCCTGGTTGGTAATAAGTCGGGTCAGCTAGTTGTAGTTCTCTCAGATGTACCCAGTTCTCAATTGTTAGTTTCTCGGAAGGCATGATGCTAGTTACTCGCTTTACTAGGTAGGTGGTGATATTCATCTTCTTGTCTGGATTATATCGTGAGGAAATTTCAATATCTGCTGCAAATCTGATGGGAGTGCACATCTGACCAAGACCAGATACGTGTCCATTCACGTGCTTTCTCTTCAATCCCATAGTTTGAGCTGCAGATTCGCTGATGAAAGATTCCTGAGAACACGGAACGAATAAAGCTCTTAGTACGAATTCTCTTCCTTGTTCATTCATCACGTTAATCCAGGCTGTGGATAACAAAGCTGTCATGTTGCCTGTGGTTAGATGGGTTACAATTTCTTTCTCGCGTTTAGTATCTTGTTTCGTCTCTCTATCTCGTTTGTATATTTGAATCTTGTTCTCTCTCTCTTGTTTTGCGTCTTCATGGTTTTCTTTCTCTTGGGATTGGTACGGTGTGTTTCTGTGCAATAGTGAGTGGTGTCTTCTTCCACACTTCTGACATGAGAACTTGCTTTTGCAGAACTTGCATTTGGAATCAAACAGTTGAAACATAATTGATGGTTTTGTATGAAATCTGTTTTCTTTTCTAGCGTCAGTTCTTGAAATTCTCTACATTGGGTTATACGATGGTTGTGCTTGCAAAATGCACACTTGATTGCTGGTTCAATGTGAAATGTTCTCGACTCGACATCAACAGTGAAATGTGGTTCTCTTTGGGAGTTCTTGTTAGCACTCTTGAAGATGTTCATGTTCATGGATTGGTTTGGTTGCATCATTTCTAAAACTCGGAATCTCTTCTCTAAAAACTTCTTGAACATGGACATGGTTGGTAACTCAGAAATATTCAAAGTGCTCGCTTCTTCTTCCCACTCTTTGTGTGTTTCATTGTCTAGCTTCTCTACTATGATGTAAATAATTAGCGTATCCCATGAACTGGTGTTAATGTTTTGAACTTTTAACTTGTTTAAACACTCCATTGTAGTATCCAGTATCTCTCGAATCGCTTTTGCTGTGCCGGTAAGAATTTTCTTTTGATTCATCAACTTGTTCAGTATAGCGTTTACTATGACTCTCTTGTTATTGTATCTATTTTGTAGTGTGAGCCATGCCACTTCATAGTTGCACTCTGTGACTGCCAGATGATCCAATAGCTGGGCAGGTTCTCCAGACAAATAACTCTTCAGATAATGCATTTTTTGAACACTGCTCAGGTTTTGTTTATTGTGGATGAGTGATGCGAACATGTCGTGAAACGATGTCCACTCTTGATAACTGCCTGTAAATTTCGGGATATCGATTTTCGGTAGCCTCACATCATCGCTGACACTATTTCCTGGCATTAGGGCTAAACTCGTTCGAGTTGCACAGGTTACAGAACCTTCTAGCATATCTGTCATCTCTGCTTTCAACTCGATGAACATTTCTTCACACGCGGAATACACATCATCTTTAAAGTATTCGAGGGTTAGTTTATCCTCGGGCTTCGCTATCTTTATCAAGGTTCGATTGTTACCCACAAAATGACTCCAATATTCTTCCAAAGATTCTTTTCTCGTTCTGACGTATCCCATTGTTAATCGAGCTTTCGGGGTTTTCTTGAAATTCATTTTCGCCTTGAGTATCATTGAACACGTATTTTCTTGCTCTGCTAATAAATTTCTCACTTCTTCCGACATTTTGAATCTGTTTTATTAAAAACCACGCAAAATTGATATAATCACTTCGAAATATTGAATAATACTGTTTAGCAAAATAAATATTGTCCAAAATAAATTTTCGTGTAGCAAATGTAAACGTCAAATGAAAAATTTTCAATGTCTTTTCTTTTGTTCTACACTATTTTTCAAATTTTGACAAGTCTCTTTAGTCACTTTCACTGATTTGACAACTTGTCACAACCTATTTTCTTTGAAATATTCTAAGTGTTTTTTGTCACGAATTTTTCTAAGTCCACTGAATAAATTTTTGAAATTTTACAAGTCTTTGAACTATGTCCGAATTTACACAACTGACGTTTCACTTCTATTTCTAACACTTCTAAGGTTCACTTTTCACTTCACTGTCACTTACTTCACTTTTCCTCTCGAAGGACCACTTTGTTTACACCGTTACTATGCACACTCACCTGGTTACCAATCGAATATGACGACAAGACGGCTCTGTCTTAAGGAATTTGTATCAAACAACCGTTATCTAGTTTCTGTTAAGCACAGCGCCATCTAGTGGTCCATAAGTAAGAAATCGTCTTAAACAAGTACATATAAACGTAAAAGTTCTGACTGACTGACTGACTCACTTAAATCAATGCCCAGCCCAAACCGTTGGACCTCAAGAGCTGATTTTTTCACAATAGGTAGTTTTTTAACGTTCCACTAAGAAGGGGTTTTTCAAAATTTACCCCCTAAGAGGATGAAATGAGGGTCCAAAGTTTGTATGGGGAAACCAGGTCAGATTCGACTATTTAATTCTAAACTTCACACGAGTATTTCTAACAATAAATAATTGTAAATACGTGTTTCAGGGTTTTTGAAAATTCAACCCCTAAAAGGGGGAAATGTGGTTACAAAGTCAAAAATCTACATGGACGTACGACATATAGGACCTAATAAAGAACTTCCACGCGGACGATGTCGCGTCGCGGGCGACAGTTAAAGTATTTGCATAACCTGCAAGTGCAATACCATTACAGGCATGCCAAATGCGTATTGCGTAGTCGTGAGAGGTATGCACTGCGTTGACGGCCATGCTCTACGAAAATAAAAACAAGACGAGGGAGCGGGGCACGTCCCAGTTAATCCTTTATTGGATATTTAACACAATGAAAACTTCAGCACTACTACAGCTTGGATAATTTTTGTGAATTGCGGCTGAATTATCGTATATGTAGTGTGAGGTCACACCCTAATAAAGCAGCTGTTCACAGCTGAGCTGATACACATCTGATGGAAACTTAATAATATTTTCCTTTGTACTATTTCCTACAACTAAACCGCAACCGCAAATTCGAAACCGCAAAATTCAGTTGGTTATATAATATGAAAAAAAATGGAATTTTAATTAAAAAATCTGATTATTCAATATAATGGGATTTTTTGGTAAAATATACGTTAATAAACATTAGCATACAATTTCAAGTTCATGGGTCAATGGGTAGTTAAAATAGTACATTACTTACCAAGGACGATAAAACAAAGAATGTCTCAGATCGCAGGTATTTTACGCCCGAGCCGAAGGCAAGGGCGATAAATATGCGATCTGAGGCTTTCTTTATTATCGCCCGTGGTAAGTACAAAATTTTATGTCACCCCCTGGCCAGGAAGTGGGTTTTTTCGCGCGCGGAGCGTGCGATAATGGCCACTTTATGGCTAGGTGTGACATAAAAATATTTTGTGACAGACGACAGACGGACGCGTGAGTGACAGCAATAGGGTTCCGTTTGGACCCTGCGGATACGGAACCCTAAAAAATTATAAGGATCAGTACAGTAATCATTAATACATATTACCTAGGTATTTAACCAAAAAATAAATGTACATATTTTTTCCTGATATTATGAAGGTGATAATTAATGTCCTCGTACCTACTTAATCATTATTGCTAAGTATCGTTATCCGATATGACATTTATAGTTGCGGCCGCACGAGAATATTGCGATGACATCATAGGACAGGTAATTCACCTTTTCTGAAAGGGTCCTTAAATACTCCTGGGACTCGGGTCTTAGTGGGATTAGACGTTATTATAACAGCTTACTCGATTTCATTTGAAATCTAAGTGTTTGCGGTTAAAAATGGAATGCATGAGTCTACTTTTAATATAGGTACTTCGGAATTTTGGTGAATTATAATAAATATAATTTTTAACGTAAACTATTTCACTCCCTATTCATTGAAGTTCTTAAGACTTAGCTTCTACATTTTTTTATTAAAAGGAAAATATAAATTAACTAGCTTTTGCTCGTGACTTTGTCCGCGTAGAACGTTAGAACTCGTTCATGGCGTTAGAATTTAAAATAATTATATTTTTGTTGACATGCTTTTTTATTTGATTTTATCATGGTTACTTAGGGGACCACTTTTGAGCTCGAAATCTGTTTATAGCAATAAAAAACATATAAATAATCATAAAAGTTCGCGGCAACCGTCACGGTTCAAAAGTTTAATATTTGATCTACGATAAAAACATACAAAAATGTAAAAAACTCTAATTTTAAATTTTTATTTGTTCTTTGTCATTTTGACAAGAAAAAGTTGATTGACCCAATAACTATTCTTTTATTTTAGGCGCTTACCTAGTTATCGCTCTTCCATACAAACTTCTACCTCCTTAAGGGATGATTTCCGGAATAAAAAATATCCTATGTCCTTCCCCGGGACTAAGGCTCCGTACCAAATTTCATCTTAATCGGTTCAGCGGTTTAAGCTTGAAGACAGACAGCTAACTGTCTGTTACGCCTTCAAGCTTAAACCGCTGAACCGCGTGTCTGATACACACTTTCGCATTTAAGTATAATTGACCGAGTAAAACGAGGTCTCTGTTTTAGCTTCGACAAAAAAGCTTTCGTATGTCCGGCCGGATTTTTGTATGTCCTCCTCTACAGGTCGCATTTATCAACCGATTTTCGTGAAATTTTGTGAGCAGGTTCGGTAACTATATAGAATTTATTTGTAGAGTAATTTTTTGTTACGTCGTTGGCTGTTCTCCTCTACAGGTCGCATTTATCAACCGATTTTCGTGAAATTTTGTGAGCAGGTGCGGTAATTCTATAGAATTTTTTTATCGAGTCACTTTTTCAAAATTTAAAAAAAAAAAACAATTTTTTTATCAATTATTTTGTGTTTCTGCGGCCGAATTTCGATTTGTTCACCTCTAAGGGTCGCATTTCACAACAGATTCTCGTGAAGTGTTGTAAGCACGTTCTTTGATTACATCGAATATTTTTGTCGAGAAATCTAAAAAAAAATCTATGGTTTGTCCTCCTCTACAGGTTCGATATCGAACATAGTTTTGGAAATAAAAAAAACACTCACGAGGTCTACAGCTCACAGAGCCACTAGTATTAGTATGGATTAATATGGATTACAAAAACTAACCTTATATTGTGGTAATAAGTACCGTTTGAAATGTAGTTTGAAAAATTTCTAACAGTTTTAGAATTTCTAATAGGGGGAGGGATATCGTTCCAGCATTTAGTGGCTAAGTATCGAAAACTGCCACGAAATGCAGGAGATTTGCCATGTCTCGGGCAGACAAGTATAGAGGCCCATAATAGTCAACACTAACAAAATTAATAGCTGTTCATTTGATTGATTGATCACCGGAGTCTCCACGGCTCATTGGCGATAAGTATTCATGGACCTTGGTTGAAGGACATTATTAATTTACTTGCTGCCAATTTTTGATTGATTAATTAATCAACCAAAAATAGAACATACATATTAGGTACATACATACAAGGACACTAATTTACAAGTTTGGGTTTGCTTAGGCAGTCAACTATAATGTATGCCTCATGTGCCTGCCAGTACATACATATATAGTATATAACATGGTACCAAAAGCCTAATAGGGTGGTAGTTTAATAGCAGTTCGATCCACATAAAACTATATTACAAAAACTGATAGAGACATTTCTTGGTTTCCAACAAATCGAACCTGAAAATTGGGGTCACCACGAAAGGCATTTTTTCCAATAAAAGTAGAATAAGTTACAATCAATCTTTTCCATCCTTTCAGAAACAATGTAAATTCAACGGCAAGTATAAATCAAGCCTAGGTCCCTTTCACAGAAAATATTGTAAGTAATAGGTACAGAAATCTAACTAGAACTCAAAATCGAGTTAAATAATAGCATATTTATTTTCTCTACTTACTTATAATATTTTATAACTTATAATATTTTATAAGGGCGGTAAAACAAAGAATGTCTCAGATCGCAGGTATTTGACGCCCGAGCCGAAGGCAAGGGCGATAAATATGTGATCTGAGGCTATCTTTATTACCGCCAGTACTCACCGTACAAATTTTATGTCTTCCCCTGGCCAGGAAGTGGGATTTACCGCGCGTGGAGCGTGCGGTAATTGGCACTTTATGGCCAGGTGGGACATAAAATAAGTTACAATACTTGTGTTTTAGAAACTGAGCGCATCTCGCCATTAAACGTTTAGTTTGGCGAGTATACTGTTATTTGCAAAATGTTTTTTTTTTTCTTCGAATAATAAATAAAAAGAAAACAAAATATTTACACGCTTAATTCGTTATATTTTTGACGTTCCCTCTCTCTTGTCTCTTTGACGACCGCTTTTGCTTAGTTGGTAGTGACCCTGCCTACGAAGCTGGAGGTCCCGGGTTCGAATCCCGGCCGGGGCATTTATTTGTGCGATGAGCATGAATATTTGTTCTTGGGTCTTGGATGTTTTCTATGTATTTAAGTATCTATTTATCTATATAAGTATGTATATCGTCGCTTCGCTTAGTACCCATAGTACAAGCTTTGCTTAGTTTGGGACTAGATTGATTTGTAAGATTGTCAACAAATATTTATTTATTTATATTTATTTGTGCAGTCGCATTGCCAAGCGCTCAGTTGAAAATCCATCTTCTGCAGTATTACATCTCCGGTGCCTAGGGCTCCGATGCCCGTAACTTCCCCATATTTGAGCATGATAATAACTCTGCAGATAGCGGGCGAAGTTCGCGACATTTTAACTCGTGCAATTCAACTTAAATATCCCGAGCATAATATTTTAACAAGAATTGCTGTCGTGCTGAAATAACAGAGTTGCTAGTTCTCGTGTTTTGCAAAATGCACAAAGAGATGCATACTGTCGTAGTAATACATATGGATACATAATTCATGCATAAATCATGCATAGTATTTAGGTACATCCGACGTCAAAGTCGTCAAACATAGTACGCCGCTAATAAAAATAGCCTATGTTCTACCTCCATTCGTTTCCAAATATCTTATGACCTTTCTGCAACCGAATGTACAAATGTCAACATACTTACCGAATGTACAAAAAGATATTTTTTATTTATAAGTAGCTTTTAGTTTTTAGTTTTTTTATTGCAATGTCCTTTTTTTTAGTTGTTCGATTAATAAATGACATATTCGAAATAAAAAAACATTAAATTTTTTTTACAAAAGCAAAGAGACATTGTCAACATACTTTTCTATGCATTTGTAACAATGGCGTCAGTTACACGGTCAATATTATCACGCGATACAGTATTGGCCTCTCTCTCACTTACATGAAAGTGAGAGAGAGGCCAATACTGTATCGCGTGATAATATTGACCGTGTAACTGACGCCAATGTAATTTTCTGAAGTACCGCTTATCTCCAACTCTAAATGACAGGCAAGTGTGGGGTATTCTATCTATAATTACT
The DNA here is from genome assembly GCA_951800055.1 of Cenopis cana. Lineage (NCBI taxonomy): Eukaryota > Metazoa > Arthropoda > Insecta > Lepidoptera > Tortricidae > Cenopis > Cenopis cana. The sequence goes on along the minus strand of OX637479.1, from coordinate 15,686,304 downwards.
TAATTGCCAGAACCATCCAAACTCAAGCCTCTAAATTCGACTTCTCGGTCATAAGTTTAACATACCAACAAACTAATTCGTTTCACGAAACAATTGCTATTCAATATTAGCATTTATGGCTTCTACTTAAGAAGATACTTTGTTTAATCCAGTGGCTTAAAGTATGATTGTTGAGACGTCGTCGAGTACGCGTGTAAAAGTTTCGTATGAGTTTAAATTCGGTAATAAATCATGCTTTAAGACCGACGCACTGTAGTACTAAGAATTGGTATAGGTAGGTTATCTGCTACTGCGTGTTTCAAATAAGGTACCTCCATAACCGTCACTCTTAGGACCTAGGGTCCAAGGGTGGAAAGGTAGCAAATGAACCAACCAGCATGGGGTCCCATTCTCGTTAAAAAATTTGTTTAAACGGGTCTAACGCGATATTGATGCATTTTTACCTTTTTTACCGAGACCAGACCTCTTTTTAGGGTTCCGTACCTCGAAAGGAAAAAACGGAACCCTTATAGGATCACTTTGTTGTCCGTCCGTCCGTCCGTCTGTCTGTCAAGACCCTTTTTCTCAGGAACGCGTGGAGGTATCAAGCTGGAATTTATATCAAATACTCAGGTCAGGTCTACTGTCCCTTAGAGTTGTAAAAAAATAAAAAAATTGTAAGCCAACGGAATCAAAAGATACAGCCGTTCATGCCACAAATTTCCGCAAATTTTCGACACTCGCAAGGGAATCAAAACCTACAGGGTACTCCCGTGAACTCAGAATCTTGAAATTTGGTACGAAGCAACGTCTTATAGCACAGACAAAGGAAAAATTGCGAAAGCCGAGAATTTTTAGTTACATCATGGATCATGTAATAAACATATTTTTGATACCTAATTTTATTTTTTTTACTTGGACCATAACTTTGACTCGATTGTCGTGATGGGTGAACTTTTACTTATATACCTACAGGTTTGTACACGGAACCCTCGGTGCGCGAGTCCGACTCGCACTTGGCCGGTTTTTTACTTGGGGACCAGTGAAACAAAACATAAAATCTCGGGGTAAATCTTCGGATCTGTGGGAGAATACTGTGAGTGTTGTGTGCCGTGCCTTAGACACAATAGTGACGAAACATAGTGGACAGGTAGAAAACTTGTTCCGGGTCCACCCTTTAAACTCGTTTAAACGAATCTTTTAGGTATGTTTACAAAGTGCGGGAGTTTAAAATGTTTAGGTGCTAGTTGATAACAGAACGTGTCAAACTTACGCTAGGTATACTCACAATCTTTTGTGTGAAAAATTGCACACGAAAATGTTGCTTTTTGAGGCATTTACGTCTTACATTTATTCAAGACAAGTAAACGGTCACCGACAGGAGTCAAGCTCTTAAATTTATGTATCCTAAATGTTCCTTCAGCTGGAATTGAAATCCAGATGGTGCAGAGGACTTTGACTGGGGTGCAGGCAGAGGAGCCCCTTGCAAGTATAATAATATGATGTGTGAGTCCAGAACTTAAAGTTAATGCCAATATTTTTTAAGGACATGTGACACGTGACTCCCCTGATGCTTTCCATCAGGCGGGCCCTATTCTTCTTTGCCACCGAGGTGACCCAAAAACATCTTGCAAACTTAGATACAATGCATATCGCACACTTTCAAATTCGCAATCAAACAGAAAGTAATACCACCAATCATTTCCATAAAATAATTCCCGACGCTTCCGAACGTCCATGTTGAATAAATCCATCGCTGCGCTTACAAATTGTTGTATTATTAAAATCAGAAACGGGGCTTGATTTTATTTTCCTCCGTGCGATTAATTAAACCAACTGGATTATAGACAGGCAGATTAACGACAGCCGGAATATTGATGAGGCTCTGCCACTGCATAATTCACCACTACTAACCCCGAAACATACTACAATTGGAAAAAAGAATCGTACAGTGAAAAGAGCAGAAACGGTGTGTTGACGTTTTGAAACATTCAACCTGATTTTCAATGTCCAATTGAGTGTACGCTGCATATAACGTATTTATTGAATCAGGCATAATTGTAAAAATATAGGAAAGTATCTAAAAAACAAAAATGGTCGACTATAATTTACGCTAGAAGGATGAATCTCTTAGTCTACTATTAAAAATACAAAAAGCCAAAACCTATTAGATCGGTCGGTCGCCCCGTTTCTTTAGGGTGGTGGATATTGCGGAAATTGGGCATTTCTGTTAGCCTTCAATATCGAAGCTGAGGCAATTTAGAAATACGAAGTCGCTTTACCGACAAGTTTAGGTACCTACATACTTTTCATTTTAACAAGCTGTTCCGAGATCTGGTCTGAAATAAAAATCTCGGAGGATTTTCTATGCACACACACATACCCAAGCAAAGCTGACCAACACATTGAGAAACATCCACCATGCACCTAGTTACATCCATACTAACCCATACTTAATATTATAAATGCACCTAGTTATCCATACTAATCCATACTTTATATTATAAATGCAAATGTTTGTCTGTCTGTTACCTCCTATCGCTTAAACCGCTGAACCGATTTAGATGAAATCTGGGATGGAGATAGTTTGAGTCCCGGGGAAGGATAAGATACTTTTTACCCCGGAAATCATCCCTAAGGGGGTAGAAGTTAGTATGAAAGAGCGATAACTAGGTAAGCGCCTGAAATAAAAGAATATCAATTAAATTATAACGGGATAAACGAGTTCTACGCGGACAATTTGCGAGGAAAAGCTAGTCTCAAATAAACAAAATAAACCTTTGTTAACTAAAATGTTGTTTATCCCTTTCTAATGAACACTTAAGTGACTGAGGTCAATACGACTTTGCGACGAGCGAATATTCAAAGACTTATCTAAAATAGGTTTGCTGTATGTTTTTAAATGTAAGGTCATTTAAAAAATTAACGAACTTTCATTAGTTATATGTTCTATTCATTAGTCCAGTCAATATCTGCATCAGGCAGATCCTATGTTTGTGTTCCACCGCCGTTTCATAAAAAGTTTTTGTTTCGATTCTATCTTCTATCAACCGTATTAGGTTCTGTTTCTATTAGTAGGTAGCCATAGGTGGGCATTAACTCGTTAATCGTTAATTAACGAAGTTAACAAAACGCTTAATGGATTAACTTTTAAGTTAACTCCGAAAATTGTTAACGGACTCATTAACTTCCGTTAACTTTCAATAGGTCCGTTAATCGTTAATGAATTACCTACTTTTCGCCAAAAGAATAGGTATTGTACTGTGCCGCCAACATTTTCTGACTAGGAGGTCCATCGGATGATGAAAATCCGAGATCTATTTGTGTGACTATAATAAACTTGTATCCTAATCACGCATTATCGGTGCTTCCCTAAACCTACGTATAGTAGCCGAGTAGTTCATGAGTACGACTCTCAAATATGAGGTCCTAGATATTCGTCCTGGCCTTTGAGTTAACGGATTAACGATTAATGTTAACTTCCGTTAAATCTTTCAGAATGTAACGCTTTAACGTTTAACGAAGTTAACTTATTTTTTAAGGGATTAGCTATTAAAGAAGTTAACTATGTATTTGGTTAACGGTGCCCACTTCTGTTGGTAGCCTACTTGTAGTTTCAGCATCCAATCAAGCTTTTAATAGCGATCCAATCGGCGACTCAGCGGGCGATTGGGCAAATTAACATAATCACATGTCTAGACTATCACATATCTACATGTCTACACTAGTGGTAGATTAGAGACGTACCTACGTTTCGTATTACGTATTGATTTCAATGGGTCGCGCGTGCTCACTTCCACATACGCCTAGTAAACATGTGAGAGAGCGAATGCATTGAAGTTGCAATACAATTAGTACTAGTATATCTATTACAGACCTCCCTGATTCATTCGAATAAGCTGCTGAATCACGGACCAAGCAAGTTTTTGGAGGTATCCCATCCACGTCCACATTATACAATACACAACACAAATACTCTTTATTGCACACCTCAATAAATAGACTTTTTTAAATTTTCTAAGTAGTGTCATCTAAAATTTCTTCACACTTTTACAGTTCCCATATTAAATGTTTCCACTACACCGAAACACGTCACGTGATCAGCTGTTTTAAAAAGTTTTACTTATAGGGAGGCCGGGAGATGATGAAACAACATTTCGAACCTTTTGTATCAGTATGGCGATCCTACAGGGGTCTAAGTACGTAATGACGAAAAGGAATTTTCTTATCATAGCGCTGCTGGTACCCGCGGCTCAACCACGTAGGCGTTAGTCGAGCGTGTTGGTTAATTTCCGAAAATCGAAAGCTTTGTACCACAAAAATTCTTGTATTTTCCGATAGTCGATGAAAAATTAAGTAGGTGGTGTCGTAATGCCATACTTCTCCGGCCGCCATACCGACGTGAACATGTCAATATAAATAAAACCGTTTGTAACAGGCTAAATTCGTCGAGTAGTAGTCATTCACGAAAATCACCATGCCCTACTTTTCCGATGGGGTTTTTAAAATAAATACAAAAAAGGTTTTAAAATGTGTGCATATTGAAATATAACAAACAGATATTAAAATATTATTATATTCTGGTCAACTGGTCACTCACGTCTTTAACTTCGAATATCTCGAATTCGATTCCCTGCTCCTGTGGTAAGAACTATATAGGATAGGGGAAACTGACCGCAACATTTCCACTAGGGTTCTGAGCACATACGTAGTATGAAAAAACGTGATAACCGAGGTTCTGCAGTTACGGAGCAGTCACTGGATTCGGGTTCGCACTATATTCGATTTGACAAAGTACCTAACCGTGCTAGCGAGGGATAAGTTCTTTATGCCGCGAAAAGTACGGGAGGCCATTGAAATTAGTCGCCACTCGAATTTCAATCGGGATAGTGGACGGTCAGTACCGCCCAGCTAGAGAACTGTTTTGAATACTATGTCTGTGGGAAGTGTAAAGGGACTTTATCTTGTGATATTGTGAGTGTTGTGTGTAACCCGACATTGAACAATAGAGACGAAAATGAGAGTGGATTCTCGCCACCGCCGACCAGCCGAGCCTGCCGCGCGCTCGCGCGCAGTGTCAGTGTGAGACGCGAGGCCGTCGCGATTTTACGCCTGATGATTAAGGACCACGTCTTGGTCCGAAACATGTCGAGCGATATTCGACGTTAAAGACATGAGTGACCCGTTTATTATATTTCAATATGTCTGAGACTCACGGGAGTTTTCTATTTAAAATAATATACACTATAAACAGGTCATTTACGTGCTGCAATCGCGACTGGTCGACTTCTAACAGTCAAGTTGCCCACTCACTCGTCGGGGTCGAAGTTGCACTGCACCACGTCCGTAGGGAAAGTACCCACTGCTACCCTACACGTGACCCCTGGGTGGTTCTAAAAGTGCAACAAAAACTGGCAACCGTACTGTCTTCTCGTAGATCTCACGGTTCGAAATAAATGCCATACGATAAATAAATAAATCGCGACTGGTTTTCACGACTAAGGGGTCAGAAACATATTTTGCGATATGCGACCTTAAAGTGAGTGGCCTTCTTCAAAGGGAGGTTTCAGTTTAAAATTTGTTTCTTTAAAGATTACAGTCTTAAATAACTTAAATCCAGCTACGCCGGTAGTTCTGTCCAGTGGTGTGCCATTAGGCAATTTGAGAAGCACAATGCATTAGAAGCTGCGGCTATCAGATTGGCTCGGGCTCGGGACAATATCGGACCACAATGCACTCACTGCACGTGGTGTGTTTTGATTATTTTGCTACTTCAGGCCCCGATATCGCGCGTTGGGTAATATTTAGCCTACAGTTTTATGGTATTAGGCTTGGACTCAATTAAACCGTAGGTACCTACACAATGTCACGTAGGTACTTAGATCTTCTAGGCATTGATTACGTGAAAGAAAATTTTAGCTTATATTGAATTTTTGACCGCCAGTGTAGATATCAAATCAATATATATATTTCTTCTTGAGTTTCGAAACAGAAATGATGTATGACCCATGATCTAGTTATGTTCCAAAATATGTATGAAAATAAAAACGTTATACACTTGCCAATAAGTAAACAGAAAAGTACAAAAAACGCAAGGACCACAGCATAAATTCGAGTTTTGATTAAAAAAGTTTGATGAACGTTGTGGAAGTTTTTTAATAAAAATTGGAAATTCAGAAAATAGTTAACCGCTTTTAATTATGCAAGTTAAATTTTATAAAAAGAAGTGTCAGATAGCAGCGGAGTCTGAAGTAGACAGGTCTTTTTACCTGGACATGTTTTTTGTAGGTACCTGCTTTGCTGATCTAGTGATATGTATTTCATTTTGCTGAAACACTTTGATGATAGCACCTTTAAATTAAATTCACGAGAATGCGTTCTGCGATCCCCTGTAAAGAGTATTTGTTTACTAATCATCTGTGTATCTAGTTGTATCTGTTACTAATTCATACTTTGTCCATAATGATTAAACGTCATTAGACCAAACAATAATAAAGCTTATTTCAAGATCTTCCATACAATTTTCACGATTGTACGGAACTGAACATAAATTTGAGACTGAACATGAAACTAAATTTTAGATCGAGGCTTAGGTATTGATTTAAATTAGGTTCAAAGCTACTAATCTGTGACCGGGTTGCACTTAACATGGAATAAGGACTTTGTCTGAGGAGAATCTTAAATTTTTATTGCAGTAATCTAGTGATAAACTCTGTTCTAGTTTGGTCGAATTAGGTGATTCGAATTTGTTAACTTTCATGTGCCGGTGATTGTTCAAAAATGCAATATTACACAGGAAGTGGTGGTCACAGATTAGATATTCACCGCACGAATAGATTATGGAAGTGTACCTATTCTAGCCCTTTCGGTGTTTGCATAATTCAACGGGCTTATTGGCGGATTATAGAAGGGTCAACATTGTAATTTATTCCTTTATTATTTTTTTTATTATGAGGGCAAGCTTAAAACGAAAGTAGCCATCGTTTTGTCTAGCTCGGTATGTTATGCTGAGCTCGCCCTGGAATTTTCGAAAATCGGCATGGAAATATGTTTTTGTCAAAACATAACGTTGTCACGTGAAAAAGTGGACAACGAAGTTTCAGACAAATGTACTTTAATTATTTTCCCGGAAGTACAATCAAAATATCACTAATAGTTTAGACATATACTAATAGTTTAGAAAGATTTTGACATAAAATCTGTGCGTTCCTTTAATTGGCTTTTTGTTACTACTTAAGATTCTATGTTAATTTTATTAGCTTTTGGTACTCCTTAAACTAAACAAAGAAATAAATAAAAGAGTCGTAATTAAGCTCAATGACACGTAGCCAAATAAGGGCGTTAAATATGTTATCTTATTTTGTTATATAGGTACGTGAGCTTATTCCGAATCATTCAAAATTTACTCAAGCTTAAGGACCAATAAGGGCACGGGTGATCGATATACAATTATCTGGTATCTGTTTCATCTCTAGACAGCTTCCATTAAACCCGATCTGAAATAAATAGTACGTACCATTCTATCTGCGCTAACTTAGTCCATAAGTCGCAGCCATCCATTAACCAAATACGAAATATTTAGCTCCGCGCGGCACTTGGCTTCGTCCTCATTTACTGGGAGAATATGAGACCGCCAATGGTCGTCATTTGCACCGGACCATACACGGGGACTGGCTACGGAAAGTACGGAAATGCCGGTCACACTTGACTAATATTTCACGAGCATTATATCCACATCAGGAAGGTTTAGTAAAAAGGTGATTTGTTCCCTTAAAAGCAAACAAAAATTCAGAAAAGGAAAGTAGTACACGTCCAAAAAGACGAGGGTTGTGGTGTTTTAATAAATAAAATGAAGAATAAAAACCATTCCTCACTTTATTGACTTAAGGATGATTCACGCTAGACCGTTCCGTGTCCGGGCGGGCTCGTTTTGTAGTACAAAAAATCGACGGACGCGCGACGGCCTTCGATTTCTTGTACTAGAAAACGGGTCGGCCCGGACACGGAACGGTCTAGCGTGAATCATCCTTTAACCTGCATATTTTAATATTAATACCTATAATTTAATCCATTTAAACTTCAACACTTCTATTATGTAACATGTATATACGTATATAAATATATATAGGTATATATGTATATGTATTTGCATATTATATTTATTTATATTCAGTTATTTGTATTTATTTTATTTATTATATAGTATTGATGTTTGTTTGTATCGCTGTCTCTCTTTTAATTATGCACTACCTGTTAACTGTCGTATACTTAATTTCCTGCTACCCAAAGGTTGTCTGGAAGAGATCGCTTTTTAGCGATAAGACCGCCTGTTGTTGCCTTAGCTATATAGTCTTAAGTTTATTTTGTTATAATTTCACTTTGTGGTGCACAATAAACCGCCAAGTGATTTGTCCAATTTGGCCGCTTCCCTTTAAGTTCTGGGGTGCAAGGTTACTTCTCCTATTGAACTATCAAGAAAGATAAGAGATTTAAAAAGTACGGAATGGACACAGCTCTACTGCAAATTAATGATTACAGGTTCTGGACGAATGCAGCTGGAAATCCGGATAATTGAACCTATCCAAAACAGAATTGATTAAGGAGAATTTGTGCAAATCGTAAAGTTATTGGCACCAGTTTTTATTTTTGAGTCGAAAACGAATTTAATGCTGGCACGACGCTGGAAGTTTCACAGTTTTCAATGAAACACGAGGAATTTGCAACTACTAGTATAATACAAACTTAATCTACTTAAGGCCACGTTATTCGATATCGTACTATTTTTCATTCTACTTCAAACAATCAAATATACTCAATTTTTGATGGGATATTGAGATATAGTTTAAGAGTCTGTTGATATGCTCGGTCGTCCTGTCGTAGTTTGACCGTATTTGACTTCAATTTGCTCGGCTGTTCCATATGAAGATCGAAATGTGACACAGTATTATAAAAATACTAGCTGTTGCCCGCAACTTCGTCTGCGTAGAGCTCGGTCATCGCGTTAGAATTTTATCGTCTTTTATTTCAGGCGGTTACCTAGTTATCTCTGTTCTATACAAACTTCCACTTCCTTCAGAGGGATCTATCTATCTATCTAACTATCAGTGGCGGAGCGTCTATACAACTCGATTCCCACAGGCTTGCCTAATTTTCAACCAGTCCAGTTCGTTTACTACGGCTCATGAAAAATAAGAAAAGCAAATTATTTTCGGCTTCCCTAACAATATTTTTGACGCGCCGCCACTGCTAACTATCCTATGTCCTTTCCTCGGACTCGAACTGTATTCACACCAAATTTCATCTAAATCGGTTCAGCAGTTTAAGCGTAAAGGGGTTACAGACAGACAGCCATACAGCATTTCTAACAACAATCCACAAATCCTGAAATCAGTTTAGTTGTATTTAAACATCATCTCACAAAGAGACTGTCTTTGCGAAATGAAAGTCTCACAATTTAAAAGAAATTGCTCCCCATACAAACTTTGAACCCTTTTTTAAGACATTTAGGGATGAATTACGAAAAACGCTTAAATTTCTTTGTTGTATTTAAACAGACTGTAAAAAATTTAAAGTCTCTCACTTAAAAAGATGTTGCTCCCCATACAAACTTTTAACCCCTTGAGGGGATGAATTTGAAAAAAGCTGAAATTAGTTTTGTTATACCTATTTAATTTAAAAAGAGTTTCTGTAAGAAATTTTAAGTCTTTCACTCAAAAAAATTTTGCTTCCAATACAAATTTTGAACCCCTTTTTAACCCCTTGAGGGGATGAATTTAAAAAGACGCTGAAATTAGTTTTGTTTTATTTAAACAGATTCTCTGTAAGAAATTTGAAGTACCTCACTTAAAAAAATTTTGCTCCCCATACAAACTTTGAACCCCTTTTTAACCCCTTTCGGGGATGAATTTCGAAAAACGCTGAAATTACTTTTTTTGTATTATTATAAGAAACTTTCATACGAAGTTTGAAGACTATCACTATAAAAAAAAATTGCTCCCCATACAAACTTTTGTGGTGTGTATTAGGATAAGCTATAAATATCAGTGCATAGCCCTAAATAAACCAGTGTATACTCGACCATCGACTTGTTTTATTGTCTCGCCTGCGCCTCTCCTCTACATGGCGATCCTGCCTTGTTTGGAAGGTCACGCGCGCGCGTCAGTCATCGGTAGTCAAAAGATGTTATACTAGTGTTTCGGCTCGTGGAAAATGTGTAATTCGCACAGCGTACCCAGGCCTCCTGCGCCATCAGCCGACAGCTATAATACGCAGATAGGCTACAGAAACACAATCGAGCAGCATCAAGCCTCCACACATTTGGAGTATGTGACCCAGACGAATCTGTACGTGCTCCTGCTGTTGGTACTGTGTGTCATCGTGTTGGGGTTTACATGCCTTCGCTATGCCAACAAATGTTTTAACAAAAGGATAGAACGGCGGGCACAGGCTAACATGATCGAGATGAGGCGTATCCAGGGGACACCATTCGGCGGAGCCGGCCGCAAGAGCGACGGTTTGAGTGTATAGTGCCGTGAGTGCGTGCGTATCCGAAAGTGCGTATTGTGTTTTAACATGCACATTCTTCTATTATTTACCTCAAGTACTGTCGCAGCTGAGTGTCACTGACCAGTTGGTTATTAATGCAGGGACCAAATATAGACTGTAAGATGATTAATTAGTGCATGAATGAATAGTGCCGCGTAGGGTATCGAGTGTCGAGCGTTACAGGTATGTAATAATGAATAGCTTTTATGAATGTAATTTGCACATGTAAGTGATTTTAACTACTTATACAAATTTAGAATAGGTAAAACATCATAGTAATCGTACTCATAAGGATATGGCAGAGAGTTTGACGCTGATATATCATGAACTAAAAGAGTTGCGTACTTATTTAATTAAAATAGGCCCTAGTAGGAGACAAGGAAGTTTTATTGTGAAAAAGTCAGAAGAGCTTAATGATAATTTTAAACGGTATAACCAATTGCTGTCATTGATAAGGAATCAAGTTACGTTGAAAGAGATACCTACGAGTGAAGTAGCAGTTATTGATAGGGTGTGTGAGAAGTATAGCATTCTATATAGAGAGGTGTTTGAACTGTGTTCCGGAAAACCCAAGATGGAGGAATTCGATATAAGAACGGCATTAACCTTGCTACCGGCGATGACTGATTCTGAGCAGAACACAAAGCAATTAATCGATGGAATCGAATATTACAGTTCTGTATTATCTAAACCTGAGTGCAAGAAAAATCTAATTCAGTTTGTCCTTAAAAGTAGGTTGTCGCAGGGTGCAAAGTTAAGGTTGTTGTCTAGTTATGATACGGTCACTGAACTTCTAGATGACATGCGAGCCGAGCTTCTCCCTAAGCAGGCGGCAACGGCAATTCAAAATCGACTGCAGACATTACGACAAAATGATATGTCTATAAAAGCATATGGCGACGAACTATCAAACTTGTTTGTTAATTTAACTATTTCTCAAGCCAACGGCAAGACCGAAAATTACAAAGTCCTCAAGCCTATCAACGAAAAAATGGCAATAAAACGTTTTGCCGATGGGCTGAGGAATAGAAGGCTGAGCACGATAATCACTGCTAGGAACTTCGACTCTCTTAAAGATGCGATTCAGGCAGCAGAAGATGAGGACGTGAGTACTACCTCCAATCAGGAAATTTTAGGTATGACCGCTAACCCCACCCCTCGCGGACGAACGTCATATTTCAGGAATATGCGGGGTTATTACAACCCGGCAAGGCAGTCCCGTGGCCCGCAGTACGGGTACACACATCGTGGGCGTGGAAATCACTACCGCAGCCGGGGATACCGAGGTGCTCGAAGGGCCTCGCATCAACCATCTACCGCCGCATCGCCAAGACCTTCAGGTACGTACAGAAACCGTAGTTTTGGAAATCAGTGGAAACGAAACGAGACGGTTCGCACAATGTCTGAGAATGTGCCAGGGAATAATTCAGCCGGACCGTCTAGCGAGTTTTTTCGTGACTAACGGAAAGATATTGGCGTGTAACAGTTCTCTTATAGTAAAACTTTCTTTAGGTAACGATGTGTCAACGTGGTTAATAGACACAGGGGCAAGTATTTCAGCGGTGAAATACGAGTTCGTAGTTAACCGAAACATACCGATCCATAAGCGACCAACCGTCATAAATGGCATTGGGGGCAGTGTACAGGCTATCGGATACGCGTATTTACAATTAAATGTAAACGGAGAAATATTTCATCATCCATTCTATGTTTTCCATTCGTTGCCATGTACGTCAAATGGAATATGGGGCAATGACTTCTTGAACAGTCATCATGCCATTATAGATTATAGTAGTCATACACTCTCCGTGTGTAACAAAAATGGTATTGGAATCACCTTACCTCTATTGAGGACGGATATGGAAGCGTCATTCCTTATACCGCACAGGTCAGAGACCGTGCATTACGTAACAACTAACTTAACAGAGGATTGCCTAGTATGTACGGACGAAATTAGAGAAGGAATATTTATTGCTAGTATGATAGTGAAACCACGTGATGGCAAGATACCTATAAGAGTTTTAAACACTACGGATACAGATGTAACTTTAGGGGAAATAAAACCCACAATTCAGAAAGTAAATGATTACTTGCAATTTTCTTTTGAGAAAGATACGAAGACTGCTAGTCGTGTAAAAAGGTTATTCCAAGACTTGCGAATGGAACATTTGAATAAGGAAGAAAAAGTTAGTATTGAAAACATTTGCGCAAAATACGCGGACATATTTCAATTGACAGGTGACAAGTTAACCACAACTAACTTAGGGTCTCAGAAACTTAATTTAAAACCGAATGCAGACTCAGTGTACGTCAAGCCGTATAGGTTGCCACATGCCCAGAAGTCGGAAATAAATAGCCAAATTAATAAAATGCTGGAAGACGGGATAATAGAACCAGCGCGGAGTGAATGGTCCAGTCCGATTCTATTAGTTCCAAAGAAGCCAGATAGCAGTGGTCAGAAAAAGTGGCGGCTAGTGATAGATTATAGGAAACTAAATGACCGCATTCAGGACGACAAGTTCCCACTCCCGAATATCACCGAAATTTTGGATTCATTATCTGGAGCAGTATACTATACGCATCTAGATCTTTTTTCAGGATATTACCAAGTTGAATTAGAGGAAAATAGTAGAAAATACACAGCTTTTTGTACTAGTCAGAATCAATATCAAATGAAGAGGCTCCCAATGGGGTTAAAGACCAGTCCGAATTCGTTCTCAAGAATGATTACGTTAGCCATGTCGGGCCTAACGTATGACAAATGTTTCGTATACTTAGATGATTTAATCGTTTTTGGCAGAAATTTAAATGATCACAACAAGAACTTGATTGCTATCTTTGAACGGTTGCGAAAGGTAAATCTTAAATTAAACCCGCACAAGTGCGAATTTTTAAAGAAAGAAATATTATACTTGGGACATGTCGTTACTGGTGACGGTATTTTGCCAGACCCTGAAAAGATAAAGGTCATGAAACATTATCCAGTACCTAAAAATACAGACGAAGCTAAACGCTTTGTCGCTTTCGCAAACTATTATCGTAAGTTTATTCCTAATTTTGCCAATAAGGCCTATGAATTAAATAAATTATGTCGCAAAAATCAAGATTTCATATGGACGCAGGCTTGTCAAGAAGCTTTTGAAGCACTAAAAGAATCACTTATCTCACCGCCCGTTCTTCAATACCCAGATTTTTCAGAAAGCAACCAATTCCAGTTACAAACAGATGCATCAGGTTACTCGTTAGGGGCAATTTTATCGAACGGTAATGGTAAACCTATAGCATATACAAGTAGAAGCCTCAATAAAGCAGAAAAAAACTACCCAACTGTACAGAAGGAATTACTTGCTGTAGTGTGGGCAGTAAAATACTACCGCCCATACCTATATGGCAGAACTTTTACGATCTTTACTGACCATAAACCTCTTATTTATTTATTTAATATGAGGGATCCATCTAGTCGACTTTTGAAATTTAGGTTGGAGTTAGAAGAATACGATTTTATAGTTGAGTATGTAAAGGGATCCGATAATGCAGCGGCAGACACGTTATCAAGAATAACGTCACAGGAGTTGAAAGAGATGAACGCCAAGGTGATGAATGTTATGACTAGAGCGCAAGCAAAAAAAACATACCCATAATCCTGTAGATACCACGTTCGATATGGTTTCCAATTGCAACAGCCGGCCTGATCAACCAAAAGTTGTGGAAATCCATAAAAAACCGAGGGAATCTCTAGAATTATGTTTTGCACATGAGGAGAAGTTAATTAACTTAAGGAAAAATGGACAAATATTGAAAGAAAATGACACCCTAGCATATGTGCCGTCACATAGGTCAATTTACATAAACCCTAGTTCTCAATCGCATAGGACGCGAGCCGACTTTGTGATGGAGCTTCAGGAGTTCTGTAAGGATATAAATGTTGAGGAGTTGTATATAATAAAACATAAAGAAAACAACATATTCGTAGGAAAATTAGTGCGGCAAATAAAAATAACAGAGTATTGGACCGGTCCCCGATTATGTGTATTGCAAGATATAGAAAGAATATCAGATAAAGACGACAGAAAAGTTATTTTAAATGACTTTCATCTTTTACCTACGAGTGGCCACGCAGGTATCAGACGAATGTTCAACAATATTAAGAAGTATTATTTTTGGGCAGGAATGGAAAATGACATTAGAAATTTCGTGAAACGGTGTAATAAATGTCAAAGGCAGAAACATTCTATTCCAGTTAAAGAACCAATGGTGATAACACCAACTGCCAATTCAGCTTTCGAAAAGGTATTTTTAGACATTGTGGGACCCTTATCAAAGGATACACAAGGATACTCCTACATCCTAACACTGCAGTGCGATTTAACAAAATACGTCGAGGCGTATCCACTTATTTCCAAAGGTACGGAAGAAGTAGCCAGAACTTTCGTAAACAATTTCCTTCTACGGTACGGTATACCGAAGTATTTCGTATCAGACAGAGGCACGGAGTTTATGTCTCAAACAATGGAAAAGGTATGTACATTATTAAAAATTAATAAATTACATTCAACCGCCTATCACCATCAAAGCATAGGCGCATTGGAAAATACTCACAAACATTTAGGAGCGTATTTAAGAATACAGACCGACAATCACCCAGAAACATGGAGCGATTGGTTACCATTCTGGTCTTTTTCACATAACACTTCTGTACACTCCGAAACGGACTTTACACCCTTCGAACTCGTATTCGGGAAAAAGTGTAACCTACCAAGTAATTTAAATGTATGTAAAGTCGATCCGTTGTATAATAGTGACGACTACGTATTAGAACTTAAGTACAGGCTACAAGTAGCACAAAAAGAGGCTAGAGAAAATTTAATTAAGAAAAAACATATTAGAAAAGTAAATTACGATAAGCATATTAACCCAAAAATGTATAAGCCTAATGATCTAATATTAATTAAGAACGAGGATAGGAAAAAACTCGATAGTGTTTACAAAGGTCCATTTGGAGTGATAAGGGATTTAGAACCAAACGTCGAGATACTTAACAATGGAAAAGTAGAATTAGTACACAAAAACAGGACAAAACTTTACTACCCTGTTATTGTCATATGACATTATATATATTATGTTATAATTGTATAATATAGTTTAAGAACTAAAATATTGTATGCTAATAATCTTGTATAACAAAAAAAAAAAGAAACTGCTAATTTCTTTTTTTTTTCTCTCACGATGGGAGATGTGGTGTGTATTAGGATAAGCTATAAATATCAGTGCATAGCCCTAAATAAACCAGTGTATACTCGACCATCGACTTGTTTTATTGTCTCGCCTGCGCCTCTCCTCTACACTTTGAACCCCTTTTTAACCCCTTTAGGGGATGAATTTTAAAAAACGCTGAAATTACTTTTTTTCTATTATTATAAGGAACTTTCACACAAAGTTTGAAGACTCACTTAAAAAAAAAATTGCTCCCCATACAATATTTCACCCCATTTTCAACCCCTTAGGAGACGAAAATTTTGAAAACGCAGATATAACTTTCATTGTCTTATTTTAAGGAGTCTTTGTACAAAGTTTCAAGTCTGGACCTTAAAAAAATTATTGCCGCCCATACAAACTTTGCACCCCTGTTTTACCCCCTTAGGGGTGGAATTTCCAAAAATCCCGTCTTATCCCTTGCCTCCGTTATATAACCTAACTATAGTGTAAATTTCAAATTTCTAGGACCGGCAGTTTCGGCGGGGCGGTGATTAATCAGTCACCCATCAACTTTATATATATAGAAGAATAATTTATTTATCCAAAGACACTGTTACATACAAAAAAGAATATCCGGTGAGTCCCAAACTAGGCTGAGCCTGTATCTTGTTGTTAAGTTATCTTTGATACGCTTAACTACATTACAGAAGTTGTGTTCGATATGTTATAAAACCAATATGAAAGCGAGTGTGATAAACAATCAACAACATCCGTTATTGAAAGTTATATATCAACGTGTAAACGTCCACGGTACGCCCGCTTGGTGCTTCCCGATTCTGAAACTATGGACACGTAGCAGATATTGGTGAAAACATACAGAGTGGGAGAAAGAGGTGATTTTTTTTCTCCAAAAACTAACTCTTCAAAAAAATGCTAATATATAATTATCGAACGATCAAAAAATTTCACTACAATCGATGCGACTGTAAAGGAAAACAACCGGATATCCGGACATATGAAAGCATTTTTACCGAAGCGAAGCAATAACCTTCATTTCAATCGGTCAATATGACAGGAAATACGTAAAGATAAGTACAGTCAACAAGAGTTTGTAACCCATAAACAACGATCGCTGACCGCATTTTCACTGTCGGATATACCCATAGTCGTAAAACAGTGATAAAGGGGTGACCGGCGCCGGGAGAAAATGTCATGAAATGCAAGAGAGCATTTTTATTGAGTTTAAATTTCGAGTAGCAAAATTGTACAGCCGCCAGGGGATGAGTGCTGAATCCAAATGAGACATCGAAATGAAACGCAAAGTCGGCATTCAACTTTCATAGCGGCGTTCGGTTAGTCGACACTGTCGACAGTCACTAGGCCATGCACTTGTTTGTATGCAGTTTTCATTTCACATGTCTGGGAAACGTGGCGATGGGTTGTCATTTCAAATTCAAACATTTATTAAATGACCAACAAGTCGGTACAAGTTACACAAGATACATAGAAGACAAATAAAAGAGACCTAGACAGTGTACTTACTTTCTAGCCTCTACGACAATGTTACCTACTATAGTTGAAGGAGTTCTATGGCGAAGAGTGGACGGCGAACAGATGTGTCTGAATGGAACTAATTGTAAAGTTACCAAACTATGCAGAACAGCGGTTTTATACACCCCGCGGGCATACCGAACAGTGTTCTGCCGTATAGAGTTAGAATTGCGTACCTAATGAAAGCTATTTTGAAGCCTAATTTAACCCTTTCAGCGCCAATCGATAACCACTTAGGCATAGTTAGTAGACACGTGTTGTGACCCAACCTACGAAGCCGTAATGAGCAATGTGTAATGAATATTAGTTGTCTTAGATGTTTTCTATATTTCCCTGTACTTGTAGTAAGTATAAGATTTTACTTACCAAATTTCATATTTATAGGTCAACGGAATGTACCCTTTAAATTTTGATTCCCTTGAGAGTATCGTAATATACGTTTTATGTGGCATAAACGGCCGTATCTTTTTGTTATTGTTACGTTAACTTAGAAGTTAGATTTTTAGGGTTCCGTAGCCAGAATGGCTAAAACGGAACCCTTATAAGTTTCGGTATGTCTGTCTGTCTGTATGTCACAACCGATTTACTCGGAGACTATAAGTACTACAATTATGAAATTTGGTAGGAATTTGGGCTTTAAAAATAATATAGAGGTTACTAGAAAAGTTTTCCATTTAAGTTAATCGTTGGTGAGATATTAGCTGACAAAGTCGTACAAAATGTGTCACCCCTCCCCCCTCTAATTGCCAAACTATAAACATTAAAATTCTGAAAAAAATGGAGGCGGTGTACACTAATAATACTTTCAACAATTTTTGGTTTGAACAAGATGGGATTACGGGTTTTTGAGTTATCACTGAAAAACTGTTTTGCCCAAACAAAAGGACGTAAGTGCCGTGACTTTGACTTCCCTATGAAGATACGACCTCTTTTGATTCAAGGTATTCAATAGTGTTTTAAATCTGGACCAGTAGGTGTCGGTACGGAACCCTTCGTTGTACGTGATCCGACACGCCCTTGGCCGGTTTTTTACAGCTTCAATGGACTGTAGACCTGACGTTTGAGGACTAAGAGTCTTTACAGACAGACATACCTACAGGTGGTCCTTATAAAGGTTCCGTTTTCTTACATTTTAAGGTACAAAACCCTATTTGAGAAATGAACGCTATTTGACACTAACAGAGCGTTATTGAAGTTTTATTCAAACTGATTTTATTTATTATCATTCGTCAGTCCTATTCTCGCTAATCTTATAGTTTTAAAGTTGCTACGCAGAGCTTTTAGATGCGGCTTTACCCAGCAATAGAGAGACGAATTATGTAAAATACATAAGCCGAAAGCTGACTGTGAGATTGAAAGAAAACATTACCCCAGACGTACTGAGCGTAACGCATCGCATGGTTTGAAAAGGCCTATAACGGAATAAACGCGTGAATAGCCTATTTAACGGAATAACGCGTGAATAGCCTATTTATCGGATCAGGGGCTCCATTTGGTTCATCACTTTCGCATCCCCTTTAAATTCGCTTTAATATGTTTGGCGTTAGTTCTAAATTTACGTTAGTTCGGCGCTGTTGGAAGAGAGTGCGTTGGAATGTGAAGTGGCACACACAAGTTTATAGTAGAAATTATTTAAAATGTCCGACATTTTATAAAACTTGTCATTGGACTTTGAATCTTCACGCTTGGAGTCAAGTCGCTTTTTGAACGGCCTAATTTGATACAACTCGGACAGTTCAAATAATTTTAAGTATACCTCTGGTATGGTTATTTTTTAGGTACGTGAAGGCAAGGTTATTGGTGTTACGATATTTATTATTTTGTTAATACATATATGTAAAATATTATACTTTTTATTAATGGCAGTTATAAAATACGAAGGAAGCTCATTAAGCAGAGAAACTTTTCAAGGAAATCTAGACCTTCGTTAAGTCAAGGGAAATTCGAATGGCTGTAAGTATAAAAGAAAGGATTGGATATTTCGACGTTAAAAGGAAACTTCAGTAGTAATTAGAAATTAAAGTGGAGGCTCCACTAGTAAGGTAGTTAAGATCCGTCATAAGTTATAGCTATATCTATAGGTATACTCATATCCTCAACTAGGTAGGTAATAATCTCTAACAAGACAGATCCTTGAAATACGAATCCCATCAAAAACATTACATGTAAAAAGATGCAAGTCTCGCAACACAGTTATTTTACAACAAAAAGTAATGATATGTAATCTTAAACCAAGTCTGTTATATGTATTTTAGTCAATAGTACCGGAGGGGTGCCCACAGAACAAAATTTCCACCGACTTGCATCAGCATTAGGTACTTTATGTTTTTGATCATGTCATTATATATATTAAAAAAAATAAAGTTATGCAGATGCAAGTCGGTGGAAATTTTGTTCTGTGGGCACCCCTCCGGTACTATTGACTAAAATACATATAACAGACTTGGTTTAAGATTACATATCATTACTTTTTGTTGTAAAAGAACTGTGTTGCGAGACTTGCATCTTTTTACATGTAATGTTTTTGATGGGATCTCATCCCTTTTTTTTCAGGTATGACTTCTAGTAACGAACATGCAAACTGTAAAAGTAACTTTGTAATCGCATGTATTTTGTATAGGATTACAAACTTACTTATGCAGTTTGTATATCTCAGATACGTGACTGATATTGCAATATTTTTTAATTTTCTAGCAATTAATGGGCTAAAAACTAATTATGTTTAAAATTTGGAGCTTGTGGGTCTGCTAGAAGTACCTTAAACGATTGATGATCTGTCAGTCAGTCAGTGAGTCAGTGACAAAACTAAGGAATTTTGAGGGGCAATAGTTCTTAAAATAGAAGTTCAAATTTAATGTTATTGAGAATATATCTAACCCATATTATGCCCAACATGTTACTGAAAATTCAGGGTTCTAGCTTTAACTGGGACAAAATTACAGGATGTTGAAAATGGCCTGAATGGCTTCGAGAAAAGGATGGCACGGCCGTGCACCTTTTTGCTCGACTTGCGGGGGCACTGCCGTGCCCCCAGATATCACGGGTTCAAATTTCAAATCTCTTTGGCGTCAGTTACACGGTCAATATTAGCGTTATACTGACCGTATAACTGACGCCTTTTATATGGCAAACCATTTTTCAAAGAGTACTCCGAACATCGAAATCCGAATTTTGTATCGTGCCGTCCCCTTCACTCTCGTTGCTCTCGTGTTACACACTATAATAATATGACTGAAAGCGACAGCACTATATGAAGTTCGGATTTCGACGTTAGGAGTACCACCAGGCCCTGTTTTAACGTACCTATGTCCTCATAGAAGAATGGAGTCATTTTTCATCGCATGTCCAAGATACGCGGCGAGTAATGGCGACACTCCGTCTCCGTCCGCGGCGTGACACGCGGGTTAATGATGCCATCACGAGCTCGCATCGGATTAGCAGACCAGCACTTTCATCCTACTTATTTTTATTAAGGGGAGGTATCCCCAATGCAAATGTCCCGCTCTAACACGCGTGAGTTTATAATTAACCATCCCGCTCTCTACGCAAGCTCTGCGCGCAGTTTTGTAAATATTTAGCTATAGTCATTAAGCCAATCATTCTATCAAAGCAAACCCTGCGAATTTGTCTATAACTATTTACGATCTTTAATTGAGTACAAAAATAAAACGTTAAATATCAGTAATATAGCCGTAGTATTGAAAATACATTCCAAAAAGGGGTAACTTCGCGATTTTTTTCTATCGAGTGAAATTCATCAGGTCATGTAACTGACTGCGATTTTGACTAGACAAGATCCTTATGTAACACATATATTTTTTTTAGATTTTAAGACACTATATACTATATTCTATGTCTCAGATGGTTTTTAAAAACTCAAAAGTGGTAATACACGGCCTTAATTTATTACGTACGCAAGGTTTACATCAACTATTAAGGCTGGAAACTGCTCGACCGACGGTCAGCGCGTATGGTCGGTCGGTCGTGTTTTGTATGGAACAATATCTGAACGCACGTATACTTTCATACAGCGATAGCTACGCCCGACCAACCATACGCGCTGACCGTCGGTCGAACACTGTTTCCAGCCTTTAGGTTTGTAAAATAAAAATCCCTTCAATTCCAAGCTCAACTGAATATAACTTATACATTCACTACACCACCTATCGTGAATTATTATGCTTAAATATGATTTCCGCTACCCTAAGGTTGTCTGGAAGAGACCGTCTGTTGTTTGCCTCTATTCATCGTCATTATGTACTGTACTGTGTTAGCTTGAGGTCATGCAATAATAGTACATTACTTAACAAGGGCGGTAAAACAAAGAATGTCTCAGATCGCAGGTATTTGACGCCCGAGCCGAAGGCAATGGCGATAAATATGCGATCTGAGGCTTTCTTTATTACCGCCCGTGTTAAGTACAAAATTTTATATCACCCCCTGTCCAGGAAGTGGGATTTCCCGCGCACGGAGCGTGCGGTAATTTCCGCTTTATGGCCAGGTGTGACATAAAGCGTATTACTATTGTATTGTACACCAATAAAATAAAATAGTTACAACTCAATTAATCTGAAACCATACTTACCACTTGTAAACACATGCCAGGATACTCAGGATACACGGTAATACAATAAAGACATTTTCCTTGCGTTATTTACAGTGACATCGTGTAGAGAGCCTCTACACAATGGGAACGGCAATCCGAGATATGTTATGACGTTAAGGAATAACAATAGTTATGCCCGTTACATTTTCATTTAGCTTTCTGCCCTATTTGATTTCTGGGCCATTTTGTACGAGATTTCTAGCGGCTTTCATATTGATTTTCACTGTGATAAGGTACAAAGTGGCCCAGAAATCAAATTAGTTGACTATGTACCGCAAGTAAATGCCTATTTAGGTACGAACAATCTAATTTTTTACATACTTTATAAATAATAAATAAATAAATAAATAATATTTGTGGACAATCTTACACAAATCAACCTAGTCCCAAACTAAGCAAAGCTTGTACTATGGGTACTAAGCGACGATATACATACTTATATAGATAAATAAATACTTAAATACATAGAAAACATCCAAGACCCAAGAACAAATATTCGTGCTCATCACACAAATAAATGCCCCGGCCGGGATTCGAACCCGGGACCTCCAGCTTCGTAGGCAGGGTCACTACCAACTAAGCTAAAGCGGTCGTCGAACATGAATGTTAACACAAACGTGACTCCCATGATATGGTAAGTACATCTTGGTAAATGACAATGGTCATTGTTTAATCACTGTGCACCTAATCTAAATGTGAATCACAATCTGTCACGCATTGCAGATAACGATAATTACAGTGATTATGTGTGGGTAGAGTCTGACCACCGAGTCGTGGCACGGGGCAAAACGTGTATGGAAAAAGTTTTCTTCGATTTGTGGCTTTTCTAGCCGGAAATATTTTTTTGGTCCCATACAAGCTTTTGAAATGGGATCGATTGGCATCAAAAAAAAGTTTGTCAAAAATGACCCTTTTCTCGCACCATGTACATTTTTTCCAAAATCTGTAAACGCCAATTTTCATTAATTCAAAATCGAGGGAAGGTCTTCTAAGACCATTTTCACGTAGCAGGACGGGATCTGGTAGCTGCCCTCACGGACCCAAAAAGAAAATCCACCCTGTATACTGTAGGGATCGAAGTCCGCGTATAGAGCTTTTTTTTCGGTTAAGTTGGAGTCTTATTATGTATTTTAGAGTCGGGTGGACAGCTCAACCAAGTACATTTTCCAGCTAATGCTGTAATAATATATTGTATAAAAAAAATCTTCCCTACAGGACAGTAGGAAGTGTGGACTACATCAGTATAATACATTGTACAAAAAACAACTGGCTACCTTTTACTTTACGCGTCATGAAATGAATGATGATTCTCTGATGGATGGACCGGCAGACAGCGGAGGCTTAGTAATATAAATATTTAATCATTTATTTTCAGATAAATAACCAAGATCCATAGTTTTTTAGTACATAGCAATGGGGTTCTGTTGGCACCCTTGGGTACGGGACCCTAAAAAGTTAGACCTGTATAAAATCCTGCATACGAGAAGTCTGCAAACTTACCAGTAATAGTTTGAATAAATATTTCGCATTCTTGTTCCAAACGATGGCCAAGTATTTTTCTCAACTTTGATCCTCGTGGGGTTGGAGAGGTTACGCAATTTTTTGTACCTATAGAAAATTTACGAAGAATCAGGATAAAATAAAGGAATAAATTTATTTACAGTCTTCACTCTTACTTACGTGTCCTATCTAAACAAACTCTTTTCTCTAGGATTACAATACTTTGTGAGCTTAAGTACCTATTAATTAAGTATACCTACAACAACATTTTATTTAATTGACGATTATTGTGTAACTAGGTAATCCTTAAAATAAAAAGGGTGAATGAATAATGTCTTCAAGAAGAGTTTGTTCACATGAATAGACTGTACTGTGGCCATCTGTGGTAGCCTTTTTTTTAAGAGGAGAGGTAGGGCAAGCTCTCTCCATACAAACTTTGTGCAGGATCTTCTTCGTTTGTGTTTGCATTAAAGTTATGATTTTTGGTCAGTATGCTTATTTTTCTGTTAGCTATTTCGTGATGTAATTTTTTTTCATTGATAGTATTTTTTAATTTTTTAATTTTTTTTTTTAAATCCTTGTGTATGTAACACATATTTACATCCAAAAAAATATTACATTCGTTAGTGCCATAAGCTACGAATAAAACGTGGCCAGAGTTTGTATGGAGAAGGCCTTGCCCTACCCTGCGCCTTAAGCAAAAATACCTAGGTAGGTTCGGTAGGTACATAAATCATCATTGAATACAAAGTAGGTACCTACTCACGTAAACCATTGAAATTTACATTATAATTAATTAAAAACCGATAGCGGTTCGGAGGACCCTATTTCCATAAGTTGTAGGGTATAGGTATCTGGCGAACGATAAACAAGATATACTATATTATATACTTACGTGTCAAAACCTTTTCACTCTAACGAGTTTTAGTCTTAGGTTTTCGTTGGTTTTCATATTGTTACAAACAAAAGGTTTCTTTAGTCACTGGATCTGCAAAAACGCGTCACGGCCTGGTTTTATAATAACGACGAAGGGATGCTACGCTACGATTGGATGACGAATATGACGAGGGTCTTTATCAAACCATTGGAATATGACGTTTTTGCAGTGAAACCCGGATGAGCTGTAACCCTTTTACTGACTACTTTGGGAGCAATTGTTTGTGTTGGCCTGTCCGGCTTAAGGCTTGGTCACACAGCTGACACAGCTTGCGCGACGCAAGCGGGACGCCGCGTTAAGCGCCAAAATGTATGAAACCGTCCCGCTTCGCGTCGCGCAGCCTGTGTGGCATCGCTAACCTGTTAGCCTAAAAACGAGACAAACTTGTGAAAGCCACCACTTCACAACTGCAACTTTTCCTGCAAATTGTGCATTATATAGTTTGATAAGTCAGAATTTTGTCTTACACAAGAGCGCAACTATATACCTTCGCATTACATATGTCCGACATATAAGCCATCATGTTAGCCCCTTTGGTGAGATGAAAGGTTGCGAATATAACTGACTCCAAGCGCCTAGTCAGTCTGATATTTAAATTTCGACTCAGCGATCCTGTAAGTATGAGCTACTTGACATTATCACGTAGTAATGCAAACTTAGGTATATCATCTTGTAAAACTCTATTTTCGAATAAATATCAGAGCCTTATTCATCATCATCAAAATTTAAGAGCTCGGCTCTTGTCGGTGGAGTTGGCGCCAGTTCTCACAGTCCTCGGCCAAGTTCTTTAGGTCCCGGTAAGACTCGACATTTACTTTTTCCTTCAATTGATCCTTCAATCCTGCCTTCGAGAATATTTTTGAAGAAAGTGTCGTGTCGTAACAAGTGACCTATCATTTGGCCTCGTTTATTTTCAATTGTCTTCAATAAGTTTCTCTTCTCTCCCACTATTTGTAACACAAGATGGTACATTAGATGGTATATTATTAAAATTCTATTCAATAAGGCGTGCTTTTACAAGGTTTCCATTTATCGCTTACTTAGCGACTATGGCGACGCGAAGACATATTGCTATAGGCGCATTTATTCGCGGTTTTTAAACGGTTTATTGCACGAATTGAATCTGTAATGGTGCGGTCGACGCACAGATATATATTCAAATAGACGTCTCAAGAACACCACCGAGCGTGACCGTGACGCCGTGCCGTGACCCATTCCTTTGTGAAAAATATATGGAGATCTGGAGACATTTCAGCCGGCCAGGATGGTACAGAGCGAGGTCATTGTCTACCTATAATCCGTGCAAGAAGTCACGAGTACGCTTATGGGATGCGAGTCAGATGTGCCTCCTCCGTATGAATTCCGCGTATAGTTCGGACGCAACTCTAAGGCTAAATTCTGACAAACGAACGGAAGCAAAACTAGACTTAGAGCTCTGACTGTATGGTAGATTTTTGCTTGCGTTAATTTTACAGCATTTGGCCTTACAGTTTTGTACGAACTTTACCTATTCATGGAAAAAATAATAGATTGTCTATGATTCCATCAATGGTTCGAAGTCCCGGTAACCGGGAAATCCCGACAAATTTTGCATACTACATGCCTACTACAAACCGGTCCCGGGACTGCAAGGCCCGAGAGCATCTCCTTGCTGACAGTCAACTTCCGAGTATATTACAGCTTCGCGGTACAATATTACAATCTTGCACGGTCTGGCAACTCGGCCTTCCGTCTGATGCACATCGAATCCCTGTTGTTCGCCTAAATATATTTTTATCGTTTTTGTGGATTCTGATTACGTACTTAAACACCATTAAATACAAATAAATATATTCGCATTCATTCAAAGTCCTCTAATCCAAAGATGATCGTTAACATGCAAGCGTGGTCTATTTAGATATTTGTCTGTGGATCGAGGGTGCTGTGGGCAGTAAAGCAAATTCATATGCTGCGTGAAGACCTTTCCGTTATCCGCATTTGACTTTGAAAGCTAATTCAGCCGTAAATAAAGCGATGAAATCCAATGTTTACGACTATGATAGATGGGTTAGGTACCTAATAAAGCAGCGAGAGATAAAGAAGAATAGGTAATAAACAAACAAGCATTGTAATCCCCGGGGATCTATACGATTTAACGTATTGAGTTGGAACCGCTGTTACGATTTCACTCCCTCCTAAACTCCTAAGTCTCTGAGCTTGACAGTCGATAAGAGCCTTACCCATATTTCGCATCGCATTCCAATTTGCGCACTTTCTAACACACGTTGGCTAACATGTTGGACACGTAATGCGCAGCGGTGTCGATAGTCTGGAGAAACTGGTCGTAGTTGGTGGAGTGGAAGGCAAGAGGGCCAGAGGACGCTCACCAACCAGATGGACAGACCAGGTTAAAGAAGCAACATCCTTAAGCAAATTTCACCAAGCGATGAGGGCCACGATGGATCGAGACCGATGGAGACAAGTCATCAGGGCGGTGAAATCCAGAAGTGATCACGATCCTCAGCAATGAGGGACCGACTGTAGAGAGAGCCGGCAATTTAATATGGAAAATAATATCAGACAAATCCCATCTCTGCAACACGGGCGGCCGCTACGAGATAGGCTTAAGGCTTGGTCACACTGCGTTGCGCGACGTCCGCGCGACGCGACCGCTGCGCGCCGGAACGTATGCTAACAGATTAGCGACGTCACACAGGTTGCGCGACGCGAGCGGGACGGTTTCATACATTTTGGCGCGCAGCGCAGCGTCCCGCTTGCGTCGCGCAAGCGGTGTGACCAAGCCTTAAAGGCTTAATGCTACCTTACCTAAAGCCCCACCATCTAGCGGCCGGTGGCATAATTAACAAGTACTGCCTCCCTGCCTACAGCATGAGCTACGTACACACGACGTATTACTAATACTCTGTGGTTCTTAATGACAGTTGACACTGTTGACAGTTGCTATATTGCGTTTTGGTAGTGGCAACTCAACTCAACATACTTTTGCTGCGCTACGCTTTGCGTTGCTTTTCGGCGTTTATCATCGCATCTATAGCACTCATCAGCGCTTATAGAGTCTAAGCCAAACGCTGCTGAATGATGTGAACTGACGAACGTCATCCACATTTTCCACAAAACACGACCAAATTTCTTGTCGTGTTATCAAAATATTAAAACTATATAATGCTCAGAGTCCTGTCCTGTGTAAATCATAATTTTCATTAAATTCCGCTTGAAATTTACCATCAACAATGTTATTATTTTCAACGAGTGTCTAAAATGTCTGAAGCGAAGTCAGAGAACATAAGTATAGAATTCGATCCTATTTTGCCTGATACTGGTGTATTGTTTTACGAAGAATGTCCAGTGGAGTACGAGATTGAGCGGCCTATGTTGTTGCCTTTGAAGTCTTCTACACAAGTGCGTTTCGAGCAACTGCAGCACGAAGCAGCGAGAGTGTGGAGGGAGAAACACAGAACAGCAGCCACTGCGAAAAATAATTAGCTGACACAAAGTTCCTCGTTCAAAAATTAGCCTGTAATCTATCAAGATGGTTTACACATTGTTTGTGATAGAAATTATATCGGCATTTATATTGGCAGCTACATTATTGTACAGATATGGTGATGTGTACAGGAATCACATAATAGTTACAGTGGCTGTGCTTACAGCATGGTACTTCTCGTTTGTTATTATGTTTATATTGCCGTTGGATGTCTCTTCGGTGAGTATTAAAGGCTATGCAGTGACATGTAATTATATCTTTTTCCTATCCGGAAGGATGCAGATATTATTGTCTATCAATTATATTTTCTTATTAGAATTACATTTTAATATTCCTCAGAAAATGATGGGTATTTTGGAATTTTGTTTCTTTTTTAACTGTTTTCAACCAGTGTAAGAATTTGTAATCAGTGTTGCTCGGTCACCTTTTAGGTTTTATCAGAGATAAACATATCCACCACATTATCCATTATCTATCTTATAATTACTACTTATTTTGAATATATATTTAGCCTTAGTGCTCATATAAAAAATGTGATCACTGTTCTCTATTTTTATTTATTATGAAAGGAAAGATTTACATTATATCTTAAAGCCAGCTAAGTTTCCATCACCCAACCTTAAATAGCAACTTGAACTTTATAGCTTAGAATGGAAGGTAACTGTTGAATAGTGGAAGGGTGTGGTTTATTTTGTTACATTTTTCCTTTCGTTCTGAATAGATAAGTAATGGTTAACAAAAGATCTGGCAACAATCCAAATGCGCTGAAAGAGTGAGAGAAAGAATGGTGCCATTTTTCTAAAATAAGCTTGTAAGGGCCACATGGACTTCTAAAATAATAATGTTTGTTCTTTCCATAGACTGTATACCGACAATGCATGCAAGACAACAGCACCACAACCACAGTGGGGCCAACCCCGTCTCTACACAACGAGACATCAACACCCGCACCAGTGCCCAAGTGCCAGAAACCATGGAGCTTCGTAGACGACAGTGTGTTCCCTAACCTTTGGAGGGTTGTGTATTGGACTTCACAATGTTTGACATGGTAATTTTCATTCTTTATGCCTACCAAGCACTACCTTGAACTTAGGAAGAACAATTTAGACACTGGCATATAAAGTATTGAGATTGAGACACATTTTGCTGTTGTAACTGTCTTTGCAAAGTCATCAATTAGGGTGCTGCAATGTTAAAGCTGCACTAGTTATCTTATTATCTAACATTTGACCGCTTTTAATGACTGCTAAATCACCGACGTTAGGATTCGTACCAAACATGTTCAAAGAAAATGAGTCCGGTTAGTGCGACGTAATATCGCCGGTCCCTTGACCGTCGCTGTATCCGGATTCTACTGTAGTTAAAATGTAAACAAAAAGGTGTTTTTTATTCAAATATCAAAATCTAAACCTTGTACGTGTAAAAGCCGGTTTTAGTTTGAACTTCTTGATCTATAGTTCAACCATTATTTATGCATGAAATCATTTGGGTTCGCCGAGTTGCATCAAATAAATTATTCAAAAATATATTTTATGGGTCAATCAATAAGGTTCGAAATCTAATAACAATCTTATAACGATCCAGTCAATAAATAGAATTTCAACCGTATCATACCATAACCAACATTTCAGGTTGATAATGCCAATGATGCAGTCATACAGCAAAGCCGGTGACTTCACAGTAAAAGGGAAGCTGAAGTCCGCCCTCGTGGACAACGCTATTTACTACGGCTCTTATCTCTTCATCTGTGGCATCCTGCTCATCTACATCGCATTGAAGCCTGGGGTTTACTTGGACTGGGCTAAGATTAAGGCCATAGCTTCATCAGGTACATTCATGCACATAGCAACAGTAGCAAATGCTATGGGCCCCGCGCATTTAGGCGCACACTAAAAAATTTTATACCATAAAATTCATAAGAAAATCTAAAGCAACCCAAAGGTCCCGTTGATGGAATTTGCTTCAGGACCCGCTCTGGCTTAACCACTCGTATGCGGATGTCAAAATTGTAAAATCAAGTAGTGGCCTTGAGATGTAAAACAATAGGTCCAAATGTTAGGCACGGATCCGTGTCTAAGCATAAGAGGGGATAATCCAGCACTGACTATACCACTTATTCCTGGGATGTAAAGACACGACACACAGTCCATTTATTTTATTATTGGTTCCATTTTGACTTTCTGACGCTTAGAGACTTGAGAAATTATTACATTTCTAGTTGATTTGCTCAGACCACAGAACTTGTTGCCTAATCTCATAATTTATCATTATAAACTGAAAATTTCCTCGCAGTAGCTTTTCAGATATTATACATATATATCGAAGCTCTATTATACATATAGTTATGTAATAGAAGTAACATTTGGCCCGTATTGAAAATAAATATTTGATTTCAGCCAGTAACACCTGGGGTTTGTTCCTCTTGATTCTACTTCTTGGTTACGCTCTGGTGGAAGTACCGAGGAATCTATGGAACAATTCAAAGAAAAACTATACTTTGACATATACTTACTTCAAGATAGCGAAGTTGAGCACAGACAAGTGTGAGGCGGAAGAAACTATGGACGAGATATTGGATGTGAGTTTATGATGTCATTAGATTAGTTGGTAATGCTCCACATTGCTCGAATTATTTTTCTCAATTAAAAACGAACCATATGGCATTTAAACAAAGTTTATTACTCATCGCATATGGTAATGGATCTTTAAATAATAAGGCAAGTCGTTAAAGAAACCTAGCAATTGATATCAGTCGATAATGATCCTTATTTACATTACTCGGAATCTGTGCTCGAATAGCGTCACTGCCCGGGCGGCTAAACTTATCGTAATCAATTACGAACCTTATTCATTTTACATACGGTACGGTCTTTGCGTAATCAATTCTGCCTCGGCAGTCGCCGGCCTGTCATCTGAACTTATCGCAACCATAACTGAACCTTATTCCCGTCACCATAGTCTTATGTGCGTTCATCGCAGCCATGTTACCATTGTTGACAGCCATGCGAAAATGAACATTATATTCATTTAGATAGAGTCTGCGCGGTCAATGCTGCCAACAGAGCGGCTAAAAAACAATTAATTTCAGTCGATAATGAACCTTATTGTCGTCATTATAGAGTCTATGCGCGATCACCGTGGCCGTGGGCTCAGGCACCCGTTCCACCGCCACATAAAGACCATTGTTGACAGCCATGCGATAATGAACATTATTGTCCTATAAGACTCTGCGTGATCAAAACAGCCGCCCTAGCGGCTAAAAAACAACTAATGTTATTCGATAATGAACCTTACTGTCATCATTATAGAGTCTATGCGCAATCACCGCGGCCGTGGGCCCCGGGCACCCGCTCCACCGCCACGTGGAGACCATAGTACAGAAGCTACCAATACAGCTGCGCGACCGACTCAATAACAGACAGCCGCCTGAGAGACAGAACGCGCCCTCGTTCAAGTCGCTCGTCAACTTGCATAAGAAGGTAAGTAGTAAGGTATACCATGAGTACCATGACCATTATCGGTTATATCACGACCATTATCATCTGAGCACTGCAATGTTGTTGTTGATATCTTAAGGCACCCCGGAGGTGCAAAGGGCCTTCGTCAAATCGCGCCACGCCTTCCTGTCTTCAGCCACGCTTCTCGCTTCGCTCCAGCTCAGTCCGACAGCTCGCAACTCACTCTCGACGGTGCAATGTAACGAAGAGCACTGCAATAACACCTTTTAACCCTTTAACGCATTCACTGCCACCATCTTTTCCTGGACATTCGGCAGGTGCCGCACTTTGCTGTGTACCCCAAACGCACATGTGAGTTCAACCGACTATTTTAAGTCTAAGGCACTAAGGCACAGGGTACAAGTGTCAAATATTATGAACGCGTCTGTGCGTCGAAGGCACTGCGTGAAAGTCACGGTGACGCATATATGCGGCGGTGGCAGTGAATGCGTTAAGGCTAGGCCAGTTCACGAATAGTCGAAAATATTAAAGTTATTTGAAACCACAACATAAAATACAGTTAGCTTAAATCTAGGAAATACATATTTGAAGATGGTCTCAAAAAGGAGTCCACTCAGCATTGTGTCGGAGCATCAAGCGCCACGACGCTAATTTTCAGTGGATCCATTTACAAAATAATATATAACTAATTAACCTAAGAGAAGCAGAATATAGCAGAAATGTGCAGTGTAGTGTTATTTTGCGAAATATAGATTTAGTATAGGATAAAACAAGTAAATAATGAATATTAAATAAAGTGAATACAATCAATCACATCGTCGGCTAGACAGAAGACATTTGTTCTTTTAGCAGATGGAGTTTTAGTTTTATTTTAAAAGTGTCCGGTGAACTCGCGTTTCTTATTAGTGGTGGAAGGTTGTTCCAACACCGCGTGGCAGTGCTGCCAACTAGTAAAATAAATCATTCTGAAAAACTTTTATTCATAAAATTACTTCTTATTTAGATGATCAAAGCGCTCCACGTCCTACAACGCACGGAAACTCAATGGGGCATAATGCTGGAGCGAGTGTTTCACCTGGAGGACGTGTCTAGTAACCTGCGCTCGCTGGACCGGCGCTTCCAGCACACGTTCCACACGGCGCGGCCTCGCGCCATGCGGATACTGTACCCGCCCACTGTTGGTGAGTCGGTAGTCAAGATTATTGAAACGCGTATCTACCCTTTTCGCTCTTATCACTATGTTAATAAAGGATAAAAATGTACGTGATTCAATTTCCGTCACCGCACCTAGACCATTATGCTGTAGAGTGTGTGGAAGACAGTTGAAAAGCCTAGAAGAAGTTCATTAAAACCGATGCTAAAAGGAAACTGGGCAAGGTAAACCCCAAATAAAGGAGTCAATAGGCCCAGGCAGCAAGAAATCAGGTCTAGTAGGAAAAAGTGTTTGAACCTGAGATTCGTGAAAACTATGAGCATGTTCGGAGGTCAGGCTTACACTGGTTCTGCCGAGACGAATTTTCATGGGCATTGTAAATACCTAACATCGATCCAGTTCATAGATTCATCTCCCACCCCCGAATTTATCAGTTTGAGGGATCATTTCCAGGATAAAAAGTATCCTATTTCCTTCCCCGGGTCTCAAACTATCTCTATACCAAATTTCATCTAAATCTGTTCAGCGGTTTAAGCGTGAAGAGGTAACAGACAGACACACTTTCGCATTTACAATATTAGTATGGATTAGTATGGATATGTCCTTCAACCTTCAGCAGATAGTTTTTGGATTACGTAATGCACCCATTTCAAACCCGTTATTTTTCTTCTCTTTCAGAATGGTACTGGGAATGCTTTCTGAAACAGTACTTCCTGAAGTCAATGGCGGTGGTCACGGGCCTGATGTCGGTCGCGCTCGTGTGGTCGGAGATGACGTTCTTCTGCAAGCAGCCAGTGCTGTCCATCTTCGCTAATATCCTCAATGCGGCCAAGTATACTTACAACTACGCTGCCATTGTGGTGAGTGCCCTTTTTGAGGCTGCATCGGGAAGTGGGTGGGTCTCTCACACCTTTTCCCTTTGTACCGTTAATGGTGGCGTAATTATTTTAAATCTCGGAGGGTCCAGTATCGCTAGCACATGATGGCAACGTCAGTTTGTCGGCTTATCTCAAGCTATCCGTCACTTTCTAACAGCACCTATCAAAAAAAGACGCATAGCTCGAGGTAAGCCGAGATACTCTCGAGGCCATTATGTGCTAGCCATACAGGTGGAAGAATGAACTCATCATGAAAAAAAAACTCTTCGTCTTCGGCGTAAACACTTGAATCCCTCGCTACACTCAAGATTATACAATAGATGAATGATTCTATAGAATATTTCGCTTAACTCAGGATTCAATATACCGCCCTCACCGTAAATGCATCATTTCGCTCCCTTGAGACATACTATTTAATTCCAGTGGGTATCAACCCTAGTGATCGCCTACATGTTCTACTGCGCGTACTCCACCGTACTCAAGATCCGTCTCCTGAACCTGTGGTTCACTCACTACGCTCAAGATTCTACTTTAGAATCCCTTTTTTTTTTATTAAAAATGGGATTGCTCTTGTCCAGCACCTAGCCAGCACTACGCTCAAGATTCTACAATAGAATCTCTCGCTACGCTCAGGATTCTATTGTAAAATTTTTCGCTTCACTCAGGATTCAATATACCGCCCTCGCCGTAATTATATCAATTTGTTCCCTTGAGACACACCCCGTTCTTCGTAAACGTTCATCAAACCTAATTTAGCTAAAATGCTGTTAATATTCGTTTCTCTTTATCTGTCACTTTAACATTTGAGGTTGTGGGAAAGGGACAAAGCACATTTTAGTTAGCAGAGGTTTGTTATTTTTTATGATTAAGGGGGACATACTAAATAAATAAATAAATATGTATTTGTGGACAATTTTACACAAATCAACCTAGTCCCAAACTAAGCAAAGCTTGTACTATGGGTACTAAGCGACGATATACATACTTATATAGATAAATAAATACTTAAATACATAGAAGACATCCAAGACCCAAGAACAAATATTCGTGTTCATCACACAAATAAATGCCCCGACCGGGAATCGAACCCGGGACCTCCAGCTTCGCAGGCAGGGTCACTACCAACTAAGCTAAAGCGGATACTATTTAATTCCAGTGGGTATCAACCCTAGTGATCGCCTACATGTTCTACTGCGCGTACTCCACCGTACTCAAGATCCGTCTCCTGAACCTGTGGTACCTGGCGCCGCACCACCAGACCAACGAGTACAGTCTCATCTTCTCCGGGATGATGGTGTGCCGTCTCACACCGGCCATGTGCCTCAACTTTCTCAGTCTGGTGCATATGGACTCGCATGTTATAAAGGAGTATGTGCTGGAGACATATTACACACAGGTATGTGACACACACACAGGTGATGACATTATAACCAGGTTAGTCTTAACACGCTCACTGTGCTTGTCCCTGATATGCGTCAAGGAAATCATCTGTTACAAAGCCGTAAGGTTTATTTACGATTCAGATTCGGACAGTGAACGTGTCAAAACGATGAGCAACAGTGGTAAGTTACCACTAGTATCCGAATAATTCATACATGTTACTTTCTAAAGCAAGTTACATAATTAAATTAAAAATACCCCAACACAAAACATAGTTAAAAACCATCTCCGCCATCAACTTTACACAACTACATGTTAAACTTATAACACCCCCCTTTTGCGTTTCGCGTCGGGGGTTAAAAATGGGAGCTGGGTTCAAATCTTAGCCCATAAATTTCATAATGAATGACTTTTTCGAACTTATTTTTCGGTGAAAGAAAACTTGTTTAAAACAAATAAATTCAAAATCATGATCACTTGGTCCGTGCACATGTATTGGAACTCAACTATACATATATGCGACTTAGGCCCGGTTTTATAAAGATCCGATAGACCTTATGTCGGTATGTTATGTCAAAAAATGTACTGAGTTACTGAAATTTGATCCGACATTTGGTCTAACGGATCTTTATAAAACCCGGCCTTAATGTATACAATATATGCGGCCTAATTAATGAACATTATAATGGTGTAGATACTGTATACCGTAAAAGTACTCATTATTAATTTCTGCAGATAATGGGACACATGGACGTCCTAGGCATCGTTGCTGAAGGCTTCAACATCTACTTTCCCATGCTAGTGGTACTGCTGTGCGCTGCGACGTACCTCTCGCTCGGCAGTCGACTGCTCTCGCTCTGCGGCTTCCAGCAGTTTGTGGGAGACGATGACCTCACCACCGACCTCGTGGACGAGGGTCGGGAGATCGTCAAGCGAGGTCAGTACCTTCATAGCTGAGTACCTACACTACTTCCCCATGGTAGTGGTACTGCTGTGCGCTGCGACGTACCTCTCGCTCGGCAGTCGACTGCTCTCGCTCTGCGGCTTCCAGCAGTTTGTGGGAGACGATGACCTCACCACCGACCTCGTGGACGAGGGTCGGGAGATGGTCAAGCGAGGTCAGTACCTTCATAGCTGAGTACCTACACTACTTCCCCATGGTCGGGTACTACTGTGCGCTGCGACGTACCTCTCGCTCGGCAGTCGGCTGCTCTCGCTCTGCGGCTTCCAGCAGTTTGTGGGAGACGATGACCTCACCACCGACCTCGTGGACGAGGGTCGGGAGATCGTCAAGCGAGGTCAGTACCTTCATAGCTGAGTACCTACACTACTTCCCCATGGTAGTGGTACTACTGTGCGCTGCGACGTACCTCTCGCTCGGCAGTCGGCTGCTCTCGCTCTGCGGCTTCCAGCAGTTTGTGGGAGACGATGACTTCACCACCGACCTCGTGGACGAGGGTCGGGAGATCGTCAAGCGAGGTCAGTACCTTCATAGCTGAGTACCTACACTACTTCCCCATGCTAGTGGTACTACTGTGCGCTGCGACGTACCTCTCGCTCGGCAGTCGGCTGCTCTCGCTCTGCGGCTTCCAGCAGTTTGTGGGAGACGATGACCTCACCACTGACCTCGTGGACGAGGGTCGGGAGATCGTCAAGCGAGGTCAGTCCACTTCAATGATTCCCTTGGGTTGACGGCGAAAAAAAACAAAACAAAACAATCTTTTGTTATAAAATCGTACATCGGCGACACCGGTAGTCAACGAGTTAAAAAGCTCAATACGGTACAAATAAATTATTCTTGCATAACTAATATATCAAAAATTCCTTTTATCCCATTTACTTTTGCTATAAATAAATAAGAATAAAGAGAATAAAACATGTTTTTATAATAAAACATATTCATCATCATCAGCCTATATACGTCCCACTGCTGGGCACAGGCCTCCTCTCATAGATGAGAGGGATTGGGCAGTAGTCCCCACGCTGGCCCAGAGCGGGTTGGGGACTTCACATACAACTTTGAATTTCTTCGCGGATGTATGCAGGTTTCCTCACGATGTTTTCCTTCACCGAAAAGCTAACGGTAAATATCAAATGATATTCCGTACATAAGTTCCGAAAAACTCATTGGTACGAGCTGGGATTCGAACCCACGACCGCCGCTTGACAGCCGCATGCTTGATCCACTGGGCTACCGTAGCTTACAACATATTAAAGTGTGCTTATTAGGATAAACACAATTTAATATGTTTTATTATAGTCCCAGCCTGTTTTAACAGTTAGGGTATGCGGTTGTATCAAAAATACAAGCTGTATAATACCCAAATACTGTTTTCCATGTGCTTAGTGGACTAAGACTGTAATTTTGAAGACCTTTTTTATCTTTTATTTCATTATATTTGTATGTTGTGTTTAGAAAAGCGTAAGCGGCAACGCGCGGAGGAGTCCCTGACGCGGCGGCGCGACTTCAGCGAGCGGTACGCCAACTACCGCACCAACCGGGACAACCAGGATGGAGGTAATACCTAACCTAACTTTTATATCCACTCTTTATCCCCTTAGGGCCTATTCACACACGTGCGAGACTCGCCTGCGAGTTTTACTGCATTGCGCGGTTTGATAGATCGATTGAACTCATTATCCTCGGTAACTCGCAATGTAGTGAAACCCGCATGCGAATTTCGTTCGTGTGTAAATAAGGCCTTATTCAAAAAAAAAAAAAAAAAAATAAATAAAAAAAAAAAAAAAAAATAAAAAAAATAATAATAATTTCAATTTCATGCCTCAAACCTGTTTTTGCTAGAATGCCGTTAAAATTAGTTGTCTTTACATGTCGTTCTTGATATTATTATTATTCTATATTTTATACAGGCAGCTGAAGCTGAAATGTCTAAATCGTAGTTCACTTGGCACAGGTTAACGCTGCATATTTAGATAATTATATTAATTTATCAAGTTTGATATTTGTTTATAATGTTTATATGTGTACAATATTTGTTGAGAAAAAGATAAAACATATTTTATGTCACACCTGGCCATAAAGTGGCCATTATCGCACGCTCCGCGCGCGAAAAAACCCACTTCCTGGCCAGGGGGTGACATAAAATTTTGTACTTACCACGGGCGATAATAAAGAAAGCCTCAGATCGCATATTTATCGCCCTTGCCTTCGGCTCGGGCGTAAAATACCTGCGATCTGAGACATTCTTTGTTTTATCGCCCTTGGTAAGTAATGTACTATTAGCTAACAGAGGCGTGCTATTTTTCATGAATAAGTGGATAAAACAAGGCACATGTAGCGCTTAAGGGCCTCATATACGAAACGATTCAGCGTTACGATCCGTCGGTTCTGACTGATCGAAACGACAGATCCGTAGTGTATGATAAGATCATTGGGACTAGAGGTATAGTTGATACTACAGATCTGTCGTTTCGATCAGTCTGAACCGACGGATCGTAACGATGAATCATTTCGTATATGGGGCCCTTTAGTTGTTGTCAGCAGTCACAGTGCCAGAGTGCGAGATAAACTTTAGGGCCTCCGACCATTGAGTGTACGGCATAATAATATTTGTTGAGAAAAAGATAAAA
Source organism: Cenopis cana (assembly GCA_951800055.1). Lineage (NCBI taxonomy): Eukaryota > Metazoa > Arthropoda > Insecta > Lepidoptera > Tortricidae > Cenopis > Cenopis cana. The sequence goes on along the minus strand of OX637479.1, from coordinate 15,648,046 downwards.
CGTAATCACAGATACCAATGGATAAACATGTTGTTTCCACATCTATACTCCTTAGAATGTGAAGGGAAGTTTATCCATAGCGATAACGACATCACAATTTTACTAACAAATAAATCGGTTATGGGTTTTAACGGGCGATCTGGTGTGGTAATTGTTACGCACTCCATCTCACTTGCACCGACTTTACTGTCTAATTTTGTGTAACTACTAATTTTGAACACTTTACAAATGGGACTCTTACATATTCCTTGATGTTATATATATAACTTGAGATAATGAAATCGGACTTTAGGTTTACACACGTATAGAATAATACACGCAGCATGAGTTGAAAAAATTAAAAACGTGTTTAATTTTAAAAAATATTATGTGGGTTCTGATGACATCTCATATGTTCATTAATAAAATCTGTTCATTTAAACACACACACACACTCTCGAAACATATTACCTTACGAACTTTTCGAGCGAATTCGTCCGCGTATATATCGTATCTCCATACAAAATTAAAACTCCCGGGGTTTATTTATTTCTCGTATGGCATTTATTTCGAACCGTGAGATCTTCGAGAAGACAGTACGGTTGCCAGTTTTTGTTGCACTTTTCGAACCACCCAGGGGTCACGTGTAGGGTTCTTTCCCTACGGACGTGGTGCAACTTCGACCTCCCGGGGCTAAGAACTACCGTATGTCATTCCCAGTTCCCAGGCTCTCAAACTATCTCCATTCCAAATTTCATCACAATCGGTTGAACGCCGAACGGTTTAAGAGTGAAGGAGCAATAAACCGAGTTACTGCCGCTGTCCTACTATTTGGGTCATTGTTCATTGATCAAAAACAAAAGTTGTCCATCCGTTGGTCAATAATTAACGGCTTATGTGCATGTAAGTTGTGTTTTTTTTATTACATGGATTTATAGTGACGGAGACACTGTGTATGCGGTTACTAATAGACCAAGCCAAAATTAAACTTTGTAGCCCGTAACTTTTGATATGTTCTCCGAAAAGACGCGCATCTAAATATGACAATGACCCATTTAAAATATAATTACGGATTCATCGGCAGCGAAGTAAAATAGTTCGACTGTTGCAAATCAGCTTCACAATTTATGTCATCCTTGTTCCACTATCCTCGTAAGGCCCCGCGTACTAAATTTAAGACATAGTACAGTCGAGGGCATAAATATGTATACATTTTTGGACCCTATTTCAATGGAATAAGGTGAAAAAGTGTATTGGTGCCCTTGACTGTACTTTCAATGGAATTTGAATTATTTGCGATTCGAACAGAGATGCCTTTTCATTTGTTACTTTCGATTTTCGAAAAAATAGTTTAAACCCTATTGATAGAGAAAATTGACTCAAATTCCTTTGTTTCTTTTTGTTGTATGGTGGGCCTTACGAGGCTATAACACAAACACTACACAAACTGTGTTACTAACACTTCCAACTCACTTTACCATCCATTTATACCGGTTATTGTGCATGGTACCACGTTTCAGCCCGCACCGGGCTCCTTAACGACGTCGACTCAGACTACTACGTACAGCCGAGTCCCGAGCGCTCTCAGCCCGTCTCTACCTACCAGCGCGCAGAGCTGCCTTACAACCGACCCACTTTGGAGGACGAACTGGACCAGAGATTCGGTGAGAGCACTCTCCCTACCATACAGTCGGAATTCGACGAGAGACGACGGGATAGAATGAGTGTGCCCCCTCGCGGACTCTTCGATGACGTTTGAAGTGCAATTAAATAATTAAACTGGTTTTTATAAAGGCCTATTTTGTAAATTGAGTACATAGCTTGAGTATTGATGTTGTATTGTATATTATGATGTTTGTGTGAATAAACAATTGACATGCGTACGGTTTTAGTATTGTTTTGTATAATTAAAGCTGAATTATTAACCCTTAAATGCATGGTGTACGATGCATCGTACATAACAAAGAATTCAAGATTTATTTTACTGTAGGTATATTTATAATAATATTGGTACTTATTTCATAAGGAAATTTAATATATTTTCATATTCGTTCTTAAAATGTTAACGGTTCTATATATTAAATAAGCCTTTCATTGGGTTAGAATTTCAAAAAACGGCCGTCATATTTTTTATAGTCTAGAAAATTGAGATGTTTTGATTAGTGTTTTTGGCGGTCTTATAGTTTATAAAGTAGTTATTTTTTGCCTAGAATATGTTTCTACACATCATAAATATTGTCTGAGTCCTAAGTTTAGTAAAGTATTTCGTATATTAATAAGCAATATTTGTACTTTTTGGTAAAGTAAGAAAAATCTTTTTTTAAATTTACAATTATTGTATGAAAACCTTACAAGAATTTTATATTATTTTTCCCGTTATCAGTACACCTTAAATCACCAAATATCGCGTTTTTGTTGAAAAAGAAAAAAATCATGCATTTAAGGGTTAAAGGAATAAAAAAGCATTTTGACATGCTCTTGAGGAGTTTTTCTTCTAATCTAATAGAAGCCATATGTAAATTATCAAGCTATTTGGAGATAAACTTAGGCACAGTCTGATAGTCGCTAGACAAAAGTTGAAGAGATTAGTTATAACACCACAGGCAATCTTATAGTCCGAGCATAGTATTTTTTTCATATATCCTAGTATACCAAGCCGGAATCATAACAATAACCAACGTATTATGTTCCTTTATAGAAGCTGGTAGTAAGCTGTACAGTAAATTATTCTAAAGTATCATATTGGTTGTATACATAGTATAAATTATGTAGTATACACTAAATGTACCTAACTTAAGTCATCATAGGAGATTTATTTTATGTACAAAAAAGGATGTGCTTTTGTCCATTGTAATAGTTTTCTTAGAATAAATTTATTTGTAGTAAATCATATAATAATATATTTTCATGTTTAGTTGTAGGTATTTGGTTGCTCATGGAATCAGAAGACAGTTAGTTGGTTTTATTATGAGATTGGATTGGTTGAAATTATTTGACATGAACATTTGTAACAAAATAATATCGACCTTTTACAGTGTTACTGAAAAGTTCAGGTTTTAACGCGTTTTCGTTGTAAGCAGCGTTTTTTGAACCTGACTGTGGCTTCATTTTCGTAGTTACTTTTGATGATGACTGTACAATAAATTAGCATTCCGCGAAATTACGTCAACATCATTATAAAACATTAAATGTTAAAAAATAAAACAAAATAATTTCAACAATAACGATTTCTCTAAGATATGCAATTATGATGGTAAGATTAATCATAGGCCTTTTACGTCTTAGACAGACGATTCAAGCAGCGACTTGATTTGTACACTTTTTAGTGTGGCTATGTAAGCCTATACGGGAGTGGCATTGTCTCCCGCAGATATGACAGGAGAACTGTGGGTTAGGGGGCAGCGGAGAGTTTGATTGCTTCTTCCTTCTTCGGTGTTCAAGAAGGTCAAATCAGACCAGAGAAAGAGGGATGTAGGATTATAATTTTGGATTCTACATATTAAATTCTAAATTTTATACGGCTGGATGTAGGTCAATTAGAAAAAAATAATCACGAGCCGCAATAGATAAATAGCATACGATCAAAGACAACTGGTAGGTAATAGTAATTCTATTTAGAACTACCTTCCCAATGTAGTGAAAATAAACAAAGCTATTTTAGTTAAATTACTATATTACCTACATTACAGTCAAGGTCATAAATATGTATACATTTTTGGACCTTATTTCAATGTAATAAGGTGAAAAAGTGTATACATATTGGTGCCCTTGACTGTATCTAAAATTGTCGTTTCACATTCTAGTTAGTCTATTAGAATAATTGGCATTAAAACCGACCTTTGTCCCGTAATATGTCCGTGCCGTGACGAAGTTCTAGCTAGAATTGACATAATATACGCTATTAAGGTAGTAGGACGACTGTTTTAATAAATGTAAAATTAATAGTTATTGGCATTGGTTGACAAGGGAGCGCTCGTGGCCCAGCGGCGCCTGCGTACCGCTTGCGCTTGCTAAGGTTAAGCAACGTGGGCAGCGGTCAGGACTTGCATGGGTGACCGCTTTGAGTGGTTACTAACTGAGCGCTGCCGTGCTTTGGAAGGCACGTTAAGCCGTTGATCCCGGTTGCTGCCTATGGCAGCAGTCGTTAAGCCATGTTGGAGGCCTTCGGGCGGCTTGAGAACTTCTAACAGTCAAGTTGCCCACTCACTTTACAAAGCCTAATCCCAATAAGGTCTAGTTTCCCCTCGGGGTTGGAAGGTCAGATGGCAGTCGCTTTCGTAAAAACTAGTGCCTACGCCAAATCTTGGGATTAGGTAGCGGACCCCAGGCATCCTTCAGGATGCAACTGTACTGGGATAACGCTAGGAGGATGATGATTGGCATTGGTTGACGAACTATATTATTTTACAATGGTTCTAGTGAGTCGAAGAAATTAAAACCGTTATGTAGCTAGTTTCAATGACAGGTGCAAAGTTCTCAATTTCATAGACCGTACACAAAACAAGGTTTTCGTACCTATGTCAAGCTAAAACCCAGGTTATCGGCTCATAGTTAAAGTAAAATTATATATGTGACTAGCGGACCCGGCAGACGTCGTCCTGCCCGGAAAAGCAGTGCCACCTACCTGGTCGAATTGTATTTTCAAACCATGCAGGATTTATGCGCTCGTGAGATAAAAATACTGGGCTGTTATTCATAAAGCTGGAAGCCGCTCAACCAATCTCACTGAAGCGCAAACTCTTAGGGTATTTCTGGCGTGGTCGTGTTGGAGGTTTCCTCTGGATTTTCCCTAGGCCACTCACCTAGCGCGCGCCCCTATCACTCTCTTGGGCCCGGCCTATAAAGCCAAAGTCAGGTTAAAAAAGGACACTGTCTTTGTCCAAGTACTTGCCGTTAGGGTGATGACCACAACCGAAAATGATATGCCTGAGTGGCACTCCTGGACGGCGGCATGCCCGACAAATGTCGACAGTAGGTACCGCTTTTAGGATATATTTCCAGAAATTCTTCGTCATGCATGATAACTTCGTCTGCGATTGCACAGACAAAACCTTCGGCTTCCCCGCAACGTACCCAGTTCACCGACGCGAGCAGTCTATGTCGGGCCCCGTACGGGCCCCGTTGAAGCGCCTGTGTAGCTCTTTAGGTACAGTCGGGTTCATTGTTATGTATACACTTTTTTACCTAATCGAAAGCTTTTGCTTTCAAATTGTAGGCGACCGTATTCGATTAGGTAAAAAGTGTATACTTATTCTTTATATCAATGAACTCGACTGTATCTTCCACTCCGCCTTGTGGTAGTCTAGTCAGTTCTCAATACTTTGAACTTGAAGTTTGCGCCAGTTTTCGGATTCTCTGGCGCACCTGTCTTTACCTTAAAGTGTTAGGCCGAAGAAGGCCGTTGCGATATTCTTGGCTGACATGCTAGCGGACCCGGCAGACGTCGTCCTGCCCGGAAAAGCAGTGCCACCTACCTGGTCGAATTGTATTTTCAAACCATGCAGGATTTATGCGCTCGTGAGATAAAAATACTGGGCTGTTATTCATAAAGCTGGAAGCCGCTCAACCAATCTCACTGAAGCGCAAACTCTTAGGGTATTTCCGGCGTGGTCGTGTTGGAGGTTTCCTCTGGATTTTCCTTAGGCCACTCACCTAACGCGCGCCCCTATCACTCTATTGGGCCCGGCCTATAAAGCCAAAGTCATGTTAAAAAAGGACACTGTTTATCTTTGTCCAAGTACTTGCCGTTAGGATGATGACCACAACCGAAAATGATATGCCTGAGTGACACTCCTGGACGGCGGCATGCCCGACAAATGTCGACAACGTACCCAGTTCAAAGACGCGAGCAGTCTATGTCGGGCCCTGTACGGGCCCCGTTGAAGCGCCTGTGTAGCTCTAGGCACAGTCGAGTTCATTTATGTGTATACACTTTTTTACCTAATCGAATGCTTTTGCTTTCAAATTGTAGGCGACCGCATTTGATTAGGTAAAAAAGTGTATACTTACCTTTATATCAATGAACTCGACTGTATCTTCCACTCCGCCTTGTGGTAGTCAGTGCTCAATAATTTGAAGACTGTGCCAGATTTCTGATTCTCTGGCGCACCTGTCTTTGCCTTAAAGTGTTAGGCCGAAGAAGGCCGTATGTAATACGTAATGTATTTAAGCCGTTGTGTGGATTGTGTGGTAATTTGGGTCACTTACACTTGCATTTTCCCGTAAACATTTTTTCTGCATTCATATTTGTTCGCCGCGTGTAAACTGCTTACAATTCGAGTTTCGTGTGTGACGACCAATATTTCCACAACATATTACGTTTTATGTTTATGTATTGAAGCTTTTTACTGATTTTATAATTAAAGAGTTATTTATATATTAAATTGCCTTACGTCCACTCTACCATAATTTTACAATAATAAATAAATCTCAATTCAATTCAATTCAATCTTGTAAATAAATCTCGCTTACTTATGGAAATATGTCAGTGACGCAAGTGACTTCGCATGTCTTATTGAGCACCGTCCGTCAAATGCCAAAGAGTTTGTTCTACGCTATCTATGATACACAAATGTTCAGCAGATCCGTTTTTTAACGAAAACACGAAAACGACGCCCCCTGCCGGGTCCAATTGTCTCAACTGACCTTTCCGGGACCAACACAAATATACACACAAAATTTCATCCCAATCGGTGCAGCCGTTTAGGAGGAGATATGAAACTAACACACGTACAGAAGAATTATATATATAAAGAAGATACGTCCACCACGCTTAGCTCTCAGGAATCAGGATATTATATGTTCCGTTCGACATCTGAGATCCGTTGATTTGAGAGGGCGCCGCTGCGCTCGACCGGAAGTAGCCTTTTGCGTCAAAAGAGTCGCCCCACGCCACCGCTGCCACGTGACATCCGCTTCTGCCGACCTGCGAACAGCCGAAAGCGCGCGCCCGCCTCTCGCCGCCATGATGGTTCCTCATTGTTGCGTCGTCTGCCGTACTGATCGGACGTACCTTTCTTGTAAATTACGTAGACAGGGAGGAATCTTAATTCTCGATATTTAATTTGCTACGTAATTATCAAGAGGGAGTTCTAAAAATAACGCGTGATAGGAATTACGATTTTTAAAATATCACTTTTATATCGGACTACCCTCTTTTGTAAATCTTTTGTTCGCGAGTGTTTCGAAATCTCGCTATGAACAACGAGAGTCGCCCCTCGTCGGAGGAGAAGGAGTGCGCTTCGCGATCATCGTGTCTCGGCGACGCGCGGCGCCGGCCGGGCGCCCCGCGCCACGTGCCGGTGCCGCCAGCACTGGACGGAGGTTTGAATACATGTCATACCAAATTGGTGAGTCAGAATAATACTTTTCTCTTGGTTACAACCGTGTCCGGTGCCGCCGCCGCCGCGCGGCCCCCGCCGGGGACACGTGGCGTGGTCGGTCAGCGCATGTGGACGCCGCTAGCCCGGCCCGCGCGCTGCTGCCTTCCGTGTCTGCCGCTTACCCCGGGGCCGTGCAATTTAAGTATATTACATGCACCTATAAGGGTGCCGCCCGCCCGGTGTAAAATAAACCTCCGGGTCGTCCGCCCCGAGGGCGATGGAAACTTCGACGGTGTTGTACTGTATCCAACTACAGTGACAGACGAGAGTAGCGTAGGTGGACCACTTTATGGCGAGTGGATCCTCCAGCCTGTAGATGCCTGCAACGCAGAGGCAATCGCGTGCGCGTTTCATACCCTTTGTGGAATTTGAGGATTCACTGTTGTCTGCTGCAATGACGGCGGCGACCACTATGGTGCTGCCCGTCATAGTGGCGCCACATCTTACCCTGGGGAGGTCCGCCCCATGGCGACGGCGACCGCGTTGGTGCTGTAGGCCGCGATGCAGCGATGAAGCTTTGTGTCGTAATGTCGACGCTGTCCCCAATGATGTGTCTGCCGGAATAGCGACGCTATCCGCCGCGATGACCCTGTCCGCCGCCATGGCGACCCTGTCCGCGATGATGATGTCCACCTTCGCCCGCCACGTGGGCGCCGCCCGCCGGGTCCGCGCCGCTTCGGCGCCTGCCGCCGCGACCGAGCCGACGCTGCCCGCCTCATGGCGGCGTCCGCTGCGACGGGGCCACCGACTACGATGGTGCCGTCCGCCACAATGGCGCCACCGACTACAATGGTGCCGTCCGCCGCAATGGCGCCACCGACTACAATGGTGCCGTCCGCCGCAATGGCGCCACCGACTACAATGGTGCCGTCCGCCGCAATGGCGCCACCGACTACAATGGTGCCGTCCGCCGCAATGGCGCCACCGACTACAATGGTGCCGTCCGCCGCAATGGCGCCACCGACTACAATGGTGCCGTCCGCCGCAATGGCGCCACCGACTACAATGGTGCCGTCCGCCGCAATGGCGCCACCGACTACAATGGTGCCGTCCGCCGCAATGGCGCCACCGACTACAATGGTGCCGTCCGCCGCAATGGCGCCACCGACTACAATGGTGCCGTCCGCCGCAATGGCGCCACCGACTACAACCGTGCCGTGCGCCGCAATGGCGCCACCGACTACAATGGTGCTGTCCGCCGCAATAGCGCCACCGACTACATCGGTGCCGCCCGTGGCACCACATCCAGTCTTGGTAACGTATATCGCGCCGCGCCGAGTAGCTCCGAACGACACGCAGGAGCCGGCTCCGACCGCGTCACAGCGTAATCGGGTAGTCTTGACACTAGCCCACTACTTCCACTCACGTCTCTACTACCTAGTGCAGAAACGCCGATTCGAGTGGTGCAGAACGCCGGATGTCTGGCGCGTGCTGCCTAAATATTTATGATTAATCGAATTACAAGGTAATATATTCGACTGATGTAGTTCATCTTCAAGAGGCGTGCCCAGGGGACAGCAGATTCGATCTGCTTCGATCCATCGAAAGTAAGTACATAGGGAAGACATGGGAAAATTCCCAACCTCTGTCGATTCAATCGTCATTGCATCTACGGAGTAGCATCGACAAAGTTAAAACGGATCTCACTCATCTCAGCTCGCCCTCGCCTTACTGCTCAGGTTAGATCCTATTAATAATCTATTCGCAAAGGCTCTAATAAACAAAAATGGGTCAAAAACAAGACGTTATTCTAAAGCGAGCCCGAGATTCCGCTCCATTGAAAAAGGGTAACCCATTATAGAAGAATGACTTCCGGGAAGTCCTTCGATCTGTCTCCGACATTATCGAAACAGATAACTATCTTAGATCTCATTGTCATCGGTATGAATTTATTTTCGTTCGGAAAACCTCCTTTTTATTTTTGAGTTTCTTACATTAGTACGACTATTAGTCCCTCTATGACCTTGGTATAGAATATCTCTTCAAATTTCATCAGATGGCATTTCTAGTACAGTTATTTTTCCCGCTCAGAATTTTGATAGCTTACGTGTGATTACTTGTTGCTATACCGCTTTTGTTGGATGCCTTATTTTTATTCTTAATTATTTCACATGTCTACATGGCTCCTTATTTTGCTTTTCACTGTAACACGGGCATAGACGCTTGTTAACGTGGGACTCATTAAATGAATTAAAATTCCATTATACATGGACATACACCGATACGGTTGGGCTTTCACCCTTGACCTTTACAAAATTGATTGTGTACATACTTCTTATAACAAACCAGTCGCAGCTATCACTAATTAAACTAATATCGAAATCCACAAGAATCACCCTAATCAATTTAAATTAGTCATCACAACGGCTGTTGCGGACCTCGTATTAAAACAGAGTCCACTCTCTACCAAAGGAAAAGGTAAACAAACACGTTACTGCGTGTCTTATGGCTCTACCTGGCGTAACTTTCACACTACCTACGAGAGGTTATGTCGACTTTGCAAACGTACCGCCCAGAGAAAGTTTGCATTGCAGCAGTCTTTAGCGATACCTGGAAAAGCTGCAAGCCCGCATTTATACGAAGGTGAGAACCGCGAAGCATGGAGTAACATACGTAACAGGATTTATGCTACAAATGAACAGCCGGATCGCTGGAGCATATAAGTCTCTCCCTTGCTGCTACGAGTGATGAGTCATCACTGATGATACTTAAGGGTCCGTCTGCAGGTAACACTGGTCCTTTACTACCTGTCAGGTCATCATAACTCCGCGGCCGATGGGCTATCGAGGGGACACTTCACCCCCCAGTGGTATCTGCGCCCCGAGGCCGCTAGGATCCAAGAAGGACGCTGAGTCGCCAGCCCTTCGCCCGCTGAGGCGTCCGCCCTTCATCCGCTTGGGCGTCCGCCCCTCGGCCGCTTGGGCGTCCTGCCCATCGACCTCTCTCTCTCTCTATCGTCTCTACCGCGCCTGCGATCACGATGCGTCTGAACACAGTGATCGTTGCCGACAGCTACACTGACCGTAAACTTGATACCACGTCGGCACTGTTCAATATGACGAACCCCTAGCGGAGCAGGCGCTGCTGGAGCCTGGCGAGACGTAGCGGAACCGACGGAGCTACACAATCTGCATGTGAGGACATCCGCCACCACAAGTCTGTCATAGAATCTTAAGGACTGGCCAGTTCATTACAAGTGAACGCTTTGACACCAGGCTGGTCCGTGCAGCGGAAACGCCTACTGGTGTCACGCTAGCGCACGTCAACTATCTATCAAGATATGGTGTGCTAGGGACGAGATCAACAGCAGGTAGTCAAGCGTTAGCTTGCATATGTTTTTCCAGCGAATAGGTTTGTATACTTTGTCAGGTATGATTTTTATCCGTAAATCAGTAATTACTGCAAAGTGCAATCGTCATCTTTTATCGATCTCTATATTTTCGAACGCCTAAGGCAAAAATGTCTTAATGTCTTAACCGTTTAGACGCCAACGACGTATGCGCACCATCGGCGCGACGCCTACGACGCATACATCCGTCATGGCTTCCAGTGCGATATCTGTCTGCATGCATTTCTGTAGGGTTCAACTTCGCTTTTGACATTCCCATGTTATGGCGTGAATAACAACGTTTTTATTGACAGGGCGCTGGAAAGGTAAAGTAATTTGACCAGCGTATCCAGAAGAACTGTTGTGGTGCTTGATACGTTCAATCATGACCTTGCGCTACTAAACTATGGTCCAGACACTAATAATTCTAATAAAATACATTTATTACTCTAATACAAAACAAACGTTTTCTTATTCAGAAAACCAACGTTCTGAATAAGATATCAGAATTCTGGCTACGTCGACGTGTAATGATTTCGGAAAACTTTAGATAAGTTGGAATTAACTTATTGTATTGGTGCCAGTTATAGCTATCTGATCCAGCCCCGGTTATACTACATAGGGACACGCTGTTGAACTATATAAATATTCTTACAATACGCTTTGTTCTAGATGTCTTCTGGACATTTACGCATCCTGTTGCTTTTGCCCCGATGCAGTATCTCCTTATAACGGGCTGAATAATACTAATGTCATTGTAGCAATATTTGTGGACAATCTTACACTTAATAATCGGTTGATAACACGAATAATTACTCATTCACCGCTAACCTACGCTACTGACAAAAACTGCAAAACATATACTTAATAGTTCAATCCACATATACGAAAATTGCCTATAGTTCTCTGTGGGATAGTATTCGGGTCTATATATTTGCCAAAAAGAACGACTCTGACCCGGCGTGCCCGTGTGCTGTTCTAGGAACTCGCCACCCGGACTTAGTTACTCGTATTAACTAATAATGTTTACTCCATATACTACTTATTCCCTTTATCTACTATGTGGGTGTTACCATAATGTTTGTGCGCCCGCTTACTCGCCACCAGGAGATAATAAACAGATCTCAAATCAACGGATCTCAGATGTCGAACGGAACATATAATATGAAATTTTACCTTCCAATAAAATTAATATTATATTTCCTGAGACATCTGAGATCCGAGTAATGGCTTCCTGGTGGGCTGCCAACGGCATTTCCTCCGCAACAATGAGGAACCATCATGGCGGCGAGAGGCGGGCGCGCGCTTTCGGCTGTTCGCAGGTCGGCAGAAGCGGATGTCACGTGGCAGCGGTGGCGTGGGGCGACTCTTTTGACGCAAAAGGCTACTTCCGGTCGAGCGCAGCGGCGCCCTCTCAAATCAACGGATCTCAGATGTCTCAGGAAATATAATATTAATTTTATTGGAAGGTAAAATTTCATATTTAATTTATCTCTTGGCATGAGGAGCAAAACTTGATGCACCGTTTTATGTACAAATCTTAAAGTTCCTGCACTAAGTGATGAAAAAGTCTTGTAATGAAGAACTTTTTCACTTCAATCAAGTTTTATCAAGTACCTAACTAAATTAATTCTTAGTATTTTGTTTCGCCGCCATACAGCTAATCCTACCTAACTGTGTATTTTACGCCATACTGCTTCGTTAATATATTGTAATGATCATTATGATAAGTACAGTTGCCATCAAATCTATCTTATCTATCTGAACTCTTCAGAGTGCTCCAAAACATTGGAATATGTACTCTAAAGCCTTGGCTATAGAGTCGTGTTCAGATTTGTTAGCTCCGATATATCTGATAACAACTGTACCTCCACAAAGCCTAGTCAAACAAAACTGTTCTACTACTTATTTTAAGTACTTCTTTATCATGCAAAAAATGTAACGAAAATCATGACCTATATTAGCAGATTTGCAGAAAGCATTTAGAAGATATATTAGGAATCTGGTGCAGCTTCGACGGCATTCAAGCTCATGTTATGCCATATTCTTTAATTTTTTATCAACTGAGCAAATGTTGGTTTTATTGCCTAAGTGTTATGTTTTTGTTAGATGATTCATTCCAATATTTAACCATCATAATAATTCTGCTAGATTATTAGAAACAATAGTTGTATTGAGTTGTGCGGGTAGTACATGGGTCTTATATATTACTGGAAAATATACTACCGCATGGTAAATTGAGTTCATAAAAATCATTCACTTTGTCGCGCTTGCAATCGAACAAAGAACCGAAAAGGGCAGCAGTCGTTTTGTCCAAACTCAATTTATCATCGTAGTTCACCATGGCATGGTATATATGAGCTTAGTATGTTCATTACTGACCAAACACTTCTGTATCACTGCGTAAGTAGGGTGACACCACCAATTATGGACACTTTAAACACAAGCACCAATAATGGACACGTCAAACCATATTCAAAGTTTATACGGTTTTAAATTGATTGTTCTATAAAAACCCTTATTTTCTTTCACATAAGAGTTAATGTACATCATTGGGCCTTGTCCATTACTGGTGGTGTTACCCTACAGTTAAAGTTTTTTATATCGGCGCCAAATAAAATTTCGGGTTAATAACAAAGCCGGGTTACTTGGCCTATTTTTTTTTATTAAAATAAATAGTTTGAATTAAAGATCAACAGCTTAACTCAGGCGGTTCCTTCGTAGCGCGCGGCGCAAGAGGGGAGATGTCAAAGGTAGCAATCGGGACCTGTTGGCTCCCCTCCCACTATGGGCTGCTACCGCGAACTGCATTCGAAATTCGTCGCACTTGCAACTTTGCACATAAGTGCGACAGAGAGGGAAAGCTTCGTTTGTGGCTCGCGGTAGCACCCGACATCTCTTACGCCACGAGCCGCGTAGGAACCGTCTGAGTTAAATGGCAGGTCTCTAGATCACTAGAACCTGCGCAGTAGTCGTATTTTATTTATTTAGGGTGTATATCTTTTTCACCGCCCCATTTGTATGTAAATTGTCCACTAGTATACAAGATTCATAAACAAATCATTAATATTAATGTACTTGAATTTAAACTTTCGTGAGACATGTTATAACTTTATTTTACTAAACGGTTAAACCTCGCGTATTAATTGTCACTTCGGGCGACATGTTTCGAACTCTTCGGGAGTTCTTCCTCAGGATGAGTGCGTCTGCGACCCGCGCCGATTGCACACTGTCGAACTACCCGCCGCCCGCCGCAAGGCACGCGACGCACGCGCAGACAGCGCGGGGGCGGGGGCGGGGGGCAGCTCGGCGCTGAAGGTGTTGTATGAGGTCGTGTTGAGGGATCGTCCCCCCGATCAATGGTAAGCACACTGAACTCACTATGTCCACTCGATTGTCATAACGCACTTCCCGCTCTATGATCGGAATCACAGGTTAATCAATACGTGATAGGTCAATTAATACGTGAGTTTTAACCGTTTAGTAAAATAAAATATTAATGTATGCTGATGTGATAACTGTATGAGATATAATTTAATGAAATGCATTATCTATTTGTTACTGTAACCACAATTACGAAATAAAAAGACATCTAATTTACAAGTTATTTTATTGACTGCTCTAGTTCACGTTATAAATAGCGAATGGTTTATTTGAAGAACGCCTTGATGTTATCTACTTTGGCCCTTATCTCGTGTGAAGAGTCCTTGGACAGGTCTTTTGAATATAAACTGTAAATACTGCTCAGCTTCTCCAATTCTTCCGTCTTGTTCAAGCCTGCAAAAAAATAATATATTTTATGTCACACCTAGCCATAAAGTGGCCATTATCGCACGCTCCGCGCGCGAAAAAACCCACTTCCTGGCCAGGGGGTGACATAAAATTTTGTACTTACCACGGGCGATAATAAAGAAAGCCTCAGATCGCATATTTATCGCCCTTGCCTTCGGCTCGGGCGTAAAATACCTGCGATCTGAGACATTCTTTGTTTTATCGCCCTTGGTAAGTAATGTACTATTTCACTTCTCATGCTCGAAAAGTGTGTCATATTAGACTTGTGAAGCGGGGCTAAAGTAGTACATTTAAGCTCTAGGGAAATATGCAAACATATTGATGATTTACAAATCATTTTAATTTGACCAATCAAAATAGTTCACCTATAACCTAAATCCACCAATCACAGAACAGTAATTTGACAGATAAAAAAAATATATGGTAAAATACCAACCAACCAGAATACAGCTGTACTAAAATCGACCAATCAGGAAAGACGTTTTTCAGTTCTCTAAAGATTAAGCGGTGTTTATGGCCAAAGCAAATGCGCCTCTTAAAAGAAAAAAAAACGCATGTTGCATCTCTTTCCTTAATATAGCAAAAGAAAGGGAGGCGAATACGCAAAGCGAACACGCACAGCGAGGCATGGTGCTGGCCTTAGAAAAAAAAAACATGCTGTCAAATTAGACATACGCCCGCCAAGAGTTAAATTATTCATTTTAGGTAGATAATTTGTGTTTGTGTTTTCTCGCAATTGAAGTGAAAAGTAGAGTGTATAACTCGGGCCTAAAAGCCAAATTACCACTCGAACAATTTTCCCTCACTGCGTTCGGGAAAATAACTATCTCGTGGTTATATGGCTTACTTTAGACCCTTGTCAAACAATCTACTATTTTAAAATCAACTGGTGTGCAAACTAATTTCAACCTTCAATTTTGTAATTGATTACGTGTTCACATTGCATGCGAGTGATTTCTCTTCATTTGACGTAACGCTAAAATGTTAATGGCTACGTTCCTAGAGTTTAGCTACTTTAACTCTACCAAGCAAATGAACTGTCAAACAAATATTTGGTTTGGCAACACTACCTCACACGTCACATTTCCGTGACATTTCCATAGAAATAAGACGTATAATGCACAGTGTTGCCAAATTATATTTGTTTGACAGTTCATTTGCTAGGTAGAGTTAACGTAGCCAGACTCTAGATTGAATTGTTCCCTTCATATATTCGCAGAAATTGTAAAAAGCGGCAATCCACCGCCAATGTTATTTTGCCCAGCGTAGGTATAATGATCGCGATTATATTGGACATATGGACATAGACGTCCCTCGTCCGTCCTCTTCCATTCGTCCCTTTCGCACTTCCATACTTGCTAGTACGGGACGAATGCTATATTCCCGACATAAACGTACAAAACTAAGGCCAAACGCTGTCAAATTAACGCAAGCAAAAATCGACCTTACAGTCAGAGCTCTAAGTCTAGTTTTGCTTGCGTTCGTTTGACAGAATTTAGCCTTACAGTTGTGTCAGAGCTATACTCATGCTAGCATTATAGGTTGAGACGATAAAACTTACTCGACAATGCCACGAAGAGATCAGATTAAAGTAGTATCGAAGGCTCGCAGGGCCACAAAATGGAGCGGGACACCTCTATTGCACTTGTGATTGGTGCAACAGAGAGCACAACAGAGTTGTCCTGAGCGGTTGACAGTGTGTAGTATAGTTTATTACCTTTGAGCTTTTTGACAAGCACTTCCATTAGATTCAGCGCGTCTCGCCTGTGCCTCACTTGATTGCTGTTTTCTAAAACAACAATTTTACAAATTAATATAGCATAATAGCCATGATAGGATGTAAAACTGTACATTATCGTTGGACTGGAAATATGGAGTGCGCTCAAAAATTGCTTTAGAATGTGCCGATCAGCCATTTATCATTTTGTGAAAGATGTCATACTTCTGTGGTCGCCACTGGAGAACCTCTCCGCCCCAAGACTACCAGTTCTGCACAACGTGCAATGTGCCCTTAAGTTTAGAAATTCTGAGGGCTACATCAGTTACTGGAGAGGCGACCACCTATCGAAAGAAGCAGCGGGAGTCCGCTGGATGCGGATGGCGCAAGACCGGTCATTGTGGCACTCTGGCCCGTGTGTCATGTTTTTTATCTGTTGTCATTTCTTGTGTCTGTGAATGTTTATTTCGTCTCATATGATATAACTTATAAATATCTGGGTAACGTTTTTCCGGCCATGAGACCTAGCTAGATCGATTGCTCGCCCCCGAAAACCTCCACATACCAAATTTCATCAAAATCGTTAGGGCCGTTTCCGAGATCCCCGAAATAAATAAGTAAATAAATAAATATACAAAAATTGATAACATTTCATTTTTCTAACCTCTTAATTTTATTTAGGTATTTAATAGTACTCAAAAATATATTTTCATTAAATCCTCCTTATTTTAGTAATCTAAAACTACCGCGTTCTAAAAGGGCGTATGTACGTAGTTGGTATGAATAAGATTAGCACTCTGGTCAAATATTGAATTATAAGTAAAAAGTATACTGTATCTGTGTCACCTGCGACAGTGACAGATTTCAGGGGTCTATCCTGACCACCCGAAGAACGAAGTTCGTATGTTTCTTTCTCTATCGCTCGAAGCAAATGAGATAGAGACGGAGATATTCGACAGATTTTAACCCAGTTACTTCACTTGACAAGATAGCCCCCACATCTGACAACTGTCGAATGTGTCGATGTCAAAATTGTCAATGTCGCATCCACAGACAGTTTTTATTGTTTTAATAGGATACATAAGTCATGTCACGGAATATTCTTATTCAGCCCAGTAATGGCTTCTTATAAGTATTTTCCAGTTTTCTCGAGAACTATCGAATATAAAAATCCAATATTTTTTATATATACTCAGCAAGCTCATATCTCTAAATGGATTTCTGCTTCAAGCCGCTAAGGTAAAATGAAATGTTGTTAATGGGGCATGCTGCTGCAAGCTTTGCCACTAGGTGGCGCCACTAGAGTATGCCACATCTCGATTGATGCACATTTAACTTTAAAACATATTGTACGTTTAAAATACCGTTATAAATAATAATTATTATTAAACTTTGTATCTTAGGTCGAGACACTGTCGGTTAATATTTCAAAGCCATTCAAATACAAAAGGTTTTGTTTAGACAGAAGGGTGTCAGTTATATTTTCGTAAACATATACTCGTCCGTTTAGCGCGATAAATACATTAATATTTTTTTTTTCAGAATTTTCCTCATATTTCCCATTACATCCACCTTAATTTTGCGGTCCTTTTACTGATTGCTCGCGTTGCCGTAAAAGTGCTTTTAGCTGTGCCAGAGTCAGACGTCCGTATTTTTCATTTGGATCCTTTTTATCGCGCTAAACGGCTCGTCTCTCGTATATGTTTACGAAAATATAACTTACACGCTCCTGTCTAAACAAAACCTTTTGTATTTAAATGGCTTTGAAACATTAACCGACAGTGTCTCAGCCTAAGATACAAAGTTTAATACTTATTATTATTTATAACGGTATTTTAAACGTACAATATTTTTTAAAGTTAAATGTGCATCAATCGAGATGTGACAAACTCTAGTGGCGCCATCTATGCAGAGCTTTGCGCCGCCTGCCCCATTGCTCGTTAGTGGCGCCATCTATGCAGAGCTTTGCGCCGCCTGCCCCATTGCTCGTTTAAAGATATAAGATATATTATATGGTATAGATAATACTTACTCAACGTGTAGTCTATGACGCTGGCCGCATGTCCCACCACGCTGCTTATAGCCCTGCTCCTGTCGGCATCGTCCGTGTCCATCGGCTCGGCGCTCAGCACGGCCAGTCGCTCGACCACGCGCGTGGCCGCCGCGAGGATGGCCAGCTGTGTGGGGCGCGAGCTGAGCGAGTACGAGCGAGCGCAGTGCTCGAAGAATACGTCTTGGTATTTTTCTAGAAGAAAAAAAAGGTGTGCTAAGTAATATTGTTCCTTTTTAGGGTTCCGTACCCGAAGGGTCCAAACGGAACCCTATTGTTGTCACTCATGCGTCCGTCCGTTCATCCGTCCGTCCGTCATCTGTCACAAAATTTTGTTCCGAAGAATTTTTCAACTTCCCTTTGACCTATGAACTTGAAATTTGGTGATAATGTTTATTATTACGTATATTTTACCAACAAATACTAATATATTGATAAAATACATATTGACGTAGGTTTGGAACCCTAAATGTGCGAAGTCCAACTCGCACTTGGCCGGTTTTAATTTAGCATGAGTCTATACAAGGCGATAACTTTGCCATGCTACAGTCAAACTCATAATATGTGTACGTTCACAAAAGGAAATAAATATTTGTACGCTCTTACGCGCATGTCATTAAAGTCGAGTTCGCATACTTTGTGGCTCTTCGTAAAGATATATCGTTCTCTTTGTCAACTGTACTATCGGGGACACAGTTTTATATTTATTGTATTTGTATGGCAATTAGATGTTTCGAACTGTGAAATCTTCCAGAAGACAGTACGGTTGCCAGTTTTTGTTGCACTTTTAGCACCACCCAGGTCACGTGTAGGGTAGCGGCAGGTACACCCTACGGACGTGGTGCAACTTCGACCACAGTGACCATCTGTCAACCTTATTCCAACGAGAACTCAGTCGTCGATAGTGCAAGCCAAATGAAATTAAATCTCATGTCAACGCCAAAGAGTTTAAAATGTATTACCTTGCGTCGCGGCATCTTTAGGCCACGCCTTGCCGAGCAGTTCGTACGCGGTTTCTTTGAGCGCGCCGAGTTGCTCGCGACGCACGCGCGCGCCCTCGTTATCCTCCTCGTCTGACTCCTTGCCCATTGATAGCTCGTCCTGAATAACATGAACAATTGGGTATTTGACACATGAATTTATAACATGGTGTCACTTTATGGATAGAATATGGATAGATTAAAATATCACAATGAATTGAAAATTATAAACTTGTACAGAAATAAAAAAAAATTAACATCAAGAATTCGGATTTTCTTTTATCGTCCAAAAGTTAAATAAAAGGTATCAATAGAACGCTTATGTAAAAATAAATAATAAATTGTACGGAAACTATGTACAGAAACGCATTATTTCACGACTAAAACAGCAAAATAATTAGTTTCCCCACACAACGGTTGGTTTGATACAGTGCGTGTGACGTCATTTGCCCGTGCCAATTTGTGCCTTTTGGAGGGCCGCTAGTGTCTAGTTAGGTTTGTCCCTAATTTTTGCCCTTATTGTGGTCTAATGTAGTTGGTCCCATAGCATGGCTTATTGGCGTGAAATAAAGCGTAGTTTTCTGAATACTTCTCACCGAATTCAATATTCCCGCCTTACCTTGGACAGTATGACCTTGACGATCTCGTAGACCTGGTGGTCGTACCAGGAGGGAGGTGATGCATGCTGATTCGATCGCCTGGGAGACAGGCGCCTCGCCTTCTTTCATCCGAATTCATGATTCCCGCCTTACCTTGGACAGTATGACCTTGACGACCTCGCAGACCTGGTGGTCGTACCAGGAGAGAGGTGATGCATGCTGATTCGATCGCCTGGGAGACAGGTGCCTCGCCTTCTATCATCCGAATTCATGATTCCCGCCTTACCTTGGAGAGTATGACCTTGACGATCTCGTAGACCTGGTGGTCGTACCAGGAGGGAGTTGATGCATTCTGATGCGATCGCCTGGGGGATAGGCGCCTCGCCTTCTTTCATCCGAATTCATGATTCCCGCCTTACCTTGGACAGCATGACCTTGACGACCTCGCAGACCTGGTGGTCGTAGCAGGAGAGAGGTGATGCATGCTGATTCGATCGCCTGGGAGACAGGTGCCTCGCCTTCTATCATCCGAATTCATGATTCCCGCCTTACCTTGGAGAGTATGACCTTGACGATCTCGTAGACCTGGTGAAAGCAGTCGATGTCGACGGCGCTGAGCGCCTCTCCCAGCGCGGCGATGGCGTGCCGCTTGCACACCATCTCTTGCTTACGAGCCTCAACCAGGATAGAGTTGATGCATTCTGATGCATCAACCAGGAGGGAGTTGATGCATTCTGATGCGAGCGCTTAGGATAGGCGTCTAACCTCTTACATCCGAATCCATGATTCCCGCCTTACCTTGGACAGTATGACCTTGACGATCTCGTAGACCTAGTGGTAGTACCAGCACGGAGTTGATGCATTCTGAGCCGTGTTCAGAATCACGCTTACAACGCTATAAACGCGTTTACGATCGGACCGAATCACGCTCATAGCGTTTACATGAGATGTCGTGACGTCATTGATGACGTCATGGACGGCGCCATATTGGCGTTTACAATGCTCACACTCCCAGGCGTCAGCACCTTAAACCAAACGTCAAGTTAACGTTTGATATATGAACATGACAGTAAACACAACATGCCCGGTCCGAATCAAAACACCACTCACGCGGCCTTGAGCGCGCTTACTGATTCGGACCGGCCGTCAGCACTGTAAACGCTGGGATCGTTGTTGGCGTGATTCGGAACACGGCTCTGATGCGATCGCCTGGGAGATAGGCGCCTCGCCTTCTTTCCACCGTGGTTTACGATTCCCGCCTTACCTTGGAGAGTATGACCTTGACGATCTCGTAGACCTGGTGGAAGCAGTCGATGTCGACGGCGCTGAGCGCCTCTCCCAGCGCGGCGATGGCGTGCCGCTTGTACACCATCTCCTGCTTCCGAGCTTCAACCAGGAGGGAGTTGATGCATTCTGATGCGAGCGCTTGGGAGATAGGCGCCTCGCCTTCTTTCACGCTGAAATAAAGGGTAAACTAAATATGGAAACTTTTTTTGCAGAACACACACACGAACAAAGGGGCATTTCTTAAAAATAACTTTTTTTATGGCAATGTAATATTATTTCCGCTCAGAATAGGATCTACCTATGGCATAATGCAGTGTTTCCTTTGTTACCCCCATAATGGGCTTTATTGCCAAGACCATAAAGTTGAAACTGACCTGCAGCACTCTGCTAACGCTTGGATCATGTATTGTTTCCCGTCGAAGGTCTTCCCGTGGACTGCGGCTAATAACGCCCGGATCAACTGCTCCCTTTGATCTCCCAGGCCATCCGTTAAGTCTTTACATATCGTTTTTACTGCGTTCGCCGCCTGTGAATAACAAAATCATTGAATGCTACGTAATAAAAAGCTTATAGCATGCAAAACTAGTCTAAAATTCGGAAGTAAACGCCAAAACGTGGTTACTGCAAATCGGAGACCGGTAAATAAATATTTGGGATTTTACTTCATGCATCCTGGGAAGGTTAGGGGTAACTAGCAGTTTATCTCGCCACACAAAAGTGTCCCAATTTTTTAGATTCTACTTACGCTACTTTTCTATGACCACTTGTATTGAAGTAGCGTAATGGAAAACTGAAAATACATAGTAAAATTTGGGACACTTTTTTCTCCTAGCAGAATCGATAGAGCTCGTGATTCTGAGCAGGACAACCCTAAAATTTATCGAAATCCGACAAATATTTCTGAGAACGCCCGCGACCGTTTGTACAGCTAGCAACTTATGCTGCTATCTGTACTATCAGCATCACCTTTATCTCATTGCAATAAGGTCCACGAATGGTCAGTTAACTGTGATGCTGATATGTTCGCGCTACGCGAGTGAAGTGTTCAAAATGATTTTATGTCACACCTGGCCATAAAGTGGCCATTATCGCACACTCCGCGCGCGAAAAAACCCACTTCCTGGCCAGGGGGTGACATAAAATGTTGTACTTACCACGGGCGATAATAAAGAAAGCCTCAGATCGCATATTTATCGCCCTTGCCTTCGGCTCGGGCGTAAAATACCTGCGATCTGAGACATTCTTTGTTTTATCGCCCTTGGTAAGTAATGTACTATTATGTCACACCTAGCCATAAAGTGGCCATTGTCGCACGCTCCGCCCGCGAAAAAACGCACTTCCTGGCCAGGGGGTGACATAAAATTTTGTACTTACCACGGGCGATAATAAAGAAAGCCTCAGATCGCATACGGCGCCTTCGGCTCGGGCGTAAAATACCTGCGATCTGAGACATTCTTTGTTTTATCGCCCTTGGTAAGTAATGTACTATAGAAACCTTTTACAGTACATACAAGGACGTGTATAGATTTATACCTTCTTCATAATCACAAATCATTTATTTGCTAAAAGCATGGTGGTTACAAATGTGGTACAAATTAATAATAGCAGTGTAGTCTCACATGTTTTGCCAGTTGATGGCATGCAAATATTAATTAAATGGGAATTTATATTACAATTAAACAATGTCAATATTCTATTTTTATAGCTACGACCAATTTGGTTTATTTTCAAAAAATCGTTAGTGGAGTAAAAAACATTCAGTTAGTAGCCAGTCCGATAGATTGTGCTTGAGTTCCTTAAGAGTTAACTTTTTAAATTCATTCTTAGTTCCATTGGCGGCGGAAGACCAGCATTTGATGAGACCAGGTAGATGACGAGCATAAATTAAAAAACAGTTGAAAAATGAGGCGAGAGCGAGGCTGTGAGCGATGACCCGCGCCTAACGCCGCCTCTGCTTGGTACGCGTAGCTAGTACTGCCGGTGACTGCAGCACACGACTGACCTGTATCTTCTTGGTCCAGCTGCTGGAGTTGAGCGCGCGCTCCACCTCCTCGCGGATGGTGCGGAGGTGCCGGCGGATGCCGCTGGCGCGCGCCGGACTTATGTCCGTCCAGATCTCCTCGAACATCTCCACTGTTGACGAGTCTGTGGAAGTGATTTATACAAAAATAATATACTTAAAGCCCGTCACGCACACACACGACTCTGGTCTGTGCCTCTAGTATAAGTTTTTTCGAAACAAAAGCACAGAATAAGTAATTGGCAGGGTGCAAAGCGGGTGGAGGGGGTAGCCTGAACGATCACAGCGCTCGCTACGGCTAAAATTTACATTTTGTCGGTGACTTGAGCTGTCAAATCCATATTGCAGTAAACATTTTCTAATCGTTTTTGTGATAAATTTAATATGGCCCTAGTAAAATGGGTTATTGTGAATTGTAAAAACACCACAGAATAGCGACTGTAAATTTTACCTATTTTCAAAACCGTGGTGGAAACGAGACCAAAGAAATAGGTGGATAATTGCCGTAAGAAAAAAAAGTAAGTCACCTAACCTGACAACAACAACTGAAAACAACAATTTTAATGTTATTGGCAATAATGTTACTGACTACCATCGTCCAATATTGTCTAATATAGTAAAATAACACAAGATTTCATTAATTTTTTTCACAATATTTACCGACTTCTCGCTTGACAGCTATGACAAAGTGTCCATAATGGCCACCTGTCAGTGGCGCTGTCGTCGTGCACGGTCCCAATAGTACTACGTAAATAAGCCTCAGTGTTAACAAATCCCCGCGAGGCAAGCCAAACGTGCCTACGCTTGGCCATCTCCTATCGCACGCGCATCACGCGCTACTTCACTTTCTATCGCATTGAAAGTCACCGGACGGGGGCCTTTGAGCGGAGCGATGACGTCACGCGAGTGAGTCGCCCCTGACAAAAGACAAACGCGTTTGCGTTTAGTCTCATTTTGTAAGGTGTTCGCGAGTGGCGCCTCTGGTGGCCTAAGATAGTAACTATTTTTTTTAACTTATACTAGAGGTGTACTGGTCTAGTCTGGGAGACTAGTCGCCGCAGAGTATCTAACATACATCAAAGATTCGATCTCACCGCAGCTTAACATACGTTTAGCTACGTGCACGTTAGCGCGAGCGCGTAGCTACGTGCACGTTACCGCTGCCGCCGCAGACTAGAACGCGAGGAGCGACGAGTCGATCATTTTATTTAAAGTACCTACAGCCCTAGCGCTAAACGTGCCGCGTGTGAATGAACACAAGTTATACGATAGACAGAGATGCACAGAGTAGGCATTTTTGCCTAAACGCAGTTTTTGTAGAAAGTGAAGCTTCTGTACTGGTACTATTACTTATTCTGTGGTCTGGCACGGGATTTACCTTCATCCTTAGGTGCATGCATGGCCAAGAACACCATGGGTGCCAACACTGCCTCGTTGTCCTTCACGTGCTCGATCTTGGCCTTGGCGATGGACTTGAGAGTGAGCGCGATGGCGGATCGCGCCGTCTCTTCCTCTTTCGTCTCGTAAAGACCGACTAGCTTCTTCATGAGTTTGTCGATCGATGATTGCTGGAATAACAGGCTTTACGTAGTGCATATACGGTTTATGAAGGTGTTGTGTAGACTGAACGTATTTCGCACAGCTTTCAGTCTAATAAATGGTATGGTTACGAAACAAATGTCGCAAAACCCGACTAAGGCTACATACTTACGCATTTTATTTGATTTTTACCGTTTCTTTATTTAACGTTTTAATAGTAATTTTCTATTTTTCTAATAAGAGTGTAGTACCTTTTTTCGGTAGGTACGAGGACACCTCATCCCAGTATAATTAATAGTACATTACTTACCAAGGGCGATAAAACAAAGAATGTCTCAGATCGCAGGTATTTTACGCCCGAGCCGAAGGTAAGGGCGATAAATATTCGATCTGAGGCTTTCTTTATTATTGCCCGTGGTAAGTACAAAATTTTATGTCACCCCCTGGCCAGGAAGTGGGTTTTTTCGCGCGCGGAGCGTGCGATAATGGCCACTTTATGGCCAGGTGTGGCATAAAATTATTTTTACATTGTAAGATTAGGTCGCTATCGAAATTATAAAAGCCAATATTTCACGGGTAAATCTTTTGTCAGATACCTTCGTCGCTTCGTTAGAAGCATTATCGTAAAAAGTCTTACTCGTGACCACAAGGAAGAAAGAAAAGCATTTATTCGTGACAGCACAGGTACAAGAGAAAAGTTAAATAAAAATCATATATCGTCTCGAAAAGGCATGTCGACTCCTGCCAGGCATGCCGACGCTAATCTTCCGACGAGACCTAAGTACGTAAAAGTGACGTTGCAGAAACGGAAGAAAAGATGATATAGGTTTTTATGAAGTACCTTAGCATAAGCCGACACTTGTCCCAACGCCTCCGCGTAGTTCTTCCGAACAGTAGCGTTCCTATCAAACGCTCCATTGAGCAAATTGTTCATAATCTTGCCAGCTACTGGCTCCAAGTCATTCCGCAAGTAATGTGCGGCCAGCACTATGAAGTGCGTGCAGGCGACCTTAGTGCCCAGCTGGGGGGATTTCGTCAGTTCCAGGATTTTGGGGAGAGTCTCTTTCATCACCTCGATGTTTATGTACGGCATGCACTGTTGGAAAAACATTTGGAATAATTAGCTACTTGATGATTTTTAATTATGTATGTATTATGTATTGTATTCGTGTATCAAATCAATCGATATGACTTTCAAAAATCTTTTAATAAGGACATTCATGATTACGTAGGTGTTTTCTAAGAAATGCAACAGATGCTAGTTCAATGTGAAACGTTTATGGGACACGGAGACACAAAATAATTAAGTCCACTGATATTATATGTCACTGTATACAGGTGTTATACTTAGAATCATTTACACTGGCCGAGTTGCATCTAATTTGTTCGTTCAAAGAGCGACTTTATTATCCAAGCAAGAATATTCAAAATCAAATGAGTCTTAGTAAAATGTCGGACATCAAACGATTTCAAGTATACCTATAAGTATAGTTAAAAGCAGCCTCAAGAGCGACAGATATCTGCAAGCTTAGACGAGCCATATCTGCAAGCATGAGTAACAAATAGTAACAATATATTACCCACAAAAATCGATATCAAAAGTGGGATAACATCAAGTTACCTTAACAACAGTGTCAGTAGTATAGTGCTGCCGCGCCGCATTGGCTCGCATGTCGTCTATCAAGTCCCTGGTCCCACTGTCTGTGGCCAGCGCTGTACTGAGATAGGACAGCTTGGCGGATTCCAGCTCGCCCGCGGCGCCCACTAGGGCCGGTATCAGCTTGGGTAGGAACGGCGCGAGAGAATCACCGGCGGCGCCTACTAGCTTCGATATCGTCTGCAAGCTGAAACGATTTCATTATGTCATTCATGATTATCCGATTTATGACGAAAATTAGCTGGGCCATTCTTTTTCTCATAGCTCGTTGCCATGTTTACGTCACCAAGGTGCATACACATAGATACATATACGCTCGCACGTATCAAATTGGTAGGCAGCAGTGGCGGAGCGTCCATACAACTCGATTCCCACCGGCTTGCCTAATTTTCAGCCAGTGCAGTTCTTTTACTACGGCTCATGAAGAATAAGAAAGGCAATTTTTTTCCGGCTTCCCTAAGAATAATTTTGACGCGCCGCCACTGGTAGGCAGAGACCAAAGAACGCTAAATACTACGATTCTTACGTTGGTCTTTCGGTTCAATCACTTCTATCTGGTATTTCTGGGTACTTCTCGCCTAGCGTTTTTCCTGCATCGCAGAAATTTGACCAAGATCGCCTTATTCCGCTTGTTCGCCCCCTTCCGACCCATCCATCCATCTCTTGGGCGTAAAACCTGTTAATTAATTTGCTTTCACACATCCTTTCAACATGCCCTAAACACAGAAGTATACATTTCTCAATCCTAGTCGCTAAATCGTCTATTCCGCATCTTTCTCTTATAACGCTTGCCGTTATGTACAATCGAACCAACTGAATCATGACTATATTTTATGTATCTATAGATAATAGCTATAGATACATAATTTAAAATTGTGTCAATTGTACAGCCAATTTCGGGGTTTCGTCGACTGTAATGGAGGTGTTCGGAATGGCGCGCGGCGCCGGCGCACAGATCTTCGTGCTCGACAACGTGCCAACCATCAACCCGCTGCTGGACCGGGGCATCACCCCCAAGTCCATCGACGGCAACATTGAGCTGAAAAACGTCTTCTTCCACTATCCTTCAAGACCAGATGTCCCAGTGAGTTTTGCTTATTACGTAAGGCCCGACTTTCTTTTATAGGTATGTTTGATACATTTCACATTTCTTTACATCTTCACTTTCATAAAAACTCTTTGACTTATCTACAGGTTGTACATTGTAAGTTGTGTGTGTTGTGTGTAGTTGATTGCAAAAATGTCACCCGGATCCCACACTTTTTACTTATCATGTGCAAGTTATAATGTCTCAGTAGCTGAAAGATGCTGTCGGTGAAGTTTGTACTTGTAAGATGAGGATGGTTTCTTCACTCAGAAACGAAAAATCTTAGATAAGAAATATCTCTTGCTAGGTGCTGAAGGGGGTAGACCTCAGCGTGAAAAGAGGTCAGTCAGTGGCGCTGGTAGGTCACTCGGGCTGCGGCAAGTCCACCATCATCCAGCTCATATCCAGATACTATGACGTCATTGATGGCAGCGTCAGTCAGTTAAAATTGCATATATGATATCTATAGTTATTATAAGAAAAAATGGTTCGATAGTACATCACCAAGGTAACTTTTTAAAATTGAGATTTTTTAGAATATAAAACCAATGTGAATAAGTATTCATATGTGACAATGATTATTCCGGTATTGGTCATTACCAAGTCAAGTTCAGGTGGTATTATTATTATCTTCTACTAATTTCTAGTACGGTTTGCGAAAAAGATTGTTCTTTCCAGGTAGATCTGCTTTATACGTGGCATTGCTTACCTGACGCTCCGGACTTCTCGAACAATGTTAGTGATACCGTTGTCGAGTAACACGGGCAAAATCACCGACACGATTTCTTTCCCGTCCTTGCCTTGGCTCACGTCAGACGCGCGCACGCATAACTGAAACATTCATTGTTTGAAACTATAATTTACTAAACGGTTAAAATTCACGTAATAACCACGTACTTTTAAAAGTACAAATTCAAATCGAGTTTCAAACTCTAACAAAATGAATGAAGGTTCCAAATTGAAAATCACAATGTCTGGGACTTACGAGGAAGTTCCCGCAAGATAAGAAATACATCATGAACACTGTCATTTCCATACATTTTATAACCATAAGTCACTTGTAGTTTAAAAAATGTTTGGAAATTATAGGTGTCAGGATTTCATTCTTATCTTGCGAGGATTATAATTCGGTATTAGTGTACGTTGCAAATGCATGCGCGAATGCACTCATACTGAACTCTTTCAATGCTATTATAGAAACATTTCTGTTGGCTTTACAAGCTGTTTTATTGTGAGAACAGCCAAGCTGTGAAACTCCTTGCCAACAGAATCCATGTTCCCCGTAAACCACAACGGGTCGTTCCATCCTAGACCACAATATCGCTTTCCATAACGAGTCAAATGCTAACCTATTTAGAACACATAAATAAAAGAAATTTACCTTAGAAAGTACATTGGCCGTGGTAGTGGCTGCCTGCCGTGTGCCCTCGTGGACATCATCCATGACCCGGAACAGTTGCGCCCACAGAGTAGGTAACTGGCTCAGTGACTCGTGAAGGCTCAGCGCTCCTCTTAAACAATACATTCATTAGACATTTTACACCAGGAATGTAATGCTAAAAAGTAGGAAACGGCACAGAATATATACCAAGTTTACCAGGTTTGATGGAAAGTTCACTGTCTATCTATCAAACCTGATCAGTGACATGAACATTAACCAAAACAAGACTTATTTCACTGTGTATCAGACGGAATAAAACTTTGGCTTATCAAAAGGCCATCGAACAGTCTTTCTTCCCTAAATAGGTGATTCCAGGGGCGTTTCTACCACCGTCAGTCGTGCCCTGAATATTGAAGAAATAAGCTACAATAAGATTTAAACTCGATTAATTCTGTCAACATCTACGAGCACAGTTGTTTCATCGCTGCATCCAAATTCTTGGTGTGGCTCATTTCTTCAATATTTAGAACTAGAGACGACGCGACCGCGGTTGAAATGCCCTTGGAATCACCCAAATGCAATTAATTATTGAATTCAAAATGCAGCGAGGCATAATATATAGTAATAATAGAATAATAGAGTATAATAGATTCCACAACTTACCTTAATAAGTCAGCAAGAGCATTGCAGCAGGACATTCTCACTCGCCACTGGTTCGAAGTCATGTTAGCCACGAGGTCATCGAGAATTTCTTTGTGATATTTGTGCACCTGGATAACATTACAAAAAAATATTATGGCCTTACGTCACACAGTGATGTCATCTACAAGATACTATTAGTAGTAGTTGAGGCATACGGAAATCACGTGCCCATGTTCAGGAAAACCTAACGTATCACCTATAAAAAAATTAATAGTTTAAAAACACTAGAAAAACACGCTTTTTAATTGAAACCTGATCGTGTTCAAAGTCCATCACGTGAACTTTCTCACAAGTGCAAACACGACTATGATACGATGTTCCATCATGAAGTTCCAGTTCTTATCTTCCGGCTCCATCATCAGATCAGTTTGACAGTACCATATTATTGTATTGTCATCAGAACTACATACAGCTGCCAATTTTCATGACGCTACGATCCTTGGAAGATGGTTAAATTAGTTACCTTAGATTCCATTACATAGTTAGTTACATACAGGTCGACCTATCAGACCTTCAAACCTAATCGTGGTCAAAGTTCATTACAAGACTTTTCTAACAAATCCAAACACAGCTATGATACGATGTTCCATCATGAAGTTCCAGTTCATATCTTCCGGCTCCATCATCAGATCAGTTCGACTGTATCATATTATTGTATTGTCATCAGAACAACATACAGCTGCCAATTTTCATGACGCTACGATGCTTGGAAGATGGTTAAATTAGTAACCTTAGATTCCATTACATAGTTACATACAGGTCGACCTAATAAAAGCGTGTTAAAATAGACAACAAGACTTGACAGGCCATTTTTCATTTATGTGCGAGTCGAGACTCTACATAGAAGCATCAATTTACATTTTGATACGCCATTTTAAACTTAGCCGTGTGCCGAAGAACACTTTCATCTTGGCTTGGAGGAGGAGACAAAGACTAATTTTGGGTCGTCGTACCGGTCCACGTGGTTCTCATTTTTAGTTTTTTGGCTGTTGTAGTAAATATACGTACTGTGGCCTGCGTGTTCGGCACCAAAGCGTGCCAGATGCTGGCCATGGAGTTCTGTATGCGCGGCGTAGGGTCGAAGCGGTATCGGTACAGGCGCGGGACTATCTTAGGCAGGTGCTCGGACAGTTGAGCGCCCGCCTGGAGAGCTATCGAGTGGAAACCGAACGCAGCACCTGCAAAAATAATTAGGAATTAAACTACAGGCGGAACGTATCAAGTTTTACGCATTGGTGTTGTGTTCACTGTTTTACATTGTCATAAACGGTGGAAGCAAGCAACGAGCCAGACATTAGCCGTGGTCTATTCCTGGAAGGTTCATCCAAGGATGATCTCAACGTCTAACTAGTCAGAGGTCTTATAGTGCGTGGCGGCGTGAGAACTTCTAGTAGTTTGCCCATTAATTTCACAACGACATCGTCTGGTTTGTAAGGTCACGTCACGTGGTAGTTGCTTACCTTAGCTAGTGCCTAACCCAAATTTTAGATTCTATTCCGATTGTCCCAACGCAGTAGGTGTTACTGGTAGCAAATCGAAAACGGATATAAGGACCTAGTGATATCTGTGCAGTATTCAAGTTAGCTTACCTA
This sequence comes from Cenopis cana, assembly GCA_951800055.1. Lineage (NCBI taxonomy): Eukaryota > Metazoa > Arthropoda > Insecta > Lepidoptera > Tortricidae > Cenopis > Cenopis cana. Next base: position 15,616,954 of record OX637479.1, on the reverse strand, counting down.
GGAGCGCTTGTGGCCCAGCGGCGCCTGCGTACCGCTTGCGGTATCTAAGGTTAAGCAACGTGGGCAGCAGTCAGGACTTGGATGGGTGACCGCTTTGAGTGGTTACTAACTAAGCGCTCCCGTGCTTTGGAAGGCACGTTAAGTCGTTGATCCCGGTTGCTGTCTATGGCAGCAGTCGTTAAGCCAAGTTGGAGGCCTTCGGGCGGCTTGAGAACTTCTAACAGTCAAGTTGCCCACTCACTTGACAAAGCCTAATCCCAATAAGGTTTAGTTTCCCCTCGGGGTTGGAAGGTCACATGGCAGTCGCTTTCGTAAAAACTAGTGCCTACGCCAAATCTTGGGTTAAGGTAGCGGACCCCAGGCATCCTTCAGGATGCAACTGTACTGGGATAACTCTAGGATGATGATGATGCTGATGATTCAAGTTAGCTTACCCTTCTTGGAGTTCCACATAGAGTTATGATGTGCCAGATGCATGAACTTATACAAGAGATCCGGTTGGTTCAGGTCTGAAGCAAGCGAGCACAACTCCTTGTAAGTAGACAGGTTGCCACTGGAAGTATAAAATGAACATTTAGATTATGGTACCCTTATTATTTGGGCTAAAAAAGCCTTTATGTCACACCTGGCCATAAAGCGGCAATTACCGCATTCTCCGCGCGCGGGAAATCCCACTTCCTGGCCAGGGGGTGACATAAAATTTTGTACTTAACACGGGCGGTAATAAAGAAAGCCTCAGATCGCATATTTATCGCCCTTGCCTTCGGCTCGGGCGTCAAATACCTGCGATCTGAGACATTCTTTGTTTTACCGCCCTTGTTAGGTAATGTACTATTATGTCACACCTCGCCATAAAGTGGCCATTATCGCACGCTCCGCGCGCGAAAAAACCCACTTCCTGGCCAGGGGGTGACATAAAATTTTGTACTTACCACGGGCGATAATAAAGAAAGCCTCAGATCGCAAATTTATCGCCCTTGCCTTCGGCTCGGGCGTAAAATACCCGCGATCTGAGACATTCTTTGTTTTATCGCCCTTGGTAAGTAATGTACTATTTTCGCACTTTCTTGACTTACCCCGACGGCGCTTTCCCTAGTTGTCCCTCCTCGAATATCTTCGTGTCGTCTGTGACCTGTGCTACGGCGCGCTTGCCACTGGTAAGCTGCTCTATTATCTGGTCCACAAGGGCTTTTTTCGCACTCTCGTCTGAGTTCTGGTATACCAAGCTCAAGCCTTTGCTGGCGACGTCTTGAACAATTTCTGTTAACAAGTTCGAAGTAAATTTTAAAGACGTCACTTTAACAACCTATTCTCATAACTGACCTATTATAACGAAGATTCATAATTCAAAGTCTAGCAGGCGTTCAGGCTACAGGTAGTGCCAAAAGAAATAAGACGTGCCAGTCGGATAAAAAAAACGTATTTTTTTCTGATTATGCCATGCCATACGGCATTAAGTCCGCCTTTTGCACGATAAGGTTTTCTTTTGTGCAAAAAAGGTTCAATGAATAAAGAGTGCTATAAGGAAAACAGAAGAAACGGATTGTTTTTTCTCACGATAATATTAAGCATTTATTTTGTGTGAACAAATAAATGTAGATTTTGAAACGTACGTGATAAGGTGCATTTTAACTTACCGCTATTCTCTGACAGAAAATCCATGAACACTTCTTGGAGGGCGGGCAGTTTGTTTGAAATAGGTGTCCTCTCCGGACAGTTCTTTAGTAACGCTAGTAACCAAATACTGGTAGCCTGCGGAATAAATATTTTACATTTAAGGTCAAGTCCATAATTCGGCGGAGTAAACTGGCAGATGAGATGTTGCCAGGAGTAGAAAAAAAAATAGTGACGTTATATATCGATAAGTATAAAGTAACTAACTATACCCTCTTATTCACGGACAAAAATGTGCCAGTATTTTTTGGAATATTAAAATCGATATAATATTCGATAGAAAGTTTTTTCGATCAAGATTTAAGTCCTAATACTTTACTACCTAATCTCATAAATAGAAAAGTTTCTACTTTTCGGCAACTAAAGGACAAATTGAGAGCATTTTAGATTGAGAGAAACACTACTAATTTCGATTTTCCATGATCTCGGCAAGCACCAAGGGGTACCCGATAAATAGGTCCGTAAGATCCGTACGTCTAGTGAGGCCTTAAATAATATCGATATGAACAGCACTGGCCGTACTGTGGCAACATTTGTGCATTTTGACTTGTCAAACAACTCCGCCGAATGTTGGACCAGAGTTAAGAAGGGCCAACTGAAAAGGGCCTTGATTGTCCAAGCCACGTCCTTACGTAATAAATTAGGTAATACCTGTCTCGAGTGCGGGTGTGGGTGCTTCCCGATCTTAAACAGCTCCTGTAGCAGCCATTCCAACAGCTCGTCGTTTTCCTTTAACGCCTCGCGGTCCTTTATTTTTGCATCATCCTGGAATAAACTACAAATTTAGAAGAATCACTGGGATAACGCTCCTAATAGGGATGATGATGATGACTGAATGTGTGTTCGTCTGCTACTACCTCTATGCATGCGTGTATGCGTGTGTATGTCTGCTTAATTGCTTATTATGGGGCTAGTTCGATTTGTGTAAGATTGTACCCCAATATTTATATTTATTTTATACCTTTTTACGTTGAAACCGCATAAAAATCTGTTTAGTTGGTACTTCCGAAGTTGGTACAGTAGAATCCGGATACAGCGACAGTCAAGGGACCGGCGTCGAACTAACAGAACGTCGCACAAAACGGACTGATTTTCTATGAAAATTTATGGTATGAATCCTAACGTCAGGTGATTTAGCAGTCGTTAAAAGAGGTCAAATGTTATATTCGGAGTCGTTATAAGCGGATTCTACTGTATTTCAAATATATAGAGTAAAGTTGCTCATCAACCAGCGAGGAGGCAAAACTATATAATTCTAATGTCTTTATCGGTGTTGCTCCTAGACAATGCATAGAAATTGTAGGTGTACATTTTGTACCTTTTTCCCTTTTTCTGTCTTAACTGAATTATAAACAAAACTAACTTCTTTCGGTAACTCGGTCCAGAGATCTCTGTTTTCATTAGAGTTGACGCCTTCCACGCAGAGCACCAGTGACTCGCCGATTTGTAAATGAATCTCGAACTCTTTGCTCTGAAAAAAAAAACAACAAATAAATATGCATCAATTTAGTAGTAACTATAATTGAATTTTGGTTGGATCATAATAAGCATTTAGTGAGTACCTAAATAACATTCGTAAGTTTTTTGTTAAAAACTAGGTTTAAGTGTTAGTAAAATCAATGTATAGTTCGTACACAACTGTAAGGCCAAATGCTGTCAAATTAACGCAAGCAAAAATCTAGCTAACAGTCAGAGCTCTAAGTCGAGTTTTGCTTGCGTTCGTTTGACAGAATTTGGCCTTAGAGTTTTGTACGAACTATATTTACAATTCAACTAGGGAAACAATCTACGAGAGTGCAACAAATAAGGGGAGCCGATCCTATCCCCTTTCATTCCCAGCTGGGCTAGCACAAGTTGCTGCCAAGTCGTATCTCACGCGACTCAGCGATTCCTGTCTTGCTCGAACCGTCCTGATTAGAAAGAGGAGGGCAGTTTTCTCTCTACACGTGTCTCATCGCAGCGGCAGTTGTGCTAGCCCCGCAGACAGTAAAGCGGCAACGGTACGTTGCGCTGCGTCACGGTTTCGTCGCGCACACTGTCACACATGTTACTAAGCCTTAATAGTACAAGGTGTCTCAAAAGAAAGTTTACATTCATTTAGCTTACTGAGTGAACGTAACAAATCCGAGGCGCGGGGGTTATGTCTATCAGTAGCCTTGCTCTTGGGAATTCAGTTTAGTAATTTAGTAATTCGGCGATTTTTAAGAAATAAATTCCCAAAATGTGTACTTTTATTAATAAAAAAATTCGATACACGGCTTACTTTTTTTTTAATCGATCTACTAAATATAAACTTTCTTTTGAGACACCTTGTATAATAAATGTTGTCAAGCGGATGCGTCCGCCAACGAAATCCAATTTTTAATCAAAGTTGAAAAATTCAACACCACAGGTGGGATTTGAACCCACGACCTCTGGAATCCGTCCATTGCTCTTAACCAACTGACCTACCGTGGTAATCCCTTGTGGTGGTGAATTTGTCAATCATAACACTCTCACACCTGGTATAGTATATGTAAGCAATATGGGTATTTAAGACGACACAAGAACCGTGTTCCGAATCACGCTAAAATTGCTCGCAGCGCTTACAGTGCTTACGGCCGGTCCGAATCAGTTAGCGCGCTCAAGCCCGCGTGAGAAGTGTTTCGTTTCGGACCGCTATTCGCTTGAGCGCGCTTACGATCGGACCGATTCACGCTCATAGCCCGTGTTTACGGTCATTTTCATATATCAAACGTCAACTTGACGTTTGGCTCAAGGTGCTTACGCCTGGGAGTGTGAGCACCGTAAACGCCAACATGGCGCCGTCCATGACATCATCAGTGACATTATTATTGGGGAACGGGACTTAATCGCGTACAATTATAACTCAACATCAACTCATTACATTCGAAACGTCGGGCAAAACCTTAAAAAAGGTAAATTAGTTATAATTGTACGCGATTAAGTCCCGTTCAATCCCTCTCATCTATGAGAGGAGGCCTGTGCCCAGCAGTGGGACGTATATAGGCTGATGATGATGATGATGATGAAGTCCCGTTCCCCAATAATAATGTGTGAAAATCGTGTAAGTTTAAATCAATATATCATCAGTGCCGTCACGACATCTCATGTAAACGCTATGAGCGTGATTCGGTCCGATCGTAAACGCGATTTTAGCGCTGTAAGCGTGATTCGGAACATGCCTAAGTACTCACGTCTTTAGCCATTCGCAGGAAGCCTTTAACGACTTGTTTCGCGAACGGGAAGCGCTCCCCACAGCACAGCAGCCCGAGAGTGTATAGAGCGCGCTCTTTGATCTTCGACGGCAGTTTGGCGTTGCCTACTATCCTGAACAGGCTGTCGGCTACTGTGAACTAGAAGATAAACTAAAGATAATTAATAATTACATATATTACACGCACTAATATATTATTGTGCTATGTGTGGGGTAGAGTAATAAAACCGGATACACGATTTATAGTGCGCGCCATCCACAACGAAGCGCCCCTCCACAGCGAATCTCATACTAATCTGTGCGCAGTTGTACGGCTTGGGCTCTCTTTTTGCGATTGGATTTATTACATTTGCTCACAGTTACTTCCGCATCAGTTTGATACAGAAATTGTTATCGCTTTGTATGCCGGGTCCTGTTTGGGGTCGGAGTTGGGTAGCGGCAGCGGACCACGCTGGCGAGATAAATCACAGGAGCTAAGTGTTGACTCTACTCGACTAGTATATACATATAAGTACCTTGTTCACAGCGTCATCCACATCGGTTTTGTTCACGTTGAACGGGTTATCGCTCTGTATGGCCGCGTCCTGTTTGGGATCAGAGTTGGGTAGCGGCAGCGGGCCCACTCGAGCGAGGAGCGAGATCGCCGAGACTGATGTACTGACTAGTAGCGTTTGCGGGTTGGAAAGGAATTTTGCTGGAAGACAGAATTATTGCTGTAAGAAACATGTTTTAGAGAACGTTTTAATGACGATTATAAGTTTCTTCAGATAATCGTACCATCATTTACGCTATATCGCAACTCCACTGAAATTGAATTACAGGCCCGCAGGCGTCAGGTTAGGGTATCGAATTAAATTAATTTGCTTATTTGACGAAAATTATAAATTTACTTAGGTCACGTGTTTCATCGTTTGAAAAAGCCCCCTTATTCATAAAACTTAACAAAACAAGTCTCTGCTAAAATGTGTTTTGAACCATTCTCACAAACATAAATGTCAAACTGACATTTATGTTGAAATTATTTTAAGTCCTACTTTTAATAACATAGTCAAGAGATATAATAAAATAAAGCCGCTTTTTAAACGGATTAATTTGATACAACTCTGCCAGTTCAAATGATTTTAAGTATAAGGACAAATGGATTTTAGCGGTAATTTAACTAAAATAGGTTTGTTGATCGATTATGAATTGAATAAGGGGGTAAGTATTTAGGTATTTGCGTACCACTTACCCAATATTTTGACCCCCTCCTGATACGGCTCCCAATTAGCCCCATTAAACCCTTTCCCTGCAAACTTCCCCCTCTTCGCCAGCACCAAACACCGCTCACACAAATGCGACATCACACTCAAATATCCGCACTGCGTCTCCAAGTTCTTATTACTTTCACCCTGTACCACGAACTCTTTCAGTTCCCTCTCTATCGCGGATTTATCGCTAGTGTGTACGGTGATGATCGCGTATATGACGGACGCAGTTTCCCTGATCTCTTCCTTGGTACTGGTCACGAAGAGGTTCTTCAGGAATGGGAGGAGGTGTGTGTATTTGGAGGCCATCTTTTCGGGCACACAGCCCACGATGTCGAGGAAACATGTGAGGGGCATCAATTCTGAAAAATAAATAAAATACTGTACATGGCAATAAATATTGCACGTCGGTATTTAGAAGAAACAATTTGCTGATTACGACGATTTCCGAAAACTGGCGAACGTCCATTAATCATCTTATTTATCAAGTAGTTTTTGACCGCGACTTCGTCCGCGTGGAACTCGGTCGTCGCGATAGAATTCAATTGCTATTATTTTTATCGGGCGCTGATCTAGCTATCGCTCTTCCATACAAAATTCCGCCCCTCTTAAGGGATGATTTCCGGGATAAAAAGTATCCTATGTCCTTCCCCGGGACTCAAACTATCTCCATGCCAAAATTCATCTACATCGGTTCAGCAGTTTAAGCGTGAAGAGGTAACAGACAGACACACTTAAATACTGCACGTTATAGACTTTATTAGTTTATTTACGTCAAATTGGATATCCAAAGTTTCTGACAAATATACAAGGTCTATAGTTTTGCCTCTGGGCTTCAGAAGGGGAAGTTCAGATGGCAATCCGTTTTGCTACTAATGCCTACGCCAAATCTTGTGATTGGCACCCAAGTGAACCCCAGGCCCCTTTAGGAAACAACCAGAAAAACACTAGGAGGATATATTTGAAGAGAATCACACACATAAACCTAGTCTGAAACTAAGAAAAGCTTGTACTTACTATGGGTAATAAGCAACGATATACAGTAGAATCCGGATACAGCGACCATCAAGGGACCGGCGATATTACGTCGCACTAACAGGACGTCGTACAAAACGGACTGATTTTCTTTGAAAATGTTTGGTATGAATTCGTATGGAATGACGTGATTTAGCAATCGTTAAAAGCGGTCAAATGTTATAAGCGGAGTCGTTATAAGTGGATTCTACTGTACATACTTAGAATGATGCTACAGTTAGACTTACCTGGGCTAGCGCTCAGCAGGGATGTGATCATAGTAAGGTATCGCTCCAGCACTTCGGAGTTGAGCAGTCGCTGGTAGAAGTACTGGGCCAGCAGCGGCGACGTCGCGTTCGGGTGCTCCGAGCAGTCGCGCAGTCCCGCCTCGCGGTTCAGACACATGCGGAGGTAGCGCAGGATCTGAAGACGAGCGGTATATTGTACCAGCAATGGACATACATTAATCATGCAGATTAACTTTTATTTACGCCACCACTTCCAGATTGAAATCTCGAATGAAGTTAAAAGAAACTAACAGTTATACATTTTTACAAAAAAATACAACAATCAATTTTAAAAGCGCACGAATGACTGGTTTATGTGTTTTGACGATGGTACTGAGAAAAAACAACTCTTAACGAAATTAATGGAATAATCATGACATCGGATAACTATTTAAGTTCTTTTTTTTTAACCTGACTGTGGCTTTATAGGCCGGGCCCATTAAAGCGACAGGAGTGCGCGGTTGGAGGGTAGCCTAGGGAAAGTCCAGGGGAAACCTCCGACACGACCTCGCGGGCGGTTTAAACACTGGAATACTCTAAGAGTTTGCGCTCCAGTGAGCTTGGTTGAGCGGTTTCAACCGAACTCAGTGGAATCGAGCTACTGGGAGTTTTGTCGCTGGTTCACTAAACCTAGCCTAGCTGAGAAGAGTCCAGCAAGAAACTCAGCGAGGCCTGTCCTGGGTCGGAATTTTTTTAATTTATTTAACTTCGCCTAGCCTAACTACACCTCAGTCTCTAAGGAACAAATTAAGTATTAACTAGTGTTTAAACAAACTCACCTCATGATAAACCAACGGATGAAACTGCAACACCTGGTTGTTCACAACAAACCGATGTTTAGAATTAGACCCCTTCTTCCTCCTCTGCATTTGCTCCCACACATAGTTCACTACGTCCCCAAACTTCGGCACTTTGAACTCCTCGTCTTGTTCTCTGTCCTTGTCTTTCTTGGAGGCATCGTCGTCTAAGTTGACTGTGGTTGTCTCTTTCTTGTTCACGTTGTTGACTACATCCTCTATTTCGCTCGGTCGGGAGGTTCCGTAGAGGCATTTTAGCGCTTCCGTCGATACTTCGTCTTGGCTAAACCAGAATATTATTGGTTATAACATAGATATTATATACTCATAGAATTCTACTAATAAATCAGTGATCGAAGCACAAATGGTAATGACTACACAATATCTGTGAACTTCGCCGCGTGACGTCATTACGGCATGCGGCGGCATTATGACCAAGTAGTAGAATAATCAATTCTTCTTCTCTCTTAACTCTTAGCCACTAGAACGACTTCCGGTCCGTGGTCGCCACTCGAGAACCTTTCGGCCCCAACAGCCATCGGTTCTCATAACCAGGGCACCGGGGGTCGCCGGAACCTCGGGGCCGTGGCCTTGTTGACAAATTATAGACACAAATAACCACTTACGCACTATATTAAACTCAGAAACCTATCATTAGTCACTCGTGAGTTCGACTTGTATGTTTCTATCGACGTACCTGTCTCCACTGGCCAACAACAGCAGGTATCTGGAAGGGATGTAGTCCTGCGGGAATACAGCGGCCGCGTACCTCATCGCGATGTATCTGATCATTGATTCCTCGTTGTGCATGTAACTGTACAAAAATATCACATTTATTCATCCATCATTTAAATGAATGAAAATATGCTTTTTTCAAACATGCAATGAAATTTTGATGTTCTGTTTCTAATAGGCTGCGAAGCATCAAGTTTCGGGTGAGACGAAGCGAGCGGTTCATAATAGAACTTCATACAAAATTGAAAGCCTAGGCCGGCGAAGTGTCCGTCTTTTGATATAACTATTACATTACAAATGATGTAAGTAACTATTACAATTCTAATACCAAAATAGTAGTTTATGCAACTGGTACATAATGAGGGGCATTAAAACACGAGTGTGTTTTATGAAACGAGCCGAAGGCGAGTTTCATAATAAGGTCACACGAGTGTTTTAATGCCTAATTATGTACAGTTGCATACATTACTTTATCTACACACATATTATAATTACTCTAAGATGGGTTCAGAAACCGTAGTAAATAAATACAATAATTGTGTTAATACAACCTTTTTTGCACGGTTGCGGAAATATCGAAATCAGAACTGGCAACAGATACCTGAATGTTATTTTAAAAAGTAAAGAGTCCTTATTCTGATGTGATCATGTCGTTCTAGCTCAAATTTCGTGCGTTATATACTAAAAAAACATCGAGCTGACATTTCGCATCGACTGAATTTGAATTTTCAGTGATACTAGAATAGGGACATGTCAACTTTGACATTTAAATTTTGACAGTTTTGTTTGACGTAATATTTTAACATCATATATGAGATTAAAATGAAATATTTTATTACTGCTGTAGCCTTAGCCACAGATAAGAAAATTGCCATAAATTCATTGAATGTTGAAATGAGAGTCATTTTCTACGGTTTCCGAACGCATATTAGAGGATTTATGATATGTGTGTAGATAAAAAGTATATCATAATCTGCAGAGCATAAATCGTTACATGTTTTTAAGGCATTAGAGAAATTAATTAACGAAATCACCCTCATTTATTCACTTGTATGATTTTACAACTGCATTTTTAACTGAAATAACTTGGTTTTCTTACTAACTTATTAAATCTTATTTTATCTCGTTTTTCGCAAGTTCACGCGTGCAAGCAGAACAGAATATCGAGCTAACACTAGCAGCGAGCAAGACAGCCTTAATATTCGTGCTTCAGCCGTCGTAGATCGACGGAGATTTCCAAAGCACGCCTAATGCCTATAAAGATAAGGTTCAATTTTACTTACTGGTCCAACAAAGCGAAGAGGGCCAGGGCTTGAGGCTCGTCAAATGCCGTCGTCTTAGGCTTCTTGCTATCTGATGCTTCATCAGTGTCCATCGGCTCTTGGGAAGTGCTTGGATCTTCGGATATTGTGTCCATAATTTCGAGTTTATCTTTAGAAAAACACATAATTTACACCAACACGAGGGTAGTCGGAGGGGCTACTACGAAACTCGAAATTCGAACTTCGTTTCGTGCCGTCCCCTTCACTCTCGTGTTAGATACTATTCGAGTAAAAGGGACGGCACAACACGAAGTTCGTATTTCGAGTTTCGGAGTACAGGGCCTGATAACAAAATTTATAAAAAGAAACATTATGGGCGCATAAGGGAAATCACCTTGATGAAAAGTCCGTCTGGAGGCGTTAAATGATGCATAACATTACAATAATGTATCTATAACCCTTGTATTTTGTGTCTGCTTTGAACATTATTTAGCTAAACTGCTGTCTAAAACGAAACCTCGACAACAGTGGATTGTCGATTGAGAATTAAAAAAAAATACCTTGGCTCCTGAAAAGTGTCACCAAATTTAGTGGACGTCGAAATCTGTTTTTTTTTTCGTCTACAATTTGTTGTGTTTGAACTCACCTTCAGGATTGATCTTGTAAGCGACAGACATCTCCAATAAAGCGTCTCGTAACGCCGTCCTCATCTCGGGCGTGGCTTCTGGAATCTTCTTGACCAACTCTTCGAGGAGGGAGAATAAATTGTTGACGGATTTTGGGCACTTCACTGCCAGCCTGCCTGAAGACGGTAATACGGTAAGCGGACGTGGGTAGGAATAGGAACTTTGTAAATGACTGTGATAAAACTTTTAGGTTAGTTTAGTTAATATATAGTAGGAATAATTTGATTAAAGTAGTTATAAGATTGCTACACTGCAACCTCCAAACACGAATAATTTCGTAAATTACGTGTCACAACACAGTTCTGCCACTTGCATGCAACAATATTGCTGTATCCGTAATCGATGAAGTAAATGTTCCGCCATTTGTACTTATTTGTTTTGTTCCATAAGTTTAAACAAATAAATAAATGGCTATTTGAATTAGAACCTTGAATTTAATAGAGTTGTGATGATAATTAAGTTTTGGGAAACCTATACATGTCAGTGTGTTTTTTATATGTTAATAGGTGTGGCCCAGCGGCGCCTGCGTACCGCGTGCGCAGCTGTCAGGATTTGGATGGGTGACCGTTTTGAGTGGTTACTAACTGAGCGCTCCCGTGCTTTGGAATTTGAATTGTCCGTTGATCCCGGCTGCTGTATATAGCAGCAGTCATTAAGCCAAGTTGGAGGCCTTCGGGCGGCTTGAGAACTTCTAACAGTCAAGTTGCCCACTCACTTGACAAAGCCTAATCCCAATAAGGTATAGTTTCTTCTCGAGGTTGGATGGTCAGATGGCAGTCGCTTTCGCAAAAACTGGTGCCTACGCCAAATCTTGGGATTAGGTAGCGGACCCCAGGCATCCTCCAGGATGCAACTGTACTGGGATAACGCTAGGAGGAAGAAGAATAGGTGTCAATCAAACCACTTACCTAAGCACATGTAGGCTTTGGGTTGGTGTTCGGCGTGCTCATCAGAGCGAATGATCTTCAGGAGTCCTTGTAGGAACACGGAGGACACTTTTCGTAGTTGAAGTATGTCGCCGCTGCAAATCAAACGAGGCGTTGAATTAAGAAATGGAGGACAAATCCAATAAGTAATAATTTTTAGACTTGACCCAAATCCCTTTATTGTAGTTTTAACACCTTGTCATTTCTTACCTATTAATAACGTTAAGTAAGAACATCAAAGCCATGTTGCGCAGCCTTGAGTTCGTGTTCGGGTCGAACAATGACGAAAATATCACCTGTCAACATACAATAAGTTAAAGTAGCTCCTATAAGATGAGACGATATGAATAGTTAGGATTTGATGCAAATGTGACTTCAGAGGGTTACGATTTATGACAAAAAATTGCTACACTGACTCAAAGAAGGGTAATGCCTTGCCTCCAAGGCTCCTGGCATAAGGCTGGGGAAAGAAACAGACAAGCAATAAAGGTAATAGTCAAGGATTTTGTTTTAAGAGCACTATAACACCCGCAATTGTATCATAAAAGAGCCGCGGTTTGCTGATGTCACTAATAAGAGAAAAAGACAAACATCTTACTAACTACGCGGTTTAATTGAAACCCAAAAAGACGATTTCCATAGAAATTTGAGTTAAACAATTAGGTATGAATCAATTTTAATTAATGAAATTAATTAATGTTGTACCTGTACACAATGCGGGAACATGATTCCGGCTCCAGTAGCTTTGTTCAGGTATTGAATGATTTTCAGCCGAAGTCTTGTACACGCTGGCACCTAAAAAAATATTATACATGATTTAGCTACATTGTTCTCTTCATTCCTCTATTAAAATGAATATCTAACTCCACAGGTAAATGCTACACAACTTTCAAACAATGTACGACTATATACCCGCATGGTTTCAAAATAATATTTCATTGTCTATTGTGAAATGTTTTATTTTATGATTATTAAGAAATAGTAACACTGTATCTTCATACCTTGCGGTCATCTGGAGGCACCTTCATACCTCCCCAAGTGCCTAAATAAAGTGAGTACAGTGGCGCCACCACCGCAGGTTGGGACCAATCCACAGAGCTGAAAGAACAAAGCGAGATATTTTTAATAAGCAGCCAGTCTGTAACAGACTCTGGCGTCAATATTTCAGCCAATGGAGGAGTCGCTCCAAAAAAAATATGCAAAGCCATTCAATATTATTTATTCGTATGCGTGAATATTTATTTATTATCTCGGACGTTTTCACGCAGTGATGAGATGACTAACGAATCAGCAAAATGTCAAAACATATGTTGTACAAGTTGTACACTACACTCTGTATTAAAAAAAAAATATTTATGAAATGTCTATGGTACAGTCAAGGGCATAAATATGTATACATTTTTGGGTCTTATTTCAATGGAATAAGGTGAAAAAATGTATACATATTGGTGCCCTTGACTATACAACAGCATTTATACACGTGCAAACATCGCATGTAAGTTTACCTTCACTGCGGGGTTTGGTAGATCGTTTGCACTCATACTACGGTAACGCACTCACACTCATACTATGTATGTAGTTAAACTTGCATGTCATTATTTTGTGTTAATGGGGCTTCAATCTATGTACAGTACCTCGGTCTTTGGAAAGAGACCATTGGCTGTTTACGACGATTTCCAAACACTGGCGAAAATCCATCAATCATCTTATTTATTATGTAATTGACATTTTATATGAAATAAATACTGCACTTGATGGACATGTACACTTTGGATATCTATAACTGACAAACGTTACAGGTAGAGTGTAAGACGACGTTTTACGAAGCCGAAATTAGCAGAGTTTCTTTCCAAAGGTCGATGTGCAATACTTATCGCCGGGTACTCGTATTGTAACAGGGACAATGTTACCTGTTGGCTCGTATGAGCGGGCTGTTGGCGTGGTTGGCGACGCTGAACCGCGAATCAGCGGCCGCCACCACCAGTGGCAGGAGCACGTCGTTAGTGTTGAATATGTCCTTGCTTATCAAGTTCACTATAGACAGCTTCATCTACAAGTTTATTAAATAAAAACATTATAAAAAACCGGCCAAGTGCGAGTTTCACTTCGCACGTTTGGGGTTCCGAACTAACCGCAAAAATAAATTGGTTTCTATTCGCGCTCCCTTAGTTTGACTATTTGTATGGCTTTGGATCACCAAAATGCTTATACCAGGGGCGACTCACCGTGTGACGTCATCGCGCCGCTCAAAGGTACACCGCCGGGGGCCTTTTCAATGCGATAGAATGTGATGTAGCGAGTGATGCGCGTGCAATACGAATAGAAGATGGCCACGCGTAGGCCCGTTTGGCTTGCCTCGCGGGGATTTGTTAACAGTGAGGCTTCTGTACGTAGTACTATTACATATTCTGTGCTTATACTGTGAAAATTTTAAGACTAGCTCCAACCGTGTAGCTGTAAACCTGTGTGTCACAGACGGACGGACGGACGGACGCGTGTGACAGCAATATGGTTCCGTTTTGACCCTTCGGGTACCCTAAAAAAGTAAGAGCGAAATTACGTGCGAATAGGCCTTAGAAGAATGCTGCCAAATGCAGCCTTCCCCGTGCGGTCCATTTGGCGAGGGACCGCACTGCATGGAGGGCAATTGCCTGCGGTCACGATCCTCAGTCATGAGGGATCGACTACGAAGAAGAAAAGAAGAAGGCCTTAGAGGGCCAATTTTTTTGGCGTTGTAGTTTTTTTTTTGTTAGAATTGCATGAAAATTGGTAGGTTGGAAGAGCTCCTGATTCTGTACAAGTAAAAAAAAAACAACGGGTTGCACTCCGGGAGTGCCGGCAGAAGTGAAAACTCAATAAAGATAGTAAATGGGTCATTGTCAGATTTAGGTGCGCGTCTTTTCGGTGGACAGGACATGCCAAAAGTTAAGGGCTATAAAGCTTAATTTTCGATTGATCTGATAACCCGCATAATCTGTAATTCCGTGTCTATAAATCCATATAATAAAAACGTAAATTACATGCACATAAGCCGTTAACTATTGTCCACCGAATTGTCAGTCGGAAAAACAACTTTTGTTTTTCCGACTGACAATGACCCAAATAACAAAGATATTCATATCGGTATCGGTATCCGTATCTGTACTGTACTCATACTCATGTTCATATTCGCATAATCCATTTACATAATATGTCCCGAGTATCATTGTGTCTTACGCATCTAAGACCAGGAACCTGTACCACAATACTTTACAAGCGTACAATTCGACAAATTTGTGAACTTTTTCTATGGAAAATTGTGCAATTTTGTCAAATTGTAGACTTGTAAAGTTTTGTGGTATAGGGGCCAGCTGAGTTTAGCTGAGTTGACACCTCCTAACATCGCAATCACGATTACTAGGAGCGGTCAACTAGCTGTGGGGCTAGCATAACATGCATCTCGTCTCTACTCGCGCGCGAGATAGGCTACCTGTCACTGTCTGATTAATGCTGTCAAAAAGTGACAGGTAGCTTATCTCGCGCGCGAGTAGATACGGAATGCATGTTGTGCTAGAGGGGCTGGTCTTAGAATCTTAGAATCTGTCGCGAGTTCAACAAATTTTCCCCAGTACAAAAGTGCTCAGAGCCGCTAAAGAAGTTTTCACTTCAAAAATTGTAAGCAATACTACCTATTTCCCATTTTTATTTCTTTAGATTCGTTGAGTGTGCTCAGGAACTCCATGAGCTCATACCGCCTTCCCCCTTCTTCCATCAGATATCCAGACGACGTACGACTGGCTACTTTCATTACCTGGTCAAAATCATCTTTGTTTATAATGTTTACTGGTTTGGTATAAGAATGGCGTATGTAGGTACTTCCGAGTTCAAATAACCTGGACCTTTTTAAGGTACGAGTGAATCTTCTGGGTGAGCTCGCATAAGCGTCGGCCTCATTTTCAATTTAATAGTAGATTGTTAACCAAGGGTTGAAAGCGACCCATCTCAGACGAGATATTTTGGCGCTCGAACGTAGTGAGAGCGCCAATAGTTCGAGGCTGAAATGGGTGGTTTCACCCGAGTTAAACACTCTGCTTTTCATTCCGAATACGAGGAAACTAAAAAAAATTTTTTTTACTTAAAATTAAAAATTAATATAAAATTTTAAATCCTTATCCCTAATTAGTCGAAATCAATAATGATTTTTCGCAAAAAAAATAATGTTTTTACTTAAAATTCAAAATTAATGTAAAATTTGAAATCCGTATATAATTAGTCGAAATCGAGTATAATGACGATTATTCGAAAAAAAAAAAATTTTTTTAAGTTTAATTAAAAATTAATATAAAATTTGAAATCCTTATCCCTGAATTAGTCGAAATCGAGTATAATGAGGATTTTTCACAAAAAAATTTTTTTTGCTATAAAATTCAAAATAAATGTCAAATTTGAAATCTTTACCCCTGAATTAGTCGAAATCGAGTATAATGATGATTTTTCACAAAAAAATCTTTTTTTCCCTTTAAATCCAAAATAAACATAAAATTTGAAATCCTTACTCCTGAATTAGTCGAAATTGAGTATAATGACGATTTTTCACAAATAAATTTTTTTTTGCCCTAAAATTCAACATAAATGTCAAATTTGAAATCGTGATCCCTGAATTAGTCGAAATCGAGTATAATGATGATTTTTCACAAACAAAAACTTTTTTTACTTAAAAATCAAAATAAACATCAAATTTGAAATCTTTACCCCTGAATTAGTCGAAATTGAGTATAATGACGATTTTTCACAAAAAAATTTTTTTTTTGCCCTAAAATTCAAAATAAATGTCAAATTTGAAATCGTTATCCCTGAATTAGTCAAAATCGAGTATAATGACGATTTTTCACAAACAAAAACTTTTTTTACTTAAAATTCAAAATAAACATAAAATTTGAAATCCTTACCCCTGAATTAGTCGAAATCGAGTATAATGACGATTTTTAGCAAACATTTTTTTTTTAATTTAAAATTCAAAATTAACATAAAATTTGAAATCCTCATCCCCGAATTAGTCGAAATCGAGTATAATGATGATTTTTAGCCTAATTTTTTTTTCTTTTTTCTTTTTTTTTTACTCAAAATATAAAATTGGAAATCCTGGTTGGCATTGGCTGATTTGCTGGCGACGTGTTTTGTGATTGGTGGATTCAATGAATGATGAATGGTGGATGTGATGAGGTGAAGCATTTGGATTGGTTAATTTTAAATGTTTTGGAATCAAAAATATGTATACATGTTAGCCCGTGGGGCGCAATGGCCCACTTTCAACCCGCTCCTTAGGTCAAATATGACCCACTTTCAGAGTATGAGGAATGAAATAGTACATTACTTACCAAGGGCAATAAAACAAAGAATGTCTCAGATCGCAGGTATTTTACGCCCGAGCCGAAGGCAAGGGCGATAAATATGCGATCTGAGGCTTTCTTTATTATCGCCCGTGGTAAGTACAAAATTTTATGTCACCCCCTGGCCAGGAAGTGGGTTTTTTCGCGCGCGGAGCGTGCGATAATGGCCACTTTATGGCCAGGTGTGACATAAAAAAATATATATGACTGGTTAGAATTAGGCGTTTATTTAAGAAAATTTAATTTAGCTGTTTGCTCTAAGGAAGAACCCAAATATGGTGTATTTTGAAAATTAATTTTATTTTTTAGGAAATATTATATTATTAATATCTATTCATTTAATGTGACTCGTTTACTTTCTTTGTCTATTCTTTAAAGATCTTATTCTACCGTTTTCTCCGCGTCATCGATAGGTATACTCATGCCAAATTACAGCTTTCTAGTACTAACGGTTACTGAGAAAAACGGGGGTCGGACGGACGGACGGACGGACATGGCGAAACTATAAGGGTTCCTTGTTTACTACGGAACCCTAAAAACTGAAAAAATCAAATTACTTGAATTTCCCGAAACGTGGGGTAATCTTCAGGGGATTTTTTTATTATTTGTTGGTATCCCGAAATCGAATTATAAACCGACTGAATGATGGGACATCAATTCTAAGCTGGCTTCTATGGTAGACTAGATTTATACTACGCGATTTGATCGGTTTATATGTGAAATGTTTGGAGGTTATTTTTGAATTAATTTACATATTTTTCCTATCTCATCAAGTGTCTCATGATATAACTTATGATTTAGCTCAGTAACTTGGTACCGGTGAGATTTTAGAAATAAACACGGGTCCAAAATGCAAAGAAAATGTACTTACGCAAATTACGCATGGAATGTAACATCAGCCTTTTTTCGGTCGAGTTTGCTTTTACAGCCCAACACTGAACACCCCACCATGTTTGCACTGAACACCCAAACACTACGGATCTGATAATTGGTAAATTATTATTAATTTAAACCAAACTTATCATTAATTCTCCATTTATAAAATGCACTACCAAATATTGCCAATTTGTTTTGCAACCTTCTTGACACAAAACTTTGACACAAATACAAATTTTTTCGATCAGTGATAAGGACAAAACATCGCACTATTTTCTACTTCCTCTCATAGGAATCGCAATAAGGCTATCTTTCTCTTACAAAGCGTGTCAGGCCCTTGGTATTTTATCCATCACTCTTGGCTACTAGGTATTTTGAAGGAAACTGTCACCGTATTTAGGGACAATAAGAACTACTTTCCATGAGAATTTATTTGAAATATGATCTTTACGGAAATCGGTCAGTCTGGCTATCCGATATTGGACTTTGGAAACGCTTTTTTAAGGACAATAAGAGCTACTTTCCATGAGAATTTATTTGAAATATGATCTTTATGGAAAATCTTAGGATTGTCTTAAAACAGTTAGAACCTTGGCTTTCTAAGAAGACCAGCTGGGGACCCCTCGTAACATAGCAATCACGATACTAGGAGGGGTCAACTAACCTGGTCTTGGAATTTATCGCGAGTTTATACATTTTTCCCCAGTACAAAAGTGCTCAGCGCCGCTAAAGAAGTTTTCACTTCAAAAAACCGGCCAAGTGCGTGTCGGGCCACGCGCAAGGTAGGGTTCCGTAGTCGTCCACCCGTTATATTATGTGGACTAAAAAGTTCGCAAACTTATAACTAAGGTATCAATGGAAATTGTACGAAAGTTTGCTTCTGCAAAGTACATTTCTTAAACTCGACTATTACTCGTTAACTAGTAATGTCTACTTAGCTGTGATAGTTTTCCTTTTAAATTCATCGTATATACTACTACCATGATTTTTTTCACATGCCTAGTAGCCACCGTTTAGCTGGCAGGGGGGGGGGGGGGGGGGGGGACACTTGACCATAGCAAAAATTATCACTTCAAAGCTTAATATCACGCTAACCAATTCTTTAATCAAAAAATGCTTTTAGAAACCTCATAATATTTTTAAAAGAGCTATCCAACGATACCCAACACGATGGGGTTTGGCAGAAAAAAAAATTGCACCACCACTTTACATGTAGGGGAGGTACACTAAAAAAATTTTTTTTTAAAGATTTTCTTCTACCGTTTTGTCGGCGTCATTGATATGTATACTCATGCCAAATTACAGCTTTCTAGCACTAACGGTTACTGAGAAAAACGGGGGTCGGACGGACGGACGGACGGACGGACATGGCGAAACTATAAGGGTTCCTAAACTTACACAAAGTATATAAAAGGGAAGAAAATAATATAAACGAAAACTTATACTAAATAAAAAATTTGCCCCAGGTCCTCGGTGCACGGTAGGGTTCCCAGAAGGCTGGCCGCATTGCCACGCTGGATAGCAATGCTAATCCGTTGTGCGAAATAGTGGCCAGCCCTCTGGTCACCAGACGCTTCTATAAGGCGCGTCGAGATGTCCTTATAGAGGCGCCGAGCACTTGGACCCCATGGCCCCAGGGTCTCAACCCCAAACGCCGCAAACAAGTAGCTACTGCCGAGAGTAGCATATTTGCGACGCTTGAGGTTTTCTGCCGAGGAGGCAGCTGCGCCAGCATCAGTTTTGGTGCCTGGAATATGGGACGGTGCCAGGGTATCTACACAAGTAGCGTCCCAGACGAGAGGCCGTCCCATACTCCAAGGCACCAACGTCATTCCGTCAGGCCTCTTGCCGTCGTCCCTTGTCAGGCCGTTGGGCTCGAGGACTGCCGGCACCTTGGCACTGACAAGAGCCCTACGGATGACGTCGTTGATGCTGGCATGCCGAGGGATCCTCCCAGCACTGCGGCTGCATGAGAGGCCATGGTGGCCCAGACTCTCCACCATTGCTCCGCACTGGCATCTGTGCGGCATATTTGTTGATGCCCCTATTCTAAGGCATGTGGCCAACCGGAAAGTATTGTTGTCCAGCAATGTGCCTATGGCTGGAGATGGAAGCGTCTGTAACCACAGACCCGACTCCCACTCTGCGGTGGCAATGAGACGGGCTCGGTCTGTCGGACTAGGTGCGGAATCTAGGAGGCTATCCCTTGTTAGGCGACAGAGGGGCTCGTCCCATTGCCTTTGCGAACATGGGTTGGCAGGTGGGTCCGTGTTGGGGCATGTTAACGACCATACGTTCTTGGCCTCGGTACAGTGCGCAGCCTCCAGGACCCCAATACTAGGGGCTAAAATTTTCCCGATGAGGGTCTGAGCACCGTGTACCGAAGCCAAGAAAGCTGGTAGCGCCACGCTGGAAATTTTGCGGATGCCCAGACCGCCAAACCTAATGGGTAGGCTAGCCTGGGTCCATGCTCTTTCGCCAAAAGAGATGTTAAAAATGGAGGTGAGGGTTTCTAAAACCAAATTGTCCAAATTTGAAATCAATGTGGGGTTCCTTGTTTACTACGGAACCCTAAAAATGACAACATGGCGCCGAAAAAAAATGTTTTCCCATACAAAAAATCCACTGAGTTACGAAAATCCCATACGTTTTGTCACTCAATGGAAAAAAATTGTGGGACACTGTAGAAAATCGTGCACATTTTGTTCAGAATCAGGAGCTCTTCCAACCTACCGATTTTCATGCAATTCTAAAAAAAAAAACTACAACGCCAAAAAAATTGGCCCTAGAACTAACGTACCTGTTCTAGCTGATCAGGGTTGAGCTGATTCTTGTCCACGATCCGTTTGTATGTTCTCATGCTCATGCCCGGAGGCACCTGGAAGTCGCTCTCGCCCGGGTTTGGAAGGGCTCTGCAACCATTGTTAGTCCATAAGGCATTTACAGGGTCTTTGTAGTTTAATTAAAATCAGATAAATAATATACCCTCCTCTCATCTATGAGAGGAGGCATGTGCCCAGCAGTGGGACGTAGATAGGCTGATGATGATGATGATGATGATGAAATAATATACTCTGTTGATGTTTTCAAAGAAATGCAAGGTAACAGGTTTTTTTTAATACGGATTATTACTGTATCCTCTTTGGCCCAGTTGGTCTATAAATATAAAGCTGCAAATATAAAGGTGTATAGTGAAGTCTCCAACCCGCACCGGGCCAGCGTGGGGATTACTGCCCGTTCCCTCTCATCTGTGAGGGGATGCCGGTACTCAGCAATAGGACGTATACATATAGGCTGATGATAATTGATGATGCGATTAATATCTACTTATCTATATAGGTATCAGTGGCGGAGCGTCCATACAACTCGATTCCCACCGGCTTGCCTAATTTTCACCCAGTCCAGTTATTTTACTACGGCTCATGAAGAATAAGAAAGGCAAGATATTTCCGGCTTGCCTAAGAATATTTTTGACCCGCCGCCACACTGTGGAACGAAAAACCCCTCTCCATAGAAATAGGTTTTTTTTTTAAGTGTATGTTTTTTTGATTGAAATTCAATCCTCTAGTTATCTTTAGGTCAAAAAATGAATATGGGCAAGTTTGGCTGAAAAACCGATGAGTTATAATTTTTTGACGAAAATTTTGTATGGAGAGTACCTATGCAAAAAAACGTAATATCTCAAAAAGTGCAAGGAAAACCGTAATATCCTCCCGCATGAATTTAGTACTAATTATTTGTGATTTTTTGGCATACTTGTTATTTCCCGGACAGGTGCACTTTTTTTTAAAAAATCAAAAACTAAAATATTAACATTTGTATGTATTAAGCTTGGTAATAAGACGAAAAATGAACAAAAAATATTTATAATAAGGTACACAAATAAAAATAATACCAAAAATAAAGTAAAAGGAACAAAAACTAAATGCTAGAAATTACCTAATATACAAATAAACACTAATTATCAATAAACTAATCAATTTCTTCGGTTTCTGCGTCACTTATTTCATCATCCACTTCGGAATCGGAGTCTATCTCGGAAGCGTACATCATTTCCGATTGATTTTCTGATTCTGAATCGTCTAGAAGGTTCAGGGTTTCAGTGAATAAGGTTTGTCTCTTCCTCTTGTGTAGTGTTGGCCTCATTGCAGTTAGTTTAGGATCTGAGGATAGCAGTAACATATTTAAAATGTCACGATTCGAATCCTGGCTACTCTTTTTTTGAGAATTGTGTTCCCGGAACCGTCTGAAATCTTTATTTCGGGCCTCAGATGCTTCTTCTGAAAGGCAACCGATCGGCAAAACTGCGTTGTGGGCAATAATGTCCGCTCCATGGACCAGTAATTTATGTACAGTTGCGGACATATGGTACCAGTTATAGAGTTCTACATATTTTTTTACCGTTTGGTGGGCATATTCTCTATATTTTTCCACATTTATAACTTCTCCCGAGGTAATTGCTTGCACGATTACTGCAAATCTTCTGATCAGTTCTTCATCTAGCCCTGTAATGCGTGCTGTTTTACCAGGGTTCTGGAAAAACTTTCTCGCCGTGTTTCCATCATTAGTGGTCCCAGAACCTTGTTTGACCACATCTATCAAGAGGTTCATTTCCGCCATGAAACGTTCTTGTATCATTTTTTTCCTTGATGCCATCTTTTCTTTCAGCTCATTGCCTCTCGCAGCCCACTGTTTGAAGTCCATCCGATAAGCTATGTGGAGAAGGCATTCCATAGTGTTGATATGTCCGCAACTGTACATAAATTACTGGTCCATGGAGCGGACATTATTGCCCACAACGCAGTTTTGCCGATCGGTTGCCTTTCAGAAGAAGCATCTGAGGCCCGAAATAAAGATTTCAGACGGTTCCGGGAACACAATTCTCAAAAAAAGAGTAGGCAGGATTCGAATCGTGACATTTTAAATATGTTACTGCTATCCTCAGATCCTAAACTAACTGCAATGAGGCCAACACTACACAAGAGGAAGAGTCAAACCTTATTCACTGAAACCCTGAACCTTCTAGACGATTCAGAATCAGAAAATCAATCGGAAATGATGTACGCTTCCGAGATAGACTCCGATTCCGAAGTGGATGATGAAATAAGTGACGCAGAAACCGAAGAAATTGATTAGTTTATTGATAATTAGTGTTTATTTGTATATTAGGTAATTTCTAGCATTTAGTTTTTGTTCCTTTTACTTTATTTTTGGTATTATTTTTATTTGTGTACCTTATTATAAATATTTTTTGTTCATTTTTCGTCTTATTACCAAGCTTAATACATACAAATGTTAATATTTTAGTTTTTGATTTAAAAAAAAAAGTGCACCTGTCCGGGAAATAACAAGTATGCCAAAAAATCACAAATAATTAGTACTAAATTCATGCGGGAGGATATTACGGTTTTCCTTGCACTTTTTGAGATATTACGTTTTTTTGCATACTCTCCATACAAAATTTTCGTCAAAAAATTATAACTCATCGGTTTTTCAGCCAAACTTGCCCATATTCATTTTTTGACCTAAAGATAACTAGAGGATTGAATTTCAATCAAAAAAACATACACTTAAAAAAATAAATTCCTATTTCTATGGAGAGGGGTTTTTCGTTCCACAGTGCGCCACTGATAGGTATGTATATTATCGTCTAGTTAGTACCCTTAATGACACTACAACTACATGGTGTAAACTTTGCTTTGTATTATTCTCCCCAATGTTTATTTGTACAATACAAAATACACTTTATTGCACATCTCAATTAAAGGTACACCGTACAGTACAAAACCACAATAAGTAGAGGCAAACAACAGTAGCCAGCACACACACAACAGGCGGTCTTATCGCCCAAGAACGATTTCTTCCATTCATAGAGTAGCGAAAATAAATCTATTTATTTAATTATTTTATGTCACATCTGGCCATAAAGCGGTAATTACCGCACGCTCCGCGCGCGGGAAATCCCACTTCCTGGCCAGGGGGTGACATAAAATTTTGTACTTAACACGGGCGGTAATAAAGAAAGCCTCAGATCGCTAATTTATCGCCCTTGCCTTCGGCTCGGGCGTCAAATACCTGCGATCTGAGACATTCTTTGTTTTACCGCCCTTGTTAAGTAATGTACTATATCCTTTCACGTAGATCAGCAGATCAGCACCCGCCTCTAACGCGTTGCAAACGCGAAGCAAAGTGACGCGGCTATCGCACGAATGCGGTGCGAAGCGGTTCGCTCATGTAGGACACTTCAATGGGTATCAATCAACTGTTTGTTTCGTTTCGCGTTTCGCGCCGCGCCGCGCCGCTTCGCGTTCGGCAGCAGCAGTATGACAGTGGCGAACTTCAGTATCAGCGAGGAGAGTTTGGGCAAGGGGCTTGCAGTGGGAGGCGCGCGTCGCTTTAAATGCCTACCACTCGCTCGGCCCGGGGCCAGCCGTCAGTCGAGGGCCGCCCGCCGCCGCGCGAACGCGTCTACATGCACGTTACCGCTGTCACCGCTGACTAGAACGCGACGAGCGACGAGTCGATAGCCCTAGCGCTACACGTGCCGCGTGTGAATGAATACAAGTTATACGATAGACAGAGATGCACAGAGTAGGCATGTTTTTTATGCCTAAACGCCGTTTTTGTTAGAAAGTTAAGCTTCGGTACTTGCACTATTACTTATTCTGTGGTTTTGGCTTACAACAGGCGGTCTTATCGCTAAAGATCCATTTCTTCCAGGCAACCTTAGGGTAGCGATAATCAATCTATATATTTAATTATTTATCATTCTACGTTCAGCACGCACCTGTAAGGCAGCAGCAGTATGTCAGTGGCGAACTTCAGTATCAGCGAGGAGAGTTTTGGCTTCTCTTTGAGATTCAGATCTGCCTCCTTTATGTCGCCTAGCAGCGGCATTATTAACACCAATACTCTGTAAAAAAGGTATGGTTGAAGTTCTTTTTGTTGAACGTATTTCTATTACAATGTTATTAGATTTTGAACCTTATTGTTTCAGCGGTAAAGAAGCTTTTTGAAGGAATTGCTTTGGTGCAATTCGTTCAACTGTAATGATTTCAGGTATAGTATTGATCAGTGAATTTGAAATCTCATAAAAGTCATAAATAGACCACATTACCATAGGAGCACGTAAAAATCGTTTTTACTCGAGATCTGTCAAAAAGCTAGGATGTTTTGACAGATGTCGAGTGTAAAGTCAAGCGCTCGACTCTCAAAAATCGCCCCCCCTGGGCTGTAGAGGGGCGCGCCTTCGTGGATGGCGCGCACTATAGTTGTGAAGTATGTAATGTTGTGTTCCTTCCAAATGTTAAAAAGGGTCGGCAACGCGCACGAGACTCCTTCGGAGTTGCGAGCGTCTATAGGCTGCGGTGTCCGCTTCCCATCAGGTTTGCCACGCTTGTTTGCCACCGTCGTTTTATAAAAAAAAACAACGGGTTGCACTCCGGGAGTGCCGGCAGAAGTGAAAACTCAATAAAGAAAGTAAATAACAAAGATATTCATATCCGTATCCGTATCGGTATCCGTATCCGTATTCATATTCATACTCATGTTCATATTCATATTCGCATAATCCATTTACATATATACATAATATGTCCCGAGTATCATTGTGTCTTACGCATCTAAGACCAGCTGAGTTTAGCTGAGTTGACTCCTCCTAACATCGCAATCACGATACTAGGAGGGGTCAACTAGCTGGTCTTAGAATCTGTCGCGAGTTTAACAATTTTTCCCCAGTACAAAAGTGCTCAGCGCTGCTAAAGAAGTTTTCACTTTTAAAAAAACCTGTTTTTGTGTACAATAAGGAGCTAAAAAAGAAATTACCCATCCTGATGTCCCTGCGGCTTATTCTCGATGGCCTCCAACAAAGACGGCACTAAGGCAAGCTGCTGCTCCCGCGGCAGCCTCGGGAATCCCATTGTGATGTAGATTATTGTGAAGTTCTGAAACAATTTCAATGTTCAATACTGGGACTATGCAACAACATGGATTGTAGGATGTGTGGCGAGGATGACGAGACAATGGAACACTGCAATGTCACGCCCTCGCCAGACACAAGAATGAACGACTTTGGCAATGGCTACCCAGAACCAAAGGAATTCAGAGTACTCCCGCTGAACTCCATCATCCGGTTCGTGGAGAGATTGGAGAACAGCTTGGAGTAGGTATAAAGGAGGGGGCAATTGCAAAAAGATCCCATTGGGTCGAAGTGCATCCGCAAGGGCCCTCATCTAGATAAGATAATGTTCAATACTTGTAAACTATATAATTTCATTCATTATTATTTAATAATCTTGTTGGTGGAGTGATCACCACTCTTCTCTATTGACTGCCAGTCTTCTGACTATATTGATATGACTTGATGACTTAATAAAGATTCGACCACACCGCATCTCAAAATACGCTGCGACGCCGTAAATGCGTTAAAAACGCCACGCATGAGTCACATCATTGCGTTTACGGGGCGTCAGTGCGTTTTGAGCTGGTCTTAAAATTTATGTCTTTAAGGTATTTGTAATAAGGAGTCTAAAAAGTTTGAAATATGTTATTATTATTCGCGTCACACATAAACCTTAAGGCTTGGTCACACCGGTTGCGCGACGCAAGCGGGACGCTGCGCTGCGCGCCAAAATGTATGAAACCGTCCCGCTCGCGTCGCGCAACCGGTGTGACGTCGCTAACCTGTTAGCATACGTTCCGGCGCGCAGCGGTCGCGTCGCGCGGACGTCGCGCAACGCAGTGTGACCAAGCCTTTAAACAGGTTTCTGTGCGCGTCTTAATTAATGGTGTATTGTTTTTTATCTTTTAATATATAATAATAATAATAATAAATTGAGTCATTAAAATACATTAAATAATAATTTACTAAAAATCCACTTTAGACAGTAAGATTGTTAATTCCATCAATAAAAGAGCTGAACTCTGAACAATGCTAACTCCCAATTTAATTGAAAGCTTGCTTACACTACAACAAAAAGATTAAAACCAATTTTTAGTCCACTATGACTTTTAGTGTCTGTTCGGAATGAGAAGAAGCATAGGACATAAGGGCTAACAAACTCTTGGGATAGCATTATTCGCAATGTTAAATTGTAGGGATGCTATACTTAAACAGTTAAATAAATAAATAAAAAATAAAAAAAAACATTAAAAGTAAAACTAAATTTAAGAATGCATACGTAACATACAAACAACTAAAGTGGAGATGGAGAGGACATATGACAAGAGAGAAGAAGGAAAAATGGACAAGACTAATAACAGAATGGTACCCGCTAGACTGCAAAAGGAATAGAGGAAGACAAACTAAGAGATGGGAAGATGATATAAGGAAAATAGCGGGTCCAACATGGACTCGAACAGCAAGGGATAGAATCAAATGGCGACCTTTAGAGGAGGCCTTTGTCGGAAGACAAGTTGAGGAGTAAATCAGAAAACCAATTGTTATTTCAAATAATATCAACAATAAAGGCTTTTTATTTTATTTTATTTAATTAAACAGTTAATCAATGATAAATGGCTGTAAGGCAATGAGACCAGCAAGTAGTGAAAGTCTAACAAAAAATAAGCCCATGTACAAATACGCTTGGTACAGTCGCCCACATTTAACCTGAGGGTTGACGGCAAAAAAAAAAACCGGGCAAGTGCGAGTCCGACTCGCGCACCGAGGGTTCCGTACACAGTTCTTGTATATGTAGTTGTGTACCCGTCCCGACCCCATTAATTCAGGAACAATCTTAAAAAAACATGACAGCACCATCTATCGGCGCATTGTGTTACTAATTTGCGCGACTGAATAACTTAGTACGTATGTTGGTTCAAGGATAATTCTTTATCACATCAATCAACCGATTTCAATAATTGTTTTTTTATTTGAAAGAAGGTATTTTCAACGTACTTAATTTTGTAAATTTAAATATAAAACAAAAATATATACAAAGGTGATTAAATTACAAACTTAGTATAGAAGAGTTTTTTGATGATTAAAAAAAAGAAAAACTAGATAGGGCTATGGCTATATTTTTCCTGTAAAATATATATGCATATTAATGTTGTGTAATAATTTCAAATTTTTTTCTTCGTAAACTTCGGAGATAAGGGGAGGGAATGGTATTTTTTTTTACATTTTCCCTCGTAAATCGAAATTTCCCCAACGAAAAAAAAAACTAAAAATTGTTTCAGAATGTACAAGCCAAGCCCTTTCATATGATACCCCACTTGACATAGTTGCCAGACTTTAAAATTTTGAACCCCCTTTTATCTGTCATTATTCACAGAAAATAAAATAAAATAATTTAAAAAACCATCTTCTATGTATCTGGGTTACCCTTGTTTATAACTATTCCAAATTTCAAATCGATAGGATAAGTAGTTCCTGAGATATTTAGCGATGTGACAGACAGACAGACAGACAGACAGACAAAGTGAAACCAATAGGGTTCCTTTTTTACCTTTTTGGTACGGAACCCTAAAAACAATCTTTTGTTTACATGACGGGATCCCCCATCATCGGGTTAAAGTGGAACACTGCGAACACAGGCCACTGTGCCTAGGTAGATATTATACTTACGATGATAAAGCTATTAGCCTTGGGATCCCTGTACAGTTCTAGTAAGGTCTGCACGGGCAGCTGCACGTCTGCCCTGCATTTCATCCTCTTGTTCACATGTACCAACAGCTCCATCACTTTTGTGCGCACCTACAACATAACGTACACATCAATAAATGTTAAAGCACTAGAACATAACGTACACATCAATAAGTGTTAAAGCACTACAACATAATGTATGCATCAATAAATGTTAAAGCACTACAACATAGTGTACACATCAATAAATGAAAAAAAAAAGTAAAATTATATGCAAAATGCTTTAACAAATGGCAAGGTTTTACATATTGTTTACTCTTTTTATTGAGCAAGCAAAGACATCTGTAATAAAAATTCACATTGTACTTGTCAGTAATGTTATAAAAAAAGTATAGAACAATTTTCCCACGAAATGGACTGACTCCATGTTTATTGTAATTATCATAGCTTCATTTGCAAAGTAAAATCATATTGTTTTTTCTCAAGAAGCTATGAATAGACAGCCCTGGCTGGGCAGATGAGGTGTCAAGCAGAACAATTAGTATTTAATTACGCAAGTCATTCAATGAATTTTAAGACTGCATTATCCCCAATTCAATAACATTGATGGAATATTTACATGAGAGGAAACATTTATATACCTAGCTAATTTACAGCATCTGACGCAAAATTTGGTAGTTAAGTCAACATACCTGCTCATGTGGAGAAGACAGCTTCAAAATGACCGGAGGTAGGAAACGCGTAAGGCAACTCTCCAGCTGTTCGTCAGTGTCCGCGTTCCCGAGACGCAGGAACACTCGATCCAGGAGCACTACATAAAAATACACCCAAAGATAAATTAAACTACAAGAGCCGGCCGAAACATAAGGTTAAGTTTTGACTTTGTTTTGTATCACATACTCGTACCAAATATAAATTAACACTTACACAAATCATTGGAACAGTCGTTCTCATTATCACCCACATCCATTTCCGACATAGTTAAGGTTTTATTTGAAAAAGTTCGTCCTGAAACTCCAATTACTCGTACGCAGTGACAAGACAACAGAATGACAGGACAAAATATTATGGATCGTTTGACGTTTCAGTGACACTCTATGGTACAGACCATTTTTTTTCTTTGCTTCAACATCTAGTATGGACAGCCAACCGCTTCAAGTTCAAGGAAAAAAGCGATATAACTTAAAACACTAATCAGTGCTTAGAAGGCTGGTACTGGTAGACGAATTCATTTTGGACTTTATCGAATACCTTTTTTTTTTGAGACTTGTAGTTCTCGAAGATAGAATGGACCACATTATATTCTTTGATATGGACAACAAAGAGAATATAAATCACTACGTGTCCATATTTTATTGTTCAGGAACCACTTACTTCTCTTGGATTAGATTTTCTTGTGGTGATGGACCGGAAGGCGCAGCGTGGGTAGACCCCCCACAAAGTGGACTGAACACCTGGTAAAGGTCGCGGGAGTCCGCTGGATGCGGGTGGCGCAGGACCGCTCATTGTGACACTCTTTGGGGGAGGCCTATGTCCAGCAGTTAACGTCTTTCGGCCGATATGATCATGATGTGATTAACTATGTAGTTTAATCATGCAGGTGAGAGAGACTATACGACGTTATAGACAGGGAAACGAGACAAAAAACACAATTGAAAAGTCTAAAAAGTAATTGTTTATATTTAATCCAAAATTCATTAAACTAAACAATTTATGAAAAATATTATTCTAATATTTCTAATTTGTTGCCAATTAAACTGATTGTACAAAAACACTATGAAAAAAAACTAAAAACTTCATACTTCAAGTGATTTGTGAAAAACAAAATAAATGCTGGGCCATAAATACAAGTTATAACTCAATAAATTGTATTTATAACCCAGCAGTAAAATAAGCATTACGCACTATAATAAACATAACACAGCACACAATCACTGATATTAATAAAATATTTGTAAAAAAACCCTATTCAAATATTTTTAACTGGCAATTGTATATCAAAAACTGAGTGAACTAAATACAGTAACACATAAGGCAACGCATAAAATAAAATACAAATTTAGGAATGTTACCACTCTTAATTAAAATTTTCTCGCTTAAAAAACAATACTCTGCAACTTTTGTAAATATTACAATCATTGGCTATGCTAATCAGTAATCATCGTTAAAGATTCAATTCAACTCTGTGC
The DNA here is from genome assembly GCA_951800055.1 of Cenopis cana. Lineage (NCBI taxonomy): Eukaryota > Metazoa > Arthropoda > Insecta > Lepidoptera > Tortricidae > Cenopis > Cenopis cana. The sequence goes on along the minus strand of OX637479.1, from coordinate 15,586,090 downwards.
TAGTTAAAACATAGTTTTGTTAACACAAAATTTCTTACATCAGCCAACACTTTTAAGGCATTCACCTTGCATATAGCGACGAGTTTTTCTAAATATAAAATCGGCGCCCCAAACTTATTCGATATGTATGTTAAAACTATTAAATTCAGTTTAAGTTAAAGAACGAACGCACACATTTCGTGATTTTCGAATAATAAGTTTGATAAGCCCTGCCGAGTATAAAAAAACTCATCGTTAACGGTCATGTTCGAAATTCAAACCGCGAGCCATTACACATGCCCAATCTGTGTGCCATAGACATTGGCTTGAGCTTGTTATTTTTATCGAGTCATGGGTCGTTACTCTATGCCGTGTGCGAAGATCATGACGAGGCCTGGTTCGATCATCATGTGTTCGTCGACGTGAGTATTGTCGCACTGCAGGACCAGTACCGCTTGCTTACCGGGCACTCGCTTGCAGACGTATTTCTCGTATAATCTGAGAAAAAAAACAAATGTATTTAGTTTTTAAGTTACGGGGGTGGCAGAATATCAGCGTCTGTTGACCAAGAGTCCTTAGTGGTCTCTTGCTGCAGACACAAGCTGAGTCACCTACCTTTTCAGGCGCATTCCATGGAGAGTGTCCCTTACGAAATGCATTGTTTTTGTCTTTGCTTCATTTTTAACGTCTATTTTTATGGCAGTCCAAACTTATGGGACATGTTGTCAATTTCAAGAAATTTTGAATGAAATTGTATTTCGTAAGGGACATTTTTGTGGAATGCTCCTTCAATTGTTTTGTATACGTGTTATTGTGCCATAGTAAGTCGCATGTATTGTGTACTGTATAGTGTATACAAACTTTAAATAAATGTTTTATTATTATTAATACTATTTTTTACTCATTCAACTCTCACTGCTCGTGGTGGTACAGAGCGCTGCCTGAGCGAGGTTTATAATATAACATACGGACCTTAAATTCTAAATGAAAAGCTTCAAATTGTGATCTCAGTCTTTCAAATAAGAGAACATATCCATATTACGAAACAAGTTCAGTGGAGGGGTCTTCTGAGGGCAGTTCTCCATGAGGTCGTCGATAATGTGCGGCGGGCATCCCGACTCCGACAGACTCCGTTGTATCATCATCTCACCTTCTATTGTTCTGCCTGGTCTCGAGCGAGGAGAGGCCGGCCGGCCACCGGCGCTCGTGGCAGTTCTCCATGAGGTCGTCGATGATGTGCGGCGGGCATCCCGACTCCGACAGGCTCCGTTTTATCATCATCTGTAACAATACGCAGCCAACGTGTTAATCTATGGCGGCCGTGATAAGACATACCATTATAGCAGTCTAGGACTTCTTCGTCAAGTTAACACAATATATGGTACCTATACCTTGATATCTTTTAAAGATTAGAAAGTAGGTAAACAAAGAAGCAGTGGTTGTAAACACACATTGAATTGGCACTAAAGATCGGGATGGGTGGCAGTTATTGACTATGAAATAGAGATCTTTATTTTATTGCATAACTGTATAGATAGACAGTTCAAACTACTTCAAACTTGACAGTAGTACAAAGAATCATCAGGCCAACAGCTACCCGCTACGGGCATACAATATGTTTACCGATGAAAATAATTGAAACCTTAATAAGTCCAAATAACTATTGCAACCATCATTGGCGCGCGAGCGAGCTGGCCTAGCGCACCACCTCCTCGTGCTCCATCTGGTCCGCGAGCACGCGCATCGCGGGGTTGGACACGCGCATCGCACGCATGCGCTCCTACCTGCAAGACGTCGTCGGGCGTGGAGATCATGCCGCCCCAGCGCGTGACGCGCGCGCGCGCGAGCGAGCTGGCCCAGCGCACCACCTCCTCGTGCTCCATCTGGTCCGCGAGCACGCGCATCGCGGGGTTGGACACGCGCATCGCACGCATGCGCTCCTACCTGCAAGACGTCGTCGGGCGTGGAGATCATGCCGCCCCAGCGCGTGACGCGCGCGCGCGCGAGCGAGCTGGCCCAGCGCACCACCTCCTCGTGCTCCATCTGGTCCGCGAGCACGCGCATCGCGGGGTTGGACACGCGCATCGCACGCATGAACTCCTGCGAACACATGTCTCATCAGAAATAATCACAATATAATAATAATATAGTCATCTCTATGAACGGTCTACTAGCGAAATCTCAACCAATATCTGAGACGATGGCTGGGTTCAGAGGGTTCAAGGGTCAGATACAGAAGATAAAGGTGGTACTCCTGGACGTGGCGCGGATAGTTAGGAGATTTCTCTCTATGACGCCCTAGCTACAGTTTTTTATATATTACTTTTTATACAAATGTTGTAAAAGGCCTATTGAAATTGCTAATTGTATGCTATTGAAATTGCGTTTTTGACATTATATTTTAATTATAGTAATCAACTGACATGTAAAATTATACAGGATGAAATTTTATTGTCCGTTCAAATTCACACAGTTTCCTTGGCGAAAATTAAAATATACGTGTTTTTTCTTTCAGTATCTTTCAGTACTAAAATGTTGAGATACAGCAGCTGAAAATTATCTGAAAAAATATGCGTTCGTGGATACCGCCGAAGCGGGTTGTGTGCGAGGCAACAATAACGATCGCCCTGGCCCCACGATGAGTCGCCGAGACAATTTTCGCATAAAAACCGATTTTTGACGAAAACTATAAAAAAAAATATTTTTGCGAATTTTTCTTCATATTTACTTTCACGCGCTTAGGAATCTTGTTTCGTAACCATTGTTGTTTCACGTTCGCGTAAATGGTAAAAAAAAAAAATTTTTTTTTGAATAATTTTTTTGTTTTTTTTTCAGAAATTGGATCTTTTATTGATACCTAATGCCTAGGAAAAATTTGAACGGGCAATAAAATTTCACCCTGTATATTTTATGAATAAGTCCCTGAATAGACAAAGAGATCACTGTGACGTCTAGGTCACTTGAGGTAAGTCTTACGGACGGACGCAGGAGGTAAGTAATAGAAACACAATATAGCATTTGGACATCGCCAACGGGAGTGCGTCCGCCCGGGCCGAGTGACGGCTGCAGAGTGCCCTCGGCACCGGGCGGCCCACTACCGGTCGCCATGACAGTTTAATCGTCACATCTCTTCCTTTCCGACAAGTTTAATATTAATTAAATATGTCATTATTTGAAACACAAATCGATGCATATAACCTAGCTTATAAGTATACACCAACATTAGATTAATATACACCAAGATTAAGAGTAACATGTTATCAACTTTTAAATATGACACATAAGTATTATCCACACGAATTGTATAATTATAAATCACATTTCTTTACAGACAGAATATAAAGGCTCGACCATATTTTTAGAAACATTCTTTAAAATCTGTTAACTATCGTTCGTATCGTTATGCGCCGATTATCACAATCAACATCATGGTAATTTACAAAATTATCGAGTTTATTTGTATAGTTACATAATAATCAGGTTAATTCACTCTACAGCTTCAGTGGTTTCATTGAATATTGTAAATATTGCATGACTTAAATTAATTACTGTACAATACTTATTTACAGAGACTTCTTGGTTCAAAACACCGAACCTATTGACTGACTATAAGATAGCCAGCATCGTCATCAAGCATTATACCCCGGCAACGTCTTATCCTTGTTTCCAGTCCCTTTTTTTCTCTTTTTTTTTAATATTGAGCTAATTGATGGCTATTAATAACCAATTAAATACATTATTTGAGGTACCAGATTTCGAAAAGGGTCTATGACGGTCATTCATATTGATAAATGACTCGTGCTCTGAGACACTACAATTTTTAAGAAAGGGAATAAACATTTATAATTTTAACTGCTCGGTCATTCTGATATTTAAATATATGAGTGAATTGGCAGTTTTTATTTTATTGTAACATAATTAGTTTAAGTTGATCGCGTTTAATACCAAAATACCTTTTGACTAGATGAATCTACCAGCGCTTCGGAAAATCAGGCATCTGAAAAGACGACACACCGCAAGAAGCTCTCCAAGTAGTTATTAAACTTAAAGTCTCAATATAAGTATTTACTTTTAGATTGTTCTCATTGAAAAGATTTTATCTGATACTCGCGCAATATAATTTATTTGCGCATTATTATACATAAATGTCGCGTTTTGTTTGTTATGATTTATTTTACTTGAAAATATAATTAAACTGATTTTTATTTTATTTACTTTTTAATATACCATTATAGTTTTATTAGAACTTTAGTTTTATTTGCATTTGAACATAATTCTAAAGTGTCTTTCAACATAACTTGTGTTATTTGGCAGGTATAATGGTTTATTGTTTTTCCAAATGAATGGAAAGCTTTATTTTTAAAAGATAGGTGTAGGGGTACACCACTTAATATTGGAAACAATTCCGGTTTTTATGAAAGTAATATTCCAAGACGCATTCTTCATTAATTTATCGTATGGCATTTATTTCGAACCGTGACATCTTCGAGAAGGCAATACAGCTGCCATTTGCTGTACTCACCCAGTACACGCATCCTGAGTGGTAATGACTAAACACCCATTTAAATGTGATGAGCCATAACTCATCGGGTACAGTTACCAGCAAACATGGCAAATAACTAAACTTTACCATATTTTGTAATTCTACATTGATTTTATCGTTCTGCATCCCAAGTTAAGAGTCCTGTGCGTAATTTTCCCAATTACTTTTCCTGTCTAAATTTAGTAGGTAGGTAGGATCGGAACCCAAGATTATCTAGGACATAATTATAATATTGTACTGTCTCCAGTACGTTGTAAACAATACAACCCTTCAAATTACCAATCCCGTTCAGGGGCTTTGTTTTAAGGATTTTGATCTTAATCTAGGCATCCATATCTCGGTATCGACAGCATTCCTTTCCGAGTTACAACGCCTTGAGTTGCATTTACTGTTCCAAAATAACCAACATAGGTATCGCTATTTGGTTCTCAACCAACCCTAAAGAGACACCTCATTAGAGCAGGAACATGATGAAATTTGCGAGTACCTACATAAAATGCTAATTTCCTGACATTCTTGGCATTTCGGCTGACCCGGCTGTCGCGCACATAAAATGTCATCCGGAATTTTTAGTGACTCTAGTAATAATTGTTAGTGACACTCATCGTGCCTACGATGATTAGTAACAGGCAAACGGCAACTTGACGACTCGTAAACAGCTGAGATATAACGCTCTAACGGCAGACTATGATTGCCGTGTTCTAGTTGTCAACATTGGTTTTGTTAGGCAGGAAACACCTTGCATTTACTAATTACTATACCAAACCCGCTCTACATCTTGACTCTACATCTTGAGTCTACATCATGACTCTACATAATGACTCTACATAATGACTCTACATCATGACTCTACATCATGACTCTACATCATGACTCTACATCATGACTCTACATCATGACTCTACATCATGACTCTACATCATGACTCTACATCATGACTCTACATCGTGACTACATCATGACTCTCCAGGTACTACGATAACCAATTATTCTGTAGTTATAGTTTTTAACATTTATTCCTGATTCGTGCATTTTTGTAAGCAATAATCCTTGTTACCACATTGCCTGACGCCAGATCTTGGAGTCAGGAACCAAATGATACGGACCCCAGGCTCAGGCTAAGAAACTCCAGGAAAATTACTATTATTACTGTATTAACTCACATGTTTTGTATTTCCAGTTCATTTTACGTGGTTTAATTTAAATTATTTGCATGTGCTTCAGTTTAGTTAGGCACATCCGTCTTATATTTCATATTAAATGTGCAATAAACTGAACAGGATTAAATTTGTTTTATTTTTATTGTTGCTAATATCCTCCTGGTATACTAGAGTTCGATATACTAAAGTATTCCAGTCCCTAGCCCATATAAATCATCAGTAACATAAATAATATGTACCTGCACTTTGGTGCTCAACCCTAGCTAGAACTTGACCAATCGTTCCGGTATGGAGCAGTCCACATCGAAAATATACTATTATACAAAACATGCGAGCATGACTTTTGAAAAGATTGTGAGAGCGTTCAAATACTTTTGTCAATTCGGGAACTTACATACATTTATGCCTTTAACTAACATATCCAGTTTCAGACACGACTTTGTTAATTTTCATCAAGTACCTTTTCTAAGATTTTTTTTAAATTAAAATTCCTTGAAAGGCAAGTTTTGAACTATTGGACTGAGCAGCCAATACAATTTTATTTTTAGTACCAACCAACGCTCGGCGCATAAGTTTACTAATATATATTTCTTTTGTTTGTAAGTACCAGTTGAACATACAACTTACTTCTTGTTTGTTAGTACCGACCGACCCTTAGGGTCTCAGTCTACTAATTTATTTTACCACTTTTCCCTATTTTGTATCGTAAGTAGGTACCTGGCACCTTATTAGGTACAAATTAATTTCATAGGTACGCTCTCCCTTTATTTACTTTGAGTTACAGGAAAAAGCAAATTCACTGGAAGTCTTATGTAATACCGCATCGTTCGGTACTTCCAGCAAAAATCTACGGGTAACTGACCTAACGAAAGCCTACCCGCTGAAAATCAGTCATATGTATTCCTTGTGTCGATGTATGGGAATATAATATAATTGACATTATTCATTTCATAACAATACAACATTGTATTGCACAACAACTACAGAATAAGTAATAGTACATCAATTACAGTGTAAAATATTTATTATTAAATGAAATATTTAGAATTAACATTTAATATTTAGATTTATCGTTTTTTTTTTGGCAATTATTATTCGATATTGACAATTTATTTAGTTATTTCACATACTTAATTAGTGCAAGAAAGCACGACATACACAGACACACATAATAAGTGTAGTGTGTATAAGTGTAGTAATATCATAAATGCTATTGTAAATTCGTATTCAAATATTTCTATTATTTATAATATATAGTCGTCACATATAATATAGTGACATGAAGAAATCTAAAGCCAAATTAGAAAGTACCAAGTGCAGCATATTTATTTAATCTTTATTTCGGACACCGGTAGGTGTCACGCAGACTTCCTGGTGCCTAGGTATAGAGTAACCCGAAGACAACAATAAGGTTACATTGCACTCTGATTTCCTTAACTTTCCTTTAACGTTCGGGCCGGTGTGGACATCAATTAACTTTAAAGATGAGAATCATTCATTCATTTATTTATTGATAAAACATTGTCATATCACTCAGGTGATGTAATCAACCCGGAAATTCTGTATTTCTCTCGACAGATCTGTGGCATAAGTAAACTACCTGTGATTCTCAGCAGGTCTGTTCTTTTCTTTGCCACTTATTAATACCGTTGTAATTTGTGTGGAAGCTATACCTTGTTTATTTTATAATTAGAAGTTAGGCAAATAACAGTAGTGATTGTAAACACACACTGAATTGGCACGGAGGATCTAGATCCAGACAAGTAGCAGTTGTTGAATATTAGAAATAACATTCTAAAAACAAACCGGTATCTCACAAACTATGCTTTTTTGGGTTTCTATTGTACAATGTACAACTTAGATGAATGATCCGAAACGGCGAAACAAAATTAATATTTTCGTTACCAATTAAAAATGTATTAAGTAAATATATAATACAACCCGTATTCTCTTATTTATGAATAACGAAAACTAATTAATTTTGGCATGAAATAAAACCGTTTTATAATAGTAAACCCGATGACTAGTACACTATTTCATCGCTAAACGTGCCTGATAAAAATATCGTGAATAGTTTTTGTGCCATTCTTCTTAATGCTAAAACAAAACAAGGTATATGGCATGTCAGCGTTTTGTCGCTTCTTGTTGGTACCAGTCTGTACAGACTTACCACTCATTGTTAGTACCGGTCTATATTAGACCTACTTCTCATTGTTAGTACCGGTCTATGGAGACAGACCTACTACTCATTGTTAGTACCGGTCTATGGAGACAGACCTACTACTCAAATTCACCATAAATATATATTCTATACCATACCATTTGGTGTATGCTGTTTCTTTATTTTAGTACCAGCCCAGTCGGACTTACTACTCGATCCGTTAGGACTTAGGAGTGCTTACCAATATAATTTAATGCGTAGTTCACGTGTCTACCCGCACAGTAAAAGAATACATCTTTGTCATGGAAATAATTTCGTCTCCATTTAATCAAACATTTTACTAACGGAATCAAAATAACAAAATAGAAATAGGCCACAATTGAACCAAATCGGTATTGTTATATTTTAATTAACACCGGCAAAGTAAAGACATATCACAATACATCGCTCCACAAAACTAGTTTTTCAGTTTGATTGTGGAGATCTTAATTGATTATGGTTTATTATTGTCATTTGTAGGTGATAGATCACGCATGGGAATTGAATTTATAATCCGACATGACAACGTTTGTACAATATATTAAAGGACCATTTTTTTTTTTACTTCTGATACATTTCATCCATTCCACTGATGAAATATCCAAAATATGAATGTAAATAATAAGTAAAATGCAAGAATATTTTTAACTGCACTGTGTTGGTAGCACGTAACACTCGGCATTTCCGTTATCATGGAACTGGTTCCCATTCTTTCACTCCTCCTTTTTCCAAATAGATTGACGACTTACCCATAAACTCGTCGCCACTTGTGACGTCTAGGTCACTTGAGGTAAGTCTTACGGACGGACGCAGGAGGTAAGTAATAGAAACACAATATAGCATTTGGACATCGCCAACGGGAGTGCGTCCGCCCGGGCCGAGTGACGGCTGCAGAGTGCCCTCGGCACCGGGCGGCCCACTACCGGTCGCCATGACAGTTTAATCGTCACAATCACTATAATTATTATCTTCATCCAATGTTTATTTAGATTCCATCAACCAGCATACCCTGTATCCTGCGTCCTATCCTATGACAGGAAAGAAACAGGCAGCAACATTTGCATTATATAAAATTTTCGAAAGAGCCTCTAAGCATTTGGCTTATATAGTCCGATTGGTACTGCAGCTCCTCAGTACTTTGGCTTCAGGCAAGCCTACCAAAGCTAATGGGCACCATGGTCCCAAGATCGGAAAAGTTATTATTATGTTATTCTCATTGGTACAAGTGCCTGCTTTGCCAATTCTTCTTGGCAGTGTATAGCGTCATGTTGCATATCATAAGAGCTCAATACTTTACAATCGTGTGATTATTAAGTATGAGGTCTTATGATATGTAGACCAGTAGTGACCTTGGCAGACCAGGAGTCTGTACCAGAAAACTTTACAATCGTACAATTCAACAGATTTGTCAACTTTTTCTAAAAAAAATTGTACATATTTGTTAAATTGTAAACTTGTAAAGTTTTGTGGTAGGTATAAAGGCCAGAAAATTGTTAACCAACCTTCAACAGCGCGAGTTCCCTCTTGTGCTCATTGATCACCAGCCGCTGCTCCGCCAGTTCCTGCTGGAAGTCGGTGAGCTTCCCCTGCTGTGTGGCAATGAGGGCCCGGAGCTCCCGCACACAGTTGTGCTGTTCTAACTCGTCCTTGGGGATAACAAGGCCACAGCCGGCCACGCATGGCATTGGTCGTTTAGGGTTGTATTCACCTGCAAAGTTTCAGTCATTATGTGTTCAGAATTTAGTCTTTGAATTCAGACAAGATAAGGACACAACCAATACAATTTCATCAATGGTACAGTTGCATTAGCATAATATTGTTTATTCTGCGTGACTGAAAGAGAAAAACTGTGCAAGAAGTGTAGAGGGTTCCTAACTATGTTAATTTAAATGCCATAGACTTCTTATAGGTATTCCTGTAATCGATAGGCATATCTGTTCTGAATAATCAAAGAAAATAACTCAACATCTAGCCTTGTCAGTTGGTAACCCAAATTAAAAATTAAAATTATATTAAACTAAACTATATTTATCAATTACCGTAAATAATTCTATTTTTGTTCTTGTGTATTTGAATTTTGTAACATTTTGTAATGTATTGTATTCATTTATTTCACCTTGTTTTGCCATATATTACTAACTATTTGTTTAAAATCTATTTCTTACAGTAGATAACAACTATCAATTGTAAAATGATGTGTTCACCTGTAATTGGGGTACATAAGCCCCCTGAATACCAAAGACAATTGTAACCTTATCTTATGTACTCTGTTGGTGTCCCATGTAATGAATAAAATAAAATAAATAAATCATAATAATACAGAATGTCTTTATCTCGAATAACTTTATCACAAATAGACTTTATCTCGAAAAACTTTATCAAAAATAGACTTTATCACGAAAATCTTTACCACCAATAGACTTTATCACAAAAAGAGCTTATCAGAAACAGACTTTATCACAAAAATCTTAAGAAATTTATATTTTATTGGCAAACTATCTTGTGGATTTTTATCATTTTAAGTCCTGTGGTTTCTAATATGGGAATGGTCAGCTTCTGCCTATTTTCTTAAATAACTTCAAAACTATTTATAAATGAAGATAGTTTGTAAAACTTTTTTCATTGTTTCTCATGTTTTTCATGTCCCTTTGGTGTGTGTATCCCAAAATATAACATTTACTGTATAATTTAGATAAGCAAAGACATCAAACTCACATTCAACTAGATGGGATGCAAGGGAATCCAGTTTTAGTACAGAGTTGCAACCATGTGGAGCGTTGTCACAACTTGTACACAACCTGTAGAACAAACAATGAAATATTCAATTTATCCTTATTAGTATTATTAGGCACAATACCTCCTAACCACAAAATAAATATATTGTCTAATTCTAGTGTACATATAAAAAAAATTGTATCCCATACAAACTTTCAACCCCCTTTTCACCCCTTCAAGGGGCAAATTTTGATACAACACTGTCTACATTTACGACAATTTGTTTGACAAGCAATCTGCCCTACTATTAACAACTGTAATACAGTTAATAATAACCGATTTGTTACACTTTTTGCAGTGTTACATATGCTTGATAAACAAGTTTGTAGGTGGTGCTAGCAACACATTTCCAAGAATGGCACAGCTAAGGTCAGTCATGTAATAAGTTGCGAAATACTCACCTGGACAGCAGGTTACGTAGTATCCGAGGGACTGGTCGCAACTGACTGGCGGTGACCGCCTGGCGGTCCACCGGGCAGGTAGGCTGGCGGCTAATCCACTCTGTTATACACGCGCGACAAAACGCGTGCTCGCAAGTTGGTGCCTTCAGTAAACATATAAACAAGATGTACAAGATGCCCTTAAGAAAGACAGTATATATACATAACTACGAAACTATGATGAAAACAAACTAGCCCACCTGCAAAGGATCCTCGAGAACTCCCGAGCAAATAGGACAAATCAGCTCCTCGTCAACGTCACCTTGAAACCTTTTTATTTCAAACCCCATTCTGAGAATTCTCAATAGATTTAGCACACATCGGCCCGATTTTATTGATTTACGGTTTCGGAACTTTATTGTAACACTCCAATTAAAGTCTATAGCAACAAACAACAAAACTGGAACATCAACCTTTCAGTAACTTTTCTCTTTTTCATTTGATTTGATTGGATTGGGTCTCGTTTTGTTCGATGATTGATAATCGCTGTGATTACAGAAATGTAAACTTAAGGAATAGAAAAGAATAAGAGCTTTACTGTATTGACTTAATGAATGATTTTGTTTGATGGTCTTACAAATATTACAAGGAAAATAATGTCATTTTCAAAAAGGTTTTGTTTGGCCAATGAGTATTGCAATACCACACAAACTAATTTAAAGTGCGACAGATGGTCCTGCGTGGCGAAATGCATTCTGTTATGTGGGTATTACACAGTCTTGAATTCAGAATCCTGCATCTCGCTCTAACATATAGATACGTACCGCTCTAAGCGTTCTGAATTTAGGACAGTGTATTACCCGCTTAAAATAGAACGAGCTAAAAGGTATCTATTTATCTCGCTCTAACCTATGCAGTTGCACTATGCTCTACCTACAGGACTGTCTGAGGCGCACTTAATTCACTCAACAAAAAGTAAAAAATATTGTCTACGGATTGATAAGTGTTGCCAACAACCTATGCATAATTTCCCGTACATTCCTGTCACTTTACTGTAAATTTAAATAATTAAAATATAATTTGATGCCCACGAAAGAGCAATTTGTTGTTCTTTTTAGACAAAAATAAATTCATCCGGTTTTAACTCATATTCAAGGATAAACGCGTTATTAATACTTACTTTTTTTTTTGGGTAAACAAGAAGCGTTGGCAACATTACCATCTTCTGCCAGTGCCAATGCCAACGAAACCAATCTGCCAATTTCGTTTCGTCAAATTGGCTCTGCCATTGTAAAATGGACTCATGCAAACGGTGCTGATTGAAAATTGTATTTATTCTTTATTTCACCTAACAAAACTTTACAATAATACGTAAAAATGAGCGTATTTAAGTCAGCCATGGGTTACTTTAGCTCCAGTGGTGCTAATGGTGGAAGTGACAATGATTTCGTGGGTCAGTTTGTTGAAATCGGGAATATGAAACTGAGGGTCAAGAAAGTGATCGCAGAAGGTAAGTGTTTTAGTTTTTCTTTAAGCAAAACATCATAATGTTACTGTTATAGATGTATGCAAAAACTTTCTCTACTACAACATATCGTTACAATCATGTAAAACGTCATCGCGCAGTGGGGGCGGATGAGCTTTGTCTGCCGACTTTATAAGTTAATAGTTTAATATTTAGAATAATAACAGCAATGTCCTCATTATGTCATATTGTTATTGTTAAAAACTAAAATTCTGGTTTTCGTATTTGTGGTGAACTTAGCAGCTACATGCCACAAATTGGCCTTGTTGTTAAATCTGTCTTAAACATATCTTGTGTCATAAACATATTATAATGTTTTAAAACTATACATACAATCACTTACTAACAATAATCACTATTGTAACTTTATTGATATGGTAGTAACATTGAGTTTGGTTTCTATGTTAAAAAGATAAGCACTGATAAAATTGCTTTATTTTGTAGTTCAAATTATCTTCATCATTATCACACTTGGTCTGTGGTGTTACAAAATATGATATAGTTTGACTATCTCAAGTGGGTGAGGGAAATAAATCAAGTTTTGGATGTGTTGCACCATCCCTCGTTGTGACCTGTAGTCCGGAATCATCTATCTTCTTCATATGATTTTATGTTATCCTGGCTATAAACTCTTATGTTTCATCATAATCTGTTCAGCCGTTTTTGCATGATTGAGTAACAAACATCTAAACTTTCGCATTTATAATCGCCATTATTACTATTCAGGGATGGGATACCGGTATTCGCTCCATACAAAATACCGGTATTTATATCGTTCTTTTTCGTTCTTTGGTTTATAATTTCATACTTAATGGAACAATCTAATAATACGAAGTTGTTAAGTAAATACATGATTCAGTCCTACATAAAGACCATACATTGCCATACAATAATTCAAAATATTGGACTATTTCTGGGATTTTTAAAAATACCGGTTTTGATCCCTGTTACTATTATTATAAGATAACATCATTTTATGGTTAAAGTAATGTGTCCTCTCTCTGTAACAAGTTGGGCCAGTAATTAATTTATAGGTGACATTTGACTGTGCCTATTACAGTTAATTATTCTATGTCATAGCTTCATAGCTTGCTACCATCCAGGCTAAATGGTTGAGAGAGCTAACTTTCAATCAATTTAGGTCTAAAATAACAACAACATTTAAATTTTCACTTTTCCCTACAATTGCTTTTCCAAACACTACTGCTCTGGCTCTGGTCAAATTTACGAGTCAAAAGTACTTTAAATTTCTTTAATTTCTTCATATGCAACATATGGCATGTATATGAAAGATTAGGTGCAATGTCATGGATCATATATAGCTTGCATTGCATATCTTACATCTTACATACATGCTTAATTTATCATACAAATGTTTATTAGGTACATGTTTTTATTTAATGTGTATTTAGTGAATTTTATGTGTGTAAATTAAATGACCATACATTATAATGATTTCAAAAAGCTGGCCTGATGATGGAGCCGGAAGGCATCAATTTAATTCTGCAATATGTGTAGAGGATACCCTAATACTATGCAAAAATAATTTGATGTGATTGTAAACCTATTTTTTGTTATTTACTGATAAAAAAACTTCATATCTGGCTTGCTCCTTTTTGCATTTTGATTGCAGGTGGTTTTGCGTTTGTGTTTGTCGCCCAAGACGTGTCATCCGGCACTGAATACGCTCTAAAGAGACTCATGGCGGCTGACGAACAGGCAAACAAAAATATAATCCAAGAAATTAGTATATTAAAAAAGTTATCGGGTCATCCCAATGTTATTAAATATATAGCCGCTTCGTTTATTGATAAGTCGAAGACCTCTCATGGAATGGGAGAGTATCTGCTTTTAACGGACCTGTGCAGTGGGGGCAGTTTGATGGAGGCGCTGCAGAATAGGGGGCAGGCCTTCCCGCTGCCAACCATCCTCAGGGTGTTCTACCAGACGTGCAAGGCGGTACAACACATGCACGCACAGGTTCCTCCAATCGCTCATCGTGATCTCAAGCTAGAAAATTTCTTAATATCTAATGAAGGTAATAAAACTTTTGCTTATCCTTTTCGCCATCGACGCATATATATGGGCCAATTTTTTTGTTGGCGTTGTTGTTTTTTTTTTCGTTAGAATTGCATGAAAATTGAGAAGAAGAAAAGTATTTATTTAGCATGCATTACAAGACAATTAAATTAAGAAACAACTTGAACAACTTAAGTGCTAATGTGAATAAATTGGTAGGTTGGAAGAGCTCCTGATTCTGTAAATTCTGTAAGTACAAAAAAAAATGACGATACGGCGCCGAAAAAAATTTTTTCCCATATAAAAAATCCACTGAGTTACGAAAATCCCATACGTTTTGTCACTCAATGGAAAAAAAATTGTGGGACACTGTAGGAAATCGTGCACATATTGTTCAGAATCAGGAGCTCTTCCAACCTACAAATTTTCATGTAATTCTAAAAAAATATGAAAAAAATAATATACAGCAACTGCACGTGCCGTCGCACTCCAAATTGAACCGTAATGGTATGCGTAAAAAACTCAATTTGAAATGAGCGGAGAAGTGTCGCAACAGCACATGCTGCTCACTCTAAATTGGGACTTTTAGTCTCATGATTACGGTTCAATTCAACATGCAGTTGCTGTCTGCTGTCGGCAGTGGAATTAATCCTTTATTGTAAGGCCCCGTTCGTTCCGAAGACTGGCAGTCTGCCCATGTCAGCTGCCTTTCCTCCACAGAGGCGAAGATAAATTGAAATAACATAAGTACGTTAAAAATATGTAAGTACACATTATTCGCCTTTATTGCACTGCAATAAGGTGCAAAAATGTGAATGTGAATAAATAGGTCGGGCTAGATGATGGCCAAGAGGAACCCCATAATTAATAAAAACAAAAAATATAATAAATTACTAAGTATAAATTACTATAAGTTACTAAAAGTTACTAAATTACTAAAAGTTTCCTGTTCCGCCTCACGGTGGTAAACCCCTTTTAGTCCATTGTTAATTTCCTTTTTTTTTTAGGTACAATGAAACTCTGTGATTTTGGTTCCGCAACTACCGATGTATATTCGCCCAATCCCTCTTGGAGCGCTAATCAAAGAAATATGTTAGAAGAAAACGTAAGTAATCGTTTTTACATTTTATCATAAATATCACGTATTTAGTCTGTTAGAGTTTACAGTTGTGTATACAATTTCCCCCTTATTATAAAGGAGTATGGTGCAAAATCAACAAAAAATTAACAAATCGATGATATAAATAAACTATATATATATATTTTTTGCATGCAAACCTATTTAATAAAATATGGAACATTTACTGAAAGTATCAAGTCTCTGACAAGACAATAGATTGAAATAGAAACCTATGGTTGAAATTCTTTTTGTTGAAAGTATTTCTATTAAAATGTTATTGGATTTTGAACCTTATTGTTTGAACGGTAAAGTAGCTTTTTGAAAGAATCGCTTTGGTGCAATTCGTTCAACTAAAATGATTTCAAGTTTACCAAATGTTTCCCGTGCACAATGTAACTAACAACGTAACCAACGGAAGCCAGCTCCAATATTGTTAACAAGTAGCATTGCAAACAGCTCTAACAAGACCATGGCATGCTAATTGACTGTGTAATTAATTACCCTTAAACAGTGCTCTCAACTGTTTTGTTTTTAATTTTCTAACCGTTCTGCTCTGCGTTTATAGCTCGTATTTACGACAGTGAAAATACGTACAGTGGAGCATAAAATCTCCTCCTTTTTGGAGTCAGTTATGTTTAAGTGTTAGTAGCGTGTGTTCAGTTGGATCTGGGGGATTGCTTTACGTATTTTAGAAATGTTTTATATGTGTTGATATGATTAGAGCCGTGTCAGCAATATGTAGGTATGATTGACCATTTCGGTTACACAATTTCATATCTCTTTTATTTCTTTCACACAGATATGCATAACTGTATGATGTAAGTCAGATGATACTATGATGATGGAGCCCAAAAGTGACCGCACAACTGAGTTAAGACACTCGTTGTCTCGTTGTGTATGCTAAAAAAGTACCTACAGAGTACATCTGGCAACAAAATGATTTATCTGTCTGCCCATTCTTTCGTCCATCTGTCCAACACTTTTAAATTGCTCTATCGTCTAAACATTATTCGCTACAAACGGGATTTGAACCCGCGACCTTTGCCTTCCGTGCAACCATCCGTGTCCCGTGTTATGTGAACCATCTAAGCTATCGTGGGATCCACCCGTGGTGACGAATCTTTCAATCACTCGTAACGACCTCTTGTGTGAAGTTATTACAACTTTAATCGGCACTCACGACTCAAATTACACTGAAATCCGTAATAAATTGCTCATGAGAATATTCAAAGTGAATATATTAAATAAATCCAATCAAATGTTATGCTACACAAATGTTAATTCCTATAGACTTGCAACTTATTTACGAAGAATGCAATGCGACACATTGATAATCGATATGGTCACGTCATAGATACGACCACACACAAGTCGTATGCGATTAGCTAAGGTAACACTAATCGTCTTTAAGTTACAGTTAAAATACGTGTAATATTCGTAATAATACACAGGGAGGGTTAAGACCTTCACATTCCATTGATGGTGTCAATTGGTGACTTGAGACTCCGTATGTTGTAGGTTGTAGACACCAAGCACGTAGATATAGAAACTCTAAGGGGGGGGACGGGTCATAAATTCAGTACACATCTACGACGAAAAGGCGAGCGTAGCGCGTGCGAAATTTTTCGAACATTATGATGCAAAATGCGGAAAATACATGTTACGCATCAACGTCAAGTCATAACATACCTAGATGAAAAACCGCGAGCGCAGCGAGCGCGAAATTTTTCGAACAGTATGATGCAAATGCGGAAAATACTTCATACGCATCAACATCAAGTCATAACATACCTAGATGAGGAACGCAAGCGTAGCGAGCGTGAAAATTTTCGAACATTATGATGCAGGTGCGGAAAACTTCACACGCATCAAGTCATAACACATCTAGATGAAAACGCGAATGCGAACATTATGATGCCGGTGCAGAAAACTTCACACGCATCAAGTCATAACACATCTAGATGAAAACGCGAGTGCGAAATTTTTCGAACATGATGCGGAAAATACTTAATACGCATCAAGACGGTTTAGGATGAAAACGCGAGCGCAGCGAGCGAAAATTTTTGGGACATTATAATGCAGGTGCGGAAAATACCATACATAATGAATGTTGTAGCGTGTGACAGTGACAACCGTATTTCTCGCACGTTGCCTCCTAGGACCACTAGAGGTAGACCCCCGGCTCGCTACCAAAAGGACTGAGCCGCGGATCTATCGTTGGTTGGTGCGCGCGCGCCATGTTACCGGCCCGCGCGATATTGTTATTAGAGCGACACGCCGCCAGTCGGCTTCGGTACGCCTTATCAAACGGACACGCTCAACCCTTACGCTCTGTGATTTCGTTTATATGTTTGTGTGAGACTTGTATGGTTTGTGTTCAACTCTTGACAATATATTTGTGTAACGTCAGTGTTGTGTTTTCTTCATAAACTATACGTCCCCGCTACATATTTGGCTGCCCAACGTTTGTGGGTCTGAGTCGTATTATTATTTCGCCGTTACGGAAATGGTAAGGACGCGAAGTGGCTCGTTGGGGTCTACCGCAGCTTCCGATGGGAACATCACAATGAACAGCGAAGCCCTAACAGCGATGATAACCACGCTCCAGCAAACGCAGCAAGAGTTCTGCCAACAGTTGCTGCGCGAGGTGAGGTCATCGACGCCATCGCAAGCCGAAGCGACCGCTGCCGCCGTCGCCGCTGCCGCCACGTTCGCCTCAGCAAATGGGAACTTCGCGCAGTGTACGGCTCGTTACAGTGGTAGCAAGGACGAAAACCTGGAAACATTTATAGATAGCATCGAGAGTTACAAATCTTGTGTGCACATCAGTGACGAGAACGCCATTCGCGGTTTAGCGCTCCTACTCACGCGCGACGCCGGAATCTGGTGGCAAGGTGTGAAGGCTCAGGTTAAAACTTGGGAAGAGGCGCTCGATAGGCTGCGAAGTGCCTTCGGCGAGCGTCGTCCGCCTTTCGTCATTTATACGGAAATGTTTTCCATGGTGCAAGGAGAAGAAGAGTCTACGGAATTATTCGTGTCAAAAGCGAGAGCTTTGTTAGCTAAATTGCCCTCGGGGGACCTTTGCGAACGAGTTCAACTGGACATGGTATTCGGTCTCTTAAATCGTCGAATCAGGAAAAGGCTAAAGAGAGAAGCCGTGGATACTTTTGAAAGCCTGTTACGACAGTGTCAAAGCATAGAAGACTCTAGAAGAGAGAATCATGTTCCCGTAGCAACAGCGCGCGAACGCGCGCGCCCGTCCGCCGTTTCCCCGAATTGCCCGAGCGCGGCCGATTCCACGAAATCGCCCGCCGTTTCCCCGAGTATTCCGAGTGCGGTTGATTCCACGAAACGTCGTAAATTCTGTGTGTATTGCAAACGGAACGGCCACTATAAAGACTCTTGTGAGAAGTTAAAAGAAAACAACGCGAAAGTTAGTACAGACTCTAATGATAAATGCAGTGATAATAGTGCGATAGTAAAGTGTTACGGTTGCGGTGCGCCTAATGTAATTCGTTCGAAGTGTACGAACTGTAACCCGGGTCAGTCGTTTTATTCCGTCGACGTAAATCCGTGTCACGCCGACGACGCCGACGACGCCGCCGGCCCGCGCGATCGCGGTGCGGCCGCTTTCGACCCATCGTTACCTACATCGCAGCGCGCGTCCCCGGCGCGCGCCGCCAGCGCACGCGCGCGCTTCGGCGGGAGCCCCGCGCGCCATCGCGCGTGCTCACGGGCGCGAGTTGCGCCCCCTCACGCCGCCGAGGCGGCGCCTTTGTCGGCGCCTTTGAGTTCGCCTTTGTGTTGCGACATGCCGCCGCCGAACGTCGCACGGCGAGTTAACCCGTCGCCTGCGCTTGGTACTAAAGGTAACCCTACGCGTGCCGTGGGGGATCTTTTTGAACTTTCGCCGAGTGATGTATGCAATGTTTCGAACTATATTTGTGAAGACATTATGAGCATTGGTTGTGATAATATTGATAACGTTAATAATGTATGTAGTGATAACGTTTCTGTAGTCAATGATTGTCAAACTTTTTTCGAGAAGACCAACGATGGTCAAAATGTTTCTCGTAATGTTAATGATGTTCAAAGTTTTTTTGAGAGGGTCAAAGATGTTCAAACTTTAAGTGATAAAGTCAATGATTGTCAAACCTTTTTTGATAAGACCAACGATGGTCAAAATGTTTCTCGTAATGTTAACGATGTTCAAAGTTTTTTTGAGAGGTTCAAAGATGTTCAAACTTTAACTGATAAAATCAGTGTTTGTCAAACTTTCTGTGGAAATGAAAAAGGTAGTCAAAATGTTTGTGATAATGCGAAGGCTGTCACTTCTCGCCGCCCTATTTTGTCTATCAGTATTTTCGGCTCGGCGCAAGTGGTACAGCGCTCGTTGACTCGGCGGCAAAAAGGTGTATCGCTGGTCACACGTTGTACGCTCTCCTTGAACAAAAGGGATGTCCCTTAACATCGTCAACACAGTTTGTTAGGCTGGCTGACGGGGTTAGTAGGGAAATGACGGTGCTTACCACTGAAGTAGATGTGACACTTAGGCACAAAACAAAGAAAGTCAGTTTTGTGATTTTTCCTGACTCGAATAATAACGAGTCTCTTTTAGGAATAGATTTTTTGAAGGAATTTAACCTTAACATTGATTTTGGCAAAAACAGCTGGCACTTCGGTGAAAATGATAACCAGAAGTATGAGTTACACCTTGAGAATGTGTCACCTCTCACTTCATGTGTAGCAGCTGTAGAGGCACTTAGGGAGGACGAAGCTACGTTGCTTACCGCACAGCGGCGCGGGTTGCTTGCGCAGCTCCTCACTGAGAACCAGGACTTGTTTGAGCCAGGGGGAGGACCAACTCCTTTTGCCGAGCATAGGATCGACACAGGCGATCATCCGCCTATTGCCGTGCCGCCTTATCGCGTCACTCCCGCCAAGAGGGAGGTCATGCGGACGGAGATCGAGAAGATGCTGGCAGACGATATTATAGAGGAGTGCGAGTCACCTTGGACATCTCCTGCTCTCTTGGTGCCTAAGGCCAATGGTAAGGTACGCTTCTGTGTAGATTATAGGAAGCTCAATTCCGTCACGAAGACCGATGTTTACCCGATGCCCCTGATCGACGAGCTCGTCCAGTCAACGAAACGGAACTGCTTCATGAGCACGCTCGATATGCGAAGTGGATATTGGCAAGTGCCTATTAGACCGGAGGATCGAGACAAGTCTGCGTTCATTTGTCCATTAGGTACGTATCGCTTTAAACGCATGGCTTTTGGCCTCAAGAACGCTCCGTCTACATTCCAGCGGCTCATCGACAGGCTCCGCTCTGGTTCCACTCTCCAGAACGTGACTTTACTCGCCTATCAGGACGACTTGCTAGTAATATCGGAAGGATTCGAACAGCATATGGCAGATCTCCGCGCAGTCTTTGAAAGGCTGAGAATGTTTGGTTTGCGCGCTAATCGCGAGAAGTGTGTCTTTGCACGTGATAAGGTAAAGTATTTAGGTCATGTGATCACACAAGATGGCATCTCTCCGGACGAGGACAAAGTT
This sequence comes from Cenopis cana, assembly GCA_951800055.1. NCBI lineage: Eukaryota > Metazoa > Arthropoda > Insecta > Lepidoptera > Tortricidae > Cenopis > Cenopis cana. The sequence goes on along the minus strand of OX637479.1, from coordinate 15,564,830 downwards.
AGTGCTGTCCTCGATATGAAGCCTCCATCCTCGCTGCGCCATTTGCGAACCTTTTTACAAACTTGCTCGTGGTTCCGCAAGTTTGTGCCGCGCTTCTCTGCTATTGCTGAGCCTTTGACACGCCTGCTGAAAAAGAATCAGGTATGGAAATGGGGACCTGAGCAGAAGGAAGCTTTTGAAAAGCTCAAGAAGTGTTTAGTTTCTGCTCCAATCCTCATACAAGCAGATTATCGAAGGCCGTTTGTAATAAGGACTGACGCCAGCAATTATGCGCTTGGCGCCATCTTGCTTCAAGGTGATGGTAAAGATGAACGCCCGATAGAGTATGCCAGCCGTTTGCTATCTCCAGCCGAAAGGAATTACAGCACAGTTGAGCGTGAAGCTCTGGCTGTTGTGTGGGCCGTGGAGCGATTTAGAGGTTACATCGAAGGGCAAACAGTTGTCATAGGGAGCGATCATCAGCCGTTGAAGTGGCTTCTTACCTTAAAGTCACCGTCAGGAAGGTTAGTTCGTTGGGCTTTAAAATTGCAAGCCTTCAACATAGAATTCCAGTACACTCCAGGTAAAGCGAATGTAGTCGCTGACACGTTGAGTCGTCCTACCTGTGAAGAGGTCAACAAGGATCAGTGTGGTGTATGTTCAGTCATAGTGGACTTACCTGCTCGCAGCCCCGCTGATCTCCGTCGTGCTCAGCTCGATGACCCGGAACTGGAAAAGATAATGAGTGAGTTAGAAAGTATGTCAGATGCTGCAGCCGTTGGAGCGAAGCGTTGGTCGGAGCGAGGATACTTCATGCAGCAAGGCGTTTTGTACAGGTACAATCCCGATGTCGACAGCGAGGAACCGCAGCTGGTAGTTCCCGTTTCGCTTCGTCTCGACATCTTGAAGGAGTGTCACGATTCTCCATTATCGGGGCACCAGGGGATTGAGAGGACCTTTTACAAGATCTCGCAACGCTTTTTCTTCCCAGGTATGCGTCGTATCATTACTGAGTACATCAAGTCCTGTGTACCTTGTCAGAGATACAAAGCATCTAATGAGAAACCGTCTGGTCTTCTCCAGACTCCCGTTTTAAGTCAGCGCAACGAGGTAGTCGCGGTTGACTTATTTGGTCCCTTGCCAGAAGGTGAGAACGGTGAGCGCTGGATCCTGTTAGTAGAAGACACGGCTACACGGTGGGTTGAGCTTTTTGCTCTAAAGGAAGCAACTTCTGAAGCATGTGCTCGTACGCTCGTAGAAGAATACTTCCTCAGGTATGGTTTCCCCCGCAGGGTCGTCTCGGACAACGGCGTACAGTTCATTGGAGCTGTCATGCAACAGTGTCTCTTCGTTCTTGGAGTCAAGCAGAGCCTGGTGCCGTTGTACCACCCTGAAGCCAACCCGGCAGAACGTAAAAATCGGGATTTGAAAGCTCAGCTGGCCCAGTTAGTTGAGAACGAACACTCGTCGTGGCCAACTAAGCTTGCTGTCATCCGGTTCGCCATGAACAGTGCCTTATGTCGCACTACCGGAGCTACTCCTGCATATCTCATGTTTGCACGTGAGATGAGATCTCCTACAGAGGTTAGTTATAACTTAAGAGCTATACTTGATAAAGAAAACTTTGTCCCTCAGATCACGCCATATCTGCGTTCGTTTATTTTATTAGCTCTCTGTCAGCAGTTCGAGATCGCGTGGAGTCACAGCAGGACAAACGTAAAGAATATGCTGATAAGTCTCGTCAGCCAGGTGATGTATTCGACGTCGGGGATAAGGTCCTCATTACGTCTCACGTTCTTAGCAATGCAGCTAAGGGTGTCTCGGCCAAGTTTATACCAAAAAGGGATGGTCCTTACCTGGTCGTTAAGAAAGTTAGTCCTACAACTTACCTGATCTCTGGTATTGATACACCCGAGGAGGTGCTGGGCAAATATCACGCCTCGCAGCTCGTTCGTTTTAATGGTAGGGATGACGGGGTTCCTTCTCCTGTAGTGCCTAAAAGGAAAAGAGGTCGTCCACGTTGTGTTAATCAGGTTGTTGTGCGAGTCCATGGACGAGGGCGTCCTCATGAACTCGAGGGGGAGTATGTAGCGTGTGACAGTGACAACCGTATTTCTCGCACGTTGCCTCCTAGGACCACTAGAGGTAGACCCCCGGCTCGCTACCAGAAGGACTGAGCCGCGGATCTATCGTTGGTTGGTGCGCGCGCGCCATGTTACCGGCCCGCGCGATATTGTTATTAGAGCGACACGCCGCCAGTCGGCTTCGGTACGCCTTATCAAACGGACACGCTCAACCCTTACGCTCTGTGATTTCGTTTATATGTTTGTGTGAGACTTGTATGGTTTGTGTTCAACTCTTGACAATATATTTGTGTAACGTCAGTGTTGTGTTTTCTTCATAAACTATACGTCCCCGCTACAATGTAAAGATAGCTTTTGATTCTCTGAAAAAATAAATACCCTGTGGAAATCGACACTAAAAAACTAATATCCCAAAGCACAATGTAATTAAATCTACATATTTTTAGGGTGTCGTGCCCAAAGGATCCAAATGGAGTTCTATTGCTGTAGAGACGCACACCTGACTGGCGCGTCGCCAGTCACAGGTTTTTCAGCCAAACTGTTGGGGAGCTTTCGTTTTCAAATTTTCATAGTATACCTAAAGCATGTTGTTGACCCAAAGTCATGCAATTTTTATTTTTATTTTAAGTGGGGAAAAAATTGACCCATCGCATCGAGTGGGGTACCTATGGTTGTTCAGAGCTCGTGGAATAAATGAATACTGTATTTTTGTTTAAAAAATATTGGAAACCCATCGAGGTCGGTCGAGTGGAGGCCTAGGTTGATAGCGCACCGACCCTGGTTGCTCCTGAGAGGTGACTTTCTGTCAGGTTAGAGATAGAGAGATATACCGTCTTGTCTCGTTCTGAATGAGAAGCCACCACCCCAGCCAAAGACCAGCTGTCAAACAAAGTTTTTTTACGAAATTTTGTTCCGAATATATTTTTACACCACACCTTGCCAAAAAGCGCGTTTTTCTGCACGCTGCGCGATCAGAAAAACCTACTTTTTGGCCAAGTGGTGACGTAAAATTGTGTACAAAACACGGGTCGTAAAACAGAAAGCCCTCTCTCGCATATTTGAGACCCTCGCCTGCGGCTCGGGCCCCAAACATCTGCGATATCGGCCTTTCTTTGTTTTACAACCCTTGTATCGTAAATAACTATTTTTGCTTCCTTTCGAGTTTCGGCCTATGAACTTCGAATTTGGCCATACCTACTTAATGTTTAATATTAGGTATATTTTACTAACAAATACCCTAAATGTGCGAAGTCCGACATGCTCTTGGCCAGTTTTGCGGTTCCATGGATCAGTTAGGCTAGTTTAATGTTCATCCAAATTTGCAACTTCGAAAAACTTGACTTGAAACACGAGAACATAAATTTGACCATTTTTGAATGGCCATAGCTAGGCGTATAGAGCTACGGTTTTGCTTAAATTGTTTCAAATTAATTACATCAAAAAAAGTATGTATTTTATACATTTTGCTGACGGAAAACGCAAAGTTTATGACTTTTAGAACAGTTGCTGTTGATACTGGCTACGTATAAACATATTTATTTTCTTGAAAGGGAAAAAAATTGGGATCACTCTGATTTTTTTTTCTGACTCTAGGAATGATCAGTGGACCATCGAGCCCTAAGGGGGGGGTTTGAACCCCCTAAACCCCCCCCACATATACGTCCCTGGTAGACACCATTAACTCTGAAAAAAAACATGAATATTCTGGAACAATCGTTTTGTGTGACCAGATCTTCTTGATTTTCTCTTCGTCAAGGAGTCCAACAAATTCTATAGTATGAAAGTCTTTCAGAATGTTATTGAACAGTGATTAGATATTATGACAACATGAAGGTGATATTATTGGCTGGTACTGTAACTTTTTACCATGAGACTTTTCGAACTGGCAGTCCATATAACCGATGAATGTCATCACCGTAATACAGGGTTCCCCTGTGTATTTTATCTGCTAACACTGCCAACATGAAAATTTTTGTATATGAAGTTATAAGTTTGAGCCTTCTCGCTTATTGCGTAAGTTGTAATTTTGAACCTACATTTTTTTTAATGAAACAATTTCATTCACTCAATCGGTTGAGACTGTTGAGAGCTCCCGGCTTAGCATTATATTGGTTTAACCCAGATTCAACCTGAATTAAAGTTTTCTTTGTGTTCGATCTTTGTATCAAAGTTTAACGGGTTAACGGGTACAACACTGCACCCACCTGCGGTTTCTTGGATGAAATACGATCTGTCATACTCTTCTTAGTTCCTATATATTGATAGTAACTTTGCAACACACTTTTTACTGGCAAACTACAGCGCCAATGATTACTTTCAAGTAAAGTTTGCTATTGACTCTCTCCGTAAGTGTAGCAATAGTTTTGACGTGTGTAATTTTTTAATGTGACTAACGCTAAAAGATTAACTTACCACGCTGACGTAGGACCTACAAATTGACAGTGTTTTGTTTCCTATCCGAAGTAATTTTATCGGATATATTGATATTCAGTTCATAGCATTTGAATCTGTTTCGCGTTTTGATAATTCTAACACAGCTCAGCACAAGTGGGAGCGAAGTTGCGTACATTGGGCGAAATAAAATAAATATAAATATTGGTCCTATACAAAGCAAAGTTTTTACTATGGGTCTAGATGACAATACACATACTTATATAGATAAATATATTCTTAGATACATAGAAAACATCCATGATCCAGGAACAAATATTCGTGCTCAACACACAAATAAATGCCCTGACCGGGCTGACCGGGATTGGAACCCAGGTCCTCCAGTTTCGTAAGCAAGGTCACTACCAACTAGGCTGAAGCGGTCTTCGAAGAAAGTTGTATCCTACAAGATACGTGATTACATGGAATTAACTATGTTCTCTTTTCAGCTGGCCCAATACACTACGCCTATGTACAGAGCGCCAGAAATGTTAGACACCTGGGACAATCGGAAAATAGACCACGCCGTGGATGTTTGGGCGCTGGGTTGCATACTGTACACGCTTTGTTATATGCAGCATCCGTTCGAGGACTCCGCTAAACTGGCCATTTTGAATGGAAACTACAACTTGAACCCTAATGATCAGCGATACAAATGCTTGCATGATATTATAAGTAAGTTTATTTTACTTTTTCTTATTTGTCGATAGGCTCGATTTAGTTCTAAATCGATTAAGTTGAATGGGCCTGCGTGTCAATGCGTACGCAGGCATACAGAAAATCAGCGCGTACCGTTGGTCGAGCACTTATTCAGCTAAAGTCATATTTCAAATGGATATTTAAATTTTATTTAATTATAAAAGCGATCTTAACTCTAGTATATCATCGATGTTATCTGAGATACTGATAGATCAAGTAACTTAGTGTTTTTGGTGGCGTTACAAGGCCTTACTAATTTAAAAATGTTTTGATTTTATATTATTTTAAAACTATTGATAATATAATATCAATAAAGTATTATTTTGTTAAACTTTTAGATAGTAACATAGCATTATCTTGATTTTATTGTGTAGTAGAATTTAAGCGGAAAATTCCGGGAAATAATACATATTGGGATTAGGAGAATTCAACTTTCTGGTCCTGAATGAGTTATTAGCTTGTAAATTGTCGATTTAGAATGATGTTTCGAACGATTTTTCTTAATGAAAAATGCAAAACTACATTTTAAGTTGCAATAGTCCTATTCTAGATATTAACACTGAGAAAAACGCCAAGATACGTGTCAATTCAAACAGAAATGTCCTACATCGATGAGCGTTTTATAACTGTTGAGGTCCCTTAACTATAGTTCGGACTCTAAGGCTAAATTCTGTCAAACGAACGCAAGCAAAACTAGACTTAGAGCTCTGACTGTAAGGTAGATTTTTGCTCGCGTTAATTTGACAGCACTTGGTCTTACAGTTTTCTACGAAGTATAATAACGGTGTGTAATTGTTTGCGCAGACGGGTGCCTGACGGTGAGCCCCGAGCAGCGGCTGACCATCACTGGGGTGCTGGAGCGACTGGCGGCCGTGGCGGAGTCCAACAATATCAATCTCAAGCAACCACTCAAATTTGAGCGTAAAAAAGTTGAACAATCCGTGGCCACTAGCTCGCCAGGTAATAAGAAGTCAAGTAAATATTACACTACCATTTCCTAAGCGCGCTACGGCCCCGCCCTGTGATACGACGCCTCCATGTTGATTTGCGATCGCGGTCCTTAGTTCGACACATTATGGTTCATTATTATGTTCTGTTGCATTCGAAATTAACCAGTCTCGAGCTAAACATGGTCAAGTATTTTTTGACTTTTTACACTCAAATTTTTATATTTTTGTTTCATATTTATTTTGGGTTGATTTCCGTAGAGAGGTTATTTTATTGAATTATAACAATGTGAGATACCTTTACATTCCATTGTTGATATCGCCAAAAATTGAGCATCACCAAAGGTAAGGTGGAACGAAATGTTCTCTGAAGGAATTAAGGTAGTATAGCATTTATTTGACTTTTATAATTTATTTAGATATTACCTATTGCAGTCATTATGGTAATTGTCGAACCCTTTTATTTATGTTGCTTCGATTCCTACGGAAGAGCAGTGACAGCGTCCCGTGTTTAGCTAAGCTTTGTATGCGCGCGCGCCGGCGCGGAGCGGCCTAACGCACCTCCAGTGCAATATGGAAACGCTGTTTCATGTACAGTCACACATGACAAGCTTTAATATTTAAGTCTGACATTTTGTGGAAAAACGAATGATTGCTTTATTTATTTTCAATTTCCTTTCAATTTAGGAGTAAATGTGAAATAGTCGACTTGTAGCTTTCTTCAATCGTAAGGAATACCAAATAATTAATATAACAAAAGTCAGTGTGCATTTATGAAATGCATGCCTTAAATATATGAAAAGTTTAGGATACTTTCCGCTAGTTAGATTCGTATTATACTTAACGTTACTAAATCTATTTATATGTACATTCCTGTAAGTTTAAAATTAATATTTTACCTACATGGGGCTTAATGCAATCTGCTCAGTAATATTATTCGAACCCCAATTTTTATAAGATATCAATGACATTTTATCTAGCTAGGAATCCTAGCCTAGGATATGATATATTTATAATTCTTAGATCCAGTTCTCGTAATTAATGTTTCCAGTAATCAGTTACTATATGTATTTATAATTATTAACGCATTAGATTCAACTAACAAGGGTCGAACAGTCGTCTGTGTTCGTCAGCACTAACAAGGTGGGTTGCTTGGTACAGCGCACTGGTCTTGAGTGTCACACAACTCATCGGTTTGGGTTATCGCGTTCAGTTTGGGTAATCATGGCGAAGTACGGATAAGCTATATTTTAGTGATTAAGAACAACGGTAACAGGCCGAGGCCTCACCGAGGCGGGCGCGACTAGCGGCAGCGCGGACAGTGAAATGTATGGAACACAGTGCTTAGTGCTTGCTAGGGATGTAATGAATATTCGCATTTATAGGAAATATTGCTAATATTTAAACACATTTTTTTATATATTTTTAGGAGAAAAGTACCACATCTAAAACCGAAATCCTCACACAAAATTAAATTTTTATACTTTTTTTTCCAAATAGATCAGGTACCTATTCTATTGTGATTTCGTTTCAACGAAACGCACAGAATAGCGGCATGAGCGAATAATAGGCAGTAAAATAATGAGAGGAATCATTGAAACGCCAATATTCGCATTAGTATTCGCGAATATGAGCGACAGATATTCACATCCGCATTCGTATTCGCGAATCTTCAGAAACCAACATTCGTTACATCCATAGTGCTTAAATGCTGTGCTTTCACCGTTCGCCTTTAAAACCTAACAGTTGGACGCATCCACATCTGTGCGGCCTCGGTAAAACAGAACTATAGCGCATATCTGCTAATGTTGTGAGTTAGAACTCGACCGCGCCTTAAAGATCCGAGCCATCAGGCCCCTGTACCACAAAACTTTACAAGTCTACAATTCGACAAAATAGTACAATTTTCCATAGAAAAAGTTGACAAATTTGTCGAATTGTACGCTTGTAAAGTTTTGTGGTACAGGCCCCAGGGCTAACGTGAGTCTTCTAAAACCCGTACCAGACGGTCGAAAACAAGCCGCAAAACCGGGCGACCTTGGTCCGCACGGACCGAGTAGACAGTTGTTTCCAGCCAGATTTCCTTTGAAAATCGGTCTTTGTCGACCAAGGTCCCTCCGTCCTATCGACTTGTAAGCGATCATCTGGCACGCGCTTAAGTAGGGTGAAAGGCTAGTATTAGCTTTAACGACTCGACTCTTTAATGCTCAGCTGAGCGTTAAATCACAACACTAATCTGCGGTTTACCATGTTGTGTGGATCAACCGCAAGTTGAATGTGGAAGGTTAATCTGTCCATAGTTTTAGTGAGGTAATCACTGAAAGCAATGGTATATTCCGTACCTTTATTGGACAATATAAATTGAATTGAAATGTTAAATTGAGGTACAAGTAATTCATAGTGTAGATTTATATATAATATTTAAAAGAGAATATGTCTAATGTACATTGTCATATTTAGAATACAGTCACAATTTTATAAAATATTTTTGTTAAGACATCATGTAGATTCGTCACGAATCATTATTTTCTGTGCATATTATGATTTGGTCGTATGACTATGTCAGAGCTTATAAATAAATGAGTATATTCTTCTCATTCATGGTTTGTTTTTATTTCTTGGATAAAGATTAAGTGTGGAGGTAATTTCCGATCATCCAGCTTCATTCTCCCTGAGAATGGGATTTAAAAATTAATAATATTTTACACAAGACATTCTTGAAACAACATAAACCTAGCAAATTTTAAGGCCCATCCATTAATGTCAATACGACTTGAAAACCTAAAAGAAGATACCATGAAATCGAATTTATTTTAATTTATTTGAAGGTATTATGACGCATGGTTTATTGTGTTGGATTTTTGCACTTTGGCACCGTTTTCGAAAGCATTCACTTCTGTGCTAACATCACAAACTACTTAAACTCGGCACTAATGCTCATATTAAATAACAAGTGTTATTAGTTAGGTAATTATTCAATATTTACTTTTGAATCGCTTATATACGCTTGTGCTGTAAAATTGCTTTTTTGCTTTAAAGCTTGTACATTTCATTGCACATTCGTTAAGGGGCATTAAACTAACAAAAATACGCGTTGTGTCTAGTCCAACATCCTAACACATTTCGTTTAGGCTATATAATTCTATTATACGTAATCTATATCTTTAGTATCAGTTAAGTAGTTCAAGGATAAAGAAAAAAGGATAAGGAAGATACATTTTCATAGCATAATTCTTTATTATAAAATGCTCCCTGCCGCGCGACCCTTCGGCGATTGAGGGCTCGTCTAAGGTATTCTCCTTTTATACCGAATGCTCTTATCGAACTAGATCGCGGTAGCTATATTGATAAAACTTACAATACGAGTACGGAATGCTACTAATCTATGAACGTTATTGGATTAGGCATGTAATCTACGTCAACGTAAACCAGAATGAAGTGCTAACGTACGAAGATAGTGCGTACAATGTGCATGACCTTGTTATGATGTATGGAATCAATGCTTCTTTCTGTTTCTTTGATTGAACATAATTCATTGCATGTCCGTGTACGCTGTGTAGTGCTATTCCCTCCTACGCCGGAGTTTGATCTTTATTTTAACCGCTTAGAGACCTGTTTTGTAATATAACATTGAATAACGTCTAGATTCTAGATCGAAGGCGGCGTCGTGATTCTGTAGCGTTGACCTTTGATAATCGTTAATAGTCCAAACGAAGGCGTGGGAGTTTATGTATCTGTGTCACTTGAATTGCTATACATATCACGTTTTCTTTTTTCATTTTAGGTGTATTCAACTTTTTCGGCTGCCCAATTGTTTTCTCGTTTAAATGACCCGTGGCGCTAGCATGTACTGTGTCGGACGCCACTCGCACCCTTGACCGCTTGTGCTAGAACCTCGGACATGCTCGCAATGATGAGTATTCGTTTTTACTTATTATGTTTACGATTCGCTGCAGGATGGACACTGACTCGCTCATAAAAAAATCTACATACTTCAGAAATCGCGTGACATTTTCTGTTTCTAAATTTATTATATACCTTTCGACTTAACGCGGCTTAGTGTCAGACCCATCCTGCAGAAATTAATACAATCTGTATTCGGTTAATTTGTACGCCAGCAATTTTGTTGCCTATAATGATCTCTGCTTTAATAACAGGATTAAACGAACTTACCTGAAGTGAAGTTCTATCCTGATTATATGAAGTATTCAGTCCGTGGTTTTAACTAGTAGTACTAGGAGTTTCCATTGCCATACGTCGCGAATTCACAGTCTCTAGATATAAAAAAAAATACACAAACAGTATCTGTCAACACAACAGACGTCAACGTCATTAAGTTTAGAGCTAAATAAAGAAAACAACGGGGGAAAAATTAACATGTATCATGATAATATTTGGGAGGGAGGGAACTCCCTACCACGGACTGAATACTTCATATAATCAGGATAGAACTTCACTTCAGGTAAGTTCGTTTAATCCTGTTATTATATTCGTATTCAGTCCGTGGTTTTAACTAGTAGATGTTTAGAGGAATTAACATCACTATTAACACCCATTACATATTATGAACGTTATATTCAAATTTTGAACGTTTTGATAAAATTAGTACATAAAGCACCAGATCTCATTTTTTCCCATCCACCATCTCAAACTCAAAGTCAGAGGCTTTTCTAACTAGTCAGAGGCTCACAAAAGGCCGACTATAATGTGTTTTTCCCATATATAATAGTTTACCTATGACCATAGTCTACGTCATCACAGCTAAGAAGTATTTCTGAAGCTGCAGGTATACACTTTTTGTTGGTACACTACCTGACATTAAATTACTTAATTATTTTATTTCATTATAACAATATAATGAACCTATAGTATAAATAATAAAAACAAAAAATGAATATAAGTATACGTATTAATGTACCATTTCCATGTATACGTATGCATCTACCGTTATAAAGATATAATAATTAATAGCAAGAATTCAATACCCCCAACAACGGTAAAGTATACTTGCGCGGATCGCATTTTATCATTGATATTACTAAAAATGTCCAACAAAGGGGTCTATTATATTGATAGCGATTTTAATACATATTTACAATTACACCTTATAGTTCTCAATGCCTATTATCCACCTAACTATGGTATGGTGAGATCTTTATAAAATCTACATGGTGAACGCATGGTGAGTGATGTCTAGAAGTCAAACCTCCTCTTCAGTATTCTTTGTAAATTATAGGTCCATCATGACGTCATGATTATAGGCTACTTATAACAGTTTTTGGAGGGTTTTTCTAAACACTGATCTTGCAATTACTGTTAACATACAGATGTGATAAATTTAGGGAAAGGGTTCTGAATCTCAACTTTTTTAGTTTGTATTAACAAAAAACCCCGACAATAAAACAGCCAATAATCCTCTTCGTCGTTATGTTTTCCGTTATTCAACTATTTTTAATTCGTTTTTCAGTCCCTTTTGTCCGGAGATAATAATATGACACTTCTAATGACATGCTTAGGAAATGGCCTCTATGAAAGGGGGTCAATAATGTCAACAAAAAACCTATGTTCGGTGGAGTGGATAAAATGATATACCCTTAAAAGTTGATTCGACCAATGAATACGCCTAATAAGTCATGTCGAAATGCTTATGACGACTACGAACGTCGTCATATCTTGTACCTAATAAATAACTCGTATAATCAATGTTTTGCTTTTTATTTCTTTCCGCCGAACATAATTAAAGATGATAGCTGATTTTTATAATCCGTTGATCTAAGTTTATCTGGAAAGAATCTCTTCAAAAATGATACGTTCACCGCTGATTTTTAATCGTGTGCGATATACATGTAATGTTTTAACATGTTATTAAAATAAAAAATAGCTTCCATACATTTAAAGATTATTGGGGACAATACTGATATCTTAGGTATTTTAATGATTTGTAAATAGCACCTTTCCTAGAACATATGTTAAGCAGCTGAAGCCTCTTATTAAGTATACATTTATTCTTGGCTTTTGGGACACTGCGCAACGCACAATAGATTCTTTTGAATGCTTTATGTTGAATTTTGAAGTAGGTATGTAGAAATGTTTTATTTTTAATTAGGTATTAAAATATATATAACCTTTCCTTTTGGTCTTGCCGTCGTCGGGTCAAAAAGGGGTACCTACTTCTCGAAGTTAAGATATCATAAATATCACATAGATGAAAACATCTTCTTTGTAAGACTAATGCAAAAATAAAAAATATAATGTAGGTATGTTCAATAACACATAGAAAAAAAAGTTGTGAAAAAAACACATGCTTGAAATACTATGAATCTTGATCAACTCGATTAATCTTGATGATTACACATTTTGATACCTACATTTAAATTTTCTTGATGTGTGAATCAATTTTGGTGTAAAAATAGACTAATCCGCCTATACAGTACAATAAATATCGCCAAGTGCAACCATATTATAACATATTTATATATTTTTTGGTTTTTGGCCTCACATGTTGTTTCACCAATTTTGTTGTGCTTCTCTGACCCTGATGCACCTTTAGGTTATTCACTTCACTAAATAATTTTGCGTTTAATGAGTATACTTAAATTCATACATATGTCCTTATTCAAACATACGAAAATATAATAAATATAATGTTCATATTTGAAGTGATCACTTTTACTAAAATGTTGTAATGATCCACCACATTAATTCCATTTTGATCCATCCATTGTCTTCCAAAATTACTTTGTGTACATATGTAAATACAAACCTTAAATAATAATAATGTTTTGTCATGTCTCCAAATTGATGTTAGTCCATCAATAACATATTTCAAAATTTATAGTTTTTCCTCGCCATACAGTAGGTAATAATAGGCTGTAACGACTTTGTTTCTGGAATGGACAGTAGCTTAGAGCGTATATATGCTCTAAGGACAGACAGTTGGAATTATTGTTATTCTGTCCATATAGCGTTAATATCATGACATAAATTAATATACGTGTATAACACAATAAAATATAGTCAACATGTGAGCATTTCATAAATAAATGAATATCTGGATATCAATGAAACATTTTTCATGGATGTATTTAGTTCAGTTCTTAAAATATACTCATTGTTATCAATTATGACTGATTTCTTAATGAAGACTTACAGCTCACCTTCAAATGGTAAAGTACACAAGCATTAAATTTGTTCACACCAAAAATTCGAATAGTCGAAATGACCATTCACATCATAAATAAAATTCAACAATACTTAATGATAGTTCCTTTAAAATATACCTAAAACCTTATTCTTGCTCTTGACATTAATTTGCCTTTTTGTCCAAACCAACTTAAGATGCTGTAGGTGGTATGAAAATTAATTGGTACCTGCCACATTACATTTTAGAAAAAACTTTATGAATTCACACCCTTCTTTAAAATATCCGAAAAAAGTGTAAACACTGCCTTGCACTTGAGGCTATTTATAATTGCTCAGTTTGTCTTCACAAGTTGGAATTGCATTTTTAATAACAGATAGTATTGAAGGAATACTCTGTAGTCTGTACCTATTCTGCAGGTAAAAGTAAACAAAATAGCATATCATACATACTATTCATCATTCAATTATTTGATTGTTCCGTTCTAAAGATTCTAAAGTTTTTTCAAGTTCCCATCATCAAGATTTAGTGACCGTCTTGGTCTTGCCAGAAAATGTGGATGCTTGTATTCAGACAGATTTTTGTTTATACTATTTTACATCTTGAGTACTTGGAACTTTTCATCATTCTAAAAACTTTGAACCTTTCACCAGGAATACCCGGATGTAGTCTTGGATATTATGATGATGAAGATGTCTAATGACTTCTTATATCCTTCATAATATATACAGTTTGGCAATTGTTAGAATTGTATCAATTGACACATTAAGAGTAAGGAACAAACAAATTTTGTAAATCTGTACCAATTGTTGTAATACTTTAACACAACATTTATTGTATGTAGTTTGTGGCATTCATAATTCTAGGCAAGAACTGCTAGCTGCACCACAGGTTTGAAAACTCAAAGATCCTATCACATAACATGTGATATCTCTATAGCTTTTAGTAAGATTTAATGTAAAATTTTGCAGGCAATCCTGTAAATTATTCTTCAAGGCTTGAAACGGGCTAACTTTTTGATGATATGTGAAAATTGTTTAATTTGCAAAGCTTAAAAATGGATTCAATTATATTAATATTTGTGGAAGTTGTTTAATTTTCAAGGCTTAATAATGTAACCAACTTTTTTAAGAGTTGTGGTGCAGGTATTTATTTGTTACCTTTTGCTGCTTAGTAGGTACTTGTACTTTCTTTCCACTGAACATTGCATTCTGCATTACTGATTCAAGAACTGAATCGTATTCTGGATCTATAAGGCTAAAGTTAAACTTAACTTAGCAACAGAGTACAAAATTAATTTGCAGTATAAAAGTGAAGTGTCATTTTGCCATACTGATCGGGCCACAATAGTAATACCCAACTGTTCAGAGTAACACTTTCCAACGGAAAGGATTGAGTGAATAAGACTCTTTTATTACTGTTCATAGTATTTATATGATGATGAGTTCCTGTTATCCTTCTTTAGGGACATGGGCCTCGCAGAAGAGTTTTTCACTTGTCACAGTCTTGCGCATCTTCTTCCAGTTCTTAGCAGCTTCTTTCAGAAGTTAATATAAATTATTATGATAGTATATTATAGCTCTCCTCACCGGGAGAAGCGAGTTTCCGTTATGGAAAAAATTGTATGTATATAAGGATTATACTCTTAGGTAGTATCAGAAACATTACTAGTAAGATCCAGATGACTAGACTCTGTATTCCCACGGAATAGGTGCCACAATATTAACAGGATAACGTATCCTTTCGTACATGACTAGACTTTGTATTCCCACGGAATACGTGCCACAATATTAACAGGATAATGTGTCCTTTCGTACACTCTGGTAAGTTTTATTTCACAAATCATGGTTTTGCGTATTTATGACAAAAATTTTAATATTCTGCATTATCTTGAAGAGCCTTAGTCTTTTCCCACGGAAAAGCGACAGAATTACATACTGCGTCAAAATTCATGGTTAACAAAACTTGAAAACCTGGTATAAGAGGTTAGGTTGTTTGTGAAAGCATCAGAGTGTACATCAACAAAATTCAACTTATCTCAAAGAGATCAACTTTCCCAACGGGAGAGGCGACATAATATAACATATTATGCGACTAATAGTGGCATTGCATGTAAATAAATAAGAGTTGTTTGGTTTTAACTTACGAGCCGGCACCGGCAGCCCTTTTTCCCAATCTACGATTTTCACGTATGAATATCATGATTCAAATCCCTCTTTCACTTTTCTGCTTCTGTTTATTCATTTTGGTGACTGAATTGTTCTTGAAACCTGAAAATTCACTGAAAAAACACATTTTTCCCAAGCGACGCAAACGTTACGTTAAGGCGCGGGAACTTCTAATGACGTTGACGTCTGTTGTGTTGACAGATACTGTTTGTGTATTTTTTTTTATATCTAGAGACTGTGAATTCGCGACGTATGGCAATGGAAACTCCTAGTACTACTAGTTAAAACCACGGACTGAATACGAATATAATGTGAAATTGATCATCGAAAAAGCGTCGATACCGCTTGGTAATTTAGACAAACTTTTTATAAATTAAATATTTCCTTGCTAAGAAATATTACATGGGAAAAAGACAGGTCGCTAAAATATACCTAATTATTTGTAAAATAAATTTATAGAAAATAATCTTACTCTGTCAATATGCAGATATGATAATGACAATAATTATATTAACTTTTCAACTACCTTGTCACTTTACAAAAATATACCTACATTGAAATAAAATTATAGTACTTAGTAGTTTTAGTTACCTATATTTATTGCAAAGCACTTCACATTTCAACTTCCATGCCAAAGGCATTCAGCACCTACTTAAAATAATTGAAATGCATTCCAGTTGTATTACTTCAAATTTGTGGTTGCAAACGCAACCTTGCGTTGTACAAAATAGAGTTTCCATTCCAAACTTAAGAGCGTGATTTGAGCTTGAAAAACTTACTAGTTGAATTGTATTTTTATATGAACCTACTTTAATATATAGGTATTATCATTTTATGTACCTAAGTACTCTATTATTAGTCGGAGTAGACCACAACAGAAGCTATTCGTATTAAACTCAGCTATACAGAATTAAAATACTAGAATAGAATTTTATATTCCATATTTCCAAAAAAAAATACACCATGTCCTTGAATAGTTTGTGAATTATTGTTTCAAATATCCGATGGTATTATTGTTCTACACATAAAACAAAGAAATATTTATTTGTAATCATAATAATTGAAAGAAGAATGAGTTCTCAATTCCTCGGAACGGCTTGGTTGGACTATTTTATTCGCCAATTATATATTTGAAATATGCCAGATATGATATTTCCACGCGTTTTGCCTTCTATTACATGGACTGAATTTTAACAAATCTGCTAAACCTATGTGTTAAACAATAATACAGCATCTGAAGGAATGAGGTTTTTCAAAATGTAGCGAGAAATCAAGTCATTATCCACCCCATCATTTTAAATCATCATAATTTTATTAGTGGATTCTGAGTAGTCAGTTTTGCCAACTGATGAAAAAGCATTCAGAAAAGCCTAACCTAATTTTCTTTCCGAAGAGAATATACTGACGCGCATTATATTGTACAATATGGAGTCCTGGCTAGTTGGGACTCGTAGTATTATTTAGTTACCATGTAATTGTATCGTTAGTAGATTTTGTTATAAACTTTTGTTTATGATTTTATTAGTAATTTATTATTGGTTAATCACTTAATTTAAATATTGTATAAGTAATGGCTGTTTTCAATTTTAACTATACAACTGAATAAGAGGTCGGAGCCTAATCAATCTCTAGTAGTGGTCAATACAAAACCAACAATATATTCGTCGTAAACTACACAGCAACTCTTTTCTAATAAGCCATCTTGTTTAGATTTCGATCAGTCACACTCTTTTTATCAGAAGAATTTGAGTAGGGATGGTCAACCAATTTCATTTCTGGACCACTTCGTACCTTGTCACAGTAAAAGTCTAAATGAAAACTGCTCGAGATCTTGTATCAATGTCACTGTGACGAGGTACAAAATGGCCCAGAGATCGAATTGGTTGTACCCTTGTGTATAGGTTGTATTTAGGCTTTATAATTACAGTGGATCTACACTCGAAGACAATAGTCTTTGCAGCGCGCTAGGCAGCGTACATTTTTCCAACTTATGCCGTCCAGACCTATGACAAATCCGATATAATCCCGCTGTCCTGACGTGAGGCAGCGCACTGCAGTGGATATTGTTTTTTATCTTCGAGAGATTAGATCATTAGATGATCAACTTTGAAACGGAACACATAGCTGCGAAAAGCAAGCATGCGTTTAGTATTAGCAACAATGAGAACTAAATATGGCCTAACAATTTTCATCAAAGAGCGGTTATTATAGTCCTACCGTTTAACTGAGCCAGCGCCTGCGACGGGACAGGGGTAGGGGGAGGCAGGGACTCTCCGCCCGCTACTCTCCCGCGCCGCGCTGTCTCAGTTAAGCGGTCAACCTATAGCTATTGTCGGTAATTTTTTTCTAAATATATAGAAGTGATCACTGTTACCACTACAAATGCATGGATATTACGCCTTTAATTTGATACACGTGTCACGTATTTTTTGAGAAGAAAGTGATAATCTCAATCATCTACCGATCCCGGAGATTAACCGTACACACTTTCTGTTTTTTACACACTTTCCTATGTAAAAAACAGATCTCGGTAGATGACTGAATATCGACCAATTATCCCGTCTTGTCACTTTTTAATTTTATTGACGCGATGATAACAGTTATATTCCCATGTTATCTTGTGTATTGTTGATTGTTACGTGTGCTGTATATTCAATTCCTACTTATTTACGTCTACACTATTTCATGTGTTAATCTACTGATAACATAATTATTACATGAAAATTAATATGTTAAGTACCGAATTTAGTGGAATCGCGAATATTTGTATGCCTGCATGTAGGCGGAATACACAGGATAATTAAATGTATTACCATCTAGATTTACTGTATTCTGACAAATAAATGATATTGATTGATTGATTGATTGATAAATTAGGGACGTACGACGTAACCGTGCTTTTGTATGTACAGCCAAGCCATCTATTCATTCATCTACTACTTACATACAAACATATATCTTATCACGTCTTATGTATGCTATAATGTTAAGTTTATTTTATTATGGTGCTTCACTGTTTATTACTGTGAATGATTTAATATCGTCTTAAATCATGTCACCATATGGAAAACAATTTTCTTTAGTGACTTGTAAAACTGCGATTAAGAATTTATTTACTGCTGAATGCAGATAGCGAATATTCCAGGTCTGGTCAGCCCAGAAAATCGGATCATGTTGACTCAAAATGAAAAAAAATTACACCAAAAGAAACAAGTCAAAAAATAAAAAATATGCCAAATGGTGAAAATCCTATTCAAATGTCTCAAAAAATATCGAAACAACAACCGTTGATGGTTAGAGCGAAAGCGCTACATATCCTTGACGTAAAAAGGAAAAGGGACAGAATGTAACCCTCTTAAAACTTTAATGACATCATCATCATCATATATTTAAGAGCCTAGCTCTTGTCGGTGGAGTAATCGCCATTCCGTTCTGTTCTCTGCCAATGCTTTGAGCTCCTGATACGACATTACATTGACCTTCTCTTTAGCTTGATCCATAAACGCACGTCGCGGTCTTCCCCTGCCTTCGATAATAGTTTTTATGAAATTGTAAAGACATAAAGACATAACTATGTAAAAAATATTTATCCTTTTGAGTTACTATTTTTACCATTAGATTAACTTCGAGAAACTTTGGTCTTAATGATATTCTTATTTGGTGTTAACATCCCTATTCCCTCAGAGTATTTAGTGACGCGGTTGACTGGACTGGCTAAACCTATTTGGATTAACTATCTAGGTAAAACTAGAATCTAATGCAATGCAACCGTATTTTAATGTGTTGGCACTAGACAAGTACTTAATAAAAGTAATAAGATATATCTTGGACTTTGTAATAGATAATGATCTTAATTGTTTACGATCTAGGGTTCATTTTCGATTGTCTTTTATTTTATTTAGTGTATGCGCTTATTGATATGGTATGGCTTAGTTGTTTGTTTTGATATTGGTTATTTGTTTTAGTTAAGCATTATGTTTATAATTGTGTGATAAAATTAGCGTTATTTAATAAGAGAGGCTAAGGGCTCAGTGAAAATAATACGTTACCAAAATTCGAGGGTAATTAATTAACTATGTTTTAACTGTGTGTCATGGTCTATCGGAAATCCTTTTTATGCAGACTTTAACATAGTCATAGTATTGCTAATATTACCGTCAAGTTTATAAATATGTGTACGTTCCCAAAGGTTCAAAAATATTTGAGCAAACTTACAACCGTAACAATAAATTTGTGTTCACATATTTTTGATTCCTTTAGCCTTGCACATTATTTTGAACTCGACTGTACCAAATATCACACCGAAAGTTTTTATAGAAATTATTTATAAACCCATAAAGTGACTAATTGTTTTATTGTTTCATGCCAATTTTTAAAATACGTTGGTATATATTTTATCTAAGGCCCCTTTGTATTAGGTACTCAAAAGTGGCCTCATAGGTTATTGTAAGAATTATAATTCTGAACGAAGTTTTAATTAAGAGCCTATTTATAATTTTTATAGGTCTTAAAGGTATTAAGCACACCTGTATCTACCTTGTTTAGACAGTTATTACATGAAAGGCTTTTAAATTATTCTACTCAACAAATATTTAAATATTGTGATATATTTCCAAGTTATAGACTTGTCATTTGTTTTTACATGTATTTCTGTTTGTAACTTCGTATTGTTTATAACCCAAATATCATTCCATCGCAACTGTATTTAATATTTAACCTTTGTTATATAGTTTATAGATGAGCAATATTTTTGTTACTATTAGTTATTTAAGATAAATATATTATGTAAGATATTTAAATTAGCAAATAAACACCATGTAAATTAACGGTTGTTTTTGTAATCAGAAAACCTCAATGCACACAAATATGAAACAAAATAATACTGATAATGAGTTATAACGTCGAACTAGCTGCGAACTAACGCTATTCTAAATTTAAAACTAAAGGGCATCTAGCAATTTATCAAACAACTGGCTGTAATTAGAATGAAGAGTACTAGTGTATATTGCTGTCTCATTCCAACCACAGCCGCATCTCGTTTGCCGTGACAAATTGCTACATGTGTGTTGGCACTAAGCGTAGCATAAAGACGCTAACGTTTTTTTTCCAGCGGTGAGCAAAGAACCGATACCAAACAGCCAGGAGGTGCCCAACTCTCGGCCGCCTGAGCCGGCGAGACCTCCGCCACCCGCTAGGCCCCCGGCAGCGCCGCACTACCCAGTGCCGCCGGCCGTGGGGAACTCTGGCGGTCTGTTCTCGTCGATCAAAGGAGGGGCGGGGAGTTTCTTGAAGAATCTAAAAGACACGTCTTCGAAGGTCATGCAGACTGTTCAACAGTGAGTGTTACACACGAACACATTAACTTCATGCCTGTATTCCGAAAAGAGGTAGACCTGAGAATGATTTTCAGTGTTAGATTCTATTTCTAATTTCTGTTATTGCAGTAATGGGTTGCTAGTTTATCGCCCATAACACATTTGAACCTGGTTCTCGGTGTCGGGTCATAGTGAACATCCATCACGGGAAGGGGGTACCTACTGCTATTGGAATCTACACGGGTTAGCAGTTTCTTTTGCGAATAAATAAAAAACCGGCCAAGTGCGAGTCCAACCTCAAAAAATGTGATTTATCAGTATATTAGTATTAGTTGGTAAAATATACGTAATAATAAACATTATCACCAATTTTCAAGTTCATAGGTCAAGGAAATTCTTCGGATTTTTTTTTGTGACAGACGACGGACGGACGTATGAGTGACAACAATAGAGTTCCGTTAGGACCCTTCGGGTACGGAACCCTAAAAAGTCATGACCATTTCCAGAATAGGTATATGAAATCCATACTAAATCTAACGCTCATTAATTTGACCTATGTATTCAATTAAGAAACTAGTTAAGTTCTCATCATACTCAATTCCCGATTACTAGTACATTATACAGTCGGTAATTATCAAAACTGAAATACCTACCATGAAATCGGTAAACTAATTTTACCATATACAATTTTGTTCATAGGTACTTATCGCTTTTTAATTTCCAGGTCTATAGCGCGAACGGATCTTGACATGAGCTACATTACCAGTCGCGTCCTCGTGATGCCTTACCCGTCTGAGGGCTTGGAGAGTGCTTACAAGACTAATCACATAGATGACGTCAGGGTATGTATGACGTTAACCCTTTGCCATGCTTCGAACACAAATGATTGACAGAAGCTATCTGCAGTACACCAAAAAAAACTGGATTGAAGATTTAAAAGGAGATTATACGGGTGAAATTTTATTGACCGTTCAAATTCACACAGTAGATTCCTTGGCGAAAATTAAAATATACGTGTTTTTTCTTTCAGTATCTTTCAGTACTAAAATGTTGAGATACAGCAGCTGAAAGATATCCGAAAAAATATGCGTTCGTGGATACAGCCGAAGCGGGTTGTGTGGGAGGCCTGTATTTATATACCGTGTACGTTTAATAGACAGTAACAAAATATAACGTATATTATTTCGGCGTCGTTCTGTTAATTTACTAATATCTAATATTGTAGATAAACTCATGTTTACCGTCACTGAATTGTATTAAAATAAATAAACTCTTAAAAACTTCAGAAAAGCGCATTCTTGAGAGTTACGAAAGTCCTATAGGTGTTTGAATTAATATTTTTATGGCCATAAAAAAGCAAATACCGCAAATCTTACTTCCTAGACAGGGACTACAGATATACAATTGTGCACCACGGACGGTAATAAATAAAGCCCCAGATTGCATATTTATTGCCCTTGCCTTCGGCTCGAGCGTCAAATGCCCGCGATCAGAGACATGCTTTGTTTTACTGCTGCTACTGGGTAAGTAATGAATGGTATGTTCTTTTAGGCGTTCCTGGAGACACGGCATCCAGGCGGCAAATACTGCGTATACAATCTTTACCGCGGCGGTCGTTTACACTTCCCGCGCCACGCCACCGTATCGGACGCGTGGCAGCTGTGGCCCACCCCCGCGCACCGCGCGCCGCTGCTCGCGCCGCTGTACCGCCAGCTGCAGGCCATGTACCAGTGGCTGGGGCGGGACGAGCGCGCCGCCTGCGTCATCGCTTGTCAGGTGGGTTTTTACATTGTGCTCATTCCGGTTATTCCCACACTTTACCGCCAAAGTTGGAAACAGAAGGTTGGTGGTGGGTACAGAAGAAAATTCAACTGGCGCCCACAAATCATGTCTTGTTTTTTTAGTATTTAGATTTCCAGATCGTTCTGTTCATCATTCATCTTAGCTGCTCTCAAATTAGAAACGAAACGTAACCCTCGAATTATGGCTCACAAATCTTTGATGTGTACCTATGATAATTTTATTACAGTATTCACCTTTTCGACGCCAACCATCAGTTACGTCTACGACGGATATACCCGTCACGGCGTGCAGTGCGATATCAACCTACATGCATTTTTATAGGGTTCAACTTTGCGTTTGACATTCCCAAGTCATGGCGTGTGAGTGACAGCTTGCCTTGTTCCCTGTATATAACCTAACCAGGTTACAAACTCAAAATATTATTTATTCAAATAGCACTTTTGAATCAATCATTTACATAAGCTAAAAAAAAAAAAAAAAAATAAAAAAAAAAACGAAAAATAGGTAGGTTAGGTTCATTAGGTATCTTCAGATGCCCATAAATAGGCTCCGTCGACATGAAAAAATGTTCAAGGGTCGTCATAAATAGTATTTTTGGTGATGATTATGAAACTTGGTTATGTACGCGAAGCTTTTGTATTTGATATAAAGATAACGTTGAAGATGTTAATCCTAATTTCAGGACGGCAGGTCAATGTCATGCATGCTACTATGCGGGCTTCTGTTGTACGCGAAGCTAGTGACAGTGCCCGAGGACGCGCTGCAGATCTTCGCGGTGAAGCGCGCGCCCATCAACACGCCGCCGAGCCAGCTGCGATACCTATACTATCTCAATAATATTATTAGGTAATCTTAAAATCATTGAATAGGCCGAAATGTGTCAAATTTGTCCATTCAAAAAGCGACTTTACTGTAAACGCAAGAAGGTTCAAAATCTAATGGCAGTTTTATTAAATGTCGGACATTCAATAATTTCATCTATATAGTGCGTGACATCCACGACGACGCGCTCCTCCACACTCTCCAGTGTCTCATACTAATCTATGCGCAATTGTATGGTTTGGTCTGTGGAGGGCACTAGAGGTAGCTATAACGTCGCTATACTCATACTTCAAAAAAGTTCCATGTAGACATATTACAATACAATACAAATATTCTTTATTATTCACCTAAAAAAACATTGAAAACTACATTAAAATGAAACATGTTGATGGTAGACAACAGGCGGTCTCATCGCTAAAAATCGATCTCTTCCAGACAACCCTACATTTCGGTATAAAGAAATTATTTCACTCTTCGAATTATCAATAAGCAAAAACTTAAATAAGGAGACAGTCTTATGTTTGTAAAATGTGCCATCAAACTTTTGTCCACCAGTCAGTGACTGACCTAAAATTGTTAAATAACCGGTACAAAATTTGTGTATGTGTTCCCCATGTCTACCGGTGACGCGAATACAAGTCAAGTAAACAAAATCATTGTATTGTTGTGTTTTTTTCAACCGTCAACCCACAGGTTAAGTCTTGTTTGTGTGTTTCAGAGCTGAACCAATACTCCCGCACTTTAGGCCAGTCACACTAGTCTCACTGACTATTCAGCCAGTACCGCTATTTACGAAAGCCAGGTAAGGATTTTCATATGTTTGTCTAGAATTATATGTAGAAAAATTAATGTTAAAAATAACTAATGAATTTGCAGGGATGGCTGTAGACCGTACATTGAAGTATTCAACGAAGACAGGTTGCTGCTGTCAACGCTACAAGACTACGATAGGTTACACATGTACACAGCACAAGAAGGCAAGGTAAGAAGGTAATCGACGACCGCTTTAGCTTAGTTGGTAGGACCCTGCCTACGAAGCTGGAGGTCCCGGGTTCGAATCCCGGCCGGCGCATTTATTTGTGTAATGAGCACGAATATTTGTTCTCAGGTCTTGGATGTTTTCTATGTATTTAAGTATCTATTTATATCTATATATGTATGTATATCGTTGCTTAGTACCCATAGTAAGTGAAAGTGAAAGCAAGAACACAAGAAGAAGTGAAGTGAAGTACAAGCTAGTTTGGGACTAGGTTGATTTGTGTAAGATTGTCCACAAATATTTATTATTTATTTAATCGAAGCCAAACGAAATTTGCTGGTAAACTACCAAAATTTTACTCAGACCCCCAATCTAGGCATTTGGAAACTTCGTCATTTTGCGATCTAGGCATTTTGAAACCTCATCATTTTGCGATCCAGGCATTTTAAAACCTAGTAATTTAGCGATCTAGGCATTTTAAAACTTCATCATTTTGCGATCTACGCATTTTGAAACCTTGTTATTTTGCGATTTAGGCATGGTGAAACCTCGCCATTTTGCGATCTAGGCATTTTGAAACCTCGTAATTTTGCGATTACTTGTTGTAACTATGAACCGGACCCATATTAAAATACTTATAAAAATCTCCAATATTAACAGAGTTCGGACTTCGGACGAATGGGTGTCATTAAATTACTCGCAATAATGTTATCATGTTGTCACCCTGTCATATAATGACGCCCATTCGTCCGAACTGTTATCAATGATTAATAAATAGTTTGTCAGTTTTCTTCATTTCTGTAGTGTAGTTGTAACCCGCACCTACTATGAGTATTGTGTTTGGCCTGAACGTTAATTGGTAGAGAATGCCTTATGGCATTAAGTTCGCCTTTTATGTCTGTAATCTGTTACTGTGCAATAAAGTTGAAATAAATAAATAAATCTCCAGTAAAATATCATTCAATTTTAATTTAAACTTTCGTGAGACATGTTATAACTTTATTTTACTAAACGGTTAAAACTCACGTATTAATTGTCACTTCGGGCGACATGTTTCGAAGTCTTCGGGAGTTCTTCCTCAGGATGAGTGCGTCTGCGACCCGCGCCGATTGCACAGAATCGCAATCAATATCGATATCGTGTGCAATCGGCGCGGGTCGCAGACGCACTCATCCTGAGGAAGAACTCCCGAAGAGTTCGAAACATGTCGCCCGAAGTGACAAATAAATCATTCAATTTGCCTCGTACTGTAACTAAGCAACTCGCCTTACGGTTTGGACAATACTGATGTAACATTTGATCAAAATATAACGTCACTGCGTAATTTGATTAAAATGTAACGGCTCGCTTCATCGTCGGTCTCATCTTTGCCCCTTGGCTAGATGCTGGCCAAAAGCAATCTCATTTTAAATAAAAAAAAAATTATCGCTTCAGGTAACATTGCCACTAGACACTACAGTATGCGGGGACGTTCTCGTGGTCGCTTCACACGCGCGCCAGCAGCTCGGGCGAGTGCACTGCGTGCCCATGTTGTCCGTATCCTTCCATACTGGCTTCCTGCAGCCCACACAGCACGCCATCAAGTTCACCAGGCGAGTAACTTGTACCAGTAGTTCACTGTGTTGACAGCAGAAGGGACAAAAGGTCTCTCGCACTCAACACAGTGCATCCTCGGCAGCTCTGGCACCCTTACTCACCTCCAGGAACACATTACATATTTGTATAGTAAATAATGATGATATGACTGTGGTCTTCTGCAAGGCGGAGGTATTTTACATCTATACAGCCAAAAAAAGTAACGTTTCCAGGTTTAAATCGGACTTATAAAAATCCATGAAAAAAACAACTTTAACGGATCGAGATATCGCGAAAATCGTCATTTTTGGACATTGATATTTTTATGTTAGGATCCCGGAAATTACTAATACAGTTGGGCTATACGAAGATAGTATATTATGTAAATAGAACGAGTGTAGAATATTTCACAAAACCTATTGAGGCTATTTAAACTAGGGTGACCCGAAATTTTTGACCGCCAGTGTACTTACTTCTTCTTCTTTATCCCGTTACCCTCTGCTGGGGTGTAGGGCTCGAATCAATTCTCTCCATTTGCTTCGGTCTTGGGCAAGTTGGGTTACTTCTTCCCAGTTCATCCCCATAGAACCCAACTCTTGATCCACGGAACGCCGCCAAGTTGTTCTGGGGCGTCAGCCAAGCCAGAGCCTTCTTGCATAAGTGGGAGTTCGGTTATCGAATGATATGACCGATCCAGTGCCATTTCCGTACCAGTATCAGTAGTGTACTTACTAGTATTACTATAGTACATTACTGCAGAGACCAGTAAGTAAGCCATCCTGGACGAGTATGAGTTAGCCGGCCGAGCCGAAGGCGAGGTCCGGCTATAATACGAGGCCAGGATGGCACTTACGGTCGAAGCTTGTATAGTGCTTTTCTCAAAAATGAAACAAGTTGTATGAATAACAATATTTAAATAATTTTCGACAATTCCGCCTCGATCGTTCTAAAATCGTAGTTAAAGAACCAGCTGTGCGCTGGCGCGCTCGCGGCGCGCGCCAGGCTGGCGCCGGGCGGGCTCGCGGGGGACGCGCTCCGCCAGCTCCAAACTTATGATATGTAATGGGATTTACATACTTACTTCCTGGACAGTAGGTGTTACTTCCTGGACACTTCTGGCAACTGTCCAGGATGAGCCACTTTCGGATATTGTCTTCACAGATGTTATGAGAACATTACATACTATTTTTGAGAAAAATTTATTAATGTCTATCTGTTATGCAGGTCAGAGATCGACGGCATAGAGGACACCGCCTCAGTAAACGAGCATTTCCCCTCGAATGTCTCCGTAGTGATCAGCCTAGTAGTCCAGAACGGGGAGAGACGGAAACCGCGCTCCGACCCCTGGGAGGAGGACCACTCCTTTCCGGTTCGAACGCCGGACGTACTGTTCTCTACCACACTGGAGAGAGACGAGACCGTTGATAACTTCGGTAAGTCGCACTAATATTACGTACTTTCATTATCTGTTTAAATATTTTTTAAATCTGTTACATTTACGGAATAACCGCTTAATAAGGGATGATGCATTAATCACGTGAAGTTTTTAGCAATTTTTTTTAACCTCTATTTGGTGATGCGAGGTAAAGAATTAGAAGATTTCAAAAACAGCAGAACCCCCCCTTGCCTTCCAAAAGTCGCACTTTCAATCAAAAATAAATACAAGTGATACCTCACACTCACCCCCCCCCCCCCTTGTGATAATTATTTGGTGACTATTTCCGAACCCCCTCGTTGTTATGATGTACATACTGTACTGTGTTATTTTTGTTGATGTTATGCAATATATGTATGTATTATATTGTCCCCTTTAGAGCCTCACGTGAATAATCTACGATCCCTTACACTTAACGATTACATTCTGTATAAGAATCTAATACGACTTATATTTGTATAGGCTGGTGCTAGCTTGTCTATTTATCAACTCTTTATACATTGTATGTAATATATTTATGTATCTATGTTTGCGCAGCTAATCTACGAAGCAACCCTACGGCTATACCACCACCAAGTATGTCGTAGTGTGTGTTTTAGATAATTTATTTGTATATACTGCACAATTGCACATATCCATAAACATTATGGGCACTTAATATGTTTTTACACATTATACAAATTACGTAGGTACCCTAACCCTCGCATGTTTTACTCGTTTACCTAATATCTTGACGTTAAACCGTGGTTTACCATTCAAGATTGTGTTATAGCTTAGAATCGTATTACAAAAAAAAAAAACAACATAACTGCTTATTATTATAGGGGAACGGGACTTAATCGCGTAGTATAACTGCTTATACTGGTTGACACTCTGCCACGAATAATTTAAATGACAGCTGTAGGCCTAGCACGTTGCGCTCGAGAGTAGGTATGTCGGCGTATCTTGACCTATCCGTCACATTCTAACAACGCCAATCAGAAAAAGACGCGTAGCTCGAGAAAAGTCGAGATATTCTCGAGCGCAACATGTGCTACGGGCGCAGATGTCGACCAGTCTATTCAGTTATGTTGTTTTTGTAAACATGCCTTCAAATGTTAAAGTGACAGATAAAGTCAAACGAATTTTGGCGGCATTATAAAACATTTATATAGCAACATATATATAGCATTATAAACGTTTATGAATATGTCCTTTTGTATAAATTTGGGGGGGGGGGGGGGGGGCAATATTACTACAGCTTACCCTACTTTAGCCGAAGCGCATGCCGTTTTAGGTTTGTGACAAGTTTACCGAGGGTGAGCCTCTGTTTCCCGAACTAGGTTGAAACCTGTGACTCGGGAGGTTTCAAGAGTTCATGATATCTAAAATTCGTGGTATACTTAGTTACAGCGGAGTACCCTACAGCTTCTGCGATTTAACAATCATTTCTTGGGAATAGGTTTAAAACACGCAATGTTGATTGATCAACAAAAATCGACACAATACCTAAATAGGCACTTAGGTGCACCAGATGTAGCACCCATATTCACCCTACCAGTTGTCACGCGTGATCTCCTAGAAAAGGCCTTGCGACCCATGCTTAAAAAGCGGGGAACGGTTGATGTCTTTGACATCTCACTTAACATTATTATTTGTTTATGGCCTGTTATTGGTGACATACTTGTAGTCCTTATTAATCTCATTTTTGAGACGGGCACATACCCTCGGGTTTTAAAAAAAAACGAGGGTGTGTCCTGTTTTCAAAGGGAAGGGCGACCGGTGTGACGTTAATAACTACAGACCGATTACGATTGTACCAACTATTTCTAAACTAGTCGAAGCCGTCTTGTCTTCTCATCTAATGGATCATCTGGAATCGAATAACTTGCTTACGGAAAATCAATTCGCGTACAGACAGAGAAAGTCTACAACAACAGCAGCGTACAGGATATTCGATTGCATTATGACTGGGTTGGATGAGAGGGACAGGATGGCGGCGATATTGTGCGACTTGTCAAAGGCATTTGACGTTATCAGCCACGAGCTGTTGTTGACGAAATTGAAAGCTTATGGCGTTCTAAATGAAGCTCACTGTTTGTTTACCTCGTTTTTGACAGAGCGTAGACAAGTCGTAAAACTACTAGTGAACGGTAGATTGGTGCAATCAGACACTGGTGATATAAATGTAGGTATTCCTCAAGGCTCGGCCTTGGGAAATACCCTGTTTCTTTTATTTATAAATGATCTTCCGTCGAACATCGCGGCCGGGCTGTCAGTTTTGTTCGCAGACGACACTACTGTAATAGTTGGTGCGAAGACCTTTGACCAATTAAGTGAAAAAATAAACCAGGCTTGCACGCAACTACAGACATGGTTTGTGGCTAACGGACTGTTGTTGAATGTGACTAAATCGAATATCATGCTCTTTTCTGGCCGCAAAGTACCAACACCACTGTCAATAACAAGATGTTCGATGCCACTGTGCGATGAGAGTCGGTTCCTTGGGTTTATCATAGACTCCAATTTGAATTGGAAGCGCCATGTTGACAATCTATGTGATAGGTTGAGTAGTGCTGTCTTCGCGTTGAGAAAGTTAAAGCCGCTGATTTCAGATGACGCACTGAAGCAGGTCTATTTCGCACATTTTCATTCCCTTATGACCTATGGTACACTCTTATGGGGAAACTCCACGGACGCGCAAAGAGTGCTTATCATGCAGAAACGTGCAGTCCGTATACTCGTAGGAGTTAAGCATAGGCATCCTTGTCGGGAGTTATTCTCAACTCAACGCATAATGACGCATTACTCACAACATCTGTTTGAGTTGCTTTTATTTATACGTAAAAATATCACCAAGTTTACACGAGTGAACGTAGCTGGTAAACAGATACGTTCATCGGGACGCCTAATGACAGTACCTCGTCGCATGGCGCTTTCAAGGAAAAATCCCCGAGTTATTGGTCCAACTTACTTTGAACACCTGCCTGCCGATCTAAGAAACGAACCCTGTGACGAAACATTTGACGACGGCGTAAACTGAGAAATCTTTTGTTGGATAACCCTCTGTACTCAGTTAAGGAGTTCATGGAAATAATATTTTAAGTAATTCGTTAGATTCCTTGACATTATTATTTATCTGATTTGTTTTATCATTGTTTTTTTTTTATATCGATACTGATTATTTTGTTCTTATTATATGTTATTGACGATCCCTTGTGGGAGATACCTATTCATTCAATGTATTGACATTTTAACTTCATTTTTATTATTAATTATTTTGTTGACGATCATGATAAGGATTCTTATAATTTTGACATTGCATGCAAATTTATATTGTAATTTTTCTCATGAAATAAATAAATCTAAATCTAAATTCGTGGTATACTTAGTTACAGCGGAGTACCCTACAGCTTCTGCGGCGCCCGCGCCCCCCGCGGCTCCCCCCGCGCCCCCCCGCCCCGCGCGGCCCGCGCCGCCGTCGCCCGCGCCGCCGCGCCCGCCGCGCGCCGCGCCCGCAGCCCCCACCCCCGCCGTCGCCCTCGCCGCCGCAGACACCCCCGCCCCAGAAACAGTTGACTTCCTCAACCTGGCCCCGCCCAAGCCGACGGACGAGAAGAAGTTGAAGAGCGGAGATTCGTTCGACTTCTTCGGCATGATGGAAAAGCAAGATGCGTTTGGAGATTTTCTGGGTGGGCAGGCGGCGCCCGATAATCCACAGGTGAAATTCTCTGTTTATTTTCTTTTCGTCAAGTAATCTTTTTTGTAATGGCATTCTTTTATATTTATAGTGTGAACATGCATAGAATTGCACATTCTTTCAGGTATTAAAAGTGCAATAGTAGTCGATAGAATATAAGAACTTTAAATGTTTGTCAAGCGGATGCGTCCGCTCCGAGCCTCCCTAATAAGGCTTAATTAGAAGTGTTATGATTGAAAAATTCAATATTACAAGGGATTACCACGGTGGCTCAATTGGTAGAACAATGGACGGATTCCAGAGGTCGTGGGTTCAAATCCCACCTGTGGTGTTTAATTTTTAAATTTTCACTTTGATTAAAAATTGAGAATATAAGAAATCGACCAAAAACACGTTTTAGGATTGTGTGAACAGCTGTCCGTAAATTTGCAGCCATTCGCCTCCGAGTCCATATTCGGGTCGGTCCCGCCGGCGGACGCGCCCGCCGCCGACCCCAACTTCGACCCGTTCGGCCTCAACGACCCGCTGCCCAAACAGGAGAGCCTCCTCACCCCGCAGCTGGTTAAAGATGATGGTCAGTACTTTGTAAATTTCCAGCCATTTGCCTCCGAGTCCATATTCGGGCCGGTCCTTGATTTCCTACTGCTGTAATGCCTAAGCCGTGTTCCGAATCACGCCAAAAATGCTCGCAGCGCTTACAGTGCTGACGGCCGATCCAAATCAAATAGCGCGCTCAAGGCCGCGTGAGTAGTGTTTTGTTTCGGACCGGTATTCGCTTGAGCGCGCTTACGATCGGACCGATTCACGCTCATAGCCCGTGTTTACTGTCATCACTGTCATGTTCATATATCAAACGGCAACTTGACGTTTGGCTCAAGGTGCTTACGCCTGGGAGTGTGAGCACCGTGAGCGCCGTCCATGACATCATCAGTGACGACACGACATCTCATGTAAGCGCTATGAGCGTGAATCGGTCCGATCGTAAGCGCGCTTTGAGCGCTGTAAGCGTGATTCAGTAATTTCGGAACATGCCTCTAGTAATTTAACAAGAGCCGAACGAGCTAATAATAAAGCATTTCAAAACGAGGGCTTCAATAATAGTGAGATTTCTAGGCATCTAAACTTGACACATGACATGACGTTAACACATAATAAAAATAACCACATAATAAACATATAATAAAATTAATAAAGGACGAGAGCAATTGTCACTGCTATAATATTATTACAAGGGGAAATCGACCTTGTTGTTTCATGACGTTCAAATGAACCTCGACCGTAGGGTAGTAGACCACATTTTTTGCCGACTATCAAGCTGGAGCTAATCTGATGTACACATGTGTCCATTATTGTGAATATGAATATGGCTGCATAACAACATTAATAACGTCCACGTGTCCTATTAAACAGTTAGTAAGCAGCTCTTATAAGAGCTGTTACTCATACAAATGCTAATATAATGTTGATATAGTTCCGCTGTGCAGCTATGTGCTGCATTATTTGTGCCCAAATTAGAGTTATATCAGCAGCATATATGATATAACTCTGATATAATGCTAGCTTATGCAGCTGAAGGTTCACTAGTGCACCGTTTTAATGCTGTTATACAGCACTGTGCTACTTGGGTGGTTTACTTGTATGAATACAGATTAATTGCATTGAACTCAATTTAATAAAAAGAATACGATTTATTTTCCGATTTCACGCCGAAAGTACGCCGCCGCCGCCGATTTTTTGGCAAACGCCGCCGCCGATCATTTTTAAATCGGCGCACATGTCTAATCTGATGATGGGGCGGAAAGCGGCCATAGCAACTCCTAAACTGCACAAGATACACTCATCGTGTTTGGGCTCATCGGAACCGTCTCCACGAGTTACGACTGTGAAAAAAAAGTACAGTTGGCAATAAAAGCATGTACCAAAAACAGAAATTTTCTTTGGCAGCCCGATCTCAAAGCGTGCCGCTGGAACAGCTCAAGAAGGACCCGTTCGCGGACCTGGGCCTGCTGGGCTCGTCGATCGGCAACGTGTCCGCCCCCGCACCCGCCCCTGCACCCGCCCCCGCGCCCGCGCCCGCGTCGGCCACGCCGCGCGCGTCGCCCGCGCACGCGCCCGCGCCGCACAACACCACGCCCGCGCGCTCCCCGCAGCACCAACCCGACTACAGGTAGGGCGAATTTTCAGCGTTTTTTTGAGTTTTCTCGTCACTGTCATTGTCAAATAAGATGATAACCATACGGCACTAAGTCCGCCTTTTGTACGATAAAGTTTACTTTGTGTAATAGAGATTAAATAAATAAATAACCTGAGTTGACATTTGTTAAAAACGGAAACCAAGTCTTATTTGATTAAAGCTCTCCCGGTTTGTCCTACTAAAATTGTGGGCCGACAAATACTTCATAGACATACTTAGCTTATAAGATCATAGCTAAGCATACGTAACACGCGGTAAATGGTCTTTAACGTCTATTTAGCGCTAACTTAACAATTTAATTCTTCCGACACCACATTCAGTTCCCAAAAATCGTCGTATTGCTTGAATAGGCTAAAGGCTAAATGAACTTCTTGAGACAGCCCAAGCGTAGCGACTGCATCCATACTGTAGTACGTCTTGACCAAAAACGGTTAAAAACCATAGTTCAAACCTTGGCGGCGCTGCATAGTCCAATAGATCAAGAAAAAAAGACTGTCAAAAATACTGTCCAGCTGGCAGGACACTGCCAAATTAAGGGATAAATATAAACTCGCAGTCGCAATGTCTGATGACTAATAAAGTAATAAACTTCCTTCCAGTCGAACACACTTCGAGCCAGCCAAAACGCCGATGGACGAGAAGCCCAAGAAGCCCGGAGACGTGTTCGGAGACTTGCTCGGCAGCCAGGGCTACGAGTTCGCGGCTAAGAAGGACGCCGGCCCGCGCACAATGAACGCCATGCGCAAGGAGGAGATGGTCAAAGAGATGGATCCGGAGAAGATCAAAATAGTCGAATGGGTAAGTCTATCCGGTTACACTAAGCCAAAATTTACACACGAGTTTCATTACACTGCGGGTCACGGAACTATAACGAATCCAATCGTTCCATAAAACCGCGCAATGTGGTTAAAACTCGCAAGCGCGTCTCGAACGTGCGTATTAGGACCTTAACAGAGACTTGCGGGTGAAGTATCTTCCACAAAAGCCGGTAGACGTGTTAGGTGACTTGCTCCGTCATTCAGAAGGAGTTCGCGGCTAAGATGGACGGCCTGCTGCAAGAAGGGCATGTTTGACATAGACAGAAAATATTTATTAAACATCACATTCATGTCTTGGTCAAGACTTAAAACTAACAAAAGGTATAATGAAAATGTTTAACAGGACTTGACTCAGCAGTCACCATACATGTTGCAGCAAATATACTGCAACGCTGATTTTCAGTCAAACCCTCCTATTGATATTGGTTAGAATATTAATGCACGTTGGCACGTCGGAACAGTGTAGGTACATTTGACTTATCTAGGTAATGTTAATCTACTTATAAATGAAAGTGTGTGTGTGTGTGTGTGTGGTTATATGTGTGTGTGTGTTTGTGTATGTGTGCGCATGTGTGTTATATATAAGGATTATGTATAATGGTAGCTGATGAATAGTAGTATAACATATATTATAAAAAACAAGAAGATATAATTTAAAAGCCACGGCTATGATTAGGCTTGGAGATATGACGGTAGGACTCGACTGCCAGGAGGTAAGGCTTTTTGTATTCGGAAGAGGTGTCGTTTTTAATGAAGTTTGAAAGTGTTGTGTGTTGTTTGTTTGGACATGTACTCAATCGCCCCTCCCCCTGTATCCGCACTAGTGTGTCGCATTAAATGTACCCCAGAAACCAATGTAGCGACAGCACTGTCCGACATCTGAGAAGTTACGTAGCGGCCGCTATGCGAGTCCCTGTCAATGAATGTGTTAACCGGTTTGTTTCAGACGGAGGGCAAGAAGGCGAACATTCGCGCGCTACTGTGCTCGCTGCACACCGTGGTGTGGGCGGACTGTCGCTGGACCCGCTGCGACATGGCGCAGCTCGTGTCGCCCGCCGACGTCAAGCGCAACTACAGGAAGGCCTGTCTCGCGGTACACCCGGACAAGGTAACATTAACTCTAGAAACCCATTTTATACGGTGGCGAATAATCTTACGGTCTACCTGATGGTAAGTAGCCACCGAAGCCTAGCCGCTTGCGACTCCAAAAAAATCACAAACGCGTTGCAACATGCCAACCCTAATGATTATGTAGTCAAGGTAGACCTTCAGACAAATTTTGAGTGACTGGAGAAAAACTGGCCGGTTTAAGCGTTATTTTCCACCATTGTCTAAATCGCGACTGTTACACTTGTCATGACCAGATCTAGAGCAAAATAAAGACGAATTGTCAAAGTCGCCACATAAGGGATGTGAGTACCTAATATAATAAATAAGAGAATATTCAGAAGAACATTATTAATTATTATGAATAAAAGGTACCGGTTTTTTCCTACTGGCTAATGTGAGTTACAGCTAGGGCAGTGAAGCGCACTCAACTCACACACTAACTCGACAAAATTTTAGTTATAGATCTCAGGTTACCGGCTGTTACTTTTCACCTTAGCATCAAAAAACTTTCTGCTCTCCATACCTCACTATTTGCCTCAATTTCGGCCGATTTAACAATTTAAAAATCATCTATTTTCAGCAAATGGGCACGGATAATGAGAACATAGCCAAAATGATCTTTATGGAGCTAAACAACGCGTGGAGCGACTTCGAAAACGACGCCAAGCAACAGAATCTCTTCCAGTCTTAAAAACCATCACTCCTCACCACGATCCTCGATTCTTGGTATTGTCCATTGTAAACAATCTGTCGCTGATCGAAATATTTACAACTGTCATCATTGATAACTATTGGGGATATTTGTGCCAGCAGTTTGAGTTAATAGAGATATTCCAACGTGGTAATATCCCCGACAATCACAAGACTGGGGCCGCTAATATGAACATATTGCTTCCTTGGGTCACTTGTTAACTTCACAAGTCAATTTTTTCAATGCCCGCACCAATGTTGATCAAAATAATGAAGTTTTACCACATTGTGTGGTAGTTGAAACACGACTGTTCTTTTGTAGCTAAGCAAATGTTCACATTTGCGTTAAAATAAATTACTCCATTAACTTTTATGGTTATCTACTTCGAATCAAATAAATATTGTAAGGTTCCTAGTTTGACTATGGGGCCCTATAAAATATATTCGTATCCACTGGAAATACTACTCGAAGACATATGGGAAAAATAAGATGAATTTTTTCCCTATTTCCTCTTTTCCTCCTCTCCACTCACTCCCAATATTATATTACTGCAGAGTGACAGTGATACAAAATGTTGGTTTGGTACAGTCGCTAACAACGATATCTGTACACTTCAGGGTGCTCATAAATATCTATGTTCAGGTATTTGTGAGCGCCTTTCTGCACCGATTTATCTGATGGCGACAGTACGAATGCCACATTACACTGAATATGACATTACGCGACTAAAGTCATATTTACGCATGTACGCGACTCGCATGCGAGTTGTAACTACGTTGCGTGGTTTCATAGAGCGATTGAACTTGTTATACCTTTGTGACCCGCAGTGGAATGAAAATGCGCGCGAGTCTCATACGTGTAAATACGGCTCAAGGTTTAAATTTATATTTTGTACATGTCCCCCAAGGCGAAGAGGCCATGATCGCGGCAGAATTATAGTCAAGATAAAATATTATTAAATAATATAATTTGTTGACACTGAAGAGGAAGAAATGAGCACCTTACGTTCTTCCTGGTATAACTATTATTAATAAATACACAACAATAGTATAAGTAATGCTGTTATGTTCAAAGTTAATCTAATAGTCAATGTATAAAAGTAAAGCAGTGCATGTAGAGTTAGGAGGTCAAATTATTATTGCCGGCGAAAAGTTTAATGATGATATAAATACTGTATATTCGGAAAATATAAATATATGGGTATTTAGAACGCCGCAAGGGTACTAGATATTCTGCCATACAGCATGTCAGAAACGATTTTTCAAAACAAAAGACTGCAACGATTTTAGTTTGTGCCCTCCTTTTTTGTGTAGTAGTATCTTGTATATAGAAGTATTGTGGACACGGAGACTTAGTTTCATGAATCTTTCAGAAAAAGTGACCCAACAGAGTTCCTGATAATGTTCACTATACTAATATAACTTTCTGAGGTGCTGTATGTTTGCTTAAAAAAACTATTATATGGGTTCAACTGCTTAGCGCGTTAGGCTAAATATCAATATTCTTTAGTACAGTGAAGGGCACCAATATGTATACATTTTTTCACCTTATCCCATTGAAATAAGGGCCAAAAATGTATACATATTTATGCCCTCGACTGTACCAGACGCAATCATTTAACTTGCACAGTTTCGAATTTTGTAGAGTTCCGTCAATTAAGATTGTTTATCTACACCCATATCATAAATCCTCTAATATGCGTTCGGAAACCGTAGAAAATGACTCTCATTTCAACATTCAATGAATTTATGGCAATTTTCTTATCTGTGGCTAAGGCTACAGCAGTAATAAAATATTTCATTTTAATCTCATATATGATGTTAAAATATTACGTCAAACAAAACTGTCAAAATTTAAATGTCAAAGTTGACATGTCCCTATTCTAGTATCACTGAAAATTCAAATTCAGTCGATGCGAAATGTCAGCTCGATGTTTTTTTAGTATATATCGCACGAAATTTGAGCTATAACGACATGATCACATCAGAATAAGGACTCTTTACTTTTTAAAATAACATTCAGGTATCGGTTGCCAGTTCTGATTTCGATATTTCCGCAACCGTGCAAAAAAGGTTGTATTAACACAATTATTGTATTTATTTACTACGGTTTCTGAACCCATCTTAGAGTAATTATAATATGTGTGTAGATAAAGTAATGTATGCAACTGTACATAATTAGGCATTAAAACACTCGTGTGACCTTATTATGAAACTCGCCTTCGGCTCGTTTCATAAAACACACTCGTGTTTTAATGCCCCTCATTATGTACCAGTTGCATAAACTACTATTATGACTGTTGCATCTAATACGATAACACCCCTCTTTTTGCGTCGGGGGTTAATAAAACTATATTCACATGATTTAAACTGGCTGGCTGGCTGGGCTTTCACGTAGTTTAAGAAACCACTTTCCAAGTATTGAAATAGTTGATCAGAATCAAGATACTAGTGACATTGCATCCGGCAGCAACGAACAAAGTCAGACCTCAACAATTCAGGAGATAAGGCAATACGAAATATTGTAGTTTCTTATAAGACTGGTTTCTCGATGTTTTAGCAGCTTATTTCTTTGCACCGGCAAAATAGCAATATAATAGTTTATAATGTATAAGATTGGTTATCTAAAAAAACTTCAATGTTATATTGTACTTATTAGGCTTTTAAGAATTTTGGCTAGGTGTGTACATTCCTGATTTAATTATGAGGTTATTTTTGTATGTTTTTCTCAATTCGTGGTTTGGCTTGAATAATCACTCATGGTATGGTGGGCATGGTGGCCTACCATATTATGTATTGGTGTATCTCTTAAGTTACGCTGACTAAGTTTTATATGATCTGTTTCGCCTCATTATATTCTGCAGATTTATTCATGTTCCTTTTAGTATTTAAAACAATGCTTAATTTAGCTATTTCTGTATAAATAATTGC
This sequence comes from Cenopis cana, assembly GCA_951800055.1. Lineage (NCBI taxonomy): Eukaryota > Metazoa > Arthropoda > Insecta > Lepidoptera > Tortricidae > Cenopis > Cenopis cana. Next base: position 15,526,031 of record OX637479.1, on the reverse strand, counting down.
AATACTTTGAGCCAGTGAGTACAATCGCACGGGAATGTGTTTGAAATGTATATTTTGCTTAAATAGTAATTAATATCCACGTGCGATTCATAATAAAGAAGTTCAAATAAAAAGAAAATATGGAATATATTTTAGTATTTTATTACTCCCAACCATTTCGTTCTTATCTGATACTTATATGTACTTATACAAAAGCCGTCCGCTACCGGTGACTGGGATCCCCGGCCGGATAACAAAAGAATGTTTTGTTTTTTTTTTCACTGGGAGAGGACGGGTTTACTAGCAATAGCACGGTGACTCTACTACAACTACTTTGAGTTTGTCATGTCATGACATATGAGTCGGTTAACTTCAAACTCGGGTAAATCCATTTCTGAAATTTTTAAAGATTTTTGTATATAATAAAAGGTTAAGAAATTGGTTTTGTTTCTATTTCATGGGTTAAGTATAATTTCGTGTAGTTTTTGAGAAAAATAAAGTTAAGATCACAATATTTTATCAAAATCAGGTAAATCCATATGACAGTTTATTTCAAATGAAGGCAAGTCCATCAAAGCCAATCGGCGAAAGAAGTTTGTTCAATATGGCTGTCAGTATTTTTTTTCAAATTAGATAAATCCAGGTCTGTTAAATCAAAATTATACAAATCCACATTGAGTTTTTTCAAAGATAGATAAATTGCAATCGATTATATCAAATGAAGGTAAATCCAATCAAAATTTTTTTTTTTTAAAAGAATACACTAGTTTAGATGGTTTTTAAGTTGAGTTTGTCGAACAGGATCGATTTTTTCAATGCTTTAGCCATAATAAAAATAATCCTTTTCAAATCACCGAATTATCACTTTTTTTTAAATAATCTCCCAAGTGGTTAGTGGATTTATCTGAGTTTGAAGTTAACCGACTCATATGCTCTTAGTTAATTGGATATTCCACTAAAGCTTAAGCCAAACAGAGAGCGGGAGGGCGGTAGCGGCGCGTGAGCGGGCGGTAGCGGGACGTGAGCGGCGCGTGAACGGGCGGTAGCGGCGCGGGAGCGGGCGGTAGCGGGACGTGAGCGGGACGGGAGCGGGCGGTAGCTCCCGCGCGGCTCCCGCCTGCTCCCGCGCCGCTACCGCCCGCTCCCGTCCCGCTCACGTCCCGCTACCGCCCGCTCACGCGCCGCTACCGCCCTCCCGCTCTCTGTGTGGCTTAAGCTTAACACTAATGCAACAGTTTCTATAGACAGTGTATATACAATTTACATTGGTGTTAAAGTAGGATATCCAATGGAATAAGAGCATATCATGTCAGTGCCGTACTTAAAGTAAATAATTTACCTTCACTGTGTCGTGTCTGCATCAAAGCAAACGCTCGTTTGTTTCAGTAATCGATTTTATAGCATCACCGCGCTGCAATATTACGTCGTGTGCGTATCGCTCTCTAAACGAAAATAATAAACTACAGCTTTTGTCAGCTCTGTTCCATTTTGACGTCCATGCATCCGTATCGTTCTAGAAGTTCCTGCTTCTTCTTCCTGAGCAGGGCTTCTTCTATATCCTTCTGCGACGGCACGGCCACGTGCGACGTGATGATCTGTGGCTCCATGTCCTCGTCATCATCCGCTCGCTTGTCATCGGGCTGTAAAATAATATGCATATTTCTTTTATTTAAACTTTATTACACAACAAGGAATATGGACAAATAGCGGACTCAATGCCATAAGCCATTCTCTACCAGTCAACCATTGGGCTTAACAGAAACATATGTTGAAGGCTACACCATATTTTGCAGCCCAATAGCTACATTTCTTTTAACATCTTGACCGCCAGTCACGTATAGATGACAAGAGCTGCCGTGCCTACAACGCCACTGTAATGTATACATGAGAACACGTACAAATGTAAAAGCAACCTACGTGCTCTCCATTAAGGTTCATTTTCCGTCTTTCTGCTACAAAGACGCGTCTGAGACACGACTTACGTAATTTACTGTGGCGCTCAAGACTTAATTGCACTGCAGTTGAGTAGTACGAATTTTGACATAAATATGTGGTCCCTATTATGTACTTACATCTTCAGGATATATGTTTTCTTCCTCGGGTAAGTCTTGTTCCTTGTTCTCCTCTTTGTTTCTCTTCCACTCGTCGACAGCTCGAGCTATCGCTATAATTTAAGAAACACGTTGATTCAGTTTCCATACACAAAGCAAATGCTTAGTAAGTCATATTTAGAGGAGATTCTTTTTGGAGAGGGCTGAAAGGGCAGTTGACACATTCGCTGAACTCACAATCGACTTTACGCACATATTTATAGCGTAATGGCGTCGAATTAACGAATATTTCTGAGACACAATAAGGTATTGTGCATTTTATATGTGCTAGTCTAAGTTTAAGAATTGAGTTTATTCCAAGATTAGTTCCTACAATTTTAATGTTTAAGCTCAAATTAATTGCTTATTCTGGTTTGGTAATTATAGTAGTAGTATATTATCAGTAATTCGTCCAAAGAGGTACAGTTACCCATCTTATAATTAGTATCAGCTAAAGTAGCCAAATTAAACGGCGTATAATTCCAACATGTCTCGCCCTGTCTCACCTTCTCTCTCGGCCTCCCTCTCGAGCGGTATGAGCAGTCCGTCGTCGTCGTCCCGGTAGCCATAGTAGTCCGCGTCGACGTCCCGCATGAGGTCGGCGCGAGTTCGTCGCGGCGGTGGCGGCGGCTCTTGCTCGAACAGCTCTCTCACTCCTGCGACACGCATCATCATTTTCATGAAGCTCATCATCATCAACATCATCCTCCTAACGTTTGTAGGTGATCCTAAATGAACTCGGGGTTCGCTTTAGCACCTAATCGTCAGATTTGGTGAAGGTAAAGGCTACCTGGACTACATTTATCGCGCCTTAACCTTTCGAAAACCCAACGTTTATCCAGAAAGCCACGGCTATTGACAATTTTCCACGCCATGTAAAACACAAAAGCTGTTACTCACACGCCACGACACGGGAATGTCAAACGCGAAGTTGATCCCTATGCATGTAGGTTGATATCGCACTGCCCACCATTTATTTATTTATTTTACAAACTATCTTTTCATTATTGCATTCGGCGACCGCCTTAATGTAATTGTCTACTACTTATGCCTACAATACTTAAATTCGCGTTTGAACCTGTTGCCGCATCAGTCTAGCTAAGATGGTCGCATTTATGTCGGACATATGGCATTCGTCCCTTACTAGCAGGGGCGGATGGGGCGGCCGCCCCAGGCGCCGGATGTCAATGGGCGCCAAGCGCGGGATGTCAAGGGGCGCCAAACTGGCAACGTCGAAAAATTTCAAACCAAAGGGCGCCCAAAGACCATATCGCCCCACCCGGATCTAGGGCTAGGGCCGGCGCTGCTTACTAGCAACTACTAGCAAGTGCGAGGGACGAATGCTATATGTCCGACATAACCGCAATCATCCTACAGGTATGGATGTTACCTGGCAGGTCCTTGGCCGCGCCGAAGTACTTGTACCCGCGGTTGCCGGGCACCTCGCGCCCGTCCTGGTCGAGCATGCGCGGCCCGACGCGCGCGTGGTCCGGCCCACCGAGCGACTTGATCTGCACCTCCCAGTGCCGCTTCTCGCGCATCAGCTTGTTGATTTCGTCGTTCAGGTCGCGGATCCGGAACTCGCCTAGACCGGCTGAACAAAAACATTTATTTAATTTATCTATACATGGATATCGTAATAAAAAAGGTGATGAAAAAGAAACGGCGGACACCTCTAAAGAATGTAACCGCTAACCACCAAACACGCAATCGAATTTCGATACGTCGATCGTCTATCGATTGGACTGGTCTAATCGTGACAAATGCATTCGCGGTACGTACAAACCTTTAAACAGGTTTTTGTAATTATTAATCTCGTAATCATTGTACTTTTTTTAATAATATGAATAAATTTAAAAAGAAAATGTTCACAATCTTTTTTTATTAGTCCTGTTGTCAAGGACGGCATGAATGAGTTTGTTTTTGTAAGGGCAACAATGAAAACCATTTCTTGATATGATAATCATTAATCAGTCATTTCTCATATTGATTTTGTTAAGTCAGAGATTTCTTTCTTGAAAGAACGGAATGAAATGAGAGACAACGTAAATTTTAGGCCAAGTATGTTTATTGTAATATTTTATGTATATTTATTAGTATTTCTGTTTGGGATATTCATTGTACTGTTTTAATTAACCATTATTTAGCTTTTTTCCCCTTCTTAGCTTTGCCAGCCTTCGCGCCTTTCTTTCCTTTATCGCCTTTTTTGCTTTTACTTTTCTTATTTCCTTTTACTTTCGTTTTGCTGACTTGTTGAGATACGTTAGTGTTCTCGACGGGTTCGGTGCCGGGTGCCTTCGGGGTCACCAGTTCTATTTCCAGGTCTGTCTTTTTGTCTTTGGTCTCTAGTTTCTTTCCAATTTTGAGAATAAACACGTCTTTTTGCGAGTGCAATTGTTTCTTCATATCGACCGGCACTGGACAGTTCGTCGGCGTCACATTTACCAGTTTCCTGTTCTTGTTATCGTAAGTTTTGGCAGGAGCGTCGATGGTGTACTTGAGATTGGATGTGTAAGTGTTGTCGGTCTTCCGAAGGTCCGAAGGCAACTGGAACTGTATCTGATCCCCCGTGTTGTAAGGGTTATCTTCACACTCGCACAGTTCTTGTATCTTCTCGTACCTCCCAACTCGTTCAACTTTAGTGCTTTTTGGCACTCGGATTTTCAATTCATTGTCATTCATTTTTGTGAAAATTTCATCGTATCTTGACATACCACCTACAAGTAAATCATAAATTAAATTTAGTGAGGAAAATCGTCTAATAAGGTATAAAGTCAATTCGGATTGATTTGTTTTAGTTACCTACCTAGATTATTATGATCCATATAGCCTCCCAGGTTATAATTTTTTCGCGCAGAATATGAAGACATCTCTGACATTGGACTCGCGCTCCGGGAAAGAGGCCTGCAGGTATTTTTTCCGAGAGCATCTTCATCTAGGAGTATTTTTCCTTGCTCATCCATTTCTACTTTTTGGCAAGAATACATCGTCATGCCGTGGCCCTCTTTCAGCAAATGTGAGGTCCCCTTCGGCTTAGGCGAAGCAGAAAACCCAGTCGTTATCTCTTTTCCCAGAAAGGACATCCGAACGGTTACCTCTATTACACCTATTGCATCGTTATCCTCACTATCGCTACACAATATGTAGAACTGGTTTTTGAGCAGCGGAGTAGATGTGGTACACATAATAGTGTCTTTTGGTTGTTCTTGCGTCCATTTCTTACATAATTCGTCTCTAAGTTCCAGAAATTCTTTAGTGTAATCCATCTTGGATGTTCCCAATTTAGTCACGCAATGCGAACACGGAGGTTGCTTATTTAAATCTAAAACGATTTCAAAGTCTTCGATAGCACAAATTTTGTCGTATGTCATGGCAAATAAGATGGATTTACCTATATTTATTTTGTAAAAGTCTTCAACACAACCATTTGTGTTTGAATCGTATAAAATTATTGGATGTTTCCCCAGAAAATATGCGGATATAACGAGATTATTGCAATCCATATCGAAACAATCGCATTTCATTTGAATTTTATTGACAATGATTTCCAGAAGAAAGAGATGATATGGAAAATCCGTTATATCTTCCTTATATTTGCCGATTCCATCCTCTGTGCGACAGATGTCTTCGGATAAATGTTTAATGGACTGCCTCAAAGCATTGGCCTCATCTGTAAGTATTTTACTCATCTCCGCAATTTTATTGATATTATCATCCGACGGTGATTGCGGATCCGTTTTATGCAAAGCCAGTTGTTTCACCGAATCATTTAACTGCTCAATATGTTTGCTGATACGTTGCCCTTGATTGGAAATCGTATCTTTGTTGTTTTCTTTGCCACCCTTCTTCTGGCTCCCGGATCTTGCGCTGGATATGCTACCTTTGTCTTTTACTAATATGTCGAGGGACACTTGTTTGGAAGGCGAGTGCGCCCGACTGCTCTTTGTAGGAGAACCTTTAACAGACAGGCGAGGCGATGTGTGGGAACCTTTTTTCGGAGATGAGATAGATGCCTGTCTACTTCCAATTAAAGAACTTCGTCTATATTCTGATTGCATGATCGTTTCCCGTTGAATGCTTGGTTCTCGCTGTATACTAGGCTCTTTCTGAACGCTTGGCGCTCGCTGAATGCTCGGTTCCCTCTGAACGCTTGGAGCTCGCTGAATGCTTGGTTCTCTCTGTATGCTCGGTTCCCTCTGTATGCTCGGTTCTCTCTGAGTGCTTGGAGCTCGTTGAATGCTTGGTTCTCTCTGAATGCTCGGCTCTCGTAAACTAGGCTCCCTTGGTGAAGTCCTAACGGGGGACGGGGCCCTTTCCGAAACATTGTCGTCCATTGTGGGTTATTTCTGGTAGCGACGTTATTTTCCAATTTTAGCTGTTTTACTGTGAATTTATTACATCCTAAATCTGATATTCAAAGGAAAAATGTTTGACAAAGACATCATGGCCTAATAGATTATGTTTTATTACCTTGAATATAGTACACAGGACAAATGTTAGTTTTTAAAGTTATGTAATGTAGTAGGAGGTCAGTGGAAAAGTTTAATTTAATATAATCAAAAAAATATTAAATATCAATTACCGTTTGGCGTCAAATGAAGGCTAACTATATTGAGAACTACATCACTAAGAAATATAAACCAAGCCATGTTGCATAATTGTGTTATGTTTATGTGATATTCTGTAATTTCTGTATCACCTACTACCTATACCTATCCTATCTGTGCACGATCTCGAGGCGTCACCTCTCGGCCTCATTCTTAGGTTGCCTTTCCACCAAAGATATGCTATGCAGCTATGCTATACGACCGTTTAATGCTAATCTATGTAGTCCTTCGAGGAAAATCCAGAGCACGCATATCCCATATAAAAAAAAACAAACCTAGCTTAGTTGAGTTGAACGCAGTTCTTATAGTTCTACCAGAGTTTATAAATTACTATGCGGACCAGACCAATAAATATGATTGCCATGATTGGTAATTTTGACTATACGAGATCCTTATCTAACACATATATTTTTTTAGAATTTTAGACACTATATTCTAAGTCTCAGATGGTTTTAAAAAACTCATAAGTGCAAATACCCAGCCTTGATCATACCGTTCTGTATCTGCGCGACCTTCTTAGCGATCTCGCGCACGATTTGTAGGCGCCACTTCTCGGCCTGCGGCAGGTCAGTGCACTCGGAGGCGAGGTAGGGCCGGCGCTCGCGCTGCCCGCCCGCCTCCTGCACCTGCGCCGCGCGCCAACGCGCCAGCGTCGTCCTGTCATGCAATACCGACCGCTTTAGCTTAGTTGGTAGTGACCCTGGCTACGAAGTTAGAGGTTCCGGGTTTAAATCCCGGCCAGGGCATTTGTTTATGTGAGAAGCAGGCCTCGGACCGGCAAAGATGGAGAGACTGCATCATGCTGCACCGACAAGAGCCCAGCTCTTAAGAGAATGATGATGCTAAGCACAAATATTTGTTGTTGGGTCTTGGATGTTTTCTATGTATTTAAGTATCTGTTTATCTATATAAGTATGTATTTCGCCGCTTAGTACCCATAGTACAAGCTTTGCTTAGTTTGGGACTAAGTTGATTTTTGTAAGATTGTCCACAAATATTTATTTATTTATTTTAATTGGGAATTTGACACATGTTAAAATTGATAGCATAGTGTGGCTATATGCATAGAAAACCATCGAATTATCGCCATAAAACAGAATCAAAAGCAAATTAGTAAAATAGCAAATACCAATGCTTGTATGGTCAACCAATTTCATTTCTGGGCCTATTTGATATTTAGTGTGTTAGGTACCTACTATGTAGCCCAGGAATCAAATTGGTTGACAGTACAGTACTTTATCTCACGAATGCAGGTCAGCGCAGGAGCTATGTATTCACATTGTCTGTGTTTGTATTTTGTATGTGTCACAACAACAACTATGGTTAACTTGCGTTCATGAGATAAAAGTACTGTACAGATAAAGTGAGATATTTTTCCCTGTCTGTCATTTTTACATTGACAAAAGTTTGAGTTCACACTGACGAAGTCACAGGCTAGTGGCTGTGGGTAGTGTTGACTTTTACTGCAAGGGCTGGTTTCACACAGCTACCAGTTTTTTACAACTGATAACGGGGTTTAGACAAATTAGAGAGGCCTATTTGACTTGAGTTTTAAAAGTTTAGACTTGCAAAATTGTATGTATCTTGTATCTTTGTGAAAAATCGTAACTTGTACTTTTGTAAAGAAAATTAATGATTTTACTTACATAGCCTTTTCTGCATTACGAGCCTGTGGAAAAGTAAAGAGTAAATGAAAAAACATTCATGTTTATTGGTAATGTAATATTAATAGATATTAGTTAAGCAAGTCTAGTGGTGTTAATAGAATTTGTAGACAATGATTACAATGTCTATGATTGGTTAATTGAATAAGAAATAAATATTGAAATTGTGGCAACTTTAAAAACATTATGCTTAATGTTTCAATGAAACAGCACAAAATTTGCTGTTTGATTATGAGAGTAGTCTAAAAAACATAATATTTTTATCAAAATGTCTGTGATATAATATCCCAATATCTGGGCGACCGAGCTTTGCTCGGCGTTTTCCCGAGCATGAGACCTAGCTAGATTGATTGCTCGTCCCCGAAAACCCCCACATACCAAATTTCATCATTATCGTTAGAGCCGTTTCCGAGATCCTCGAAATAAATAAATATACAAGAATTGCTCGTTTAAAGATATAAGATTTGTCCAAGGGGGGGAGTTCCAAATCTCTGCTTTCTAGTCTAAATTCATAGTGATTTTATAACGAAAAAGGTGTATGTTGGCTATGGCGATAAGCCTACTATATATCCGGCGTAATTCACTGCAATAACCTAATGAAACATTTAAATCCCAACAAAACAAAAACAAAGTAGTTAAGAACCGTCTTCTCATCCGCTTGGGAGCTATGATACTACAGACAGACACACAGATTACACGTTTTTATAACGCATAGCATTCCAAAATATATGGGGGTCAAAAAATTGCGAGTGTAAATGAAATATGTTTACTTTTAAGGTTAACTTACCATCTCTTAAATTTACGGACGTCCGACCTAAGGATTACGGTAAACTATTTAATAACATAGAACTGATTTAGAAGCAAGGTTTTCCAGTGCTTGGTTACAAATCACTTGAACTTAACTCGATAGAAATAATGATTGTTTTCATAACAAGAAGCTAAATGGAACGAGCTGAGCTGTGACATTTGTGGCAATGGCATTGGCATGGCATTGATCACAGATAATAGATACTACGTGCATTGATTATTGGCAAATTGGGAATCGTTCGGAAATCGGAAGACCTGCTGCATCACATGCTTTATGTGACGACTGTTGACGAGTAAAATCTTTAATCCAAAATATTTACTAATCAATAAGTTTATTTTTTTTGGAGTAAGTAAAATTAGCAATTAATATTCCAGATAATTGGCATATCTTGCAAAAATATGCTCAAATCGGATTCAAGAGCAAAATATTTTTTTGAATCAGAACGCTTTCTGAGACTTTCGTTTGTCGTTTGAGGTTTTGGCCGAAAATTCTAAATACTTGATCAAAGAGAATATAATACCACTACGTTCTATACTTGATATCGACGTACGTCAAGTCTATTCACGGTACTTTTTCATCGTGCATCGTGCATGTCCTTGGCCGGACATACAGCAAGATGGACCGTGTATAAAGCGCTTTACAACTAAAATGAAGATCAAACTTGGCACTGAATTGCGTCAGTTACACGGTCAATATTATCACCGTGTAACAGAACTGACGCCAATAGGTCAATTTAACGACCTTTATTTTCATCAAATGCTTCTAACGTCTAATGTTTCGAACCACTTTCGAACAGAGAAATTCGAAATGTAATGTCACTGTAATGTTTATTTTTGAACAGCACCCTACAACAGTGACACTTGGTGGACACTTGTATGGTTGACACTGACACTAGCTTTATGATTGTTTTTGTTTTGTTTTTATTTTGTGTAAAATTTGGAGCCTCTTTTTGTATAATTTGGATTGTATTGTATTGATCGGAGCAATATCGCTTATTCGATTTGTAAATAATGAGCTCTTATTTAGAAAAACAAAGTTATAACGATGAGTTCTGTTTCAACATCTGCTTTGGGTCACAATATGCTAGTATCATCTTCAAAAGTTGGTTGGAATGATCTGCCGACGGAGATCTTTCTCTATATTTTCAAAAAAATGGATATCACATCCCTTCGATGTTGTTTTTATGTCAGTAGGAAGTGGAGGGAAATTGCTATCTGTCTTTGCGAGGTGAGATACATCTTTTAGACTTAAGTATTTTTCTTTATCTCTTATTAATTCTCGGTTAATAAAATTATTCATTTAATCACGGTTACCAAGCCTATCCTTGTTTATGCTTGTTTTGTGCCAATTTACTTATTAAAAAAAGTCTCCTGTGTTACTTTTTAGACAAACTTTCTATTCTTTTAAACTATACCAATTAAAGGAATTACCAACAATATAATCTCGGAACTGCTAATGGAAACCATCATTGTAATTAAAATAATACCTTATCTAGAAGAGTTTGAATAACAGACATGTTAAATTTGTCACATAACGCAAGAGACAAAATTATGTTTGCTAGTCAAACTGTACATGACAAATTAATGTTGGTGGCTAAAATTTGAAAAGACTGGCTAGATGTGGATTTAATGTAGCTTTGTTAACATGTCATTATTTGTTAAAATGGATTTGCATTTCTACATTGGACATGCTACAGTATCCAAGAAAGGAATTAAACAACTTTTGGGTTTCACACTGGGTTTTTTTCCTCCTCATAAATTATGTTCTTTTAGCTACAAGATTTGTGGCAGGCATTGGCTGAAGATGGAATGGTGAATCATGGTGTAACTCAACATCACAAGTCTATACTGAGTTGGAAGGATCTGTACTTTAATTCATTTTTATGGAAACACTTGCCATCTGCAGCTGCCCATAGGATTGAGCATTTGGAAAAGAAAAATATCCACAATTTGCATGTTTATAATGGTAAGATAAATTTGGGTAACTAATAGTATAAAGTTATTTGGTTAGTTATTAGATAACCTGGCTAGATGCTGGCCAAGATCAATCCCATTATTAATAAAAAAAAACAAAAATACTTCGGATTGGATCAGAACATTTTACAGCAGTAGTAATGCTAATATTATTACTATATTATACTCTCACTGGTCTAGGTTGATAAGTAGGTATTGCAGGGATCGAAACCGGTATTTTTGAAAATCCCAGAAATAGTCCAATATTTTGAATTCTTGTATGGTGTTTACGTAGGACTCAATCATGTATTTACTTAACAACTACGTAGTATTAGAGTGTCCCATAAAAAATTAAATTATAAAACAAAGAACGAAAAAGAACGATATAAATACCGGTATTTTGTATGGAGCAAATACCGGTATCCGATCCCTGAGGTATTGCCATTATCTGCTACATAAAACAGGCGGTAGGATTTAATAACACCTCAATTTCATCAGGAAAATTGAAATTGTAATCATTTTTTAATCATAATCATTGCAAGTTTTCTAATTTCAATCACAGGGGGTTTCCAACCATACTCTGATATGGTTGAAAAATTATTCTACTACAGTAAACTATCTAACCTAGGACTGGTTAGTTTAGCTTACTGTTCTTAATATTCTTTTTTGTTTCAGACAAACTAATTGTAGTTGATCCATATGGTTTTGAATACTATGATGTAAAAAATTTGCAGAGTATTAGATTTGTTTCAAAAGAACTATGTAAGTAAGCCTATGTTTGGATTGTATTATGCTAAGTGCTTTATTATCCTACTAATATTATAAATGCGAAAGTTACTGTTTGGATGTTTGTGACTCAATCACGCAAAAACGGCTGAACGGATTATGATGAAACTTGGTATACAACGAGATTATAGCCTGGATTAACATATAGAATACTTTTTATCCCGAAAAATCCGAAAATCATCACTTTTACGCAGACGAAGTCGCTGGCAAAAGCTAGTATACATATATAATGCCTTAACAATCTTCAGGTGTAGATGTACAAGAGTCAGATGACATGTTGATGGTAGTTACAGCCAATGACGATACCGCCTACAACACAGTGACTATGTTTATTAAGTTGAACAAGGATGAGGAAATAGATCTTCACAGCTTTTTATATGGAGCTACCCATGCATTCGCTGAAGCATGTTGTTGGCGGTAAGCTATAGTATAGTTATACATTTTTTGTCAGTTGAGTTATTTTTAGTATTACTTTCAATTTTATTTTATTGATGATATCAATAGTTATAATAGCTATAGTCATTATTTCGGTCAATTGCAAGCTGAAATGACTCACTTCATGTGTGCATATGTTTCATTCTTTTGATTATTTGATAGGCAAATATTTGACGTACAGTTAAGTGCAAAAATATGTATCGAATGAATCCTCTCATAAATATGTACCAAAACCTTAATTCACCGACATAAGAGCTATGGGTCATCTTTTTGAGCAAGATGTATGCACCCATATTTTTGCACTTGACTGTACCTATTCAATTGAGCTGCATCTACAAATTATTGATCTCGCCATTGATAGTACCTTGCAGTATAGTAACGGTATGATCGTTGATTACACTTATAATCAACTGGCCATCCTATCTGTTAAGATTTGGTGTTACAATAGCTAAAGATTACAATGAATTAGGCGTGCAATGTTAATAATAGGGATCGTTCGTGCCTGTAGCGCCAAAAGGAGCATCTACAATTCAACATACCTACTGTTAGCTACTAAATGAAAAGGCACTGGTTCCTTAAAGACAAAAGATATAATGAGTCTATCAAAAACTTGACATAAAAAAATAGAAAATAATAGACAATTAAAACGTATAAAAAGTAAAAGTCTATAAAAAGTTGTGTAATCTTGCACACCTACCGACCTACCGTTTAACTCGGACGGTTCGTTGTGTGTTATATATTTCGATGCACCTGTATAACTGTAATTCTTTTTTACAGATTAGTTGGTAATCGTGTGTACGTAATTGATTCAAGATCTTGCCTATGGGAATGTGTTGCAATGAATAACTCACTGACTGTTATAGCACTAGCAAGGTTTTATGGAGGTAACCGGTTCTCTAGAGGAAATTCCTTGGACGCCATTCATGTTATCCAGGAAGATGTGTATGTTTCAGTAGAGTGGGGTGGTTTACTGATATGTGCAAAAAATTCTAGAGTTTTTCGTAAAGTTGACGCACTGGAAATACCCACAAAAGTTATCGAAGGCTCCAACTTCGCTGCGATGAGAATACTTACAGGTTTAGATCATATGATGACCATTAGACACGAGGAACGTTTGCACAAGTTTAACGTCTTAATTAAATGTAAGATTTAATTTACAAGCAATTTCCTTATTAGTGTTATTAGGTAACATAACATGGGTTTAGTATTCCTTTTAATTAACTCTCCAGTATGCAGCAGTAATACCTAATATGTATGTGTTTTACTATAAGTAAGTCTATTGATTACGATAAATCACCATACATCGACATTCAGTAAACGTCCTCTCTGTTTCAGTCACTGTACCTTAACCCTTTAACCGCCATCGTCTGACATATCAGCCAAACTTCTTAATTGATGACGAAGTTGAAATTTGACATCAGGCGGTTATGGGGTGAATGCCTAAATTACCAATTTTAAACGTTTTTTATTACACCTGGCCATAAAGTGGCAATCACCGCACACCCGCGCGCGGAAAATACCCGGCCAAGGAAAACATAAAATGTTCTGTACTTACCACGGGCGGTAGTAAAGAAAGCCTCAGATCACATATATTTATTGCCCTTGCCTACGGTTCGGGCATTAAATGCATGTGGTCTGAGACATTCTTTGTTTTACCGCCCTTGGTAATGAATGTACTATTTTCTTGAGTTTTCTTTGTTGGACTTCCGACTCACAGATCATGTGCGCGTTTCATTGTGCATGTTTTTCAGACCCACTCAACGTAGAATTTCTTCACGAATGCGAAGCCCCAGAGAACATGATACATTACCATTATGATGACCCCGAGATGACGGCCACCTTACAGCATGGAGACATCGTGTTTCGAGGATTCGAAAATGGAGGAGTAAGATATACTCGTATTACTTAGTGTTTGAGCACCATAAGTGAATGTAAACAGGTGATTCTTAGATCAACAAGGCTTAATTGTAGAATCGCCAGCCAGGGTTATCAGGGTGATAATTTTCAAATAGTCACGCAAACATATTTTTGCGGAAGTCATGTAGAGTAGTCTTCTAAGTAGTTCTTAGATATTTGCACTCTCATTACTGTTAAGAATACTAAGAATATAGCGCCGCGGCGTTTGGATAGTTCCAATGACGCCCGTTGTTCATGATCATGATAATATTTTTTTTATTTCAGATAGAGATCGATTTACTGAGGAACGACTTGAAACATGATTTAAACGTGCAACAGTTAGAGCTGGGTGATGTGTCGGACCCTGCCGTGGTAGCGTTGGAAGTATGCGAGCTCAAAGATATGCACAAGATTTTTGTTGCCACAAGCTCTAAACTTTACACGATTCTGCTCAAGTACCCGAAGAGAGAATTGGAGACTTGAACGAAACGGTAAAGTTTGTTTAGGCTCTTTTACTTTTAACTCGTAGCCACAGCTTGTAGCTTAAGCTAACATAACATAAATATTGCAAGTGGATTCTCATAAGACTTATTTATATTATCATTGGATTGGCTGGGTACTGTAAACTAACGTCATCGCATCGCCAATGAATTGTGCAATTATTACTTAGCGGTTTTCTGTATATAAAGTTTTCAATATTGAAGTACTTTATGTGATCGATAATGATAGAGAAATACGTGGTACTATCATTATGTCTGTGATTTATTTTATCTATTCGAATAAAGTAGGTGTTTTATTAGGGTTCTGTTTAATCATTATGATAAAAATGATTGCACTAATGTTTTAAAAAAGAAAGTAACAATGAAGTGTTATTCAAGTATTTAATTGGTGTTTCATTCATTTAATTAAAAAAAGTTAATCACACGCGCAAGTCGCGGGTATTAGCTATTGAACTTATTTATTGCCACTCTATGATATAAAATTGGCACGAGTTTTGACGATTCGGCCTGGTAAATAGGCCAGTTCAATAGTTCGGTATCGGTATACACCAAATATTTTGTATGGTGCTCATATGGTGCTACAATCTTTTTAGCCGCTTTGGCTGCTACATACTATAATGACGCTGACTGTATAACATACAATGTGACTATAAATATGAAATTTATTGATTAAATAAACAAATAAAAAACTCATACTTACTAAAGACAACTTTATATTAACAAACAATGTAAGTACAGCAGGGTAGTAGTTTTTTAATAAATATATCGTGCCCAGCAAAACGAGCTAATAAGTATTTAACATTAAAACTACACGATGAAATGTTTACCTATTTGTGGATTAAACGAAGATAAAACCAGTCTCACTTCAATTTGTAGTATAAGAACCAATCTTTACTCTCTACATCATCTTCGTTTTCCATTGAAATAAATATGTAGGTAGTTAAAGAATTATGAAACATTTCATTTATTATAGCTAGGTATATGTATAGGTATGTAGGTATCCACAATGTATTTACTTACATTTTATATTCTATTCGTGTACCAGACACTTGCCTTACAATTAAGTTTTAAGCTATGTACCTACATCAGTATGTACATGTTATTGTACATCAATAAAATAAAACTGAGCATTTATTGTATCATTTTAATTAGTTAAATAGTATTTTCCAATGTAAACACATTTAAATATATGTTCGTAAACAAGATGTTGTTTAATCAATGCGTAATATTATATGCCTTTTTTGTCCTGTAGGGTCATTTTGAAATTCATCTTTTTATTGCTAATAAATCCTCACTAGAATCTTTATATTTTTCTTTGGTTTACATACATACATTTTTATCAGGAACGATGACTGGATATCGATTTATAATTATAACTAAAACAAAACAATACATACTATGTATGTAGTAGAAAATATTAAATAACAAATTTTCTCTATTAACACGATTTGGCGTGGCAATGAACCAATTGTTAAAGGTTCATGCCATCCGAAAATTACTAATTTCAATATGTATAGTTTCAAATTAACATGTTGACATATAATTGATGTTATGAATAAATGAATTAACATGTTTCTCCTAAGAAGAAGTAGTCATTATATCATTATTGACTACAAATCACCATTGTACTCTTCTTAGGCTCAAAAACATGCTTCGTTAACTATAAACTTTAAATAACGGGTATAGCTAGAAAGACTCATTGTCCCTATCTACGAAGCGTTTCATAAATTTCAATGGGTAGTACAATTACCTACGATTGAAATAGATATATTGGCTATTGAACGAAGCGCTAAACCGCCATAGCGCATCGAACATCGAACTGCTCAAACCAAATTCAATCGAATCAGCTCTGTCGCCAATCTGTCGTCAGAGCGGGAAACTAAGCCAAGCGAATACCATTCGCAACGTTAAGGTCGTTGTTAGCGATCGGTCGCGTTGGGGTTGGTGTAGGAGAAGCCCCTGAAGGGCTGCTGGTCCATGGAGCGCAGCACGTGCGGCTCCACTGCCGTGAGCCGCGGTCTCTCGCCCGTGAATGCGCGGTCGAAGTACTGCGTGTCCAGCGGGTGCCGCTGTGAACAAGCACTTAACAGGTAAGTATAGAGCTAAAATGAGTATATAGGATATGTCAGTCTTAACTGTTGGTAAAGGTAAATTGAGCTTTAGTTACGCTTGTTCGTAATGATCGCCTTTTTAGGGTTCCGTATTGTATCTACCCTCTATGCACTACACCAACGTGACTAATGTTTACGAGTAGTTAGTAGGTAACATGTTTTACTATTTTAGATTAGTGAATATCTTACGTGGAGCTGACCTTACTTTTGCATGACAAATGTATTCTACTCGGAGTAAGATACATATATTTTTTTATTTGAAACGATTACACAATCTATTGTACCTATACGACGGCACATTTAGACCGTTAGATGGCAGAACGCCAAGCGCTTTGGCAATAAAAAATATGTATTTCCGATTTAGTAGGCCTGTTTAGGCGGTTTTATAAATCTAAAATTTAAAAATGGCACCCAGCAGAAATTTAGCAAATATCTCGTAGGACTTTTTTGCCCGGTAACACAGGATACAAAAGTATCAAAATTTTTTATGTTATGTAGTAAAAGGAAATGTTGAAAAGTTTACCTTACTCGTCTTATATATTGTGTTCCGATTACAATAGGCACAGTTTTAACAAAAAATATACCTACTTATTGCCTTAATATATAATATATATTAGTTTGTCAAAATGTAACGCAGGAGACAAAACAGTGAGAATTCAAAAGTACATTTGCCCAATTTATGGATTGCTAACAGTAACCATAGTACCTAAAGCCTGAATATCTTTACCAATTTATAAAAAAACTCGAGTCTGATATTTTTGAGCGGCTTGTCCTGTAGCTACTCTTGCAGTAGGTATGTAGCTGACTGCACGTGGAAGATCTGAAAAGATTGTGACTTTAACGTTTAACATTGACGTACCACTTTAGGCTTGAACGGCGCTTCGAGCTCCCGTCTCTCCAACCGGTCCCAGTGTATCTGGTGGAAGAAGTCCTGGTCGCGGATGTCTCCGTGCATGCACTCGATGCCTCCCAGCCGCGTGCGCGCGTCCTTGTCCAACAACTGTCGACACACAAAGGTAAGCACTATTGGCAGATTCGAGAGCAAAAGTTATGGGTACACTTTAACCCATACTTTTACCTACCCATAATTTTTGCTCATGAGTGTACTTGAAAAGAGTCGGCCAAGCCGAAACTTTAATGGTTTTGGGATGCTATAGCCATAATGTTAATAATAATGGAACCCTGTGTTGTATAGGTCGTTTGTCTACTGCATAACCAATTGAAAAGTAAATAATATAAAGACGAACTAATAGCGTCCTAAGTAGATCTTTTCGATTAGGAAGAAATTAATTCTGCAGTAAGAGGAATGAGAGGCTGCCTAGGTATAGCATTTTTTTCAGATGTGTTGTGTGCACGTTTTTAATTACGTTTTCCATCACTAAAAAGCTTGCGGTACTTAAATATTAATTGAAAACTATTCCTTATATTATGTACATACGTACTATAAACTAATTGGAATAGTATACACTCTGTTTGAAAGTACAGCCGAGCCGCTGCTGTCCTCGAGTGGACAATCCAGGATGTTGGTTATAGGTATGATATGGCACTTTAGGATTTTAGAAATTGACATTGTCACGTTCAGACTTAAATCTTGAATGCAGGTACCAGAAACCGATGTAGCGAGTCGATACGAGCGACCTGCCTATAGCGACACCTTGCCAAGCGGGCTGTCCGGAATCTGAGAAAAGCACAGCGCCGGCTAAGCGGCTTCCTGGGGCCTATTGCATAATAAATTACAACTAATATTACAAGCGGAAGTCTCTTTCGAATGAAAGGGATTGAAAGGAGACTACCGCTTGTAATATTAGTTGTAATTTATTATGCAATAGGCCCCTGGTAGTAAAAGTGTCAAAGACAATTTGGACTTACCCGTGTTAATATATTGAGAGAATCAGTCGATAGGAAGCGCGGGTAGGAGGGCATCTCGTTGCAGATGGACCAGAAGAGCTCGTCCTCGTCGCAGCCGCTGAACGGGCTCTGGCCGATCAGCATCTCGTACAGCAGCACGCCGAACGACCACCAGTCCACCGTCTGGTTGTACTTCAGCCCCTTTATTATCTGCAGGTCAAGAATTAACAGTAAGATGTATGGCTCCCTAAAGCTTAAGCCACACAGAGAGCGGGCGGGCGGTAGCGGCGCGGGAGGTGGCGGTAGCGGCGCGGGAGGTAGCGCCGCTACCGCCCGCTCCCGTCCCGCTCACGTCCCGCCCGCTCTCTGTGTGGCTTAAGCTTTATAGTTCACTGTCTGACAAGACAATACGTTATAAACATATATCAGGTAGGTAGGTAACTACTGTAACTAGTCTGTGACATTTTCATGGCAAAGGTAATATATTGTCGGTATTGAGTTATTGGTACCTCCTTATAGCTGAGAACATTCTCCTTCATATACAAAAAGAACGAGATCGCTATGTTGAGTATTTTATTTTTAATAATTTTTTGAAGTTCTAACATGTCATTATACTGTTTTGAGATATTCGAGTTTAAAGTTTGGAAGCCAAAAAAACCTAGTTATAGGTTGAAGTTATGGAGATAGTGGTTTTAAAATGTTCCACATACATTATATTACTCGACGAATCATATGTTGTCTCTAACATACATACATTTTATAGAAATAATACAAGAATAATGCACGTAGGGTGTAGAGGCAAAATCAAAAATAAAATATTTTATAAAACTCAAAATCGACAGATTTTCAGCCGGCTTATGTTGATTTCTGAATATGATGTAGGTAAGGTTTATAATTAAAATAATGAAACAACCATAACTCAAGGCATATTTTTTTTAAACAATAAAACAAAAAAAATCAACACTTATATAAAAAATATATAAAATGAATATTGTACTGTTTAATTCTCATAATTTACATTAATTTAGGAATAAAACTAACGATCAAGTGTAATTAAACACAAAAGTAATGTAGTTTTCTATCAAAAAAGTGACTTCAAAGTTTAGTAATTTTAACATGATTTTTGTATGAAAAGTGATCTAGGGTACCACATTGTCGCTATTCATAAGTTTAGAGAAATAAGAATTCCACTTCCATTATTTAACTTAGTGTCCGCACTAGAAGTGCATATATCTAATACAAATATTATTATCAATCAATAACATAACTTATTTTATAAAAAATAACAGTCTTTTCGTCAGCTTTACTAATTTAGATCAAGTTTGTTAGTTTAACATTCCTTAGGGTACCACATTGTCGCCTTATGACTTATGAGATCAAAATTATTATTAAGACTTATTATATTAAAATTATTACTTACACAAGTAATCATATGCATTTAACATCATTATGAAAATGATTTACACCACTATTTTTAAAAGGGTAACAACACAAAAAGCTAAGTGAACGTAACGGGCAGCTGAGTTACGAACTGTCAAACAAATGGATGGGAGTAAACTTCTCTTTAGACAACACGTGTTACTACATTTTCCAATGGGCCCGATATAAACTATTATTATTATATTATTAACGTTTGACGGCAACCCGACGTAGTAGAGAGAGATAGCATGCGCCTGCGCCGGCTTACTTCAAAGGTTTGTGCCTACCGCGCCAACTCGCTACTTAGGTAGGTAGCAGTGGCGGAGCGTCCATACAACTGGATTCCCACCGGCTTGCCTAACTTTCAGCCAGTCCAGTTCTTTAACTACGGCTCATGAACAATAAGAAAGGCAAATTACTTCCGGCTTCCATAAGAATATTTTTGACGCGCCGCCACTGGTAGGTAGAAAGAAGTGTGGTTTATATCGAATCAAAATACATAATTTTAATTAAAATTTAGTTTAGGGTTTAGAACATGTGCCTAACAAACTAGTACATCGTGTTAGTGTGGGTGATAAGCGTGACGTGAACAAATAATACCTACCTAGTTAATGTTGTTATTTTATGATAATTTATAACGCACTAGCTTTTGCGCGCGGCTTCGCTCGCGTTAAATGCTCCATACAAACTTCCACCCCCCCCCCACCCCCCCCTCCCCTTTTAGGGAAGGGGGTGGGGGGTTAGAAAGAGACAAAAAGTAACCTATGTCACTCTCTATCCCTTCAACTATCTCCACTTAAAAAATCACGTAAATTCGTCGCCCCGTTTTGCCGTAAAAGACGGACAAACAAACAAACACACACATACACTTTCCCATTTATAATATTAGCATGGAAGTATGGATTTTACGTCTGCAATTATTACATATTATGTTTTCTAAATTATATTTTCATTTTCAAAGCAAATAAGTTTAATGAGTTTACTTCAAGCTTATGAGCGACAATGTGGTACCCTAGTCGGTAAACTTTGGCCGTGTTTTTTTCCGACTTTTAGTTGAAAAGTTTAACTTTTTATCAATACACCGTATTATTTTAAGTGTGTAGAAGCTATTTTTAATAAAAACAAATTTTCGCTATTTTCGAGTTGATTGACAAAATCAGTGATATCTCGGAATCCATAAGCGACAAAGTGGTACCCTAACCCTGATAACGTCACAGTCTCATCATCGTTAATCAAGTCCTTGATTAGGTACGGGATATATAAAAGGAAGGTATAAGGTTTCGATATTTTAACTAATTTACTGTTTATTTATTTATTTAATTAATCTATATTGCACAAAAGAAAACCCCCTATCGAACAAAAGGCGGACTTAATGCCGTATGGCATTGTCTACCAGTCAACCATAAGGCGAAGCAGAAAAATTGTTGGCGGTGCAACTAACAACTAAAAGAAACTCAACACACACAGTTTACAATTTTGTACTTTCTACCACACACATTTTTCACCTTATTAGAAAGGAAATCCATATCTGCGACTCCAACCATAGGTACTTAAGTTCCTTTGTAACGCAGGCTCATGCTAAGGCCTAATAGACCTAATGCCAAAAAGTCTGATACCATCGACCGTCTTAATGAGTTTTCGCCTATGATGGGACAAGAATAAAGGGAAGACGTTAATGGGTAGCCAGAGGCGTAGCGGGTCCCTGCCTCCGTGCCTGGATATTTGGCATGAAGTGCTTTAAAAATATTGGGCAAAAGGCTGCACCCGTCCTCTACCAGTCCCTGGTATCTCAGGGACGATAACAAAAGAATGGCTTTGTTTGTTTTTTTCGCCGGGAGAGGACGGCTTAAAGGGAAACGGAGCGCCGATAAATTTGCTATTATTCGGTGCGGGCAACTACTGTCATCATTCAATCCTAGTCTCTCTCGCTTGGCTTCGCTTATGTCTAAGTGAAAAGCAATACTGAGTAACAATAAATGGAGACACACCTCAGGGGCCATATAATCTGGAGTGCCGCAGAACGTGTCAGCAGTCTTCTCCAAGTATATCTGCAGCTTGCACATGCCGAAGTCGGCGATGCGCACGTGCCCGTCAAAGTCCAGTAGTATATTGTCGAGTTTCAGATCTCTGTAAAGACAAAACAGAGAAATAAATAAAATGTAGATATAGTTCCCGAATCAAAAGTTTCCTCACTTTTCAACTCAAATTTAACGTACTAAATTTTGCCGTTCCGTTCTACTATCACGATTTTCATAAAGTTTTAATTAAACTGTTAAAAGAAGAGAAGAGTCCCACCACACTGCATGCACTGTCTGCATAGGGTCTGCATTGACATAATTTAACAACACTACTACCTATAACGTCAGATTTCCAAACAAATAATCTTGTATCTTTAAACGAGCTATTTATTTCTTTCGGGTATCTCGGAAACGGCTCTAACGATTTTGATGAAATTTGGTATGTGGGAGTTTTCGGGGACGAGCAAGCGATCTAGCTAGGTCTCATGCCCTGGAAAACGCCGAGCAAAGCTCGGCCGCCCAGATATTGATGTATAATGCACAATGTTGTCATGTTATTTGTTGCAGAGTTACCGTGGACCACGTAGGATATCTTATATCTTTAAACGAGCAGTTCTTGTATATATCTATATATATTTATTTCGGGGATCTCGGAAACGGCTCTAGCGATTTTGATGAAATTTGGTATATATGTAGGGGTTTTCGGGGACGAGCAACCGATCTAGCTAGGTCTCAACTCATGCCCGGGAAAACGCCGAGCTAAGCTCGGCCGCCCAGATATTGTTTTGTTTATACGTGGACGGACTGTACCTGTAAACAATTCCCCTTTTGTGCAGGAACTTGAGTCCCGACACGATCTCGGCCGCGTAGAACCGGGCCCGCGACTCCGGGAAGCGGCCGCTCTGCTGGATGTGGAACATCAGGTCGCCGCCGTTCAGGTACTCCATCACGAAGAACAGGTGAGACTGGAACAGGGTGAGTTGAAAAACTTATAAACGAACTTTCATGCCGGGTATATTTAGTGCGTGTCGTCCACGAGAACGCGCCCCTCCACAGCGAATTTCATACTAATCTGCGTGAAATTGTACAGTCAAGTGCAAACATATGTATCGAAAGAATCTTCTCATAAATACGTACCAAAACCTTAATGTACCGACATAAGAGCTATGGGACATATTTCTGAGCAAGTTGTGTGCCCCCATATTTTTGCACTTGACTGTACCTACGAATCAGATTATGGAGGGGCGCGCCTTCGTGGATGACACGACTATATAGAATAATGGTAAGTTCCCATGCTTGTACGCGTGGTACAATACAACGCGATTTATTTACGAAAATAATATTAAGAGCTATTGTAGGAACAATACTCGCAATAACTAACTAACTAACTGGGCTGGCACGACGACCCAAAATGAGTCTACTCGCAATAGGTACATAAAACTAAATCGTTCACTTTTGATCAGTTCTTAGTATGCCATTCTTTATTTGACACTTATCACAATTTCTGCACACTCTTATATCTCTAATGTTATCTATAAAATACCTTTTTAGATATTATAGTGATTACTATTATAGTAATTCTTTTCGAGAATCCGTTCCGCATGTACTCGGAAGTCGGAAGTGATTTTTCCTTAATTGATAAATGGCGCCCAACATGGGACCAAAGAGTAGACAAACGCCAATACAGTTAACTGACCATTCGTGACCCTTATTACAATGTGGATAAAGTGCAGTAATGGTCAGTTAACTGTGTTGGCGATGGTACAATGAACCCTACATATACTCACGTCAGTCTGGAACGTGGCGAATAGATGGCAAAGGTAGGGATGGTTGGTGCCGAGGGCGAGCACCCGCCGCTCGATGAGCGTGCACTCCACGTCGTCGTCTTCCAATACCACGTCTTTCTTCAAGCATTTCACGGCATAGTAGTATTCTGTATCCCGAAGCTCGGCAAGTAGCACCTGGAGCAATAGGGTATGAAACTATGGTAAAAATAAATTATTTTTTACTTGACTAATAAAAGATCTAACGAAAATACTCGAAAAACATCAATGATTAATTTATTTTAGCTAATTGAAATATTTTATAAGCATAAAGATTTAAAAAGGACCTTGATTTGAACAAACCAATTCACACTGTCTTAGTGACGTCACTAAGACAGTATTTCCCTACAAACTTCATATTAACAAATCGTTTTTGACATTTAATAAAAAGTTGCTGATTTGACTATGAGTTTGATACCGTATTAACAAAATAGGTGCTGCCGTTATAATTTTTGGTTTGTGTCATGTACGCAATTTCAATTCAGGGAGGTATAGGTAGTACGAGCTATCGCACAAAGTGAATTACTGCGCGTTTTTATCGATACTGTATACTGTAGATGTATGATTCGCCGCGTCGTGTGCGATGGCTCTCTAGCTTATATACAAGCTCTCTGAGTCTTTCAAATGCAGTCTGCTAGTAATGACTTTATGTCTACATGGAACGCCCGTCACCTTTATATATGACGACTTATAATTAACTAGGAATCTTATTTTTCTTTTAAAGCAAAACCGATCGTCCGTACTCCGTATATTACAAGTTATTATCTGTCATATCCGTTTATTTTATGTGTAAGAAGGTGCCCCCTTGCCCAGCTATAGGTAGTCACTGACCTTTCGTTTGGCAGCCACATGCACATGTAACAACTAGATGTTTCTCTAAAGCATTTATATGAAACATTTATCTCAATCAAACGTGAGATGATCACGATTGTTGACTGATCAAAAACTGCCGGATTAAATAAAAACAGTTAGATTCATTTGTGCTGATAGGGATTATAGACTTATTTTATTTGAATATAAAATACGATATCGAGAAATTAGTTTTAGCAAAATGCTTTGACAGTTTTGACACTTAGCAAAAAGATAAAAAAACAAAATTAGCAATGTTAGTTGTTGATATATGTTGCAGGAAACATGCCTGACAACCGTGCGACACGCGGTTTTAGTTTTATAACTGAAATATATCATAGCTTTCTCTGTATTCTTGGCCCGCTCTCAAAGGCAATTGGGCCAAGCCGTGCTAAACCAGGAAGCCTGGCTCACGTATCGGGCGGGCATACTCGACAATAACACCTTATGTGCAACGCGCCACGTTAAATGTCGACATTTGATAGTTCCGGTACTTTCGCACTTACTGTCTGAGCTAGATTATTTTTAGATCTAGAAAGTTTAACGAGCGTAATTTTATACTTCTACATCTTACCAGTTACCAGGAACAGTAAACCGTAGTTGTTAGTAACACGTAATTTAGAGGGATGTACCTAAATAGTCGGACGTTTTGCAGCTCATACATATTTTGACATACTTACGAAAACCTATGATTTTTTTATGATTGCCCTAAATATTCCTCCTCTCGAACTCGGACTTAACAACGTTTCAACAATTAATCTAATATGACGTTAGTGGGGAAGGCGTTGTAATTTGCGACTTTTGGCGATAGGACAGTTTGAGACGGGGCCGATGACACGTGCTCCGTGACGCGCGGTGGCCAGTGATGTAGGAGACGAGAATAGACCGTGGATGTAGTAGTACAAATAGGATGGCATGGCAGGCCAGGTGAACGGTGAACCGGAGCGAACTGCGCGTCCCGCTGCAAATGGCAAGCTGCCACGCGGCTTGCGCTGCGGGAGGCTACGGACGTTACGGTCACCGGCTCACCGCATTTTCGGTCTAAATCCCGCAATTTCACTAGAACAAGGATCCACAGTATTAATTTGGAAATATTCGTCAATGTTTTTTGGCAAGCTCTTCTGTCAATAACTTCTCGCATGTCAATAGGCCGGCATGTGATTGTGAGTGATTGTTCCTCATTCCATTTGGCTAGTGTTTTCTGAGAGGTACTAGATTGTTCCTGTTGGCAGCATTATCAATGAAATTATTAGCTGGTTGCAGCTTTCCCGGAGATCTGGTTGCTGTGTAAAGTCGTTATTCTTCTTCATTCTACGCTGTTCATACGTCACAATGCTTTGCGTAAAAGCCAATTATAAATACTCTTACTCGATTTATAATTTGGCAAGACAAATCCGTGAGGTATAGGGCTTATAGGTACTACGTCACTACGGGTATTATGCCGAGTGTATACTGTATTTTCCGAAAATGGTTTTTATATCACTACCAACCCGCTCATAATAGTACATTACTTACCAAAGGCGATAAAACAAAGAATGTCTCAGATCGCAGGTATTTTACGCCCGAGCCGAAGGCAAGGGCGATTAATACGCGATCTGAGGCTTTCTTTATTATCGCCCGTGGTGAGTACAAAATTTTATGTCACCCCCTGGCCAGGAAGTGGGTTTTTTCGCGCGCAGAGCGTGCGATAATGGCCACTTTATGGCTAGGTGTGACATAATAGTAGTTTATCTACACACATATCATAAATCCTCTAATATGCGTTCGAAAACCGTAGAAAATGACTCTCATTTCAACATTCAATGAATTTATGGCAATTTTCTTATCTGTGGCTAAGGCTACAGCAGTAATAAAATATTTCATTTTAATCTCATATATGATGTTAAAATATTACGTCAAACAAAACTGTCAAAATTTAAATGTCAAAGTTGACATGTCCCTATTCTAGTATCACTGAAAATTCAAATTCAGTCGATGCGAAATGTCAGCTCGATGTTTTTTTAGTATATATCGCACGAAATTTGAGCTAGAACGACATGATCACATCAGAATAAGGACTCTTTACTTTTTAAAATAACATTCAGGTATCTGTTGCCAGTTCTGATTTCGATATTTCCGCAACCGTGCAAAAAAGGTTGTATTAACACAATTATTGTATTTATTTACTACGGTGTCTGAACCCATCTTAGAGTAATTATAATATGTGTGTAGATAAAGTAATGTATGCAACTGTACATAATTAGGCATTAAAACACTCGTGTGACCCTATTATGAAACTCGCCTTCGGCTCGTTTCATAAAACACACTCGTGTTTTAATGCCCCTCATTATGTACCAGTTGCATAATAGTAGTTTCATAATAAGGTCACACGAGTGTTTTAATGCCTAATTATGTACAGTTGCATACATTACTTTATCTACACACATATTATAATTACTCTAAGATGGGTTCAGAAACCGTAGTAAATAAATACAATAATTGTGTTAATACAACCTTTTTTGCACGGTTGCGGAAATATCGAAATCAGAACTGGCAACAGATACCTGAATGTTATTTTAAAAAGTAAAGCAGTGTTGCCAGAGCACTTCCGTCAAAACGCACGGTCCGGTGTCCAAAAAAGCACGTTTTTGGAATAAAAAGCACGTTTTTAGGGTTCCGTACCCGAAAGGTCGAAAATGACGCGTCCGTCCGTTCGTCTGTCAGTCGTCTGTCACAAAATTTTGTTCATAAGATTATTTTTTCTTCCCATTAACCCATAAACTTGAAATTTGGTGATACTGTTCATTATTACGGGTATTTTACCAAGAAATACTTATATTTTGTTAAAACTGATTTTTTTGATTGGAGATTTCCTTATTTTTCATGTTAAAACCAACATACTTTTGCGGTTGGTTCGGAAACCTAAATGTGCGAAGTCCGATACGCACTTGGCCGGCTTTCGTCACATACAGAGTATTGAGCCTTTATTACATCGTGTACATATTGCACAACACGAACGATATAGCCAAAGAGAATATAACCACTACGTTCTACGTGGATAGAACTTGCAGTTGCAGGAAAAATTCTTCAACCACATGTAAAACATAACTTTTAACTAGGATAGCAAAGCGTAGGGTAGGAGAGTGTGGCGTCGCTAGGCAACCGTCAAATCTGACATGCTCTGCAACGCGCTATCGAAGTTTCTTAAGTCAGTTGCATATATAGAACTTCCAACCAACTCTCATGGGACTTCGGTCCCTGAGAGATCTCTCTATTGTCGTTTCTTCCTGTGTCTCCTATCTATTGTATATTTGTATTTACCTTGTACATAGATGTGAAATATATACAGGAAAAGGAGATCCTTTTCCTGTATATATTTAACCCTGTACATTATTCCTTATAGGAGTCCATTACTCTTCTACATTGGTGACCCCGACAATGGACATAAGCGCAACCCGAATATCCTGACGCCGCCCCTCAGCTAGCCCGACTTCCTCTCCTCTCTCTCTCTCTCCCTCTCTCTGAGTGTGCCACCTAGCATTTCTCCTACATATGCCTGGTACCTCTACTCCCAGCGAGTCGACTTCTCTCCTCGCCTGCTCGTCACCCTGGCTCTGAGCCCTCGCTCGCCACGCTGACTCTGAGCACTTGTCGCTGACTCCTCCGTCTCAAAGGGGGGCTGATGTGGCGTCGCTAGGCAACCGTCAAATCTGACATGCTCTGCAACGCGCTATCGAAGTTTCTTAAGTCAGTTGCATATATAGAACTTCCAACCAACTCTCATGGGACTTCGGTCCCTGAGAGATCTCTCTATTGTCGTTTCTTCCTGTGTCTCCTATCTATTGTATATTTGTATTTACCTTGTACATAGATGTGAAATATATACAGGAAAAGGAGATCCTTTTCCTGTATATATTTAACCCTGTACATTATTCCTTATAGGAGTCCATTACTCTTCTACATTGGTGACCCCGACAATGGACATAAGCGCAACCCGAATATCCTGACGCCGCCCCTCAGCTAGCCCGACTTCCTCTCCTCTCTCTCTCTCTCTCCCTCTCTCTGAGTGTGCCACCTAGCATTTCTCCTACATATGCCTGGTACCTCTACTCCCAGCGAGTCGACTTCTCTCCTCGCCTGCTCGTCACCCTGGCTCTGAGCCCTCGCTCGCCACGCTGACTCTGAGCACTTGTCGCTGACTCCTCCGTCTCAAAGGGGGGCTGATGTGGCGTCGCTAGGCAACCGTCAAATCTGACATGCTCTGCAACGCGCTATCGAAGTTTCTTAAGTCAGTTGCATATATAGAACTTTCAACCAACTCTCATGGGACTTCGGTCCCTGAGAGATCTCTCTATTGTCGTTTCGTCCTGTGTCTCCTATCTATTGTATATTTGTATTTACCTTGTACATATCTCCTTTTCCTGTATATATTTAACCTGTATAAATTCTACATAGGAGTACCATTTCTCTTCTACAAGAGAAAGACAGTTTAACACAACGATCAACGATTGTTAGAAAAAAAATTACAGTTTTAGAGAGTACCAAACCGACATTACCTCCCCATTTTAAGTAGTAAAAAACCATAGCACTTAAAAAAGCACGGTTTTAGCACGTTTTTGGGGAGCGCACGTAAAAAGCACGTTCGTATCCAAAAAAGCACGTAAAACCGTGCTAAAAAGCACGTTCTGGCAACACTGAAGTAAAGAGTCCTTATTCTGATGTGATCATGTCGTTCTAGCTCAAATTTCGTGCGATATATATACTAAAAAAACATCGAGCTGACATTTCACGACCGCTTCAGCTTAGTTGGTAGTGACCCTGCCTACGAAGCTGGAGGTCCCGGGTTCGAATCCCGGCCGGGGCATTTATTTGTGTGACGAGCACGAATATTTGTTCTTGGGTCTTGGATGTTTTCTATGTATTTAAGTATCTATTTATCTATATAAGTATGTATATCGTCGCTTAGTACCCATAGTACAAGCTTTGCTTAGTTTGGGACTAGGTTGATTTGTGTAAGATTGTCCACAATTATTTATTTATTTATTATTTATTTATTTCGCATCGACTGAATTTGAATTTTCAGTGATACTAGAATAGGGACATGTCAACTTTGACATTTAAATTTTGACAGTTTTGTTTGACGTAATATTTTAACATCATATATGAGATTAAAATGAAATATTTTATTACTGCTGTAGCCTTAGCCACAGATAAGAAAATTGCCATAAATTCATTGAATGTTGAAATGAGAGTCATTTTCTACGGTTTCCGAACGCATATTAGAGGATTTATGATATGTGTGTACCTAGATAAAATTGTTTGAAGTTTAATTCGCGTCAACCGATTACTTGCCATCCACCGTTTAATACTTTACATTTAGCTTTCACCACCTTCAATCGCGCTAGAGAATTCTCAAAATTTACTAAATGGATGCACATAGGGGTTATTTAAAATTTAATTTAAGACGGAAACATCATTGTCCTATCTAGGTATATGATTTACAATTTGCGTTTTATGCGGTCTAAGATGTTTTATTTGTTTGGTTATAGAGTCAGGATCAGGATAGTCAAAGTTAAGACTAGAAAATAATTAAGCAGCAAATGTTAAAAAATAAGGTGAAAAAACAATATTGATTGTTACTTGGGCAACAAATATACATATTTCGCGTACGTCCACGTCTAAACAGAAAATTAATTATATTAAATACCTATTATGAATTTGAAATGGAAGTAGCAATTTAAATAAGCTGTATAATGTAGGTACTATAAAGCGACTTATACCTTCTTAGTGATAGTGACGATAACAGGTTGAAAGGACAGTTTTTCAATTTTCACGAGTTGAGAATCGTAGTCACAAATGTAAGTGGGTAGGTACCTACTAACGTTGTCCAGCGACCCAATTCCACTGAACTATTCTGGTGGCTCTTGCAGGTAACTCTATTTTCATTTTATTTCTTACTGGCTTGACACAGTTTGCGTCGTCGGCAGTTTAACTGTAACTACGTTGTGAAATAGTGAAATGATACTTCCAATCCAGTGGTTATCATCCTCTTTCGAAAACTTATTTGCGATCCTCCTTTGTTTTAACGTTACAAATATAGATTCTTTGTTTTTATTTTGTACAGTCTAATCGATTCGTATTCGCCCTTATATTTGAATATTGAAAAAAAATCGCTTCAAAGCAATCACGATTTCATAACTACCTATGACTAACGTTTACAGCCAATAGATACCAATTATTTTTACTTGTTACTGGATTATTCGCGCATTTGTCACAATTTTGTTTAAAACGCGTCTTTCATCGCCCTGTTACATTCGTCTACGAAATTCTCTTTACTACTTCAACCTTCCTATTCGTGCAGAAACTCTTTTTTCTTGGCAATATCCCTTGTTTTATTTCTCCTGGGTTTATTTTAGGAAGGCGTGGACGCTACTAACTACTAGGTAGTTGCTTTGCGGAGTTTTAACGCGTTTGATAACAAACGGTTATGTTGTAATTATGTCTGTTTATGTTTAAAATAGATTTAAGTTGCTTTAAGTCACGGAACTAGATGAGCACATTTATAAATCTACATAACAGTGGCGTGGCGTTAAATATATCTGTGGATAAATGAGATCTTTGCTTACGTTTTCTTCAAGAGCTGAAGGATAGGAAAAGTAAATGAACTGCCCTAAAAGATATTACAATGGGATCGCGTTTTACGGACGCCACTCCACTCTTACATATAGGTTTATTATAGGACATAGGTATTACATATATAACTGTGTTATTGTGGGTAGGTACAGTACAAAAAAAGTGTTATGTGTATTGTAGTGTTGCATGTCTCGGATATAATTTTTAATGTCAAGTATTCCGCTGCACTAATTCAATTACTATTGATCTCTGATCTGTTTGCCATATGTATATCTAGAAACTAAGACCATTATAGTCGGAATGATAGCCAAGCGAGCTAATACGTATCTATTGTAGAAGAAATTACGCGCGTGATATCTATAACAGCCCGGAGGCTGTCAGAGATGAAATTGATTTGCACTGAATCGACTACAAAGAGATGTGTGTGTACCTACACTTTTGGACCTTAATACAATGGCATAAGGTAATAAAGTGGATACATCTCTTTGTAGTTGACTGTACCTACATCGTGCCATTTTTATCTTTTCGTTCGCTGTCTGGCACTCGACTCTGCTCAACTCTGGGTGCATTTAGGTCAACGAAAACAATGCTAATTGCTTTCTGTAGATGCTGTTGCGGTGTTGCGTCAAGTGTTTCATTGTTTCAGTAGGCATAAAGATCTTTCCGGAAAAAATGTGAGTTTATCTAATCTCGATTTTACGTAAGCCATCGAAAAATGCGGACATTTGTTGAATGGTGAAAATTTAAAGGGAAAGTCATCTGCGAAAGAATTTCAACCAAACGAACAAACAAGGATTTCTAATCTAGTGCAATTATTAATCTAGTGCAGTCAAACAGTACGGAGCTATGAGATCAAAATTACTGACGAATCTTGTATTTTGATAATTGCCTCCTTTGCTTTTATGTAAGGTCACTGACTGCGGGTTAGGTAATCGCGCCGCTTTACGCTCTTTCTCGTGGAATACTAAATACCCATGTGTTTTGTCCAAATTTTCATTGATTCACCATCTAATAATACTTAGTTTATAAATAATCATTCGCCTTTCTCTAGCAAGAACACACTGGCTCCGTTGACTACCTGTTTACTTGCTACATTACTGAAACGAGACCAACCTTTCCAAAGCTGCCTTTCCCCAGCACCTTGACGAAGTGGAAGTCCTCTATGTTGTACTTGCGGAACCGCGGTATAGACCGCGCGGGCGGCGTGAACCGACCTGTCTTGCGGAACAGCCCGTACGCCGTTGATTGCTCTGCAAACAGGTTGCTGTGTGATTATTACTTAATAGTCATACATGTTATTGAGTTAGGTCTAGAGTTAGATTGATTTGTATCGAATGGCGGTTAGGTGAAACGTATACATTCGAATGAAAAGACATACAATCATACATTCACATTTAGATTGTGTATTGGTAAAGACAAAGTCATTATTTTTCACTTCTCATGCTCGAAAAGTGTGTCATGCTAAAGTAGTACATTTAAGCCCTAGGGAAAATATGTACACATATTTATGATTTCCAAACATTTTAATTTGTCCAATCAAAATACTTCACCTATTAAATCCACCAATCACAGAACAGTAATTTGACAGATAAAAAATATTTGGTAAAAATATCAACCAATCAGAATACAGCTGTACTAAAATGGACCAATCAGGAAAGACGTGTCTGTGTCTGTCGCGGTGTCTGTGGTCAAAGCAATTGCGCCTTTAAAAAGAAAAAAAACCGCATGTTGCATCTCTTTGTTTAATATAGCAAAAGAAAGGGAGGCGAATACGCAAAGTGAATACGTATAGCGAGGCATGGTCCTGGCCTTAGAAAAAAAAAACATGCTGTCAAATTAGACATACGCCCGCCAAGAGATAAATTATTCATTTAATGTGGATAATTAGTGTTTGTGTTTTCTCGCAATCGAAGTGAACAATAGAGTGTATAACTCGGGCCTAAAAGCCATATTACCACTCGAACAATTTTCCCTCACTACGTTCGGGAAAATAACTATCTCGTGGAAATATGGCTTACTTTAGACCCTTGTCAAACAATCTACTATTGTACCTACATTTCAATCATCCGTCTATTTGTTTCCAAACTTTGTTATCCGAAAATCTGATCCCACCTAAAGAAAAAATTAGGAACTGATCAAATTTTGAAAGTGCGAGCCATACATGGCCTCGATATCGGGTTGTATTGGCCAGTGTCAAAATGTCCAGCGGTCATAATTACCAAGGGTTTATAATGTCCAGATGATAGAATGACCTCTTGCCATTATGTCGAAGTGTCACAATTACCAAGAGGTCATAATGTCCAGATGATAGGATACCCTATAGCCATTATATCCAAGTGTCAGAATCACCAATGGGTCATAATACTCATAATGTCCAGATGTTTTATTGTCCATATATATGCTAGAATACCCTCTAGACATAATATACTCGTACAAGTGACAGAATTACTGAGTAGTCACAATGTCCAGGTGCTAGAATTACCTCTTACCAATAATGGTAAGAAAACACCAGACATAAGTCCTGTGTTTTTTTAACGCTAGAGGAAGGCATGGCATGAGGGACCACCTAGAGTCCTAGAGGCAGCCTCAATCAACACCGGGGTGTCGCAGTTGCGTTTCAAACACCGAAATTTAAGATAATTTCTTCCCAAAAGTTCGTAAACAATGATGGGAAATATTAAATATGCCTTTAACAAGATAGCGACTATTACCTACTACTAGACGTTTGGGCAAGTAGACCAGATGTTCTATGTTATGAAAATTTCATCAAATATTCATCCTAGCGAAAAGTCTGTCTGTATAATCTTTTTTGTAGAGATTTGTATGTAGAATAGGTACTTATGCCTAAGAACATTTGCTATGGGCACGACTTTACTACACCCACACCCTTGAGGACTTTTCGGATGTTCATCTGAATACCGCAAGGTATAACTGTGCCAATTTTCAAAACTACACGAATTATTTCCCCTGATTGCCCATATTCGGCGTAATTTTCTCAGATTAAGACACGCCTTTACACAACTATCATAATACCAATTTTATTGTTATAAAATCACTTCTAATCTATATTGTCAGTTCGCTTGACTCGTCTTGGTATTACTTTATTGATGCTACTTTTTAATAAGTTTAATAGATTTATTTGTAAATAGCTCGTGAGGCTGGCCAATACAAATGTTAGCAGCTGTGTCGTTAACATTTTCTTAAAGTTGACGCAATATGAGGTGTGGACTAGGTAGAGAAATGAGCAATTAATATAGTTTATGACTTACAAGACCGTTAAATTTAAATTAAATGAATTATTAGCGCAAGTGTTTTGGCGTGTCCTCATCAAGATTTATATCACTGTAAACAACCTTAAGCATTCTATGGACAAACGCCATGAAGATCCTTATCAGCTTGTTTTGTTCGGATTCCAGCGCCTTTCAAGTGGCATTGGGTCTCTGAATTAGCACATTAAGCGCGCTTGTAAAGCTATTTTTAAACAATTATTTCTTTATGTTTGATAAAAGTAGGTGTCCTAATTTATTTTTAACTATAAAGTCCTTTTAAACTCGTAAAATATGCAAAACGCCTGAATCTCGATTCGGTTTATATCTTCGCATTCCTCCCATGTTAATGTGTTTCGCGCGTTCATTCTGATTGCGAAGACGAATAAAACTGTGTCCTGCCTGAGCGTGAGCGCGTGAAGGTTACCTATGCTTGATATTTACCACATGCTAAACTGCTTTGAACCAAACCTTAGCGTGTGTAATAGTATTCTGCACAACGTTTATATAATCTGTGATAACGTGCTCATCTGCGCAAGCTTCATAAAATATTTTGTAACTAGGTACATAAATTCGGGTGTTACACACCCTTATAAAATTCTTATTTTCGCATGATAATAAGTTAATAACCGTATCGCGTCTGGATTTGAAGAAATTATCATTCTGTTGTGCCCGGCCTACGCGACCGATGCTTCTAAATTGACATTGCAGAGATGCGTTGACAAGTATATTGCCTCTAAGTACCTAACAATCCGTAATAATATGTACGAATTCATTTACAACTTTTGTAAACGCTGATTCGTATGGCCAATTCAACCTTGTTACACTCAATTATGGCACTTCGAGTGCTGTACAAGGCAGTGGTTCATACGTTCATAAAGAGTAAGTCAGGTTATTTTATAATGAATATTCATTTTAATCTTACTCAGTTCAATTATTTCTGTATTAACAACGACGGCTTCACTCAAGTAATTTTATAGAGGCAATCAAAAGCTTTAGCTAATTATATTGTAATTTTATGGCGCTACGTATTCCGCGCCAGAAAAAACGATTATCTAGAGTCAGGTGTCTGAAGCAGCGCTCGAAGCCTTTATGCACGATCATCATCATCAGCTCGTCCTACCGCTCTGGTCACATGCCTCCTTTTAATAATGAGGCCGAATGGACCGTAGTCCTCACCCATGACCCAATCTGAGACAGGGATATACATAATTTTGTTATTTTATTTTATTTGGAAACAAGTTGGTACAGGTATCTTCATCTTAAATTCATTCGTTAGCATTCCACGTTTTTTAAGAAGATGCTGGTTTGTCCACTAGGAAGCGGTTCGATAATTAGAAGCGACGTCATTATTGTTCAAATGGATTCGATACGCATCACAGCTAGTAATTATGACCCGCCAAACAATATTACGATTATGACATAATTCGCAGAGCATGTGTGTCAAATTAATTCTCTTTCACCTCGGCTGAGATCGCGGCCGCCGCTAAAAATATTAGCTGAGATGAGACCGAGCAATATCAAGGTCGCTATGTTAATTTCGGGGCAACTAGACGTACGTGACATGATTGACTTCCTTATACAGGGCTGCATTTAAGGGTCTCTCAAATATTTTAACTCCCGACTATATACTGATTCAAAAAGGCAGGACTACAGATAAATTGTAATCCTTATGCCCACAATGGCGTGGCGGTAATTTGGCTTAACTTTTTCTCTATGTGAAAAGGTGGTCTACCTACTAACCTCTATGGATACCAAGGAATTTATGTACTCTCTCCCAGTAGCTCGATCCCACTGACACCTCAGATTCGGTTAAAGCCGCTCAACCAATCTCACTGGAGCGCAAACTCTTATAGTGAGGCAGTGTCACGTGATAATGTGGACACGCTGGACAAAAGCACCAACGTTTTTCCAGGGTCTAGTTAGGTCCACAGCTTTAT
The DNA here is from genome assembly GCA_951800055.1 of Cenopis cana. Taxonomy (NCBI): domain Eukaryota; kingdom Metazoa; phylum Arthropoda; class Insecta; order Lepidoptera; family Tortricidae; genus Cenopis; species Cenopis cana. Next base: position 15,489,428 of record OX637479.1, on the reverse strand, counting down.
GTTTTTGATTGGAACCAGCTCTTCCGTCGGCCATCTTTAGTATGATGAGCATTAATAGAGCGCCTGAGTATGAGTATGAGTATTAGTAGAGTATACATGATATAGGGCATGAGTATGAGTATTAGTAGAGTAGAATTGATTCCCAAATTAACTTACAACACCCTTTTCACCCCTTCGGAACAACGTATTAATTGACGTCATGGGACTCATAAGTATATTTGAAAATTTTAATATATCTTTTTCTGACTTATTAAATCGTGATGTTTTTGTTTTTTTTACTAAAATTTGAGTACATACGCATACTAAAAAAACTCAGTCAAGTTGGTCAAACTGTTAATAAATTGCACTAATACTCAACACTGCCAGTCGTTATCGTAATACAACTAGAATGTATTTCTTTAGAATCTTTATATAATGATTAAATGCTCAGAGGTTTATTTTTCTAAAATCAATGTAGTATTTTCTTTCATTTACCTACTTAAGTTCTAGAAAACTAGTTTGCAGTGATATTATCTAGTTTGCAGTGAAGTATCTATAGATACCTATTATTTCTTACACTGTAATTTCTAACTAGTATGTATTGTATTGTAACATTGTTTTCAAAGAATTGAAACTTTGCATGTTCTGATGCTCGTATTTCTAAAGAAACTACTTTTGAACATGTTACATACAATTTAGAAGAAAATAAACATGTGGTCATTCTACGAAACCAATGTTTTAGAGTAATGTGTTTTTTACAGATCCGGGTCGTATTTTGGGAATTATGATTCTAACTCGTATTTCCTCCTGTCGTAACCACAAGCTCGCTCAACAAAGACGTAGATAGTTCCGCGAATATTTAGCACGAATGTTCTTCGACTTTAGGATGTTGACCTCATTACAGGACCTATTTGAAAATAGTCTTCTACGCACGACATAGGTAGCTTGTCACTATTTTTCCGAAATGAGTTAAAACCCACTTGTAGATACTTTATCCACATTTAATCATGCGCGCGGAAATGGTTAAGGTAAATAAACTCATTGAGTATTTATTTATCAACGTAAACAAAATGTCTGTCTTAGTAATCTGAGTGACATATTCAATAGCAATTTAAATATTTATCTCGTTTTAAATATGTTTATAAGAACTACCATTTTAGCTCAATAAACATGTTGCTTGTTAAATATGTAGATACCCTATCATTAGGAGTTGTGTCTTTTATCCATCGATTATGTAGCGCGTATTTCGTGAACATCCAACACCAACGTAACCATTTGACACACGCGAATTCCTACTACCTAGAAGCAATCGATTACTGTATTTGTTACCAATAAATAACAAATCTACGGGCTACTGAAAAAGCGAGCATTTAATGATGTCTATCAATCTAGCAGGTCTATTTTGCTCCATCGCTTCCTGATCACATTTCAATTTTCAATTTATATCGCGCCATGCCCGCTTCCACACGCGCTGAGATAACGTGTCAAAACGAGCTCGCGAAATATTATAAGTTATGTGATAAATGAAAAATACGAGATATTAAATAATTATAATGATAATGGAAGGGAAAATAGAAGAAAAAAGAGGTCGTGGTAGAAGAAGAACGTCTTGGACAAAGAATGCACCTAAGAGGCTGGACTGGAGGCTGACAGCACGGAAAAACTAATTCGCTTGACTACAAAGGTGAGGAGATGGCACATATAAAAGAAGAAGATAAATTGATACTGTGATTGGAATATAAAATCGCGACCCAGTTCGTTCCAATATACAATAACGCGTCAGCACAACACTCGACAGTGTGTGCATTTGGCATGCGGTTTGTTCGATCAGAGATCAGAGCCCATGCGAGCTCATTAATATCTTTATATCCAACAGTTGCGAATAACATGTCACTTGTCCGTTGTCCGAGGTTTATGGTATCGTTTAAGGGCGTTTTCCAAATAAAGTTCTGTCACGTAGTGGAATTCCACCCCCAAATAAAAAAATATTTTTTGATAAAAATGGTTTTATTTGGTTCTCCTTTTATTATATTTCAAGAAAAATATTACTTTGTTGCTATATATTGTTAAATATCGTCAATAAATGAATTTAAACCTGATCACTACCAATGTGACGTTCCATTACGCTACAAACTTTAGGTACATTTTATATAAACTTCAGGGTGTAATTTGCAAACTTATATTTATTAAATGGAATCTAACACAATAACAATCTTATAAAAACCAAACACATTTGCAATATCTTCTAAAACAATAAAGTTTTTTAACAATAATCTTTCCTTTACGCTACGTTTGGGTTTCATCACAGCTTAGCTTTTGTCTTAGCATGGAAACTGTGGTAAAAAACTGGCAATAGTTATATTTATCACAATTGGCACATATTACTTTAACAAATGAGATCTAAATACTGGACATTATCCTTAATAATTAATATAAATTCTTACAAAATCTAGCACAGCCAAAGTAGGACAAAGTGACGTTAGTGAAACAATTGTCACGTTTAGGAACTACGTGAAAGGTTTACATGCGCCCGGAAAATAGACTTCTATTAAATGCTACTAAAGTACGGGAAGTAGTGTGACCTATCACCCAATGTATGGTAGGTGCACATTTTGGTATCGGATGAATTAACTTGGCACGGATGTAATATATGTAAGTCTAAGCTAATTTAGCCCGGTAGCCATCCGCCAGCCCCTGGGGGGTAGGGAGGGCGGGTCGTTGAGTCCCATTTTTCGGTTTTTCATAAAAAAACTCATAAACGGTGGCCCATAGCAAAAAACGTTCTTAGGCATAAATAATCTACATAAAATCATCTACAAAAAAGGTTCTATAAACTTTTTCGCTAGGATTAATATTTAATGAGATTTTAAAGGGGGAAAGTAAAATTATATAATTATTTATAGGTGGATTATTTCTTTATTTTTCAATATTTCGAAAAACAAAAAATACTGTACTTTTGCACTCAACGAGCTCTACTCAACAATATCCCACTTGATTGGGACGGCAACATTTTTTTTTCGCGCCCCGCTATTAGCTGTATTGGAGCCCCCCTTATAAACCCATAAAAATTTAATGTTGTAGTAAATGAACACCTCAGACATGGAGTGCGGTAACCTAACCTAACAAGTATCTAGTAGTTAATAGCAAATAAAATGACCGCACAAAGTCGGAATGCCCTAGAACCGAGGCCGAGTACACTAGTATATACAATTCTAGTAAGATACCTACCTACTAAACTATAAGAACAATAAAATTATGTATTCAATAAAATTAATTCTTTATAAAATAATTACACGACAACCTGTTTTTTTAACATAGGTACTTATTATTTTTTGCTGCTAGTTTTAACTATATATATATATATATATCTCAACAACTGCGATTAATTAATATGTGTCAGACCAGCCGCCGCGCCATGTAAACCACGAATTTTCGTTCCATACGTCACGATTTTTGTTTCCCTAGTACATCACGTAACGTGGCGGACGTGACGGAGGCATGCCGGATTGAATTTGAAACGAAATATTAGTAAAATCACTGGAAATTATCCGATTCTAATGCTTACGTAAGAAACTAGAGCTATCAATATATCATAATTGACAAACCTATAGTAAAAAAGTGATCTCTTACCTTTAGAAATACTCCGTTCGTAGTGGAAGAAATTTTTTGATGCACCGTGACGCACTACCATCTCGAAGCATTTTTCGCGCGAAACTAATTTCAAAAGGTAAACAACTAGTATTTTTAGGATGTTAATGTTGCCATTTTGTAAAAACGCAGCGGTTATTGGTAGTTTAATGTTCGCATCTTGGTAAAAACGCCGTAGCGTGGCGGAACTTTCCGCCTCGTCAATTTTGAAGGACAACAATAAATTGCGATTTTAACGATTTTTTTACTTTAGGCACTACAAAATAAGGTTTAAAATACATTTTGGATTATATGATCTTTTCACACAACAGCCATACCCGGGGCTAGAAGGAGACAGGTATATAAATATTTCGCTCTAAAGTTTGCAAGGTAGACGTGAGACAGCCAAAAAATCACTACTTTTCTTCGGTTTTTTTACCAAAATTATACTTTTAAATAGGATTTAAGGTGTTTTCTTACTATTAAGATGCAGAAAATAAGTTGCTTTACAATGTTTTCATACAAAGATTACCGTTTAATGCAATATGTAATGGAGAAAAAATACTTCAAAGTCAGGAGACAGCGATATTTTACCCAAATATTTTTTTTGGAAAACGCCCTTAAAATCGGTCGTTGGTCTCTCCCGGAATAGGCGCTTATAAGTTGCGGTTTGTCAGATCTATTGTTGTCCGTAGTTGTACGTTAAGATTGATTACTAAACAGGAAAACTGTATTCGGGGATCAATCTTAGACTGTAGTACAGCACTGCAATAATGGACAGGCCATGTAGATTACTCCGCATTTTTTGTAATTTTTGAACGTCTAGATAAAATATTACGACACCTCAATTAGCCACTATTACCCAAAATTTTACTACAAAGTTCAAAAAGTTTAAAAAAACTAATGACTAGAAACTAAGTAAAAATAAAAAACTGATTCACCAACAAAATGGGTGGAAATTTCAGTGTATAGACAATCACGCTGTACATAACATATATATTTTTCTACATAAAGTTATTTATTTGCAGAAAATAGTGTGGGTACAATAATATGATAGACTATAACATAGAAAAAACTATTTTCCTTCATATCATAGGAATTACTTTTATACGTTGTATCTAACACTCATTTTCTATATAAAAACATGTATTCTGCTCATAAAATTCTGCTAGCTGCTTATATTTATTAGAACACACCGCTGAAAGTTACGCAATGACCACTCTCAGCCTGTTTTGATTTTAATTTTACACATAAAGTGGATTCCGAATATTCGAATAGCGAGTTGCGTTGCGTCATAAATGATCCCGGCCGGAACGCGGAACCCAAAGTGGGGCGAACACAAGTGCTTGGCGAAATTTAGCGCTTATGGCATTCGTGAGAAATCTAAATGCTTTCACACTAAGGTCTAGTGGTATATTAGTGGTAGGTATTACACACGGCATTACTTATGCCTAAACGAAATATTGGTCATGACTCGAGTTTAGTTGTGAATTCATATAAAATATACACTTTTATTTAGAGCTAAGTACTATCCTGAAAACCTTTTTTGGCACTATTAACTTTCAGCATTAAGAATGCTTAATCGTCGTTTTAGGGTTCTCTTATCCTAAGCTTCCATTGTAATTTTTTCCGATTACTTCAAATAACTCTTGGCTGGGATTTTCCCCTTCCAACTCTCGAATTTGTGAGAATTCTATGGTGAATTTAGAAATAAAGGAAAAAATTAGGCACCGAGCAGGATTTGAACCTGCGACCTCCCTGCACTCACGGCCAGTCGCTCTAGCCAACTGAGCTATAGGTGCAACTACCACCCGGCCCCAAATTCTTCAACCGCTCCTTCATTTAAGCCTTAAAGGAGGCGAATCTCAGGCTTCATTAGCAGCGATACTGCTTAATACAAAATTAATTCTATGGTCTTCTTAGTCGCTTCACTCTTGACATAGTGGTCATGGTCGTCATGTCGCTTTATTGGCAAGCTAGAGCATAACGTTTCTATAAAATACATAATACCTATATAGATGTTCTTTTAATGTCCTTCTATATAGGTATTGTGCAATTCGAGTCGTATTAAATTGCCATTGTAGAGCTTGGATTAGGATTTCGTAAGGTAACATTCCTAAAACGTGTATATCGACTATCGACTATATAATATATATATACACTCATTTCCGCACCGCAAATATCTAATAATAGGTAATTCAGGGCACTTGGCATTTATAATAATCGTGTCCTAGTTGATCTTTCTCAAATTATTGCTCTGGTCCAGTTTTGCTGGCAGGTTAATCTGTTGCAAGTCATATATCTTATTAACAAACGTGTAAGTGATTTATCTACCAGATTACTTTACATTACCAATGAAATAACTCATGAAACGTTTTATCTTCCGGGAAGAGAACGGGAACATTATCTTAATTATATTTGTACAACATTAGCATTACTTACCGAATGATAATAAAGATACAACATACTATAAGGGCAACAATTAGGCTAACATGACTTGAAATAATTCATTTCATTTCATCATAATAACTCATCCCCCATCCAAATGACTTTCAGTAGGTATAATAAGCCAACCGCTTAACTCAGACGGTGCCTGTGCGGCAAAAGAGCGGAGACGTCAGAGGGTAGCGGATGGGTGTCACCTCTCACCTCACCCGTTTTTATATGGAAATGTCAAACGTCATTTGTCAGCTTTTGACAGTTTCCATATAAAAACGGGTGGGTGAGGTGAGAGGTAGCAGGTGAGGACAAGTAGGTTTGTGTGTGTTTGTGCCCTGGTCTGAGTTAAACGGTGGTGACATTCACACTCCCACAATGGTGCATTGAAATTTCTCATGACAACAGCTACATAAAAAACTATTATTTCCGATTCCACTTACCCAAAGGTCCACACTTGCATTTAACACATTTACTATCTATGTATAATGTAAAGATTAACTAAAAAAATTAAATAATGATAGTATGTATGTAATGTATGATTAGTGCTTGCAGAGCTAAAGGTTATTACAATTCTAGATCTAATGCACAAGCAACACATTTATAAACACACAGTGACTTGAAGACAAGGCTAGTTACTTACTAACAATATAGAAAGTTATACGGCATGCTTAATGGAAAGAGGATTATTTCCTTTTGTCCGCAACTCTTTATCCGCACTGTACTGAAGTTGTTTTATAATTGCCAGACAGCGAACTGATGGGACAATAATTTAAGATTCCTACTAGTCAACGCTCAAGTGTCCGTTATAACCTACTAGAACAGTGTAGGAAAGGGCGGGACAAATGGAATAGTTCATCAGAAGATGGATTGGCTCTCACCGAGCTCCTGCTCTAGGAAGTCGGGGATGTTGGGCGCCGGCGCCGCCGCCGCGGACGTGCTGGGACTCTCGCCACCTGCGTACACAATGCTGATTAATCTGCTCCTAGATCGACTGCTTATTTAACTGAGACCGCGTGGAAAGGTAGCGGGAGGCAGGGGCCCACCGCTCGCTACCCGTCCGCTACCCTTTTGACGTCTCCCCTTTTGCCCCTCACCCGTCACCGGCGCGGTCTCAGTTAAACGGTACACCTATAATTTAATACGTGCGGCCAATGAAATTGAGATTTACACTCTTGTGTCTGGTCGTGATTGTTATACGAGAATAAGGGACAACACTTAGACTTCAATTTCCATGACTTGAATAAATTTTATTGAGTGGGTGTCCTGTGTGTTATAGTTTTTCAGTAACTTAGTGAAGTTTTAATAATTTTGTTTCGTATTTGGCATGGGGATACTAACCTGTTGCTATTTGATATATTTGTTTTCCTTCTATGTGATCCCGTTGCTAAAAAGTTTTACTTGTCCACACTACCTAAGCATCTTTAACAAGTTTACATCATCAGTATTTATTGTTTGTTTTACAAGATACGATTTTTTTTAATACGGAACTTAGTTACACGTCTTAACACTAGTTAATAGGAAGTAGAGTTATAAATATGACAGAGCAGAAGAAAGTATTAAGATAGATAGAGAGGAAATGCGCAGAAAGTATACTTACTGGAAAAGTTATTATTTAAAGATAGAAGAGAAAAATTAGAAACAGTTTCTAACTAAATATATAAAACAACGCAGAATTGTTTTGGAGTAGGTAGTGTTTTTTCGTATATTTTCGAAAATTACCCCTATTACTATCACGTATTCACGAAAACGTATTTTTTTCTAAAACAAACGGTGATTCCATAAAATTATCATAAAATATTAGAAAAAAAAATCAACTGACATCGAAGCAATGCCAAACTACTTATATGTTGTCGGAATCGGGAATAAAAATACAGCAGTGACGTTTGAAGTCCGGCCAAAATAATCGTCGATAGTGTTCGTCGATCAATATGTTAGCCACGATCACGAGCACCGGGCCTCATCTGCTCGGCTGTCCATGCTCTGATGACGATGATCCATCACGCATTCATCTAATTCTAAATGTATATCCGTCTTGTGCTCTGGTATGTAAAGTACAAATGGCGTACCAGACAGTTTACACTGAAGTCTGTTCAAATACAATATATTGTTTGACTTTAAAAACATATAAGATTGACACAATGTATACCAACATATTCAAATAAATATTCCTGATTTAGACTTAAGTTGACTTTGATATAACTACTTGTCTGCATGTTTATTTTGGGCAAATCGTGTGTCTCTGTAAGTTAATTTCAGTAGCAATTGGTGCTATTAATTCTGTACAGGTGAGCAAGGAGAGGAGTGATTGGCCGGTGTCCAGACAGGCAACCGCTCCACCACCTACGCGGTGTTCTCGACAAATAAACAAATATTCATAAAGCGCCTGCCCACTACCTAGTTACTCGTATTATTAACTTCATTTGTTTTTCGATAAATCTTTATGTTTACTTTTACCTTTCAAAGAACATAAACAAACGCATGATGTACTTCAATTATTACCTAAACATATTTAGATGTGAGGTTGAAACTCGTTGACGTAGTAAACTAACTTATATTGGCTTGATTTTTGCAATATTTTTCATGTTGAACTAATAATACCCGTCAGGATGAAGATGATTTACGGTCTTAAATTATAAAGCTAACATCGTTTGACGTATGTATTTATGACGCTCGAACTCATACTGTCCCGAGGAAACGACAACTAACATCATCGCTACGCTATAGTTTCTTTTAAACCAATTTGCATGAACCAACTTTACCCACCTCTTTTAGACGCGCTTCGAGATGACAGAGCTTCCACTAAGAGCCGTTGGTTCACCCCGCACAGGTTCGCTGTCAATTTTTCACACTTTCGATGGCAGTTTACATCGCAGTCTAAAACAAAATAACGAGACGTCGCGCTGCTAAACGAGTGGTCTGGGTCGTTTAGCATTACTTACTTATCCAAAGCTAAGCCGTGCAAAAGCAGTCGTGCATTGTCAGGAGACCAATTTTCGTGATGGATCATATATTGTTTATTTATACCATGCAAAAGGCAATTGACATTAGCTACCAACCGATAATTGGACTCCTCGACTTTTCTATACACGTTAGAAGTTGGTTAGTAGGTAGGTGTAACAGTGTAATGCGAAAATGTGTGTCCTTCCCTAATCAATGTCGGCTAACAAGACGAGTTTTGTTTACCTTTTTTGATGTGGACGAACCCTGCAGGTGATGTTGGCGCTGAAGAGTCAAATCCAGAATCGTTGGATCCTGTCGACGTCCTGCCGTCAGCGTTGTTCTCGCACTCGAAAAACTCAGCAGATTCTTCGCTGGTATCTGATTCGTCAGCGTCCTCGTCATCTGAGGAATCTTCTTCTTCTGAAGACGATGAAGATGAACTCGACGAATGAATAACTTGAGGGCTCTTCTTTTGAAGAGGTCGAGGAGTAGCTATAAGAGGCCTCACTGCCAGTTCTTCTTTAACTGGCTTTTTAACTGATTTTACAATTGTTATTGCCGGTGATGGTTCCCGTTCATTTTTTTCTTTGTTAATAGATTTATTTTCAGCCTTTTCACTCTCTCTTTTTTGTTCTTCATTCTTAACTGCAGTTTCGTCATTTGGAATGTTTACAGGTTCTATAATTAATGGTATCTCATTGGGAGCAGTGCTCTCCTCTAATTTGTCATTATCGACCTTTACGTCTTGTGTTATTGCTTGTGAACTAAGTTTCTCTTCAACTACGTCCTTCGTAGTTTCAAGTGGCAAACAACTCTCACTATCTGCCTTTTGTGCAGTAGATGCTTCGGTTATAATCGATGGTGTGGACCCTGGTTTCTTATCAATATGGGAGAATGTATTATTTTTTTTGTTTGGAGCGGGTTCAATTTTTGTAGATTTAGGAGAATCTGTTTTTTGAGGTTCAGACGATTCTGCGGTCGTTTCAATTTTCGGAGGCGTTTTTTCTTTTTTGCCATGTATAGGACATATTTTTTCGTTAGATTTAGATTCTTTGGGAGAACCTTGTTTTATAGGTTTATCTTTATTTTTATCTGTAATAGCAGTGTTTGTTGGCTCACTCACTAATTTATTTGATTTGGAAACGTTAGATTCTTTTGTACTGACTGCATTTGTTTGAAGAACTGCAAAGTCTTCATCTATTTTTGTTTTTGTTAATTTTAAGTTTATAGGGCTTTCACTATCTTTGTCCACACGTTCCTCATTTTTGTTATTTTCAGTCTTAAGATGTAACTTGCTTGATGTTTCTGGCACACTATCTTTTTTGGCTGAACTGATTATATCCTCACTCTGGGTTAGATTTCCATTATTGTTAACTTGAGGCAGCTGTGGGATATTAGATTCTGTTGACAGTGCATTTTTCTTCGCTATCTCTGGTATACAAGGCATGTCTTTAGATGAAACAGTGTTAATTGTATCATTGTGCCCTTGTTTATCTTCGTTTATTTTTTTAACATTGCTTGGTTCTTTATTAGGCATTGCATTAGGGTCTTCTGTATTATTCAGATTGGCATTTACGGATACATTTTCCATTAAATTTAAGTTGTAGTTAACGATATTACTATCTGATATTTTTGGATCTATTATTTCATTGCTCACTACAGAATCACTTGTACATTTTATTGAGTTTTCTTTTTCTTCAACAATGACTGGCGAATAATGTTGAACCTCAGTTTTACTAACGGGTTTTGTTATTGGCATACTATTATCTATATTGCAAGAAGGAAACTCTTTTTCCTTAGTTGCTATCGATTGACTGATGTTGTTATCAGTAAGATTAGTATTCGTTTCATTATATGCATTTTGTTTCTTATCGTCATTTTCAATTTGCATTGGAAATGTTTTATCGACACTTTTCTTTGAATTGAGTTCATTAACTTGCTCAATAACATCCTCGTCTGCATCTTCAGCCTCCGGAAACCAAAATAGAGCTCTCCTGTGTTTTTCTTTAGTATCTTCTATATTTTGTTTTCGTTTTAATAGGTAAACTGTCTCTCTTTTACCAATTTTATCCCAAAAATTACCATCATCGGGCTCAGGCGAAGGAACATTACTTTCGAGGTCGGTTGTTTTCCTGATTGATCGCATTCTACTTTTGCGCAATGCGTTCGTAATAGATTTGTTTTCAAACTTAGGACTGTCATCAAAATTCGCATCTACGGTGCTGCTATACGAAATTTCCTTTTTCAAAACACGAGGCTTTTCTTCGACAGTAACTTCCTCCACTTTAAACTTTAAAGGACTGCTTGGTGGAGATACTTCAACTGTTGCAGTTATTTTTGGTTTTAACTTTGGTTTTGGCTTTGTACTTTCATTTTTTATTGATGATCTGTTTTCTTCAATCGAAGGTAAGCCGGAACATATCGCCTCCTTAGGGAATTCAGTAATAGAGTCGAGCCTACCACCAGAAGCAGACCTCTTCAAACTGCGTCTTTTCGTTGAGTGTTTAGGTTCTATAGATTCTCTAGACCTCCTAAAGCGATCATTTATGGAATTTTCGGATTTGGCTGTCTTTAAAGGATTCCTTTTAGGTTTATTATCAGCAGATTCTTCATCAACCCCAACTTTGCTTAAATCTAAAGTAGCAATACTTAAATTTTCACTTCTAATTAACGAATCTAACACATTTGCTTGTTCTGCTAAGATTTCCATTGAACAGCGTCTTGTAGGTGATTTACTGGTTCTTGGCTGGGGCGTTGGCGGTGCACTTAATGCTGTAACATGTTCCTGTTTATTTCTACTATCACCTGGTATTTCAATGTCAGTGTCGTTGCTATCTTTAACAATAAATTTTTCCATCAATTTAGCTCCTATAGTTTTCTTTTCTTTTTTGTCCTTGTATACTAAGTCTTCTGAGAGCTTTTCTCTCCATTTTATTGATTCTGCATCCTTATTAGCAGTTTCTTCTACAGATCTATTTTTATCGCGTTCTTCAGAACTCGACTTCTGTGATCCGCCTAAGGGTTTGCGAGGCGAATCTCTGTCTTTTCTCTTAATAGTGTGTAGTCTTACTACAGTCCTGCCGCGTTTGATTGTACTTCTCAATTCTCCCGGCGAGGAATCTATTCCAGTTTCAGGCTTACCATCTATCCGTGGCATAAAGGGTCCATTTTCACTATCCGTAGCTGGTTCATCACTTTGAGGAGGAGGTGGGGGTGGACTTTCTGTCTTTGGTCGATACTTGTTTCTCGATACGTCAATATCAGCCGTATTGATATTTATCGGTCGCGGAGTGTAACTGGAAACGTATCTCCGTTTGTAACTAGGTAACCTTCTAGGGCTACTTACTCTAGACGGACTCGACGTTGTTCTTTCCGATATAGTACTGAGTATGGGCGAGTAAGTTCTTCCACTACTGGTGACCCACCTCGAGCTGACCGGGGCGCGAGAGTATCCTCCGAGCGAGGAATGGTTCGAATAGCTCGATCCGGGATTGAGGTACGAAGCACTGTACGAGGATCCAAGCGGTGTTTTTGAACTGTAACTGTATGGAGCACTATAGGAAGATCCACTGTAATACATGTTCGATATGTGGTCGGAGTAAAGGGGCATTTTGTTGCGTCGCGGCGTGCGCTGCGTGTGGCGGCATGCGGGCTCGCTCGCGCGCAGACTGGCGGCCGGCCGCGGCGCAGCGCGCGCGCAGGCCCCGCCCCCGCGCCGCGTCGCCCGCCCGCCCAGGCGCACAGGTGATTGATTGATGATTATTATGAACATAATAATAGATCTTGTGACTTTTTCTATGATGTCGGAAGGAAGTTTTTAACGTTTGTTTGTAACAAGTGTGTCAATGATTTCTGATAAATATTATTATTTGTTTTTCTTATACAACATTCTTATTTAATTTAATAATGTTTTTGACTAGTAAAATATCGTGATGATTGATGAAGAATATGTGTTAATTAGTTATTCATAGTATTTATATGTTAGTTAATAATCTTGATAAGATTTTTATTTTATTAGCAAGCAAATACACATAAATGTGAATTGGTTTAATAAGACGCAAACAAACAAAACAGTTGTATAATAAGCGTGATTCCTTGATGATTAGTTTCATTATCACTAGATCTACTCATACACGTATCACATATTTAGCTTGGTCGTTCTCTTGGTGTGGTATTCAACACATAATAATAATAAAAACTGGAACGACATGCTCTAATATTATTACGAGTAAAAATAGGAGCGTGATGGATGCTCTGAACCCGTGCATAAATTACCTAGGCACTGTACGTATTTTATGGCTCTACGGCGTAGCACTAAATCGTAGCACCCAGCACTAGGCTACGATTCAGACAAGCTTTGAACTAAATATAAATTGAGTAGCCAATCGCTCAATGCGCTAATCGTGCTTTCTTGCTTGATTTTTTATAGCCTAGCGGAGTCGTGATCATACTGCACAAAAATAATTCTAGTCTAATAGTTACGACAGTTCACTTTTAGGAATGAGGCTCCTGGATCATGTGCAGTCGCTATTAAATTATCTAAGGGTTTTCAATAATATCTGATATAATTAAACTCAAACGCCTTGACAATAAACGCGTGTTTAGATATTTATAGGCACTTAATTAATTTAATTTTATAACGGATCGGGAACGCGCACGTGGCAGCTTTGGAGTTGCGGGCGTCTATAGGCTGGGGTGTCTTACCATCAAGTGGACCGTAGGTTTTTTTTTGATAAAAAAAACCTTGTTCAGTCTGATATATCTGATTGTGACTATACTCTAAAAAAATTAAAAATAATAGTAATTATTTTTAGAACACCAATATTTCTGTCAGGTGTTCTTGTATATAAACCGTTGTGGACCGCAGATGTAAATATTAAGTGGGGTAAAAGAATGTTCTATTTTAAGATTATATTCTTGAATCCGTTGCATCACTACCTATTTGCGGTCGATTAGACCCCGTGTCAATCAAGGTGTGTTATTTATAGTAGGGGCATTAAGCAGCCGCCCCCATGTTGGAGTAAGGCCACGTCAAGCAGCTCACGTGAGCGAACTGAGGAATGCTGTCATTCGTCAAGTGCATAGGTAAGGCAGATTGGAGAGAAATAAAGCGTTTGCAGACGATATAGTTTTTGCGCCGTTAATTCTTCGCGTTAGAAACGCAGCGGTATGGAGTAGCGAGCTCGGGGTCGATCAGATTTATGTTTAACATTCCAATTTGATGTTCGCTCTTACGAATATTATACGGTAGTCACCGCCGGTGATTTTACTATGTAAAAGTTATTACTCTTATTGTCAGACTTTGTTAAATTTCGAATTTTTGGTGTTATCGGTACTCTATTTAGACTAAAGGGGGTGAGTACGAGTACGTAAGAGAGTGCGTAAGGCTAATCTAAAAGTAATTTCCCATTTACGTAACTTTTCGAGCGTGCCTAAAGACAATTTTCCATTCTAAAAATGACAGCAACGCTACCGTTCGTTTGACACGTTACATAATGAACTATAGCTGATAATACCCTATATCGCATGAGCTACGAGTATCTATTGTGCTGGATTCCAATACTTCATTCATACCGAATCCTCAATCCATAATGTCATGTAAGGTGCAGCGGGGCAATCTAGACTGCGGGAAATTAAAACTAATCGAAAATATATCCCGTGTTTTACATTATTTACTAGAGTGATATCTATGCCCGGATAGCGGACTTAGACATTCACAATATTACTAAGATGGCACTGTAGTAAATGATGTAAAACATGGAAAATAAATCGATTAGTTTTAATTTCTCGCAGTCTAGATTGCCTCGCCGTACCTTATAGTATTATACCTAGTAGGGAAGTAGAATAGTGGTTTTTCAATAATTATTTTAACACAGGTACTTTTACCAATTTTCAACGTTTTGAACGCTAGAAATGATTAGAATTTTTATTTTGAAGCTCGGTAAAAGAAGAAGGAGAAGAAGATACCTAATCGGCAAGATGCTGAGAGCAACATCTTAGCTGTAGCATAGTAGCTGAGATCAGCTACTTATGCTGTATCCTAAGTTTTGAATAATTTGATGGTTATTGGATATTTTGCGCGGGTCCCAGACTCCTAAAAGGCTCACTGAGCGAAAAAAATACTAATTATTAGTAAGTTTTAGTGAATCCCAAGACAAGGAGATTTCAACTAACGGTTACAAAACAGTTTAGTAGTAATTAGTAGTTACAAGGACAAATTTTTTGGTATTAGTAAATAACTACTATTATCAAAAACTGTTTTGTAACCGTTAGTATATAATCTCCTTGTCTTGGGATTCACTAAAACTTACTAATCATTAGTATTTTTTTCGCTCAGTGATAATTAGGTTTTTTTTTCGCTCAGTGCTCCGATACACATAACATACTAAGGATACAACCGGAAAGCTACAGCAGAGACATAATTTCAAGACACTTTGTAAATGTTATTACTGATTTATAGCCCTCAGGTCTTTTAATTAAGTGACAAAACCCATTAATGATACATACCTAATTCTAAATTCATGAAATGTTTGTATAAGGTGCCAACAGTGTGTGATGTACACTTTCGCCATGATCAAATATTGATTCAGGTTCCTTACCTATACGATACGGTAGTGTAAATTAGAAACTTACATTTCGCATTTACAGTATGATATCAAAATATTTTATGTCACACCTAGCCATAAAGTGGCCATTATCGCACGCTCCGCGCGCGAAAAAACCCACTTCCTGGCCAGGGGGTGACATAAAATTTTGTACTTGCCACGGGCGATAATAAAGAAAGCCTCAGATCGCATATTTATCGCCCTTGCCTTCGGCTCGGGCGTAAAATACCTGCGATCTGAGACATTCTTTGTTTTATCGCCCTTGGTAAGTAACGTACTATTGCGAGCTCGTTCTAATTATAACAAGTTCGCTCTGCGTGTAAAAGAACGGGCAGTAGAGACCACTAACCAGGTCAAATTTAAACCATTTTTTAACGGATGTCGTCACTCGCCTTTTCCGGAAAATGAATCTCCTTACGCGGAATTCCCTACGGGACTAGACTAATTACAGACTAATTATGTTTGTGGTGTTGAGAGTGAGGGCCCTACATTCGTCGAATTCATAATTCAATATTAAAGTGCCGCAGGTGCCGACTTACTGCCAGGCAGTCCAAATGCTGTTTCCCGCCGTTGTCGAATAAAAAAACCTATTAATAATATTTTCCATCAAAATTATATTTGTTTTGGCGCAATTTCTTGTAGGTAGTCTCCTCTATTCGACTCTCACCGTCCCATATTTAATATTTTCAGCGTTTTCTGGATTCTGTTGATTGACCTTTTTACCCACGACGGAACGGAGAAGGTATATGCGTTTAGGGTGAGAGATTGTTTGTTTGTGTGTGCACACCAATATCTCCAAAACGGCTTGACCGATTTAGATACGGTTTTCTGCAATAGGTTTGTAGTTCAGTCGGGAAGAATTTTAGATAGATTTTACGAGGATAACTCGCCAGGGGGCGCTGCAGTAAACATTTTTCACTTGCTAAAGTGCGTTTAAGCGTGTTTTCTTTGAAAATACTCAGCCAGCGCTTATGATTTCGATACGACTTGAAGAGTACTGCATGCATTTGAAGTCTGAGGATCTTATTATGAAGCAGAAAAACATGGTAGAGTACTAAGCAAAGGTAGATATCCCTTCGTTTGTTGTTGGTCTCTTTTGTTTATGTTGTATTAACACACGTTGTACGTGACATTCAGAAGGTCTGATGATGGAGTAGAAACATATCGCAGAGAACTTTGCGACGGCATATAGCGTCTTGATCGTGATTGGGTTCTTTAGATTGTGTTTGCTGAGCAGCTTCTGTACATGATCTGCTAATGATCTGATGATGGATCAGAACAATATTTGAGGGTATAAAGGTAGGTATTTAGTTAGTGAATCGTGTTAAGACTGTTTTGATAGTATTTATTGAGAAGCCTCTGTAGATGAACATTAGAAGACCTGATGATGAAGCAAAATAGCATCATAGGGAACGATGCGAGGGCACATAGGTGGATTACCGTGTTTCGACTGCTTTAAATATTTTGCGATTAAGTAGTTGGATAGGAGAAGCCTAAAATCCGTGGCCCATGTAACCGAAAATGTCATTTGCTATTGTACATACATGGTTATTTATTTATCGTATGGCATTTATTACGAACCGTGAGATCTTCGAGAAGACAGTACGGTTGTTAGTTTTTGTTGCACTTTTAAAACCACCCAGGGGTCACGTGTAGGGTAGCGGTGGGTACTTTCCCTACGGACGTGGTGCAACTTCGACCTCCCTTTGTCAAGTGAGTGGGCAACTTCACTGTTAGAACTTCTCAAGCCGCCCGAAGGCCTCCAACTTGGCTTAACGACTGCTGTCATAGACAACAGCCGGGATCAACGGATTAACGTGCCTTCCAAAGCACGGGAGCGCTCACTTAGTAACCACTCAAAGCTTAACCTTGCAACCGGTTGCGGCACGCAGGCGCCGCTGGGCCATGAGCGCTCCAGCATATATGGTAAACATCATGTAAGTGAATTTCATGTATTTTTTTGAGAATAAAGTTCTTTAAACCTCTCGAAAGAGGGGTAAATGTGAGTTAGGGAGAAAGTTAGCCACGTGAGGTTGCCCGTCGGGTCTTCGGCCCTTAGGTTGGCTTGTAAGACATTCGGGGCTCGAAAGTATTAAATTAGCTCGCCCTTCGGGCCTTCGCTATTGGGCTCGCATAGCGAGCGCGCTCCAAGTAGAAGCTTCGGGCCTTCGGCCTTACAGGTTACGCCTTCCGACCTCGTATGCCTCGCTCCTTACCTTTGGGATTTAGGCCCTCAAGTTCGCTTGTATGGCACTCTAGCCTTGAAAGTGTTGACTTGGGCTCACCCTTCGGACCTTCAGCCCTCGGGCTTCTATAGTGAATGCGCTCCAATAAGAAGCTACGGGCCTTTGGCCTTACGTGGGACGGCTTCTGTGCTTGACTCGCCTCTCACCTTCGGGCTTTCGGCCCTCAAGTTCCCTTATAAGACACTCGGGGCTAGTAAATGTCGACTTGGGCTCGCCCTTCGGACCTTCCACCCTCAGGCTCGAACAGCGAGCGCGCTCCAAGGAGAAGCTTCGTGCCTTCGGCCCTGTGCGATACGCCTTCTGACCTCGTATGCCTTACCCCTCACCATCGGAGCTTCGGCCCTCAGGTTCGATTTTAAGACACTCGGGGATAGAAAGTGGCCACTTGGCACCTATTTTTGTAGTTCCTTAGGAAAACCTCAAGCAAAAATCAGGTAGCTTAGGTAGGAAGCTGATTCTACAACCGGCGCGTTCGAGGGTTCATATATATACTTAGACGGCTCTTTCTCTAAAAAGAATAAAATAAAAACAAAATTAAAAATTTTGAAAATACCCCCGACGGATGTAGCTAATTGAAAAACAATTAAATAATTAATTTGGAAATCCCCCGACTGTTTAAGAAATAAGTACATAAAGACATCTTTTTTTTCAATATGGTTAATTGGTTGAGAGTTTATTTACAAGCCCAGAAAAATCCGTCGGGGGCTGCCATTGCCATGTCTGTTCCCATTTGTATTAAAAAAGTAATATAAGTAATTCGAGGTTACTTAAACGAATGTATAAGATAAACTGCAACACGCTAGGTACAACATGCTACGTAGTTTCAAGGCAGGCAATGGCAGCCCCCGACGGATTTTTCTGGGCTTGTAAATAAACTCTCAACCAATTAACCATATTGAAAAAAAAGATGTCTTTATGTACTTATTTCTTAAACAGTCGGGGGATTTCCAAATTAATTATTTAATTGTTTTTCAATTAGCTACATCCGTCGGGGGTATTTTCAAAATTTTTAATTTTGTTCACGGGGCATTTGACTTACACAGTCCAGTAGAAATTGTCGTCAAAATAAACACCTCAATGTCAAAGATATACCGAAGCTATTATTTTATTTTAGTTTCGGCAGTGTTTGTTTTTACGGTGGTTTAGTGTGAAATTTAGTGTAGTCTCTTTGTTTTTATTGTTTTCGTGATTCAGGACTTTCAGGTGTAGTAAATCAAGAGTCGGGAGTGAAATTATTTAAACTTTATTGCACAATACTAGAAATGGCGGACTCAATGCCTTAAGGCATTCTCTATCAGTCAACCACTGGAAAAAGAGAAACAAGAAAATATAGAGAAGACCATATGACTACATTGGGAATTTAGCATAGCACTACAGTATTCCATCCATCGAAAGGTGTACTTAGTGCTAAAAGGCATCCGAAGATGATGTCGAGGATAGAGCGAAGTGGGGACGATTCGTTCGGAAAGCTGACCGCACCACCATGTGGGATTTTATAGCTAGGAAGAGAGAGAGAGAGATGTAGTAAATCAAGATTAAAACTTTTTAGCTGTTATTGAGTAATGTTAAAACAGCCATTAAACGCAAAAATAACTTTTTTTATACAACGACAGTGGCAAACTAGCGTATGGTCCACCTGATGGTGAGCAGACACTGTAGTCTATAGACGCTTGCAACTCCAAAGGAGTCACGTGCGCGTTGCCGAGTGCCGACCCTTTATAAAATGACAAATTTAGGTCCCTCGCTCTCAACACAGTTACATTACTAGTTTTAACCGTATTCGTCTTACCTCGTAGCTCGCAGCCCCGCAATATAATGAAAATCGCATAAAAGTTCTTGCAACAAAATGTAAATCGGCCTTCAGTAGGCCTTTGTACAATTAAGTGCTACGAGGCTCTACGATGTAACGCTACGCCGTAGCACTTCCTGGCGTAGCAGCTTACTAGGGCCTAGGGCTTATATTGTCGAAGACCTCGAAGTCCGATGGACAGAATTTGAATGACAGGTTATTAGGTAGAAGAGGAGTTGATAGGTATTATGCATATCAATACTACTAGTGATTACTTACATCTAGTTTTATTATTATTATAATATTAAATGCACATACTCGGATGCAAAGTAGCACTAATATTAGTTTGCGTCTTTATTACAGAAGGCTCTTAATTGGATATTACATTCAACACTGTAATCATCATCAACAATCTCACTAAGAACAAGTATTAATAATAAAATAACTCAAATAAAACATCAAAATTCTTGTTTTAATACTTGGATACCAAACTCCTCTGCACCAAAATTACTCGAAGGTAGTTCAAATTTCATATTTGTAAGGACAGTAGTCATAAATATTACGCTCTTACGAAATTGTTCACTGTTTTTGTAATAAGCCGTTTGGTTTACAAATAAACACTAATACTTACTTATTTACTTTGTAATTAAAGTCAAGTTGTAGATATTATATTATATAGATATATTAGTATTTTTACTCTCTCTAGACTCTCGATTTGTTTTTGTCAAAGACGCGGCCGCTGAGCTAGGGGACTTTCATGCATTAACAAGCGACAAACTCATGTCATTGTACGAAATTATTCATGCTCGGCGACTGCGCTTAAGGTCTGTATGAAGCAGTCATTCTTATGATCTAGTCTACACAAAGGGTTCATAGGGTGTTCTATTGTTTTTCTTCCCATCTTCCAATCCGTAATTCAAGGATTTTAAGAGCGCAAAGACCTTTACAACTTTAACAAAAATGTCTGACAATATATACCCACTTATATGTGTATGCTGTCTTGCCAATTATTTTTTTTTTTTTAGATTTAAAAATTCTTATTTTAGGTTACACAGAAAAGTGTCGTTAAACCCTAATCGGGTTTGTATCGACACAGCAATCGTGGACAATTTTAATACTATAACATAAAATTAAAATGAAAATTAAAATTACAATGCGCATAAAGTGCACAAATGGTCAGTTTACTGTGTTGGCGATGGTTGGTTACACTTACAGGTTGGTTAGGTTGGAAGATGATTATGTCCCCTTGTACAAACTGAGATGGAAGTCTAAGGGTCAGTTGCACCAACGTACGAACACAGACCGGTCATCGTCAAATATGGCGCCGGCAGCTGTCATCCCATAGAAACTTGTCAAACTTTCCATAGAATCATATTTGACGAACACCGCTTACGATTACAGACGGTTTGGTGCAACCCAGCCTAAGTAGCTTGAGAGATAGTCATTTGTTTGAGCGCCCCTTACCACGTCCACAACTCCACTTCCATACCTTCGCACTTGAGACCCTGCTTGATGAGGCCGTAGAGGAGGTTCCCGCAGTGGTCGCAGAAGGTGGGCGACATGAACTGGTGCAGCCGGAACCGGTGCGGCACGTCCACCTTGAAGCGCTCGCGCAGGTACTGTAACAAGGGTCTAACTTACGGCCCGGCTACGGCTTCGAGCGGCGGCGGCAGCAGCGGTAGTTTTCCTAAACCATCGCGTGTGATCCGAACTAGCCGCTGTTTGCTGCGCGTCTCGACCGTTCAATTAACAGATAAAACGCCGTAATTCGCCCACAGTCATGCCGGGCCGTTAAAGTAGAATTTTTTAATTAGCGAAAAACCCTCCTTATGCTGTGCTTGCGTGTTCTAACGCTTGTATAATGGGTTGTGCTCCGAAGAACTAATTGACAAGGCTGCTTTCTACTATCGCATCGCTCACGTGGGCATGGCATTCATCCTCACACCCTATAGAACATAAATAAATAGTCGTGTACGGTGCGGTTTCAGAGGAATTACAGTACAATTCTTAGGGACTACAGTACGGGGCTCTTCATGAAAGGAATGTGCAACGCGATATGTAACACCCCTGGAGTTGTAAGCGTCCATAGGCTCCGGTGACCGCTTATCATCAGGCGGGACGTAGGTACGCTTGTTTGCCACCGACGTGGTATTAAAAAAACTGACGTACCTACACTATACGGGCACACATTGGATGTGATTGGAATAATGAATTTAATAGTCGTATTAAAGTATACTTATAGTACTTTTTATGAATTAAATTTACTCTCATTTTGCCTCTAGGTAGCTACTTAGGTAATTTAAGTATTTTCGAGTGCTCATGTCACTTCCTACTACTCTGAGCGAAAAAAAACCCAGGACAAGGAGATTATATACTGACGGTTACAAACCAGTTTTTGATAATAGTAGTTATTTACTAATACCAAAAAATTTGTCCTTGTAACTACTAAACTATTTTGTAACCGTTAGTATATAATCTCCTTGTCTTGGGATTCACTAAAACTTACTAATAATTAGTACCTATTTATTTTCGCTCAGTGTATTCAAGGTTTTCTCTACAATTCCTGAAGATTAATGCTTTTGTACTGCAGGTGCAGCCACACATCGCAGCCGTAGTCCCACGAGGAACTAATAATGCCTTTGCCTACACGTGCGATTGCATGCTACTGACGCTTCCGTGGCGTAGTAACTTCCCGATTTATTTTTCCTGTTTTTCTCACCACAGTGGACGCCGACTGGTCCGAGGACCCCGGACACTTGCCCAGCAGCTTGCAGTGACATCGCTTGTGCACGGCGGTTTGACACACGGCGCAGCGGTAGCCCTGCTTCCCGAAACCCCAGAGGAATTCCTTGCAGAAAGCGCAGAACGTCGGCTGCCGGAAGAATTTGGCCACGAAAAGGTGCCCGTTCACTTCGTGCACCCTGAAAAGCAGATGCATAGAGGTAAAATCTAAGTAATACATTTATAAAATTCTTGAATTTTAAACATCTCTGTAGATGCGCGCTAAGATAACGCCTGCATATACTTTACCGCAAGCACTTGCGGAACACTTGTAGGCGCAAAACACAAGAGGCGTTTCTGCACCAAAAATTTTAAAACGCATGAACGGGCGCACCGCGTAGGTACGTGGCGTTTTATTTAATGAGGAATAGGTAAGCATATATGTCCTCTATCTCGTATGTTCCGCGCCTGAGTCCGTCTAAGATTCCTAAAAGTTCCAGCACTCGTCACTGACACATTACTTGGTCCCGTAAATTTTTATCAAAAGCAATAAAAGTGTAAATCATCGCCTCAATTTTATTATTGCATGTAAAACATTGGGACGTTTAAGAATTTAGCCCCAATGGCTTAAGGAGAGTTTAGGACACTCGGCGAGACACAGCGAGAGAGACCGAGCGCGAAATTGTAAATGAGTCCCACTTGGGACCGAACCTTGGGACAAAACCGACTTCGATTTTTACGCCCGAGTCACATAGGGGCTCGCGAGGAACGCGGGCGCGTCGCTTAATGCCGGCCGCACACGCACGGAATTCAGAACGGAATCGGAGGGGAGGGGAGTTGAAGCCTCTCGCTCTTAGAGGGAGAGGCGTCAACTCCCCTCTCTCTGAAAACTCATACGGAAAACGTGCGTCTGCGGCCAGCGTCTCGCGTCTCCCAGTTATTAGTCGCACCCTTGGAAAGCGAAGACGTGCTGACTGTTTCTTTATATTTTGTAAGTAAATTAAATTGTACGTAAATATTTATAATATATATATAGGTAGTGAAACGTTTTCGTCTATCTCCTCAGAGTTCACAACTGCGACTGAACTAAGCGATGTACATAGTTGCACTCGGACAAAAGCCTTTCGGCCGAGGCTCTTGCCCGAATGCTCAAGATTGAGAGTGTAAAGCTGCCATTCAAGTTTCGGATACAAGTACTATGCTCCACTTTATTTGTATCATTTCCTCATAATCGTGACTAACGTGCCCGAAATACCTCTTTACATTCTTTGTCCCAAATTCCCGAAACTCATTAGCAGTTACTTAAATTATTTTTCCCCATTTACGTTCTATTTTGGAGCTGTATTTTAGTCATAGTGAGTGCTTTAAGTGACAAGCCCGCACACGCACGTGTGTTGATGGCCGATGGAATGTCAGCTCTTGAGCCAAGAATTCTGGCGCGACGCAGCACAGGTAACTAGTATTGGGGAGCCGGTAAACAAGCATCCTCGAGTATTTACTTTATAAGAGTGCTGATTGATGGAATCTCTAGGTACAGGTACTCCCGGGAGGAAATTACCTACTTAAGTAATCAGTTTATTGGAAATGACCTATCCTTTAGCTCTAGTCGCGTAGATATTGTTGTTTCGCTTTCAATATTAGATTTATTGATTCTACACACAAACTATATAACATGCAGAAAAATACATGGAAGGAGTAGAAATACCAAAATATTCCTGTTTCGATACGTTAACCCGAATGGAACCCCTTAAATCAATTTTCTTAAATTTTGTACGTTGCGGATAAAACATATTATTTAGCATTTAAAAGATCAACGAACCGTACACAATGCGAGCGCCTTGCTCGTAAACTAAATACTTATTAGTTACGCGAATATTTTCATCTCATTTTAGCACCGGTTCCATCTAGATAGTTTTTTTTTTTTTTTTTTAATTTATTTAAGAACACAAACAGTCGCATATACAAGTAACAAATGTTGTACACGTAGTGTACTAAATAACGTTAGTACAAAGACCTGGAGGTTCATTTATCAATACAAATTGTTAACAAAAACGTACTACTAATAAGAACTAAACTAGGTAGAACCGGTTTTCGACGCAATATACAAATAAACAAGATGAAAATGAATCATAAGTATGCCAATGTCAATCATTGCATGAGTCGAAAACCGGAACACACCTTGAATCCAATTTTTGGTTACCTACACAATTTAAAATTTGGCAAAACCTGGAATTTAAAGTTTAAATATTTAAAGTTTAAATACATACCTACACATGTACTTTAATAGGTTATATAGCATATATGAACTAAAATAATTTGCGTTTGACTAACATCTTAAGACCAGAAAGTGGACTATGGAATGGATCAATATCTATAAGATTATTGTTATACAACCTAGGGACTCGCCTGAAAAAAGTGTGCCGAGAGTAACTTTTGCGGGCAAAGCTGATATGAAATAAAGATCTAGGACGTAAGGGATGATGCGGGCAACTAAGAGTAATTAACTTTAAGAGGTTAGGACAGTGGATCACACCTTTAAGTATTTTGAACAAGAACATTGCATCCAAATACTGCCTCCGGTTATGAAGGGAAGGAACACAAAAATGCTTCGCGGCCGATGCGCTGCGCTCGAAGTAATTACCTGTTCGATAGCAGAGTGACTTCAGGAAAACATTTTGGATTCTCTCCAGACGGTCAATATGGACTTGGTACTGAGGTGTCCACACTACGCAACCAAATTCAAGGATACTCCTAACAAAAGAATAAAATAATAATTTATAGGTATTTGGACGCCTGAAGGGCTGTCCGATCCGAAGAAGCATCCCTAATTTTTGGTAAGCTCGCTTACATAAATTATCAATGTGTATATTAAAATTCAATTGTGCGTCCAGTGTGACACCCAAGTCCCTGATAGAAGATACCCGAGCTATATTATTCCCAGCTAAATTATAATTGAACATTATTGGATCATTTTTACGATTAAAGCTGATTACGAAACATTTGTCAGTATTTAAGATAAGATGATTGTTAGAGCAATAGTGTATATATAGTGTTTTCGAAATCGGCGATTTTATCGCGGCCGTAAAGTGGCCGTTACCGATATCAAATTAGAGTTTCGGGCACTTAATCTATTTTTGGACGTCTACTATTCCGAAGCTTCACTTCTGTCGGGCAAGATATCGAAAGATATTACGAGTGTGGGCTATACTATCGTGAAAATGCTGAAAATAATCATAATCATAATCAGAGCTCTATTCGTGACACCAACACACAAAACATAGTAGGTAATAGTAAACAATGAAATAGGAACTGCCGTGTCACGAAATGGACGCTATACTCAGCATAATGCTGGCTTATGGAAATGGAAAATATATCCTAGTTAAGTACCTATATATAAGCGATGTAGCGCGGGAAGCGCATACGATTACAGCGCCGCCTACCGGCGCCATCAGTAACTATTCGCCTCCCCTCCCACGCACGCGCCCGCGCCGGGAGCCAAGCGTCCGCAACGGCTAGAGAGTCGAGTCGAGTCGGTTAGAGAGAGCTAAGCTATGTTGTGTGATTAAGATTATTTCTTATTAGAATCTCTTAGATATATGAAACCTAGTGATTTGTGCTGTGTTTAATTGTACTGTTCGCGTGGTGTGTTTGTGGCTACCTAATAAACAAACTGTCAATGAACTCGGTGCTGTTTTCTTTCATTTAGGAGAGACATACGTAACTCACAACGAGGTGTACTCCTACGCCCGTTACATTTTTTTTTTTTTTTTTTTTTTTTTTTTTTTTTTTTTTTTTTTTTTTTTTTTTTTTTTTCATTGACATTTCAAATAACTCAGGCATTACAAATTTAAACATCGATAAATTATAATCAAACATAGTTTCGGAATCGTACCCAGTTTGACGATCATTATTACGAATATTACGATTAACGTACATTTCGTTATGAAGCGCTGGCTTCACGCACATTTCACAGAAAGCTGTAGGTAAAATGTTTCTGAACTGTCCAGGTAGAAACACAGCACGCGCAACACAAGATTCGTGAGTGTCAAATAACTCGGGAATTACACACTTGAACATAGATAGGTTAAAGTCGAATATCGTTTCTGACCCCATTTTGAATTTACGATCATATTTAATAGAATCTAACAGCTCGATGGGTTTAGAAACGCACAAAATTCGACTATGCCTATTTTCCAGAGTAACATCGCGATCTACATGAAATTTGCGGCATTCAACTACAGCTGATACGGGTGCGGGCGGCGGGGTCATTGAACTTGAGCTTACGTCGTAAGTTAGTTCGCAATCTATTGTGGAGAATTGTGAATTACACTTTGAACAATTCGATCTGAGTACACCCTTTTCTCCACACCCATAGCAGTGAATATTGCTAATATTATTCTCTTGAACAATGTCAGTTAAATAATTATTTTTACCGCTCAATTTAGGACAGCTATCTTTAAAGTGATTAGATTTTCTACAATAAGCGCAAAACATACGTTTCTTGTTGGAATCCGCCGTGTTCGTACTTGTGCCAATGGCGCTCCGCGGTGGCGAGGACGAGACACTTAGCGACGGCGACAAAGCCCGAGGCGCGCGCGCGGTCGGCGGTGCCTTTGATGTTGGCGGCGCGTTTGACGGCGGCGCGGGGCGCGCGGCGTCGCGCGGTTTCCACGACGAGTTTGAACCTGGCGCACCTATTACCTTTAATGAGTCTTCGATAGAATGAGCTTTACTCAACAGCTCGTCAAAAGACTTAAACTCTTCACGACGTAGGCGCTCCCGAATTCGATGATGTAGTAAGCCGTACACCATATCGAGTCGCGCTCTCTCTGTGAGGTCTTCAAAAGGTAGACGGGCGAAAATGGCTCGAGCTCGAGCCACAAACTGGTCGGTATTCTCGTCGATCCGTTGCTCGTTGTCGAATAAATCTCGATATAACCTATGTGGGGGCCGGCGGTCTCCGAAGGCTCGCCGAAGTCGCTCGAGGGCATCCGTCCAGGTTGTTGTCGTACTTTTAATTCCTTGCCACCAGGTAGCGGCGGAATGCGTAAGTAATATCGAGAATCCTCTAATGGCGTTCTCGTCGCTGACGTTACAACAATCCTTGTAGGCCTCCACTGCGTCGATAAATCCTTCAAGGCTTTCTTCGGCGCTGCCGCTGTAAGTGGCTTGGCACTTTGAGAAGTTGCCGCTCACGACAGGGGCGGAGGGGGCGACGACGGTCACGTTGGCGGGCTCGGCGGCGGCCGGAGTCGATGCACGAACTTCGTGTAGCAGGCGACGGAACATGTCTGCATTCGATCGTTGAATACTTTGCATCAACATGGATAAGTTATCCATCGACATCATCACATGTCCACTGCGTACACTGTCTTCATCAGGAAGCGGAAGATCGGCGGGCTCGGCGTTCTCTGTGTTTTCGTCGACTTCGTTTTGGCGCGCAGAGGCGCCGGACGGCGAACCTTGAGGCGTACGGAAAGGTTGGCCGGAACGAGTCGACATTTTAATATGTACGGCACGCGAAAAAGGTTATAAAAATGTCTGTAGGCACACTAGTATACAGTTCACTGTCTTCAATGCACGTGATTTTCACTTAAAGACACGCGGAATGGACGCCATGTAACGGGCGTCACACTAGTGTACAGCTCACTGTCTAAACTGTCTTCGATGCACGTGATTTTCACTTAAAGACACACGGAATGGGCGCCATGTAACGGGCGTAGGAGTACACCTCGTTGTGAGTTACGTATGTCTCTCCTAAATGAAAGAAAACAGCACCGAGTTCATTGACAGTTTGTTTATTAGGTAGCCACAAACACACCACGCGAACAGTACAATTAAACACAGCACAAATCACTAGGTTTCATATATCTAAGAGATTCTAATAAGAAATAATCTTAATCACACAACATAGCTTAGCTCTCTCTAACCGACTCGACTCGACTCTCTAGCCAGTGTTGCCAGAGCACTTCCGTCAAAAAGCACGGTCGGGTGTCCAAAAAAGCACGTTTTTGGAATAAAAAGCACGTTTTTAGGGTTCCGTACCCGAAGGGTCGAAAATGACTCCTATTACTGTCACTCATGCGTCCGTCCGTCCGTCCGTCAGTCGTCTGTCACAAAATATTGTTCATAAGATTATTTTTTCTTCCCATTGACCCATAGGATTCCAATCAAAAAAACCTGTTTTATCAAAATATAAGTATTTCTTGGTAAAATACCCGTAATAATGAACAGTATCACCAAATTTCAAGTTTATGGGATCGTCCTAATATAACGCGATGATCGCGCGATCGCTTTTACTTAGAATATTTACTAGTAAAAGTCGCGAATTCACGCGATAATCGCGTAGTCGCGTTTGTTTTAGGACGATCCCTTTAGGACACCTATTCGAGTTCAATATATTCGCGAATTTCACTCGCGCGATCATCCCGTTGTATTAGGACGATCCCATAAACTTGAAATTTGGCGATAGTGTTCATTATTACGGGTATTTTACCAAGAAATACTTATATTTTGAGAAAACAGTTTTTTTTTATTGAAAATTTCCTTATTTTTCATGTTAAAACCAACATACTTTTGCGCATGGTTCGGAAACCTAAATGTGTTTTGTTAGTAGTAAAATCATAAAACACTATAGCACCTAAAAAAGCACGGGTTTAGCACGTTTTTGGGGAGCGCACGTAAAAAGCACGTTCGTATCCAAAAAAGCACGTAAAACCGTGCTAAAAAGCACGTTCTGGCAACACTGTCTCTAGCCGTTGCGGACGCTTGGCTCCCGGCGCGGGCGCGTGCGTGGGAGGGGAGGCGAATAGTTACTGATGGCGCCGGTAGGCGGCGCTGTAATCGTATGCGCTTCCCGCGCTACAGCATTAAATTAGCATTAATGTTTTCATGATATCCAACAAAGCGGACATCTTTTGGTTAGGAATAGAACAACATGAGGATTTCCTCCACCCACGGAAAAAAAAAACCCAACGTCGATACAAAAAAGCGAAATTTTTAACCTCGTAAGTCCCCGCGTACCTATTTGTACAAGTACATATTCAAATCGAGTTTCAAACTCTAACAAAATTAACGAAGATTCCAAATTCTAAATCATAAAAATCAGTCTGTGACTTACGAGGTTAAAAACAGATTAACCGGTACTTCAATCGTAAGCTTTATCATCATGATTAGCCTATATAAACGTCTCACTGCTGGGCACAGGCCTCTTCTCATGGGTGACAGGGAGCTTAGTTTTACTAGATAGCTTGTCGACAGGGTATTACGAAACTCTACGGCGATAAACACATAAACGGAACACATTTTGCGTTTACGATATGCGAAAAAGTACCTTAAGCCCGTGCCAGACGGTCGAAAACAAGGGCCAAAACCGGGCGACCTTGGTTCGCACGGACTGTTTAGACAGTGGTTTCCAGTAGAGCGCTGTATTCACCATCTAACCAGGCTGTATGTCAGCTCAAGGCCGCGGTGCTGGGTGTAGCATAAACCCTATCGTGCACGCATCCAGCGTGAGCAGCAGGGTTGCCAGATGATCACATTTGTCACGGTTTTCGTGACTTTTGGTCTTGTTTGTTAGTGCGTGGCTTGTGATTTTTAGACAATTTTCGTGACTTTAAGCTAAACGATTTTTTACCAAGTTTACCTATACAATTTGCAATACATGTTATTTAGGAACTCATCCAAAAATGTGTCATACTATGTATAGTAAAGTAATCTGTGCCATTAAGTCCGCCTTTTGTACAGCATTTGTATTTTGGTTTGGGGCATAAAATTAATCTACTGTTTTTCCCCCAATCTACTGGTTTTTACGTTACCTACATCATCATCATCTGAGGCATTACAGCCGCGGGTGGGCCTTAGCCTGGTCCAGCAAAACTCTCCAGTCCGATCTGTTAGAGGCTTTCCTTCTCCAACTTGTTACTCCCAAGATCTTGATATCTTGTTCGACGCCGTCCAACCATCTGAGCTTGGGCCTGCCTCGACTCCTGCGGCCCTCCGGTCGGCCTTCTAAAAGGCGTTTGGGTACTCTGGCCTTGTCCATTCGCAACACGTGCCCTGCCCAACGCAGGCGCCCGATCTTTATGGTCTTGATTACGTTTGGCTCATCGTACATTTGGTATAGCTCGTGGTTATAACGCGTTCGCCATCTCTCATTTTCCATCACAGCTCCGAAAATTTACCTACATGGCTCCGGCTTTTTAAAGTTCGATCTGGCAACACTGCCGCTCTGACGTACGTCCATGTTATTCACTGTCTAGCTGCTCGACGTGCGCGGTGGTGGGGGCGTTTGCTGGATGCAAAGTGGACCTAGCACACCCAGCAAACAATTATAAATAATTATCGCTGTACGTCAAGCCTATTCACGGTGTTTATGCTACACCCAGCGCCGCGGCCTTGAGCTGATGTACAGCCGGGCTAGATGGTGAATACAGCGCTTAGGATTTCCTTTGAAAACCGGTCTTTGTGGCCCAAGGTCGCTCCGTCCTAGGGACTTGTCGGCAACCATGTGCATCGCGCTTTTAGAGGTGAGACGTATTTACGGGAACAGGTTTTTGGAATAGGTTTTGGCATGGACGCGTAAGTACGCGATCCCGCTCGCGCGTCTTTTAGCGTATCGAGTACTAGGCGTACGACGACTCTGAAGACTCGAACTCGAAACGTCTAAGAGTCTTTACGTTCCGCGCTATTCGTATTCGCCTGCGCGTTCGGATTCTTTCGGGGCACCTCGGGTCGGGGTCGGTTTAGCGCGTATTTGGACCTAGTCTTTGGATCTAGTCTTTTTGTGGACGCGTACTCGCAAGACTCAGTACGCGTTTTGCCTAGTACGTCGCACCTCTACGCGCTTTACTGCTACGCCGGCCACACCAACACACCATTCACAGACTTGAGATGCATCGCGTCATCGTGCTTTTCTTTTTCTTTTCTTATAATAAAGATAAAGCTTACTTGTTGTGTTTGATGGCTCCTCGTCGCTGCGTGATGCACTTCCCTCGGGAGAGCCGCTGCCCCGCGCCCCCGGCCTCCGCTCCCTCGCTCCACCCCAACCACTGTAATTGAAAGATAACACTTTTACTTATCTTTTTGATCTGTCGGGTGAGCCCATAGTGGCGTACACGCATAGACAGCATGCCCAGCAAAAGTCATAATGATACTGGATTGATATTATCCCTAAAATTTTTAGGTACCTACTTTTTATCGATTCATTATCGGTAATGTTTTATGAATGGAAACGATATATAACAGTTTCTCACTATTTATTAAAGCAATCTTGGTTACAATCAATTAACAATGAATTGCGTCTTTTTTTTTTTTGACATCCTAGCCTACGCCATATTGTCTATGTCTAAACCTTAGGTGCGTTCTCTATTTATCCAAAGTGAGGCATAGATAATCGATCAATATGCCAACACGCTCTCTTTTTTATAGAAGTGCATTGTGAGCGTCCACCATAGACTTACACATGACATGACTGTAGTATTATAGTATACAAAAAAAGGTAGAACTTGAACAATCAAAGTAAAAGTATCAATATGTTACAAGAATGTATCTGAAAACATATAGGTATATCATGACAACTTAGTATTAAAGAAATATTTATACATGCTGGTCATGATATTACAATATCAAAACAATATTAGACATTAATTTGTAACATAGTCCTTGAGATAAGAGGGTTTATTTGTTTCCCTCCTGGGTCTGCTATATTTGGCATTAGAGATAGGTGATTTAATTATAGGTGACCTTATCGATGGAGTTGGGTATTTGGGAGGAGAGCATTGGTCTCCATTTACAGGTAAATTTAAAGTAGACTCTGAATTTTCAGCAGAGGAAGTAGAAACATTGTTCTGTGTGGTATCTAGAGTTACTTTCTCTTGGTCCATGTAAGGGTAAAGTGTTCCGTTTTGGTGCGGTTGTATGTCAATACTCTCTTGAGTTTCTGTGTTTGATGGGTCTCCGGAGCTCTGTAAAAGAGGACGGATATGTATTAGGTCCCGTCTGTATGTTGTATCATTAACATCCACGAGGTATGATCGATCCGATAACACGTCTGTAATTATTCCTGGTGTCCATTTTTTGTTTGAAGCTGGATTCATCTGAACTGATACTGCCTGTCCTATTTCTAGTGGAGATGCTTTTCTGGTTCGCTTGTCATGAGAGTGTTTTACTATCTCCTTTTTTCTTTGGATGTCTTCAGAAACATTTTCTATTATATTTGGTTTCCATAATTCCTGGATTGCAGGCAGTGTGCCCCTTGTTCTACGAGAAAATAATCTTTGGGCAGGACTTGAGTTCAGTTTATTAGGAGTGTTTCTATGGCAAAGCAAACTAAGCCAGAAATCCTCTTCGTTTTCTGTGGACTTCTGTAGTAATTTCTTAGCAATTTTGACAGTAGCTTCCGCTTTGCCATTCCCTTGTGGATGATTAGGCGATGACGTCACATGTGTGAATTCCCATTCTTTAGCAAAATCAGCGAAATCTTGGTTGACAAAGTTAGTTCCCCCGTCTGTGATCACTGTCTCTGGAATACCATGCCGTGAAAAGTTCTTTTTGCAGGCTTCAATTACCGGCTTAGATGATAAGTCTTTTAATTTTTCAATTTCGAAGAAATCAGAGTAGTGATCAAC
The DNA here is from genome assembly GCA_951800055.1 of Cenopis cana. Taxonomy (NCBI): domain Eukaryota; kingdom Metazoa; phylum Arthropoda; class Insecta; order Lepidoptera; family Tortricidae; genus Cenopis; species Cenopis cana. The sequence goes on along the minus strand of OX637479.1, from coordinate 15,456,454 downwards.
TAGTATCAAGTATTTCATTTGTCTTCCTTTGTAAGTGAAGAAGAATACATCCATTGATATTATTTGAAATGGGTATTCAGGTATATTGTGACTTTGCATGGGGAATTTTTGCTGGCTTGGTTGATATTTAATGCATGTTGTACAACAAACGATCATCTCTCTGATGTCTTTTGACATAGACGGCCAAAATACAGCATCCCTAGCCAATTTTAATGTGTTTTCGATTCCTGAGTGTGCTTTATGCAGCTTATTTAATATTTCACCTCTTAAACTTTCTGGTATTAATATAGCTTGCCCTTTTAATATTAGATCTTGGTAAACTGTCAAGTCACTTTGAATACTGTAGTATGGTTTCAAAGCATCCGGTATATCTCTTAAGTACTTTGGCCAACCACTCTGAATGAAGTCTTTCAGAACCAGAAAATTATTGTCCTTTGATGTTGCATTTGCAATTTGTCTCAGGCAATTATTTGAGACTGGTACATTTCGTAATGGGTTCATTTTTTCAATGATTTCAAATATTTTGAGGTCTTTAGACTTGTCAACATCTTTACATTCTAGATAAAACCGAGATAAAGCATCTGCCATGATATTTTCTTTTCCAGACACAAATTGTACATCTAGACTATATCTTTGTAATGTTCAAGTAGTAAGTGTGCTCGTACCTTCTCTAATAAGATTGGGTACGTAAGCCACACAAGAGCGCACTTAAGAGCGGAGCTACGAAACCACCCACCATGAATATCACTATTAAAGATGCCAGAATATACAGTCGCTGTGGCCGAGATCGGTCAAGACTAGACTATTTGTAATGTTAACAGCATGGACTGCAACCTTTTTGGAGCAAGGAGAAGGGGCTTTTTAAATATGTTGAGGAGTGGTTTGTGGTCCGTCTTAATAATTGTTTTGGTATTACCTATAATCAGCTGGTCAAACCGTGTGCAGGCAAAGACGACAGCCAGAAGCTCCTTTTCAATTTGAGCGTATTTCTTCTCAGTTGGAGTGAGGCATCGCGAAGCATATGCTACTGGCTGGTTCTGTTGGAATAGCGCCACTCCCAGGGCTCCTTCGCTGGAATCACATTCGACAACAAGCGGTTCATTTTTGTCATAGTATTTCAAAGTTTTTATATCGCTGATTATACATTTGAGCGTCTCAAACTCTTTTTTTGCTTTTTTGTTCCATATCCACTCTGATTTATCGTGGGTGAGTTCTCTCAAGGATGTGGATTCTGCACTTAAGTTAGGGATGTATCTACTGAGATACGTGACTACACCGAGGAACCTCTGTAACTCTTTTTTGTTTTTAGGCTCCGGTATATTTGAAATAGATTCTATTTTAGATGGATCAGCTTGAAGACCCTTGCTGGTGAAAATATGGCCATAATATTTCACCGATGTTTGTAAAAGTTTAGTTTTTGTTTTATTTAATTTGCAGTTGTACTTTACTAATCTTTCAAACAGAGCTTCAAGGTTTTTATTATGATCCATGATGGCTTCTTGCATAGTGTCACCTACCCCATATACCAACAAATCGTCCACAAGTGCTTCAACACCTGCTAGTCCTTGAATCATCTCATTCATTTTTATTTGAAAGTAGTCACCCGCAGAGGAAATCCCAAATGGCAGGACCTTCCAGCGATATTTGGCAAAAGGTGTCCAAAACGTGGTGAGTTTGCTGCTCTGATCGGACAATTTTAAGTGCCAATAACCCTTTTTTACATCAAATGTAGAAAATATTTTTGCCCTACCTAGTTCTGGTAGAATTTCCTCCACTGTCGTGAACTGATGATTCGGTCTTTTTATTGCCCTATTTAAAGGAATTGGATCTAGACATATTCTGAAATTATCTTTCTTTTTAATTAATAGAATGTTGCTTACCCAATCAGTATGGTTGTCTTCTTTTGCTATTATGTCTTCTTCTTCTAATCTTTTTAGTTCTTCTTTCAGGGTTGGCCACAGTGCTACTGGAATGCGACGAGCCCTCTGGACAACTGGTGGAACCCCTTCATCAATTTCCAGATCCAGCTCACCTGAGAAACTACCTCGGCCTTCGAACACTGAGCTGTATTTGTTTATTATGTCTTGTGTTTCCTGTGAGTAATTGCATCGTACCTCTTTGCAGAACTTCACAAGGCCCATCTGTGTACAAGCCTTACATGACAAAAGTGGAATGTGTGTGATGTGTACAAGTTGAAATGTAACTGTATATTTAGTTTTAAGACCAGATATGTTTGTTTTTAGAACTATATCAATTTCTCCATGAATCATGACATTATTTCCTCCGAATCCAAACAATGTCTTCTTTGAAGGCCGCATTTTTTCTTCTATATAACTTTTGCCAAACATTTCTTCTGCATTTTGAAGACCAATTATACATGCATCCGCTGCGGTATCTAGCAGACATTCCGTTGTTCTCCATCTCTTTCCAACTTTGTATTCAAGTTTGCACTCAGCTAGGTTCTTGTTATTGTTGGTAATTTTGTTGATGAAATATTCCGGTTCTGAGTCGCTGCTGCTGTTTTCGTCACGTTTCTCATTATTTTCTTTGACTTCTTTAATGGTTTTCTTCTTTTTACAGACTTTTTCTAAATGATTTTTACCCTTGCAGTTGGTACAGATAGTGCCCCATGCTGGACAGTATTCTTTTTTGAAAATGTGGTTATTGCTGCAAAAACGGCATTTTCCTTGTTTGATCTTCTTTTCCTCTAGTTTTTTAATGTCTGAAGGTGTTGAAAACTCTTTTATATGTTTGTCTGTTGCTTCTGCGGCGCGGCACAGGTTGATGGACTCTTTTAAGGTAAGATTATCTTTTTTAAGGAGTTCTTTTTTTAATGCCATGTCTCTTATGCCCAGAACTATCTTATCCCGTAACATTTCATCTTTGAATGTGTTGTAGTCGCAATCTTCGATTAATCTGTTTAGATCAGCATAAAAAATATCGAATGGTTCATCTTGCTGGTTTCGGCATAAGAAGATATATCTATTGTAGATTATGTTTTTCTTAGGGACCATTTTGATCTTCATTATATCCAATATTTCGCTGCATGATTTTATTTCTTTATCGGAATCAGTGAGACCGAAATTTCCGTATTTTTTTCAGGGTTATCAGCCAATGCTTGTCTAATACAGGGTGGATTTTCTTTTTGGATCAATGAGGGCAGCTGAGATTCCGTGCCGCACCTTCCCAACAACTTCCCTCGATTTAAAATTAATGAAGACGTTGGCGTTCTAGACTTGTCACAATGTAAATTATCCCAACTACGGATCCCAGCACTGCTTGTGGCCCGACCCGACGCACTTGTCCGATCTTTATGTTCATTAATGGTGCGACGGAACCTGGCCCAGGCCGCCAAATTTTCAAATACCTATATACGCCCCTGCCCTTCTGACGAACACACAAGCTAAGTGCAAACTCGCAATAAGTTAAATAGTCTAATGGGACGTAATTTATGTAACTAAATGAAACAAGTTTGATATTTTTATATCTTTGAAATATGTTTATTCGTTCCCATAAATAAGTACAACTGAATAATTATTATAAACTTGGAGAATGATCGTGAAAAGGGTTTTTTTGCGCTGTTACCTTTGGACCAAGGTCACCTTGATTGAACCTCTGAATCGCCATCAATGGACTTAGGAAATTTAATTTAAACTGATGGATCACTCAAGAAGAATTATGGAAATCAACATATTCTATACCTACATATAGGTACCATTCTTAGTTTGAGTATGTATGTACCTTTACCTGCGCAAAAAAATGTTTGACCTACCCCATCGAGTGGGGTATTGATCTTTATGTACCTATAGCTCGTTAAATAGATATATATACTATACTCACCGGCAGAAAATTTGGTCCAATTTTTTATATGTTAAACGTTATTTAATTTATTCAATTTATAGTTTGAAATCACGAAAAGTTTTTGGGCCAAATTTTCTGCCGGTGAGTGTATAGGTTGGTGTAGGTATATATTTTTATTTGATAAACATTTGAGAACAAAGGAATGAGAAGCCACCAAAGTCAGCTTTTTTGACAAATCAAACGCTTTATAATACATTGACAAATCATACTTTTTCTTTGAAATTTCCTGTTTTCCTATTAAAACCAACTTAAATTAGCGGTTGGTTTGGAACCCTAGAGGTGCGAAGTCCGACATGCACTTGCTCGGTTTTAGCCTAACCTAACCTTACTGAAGATTTACAATATATGGCCAATAGTTCGAGACTGAAATGGGTGGTTTCACCCGAGTTAAACACTCTGCTTTTCATTTCGAATAAGAGGAAAGTAAAATATTTAAAAACAAAAAAATATTTTTGGACAAACTTACACTAAAATCGACTTATAGTCCCAAACCAAGCAAAGCTGGTACCTACTAACGCGACGATATACCTACATACATGGATAAATGCATACTTGAATACATAGAAAACACCCACAACTATTATACGTGTTCATCACACAAATAAATGCCCTGACCGGGAATCGAACCCGGGACCTCCAGCTTCGTAGAAAAAAAAACAAATATGCACATTTTCGTTTCATTTTTCACAAAATACAAGATGTAAAACAATATTGACATGATCTAAAAATTAGTAACTGTGTTATTTGCAATGCGAAATACTTGTTAAATTCAATAACAATAGAAATATGTACAAACATTTTCTGAATCAGTGAAAAAAACATTTTGGCGGGAACTGTTGACTGACGTTAATGGTGTTTGTGTATGGACCATTTATTTTTAATAAAAAAATTATCGGCTAACGCTCAGACTAATTAGATTCGACATCAAATAATAATACCTACTGAACGAGATGGTCATATAGGTACAACTTTATATAAGAGCGACCGAGAGAGACATATGATTTGTTGCCCTTGTCATAGTTTTCCTTTTTTATCTGGCACAAACTATTGATATTACTTTCGACTGTGGCAAAAAAAAAAACAAACAATCAAATTAAGGAGGGTGTTTATGGTAAGCAGTCAGGCATTTGAAAAAGTATAGGATCTCTGTTGAATCTGTAATCTGTACTATGTGGCCGTATAGGTTAGTGCCGTTGCCCAATTTAACTCCGATTCACCATACAATTTTTTTTAATACTTTTCTGCTCTAGAGCAGAAATGGACCACTTTCAGCACGCTACTTAGATGAACAATGACCCACTTTCAGAGTATGAGAAATGAAATAGTACATTACTTACCAAGGGCGATAAAACAAAGAATGTCTCAGATCGCAGGTATTTTACGCCCGAGCAGAAGGCAAGGGCGATAAATATGCGATCTGAGGCTTTCTTTATTATCGCCCGTGGTAAGTACAAAATTTTATGTCACCCCCTGGCCAGGAAGTGGATTTTTTCGCGCGCGGAGCGTGCGATAATGGCCACTTTATGGCCAGGTGTGACATAAAGAGTATTTGTATTTGACATATCTCGGCAGAAATGGGTGGCTTTCAGCCCTTGGTTAACAATCTACTATTATTGCACACCTCAATTAAAGGATAAAGTACAATACAAAATCACAGTAATTAGAGGCAAACAACAGGCGGTCTTATTGCTAAAGAGCGATTTCTTCCAGACAACCGTACCTACATAGTTGACCTACATATTCAGTAGAACAATGCTATCAATGATGCCATTCGCAGCAAGTCAATCTTGAATTGATAAATAAGTACCTGTTTACTCATATCTATATAAATCTATCATACCTACACGTGTGAATAGATCATCATTATAGCCATCTAAACGAAAAAATCCTATCAAGTACATAGTTGGTTTTTCATAATATGTACATCTATCAATCAACACTAATCACGCTGACTTGAATTACTGCCAACAATCTACAGTCACGTTGACACGTATAAATTGGTCATCAATATCGCTGATCATAGTACCTATCTATTAAAATTTAGGCCGAGACATTAAATGGTATATAAGGTGAAAAACTTAAGCAAAGCAGCTCTTGCATGTAGTTGTGAAGTGGGGTAGTAGGTATACCTAGGCATTTCTTATGTTTGTGTTTTAAATTTGTAATGAAATGTAATTTCTACCTCTATTTGAATACGCCACAATAACGTACAAAAGGGGCTTCATTCACTTTAATAATTATCGGGATAACTGAATCAAAAATATTTCCTCGCGGACTACTTAAATGACGGAATATACCGTACCTGCTCTCTTAGCGGCTAGCCAAAGTAACCATGCAAGTAAATAAATGACGTAGCGCGATTCGTAAATATCCAACAGCTGAAATCGTTGAACCAATTCAGATGCCGCCCCGCTCGCAGCGCAACTCCACGCGTTACATGCTTTAATGTGGAACGCCGGTTGCATTGTAAGTAGCGTGCATTCAGCAAGATCGTCGTAAAACGAAGCCAAGAATTCGAGACGGTTCAGACTGTCGACGCGAAATGAGAAATTCGTTCAACGTACCCGAAACCACGACGGCATCTAGCGACCGCTGTGCGCACTCCCTGCATCGCCAACACCCGTCGTCACTCTTTGGGCAGAAAAGCCATCGCCAAATAAAATGGCCGTAACCGTAGTGCCCTTTCAGCTGAAGACTCGCTACTAGATGTACCAATATTATCATAGAAAGCGATGTGCTTCAAGGTCTTTTTTATGAATTCTCTGGCATGGATCCGGGTGATTACAGCTCTGAGTTATACTGTACATGTACCTAGTGGATGTCTAATGGCTAAAATTGAGAATTCGTCTGTCATGAATCTTGTTGTGAGTTAGATTAAGTACCTACCTGTACCTATATTTGTTGCTGGTCACGTGAATCAGTGACTCATTTCAGGGCTTTTGGTCAGTGCATAAGTTATACTTAGCAGTTGAACGGAACAGAAAAAGAAGTGCGAAACAAGAAAGGAGTATTTATAATAGGTGATGGGTACAGTTAATCGTAGTCGTACCTACATAAATAAATATATAAATATTAGGGACAATCTTATATACACAAATCGACCTAGCCCCAAAGTAAACTCAAGACGGCTTGTGTTATGATCATAGGAATCAGTTAGTTTTAGGAAGGCTGTCGACTCGCTGGGCTGTTCCCATCCCTCCCCCCTCTGTCGTAACTCTGCGATCACTGATTAGGCTCCGCACAGTCCGGCGTCCTAGGCACACACTCACAGATCCGGACGACGTATTCACAGCGTCCATCTACTTAAAGTTGGAACGCTGCACTTACGGCGTCCAACTCAGACACGACGCGTACTGTTGTGTTGGGCATTCCCGCCGACGGCGACGTCCGCCGCGCGGTCGCGACAACACAGACACGTGGTCCCATAGGTCAGGCCTAGCTGATGGGTTTCTTGCTGGACTCTTCTCAGCTAGGCTAGGTTTAGTGAACTAGCTACAAAACTCCTTGTAGCTAATTATTATTCTTGTTATTATTATTTCTCGATTATTATCGACATAAAACATTCGCTCCTGTACGCCTAGCACATGTTGCGCTCGAGAGTATGTCGGCGTATCTCGAGCTATCCGTCACTCTCTAACAGCGCCAATCAGAAAAAGACGCGTAGCACGAGATAAGTCGAGATACTCTCGAGCGCAACATGTGCTACGGGCGCTGAACAGGACTAATATTAACTGGTATATAAGATAGGCAAATACTTAATGGAAAGAAAATAAGTCTTCTTTAACCCGTTACCCTCTGCTGGGGTGTAGACGTGGACTCGAATAAACTCTATCCGTCTGCTTCAGTCTTGGGCAATTTAAGTTCCCGTCAAGAAGGTCACTAATAATCCAATCAAATCAACTCTAGAGGATCTGTAATCGGGTAAAGAGCAGTGCACCCAAGGTTCCGTGCACTCCTGCAATGCGCGGATATAAATAGAGGAAGTAACGCGGTTTAAACGTTTGTGGAACTATGACGTGCGTCATTCAGGTATCAGTAATCAGAGTGCGTGCGTTGAACTGATGCCGATTTACTGCTAATGCACCTATTACACAGATCATTAAGATTATGTATAATTTATGAGGTAATTACGGAGCGTAGGGGTGTATTTAGTCTAGTGAATTCTATACGATTATTTGCGTCAAAATCAAGAACAACAGACACTGAGTTATTGCTTAAGGTACCTAGGTATAATAAGACAACGAACGGTCAGGGTACCTTGTAACCTCATAGTCCTGCTAATATCAAAAAACCGACCAAGTGCGTGTCGGGCCACGCACAATGTAGGGCTCCGTAGTAGTCCACCCGTTACATTATGTGGACTAAAAAGTTTGCGAACTTATATTTACTATGTTTTTGACTGAATTCACAACATTATCTAAGGGTATCAATGGAATTTGCAAAATACATTTCTTAAGTTCGACTATTACTCGTTAACTAATAATGTATACTTAGCTGTGATAGTTTTCCTTTTAAATTAATCGTATATACCAAGACTACCATGATTTTTTTCACACGCCTAGTAGCCACAGTTTAGCTGGCAGGGGTGGGGAACACTTGACCATAACAAAAATTATCACTTCAAAGCTTAATATCACGCCAACCCATTCTTGAATCAAAAAATGGTTTTATATTTTAGAAACCGTATAATATTTTTGAAAGAGCTATCAAACGACACCCCACACGATGGGGTTCGGAAGAAAAAAAAATACCACCACTACTTTACAGGTTCCCTAAAATATATTTTTTTCAAGATTTTATTCTACCATTTTGTCGGCGTCATTGATATGTATACTCATGCCAAATTACAGCTTTCTAGTACTACCGGTTACTCAGAAAAGCGGGGGACATACGGACGAACGGACGGACGGACATGGCGAAACTATAAGGCTGGAAACAGTGCTCGACCGACGGTCTTTGCGTACCGTCGGTCGAGCGCCGACCGACGTAGCTATCGCTGTATGAAAGCATACGTGCCTTCAGAGCGATACTCACCGTCAGCCGACCGACCATACGCACTGACCGTCGGTCGTGCTCTGTTTCCAGCCATAGACTAGCATAGATATATATATACTTCGGTCGGCGCCCGACCGACGGTACGCACTGACCGTCGGTCGAGCACTGTTCCCAGCCTAAGGGTTCCTTGTTTACTACGGAACCCTAAAAACTACTTTTTCACTTCGCTCTAAGGCCGTTTTTACGCACAGACTGTATTAATGATATCCGGTTCGAAGTACCTACCATTACTTATGTCCGTATAAATTGGTGATAAAGTGGTGTTTGACAAGATACGTGCAAGGTATGTGGTGATAAAGTGTCAGGTATTTATCGCCCTTGCCTTCGGCTCGGACAACTTGAGTACTTCATCGAATTAAAAGGGTCAGTATACGTAGATAAGTATTTTGTAAGTACCTAAGTAAAATACGGCGAGGTACAAAGCAAGTTTAAAGAATCTATTACTTAATTAATTACTTAATCAATTAAATATAATAGTAATAGTCATTAACACGTAAATGAAAATAAAAGCGTGATAGTCAAATGCACTTATGTACGGAATACCATTTGATATTTACCGTTAGCTTTTCGGTGAAGGAAAACATCGTGAGGAAACCTGCATACATCCGCGAAGAAATTCAAAGTTGTATGTGAAGTCCCCAACCCGCTCAGTAGCTCTAGTATAAGTTTTTTCGAAACATTAACTAATTCGAACGCGTTTGCGTTTTGTCTCAAAATGTATGAAAGTGGTATGAAAACGTGAACAGCGCCTCTGGTGGTCACTAGTGGAAACTAAAACAGCGAGTATAACATTTGTTGCTAACCGATGAACGCGCGTATTTCAAACTCGGTGAGAGCGTTTTCATACATTTTGAGACAAAACGCAAACGCGTTCGAATTAGTTAATGTTTCGAAAAAACTTATACTAGAGCTACTGGGCCAGCGTGGGGACTACTGCCCAATCCCTCTCATCTATGAGAGGAGGCCTGTGCCCAGCAGTGGGACGTATATAGGCTGATGATGATGATGATGATGAGTCAAATGCAACATCACAGATCCCTCGTTGTGTAACGGTTGGTGGATTCAGATCGTAGGTACCTATGTTGTATACCTATGTATGTTGAAAAATCCTGTAGAGCTACGTTTGTACAGTATACACAAATTTCAGTTAATAATTAAGTTGACGAACGCTTTAGCTTAGTTGGTAGTGACCCTGCCTACGAAGCTGGAGGTCCCGGGTTCGAATCCCGGCCGGGGCATTTATTTGTGTGATGAGCACGAATATTTGTTCTTGGGTCTTGGATGTTTTCTATGTATTTAAGTATCTATTTATCTACATAAGTATGTATATCGTCGCTTAGTACCCATAAAGCTTTGTTTAGTTTGGGACTAGGTTGATTTGTGTAAGATTGTCCACAAATATTTCGCCCCTGTAGGTAATAAGGGTGTATCTTATGATATACATAAACAATTATATACTATGATATTTATATTAAATAGTCTCAGTATACGTGGACAAAAAAAACCGAAAAAATTTGTATCTTATTTAGCCTTCTGTATCGCATTATCTAAGGGCAGCGTCTACACCGAAAGATTTCATGTCTTCTCCATTCCGACACGTAACACGTTCGTTCTATCCGTACGTGTCCTATCATAATATGTACCTAAACAAACTCTTCTCGAATACATTAATCATTATCCCACTAGGCTGGTTTTCCACTAGAGCTATGCTACGCAGCTATGCTGCGAGGATGCGCTACGAGCTATGCGAACGTTTCCACTAAAGCTACGCTATGTAGCTGTGCGAGGTAGATGCGCTATGAAAATGCGCAGCCGCGAGGTAGCTGTGCGATGAAGATGCGCAGCTCGAGCTATGCGATGTATCGACAGCGGGCGCGGGGAACGGCAGCGCGGTGAGGGGGGAAGCACTCACGCATCCGTAGCGCGCATCCGTAGCACGCATCCGTAGCGCGCATCCGTAGCACGCATCCGCAGCACGTATCCACAGCACGCATCCATAGCACGCATCCGCAGCTCGCATCTTTCCATATAAAAAACATAGCTTAGCTGAACCCTTTTCACCAGAGCTATGCTATGTGGATAAATGAATTTGATTGGTGGATTTCAAACGCATCCATAGCAACGTAGCATAGCATATATAGCTCTAGAGGAAAACCAGCCTCTAGGATTAGGTACCTACACAAAAATCAGCAATTAAAAGGTTGTGTTGTATACTTACAGAAGCTCACAAAGTATTGTAATTCTAGAGAAAAGTGTGATACTGCTTAATGTTTTCAAATTGTTTACATGATAGGACACGTAGGTACCTAAAGCGGGTATTACACTGTCCTGAATTCAGGACACTTAGAAGGGTTCCGACCTATACGTTAGAGCGAGATGCTTCAACTCCCCTCCACTAGCCAAGACGCCTGATTCAGGACAGTGTAATACCCGCTTAAGAATGAACAGACTTTAAAACAACATTTTTGTGGCATTGATTTACAAAGCGATTAAAGTTACCGACTTCCTACTTCCAAAGAGTTGGAGCACGTTTTAACACTTTCAGTGGCAAGAACTCCCCTAGGGACTCTGCTCGTAGACGCGTAGGTAGCTGATAACATGCGTTTCCTCTTATGTACGGGAATTTGCGCAGCGCTACGTAAAGCTTGGAGCGAAAGTGTTAAACAACATTGAAACAATTCCCGGAGCGTGCACTTCAAAAACCTAATTCTCGAGTAATTCGGCGCTGATTACTCCGTATATTGTTTGGAAGCCGCAAGAAACTCACGTCATTCGCGAGTCGCTGGGTGGAGTGCCTGTGCGCGCGCGCCGTGGGCGCGGGCGAGGCTCGGCGGCGCCCCCCGCCGGTGAAGATCATCGCGCGCGCATGCCTGCGCGGCGCCGCTGCGCGCTGCGGCTGCGCGCCCACCGGCCCCGACACCTATAGCCCTCGGTTCCCGCCGTCGCTCTCCCGCAACGTATTTATAAACGAAATTCCACGCACTCGCGCGGTATCCGCCACCGGATACAACTTTTTACACGACTTTCGGCACTTACGTCGTACGGAGCACTGAAGAGGCGGGTCGGCGCGATTGTCTGCCACAGTTGTGACTCAACGCGCGCCGCGCAAATTTACCCTCGAATATAGTAAGCTTTAAATAATAGTAAGCTTACAAAAGAATGCATCAAATTAATGGGAAACATCGGGTTTATTTTAAGATGGCCCCATTGTATATTTTCATCAGACATTTCCATCTGACAATCCACGAAATGTATAGGTACTATGACTTCAACTTCACATTGTTTTCATCAGTTTTCAATACTAATTTTTACAGCGAGAGCGTAATCTGCTTCAAGATTCATCGTGATCGTGGGCTAATTTCGTGAAGATTGACCTTTGAGAGCTGATGCTTCACGTGGAGTCAAAACAAGGTGAGATCCATTTTAAGGACAATACGTTCGGGAATCTGGTGAGTTGCGGGCGCGTCTCCGGCTCGTATAAACCGCCGTTAAGCGATTAAACTGCGCTGAGTTTACGACCGATCCCCAATAGTTGTTTGCGCCACGGTCCATGGACTACTAGCGAGCCGCAGTTTATGGCGATTCGATACGTAATAAAATAATTCAAGTACACTGACGACGGAGTAAACTGAATTGGTTGATGAATCTGACTGCATGAATGATTTTAGACTTTATCATCGACGGCCACGGCACGGTTAAACTCTATTGGTTTCATTCGTGACTTTAGACTATTTATGAACCCCTTATTGAAAACAGCAGAATCAGGCTCCAGTGCCTGCCTTCCCTTTTAGGATTCTTAGTTCCTCTTAGTTATTCCTAATTTAGGAAAAATAGGGGGTTTTTTAGTGTGTGTAAACCTTCCTCCTAGATAAAACCAAGCCAAACGATATTTAAGACTGTTATCGATTAAAAATCCGCATCTAAGTAGGTAGGTACTTGTCTTTTGGAGAAATTAGAATAAAAATGAAAATTAAATGCCGTACGTATGAAATTCACCCCGAAATTCCAATTTAGGCCTAGATACTAACGATGAGATAGGGATTTGGTGCGTAGATGAAGCTATTTCGATAACTATTCGCATTTAAATTAAAGACCTAATGATATGCTACAGACCCGTATTTTATGATCATAGTGAAATTCAAACAAACATGTAGGTACCTTATGCCAATGGAAAATGGAAACAGAAAAAAAATATCTTCACTACTCTTTATTTCTAAAGATACAAATAAAAATAGGTACTGCAGACTGATTCAACAGCTGATGGCATTGTAAATTTATTGCTTACTTTCGTTCCAGAAACGTGAACAACGTATAAGATGAGCGCAGCACCTGTCAAACGATAGAAACAATAATTGTTATTTATATTTTTGACTTAATTCTGGAACAAATTACTTATTGGCAATTCAAAATTCTGTAGGTAACTGTGCATTTTAATAGTTTTCAAGTGTGACTGTTTCCGAGTGCATAGTTGGGCGACACATATACAATAGGTACGTAATATACATGTCGTTATCTAAACAAAACAATTATGCTTTTCTACCAGTCAATGTTGCTAAAAATTCCAAATGGATATAGGTAATAATAGGTATGTAATGTGTGTTATGTAGGTACCTGGTACCAACTCTTACTTTACTCGCTTCGGTGGATGTTGTATACCTACGCTCAGAGCCGCTATAATATTATCGCGATGTAGGTTTTCGAGCCGCATCCACCCGCTTTGGTAGATGGTGCACTCGCTCAGAGAGAACCGCTCTAATATTACCGCGATGTAGGTCTCGAGCGACATGGGGATGATGTAGGCGGTGCGCGGCGCCACGGGCCGCGTGCCGCGCACCATGGCCACCAGCAGCAGCGAGCGGAAGCGAGGCGACAACGACGTCCACTCGCTTCGGTAGATGGAGATGTTGATAAACTCGCTCTGGGAATAACCGCACAAAATAAGTAGCAGGATCTTCACAAGCTTCCCGGCCAACGCTCGGATGCGGTACGATCAAATTTGTGTGGAGTTAGTGACCGAGCTCCTTCCGGCCGGTCTGGTCTGACAGTTGTGTTCGGATTTTACTCCGGAATACCCGGTCCTACCGTTGGGGCCGAAAGGTTCTCGAATGGCGGCCACGTACTAGAAGGCGCAGCGTGGGTATACCCAAGGATGACCTGGTAAAGATCGCGGGAGTCCTCTGGATGCGGGTAGCGCACCGGTCATTGTGGCACTCTTTAGGAGAGGAGAGGCCTATGTCCAGCAGTGGAAGTCTTTCGGCTGATATGGTGATGATGATGATTACTTCGTAACAACTGACCTCTTCTTACCTGTTCTGTACAGTAGTGGCAAGTCGTGGTAAGAAAATACTCGTCGCTTTCCAAAATAAAGTCGAAAGTTTGCGAACTTTTTTATATTAAGTGCTCGATTATAAAATGTGTTCGTATGTAGGTACTTACCTCATACTTGACCTGAGTTCCATAGAAGCAGTAGATAAAGAGTTGCGCCAACATGCATCCGAGGTACAATAACATCGTGACGAACTCCACCGACAGTACATTTAACTGAAATAAATAACAGATACATAAAGGTAAACTATAAATTTAGGATTGGCGCTACATACCTAATTAGGTCTGTGAACGTGCCATGTCAGTATCGAGTTTGATACTCTACCTACTTAAAAACTACCTACTTACCAAATTAGGTAGGAAGGTATTTCGAGTTATTCCTATATTTTGCTCGAAATATTTAACATAAATAAAATCAATAACTTTAAAAGGCTCAAAAACGTATTTCCTTCGAACAATATAAAAGAACTTACACCAGCGATCTTGTAGAGAGTCATGCAAATAACCCAGGCCATCACGAAGAATTGGATAACCATAGCCTCGCCAAATACGGCTTCCACTTCCTTGGTAAACCTACGAATTTGAATAATTATAATCATTACCTGTATCCAATTAGGTATCCAATATATCCATAATACCACAACTTACAACCATAGTAATAACTTTTTCACACCACCTGCTCGTCAATGCCCAATTATATATCATGCAAACCTTACCGAAAGCAAATCATTATAACCCTTGGCTTAAGCCGGGTAGTAATGTCGTACTGAATCTCATTATAGCCCGCCGGGTAATAATGTGATTTCACTTTTCATAGTTCTTATAGTTCTGTCATTAAAGTCCAAAAAGCGGCGAGGAGGCGGCACACCAGCTCCGTGTTTTGTTTGGAACGTCGTGTTCGAAACAAAAGACTGCGTCTTCGGCCGCCGCCTGTAGCGCGTCAAGCTCGTGGTTTTAGTACTGAATATTTGTAGAATTATATTTTGGAGTTTTCTTATACATTATTCTCATATTTTATTACATTTTTAAATAAAATCACTACTTATGTAATATCCGTGCCTCGGACGTAGCTAGGGCTGGCCTTCCTCCCTTCGCAGTAGTTGCAGCAATGTAACTAAATACATACTTACATATTTGTGGACAGTCTTACACAAATCTACCTAGTCCCAAACTAATCAAAGCTTGTGCTATGGGTACTAGTCGACGATATACATATACCTATAAAGATAAATATATACTTAAAATACATAGAAAACATCTAAGATTCAGGAACAAAATACTTGTGCTCACCACACAAATGAATGCAAGCAGTCGTCGATGTACTGGGTATTAAATACCAAAAACAAGATCCGCGTGAGTTACAAGACGCTTAATTATACGGAGTAAAACAGATTCTATTAAAATAGATACTAAAATTTGCTGCGATTGACTGATTTAGTAGCCTTGGTTTTTTTATTGCCTCGCAAGAGGTGAGAAAAGTAGAGTATACTCCTCGGGGATAAAGCTGTTTTTGTCTTTGGAGCGCTTAAATCCCTCACTACACTCAGGACTCAGTCTTAATTCCCTCGCTTCGCTCAGGAATTAAGTCATTACTCCCTCAATTCCCTCGCTTCGCTCAGGAATTAAGTCATTACTCCCTCGCTCCGCTCGGGAGTAAAATTTGGAGTCCTTCGTTACGTTCGGGATTCAATATCGCACCCGTGACATAAAACAGTGTTTTATCCCCTTGGTGTATAATCTACTATAATCTGTGAGTCCTTTCGTTCACGTGGAATACCTAGTATTTTGGTCGTAAAATTGAAAAGCTAGTAATTTTGTTGATCAAATGTATCGTAACTAGTTAGCTATTATACTAGCATGATAACTTATGTACCGTCACGTTATATGGCTAAAATGTTCAAACGCACATAAAACATGACGGTATTAACCTGCTAGTTAAGATTGGTGTGGCTTTTTTGTTGTTGTCGATATCAATTAAAAAATAATGGTGTATCATACCAAACTACCAGCTTATAGTGCTCCACACAGCGTGCCAATCGTTTCTTAAGCAGAAGCCCGAACGCGGGATCGTCAATATCCTTGTAACCCTTTGAGGGGGCATTAGATCTGCGCGCCGGCCCGACCGGGTCAACCAGGTGTTCGAGACTGTTTCGCAACATCTGCAGCTGTATCTTGGCTTGCGCGTAGAAAGCGACAATCGTACAGTCCAATGTTACATTCCCGTAGGCTTGCGTTGTTAACACGATAGTGTTGAACGCTAGTGCGATCGAAAAGCTGAAATTAATGAGACGCATCAATCATTTTAACAGGTTTTGTTTGTGAATAGGTAGGTAAGTGTCTGACTGACTCTAGACATAGGTAGGTAGCTGGTAAGCCTGACAAACTTAAAATTATATTGTACTTTTTATAGGTGCCGGCAAACATCTTGAACCTGTCGAAATTCTCCCTCTCTGTCGCACATGCAAGTTTGCACATAAGTGCGACAGAGAGGGAAGGTTTCGATGGGTTCAAGATGTTTGCCGGGAACTATACCTACTGATAACCGCGTCTTACTTCTACTAGTATCAATTTGCCCGACAATATTATAAGTACGTAGGTAGTAGGTACGTAGGAAGGTACCTGCAGTTCTATTTCTTTTTGTACTTGACTGGACTGGAGGTCTCTCCAGCAGGGTCATTACAATGATATTTAATTTCAATTTATTAACGTTGCGTAATCAAAACACCCTATTGCAGGGCAAAACTATGAAGTTTCGGATTATCACATTTATCACGCACCCTTTCCAGCCGCTGGTATCGAACGGGAAATACCCCGTCAGCGGCGCATCCTCGCCCGTCAACTTGTTTACCAGCGGGAATAGCCCGAAGAAGACGCCGCACACGTAGATGGCGCCGTGGTACAGCATGAGCAGCCGAGACATGGCGCGTGCGTTGTTCTTCATCACTTGATCGTCGAACGCGTTGCGTGCCGCGAACAGAGGCCCTTGACGGTTAACTCAGTTTACTACATTTTCTGTTAGGTGTAGTGAGAGTCGTCCACGACGACGCGCCCCTCCACAGCGAATCTCATACTAATCTGTGCGCAATTGTACGGCATGGGCTGTGGAGGGGCGCGCCTTCGTGGATGACACGCACTATAATACTCATCAGTATTACTATACGTAGAGACTACGTTTGACACGTATATACCTACACGCACTAATACCTGCTGCCAAAGGTATTCAATGGTTATTTAAAAAACTATTACTTAGTAGAAGTACTGGAGTAGAAGATTTGCCATCAAATATGTAGTTTAAGGTGAAACGTCACGTACGATTTTCATACAATTTTCCGGTCGACTACATGCGAAATCTATTGATGTCACGGACTTGAAATTGTAATTTTTAGATAATATACGACCCTCTTCTCCCGCAGTTTGAAAAATAAGACGTAATAACATGGAACAAGTATAAGATGGAACTGGCGATACACACATACAAAGGTGTGTGAAGGAGATGTAAGCATAGACAATAACACACGTGGGAGCGAGAAAAAATGACATATCTTCTGTCCCTCATCGCGTATCAGTGTTGCCAGAGCACTTCCGTCAAAAAGCACGGTCGGGTGTCCAAAAAAGCACGTTTTTGGAATAAAAAGCACGTTTTTAGTCTTCCGTACCCGAAGGGTCGAAAATGACTCCTATTGCTGTCACTCACGCGTCCGTCCGTCCGTCCGTCAGTCGTCTGTCACAAAATTTTGTTCATAAGATTATTTTTTCTTCCCATTGACCCATAAACTTGAAATTTAAACTGTTCATTATTACGGGTATTTTACCAAGAAATACTTATATTTTGATATAACAGGTTTTTTCGTTTGGAAATTTCCTTATTTTCCATGTTAAAACCAACATACTTTTGCGGTTGGTTCGGAAACCTAAATGTGCGAAGTCCGATACGCACTTAGCTGGTTTTCGTCACATACAGAGTACCTATTGAGCCTTTACTACATCGTGTACACATTGCACGACACGAACGATAGTGGTTATATTCTCTTTGCTTGCAGTTGCAGGACAAGTTCTTTCCTGCAACCACAGATAGGGTAGGGTAGGAGAGAAAGATTGTTTAACACAATGATTGTAAGAAAAAAAATACAGTTTTAGAGAGTACCAAACCAAAATTACCTCCCCATTTTTAGTAGTAAAATGTGACCGTCCATCACACAGAGGCCCTTATGGTCGGTATTGAGTTACGCACAGATCTATAATCTACAATACATAAGCTACCAAAAACAATAAAAACCATGACCCTAGGTGCCATACTTTTTTTTTTTAAATCATCAAAGTTACGCAACCCAAAAATGCACTTTAGAGAAATAACTAAGAGAAGTTTAAAACTCATTTAAAGTATGTTCCCGTGGGAAGTTACATAGATGATGGTAGATTCTGAATCCTGAGGTTCTCTTCTATAGGAAACAATCAAAGATTTTTCAATTCCACTACCCCGTTGAGAAAAAATGGCCTTTGATCAGTGCAAGACGCCGATCGTAGAAAAATAAGGAAATTTGTAATATGTGAATTATTATTTCGTATTTTGTGATCTTTGTCATAGTGTATGCTAGAAAATAGTTTTCTTTACACCTCGAATGGAAAATAAAAACGAAAAACTAACGTGATATTTTTTTTTTAAATAAATATAGAAAATTATATTTTTTCCATCTCGTCACGAATAAATTTAACAATTTCCGTGTAATACACCATACTTACCTGTAATAAGTCTAGACAAGCATTACACAGTTTTTAATTTGTTTTTATGTCAATTAATTTCAGTTTTATGACCGATTAAAGTTACATGAAAATCAAGGTTTACTTCCATACATTTGAGAAAAGGGCCCTTAAAATGTAACCAAAAATGTAAGTAAATAATAATATTTACATTATCTAAGTAGCAATCTTGTATTAGAACGTAATTCTGAATAAATCTTTTCATTACAAGTTTTTTGAATATTGCGTAATTTTTAAATTATACGAAAAAGCAATTTCGCATAGTAATAATTATTTTTTAACTCTATTAATAAAAAAACCGACCAAGTACGTGTCGGACCACGCACAATAAAGAGTTCCGTACCGACACCTACTAGTCCATATTTAAACCCACTATCTGATACGTCGAATCGAAAAAGGTCGTATCTTCATAGTAAACTCACTGCACTTACGCCCTTTTGTTTGGGCAAAACAGTTTTTCAGCAATTACTCAAAAACCAGTAGCCGTATTTTTATCAAACTAAAAATCGTCGTAAGTATTTATAATGTACAGTCACCAGCATCAATATCTGCTATAACAAAAGCGGCATAAATATCTGACCCGTCTTTACGGCCCTACAAATGGAGCTGTGTCGGATATTTAAATGCCACCATTCTTTTGGCAGATATTAATGCTGGTGACTGTACACAACCTCATTTATTTTTCAGAATTTTCATACATATGGAAATTATAGGGTGGGAGGGGGTTGGCACTACCTATTTATTTTTTAAGTTTACGTTACTATTATATTATGTAGCAATTCATAGAATAATACTTTCCTACCATATGTTGTGACATACGGACGGACGGAAGCACGGACGGACGGACGGACGGACGGACGGACGCACAGACGGACGCACGGACGGACGGACGCACGGACGGACGGGCGGACTGACGCACGGACGGACGGACGCACGGACGGACGGACGGGCAGACATGATGAAACTATAAGGGTTCCGTTTTCACCATTTTGGCTACGGAACTCTAAAAATACAATTCAATAGGAAATGTAATAAGAAACAAAAATAACGACTAGAACTTCCTTGACTTGAGACTAGAAATAGGTATTTGTAACGTGTACCACCTAATCCAGTAAACAGAAAAGGCAAATAAATAATACAGAAAATGGTTAGAAGTAATTAGAATAAGTTATTAACCTATTTATATCATTATTATCTGCGCTCTGCCATAAGGGCCCTTTTTTACTAAACTTTACAACTAATTTTAAGGTAGAAATACTTAACTTATACGTGTGAAACCAAGATAGAAATACAGATCTAGTCTTATACTTTATCAATATGCAAAAAACAAAAAATATGTGATTTTACCGTATTTTACTAAAACGCTGATATCTACGAAACTAGAAAGTGCCATAAGGGCCCTTTTGTTATGGACGGTCTCAAATATTAAAGCACCATAGCACTTAAAAAAGCACGGTTTTAGCACGTTTTTGGGGAGCGCACGTAAAAAGCACGTTCGTATCCAAAAAAGCACGTAAAACCGTGCTAAAAAGCACGTTCTGGCAACACTGTCGCGTATAAGGAACCGATTATTTGTCACCGGCCGTTGTCACCGAAATGTCATCGATGAACCAGTGGCCAGAGTATAAAAAAATATGTTACCCATAATGTTGGGTAAACTAAACCGGCTCGAATGTTAAAAATAACAGATAAAAAATTTAATTGTGACGTGATTAGAATACTATTGTGAATTTTATTATTATAATGGCTGAATAACTAAGACGTTTTAATCTAATCGTGATTTTGTTAACTTTAATGTAGGTATTAAATTAGTACACATTTATATCGTAATTGGGAGGACATCGGATGTTTTGTGTTTGCCCGCTAATATTTACTAAGAGTTTATTTTGAACATTCCCAATAATTAAAAACCTACTTTGTCAGTAAAAATGGGGAGATTATTCTTTTTGTGGTAACCCCAGAAAAAACTGTCACAATATCTCCGTCCTTGTGTGTGATTTGCTAACCCTCCTTCTATATATCCTCTTTCTACGCGTAATAACGTCTAATTATTTAAATATAACCGTTTAAAAAATCATAAATTTTCACTCGGTGCCATGTATGTGTGAGTGAGTTTTATACTGTCCATATAAAGAAAATGGCCGCGGCTTATGACAGATCGTTGTCCAAAACCTCCAATAGATGGCTCGGATGTCAATTTTAAGCTGTTGTTGACAGTTAGCTATAACAGTAGGTAGTACTTATTGACTTTATAGGTGGCGACACTTTCTTTGCAAACACTTTTATTTTGTGATGAATGAGAAGGCATTCATTTTATCATACTGCGCTCTTCATTTTGGTAGTGACGTAACAGCCATGTCATTTGTTTTCTGATAGAACGAATTTCAAACTGTTAATGAAGGTGAAACGAAACTGAACACTTTATTCTTGCTTTATTGAGATTGCCTTATAAGGCACAGTAGTAAGACTCGACGTGAAAGGTAACGCTTTATTACAAAGGAATAAGGTGCACAAAAATTGCGAAAATGTCTATAACAGTCATGTTACAGTAACACACATTATTATTATATTATATTATAAATGATTGAGTTTCTTTTGAGATTATAATTGAGAAGTTTTACGATTTACAGTTTTAAAGAAGTAAAGCGCCTACTCCGTACGAGTATACGTATGATTGGATTATATGGATAATTATTGTTTTTGAAGTGAATACAAAACCCCGACAACGAAGTACCTATTCACTTCAAATAATCAAAACTTTTTCATCTCCACCTTTTGCAAGGTAATGTATAGAGTTCCATGGAGGCGAATCTCCTAAAATAAATTTATTACCTACCTGCATAAATGACATGTATTTTTGGCCAAGATGAAACACAACCATTTGTACTCGGACAACTATCTGCCTACATGCAAATTAAAAGCGTCCATGGGCTACGGTTGTCCATTGATAAAAAATAGCTCTACGGTGTCAATCGAATGTTAAGGCGAGGTTCTTGTACCGCGCAATGCTAAATTTCACCCCCGCACCCCGCATCGTGTGCGACAGAGACAACACTTTGTCCGAGCGCTCCGTCCTATACAAGGACGGAGGTCACATGCCGGTGCGTCTACCATAGTGTAGTAATTACAGTAGCGCAACTAGTGCAAGTCGTCACGTCACAGAAAATAGTGCGCGAATTTAGTTAGTTACATACGTTGAATTCAAGTCCAATTAATCAAATACATACGTGTATGTTTGTAGTACATAATATATATTTATATTCTATTAACATTTGATAAAATTTAACGTAATTGCAAAAGGAGTTATTTTAATTTACATGTTTAGTTTAATTTGTTTAGGTATGTATAAGGCCCTACAAAAATGGAGTGTATATCTACATTTCTAAAGGGTCGGTAATGCGCACGTGACACCCTGGAGTTGCAAGCGTCTATAATCTGCGGTGACTACTTACTATCAGGCGGGCCGTACGCTTGTTTGCCACTAACATGGTATCATCATCATCATCATCATCATTTTCAGCCTGTAATCGCCCACTGCTGAGCATAGGCCTCTCTTCGAGTACGCCATGGTATAAATATGTGATTTATATTTTTTTTACATGTGTACCTACTTGACATTTTGAAAGTGCTTATTTATATGCCTATTTGAAAGAAATAAATGACTTTGTACTTTGAACTTTTAAAAAATGCATATATTTTTATACCACGTCGGTGGCAAACAAGCTTGCGGCCCGCCTGATGGTAAGCGGTCACTGCATCCTATGGACGTTTGCAACCCCAGGGGCGTCACATGCGAGTTGCCGACCCTTTTAAATATTTATACACTCCTTTCTTGAAGACCATATTGTACCTACCTAGTACCTTTCTTGACAAACATAACGAAGAGAACAAATCGCCAAACGTGAACTATGCGTCTTTGAAGAGTTCAATTCTGATCATCATCAGCAGTTCCACTTCATCAAATGTCACTTATTTAAATGTAAATGCTTGATTTGTTTGAAAATACTAAAGTCACTATATGTATGCCTTTCACATTTGAGGAGTTCCCTCGATTCCTTATGGATCCCATCATCAAAACTCGAGCATGAAAAAAATTACCCGCGAAAATAGAACTTGCTTAACAAATACAGCTAGGAGGACAAATCGCCAAACGTGAACTTTTCGTCGTTGAAGAGTTCTGTTCTGATCATCATCAGCAGTTCCACTTCATCAAATGTCACATTTTTGAATGAAAATGCTTGATTTGTAGATAAAAATACAAAAATCACTATGTGTTTGTCTTTAAGATATGAGGAGTTCCCTCGATTCCTCAGATCCATGAGAACTGCGTTTTGACAAAAACGGGACCAACTTGTATACTTACAATTTAAAAAAGAATTTTCAAAATCGGTTCAGAGATGCCCGAGTTCTGGAGTAACAAACATTTAAAAAAAACAACGGGTTGCACTCCGGGAGTGCCGGCAGAAGTGAAAACTCAATGACATTTAGGTATCCCTGAATTAGTCAAAATCGAGTATGCTGATTTTTGGAAAAGAAATATTTTTTTTACTTAAAATATAGAATAAATATGAAATTTTAAATCCTCGTTCGTTCGTTTGAAATTTTTGTTTTTATTCACTTAAAATTCAAAATATATATAAAATTTGAAATTCTTATCCCCGAATCAGTCGAAATCGAGTATAATGACGAATTTTCGTAAAATATATTCATACTCATATTCATATTCATATTCGAATAATCCATCTACATATATACATTTGTCCCGAGTATCATTGTGTCCACAATACTTTACAATGACCAGCCAAGTTGACCCGTCCCAACCATCGTAACCACGACACTAGGAAAAGTCCCCTCCTAACATCGCAATCATGATATTAGGAGGAGTCGACCTAGCTGGTCTGTCGATCTGTCGCGAGTTTAAAAAATTTTCCCCATCACAAAAAGTGCTCAGCGCCGCTAAAGAAGTTTTCACTTCAAAAACATACAAACCTCCCCTTTTTAATCTTGAAGTCGGTAAAATAAAAAACATACGACCGAATCCGAATTGAGTACCTCTTTTGAAATCTTGAAGTCTGTTAAAAATATGGCCTTGAATGACGTCACTGTTATATGGCATCTCTTTCATTCTAATATAAGATGGATCTAATGAAAGAGATGCAATACAACAGTGACGTCATTCAAGGCCATATTTTCTAGCTTCAAACGAATGTTCGGCACGCAATCTCCAAGATGTATCTAAACTTCTTGGTACCCAATACCAAATATTTTTGAAGTGAAAACTTCTTTAGCGGCGCTGAGCACTTTTTGTGATGAGGATAAATTGTTAAACTCGCGACAGATCGACAGACCAGCTGAGTTGACCCCTCCTAGTGTCGTGGTTACCATGTTGGGAGGGGTCAACTTGGCTGGTCATTGTAAAGTATTGTGGACACAATGATACTCGGGACATATATGTATGTATGTAGATGGATTATTCGAATATTGCGAATATGAATATGAATATCTTTGTTATTTACGTTTTTTATCATGTCATTAAGTTTTTACTTCTGCCGGCACTCCCGGAGTGCAACCCGTTGTTTTTTTTTAAATCAGTCAAATACTGTTCTGTGATTGGTGGATTTAATAGGTGATTTTTTTTATTGGTCAAATTAAAATGTTTTGTAAATCATAAATATGTATACACGCTTCACAAGTCTAAATATGATACACTTTTCGAGCATGAGAAGTGAAAAATACTTTTAGTAGGTAGTGCTTGTACTGTTTTACTCTATACTGTGGAACTGTACGATGTGCCGTGTATAGGTACCTACTGTTTGTGTTTGATGTATTAAATAGAGGAATGTAGATTTTCTAGATACTAACCTTTTCTGTTTATTCAATCTCCAGACCCTCAGAGACGATATCTTCTTTTTATTTCGGTTGCAAACCATTTTTTTTTCGCTCGTGGCGCTGAAAAAAAATTGCGTACGTCCGACCTCCAATGCGCTCCGCGCAGGACTGACGCGGTGGAGCAAGCGCGGAGCGGGCGTGAATGTACCATAAATTTCGTTGTTATTGGGTGAAAAAATACAAAAATAAGTATATTAAAAATTTTAGTCCCGAGTGTCCTCACACCATCAAAAACGTTTATTTTGGTGTAATTTCCAATTCATAAAGTTACGTAAGATTGAAATAAAATGAGTTTTAAGATCAAGAATAGAGGTATGTTTGGCATTTTTTTCTATCGAACAAAGTTTGTCCAATTACGTAACGGAGTCCCGACTGTACTAGTTGAAGGTCTCAAATATAACCCTATATTTTTTTTGGATTTTTTATAAGTGGTGTTTCAAAATAAAACCGTATTTAGAATCACATATCTTACAATGAGCCCGCCTTAAGAACGACCATAGGCTACGGTGTTTATTGAAAATCAACAGAGACGATAGGCTACGAAGTCAAACGGAATAGTCTATGGGCTACGGTGTTAATAGGATGTAACATGGTCCATAGGCTATGGTGATAGTTGGATATAACATCAGTAACTACTTTTCTAATCCCGTTATTACTAAGTCTGAAGCTTCTGTGGACGTTAGGTCAACCAATTTGATTTCTGGGCAACTTCGTACCTTGTCACAGTAACATCAATACGAGATTTCTAGCCGCTTTCATATAGATTTTCACTGTGACAAGGTAAGAAGTGACCCAGAAATCAAAATTGGTTGCCGGTATCTCCCACCGTGCCATGGTGCAATACCACGGCGGTGGCAATCAATATAGACAGCATAGCCTATGGACGATTGTGACTCAACAAAATATTCGATAGCGGTTTGTGCGACCTATTTTTTAGATCTACAGAACTCGTCGTGGTGTCCATATAGTGTGTTATACTTTCGAGATCTGAAATCAGTGTCATCATCCTCATCCAAGCATGCATTTTGGGAATATACAGGGTGGATTTTCTTTATGCGTCAGTTAGGACAGCTACCAGATCCCGTGCTGCTACGCGAAAATGGTCTCAGAAGACCCTCCCTTAATTTTTAATCAATGAAGATTGGCGTTTACAGATTTTGGAAAAAAAAACATACAGGATGCGAGAAAAATGTCATTTTTCACTAACTTTTTTTTATGCCTCTCCATCCCCTCGAGTCCTAACCAGGATCAAAGCTTGTATCTTGTATGGGACCAAATCTAGTTATGTTACCTAATTTTTTGAATTTTGAAATAAATTATAGCCTATGCCCTATTCTGATGTCTAAAGTTTCATAGAGATCCGTTCAGTAGTTTTTGAGATTAAACGGAACGTACATCCGCACAAACTTTCACGTTTATAATATTATTAGGATTAGGATTTTAGGAATTAGGATGTAAATGGGTTATGCGAATATGAATATGGATATGGATATGGATATGGATATGAATATGAATGTGAATGTGAATATGAATATGAATACGAATACGAATATGAATATGAATATGAATATGAATATGAATACGAATATGAATATGAATACGAATACAAATATGAATACAAATATGAATACAAATACGAATATGAATACGGATACCGATACCGTTAGACGTACGATAGACCATTTTATAATCTAAATGAATATTTTGATAATTTGACATTTTAAACCAGCTTATTATTGTTATTTTTGCATGCCATTTTGTGGCGGATCATACATTCATGACAAATATTTATATTTCTCGCTGACATGTAATCTTAACACCCGTGTATGTTCTTGCAAAATAAATAATTTCAATTTCAGTTACGGATACCGATACGGATACCGATACGGATATCGATACGGATATCGATACGGATACGGATATAAATATCTTTGTTATTTACTTTCTTAATGACATAAAAAAACAACGGGTTGCACTCCGGGAGTGCCGGCAGAAGTGAAAACTCAATAAAGAAAGTAAATAACAAAGATATTCATATCCGAATCCGTATCGGTATCGGTATCCGTATCCATAATCATTCATATTCATATTAAGTAATACTCATATTCATACTCATATTCGCATAATCCATTTACATATATACATAAATATCCCGAGTATCATTGTGTCTTACGCATCATGTAACCAGCTGAGTTTAGCTGAGTAGGCCCCTCCTAACATCGCAATCACGATACTAGGAGGGGTCAACTAACTGGTCTTACGAATCGTCGCGAGTTTAACAATTTTCCCCCATCACAAAAAGTGCTCAGCGCCGCTAAAGAAGTTTTAACTTCAAAAAAGTTTATCAAAAATGACTTTTTTCTCACATCCTGTATGTTTTTTCCAAAATCTGAAAACGCCAATCTTAATTAATTTGAAATCGAGGGTAGGTTTTCTAAGACCATTTTCACGTAGCAACACGGGATCTAGTAGCTGGGCAGCTACTGCTGAGGGCTTACTGACCCAAAAAAAATTCATCCTGTATAATATGATGACTTTCACTACGTAGACACACAGACACGCAGACACACTAAGTAGACATTACTAGAACTAGAACTTAACAAATGTACTTTGTAAAAACAAACTTTCGTACAATTTCCATTGATATATTAGATAATATTGTTAATTCTGTCAAAAACATTGTATGGCAAAAGTTTTCTTTAATTAGTGGATTTTTAGTACCTTAAGAAATTATTGATACTGGATAGGAATGGAATCGATGGGCATAAAAAATAGTAAGTGAAAAATAAAAGAAAAATCCAGCCTGTATACTAGGTACTTATCATCATCATGATCATACAAACTTTTGATCCTGGATAGAAATGGGATCGATTGGCATCAAAAAAAAGTTTGTCCAAAATGACCTTTTTCTCCCACCCTGTATGTTTTTTTTTTTCAAAATCTGAAAAGGTCAAACTTCATTAATTCAAAATCAAAAGAAAGTCTTCTTAGATCATTTTCGCGTAGCAGCACGGGATCTGGTAGCTGCCATTGCCATCACTGACCGGAAAATAAAAACCACCCTGTATAAATAAATATTTGACGCCAATCTTTAAAAATCGACCTAGACCCAAAATAAGCATGTATGTACTATCGAACCAACTGAATCGTGCGTGACCCACCGTGGAACCTTGTCACAGAAAATGTCATACTGACATCGTACTGCCTGACAACGAAAATCATTATGATACTTTCTGTGACAAGGTTCCACGGTGGGTCACGATTCAGTTGGTTCGATAGTACCTAAAGCTTGTGCTATAGACGACGGTATTTATATAAATTTAATAAGAAGAACCAACATGGCATAGCGACGTTGCCATACTGTCCCAAGTGCGACCTGACAACGATGCACGAATGCATTTAAAAATGTTCAAACAAAATATGTTGTGAATATCATTTCATTTTTTTTGCTTGACGATTCCATGCCACTCTTCTTGGTGAATTTGTACTACTACACTATAGTATTTATTAATAAAAGAAACATGCTTGACTGAAAACGCTTCAATCGTTCAGTACATAATATCTGTACATTTATTTCGTAGTAGGATATATATTCATATATATGAGCGTTCGTATTTTACTTCACCTAGCAAGTACCTATATAATAAAATATAAGAAAACGCAAAACGATAGATTAGATTATGTATGATATAAATAAATTGCAGTACAATTTTGTGTCTATAAGAATTTACATCGTGATCTTTAAAAATGTATGATAATTGCAGTACAATTTTGCGTCTAATAGAATATACATCGCGATCTTTTAAAAAAATGCTGTATAACGTAATAACAACTAACTAACTAACTATAACTATATTAAAAAATAATAAATGTACTTCGAAGAAAAATAAAAATACAAAACGACTATGGTACCCGACCAAGGCTCGAACGTGGGTCTCTAGCGATACTGCGAATAAATTTGCAAAAGCGTAAACCACAGGACTATCCCATGTCTTCAAGAAGAGTGCGAAAATGTAGTTCTATTTATGTCCGCCTTATTTACGTTCGTCGCACATTTGTAATTTTGTAAACGTGAGCTACTTCCTTGATTTATTATTACGCCCTCTATATTCAACTTGCGTACTGCTTGACAATGACTGACATTCGCTGTGACATTAGGTACGCACGTGTGCGTGAATGGACGAAATTGCAAATATTTCGCTTTCGGTCGAATACACGTAAAAAATAAGCACTGTTTAGTGCAGGTAGATCTCGATTCATACGTACGATTTTTTGCTTCTCCCGCAGTTTGAAAATCATCTTATGTACTTTAGCAGTTTCGCTGAAAACCTTGAAAAACCCCCTAAATTCCAACATGCTGCCATCTATGGACAGAACATCGACAGGAACCCGTAACGTTTCACCTTAATTCTAATATTACCCAAAAAATTCAAAACGCGTAAGGACGAGACGACACACAAAGATAAAGAGAATTAACAATTTAAATGGCATTAAAATAAAACTCGTGGTGTACGAGCGAACTGTACGAGCTGTTATCGAAAACGAGTAGGTACCATGCCGCCACGCCACCAATGTGTGGTTCGAATTCAATTTCAATTCAATTTATTTATTCTCACATATAAGTTGACAGTATTACACCAAAACACTTATGTGGTAGCTAAATTATTACATTTAAACAAACTAATTATGCATAATTATTTACGTACATACAGTAATAGCAACACATATATTTTCAACATTATACACCAATAAAATAAACATCATAAAATCAACAAACAGTTTTAAACACGTATTAAAAAGCACAGCCTATTTTTCATATTATTACAGTAACTAGGTTATTAGAGCTAAAACTTTCCTACAGAACACTCCAATACTGTCAGCAAATATATCAACGTCGCCTGCCTCTTGCACAATGTGGTTTAGAGCCGCCCGTGCTCTAGCGGTGGGTGCGTTCGCACCGCGCCTCGTGCGCACGTCAGGCACCGCGAACAAGCGCCGCGGGCGTCGCGCTGCCACCGCGCCACCCGCGCCGCCCGTCGCGCCGACCGCTGGCCCGCTCGCGCGTGGCACCTGCAGGCCCATTTGCTCCAGCACGGTCGCGTTGTCAACTTTGTTGTTAAGTATTTGGTAGTAGTGCAAAGATCAAAGAAGAGAAGGATCAAAATCGTACTCTGCTAATTTCAGTTTTAACATTGATAAATTAACTATTTACCTAATATATGTATAAACGTCATTCAATTCAAATAATTAACTTTAATTAACTATTATTCAAAGTTAACGTGTAAGATAAACCTTGTATGGTGGCGATAATGCGGTCCATGCGCCAGCTTCGTACGTTGAAGGCAACCTGCTTGCCCAGAGTGTTTAGCGTGGTAAGCAGCACAAACAGTGTGTTTACCATCTGGTCCGTGCTGTGCCGCGCCTGTGTTCAAACATTTGACGTGTCAAACGGTTAAGTGTAGGTACCTACGTAGGTAGATACACTGAGTTACAGGGCCCGTCAAATCAAACTACCACCACCACTACCACTATAATAGGAACAAAAGCACCACAGAGCAAATAGCAGTGTTAATGGCTGCTGCTTATTGTTACGAGTAGGTATATCCACTTACTTTACCTACCTTTAGAAATTATGGTTATATCCAATTATAAGTTTACCTGTATAACTCGTACGACATGCTGCAGGTTATAAGTCATGACGAGAACCCACATCCCCACGCGATACGCGGTGTGCAATGTGTGCTTCAGTTCAGAAGACGGCCTTGGAACTATTTTGTAATATGCCACATTGGCGAGAGCGTCGAAATGGGGCCTGAAGGCTTGAAATGTAGGATACAAGTCTGTCATTGTACTCTGTATGCTTCAAAACGGTGTCATTTTTAAGAGGTACCTATCTTAGTTTTGTTCAGGACTCGAGGTTGTGAAGTTTCTGGCTACAATAGTAATACACCGTAGGCAATGCAGTGCTTTTTATTTAGGTTGTCGAAAATTATAGTGTAAACTGATTTAAAATGTATACATGAAATACAGCGTGGTGTACTTACGTTTTTATTGTATGTAAATATGTATAAGTACGAGTAGGTACCGGTTAGTGGTCGGTTGGTGGTCGGGTAACTTTTGGCGCCCAACGTGGGGCCAGGAAAGAAATTGATGAATTTTGATAAATTAAATAGGCATGTGTAGTTTTAGAAGTACTCTTGTTTTATTTCGTTTATTGGTATTAAATAACTGGTGTGGTTAAGACAATTAGAAATGGAACGAGTACAGTCAGCATCAAAAGTAGCTTGACATATGAAGATATCAAAAGTTCTCATTCCTTTGTAATAGCAGAGACTATGAATTATATAGACTGCCAATGCCTATACATTGTGGCGTAATTTTAAAATATTGGGCCTGCTGTAGCTAGTTTCACTGTGGAGAGATCACTTTACCATTCAATTCGTATGTCACTAAGACCTCTGCTTAACACATAGCGCCATCTATGAACACAACGAAGAAGCTCCCAACAGACTTTTGACGCCTTCATATGTGTCGCTACTTTTGATGCTGACTGTACAATTTATAAAGGGATTTATATACAAATTATCAACTCCAAAAATGCTACCCACAAACAGTTGGGCGAATTCCTGACTTGGAGGGGCGAGACCGATATTTGGTAGGTATTGTTCTTTGACACGAGCTTACTTATTTGCAAAAAAAAAAGATAATTATTAATTAGATACAGCATATATTTCAAATAAACGAACATCCTCTAAGCAGGTGACAAATCAGTCGCAGGGTGTTAATTTCGCAAGCAACCCTAATGGGACACTTAGCACTTAATGACCCAATCACCTTGTCAATTAGCCGGCAATTAACTTGTTTTACGAGCACCAACCGCTAGTTAAATATCGGCGCCGGACTTCATATTTAATGAGAAAATCATGTTGATTGTGGGTTTACAAGCAAGGACTTGTGTTAATATAAATGTGTTATTTCCTTTTCTAAAACATATATACCTGTGTATATTTAAAGAAAAAGATGATATGTTTCACGTGTTTTATTCTTGGTAAATCATCGTAAAACATAGTAGTTTTGTAACCACTTCCGGCATTAACTATTAAAATTGTAATACCAGAACACAATTGTATTATAAACCTGCAAGACAGTGTATATAGTGCGTGTCACCCACGACGACGCGCCCCTCCACAGCTTATCTCATACTAATGTATGCGCAATTGTACGGATTGGGCTTTGGAGGGGCGCGCCTTCGTGGCTGACACGCCCTATAACTTGTAAGACGTGGTTTTCCTCAAAACCCATATTAATAAAAATAAAATAGAGAAATTAGTTTACCAAGTTACCAATTTTTTCTACTTGTAGGTAGGGCTGCCATCCGTCCGGGTTTTCCCGGATTTGTCCTAGTTTGGAGGCCGTCCGGGCGGGGTATCAAGAAGTGTCCGGGGAAAACCCGGACACTTTTCATGTAAGGAAGCACCTCATTGAATTTAAAGGTCTTGTTTTTAAAAATATTATTTTCGGACTCGTCCGGGGAAAAAATGTGATTTACGCCACATGTCCGGGTTTTTTTGAATCTTTGTCCGGGTTTGGCGAAATTCGAGATGGCAGCCCTACTTGTAGGTAATCATTTTACTACTGCATATTTTTTATCGCAAAAATATGAAATGTTGTAATGTCATTTCATAACAATGTAAAATAACTTTGTTTTCTTACTTTTTTGAAATAATGATCAGTTTTGAGAAAGAAATGTTCCCGCGCGCGGGCGACGAGAATAGCATACCGAGCGAGATAGACAACATTTCGGCGACTGAATTAGGCCGGCCGCAGACGCACGGAATTCAGAACGGAATCGGAGGGGAGGGGAGTTGACGCCTCTCGCTCTAAGAGGGAGAGGCTTCAACTCCCCTCTCCTCCGATTCCGTTCTGAATTCCGTGCGTGTGCTCCCGGCGTTAAGTGTATTTTTCTGTGTAAATACACGGCGCAGTGCGTCTTCCGCTGGGATCTGTGATAAATGAGATGGGGCGAACGTAATTAGGGATAAAGTATTTATTATTCTTAATTATTAAATGTAATACATAATGATAGATCTGAAAATAAACAATAATTACACATATTTGGCATCCAGCTCCGGCCGAACATCTGTAATTTGCTAAATGCAAGGAATGTGAGACGAAACCACCGGCGTCCCCGCGCTCGCGCCGTCGCGTCACACAGTTTGTACTACTCGAGTGAAACGCCAGCGCCAAGCCCCACCGTGCCGATGTGACTACTATTAAAACAACTGATCCAACAAGCACTTCAATTTAAACATTAAATAACTCTACGCGTTCACAATTTGTTTAACCCGGAGCTGCGAGGCAGCGTCTCTCACTTGGCACCGCACGTACTTTCGCGAGCATCACTCTATTAAAATTTTAGGGCATTGTCTCTTGGGGGAGGTTTCTTCGTCGATAGGTTCTTTCCTCTTGAGGGGGTTGCCATCCTTGTCTTCCGCGGGCTCGTCGCGGTGCTCCTGGTCGCCATCCTTGTCTTCCACGTTGCCGGCGTCGTGTTCCGGTTCTCCGTCCTTCTCGTCCGCGTGGCTGACAGGGTCGGAGTGAGAGGGAGCGTCGAGGCGGTGCGTATGCGTGTGCGTGGGGCAGGCCTCGCCAGTCTCGCGCGAGTCGCGAAGCCGAGCGGCCGCGTCGCCCGCACGTTTGCTGATGCCGATACGTGCGAGCACCGCCCGGTGCAGCTGCACGATGTCGCCTGGATTACCCTAGAACACAACAAGCGAAATGTCAATATTAGAATTCGATAGAACATCAAATGGAAGACCACAACAGGATTTTTTTTAGTTTTTAGGGTATGTTATAACGTGACGCGCCCTGATTTCTTGAGTATGCGAAGAACGAGAAAAAAAATGGTGTGCCGGATCTCTGGAGCGGCCAGAGTGCGAGTCAGGCAAAAGGGGAGAGAGGGGAGGGACAGCACCAACACCCTTGAACGTGTGATCGCTGAAAGGATGGTCAGCTCTATCATATAAATCATTATACTTATGTCGTCCAATGGGATGACAGTGTGTTGCATGTGCAATGTAATAAGAATTTCGTGTATCACTAACTTTATTCGTTTCCTTATTACTAACATAATGTTGTGATGTTGATATGGATATCCGTTGACGATTCCCATACTATGCCACGGGGGTGACATGAAGGAAAGTAAGCGCTGAGGGTAAGTATGTGTGCGTGCGCTGTCGGTACACGCGTTAATTGTTTGCGGGAGTGCGTAGCGCGAGGCGCGGACGAATCGCGAGACGCGGCGGTAACCCGATCGTAACCCGGCCTGTCAGCCTGGGCCTGTCAGGGACGAGGTAACTGACCTCGGTGTCGTCCGTTCTTCCGAGCATAGTCACAGAATAGTATGTAATACTATTATACTATTCTGTGACTATGCTCAATTAGTATGGAACATTTTCAGGGCTCGGTTGTTATTCTGTACTTTGAAATCCATTTTTGTTTTTTGTGTTGTTTCATAAAATATACCCATTTGTTCTTCTCTAAAAATTGGTTTGATTGGCATCGTGAAATAAAATGATGCATATTCTCTATTTCCAAACCATACTTTCCATCGTTCGATCTGGAGGCCTTTCTGTCTTATTATTGCGAACTCACAAGGCCCCTGTGTCATTATGAACTCATCAACTCACCATGATAAGGAAGAGTTTGACTTGCTGGCTCGCGTCGGCGGCGGTGATCCTCAGCGACTTGGCGCCGGCGCGCTCGGCCACCATGTCGGGCCACACCTTGGTGTTGAGCACGACGCGCAGCGAGCCGGCCACGCGCGCCACGAGGCGCGAGTTGTCGGCGCCCGAGGCCGCGTCGTTGAGGCGCAGCACGCCGCGCCCGCGCTCGCGCCAGCTGCCCGCCTCCCACGCGAACAGGCGGCACGATAACTGGAAATTTACAAGCGGAATCTAGTATCATCAGTTTCCCAGTTGGGTCCTGAAGCCGAAAGGCGCGTAGTTTAGTTTCTATCGCCTCGGTCCTTAATCCCAAGATTCCAAGGTCCTAATTTCCTACCCCTATGAAAACCTAGACCTTGTAGGGATTGGCCCGGTATCTTCTCGATATTATTCTTCACCGAAAAGTTGTTGTAAAACATTATACGAATATAAATATTTTGATGGCTGGAAATTAATCTTCTCGTCGAGTCATTGACATTTTGATAACATAATATTTTAACTAGGCACGCAACATATATTATAACAATAATAATAATATGGCGAGACACACTCGTCCTGCCCACTTCCATGCTCACTTCGGCTGAATGTAAACGTAGCTTAAGAGCATGTGTGAACGTCAAACTCCTTGTAACAGTAGTGTACCTGCAACACGTTGATCTCGTCCTCCTCGCCGGTGATGGTGGTGACGTCGGGCGGCGGCGGGCGAGCCTGCGCGCGCTCGTACTCGGCCGCCGCCGCCGCCCGCCCCGCGCCCCCGGACTCGTGTAACCTTGTGTACCTGCAACACGTTGATCTCGTCCTCCTCGCCGGTGATGGTGGTGACGTCGGGCGGCGGCGGGCGAGCCTGCGCGCGCTCGTACTCGGCCGCCGCCGCCGCCCGCCCCGCGCCCCCGGACTCGTGTAACCTTGTGTACCTGCAACACGTTGATCTCGTCCTCCTCGCCGGTGATGGTGGTGACGTCGGGCGGCGGCGGGCGAGCCTGCGCGCGCTCGTACTCGGCCGCCGCCGCCGCCCGCCCCGCGCCCCCGGACTCGTGTAACCTTGTGTACCTGCAACACGTTGATCTCGTCCTCCTCGCCGGTGATGGTGGTGACGTCGGGCGGCGGCGGGCGAGCCTGCGCGCGCTCGTACTCGGCCGCCGCCGCCGCCCGCCCCGCGCCCCCGGACTCGTGTAACCTTGTGTACCTGCAACACGTTGATCTCGTCCTCCTCGCCGGTGATGGTGGTGACGTCGGGCGGCGGCGGGCGAGCCTGCGCGCGCTCGTACTCGGCCGCCGCCGCCCGCCCCGCGCCCCCGGACTCGTGTAACCTTGTGTACCTGCAACACGTTGATCTCGTCCTCCTCGCCGGTGATGGTGGTGACGTCGGGCGGCGGCGGGCGAGCCTGCGCGCGCTCGTACTCGGCCGCCGCCGCCGCCAGCCCCGCGCCGGACTCGCTGCTGCCGCCGCCTAATGACTCCTGAAACAGACATACTAGCTTAAGATGAGGCAGTGCCATTGCAAATATCCTGCTCTAAAGGCTTGGTCACACAGTGTCGCGCCGCCCACGCGACGCGACTGCTGCGCGCCGGGACGTATGCTAACAAGTTAGCGACGCCACACAGGCTGCGCGACGCGAGCGGGACGGTTTCATACATTTTCAATCATTATTTTTCATTTAATAATAATAAATAATAATAATAATAAAGACATTTATTCAACTGAGTTGAGTTGTTTGTGCCGAATGACAGTAAATCATACATATAACAATGTAGAACCGGAATTCACCTGATTATTTTCTTTAACAGAAGCAGCTGCACTCGTAAACAGAAGCTCAGAAGTGCCATTTTTCATACAGTGTTCTGATGGCCCCGCATCCCCATTATTAATGTTCTCTTGGATAACCACTCGTTCACTCAAATTTTGGCCGAAGACAAACCCTGACGTCCCCGAGGCTGGCTGTGTCGGAGCTGGCGCTGGAACCTGTGATGAGTTTCTTGGTGCCGTACTTGTGGCACCAAGTGGTACAAATTTTGGAGCATCCTCTTTAGTTTCATTAAGTCTTTCTTCTCCTGCGGTTTTCTCAGTTTCATTGTCTGTTTTTTCTTTCTTTTCAGTCTCTTCTGTGTCAGTGACTTTAAGGAAGGGGTTGCTGCCTGGCTTCAGCTGGGAGGGACGTAATATGGATCCTGAAATTTGTGATAAATTGTGCAAAATATAGTTATGAATTTTCAATATAACTCTGTATTTATAGAATTTTCAAGGAATTTTAAACTTTTACACCTCACAACCCATAATGAATAGATTATGGGCTATTATTTTATATGAATATTGTGCTTTATCTTGGATTTAACAGGTATCCTTGTCTTCTTTACAGTTTTATAGCATTGCATGGCATTATACCACACTCTTATATAATACTAGCTGACCACACAATTCTGCTTGCATATTATATAGAACCCAGTTGGAGCCATGATATAAGTATTTTATATCCAGAGGCTTACTTAAGCCGCACTGAAGGTCCATTCTAGTTACTGATGAAACAATTTTGGGATTATGACTTACATACTACTTATATTTCACCAACTTTAGCTCTAGGTTTTAGGGAGCTATAAACAAATATCGGCAGAGGCATTGGGTCCATAAACTAAGTTATAAATGGTACCTACCAAAGGCACTACTACCTCCAAATCCTGACGAGCCAAAAGCGCCCAGTCGAGGCTTCGCCAGCACGGCCCGTGATTGAGATGTCCCATTGTTTAGTTCTGAAAGAGTTGAAATAATAAGCCATACATATACACCC
Organism: Cenopis cana; assembly: GCA_951800055.1. Taxonomy (NCBI): domain Eukaryota; kingdom Metazoa; phylum Arthropoda; class Insecta; order Lepidoptera; family Tortricidae; genus Cenopis; species Cenopis cana. Next base: position 15,419,058 of record OX637479.1, on the reverse strand, counting down.
TCTTGAATTTTATTTATATAAGCCTTCAAAACCAGAATACAGTGTTGAGTGAATAAGTAAACAACAGTTACGATGATGTTTTATCTTATTTTGCATATACAGTATGGACTCCCTGCTACATAATACACATTGACATCTACATTGTATAGATTCAGTGGTATAACGTTATTCGGGTCGTTACCGAAATGCTTAAAAGATGCTCCCAGCATGACAAGTTTAGAATGAAATGTAATGGTGACAAAAAAATTACGTTGAGTGTGCAGCATGGCCTTAGCTCTTAGGAACAAGCTCTGTAGCTTTTCAACAACAAATATCATGACAAGCAGGTGATGCTTGAATAAGTTGGGTAGGTGAGATTTTCTAATATAAGAAAATTTAACAAATATTTAAAATAAAGCGATTTTATGTACCTTGCCTCGCATCTGCCATTGTCGAAGATTGGGTTTATTTTATTGGTTTGGTTGGTTTGAATGGTTTGTGGTCGAAATAGACAAGATGAACTGACAGCTACGTGAAATGTTGCCATGCGCCTAGGGTTGCCAACTTGTGAGTCCAGATTTGCGGGACATTCGTGGTAGATTTGCGGGACGCGGCTAAAAAATGCGGGACTCACGCAGCCGGCCTTACCTAGATGAAAATGATTAAATTTTTAACCCTTCTTCGGCAGCGTGCATGAGACCCCCCTGGAGTCGCAAGCGTCAATAACAACATAAAATTCAAACAAAGACGCCACGCGCTGTTTTAAAAAAAATCGAAACCTACTGTTTGTAATCGGGAAAAATAAGTTAACAGAATATTATTTGTTTCGTAAGAAACATTTCTTAAAATACAACATCAAAAATCCGTTCTGACCCTTTTTATTTACCACGAACGAAAAAAAAATCTTGGAAATTCTGACCACACCTGAAAACGGGACAATCAGCGTCCCGCACGCACTCTTTGCGGGACGCATCCTCCAGGGTGCTGGAAACGGGACGTCCCGCCTGAGGCGGGACGGTTGGCAACCCTACATGCGCCATCCATGCGCAGAGTTGGATCGGTTGAGCGTTCCTGACTGAAGTTGGCCAGCGCGCATTTTACACATGCTTGAATGGTGTCTGTCAAAACGACTGTCAGTGTCATGTCATGTCATTCAGACAGTTGACTGATTGTGTGACTGTACGTCATGCCATGGCAGTGCTACAATAAGTTACTACGTTATTTAATTTAATTTGTTTATCGAACATTCCATAGGTTTTATTTAATTTATTACATGAGAAACATTTAAAAAAACAAGTGACATGAACTAAGTTAAGTGACCTATACTTAAATAAAGTTTTGGAAGATTCGTGTCGTGCGATGTGCCTTGTTTGTGTGTAACTGTAAAGAAGTGAAGTGAACTGCCGTAGTGCATTTATTTCTTTTTCTACGAAAATATCGAAGGTGAGTATCTGGCATATGGTTTAATAAATAATGTATGATGCAGACTCAACTTGGACCAATTAATTTATTTGCATTTTTGTCGTACAACACAAAGCTTTAATAGTAATATATTACTTATGTCTTATTCCAATTTCGTAAGCCCTATTATTGTTTGTTATATGTAGGCGACTTTTAATTTAATTGTAAGAGTTTGAAAGATTGTTATAGTAAATTGGTTTGACCATGCTTTATGTTATGTTTATTTATCTGATGTTAGTGGACTCTGGTCTATAACTGTCTTAAACACTAGTGTTAAGTATATTTATATTTTTTAGGGATTTTTGAAAGACATCATTCTGTACTAGATTGATATTTAATATCTCTACTCTCAGAGACCTTATATCTTATAACAAGCAATTCTTGTATATTTATTTATTTATTTCGAAGATCTCGGAAACGGCACTAACGATTTTGATGAAATTTGGTATGTGGGGGTTTTCGGGCACGAGCAATCGATCTAGCTGGGTCTCATGCCCGGGAAAAAGCTGAGCAAAGCTTGGCCGCCCAGATATTATACATCTGACATGGGTAAATCAGTATTTGTTATCATAATAAAACATTTTGACATTGACTTTGTACATATCTGACAACATTAAATTAGTGGTCTTTTTATCTCGATTTTGATGCTTCGAGATCAAATATCCGTATACTACATCTCTGGCATATAAAAATAATTTAATATATTCATGTAAATTCTGTAATTACCATTAACATGTAAAAGTGGTGTAGCCTATTTGCAGTATAAATATTTGTTTCTATTTAATTCATATTTAGGCCAAGATGGCCTTACATAAATAAAGTAATTTTAACCAATTGCCTTAAAAAAAACTTATCTTATTAAACAATAGTCAATAAAATCTTAACTTATAAACAATAATTAGTTTAACTTAAATTAAAAAAATTACTGCATTGTGATGTGATAGAAGACAATTGCAATAGAATATTTTCTATTGTAGGTATTCATAGACACACAAGCCACTTAATTTTTTTGATAAGCTAATAATAAAAAAAAGAAGAATCAAAAAACATGCACTAGGCTTAATCGAAATAACCTTTGTACTCTGTGTATCTATACCCATAAATTTGATTCTACATCTATAATCTATAATACTGGTAACAATGGCCTATTGATTAAAATTTTACTGATAATACTATTATCAAAATGTTTTTTGGTTTACCAATAAACAGAATTGCAACCCAGCACATCTTGAGCTGGCTGAGTTTCTCATCTGCAGCATAATCATTTTCCATTCAAAGCCATACAAGGTGGGCCTGTGTAACCTGACAAGCTACCGTTTACGAGGTTTTTATGAAATACTAAAAAAAGGCTACCATCAGGCGATTTGTGGTCAAGCGCAAACCTATTTGGATTAAAAAAAAGGTACCTTTAATCCCCCCCACCCTCAACGAATTTTAGTATGTTCATCTGGATACAGCAAGGTATAACTGTACCAATTTTCAAAATTACACGAATTATTTCCCCTGATTTTATTAATTTTCTCAGATTATAAATGATATCGCTTTTTCTCCTTATTTTAAATAGGCATATAGCTAACCGGTTCACAACATACAGTTCTTATTTCGGAGTCTATTTTATGCTGAGTCAGGATAAATGGTAATAATATTGACATTCACAATCACATTCTTATCTTTTATCTTTGTTTTGAGACTTACGTAGGGGGGATACGCGACCAGCGTCAGTGTTCGACCATGGTTTTTCCAATTAAAGGTATTTTTACAGACCCAAAAAACCAATAAATTGTATGCATTTTAAGTATTTGGGGGTTATTGAATGGGACTCCATTCAAAAACGAGAATATATCCTTTTGGTTCATAATGGGGTCAGAAGCTCTATTTTTACTAATATATTAGGTTGTTTGTAAGATTGGTTATAATGGAATATAGGGATGTTGTCACCAAATCATAAAATCAATAAGTTACCAGTACAGTCCCCCGGGAGCGGGATGCAAATTATTTTCATTTATCGACGTTGCAGGCTCTTTACTCCAATAAAACAAAATGTTCACACTAGTCCTTTAAATTCTGTACTGACGAGAGCTGAAACGGGTGCTGGAAAAGGGCAATGTTAGAATAATGGGAGTATAATTATTATTATATTTTTAACAGACCTAAAATTATTACCTTATTTAACCTCTATATTAATTTTAAAGGTCTATCTAAAAATACCCCTCACAACTTCTTGCATTGAAAAAAACATTTTCATCTCCCGGTTACATGTATGGAGTGCCCCCCTAAAAACTTTTTTCCTAATTTCACATCATTATTATATAGCGGTTTATAGAATACATCTTCCTACCAAATTTCATAATTGTAGTACTTATAGTCTCCGAGTAAACTCCGTGACATACGGACAGACAGACAGACATGACGAAACTATAAGGTTTCCGTTTTAGCCATTCTGGCTACGGAACCCTATTTAAATCTTGACTTGACTAATTATCCTTGTTATCATTACTCAAAGAGTACATCTATGTACCTAAAAACTGCCTTGTCACGAAATGGACCCAACTTAGCATAATGCGGTAGTTATCAATGCCATGAATACAAACAGTTTATCTGTGTGTAGCGAATGCAATCTCACCGCCGAGATCTCAAGCCGATTTTCGAGATTCAATCTCGTTGACGACGACGATAGGAACGAGATTAATCGAGATGTCGTAAATTTTTCGGACGAGATCTTGAATTTCAAATCTCCACCACACATGAGGCACGCGAGATCTCGAAATGTCAATCTCGGTTCGAGATTGCATTCCATGTCTGTGTGATAACTTTCTTTGGAAGTCTTTTAGTCTTATATTCATATTATCGATACCGTGAACTTTCCGCTTTATTGATAGAATAGAAGCGCTTCAAACCATATCCCGGAAATCATGCCATTAGCTAATACTTTGAGTAAGTTTACCATATTGATACGGTTGTATGTTGAAATTCTTTTTGTTGAACGTATTTCTATTAAAATGTTATTGGATTTTGAACCTTATTGTTTGAACGGTAAAGTAGCTTTTTTAAGGAATCGCTTTGCTGCAATTCGTTCAACTGAAATGATTTCAAGTATAAAAGTCTTAATCATGATTAGATATTCGTAAAAAACCGGCCAAGTGCGTGTCGGACTCGCGGACGAAGGGTTCCGTACGGGTATCTATAAAAACGGGAAATAAAAAATCACGTATGTGTATGGGAGCCCCCTTATATATTTATTTTATTCTGTTTTTTAGTATTTGTTGTTATAGCGGCAACAGAAATTCATCATCTGTGAAAATTTCAACTGTCTAAATATCACGGTCCATGAAATACAACCTGGTGACAGTGACGGACAGCGGAGTCTTAGTAATATGGTCTCGTTTTACCCTCTGCGCACGGAACCCTAAAGACCCAAACTCGGAGCTATACCTACTTTTTTAAATCTTGCAGAGTCATGCAGATACGTATGATGAATTCGTTGTTCAAGAAATAACTGAGTATTTTTTGGTCTCTGTTGCTGTGCACATGTACCTAGAATATTACTTGTAAAAGTCGCGAGTTCGCGCGATAATCGCGTAGTCGCGTTTGTATTAGGACGATCCCTACGTGTCGCTGCGGCGATAAAGCAAATGGTTCATCGTCGACTCGTCGCCGAATAGGCTATAGGCCTGTATAATTTACGGGCTAATCTGGATAACTTACCAATAATGGTAGTTTTTAGATCGCATTTTGTGATATGTTGTGAAAGTGAGTGAATCAGCACGCATCTCCCAGAGGCTGATAGTATTAAGTATATATTAAAGGGACTCACATTAAAGACAATGCAAGAAATGCAACTGCATGCTGGCAAAGAATCCATGGAGCAGCTATACGGCATGAATGGTAATGCTTTCAATATTTAAAAAAAAAAAACTATTTTGAAAAAGAGTTGCAAATGTGATTATTATAAGATATGCACGACCTTTGTTGCGAGAGGATAGATCGAGTTAGTGAATAGATTTTATAGAAATGTAGGTATATCCATAAATATATCTATTAAAGGCCTAATTTGTCCATAATTTATGCAATACATATAATGAGTAACGGTGTTTTTTTATTTCTCCAATAACTATCGTTCTGTATCGAATGCAACTGGTTTATGGCTATGTATACTGAGTTGTTTCTAAGAGATCTTGCCTGAAGATTAAATTTCCTTGCCAAATAAAGTCTGCGTACCTCGAGGGGAGTAAGATGCAGCTCCACTTCCAGAACATGGATTGGTATCGATTTAATGGAACCTCCTATTATTCTCGTGACCTGATTTTGAAGTCTTATCTAGTTTAAGAAGGTTAGTTTTGCAGCTACTCCCATATAAAAAGCTAGCATAGTCTATTCTGCTTCTAATAAGAGAGATATACAACCGTCGAAGATGTTTAGGGTGTACTCCCCACCCCGGACCCGATAGTACTTTGAATAATTAATTCACTAATATGCTTACCCCACCTCAATGTCCGATCTAGCCAGAGACCAAGTTAAGTTACCTTCCTCTATTAAAGACACACACTTTACTTTTTTCCGGAAAATTTCTAATCCGAGATTACGTAACATAATTGTGACGACATTTATTGCGGCCTGCAATTTAGACAGGGAGTCGTCTATATCAGCTCCACTAATAAATATAGCGAAGTCATCAGCGTACTGCGAAATGTATACATTGTTTATACGTTTTCAGATGTCAACTGTGGCCACATTAAATAGAAGCGGAGACAACGGGTCTCCTTGTGATAGTCCTTGACATACGCTTCTACATGCAGTAGAATTTTCCAAGCGGACATGTATTTCGATATGTTAGAAAGTTCCATAAATTAATACATACCGACCTGTATTTAGTCTATCTAAGATTAATAAAAACTCGGAAATGTTGACATTATTAAAGCGTTGCTAATATCAAGAAAACAACCAACGGATACATGTGAAACCGGTTTGGATCATAGTTATTAGGAAATTTAAATTATTCAAGCAAGATCTTGATTCTTAAAGTGTAGTGAGAGAAAACATTATTATACTTTCAAGAAACCATTCTAAACGTTTATTTATTATTGAGTGGAGTACTTTACATAAACACGCTGGTTTAATTCTCTTTCCGTCCTTTCCTACTGTCTCCCACGTCACGTACCTACAATACCTACATCCTCCACCTCCTCATCTCGAACTCGTTTACCCGATATCTTCTTGGCTCTCCTCCATCACCTTGTCTACGCGAGTAGTTTCAGTTTCGAGATTCGTTTGATTTTTCTTTCTGTTCTTCGTCCTCACTCATTTCTGAACCTTCCCCATAGTCAACAAGGTGCAAAATTAATTGCACCTCCTTGCATCTGCCCTAATTTGTTATAGACAACCGCTCAATAGATAAGAGTATTAAGACAATATCCACAATCAACTCGCTCGCTGCAGTCGAAATCCAAATGAACTTTTAATTGATTGACTTTTTTCAACATGCCATGGTTGTCTGCATTCAGCCAAATCAAATACTATTATGGAAGAGATTTTATATGTCATATCTTAGTTTAATTACATGTAAATATTAATAAACAATTATTTTTCATTTTATAATTAGATTTTTTTACATTCTCCAATACAAATTTTATTTATACGTAAATAAATGTAATCACAACCCTGTATCTTGTCTAACATGCATTTTAAGTGTTTTAAATATTATAGTAGGTTAGGTTTCATGGCCTTTGCTTTATTAATTAAATAAATAAAGTGAGATGTATGGCTTTGGGTCAACAGTAAGAAAAAAAAGTAAAAAGCACTAGTGCGAGACATCCACCTTTGCGCACGATATACAGCTACATAAAGTACCATCACTTTTTGGGCAACTGTATTAAAAATAATTTTATGTCATACCTGGCCATAAAGTGGCAATTATCGCATCGCATCTTCTGCGCGCGAAAAATCCCACTTCCTGTCCATAAAATTTTGTACTTACCACGGACTTAAGAAAGCCTCAGAACACATATTTATATCCTCCTTGCCTTCGGCTCGGCGTCAAATACCTGCGATCTGAGACATTCTTTGTTTTAACGCCCTTGATAAGTAATGCACTATTATTACATATGGGTACTGTTTGTAACAGAGACGGGGGATATGGAGGGGCCGGGGGGCAGCAACCTGCTGGACGACATGCCGCCGTTCAACTACGAGGCGTCGCTGCAAGGCGACGTGGGGGCCGGCTGCAACGACGTCGGCGACATGACATTCTGCATGGGCAACTACATCTCCGACTTCATGAAGGTTGGTACCACCTACCGACGAGTTCGAACGAACTGTTTGGAACAGAGACAGGGGATATGGAGGGGCCGGGGAGCCAATTTGGTACCAAGTACCTACCAACTACCGACGAGTTCGAACGAACTGTTTGTAACAGAGACAGGGGATATGGAGGGGCCGGAGAGCCAAGTTGGTACCAAGTACCTACCAACTCCCGACGAGTTCGAATGAACTGTTTGTAATAGAGACAGGGGATATGGAGGGGCCGGGGAGCCAATTTGGTACCAAGTACCTACCAACTACCGACGAGTTCGAATGAACTGTTTGTAACAGAGACAGGGGATATGGAGGGGCCGGGGAGCCTAGTTGGTACCAAGTACCTACCAACTACCGACGAGTTCGAACGAACTGTTTGTAACAGAGACAGGGGATATGGAGGGGCCGGGGAGCCAAGTTGGTACCAAGTACCTACCAACTCCCGACGAGTTCAAACAAACTGCTGCCAGTGGGATCTTACTCCTTCAGTTCGCCGCGCCGCTGCAAGTACATCCGTAGGTTCCACACCATTCTTTGGCTGCCGCACATCGCTACCGGACGGTCGCGTTGTCGCGTCATTCGCTTGATGTGGTCAAAGTTTGTTATTTACCTATTATAATTTGGGGTTGTAAATTGGGGATTTGTTAACAGTGGGACTTCTGTACGTAGCTAATTCTGTGCTGCTGCTTACGACGCTAAATCAAAGATTTTTATAGATAATTTTGTGTAAATATTCAACTAAGTAGAACTCGCCGGTCACTTCGCCTTGGAACACCTTGTATATGAGACATTCGTATTATCTAATATCCCTAGTTACATTAACATATAACCTTGAAGAATGAGTAAGCCAAATTTTCTACGGGTTTTCTCCCGTTTTGTATGTAAATGTATACGTTAGTTTGTACCATTAGCTTAACATTAATTAACACACATTAAGAACCGGGTTGTTAACTTAAATATCTGTCATTTCTATGATGAGATGTAACTAACTACGTACACTTCTTACGACAATATTCATAAAGTACAACAATGTTTGTACAATCATGTTCAATTGGGACGAAGTTTAGAGAAAAGTATTAAAAGAGGTGGATGTAGAGAGAATTACCCCATTTCAATTGTTCTTGACTGACAGAGTGTCTACCAGTCTAAGCAGTTATGTTGTTTTTGTAAATATGCCTTCAATTAAAATAAAGACAAATATAACAATAATACCTAATAATGTATCCCTTGCATTTCATTAAAGTTTCGAAAGGGCCTCTGGGTGTTGGCTATGTGGTACAGTCAGCAGCAATGGTTACTACGCGGGCGAGGTGCTCAAAATAATCTTTACACATCTTTATTATAAGGGAATAAGAGCGATAAAGTTAAACATTATTCTGACCTGCTATATGTGTATGCGCATAAAGCGTGTTATACAGATATAGAACATTTACTCCATAGCGTTGCGAATTGCGGAAATCGCAAGCTAGGATGACTTGCACGTTTTGCGCCGTGACGTGCTCTCTGTACAATAATAGAATAACGTTACCTACGTAACCTACATTGCCTACTTATATTAAGTATTTTACAATCCATTATTCAAAAGTAATATATTTTGTATATTTGTGGTCGTGATCAGGAATCAGGTAATCAAGAAATAAAATTAGAAATCGACTTTCATACAAAGTGGCTGGTCACGTGACTATGTGAAGTAGGTTTTTATGTCTTCAGATTTCGACCTATATTCCTAGGGGAAAGTTGTTCAGATTCCTGATCACGACCCAGAAATCACCCTGTATAGTAATGCGAAACATGGTCCATCATTACATTATCCCTCCAAGCCGGCATAATTTTTACCTTTACTTATTGGCTTTGAGTATCCAAAAGTGTGCTTAATTATGGACGCTGTACTATGTACGCTTCCCCTAGATTATCAATATGCCGTTATTACCTCTACACAAGTGACAGGTATTGCTATTAAAGTCACTTTTGAGACGTGTAGGGGGAAGTCCCGTAAAGCCGGACGGCACCTATCGCCGGACACTCGTAATATCTCGGGAATTCTTAATGATTACTAAGCAAAAATGGATGAATAAAATGAATAGATAGGACCCATTACAATTTATTGAAATATTACGAGTGTCCGGCGATAGGTGCCGTCCGGCTTTACGGGACTTCCCCCTACATGTCTCAAAAGTGACTAGATAGGGGACATGTGAAATGACCAGAGGTCGGATCGACTACGACAAACTTTAAATGTTGTATTTCCAGCCCTGTTTGGAAACTAAAAAGGCATATATTGATTAAATTTGGTCTAGTTTAGTGAAATAATAGCCCTATCGGTACGCAAAAAGATGCTGCAAATGGTGTTTAAAGCAGTCGCTAGGAGGCTAAAACGGGGGTGGAAAAAATTGTGTTGGGAACGAAAAGTTAGTTTTTTAAATTAGAGAGTTGAAACATCGGTATATAGGTTGTGTTTGTGTGCAGATGATGTTCACGATGCGCTCGCACCACATGCTCACGGACGTGGTGCTGGAGGTGGGCAGCGAGCTGTTCCATGTGCACAAGGTCGTGCTGGCCGCCGGCAGCCCATATTTCAAGGTGAGCTGTTTGTGTGCAGATGATGTTCACGATGCGCTCGCACCACATGCTCACGGACGTGGTGCTGGAGGTGGGCAGCGAGCTGCGGCGAGCGCCGGCAGTCTATATTTCAAGGTAATGAGCTGTTTGTGTGCAGATGATGTTCACGATGCGCTCGCACCACATGCTCACATTGCTCACGGACGTGGTGCTGGAGGTGGGCAGCGAGCTGCGGCGAGCGCCGGCAGCCTATATTTCAAGGTTATGAGCTGTTTGTGTGCAGATGATGTTCACGATGCGCTCACATCACATGCTGGACGTGGTGCTGGAGGTGGGCAGCGAGCTTCCACGTGCACAAGGTCGTACTGGCCGCCGGCAGCCCATACTTCAAGGTGAGCTGGCTGTTTGTGTGTTGCTATTGTTACTAAAAAAAGTTATACAAGGTTATCAATCCAAAAGATCCTTTAAAGAGAAATCTTGTTGAGAAATGGGCCGTGGTGGACCAAAGGGTCAATGTAAAGATTTATGTATTTTTGCTAAAAATGCAAAATCGTCGCGGTAGGGTCTCAGTTCTCCTAAAACTACTCTCCGCTTTGCTCGTCTCGTACCGTACGTACACCACACCGACCTGCCTTAGAGTGACCCTCGAAGACAATTAATAGGTGTCAAATTCCCACCACAAAGTCATATTTTTTAAATCAATGGGGAATCAATCTCCGAATAAATGATTTAGTTTTTTTTTCTAGATACTCGCCCGAATAGTAGGAACAGCCTATCATTTGGAGCAATTTAATCTGTAACGTATTTCCGGATCAAGCAATGTTAAAGGTGTTCTAAAATACTCATAGATAGATAAAGCGAATTGGATGACGATAGCTTTGCTATCGCGAACAATGTCCACTGTTGACAAGTCGAATACGGACACGCTACGCGACTATAAAACTGCAAGTCACGACATTCCCATAACTTATTAATTAAATTGCTAACTTTATACAGATAATACTTGTTACGTAATTTATGTATCTCCTTTTAAAAATCTCGGGTTTTAAGGCCCGGTCATTTGAGAGGCGTGCGTGGGGATATAGATCCAACACGTAGAGGCCCTTTGGAGAAGAAGTTTACTGTGCTGTAGTACACCTGCTAGAACCCATTCACGGGTACATCGATAGATACCCGTGAACCCGTCCCAGCAGGCGTTGGGGCTATTGTATGTATAAAGTGGAAAGAGAGTGAACCTATGGGAAGTGGCCTATGGTAATGAAGTTTGGGTGGACAAAAGATTAGGCTATTGCAAAGAGGTCCGGCGGACACGTGCCAAAACATCGTAAAAAAAGTTATTATTATTATATCATAGATCAGATAATATGTCGGACGGACTTGTTTTTATTAATTACTACCGTAAGCTAACATAACTTCACGCCGGTATTCCCAAAAGGGATACCTACGTACACCACATGGAATTTAATTTCCTGTGCCACTGCCAGCAATTGTATGTTTAAAAACCGCCGGCCAAGTTCGTGTCGATGTCGGCCTGTCGGGCCACGCGCAATGTAGAGTTCCGTAGGTAGTTTCCACCCGTTACAACAAAAATCGGCCAAGTGCATGTCGGTTGTCGGCCACGCGGAATGTAAGTAGGGTTCCTTAGTTAGTCCACGCGTTACATTACAGGTACTAAAAATTTGGCAAACCTATATTTACTATGTTTTTGACACACCTAACTGCATTATGTCTACATTGCTGTGATACTTTTCCTTTTAAATTAATTGAATGGGCCCTGTAACAGGAGCAAATATTTACTTAAAAGGACGCTTCTTTAGAGCATCTGCAGTAACTCCTTGTGTGCCCTTGTATGCAAAAAAAATATTTATTATTTCAATTCGGAGAAACTTTGATCTAAAGTTAGGACCCTCAAGTAATGGAATTCTTAAAGAAAAACAAAAAAAAGTTAAAAGATAAAGATGGCTTAATGGAATTTCCAGCTTAACGTATTCATTTTCAACGTATCATTGTTTACAAGAAGCGATAACAGATAACGAGTTGCAAGATCATTATCATAACAAAAAACGACACACACTACATCTACAACTACCACCCACTACCACACTAGCACACTACTAACTATCTACTATCTACATTTTAGAGTGTAGTAAACAAAGAAAATATGAAATTAGTTTCTACCTTGTATTGAAGGATTGCGCTTAATACATTTTATTATCATTCAAGAGGCAAATGATTGGGGGAGGGGGCTACATTATTACAGCTTACACACTCACTATAACTTGACATTAAAATTGTTACTAACATAGTTTCTAAGTGCCAGTTGCACCAACGACGTACGAACGACGAACGAAAAATATGGCGCCGGCAACTGTCATCCCATAGAAACTTGTCAAACTTTCCAGCATACAATCACTTTTGACAAACACCGCTTACGGTTACAGACGGTTTGGTGCAACCCAGCCTAAGTCTTATTGTAATTTGTAACTAACACTATATGAGCCACGTGCTTGAAATAAATGATAATTTAATTTAATTTTATACTATATGTGTACAGGCGATGTTCACAAGCGGGCTGAAGGAGTGCGAGATGTCTCGCGTACGGCTGCAGGGCGTGTGCCCGTCGGCGATGGCGTGGCTGGTCTACTTCATGTACACCGGCAAGGTGCGCATCACGGAGGTCACCGTGTGCCAGCTGCTGCCCGCCGCCACCATGTTCCAGGTACAATACAATACAAACACTATTACGCACCTCAAAAGAACACAGTACAGGGAAAATACAAAAAAAAAGTTTATTTGGTTTTACATTAGTGTGTTTACATAGAAAAAGGTTGGCACCTTCCAGTAAGCATAGCCATGGTTGTGTCGGAAGATGCCGCTCCTCCATACCTCGGAGTTGTTATTTGTAAAACAACAAACCACCATACAATCAACCATTACACTCTTTTTATAACAAATTTAAAAGAGTTACTTGTTTTGTAATGTACATTATTTGGTGAACAATAAATAATTTTCTTAATTTAAAAGATATTATAAATATATTTATGAACATATTAGTGTAGAATGTGGTATTGAAAACATGTCGACCTACGTTATACGACATTTTGTTATGCAATTTAGTGTTCGGCCGAGTCTATCGTTTGAAATCTGTCATCATATCTAAATCGGTGTTATACGTTGTAATTTCTTACTTCAAATATTTGACACATGACCATGAGTCATCGAAATTATAAATAAAATCACGTCATAATAATAGGGCTTCTCAAGTAAATAAAAATATAATTTTACTTTTCTCAAACATAATTTAACCCACGTTACATTTTTTCAGATCATAGTTGTTGAGCATTTTACGATAATAATTCACCACCCAAACAGTTACGTGTGATGTCTTTTATTTTTTAAACCAGTGTTGTGACCAAGTCTGTCGTTTCGATTCATATGATATTTCCATAAATTGATAGAAATCGATTAGGTATAAACGATACATTTATAATTAAAACCAAATATCATAAAATTAAACTATGAAATACCTACAACACGAAAGTCTCCGGCAACTTGGAACAGAGTTCAGTTTTAATGTCTGTCTTTCTTATTGCATGGAATATAAAACGCCATATATAGGTAATAAGTAACAAAATTTTGTTTGTGTAGAAATTGAATATATGTGTATTAGGCTTGATAAAAATATTTTAAAAATCGGTTGAAAAATCGATGCAGTGATTCCATAATAATCGCTTGATTTGACAGACGAGATGTCTTAGCCTCATCACTACAAACTTCAATTTATAAGTCTCAAATATTTGAAGAGAAATCACAATCTATAGGATTCACAGTTGAGGAAAACAACAAACAATCGATCTACCTATCTTATTAGTCATCTTATTATGACAATCTTTTTCAATTAACTAAGCAACTACATTTTCAGTTACCTTATTTTTCAACTGTCAAAAGAAAGCCTTGGAAATCGTGGAGTAGTCGTTGAGAGTCTGTTCCAAGATATTAACAATTAATGAGGATGTCGTCGTGTATCGTCGACTAGGCGAATTGGAGAACGCAAAGCGCCGAATACATTTCGGCGGATTTTCAATCAGCCATATTCAATCCGCCTAATCGTTGACCCGCCGTAATACAAAACAGCTCTGTTTTGTAAAACGCCTAGCCATAATGTAATACGGCGGATTATACGATTTGCCTGTGACAAATCTATCAAAAAATTCTGCGCTCTTCCTTCCTTACATGTTGTGCTAACACAAATTGGCTGTCTATCACAGTCTTAAGCTGGAGTTGCACATATATTGTGGTATTTGTGGTACCATGTGGTGCCTACATACTTTATTAAAGCCTTATTTGCACACACGTAAGAGACCGCATGCGAGTTTATTACATTGCGAGTTACCGCCGTATAATAAGTTCATTCGATCTATCAAACCGGTCTATTATAATAGCCATTTGTCTAAATATGGTCTTTTTAATACTATTTCATACTCTTATTTTATTCAATAATTAATTGATTGTAATTGAAATAAAAATTCTTGTCATTATTTATTTCACATGGCCCATGGACTTAAAGCTATATCGCAAATCATTATCCCGCCCGCGTCGTGCGCTTGAAACCAAGCGGAAGTCTTTTTTAACAAAGTCATTGAAAATGAAGTCCTGTCGCATAGTTGACATTTTTCGTGCTGGCCAATTATTTATGAAATTGTTATTCGATTTTAATTCTTATAGTATGCAAAATTAAGCCGATTTTTTACGGATTACCTTGACACTACTCGGCTAAGATAAGAGAGGCAGCCGCGCCCACTAACGGCACTGTGGTGATTTGAAGACAAACAACATTGAACCTTATGTAATGGGATTACAGATTAAATTTCAATGCTATAGGCATCCTTAAGCATTTTGCACTGTCATTGATATTACAAGTGTAAATTAAGTTTGCGTAATTATAGTTATTATCTTCTACAAAATTCGTCGCCTTACGCCTAATCATACATATTAATGACTCTTTTGTTCTTGCAAATTTGCACTACCTTCTTTAAAACAAGATTAGAACAAGTTATACAGGTAAATTACTTTCGAGACGTTTTTGCATTTGTAGTAGTATTTGTATATATTTACAGGGTTTCTAAATTTAAATTTACACACACTTAAAAAATAATTTACACGCATTTAAATTTTGTCCGTACACAACTACAAATGCAAAAACGTCTCGAAACTCTCGAAAGTAATTCACCTATACCTGTCTTTGACTTTGTTATTCATGAATGATGTAAGTAGGTAATAGGTATGTTTACATATACACTTATCCCGCTGGGTATTGTATGTATTCAGCTCAGATTATATCGCGTCAGATTAGGCGAACCTAACATATGATTGCCAATTTATCGGTGAAAGACACAGTTAAGGCATATATTTATATTTATTAAAGCTTCACTTCAAGTGGTTATTTGCTTACATTGTTATCTTTACGTGGCTTTTATTGTGAAAATCGATAAGGGCGGATCGAAATGGATGGAATGTAATATATCGGAATGAAATGGCACTTTTCCTCTGTTACTACTTAGCTAACACCTTAAAGTCTGTCTCTGCGGCGGTCATTATATACTGTATGCGAACTAACTAGAGTTCCAAATGGCGCGGATTTCTACAGCTCCGCGCCATTTTGAACTCTGTTAGCGTTAATCCGGGCTGCGGAATGCTATGCAGTAGATATACATGTATATATGCATATATAAACGTTTGTTACTTCATTGGCTAAGGATTAAATTACATATACAATAGTAGTTTATGCAACTGGTACATAATACATTACTTTATCTACACACATATTATAACTACTCTAAGATGGGTTCAGAAACCGTAGTAAATAAATACAATAATTGTGTTAATACAACCTTTATTGCACGGTTGCGGAAATATCGAAATCAGAACTGGCAACCGATACCTGAATGTTATTTTAAAAAGTAAAGAGTCCCTATTCTGATGTGATCATGTCGTTCTAGCTCAAATTTCGTGCGATATATACTAAAAAACATCGAGCTGACATTTCGCATCGACTGAATTTAAATTTTCAGTGATACTAGAATAGGGACATGTCAACTTTGACATTTAAATTTTGTCAGTTTTGTTTGACGTTTAATATTTTAACATCATATATGAGATTAAAATAAAAAATTATATTACTGCTGTAGCCTTAGCCACAGATAAGAAAATTGCCATAAATTCATTGAATGTTGAAATGAGAGTCATTTTCTACGGTTTCCGAACGCATATTAGAGGATTTATGATATGTGTGTAGATAAACGAGTATTAACACACACAGCCCAGGTAGATTAATTGTCCACACTTACAGTCCAGGTAGATTAATTGTCTTCTATTGTGCTGGGGATAATTGTCTTCAATAATCTATTGTATTGTATGTGTAGTTCTCACTAAAAAGGGGATCTTTAGTACACCTTGCGAAAAGACCCCCTTTTCACACTTTATCGAAAGATGCATTGAGGTCCCTCATCTCATTGAACGGTACATACTCGTATACTCGTAAATTATAATTAGTTACATTTGTCATAGATTTGTGGGGTAAACTACTGAAACTACCGACGTTGGCATGCTAATCAGATTTCGAGTTTCTGCGCGATAACGCTCAACCTGTACATTATGTTGTTGCTTATCTATTATGTTGTGTGACAATAAACTTCTTTTCTATTTTATTCTAACCAAATATGCGCTAAGGTTCGACGGCCACGCCGATACTCAGCAATGTATGTGCTGAAACCGTGATCAAGCTATAGGTCTGTGGTCTACTGAATATGGTCTTTAAATGCAATAGTCCATGAGCTCTCAGAAGTCTTCGGGTTCGAATGAAATCGCTTGTCTTACCACAACAATGTGCAAGAGCTGGCGAGAGAGTAGTGTAGTCCCGGATATGGAGCTCACGAACCGTGCGTTAGTAGCACCTCCCTTTTTGAGCCCTAGTATAGTTTCGGAGTGAAAAGGCTCGTTACTTTTGGACTTAAGCTACATTACGGACTGGACTTTATTACGAGTAAATTGTAAATTGACATGTAAAAGTGCCCTTGTGGCCTATTTGCAGAATAAATGTTTGAATTTTGAATTGAAATAAAGTTGAAAATTGGCTAACCTTCCTCGACTACAGTAAAAGAAAAATATTTGTACGCTTTTTTTTACCTGACTGTGGCTTTATAGGTCGGGCCCAATAAAGCGATAGGTGTGCGCGGTTGGAGAGTGGCCTAGGGAAAATCCAGGGGAAACCTTCGACCCGACCACGCGGGCGGTTTAAACACTTGAATACTCTAAGAGTTTGCACTCTAGTGAGTTTGATTCAACGGTGTCAACCGAATCTTAGGTGTCAGTAGATGCACTCTAGTGAGTTTAATTGAACGGTGTCAACCAAATCTTAGGTGTCAGTGGAATTGAATTAGTTTTGTACGCTAGTAATTGGTGGTTATGAACATGAAATCAGCGCTCGGCAGATATCGAACGTGATCGAGGCGTGTTGCGCATTCCTGGAGCGTCAGCTGGCGCCGTCGAACGCGATCGGCATCGCCAACTTCGCGGAGCAGCACGGCTGCGTCGAGCTCAAACAAAAGGCCAACCAATTCATCGAGAGGCATTTCACTGAGGTACGCTACTGTTAGGAACATGAGACCGCTCGGCAGTTATCGAACGTGATCGAGGCGTGTTGCGCTTTCCTGTGGAGCGACAGCTGGTGCCGTCGAAAGCGATCGGCATCGCCAACTTCGCGGAGCAGCACGGCTGCGTCGAGCTCAAACAAAAGGCCAACCAATTCATCGAGAGGCATTTCACTGAAGTACGCTACTGTTAGGAACATGAGACCGCTCGGCAGTTATCGAACGTGATCGAGGCGTGTTGCGCTTTCCTGTGGAGCGACAGCTGGTGCCGTCGAACGCGATCGGCATCGCCAACTTCGCGGAGCAGCACGGCTAAGTCGAGCTCAAGCAGAAGGCGAACCAGTTCATCGAGAGGTATTTCACTGAGGTACGCTACTGTAAGTAACATGAGACCGCTCGGCACTTATATGAGAAATACATATTTATAATTATCTATCACTAAATTAACTTAGTCTAGACCGCTAAGTGCTTAAATGAAGTGTTATTGTTGTCAGGTTTGTCAAGAGGAGGAGTTCCTACAGCTAACGCCCTCGGAGCTGATATCGCTGGTGCGGAAAGATGAGCTTAACGTCCGGGAAGAATGCGAGGTCTACAATGCCGTCCTTAGTTGGGTGAGTTAGTTGTAAAACCAAGTTTTCGTTACAGCCTACTGCGCTGTAAAAATGATTTTCACGTCTCTTGCTGGTAAAGTTTAACTTTATGCTTCGTAGACAGTGCCTAAAATACAGTTTTATGCTCTAGACTTCTAGAGCATAAAGTAAAATCATCGTCGAAGAACTCGAAGACCAAGGCAATCGGTCCAACAGCCACACGATCAACCCCTTGCGTTCATTAGTCCACCTTGTGGGGGTTCAATTAGTCCATTCGCTTCCTGTATTTTGATGCGCTGTTTGCGCCTCAAGCGTTAACCCCCCCCCCCCCCCCCCCCCCCCCCCCCCTATTCGTAAACTGTTCATAATGCTTTGCAAACTAAATAGCTGTGGTATACAGCCCTACCGTTTAGCTCAGATGGTGCGTTTTAACGCAGAGGGGAGCCGTCAAAGGGAGGATGGTCAGCTAGCGGCAGGGACCTGTCCCGCTCCGCGCCGCGCCATACCCTTTAAAGTCACCCCTCATACGCCGCGCGCTACGCAAACACCGTCTGAGGTAAACGGTAGGCCTGTACCACATGTCTCGTATTTTGATAGCTAAGGACGGGTTATAGTAGGCGTAGCACATGACGGCCGCGCCGCGAGAGTATGTCGGCTCGAGATTGACTAAGCTTCTTTTCTTGATAGGTGCTGTTAGAAAGTGACGGATAGCTCGAGATAAGCTGACATACTCTGGAGGCCATCATGTGCTAGGCCTACAGATCGATCGACGTTAAATATGGCCGGCAGCTGTCATCCCATAGAAATTTGACAAAATGTCTATGCAATCCGGTTTTAAAGAACTCATCTTACCATTACCGACGGTTTGGTACAACACCCACAGACCACACTTAACCTAAGTCTCAGGTCTAACTAACTTACATTACATAGGTCTACTTACAGAATAAACAATTGATTTTGTTTTTGACAGGTGAAATACGATGAGGACCGGCGGCACTCGCGCATGGAGCACATCCTACAGGCGGTGCGCTGCCAGTACCTCACTCCCAGCTTCCTCAAAAAGCAGATGAGCTCCTGCTCCGTGCTGCAGAAGGTGCCCGCTTGTCGCGAGTACCTCGCCAAGATATTCCAGGTAAACACTAGACTCACTTTTTATACCACCGCGGTGGCCAACTGTAATAGCGTGCGGCCTGCCTAAAGGCTACCATCCATATTACTGTTTAAAGGCCGATTTACACGGTGCAAGAACTTGCCTGCAATTTTCATTACGTTGCGGGGCTGAGGGTGAGGGTGGACCGCAGAGCCAGGAGGCTCATTGGCGACAATAAAAGGTAGTAGGAAACAAGCTACAGAGCTTAGCACATATACGCAAAGTAGCATGTCTGTGCGTCTTCTACAAATTGTACTTCGGTGAGTGTGCTCAGGAGCTCCATGAGCTCATACCGCCTTCCCCTTCTTCCATCGAACATCCAGACGTACGGCTGGTTACCATCCTTACTTGGTCGAAATTCCTCTTATTCGGACCAATCGATTTGCATCATCTTTTATAATGCGCACTTCGAAGGTTTGGAATTCTCTGCCGGCGTTTATGTTTCCGAGCTCATACAAAAAAAAAAAAAAAATACAAAATTCTTTATTTCCATTAATTAACTAGTACATTTATGATATAAGGGGATGGAGCCACCCGGTAAGCAAACAATGCCTGTATTGGGAAGCCCCGCTCTTCCATAGTTTACATTAAGTAGGTATGTACTAATAGTTAAATTAAGCATTATCAATATTTAACTATTTCTTTATATACTACAAAAATGTGACAGGACTTTGTGTGTGTGTGTGTGTGTGTGTGTGTGTGTGTGTGTGTGTGTGTGTGTGTGTGTGTGTGTGTGTGTGTGTGTGTGTGTGTGTGTGTGTGTGTGTGTGTGTGTGTGTGTGTGTGTGTGTGTGTGTGTGTGTGTGTGTGTCGTGTGGTCGAGACTTACGAGCAATGTTGTAATAAACCCTCAGTGTCATCGTAGGTTTTTGTTTTAAGCCATTCTATAAGCATCTTCTTGCAATCATGATAAAGTTTTGGATAAATATCTAATTCTTTGTTGATTTTATTATAGACATGTGCGGATCTACTGACAAACTGTGTCCTGGCAAATGCCGTTCTGGTTTTGAGAGTTTTAGCCACGTTAACTATTTTTCTTCTTTTTTTGTAATTAGGGTTATAAGGTAAGGTTTTGTGTAGTTTTAAGGAACATTGTAAAATATATAGTTTCCTAACCGAGAGAACGTCACTGATTTGGTACAGTCGTTGGGTCGGGAAACCGATTTTTTTAAAGTGCATTACCTTTAGTAGTGCACGCTGTGCACGTTCGAGGTCCAAAAAACGAGTTTTAGCTGCACCGCCCCAGACAGGTATGCAGTACACTAAGACAGATTGTACCAGTGAAGTATATATTTCGTTAAGAATGTTCCGTGACTTTGATTGCTTGTTGACTTTTCCTGGTACAATATGTCTCAGTGACTTGAATATCCAAAGCAGTTTCCTGACCCTACTGATGACTTGGTCTAAGTGAGAATACCAATTTAGGTGTTCATCTACTATAACTCCTAGGTACTTAGTTTGGGAAACTTTTTCAATGTTAGGGCAACCGCAATTGAGAGAATTTGGAACTGGAGGTTGACATGAATGAATTTTGAGTACGAAGTCTGATTCAGGTTGTGTGCTGTTAGTAATACTAAAACATACATATTTTGTCTTATTTGTGTTTAGTGATAGAAGATTAAATTTTAGCCACTCAGAAATAAGAGCCATCCCCGTTTCAGCACTAGATTTTACTTCATTCCATGATTTACCCGTGAATAACACCGTATAACCTAGACCTTTTTAAGGCACGAGTGAATAGGCATCTTCTGGGTTGTTCTTGCTTTACACTAAAGTTCATATTCGATCTGTAATGGATAATGATTTGGCGTGTAGGGGCCCACGCCGTGCATAAATCATGGCATTCGAAGGGTTAAAAATAACCCTTTTTCACACAGAACTGCGAGAATCATTGAAGTTAGATTGAAGAAAATTATAGATATTTGAAAAAATTAATTCATGCACGATGAAAAGATGTTGCAATATTTTGAAGTTTGTAAACGGGGAGCATGACTCGGCATTTTGAACATTGGTGGTTTATTAGTGTTCGTTTCCATAGGCTCACTCGCCAGTTAGCCTTTGCACTTTGTAAAGGTATCGCGTGTCTCCTCGCGATGACACACGTTATTATACGTTTTTCCGTGTGAAAAGTGTCGAAATATAATTTGGAAAGTAGATATTGTGCTCGGAATGTTGGTGAATAAAATCTACCTAATAAAGCATAGAGCTTTATCAAAACTAACATTATTTGAAAAACACTATTATTTATACAGCCAAATTTGTACATCGCGGGCCCGAACAACGCGACGGAAAATAGGGTTCTATTCCATAGTAGTTACATTATGTGGACTAAAAAGTTTTGCGAACTTATATTTACTATGTTTTTGACAAAATTAACAACATTATCCAAGGTATCAATGGAAATTGTACGAAAGTTTGCTTTTGCAAAGTACATTTGTTAAGTTCGACTATTACTCGTTAACTATAGTAATGTCTACTTAGCTGTAATAGTTTTTCTTTTAAATTCATCGTATATACGACTACCATGATTTTTTCACATGCCTAGTAGCCACCGTGTAGCTGGCAGGGGAGGGGGGGGGGGGGGGACACTTGACCATGACAAAAATTATCACTTCAAAGCTTAATATCACGCCAACTGATTCTTGATTCAAAAAATACTTTTAGAAACCTTATAATATTTATTAAAAGAGCTATCTAACGATAACCCACACGATGGGGTTTGGAAGAAAAAAAATGCACCACCACTTTACATGTAGGGAAGTAGGGCCCTACACCCTACAAATTTTTTTTTCAAGATTTTATTCTTCTGTTTTGTCGGCGTCATTGATTAGTATACTCATGCCAAATTACAGCTTTCTAGTACTAACGGTTACTGAGTAAAGCGGGGGACAGACGGACGGACCGACACGACATGGCGAAATTATAAGAGTTCCTTGTTTACTACGGAACCCTAAAAATTACATCAAATTCAATTACTTCTTTAAAAAATTTTTTTCGGATTAATCGGGCCCACGGTAAATAATTCGAATTAATAATTCGTGCGTAATCTTTCGTATAGGTCAGTGAACGCCAACTGACATATACCTAATAAACTAATAAGTTACATTTTTTAGTGGCGCATACCCTACCTCTCTCTCTGATTACTGCACTAGATACGGCTTACAATATTTTTTTATGAAAAAAAGTTAGTTTAATTTTGCGTGTGAAGCACGGTCACGTTTATACCTTTATGAAATAGTGTTTATAAGCAATAAATTCCAAACGAACATCGAATAAAACACTACTGTTATACTTAAAACCATTACAGTTGAACGAATTGCTCCAAAGCAATTCCTTCAAAAAGCTACTTTACTATTCAAACAATAAGGTTCAAAATCCAATAAAATTTTAATACAAATACGTTCAACAAAAAGAATTTCAACCATACCTACCTAGTAAGATACCCTCTTACACATACACGACATCTACAGTGTTAACCTACACCTGTACCGTACGTACACGTGGTATCATTGTGGCAATCATTGGTATAAACTTATAAAGAGTAATGGCGGCATTTAAAGTGAGTGATGACATCGTTCTAGAAGAATTGCAGGTAAAGGTAATGTTTGGTACTCTTAGTGAATAAGTTTTTTAATCGTAAGAGTTTTGTGTTTGTCCCTCTTGCATCTAAGGCGCCCATTAGACGGTAGGTTTTGCCATGGCAAAACCATGGCAGAGATTTTGACTGATGTAAAACATATCGTCTAGGGTAGTGACTGATGGTTGATTGACGAATATCTTTATTTTCCATCATGCAGCCATCAGTCAAGCTTGCCATGGCAAAACCTACCGTCTAATGGGCGCCTAACAGTGATCCCTTTATTCACCTTTACCATCCTAAAGGTGAATAAAGGAATGAAAAGGAAACTATTGTAAGAAGGGCTAATACTCTCTTGTCAAGAGGAGGGAGAAATTATTACCACTTAATGGAAAAAATCGATGTTTTTTTTTAGTTAGCTTGAAACAGTGTCCCACTGCTGCTGTGCTAGGCAAAGGCCTCCCCTCTAGATTTCCACACATCTCTGTCCCCTGCAATATCTGGCCAATCATAGGAGAATGCATCCACGTCATCCTGCCATCTCCGCCTGGGCCTGCCTCGCCGCCTGTGTCCGTCCTGTGGCAACCACAAAGTAGCCAGATGGGCCCACCTCTGTGGATGCATGGATTTATTGAAGGGTTTTATTTTTCAGGATCTGACGTTGCACAAGAAGCCGGTGGTGAAGGAGCGGCGGCCGAACACGCCGCGCATCATCTACGTGGCGGGCGGGTACTTCCGGCACTCCATCGACGTGTTCGAGGCCTTTAACTTGGACGACGGCTGCTGGAGCACGCTGCCGCGCCTCACGGTGCCGCGCTCGGGGCTCGGCGCCGCCTTCCTCAAGGTAACCATCACTTATGCGGACTTTCCACTAAACAAGGGTAATGAGCGGAAACGGAGCTAGCGAACTGAGCGGACCGGAGGAAATTAGCTGTGCACTTCCACTAAAAAAGAGTTTCAGCTTTTGCCTTCCACTGCCAGCGGAGTTGGCGGAGCGAGCGAGGCGAGCGGAGTCCGCTCAAAACTAGCGCGATGACTGTATGGCTGTACGGCGCCATATTTAACGTTGAATCGTCTGTATTCGTAAGCTGGTGCAACCCAGTCTTAGTTGAGAGAAAGAAAGAGACATTTATTCGTGACAAACACAAGACAAGGATGACATTACAGTTACATTTTGCCACGAAATGTTCATAACTCAGCGTAATGATGGCGGAGCTAGCGCTGGTCATCCGTTGTGACCAAGCAGCCTCATCATCAACTGGGGCTGCCGCCCGATGACCCAAAATGAGTCTTAGCCGCCGACACAAGCGCACTCCACTTTGCTCAGTCCTGTGCTATTTCTTGCCAGCTTGCACCGGCTTCGAGACCACGCAGATCAGCTTCAACCAAATCCTTCCAGCGATATAGATAGTGCCATTCACGATGACGCGCCTTCAAAAACTGGTTCGAATGGTATCATGAAAATAAGATGCATATTCTCAATGATATGTTGTTCCAGGGTCTTTTCTACGCGGTGGGTGGACGCAACACGTCTCCGGGCTCCTCGTACGACAGCGACTGGGTGGACGTGTACAACCCCGCCAACGAGCACTGGCGGCCCTGCAGCCCCATGTCCACGCCCCGCCATAGGGTAACCACACTATCTACACTCATATCATACAGGGTGACTTCTGGGTCGTGTATTAGGAAACAGGTATCTAATCAGGCCCATGAAACTGCACAACTTTCCCCGAGAAACCATGGGCCGAAATAATAAAATTAAAAATCAACTTTCATACAGAGTGGCTGGTTTACGGGAACGGGACTAATTGACTATGTGAAGTAGGTTTTTATGTTTTCAGATTTTGACCTATATTCCTAGGGGAAAGTTGTTCAGTTTCATGGGCCTGATTATCTACCTGACTCCTGATATACGATCCAGAAGTCATCCTGTATAGTAAATTCTCTCTAATGTGTTCATATAGCGTAGGTAAGGACCAGCTTTACTCGTACCGTGCCAGGTTATATTTGGATTTGGGTCATTGTCAGACTTAGGTGCACGTTAGGCGGGCCGCACGCTTGTTTGCCACCGACGTGGTATATATTAAAAAAAAGTCCTTTCGGTGGACATATGAAAAGTTAAGGGCTCCAAAGTTTAATATTGAATTGGTCTATAGTATCCCGCACAAACTGTCTTCTTTATTATCAATCCATGCAATAAAAACATAACTTACATGCACATAACTGTTGACCACCGGATGGTCAACTTTTGTTTTTCAACTGCCAATGACCCATTTCTCACATTTAGGAAATTGTTGTAAACCCTCAATCTAAGCGTGAGATAACACTGACAATAGAAACCTGTGATTTAGGTGGGCGTAGCAGTCATGGATGGATTGTTATACGCGGTGGGCGGCTCGGCGGGGTCGGAGTACCACAAGTCCGTAGAATGGTGAGTTACCTAGCTTGCCTACATGTCAATTATGGGAAATGGAAATAGACATGGTAAAAGGAACACGTTTCGTGCCACAATGAATACTTGCTGCAAGTTCGGCAAGCGTTGTTATCATTCTTCTAGCCTTTAGTGTAAGGCCTAAGTGGACGCTCGGAGCGGAGCGTGTGGCGGGGCGTGCAGCGGGCCGGGCTAGCATGTATAGTATTTGTGTAGCGGCGAATCAGGACTCCAGTATGAGTTTCAATTGTTTAACATGCACGCCCCGCTGCACGCCCGACTCGAGCGTCCACTCAGGCCTTACACTTAGTGTTCCCAGGATTAGGTGTAGCGACTGCCATGTGATCTTCCGACATAGATGATAAACTAGACCGTGTTGGTATTAGACTGGTTTCCTCGCGACATGATGTTCTCCTTTACCGAAAAGCGACAGTTAAATATCAGATTACATTTCGTATTTTTTTTTACTAGGACTACGAGCCGGGATTCAATTTCGAACCGACGTCCTCCAGTACCTCTAGTGTAAGTTTTCTCGAAACAAAACACAAAGGCAGACGTTTGCGTTTAGCCTTAATTTGGCAATAACGGCAAAAAATAAATACCACCTAAGGCCACCAGAGGCGCTGCTCGCGTTGCCTTACAGAATGAGACTAAACGCAACAGCGTTCGTTTGTGTTTTGTTTCGTAAAAACTTATTATATCTTTAAACGAACAATTCTTGTATATTTATTTATTTATTTATCTTATATCTTTAAACGAGCAATTCTTGTATATTTATTTATTTATTTATATATTTATTTCGGGGATCTCGGAAACGGCTCTAACGATTTTGATGAAATTTGGTATGTGGGGGTTTTCGGGGACGAGCAACCGATCTAGCTAGGTCTCATGCACGGGAAAACGCCGAGCAAAGCTGGGCCGCCCAGATATTTTATTATATCTTTAAACGAGCAATTCTTGTATATTTATTTATTTATATATTTATTTCGGGGATCTCGGAAACGGCTCTAACGATTTTGATGAAATTTGGTATGTGGGGGTTTTCGGGGACGAGCAATCGATCTAGCTAGGTCTCATGCCAGGGAAAACGCCGAGCAAAGCTGGGCCGCCCAGATATTTTATATCTTTAAACGAGCAATTCTTGTATATTTATTTATTTATATATTTATTTCGGGGATCTCGGAAACGGCTCTAACGATTTTGATGAAATTTGGTATGTGGGGGTTTTCGGGGACGAGCAATCGATCTAGCTAGGTCTCATGCACGGGAAAACGCCGAGCAAAGCTCGGTCGCCCAGATATTATTTATTTATTTCGGGGATCTCGGAAACGGCTCTAACGATTTTGATGAAATCTGGTATGTGGGGGTTTTCGGGGACGAGCAATCGATCTACCTAGGTCACATGCACGTGAAAACGCCGAGTAAAGCTCGGTCGCCCAGATATTATACTAATAAGTTCAGATTGAAAGTGTTGTGTCACCACTGGTTACGTTATCGGTTGTTCCAGCTACGACCCGGAGAAGGACGCGTGGTCGACGGTGGCGCCGATGGCGTGTGCGCGGCTCGGCGTGGGCGTGGCCGTGGTGAACCGGCTGCTGTACGCGGTGGGCGGGTTCGACGGCGCGCGCCGCGTCAACACGGCCGAGTGCTACCACCCCGAGAACAACCGCTGGTCCGCCATCGCGCCCATGCAGCAGGCGCGCAGCGGCGCCGGTAACTGTCCTGTCCACTCTACTCTACTCTACTCTACTCTATGTACGCGGTCACACCTGTGACACGCCTAGGAACGTCAGCGGTGTCTGTATGGTTGTGTGCGTGCGCTGTCGGTACACGCGTCAATGTGTACGTGTGCGCTGTTGGTACACGCGTCAACGTGTGCGTATCATTGTCATTAGTTGCGTACAGGCCCCTATTTCACCAACTTGACAATTGTCACCATACAATGACAATTAGGTTTACATTGCCGGGCCGGTAAGTATCAAATCTAGCCAACGACCATCCTTACGTGACGACTTAGAAGTGTACTTAGAATTGTCATTGTCAGATGACAATTGTCAAGTAGGTGAAATAGGGGCCAGGAATGAGCAGTGACTGATCGGTGACTAAAACGACGCGCAGGGGCGAGGTAACTAACTTCGGTGCGGTTGTTCGTGTCCGTTCTGTATGTAATATAAAAAATCATCGAGCTGTATATAGACCGCGCTCCAAACGATGCGCCGCTCGGTTTAAATGTTCAGTGTAGTACTCGTATAACCTACAACGTTTGTCATTTTACAATATATCGTTATTTAAATAATCGACAATCTGGTGTGACGTAACATTCCATGCATCCAGCGCAAACTGCTCCGTGTCACTTCTGCCGCCATTCTGAAGGGGCCTTATGTGTCCTTAGAGTGTAGCACGATTATAAATGCTCCATGGCGTGGGTAGTCATTTACTTAGAGTGTAGCACGATTATAAATGCTCCATGGCGTGGGTAGTCATTTACTTAGAGTGTAGCACGATTATAAATGCTCCATGGCGTGGGTAGTCATTTACTTAGAGTGTAGCACGATTATAAATGCTCCATGGCGTGGGTAGTCATTTACTTAGAGTGTAGCACGATTATAAATGCTCCATGGCGTGGGTAGTCATTTACTTAGAGTGTAGCACGATTATAAATGCTCCATGGCGTGGGTAGCCATTTACTTAGAGTGTAGCACGATTATAAATGCTCCATGGCGTGGGTAGTCATTTACTTAGAGTGTAGCACGATTATAAATGCTCCATGGCGTGGGTAGTCATTTACTTAGAGTGTAGCACGATTATAAATGCTCCATGGCGTGGGTAGTCATTTACTTAGAGTGTAGCACGATTATAAATGCTCCATGGCGTGGGTAGTCATTTACTTAGAGTGTAGCACGATTATAAATGCTCCATGGCGTGGGTAGTCATTTACTTAGAGTGTAGCACGATTATAAATGCTCCATGGCGTGGGTAGTCATTTACTTAGAGTGTAGCACGATTATAAATGCTCCATGGCGTGGGTAGTCATTTACTTAGAGTGTAGCACGATTATAAATGCTCCATGGCGTGGGTAGTCATTTACTTAGAGTGTAGCACGATTATAAATGCTCCATGGCGTGGGTAGTCATTTACTTAGAGTGTAGCACGATTATAAATGCTCCATGGCGTGGGTAGTCATTTACTTAGAGTGTAGCACGATTATAAATGCTCCATGGCGTGGGTAGTCATTTACTTAGAGTGTAGCACGATTATAAATGCTCCATGGCGTGGGTAGTCATTTACTTAGAGTGTAGCACGATTATAAATGCTCCATGGCGTGGGTAGTCATTTACTTAAAGTGTAGCACGATTATAAATGCTCCATGGCGTGGGTAGTCATTTACTTAGAGTGTAGCACGATTATAACTGCTCCATGGCGTGGGTAGTCATTTACTTAGAGTGTAGCACGATTATAAATGCTCCATGGCGTGGGTAGTCATTTACTTAGAGTGTAGCACGATTATAAATGCTCCATGGCGTGGGTAGTCATTTACTTAGAGTGTAGCACGATTATAACTGCTCCATGGCGTGGGTAGTCATTTACTTAGAGTGTAGCACGATTATAACTGCTCCATGGCGTGGGTAGTCATTTACTTAGAGTGTAGCACGATTATAAATGCTCCATGGCGTGGGTAGTCATTTACTTAGAGTGTAACACGATTATAAATGCTCCATGGCGTGGGTAGTCATTTACTTAGAGTGTAGCACGATTATAACTGCTCCATGGCGTGGGTAGTCATTTACTTAGAGTGTAGCACGATTATAAATGCTCCATGGCGTGGGTAGTCATTTACTTAGAGTGTAGCACGATTATAAATGCTCCATGGCGTGGGTAGTCATTTACTTAGAGTGTAGCACGATTATAAATGCTCCATGGCGTGGGTAGTCATTTACTTAGAGTGTAGCACGATTATAAATGCTCCATGGCGTGGGTAGTCATTTACTTAAAGTGTAGCACGATTATAAATGCTCCATGGCGTGGGTAGTCATTTACTTAGAGTGTAGCACGATTATAACTGCTCCATGGCGTGGGTAGTCATTTACTTAGAGTGTAGCACGATTATAAATGCTCCATGGCGTGGGTAGTCATTTACTTAGAGTGTAGCACGATTATAAATGCTCCATGGCGTGGGTAGTCATTTACTTAGAGTGTAGCACGATTATAACTGCTCCATGGCGTGGGTAGTCATTTACTTAGAGTGTAGCACGATTATAACTGCTCCATGGCGTGGGTAGTCATTTACTTAGAGTGTAGCACGATTATAAATGCTCCATGGCGTGGGTAGTCATTTACTTAGAGTGTAGCACGATTATAAATGCTCCATGGCGTGGGTAGTCATTTACTTAGAGTGTAGCACGATTATAACTGCTCCATGGCGTGGGTAGTCATTTACTTAGACAGCGGGCCGCATACAGCACGTGAGCTGCCGCCGCGAGCCTCCCTTTGCCTGATAACTAGAATCGCCAATTAGCCGCGTATTGATTGAGCGAGCGACCTCGCGAGGCAGCCTCGGACGTTTGCCGCGCGAGGCCGCCTCGATTGTTGCACTGCGCTGCCGCGCGCGGCAAGCCGAGCCACGGTGAGGCTGAGCCAACATCAAGCGCTTTTCTTTTCTCTTGAATTTTCCCTCCTGTACAAGTACAATCCTAGCAAGGAGTCCATCTTTTTCTTTAAGTCTGCTACTGGAATATTCATTTTCTGGCTTATATTTCTCCACGCATCCGGCATCTTCTCTTAGTCCCCTATTATTATAATCGGGACATTTCGCATCCCATAATCGTCTATATTCAATATATAGTAGTATTAAGTATGAAGGCATTGCTCTTGCTTTGCTTTATCCATTGCGAGGCAAAACACAACCGTCTCGAGTGCGCGCGGCAAACGTACTGAGGCGCCTTTGAGCATGGACAAAAACCGACAACGCTCGGCTCGGGCCGCGGCACGCTCGCCCGAGCACGTGCCTCGGGCGAGGCACGTCCTGACTGACCGAGGATTTGCCTCACGGGGCTGCCTCGCGAGGCCGCTCGCTCAGTGAATACGCGGCTAATTATTAACACGTGCGACTATTTGGTTCGCTACTATGTGGCCAGTGGCTGCTATAATGACTTGGATAGTAAATAAAATTTAATGGATGTTCTGACATAGTTGTGACATGTTGTTTGGTGGTGCACAGGGGTGGCCGCGCTAGGCCAGTACATCTACGTGGTGGGCGGGTACGACGGGTCACAGCAGCTGGCGTCGGTGGAGCGCTACGACACGGAGCGCGACGTGTGGGAGCCCGCCGCGCCCGTGCGCATCGCGCGCTCCGCGCTCACGCTCACCGTGCTCGACAACAAGCTCTACGCCATGGGTGAGTGTCTACAGTGTTAAAAAGAAAAAATTTAGGCTCCGAGCAGGATTCGAACTGGCGACCTTCTGAAATTTGCGGCCAGTCACTCTAGCCAGCTGAGCTATAGGAGCAACCCGCACCTGACCTGACAGTTAGAAATTCTCCAGCCGCCCAAAGGCCTCTAACTTGGCTTAAGGCGCAGGGTGGGGCAAGGCCTTCCCCATACAAACTTTGTGCACGTTTTATTCGTCGGTTTTGGCACTAACAAATATAATTTTTTTTTTTTTTGGTTGTAAATATTAGATATGCGAAAATCGTGATGTGAAAATTTTCAAATATTTCAAAAAAATTCAAAATTAAAAAATTAAAAAAAAATATTTAATAAAAAAAATTACATCACGAAATAGCTATCAGAAAAATAAGCATACTGACCAAAAATCATAACTTTAATGCAAACACAATCGAAGTAAATCCTGCACAAAGTTTGTATGGAGAGAGCTTGCCCTACCCCTCCTCTTAACCACTGCCGAGATAAACAGCAGCCAGAATCAACGGCTTAACGTGCCTCGTGCCTCAGTCAGCCATCCAAGAGTTAGCACCGGCGTTGCTGAAGCTCGCTTTCCACCCTTCAGCTGTTCAAATCTAAACCGTCACGCATACGCATGTGGTCCATATTTCACTAAATGAAACTTAGTGAAGCACTGAATAAATGTTGTATTCCAGGCGGCTACGACGGCACATCATTCCTGGACATTGTGGAAGTGTTCGACCCGGTGACGAACACCTGGTCCCCGGGCACGCCGCTCACGTCTCTACGCTCCGGGCACGCGTCGGCCGTGTGCTACGCGCACGTGCCCAGCGCGGAGCCCGAGCCGGGGCCGGAGCCCGCGCGCAAGCGGCCCGCGCAGCCCGACCCCGGCGCCGCCGCCGCCGCCGCCGCCCAGGACATCCCCATGGCCAATAACATCATAGGCACGTTATCCAATAACAACTGTCGAGGGTGTTTATAGCGCCAGTGATATGAAGTATGAAGAGCTAGGGTTCACAATCTGCGGGGGGGGCATCGCGGTAGAATGACAGCGACGCCACGATTCCCCCATTAAACGGCAGCGAGGGTTAACGCCGCAGAGGTTTTAGTGGGTATTCCCTTCCCCTGTGGAAAGGCGAGTCCCACATACCTCCCACCATTGGCCTTCCCGGGCCCGGGGGGATGCGTAACTACATATACTCTGCGTCAAAAAAAAAAGTTTCACAATCTGAAATGTTCCAAGTGGGCTAGCACAGCTTGCTGCCAAGTCGTATCTCGCGCAACTCAGCGATTCCCGTCTCGCTCGAATTGTGTGAACTGGAAAGAGGAGAGTAGAGTTTTCTCAACTCGCGTCGCGTCGCAGTGGGAGTTGTGCTAGCCCCGCAGTGCTTAGTATTAAAGCTGCTTGAACTGTTGGTAAAGTTGCGTGTCTAATGGATGTAGTGTACACGCGTGAGGATATACGAAGTGTCTGAATGAGTGCCGTATAATATGTGTGGCGAGCAGCGGCGGATTTGCTCAAAAGCCCAGGAGGCCCAGGTCTAGCTGCCAGATATTAGGGGACCAATCGTGGCTAAAAACCAAAACCCAAGTATGGTATTTTCGGGTAGTTCCAAAAATTACAAGTTACTGTCAAACTGAACAATTTTCTTTAATATAGCAATAAGAAAAATATCTACAAAAAATATATATCGTCGGGGATAGTGCAATACCGCGTAACTAGCACTGGTAAATACTGCGTATCTACACAACACCCATAGGGCAAATCCGCGTAACTGACATTGGTTAATACCGCGTATCTAACAAATGTAGCCAATAGTAGATTGTGTCACAAGGGAGCAAAATGACATATTTACGGCGTGGGCGTAAATTGAATCCTGAACGAAGCGAAGGATTATATAATAGAATCCCGAGCGTAGCGAGGGATTCTAAAATAGAATCCTGAGCGTAGTGAGGGATTCAAGAAATTAACGCCCAAGGTGGAAATAATTTTGCTTCCATGTGACACATACTGCTTTTCACATCACCTATTGAGGATAATGAAACATCTGAAATAACAATGGTTGTGCATTTATTTTATCAAAATCGATAAAATAACTTGTAACATGTTACAGAAAAGTGCCACTTTGATCCCTCCTAGCAGGGAAGAAAAGTACCACTTTGATCCCTCCTAGCAGGGAAGAAAAAGCCCTTATCCGAATAGGTGATGTGAAAATTAAGATTTCCCCAACGAACATAAAATCCTGATTAGAATATACCAGTTCAAACACTGCAAAATTGGGTGTGTAGATACGCAGTATTTACCAGTGGAAGTTACGCGGTTTTGCACTATGGCTGTGGTGTAGATACGCACTATTTACCATTACCAGTGCTGGCTAGTTACGCGGTATTGCAGTATCCCCGACGGTATAGAATTTTACCTAAATAATAGGAAATGAGAGCAACAAGAGCGATCATGAGTGCAATCCGCCGCTGCCGGTGGGTTACTGCAGCTCTACTTGTAGTATAATGTTCCGATCGGCGTAAGAATGGAGCGAGACGATCGGAATGACTATTCGTTTATCGTGAAATATTAAATCTGTACTGTTGTAATTCTGAGTTGTAAGTGTACGTAGACAGATCCATGTATTTATATTTTTTAATGAGATAATGTAAATATATTGTTAGTAAGGCCAATAAAGACTGTTATGGGAATAAAAGATTGAATATCAAATAACGTGTCTTATTTTAATATCCGGAAATGCATTACATCGTAATGTTACAATATCCTCTTTTGTACAATAATAAAGGAAAGCATGATGCTAAAGTAGTCACTGCGGCTTAAATTTGGGTACCTATAATAGTTATTTACATGAAGCAAAAATCGCGTGAAGAACACTTCCACGCCTTTCGGCCAGTGATAATACCGTCAATAAAAAAAACCTTTTGGCTCAAACACTTGTATTGGAACCTATTCCATAAAACATTACAAGTTACGGAATAAATACGAGCGTTTTTATACGTAAAAACAACCAATATTACCAGACTTGTACTCTCTTATGCAATAGAACCCAGGTCTATTTGATAAAACTCACTTTTTTTGATAGGCGATTTCCTTTGAGATAATACTTAGTTGTGTTCAGTTAGTCTACTCTTACATACATACGTGTAAAATTACAGAAAGTATAAATTATTATACCTAATCTATTTACATTGAACACAAAGGCCGACAAGTAGACACTATGTCATCTCCACCTCTCATCTACAGAACACTTTACAAGTCGCTGTGCTTATTCATATAGTCATCGTCATCTAAATGATATATGCTTACAGCAATCAACTGAGATCACGACAATCCAACCCTTATTGCTTAATCCCAGTATATTGATGATTTATTATTGGATGGTTATTGGAGCATACACGTCGAATTACGAGGATAAACAATTAAATAAAAAAGAATGTTACGAAATGCTCATAGACATATTTTTTCATACAATCCGAGAAAATAGGTAGTGCCAAAAATAAATCTACGGAAAAAACAATATGTAAAGTCTAAAGTCAAATCTAACATTATAACGGCAACACTACGTTATATACATACATATTAACCGACAGTGTTGTTGCGTAATTATGTAGATTAGACTTTATCACAGTAAATTATTCCAACAATATACAAACATCTAAATATGTCCAGCATTTAAATGTTGTGTGGAATTAATATACTCTTTACATGTACAGGCAGTCAAGAATAAAATATGCAATTTATTTATGAGTAAATTATGACTAACTATTTCATAAGTTCATTCTGGACATTTCTGAATGCACGACAAACGACCCTGCGCATATCATTAAAATTAATAGTTTAAAAACACTAGAAAAACACGCTTTGCGTGTTAATTGAAACCTGATCGTGTTCAAAGTCCATCACGTGACCTTTCTCACAAGTGCAAACACGACTATCATACGATATTCCATCATGGAATGCCAGTACCATCTTCCGGCTTCATCATCAGATCAGTTCGACAGTACCATATTATTGTATTGTCATCAGAACTACATACAGCTGCCAATTTTCATAACGCTACGATCCTTGGAAGATGGTTAAATTAGTTACCTTAGATTCCATTACATAGTTAGTTACATACAGGTCGACCTATCAGACCTTGAAACCTAATCGTGGTCAAAGTTCATTACAAGACTTTTCTAACAAATCCAAACACAGCTATGATACGATGTTCCATCATGAAGTTCCAGTTCATATCTTCCGGCTCCATCATCAGATCAGTTCGACAGTACCATATTATTGTATTGTCATCAGAACTACATACAGCTGCCAATTTTCATGACGCTACGATCCTTGGAAGATGGTTAAATTAGTTACCTTAGATTCCATTACATAGTTAGTTACATACAGGTCGACCTATCAGACCTTGAAACCTAATCGTGGTCAAAGTTCATTACAAGACTTTTCTAACAAATCCAAACACAGCTATGATACGATGTTCCATCATGAAGTTCCAGTTCATATCTTCCGGCTCCATCATCAGATCAGTTCGACAGTACCATATTATTGTATTGTCATCAGAACTACATACAGCTGCCAATTTTCATGACGCTACGATCCTTGGAAGATGGTTAAATTAGTTACCTTAGATTCCATTACATAGTTACATACAGGTCGACCTATCAGACCTTGAAACCTAATCGTGGTCAAAGTTCATTACAAGACTTTTCTAACAAATCCAAACACAGCTATGATACGATGTTCCATCATGAAGTTCCAGTTCATATCTTCCGGCTCCATCATCAGATCAGTTCGACAGTACCATATTATTGTATTGTCATCAGAACTACATACAGCTGCCAATTTCCATGACGCTACGATGCTTGGAAGATGGTTAAATTAGTGACGTTAGATTCCATTACATAGTTACATACAGGTCGACCTAATAAAAGCGTGTTAAAAAACCATTGACTTTTCACAATAAAGCTTTTGATGGGTGTTGTCATGGCTTCAAAGGCTCGGCTTTAGGGTCGGTGTCCACCATACTGCTCGCATCGGATCGGATCGGCTTGCATCGGAAAGAATACGAACGAATGCTCCGTACGGCCGCTTGCGAACGTAGGTATCCGTGTGCGCCTAGTCAATCTAAATCTTAAATAAAAAGTTTTATCTAAATCCATGATTGAGTGATGTCTGCACTTTCGTTTCGAGAATTAGTTCGAAAGAATCCGATCGGATACGTCGGCAGCTGAACGGAGCCGTAAGGATGCGTCGGCATGCGTACGGAGCCGATCGGATACGTCGACAGGCGAACGGAGCCGATCGCGGCTTGATAATATAGACTTTAAATACAATGTACTATGATTGAATATCGTTTAAAAATTGTAAAATCCGTTCCGATGCGATCCGTTTGGTGGAAACCGATCCTTAGACCTTATGTCGGTAAATTCCTTTATTCCCACTAGTTCTGTGCTGTAGTTCTGGGCACAGATATCTCACATATCAAAAAATGTACTGAGTTACCAAAATTTGATTTAACATGTGGTTTAACGGATCTTTATACTCGTAAATCCCGGTCTAAATATGCCGACATACTACTTTATCATTTAACGAGGTAAGGTTCAATGGTAATATTTTTTACAGACTTAAACCTAAAACATTATCTCTTAAGTACTTTTCTCCGTCTCCTGGTATAATTTATTCTTATATCAGGTGCATCATTTTCAGACTGAGAAACTGTGTCATCCCTTTCAATCGTCACACTCACTTGTGCTGTATGACTGATGTTTGGTTCAATTTCGGAAGAATTATTTATAATAGACAATTCCTTAGCTGGAGTCGATGAGGCCAGAGCATTGAATGTTGTATCATATTGCGTAGAATTGGAATCGAGAAGTTGGATGCCTGTCGATATTACAACCGTTTTCACTAATCCTGGTTCATCTGACACAGGAGCTAGGTTTGGAACATTTTGAACCACAGTACTGCTAATGGTATCTTTTGCCGAGTCATGCAATGGTGGTTTTTCGTTATTGACTTTACTGACATTAGAAACCGTGTTCTCAAAAATCCTTGCCATTTCGCT
Source organism: Cenopis cana (assembly GCA_951800055.1). Classification (NCBI taxonomy): domain Eukaryota; kingdom Metazoa; phylum Arthropoda; class Insecta; order Lepidoptera; family Tortricidae; genus Cenopis; species Cenopis cana. The sequence goes on along the minus strand of OX637479.1, from coordinate 15,381,901 downwards.
ATTGATATTTCCTTCCGAATTGTCGTTGCCTCTCGAGTTTTCTTTATTATCACTCGCTAATGTTATATTAGAATTAGCTTCCAAGACGCAAGTCTTCTTTGTATTGCTTTCTTCCACGGGTTCACTAATAGACAATCTTTTTTCGTCCTTATTTTTATGTCTTTTATTGATATTGATCTTTACAGACCCCTTAGGTTTCTCATTGGGGTTTAATGCATCATTTTTATTTGTATCAGTATTTATTTTAGAATTCTGTATTTGTTTAAGCGTTTCATTTGGTAAAACAAGTTTTACCTCTGTTACTGAGGGAGTTTCTGTACTGTTTAGAGTATTTTTCTTTATTTCATTTAATTTACTATCAGGAGCTTTATGTGTATCATCTGAAAGACTGTTCGAACTTTTGTTTCTTTTATGTAAGCTAGTTTTATTATCTTTGGTAACTTTGGCTTTACGTTTGTCTTCCTTAATCGTAGAACCGTCGGAATTTCCTTTAGTAACTTTGGATGTTAGTATTTGGACAGATTCTTTAGATACAATGATTCCGTCCTGCGCATCTTCGTGCGCAGGTGGGCAGGCTTCGGCGGGTAGCGCGTGCGCCGCCCTCGTGGCGAGGTTCAGGTCCTCGGGAGTTATTAAACTACTGCTATCGCCAAATAATTCGCTAAATTTATTGGTGGTATTATCCTCCTTTTCCTTCTTATCCTTTTTCGATCTAGTTTTCCTAGTTGTGTCTTCCACATCTACAGGCTTCTCTTTGCAGGTGTCCCGAGTAGATTTTCGTCGGGTTCTCTGTTTCGCTTTCACCTCTATCTTCTTTTCATCTATTTTAAGTTGTTTTTCATCATTACTATCGTCACTTAACTCTAAATCACCTTCGACGATATGCCTCGTTGAGCAAACCCTGTGCTCAAATTCTCGGAAGATTGGCAAACTAGTTTCGTTTTCTTTTTCGGGCTCAGGTGATTTTTTATCTTGTTTGTGTTCCACAGTATTTAGAGCTAGCTGTTCAGTTTTCTCCATTCTCCTTGATTCGTCGGTTTCTTTGCGTTCGTTTTCTTCCTTACTCTTTGATGACTTAATAAACCCAATGTGTTCAGGGCTTTTAACAACAACGGAATCAATTAACCTTTTAAGTATACTCGGTTTTTCATTGTTCTTATTTGTACCGAACTCGTTATTATCTGTAGGGGACGTTTTTGACGATATATCAGCACCACGATTGTTCATTTTCTCCGATTTTACTAATTTAGATCTTGTTTTTGGCTCCTTTTCCAATCCATCTCTTTCATGACTAATATCTCTGGAAGTCTTTAAAATGGGAGATTTTTCTCTCCGACCCTTTTCCAATATATCACTTTTATATCCAATATTTTTGGACTTATTTACAGAAGACTTTTCTTTATGATGCTTTTCCAATGAATCACTTTTATATGCTATTTCTTTGAAAGTCTTTTCAACAGGAGACTTTGCTTTGCGATGTTTTTCCAATACATTACTTTTATACCCAATATCTTTTGGTGTATTTTCAATAAGAGAGGTTTCTTTATGATGCTTTTCCAATGAATCACTTTTATATCCTATTTCTTTGGAAGTAGTTTCAATAGGAGATTTTGGTTTGCGATGTTTTTCCAATACATCACTTTTATACCCAATATCTTTCGGTGTATTTTCAATAAGAGAGGTTTCTTTATGATGCTTTTCCAATGAATCACTTTTATATCCTATTTCTTTGGAAGTAGTTTCAATAGGAGACTTTGGTTTGCGATGTTTTTCCAATACATCACTTTTATACCCAATATCTTTCGGTGTATTTTCAATAAGAGAGGTTTCTTTATGATGCTTTTCCAATGAATCACTTTTATATCCTATTTCTTTGGAAGTCTTTTCAATAGGAGACTTTGCTTTGCGATGTTTTTCCAATACATCACTTTTATACCCAATATCTTTCGGTGTATTTTCAATAAGAGAGGTTTCTTTATTATGCTTTTCCAATGAATCACTTTTATATCCTATTTCTTTGGAAGTCGTTTCAATAGGAGAGTTTGATTTGCGATGTTTTTCCAATACATCACTTTTATACCCAATATCTTTCGGTGTATTTTCAATAAGAGAGGTTTCTTTATTATGCTTTTCCAATGAATCACTTTTATATCCTATTTCTTTGGAAGTCGTTTCAATAGGAGAGTTTGATTTGCGATGTTTTTCCAATACATCACTTTTATACCCAATATCTTTCGGTGTATTTTCAATAAGAGAGGTTTCTTTATGCTTTTCGAATGGTTCTCTTTTATATCCAATATCTTGGGGCTTATTTTTAATAGGAGACTGGTGTCTGCAATGTTTCTCAATTGTACGAGAACCATTGTTATAATTTGATTTGTTAACTTCTTGAAAATCAAAGACATCATCAGTAACTGTGTCAGTTGTTTCAGAACCTACTTCACCAGATTCCATGGATATAATAGATAAAGGTTTATCTGTTTCCATTTCATCAACAAGTTCTTCACAAATGTCTGATGGTTTGTGCTTTAATGCGTTAGGTACCTGGACTTCTTGAAGGTTCCAAAGTGATTTATTAACAGGTTGCAAATGTATTTTATTAGCATTTGCCGCCTGTAATACTTCTTTGCTGCCTTCAGTGGTAAGAACATATTTCTTACTGGTTACTCTGGGGTCATCAAGCACCGAAGAAGCTGTACTTCTGATTACTACAACAGAAAAACATATCATATGTTATACATATAATAGAAGTCAATAGTAATAGTATAAAATCCAGCGTAGAGATGCCGCTAGCGTTATGGGCACTTTTGCACCGGGCACGGGCGGGCTTTTTGAGTAATTTTTGTGTAGGTACTTGCGCCCAATAAGGCCCACTTTTATTTTATCTTTTTAATTTTTGAAATGAACTTGCAATTTTGTCTAAATTTAAACCTATTCGCACTTATCATATTTTGAAAAAAAGTAACCGGACCTTTTAAGGCGCACGTACCTTTGTTTATTTTTTAATATGTTATTTGTTACTGAATTCTCAAAACCAATACATACATGTAATGAATTCTTGTAATAATAGGTAGTATAGTAAAATCCTTCAAACTGTTACCTGGGATGGGTTCATTAGCAGACTCTTCATGGGAAAATTCTGGCGACTGACAAGTGACTCTTAGGCTGGACATTTCATTAGAAAACTGCTTTTCAAAAAGTCTTCGGTCTTCCTGGTGCATAGGGTCTAGTCTGGGTCGCTTTTTTTGTGGTTCATCATATTCACCATGAATATGATGTCTTACAGTATGAGGTGCTTGATAGTTGGACATATGCGCGTCTTGGTTATATTCCTGTCTTTCACGGTCATGGCAGGACTTCCGACGCTCGCGACTCCTGTGTTGGTTTCTCTCCCTTGGAGGGCTTACCAACCTCCTGTTCTTGTCACGCTGCTGTGTGTGACGATCATCAGGATGTTCCTTCGCGCCCCGACGATGTCTCTCAGGGCTATATCTGTGATAATGTGAATCATATTTATCATTTTTATTACTGTCATACTGCGCGTCCCTATTCATATTTCTGTTGCTTTCATTATACTGTTTGTCCCTGTTCAAATTTCTGTCGTATTTAGAGTACCTGCCAGTTCTATTTCTATTAAAACGCTCTCTAAATGGATCCGCATAATTTAAAGGTCTGTCATGCGTGTTGTTATAAAATGTGTTTGAGTCTTCAGAATCATCACGGCCCCTCTTGCGGTTTCGTTCTGGTTCTCTTTCTCTCTCTGTGTTAGGTTTCAAAGCAGAATACATGTCTTCAAATTCTTCATCTGAGCTCAACTTAGGTGGCTGGTGGCTGAAATATAAATAAAAATTGTTAATACATGTTGAGACATGCAATATGCCCCTAACAAGGAAACACTTTACTTTTTAATAAATCATTTTCCCGGGCATGAGACCTAGCTAGATCGATTGCTCGTCCCCGAAAACCCCCACATACCAAATTTCATCGAAATCGTTAGAGCCGTTTCCGAGATCCTCGAAGTAAATATATAAATAAATAAATATACAAGAATTGCTCGTTTAAAGATATAAGATACCATTTTCTTAAATATATTTCTAGTGATATGGCGCTATTCCGGCAAAATTGGGCCCAAATTCGACTCTTCACTTGGACTATATGTGACATGACAAATGATTAAAGAAAGCATTTCTTTTGAGACTTACCAAGCCAATGCAGAAACCCGTCTATCAACAGCAACAGGAGATCTGTTGCCATCGCCTCTATAATTAGGGAATACTTCACGTTCGTGGGCCTCGTTTTCTTGCGTATCTCTAATATTTTTGTTGTTATTTCTTGTTTTGGTATCATCCATGAGTCTGTCGTTGCCCATCATCTTGTTGCTACTGTCAGTGGCAGTAGAGCTTGCTTCAGATGACGGTGGTCGTTCACATTCTCTCCTGTAACACAACTTTATAGCTTGACATATATTTGCCCATTTTGAATTACTAGCTCCAACATAAAAATTCGATGTACCTACACCTTGAATGTAGCCAAAAATTTGTGATGGATTTTTTTATTATGTACCAGTTGATTACAAAAGGAAATCTTATACATTTTATTATTATTATTATGCTCTTTATTTATTTCGAATCTTAGGTTGGGTTTTTACAATATTGTTATAAAAAGTAAAATATAAAAATACACTTACAAAACAAAAATATTATAAAAACCTAACCTAGAGTGCCGCCGGCAGCGAGGCAGGGCCTAAGCTACCAGTGGTCAGGGCGACAGAGAGAGGAACCTCCTGACTATCCGCGCCGTGTCCAGGAGTACCGCCTTCTGTATCTGACCCTTGACCCAGCCATCTAGCGAGAGTCTCTTGAGGTGTTGGTCAAGACTCTTCGCTATTAGACCGTTCGCAGAATTATTATTATTATTATTTTATTATACACTAGCAGCTACAAGCTGATGCGTGTATATCACTGCACTTATTTTTTTTTTATTATTGTCCTGTGGTTTTGTGTTTAAAATGTTTATCTAGTCTATTTTTGAAACTGTATTTTGTATAAGAAAAAAAGCTACGGTAGCCCAGTGGTTCAAGCATGCGGCTGTCAAGCGGCGGTCGTGGGTTCGAATCCCAGCTCGTACCAATGAGTTTTTCGAAACTTATGTACGGAATATCATTTGATATTTACCGTTAGCTTTTCGGTGAAGGAAAACATCGTGAGGAAATCTGCATACATCCGCGAAGAAATTCAAAGTTGTATGTGAAGTCCCCAACTCGCTCTGGGCCAGCGTGGGGACTACTGCCCAATCCCAATCCGTCTGAGAATGAGAGGAGGCCTGTGCCCAGCAGTGGGACATATATAGGCTGATGATGATGATGATACATTTTGTATGGAAATTTAAATCAAGGTACTTTTTCTACCACAAGTCTATGAATCTTCTTATGAGAAATACTTGCTTCCTTTCTATGTACTCGTATGTATAATCATAAGGTACCTTATAAACTCAGTCCTGTCCTTTGGACCTTCTCCTGCAACATTCCGCTTTTTCTTCTTTTTACGCTTTGCTTCCATTTGCGCATTTCTCACTATCTTCTGGATCTTGTTCGCCGGTGCTTTTTCAGCTGCAGTTATAATTAACATGTCTTTTCTGCAAACAAATAGATGTAATAAGGTTGTTATTAAATTGCTACTTTTAGTAATCAGTTATTTTTTGCTGAATTTAAATTAAAATTTTCATAAATAGTTTACCATGACTATCAACTAAAATTTACTTACTGTATATTTAGATTAGTAATCATCTCAGTCTTCCTCTGTATCTCCGCTCTGGCACTCTTTAGCAGTGAAGAATAGCTACTCGCAAGTGCTTTGAATTCTGCTGTCAGCTTATCAAGATCCTGAAATATGCTCTAAAATATCAATGCACATCCATTCAATGGCTTCTTCATGCCATTGATTAACAATGGAGACTCATGTCACAGCAATTATATCAGTAAAATAAACATAGCCAGCAAGTATTAACACACAGTAAAAAGCAATAAAGATCACGAAAAACCCATTTGACTCCTGTCTCCTGTTGATAGAACACAAACTAGTGGGTATGCCATGATTTCTGAACTGATGTTCATTCTCTGATGATGCATCTGTCCCGTTACAAACACCCAAATCCCCAATGAGCAGGGATTGGATATCCACATTGATATTGACCTAAAGTTGACAAATAGGTATCCAGAAAAAATCAGCAAATATTGAAGCAGCTTCTAAAAATTTGATTTTAGTAATATCACTAATTCAGAGATTCTGGGATTACAAAACATCATGATAATGTAATGTAATTGTCATCCTAATATTAATATTTAGTAGATTGGAAAATAACTTCAAATATTTAATAATCATTAATAAGAATTTATGTTTCTGACTAGCGCTAAACCAACTCAACTCTGCTGAAGGATTCAGGGTAGAGTTGCCAGCTGTGGAGGGGGTGCTGAACTGAATAATTCGGCTAAACATGTTGAATACTGAATAATAACCGAATATTCAGTGAAAAGGTAAAATTAAAAAGATTATAAGAATAAATTAGTTCATCCTAATTTGAAATTCCCAAAGATGAACAGAAACATGTCTGCAAACAATCAAACTGATAACATTCAGTTTCCTCTCCTGCTACCGCTTACAGTAGCATGACTTTAAGCCATCCTCTGACGGTGACGGGGATCACCGACCACATAACAAAACAATGTTTTTCACCGGGAGATGACGGGTTAATTTGAGTCAAAATGGTAAGGATGGTTCAGTGGTGATGGTATATGACAAGTAAAACAGAAATAGGCAAAGAGTGATGACAACTAAAGAAGTGTGAACCAATTAACATAAGCACAAGCATTTTTGACTTGTCTCTCAGCAGTAGGAATAGTATCTGAAAAAGACTTACTTTTTGCAACATTTCAATTATTTTGTTACATTCTCCTAGTTTGTGCTTCAGCTCAGAATTTTCAGTCTTCAGCTGAAAAAACAGAATTCATAGTTATGTGGTCACAACCTATATTTTAGGAAAGGTAATTTTTAATGTATAAGATAGGAAATATTGGCACTGTATTCATGTAAGTTGTTGAAAAAGACTTGGTTCTATTGATTGAAAAATGCTGTGTTGTGTATAACTGTCATAACAGATGCTCATAAGAAAGTGAGGCTTCATTGTCGCATGGTTCTATGATTGCACACAAAGTTACCTATAGGTTAGTTAGAACCTTTTACACAGCACAGTACCTCATTTTCATGTATTCGTTCTTGAAGCTCACCTACTCAATAATATTTTCAATCATTTTAGAAACGTGAAAGGGACGTATGGTAGGTACTGTTAATTCAGCAGTTTGCCTGTAGGTGATATACCTACATTTAACTTTAACGAATAACATGATAAAGTTATTAAGACCCGTGAGAAGCATTTTAACTTGCTACAGATACTTTTCAGTTAATATAAATCAAGCAGGGAAGTAATTGACGAAACTAATACGCTATCAAAAAAATTGGCGCTAAAATGAAGCATCGTATCGTTCTTACCTGGTTCACTGTGTCAACGTCATCGTAATTCTCCAAATCGTCGTATAACTCATCCATAGTAACAGACTTGGCTTAAACGAATAAAAGGCACTTAAATTATACAAATTACAACGATAAAACACTGTAAAATACCTTAAAAATCACAAAGAATACAAGAACCGAGGCAAACGTCAATGTCGCTATCCATAAAATTCTGTTTTCATTTCATTTCATTCATTCACTTTAGGTTAGGACAGTGTTGCCAGAGCACTTCCGTCAAAAAGCACTGTCGAGTGTCCAAAAAAGCACGATTTTGGAATAAAAAGCACGTTTTTAGGGTTCCGTACCCGAAGGGTCGAAAATGACTCTTATTGCTGTCACTCACGCGTCCGTCCGTCCGTCCGTCAGTCGTCTATACAAAATTTTGTTCATAAGATTATTTTTTCTTCCCATTGACCCATAGGGATGTTCCTAATTGGCGCGCGACTACGCGATGATCGCGCGATCGCGCGACTTTAACTTAGAATATTTACTAGTAATAGTCGCGAATTCACGCGATAATCGCGTAGTCGCGTTTGTTTTAGGACGATCCCTTTAGGACACCTATTCGAGTTCAATATATTCGCGAATTTCACTTGCGCGATCGCGCGATCATCGCGTTCTATTAGGACGATCCCATAAACTTGAAATTTGGTGATACTGTTCATTATTACGGGTATTTTACCAAGAAATATTTATATTTTGATAAAACGGGTTTTTTTTGATTGGAAATTCCCTTATTTTTCATGTTAAAACCAACATACTTTTGCGCATGGTTCGGAAACCTAAATGTGCGAAGTCCGATACGCACTTGGCCGGTTTTCGTCACATACAGAGTATTGAGCCTTTAAGTACTACATCGTGTACACATTGCACGACACGAACGATAGAGCTTGCAGTTGCAGAGGGGCTACGGCGAACCACAAACGAAATTTTCCCTCTCTGTCGCACTTGCAAGTCTGTACGTAAGTGCGACAGGGGCGGAAAACTTCGTTTGTGGTTCGCGGTAGCCCCACAGGACAAGTTCTTTCCTGCAACTATAGGTAAAACCAAGCTTTAGGATATCAAAGCGTAGGATAGGGGAGAAAGTATATTCAACACAATGATTGTTAAAAAAAAAAATACAGTTTTAGAGAGTACCAAACCATCATTTACCTCCCCATTTTTAGTAGTAAAATCAAAAAGCACGATAGCACCTAAAAAAAACACGTTTTTAGCACGTTTTTGGGGAACGCACGTAAAAAACACGTTCGTATCCAAAAAAGGACGTAAAATCGTGCTAAAAAGCACGTTCTGGCAACACTGGGTTAGGAAATCCTCACAGATAGTGGAAATCCTCTTTCTACGTACTTTTTCTACGGCTATTCTTTTCATTCCCCGGTCAACCTATCAACATTTTGCTAGATTTTCCATTCAAAGTATCTGAGACACTTGAAAAAACGCTCGATCTTGTATTTCCCGCATAGTAAGCTATCATTTTTTTTGTTCGCTGTACACTCTCGCCGAGACACAGCGGTCTCGCTGATTGGCCAATCACGAGCACGAGATTGTAAAGGGGGGGGGGGGGGGGGGGGGTCTGAGGGCTACCGTTTTTGTGCTCACCATTTGTCGCCACTGCGCTCTCAGTCCAGCAAGTTTGACACTTTGTTATTGGTTATTGTGGGCGTAAAAACTAAATTTACGTTGAAATCGTATTTCATACATTAAAACCGCAGCGTAAATATTTTTATCGAACATCCCGTGTTGTAGCGCAGTTCCGTTTTTTTGGAAAAAGTATGACATAAGTTTACGAACGATAAAATTGACGCAATCACACTCATATTTGCCATTATCAATCACAGATATTGCAAAATAGTCACCAAATTAATCTAATTAGAAATAAACCCGCGTAACCCAGCCACAAACTAATTCAATTCTTTAAAAAATGGCTTCCATCAAATTTATGATGATTTCGCCAATGTCACGTGTTCAATAACGTTGTTCGGTAACGACACCATGACAGTAGATAAGGTTTTGTACGGTAAGTAAATGGATTCTGCTCGTCGTCGCCCCGGGCACGTGTGCTCACCAACGCGGCGACGATCAAAATCCAGCCACAAACTATTAAATATGACATTTCGGAGGACTGACGTCACACTAGCGCCCCTAGCGGAGAATCCATATGCGATAGCCCTCGTTCCCCATCTCCCCCCACCCCGAGGGGCGCACCACGAGTGCTCTTGCTCGAGAGTGTACAGGCGATGTTATAGTTTTCACGATTTCATTCATTCGTTTGGGTCGCCTCTAGAGAATCAATCACTCATTCATTTGGAACCCATCTCGTTTTTTTGTCATTTCGCTTTCATTCGTACTTTTCGCTGATGCGCATCACAAGGATCGCTGTTCGCGTTGAAAGCAAAGCGGACCTAGGTTTTTATTAGTGTTTTCAAATGTGGATGGATTCTCGCACAGTTAAATACATGTTTCGCACCAATAGAATAATCGTGAATTCAGTGTTGTCAACTATGATCGTGTGTACTTTAGTTTGCATGGTTTCCATGCAATAGTGAAACAAGCGTTCAAAGCGCAACGGGCCCGTGTAAACAGAGGAAAGCATCACGGTGACAATATGCCTACGGACTCGGAATGCGAGTGCGAGACGGTGTCGAAGGAGTGGCTGTTAGCGAAGCTACGGTCGGACGAGCGGGACACTGTACTGATCGACTGCAGGGGCTCGAACGAGTACGCGGTATCGCACATCCGGTCGGCGGTTAACTTCTCGATCCCGAGCATCATGCTGCGGCGGCTAACGGCGGGCAAGATCGAGCTGGCGTCGACGGTGCAGTGCAAGGAGCTGAAGGCGCGGATCCTGGCGTGCCGCGCGCGCGGCACCTTCGTGCTGTACGGAGACGGCGCGCCGCGCGACCCTGACGCCGTGCACGGCATCCTGCTGCGTCGCCTCAAGCAGGACGGCGTGCAAGTCGTCTGTCTGCAAGGTAACAAATGACTTGCTTGCTTGCTATCACCAAACTAATATGCAACAGAACCTATGAAATGCAGAATTAGTGTATCGAATTGTCACCATGGATTTGTATAAGTACAGCTATGAGAGGACGTCTGTGCCCAGCAGTGGGACGTATATAGGCTGATGATGACGATGACAGCTTATAAATGAAGATGCTGTTGATTGAATTGATTGTAGGGCAATCTAACCCTGACTGGATACATTCATCCAGATCACATCGCTCATCCCAGAGAATTGCAACACAAATCATGAACTAAAACTAGTTTATCGGGACAGGGTTCAATACAGACAGATTGATGTTAATTATTTTCACAAATTACCCAGATATTGTGGGACTAAATCACCCTTGTGAAATTTAAAGGCCTGCCCACAATCAATCCTTTAGCTGGGTAAATTCTTGTTTTTCTGATCTGATAAACCGGAATAACACAGCAACTATTCCACCTCCATCACTGAGATCAGCATGCATTACTATTAGAATTTATTATCAACTAATTAAGTTACAGTAGAATCTGTTTATACCTAATGACTCCGCATATAACATTTGACCACTTTAAACTACTGCTAAATCACCTGACTTACTTATGTAAGTGATAATCAATTAATGAAATTCGAAATCATAAAAAAAATCGAATTAAAATTTATTCATGTCATAATATCTTGTGCATATCTTATATCTTTAAACGAGCAATTCTTGTATATTTATTTATTTATATATTTATTTCGGGGATCTCGGAAACGGCTCTAACGATTTTGATGAAATTTGGTATGTGGGGGTTTTCGGGGACGAGCAATCGATCTAGCTAGGTCTCATGCCCGGGAAAACGCCGAGCAAGGCTCGGTCGCCCAGATATTAAATAATTATATGCACAAGATATTATGACATGAATAGATTTTAATTCTGAAAAATGCCTACAGATTTAGTAAAGCCCCAATATCAGGGACAGGATCATAGTGAGCTAGTTTTTTTTTATTACCTGCAGAGCTGGGCAATATGTTTTAATATGAAACAATCAAGTGGTAGTCTAGTAAAGAAATAGTTATAATGCTTAAAGAAAAGACGGACTGTAGAAATCCATTGACAATAGAAAAGGAAAGATGGTTAGGCATTTTTAATACAACATACATACAATATAACACATACAGGTAGGCGGGCAGGTTTTGGTGTTATGAGGGTTCCATACCCGAAGGGTCCAAATGGAACCTTATTGCTATCACTCAGGTGTGCGTCCATCACGCTGGAGCTACATTCTTCAAATTTTCAATATACGCATCTTGTTGATCCAAAGCCATACAAAAAACATTAAATTGTCAATACTTACTTTTTTTGTGACCATATAACTAAAGGAGGGCGCGAAAATAAATTTGACCTACCCCATCGAGTGTGGTATCATTGTTTAGAGCTCTTTGAGTAGATTAATACTGTACCTTTTTGTTTTAAAAAAAAATCGAAGAAAGGAATGAGAAGCCACCAAAGTCAACTTTTTTAACTAAATTTTGTTCTGAAGATTTTTTTACTTCCCATTGACCTATGATCAGATTTTTTCTTAGAACTTTCCTATTACCTATAACCAACTAAACTTAAATGTGCGGAGTCCGACACGCATTTGGCCGGTTTTATATCTCCAGCTAAAGCACTCCGCATGGGTTGTGGAGTGCTTTAGCTGGAGATATAAAACCGGGAGCTTTTTACTTATGACACTGATTTTTTTACGCCTTTTTATGGAAAAGTGATTTACTCTAATTGTGTTGGGGTTTTCTTTAATAAGGCTAATTAATATCTGGTCCCAATAATATGTTGCTTAACTTTAATTAATCTTTAATCTTAAAAAAATGGTTATTTAACAGAAGTTGACAAAACTATGGCCAATTGACCATTCTTTAAATGTGCCTAAACAATTTTTAACAATGGTTTTTACTAAAGTTGCTATAAAAAAATCAAACCCATTGCAAACATAGGATCCTGATATATATTATTATATACTCTTTGCATAGGATAAATGTCTAACTCTAAACAGTGTATGTGTAGAATGTACATATACTTTTACGATGTCCGTTGCTAACCCATTAGCATTTAAAAGAAGCGTCTCAAAAGCCATGTCGCCGGCTCGGAGGTCGCGGCCGGCATCCGCTCACCAAACGTGGGAGAGGAAGTCCACTACTTATTGTGCTCCTCAATGCGAGACGATAGATTATGATCATTGCCTCACGCACACTGACGACGCCTTCCCTCTGACTGCGTATTGTGTACAGACGCTTTGCATTCCTCAATCTTCAATGTATTGTGATCAATTTCCAGTTTCTTTTGGCTACGTAATAGTTATTCGCAGCCAGAGGACCAAATCCGTGTTTTCAAACTGAGAATAAGTAACACCGTATAAGAAGGTACATAAATAAAATACCTATGTTATTTAAAAGACTAACTTAAAATATAATGATATGGAATTAAGCTTGTCACAGATGGAGCTACAATATATGTTTAGGTATATTAATATATAATATAGCTAGGTATCTTACGATATATTTTGGTATATTTCTCTTGCTAGTCAGAGTCCACACATGCACCGAAAATATACATAATTATATTATAGCTCCGCCTGTGGACTCCAACTAGAAGGCAAAATAATTATATCCTAAGATACCTTGCTATAATATATGTTATAGCTCTGTCTGTGACGGGTTTTAGCATTGTAATTAAATGTATTGGAAGCTCTGACGCGTAAAAGAGCCCTTAAGACCTACTTATAAAATAAATATTTGTTTTTGATAGGTATCTACATACTTATCCTACGTACCTCTGATATCGGCAAATCGGGCCTATTTATACATCACTAAAAATAGGTATGCCTACCTATTACACGTTAGTAACATTTCGAAACTCATAGGAGTTTATGTTTTTAGAGCTAAACTGACCTAGTGAAAAGAAGGTCTCCGTTTCAGTTTTGTCAAAAATGCTTTCGAAGTCTGGATGTGAATCCGGCTGTTCTCCTCTGCAGATTGCATTTCTTAATCGAATCTCGTGAAATTTTGTGATCATAAGATAATTATTAATATATTTAGTTTTTTGTCGAGTCAGTTTTTGGAAATTAAAAAAAAATCACTCGTGAGGCTAGGGCTCACAGAGCTACTATACTGGGTACCCGGTACGTAACTTCATGTTTTACTAATGAAAGCTATGCATGCTACGACAATGTTTTTTGAGTTAACTGCAAATGCAATAAACGGTGCTACAAATACACTGAACAATAGCAGTGCCGGATTAGCAGCGTAGATAAATCCCCACACAATAGTCAGTTTATCTTATTAAAACAGAATGATCAAAGGGTCTATAGAGAAAAACCGTTCAAATAACACAAACGGGATGATCAAAGAAGGTGGCCGGAAACGCACCGGCTCGGCCCACGTCCGACGGAAGAGCGCTACCATTTTATTGATAGGTTCCTGTTTCACTCACGTCCTGTCAATTTTATTAAATCCGACGGTACCATATGCACGCGTGCAATTTTATTTGAAACGCCAGCATCGCATCGGAGCGATGCGATGCCGCGCCGCGGTCGTGCAGCGCGCATCGAGTACATCTCATTCGTTAATCAACTGAACTGACCAATTCCACTTATGGCGGGCGATGGTCGATCGTAAAATAAATAATAGCACGTGCGGCCTTACAACAGGATGTAGCTGCCTCAGCCTGAATGTAAACTCTTTGAAACTCCAGTGGTCTGACTGAGGAAATCATTATTAGCATCTGGTCGCGCCAATATAACTGAGGAAAGCGAAATGGGATAAGGAAGCCATATTTTGCGTCTGGCTCTCGCATTTCGCATTGAGTTCATATTCACAACACAACTACAGCTGGGTCAGTACATAAGTCATTTCCGTTTACATTGTAGGTAAAGTTATAGGAGTTACCTGTACTGTACGTACGTGCTCATAGTTCTGAATAGACAAGCTGGACTCATTTCTAGCGCTTGCAGGCAAATGAGGATGCTATACACCGATCGTCTATTGAAATGAAACGTTTAGCAATGGATAGAATACACCTAACTTGTGTTTAACCATATTTAAATGTGCACTTCATATCAACGAATTTAAGTGATCCCTTTTCTCCTTGTATTTATGTAGTTTATAAAATGAATGAATGTGCCCGTCAAAAGCGACAAATTATTATTCAGTGCTGAACGTAAAATACATGACAGCATTCGCTGAATGGAGCTGTAACCGCGCCTGCCTGTAGGTAATTATCTATTCGAAGGCGTAACATTGGCATTGATAGTTTTTGTTTGCTGATGTAATGTCCAAACGCCGGTACAACAGGTAGGCCGGCTAGTTAGGAGATACGCTACGCATTGTATGCTGATATATTTATATCTCGTTCCGCTACGGTGGTTCCGATACAATATCCCGCATGGCACGGGTATGTTTTTCATCGTGTTTGGTGAGCGCACCGCGGAACTCGCTGGGCCCGATTGGTACAGGCAATCTAAAAAATATCTTTTGTTTGACAAGGCTGCCACTGATACTATCGGCAAAAGCCAGCCACGTGTGCTTGACAGCCTAACGGGTAATTTTATTCCATGGTAACTCATTTGTTTTTTTTTACATGCGTTAAAATCTTACTAATGGAAAAAGGAATAAAAATGTTAAATTAGCCTTGAAATAGATCTAATGGCTATTTACTACCTATGTGTTTATGTAGCTTTGATTGTGATTCTCTTACATTAAAGCCCGTCCCAGACATAGCTATAATATATATAATATACCAAAATATATATTATAGCTCTGTCTGTGATGGGCTTACTCGTACTCATACTCTTTATTGATAATATTGTTAAATATTACATGTCACGTTAAAAATACATAAACAAACTACTACAATACTTAATTATACATATACTATTAGTTATGGTTTTAACGCAAGTAAAAATGTAACTTGAGTTTCCTTGGGATTCCCTAATTAATGTAGGTATGTACTTCAAAGGAAACAATAATGGTGATGACTTCACATCCTGGAACATTAATAAATTATTGTTAGGTACTCTCATTACGCATCTAATATTAATGCTATTCATTGCTACTCCTCTCCATTATTTATTCACACTGTTTACACACCAAAAGCGAATTTCGAACGAATGCCCTTGCTTTATTTTACCGAATCCTATCCAATGACGTCAATTCGTTCCGAGAATGTAGTCTTCCCAGAATCTGTCCATCCGTATTCCGTACATTATTACCTCATTTATTTAAAACTGCCGTTTGCTCGCATTTGCTTGGAATGCGGATTTAAAGTATATTTTCTTAGTCATGTTAATTCATACTATTATTACTTGTATTGTTCTTAATTGAATCGTTGCGAGTGGTATTTAAAGGATAATAAATGACAATTGGGAATGATTCTTCGTAAGTGTATTTTAATAAATGTAGGCGAGCTAAGTCGATACAATTGACCCATCAACAGCGTCATTCTTCATTGAGTCAGTCCCTCCCTGCTCGTTTGCTCACTGGAGCTTGCCTGGACCTCTTGGCAAAGTGTAATGCCGCAAATAGAAACGGCTAAGGGGTAATTGGGGACACGCGTTAATTATTAATGGCAGCTTGTGGATAACTTCCCAGGCAGAGAATTTTGTTTTATTTTTGAGACAGTTAACCCGTTGACATGGTTTTTTTTATTAATTTATGCGATATTGTTTGTTTAAGTATCTGAAATGTGCCGTATAGTACCGTAAAGGTATGATTCCGCTGCCGACTGCATACAGCAACTGCACGTGCCGCCGCACTCCAAGTTGAATCGTAATGGTATGCGTAAAAAACTCAATTTGAAATGAGCGGAGAAGTGTCGCAACAGCACATGCCGCTCACTCTTTGGGACTTTTAGTATCATGACTACGATTCAATTTGGAGTGCGGCGGCACGTGCAGTTGCTGTATGCAGTCGGCAGCGGAATCACACCTTAAATCAAGATGTGCCGTATCGGATCGCATGGGCCATCGTTCATAGTTTATATAGAATTATTGATGATGTATGAATAATACACATATGGAATATTGTGAGTCCGGACAGCAAAAGAGAATAGAGGCAGGCGGATCGGCAAGGTTGTTGATAAACGCGCGGGAAGGACACGGCTGCGGGCCAAGGCCTCCCGCACCTGCCTGCAGCGCCCCGCACCGCCCGGGACCACCCCACACCTCTGTTGTCTTTGTTCCTAACTCGAACTAACTCTCATTCGCTACTGAGATACACCAACCTCACCAATTATATTTCAATACTGATTCATTTCAAGCTACACTCAGACCTTGAGCGCGTCTTAGGTTTACTTGGTTTTTGTGTGGTTTTTCGCGCCAATTAACGACACAACCTAAATGGAGTGTCTGTTTAGGTATCGCCCAGGCCGGTGGGTGGCCCTGACGACCGCAAACTAGGCTGAAATATAAGTTGTCCGACTTTATGTAGGTGGTTACACCTACCAGAGGTAGGTGTTAACCTACTCTGGTTGAAGGATTCTGTCTACGCGACTTGGGCGAATTTAATGGGTATCCTTGCAAGCAAGGCGAGTGCGTGGCCTGCGCGGGGGGCGGCCGGTTCATTGAGAGCGGCGAATGAATGGGCGAGATGAGTCATCGGATCGATGCCGCGCGCCGCCTTCCCTCCCCGCGCCGCCCTCGCCCCCGCACCCCTTGTTTCGCCAACATCATGCACCCTCCTCCCCACGTCGCACGCATCTCTTTAGTGCTCCTTTCTGCAGAGCCTACCCTACCTCGTTCGAATGTTGCCTAGATTCCAACATTTCCAAGTCAAAGATGGAAGCCCCGAAACGACTTATTGAAGAGTCATTATTTTAAATACTTAACCTAAGTTTTTGATGCTATTTATTTATTCTCCAATAAAAAAAACGTAACAATTCCACGGAGCAAAGATATATTGTCTGGTGTTGCTGTTGACTATTATAAAAAACCAAAGCATTATGAAAATTACATAAGCACGTAAACAAAAACCAAACCAACAAGGTTAAAAAAGAGTGGACGAAAATCGTACGCTGCAACCTTAATTTATCACGAGCCTTTCTCGCTGAACGTGACAGGGGATGGATGGCCAACTGCGGCAATTAGCTGTCGTGAAAACAGACTGGACCAACGGAGCTTGAGGGTCACTGAGAGCGAGGCCAATTTAGATACTCTCCACATAAAATATTGTAGAATTTAAGTGTAAATTGCATGGTCTGCCTAGAATAAATTGGCACTTCAATTGTCAAAAAGGAACACGGTTTCAAAATGGTAATCTCTTCAACGGGCTTCAAATGGCACCAGGACTTAAAACGATTTCTTACTGACGTGCCGTCGAGCATTCGATGGATTAATGTTTTTAATTATCGACTGAAAGTGACAGTACCAGGCTAGCTGATACACGAGTTTTCGATAAAATGAACAATCGCAGTTAATATCGAATGAAATTACATGTTTAATATTGTATTTCGCCATTTTAAGGCTATTTGTAGTGCTAGTTCGACATGGATCGAGTGTGCATCAGGCGGCTGCAGTGCGTCGGGCTATCCACCCGAACAGCCGACCGACTACCTGACATGAGTATGACCCGATCATGCACAAGTTCAACCGCCTTCGGATAACGATAAACCTTAGGTACTGCGATCGTAATTTACCTACTATGGGGCTTTTTTATTTCTCTTTCTAACTCATTAAGAATATTAAGACAAATACACCACGGTCATAAATAAAATATGTTCAATCAGTCACCAAATAGCAAAGAGTATAATAAGTATATTGCTAAATAGCCACGGTTACTAAAAGTACTCAGTCAGTGTCACTTAATGGTAATACCAGTTAGTTGTCTTCTATGGTTCGGCGGATGTTTTTGAAGTTATGGTGATGTGTGAGTGTAAATTAAGCGATTACCTACTTTATTTTGCTTTAATTAGTAGCTACTTAAAATATTTTAGGTTTATTGTTGCTGTGATTAATTCTAATATGTCAGTAATGCTGCCAAATAACTATTTTAATTTAATTGGAAGTAAGATTGTTGACTATTAATCGAATTATCAAAAAAACAGGGATTTTGATGAAAAATCCCCAAAAAAGACCAAAGTACCGAAACATCGGTATTAATACCGAAATCCCGGGATTGAGATTTGAATACCGAAACTCAATCCCGGTATTGAGTATGGTCCGGTATTGTATGCTCTAATGGCCAGTGTGTGACGGACATAATAGGGGCGGCATTAGCATCACAATGGCGGGAGTGGGCAGGAAATGCGGTGGAAGCGGCGACTTGCTGGACGCTGGACGTCCACTGTCCAGCCCGTCTGCAGTTGCCTTTGTTCCGTAATCCGAGCGCTCGAGTATCGAGGGCAATATGATAGCGTCGATACCTTTGTATCAATCAACCAAACTATGCTATGAAGTATGTTTCTTAATAAGGCGTTAAACGAGCTGACAAGCCGTTTGATGTTTATTAATTATTACATTTTCTTTCGTAATTTGGCTGGTTACACTCTGCTTTTTCAGTTTTCCAGTTCACATTGATGAAACTAGGTCAAAATTTAAGGCACTATGTTATAAATCTTTTTATTAAACGGACGTTTGTTTCTTCTTATCAGGGGGCGGCCCTAGTACCTACGGCTTTTGCAGGGTTCTCAGTCCATATTTTAGTGATGTCTTACATTGACAGTACACTCTATAAAACCACAACTAAAATTGAAGTACTACGTACGTTATATCAGTTGATTTTTAAGCGTTGCTTCGGTTAAATATTTTTTCTTAATCGCGAAACATCAACCTCTTCAGTCGAGTATCCTACTAAAACATCTGCCATACCATACATATCACATACATGCAGCCTTCACTCACTCATGGATTAATTTTAGCGACCCGTACATTCGCCTGGAAGTACCAGCAGTAATTTTTATTGCGACGTTAGCACGAAGCACGTAGTCAACATTTAGTAAAACTTTCCACGTGACTGTATTAACAAGCTCTCTCAAGTCATAACGTCTACGTACTACTAACGTAATGGCCAGTTTGTATGGCTCTAATACCTGACATGTGAAACTTAGATAGATTTCGAAAAGTCGCTTATTATATCTATTTGCTTCCTTCAAACACAATCTCAAAAGATGTTTAACAGAAAAGCAAATAGGCAGTAATTATACAGATGTCAATCAATTCGAGTGACGCGCTAAATGCTAACTCGATGCTTACATATATTGAAAACGGCAAAGGCTGCCGATCGTATCGTAATGAATGGGGAAACGTCAATGAAACAAAAAGAATGAATGAAACAAGTCTTGAATAACGTTTGATCTACGAGTGTTCGCCGATTGTTAGCACAACTAGGCTGTGCTAAAGCTCAGCGTCTAATGGTCGTATGTCATACCTATTATACAACACATGCGATTATTAGTCTCTGAGGTGTAGCATTAGATTTGCTATACGTTCTAATGAATGGATAGCATTGTTATGAGTATGTTAAACAAGAATACATTGAATTTTCCATTTATGTGTGTGATAACGTCATCGTGTTCGTAACAAAACGTATACGTTTTAGTTTATCAACTCACCTTGAGTTTAATTCACACCATTGACGACTGGATTGTTATGGACGCATTATCTACCTCTCTTTATTTTCTACGGTGGCTTCCGCTTCACAGAACAATAAAATTAACGGTTACCCTTCTCATGTTCACTGCGAGGCAAGGTATTACACGTACAATAATTGCTAAGGCAATTCGCCCACCTCTTAAAGTGAATAAGCGCTTAAATTAAACCCCACTTCCCAGAACCCTGTGATATTTCTCGTATGGTTTTATTTAATTTCATAGTTGTAGTTCAAACTCAAACGTGTGGAAATCCACAGTGGACACGAGAGTGATAGAATCAACGCCGTAATTTACGAGCGTGTTTTTCGTAGCTTCCACGTTACATATTAATCGCGAGTTCTTTCAACTTGATTAATAAATCATAGCCCCGCGTTTTCCTTTGCTTGCTCAAAGTAATTTTCCATCTTATACTCTTCTATTATTTGCCCACTCGATTTCATAACACAGTCGGTTTTGCACTTCAGCAATCATTTAGAAATTTATTAGGTATATGAAATGAGGCATATATTATACTTGATACAAAACTGTTTTAACTGATTAGTCGGTTTTGTTCCAAAACATTGAGAAATATTAACATCGTCAACACATAATATCATAGAAATGCGTCATAATCTCACGATGATATCAGATTCAATTATTGAATTCGTCATTCAACTATCTATGCAATACATTTTATGCGTTCTCTTGTAACTAATGTAACGGTATGACATAGACAGTAAGTTGTGAATGTGTTTGTTCGCAGGCGACTTCCCCGAGTTCCACCGCGCCTACCCGGAGTGGTGCAGCGAGGCTGGGGCCCAGCACGTACCGCACCTGCCCCTCATGGGGCTACGGTCAGTACAACTAACAATTTTACAACACTACCACACAACACATGTATTGTATAGTGCGTGTCAAGTCAACCACGAAGGCGCGCCCCTCCACAGCCTAATCCGTACAATGCGCATAGATTAGTATGAGACTCGCTGTGGTGGGGCGCGTCGTCGTGGATGGCACGCACTATACCTAGTAGTATGATTGCGAATTACCTACAGGCCTCATGTCCAACAAATCAACGGCCATGACGAATCCTGAACAAAGTTTGTAATCACGACCATCTATTTAATTATGTTTGGCAGAATATGTTGGACTTGTCTTGTTTGCTCCCGTATCACGAAGCCAGTTTTGTCCTCTAATAACATGTGTTATGCCCGTAATTAAATCAGTATGAGAATTTCTAGAAGCCCTCGTTTGAAATGCGCCGCGATAATTACATGATCGAGGAAAATCGCGCACGCGTGGGAATCCGATCTCGGAGCATGAGCCGTTTTGCTTGATCGCCGACTATCGGTGGAAAAAGCCGACGGCCGACCGATTCCGGTACAACTGGCTTTCTTAATAAGACCTCGTTGAGAAGCTCCATAATCGTATTCCATGGGAAACGATTACACTGCCTCTATATTACAGTTTCTAATGCGCTGCTTTTTATTAGTGACAGGACGAGACCATTAAGTCAATTAATAAAAGCGAATAATATGTAAATAATGTCGGTTTCCTCGATAACGTGCATCCGGTATTTAACTCGAACTAGAAAACATGAATATTCCTAAAGTGAATAAAAGCTCTGCGACTTAGTTTAGTTTATGTTAACTAAGGATAAATACTCTGTCGCAACATGAAAACAGTATCTTCTGATTTTAGATTGAGAAAAGTTTTTTGCACCTACGTAATGCACACCTGCATACCAGTTTGTTTGTACATGGCGAAGTACAAAAACCTACACTGCCGAGACAATGTAGGTGCAATGTGATCGACAAACCTGTCTCACTACACTAGTGACTAAAAGTCAATTGCGTAAATAATACGTAATTCATGTTTCATCATGGAAATACTATTGCGCTGTCCGTTTCAACTGTTTACAGATTCACTCTTATTAAATGAGCTTGCATTAGTTACAATAATTATTATAATGATGACTGCTAGCGCATACGGTAATTTATTATGTAATTAGTATCAGCTGCTAGTTACTTTTTATTAATGATATCATATGTAAGATTTTGTATTGTTTTTCGATACTTAACTAGTCATTGGGAATACAATAGAATTGTGTTTTTGCGTTCGCAGTTTCTCAGTTCAGTCACGTAATAAATGAAGTGGAGTGACATTTACTCAGCACGCGGTAATTACTCTCCCGCGAATGATTTTATGTCGGAAGGCAAGAACTCAGCTCCCTAAGAAAATGGCAATTGAACCTATATTAGGCGTACGTGCCGCGTACGATCCACGCAAACAGTCTCAGTACAACATGCGCATAGATAGATTAGTATGAGACAGTCGCCTGCGCACGTCACTATCATGCTCGCCATTTATTTATTTGCATTGAAAACTCTTATCCTTTAGCAAACAGCTGGCCGTTGCCGAGATTCATTGAAACGCTTCAATGTCAAATATTCGATTCTACGATTCCATTCATCATTCCGTGACTGTTCACTAGTGGCTGTTTAATTCAGTTGGAAACATTCGAATCGGTGCGATTGCGATACGATCGCTTTGTATCGAGTTATCAAAGGTTTCGTCTTGCCAAATTAAGAAATCTATTGAGCGGATACTGTTGTTTTCTTAGATTCGCGTTTTCTTTCGTAACGGCCAATTACCAATTTGTTTGTACATATTGTTAGTAATACAGAGAGCAATTGAATTGCAGAAATCATAGTTTAACGAACTATAGATAGCTTCGAAAATGTACAGCTATCTATAATTCGTGTAATGATAGGCAATTGACTACTGGCAATCGGGTACCAGCATGTCTAATCGAAGGTAGATTCGAAAATTGAGTAAGAATTTAATCTTTGACCTTTTACAAAGACGCTGGGCACACGGCCGTATCGGAGCGAGATTGGCTGCGCGTTGACGCATTGCAGGCGCCCGAACCGGCTAATGGACCCGTTCATCATAGCGTTGGATTACCGCAGAAACACCATATCTGCCTCACTCACACTTTCAATCTGAACCTTACTTGATGGAAAGAGAGCTGAAATTTTTAGCATAAGCCAAAGCGTGATACGATATTCTGAATTCGTGAACTAAGTTTCGTGAGTTGGGCGCAATCGGCGCGAGTCGTAACGCCTGAGCGATTGTAGTTGGCCGCGTTGTAAGTTGTAGTGCATTGCATTAGCGGTGAAACCTAGTGTTACGCGCGCTCTCAATGGAGAGCACCGCCATTCATGCATCAAACGATAACCGGGAACGAACCTTAAGAAGTCTGACGCGCAGCTCTACTAACATAAGAAACTTACGAGTATGAAACGACATCTTTCAGTTATTATAAAAATACGTATGAAATAACCTCCACAACCACAATAGCTCTTTGGACTTTTACTTTATTAAGAATGCCTATTTGGTCTTAATGGAACACCAACATCTCTCTAGCAATAGCGCAGTTTTATATATATAGTTCTTTTTTTCTGTAGACTCATCTGCTGCCGTTTTATTATCACTCTTTCTTGAACTCCTGCCACACCCTGGAGTGGAACGGAATGAAAACGGGGTCATCTGCTTGAGACCACAGCGTGCCCGGGCGTCAGCGTTTGCCAGACGCGCGCCAGTATCAGGCGACCACCCGGCCACGCGTTACGAGCAGCAGAAGGCCGTGTGGTCGGCAGAGACCCGGCTCACACCACCATTCACTACCAACATTTTTTTTTGCATCGTGCGGTCTACATCCAAAGAAACTAGCGATGACGGTCCATCGCCACCGAAGAAATAATGGTCTGTGCTTGGAGTGGCGTACCTGCCGGTATTGAAAGCTTACAATAACAATGCTGGCTTCTTACGGTGGTTGCCTGATGCAGGCAAGGCAATAGTGGCGCTGACGGTTTTCGGACGTATGACCCTCTGGGTTAAAAATATGCTTGTTTTATTTTATTTACTGTATATTATCCAATCTAAGCTACAGTTATAAAACGAATACAGAAAAAAAACTCATTCATGAATTATATATACCTAAGAGTACACGTTTTAGTGAAAATGCCCATACGTAGCATCACGTCACGCGATTCTAAAAATAAGCGTTTATATTTTAGTATTAATACCTAATCTGTGCGAACTCCTTTAATGTTGATGTTGAACTTAATTGGAGCTTTCCGCTTTGTTCCCCCCACGGCACGGCCTGCCGGCTCCTTTCGCGATAACATTTACGAACTATAAATAGGTAGCAACATTGGAATATTTTATGGTCTAAAAATCTAATGACGCCCACGCGGCCCCCGCCCCTCGCTGACGGGCGCTGTCAGATGCTATATCTGTGCGTTGTATATCAATGGTGAAGGAAACATTTATTTCTGTATACGGTTATGGATCACATCCGCTTGCGAAGCCTACGCCGCGCTGCGTGGGTTCCGCGCTATCTCCTGGCAAGTGGCTCCCGTCCTCGAGGAACGCGACTTCGTTTTTCAATTTGATCGCCGACAAAGGACGCGGCCTAATGCACGTAGGCGAGACCTTGGCGCGGCCTCCAGCCCGCGCGGGTAACTTGTTAACAGCGCACGAACGTCCCTTAGATATTCGGGTTGCGAATAAGCCACTCTCAACAATTCGTGTTCCTGGCATTGCCTTACAAACTAAGCCTAAAAACTATCTCGAATCAAAAGTAGTTAATAGAGCAAAGTAAAACGATGTTTATTGACGAACAAGTTAATTAAATTTAAAAAATAACACTACACGAAACAGCTAAGAATCATATCCTCCATCGAAACTTTCGGTTAAAAAAACGCACTCAAATTGGTTCATCTCTTTAGGGAGCTAGTAGCTCCGAGCTACGATGTCACAGACAGCCACACATATACACAGATACAAATGTTAAACTAATAACAGCCCTTTGCGTTACGCGTTGGGGGTTAAAAACACCGCTGGAAATCGCTAGCTTATAGGTACTTATTACGAAATTATCTTATTTATCTTCGAAGTATCATAATTCATAATCATAACCTGTAGAGGCGGGCAGGCATGGTGAGTCGCAGCAGGTACGGGTGACGGCGCGGCGAAGCCGTGACGTCAGCGCCGACGACGGCGCGACTCGCGTGATTTCATTCACTAGCCAAACCGCGGTCACGGCCAGATAAGCCAATCTCGAACCATTCCACCCCTTCATTACCACATCCAAACCCAACTTGCGTCAAAACCCATAACCCATTAATTACACCCGCAGGTATTTCCACTTCACCCGATTAGCCCGCTCGGCTGTAACCATCTATTTTATTGTTTCGCTTTGTGAAAAACTTGACTACACGCGCCAGACGTCAGTATGTAATAAATTATCACTTGAATGCATTCCTCCGTTAAACTAAACACTGACTCAACTTTGCCTACTTCGGCTCGGCTAAAGCTAATTTATTCCATTTGATTGTAAAACAACGACGTTATGTAGTAGTGAAATATTCTTTCTGTTATTCTATTCATATTTAACATCATCATCGAGCTGTTTCTTCGTTGCTATCGCTCATCACCATCAGGTTATACATATGAAGGTGACGTAGGTGTTGAATTTGAACTCTACCGTTACCCGAGTCGAGGTTGTATCTCGGAACAGCATTCATTCTCCATAAACCGTCTTATACCTACCACACTTGAGATTTGTTTCGGCGCGTATCATACATACAAAAGAGGCCGCTCAAAGTTAAGTTCAAACATGTATTTGTCATTAAACTTGACTCGTATCGATCAATATAATTTACGAAAATTACAAATAAATAAATAAAAAATTACAATGTGTTCAATTTACAAAACCAGTAAATTTTATGAAAACGATAATTCGCAGCCACTATCCGTATAGACTACTCTTTTCAAGTATCAAATTATTTAGACGAATTGGAATTATTTTGACGAAATATAATTTGCACCGATTCCTCGAACAACTTGTATGGCGAATCGGTACAAATTATTTCGTCAACCATACATATAGGTATAGGTAATTTTTGATTTGAGTTGAGTGAATTTTTTAATTCATGTGTTTTTGGTCACCGTTCATTTGTTTGCTTTGTATTAGAGAGTTTAAGTTTTTTTTAGTCAAACTATGCATTTTGCGAGATAATAATCATTAATTGAGTTGGAAGAGACAATTTAACTTAAATGACGTCAAAGTAGAACACCCAATTAGCAGAGTCAATTCATTTGCTAAAGTTTAACTACCCGCTTGTGAATTCTATACAGCACAGCTCTTTTTTTTAAATTTATTTACCTACATTAAAAATTCTTATTTTAGTTTACACAAAGAAGTGTCGTCAAACCCTATGGGGTTTGTATCGACACAAGCATTCGCGGACAATAAATTTAGTATGATTACCTACGTAAAATGCGCTAAAAGTTGTGTATAACATATTGATACAGAAAAAGAAAAAGGACTTTACTTACTCTTACTTTTTGCTTTGATTGATAAGGAACTCAAATGCCTTACCCGCTTTCGGATGAAAGCTATTCTGTATAGACCGCGCATTAGACGTTAGGCTCGGTCGCCGGCGGACGGGCGTAACCGCGAACGACCTCGACATACTTGCCGGTAGTAGGTAACCTGCCATATTTCACGCCATCACCAATTAGACTATACCGAGCAAGTGTAACATCGGTCATACCACTTTGACTTACTTGTTTATTGTATCTTCGAATCCCTCTCCCGAAGCGTGATTGAGAATGTTAGGCGCTTTCTGGTTTCGTCTGAGAGGTTTTGTGCGTGAGCCATTAAAATTCCTTGTCCACAATGGGCCGGCCTTCATAATTCACAAAATAAGTGGATAGTTAAAAATGTTTTAGTTTCAGTATCACCTTGTTCGAACATGATATGCCTGTTTTATCCGTTACATAGAAGTACTACAATACATATAATTATTTAGTAGTTAAGTAGATTAAGACTTTAAAAACTTGACTATCCATGCGAAGCCGGGCGGAGTCTCTAGTAATTTACCTATTAAAACATCTTAAATATATGTAATTTATAAATGAATAAACTTCAAAACTTTACGATTCTTGAAACTCTGAGAAACTGTTCATAGACTAAGCTCTATGGAGTTAAATATAAGTAATATAAGTATATCTAGTCTCAATTACTATTACTCGAGAATTTTATATTATCTTGCAAAGTAAAAGTAAGTAATTAGTCTTTAACTAGCTGGTCGAAGTCCTGAGGGGAATGTACTCTGACATTAATAAAACCTTGCTATTGCGCGTCTAGTTTTATTACTCCATATTTGTATTAGTCAGATAAAGAAATAAACATAATTTTTATGTGTAAAGATCTCGCTAATAATACTGATACAATATTTATTTAAAGCGCAGTTTTACAACGTCCTCCGTATAAGCGACGGGTTAAATCCTTTAACCGGCCTCGTTAGTCGTCCTGCGCGGATGGGAACTAGTAAGGTGGGCATTAAAAAACGTCCCTTGCAACGGTCATTGGCAGCGGCAGCAGGCCGCATTCCAGCGGCGCGCACGCCCACACGCCGCTGCCCGCGCCCGTGCCCGCGCGGTCAGCTAGCCCGATTAATCTTCAGTAACCATCATACAACCTGAAATCGATGCATCCTCGACTAATTCGCCATTTACAACAATACCAACATAGTTTCGTGAGAAAGTTTCGCGATAAATTTTAATTTAGTCATAGTCAGTCCGGACGTAAACAACTTTTTTGTTTACCAGGATAAGTTTTATATGTTGCTGATTCTGAGTAAAATGTCAGCTTATTAGCAAGTAACTGAACGATTAGGTATCACTGTCGTGACGCTTGTCCTTGTTCCGAAGGAAACGGAGGTTGAATTACATGTATATGAATTACCTTTAGTTATTGAAATTTGCAAGGTTTTGTTATTTTGATCCATTCTCAGCATCTCGATATCCTCTCTGTTCTCTATACAATATGCATTACATATCATTGTAGGTACGTACCTACAAGTTTATACTTTATTATGTTCACATATAAGACTAAAATATCTGGGCGGCCGAGCTTTGTTCGGTGTTTTGTACTGTATGTCACACCCTAATAACTCAGCTGATCACAGCTGATACACATCTGATGGAAACTTCCCAAATCCCAAATATAAACGTTTGTACTTTTTCCCAGAACTAAGGAATGCAAGAGACCTTGATATTGATTCCAAGAAAATAATATTAAATAAATTACCATATGTTCTATTTAGCATACCAAACTTTTAGTATAAAAGCAGTGTATTTTTACTCAATAAATGAGTATTACTTCAGTATTTCCTCGAGTCTCGTCTTATCATTATAACCCGTAACGTTCCACACTTCATGGCAACCCTGCCAGACGGGCTGCTCCAGGCAGTGAACAAGTGCCAGAACCAAGATACTGAGTGCAGGTCACTTAATAGCGCTCCTGCCAGAGCACCGCACACTTCAGTTTTCCCGGGCATGAGACCTAGCTAGATCGATTGCTCGTCCCCGAAAACCCCCACAAACCAAATATCATCAAAATCGTTAGAGCCGTTTCCGAGATCCCCGAAATAAATAAATATATATATATATATATATATATATATACAAGAATTGCTAGTTTAAAGATATAAGATATACCGTTATTTTGTGCATGGCATTTTGGCACGCGCCGCTACCCGCTCTCTGTGTGGCTTAAGCTTAATACTCACCCTAGTTAAATTAGAAATTATTAAACTTTAATTTCCAAGCGAGTATACAACCAAAGATATCTTTACACTTGACTTGAATCGTAAGTGTGCGTTCGTTTGGTTGTTACGCTATGTGGTGGCGATTGTAAAGCCTTCGCTCGACTCTAGTTTAGGACATGTGTGCGGGCGGCCACCGGCCAGCATGGCCTGTGCCGGTACCCACTGCCCAGTGCCCACTTAGGAGTTCATTAATAACGCGGGCCGGCGTGTCACGGTTTCCGGCCGCGCGGCCCCATTCAAACACATTCGATTCGCACGAACCTCGTCGCAAGTTACACAATGCAGTTTACTACCAGTGCCCACTATGAGCGCCTTTTCAGAGACAAATATCGTTCGCTATCGTGCGCTGTTTTTTTTTTCATGTGTTATCTTTCCCAAACTCGTGTGATCTTTAACACTTCATTATTGTGTCTTTTTTTTTTTAATTAAATAAGGGATTACTCTTGGCCAGCATCTTGCCAGGAGGCAAAGACGGGGCCGACGATGAAGCAAGCTCACCCAGAAAATGCATATTCACTCGTGCAGGGAATGCCAAACCTTAGCAGTGCGCATTATAAATGATGATGAAAAGCGCTTGGCTGGAGTAAGAGGAATGTTTTTCAGAATGTAGGTAGGTGTTTATCTTTGGCCGCTGGCTGTTGTATTCGTTGTAAGAACTTCAATGCTGCAGGCGAATCTGCTCCCCTTTGTTTGAAGGGACGCCCACAGATTTTACCATGAATAAACAATTTGTTAAACGTCTATTTTCGGCGCGGAGTATGTAGCTTTGTCTGATCTCGGTCGGTACTGCTGGCCGTGGTCACCTATAGTCGTGTTGTTTATTGTACGTGGGTTAGGAGTCCTAACTAGTGCCTTAACAATGGTCCAAAAGTTTGGTCCAAAGTTACGACCATTGTTAAGGCACTAGTCCCACCGAGAATATAGGTACTCTCATAGTATTCTACTCGTATTAGCTAGACGACCGCTTTGGCTTAGTTGGTTGTGACCCTGCCTACGAAGCTGGTTGCGGCTGGGTTCGAATCCCGGCCGGGGCATTTATTTGTGTGATGAGCACAAATATTTGTTCTTGGGTCTTGGATGTTTTCTATGTATTTAAGTATTTATTTATCTATATTGTCGTATGTATATTGTCGCTTAGTACCCATAGTACAAGCTTTGCTTAGTTTGGGACTATGTTGATTTGTCCACAAATATTTATTTTATTTTCTCGCTCAAGCGAGAGGAAATATTATGAGAGTACTCGCTACTCGACGGCGGTGGGACTACCATCTTCTTAGGCATTTAATTCGTCCACATTTTAATCGATTACATTGTGGAACGAAAATTTGTCATATACAATTTATAAGGGTCAATTTCGTGTCATAACGGAATCAATTAATAGGTAGTCTAGAAATTTTAGAAATAAAGGAAAAATTTAAAAACCTAGGCACCGAGCAGGGT
This sequence comes from Cenopis cana, assembly GCA_951800055.1. NCBI lineage: Eukaryota > Metazoa > Arthropoda > Insecta > Lepidoptera > Tortricidae > Cenopis > Cenopis cana. Next base: position 15,351,625 of record OX637479.1, on the reverse strand, counting down.
TTTTCAATTATTCCTTTATTTCTAAAATTTCTAGTTTGCGTTAGCAGCGTTACTGCTTAATACTAAATTAATTGTAGTCTAATTAAAAGCCTTAATTATGGTCCAAAAATTTGGTCGTCGCCCTCGCCCACATAGCAACTTATTATTTTATGGGCTTATTTTAGAGATCGCTGATGTAGGAGCGTTTCCTCGCTAATTAAGTACACGTGCCGCGTCAAATATAAGAATATAACGTAGTCTCACACGTCTGTCAGGAGGCCTTAGTGTCTACTAATTCTGTACTAACAACCTTCCTGTCTGTATCTTGCGGTTTAGCCTTTACCCTTTGCGCAGTCATCAACCGGCAATGTGTAAACCAGCAAAGCGGTATAAATCCCAGAACTCAGAATTATGGAATTAATATTCATTTACTCATAGGAATAAATAAACAGCCAAATTAAATGATTCATCATAACATAACAAAAAAAATGCTTCTAACCACTGCGTGATTCTTGCGAAATCGGGCTCAATTCGTCCGACGGGACCAGCCAACATTGACCATGTTTAGCGTAGGCACTACCTACAAACATAATTTATAAAGTACCTCACTTCGAATGATTAGTAACCATTTGCCCACAGTGAAGAAGAGGGCATTAAATGCTTATATTCCAATACCTACACCACGTCACGAATAGTTACAAGTCTGACGAGTACAGTAGATAAATAGGTAGCTACTACATATATATATAACATGAATAATGATTAATATCTGGGCGGCCGAGCTTTGCTCGGCGTTTTCCGGGCATGAGACCTAGCTAGATCGATTGCTCGTCCCCGAAAACCCCTACATACCAAATTGCATCAAAATCGTTAGAGCCGTTTCCGAGATCCCGGAAATATAGATATATAGAAATATATATAGATATAAACAAGAATTGCTCGTTTAAAGATATAAGATAAACACTTTTAATTAGTCTGACTCAGAATTCTTAACAAACGGAGCGGCGGGCCGTAAGTTTTGCCTCGTATTTCCCCAGTTACGGCGTGACATCATGACGTTGTCTGTGAACTAAATGAATGAGTTACTCGTCAACGGCAGAACGCACCTCGAGTCTTGGTCGCGATCAATCGAGGCGGCGGCGTGATTGCCGCCGCCGGCGGCGCGTGGGCGCGCTGCCTGAATGGCCGTCGATCGCCCACGCGCGCCTACGCTCGCAACACTGCCTACTACCACGACATACCTCCACGTACATTATGTTATGTATGTACCTACACCCACGACGCCCACGCCTTTGTCTCTTGTAAATAGTAATCTGATTATACCGTTCACGTAACACTGATTCAATCAGCACTGCCGCTCATGCTCTTCAGCGCGCCCGCCCTGGGCAGCTTCATGGAATTAATATATTGTAGTACATACTTAGGCTGCCCTCAGCGCCGCTCCCGCCCCGTCCGTCAGCATCTGATTAGCCTTGGACTTTTGGCATCTTATTCGATGGTTTACTCAAAACCAGAATCTCCTAAAAAAGTAGCAAAGGGTGATAGTCGACGACGGATATAGGTAGGTGCCTATTATTAAAGTTACACTTTAATGAGAGCAGCTACATATTTGAATTAAGATAAATAAATATAGTTATGTTTTTTTTCTGTAGAGAACAAGGCGTGGGTTGTCGCATTCGAAGCAGTAAACTTGTTAGTCGACGTCGACTAACTGCGTGTAGGTACTCCGCCCGACTAGACTGCAGTCTGCATCCTATCCTGTGGTCTTGCCCCGCGGGGGCGGCGCGCTCTCAATGGAAACAAGCATTGCAATTCTTTGCCGTGAATCAGTTGCCACTTCATTGATAGATAATGTGTTGATATAAATAAAACTCTTTCGATTAGGGTCCCTATTTATTTATTTATCTTATGGTAATTATTTCGAACCGAGAGATTTTCGAGAGAATAGTATGGTTGCCAGTTACTAGGTATTAAGACTGTGTAATAGGTAGATATACGAAACAAATAGATAGAAATTTTATTATTACAGTTACAGCAGTACGTAATCGGCATATTCACCACAGTGTAAAAGCAGGTAGGCGTTTGCCAGGAATCTTTGAATTAAGAACTGTTAACTAAATAAACTAGGTAGGCGTTGGTTGGTGTTTGATAACGTTATCTAGTTAGAAGTTAATCAGCGGGTGCAAGCGTGGGCGCCGCCGCCAGAATGCGGCGGGCGGATTGCTCGCCTAATTTGATAGCTTTCAAAATTGCAAACTGAATGGCGGCGAGACGGCTGAGATGGTGGTTTTGGAATTGTCGTCCCCCGCGCGGGCGCGCTGCGTGGGCGACCATTGAGCCGCGGGGCCGGGGGCAGGTGAATGGCGCCTCCACCGCCCCTCCCATTGAGCTCCCGCATCGATCCGCCGTCCCTCGCCGCCCTGCCGCGCCGCGCAAGCCTACCCAGACCTACAACCTACCCTCCGACTCGACTACCATATACCAGATTTACGTAACAATGTCTTTATACACTAACTACAATATACACTAACTACAATTTCCAGACAAGCAGTTTCCTTTTTTATCAACTTCAATATAAAACTACGAGTTTTCCCAGACTATTTCATATTAAGCATACCGTTTGCCGCTCTATGGTAATTAGTAAAACACTGTATTATGAGAGTTAAAACCTACAGATTCAATTGCTAGCCAAATTCAAAGTACGTATTACCGTTTGTTTCATAAATGCATTTGCTTGGATTCACTGCATTCAGTCAAGCAAGACTGACTTCACGTCTGCATCTGCAATTAGAATTCGTTTTATCCAAATTATTACTACTACTAAGTAATATGAAAGGGTCCGCACAGAAAACCGGCCGGGAAAAAAGCGTTCTGTGCGGAGTTGCGGACCCTTTCATATTAGTTCGAATATTACAACCGGTACCGCCTCCGCACCGCGCCGCCACCGCTGTCAGTGCGTTTCTAGCTTAAAGTATAAAAGTGTCCATTCGGCTCGACCCAACGGTCCGCAGCGGGTTTCCAAAGAGTATAGAGATAACTAAAGTGTACGTGTCGGCCTGTTTCAGGTCCCTGCGCATCTCGGGGTCGGGGTGCGAGGAGGGGCTATCCTCGGGCTCGTCGTCCGAGTGCGAGGAGCCGCACGCGCACGCGCCCGACTTCCCCGTCGAGATCCTGCCCAACCTCTACCTCGGCAACTCCACCAATAGCGAGGACTGCGATGCGCTCGCTAGGCACAACATCAAGGTACGCCACAACACCTTAACCATGTTTTTTTAAAGATAATTTTAAAGGTCATTTTCGCCTACAATTCTTCGTTTCCTTAAGACGTCAGAGGATATTGTACTAATTTCACTTATTTCAGTAGCTTTTCACGTCTCATAAATAGCACGCCGCAAATTTTCGCGTTATAGATTGTTTTCTCAGAAACCGCTTGACGACAATCGCACGATTTTTCTAGTCTCAAAAAAACGAAGTATACCTGTCATGAGGAAGAAAAGGGCTGGCGTTTAACCACAAAGATAGTGAACTAGAAGCTAGAAGGCTTTTCTTGAATTAAGATATGGACCTCAGTTACACGAAGAAGTAAAGAGGAAACGTGTAATTTACAAGCTGCTGCTGCGATGCGATGTATACAATTTTTATAATTTTAATTTAGCTATCTTTATACACGTATTGTGGTCATCAAATTGTGACATTTGATATAAGATAACAGGACTAGAAGATCATTTTTGTTACGCCTGCCTAAAATTTTGGCTTCGCTCGAAGTACTAGTACTAGACCTTTCAGGTTATGAAAACTCTACAATCTTAAGCAAGTTATAAGAAATGTAATGTTTGACATTGCCAGTTACATCGATTGTTACACTCATCGCATCCAGGGGACTGTACCACAAAACTTTTACAAGCGTACAATTCGTTAAATACTTATGACAACTTTTCTATAGAAAATTGTACAATTTTGTCAAATTTGTGGTAAAGGGGCCGGAGTCGTAGCATCCACTACATACCCAACCCATAACAAAGTGGCGTCTAATAACCTCACTGTTCCAACATCCAGGCGTGGGTCGTGTCACGTGTGTTGATTGTCGCTTGTGCCCGCAGTACGTGCTGAACGTGACGCCGGACCTGCCCAACGCGTTCGAGTCCGCCGGCGGCGACATCAGCTACCTGAAGATCCCCATCGCGGACCACTGGAGCCAGAACCTCGCTGTGCACTTCCCGCAGGCTATACGGTTCATTGGTGAGTAATCGTTACTTCCTATCCTATAATGTAATGTAATTTAGATGTAAAGTAGCTATTTACTATATAACGCATGTTGTTTGACATTATTGGCAGTTTTATTTTTAAGAATATTGTATGCCTTAATGGCAGGTTATAATAGACTACAATTATTACCTTTAACATCTGTATTACTTACATATAACCAACAATAAAGACTTTGAATTGAATTGTTTTAAACTTGCATTTTTGCTTGTTAGGTTTAGTATTAGATTTATAGAAATTTATAAATTACATTATTATAGTATTAACTAAACGGACTCCCAATACTCAGCTTGCAATGTCCTCCTTCCGGGCGTCTACAAAATGCGTCCATTTTGACCGATCTTGAGCCAAACATTCACAACACAATACTACATGTATCTTGAGCCAAACATTCACAACATAATACTACATGTATCTTGAGCCAAACATTCACAACACAATACTACATGTATCTTGAGCCAAACATTCACAACATAATACTACATGTATTGTGTTGTGAATGTTTGGCTCAAGATCGGTCAAAATGGAGGCATACAGTGAGGGTTGATGTGCAAGTCTTCAAAGAACGAAGACGAAGTGAACTTGACGTGAGGATTTGAAGGCCTGACTACCTGCGGCCACTGGGGAGTGTGCTCGCACATTCACTGCGAAGATGGGATATTATGTCAGTTACCTGAGAGCTTACGAGCGACTCTCTCACTAGCCATCCTCTTCCTTCCAGTCGCCGTGGTCGAAATCGGCCAGGACAAAGCCTTATTTACACATGCACTACACTGCGGGTCGCGGAGGTATAACGAGTTAAATCGCTCTATAAAACCGAGCAACGTAGTAAGTCTCGTACGTGTGTAATTAGGGCCTAATAATGATGATGATTGTGTTGTGGTTCCGCAGAGGAGGCGATGTCGGCGCGGTGCGGCGTGCTAGTGCACTGCGTGGCTGGCGTGTCTCGCTCCGTGACGGTGACACTGGCCTACCTGATGCAGCGGCACCGGCTGTCCCTCCGCGACGCCTTCGAGCTGGTCCGCGCGCGGAAGACCGACATCGCGCCCAACTTCCACTTCATGCGGCAGCTGCACGCCTTCGAGCGAGACCTCGGACTGCACGAGCGCAGCGCCAGCCTGAGTAAGGTCTGCACTGTCGCGTCGAGACCCGCTTCCGAACATCCCACGCTACTCCAAAACCCAACACCATTAAACATAGTTCCATTCAGAAAGATACACCCCACTCCTATAGGCCCTTACAAGCAAAGCATAGTAGGGTATAATGCGTGCCATCCACGACGACACGCCCCTCCATAGCCAAATTGCGCGTAGATTAGTATGAGATGAGATTCGCTGTGGAGGGGCGCGTCGTCGTGGAAGGCGCGCACTATAAACCGTAGAGGCCCCCCTCCAATAGTCCAATCATTGGCCTCTTGAATGATAATTCAATGTATTTAAGCGGAATCCTTCAATACAAGTAGAAAATACATTTCATTTTTTTTTTATTTACTACACTCTAATAGTAGATAGTTTTCAAACTTGACAGGTAGAACACTTGAAAAAAATACAGCATTCAAAAGGCCAATGATTGGAGGGGGTCATACACTACATCCCAGGTAACAGAGTGATGCTGAATAAAGTTTGAGTCATAGCAATTCGCAAATATATACACCTATAATATCCATAACGTGATTACAAAGGCTATCAAAGTAGCTAAATTCTGAATAATGTTCGCTTTCGGCCTTTATTCCTCTTTAAGCGTACTAAAAGTTGTATTATGAGGTATTACCCAGACTTTATATCGCTGTTATACAGAATAAAGCATTTAAAAATGTGCTCAAATTGCGTTTATTCAAACTTTATTCAACATTAACTGTGTTACTTGGGATCGTTCCATTCAGAAAGATACACCCCACTCCTATAGGCCCTTACAGAGCGTAGTACTCGATGTGAACAAATATGGTCCGTCGCCCTGAATCGAACGACCGACACACCCGACATTTGAACACGCCAGTGGCGAGGCGTTTATAAAACTCTATTAGTGCTTTCCACTTAGTGCACGTTATTTGCGGATATGATAACTATACGTCGAATCATAATACTCATCGTATGAATTTTAAAAGTATTGAGGTAAAAATGTATGATGAAATTAACGATATCGGCCGGACCGGACTGGTTACATTTTATTTTTCCAAAAAGCTATCCGGAGACATTTGTATTTCCCTTGTAGTAGTAGTAATGAATAGCACTATTTATGACTTGTCACGACCGAAATTTTAACTGTAAGAGATGCATCAATATGTATCATGATTCTCATGAAGAAATCATTCGTATATTCACATCTCATCGCTATGTAGTGTAGATAAATCGCTTGCCACTCTGCTTATACCAGCTATATTTAAAATTTGATCCTAGGGCTGACTTTCTATACACGTTGGACATTGGTGCTCATATACCTATGTAGTTGACCACTTTGTACGTTGCGAGTTACGACTAAACCGTGCTTAAAGGCCAAGACAAATAATAACAAAGACGTAGAATATTCTATAAGGCTCTCTAAACACGAGCAGCGCCTCTGAGTAGCTTTTGGTGGTTACTAAACTTGAGACTTATTGAGACTAAACGCAAACGCGTTCGTTGAAAGATATTTATACTCAAGGTACTGAACGGAATCGGACCGAGTCGGATCGAAACATATAATTTTCCATATATAGCCAATGTCGAACGTTCGGTTGGTCAGGTCTAGGTCGAGTGTGGAGGCTAACGGTTGTGGTCGCAGGTGCTGGAGGAGCTGGGCGTGGGTGAGCTGGGCGGCGCGGCGGCAGGCGCGGGCGCGGGAGCGGGAGCGGGAGCGGGCGCGGGCTCGGGCGCGGCGCCGGGCGAGGCGTGCGGCTGCGCGGCGCCCACCGGCGTGTCGCCCGACTCGGGCATCGAGTTCGACCGCTGGAGCGCCGCGCGCGACACGCCGCAATGACAGTTCTTCACCGCGGCCGACCGGCCGAGCGAGGAGGCCGAGGTGCCCGCCGCGAGCGTGCTCGAGCGATAGTCTGCGCCGGAGTCTCCCGCGGGCGACCGACGGGCGCGGCGAGCCCCGTCGTCTAGCTAAACACGTTAGAGAGCACTTCCGAATGTCTAGTAATTTAATCTGTTTAGTGCCACCAATACTATTGATATATTTTAGTCGTAAGTGAACGGGAGGAGGTGCGATATGGACGTTGTAATTTGTAATTGGTACGCCGATTTTATAAGTTTGATAACTAAGTGTACTGACGATCTATGGATACGAAACTGAAAATGCATTCCCGAGTATATCTTCCACAATTATGCATTTTGAGTTGATATATTTACTAGGATGATTTTGCTTTTGCGACGGTATGGTTCTAGTGATCGTTTTTAAGCGCGTCGTCCTCTGTGAGGAGCGGCGCGCGTGTTCCATGGCATTAAATAACTATTTTTATGTACCTATACAATGAAGTGTAGAAAGGATTTGATATTTGGTTGTCGACTCCGACAGTTAGGGCCGGCCTGGCTGCGGTGTCGATTCAGCGGCGCACTCAGCCGGCCAGGCGACATGTGGAAGTTCATTGTTTTATTATGAATATTGTTATTTCTAGTAACACAGGGCTTCTCGAAACTCTTCCATTGTTGTTGATGTAATAAACATAATTAATTATATGTATTTGTATGAGAGTCGCGGGTGTGCGTGTGATATAGTCTTAATTCTCTACTTATATAATATAAATATACTTATTTACAAATTTTCGTAACACCGACCACTGCTGCCGAAGTTGTAGTTGTACTTTAAGAAACTAGAACCCTAGCATTCATATTTTATTTCTAAAAGTTATGCTATTGTAACTTAAGAGTATATTTATAGTAAAATATCGGGGTGATGAAGTAGAGTAACGGATTATTTTTCTATCAACTATAACCTTTACGTCGTCTCGAGCAGTAAGAGCGTTGGCAGACGACTCGTGCAGCAAGTCGCTGGGACACTACACTAGTATTTCTCTAAGGACTGTCGCCTGCGGGCGCGAGCCGCCGCGACTCGGTCGCTACTACGTGATAATTTATTTTGTAATTATGCATATGTTCATTGGCATTTATTGTTTATCCGCTGATGAATTATATTTTTCTATATGGTTGAAATGATTTTTTATCAACTTTTAGTGTGTGTAAGTGGCAAGCTTTAAAGTTAAGTACCCACGTTAACTGTGAAAGTATATTGTTAACAACTGTACATTTGTTGTAGCCTAAGATAGTGTTGAGATCCGCTTCCTCGACCCGATGCCAACAGTAGATGCAGATGATATCGTTTGATAAGTCTTCGCAATAATGTTGTAACTTGAGCATATGTTATTGTTATATTAGAACGTCTTTTTCAGTAACCAAATGTATCTTGTTTTATGAAAATTCGAGCGTAATTATTTAAGGGAGTAGAATATTCTAAATATTAACACCTTGGTTGCACTTTAGTTTTGCTCATTAGATGTCTTGCATTCAGTTTTATACGGCACTCTCAATTCAACTGGTATATTGTCTGTTTCCCACTATACATAGACGATAAGGTCACGGTCATTTAAATCCTGTATTATTCCTTCATCTCTCCGTCCATTATTATTTATTCAAAGTATAGAGAAATTAATCCTAATATTATGAATTAAGTTAGAGATGTCCTGTATAGTACTGTATGTAAGATATCTAATTATCAAAAAGATTTAAAAATTGTAGTGCACAAATCACTAAACCCTATTCGTACGAGCACGATATGAATGGGAGAGCTGATGTTCGCATCGACTTGTGTAAATATAACCGAAACTGTTGTTTCGATTGATCATTAATATGTTAACAAAGATGTTTATAATGTTTTAGACGTCTTTTAGTGCTTTTCCCCTAAGGTACCTAAAGCCACAAGGCACACGTAATATTAACCTCAAAACAAATATAAACACTGTTAATTGAAATGGAGTTTTATTTATTTTCATCTGTGGTCATCTTTCAACAGCTATTTTCATAACGGATTCGCTGTCAGCCATTTTCACATTACCATGTCCTGCAATAGAGGTCGGCTGAAATGTGTTAAGCGCGGTATAAACTAGCAGGAACTTGCGTGCAATTTTCAGTGAAATTTCATTACATTGCAGATTTTGATCGTATTCATCTTACCTCGGTAGCCCGCAGCCCAGTGTTGCCAGGTTACATTTCTTACATTTTTCGTAACTGACTGGCTCGCATAACATGTGACTTGTGTTGTAAAGGCAATTTTCATGACTTGAGAATAATAGACCTCTAAATTAAAAAGCCAAGAAAATTGTATCAAATTATGGGACCATTTATTACGAGACAATTTATTACATCCAAAGTTTTAGAAAAAGGTAACAAATTAACCCACATGGTGCGGCTGTCGCAACCAAGTATATTCTATAAGTGAGTCGTCGTGCCCAGTACGCCAAGCACTGTTTTTTTGGTGTAATGTCTAAACCAATTAAAACAGTTCATAAATGATTTTTTTCTTGATCAAAGTACACCTTCACTCCGACCTTTTAAGTGGTTGTTGGCGTGATGGGCACGACGACACAACCACTTTATAGGTTCTTGGCGGTCAAAAGTGAGCGCAATAACTCGTCAATAAACATTTTGTTTGGCGAAACTGATTGAAAAAACAAATGTACCATTACTTTTTGGAATAAATTAAAAAAAAATAAGGACACTAGGAATAGATTATGTGAAATAAAATGCGAAGTACATGTTATTTTATTTTATTACTTTCTCAAGTAGATGAAGTATAATAATTACGGTTAATAACAATACAATGAATTTCTGTAATAATTATTCCATATAAATCCTTACATCGGAGCTGTAGTCGCTACTTGTTCGAGTTATCTTATGTACAACCTACAAACATAATTAACTCCTCTACAAATAAATCTCAATCTCTTGCTAATTGACTATCGTTGGGTGAATACTGAGAACATTGTAAACAATTCTCAGGAACTAAATTAATTCTAACTCCAAATAGGCCTCGCGTCCATAATTTCATATGTAAACTCTCGATATAATCATCTATAAATAAACATTTACATATACAAACAGGTGTACAAAAAACCTTAACGTAACCATAGGGACTTTCCTACCTACGATATATTTACATAACTAGTATATAATAAATTGGTGCCATGAGTTTAATTCAAAGGATAACTAGACCTAAGCCCGGAGAAGTGCGGTACCCTTACCATGAGTTTGCAATTTTTGCATTATTACCGTACTCGCTAGCGACTGCGTAAACGATTTAGTATGGACAAAAGTACAGCGCCTCTGGCGGTTACGCAATAGAACTAAGAATCGCCATACTAAATCGTTTACGCAGTCGCTAGCGAGTACGGTAATGCAAACATTGCAAACTCATGGTAAGGGTACGCTTGTGACCGTGGCGTGGGCTCGAGAGAAGCTATCCAGTAGTCCGCACAGAGTACCCTCCTCCTAGTTTGGTCACAGGTATACAATTTTGGCACTAACATGTGCTTATTATTATAATTTAAGTATATACACAAAGGCTTCACAATAAGTTATTGCTTTATATTAAAGTTCATACTGGATCCATTTCGTTAGATTTGAATGCTAGAAGACTTGAATAGATAAAATATATTCATCTATATTATAAGAACGAGATAGTGTTACACACGTACATATACAGTGAATAAATTTTAGTAAGATTTTATAGGAATGCTTCTTAAAGTAATAACAGAATAAGATACATATTCTTTGGAATGTAACGAAGCTCTATCGTAGGCAGAGATAGATTGAATAAAAATAGACAGCGGAGACGATATGAGGGATATTACTTTATAAGTAGCTCCATAAGGTCCACGAAAAGGCACCTTCTGACGTCGACACGGAACATTGGTCCACCCGAAAATTACATTCTATGTTACAAACAATCACATAATATAATGGCACCAGTCAATTTTGAATCTTTAGATTGTGACATAATTTGTCTTTATGTGCCATCACAAGATACTGTGCATGATCATATATAGGTCGACCTGTCGATTTCAACCAAATATCGATATCACAGGTCACAACGACACAAATGCCAACATGAGAAACATCAAATTGATATAAAGTATTGATTTCAAACATAATGCAGTCATCATAATATTATTATTACTTCTATTCAGATACAAGAGCGTCAATCAAATGAGCATTTTCACTTTAAAGTGTACCCCCTACTTTTCGGATCTCGGTGATTTTGGGTATTCTGACTCAGAATCACGAGTACTATTGATTCAGATGAAGAAAAAAAATGTCCTTGATTTTCCATACAAATTTTCTGTGTCAGTTTTGTGACGAGCCATATAAACTGTATGAAAAAAGCGTCACAAAACTGACTTTTTTTGAGCGACACTTTTTTTCTTCGCGGAAATGGGTAGTTCTCGTGATTCTGAGTCAGAATACCCAAAATCATCGAGATCCGAAAAAAAAGTAGGGGGTCCACTTTATAGTGAAAATGCCCAAATTACGAATAAAGAGAATAAATCGGCCATTCCGTCAGTGTGACCTGCGAGTGGGAATAATAACATAAAATATATCTGGTACATACACGCGCATGTAGATATATAAATAATCATTGCACTAGCTGCTAAGGCGGCATATGTAAACAACAATCAAAATTTATTATCATAAAAATATATTCGTTTGTAAAAAGGTACTTAATATCCTACTTGTAAATTGGTGCTGCATCTTGATAAAGGCAAATCGTGGTCTTACGGGTGATAACATGTGATATTATGTTTTTATAAAATAGGGATATAATAAAACGTAGCTAGTGTCATGGGGTCCAAGACCACGAATAAAAGTTCCAGGTTATAACTATACTATACGTATTGGCTGCCGAAACGCCGTAGCGTTGCTGCACTGTGAAAGGGTAAACTGCTCTGTTATTGGCATTTAAAAGACTAATAAGGTCAGATGTTCGCTTTATCAGCTATAGGTGCCGATATTTTAGTAAGTATGGTGTCAACAAAAGAGATGTTTACCCCATGTAATACTGTGTATAAATGTTAGTGAGGGCATATGAATTATTAACACTGGGTCGGTGTGTGGGCTCAGTGCACGGCGTCGATGTCCCGCTGCGCGCGCGAGATCTTTACCTGCAATATTATGCGCGTTACATACACATGAGGAACAAACAGCTGAAAACCATTGCAAAATTGTCGCGTCACTGTCAATTCTAAATCCTATAAAAAAATCTTCCGGCTTCCTAATACCATTGTTATATTTGAAGGGGTGGAATTTCTAATTTAAAATTAGAAGTTTAAAACTAAAGATACATTTGTTAAATATTCTTTATAATGTTTGGTTCGGCTACCAGCTCTTCTATTTCGGCATTTTTAAGGATCCTCCAACTCCAATAGTCTCTTTTAACTGGTCCCAGGTTTTTTCGGAACACCTAACGTTCTGCTACTAATTTGTTGATTTTCGTCCTCTCTAGCATACGTATTAGCAACAATGCATCCGAGGTATTTAAAATTGACACTCCCTTGTAAGAGACAAGACTCATTTTGGGTCGTCGTGCCAGCCCAGTTAGTTAAACATTCTTTAAATAAATTGACATTTTAAAAAGACGTATAATTAGAAGTGAGCATCGTTATAAGTGTTGCGTACCTTGTCCTTGGGCGTATTGGGGTCGCCGGCCTCTAGCGCGAACATCTTCATCTTCTCCTTGAAGGAGAGCTGCTCGGGCACGGGCGCGGCGCTCGTGGCCGCCTGCTTCTCGGCCAGCCGCCGCTGCCGCGGGTCTCTGCCACATGACAAGAGTTTCAATAATGGCAACCCTATGACTTTTTTTAGTGTTCCGTAGTAAACAAGGAACCCTTATAGTTTCGCCATGTCCGTCCGTCCGTCCGTCCGACCCCCGTTTTTCTCAGTAACCGTTAGTGCTAGAAAGCTGTAATTTGGCATGAGTATACATATCAATGACGCCGACAAAACGGTAGAATAAAATCTTTAAAAATATTTTTTTTTAGGGTACCTCCCCTACATGTAAAGTGGTGGTGCAAATTTTTTTTCTGCCAAACCCCATCGTGTGGGGTATCGTTGGATAGCTCTTTTAAAAATATTATAAGGTTTCTAAAAGCATTTTTTGATTAAAGAATTGGTTAGCGTGATATTAAGCTTTGAAGTGATAATTTTTGCTATGGTCAAGTGTCCCCCCCCCCCCCTGCCAGCTAAACGGTGGCTACTAGGCATGTGAAAAAAATCATGGTAGTAGTACATACGATGAATTTAAAAGGAAAACTATCACAGCTAAGTAGACATTACTAGTTAACGAGTAATAGTCGAACTTCAGAAATGTACTTTGCAAAAGCAAACGTTCGTACAATTTCCATTGATACCTTAGATAATGTTGTTAATTCTTTCAAAAACATAGTAAATATAAGTTTTCGAACTTTTTAGTCCACAGAATGTAAAGGGTAGACGACTACGGAACCCTACCTTGCGCGTGGCCCGACACGCACTTGGCCGGTTTTTAAAACCTATGACAGACTGAGTACGACCAAGTTAGTTTGCCTAACGTCCAGCAAGTCGATAGCATTAAAAATCGATTTCTTAAAGTAATAGTTATTTACGATACAAGGGTTGTAAAACAAAGAAAGGCCGATATCGCAGATGTTTGGGGCCCGAGCCGCAGGCGAGGGTCTCAAATATGCGAGAGAGGGCTTTCTGTTTTACGACCCGTGTTTTGTACACAATTTTACGTCACCACTTGGCCAAAAAGTGGGTTTTTCTGATCGCGCAGCGTGCAGAAAAACGCGCTTTTTGGCAAGGTGTGGTGTAAAGAAAATTTATTAGAAGGTTAATTAATAAAAAAAGGTGGGGTGGCGGGTTTAAAAAATATGTGTTACACCACATTCATAATTTCCTTTCATTTATTATGTAGGTACTTAATGGGCTTTTGTTTGAATAATATTTTATAGGATAATTATGGTTAGATGTTATTCGAACACACACCTGTAAACTTCCTGCGCGCCGATGACGCCCGGCGTGTGGAGCGCGGCGGGCGGCGTGCTCGGCGACAGCCCGCCCGCCAGCATCACTGACGCTTCCTCGATGAAGCGCTGCGAACACAACGACACATCTTAAACATGACACTCACTACCCATCAATCCATACTAATATTATAAATGCGAAAGTGTGTCTGTCTGTTACCTCTTCACGCTGAAACCGCTGAAACGATTTAAATGAAATACGGTATAGAGATAGTTTGAGTCCTGGGGTAGGACATAGGATACTTTTTATCCCGGAAATCAACCTTTTAGGAGGTGGAAGTTAGGTGAAGGTAAGCAAGTGCTTGATATGAAAAATAGCAATTAAATTCTATCGCAATGAACGAGTTCCACGCGGTCGAAGTCGCGGGCAAAAGCTGGTCGGTTATACGATTGGAAAGTCACAAAATGATTTGGATGTTAGATGGAATAGGTTGTGTGTAACGTACGTCAGGGTCCTCGTGCGGCGCGTCGTGCAGCGGCGGCGGCGAAGAGGAGGGCGGCGCGGGGGGAGCGGGCGCGGGCGCGGGAGCGGGGGCGGGGGCGGCGCGCTCGTGGAACGACACGCGCTTGTCGCGCCCGCCGCCTGGCGGGGAACTAAGGACACGATACACATCCGTCAGTTATGGCTCAGTTTTGGTTTTGTATCACATTCGAAATATCACAAAAACGAATGATAACGGTGCCTAACCTCTTGTGTATTTTCATACATTTGATACGTAGCTGGAGCTGGAACTATGTGTCAAATGTATGTTGAGGAGATCAGACGTGGTGATGATGACCATTTTAAGACCCTATCGTAAATCTTTTAAAATGTTTCAGAGACTTGAGGTAGTTCCCTTTCAGGAGTTCCAAGGCCTATATTTTTTCCCCCCTTGTAACAGTCCAATATTTATAGAATACGTACTGCGGCGTGGTGGGTTGTGTGGGTGCTGGCCCGGCGGCGACGGCGGGCGCGGGCGCGTGCGCGGGGGCGGTGGCGACGGCGGGGGCGGGCGCGGGCGCGGGCGCGGGCGGGGAGAGCGCGCGCGCCCGCGTGGCCATGACGGCGAAGGACGAGCCGCGCTCGGGCGGCGGCGGCGCCAGCGACAGCGCGCCCAGACCCTCCGCGGCACCGGCCAGCCGCTCCGAGCCGGGGCTCTACGTCACACATACAAACAGTCATCATTAGGAATAATAATAATCTTTTTCTCAAAAATGGCCCGCAAACTGGACTTTAGTCGCTACATATTGGAAGGTAAAGTGTATAGTTTAAGGTCAGATCCAAATTAAAAAGTAAAAAACATTGCAGGCCACATATATGGCCTGCAATGTCACATATAAATTCCTTTATTTGTCGAGTTATAAACATTTTAAAATGTAGAAACTGTCATATATAAAAGGAGGCACAGATCGTATTCAGCCAATTCAGCTCGTATTTTTCTTTTTTTTTTTTTCTTTTTTTTTTAATTTATTTAAGAACACAAACAGTCGCATATACAAATAACAAATGTTGTACACGTAGTGTACTAAATAACGTTAGTACAAAGACCTGGAGGTTCATTTATCAATACAAATTGTTAAGACTGCACCGAGCAAATTTCTGAATAATTGCGATGGTTGGATCACTTGCTGTATTATTATTACTAAAGCTTGAATTCTGTAATTCCTATATATGATATTTAAGGATACACTCTACACGTCATGTGTTTCAGAAACACAATTACTTATAGTTTTCTTCATAAAAATTCAATCCAAAGTTAGCTCTACTAAAGGAAATAAACGCAAACTACAACGTTAATACTTTATGAAAGGTCTTCAATTTTTGAATAGTAACAAAACTACATGTTATCTAGGTCGTATGTGTTTAACATTTGCAAAATGTGGAGATTTTTTTAACAATGCAAAGGAAATTCCGAAAATTTGACCGGCCGCCGTAGTTTTCTTGCCGGCAGATGGGCTCCGGCCCTCAATGGGAGCGGACGTATGCTGCTTTTCTCAGTTTGACATCTCATAAAAACACGCTTTTTGACAGCTTGCTCGTATACAAATGCAAAATGTATACCACACACAAAGATTGCATTAATTGAAGTAGGGTAAATAAATGTTGACGTGTGGCTATTGAAGATTCTTTTAACATGGAATTTTTAGTATTAGCCATTCGTTATAACATAAAAATGCAATCTTTGGTCCCCAATGTATACTAATGCAACTAAATTATAATGATTTCCTTTACGAAAAGGCATTTTAAACGTAAAAAGGTTACCGATGTATTTCAGTTCAAAGTAATTTACTTTTTATAAATTGGCCACCCAGAACAGAACGTTATGACATTTATGTCACTCATCATATTTCAAATTAAAATTTGTAAACAAATTGTATTTTTATATTTCAATAATTTAACGAATCTAATGTTATATTTTATGTGTATATGTACGGCGCTTTCACGTCAAACAATGATTACCTAAATATATCGCAGAATCTGCATAAACAAAACATATCCCAGAATCTGTACAAACAGGCACAATTATTATGGTGCTTTGAACAGAAGTTTATAAAATATCAGCGTTATACCAAGAAACAGATCTAGAGTGCTCTCTTGCAGCGGGAGCAGAAGAAAGAATATCGGAGTTTCTTCGCCAGTTTGAGTGATGTGGATTTAAATTGTGTAGTGTCAAAGCCGCCTGGTCATAATATAATTATACCTAGAATGAAAATAATAAACCTATGTTTCATTTATAAATAATAAACCAAGTAGTAGTCGGGGATGTGGTGACAATGACGATGTCTAACAAACAAATATGCAGTAATTACTTATAATATTAAACTGCGCTAGTTTCCATCTAAAGCTTTCATGCGTTGGAAATCCCGTTGCTTTGATTTTGTACAAGTAAGTACTTATGTCGCATCGCAATAATTGTCTCGACGTTATAGTAAACGAATAGGAAATATTAATAATTGCTATTTATTATTGATGGAAATAGACGCAATGTTAACCATTATTGAACCTTATCTCGTTGCAATAAGGTTCACGGATGTTCAGTTAAGTGTCATCGACGGCACGACTGTATAAAAGTTAATTTGTCAGAGCTGATACAGTAGTGGTCCGGCCAAGTTCCACAATTGCAGAATGTTACAATGACTTTCTTGATGATATTTGTTATATCATTAGGTTTTATAGTGCTTGTCATTCACGATAACGACGATGCGCAGGGAATGTCATACTATTCTATGCGCAATTCTGCGGATTGGGTTACGACGGGAGGTCGTGAATAACAAGAACTACCTATAAGGTTAGGTACTGGTTCCTCAAATACAAAGTTGATTCACAATATTGCTGCAGTTATCCCGTGCCGTATAAATAGTTTCAGTAGTTATTATATATATTGTAATAAAACTACCGCTTCTTCTCTTAAAACTTGCATTAAATCAGTGTCCATTTTAGAGTTAACCAACTGATAAACAGAAAATAATCAATTTATGAAAAGTTTTGCTTAAAATAATCTATTTAAGGTACAACATATACTCGTATCATGAAAATCACCAAGTAAACTCTCAAAATAAGTACCTAAGTCATAAACATAAAACAGTCATAACATGCACGAACCGATTAGGAAAATTCTTTCTCTGTTTTAAGTTGTATAAAAATGAGTCTGTGAGGAAAGGGCAAAACAAAATACATTTTACAAAACAGGGGTTTGACAAGTTTTATTTTATAAACAAGGAACTGAGTATTTTACTACCACAAATTCCAAATTCAAGACATTTTCAGATACAACTAATACTTGAGTTTTGGTTACAGATCAGAACTTGACGATTTTTGTTACACTTCTCTTATGCACCAAGAAACCTTTAAATATTCAAAATCTATATTGTCATAAGTTGACATAAACATGGGTCAATGACCCGACCCAGCAAAATGAGGTAGTGTGCGTGAATAATGCATGTGTGGGTTAATTGGGTAAATTATTAAAAAAATTGAAATTTGACAGGCGCTGAGAATTTACCCCGCACGATAGGCCCTTAACAAAAAACGTACTACTAATAAGACCTAAACTAGGTAGAACCGGTTTTCGACGCAATATACAAATAAACAAGATGAAAATGAATCATAAGTATGCCAATGTAATCATTGCATGAGTCGAAAACGCGACGTTTTTTTATGTGTCTCGAATAATTTGCGTTTTTCGGTGGAAAAATACACTTGCGATTCTGTTAAAAAGAATAAACGGCGGGAAAACATGGGTGTTTTTGACGTTTTAAGGTTATGTTTATCAAATCTTAATTAAATTTTTGTCGTATTTTCCCCATTTTTGAGAAAAGCACTATATTAGCCTCGGCCGGAATGGCAATTGCAGGCTTCGTATTATAATTAAACGGACTCGCAAGCTCGTCCGTTTAAACAAATACTCAGCCTGCAATTGCTCCCTTCCCGGCCACGGCAATAATGTACTATTTTTTTTATCTAGCTTATAGGGGTGCCCCACTGCTGGGCAAAGGCCTCTCCCCATGAATTCCACGACTCCCGTGTCTGTGCTTCGTCCGGCCAGTTGGCGAGGAAGGCATCTAAGTCATCCCGCAATCTCCGTCTAGGCCTGCCACGTCTGCGTCGCTGTTGTGGCATCCATTTGGTGGCTATATTAGCCCACCGATCCGGGTGCATGCGACAGACGTGGCCCGCCCAGTCCCATTTGAGCCTAGCAGTTTTTGCGCCTACATCAGCTATGCGTGTTTTAGAGCGCAGCGTGGTGTTCCGGATGCGATCTATCCTTTTAACACCTAAAATGCTGCGCTCCATAGCCCGCTGACAAACCTTCAATTTGGACTTTTGATTCTCCATGAGGGCTGAATACACATGTCGACAAGTTTGCGCTTTAGTGACAATGGAAGGTTAATTGCCCTTCATCAGCTCTTTCATGGACCAGTAGCTCTTCCATGCGTTATTGACACGGCGCTGGACTTCCGACTTAAATGTTCATTTTACAATAGAATGTTGTGCCGCAGTACACTGACCATGTCGTGCGCGTATCCGTTGGTGTCGGGGCGGTGGTTGGTCTTGAGGATGGACTTGGGCGGCTGCGGCGGCGCGGGCGCGGGCGCCGGCTCCGGTGACGGCGACGGCGACTCGCGGTCCGACTCCGCTGCCTCCGGGTTCAAGTTGTCCTCCTGTCAATACATGTACTGTGAGTACTGTCACTAACTTTCCATCATTAGTAGATTGTGTCGCGAGGGAGCAAAATGATTTATTTACGGCGAGGGTATATTGACTCCTGAGTGAAGCGAAAGATTCTACAATCTATTCTAGAATTTTGAGCGTAGCGAGGGATTCTTAAGTAGAATCTTGAGCGTAGCGTGTGATACGTACTGCTTTTCACACCGCCTATGATGCACGCTGCTAAACACATAGAATGTCTTACAAATAATTTTGCTACCGAGTGGCACATACTGCTTTTCAGGGCTTCTATGAGAAAAACACTAATTTTTGCCCTCGAATGAGGGAAGAAAAGTAATATTTTGATCCCTCATTCGAGGACAACAATGACTTTTTTCTGAATAGCAGGTGTGACAATAGTTTTTACGAGTTTTTGTATGAATAATGAATAGTGTACCGTACCTGCGCGTGCTGTGTGGCGCGACGCTCGAAGTCTCGCTCCAGCTGCAGCGCCCGTAGTTGTTGGTTTTGAGCCGGCGAGCGCGCCGCTCCCAGCGCCACCAGCGACGCTATGGCCGCGTCCCTGCCAACACAACTCAACATTGTTACAACATCCGAACCTAGTCCATCGTAGGACATAATGCCCGGGATCTTCCAGTTAATACTCGCAACTTATACAAGGTGCTAGTTCGGCAGCTCGGGGGTGTAGTATAGACGTACCGCCTGGAGCGCGCGTGCACGCGGCGCTGCTCGTGCTGACGCTCTCGCTCCTCGCGCTGCCAGGGGTTGTGCGCGGGCGGGGGGGGCTGCGCGCCGCGCGCCGCGTACGCAGCCGCGGGCGGGCCCGCCGGCGGCTCCAACGCGCTCGCCACGTACCGCTCTGTATAAAAAAAAAATAATAACAAATATTTGTGGACAATCTTACACGCTCATAGCGCTTACAGCGCGCTTACGATCGGACCGATTCACGCTCATAGCGCTTACATGAGATGTCGGGACGTCACTGATGATGTCATGGACGGCGCTCACGGTGCTCACACTCCCAGGCGTAAGCACCTTGAGCCAAACGTCAAGTTGACGTTTGATATATGAACATGACAGTAACCACGGGCTATGATCGTGAATCGGTCCGATCGTAAGCGCGCTCAAGCGAATATAGCGGTCCGAAACAAGACACTACTCATGCGGCCTTAAGCGCGCTATTTGATTCGGACCGTCCGTCAGCAATGTAAACGCTGCGAGCATTTTTAGCGTGATTTGGATCCCAGACTCTCACAGACAAGAACACCCGGAGCCGCCTGCCACGGCGGTGCGCGGTCAATCGGGTTTAAAATTTGTATTACAATGTAAGCACTAGGCAATCCGCCGAGACCACACGGTGCCATTCCGGCGCTTATATAGAGTGCGAGTCGGAGTCACAGGGCGGCCATGTCAGCGTCCAGTACGCGCGCAATGACGCCACGAGAAGACGGACCCAGGCGAAATTTGTGTTGATGTTTTTTTAAATGTAGCGAATTCAAATACGCACTCTGGCCGAACAGAAAAACACACTCGTTTAAGAACATGCGCGTAAGTCGAAACAAAGCCATCTTTGTATCAGGTGGCAAATAACAAACAATTAAACTAATTTCAATTCATATTTAAATATAATAAACGGGTCACTCACGTCTTTAACGTCGAATATCGCTCGACATGTCGATATCACTAAAAAAATGTTTCTTACACTAGAGAGATTGCGTCAGTCTTTTGTTTTGCTGCGAAAATTCCGGGCTCTGAATATATAAATATACATTAGGTACTAGATCGATTAGAAACTTTTACATAAAGATAGGTAGCCAGTACTCACCGTCATCGGGTTGCGACGTGCTGTGCTGCGGCTGCTGGTTGTGCTGGTGATATTGCTCTTCCAGCTCAGACTCTGGCCGCCTCACACCCTAAACAAAATTAAAATAGCATTCATTAAATCAATTTATGTCAAACCTGGCCATAAAGTGGCAATTACCGCACGCTACGCGCGCGGAAAATCCCACTTCCTGGCTAGGGGAGACATACATTTTGTTACGAAATGCGGGCGGTAATGACGAAAGCCTCAGATCACGATCAAATTTATCGCCCTTGCCTTCGGCTCGAGCGTCAAATACCTGCGATCCGAGACATTATTTGTTTTATACCGCCCTTGGTAAGTAATGTACTCGGGAATTTATTTATTTATGGAATAGTATGTTTGCTCTCAGTAAGTAACCGTACGTACCTGAGGTTTAGGTGCTACGGGCGGTTGCGCCCGCTGCGGAGACGGTGGACCCGGCGGGTGCCACTCGTACCTATAAACAGATACACTATAAGAAGAAATAAGAAGTCTATAAAAGCCAACGGGTCAGCCCAGTCCCAAGTGCTAACTTACTGTGACTCCTCCTCCTCCAGACTCATATACATGTACAAATGCTATCGATTCACATTCAAGCAAGATCCTTGGGTTAGAGGCTTAACTTATACCTTCAAATGCGTATACAAGTATCGGAAGGCATTATGATCACATAACGTCAGAAAATAACGTAAAGTTTATCATATGTCAATCCACGACAAACTCCAGCATTTAAATACGATATTAAACCCATAGTCAAATCAGCAACTTTTTATTAAATGTCAAAAACGATTTGTTAATATGAAGTTTGTAGGGAAATACTGTCTTAGTGACGTCACTAAGACAGTGTGAGTAGGTTTGTTCAAATCAGCGTCTTTTTTAAATCTTTATGCTTATAAAATCTTTCAATTAGCTAAAATAAATTAATTATTGATGTTTTTCGAGTATTTTCGTTAGATCTTTTATTAGTCAAGTAAAAAATAATTTATTTTTAAACCTTAGTTTAATACCCTATTCTGCCGACGTTAGTTTGGAATGTTTAAAGAGCACTAACCTTTGTGGCTGTCCTTGCTGGGGGTGGAACGCCTGCTGCGGCGGCGGGCTCTGCACCGGGCCGTGCATATGGTGGTGCTGCTGGTGCATGTTCCCTTGCACATTCGGCATGCCTTGCATGTTCGCTTGATTCTGCTGCGCTTGCATGTTCTGTTGCATGTTCGGCGACATGGGCGGATGCATGTTGGGTGACATAGGCGGATGCATGTTGGGTGACATGGGTGGGTGCATGTTGTGTATCTGCTGCGGGTAGTGCGGGGACTGCTGGTGTGCGGGATGGCCGTGTGCGGGGCTCATCATCTGCGAGTGCGGCGGGAGGGTGGCGGCCTTCTGCTGCGCTAGTTGATATTGCATTTGCTGCCGCCGCGTCACTTCTTCCGACATTTCTGCTAGTTTGGCCGAGCGCGCGCTCATGGCGTTCATTTGGTTCGGCTGCAAATATGAAAATGGTTAAAAGTTGTCTATCTGGATACATAATGATCTAGTAAATGTTCAATACACAGTCTCAAAAGATCAGCTAGTCACTGATTATACCGTCCGTGCTTAGCAACGTATGAAACTGGGAGACATCGCGAAGGAAAGCGTGGAGATAATCAAAGACTAGCAATTTGAAAACACTTGGGTGAGTACGTCTATTTAAAAAAACACTATGTGTTTTTAAGTGACCATAATTTAATTCGTAACATGTTTGAAAAGTAGTGTGTACGTACATTTGGTAGTTGATGTTGCAGAGGCGAGTCAGGCGAGGTCTCGAGCGGCGCGGGCGCGTAGTGCGCCGACTGCGGCCGGTTGCTGCCCGTCGAGCTGCGCAGCGACGACCATCTGCGATACAACGCATAATATTGATATACAAATGACGGGAAACGATGAACTTCTTAGTTAAGAATTTAATTGGGTCACAGCACCGATCAAAATAAATTTATCCAGTGACAAATTACGCGACAACCAAAAAATACTTCCGGGTTCGAATTTATCAAGATACTTACATACGTCGATAATTGTCAATTTATCGCGATATTTATCGGATATGTATGTCCAATTCGAACACCTAATTTTTTTTAATTTTTTTTCGAAACAACCGGGAAACAGACAGGGCTGGGTTATTTTCCTGTTATGTGTGAATCATCGTTCGGAAACCTGTCTGGGACACACGCACCTGTCGTGCAGGTTGTGGTGCGAGTGCGCGGGCAGGTTCTGGTAGAAGCCGTCGGTGGGCTGCGCCAGGTTGTGGCTGCTGCGCGACTTGCCGGCCCACGCGCCCGCGCCCGCGCCCGCGCCGCCGCCCACTGTAGTCATGTTGGCCACGCTGGCACTGCCCGGGTGCATGTTCACACTGGAAACACATTATTATGAAGACGGTGCCCACTCTCCCACCAACTTCGTGTTCGAACCTTCATGTTTACGTGTGTTAGTCTAAGGTTTCTGTGATCACAACATGTAAGTACGCTTAAATGAACGTTGAGAAATATTTTGGAATTCTGGCGTTAAATATAACTAGAAGTGAAAATATTAGTATTTACGGTAAAACACACCAAACTCTCACTCATTGAGAGTCTATAGCTATATTTACTCTGGATTGTATGTTGCATTGCTGGATTACTGAATTGTTTCACTAAAGGTAGTAGAGAAGATTAAAGCCAACAGCAGAGGATGCATGTGTAAGGGGGTCGGGTATAGTTACGGGTTGGGTTGCGGTGGCGGCTGGTCCGCGGGCGGGTGCGGGTGCGGGTGCGGGTCCGCGTGGTGCAGCGCGGGCGTGCTCTTGCTGGGCTTCACGGGCTCGGCCGCCAGCCGCGCCGGCAGGTCGCGCTCCGACGCGCGCCGCGCCGCACCCAGGGGACCTGGGCGGAACCAAAACATTACTTCAAATCTCTGCACAACTGTGCACGGTACTATAGTACTTCTACCTTCCGAGCGCGGGTTAGCCATTGTTGTAATTGTGACACATACGAACACGTAGACAACGTGAACTCATAGCTCCTACGCTTCCCACACACATAGACAATGTGCATGTATGGCTCAACACACAACCATGGCTCACCCGCGCTCGTGAGATAGATGTACTATACCCACAGGTCCAGTCAAGGGCACCAATATGTATACACTTTTTCACCTTACTCCATTGAAATAAGATCCAAAAATGTATACATATTTATGCCCTTGACTGTACATGTTTTCATCTTACTAGAACAAGAATATGGAATAAGTCTATTTGGTGCAACAAATAAACAAAAATAAACTGCACGGGCTAAATAGACAAAGGCGGTTATCACGCTGCTACGGTTTCTTCATGGATCCGCAGTGCGAGCGGGACACCGCTATAAACATGCATAGCTATATCCCGCTTGCACTGGGAAAACGGCCAGAAATCTCATCAGTGTGCCAAGCGCCTCAATCATGACGTTGACACAAAACAGGTTGCCACTTAGCATCATTTGTTTGGTTGGTTGGTGTTGAAAGCAACCCATTTAAAATTAGTGTTAACGTCGAGAGAACGGGATTCATTTGGCGTCCTTTTTTAAGAATCTCAGTTTGCTGAAAAAGCAAATGTTATGCGATAATAAAAAAAACGAATCATAATTTCTTTGTCACTTATTTTCCTTTCAGAAATAGAAGATAGACAGTGAACCATTTTATGTCATTGAAAATTAATTGAATCACTAGTAACCACGTAGTCTACGTAGATTGTTTTAATTAATGTACTACCTAACAAATCCTATCTGTATAACATAGAAATGAAATAAAATGTGAGAATTTCTGTTACATATTGCTATTACGTCGAAAATATTCTTCTATAATATTAAAAAAAAACACTTAACATTACGAGGCTATGCAGTGACATCGCAAACAAAAACGAATAAACTAGGACGAAAACAACGACACAGTGGTCCATAACTACGGACAAATAAACGTGTCCCGCATGCTCGAACCAAAAATAACGTGTCGGAAGTAATGTGCGCACGACTATAACACACCTATCATGCGTGTGCGGTCTTACACGGGCTGACGGCGGGGCAGCTGTGGCGCGCGGCCAGGCGCGCGCAGGCCGCGCGACCGCGCGAGCTGCCGACGCTGACGTCCGGGCAGCTCTGCACTATGGCCGAGTACGACTCTCGCCGTGACACTGCCACGTCCAAAACCGATAAATCGCTCTTTTGCACTCTCGCGGCTTTCGGACTGTCCGCGCTGCTCTTGAGCGAATCTTTACTCTGTTTCGTGTCCGAGACGCTAGATTGGTTCGATTTCAGTCTTATGTTGTCGAGCGTGATCACCTTGGGTTTCTTGTCGAGGATCTCGTTGAACACGTAGGAGGGCGCGTTGTTGTCGGAGTGCTCCTCCGAGGGCAGGTTGGGCAGCTCGAACTCGTTGCCCTGCGCGAGCGTGTCCTCGCTGCCGCGCGACCCGTACCGCGACCAGTCCTCCAGCTGGATCAGAATGCTCTTCACCTCGTCCTCGGACATTTTCTCCCCTTTCGTATCGCTAGTATCCGTTTTCAACGACTCGTACTGTATATCTAATAAACTAGTGCTAGCGGGTAAAATTTCTTTATCTCTAAAAGTTTTCTCATTACGATAACTAAGATTAGGACTCGACTGGCAGTTCCGCTTGTAGTTTTTGACACAATAACTGAGGTTGATGTCGTTGAACCGTTTCGCTAATGCTTTTACTCGCCCAAATGCGGGGCGGTACTCGTCGGGTGACTTCCAGGACTTCCGGTCGACGCTATCCAGGACCTGTTTCGCTCCCGGCTCCACCGGCGTCGGGTTTGTCGGGAAGTTCCTCCTCCCCAATAGATTCTTATCGTGTATCGTGTTATCGAACGACTCCGAAGTGGAATATGTGGAGGCGCCGGCCGCGTCCTCAGATTTACTAGAATACGACTTAGACATAGTAAACAATGCTCTTCTTAACCTACAATGGATATCTCCTAATTTCTCGGTGTCCTTACTAACATCTAATTTGAGCTCGAGCTTTCTGCTCTGCGGGGTGGGGGGCGCGGGAGGGAAGTCTTTCTCGTCGACGTCCATCGGGGAGGAGGGGGTTTGGCAGACGGCGTCAGCGGTCTCCGGCTTCTCGTCGGGCCGGTCGAGGGACATCGAAGGCAAGATGCGGCGGGTCTTAGGAGTCGCGACGCGGGCGTCCTCGAATATGAACGGCTCGAAGGCGGGCTCGTCGATGAATGGGATCTGGGGGGCGTCGGGGTGCGGGGTGCGGCAGCACTCGCATGCGCTCACGCACTCCTCGGGCACGGTGCAGCGGCGGAACCGCAGCCGCTCGTCGCGGAACAACTCGAGCGTGAGCCGCGTGTCGATGGGCCGCATCTGCGGGGGCAGGCTCGGGGGGCTGCTGGGCTCGGGGGCGGGGTCGGGGGGCGGAGGGGGCGGAGGGGGCGGCGGGGCAGGCTCCGGCACGTGGCTGTCGTACGTGCCCGTGTCGCTGCCGGCTTGCTGCTCATCGAAGTCTTCGCATGTAAACGTGAATATAGGAATCGGGCGTGGGGGGGCGGGGCTTTTTAACTCCAGAGGACAGCCCGGCGTCTCCGGCGACAGATCCTCCTGCAGTTGATTATTCTCGCGATCTAAAGTTATGATCAGCCTCGGGATCGAACCGTGGTAGTGCGGGTGGCACTCCTCGCTCTCGGACGTGCTAGATTCGGTGGACTCGTCCCTGAGGAGGTGACATCGGTCGTGACACGGACGCCGATATCCTGGAACGGAATCAGTATTTTTAACCACGAATTCTACGTGTTTTGAATTCTGAGCGCCCGTATTTGACTGACTCGTAACTGAGAACGGAGGGGCGAAATGCTCAGAACTCAAAAACTCTGTAAACGACATCGAACACAAATACAAGAAATAACTAAATTAGACGAGCTGAAACTTAAGAAAAAAAGCCACACACTGAGAAGAATAATACGACAACAACCACCAGGGAACAAATCAAAATTGTCAATACTGAAAAAAAAAATAAACAAAATAATACACTGACCACTCCGAAAAACCAAAATTGATAAATTGTGTGAATAAATGACTCCGATTTTGTACGAATACTCTGTACACCTTTAGGTGGGCATTTTAGGACTAAGAGGAGTATAGTGACTCATTTTCAAGTAAGTCATTCCAGGTATTTCCAAAATATCTTGATCGGGAAGCATCGGAGTTCAGAGTAAAACAGTGCGCAAGGATGTAACGGCCGTACAACAACGGGGAATATACAACTTGAAGCATACGAGTAGAACGCAAAATAAAGATAGAAAGGCAATAGTTTAGGATATTTGATGGGATCGATAGATAGTCGGGAGGCAGGATCGGCAAGGGTGGATTGTTGGATACGCTTACAGCCCGGCCACGACTTCGAGAGGCGATGGCGGCGGCAGTGGTCTTCCTACTACATTGCGTATGATCCCAACTAAGCGCAGTGCGTTGCGCGTCTCCTCCGCGCAATGAACAGCCAGCCGCGCCGTAAAGTCGTGGGCGGGCCGTTAGACAAGTGGTCGTGCCTGCGGTGGCGAGCTCGGAGCGCGGGCTGGCGGCGCGCAGCAGCGCGGGGTGCGGGTTGGTGAAGGTGCCGCTGTTGCGTCGCAGCCGGTGCTCGTACACCAGCTCCTCGCTCTCTGCACGCACCGCCCAACAACCCGTTAGCACGCCAAACCTCAACCACCAGCGGGGCTAGCGCAACTGCCGGTGCGACGCGACGCGAGTAGACAAAAATCTACCCTTCTCTTTCTAATTCACACTGAGAGAAATTGCTGAGTGGCGCGAAATACTACCTGGCAGCAAGTTGTGCTAGCCCACCAACTATGTTCAACTATGCCTGTGAGTAGTAGCGTAGTGTTCATACTGAAACACATGTCTTTCATGTTCCCGGAAGTAGAGGTCACCACGTTCAGCATCGCAAATTTTTTTTCCGTAGTATAGAGCTTGTATGACGTATCTGATTATTCACATGCATATAATTCTTGCGATGTAAAGCACGGTTTAGACTAACAAGAACTTGCGTGCAATTTTCAGCGAATTTTCATTACATTGCAGGGTTTGATCGTATTCATCTTACCTCGGTAACCCGCAGCCCCGCAATATATAGAAACTTGCATGCAAGTTCTTGTTGATGTAAATCGGTCTTAAAGTTTCGCCAATATCAGGAGGAATATAATAACGGGGAAGACAAATTAGCACCTAAATCATTGGGCATTTATATTATGTTGAAACATCATTTCGACCTGATAGATGAATGCTCCTAAATAATACTAAGCTAATAGTTAATCAAACAAATAGAATAGTCAGTCATCATATGCGGTTTCGGTCGAAAAGTCACTTATTTAATAATTTTGCTAAGCCATATAACATTTCGCTTATGGGTCAATCAACTATTTCTTGTCGCTCGTTACCATGGTTACGTCTCTTGGATCACTCTTAAAAACTGTGATTTACCAACTTTAAACCTACTAAGCTTGATATTGAGCGATGATTATACACCCATTCTGACGTTGCTCATCTCTTGAGCATGCTAGAACTCCATGTTATAACATTTTTTTCCTTAAAAAACTCTGTTACTGTTGTCTCCTGGCTGACGGGACAGAATAACAACAAGGAAAAGTTGATTGACCCTTATACAAAATCGGCTCCTGTCCCAGTAACCATCTAAATATGTACATAGTTCATATAATGATAAGTTTCAAGTATGTAGACTAAACGCAAACGCCTTCGTTTGTTGTATTTCGAAAAAACTTATACTAGAGGTTACTGGTCCCAGTGGTGTATAGTGTGTGCTCACCCTGTTTCTGGTTGTAGGCGGGCTGGTGCAGCAGCGTGGCGAGCCCGTGCAGCACGGCGCCCTGCTTGGCCACCTCCAGCGTCACCGTGGGGCCCGTGCGCACCAGGTACTCCGCGGCCTGCACACCCCACGGGTTATAGTACATTGAGCATTTATGGAGGTAAGCAGGCACTAACGAAAGTCATATACGTGCCGTCAATAGATTTTGGAAATTATGTAAACAAATATGTCTGAATGACAATTCATTTGTCGTCTATGGATTTGTTGTAAAATAGTGATGAGAAAAGTCTATAACAATAATTAAGCAATCCACTTGACACTCGAGAAATTATTTTATTGAATATTCATTGCGAGTATTTGTGGCTCTTAACTTCATGGCAGCAAATAAAAATAAATGAGCAATGAAAATTCATAACAAAGTAAATGGAAAATGATGAGAAGTGAAGTTATTTGTAATTGAATCTATAATGAACTTTTTCGATATACTGGATATTCCCATCACTTAAACGAACTTTTTTTTCAATGACAATATAGAGTAGGAACAGAATTGGAAAAGGCGTCTCTAAACAATGCAAGCGGCAAATCATGTAACAGTTGGGGTGACAACGTTATCAGAGGGTTTGGACCCTGCAGAATACGGATCTGCCTGTCGCCATCTCGAAATTTGAGCCGGAAGTACGGTATACCGGAAAAGGTGCAGCCCATACAAAAAATTTCGTAGTACATTTAGTAAATTGTTGCTCTGGTACTCTAAAAGAGGTCCGATTGATATGGTTTTTTGGTATGTCGTGAAGGACAATATTAGCCATGGTAACCTAAAAATTTCGGCCCTCCAGCTCCATAACTTTGGCCGCCATCTTGGAAATAGTGTCACTTTTTTCAGTTCTTTGCTTTTACTGTCGTCAAAGTTCATTCCAGTGCTAAACATAGTTCTACAATATTGTAGAATACAAAATTTGCTAAAACTTTTGGGTACAAAGATTTTTTCCATGACCCCTAGGGACGAAGATATGACAGGATATATCATTAAAAATTGCCACTTTTTTCTAGTTTTCCGTTCATGTTTACATTTTTAGTGCATTTTAGCACTAACTATAGTTCGGCAATATTGTAGATCACGAAATTTGCTACAACTTTTGTATTGAAATGTTTTTTCCACGACCATTAGAAAAGAAGATATGAAGTCATCTATGAAGTAGCACCGTTGAAATTTGCTACTTTTGCAGTTTTCTTCTCATATTTAGGTTTGAGTGCATTTAATCGCAATCTGTAGGGGATCTATGATGGTCGAGTGATAGCGGGATAGACGACAAGATAAAGCATCTGTCACTTTCCGATCTATACCACTTCAATCCCTCAAAAGAAAAAATCGTCTGTTTCCACGATACCTAGTAAGATCGTCGGTACTTTGAATTTGCATATAATTTTGTCTTCTGTAATATTACAGACCTAGAACTTGAGCTAAAATACACTATACACTACAAACGCAAATATGGGAAGAAAACTGGAAAAAGAAGCAAATATCGATGGTAGTACTCCATAGATGACTTCGTATCTTCTTTCCTGACGATCGTGGAAAAAATATTTCAATAGAAGAGTTGTAGCACATTTTGTGATCTACAATATTGCAGAACTATACTTAGCGCTAAAATGCACTTAAAACGCAAAAATGGGAGGGATACTAAAAAAAATTGCAGTTTTAAAGATATCTCCTGTCATACCTTTGTCCTTAGGGGTCATACAAAAAATCTTTGTAGGCAAAAGTTTTAGCAAATTTAGTCTTCTACAATATTGCCGAACCATGTTTAGCACTAAAATGAACTTTAGCGACAGTACAAGGAAAAAACTGAAAAAGTGACAGATTTTCCAAGATGGCGGAGAAAGATATTGAGCTGGAAAGTCGAAAATTTCGGGATACAATGACAAATATTGTCCTTTACGGCATATCAAAAACCTATAACAATCGGACCATAGTTAGGGTACTGGAACCACGATTTACCAAATGTACAACGAAAAAATTTGTATGGGCTGCACATTATTCGGTATAACATACTTCCGGCTCAAATTTGGGGATGGAGACAGGCAGAACCGTATTCTGCAGGGTTTAAGCCCTCTGATAACGTTGTCACCCCAACTGTTACATAACTTGCTTCTTGCATGCTACTTCTTCAAAAATGGGCCTACTCTAATATAGATTCCTAGCATTTTTACGAGTAAAAAAATTGACAAGCTATTGTCACATAACTAATCATTCTAAACGAAAATTGTTTTTATTGAAATATGAATAATTAAAAGATATTATAGCTTAAAATGAATGCAAATACAAGGATTATGTCTATAAAATGTTGGTAAGACTGTGTTCGTTCTTTAAAAGTGCGTGATTTCGAGGTAATGAAGGTAAATTGGTCTGTTTACATAATTTCCAAAATCTATTGACGGCACGTATAGAAGCCCGACGCCGAAGGCGGAGGACTTTTATTGACTTGAGTTTGTAATAACCCTTACCTCCCGTGATACACACAATGTTTTTCATCACATTTGCGAGGAAATAAATAACTACAAAAGGCAGAAAAATCCATGTTTCATACAACCACACCAATCAAAAATTGACGAACTTGACAACTTCACCTCCAGTATCACTGCGAGAGGAGCGCAACGCGCAACCAATCACAGAGCAATATTCTTGCGGCGCGCGTGGCCAACTAGATTTTTTTCAACCAATCACAGAGCAGTATTCTTGCGGCGCGCGGCCAACTAGATTTTTTTAAACCAATCAGATCACACACACACTCATAACTCCCACGGAAGTTATAAAATTCCATAACTCCCGCGGGAGGTAAATCGGCTATAACTGCTTTATACGCACGCGTGGAATAACACACTTTACGAGCAAGTGTGATGAAAAAGCTTAAAACACACAGCGAGCGTGCGCAAAATGCTCGCCTTCACATCACCCGCACGCGCACTTCGGCCACACGCGCCCGCTGCCTGTGTGAAGGCGTGCATTTAAAAGTAGGGGAGACAACGCGCCGCCGGTTTATAGAGATAAAAGTGACACGGTTTATAGATAAATATTGAAGACGGGCGGGCACGCTACGAATATTCATTACTCCCTCAGTCGCGCCTGCCATATTAGAGTTATTATACGAGTTGGAGTTTTATATCAACGCAGTAAGGTACCTTTTCCTGCGTGATGCCGACGAGCGACTGCCCGTCGACGGAGAGCAGCTGGTCGCCGGCCGCGAGCCGCCCGTCGGCCGCCGCCGCGCCGCCCGGCACCACCGACTTGATGTAGATGCCCAGCTTGCTTTGACCCGCGCCCTGTCCCATACAAATCATCATCATCCTCTTACCCCCTTATTCATAAAGAAAAAAATTAATCCCCGCACGAAACGAAAGACACAAAAGCAATAAACGCACATTGAACACATAAATAACGTGTCTTCGTGGCAGTGAATCAGTTGCTGTCTCAATTAGACCCCTGCAGCGCATAACCGTCTGTCAAACCTAAAACAGGTTTGGTTAAGGTGGTTGTTTCAGGTAATATTCGTTTGTCCTTATCTGTCACTTTGACATTTATGTTTGTGAGAAAAGAATAAAACATATTTTAGGTAGCTGAGGTCAAATCTAGGTATTTAGCGTTTTCACGGCTGTATCCTAACCTTCTGACGCCGCGCGTTCTTTACAAAGGACAAAATCTAAATAAACTATGCTGTTGAGCCCGAGTATTTAGAGTCGGAAAAGTGCGCAAACGTGTTGCTCACCTTAGCAGCGACGATACTGAGCCCCATGCCGTTAGAGTTCTTGTTGAGCTGTATGATATGCACGGCGGGGTCCGGCGCGCGCCTGTTCTGCGTGGTTCCGTAGCCCGTCATGTAGACGGTCCAGACGCCGCGCGCGTGCGGCTGGTGCGCGAGCCGGCACAGGCCGCCGCAACAGTATCACTCACCTTAGCAGCGACGATACTGAGCCCCATGCCGTTAGAGTTCTTGTTGAGCTGTATGATATGCACGGCGGGGTCCGGCGCGCGCCTGTTCTGCGTGGTTCCGTAGCCCGTCATGTAGACGGTCCAGACGCCGCGCGCGTGCGGCTGGTGCGCGAGCCGGCACAGGCCGCCGCAACAGTATCACTCACCTTAGCAGCGACGATACTGAGCCCCATGCCGTTAGAGTTCTTGTTGAGCTGTATGATATGCACGGCGGGGTCCGGCGCGCGCCTGTTCTGCGTGGTTCCGTAGCCCGTCATGTAGACGGTCCAGACGCCGCGCGCGTGCGGCTGGTGCGCGAGCCGGCACAGGCCGCCGCAACAGTATCACTCACCTTAGCAGCGACGATACTGAGCCCCATGCCGTTAGAGTTCTTGTTGAGCTGTATGATATGCACGGCGGGGTCCGGCGCGCGCCTGTTCTGCGTGGTTCCGTAGCCCGTCATGTAGACGGTCCAGACGCCGCGCGCGTGCGGCTGGTGCGCGAGCCGGCACAGGCCGCCGCAACAGTATCACTCACCTTAGCAGCGACGATACTGAGCCCCATGCCGTTAGAGTTCTTGTTGAGCTGTATGATATGCACGGCGGGGTCCGGCGCGCGCCTGTTCTGCGTGGTTCCGTAGCCCGTCATGTAGACGGTCCAGACGCCGCGCGCGTGCGGCTGGTGCGCGAGCCGGCACAGGCCGCCGCGCTGCAGCGGCGCCACGAACTCGGCCAGCCCGGGCGGGACTCCCCGGACCACCTCCGCGCTGAACCCGTCGCCCGGGATCAGCAGACCCACGCCCAGCCATGAGCTCTCTTCTAGTGTTATCTGAAATACCACACGAGAAGTATACCTATATATTTTTTTTCGAAACAAAACGCAAACGAACGCGTTTGCGTTTAGTCTCATTTTGTATGGCAACGCGAGCAGCGCCTCTGGTGGCCTTAGGTGGTAACTATTTTTTTTACAGTATTTGTTACATTAAACAGTAGACTCACCTCGCGGCCGTCGGCGCGGCAGAGCTCGTCGGCGAGCGCGCGCGCGTGGTGCGCGGCCGCCTCCACCACGTCGGGCGGCGCGAGCGGCGTCAGCAGCGCGCGCACTTGCACCGAGTTCAGCTTGAAGCACGCCGCCAGGGCCGCGCGCGCCTCCTCCGCCGTGCGGTACGTGCCGCTGATCAGGCGCGCTGCCGACACATACAACATCAGCATCACTTATTCTCAATGCTCACAATGAATTTGCGAAAAATTACTAGAAATACAAAAAGATGCGTCACGTGTAGCACAGGCGTCGGCGAGGGTGTAATATCGCGTAGGAGGAAGCAAGTTCTAAATTCATATGAAACTAATCGATCCCTAAGTAGCACGGCAACCACCTATAGGCGCGCGTTGAGCGTTGTTTCTAGGTATACATGAGTTTCCCGGCATATTATCGTGTGTATGAAGCCAGTATCGGCATGCCCTGACTCGTCCGACTGGACGCTACTGACCGGCCTGGTGCGTGCGCGCGAGATGGCAGTCGGCGGGCAGCTCGAGCCCCTGGCGCTCGGCCCAGGCCGCCAGCAGCGCCAGCCGCGCCGCCAGCGCCACGCCCCAGCGCGCCGTCACCGTGCCCGGCTCCGTCACCAACTGTACACTACTGACCGGCCTGGTGCGTGCGCGCGAGATGGCAGTCGGCGGGCAGCTCGAGCCCCTGGCGCTCGGCCCAGGCCGCCAGCAGCGCCAGCCGCGCCGCCAGCGCCACGCCCCAGCGCGCCGTCACCGTGCCCGGCTCCGTCACCAACTGTACACTACTGACCGGCCTGGTGCGTGCGCGCGAGATGGCAGTCGGCGGGCAGCTCGAGCCCCTGGCGCTCGGCCCAGGCCGCCAGCAGCGCCAGCCGCGCCGCCAGCGCCACGCCCCAGCGCGCCGTCACCGTGCCCGGCTCCGTCACCAACTGTACACTACTGACCGGCCTGGTGCGTGCGCGCGAGATGGCAGTCGGCGGGCAGCTCGAGCCCCTGGCGCTCGGCCTAGGCCGCCAGCAGCGCCAGCCGCGCCGCCAGCGCCACGCCCCAGCGCGCCGTCACCGTGCCCGGCTCCGTCACCAACTGTACACTACTGACCGGCCTGGTGCGTGCGCGCGAGATGGCAGTCGGCGGGCAGCTCGAGCCCCTGGCGCTCGGCCCAGGCCGCCAGCAGCGCCAGCCGCGCCGCCAGCGCCACGCCCCAGCGCGCCGACACCGTGCCCGGCTCCGTCACCAACTGTACACTACTGACCGGCCTGGTGCGTGCGCGCGAGATGGCAGTCGGCGGGCAGCTCGAGCCCCTGGCGCTCGGCCCAGGCCGCCAGCAGCGCCAGCCGCGCCGCCAGCGCCACGCCCCAGCGCGCCGACACCGTGCCCGGCTCCGTCACCAACTGTACACTACTGACCGGCCTGGTGCGTGCGCGCGAGATGGCAGTCGGCGGGCAGCTCGAGCCCCTGGCGCTCGGCCCAGGCCGCCAGCAGCGCCAGCCGCGCCGCCAGCGCCACGCCCCAGCGCGCCGTCACCGTGCCCGGCTCCGTCACCAACTGTACACTACTGACCGGCCTGGTGCGTGCGCGCGAGATGGCAGTCGGCGGGCAGCTCGAGCCCCTGGCGCTCGGCCCAGGCCGCCAGCAGCGCCAGCCGCGCCGCCAGCGCCACGCCCCAGCGCGCCGACACCGTGCCCGGCTCCGTCACCAACTGTACACTACTGACCGGCCTGGTGCGTGCGCGCGAGATGGCAGTCGGCGGGCAGCTCGAGCCCCTGGCGCTCGGCCCAGGCCGCCAGCAGCGCCAGCCGCGCCGCCAGCGCCACGCCCCAGCGCGCCGACACCGTGCCCGGCTCCGTCACCAACTGTACACTACTGACCGGCCTGGTGCGTGCGCGCGAGATGGCAGTCGGCGGGCAGCTCGAGCCCCTGGCGCTCGGCCCAGGCCGCCAGCAGCGCCAGCCGCGCCGCCAGCGCCACGCCCCAGCGCGCCGTCACCGTGCCCGGCTCCGTCACCAACTGTACACTACTGACCGGCCTGGTGCGTGCGCGCGAGATGGCAGTCGGCGGGCAGCTCGAGTCCCTGGCGCTCGGCCCAGGCCGCCAGCAGCGCCAGCCGCGCCGCCAGCGCCACGCCCCAGCGCGCCGACACCGTGCCCGGCTCCGTCACCAACTGTACACTACTGACCGGCCTGGTGCGTGCGCGCGAGATGGCAGTCGGCGGGCAGCTCGAGCCCCTGGCGCTCGGCCCAGGCCGCCAGCAGCGCCAGCCGCGCCGCCAGCGCCACGCCCCAGCGCGCCGACACCGTGCCCGGCTCCGTCACCAACTGGAAACAATAAACAAAATTCTCTAGAAACCACTTCGGGTAAAATATCGCTAACTTGCTACTGAGCTAGTTGAGTGTGTATCATCTGTGTTATTCCTCCACCACTGAGCCCCACGAGTCTCGCCCTACACCCACCTTGTTGAAGCAGACCGCGTTGATGTAGTGGAAGAGATGCGAGAACAGCTGTATGGTGAGCGCGGCGTTGACTCGACATCGACGCAGCAGCACCATGGCGGCGGCCAGCGCCTGCAGCGTGGGCGCCGTCGCCTCCGTCGCGTCCGCTGTCGCCGGGTTCGTCAGGGTGCCTAGCGCACGCGACAGCTCCTCTTGGAAACATGATACTAGATTGCTGCAAACAATTAACACTTATAAACATTGTGCCCCCACAAATGTAAAGTAAGCTTTAGTTATGTTGAACCCCCCAATCCAATCATTGGCCTCTAGAATGCTGTTTTTTTTTTTTTCAAGTATTTTACCTGTCCAGTTTGAAAACTATCTACTACATTCTAGACCTAGTGTAGTAAAAAATATGATATTTATTTTCCACCCAGTATTGAAGGATTGCGCTTAATACATTGAATTATCATTCAAGAGGCCAATGATTTAGTGTAAGGGGGGGGGGGGGGGGGGCAATATTACTACAGCTTACCCTACTTAAGTCACGCTGAACATTCGTTGGCAACTGAGACACAGATATTGATCAAGAACTTCAGGCATGTAGAAACACGAAGCTTAGCAGTCAATGCAGTAATATCCTAGTTTCGCTACGAGTTAATTAAAAAAAGCTGCCACCCAAGGTTTCATTAACGCGTGAGAGTAATCAAACACCACTCACACAAAAGGTCACAAGTTCATTATACCGCGCCGCTCTAATGAAAAATCTGTCCTTATTATACGGCAGAGCACCGATAAACACAGACGTAATATACTATCCACGTCGAGTACTTAATAACAGAGGAATCGACGGCGGGCGCCAGGTGGACCCGCCGTAAAAATTCAATTTAATGTAGGTAGAACTTGCGGCGAAATAAGACATTCGAGGTCAACGGCTGCCCGACAAATTAGGTTCCAGTGTGATTTATTAGACGTTTTAATTTGCTTAGGGCCGATTTTTCAACCCCGATATAAAATTATCTGTCGGTTAAAATAATGACTCTTTTTCTAAAGTCAAATGAAAGAAAAGACAGAGCTAACATTTATTTGACAGATAGTTTTATATGACGATTGAAAAATCGGGCCTCAGACTCATAATTGACCGACCGATAAAAAGGTTAATTGACTGGAAAATCATCACAAAATAAGAGCGAAATTGTTGTGTTGCAATGAAGTGAGCGTAAGAATCCGCGCTAAAACACCTATGACCACGATTAATGGAGTTAGTGTGATTATGACACAGTAAAGATTATCAGAAATAAGTGTGGATCGTTCGACTATTCCTTATTTTATCATGTTAACTCAGATCGAAGTGTAGTAGCTTGTTCGTCCTGTACTATAATAGTACGTACATTACTTAACAAGGGCGGTAAAACAAAGAATGTCTCAGATCGCAGGTATTTGACGCCCGAGCTGAAGGCAAGGGCGATAAATATGCGATCTGAGGCTTTCTTTATTGCCGCCCGTGTTAAGTACAAAAATGTATGTCACCCCCTGGCCAGGAAGTGGGATTACCCGCGCGCGGAGCGTGCGGTAATTGCCGCTTTATGGCCAGGTGTGACATAATAGAACATTACTTACCAAGGGCGGTAAAAAAAATGTCTCAGATCGCAGTTATTTGACGCCCGAGCCGAAGACAGGCGCGATAAATAATATTTATGTCACACCTGGCCATAAAGCGGCAATTACCGCACGCTCCGAGCGCGGGAAATCCCACTTCCTGGCCAGGGGGTGACATAAAATTTTGTACTTGACACGGGCGGTAATAAAGAAAGCCTCAGATCGCATATTTATCGCCCTTGCCTTCGGCTCGGGCGTCAAATACCTGCGATCTGAGACATTCTTTGTTTTACCGCCCTTGTTAAGTAATGTACTATTATCACATACTTATTAAATATGAAACTGCTAAACTCTAAATTAAAGAATGAGCTTATTAGAGTCGTTACCTAAAGGCGTTCTGTACGGTGGCCGGCAGCAACTCTTGCGCCTGCGTAGAGAAGGAGGATATATGCCGGTCGCACTTGAGGAAGTGTAGCAGCTCGCTCGCATTTGCCATCCAGAATGCTTGCGCCGCCGAGTCCGTACACCGCTCCTATACACCAGTAACACGTTGGTCATATACTCAAGAGCAAAAATAACGGGTACACTTTCTATGGAAGTTCAATACAAAGTGTATGCATTATTTTACTACTAATTATGAGTACGTTTCCACCTTAATTCCGTAGTAATTTATTTTACCTGAACAGTGGCGTGTATGAGCGTAGCGACGTGGTGCAGAAACGCCGTAAGCTTGTGCGCCCGCTCCGTGGGCGTGAGCTCGGGCCGGTAGTGCGTCGACGCGCGGTACCTGCAACATTTATTACCCAATTTACCCGCGCTTTGTATTAATTACCGCCTGTCTACATCACTTATCGTTAGTTGCTAATACGCTGACATAGATTTAGTATGGGCGCGCACAGTAGTACTAGTTTGTAATAGCTATTGGCTATATTGCTATTACACTCGCTTATGCATTTAACAAGGTACCTAATGATCATTTTGTTTTTGTTGTTCCTACAAAAACCAAATGCTACTGAGTTTACCCCTATTCATAAATTGTAACGGAGATTTCTTATGCCCGTGATCATCACAATTTCTTCAATTAAATTTCAACTTTAAGGTTATTTATAGAATCAGATCTGACTGATGTGTACTAAATAAATAAAAAAGATTTATTAGTATATTTAATAACTACCGCAACGTAAAAATAGAACATCTATTAATAATGGCTGTTATCAAATGCGACTTTTTTATACGCGTAGAGCCTACTGTTTTGTTGTTAAGTGGGCGAGTCTTCGTAGTTATTTTTTAATACTTCAGTAGATGCAGGTCGCGATAGGATTCTACGATTCAATTTGCAAACTATGTAAACAAATATGACTGACTAACAATTGCATTTGTACTATTTGCTGTCTATGGATTTATTGTAAAATTGTGATGGGTGTCAGTCGCGTAATGACTATTAACTATAATGTGTAATGAACACAGAATATTTAAATAGATGAATTTGAGACAACAATAGGATCATCTGCCCTGTTAGAGCGTGTACACATTGTCGGATATTATCGTTCTGATGTTGCCAATATCGAATTCTTCCTCGACATTATCTGGCTATTAATTATATTGCATGCCCATTTTACGTCGAACATAGAACTTCCTGTTGTTACACCTATTGTTTTTGCAATAAAAATATATTTATGTTTTCGATTATAAAAAAGAATTGTGAAAGCACAACACGAAGGCAGCACGACGTTAGCAGCATCGGACCTATGATACCGGATATCCGGACAATGTGTAGTGTGACGCAGTGACGGTGTGTATTTGTGTACCGACCTGGCGCACAGGTAGAGCGTGTAGACGGGCGCCAGCTTGAAGGCGGGCGCGTGCGGGTCGAGGCGCGTGATGACGGCGGCTAGGAACTGCGCCTGCCCCGCCTCGGGGAACTCCAGCACGGCCGGTAAGATCGCCTCCTGGCCCGGCCGCGCCGCGCTGCCCACCGTCGCGCTCATCCTGGATAATCACGTAGATGAATGGTATTGTATAGATACAATGCCATTGTGAAGGCAGGTAAGAAGATGAGCTCAGTTCAAAAAAATATTCAAGTATATATACACACACATATTCCTGAGAGTTGATTACGTAACTTTTTTAACGGCAGTAACTATATTTATTACAACACAACACAAAAATACATAACTGAACACTTAACTAATATTTAAAAATAAATAATTACCTAAAATTTAAATGTAATGAACCCGTACAAAAATGACTTTTAGAACTACCTGACGAACTTTCAAAACGTTACGCAATCGACTTGCTGGTCATTGCATGACCAATATGTTAAGTCTTTCGAACATATTAATCACTGTTGACGACGAATCCCCTAATGCCCTCGATTATGTTTATAAGAATTTTAAAGTTGGACTAATAATTCCATTACATTTACTTTTGATAAAATAACACTTTGAGGTTTAGGTCAAATAGCACTTAACATTAATTTACATTTTGGGAACTTCTACTGGCGCTGGCTGACTTGGCTGCTGCGAGATAAATACAAACTACAGAACCTATAATACATACACTTACACTTGTGCCTTTTGGTTTACAATAATTATAAAATAATAAATATATCGTAGTTTACAAAGTTTAAAATGGTCAATTCAACTCTAGGTTCAACCTTGTCTTCCATTTGTACAGGGTGATTAATATATGGATTTTCCCGTAAATGTCGTAAATAAGATAGGAAACTTGTCACAAAATCTTTTAGATATTGCACTTTTGTTCGGTAGTAGTGATCGTGAAACAAATGCAAAACTACTCACTATGAAGCTCCATAGTCTTCGATCATAAAATAAATCAAAGACAAAAGTGTTAAAATATGTAGATTTAAAACAAAACAAAACACGACACAAAGTAGAATGATATGTTATTTATATCCGCTAAATAATGCATTATGAATATTATGATGAATGGATACGATTAACCGCAACCCGGAATTTAACTGTAATATTTTCAACCATTTGGGCCGAGCTGAATCGAGTGCCCAATTAAAATAAGCCTCGAAATCTGCTCCCGTAAACAAAGTTTGTATATACAACTCAAGATTTCAGTCAAAAAAGTCGACCACTTATTCATAAAAAAATATTCAACCGACCGGTTAAATATCGTGGTTTTTAGGTCCAGTCAGATGCAAAATATTTTCACTACTAAGTACTTACGATACTACTATAAGATATTTTTGAGTGCATTAGTAGTCAATGAATACACTTCAGCGCTCA
Source organism: Cenopis cana (assembly GCA_951800055.1). Lineage (NCBI taxonomy): Eukaryota > Metazoa > Arthropoda > Insecta > Lepidoptera > Tortricidae > Cenopis > Cenopis cana. Next base: position 15,310,278 of record OX637479.1, on the reverse strand, counting down.
TTGTACAAGTATTAAACATGTGTTTACATAAGGTTGTGACTTGTGGACGTGTGTTAGTGTAGGGTACCTGTTGTCGTGCCCGGATCCACCGCTCTTCGCGCTGCAAATGCTTTTAGTCTCGACGTTGCCGTCTAGATCGAAGGTGGTCTCGTAGTTGTCCTTATACTGCGAGTTGCTAGTTCTGTTCTGCGAGTGTTCCTGGTCGTAGATGGAGCCGGTGTGGTCGTTGTACTCGTCCTTGGAGTCGTTGAGGTGCGACATGACCGAGTCGTTGTCGAGTTTGAGGGTGTTGTTGTTGTAGGGTGTGAGCGTGTCGTTGGCGTCGCGATAGGGCGAGTAGGTGTCGCGGTCGGGGCTCAGCGGGCGGTAGTCGTCGCCGTGCGGCGCGTCCTCGAGCGACGGCGACATCGCGCCCGAGTGCGCGCGCGCGCCCACCGGCGACCTAGCGCGACAACGTACACAAGCGGATGTCGTGAGCCAGTGAGAAAAACATGCAAACAAATGTACGACATGAAACAAAACAAAATAAACACGTCAGATAGTTATGCAAGCGACGGGTTGATAGTGTTCGGTTCTAGTGAGATTGGTGTTAGGAAAATAGTGAAAGCGCTCTATTAGTATAAACCGTGGGGCAACCAAATAAAAACAACGTTTCACTACTTTCTTCAATGATTCAAACGGATAAAGTAGTCAAAAACGGTCAGAGTTAACCAAACAAATGTAGAAAGTGCATGAAAGAAATTTCAAAATGTGTAGTCCATTTCAAGTATTTTTTTGCGAACGAACAACATCTAATGGTTACTAGGACAACACTAATCACGACAACTATGAGAACTGTGTGGAATGAATGTCACCCACCTGTCGTATATTGATCCCGAGCCGAAGTGCTGTGACTGCGAAAGGTTTCGGTTGAGAAGATTCTCTTGGTTCGGGTCCACGAAGCGGAATGTCGACACTCGCCCGAATTTGAGTAAACAGCCATGCTGCCAATAAATAAAGCAATTAGTATACACAATAACTGGCGGATGCGGGTGGCGCAAGACCGGTCATTGTGGCACTCTTTGGGGGAGGCCTATGTCCAGCAGTGGACGTCTTTCGGCTGATATGATGATGATGATGATGATACACAATAAACCCAGTTTTAGAGCTTCAGTGCTTAAAAGGTTCCATGAAAAACCAAGCATGCTCGTAATAGTCTAACTGAAAACGGAGAATTATTCATGGCGGGAAACACTATTGCTGCCGCCAGGCTTTGTTAGCCTGCTTATGCATATTTAATTGAGTGGGAAGCATAGTTTCAGTTTTTGCGTAACATTTTCCTAGCATTGTATACGTGCCTCTGCTCAGCAGTGGGTTATTACAGGCTGAAGATGATGAAGATAATGATGATTATACGTGCCTTAGTACTTATGTGGCCCGGATAATGGGGCAAATGAAATAGCAGTGATGAAATAGTCTGGACATCAATAAACAGGTGACCTTTTCACAACGCACCCGCAGGCGGTCGAAACGACACGGCCATCGTTAGGTGCACAGTAAAAAATAATGGAAAAACCGAATTTTATGTCGCGAACGTAGTCAAAGGAAAACATATTTTCTAGGAGATGCTACTACTAAAAGCGTTATTAAAGTTTCAAAACGTCGTACACTCGTAACGGAAATGCAGAGATATTGCTACTTCCACCCGAAATCTTGTATGTAGTGTACTCGTATGTAGTTCCTGAATAATACAGTGATACGAGGAGTAAGTGAAGTATGCTCGCATTAAGCGATCCGACAGAGCAGTTTGGAATAGCACTCCGTCCTTACTAATTGGTTAATTGAGTCGGATGTAGGCTTAAACAGATCTTGTCTCGGCTACGAGCTCAGAATTTCACCCTGTTTTTTGTTACTCTTAATTTGATTAGCCAAGCCAAGTCGTCGGAATAACTTGGAATAGAGTAGCGAGCAATAGACAGGAATGGTAAAGGCTAGAGGAGGCCTTTGCCGAAGGGAAATCAGACATACAACGGAAAACCAATACCAAAATAACAAAATATTTATAATAAAACTAGGTACATAAATCCGAATAAGACTAATAATAAAAAAACAAAAAAATGTTGAGGAACGTATTCAAATAATAATAAAATGCTTTATTGTACACTACAAGGAAAATGAAACAATGATACAGTATGACCAGGACTTAAAAGTAGGTGACAATCGGCGCTCTTATCGCTAAAAAGCGATCTCTTCCAGACAACCTTCAAATAAATTCGTTAGGTCGAAGGTTTAATTGACAATCAACAGCGGACCATCAGAAGCCAGTGAAAGAACTCTATTCCAAGCACGTATAGCCGTAGTAGGCACTGTTCTTGCATATTCATTGATGCAATTGGAAGAATTCTCCTCTACAGAAACGTCCAGATGAAAACAAATTACCTTCCATGTTAATTTATATGACATTTGAAGCATCTGTGGCGTCTAAACACCTCTTAACCCTCTTAGGCAGTGTTTTTTCGTATCGTGGCCACACTGATTCTCTCGGTCTCATAAAGACCGGGTTTCTGATTGGCGGATTCAGCTGGCCAGCATTGCGTTCACTCTGAACGGGATGAGACGTGTATATAAAGCAAAGCCGGCTGCATTTCATCCTTCCTTTCTCCTGCAACTCATACTGTTAACAACTGCACTGATCTACCTACTCTATGTAAGCATTTTACCTGTACTGTACCTATGTACCACAGGGCTACAATAAATAAATACTAAATTGTTCCTGTCTGATGGAGTTTTATAACACCGCTCACCAAATCACCATACCGCTATACATCAATCAATAATCGATTAGATCAAGAGTAGATGACCGGCAGCATAATCATGTAACTTTATGTACTGAGGGTGGGTATATTTTAATGTCATTCTTGAAGTATACATTTAGGAGCTAATTTCGAAAATAGACATAAAAATATGCCTAACGTTAGTAAATAAAGTTACATGATTACCCTGTTGATTTGCGCCCACGACTTCCTCCCACGGAATTAATTGGCTTCCTTTGAAAATAAAGTATGGCAGTCTGACCTTTTGTTAATGTCAAGTATGAAGTATGTAGCAATCATTAAACAGTATAGTGTCTTCCCTAATATTAATTCATATCTTTAGTCATAACAGTATAGTAAAACAACATCGAAGGAGTATGGGCGAGGCGAGTCAGGACTGTATCCTGTCTTGTTCTTCGCCGCAAACTGATGTATTTAGGACCGAGTATGGTGACCACAATATATAGGGTGTTGGGTAGCTAGGTATAAATCCTTTAAGGGGTGATAGAGGAGGTCATTTTACATATTTTAGAACACACTTGCTATATACCAAGTCTTCTGGTTCCTAAGATAGGCCCCATTTTATTTTGAAAATTTGCACTTTTCCATACAACCAAAAAGAAAAAAAATCCAATGAGAAAAAAATACTTTTTAAATTCTTCTCTATAGTTTTTCTGGATTATCTTAATTTTACAGAAGCGTTAAGAACTAAGGAAGTTTTTAAATTTAATTGAACATTTTTCTGACGACTTTTTACTTTATTTATTCATATGATATTCAGGTCCATTTTTTTGTATACATTTTCATAGAAACTGATGGAAAAAACCAGTTATTTTTGATAAAATTTCTTAATAACCGTATAGTTCTAATCAGGGACCCGCCCGGTATCCCCTTCGAGGGTTTTTGAACGGGTTTTTAGTAAGGCTTTGCTTACCCAATCCGTTGCCCTTCAAACCCATTCATTTGGCTTTTAAAGCGCTTTTAATACGGTATCCCCTTCAAGGGGTTTTTGAAAGGGTTTTTAGTAAGACTTCGCTTACCGAAGTCGTTGCTCTAAAAAAACCCATTCATTCGGCTTTTAAAGCGCTTTAAATATGGGTAAGCCGTTCAGTTAACGAATATCAGATATTTTTACTAAGCGCTTAAAAAGCCTTTCGAAAAGGCAACAGTTTGAAGGGGTTTCCCTTTCCACGCTTATGCAATTTTCATCCTTTTACTGATGACAATAAGAGCAGTATTGCAAATTTACGTTTGTCGACTGGATGACTGTCGGCACAGGTGCCATAAAATGCCGGCGCCTTTGAAATACCGCTAAGTTGCGATTTGAAAATACCTTATCACATTGCAATACGGTTTCCTTTGGCATGGCGAAGGGCCGGAACAAGTTGAAGCGTGCAATTTATCGAACGGGCCGACTTTTCTGCAGTTGTAACATATTTAAAAAGTAGTGTTGAAAAAACAAATGTTGATTCTGTTAATGCAAATACTTTTTAGGGTTCCGAAACCGAAGGCTCTAATCGGAGCCCTATTGCTGTCACTCACGCATCCGTCCGTCCGTAGTTTGTCACAAAATTTTGTTCCTAACAATTTTTTAACTTCCCATTGACCTATGAACTTGAAATTTGGTGATAATGTTTATTATTTTACCAACAAATACTAATATATATATTGATAAATGAGGTTTTTCCTTTGAAATTTTGCGGATGGTTCGGAACCCTAAATGTGCGAGTGCAACAAGCACTTAGCTGGGTTTATTATGTTAATTAATTATTAAGGTACCTAAAAAATATAGATATACTCACGGATTAATGCTTGGATTTAGCAAAAAAAAATCGGATGAATGTGTTTATCTCAGCACCGATACCGATGTTCCCCTGAGTGACGAAATTGAAATTAATAAAATGGTTGTTTAAAATACGATAATGGATATATTTTTCCCTAAATTATGAATATAGACTACAACAATATTCAAAATACAAAAAACATTGCATATATAGCAAAACCTTTTAAAATACAGACATTTTAATTTCCACTGAGTTACATTTTGTATAAGGTGTACGTATACGTACACTATTATTTAAGTAACATAATTTACCTAAAAAACGAGAAAAAGGTACATATTTTTTTTTAGTAAAGTGCCATGTTATAGACCGGTTATTTGCATGCATTATAAACGAAGAAAAACATTATATTCCACAAAAATATTTTTTGTGAGTTGTTAGTAATACCAAAGAGTAATTATACCAATATGACGTATAATGCACAGTGTTGCCAAATCTTATGTCTTTAAACGAGCAATTCTTGTATATATATTTATTTATTTTGGAGATCTCGGAAACGGCTCTAACGATTTTGATGAAATGTGGTATGTGGGAGTTTTCGAGGACGAGCAATCGATCTAGCTAGGTCTCATGCCCAGGAAAACGCCGAGCAAAGCTCGGCCGCCCAGATATTTTATATCTTTATACGAGCAATTCTTGTATATATCTTTATTTCGGGTATCTCGGAAACGGCTCTATCGATTTTGATGAAATTTGGTAAGTGGGGGTTTTCGGGGACGAGCAATCGATCTAGCTAGGTCTAGTAGGTCTCATCCCCGGGAAAAGGCCGAGCAAAGCTCGGTCACCCAGATATTTATATTTGTTTGACAGCTCATTTTCATGGAAGAGTTAACGTAGTAAAATTGAAGTTTGAGCTTCCAGTGTGAAGAAATAATGTAGAATTACACTACACAAAAAACTATTTAGACTGAAAAAGAACACAGTTAGTAAAATAACCGAAGCAAACATTGAAAAATGCCTTAGCTAACTCTGTCATAAATCCTAATATCATCGTAAAAATCAACTTTAGTGCTGATTATTTTGTAATTTTCAACGTCAGTTATAATTATGTTCTTTTTTTACGAAACCGGTAAAGTGCGTGTCGGGCCACGCACAATGTAGGGTTCCGTAGTTGGTCACCCGTTACATTATGTGGACTAAAAAGTTTGCAAACTTATATTTACCTACTATGTTTTTGAAATACTTAATTAAAAACATTATCTGAGGTACCTACCTCAATGGAAATTGTATGAAAGTTCGGCTTTTAGCCGTTAACTAGTAATGTCTACTCAGCTGTGATCATTTTACTTATAATTTCATTATATAGGGTGTAACATTTAAATCGGTCAGTATGGGAAGTCTGAAACTATAAGACATACGAAGATCTGTTCTTAGGAACGATGTCATAGATTTCAGTAACAAGAAAAACGCAATAGTAAAATCATCACCTAAACGAGTTTAATATTGCATTGAAAACCATAGTTGCCATTTCAAACATCAACTTAATGAAGGGTTATGTTATGAATTTATGATGCATTTTATTCATTTTAGATAGCATCATAGTAACTTTTACTTATGAAGTTATGACCATACCTGTGCTAACTCGGAACAAGTTCTAGGGATTTGATATCGATTAAATTAAAATTTTAATTGCCAGCAATGTATTGCAAAGTAAATTGACAACTCAGTACAAATGACAGCCCTTAGTGTTCTGTTTACTATGACGTTCTCTTAGGCAGTGCACGTAGTACATTGAAGGTGCGGAATTAGGAAATTTAATTTCACAGTTTTTGGGTTTTTGCTACTCCTCAGCTTAGTGAATCCTCAAATTTTATAAAGGGTCGGCAATGCGCACGTTACTCCTTTAGAGTCGCGAGCGTTTATAGGCTGCGGTGTCGGCTTACCATCAGGTGGACCGCACGCTTGTTTGCCACCATCGTAGTATAAATTCTAGTCGACGTAGAATGGCTAATGGAACATATTAATATCAGTTTAAAATTAATTCAATTCAATTCAATTCAATCATTTTATTTCAGATAATATATAATCCATACAATTTGTTAGTAATACACCAAGAACCTTGCCTGAAATACCTGCTTCCCGGTAACGCACTGTATCAATACGTGTGGTCATTGAAAATTCTACTTACGTCACCATGAAAAAAGTAATCAGTCAGTAACAGGAAATTTCAATAACCAACACTTGGTAGCTTAATATCACGCCAACAGATTCTTGAATCAAAAAACGGTTTGAGTAACCTCACAATATTTAGACAGCACCAACATGATGCGGTTTGAATGAAACAAAAATAAATTCACCAACACTTGATGTCTAGGGAAGGTACCCTAAAAAAACATGTTTTTCAAGATGTTGTTCTATATTCGTCCGTTTATATTTAGTACCCGTGCCAAATTACAGCTTTATAGTACTAACGGTTTTTGAGCTAAGCTGGAACCGGACGGACGGTTCGACGGACATGGCGAAACTATAAGGGTTCCTTGTTTATTACGAAAACATGACAAGCAAGGATAGCTTTTTTATTGTTCTAACACAATTGGTAACCGCATAGATTGTTGATAAGTGATCCAGTATTCCAAAAAACGATCAAAATAAATATTTACGAAAACTACGCGCAGAGTTCCTTAAAGAGCGGGATGGTTTATTGCAAACTTACGCGTGTTAGAGCGAGACATCTGTAATGGCACTGCAATAAACTAGTACAAAATTCATATTTTAATTATTATCCTTCTTTATGCACTTATAACGCGGCTTTACCGTTACACTGAGTAACTTTTCGATCCAATGAGAAACAAAATTTCTCAGTAGAACTTCACGCTTGTACCTTGAGATACAAAATTTAAGTTATTTTATTATGAAAAGTAACGGTAATTTCTATATCAATGAATGATGTTATTAATAACACCACATATAAGAAATACGATAAAATACGATAATTACCTTCTAAAACTCCGTCACTAAATGGAACTAAAAATAGTCAACCAAAAACTCTGCAATGTAAACTCCTTTTGCAACGAAAGCTTTTAGTATACTGACTAACCAACAAAACCAACACGGCATGGATAAAAGAATGTAGCCTTACCAAAATAAAATTGTCTTTTTGGAAGAATTAATCAAAATATCATCGAATAACATTCGTTATTCAATAGGAATCTCTACAGCGCTCCTTTTTTGAGCAATATTATACACTAAACATTTAAATTAAAACCATTACAATGATGTAAATATCGATGTGTCTATAAACTTTATTGCTAGTCAAATCATATACTCTTACCATACAAAAATCTGCATCTGCAATAAAATGCTGGGACATGGAAAAAATGGCAGTGTTGCTACCTTGTAAATATATTTTTAAAAAAAAGTTCCTACGCATTATTGATGCAAAATTATCTATTAACGTATTTAATAGCATAAAAGATACGCAACTACTTTAAAAACATGTCTAAAGTGATAAAAATAATGGTAGGACATACCAAAAATGCCGCTATACAACGGTAGAAAAATCGCCCGAACACGAAACAAAACAAAACTTCGGCGTCGGCTACCCAAATATTAAAAACTAAAGTGAAACTATTAATTCACGCCGCTCTACGCGAGTTGCAAGTACTTACGCAGCACAGAAAACTGAAGATCTTCCAAAGGGTAAGCGCTAAACTCGTTATGGTTAGCCTTTCCCGAAACTATTCATTGAATGGGCAACCAGCGCTTAAAATTGTCGGAAAGGGATACCCTTATAAAAGCGGTGGTAGCCTCTTTCCTAGTTCTAAGCAAAATGAAGGGGTTACCCCTTCGATTGGGTTAGCAAGACGTTAGGGCTATTCATTGAACGACTAAGCCGTTCAAAGGCTTTTTTCTGGGAAGGGGTGGTCGGGTCCCTGGTTCTAATCGCTCCAAATAATTTCGGTGACAAGGATTTTTATTTTTTGATATGTAGCTATAACGTAGCAACGTGGGCAGCGGTCAGGACTTGGATGGGTGACCGCTTTGAGTGGTTACTATCTGAGCGCTCCCGTGCTTTGGAAGGCACGTTAAGCCGTTGATCCCGGTTGCTGTCTATGGCAGCACTCGTTAAGCCATGTTGGAGGCCTTCGGGCGGCTTGAGAACTTCTAACAGTCAAGTTGCCCACTCACTTGACAAAGCCTAATCCCAATAAGGTCTAGTTTCCCCTTGGGGTTGGAAGGTCAGATGGCAGTCGCTTTCGTAAAAACTAGTGCCTACGCCAAAATCTTGGGATTAGGTAGCGGACCCCAGGCATCCTTCAGGATGCAACTGTACTGGGATAACGCTAGGAGGATGATGATGATGATGATATGTAGCTATAACGTGGTATCAATATGAAAATAGCAACATGTGTTTACTTGAAGTGGCAACGAGTGCGGCGCGAGCGCGCGCCGCCCGTTGACGTAGACTTGTGCGTCGGCGTGCAGCGGCGTGACCACGTAGCCGCCCGCCTCGCCCGCCGCCACCACGCAGTGCCGCGGCTGGATCGACGGCCCGTACAGCTGCAGCGCCGTGCCGTTGCCCGATCCCACCTGGAAACAAGCCCTACTTCAGACTAATACACACTTATACTTCCTCCATACTAATATTATAAATCTGTCTGTTTGTTACCTCTTCACGCTTAAACCGCTGAACTGATTTAGATGAAATTTGACATGGAAATAGTTAGTCCCGGGAAAGGACATATGATACTTTTTATCGCGGAAATCATCCCGTAAGGCAGTGGAAGTTTGTGTCGAAGACCGATAAAAATGTAAGCGCCTGATATAAAACAAATAGCAATTAAATTCTATCGCGATGAACGAGTTCCACGTCGACGAAGTCGCGGGCAAAAACTAGTGAAGTTATATCTCAGCCTATACGTTTTTCATGGCAATAATGACTTTAACGGACAAGTCCATAGCTTAGAGGTACTCGTATTTTCATTTAGTCGGGGTATTCTTGTATGAAAATAAAATGCCAAACAAACCGAAATTCGCATTAAGTAGCAGCAGAGATCACAATATTGCCAATTTAAATTCTCATACGTACTAATATGAGAGGTATGAGATAACTACAAAGGTATAACATCCACAATGTGACTTGATCTAATCTGCGATGAATCAACCAACTACTGTGCTATTCATCACTGACTACAAATAGGTACACGTACAAACAATTTGTATATAAACTTGAAACGCTCCTAATCGACTTGGTGTTATATTGTCGATGAACTAAACTAAACTTCTTAATTGAAATTTATCACAATGATAAATTACTACCTAATATGAATAAGTTGAAAAAATCGACACGTAACATGCTTAATTTTATGAATAAATATCTGAACCTGAATATGTTTAACTGTTTGTTTAAGTTTATAGGCGTCTCTACTGTCTTATAACTAAGACAATCACAAGACTTGTTTATATATGTATGAAAGGAACCGAGTCTTCGAGCTTAGTGAAGACAAAGACTGAACCCTTGTCTATACAATGTACGCCTACTCTCATTGAATTCTCATCAATGGCGCCTCCTTCGCATTTTGTTACATTAAATAGTAATGCGTAAGTCGCTGATAGGATTGACTGCGTAGGCTCTTGTGCTACAGCAAGTTCTAATAGTATTACATTTCCAATTCCAACTAAGCAAATTTATTCATGAAACAAACAATGTATTTGTATCTTGTCTACATTAATTATTCTCCACCAGCCTCGCAACAACGTATCTTCTCTATATTTCTTTTGATAATTGACACCCTGGTTACAAGTTAACGTAAAAACACGTAGTCATTTAACATTTGTGAAGACGTAAGGTTTTCTCACATTATTTACCAGTAACCTTGAACACACATATTAACACTAACGGAGTTCTCACCTCGGGCTTAATATTATAGACCCAAGGCGATCGGCGGAAACTACCCTTTCTAAGAAACAGACATTAAATGGAGACGTCATTTCGCAACGATTGAATGCCCTTAGGGGGTAAAGACGTAGTTGGTACTTCGCTCTTAAAGTATTTGAGCTCCGCAGTATATCATTTGCCCTAATCGGATGGAATCAAACTGAACTAAGTTAGATTTCTAGATTTGAAGTTTGACATTGAGCGTTGATATAATTTTAAGAAATTATATTTCTGTTAACATCCGTGGATTTGGACATCTAGTTGAATAAGCGCAAGAAGCGCAACTGTAATTTAACTTGGTTGGAGTTTAACCCATTACTCCGTCCGGAATTCATAAGTTTTTATTTCGTTGCATATTTGCATGTTTACGACCGCATCAAGCTCTAACTAACTTTAACGCTACGAATTTCCTTTATTGGATTGTTTAGTTTCGAAATAACATTTATAATTAACGTACCATTTAAATATAGTGGCATCTGTACGGAACAAGAAAAGGGAAAATACGGCGTTTAATGAACAAAAGATTTCCTTTGGCAGGATTGATATCTATAGTCTAAAGATGCATTTACTTAGTAGAGCCCCCCGGATTTTTCACGTGGTAAGAAATGGGGGGGTCCAAACATAGCAGCCGACCTGTACATTTCAAACTAAGCTGACTCCTTTCTTATATCTACGAAGGCAAGTTTGGTATCGTTTTCGTATAAAAGGAATACACCGACATCATTTCTGATCGTACATTTCACTATTTTGGAACAATTTTCTGACTAAAATCGCAAATTTATACATTTTTAATGATATTGGATGTAAAAATTTGATTCAAATAATGAAATAAATACTATAAGAAAGCTCGTTTTATGCAGATTCTAAATATATAAATATCAATATAGCTCTGCCTACAAAATTATGACAGAAAAAAATATCATGGGTCGTAAGACGGCTGCGCGGGCGGATCGGTAAGTACCGAAATACGTTACTAGCTACTGGGTACAGTCACCGAATTGAAATGTTTTCTACTTTTAAGAGTAAAAATAACTAATAGAGAATCTTCCCTGAATATACCGACGTGTCTGACTAATAACAATGATAGTTCCTCTAAGTTATTTTCAGGTTTTAAAACGATGACTGGGATAAAAATTACACTGTAATATTTTATGGATTTTAGTTTCAGTATGCATGCGCTTAGGGCAGCCTATCAAGCAGGTCACTTGTGGGGACAAACTTTAAATGACACACAATATATACCCTCCCTAACAGACGAGTGGATAAAAGGAGGAACAGTGGCAGCCCGTATGGACAACCCAACACAGAATCTGGAATGCGGCACGAGAACTTAGCTGCAAGAACAGCTGCAGAGGCCCCTGTCCTTGAAAGCGAGAATGAATGCCATGCACGCTGCTTCAAGACCTGTGGGTAGTCGCAAATGCGATTACTGATGGTTTTAAATGTGTGTCCAGTGTGGACCAGGGGTTTCAGCAAAGATGACGTCGAGGAGGCCGAAGAAAGAGAGTACAACATCTTTATCAGTTTATACTGGTCCTGGGTTTAAAAAATCATAACTAACTTCAAAAAAGATGAGGTCCTGTGTTCGACTGTAAATATTTTTTAGATATGTTCACAAATATCTTTGCTAGTTTAAGATCGATTTCGCGGTTTTTTTTGGTTTGGAAGGGGCTGCCTCAATGATGTTTTCTTTTAAATTTGGTCAAGATCTGATAATGGGATCCATGAGAAAATGGACACTCTTCAATTTACAAAGGTATCTCCGCGGTATATGAATGCTAATTATTACTTACAAGGTGGACCAATATCATTTTTTTTATTATTATTAATAAGGCAGTACTTTTAGGGTGATCCAATATTATTTTGGACAGGATCCGTTAATGTCAGTTGGCATTTTTTTTTAATTTAGCCGTTATCCATATAATTCATGGAGTTCGAATTTGTACTATCGTTTGTAGGGGCCCATCTTTAGAAGTAATCAAACGATTTTAAAAATTCTTTCTGTAATAGAAACCTACATTAGTTCTTAATAACGTAAGCTAAGACTTTTTGTAAATCGTTAAATCGTACGAAGCAGGGCGGCTCTCTAAAATTTGATAAATTTTTACGTGAAATTTTAGGGCGAAATTGATATATTTCATTGTTTTTTTTATATTTTAAGACGTGAATTGGCATGAAATATGTTTTTATTGAGTTAATAAACCCACCACTACGATTCCAAGATCACAAACTATGTTTTTTAATTAATTTGATTTTTTGTTCTATCTTTTAATTTTTTTAATACTTCCACAGTAGGTATATTTCTGAAATATATATTTTTAAATATGATATTAACAGGGTTTTCTGAAGACCTATTTTTTTTCCAAAATGTGTAGGTGTTTTTTAAAGTTATGACCATTTTTCTGTTTTCAGTATGAATGAAAAATTACCAATTTTTTGTTAATTTTCGAAAATTTTGTATGGAATGGTACAAAAATAATTCCAGAAATGAATTTAGCATCCTTGATTTACTCGAAATTGACACCCAACTTGACCCAGTAGCTTAACTGGCGCAGATATCAAGATTAACCTGGACTCACCCCCCCCACAAAAATTTGACATAAAAAAATTCGAGGGCTCTACTTCGAAAATCCATCTCTGGGTCCTAAAGGACCTACCCTGATACAGAAAATCTTTTGTTCACGAAATGCCGTATAAGTCCTCTTACCGAGGCCACTAATATGGTTTAGGACGAAATATCATTTTATAATAACCACTTTTCAGCGACAGCTAGCTGAACGCACGTTGAAATTAAAAAGTTTCACGAGGGGGAATATATGGTCAGTATACTAGCGCGATGATAGCCCTCTATGATAAGAGGCCAATATCTATCTAGGATGGAAGACGAGTACGTAATATACAGGGTGGATTTTCTTTTTGAGTCAGTGAGGGCAGGATGTTGAAGATAGATTTTTTCATGTTATAGGGGACAAACGAGCAGACGGATCGCCTGGTGGTAAGCGACTACCGTCGTAGACACCTGCAACACCAACTGCAGGAGAGGAGTTATGATAATTATGTTGTCAATTTCATAACTTAGCGATGCATGAATATGTTGAAACCGCGAGTATTGATAATGATACTAGCCATTCACTCCACAATCAATCCCCGTAAATAAGGCTTCGATATTGCTCACAAACCCTGCGACACATTATCTAGTCATCGCCACCACAGTGCGCAGGATGAGTGTGTAAACACGATACTTCTCATGCCAACTGCCACTCTTTGTGCGGAAGTCAAAGGACCGGCAGCGCGAGCGGCAGTGTGTGTTTACATTCTGCTCCGTCGCTCAGTTTCAACGTCTGCCATTGCCGAGACTTGAAAGCGGAAAGCGAAGTAGTGGGGTAGTATGTAAACATATTACTCCTCTCGATCCTGCTGCAGCAGAATTTAAGGAATTATTAACGGCAGTGCGAAGAGCAGCAGCAGAGGCTGAATGTAAATGTAGTATAACAGCATGATACCTCGAGCATGTCGCCGGTGATGCGCACGCGGCGGCCGTTCTCGAGCGGCGAGCCGTCGGGCGCGACCTCGACGAGCACGGGCTCGCAGCCGGGCCGCGCGCTGCTGCCGCCCGCGCCCATGCCCGCGCCCACGCCGGCCGTCTTCTTCTTGCGCCGGCGCGGCTGCGAGTCCGCCGGCCGCCGCCGCACGTGGAACATGATGGAGCCTGGAAACGATTCATCATTTTACTAACCATGTTTATACAGGGCATTTTGTTAGTCAGTTTCACGTACGTTTCCAATTGTGTATCAAAGCCAAAAATGGATACTGTAGTTATTTCGGACATTCGTGGTCGGAGTAGAGAGTACGTTAGTTAAATTCTAATGTCATATGATTACTTAACATGTTTCACAAAATACGTTGTAAAGACTAATGTAATGACGATGGTGGTTTTATTTATATGTACATACATGTTTATAAAGACACTAAACACCGCATACTTAATTACATTGACACAGTGCAACTGTAATTACCTAGGTACTACTAATATCAACTAAAAGCTAAGCTAGCGCATCTTCGGAAACTAAGAACTTAAGTTGAAGCAAATGAAATTGCCTCTCTAATCTGAAGTTTTTCTTTTAGTCAACTCGGTTTGTATTATGTGAACATTGAATCGAGCAACTTTATGCCTTATAGCCATCGTAACAAAATACAAAATGGTCTGTGTTTCAGTTTCCTTGACTGTAGCTACATGCATTCTGGCCCGACCCACTTTATCAATTTCGGAGTAAGTCGAGCCAACACACTTATGTGAAGTACACTCGCAATATCCGCATTGGCCCTAAATCGATGTCATGGATTGACATATTATGTTTTGATAAAGGGATGCCCTGTTTAGAAACAGACTTCGAATAATGGTACCTATGAGATTGGTATCACATTTTTTACGTGCTCTAGTTTTGATGCGTTTGGTTTGCCACAAATGTCATACTAATATAAAAGGCCAGTAGATATTGACATGGATTTTGCCCGTCGCCGCGTTGGTGAACACACGTGCTCTTCGCGACGACAAGCTGAATCCACTACCGAACAAAACCAGTTTCCTACTGTCATGGCGTCGTTACCAAACAACGTCTTTGCACAAGTATTTATTGGCGAAATTATCATAAGTTTGATGGAAAGCCATTTTTAAAGAGTGAAGTGAGTGATATGGACATCAGAATTGCAAAGTATAATGTAGTTCTGTATTTTCAATATACATATTCTATAGATCAGTTAGGGTATAGTGTGTATCCGAATTTGCAACTTCGAAAACCTGGAGCTTCCTGAGCAACACTTAGAAAACTGTGATTTTGACAATTTGTTCACTTAATGTTCAAAAACTCATTATTCGTGATTGTTTTTGCAAATTTGGATTCAAACTATCCTAGCTGATCCATACAACATATTTAAAAAACAGTGCTACTTCATGCTATTCGAATTCTACTTCGTTATTAATATAATATTCAATACATGACTCAGATGGCCCGTCAGATTCATTAATAATCCCATTAATTGGTTGAGTGATTTATTATTTACTATCTGCCGACGCTCTACCAGCGTATTACTAAAAAACGTAAGCGTAACTGCGCGATAAAATATAGTCTATATCGAGTCAGGATGGCGTCCTGCCTGAGGGTTAATTCTACATACTTGTGATTTTTTTTTTACAATCGTGTTTTCTTCACGAAATATTACATAGCGAAATGACTCAAGTCTCCGGGAAACCGTAAAAGGAAACGTAAAAGGAAAACTAGGGTTGGAAAGTTAAATAGAATTCGATGCAACTCCCACAGACAGGCAAGTCAGATAGACTACTATTTATGTTTGCATTCGCAGGCCAGATTCATAGCATTCGGCTAACTTCACTTTAAATGTAACACGTAATAGAAACCTAAAAATCTAAACATAATATAACATTTAGAGCGCAAACGTTGTACGACTTGTATGGCTACTACTAAAACAATAAATAAAAACCCGACTGCGTAAAAAGAACTAACAAGAAGAAAAAACAAGTCCAGTACCTGCCAAAGAAATCCTACTAATGTTATAAATGCAAAAGTTTATGTTTGTTACTCAAACACGCAAAAACGACTGAACACATACGTACAACGTATTTGTAGCCTGGTTTAACATATAGAAATTGTTTATTACGAAACATCCCTCGAATAACGTAGAAGTACTAGTGCTCGACGCTGCACTAGTATTCGACATGGGCACCTTATGTCAAAGTCATATAGGTTAAATTCAAACAACGAAGATTTTTCTTTATTCAAATTTAAGCCTTGTCACTTTGACATAAACTGCCCATGTCGAAAACTAGTGCAGCGTCGGGCACTAGTAGGTACTTTTACCTTAGTGGAAGTTTACGCGGACGAAGTCAGTCAGTTTGACATAAATTCTAATGTGGAACATAGCTTAGTCGGGGCTGATTATTGAGACTTGAGAGAAACGCAGCACCGCACTCGGAATTTTTGAAATCTTTTTTTTTATATAAGAAATGATTCACATATATTGCAGTGTGTCGGGCGGGCGCGCAAAGGCAGTCTGTTTCTTGAAATCCGCCCGCCACACGCCCGCCTGCCGCCCGCCTCACGCCCGCTCCCGCGCGCCTCACGCCCGCCCGCTCTGTGTGTGGCTTAAGCGATAAAGTAGCGGAAGCTTTTATTTATATTACCTGCCATAATTGAAATATGTTAATTACAGATGGAACCGCTTCTCCCGGCGTAACATGCGCGGAACTATTTAGTGCATAACGTAAGCGACGTTAATTGCATCTCGACCCGGCTAATACCGCCCAGCCGTAACGAAGAGAAAACGAATTTTGGTATCACAACTCTATCTACTAACCACTGTATTGAACGCTATATTGAACTATAGTTTATGCCTGTATAAGTCATTAGCGAGAGGTCATCGATTATAATAATCGATGAATAACAAACTGCTCAGTTATATTTTTTTCAACTGAACGACTGAACGCGAAGTCGAATGAATCAATTTACTTTTATCATACAAAAACCTTTCAGCGTTCGTGACCGAAAGAATAACGTTCACGTCGTCGAAAAGGCGTTGTAGCATTTGGTAAAACGCAGTTTTCAGCCGTAAGTGTCGGGGCACATATGTACTCGTACCTGAGACGCGTTCCATTTAGTGGTATCGCGGGTCTGAGTGCACTCGACCCCGCGGCGGGGGGAGGTAGACAAGCGCGCCTCTAGTGTCAACATCATTAGCGTCTACAGCGCTGTCGCCCGCACCCGACCTACTGCTACGAGAGCTACGGGCTACGCCATATCGTAGACTAAATTTGTTGTAGCTCTGAAACGTTAATTTGCTACGGACTCCGTACACTGCAACTGTCGACACGTAGTAGCCGTGAGTAGTTGAGTACACTGGCACACTAGCCGTTCGTTTTGTAGAATACCTAAATTTTTTATTATTATTAAAAATGGGATTGTTTTTGGCCAGCATCTAGCCAGGGGGCAAAGATGAGGCCGACGATGAAGCGAACACACCCAGAAGATGCCTATATATGAACTCGGAAATACAAACGCCGGCAGAGTATTCCAAACCTTAGAAGTGCGCATTATAAAAGATGATGCAAAGCGCTTGGTTCGAATAAGAGGAATTTCAACCAGCATAATTTCAGCCTGTGTAATTTGATAGGACAGATTATATATATACTTATCTAGGTAATATTCATTTAATCAATCTTATTGAAGGTAACTGAAATATTCATTAGGTACTCAACTTGATAACCGTTCTAATTATGGATCATGAGTGAGGCGAAAATAGTCATTATTTTAATACTTTTGATTGATTATTTTCTATTGAAAATAGATAGCCAGTTTTACAAGTAAAACGTTTATTTCCATAGCCTATTTATACATATAAAACTTCTTTATATAGTAATCTAATAAATAAAAACTATGCGAAGTAAACAACCAACCAATTAGGGCGGCGTGTGACGGTTAACTTTTATACTTTGTGTAGGCTAATTATGCCTAATAGCTTTATACTTATGGAGTTTGCAATACATCTGTTGGGGGAATTTAATAATTCCCCCGAGGCCCAGCCATTGCTGACTTGAATTATCAAGGTCGGAAACTTCGAATAGGCGTTCTTGTATACCTCCAAACAACCTGTTAAAAGTCAATTAACTTGGGAATACTTTCCAGCTACCTTCACCTTTTTTCTACATATCGACTGGGCCTTAGGTACTTAATTATTTATTTATACACTTAGTAAATGATGGTATTTTATTAGTAAGGAATGCTTCTAGTAGAAGGCGCAACGTGGGTAGACTTCCACAAGGTGGACTGATGACCTGGTAAAGGTCGCGGGAGTCCGCTGGATGCGGGTGGCGCAGCACCGGTCATTGTGGCACACTGGGGAGGTCTAATGTCCAGCAATGGACGTTTTTCGGCTCACATAATGATGATTAATTATTTTCACTTGTAATAAGTTTTGTGTCATTGTCACTGCGTCGCTCATCGGAATTGAACCGTGGCTGATATGTGGGCGAAACCTCGCAAGGGAGGTAAATAAAGTAGGTGCGACTGGTGCGACGCGATTCGTGTCCGTCCTATATGTAATACTATTCTGTGTCAACGGTGAATCTCTACAAAGAGTAACTCTTAAGAGCCAAAAGTTTCCAGGTCTGCTTCCATCTCATTGTGAGTATAGTTTGATCGTGCCATATATAATTCTTAAATGTACCAAATTCAGCTCAATTATACCTACGCCACTAAATGGTAATAAACGTACTATTTTTAGCATTAGTTAATAGAAAAACCTTCGTAAAAACAACGGTCGAATGAAAGCACTACGACAACTTGCACATATGAGAAATTAATAACAAGAACTCTCTATAAGAAGGATGGGGCACGGCTCGCGAAATCTTCTGATCTGATTTCCAATCTAATTCGACAGCGGCGGAGAATCAATCATAAAAGCAAACAGAGCCATGCCGATGCCGTAGTGCTAATCGATTGAACAACAAAACCAATCGCCCATTATTAATTGACTGATATAATCGAAATAACCGGACTTCCTGCAATTTATTATTTAACAAGCAAAACATGACAAAGTTCTGTTTGCGAGTAACTTTTGCCACAACACTTCTCTTAAACTTAATATAGAAACCACCGCCCTGGTTAAATATGCGCATCAATTTCGACTTGCTACTTATAATGACAAAGGAAACACCGACCGTACTTCGGAATGCCGCAAATATGTACAAAGGTAAATTTCAACAATAAACAAAACTTCTGGTGTTTTTATCACGTGGCGACATTGTGTATGTGACCGCATTTGAGTAGTCTGAACCGTAGATTTCTACTGAGTAGCAAAATCAATAAGCAAGTTGCAGTCATTCAAACATAAACTATTTATAAAGCCTTCAACCCTCGCCTGGCGCAACTTGATCAGACCAATATTAGCTATATATTAGATGTTTCAAATAGGTAAGTAGTTATGGGTCATTTCAGTACCTACTGTAACTTATCATTACAACATGATAAAACGCCGCGCTCATGAATTTTTAATACTGTTCGAGTGCGACATTCCACGGCACTTTTGATATTATGAACTAAGACAAACCTCATACGTTTTATTTATCGTTCGAAGTACGAAACTGATTTAAAAACCTTCCCTCTCAAAGTTCGGCTGAAAAAGTCTCGCCGAGTACTAGTAGTAGTTTTTGCAAAAACACAAAGTTGCAAAAACACGAAAATTACATGTTTACAGATTCCGAGGTATTATTACCATGTTATCACAAATATGCCACATCTAACAATATTTAAATGTTGTGAAATTGTGGCATGACTTTTCAATTGTTACAATAATGAGTGCAATTACTTTAATGCGATACGTTTGTCTGTGAATATTGAAATTTCGAATGAAATACTAATATAAATCGTCGTTACCAAGTACAATTTCCCTTTTTCCGTGTCGTAGTCGGGAACTAAAAGATCTGTTCATCAACATTTTTGAGGAACAGTGGAGGATGTTTTGAAGCCATGTTCGATGCTGACGCGAGTGGTGGCGTTCCCACGTAGGTGGCTCCGATGCGACGATATAAATGAAACTGGCCTCAATACCACCACCACACTATTATACACTGCTGGACGCTCCATAAGCTATGCGATCACGTTTTAAGTTTAAGGTGCAGACTATCCAGTTGGACCGCGGGCCAATATTATTATGACGATGGACGTTAGAGGGTAATTTAATTAGTAAGTAAAGTATATTCCGTTTTCTGAGTGGCAAAAATTAGTTAGTAACTAAATCTGTACATATTCCAGACTCTTTAGAAAATATTGTACACTTCTCCTTAACCAAGTTTTCAATCAGTAATTAAGCAGCAGTATCGATGCCACGCGCTCCTATGAAGGGCGTAAAAGTTTAACGAAACCTTTGTACTAAGCACTATAACAGGACTCCTTAATTAAGTGCATCGAGGAAAGGCTGCAGTACAGTGCGGGTGTCGTAACCGGTCTTGGTCTATTTGTTGTTTTCCTTGAAACAGTATTTTCTTAGTCGAATTTTACTGTCAAAAACTTTTCTCTGTGAATGGTCTCCATCATTTGTTGGAGATGATTTCTTAACTGCCACGGGATCGCAATGACGCGGAATGGCGTTCATTATTCAGTTTAGGCACGGCCTCGTTGTACAAACACTATTATTGACCGGGTCGAACGTCGAACTCGGTTTTGTTATTGTAGGAAATAACGTATTTACTGTTCATCGTCGGAGATACACTTTAAGATTCATTGGACCATTTGAGTTGAGCACACATTGATCCATGATCAATAATAATCCTCGTCATCCTTATCAAGTAAGTTGCCTTAGTTATAGATTTTCGCTATTTTGACGACACTTTTTTTTACATAATTTATGAACACTGCGCCTAGCACTAGTAAATTCTTATAGCACGGCCTCCACGCACGTATAAATAAATTTAGTGGCAGATTGTTAGGCGGGACGGCGCGCCGGGCGCCCGCCCGTCTTGTGGAGTGGTGCCGGGCAATACTGTCGCGTGCCTGCGTGACTTATACGCGTAATTACCCCACCTGTGGCTCTACAAACATGCCAACATTTTATAATCCGTCGATACCATCAAATTAAAATTGTCCCTTCAACGTGGCTAAACTGGGCCATTGGATTACCAACATGGGCAATCATTCTGTGGTCATCATAACATAACCAACGTAGTTAATTAATCATTCAATCAGCGCGTTCCACGAACGTGTATATATACTTAAACATGCGTAGATGCAAGATAATTCACATGTAAATAAAAAATCTGATTAGAATGGTAGTGGTTCAATCATGCGGCTGACAAACGGCGTTCGTGGGTTCGAATTGAGGCTCGTGCCAATGAGATATATTGATATTTACCGTTAGTGTATCGTTATTTGAAAACATCGCGAGGAACCTTGCATAGATCTGCGAAATAAATTCAAAGGTGTGAAATGAAATTATATTCTGAATAATGTTAAATATGCCAAGTATTCCAGAGATTTCTACCATTTTCAACGTAATGCTTATGATAATAGCAGGAAAAACGAATAACGCGATTTGCATGCAACCTGCGATCGCGACCTGAACTAAAAGTAGGCCGCGAATAACGAAATTCCACAACAATAAACAAGTTTTGGTCATTGTTACTCTTCCCACGTTCCTATAATTGACCGAGTGAAACGAAGGTCTCTGCTCAGCTTCGACAAAAAGCTTTCGATGTCCGGATTTCCGGCTGCTCTCCTCTACAGGTTATAATTACATATATAGATTTTTTTTTGTCGAGCCAATATTTGAAAATTTTCAATCACCCCATTTTTTTTGTAGGTAAGATATTTTGTTTCTACGGGCGGATCTGTTTGTTCTCCTCTACAGGTCGTATTTCTCTACCGATTCTGGTGAAGTTTTGTGAGCAGCAGCAATAATTTTCATTATTTAATAAAACGAGATCTACAGCTCTCAGAGCGACTAGTTTTAACGAACGAACCAATTATAAAAATCTATACATGCTGTATATAGTACAACGTTGTTTAACATATGAAACACTTTCGTTAAAATTTCATTCATTTCTTATAGGTCCTACAAGTTAAACTTCAACTCAGTTGGAAATATTGTTGCTTTCTCGTAAACATACAAAGCGTAACATAAAATGTTTCATAATAACACAAATCGTATCGTACATCAACCTCTACCCCATTGCACCCACATAAATCTAACGTGACAAACTGAGTTAACGTCCATTGAGTCCACAATGAAAGAACGTATCCGAAAACTGGTATTGATCGAGCATTCAATTATTAGAAGCGATGTGGAAACATGCCCGTCCCGTACCGCACAAGTAAACATAGCACGGCTCCGATAGCGATCTCAAACGTCACTCCGCATTACACATAACATGATCAGGGCCGGCCCGGCATATAAGGGAAAAACCTTTATTTCAGAAAGGTCTACAATACATTTGATAACTATACTTGTCAAACGTGGCGGTTTCTAAAAAGTCATAAGCATACATTTCATTCCTATGTCCAGCAGTGGACGTCTTTCGGCTGATATGATGATGATGATGATGATATATTTTATGATCACTGTGTGTGTGTGTGTGTGTGTGTGTGTATGTTTAACCGGCAGGATGAGCATGGGTGTCAACCTACAGATATGGGTATAGTATATTATAGTTATTCTCAAACCACCTGTCTATTATGAGCTTTCTACTGCAGTATCCTCTGTAAAAGTATCTGGAACTGCCATCCGTTTTAGTGAACAGGCTTTCAACAATTACTGGCCGTTGTCAAATCGAATATGAAATTAAAATTATGGAACTAATTAATGTTAATTAAATGACACCGTTAGAAATCTGGATTTAAGGCGCCTGTATACGCAAGCACTCCCATACAAACGTTGTGCAAGTTTTTCTTCGCTTGTGTTTTCATTACATTTATGATTTTTGGTCAGTACGCTTATTTTTGAGTTAGCTAGAACCTCAAGAAAAAAAAATATTTTTTATTTTTTTTATTCTTTGAATATTGATTTTTTTGATTTTTTTTGCTTGACATTCTTCGTATATCTGATATTAACAAGCAAAAAAATATATATGCGGGAGTGACAAAACTTCCGAATAAAACTTGCACAGAGTTTGTATGGAGAAGGCCTTGCGTATACAGGCGCCTTAATAAAATAAATTATGACGACATTGACGACCGGTAGGATTTACACATATACACACTGTGTGCTGTATACAAGGAGAATTATACAATAATGCTTGTTAGAATTAAGTAGACCATGTCAAATCGGATGACAACAGCATGCACTGCTTACGGTGGGTCCCGTGTGACAGCGGAATTTAATATCATACAAGAATGCCAAACGGGATGCATCATTTGGGTCTTATTGGTCAGCTTCAAAGCGCTTATCAGTAGATAAAGCTATGTGAGTATATAGGTTAGAGATTGGGGCTCGACCTAGATCATGTTTGGTGTCCAACATTAGCCGACATTTTCGACAGTCGGGCGAGCGTTTTCATCCCATATGCCCGCGCTGCTAAATGATACCAATTGTTTTCGAGTGAGATGCTGAACGACCCGTGAATATAGTGCGTGTATCCACGAAGGCGCGCCCCTCCACAGCCCGCGCCGTACAATTGCGCGTAAATTAGTATGAAATTCGCTGTGGAGAGGCGCGTCTTCGTGGATGACACGCACTATACAGTTCCCGCCGACAGGGACGTCCACCGCGTGATCGCGACAACACAGACACATATAGTTCTTATTCGTCCCGATACCGCCGCATACCGGGTAGAGTCCGTCCGACCCAGGTCGGGCCTAGCTGAGTTTCTTGCTGGACTCTTCTCAGCTAGGCTAGGTTTAGTGCACCAGCGACAAAACTCCCAGTAGCTCGATTCCACTGACACATTTCAGATTCGGTTGAAACCGCTTAACCAATCTCACTGGAGCGCAAACTTTTAGAGTATTCGAGTGTTTAAACCGGCCGCGTGGTCGTATCTGGATTTTCCCCATAGGCCTCCCTCCAACCGCGCACTCATATCGCATTAATGGGTTCAAACCTATAACACAGTCAGGTTAAAAAACGCACTATACCGTAGGCTCGACCTCTATTGTTCTATCAAATATCTTCTCACGTGTAGCGTAGGTACCTAATCAGCCTTTTTTGCTTCTATTCGGGTTGAAGAAATTAAGTAAATCGCTGGGTAATGTATGAAGAGCGATCACTTCGGGAGCTATGTTCCTGACTGAAAGGTTTCCGTGGTACTTTTTCAGTACGGTACCCCGAAAATGTTCCGCGACAACACCGTCCTCGCCTCTATTATGTTGTGAATAAAACAAGAGCTACTCAACTACCGGCGCGGGCACGGGTCCAGTCAAATGCAGCGGAGATAGCACTGCGCCTCGCTACCTCACGAGAACAAAGCCTTTGTCGAACTCTGCAATAATGCCCCTACTCCAAAAAACAAATACAAATGCGTTTATTTTTCTCTTTAAATTACAATGGTGTATCGGTTAGTAATATCTTATATCTAATTGACATGGAAAAATCGGTGTGAGCACAGCGATAAGCTGGTTATAAGCCCACCCGTAGTCAGTAAGACTCCAATCGACGCAGCGTAATGCGAAAAGTCCGAAAACTAAACTATGTTTTTTACAGTGGATATTACAATTAATATGTGTTTACCCATTTCTATCGGATAACGCTGCAACAGAATTAGGTTATTTCCTACGCAATTATTACCTTTCATAAATATTAAATGGGTTTTCGCAACCAACTTCCAGGTAATTTTATTAGGGCTGCGCTCCACTCGAGATTTAATTCGTTCCTTTAACAACTGCTGTGGAAAAAGCTTTTGTTTGAATAATGAATATTTTTAAAACCAGGTCAGGTAATTCGTAACCGCCGCGATGCTATTATTGCTATAGCGTGTATGGTGTATGTTATGCGATTCAGGTGAACGCCAGGTGCCAGGTGCGATACCAGGAATATACTTAATTTCCTTTAACATCATACGAGTGCTCTATGTAACTATACGAAAACTCTCTCGATGTGATAAGAAAAGAAAGCCACGCTTAAACGTACGCTTTAAATTAGTGTGACATCATTTTTTTCAAAATATTCTAGTTTATACAAGTTTATTCTAGGAAAGGGGGAATTTCGCGCAAATGGAAAGCCAATTTATGAAAGTTTCTAACATAGGTTTCTTAAAATATCACGCCGTTAGCCTGCGAATGTCAAAATACGTTTTGTATGGAAATCGTCCCAAGCATTTGGATAAAACTGCCTAAAGATTTTATACATATACATATATATACATATTTTATACATTTTAAAATCCCAGAAACTAGAATGACAGATGTCCAGCAAAAGAAAAATCGTGCTCATCATCGAACAGTGTTCAGCCACAATGACAGTTATTCACAGTCGAGAGCATCGTTGATGTGCTCTGTTGACTGCTGCAAGACAGCAGTTGCATTGCAGCAAGTACGACATAGTCATCTGGCACATCAACGGTTTCAAAGGTCACAAACAGTAGAATCCGCTTATGACATTTTACCGCTTTAAACGAATTCGAAATCACCTCACATTAGGTTTTATACCAAACATTTTCAAAGCAAATCAGTCCGTTTTGTGCGTTTGGTGCTGACTGTCACTGTATCCGGATTCTACTGAATTTCGTAGAAAATATTGATTTTTGAGCAGAGCAGGTGCATGCAATACTATTTATTGTATATTTTTACTATTTAATATGATTACATACAATACACAAACAAAGCTGGACAACAGGCGATCTTATCTGGTCTTTAAATTAGTCCCAAATTAATTTTGTAATTTCAAGTTCCACTAAAACGAAGTGATGAAGATATCCATTAAATCAAACGAATCCATTTTATCTCTTGTATTACATCATTATCATTATTTAAGAAATGTAAAATCATGCAACACATGGAATATCATTAATATCAATAAGGTTAATATACACCCTACGTCGTCAATATAACTAATTGATGACGCGCCGGTATCCATTAAAGGATTATTTTTGATTCGAAGTGGATCTGCATTTAAAAAGCAAGCACGCTCTCACTGATTTCAGCACAATGCCAGCTTATTAACATTTAAGCAGTTGAATACTCCAGAAACCCATTGTAATTTTATATTACCTTCATTTCATCGTACAAGGTATTTCAATTACATCTAATTGTCGGGCGTTTTTGCCAACGTTGTATTCAAATATTACAATATGAAATTAAAAAATCAAATTATCACGAAAATTCATCGACAAAAAATGCTTTTTATTTAAGAATTGTATAAAAAACCATAACATAAATCGTAAAAGTTAACCAACCTGAGGTAAGGAAAAGCGTTGATGCCAAGCCTAGCACACGACACCGGTGCTTTGAATTGACATTGTCACTTTTAATACAACAGGAAATGTAGTAGCAAGTGTAAGTGACTGCCACAAATGGAAAGCTAGCGTGTAGTGCTAATTTAAAACATGTCCATCACTGACACTGCTGAAGATTGGTGCATTTGCTCATTTTCCATTGAAACTGGTTGGAATAGGTATCGTTTCATCTAGCATGTAGGCAAAGCAGTTGTAGAATAGTTGTAGGTAATCACGTGTGTAGTAATATCGGATGTGGGTGCAGTGCAGTGTCCCAGACGCCAGTACGCAACGATGCGGTGTTAACCGACCTTGGGAAAACTAACAATACGCAGGCAGGCCGTGCTTCCCCTGTGACATGGAACTATAACTAATACGTGGGACGATCGGACGATACTGCCATACAGCTCACCGAAGACTCACGATGAAGAACTGTCACATGACATTTAGATACAGTAGGATTATAATACGATGAGATGGAGTTGAGAACTGTTAAGACAATAAGCAGTAGATGACTAAATTAACTCCGTCGGTTTCAACGTAGCGTACACAAAAGCTTACGATTACGTTGCCTTAAAACTACTTAATATGTACACGAACCAATAATTATAGAGTGGGGCTCATTAAGTCCAGTAACGTACGCAGGTACGTTACGCATATTGACACTCAAGGACGATGAAAAACATCACCAGGCCTATGAATTTTTACCTAAAAAAATTGTTGCGTGGATACAGGGGCGAAAGAAAATCGCATAAACGATAACTACGTCCCTTGAGGCTTTCAATATTATATGTTATGAAGGGGTAACATAATCAACAAAAGAAACCCTTAGCCGTTGGAATGGAATCCTCTTGGCAAACAATCATGATAATATAGGCCATAGCATTTGACCTTTCGGTAACCCGTCCATTGCGTCCCGATTTCGTACGCTGCCCGAAGTGAATACAAATTTCGATACTTCCACGTAGAACCTTTGGTGTTCAGTTGTACGAGCGGTATTCGACTTGTGAATTATTTAATATCACATTCTCATTTCACGTATGTCGTAAAACGACGCTTAAAATGTACATTTTTTCAACCTGTGTTTGGAAAGATTAAGCTTGTGGATCAATCTCGCCATCCAATTTGTTTGCAACATAGCAAAACTATACCAAGCTACACCGTCCGACCCAGCACTGCCAGAAGCCCGTTTATGTTTCCCGCTACTCAATCACAAACGGAAAACCCTCAAGTCTTAACGTAGGTGTATTTTGTCTCAAAACTCAATACAGTTACACAAAAATAATAGAAGTATCTTGTCGGAAATTGCAAAATTCGTTTGCTATCTAACAACTATTTTCTCGTCAATATAGACAACAGACAAGAAATTGGAAAAGTTCCATAAATAGCACTAAGCAATATTTTCGAGAAAATGGGGTAGATTAACGTGAAATTTCTTACGTAATAAAAACAAAAAAGAAATGGAACTGAACTTTAGACGCAGCTAAATTAATCACTTCTGTCATCATGAAATAAGATTAAAAGTGCCATGTATTGGGTCAGTGTCGATCACAGATACGTGTGGTAGATACAGACTAGATAGAATTGGGAACCCAACTGCCCATGTACGTTCACGTGGTTACAATGTTACCTAAACATAATTACTCATTTAATCGCATCCGTTCCAATGTCGTACATAGAGAATTGCATGTTTATTTTTCAGAAATGTATTAATAACGGTATTCCTTTATTTCATCGACAAACGTTTCATAAAATGGAAGCTTTTATACTACCGTTATTACAGTCCACGATATTCTCTAGGTTTCATTCATAAATAGACCATGGACTATAGACTTTAGACCAATTATGAATGAAACCATAGAGAAAAGATTGGTGGAGAATATACCATACATATATACCATATTGTCAAAAAATATATATATTTACCGTGCCGTGGACGTGAAAAGCGACCAATGTATTGTTTCGCAGAAATTTATTTTTATAGATTTCTTTTTCTCAGAAACCGTTAACTTTTTAGGAACTTTACAACTAAAAGGTCATTGTCTGGCAGTAACATTGGTTAGGTTAGGACTTGACTGACTTTGACTAGCCGGTGAAAACTAGTCAAATTTCGAAACTAAAATTCATTTTTTGCTACAACATTTTTTTTAGGCGCTTAGTGTAGGTATTAATAAAAACTGTTTTCTGTAACATATTACAAATCGTTAAAAAATCACTGTTTCTTTATCTTAGGTTCGTAACACATTTACCCAGCAGGATGCCGAATTTCAACTTGCTATGTCATTTGCAAGTGAGTTAGGTTTTTGTTGCTAGGTCAGTAAGTCAATCAGCCAGTGAGAAAAATCCCGATTTTTATATATTTGTTTTCTGTGAAATGACACTGCGTAACATATTCGTTGAAACGTTTGTCTGCAAAACCATGCTAAACCATAACATAAAATTGTGTGATATATGAACGCACAACATACATTACGAGTAGGTATTACATTTTCGAAAACAAGTACTGAGTGTGTATGGTAGGTATGTGAGATGTGCCGTTACTGGGAATATTCCCAATTTCGTTCAGAATATACTAGTCGACTTACCGTACGCCAACTATTACGAGGTGCAATGAAGGGGGACATTGTAATGACTGCAGATCCTTACAACTTACAAGGTCTGACAATCCCGACATGCACTTGGGTCGTGTATTCAATTTAGTAAAATATTGCACGCCGCCGGCGTCTAAGCGTTGTATAAGTTGATTCAACTTTATTTTTCCGTTATATCCATTTCCACGAGGTGTTGATAAGCTGCATAGGTTTTGAAAAAATACTGACTTCATACAGGCAGACATTGAGAAGTGCCTCGGAGTTTAGTCGATTTATTCGCGCCCAGGGGATCGAGATATCGGAAAACTTGCCGGTGACGCCTGCAGGGATCTCTTATCTATCGGAAGGAAACGCTCAAAGTTCTCAAAGCGGAAATTCTTAGAGGCTTGCTACCCTACAACAAGCAAACAAAATACTTGTGGTAAATATTCCCTGGCACCTAAAGTTGACACAATTATTTAGTGTTCAAAACTTGGTAAGTCAAGTGCAAAAATATACATGGTGCATACAACTTGTTCAAAAGTATGTCCCATAGCTCTTATGTCGGTGAATTAAGGTTTTGGTACATATTTATTCATTCGATACATATTTTTGCACTTGACTACACAGAAACAGCTGTTATCTTGATATGTTTAAAGTGAGCAGACCTGAGCACAAAAAATGAGAGATGATGTGAACCCAAAAATAAAAAAATAAAACAATACAACTATATACTCGATTCAAGTGATTTATTATTAACAAACTAGCTCTTACCACACTTAAGTGTAGTCAACTCTAAAAACATGTATAACATTTTAAATGTCATCCCCGAGATCTAAGTAATTTCTTTCTATTTATAGACAAGAAAGCATCACTTGAGATACCAACTGAAATGTAGGTAACAAAAATTAAAATTATGGTAACTATTGGTATACAATATGTTTTGGTTTACCCTCCACTTTAATAACAATTGATTTTTCATGTTGCTAATTTTCGAAACGTCATGTATTCCGAAAATTGCAGCAATTGTTTTTAAACACACCACACTAACGGACACACGTTAGAATTACTTTATACGCATTAAAATAGTAATTAGGTACCGAATAGAACAAAATATCTATTACTCATGTCACTTTTCTGTAGATACATATAACAATTGAGTTTGTCAAAACCGTCCGTATAGTGGCACTCAGGCAAGGGCGCTGCCGCCGTTACTTCAGGCACAAATCGCTCCCGCACATCAAACCGCACCTCTTGGGCGTGGCTAGATGCTCTAATAAAGTGGTTCAACAATAACACTGCTATGGTTTAAATAAACAACCTTTCTTATGGATTTACACACACACAACACTTGTGTTCCTATAAGTGACACATTTCACCTTAGTATTATGCGACGGAATTATGTGTACTTCTTTTTTTTTGAACCTGTCTGTGGCTTTATAGGCCGGGCCCATTACGGGCGCGGTTGGAAAGTGGCCTAGGGAATGTCCAGGGGAAACCTCTGACACGACCACGCGGGCGATTTAAACACTGGAATACTCTAAGAGACTGCGCTCCAGTGAGCTTGGTTGAGCGGTTTCAGCCGAACTGAAGGTTGTCAATCGAGCTACTGGGAGTTTTGTCACTGGTCCACTAAACCTAGCCTAGCTGAGAAGAGTCCAGCAAAAAACTCAGCTAGGCCTTGGTCGGACTGAATTATGTGTACACAGGATGCTGTACGCAGTACTTACAGTGGCACCAATTTAATATAAGGAAAAGTAAACTGTGTTCTAAAGACTTTTTAGAATTGTCTTGTGCAACAACATTCACTCTTACCACTTTAAATTCCAAATTAAATCAAACTAAAGTTCACGGTCTAAGTTCGCACTAAGCTTATATACTTTATTATTGTTACTGTATCGTCTAATGGCTAATTTACTTGATGTTCCTTAATTATATTGTAACGCGTGCGTGCGTGCCGGCCGGTTGAACCTTTAACAAATTGCAAGTGATTTAAAAGTCGGCTAGTAGCTACCCCTAGCTGCCATAATACCTAATTCATATAAGGATCACTTAATTCAATTGGCATTGTTAGATCCATAACAACGAATAGTCCGCAGTCTGCAATTGGGAGTTCCCCGCCATTCACGTCAATAATCGCATTGCAAATATCCAATCATTGAAGCGTAAGGGTATACCGACTGTCTATCAGCAGTTACATTCTGTAGAACAATATACGCTTTGTACGAGTATATTCTAAGAGCCTTGAGTTACATTAATAATTATTAAATAAATAAATAATGTACCTAATAAGTTTATTTTCACGACTCGATCTAGTCTCCTACGGTTCCTACCTGCCTATAAGTATAAACACGTGTATAACGACATTAACGACATATAGCTACAGTCAAGAGCACCAATATGTATACACTTTTTCACCTTATTCCATTGAAATAAGGTCCAAAAATGAATACATATTTATGCCCTCGACTGTACATATACACTTAAATACATACACAACATACACAGATAGGCAACATTCGATATTAAGAAGGCATATTCTTGCTTGTCACAAAAAAAACATGGCTTTTTCATAATATCAACTAGGCTTGGGTTAGCAGTTAGCACTTAGTAGTAGTAGATCCGAGTATGAAAGGAGTAAAAAGTTTAAAAACGTATGACATTTTATACGTAAGTCCCTCGGCGTAAACCATTATACTCAGGCACGAGCGACATATGTATACGTGCAGTGCATCGCATTGTTTCCGACGCCTTTGCGAGTATGTACTACTGAAATTACTTGATCCAATTTAACCGTAGGCAGATGTATAAGAGAAAGGATTCGAGGTTTCGCTCTCGCGGCACCGTGCACTAGATACATTATATTATAACACGTCATGGCGATGGCGCACTCGCACGATATATTATACAAAGCCTCACACATTTCGGATTTTTAATGACATGCCATTTTCGCTGAATCATACTATTTATTTGGCGATAGTGTGCACGCATATGTTGAATATAAATATTGTGTACTGGCATAGTTGACAAATGGCGTGTCGGGCGGTAATTGAAACATGTATTAATCATAACCTGTATAAATCATAACGAGCCTGCTGCCATCGCCAACAGACGTCAACTCAACCCGTTGCTAGCAACGATTTTAATCTTTATCACTATATATAGAATTAATCTATATACTATACTATAGAATTAATCTCATTTGTTTATGGAAATAGCTAAGCTCAGCTGAGTCTTAAATGGGGAATTAGGATCAAAATTCCGCAGGTTTCCTACGTTGCGGAATCGTGCAAATTGATAAAACTAACGCCAAGTCAGTTTAAGTTACGTGAAGTTAGTACGAGTCTCATGCATACTATGCATAGGGGGAATTAAAATTGAGGATTCATAATCAAAATTCCGCAGGTTTCCTACGTTACAGAATCGTGCAAATTGATAAAACTAACGCTTAGTCAGTTTAAGTTATGTGAAGTTAGTATGTAGAGAGCGTGAGTGAACTAAGGATAAACTTAAGGTGCTTAGTTTGGCATACGGTGAGGTGCGGGGATGCGGGATGCGGGACAGCAAGCCGGCAAGTTGATCCCGATCTAATACAGCAGCTATTTGTCTCCGACGTCGACCCGATAGGGTTATCAGGGCAGGTGTTTCACTCATGTCGCCTTGACATTTTACAAGTAAAACCTGAAATAGACTAACATTGTATAGGCACATATAGAGACAGCACATGTCGGTATTTCGTTGCTGTATGTGTATACATGTAGGTCTAAGGAAGGACTCCAGCGCTAAAGAAAACACGCTGTTGGATTCGAAATTAGATACATCTCTGATGATATATAATTGAGAATGAATATAAAAGAGCCTAAGTGATAGCAGGTGGTAATGGTAATCTAGTCTAGTGCATCAGCGGGGATGATTGGATGAGTTATTCCTATGGTAAAATGATTCTCTAAATAGTAGATTGTTTGACAAGGGTCTAAAGTAAGCCATATTACCACGAGATGGTTATTTTCCCGCACGTAGTGAGGGAAAATTGTTCGAGTGGTAATATGGCTTTTAGGCCCGAGTTATACACTCTACTTTTCACTACGATTGCGAGAAAACACAGACTAATAAACAATTTATTTAATAAATAAATAAATTAGAATTACGAAGACGGGCATCTTGAATAAGGCTTAATTTATTTGATGTCTGGGAAGTATACCTCCACCGGTTGGCCCATTTGAATTCTGATTTTATGTTCAAATTAATTAAATCACAGAAATTTCAAAGAACCACTTCAGTCTTGTGTTGTTTTCCTGACCCTGCTTATAGAGGCGCAAATATGAGCAAAATACTTAATCCCGCCTACTAACACATTATAAAGTGGTCGGGGAATAAGGGAGACGCTTTTCGCTTCACTCCGCTGAACAGAAAATCTAATCCCAAGACTCTATTATGTAAGTATACATAACATAACACAATATAGAACGGGCTACATATGATTAACTGTAAAATGCTGCACAATTTGTATGTTAAGTTGTGGTTGCGAATCTCAGGGCGATGACTTTCTTGTATTAGGGACTAGCTGCCCGCCCCGGCTTCTCAAGGATGTAGGTACTAATGAATGAAATGAGATCATATCTTCCTTTTACAGCACAATATTTTTGAAGATTTCCATACCGTACTGAACCAGACCTTTCATGTCAGAAAATGTGTTTACACGCATTAGATAGCGTGTAAACACATTTTCTGACTTGCTTTTTCCCGGTTGTATCCTAAAGGTATCCGGGGTGCAATCCTTAAAGAAGATTTTTCTCTTACAGCAGAAAACCTACGTAATTGTAACTTCGTGCAGAAGAAGTATTTTATTAAAAAACAGGGAAGTATATTTATATTTTTGTTATGTGTAAAGTAAGCTTTATATGCTTTTTAAAGGGAGACGCATTATTTTATTTGTACTTTTTATCGTGTACCTATGTTTTATTTTGGTTGACATTATGTCATCACATTCTTTCCTGTTATGACGATCATGATACTCGTAACAATTCTTCTAATTTTTGACATGTGTACTCTATTATGTAATTATTATCGTGAAATAAATTAATCTAATCTATATTTTGCTAATATTTCGTTTAGAATTATAACACTTTGGGTCCTAGCAGAAAATTTGCTTTATCATGCATTCGTTTTTAAAGCAAACAAATAAAAGAGTATTAGAGCATAATGTGTTCAATTTTCTCCGCGAATAATTAAGGCGATATATCGATTGAAAGAGACACCCTTTGTTTTTCGCTCACGACAAAACGGGATGCAACCCTCTCCGAGAATGGCTTTTTAGACAAATCTCGTTAAATATCTGACTGTGTGCAGGTTTATTAAATTTCCTCTTGTCAGTACCTAGATGAGGTAAAATACGATCATATTAACTTAATCGTGTCTTTTAATAATGCGTTGTTTTAGTAGGCTGAGGAAAAAAAGGAAAATATAGACTCGACTTTGGATTTATTTTCTATCGAGAAAATTTTAAGCAACCATGTTTCGCTATTGTCAGTACCACAATCATAAATTATAGTCAAGAATCATATATCTGAAAATCAGCCCCTACTGTTTGCTAGTCTGGGCAGGACAGCGTTTGAAAGTCTCCAAATTTCTCAGTTTAGCGCCTTAACCGAATGTGGTTATAAAATATTCATTGTTTTATTCTATCATATTAGTATTAGAGCAAAGTTTCGGTTTGGGCCAGTTTCGACCACAAACGGCAGAAACCTTCGGCCATGTCGTTGACAACTTTCCGGCCTAAATTAGCTAAAAGTAACTTGGGAAAGTTTTCTGTCATGAGTAGACTTCAGACACTGTACAACTGTTACCAGAAGACCTTCGACCTGGATGTCTATTTCGACAGTGCCTCTAAATGGAAGCGTAATATTTTGAAATCATAAGGTATTTTTATCATTTTCTTACCAAATTGTTACCTATTCTAAATTACGTAATCAAGTTATTGTTTTAATTGCTTTTCTATTGTAAATTTAATTGTTTGTTATACTGCTCCGGTATTTTTAATTGAATGATGTTGCACGCCTGTTATTGAGATGCAGGCAGGACTTGTGTCACCTAATTTTATTTTCTTTAAATGATCAGCCTTGTATCTTGTTGGTGTGTCAAATAAATAAATAATAATAATAATAAATAATAATGAACTATGAGAGATGAAGGCTCACTGGTAAAGCTAAAAGCAAGTATTGGCCATATTCGTTGTTGATCCCGATAAGAAAATTCCGTTACGGTTTCGGCTAAAATTGTATTCGGTCGTTCGGAGTCGCACACACACACTCCCAATGACAAATAGAATAAAACGTGCATAATGTATGCACCTGACAGCACGCGGGCAGTTGCGGCTGTTTGCCCGGTGTTTTGCCCCATAATTAATTAACCTCGTTCTATTTATGTTAAGAAATACTAGCCCCTGTGCAGGTCTTGTTATTACGTTGACTTGCTTTTAGAAAAAAATGCGTTACCGGTTTGGCGAAAAGTATAATATAATATTATAGTGGTAGTGGGATTACGGTGTGATGAGCAATCATATAAAATATATTTGAGGAAGAAGTACTAAATATGTTCTTAGAAACGTGAAACATAATACAAAAATCGGCAAAGTGCGTGTCGGGCCACGCGCAATGTTGGGTTCCGTAGTTATTCACCCCGTTACAATATGTGGACTAAAAAGTTTGCAAACTTATATTCATTATGTTTTTGGCAGAATTAACAACTTTATCTAAGGTATCAATGGAAATTGTACGAAAGTTTGAGCACGAGAGTCAAAGTACATTTCTGAAGTTTGATTATAACTCGTTAACTAGTAATGTCTACTTAGCTTAGCTTACCTATATGGGTTCCTTGGTTACTACGGAACCCTAAAAATCAACCCACTAACTTAATAATAATAAATAAGTATTACCATACCCGTATCCTGAGTTACTTTGCACAATGCATTTTGTCTTTGTTCTAGCCTTAACTACTTTGGCCAAGTTTCACAAATCACTATAAACCGTCGTGGGTTCCATTAAAGGAACAATTTGTGTTTCAAATTACTCTCAAAGGAGAAGTTAAAAGGTCATGTTACTCGTAGACACACCATTTTATGAGCAGACAATAAAAGTGCTCTTTATCGTGACATTTCGCGACGAAATAAAACCGGTCAACACAGAGACAAAAGAAATATCTCGTTTATTGAGGTCGACGTAAAATGAATTTCGAAAGTTTCGGATCCTCGCGGATTATGTCGCACGAAACCACTCTTAATCCTCTACGAATATATTCGCGACTGGTTTACGACTATCGTCGTAATTTACATAGTTGGTTCAAAACTTGTGACCAAGTTAATGCAACTTGAAAACTAAACTGATTCGAAACCGCTCCGAGACCGTGAAGGTCGGTATTATGCATACCTATCGATTCGTCGAAACAACGGACATCGAACCACGGAACGAGTTAAAAATACCATCACCGGCGAGTCAACCGGCATCTGCGGGCACACCGGTCGGACTAGTCCGGGCCACATGCGTTTGTTTACTACCGGCGGCCGCAGCGCCGGCGGCGGAGCGACCTCCGGCCAACCGCACAGCCTCGGTTTCGAGGGAGGGTAAGTTGGTGGGTTCGTGAGGACTTACGGCGGATGCCCCAATCCATGTCGAAGTTTAGCGCGCGGCAAGCGTCGCGGGCGCTCGTGGCGCTCGGCGCGCGGCGCGGCGTCTGGCGGGCGACTGCCGTCCCTGCGCCCGCTGTTCCCTGCTAGGACGCGGGCGGCAGCGAGCATTGTCCGCGCCACCAGGGGCCTGTACCACTAAACATTACAAGCATACAATTCGACAAATTTGACAACTTTTTCTATGGAAAATTGCACAATTTTGTCGAATTGTAGACTTGTAAAGTTTTGTGGTATAGGGGCCAGGAAGAGCGTCGCGGATATTGCTGAGCCGCGGAGCGTCGAGCGCCCCGCGGATCCGCTTAATGACCAGTCTTATCGCACAATGAGCAACGACCGCTCATTTCCCATTGGAAATTAGACTGTCTTCTTTTATGGACAGGCGACGAGCAGTTACGAGTTACGACTTCATTCTAATCATTCTATAGAAGATTATATTACATGCTAAACGGGGACTATAATTACATTTCCCTGACGCGCCACGACCTACAAGGGCTACAAGTCTATTCAACCTTAAAAAAAAACAACGGGTTGCACTCCGGGAGTGCCGGCAGAAGTGAAAACATAATAAAGAAAGTAAATAACAAAGATATTCTATTCATATCCGTATCCGTATCGGTATCGGTATA
The DNA here is from genome assembly GCA_951800055.1 of Cenopis cana. Taxonomy (NCBI): domain Eukaryota; kingdom Metazoa; phylum Arthropoda; class Insecta; order Lepidoptera; family Tortricidae; genus Cenopis; species Cenopis cana. The sequence goes on along the minus strand of OX637479.1, from coordinate 15,272,959 downwards.
TCGGTATCCGTATCCGTATCGGTATCCGTATCCGTATCTGTATTCATATTCATACTCGCATAATCCATTTATACATAATACGTATGTCCCGAGTATCATTGTGTCTTACGCATCTAAGACCAGACCGAGTTGACCCCTCCTAACATCGCAATCACCATACTAGGAGGTGTCAACTAGCTGGTCTTAGAATAGAATCTGTCGCGAGTTTAACAATTTTTCCCCAGTACAAACGTGCTCAGCGCCGCTAAAGAAGTTTTCACTTCAAAAATAAATAAATAAAATAAAAAAGCATTTATTCACCAATTAAGGTTACACCAATGATATAAAGGTTGGGACTTCCTAGTAAGTATGCAATACCTGTGTCAGGAAGTCCCGCTCTTCCATAGTAATTATGTTTTTACTAAGTGATTTGCATATAAATAAGCAGTCCTACTAAAAACAATATATCATAATGGCTGTACGAATTAGTAGTAATTCTTAGCCCGCGTAAATCATAATTAAGGCGGTTAATTTAATACTTTAACGCGTTTAGGTCAAACGTATACGACATACTTTAGTCCTCCGTGCAATGAAACTGTGTTGTCCAGTGCCTATTAAAACCCAGTATTATGGTTTATAATTTTAGAAATAGAGCTTTAAACAAGTACTTATTTTATCTTGAGTTTTTCTGATGTTTACGTCCGCTCCGACCAATGCTTATAAATTGGGTAGAATAAGTGTGGTTATATTGATAGAAAACCATCACATTATCACAATAAATAGTAAATTAGACAACGGGACAATAAAGATTCGCAAAAATGTTGGTTTTTGATAAACCCCAAATGTAAATTGAAAGTTACCAATAATATTCTCATGTATCAATAAAAAAAATTGTAAGGCGACTATAAACATAAACGCAATATTTCACGAGTAAAACGGCAAGTCCTCCTTTTTCCATACAACGGTAGTACGAGGAAGCAGTGACGTCACGACTGTCTGTCAATTAGTACGGAGCGTTTTCAGTGCTCGTCCGCTATTCCGTAAGTTGCCTGTCATTTTCGTCTTTTGTGTTGCTCTAATTGAAGGTGGTACGATTAAAACATTATGGTCTCAAAAAGTTATGTAAGTATGCAAATTTTACAAAACCTGTGCCTGTTTTGGACCTCTTTGACAATATTTTGATAAAAGTTGACGCTGTATTTGAATGAGTAAAAAAATTAAACAGACAGCCGTGTAATTTTGTTCCAACTAAGTGTTTTATTGCGAGTTACAAAAGCAATGCTTTGTGAGCTTGTTACGCGGGGCATCAAAACAAACGGCGGGAAACAAGGTTATTACACCTCAACAAATCACCTCTAGGGCGAGACTGCGCGCTGAATGCCGATTTCTTTTTTGGTTCGTCTGTATACACATCCCCTGAATACGGATTGCTGAATTTCGCAAGTTGTGCTCTTGCCCGCTCGTAATCGAAAAGGACTTTATACTTCATAAAAAACATCTAAGGGAGCACCCGTCTAAGATAAGCAAAATAATACAAAAAAGAAAAGTAGAATTTCAAATGAATTCAAGACAGTGACGAAGGTGAATAAATCAAGGTTTTGAGTTGCTATAGGTGTCTATAATTTCAGGCTAGTGGTTTTCACTTCTCATGTATTACAATACGAAATTTTATATTAAATTCAGAGAGCGTTTATACATATATCAATGGCAAACATGCAGATAAATTAAGTATCTCACGTAGAAATGGATGCGCATTCAAATAAATATTCCACGAGAATTGAATGAATACTTCAGTCGAATAGGCGGACGGCCACATTTTGCTGTTCACGAATGATTAGCTTCCGATATCGTCACACCTCCACATGAATAAACCGCTATCTGTTACATGTCCAATATATGCTTACATCACAAACTATGATCAGAGTAATATTTATCAAAATTAGTGATGTGACGTAATGGGCAAAACATGAATAAATTCCCCTTTAATTCTACGTCCTAGTCCTAGTAAGTAGTTTCGCTGCGTCCAGAAAGTGGAATAGCGAGGGAAACAATTAAGCTTTATAAATTGTTTTCGGAACCACTTTTTATTGCTACGAATTTCTAATTAATAAAAAAGGGAAAACCAAATAACTTGGTACAACTCTTTTGTATTACAACAATCACAATTACATCATTATACCTAACTCATAAGTATCTAATTAACTTTGTACAAGTAAGTATATACGAAGATTAAATAAATAAAAAAGAAAAACAATGGAAAGAGAGAAAGTCAAACAAAACCTTATAAAATATACGAGTTTATTTTACTAAACTGTTAAAACTCACGTATTAATTGTCACTTCGGGCGGGAAAATATACGAGCTTAATTTATGCCATGCCTTTAAACCGCGAGGTCTCGAGAGAGATACATAAAATGAGAATGGAATTCGTTGGAACCGACCTCATTCATCGTTTAAAGCACATTATCAAGCTTGGCGTTTTAATATATGTATAATCAATAGATATGCTGAAAAAAATCACACGAAATAAGGAATAAGGAAAAAAAGGAGATGGCGGGACTAGCTTGACACATTTTGTACTGAATGGCAGGTGCTGGCACACGACCGAGACGAGTGGCGGAAAAGAGGAGACGCCTTTGTCCAGCAGTGGGACACTAAATAGGCTATTGAAAAAAAAGGAATAAATGTACGGCTGCGAAATACCCTTCATGTAGTTGTTTCGTTAGCAATTTGGCGGGCGGGACTAGATTAAAGAGCATTACTGTTTTTCTCATCAAATAAAGTTCTGCGGCTGGCTAGTGTAGTTACTATCAAGTATAATGTAAAGATACGTTATCCTCTAATGTACGTAATAAAATAAAAATAACCGAAATCTTATTTCAACCGTCACGTTCGGCTGTTTGTATGCAAATAAAGTAATAAGACGTATTGGCTTTTGCGCGCTTTGCTTTCGTAACATAACGTACTCTCATTGTCCTTGTATTATTCTTACAACGTGTGTACATTAGATAGCAAGCTAGAAGAACAAAGTAGAAAGATCACATTACTCACTGCGGTGTGGGTGCGTCATCACGATGGCCAGCGGGCACTCGTCGTCCTCGAGTATGCTCTCAGAGTTGTCGGAAGTGTCCACCTGAACAAAACATAAAAAATGACCATTTCAAGTCGCAAATCTCGCTAAGTGTGTAAGCATAGCGAGCGAGTACTTTCATTTTAATTTTTCCATGTACAGAAAATTCAGTATATTTTGAGCACAGCATGTACGTCATGTCTTACATAACTTGTACAATTAATGACATATGGGTGGTTTAGATCTCAAGGTAATACAGCGATATGTAACTCTGTCACGAAGTGTCTATCACATTACATACACACATTGAATCTCACAAAGAGTTTCAGACCGATGACACATCATAATTTGTGATTTACTCGCAAGGCATCAAAAAATACAAACAGTATTCTACCAAAGGGCGTAGGCAGAGCACAGAAACCTACAGCCAATCAATACAACCTAAAGACTAATTAAAACATCTCGATGGGAGACCACTGCAGGCGTGCATACGAGTAACTCGACAATCAACAAAATAAATCTGCATTTCAAACGTGCAGGCAATTCCCACGTCGTATTCAGAAAAAGCGAATAGAAAAATCTCACGGTGCAACTCGCATTGAAGTTTATTCTGCAAGGTACTAGAGTTCACATTCTAAATATGAAGTGTCAGGTGTACGAGACAGCTATCACATGCCGAAACAGAGGCCATTGCGCCTATCAATTACTCGCAAACTGATAAGAGCCTGTTCCTGGAGTGTATTATGGAACGGGAGTCGGGACTCCAAATTCTACATCAAATAATGTTATTTTACTCAAATGCCTTGTTCCTGTTACTTAGATATAAAACCACTTGGTAACCAAAAGCGTTGCATGTAGGTATGCAACTAGAACAATAAAAATAAAAACGAAAATAAACTTAATATGTCTACAGACCGATGAATGTCAAATATGGCGCCAGCAGCTGTCATCCCAAAGAACCTTCTCGAACTTTTCATACAATAACATTTTAACAAAGACAGCTTACGATTACAGCGGTTAAAAACAACCAACCCTAAGTGTATTTTCTCCTACTACTTACTACCAACATCTCAACAATATTCTAAGCTCTAAAAAATTTTGAAACTTTTATCAAGTATTTTTTGACAACTTTTGATTAAATGTAGAAAGTTGTCAACTCCGAATCGTAATACATTAATATCAATTACAAAAGTATTTACGCTGCGTAATGAAAGTTTTTCATTTTCAGATCTCGGACCATCGCAAGTATTAGAATCGAGAGAGTGGCGAAGCCACCGCCTCCACCGGAGCGGAGCCGAGAGCGGGAGTTACGTAGTGCCGATGCCGGCCCGTTAACGTACGAAACGACCCACCTTCAGCATGTGAACAAATAAATTAAAAGGAAACAGTTCAAGTGCCCCGGCTCTTATTCCTAGAGTGCTACCTTTTTTAGCTGAATAACATTGGAACTAAGTATATATAACTTCTTAAAATCAATTCCAATAATATTCATATAAATACGTGATTAGATTATACTGTAAAATTTCTCAGAATACTTTACGATAGGTATATAGTCCTTAAAGTTCCAAGATCGGTTTTATGATGAAAAAATAAGGGAACTTTTTGTAGGGAAAATAAAAGATTATGATTTATATTACTCGTAAGCACAATAATACAGTTTTATATTAGATCAAATTATTAAACCTTCACTTTGTTGGAGGTAGTCTAAACAACAGTCACGGTGGATCCTTTAAAAACAATTGTTTAGTCTAGATAACGAATTTGCAATGCCCCCTTGTCAACGCCCACTTTAAAGAATATCCTGAACGACAACGTTACTCATAAAGCGCTTCGCTGATACAAGATGGTAATATGTTAAACATAATACACGATTAATTTAAATGTTTGGGTTGTACAGCCGCCAGCAGCATTCTCATCCTCTCGCACTTATACATACGAGTACTTGCTAGTATGGGACGATGCAATATGTCCGACATAAATGAGATCTCATGCCAGCCAACCTACGGTGGCATCATGGGCGCGATACTTTTTTACTCACAGTGTAGCGTGAATTATGCGTCGTCAATCTAAGTTCAGGAAACAATTTTTTTATTAATGATGTTTGCCACGGGATTAATTCCCCAATTTCCTCTCAGCTTGCTTATTCATGAATATCAAACAAATCAACTGCAAAAGTTTGCGTAAACGAACTCGCAAGAGCAAAGATTTGCGTCATGACGTGCTATTGAGGGACTTGAGGGGTTTTACCTCTCTAGTTCCTAACCCATCGCATTAGACGGGATACGCTGCTCGAGAAAGACGGCGGGACGAGACTGATCCATTATCGATTAAGACCGCGGTTATGTTGGCTTGGAAACTTATAGCGGATTGCTCTACTATTTTCACGAAAACCTTTATAGCACATCTCAATTCAACCGGGCCGACATTTTCACACAGCTGAAGCGGCAGAGAAACTCCTAGCCAGCTAAAAACGATTAGAGCCAGTATTTTTTAAACCTTATGTATTTATTTCTCCCTGAAACAGCATTTTGTTCAAATTGTTCTAAAATACGCAAGTTGTTTACTATTTCAGGTTTCGGCTAAACATTACATTAGGAAGCTTTGTAGGTGTTACGAGGGTATACTGTGGGCTAGTGTAGAACCGACAACTGATAACCACTGGGATAGACGTAAGCGATTACGTCTAATTAATCGGCTGGCGATATTCAGGCCACCGTTTGTCCCACAATACAATCAGGGCATAGTTAAGCGAGGAACATTCAATGTACCTTACATAGTTATTACCAGTCGCTGCACTCTGGAATTTGAGTGAAAGAAATAAACTAAACGACGGGTAAGTTGCGGACTCGACCTTCAGCTTTGGAAGATCCAGTAAGATGTTTTTGAAAGTGCTGCGTAGAAATAACCTACATACAAAATGTATCTTAGTACAGCTTTGGGAAATAAGCTATCTAATGCCGAGTGCGTGTCCTATTCAGCATTATGTGTAAATAAATAATTTCTACTTCTAGTGGAGGTTTCTCAATGACAAAACAATATATACAGTAGACGAAAATATCTTGTTTCATACCTGATTTTATGCAATTTACATACACGCGACGCGTCATAATTATATTCTCTAGGGCACAAATATACTAATTATGAGAACACAAGAAGATAGATAATACACAAATCATAAAGTTGCAATTTCATAGTCAAAAACATCATAAATAATCATTATGATAGCGAAAACCCTAGTTCGATCGAATATAACAGGTCTCTCTAGCTAGGCAAGCGTGATACACCTTAGATGGCGTCGTCTCTAAGCCATCATTCGAGAAAGCGGTTAATAATGATGACGAATTTAATTAGTTTTTTTTTTAAATAGATTCCAGTTCAATTGCTCACCTGGACAATGCAGAAGTGCTGCGGCTCGTGGCGCGACAGGCCGTACTTGTCGAGCATCTCGCGGACGACGCCCGCCGCCGTGTCGCCCACCGACAGAAGCAGCGTCTTGTACGGCACGTCCGGGCATAGCGACGACCCGTATATCTTCAGCGTACCGCCTGTGTGCACAATAGTACATTACTTAACAAGGGCGGTAAAATAAAGAATGTCTCAGATCGCAGGTATTTGACGCCCGAGCCGAAGGCAAGGGCGATAAATATGCGATCTGAGGCTTTCTTTATTACCGCCCGTGTTAAGTACAAAATTTTATATCACCGCCTGGCCAGGAAGTGGGTACTTCCCGCGCGCGGAGCGTGCGGTAATTGCCGCTTTATGGCCAGGTGTGACATAAAAAGATTAATTATAAAAGCGGTGTCTATAAGGATAAGAGGAACAATAAGACGAATATGCAGATATGGGTTCACACCATGGCTCTGGGATGCACATCTTAGATCCTGATCATAATCACGGTTCTATATTTATATTTGTATTTTATATATTTTATGTTAATATATCCTAGGTTTTTTTTCCTTGAAAATATGATCTTATGATAGTCTGATGAGATGAGATTGGAAAACTATTAGCACAGGGCATTTAGCCCTCGAGTAATATGTGTCGTAATAATTTATAAATAAACAGAACACGTACGGTATGACGCGTCGGCGTATTACCGGCGGAAACTGAGTCCCTTAAGAGACGGAAACAGTATTCCGAGTATAATGGTATGTGTACATTTGCTCTACTAACAACGTGCGGCAGAGTAAACAACAATGTAAATAAGTGTGTACCAGTGTACTGAAGCAAGCGTACCTAATTACCTATTTGCGAATAAGGGAGGTATTAAATGATGTTATATTTCTCAGCCAGGATCGCAAGGTCTTGGAGCTATTTAGCTTAGATTAGTATTTACTAATCTTAATAAAAATAGACATCTAGGGCGACCTTTGGCATGGGATGTGACCTGCGTGGACACGTTGGCCCCGTCCCCTGTCCAGCGCTCTGCCAATACGCCAGGCTCAACCGCTAATGATGCCCAAACTGTCAAGTGTCGCAAATACGCTTTCTTAACAGAGAATTACATATTTGCGGCACTTGCAGTAGAGACCCTGGGACCCTGGCCGACAGATACTAAAGAATGTGTCAAAAATGTTTGTCAAAAACTGATCGGGGTCTCAGGTCAGGTGATCTGAGGGCTGGCTCTTACTTCGCCCAGCGGCTGAGCCTGGCCATTCAGCAAGGCAACGCAGCGAACGTCCTGGGAACGATGCCTCGGACAACATTAGGAGGAATTGAGGAGGGGCGTTTCCATTTATAATTATTAATGTATTTTTGTGTTGTGTTGTAATAAATTCCTAATCTTAATCAATTATTAACAAAATATGGAGAAGTAACACAAAGATAAATCCAAATCCGCTACGCAGGCTTCGTCAGGTGGGTACAACTATAAAACAGCAACAGGCGTCGTACGTCAGCGTATCTTAATCAATATTTATTAGAAGTGTCTAATGAAAGTAATGAATTACATCGTTACGGATGAAGATGCGATTAATTTGATTTGAACAAAGGACTTCAATTCACGATATTAAGTTAATTATCATCATTGATTGGTAGATTGAAGAAAATAATCGAGGACAAATAAATCAGTTATAGGTATAAATAGCGCGCGAAGCACCGCATAAATTGTAAAAGACCCTTTTAATTACCCCCATATTGTAAGACTTTGTCAAGTTCCCTTTAATTGTGCCCCAATTTGTAAGTCGTTCGTGTCGTATAGTTGTGCTGTAGATCCCTCTTTGTAATTTTACAAAGATGAATGTTGTAGATACAGGCGGTAATTAAAATTCACCAGTGTATGAAAACGGGCTTCAGCTGGTCATAGTTATTAACCCCTTTCGTTTAATTAAAATAAAGACGCAAGAAGAAGGGAAAACGCGAGTATCGTATGAAAGATTTTTCATCACACCGGCTCGTAAAGGGTCTTTGTGGACGCAGGCATACTGAAGGGCAATGCCCTAAATTAATCCCGCGGGAGTAATGGCTTTGTAGTATTCCCAACTGAGTAATAGGTTTAGTTTTAACCCTTTAATCGCCATCGTCATATATATCAAACAAAGTAAATGACAGCTTCGTGATATATTGACAAAGTTGAAAATTGCGAGTAACTATTTTGACATGATGATGATGATGATGATGAGTTCATGTTATCCCTACATAGGCATAGGGCTCGCAGAAGAGTTCTCCACTTGTCCCGGTCTTGCGCAGCTTCTTCCAGCTCTTCCCAGCCAAGGCCGCTAGAAGCAGCCTCTTTTTCAACTGAGCGCCTCCATGCGGTTCGAGGACGCCCCGGCCATCTTCTGCCAGTAGATTGTCAGCGTAGGCCCTGCTTGGACAAGTGGTCATCCGATCGTCGTTCCAGGATTTCTTGACTTATCGGCTTCTGGTTCAGACTATTTTGACATACGGCGGTTAAAAGGTTAAAATATGCCTTTCATTCTAAGGTTTTAAATCAGATCTTTTTTATATCTTCGAAAGTTCTACAAACACTAATTAAAACGTTTACGCCATATTTCTCTGCACTCTTTTTGTATTTTGAAACTGTTTCAGTGTACTTTGCAATTATTTCAGTGAATGTTATTTTGGGAATCGATAAAAATGGCTGTAGGTATGGTTAAGGGGCTGACAAGACCTAAAAAAGGTCCCGCTCTAACACGCGTGAGTTTTCAATTAACCATCCCGCTCTTTACGGAAGCTCTGCGCGTAGAATACCAAATAAATACTATAATAATATTGAAATAAAAAAAAAGTGTGGATTATTTGTGAAATATGACTCGTTGGCGGTTTAGGTATGAATATGTTGACTTCATATTTTTAATTGCAGACCCATACGTAATAAAAATAAAGACATAGAACCGTTTAAAGATGATTTTAAGACCAATCTTTGCAATTATTTTCTATCGAGCCGATTTCGTCCAATTATGTATCGAGTCCGTACACGGTCTTTGAAATATGATGAATATAAACAATTTTTTTTTGATGTGCTAGAACAAATAGTTTTTCTTAAAAAACTGCGTAAATAACATCAATTTCAATAAAATTAGGTCTTGTCAGCCTGTTAAGCCTTTCGTGTTTCTAAACGATTTTTTTATTATTTGTTTCCATTGAAAAAGTTGACAATTTATTTGAATTTATTATTTGCCGAGTGTATATATTTTTGCCTTTTATTGTACGAGTATGTATTTATTATCTCGAAAATATGATGAAAACACTGGTTTATCGCGGGCAGTAAAGAGATTACAAACACACATGTTGGGCTATTAGTATTCCCCTTTTTTCCCGTTTAGTAATCCCCTCTTACGATTTTACTATTTTATTTTTGTGCATAACAATTTCAAGTTATGCACAAAGAGAGACAAACTGCTAAGTCAAGTTACTTGATTCGTGGCTGCCGGGTCGATAAATTCGATTAGCCCGAAGTACTTTACTCAAAGTTGGCTGGAAGTATATTCAAGTAAATACAAGCATGGACATTTTTCACTCTTGTCACAATGGCAATAAAGGTTAAAATGGCATGTGTTTCAGTGTCCTTTACCGTACAATTATCTTACGACTAATTTAACTTTTACATTTCCATCTAGTGCCCGTACTTTCCAGCCTTTTGTGCGATTAATAAATTCGTTAGTTGGTGTGTTTTGAAAGACTGAATTATTACCTACCTACTGTAAACCTTATATAACACACAAGTGTCTGCAAGTGTCAAAAAAAAACAAAATTAATTTATTCTTCTAGTTAGCCCTACATGCACGTATATGAATGTCAAAAAATTACCACCGGTTCGTAAAATAAACCTCTGCTCTGCCTCGAGAACAACCGGCGTAAGGCTGCGTTTCCACCAGATGTGCGAGGATGTGTTTTCATATATTTGACACCTCGCTCGGCGCGTTGCGAGGTGTCAAATGTATAAAAACGCATCCTCGCACATCTCTTGTGGAAACGCAGCCTAAAGCTCGATTTTCCTAGGATAGCGGCGCCGTCATATAGCAGCCGTAATACAGCGGTGAAATGACGTCACTAGAACGTTATCTATTTAACAAAATGGCGCGGTTTCCTAGAAAGCGGTGAGGTTTCATAGAGGTCTTTTTACGGCCGTAATATAAGAAACTCGGCGAGCTGTAAAATTTTACAGACTCAATTCTACAAAATTTATATTTTACTACAGTAGAAAACATTTTAGTGGGAAATATTTAGTACTCAATACTTTGTGTTATACTCGTGCAGGACGCATCCATGATGTAACCGTTTACATTATAGTATGCTGTGGAAATTAGTGTTTGTATTGCTACATATTTGAGTTTAGCATTCGTAAGTTCAGTAATGTGTTTGGGTTTTTTAATAGAATTTTATACAATTTCCCAAGAATTACTTTTTCACCTTTACTAGTCTGTAAAAAGTTATTTTGAGTTTCCCAGCGTTTCTATTTATTTGAAAGTGGTTTCTGTACGATCCAATATTTGGCATTAAAAAAAGGTATGTGGAAAATGTCGTAGTTTTGCGGTCTTACTGTGCGCTTATCCAGTTTCTTTCGTTCTTTCTTTTAAATTGTTATAAAATCGTAAATCGATTCCTGTTACTCGCTAATAATCTGAATCGATTTGATTTAGCCATATCAGTTTTTTTTTTATTTCACATGTGGCAAAAATTACTTGTAACAGCAAAAGCTCTGTAGCGCAACGTTCCCTAGAGCTTAAATACTTTTAGTGTTCACGCTGGCGGCACATAGGAAACTGACTCTCTAGTCTCTATATGAATGGTGGAAAGCTAATTGGACTTTTTACCTGTGCAATACAACAATAATACAAATTGGAGTTACAATAATATAAATTGGAGCGGAGATCAACGCCGAAATAAAATAACTCCTATAGAAAACAAAAGTGGAAACAAAGTAAAGATCTGTACGGTTCTTACATGTCAGTATTTTTACGAAACGAGGTTAGTACTATTTTTAATAATCACACATTAGAACAACGCTTTAAAAGTTCCTTTGGGGCATAACAAACATTTAACTTATAACAAGAAGCATTGACAAAACAAACAATACATTTCAGTGCAAGTTTCTGAAAGATATTGCGGGCAGGAAAACTTTGCGGTATAACAGCCACAATATATAAAAGTCCGCTTCTAGACATCATTTATCTTCGGAACGGCTGTATTTAACTGATATTGATGAGAAATAAGAAGTGTCATTTGTATGGCACAAAACGAAAAACAAAATAACGAGTAATATAGTACGTTCACAACTGTAAGGCCAAATGCTGTCAAATGAACGCAAGCAAGAATCTACCTTACAGTCAGAGCTCTTAGTTTTTTGCTTGCGTTAGTTTGACAGAATTTGACCTTAGAGTTTTTTACGAACTATACATATGTATACTCGTAAGTCAGGCTTTTCACGGGCTCTCGAGTTTTTAGGAAGTCAGTAGAAATAAAGTAACCTCTCACTCCTCTCAGTGCATACTTATTTGCTTTTCAGGAACACTGGGGTTTGAGTCCTACTCTGAAAGTGCTATATTGTCATATTTCAGAAATTGAATGTATTTAAAACAACGGTAGTATGAAGCAAAAAAAAGTATAACCACGTACGCACAGTGAAATTAGAACATTATACTAAACTACTAATTTCTCAACGACACTGGCACTTTTACATTCGATTGAAAATATTAAATAATATATTTAATATGGTATTTAATAGATCTTGTTTGTATCTGTCTAATTGGGTGTAAATTGATGCACAGACCATTAAGGTGCAATTGATTGAGATGTCATAAATAATCAATCGTAAAACTGATCGTTACAAAAACGATCACTACGTAAATTCTTGGAATAATCATTGAAAAAGTAGTAAATAAAGTTCTATTGCGTTATATTATGGTCGTAATGTAAGGGGAGGATTTGATCTCACTTTGTGTATTAGTACACCACTTGTGCGATCCGAGGGCAGACAGCTAAGTTTAATATTAAAGTAAATAAAACACAAATAAAATTTTTGTAAAACCGACCATGCTACTTGACTGTTTCAGTGATTGTATAGGGCTATAGTTAAAACCCACAGGGTACAAAACGTGTCGTAGTTACAGTGGTACTGCAGAACATTTTAACGCAGAATTATCTGTACAGAGTTCATCTCAAGCAATGTCTCTCACATGTAATAGACCGATAATAACCGGTTATAATAATAACCGCCATCTAGAGGCCACACTAAAACATTTTCCGTTCCTAAGCACCCCAACAAAGTACATGTAGGGGCCAACGGCACCCCCTGTGACTCTACCCCGCCCCGCATTCAACTACAGTTACAAGTTTTTGAGAAATAAAATAGATGGCGCTATGCGCAATATACTGTTTTATTAGCCGATCGTGGCTGGACGTTTGTGATGTGATGTGATCCACATGTGATCAAAAATGTAATCTATCTTGTAGCAAAAAATACAATATTTGTATACTCATTTAACTACAATAAAAACCGTATAACAATTTTGCAGCCTTTGATGGAGAATCCACTTGTATTTATTGGAAAATCACCTACATCCAAAAACTCGAGCTTCAACACACTCCAACAAGGTGTTGCAAAGCCTCGACTGTCCCAGACAAGAGTTGAATTTAATTTGTAATACCAACCTAAAATAGCTATTTATGATACAAGTGCGGAAAGTGAGTGATTTCCGACGAGTGTCATTCTTATACACGAGCGAGCGTAGCGAGCGAGTTTATAATTAGACACGAGTCGGAAATCATCTTTACGCGCGCGTATCATACAAAGTTTTACTATGCATTGTGCGAGAAAATAGAAAAGTTAATTTCAAAACTATAGGTTATAATTTACCTTGCTCGATATGTTACTTATTATCAGGATCTTCATGTAACAACTTCTTGACATAGAGTGCTATTTATTTTCTACATAAAATCACCGGAACACCATTTTATTAACACAAAAACTTTTAAAAGTGCACCGCAAAATTCATCACAAGTATAGGTTTTTATTTTGGATTTAGCGGCCAACGAACCATTGTTGGCATTTTGTGCTTCTTGAAAACTATTTTCTGGGGTTACATTTGATCTGATTCGTCACTTTCACTCGATATTTTTATCAAAAACTAGGTAAACAAGAAATTAGTACTTGAAATGAAAAATGGCGGCATTTTTCTAAATACATGCGCGCTCAACATCTATACTACTGCGCATGTGCACATTTATTTTTAAAATGGTAAGTAGGCAATGGCTTAATGCGCATTCAGCCACGCATTTACCTAAAGTGAAAATTTTCAATTTATTTATAGGTAATAAATAAAATCTAAAATGATAAATAATACGTTTAAGAAGTATTAATATTTATGTACCTGTTTATAAGAACGGTAATCTTTAATTTATTAATTTGTGAAATGTTTTTCAAATACTTAAAACTCTTTGCGTCGAGCTGAATACAGAGTAAAAAAATTAAAAAAAAATTGAAAAGTAAAAAGCACTAGTGCGGAAAAGTAGCACTTTCCGCACAGTTTGACTGCTTAGAAAACGCACTTTTCAAGCACATGCATTGTAAAGATTTTTATCTACACACATATCATAAATCCTTTAATATGCGTTCGGAAACCGTAGAAAATGACTCTCATTTCAACATTCAATGAATTTATGGCAATTTTCTTATCTGTGGCTAAGGCTACAGCAGTAATATAATTTTAATTTTAATCTCATATATGATGTTAATAGTACATTACTTAACAAGGGCGGTAAAACAAAGAATGTCTCAGATCGCAGGTATTTGACGCCCGAGCCGAAGGCAAGGGCGATAAATATGCGATCTGAGGCTTCTTTTATTACCGCCCGTGTTAAGTACAAAATTTTATGTCACCCCCTGGCCAGGAAGTGGGATTTCCCGCGCGCGGAGCGTGCGGTAATTGCCGCTTTATGGCCAGGTGTGACATAAAATATTAAACGTCAAACAAAACTGTCAAAATTTAAATGTCAAAGTTGACATGTCCCTATTCTAGTATCACTGAAAATTCAAATTCAGTTGATGCGAAATGTCAGCTCGATGTTTTTTAGTATATATCGCACGAAATTTGAGCTAGAACGACATGATCACATCAGAATAGGGACTCTTTACTTTTTAAAATAACATTCAGGTATCGGTTGCCAGTTCTGATTTCGATATTTCCGCAACCGTGTAAAAAAGGTTGTATTAACTCAATTATTGTATTTATTTACTACGGTTTCTGAACCCATCTTAGAGTAGTTATAATATGTGTGTAGATAAAGTAATGTATGCAACTGTACATAATTAGGCATTAAAACACTCGTGTGACCTTATTATGAAACTCGCCTTCGGCTCGTTTCATCAAACACACTCGTGTTTTAATGCCCCTCATTATGTACCAGTTGCATAAACTACTATTAACTATACATATTAAACATTGAACTAGATTGACAGCAGCAGAGAGATGAGTGATTAAAACGATGATGATGAGCTCCTGGCCGATTTCGACCTCAGCGACTGTATGTTATAGGTTCTGGTTAATAGGCATTAGGTACTGGAGTGCCGTTGTTCCACTCTTATTAAACTCTTATTAAACCGAACAATATTAAAACGACCTACACAGTAGTACACAGATCTTTTTTTTCGCCTGCATAGCCACTTTTGCTGCTATATTTATACAGGCCTTATCTGTCTCAAATGGACCATAATGTTTATAAAACAGTATGAAAGATAGATTTTAGATCACGCAGGTGAAATATTTTGATCCATCGTTTGCAGCCCTTTCACGGTGTACGCACCTGTATCGGGTCCGCCATCTTTGGACCGGAACTGCTGTAGTTTCCGTTCGAGCTTCTGTTGGCGCCGCCGGCGCATCACCGCCTCGGGGTTACTAATGCTGCGTGTGAATGACGTCTCAGGCAGCTCTGTGGGGTAAAAAAGTAAAATAAAATCCATTTTTTTTTGCTACCTTTCCACTGAGACCGAAAGGAATACATAGATATCGGCCTATAGCAATATGCAGATAGAGACATAAAATAATGTTGTGGTTTAAGTTTCTTTTTTTATATACTACGACAGTTGCAAACAAGCGTACGGTCCACCCGATAGTAAGACCCACCGCACCGCACCGCAGACTATAGACGCTCGCAACTCTAAAAGAGGCACGTGCGCGTTGCCGATCCTTTATAAAATTTGAGGATTCACTGTGTTGACAGCAGAAGGGACAAAAGGTCCCTCGCTCTCAACACAGTGCATCGTCGGGAGTTTCTCTTTATGTCTTTCTTAAATTTAATGGTATTTCTGCGACAGGTACTTATACGTTAACATAATCGCCGGATCTACTAGACCGCAAGTAACTTATGCAACATCCCAACAGTAAACATTAATATCTTCGCGACATGTGAACCTTTGGGTAAGTTACTTGGAAACTTTTCCATGGCCGTTTATAGAACTCCTAACAAAACTAAGAACCGTAATCACCCGTGTAAAGTTTCTCAGCAACAGGTCTGTTTTCATTGTTCGAGTCGGACTTGAGCCTCGATAGTTTTTCTTTCTTTTTCAGCTCCTTCTTCTCGCGTTTGGACAGTTTCCGCTTGAAGTTCTGGTCACCTTTCTCGTTGACCGACGACAGAGAAACCTGGGGAACGAACGAGTTGATATTAAAATCATCAGAACTATGAGCTTCACACTCATTCATACCCCGTCATCCATTTGACAGGTCACCGAGAAGTAACTAACAGTAAATAAAAACATTTAGCGTGATATAATTGTTATAGTAGTTGGGTTTTACGGGTACATTATGGGTTAATAAAGAATACAATTATAACTCAAACAAAACGCTTCTTGGAAACGCTATGATTCATATAATTGAGACTTGTTCTTGCCGTCGCAGCAGCTAATTGCTACAAATTATGTGTAATCTCGGCACGGAGACAGAGAAACATACATACAAAGCCCTTCAGATTGGCACATTACGGCCGTTTGATCCAGATTTATCGACAAGCTCACATCAATGATCATTGATTCTATTTATGAACGGCAAACGAAATTTGCATTGAAGGTAGATATGAGCGCCGATAGGTGTTTGGTCGGCGGCGGCGCGCCGGTCAAAATCGGTCGGCGGCGGCGGCGTATCGGCGGCGTGGCCTTGAAAGCACTTGTTGTATATAAAAACTAATAACTTCTAGTTAAAAGGAACGCTTAGAATCGTAGATGGTGTGGGAACATAAATTAATCATCTCTATAAATTGCAATGCTTTATGGTACTACAATAGGTAGGGAGATTTCCGCAAACAGTGCCTGTTAGGCCTGAGTTCAAGGTCGTGCCCGCAAATTTCGAGCTCGAAGGGTTCAAGGGCATTCAATTTCGCCGCCAAGCCTTGCAGTAATCCTGAAATGATCCGTATGGCTCATTTTGACCACATCAAAAGTATAAAGACCTAATTAGTAGCCTACCCTCCTGCCTGGTAGTAACCAGTTCAGGTCTTTATCCAAATCGGTAGAATCGAAACCAATTTCTGTCGTCCGATACTTCCTCCTATTCAGAAGTCTGATGGCTCGCTGGCTTTCACCGCATTAGAGAAGTCCATTCGCTTCGCCTCTCTGTTTGCCAGTAATTCTCGTATAGCTCGTACAAAACTCCAAGGCCAAATTCTGTCAAACCAACGCAAGGGAAAAACGACTAAGAGCTCTGACTGTAAGGTAGATTCTTGCTTGCGTTCATTTGACAGCATTTGGCCTTGCAGTTTTGAACGCACTACACCACCGTCAATACCTCAATGCCGAAGCACTCCAGCCTGCAGTCTGCTAGGGTTCTGTTCTGAAGCACTGTGTTCCCGAGATGTCTCCTATTTTTACAAACTTGTTCCGGCATCCTTGCTTGCTAATGTGCAACCAGTGCCTAACAAGTGTAGTCGTGCCTATCCCTGTAATTTTCGACATATCGTCATCACCTCCATACTCTGTAAGTTTATGTAATGAGTTCTGAACAGTAAGCTGCTGACTCAGCATGAAACTAAAGACCTTCTCAGTGATCAGCAATATGGCTTTCACCAGCGCCGTTCCACTGGGGATCTACTTGTGTATGTCACGCAGCACGCATTACTGGGGCGAGGCTATCGTGAAACACGGTGAAGCTCTTGCCAAGTTGCCATGTCTCTTGACATCTCGAAGGCTTTTGACAGGGTTTGTGAATGCTAATCTGCATCGCAAGCTTCCTGAATTACCCTTCAGTTTTGGCCTTTGTAGTTGGACTTTAGATTTCGTAAGTGCGCGGTCAATCCGAGTAGTCACCGATTGCTGCTCGTCGGACCTCGTAGTAAGTGCTAACTTGCTGCGTTCGGGTCAGTGGATGCAGAGCCAGCAGACTCATTGGCGGCTGTACTGTAGTAGAAAAAACTAAAGTGCAGAACCTAGCACATAGAAGCAAAGTTGCCTGTCTAGACGTGCGTCTTCTACAAGTTGTACTTCGCCGAGTGTGCTTAGGAGCTCCATAAGCTCATACCGCCTTCCTCCTTCTTCCATCGGACATCCAGGCGGAGAGAAATTCCTCTTATACGAACAAAGCGCTTTTCATTATCTTTTAGTATGCGCACTTCTATGGTTTGGAACGTAAACAATGTTCGCGAGGTCTACAAGCTTACAATGCCACTATTGCATATGGACTACAACGCGCGCGGGTATTAGGAATGTCACGCCGATGCCACGCCGGTGGCACCACATCGGCGGCGGCGGCGCGAAGTTTTCATCGGCGGCGGCGGCGCTCATAGCTAGATTAATGCATTCGCATTAATTTTATCGTGATCAGCAAGTACTGATAAGCTTATTACTTTCCATACACATTTAGAAACAATAAACACTCATTTGCATGAGCTTTTAAAAACATAAAAAATATTGGAGTGCAGCTATCTGTTGGAACGAGCTACTCTTGTACTTGTTTGCAATTGTAAACATACAAGTTTCTTAGAGTAACCATAGCAGTGTTGCTACTTGAATGGCAAGTAATCAAAATATTTTACATTTTTTTTTTTTGGTTGACATTATGTTATTATCCTTTTTTATTTTTTTATTTTTCCTGTTTATGACGATCATGATAACTATTCTTGTAATTTTGACATGTGTACAAATTTATAATGTAATTCTTATCATGAAATAAATGAATCTAATCTATCTAATCATAGTCCACGAGCCAGGTACAAATCTTGTCAGTCATTTCCTCTCGGGCGATAACTTGTAAAGTACTTCAGAGAGTTCTATCGCGAACGCCACCTTTTTAAGTTATCGACCTTGCTTGGTCATGAAAATCTGTACCGCTAGTATAAGTTTTTTTTTAAAAACGAACGAACACGTTTGCGTTTAGTCTCAATGTGTATAAATAGTTACCACCTAAAGCCACCAGTGGCGCTGCTCGCGTTGCCTTACAAGTGTCGCGGTCTCGCGGATTAAGACGTGGACATTGGACTCACGTCAGAGTTAGTGGAGCACTTGAGCAGGAACCGTCCCTCGCGGTCGTCCGCGTGCCAGTTGAGCTGCACCAGCAGCGGCTTCTCGTGCGGCTCGAGCCGCCGCTCGTCGTCCGGCCCGTGCGTCTCCCACAGCGAGTACGAGCCCAGCGACAGCATCCGCATGTCCGGCCGGAACTTCTCGATCAGCGTCTCTGGAAATAGTAACGCATAACATTACTAAATAGCTCGTACGAAAAAATACGTAGAATTCAACTAGATATTGGAGTACCTTGTTGTGTTATCATTGAAATACCAAAATACCTTCTTGGAGTATAAAGCTTATGTTGATGTCTATGGTAGCTTAGTTAAAAAGCAATAAAACAAATTCTGTCAATATCTTGTCATGCAACTCGTTGTTTCATTGAATATAATATAAAAGGTTATGGAGCCCTACCGTTCCATTTAATAGTTTGTTACTAGATAAATGCAGTTTATTATCGTAGCAGTGTAGCAGAAAACGATAATGGCATCGAACTATTTAGTTAACGTGCCCAAGCTAAAGGGGCGAGAAAATTACAGCGAGTGGACTTTTGCTGCGGAAAATTTCCTTGTGTTGGAGGGGATGCTGCATTGCGTTCAACCAGATCCCAACATGAAAGTAGAAACCGCTGATGATGCAAAGACCAAGGCGAAATTGATTATGACAATCGACTCGACATTATATGTTCATATAAAAAATGTGAAAACGTCACAAGAACTTTGGGACAAGCTGAAGGCTTTATTTGATGATGCAGGATTTACGAGAAAAATTAGTCTCCTACGCAATTTAATATCAATACGCCTAGAAAACAGCAATTCCATGACTTCATACGTAACTCAATTGGTAGAGATGGGACAGAAATTGAGTGGGACTGGATTCAGTATCAGTGATGAATGGATCGCATGCTTATTGTTAGCAGGATTAACAGAAAAATACTCTCCGATGATAATGGCTATTGAGCATTCCGGCATACCTATAACGACAGACTCCATTAAATCAAAATTATTAGACATGGAAACGGAAGTCAGTGACAGTCGTGAAGTTTCGGGCGCATTCGCTAGTGCGCAGAAATGGCAACATAAAAACAAAACACAGTCTATGGCCAGCGGCAGCGGCGCGGTGAAAAAAGATGGCGGCACGAAGTCTCATGTCAAGTGTTACAAATGCAAGCAGACCGGTCATTATAAAAATCAATGCACTTTTAGCGAAAATAATGCTAAAAATACGCGAAAACAAACACATGCGTTTAGTGCTGTTTTCCTTAGTGGAAATTTTAACAGAAATGACTTTTATATCGATAGTGGGTCGTCTGTTCACCTTATTTGTAATGAAAAATGGATTGAAAACCCGGTATATGATTCGGAAAAGGAGATTATTGTTGCAAACAATCATAAACTGAAAGTTTTGTGTTCCGGCGATTGCAATATCATTACGAAAACTGCCGTGTCAGAGTTTGAAGTGAAGATCAAAAACGTTTGTTGTGTTCCCGAGTTGACCACGAATTTGTTGTCAGTCAGCGAACTTATAAAAAACGGCAACAAGGTTATGTTTACATCGAGTGGATGTAATATCGTCAACAAAAGCGACGAGATTGTGGCAGAGGCTACGTTGTATAACGGTGTTTACAAGTTGAAAACTACAGAAATGCCAGAAAGCGTGTTGGCGGCTGCAGTAACGGTGTCCAAGGACATTTGGCATCGCAGGCTAGGACACTTGAACAGCAATTATCTTAACAAAATGCCTAGTGCAGTTGAAGGATTGCAACTTGATGAGAAAGCAGATGTAAAGAAAGCTTCATGTACAGTTTGTTGTGAAGGCAAGCAGAGCAGGCTACCCTTTAGTCATACAAGTACAAGATGTGAAGAAGTCTTGCAATTAGTACACATGGATATTTGTGGGCCTCAGGAAACCCTGTCCATTGGAGGTTCCCGCTATTTTCTACTGTTCATAGATGATTGCAGTAAGATGACATTCATTTATTTTCTCAAGCGCAAGAGTGAGGCATTGGATAAGTTCAAGGAATTCAAAGCTATGGCCGAGAACCAAACAAATAAGAAGATCAAGTGTATTCGGAGTGATCAAGGCAAGGAATTTTGTAATAGAGAATTTGACTCTTATTTGAAGAATAATGGTATCCTTCGTCAAACAACAAATGCATATTCTCCTGAACAGAATGGATTTTGTGAGAGAAGAAATCGTTCAATTGTAGAGAAGGCAAGATGCATGCTGTTTGAGGCTAAACTTGGAAAAGAGTTCTGGGCAGAGAGTTCCCACACAGCTGTTTACCTACAGAACCGTACTGTCGCGGCTGGACTGAACAACAAGACACCCTATGAAATGTGGACTGGGGTCAAGCCGGACGTGAGCCACATAAGAATATTTGGCAGTACTGTAATGGTACATATAGCTAAGGAAAAGCGTCTTAAGTGGGACAGAAAAGCTGTGAAACACATTCTTGTTGGTTATCCAGATGGAATTAAAGGATATCGTGTTTACAACCCTGAAACTATGTCTGTTACTACCAGTCGGGATGTAATTGTAATGGAAGATGTGAAGACAGAAGTTGTAATGCCGATAAGTGAAAAGCCTAGAGAGCCAGCAGAACCTGAAGAGACAAGTGAAGATATCTCAGAAGAAGAAAGCTCAGGTTCAGTGGGGGAATCTTCAGATGGAAATGACACATTGACAGAAGGGAATATGTCAGATAAGACAGAGACTGATCAATCTTACATTCCCAGTAGTAGTGAATATGAGGATGCAGATGATACCACTAAACCTGAACACCCAAAAAGATCAACCCGGTTAAGGAAAGCTCCAGATTGGTATATTGCTAATCAGTGCCAGGAAGTGGAGATACAAGATGATGCCAGTGGCTTGACACTGAAGGAGGCATTAAGCGGACCCGAGAAGGATCAGTGGCTTAAGGCAATGAATGAAGAATTCCAGTGTTTTGAGCAAAATAGTGCATGGGAGCTAGTGGACATTCCAAAAAGTGGGACAATTGTGCGGTGTAAGTGGGTTCTAAAGAAGAAATATGACAGTGACAATAATGTTCGGTTTCGTGCAAGGTTGGTAGCTAAGGGCTGTATGCAGAAACAAGGTATGGACTATTCTGATACATTTTCGCCTGTAGTTAGACATACAACATTGAGGATGTTGTTTGCATTGTCAGTTCAACTCGGCTTAGACATAACCCATCTAGATGTAATAACAGCTTTCTTAAATGGGGATCTTGAGGAGACGCTTTACATGCAGATACCAGAAGGTTATCCTAATGTTGACAGTGATAAAGTGTTGAGATTAAAGCGAGCCATTTATGGACTAAAGCAATCCTCGAGAGCTTGGTATAAGAAGGTTGATGATTGTCTTATTGGCATGGGTTACAAGCGGTCGAAATTGGAACCTTGTCTTTATACCAGAAATAAGAATGATTTGAAAACAATTATTGCACTATATGTCGATGATTTCTTTATATTTTCAAATGACAGCAATGAAACTGCGAATTTGAAAAGTGTGTTAGCTTCACAGTTTAAGATTAAAGACTTAGGTGAAATTAAGCAATGTTTAGGCATGACTGTAAATGTAGATAAAGCTAAGGGCGTCATTACATTGAGCCAGGAAAGCTATATTAATCAGTTGCTAGATAGGTTTGATATGGTTGATTGTAAAACAGCTGATACACCTTTAGAGGCTAAGTTAAACATTAGTAATGCTGAAAATAACTGTACTAAACAATTTCCATATCAACAGCTGGTTGGTAGCTTAATGTATTTGGCTGTGCTGACTCGACCTGACATAGCTTTTGCAGTTGGATACTTAAGTCAGTTTAATAACTGCTTCACTCATGAGACATGGATGTATGCTAAGAGGGTACTTAGATACTTAAAGAAAACAAAAGATATTGGTCTCAAGTTTACTAAAGCGGGTAATTCTCAGCTTGTGGGGTTTGTTGATGCTGATTGGGGTAACAATGCTATAGATAGGCGATCTTACACCGGTTTGTGTTTTGTAATGTCCGGAGGTGCTGTTTCTTGGGAAACCAAAAAGCAGAGGACAGTCGCCTTAAGCTCCACTGAAGCGGAACTGATGGGAATAACTGAGGCATGTAGAGAGGCTATATATTTAAGAAATTTGTTAAATGAAATTATAAACAAAACTTATACTGTTAATGTATTTAATGACAACCAGGGAGCAATTAAGTTGTTGTTAAATAATGTTTTCAGCAAACGCACCAAACACATTGATATGCGATATTTTTTTTGTCGTGATTGTATAAATGATAAGACATTAGAACTTAAATATTTAGAGACTGCTGAAATGCCTGCTGATATTTTAACCAAAAGTTTAAATACTAGCAAGCATTATTACTTAATGAAGAAGTTGGGTATTTTTTTTTTGTGTAAAATGATTATACGTTAATTTGAAATGTATTTTGATATTTAGTGGGGGTGTTGTGTTATCATTGAAATACCAAAATACCTTCTTGGAGTATAAAGCTTATGTTGATGTCTATGGTAGCTTAGTTAAAAAGCAATAAAACAAATTCTGTCAATATCTTGTCATGCAACTCGTTGTTTCATTGAATATAATATAAAATACCTCACGAGTGCCGGTTGGCCATTGTTGTAGTTGTGACACATACGAACACATAGACAACGTAAACTCATACAGATGTATTGCAAAATGATTTTCTTTCGGGAAAACTCGGAGTTTCAATTACGTAATTAGCCACAGAAATCCGTTTAGTTGTCATGAAATTAATCTTAACAAATAATTACGTGGAAACTTCTTGGAACAAAGATATTTAAAGGTTGGTCTTTTCTTGAAGTTCCATAAATTTAGTCTAAAGCTAAACCAAACGATAGAATGAATGAACCGTATACATAAAATAATAAAGAACATTTCTGAGCAAAACTTCAATAGGTATTCAAATTAGAATCTCGATTGAAATTTGATTTCGCAGTCGAAGCTTCAATGATGATGGATGGCGATAGATGAGGATGTGGTCGTTATGCTTGGTTAGACGCTCATCCTCATTACTGGTCGTCACGTTGACTGGGACAATAATGCAAAATCCTTAAGGGATCGTCCTAATACAACGCGATCATCGCGTAGTCGCGTTGTATTAGGACGATCCCTAAGCCTACTAAACTATGCGGTAAACAGCTAGCTATTTAGGATATAGGTAGCCGATTTAACTCTTTTTATCGATAAACCCCATATTGCGAGTAATATAACTGCGAAAACTTGACCTTCGAAAACACTACAATCAAAACCATAGCTTAAACTTCTTCACTTTACACTCGTTCCAATTGATTTGAATTATTGATGACTTTGGCGATGTACAATCTCATCTTGTCTGATCTCCAAATACGTAGCATAATAACTATGTATGTGGATAGAACTTCCTGCATTATTTTAACTTACCTATGACATCGCTAACGGTAGCGTCTGAAGCGACGCGAATGCATTTCGTCGCTATCTTCTGCCCCGAGTCTTGGAAGTAGAACCGCATAACTCCATGGAACTCCAAATTCTGTAAAACACAAAGAGATTTTTGTCAAACGTTATTTACTTTCAAATCATATGCTCTATCCAGTAAATAAACTGTCCATCAAGTCAAAACTAATTATTCTAATTCAATTTACTAAACATGTTCCATAATAATTATTGGTATTAATGGCCATGTGGCTACAGTGCCACTGGAAAATCGTAAAACTGTTAATTCGGAGTGGTACACGACCATTTGTTTGCCGGCAGTATTTGAAGAAATACGAAAAAACGAGCGACGCAGAATCATTCTCCATCATGACAATGCCAGCTGTCATACATCACGCGTAACAACTCAATTTTTGGAAGGTCAAAATGTAGAATTAACCGGTCATCCACCGTACAGCCCTGATTTGGCACCTAATGATTTTTATTTGTTTCCAAATATAAAGAATAAATTACGTGGTCTACGTGGATTTTCGACCCGTGAAGATGCAGTCGACGCCTTCAAACAACACGTTTTGGAGATACCTCAGTCAGACTGGCATAAGTGCTTTAAAAATTGGTTTACACGTATGCAAAATCGATCATCACGGAGAATACTTTGAAAAACAATAAAACCATATTTATAGTCATATATGCTTGCTTATTTTTTCTATTCCAGATACATAAGTAGCAGCCCTCGTATTAGATGCGTGTAAAGGCAACATACAGTCTATTCATCCTTACATGTCCTATCATGTAAACAAACTCTTCTTGAAGACATTATTAATTATCAGTATTATCACCCTTTTCTCTAGGATTACACTATAAATAATCATCGCTTTAAATAAAATGTTGTTGTATACTTATTTAAGCTCACAAAGTATTGTAATCCTAGAGAAAAGTGTGATAATGAGTAACGTCTTCCAAAATAGATTGTTTACATGATAGGACACATAAGGAATATAAGGATGTATAGACTGTAGGTAATGACGATTGGTAATGACGTCCGATTTACACATAATTTATTTGACTTTTATTCCTTAATGTTAAGATGTAAAAACCTCAACACGAGGATAGAAACAAAGAGTTGAGGGAACAACTCCTTATCAGGTGTAATCTACGCTCCAGAGATAAGATTTGTTTATGTTGACAAAGTTAATTCTGCGTTGAATGTTTCGTAAACGGAACTCGTTTTAGTCATTGTTTATACAAAGGAATATCTACAATAAGAAACAAACAAGATCTGTGTATTCGTAAAATAATAAAACGAATGTATATAAGTATAATAGGTATAGTTGTGCTTTTGTATGGGTTACCTTCCTTAGATTTTAGATTATATAAACAATTATGTATTCTGTATAACATAAAGACAAACCAGAAAGTTACTACGAAGTACGAAATAGCTTAAATTTTTAGCCCTCGACGTAAACAGCGGTGCACTCGTACTAATGTGTGTAATCTGTGTATTTATCTGTACGAGTATGTGGATGAAGCGATATTTAGCTTTTGTTATTTGAATTGAAAGGTGACTCGAGCGAGGCGAGTTAGGTATAGTTTACGCGGCATAATTAAAGGTTCGATTTTTTACCATTTAATAATGTAATATTTTGGGACATAAATGTATCCCTGTGATTCTGAATCAGTTGTCTTAGTATAACAGTTCAATCCGTGAAGCGACCACGTGAAGAGGTGACCGACTAGGTTCCTCTCCATGAAGCAGCGATAAAAACAAACCGCCGTCTGCGCGACTTTCCCGCGCAGGTATAAACAATGCTTATACTGCCCGTCTCGGCTTTACAGCAATTTTATGATTCACGCGTTAAGGCCAAAACAACGTTACCGCTACCGTAGCGCTGGTATACTGACTAGCTAATTTTAATCATGAAAGACCTTGGATTCATACATACCTAATTTTGTACTTTGAACTAGTTACATTTAATTTATATATAGCTGATGGTGAGAAAAGTGGTACTACCAGTCGTGCCTAATGAATCCAAATATAAATACATCGATAAATAAATGTCAGCGACGTCATAAACAGTCATTAGTAGAAATAGCGGTGCGCACTAGATACTCAAAATATGATTTTACATTTTTGCAAGGAAATAAGAGCTCGTACAAATCTGTATGAAATTATCTACAAAGGTTGCAGTCTCTGAAATATCTTAATACATTGAAAGTAACGATCCAGGTGCATGGTGCATGACGTGTAAAATTATGAATTTTATCAATAAATCATCTGAATCTGAATTCTGTACAGTTTCCATAAATTTTTATATTAGGTGGAAAAAATTGTGGGGATATCGCCAAGACTCAAATAATTAACCTCTTAAATAATATGATTAACTTCTCTGAATTTTCCCTAACCAACCAAACCGTCTGTAATCGTAACCAGTGTTCGTTAAAATCTGATTGTATGGAGAGTTTGACAAGTTTCTATGGGATGACAGCTGCCAGCGCCATATTTGACGTTGATCGGTCTGTAACCGTAAGTTGGTGCAACCAGCCCTTAGTATTGTATACGAGTGTGGTATTTACCTCATTGGGTTCGCTGAGCTCGAACAGATCGAGCCGGTTGGCGTTCCACTGTTGGATCATGTTGCGGAGCGCCTCGCGCTCCAGCATGCGCTTGTCCGCCGCGTCCATCGTGTCACCGCATCAAGTCACTCTGTAACAAAATTATATCCACTTTCAGACTAGACGACCTTCATACGACTGCAACCGCTATCAAAGATGTGGAAGTATTTTAATTTTTTCATATAACTACGGTTGCAAACAAGCGCGTACGCTGGACCGTAGTCCACCTGATGGTAAGCGGACACCGTATCCTATAGACGCCTGCAACTCCAAAGGAGCCGCGTGCAGGTTGCCGACCCTTTATAAAATTTGAGGATTCACTGTGTCGACAGCAGAAGGGACAAATTTAGGTCCCTCGCTCTCAACACAGTGCATCCTCGGGAGCACTGGCAACCTTGCTCACCTCCAGGAACACAACATTACATACTGGTATAGTAAATAATTTTTATGGCTGAGGTCTTTTGCAAGGCGGAAGTCCCCAGTTGGGCTGCTCCAAATTAGAGCAAGATGACATTTTGCTGTGCCCTACCTCTCTCATCATCATCATGTCTTCATACGACTCCAACCATCAAAGATGTGGAAGAATTAGTAGATCTCGCGCTACTTTGGTTCTTATAAAAATGACTGATCCATATCATTCATTGATGGAGTTAGCGCTTTCAATAAATAAGCGTGTCAGCTGTGCCAGCTTCCAACAGCCCACTCTGATTGGAAACTAGCTGTCCAGGACCTACCACAGTGGCGTGTCTAAGTGTTGGAGGCCGAGGTTAGTACAAAAAAATTGTTATGTGCTTCTTCCCAATACTTACAATCAGTGATAGTCCACTTTAAGCTCTTTTTCTATAGGCATGGAACGTAATTTCTATTTAATCTTATTTTCTGTTGTCAGATTCATTTTATGAACTCAAACCTAAAGATTTAAAGAACTTACGTTGACAGTCAAGTTTTGTTATCAACCTATCTAAATGTTACAACACATATGTACACATATATAACACAGTAATTCTATAAGAGCATCAGCACAAATCAATTGTTATGGATTATTCATATAGGTACCTAACTGTCATCACTAGCTACGTGTCTGTGATATAACGCAGCCGGAGGCTGGTAATGACAATGTTAGGAGATAGCATAATATTATGTTGACAAAACCCGTTTCGGCACTCCCACTCAGCGTAACGGGGCGATTACTATCGAGCCTATCAATTGGCGATTATGATAATATTACGATAACCGGCGGGAATGTGATATTACGTGTAATTTCACAGGTTGCTGTTTATAGATAACTTGTATATATTACAGACAAGGATAAAACATGTATACCTAATATGTAAAACTCCATCTACATATACATTTATGCAACTCGTGATTAGCAGAGTATGAAAAGCGACACCGATTTGTATAACGGCACGTGATGGTGTTGTTTCCGATCACCTGTCATTTTCTTTCCGCTCCATTTTGATAAATGTAACTAGCAATCGTTTACAAGCAGCATTTCTCAATATGCCGACTAACGAGCGAAAAATATACCTAGTGAGATTGTTGAATCAAGCAGTGTCTATGGCAACCAGCCGATGGTGGGTAATCAAATAACGAGGTCACGCGGCTAGCCAAAGTTTAAGGCACTTTCTATTTTCGTCGAGCAATTCTTGACTCAACAAAAATGCTCGCTGAATATTCATTGATTGACAGTTTCCTGGGCAATCAGTAATCGGAATCGATCAATCATATGTGGCATCTAAACGCAAAAGATTACGTTATTGCATATAAATCTAATTAGATATTAAATAAATATACTTTTTGAAAAATAAATAATTGTACCTAGAACAGAGCAAGTGGGCGGAACCTGCCATTCATCATTTACAGGCGCACCTACACACGCGCACTTCAGTATTTATAACGTAAACATATGGCCCGGCCGTGAAACACCGCGATCGTTATGCCCGTAATAAGGTTTGCTCATTGCTGAAACAATTTAAACATATATAATTTATAAATTAACTTGGTGAAAAAGACTGAAAGACCCGATCAACGCTCTACAGTATATATCAGTCATGAATCTCGATCATAGTACGGTCACCGCAGAAGTCAAAATCCCCACCTAATAAGTTTATACGGTACCGCGTATTGAATCGTAGATAGCTAAATTATGACTATGTTGTAATGTAACACTAACTGGCACCTACAATTCCCTCTCTATCGTTATTGCAATAAAGCAATTGCCTAAGGAATCCATATTGTATGCATATGCATCTGTTGCATTCCAATCAGCACCGGGCACGTAATGTTTGTACGTAGAAATAGATGAACGTATACGTTTCGCGTTACTAGGAAACGTTTCCTATTTGAACATTTCATCCGAAGCCAGTTTATTAGTGTTAGCTGTCAGAAGCCGAAACAGCCGGCGGCGCACTGTTATGGTCGAGATCGCTTCCGCCAATAATGCGCTTGTGGCTACAAATGCTACAATGTACTAGCTACTAGCAGCAGGCACGTCCCCGGTTCCCTTGGGAATTCCGTAGTAATATAGATATATTTATTGCTCTAGCTCTAGAGAGATAGGTAACAAGCTATTAGCACACTAAATTAACAATTAATTAAATAGCTAATAGACAAAATACAGTACGATGCGTAATTCAGGTCAACTAAATCAACTAAAATCAACCAATCATTTAGCAGGCAGCTGCGATAAGTTGGTTCAAATTAACAAACCGATGACAAATGGTTTCATTGGTCTAAATGTCATAGGTCCCAAATAGTTATCATTGGAACATATGTGCATGTATTGAAATATTGTTTTAGTAATATTAAGAAACTTAGATATGAGATGTATCCAAAAAATGGAGCAGTTAAGATTATTAGGCTGAGAAGAAAAATATATGTGTTGCGTTGCGTTATAGAACGGGGTACAGAAATGTCAATCGCGTCGGAACTTCACGGTTGGACGCCGACCTTGCCCCTTCCTGTGCTGTGCTACGGTGAGCTGATCGCACACGCACCTAACTGCGCTGCGCCCGCGCCACGCCAGCCACGCTAGCGTCATTCCTCATCCCACAAGTCCCAGGACCCAGGACCCACTGCCGACCCGCACGATGCCAAAACTCTAGTATAGCTGAGCAGTCGCTACATGGGTGCTCACTGCTCACCCCGTTTCGATGCGGGCGGTAGCGTCTAGCCTAAACTCGAATTAGATAATATATGATCACAAATAACGTACAAATATTTTCTTGATTTCTCGTTTCGTATCTGAATGGAACGAACTGAATGGAAGTAAACCAGTTTCGAATAGGCCTTAACGAACACAAATGAAAACTTTTTTTCCATTTTGTTCATTTAAGTCAGAAACCCAATTTATCGGCGTAGGTTTCAAGTTGTGAAAAAAAGATAACTTTCAGAGGGAAGAAAATATCTCGCTTTCTCTATCAATCATTAATTCACCGCGAAAGATATCCGGATTAGTGCTGCTTAATCCGCGATCAAGGTTCGGATTACATGCACCATACCATACCATATATTAACAGCCGAATCTACCTTTCTACTAAAAATAAGTTAATACCAATAATTAACTTCAACAATGAAGCCAGGATGCCAAAAACCAATACACGCGGGTCGTGTAAACACAAACAATCTATTTTCCATTGAACACGTTAATTCCGTTTAGCGTAATAGCTTACCGTGGGAACATACGTCGTTCATTATACGAGGTGGGTGCAAAAACTAGCGACCCTCGTAGCAAGTGCATAGGGGCGGAACAAGTGGACCCGCCACGACCCTCCCTTATCAATAGGATACCAGTACCACTTCACATTTCTCCACATTCCACTCGTGTTTAAACACTTGCTCTTTTTGTGCAGTTCGCTTACTAATGAAGCAATAGCAAAAAGAGGAATGTTAAGGTTAAGAGTCTAAGAGCACGTTACCCTCGCTCGTTTGAGCAATTATAAAATGGGTTTATGGACTAAATTATCTTTTTAAACATAACTAAAGTAAATACTTAAAATCAACGTTCAACTGTGCATGCATCACGTGCATTTAAACGGCGGAAACTAAATCACATAGTTCCACCAGCATTAACTGCTTCGGCATTTCTAACCGGAATATCTATAAACGTGCTCTACCTATGTATGTCGACTACCAATTTTTTCGACACGGTATCTTGTTCTAGCAACCGGCTTATCATAGCGGTTCAGTAAATTATCCGAGGAACGTCGCAGACTTGGATGCGCCGCCATTCATAAAATCGCGTGTTCATTAATTCAAGTTAAGGGGAATCACGGGATCTGTGCTTGCGATTTAGATCGCTCGAGCTGGCGACTGTGTGATTTTATCTAACTGAATGTTCACAGAGTTTGCCAGCGAGATTCGCTCTCTATCGTCGTGGAGTGGAGGCGTAGAACGAGAATAAGCTTAGCTGTTCCCGGCGGTCACGCGACAAGCTCGAGTTAATGCACCCAGAGCTTGAGAACTCGGTCCCCTTGTGCGAATACTCCCATGTTTGTTATGTAATGCAACTGTACTGTTATATGGTGTCGCGTCACGCAATACTAATTGACGTCTACGACGGTGTAATAAGTGTCGTCTTCACTCAGCCGTTTCGTTCTCCGCTTGAGCTTATCTAAAACTACATGTAACATTTAAAACCGGCTCTTGTATTAGCGGCGCCCTCGTTACAGAAATGCAGCGACCAGTTTTTTAGTTCTCCTTTATCAATGTCAAGACGAAAGGGTGATTTAGATACGCCATTTACTTTCTTAAACCTTGGACTTCTTCGAGTATCAAAGCACCCCTTGACAGACTAATGTTCATATATGAACATGGCCGATATTCGATTTTTTTACATGTCATATCTTCTGACACGGTACGGTAGTGATTTCCGTATGTATAAGTCAGTATTCCATGACTTTACTTCAAATAACATAAAGACAGATTTCCCTTTGCCCTCATGGGCGCTTTGTCACCACAGTTAAAAGCCCTAAGGATATATCGATTGTGCCGATATATGCGCAGGCAGAGTGAAGCGTTCAATATTGACACTCATATTTTTAATGACTTTAATAACTACTTAAAATGCGTAGTCGTCATTGGCGTAGGAATGCAAATAGGTACAAAGATAAAGGCCGTGAGTCACATGGAAGGCACGCGAGACTCCGAGCCGCGAAGCTCCACCCCGACTACCTTAGCTCTTTAGCACAGGGTTATAGGTACGGTGTGGTATGTGGCACTCGTGTGGTGACGTCGCATCGATGCACGATCAGTGATAAATTAATCACCAAGATAAATATACACTTCAGTTACACCGCGATCAACACTTATTATTAAAATAAACCTTTACTAAGGTTTTAGTTAGGTATATTGTTAGTTTTCTATCGCTGTCTACTGATCCTTTACCGAGTCAATAAATTACAATCTGAAGTAAAACATTACACTCCTTTTTTGGGAAGTCATGTTAAAATCAGACTCCGCTTACTACAGTCGGTATTGACTACGAGGCGCGCACCTGCCACCTGATGTCTTGTAGCTTACAAACTCGACACGACGTTGGTGTGCCATCAAGCTAGAATCAAATTACCGTAATGTCAGCATGATCCGCGTATAAACAAATGGTATTTGGTTACTTACAAAAGCAATACAAACTTAATCGCAGAGATGTATCTTAGATTTAGAGAGTCGTATCGCGTCTATTGGCGAAGTGATAGTAGGGCAGCAGTTAGTAGTCGGGTTTCGTTCCGGTGCGTCAGAGAGAGCAAGAGCAAGACGCGTTGGCATTGGCAAGCAGCCGGGTGCCCAGCGCGGGGTGCCACGTTTTGCAATCTGGGCACACAGGTACGGAGAAAAGTGTGACGCGAACCGCGAGTCTGACGGCATTAGCGACTACAAACGACCGTGACCGGGCGACGGCGGACGGACGCGTTCACTATCGATGAAAGCGGCGAAACACGCGATTACGTCCCATAACTGATCCGTTTTGGAGAAACAACAAGTCGAAACGCACGAATCGTAGAATTAGATACGAATGAATCTATCGACTGTCATAATCTGATGAGTTAATAAAGGTCATCACTATGTAATGAGTGGCTTAAGTAAAGACAATTACAGGATGTGATCTGGGAAGTCACTGACTTTTTAATCGGTACCTTGTTTTGAATCATTTGATTGGTCATTCGTAGCATTTAGCTCATGCAATTTGGACGTAGCGTCTAAAGCACTCGAATCAAATTGTTTTATCATTAAAGAACTACGGGGGAGACTCCAAGAAAAAAAGAGCTAGAAGTTATTGTGAATTGTTTGAAAACTCCCTTCACTGTCGCCTATGGAATGAGCAGGCCCGGTGCCGTACCTTATCGACCATTGAAGGGTGTACGAAGGGAGGTCGGAGCCTGGCACCGAGTGTACCATGCAACGTGTTCCTCACGCAGGTTTCCTCAATGGATAACGCAAAACGGAAAATGACATATTATTGCCTGCCGCTTTCGTAACAACTAGCGATGAAAGAAAACTGTTTAGTCGCACGAAAATAAAAATATTAGGCCAATGTCGTTCGACAAAGAGTAACGCAGCTAAACAATCCTCTTAGTTAATTGTAATTTGGTAACGGAACGGCAAACAACCGCGGATTAAAAAGATAATCTCAGACAATACTCGTCTTGCGCCATTGATGTTCAGAGAACCGAGATGCCATTACAAGCCATTGTTTCCAAAATCATTTTGCAAGTCGACGGTTAAACGATAAATAATACATAATTTACTTGCTTCAATATCCCGTTCTGTTTCCCTTACTACGAAATTCCCACAATATTGTATTGACAGTTGTGTTATTAGATAGTTACCTATTGGCTTATTAACATTCTCGGCCAGTGAGCGCGGTTACTGACAGTGACCCACTTCAACAGTCAACACTGTGTATTTCTTGTAAGCTAACTAACTCGTGTGTAATATATAAATAACAGTAATGTTTTAACGATGTTTGAACAAATCTTCGCAAAAGTCGTTATTGGATTTCTAAACACCGTGATTAATTGATGATATGTTCGATCTGCGATCGAATTTTGATTATATCAAAATTAAACAGCAACAATTTTAATGAGTGGAATTAAAAAATAAACATCCGTACAAAATTCCATTGCGTAGTACGTAGCTCATCCAGATAGTACCATGAATCATAAGCTCATAGCCGTGTCAGCCAACGCCGGGGTGCAAATCAAGTTGGTGTTGGTACGCTGCGCTGGAGGAAATGTGAGAACGTAATGATTTAATATCCCGAGTTAATAAATTCCCGCGAGGAATATACCTACTATACACACCTCCGGGTACCTTGGTTGAACTGTTAATTTAATACTACTATACTTTCTTGACTGACATAGCTAGCGTTCATTTCAGTTTTAATATATGAATATACATTATTAAAACAATTTTCTGTTCAGGAAACATAGTGGACTAAATATACTACAAGCATGATCAATCAACAGAAAGAAACCCCTACTTAGCACAGTATAGCTAAGCCAATCAGTCGGAATGTGGGGATCGATAATGGATCGCTATCACTCCAGTTAGCTCGAGTCTACAATAATCAACAATCAATTAGGTAGTATTACCTTACCCTAAAATTTCTGTATTTTTTTTTAGAAAATTTATTATTATGTAAAAAGATTCAATCAATTTATGATGTTGGTCATCGTCAGTGGTCATTTTAATGTATCTCGAGGAAAAGAAAACACCTTTGTATATTATTTTAACTCTGTTACATCACGAAATGAGCCCCGGTTCTACCAGATGCACATCAGTAAAAACAAATAAAAAAGTCTGCAGCAGTTGTATTAGCTCCATTCACGCGCATTTGCTCATTCTACACGTTTCACTACACAAATCTACATTAGCGTTCTTCACTAATAGCAAAAATACACTGTTTACTTTCTCAATATCATATCTACCTTCACTTCATTTTGAGAAATGAACTTTATGCCGCTCAAAACATCGTTACTTTTGTGATAGACAAATGAACAGCATATGAAATTGTGTAATCAAGCAGACGAAATAGCGAAACGAATTTGTTTGTATAAGTGAAATATCTCGTAGGCCACATGAACATGTTTGTTGCATAACAGCTTTCTTTCGTAGCGTATACGAGTAAGCAAACATGCGAAATTTCGGCTATGCTATGACGAAATTATGTATGTACAATAGAATGAATCATGCAGCAGGGGATCCGATGGTGCGTACGCGTAGTAATAGTAATAGACGAGTGCGTTATGTAAACTTCAGTTTGCGTAAAGAACGAGTTTATGACCTTTTTGACGGGTTATGCAGTGTAATGTTAGAGAAGGAACTGTGCCAAAAATCTAACCAAAGAAAACTGTTTTATTTGGGGACACTTCTTTTACTGCATCAAAGCGATATCGTTTCTCGAATCTCGATATAATATATCGCGTTGTTTATATCCCCGTGAATGATTTTCAATGTCGTTGCGTGTAAAATGAGCTTTAGGTGGTAGGTGCACCGAGCGCTCCACTTGCAGCCTAATTGAATTAGTAGCAATCGGCTTGCTGACGCGCACTGCGCCACCGACATGCCTACCATTTGTGTGCCCACATACCACATAACGTGGTTGTAATTAAAAAAATATCCCAATTCATGACTCTTGGATGCTTTCTATGTATTCAAATATAGTATGCGAGTTTCGTCAAACCCCTACCAGATATTTCAAGTCTTGCTTAGTTTGAGACAAGGTATTTTATACACCAACGCTCTATCACATTTCTCAGCAAAATTAATAAATACAGTTATAAATTAACAGCACACAATAGGAAGTAAATCCCTGGTTAAAAAACTGTTACTGTTGTCTTTGATATGTAAGTTAAGTATACTCGTAAAGTATGGATGAAACCAGTATTAGGTAAACTTTATTTACACACACGTATAGTCATATATATGTATATATATAGTCCTCCTCGCCGTGTCAGGCGACAGCGACTCCTTCAGTTTTTAGGCTTATGGAATGCTCTTATGTGACTCGCAAAACCAAATTTCGTTTTGAACATGGCGGTCACAGGGTGCGCAGTGGAGCTGTCCTGCGAAGTTGTAGGTGTACGTGTAGGTGGGCATTAACTCGTTAATCGTTAATTAACGAAGTTAATAAAACGCTTAACGGATTAACTTTTAAGTTAACTCCGAAAATTGTAAACGGACTCATTAACTTCCGTTAACTTTCAATAGGTCCGTTGATAGTTAATGAATTACCTACTTTTCGCCAATAGAATAGGTATTGTACTGTGCCGCCAACACTTTCTGACTAGGATGTCCATCGGATGATGAAAATCCGAGGTCTATTTGTGTGACTATATTAAACTTGTATCCTAATCACGCATTATACGGTGCTTACCTGAGCCTATGTATAGTAGCCGAGTGGTTCATGAGTACGACTCTCAAATATGAGGTACTAGATTTTCGTCCTGGCCTTTCAGTTAACGGATTAACGTTAACTTCCGTTAAATCTAACTGAATGTAACGCTTTAACGTTTAACGAAGTTAACTTATTTTTTAACGGATTAGCGATTAACGAAGTTAACTATTTGATTAACCCACCCCTGCCCCGTGCCCACCTCTGCGTATAATGCGTGTCATCCACGAAGGCGCGCCCCGCCACAGCCCAATCCGTACAATTGACAATATTTCATAATTTCCAAAAGTCTTAATTCGAAAACCATTTCGGTAAAAACGTGTGAAGTAAACAAAAAAATTTTTTTTAGATTTTTTTCTCCGTCAATTTTGGAAAAAATCGCAAATTACTGTAAACCGAAAGATGACGTCATCTTCCTCGCTGTATTCAGGGAGACCTTAGTACAGAGTACAGACACAATTTAAATCGCTGCTCTGGAGTGGCTCTGGATTCTCGTTGGGAAGATGACGTCATATTTTACTTACGCCCTTTTGGAATGACCTACTTTTCAGTGTGTTTTTTTTGTATGAAATATTGAGTTAAATTGAAAAAGAAAAAATACGGGTGGCTTAAATTTTTACCTATTTTCTAACTAGTTCATAAAATAAAGTAGTTAAAAATATGAAATGTTGTCAATTGCGCATAGATTAGTATGAGATTAGCTGTGGAGGGGCGCGTCGTGGATGACACGCACCACGCACTATTCCATTAATGAATTTATATGGAACTTTCATGATAGAAGTAAATATATTGGATGTAATGGCGTGTACTTACTTAAAATTCCGCTGCCGACTGCATACAGCAACTGCACGTTCCGCCGCACTCCAAATTGAACCGTAATGGTATGCGTAAAAAGCTCAATTTGAAATGAGCGGAGAAGTGTCGGAACAGCACACGCCGCTCACTCTAAATTGGGTCTTTTAGTGTTATGATTACGGTTCAATTTGGAGTGCAGCGGAGCGTGCAGTTGCTGTTTACACATCACCGATATGTTCCTATTAGTGTATGCAATTTTCCGAATCCGTCCCATTAGACATTAGGTTGTTTTGAATACATGAATAGGTATAGGTATTAACACCTACTGTTACTAATATTGCCGATCAGACGTAAAAGTAAAAGAAGAATAATTAGTCACTAATGACGTGCCTAAACTACATGTAATATTAATGCTGTTGTGCCCTTACGGGGCGAATTTTATTATGTTTGCAATAAAAAAAATAGTTTGAATTAGTCATAATAATTATCAAAGTTTACACTAACTGATACTTTCGTACTTACTACAATTATTCATAATCATATAATAGTTCCATTAATTTTAGTGTAAAATGTCAAAATGTGTTTGTTTCGCGGCGGGTACCCTTGCGGCGCGAAAGCAACTTGACACCGCATCCGCTGAGCAGGCTGAGCTGCTCCAACCGCCGTCCAGTACAATGACCCATACAGCTTTAAACTATGACTATTGTCTTTGTAGGCTTATGAAAGAAAATCTTCACAGTTAAACTGAGAACCAATTTGTATTTATTAAGCTACCTAGCCCTTAAACGTCAAAAATGATAATTCAAATATGTAAAATCCAAAAACTGGCTTCATTGGAACAGTTAAATAATCAATCAATCAAGATTAGATAATTTGACTCTTTCAAGTTACAAAACGCAATAAAATTGGAAAGGAAATGGTTCACTCTGACGCAACTACATCCCGTAGAAGTCTCCACCACACAGCTTTCAAAGTCCAATGATAATGATAGCGCTGAACGCGGTACTTTAAAAACTGGTTATAGTAAAATATGCCACTTACTGCGGGAGGCAAACGTGAAAGTTTAGCTAGAGATAACTTTAATATGTTTATCTTAGAAACCTGACTGCTACAGTGACCCACATGCCAATCTTAAAGATCTTTAAAGCGTAGAAAATACTTTGTTAATTTGATCGCCTATTTGAATTAACACAACTGTAGAATCTAAAAACTGCAAAAACATTCAGTATCCAGGAGATGGAGGCACATCATCAAAAACATTTCCAAGACGTTGATGACGCTAAGTCGCACAGGCAGTAACTTAAGGAAAGGGGCTTGGCCGCGAGCACTCCTGTGATTGAGCGAGCCCTTGTGTACAGAGAAAACGGCGTGAGAAAGTAAAAAGACGCAATCATCCAAGAGAAAAGCTTGCGGAGGCCGGTACATGCGGCGCCTTAATAGAATACTTAAAAATTCAGGACATAGGCCAACGCTCGGGGCTTGACCCACTACTGCTAGTTTAACACTGCTGTTAACAGTGTTTATGGCTTATGGCCATAGCATGCCCTTTATAATTAAGATCGTTTAGTGCTCCGATGTGTACTTTAGAGACGCTGAAGAAAGTTGTAATGAACACGTCAGAAGTTGAAGGTTGATAATAATGATAATATTATCAAGCGAATAATGAACTTACGTTAGGAGAAATATCAAAACGCCGTCAGACAGCAGCTAGCGTTGTCCGTAACTACGCCATGCTATCTGCAACAAAAAAATAACATTATTATTATTATTTATTTATTTAATAATCAGGGTATAAAAACATAAAATTAACGGGGTCTCACAAAACTGTCGGAACAGTTTGACTGTGTGATCCAGTAGGGTCGATGCTATAGATACATTTACACTTCTGTATCCAGTGAACGATTTGTATCCTATGCCATTGCAATAAGGTACAGAAGCGCAAACCTATCCATGGCGTCGACTGTACAGTAAATACAGAGTTAACTAATTACAAATAATTATGTTCAAGTTAGATACAAGTTATATATAATTGCATAGAGTTATGCCTTACGTGTTATTATACTTAAATAATGTCGTTTTAATTTTCTTTTAAAGTCGTTCTTCATTCTAATTGTTCAAAGCAACACCGCAATAATGCCTGACGTACAATGCAATGTGGAACTACTTGATATTAACGCAGCTTTATCATCATTTAGATTTATTTTATGTGTGCCCATAACACATTTCTGGAAGCAAACGATAACGCTAACATCAGAACAAGGTTTTATGAAAAACTATAAAAGTTATTTCTTGCAGATTACTTGGTTCAAAAGTTTCAAAATCAGGACAAGTTTGAGATTTATAGCAAGTCGCAACCGGATATCTTTGAGTCATCTCAAATCTAAGTCTCACTTAATGAGGCAATTAAAGACAATAGTATAGCTTTCATCTACGTCTGATAAGGGCCAGTCATCATACGTACGTTTTCTATGACGCGTTTACACTAACCCTTTCACTGAGCTAGTGTGCTTTCGTCGGATAAGGATCCAACTGTATAAGAGGCGCCGATAGGCGACCGTGCCATAAAAATTGGTACCTGCGAGAGTGCTCGCAATCACAATTGAGTCACTGCCTGCACAAGTGACTCACTGAGGCAACGACCCGAGTATACCCCAGAACGCGAGTTGTTGCAAATTCAAGAGATAAAAAACTTGTAATCATTCGGCATGGCATGGCATTCGGTGACAATACCTCTAATGGGCCTCAATATGATACAACCTTTGTTCTAGTAAGGGTTATTTTTAAAACCCATAGATCTATAGATCTATAACAACCACTATTTATGTTGTTTTTTAAATGCTAATAAACGAAATAAAATGTATAGGTTTTCTTAGGCTCCAATTTTCGTCGGCTTGATTGCTCATTGGTAAGGAGTCTTCAAAAATACGGTTATCATTTTTGTAATGAGCCAGTTTCGAGAAGGCGAGCTAAGCTAAAAAAAAGCAAAACCAGCGGTGATATATTAGAAGTGTTCGAAGGTCTTCTCTCATTACCAAGAGAACTTGGGCGGATTCCAACGAATATTAACATTAAGTTGATTATTAAAACAAAATAAAAGTCACAGGCAACTCAGGCAGGAGCCGTGACACGATAAAGCATCAACATAGGTGAGAATAATGCCCATAACAGGCTAATTAGAATGTAAAGCCCGTAGCCCCGCCGCGGGCGACTGTCGAAGGATGGGCAGTACGCATAGTACGCTTAGGCACGGCACGTGTCACGATTTTGATATTCCGTCGTCAATTCAAAGTACTGGCGAATGCAGATGGTAAATGTCGCAGCGCAGGTATGTATGTCAAAAATTACTTCACAAGTATGTTACTGTACAGTTATCGGCCCTTGTATGCAGTTTATTCAGAGCACGTAGCTTAATACGGATGACGACATTATAAAATATAATCAATAAATCCAAATTTTCTACATAAAGGCTCAAATTCTCAATCAAATGGCGAAAAAAGTAATTCCAAAAAATAGATAATTACGCAATTATAAGTCTTCAAAGTTTTAAGAGTGGGTATGTTCTGTCCCTTTTCCGCAAAACGCACCTTTGTATTGAACGATCGTCATTCACTATGGCGCTACTTAACAGTGACGTCACGGTTAGGTAGCACTTTCTCTCTCTAACTACGAACATTCTAACCGTTGTAGCTTCGTTATTTTTTGAGATATTTGAATAGGATTTTCACTATTTGGCATAGTTTTATGTCTTCTTTCTATTGAAGTAATATTTTTTTTTGAGTCGACATCCCTATTCGAAGGTGTAGAACTAAATACGAGTGTTGATCCTATATTATTTACTCGAAAATTACGAACTTCAGTGGTTTATGTTATTAATTATTTTATACAAAAAGGCAAATTTCGACCTCAAAATCACCTGATGGTAAGCAATGAGGAAAAAGATGAATGCATGGGTTTTAAGTTTTAACATAATGCTTATTAAAAAAAACCTAAAGATAAAACTTCGAAGTTAAAACTATCATAGGTTGGTTTGTAATTATAACGAAAATATATGAACATATGAAGTATGAACCCAAGTGCGCACATAGTATTTTGAATTCGTCACCCTAAATTGGCCCCAAGATACCCAGAATATAGTTAGGTCTATTAAGTTGACTAATCTAACTAATCGAGAAGTCTGCTTAGTCATTTTCTCACGAATATCAAACTTGTTGAATTTGATTAACCAATGCGGTTTCTTTAGCCTATTCATTGGCTGTGGCTGCAGCAGAAACAATGGTTTTAGACATTTTGGTTGATGATATTCAAATATTGAACTACATTAACTTCATGAGCGGCTGCCAAATGCAATTCTAATAAAAGCGGTCACATCGTGTCCTGCCTGAATCTTGTCATTGTTGTCTCCATTTTATGATGTAATTTCGCAGTTTCCGCGATGAAACAAGATCACGGCGGGTTCAGTTCAGTGGTTCAGCGAAGCGCTACTTCCTGGAGCGGCGTCGCGCGCGCAACGGTCGCGACGAATGCACCACCGTGACGTCTGATGACAATCCGGACTTGAACCGTTCGCTGGTCTCGCTGGTATGGTGCGAATATTAGCAATGCGCCGGTGAAGAAGCAACGAAAGATAGGTAC
Organism: Cenopis cana; assembly: GCA_951800055.1. Classification (NCBI taxonomy): domain Eukaryota; kingdom Metazoa; phylum Arthropoda; class Insecta; order Lepidoptera; family Tortricidae; genus Cenopis; species Cenopis cana. The sequence continues at coordinate 15,231,107 of OX637479.1, read as the reverse complement.
GAGTATAAAATGCTGGAAACATGAAACAAATATAGCACCAAAGACATTGAGAGGTAGCGGGAAAACCGACTAACCTAGCGCTAGCTAAAGTAACTAAAGATATCAGCACTTTGCTCGGTCCCTGCAGACGTCCACTTTTACGGCCTTACGAACGAAAACCTGTGAGCTGTGTTTATGTTTAGAATGTATTCAAGTAAACACAGGTCAGGGTGATACGAAAACAGGTCTAAGTACTTTGGCACAGTGATCGTGGGTTAAGTATGTATGGAATATTTGTAGCAAAGGCAAAGAGATAACGTGTTCGTAAATTGAAGTTAACGAGGCGAAGAGGATAGATAAGTATATAATATAATAGTCTAATTGGATACTTGTCTGAAAAAATAAATAGCAAACTTGATGTTGTGCCTTCTATACAAAGTGCATTGAAGTTACAACGCGTTGCAGCGTCTATTGAATAGGTAGGTATATTGAACTTTGAAACAATTATTTAAATATCAGAATACTTAAGCAAAGCACGACATACTAATTATCGGCAATAACGAGCGCTCAGGCGCGGATCCAAAATCTGTGAGTCTGGATTATGTAAGTCTGTAAGATATACATGTAACCCAGACTTCCCCCTAAAGGTAATGTACCTGGACTAAATGGCTCGCAATTTTTCTCCTCGAAAAAAAAAACAAATATATATATCTAGGTAATACCCAAAAGAGTATTTACGCTTTCATTCTTATTAAATAAATAAAAAATGTAGTGCCAATTGTAAATTATGCGAGTTAACCGCAGTTTTAATGGCGAATGGAGTATTCGCCGCGGTATTTCGCGTGCAAAGACAAACGGCAGGTGGAAATACAGATGTTTAAATTGTACGGGTACTGCAGACTGCAGGGTAATTTATCTTTGACGTGACCTTTGACTTTAAGTCTTGCCGGACATAACCCTAGCCCGGCTGGTAGCTTATCGCTCACGCGAAAAGGAAACAGAACCCTCACGCGAACTGATGAGCCAAAGTGACAGTTCTTCGGCGCGGTCACGGCCACACATTACATGTCATGTCACTATTAATTAAATGGTGACAATACTGACGAGCCAAACAAAGGTCAACAAATTCCACAGCAAAGGCAGAAGCAGCTTTACCTTTGTGGCATCTATCTTAAGGTCAGTAACTAACTTCGACGTGTTTGTCCGACTATTCGAGTTGCATTGCATGTCTCTCCTTATGCAGGATTCGCATCAAATGGCCAAAGTCGGCGCGCGTCTTATTAGAGGCTTCTATACAGAAGTTAGATAGTTAAATGGCAGCAGCAATGGCCGCGATCGCGCGCTACGGCTCTTTAGAATAAAGAAACAAAAGAGAGTAAAGAGAAACAAAGCCAAACCCGCCCCTCTCCCAGCGAAAAAAACAAAACATTGTTTTGTTATATGCCCGGGGATCCCCGTCACCGGGAGACGACGGCTTAAGCCTGATATTCGCGCAAATACGTCGAAGTGAAGTACCAACGTGAGAAGAGTGTGAGTGTGATAGATGTAGATGTTTAGCTCCTTGCTGGTATTATGAACCCTTACGGTGTAACTAAATGTAAAATGTAAATAGATAACAAGTGACAAGTTTAAAGATTTCATTATATACCTACTGTGTCACTACTCTGTATCCAAATATTCGGTAGGCAACAGAGGTTTATTTTGTTGTTTTATAATAAAAAAATAATCCTCCATTTTTAACTAAGACTGCAGATCTTAAGCCAGGGATTCATTAGGGGATAATGTCCCTTGACCTGTGTTGCCAACAGCTTTAGACAAACAAATGCGACTTCAAGAAAAAGTTTATGCCAGAAGTAGAGGTTTACAATTTAATAGTTGCATGTTGCATGACTCATGGTATTTTAAACTCTTAGCTATCTCAAGCTGCCAGGTGATTTAGACTGACATTCTAGGCGATATTTGACCATATCTTATCTTATCTTGTTTAGTTCACCTTGCGGACCTTGCGGATGCACTTCGACCCAGTGGGATCTTTTGTGCAATTGCCCCCTCCTTTATACCTACTCCAAGCTACTCTCCAACATTTCCACTAACTGGATGATGGAGTTCAGAGGAATAGGCGACCATACGTGAATGTACTGCTCTGACACATACCAATGCAAGACCATAGAACAAAAACAGGCTAAATAGAGAAGGCGCCAATGAGATGTTCGTTTCCAAAAATTGCGGACCACATGCTGACTTCTGATATAAATTGTGTAGATCCCAGACATCCAATAAATAGATGTCGCCAATCAGTTTTATGATTCCCCCCTATGCTATGATGTCATGAAATTTTTTTATGAAAAAAAAGAAAATTTTCTTCAAAGCCCCATAGAGCGGGGTATCAAATGAAAGGGCTCCATGAGCTGATTCAATAATAAACCACACCATTACATTCAAGCCCCTCTGGCTTGAAAAAAAAGAAATCATTATAAAAACACATCAATTAATGAGAATGTGGTCTGCAATTTTTGCAAATGAACATCTCGTTGATCCCTGCTCTGTTTAGCCTATCTTTGTTCTATGGTCTTGCATTAGTATGTGTCAGAGCAGTGCAAAACTAGTTTTAGATGAGTGGTTCTTAACCTTTTAGTGATGAGGGACCATTTGACTTTTTCTTGTCTTGCCATGGACCACCTCCTATTTTAATAAATACGGTAAATGATTCACTATCACTTATTCAATATTTTTCTGATGGCTTCGCGGACCACTTCGGGTGCTTCCAGGGACCACCAGTGGTCCGCAGACCACTGTTTTAGATGCTCAAATTCTCATCATAACTGAGCACCTAAATATCATATGTGCTAATTATTTTTCCTCTCAGCAGCGGTAATTTGAAACTTTTGGCTGCCTCATGAAAGTATAATGAAACATTTAAGACAAATCATAAAAAAATCTTTTCAACATAGTTGTGTGTCAGTCTAAATTAAAATGCATGATCATTCCACATGCATTCCTTTGAATAGAATTTGAATATGCATTTCAATTTAGACTCACCCAGCCTAAAGCAATTAATGTCATCTACCCACAAGAGATGACATTCATGGAGAATAAGGACTATGCTAAAAAATCTTAAATTGAAATGACAACAATATAATATATTTATCATGTTTAGCCTCAAAATTTCTAGACTGACTGCTTGAATAAGTTTGTTAATTACTTTTATGTCACATAAGAACTCTAGAACGCAATTAGAAACCAATATTTGCATAATGATCACCGATGTTTAAGGTACAACACAAAACATTAGAGTACTGCAACATTCGTACAAATCGTACATGACACGCTTTCATTATAATATCATAAGTACTACATACAACTAATCATGCAATTAATAATAATAATACAAACCTTTGAAACGAAACAATCCCTTTCTTATCAAAACACTACGAAGCCTTATTCACACATTATAAAATATTTACAACTGTACAACAACACTACTTGAACAACTTAAGAATTCGTCGTAAAACTTTTCCAAGGCACTGCTGTAAATTACACCGTTATCGTTATCACACTTTACGTAATTGTAAATCGAAATGCATTCTTTAACTATTTATAAAAAGTCACTGAGAAATAATTGCATGACGGCATGCTGCGTATATATTTCTCCAAATATTTCTCAACTCAACGGACGGAAACAAACTTCACGAGCTCACTTCACGACGACAAGGCACGCACAAGTATACAGATAATGTATAATGTCGTCAAAAGGTCGTCAACGACAATGTGGACATCCATACGTTCGAAGAAACCTTTTGATTAAGGTTGGCAACACATGTAATGGCTGGGTTGAGTAGCCCCGTAAAGCCGGCTACACAAAGCCCTGCCTGCAGGGCCCTGCTTGCAGTGCTACTGCCAAATCGTATTGTGTGTATGGCATGCAGGGCCGATTTTTTTCTGTTAAATCGGCCCTGCATGCATACACACAATACGATTTGGCAGTGGCACTGCAAGCAGGGCCCTGCAGGCAGGGCTTTGTGTAGCCAGCTTTAATTGTAAATTAGGTAATATAATAATATTGATAGCTGCGGTCGCCATTGAAGTGATTGTCAGTATCATTTAAGTGATTAACCCCGGCCACACACTATTCTGAATTCAGAACGCTTAGAGCGGTACGTAGAGGATCGTGACAAATGGAGAAAAATTGTGGAGGAGGCCAGGGGGCGATTTTTGAGTGTCGAACGCTCGACTTTTCACTCGACATCTGTCAAAACCTCATAGTTTTTAGACAGATCTCGAGTGAAAAGTCGAGCGTTCGACACTCAAAAATCGGCCCCCTGGAACCACAAAGGGTTGTAGCGCCACACTGTGGAACGAAAAACCCCTCTCCATAGAAATAGGAATTTATTTTTTTAAGTGTATGTTTTTTTGATTGAAATTCAATCCTCTAGTTATCTTTAGGTCAAAAAATGAATATGGGCAAGTTTGGCTGAAAAACCGATGAGTTATAATTTTTTGACGAAAATTTTGTATGGAGAGTATGCAAAAAAACGTAATATCTCAAAAAGTGCAAGGAAAACCGTAATATCCTCCCGCATGAATTTAGTACTAATTATTTGTGATTTTTTGGCATACTTGTTATTTCCCGGACAGGTGCACTTTTTTTTTTAAAAATCAAAAACTAAAATATTAACATTTGTATGTATTAAGCTTGGTAATAAGACGAAAAATGAACAAAAAATATTTATAATAAGGTACACAAATAAAAATAATACCAAAAATAAAGTAAAAGGAACAAAAACTAAATGCTAGAAATTACCTAATATACAAATAAACACTAATTATCAATAAACTAATTAATGTCTTCGGTTTCTGCGTCACTGACATCGGGAAGAATGCTCGTAATCATAAGATAAATGTCCTAATTATCTAATGAGTACTAAAAGTAATATTTCTAATTTCTCTAATGTGCTCGTAATGGATATCAATTAGGATAGTATTGTATTTTTAAGGGTAATTACCAGCAATATTCCATAAATAGACTGCACTTTCATTGCATTATTTATTACGTTTTGAACGTTTTAGCTGCTAACACCATAACTGCATATGTAATGGAGAGTTTAGCGACGAACTTAGACCTGTACGTTATTTTGAAAAACCAGGAGGCTCCTTTTGACCACGAAGCCTTGCTCACAGCAGTGGTTTCCAGGATAGATGGACAACTAACTGAAGAAGAGTACGATACCCTCAAAGAATTTTGCCGAAGATTTTCAAGAGCTGCTTCGGAAAGATGGAAGAAATGCCGAAGAGATACGAAGAAATTTAGAAACACTTATGAAGATTGGCTAATGCAAAATGTAGATTGGCCAAGCTTCGTAGTTTTGCGAGTTGATTCACCCACGGAAGAACAATTTGATATAATCGATCAAGAACCGTCGACGTCATCGGTCGGAACAATGACTACAATAAAACGTAAGCCATTTGAAGATCTGGGAACCAAGCAGAAGAAGAAAAGATTAAGTGAATTACCTACTTGCCGAAGATGCTGATGAACTGGCATATGCTGCTGCAGAACGTCTGAAACAGGATGGCCGGGATGATTTTGCGGCAGTTATTGAATTCGTGCTCAAGAATCCAGAAGCAGCATCTACATTGAGGGAACAAATTACGAAGATGACGAAAAAACCTGGAAAAAACAGCACGCATTACAGGGCTAGATGAAGAACTGATCAGAAGATTTGCAGTAATCGTGCAAGCAATTACCTCGGGAGAAGTTATAAATGTGGAAAAATATAGAGAATATGCCCACCAAACGGTAAAAAAATATGTAGAACTCTATAACTGGTACCATATGTCCGCAACTGTACATAAATTACTGGTCCATGGAGCGGACATTATTGCCCACAACGCAGTTTTGCCGATCGGTTGCCTTTCAGAAGAAGCATCTGAGGCCCGAAATAAAGATTTCAGACGGTTCCGGGAACACAATTCTCAAAAAAAGAGTAGGCAGGATTCGAATCGTGACATTTTAAATATGTTACTGCTATCCTCAGATCCTAAACTAACTGCAATGAGGCCAACACTACACAAGAGGAAGAGACAAACCTTATTCACTGAAACCCTGAACCTTCTAGACGATTCAGAATCAGAAAATCAATCGGAAATGATGTACGCTTCCGAGATAGACTCCAATTCCGAAGTGGATGATGAAATAAGTGACGCAGAAACCGAAGAAATTGATTAGTTTATTGATAATTAGTGTTTATTTGTGTATTAGGTAATTTCTAGCATTTAGTTTTTGTTCCTTTTACTTTATTTTTGGTATTATTTTTATTTGTGTACCTTATTATAAATATTTTTTGTTCATTTTTCGTCTTATTACCAAGCTTAATACATACAAATGTTAATATTTTAGTTTTTGATTTTTTTTTAAAAAAGTGCACCTGTCCGGGAAATAACAAGTATGCCAAAAAATCACAAATAATTAGTACTAAATTCATGCGGGAGGATATTACGGTTTTCCTTGCACTTTTTGAGATATTACGTTTTTTTGCATACTCTCCATACAAAATTTTCGTCAAAAAATTATAACTCCTCGGTTTTTCAGCCAAACTTGCCCATATTCATTTTTTGACCTAAAGATAACTAGAGGATTGAATTTCAATCAAAAAAACATACACTTAAAAAAATAAATTCCTATTTCTATGGAGAGGGGTTTTTCGTTCCACAGTGCGCCCCTCCCCTGGAAACCGTGCGTCTGCGCCCAGGCTAAAGAAAATTTTGAATAATGGAGAAGATTAACGGCGATGGACTGATCGTTGCGGAGAATCATTGTTAATCATTTTGACATTCAGATCATAGAAAAAGGCGGCACTTGAGATAAGAATCATTGCTGACGTGCTATTCTATCCTATTGACGTGCCAATCGAAGCTAACTATCGCATTGAATGAAGCTATCAATAACGTAAATATATTGATCATTGCCGGGTTACTTTAGTGTGAACGTTTACAATGTATAAGGGAAATGATTGGGTAGAATTTATTCCGCAAGAACGTAAGTATATAAGGGGTGGTTTAGGGAGACGGCTTGTTTTCGACCGTTTGGCACAGCTTTTGGTAAACAAACAACATGCTTAATCGGTGAAATTTTTCGGACATTATGTTATGACGCAGTGCAAAAAATGCTTCATACAGGCCATATCATGGTAGGCCATATCGCATCTACATAGATGATCAAGTGAGCGAGAAATTTTTCGAACATTATGATGCAGGTTTGAGGAAAATACTAGTTACATACCCAGTAGAAATCGACACTAAAAAATTAAATAACTTTTTCATTCTCTCCCATTCGGAAAGTCCGATTTTCATTTTTGTGGATAGACGGGTGGAGAAACGCTTTTCAAGCCCTAGGGTAGAGTAGGGCCGCATGCTACCGCACGCGGGGTATCAGACGCGGCGAGATCATCGGCTGCTGGTGGCTGCAGCGCATTTTTTTATTACTGAATCCTTACAATATCATACTTTTACTATAATTTCTCTTTCGCTTTCCTCATTGTTGAAATGAAAAAAGTAGTGTTTAATTTGGGTGCAATGGGTCACTTTTAAGCCTTGTTATACTATTATTTTTAAAATGTTGGTAATAAGATCGCAGATCGCTTACTTTGACGGATGTTTACCCACCCACATTTTTTTGATTACTATATCTGTGGAGAAACATACGATACGCCTTCCTCTTGCCCTTGCAATTGCATTTTCGAACGTCAAAAACGTATAGTGGTTAGGTTATATTCTCTTTGGTCAAAAATTAAGCTTTTTATTCTTATAATTACCGACTTGCTGTCTTTTATTTCTTTTTTCTTGCAAGGAGGAGGGTACAAAAAAACTTCATCTGTAATGAGTATATATTCTGAAGTACTAATTGGAATGTACTTACTTCATTCAATGTTTGTCGGACACATTAAGTTTGTCCCTCTCGCACTTACTTATTACTAACTTGCCAATAAGGGACGGACGCTATGTCTGACATAAACGCCTGCCCGCTAGCATGAGTTTTATTATTGTCATGTTGTACGAGGTGTTTCGGGTCAGTACATGACCATAATTTTACTTATTAAAAATAGTACATTACTTAACAAGGGCGGTAAAACAAAGAATGTCTCAGATCGCAGGTATTTGACGCCCGAGCCGAAGGCAAGGGCGATAAATATGCGATCTGAGGCTTTCTTTATTACCGCCCGTGTTAAGTACAAAATTTTATGTCACCCCCTGGCCAGAAAGTGGGTTTTTTCGCGCGCGGAGCGTGCGATAATGTCCGCTTTATGGCCAGTTGTGACATAAAAATATTTTATGTCACACCTGGCCATAAAGCGACCATTATCGCACGCTCCGCGCGCGTAAAAATCCACTTCCTGGCCAGGGGGTGACATAAGATTTTGTACTTACCACGGGCGATAATAAAGAAAGCCTCAGATCGCATATTTATCGCCCTTGCCTTCGGCTCGGGCGTAAAATACCTGCGATCTGAGACATTCTTTGTTATATCGCCCTTGGTAAGTAATGTACTATTGTGTTGTGCCGGTGACTTGGGTTGGAGTTTCCGGCAATGCATGAATGGAGAGAGCTCCTTATTGCCAACTCTGCTTGTGGTTATTTTGTTTAATATAAGAAATATATTATAACTAGTTTTAAAAAAAAGAATCAAGTTATAATATTTATCTTGATGATAGATCCTATAATAGCGCACATAGGTATTCATTCATTTAATTTTTTGGGCGACGGTGAAAACAAAAAAAACGAATTTAAATCCTAGTTAAGAAAACCGCTCCGCTCATTCCGCGCGACAACGGTACTTGCTAATCATTTTTAAAATATAATTTATACTTTATTACACAGTGCAATAAAGTACATAAGGCAACCTTAATTTCATAAGACATTCTCTGCCAGTCATTGTCACACGCATACTTGACGAATAAAATATGTAAAATGCACAAGGGGTTTCATAGATTTATTTATATTTTGTTCTAAAATTGTACATTCACGCACATACACTCAATAAATGACTAAAAACTTGTTTTTCAGTCTGCTCCGAATACAAAATGAAGACAATACAAAACAGCTCTACTCATACCACTACTTACGTGATACTCTAACTTCGTGTAACAGTGACACAAATACCATTATTCCAAAAATATTCCACAACTAGTCCAGGGTGTACAATAATAAAATCGGAAAAAATAAAAAGAAATCAAAATGAAAATATTTATTATAGAAAATAATACTTGACTCTGAAGTCAAATGAATTCATCTACAAAGTCATATGATTTCAATTTTCTTATCATAAATCAGATTACGCAATACCTATTACAATAAATCTACAAAAGGATCTTACAAATTATATCTTAAAGTTGTACGTTTCTAGGGAGAGGCGTGAGCCCAAAATTTAGCCATGTTAGAATTTAATTTCTTTAAACTAATTTTGCGTTAGAGAATTTTAATGTTACAAAATCAATATCATAATGTGTTTTTTTATCATACAATGCAAACAATATTTCTTCTGGCATGATTAAATTCTGGGTAGTCAAGACTCAAGTTCTATGCTGTCAAGATGTTTGAAATTTGTAGTGAGTCAACACCTTACACAAATGAATCCTGACAGACACAATGAGACTTACGAAGAACAAATTACACTAAGAACGAGTGTAGTAGTGTCAAGATAGTGTTTACTGGTCGGAGCCTTCATCCTCATCCTCGTCGTCCTGCTCCTCCTCGGTGGAGGCGGCGTCTTTCCGCGGCGGCGGCGCATCCTTGCGCGGCCGACCTCGCGCTCTGCCCTCGCCACTGCCACCCTGCATAAAAAAATTAGCATTATTACATCACATTCTTACCGCTATTGCCAGCCTTTGAGAGTAACTTAAATAAATAAATATGTAAATTCATTTTTTTTAGATGGGTTACAAACACTGAAATATAAAAATTACCTTGGCTTTGGGAGCTGCCTTTTTCTTAGATCCCTTGGGCCTGCCGCGCCCTCGTTTCGCTACCGGCGCCTGCTCATCATCAGAGGACTTGGTTGACTCTTTAGCTTTTGTAGCCGCTGGCGGTCTACCTCTTTTCTTTGTATCTGCTTTGGCCTCCTGAAACAAAATAGACAATAATATTAACAATGAAAACAAATCAATTGTTTTAGTTAGCCCGTCCTCTCCCAGCAAAAAAACAAAACAAGACAATCTTTTGTTATCTGGCCGGGGATCCCAGTCACCGGTAGTGGACGGCTTAAGAGGATTGTATATCAAATTATTTCCATACATAAACATGCGTCAGGTGCCTACATTTATATTCATTTAGTTATCTGTCGCTGAATTGTCTAATTATTGCTTATCATTGTATTATTCTAAATTTTTCATTATTGACATTTTAATTTTTTTATACATACGACGATGTACGACTTCGTGCCAGTAGCGGTGGAGACTGCGGGACCATGGGGCGCGGAGGCCAGGGACTTTGTTAGGGATTTGGGTCGACGACTGAGGGAAAGGGGGTGCGATCCTCGGTCCGGGTCGTTTGTGGCTCAACAGATCTCCCTGGCCATCCAGCGCGGCAACGCCGCCAGTATTATGGGAACTTTTGAGCCATCTTCGATCCGGGCCGGTCCTTTATGTTAAGTCCATTTGACGAAGCCTGTGGCGGATTTCATCTCTGGTGTCTCTGTGTTGTGATTGTTTGTTTTTGTACGCACCTGACGAAGCCTGTGTTGTGGATTAGATTTTGTGGACTGTTTGTGCCTAGGTAAGTTATTTTATGAATAAATGGATTGATTTTTTTATTTAGTTTATTGTAATTTAATAATTTATTGTCAATTTGACATGTACTTTTATTTTCTTTATTAATAATTTGCATGCCTGCTTGCAGGCTAGATACACTGTGACATATAATTTTAAGTAACAACTTTGGAAACTGTATCAATGCAAATAAATATTTCTGATTTCTGATACGTTTTCCACCCCCTAGACCTGAACCGAATTGCTAGATTTTTGGAAATGATGTAAGTATCATTAAATACTAGGTTTATGTTTTGATTTTTTGGAAATATTGCATACAATTGAAAACATGAACCCTTAAAGTTTCGATTATTTGACACGAAAACTTCGTCCTGGGTTTTTGTTATTTCATTTACTAGAAAGAATTACGAAAAAAGCACAGCAAACGTATAAAGCTCAAGCCACACAGAGAGCGGGCGGGCGGCAGCGGCGCGGGCGCGGGCGGCGGCGGCGCGGGCGCGGGCGGCGGCGGCGCGGGCGGCGGCGGCGCGGGCGCGGGCGGCAGCGGCCTTTGTCGGCAGCCGCCACCGCCAAAAGCAGCTCCCGCGCCGCCGCCGCCCGCGCCCGCACCGCCGCCGCCCGCGCCCGCGCCGCTGCCGCCCGCCCGCTCTCTGTGTGGCTTAAGCTTAAACCTAGTTAAGGATGTGAGGAATCAATCAAGGCCAAAATTGTCTCATTTGATAAAAATTTAAGGGGTGAAAACGTTGGCGCCCGAAGCACTAATTCTGCTTGAATTACTACTGTCTCTATCGCGCGAAAACAATATTCCGGAATGCCTGTTCTCGCTCGCACGATAGGTTCACACAATAGTCTTAATGACCTTAGTAAACTGGTAGGTATACTTACAGCTTGTGTTCCATTGGCTTTAGGTCTGCCACGGCCCTTCTTCTCTACAACAGTTGAACCATCATCAGACATTTTGAGAAAAATAAATTACACCCCTGCAGGCAAAATCTGAAACATAAAACACATTTTACAGTACAATTACGACAGTCAGAAGGCATAATAAAATGTTCTAATTTAAATTAAATTCTTATTTTTATGGCTTAATAAAACACATTTTAAAATATATAATATGACACAGTTATTCAATATTGAACGGGAGTCTCCATTTCGTGAATACGTTGCTAACACTGCACAATACACAGGAGTATCGATTTGAATAATTCTCAACTTCAACAATAAAACAAACCACAAACGAACGTCAAGGAGTTAGAAATAGGCTGATTCGGAAAAAAATGCAGTTAAATTCCCTCTAATAAAACAAAAGACTGAAAAGTCAATATTCAGTTACAGGCCAGAATAATCATAGGGGACGCCAACACAAATTTTAGCTTATTTATTACTTGTTTGGGCGGCAAATGTCACAAAATAAAACATAAAACGCAAATAATGCTCTAATTTTACTAGACAACCTATAGTATATAGTTATCTCGAGAGATCTAACGCGAAAACAATTTAGCGATACCAAGCATACGAAGCCATTACACATTCGTATAATGGAGTCCGCTTAGATTGAATAAGTAACTATGTGTCTTATCAATAAAATACAGGAGCACTGCATTAAATAACACATATTTTCCGACGAATTCATAATTAAATTAAATAAAACACTTAATCACAAGAAAAAAGCGCGAATAAAAAATACTTACACAGTTGTTTACTGCAAGCGTTATCGCAATGGCGGGCGGCGAACGAACCGGCGACGGCGTTTGTTCTGGCGTCGGTGTAGAGGGCGCCAATGTTGCAGAAATGAAAAGCTAAAAAAAGTTAAGCTTAATGTAGCGCCAAACGGATTCAAAATTTAACGCACTTTTGTTGACATTAATAAAATATGCTACAATAAAGGTAATAATGAATGCATAAATTAGTTAAAACTAAGGTGGGTAATGCATAATTTTAATTGTTCTAATAATTAGTCTAGAGAGCAGAGCACTTCAGCACTCGCGCTCGGTCTCGGTCTGCCCTGTGGGTCTGCCGCCTCGCTGTTGTATTGGTAGTATTGGTACTCGTCGGCGACACGCATAGCGAAGTGTGGTGGCGGCCTAAGAATATAGAAGTTTAATCGTTTACGATTTGGCAACCCTTGTAAAAAAACTCCACATGACAGAGACACTGACAAGCATTAGTATCTCCTTAAGCGGGCATTACACTGTCCTGAATCAGGCGTCCTAACTAGTGGAGGGGAGTTAAAGCATCTCGCTCTAACGTATTAAGTCGGAACGCTTCTAAAGCGGGCATTACACCGTCCTGAATTCAGGACACTTAGAAGGGTTCGGACCTATACGTTAGAGCGAGATGCAGCGAGATGCTTCAACTCCCCTCCACTAGTTAGGACGCCTGATTCAGGCAGGACAATGTAATACCCGCTTTAGTGTCCTGAATTCAGGACAGTGTAATACCCGCTTTAGTAGTTTGTGCTGATGAGACAATGACAATTAAGCTGCCTACACAAAGCCCTGCCTGCAGGGCCCTGCTTGCAGTGCCACTGCCAAATCGTATTGTGTGTAGGCATGCAGGGCCGATTTAACAGATAAAAAAATCGGCCCTGCATGCCTACACACAATACGATTTGGCAGTGGCACTGCAAGCAGGGCCCTGCAGGCAGGGCTTTGTGTAGCCAGCTTTAGTGATTAAAAAGGAGTGTGGTAGTTGATTTTATTTTTAATTGAGTAATAAGTGCGCATCTATAGTTTGTCTATAATTCTATATTCACGAAAAAATAAGAAACTAAAACCGCATTTGTCTTTCTACGTCCGAAATACATTTTGTTTTGTTTGCGAATCATTAATTGGAAGACGGTGGAAATGGAAAGTTCGACAAAGAGTTGAAGTTTCTATCACAATTTATGAAACTACTTGAGTGTTCAAGGCATATCATTATTTATGGGATAAAATAAGATAATGAGACAGCCAAAAGAACCAAGCAAAGAAGATTGCTGTAACAGTGGATGTAACCCTTGCGTATTTGACGTGTATGAAAAACAGCTAAAATTGTACGAAACCTTCTTAAAAAAGGGGGAAATAACTGATTTAGTGGAAGAAAATGCAATATCCCAATTAAAATATACCAAATTTATACTTGTAGGGAATGAAGAATCGTGTCCACTTCATAGAATACTTGTATTTAAAAGAACTGAGAGTGACATGAGGAAAAAGTTATTTTGGAATGCAGGTGACCATTTTTTAGTGAAGTATGGTGCTGGAGGCGAAGTCTGCAGCAGGGCATACACCCCTATTAAATATAACATCGGTTATAATGACTATGACTTTGTGATAATTGTTAAGAGATGTGTAAATGGACTTGTATCAAATTATCTATGTAATATGATACCAGGACAAGAGTCTTTGTGGAGGGGACCTTTTGGAGCTTATAATTTAGTTCCTAATAAATATGAAAGAATAATCATGGTAGCACAAGGGACAGGCATAGCTCCATTTTATTCTATCATACAAAACATTTTAGCCAATGAGGATGACTGTACCAAAATAGTGTTATTTTTCTGTTGTTCATCACCAGAAACAATTATTTTTAGAGACAAATTATACTCATTCAAATCTTATTGGAATTTCCAATATGTTATATTCATAAGTAAATCTGACTGTTCCCCCAAGTATCAGGAACCCATAAAAAATAGAAAATTGGAATTTACAGATATAAAAGCCCTAGAACCATTTTCCATAGGGGACCAATTTCTCCTCTGTGGATCCTCATCATTTATGAATGGATTTAAACATTTATTAACTGGAGAAAATGTTCCAAGTGATAATGTTGTAATATTTTAGTTAGTTACCTGTATTTTGTTAGTAAAATATAAACATGTTGCCTTTTTTTTTACTGTGTCTACAAATATAAATCATCATCATCCTCCTAGCGTTATCCCAGTACAGTTACATCCTGAAGGATGCCTGGAGTCCGCTACCTAATCCCAAGATTTGCAAATATAAATAATTTGAATAAAACTTAAATTTTCAACTAAATTTCAAGGATCAACCCTGGAACCTGTGAAAAAATATTAACTAATATCTCAATAGTTTTTAGTTACATTTCTTTCCGAACTCTTTTGTTTACAAGCAACCTTAATGAAGGTGGAATTTGTAGTTTGTTTGTACAATACTTTAAGGGCCCTTATAAGTTAAAAACGCTACCTATTCTTCGATCAGTTTATTGGAATTAATCAATACTTTTGTCATAATTTGAGTTCAAAATATTTTGAAATAATGTAAGGCCCTGACTTGCATAATAGCTGAAGTTTTGAAATACACTTGTCACACGAAACATTGCATACGTTGTACGTGGGCTCGGTGTGTCCCTAGCTTAATATTCGGGGCCTTAACTTTAATAATAGTAGCCTAATAGGGTTACTGGTTATTGACTCTATTATTACTTAAAAAAAACCATATGACGGAACTCCTACCTAATATCTAAAAGTCCTAGAAAGGTGGAAAGAGGTTCCTACTCAAAGTTATAACACAATGTTGCCAGTTAGAGAAAGCGCAGCAGATGTGACGTCACAAATCTAAAACGTTGAATACTTACAACTTTGTGATTATTTATTCTCTGGCTGTTTTTTTCGACATTTTATTCTATTTTTCACAAACCAGTCAATTCAAAATTATGTATATTTTTCATTTGGCGTCAACAACCCTATTTATAGATTGCTAATCTCTTAAAAATATACTACTTGCTAAACAATATTAAATCAACCAATGTATTTCAAGGTGCGGTAATTGTTGTCTACTTTTCTACCACTCATTTTCGTAATTTAATGGTGGCAACACTATCAGATCAGATATGGATTTTTTCGCGCCGGCGCGAAACGTGTGTGCTCCTCCGCCACTCTTCTAGTCCATAATTATTTAATTTGTCGTAATTTTTAAAATAGTATGGTATGAAATCGTATGGATTTACAAAAATAAATTGTTCACAATGTGTCACACGTAATTAAATAACATCATTCCTAACTGATAGCTATATTCAATGGATTGAGGTATTTCATATCACCGACGGTAAATGCTGTAATAGGAAGAAAAAATGGGTTCAATTGTGTTGAAGAGTTTATCAATCCTTTTAGGTGTGTTTTTTATATTTGTTGGGATTACAAAGTTGACGCCTTTCATTTCGAAGGAACTCCACAAGGACCTGGTGAGTGCATTGTTTTTTTGTAATAAACATTAAAAGGTCGGTCGGCGGTGCATTGATTTTGTTACTGAGCGATGAAGAATGCTATTTCGGTATTTGGCCTGCCGCCTAATTCTCGCTGGTCGGCCGAACCGGCGGGTTGCGACAATCACTAGCGACACCGTTCCGAAACTCATTCTATAAAATTAATCATAGCCGATTTAATACAGCGTTACAATGTTCCTTATTCGCAAGCCGTGGATATCGTTACGAATGCCAAGTGATTACAATTAATGTGCTATGATTAATAGAATATACATCTTATCCGATCCGATTCGGCGGGGTTATTTACAGCTCATACCTACTAGGATAGAGTGCATAGTGATCGGTGATTATATTCTTATTCTTATATATGTGAATGACAGCATAGAAACGGTATTAGTGTTAATTTAGGTTTAAGAAGCTAGGTCAACTCAACGTTCGTTTAAGTACTACATTATTGATCTCGGTGGTGTATAGTATAGGTAAGCACGCTGGTCCGGCAAACCAGAGAGGCACGGGTTCGATTCCCGTCTGAGACTGCGTGCGTGATCAACTGATCACGGTAATATTTTTCGTTTTGGTGCCGAACCAACTTTGTTCCTGCAAATTGTAAATATATGTATTGCAACTTCATAATCACAGAGACGCTTAGTTTACCAAGACTAAAAGATACACTGGCCATTAGGGCTTTCAATACCGGGATCCCGGTATTTCGGGATCCCGGGATACCGCCTTTTTCAGAGCAGATTTCAATACCGGTATTTAATTTCAAATACCGGGATCCCGGTATTTTTGGAAAAGTATTGAAAGGTATACGAAACGAAAGAAAAACACCACATTTTTGATTAATAACATTATTATTGCATATTACAATAGTATTTTTAATAAGCATATCACTTGATAACCAGTCTCCTTTTCTCTCATTTGACAAGCTGTGTTTAACAAATGTACATATAAAAATCTAGCTACAGTGATCTTGTACCAAAAACAGAGTAGCACTAACAGCAACATTTCAAACTTTGGCATAATCAAAAACTAAGATTACTCAATGTATATAACAATATGTAATAATTTAAAATCAAATAACAAGTCGAAATTTTCTTAGTTCTAATTAAAATCGGTCGACCAACACTATACAAGTATACAATTATTTACCATAATGTTATGTGATTTATAATAATCTAATATGTGATTTAAAATTCCGTAAAATATTTATATTTTTATTCATTATGCTTTTCGATTAATCTTACTTAGTTGTATAGTGTTGGTTGAGTCATTTTTATTAGAACTAAGGAAATTTCGACATGTTATTTGACTTTCAAACTATTACATTTTACGTATTAATCTTAGTTTTTATTATGCCAAAGTTTGAAATGTTTAGATGTTACCTGTTATGCGATGTGCTGTTAGTGCTACTCTGTTTTTGTTACAAGGTAGCTAGATTTTTTAAATGTTTGTTTAATTAAGCCAACTTGTCAAATGAGAGAAAAGGAGACTGGTTATCAAGTGACATGATTATTATAATTCGTATTGTAATATGCATGCATAAAAATAACGTTATTAATCGAACATTCGGTGTTTTTTTTTTCAGCGTTTCGTACCTTTCAATGTTTATCCGAAAAATACCGGGATCCCGGGATCCCGGTATTGAAGATGCCAATACCGGTATCACGAGATGTCCGGTATTTGAAAGCCCTACTGGCCATCCGTCAATAAATCAACCAGAAAATACTACAATCATAGCTATAGCTACTGAGCATCTAATAAGCATGAAAATTTAATTGACAGTAAAAATTAAAATACCGAAACTCTACAATTTAACGGCCGGAAGCTTATTAACTTCGGTTGTTTCCGCCATTTCATTAGATCGCGGCGAGTGCCAGTAAGCACCTACGGAGGCAATAAATAACAATGGCAATGTTTGCCTGTAAAAATGAGATCAAATTAGACGTATGAATAATAGCTTTATCGTCTTTAGATGTGTGATTAGTGATACACAATTGATATTAAGCCGACAATTATGTAGTTCAGTAGTAGAATCACTCCAAATTGAAACGCACAGCAAGTGAGCTTTTGCCGTAAAATCTATGAACAATAATATCTATGGGTATACCTGCCAGTTTTGTTAATGTTGCGTAAGAGACTAAGGTAAGACCGCACTAGGCGTAAGTTCTGCGCGGCAGCGGAGTTACGCGATGCGACTCTAATCAGTATACCGCATATAAACTGCAACAGTGCGACAGTTTGCGACAAATTTTGCCAGTCAGTTGTTTTGTAAGTACTGCTCTGAAAACATGGACGAAACTGACCTGGACGTTGCATTAAGCCAGGTAACAAAACTGAGATGGATATCGTAATAGTTTCTTTGCTATGTGAAGAAGAAGAAAGATTGGAGCTAGAGCAAGCAGAAAAGACTCACAACACTCAACGTTTCTACATTTTTTCCTGCACCGTTTATTGGGCCCGTTGGTTGACTGGTAGAGAATGCCATTTGGCTTAAGTCCGCCATTTGTACACTGTATTAGTTACAGTTACGTCTAGTGGTAGTGCGGTCTTACCTTTATTTACCAACAGCCGTTGTGTATTAAAAAAAAACTATTTTAAAAATTGATGACTGTTTATATCGCAACTGCATAAACGCTAAATTATATAATACGCCGAAATCCTATCGTCATCATTTTATGTTCTTTTAGTTAGTCAAATAAAGATATTTTAATGGACTTGCGTCGAGTGATATGATACATGTTTACATTGTTTTCCAGAGGAAGGAATACGTTAGATATGCCAAAGTGTTTCCATTAACCGAAACGTTAGACTTCAAGCTGCCTTCGAAATGGTACAGGCGGACCGTGGGCGCGCTCGAGATATTGTTCGGGCTCACCATGGCTCTGTTCCCTGGACGTAAGTCAAATCATACAACGCGTACATCCATTAAACCAAAGTACAATCTCTACAATCATATACACGACACTACCATCACCACCAATAACATCAATCAATGACTTATAAAAAAACAACGGGTTGCTCTCCGGGAGTGCCGGCAGAAGTGAAAACTCAATGACATGATAAATATTCATATTCACATTCCTATTCATCTCATATTCGAATAATCCATATACATATATGTCCCGAGTATCATTGTGTCCACAATACTTTACAATCCTAAAACAGATGACGTGTCCATCTTACGATATTAGGAGGGGTCAACTTAGCTGGTCTTACGATGCGTCACACCAAAGGACACGGACAGGACACGTACCTCCAGATGGGTTGACCCCTCCCAATATCGTAATTACGATATTGGGAGGGGTCAACCTAGCTGGTCTGTCTATCTGTCGCGAGTTTAAAAAATTTTCCCCATTACAAAAAGTGCTCACCGCCGCTAAAGAAGTTTTGTCTTCAAAAACAGTATTTACGATCAACTACTACTATCATACATTCGTAGTATGCACTAGAGGGACGGTTTGTTGCGCTTCCGCTTTCATTAAAGATGCTGTGCTGTGATACTAGTGCTATGATTTACGTGCCAAACGAGTACCTACATATTATTTTATTTATTTTTGTACATATAAGATTCATAGCTAGAGGACGACACGAGAGATACAAATACCTCTCATCATCACGTTAACCGAAAGATGTGGGCTACTAAGTGATTTTGCTCGCACATATATATGTCAGTCTTTATGGGCCGGAATTAATTTATATAATCGACATTGTATTTCATTAAACATGTCTTCGAATAGATTAATATTCTAAAATAAGAAAATTCCTATTAAGTTAACACAATAAAGTAGGTACAGCAGCAAACATTTTGTTTAAAGTTTCTTCGGCATTTTATATAAATTTTAAGTCATGCCTTTTGGCCTATGTGGAGCGCATATATGCTAGGCCATAATATGACCAGCGACATTGGCTTGTATTTTTTTTTCAACGACGTTTTGTTCATGATGATTTTTCAGATTTTTAGGCACGTTCGGCTCCGTTGAACGTTGACCTATTTATTTAAATGACTAATTTGACGATTAATTTTGCAAAATGTAATTTCTTCAGTCAGACAGGGATGCTCAGCTCAGGTACCTAGCTGCTGTTGCACCCAAGTTGGGAAAAATAGCAGATAAAGGTTTTTCATTCCCAAGACTCTTGTGACGAATGATTTGATGATTGGTAAAACTGTTAAAATAAACATAGTCCTCCTTGTCGTATCCAAAGACTGCGACCCTTAGGTACAACTTTCTCTGATGAACACAGTTATGGCTCGCAAAACCGAATATAAAATTAAATGTTCGGTCGCACTGTGTGCAGTATAACTGCCCCTGATCATTTAATGTGTAGGATATGAGGGCTTGGGTTGGGTCGTCTTCCATAGATGGCGCTTATGGTCCAGGTGTTCGAGTTGAACTTCTTCAAAAGATAAGCTGGACTGTATCGGACTCTATTACGCCATTCCGGTCCCATCGATGGAATATCACGACACAAAGGCTTTGATATGGCGTTTTAATACGTCTTTGTGTCGCTGAAACTGCCCCCCCACGATTACGCTTCGCATTCGCAAGCTCAAAACTAAAAAAAGCTCAAAACTAAATACGGTATTAAACTCATAGTCAAATCAGCAACTTTTTATTAAATGTCAAAAACGATTTGTTAATATGAGGGTTGTTTCAGTGTGAATTGGTTTGTTCAAATCAGCGTCCTTTTTAAATCTTTATGCTTATAAAATCTTTCGATAACTAAAATAAATTAATAATTGATGTTTTTCGAGTATTTTCGTTCGACCTTTTATTAGTCAAGTAAAAAATAATTGATTTTTATCTTAGTTTAATACCCTATTCCATATTACAGATAAAATAAAGAACGCTGCGAACATCGGGCTAGTGGCACTGATGATCCTCGCGGCGTACTCCCACGTGATGGTGGGCGACCCATTCGATCGCTGCGCGCCCGCGCTGGTCTTCTTCTTCATGCTGAGCGGTCGGCTCGTAGTCTGGTGAGTGCCGCTGCCGTACATCTATGTGAGACTACTTAGTATATCATCATTGGAGGAAAGAGCCATAAATGTTACGCTTGAAATGAGTGTTGGCGATGAGACTGGCTCTTTGCATATTGGCATTTGTCAGGTCGGTTTGTTTCATACGGCTGAAATCGGAGACGTAAGCAAAGGGAGTGAATAGGCATCTTCTGGGTGAGCTCGCTTCATCATCGGCCTCATCTTTGCCCCCTGGCTAGAAGCTGGCCAAGAGCGATCCCATTTTTAATTTAAAAAAAAGGCTGGTTAATTGTTTATATAGGTTTTTTGCTGGCCTTCTAGTACAAACAAGTAGGATGGTAGTAACAAACGAAATATAACAAGTATACCGTCACAAACATAAGTGAAGTCGCGCAGTCGCGAAGGATCTCAATAGCACTGAATAGGGATGTTGACAAAAAATTATTATTACTCCATACGAAAGAATACCTACATAAAACTATGCCAAATAGTGAAATTTCCATTCAAATATCTCAAAAAATAACGAAACTACAACCGTTAGAATGTCTTTAGTTCGAGAGAGAAAGCGCTACAGATCAGTGACGTCACTGACCTCGAGCGCCATAGTAAATGACGATCGTTCAATACAGAGGTGCGTTTTGCGGAAAAGGGAAAGAAAATGCCCCCTCCTAAAACTTTGAAGACTTATAATTATGTAATTATTTATTCTTTTGAATTACTTTTTTCGCTATTTGATTGAGAATTTGATCCTTTTTCGAGAAAATACGGATACATTTATCTTGTTATTTGGTGTCAACATCCCTATTCCTTGACCGAAATTATCCATCACTTCCGTCTTTGGATACTCATAAATTGAGTTAAATCTATTCGTTCATCCGGTTTAAACCTACACCAAAATGACGTAATAAGATAGGAACATTCCATGTTTCGAAATGTAAACAAGAACATTTTATTATATCTCGCAGCCGGCAAATATATCGAGATAATTCTGTCTTTTATTATGATCATATTTCTTTGACACGTATGTAGTCAAAAACTGAATTTTCTTTCCGAATTTAGAGCCACCTACGCTGGATTGCCGTGAAATGTGCATAACAGATTAATCTAATAATTTATAACCTACATTCGGTAATTTCAAAGGCGGCAACCCTGTGCTGGGGCTCAATGTACTTAACCTGTGAACTTGCTGGTATATTTAAAGGTCGTAAAAGCAACCTCAAAGAGTTTCATTACCCTGTACTTCGGGTAGTAACTCTCCATACCTTAACCAATTTTTATGTGATGTAAACATGAGTTACGAAATAAAATTAGCGGTATCAGACGCCGAACACAGGGCTGGCACCGAGCCAGCGCAGGAATCCGCGATGACGAACGCATGTCGCCCAAATAATACACGCTCCAGTTGATTGCGATTCCAACTATGCGTTCTCTAAACTATACCCGGTATATGTGTTAACCTTTTAGCAGCTTTTAGCGTTTTACAAGTCTGACGTAGACGCGTTCGGTCTGAGGATGTCATAATTAATGTGACCATAATTGTTTTAGAAAACTTGTAGCTCAGGCGAAAGGAAACCTACGTTCATCACTTATGCATAGGTCGATGCGTCGGCAGTATGTTGGCATTGGCATCCATGGATGGCCATCCACTGTCTTCGTTATTAGCAAAAACAGACTCATTATAAAAAAAATATTATTGTTAAGTACTTTAGCATTAAACATACCCGTATGTTTATTTCCAGGTACCAGATCAGCCGTCGCGAAGAAATAGAGAGGAACGCAGCGACACAGAATGGCAACGGGCTCAAAAGAGATTAGCTTCGTTACATTAGAAATAAAAAAAATCACACGAATTGTTTTCAACAGAATACCGTGATAGGTTTTATATTGGAATTCGTAATGCATTTTGCATATATTCTTTAATTACTGATTATTATTAGTGTAAAATGATGTTTTAAAACTCCTGTTCTTACGACTTTTAGTCACTTTGCTGTGATTTATTCTAGTCACTCGTCATTGTTTTAGTTTAATTACCTTTAACAAGACCCGTTCTAATCTTACTTCAAAATTAGGTATGAACAAATAAATTTGGGCCATGTTAGCCGAAATTAGATCACGAATAAGAACAACATTAACTCGTGCTCTCGCGTGTCAGGAGTTATTTGTACCTAAAAGTGATATTAATTTAAGCGATACCTAAGCACTAGGTTCATTTTGTATGTGCGAGTATGATAGCAATGCGTATGTGTAGGTACTATGGTTACTGCCACTGTATATTATCTATATTAGTAGGTTTAGAATCAACTAATGCACAAAGATAATTATTGGTTACGATGCACCCTTACATTTTATGGTGTCTGATTTGCTCAAATGAATTACACTTGAAGGCGGAAAAGCTATGTATTTATATAATTTTGTTACCATTGTGACGGCAATGTCATAAAATAACAAGAACATCGCGTATGTTCATGTAGGTATCTATAAACAATTATATGTAACATTTTAGGTATTCATTCATCGTAACATTATGATTGTTACATTTTAAGCTTCACTTTGACTGGAGATGAAGAACTATTTATTACTCATTTCAATTTTGATAGATAATTGTATTATTTATTTGTGTGATGTGCGTATCGTGTTTGGAGTGTGATCGTTATGAATAAATGGAAAGATGACTATCTTGTTTTATTATTAATCAACATACCCATTTGTTTTGTTTTCAATAAAACACAAAATAGATTAAAGCTGTACCCTTATATTGGAAAACATAACACTTGTTCCAAGGTTTAAATATAATTAGAATAGCTCTCCTATAATTTAATATGAGTGACGTTTTGATGTTGCTTTAAATACGTTACATTATAAAAAAAAAAACAACAAGTTAATTTAAAATTTACAGTGTGTGAAAATATCAAGATGTCGACCTCAATACATATATGTAAAGAAAAATGTAATATCACCTGTAACATTGGTTCGGTTCCATCCATACGTAAAACCTGCCATAAACATCATACATAGGTTCTTCAAGCCGGGTCTCTCCCAGTTTGCAGTAATTCTAAGGCATTTTTAAGATTATTGATGGCGGTCTTAATATCTTCATAGTTGAGAGCACTGCTCGCCCACTTGCAATATTTTTGCGCTTTCGCTATTTGGTCCGGCGTTAGCTGGGCGGCGACGAGTGTGTTATCGCCGTAGAGAGTGGATGGTGCTGCGGGCGCGGGTTGTTGGGACGGGTCGTACGGTACGAACCCGCCAGGGTTGGGGTCGGGGGTGTACGGCACGGGGGGTAGCTGGGACGCAGCGCGCATGGCCAGGTTAGGATCGGGGAGGGAGTTGCCGAAGCTGCTGGGAACTTGCGGCGGGGTGGCGGGAGCGGGAGCCGCGAACCCGGGCACCTGGGGGAACCCGGAGGCCGCCGGAGCTGGGTCTGCAGCGGGAGTGTCCGCCGCTTCTGAACCTTCGTTTTGCTCTCCTTCTTGCTGGAGAGGCCCTAGAAACGAAATGTTCATCAAAATTAATAAAATATTTTGACAAATTTCATTTTTGATATCATGATTCATGACAAATGGATCAAACATGAAACTGTAGGAAACAAAATACGTTAACACCCAGATAAGAGATAAAAGTTGAAGTTGAATTTTTCTGAAAGAAACAACAATAACACATGAATTTGATTAAAGTTTTACAGTGTGGTTGTCACACGGATGCGGTTTTCGGACGGCGGTGCGGTGTGCGGGCGGGACATCACTATAGACATGCATACCTAGCGCTGTCTCGCTCGCCCACCGCACCGTCGTGCGGAAACAGCAACAATGTAACATTCCTTAAGGCTTGGTCACACCGCGTTGCGCGACGTCCGCGCGACGCGACCGCAGCGCGCCGGAACGTATGTTAACAGGTTAGCGACGTCACACTGGCTGCGCAACGCGAGCGGGACGGTTTCATACATTATGGCGCCGCAGCGCGGCGTCCCGCTTGCGTCGCGCACGCGGTGTGACCAAGCCTTTAAGCTGGAAACGCACTGACAGCGGTGGCGGCGCGGTGCGGAGGCGGTACCGGTTGTAATGTTCGAACTAATATAAAAGGGTCCGCACAGAACGCTTTTTTCCCGGCCGGTTTTCTGTACCCTTTCATATTAGTTCGAATATTACAACCGGTACCGCCTCCGCACCGCGACGCCCCGCCCCGCTACCGCTGTCAGTGCATTTCGGGCTTAATAGAGAAGGTACACACTACAATGAAGATTTTGTTCCTTTCAAATGATTTTTACACTTCACTAACCTGGGACAGGTGCCTCTCCATTCTTCAAGCAGTTGTGGATGTAAGCTGCCTTCCACTTGGCATACTTCCTGTTCTGAGCAGCTTCATCAGTCAGGTCTCCAAATGTTGTCAGCACATCATAGATCATGCCTGCTGTGTAAAAAGCTTTCACCATGTTCCTAAAACAATAAGTAATGAAACAGATTAATCAGCTTTTTCTTGTAGCTTGCAGGTTGGTAATGTTACCGTCACTCTTTAATATTTGTCACGTAAGAAAATATATTTAGAGAAGATTGTTGACACAACACAGCTCTCATTCGAACTCAACGAATATGTTTCCAACCCAAAACCAATAGGGATGTTGACTCAAAATTCATTGTTACTGCATACGAAAGAATACATAAAACTATGCCAAATAGTGAAATACCTATTGAAATATCTCAAAAAATAACGAAACTACAACTGTTAGAATGTTTCTAGTTAGAGAGAGAAAGCGCTACAGGTCAGTGACGTCACTGACCTAGCGTGCCATAGTAAATTACGATTGTTCAATACAGAGATGCGTTTTGCGCAAAAGGGGCAGAAAATGCCCCCTCCTAAAACTTTGAAGACTTATAATGTTATAATTATGTAATTATTTATTCTTTTGAATTACTTTTTTCGCTATTTGATAGAGAATTTGATCCTTTTTCGAGCAAATTCGGATTCATTGATTTTCTTATTTGGTGTCAACATCCCTATTTGTGCAATACATAAAATAGTGCTTACTTTCCATAATTTTGTTCTCTATCAGCTTTATCAGCAAATAGAAACAGTTTTAAAGCATAGTTCTCCAGGTGGGCCTGGCCTGCAACTTCATTGGTGACAGCATCATTGTCTTTCATAGTCTTCTTTGCTTCTTCTAACCAGTCCATTAGTGCTGAAATACAGAATCAATAACAACAACACACACACAACATACACAACATAGTACAAGCTTTGCTTAGTTTGGGACTAGGTTGATTTGTTTAAGATTGTCCACAAATATTTTATTAATACAGGTAGGCATTAAAAATAATAGTCGGAAATTAACTTTCAATGCACAACAATTTCATACTTTGTTTTAATTAAATGATACCTATTCAGAGAATAACTATGGGAAAAGAAAAGTTTTCAACCCAGCTCTCATTACATATTACATATATTGAACATGTACATCATTCTTGTCATCTTCATCAAAAAGTGATATGTCAATGGAGATAAAGAAAAAAATATTTGATATGTCTACCAAAAAACACAGAAAATCTGAGTTTGTCAACAAGCAATTTTTTTTTTTCAATTTATTTATATTAAAAGATGAAAACAATACAACATTAATTAAGACGCGCACAGAAACCTGTTTAAGGTTTATGCGTGACGCGAATGTATCGCACCACTCACAACAACAGTATAGTATAGGTACATATATAGCCTCATGTTGTCCATCCAGGTTTTTTTAGTTTTCATTTCTATTTGTCCTGGATGTCCACTTGCCAATTGGCAAAGGCCTCCTCCAGCCTTCTCCACTCGTGCCTGTCTCTGGCGACCCTGCTCCATGTGACTCCAGCAACTGGCCTTATGTTGTCGTCCCACCTTTTGTGCTGCCTTCCTCTTTTCCTCTTACAGCCCCTTGGGTAACACTGGGTCACCTTTTTGCTCCACTTGTCACTGCCTCTTATAGTGTGGCCAGACCACTTCCATTTGAGTCTCCTGATTTTTGTGACTATGTCTTGTACCTTGGTCTGGTTCCTTATGGCTTGATTCTTTATTTTATCGACTCTCCTTACTCCCAACATACTGCGTTCCATTGACACTTGGCAGATACGTAGTTTATTCAGTTGGTTCTTTGTGAGGGCCCAAGTCTGACTTCCGTACATAAGTATTGTATTATAGGTATAGTAGAAATTATTTAAAATGTCCTACATTTTATAAAACTTGTCATTGGTCTTTGAATCTTCACGCTTGGACAGTAAAGTCGCTTTTTGAACGGCCTAACTTGATACAACTCGGACAGTTCAAATAATTTTAAGTATAATAACATAATCCTAATCTAAGTAATGGAATGCTCAATGCTAAAAATCAAAGTAAAATACAGAATCAGAAACAAAGATATCAGAGAACAGACTGGAGTGAGAGATGTCATAATCTAATAAATTTCTTATCATAGATTTGAAGGTAACTGCAACCCCGTGGGTGGTGAAAACATTACTTACCTTAAGGCTTTTTACTCTGCCTCTCTCTGTACCTCTCTTTGTACTTCTTGTATTGTAAAATAAAGTTGAAAGACAGTATTGAACTCAATAACACTCACCCATTAAAAACTTTGTCTCTTCTGGAGTTTTTTTTGTAGTGATTTTGAGCCCAACTTGTAAGGCATGTAGCCTGCACCAATAGGTAATAATCGGATCCCTGGTCTCATGTTCCGTCGCTACTTTTAAATAGTGTTGAATGGATTTCAAACTGGGCGGGCATTCCGGAAAATTTGCCATCTTGCAGCTGTGATGGTGACTAAGTGTAGATGCTGAAATAAAGTTGTATACTTGTGGAAATACACGTTATATAATTGAAAACTAAATTAGATATTTAAGGATGCGACATTCAAATACGTTTTACTATTTGTATACACACGACTACTAACACGGTTAAAGGAATGACAACTTACCTACCAATACGAACTTCCACAATACGATACGAGAATGTTACGAAACTGTAATATTTGTGTTTTTTTACAATAACCACTAGTCAACCAGAAATTTGTCATAAAATAGAATACAAACAATCCGCAATTTACGTGATAGTTTAAAAAATATTTACATGATACGATCAACTGATCAAGACAATAAATTTTTAGACAAGAATAGACACAGACTACAGAATAGAGTAGAGTGAATGACGTCATAAACATGATAAACATATGCTGTCACTGTCATCGTAATAACATAGACAAAATAGTTCCGATTCTACTTTTCCCAAGTTGATAGCACTTGTACCTGCCTATAGTGTGAGTGTGAAATAACTTTAAAATATATATTTTTTCAATAAGTTTTAGCGACTCTGCCATTTATTTATCTCTGACCCTGCCAACTTTGATTAAGATGAAAACAGGTTTCTCACTTTAAACGGCCTATATGGGCCTATACGTTGGACCTTCCAAGGGCCATCCATCATGGCCCATTATGGGGTCCACACTGGGTGCATGGGGTGCATGGAGATATGATCTTTAAATAGATATGTTTCCATGCTCACCTCCGCAATACGCCCTCGTGCAAGTCGTGCGGGGTAATACCCGAAAGCACGCCAAGGCTGGTCACATTGGGGTTGGGTTTTTGCTGACGGAAATAGTCCTTAACAATACAATACAAACGTCAACGTCAAGCAAAGCAAGTTCAAACTTCAAAGTCAAGTCGCAAATGCGTGATTTGTTTTAGTGCTTTAAAGCATTTTTGTGAAAATCTAATCCACTGTTTATTAACAAACAAGTAATTAAAATGCCGTCAAAGCAGAGAAAAGTCGCTATGATGGGATACAGATCAGTCGGTAATGTTAAGGTTCCAAGAAATTTGCGTCTTATTTCGTTTTGACGTTTAATTAATATAACAAAAAATCTTGCAGGTAAATCGTCTCTAATTATTCAGTTCGTGGAAGGACAGTTCGTGGATTCTTATGACCCAACCATAGAAAACAGTAAGTCATATTTTGATAACACATCTTACAATATCTTTCAATACCTATGACACAAAGATTAGGTATGTTTACATTTTTTTGGGTAAAATTATGCATGCTCATTTCTTTTAAAGATCTAAGTTAACAAAAATAAATACTATTTGTCACTTCATTATTAGTGTTATTATAATAGATTTATTCTATATACATTTTCATATAACTCATAGGATACCTCTTGTTTTTGTTCAAAGCATTTACAAAGTTCATCCGTTTGAACTCAACGGAGTATGAGGTGAAGCTGGTGGACACGGCAGGGCAGGATGAGTTCAGTATATTCCCGCTGCAGTACAGCATGGACTTCCATGGTTATGTACTGGTGTACTCCATCACATCTAGTAAAAGCTTCCAAATTGTACAAATCATTTACGACAAGCTTCTTGACATGGTTGGAAAAATACAGTATGTATACATTTCTTTTCATCTTTTGTTGTTGGCTTGTTTATTGTTGTTTAAAATATAGTGTGTTAAATCAATCTGCAAACAATTTTCTAACCTCTAATCTAAACATAGGAAAATGATCATGTAACTTTATTTTTTTGACTTTAACAAAATACTGTGTTCACCAAGAATATTGTCTTTGATAAATATATATAAGAAAAAACACCCACTCCCAAAAATCCCAAAAGCAATTTATTTGTTCTTATTGTTTACTTCCTGAGTCACTGGAAGTTATTTACAAATCAACAAGTTGTGAAACAAATAAACAAAAACAAAATACTATAACAATTACATATTAATACGAGGCTTAAATCTATAAACTACACTCACCAGCAGAAAATTTGGCCCAAAAACTTTTCGTGACTTCAAACTATAAATAGAATAAATTAAATAATGGTTAATATATAAAAATGCATTTTTCTAATTTGGGCCAAATTTTCTGCCGGTGAGTATATAAAGCTGTGAAGCATTTGTTATTGGTGATGTAAAGCTATTTTACTCAATTATTCTGATATTTTTAAATTGTAATTTCCAGTGTACCAATAGTATTAGTGGGCAACAAAACTGACCTCCACCTCGAGAGGAAGATCAGCACAGAGGAGGGCAAGAGGCTGGCAGAGAAGTGGAAAGCTGCGTTTGTGGAGACCAGTGCTAAGCGGAATGAGGTAACTATACTACAGTAGAATCCGGATACAGCGACCGTCAAGGGACCGGCGATATTACGTCGCACTAACAGGACGTCGTATAAACCGGACTGATTT
This sequence comes from Cenopis cana, assembly GCA_951800055.1. Lineage (NCBI taxonomy): Eukaryota > Metazoa > Arthropoda > Insecta > Lepidoptera > Tortricidae > Cenopis > Cenopis cana. Next base: position 15,200,985 of record OX637479.1, on the reverse strand, counting down.
CCTTTGTAAAAGTTTGGTATGAATCCCAACTTCACTGATTTAGCAGTCGTTAAAAGCGGTCAAATGTTATAAGCGGAATCATATTAAGCGGATTCTACTGTATTTCATATTGATGTTTATATTTATCTGGTAAATTTAGGTACTTCTTTAGATGAAATTCAATCAAGTTGCATTGTTTAAACCGTCTCTTTTAATTACAATGGAGCACTTTGGGTAGGTTACTGGAGTTTTTTAATGTTTTGCCTCTTTAGAAAGGCTAGGATTGTCATAAAGTAGAACAAATTGTCTGTTAATAAGGGTGTTAAAAAGCATTGCTATAGAGCAGACAAAAAAATTGCGACTTTTCAGTATGTCCAGCATAGTTGTGCTCTGATAATCCCTGATTGCTTTTGTGAGAGACCAGTAGATGTTGTCACGGCTCACAATGAAATTTGGCCTACTTTTGGTCTCTGCCCTGCCTATTGTAATACTTGAATTTGGCGCCATCTATAGAAATTGCCTTAAGTTGACGAAATGGCAATGGTAGACCGGCTGCAGAATTTACAATAAGGATGTAGACACCAGTGGCGGCGCGTCAAAAATATTCTTAGGGAAGCCGGAAATACTTAGCATTTCCTATTCTTCATGAGCCGTAGTAAAATAACTGGACTGGCTGGAAATTAGGCAAGCGGGTGGGAATCGAGTTGTATGGACGCTCCACCACTGGTAGACACCAAATAAGAAGATCAAAAAATTCGAATTTTCTCGAAAAAGGATCAAATTCTGACAAGTCTTCTTTGAAGAGGGGCCATATTCTGGCCTTTTCCACAAAACGCACCTTTGTATTGGAACGATCGTCAATTACTACGGCTCTCTGGATCAAATCTAACCAGCATCATTATGATGGTTGTAGCTTCGTTATTTTTTGAGATACACAAAAAAAAAACAAAAAACAAAAAAAAACAAATTCGTTGTTTTTATTTTTGGGGATTTGGGTAATTTTTGTCTTGCGTCTTTTGGTGTAGTCAAATTTTATATATATACTCATGAACTCCAATCTGGATAAACTTTCACCCACTAAAAAGCGAGCGTTCAATTTCTACGAAAACACAATCTTCCATCTGGCTCTCAGTCATACCGGCAAGGAAAGACCATTTTGATTTATTCCCACTGGAATTTAGAGACGCACTGGCACTACGCTAGCACAGAACACCTGTCTCCATGCCCACATCGTGCGATGGCTGCGGCAACGAAAATTTCGACGTTGACCATGCCCTCTTCTGCAAAACCGGTGGTTTAATAACACGTCGCCACGCCACAATGAAATCTGAGACCTTTTTTGTGAGCTATGCCAACACGCTTGGGGAAATGTGGTCAAAGAACCCATAATTACCGAAGGAGTCTGTGGACTTCACGGAGACCTCTGGCTGACACGCTTTGCTAGAGAAAGATAGTCTTATTGCGATTCCTATAAGAGGAAATAGAAAAGAGTGGCATGTTTTGTCCCTATCACCGACCGAACATTTTTTCATGGTCGGGTTATAGGCAAAATGCAAACTTCCGTATGCAATACATTGGACATGCAAACCGGCCGAATTGCGTAGTACAAATTTTGTATGAAAATTAGCAAGTATGAGAAAGACATAGCCCCGGTCGCTCGTTGGCGCATCTATAACTAAAGAGTTTATATTATATCTATGATCTGTATATTGACACACGTCTCTGACATGTCAAACGTCAAATAATATAGTAACATTTACAACTGTCTAGACTCACCTCACCATACATCACAATTGTATCTTGAACCTGAGATCCGTGAAAACTATGAGCATGTTCGGAGGTCAGGCTTACACTGGTTCTGCCGAGACGAATTTTCGTGGGCATTGTAAATACCTAACATGGATCTGGTTCGTAGATTCAACTTCCACCCCCGAATTTATCAATTTTAGGGATCATTTCCAGGATAAAAAGTATCCTATGTCCTTCCCCGGGTCTCAAACTATCTCCATACCAAATTTCATCTAAATCATTTATAATATTAGTATCGATTAAAGTAATATTAAAGTAATTAAAGTATGGATGGAAGTATGGATAGTATGGATTAGTATGGATTTGCCGATAACTATTTTTCTCTTTACAAGTACATGAAAATAGTACATTACTTACCAAGGGCGATAAAACAAAGAATATCTCAGATCGCAGGTATTTTACGCCCGAGCCGAAGGCAAGGGCGATAAATATGCGATCTGAGGCTTTCTTCATTATCGCCCGTGGTAAGTACAAAATTTTATGTCACCCCCTGGCCAGGAAGTGGGTTTTTTCGCGCGCGGAGCGTGCGATAATGGCCACTTTATGGCTAGGTGTGACATAAAATAACAAAACACGATCGACGCTTAACCAGGATTTGACTCAATAAGCTTTAGACCAAACAATGATTTGACGAAACAAGGATCCGACGAAGCTAGGTTTGAACGTAACTAGAATCAGACAAAACAAGCATCTGACAGAACAAGTACATCACGAACCAAGAACTTGACAATACAAGGAATTGACGAGCCTACGATTGGACAAAACTAGCACCTAACGAAATAAGGATTTGACACATCAAGGATTTGTCCAAACAAGGATTTGACAAGCGTCTGTGCTACCCCGCGGGACACGACACGACACAAATTCAGATCAATGAAACATTTCTTTGGCTTTCATTATGGGGCAGTTCTACCCAACATAGAACCCCGACCCGATAGCTATTTCTGCTCGTACAGCCTATTTATATTTTATACCTGAAAATGTATAGTGTATTTACAGTGTGAATAAAGATTACCTATTAAACGGTAAATACAAAAAAAAAATGTGTCAACTACCCTATACTACCTACAATGTAGAAAGTTAAGGTGGCGGTTCGCGCCGCGACAGAGATCAAAGACCGAGACAGAAGACCGCGACCGGAGACCGCGACCGTCACTTGACATCAGTGGCGGGGCGTCAAAAATATTCTTAGGAAAGCCGGAAATAATTTGCCTTTTTTATACTTCATGAGCCGTAGTAAAAGAACTGCACTGGCTGAAAATTAGGTAAGCCGGCGGGAATGGAGTTGTATGGACGCTCCGCCACTGCTTGACATAGGCAACTCGCGTCTCTGTCTCGCTCGCGAACTGTCGCTTATATGTTGCCTACTGTCAAGTGACGGTCGCGGTCTTCTGTCTCGGTCTTTGTTCTCTGTCGCGGCGCGAACCGTCACCTTTAGGCAATTATTTTTATACTTTTTAGTGTGTTTTTTGGGGTCGGTTTTTATATTTTATTATACTCTGTGTAGTGTTTTACAAATGTTAATTGACCAAATGTGTAATTGCAGTCAGTGACGGACCTGTTCCACGCCATCCTGTTGGAGATAGAGCGCTCCGACGGACACATAAAAGAAAACGGTAACAGCTGTGTCTTGTGCTAATGAAACATTTATGAACTATGTGCTTTTACTTAAGCTGAAGTGAACTAGATCTAATTTTAGATTATGCCTAGCTCATACAATAGCAATGGTTGAAGCATTATTTGGAAAGCATAAATGTGTGAGCATAAGCCTGTACATTTTGTTCATAATTTATGCTTTTTATGCTCTTACCTCATAGTTTGATTGACCAGTGATTACATAGTGAATTGTCAGTAAATTGCAGTGTACCATAGAACCTCGTTCCCATCAAAACTGTACCTCAGGACGTAATGTTTGGAAAATCGATACCTCTGACTAATAGGTGTTGAGGTACAGAACTTTATGTTGGGTATATAAACTGTAAATATTGCGTTAAATACAAATTCAGAAATAAAGGAAAAATTTAAAAATTTAGGCACCAAGCAGGATTCGAACCTGCGACCTCCTGGTATTCGCGGCCAGTCGCTCTAGCCAACTGAGCTATACTTAGGTGCAACCCACACCCGGCCCCCATATTCTTCAACCGTTCCTTCATTTATACAAACGCCTTGAGGCGCAGGGTAGGGCAAGGCCTTCCCCATACAAACTTTGTGCAAGTTTTATTCGTCGGTTTTGGCACTAACAAATATAATATTTTTTTTGGTTGTAAATATTACTTATGCGAAGATCGTGATGTGAAAATTTTCAAATATATCAAAAAAAAAAAATCACGAAATAGCTATCAGAAAAATAAGCATACTGACCAAAAATCATAACTATAATGCAAACACAAACGAAGTAAATCCTGCACAAAGTTTGTATGGAGAGAGAGCTTGCCCTACCCCTCTTCTTAAGAGAGGCGTTGGTGTCTACATTTTTCAATTTTTCCTTTATTTCTAAATTTGTAGTTTGCGTTAGCATCGTTACTGCTTAATACAAAAATGAAAAAAAAAAAATTGCGTTAAATGGAATATTTTATTACACACATAGTTGTAGCATTTTGTTCTTGCAAGATTGCATTTAATTTGGAATTTATCTAGGAGATATGATATGTGCTTACTCAATTTTAAAAAATCATTGTAAAGGCCATTTTACATTGGTCCGTATTGCCGGCTTCCCGCGAACGATCTGGATATTGTTACTCCGCCAGCGAGAGCCAGACTGTTTACCAATGTAAAGTGAGCCCGAATAGTTGTTATAATTTAACTTTTTCTCGGATACGTCGAACATTAAGCACTATATTGTAAACCTATAGCCGATAGGTATTGTTGATTGGTTCAACTTTGCGTATTTTAGCAGGTCATTTGAAGATAACTCTAGATAAAGTTTTGACCTCTGTCCAGCAGCACACAAAGCGATCATTGGTTTATACGTCAGTGATAGAATCCATCAGAAATCCATCAACGTTGGTAGTATATACCCTTGATTTATTTTGTTCTTTGACTGCGATAGTGTGATTGTGTTTATGATACTTACTTTGAAGAAGTCTCAGGTCATTTTAAGTTGGAAATATAAACGTAAAAAAAATCCATGAAAAACAAAACCGTAAAAAAAAGTAATTATAATTATTTCCGAGATAGGATATTTTTCCAAATGGACTACCTACTTGTTTTTAAAGATTATTGATAAATTGATTATTGTAATTGATTTTCGTTATGTCCGGTATGATCACAATAAAATAATCATAATTTATGTAAGTGGATGTAGTGTAACGAAAAGGATCCAGCAAAAAATGTATAGTAGGTAGCAAGGTAGGTAAGGTACATCTCGCTTATCTCGCTACATAGATATTATTTTTCAATCAATCAATCAATTAATTTTATAACAAAGGTCGAGATATATTCCACCGAAAAAGGTATTCAGCTGATAAATAAAATAAGTTTTAAATTAAAACGACAACTTTTATGTGAATCGTCATTTTCGTAAAACTACATCCGATGTGTAGATTTAGTTCCTATTTTTAATAAAAATATGTATGTACACATTTTTTGTCTGACCACTGGTGGTCAGTAATTGGTCTAATCGTTATTCAGATTTATAAACAATCTTAGTGTTCGTACTATTTACTCTTTTCTTAAGTAACTTGTCTACCGGCGAGGAGAGCCACAAGTCGATGCGATAACTTTCATACACGTACCGCACCCTAATTGGTAAGTGCGAGAGGGATGAATGCTTTATGTCCTACATAAACGCTATTATGCTAGCTAGGCAGAGGGTCTACTCCGAACTTCGTATAGTGCCATAACACGAGGGTGTAACGTAGCGGCACGAACGGATACGACGTTTGAATTTTAGAGTAAACCCTCTGGTGGCGACAAAATACATAGGTACTTAAATAGGACAATTTCATCATTTTGTATGTTCTCACATCGCCTAGTTTCTCCTTGCTGGTGGAAGACCTCCGTTAATCTTGAGCAGTGCTTGGCCGCAAAACATTTTTTATTTGATTATAATTTATAATATTTTTCGTAAAATGGTCTGTATCCGTTTGGGTCGCAGATCAGTTTCATACTTATAATTAGGTGCCTCCTATATTATTATAAGATTATATTAAGTTTGGAATATAACATAATTTATTTTGATGATTCGTCTCTGGTGGCGCTGTTTTCGAGTGATCACATACCTACGTGCACTCCAAACACATTGTGTAAATTGCATAACTGGAAATTTAATTGTTTGATGCACCACACATGTTGTCATCACGGGGATTGAATTGAAATTGAGGCGATAAGATAAATCACTGTTTATCGCCGATAATATGAGTTTTCTAATTCACTCCAGCTCCAGCCGTTTCGCCATTGTAAGCCGTAAATCATACCGTAACATCGCTCACAGAGATCAAATTGTCGATATTATTTCTAAGTTTCGGCTAGGATCTTTCGTTTATAATCTGTGTAAGTAAATATCAGGAATGGGCATGGGCAAAAGTAAGGCCAATTATAGTTGAAATTATTTGAAATGATTGATTAAACATTTTGAACCTTTAGATTCTAAGTAAGAGGGTTCGATTTGTAGTGGTAAGGCTGTTATTACAAATTTTATTTCAAGTAATTTCAACCTTAAGTAAATATAGTGCGCACAGCAGTCCAAAGAGGAGAGTGGTTAGGTATAGTAGGATTTTAAGGACTATAAGGAGTAATAATGTTATGGCTCGAGAGTGTTTGGAAAGGAACTGAATACGCGTGATATAAGTAGATTCAAGTTTGTTTATCACCGTAAAGTTGAACGAACCATTATGTTTATAAGGTTTATAAGTGATATTCTTAATTGTCGGTTATGTAAGGTTTAGTTTACTTTATACTAATCATACGCGACAGGTAATAAACTATCGATGTTCACAATTTTACGGTGACATGTTCATTGGACCTGCCTTTCCTCGTTATTAAATGATACTCATTAACACAGTGCTAAAGGAAAAACTTGTGTTGTTTAAGGATACTTTCACTATCTTTCCTTTGAATTCGTATACACCATATTCACCTATATCTAATAAGGGATTTTTATGTCATGTCAGAGTATACATATATTTACTCAATAGCTACATTTTTTGTTCAAGTTGTGGTTAAAGTTATCACTCGTAATGCAACCCGGATTTCTAACATCAGGTCTACCAGCCTAACCAGCGTGATCGCGTTTATGTCGGACGTACCGTACCTACAGCATTCGTGCCTCTAGTACTTACCATGCACTTACGTACTTGCTATACGTCCGACATAAACTTCATCATGCTGGTTAGACACAGACAGGTACATTCAAACATTGCAGTGTATGTGGGCTATACCAGTTGCTCACAAACCTTTTCCTTTCATAGTTTTCCTTTGCACGCATAGCGAACTGGGCAAAAGGTCAATGAGTACGTAATGAACATGTATTGGAATAGATTTATTGAAAGAAGTGTTTTACATCCTTACAAGTTACAATTGGAACGATAAAAACATCGTCGGACAAACTGTAATCATATTTTAAGTGGAGCTTAACCTTTTGAATGCTAACAACGCGTACCTACCGTGGTCACTTTGGTTACAACTGGATATTAGGATTGCAAGCAGTCGATTTGCTCGAACGGATTCCCCACGAGCTCGACGCATTGCCCCATAGAATGTCTCACGTACAACTCAACCGAGCTAAGTTTGCGTCATACTGATGAGGTTTCCACACGGCTGTGCGATGCGACGTGCGAGCAAGCGAGCAGCACTATTTTCATAGAAGATCAAAATTCCGCTGACTTTAGTGAGACCCGCGCTGGCTGACGCCAGCCATTTAATATGGATCCTAGTTTTGCACCTCGCTGGAATGCGGTGCGGTCAACGCGAGGTGCAAACTTTAGCTTGGTCGAGCTGTACAGTGGGTTGGACGTCACGTTTCTTTGTAGCTGACTGTACTTTACCCTAGTAAGCTCCAATGTGCATCAAAATAAACACTCTGTTTCAATAGAAGTTCGACCTACCGTAACATTGTTTCATTCAATTTAGGAAGAAAAGGATTTCAACTCTTATTGTATAAATGACATGATTCAAACTTCAGCGCCTAAAGTGCTATATGGTGGGCCTTACGAGGGTACTGGAAAGCCGAAAGAACAAGTGCCATGTCAAACTTCGATTTGTACGCTAATATACTACAACGTATAAAGCGTAGTACTATTTATTGATGTTGGGATTCAGAAGGTTAAACTCTGCACTGATTCACTGAGATTCTTAGAAGCTTACATAATATGTGTATATAACTTCTAATCTAAGACCAAGACCATAAAATCTATGACAATGTAAATACTATAGGTAAAATCGAATTTATCAAGGTGTGTGCTGTGAAAAGTGAAGGTTTGAAATTGGATTAGGATATGTTTTACCTTGGGAGAAGATATTTATGTATACATATTAAAGACTCAGTTTCTTTGCCTACCTACGTTTTACACAAAAAATTGAACATAGTATATATGTTGCTTAGGTGTGAATTTCATGTAGGACCAATCTCTTAGTAGGTACTTCGTGCTACCTTTTTCGCGAAATGAACAGCCGCCATCAAATACCTTTGAACGGAGAACGGACAAGTTGGTCCCATTTATCTGCCCGTGTGTAGATGCTTTTGAGCATCCTTGTCTTTGTATTTGAAGCCCACTGTACATTTTGCTGGATAGATCTGTGTGTAGATCAAGCTTATCTCTTGGAAAGGCCCATCAGTAGAACTAGCACATGATGGCCGCGGGAGTATGTTTATCTCGAGCTACGCGTTTTTTTTTCGTCGGCGTCGTCTCGAGAAAAGCCGACATAGGTACTCTCGCGGCCATCATGTGCTAGGCCTACAGGGCGCGATACCGCGTGTGGATGATAACGATATTAAGTGCGAGAGGGACGCCAGTATACGGTATCGTGCTATTGGTGGTAAAATTGCACATAAATGCTATTTAGGTTTTATAAGTTGACCACTGCCAAGTATTTTATAACCCACTTTATCAAACATTTGTGATTCTGATTACACACGAAGATACCTAAATCTGATTGTTTCAACACTTAAGTAATTGTTAAAAAATGTTGTTTTATTGGATCATTTTTCTGAAAGTAACATTTTACCTATGTGGCGGCTTACTTTGCACAATAGGTTAAGAAATCAAGTTAATTAATTACTTATGTATTTTATTCTTACACTTCCGCTTTTCCGTTGTTTTGTATTTAGCTTTAGAAGTGCACTATAATTAGTTAGCTACCTTGATAACTGCCTGTAACTGTAAAGTAACTTATACCAATTACTTAACTGATTGTGTGTAATTATATGTATGTTATTTATAGTTCTTTATTTGTACATAGTTAATTATACGTTACATTAAACAACTGCGACTACGTTCGTTTTATTACTTGTTAGGTTTAGGTACCCATTTATTCTTTTGAAAACGTTTCTCATAAGAAATTAAAAGGTTTACAATTTATACGAAAACTATTCAAAATAGTACCGAGTCGGTAATAGATAGATAGTCGTGAAGCTCCGGAAGGCTGCGTGATTTACTATGATATGATATGAATTTACCTATATATGCCTAAAGTTTCAGTGATCACTTTCTCATATTAAACTAAGAACATTCCTGCATCAATGCTTTGAGTTCGATTAAACAAATGGAACTTTCATCAACAGGACTTGTAGGACCACATATCCATGACATACATTACACAAAAGACTACAGTCCCCCATTTAAAACATCTAGTGGTGTGAGAACGAGCTACTCTAATTATGCGACATCTAGCGGTGAAAAGCCAAACTATTAAGTGTGTAACTTGATCGCTAGATGGCGCTAAAATTAATGTATAATACCTGACATCTAGCGGTGAAAAGCCAAACTATTTAGTGTGTAACTAGATCGCTAGATGGCGTTAAAATTAATGTATAAGACCTGACATCTGGCGGTGAAAAGCCAAACTATTTAGTATGTTACTTGATCGCTAGATGGCGCTAAAATTAATGTATAAGACCTGACATCTAGCGGTGAAAAGCCAAACTATTTAGTGTGTTACTTGATCACTAGATGGCGCGAAAATGGATGTATAAGACCTGACATCTAGCGGTGAAAAGCCAAACTATGTAGTTTGTTTCTTGTTCACTAGGTAGCGCTACTATAATTTATTAAGAAATAAAGTAATAGATAAAATATAACAAGGACTTAATATTAAGAATAAAATGTAAGACCGATATAAAATAATACACAGAAAATTTAAATTAAATTAAATACCTATTCCCCGCCCTGTGTCCTACCCGGTCCAAAGGTCCCCAGAATGCTCGCGGCATTTCCTCGCTGTACAGCAATGGCGACCTGTTGGACCAGCCATGACCCAGAGCGGGGGTCGTTACCCCTCTCCCTCAGCCTTTTCCCGAGGGTTCTAAAAAGCTCGAGAGCCTCGCTGCCCCAGGGTCCTGCCGTTTCGACTGCGACCGGGACGAAGTCGTATGCAACTTCCAAGGCCAGAGTATTTGGCGTGTTTCAATTTGGCGGCATTTTCTGCCGCCGAACGTGCTGCCTTTGTTGTTTAAGTTATGTTTCGACATTTAGCGCTGAAAAGTCATACTACACTAATATATAATTATTTATCTACACCCATATAGTAAATCCTCTTTTATAATTTAAAAAACCGTAGATAAGACCCCGCTTTATAATATACCGTGCTTGCTTCCCGGGGCTGAGCGCGCGCTGAGAAACGACACCAAATATAATACCATTACGAGGTCACGTACAACCTTAATGCCACAGCTGCGGGCTGGCGGCGGCGGGCGGGCCGGCCTGTCGAGGCAAACATGGCGTACGCCGGCTCAACGTGCTCACACGAAACACGTTATGAAAGAGGATTTAATATATGGATGTAGATAAAGTAGTGTATGCAACTGAACATAATTAGACATTACAACACTCGTCTGACCTTATTATAAAACTCGCCTTCGGCTCGTTTTTTAATTATGTGCCAGTTGCATAGCAGCGCCCTGAAAAATTTTGACGACCCATGTGTCGAACACCATCTTCATAATATGTATCTTCACTTTACGGTACGGAAACCTAAAATGGCAAAAAGTACTAGTATGTGATGTGACAAGAAAAGGCACCCAAAGAAGGACGCAAGGGGCAGCGCCAGCCCTAGCCTGAAATCCGGGTGTTGCGAGATGGCCATTGGGCGCTCTTTGATTTAAATTTTTCCACGTTGCCAGTTTGGCTCCCCTTGATATCCGGTGGCTGGCGCCCCTTGAAATCCAGCGCCTGGCGCGTCCGCGCCATCCGCCCACCCTTGGGCCGGCCCTGGCGAGGGGTGGCTTCGCCGCCCGTCTATGCCTGCCGCCATGGGCCATGGCCCCCTTGGCCCTAGGGTAAATACGCCCCTGGAGTGATGTCGATCGATATTGTAATTTGTAGCCTTGCAAAGCTTGTACTATGTAATCAATAGTTTACAAGATGTTGCATATGTAAGTAAGATATCTGTACCCATCTACTTATGATACTCAATAAGCTGATGCGTAATGGAAAAAAGTGAAATAAATAGCGAGACTAGTGAATACTATAATAAAAATTACAATCCAGTCTCTGTGCATTGAATGAAGATTGAATGTCTTTTGAGTTTTTTTTCCACACTCGTTAGTACGAATTGGACAGCAACACTTGCCTGCGCGTAATGTCAATCTGACATGCCCTAGCATCTTGTCATGACAAACTGTCAACAAGTTTATTGTGTTGTGAAAATGGCGACTACTGGAGTTGGTTTCCGATGGTTAGATATATTAGAAAAAGAATTTGATAAAGCATGTGTGGAATTAGACACTTCTATAGGTAAGTAACAGGTTAATGAATGTGTATTATAAGCTTGGAAGGCCCTTGCTGTCGCGGTTTCTGATGTTACATTTAACTTTGTTTCCATGTCGCATTGTTAGTTTTATGCAACGTTTAAATTGATATTTATGATATTGATTCTTCCTATGATAGACTATTTTTACTAGAATTTATTGCTAGTTATTCGGTTTAATTGAAGAACTTACGACATTTGGGGTAATGACCTGTACATCAAAATTCTGTCGCACTAACGCCACCTCCTCCATTTATCGAATATTGAGAAGTATTACATTAATACTGGATTAATATGTTGGTTACAATTAAAAGTATACGTTAATATTTTATGTGATAAAATTAGATTATGCATTGGTTTATTGAGATTGTTTTCATCTTGGAAGTAATTGTACTTATTTATTTAGCTATTATCAGATGTCTAATAAGCTCAAAATATGATGTAATTTATTTCAGTTGAGCTGGATTCAGAGGAGTCGGATTCGGTGTTTGCAGCTCGACAGAAGATTGCTACACTAAGCTCATGTTTTGCACAACTCACGCACAAGGCCCTCACTATATTCCAGAACAGTGCAAAACTTGAGGTATGTGCTTAGTGATAGATATTTTCAGTGATTATAGGTGCAGTGGATGGTCAGAGGCGTCTCTAGCCCAAATACCGCCCATGTGCAATCATTACCCTAGTCACCCTATTTTCCCCTATTTTCTTAAATAATTTCAGAAGTATTCTTCTTCTTATCCTAGGTGGTGGGGTTCCATAGGGACCCTCGAGTCACTATCAACTAGGCCAAAGTGGATGGCTCATGGATTGAATCTTAAAAGAGATCTAAAACTATTTATATCATTCAGTTTCTGTCTGCAAGCATAGCTTCAGTTTTCGAATAGCCTCAAATACCTACATACCTAGTTCTAGCACTCCTGGAGCACTCATTGACTACATATAGGAGATTATGAAAAAAAATGAAACAATAATACACAATTGTTATAAGAATTTTTATATAAAATTATTATAATTGTTTAGACTGGAGGCTTCCTCCAGCTAGGACCTCGATCATATGGGTGTTTGTGTAGATGTCTCCGGTGAGGGGCTCGGGTTGAGACAGTGTCAGGACTGTGGTGTTCTGGTTTTGGGGTTATGTTCAGGACATCGTCATTCTTGTTGGTATCCCCTTCTCCCCCATAGTCAAAGAACTCATTGTCCTCTTCATCACTGCCCCAATATTCATCTTCTACTTCTTGTTCACTTCTGAAATTGAAATATTTAAAATTCATTAAAAAATATACTTTACCGTAGTTATACGTATAATTCATTAAAAAACCCATAAAGTAATATGAATAATTGTGTGCACAAGTGGTAAAGTATCAATTAACAGTAAGGTTTGCATACCTATTAATTTATGACACATAACAAAACTATGTTTTACAAGCGACTTCTTTATTTTTAAAGTTAAATATCTGTTATCTTTAAAAATGGAATAACTTGCAATGGACATATAACTCTAGACCTAGGAGTCATGTTCGTAAGCAGTATGAGATTGTTAGTTGCTTATATTAGGAAGGGCTTATGGTAGGAAATATATTATGATTAGGAAAATATTGGAGTCCATCCATAGCAGGACCTCTGTTGCTCAGCACTTTATTACAATAATGGGCTTTCTTCACTTACTTGATTTTTTTGATATTGGCTAGCATACAAAATAACAAGCCAAAAGTGTACTGCTCCTGCAACTCCATTTAACTGTACTTCTATACTCACTTGATTCCTTTAAGCTTTTGCCACAACTGATCGGCCGCCGACGTAATTTCTGAGGGTTGCTGAGGGGTGTCAGCGTCGTCCCCGAGTCTGGCCTCTAAGCGCTGCAGCGTAGCGTCAGCGCGTTCTGTCAGCGCTATGAACTTCTCAGTGAGCTGCTGCAGCTCGGCTTCTTTGAAGGAGGCGTGAGAAGAGTTCCGGAACACCGTCTCTAGTCGTCGACATGTTGTGTCGCTCTGAAAACATCGACGGAAATCGTTTTTTAATTCTAACATTGCGTTCATTTCTCTTCAGCTATCTGAAATGAGACATGTGCTATGCGGCTACGCGAGAAACGAACCTGTGCTAGCCGATGCTTCCTTCTTTACTGAAAAATTGGTGATTTTGGATATTATTTAATAACCATGCCTCCCCCTTCCTCTTTAATACGTTACAATTGAACTGGTCAGTTTCAATTAGTACCAACCTGTAGTGCTCGTCCGGAGTTGAGCAACTTCATTACTTTGTAGTCGTGACTGCGCATGCTGGCCTTAATGTCTTGCAACTCTTGAAATGTGGAGTTTGTTCTGTAAACAAAATATATCAGCGGTAATCGGAGTCCAATGTACATGTCATTAGCTTGGGAGAAAACATATACATATATTTGTCGCCATGACAGTGTGTTTTTTTTTTGATGATTTGAGATGTATTCATCGACATGTGTATTTCCTGCCCATCGACCTCGATTCTTTGGGGTCTGCTGTTATTCATGAGCTGCGTTTTCGACATATTCATTTTGAGTCCAACCTCAAGGCTTGCGGCGTTGAGTTCGTTGAGCATGCGTTGCAGTTCGTGGGCTGTCGGAGTGAAGAGCACGATATCGTCGGCGAAACGGAGGTTTGTAAGCCTTTTGCCGCCGACCTCGATGCCACTACTTTCCCAAGAAGCCGTTATGGACTGGAATATTTCCTCCAGGACGCTGGTAAATAACTTGGAGATAGCGGGTCTCTCGAGTGTGTTTATGAAAGGAAAATTACATACTTATTAATAAGCGAGTCGATCAGTTTGTCCAGCACGTCGGCCACGTGCGTGGGGTCGTCCAGCTGCACGCGCTGGCACGAGTCCACGAAACGCTTCTGCGCGTCCATCATCTCCTGCATCTGTGGATAAGACAGTTGATTGGTCATTCCCATTTCTCCACTGCAATCTCCAGTGATTTAATATGCCATTGACAAGAGTTCACACTGTTTACGAGCCACTGCGGGGTGGCAGTGGCGGCGCGTCAAAAATAATTCTTAGGGAAGCCGGAAATAATTTATCTTTCTTATTCTTCATGAGCCGTAGTAAAAGAACTGGACTGGCTGAAAATTAGGCAAGCCGGTGGGAATCGAGTTGTATGGACGCTTCGCCACTGCGGGGTGGGGACATATGGGAATAGGTCAATTTGGTGTGACAGTCGCGGCGTTTAATTACATTACAAGGTTGCTTGTAGAAAAAATCCAATGGCAATGCCTTCCTGATGGTACCTCAAACAAAATACGCCTCGGAAACCATCTGTAATACCGTAAAAAATCTAGATTGTAATGATTAAGTTTTATGATTTTCAGGGTTCGTAAAGTATCCACCAAGCCCAATTAATCAGTAGGCAGTTAATCTGACGCAAGGTCCAGCCAGAATTACGAAACAATTGGGGTGCAGTAAACAACCTGATTGATTGTTTAGCTCACCATGTTGTGACTTATAAGGCCTTGTTCACTTATGATCGTCATCGGCCTTGTATGCTAATGATTCTTTTGAATGGGCGCCATAAAATTATGGATTACCTTCAAGTCGATTTTGTATGTGTTATCACTAAGCCGTTTCGAGAAGGCGGCCTCTAGGTCCGCGGAGGTGAGGCGGGCGTCGCGCTGCCGTCTCGCGAGGGCCCGCAGGCCGTCCGCTAATTCACGTCGGGTTACGTTTATTAGTGTCATGCCGTCTCTCATCAGGGACTCCAGGATGAGACCTCGCCGCCAGGTCTCTGCGTAGGCGCCGCTTACCTGGAAATTAATATACTTGTAATAGGATTTTGACCTTAAGTAATGAATTTATTTATTTGATACACTGATCTTGTCGTGGAGGGATGAATTTAAATATTCGCATATACATGCACGATTCTTTAAGATCACTGTAAAGTTAATGGTACGAGTAAATATCAAATGACAATCCATTATTAAATTTGTAAACACATTGGTATGTGAGCCGATTCAAACTCACGACCTCCGTTTAAAAAACGCATGTTAGTATTGGTTACGTTTTTAGAATTGTAGATAAGGCTTACCTTTTCCAATAAATGTTTGTGCGATGCGATATGAGTTGTCAAATTTACCGCAACTCCTAAAATTCTTTCTTCGCTTCGTTCTATTTTGTCTGTACTTTCTTTAACTGCCGCCTGCAAATTAAAAATAATGCTTAGAATGTTTATTATATGATATTAATAGTGTAAGACGTAATTGACAAGTGATGGTTAGATGAGACTACCAGGTAAGACACGTGTTAAATACTTACTTCAACACTAGTCTGAAGCAGATGCATCCTATGTTCTAGTCTTTCAGCCGCTAATTGAGCTCTTTCCAGTCTTAATGAGAGAGTGGTCTCTACACGATCTGAAAACAATAAAAACAACCCGTTTACCTACTTAACATTAACATATTTAAATGCATCAGGATTCATGACCAAACACGTTACTTGTAATTTGTGTCTTAACCTAGAACTTAAAACGCCCACTGTGTAGAGAGGTTTAAAATAAAATCCTCCTAATATGCATATGCACATATCATACTGATCATCCAAATATTTGACCAGCCATTTCGTAGCATAAGGAAAATCATTATTTTATTTTATGATCGCCCTAGCGTTATCCTTGTACCTATACCTACAGTTCTTGCCTGAACGATACTCAGGGTGCGCTAACATAATCCTCAGATTTGACGTAAACAACAGTTTCTACGGAAGCGAATGCCATCTGACCTTCCAACCCATGGGATCATTGGGATTAGGCCATTTACACGGTGCAAGAGCTTGGATGCGATTTTCATTACATCGCGGGATTTGGTCGCTCTCGTCTCACCTCGGTACCCCGCAGCCAGCATTGTAATCAAATATACAAAAGACCTTTAACTCAATGAGGACGAATACATCCTTATCTCACTGTCTACCTATAACCTTTTAATAAATTTTGGTAGGTAGTGGTTCTTATAAAGGCTGTCTGTTAATGTATTCAAAGAAACCGCTGGCTGTTCACAGTGGTCGTTTAATCATTGATTAAGAGCCCTTGTTGGGTCAATTGGTGCGGGAGAGATATTGCGAAAGTTGCATCTAAAATAGGATATGACACAGTAGGCCGTCACTCTTCAGTTTCCCGGATGAGCAGCAGTGCAGAATGCGCATACGTATGGCCGCGATTCCCACTGTCTTAATGTCAGAAGGGGAAGTACATATGATATCGCTTTTCTTTTATGTTGATACGAGTATATACATCGAAACAGCATATTTCTATTTATTTGAAAAATGCAGTTGCAAGCTACAAACTTAAGCATATATTTAAAGATCCTATAATGCTACATTACAATACTCAATAGCTCAATTACAACTATGCACAACATCAGAACTATGACATTGGAGATGTCTCATTTTGAATCTTGAAAGGTGTTCCTGTAGGGTCCCTGTTCAGTTAGCAATGTCAGTATAGTTAAGTATATTTATTCGTGACATACGGCAGAAATTTAAGTCAATAAGGCGATTATTCGGAACAATTATTCCGGTAAATATTTTTATACCTTTTATATATTCTGCTATATTGGAAATCACATTGTATTGTAAGTACATTTAAGTTATGTATTTGTCCCACTACCATTGTCTTATTATTTGTTATATTTTATTTTGTTCAGTAAACATGTGGCGGCGCCTCAAAAATATTGTTAGGGAAGCCGGAAATAACTTGCCTTTTGTATTCTTCATGAGCCGTGGTAAAAGAACTGGACTGGCTGAAAATTAGACAAGCCGGTGGAAATCGAGTTGTATGGACGCTGCGCCACTGGTAAACACAGTCACAAACAGAACACGAATTTATGGATTATTAATGTTCATTAATATTGATACGGCGCTAAATACATTAACGTCTATATGTGAATTTTCGCAACGCTATTAATTTTTATTGCTGCTATGCTACACATGTACGTACGTACATCATGGCTTATGAATTTTGTTGATGCTCCGATGACTTTGTTAACTTTTTATGTATTATATTGATGAACCCACGTAGGTTCTATTTTGTTCCATATACAATGCGTCCTTGAACTAAATAAGAAATACAGAACACATTTCGTCGTTTTTTTCGAGAATAACTACGCACTAGACCAGATAACATAAATGAATGGAAGACCGCTTAGCCTCTGCGTTATTACTCGTAACTTCTTATGGCGTTTAGACCTTTGCTTCACACAATACAACATCAATAAGTTCAAGTAAAAAGCTAAAGCTACAGCAGGAGTCCACTTACACAGTACAGTAGAGTCCAGTCGATAAGTAGTGTAAAGACACCTATAGAAAGTCCAGAACTGAATAACGATAAAACGTGGCTAAAACGCATTTGTAAAAAAACTAGAAACTAATTAGTACCTATGGCAGGTACAGTCAGCAACAGAGAAAAGGGACCCCCCCGTGCATACAAAACTTCTATGAAGGGGGGGGGGTACCTTTTCTCTGTTGCTGACGTACCTACTCATACTAATTTGCTTTGTATGAGGTTCTGTGATAAAAGGCAGCTATTATTATCTGATTATTGTACAAAAAAATAACATTACAAACATAATTAACCGAAAAAGAAGTTAAGTACAACGGCGAACTTATCACTTAAAGGGATCTCTTCCAGTCTGGAAGATCGCTCGTTAGCGATAAGATCGCCTGTTATCTACCTCTACCTACATGTTGCTGTTTTAATTCTGTATTTGACTGATTCATTTGTGTGAGGTGCAGTGGCGGCGCGTCAAAAATATTCTTAGGGAAGCCGAAAATACTTGGCTTTTCCTATTCTTCATGAGCCGTAGTAAAAGAACTGGACTGGCTGGAAATTAGGCAAGCCGGTGGGAATCGAGTTGTATGGACGCTCCGCCACTGGTGAGGTGTGCAATAGAGTAAATTGTATTATATGTATGAGTATTTTTTGGAGGTAGGGCACAGCAAAATGTCATCTTGCTCTAATTTGGAGCGGCCCAACTAGGGAAGTACCTCCGCTTTGTAGAAGACCACAACCATAATAACATTATTTACTATACAGGTATGTAGTGTTAATGTTCCTGGAGGTGAGCAAGGTTGCCAGAGCTCCCGAAGATGCACTGTGTTGAGAGCGAGGGACGTAAATTTGTCCCTTCTGTTGACAGTGGATCCTCAAATTTTATAACGTGACTCCTTTGGAGTTGCGTTCGTCTATAGGCTGCGGTGTCCGCTTACCATCAGGTGGACTGTACGCTTGTTTGCCACCGGAGTAAGTATATAAAAAAAGTATACCTAGTTTGTCCTGTATGACTTCAAGCTTCCTTGCCTGCTTAGCCTGCGCCGCGCTCACCGCGTCCAGTGTTCGCAGCCGTTCCTCGATTTTGCCCAGCACGCCGTTAAGTTCCTGAAAACACAAATACACCTTTCTTCACTTAACGACTACATTAACTACGCATTTACCCGTAATTACAACGGCAAATTGAAACATATCTTAACGCCAACTATCCATATTATGTTGGTCAACTTGTTTGAAAACCTTTAACTTGCTCTTGTTTGAAGAATAGAAATGTCGGGTTAAATTTGGCGTTGTTGGGAAATAAATCAGTGCTAGTTAAGTCAATATACCCTTTCTTAGCTAGCCGGGACATGCATGGTTTGGTGCCGCTTGGGTTCAGAATTCCAAAAATAACATTCAAGTTTAGGACTTGAACAGACGCTCTTCCATTCGTTTGGGAGAGTGTAATACTTGTATTCATATGTAGATATCGCAAGATTATCATAAATTAAAATGCATTTTGAGAGATTTGGAGCAGCCGAAATGAGAAAGTATTTTACAGAAAACCGCAGCCTTAATATTTAACTTAACACCGCTTACTACTTTTACTACTTGCTATGTAGGTGTGTAGTGTTGTGTTCCTCTCTATTATGTATGGTATGTCTTAAGCGTCAATAGGCTACAGTGTCTGTGTACCATCAGGAAGACCGTATACACGTTTGCCACCGTCGTAGGTTGTAGTATAACAAAAAAAAACAGCAAAAATTTATGAAAGTGACACAATATCACAGCGACATCAACGTCACCGAGCCGCCAAGATGTCACCCTTTTTGGCGTCACGCCCTGAATACCTAATGCTAGGAACGGAGATGTGCGGGAAAATTTATATATTTTCGCCGAAGAAGTCGGTTTCTGTTCTCAGGCTTACTTAGGGTGGGGGTGGGTTGCACCAAACCGTCTGTAATCGTAAGCGGTGTTGTAAATCTGTATGAAAGTGTGACAAGTTTCTATGGGGTGACAGCTGACGGCGCCATACGAGTATTTAACGTTAATCGGTGGTTTGGGCATGTTCAGAGGATGTGTGAAAGCCTGACTAAGAAGACTAAGAAGATTTATGATCAGGAGAAGGAAGGGTCGGAAGGGGGCGACCAAGGCGAGGATATTTTGATAAAATTTCTGCGATACTGAAAAAAGGCCAGGTCCGAAGTTCCCGCAATCGACGAGCTTGTATGAGGAGATGTATGGATGTGGCTGAAGCAAAAGAAGTATGTAAGGACCGTAGTACTTGGCGTTCTTTGGTCTCTGCCTACCCCAATGGTATACGGGCGTGAGTATATGTATGTATGTGTATTTATCCGTCTGTAATCGTAAGTTGGTGCAACCCGCTCTTAAGATGCGTCTACGCTAGGCGAGCCGAGCACGAGCCGAACACAATTCGTCTAGTGTGGACCGTCTTACAAGCCTCGAACGAGCGCGCATTTCCCTTTCCCTTTGTGTTCGTCAAAAAACAGACAATTGGCGGAACACAGCCGAGCTCGCAGTGCGCTCGTTCGAGGCTTGTAAGTCGGTCCACACTAGACGAATTGTGTTCGGCTCGTGCTCGGCTCGCCTAGCGTAGACGCACCTTTAGATTTGTAAATAACGGTGTTGATAAAACTGACCAGGGCAGTGTGTCCGTTGCGCGGGTGGACGCGCAGCGAGTGGGGCTCGGGCGAGCAGCGCGCCAAGCTCAGGCAGGCCAGCGCTACCACCGCGCTTAACATCGCCCTGTCTGTAACAAAACATGACGCATGTTACGGCCCGGCCACGACATCGAGTGCCGGCGGCAGCGGCAGCGGCAACGGTTTTCCTAATACATTGCGTGTGATCCCAACTAACCGCAGTGCGTTGCGCGTCTCGACCACGCAATGAACAGATAAAACGCTTGCCGCGCCGCAATTCTGGGCTGTTATAGAGGCACACGTACACAGCGGAATATTATCTCCATCATATTTTGAGCAGCTATGCTGGTGAAATACCTCGAGCATACAGGATGTTTAATCCAAATGGTTTAGGTTAGGTATTAAGGAAAATGTTAAACTAAAAGAGATACGGAAATTGGTTTTGAGGAGTTCACTTCACCCCATTGGCTTTCGATGAGATTTGTGTGTTGTTATGTAAGAGAGGAATGGATGCATTATACATATCCATGCTGACTAATATGCTTGCCTACATCTTACATGGCTGTTATTTTATGTATTTCGGTTATATACTTGTCCTTAATCCAATATATGTGTGTGTATGTATGTTTTTTATATATTTTGTATTTTTTGTACCTTGTTGTACAGGTTGCTGAATTTGTCTACCTCTGTTAACTTCTTCCTTCTTCTCTCATTTACTCAAAGGAAGAGATTCCTTAAAGGGATAAGTTCGCCTTTGTACATACTATTTCCTTTTGTATTTTTCATAATTGTTTTATGTACAATAAAGAGTTTTACTACTACTACTACTACTACTAATATACAGCTATTTAAATTGACGCTTAATTGTTTCTCTACAAAAGATTCGATATCTTCAAAATTAACATCTTGTTCAATCCCGTCTAATGCCTTGAAGAATCACCCCTCTAATCGGCTGGCACACTCGAGAATTATTCAGTGTCGTTGTTAGCATGTAACCCGCGTCGCCCGTCATTTGCGACACGACGCATTGTCTATATCAAACATCGCCGCAGGTGCGAGGCGTCCTGTTTATATGCATTTATTTATTTGCATTCCGGTGCAGTTCGTGGACCCCGGATGGCCGGAATCATTGTCTCACGGTCCGAGGAAAAGGATAGTTACCGTCTATGAAGCTTTCAGGCGGTTAGTACTTTTTATCACTGAAGGTTTACGCCCCCGCCTCGACCTTTCAACACTGCACCGTCAGCAGATGAAGTCGGATAAACTGTAAGTATTGTCTATAACGTGTTCGGATGGTATGGTTCTGACCTGCTGCTGTCCACACTTACGTAATGCTGGGCTCGTACCATTGTTGTGCCCACATCTATTGTGATAGCTTATTGATAATTTGAATTCCGGGTCGATAAGTTTGATATTCCGTCTTTGCGTTCAGAACTTATGGCACCTAAGAAGCTTTTCTTAGAAACGTAGCAATGTTCGAAATATAGATTTTGGAATTAAAAACAGGCCTATAAGTGGCAGAGTAGCATGCACTCTACGCTACCAGTAGCGGAATCCATTAGTTCCAGTGAGTGAGGATTATTGGGCCACGATTATTATGTGTTGATGGTGTGTCGGAATGAAACGTCACGTCTCGGCATACATATCAATACTGCCAGTATTCTAACTGCATTCAGTCATCTAAATTCGGCTGGACGCGTATATACAAGAGCAATACCGCTTCTAATTCGATGATGCGATATACATATAGGTAGGTACAATGTGTTTGCACAGCTGTTTTGCACAGCTCGATCCAACGGATATGAGATGTTGTATCTTCCTTGCCAAGAATGCCAAGCCTTCCTTGCTTGTTGTATCTTCCTTGCGGACACAAAACTTTTAATTATGAAATTTCAAATTGTGCACATATGTTGCAGCGACAAAAGGCACTTCGCATCAGGTGATCCATAGGAATTTCGAATCTTCCTTGAACGATGAATTTAACTGTCTTTAGATGAAAATCTGGTTCTCAATATGAGTATTAACGCCTTTATGCACATGAAAACGGGTCTACATACTGATTATAAGTTGACCGTTTTGGTCACGTAGCTGCACTCATTCCGGCGCCGGGTGTCCAATTCGTCGCGGGCGCGTATCGGCAGTAATTGACGTCCGATCCGACCCGGGGCACACCGTCCGATTTACGGCGGACGTGATCAATGACTTCTCAAACAGCCATCTATCATTGATTGATACAATAATTACGCTTAATGAGTCTTTATGAAAGGGCGCTTTGCCTCGGTAAAGAAGCGCGTTCTAAACGTCTTACTTAAGGTGACGCCGTGATAAACTATGAAACTCAAACAGTGTGCTGAAATCCCCTCACCTCATCCGCCCCGGTATTTCTTACGCGGCTCGCGATCGAATAGCGCATGACAGAGTTGACAGACAGAGCGCCGCACGGAACATAGACATCAAAGGAGAGGTATTAATTTTTTTAAATACGACGGTGGGAAACAAGCGTATGGTCCACCAGATGGTTAGTGGATACCGCAGCCTACAGACGCGGGCAACTCCATGCGCGTTGCCGAGTCTTTATCAAATTTGAGGATTAATTTGTGCTTTCCACATTTCTTAAATATTTTCTAATTATAACATTACTTTTTAGAATTTGTAATACCTATAAAGATTAGATAAGATTGTGTTTATTGTGTACCTAATTAGAGATGTATGGGTATTTAATAATAAGAATTTTATCGGGTAAAACTTGATACAAATATGTAAAACTATTCGTGCCGACATTATTACCGATGTCAGATTAGGAGGTAAGAAATCAAATATCTATTGTACATGTTTACAGTTAAACCCTGACAAGATTGTATTTGGCCCTGAAATTAATAATAATGAGTGTAAGTCATGTACAGTTGGTACAGTGTAGCTTCATGTTAACAATGTAGAATGTCCAAAAGTTTCCAAATAACCATCCCGCTCTTTACGGAAGCTCTGCGCGTAAAATAGTAAATAAATTATACTACAATAATATTGAAATGAAAAAAAGTGTGGATTATTTGTGAAATATGGCTCGTTGGCGGTTTAGGTATGAATATGTTGATTTTATGTTTTTAATTGCAGACCCATACGTAATAAAAATAAAGACATAGAACCGTTTAATGATGAATTTAAGACCAATATTTGCAATTATTTTCTATCGAGCCGATTTCGTCCAATTATGTATCGAGTCCGTACAAGGTCTTTGAAATATGATGAATATTAACATATATTTTGATGTGCTAGAACAAATAGTTTTTCTTAAAAAACTGCTTAAATAACATCAATTTCAACAAAATTAGGTCTTGACAGCCTCTGCTATGCTACCTATTCATCTAAATCTGATTCAAAATATTCTTCAGATTCGAACTCCGATGATGCTTCATTTTCGTCAGTTGTTGAAGTGTCACTTTCAGTATCACCGACCTCAATTATAAAATGTTCGGCCAGTGATTCGATTATAAGATCTTTTTGCCTATTTTCGTAGTTTGGTGGACGTGTCCCTTAATACGAAAAAAAAAACCTATTGAGTTAAACCCCAAACCAACAAACCAGTTAAATACAACGGCACTATAAAATGTCAGTACCGGACATGTCAACAACCAATAAGCAATCCAATATCCGCAACACGGCGAAGGTAAAATAAATTATTATCCAGGCTTTAAATACATGAATATAATTAAAACTTAACGCCGTGGAATACAAAATTATTTCTAATGAAGATCTGGCAAGCGAAATTATACTTACTGTATAAAATTCTAGCAATCCACAGAGAACCCATGGCATATCGAGTTGCCACTAGCGAGTTAGATAGGTATAAAACCCTACATTGGCAACACATTTTGTAAGTCTTTATACTTCAGTAGCATTTCTCGTGTTGTACAACATATAAAATAATGTAAATTAAAACGATGTATAGAAATTTATGCCGAAGCCGAAGTAGGAACCTCCTCCTTTATAGGGTTCCGTACCCGAAGGGCCAAGCGGAACTCAATTGTTGTCACTCATGCGTCCGTCCGTCCGTCCGTCCGTCGTCTGCCACAAAATTTTGTTCCGAAGAATTTGTCAACTTCCGTTTGACCTATGAACTTGAAATTTGGTGATCATGTTTATTATTACGTATATTTTACCAATAAATACTTAATAAAACACATTTTTTGAGGTTGGTTCGGAACCCTAGATGTGCGAAGTCCGACTCGCACTTGGCTAGTTTTTTGAAATTGGTTAAAAATACTCTTAAAACAGTTTATCAGTAAGACGGTTTTATATCTCAAATACTAAGTATTCGATTATCAAAACTTATATATAACATGACATATTTTCGTTTTCGTTTAAATCCGGAGACGACTCCATGGCATTGTTTTCTTTTCCAACTAGAACATTGAATGACATTTACGAATGTTGTTGAATGAATCTATTTGCGTTTTTACTTACCTTTTATAACCATATTTTTACATTAATCAATTAAACAAGCTTTCCTTTTTCGTTTTGAGTGCTTCCTCGAGTTTTTACGCGAATAAAATAACATTTTAAACATATATTTACGTAATTTTGCTGGTCTCGACGAGCACGGGTCCAACGCTGACAGCGGCCGTCGGCCGATTGACTTGACATCTTGTCATCATTCTTGTATAGAAAACACGGCACGCGCTGGCTTAAACTATAAGGTCGTATACGACAAAACCGTGTTTTTCGATTTAAATAAGAGTTCTAAGTTATTTTATAAAATCCAATTATAATTTTAAAGTGTTTGTTAAGATGAATCTATATTGAAAACTAAGAGGCTTTAACAAGTGCCGTTTGTCTGTAAAATGCGAATCTCTGTTTAAACAGAGGTGTTTTTGACGAAGAAAAGTCTGTTGCAAAAGTTATCCAATCGTGAAAAGCAATTATAAAATTAAAGCTAAAGGTATGATTGATCATGTGAGTCAATTTCGTTTTCATCAGTTGCTTGGTTGCTGAGAAAAATGGAAATCCATGCAACCAATATTTCCAAAGCGTCGTCTTAAGCCTCGTTGACTCCGTCAGTTCACGCTAAAAGAACAATGTAGACTCCAATCCAATCAATGGCTTCCTTTATATTATTTTTTACCTTTAACGATTGTAGGCATTCGAAAATTCAGAGAGGGAAAGCACTCACATGGGAGGACGTCGACCCCGTCCGTTCTGAATTGAAGTGGAAAACCAGATGTTCAATTTAAAGATCAATTAGATTAGATAGAGATGGCGATTAGGATCTCTTCTCGCCAGTTGTTGTTGTGATTTTTATTGACCCTTCCTTTGGCCAACTTTGAGTCTGATTTTTGTCAAAATTTCTATATTTTTTTTCCAGTGTTCACAGAACCATACCTACTACTACTACTACTTAGTGACAGATTTTTTTTTAGGATCTTACTACTTCCAGCCTAAGTTCTAAGCTACGGCATACATCTCGGTGCCGACACTTGTACCTAACCATTACAATTTATTTGCATGTTTGGTTGCAATATCTGCTAAGGACCGAATAGGTGTGAGGTGATTGACTTCCTAAAACCGTCCCACCTTCGTTGTTCGAAACTAGTGCATGCAGATTGTAGCATTTCATCTCAAAGGAACAATGTTATAAGAGTATATGCAACAAACACCTTTACTATCTTCTCTAGTAGACGATAGAGTGGGCGTGATGCAGACGAGCGCTCTAGACGCACTTATATATGGATAGTTATACACAATTACTGTCGGCTCCTTGTCAAAGTTCAGTGGAGCTGGAAGGGAGCCAATGCGGCTAGCGGCGTACTTCCAGGTGGGACCGCACTTTCATTGCTTTTGAATTTACACTACACAGATATAAACTTTTTAAATTGATAATCACATTTACTGCCCTAATTTGTTATTCGTTTTCTACCCTTAACGAAAGTTACGTTGTACTCGAAATTTTGCTCTTAGAAAGAAAGAAAAAATATTTATTCGTGGCACAAATTCAGTACAATACAAATAAACAAAATACCACAATACAAAACATAGCCACGAAATGGCCCCAAATCAGCATTCTTGCTGCTTGTGCATTTTTGAAATCGATTTATCACTGACCTGACAATCATTCTGCATGATTTGATAATGACTATATTCTTAGTAATGTAACTTAAAGTTATATGAGCTGTTGATAAAGTGATAGTAAAATCCAGATATCGCGCTCGTTGGTATTTCGTACTTAATGACCGCAAGAAATTCGTCCTTTCTTCCTGATGTTATTGTGTGAAGTGAAGCTGAAGACTTCCTGGTGAGATCACGTATATTTCTAAGCCGCATGTTTTCGCCGTAACAACGTATAATGTAACGCGTATCTTTGTCTACGCGCACGTCTGCCTCGGAATCTCACAGCGATTCATCCAACATAATGGTCGCGTCAGAACAACGGTGAAAATTAATCGGATTTTTTTGTTGCCGAGTCATGCGGCTTCCGTCCTTAAATTAAATACTGAAAAGGAAGATATCCTTGTGCTTTTTTATTTACAACGTGATATGTGGGTTTTATTAAACGAAATGGATAGACCACCCGACCACAGCTGACTAGTGACTGTAACTTTATTTTAATCTGAGCTGGTTTTAGATGGCAGATACGTAGTTTAATTTTAATGAATACGTTCCAACGTAGAGCATATTTAAACGCTTTAACAATGAACATATTTGTGTAAAGTCTTGGGGCAGGTTTGTTAAGATTAATCGCTAAATTGTCGCTTTCTCTGACACTTCGTGACAAAGAAAACTCTGAGATAGTGAGGTCTATATTTAAAACCCGAGGTTACAACACACGTTCTACAGACGTTAATCGTAATCCGCGTTGAATGAGAGCCCACCGCAACGTCACCATCAGATCTTAATAAAGATAAATTGCAGATCAAGTTAAACAGATGCTTACTAAATCCTTAGAAATTAGCATTCCGATTATAAGTCTCATAACTTACTTTCGTTGATAACGGCTTGATATGGAGGTTAGTGAGGCATGCGCATTTGGGAATATCGATTGATGGTGATGATTCGAAAGTGGTCACAGAAAAGTCAAGTAGTACGAGTAGTCTTTAATTTTAATTTACTTGCAAATGTAGTGGTTTTATATGATTTATTGGTAGGTATGCAGTTTGTAGGCAGTTATTCGGTGTTGGTGCATTCGGTTGCTGTAAAGTAGCAACTTCGTAATCGCGGGCGCGAGCTTGCTTGTCGCTCTTCGGAATGCCGTTTGGTGGCCACTTATTGTAAATTTGCACTGATGTTGCAATTCCATGACTCACCGCAGCACGCAATTATTCATTTTTTAAGATGCCATATTAAGAGATTTTATTAAAACGTATCGGGACTTGCGTAACATATTTGACAGGACCTTCGTCATATAATACTCGTAATAAGGTAATAACCGCTCTTCGAGTTGTGTTTGTTTTTAAACCCCCAATTATATCCGGGAATGCTAGTCCGATGCACGTGTTCCAGCAGCCCCTGTCAAATGGGTGGAACGCATGTCAAAGCACGTCTGCCAACTTAACAAACAACTTAACGCCCACCGCGGCCTGTTAATCTACTCGATGACAATATACTTACGTCGTCAACGAATCACATTTAAATTAAGCACACTGTAGCCACAAAGGATCAGAATATCTTTGAAAATACATATTGTTTGTGTAAGTTCATTTTTGTAACACTAAGCTTAGAGTTGTCCTAGAATGCGTCCACCTTATCAGCTTGCGCTAGGTCGTGTCACATCTCGTCCCCATTTCTGAGACGTGTCGGTGAGTGAAGATTCGACATAGGTACCTACACTAGTATTACTAAGTGTACAAACTTCGCTTGTTCCATACACAAAACAAAAACGATCGTGTAAACATGCGTCGCGTAAGTGTTTGAGTAGCGAAAGTGTGACATTTAAGTGGGCTTATGGGGTGTTTAATGATCGTACTTATCCTTAGTGTTGGTTGTTGGTAATGTTGGTATTGCCACTATCAGGTAGTAAGTGGGTTGAAGTCGGCAGACGGCGCGGCGGCCGGCGTATTGCGCGAACAGCCAATTAATTTGTATACACTTTACTGCAGGATTAGCACGATAATACCAAACGGATTTTGTAAGCATCGGTATACGAAATGTTGTTACTGCAATGTTCTAATTTTAGATCAGGAGGTTGTATAAGTTTTCTTAACGAACGCTAGTTAGCTAGTTACCTAGCATAGATAGGCAGAGCGTAAAGAAAATAATATTTATCTACAAATGTAGAGAGATTAAAAGGCCGATTCGAGAGCGATAACCATAACCAAATATTTTATTAGGACACGTGAGTAAATGAATAACTTCAACATTAAATATTTCATACGGTAATTAATAAAATTCTGACTTTGATGATATTTGATAACATATTCCTATTTCTTGTTACTCGTGTATGTACGATGAAGTTTACAATACACGCTACTTTTTATTTGATTTTGTTATGCGTCCTTGAATAGAAATACTGCTCTATTTTGAGTATATTTACGTACGCCTAATGTTTATATTTATTTATTTATAAAAAAACTACTTATGCATAGACAACAGCTCCAATCAATAAACCGTTTTATTGATTATGCAATTTAATAGGTTTTCCTAGTACACGAATGCAATGCCGTTATCAATTGCTAATAAAATAGCAATACATCGATGACAGTAGGCAGCATTATTTAATTTTAATTGCAATGCTTCATTGCAGTTGCAATTTGAAATGTCAGGCTGAGACATGTTGCGGTGACTCACTCGAATTGCGTTTCAATTCTTTCGTCCAAGGACGGGTATTGGCTTCGCCTTTACAATTCTTACTCGTTAACAGCAAACTTCAACTTTTATTTACAATCTGCTAACTATGTGCCTAAGTTTTCTTTTGGCTTTTTACCACCAACAAGAAAGTCTTCAGTTCCGCGCAAGTTATTTCCGCGTGCTGTGTGGAGCATGTATTTATTTAATTAAATTGGCCAGTAAAGTATGCTTTTATCATAATCCTTTGTGTGTCATATTCAGGATTGAACAACAAAGGATGTCTCTCAATTTCTCTAAATATAAGGTAGAGGGCTACTTTCTTAGGTCGAAGTATAACCGCATGTATAGTATATAATTATAGCGGTACGGACGAAATACTTGACCGTTTACTTATGTTTTTTGGGAAGATTCACCACGTCACACCACGACATTCCCAACAGACACATGTTAAGATAAAGAGAGAAAAGTTTTCCTTGTCCATATCTTTATTGACATGACATTTTATTTCACCAGACATAATTTTTTGAGTGAGACCACTGAGTTAAAGATCTAATATCAGTCTAATATATCTTTTATTTTTTCTGCTACGAAAAAGTTGGGACTTTTTATGGGTAACTGTGGAATAACTGTGTGTGCTGGCTCTCCGATTCCATTAAAGAACTTACGTGTTTCATGCACCTATTGGAAATACTACGGATATTATACAGTAGGTACACACATAATTAGTTTAAGGCTTTCTTATTGCAGCGAAACTACAAACGCGACACAAAAAATCCGCTAGGCGGCGCAACATTATCGTAATTCTCCCCAGTAACAAACACAATTACATTTTACACACACTATCTCACTTTACTGTGACAGGTCACTGACCTCGTTTTTTTAATGATTGCTGTAACTTAGAATTTGAATATGTGACAGACCTTCTTTGTCAAATTAACCAGAATAAGCCAGAGTGGCGCACGTGATAATTAGGTTGTCAACCATTTAAATTTAGAACAGATTGTTATGACATTCAAGCAAAAGAGTGTAGACTTGTCATTGCATATCTCTGTCTCTGTTGCGCAGTTTTGACAGATTTCACTTAACTAAATAAGGGCTAAATTTTATCACGACTCGACACAAAAAGTCAAAGTTGCAAGCCACAAATAAGTAGCTTAATTTCAACCACTAAGCCAAGTACATTGTGGTGTAATTAGTAATCGCTTGCTCTCTAAAGCACAGGTCACAGGTTCGAATCTCAGGCAAGAGCAAGTGTTTTTTTTTTAATTTTTAGAGCATAAATAATTATTGAGCGTTATTTTGGTAAATAAATATTTTGTACTTTTTTTATTTTATTTAGAAAAAGATTCAACATAAATATTTTGCCCTGCTAATAAAAGCTTACAACTTTATTTATTAGTTCTTTATCTTATATCTTTAAACGAGCAATTCTTGTATATTTATTTATTTATATGTTTATTTATATATTTATTTCGGGGATCTCGGAAACGGCTCTAACGATTTTGACGAAATTTGGTATGTGGGGGTTTTCGGGGACGAGCAATCGATCTAGCTAGGTCTCATGCCAGGGAAAACGCCGAGCAAAGCTTGGTCGCCCAGATATTTATTCTTTGTTTATCGTATGGCCTTTATTTCGAACCGTGAGATCTTCGAGAAGACAGTACGGTTCATAAATCCATCTTAAATAAAATTCAAGATTTATTATATAATTTATTATAAACATAAAACATAAGACTGAGGGATTATAATGCGTGCAACCACAGTGCGTCTACAACAGTTTGTAGCCTGTCTCTCAATAAGCTGAGAAGACGTTGATAATTATGTCAGTTCCCCGCATTTCCTCCCATATTTCATTGCAGTATCTATTGCTTGAACTGCTTCTTTGGTTCTTTCATGGTGATGATCCCACTGTTGAACCATTAAACCCCAAAGATTCTCAATCGGGTTCGAATTTCAGGCGATGGCATTACATCATTACATTTATGCCTGGATGTAGCTGTAGAGTAAACCACTCCCAAGTGACCCGTGCTGTATGGGCCAATTATCTTGAATAAAGTCAGGAAAGTCAGTAGAACAATTTGCAGCATCACTTCGTCCAGTAAATTCACGTAAACATTTGCGCATGATGTGGCTATGAAGTGAAGTTCACCGAAGTCGCTGATCATAGATCTGAGACCGCGACGCCGTCACCAGATATCCTCCCCCACATACTAGCCGTAAGCGGCCAGAATTCCTCAGAGCTTTGGGCCCTTTCTATTTCAGATATTATCCGAGGCATCTTTTCATTTAAATTTGTATTATTCTTTTTTTATCGTTTACGTTGATATATTGGAATAATTACACAATGCAATAATATCACTTTCATCGTAATACTGATGTCATTCTGCTTTTCATTGAACTGCAGAGCAAATTGAAGTCGAATAGCGTCAAAACTTTGGCAGGATTACGGTCCGTTTGGGCATATTTATTTTGTTACAATACGAAGCTCAATATATTTAATAATTTAAAATATTGTATTTGAAATACCAAGCTTGAATTTAATTTGCTAATGTCAGATGTCAAACTATGTGTCAGGCGCTATGAATATACTCACACATAGACATAAAATATACAATATGCTATATGAAGGAGTGTGACCCGTATAATGGAAAAAAATTCCACATTCTAAAAATACTCAATGAAACCTTTTGTAATAAGAGAGGGTTTAAAAAGGAAAAAAATGATATAATGATAAGCTTTATTAGCCACATTTTATGTTTTCCACTATCTCGAATTGTAAAAGTACCAGGAAAACTATTTTAAATGTTTATTCGTCGATATGACTCACCAGTAATTTACCCTGGAAATGTTAATATCATCTAGTTACTGGTATTAAATATGCGATTTTTATAAATGTCAAACTGCAAAAAGTGCGACAGACGTCCGTCCAGCTCGAGGCCCAACGGCCATCTGTCTACTAAAATGAAGCGCGCAGTTTGCTTTTCTGATATTTTTGAGTTTTGTTAAATATAAAAACATTTAAAAAAAAATTAGCCGTAAAATGCACTTCTTCGCATCGTTTCCTATCTATTGATCTATTTTACTCGAGTCTGAGTTGGATATATTTTATATACGACTCACAATAAGATCAAAATTTACCTGTTTTTGCGATGTGAGATCATCGAGCGAAGTTTCAAATATCGTGTTTTCAGCCTTAAAATACACTAGACCGACTCTTAAACTATAACATATCTAAATATCCCATCAATAAAGTGAGTATTTAATGGTTTAAAATTGAATGAAAAATACTATGATTTCGAATAACGTGGTCTTAATGTTTTGAAGTTGTTGAACCCTTTGGTTTACGTATAATAATAAATCGGTTCAAAGTGGGGTGGCTATCGCGTGACTAAGTATCATTTTCTAGTGTTATAAATTAGCGTTTTTGTCTATATAAATCTGTTCTGTCGGCCATTTAATTCAATTATAGCTAATCTCTTTTTGAAAGCATTTTCGAAACCATAATGACAAATAAAATACAAGATGGCTTCTTCTAAATTAGGATATAATCCTCATAATCACTTAGTTTTCAGTAGGTAGTTAATTTCTCCATGTATAATTGCTTCTTAAAGTGTAACGTACAATTTAATTTTATTTAAATAAATTAAATATGTATAAAAAGCTGAGAAACATTTCGTTTATTTGAAGTCCCATTGTTTGACACGCGACAAAACCTACAAGCTATTACATAAACTGTCTAATCCTTTTAAACCTTCACTTTATCAACAAAGTGTTCCACTCATCCGTCTTACTTCACCCCACGATAATAACGACATATACGCCTAAGAAACCCATAGACGCATACGGCCTTGGTGTATGAAGTATGTAGTTATTGCTGGCGACAAAAAGCTTAACATTTTCGTCGTTAATCTCTTTATCAAATAGTTGAACGGCTCCAGCGGGGGCCGCGGCGCTGGTGCATTGTGCAACCTCAAGCTGCATATTTTAGTCACTTTAGTCGCATAATTGAATGCACCCACTACAATGAAATTCCAAAAACCAGTGCGTTGAGTTGAGTCTGACACGTTGCGTCAAAATTCACTAACCTACCATAATGGTCACAACACTGTGATTGTAATTTTAAGTTTGAAGTACGTAAGTACGTTTGTATTAGGACTTCCTTTCTCAAGGATTATTGAATCTTCCTAGCAAAAATTCGGCCCGTTCATCCGCTAAGGCTAAGGAATTGCTATTTATCGGAGTTTCCTCAAGCAGAGGGAGAAAGGTAAACTTATACGTATACCTCTTCACGTTACTTCACTGACAAACTTTTTAAAACGTAATTATTTTGATTGCTTTTTTTGTGTTTTGTTGATTAAGTATTTTTGACAAAGTGAAACGAAGGTCTTTGCTTCAGTTTCGACAAAAATGCTTTCTTATGTATACGGATTTCCGTTTGTTCTCCTCTACAGGCTGCATTTCTGAACAGATTCTCGTGAATTTTTTTGAGTAGATACGGTGCTTCCTTAGATACATTATAACGAATTTGTGATAGAGTCATGTTTTGGAAATTTTCAAAATTATTGTTTTTCCAATGTTTTCTTATGTTTCTGTGGCGGATTTCGGTTTGTTCTCCTCTACACGTCGCATTTCACAACAGATTCTCGTGAAATGTTTTGAGCACGTTAGATACTTATATAATTTTTTTGGGCGAGTCACTTTTTGGAAAATTTCAAAAAAAGATAACATTCGTGAGGTCTACAGCTCACACAGCTGCTATTATAATAAGGGTACTGGCGACAATACTTATGCTGCGTCCGAGCCTAGCTGGCGCACGCCTACCGCTCCATGTAAAGCCTCTAATCAAACTTATCTCTGGGACAATACCGCTGCCTAATGACATCGTGCTAACACTTTTCAAATAGCTTTAAAGCATATTTTATGGCACGTTCGCCTGTGGCTACCTGTCAAATATGTCACAGGAAATTTACCCATAAGGCTCTTACACTTTTTTTCTGTCTAAACTAAAGGAAGAACTGGGTCTCTAAACGTCATAAACGAGTCCAAAATTGACAAATGTTCAATTTACTCGACTGTTATGTAGGTGCATTGACCACGCGTAATTATTTTTTTTAACACGGAATTAAAATGTATTTACAGGGTGTATAGTATAACTTAGTAAGTAATACAAATCTAGTAGTAATAGAATAATTATAGGAGAATGTTAGAGCTACAACCAATAGGACTTCATTGTTTAAGTATTTACCTACATACATAAACATAAGTATTTTTTTAAATTTATTATGGCAAATTATTGGTGTTACATTGGTCTATCAACCAGTGGAACAGAAAGCATGAAGAATAGACTAGGCTAGGTAGTTGTTTTCTAGCACGGAAGCGTGTCTGCGGTGCCGAGGGGTCGAGACCGCAGGTTCAATGTCTCAGTAACACGTCAGCGCTCTTTGTCGGTAACAAAAAACAATAGCCATCGGTGACAATGAACAGATAATGTGTAGTAAAATTTAAAAGCTGCCATCGGGGCCACCAGCCGGTAAGAATCCTCGTTTGTTTTTGATATTTGGTTTCATTTCGGGTGGCCCATTAAAATTGATTTTTTTGAACGATTTTTATTTTATTGTTATTTAGACATCCACACGCCCGCTAATTGACCTTCGTGGGTTATAATTTCGGTGTCTCGCGAGGCTTAGCGAACCGGCTTCGCCGTGACATTATCTTAATTACAACATTAGCATGATGATTCGCTTTGAATAGGTGGATATCGCGGGCTGCCATCTCGCAGCGACATTTTGCGCTCCACTATCCTCATGCAAATATAATTGGGTACCTATTGAGATTTAGAACCGTATTGTGACCGCTAATACCTGGACATAAGACACGGTTTACTTTGTGGGTGTTGAGTCCTTAAATGTAACGGGTAAAAGCTTCTAAAGTTCTAAAGTAATCGGAGAATTCCATTACTAACCAAATTCCTACATTTTAGATTACCGGTGACTAAATTTCTTAGAAACGTATGGCGGATTCTGGGCCTATCCGGTGGCTTGACCAACTAGCGAAGCTTTTTGTTTTCATTTACATAGCTTAAGTTTTGTTTTTCTAAATACCACCTACGTATTCCCTGAGCCCTTGCAATTTACACGTATTTTCGTGTCTATTCAAAAAGCAAATGTTACGAAATGCAAATGCCGGTACTTTCTCTCGTCTCGCAACTGATACGCTGGAAGTATGGAGGTTAAGAAAACATTACATCTCCGTATGAGATAGGATGCGAAACCTTTATATATGTCACACGGACATTTTAATCGGGCAGAATTTAATCCTCGCCGAAGGACTTAGTGAGTTTAAATTTGTCAGATTAAGGATTATGAAGGACTTTTTTTTAGCTGGACATTGACCGCGTTTAATATTACTTACCATTGGCCTTTAGCTTGTGGAACTCGCTCGAACTTTGTGTCCGGTTCTGAACGTAGTTACATATACTCGTATATAAAGGAGGCGTTGCCGTTAGAACTCAAAATAGTTTTCTTCTAGATTTTATTTGACTAGACAGTTTGAGTACCACTCACCTGTCTTGTCTATACATATAACTACTTAACGTTCAGTTAACTAACAGCCACCTCGTAAACGAAAGGGATAATGAAACTGGTATTTGTTTATATGAATGTCTGACATTATCTGTCGCGCTCAGGACAGGAGTTGTTTGTGGAGCAAATACGAGACACTTGTGGCGCGGGAGCGGGAGCGCTAGCCGCCGCCGCCGTGTTTGTTCAGGGCTCGTGCATGACTCGCGATCCGGTGGCAAAGGCCTCGAGAGGCTACCGCGCGACCACTTGGGATAGGTTGTTATACAAACAACCAAACTAGCTCACATACTAGCTCTCGGACTTGAAACACGGATCATTACCGGGAGGCACGCTTCGCAAAACCTCTTACATTCATAATATGGTATGTACAGTTTGTAGCGGACGCCGATGCACGACGAGATATCCCGGGGCACTGTTAAACAAACCGCAGGATACTTAATCACACCGTGCGTTTATTGAGCTGTGCGATTTACCGGCGAAAGTCATCGAGGCAGGGCACCGAACACGTTCCGCGTATGAACAATATTTATGGCTGTTAATTATAAATTGGCCGCTGCGAATTGAATTTGCTCTATACGAGTACTTCCCGCAGGGAATAATACCGCTAATTATAAGTTTAATAATAAAGTAACTGAAGTTATTACAAATCTCTGCGCCGTTGTTTCAACGACAGACATTATATTCACCTTCTGTTGCTCGTAGCTTATAATTAACGCCACCTCGGCTGCTTGCGATGAATAAAGCCCTTACCTAACAGATGCTTAAGGCCCTACATGATAATTATGATATCTCACTTACGTATTCGATTGACTTATTAATATAGAAACATTCAATTATCGCATTTTACGTAACGAGTTTATGTATTGGGTTTAATTGGCAATTGAAAAAGTAGAGATTTATAGACGATCAAAGGTTCCTTCAAGCGTTTCCTTGACCGGTATGAAATCATCGGTGTTGCGCGCTAACGAGTGTTTGCTCTGGTGTTGCCCTTCACTTGAGCGCTCTCCCACGTCGTTATGCAATGATAGGGCTACAGGGCCATGGCAGCTTTCAGGCACCCCGCTACCAGTCACACTAATAATTAGCCCTAAGTTATATCGCTCTGACGAATTATGATATCAGAGGCGGACGGTAGCGCTGCAGACCGCTTCGCCAGTTAACTAATGTCGCCCCACTAATGTCTTGATTTATGCCTTCGGGACTAGTTCGTTCACATTTAGTCCCTGAGAATTCTAATTCAATCCGGTCTGGACGCTGTGACATCCTTCAATTCTAAAGTTTATTTAAACAGTTAATGCTTTTTACTGGCAGTGCCACTTTACAAAGGTTAAAGTTTAAACTTTATGCCTCGGGTTCCTGCTTGACGCGTAATTGAAATATGATCTAAGCTTTATATACAGGCAGAGTCGATAGATCTTTGTTACAAAGACAAACATCAATCTATCAATCTTTGTGGTTCCTTGGATGTTTTGTTTACGTGAAGTCTGTTGCTAAATAAATATAATTTTGCAACGCTCAATTGCTCACAGCTGCCGCCCTTCATGCTTTGATTACAATACGTAGTTGCTTAGCTAGGCAGTAAATGTACTCAAATACATGCATATTAGTAACAGATTTGCCAAATTCAAAACGTAGTTAACGGTACCGAACCCGATTTCATCCAACTTTGATATTCTATAACATATTGAAAATTAGCTAAAAATTTATAGTTTATCAGTGAATTCAACATTCTGCATTTTTCACGCGTATCGTATGCCCTGCTCCATTACACATTCGACAGTGCTTTTTGGTGTGAATTTTATGTACCATGTTTCTTTTCGTCGCATGTCATTATTATCACTCTTGCAAAAGATTCCCATGGCCATAGAACCCAATATTTCAATTCTCTCCAAGTTTCAGTTTTCTAAAGTGAGGTCTGCAGCTATGGGGTTGGTGAATGTTGGCTAAGATTCGTATGCATTTCGTTTGCATGACAAAGATCTGGTGGATATCAGTGCTGTGGGCCGATAGTAGCTAGGAGACCATAGCGCAGCCAAGCGACTGCTTGCGAGTGGTAAGCTGCCAGGGCGCACTCTAGACCGGTATTTGCTTAAAGCATATACGAAACGAGATAGTTTGTTTTTAATTTTTTCTAGGTGTGCTTTCAAGTTTAAATGGCAATCTAATGTTAGGCCTAATAGGGTACAGTCGGCTACTTCTTGTAATTTAAGATCATGTGTTATTAGTGTTATAGTGCTATTTATTAAATATCTCTTTATTCATTTTAAAACTTAGGCTAGGTTGTTATAATATCTCTATGAAAAGTAAAATATAAAAATACACTTACAAAACATAAAAATATTATAAAAACCTAACCTAGGGTGCCGCCGGCAGCGAGGCAGGGCCTAAGCTACCAGTGGTCAGGGCAACAGAGAGAGGAACCTCCTGACAGTCCTGACTATCCGCGCCGTGTCCAGGAGTACCGCCTTCTGAATCTGGCCCTTGACCCAACCATCTAGCGAGTCTCTTGAGGTGTTGGTCGAGACTCTTCGCTATTAGCCCGTTCGCAGAAACGACTATCGGGACAACGATCGTTGAATCAACATCCCACATGGCGGTTACCTCGTGTGCCAAGTCTAGGTACTTACTAGGTATTTATTATATTGTTAAGGACATCTTTCTCTACAACTATGCCAAAATCCGCTTATACACGAATTATTTCCGCCAAGTTTTCCTTAATTTACTGAATCAGTAGCTTTCGTCACCAACTATGAATTATTTTTGACTGCCATTTGTATTTGTACGAATATATATTATATTTCATACGAGTATCCATAGAGTCATTGAGTATTGTGTACCTACATCTAGTAGCACTAATAGATTTCAAAATTCTTCGAAGCTTCAAGTTCAGATATTATCCCCTGAAAAGACAAAAACGGGAAATCTCAAGTTCTCTCGCGGATTTTTCTCCACGAAGACATGTTTTTTCGTCACTGTTGTGTACTACAGGCTAATGCACAATTTATTAAGCTTTAATATTGCCCTTGACCATACCACAAAATGCGAATTACTTACGGATGGAGTACATTTTCCAAGACAGCGGCGACTCTAGAAGCTGCTAGAAGGTCCTGGCCTGATGGGGGCTTTTCGCAGACGAAAACAAGGCCTTCAATGAGTATTCGTACCAAATTTCATCAAAGTTTATTGCCTCTCGATTTAGTTTATTACTATTAGAGTCATAAACACTTGCAAAAACAAAAGTCGTCTCTCCTGTGGTCAATAGTTAACGGCTTATGAGCATGTGAGTTATGATTTTATTACATGGATTTATAGAACCGGAGACGCCGTTTATGCGGGTTACTAGACCAATCCAAAATTAAGTTTTGTAGCCCTTAACTTTTGATATGTCCACAGGAAAGACGCGAACCTAAATCTGTTTATGACCCATTAGTCAGGTGCTAAATATTTGATACCCGTGCCGATGTAGAATGAAACAAACACTGTACTGTGCCGCAAATGTAGTTTGGTCGTTTATGCACCCGCAGTCGAATTATCTAGCGAAATTATTAAGCAGAAAATGGGTGTAAACATTTGACTGCTCACTATAATAGTCATTGCGTAGTAAATCTTTACAACTATTCCAATA
This sequence comes from Cenopis cana, assembly GCA_951800055.1. Lineage (NCBI taxonomy): Eukaryota > Metazoa > Arthropoda > Insecta > Lepidoptera > Tortricidae > Cenopis > Cenopis cana. Next base: position 15,161,391 of record OX637479.1, on the reverse strand, counting down.
ATCACGTTTACTAAACTGTTCTCTGAAATACACTAATTTAGTAATAACTAGAAACGAATGTAGGTAATGTGTTTATTCCTGTATTTACGATATACCAACGTAATGTAATTTGAATATGTATATTCAATATCAAGACATTGTACATTGCTACGACTGCACGTATAAATATTAGGTAATGTAAAGTTATCGTAGAATTAAACGACAATATATTTGATTGATGGACGCAGTGTGACTCCCGGACCGTGTGATTTATAGTTCAGATGAGACCCTTGCCTTTCCTGCAGAACTACGAGTACATCTTCATTAAAGGGCAGTGAAAAGTTAGATAGAATTTATATATAGGAATTCAATTGATAATCTATATACCTCCCAGAATTTTTCACCGTGTGGCTACCCACACGTCTAAAGCCTCTAAAAGCTAAAGGCAGTCGATATTACTAATAGTAATACGTTACTATTGTTAACAAGTTGGTTATTAAACAGTGAAAAGTTCCGCGGAATAATAACTTGCCAAGCAAAGAAAGTTGTGGCGTAAAAAGTTTTGATTGACGCTGCTTAGTTTCCAGAATGTCTGCTTCCCCATTTTAAATAGACTGACAGACACATGAAAGAAGACAATATTGCTATTATAATAGCTATTCCTGATATGCCACTTTGGCTATGGATTTGATCAGGAGACGAATAAGCTTTCTGATATCTGTCAAGTGTCAACATTAAGTGCTAATATTCGTTTGGTCTATGAAGGGGTTCATAACGTTAATAGCATCTTTCACATCAACTCGAATATGTATGCTGTAATATGTTTTGCATTTATACCCATTGCGGTCTTGCCTCAATAAATCCTGGTTATACCGTGACGGTACGTGTGACCTTTTTAACCCGCTTCATCCTTTTATAATTGTCCCTTTACGTATATTCGTATCGAGAACAGTCTTATTCTTTTCTTATGTACTGATTATAAATATAAATCGGAAATTTTATAACTATAATTAGGGTTAACGTAACTGGGCTAGTTAAGTTTACGGTACACCTTAAGTCACAATTTACATTTCTTAGATACCTTACGCGTATCAGATAATAAGGCTCTGAAAGAAGTTGAAGTGATTCGCTAATATGGACTTTATGACCTTGTCATTTATAGTTAAGAAGAAGTGTTGAATAAAAAGATTAAATAATAAACTTTCAATATTGATAGTATTTCGATTGCCGAATGTCGACTTTTTCGTAACGCCTCCGTCTCGGTTACATGATGTGTAGGCAAATTACCTTTTGCTTTATTACACCCATTAACATTATGGTTATGAACCCCATTAACCACACTTTTATTAACGTAGTAAAATCAAAGTCTGGACCGCAATTATATTTAGTATTTTTATATGACCTAGCTAGTCTTTTTAATCGAATTTAAAGTCATAACAATCGCAATCCTATTTACACAGGCACGGTATACTAATCCCTAATAAAATTCTGTTACCTATTTGACTAATGACAACTTTATCACTTTATGACACCAATTAAAACTCATTTATATGGATATCTGTTATTTTCTAAGGTCGTCATATTTTAGCGGTTGCAGATAAAAGCGAATTTTATTGCTCAAGCTCCGGATGCATAATTAAAATTATGAATATCTTTAATAATGACTCTGTTTATGTTTTATGCAAAGTGGATTTCATAAGGAAAATAATTATATATATTTTTTGCTTATGTTATGAGTATCATCGAAATATTATTTAGCCTTTTAACGGTTTCTTATTTCTATGGTACGCTTAACTAAAAACTTTAATCAATTTATATTTGCAACTTTCCATACGTATATTACCTATGGTAATGAATGTACATATTGCCAATAGCTATCAATCGAAGGTTTGGAAGATGTCAAGCTCTCGTGTTTCGCTTACTTACCGATAAAATCTCATATGTTATTAAGCGCCGCTAAACACTATACTTTTACTTAAAATTAACGTTAAGTAAACAATTGATATTCGCACGTCGGATGTGCACGCAATCAAAATACACAACGCAAGCGATAAGATAAGTCACCGACCTAGGGTTGCTTCAGACGCGCAGGTTATCCTAGGGCTTCATACACTCACTGTTTGCTCACTGGTCATTTCACAAACGTAAACGCGCGTGTTTGTTTACAAGGATGCGCGACAGGTGCGCGCGCCGCAGCATCCGCAGCGGCTGTGCGCGCCGGCGCGGGCGCAGCGCACGCCACGCGCCACGCCCCGTGCGTGCGCGGCGCGATCCCCGCCCGCCTGAAGCCTTTCAGGCTTTTTCATTACGTTTTCCCCTACTTCATTCTTCATATTTAAGCGACCAAGCTAAAGAGAAAAAAAAAACTTCTTGCTGATTCAAATTAAATTAACGACGGAAAGAGACGTCGCTTAGGTATCGCTTTTTTCATGTCTATGTCATTCTGATTCATACTTATCTTATTCATAGAGATGTAAATATTGGAGCGCTGAAGTATCGGTTATTCATTCATGTTTTATTTTGTGGGTACGTATGTAAAAAGGTTAAAAGTATGTAAAATGTGTTGACGTAAAGTTAGGCATGAAGAGCGTTCGAATAGTATTTCTTATTACTAAGGCGCTACACTGAGAAATTTGGAGACTTTGAAACGCTGGCTGTCCTGCCCAGACTAGCAAACAGTAGGGGCTGATTTTCAGATATATGATTCTTGACTATATGATTGTGGTACTGACAATAGCGAAACATGATTGCTTAAAATGTTCTCGATAGAAAATAAATCCAAAGTCGAGTCTATATTTTCCTTTTTTCCTCAGCCTGCTAAAACAACGCATTATTAAAAGACACGATTAAGTTAATATGATGGTATTTTACCTCGTCTAGGTCTAGGAAATTTAATAAACCTGCACAGTGCACACAGTCAGATATTTAACGAGATCTGTCTAAAAAGACATTCTCGGATAGGGTTGCATCCCGTTTTGTCGTGAGCGAAAAACAAAGGGTGTCTCTTTCAATCGATATATCGCCTTAAACTTATCTAATAGGTACTAACGCCAATCCGGTGTGGGTATTTAACTACCTACGTGAAAACTGAAAGGCTTTGAAAGGTAATTGGAGAGATAACTCCCGTTCATTTTATGTAGAAGCTTATAGACGAGGTGTTAATTCTGCAATTACTTTAATACTAACTTTCTAAGAACACCTAGAGAGACTACTATAAAATGAAGCTACTCGTATGAATGCTTAGTCCCCGCAGGCACACTATTTACTCCAAGGTATGTGAAGAATGTTCAGTGAGAATATTTAACATTTATACGTTCTCACTAAATTTTTTCGCTTAAAGAGGACACCTCTTTGAGTGCGTGAGAAATACCGCAGTCAGAGCCCATAAATTGTAAATTGAATTTTACTAAATGCGTCCCTTGATTAGACGCTAATTAAGAAAAGATGGTATTTCAATGTGAGTAATGTTAGTTTTATGGTGAAACGACGCGTCGCGTGTGTTTGTATGCGATGTAGTTAATTCAAACACTTGTGTCGCTTGCATCATGTCGTAAATATTAAAGTTCTCAAACGCTCCATCGATGAACGTAATCAATATTGGTACTGTTGCTACTTTCAATTACATGCCTACGCTTTCCCTTCAATGTTTTCATTGGTGCAAATGCTAATATACTTATAAGTAGTCAGCATCAAGTGTAAGTTATGATTTGGTGCGGACAGCCTCCATATAACCGAGGAATCAAAATGCGAAAGTAAACATTGAGTAGGTGTTGTGTTGATACCGAGATATACCACCAGGGAATTTTGCTATGTACATACTGGCTGAACTCTTTGTATACTTAAGTATTTGCATCATACAGTTGCCTGGAAAACTTACTTGAACCACTTATCGCGACAGACATCTTGACATCTTGTTTGCATTAATATGAATGATATGGTTTATGACGTTTTATATAGGGCTTGCATTCCGGAATTCCGGAATCTCGAAATTCCGGAATCTCGGCCAATTTTTCCGATATTACAATTCCGGAATTGGTACACTCGAAATATCGGAAATTCCGGAATTGGATTTGATGAATTTAGAGAGAGAAAATAGAGTATTTTGTTTGTTTATTCTTAAATTTCACTATGTAAAACTGAGGAATTGTTCGCCTATCACCAGATTCATAAACATTTTGTGAATAGATTTCAAACTGGTATTGGTATTGGTATTTCATAACGTATAGTATACTCCTCCTATCCGTATTTTGGATACGACGATCACTAAACTCCGCCGTTAGCTGCGCTCGTGTGCTCTAGTGTGGCTTACGTACCTAGCTGTTCGTATCCACGAAGACCCGTGCACTGCACGCAGTGGGTACGTGAGCACACCATTGACATAATTGTAGCTGATCCGCTTCGCCGCTGGTGGTCGCGCTTTAAACTTATCCCACATAGTGGACCAATGGCTGGACCTCCGCAAAGACCGCCACACCACAATGACCACTCCTGTGTCAGTATGGCACCCGCATCCATCGGACTCCCGCGAGCATTGTACACTCTCGTAGTCACTTTCTGAGCCTTCTTATGAAGCCCATGGTGAGCGACCACGTTTTAGTGCCATATGTTATCACTGGCAACACACACTGGTCAAAGACCCTCATCTTGAGGCGTGGAATATTGGATGAAAAGATGTGCTTCCTGCCTGACTCCCCGCTAGATTTCGAGTTCCGGTCCTGAAGTCGGACTGACATGGTGGCGTCCTCGTACGAACACTTCAGTAATTCGATATAGTGGTAGCCTATTTGGCACCGCTGCTGAGATTGTAGTTTTGTAGTATCACCCATGTTTCGATCGAATCAACTAGGTGTTCTCATAACCCACAAACACTAAACAGAGGGACAAGTGGTAATCTTCAATCTTCTGTATAACTTAACGGAGCCTATGGATGTGGTCTATGGTACTAAAGCCTCTTCGGAAACCGGCTTTTTCGGGAGGCTGGAATTCATCTAGCCTGCGTGCGAGATGGCTCGTAATGACTCTTGGAAACAGTTTGTAGACATGGCTCAAAAGCGTGATGGTTCGGTAGTTGTTCAGTAGTGTGTTGTCACTTGTCAGTGTTGTCACCATCCTTGAAGAACAGTGCCACCTCGCCTGTTTTATGCTTTTGAAACCTCGTGCATTTTTTTCGAATATCACGAGTTTAGTGCTGATAATGAATTAATGACCATACCTATATGACTACTAATTAATCACATTTAGCACTCAGCTAATTTGATCCCGGAAAGCCGTTAATTTATTAGGTAAAGTGAAAAAGTAAATTGAAAGTACGAAATATCTTAATATTTTTACTAAAATTTAAAATATAGGCTACCTTATTTGGATATTGCCTATAAAACGATAATGATTATATTTTTAGTACATTTTTGTGATATCAATTTAGTTGAAAAAGGAAAATTTCCCAATTCCGGAACCAGTTCCGGAATTCCGGAATTGGAGACCAATATCGGATACAATTCCGGAATTGGAAAACCGTCCGATATTGCAACCCCTAAGTTTTATAACGCTTAATTTGGTCTAGGTTCTCTATACAGAATGCTACAAACGGGACCTCATATCATTGGTTCTAACACTATAATATCGGCAAGGGTCAAGGTTTATTTATTTATTTATTTGTTTATTTTATTTAACACACCAAGAGTACCTAAACTACATTATCAAAAGAATGTTTTAGGACACGAAACATACATAATAGTAGTTAATGCAACTGGTAGATAATGAGGGGCATTAAAACACGAGTGTTTTAATGCCTAATTATGTACAGTTGCATACATTACTTTATCTACACGCAGTAGACACATATTATAAGTACTCTTAGATGGGTTCGGACACCGAAGTAAATAAATACAATAATTGTATTAATACAACCTTTTTTACACGGTTGCGGAAATGTCGAAATTAGAACTGGCAACCGATACCTGAATGTTATTTTAAAAAGTAAAGAGTCCTTATTCTGATTATCATGTCGTACTAACTCAAATTTCGTGCGATATATACTAAAAAAACATCGAGCTGACATTTCGCATCGACTGAATTTGAATTTTCAGTGATACTAGAATAGGGACATATCAACTTTGACATTTAAATTTTGACAGTTTTGTATGACGTTTAATATAATATTATTAAATAGGAAATTAAAATTATATTACTGCTGTAGCCTTAGCCACAGATAAGAAAATTGACTTTAATACATTGAATGTTGAAAAGAGAGTCATTTTCTACGGTTTCCGAACGCATATTAGAGGATTATGATATGTGTGTAGATAAATATACAGTGTGGAGTTTGTTCTTTATATATTATGTACCAATAATCGGGCTACAATGGAATTAAGCTAACGACGTTGTGCTACAATTACTTTTTATAAAGATGTTGTAAAAACCCAACCTGAGCCCTTAAATGAGTTGAGTAAAGGAATTTAAAAAAAAATTGAAACATGAAAAAATCTACACGTTACCTTTCAGTATGGAAACTATGAGATTACGGAGCCTGTAGCTATTTTAGTTTGTTTCTTCTCAAAAAGTGTGATTCCAAATGTTACAATTTTCACTCCGTTTTGCAAACCAACTAAAAAATATTGGGTTCTATCGGTTCCGACCCGACCTCTGTGTATTAACACCGTTATTTAATAAATGATAAGACAAAAATGACACTTAAAGTTTTCTTGGTAAGAATGACTACGGGCAAATAATGTTATCTTATAACTTATAAAAAACCTAAAGGATCATGGCAATCATGATCGTGATCCCAATACAAATAATTACAATATACGTATGCTTAGGTTAGGTAGATTTTTTCTGTATTCTCTACACTACAATTTTGCAAGCAAGCTTGGCAACGGCAAGGGCAAGTTTTATGTCATTGCTGGTCGTGCTACCGGCAGGAATGGGGACTGCTTGTATTGCAATTAGCCAATTACAATTTTCGATTACCGCGAAGCGTGTCCACAGCCGGCTGCCCACGACAGGTTTTGTAGGTTCTGCCTTACGGGAACAGAGCACGGGTGGCCAATTGCACTTTCCTGTTGAGTAAACTCGCGTCTACGTCTGCGGGATTATTTATTGCGCATAATTATAACGCTTTGGATATTGAAAAATTAAATACTGTTAACACCTGACGTCAATACAGGATTTTGCACAGTTGAGATGGGCTTTGTTTGCAGTCTACTAAACATGTGTACCTTTTGTGCAGGACACGGTTTATGACCAAGCCACTTGTATGAATGTTAATATGGCTTGTCTGATTCATATTCTTTACACAAGTATAGATATTATTCGAATCAGTCAATGTTTTATGATCGTGCGGTTTGAAATACAGCTTTTACAGCCGTGTCCAATAGAAGTTACGATTAGACAGTTTAGATTGGAATGGAGATTGCTAGGTTTGTCGTGTTAATGAATGATAAACTTGTGATTTATGAGCCATCGCATTCTCTTACAGCCGTAATAACACTTACAGTAACCACTTAAGAGTGAGTCCAGTTAGTCTTCCGTCCGATGCTTATTTAGCGGCGACTCGCCTCGATTTGCTAATATGGAGAGATTGCATCTTCTCTTCTCTGGATTTATAAGTCACGCGCCTGGTGGTTCGTGCCGGGAAACTGCTTTTATAACAGTCAATATCGTTACCTTTCGCAGTGACTTGCATGAATTTATTGGTATATTGGTTGTTACGATTTTATTTAATGTCACGGGCAAACTGCTATTGAAACGTAGTTTTAATGCCACCGTATAATTGTATGCTTCTTTGCTATCTAACTACCTACTTCCCTCTACTGTTATCAGGCTGCCATACGCCTTTGCCTTTTCTTCGAATCAAGACATCATAAGCTTACCGCTGCTGACTCGCTTGAATTGGAATTAGACGCCTAACCTAAGTGTCTGTTCTACCTTCTTTTTGATAGTCAATATAAGTTAATGTAAATAGGTAAACTAACTAGGTAATGTGATATAATTTTATGATACTTTATGCACTAAGTACCTTTTATTTCCAGGAAAAAATAAACCTTGTTTATTCCACCATGCATTCAATTGAAGTTGTACATATTTGTAACCCATATATCGTTCCAGTTATTCCATTTAAGGCTTACTTAGGTGAGGGTAATAAAAACCCATGCTCGACTAAGGGATTGCTCTGGCATAGCGAGCTCGATTTCACTGCGCTACGCCGCGCCGTTTTATAAATTCTACGAGGTCTCGCCGGCGGCTTCGTTCGACGGAAAAATTACTCGCAGTTACAATTACAATTTTATTGCAATGCGAAAAAGCTACTTTACTTGTAATATGTCAGCTATTTGATGCAATTTCTTTTTTGTGCGGCATGAGATACTGCAAGATAAGAGAGAAATCTCTAGTGTGGTTGCATCCTTGAATTTCTTGTTGTGTACTTGGGAATAGTGGGGAGGCAATTCTGGCGTCCTATCGTATATCATTGTTTCTAATTGAAATGTTTCGTATGCCTACGTGCGTGGATACTTATCTTGATATAAGGTAAGAGTATAAATTGAGACTGGGCCCTGTTAGGGTGCTGGCCATTAATATCAATTGATGGTATATCTGTCGGTGCGAGATTTTGCAAAATGGTGCGTGTCTCGACAACAAGTTATGATAATTGCGAGCATGAGTTCACCGCCGTTGACAGCATAAATGTTGTGTCGTGCTACGTCTGTGACTGCGGTAGCATTAATGAGTTACAAAAGCCCATGATTTCATTCATATTTGCTATAAATAGCGATGTTAATCAGAAACGTGAGGTAAATCATTAAGCATTATTTAACTCGCGGGAACGTTTTGACAGTGGACACGCTTGTTGTACTTATTTGTTATTTAATTTAGTCCTGAGCCAGTCTGTGAAATTTATTATTCCTTCCAAAACCGCGAGAGATGAGACGCTCCATTTGGATCGGTAGGAATGTATTCCTGTTATTGTACACCCATAAGGCAGAGTGTTGACAAAGCGCTCGTTTTATGCGACCCGTAAATTTCGAGGTTTCCTGATTGATATTGCACTTCGGTTTATGACTGTTAACAATGTATGCAAGTTTGAGAGATGCAATGTTGGCTGCGAAACTCTACGCTGGGTGCTTGACACATGATATGTTTATAGAACGTTAAACACGTACACACGCCACGCAATAAAGAGGTTGTTAGGTAAACCGGCCAAGGATCCTCATACAAACTAAATCGCCTATTATATTTAATTTATTGTCTTATGTCTAGACCTACCCACTGTGTGACAGAATTGTTTATTCTATATTTGTATTTAGACATTGATATTAATATATGTATGTATGAGTAATTCACACCTTTACAAAATGTAGTTTATTTACTCATTCTGTTTGATAGAAAAATAGATAGGTATTTTAAGGCCTATCTACATCAATGTAAAAAAGTACTAGATCAATTCATCAGTGACTATATAGCACATATTCGCGGAAGTCATGAGGTGTATCCATAGTATTTCTATGCTTATTTTTTCCATTTAATGTTTTTCATCGTAGGCCGTAAAGTATACTCTTACCAATGGATCACTTATCAATCCGCAAAAAAAAATCTCGCTATCGTCTGTATTGTGGATCACAATCACAACCTGTAGACTCACCCAAACATCGCTATTCAAACTGTACCCCGTTTTTTTTTAGATTTTCAGTCGCTTCCGTAAAAACTAGTGCCTACGCCAAATCTTGGGATTAGGTAGCGCACCTCGGGCTTCATTCAGGATGCAACTGTACTGGGATAACGCTAGGAGGATGATGATCTACCAGTGCCGTTTATGTACACGGGTAAATAACAAAAAAAAAGCTATTTGTTTTGTTAGTTTCTTCGTTCCCGAGGTTATCAGCAGATCATATTGTACTAATTTCACTTTTCAGTAGCTTATCACTTTTGAAAGATAGCTCGCTGCATATTTTCCCGTTTCAAGATTGTTATCCTTGAAATCACATTACGGATAACGACCGACTTTACTAACCTGAAAAAAACGAAGTGTAGTGTGACTCGGCACCAATATTCGTAATAATACGGTATTAAACCCCTAGTCAAATCAGCAACTTTTTATTAAATGTCAAAAACGATTTGTTAATATGAAGTTTGTAGGGAAATACTGTCTTAGTGACGTCACTAAGACAGTGTGAGTAGGTTTGTTCAAATCAGCGTCCTTTTTAAATCTTTATGCTTATGAATTCTTTCAATTAGCTAAAATAAATAAATAATTAATGTTTTTCGAGTATTTTCGTTAGATCTTTTATTAGTCAAGTAAAAAATAATTTATTTTTACCTTAGTTTAATACCCTATTGTGTGTAATCGGAGGTCAGGCTTAACTGGTTCACCAGAGGGGAGTCGTCGGTAAGCGTTGTGATTGTTGTGAATAAGTACCTGTACCCTTACCATGAGTTTGCAATGTTTGAATTACCGTACTCGCTAGCGACTACGTATAAACGATTTAGTATGGACAAAAGTACAGCGCCTCTGGCGGTTACGCAATTGAACTAAGAATCGCCATACTAAATCGTTTACGCAGTCGCTAGCGAGTACGATAATGCAAACATTGCAAACTCATGGTAAGGGTACAGTGCTGCATCGGAAAAGTGGGCCGGGACAGGCCTCTCCTATCACTTTGATTAACATGTTTGTTCTCCTAGATTGCTTATTTAATGAGATTCTTTTTATAACGCGTTTAGTGACTTTAATCGAAATGAAAACGCACTATGACTTCGTTAAGGCGAACTTTTGGAAAGCTCCGTTGTTATTTGAATGTATTCAATGTGTCTCAAATATGTATGTTGACAGATTTATTATATATAGTGAATGTTCAAGAGTAGATCATTTTTAACACCTTTGTATAATTAGGTTTATCACAATGTATGAATGTCTAAATTGTAAATATGCAAGAACAACGAGGTACGTCTACATATCCTTGTGCCTGTTAACGTACTGTTTGTTATCTTTGAGACTAGCCTGCGAGGTAACATGTCATACTTGAATGATACGAGTAGGTATATAATAACGTAAATAAACTTCCGGAATTAGTTAAAAAATTGCAGTTACAAAGTCTGTAATTCGACTCAAGTTGTATTTATCATTTACAGAAATCGTAGCCGAGCTTATATGAAACTTGAATCCCTCACCTATTTGGGACGCTCAAACAATTTTCCTATGAAAGTGGAACGGGTGTAAAATTGCAGAGAGCTAGTTATAAATATGCCGCACTCATTCACCAGTGGCACGGCGATGTGATATGGGATGCAATTAGTTCAGGGACTAAAGAGTAATGACACTGCGCATTCCTGCTACTCGTAGCTTCAGATTGCTCGACTGGCCAGAGAGCAGTCCTCTCATAAACTGTACATTGATTGAATTTGTATAATGTGACGTTTCATTGGATATCAGTCCGAATGCATTACTCGTATCGTATTGTGTTAACGTTTATTGCGACTCATTGGGTCATTAACCAAACCGCCCCCCCCCCCCCCCATAAACTAAATCCGGTTTCGAGTCATCACTACGTAATTACGTATATGTTTACGTCCTAATACGTGAATGGACGTGGTGAATTAGTGATATGTCGGAATGTTCGTTTCGCCTCTGTAGCTGTTCACCTCCTCATCTACTATGTATGTTTTTAGATGGTATTTTGCCTTCCAAAAACATAAAGAACCTTCAGTTGAAGGTACTCCAACAAAAAACTTGCATTTGCATACATTTTATTACTCGACTGTAATCTCAGTAGCTGTGTAGAAATGTTTACTGTCTTTAAATCAGTAATGGTCCGACTAGGATGAAATTATGTATACAGACGGTGCCAAAGTATTTCACCTCCCAAAGTTAGTTCCGTTACTTCCGTTATCTAACTTATTATTCTCAATGTTTTATTATACGAAAACATATTTCAAACATATTTGTAAATAAATAAAAGGCATAAATCTTGCATTCAAATTAATATTATACATAACATATAATAAACTATTTTTGACAAAAAAAATACGAACATTGATATTGAAATGGTTGTCATGTTAGAAGAGTAATAATTTAGTGGCGAGTTAACGTGGGCACGATTCTGCGTATTAAACTACATATGATTTGCATTTTTGTCCGAGTAAGGCATGTCTAGTTTTATGATCGTGTGAAGATGGAATTCAATTATAATCCGGTGCCCATAAGCCGGGAGGCGTGCAAGCTTTGCTATATTGCAACTATCCTTATTATATACATGTTCGTGTTGTATGATAGCGTCCTTAAAAGGAAACGAAATTAACCTTCAAAATAATTAAGGCTTTCTTATTGCAGCGAAACTACAAACGCGACACAAAAAATCCGCTAGGCGGCGCAACATTATCGTAATTCTCCCCAGTAACAAACACAATTACATTTTACACACACTATCTCACTTTACTGTGACAGGTCACTGACCTCGTTTTTTTTAATGATTGCTGTAACTTAGAATTTGAATATGTGACAGACCTTCTTTGTCAAATTAACCAGAATAAGCCAGAGTGGCGCACGTGATAATTAGGTTGTCAACAATTCAAATTTAGAACAGATTGTTATGACATTCACGCAAAAGAGTGTAGACTTGTCATTGCATATCTCTGTCTCTGTTGCGCAGTTTTGACAGATTTCACTTAACTAAATAAGGGCTAAATTTTATCACGACTCGACACAAAAAGTCAAAGTTGCAAGCCACAAATAAGTAGCTTAATTTCAACCACTAAGCCAAGTACATTGTGGTGTAATTAGTAATCGCTTGCTCTCTAAAGCACAGGTCGCAGGTTCGAATCTCAGGCAAGAGCAAGTGTTTTTTTTTTTTGTAATTTTTAGAGCATAAATAATTATTGAGCGTTATTTTGGTAAATAAATATTTTGTACTTTTTTTATTTTATTTAGAAAAAGATCCAACATAAATATTTTGCCCTGCCAAGCCCTGCTAATAAAAGCTTACAACTTTATTTATTAGTTCTTTATCTTATATCTTTAAACGAGCAATTCTTGTATATTTATTTATTTATATGTTTATTTATATATTTATTTCGGGGATCTCGGAAACGGCTCTAACGATTTTGATGAAATTTGGTATGTGGGGGTTTTCGGGGACGAGCAATCGATCTAGGTAGGTCTCATGCCCGGGAAAACGCCAAGCGAAGCTCGGTCGCCCAGATATTCTTATATCTTTAAACGAGCAATTCTTGTATATTTATTTATATATTTATTTCGGGGATCTCGGAAACGGCTCTAACGATTTTGACGAAATTTGGTATGTGGGGGTTTTCGGGGACGAGCAATCGATCTAGCTAGGTCTCATGCCCGGGAAAACGCCGAGCAAAGCTTGGTCGCCCAGATATTTATTCTTTATTTATCGTATGGCCTTTATTTCGAACCGTGAGATCTTCGAGAAGACAGTACGGTTCATAAATCCATCTTAAATAAAATTCAAGATTTATTATATAATTTATTATAAACATAAAACATAAGACTGAGGGATTATAATGCGTGCAACCACAGTGCGTCTATAACAGTTTGTAGCCTGTCTCTCACTCTCAATAAGCTGAGAAGACGTTGATAATTATGTCAGTTCCCCGCATTTCCTCCCATATTTCATTGCAGTATCTATTGCTTGAATTGCTTCTTTGGTTCTTTCATGGTGATGATCCCACTGTTGAACCATTAAACCCCAAAGATTCTCAATCGGGTTCGAATTTCAGGCGATGGCATTACATCATTACATTTATGCCTGGATGTAGCTGTAGAGTAAACCATTCCCAAGTGACCCGTGCTGTATGGGGCAATTATCTTGAATAAAGTCAGGAAAGTCAGTAGAACAATTTGCAGCATCACTTCGTCTAGTAAATTCACGTAAACATTTGCGCATGATGTGGCTATGAAGTGAAGTTCACCGAAGCCGCTGATCATAGATCTGAGACCGCGACGCCGTCACCAGATATCCTCCCCCACATACTAGCCGTAAGCGGCCAGAATTCCTCAGAGCTTTGGGCCCTTTCTATTTCAGATATTATCCGAGGCATCTTTTCATTTAAATTTGTATTATTCTTTTTTTATCGTTTACGTTGATATATTGGAATAATTACACAATGCAATAATATCACTTTCATCGTAATACTGATGTCATTCTGCTTTACATTGAACTGCAGAGCAAATTGAAGTCGAATAGCGTCAAAACTTTGGCAGGATTACGGTCCGTTTGGGCATATTTATTTTGTTACAATACGAAGCTCAATATATTTAATAATTTAAAATATTGTATTTGAAATACCAAGCTTGAATTTAATTTGCTAATGTCAGATGTCAAACTATGTGTCAGGCGCTATGAATATACTCACACATAGACATAAAATATACAATATGCTATATGAAGGAGTGTGACCCGTATAATGGAAAAAAATTCCACATTCTAAAAATACTCAATGAAACCTTTTGTAATAAGAGAGGGTTTAAAAAGGAAAAAAATGATATAATGATAAGCTTTATTAGCCACATTTTATGTTTTCCACTATCTCGAATTGTAAAAGTACCAGGAAAACTATTTTAAATGTTTATTCGTCGGTATGACTCACCAGTAATTTACCCTGAAAATGTTAATATCATCTAGTTACTGGTATTAAATATGCGATTTTTATAAATGTCAAACTGCAAAAAGTGCGACAGACGTCCGTCCAGCTCGAGGCCCAACGGCCATCTGTCTACTAAAATGAAGCGCGCAGTTTGCTTTTCTGATATTTTTGAGTTTTGTTAAATATAAAAACATTTAAAAAAAAATTAGCCGTAAAATGCACTTCTTCACATCGTTTCCTATCTATTGATATATTTTACTCGAGTCTGAGTTGGATATATTTTATATACGACTCACAATAAGATCAAAATTTACCTGTTTTTGCGATGTGAGATCATCGAGCGAAGTTTCAAATATCGTGTTTTCAGCCTTAAAATACACTAGACCGACTCTTAAACTATAACATATCTAAATATCCCATCAATAAAGTGAGTATTTAATGGTTTAAAATTGAATGAAAAATACTATGATTTCGAATAACGTGGTCTTAAAACTTCGCTATGACTTTTTTATGTAGCTTTTTGTTTATGTAGTGTTAAAACTTCGAAGATCTCTTGAATAATTTATTCACTTATACTGGAAGTTACAATCACTCGTACACGTTTATGGTTTAACTTAAACTAAAACACGTCTTCAAACTATACTCAACCACGTCTACACTTTAGCACGGTTAACCAAGGAGCGCCCAGAAAAACGTTCCCTCCTTTTTTTTAGACCACCCGCCATCTTTTTTTTAAGTCGTAATGGCGGTGAAGTACCCTCAAACTTAATTAAAAGTGCAACTTAAATTAAAATTAACTACACTAAACATGAAATCATTACACTCGACCATCCGACTGCGTGCTATCTCCGGAGCGCGCAACAATCATTACACTCAATGCCAGTTAAAAAAAAAAAAAAAAAAAATTTTTATTTATTACATACTTCTATCAAAACATATACTCCTATTCCACTGGATATTATACCCCAACACCAATGCAATAGGTTCCATCTCATAGACACAGTTTAACAAAATAATTATATCGTACGTACCGATGCTAAGACAAAACAATGGCATTAACATCACCTATTAGTTTCAAAGTTTCGGCAACTGTTCTGTTCCTACTTGATCAATACAGTTCACTAAAACGCTGAACTACAACAGTCAACAACATTTACAATTATATAAAGTAACAAATCAGTTACATATGTATACTAAGCTGATTTTACTACCCTTATACACCCTCATACATTAATTGTCAACATAGTCCGAATATCCATAATATACCATAATAATCATAATATATATACATATATAACCTATTTGGAATCAGCATCATTGTCGGAATCAGATGTATTAGGCTCGGAACCAGACGATTCGTTAACTTGTAATGCCTGAACGACAATCCAATCCTATCCAATCCGCAACCTATCTGAAGCTACAACGGTCTCTTTCTTCCTGGTACTGAACCCTAGTACATTGACAATTTTGTATCGATCATTTCCTAAACAACACGTTACTCTGGCTGCAGCTGACCCCCCACAAGGTGGACTGATGACCTGGTAAAGGTCGCGGGAGTCCGCTGAATGCGGGCGGCGCAAGACCGGTCATTGTGGCACTCTTTGGGGAAGGCCTATGTCCAGCAGTGGACGTCTTTCGGCTGATATGATGATGATGATGACGTTACTCTGTATGGGTCGACGAATTTAGATAAGAGCCTTTTGCTTTTCCCGTCATTGTAAAAATTATTAGCAGGAATTCTTTTTAAATCATAAATCTCCCATGCCTTCTTTGACTAAGCTTAAATTATTAGAAGCCCTTTTCCTAATTTCGTCGAAACGTTTATCGTCGGTACTCATAGAAAGTAATGTGGATGTGCCAGCATTATTGGAAGCAATAATGGCTGGCTGTTATCCTCGTCATTGGTCAAGTCGGCTATATTTACCTGAGATACGTTAGGAAGTGAACTGTCACTTACGATTGGAATAGACTGGCTATCAATGTTGTTTGGAGGCTCGTCATTGTCAATTGACAATTTGTTATCGATGGGGCAATTTAACCTGAACCCAAATAGTATTTCTGACGCACTTTTCTTTGTCGTAGCATTAACAGTATTGTTAATGCCCTACTGCACTCGACCCCGCTGCCCGTCCCAATCACGCTCATTACTATCAACATTTTGTGTGGACAAAGTGGTAAGAATAGTTTGGTTGTACCTCTGTGCTTGTCTATTCGCCCTGAGACAGACAACTGCATTGAGTACAATGTGTAAAGCCTTTGCTGACACAGAAGTCCTGAAATGCAGCTGAAGTAAACGCAGTGCCACGGTCAGATATACGTGGTATCGTAAAATCGTTGAACCAACTGTCCAACATTCTAACTACGTTTTTTTAAGGGTTCCCTCATCAGTCCCTCCTATTCTAACGTCACCTTTATCTAAAGGTTGTCGTTCGTTTTCGTCCTGGTCAGATTGGACGACTTCACTTCCGGTACCTGGTAGACTAGCTATTAACATGCCCGCCTTGAATTGAAGAGGTGCATTAGTTAAAGAAGTGACAAATATGCAATATACTGCTAAGGACAAATATGCAATAAACCCTGTAACAACCTTGGTGTAAGTGATACTCTTAGTTCGGACTTGCTCTGGTACCTCTCTCTGAATAAACATTACCAGTATACGCGACTCCTTCGAGTGCACTGCCACCAACCCTCCTTTATCTATAGTAACATTTTAGAGACGTAAAAGTTGAGGGTCTGGTCTCGTTTCTGGGGATCGTTAATAGGAGTATGATATAAAAACAGTCGCTCATTGTCCTTCAGTAAAGTCAGCGACGTCAATTCTGTGAAATCCTGTCCTATTAACAATGAGACGTGCATCCTCCACTGTCAAAACATCCAGGTCAGTATCAATCTCATCAACCCTAATTTGAAGAGTGGCCTTGAATTTAGGGATAACGGTTGAATTGCCAAAGGTAGGTAGGTATTGTAGGTAATCGTTCGCCTGTGCTTTCAGTCAAACCTAATGCGACTGCATCCGAATACCGAATACTTCCGAAATCAATAAAGGCATTTAACATTGTGCCATTTAACGCACACATTATTATTAAACTTATCATTTACCGCATCGGCCGTGCTGTTGCAAAGAGGTATGTATAGTGTCGTTAAAGTTACTTTCGGATGCTCTCGGTTTCGTAATCTGGTTGTCTCCAGGATCACGCAACGGAACAACGTCATCGTCTATTATAACTTTAAGCAGGTGCTTACCCGTCTGAAAGAAAGGTTCCTTTCAGACGGGTGCGTGTTTTGGCCAAGGCTTTCACTACTTGTTTGCAGAGGCTTCCTAGTGCAATTTTCAATATTATGCCCTACCCTACGGCACTTTTCGCATTTCTCAATCGGCTTACTACAATTTTGATAGATATGTCCGCGCCCATTGCAATTCATACGGACTGCATCAGTTCCCCGTTATACTCATAGCATTTCTACCAGAAAAATTACCGCGCAATTGATGTTTCTTTTAACCACCTACTGCTGATTGAACTCACGTCAGCGTCCTCAGACTGCGAGGGCTGTTGTGATGCTAAATAGTTCAACAGATCCTCTGGTTCCTCACATTTAAGAGCCAGAGCCCCGTTTCTGACGGAACTGTCCGTGATCCCATAGATTACGCAATCAACCGCTTTACGACCGACAATCTTGCACCGACTTAACAACGATAACTTGTCGTAACAATAGTCTCTCAATGTTTCATCTGTACGAGATTTTCGGTTCAACATTTCGTCTAATACTTTACCATAGTTTACATCGTTTGGAAAAGCCTACTTTAATTTACTCTGCCAGACGTCCCACGACGAGCTAAGCGAGAACCAACTCTTAGCCAACTCCCGGAACTTCGGTTGACACTCCCGCTCTGCTTCTTTTGGTAGGTGTCCTTTCGCCCTCACTTTTCCGCCTCCGTCTCGTTTGCTTCGGCCGCTTCGGAGTATAACTCTCGCCTTCTGTATCATCTGAAATTTGTAGCGCATTTTATGCTCTTTCTCTGAAGCATGTCTACCTAGTTTGACTACAGCGCTGTATTTTGAAACTTCTTTACTTGACTTTACTGGACTTTATTTGACTTTATTTTACTTTATTTGACTTTACTGGACTTTATTTGACTTTACTTGACTTTAATTGACTTGAGATTACTTTACATGACTTTACTTTACTTTACTTTTGACTTTACTTTACTTGACTTTATTTTACTTTACTTTACTTTCCTTGACTCTGCTTAACTCTGCTTGACTCTGCTTCGCTCTGCTTGGCTTTGCTTGGCTTTACTTGGCTTGACTTTACTTGATTACTAAACTTTACTAGACTTTACTAAAGCTATACTTGAGCTTTACTAGAGCTTAACTAGACTTTGCTAGACTTTGCTAGACTTTGCTAGACTTTGCTAGACTTTACTAGAGCTTTACTAGACTTTACTAGAGCTTTACTAGACTTTACTAGAGCTTTGCTAGACTCTGCTAGACTTTGCTAGACTTTACTAGAGCTTTACTAGACTTTACTAGAGCTTTACTAGACTTTACTAGAGCTTTACTAGACTTTACTAGACTTTACTAGAGCTTTACTAGACTTTACTAGAGCTTTACTAGACTTTACTAGAGCTTTACTAGACTTTACTAGAGCTTTACTAGACTTTGCTAGACTTTACTAGACTTTGCTAGACTTTTCTAGACTTTACTAGACTTTACTAGACTTTACTAGACTTTACTAGACTTTACTAGACTTTACTAGACTTTACTAGACTTTACTAGACTTTACTAGACTTTACTAGACTTTACTAGACTTTACTAGACTTTACTAGACTTTACTAGACTTTACTAGACTTTACTAGACTTTACTAGACTTTACTAGACTTTACTAGACTTTACTAGACTTTACTAGACTTTACTAGACTTTACTAGACTTTACTAGACTTTACTAGACTTTACTAGACTTTACTAGAGCTTTACTAGACTTTACCGGATTTTACTAGACTTTACCGGCTTTTACCGGCTTTTACTAGACTTTACCGGACTTTACTAGACTTTACCGGCTTTTACCGGACTTTAATTTGACTTTACCGGACTTAAATTTGACTTTACTTCACTTTAACGGACTTTACTGGACTTGACTTTGTCTATACCAGACTTTACCGGAATTTAAGTTGATTTTACCGGGCTTTACCGAACTTTACCGGTCTTTACTGGACTTTACCGGACTTCACCGGACTTTACCGGACTTCACCGGACTTCACCGGACTTGACTTCAAGGTCCACTGACCCTATGCGCAGTACACCTACATGTCTACACATCCTATGTAAACAACACACCTACATGGCTGTCGGCACAGTCCATAAGCAGCACACCTACATGGCTGCAAACAGCACACCTTCATAGCTGTTAACTCAATCCTTAAGCAGCACACTTACATGGCCGCAAACAGCACACCTACGTGGCTGTTAACTTACTCTATAAGCAGCACACCTACAAGGCCGCAAACAGCACACCTACGTGGCTGTTAACTCACTTTATAAGCAGCACATCTTCATGGCCGCAAACAGCACACCTTCATGGCTGTTAACTCAATCCATAAGCAGCACACCTGCATGGCCGCAAACAGCACACCTACGTGGCTGTTAACTCACTCTATAAGCAGCACACCTACATGGCCGCAAACAGCACACCTACATGGCTGTTAACTCACTCTATCTATAAGCAGCACACCTACATGGCCGCAAACAGCACACCTACATGGCTGTTAACTCACTCTATAAGCAGCACACCTACATGGCCGCAAACAGCACACCTACATGGCTGTTAACTCGAGTGAGTTATAGAGTTATAAGCAGCACACCTACATGGCCGCAAACAGCACACCTACATGGCTGTTAACTCACTCTATAAGCAGCACACCTACATGGCCGCCATCAGCTCACCTACATGGCTGTTAAATCAATCTATAAGCAGCACATCTACATCGCTGCATGACAGAAAAACAAAGAAAAGAAACATTTATTCGTGACAACACAAAACACTTATTACAAAACCGGCTTTTGCCACGAAATGGTCACAACTCAGTGCTGTAAACAGCACACCTTCATGACTGTCTACTCACTCTCTAAGCAGCATACCTACATGGCTGCACTTATGTAAGCAGCGCACCTACAGCAGCTGTCTACTAACTCTATAAGCGGCACACCTACATGGCCGCGTACTTCGTTATTTGTTTTAGCGTTCCGTGATTAAATAGGTCAACGCTTCGAATATTAACAATTCCATCGTCATGCACTAAGTATTATATTCAGTTAGGGTTTTCTTAATTGGCCACGATTGACATGTACGAGTATGTACTCTTTCGGAACGATTCTACCAATCAACGTTATAACGTAATTAATTGGAAACTGTTATCAATAATGTAACATCATTTCACACTTGTGGGTGCAGTTCTGAATAATTATTACGAAAGTATTTATAAGACATTTAAAATTACTTAACTGCGTCCCATGGCGCGCAGGCACACGTTCACTTCTGATATGTTAAAACTTCGAAGATCTCTTGAATAATTTATTCACTTATACTGGAAGTTACAATCACTCGTACACGTTTATGGTTTAACTTAAACTAAAACACGTCTTCAAACTATACTCAACCACGTCTACACTTTAGCACGGTTAACCAAGGAGCGCCCAGAAAAACGTTCCCTCCTTTTTTTTAGACCACCCGCCATCTTTTTTTTAAGTCGTAATGGCGGTGAAGTACCCTCAAACTTAATTAAAAGTGCAACTTAAATTAAAATTAACTACACTAAACATGAAATCATTACAGTAGTTTGTCATTTAATTGGATACTGAAGATAAATTTAATTCCATATGGCCTATTGTGGTTAAACAATTATGTATATTTAGGCTTCCCTCGTAATTGGATGGTTGGGTTGGGGCTTACAAATAATCGCAAATATTGTAGTCACAGTCGCCGAGCTCAGTGCAGCGTACGTACGTGACTGCTCAATAAAGCTGCAGACAAACGTAACGCCATGTGCAAGCGCAGCTTTGCCCAAACCGTTTATCTCAAAAACTGCGAGTCACTGTCGCCATTGTGTTACCCTACTCGTATGTGTTTTGTTATTCGATACGCAAAACAACTGAATGAGCAAATTGCTTCTAACTTTCCAACATGTCCGGAAAATCTGAGTTTGTCTCAAGTTGAATACCGCTTCAGACGCGAGACGATGAGTGAGTTGTGTTAGTAATAGTTATTTGTTATGCAAGGCTGCAAAGTTGATTTTTGGCGCGAGTGTTTGTATTGAGAGCCGAGCTAGCGAAGGATTGTAAGATTGAACCACGAGCGAAGCGAGTGGTTCAAAAATACAATCCTGAGCGCAGCGAGGCTCTCAAGGCACGAGACGCCGAACAACTTTGCTGCCGAGCGCAACACACAACTTTTCATCTCACCATAGCGAGGAAATACTTTCATGTATAATTCAAGATGTACTCGTGTTCTATAAAGGGTTGTTTAAATTTCACCCGTTACAAAGCATTTCGTGGATTATTAACATTTAAATGCATCAAAGAGCCTAATTATTATTGTTGATGTTGAGTACTGTGGTATGAAATACTCACGGCTAACGGCTAAAACAAATATATTTCACTCATTTCCAAACTTATCAGGAGTTAAAATTTTAATATAAGTACTTCTGCACTGAAATCAATTAATTAAATTCATTATTTTGATATTATTCTAACTCAACAACAAAACAAAACAATATTTAAATATCTTAATCTCTCGCATCGAGTTTTTTTTCTTAAAAACTAACTTTTAAAACGGTGCGTTCCGAAATTGCACTGAGCGTAAAATGTTGAAACATATAAACATTTCAAATATGTTTCTTCGTGTTATTTCTTTATGAATAAAACTAAATTATTATTGAATATCATCAAATTAAGCTGGAAAAAGTATTATTAATATCATTATAAAAACAAAACAATAATAAACTGCACCATTAGGTACATGATATGTATACTTCTAAACGCTTAGGAATGACCTGTCGTTTCACTTTATAGAAAAAAGTTGGAACTCATGGAACTGCGTAACGTTCGAATTTCAAAATCACTTTCCACGCTAGCGTGGAAAGTGGACTTTTGCACGCAGATTTGAAAGGATAAAGAAAGCCTTTCCGAGCGGGTGAGATGAAAATCATTTTTCTACCTACTCCCCTTTAACTTTAACATTTTTTGAATATTTAGTTCTATTATTAAAATAAAATTTTATAAATATTACTATTAATAGAAAATTAATATATATATACATATTAAGCCGGATTTTAGTTGATGTAAAGCAAGACCGGATTGTTAATAATAATACATAATATAATGTGTCTACACTACACAATACACATTCATACTCCATCCATAATATACTTAGCTCTTAAAAACAAACTTTTTACTAATGGATGTGAGCTGTGGTAAGGACCCTGTGGACAGCTTATCAAGTTCCTGCGGTGCACTTTGTGGTGGCCCGGGTGCGCCGCCACGCCATCCTGTCTTGTGAGTCTTTTGACCGCAAGCGCCGTAGACTCTACGCGCAAACCTGTTGTAGTCTAGCCACAGTTTAGCCTGCATTTATCCTATTAATCTCATGTCTACATCTTATTTCTTCTACGAATTCCGGATTCTATGGATTATTATTTACGGATACCCATATTCTATTGTTTGCTATTTTTGCCTGTAGTGTACCATGTACACATCCCAACGTGAGTAGCTTGCCATTTTTGGCAAGGGCTTTTCTGGCTTTGCGCGTGCGTTAGACATACATATTATACTTAACGTTATTATTTATATAGCGTTATGCGAAATATTGATTTGATATTAACGAAATTTCAACCGCTAACGGAATAATATTGTCATAATATCGCTTTTTTGACAAGCCTAATTCCAATAAGGTCTTGTTTCCCCTTGGGTTGAAAGGTCAGAGATGGCAGTCGCTTCCTTAAATACTAGCGCCTACGCCAAATCTTGGGATTACGTTACGGACCCCGGGCATCCTTCAGGATGCAACTGTACTGGGATAACGGTAGGAGGATGAGTGATCGTTTCTCTCCTAACTTTGTAAAGGTTTACTCGACACCTCTAATTAGTGCTTATTGCATTCGTCAACCCACCATGAGTCTCTGTTACCTAAATATGCCAAATCGATCAAGACTATCATCATAATGGCCATCATTATTGCATTTGTGCAGACCAGACTGATTATGTAATAAGTATAAAGTTATATAAAGTGTTTGTCCTGTCGCGGGCTCATTGAACATCGCTCTCACATCGGGCGCATCGCGGAATCTATAATGAAATGCACGTTATGCGCGTTCAACGGAAACATTCAAATGGACAAGGAACGAAGCGACTATGAAGAATTCTAACTACTTACTATGGTAAGTACCTACCTACGAGCATGCCATATGGCATAAAATGATAGTAGCGTGCTTTCGACCTGACGTGTTCTCATCTGCATGTACAGTCGACGTACGTAATAGGTATACATATTGGCTCGCTGAGCCCCAGGTATTATCTTTTGGGTATTTATTTATTGTAAATGCACAAATTGCTTGCATGCACTTCAATCCTCTCCACTTGCCTGAGAAAAAGAACAACAGCATAATTGATACCGTTATAATACGCGTTCGGTCTGCTGTTGGTAAAGCAGACACCCCGTCGTAGCGTAGTACCTAATACATTTAAAGCTGCGGTGCGATGCACTTTGATTATACTTTGATGCCTTAAGGATCCTCTCTGAGTTGACTTGACAGCAAAGAGATAGATGCCCTTACTCTCAACTCGGGAGACCTGACGACATTACTCACAAAATTGTTGTGGTATTATGACGATATTCCGTAAGATGGACTTCTCTACATATGAGCGACCTATCCCGACCCATCCCTTTATAGAACATTCTTAAATTGTAAATTCGGATGTAAAGGCCTTTGAGATATGTTACACCTTAACGAAATCTAATGGTTGAACCTTAGCAATTTGTTCGTACTGTTACGAGCGTGGGGTACGGGATAGAGTTAAACACCTGTTAGGCGCAACTATGGTTTTATTTAGCGACTTAGAAACCGCCGGATAAGTTCACTGAGTCTACACGCACTAGTACACTGACTCGACTTACGCACAAAGTCCACTGAGTCCGCGCCTGCTAGTACTGACACAGTATACTTCACTGGCACTTGCACTACTAACACTTCACTGTACTCACTACTATCACTTCACTTTTCTACTGTACTACTATTTCTCTCTCCGTTCCGCTCCGGTATTCACTCACTTTAATACTGCTCTGCGCCGGGAGCTTGTTCCCTTTATATACCCCTATCGAATATTCCAGACGATAATTTCGATCTTCATTTCGATAGTCATTACGGTTGTCTTTTCGTTATTTATCTGTTTCGAGTAGCGTTCACTATTCCCGAAACCTGTGCCTTGACGTCGATTCTCGAATGTTCCAATCCCATACATTTGTCGTTTAATTTTCTATAGCATGGAATTTTCTGTTCAGCCACTTCTTCTAGAACCTTCCATGCTACTCAGCCTAATGAAAATTATCACTTAACATTTTGAAATAACTTACAAAAAGTGCATCGCCAACGGGATTCGAACCGGGTCACAATGACTCTGTTCCTAATGCGCTATACCACTGGGCCACGGGGACTGTTAGTAGAGTCGGCGAATATTCGAATCCCTTGATGACTTTTTATCTCCATGACAACCGAACTGTTTATACCCCTCCGTCGCAACATTGCCCTCCGCTAAGACATGCTCGTCCCGAGCATGATTCAATCCAAAAATCCGCATACCGTGCCAACCGTCGTATATGATCCCCCGAGAAAAGTTGAAGCCTCCGTCTACGTCGAACCGGGTGGTAAAGCCAGGCCATTGTTCCTTCTCGGAGCCTTCTTCCGTAGCGGTAGTAACGAGCCATCAACCTTCTTCCAAAGTTGTCCCGAAGATCCTTTCGTGGCTGGTTCGGCTTCAGACATCTGGTTCGAAGATGTCCAATGTTCTCTTTCAATATGCCACCGGTCCGAGTCTGGTTTACCCTTCGAACCAGTATCGCAGCTTCGATTGCTAAATGCTGCCGTTTTCTATCGCCTCTGTGCTCACGCTCCTTCAAATGAACGTAATCTTCTTGCTGTTCTCCAGCCCAGGATGAACAACCGTCGCACTGTGGCATTTCCAACGTACTGGCCACTACGCCGAAGATAGCAGGCGCGGACTCAGTGGACTTTGTGCGTAAGTCGAGTCAGTGTACTAGTGCGTGTAGACTCAGTGAACTTATCCGGCGGTTTCTAAGTCGCTAAATAAAACCATAGTTGCGCCTAACAGGTGTTTAACTCTATCCCGTACCCCACGCTCGTAACATTTGGTGTCAGAAGTGGGATAGAGAATCAACATGGTTATAGAATGCGACAATAGAAATGGAGTCACGACTCGTAGCGTAGCGGGTGCTTCGACGTCTAGCCAAGGTGCCGTCGAAGTAGAAGTGACTCAGGGAGCCGGCACGGCATCTGGGCAAGCTGACGTTGTGTCGATGTTGGCATCATTAAAATTAATGATGGAACAACAAATGGAACGGCAAGCAGAACGTCAGGCAGAATGGGCCCGGAAGCAAGCGGAACGTGAGGCAGAATGGGCCCGGAAGCAAGCGGAACGTGATGCAGAACGGGCCCGGAAGCAAGCGGAACAATCAGAATGGGCCCGGAAGCAAGCGGAACGTGATGCAGAACGGGCCCGGAAGCAAGCGGAACAATCGGAATGGGCCCGGAAACTAGAAGAACGGCAATTGGAGTGTTGGAGGTCATTACGTAAAAATGTGGTTGCAGCCATAGAACAAGAGTTTGCTGTTTTTAATGAACGCATCCGGCCGAATAGAACAGATCGGGTGGCAGAAGAAGTCGGCGTTGTTGGAAGGGAGAATGACGTTGTTAGAGAGATGGAGGACATTGCTGGAAATGCGGTCGATGTTGTTGATGAGAAGGACGTTATTGTTGCTGGGGTAGATGATGTCGTTGGAGAAGCGGATGACGTTGTCGGTGAGGAGGACAACGTAGTGGTAGTGACAGTAACGGACCAGTTAAGGGAGGAAATAATCGACTCGGAGTCCAGTAATGGTGTCAGTGTACCAATCATCTCGGCGTCAGAAGAAAAGCCCGAAATGCCACAGTGCGACGGTTGTTCATCCTGGGCTGGAGAACAGCAAGAAGATTACGTTCATTTGAAGGAGCGTGAGCACAGAGGCGATAGAAAACGGCAGCATTTAGCAATCGAAGCTGCGATACTGGTTCGAAGGGTAAACCAGACTCTGACCGGTGGCATATTGAAAGAGAACATTGGACATCTTCGAACCAGATGTCTGAAGCCGAACCAGCCACGAAAGGATCTTCGGGACAACTTTGGAAGAAGGTTGATGGCTCGTTACTACCGCTACGGAAGAAGGCTCCGAGAAGGAACAATGGCCTGGCTTTACCACCCGGTTCGACGTAGACGGAGGCTTCAACTTTTCTCGGGGGATCATATACGACGGTTGGCACGGTATGCGGATTTTTGGATTGAATCATGCTCGGGACGAGCATGTCTTAGCGGAGGGCAATGTTGCGACGGAGGGGTATAAACAGTTCGGTTGTCATGGAGATAAAAAGTCATCAAGGGATTCGAATATTCGCCGACTCTACTAACAGTCCCCGTGGCCCAGTGGTATAGCGCATTAGGAACAGAGTCATTGTGACCCGGTTCGAATCCCGTTGGCGATGCACTTTTTGTAAGTTATTTCAAAATGTTAAGTGATAATTTTCATTAGGCTGAGTAGCATGGAAGGTTCTAGAAGAAGTGGCTGAACAGAAAATTCCATGCTATAGAAAATTAAACGACAAATGTATGGGATTGGAACATTCGAGAATCGACGTCAAGGCACAGGTTTCGGGAATAGTGAACGCTACTCGAAACAGATAAATAACGAAAAGACAACCGTAATGACTATCGAAATGAAGATCGAAATTATCGTCTGGAATATTCGATAGGGGTATATAAAGGGAACAAGCTCCCGGCGCAGAGCAGTATTAAAGTGAGTGAATACCGGAGCGGAACGGAGAGAGAAATAGTAGTACAGTAGAAAAGTGAAGTGATAGTAGTGAGTACAGTGAAGTGTTAGTAGTGCAAGTGCCAGTGAAGTATACTGTGTCAGTACTAGCAGGCGCGGACTCAGTGGACTTTGTGCGTAAGTCGAGTCAGTGTACTAGTGCGTGTAGACTCAGTGAACTTATCCGGCGGTTTCTAAGTCGCTAAATAAAACCATAGTTGCGCCTAACAGGTGTTTAACTCTATCCCGTACCCCACGCTCGTAACAGTACGTTAGTCACACAATACAAACTTCAGTTGATGACTACTCCAATACCTACGAACCCATATAATTTCGCTGCCAATTTTAAGTGCAAAGTGGAACGCTCATAAACCATTGTGCCCAGTGGTTATCGGGCCCATGTATTCATAGAATGTATAACATTTCCAACCAGTTGGTTCTGAGTGCAGTAATGTATTTGTGTGTAATTGTGACCTGTTTATGACTTCGAATTATTTTGGGACGTTCGCGCTACGCAAATTGGGTTTCCGCATCTAAGTGCATTATGCTGTGAGTGGATTAGTTAATTTTGTGACACACAGATTACCATGAGATAACATGATTCCAACCAATATTCTGCAATACTATTACGATGTCTTGTTATTGTACCTGTATATTACTTCTGACAATATTGATACGAGTATGATTTTATTAAATTTCTTGATAGTGTTTACTTAATATTTACCTAATTTCGGTATTGAATAATATGGAAATATTATTAAACCTTCCATGCTTGTGTGCATGTGCAACCGCTGCTGAACAAGTAAAATTTAAGGTCATTTTCAAGTTCACTTAATCTTGAAATTTAAATTATTACTGGTGCATCAAACTTAGTGCACAGAATAAGTAATAGTCTTAGTGATCATTGATAAAATATAAAGCACGAATTAAGATAAATATATACTAAATCAAAATATAGGTTTTTTTGTTTTATTTTTTGTTTGTTTTTTTTTTGTTTTTTGAATTTTAATTTCATAGCGGTTTGGATATTTTCTTCTGTAATGCTATGTACAGTCAGCCCATGAAAATGTTGAGCATACTTAGAACCTTGTCGCATCGAAATCTAAGAAATATTTAGACTGAAACGTCATAAAATTTGAAACCTCTTTAATTTGACAAAGTACTAAACTGCTCAACATTTTCGTTGGCACACTGTAATTAAATTGTATAAATAATAATAATAATATCTAGGTTAGGTTTTTATAACATTTTTGTTTTGTAAGTGTATTTTTATATTTTACTTTTTATAACAATATTGTAAAAACCCAACCTAAGATTCGAAATAAATAAAGAGCATAATAATAAATAGGTACCACGTGACTATTGACAGAAACCCTTGTGTAAATTACTTGGTTATGCTCGTTATGCTATACCCAACATTGCTGATATTATTTTGAATCTTACAACTCACATTAATAAGTAATAAGTACGTAGTAAATCATGACATAAAAACGTCAACGATATCTAAAACATAAATTCAGATTCAATGAAAAACCGGCCTGTAATATAATACTGGTCGTTTATAGGCGCATGACATTAGCATGTCGTCATTGAGGGAGTGCGCGCGCGGTGTAGTTCTCAGAAGCGCGAACTGCCGACACTGCAGTCTGCGGTGCAGCCTAGACTGGGGGACCGGGCGGGGTCTGCGCAAGTGCGCATGCCTTGTGCGATTGCACTATATCTCTTTGCAAAGGCACCTCTGAAAAATTAACTAAAATACAAACACGACAAGTCTCCTCACATACCTACCGCCGCGGCGAAAATAATTATACATATTTTTCTATGCTGTCAAAAAGTTTGCATAAAATGTAGTACCATAATTATATCTCTGTACCAGTGGCGGCGCGTCAAAAATATTCTTAGGGTAGCCGGAAATAATTTGCCTTTCTTATTCTTTATGAGCCGTAGTAAAAGAACTGGACTGGCTGAAAATTAGGCAAGCCGGTGGAAATCGAGTTGTATGGACGCTCCGCCACTACTCTGTTCATTACGTATGGCATAGTTAACTCTCGTAAAAAAAGTAAAGATAATATTATATAGTCTTCATTGATTAGGTTTGTGTTCCTAGAATCGAACGCATGAATGTGCTAAAAGTGCAGTTGGGCGCGCAGTAGACGACACAGGGCCGTGCAGGTGTCTATAGTAGTTAGTTCAATATAACTACTTTATTCCTAGAAAACCTTAACTCACTTACATCTTTTTAGGCTTCCGAATCCAAAGGGTAAAACGTGACCCTATTCTTTGTTCTCCGCTGTCCGTCTGTCACCGGGCTGTATCTCATGAACCGTGATAGTTAGACACATGATGACATGGACATGATGTATTTCTGTTGCCGCTATAATAACAAATACTAAATAAAGAATATTACATACATACATACATAAAACAGAATAAAAAATATTTAAGGAGGTCCTATACAACAGACATTTCTTTTGCCGTTTTTATAGATAATGGTACGGAACCCTTCGTGCGCAAGTCCGACTTGCACTTGACCGGTTTTTTATACAACGAAGGTGGCAAACAAGTTTAGCTTACTGTCTGCCTGGTGGTAAGCAGTCATTGTAGCTTATGGACACTTGCGACTCCAGAAGAATCACAAGCGTTGCTTACCATTGACTTGAGGATTCGTTGAATTACAATAGGGATGTTGTTGTTGACTCAAAAAAAAATACTTTAATAGAAAGAAGACATAAAACTATGCCAAATAGTGAAAATCCTATTCAAATACACATCTCAAAAAATAACGAAGCTACAACGGTTAGAATGTTCGTAGTTAGAGAGAGAAATTGCTACTCAACAGTGACGTCACTGTTGAGTAGCGCCATAGGAAATGACGATCGTTCAATACAAAGGAGCGTTTTGCGGAAAAGCGATAGAAAATACCCACTCACTTACAATTACGTAATATTTTTTTTAATTACTTTTTTCGCCATTTGATTGAGAATTTGAGCCTTTATGTAGAAAATTTGGATTTATTGATTTTCTTTTATAGTGTCATCATCCCTATTGTGGTATTATATATCTACATTACATATAAGTTTGAATACTTGTTTCCTCCGAAGTCACATTTCACACACTGTGAGATAGTACGTATTGATAAAGTTCATTCTTAGCATTGGTTTGCTAATTGCTTCTTATGCAAAATTAACAAGTATTCTCTAGGTCTTATTCCTTGACCACTTTGTGCGGGTCAACGTACTGTGTTGATTTTCGAGTTTAAACTTCTAAGTAAAACTTTAAAATTCATTGTCCTTTTGTATAGAAGTAGTCGTGAAGCTAACTGTTAAACACAGATAATCAAATAACACAATACAAGATTAAACAGTTTGGATTCGCTCCAATGAGCGTGGTCGATGGGTTACACCGGCGGTCATTTGTCTTCAGATTACTGCGTCGTGTCACAAGCTGCGTACAAGCCATCAAACAGAGAAATCTCTCCATCTAAACATTCTTAATGTTTTAGTATTAAAGCTTTCGTGTATAATAACATTTTATCTCTAAATTTGGATAAAAATTGATTTATCTCATGGATAAGTTTATAATTGGCGAACCGTGTCTCAAGAGTCTGTCTCCGATAGGGTTACTGACCCATAACTTCGCTAATGGATCGATTGTGGAGACGCGAGCGAAAAGCGGCGTGTATAATATCTACTGATACGGCTCGGCGCGGCGACGAGCTCCCGCCGCGAACCGTCCACGATCTGAGATAACATCCGACGCCTGGGTGGCGATCTATCCCATCACTATTGTTCCACTCCACTGCACCACCTCGACTCATTCACAAATCTTCCAAATCAATTACCGGAGCGCCCTGCGCTTGTCCGTCCGTACAAGCTTAAAATATTTTTATGGTAATGGATGCATTGCTGTACGAATAAGTAATCATAAATTCCAATGCAATGCTCTATAGCGGGATTAGAGTAGTTGCACAAGCATCAAGTGTCGTTTCAGCGTGGGTGGAGTTAACCAACTGACCGAAACGTTCGCCAACTTACTATTTATGATGGTGACCAGCCGGTAATTATATCGAAACTAAATACTAGATCCCGTTGTCACAAGTCTCGACTATCGGATCAGTAGCTTAAACAATCAGTCCTTAATGTTTTATGAGTTGTTAACGCGCCGAGAAACGATTAGCATATTGACTTATAATGAGGGAAAAGGCGGAGGAAGATCTGTTCTCGACGTGATCGGACTCCGAGAGTGCGCAAATGAAGAGCACACTACGCGGAGATTATTGTACAAGAAACAACATAGAGCGTCACAAGACAATCGGACAGGCGACCTCGTCAACACACCCTGCCAGCAGTCTACTTCTCTTTGTAAAATACCTTCGAATACTGTATACGCGAATTAGAGACGGACACTATTTGTATATTGGAATAATTTTTGTATAGTGCAAAACGGTTTCTGCACTATGTAGCGTTAGCAGCATTTGTGAATACACATTATACAGTTTAACAAGTGTGTGGTCTCGTGTTGGTATTTAACCCGTGTTAATAGAAAATGTACTGACAAGCTACTAAAACGCGATAGGAGTGCTGTAACTCAAATGAGGCTCAAATTTCATTTTAACTTGACATCCAACCGAGATGTCGACACGGAGTGGAGATTTATTGTTGTTGAGATGATGCGTGTGGCTCGCGGCACGTGCGATTGGGACTAATCGGCCGTGTATCTGAGACGTGTGCGCCGATATAGAACAGCGGTGAATCAATCTTACGTCCGTTGCTTGGACGTTATCGGCGATCGGCGCCCACACTAGAGGAAAGGCCTTTCGTCAATCACTCAGCGCACATCGCTCGCCGCTTCCGAGTGCAGCCGTCAAAGCTGATTGCATTATACACTTTTGTAGCGCTGATATCGCTTTGCGATTCGTATCTCCGTATATCGCAATAACTCGCGACTTAATTAGGGAATAGATGAAAGCGCTTGTCATCGATCTTGACATTCTCATTGCCTGCGGCTGCCATGTTATATGTTACTTGCGGTTTATTGGTTTCTTAATGAACACGTGCCCTTAGAAGAACAACGTCCCATAATATCCACCAGATCCGTAGATGCTGGCTTCTTTTTTCATCGAAAGCTCGCCAACTGTATTCACAGTCGTGTTGTACGACCTAACTGTTGATCGTCTTTCGTCTACATATTATTTTAATGCTGCACTTTATTGATGAGTTGATGTACCTGTAAAGTGTCCGTAGGCAGCTGCGCACATTGTTATGATATTGTGTGCAATAGACGCCCACCTGCGACTATTATAGGCGATAATGATCTTGGAATCAGCGTAGGTCGTGTTTATTGAATCTTATAAGGCTCATCCGTCACAATGCCTATTCGTCAGTTACAAAAGCTCCGTACAGGTTGCATAACGAAGATGTATTTATGCAAAGTAAACTACGACTATACGAAACGTACGTAACAAACAAGTTGCCAGAATAATACTCGCACCTACCTAAACAATGTCGGTCTTAGCACTCATTCAATAAGTTACAATGCTGAAGTGTCTGCTTCACGTTCAGAAATATGTAATCTTCTGTTTTCATATTGCCGAGCCTCGTCTTGTTTTAGCTTCAGGCCAATATACAACGAAAAGTGAAATGCAGTTACAGAGCCTAACTTAACATCTTTCTTAGACTTAAGTACGCCATCTATTATCTAAGTGCAGGCATGAACAGTTCTGAAAGTGAGATCCATATGAACACAGGACATTGCAGAACTATTGATAAGTCACGAACGGCTTTTCCTGGGCTTATTTGCATGTCAATGCATGCGGAGAAATTTCTTATCGCATGCTTGTCTTAAACTATGAAAATACGCATCGGTTTTATGAGAGAGGCGGAGAAATGCAAAGGCCATAAACTATCAATACGAACAACGTGATGTTTGTATCACTATTTAAATTTTATAACTACCTATATTTTAACTCTAAAATCATCCGATACAACATTTTTTTAAACTTTGGTTATTTTCAAACCCCGACTGGATCACTGGCGAAAGTAGAGTTATGATAATATAGTGCTAAAGTAACTTCCATGAAAATAACAGTTTAACTATTTGGTGTATAGCGCCAAGTCCTTTCATAATTTTGTATGCATAATGCTTTCAACACAACTACGAGTATAAGTCGGCACCCTGCTTGTGATTCTTATGGAGTCCCAAGGTCTGCTTCTATGCATGTACTCGTATTTACCATCAGACAGACCGTAAGCCATAGTGACGCCACTTATTACGCGCTGCGCTTACGGTAACGTTGCCGTACTGGTTTTAATGTTTTAACTGTGCTTCATTAAGCTTCTGTGTGGATTATGTTGTTAAGTTGTAAAATGTATTTTTTCCGTCGAACAGGTGACCGGACTGCGCTAAATCAAATGTTGGTTTTCTAACTTCGCTTATCGGTTACGTGTTTCCTGCCCATATTTTCTTTTTTAAATGGTTGTCGAAGGTATTGATTTCTAACTGTTGTCTTTATTTTATTTATAGAAAGCAGTAACTTGTAAACTTGCGTGTTACAATACAATACACACTTGAGACTGTTGAACCGAAGATAGTGTGTGTAGTCAGCACGTGCTATTATGTTGCGGTTGACACATGCCGGGAACATTCTTGATGAATTAAATAGATATTATATTTTTAACACTGTTGCTAGATTATCAATAATTAAGGTTCCGTACCAACGGAGTCCTCCTCGCACTTGGCCGGTTTTTCACTCTAAATATCTTTTCAAGATTCTACGACAGGCAACAACAAACATTTTACGGTCGACTTAAACAAAATTACGATCGCGTCCTTTGTGTAACGAAAATTTGTCATACAAAATATATGAGTATAATCGTTATACAAAGGAATCAATAGTAAAGTTTTGTTTTAATTAAATCTCTTAACTATTTACATTTTTTTTGTAAACGATCCGTTAGCGTAACCGCGCCATTTAGAAGCAAAGGTGTAAATAATCAAACACTAATCAGCTTATAACATTACTACAAAACAAATATAAGTTAAATTAATATGTGAGCCGTATGCCGTATTTACGCCGCGCCGAATCGGAAGTGTAATGGTATCTCTTGGCAGAGGAGGCGAATGCAGTGGCCATCTCAAGTGGATGCAACGCGAGCGGGCTACGCGCCGGTGGTCCAATCTATATAAAACTACATACTCGTACTTATATGTAACTACGCAATTTAGAGACTACTCTGTCCTGACGCATTCATAGCTTTACATCTTAACATCGGTGACTTCTATATGTTCCTTATAGAATAAGTTTCCTAATAGCATATACAGAAGCCGAGGCTAACTATAAGGTTCATCCCTTAATTGTCAGTATTGATAGGTCTAGCAATCATGGTCGCAAACTCTTTTACAGCAAATTAGCCCGTCGACAGCTAAGTTTATAACTTGGTATTTTTTTACTTTTCGATACTTCAACCTTTCTTTTGGTCACATACACTCTTTTTGAGATCGTGTGGTAGTACATACTAATATGACGTGACCGGCGATAATAATCCATAATTAGAATAGACTTACACATAGTTGAAGTGAAGACACGCTAATTCTCGTGATATGACTTGATTCTCGATACTCCACTCAAGTTTCTATAAATGTAGGTACCTATGTATAATAAATGCACCCGTGGAGTGCATCTGCAGGTCAAGCAAAATTGACTGACCACTCCCAACGCGACAAATACTACACTCGGGTTTCTAATTAGTTTAGTAAACTAGTAGTACCTAAATAGTGCATGTGACGTCTAGGTCACTTGGGGTAAGTCTAAGGAGTTCAATAGAAACACAATATAGCATTTGGACATAGCCAACGGGAGTAACGTCCGCCCGGGCCTAGTGACAGATGCCGAGTGGCACTCCCCACCCGGGCGTCCGTGCTCCAGTTGCTAACCCGTTTAATCACTGGTCACTACATCTCTTCCTTTTCGACAAGTTTAATATTAATTAAATATGTCATTACATAGATGTCACAGATCGATGCACGTAACCAAGCTTATGAATATATAACAATATATGATTAAAGTTACATGTAACCAACTTTTAAATATGACCCATAAGTATTATCCACACAAATTGTATAATTATAAATCACATTTCTTTACAGACAAATTATGAAGACGAGCATATTATTCGTTACTTTCTTTAAAATCCGTTAACTATCGTTCGTATCATCGTGCGCAGATTATCACGATCGACATCATGTTAATTTACAAAAGTATCGATTTTATTTATATGCTTACATAATAACCAGGTTAATTCACATCTCACCTTTAATTTATCATTTTAAGAAGTTAGTATCACCGCCTCAGTGGGCTGAATATTGTAAATATTGCATGACTAAAATTCATTACTGTACAATATGTACTTATTGACCGAGACTGCACTGACAGGCACTTCTTGGTTCAGAATACAGAACGCATAGACTCTGTCTATAAAAATTGCCAACAGCGTTATCAACATTATACCCCGAAAACTTCTTATCCTTGTTTCCAGCCCCATTATCTTTTTTTTTTTTTTTTTGGTCTGAATATTGAGCTAATTTATGGCTATTAATAACCAATTAAATTAGTTTAAGTTTATCGCGTTCAGTACTAAAGTAACTTTTTGGGTTTGCATCAGTTATATTTCTTATCATATTTGCTCTAATATTTGTCTCAACTATATTTTGACTAGATTGAATCTACCAGCGCTTCGGAAAATCAGGCGTCTGAAGAGAAGAAACGCCGCAAGAAACTCTCCAGGTAGTTATTAACTAATGGTCTCAATATAAGTATTATTGTATTTACTTTTAGATTGACCTCATTGAAAAGATTTTATCTGATACTTGCGCAATACAATTTATTTGCGCATTATATTATACATTAATTTTGCCCTTTGTATGTTATGACTTATTTTTATAAGAATATAATTAGACTGTTTGTTTTTTTTTTTTTTACTTTTTGTTATATCTTTTTAGTTTTATTCACATTTGAATAGATATCTAAATTGTCTTTTGACATACTTGTGTTATCATTTGGCAGGTAATGGTTTATTGTATTTCCAAATGAGTGGAAAGCTTTATTTTTAAAAGATAGGTAGTAGACCACTTAATACTGGAAACAATTCCGGTTTTTATTAAAGTAATATTCCAAGACGCATTCTTCATTTATTTATCGTATGGCATTTATTTCGAACCGTGAGGTCTTTGAGAAGACAGTACGGTTGCCGTTTGCTATACTAACCCAGTACACGCATCGTGAGTGGTAATGACTAAACACCCATCTAAATGTGATGAGCCATAACTCATCCATCGAGTACAGTTACCAGGAAACACGGCAAATAACTAAACTGTACCATATTTTGTAATTCTACATAGATTTTATGGCTTTGCAACCCAAGTTAGGATTCCTGTGCGTATCTTCCCAATTACTACTCCTGCCTAATGTTAGTAGGTAGGTAGCATCAGAACTCAAGATTTTCTAGGATATAATTATAATGCTCTACCATAATGTACTGCCTCCAATACATTGTTAACAATACAACCCTTCAAATTACCAACCCGTTCAGGGGCTTTGTTTTAAGGATTTTGATCTTAATTTAGGCGTCCATATCTCGGTATCGACATCATTCCTTTCCGAGTTACAACGCCCTTGAGTTGCATTTACGGTTCCAAAATAACCAACATAGGTATCGCTATTTGGTTCTCAACCAACCCTAAAGAGACACCTCACTAAACCAGGAACATGATGAAATTTCCGAGTACCTACATAAAATGCTAATTTCCTGTCATTCTTGTCATTTCGACTGACCCGGCTTTCGCGCACATAAAAGGTCATCTGGAATTTTTAGTGACTCTAGTAATAATTGTTAGTGACACTCATCGTGACTACGATAATAAGTAACAGGCAAGCCGC
Source organism: Cenopis cana (assembly GCA_951800055.1). Taxonomy (NCBI): domain Eukaryota; kingdom Metazoa; phylum Arthropoda; class Insecta; order Lepidoptera; family Tortricidae; genus Cenopis; species Cenopis cana. Next base: position 15,123,749 of record OX637479.1, on the reverse strand, counting down.
AACTTGACGACTCGTAAACAGCTGAGATATAACGCTCTAACGGCAGACTATGATTGCAGTGTTCTAGTTGTCAACATTGGTTTTGTTAGGCAGGAAACGCCTTGCGTCTACTAATTACTATACCAAACCCGCTCTACACCTTGACTCTACATCTTGACTCTACATCTTGACTCTACATCTTGACTCTACATCTTGACTCTACATCTTGACTCTACATCATGACTCTACATCATGACTCTACATCATGACTCTACATCATGACTCTACATCATGACTCTACATCATGACTACATCATGACTCTCCAGGTACTACGATTACCAATTATTCTTTGGTTATAGTTTTTAACATTTATTCCTGATCCATTTTTGTAAGCAATAATCCTTATTACCACATTGCCTGACGCCAGATCTCGGATTCAGGAACTAAATGATACTGACCCCAGGCTCAGGTTAAGACACAACCGGAACACTCCAGGAAAATAACCATTATTACACGTCCACGCACTTGCACACTGCGCGGCATGTACTTGTACACTGTATTAACTCACATGCTTTATATTTTCAGTTCATATTTTAATTGTTTGCATGTGCTTTAGCTTAGGCACGTCGGTTTTTTCTTGTATTTCATATTAAATATGCAATAAACTGAACAGGAATGAAATTTGTTTTATTTTTATTGTTGTTAATATCCCCCTGGTATAAATATTAGAGTTAGATATACTTTATTGTTCCAGTTCCTGGCCCATATAAATCATCAGTAGCATAAATAATACGCACCTGCACTTTGGTGCTCAACCCTAGCTGGGACTATGCTATATTATGCGCAATACAGTGACAAAACATGCTCGCATGACTTTTGACAAGATCGTAAGAACGTTCAAATATTTTTGTGCCTTCGGGATCTTACATACGTTTATGCCTTTGACTAACATATCCAGTTTCAGACACGACTTTGTTAATTTTCATTAAGTTCTTCTTCTAAGATTTTTTGCAATTCAAATTCCCTGAAAAGCTAGTTATTAATTATTGGACTGAGCAGCCAATACAATTTTATTGCTAGTACCAACCAACGCTCAGCGCATAAGTTTACTAATATACATTTTTTTTCAATTCAAATTCCTTGAAAGGCAAGTTATTAATTAATGGACTGAGCAGCCAAAACAATTTTATTGTTAGTATTAGTACCAACCAACGCTCAGCGCATAAGTTTACTAATATATATATATATATTGTTTGTAAGTACCAGTTAAACATACAACTTACTTCATTTTTGTTAGTACCGACCGACCCTCAGTCTACTAATTTATTTTACCACTTTTCCGGCACCAGCTGATCTGCCAATTTAATATTGAAATATGCTGGAAGAGATCCCTCCGGGATAAGTTCGCCTTTGTACCTTAGTCTTATGTGACATGTACATATATTGTTTTAACCTATGTTGTGTACAATATAGTGCTTACATACCTACATACATACATGTATTTGTATCGTAAGTAGGTACCCGGCACCTTAGATACAAATTCATTTTATAGGTACGCTCTCCCTTATTTACTTTGAGTTACAGGGAAAAGCAAATTCACTGGAACTCTTAGATCGACCGCATGGTTCGGTACTTCCAGCAAAATTCCACGGGTAGCTGACCTAACGTAAGCCTACCCGCTGAAAAACAATTATAAGTATTCCTTGTGTCGATGTATGGAAATATAATATAATTGACATTATTCATTTTACAACAATACAACATTGTATTGCACAACAACTCAGAATAAGTAATAGAACAACAATACAATGTCAAATGGCGGGCTTTAGAATTAACATTGAAGATTTAGATTTATCGTTTTTATTTTGGCGATAATTATTAGATTGACTTGTTATTGAATTATCTCACATAACTAGTGCCAGACATACACAGACATTGTAAATTCGTATTTAAAGATTTCTGTTTTTATAATATATATTCGTATAATGACAAAGAAATCTAAAATTAAATTAGAAAATACCAAGCGCAGCATATTTATTTTATTTATTTAATCTTTATTCCGGACACAGGTAGGTGTCACGCAGACTTCCTGGTACCTAGGTATCAACTAGCTGTGACAGGAAGTCCTGCTGTTCCATAAGATTGTAGGTGGATGATTCTCATTCCAGAATTTAATATTTTCTTAATTTGTCCCCACCGGGCCCGGATTGCTAACGACTTTTGAGTGATGATATTTTTGATTATAACTATATAATAGTTAGGGTACAGACTCTATTCTATATACTATACTATAGAATAACCTGAAGACAGCAATAAGTTTGCATTGCACTCTGATTTCCTTAACTTGCACTTAGCGTTTGGAACGGTGTGGACATCAATTACCTACTTTAACAATGAGAATCACCCCGGGTGATGTAATGAACCCGGTAGTTCTGTACTTCTCTCGACAGATGTGTGGCATAAGTAGACCACCTGTGATTTTCAGCAGGCATTTGTCTGTTCTTTTCTTTTTCACTTAATTATACCGTTGTAATTTCTGTGAAAGCTTATACCTTGTTTATTTTAAAATTAGAATTTAGGCAAACAACAATAGTGGCGGTAAACACACACACTGAATTGGCACACGAAGGATCCAAATCCGTAAGATATTGATCCAGATAAGTAGCAGTTGTTGAATATTACAAATAACATTTTAAAACAAACAGCCATCTCACAATCTATGCTTCTTTTATTTTCTGTTGTACAATATACAACTTTTAGATGAATAATCCGAAGCGGCATAACAAAGTTAATTTATACGTTATCAACTAAAAGTCTATTAAGTAAATATGTAATCCAAACAGCTTTCTCTTATTCATGATTTTCATGAATAACAATAAATAATTAATTTCGGCATGAATTACCTAGGTACACTATTTTATCGCAAAATGTGCCTGATAAAATATCGTAAATAGTTTTTGTGCCACTCTTTCTAATGATAAAAACAAGGTATACAGCATGTCAGCGTTTTGTCGCTTCTTGTTGGTACCAGTCTTTACAAACTTACCACTCATTGTTATTACCGGTCTATATTAGACCTACTTACTGCCCATTGTTAGTACCAGTCTATGCAGACAGACCTACTACTCAAATTCACAAGGAGTTCTTCCGACAGATACGTCTATATTGTATAACATATCACTTGGTGTATGCTGTTCCTTTATTTTAGTACCAGCCCACTCAGACTTACTACTCGATCCGTTAGGACTTAGGAGTGCTTACCAATATTATTTAATGCATAGTTCACGTGTCTACCCGCACAGTAAAATAATACATTTTTGTAATGGAAATAATTTCGTCTCCATTTAATCAACCATTTTACTTACGGAATCATAATAACAAAATAGAAATAGGCCACAATTGAACCAAATTGGTATTATTATATTTTAATTAACACTGGCAAAACAAAGACATATCACAATACATCGCTCCACAAAACTAGTTTTTCAGTTTGATTGTGGGGATCTTAATTGATTATGGTTTATTATTGTCATTTGTAATAGAGCACGCATGGGAATAAAATTTATAATCCGACATGACAACGTTTATACTATATTAAAGGCCATTTATTTTTAAACTTCTGATAAATTCCATCTATTCTACTGATGAAATATCCAAAATATTAATGTAAGTAAAATGCAAGAATATTTTTAACTGCACTGTGTGTTGGTAGCACGTAACAATCGGCATTTCCGTTATCATGGAACTGGTTCCTATTCTTTCCCCTCCTTCTTCAAATCGATTGACGACTTACCCATAAACTCGTCGCCACTTGTGACGTCTAGGTCACTTGGGGTAAGTCTAAGGAGTTCAATAGAAACACAATATAGCATTTGGACATAGCCAACGGGAGTAACGTCCGCCCGGGCCTAGTGACAGATGCCGAGTGGCACTCCCCACCCGGGCGTCCGTGCTCCAGTTGCTAACCCGTTTAATCACTGGTCACTACAGTGCAGCTTGTGCTTTCTTCTTTATAGAGCTACGGTAAATAGGCAAGGTTTTCCCTAACCGTTCTCGTGATTACAAGCGTGCCTATTTATTTTCAGACATGGCGGTAAATAGTAGTAAAGAGCTCGTGATCGATCTGTGCTCAAGTTGGGACCTTGGGGTCTATCGTGGCTATAAATCAGATTGCAATTGACACTGCAGATCGCAGCCGTTCGTTAATGTCTGTTTACTGACATGACGGGGGTGTGGTTGGTACTGACAGTAAATAAGTAACCAGCAGTATTTTAGCTCAATTCGGGTCTAGTTTTGAGACTTGTATAATCATGCAACTAGGCATTGACGGTATGGAATGATACGACGGTATGTGCCTTCAGGATCATCGGAGATGGAAATGTTTACTTCAGCCTGTTATACCTGATAGCACACCGCTGAGCGAAGACTTGATTTGGTATACGTTGTTATCTGTATTTTTTTTGTTTTCAAATAACCCATACATACCTACCTCTGCGGGCTGCGGATTACCGAACCGAGGTAAGGCGAGGGCGATCAAAGATCAAACCCCGCGATGTAATGAAAATCGCATGCAAGTTCTTGCATCGTGTAAATGGTTCTTAAGACTGTCGAACGAGCTGCCGTCTTTTTAATTTGACTGTTACTGGTCAGTACGTCTCTATAATCATACGACCAATAGATTCTAACTTCTCAAATCTCATCAAATTTCTAAAACATTATCCAATAAATTTTGATTACACTTAAAATACTGTTTCCATTATCTGAACGGCGGTTCCTCTGGCTCTGGTCACGTCGCGTATAAAGGTCAAACGATTTATGTGCGCGTGCCCACTGTTGACACCGCTAACATCTGTCGCTTTAAGTCCAATTTACGCGATGCTGATCCCGCCCGGTCCAGATTAAACTTAATTCTATTGAAGTATTACCTCTCTAGAGCAAAAATGACCTATGTAAACCGGAACTTAAACTGCCTATACCCATTTGTAAACTAGGACGGGGAGGTTGCGTTTTGGAAGCGTGCGGGATTTACTAAAATCAAACAAAGCTGGTCATAAAAGCTTGACATGCGAGCTTCAAGGTTTATGCTATTGTGGAAATGTCGTCGTATCGTCTTACGTAAAGATGGTATACCGTAAAATGATATGTTGCATATGTTTCTTTTGTTGCTATCTACCAACAATAGGTAACTAGTTATAGTAGGTGTGAATCCCCATATAAATGGACATTGGGAGTTACAAGTCATGATAAAGTTTGGCCTCACGATGGAAACTGTTCCTTAGGCTACTTGTAACTTATACTGAGCGAGGCCAAACTATCCACGCAAAAAATTCAAAATGGCGGCTATTTTAGTTTCCAAATTTTTTTTATTTTTTTAGAACTCAAAAATTCTTCGTGCTATACAAAAACTTTGTATGACAATTATGTTATGCATAAATTTATCTATAACTTTGGTTATTATCATTTTCTCGATATATCTAATAGTTCATGAGAAAAATGGTGTTCAATATTGCGTTTCTTGTTAAAACACTGTTAGTCAAAAGGCTTAGCAAAATCAAACTGCATCGTATGCAGAAAGCAATTCATTTTCTCCAGTGATACTAGGAACCAATATAAAGGATTTCATCCGACGAAATGAAAATTTCATCGAAGGGAATTCAAAATGGCGGTCATTTACCAAAGGGGGAGCCGCATTTTTTTAAAAGTGTATAATTTCAAAACGGCATCTGCTATTTAAGTAATATGGGTATCAATCGATTGGTATTGACACCATTAATTAAAATAAGATAAATACCATGTAAAAAATTAAAGATAGCGGCCAACTAATATCAAAATTGTAAAATTTTCATTCTTCTTTTTTTGGTTATATTAAAAATAACAACTAAATATCCAATTATATAGTCAACTTATATATTTACATAAATTCTCATAGTATTATCTACGCGATAAAACAAAAATTATGACAATCCGTCGAGTAGTTTTTGAACTATACGAATTACAAACGAGCCTTGGTGACTGTGTCATAGTAGTTATGGAAACAAACTGCACTTTTGTAATGAAAGCATGTCGCTTTTGTATAATCGTATTAGTGAAGAGACCAAACTTGATTACTTTTTTCGATAATATCTTATTTTCACCCGTCAGTAACCGAGACTACGCCACTTCGAAATTATAAGTCTAAAACGTTCTACTAAGTTAAAAGGTGGCCAAATTTGGACAATAAATGTGGCAATTGCTACAGGAAAATGTTGTTCAACATAAAAAATAACGCTGTGATTTTTTTTAACGTAACTTAAGAAAAAAAATCTTTTTTTTTGCAATAAACTTTTGATATTCATACCCTATAAGTACTTATATTCATACCTTATATATTTTTTGACCCTTAAAAGAATATTTTTTTCCAAAAACAAACACACTACAGAAAACAACTATGACACACAATGCACATGTACAATGTACTATAGATTAAAATGTTCTTAAACGCAGAAAAAACAAAGTGTAGGATTTTACAGAGTATAAATATCAAAAAAATAAAAATAAAATAAAAAGTTTATTGCTAAACACAGAAAAAAAAATTTTCTTAACTTTTGTAACAAAAGGCGTATTTTATTTTAAGTTGAGCAACATTTTTCTCTATCGATTGCCACATTTTTTTTCCGAATCTGTCTACCTTTTAACTTAGTAGAACGTTTTAGGCTTATAATTTTGAAGTGGCGTAGTCTCGGTTACTGACGGGTGAAAATTAGATATTATCGAAAAAATAATCAAGTTTGGTCTCTTCACTAATACTATTGTGCAAAAGCGACTTGCTTTCATTACAAAAGTGCAGTTTGTTTCTATAACTGCTATGACACAGTCGCCGAGGCTCGTTTGTAATTCGTATAGTTCAAAAACTAATCGACGGATTGTCATAATTTTTGCTTTGTCGCGTAGATAATACTATGAGAATTTATGTAAATATATAAATTGAATATATCGTTGGACATTTAGTTGTTATTTTTAATATAACGAAAAAAAGAAGAATTAAAATTTTACAATTTTGATATTAGTTGGCCGCTATCTTTAATTTTTTACATAGCATTTTTCTTATTTTAATTAATGGTGTCAATACCAATCGATTGATACCCGTATTACTTAAATAGCAGATGCCGTTTTGAAATTATCCACTTTTTAAAAAATGCGGCTCCCCCTTTGGTAAATGACCGCCATTTTGAATTCCCGTCGATGAAATTTTCATTTCGTCGGATGAAATCCTTTATATTTGTTCCTAGTATCACTGGAGAAAATGGATTGATTTCTGCATACGATGCAGTTTGATTTTGCTAAGCCTTTTGACTAACAGTGTTTTAACAAGAAACGCAATATTGAACACCATTTTTCTCATGAACTATTAGATATATCGAGAAAATGATAATAACCAAAGTTATAGCTAAATTTATGCAAAACCTAATTCTCATACAAAGTTTTTGTGTAGCACGAAGCATTTTTGAGTTCTAAAAAAAATAAAAAAAATTGGAAATTAAAATAGCCGCCATTTTGAATTTTTTGCATGGAAAGTTTGGCCTCGCTCAGTATAAGTTACAAGTAGCCTAAGGAACAGTTTCCATCGTGAGGCCAAACTTTATCACGACTTGTAACTCCCACTTAAGGATTCATACCTACTATTAATAATATTTACAAATAGGGGTGTCCAGGAGAACTAGGAGAATTTTTTGGGTTTCGCAATTTAATAGGTGTCGTAGCCGAATTTATCCTTTTGAGATGTGTCCGTTCTGAACTGAATGTAATAGAAACCACTTGAACGTTGAAATGACTACTAATTAGAGTTCAAAAGAAACTCTTGACCTAGACGTCTTGAAGCGGGTGGACTGATATGTTTTAAAAAACTTGATGATTATAGGTAGTGCGATTTCATAAATCTACATTTAAAAAAATGTTAAATGTAATGCAAGAAATTATCCTCACTCGTAATCTAGTTCTTCAGGTGGCCGCAAACTGACGCAGGCCGCGTTACTGGCCTAGCGACCCTACCAACATCTGAACAAGACTTAGCTATTGACTAGGCGTTAAAATGTGTAATGAATTATATTGATATAAATATTATACCTATATCACACTTTTTTGTATGATCGATTTTATCTACTTGATGGTGACTCTACCTTTACATTTTCCCCCATCGCTAACTGGTGAACTTTATGTGTTAGGTGGTAATTTTTTTACTGAAATATGCTTTTCTTTTTTGCAGGCAGAGTTGGTGGACATGAGGGCGGAACTAGTGCAGGCGCGGGCAGCCTCGGCCGGTGAGCTATAACGTTTTACGGCCCGTCGCAGATCCAATTTAATTGTTTCTTTTATGACCCGAGAGTGCAATCTTATGCGGGCTTTATGCTAAACCATAATAATTTATAAATACAATATCATTGGAACGCAATCACTTGTGCGCTTTGGCGTTATATAGAGGCCAGGCCAGTTGCACCAACGTACGAACACAGACCGGTCATCGTCAAATATGGCGCCGGCAGCTGTCATCCCATAGAAACTTGTCAAACTTTCCATACAATCAGATGTGACGAACACCGCTTACGATTACAGACGGTTTGGTGCAACCCAGCCTAAGACAGAGAGCGTATGAAGCGCATTATGGTGCTTACAATTACAACTATGAAGGAAATCGGTGCAAGCCTTCCTAACTGTTACGGCCTGACACAACATGCGTACTTAAATCAATCACGCAACCGTTGAAGGGTTATAAATTAGTTACATTTTGGGAGACACGAGTGTAGGAAGTTCAGGGAAAGTTGAGTGTTGATTTCCGTGTTGAGACATCTGCTGCATAATAGATGGGGATTCGTTGTTATCAGGCTCGCAGGTTCACACTAATCACAGTCAGTGGACGGTTCGGGCAAAGTCATAAAAAATGACTTTGCCCGAATGATGTTTATGTAAGAAGGCGCTTACTAAATTTTTCAAAATGTCGGTGCCATGGGCGTTAAAAACGTTAGGAATGCTCGCAAGGTCTAAAGCTCACAGAGCTACTAAGGACACAAATGGATCAACTTTTTTAAACTCTTCAATGGTCAGTCAATAAAGTTTTGATGTCTTGTCTTGACTGTGCAAGTTTTTCCGTGTGCTATCCGAAAAGAAATCGCTATTAAAACATCAAGTGTATTATTATCAATATCAATTTAACAATCAATACATGTTTAACCCTTTTCCAGGCCGCACCAACCTACGGCGGTAAAAAAATATATATATTCAAAATAGTTAGTTATGTAGGTATTGGAAATTGATTTAAGCGCAAGTAACTTTTCGCCGAAATTCAATTCGTTTTAAACCTAAACTTTGGGTATTAAGGTTGAAGTTTTAACTACATGCATGTGGTCACTATAGGTACTATGCCTGGAAAAGGGATAACATTTAAAACTTGAATTTAAACTTTCGTGAGACATGTTATAACTCTCTCTATCTGTCTGTGTGTTGTGTGTGTGTGTGAGTTCGAAACATGTCGCCCGAAGTGACAATTAATACGTGAGTTTTAACCGTTTAGTAAAATAAAGTTATAACATTTAAAACTCCCACGCTTTGTACACATATCAATTTTGGTTAGCAGGAGTGTGTCAGACCGACGACGACACAGCGGGCAGCGTGTCGGACGCGTCCCGCGCCCGCGCCGAGGCCGCGCAGCTGGCCCGCGAGAACGCCGCTCTTCGCGAGACCGTGCTCGCGCTGCACTCGGAGCTGTTCGGTGCCAGGTAAGCTGCCTCCAAAATACTTGCAACAGACCGACGACGGCGCTGCAGGAAGCATCTTACATCTCCACCAGTCTACCAGTCCCACAGGCTCAGTCCCAGGAGTTAGCACAACTGTATCCGAAAGGCAGAAGTAGTTTGACAGCAGACGAAGAGCCAACTGTCACTCTTTTAGGATATCCTCATATCACGTTAAATATACTGTTATCGATAAAACGTCGTCGATATAGATCGTCCCTCTTATCGCCTCTAGCAAGTAAGGCACTATAAAGTTGTATTAGCACGTCACAATAACTTAGTTGTTTGTTATCAGACTGGCGACGAAATACTTGGACAAAGAGCTGGCGGGGCGGATACAGCAGTTACAACTGCTTGGCAGAGACATGCGTGCTGAAGTGCGGGATTCCCTTTGGGCCCAGGTTTGTCCTCAAATACTTTGATCAGTTCAGTACGGTTACCGGGGGGCGAGGGGGAAATATCTTAAGAAGATAAAGGGAAAAGATATATATATTTATATATATTTAATTTATTTAGAACAGAAACAGTCGCATATCAAACTACAAAAGTTGTACACGCAGTGTACTAAATAACATTAACACAAAGAACTGGAGGTTCATATTTCCATGTAAGTTGTTAGTTGTAGTTGTTATATTTGCGTCAAAGAGTTATTTATTCTTCAATTTAGGCATATTACATGCACCTATAAATGTCAGTAATAAACTACGTACGAACCGATGTCGTAAAATATGCCTCGAGAAGAACCGGCGTAAGAAGCTCGGTTTCGATAAAACTTATACTAGAGGTACTGGGCCTAAATGACATTGCTGCGTGATTATTGTGTCGGTAGGTGGAAGCGGAGATTCTCCTCCAGCGGCACAAAACGCTGGTGCGCGTGTGTCGAGGACTAGCGCCGTGCCCTGCGCGGCCGGCGCGGTCGCCGCGCCCGCCGCGCCCGCGCACAGTGCGCGTGCGCCGCTCGCCGCACCTCGGCCTCGGCATCTCCGTCACGGTACGTACAGTTGAAATTATTTGTTTTACAAAACTGTCATTACATTTTGAACCTTAAGCTTGGAGGCTGAAGTCCCTTTTTGAATGGACTAATTCTACTCGGCCAACTACAACTACTTATTACAAGTATCGGGCTAGCTGGGCAGGTGACAATCCGACCTACGTGTATTCACTTGTTGCTTTTATTATGGCAGGGAGGACGCGAGCACGGCGTCCCGATCTTGATCTCTGAGCTGGAGGCGGGCGGGCCGGCCGCGCTCACGGGCGAGCTGTACGTCGGCGACGCCATCCTCGCCATCAACGACCAGGACCTCACGCAGGTACCGGCTGTCACCTGTGTCAGGGCGAATAAACCTCTTAGTCTAGGCCCCGAACTAGAAAACGCGTCTCTAAACTGTGCAAGCGGCAAATCATGTAACAGTTGAGGTGACATCGTTAACAGAGGGTTTAGACCCTGAGATATCTCCTGTCATACCTTCGTCCCTAGGGGTCATAGAAAAAAACTTTGTAGCAAAAAGTTTTAGCAAATTTTGTGTTCTACAATATTGCCGAACCATGTTTAGCACTTAAATGAACTTAGCGACAGTACAAGAAAAAAACTGAAAAAGTGACAGATTTTCCAAGATGGGGGAGAAAGATATGGAGCTGGAGGGTAGAAAATTTCGGGATACAATGACAAATATTGTTCTTTATGGCATATCAAAAACCTATAACAATCAGACCATAGTTAGGGTACCGGAACCACGATTTACCAAATGTACAACGAAAAAATGTGTATGGGCTGCACATTATCCGGTATAACATACTTCCGACTCAAATTTGGGGATGGAGACAGGCAGATCCGTATTCTGCAGGGTCTAAACCCTCTGATAAAGTTGTCACCCCAACTGTTACACGACTTGCTTCTTGCATGCTACTTCTTGAAAAACGGTCCCTGACTATCTCTCGAAATTGAAAAAAAAAACATATAGTGGAACACATAATCTCCTTTCTTGAAGTCCTTTCGGACAACATCTTTTAGACTTTTACCCAGACTATGCTTCTAACATAAGCATGCTTATTATAGTTGCCGGCAAACATCTTGAACCTAACCTTGTCTGCGCAGTAGCCGCGATTTACGTACAAATCACGCTACTGCGCAGGTCAATCAGTTTCAAGATGTTTGCCGCCAACTGTATTTGCGTCAGAAGTTACAAACTTACATAAAGATTTTCTACTGACTGGTTTGTCGACGGTTGCTAAATCGTGTTTTAGGAGCAACATAAAATACTAATGACAATAAAGGTCCTCCTCTGTTTGTTGTCATTATTCAAGACTATACATTTATTTAAAGCACACAAGGTTCCTTAGAACAGCCGTGCTCATTTCGTCTCTTTAAGTGCCTCTAAATAATACTATAAAATTATGTCATCCTTGAGCCAATAGTGCTTAAATAAACTGCCAGAGCTGATTCACTCTCTAATATGAATGATCCTCTGCTAAATCTTACTCTAGATACGAGGTTCTCAACCACTACTATTGGAAAATGGATCTTATGGTTAAGAAGTTAAACTACACTTCCGCCGTTTTAGTATTTAGAATAGCTCTTGCGAATTGCTAATAAACGCATGAGTAATTGTTTGAGAACACTCGAGAATTTCGAGGAACACTCTGATGGATGTTCTCCGAACGGTACGTCTGGTCGTCTGCTATCATATTCGTATGTATAGTTGAAATAATTTCAAATGCCCGACATTTTATAAAACAGACATAAGATTTTGAATCTTTGCGCTTCAACGTTAAAGTCGCTTTTTGAACGGACTAATTTGATACAAGTCGGCCAGTTCAAATAATTTTAAGTATATATATGGTTGTAGGTCAAGTTTACTTTCGAGTTCGTTAAACTGCAGTTGTGCGGTTATAAATATCTCACGTTGTTGTATATTTTCTAGGTTAATAATGATAATTGTCCGTTATAATACATTATTATCCTCTGGACCGCCAGAGTAAATTACGTAATTCGTGTCGCACTCGCCAGAGTCTTTGTAGCAAAAGACGGAAAATTAACCTTACTTGATAGGCACGTAGGTTAGCTTTACATTGTACGTGTTGTCATTATACATGCCAGTGGCTTTGTAGGCACGGCGGCTCTTGTTATCTATTCTTGACAGTGGCGGTCAAGAGGTTAAAAGTAGGTACTAAAATGTCCAAGGAACTATTAAGTTGACGGTACTTATACACGTTAATAGATAATCGTAACCGTTAAAGTCAAGTGATTTTGGACATGGCGTTACATAAATACACATATATTTTTGGTTAGGTATAAGTTTTTTGAAACAAAACACAAACGCACGGCAAAAAATAGTTACCATCTATGGCCACCAGAGGGGCTGCTCGCGTTGCCTTACAAAATGAGACTTAACGCATACGCGTTCGTGTTTTGTTTCGAAAAAACTTATACTAGAGTAGACTTTGTACATACTATTTCATTTTGTATTTTTTCATGTGTTTTATTGTGTACATTAAAGAGTTTTCCTACTTAGTAGTACCCCTGAGTAGTCATCTGTACCTCTAGTAGTAGTAGTAGTAGTCTACTACTACTACTACTACTAGAGGTACAGATGTTAATTCGACCTCCACTGTTACGGACACTTCAGCGGTACTTATAGGAAACCGGCTACATTTGACTGTTTGTGCACAGGCGTGCCACAAGGAGGCGGTGGCAGCGCTACAGAGCGTGAAGGGGGACTGCGCGCTGTGCGTGCAGTTCATCGCGGCTGACGACGAGGACCGCCTCTCCGACGACAACTACCGGTTAGGCAACCGTTTTAAATAGAAATATAAATAAAAAAACCATTTTAAATATAAATTATATTTCAATACAATCAAAACCATGCTTATAAGCATGCTTTTAAAATGAGCATGCTTTTGTTTTGAGCTGTATAAATTAGCTGCATACATTTGCTTGGAATAACCATTCTACTTCCATGCTAAATAACTAGGAGAGCGCCTGAAATAAAATAATAGCAATGAAATTCTAACGCGATGCACGAGTTCTGCGCGGACGAAGTTGCGGGCAAATGCTCTAGTCTCTCTATATCTACTCGATCTAGTCCCAAACTAAGCAACGCTTCTACGAGTATTATGGGTACCTGCCTACTAGACGGCGATAGAGATAATATAATACATATTTTATGTATACTATGGATCTTTTAAAATATTTGATCTTTGAACTACATTGGACTACAGTATGGGCCTCTTCCAGGAAGAAGTGTATAAAGTTTTAAAGCGTCGGCAACGCGCATGTGACACTCCTGGAGTTGCAAGCGTTCATAGGCTGCGGTGACCGCATACCATCAGGCGGGCCGTACGCTCGTTTGCCACCGACGTGGTATAAAAAAAAAAACTCAATTGTTTTTTTCCTATAGATCTCATATCATATAAAGCCAGCCACCCACGATCAATTCTACTGTCAAGTTTGCTTGACGCATACAAATACACACACACAAATCTACTTAAAACACTTCACACTTTGCATACAAATCTACTTAAAATTAAGTAGACTGCATGCATATGCAAGCGTCAAGCAAACTTGACAGTAGAATTGATCGTGGATGGCTGGCTTTAAGGCTCCGTATAACATATTCTGCCGATTTGGCTTAGATTGATGAAGTCGTATCTCATAATCTATTAATATTTATATACATTTTATTACAGATTATGAAAGATCATCTCATTCTGAATGGAATAAGTGTGCTACTTTTTAAATTTTCTTATTTAGTTTCAAATAATCTTGATTAACCTAACAGCTGTTTCCTCGATTTGCGCTTGAAGAGGCTTTAAAAACGACCTAGTTAAGCTATATATTGGTGCCAAACCGGCTTGGAAAAAATATGCACATATGCAATAGATACTCCTGTTAGGGATGAGTGGAAGGGTTTTTACAAATTTCATACAAAAATGTTATAAAATAAGAATTTTAAACTTTTGTAAATTTTCTGAAAAACTTCAAACTTCATTGCATCTTTTAGTAATATTAAAGCTAATAAAAAGGTTTTTGAGCGTATGACTATGATAAAATAACTTCTATTTTATGACTTGAGATAATAAAAAGTAGCAACTTAGATAGAAATAATATTAATTCTAAATGATTTACAACATGCCTTTTTCACGACATTTTCATTGACACGGTCATAGTGACTCAGTACCGGCCGAGCGGCCGTCGGAGGAGGACGTATATACCGTTTTTTTGTGGCTATTTACAAAGCTTACCACAACCCCCTCAAACAAACCAATACATATTGTGACCTCCCATTATGTGTATTTATTATGAAAGTCGCAGTCAAAGTATACTAGGAACGTAATTGTGAACTAAATCGAGACAACTTATGAATCACATAGCTGATAACGCAGTTGTCAAATGCTTTTCAAGTACTGTCCTTGATACTTGGTGGATTTAATTTATTTGTCTACTCGTGACTTTTTTATACCTATTTCGAAAAATGCTTTATTTTGATGAGCATTTCATTATTATTAAAGTCAGCAATCAGCATCTAGTGGTTTAACCTAGAAGGTAATCATTTAGCAACTAGGCATTTGTCAAAGTATATTTCGTACACAACTGTAAGGCCCGTCTCTCACGGCGCTATTTAAATGCAACGCGACTGAGATGCAAACCTCGGTCGCCTACTGGTATGCTACTCATTTCCCCACACGGCGCTACCCAAATGAGACAATTTTTCCATTCGAGTGAGAAGCCGTCCCGAATACAACACGTCCGTATGATCTCTGATCTGAGAAATTATCTTGCCAACTATTTTATAACCCCACGTGTTGCACTTCCTTGGCAATCCAATTAATGTGTTTGATTTTGTAAATAAAAATTAACCTGTAAAATTGTTTTTTTTTTCAATCTCAATCCACGCCTTTTCTGTTACATCTTTTTTAACATACTCTGGCATTTTATAATTGTACAAACATGGACATTTTTTTACCTCTTGAATAAAATTAACATTAAAAGTTTGTTCCGACGCCATTTTGCATGCGACGCGTACGTTACTCGGGTCGCGTGCGACCAGCAAGACAGTCGCGTGCGACTGATGCCAAACGCGTCGTCGACCAACCAAGTGAATATGTATGGCGGCGACTCACAAGCGACGCGTATGATACGCGTACGAAACTCAAATCCCTTGGAAGTAGCGCCGTGAGAGACGGGCCTAAGGCCAAGTGCTGTCAAATTAACGCAAGCAAAAATCTACCTAACAGTCAGAGCTCTAAGTCGAGTTTTACTTGCGTTCCTTTGACAGAATTTAGCCTTAGAGTTGTGTCCGAACTATACCTAGGTAGTACTATGCAGTTCTGCGAAATATTGTCTCTCAGAGTCCTACAATAAGCATCTGATAAAGTACGTAGATGCTCAAAATATAGGCGCACGATTCTATCCACCAAAATTCGGCCGCAGATAAACACAAAAACTGACTCGACAAATAAATTTATTTTTATTTTCGAACCTGTTCACCAAATTTCACGAGAATTGAAAATGCGACCTGTAGAGGCGGACAACCGGAAATCTGGACATACGAAAGCATTTATCTGGAAGCTAAGACAGAGACCTTCGTTTCACTCGGTCAAAAAAGAATTTTTTCCCGGCCTTCAATTTTGTACGAAATTTCTTTACAGTTCTCTCGGGTTATTCCGCCTGAAACGTTATACTTTGAATCCTGTTATAAAACGCACGTAATGACGACAGTTCATTGCACGTTTGAGAAATAGTACATTACTACAGATGCCGCGAAGTAAGGGGTCGCCGGCCGAGTACATACAGATAGTTACGAGGCTGACAATCCCTTTTCACACCGAGGTATGTATAGTGCTTTTCTCAAACATGCAATGAAATAAATCAAAAAAGCTCCTAGAAATCAATTTTGATTTTTATAGAAACTGAAAGTAAATAAGAAACAGGAAACAAGAAAAAATGAACTGACACATATTATTAAGTATTTATTTGTTGACTTCTAAACTTTATTAAAAGTAGAAACAGCCGTATAAAAGAAGGCACAGAGTGTCTACTCCGAAATCTATACTTTGCACATGCGGTCCCTTTCACTCTCGTGTGAAAGGGAAGCCACTAATACCAAGTACGGATTTCGAATTTCAGAGTACAGGCCCGGTCGTATTCAGCCAATTCAACTAGTATTTTTCTATTGGAAACGCTACGTTTTTGTATGTGTCTTAAATAATTTGCGTTTTTCGGTGGAAAAATACACTTGCGATTCTGTTAAAAAAATGAACAGCGGGAAACCATGAACTTTTTGACATTTCAATTAATTAAAATTCCGACTTATTATATATCCATCTCATTCCCGTTCCGTCTTATTTTTGAGAAATTATTTATTTTAAATTATCGTAGTGGCAGAATGTCTCAACGAATTAAAAATCAATTATTGCTGATAGTTTTCTTCATAGCTGATCGCCGTGATGCTGAGTCACAAATGAATGCGGAATGAAAATTTTAAAATGAATTTTAACGAATAACTATAGGGATTATTTTTTTAATATTTTTGTATATTCATCACAGATATAAATAAATCAAACTACATTTCTTTTTAATAAAACGTACGGCATATGATCGTACCATATGTATACATTTTTTAAATCAAAATGGGCATTTTATTTGCTTGTATATATATGTGAACTTTGAAATGTTATTTAATAATTACATTGACAACAACTATTATTTCATACAAAGTAATAATTCTTTTTTAAGTAAACAAAACGATCAAATTTTTTACGCCAGGTAGTAGGTTACTTAGGTAATTAAGTAATATTCTGCAACGCTTTGACCTCACCGTAGGAGAACCAATGCGTCAGGCCTCCGATTGCGTGTAGTCATTACGTGTCCTAGTGTCAAGATATACTAGAGGTAACTGGTGAGGTGATCGATGCTTGACTATTGTAAATAGCTCGCCAACGCCATCTATCGAGTAAGATTTCATGAAAATGATGAAAGCGTAAAGTTTGACGGCCTCTTAAGAGGAATGCCTAGCTGCGATTTTCCCATACAAACGCTCTCGACTGTTTCCTCCCTGGTTTTTGAACCTAGAGCAATGATTTTTTCAAATAAGATCAATATCATCAATATCTATGCCGCTACGTTTTGTTTTTTAGGATATTTTTATTTTGAAGAAAGTTACAGCCCTCCAAAAATCGCAAAAACGGCTTAGTTGAATTGGCTCCATAAAAAGGCGCAGTATACAAATATGACAAAAAATATCCAAAAAATCAAAACGTAGCGGCATAGATTAGTTCTTGCTCTTGCAGTTTCCAAAATTTTATAATGATTGGTTGCGTTTTGGATGAAGAAACAGTCGAGAACGAAACCCCGATTTTTCAGTTTTTTGCAAGGGAATTTTAGTCCGAGCTGCAGTTGTCCTTATCGCACGAATTCGTGGTGGAGTCAGTTTCTAAATATACGTACACAGAAGGAATAGGGATGGGCAACAGTCGTTGACATATATTGCCGATACGCTAGTGGTGAAAAATTATCGATAAATCATTATTACCAGAAAAGTTATTCATCACAAGAAGAACCCTGAGTCACAATGGAAGAATATTGAATAGAAAGGTGACCTGGGAACCCTTGTCTTTGATATAGGAATAAATGCTACTTAGTTAGTGGTAAAGTTATTAACGAATCATAGGTTTTTATAACCCACTAGCTTTTGCTCGCGACTTTGTCCGCGTAGAACTCGTGGCGATTAAGAGTAAGAAAAATGTCATAGTAATAGAAATAAACCTAATTTTTTTTTATAGATCTACATATTATATAATAAAAAAAAACTGACTTCAATGGGGGAGACCGGTGAAAGATGATTATACTTAGATGGTGCACTCTTAAATTCCATACAATGAAATAAAAATCTACATATTACCTATATAATGAAAAATAAAAAAAAACCGACTTCAATCGGGGAGACCGGTGAAAGATTATTATACTTAGATGGTGCACTCTTGGATTCCATACAATTAAATAAAAACCGGCCAAGTGCGAGTCGGACTTTGATTTTTGATTTGATCTGCATTTTGATGAACCGAATTGAGCACCTCCTCTTTTGAAATCTTGAAATGGGTTCAAAAGAAACCCATACTATAAAAGAATCACACATTGCGCACGTGAACTTTCAACCCTCGCTTAAACCCTTTAGGGGATGAATTTAAAAAAAAGCCATAATCAATGTTTTTCACTATGTACATAAGAAGCTTGTGACCGAAGTTTCAAACTTCTTACTTGAAAAACAACATTTTTGTCATACAAACTTTCATCCCTTTTTTGAACCCTTTAGGGGATGAATTTTTATACCAACTCTATATAATTTATCTTGTTTTTTAATAAGTAACCTTTGTACAAAGTTTCAAGTCTAAGACTTTCCAAATGAACGATTTCCATACAACGGTTCAACCCCTGTTTCACCCCCTTAGGGGTTGAATTTCGTAAAATCCTTTCTTAGTACACGTCTACGTACCCTAAAGAATATATGTTCCAAATTTCATGGTTATATCTTCAGTGGTTTAGGCTGTGCACTGTCTGTCAATAGTTGTCTAAGTAACGCAAGTTTTATAATATGTATAGATAATATTATGGCAGGGCAGCCAAATAAATATACCACAATTTTAGCTAACCAAAAAAAAAACAATATTGTTATTTGTTCTCATTTCTGTTTATTATTTTGTTTAGATGTGTAAAATAAAGAGAGATATACATATTTTTATGCCAATATAAAACGCTATTATTTTCAATATGATATTGCTAAGTATTTCAAGTTAATAAAGTAAAAAAAAGTTTAGGCGTTATTTTATTTCATTTTCCTATTAATATATTGACGTAAATAAACATTTATTATAAAAGCATTACATTAATTTACTTGGTAAGAAAAATAAAAAGCAAAAAGTTCTGTCAATCTCTGGATTTGAACCATGAACCTCTTGATTGCGTGTCAACCATGTTAACGTCTGAGCTAAAGTGGATTCATTTTAGTTGACGAAATTATTGTACAGTTTTCATAAAGTGCACAAGGGGGGACTTTTTCTATGGTGCGATCTGTACCTACAGCCTAATTTATCGTATGCTGGGTCAGTAAGTAAATTCGCGGGCTCGCGTCTCGCGCCTGTGTGCGTGCGCTCACACATAGACAGCGCCCGCTCCCGCTCCCAGCAGCGCGACAGAAACATTATGTCAAAAATTCAAGATTTGAAAAGTTGGTCAGCTAGGCATTCCTCTTAAGAGGAGGGGTAGGGCAAGCTCTCTCCATATAAACTTTGTGCAGGATTTACTTCGTTTGTGTTTGCATGAAAGTTATGATTTTTGGTCAGTATGCTTATTTTTCTGATAGCTATTTCGTGATGTAAATTTTTTTTATTAACTTTTGTTTTTAATTTTTTAATTTTGATTTTTTTTGAAATATTTGAAAATTTTCACATCACGATCTTCGCATATCTAATATATACAACCTAAAAAAATATTATATTTGTTAGTGCCAAAACCGACGAATAAAACGTGCACAAAGTTTGTATGGGGAAGGCCTTGCCCTACCCTGCGCCTTAATGGGGCTTGAATGTGTTGCAGGTTCCCGCTGTACCCCGAGGACGGCGAGGTGTTCGCGGAGCCCGACGGCTCCGGGGCCACGCCCACCGCGCCGCGCACCCCCGACTACGACAGGTGACTAGCTTGTCACATGCCACACTTGTATCATACACTTGCCACACTTGTATCATAAACTTACCACACTTGTATCATAAACTTCCCACACTGCGCGAAAAAATACTAATTATTAGTAAGTTTTGGTGAATCCCAAGACAAGGAGATTATATACTAACGGTTACAAAACAGTTTAGTAGTTACAAGGACAATTTTTTTGGTATTAGTAAATAACTACTATTATCAAAAACTGGTTCGTAACCGTCAGTATATAATCTCCTTGTCCTGGGATTCACTAAAACTTACTAATAATTAGTAATTTTTTTTCGCTCAGTGTAAACTTTCCACACTTGTATCATAAACTTCCCACACTTGTATCATAAATAACATGCCAATGTTTGTCTTCCGCCGTCCCCCAAATGACGGCCAGAATCCCGTCCCGCCGTAGCGATGAAACGACCCGCCACAGCTCCCAATGCGCCCAGCGCAGGAGGAGCCGCCTAGCACCCATTAGGCTGCAGAAGATACTCGTTGTCAAGTTTGCCTTGAGTCGGCTCTACGAACTCATGCCAAAGACATCCTACAAATCAAATGAATATCATTTTATTAAAAAAAAATATTACTTGGATTGTGAATCTTGGATAAGATTTAAGTAATATAAGTACATACCTACGATTGATAAAAGCGTTAATGTTACATTATTGTTAATGCGGATCGATCTGTGCGATCTCGCCAGCTATTACATAAACCAAATAAGGTTTCCAATAGTGGCTAAAAATTGTAAAATGAATTGTAAATTAAAATTTTTGGTTTAATAAATTTAAAAAAGAAAAAAAAAAGTCTTTTACCTCCTCCTCCTATTTGTTTTGTCAGGATATCGTCATCGATTTGAACAGTTATCTTTTCTTTTTCTATTTTTATTGTCAACCAATTTGATTTCTGAGTTACTTTGTACCTAGTCACATCACAGTGACATAAATATGAGTTCTCTAGCGGTTTTCATATAGATTTTCACTGTGACAAGGTACGAAGTGGCCCGGAAAACAAATAGTTTGACCGCGCGTTCCCTCGGGCAGGCCGCACTCGGCAGCGGAGTCGACGGGCTCGCGCTCGCCGCGGCCGCACTACCCCGAGTACAACAACATCAACAACAACCTGTCCATCCTCGACATGGACGACGACTCCATCCGCATCGAGGCGGGCGTGCGCGGCCCGTACGGCGCGCTGCCCTCCGCCTCCGCCTCCGCCTCCGCCGACTCCACGCCCGTGCACGCGCGTAGGTTGGTCACGAAGAAGAAACGCAAGCCGCAGGATTGGCGCACTAAAGGTAAGCAAATGCGGGCTTGATAGCGCGCTGCTCACCGCATCCACCTCTGCAGAGTCTACGTCCGTGCACCTGCTGGCGGACGAAAGCTGGGATGCTACTAAGATAGGGTAAGCTGTAGTAATATTGGTCCCCCTTCAATCATTGGCTTTTTTCAAATGTTCTACCTGTCATGTTTGAAAACTATCTACTACATTTTAGAATGTATCTAATAAATTTATTTCCAGCCTTGTGTTGCTGACATATATTATTATACCCTTTGCCCTAATCCTACTCAATCAAAGTCATGCTTTTCTGAACGGTAGTAATGTAAGATTTAATATTAAACTGTTGAACCTCATTAATTAATTGTTCCACTTACATATTCATTGTAACGTGATACAGATTGTTCAATTCACAAAAAAGTAGTATTAACGTTTTAGAGGAAACAGAAACCAGCACTCAATGTGACAGTGTGATCTGTTTTTTTTACTGTGGCTTTATAGCCGAGCCAAATAAAGCGACGGGAACTAGTGCGCGGTCGGTGAGTGGCCTGGGGAAAATCCAGGGGAAACCAAACCTCCGACACGTTAAACACTGGAATACTCTAACAGTTTGCGCTCCAGTGAGAGTGGTTCAACGGCTACAGAGTGACCATTTTCTTGTGCATTGAAAGGTCTAGTTAAGCGTAATAACCGATTCTGATTTGATATTTAATTGTATGTCAAAAGGTGCATACCACACAGTGGACGACGCGCAGTCGTCCGACGAGAAGCCGGAGCCGACTCCGGCGCCGGAGCCGGACCGCAAGCGCGACACCAAGCCCTTCCGGATAGGGTCCGCGCGGCGCGTGGAGCTCTGCAACGGCACGCTTCCTCGCCCAAGGCCGCTGCCGCCCCTCGCCGGCGACGGGGACCCCGACTTCGGCACCCCGGTCTGAATAATTCACAATTATTGTCCTCTAGGAAGCGCTTTCTTTGACGTTTTGTTTCGGTGCTTCGTTTCTTGAATCTTAGCCCGTATTACGTAATGCTTTGCTGAATTCGGCTGGGGAATTTAGGAGCCCCGACATTGCACATAATGAGTCTGTTCTGTGCGATTTTTCTGTTAAACCGGATCTACGAAACCCACGATATCAGTGGCATACATTTAGTACGGTTAGACTTACATTCGTCTAATGCACTTAAACGTGACGGTCTATAATGTGTCAGGCATCAGAGAACAATAGAGCATCCATCACGTCAGAGAAATATGTATCCGGCTTTACTGTTTTTTTTTTTTCTATCTGAATCATGCTTTTCTAATCCCGTAATGGAATATTTCCGAATGCATAACGCACCACTCCCCATACAGTTCCTACATTTGAACTTATACTTTGCTCAGATTCTAAATTCCGTACGAAATAAATTAAGGATAAGGAGGAAGAGAGACAGTAAAGGAAACATTAAGCAATATCTACATTATCGCAAAACGTGACAAAGCGCAAATGACGCCAGATGTAGAATCTGTCGCTGAATTCAGCAAGATACTCGACTGTAAAGTCTGCTAACTTCCCATTCGCTCCGTAGAACTGGAACGCTATTCAAATGGTGTTACCAATGTCCCATTTAATTATATTTCCGTGCGTATTAAATATACATACGATCATAAAAGTTGAATGGTGTTCTCAAGACATTTTAAGGAATAGAATTTAAAAAAATAAATTTGTAATGTAAGGGGAAGTATCCCAGTGATCTCTACGCTAGGAAACCAGTTTTAGACGTTTTTTGCACCGCTGTGCCACCAGTAACGTGGTCGACTGTTGATCGGATGTGGCTTGAAGTGATCGTACGTAGCGCCATCTATTGAGACTGACATTTCTAGTCGCCAGTTAGCCTTCATTTTAGTGGTAATAGTGCTTCTAATGAGGTGTCATGTCATGTTTTATGGAAAAGTATAATTAATTCGAAACATGCAATCAGCTAAAACAATTAGTGATGTTATCTCGTTATCTTACGTTATTTGTTCATGGGTGACAGCATTTAAACGAAATTACAACATTATTTGACTGTAGATAAGTAAAGCCCTGCTACACTGCTCCTGAAAACATGTAATTGAATTACTTATTGGATCGACCAGTCGTCTATGTTGCCACGTTATACATTGCGTTCTAAGGGAATGTTATCAGTAGATACTTTTGCTACATATCCCGCAATAAGCGAGTCACTGCCAGGTAAATGTCAAAGTAGATCAAGTATTGTGTTGCCGTTTCTATGAAAAGCACAACTTTATGGGTACTAAAGCGATCATCGACTTTGTGGTGACATTATTAAGGTATACAGTTCACTGGTTTGTTACACATTTTTCCAGATCGGAAAAATTGATTGACGAAAAATATGAACAGGAACAATCTAAGATTGGAAAATATATCAACAGCCTGAGGAAATAACGGGATCGTTTTTGAAATGTCATATTTCGTTGCTGCACTATATATACCAGTGGCGGAGCGTCCATACAACTCGATTCCCACCGGCTTGCCTAATTTTCAGCCACACCAGTTCTTTTAGTACGGCTCATGAAGAATAAGAAAGGCAAACTATTTCCGGCTTCCCTAAGAATATTTTTGACGCGCCGCCACTGATATATACACGAATGTTTCATACGATCAGCTCAATTCATTACATTTTAATCGAATTTCAATGGAATACTTTCATTCGGGTTTCTTACTTCAAATGAATGTACGTTTTGTATGTTTGTAACGCGACATATTCGGCGATAGTGAATGGATTAAAATGAAACTTTATTATATATAAGGTATAAATTACATTATACTCGTATAAGGGTCGTGAATATTGAGTTTAATTTAAACTCTGGTTATATAGGTAAGTAATTTATCAGCTAGACGAATCTTATAATTACAGATTATTCAGTTGAATATACATTTTACATTTAATACGAATACATTTTGAGAGAAAACGCAAACGCGTTCGAATTAGTTAATGTTTCGAAAAAACTTATACTAGAGCTACTGATACTGTCGTGTCACTACTCGTCACGTGTTTTTAATTATTTGAGGCAATATTCACGTTTGCGCTTAAAGACCCATTTACACGATGCAGGAACTTCCATGCTATTATCATTACATCGCGGGGTTTGGTCGCCCTCGTCTTACCTTGGTAGCCCGCAATGAAATCAAAAATTGCATGCAATTTCTTAGAGCACTGTATTTATTTTATGATGAAGGAATAAAGCAGTCGTCTACCGCGATAGTTTTTATGAACAGACATGGCGTCGGGAATCTCCGGGTTCGGTAGATGTGGGGGTTCAAGAGTTCTCGAATAAATAGTTAAGTATAATTTGTCCTGAATCTGTTTTGCACAAAGAGCGAAGACTGCAGCGCTGCGTGGTTCGAATGCTTTTTGGTTGAACATATATTTATATTTTCTATAAAATTGATCTCTTTTTTTCGGTATTAGGAATTTCTTTAAGGATATTTACATATTTTATGAGAGTTTATTTATCTGTATATAGAAATATTAAAGTTTTTTTTTTCCTTATAAGTGGTATCAAATAACCTGGATTCTTTTGTATAAAATAATTATAGTGTACTTAGTATTATTTCTCTCAAGCGCCATAGCTGATTTGTGATGTTATTGGGAAATATATTTAACTTATACTGACATATCATGTAAGCTTTTCATATTTGTATAAACGGTGTAACTTCATAAATTCATTTTATTGTATTTTTAAAATTAAGTAAGTAACAGGATAATGATAACACATTAGCACAGTACAGTTATATCTTAACCATGACTTATTTACGTTTACTAGCAAATGGTTTAAGTAATGCATAATCTTGTGAAATGTGTACCATACCTACCTAGGTATAGTTCGTTCAAAACTGTAAGTCCAAGTGCTGTCAAATTAACGCAAGCAAAAATCTACCTTACAGTCAGAGGTCTAAGTCTAGTTTTGCTTGCGTTCGTTTGACAGAATTTAGCCTTAGAGTATGTCCGACTCTGTATTTAAAATTATATTTGAATTAAAATATTGTCGGGATCTTTGAAGGCATTCGCCTAACATGAAGTTTTAAATATATCTATCTGTCTTATATATGTTAAACGGGCCAAGTGCGAGTCGGACTCGCGGACGAAGGGTTCCGTACAATTATC
Organism: Cenopis cana; assembly: GCA_951800055.1. Taxonomy (NCBI): domain Eukaryota; kingdom Metazoa; phylum Arthropoda; class Insecta; order Lepidoptera; family Tortricidae; genus Cenopis; species Cenopis cana. The sequence continues at coordinate 15,097,888 of OX637479.1, read as the reverse complement.
TATTGAAACCGCAAAAATAATCATGTCTGTTGTCATGATCATTTATTTTATTCTGCTTTAGTATTTGTTGTTATAGCGGCAACAGAAATACATCATCTCTGAAAATCAACTGTCTATCACGGTTCATGAGATACAGCCTGGTGACAGACGGACAGACAGACAGACGGACGGCAAGTTTTAGTAATAGGGTCCCGTGTTACTCTTTGGGTACGGAACCCTAATAAGACTGCATGTTAGGCGAATTCAAACAACAACTCCCACCGAATCCGAGTACTAAGTCAATGGTTTAAGTATCAACATGTATAAGTATAATACCGGGAACAATGCCACTTAGTCCCGACATAAACCATTTGTCACTCTTGCACTTAGTTGCTCGCTAGAAAGAGACGAATGATTTAGGCCGGTGATACTGATAGGGTATTGCACTGGCCCTGTCGTTAGTTTATAATAAGCTATAAAGTAAAAATATTACAAATGGCACTACAAATACTACAATAACAAATATTATAGAATGCGATAAAGAATGCCAGTCTATTATTTCTAAACAAAATGTGTGTATTCCATAACATGTGATTTTGTATAAGATCAATGACTGCAGTAGTACATTCCACGCGCTCGCGCATTCCTAAGTTGCGACAGCTCCGGATGTAAAGCTTAAGCCACAAAGAGAGGTGAGAGTCAGAATGGCGGGTGTACCTTCACGGATATATAAAATTATTATACCAAAAAAATGTACTCAAAATGTACTATTTAGTACCTACTTTAAAAAAAATTGTACCGCTCCACAAATAAAGTTATTACAATGTGTAGGTACACCCGCCATTCTGACAGTCAGGATGGCGGGTGTATGTCAATTCACCATGAACTGATAGACCATTGACTAATGTTATTGCTGCAAAAAAATGTACTAAATTTGTACTTTCATATGCAGTTAAAACTTCACCAATCAGATTCGTAATTTGTGAATGAGACACATTTAGTTTTTTCTATGAGAGCCGATAGTGAGTCGATAAGGGCCGTTTTACTATGAACTATCGATTGTTGACTTATGTTAATTACTCAAGAAAAATGTACGAAATTTGTACTTATATATGCAATTAAAATTTGAGCAATCGAAGTTGTGGCTTTTAAGGGCCTATCGTGCGGGGTAAATTCTCAGCGCCTGTCAAATTTCAATTTTTTTAATAATTTACCCAATTAACCCACACATGCATTATTCACGCAAACTACCTCATTTTGCTGGGTCGGGTCACTGACCCATGTTTATGTCAACTTATGACAATATAGATTTTGAATATTTAAAGGTTTCTTGGTGCATAAGAGAAGTGTAACATAAATCGTCAAGTTCTGATCTGTAACCAAAACTCAAGTATTAGTTGTGTCTGAAAATGTCTTGAATTTTGTGGTAGTAAAATACTCAGTTCCTTGTTTATAAAATAAAACTTGTCAAACCCCTGTTTTGTAAAATGTATTTTGTTTTGCCCTTTCCTCACAGACTCATTTTTATACAACTTAAAACAGAGAAAGAATTTTCCTAATCGGTTCGTGCATGTTATGACTGTTTTATGTTTATGACTTAGGTACTTATTTTGAGAGTTTACTTGGTGATTTTCATTATACGAGTATATGTTGTACCTTAAATAGGTTATTTTCATAAATTGATTATTTTCTGTTTATCAGTTGGTTAACTCTAAAATGGACACTGATTTAATGCAAGTTTTAAGAGAACAAGCGGTAGTTTTATTACAATATATATAATAACTACTGAAACTATTTATACGGCACGGGATAACTGCAGCAATATTGTGAATTAACTTTGTATTTGAGGAACCAGTACCTAACCTTATAGGTAGTTCCCGTCGTAACCCAATCCGCAGAATTGCGCATAGAATAGTATGACATTCCCTGCGCATCGTCGTTATCGTGAATGACAAGCACTATAAAACCTAATGATATAACAAATATCATCAAGAAAGTCATTGTAACAGTCTGCAATTGTGGAACTTGGCCGGACCACTACTGTATCAGCTCTGACAAATTAACTTTTATACACTTCTTATAAGGTCCATAATTGAAAGGAATAATTAGCAGGATGCGTTTACATATTCTTCCAGTGTGAGCAATCGTGCCGTCGATGACACTTAACTGAACATCCGTGAACCTTATTGCAACGACATAAGGTTCAATAATGGTTAACATTGCGTCTATTTTCATCAATAATAAATAGCAATTATTATTATTTGCTATTCGTTTACTATAACGTCGAGACAATTATTGCGATGCGACATAAGTACTTACTTGTACAAAATCAAAGCAACGGGATTTCCAACGCATGAAAGCTTTAGATAGAAACTAGCGCAGTTTAATATTATAAGTAATTACTGCATATTTGTTTGTTAGACATCGTCATTGTCACCACATCCCCAACAACTACTTGGTTTATTATTTATAAATGAAACATAGGTTTATTATTTTCATTCTAGGTATAATTATATTATGACCAGGCGGCTTAGACACTACACAATTTAAATCCACATCACTCAAACTGGCGAAGAAACTCCGATATTCTTTCTTCTGCTTCCGCGGCAAGAGAGCACTCTAGATCTGTTTCTTGGTATAACGCTGATATTTTATAAACTTCTGTTCAAAGCACCATAATAATTGTGCCTGTTTTTACAGATTCTGGGATATGTTTTGTTTATGCAGATTCTGCGATATATTTAGGTAATCATTGTTTGACGTGAAAGCGCCGTACATATACACATAAAATATAACATTAGATTCGTTAAATTATTGAAATATAAAAATACAATTTGTTTACAAATTTTAATTTGAAATATGATGAGTGACATAAATGTCATAACGTTCCGTTCTGGGTGGCCAATTTATAAAAAGTAAATTACTTTGAACTGAAATACATCGGTAACCTTTTTACGTTTAAAATGCCTTTTCGTAAAGGAAATCATTATAATTTAGTTGCATTAGTAAACATTGGGGACCAAAGATTGCATTTTTATGTTATAACGAATGGCTAATATTAAAAAATTCCATGTTAAAAGAATCTTCAATAGCCACACGTCAACATTTATTTACCCTACTTCAATTAATGCAATCTTTGTGTGTGGTATACATTTTGTATTTGTATACGAGCAAGCTGTCAAAAAGCGTGTTTTTATGAGATGTCAAACTGAGAAAAGCAGCATACGTCTGCTCCCATTGAGGGCCGGAGCCCATCTGCCGGCAAGAAAACTACGGCGGCCGGTCAAATTTTCGGAATTTCCTTTGCATTGTTAAAAAAATCTCCACATTTTGCAAATGTTAAACACATACGACCTAGATAACATGTAGTTTTGTTACTATTCAAAAATTGAAGACCTTTCATAAAGTATTAACGTTGTAGTTTGCGTTTATTTCCTTTAGTAGAGCTAACTTTGGATTGAATTTTTATGAAGAAAACTATAAGTAATTGTGTTTCTGAAACACATGACGTGTAGAGTGTATCCTTAAATATCATATATAGGAATTACAGAATTCAAGCTTTAGTAATAATAATACAGCAAGTGATCCAACCATCGCAATTATTCAGAAATTAGCTCGGTGCAGTCTTAAGTAATACACATTTATAGTATTTCTACTTAAAATATATGGGTAAGCGTACCGTTCGCTAAATTTCCAACTTGTAGTCTATAAAAATTAACTAAGTAAGTAGGTACTTCATATGTGAACAAATTATAAATAATATACTCGTACTGGCAGCTGTGCATTGTTTATTTGTATCTTTTTTAAATGTATTATTTAATTAGTTAGTGTAGTCCTAGTAAGTAGGGTCATTGTCCCGGTATTCGTCCGAATAGCGGAGTTGCAAATTTTGTGATGAGAAACCAATATGTTGAACTATGGCAAATTGTAAGACTAAAGTGTTTTTTTTTTTGATGTTTGTATACTCTATTTTTGTCCAAGGAGCGCTCGTACCCAGCGAGCGGCGCCTGCGTACCGCGTGCGGTATGTAAGGTTAAGCAACGTGGGCAGCGGTCAGGACTTGAATGGGTGACCGCTTTGAGTGGTTACTAACTGAGCGCTTCCGTGCTATGAAAGGCACGTTAAGCCGTTGATCCCGGCTGCTGTCTATGGCAGCAATCGTTACGCCAAGTTGGAGGCCTTCGGGCGGCTTGAGAACTTCTAACAGTCAAGTTGCCCACTCACTTAGCAAAGTTATAATCAAAAAATCATAGTCAAACTTATAAAACGCTCTACTTTTTTGTAATAACATCATTTGCGCTAAAGTTAGTATTTATTGAATAATGTCACTACTCACGCAAATTTGCACAGTATTCAATCCCATTTTTTTTCAAATGTTATAAAAAGTGTCGTTATACTTTATGTGTCAAATAATTAATTGTAGTACGTTTAAGCGTAAGCTTTCAAACGACACCTCAGACGAACCGATTGGTTAAATAGAAGCCGAGATTTGGACAAAAATCGAGGACGGTCGGCCGCCCTATTTTTGACTTCATAATTATGCCTCTTCCCCTATCCATTTCTTAAAATCGGTAAATTCGTATTCTAGAGACAAAGGGGAAAAATCTATTACAGTTTTAGGTAAATAGAAGCCGTGTCGACGACCCTTGCTAAAATTGGGCGTTTTCTGCCATACTAATAGGGAATATTGTGGACGTGCACATCCACGCTAAATTATACCTATAAACTATAAAAGCGACCAATAAGGTTCCTTTTTTTAGCCTGACTTTATAGGCCGGGCTCTTTAAAACTATAGGAGTGCGCGGTTGTAGGGTGGCCTGGGGACCGTCCAGGGGAAACCTCCAACACGACCACGTGGGCGGTTTAAACACTGGAATACTCTAAGAGTTTGCGCTCCAGTGAGCTTGGTTGAGCGGTTCCAACCGAATTAAAGTGTGTCAGTGGAATCGAGCTACTGGGAGTTTTGTCGCTGGTTCACTAATTCTAGCCTAGCTGAGAAGAGTTCACCAAGAAGCTCAGCTAGGCCCTACTTACGTCAACAGGGTTCCGTGCGGACCCTTAGGGTGGTGGGTAGAGTAGTGGAATTGTTTCCTTCAATTGAGGTATGAAAGTTGTACTTGGAAAGCGTTCTCTGATGTTTAAATAACATCTATAAGAAGACTATGATTACAATAGTATTTTGCTTATTTCTCTATTTCATTACAATAATAACTTTAAATAACCCCATAGAAAGAAATTTAATGTTGTTAAATCACGTGAAATAGGGGACAATTCTGCTACCGAAACGAATCAGTACACGAAATTTGCGAGAATTCGTAGCCAAATTTTCATTCTTTTTTGTTCAAGAATAAAGATGAGTTGTTCTCATATAGTGTGCTACATTTTTAAAACCCTACTTTATTTTACGGCTTAAAAATAGAGTTTTAACCATTAAAAAGACACACTAGTCTTATAATTTGCCATAGTTCAACATATTGTTTTCTTATCACAAAATTTGCAACTCCGCTAATCGGACGAATACCGGGACAATGACCCTACTAACCCTAATTACTAGGAAATCCACTAACTAATTAAATAATACATTTAAAAAAGATACAAATGAACAATGCACAGCTGCCAGTTCGACTATATTATTTATAAATTGTTCACATATGAAGTACCTACTTAGTTAATTTTTATAGACTACAAGTTGGAAATTTAGCGAACGGTACGCTTACCCATATATTTAAAGTAGAAAAATTATAAATGTGTATTACATAAAAACCACAAATTCGATTGCTCAAATTTTAATTGCATACATAAGTACAAATTTCGTACATTTTTCTTGAGTAATTAACATAAGTCAACAATCGATAGTTCATGGTAAAACGGCCCTTATCGACTCACTATCGGCTCTCATAGAAAAAACTAAATGTGTCTCATTCACAAATTACGAATCTGATTGGTGAAGTTTTAACTGCATATGAAAGTACAAATTTAGTACATTTTTTTGCAGCAATAACATTAGTCAATAGTCTATCAGTTCATGGTGAATTGACATACACCCGCCATCCTGACTGTCAGAATGGCGGGTGTACCTACACATTGTAATAACTTTATTTGTGGAGCGGTACAATTTTTTTTAAAGTAGGTACTAAATAGTACATTTTGAGTACATTTTTTTGGTATAATAATTTTATATATTCGTGAAGGTACACCCGCCATTCTGACTCTCACCAAAGAGAGCGGGAGGGCGGTAGCGGCGCGGGAGCAGGCGGTAGCGGGACGTGAGCAGGACGGGAGCGGGCGGTAGCGGCGCGGGAGTGGGCGGGAGCGCCTACCTATCCCCCGCCGCTACCGCCCGCTCCCGTCCCGCTAACGTCCCGCTACCGCCCTCCAACTCTCTGTGTGGCTTAAGCTTTAATGTTTATAGGACAATACGCCTATGTACGATTATGTATTAATTTTGTAATAAAAGTGATAAGAAAATTCGTTGTTGTTATTTTTATTTCGCTCTAGTTTCTGCCTGCTAATTTCCAACCCTGATTTTACTCCTTTGGAATATAATTTACTTTTATCCCTAAAGTCTTCCCTAACGGATTATGAATTAATTTTCATTTTGAGACACATTTCTACACTCCACAGCAGATTATTATTAAACGTTATCACCAAATTTTAAGTTCATAAAACAGCAGAATGTGGTGGCTTCTCTTTCCTTTGTTTTCCAATATTTTTTAAAACAAAAGATACAGTACCTATTAACCTCTTCCCTCCCAGAGTTTAGAATTTTTTTTTTCTTCTCTGCTTGACGGCCGCTTGTTTACACGGCCTGCGTCGCGCCGCTCGAGCCTGCCCGCTCGGCCGCACCGCGCGCGCCCCGCGACCCCCGCGGTAACTTGAGTCGACGCGCGCCAAACCACTTGACCCGACATTGTCGCTTGTATTACTCAAGTGTTTATACTTAGTAAGATGAAACTGTATATTTTTTTAAAGAGCGTGAAGCATACTTCACGTTGAATACAAATACTATAGGTACTAAGAATATTTTCACAGTCTATGGAAGGAAAAAATGTGGCACTGTCTCAAGAATCGCTAAAATAATAAAGATCTTCAATTATTATTGCATACCTTTTTATTTATTCCGAGTCTCTAAGATATAGGCAATAAATAATTATGCATAAAATGAAGGACTACCTATAAAAATATGTTTATTTTTGTATTTGACCACATGCACCGCACGAAGACGGAATTTCAACTGGCTGATGACTGGCTGTAACTTCACGTGTCCATGTTGGGTGAAGTTTAGGTTGGCACCATTGTGTTGCTAATTTCATACGCTCAAAAATAAAAACACGCTCAAGGGGATATCTTACGTATTTATTTTACAATAAAGCTTTTTTTCGCTTGTGGAATCGATGACGCGATTATAAGCACCCGTCAGGTGCAGAGGTACAAACCAAATGACTTATTTTCGCGTAGCCGTCAACCCTGACAACCCCAAGGCCCGCGATCCTTGACAAGCCCCTGAGGGCGTAATCTGAACCGCGAATACAAGCCACCGGTAGACAAGAGGTTTCTACTCTACGAGATCTAAGCAACGATATCCCACCCGACAGGGTAGGTCAAAAAATGTTATTCATGCCTAAAAATATTTAAAAGTAAGTTTTGACTATTTGTATGGATTTGGGCCCACAAGATGCTTATGCTGTGAAGATATGAAGACTAGCGACAACCGTTTGGCGGTAAAACCTGTCTGACAGATGACGGACGGACGCGTAAGTGACAGCAATAGGTTTCTATTTGGATCCTTCGTGGTCGGAACCCTAAAAAACAAAGATGTGATCTTGTCATGAGCGTCGTTAACCCTTTAAACGCCAAGAGCACCTAAAGGCGTTGCGTGTTGTCATGCCCACGGCGCCATAGGTGTTATGATTATGACGTACGTTGTCAAAGACACTTCGTACTTTCATATTCAAGCTGGGTTGCACTAAACCGTCTGTAATCGTAAGCGATGTTCGTCAAAATCTGATTGTATGGAAAGTTTGACAAGTTTCTATGGGATGACAGCTGCCGGCGCCATATTTAACGATCGCTTTGTATTCGTACGATGGTGCAACTGGCACGGCACTCAATCTCTTATGGAAGATGAGTTAGTGTGGAGGTGTCACTGCCGTACAAGAAGAGCGGCGTTGAAAGGGTTCAAATGTTTAGTTATGACAGCAGAAAAATTACGTAAAATGGATCGAGTTGCACCGTTCAGGCAGAAGCTAATGTCACTCTTTAAATGACAGCTGTTCCAATCTGTTGACTACTTCCAAACTACATGAAATAATAGAGCTTATACGCTTATAATAAGGTTTCTTTTGATATATATTTTTAAGACACATTTATTCATATCTTTTCTCTTGAGTCTGTGGAATGGAAGTGACTGATTGTGGGAAACGTCATAATTTCCCTTACTCTATGGGCACATTTGTACAAAGTAAAACACGAATGGCCAAGCCTATTTTTTCGATTTAGTGTTATACGCTATTGTTTTTTATTATTATTTTAATCCTAAATATCAAATTACAATCATGGTTGTCACAGTATATATTAGTGGTATTTCCGGAAACAAGGAGGTATGTTTAATATTAGAAAATTCCTGGGTTGGCCGGGCACTTTCTTCGACTTTTTTGCGATGCTGATTCATATAATAATTGTTTTCGATTACGTGACTCCATTGAATTCCAGGTGAAAAAGAGACAACAGCGTGTTTTAATGATATTGGACTCGAAAAATATAAAATATGATATCATTGACATCACAGAACCTGGAAAGGAAGCGGATAAGGATTTTATGCAAAACAATTCTAAATCGAACGGAGGGACCGTAAGCGACCCCAACCCGCGGTCGCCGCTGCCGCCGCAGATCTTCAACGACGATGAGTACTGTGGGGTGAGTGGAGGGTCCAAGGGAACCAGTTATCTATATAGTGCCTTATACATGTCAAGCAGGAAAATATGTCTAGGAACAAGTTGCCTTTTGCAAAGTTAAACCTGCTGAATTCGCATACGAATTAACTTAAGCAACAGATGTAAACAATATAGTGACCTTCAACTGCTATTGTCAAACATATGTTTATTTCCTGTGATCTTGGCTGTCACAGTACATTCCACTGTGATCTCGAATAATATAAATAAACATTTGAACATCTCATATGTTGGTGTGGAAAAGATAACAAAGTAGGATTCATAATCAATATAAATGACTTGCTTGTGATAACGAAATTAATAATCATATCTGTGATAATCAATTAACCATTTACACTTAGATCCTACAATAGACCTAATTAATAGTGTATTTAACCGAGGGTACCCACTACCCATTACTGAGCAGATGGGTATTTAATGAAATTTTACTACCATTGTTTGACAAGCCCTCATATCTCAGACATTGATGGCCACTTTAGCTTATCAAGTGATCCTGCCTATGAAGCTGGAGGTCCCGGGTTTGAATCCCGGCCGGCTCATTTATTTGTGTGATGAGCACGAATATTTGTTCTTGGGTCTTGGATGTTTTCTATGTATTTAAATATTTATTTATCTATATATGTATATCGTCGCTTAGTACCCATAGTACAAGCGTTGCTTAGTTTGGGACTAGGTAGATTTGTGTAAGATTGTCCACAAATATTTAAAATATTTAGTATTTATATCTGGCCTAACTTTTCCTAACTGCTCGAGTCTAGTCTAGGGGTATAGTTGCCGGCAAACATCTTGAACCTAACCTTCAATGCGCAGTAGCATGATTTGTACGTAAATCGGCTACTGCGCAGGTTTAAGAAGATTGCCGGCAACTTTATACACTGCCGGAGATCTCCAGGCTAAAATTAAAACAAGCCTAAGCACCATGGTGAGTGTTCTGACAAGTAATACTGAGGATCTCTGGGACTGGAGATCTCTGGGCCCGGGAATCAAGGGAATTCCGTAGAACTGCAACTTAACACACACAGTTTTCTTTCAGGACTATGACCAGTTTGACATGGCGAACGAAGTTGATACCTTGGAGGTATTCTTGAAGGTGGAGCCCCCGCCGGAAGAGCCTCCAGCAGCTGAAGAGAAGGTATACTCACAAATTCTCTTTTATTGATATGCCATACTGTTGTGTTGAAATTCCATATAAAAACTACTAAATAAGTTAAATCGGGGCTTGTCTAAATTGGGTAGACCAAATCAAAGGGTAGGGCGGAAAGTTAAAAGTGCCCCTGTGGCCAGCTTATTTGCAGAACAAATATTTGATGTTTTTAATACCATATATGACAGTTGACAAGACTTGACAACATTCTTGATTCACCACCTTTCTTTTATGCTATGTTGCTATAGATTCATTGATATCCACCAATCATATTCATTGGTTCACATAGCATAGCACTAGTGGAAATGGAAAGCTATCAAATCCTCGCAGCATAGCTGCATAGCATAGCTCTGGTGGAAAGGCAGCCTAAGAGGTTCAGAATCGTATGAATAAATGTATAGGGTTATGTGGGATTATAAGTTTGAGAAACCTTGGTTGAAGCCAATATCAAGCATCAGGTGACTGAAATACAGTTACGTTACCCTCATGCCTACCTCTGGTCTAGTCAACCATTATTTTATGAGTCATGATGATGACAGGGTTCGAAAGAATAATTATCGTGATTTTTATGCTTTGATAATTATCGATTTAATAATAACCCAGAATTGTAGCCTAAAACACCAAAATCTTTTATTTTTTAGTACATAGGAAAATAAATTTAACTTTAACTAATAAAATAACGTATACTACCCTACCCATACCAGGGATAATTATCGCGATAATTATCAAAGACCATAATTATCTTGATAATTTCGAGCCCTGATGATAGATGATGACAATACAGTGGTTTTTCGTTTTTGAGTTTAAATAAACATCCGGTGAAAACTTGTGACAAATGTGGTTATAACATTGTTTCTAGGTTGTGAATGGGGATGCAGAGAAAAATGGAGAGAGTAAGGCGTCCAAGGAGAACTCACAAGAGAGGGACACCAAATCGGCAGAAAAAGAGGAAAAACCCGCTTCAAAGGAAGGATCACAAGAAAAGGATGGAACCCCTGCCAAGGAGGGTACACCTGCTAAAGAAGGTACACCTGCTAAGGAGGGTACGCCTGCTAAGGAGGGTACGCCTGCTAAGGAGGGTACGCCAGCTAAGGAGGGTACACCTGCCAAGGAGGGCACGCCTGCTAAGGAGGGCACACCTGCTAAGGAGGCTACCCCAAGTAAGGAGGGAACCCCAGCTAAGGAAGCTACCCCAAGTAAGGAGGGAACCCCGGCTAAGGAAGCCACTCCTTCAAGAGAAAGTACACCTGCATCGAGTGTAAAGTCCAAAGAAGGTACTCCGGCTGCAGATGTATCAAGAGAAGCATCACAAGAAAGACAATCTGTGGAGAAAGAAGCACCGATCGAGGAAACAAAGGCGTCTGAAGTGGAATCAGCAGTTAAATCTGCAAAATCTTCAAAAGAAAACACACCGCAACGGGAGAACGGTTCAGTAGGATCTCGCGAACAGTCTGAAGACAGAGAGGGTGTGGTGAAGAAGGACAACCCATCAGAGGCTCTCATCGAGAGCGAGAAGGCGGCCGCCGCAGAGTAATTGACTGGTTATTTTTACTTGCTTCTCAGCTCAAATAAGCCCCTCTTAGCACTAAGCGAGCGTATTCATTAAGTCTATTCTGTTATTTATGGTGCATCATTCACTTTCTTGGCATAATTAGTCATTGTATATAATGCGAAGAAGTTTTCGTTGAGAACTTGTGTTGCGGCGATGTATAGAGATATCATGTTAACAATGAAGTGGCCTATTATCGTAATCATTAGATTTATGACTCATTTTAATGAAGTTACTGATTAAGATTTCTATTTAACAAATTTATCCTGCAAGTAAGGCTTGTATTATTTTAAAGTATTAATATTTTTTTTATTTTTACAAATTAACTAAAATGGATTTGTATTCAAATTTCAAAATATTTTATTTACTGATGTAAGTATTGTACTAATAAGATTGATCTTTATTAGGATTTTAGGTATCCTTTTTGTAAGACATCCTGCCGATATTTAGTTCATTCGTCTTGCCATGACTATATTGACGATGACATTTTGCTAGAGTATTAAATAATGTATTTATAAAGTAAAAAAATGCGGTGTTTATTTTGCATAAACTGTTCATGACAAGTTTATTTCATTAATGTTTTAATTTTATTAAAGACAGTTTTTAACTAATTTTTCATATGAATTATATAAATTACTATTTAAAAAAACTTGTGCTTTCATTTCAGGGGTACCTTGAATGCATGCCTCACATGCAGGGAAGACATACACAAACATGATATCTAAATTCTGTATTTTTTGAGCTGCTCTTTTACTTTGAGCAAATAAAATCCCATAATAATTTAAAGGTTACATTAAACTTATCATTAGCATACGTAACATAAACGGAATAACATGTTATAAAATCTAATGGAAATGTAAAACATTCAGGTATCTAATGAACTTTACTGTTGTAAAGTTGAAATTATCTATATAGCCTCTAGAGTTTGTATTATTGACTTCATATACTCTTCTTATTGGAGGGGGATGGCGGATTGGAGAATTCCTTCATGAGGGCGTCCTCGCGGAGCTCGGCGAAGGTTCTGCGCCGGAGGTCGACGTCGTGTTCGTCGAGGAGGCCCGCCTGGATGTTCTTGTCTAGTGTTAGCCTCTGTCGGGAGTCCTTGAACTCCTCGACGAGGCTGAGATTCCTCTTGATGCCGTCGACGAGGCGCACGACGGAGTACTCGCCTGTTCACAAAGCAAAATAAAAGGTTAAAATACAAATTAATATTACCGGTACCTAACTTAGAAATATATCATATCGATATAGTCCCCTTTACGCAGCAGTAAAATATTACAACCGCCTTCTTAACCATATCAAAGCACAGTAGAAATATTCCTTACAGAAAAATCTTTTTATACGCTAGATGGTTTTTTTGATGTTGGCAATTATTAGCCAAGATAGTATATGTATTTTTATATTTCTTTAAGTAGATACTTTTTAGTTACTGTCCAAATATTATAATTGATTGCCATAATATAATTAGATACGAGTATGTATAATCTGTATTATATAGATACCTGTGTGATTTAAATATTATATTTTATATGTATTTAAGATTGCAACTATCACACATAATATTGTAAGAACTTGTGTAGAGTCTGGCTACGTTAACTATACTAAGCAAATGGTAGGTAAACGATACCAAATGTAGGTAACGGTACGATTGTGATACTCGCCCATGGCGGCGTCCTGTAGCTTGGAGCCGGCGAGGCGCGCCACGGCCGAGTCCCGGACGTCGGCGGCCAGCGCCGCGCCCCACGACCGCAGGTTACACATGATGGTCACAGGGCCCTCGAACTCGTTGGGCACAATCCCGTCCACCTCCGCTTCGAAGAAGGATAGCAGCGGGAACCATATTCTCGTCCTGAAAGAAAGAATATTTTTTAATAAGAAATCTAAAGAGGCGAATGAAATACTAACTGTGCGAATTAGTCGGCCATGGAACATTCGCATTTGAGTCGGTACGATTTAGTTTTTTCTAGGTTAGGTTACACTATTTCGGAGCTTTTATTATCCTTTTTCAAATGGCCAGGTTCAGAGTTGGTCAACAGCAGAAGCTACGAATGCGAAGCAGTCAAAAATATCTACTTTCACTGTCTAGGAAAAATGAAGCTATTTTCGGAATCACAATTAGTGCCTTATGCGGTTGATATAGGTACCATTTTGGTTACATCTTGCATAACAAGTTAATAAGAATTTGTTTAGATCATTTAGGGCCGGCGGTGACAAGTAGGTTTTTGCTGCTGACTATAGAAGCGGTAATGGTGTGGCGATAGGAGTGCGCTTGAAGAGTAGCCTGGGGTAACCTCCGACACGACCACGCGGGCGGTTTTCTAAGAGTTGGCGCTCCAGTGAAATTGGTCGAGTGCTTCAACCAAACCTGAGGAGTGTCGTGGAATCGTGGATAGCACATTAAACTTTTTGCAATTACAATTTCTAATTTCGGTTGCATTCCGTGTACAGTCAAGTGCAAAATATGGGTGCATTACAACTTGCTCAAATATATGTCCCATAACTCTTATGTCGGTGAATTAAGGTTTGATACACTCGATACATATTTTTGCATTTGACTGTACAATTTCTAATCTACTACCTATCTAATCGTACCTATCGGAAAATATGTCTAATTTCTTAGAAAGTATCTCGCTACGATATGTTTCTGAACTGTTTTGTATTTTTAATGAGGCGTGCAATAAAAAGTATTTCTATTGTATTGTATTGTAAAGTATCACAATGCGATAGTTAAGATAATATAAAACAATAAGTCGCGATAGCTAGTGCATGTCGTGGATGGTTAACAACTGTAACAGCGCAGAGGAGTGGCGGCGCGTCACGCACGCGTTAGATTAATGCGACGAAGTGACTAACTGCGGGCGTGGGCGAAAAGGGCACTCACTGTCACTCGGGGCATGTGTCATTGTTTATAACGTGTAACACGTACAGTCAGCGTCATATAGTATGTAGCAGCCACAGTGGGCAAATAGTTCGGTACACCATATATTTTGTATGGTGTACGTATGGTGGAAATATGAGTTTTTTTACCGTGTATTTGATGACGATGGCGACTGGATATCGAGTACAACAGGATAGTAGAGTGAGTAGTGAGTAGTTCCCTAAAATACATGGTAAATTCGCAGTAGACATGCGCAAAATGTGTCACTAAAAAGAAAAGAGTGATATACTTCATTCCTTCACTGTGAAGTATATCACTCATTTAGTTCAGTTACAGTTTCGTTCAGTAGCTCAACAGATCCATCTACGATATAGATTGGGTAAACATATCAGTCATTCATTAAATCATGTCGTCTATGTCACTCTCGGAGCGAATGAGTAGATAAAAGATATGAATCATGAACTGAACGGACTGAAGTATTGAAGTATATATCAACCCGAACTGAACTAGTGAATGAAAGAGTTACTCGAGGTGAAGTACTTCATTTGAATCATTCATTCGTGAACTACTCATGTCTAATTCGCAGCCGGGGCCGCTCGAAGACCACCGGCGGGGACGCCCACCGCGCGATCGCGGCAACACAGACACATAATTATAGTCTCTATTCGTCCCGGTACCGCCGCGTATCGGGTAGAGTCAGTCCGACCGAGGTCTTGCCTAGCTGAGTTTTTTGCTGGACTCTTCTCAGCTAGGCTAGGTTTAGTGACCATTCAGTGACTGCTGCGCATTGCTACCGGACGGCCGCGTCATTCGCTTGATGTGGTCAAAGTTTGTTATTTACCTATTATAATTTGGGGTTGTAAATTGGGGATTAGTTAACATTGGGTCTTCTGTACGCAGTACTTTTACTTATTCTGTGCCAGTAGCTCGATTCCGTGGCCACCTCAGAATCGGTTGAAGCCGCTCAACCAATCTCACTGGAAACTCTTAGAGTAAACCACCCGCGTGGTCGTGTCGGAGGTTTCCCCCGGATTTTCCCCAGGCATGTTTGTTGTATGGGTGCCCTCTTAAATATTTATTTTATTCTGTTTTTTAGTATTTGTTGATATAGCGGCAACATAAACACATCATCTGTGAAAATGTTAACTGTCAACTATCACGGTTCATGAGATACAGCCTGGTGACAGGCGGACGGACGGACAGCGGAGTCTTAGTAATAGGACCCGTTTTACCCTTTCGGTACGGAACCCTAAAAAAGGCCGCAAGTCTCCTCTAAACTGTGCTACTCACCTTGAAGAGTCATTCCTCATGAGCGCCTGGTTGTTGGACAGCGTGTGGTAGTACAGGAACAGCCGCGAGGTGATGTAGAACGCGATGAACACGTCGATGGAGTAGTGCTCGTGCGCCGCCAGGATGAAGAAGATGCCGAACATGTTCATCACCCAGGTCAGGATGTGGAGCAGGTACAGGCTACGGGACGTATCTGTCAACAATTACGCTACTGTACTACATGGTTTGGTAACCAATTTTCCATAGTTATAGCAGAGACTAGGAATTATATAGACTGCCAATGCCTATACATTGTGGCGTAATTTTAAAATAATGGGCCTGCTGTAGCTAGTTTCACTATGGAGAGATCACTTTACCATTTAATTCGTATGCTACTAAGACCTCTGCTATGTGTTAACATAGCGCCATCTGTTGGGAGCTTCTTCGTTGTGTTCATAGATGGCGCTATGTGTCTTGCAGAGGTCTTAGTGGCATACGAATTAAATGGTAAAGTGATCTCTCCATAGTGAAACTAGCTACAGCAGGCCCATTATTTTAAAATTACGCCACAATGTATAGGCATTGGCAGTCTATATAATTCCTAGTCTCAGGTTATAGTAAAGGAAATGTAAAGGACACGTATACTTGAATTTTTTGAACTGAGCTCATTAATGGTACAATCTATACAATACCATTCATTTGCTTTTGTTCTCGTTACCGCCAACCAGTTACTTATAAAAAAAAATAATAGTTTAAAAACACTACAAAAACACGCTTTGCGTGTGAATTGAAACCTGATCGTGTTCAAAGTCCATTACGTGACCTTTCTCACAAGTGCAAACACGACTATGATACGATATTCCATCATGGAATGCCAGTGCCTATCTTCCGGCTTCATCATCAGACCTTGAAACCTAATCGTGGTCAAAGTTCATTACAAGACTTTTCTAACAAATCCAAACACAGCTACGATACGATGTTCCATCATGAAGTTCCAGTTCATATCTTCCGGCTCCATCATCAGATCAGTTCGACAGTACCATATTATTGTATTGTCATCAGAACTACATACAGCTGCCAATTTTCATGACGCTACGATCCTTGGAAAATGGTTAAACTAGTTACCTTAGATTCCATTACATAGTTAGTTACATACAGGTCGACCTATCAGACCTTGAAACCTAATCATGGTCAAAGATCATTGCAAGACTTTTCTAACAAATCCAAACACAGCTTTGATACGATGTTCCATCATGAAGTTCCAGTTCATATCTTCCGGCTCCATCATCAGATCAGTTCGACAGTACCATATTATTGTATTGTCATCAGAACTACATACAGCTGCCAATTTTCATGACGCTACGATGCTTGGAAGATGGTTAAATTAGTTACATTAGATTCCATTACATAGTTACATACAGGTCGACCTAATAAAAGCGTGTTAAAAAATGTTAAAACTACATGGAATGTTTATAGAATTTTCAACCTTATAACTTGTTGAGTAGGTTTAAAATTGTCTAAGAGGAAAGCACCTTCAACACTTGTGTATTTCTTAAGCACGACAGGGACGAACGCGCCACACCAGGGGCCTATTTCTCGAACGTTACAAGCCTTGTATTACAAGTGTGTATCTATGGTAACGATTGTATTTTATATGGATATACAAGCGTTACCATAGATACACACTTGTAATACAAGGCTTGTAACGTTCGAGAAATAGGGCCCTGGTATCTGTAAATTAGTGGTAGACGTACGATTAAAAAAACCGCAAATCGATGTACAGTTTAGCCATTTGGCACACGCATACTAGCGGTCAAAACAAAATTTTTGACCCGCAGTTCTTAAAAAAAATTCCCTTAGGGGGGGAGAGCCGAGACATTCTTTTTTTTGTATGAAAAAAAAACAAAATTTTTTTTCAGAAACCTATCGTGTGTAGTATCATATGAAAGAGCTTTTTGAGGCGATTCTGAAAATATACCACATCATTACATTTCAGCTATTTTTTTTTAAATTAAATCAAAAATAATTTTCGAAACATACCAAGTTTGAGGTCCTCCAGACACGATACGGCTGATTTTTATTTTGTACAATATACCACAAATGATACTTAATATCCTCATATCTAACCTCAAAAAAGCAATTTCGAAATGATTTTCGGTAAGTATTTTTTTTTTAATTTTTGAATATTACTAAGTGACACGGTTCTACTTTAATACCAATTTTACGTGATTTATGGAACTTTAGTGCAGATACGTTACATATTAATCATAAAATGATACGTAGTATCCATATATCCAACGGAAAATACCTCTTTAACCCTTTAACTGCACCTTGTCATCAGTTGGTATAGTGGGTAGGTGGTGGGTGGGTGGTTTGGGGTAAAGGGTTAAAGAGGTATTTCCCATTGGATATATGGATACTACGTATCATTTTATGATTAATATGTAACGTATCTGCACTAAAGTTCCATAATTCACGTAAAATTGGTATTAAAGTAGAACCGTGTCACTTAGTAATATTCAAAAATTAAAAAAAAATACTTACCGAAAATCATTTCAAAATTGCTTTTTTGAGGTTAGATATGAGGATATTAAGTATCATTTGTGGTATATTGTACAAAATAAAAATCAGCCGTATCGTGTCTGGAGGACCTCAAACTTGGTATGTTTCGAAAATTATTTTTGATTTAATTTAAAAAAAATAGCTGAAATGTAATGATGTGGTATATTTTCAGAATCGCCTCAAAAAGCTCTTTCATACGATACTACACACGATAGGTTTCTGAAAAAAAAATTTGTTTTTTTCATACAAAAAAAAGAATGTCTCGGCTCTCCCCCCCTAAGGGAATTTTTTTTAAGAACTGCGGGTCAAAAATTTTGTTTTGACCTCTAGTATGCGTGTGCCAAATGGCTAAACTGTACATCGATTTGCGGTTTTTCTTTGAAATTGGGCCTGTACGGCTACCACTAAATGCAAAACGTGCGAAATGTTTTTTTTATCTTATGGGAAAGCTGGGCAGGCGATAATCCGATGAAATCACTCGGTATCCCGTAGGTAGTCCTTTTTCCAGTGATTACGTTCTTGTTGTGTCGGGCGAACGGACGGTTGTAAAATCCGAGCGCCATTACCTATTCTGTTTGTTGTGTTAATTTGTGCTTAACCACTCAATGGTATTGTAGTCTTAAATGTATGAGCTCAGTTCAAAACTTTTTATACCTTAAGCTGCGGGCTCGAAGCCAACAGACCGCGAGGACAATAGAATCGCGTCACTGTTGTGGACGAGGTTCTTTGAAGTCTATACATTTTGCTCGCGTCGCGCCGCTGGTCGCTGGCGTCGAGTCCACGTCCTTATTGCCATTGTGACGAGAGCGAAAAAGATAGTTTTCGATTTCCTTGACTTACCATCAGCAATTAGCATCACATCACAGTTACTGACCATTTTTACCTAGACCTTATCTCGTTGCAATAAGGTCCACGAATCAGTTAACTTTGTTGCTGACAGTGCGATGTAAGTTGGGTACAGAGGTTGGTAGAACCATTGGGACGGACGGGATTTGATCCACTCTCTCGCTCTCGTGAGTCGTGATAATGAAAATGTGAGTATAAAGTACGTGACAGCGAGTTGATGGACGGAAATAGGGAAGTTGACTTAAAATTTATTATTTATTACTCCATACGAAAGAATACATAAAACTATGCCAAATAGTGAAAATCCTATTCAAATATCTCAAAAAATAACGAAACTACAACCGTTAGAATGTTGTAAGTTAGAGAGAAAAAGTGCTACAGATCAGTGACGTCACTGACCTCGAGCGCCATAGTAAATGACGATCGTTCAATACAACGGGGCGTTTTGCGGAAAAGGGACAGAAAATGTCCCCTCCTAAAACTTTGAAGACTTATAATTATGTAATTATTTATTCTTTTGAATTACTTTTTTCGCTATTTGATTGAGAATTTGATCCTTTTTCGAGAAAATTCAGATTCATTGATTTTCTTATTTAGTGTCAACATCCCTATTAACGAAATTTGCTCGGAATCGACATCGAGACAGATGTAAGAGCTAAAAAATCATACGTTATAGGTCGTACGTCTGTCTCGATGTCGATTCCGAGCATTTATCTTGAATTTCCGTCCATCAACTCGTCCATATATACTTACTCGCCAGTCTGTCACGTACTTACTTAAAATTGAAGCTTATTGAAAATCACTTCATTTTTAGATTAGCTATAAGGCGTAACATGCGAAAAAGCAAGGATTGAAAGCACGGTTTAATACCAGCGGAACCTTGTTCTCATTTAAGCCTTCATTATTTATTAGCTCCACAGCAGTTAGTTTAATTTGTGCTAATTATCTGAGAGCAGCAAAACAGGTCATCTGTTAGCGTAATTGGACAGACATAATTATACTGGCACCGACAGGGAACATTTTGGGTCATTTATATGCACGATACCTACCTACTAAGTTGACTGGAAAATAGTGCTCTTTAACGATAAGACCGTCTGTGTTTTACTTCTACTTTAAGCGTTATGTTCTGTATTGTGTTCTTTTTTGAGCGTAAAAACTAAATAATATTAAAATTATATTAAAAAAGGTCTCCGAGATCCGAGCCCTGCGGAAGGCTGGCAGAATTCCCCCTTTATTGGAATGATCATTGAACGACCCCAAACCTATATTTAGGTTAATTCGGCCACATACAGAACGGTCGTAATTTTCACCCATTCAATTATATAGACTAGGTCACCAGTTCAAAGAAACAAGGTAGACGTTTAAACATCTAGTTCTTCAACGTGGCATCAATAGAGCGTATATAACGTTTTCATGGCTAAGTCGATGCCGGAACAAGAAGGGGAAATTGCAGTCTCTTGCAACAAGAATGTAGAGTTCTTCCTAGGAATTATTAGCGTATGATCAACGCATTGTACATTAGGATACGTGACGAGACTGACGAGTACCGAGGCTAGACAGTAGACAATTGCCTCAATTGACACTGCCGCCCAATCTCAAACATGTTTACAAGACGGTATGGTATCCTGACATCATACATCATACCTAATCATTTCGTGAAATAAGGATATATAGTGCGAGCATCGCCTACCCAAAAATGTTTAACTGGTTGATTGCGTATCATCTTATTCTTACACAATATCTGGGCGGCCGAGCTTTGCTCGGCGTTTTCCCGGGCATGAGACCTAGCTAGATCGATTGCTCGTCCCCGAAAACCCCCACATACCAAATTTCATCAAAATCGTTAGAGCCGTTTCCGAGATCCCCGAAATAAATACAAGAATTGCTCGTTTATTATCTTACACAATTACAAAAGACAGCAAGCGAGCGGACTGACATCTAATAAAAAGGAGCAAAATCGAATACTTCGAGATTCTGCAACGAAATACGCATCACGTCAAATCACTAGATACAATACAACTGAATGACCGAATGAAATATGTATTCGTAGCACCCAAAGTACCTGCCAAAGCCAAATATATCATAAAATATCGTAATGCCCTTAATAGTGATGTGCTACGATATAGGTAAATTCGGTTACTATTATACCTAGATACCTACTAACTTTATGACATGATGCTGACCTTAGTAAGGTAAGTTATTTCCTCCAGTAACGACTGGCAGTGATGGCTGACCTAGACTCCTGACGATGCGTCTTCCTTTCCTTCAATCTTCTTTGTCACTTTCTTTGCTACACTTCTTCATTTCCTGTTGTTGACCAATTTAAAAGAAGAAGAAGAAGAAGAAGAAAAACATTTATTCGTGGCACAAAAAACAGTACACAGCACAGCAGTATTTAGCACACTCGATCGCGTATATAATCTAGGTTGTCAATACAATTCACAAGTCCACACCATGTTTTTAGAGTTCCGTACCGATGGGTCCAAACGGAACCCTATTGCTGTCACTCACGCGTCCGCCCCTGTCCGTCCATCCGTCCCTCCGTCGTCTGTCACAAAGTTTTGTTCCGAAGTTTTGTTTAACTTCCCATTGACCTATGAACTTGAAATTTGGTGATGTTCATTATTACGCATATTTTATCAAAAAGTCAGATTTATCAACACTGACAAATCTGACTTTTTCTTTGACATTTCCTTATTTTTCCTATTATAACCAATTTTGCGGTTCGTTCGGAATCCTAAATGTGCGAAGTCCGACCCGCACAACCGATATTTTTTTTAAATCACCATCATCAAATGTAATAAGAGGCCAATTTCTACATCGTAATAAAATAGAATAATATTGATGTACATTACATACAGATGCGATGCGAGAGCTATATTTGCGTGCAATACGTTCACCCGTCGAGATACGGTTATATCCATGATCGCCTTGAATTATAAATTGGTTACAGTGGGAAGTCTTGTTTTCGACGTTCTTTATAATCTTGTCACTTGCTCTTGTACTTGTACCAAAATATAAAAATAAAGATTGATAATGATTGATAAAAATAAGATAGAACAGCTGTGTTTACATCTGTTGTGTTCTAGGTGTACAGTCAGCATCAAAAGTAGCTTGACATATGAAGATGTCAAAAGTTCTTATTCCTTTGTAATAAAGACTTTTGACGCCTTCATATGTGTCACTACTTTTGATGCTGACTGTACGTACGTTGTGTAGGTAGGAGACAGGTATAAGTATAATCGTTATGCACTTTGCCATTTTATGGTAGGGTGTATTTATGCATAGCAAATGCGTTTTTTTAGGATTGAAATTGCTTGACCTTTAACGTTAAGTCTTGATTATCCTCCTATCCTTGGTTCGAAAACTACGGAAACGTTAGTTTAGCAAGAATGCAAAGATTTAAAGCGGTTGATATACTGCCAGATAATTACTCGTTATAAATGTTACGTGGCTCTCTCTCTGATGTTCGTGACGCCTTGTTTTCAATCACGTTTTAACGACCTAGTAACACGCACTATCATATTAGATGTGCTACGAGGTTTTGACGCTGTTAACTTCATAATGAGTTTAATGACGCAAGCAAGCGGTCAAGCGACGCATGTAGGTCATATTATTATAAGAGCTGATATAAACAAAGTGTTTAGAAAAGAAGAATGCGATATAGATTATGTTGTATATTTAAATCCAGGTTACGCGTTAACAATGGAGGTAAACAAAGAGTAAGCGCGTCACTGAGGCGACAGCGGGGACTTAGCACTTCCTCGTCGATAACGGATTATTATGTTTGTACAGTCGTTTTGATAAAATTCTAAACAAGCGTTGTTTTCGTTTATTTAACTATTTTGTTTTCGTGAATTTAAAGTATTACAGAGTTAATGCGCGTTATCTTTGTTCAACTTAATATGTTAAGCGTGTTTACAAGTTTTATTACGCGCTTTTCTTATTCTCTGTCGCGTATGTACAAATAAAGAAAATATTCTTCAAGAATAACGGGGAATATCTATAAATTACCTGACCTACAATCGGCATAAATGGGATATTCAATTTGTTTTAGGTCGTGGTTTTAGGAAACCCGCTTAACTTAGTATGTATGACAGCTGTTTAGTTTAGGCTGCGTTTCCACCAGAGATGTGCGAGGATGCGTTTTCATACATTTGACACCTCGCAACGCGCCGAGCGAGGTGTCAAATATATGAAAACACATCCTCGCACATCTCTGGTGGAAACGCAGCCTTAAGCTGGTAGTATTATAAGTACTAACCTTCCTATGAAGCTGACAGTTATGCAGAAGCCGGGTTTTAAATTCCGGTATAGGCACTTTTTTATGCGATGAGGTCGTATATGGAACTTGATAGAAACATAGTAAACGAATATATATTCCCGACTTGATTAAATCAGGGATCGGTCGGTACAAGAAATTCATTAAAAATCTAATAAGAGCGTAACGGACCCCGCTTATTTTATCGTAGGGTTCCCTAACAAAACATCGTATTGTCATTGGGAACTCATGGCACACAACTATGTAGCAGCAGTTATTTCAAATTCTGAAACATCATTGGCCACAGCATCTATTTAGATGATTGTTGCAGCGACAGTCTGGTCTAGTTAGAAGAAGAAGAGGTCTGTGCGCCGTCGAAATTCTGAAAATAGGTACAGAATTGCACATACCAGGAAACGTCACGCGCTTTAGGGCACAGACAGCTATGATATATCTAGCACAAACTGCTGAGCTTTATCACAGAATAAACATGTGTGGATTTCATTAAAATTTGGCAGTGTACGTGATCTCAAAATAACATGCCATCCTTCAGAAACGTCCGTGTCGCAAAAGGAAGGAGGAAGGTCTCATACTTTGTTTTGTTGGGTAAATATTTGTCTCCGGGTCCAGCAACCAGAACCAGATTCTTAACGTCGCTCGTTTTCGGTAATCTTCGTGTTTGACGATAAATATTCTGTCAGCTGTAGGCCTAGCACGTGTTGCGCTCGAGAGTATGTCGGCGTATCTCGAACTATCCGTCACTTTCTAACAACGCCAATCAGAACAAGACGCGTAGCTCGAGATATGTCGAGATCTGTGGTCGAGATACTCTCGAGCGCAACATGTGCTACGGGAGCTGAAAGAGTGAGTGCGATAGCGATAGAAAGCTGATTACTATTAAGAAGCTGCTGTAAGGTTCTTAAATTTTCTACTACAGGCGATTTATTATTGTATATCAAATATTACGGCCTTGGCTAGGGGCTTTGTCAAGAGAAATGATAAATGGCGTTCAAAGTAGGGCATTGGCCATCAGTGTTCGATAAACCGCACCGCAGGTCACCTAAACGAGGAAGCATGTTATCAAATTACGTCGGCTTACGCACGCTCGCGATATGTTTATTAGTAAACATACATAACGGAATAACAAGATTAGTTAGGCATACTTAATTTATTACACTACTGGATCAATTGCAATGCAAATATTTATTAAGACATCATGGCTTTTTGTTTGTACAGTATGTCTGCTTACAAATAGCTAGCTTTTCACTAATAAAAGGGATCTGTTTCTAGTAAAAAAGGAACGTAATAAAAATATACAATCGACGTCAAAGGTAGTATGTTTACACGTTTACGGCGCAACATATATTTAAAATATTCAAAATGGCGTTTAATGAGAATAATGATATTGTAGAGAAGAGTGGCGATTATACCGACTAGAGCCTATATAGCTCTTAAATAAGGAATGATGAAAAAAATTACATCGACACGGTACGGTGAAGGAAACTCTATATACATAAACGTAAAAGTCCTGACTGACTGACTGACTCACTTAAATCAACGCCCAGCCCAAACCGTTGGACCTAGAGAGCTGAATTTTTCACAATAGGTATAGGTTATAACGTTAATATCCACTAAGAAGAGGTTTTTCAAAATTCATCCCCCAAGGGGATGAAATGAGGGTCCAAAGTTTGTATGGGGAAACCAGTTTCGACTATTTAATTCTAAACTTCACACGAGTATTTCTAACAATAAATAAGTAAATACGTGTTTCAGGGTTTTTGAAAATTCAACCCCTAGAAGGGGGAAATGTGGTTACTAAGTCAAAAATCGACATGGACGTACGATATATATAAAGAACTTCCACGCGGACGATGTCGCGGGCGACAGCCAGTTTAAACATATGTAACAAACTTTTGACAAGATTTCCTTCGCCGTACACAATGATAAAAATACTTACACTCAGTGATGAAGAAATTGAGTAGAGTCAGCGCAACCGTGTGCCCAGAGAACATGTAGTCCCCACACGTCCGGACGCCCCGCACGGACATTCCAGCGCCGCTCCAAATCTCGTACGCCTGGCGCAGCCGGCGGCCCCACACGGTGAGGTCGTCCGCCGGCGGATAGGACCGGGGCTCGCACTTCAGGTGGGACCCAGGCACTGACAGCGACGTTATCAGCATCGTGAAGCAGCGGAGTAGGAACACGGTGCCGGCGAGAGCGAAGAACCGTCGGAGGAGGATGAACCTAGGACGAAAGAACAAAGGTGAGCGCCTGTAGCTTAGTTCAAACACGGTATTTTTCGCTCGGTCACAAAGAGACGGATGCTTATGGCTGTCATCAATTACAGGCTTTGGGGGGGCTTAAGTAGTTAACTGCGTTATGGTCCTTCCTAAGTGCACCCCTAAGACCTTATAAGGAACCTACGTGCCAAATTTGAAATCTCTAGAACCAGCAATTTGGGCTGTGCGTTGATATGTCAGTCAGTCAATCAGTCAGTCAGTTTCTTCTTTTATATATTTAGAAGATGTAAGGGCTGCCTTTCCACCAGAGCTATATGCTATGCAGCTTTGCTGCGTGGATGTGATAGCTTTCTGTTTCCACCAGTGCTATGCTATGTGAACCAATGAATATGATTGGTGGATCTCAACGCATCCATATTAGCAACATAGCATAGCACAGTTCTAATGGAAAGGCACCCTAAGTGCGATAGGGTCGAATACTATAAGTCCGACATATACACGCGGTCATGCTAGCTAGGCTGAAGGCGATAACTATATCTCGTTTAATGATACGCGGTGACACAAACGAACGACATTTTACCAATTTATAGCGATAACTTTTCACGCCTTACAAAGACGCGCCCTTCTGATTAGTAACATTCTGCGCTAAGAGAATCACGCGGCAGCACGCTGACTTCAGGTAGGTTGATGACTTCCAGAGAATCATAAAACTGTGTACCATAGCTATCACCACGTTTCGTGATAACAAAGAAGCGGTAAACAATGCAAGCAAATGTTACCACATTTCTTCAGAAACAAAGAATTGGTATAGCTCAAGTGTGACACAATCATGCTAATAACAGACTACTCGGCGTGTTTGTGTGCGGTTTCATAAAACAAAGGGGGTCAGAGGGCACCGAGATTTGTAAGTACAGACATACATAAAGATTACATATACATGAAAAATGATGTTTTCAATATCGACATACCTATATATATCTACACGGGTCAGGTGGTTGATCATTTGATCCGTGTTTTGGTTTACATGTTGTTTTTATTTACATTTTCACAGAAGCCTTCGTAGACACGACAATGTGCCATGTAAAATATTGTAAATTATTTAAATAGTTTCAACCTTTAATTCTAGGCACCTCGCAATTGGTTACAAATTACGTACTAGTGATGTTGCATGATGCACTTTCAGTAAAACAAGAGAGAGATGCGCGATGGTTTGGGTGTGGGTCATGGTAATGGGAATCTTTAAATAATATGTGGCTTCGGTTTAGGTTAGGCGATAGTTGCGTTCATAATAGAAAAACTACACTACGTACTAAGATAGAACACTCCAATATAATAATAAAAAACTGCTGATTAGCTGACTGCTGAAGATATATTTCTCCTTCTAGGAAACTATCATCTCTGGATGCTGGCACAGGCTCTTAGTATTGATATAAATACGATTTTGAGACCTTTGCTTGCGATCCAACTTCCGCTACTGACAAAACATGAATGTGTGAAGTAACCCTCTCAATGCGCGATGCATATGTTGCTCATTATACATTATTCGCAGCATTGGACCAAGAGACCTAAGCGATTGACTCCAACAGGATGCTCTCAACTAGCGGTCGTAAGAGACCTTATTGTGGTGGAGTATTCAATAAGTATGGGTCGTTAACACTTTCCCAGACTCATGATTCATTGCTCATGGCGGATGCATTTGTCACATCGTCAGTTAGGCCAAGTTAGGCTGATAAGCAAGTTGGCAACTGTACAGAACTAAGGCGCTCGTTTGTTTTATGCGTCAAACGCATGCGTTTCCATATAAATCCATTCAATGCAATGCGTTTGACGCAACGTATTTATATGGAACGCATGCGTTTAACGCATAAAACAAACAAGCGCCTAAGGCCTGATTTATGGACACGCGTGGCGACGCGCGACGCGATGAGTGACGGGAATGATGGGGCTTGCAATAAAATGTGAATGTTATAAGGGGACAACTTGTCTATGCAATTATGTGGGTCGTAATCTCTGTGAGAGAGACAGTACAAAAATGGTAAACTTTAAGTACCTCCATTGGCAACATCTCGTACTGTATGGTTGGCGAATTATAATTCGCCATACCGAGATTTTACAAATCAGTGCAGCTGCAGACATACACTGAGCGAAAAAAAATACTAATTATTAGTAAGTTTTAGTAAATCCCAAGATAAGGAGATTATATACTAACGGTTACAAAGCTATCCGGTTTGTGGAGAGATTGGAGAACAGCTTGGAGTAGGTATAAAGGAGGAGGCAATTGCACAAAAGATCCCATTGGGTCGAAGTGCATCCGCAAGGGCCCTCATCTAGATAAGATAAGATAACGGTTACAAAGCAGTTTAGTAGTAATTAGCAGTTACAAGGACAAATTTCTTGGTATTAGTAGTAAATAACTACTATTATCAAAAACTGTTTTGTAACCGTTACTATATAATCTCCTTGTCCTGGGATTCACTAAAACTTACTAATAATTAGTATTTTTTTTCGCTCAGTGTACATAAAGATTACATTACAAGAAAAATAATGTTATGAAAAATAATGTTTTAAATATTGACATACCTATATATATCATACAAGCATGCGGCTGTCAAGCGGCGGTCGTGGGTTCGAATCCCAGCTCGTACCAATGAGTTTTTCGGAACTTATGTACGGAATATCATTTGATATTTACCGTTAGCTTTTCGGTGAAGGAAAACATCGTGAGGAAACCTGCATACATCCGCGAAGAAATTCAAAGTTGTATGTGAATGTGAAGTCCCCAACCCGCTCTGGGCCAGCGTGGGGACTACTGCCCAATCCCTCTCATCTATGAGAGGAGGCCTGTGCCCAGCAGTGGGACGTATATCTATATAGGTTGATGATGATGATATATATCATACGGTTCAAGTGGTTGATCACTTGATCTTTTCACTACCAAATTAGCATGTCTCATACACGAGTGTAAGACTTTTATTGTTAACAGCCATTAGTATAATGTGCAGAGGTTTTATATTGTTTAAAAATTTCTTTTTCTTTTGTATTTAGTTATGTTTTTAGTTTAAGATCTGTAACGCTTTGGCGGTTAGCTGTAAGTTGCAGATGTACTCTTAAATAAATAAACAAATAAATTATGTCTTATCATTTTATACCACATGTATTTTTATTGCGGGACATTGCTCTAAAACAGGAGCATTCAATGGTCGCTTTTATACTTTACCGTGGACGTTCACATGGTTTCATTCATAATTAGTCTAAAGTCTTAGTCTATGGTCTATTTATGAATAAAACCATAGAGTTTATTGTGGACGTGCACATCCACAGTAAACGTCCATTTAGGTATTGATGATATCATCAGCTAAATGTTGATTGTGTTAAAAATATTACATAACAACATTAACAACAACAAAATAGATAAACACTGCGTGTAGTTGGGTAGATGACTCATGTTAGAATTTATAACATAGTGTGTTTATGTATGGATAGAAAACCGTCAAATTTTCACAATAAATAGTAAATTAGCCAAACAAGTAAAAAGATATGGGACTATAAAAAAATTAAATTGAAAGTTACCAATAGAATTCTCATGTTTTCATAAAAAAAGAAATTTTATGGCATGGCATGTGCATAATAAACGCAACGCAATATTTCACGCGCAAAACGGGAAATTCCCCTGTTTTAAGAGGAGGGGTAGGGCAAGCTCTCTGCATACAAACTTCGTTTGTGTTTGCATTAAAGTTATGATTTTTGGTCAGTATTCTTATTTTTCTGTTAGCTATTTCGTGATGTATTTTTTTTTCATTGATATTATTTTTAAATTTATTCATTTTTATTTATTTTTGAAATATTTAGAAATTTCCACATCACTTTCTTCGGATATCTAATATTTACATCCAAAAAAAATATTACATTCGTTAGTGCCAAAACCTACGAATAAAACGTGCACAGAGTTTGTATGGAGAATGCCTTGCCCACCCCTGCGCCTTAAGGTAGTACGTGGAAGCAGGTGTGACGTCACGCCTGTGTGTCAATCAGATTGGAGCGTTTTCTTTCAATGCTCGTCTGTTATTCTGTACTTTGCTTCTCATTTTCGTCTTTTGTGTTGCTCTAATTTAAATGGCATGAGAAAATAAAATAGACATCGTGCCTATTGTCAGCATTACATTATGCAATAAGATGTTGTAGATTATAAAGAAGAATTGTAAAAAAGAGGCCTGTATGAATGGAATTTTGCAACAAAAAAAATTATTGGATGCCTGTTGGCATATGATATGAATATGCATAAACGCATAAGTATAAGTTGAGTGATTTATTAAGGCCTAAGGCGTCTCAGAAATTCCGCTATTGTCTCCTAATAAGTTCTGGTTCTCTGATCAGATGGCAATCACTTCCATAAAAACTAGTGTCTATGACCAATCTTGGGATTCTGTAGTTGACCCCGGGCATCCTTCAAGATGCAACAGTGCTGTAATTATGAGTAAAAAGTACCTGTGTTTGTGGAAAAGCAGCACAATGAGCCAGATGGCCAGGAGCAACGAGCCGGTGATCTCACACATGTCGAACGCCCACGGGATGTGCGGGACGTTGTCCAGGAACAGGTCTGGCAGCGGTGGGTATTTCTTCATGTCTGGCACCTTGTCATGCACTATCACCATCACCACTGCAGTCACCCATGTTACGAGGAAGACATAGCCTGCCAAAGACATCATTGGGATATCATCATCATAATATTTAAGAGGCTTGGCTCTTGTCGGTGGAGTAATTGCCAGCTTATTCTACATTCAGCTTTGTCCTTCACTTCTTCTTTGTATGACATAGCATTTATTTTATGTTTCATTTGCTCCATATACATAATTCTAGGTCTACCCCTTTTCCTTTTTCCCTCTATCTTTCCTTCTATTATTGTTCTGATTGAGATATAGGGCTTGAAAATGTTGTATTGTAAACATTCAACTATAGATATTTGAATCAATAAAATGCATTTCCTTTATCTAAAACAGTGTGCAGATGAAATTGCATTGCACGGTTTTCAGAGCCATTAAACCATTTAGGAAATGGTTTCTTTTGCAGCCATTTTTTGTATAGGTCTATCTTGGTTGCTTAGTTAGGATTTCATTAAAAGCTAAACCAATTGGTAAATAAATAAAAAATAAATATCGTAATCCCAATAAGGAGAGATAAAGTGCGAAGCTTAAGACCAAACAGGATTGAGGATCACTGTGGATGTCCTCTGCCCCGTCCAGGGGACATAGGATATTAAGTCAGTCAATAAGGCTTGTGTTACGGTTATGGGAACTAGATAACAATATATTTAATAAATATAAATACTTAAATACGTAGAAAACATCCAAGACTCAGAAAAAAAGACTGGGACCGTCAGCTTCGTAGACAGGGCAGCATATTAACTCCAACCACTAGGCTAAACCTAGTTATTGGAGTAAGTATGCTGGAACATCCAATCAAAGCATGATTAGATCTATATTTCTGTATTCATAGTACATCCAAAACAGATCTCACGTTTTATTATTTGGCAGATTTTGAGATGCAACATTGTGTGAGAGACATGTGTCCGCAATCCTATTAACTACAAATTTAACACATGTCAAGTGATGTTGAATGACATGATACTTAGTTGCTACTTACCAAGTGCAAGGGCAGTTTTCCATATCTCTGGCTTTAACTTTGAAGCCTTCACGTCTGGAGTAAAAGTTGGCACACATTCATTGCTTTCATATGAGAATTCACTTGGCAGTTTGTTGTGGAGATTATAACTAAGGTGCGATAGATTTGTGCCGAGGAAATTGATGTTTGTTGAGGGATTCCCAAGCTGGTCTTCGCAGAGGCCAAGCTCGCACATAGCCCCACGATTCTGCCTCTGCAGTTTCTTCACTGACAGTATAAATCGTTTTCTCTCCCCGAGTTTCAACTGATCGAATGGGAACTCATAAAAGTCCCTGTCCACGAACGAAAGGAGACATTGGCCATCTATGTCTTGAGATCTACATATATCAGTTATAACGTTAGCTATTTTGTCTTTATGTAATAAATCTAAAACTTCTTTGTTAGTCCAGTTTATTACATCCAATTCCATTGTCACGCACTGAAACTAGTTCTACTAATATAAATGTTTTTTTCACGAATAATTTTAGAAGTGTTGTAAAGGTAAATATTTACTGCTACACTGAGACATCGCAAACAAAAACTGATTATTTATCCGATGGGGTGAAATGAAATCAAACGTCACTGAGCACATCACTTCCACTGTGATCATTTAGAACTGTCAAAGGTGTCAATGTCATATGAATTCAAAAATGTTGCCAGCACAAATACTTAAAATATGACAGTAAAATATTATCGCGCAAAATTAAATTACTCTCGTAATATTCGGTTATCTCTTTCTTATATTTGCACTCAAAAGAGAATAGAATACTACGTTAGAACCTCAATGTTAAGGGTTTTTCAAACGTATTTGCTTCTTTTTTTTTCAAATACTTTTGTTGTCCTAGAAAATCTAAAATGGGTCACGATGTATGATACCAACTATGATACGAGTACCTTCCCTTTGTTGAAAGTTTTTGCTGGATGCAGGCCTATACAAACTCCCGACAAAGTATTCTCTTCAAAAATAATATTTTACCAGTACTTCCAAACCTCTCGTTTTGTTCAATGGCCAAACTTTGTATATGTGCTTAAGGCCCTTCTATTCTTTTTCGGTCGAGCTATAGTGGCCTACCAAAGGGCTCGGGGTTAAAGAACATAGGTACAAGTCGAGGAGCAACCTCAAGGTTTTTGAAGAAATTCAATAAAACGCGTTAACCCGGTTACAGTATAAAATACAATATATTTTATTAGATAGTTATTGCAAAAATTGTTTTAATTTAATGATGCAACACGCATTACCTTACAAGGACCCACTCTATATTCTATACGGATTATAACATTTAAATATACATATAATATATATCTACAATCATGATTTCCAGTATTCTATGTTGGTAATGAAAACCTGAAGACAATTTTATTGTATATTTTAAAATTATGTAACAAAATTCAGTAAAATAATTAATGGAGAAAGAAGGAAATTTAAAAGTTCTGCAGCAAGGTGGGTACTGGGCAAGTGCTTGAAGTCCGCTTTCGACTTCAAATGTAATAGTGGCGTCCTTTTCTTTTATAAGGTTTAGTTTCATAAAAGAGCAAATTAGATATATATTCTGCCATTCTTGAACACACATTTTAGAATCAGAAAAAAATTAGAATAAAAAACTATGGATTTTGATTGCGGAATTATCAAATCAACCATATTCTTTAAAACACTGTCGTTCAGTACAATGCAGTGCTTAATCTTGGGTTTAAAATGATTTTATTTAGTTTTATTGTGAACTACTGTAACTAATTTGATAATAGAGTTGAGAGTAGAGAAAGATATAAAGCTATATTAATCATCTTTTTCTAATGTGATGCACAGAAGGCCTAGCACATAGTGAGGTTCTAAAATACTGAAAAATATTATTGTATCGAATATTTATAAATAACTTATAAAATAGTCCCAAAATAACATTCGGCTTAGATTAGATAACAAACAATTAAATAACAAATAGTAACTGTGACTTCCTTCTTGCTGGATAAATGAATAATACTTACAGTTACAATTAAATATGATAACATAAATTACTAGGTACCTATAATGTTTGAGTTCAACATAAAAAATAACAAGTTCATAATCAGAAAACTACCTAAATTCTAAATGCAAATATAAGAAGTATTGATTGAACACAAAATACGTTCACATGTATTTATTTGTATGGTTTTGTATTGTATGCATAGGTGGGACGTGTTACTTACACTAAAGTCGAGGGGGAATGGTGATTGTTCAGTCATCCCGAATACTGGCTATTGTCATGAGGAAAATTGGGAGCACACCAGAGCGACTAGTATGGCGCGTTTTTATCATCCACTAAAGAATCCGTTATTTGTCGGCACGCTAAAAAAAATAGCGGCAAAGGATCCCTTATGTAGCTGGATAAATTTCTTTCATTGCTAACTCTAAGCCACTATAGTAAGGCTTGTTAGCTCGATAATATGTGAAATACGGACCCTTCTGCCAGAAATCACGCTACTTGGCATGCATGTAGCTTTCATAAATGGGAAACAGGTTGATAAACTATAAGTCACTTTTTGGATGTATGTAGATAGGACCTATAGTTTTCAAAATATGCGAGCATTTATTGGGGTAAGTACAGCAGAAAAGATGCTAAGAGGCAGATTACTTACTTTACAACAGGGAAACCCCTTAAAATTTTGATGCATATGAAAGCTACACGCATGACAATTTTCGCGCTTTCTGCAACATGGGAAAGTATTTCGAGCTAACAAGCCGTACTACTAGCCAAATCGAGGGTATAAAGCTTTTATCACTGAAATTCGAGATTTCTAACAAAGCGAATTTATATCCGCAATATAATATGACCCTAGCAAGCCGGAAGTTCTAAAATCTTAAAGTTCGGACTTTACAGGAAGACTAGCAACACTAGGGCCAAATATCGGGCTATGTTATCGTGTTGCCAGACATTATTTATAAAAACATAACTTTAAATGCGGAAAGTTGACCAGTAAAGGGAGTAAATCTTATATTCACTATTAATAATATTTTAAATGCAACTGTAGATCCGTAACTATTAAGGTATAAATTCATTTATCTTTATTGAACACAGGCAGTGAGCGACTTTAGTTAGCGAGGAACGCATGTAAATAGTCAATTAACCCTTTGTCCGCCCCGTCGTACATACCCGTCAGTGTATAATTTGCCCTAGACGCCAGCGACGAATCATACCCGTTCATTGCAATGGCGACCTAAGCGCAACTGCGTAGGCTTTAAATTCTTGTTTATCGTGAAATTTCGTGGCGTCCAGTTGGCAATAATATCGTTTTGACGCGGCATTCAAAAGGTTAACGGCTTCCTTAACCAAATACAACCAGAGCTCTAGCAAGTAATTTTAGACTTATAAATAAATCATCGACATGTACAGTCGAGGGCATAAATATGTATACATGTTTGGACCTTATTTCAATGGAATAAGGTGAAAAAGTGTATTGGTGCCCTTGACTGTACCACCCGGATGCAATAGAATTATGTGCGCCTCCCCGCAAGGCGACGCTGCGCAAACTCCGAAATATTGTGTCCGGGCGTTTACGAATGTTTTCGTATGCTTTTTATGCGAGGTCTTGCCGTAGTCAGGAATTCAAGAGCCCTCAGTTTGTCGCGAGCGTTTATCCTACTAAAAATACCTAATAATTATTAATGTACAACACACAAACAAATAATTTATAGATTGCTGTATGTTACAAAGCAGATCACGCCAGACTAAGAGCTTCTGTTTCCCCTTGACTGGCAAACTCCTTCGCGTTTATTTATACATGCTCAGTTTGTATATTTTACACTGTAATATATGGTAGACGATATGGTGCTACTTCGCTAGGAGCTCGAATCGAAACATGTTATTAGATTCAATTTATAACATAATATACAACCTTATACTTTACTTATTCTTAATCACTGCGGATAACCAATTCATTTGTGACGAAGCACAGAAAAAGGGCTTTATTTTTAACTCTCCATGCAAAATAGTAAAAGAATTTGAGTTCTATTAGAACGGAATAAATGAAAAATCGGTAGACTATTCGCATATTCAGAACGAAACCGACTCAATGCAAAGCAGCGCGTATTATTTAGCACAAATTTACGGCGCGCCTCAATGCCCAGGAAGTGAACTACTAACTTTTATACCTCGCGAGAGACCCAGGTAAAAATGTCTGGCGCGAGATAAACTGACTTCAAAATTAATAACAGTGACGCAGAAATCTTACGTAAATCAGCCCCTTTTCTAAACATCGTTTATAAAGGCATAAGAAATCGCGAACCAGCCTCCGCAGCTAAAAAACTGTTAACATAAATAACATAATCTTTCTGTACACATAGAAAAATAATACACGGCCGTAATACCACTAAAATAGGAAGTCATACCGTCATCATGGTAATATCAATATGGCGCGGATTGTTTAGGTCTTTATGACAAATACATGACGAGAGCGAGGCCGTGTTCACGGGGACAACTCAACATGACACAGATACAACAGATAACACATTGAAAATTTAAAAAAGCAATTTATTACAACATACGAACGAAGGTTAGCTGGAAGAGATCCTTTAGAGGGATAAGTTCGTCTTTGTACTTTATAATTTTGTTTTTTGTATTTTTTTCCCATGTGCAATAAAGTGTCATACATACATACAAACGACAGACACGCAGCTGTAGTTAGAATGAAATATATTGTACCACTGTCTGATTCTAACTTGGTAAAGCTGTGCTTTTTTGGTTGTTGTGATAAATTGGAAAGTTTTACAACACAAAGACAAGAACGGGAAAAGACAACAGGACTTGTTAGATACCTGAGACGTCAGATCACGTTAGCGAAAAATAACTTATTTTGAGAATGTAGAGAAACCAGTATTTTGGAAAAAAAGTGTGTCAGTTCAATGAAAATGAACATTGTAACAACAGAAAGTCGTAAATTGAACCAGTGGTTCAAGATTTAAAGAAATCTTCAACAACAACTGCAAAATGAAGTCTTGGGAGTAATAACGCCCAATTTACATCGCATTATATATATGTCATTTGTCCCGAATGAACTCGGCCCGACAAAACTCATGTCACGCATGAAAATCAGCAATTCCACTGTAAACTATTTTATAAATAATTCAGTAAAGTCTGTGTAGATTGTTGCTACATTCTAGGCGGGTCACGGAGTTGCTAGGCCACATTATAGGTACGTGTATTGTATGTATACAATCAACGGCGGAAACAGTTTGGCCCGTCAAAGAAAATATATTAGAAAATCCATGCTAGATACCTGAGGACATAATCGTGGTCACTTTTTAGTGATAAAAGAAATAGGCGTTGGGCTGTTTCTGGCACGACTTGTTAGGAACAGGATACCTTTTCTTTTCTTTTATAGATCGGCTAATAAAATTATACAATATACATTTGGGTCATAAACACTTGAAAAAACAAAAGTCGTCCCTCCTGTGGTCAATAGTTAACGGCTTATGAGCATGTAAGTTATGATTTTATTAAATGGATTTATAGAAAAGGAGATGCCGTTTATGCGAGTTACGAGACCTATCCAAAATTAAGCTTTGTAGCCCTTAACTTTTGATTTGTCCACAGAAAAGACGCGAACCTAAATCTGTTTATGACCCATTTGTTGTAAACAACATGATAGCTTCATTTTATCCTTCCCATCCAGTTTATCCTTCTATAGAAACTCCAACTTCATTTTCACTCGATTCTGGTACCACAGTGATGAGAAGAAATTGAAGCTCGCACCGAGAAATATTGATTACGATTATGACAACCATCATAGAACCACACGTAAATTTTTGTCCAAACGCTACGTTCCGTTTCTGCTGCCTTTTATAGGAACTCCGATCGTACCTATACTATTCCTTTTCACTGGACTCCGGTACCACCGTGATGGGTCCATGCCTAGCGAGTAACGCTCGCGGTTCGTCCGCGAAGCAGTCGAAGCTCGCGTCAAGGAAGAGCTCGTGCAGGAAGCGACGGGCGCACATGAGGTAGGTGGCGCGGGCAAGTAGACCGCATACGTCCGAGTAGACGCAAGCGCTGCGGAATACTTCGGGGTGTTTCTGCTTTAGCGACAGGACTGCTGACCGCATCTGGAAGTTGACAACAATAGTATAGTGCGCGCCATCCACGACGACGCGCCCCTCCACAGCGAATCTCATATACTTGTAATGCTTTTTGTAGAACGGGTCTTATCTTAAGGACCCATCGGTCCAATAATGGCATTGTTTAGCCACGTGCCATAAATGCTTCGAAATGAAAAGGCTGCTCTACGGACACTACTGCTGTTTTAAAGGTCAACACTGATAAGTCTTATTTTTTAAATGTGAACCATCTTTCCTTGTATGTAAAGCCGTCTTTTGGCTGAAAGTGTTAACGTTTACTTCGTTTACTTCACAGTATAAATTAGTGGTTAACAATAAAAGACAGTGCTTTTGTTTAGAAGGCACAAAGAGAAAGATAATTCATTCTGCAAAAAGGATTACAAGTTAACTAATCTGTGCGCAGTTGTACGGCTTCGGCTGTGGAGGGACGCGCCTTCGTGGATTGCGCGCACTATAGATTTTGTTATAAGGGAGTAAAATGATATATTTACGGCGAAGGCGGTATATTGAATCCTGATTGAATCGAAAGATTCTACAATTTAGTAAAATCTTGAGCGAAGCGAGGGATTCAAGTGTTTACGCCCCAGACGGAAATACTTTTGCTACCGTGTGACATATACTGCTTTTTACACCGCCTATGAGGCCCGCTGCTAAAAACATGAAATTTCTTACAAATCATTTTGCTACCGAGTGGCACCGCTGCTTTTCACGTATTTTATAGTGGTAGTTACCTGTCGTAAGTATATGGGGTTGGACATGCAGCGCACGTGCTGCAGCAGCTCGGCCTGCGGCGCGCCGCCGGGGCCGGGGCCGGGGCCGGGGCCGGGGCCGGGGCCGGGGCCGGGGCCGGGGCCGGGGCCGGGGCCGGGGCCGGGGCCGGCGCCGGGGCTGCCCGCGCGCCAAGCCTCCGCCGGCTCCACTCCTGCAGTTCATGAATCGACCAAAATATTACAGTTTGAGGTTAGAGTGTGAAGAAATGATAAAGAATTACCCTACACAAAAATTACTGTAGATTGAAAAAGAAACCAAGTAACACAATGACCGAACAAAATATTGAATAAAAACCGGCCAATTGCGAGTCGGACTCGCGCACGATACGGAACCCTCGTACCATTATCTATAAAAACGGCAAAAAAAATCATGTTTTATAGTAGGTATTTGTTGTTATAGCGGCAACCGAAATACATCATCTGTGAAAGTTTTCAGCTGTCTAACTACCACGGTTCATGAGATACAGCCTGGTGACAGACGGACAGCGGAGTCTTAGTAATAGGGTCCCGTTTTACCCTATGGGTACGGAAACCCTAAAAATGCTTTGGTAACTCTGTGAAAAAATCCTAAACATCACATCGTAAAACTAAATATCATCGTAAAAAGCTGATTATTTCGTAATTGTCAACGGCAGTGATATGATATTTTTTACAAAAAGGGTAGTTGCTAGATTCGTCGACTGTGGCATATAGCTTTATAAAATAAAACGACCATTTTATTATTGAGCTCGCAGATCGACGAATCTAGCAACATAAATACTAGTTTGATGATATGCAAAAGGTCCAGTATAAAGTGAGTTATAAATGGCTCAACAATGAAAGCCCGTGACCAATGTAAGCAGAATAATCAACCCAAAGGTAAGCACGTCAAAGGTGAAAATTATATGACCCGCAAGTCTATTATTTTAAGGCTCCAGAGCCCAAGAGGCTAGTCTATAAGAAAGCTGGTGTAATCAAAACAACTGCAGCGCATTTCGAAATATGCTATGGCTTATAATTTCACAGATTTAGCCGTCTCAGTATATGAAGAAGCATGTCTTCTTCTTCTCCTGTTAAGGTGATCGTTTAGTCATAAACTTATAACCTAGATTGTACTCTGCCAGTACTTTGCCACCTCTATCCCTAGGGAAGTAGCCCTCAGGAGATCTTCTATGCTGCAAGTTTAAGAGCATCGCGCACACTGCATCAAGTGTGCGGTGGGTTTGTCATATGTCAAGTATTATTTCACTTCACACTTACCCAGAAAAAACGCCTCCCTCAGCTCATGTGAGGAAGGCGGCCTCGTCCGCACGCATGCCAGGCACTCGTTAGTCGCGTGTCTCCACTTCCCCGCCTCATTCTGGACTTCAACAGCCTTAGATTCCTTCGCATCCACGTTCATATTCGAACTCGAATCATTCAATAAACTCTTATCAATACTGCTTTGTCGTTCGATAGTGTTTTTCTCATCCTTGGCATTTGAAGTCGGTATACTTTTGTCGGCCGCTATCGTTCTGCTGGTTACGGTGGCACTGGAAATGCGCGAACTCACGTCGGTCGAACTTGACACGTCGATTTCTAGACCTGGAGGAAATATTACATTTAAATATCGGGGAGCAAAGTGATACATTAATAGCAAGGATTGCTAAACACAGATTGAAGCACATTATTCAACAATAGGGTGGGCCGTTGTTGTATGGGAAAAAATAAAAGTTCCAAATTCGAAGTGTAATAGGAATAAAAAGTTGCAGTTTAATAAGTAGATTATGGTGATAATATCAAATTTAAAAATATATACTACTTTTAGCCCTCTACCAGGTGCCAAAAATTTGAAGTTAGGGTAATATTTGATAATTATTTAAAGGTATAATATTACTAGTATTTAGCCCGTTTATTTTTGTAAATTAAGGACGAATGTTAATATAATAGA
This sequence comes from Cenopis cana, assembly GCA_951800055.1. Taxonomy (NCBI): domain Eukaryota; kingdom Metazoa; phylum Arthropoda; class Insecta; order Lepidoptera; family Tortricidae; genus Cenopis; species Cenopis cana. The sequence continues at coordinate 15,057,787 of OX637479.1, read as the reverse complement.
AATCATCACTATTATTTATTTCTGTTTTAATATAATCAATATTAAAAATATCCCAAATTTTTTGTAATTAAAAAAAAAACCATTAAACCGACCGATGTATTGTATTATAAAAAAATCGTACTACGTATTTTTCAAATATAATCTCAAACAAAAGTACGAATGTTAATATTAAAATAAAACAGGGTTTGATTGAAAATATATAACTTTTTAATGGTTTAAATAGACGGTCAAAAGTCCTATTTCGCACTTTTCCGGGTATGTTGCCACGTAATTTTGGCCATATTTTTGCTTTAATCATTATCATTTTTATGCTTTATGTGACGTGTTTAATCCACAACAGTTCTGACGAATGCTTTAAGCACCAATTTGTATATATTTAATAGATCAAAAAGCCTTTTTTGAAAAACCCCATTTACGTCGTCTAAGTGGGTCACAAAAAAAAATCTTCTGATAATAAATAATAACCAAAAACAAGTATAATTGATACCAAAAGATGTTATTTAATTAATAATAAAGTTTAAATAAATTTATTATTTATGATCAAACGAACTTCGAAGTGAAGTTCGATCATAATTATATGAGTAAGCTTCATTCGAAGATATAAGACCATGTAGTCCTTTAACCTACCAGGCAACTCTTCGCATGTTTAAAGTAGGCAGTAAAAACCGTAACTCAAACGGTTTCATCCCCTACTTGGATACTTCGGTTGGCCGCCATATCTCATTCTTTTAGAGACTATTTTTGTATTTATTGGCCAAAACTTTCTTATCGGGTCTAGAGGTGGGTGGGAACCTATATCTTCGAATGAAGCTTACTCATATAATTATGATCGAACTTCACTTCGAAGTTCGTTTGATCATAAATTATATTTCGAAGCTTCATTCTTCAGATATAAGACCATGTAGATGTTTAGAGTTGAAAGTTTTGCTATACATAATAAAACATCATATCACAAAAAGTCATATATTGATTGACCATTCATAGCTATCATTAAACTAATATTCAAAATATTGTAACAATCATCACTTAATTAATCTATCTATCCGATAGGCAGATGGATCTAGCAAAATTCCCTTCGTCGTTTATTTGACGATGGTAGAATCTAGCAAAAGTTTCTGATGTCCTCGACCACCCTGCTGCCTTCCGGATAGCATCTAGAGAAATGCCTGCCCGGTGTGCGGCTGATGTTGCGGCGTGGCGTGTGCTGTGTGCGGTAAACGCACTTACATCTATGCCGCTTTCACCCAGCACTTGCTTAATCCACCTGCTAATGGATTGAGCAGATGCATTTTTATGGGGACGCTTAAAGGTCAACAAAAGATTTTGGGAACTTTCCGTCCTAATATTTGATGTAGCGAAAAGATAGTCGTCTATAACAGTCGCCGGGCAAATATTTCTGTTCTCTTGGAAATAAGGAAGGAACAGGACTGGTTGTTCACGACCTGCGGCTGAGGTTTTAATTATATCATCAATAATTATCTTTATACCATTAGGGCCTGACTTGATATTATTCAACTTAATTAGTGACAGTGTCTGTACTCTGTGGGCAGTACATATAGCTAACAATATCGCTAGTTTCTTTGTTAGTTTTTCCAATGTAATTTCCCTATTTGGGTACCATGTTGTTATATGATTTAATACAACTTGGGGATCCCAGGTACTGCTATATTTAGGTGTTATTGGCTTTAATTTGTAAGCGCCTTTCAGTAACCTTTTAATTTTGTCGTCCGAGCCGATACTATTCCCCAATAGGAGCGAGAGTGCGGACCTATGATTGTTTAATGTCCCATAAGATGATCCCTTATTAAATTCGTTAGTTAGAAAGGAAAGAACTGCTGAAATTGGACCCCTATAGAAGCTGCAATGATTATCTATGCTAAATTTCCACCACAATTTATAACACACGTTGTACTGAAGTAAAGTGTTTTTTGAAAGTGACGCTAACATGAGATTCAATGAGACCTCTGGAGCTCCTCGGCTTGAAAATGCTCTCCTGAGAGCTTCGCCGCAGCCAGGGTAAACTGAGTGAATTTCGGATCCCGAGTTCTGGAACAACGGAACTGGTCAATGTGGGTCATTGGATCAAAATATATAATATCAGATATTACTAATCTCAATAATAGCGGAAACCACGGTTGGGATGGCCAATAGGGGAATACTACTATTCCTGTGGCGTTATCATTTATAATCTTATGCAAACACTTCAGTACTAGTGCGAATGGTGGAAACGCGTAAAAATATTTATTGTGCCAGCTAATAGTGAATGCGTCAACAGTAAGCGCGTCCGGATCTGGCTTCCACGAGATATATGTTTCACATTTGGCAGAGGTGCGAGAAGCAAACAGATCAATTTCGGGCACCCCAAAGTGTACCGTTATCCTTTCATAGGCTGCCATGCTCAAATTCCATTCGATATCAGGATTTTTTCTTCTAGATTCTCTGTCTGCTTCTACATTGTCTTTTGTGTTAATATATGAAGCGAATAACCATAACTGTCTCTCCTCACACCACTGCCATATGGACCTAGTTAAGTTATTTAAGTGGGGAAATTGGATTCCCCCCATTCTATTAATATAGCTTATCGCGGTGGTGTTGTCGATGCGTAATAGTAAAGCACAGTTAGATTTATTTCGTGCAAAACATTTTAATCCTAGAAAGACAGCGAGTAACTCCAAGTAATTAATATGGAATGCTAATTCTTCCTCTTTCCATGCTCCGTTTGCACACACCCCGTCACAAAACGCGCCCCAACCAGACCGAGACGCATCTGTAAATATTTCCATATCGAATTTCGTGATTCCTAAATGACAAGACGTTTCTGATATATTATTAGTCCACCAAATTAAGTCAGGTAAAATTTCGCCGGGGAGTTTTACTCTTTGGTCATAATCGTCGTATTCCTGAATTGCACGGAATTTATATCTTTCCAGCAACTTCGTGTACAACCAGCTGTATTTAGCTGCTGGGCATGCAGCGGTAAGTACACCTAACAAGTGTGCATACTCTCTTATTGTACAAACAGGCAAACGAATGAACTTTTGTAACAGTTGTGTTATATAGGTTCGTTTCTCTATAGGAAGGGATATTGACATATCAACCGAATTGTAAACAAACCCTAAGAATTTACAGCATTGTTGGGGTTGTAACGAGCTTTTAGCATAGTTTACAACAAATCCTAGACATTCGAGTAACCGGAGCGTCTCGCTTACGTTATGTTTACATTCGCTGAGATCCCTTCCAATGCACAGAATGTCATCCAGATATATAGTAGAGGTTAGTCCTTGTTTTCGAAGGTATGTGATGACTTCTCGCATAATTTTTGTAAAAGCTCTAGGCGCAACTGACAAACCATATGGTAAGGCACAGAATTCGTAAGTAACATTATTGTACTCGAATCTTAAGTATCTTTTATGAATTTCCGCAATGGGTACAAGTAAATAAGCCTCCTTCAAATCAATGGTGGCCATAAAACCATTTTTTGGAATTAATTTCGAAGCAGTCCTAAAGTCTTCCATTTTAAAATGGGATTTTTCCACAAATTTATTGAGCCCTTTTAGATTCAGTATGAATCTAAAGCCACCATTTGATTTAGGAGCGAGAAAAATCTTAGATATAAACTGATCATCGGTCTGTTGACATTTAGTGATGGCACCTAGGTTAATTAAATTTTGTATAGCTAAATTCATCTGATAATGCTCTTGGCATGTAAAATTATTAACGGGTTTGACCGATTGCGTAACATTTCCTAAGAAAGGAATTGGGAAGCCATTCTGTATCCAATTCAATATTGTATTATTATTAGTTACATTCACCCAACATTTATAAAAAGCTTGAAGGCGAGCAGCATGTACCTGCGTTACTGCCGCGGCGCCGGCGGCGCACGTGGCTTGTTGTAGGCAGCTCGGGGCTGCGTCTGCACGGCTGCCGGCCTGCGAGTCGTCGGCGTGTACCTCGACGGCCCGCCGCGCCCTCTCCGGTTCGCCGGCTGGAAGCGAGCGGGCCTCGTCCAGTTTCCCTGGTATCGAACATATGCTGAACTCGTACTTTGAGAGGTACTAGGACCGGCTGCGCTGACGACTGTCTTCTTAATCTGTTGGCTCTGCTTTTCAATAGCTTTTGAAGCTTTAATTTTCTCTGAAAGTTTGCTTCCAAAAAGAGTTTCATCTCTCTCGACATCCTGTATAACGTTGAGAAATACTTTGTCTAATCCTGGAGTGACTAGTCTTACTCTGGCCTGCGACTCTGAATAATGCAGATCAGATAAAATCCGACATCCATCAGATAGGATTTTTATCGCTTGCACTTTGTTCTGTTTATCCTCAGTCGTTAAAAGCAAAGTCATGGCTTTGTTCAATGCCGATATTCCGACGCCCAATTGATGTTGTGATGTCTCGATTTTCTTGTCGCGGCCTCTTGCAATGTCTGTGACTGCCGCCGAAATTTCGGCGTTTAATAACGGCGCCCGTAATAATTTGCAATTTTCTGGTATAGTGTACTCTTTTAAGAGTTTTTCTTTGCTCTCTTTCTCCATACCTTTGCGTAATATAGGTAACCACCTTTGCGCTAAGTCGGGATGGATTTTTTCCCCATATTTAGGGACGTCGTCAGTGGCATCCCCAAGAGCAGTCAATAATTCGGCATCTATTACGGGGGCTGTTTCGTCATTGCTGGCCTCCACGGGAGGCGCAGGTTCGCCATTTGAATGTGAAATTGACGCGTTATTTGCCTCGTTGGCGTCATTTTCTATCGCTGTGGCCTCTTCGTTCAATTGTTCTTGGTCTAGAATTTAAAATATAAAAATAATAATTTTGAGGTTAGATGACGGGTTCGATTTTAAAATCGAACAAGTTAGTAATTAATTTACTTAATTTAGGCCACGCAAAATGTGTGAAAATTCCAGTTTCGGATACTTTTAGTTTGAAATTGCTATCGTGTTGACTCACGGCCAACCCCCAAGCATAATATACCTTCGTGACGACTCTCGGCCGCCCCCCAGGTTTAGAGTTACCAGGCGTGGACTCACGGTCCCCGCGGTATTAAATACATTCATTAGAGGCACCACAATTGTATGATGTAAATAAATACACTTACCTGATTTGTTTTCAGAATCCGTCGAATCTGATATCACTCTCATAACTCGGCGTCGACGAGTAAAAGTTTTTTCTTGCAATTTCCGTATTTTCGCAGAATAATACTCCATTTGTTCCTCTACACTGCGTTTAGGCATGATGGAGAACGTGTAATACCTTAATTGTAAATTATTTCGTGCGTTCGTTGCCTCGCAAGAATAAAGAATGAGATATGGCGGCCAACCGAAGTATCCAAGTAGGGGATGAAACCGTTTGAGTTACGGTTTTTACTGCCTACTTTAAACATGCGAAGAGTTGCCTGGTAGGTTAAAGGACTACATGGTCTTATATCTGAAGAATGAAGCTTCGAAATATAATATAAGATATATATTTTTAAAAATTTTGAATTTTCTGACATTTCATCGTCGGTAGAGGGCTAAAAGTATATGCCAAATTTTTTTTTATTATTTTTCCCCTAATCTACAAAAAAACATACAGCGTATGTATACTATAACATTACGAAATTCCAAAATTTTGAAAATCGGCCCACCCTATTCAACAATACTTATTTGGCTTATAAATAGTAATTTTTACCACCATAGGATAAGAAAAAGGGAAAATAACTTACATTTACTCGATCGGGGCTTTTCTGTGCTAGCCGTACTAGCATCAGTCAATATCGTCGAGGATTTGTTCGCTTTCAGAGGATCTTTCTCATCGACATCGATGTCATTGAGTTCACTGAACAAAAAAAACAAATCAATCAGTGTTGGGTAATTTCAAATGGCAGTCGGTAGGATGAGTGGAATAGTTTCGTGAATTAATGCATGCATGTCAGTTCTTGATTGGGTATTTCTGGTGTTTATTTGTAACATATGTTACGTAACCGCTACTACTCAGCAGCAAAAGTAGCCACGCGTTCGAAGAGGTCAAATTATCTAGACACATCTTTAATATAAGGGAATAAGAACCTGTGTAGGAAAAGTAGCTATAATAACTTTTGCTGCTGACTGGACCTACCCCAAAGAAGGCGGCTACGACTAGGGCTCTTAAGAGGAGAGGTAGGGCAAGCTCTCTCCATACAAACTTTGTGCAGGATTTTCTTCGTATTTTGTGCTTGCATTAAAGTTATGATTTTTGGTCAGTGTGCTTATTTTTCTGTTAGCTATTTCGTGATGTAATTTTTTTTTTCATAGATATTATTTTTAAAATTTTTAATTTTTTTTGAAATATTTGAATATTTCCACATCACTTTCTTCGCATATCTAATATTTACATCCAAAAAAATATTACATTCGTTAGTGCCAAAACCTACGAATAAAAGGTGCACAGAGTTTGTATGGAGAATGCCTTGCCCACCCCTGCGCCTCAAGAATTTGGGTACGCGGCTCGCAGATTTCCTCGACGGCTATCAGGGCAACGGGCAATAGGGATGATGACACTATAAAAGAAAATCAATAAATCCAAATTTTCTACATAATGACTCAAATTCTCAATCAAATGGCAAAAAAAGTAATTAAAAAAAAAAAATAATTACGTAATTATAAGTCTTCAAAGTTTTAAAAGTGGGTATTTTCTGTCGCTTTTCCGCAAAACGCACCTTTGTATTGAACGATTGTCATTTACTATGGCGCTACTCAAAGGTGACGTCACGGTCGAGTAGCACTTTCTCTCTCTAACTACGAACATTCTAACCGTTGTTGCTTCGTTATTTTTTGAGATATTTGAATAGGATTTTCACTATTTGGCATAGTTTTATGTCTTCTTTCTATTGAAGTAATAATTTTTTTTGAGTCATCATGCCTATTCTGTGACAATCAGCTCGGTACGTTACCTGGGGAAGAGCGCGCTGAGGTCGCGCGGCAGACAGATGCCGATGTAGTGCGGCGGCGCGCCGAGCGCCGGGCCCGCCCCCGCCGCGCGCGCCGCCCCCGCCCCCGCCTCCGCCCCCGCCCCGCGCGCCGCGCCCGCCCCCGCCCCGCCCGCCGCGCCCGCGCCGCTCTCCGCCACGCACAGCGGCTTCCAGTCGTAGTCCAGCAAACTGTACACACGTAAACATAAAATCATTTCAGTTGAACGAATTGCTCCAAAGCAATTCCTTCAAAAAGCTAATTTACCGTGCAAACAATAAGGTTCAAAATCGAAAACCGCTCGAATTCATGGCCGGGCCGTAAAGGTGGGTTGCACCGAACCGTCCGTAATGCTTCCAGCCCCACACGTAGCGATAACGCGAATATTCGTGTTGGCATCTCTCTCTTTGATATACAAAAAAACATCGACATAAATCTTCGCGTTATCGCCATATGTGTGGCCGGAGCATAATCGTAAGCGGTTGAAAGACTTGGGGGACCAAGCATGATTGTTCCGGTAGCTCAGTAGGCTAGAGCGATTGGGCCACGTATACCAGGATGTCGCAGGTTTGAATCCTGTTAGGAGTCTAAATTTTTCAAATTTTACCCTATAAATGGAAACTTATAATTTGCGTTAGCGGATGTTCCTGCTCCTGCTACAAAAATTGATTATAATTTTGAAAAGTTTTTAGGACATGGCAGCTGTCGACGCCATATTTAACATTGATTGGCAGTCCTGCAATCATAAGGTGGTGTGACGCACCCCATGGGCGGGTTGCTCAATGCTAAGCAGTGTATGTTAAAGTCTTAAGATTATACGCAAATTTTAGAGTTATGTTAAACTTACAAATGGATAGAATAACTCAAAAACGGAGTTAACATTGTTAACTTGCTATCGACATATTTAACGTCAATCGGTATGTAATCATAAGTTAGAGCCACCCGCCGGGCTAATCCGATTTATTATGATAGGGCGAATCTTTGCGAAAGTGGCATCTCATGATTGCCTGCTAAATCACAACAATTTCTCTATTCCCTATACTGAATACAAAATAAATGTCATTTTAGCGTCATAGGTATTCAGTTTTTTGAAGAAAGCAAACTCTGTGATTTAAAAAAAAAGTGATAATTTCGTTGCAACGACGTAAGATCAGTACCTCAATTTAGCCATTCTCTCTCTAGTGGACTTGGCGCGATCTCTAAGCGAGGAAAAGGGTTTGGAACGCCGGTGCGTGTCCGACAGCAGCCAACTCAAGTCGTCCATGTCGCTCGAGCCCGATGCGGCGCTCTCCGACAAGTGGGGTCTGCAAGTCAAATTGTAATTAGTACACATATATATAGTCCATACACTGGTCTAACAGTCATAAAGATAAGCTTATTAGTACTACAAAGGAGCTTAATATTAAAAAAGAGCATAGGTGATTTCTTAGACACAGCATAAGCTAACGTAATAGTTTGCACTAAAGTTCAATGTGAAATGGGACCAATAAAAATTGTACTGCGACAATTGTACATTACTTACCAAGGGCGATAAAAACAAAGAATGTCTCAGATCGAAGGTATTTTAATATAATTACGATAAATATGCGATGTGAGGCTTTCTTTATTATCGCCCGCGGCAAGTACAAAATTTTATGTCACCCCCTGGCCAGGAAGAGGGTTTTTTCGCACGCGGAGCGTGCGATAATGGCCACTTTATGGCTAGGTGTGACATAAAATAGTAAATGATATAGACGCTAATACTACCGAATGCTCTAATTTAATTGCATAAGAACATCGATTTAATATACCCTAGATACACTATCACCTACAAATTCAAGAAGAAAAAGTGTCCAGCCGTCATTGCGAGTGTGTGAGTGTCGGAGATACACTACACAAACATGAGTCAATTGGGATGAATTTCTTTTTTTTCGATAGTCAGCCTTATGTATCAAGCATACGATTGTATTTTAAATAGAGTGTTTGGCGGTTATAACATTACAGATTGCACGGTACAATTGTGGAAAATTTCTAAAAAACACCAAATTATTTTAAAAGATTGTACACCGTAAGTCCATTTCCGTTAAGTTCAATTTTGTCTACGATAATTTTCCACTCATTTTTGGACTGACAACACTGGACTTAGGGATGAAATTGGAACAGAGTCTGGATGGAGTCGAAAATGTTTTTTTTTTTTAACAGGTACTGCACCGGTCGTATACTAGCATTCGGTTGTAGGTTCTTTTTACAAGCTTTTATTTAACTTCCAATTAATGTATGTATGTATGTAACTATGTTCGGGTGTAATCTTGCAGCTCAATTTTGAAGAAGATATGTTCAACCGATTGAGCTGAAATTTTGTATACACGTTTAATTTGGATGATAGTGTAATATTATGGTACCATCGAGCTGATCTGATGATGGAGAGACGAGGTGGCCATAGCAACTTCTAAACTACACAACTCGTCATGTTCGGGCTCATTGGAATGAAACGGTCTCTATAAGTAGTTAATGTGATGACTGTGAAAAAAAAAAGTAAGTACAGTCGGCAATAATAAATTTAAAGCAATAATATTTTTTTGACATTATAATCATCATCATCATCAGCCTATATACGTCCCACTGCGGGGCACAGGCCTCCTCTCATAAATTGACATTATAATATATGTATTTATTTTTTAAAATACCTTATATTTATTTTTTACCTCAGAACTCAGCGTTAATGAACCGATTTGGAAAATTATTTCGTTGATAGATTGAAAGCTTACATACCATAATACCTTCTAATGATGGGAGCCATGAGGAATTGAGGGAACTCTTCAAAAATACAAGGGAAACAGCGATTATAGTATTTTCGGTAAAAAATCGAGCATTCAGAACTAGCATTTGGTGAACAGGAGCTGATGACGAAGATCATGGATGGTTATCCAAAACTCCTAGTGTTTCATGGGTGGCTGAAGCGATGAAGAGGCCGATTTAAATGGTTCCGCTGTACTGCTATATATGACCTGATCTGGTATTTGAGGCCAGAAGGTAGGCAACAGAAATCCGCAATAAAATAGTATAGCTTAGGAGTGTTTGAGCTTCCTACCTACATTCTTCAAAAAGAAGCGTAAATTCTATGAGCTTATGAGAGCTATTCTATTTCGTCCGCGTGGAACTCGTTCATCGCGATAGAATTTAAGTACTTAATTTAGTACTTTAATACTTGTCCATTTTGATTAAAAATGTGTCTCAGTCTGCGACTCCATTCATTCGAAATTTTACTATAGGCCGATTCCACAATATTCCGTTTCGTTTCGATATACAGCTATTTAAACGCGGGGGAAAGAGACAGTAGCGTTGCTAGGTGTCTGCCTGTTATTTTCAAATTCTTTAAATAATATTTGTTATAAGCGTAATACAATTATATATTTATCAAAATATGAAACTTTAAGGAAATACTCATCGAAAATACGAAATTTCATGCGTTTTTAAAGTCGTTATGGTGTTGTTTTTGCATTTTTTTACGGAGCACTTCGGCATGTTGACAAGACGGTGGCTGGCGCGCAACTCCGAGCGCAAGAGTGCTTACAAGGCATTTAAGCACTCTTGAGCGCGGACGTTTTTGACAGGCGGATAGTGTATCTAGGGTATATTAAATCGATGCATAAGAAACATAGAGCTTGGCTACTTTAACTTTACCAAGCAAATGAACTGTCAAACAAATATTTGGTTTGGCAACACTGCCTCACACACGTCACATTTCCGTGACATTTACATGGAATTATGACGTATAATGCACAGTGTTGCCAAATTATATTTTTTGACAGTTCATTTGCTAGGTAGAGTTAACGTAGCCAGACTCTAAGGATTTTACTCTCGTTATGTTGAACATGTGTCAAAGTTATATTATCAAATTTGAAACTATTTAATTTGATATAGAATATCATGCAAAATTAAATAGTTGCAGTCAAAATCGCAATTACATCAGATTTCGTTTCATCAAATTGTAATTATCTCAAAGCAATAAGGACAGTTTTACAATGGGAAAGGTATTTACCGTCTGTGTTTATTGAGTGATATTAAGGTGGCATATCCCGTCATGTCCAACTGTGACGGCGGCGAGCTCGACACATCTGGTGCCGTGAAACCTGCGAACACGTCCACATAGTTCCAAATCCGTACTTTATAGAAGAAGAACCATCTCCGAATTTAGAAATAATGAAAAAAATTAGGCTCTGAGTAGGATTCGAACCTGCCAGGAGCTCGCATTCGCGGCCAATCGCTCTAGCCAACTGAGCTATAGGAGCAACCTGGCCCGGTCCCCAAATTCTTCTACCGCTTCTTTATTTATACAAACGCCTTAGGGAGAAGACTCAGGCTTCATTAACGGCACTAACGTCTCAAATTATGTTGAGAAATCGTCGTTGAGAAAAAAACGTATTTACAATTTGGCACAGATATAAAAAGGAAAACTACAAAATAACAATATCTAAAATACTTGTAGATAATATCTAGCATAAGTGTTGTCTTCAGTGGCGGATTTACCCCAAGGCTGAGTAGGCTGAAGCCTAGGGCGGCAGATTTTAGGGGGCGGCAAATTTTGGCGGAAAAAAAATATAAACTACTTTTTTGCCCCATACGCGGGGCGCAAGCAACCCGCCGGATTCTTTGGGTTGATCTTGGGTTGCCCTTAAGTTCACTTTGGACTTCTATGTCATATAGGAGGGAGAGGGAATATAGGAATGGGAGAGAAGGAGGAGGGAGTCTGAGATTAGGACAAGTGTCCATGTGGCCTCGCCCGTCGGGCCGCAAGCTTCGAGCCTTCGGCTTCGCGTGGTTTGCCGCTCACCTTCGGGCCTTGGGTTTCAAGTTCGCTTGTAACAATGACAGGAATAGCGAGTGTCCGCATGGGCTCGCCCTTCAGGCTCGCATGGAAAGCGCGTTCTGATGGGACGCTTCGGGCCTTCGGCCTTCAGCAGAGCCGGATCTAGGGAGGGGCAAGCTGGGCCCATGCCCCGGGCGGCAAGTTTAGGGGGCGACAAATTTAGGGGCGGCAGGGGGGCGGCAAATTCGAACTTCTTGACAGGCCAAAATACGTCTTGACAGGACAAAAAAATTTTTATGACTTGATGCATATGATTTGTTATATTTCTCGATTTGCTTACGAGTTGATGAGTATGAAGTATTTTCCGTATCTGCATCATGATGTTCGAAAATTTTCGTGCTCGCTGCGCTCGCGTTTTCATGCAGACGGGGGCGGCATTTTGTAGTTTTAGTCCCTCCTCTAAAAATTTCTGGATCCGGCGCTGGCCTTCAGGTTAGCTTGTAAGATACATGGGGCATATGAATAGTTGGGCAACACCTTCTCGGCCTCTCAAAATGTACTTGGGGAGGAGAGTTGGCATAGCCTCTCGAATTGAGGCTCCCCGAGCCTTTGGCCTGCGGCCTGGCAGCTCGCGGCCTGAAGCTCGCCCTCGCAAAAATTACTCGAATATTGTTTTGTCTCTCACGACCGTCGTTTTGGATATTTTAATTTTTTTTATTATCACAGGACCCATATCTCCTCACATGCCAAAATTCAGCTCTCTGCGACCATTTAGAATTTAGTTTTTCAAAAAACAGTCGTTTTTTTACAAAGAAAAAAGTATAAATAGGTTTGGGAACTAGGGTATTGAATTGTGGAGGTCAGCAGGGGCGGCGAAATTTGAACAGCCTAGCAAATATGTAAATCCGCCACTGGTTGTCTTATATACTGACCGTCTTAATGAGTCCTCAACTGTGACGCGACAGGGGTAAGAGCGCAGACGTCAAAGGATAGCGGACCCCTGCCTCCCGCTACCCTTCCACGCGGGTCAGTTAAGTAGTCGACCTATAATGTGTATTACTCACTGGAGCTTGAAGTCCGCCGTTGCGTCTCCGAGAGCCTGGGCCGGTGCGAGCCGCCGCTGCCCTTCATGCCGTACAAGCTTGACGAGCTTGGTATGGGACTCAGCGTTAGCACTCGATCACTGGAACAAATCGTCTCGTATAATACTGCTTCGCATTTCTCTTTTGGGTTACGTACCCGAAGGGTCCAAGCGGAACCCTATAGCTGTCACGCGTCCGTCCGTCTGTCACAAAATTCCTTAATTCTCCTATTCAAATCAACTTAATTTTGCGGTGAATTCGAAACCCTAAATTTGCGAAGTTCGACACGCACTTAACCGGTTTTTCAGACTGTATTAGTAAATAATTTGAACCTTAACGTTAATTAAGAACTTTAATAGTACATTACTTACCAAGGGCGATAAAACAAAGAATGTCTTAAATCGCAGGTATTTTACGCCCGAGCCGAAGGCAAGGGCGATAAATATGCGATCTAAGGCTTTCTTTATTATCGCCCGTGGTAAGTACAAAATTTTATGTCACCCCCTGGCCAGGAAGTGGGTTTTTTCGCGCGCGGAGCGTGCGATAATGGTCACTTTATGGCTAGGTGTGACATAAAATACTTTAATTAATAATATAGGTACTAAGTAGTAGTGTGCTCGCGTAAAAAGTACGGCAACCGGACACGTGTGTATCGTTTCCAGGGAAAAGGATTCACTTCGTCGACCTCAATGAAGTACTATTTTTATAAAAAAAATATGATTAGGACTTGAATTGTAACAGTACTCACGGAATGGTATATTTCCCGAGCACGGAATCGCAGCTGCTGACGCCACTGGTGCTCGACTCGCTTGTGTTCCTGACTCTGCCCTCGTGAGCATGCTCCAGCGAGTTCATCCTCCCCAACACCAGCCTATGCTCGTTCGGGTTCCGATGTGGCCGCTCAAAGTTGAAATCTCTTAATATGTCCACCGTTCTGGACTCAGTCATGAGAGTGCGGCTGTGGGAAGCGCCTTGAGACGGTAGGGTATGCGATTTTCTCTTATCCGGCTCTTTGACAATCTTGTCTAAGTCTTGGTTGAGTTCGTTGATCTTGCTCGGTTTAGCGACTTCGGAATGCAAGCTCTCGGCCGTGCTAAGATCAGTGTGGTCCGAGTGCTCACTTGCTTCCGCGTCGTACACTTGGAATCTCTTTTCAGGAGACGCGATGAAGTTGTGGAGCTTAGAGTCGTGAATAGCGTAGAATTCGTCCTGGATTATGGGGAACTGGTCGTGCCTTGTATGTCTTACGCACAGCCAACCTGTATATAAAAGCAGTTAGAAATACAATTCTTTGGTCTGACATATTCGACGTTAATACTTAGGTATACCATCAGTATGTTCTAGTATGTTGCGTGCGTGGAATATGACAGTATAATACTAAACAACAGTCACCAAACAAGACCAACAGAATCCAAATTCCGTAAATTGCTTGCTTGAGCTTGCGGGCGATGAATATACCCTAAGACACAAGCATGTCGAACTTCTTATGAATATTCGAAATGATACCTGGTGGGCTAGCACAACTTGCTGCCAAGTCCTATCCTATCTCGCGCGACTCAGGGATTTGTGTCTCGCTCGCACTGTGCGAATTAGAAAGAAGGTAGATTTTTCTCTACTCGCGTCGCATCGCATTCTTGAAGTGAAACCTTCTTTAGCGGCGCTGAGCACTTTTTGTGATGGGGAAAAATGTTTAAATTCGCGTCAGGGTCACGTGGCCGTCAGATCGTCAGACCAGCTAAGTGACCCCTCCTAATATCGTAAGATGGACACGTGACCTAGAGAAGTTGGTAACAGCGCCAACTATAAATAAACAAGCGAAGTTTCTCACAGTGCAGGTTGTGTTAAGTTACAACCGACAGCAGCGTTATGTATAGTTAGTGCCTTGTATTGTTCGTAAGTGGCGCTGTTATCAAAAATGTATTAAGTGAAAACTTTATCATGTCATTTAGTTTTCACTTCTGCCGGCACTCCGGGAGTGCAACCCGTTGTTTTTTATTTTGTATATATATGATTATCATACCCAAATCCGACAACACGTTAGCTCCTTCATAAGTGCTCCCGATGAGACTCAGCACGTAGAAAGCCGTCGCCCGGACGGAGTAGACCGAGCAGTGCTTCGCGAGTGCTATGACCCGCGCTGGCACCGACTCCTCGTTGGCGTTGGTCAGGCTCAACAGTTGTTGCAGCCCTGAGGGGTGTAAGCAGGTGTTGCCGACGGCCCAGAGGGAGGCCTTCGTGTCCATTATTTCCTGCTCGGTGGCGCACGATTTGCGTTGTAATACCTGCGAAGCGGACCAAGCGAACGGTTTCATTATGCAATCATTACGTACCCTTACAAAATATGCGGGAATGGGGAGGTGAAACATAAAAATGTAACGTATTGTATTCCAGCGTCTCTGTTCTTCTTCAGAAATCTTCGAACTTTTCTTCATTTCTGATTTTAATTGCTACAGATTAATATACGAGGACGTGTGTCTTGCAGGATGGCCGTGTCGGAGCGGTAGCGATACATACAGCGTCTAGTAAGGCTGGGTTGCACCAAACTGTCTGTATAAGCAGTGTTCGTCAAATCTGATTGTATGGAAAGTTTGACAAGTTTCTATGGGATGACAGCTGCCGGCGCCATATTTGACGATGACCGGTCTATGTTCGTATGTTGGTGCAACTGGCACATGTGTCGCAGTTTATTGGTGTCACTCTGCCAGTCTCCGCCCGGCATGTCCCCGTCCCCGTACGTACCGCGACGACGGCCGGGAGCGCGGACGGCAGAAGCGCACGCGCGAGCGGAGGTTGTCGCGCGAGCGCGTGCAGCGCGTGCGGCGGGGGCCGCGCGCAGCGTCGAGCGCGGGCGCGCGCCCCGCCCCCGCCCCCGCCCGAGCACAGCGCCAGCGCCTCGTGGATAGCCGCCTCCACTAGGCGCACGTATCTGCACACACGGATTTCGAGGGTTTTAGTTATGGTTAGTTATCCACTTATCACAACAGAAGCTTTGTTTACTAAAACCGCAAAACGCCAAAATTACCAGATTGTAAAAAGTATCGACAGCTACCTAGACAATTCAATTGGTTACCAACTCTTTCTCTGCGTAACGAATACACCAATAGAAAAATGTCAATCCAGATGGCCTCCTTGTCCCATTCTCAGGTGTTCAGGTAAACGCCAGGGACGGCCCTGGCGGCCATAAAACGCAGAATGCGTGTAACATCAAATTCGTATTAAAGTAATTTAAACTTTTGGCGAAGGTCCTAGAGTTGATAATCCGCTAAAATGTTAATGCATGGAGTCTTTCCCTGCGAAGTGCGCTTATATTATATGATGGCCGATAATGAGGTAGTAAAACCGCACAATAGGTCAATGAATTGGACACAACTAAAACCGAACAACTATAAAGTCGCCTTCAGATACATGGGAGTGAACAAGGTTCTTATATTTTAGACAGCGGGCGGACCCGGCCAACGAGTGATATTGAAACAAGCGAAGGTCAGTCTCTTTGCCGGCCTAGGCCTCTAATTTTGTATGAAATCCCATAGCGGGCCACTCGTTTCGCCCCATCCGAAACGTGATTGTTCGCAGCCTATTATAATGAACAATAATAAACAACGGCAATATTACATTGCATGTTTGAGAAAAACCTATTTTATTTACGGACAAATTGGTAGCCAAAGTTGATGCTTATGACAACTATTCGGAGCAGAAGATTTTGTATATGGATACAACTATTACCTGTAATTATAACTCTTTATCCAATAATCCAGATGTTTCTTGATGAACGCCTTCGTCTTATGGTCTGGATTCTGCGAGGCCGCTGCGATCTCGAGGCCGAGCCAGATGAGATAACCTCGGTCACCGGCCACGGACAAGTCTAGGTCGGAAGGCTCAGTGGTCTTGTCGAAATGACAGTTGTGGCCTAAGACGTCTTTTTGTAGGACTAGCTTCTCTAATAAGGCCTGTAAACAGTTGACAATTTAATAAAAAAAGAACCTCCTAATAATTTGGAAAAAAAACCCTATAAATTACTCGGTTTTGCTACGGCCCAAGCACGCCGCGCCGTGCAAGCTCCGTGATGTCATTGTATAGTACACATTAAAAATACTCACAGGTACACTGTAAGCCTCTTCCAACGCCATCACTGCGCATTTGACCACTGACTTCGACTCGTCTTTGACCTGCGCTATAAGCATTTGCAGCAGCCACGTGTCCATATCCACGCCACTCGTCTCTTCCTCCCTTTGAGACGACTTCAGGTGCTCTTGAATTACATTCTTTTTCAACTTCGCTCTTCTTCGTACCAGTTCTTTTGATTTTTGCGAGGCTCTAAGTAGGACCGTGAGAAATTGTGTGGCGTATAGTCTTGAAGCTTGAATGTTGCAAGTTAAAGTTTTAGCGAGTATGTCGCGCGGATAGGAATCCAGGGTGTAGTCGAGACTGGATATTACTAGCTTCACGTAGCAACTGTGGTGCGTCTTTGTTGAAAGTTCCAAGAGGCTGAAACATATTATGTCATGGTATCTATGTCTTGGGATCTTATTGAAGGTTCTAGTAAAAAATATAATTAAAAAAAAATAGCGTTGCTCATAAACAAGGGTTGGCTTGAGCAAAGTCAAGACTAGTCTGTAACTGGCACAGCTGTCTGTTGAACAGGAAGCCATCTGGCACAACGTGTTCTATTGCTGAAAAAGAAAGGCAAAAGTAAGCTCTAAATATGCATCAGTATACTGACTCACTTGTCATACAACCGGGTCTGCTTGAACAAGTTCAGACCGGTCTGAGAATGGCACAGCTGTCCGATAAAGAGGAAGTACATCTGGCACATGGTGTTGCTCATATGCTGGGGGCTGAAGAGACACTCGTGCGCTTTGCGGCCCGTCTCGATGGCTTCAACCTGCCGGCTCACATCCGAGAACAATTCTTCCAGCAGTCTTTGAGAGTCGGCCTGGGAAAGATAACAATTTGTAGTAAGAAACGATGCTAGTCCGCGTAATGTAAACTACACATTCACACACATACATATACTCACGCCCGTATCCCATTGGGGTAAGCAGAGACCAAAGAACGCCAATTACTACGGTCCCTACATACGTCTTTTGCTTCAATCACATCCATACATCTCCTCATACAAGCTCTTCGGTTGCGGGGGTTGATGTCAACTAGTTGTTAAATATAAGCGATTCCTTAAGACCACCCGAGACTGACCAAAGGGCAGAGGTCTGTGCAGTACTTGTAGAGGACGGATTCAGGTGGGCAAGCACGAATTGCTGCCAAGTCGTATCTCGCGCGACAGATTCCTATCTCTCTTAAAATGAGTGAATTAGAAAGAGGTGGGAAGATTTTCCTCTGCTCGCGTCGCGTCGCAGCTGCAGTTGTGCTAGCTTGAGATGGGAGCTGTGGGTACGGGTTGGGTACTCACATCGTTGTGCCGGAGCAGGTGCCTGATGAGCTGGCAGCCGGCGCGCGTGGCGGAGTGTCCGTTGGACGTGGTGGAGAGGTCGGTGTGCGAGTACTTGTTGGATGAAGGCTTCAGGTAGCTCACTATACGCGCCACCCACGCTTTGTGACCACTGTCGCACAGATTCAGGAGCGGTGCGGTGTCGTTCTCCTAAAACGTTGGGAGATCGATATTATTATCTTCCATTATAATTCTAATCATTTCAAGCTGATGTAGGTTTGTGTAGAAAAGT
Organism: Cenopis cana; assembly: GCA_951800055.1. Lineage (NCBI taxonomy): Eukaryota > Metazoa > Arthropoda > Insecta > Lepidoptera > Tortricidae > Cenopis > Cenopis cana. The sequence continues at coordinate 15,039,319 of OX637479.1, read as the reverse complement.
GTACACATAGAACCAAAAGTAAACATCGCCAAAAGCAGTAATTTAGCAAAAGTATCTCAGTGGACGACTTTTACCAATTTACATAAGCTACCCTGATAAGTTTTATTCTACATACCTTTAAAATAGTCCTAATAAATTCCCAATTCCACGTGTTGCCGTCTTTATTCTGCATCACCAACGTACACCGAATCAGATTGTCACTATCACGATCGAAGAGGTTGAAGAACTTGGCCGACTTGGCCACTTTACTAATCGCGGCGCCGCTCCGGGAGCTCACACTTTTACTTTTCACTAGCACACCATAGTTTCTATTGGCGACGTCGGCGCGCGAGCCGACACTGTGGCGCTGCTTCGGTTCGCTCTCGTTATCGGAATCGTTCAAGAACTCGATGCTGTTATCTTTCGACAGCCCGAAGCTTCTCGGCTTGGCCATGTTCGCGTTGTCTATCTCTTTCCTGTTCTTGGTGTCTTCCGGCCGGTCCCTGTAGGCGCCGCTGCAGTACTGTATGATGTGGTCGAGGAAGAGCGAGTGGCTGGCGGGTCTCGCCTCGTGTATGGCGTGGAGCCGGCGCAGCGCCGCGACGGCCGCGAGCGCCGGCGGCCGCCCGCCCGCCGCCGCCGACATGAGCAGCGGCAGTGCCGGCGTGATGCTGCACACTTGCGGAGGTAGGAGGAGGTGTATTAAATGCAACAGTTGCCCTAGTAGCACGGTCGCGCGGACGGATATGAACGTGTCGCTCGTCACTATCACTTCGGTCAGGCCGTCCAGTAAGCCAGCCTGGAAAGAAGACATGAATTAGAATCGTTATGTTAGCGCTTCTCCTGTTGTTGCAATTTGAACCTTCTAGTTTAAACGGTCCAGTTGCAGTTGGTTTATATTCTTTTCATAATATAAATACCAAATTTTTAAGGAGACCCAAAAAAAGTCTGTGAAAATTATAGCTCTCAAACAATAAACAATGATATTTTCATTCCATTGGAGGGAAAATTCACTGATACAAGAAGAAATCCAAAAAAATATTTATCTTCAGTTATGATCTTTGAATCATGTGCTTACCTCTAAAAAACACTGAAGCAGGAGCGCGAGATGAATCTCTGTGATATCAGAGCCGGTCGCGCTGAGGTGAGGTAGAATGGCGGTGCCTTCGGCGGCCACGAACCCTTCGTTGAGCCGCCACGAGTCCTGCGAATGTAGTATGCTTGTCAAAATAAAAACAGGTAGGCTAGCACAACTTGCTGTCAAGTCGTATCTCGCGCGACTCAGGCATTTGTGTCTCGCTCAAACTGTGCGAATTTGAAAGGGGACGGTAGATTATTCATATCTCGCGTCGCGTCGCAGCGGCAGATATGCCAGCCTCGCATGGTTCGTTTGAAGACTAATTTGTATTACTTGGTGTTTTGGAACGCAAATACAATTATGATAATACCACACCTGAAGTACCAGAACCAATCTTGCTTCACGCCAGGACCATTCCAGTCGACGGGTGCTGCTAGGTCATGAATACAACTTTAACATACTCACTTGAAAGTCTGATGGATCCACTGCATCCAATGCCACAGAAATCTCATCTGTCCACTCCGGCTGAGGCAATCCAACGAGTTCGTACAACAGATCTAATATCGCTTTCTGTAACAAACAATTGAATGCAATGAAGGAAAAAGTAATTGAATTTATAAATAATTGTGAAAATTGTGAAAAAAGGTCGCAAGGTCGTTTCGCAACCAGTGATAAAGAACGTATTTTTTTTAATTTAATGTCTGTTGTATTGTTACAGACCCCAAACCAACAGTAAGTTGTATGCATTTTATCTGGGTATAAGTTACTTAATGGGAAGGAATCCAGTAAAAAAACGAGAAAATATCCTGTCAGTTCATAAACTCATCCAAGTGGTCGCAAACCGGCGCACCAAATTAGCTGGTCGCTAACCGACCTATCGATCCTATTTCAGAATAATATAGTGTGTTATCGTGTTCAGTTCGCACTTTTGATCACATTTATAACTCTATTAAAGATATTGTAAATTTTAACACTAATTGATAGATGCGACCAGATAAAAGGCGTGACAAAAATGTTATAATAGTTATGTAAACCAACACTCGTGTTTTAAGACCTTATTATGTATACAGTTGCATACACTAATTTATATACATGCATATCCATAAAAATTTATATATATATACATGCGTTTCAAATTCAGGGCCCGAGTTCGTGAGCTCGTTGCAGCCTTTTGTGAGCACAAGCCTGTATCTTAATGTCAACATTAAAGTACAGGTAGTTTGATTATGACATCGCAGGATGCAACTGTACTGGGATAACGCTAGGAGGATGGATGATGACGACATACTCGGACTTCCAGCCTAGGCAGATACAGCGCGGAGACCATGGCGCGCAGGCCGGCGGTGTTGCGCGGGTGGCAGAAGTGCAGCAGGCCGGGCCAGCTCCGCAGCACGCACAGCAGCGCCAGCCGGCTGCACGTGAACCGCATCTCGCGCTCGTCCCTGATAATTGGGTAGAAGACTCATGTTACAATTTATAACATACTGTGGTTATATGAATAAAAACCGGCCAAGTGCGAGTCGGACTCGCGCACGAAGGGTTCCGTACCATTTTATTATCTATCTATAAGAACGGCAAAATAATCATGTCTGTTGTATGCGAGCCCCCTTAAATATTTATTTTATTCTGTTTTTTAATATTTCTTGTTATAGCGGCAACAGACGGTCGGTACGGACAGCTGAGGCACACGAGGTTGAGGGAGGAGGCCTCGGCCATGTGCGGTGTCGCTCACTCGGCCCGTGACCTCACAGAATGTATGTGACACACTACTCACTTGTTGGCATCGCTGCCCGCCGGACGGAAGTGGAAGTCACAGTAGGGGAAGCTGAGGCACGCGAGGTCTATCCGCGCGGCTTCCCGCGACGCGGGCTCGTTGAGCGTGTGCAGTAGAACGCCGCACAACGCCTCGGCCATGTGCGGTGTCGCGCACTCGGCCAGTTGTCGCGTCACCGCCGTCACGCCGCCGCATGCGATGAACAGGTCCGGGTTTAACACGCCTGTGGATAAAGCAGTATTAAGCCCGTGCCAGACGGTTGAAAACAAGCCCCAAAACCGGGCGACATAGGTCCGCACGGACCGTGTAGACAGTTGTTTCCAGCAAGATTTACTTTGAAACCGGTCTTTGTAGACCAAGGTCGGCTCCGTCTTTCCTCCGTATTGGACGACTTTCCTCCGTTATTCTTTATTTTTTATACACTACATGTGGCATCTATTAATCTATTAATTTTTCATTATAGCAAAATACCAATAAGTATAGAACAGGAACGAAACTGTACGAGTAAATGTATAAAGAAGATAAGACGTAAGCAGAAAATTAGCCTAATGTAAGAAAATAAAGTATTTTTTACACGACTGCCCAAAAAAGGAGTGTAATGTTTTTACTTAGATTTGTTTCACACAGTCTACTTTTACAGTTACACTACCGGCGACTTAAGCGTAAATATGTCTCACGTTAATGTAAATTTATTATTATTTATTTATTCAGGTATAAAAACAATTACAGTTCATTACAAAATAAATGCACCAAACTGTAGTGACCAGTTTATTGGCGCGTCGCGTATTTGGTATTTATGAAGTATTATTTATTTATCGTATGGCATTTATTTCGAACCGTGAGATCTTCGAAGTATATATGAAGATACTCACAGACTTCAGCGAGCGTGGCTATGGCCGGTCTCGCCAGCCGGTCCGGCGAGCCGTCGCCGGCGCCGGCGCGCGCCACGGCCGCGAGGCACCGCAGCAGCCCCTCGTCGACGCGCGCCGCCCGCAGCCGGCACGGCCCCACGCACCCGACCACAGCTATCACGCGTCGGACAACACGCAGCGCTTGCGCGCGCTCCTCTTCGTTGCGGAGCATCAGATCCATTGACCTGGCATGCCACAATCATATCCATAATAGTACATTACTTAACAAGGGCGGTAAAACAAAGAATGTCTCAGATCGCAGGCATTTGACGCCCGAGCCGAAGGCAAGGGCGATAAATATGCGATCTGAGGCTTTCTTTATTACCGCCCGTGTTAAGTACAAAATTTTCTTTTTTTTGGGTGGGCTTCCAAGTATTTTAAGCTATCACGCCATTGCTGTATAAGGCGATTACGTGACGTGATTAACCCTGCTTAAAACTATTCAAGCGTGTCTGGCTTAACTACAAGTACATATTCTTCTATTTTTTTTGTTCAGACGCCTGTAGTTGTGTACTGGGTACAGCAAACAATAGGGTGAGGCCAGAAAAGCGAAATTTTGTGACTTGTGACAATGGTCGCTTTTATACTTTACCGTGGACGTGCACGTCCACGATATTCTCTACGGTTTCATTCATAAATAGACCATGGACGATAGACCAATAAACCAATAGAGAAACCATAGAGAATATCTTAGACGTGCACGTCCACGGTAAAGTATAACAGCGTCCATTAACCGCAAATTTCGGTAAAGTCACAAGTATGGCCTCAGCTGAAATTACGCAGCTCTCACAAATATACGCTCGTCTAGCCTCACCTCACCCACACGCATATTTAAATAAATTGGCATCCTTGATTTTAAGTTTTTACTCTAACTAAGTAATCACATAATTGTGACCAAGTAGTGGTACAACACATATAGTTTCCTGTTATTCCACTTTTTTCCACTGACATGCTCAACTGAACAGATTTCATATTATTTCCATAAGATTTCAAGTAAAGATGACTTTGTTCATTACCTTGTGACAAGATAAGGCAACTTCAGGTTGTTGAATGTAGCGACATCACTTTCTGTTCTGATCAAGTATCTGAGCACTCTTAGAGCTGCTGCTCGCAACACCATCGACTCATCCACCAGACTTATTCTTATGCTGAAATAATGGGAAATATTTTACCACAGCCTAAGAGAACTTTAAGTTCATGTTACTACGTGATGATCTACAGTTGAAGATTTGAACAATAACAGGGTGCCTATTGCATAATGACTTACCCTACACGTGACCCCTGGGTGGTGCTAAAAGGTGCAACAAAAACTGGCAACCATACTGTCTTCTCGGAGATTCCACTGTTCAATGTAATTGCCATATGAATAAAATTGAAAGAGATTGCCGCTTGTAATATTAATTACAATATTATGCAATAGGCCCCAGATGTGGATTACTTATATTTTGGTGAAGCATGTTTTTTTGCATAGTTAAGGTTTATACAAACTTTTTAAACTAAAACGCAATATACATCATTTCCAGGAATAATATTTTTTTTTATACTAAAAATATATGTATAGTTTATTGGCCTTAGCATTATGATTCATCTTCTATTTATTATTTTGACTTGTACCTGTTTAATTGTTAATTTAATTTATTTTCACGTACAGTCAGCCCATGAAAATGTTGAGCATACTTAGAACCTTGTCACATCGAAATCTAAGAAATATTTAGACTGAAACGTCATAAAATTTGAAACCTTTTTAATTTGACAAAGTACTAAAATGCTCAACATTTCCGTTGGCCCACTGTACTTAATATTATGCAATGATTTGACACCAAATAAAAGTTTTTCTACTACTTACTTGATGATATATATATCAGAGGTAAGTAAGGTGCATTTACCTTCATAACATGGCATAGGGTTTTAATCTATAAAAAAACTACTGAGACTTTTTGTTTTAAAAAACGTTAAATAAATGTATTTCTTCTTCTATAGTTATTAATTCAATCTCTTTTTTTGTGTTATTGTGTTAAACTATAAACACACATAATTGAACACAAATACATTACAGTAGAATCCGGATACAGCGACCGTCAAGGGACCGGCGATATTACGTCGCCCTAACAAGACGTCGTAGAAAACGGACTGATTTTATTTAAAAATGTTTGGTATGAATCCTAACATCAGTGATTTAGCAGTCTTTAAAAGCGGTCAAATGTTATAAGCGGAGTTGTTATAAGCGGATTCTACTGTACATACATAATTATAGTCATGCCCATATCTCCTTGGGATAGGCAGAGACCAAAGAATGCCAAATACTACAGCCTTTACATACTTCTTTCTCTTCCATCGCAGAACTATATCTGATACACACATACCATGTCATTAACTCGTCAGAAGTAAATCCCAAGTTACTGATGTCCTCCTTTCCTAGGAGGGTCACTAATGCATTCAAGTAGGAAAGCTTTCGGGTGTCAGAGCTACTCCTTTGCGCCCCTCGAAATACTGTGACCTTTGGCACAGTTTTATTGGTGGGTGAAATATCATGTTGAAATGGTTTCATTAAGTACAACCCTTCAATAATTGATATAACATTCTCCTTTGGTGTTTTGTTTTTGATGTCCAATTTAAATACATCACTGGTTGTTTTGCCTGAAACAAATTTAAAATAGTTAAGAATCCCATTTGTTTTTACATTTTAGATAAAATTTTACTGTTAATAACAGTGCCATATCGAAATGAAAAAAGTATAGCTCTTGTAATGACTTAAAATAGTAGTAAACAAAATATTGTTTACATATATATTATGATTTAAACCTAGAACGTGCATAGATTTCCCCAGGGAAATTAATCACAGATTGATCACTGAATAGAATATTTAAAATAACAACGCTTTCCTTTAAATTGTATCACGAGTTATTGAATAACAACAAACTGTCTTATACTTTCGAGTTTCTAACCTCATTCTTTGCACTTTCTCGGATTCATTTTTTCTTTAGCTTGATACGAATTAGACTCACTTTATATCCATTGTATTATTTGAAATAGAATTATAATACAAATAAACACTCTACCTTTTCTCCGATTATACCAATTTTCTGAAGTAGCCATTACTTATAAAATCATTTCATGGCACAGTTGATCGACGAACGAAGCTCATGGTAAATTCAGTCACAGTATTACTTTACACGTGAGTATACACATATTACAACTAAAAACGAAATTCTTATGATACAAAATACACTGAATTCAATATTATTGACAATTTGCTAAACATTATTTATGAAATGAAAGCTTGCTTGACTTCATTTTGAGGTTATATTTGGTTTAGTGTTGCAATACTATGAAATGAATTTGTAAAGATTTTGTACTAGATCTATTTACATGTTTTTGTTATATTTTTTATTATTGAAGTTAAAAGCATCAACATTTATTGAAAATGCGTAAGATAAAAATTATTATGGTGCGATTTTCCTACGTATTTAACAAACGATTTTTAACAAATTGCTCAAGGGTCGCAATCGCTGCAACGGAGCTACTTGAACTAAACTTATATATAGAAAGGAACTTTGTGAACTAAACGAAAAAGATAGGATAGGAAAAGATAGGTTTACACGGTATATATTATCACGCGATACAGTATTTGCCTCTCTCTCACTTACATGAAAGTGAGAGAGAGGCCAATACTGTAACGCGTGATAAATTGACCGTGTAACTGACGCCATAAAGGGCTTCCAGACCGTTCCGCATGCTGTGCGCTATCGTCCTGCAAGTTAAAATTTAAGGCCCGTGATAGACGGGCGAGTAAGTCTGGCGGTTTTATGGCTCGTCGACGTTACTCGCCAATGTAGCACCCTATATAAATACGCGAACTTAAAAAAGTTCGCCGGCGATCCAACTCGTTTGATTTTTATTCATAGCCCGCCTGTTTGGCACCGCCGCGAGCCGCAAGCCGCGACTTTGTGCAGTCCGTGGGTGGGGGTCGCTTTTGGCATGTTACTGGCATGGTGGCAGTTGAGTTTATACATAGTGATTTACTTGGTTCAGAAAACTGTATTAAAAGATTAAATTAATTTAAAAAAGCTCTAAACTGAACTTTAAAACCGCCGTTTTAAAAATCATGTGCCTGTCACCTACGCGAGCCGAGATAAACCGTGAACTTAAAAACCGCGGTTTTTTAAATCGTGTGTCTATCACAGGCTTAAGTGACAGCGACAGGAATATGAATCTAATCTATTTAATTTAATAGGAATTATAGGAATGTGATGCTAAAGATTCATAAATAAGTAAAGAATTGCTATTTTATGAAAGTGTTAGGTACTTCATTGTTTTGTTTATTTTCTTACACACACTAAATCCTCTAAATCAAATATACTAGGTAATTAAAGGAGCACTAAATCGAATCACTTGCAGTGCTTGCAATCGAAAAGCTTTAAAAACAATGAACCGTCACACAGAAAATATCATACGAAAAAGTATAGTGATCACTGAATACAAACTTCATCTTAATTTTGATTGTGCCAAAAGGACTTCGACGCCGTGAAGGTATACTAATATATTTTATAAGCAAAATGTAAAATGCGTTTTATATTTAGCAGTTAGAGATCATTAGTGCTAATAAATTATTGTATAACTTACAGCTGCTTGCCGCAAATATTAATTAACAATGGATCCTGCTCCTCAAACAGACATACAAAATCTACCAACCGGAACAGAGAACCCACCACCACAAGAAGAGAAACCCGCTGATGAAAGACTGGAAAACTGGAGTAAAAATGAAATCTATGAGCTTCTACAAACTTTAAAAGCATTTGGTTCTCAAGACATAGCTATGATATCACAAAATATACCCACTAAATCTGTAGACCAAATAAAAGCAGCCATTGCACACTACAGAAGAAGAGCATTACATCAACATATACCTCAGAAAAGGAAGGTCTGGTCCACTAAAAAAGCTGTTCACCGGCCACCTGTTCCACTAAATAGTTGGGCTAAGTTTTTACAGGAATCCCTAAGCTTTAAGGATCTAAGCACAGAAACAGCCACTGCTCTGAGAATAATTGCAGACTTTGATAAAATACCGCCAGCAACACATACAGACAACATAGATTTCAGAAACATATATCACACTATAGCTAATGCTATGGAGGGTAAGGCAATACCAGATAATCCACAATTGGTTCCCATACTAAACAAGTGTATTGTTGATACTGCTTTGACCAGTAAAGCATTCATGCGCATGGGAGCATTACAAAATGTTGTTGAATGGATTGACATGTCGGACAAGCCCTGTGTGCTTCCGAGGCCCACAGACAATTTTGAATTAGCAACCTTGAGACACTTGGCCTCACAAAGAACATATAATCCACTAGGCATCCCTGAACAATATCTTAAGCCTAATTGATTTAGGTGTGAGGGGTAAATAAACCATTTATGTAAATTAAACATTTTATTTCACCAAAGCAGTAATGTGTCCAATGCCTTTTGACTTTTGAGCCTAACTTTATAATTTTTATATAATGTGTAGGTAATCATAAGGGTAAAAGTAATGTTACTTCACATAATGGTATGAATAAATTGAGTTCTTATTGCTAGGTTGTCACAAAATTTAATAGGCACAATAATACTTTAATATACAATGTAAACATACAAAAATAAACCTCATTCACATGTGTAAGAGGTTAAATATACAAGGTTGGCTTATAAGTACTTTTAATATATTGGACAGGAAAATAACTATTCTTCTTATTATCAAAAATACTTTTTGACATTTATACCAAAAATCCGACCTAACTCTGTAGATTGATCCACTTTTGTTTTAACTTTTCATGTATGGTGGCAAATATGTTACTGCCAACCACTGAAGAGTAAAAAATCAGCATCAGAATTACGTATTCCAAGAAGTCAAATGTCTTTTGGGGTTAGGGCAATTAGAAATGCATTTTGGGCACTTCACCCGCTTACCGTAGGCCGTGTAGGATCTGCCGTGGATCGTTATTTATATACTATCTTTACTGTCACATTAAACCAGGTATTACATTGTCCTGAATTTAGCATCCTGAGTACGGGAGGGCAGTTGAAGCATGTCGCTCTAAAACGTATGTACATTACGTCCCACTCTAAACATTCTGAATTGAGGAAGGTGTAATCCCATCAAAAACATTGTATTAGCCCAGACACTGGCTTAAGACCAAACAGTCATAAACATAAGCTAATTAGTACTACAAAGGAGCTTACTATTACAAAAGAGCATAGGTGATTTCTTACACACAGCATAAGCTAACGTAATAGTTCGCACTAAAGTTCAATGTGAAAAGACAACAATAAAAATTGTACTACGACAAAAAATATTTGACGGTAGTTATTGAGATCTTCTCTCTTTACGGAACACACCATGTATTTTAAGCTTTAAAGAAACTAGGCGTAGGTCCTAATTCAAAAGTTCGTGTTATGACTTGTGACTATTCGAAATAAGAAGTGCTATTGTTGCACAATTAGTTTTATTGCTTCAAGTTTTATGGCTATTTAGCCTTACGCGGCTGTCCAAGCTATACATTACATGTAAAAAAACCGGCCAAGCGCGATTCGGACTTCGCACATTTAGGGTTTCCGAACCGACCGCAAAGTTAAGTTGGTTTTTATTGAAAAAATAAGGAAATTTAAAGAAAAAATCTAATTTATCAATACATTAGTATTTTTTGATAAAATATACATAATAACAAACATTATTACCAAATTTTAAGTTTATAGGTATTTGGGAAGTCGAAAAATTCTTCGGAACAAATTTACGTAAAAAAGCTGACTTTGGTGGCTTCTCATTCCTTTGTTTTCCAATATTTTTTTAATTAAAAATATAGTAAGTATCTACTCAATGAGCTCTAAACAACGATATCCCACTCGATAGAGTAGGATAAAACATTTTTTTCGCGCCTCCCTTTAGCTGTATGGGTGCCTCCCTTAAAACATTTAAAAATAAGTTTTGACTATTTGTATGGCTTCGGGCCAACAAGATGCTTATACTGTGTAAATTTAAAGCCTGTAGCTCCAACCGTTTGGCTGTAAAACCTGTGTGACAGACGACGGACGGACGGACGTCTGGGCGTCACCAATAAGGGTTCCGTTTTGACCCTTCGGGTACGGAACCCAAAAAAATGCAAGATTCGCAATTCGATTCTTCTACAAAAAAAAGTTTTGATATGTATTAATGTTTGTTGTATAGTTTTGTTATGAATAACCTCACATAGCTATTTAGGAATTGAGCCACTCCACAAAGCGCGAGAACAACTTGACGGCTATCCTGACCACCCGGTCCCAGAAGCCGGTCTCCTCTGGCTCCTGCTGTTGCGGGCTCAGGTCCTCGTCCTCGAAGGTCTCCATCTGTCGCTTCTCGCGAACGAGGGTGTCCACTGGCCGCACGTCATCTGGGTGGGGATTTAACAGAATAGTCAGTATGGGTCGTGTCATGTAAAAAGAACGCTGGCGGCAAGCTGCGCATTCCGCGATTTATCGGTCTATTTGGTGGTATAAGGCTAGTACTTTCACATACGCGAGTGTACCAATGCGCAAACACCCCCTCCACCACCAAATAGACCGATAAATCGCCGAATGCGCAGCTTGCCGCCAGCGTTCTTTTTACATGACGCGACCTATACTACCTACTTAAATACGATTAATTCGTACTTATTTAATCAAGGCTAATAGTACTTTCATACGCGAGTGTACCAATGCGCAAACACACCCCCTCCACTTTCTTCCAGCGTTATTTATTACATGACGCGACCTGTACCACCAAATAGACCGATAAATCGCCGAATGCGCAGCTTGCCGCCAGCGTTCTTTTTACATGACGCGACCTTATACAGTAAGGCGAAAGAGTGCTCTAGGTACCGCTTTGCACTCTATTATTTGGGCAATAAAGTTCAAAAGTGGTACGCCACTTTCTTGCCTGATTGCATACCTTGACAGACTTGGCTTAAAGCTTTTCGGGTTTCGCCCCGTTACCTCAAAGAGGATGCATGATTCCATTCAAATATAAATTGTAACTACTGAGCTGCTTAATATTTTATTCGATTGGCCTTTTTTTAACCTGACTGTGGCTTTATAGGCCGGGCCCAATAAGCGATAAATGGGGCCTGGGGAAAATCCAGGGGAAACCTCCGACACGACAACGCGGGCGGTTTGAACCTTTAGCCCCATGCTTACGCTTCGGTACGGCCCAGTCGATCGAAACATACTGTTCAGGTTTAATACAGATTCACTTGGCTGATTATTTTGTACCAAACCAACCCCTTAGCGCGCACGGTACTCACTTGTTAAGTCAGTTTCCTGAAGAGCGATCTGAAAAAAAAACCGATTAAAGCGTTTAATTGATGGTGACCAAGTAACTACCTAGGAGGCTAGGCAGTGATTTACGTATGTAGGAACTGATTTCCGGTGTGACTTAACGTGAACAAGTAAAAGAGGACCTTGTGGTGCTCTGGACAAGATGCAAAATCAAATGACCGTCACAATAATAATGTAACGCTAATTCACCTCACTGTATTACAGCTTGTAACATGTGAGTTTTATTGTACAGTCAGCGGGTAAAACACTAAAAAAAGTCCAGAAATATTGTACATGTTTTTATCAGATGTAGTCATGCTGTATGCTCGAGTCAGTGGGGTAATTTATGAGGCGACAGAGCGGGCGGCACCTGCAGTACTTGCACCACAAGAAATCATCGGATAATATAGTGCGCGCCATTCACGACGACGCGCCCCTCCACAGCGAATCTCATACTAATCTGTGCGCAGTTGTACGGCTTGGGTTGTGGAGGGGCGCGCCTTCGTGGATGGCGCGCACTATAAATGTTTAGGACTTTATTGCAATAAGGTCGAAAAGTGTATACTAATTTATAATGCTGACTGAATAACTATATGTCACTCTAATAGAGCTTTCCTTCCATGAAGATATAATAGGTACCTATCTTCCAAAAGAGTTTTAGGTCATAGGAGGTACCAGGTAAATATGAAATATTTTAAGAGAATGTAAGATAAGAGAACTAATAAAACTAATAGTCAGCTGTAATAATCCATGGTGACTTGATAGAACATGGCTCTCCTATATATCTGACAACGTCCTGTTTCTAGAGCTGGCAGAACGTGTCAGACATTTTAATGAGGTGCCTATGTCCGGACCCAAGAGTGACGCGCACGTGACACCCCTGGAGTTGTATGCGTCCATAGGCTGCGGTGACCGCTTACCATCAGGCGGGCCGCAAGCTTGTTTGCCACAGACGTGGTATAAAGTGTTAGCCGTCCTCTCCCGGCGAAAAAAATATACAATGCCATTCTTTTGTTATCTGCCCTGGGATCCCAGGGACTGGTAGACGACCATTAGACGACGGGTTAGTTTGAATTTATCAAAACAAATTTAATTTTAGCAATCGCTATCCAGCGCGGGATGCTGCCTTTTGTTTTTTATTTATGTAATATTATCTTTCAGTTACTCTGTTATAATTTAATTGTGTTATTTCCATTTACGTGTTACGGTGGCAAACAAGCGTATGGTCCACAAGCAGATACCGCAGCCTATAGACGCTCGCAACTCCAAAGGACTCACGTGCGCGTTGCCGACCCTTATTGATGGGCCCTTTCGAGGATTCAATGTGTTTACAGCAGAGGGGACGAATTCAGGTCCCTCGCTCTCAACACTGCATCCCCGGGAGCTCTGGCAAACATGCTCACCTCCAGGAACACAACACCATACAAACTACTTTTACCTAATTTACCTATACTAGGTTTTTTTAGATGAGAAAAATCGTGCGATTTTCGTCATGCGATTTCAGGGAAAACAATCGGCGTGCTATCTTTGAGACGTGATAAGCTACTGAAATAAATGAAATTAGTGCAATATCATCCTCTGATGTCTCAGGAAAACGAAAATTGTAGGCGAAAATTACCGTTAAAATTCTCATCTTGAAAAAACGGGGTATAGGTAATTAAATTTATTTGGTAGTTACTCACTTGATACCCAGTAGCACACATCGAACAACAGATCACCAGCGCAACGAGAACCGCGATCACTGTGGGTCTCATCTCGACGGCGGCAATTATCACATTACGTCCCCATGACTGTGAACTTGCGTTTTATAGAAGGGCGTGGTTTCAGCTCGCCAGCGGCTAAATCATGGCTTACCGTGAATAGGTACAGTACAGTCATTACGATGTGGCGATGTATTGTGCGTTGTGCGTCTTTAGCCTGTTACATACTTAGGTATGACACTGACATATGGTCTTATTTTATTCCATTGGACTTAATTATACTTTAAGGCTGGGTTTTACCACTTTTGAGTTTTTTAAAACCATCTGAGAGATAGAACATGGTCTTAATAAATAAAAATGTGTTACATAACGATCTTGTCTAGTCAAAATCGTAGTCAGTTACAAGACCTGATGAATTACACTCTATAGAAAAAATCGCAATGTTACCCCTTTTTGGAATGTTTTTTCAATATTACGGCTATTTTATATTACTGACATTTTACATTTAATTTTTTTACTCAATTAAAGACCCTAAATAGTTATACACAAATTCGTAGGGAGGGTTTGCTTTGATAAAATGATTGGTTTAATGACTAATTGTTTAAATGTTTACGAAAACTACGCGCAGGTCTTCCGTGAGCGGGACATTTGCATTGGGGATACCTCCCCTTTATAGTTTATGGGTCAATCAACTTTTTCTTGTCATTCTGTGTCACTACTAATGAATCCATTTTATTTCTTTGTATATAAGACATTTATTCATTCTTGTATGTTGATTATAAAATAAGACTATTAAACGACAACGGAGCAAAATTTAGAATAATAAATTTCATAATTTATACAAAATTTATTGGTTTTCTAGGGGACACAATTTCACTTCCATACAAAAATTTGTTGTCCCTGTACATAAATTGAAGAGTGAATTCCTTCTTGGTGTAAAAAAATCGCTTACAAGTATTTAATGTTATGGATTATTTCAATACAACACGCAATTTATTATCTTATAACGTTGTGACAGGCTGAAAATATTAAATAGTTTTTTTTTAAATTCAGTTGAAAAAAGTGTCCCTGTAAAAGTAAAAAATACTAAGTCCCCTAGCTCACCGTCCTAAATAAGGTAGTAAATAGCATGACGTCGCACGGCATTGGATCGATCAATAGACAGACGATCTGAGTGTCACGTGAGTTAGTCTGTCATTGCTGCGGCATGTTGTACCATTGTTTATGTCGTCCGGACCTCTAACACAGGTAAGGTGTCTTTTTTCCACTTCCCCCGACTCACTGCGATTTATCTTTAGTTTTTTCATGATTTTGGTTTAAAATAGAGCTCATTATATAGCACGGAGGTCTGAAATCCTAAAGCAACCTATTTCATTTAGTGTATTCGTTTATATTTGGGTTTTAAATGGCTATAACATTAATTTTTCTCTTGAGTCACCAGTCCCCTGGCTCACTTTTTTGGTCACTCCAGAGACATTTTCGGTAAGCTAAGAGACATTTAGCTATTTATTAAAGCAGCCGGCAACTTAATGCACTAAAATCAATTAAATAGTTATAAAACTTATAAATCGAAGACTTAAGTCGATCAGAAACTAGTCAAACTTATCAATAAGAGCAGAAATATGATAAGATCTAATGTCAGAAGACATGAAAATAAAGATGAAACTATAGCATATTTTTACAAAAATAATTATAGTTAGAATTGACGAACAAATTTGAGAGCCTTTAGAAAGCATGTGGACTCACTAAGCGGTGGAATCTTCACCACTACCCGGGAAATGGTTATAAAACACATACATAGATAGCTTTAATAGAAACTAAGCAAGAGCTGAAACACGCAAGAGCTCCCGATTACAGCATACAATACCAAATTAATAACAGAAACCATTGAACGAAATACAGGCCCTAATTATTCATAATAAAATGAAACAAAAACAAGTTCCATATTTCCAAACATAAAGCCGGATAAGTCCTGTGCATATTGATTATCCGGACAATTTGATGAGAATCAACCCGTCGAACAAGCTGGCTTCCGTAGAGAATATTCTACTATAGTCCATATACATACCGGGGAATAAAGGTTATGTGACACACCATGAAGCTCTTCGAACACATTATCGACTCGAGGCTCCGGCAAGAGTGCACTGTCTTGGAATATCAGTACGGAAAAGAAAGCTACTTTACATGACCTTTCTGGACCTACAGGAGGCTTTCGATTGCATCCCACGTCAGATGATCTGGTCGGCACTAGAGGTGAAGAACGTGCAACTAGTCTACATTGACATTATCCGAGACATGTACCGAGACGCGGTTTCTCTGGTGAGGATCGCTGTTGGCGACAGAAAACCCTTCCCGATCACAGTTGGTGTACACCAAGGCTCGGCACTGAGTCCTTTTCTGTTCAGTGTGGTGCTTGATGCTGTCACGTCGGAAATACAAGATCTGCCGCCGTGGCTGCTCATGTATGTAGATGACATCGCGCTGACAGACGAGGATAAACAGGTATTAGAGCAAAGGGTATACCAATGGAAGGGTGCGCTAGAGAATGGCTGTCTAAAGCTGAATGTCGCGAAAACCGAATACATGGCTTGCGGAAGTACAGATCCCGATCCTATCAAAATAGGGAATGATTTTGTCTTGAAAACAGACAAATTCAAGTACCTAGGATCCGTATTACACGAGTCCAGGACAATTTATCACAACATCTGAGCCCGAATCAGCGGCCGGCATGGTCTAAATGGAGGTCACCGGAGTCATCTGCGATCGCAGAATACCGCCTCGACTCAAAGGGCTAGTGTACAAGTGTGTTATCCGACCAGTCCTTTTATATAGCAGTGAGACGTGACCGGTCCTCGGAAGGCACATTCAGGAGCGGCGTTACACGTGCGGATCGCATTCGTAACGAGTACATCCGTGGCAGCTTCGGTGTTCGTGACGTAGCGAAGAAGCTCCAGGAATCTCGCCTTCACTGGTTCGATCACGTCCCTCGTAGGCCATCTGACTATGTAGAAACAAATGCCTTGACCTAGCCCTCGATGGCCCTCGACCCAGCGGTAGACTCAAGAAGCGATGGCTGGATGTCGTGACGGCCGACATGAGCGAGAATGGGCTAGAAAGGACACCCAGGATCGTGCAAAGCGGAGGAAAGTTAGCCGGAAAGCGGACCCTGGCAAGAGCCGGAATAACGCTAAGTAGAAGAAGAAGAGTCCATACACAATTACACATACTGTCAAGCAGATAATGGAGCATTGTAAAGAGTACAACCGGCCTTTGTGTTTCGTCCTTTGTTGATTACGAAAAGGCTTTCGATAGTGTCCAACACTGCTGGGCTGTGTTCCATTTCCTCTAACGCTGCGGCATTGACAGTAGATATGTGAATATCCTCCGAGAGCTGTATCCGTGCAAGTACGAGTGCATGAGATAACCCATCCTGTGCCGTTAAACCGGGCTATACGCCAGGGAGAAACCATTTCACCCAAACTCTTCAACACTGCCTTGAGGGCATGATGAGGACTTTGAACTGGAGTGAAAGAGATATCGATATCTATGGCATTAAACTGTCGCATCTGAGGTTTGCAGATGACCTCATCCTCCAAGCGGAGACAGTTGCAGTTATGTTTGACGAACTGAGTGTTGCAGCCCTAAAGGTAAGGCTCAAGATGAACATGTCCAAGACTAAGATCACGACGTTCATACACTTAACGTGCCAAGTATTACTGTTGGTGGTTGGGCACTCACCAAGGAAGTTCTACACAAAATGAACGTGGCACAGAGAGCCATGGACTGAGCCATGTTAAGAATCCTCCTTTTTGATCGTGTCCCAAATGCTAAAGTCCGTCAGCGCACGAAAGTAGCGGACGTTGGAGTGCGAATAACACAACTTACTGAACCTTGCCCAAAGACATCAAAACTATCATCGGGCATACCACCAGCTCGATGGTCAGACAACATCTGCAGAATAGCAGGTAAAAAGTGGGACAGGACCGAGAAGAAATATGATCCCGATTCTCAGCCGTATCTACGGGCTGAATAGATCGATATATAGATAAAATACATATATAAAACACACATAGTAAAAATTTTGGTATCCAAAAATTTGTTCAAATGTCTCTTGAGTAACGGTTTTGTCTCTTGGGGGATACACTTTTGTCTCTTGAGTTACCATTTTGTCTCTTGGGTGACCAAGCTGTCCCCGAAAAAAAGAGGTATATTTTTAAATTTTATATACAGTAGATGTATGGTGTTGGATTTATTTATACATGATTGTATTTTAATGGAAAAGATAAATAAAAATAAGGACGTATGTTTGAGTTGGACTAATTATTATTAATATTAGGAGAAGTTTTTGTACTTTTTTTGTCACAAGTGACTCAAGAGACATGATTTGTTGTTGTAACTTTGTACATATAAATAATTTCACAAGTTTTAACATTTATGAGCGTCATGTATGTGTTTATTTACGCATTGCATTAATTATATTTTTGTTGACATGCTTTTTTATTGGATTTTATCATGGTTACCTAGGGGACCACTTTTGAGCTCGAAATTTGTTTATAGCAATAAAAAACATATAACTAATCATAGAAGTCCGCGGCAACTCTCGCGGTTCAAAAGTTTAATATTTGATCTACGATAAAAACATACAACTAAGTGAAAAACTCTATCTTTAAATTTTTATTTGTTCTTTGCCTTTTTGACAAGAAAAAGTTGATTGACCCTTATAACTATTAAATAAACGCTGTCCAAAAATGGTATGTTTTTTAAGCTTTATAATTCTTGAATACTAATACCGATGAGTACAACTATGAATCAGCAACAGGCGTCGTCACACAAACATAAGTTTTCACACAACAATAAAATTCATCAACTAAGTAGGATCGCCCCAAACCGCAGCCTGGTCAAAGGTTCCAATTACGCTTGCAGTATTACCGCGCTGCATAGCCAACGATATCTGTTGAACCAGATAGGTACGATCCGGAGCGTGGATCACAGCCCCTTTTCCTAAGCCGGCAACCCGCAACCAGTAGGAAATCGTACAGTCAGCAGCAATGGTTGCTACGCGGGTGAGGTGTTCAATTACAGTAAGAGGTTCTTGAAGAACGGAGAGAACAGGATTTTAAAAGGATGGCAAGGAGCATGTAACGCCCCCGAAGGGCCCGAAGTTTGCATGCCTCACAGGCTACCACTGGTCTATATTGGTTGCATGCTCACAGTTTTGATGGCGTCTGACCATTGCTATGGTTTTATAGGTGCCTACTTTAATCAAATAATTCTAAAATGATTATGGCAAAGGAAAATCGCCATTGACTTGATATAAAGTCAGGACATTAGGTGCCCCACAATGACTTCATATCGAGTCGATCAAGTCGATGTAAAAGCAAGCTACAGCCCTGGCCAAAAGTGTTGAGCACCCCTTATTTTCTTTTGTAACTTATAAAAAAAACAATTATTTATTAATTTCAAAAATGCACATTGACGTAAAATATGAAAAGAACATCTAGAGAACTTTAGATAATATCATTTCGAAGTACCTAGCTATTGATAACTGAAGACTAAAAATAGACGGGTTTGCAATAAAAGGACAAATTGCATTTTTATCCGTGCAATTATCTTAATGTCAACGAAAGTAGCTAGTTTTTGAAAGATATTTAATTTTCTTTAATAAAAGGATATGAAATGCTTGATTGAAAGTTTAACTTTTATATGGAAAACGTGTGTTCATTTTCAGTCTTTTCCTACGAAAACTTTGGCGTGTGAGGCACAACGTACAGAATCTACTGTGGCGGTGAATAGGTTAAAAGGACAGTAATAGGTTAGGAAACAGGTAGGCCGGATGAGAATCGATCCACGCCTGATGAGTGAGACGGATAAAGCAGCATTTCCGTTCCATAAGTAAACGTGTATGTGTACAATCGCACTGCATGCAAACAGTCATGTTACATCGTTTATTGAGCGACCTTGTCAATTCAGCGTATTGCGCTATTCACGACCTGTCACGACTCACTTCCCTAGCATATCTTGACTCCAGATTCGTAAGAACGCAGCTCTAGAGTTATATTGGTGGCCTGCAAATTGTCCAGTGTTGTGAATAGCACGTTCCGCATGAAAGCATCGGTACAATGGGTGAGGGATGGTTAGTTAGTAGTCATCGCCGGCGGAAATAACACGTAATAAACAAATTACACAACATGCGATTTCGTGGTTCAGGTTCAAGGGTAATAGATTTTTTTATCTCACGAAACGGTCTGGCCGTCCTTATGTGTGAATCACGGGAACGGTCAGGCCGCACCAACCTCCGTGGGTTTTGCGAAAAACAAAATATATAGTATTCAAAATAGTTGTAGGTAGGGTAAATCGCCCGTAACTGGCCACTTCGCAAAAATATACACCAAGCACCTAATTGTTGGTATTTCTGCAATTATTAAATAAATAAAATTGAATTGGGTTTAGAGCTGACTTCATGTATTTTATTTTGTTGAAGGCGGTCTTCACTGCACAAATTCCGTGGCTAGTAACTGAATGACATTTTCTTAAGTGGCCAGTTACTGGCGATTTACCCTATATTGGTTAATTTCCAATATAGGGTAAATCGCGCAATTAAGCGCAAGTAACTTTTCGCCGAAATTTAAATCTTAACTTTGGGTATAAATTGGGGTCATGTCACGCCTGTGTTCCCATGGGGTAGCCGGAGCACACGAAATTTAATTTTCATTATCTGTCCCGAAAGTCCGATTTTCATGTGTAGATAACCGGGTTGAAAATCGATTTTTCAACCCTAGGGTGGAAAGTACTTTTTTCGCCCTTGCGGGGCTCAATTCGTTCAAGCGCCAAAATATGTCCGGTGAAAAGGGTCGCTTTTCAACCCTTGGTTATCAATCTACTATTCAGTGCCACTTACACAGAGTAATTAATAGTAGAGTATACTTCGTTCCAGATTAGATGACGAAAAGTTCTCATACTATTGTACGATTGATTGATTGTTGTTGTATGTGGCACGAGGTATACTTTAGGCCTGTAGATTTTAACATCAAAATTGCAAATCATGATGTAGTTCTGCATTTTTAACCCTTGACCGCCAAGAACCTATAAAGTGGTTGTGTGTCGTCGTGCCCACCACGCCAACAACCACTTAAAAGGTCGGAGTGAAGGTGTACTTTGATAATGAAAAAAGTCATTTATGAACTGTTTTAATTAGTCTAAACTAACCAGAAAAACAACATTACACCCTCTCGCTTTGGCGGTCAAAGGGTTAATGTATTTATTTATCGTATGGCAATTATTTCGAAACGTGAGACCTGCATTTTTAATATATTGTATAGATCAGTTAGGGTATATAGTTTGAATCCACGCACCTTCGAAACACTGGACCTTGCTAAGCAACACTGCCTTCAAGTTTACGAGAAATAAAACAATTCCAATTAACTTACTCAATATAATTAAAGCTACAACTACGGCTAGTAAAATCTAACATCCACTAAAATATCCGTACATTTTTTTTATTCACATCCATAGCAATCTTTTGCACACCAAGTGGAGGGGCACACTTCCAGGTCTAACATCAGAGACAATTCGTCATGTCTGATGCGAGTGCCAAATTTCCTCTGTGACTTAGCGTTCAAAAGGTCGCATTAGACGGTTATAGAAGCAAAAGCCTCGTGTGGCAAGGAGAAATACATACTAGTGGTTCTCATAATATTCACGAAATTCGGTTGAGAATTGTGACCGGATATCTGGATATACGATTTTTTTCCCAAGCTGAAACGGAGACCACCAAACGCTTCGCTCACTCGGTCAAAATAATATTGTTCTCCATAGTAGATTAATTGGATAGAAGCGCTTTTGTTTCTATATTCGTCATCTGTAAAGGAGAGAGTTATAACTTATATTATAATATAACAGACTGATGAAAGAAAAAAGAACCGGACAAGTGCGAGTCGAACTCGCCCACCGAGGGTTGCGTACAGTCAAGGGCATAAATATGTATACATTTTTGGACCTTATTTCGATGGAGTAAGGTGAAAAAATGTATACATATTGGTGCCCTTGACTGTACAAATTTGTGGGTACATGTTATAAATAGTTTAGGAATCGAGTCTCGCAGTTTTTTCCGAGCTCTTCCAAAAATGGTATGTCGATGTTATCATTTAAAGGATCCTGTGTCATTTAACCCTTTGACCGCCAAGAACCTATAAAGTGGTTGTGTGTCGTCGTGTCCACCACGCCAACAACCACATAAAAGATCGGAGTGAAGGTGTACTTTGATCATGAAAAATAGTACATTACTTAACAAGGGCGGTAAAACAAAGAATGTCTCAGATCGCAGGTATTTGACGCCCGAGCCGAAGGCAAGGGCGATAAATATGCGATCTGAGGCTTTCTTTATTACCGCCCGTGTTAAGTACAAAATTTTATGTCACCCCCTGGCCAGGAAGTGGGATTTCCCGCGCGCGGAGCGTGCGGTAATTGCAGCTTTATGGCCAGGTGTGACATAAAATCATTTATGAGCTGTTTTAATTTGTTTTTATTTAGATTTAGACATTACACCAAAAAACAGTGCTTGGCGTAATGGGCACGACGACACACTATCGCTTTGGCGGTCAAAGGATTAAAGTAGACATCGATTTTGCCAAATAAATTTTCTAGTTCAAGTCATAACTCTCTGTCAAAAGCATCATGTATATTTTGTACATAGCAGACGTGATTTGAAGTAGCTGCAGGCATTATTTCTTGGAGCCCCCGAAGCCAGAGAAGCCCATGATCTGTGCGAGCTCGGACTGCGCGGGAGCCTCCTCCTCTTCGGGTTCGTCTCCCTCCTGCAATTAAATAACATTATACTTTTTTTTTGTAAATTGTCATAAAAGCCGAGAGTCCTTGATTTTTTAAATTTTTTTTTACTCTAAATAGGTTTGAGCTTGACCACAAATCACCTGACGGTAATATCGCTTACCGTGTGTAGTCTAGGATGGAACGCGCTTACCTAGTAAAAACCGATTCACTCTCGCCTTGAAGACCGAAAGGTTGTAGTTCACAGGGAACAAGGAGGAACAAGGAATCTTCCGCCGGCGGAATTAAGGTCTAAAATGAATGTTACCGTTTTTCACTAGCTAGAACAAAGTTGATTGTATGGTATACTCTATAAGAAATAAGTTTAGCTTACTTTATTCGGAAATTATTTATCCTTTATAAAGGACTCTCGGCGTGATGTGAGTGACATTTGTCACTTTTTATGGCCTAGTCCCAAACTAAGCAATTGAAGCTTGTACTATGGGTACTAGGCGACGATATACATACTTATAATACTTATATAGATAAATATATACTTAAATACATAGAAAACATCCAAGAATCAGGAACAAATATTCGTGCTCATCAGACAAATAAGTGCCCTGACCAGGATTCGAACCTGGAACCTCCAGCTTCGTAGGCAGGGTCACTACCAACATACCAACTAGGCTAAAGCGGTCGTCAATACTTTAACTTGTTCGGTTTCAGAGTTACTTCTATTATTTGAGTTTGTGAGCGCAGTTGTGTTTCGAAAGACGGGGAGGCCTTTGCTCAGCAGTTGAACAATAGGTTCTAAATAATAATAATTATAAGATTTCCAGCTACTAATTGGATTACTAATAGGATTTTTTTTTTGTCATCCCTAGCAGAACCAAAGCAACCAATATAGCCTTTCGAAACGCTAAACCTAAGTGGCAGTGGGCAGGGCACATTGCACGTAGAACCGATGGCTGCTGGGGCCGAAAGGTTCTCGAGTGGCAACCACGGACCGGAAGGCGCAGCGTGGGTAGACCCCCCACAAGGTGGACTGATGACCTGGTAAAGGTCGCGGGAGTCCACTGGATGCGGGTGGCGCAGGACCGGTCATTGTGGCACCCTTTGGAGGAGGCCTATGGCCAGCAGTGGACGTCTTTTGGCTGATTTGATGATGATAGGATATATAATGTGGTGAAGGATGCCCTACAACGTCACGTCCCTCAGTCATGAGGATACGACGAAGAGGATACATCGGAAACGTATAAACTCAAATATGGCAAATATCCCGTTAGTAACCGTAATTATAATAACATAATATAATTATAATAATAGAGAACCTCGTGAGGGCCGAGAAGGACAAACTCAGCAAGTACCTAGACTTGGCCCACGAGGTAACCGCCATGTGGGATGTTGATTCAACGACCATTGTCCCGATAATCGTTTCTGCGAACGGTCTAATAGCGAAGAGTCTCGACCAACACCTCAAGAGACCCTCGCTAGATGGCTGGGTCAGGGGTCAGATACAGAAGGCGGTACTCCTGGACACGGCGCGGATAGTCAGGAGGTTCCTCTCTCTGACGCTCTAACCACCGGTAGCTTAGGCCTTGCCTCGCTGCCAGCGGCACCCTAGGTTAGGTTTTTATAGTATTTTTGTTTTGTAAGTGATTTTTTATATTTTAGGTACTTTTTAAAAAACCCAACCTAAGTGCTTAAATAAATGAAGAGAATAATAATAATGATATATATGGTCCAGTCTTGACCTGCAGCTTGCGCTTCTTGTCCCGGCGCCGCTCGCGCCTCAGCTCCTTGACGCGCGCCTCCTCCTCGGCTGCCTCCCGGAGCCGGCTGTCCAACTCGTACTCACGAATCTTCTCTTCCAGCTTGCGTTTGTTGTTCGCGAATCTTGCTTTCACCTATAATATGATAATATTGTCTACATATTATACTTATTATTATGAAAGAGTGAAGACGTAATCATACCGCTGCTTAATGGTACCTTAACTGTAAACTTGTGTGTTTATTTTATTATTAAATAAATAAATTGAATTGAAAATTTTCATTAACGCTGTGACGAGAGGGATAGACTTATGAGTTAAGAATGTCACGCATGAGGCGCGACACTGCGATTCTGTACCTTTTTTAAGGGTTCTGTACCCAAAGGATAAAACAGGACCCTATTACTAAGACTCTGCTGTCCGTCTGTTACCAGGCTGTATCTCAAAAACCGTGATAGTTAGACAGTTGAAATTTTCACAGATGATGTATTTCTGTTGCCGCTATAACATCAAATACTAAAAAACAGAACAAAATAAATATTGAAGGGGGCTCCCATACAACAAACGTGATTTTTTTGCCGTTTTTAAAGATAATGGGATGAAACCCTTTGTGCGCGAGTCCGACTCGCACTTAGCCGGTTTTTTTGTTTATTTTTTCTAGTTTGGAGCACTCTGCATTCCCTAGCATGTGCGATTGCATACTGTCACTGTATTTTGAGCAGCAGTTTGGTTGCAGCTAAACTTGTGAATTTGAGATTTTGTAGACCTCTATCTATTAAAAGGTATGCCAACGCCTTTCAATGGAATTTATTTCTTTTAAAATTGGAACAAAGTTGCATTTATTTTGTTTGATTTCAAAACAAAACTAACTCAACTATTTCCTATTCCAGTAAATTATAATCCATCCTATTCCAGTATATCATCGCCAATATTTCTAGTGGGATAAAATGATTTGGCCAAACAAACATTAAAACATTAATTACAACTAAAAAATCGATTAGCATATACACTATTCAATCAATATTTCTTCAATCTTCATTATTCATTCAAACTCGATAAGAACCCGTTATATGGTCAAAACTTTCAGTTACAGATTCTTCATTGGGTGGTTTTAAAGGCATGTTCACACCGCTTGCGCGACGCAAGCGGGACGCTGCGCTGCGCGCCAAAATGTATGAAACCGTCCCGCTCGCGTCGCGCAACCTGTGTGACGTCGGTAACCTGTTAGCATACGTTCCGGCGCGCAGCGGTCGCGTCGCGCGGACGTCGGGCAACGCAGTGTGACCAAGCCTTAAGGCTACATTGAAGAAGTATTTCAGCTGAAATTCAAATTTTATTATTAAACTAATATGAATTACCTGTTCCAGTGAGCTCCTTTCAATCTTCATGGACATGCCAAGATTCCGCTGATGCTTTTTGCCATTGATGTGGTCCAGGAAGTTAATAGAGTCCTTAACAACGCAGTCACACACATTGCAGTAGTAGCCCCCTGACTGGGACGTCGGAGTGTTCTTAGTGATGACAACACTCTTGCCCAACTTCGAGTCTAAGTCAACTTTGTATTCTCTCTGTTTGAGGAGCTCTCGCTTTACTGGAGGCGCTGGAATTTATCAAAGAGAATATAATCACCGACATTTTAAGAGACAGGACTCTCATATTATAAAATAAAAGCGAATTGACAGCAATTGCCATGTAAATCCAATACTGCCACCATTATCCGCCTCGAATATTCCATACTACTCTCGGATATCAATTTTTTGTACTGAGTTGCGTTGCGTTGCCTGGAAATTATGTTCAGACTAATAAGACACTGTTGAAAACTGGACTGAATGGGTAAAAATATGATTAATGTACCTCTTATAGCTGTTACAATCAACCAGCTAGTAGTGTAAGCTAATAATGTAAAGTTATATGTTTGGCCAGCAAATGTGTGATTGGCAGAGAAGTTAGACATGTATTTCCATCCATTTATTTTAGCTTTTAGTTGTAAAAAGATAGAATTTGTCCCTGAACTATAGTCAGTGACGACAGTGACATGAATCAAACAATATAACATTATAAATAACGCTAAACTCAGACTATAACGCTATTGATGTTTTATTAGTATGTTGATTTCCTAGTGTATATTTTGTAATACTTCCTGAAATAAATAAAGCTTGTTTGCTTCCGATGTAGTGTAAAAAAAAACCTCATGCAATATCAGTTTTATTAAATAAACATAGGAAATATGTTTATATACCTTTCTTTTTAGAGCGTTCTTCTTCTTCTAACTCCGCTTTCAACCTTTCTGCAGCGATCTTCTCGAACTCATCCTTGTCCCACTTCCTACGGTGGTCATCAGGTCTCATGCTCATCTTTACGCTTTTAATGTTCTTCTACTTTGAAAATTACCACTGAGGCACATGTAAGTAACTGAAATTCAGTCGTGCTTTATAAATAATAGAATATTATTATCAAGTAGATGTATTTTGGAAAATTGGAATGGAAGACAACCAACCAAACTTCAATCAAATGACACTGACAGTAAGAGTGACAGTTACGTTGGTGTTGCCAGTTGTAATTTAAAATTACAGTGTCGTCAGTCGTTTACACACCACCTACACACCGAAATTAAAATTATTGATCTGTTTTAGTTATTAAAAATTGCCTAATATCAATGCCTATTATATGTGATAGTGTACTCACAATGGGGCATGCTGCTGCAAACATGGCCACTAGGTGGTGCCACTAGAGTATGCCACATCTGGATTGATGCACATTTAACTTTAAAAAATATTGTACGTTTAAAATACCGTTATAAATAATAATAAGTATTAAACTTTGTACCTTAGGTCGAGACACTGTCGGTTAATGTTTCAAAGCCATTTAAATACAAAAGGTTTTGTTTAGACAGGAGCGTGTAAGTTATATTTTCGTAAACATATACTCGTCCGTTTAGCGCGATAAAATGGATCCAAATGAAAAATACGGACGTCTGACTCTGACACAGCTAAAAGCACTTTTACGGCAACGCGAGCAATCAGTAAAAGGACCGCAAAATTAAGGTGGTTGTAGAGGGAAAAATGAGGAAATTTCTGAAAAAAAAACTACTTATTAATATATTAGTATGTGTTTCGTAAAATATACGTAATAATAAACATTATCAGCAAATATCAAGTTCATAGGTCTCATCCCAAAGAGAATAATAATCACGAACGAATGTCTTGGCACAAACTCAGTGGCGCCACCTAGTGGCAAAGTTTGGCAGCCGCCAATCCCATTATTCTCTTTGGGCTGAGACCTATGAACTTGATATTTGGTGATAATGTTTATTATTACGTATATTTTACGGAACACATACTAATACATTAATAATTAGATATTTTTTTCAGAAATTTCCTCATTTTTCCCCTTACATCCACCTTAATTTTGCGGTCCTTTTACTGATTGCTCGCGTTGCCGTAAAAGTGCTTTTAGCTGTGCCAGAGTCAGACGTCCGTATTTTTCATTTGGATCCTTTTTATCGCGCTAAACGGACGAGTATATGTTTACGAAAATATAACTTACACGCTCCTGTCTAAACAAAACCTTTTGTATTTAAATGGCTTTGAAACATTAACCGACAGTGTCTCGACCTAAGATACAAAATTTAATACTTATTATTATTTATAACGGTATTTTAAACGTACAATATTTTTTAAAGTTAAATGTGCATCAATCGACATGTGACAAACTCTAGTGGCGCCATCTATGCAGAGCTTTGCGCCGCCTGCCCCATTGGAACCACAAAGTAAAGATTCTACAGAGATCCTATACGCGTGCCACAAAGAGGGAAGGAAAAGCTCTTATGCCCACATCAGCATCACACTTCTCTATCGGTAGGGCCCTAACTAGGGGAGGGGTGTTAAACTATCTCGTTCTAATGAGTGAGGGCCCTAACCATAGGGTAGAGTAATGCGGCTTTAAAGGCTTACACTAGCTGTACACTCTCCTGCGAGAGCACTCGCGCTCGGCCTGCCTTGCTGTGTACAGGGCTGCTACCGCGAACCACAAACGAAGTTTTCCGTCTCTGTCGCACTTACGTACAGACTTGCAAGTGCAATAGAGAGAGAAAGTTTCGTTTGTGGCTCGGCGAGACCCCCCCTGTACACTCTCGCGCTCGGCCTGTCTCGCTGTGTACCTACAGGCGCTATTAGGGTAGGGTTTATCCAGAAATCACGCGAGCTTTTTTGGGGCACTTATAAGACCCCCCTCCCCTTGGTGATCTTTGGTGAGGTTCTACAGGGGTCCACCACGAAATCTCACGAGTACTTGTTGATTTTATTTTGTGCTATTTTCAATTTTAAAGTAAACGATATTGTATTAGTTGATCTTGTGTTTATTTACGTACCTATACCCGTTCTGCAAACCTGATTATGTAATTTAAACATACATGAGAAGATATTCTTTCACGGTTTTGTAGGTACTAAGTGTATTCCCCCCCCAACGCCCTATTTCTGTATTCCCCTATTTCTGGATTTAAACCCTTATCACACTCACACTACAGTGGCAGCACCACCAGTGAACTAACGTGGTACGAGAGACGGTTGTATAATACTCTACGTGATCTGATACTATGTTGTTATCATGCAGCCACGATGAATAATGATCAATGTAATCACTAATTGAGGCGTATGGGTAGAATATTAAAAGAGATTTATTTTAGATTCAGCAGGTACCTACATATACATACCTAATTATCACCCACTTCGAGCAAAGAAATTATAGTAATGTAGTGAATATCCATCTACAATTCGCGATATGATTTAATGATTCCATTGATAAAAACTAAAAAAAAAACTTTTGTATTCACACTTCGCTTTGACAATATTATGGAAATGAATTCTAAATTGATAGAAGCAAAAAAGAGGCAAGTCCAGAATAACTATTACAGTCTACAGCGCATTTAGATGACTTCGTTATGCGGCCGAGCTATCGATTGCGAACCGTACCGACTGGAAATAAGCCATTTTACTTGAAGCTAGGTAAAAACTATTAGCTTTGTCGTCGAGGCTTCTTTGAAGAAGAATTGCGGCGCAATTTCCATATATAAACGGTAAGTATCTTGAAACGTTTTTATGTGAGATTTTGTTTGTTATGGTATACTGTAGGTAGATGTAAGTAGGTAAAATCTTAAGATTATTTCGCTAAATTAAATATGTTTTCAAAACCGTTGTATCATTATATAATTGTATAATCATTCCATATTCATATAATAATAAGGCTAATGTTACAAATACGAGTACACTTAATACGTTTTTAGGGTTCCGTAGTAAACAAGGAATCATTATAGTTTCGCCATGTCCGTCCGTCCGTCCGTCTGTAGCCAGCTTTGCTCAGTAACCGCTAACGGTTACTGAGCAAAGCTGAACTTTTGCACGCAGATTTGAAACGATAAAGAAAGCCTTTCCGAGCGGGTGAAATGAAAAGAATGTTTCCTTTAAGTAAAATGAGCTATCTCAAGGATTTAAGGTAGGTAGTTTCCCTCTGAATTTAAAAGGAAAATTAAGTATCACAGCTAAGTAGACATATGCTACTAGTTAACAAGTAATAGTCGAACTTAAGAAAATATACAAACTTAGCAAAAGCAAACTTTCGTACAATTTCCATTGATACCTTAGTTTATCTAAGTTGTTAGTTGTTTCAAAAACATAGTAAATATAAGTTTGCGAAGTCTTTAGTACACAATGTAACGGGTGGACAGGACAACTACGGAACCGTATATTGCGCGTGGCCCGACATGCACGTGGCCGATTTTTTATAAGTTTATGTAAATTAAGGTAAGGTAAGTTGGTTGCTAATCGTTCACCGATATCGAAAGATACTTTTTTGAGAACCCAGATACAAAATAAACAATTACCTAAATGAATTAGATACAGTAGCTCTAGTATAAGTTTTTTCGAAACATTAATTAATTCGAACGCGTTTGCGTTTTGTCTCTAAATGTATGAAAACGCTCTCACCGAGTTTGAAATACGCGCGTTCATCGGTTAGCAACAAATGTTATACTCGTTGTTTTAGTTTCCACTAGTGACCACCAGAGGCGCTGTTCACGTTTTCATATCACTTTCATACATTTTGAGACAAAACGCAAACGCGTTCGAATTAGTTAATGTTTCGAAAAAACTTATACTAAAGCTACAGAAATGTTGCTCGTTTAACCTCACCTACTTCAAATACGATTAATTCGTATTTATTTAATCAAGGCGCACTGCAGTTTTCTTAAGCGGGTATTACACTGTCCTGAATTCAGGACACTTAGAAGGGTTCCGACCTATACGTTAGAGCGAGATGCTTCAACTCCCCTCCACTAGTTAGGACGCCTGATTCAGGACAGTGTAATACCCGCTTTAGCTAGATAATAATTGTCCTTCTATAGCCGTACAGGTCGCGTCATGTAAAAAGAACGCTGGCAGCAAGCGGCGTATAGTGCGCGCCATCCACGAAGGCGCGCCCCTCCACAACCCAAGCCGTACAATTGCGCACAGATTAGTATGAGATTCGCTGTGGAGGGGCGCGTCGTCGTGGATGGCGCGCACTATATTCGGCGATTTATCGGTCTATTTGGTGGTAGGATAAGGCTAGTACTTTCATACGCGACTGTACCAATGCGCAAACACCCCCTCCACCACCAAATAGCCAGCGTTCTTTTTACATGACGCGACCTAAACCTATACTACCTACTCATCATCCTCCTAGCGTTATCCCAGTACAGTGGCATCCTGAAGGATGCCTGGGGTCCGCTGCCTAATCCCAAGATTTGGCGTAGGCACTAGTTTTTACGAAAGCGACTGCCATCTGACCTTCCAACCCCAAGGGGAAACTAGACCTTATTGGGATTAGGCTTTGTTAAGTGAGTGGGCAACTTGACTGTTAGAAGTTCTCAAACCGCCCGAAGGCCTCCAACTCGGCTTAACGACTGCTGCCATAGACAGCAACCGGGATCAACGGCTTAACGTGCCTTCCAAAGCACGGGAGCGCTCAGTTAGTAACCACTCAAAGCGGTCACCCATCCAAGTCCTGACCGCTGCCCACGTTGCTTAACCTTAGCAAGCGCAAGCGGTTCGCACGCGCCGCTGGGCCACGAGCGCTCCTATACTACCTACTAATACGATTAATTCGTACTTATTTAATCAAGGCGTACGGCAATTTCCTTAGACATAATGTATTCGTCCTTCCTTCTATAGGAGTGTAGGTAAGTAGTTATTTCGTAAAGCTTCCATATAAAGTACCTAATTTATATCCGTCTGTAATAAAATAGAGCGAGCAACAGCTAGTTCAGTGCAAATCCGTGATGTAACGTTTTATTATACCTAGTAGTTTTAGGGTGAACGAACGGGGGTATTAAATGTAAATCGATGTTATATTGCTCGTAAAATTGTTAAAGGCGTTAGCCGTGATTGATAAACACTGATTGCTACTGCAGTAGGTACCTATCATAAATATCATATTGGACCCAATAATTTATAGGCACCTAGTTAACTAACCTTAATAAGTGAGGGTATTATAAAGGAGAGTGCGTTTGATTAATCCTTTATTGAATTGCTGATCATATCTTTAAATTCCAAACGTATTGTTAAATTTCTCGAGACGATAAGATTATTGCAGTTAAACGTAAATTCAGGTAGTTACCTATTAATTTTTTTTATCGAGTGCTCATTGATGAATTTAATTTCTCATTTAAAATTACAAATTTTACACATCCATCATCGTCGTCGATATGTCGAAAGTACCTAATAAAACCTGTGTTGGTACTATGTAATGAAATAGGAATAGTCCAAAATGCACAATTAGGCATAACATATTAAATTAACAATACCTACAAGCACGTTTCAACATGACTTGCGTAATATATATATAGCCTTTGGTTCATGTGTCAAACTTCAATGAAACCGCTATTATGTCTGTAGGGGTGTAAGGTTAGACACGCAGTGAATTTCCCTGAAAACTCGGGGTAAGTTTATATCAGTACCTACCTACTCACACAAACTCGCAAACTAGGCAAGATTAAGATGGCCTAATACATTAAGGAAGTTGAAAGTAAATTACAAACCTGAAGCACGCCATTGTTAAATAATAAAGACAAAAATGATTCACTGTTCCGTATAACCGTACATATAGTTACATTCAAAGTCAAGGGATCCGTTAGCCGGCGCGTATCCTAATAGCGTTATTTTGAGTTGAATAAATACGCGTTCGTTATCCGAGAGACTCGGGATAAAAGAAAGCACATTTGTCTGGGTAAAATACAGCAGTCCTCATAGACAAGCATGGGTTAATGCGACGTGATTTGGGACAAGAAGCTTGACGGAGCATCGTCGCTCACGAAGCGACGCGGCCACCCGCCCGTGACACATGGCTCGGCTATAACATTATTATGACGGAAACCTACATTTCGCCCTTTTTGCCATTGGAATAGCAGTTATCTATCATGCCGTACTTATATAGCTCTTGATAAATAGTTTTATGACGTTTTATATGCCTTTGCAATGTTACGACTTGTGAGGTGAGTGCGTACATTTGGTACCATTTATCGCGACAATGTCTGTGTGCCGCCTACTTTGTGTTTGACGAATGATGGAGCTATAAATATACTTCTTTGTATTCAGTTGGCATCTCTTGTAGTGAGCAGCTAAAGTACTCGTAAATGTAGGTATACAACTAGTGTTCTGTTAATTAGCTGTTTGTGAAAGGTAGGCCAGGTACCTTTACCGCCCTAAAATCAAGACATACTTATGGCGGCAATAATACTAGCACTAGCTAATTGGATAAGACCTTAGCGAAGAACGCAAGTAAGCTTTTTCGAATAGATCCAGTAGATCACTTACCTACGTTACGAGTGTGTGTCTGAGTAGGTACCTAACTACTACAATTTGCCGTTTCTGTCCAGTTGTTGGAAAGCAAGTTTCAACTAATACCAAATTGTAACACTCGATGAGTTACCTTTTGTTAATAAACTTCACGGGCCTGCATTACAAGCGAGCTCGTAAAGCCCGCAGTTTACCGCGGCCGAGATTTTGTTTTTCTACGCCCTACGTCGCTCATTTTATTTTTTTCAGCCGCTTTGAATGTAAATTGCATTGGTCTCGCGAGGCAAGAAGCTTCAGGCGCGGCGTCCCGTCCCTTCATGTGATAAAGCGCCCTCACCCGACAAAATGGCGCATTTCGTTACACCTCATCACCTGCAAGTTCTCAGGTCACCCTCAAATTTTATTCGCCGTTTGGAGTTTATTAGGCCCCGACATAAGAACTTTCCAAAATTGTAGGCTATTCCCACGTTAATGGTGTGCAAGTATTCATACTTTCGTTTCTCCGCTGTCCGCATAATGTCGTATGGAGCTTAATTTATAGCGCTTTCCATCATGCAATATTTTGCGTGGTTTTCCGTGTTTAGTACACCGAACGCCAAATAAAAGGTTTAGTTTCAATTTATGGAAACCCTAGAAAGATAGTAGAAATATGCACATTGCACAACATATACCCACAAAACACAATATAACTATGTGATTAAAATCTGCTATAGATACATTTTGCACATTCTACATATAATAACTTTAGCGAGTCTATTGATCTTTATTTATTGTCAACTGCCATGTACGAAACAATCGGACAGAAGCTTGAATTACATTTTAATTGAGAAATGAACTTTGAATACAACCAAGGCCAAATTATTCCCTGTGTCAGACACATCGACCTCATTAAGTGCAGGCGAGTGCATCATAGGTCTCGCATAGTTTACCGCAAACATGAGTCGGGCCAGCCAACCGTTCGTTCCGAATTTCCGGCCCGTGGCACGGCTGTCAATTTTCGAGCTGAAATGTTCCCAAATAAATATGAATACCAAAACTACATGATGCATCGAAGACATATTTATAGCAGATATAGTTCACATACAGCATTGCCCTCATTAATGAATTGTTAACCTTGCTTCATTACTTCCCTTTAAAAGGGGAACCTTTTCACAGGCACATGTACTGTTCGTGAAATCACCGCAATTACTCGTACCTTACAAGAAGGTGGGGTATAAATACGCGCCGTCTGTGCAGACCGGTTGATACAGAGATAAATTACCTGGGTGTGTATCTGACACTCACATTCCGCATTCCAATTTTATAGGAAATGTTTTTCGCTCGCTCGTTAAAGTAGTGTCAGAATGAGTGCGCAGAGGACAATTTGACATCAATCGAGAATGTAAAATGTACGTGCCAGATTGAGCGCCTGCTTGCTGCGCTAGGAAAGTGCAGGGATTTAGAAACAGTTAAATTAATCTAATAATGCATTGATTCTTTGAGTTACCTTTTGAGCTTTTTCAGCATTGCGATACAGCGAGGAAATGCCGCCAGCAACAGCATCCTCAGTACAATGCATCAAGGAGGATAAGATCTATGTTAGTTTTTTTTTATATTATTATTATGTTATTGGTATATTCCTGTAAATAGTTTCTTGTAAAGCCATACTTAAATATTTAACTATCTTCGTCAATTAAAAACTAATACAAATTCATATATACCTGTCATAATCTACAAATTGAACCATATAATTTGCAAGACCTCATTAGAAAAGAAACCACAATAGTCTCATTTTGCAAGCTTTCCACCACCATCATAAACAGTCTTAAAAAGTTTAACGGAACATAGTTCGACCCACAGTTCACCCACCATTGCATCGATCTCATCAACCTCATTTCCTCACATGAATAGAATCACACATATATTAGAAATCGTTCAATAAATAATTCATAGGAATAGTGAATTCAGCCGCCCGTATCCTTCTCGGGGACTGTTTTCTTAAAACACAGTATTAAAAAAAACCATATATATAAACTTATTTATACACTTTTTTCCTACAGTAGTAAAGATACGATGCGATTAGCTACTCTTTGGCTACTATCTATATGACGCTGAATGTCCCTAATCATCCACAATCAATTACTCTCGGCACACATTCACTCTAGCGCGAATAAAAACGACTGTGTCTAGTCTTTGTGTGAACAGTAGGTAATAAAGGAGAATTTCCTATCAAGTTTCGCTATCACATTCCAATAAGAGATATTGAAAACAATTTGCGACGGAATTTATCCTGACAGTCGTCGACACGCTGTGTAGGGTTACCAGTAGCTCAAATATTGAAATGTGAAATATACTCATGAGCAAAAATAACGGATACACTTTCTATGGAAATCCAAAACAAGGTGTACCCATTATTTTTGCTCTTGAGTGTAAATTTTGGAAAACATGCATAAAGTAATGTGAAGCATATTGAATTGGAAGGTATAATCTACGAATGCTAATTACAAACGAATGGATTGCAAAGTAACTATCTAGATGAACTCTTAGCTACGAGTATACCCTTCTTATCGTATAAAAAAAATGCTTTTTCAACACATTTGCTCGTAAAGTGGCTTTTATTACTTCGCTTTTAGGCTCATAATCCAGGATATTAAACACGCGTGGTATAATTTAATTACGAAACTTGTGCCATAATATTTATATCCCGATTAAGATACGATGGTGCATCGCAGCAAAGTGTAAGTAAGAAAATGGAGCATTTTTAAATTAACCGGGTTATACAGCTTTTTTCATAAATTTCCCTTAATTCATAAATATTGTTGAGGAGTACTGAAACTGATTAATTGTGATTGGGTACTGCTGTTGTTGTAAATATTGTTGACGAGTGCTGAAATTGATTAATGGGGATATTGACTCAAAATTTATTATTTCTCCATACGAAAGAATACATAAAACTATGCCAAATAGTGAAAATCCTATTCAAATATCTTAAAAAATAACGAAACTACAACCGTTAGAATGTTTTTAGTTAGAGAGAGAAAGCGCTACAGATCAGTGACGTCACTGACCTAGAGCGCCATAGTAAATGACGATCGTTCAATACAACGGGGCGTTGCGGAAAAGGGACAGAAAATGCCCCCTCTTAAAACTCTGAAGACTTATAATTATGTAATTATTTATTCTTTTGAATTACAGTTTTCGTTATTTGATTGAGAATTTGATCCTTTTTCGAGAAAATTCGGATTCCTTGATTTTCTTATTTGCCGTCAACATCCCTATTGTGATTCAATAATAGTAAACTCATGGTAAAAACAAGTGCGTGATATTAAATAGTATTCACTTGATGACGTAATTGGATGTTATACTTAATGATAGTACAATACATAATCTGTAAGTAATAACCTCTTACCATCAACAATTACAGGAAATTATTAATAACCTTTTTAACTTATAGATTTGTTTTTTTCCTCGCAAATGAGTTGAAAAAAGTCGTATTATACGCGTGAAATACTTGATCATTACACTCTTGGCTCTCTTATCGAGCAATGTCGCCTCTAGTGTAATGATTTACGTACTTCACTTGCATCATAATGTACTATTGCTTTTTGAAACAGCTCTGAATTTTTTGAAATGTTACCGAAAATAATGGTAGTCTAAGTTTTATTGACAACCCTGCGTTTAGTGCAAGTAAAAGTTTTACTAG
Source organism: Cenopis cana (assembly GCA_951800055.1). Lineage (NCBI taxonomy): Eukaryota > Metazoa > Arthropoda > Insecta > Lepidoptera > Tortricidae > Cenopis > Cenopis cana. The sequence continues at coordinate 15,002,525 of OX637479.1, read as the reverse complement.
TAGGTACTAAGAGAAAACTGCATTGAGTTTGCCAAACGAAACAATGACAATGTAACGTTTTATCAAACAAGGATAAGGATACACGAAAAGGCAAAAGTCGTTGTGTAGATTATTATAAACGTATCATAAATTATTCCGTACCAAAAAGGTAAATAAGGAACACTTATGGGGTTCACTTTGTCTGTTTGTCACATTGCTAAATATCTCAAAAACTACTTATGCTATCGATTTGAAATTTGGAATAGTTATAAACAAGGGTAACCTAAATTCATAGAGCAGTGGTTTTTAACCGGTGGTCCCTGGAAGAACCCGAAGTGGTCCGCGAAGCCATCAAAAAAATATTGAATAAGTGATAATGAATCATTTACCGTAATTATTAAAATAGGTGGTGGTCCATGGCAAGACAAGAAAAAGTCAAATGCTCCCTCATCACTAAAGGTTAGGAACCACAGTCATAGATCATGATTTTTTAAATATATATAAATATATATTTTATTTTCTGTGAAAAATTACAGACCAAAGGGGGTTCAAAATTTCAAACTCTAGTAAGTCTAGTAACTCAAGAGGGGTGTCGTATGAAAGTGCTTGACTGGCACATTCTGAAACAGTTTGTAATTTTTTTTACCGGGTAGTGTTCGAGTTACGAGGGAAACTGTAAAAAATTCTGCATTAATGGGCTCGGGACGGGTACCCTTGATGCGATAGCAGATAAAGTAAGAAACATTTTTCCCTGACAAAGTCCTGGCTCGTAGAAATGGTATATCTGTGCAGGGTTTTGAAGCCGACTGAACTCAACAGGCAACCCTAATTAGTTACTATATAGTGAACTAACCCACGGCCCCTTAAGGCGACTTCCTGATTTGTCGGTGTAGAGGCAGTACGATATGGGAAAAGTGTCAAAAATCAGTGTCAGTTATCAGTCGACCCGGTACCATTTTTTACTGCACCCCTACATTTAAATGAGTGCTTCCTGACTGGCGCGGGATGCGCGGTAGCGGGACGATGCGAAGGCGGTACTGCTCCGTTTCTGCGCATGATATTACTACTGCGCAAACGTAATACTGACAGTATTATGTCAAGTGAGAATCTTTGCGACGTCAGTAAGTTTACGTCAAAGAAGAAAATGTCACGAAATCGATCCCGCCCCGCCAAATCAGGAAGTCGCCTTAGTGCTCGGCGTACCTAACGAACACTTTTCACTGAAACTCGTATTCTTGAATCTCCGCTACCATTGAAAGTTCCTAGACAAAGCCAGAGCCCGACATGCTGACTTTATGACTTTTGTAAGACTCTTCAACTTTCTTATTGAAAAACATAAATTGGCAGCAAAACTTTTTAATTCGAATTAAATGCAAATTTTATTACAACACAACACAAAAATACATAACACTTAACTAATATTTAAAAATAAATAATTATAAATGAAAACGCCCCTCCAGTCCTGGGAACGATGCCTCGGGCAACATTAGAGGGAATTGAGGAGGGGCGTTTTTTTTATAATTATTAAATGCAATGAATAAATAGAACATTCCTAGGGCTGTAAACAATGTATTTTATCTCCTATTATATATGATTGCAGTGTGACGTAGTACACATTGATAGACATTTAAAAATCCCGGAAATGAACTAATATCAGCAAGCACCAACGCACGTGTAAAGTAAATGCAACGAGATGCGTCACCTCTCATGTTTACGTAACGTAGGATGATGAGCCGTAACATATGTGCAAAAAAAGTTTTGGTGCGCTTATGAAGTCACAATACTATTGAATTGAAACATGCTGGAATATATTTTTTAGGTATTCCAGAAATTGGGAGATCCAATGCTATGAAATACGGAGTACGCTAGAAGTTGATATGGATTATGGATGTTCACGCGAACGAAGTCGCGGGCAAAGGCTAATGATGAATAAAACTGAAGATAAGTAGGTAGGTAGTTGCCTCTCAATTCTTTATTAATTAATAGTTTTTTGGGGTATTTCAGGGTTTATATGTATATCTATCTATTACCGCTAGTGGTGTCGTACTAGAAGATCGTGTCTCAAGGGAGAAAAAATATACATTTATGAGCGAAGGTATTCTAAAGTAGAAACTTGAGCATAACGAGGGATTCAAGTGATTAGGTACGCCCAAGACAAATACTGCACACACCGAGTGGCACATACTGCTTTTCACATAAAAAAAATTACAGCTTCATTTCTAAAGAATCATTCTGCAGTGCATGGTAATTGACGCTTTACCGTCATGTTCTATGTGTCTAACAGAGCACGGAATGATCGATGGAGCAGTACTATGTTTTAGTGTTAAATACGTTTGTAAACTACATATGACGCCGTGCAGACGAAATTGGCAATTTCGTCGACACACGAGCAACAGTGTCCAATATTGACTAAAAACCAGACCAGTGCAGTGCATAATATATCCTATGAATTTTGTTCGCCGTTTCAGTGATGGTGGATCATTTACCGACATTCATAGAAGGTTTAGTAAGTAAGTATACCTAAGATTTGTGTATGCATATGTGTGTGCATACGAGCATAGAGAAAAGAGAATATTTATACTGCTATTCTCTTTTTAATGAAATGAAATGAAATAATTTTATTCCAGACAATGTCCATAGATTAAATTAAGAAATTAAAATTAAAATTAAGCAATAATTAAAATTAATACATTCTAAAACTTAGTGATCGATGACAACATATGGCACTGGAGTGGTCCCACGGCCGGCGAGCATCGAGTACTTGTTCATAGTAATTCTACTGGTTTGGTCGCTCATGCGAGTAGAATTACTATGAGAGTACTCGCTACTCGCCGGCGGTGGGACCCAGTGCCTAACATATCTTAAAATGTCCTATTATAGCGCCAATACTCTCATAAGAAAACGAACACTTTACAGTGAATAGAATGTTCCATCTGCCCTTTGACCGCCAAGAACCTATAAAGTAGTTGTGTGTCGTCGTGCCTGCCCACCACGCCAACAACCACTTAAAAGGTCGGAGTGAAGGTGTACTTTGATCATGAATAAAATCATTTGTGAATTGTTTTAATTTGTTTTTATTGGTTTAGTTAGACATTACACCAATTCAACAGTGCTTGGCGTAGTAGCCACGACGACACACTCTCGCTTTGGCGGTCAAAGGGTTAAGTGCATTTTAGATATTCTAGTAACTATACGAGTATACTATTCAATCTCGTCGTGCCGTAGGCGTGGGCGCGCGGTTCAAATGTAAGTGTGACTTCAATCGAATACTTACTTGATTTTAAAAATAAAATAATATGTGAGTTTCAACCGTTTACTAAAATATAGTTTTAATTGAATACTCTAAGTAGTCAGAATAGAATTGTCATTGTTTAGATATTTATAAATATAAAGTGTAGGTAAGGACTTATTATTCATTATAGAAAGTCAAAGATCTAAGATAGTAACGAAATTGTATTGTTTTGTGATTCTTCTGCAATACACTGATAACCATCCTTTCAAAAGGTTTATTATCCACTTAAACAATGTCCAATAAGTATAAAATATCTGAACAATGACAATTTATACTGCTTGAACATAAAAAAAAGGAATGAAAACGTTTAGAAAAACGACAATTTAGAGTATAATATGCCGAGGGAGGGCTTGAATTGGGTACCGGGCCATTTGTTAAATTACTGACTGTAAACATTAAGTACTATTACTTATTCTGTGACATTAAGGCCGTGTATTACCACTTTTGAGTTTTTAAAAACCATCTGAGACATACAATATAGTGTCTTAAAATCTAAAAAAAATATATGTGTTACATAAGGATATTGTCTAGTCAAAATCGCAGTCAGTTACATGACCTGATGAATTTCACTCGATAGAAAAAAATCGCGAAGTTACCCTTTTTTGGAATGTTTTTTCAATACTACGGCTATATTACTGATATATAACATTTAATTTTTGTACTCAATTAAAGATCGTAAATAGTTATAGACATTTTCGCAGGGTTTGCTTTGATAAAATGACTGGCTTGATGACTATAGCTAAATATTTACAAAACTGCGCGCAGAGCTTGCGTAGAGAGCGGGATGGTTAATTGTAAACTCACGCATGTTAGAGCGGGACAGTTGCGTTGGGGATACCTCCCCTTAATGTCCATTGATGCATGTGCTGGTCCGCGCTGAGTAAGTTTCGTGGGCGATGGGATGGCAGCGATGTCTTACTAACTAGGAATGTTTCGGTACCTAAAATAAATACATTGATGCCTTTTGCGAAGGAATATCTATTCACTATTAATAAATACGTGGTAGCATATCAAAATATAAATATAACTTAAGAGCCCACATATGCATTTTGCCAAAGTTTATCGACCTAGATCTCAACATCTATAGTGATTAAATATCTGTCCTTTCAGTATATTAATATTGAACTAAATAGTTCCAGAAAAAAAAATCCTCCAGTCTGTTAAAAGTGAAAAAACGATTTGCAAATTTTTTTTAAATTAACCCTTTTTTCCATGTTTTTGGTTGGATCTTCCCATCCTTTCCCATCCTTCCATCCCATCTATAACTGCAATGATTTTTGGTTTAATAGTTGTAAAATGATAAGTTCTTAAACCTGATAAAAAAGATTATCCTTATAAATGTACACGTTTAGAATAAACATCAATATTTACGAAAAATACGCGCTGCGCTTCCGTAGAGAGCGGGATGGTTAATTGAAAACTCACGCGTGTTAGACCGGGTTTTTTTCAATGCCATCTACGGCCTCTTAAAGAAGTAACTTAATGTTCCTCTATATTATATATAAAATTGTTAGGGTAACTTATTTATGACCGCAGAACCGAAACTACCGGAGCTAGAAATTTACAATGTGACTTGGATTTATAGAGTACGCAAGGGATAAGAAGGGATTTTTCAAAATTCCACTCTTAAGGTTAAATAGGGGTGCAAGGATTATTCGTTTTAAAGCAGATAGTCAGCTATCCGTTTTAAAACGAATAATCCAGTATCATTCGAAATTCAATGCCCCAAAGGGGTTAATAGCGGGTTAAAAGTTAAATGGGGAGCAAGTCTTTTTTTAAAGTGAGAGACTTGAAATGTAGTATAAAGAACAAATATTTGTTTAAATACAACAAAAATATTTTAAGTGTTTTCGAATGATTATACCTACCTGATTTTAATATAGTACTTACCTTTAAAAGTCTAGGTTACCTATACGAACTCTGAAATACCTACAGATGGACTTGACTTGACTGTCGAGTTCATAGTAACAAATGTAGATGCAACGACTTCCAGTACACTTAAGTAAACTTTTTATTTCACACAACAATGCGATACACATATAGGGATACACTTTATCCGAGACCAATGTTCTTATATTTTTTCTGGCCCCAGATTGGACAAAGGACGGCAACACCGGGCACACCGTCGAACCGAACCCAATGAGTGATGCCTGGCGATGACAGCACACTATCCCAACCCGGTCAAGTGTGAGTCGAACACGCCTAGGGGCGCATCAACTACGCATTCAAGCGCAAATTTTACCGAATTCCTAATCATGAGTTTGAATAAGGTTCGGGATAAATAAAGGTGTAAAAATATGAATGGATAAAATATGTATATCGTTTTGGGTCGGATTTGTAACACTAGACGGGTGACAGGATATTTTCCGAGCACATTTCTCTAAAGCGATTTTCATGGGGAGAAGGAAAATGTTTGTGTAACGCGGGTGTGAAATTATTGTAATCGAAGTTTGTCGTGATGTTAGAGTAAATGATATGGCTCATACAGCGTGTAGATGGGGATTTATGATGCTAATAACATTGAAATGCTAGGTTTTTAACACGGGGTACCTAGTCCATTTGCTTTCATCTATGAAATGAGATTGCTGAGGCATAATAATGATGTTGATACTCTTATATCTTTAAACGAGCAATTCTTGTATATATATTTATTTATTTCGGGGATCTCGGAAACGGCTATAACGATTTTGATGAAATTTGGTATGTGGGATTTTTCGGGGACGAGTAATCGATCTAGCTAGGTCTTATGCACGGGAAAACGCTGAGCAAAGCTCGGTTGCCCAGATATTAATAATTAATTTGGTTAAAGTTGATAAAACTTACCTAAAGGCTACACATATAGGTATTACATTTAACGACACGAGTACTAATACCTAACTAAAGTGACAGAAGGTATCTTTTTTGAAGTTAGAACTGTTTATTATGACTGGGCTCCTACTGCAACTGCATTGTAACAACGTCTTTTCAGCCCTTAGTGAAGAACAAACATAATTCACCTAAGTATCATATGTTCACTTATGGTCGAGTATACAAGCAGTACTAAGAAAAGCAAGATTGTTTAGCATAAGCCATTGTATGGCGCCTCAACTAGTCCGTACAACGCCATTAGATATTTAGCTTATTTCCCCGCGGGCCACGTTCATATTTCGAGTCTTGCATGCATATGCAAATACATTGTTATAAAGCAAGCTTATATTAAATCAGACATGAATTCCTAGTGGACATGGACACTGCTGTGACGGGGAGATAGGAAAAGCGCTTTGGATTCAGGTTTAATTTGTCAATGAGCCTGCTTTTCTGTGGGTGTTGTCGTCAGATCAGATACGCCCAAGACCATCAAGGATGATTCACTAGACCGGTCCGTGTCCGGGCCGGCACGTTTTGTAGTATCTACAAGAAATCGACGGACGCGCGACGGCCGTCGATTTCTTGTACTAGAAAACGGGCCGGCCCGGACACGGAACGGTCTAGCGTGAATCATCCTCTAGTGGTATACTGATGCTATTCAATATTCTATTGACCGATATGTATAGTAATCGTGTAAATGTAGTTATTCTGGTTCGGAATTAAATTGTAACGATTACATAAATTTCGCTAGACAGAAAATCTATTTCTCTATCTGCATATTTCTAACAGTGCAATAATTACTTTGTTGATAGACTATTATATTTAATTAATCATTTAGTTTAATTTTCTACCACTGTTTGTCGATTGTTTTGATTTTGTATTTGTTAGGTTAAGGTTTTATAGGCAATAAATGTTTTTTCACTTTCACTATTAGTACAGAATGCCTATTATGAATTTATATTTTTCTTATATTAATACTCTTGGTAATAAACAAAAGTCAATCTTAATAATGGCTCCATAATGAAAAAACTTGCCTAAAAATAGACCCATTAGGTGATTACGAACCAGCGTTAAATGCAATATAAAACGGATTAAACAAAGTTCGCTACGCTACTAAGGGACAAAACATAATTTGGTAAAATATCCCATTCAAGTACAAACCCCCATTTAAAGGTTGTCCGTAAGCTGAATGTCAGGAGGTCTATTTTTATTCGTCGCTTCTGATACGAATAGAATAGTTTCGTCGATTTTGCGAGCATCGCAAAATTCAAATTAGAACGTGAAACGTATGCATCAGGTTATATGCCATATTGAAATGCGATTGGGATGAGAAGTGATGAACCATTTAGTATTTTTTCATTTACATTTATTTATTCAATTGAATTTTCTCTTTTCTCTCTGTAATTCGAATTAGAGTCCAATGTTATTATATTTTTACCTAATTTAGGTTATTTATTTTTAAGTTATTTAGGAATAATTTTAGTTATATTTAGTTTTAATTATGTTTTATTCCTATTCTTACCATGTTTCAAAAAAAATAGTATTCCTTTCGATGGTCATTAATGTACTGCTACGTAGGACTAGACTAGTATTTGCGTGATTTGGGAAATTATTCGCCGTTATAATGAAAAAAAAAAGAATGCTGACAATATCATTAGTTAAACTACTTTAAATTTGGTTCACGGAAGATTAATTCTCAATAGCCCTGAGAGAATAAAAACGCATGCTGGAATAGTGCCATTGCAATTTTCTCAAAATTCTTATTTACATAATGGGAATTTACGTACGAGTAAGTTCTAAGTAATTCCCAACAACATCTCAAACACCAGGCTGTTCTGCGAATTTCTACTTAAATCACGTACCACATTCTCGTGGTTACTTTACCGAGAACTCTGAATCGCTTATACGAAATTCATAAGAATTGAAAATGGCATGAATTATGGCGTAAATTTTATGTACGTGTTTAATGCCTGCCTAGACTTCAACAGCGATTATTTAAATTGGCCAATGCACATTACAGGACCCATTTTGGAACGCGTTTTAGACCTATCGAAATCACATCACATGTGAATAGTTTTGATTTATGCGATCCCTTTTGCTTACAAAGCATATAGCTAAGTGTACCTCTAGATGAGCGAGCTGAGCAGTTGATATTCTAATAGGATTGACTTATGAAATAGGATTAGTCCTTAAATTGAGACCCACATGTAGTGTATTGTTTGAAAGCTCTTTTCCACCATTTTATGGACTGAGTACGAATATCGTGATCTGGTACTTCCTCTTCTGCTGGGTGGTGGGCTCGTTGCTTCGGCGCTTGTTTTTGGAGACGCGCTTGTTTTCAACATACAATAGATAAACTGTTTTTAGGGTTCCGTACCCGAAGGGTCAAAATGGAACCCTATTGCTGTCACTCACGCGTCCGTCCATCGTCTGTCACACACGTTTACCGCCAAACGGTTGGAGCTACAGTTTTAAAATTTTCACAGTATACTTAAGGATTTCGGTGGTCCACAGCCATACAAATAGTCAAAACTTATTTTTAAATCTTTTAAGGGGCTCCCATACATAACTTGGGCACGAAAACAAACCAACTTAATTTCGCGGTTGGTTCGGAACCCTAAATGTTCGAAGACTGACTTGCACTTGGCCGGATTTTAGGGTTCCGTACCCAAAGGGTAAAACGGGACCCTATTACTAAGGCTCCGCTGTCCGTCTGTATGTCTGTCCGTCTGTCACCAGGCTATATCTCATGAACCGTGATAGTTATAGAGTTGAAATTTTCACAGGAGATGTATTTCTGTTGCCGCTATAACAACAAATACTAAAAAAACAAAATATAATAAATATTTAAGTGGGCTCACATACAACAAACGTGATTTTTTTGCAATTTTATTATTAATAGGTAATAGGTATAGCGTATCGCAACTTAAAATGTTGAATATGAGATTCCGAAATACGGTGATACTCACTCACTTATTTCTGGTTAACACCATTGGCAACAAACGTTTTCTTAAACAAATAAAAGAAAAAAAAACTATGACACAAATAAAGTTTAAACATTTAAATAAATAAGTAATATTTTAAGTCCAATTAGCCCAGGAAGATCTCGAAATTTTAAATAAATGGTTTCAGTACAATCTGCTCACAATTAATGTATCTAAAACATCATATATAATATTTAAATCTAAAAATAAACAATACCCCACTTTTAACCCATTAACTATTAATAACGTCCCAATCAACCAATCATCACAGGAGAAGTACCTAGGATTAATTTTAGACAACGGCCTAACCTGGAAAGCGCACATAAAACACCTCAAATCCAAAATGTCCTCACTTCTGGGATCCATCAGAAATATCGTGAAGTGCATTCCTATTCATGTACGTTACAATATCTATAACTCGCTGATTAAATCGCCTCTGAACTATCTTATTGAAGTATGGGGCAGCGCTTGTAAAAGTAATGTTAAAGACATTCAAATTGCCCAAAATAAAATAGTCAAGACACTCTTTCATTTGGATTATCTGACACCTACAACAACAGTATACTCTAAAACTAAGATAATGAGCATTAATCAACTTCACTTTTATAACACAATTTTACTAATAAGAAAAATCTTGCACAACGAGATACACTGTCAAACTACATTTAAAACAAACAAAGAAAGAGGCAAAAGAAATCTTCGAAGTGCAAACAATCTATCCCTACCTTTTCCGCGAACCAAAAACTTTGGCAATAAAAATATAACATACCAGGGTGCGCGTATATATAATGACCTACCCAAAAATATAAAAGAGTCAACAAGTATGTCAATATTTAAAAACAAATTAAAGTCATATATTTTTAATAAAATTCCCGTTACCTAAATCCGGCCCTGGCAAATGCAACGTCTTATCTCTAACCAAGCCACCGATCGGCCCGGTTAGCGGCATATGTGTGTGTACCGTCTATTTTAAAAACTATATCGTTCAATTTTGTCCTTCCACCCACTCGTATTTATTAAAATAATACATATGCTACGATGAATATTAAAAATAATAGTTTTATAATAAAATCAAACTAAGCTAGGATTTTGGCTTTTATGTCGTCGTTCACTTCATATTTAAACACGTTGCGTTGCGTACAGATAAAACGATTTACTGCTGGTTATGTTGTGAGACGTTGTTTTAGTATATATGTAACTTTGTAAATTCTAAACGTGTAAGTAATTGTGTATTGTGCGCGTACGAATACGACAAACGTAAGTTAAATATTTTCTTTACATACTAACTGTTAAGTATAATTGAACGCTCACGAAATGTCACTATTTTGTTGAATTTAAGTTTACTCATTAAGTGAAATGTAATTTCTTTTGAGTAAATGTGATGTCCTCCAATTGGGTCGCTCGGGGTATTAAATAAAACCAACATTTTAGGCTATTCGTTTGGGTCAGCTGTTCCTGCCTTCGCTCCACAGCTGGTCGATGTCAAGTGAAGTGCGAGTCGTGCGACTGCTGTCACCTTGGTAGGAGCAACTACCCACCATCATTTATTCATAACGCCAGTACACCACACCTCCCTCATGTTTTACAAAATCTGAATTGTTTTATATCATTAGATTACTTCACAAATAGCTTCACAAACAACTCACAATAATCTCACATAAAACAATAGATACACAGTACAGTTTTGTCCTCCACTCTCATAGCAGAATATAAATTGGTCTACACCAAAATTACTCCTTTAAATTACAACTTTGGTCACTGAGTTAAAATCTCTTTTTCCCACTTCCGTCTACTTCTTCTCATCCCCCTTTTTTCAGTAGTATTAACATACTTTGTTACCTTTATTTTCTAGGGCAGCGGTCAGCAACACGCGGCACGTAATTTTTTTTTTTTTAGCCAATAAACAATTTTTTGTGGCCCTTGGCCTTAAAAGGTTGCCGACCCCTGTTCTAGGGTACTCAATAAAGTACATAATTAAACCAACAACAATTTGCACATATACATATACTCTTTATAGCTATCGACACTATCGACAGCACTTTACTCTAAAATTAATTCTTAGGTAAATGTCAAATTAACGAAAACATTACTTTTCAATCGACATTAATATAAATAATCAGAAATAAGGGATCCACCTCGCGGCATAGTGCCAGAATGCAGTCAGCATTTTCCCGATGTATAGTAGTACAGTTACATATTAAATTTCTATATTAATACATTTTGTATACCATATGTAGCTCTTTTAAACCAAAATGATATCATATTCTATTTACTCAGTCACTCCTGGGATAACAATAACACATTACCATAATCCTGGATAACCTAAGAAAATAGATAATCTCAGGGTCCATTAAATATTTAAATGTCACTCAATACAACAAGATGTACGTCTACATAATCCCAAACTGTTATGTATAATATTTTAGACAGTTGTTGTTCCATATATTAGTAGATATCATATTCATATCTTTTTTTTTCAAATCGGCCATTATAAGAACATTAATGTGGAACAATTTTTTTACTAAAGAAGACAAAAAAGTAAAATATTAACTTAGTATTATAATCTTAAAATACAAAGATTTAGCTAAGTAGACAATAACTATCATTTTGAAATAAACATTTCAAATTTATTAATTATTTTTTTTAGTTAACAAATAGTTTCATTAAAGAGTAGACAGGAATTCAGGCTGCTAAATGTTTCAACATTCTGTCTTATATTATTAATGTAAGTTATGAGTGTTAATTTCACTCAAAGATATGCAGCTGAATAGATATTTGTTTCTAGGCAAATCATTATTATCCGCCGAAAACTTCCACTGCTGGAAATAGGCATCGATCGTGGGCTGCCTGCATCCAACGGACCCCCACGATTTTATCACGCTACTATTAAATAGCTTGTTTATTTTATTTTTTACAATTTTAATTTCACCTGACTTTCTTGTGAATTCGGAGTCAGTTAAAATTAATTTGGTGAAATTAAGGGTAAATTCTATAAACTAAAAATGTAAATGTAGTTTTGAGGATTTTCGGTACACAATGCACAGCACGGTATCTACGCCAATGTAGCGGTAAACCTTATTTTTTGGGGTATTTTTATTCCTTTCCATTTTTTTACTTTTAAAGAAGTAAATTGTTATTTAACCAGACAAAATAGGTACTTATTATTCCACCAAAATATTTTAAGGTCGAATGAAGGATAATACACACATAAATGTCTACTTTACTAGCGTTTAAGAAAGTCAGGCATTTTGGATGGCCTTTGTCCATCGCTCGCTGTGCGTTGGGCTACTTTAAGCTATTGTAATATGTATAATCATTTATGGATTAAGTCGGGTTGTATGGGAATGTAACAGGTTTTTTTTCAGTTTTGACTCATTTGTTCTCAACACCTTGTCTACATCAGCTTTAGGCCGTCAGAATATAAGTATCATCGCTTGCCTGACAATATCAGAAATGCAGCATCCACTGCGGTATTTAAATTAAGTCTGATGAAACGGCTTATAAAACACGCTTTGTGATTATACCGACTTTTATTTCATTTACCATTAACAATAAAATGCTGAAGAATTAACGGTACCGAATAGTGTTCCGTAATTTATAATAATAGTAATAATGCTTTGTATATAATAACTAATTATATTGAATAATGTGAACCTTAGTAATTGTTTTGAATTAGGACACCTTCATAATATACATATTTTAATGTAAAACACATGAAACAGTCGTTACCCATAAAATTTTCATTTGCTTTTTACCATACAACCCTTTTACTTTCAGTTGCATTAAATGCACTATATGCACAGACATGCTCATACGGCATTCACCTACTCGTACCATCCCTAACTGTTAGGTAGGTACGTTGTTTTATTTTATTATTATTTTTTCCACTTGGAAACAGCCTTGGGTATCTATATTTTCATACCTTGCTAATAGACCTCCACAAGACACTTCTGAGAAGTATCACCTTAATTCTGATTTTAATCGATAAAAAGATACCTTCGATCAATTTACTTTCATTTATGATAAATAGATAGGTGTGGTAGGATTATGATCATTATTTTATTTAGACAGTAGTCTTCAGGAATTTTAAAATTCATTTACTTTTGAAATTGGATTACTTAGTAATCTATATCTATACCAACACTTGAGAGTAATATATGAATAATAGTATTTTTTCTAAAAAAGAATTGTGGCTTTATAGGCCGAGGCCAATAAAGCAAAGGAGTGCGGTTGGAGTGGCCTGGGGAAAATCCAGGGTAAACCTCCGACACGACCACGCAGGCGGTCTCAACACTGACATACTTTTAAGAGTTTGCACTTGGTTGAGCGGTTTCAACGGATTCTGAGGTGTCAGTTCTGAAAAACCGATATGTATGACTATAGAAACCATGTACAACTCTAAGGACAAACTAATTAATATCATCAAGATTTTAATTTAATGACATTTGACTTTTTTAAATCTGTTGTTCTGAAAATATGTTGACTTTTATCCTCTATATATTAAATTAAATTTCAGATTCTTTAAATTGTACCTAATTTAGGTATCTTTTGCCCTTTTGGCCTATTATTGCAGAATAAATATTTGATCTTATTTTAATATTATTCTGTAGTTTGTACCTTTATAAAAGTATTTCTTATACCTATTCCACCTTCGGGAAATATTGTTTTATCATCCGCCTTCGGGACTTTTCCGGAATTTATTTTTCAATACTAATGTGTACATATACATATGAATATGAGTATTCCACCTTCGGGAAATGTTGTTTTATTGTCCACCTTCGGGATTTTACACAAATTTTGGCGTATTCATACACATATACCTACTCTTACTAGAAAATGTTTATCACTGTCGTGATTTACTTTCCTCGTGCCTGTCGTTAGCCGACCTGGCACGTCACTACAAGTTGCTCTTGCATTGTATATTATATACTACTATTTAACGTCCTTTGACGAAATAATTAACCTTTAGTTTTAAGGCTGTTACAAAATACTATATTTAGCACAAACCCAATTCTGAGATTCATTTATTTATTTTAGGTGATTTATTCATGTTGACTTTGGACAGTCCTATATAATATGCTCTAGCTGTCTACGTGTTATATGTAGGACGTAGGTATAACAAATGTTTGTACAAATATTTTACATTAATGAACATTTCACCATTCAAGATGAGTTATTATTAAAATCCCTTGGTACTTATACGAATTCTGAGTTTACTTTATTACCTGTGAGTTTACCTCTTACAAATTCTCATATTGAGTAATAGTGTATTTAAGATTTTAACTCAAATGTATACCAGCACATACATGTAGATATATCGCCATTTAGTACCTTTGCTTAGTTTGGGACTAGGTTGTCTATTTATTTATATGTTGATGAGTTGATTCCATATTAACTCATATTTATATATATATACCTATATATATATATATATATATATATATTATATGTTATACACTAACTATAATTGAATCAAAGCATTTTGTATGAACGTGTTTAATTTATTAGTGGACAGCAAAGTTTTTATTGATATTATGACGCCACATATTGTATCTGCCATAATAATTTCTTAGTTAACTAATCTGGATAGCATGTTTTGTAAAACACCACTTTATGATCAGTCAGTATATATAATTCATTACATGAAGTTATCACATTCATTAACACACATTTTTTATTTTATTCAGGTGTTAATTGTGAAGTATAAATATGCATTTAATTTTCACAACCTGTATGAAACAACCAATTCACATGCATAATATTACAGAATATTTTTTATTATTATTGTTGTATATATTTTTTCAATATTTTGTTTGTATTGTTAAAATGTAGGTATATGTGCATAAATAAATCTTCTTCGTTTTTATTGAGACTCCCTCTCAATTTAATTTCCGACGCAGATTTCATACGAATCATTGTATGACTCGCCTTTGTAGCCAAATCTTATTGACCAGTTTAACCCATTGACGACCATAACAACTTTGTATTTCACGCTGACAAGGAAATGATTAGAAGTAGATATCATTTGATTTCCTAAGTATGTATAGACCTATTCACAACTGCAATCTCATATCGAAAATCATGTCACTCACTCGGTTGTAACTTGTAAGTGAGCATAGTCAACGACAGAACATTCTGCTAAAAATATCCATTTAGCTTTAAGACCGGCATGTTCAGATTATTGTATTTATAAAAATACTTTGAACGTTACTAATTCTGAACTTACATATCCGAATAATGCCTACATTGGATACCAACTGCGTTGTGCTACTTAGAACCCCGCAGCACACCATAAAGACAGGTGTTGCAAAGTTTACATCCAAATTTTATAACGCATCGGTAGCATAAATATGCAGTGCGTTAAATAAATTAATAAAAAATACAATATGCGGTTCATAATCAACTCACCGCATGATTCCTAGTATTAGTTGATACCGAGGTCCATAATACATATGCGTATTCGAAGGTCAAACTCACTGGTTCTCCCTATTTGATTTGACAACATATATTTAACAACGGGACAATAACTGTAAGTTATAACAATGGTAGCCGTGTATTTCTATTTTAAAATCTTTTATTTTTCATTGCGAATAATGTAAAAACTCCCTTCAGTTGACGTGTTATTTCAGCAAACAACAAATAGTTAAACCCAAATATTTCATTGAAATTGTAATCCAACGCAACAATTGAGGTTAATTTATACACTCTTGGCTGTTAAAACTGCATAAAATTTAATTACTTCGGGTAGCTAAACAAGTAAACACACAGTTTAAGTAAATTCCGTCATTGCTTAATTTCTTTATATTTTCGCGTTTTGGGTTCTTTGTCTACTCCATCCCTTCCTTGTCAACGTTTTGTTTCAGGTGGTCATACCACTCATTATGCAGGTTTTACCTTATTTATTTTTTCTTTTGTTTTTAACGGAGGGTTAAAGTTCACTCACATAACTCGTCGCCAGTGTGATGTCCTCCAATTGGGTCGCTCGGGGTATTAAATAAAACCAACATTTTAGGCTATTCGTTTGGGTCAGCTGTTCCTGCCTTCGCTCCACAGCTGGTCGATGTCAAGTGAAGTGCGAGTCGTGCGACTGCTGTCACCTTGGTAGGAGCAACTACCCACCATCATTTATTCATAACGCCAGTACACCACAGTAAATAAATGTCTTTAACCTGAAATAAGATTTGTACCTACATCAATCCCTATTTAATGGTTTCAATGAAATGGAAACTCTCCAAAATGAAACTTTGCTCAAAATTAAATTTAATTTGACGAAATAAAGGAAAACAGTCTGAAATTGTGAGATGTAAACGGAATCCTATTTAGATAATCAGCCTTATATTTCCTTTTTTAGGCTTGATTGCAATTGTTTCTTTAAAAATCAGAACCTACGCCTATTATTGGGACTAGATAGCTTACTTATGTAGTCCAAACTCCATTGGGTGTAATTGAGATAAGGCTAGGACAAGAAAGAGGAGGCCTCAATAATATTCTTGATATCCGTCCGCTACCGGTGACTGGGATCCCCGGCCGGATAACAAAAGATTTTTTTGTTTTTTTCGCTGTGAGAGGACGGCTTTTAGTACAAGAAATCGACGGCCGTCGCGCGTCCGTCGAATTCTTGTACTACAAAACGGGCCGGTCCGGACACGGAACGGTCTAGCGTGAATCATCCTTAATCCGGTAAAAAATGAAATGAGTTTAACAGCTTAAAAGTTAAATTCTTGTCGGATGTTGTAGAAACTAGAATATAACTAGTAGAATAGTACTATTCTACTTGGTTTGTAACTTATTGAAGGCTGTCGAGAAACCACAGGCCAGGAAGTTGCGAACAGGCGGAAGTTGAAAGGAAATTTCTAATCTTAGCACAGGAAGTACCCCTAGCCATAGTTATAAGATTGAAAAATTCCTGTACTCAGTAGGTATGTTAGTAGTTTAGTAGGTATTTATGTTAAGATTACCATTAAAAGAGAGTTCTTACTGGTTCAACTTCAACATTGTTTCAAAGCACGGGCGTGATGTAGGTAATGCTCACTTTAATGCTTATATTATTGTATTGTAATACTCAAAGCCTCGTACGAGACTCGTATGAGTTTCATTACACTGCGGGTCACGGAGGTATAACGAGTTCAACCGCCCTATAAAACCGCGCAATGTAGTTAGTTAAACTCGCATACGAATCTCGAACTGTGTGTATTAGGGCCTAAGTCTGGTATTTATCTACTAAGCCAATCTATATCATACATATTTATTCTAAATGCACTGGTAGTCCCAATGAATGAATGAATGGTGAATTGTTTTGGTCTTGGTCAGCCGACATTAAATATTAATAAGGACCCTGGTTCGTGATCCTTAGGTGAACCCAAAATTGGCGCGTACGTACATACCAACGGATCGTTCTTGCGACCGAATGGGATAGTGCCAAAGTCATGGCAGGACATTGGGTCTATGCCGCACGCGTAACCATTTTACGTTTGTAATTCATTTATACTTTTATATATATACCTACACATTTCCACATTTTCCCCTATTTGTTTTTAATTATACGTAACTATGTCATAAATTTTAATTTGTTGTGCTTGTTTTAAGTTTAACTGGGGACAGTTAAATTTTTTATGGCATTTTTGTTTATTGAAGAGATTAACGTATTATTTAGATAGTACCTAAACGCCAATGTGTCTCCCAGTAAAGGGTTAATTTGATATAATTATGTTAATTCGAGTCGGTTTGGTATTTATGATGCGCTCTCTTCAAAATGTCTTCTTCGTACCTAAATTAAATAGACTTCCATCACTCACCATTGCTATAAGTACCTCAGTTACAGATTTTTTTATATCTCATTATACTTCTCACGGCTACTACTAGCAGTTGCGTTAACCCGGCGAGCGTTGAAACGAGCGTGCAATGAAAGGCAAAACTGATGAATCAAATCGAGGCCTCTCGGGATCCCGTGTCGCTTCGGCCACGTTTCGGCAGAGATCACCAAACGTCAGTATATTTAAATGAAGTCCATTTCCATCCCTGTAATACCCGTACCGACCGTAGCCTTCGTTAGGCGGTCGCGCCGACTTCCCCGCCACACCTTTAAATTCAGGTCATGATCTCGCGAGACTCTGACGAGAACGGATCTCGTGTGGAAGCGGAAGCGAGCGCTAGTTTCCGTTAGTGAGGCATTTACGCACCGACGGGAGCTCTCACCCTAAATATTTCACTCACACGTTGCCCTTTGTTTTCTTACGTGACGTTGCTTCTAAGGTAGGAATTAAGCGGCACTTTGCTATGTCAAGTCTGCGATGCTTTGTCGTCTGTGTTTATTCGATACGTAAACAGTGACGATGGAGACAGATAGGATTTAGTTTATAATTGCTGAGCTACAGAATAAATTGCGTATACTCTCTCTATTTTATTTTCACATAAAAAAAATAGACATTTAATTTAAATTTAAGGTCATTTTTGGGATCGGCCAAACCGAACCAAAGAGAAGTACGAATAAGTAGAATATTAACGCTTGTGGTCGTCAACGTATACGAGAAAAACTAAAATAAGTACCTAGGGCTAAAAATTAATAAATTGACATTTAAGAAAATTATTGGTTTCAGCAATTTGTTAGCGAGTTAGATACTTAGGTAAACATTCTACCATATCTAAACATGACTGTTCATTCAGAATGTTAGCTTTCACGTGAAAATGAATAAACGTGTGTTAACCTCTTTATACCTACCTTGAGTTTTTATCATTTACAGTGCTTCCGCAAATCTTCGTTTTATTCCGTTTGGTCGCACTCAACACAAAGTACTTAGGAACTAAAAGTTGCAGGCAGCGCTTTAATGTTTTGACAATCGGAGTTGATTCGTTATTGTTTAAGTTTTAAGAATATTATACGACAGCAAAACGAAGGAAGTCTGTATTTACCTAAGTCGCTCTTGCTTGCTTTTTTAAAATTTTAACTTTTACACTACCTATCTGTCAGACGTGTTAAATTGATAGTCTGAAGTCGCGCCAGCGAGTCGACGGCACCCCGCTCACGTGGGGTGCCTATTCCGCTCTGAGGGATGCAAGTGAACCCTAACCTAACCGAACTTTTACAATACCTATCTGACAGACGTGTCAAATTTGACAATTTGACGACGCGCCGGCGTGTCGACGGCATACCTCGCTCACCGCGTAATACCAGTGAAATTTAGGACAAGACATATGTTGACCAAACGAAGCTTATGGGAAAGATTTATTTGATTAAACATGTTCTGACTAACTTTTTTATTTTTTTGGCACAGATTGTTTGGGAAAATAAATTTTGTCAAACATATTTCGGTAAAAAAAGGGGATCCCGCATTTTTTTATACACTGTCGAGGCGACTATAGATATAAAAGGAAGTCGGTAATAACGTTGATCTGCTAAAATGCCGTTTTACATCATCGTTGTCACTTTTGACTTTGTGTTGGACTTGGACGTGGCGAGATTTTCACTAATTAATGTTCACGCTTGAAGCCAAAAAAATTATTTCGGCATTACTAGGGCGTGCAGTACCGGTACCGGTTTCTATACATAATCCCGGGAATTCCCGGGGTTTCCTGGGAAATTGCATTCCCTAGGCATTACCTCTTAAAACAACTCAAACTCGTTACGTACCTATTCTGGCTTAAAAATCCATTTCTTTACCGAAATAATTGTGTTTAATAATAACTGTGTTCGTAAGAATGGTAAGAATATTATTATTATTACAAACTGGAACTGGTGTGACCTATACATCGTTCGTGGTCTAAACTACTTTTCACCATCATCCTCCTAGCGTTATCCCAGTACAGTTGCATTCTGAAGGATGCCTGGAGTCCGATATCTAATCCCAAGATTTGGCGTAGGCGCTAGTTTTTACAGAAGCGACTGCCATCTGACCATCCAGCCCGAGGAGAAACTAGATACATTTTAAGAATCAAATTATTTAGATTTCCCGTTTCAGGGTGCGGGATCACGGTTAACTTTTCTTTGTATTTGTTTTCTGTATCAAATGATTAAGACTACATAATGTTATGCTACATTGCTAACGAGTAGAAAGCATAAAAGGTAACTGGTCGATTTGTTAGTTAAGTGCGAGTATTATTTATAGTCTTATAATACATAAGTATTTAGGCTTTGGAACAATGCGAATCAATCCACTGAATAAAAACGAGCTATTGAACATTGTTAAAGCATTCATTTTGTGACGTTTATCCACAGTTACGAAGTTCGCCGGGTCAGTTAGTCTCAAATATAAATTAATCAAACATAATAACAAGAATCTATTTCTTTTTATCAAGTAATTAACATAACTAAAGAAGTAGTAAATCACAAATTAGTTCAATTCGCCTTTGGACACTTAATAATCTCTTTGCCAAACTTTACCACAAAACTAATGTACCTACGTACGAAACGATTTGGCAATACACTGCATGGAATTACTCGTGCTCAAAATTGCGCTAGTTCGACCTTAGATAACAATGCTAGAGAATTTGCAATATACATTTTCGATATCTGCTCGCAACACGAAACAAATCATTGTAAGGTGTGGGCTTTAGTTATTGTTGGTCGCGCGACTGAGGCCCTCACCCAATAGGATTATGGTTTGTCTACACGGAGCTTTGCCATTGTTCCTCGCCGTCGCAGGCTTAAACCTGAACAATCTGTGCGCTACGTGCACTGTTTGCTAATTATAAACTAGAGCCCCCATTTTGTGACTAAGAATTCCATTTCAATCCAATCTGATTAATGAGTGCGTCGCGGTCACGTATGCTTGGCTATGTATTTACGAGAAAGAGAGCGTCTAAAACAAGACGAATATGATGTAAAATTGTCATATACATAATACATATCTTAGGATTAGTTCCCAGAGTAGTTCGAGATGAGCTTTACGTTCCTGTTATGCTGCACAGTATACTAGGGTACCACATTTAAGAACCTTTAATAGTTGCGGCGAAGGATATACTTACACTTAAGAATAACGAGAATGGTACATTTAGCTCACTCTGTTTATCTTGAAGTATTTTGTTTTACTTAACTTGAAAATAGAAAGCTTGATAAGCTTGGATGTTGTTCTTAGATGATGGGGTGTAGGCCTTTGTCATTAAAAGCGATTTTAGGTTTAGCAAAAGATAATAAACAATAAAGCATTATGTTTGCTTTCTGTCAAACCCGCTTTAAAAACATGACAAAGTTGTCCATGTGTCAATTTCCTTCCTTCAACGGGAACCTTATTTATATTTCTTATCTATTTTAGTCAAGTAAATTAAAGGTAACATGTATAATGATACTTTATCTACACACATATCATAAATCCTCTAATATGCGTTCGGAAACCGTAGAAAATGACTCTCATTTCAACATTCAATGAATTTATGGCAATTTTCTTATCTGTGGCTAAGGCTACAGCAGTAATATAATTTTTAATTTTAATCTCATATATGATGTTAAAATATAAAAACGTCAAACAAAACTGTCAAAATTTAAATGTCAAAGTTGACATGTCCCTATTCTAGTATCACTGAAAATTCAAATTCAGTCGATGCGAAATGTCAGCTCGATGTTTTTTTAGTATATATCGCACGAAATTTGAGCTAGAACGACATGATCACATCAGAATAGGGACTCTTTACTTTTTAAAATAACATTCAGGTATCGGTTGCCAGTTCTGATTTCGATATTTCCGCAACCGTGCAAAAAATGTTGTATTAACACAATTATTGTATTTATTTACAACGGTTTCTGAACCCATCTTAGAGTAGTTATAATATGTGTGTAGATAAAGTAATGTATGCAACTGTACATAATTAGGCATTAAAACACTCGTGTGACCTTATTATGAAACTCGCCTTCGGCTCGTTTCATAAAACACACTCGTGTTTTAATGCCCCTCATTATGTACCAGTTGCATAAACTACTATTCTTCCCTACTTTAATGTAGTAAAGATTCAAAAAATGTTTTGCTTTCTAAAACTGGATCATCGAAAGTCATTTGAAATTCGTTCGAAATTTAATTTAAATTCTTTTTAGGCAAATTACGTTACTTACATCGCTCTGGAATTCGACAAGGTAGTCGAAATTGTTTCCGAAATAAGTCTTATGGCCTTCTGCAACCTTCGTTATTTACAGGGACAACCAAACTTGAAATATACCAGCACATTCATGATAGGCAGGCGATAAATATCAGATTGAACGATGCGAATGCTCAACTCAAAATGGCAATGACACACGTGTGTCATTAACACACCTGTGTGCTCATTATTTTCATAGACCAAAAGTCCGTAAGTTCTGACATATATTTAGTGGAGGTAGGTAGCTACTCAGAATTTACCAGTAGATATACACCTTCCACACACTTGATACTCTAGCATGTGTGCAGGGTTTGATTCGGTGAATTCATTAGGCATGCATACTAATACAATTAACTGAGTGTAGGAAACCATATTAGGTTAGGCCTAACATCGTCACAGCCCAGCGTGTCAGATCTACGACTGTAGACGATTCTACAACTAGTGTCGCACATATTATATGTGTACAACTAGTTTCTCTAGATGATATTACTGCTCCATTGCCGTTAACGAGGCACTTAAACAGTTACAGTTGGTACAGTTTCTAGGAGTTAAGACGATCGGAACGTTGTGCAATATATGTACCTACTTAAGGTAATTATGACCATTATAATTACCTAATTCTAGGATAAATGCTGCAGGGCAACTTCCTAGCTCAACGCTATAGGTACAGGTCGGAAAAAATGTATGGGCCCGATGCAAACTATCTTAAATCCTTAAGATAGCTAATTTTACTTAATTGAAACACTCTTTTATTTTTCAAAAGAAACATAACTACATTCAAAGATTTTCTAAAATTCGCTTGTCTTACCCGGGAATCAAACCAGCTAAAATATCAAAAAATAAACACTCGCCATGGTTATTCCACTATTCGATACAGTCAATGTTAATTATAAAATTTCTCTAACAGACATAGGTATCTATCTCTATGTACAAGATATAGATATATTTAGTACACAAGTACTTAGAAAATTTTAGAAAATCTTTTAAAGCAAAAATTAAATAAAATGATTGATTGAAGTTGGCCGAAGTGGGAAACAAATGAGCTATCTTATGGATTTAAGGTATAGTTTCGGGGCCCAAAGATTTTTAAAGTTTTAGGCATGTAAAAGCGCCCTTGTGGTCTATTGAATTTTGAAAACTATCGAAAATGAATAATTACATAGTTTCTATGAAAATAACCAAAAATTCACATTGTCAATACAGTTTTTTTGTTCAGTGGTTAAATTATTACTTATGAAGATTTTTTTGTTTTTTAATCACCCATCCATTTTTAACTAGATAAGTTTGTACAGAAGCACCGAAGCCAGACTCACACCCGCCCGGTTCTAAAATAGGTCCTAATCACGGCACCTACCCCACTGGCGCACAGAACCTGACATTATCCTACTAACCTACCCCAGTCCTCATAAAAGATAAACTTAAGCTGCCAGCTTCTTTATTCTCGTTCAGAATCAGATAGCAACTTGGATGGGAGGTCCTACTGCTTCTTGCTGAGGACATTATTCAATTGCGCTATTCAGAATCGCAACTGGGTCATGCTGTAATTACGCCCAGCCTAGTATCCATGCGACGAATGACGGTTGATTACACCTTACGTACAAAATACTAATTCCGCTGACAAATTGTATATTGAAGAATGTTCAGCAGCCATTCGCTTGGAAATGTGGGGGGAGAATATTTAGGACGCGTCGTAGACATAATTTAATTTTTCTTGCGACGTTTTATTTTATTACAGTTACCTTTTTACGGAGATGCTTACTTTTTATTATTGCGTCACATTCAAGACTGTGATCGTGTACGTATACTTCAATGGTGATTTCTAGGTCTATGTATTCTTATTCGAACAAGTACTGGCGTTAGCACATTTTACGTAGATAATTAGATATGCATTTGCTCACTAATATGTGTTTTGTCCCATTCTCACAAACACATATGTCAAAGTGACAGAAAAAGACGAACGAATAATAACGGCATTTTAGCTAAAATAGGTTTGATGAACATTTATAAATAAGGCCTTTTATATATTCTTATTGGTGAATTAAACTTGTTTTATATACCCACTCGTTACGTATCTACAAGCCAACTTTGATTCACTGTTGTCGCAATAGAATTCATATAATTGGGTAGCTACCATTTCTCCGAAATAGGTTGGGTAGGTTCGTAAAGGCACGTCACCATGTCAATAGCAGGGACCATAATAAATGGCACCACTATACCCGATGTAAACGATAAGATGGACCAATTTACATAAACATCCTGATCTTTAGGCTGTACGATCCCACTACAATCGTATTTCGTGCTCTTTCTCCCCTAAATTACAGATGGGAATACTCGTTCAGCCTTATTTTGATATAAAATGTATAATGGATTGAAATAACATGAAATAGGTTCAACCAATCATTTTGGCCATTGTTTAGTTTCAATGCAAAAGTGTCAATTCAACTGCTCGCTTGCTATTTCACTAATTCGAGTGAAATAGTTTGTTAAATCCAGTTACTAGTAATAAATTGCAAATAGTTTGAGCATTTTGTTTCGGTTTGTACGGTGCGGTGGGGGCGCGGGCGGGAGCCGCCGGGGTGGGAGGCGCCATATATCGCGAGCTTTCTGTTATGGACCATTACCAGCGCATTACTGCGCTTGTATGAAAATTACCTACGGTACAATTTCAACAAAGGGATGTGAAACATTCTAAAACGTAGTGACTTAGTATGAAAGGAATCGTTGACTGTACCTACAGTACACGTTGCATTTCAACGAATTTTTTGTTTGGGACAAATTTACACAACTTGTTTTCGGGGAAATTACTTAATTTGCAGTCTCAAAATGACACAAAGCAGCTACGGTAAAACAATTTATTAGAGAGCCCGTACAAAGTTAGAGGCTGATACCAAGGTATAGAATAAGATGATCCTGCCGGGTTAATTTTAGATTAGATGGGCACGGTGGTACGTAGCTAAATAATTCGAGCACAAACATGTTGGCATCAAATTAGGGCTTTTTAGGTATGTTCAACTAGGTAGGTCCATCGTTATGCTGAGCAAAATAACTTAAGTTAGACAGAAGTGTAATTACACTACTTACCCGTTAATAAATAAAAATATTGGACAATCCAACTCAAAATCAACCTAGTCCCAAACAAAGCAAAGCTTGTACTTCGTAGGCAGCGTCATTACCAACTAGGCTAAATCGTGAACATTGCAATTTTGTAGGTTATTGTACTGGTTTTGAACCATAAGATTTTAATGTTGGTGATGAAACTGCGTTGAATGTCTGTAAACTCTGTAAAGTTATAATTTCAGTTAGCGCCCAACACTCGAGGCGACTTGTATAATTATTACTAAATTTTGCGCAATCCTTTCAACTGGTGCTTATTTGCAGACAACAATGAACTAATTTGTGCACGAAACAGGAAGTAATTTATCACTTTTCTTACCCACCTTTCGTTGCAGATATTTATAAAGTTTTATTCGTCATTTTTCTGCGCCCGAAGTAGAAAACAAGGCAATCACAACTTTGTGACGGGACTGCGAAACTTGGAGCGGGTCTGTAGCAAATTGACTACATTGTGTTACGTCGGAAAGGAATTCATGTCATTGCAAAGTGGAAATACTCTGTTGACGCAGAAAGCCGCATTACCATACGATTACAGCAGGAATAAATAGATACAAAAAGTAAGAAAGTTCTCCGGAGTCATTAGATTATTCAGATTTCAAGGTGACTCGAAAGGCGTATATATATGCTTTTTCATTTGAAACGGTATTATAAATAGAAAAATAAGCGAAGTGATGGAATACTAACAGGTGTTCTGAATAAAAAATCTATTATTTTAGAAGCGTCTATGGCATAATGATGAAGTAAACTTCATACTTATTGTAGTACCCGAGTTCGATCATTTTCTAGGTCTAGGCCAGTCTAATGTGTCAGACTAGAATGCCTGAATATGTTCGCACCAGTTAAGTGTAGACACGTAGGTACGTGCCAGGACTACTCTATCCTGTGTAGGTATCGCTCATCTGTCTGATTCTCATTCGCCAGACTAAAGTGGTATTACAATATTTGAAACACTCGATTACATTTACAAAATGAGATTTGGAAAATTGATCCTATATTTGCAAAGAATAAAGTATCAGATCAAAGCTTTTGTAGAATAGAAATGGTGCTCCTATAAGGCAATAATGTACAGGGGTTGGTATATACATGAAAGAGGATATCTACATACTATATCCAAATATACAATAGATAGGAGACACAGGAAGAGACGACAATAGAGAGATCTCTCAGGGACCGAAGTCCAATGAGAGTTGGTTGGAAGTTCTATATACGCAACTGACTTAAGAAACTTCGATAGCGCGTTGCAGAACATGTCAGATTTGACGGTTGCCTAGCGACGCCACACTTTTATTATAGAAATATAATTTGCGTGGCTTTTTGATTTTGAATACTTATGAAGTTACTTCTTCGGTGCACCAAATCCTTTCTATTCTTGGAAGTGCTGACATAGGGGTTAAAATTGAACGACTGCATCTATAAATTCGCTGGCTGAGATGAAATTGCCGGAATAGCTCTTTGATTAAGCTCTGCTGGCAAGATGTAAGGTCAACCACATTCGTAGAGCCAGGGTAAAGCCGGGAGATATATATGGGCGTCTTTAGCTCGAGGGCTTCGGCCCTTAGCCGAACAAACGTGACAGACACCCATCGATAAACTAAAGTGACCCTTTCCCATCTAATTGAATAACTATGTTTGGAATTGCCGTGTTTACGTCATGTTAAAGTTTCAGAACTGAGATTGTTAGTGAATGCTTATATGGCTTTCTGGAAAAAGTTACCCAGTACAAGTTATTTTTAATGGCTTCAGACTTGTAAAAATGAAGGATTTCCCCGTATTTCGTTTGTGTACCTAATCTATTTTTAATGAAAGCTTTTTAATAACAAAATAGTGGTACAAGGTTTCGTTTCTAAAAATGTTCATTTAATTAAATATTTCGAAGCAACTTGAAATACTTTCAGTGTTTTTAATTGCGCGCCAGACAGAGTGACGTTTGGAGAGATGTGGGGTATATTTTATGTATATCAAAATGGGTATTTAAAAAAAGGTCCGGTCAAAATGAACATACAACGAGGGTAATAGAGGCTGGCTTCTGGGATTTATCAATTTGGCGAACTCATCTGCGACCCTAGCCAAGGGCTTCGTCGGTTCAGATTAAAATCTGTATTATTATTAGAGGACCTCTATGCACGCTTATGTTGGTAAAGGGCCTAGTCGTTTATTCGCGGTACAAAAGTTAAAATGAATATCAGTTTTAACCAACCGGTAAACATCAGTTTTCATATTAATTGCGTTCTGTTTTAGCTTTAGACAATCAGCGAATTATTAGCATAGAGGGTATAAACTTTCTATCCATGGCATTATGTGCTCTGAGAATTGAGAGAGAGAAATATACGGCTTATACCTAAAGTACTTATTTTGTTGTCTTTTTCACTATGCTTACTGACGTCCTTTGCCATTATAAAAAAACCGCCAACGATCTTCAGCCGCGATTACTATTATATCCTAGCAAAGGAATTAGGTGCTTAAAATAATTAGCCCATTGGTAGTATAAGGGTGTAATTGTTATCATTTTACGGGCGGCCAAGTCTCAGGAGTCTCGCCAAGGCCTTAACGAGTATGGCCCAACGAAGTGCTTTCATAAAGATTTCGTAGGTAACTATAATGTGGGAAGCCTTGAGAGAGGAAATTAAAATGAAGTACTATAATTTTTATCTTTTCTATAGCGTGCTCTGTCGTGCGGTTGTTAAAAGAGTTTTTATGGGCTCTTTCTATTCAGGGAAGAGTAAGAGAGAAGACAGGACGGGGTGACTAGCACCGTTACGGTTAGTCGTCCTATAGTTGCGCTTGCTCCCTGGATCATTACGTGTCATACGTGGGTTTATACTATAATACTTAAGCGACTGTGGTATTCGAACAACTGTCGTGTCGACCCACTGTCGCAGCGAGCTGTGTGAATACAATTCCTCGCACCAATAAAGTGTCTGCAACGACCGTGGTTGTAACTCCTCTGCTTTGCCGTTATCGCTGCTAGGCCATATGCTTGTTTGCCAGTCGTGGTATACTCAAAATTAGACTCGCACTAATTAATATGTAACATTAACCAGGTTTCTTGTGCGTGTTGGGTGAATAATACTAAACCAATACCACATAATAGGTAGGTAATAATGTTTTATCTATAATCAAACTTTCAGCTAATCTCCTTTCAAACTTTAAATGTTGCACATGCGTCAAATCCCAATTTTTAACACGGTAGCTCAGTTGGTTAAGAGCAATGGACGGATTCCAGAGGTCGTGGGTTCAAATCCCACCTGTGGTGTTTAATTTTTACTTTGATTAAAAATTAATCTCCTTTCGTTTTAGCAAACTTGAAATATCTGACGGCGGTGTGAGATATTCGGTGCACCAACATCTTTGATAAATTAGACTTATTGACACAGCAAAGTTACTATAAACAAGTGCCATTTCACGCCAAAATGCGAGCGGGGCGGGCCTGGCAACACGTCAAGTCGAACAGAACCCCTGATTGGTGCTAAATGTGTTTTGAAGCACCTTCAATCTCGACGACGAGTATTGCTCTATATTTCACGAGCCCGCCCAATAACAATGAATATTAGCCAAATGCTAATTGTACTTTATGGCATTCATTCGGCACCAAACTGCCTGATACTATCACAATGGCTTATCTTACTTAACCTGTAGTTACACAATTCGACTTTAAAAATACCCAGTTAAGGTTTAGATTTGAATTGGTGAGTTGGCTGAAAAGAAGAGTGCGAGAGTGATACACGCATTGTGCCTTTCCACATTTGTACAGATTTAACCTGTCGAACCGATTGGATGTAATTGAAAAATACTTGTATTAAAGAAGTAATGGATTTGAATAAAGTGATTTATGGAGGGATACGAAATTATTATAAATTTTCATAAATCTGACGCACATTTCAGTAATCGCTATTTATTATTGCACTTTATCAGTTTGAAGAGGCAAAGTTTTGACTAGTACTAGTAGTACTAGGTATTGAATGCAGAAGCACTTTATTAAGTATTTTGATTCATTTCACTCGGCGCGGTGATATATCTGTTTAACTCTAAAGCGACTTCCTGACTTGGCGGGGCGGGATCGATATGTGACATTTTCTTCTTTGACGTAAACTTACTGACGTCGCAAAGATTCCCACTTGACGGAATACTGTCAGTATTACGTTTGCGCAGTAGGTAATATCATACGCAGAAGCGGAGCAGTACCGCCTTCGCATCGTCCCGCTACCGCGCATCCCGCGCCAGTGAGGAAGCACTCATTTAAATGTAGGGGCGTAGTAAAAAATGGTACTAAGTCGACTGACAGCTGACACTGACATTTGACACTTTTTTCATATCGTACCGGCTCCGCACCGACAAATCAGGAAGTCGCCTAACGCTCCGGAAGGCAGGCGTGACGTCATTGGACGCTGTCTGGCGCACTGATGCGCTCATAATAGGTATAGATAGTTGCGTACGTGGGACTTACTTGCGCAAACGCAGCGAGCGGACTTTAGCGTGCTACGTGCCTGATTATAAATATTATTTCCTAAGGTGTAGACTTACCTACAAGATCCTTAAGGCGCAGGGTAGGGCAAGGCCTTCCCCATACAAACTTTGTGCACGTTTTATTCGTCGGTTTTGGCACTAACAAATATAATATTTTTTTTGGTTGTAAATATTAGATATGCGAAGATCGTGATGTGAAAATTATCAAATATTTCAAAAAAAAAAAACATCACGAAATAGCTATCAGAAAAATAAGCATACTGGCCAAAAATCATAACTTTAATGCAAACACAAACGAAGTAAATCCTGCACAAAGTTTGTATGAAGAGAGCTTGCCCTACCCCTCCTCTTAAAACATTCAGTGCCAAGAACTCCCCAGGGAAGAAGGGAGTTTTCTGCTTGTAGATCCGTATTTTGAATGCGTTTCCTCGTATCTAGAGATAATTGCGTAGCGCTACTAAAAGCTTGGCAGCGAAAGTGGTAAAAGACTATGCTACAATGTGCTACGCCGTAGAAGATCGTAGCACGTAGCAGATCAATGGAGGCTTTAGGCCGGTTAGATTTACATTCATCTGATACATTCTGACTTGAAAGCCGGAATGTATTTCATCTGTGAATCTAACCTGCTCCGCTTCCACTACTGCGCAGATGTAGTACTGGCAGCATGTCATTAAGTAAAGAAATCAGTGCGACATCAGTAAGATCACGTCACCGATACCCGCCAAATAAGGCAGTTTAGGCGACTTCCTGACTTCGCGGGGCGGGATCGATATGTGTAATTTTCTTCTTTGACGTAAACTTACTGACGTCGCAAAGATTCCTGCTTGACCGAATACTGTCAGTATTACATTTGCGTAGTAGTAATATCATGCGCAGAAGCGAACCAGTACTACCTTCGCATCACCCCGCTACCGCGCATCCCGCGCGAGTCAGGAAGCATTCATTTAAATGTAGGGGCGCAGTAAAAACTAGTACTGATTTGACTGACAGTTGACACTGACATTTGACAGTTTTCTCATATCGTACCGCCTCCGCATCGATAAATCAGGAAGTCGCCTTAGATTAAATGTCAAAATATACGTGGAAGTATCTGTTCTTGGTTTGTCGAATTGTCAGTTTCAGCCCCGAATCGCATTTGGCTGTCAGCATGCAAAACAGGAGCTGGAGTGCACCGCGGCGGAATGCAATCGAACGGACGCAACGCGAAAGCAGCCGTCTGAAATAAAGCCATCTTAGCGGGACAACACCTAGCGAATAATAATGCGACAGTGGAGGATTATACTCTCAAAGAGATGTCTCAAATAATCTGAATTACAAGATTCAACTAACCGCATCAGTTTGTATTGCTTTCACCAATTGTTTTAAAACGTACGGAGCTTTGTTTGACGTCTGGGCTAAACATAGCAATTGTGGAGAATTAACCTCGCTCTAATACGAGTATATGTAGCTTTAGTATACGTACAATGACCGAAGCTAATTGGGCGATAAATATTTGGAAATACAGAAAATGAAAAACGAATTTAGCTGGGAAAAATTTGGAAATGTAAAAATCCGTCCTCTCCCGGCGAAAAAAATAAACAACATTATTTTGTTATATATATATATATATATATATATATATATGTCCGGAGATAATCCGCCACTGGGAGATGACGGCTTAGTTACGTTTAGTTACCCAGTTGACCTATAAATCAATGTTTTGGTTTAGATAGATTAATAATAACGAATTTCATTACTAAGTTTTTCTGCAATTCCCGTATATAGAATTGCAGGTAAGATATCGATTTGACTCGACATGTCGCCTATGTTAAATCCATCGATATCATATTTTTGTGCGATCTGGGTATTCATATTGTCTGCCTATTTAAAGAAAATGTGTTCTTTCATTACATGTTGTAGAAAAATAAACAATTTCCAAACTTTATCCACAGTTGTATGTTTTTGTATCTAATCTGTTTGTCAAAGTAAAATTAACGTTATCAAAATATTTGGGATTGTCAACGACGGACTCAGTTTAATGCGAATTTTACTTACGTAATTTTACAAGCGCTAACAACTTTATAAATTAAAGCCATCTGAACTGTAAATAAGAAGGCTTAAAATAAGTACCTAAACATTGCAATTTACATGCGAAAAGTAATTTACAAAATGTTAATCAAAATTTAAATTAGTCTAGTGTTTGTTTTGCCACGGGATAATAGCAAATGGTTCGAGTGTTATCTTCAATACGAGTACCAAATGCCTAAGTTCGGCCGTTCGTTACGGCATGAAAACAATTGCAGAGCTGTGGTACGGAATTTTGCTTTGTGTCGGTTTAGGTTAACCAAATGTTCGGCATTCAGCAAGCAAGTTTCGTTATCTATCACGGTAGTTTGCCGATATATTGGAAATTATGGAACACGGAGTTTATAACTCAGGACCTTTATGCGACAGTTAATGCTAAAGTTGTATAGTTCTACTGCAATTTATTGCAGTTGTTAGGTGTATACGACATTTCAGGACACAAATTATCGTGAAAAACTACAGCTTTTGTCATTGTTTTGTAACGTAATTTTTGTTAACACTAAAGCACCCGTTAGATCGATATTTCGATTTTGGGATACCATACTACCATAATTAAGAATACCTACATGCTTCTAATATTATTAAGTTACTTTATCTTAAAAGCATTAGGTATAAACAATTCGTATTCTCGAAGCGAAAGCCTCAAGGGATGGTGTTTGAATAGAAATGCGAGTAAATAACACTATCGTGTTGAATTCCCTGTAATTCTTCACTCGACTGTCAAACGCTCGTAAAAGATATTGGAAACAATTTGAGCGATATCTCGCCTCCACGGACGTGTTGCAAAGACACAAAGAAATATGAATAGCGATCTCTTACTCGAACCTCCCTAATGTACTTCGACACTCTCATATTGTTACTGATACTTTCAATTTATTCTTTTTATACGAGATACGATCTTTATGCTCCCATCCCATTGACTTTTTGTATTAAGGATGATACACGTTAGACCGTTCCGTGTCCGGGCCGGCCCGTTTTCTAGTACAAGAAAACGACGGTCGTCGCGCGTCCGTCGATTTCTTGTACTACAAAACGGGCTGGCCCGGACACGCAAGGGTCTAGCGTGAATCATCCTTTAGGCTTTCACGATACGGCGGAAAGCGGGCCGGAAATTGTTCTCTTCTATGCCCAATTTAAGGGAAACGACTGTCCAAATGTAATTTAAATAAACGGTAAATTAACTTGCAGTAAAACTCTAACAATAACACTCAACTTCGCGAACGGGCAATTTGGGGCCAGACCAAAATGTGGAATAATATTTCTGTAGAAAACGTCGCGAGATTTCTCTTTGGTTTGGACGTTTCGGTAAATCTCAAGTAAGTACCTGCCTTCTTTTTGCAGATGACAAACGGGCTGAACTTGACAACACATTGTGGCCATCTGAGCTTTGTATTTATTTACACAAAGAAAAAGTAAAATATATACTCACACGCTGAAATTTGCTGAGCCAGAATATACTCACGCTCTACATTATTGCACATAGCCTCCGGTGTTTTGTCCTTTACTTATGTATAAGCATCCTTAACCTTTCCCTTCAAAAATGTTATATTTTTCCCACTTGCGTCCTAAACAAATACTTGCTCGTAGCTTCTGCTCAAAATCATTGAGTTCGGGTTCTTGGCAGCGAGATGTTTGCTCGCGTGATTGCGGTACTGGCCTTCCGGCAGCTGGCCACCAAATAACTTAATCTCTTCAGGTATTTGCTTAACTGGTTGTACCGTCTTTTTACTACCCACCATTAATTTAGACGTCGTAGTGAGTGCTGGTTACCCAGTGCTAATTGAGTGGTAGTAAGTCATACAACTTAGTAATTTGTCGAATTTGTACAGGTGAAATAGACCTGTTGTCAATTTTAATAAGAAAATGTATTAACCCAGTTACATATGCTTGTAACAAGGTTCCTAAAATATAGGTATAATAAAAAAATATATTGTAGTTCAGTAAAACATAAATTGTATAGGATGACAGTTTTCTATGAGCAGACATCTGCTGCCACTGTATTAAATGTTAACATGGGGTGCGCTTCTACTCACATAATTTTTGACGTCCTATCACTCGAAGTCCGAAAATGTTTCTCATACAGTTCTACTCCATAATAATCATATTTCATAAATGGTCGTATTGCTATCATAACTCCTAACCATTCGAACTCAAAACGCCAATAGTCATACCATACAGTTTTAATATCCTAATATTTATCATCATAACTTTTTTAATCATAAATATTATTTATCCGTAGTTATTGCCTAAATTCATAATGTTAGTTATCATAATTTCCTTCATACTACAATTTATTTTCATAAGTGTTTTTAATCCGCGTCATTTAAATTCCTAGTGTTAATAATCATACTGGCAAGTAAACATTTTTTAGGGTTCACTTGTGTCATTTAGAGCGGAAATATACACCAAGCGTTCGCGGGGTGCCGTCGACACGCTGTTGTCAAGTAGCTGTTAATTTGACAATGGCACGCTGCTGTCAAGTAGCTGTTAATATGACAATGTACCTACGGTCATAGGTGGTTAGGTTAGGGTTCATTTGCGTCCCTCAAAGCGGATATAGGAATCCCAAGGAATTTATATAGTTCCTTAGTACCTAATGACATTATTACCAGTAAAATTATGAAATACGTTCCATATGAAGGAAATTGTGAAAAACAAAATTAGAAATGACAGTATCACTCGCAAAATTATGAAATACCTATGTCCTTTATGCACGAAACTGTTATGAAAAACAAAATTATGACTCCAGACATGTTCTGAGCAGTGAAATTATTAAAAAAAAGAAGTATGACAAATGACCCCGTGACTTCGGTTGTTAGTAAAAGAAATTTATGAGCAAAAAAGTATGAGTACGAATTTTATGAAGAGTGATCATTAGGAGAACGAATAGGCAGTACAACAGAAAATAGGACGATGAATTTTATGTGAGCCAATATGGATGGTTTACAGGTTAGTTACTCGTAAATGATGCAAATGCTTCGTGTCAGATTAAATAAACAACAACTGTTTAATTATATTCTGATATTGTTTAAAAAAGCTGCAATATTGCTGCTAGTAAGGTAATTTCATGCAACTTACTTCGAGACTAAGTTATTTAATTAGCTCGCAACTTTTTAAAACAGGAAAAACATAGACTATTCACTCTTGCCTATTTATGGCAAGAGTGAATAGGCATTTTCTAGATGAGCTCGCTTCACAGTCGGCCTCATCTTTGCCCCCTGGCTAGATGCTGGCCAAGAGCAATCCCATTATTAATATAAAAAAAAACAAGACGAAGATCGTACATTAATCAATAACCATATCAAAGATCGTGAAAAGGTCCTAATTTATGTAGCGTGTCTGTCTGTGTCGACCTGACCCAACGCTTCACGACTTAGAACAAGATTATACTAAATCTTTCTATCTAATAATATTAATTAATGAACAAGGCTTTATGAGCTTAAGAAAAAATTGTCATGAAAGAAATTGCCAGCCGGTAGGTATTTTCTTCTCAGCATCATTGAAATTCGCATCAAATTACGAAATGTAAGCATGTACCATTGTTTTGCAAGACTACGCGCCTTAAAACATGTTTCAGGTTGAAATATACGATTTAATTTTGCTATCGAAAAGGTTAATTTATTAGAATCAAAAGGTCCTAAGAATCTTTCGAAAACATGTGACATACGCTATTTTGGATTGTAAGAGTAGGTATATGTTTTGGCTAAGTCTGGAGCCGAGGAGGTCGAGGGCCGGCAGTGGTTGACGCTGCCTCATTAATTTCTAGCGACCAGCGGCCGCGTGAGAGTGACAGAGTCGTTAGTCACGCACCGTGTTGCCTTCAGCGCGACACTGTCTGTTATCGAACCTTTAGAACAATATCTGACCAGGCTTGAAACAAAGCAGCCTTTTCGGCAATGAAATAATGATAATCGACTAAATTGACGTCTACAAGATTGCGATTCTCTCTATCTTACATGATACGTACTCGGTGAACGATAAAATATATTACGTATACCATCCAAATATTGAATTGTAATGTAAAAATGTGCAACACGTCCGTCAAATTCCACCTTTATATGAATCCACATATCCGAACTAATGAGTCCATTCTTCAAGAGCTACATATCAAGCAGAGGTTATCAAGTACAGTACAAGCTCGCATTTTGACTTTCTTTGGGCACGTATCGCGGCGCGGAAACGACTATGTCGAACGCCTGGTAGTGCAAGGCAAAGTCGAGGGCACCAGATCACGTGGAAGATCGCCGATGAGGTGGACGGACCAAATAAAAGCCGCCGTTGATGGTTCCCTTCACGAATGTTCCAGGAGGGCGGCAGTTCGCGAAGAATGGCGTTGCGTTGTCAAACAGGCCACAAAATCAACGTGACGACCACGACCACTCTGTCAAGAGTGTAATGCCAAAGAAGAAGAAGAAGATGAATCCACATGGTTGCTTACAAATACCTATGATATCCACGCTGTCTCAACTTCGTTCCGATTTTGTTCGTTACATTAAATAACAGTCAATGTCAAGCTGACATCAATACAACACGTGGCTAACGAGTCTGTCACTCTCACGCGGCCGCTGGCCGTTGGAAATTAATGAGGCGGGCGTGAGCCGCTGCCGGCCCCCGACCTAGCCGGGCTTAAGAACTCAAACTGTAAAAGAATTTAAAAAAATTAAGAAGTATCAGTGTGTTTGTGCGCAAATATATTCGTCAAAACGAGCGCGTGCCCGTGCAACGCAATCTAATCAAATAAAAATATGGAATGCGAAACCTAAGCTTCAAATCATCACCATCAGCCTATATACGCCCTACCATCTGCTGGGCACAGACCTCCTCTCATTGATCAGAGGGGAACCGTCTGATATTCTAGATGTCTCTATCAGTCAAAGAATAATATTTATAAAATAATATGTGCATAATAAAGAACTAGACTCCTCAGTCTAGTTGCTTATTTTGCCCATTATATGGTAGCACGAGTATGTATACCTAATGATAATTTTAATGGTAAGTAATTATCCATGTACGTCTCATGGCAACAAGGGCGGCATAATAAAACTAACCATGAACTAAACGTAACTGGGTGTTCATGAAGGCGTTACAGCTAACGGTCTATCCGGCGGAAGTGTTATGTGGATCGTCTGGAAGGAAGACATTGTCTAATAGTGAACGAAGTCTTAAAGGTGATTACGAAGGAAGATTAACGTCGATTTAGTCTGTATTTTTCCTTATCTGGTTAATAATGGATCTATTTTTAGATATTCCGCGCATGTATTTTTGTGTTAAATTGCTCTTCTGTTACCCTATTGGTAACAATCGATTATTGGTCAGATCTAACACGTGCGAATTTTATAAAATAACCCTTTACTTAACCAAAAAAACTAAAAAGTCATCTAAAATGGATAATTGTATTGAATAGGTACCAATGAATTTAATCGAATTTGACCGCATCTTAGGTATATTACTTAATAAAACATCCAGTCGTTTCGGGCCCTTTTCGATTATTGTGTTATTGGAATTCAATCACAGCAATCATCACATCAGCATCAATTCAAGCACAAAAGCGTTTACCTACAATTTTAAGTCTAGCGGTCTATCATTTACACACGCTTTGCTTACGGCTTGACCGTCTCCATAAACGACTTCATTCATTCATTCATTCAAAATGTTGTCTTGCTCGCTTGCTAGTGTTAGCTCGATATGTTATTTTCACAAGTCTCCACGCGTGGAAACTTGTGAGAAAAACATAAAATAAGTATTTTTGTAAACGGATCGTAATTTCAAAAATGTAAGTAATATACTAAAATAATAATATACTAAAATAATACTAAAATCACTATGTGCCTTTCACATTTGAGGAGTTCCCTCGATTCCTCATGGATCCCATCATCAGAACCCAACCCGAGCATGATAAAAATTAGTCTTGAAAATAGAACTTGCTCAACAAACACAGCTAGGAGGACAAATCGCCAAACGAGAACTATTCGTCGTTGAAGAGTTCTGTTCTGATCATCATCAGCAGTTCCACTTCATCAAATGTCACATTTTTGTATGAAAATGCTTGATTTGTTTGTTTGAGTTGTTGTGTTGAAAAATCACTACATGTTTGCCTTTAAGATTTGAGGAGTTCCCTCGATTCCTCATGGATCCCATCATCAGAACTGCGTTTTGATAAAAACGGGCAACTTGGATATATATACTTACAATAAAAAAAACAAAAAAAAACAACCGAATTGAGAACCTCTTTTGAAATCTTAAAAGTCGGTTAAAAATGGTGGTGAAATGGTCAAAAGTGGAAAAGTAAAGGTGGCTTGGATATTTTCTTTTGTGGTAAAGAAACTTGTTTTTAGGGTTCCGTACCCGAAGGTTCCTACAGTTTTCTCGTCCTACAGTCTAGTTTGCTACAATACTAGAGTAGAATTTTCTCTGTCCAAAAGCTTCCGAAATAAAGCCTTTCAAAGTTTTTTTTTCGAACTTCGCAAACTTTAAAAGGTTTTATCTGAAGAGACAATTCTAGTATCATGTTGTAGCAAATTTTATTTACTTTAAATACGGTCTGAAATGGTTCTCAATTTTTTAATCAGTCAAAATTGAAAAATCCAACACCACAGGTGGGATTTGAACCCACGACCTCTGGAATCCGTCCATTGCTCTGTTGCGTGGGTTCAAATCCCACCTGTGGTGTTGAATTTTTCAATTTTCACTTTGATTATAAAATTGAGATTTTCGCTAGCGGACGCATCCGCTTATCAAACATATTGAAATGGTTCTATCAGTTGGTGTTTTTTCGATTTTAGTCGAAGTTGCTTCTAGAGCTGGAGGTCACAAACTTGAATTATTCATTGGACTAACATCATAAACAAGTCTGCAGAAAATCAGAACTATCGGATTTAACGAAAGCTATGATGTATAAAGTTACTCCACTTGTATAATGGCACCTATATTGATTTTTTCTAAATTAAATTAGATATAT
This sequence comes from Cenopis cana, assembly GCA_951800055.1. Taxonomy (NCBI): domain Eukaryota; kingdom Metazoa; phylum Arthropoda; class Insecta; order Lepidoptera; family Tortricidae; genus Cenopis; species Cenopis cana. Next base: position 14,963,761 of record OX637479.1, on the reverse strand, counting down.
TTGCTCTATAAAAACAATCGCAGAGAATACAGCAGTTTGTACACAAATGTGGTATTCTTAAACAGTAAGTAAAATAAATTAAACTAATGTCATAAAGCGTCATCATGTCTCTAAAACTGACGCAAGCATGGCAAATGCACCTGTCTTTTAAATTTAAATTATCTAAGCGTCGGTACGTAAATGTTACACACGAAAATGTTTTAAAACCAGTTTTAAACCCAATTTCCGTGAAAAGTCACAGTTGGAGCGAGTTAGGATTGTTATAATGTTGCTGGGGTCTGTTTCAAACGTGCGCTAATGCTTGCAGAGTTAGCACTGGTTTACCAACCACGTTTACTAGCTGTTTATTAAGAAACATAAACAACGTGTACCTAAACCAAGTCATATAGTATATGTGACGTTACGACTTCAAACTTTAAAGCGTTTGCTATTTAGAACCAACTCACGTTTTACGTTATCAATGCCTTTTATAAGATAAATTTGGCAAACCCGTTTAGCCCTAATAGATTAAAATTAATTATGTATGAAAAGGGTTCAATTCTGGTACCTTTATCAGCCATGCCATTTTTAGTAGGTAATGGCTAGAATTTTTAATTTAAACTTCAGCAGCAATGAGGTAAAAATAACTAGACTAAGAAAAGCTATCGAAAATAAAATTACTCGGGAGTTAAAAGCGAGCCAAGCAGGTTTATGAGAAAATACTGAAACAGAAATATATTGGTCACTAAAAATGCCACTTAGCCGATTGAATATTAATCCCCGTACCCTTGCCGAAGGCAATGAAAATCTAATGTCTTACTTAATATGAATTTACGGTTTCGGTTTTATTAGTATTATAAAATTATAGAGGCCAGTAAGAATACCAGGCTGTAAAGTAAAATAATCTAATTTGCCCGATGCTTACCAAGTTCGGTTTAGTGTCGAGAACAGCAAAGTGTACAAGCAATTACTACGGTTCCCGCAGCCGGGATATATTGTAGTAAATAATTAACGAATACAGCCACTATTAGGACACGACCCATTCTCATATGCCCGAATATTAAGTTACATGGGTCCTCCGTGTTTATAGTGACAAACACGCGTTACGGTCTATCTACTCTACTCTGCTATACTTCCTACTCACCCACACCCCACACTGCTCGAGCTTCAAACGACATTTTTGAGATTAAAAATTCACGGTGTGTCTAAGGGCTGTATTATTTGAGCTAAACAGGAATTTTGTTCGCTCTAAGCATATTTGTTTTGGAGAGCGATTTCCCTAATAACTTCTGAACGTTTACCGAGAAAATTGGCGACCCGCCTCGTTAACGACACTTGGATTTTTTCTGCATGTCGTCTCGGGGGAAACATATTTCTATTCCTGTATAGCCAGTATATGTTAGTACCGCAATGGCACTTTTACAAGTCAAACCCTACTAGAACTCTATTCCCACCAGTTTGCGTATTTGAAGACAATTACCTACCAACTACGACTTGCCTACAGATCCATATTTCTTAGGTGCACGAGTACATATAGACGAGTAACCCGACAAATTTTAATCAACGATTCTAGTGCCTTTTTGGACAAAAAAGTAATACAAACATTGGTGGATAAAGCCTAATTTTCGAGATATTAAATTGTTTCGAAAATCCTCAATTTAAAAAATCTCAAGGGTAACATGCCTTAATAATATGACGTAGGTAACCACACACACAAACGCAACGCGGAAGCGGTAATAGAAAACTTACCTGCCAGATGCCATCATTTTATGTACGTATAAAGCGTGCCACATACTGCAGCGGCCTGCGATGGCGGCCGCGGCGGCGGTTAGTTGTGTACTGTGCTGTGACTTTCCTAACATTCATTTAGAGACACGAGACCTGGATTTTCATACTGCCAACCGGCCACCAGCGCAGGCCGCTGCATTTTTTCATACAAACGTTTAACCCTTTTTTCGCGCCCTTAGGGGTTGAATTTCATAAAATTCTTTCTTAGTGAGTAGTTACGTCATATAAGAAACATTTTGTACAACATTCAAGCTTCTGCGTTAAGCAGTTTCGGCTCTACGTTGATAAATGGCAATCAGAACATTGCCTTTTAAATATTTATGTATATTAAATCAGTTTTGGACTCTTTAAGAAACGAGAGTGCTTAAAGGCGTTATCAACGTTTATGTTCATTTGTCTTTAATCTTATAAATTGTGGAGATGAAAGTGGCTCGTCGAATATAATAAAGCGCAAAGGAATAGCATTGAAGAGGTCCCCAGAAGCAAGGAAATAGATGTACACGTGCCGATAAAACATTACAGCATACCTATGAGGCAATGTGAGATTGTATTTCAGCTTCTACGCAGTAAATAGATAAACGCGTACCTAAAAGATGAAAGGAAAAGCTTACCTTAGTATTCGTTGCTTTTTTATTACATCAGTTCGAACCAAATTAGTTTCCTGATTGTTTATACAAAAGCAAGATTATGCTTTCGCAATGATTAATTCTATTCGCCTCGGAGTAAATTACAGGCAGCGGGAATGTAATCCGTTTTGGAAATTGAAGGGGAATACAGATCTTCGACACAATAGAACAGATCTTGAGTAATGTGTAATCTGCGTAGTAAAATCTAAAACGGGTCCGTTCAAACAACGTCATCCTTTGTTCTCGTAATAAACTGTCAGGGCACAAAAGAATTTCGCAGACATTGGATCCTGGAGCCATCTCACTGAAATTTACCGCTTTTGTCACACACTAACGGGATACCCTATTATTTTGATTGTTCTGTGTTGCCGATACAGGTTCTTACGATTGTAATGGCGTTGCTTTTGCGGTTCCTTATTATATCACATTTACAACATCTAGGAACAGTAGGAACAATACTAGTAGCTTACTGACATTGGCAATATTTTCTTATGATACTAACACAGATGAGCTGAACTTGCCGTTGAATGGTCGACTTCTTCCTTTTCAAATACTAAAATGAAATGAAAAATTCTCGAACATATATCAACGATAAATACAAAAGGGAATTGTTTATGGAAGCTCAATGGCGCGTTGAGCCGAAGGTGGCAAATCACTGGCCGTTTCCGGAGGCCTCTTCGGAAATTGAGAAAGTCTCCGCCCTTGATGTCACTAAGTCATGATCAGGGAAAAAGTTCGCTGATCTGCCGGAATTCCCTGCGATTAGCGTTATTTTCGCTCTCAGAAGGTGACAGATTCTTAATTACATTGATTGTCGCTGATATTGGGGATATACGTGATTTTGGAATCTGTCATGTCAACTTACAAATTTGTAGGTAATTTAAATTGGAACGCTGAGATTTTGAAACAAGCAATTTCTTTGAAGGCTTCAGCGGTCAGTGTCTGGAGTTGAAAAATAATATTCTAGTAAAAGGTAATGTTGTTAACGCTCATATGAGGCTTCGTCGCTTTTAGCTGATGGATTTAAAAAGTTATTTCACGCTTACTTTATAATCCTAATTGTACGTTCACTTACCTACCTGGTAAATAATAAGATGTTTAGCTAGTAATATATGTAATGAAGGCAGCAACAAACACGTTGTTTATGGATGGTGACTAATGAATCGTGAAATGGATAATGTAAGCTAAATTATGCAAAATATACAAAACGGTTAAATCATAAAGACCTCCTCATGCAATAATAATTTAAAACATGTGCTTGTGCAATGGTTTAAATAATAACAAGCATTTATTTACGTTTATATATACAGTGCAGGTTTTCAACCCAACTTAATGCTTTTGTTTTCTTTGTATCCAGTTAACATAATACTTGAGAGAATTATTTCCAGCTTATAGATAGATAGATATATAATTTCACAATATATAGGAAATGCTATGTATACTTACTTGTACATAGTTTTTCTTATAAGCTGGAAATTGTAATTACTTATTCAGTTGGGGGTAAACAAGATGGAAATTTTTAACGCTGTTTTGATGGGATGTGCCTAATTTTTAGGGTTCCGTACCCAAAGGGTAAAACAGGACCCTATTACTAAGACTCCGCTGTCCGTCTGTCTGTCTGTCGGTCTGTCTGTCACCAGGCTGTATCTTGTGAACCGTGATAGTTAGACAGTTGCAATTTTCACAGATGATGCTTTCGCTATAACAACAAATACTAAAAAATAACTTGATATTTTTTATCGTTTTTATACGCAACGGATATTTTACGGAACCCTTCGTGCGCGAGTCCGTCTCGCACTTGACCGGTTTTTTTAATATATAGAAGATACCTAGTAAAATGTTCATGTTCTCGTAGGGGACATTTCTTTATTTTTAATAAGAAACAAAGCTGCATTCTAAGATTTTGAAAAAAAAAAAATGCGACGAGTTAATGCTTAATTCTAGTTGCAATTTAATTCGCGAATGTACCTACCCATGAATGTATGTAATCCGACATTGACGCGTAACATAGGCGTGATCAACAAATACGTTTCCAATTTGTTTGTAATTCTGTCGTTCCGTAGATACTCGCCTGTGATAAATGATCACGATCGTTTCTGGATATGTTATGGAAATGTGTAGGCGACTGTTTGCCAATACCTGGCGCAATATTTATTGCGGACGCGTTGCCATGTTCGATTGACAGCCACCAAGAGAGGCCTGTTTACGGGCCGGGCTTACGATTTATACCAGCCATGTGCGTGTAATATAACAGATAACTCAATTTATGGCACTAAAACTTGGCTGTATTGTTTTGTCCTCGTACCTACCTATATCAACTAGAATAGAATTATGATGATTAGTGCGGCCTTCCTCCGCGTATATTGCCACGGTTTTGCAGCAGAGAAGATTCCATACAATGTTACTCACTATTATGAAATTGTCGGCCACGACAAATTATGCTAAATTATTCGCACATACATTACCCATATTTGAATCATAATGTAGCTTCGTCTTTAAATGTTTGCGATAAGTTGCAAAGAGATAGTATTTCACGTATTTAGGTACTGCGTCTAGCATCCTCTTGGAAAATCCTAGTAGTTCCCAACGTGCATCGGAAAACAGGTGCTTTGTATTCTTACTAACTAGATAAACTGTTGCCTGTTGTATTGTGTAATAAAAATATATCATCATGTATTTCTCACACAAACAATTTATTATAACATTTATAACTGGTATGTTATAAAGTGGTAGTATTAAATTTGCTCTGTCCTTAGTATCAGACTGGTTGCAAAGTGACACAGAAATATCACGGGCCACCGCATGCCGCTCGATAACAAATTGGAAATTGGATGAACGAGGAAAATAGTAAATAAAATTTTCTATATCCGATTCAATTACTTACGTTTCTGTACCATCTTGGTTCGCCTGCCCTTAAATTTGGACCCGTAGAAAGGTTATACTTATTTACTAGGGTATATGTTAAAGGGTAGCATTTAACGAACCACCAAATTAATTGCCGAATGATGCCCTAAAAAATACATTCGATTACCAAAAATACTAGATTCGCACCAAATTTTCAACTCCATTTAAATATAAAGTGCAACTCGAAGAAGTAACATGTCGATAACCTATTAAATTAAATTGTTACCAAATAAATTAGTCTCTACCCAAAAATACTTAATGATCACCTAATTTCAAACACCAAATTTCATATAATTCGCATCCAAATATAACTGGGATCGTAATCCTATTAAAATTAATTACACCCAAATAATTCTTTCGATACCCAGAAATACTACATGATCACCTAATTTCAAGCGTCATTTGTTTCATCAAATTAATATCTAGTCTATAATACCGGATCTACGCAATGTAAGAAACGCAAGCGTCATGTTTCGGATTCATCGAGCGACATGTGTCGGACCGACACGCGACATGTTCGGGCTCATCGAGCGACATGTTTCGGACTCACACGCGACATGTTTCGGATCCAGCGACATGTCTCGGACCCATCGAGCGACATGTGGGTGTCATCGAGCGACATGTTTCGGACTCACACGCGACATGTTTCGGATCCAGCGACATGTCTCGGACCCATCGAGCGACATGTTGGGGTCATCGAGCGACATGTTTCGGACTCACACGCGACATGTTTCGGATCCAGCGACATGTCTCGGACCCATCGAGCGACATGTTGGGGTCATCAAGCGACATGTTTCGGACTCACACGCGACATGTTTCGGATCCAGCGACATGTCTCGGACCCATCGAGCGACATGTTGGAGTCATCGAGCGACATGTGTCGGACCGACACGCGACATGTTCGGGCTCAGCGAGCGACATGTTTCGGACTCACACGCGACATGTTTCGGATCCAGCGACATGTCTCGGACCCATCGAGCGACATGTTGGGGTCATCGAGCGACATGTTTCGGACTCACACGCGACATGTTTCGGATCCAGCGACATGTCTCGGACCCATCGAGCGACATGTTGGGGTCATCGAGCGACATGTTTCGGACTCACACGCGACATGTTTCGGATCCAGCGACATGTCTCTGACCCATCGAGCGACATGTTGGGGTCATCGAGCGACATGTTTCGGACTCACACGCGACGTTGTGGTTACCGAGTGACATGTTTTGAACTAACACGCGACATGTTCGGGCTCATCAAGCGACAAGTTTCGGATCCAGCGACATGTCTCGGACCCATCGAGCGACATGTTGGGGTCATCGAGCGACATGTTTCGGACTCACACGCGACATGTTTCGGATCCAGCGACATGTCTCGGACCCATCGAGCGACATGTTGGGGTCATCGAGCGACATGTTCCGGACTCACACGCGACATGTTTCGGGTCCAGCGACATGTCTCGGACCCATCGAGCGACATGTTGGGGTCATCGAGCGACATGTTTCGGACTCACACGCGACATGTTTCGGATCCAGCGACATGTCTCTGACCCATCGAGCGACATGTTGGGGTCATCGAGCGACATGTTTCGGACTCACACGCGACGTTGTGGTTACCGAGTGACATGTTTTGGACTAACACGCGACATGTTCGGGCTCATCAAGCGACATGTTTCGGATCCAGCGACATGTCTCGGACCCATCGAGCGACATGTTGGGGTCATCGAGCGACATGTTTCGGACTCACACGCGACATGTTTCGGATCCAGCGACATGTCTCTGACCCATCGAGCGACATGTTGGGGTCATCGAGCGACATGTTTCGGACTCACACGCGACGTTGTGGTTACCGAGTGACATTGTAATGTTATTCGGCGTCACCTCTAGCTAGTGCCTAGCTTACTTACCATACTGCATGAAAATGCCAATAACTAAAACCTAACTAACTGAATGAGATAAAGGTCTGAGATATCGGGGAAGGGTGATAAAATAAACAATGAATTATAGTTTAAGTCAAAGATGGTTTATTAATCAGTATTATTTTGAATTTAATCGAAACTCTTGATTATTTAACCGAACCAAACTAGTTGTAGCTTAATTCGATGTTCGCTTTACTTGACCTAGGCCAACGTTAGGGAGGGAAAAGCAAGCGAACTCAAAGAAAAACCCTCCTGCCAGTATTATAAATATGTACACAAAGTAATCAATCACATGAAATAAGAAAACAACTATTATAATCCAAGCTCACTAACGTAACTACGGATAAACAAAACATTTGGATTATGAACGCAATACATTCTTAAGGTAACTATCGTACATTTAAACATATCAATTACTATTTATCTGAATCAATTTATTGTACCAAAAATTGATAGGACTTTATAATAACTTCAAAATCACTCAATGTTGAACGGTATCAGATTCACAAGACATTATACACATTGCAGGGGAAAATTAATGAATAAAATATAAATTTACACACAATTGTGGTATGTCCTCGTAGGACGAGTGTGATATTTACAAGTCGTTACTTTCTACGTACTTGTACAGATTAATTTCGATCAAGGGCTCGAACCCTGAGTTAATTACCAGACCACACAATTTATACACTCGACTTATACTGACACGAGATTCGAACTCGTGAACCACTGTTGTACGCTATGAGAGTAACAATCTCAATGTAATTAATTATTTAGTCAATCAGTCACGGACTGAATATGTCACACAATCTACATCTCATAATATTAGATCGACAATGTTTTTATATTTAGAATTTAAATGGCAAGATCGTCGTTTAGTTAATGAAATCGTTTATTCGAATATCAGCCAGTGATAATGTATAATCACATAATTATTAGATCAGATTCCTTGTTCTCTCTCCCACAGATATTCACTTGTTTGTAGTTTAACCTGTATTTTATGTAGGTCACATGGGTAACCGCGTGAGTTATTTATCAGGTAACCGATTCATTATAACTTGCGACGATCTCTCAAACACCAATAAAATCAACGGTAAACTTAGATGAGATGGAAATTGAAGATCCATAACATTTTTATAAAATACAACCAAATATCAAAATTCACAATAAAACAAAATCGATGAATCCACTTAATCATTCGGTTCAATATTTATCACAAATTAATGTAATTAGCATTTAACTTCATTTGATCTGCAGGAAAAGAAACCAATTAAAAAGAAAGGTCCGAATGACAAAGTTTAGTTCATAATTTAGTAATTACTTAACTTGATTCGCTCGCCAGATCTCCAACCGCTCAGCTTCACTGACTTATAACTTTTAGATACTCAATTAAATAGAGAATATATTTATAAGAAAAAAATCTAGAATATTGCCGAGGCTTTGCGCTCCGCTCTCCACAACTTCACCCTTCCGTGTCCCAAAATCCAGTGTCCATGTTACCACCCCCCCTCACGTCAGGAAAACCTTTATTATACAATGTTATCCCCAATTTGGCTTAAAGATAATTTAAACTTAATTACAATGACATAAGGTTATCTTATCGCAGACGCTTGGTTGCTCTGTCCTGCCTCGCCTGCTCTCGCAGCGAAGATAGCGCCGTCTCGTTCACATGGCGTGGTCATTCCTTTCTCACAGCCCCAACGCTTGCGCATACGTAATTGCGAACACGTGTGAAGATTTGCCTGTAATACGAGATTTGAAAGCAACGTAATTCCTGTATAAAGCTAAACTAGAAATATCTCGTCGGTCAAGGTAGTAGAACTCAACTTCGCTTGTATATTAGTTTTGTGTGCGCAATGACTATCTTGTTTACAAACGATTCTACGAACTTAGAGCCCTTAAAACCACTCCACTTGTTCAAAGCAATAAAATATCGTGGTATTGTTTTTAGAACTATCCTAAGGGTCATAAATTTAGGATTTTATTTGTTTCTGCTATTTTTCTACAGTATTGATGTTTCCCAGAATGTGGCACTCGTTTACTCACTAAGATATCCCTTTTTTTTCCCCTCTGAACCTATAATAGGTATTGGTACATGTAATTTAAGGTTTGCTACGTAGACATCATGGTAATCCGGTACGGTTGCCATCTCATCCCCCTCTCTGTAGACAGTTAAAACGTAAACTTTTACTTTCTACACCAATTAGAATTGAATCACCTGAACTTAATACCTTTTACCCCTATTCTAAATCTAACGAGACCTACTCCCACAGTAAACCTCCTAACTTTTCCTATCTGAATAGGTGCGCTTGTTTTACAATGACTTCTGTCGCCTTAAATATAGAGGAAAATAAAGCAATCTTAGTGACGGGCCTAATCTGTTGCTGTCTAACTTCGCCTGTATATTACTACTACCTGAGTATAATAAAAGGATAACCGTCGATGACGTTATAATGTAACATGATCCCAGCATAAGACTGAGCATATTGCATGTGAAATGAAAATTTTGATGTGAAATATTATTATCATTGAGGCTCAAATTAAAACTAGCTTGAACAGACAATGTACTGTCTTAGCCATACGTTCCCAGAGTCATTTCCTCACGGAGCGGATCTATTTTGCTATAATGATCCTATGCCCCGTCGTGTGGGGGCAAGGGTCTATTAATTCTCGAGCTAAGCTGCGTCCAGCCTAGGTGGAGGCGCAAAATATTCCCCTCCTAAGTGTAAATGTTACAACGATAACAGGGCTAGCCTGTGCCTCTGGTAACGCCAGTAAACTTCCAAAACTGTTTCGTTTGCTACCCACGTACGGGGAAGAGGGTGCCCATAAGATAAGTAGCTACGTAGCTGGTCCCATCTCTGCCTATTGCTAGAGATCGCCATATATGTAAGGGTTGACTGAGCGCGTAGCGCTAGTGATATAGGTATGTGCAAGCACAGTTTGTGTTTCAGTGATTTATAGACCTCATTTGTTCCTTGATTAAGAATGCATTCTCTGTTTAATGAATTATAGATATATCTTTATAGCTTTTGTGTAAGAGGTATAGCTTTATAGCTTTTGTCTGAGAGTGGCCACTCTATGTCAACCCTTGCGCACAGAAAAAGGTACACCCAATCCACTGCAGGTCGTATAACCTCCTCGTCTTTCGGCAATTCGTCAATCCCCTAGATTAAAATAGTGGCGTCAGATTATAACAATTTATAACACTGACGTTATGAATACAATTATTCAAATTGAAAAGAAGTTAGAATGTATAGATTAAGTCAAATTATTCAATAGCTATTCAACTAAAATAAGAACCTTGTGATCTTAGAAACTTTCCCCCAGACAGACAGGAACTCTTCTAATATCACGTCAAAACTGCCGAAAGAACCAAAAGCTTTTCTACCTGACCCAACTCTGGTTGTCTATTGGATGGCTAGATTATCTAGGTATTACTAAAAGGAAAATATTTCAAAAGTTAATCATCGCCTGTTCAAGCAAAATAGCGTAATGGCTATATTTATTACCTTTTTTTTTTGTTAAGACAACAATGTTTTTTTTTTCTTAAGTGCCTCAAATAAAATTGACAGTACTGAATATTGTGGAAATAATATATATTTGCTGTAACCGGTTAAGACATTCTTTTATTTAAAGGTAAACGAGAAATGTACGACCATGTTTTTTTATACTACGACTGTGGCAAACAAACGTATGATCCGCCTCAAACTCCAAAAATGTCACATGCGCGTTGCCAACTCTTTATAAAATTTGAGGATTCACTGTGTTGACAGTATTGTCAGGAAGGCGCTATTACTCTCATATGTATAAAATGGAACGAAACGAAATAATTTATTCCAGACAAAGTCCATCGATTACTTTACATTAAGAAATTGAAATTAAATTTAGATACAACAAATAAGTTAAAATTATTAATAATATATATGGCAAAAAACTTTTATGTAATTTGAATTAGTTTCCTGCCAGCTCTGACGTAAATTTTGAAATGTAATGCAGTTAAATAGTTTCATTTCCCGAGTGTTTCCTTTTTTTTTCTCTTAGCAGTTTATTATATACATATTTTATCTAGCATTCAACACATTACTAACAATTATCAATAATCAAATAAATCGCAACAGTGACACTGGTGTGCTGAAAATCTGTCATTAAAATTATTGCTAATGTAAAAAATATTTCCAATGAAATTCCGCTACATGTCCTATGGTCATATATTCCTTGTCGGTGGTCGGGCTTTAGATATTATATGAATGTAGCCTCTCTCATATGTTTGTTTATTTTTCGCAAAGAGACCTCTTAACTTATTAGTCGCCGCTAAAATTCACTTATCATACTCATCATTCATCGTCTTTCAATATACCACACAGTAGACTCTGGCCAGAGATTTTTTTTCTTTCACGTCTTAATCTATTTTTTTTCTGAAGTTCTCATAACTATAATCATTAATTTATTCATTAGGTACATCCCAAAAATCATTCAATACCACATCTTAAATCTTTACACCACTATCCAGGGCGTCCAAGCCATGCGATTACTTAAGTCAAGAGGTCTTTGTCAAACATCTCTATGATAATAAAATTGTATGTAAATAATCTTCCTTCTTTCTATGTATGACAAAACATATAACGAAATGTTTATTTATATTATTAAGTATATAATAGTTCCATCTTATTTATATAAGTTACAATACTTCCACAAATTCAATACAGCCAAGTTTCATTCACTGAATTTAATATTGACAAAATTCTATTTCACGTTTGTAGAGCCTGATCCCCTTTTGATTGTCAGCCAAATACTTGGAAATTAAATCTAAAACTAATTTATTGCAATAATTAATTATTTGATACAGAGAACAAATACCAAGGAAAAATTTACCGTGATCATGCACGGAGCCTCAGACGGGAATCGAACCCGTGCCGTGAAATTTGATCAAATAATCAAAACAATTTAATAAAATAATTTGATTCGTAATAACAGTTGCAATAATTATTTGAGTAAATTTAAGATGTTTAACAATTTATATAAAAGCAAATGTAATCATTTCATTTACCATAAAATCGAGGAAGTTCTCATAAGTAAATTGATCATGGACGAAAGGCAAATACATACATACATACTTCGTTATTTCCGGATCTCCGTGTTAAATACTTAAGCCCTACTTATTTACGGAGTAATTGAACTATTGCATCAGTTAAGAGCTAAATAACCACGATGCTAACGCCACTGCCCTTATTTATACACTTAGATCTACGATAAGTGCGCCTACCGTCGCAATAGTTACACCTGTCTTGAAATGCGTGTAAGGCATTATTATGTATTGTAATAAACAAAACTAATATTGTGGGAATCTTTACATCTTCTAATCTATAACTAGTGACCCACAGCTGTCACACACGTTCTGGGTTTATCTCATAATGTCATTTTTCTAGCGGCGTCTCTTCCTCAGATGTTGAACAGAATGAAGGCTTCTACCTGCCCAATAAAGTGCATGGACACATTTTAAATTACCACGCGCATCATAATGACGATACTTGGATCTAACTCTATTGTCGTTTCTTGTGTGAAATTTCTAAAATGACCAGTAAAACTAACTGCACCCAATCCTAACAGTCACGTTCACTTAACTCGCCTTACTTTACCTACTACTAAGCCCATTACGTCTTCTTGTATTGCCGAATCCCCAGAATAAAATAACCTATAAATGTAAAATACCTTGAAACCTAAATTTATACCTAGTAATAGTAACAATAAAATTCCTATTGAACAAAATTAAATAAAAGTCAACGGGTATAAAGATCTCACAAAAACACAAGTATTATATCCTAAAAGAAAATTAGTCAATGCACACACAATTCAATGATAAAACAATTATACAATGTCTTGGAATCCTCGTCCGTTCAATGATATACTAAACAACAGTTCACTTGATATAAATGTCTCAAGTCACCCCTCTCAGACCTTAAGAATAGATATACATAGGTAAAAGAGTTTTAATATGCCATTAATGTACTTTTATTCTAATGTATTTATCAAAAAATTATACTTATTGATATAAATACACCACCCCTCTCAGACCTTTAAATTATTAAAATGAACACGTGATCGTCATAATTGGTTAAAATATTAGTTTTCTACGTTGTGTTATTTTTTTTTTACTATTATAGAAGGTTCATTTTACTAGTTGTGTTCCAATAGTTTTGAACACAAAATCTAGAATCCTTGGGCACCGGGCACCACGTGTAATGTTATTCGGCGTCACCTCTAGCTAGTGCCTAGCTTACTTACCATACTGCATGAAAATGCCAATAACTAAAACCTAACTAACTGAATGAGATAAAGGTCTGAGATATCGGGGAAGGGTGATAAAATAAACAATGAATTATAGTTTAAGTCAAAGATGGTTTATTAATCAGTATTATTTTGAATTTAATCGAAACTCTTGATTATTTAACCGAACCAAACTAGTTGTAGCTTAATTCGATGTTCGCTTTACTTGACCTAGGCCAACGTTAGGGAGGGAAAAGCAAGCGAACTCAAAGAAAAACCCTCCTGCCAGTATTATAAATATGTACACAAAGTAATCAATCACATGAAATAAGAAAACAACTATTATAATCCAAGCTCACTAACGTAACTACGGATAAACAAAACATTTGGATTATGAACGCAATACATTCTTAAGGTAACTATCGTACATTTAAACATATCAATTACTATTTATCTGAATCAATTTATTGTACCAAAAATTGATAGGACTTTATAATAACTTCAAAATCACTCAATGTTGAACGGTATCAGATTCACAAGACATTATACACATTGCAGGGGAAAATTAATGAATAAAATATAAATTTACACACAATTGTGGTATGTCCTCGTAGGACGAGTGTGATATTTACAAGTCGTTACTTTCTACGTACTTGTACAGATTAATTTCGATCAAGGGCTCGAACCCTGAGTTAATTACCAGACCACACAATTTATACACTCGACTTATACTGACACGAGATTCGAACTCGTGAACCACTGTTGTACGCTATGAGAGTAACAATCTCAATGTAATTAATTATTTAGTCAATCAGTCACGGACTGAATATGTCACACAATCTACATCTCATAATATTAGATCGACAATGTTTTTATATTTAGAATTTAAATGGCAAGATCGTCGTTTAGTTAATGAAATCGTTTATTCGAATATCAGCCAGTGATAATGTATAATCACATAATTATTAGATCAGATTCCTTGTTCTCTCTCCCACAGATATTCACTTGTTTGTAGTTTAACCTGTATTTTATGTAGGTCACATGGGTAACCGTGTGGTGTATGTCACACCCTAATAACTCAGCTGATCACAGCTGATCACAGCTGATACACATCTGATGGAAACTTAACTAATATTAACCTTTGTACCTTTTCTCAGAACAAAGGAATGCGAGAGACCTTGATATTGATTCCAAGAAGATAGTATTACCATATGTTCTATTTCGCATACCAAACTGTTAGTATAAAAGCAGTGTAATTGTTACTCAATAAATCAGTATTTCCTCGAGTCTCGTCTTATCATTATTACCCGTAACGCTCCACATCTCATGGCGACCCTTCCAGACGGTCTGCGCCAGGCAGCCCCGATATAGTCACCTGGACCGACCAGCCAGCTCCGCCACACCAGCCAGCCAGCACCACTGCGTCAGCCAACCAGCATAGCCAGAAAAGCTATGGGGGGACAGTGCACCAAAACGGACCAGAAAGAAGAAGTTATTATTGCCCAAAACGGAGCCGAAAACAGCGCCAGCACGAAGCAGATAGACAGCA
Organism: Cenopis cana; assembly: GCA_951800055.1. Classification (NCBI taxonomy): domain Eukaryota; kingdom Metazoa; phylum Arthropoda; class Insecta; order Lepidoptera; family Tortricidae; genus Cenopis; species Cenopis cana. Next base: position 14,948,736 of record OX637479.1, on the reverse strand, counting down.
GCACGGCAGCTACATATATCTCCACAGCAGTGCTGATATTACTAGGCGTTATTTTCCTGTACGCCATTTGGAAAAAAATCCATAAATGTCTCACGAAGAAAATTGAGAGACAAGCAGTGGCAGCAACAATACGCAACACCAAGGCGGAACAGAGCGTCTAATCTCCAGTCTACGGCCTGCAGCACGTCAGCAGCATCACCCACACGCAGCGTGAACACCAGCACCAGCCGCGCCGCCGCTCAACAGCCCAGCTGTTCAACAGCTGACAAACAGATGTCGACAGGTACAATTTTAAAAATTAAGTAGTGAATTTGGTGATGTGTAGACTATTTTTGTATTATCTAGTTTAGTTTCGTGGTTCAAGTGCTAGCTAAATTCAAATAATGTACATGTAGCATGACCGAAATTCAAAAATTATATGACCAATTAAAATCACTACAGGAGGATATTAGAAAATTAGGACCAAAACGCCGAAAAGAGGCTATTGGCCAAAATAAACTCCAACAAGTAAAAATTTTATATGGTCAGTATAATCAGTACATAGAAGAATATAGTTCTAAGTTAGAACAATCGGAAATTTCTGTACAGGACAGTGAGTTAATCCAGTCTATTTTAATAAAAATAGAGGAAATTTATAACAAAATTATAAAAACCTACGAGCAAGACCAAGAGCACGGCACCATGACGTCTACCGAAAGCTTTGACCTAAAAACGGCAGTAGCATTGCTACCAGTCATGGACGGTTCAGAGGCCGTCACTAAACAGCTCATAGACGCCATAGAGTTGTACTCTATGATGATAAAAGACTCAGACTCAAAATTATTAATAAATTTCGTCATTAAGACCCGATTAACTCAAAGTGCTAAACTTAGAATATCAGAAAAACATACCAGTGTAAGCGATTTAGTTGATGAGATGAAAATCCACTTATTACCAACAAAATCAGCAACCGCGATACAAACCAAACTATTAACTATTAAACAGGGAAATAGATCTATCGAGCGATATGGACAAGAATTAGAGGAACTATTCGTAAACCTCACGGTAACACAGGCCAATGGAAAGCCGGAGGCCTATAAAATATTACAACCCCTGAACGAGAAAATGACTATAACTAAATTCGCAGAGGGTTTGCGAAATGACAAACTAAGTACCATTATAGCGTCGCGAGGTTACACCTCGTTAAAAGATGCTATACAGGGTGCAAAGGACCAAGAGGTGTCCGTATCTACGCCCAATACGGAGCAACTATTGCACTTCCGGAACAAAGGAAGTTACATCCCAAGGACATACAGGAGCTATTACAATAGGGCTCCAGTGGGTAAATACCCACAGCGTACATTCCCACCGCGTGGTCCGTCATACAAAATACCATGGCGACCTAGAGTGTACACTCAGAGGAAAAATACTCGACCTATACGACCCGCGAATAACTATAACACGCGTACGTATAATAATTACCGCGAAAAACAATCTAACAGGCGACATCACGTTAATACGGTGATAGAAAATACACAAGACGAAAATCACTCGCCTTCGCCGTTACAATTTTTTCGTGAATAAAAACTACATTCTAACTTATAATCATATGAATTCGGTGCAATTTGCAATAAACGACACAGCGCACATATGGCTTATAGACACGGGCGCCAGCCTTAGCGCCATAACATATGACGCAGCAAAATCATCCCGCGCGCGTATGACACCCAGGACGACCCACATCAATGGAGTCGGAGGAAAGATTACGTCACACAGTACAGTTACTTTAAAATTACAAAACGAAAGTAACACATTTCAACATGAATTTCATGTTTTCCCGAAATTACCAATACAAGTTGACGGGATACTCGGACAAGACTTTTTGATAAAATATAAATGTGTCATAAACTACGAAAACGGGACAATCACACTGAACAATAACAACGAATTAATTACGATACCATTAATTTTACAAAATAATGATGACGTCACCATTAACTCAAATCAAATAAAGTTACCAGCTCGAAGTGAATCCATTATAAAATTATCTACAAATTACACGGGGGATTGCGTTATATTGTCAAGTGAAATTGGAGAAGGAATTATTATAGCCAATTCTATAACTAATGCCAAAAATGGAAAAATAACAATTAAAATATTAAACACGCGTGACGAAATCATAACTTTACACAATCTTACACCGGAAATACGACCATTACGTGATTATAATTGTTTTTCATTCGACAAATGTCAAAACAATGCAGACAGAGTAAAATTACTTTTTTCACTTTTAAAATTCGACAACTTCAATAAAGAAGAACAAAATTCTATTGCCAATATTTGTGCAAAATATGCCGACATTTTTCAACTACCAGGCGATTCGTTAAATACCACAAATTTATATGAACAAAAAATACGTTTAAAACCCAACGTATCACCTGTATACAGTAAACCCTACCGGTTACCTCAATCACAAAAATCGGAAATTAAAAAACAAATACAACAAATGTTGGAAAATGACATCATAGAAGAGTCCCAGTCGGAATGGGCAAGTCCTTTACTCCTTGTTCCCAAAAAACCAGACTCAAGCGGAGAAAAGAAATGGAGATTGGTAATAGATTACAGAAAAGTAAATGAAGTAATAGAAAACGACAAATTTCCCCTCCCTAACATTACGGATATCTTGGATTCATTAACCGGTGCTATGTATTTCAGCACTTTAGACCTAAATCAAGGTTATTATCAAATCAAACTTGACCCTGAGAGTAGAAAATATACCGCTTTCATTGCGGATAAACACTATCAAATGAAACGCCTCCCCATGGGATTAAAAACAAGTCCAAATGCCTTTAGTAGAGCAATGACAATAGCTATGTCAGGATTAAATTACATACAATGTATAGTATACCTAGATGACATCATTGTCATGGGTAGAAATTTAGATCAACACAATAAAAACCTATTAGATGTTTTTAAAAGATTACGAAAAGTAAATTTTAAATTAAATCCACAAAAATGCAATTTTTTACAAAAAGAAATTCTCTACCTAGGACACGTAGTAACTCCAGGAGGGATAAAACCCGACCCACAAAAAATAACAGTAGTACAAAATTATCCAGTACCAAAAAACGCTGACGAGGTCAGACGTTTTGTAGCATTTGTAAATTACTATCGAAAATTTATTCCAAAATACTCCGAAATAACCCAACCATTAAATAATCTATTAAAGAAAAATGTAGAGTTCAATTGGACAAAACAATGCGACAAGGCGTTCACAACTCTAAAAATAGCCATCGCCAGCCCACCTGTGTTACAATACCCCGATTTCTCAAGTGATAACACATTCACGATACACACAGACGCCTCGGGCGTGGCAATAGGTTCAATATTATCAAATAAAAATGGATTACCAGTAGCGTACGCAAGCCGACCATTAAACGAGGCAGAAAAAAATTATCCTACAACGGAAAAAGAATTACTCTCGATAGTATGGGCAGTAAAATACTTTCGACCATATTTATACGGACGTACGTTTAGAATTATAACAGATCATCGCCCTCTTATTTATTTATTCAGCATGAATAATCCATCGAGTAGGCTCACTAAGTTTCGTTTGTGCCTAGAGGAATACGACTTCGTAGTAGAATATTTAAAAGGAAAAGATAATGTAGCTGCAGACGCATTATCTAGGATCGAAATTACTAGCGACGAGCTTAAAAATATGACAAAACAAGTCATATCGGTAATGACTCGAGCACAAAGGAAACGTATGGGAGAGCAAAAACAAGTAAATAATTCGAGTAATAAGGATTCCAACTATGACGGGTCTGATCAACCAAGTATAGTGGAAATTCTTAAAAAGCCAAATAATTTGCCAGAATTAAGTTTCAATAAACGAGACTATGACAAAGTAATGAAACAAACAGACTGTATTACCAGTCAGAATAATATTATTGTATACTCGCAATCCTTACTGACAATGTGTGTCGAGCCTAGTACTCTATCGCGTACGAAACGAGCTTTCCTCGCGAGAGAATTAGGTATGTTTTGCAAGGCACAACAAATAACAGAAGTATGCATACTACGTAAACACGACACCGCGTGTATTATTGAGGAGCTAGCTCAATGTATAAATAAATGTAAAACCGGGTCCGGACCCCGATTATGTATAATTAAAGGTGTCACAAAAGTAAGTGATAAGGATGACAAGCGAGTCATATTAAACGACTTTCATTTATTACCGACCAGCGGTCACGCAGGCATTCGACGAATGACCAATAACTTGAAGCGTTACTACTACTGGCCCGGAATGGATAACGACATTATAAAATTCGTAAAAAGATGTGATAAATGTCAAAAACAAAAATTCCATAAATATATAAAACAGCCATTATGTATTACTAGTACGGCAACAGCTTCATTTGATAAGATATTCTTAGATTTATGCGGACCCCTAACAAAGGATACGAATGGTTATTGCTATATACTTACGTTACAGTGCGAGCTCACAAAGTATGTAGAGGCATATCCACTTCTAAATAAGGAGACCGAGACAGTCGCGAAAGCTTTAGTTGATAATTTTATATTGCGATATGGAATTCCTAGAGAAATCGGAACAGATAGGGGAAGTGAATTCATTTCATCAACTATGCGCGACATTTGTAATATTTTAGGTATAAAACAATTGCAATCAACCGCTTACCACCATGAAAGCCTTGGTTCCTTGGAAAATTCGCATAAAGCTCTAGGAGCATTTTTAAGAATACAAACAGACAACCAGGCTCATCAGTGGTCAGATTGGTTGCAATATTGGTGTTTTTCTTATAACACGACAGTGCATTCAGCCACTAAATATACACCATATGAATTAGTATTTGGTAAGTTATGTAATATACCAAGTAATATTATTAATCAAGTAGACCCTATGTATAATTATGATTCATATCCTATAGAATTTAAGTATAGATTACAAAAATCCCAAGAGGATGCTAGAAATAATTTAATTAAGACAAAAATGTGTAGAAAAATAAGTTACGATTCCAAAATAAACCCCATTACCTATAAAATAGGAGATTTAATATTAATCAAAGGGGAAGATAGACATAAAATGGACCCGGTATATAAGGGACCATATACGGTAATTGAAGATCAAGGCACGAATGTAAAAATATTAGCGCTAGGTAAGGAGCACATTGTGCATAAAAATAGAACTAAACCTTACTACACATAAAAAAAACTATGTATAAGTAAAAAAAAAAAAAAAAAAAAGTATTATAACATTTTTAATTTAATTTTTTTCATAATTATCATTAGTTTAGTAATAAGATCATTTAAATTTAGTTTTAATTTTTTCCCTCGTTTACTAACTTTTTTTTTTCCTATAGTAATAATAATATAACCTACTAGTATTATTAAGTGTATTAACTAAGAAAAAAAAAAAAAAACAATGTTTACTTAAAACCATAAATTAATAAATTGATATTCTAACACAATGATCCAACATGATCGTAAATAAACATATTCATTCATTCATAAAATTTATATTACAGTATTTACAATGCTAAAAGGGTTATGCCAATCCATCTGATCGCATACCACCTGTTCTACAACATCTGGACATCTCAAGTTACGATAACAAATAAATATTACTCTGAACCACTCGAGATAATAATGTAACAAAGAAACCTACCATATAAGGAACACGTAATGTAAACATTGTAACTAGTATTAAGATACATTAAGAAACCATGTATACCATAGACTTAAGTTAGTTAAGAAACCATGTAAACCATAGACATAAGTTGATTAAGTTTACAGAAGCCAAAAAATAGTAGTTATGTATTTTACTATTTTTTGTCTCAAAAAAACGGGGAAGCTGTGGTGTATGTCACACCCTAATAACTCAGCTGATCACAGCTGATCACAGCTGATACACATCTGATGGAAACTTAACTAATATTAACCTTTGTACCTTTTCTCAGAACAAAGGAATGCGAGAGACCTTGATATTGATTCCAAGAAGATAGTATTACCATATGTTCTATTTCGCATACCAAACTGTTAGTATAAAAGCAGTGTAATTGTTACTCAATAAATCAGTATTTCCTCGAGTCTCGTCTTATCATTATTACCCGTAACGCTCCACATCTCAACCGCGTGAGTTATTTATCAGGTAACCGATTCATTATAACTTGCGACGATCTCTCAAACACCAATAAAATCAACGGTAAACTTAGATGAGATGGAAATTGAAGATCCATAACATTTTTATAAAATACAACCAAATATCAAAATTCACAATAAAACAAAATCGATGAATCCACTTAATCATTCGGTTCAATATTTATCACAAATTAATGTAATTAGCATTTAACTTCATTTGATCTGCAGGAAAAGAAACCAATTAAAAAGAAAGGTCCGAATGACAAAGTTTAGTTCATAATTTAGTAATTACTTAACTTGATTCGCTCGCCAGATCTCCAACCGCTCAGCTTCACTGACTTATAACTTTTAGATACTCAATTAAATAGAGAATATATTTATAAGAAAAAAATCTAGAATATTGCCGAGGCTTTGCGCTCCGCTCTCCACAACTTCACCCTTCCGTGTCCCAAAATCCAGTGTCCATGTTACCACCCCCCCTCACGTCAGGAAAACCTTTATTATACAATGTTATCCCCAATTTGGCTTAAAGATAATTTAAACTTAATTACAATGACATAAGGTTATCTTATCGCAGACGCTTGGTTGCTCTGTCCTGCCTCGCCTGCTCTCGCAGCGAAGATAGCGCCGTCTCGTTCACATGGCGTGGTCATTCCTTTCTCACAGCCCCAACGCTTGCGCATACGTAATTGCGAACACGTGTGAAGATTTGCCTGTAATACGAGATTTGAAAGCAACGTAATTCCTGTATAAAGCTAAACTAGAAATATCTCGTCGGTCAAGGTAGTAGAACTCAACTTCGCTTGTATATTAGTTTTGTGTGCGCAATGACTATCTTGTTTACAAACGATTCTACGAACTTAGAGCCCTTAAAACCACTCCACTTGTTCAAAGCAATAAAATATCGTGGTATTGTTTTTAGAACTATCCTAAGGGTCATAAATTTAGGATTTTATTTGTTTCTGCTATTTTTCTACAGTATTGATGTTTCCCAGAATGTGGCACTCGTTTACTCACTAAGATATCCCTTTTTTTTCCCCTCTGAACCTATAATAGGTATTGGTACATGTAATTTAAGGTTTGCTACGTAGACATCATGGTAATCCGGTACGGTTGCCATCTCATCATGTTTTGGACTAACACGCGACATGTTCGGGCTCATCAAGCGACATGTTTCGGATCCAGCGACATATCTCGGACCCATCGAGCGACATGTTGGGGTCATCGAGCGACATGTTGGGGTCATCGAGCGACATTTTGGGGTCATCGAGCGACATGTTTCGGACTCACACGCGACATGTTCGGGCTCATCAAGCGACATGTTTCGGACGCATCCAGCGACATGTTTCGGATCCAGCGACATGTCTCGGACCCATCGAGCGACATGTTGGAGTCATCGAGCGACATGTTTCGGACTCACACGCGACATGTTCTGGCTCATCCAACGACATGTTTCGGACTCAACAGGTGGTGGTTCTGGCGCTTCGCCGGCCGCTACCGCGGCACGCTCGCTTCGCTCGCTCGGCTCGCGCGTTGTATATATATATACATATATATATAACACATTTTGAGTCCGAAATATGTCGCTTGATGAGCCCGAACATGTCGCGTGTTAGTCCGAAACATGACGCTCGATGACCCCAACATGTCGCTCGATGGGTCCGAGACATGTCGCTGGATCCGAAACATGTCGCTGGATGCGTCCGAAACATGTCGCTTGATGAGCCCGAACATGTCGCGTGTGAGTCCGAAACATGTCGCTCGATGACCCCAACATGTCGCTCGATGACCCCAACATGTCGCTCGATGACCCCAACATGTCGCTCGATGGGTCCGAGACATGTCGCTGGATCCGAAACATGTCGCGTGTGAGTCCGAAACATGTCGCTCGATGACCCCAACATGTCGCTCAATGGGTCCGAGACATGTCGCTGTATCCGAAACATGTCGCGTGTGAGTCCGAAACATGTCGCTCGATGACCACAACATGTCGCTCGATGGATCCGAGACATGTCGCTGGATCCGAAACATGTCGCGTGTGAGTCCGAAACATGTCGCTCGATGACCCCAACATGTCGCTCGATGGGTCCGAGACATGTCGCTGGATCCGAAACATGTCGCTGGATGCGTCCGAAACATGTCGCTTGATGAGCCCGAACATGTCGCGTGTTAGTCCGAAACATGTCGCTCGATGACTCCAGCATGTCGCTCGATGGGTCCGAGACATGTCGCTGGATCCGAAACATGTCGTTGTGTGAGTCCGAAACATGTCGCTCGATGACCCCAACATGTCGCTCGATGGGTCCGAGACATGTCGCTGGATCCGAAACATGTCGCGTGTGAGTCCGAAACATGTCGCTCGATGACCCCAACATGTCACTCGATGGGTCCGAGACATGTCGCTGGATCCGAAACATGTCGCGTGTGAGTCCGAAACATGTCGCTTGATGACCCCAACATGTCGCTCGATGGGTCCGAGACATGTCGCTGGATCCGAAACATGTCGCGTGTGAGTCCGAAACATGTCGCTCGATGAGCCCGAACATGTCGCGTGTCGGTCCGACACATGTCGCTCGATGACTCCAACATGTCGCTCGATGGGTCCGAGACATGTCGCTGGATCCGAAACATGTCGCGTGTGAGTCCGAAACATGTCGCTCGATGACCCCAACATGTCGCTCGATGGGTCCGAGACGTGTCGCTGGATCCGAAACATGTCGCGTGTGAGTCCGAAACATGTCGCTCGATGACCCCAACATGTCGCTCGATGGGTCCGAGACATGTCGCTGGATCCGAAACATGTCGCGTGTGAGTCCGAAACATGTCGCTCGATGACCCCAACATGTCGCTCGATGGGTCCGAGACATGTCGCTGGATCCGAAACATGGCGCGTGAGAGTCCGAAACATGTCGCTCGATGACCCCAACATGTCGCTCGATGGGTCCGAGACATGTCGCTGGATCCGAAACATGTCGCTGGATGCGTCCGAAACATGTCGCTTGACGAGCCCGAACATGTCGCGTGTTAGTCCGAAACATGTCGCTCGATGACTCCAACATGTCGCTCGATGGGTCCGAGACATGTCGCTGGATCCGAAACATGTCGTTGTGTGAGTCCGAAACATGTCGCTCGATGACCCCAACATGTCGCTCGATGGGTCCGAGACATGTCGCTGGATCCGAAACATGTCGCGTTTGAGTCCGAAACATGTCGCTCGATGACCCCAACATGTCGCTCGATGGGTCCGAGACATGTCGCTGGATCCGAAACATGTCGCGTGTGAGTCCGAAACATGTCGCTCGATGATCCCAACATGTCGCTCGATGGGTCCGAGACATGTCGCTGGATCCGAAACATGTCGCGTGTGAGTCCGAAACATGTCGCTCGATGAGCCCGAACATGTCGCGTGTCGGTCCGACACATGTCGCTCGATGACCCCAACATGTCGCTCGATGGGTCCGAGACATGTCGCTGGATCCGAAACATGTCGCGTGTGAGTCCGAAACATGTCGCTCGATGACCCCAACATGTCGCTCGATGGGTCCGAGACATGTCGCTGGATCCGAAACATGTCGCTTGATGAGCCCGAACATGTCGCGTGTTAGTCCAAAACATGTCACTCGGTAACCACAACGTCGCGTGTGAGTCCGAAACATGTCGCTCAATAATTAATTTGAATGTATTAACTACAATATAGCTTGTAATGTGTATAATATATGGACGTTATTCTAATAACAAATGATGCACGAGATTTGGTGGTAGTTTAGTATTTTTGGTGGTACTTGGGAATTTTTTGATGCGATTATAAAATTTCAGGGAACGCAATAAGTAAAATAGCTGCTACTGCTGGAATAATAGGTATGAGTGGTTAGGTGATCTGAAATTGATGGTCGATACATTTTTTTGAGTGTTCAGCCTTATTTTAGGGTTCGAAAATTTACTTACTTACTACTTACTTTAGCGGCGCAGCGACCCAAAGAGGATCTTGGCCTCCGAAACGAGAGCACGCCACCTTTCCCGATCCTGCGCAGCCTCCTGCCAGTCTAAAAAAAAAAAAAAAAAATGGAAAATGAAAAATGGAATGGATGTTCTGGAATGGGTTCGAAAATTTGGTGATATCAAAAGTTATTTAGGTGATCATTTTATTTGTTCCCTATGTTAAATTAAACAAAAATAAATTATAAATTATTATTATCCAACATCAAAAACTTACAGTGCAAAAATATAATATACAGATAAAGAATTACACTTTCTTATGTTTTTCTTTACCTTTAAGTAGGTAGTTAGAGTGCCAAATTTTATTTTAAGTATTAGTTTTTTGACTACAAAACTATGTACCGGACTACATAATACAATCTAATCTACATTTCAATTTGTATTCAAATACCCTTTATAGTTTTGTTTGTGACATAGGCGCAGATAGAAAGACAGACTGACAGACAAGATAGATAAACTTATAGGCAGACAGACGGACGGACATGACGAAACTATGAGGGTTACCTAGTTTCACAATAGGTACATTCAATTGCTAATTACAAACCTTACTATCAACAAAAAATCAGGTTTTGAAGGGATACTGAAATTTACTGAATCATGCTTGTGTAGAGCAGCCCACCAATCAGTTTTTGCCAATAACCGGGAGTTAGCCTCTCAGTGGCTAATGCCCTCTTATTTATGACCTAACCACTTATAACCGTTATTTTCCATCGGCCGCATATCGCAATAAATCTGAATTAGTGCGTACGAGTGCGTTTGACGGGGGATAATGATAGGAAGCAATTAATAAACACGCTGATTGGGTTCTTTGAGCTATGTTAAAGTGGCTTACAGTGGATTGGGCTACCGCATGGTATTAGAATAGCTTCTCTTTGTCAGTTAATTATCTGCTCACCTGCCGTAGACGACCAGAGGATTAGAGTGGGTAGGTATTTATTTAATTTGGAATCAAAGTTATTTTGACAGTAATCTACATTAACAAGCTGCTCAAGCCATTTATGTTGTACTTATAGTTATCCTAATCTGGAACATTGTTAATGCTATCAAAGGATTTTCATGAAACTTTAAGTATGAATTATGTGAGTTTTGGTATAATGCGCGTTCACTCAGAGCCCGAATCTTCATCAAGGTTTTACCTCTAACTAACGTAATTTACTCTATCTGCTACCAACTGATATTATTGGAAATAAATGTAATAGTTTCTTCTGATACATAAATTTGGTATTTAAAGAAAGTGGCCGGACCCGGAAAATGAATACATGGTAAATGCCATGTTGTTAAATGACAACGGTATTTTTTTTTTACGTTACTTATAAACAGAAGTTACAAAAATATGCGAAACACATCTAATTTTTAACTTATTTCTTCTGTTATAATGTGTAATATTTGTGTTACATGAATAAAAGCAAGTGATATGAGTAAATTAAAGTTTGTAGATTAATATGACAAATTTGTGTCGCATGCATAAATGCAAGTGCAAACTTCTACAAACTTTACACTAACAGAGCCTTTTTGACATTTCGAAAAAATTGCTGATTTGACTAACTCTCCATCAAACCATAAAACCCAGATATTACAACTAAGAATCCATTTAAATTGGATAACAGTTACATAAAGTGCCCTTGTGGCCTATTTCTGTTATACATTTATTATTTATGTTATATTTTTCTGTTATACATAAACGACATTACACTTATTCCATTACAGAATGCTGAACTACTGTGTTACGCCGATGACACCGCTATCGTTTTTCACGGGTGTTCTTGGGAAGATGTTTACGGCCGTGTCGAGAATGGTATGTCTCTAGTTTCAAGTTGGCTAAAGCAGAATCTTCTGAGCTTAAACACAACAAAAACAAAATGTCTATGCTTCCACAAGACGGCGGCGTCTTCGCCAAAACTACAGCGGGAACTTAAAGTCCACAACCGAAACTGCACTGATTCCTCAGCTCAATGTACGTGTGACCACATGGCAAGAACGAATACAATAAAGTACCTCGTAATTATGATAGACGAGAAACTGAATTTCAAGCAGCATGTATCAGCGGTATCGAGTAGAGTACGTAAGCTGATACACACTATGAAGATGCTAAGAGAGTCAGCTGATTTCACCCTGTTAAAAACCATTTATATGGCTCTTGGACAATCGATAATTAACTACTGCATTCTTGCCTGGGGAGGCACAGCTTCGACTACCCTTCTTAAATTAGAAAGAGCGCAAAGAGCGGTGCTGAAGGTAGCCATGAAGAGATCGGTGAGGTATCCCACGAAGGACTTATACAGTGACACTCAAGTACTCAGTGTTCGGAAGCTCTACTTTCTAAGGGTGGGTCTGTCGGTACACAAAATGGTTCTCAACTCATCGAACTACAATAGCTTGCTTAAAAATAGAATATTTAAAATTCCTACGATAGCTGTCAAAACCACTTTTGCACATCATTTCTCAGTCTTTTTGCACCCCCGTATTTACAATCGACTAGTGAAACTGTATAATTTTAAAGAATACTCTGTCTTTGAAGCAAAAAAGGTCTTAACAATGAACATGATGAATTTGTCTTACGTCGACACGGAAAACATTATTAGGACAACATATTGAGTCGAACACAAAAACACACACTCATCCCCACACACACATACCACACACACGCACACACACATACAACACATACACATACAATATCCCGCTCACACATGCACAACTTGCTGATGTACAATTAGAATTAAAAAAATATTTTATGTCACACCTAGCCATAAAGTGGCCATTATCGCACGCTCCGCGCGCGAAAAAACCCACTTCCTGGCCAGGGGGTGACATAAAATTTTGTACTTACCACGGGCGATAATAAAGAAAGCCTCAGATCGCATATTTATCGCCCTTGCCTTCGGCTCGGGCGTAAAATACCTGCGATCTGAGACATTCTTTGTTTTATCGCCCTTGGTAAGTAATGTACTATTATTCAAACTACTTATGTTTTGCTTTAATAAGGACTCAACTGTAGTTAATTCCTGTTATTTGTTTTATTATTTCTGTTACCTAAACATGGTTGCTAGCCGCTATTGAAATGTCTCGTATGTCAAACGTATGTATTCCCCCACGGGACAGGCTACGCCTAGTGTGGGGGTCAGTTAAAAATGTAACTATGTTTCTTTAATTTTTTGGTAATAAACTATTTGTATTATTTGTATTTGTATATTTGCAGAATAAATGTTTGAATTTTGCATACCTGCTTACTCATAGGTATAACATAATCAGTGCGTTTTATTGATTCGTTCACTACGAAACAACATGCCCCTGGTGCAAGTTATTAGAACACTTTCACTGTCAGGTGTAGGCTGCCAGTAAGCTGTTAGGAAGTTTTTCTGTTACTAATTCGCGATAAATCATAAAACACGGGTACTTATTAGCTACGCGTGTAACGCAATGAAGAATGGGTAGTTGTCGTGGCTAAGGAGATTAATGCGTTAATGCTTAGTAATAAGTATAATCAATCTATCACTTAACATACTTATTCATTGCCAACGAGTGCTACGCGCAACGCTCGCAGCCGTTCACGTGGTTTTTCCGCTTTGTAGCAAAAACTGTCTACGAACGTCGAACGGGGATTCCGACTATCGGGTCCTCGGCGCTGAATGTGTTAAAAGACCAACACGAGATCCTCATACTCGTATTATGAGCACTAAACCTCCCATTTACCATCCAATAGGGATGATGACACTATAAAAGAAAATCAATAAATCCAAATTTTCTACATAATGACTCAAATTCTCAATCAAATGGCAAAAAAAGTAATTCAAAAAAATAAATAATTACGTAATTATAAGTCTTCAAAGTTTTAAAAGTGGGTATTTTCTGTCGCTTTTCCGCAAAACGCACCTTTGTATTGAACGATTGTCATTTACTATGGCGCTACTCAAAGGTGACGTCACGGTCGAGTAGCACTTTCTCTCTCTAACTACGAACATTCTAACCGTTGTTGCTTCGTTATTTTTTGAGATATTTGAATAGGATTTTCACTATTTGGCATAGTTTTATGTCTTTTTTCTATTGAAGTAATATTTTTTTTTGAGTCATCATGCCTATTATCAGCAAGCTTCAATTATTTGCGGTACACACATCGCATTGTGTCTCCTTGGGAACTATGTCTATCCCTTTGTCCAGACAACAAAAAGGAGCATTCCGACGCCACTACATTACTCCTAATAACTTCCGCGCAGAGCGATGGAATAATGGACTGTGACGTTGCCGCTGTTCCGCTTTACCTGGGATTTTCTCCCGCAACATTCGTCTTGCACAACTCCTTCGCTACCTCTGTTTTCTTAGTAAAATTGGTTACGTCATGCATGGTTATGTTCTATACACATATTTTAGAAATGAAACTGTATGGAGGATTATCTTTGTTATTTTTCGTTTCTTTAATTGTAAGACAAGTTTGACGAAGTTCAGAAAGTCGATCCAAAGTTTACGTTTCATAGATATTCTCTCAGTCCAACATGTTAATGTCCAAAATCATGTACGCTTGAAAAGGTAACATAATAACTTTAATCACCCCTTGGACGCCGATAAATCATATGTAATTAAAAGTTCTGGCACTAACCTTACACCACGAAAATAGTTCTACGGCGTACGCCATTATCTGAACTTCACAATTTGTAAGGAAACAAAACAAATCGATCTCAGTTGGAAACTAAGTACCAAAGTTTGTTATAAACCGTATATCGGGACAATAATACTCGACATCCGTGCCGCCGTGCCGCTACGATTGACAGTAATAATGCAAATAAATCAGTTGTTTTGTTTATCGTTCGCCGTCGTCGCACGCAATACTTGACGGAAAAAAGCTCACTTCGCGCACGCTACCAATGTTACTCTCTACGAAATTCACATACGTCTAAAGTCGTTAGTGCCTCAATTTGTTCGGGAAAATAACCATTCCGCAGTAATACTTATGGCTTACTTTAGACCCTTGTAATACAATGTACTATTAATTAAAATTATTTAAAAATATTAGACGCGCGCCATTATGGCTACCCTTGTTCCCAAGATTAAAACCGGCCAAGTGCGTGTCGGGCCACGCGCAAGGTAGGGTTCCGTAGTCGTCTACCCGTTACATTATGTGGACTAAAAAGTTCGCAAACTTGTATTTACTATGTTTTTGACAGAATTAACAACATTATCTAAGGTATCAATGGAAATTGTACGAAAGTATGCTTTAGCAAAGTACATTTCTGAAGTTCTACTATTACTCGTTAACTAGTAATGTCTACATAGCTGTGATAGTTTTCCTTTTAAATTCATCGTATACACTATTACCATGATTTTTTTCACATGCCTAGTAGCCACCGTTTAGCTGGCAAGGGGGGGGGGACACTTGACCGTAACAAAAATTATCAGTTCAAAGCTTAATATCACGCCAACCAATTCTTTAATCAAAAAATGCTTTTAGAAACCTTATAATATTTTTGAAAGAGCTATCCACCACCACATTACATACGTGTAGGGGAGGCACCCTAAAAAATTTTTTTTTTAAGAATTCATTCTACCGTTTCGTCGGCGTATACTCATGCCAAATTACAGCTTTCTAGTACTAACGGTTACTGAGGACAGACGGACGGACGGACATGGCGAAACTATAAGGGTTCCTTGTTTACTACGGAACCCTAAAAATGTAGAAGTGACAATTTCATAATATGATTAAATAATGATTTATTAACTAGATTATGGCCGTGCTAAAGCACTGAAATAGAATCTCTCAAAATACCTTTCGCATTGAACGTGTTAAATTTAACAAACTGTTAAAATTTCAAACCAATATGCATACTTTAGCACCAGAATAGCAGTAACAATTTTTTGTCAGTCTTGCGGACAAAATTGTTTCAATACGGACTATTTAAAGGGTAGCATTTAACGAACCACCAAATAAGTTGCCGAATGATGCTCTAAAAAATTACATTGATTACCAATAATACTAGATTCGCACCAAATTTTCAACTCCTTTTAAATATAAAGTGCAACTCAAAGAAGTAACATGTCGATAACCTATTAAATTAAATTGTTGCCAAATAAATTAGTCACTACCCAAAAATACTTAATGATCACCTAATTTCAAACACCAAATTTCATATAATTTACATCCAAATATTACAGGGCTCGTAATCCTATTAAAATTATTTACACCCAAATAATTCTTTCGATACCCAGAAATACTACATGATCACCAAATTTCACGCGGCAATTGTTTTTTAACGCCCGTCGCGCAAAGCAGTTCCAATCTAGTCTAACCTCATTGCTAGCACACTGATGCGGTTTTCCATACGGTCCGTCTCGCTCGCACGTCGCACCGCGTGCGAGCAAGACAGCGCTAAATGATTTTATTTTATAGAAGCTTCAAAATTTCTGTAACTTTAATGAGACACGTACATAACATAATTTAATTTAATATATTTTCAACAGTGCTTTCCTTGCTGGTCGCATACAGCTATTTGTTCTCAGATGTTTTTGCCTCTACTCTATTCGCTGATAATCGTCAATTTGCCTAGGTAGTAGTATTTTTCTATGACATCTATTTTTATTTCAAACTAGTGGACATTGGAACAGTATTGACGGATCTCCGCTGACGCGGAGCTCCTATTTTGAGTTCTTTTGGCCCTTCGGGCCGATGCAAAACTAACATAACCTAAACCTACCTATACCTATTTCTACCTATTAACTTCCTTTAATTTTTCCATGAAAGTCTATCTAAATTAATAAAGTAAACTCATTTGAGGACCCATATCCATTTTCATAACAAACTAACAATTTAATAAATCAACATAACTCATATTCAAATAAAAGATTTCAATCAAACGCGCTCACGTCAACCCATTAAAAAATTAATAATAAAACTTCTTGCAGTTTGTAAACCATCAGCAACAGGTAGTTAGAATGAAACAGCAATAGGTACCTTTCACTCTAACGACATATCAATAGGTTTTATGCTTCAGACAATTCTTTGTATTTGATTGAGTGAGATAGCAGTATACGTGTTATTATTTCACACAGCCACATTGCGCGTTGCTTTTTAAATTAATTTAGAATTTTACTTTCTAATTTATAACATTTTGGAAATGACTAAAATATTTATAGTGCTAAAAACAATTAATTTGTAACTGTTTACTAAAATGTAGCATGCGATGTGTATAATATTTGGATGTAATTCTAATGAAAAAAGGTGCATGAGATTAGGTGGTAGTTTAGTGTTTTTGGTGGTACTTGACAATTTTTTTGATGCGATTATAAATTTATAGGAACGCAATAAGTAAAATAGGTGCAAGTGCTGCAAAAATAGGTAGAATTTTTTTGGTGACTCGGAATTGCTGATCGATAAATTTTTTTGAGTGTTCAACCTTATTTTAGGGTTCGAAAATTTGATGATATCAAAAGTTATTTAGGTGATCATTTTATTTGTTCCCCTATTTAAATATCACCAATCTATCCGCCTTCAAAATAAACTGGTATTTTCTATATACCGTAAAATGGGGTAAGTAGGGATTGCGAGGGCAGTTGGGTCATGAATGGGGAGAGTAGGGATGACAGAGGGGTGATCTGGTTTTTATAGGCTACTGCTACGTAACTTATTCTAATTGTAAATATTATGATATTCATAATATTGTAATATTCATAATCCCAAAGTGTCGATCCAATAATTTTCCTAACTCACCTTAGTACGTATGAAATCCCACCTCACCCCAACCTACCTACCCAGACTACGGGGTGAGGTGGGATTTCCAACTTTTTGTGTTTATCGTTAAAGTAATGAACATAAAATTATTAAAAAAAAATTCAAGCAACCGGAACACTTTTTTTGTAAATACATATAGATAGATAGATATCATTTATTGTATTGATCATACATTGTCAAGAACATTATCAAATTATAAATAACTTAGAATAAATTTACAATATAAATTAATCAATAGGAACAATTGCGAAAAATATATTAGATTTAAATAATTTAATGAATGTCAAATACATATCATGTTTTGATACATTCATTCACCAATTGTTATTCGTCTAGAAACTCTTTGACAGAATAATAGGCTTTCCTCGTGCAATGCGCTCTAAGTCTACGAGTAAAAGTGCTTTCCGGCAGCAATTTTGATTTCTTCAGGTATTTTGTTGTAGATCTTAGGACCCATTACACCGAGGAATCTGCCTGTTTTCTTTAACCTGTGTACTGGGACGGCCAGCCCCGGTTTCCTTCTAGCAGAGTAGGTTTTAGCCATTGAAAACTCATGTAAGTTCCTTCTCACATATTTACCTACTTCGAATATAAGCAAAGAAGGCACTGTCATGACTCCAAGATGTATAAATAGTTGTCTCGCTGGATCGTCCTGAGGCACACGACATATCAAGCGGATGACTTTCTTCTGCAGAATGAACGGCCGATCTCTATCAGCTGCTAAGCCCCATAGATTGATTCCGCGTGTTAAGTGCGAGTGAAAGTACGCATAGTATGCCGTGAGTAGGTTCTCCAGTGACAGAGTACGTCTTAGGCGAGTTAATGCGTAGTAGGCCGAGTATATCAATGTGCCACATACAAAAATAAACTTTTATCCGGGTTTGAACTTCGGTTTTGTGCCTACTCACCCCATTTTACGGTACTATGTTGTATTAAATCACACTAGGTCTGTTTTTGAATCCGAGTTTAGATAAGTGTCGCATCTTCTGCACCTTCGTACTCTTTGATCACTTTTGATGACGTCATAAAATGGCGGCCGGCGGGAAACATCATGAAAATAAATTGTTCTAGGTGACCAGTCTATACGCAGTATTAATAGGTCAATGCATCAACTAGACTAATTTAACGTCTTAATTAATAATTAGCCAGACCAGCCTATGTCAGTTACATTGGTTCTTCTGCGGATTTCATTATTTCTGATTCGATTTCGCAGAGTAACTCCAAGCATAGCCCTCTCCATTGCTCTTTGAGTGACTTTGAGCCTCCTTATGAGGCACATACTCGTAGTGAGCGACCACGTTTCAGAACCGTAGGTCATCACTGGCAACACACACTGGTCGAAGACTTTCGTCTAGAGACACTGCGGGACATTGGACGAAAAGATATTGCGTAGTCTCCCAAACGCCGCAAAAGAACCAAAGTAAATGACATACCCCGAAGAATTGCGAAACTTAAGTTGCAGTGGGCAGGCCCCATTGCCCGGAGGACCGATGGCCGGTGGGGCCAGCGAGTTCTTGAGTGGCGACCACGTACCGGACGACGCAGTGTTGGAAGGCCCCCCACGAGGTGGGCTGATGACCTGGTTAAGGTCACGGGTATCCGTTGGATGCGGGCAGCCCATGACCGATCGTTGTGGCGCTCTCTGGGGGAGACCTATGTCCAGCAGTGGACGTCGTTCGGCTGATTATGATGATGATGATGAGACCAGCCTACCACGAATTGTAGTCCTCCTCGTCGTATCCGCCGAAAGTGACGTCAAGAGTTTGGGAATATGGAAAGTTCTGATGAGGCTCGCAAATTCAACATAAGCGAGTTACGTTATACGAGTATGGACACGTTTTACGGCCCAAATGTACTAAAAGTCAAGAAACATGACCATAATATCAACTATCCTGTTACCTGGAAAAATACATTACAAGTATAGTATTTTTATCTCACGAGCGCGAGTCGGCTTGGCCATTGTTGTAGTTTTGACACATGCGAACACATAGACAACATGAACTCATAGCTCCTACGCTGGCGCACGCATACATAGACAATGTGCATGTATAGCCCAATGAACAACCATGGCTCACCCGCGCTTGTGAGATAAAAGTACTCTACTAAAGATACCTAGACAAGAAGATTAAGCCAGGTGCCTAACTGCCTAAAAATTACCAAACACACTTTATATCAATTTTGTACTAAGTAGTAACGCTGCTAACGAAAACTACAAATTTAGAAATAAAGAAAAAATTGAAATCTTAAGCACCGAGCAGGATTCAGATTAAGGCGTTGTATAAATGAAGGAAGGATTGACGAATTTCAAGCCGGGTAGTAATCGCACCTATAGCTCAGTTGGCTAGAGCGACTGGCCGCGAGTGCCGGGAGGCCCTAAGCTTGCTTAAGTTTTTCAATTTTTCCTCTATTTTGTACACTTTATATCTTTTGTTTTCGGCTATTAGGTAGTCCTATTACCTAACATTTAACTTTGCCAAGCTTTTTAATTATGCACTCAAGTTATAATGGCGTTCGGTGGCTTCGCAGAGTGATACCTCGGGTTCGTGTCCCTCACATAAACATGGAAAGTGAAAGCTCGGGATAAATCCGACGTCGATGTGTGCAAGGCTAAAGGTTAGATTTTGAATAAATCTGGCTGGAGGTCGCAAGGTGAGCCCTAGCCGGTCCGTGCGATATCGCATTTATTTATATGAGTTCGTTCTTCGTTATGCGTTCGCTCGGGATAACCGATCCTGTTATGTAGATACAGGGTATGAGATGCTACAGAAGTTTTACTATTATCTATATATTATACATCTTTATATATACAATTCTTTTGTACGTGTGTTTGTCGCCTAACTCCTCCTAAACGGCTGGACCGTTTTGGATGAAATTTTGTGTGTATATTTGAGTTGGTCCCTGGAAGGTTTGAAAATACAATTGGACCCGGTAGGTGGCGTTGCTTCGCCGTGAAGGACGATGTCTGAACGTCAGAACGACCGAGGTCTTAGGAAAATAACAGTGGTAATTTCTTTTGAGGGTGGCAAGTAAGCGGGGCTTACAGCAGCGTTGTTAAATGCTGCGATTTTAGCTCTAGTAGAATTGACGAATACTTATTTAAAGTCTCAATTTTTATACTCAATACTCAAATCAATACTCAATAAGCGCAAGGATAATTTATTATTATTTTTCTAGTTATTGTTGTTAAATATTTGAAATGTATGAATAAATTATTTACCTAGCACAATTTGTGTAATGAAATTGAGTATTCAAATTTGTATTCAGAAATAAGAGATAATAAAGATTATGCGGAGCAATTGCGTCGAAATCGAGGCACAATAATTAGGATGCTATACACTATTACTCTACTACTACTACTACTATGTCTAAGGGACTCGGCTGAAAAACAGCGCAAGGCCCCCGGCCCTGCACATGCTGAGACGAGCACCCATTGCCCAAAACTCTTCAATTTAAGATGTTGAAATCTTTATTTTAAGGTATAAATATTAATTATGTTTGAGTCATTTTTTAATGTAACTGTAACTGTGTTTTTTTGGCAATAAATTATTTGTATTTGTATTTGTATTAGGCGGAAAGTTTACCCATTGAGAAACAGTCTTTATAATTATCTAATCTCTGATAATCATGAAAGGAGGTTAATGCGCAGTTTGTTTTCTGTGGCGGTATATGTTCTATATTATCGATATCAGAGGGTGGATACCACCAAGACGTAATTTGGATTTTGAAGATCCCTTGACCCTCCAACCTTTGATCGCTAATCCGGGTGCCTACTGAGCTCGGTTTATTTTCCACGAAACTATAAATATTTTCTAAGGCCGTTGTAATCCCATTTTCAGAAATTTTGCTTATTGAAATAAACGTGAGTTCAAATTATATATTATTATTTTATTTGCACATTCGCACTTGTGTTAATTTGACCTTTTTTTTAATCCTAATTGGTTAAAGCGCTGTGTATATGTTTGAGTGCGCGCGTGCGTGTGTGTGTTCGTGTGCATGTGTGTTTTTAATGAAAAGTTTACTTTTTAGGTTTTTTTCACACTAATTATTTACCTATATAGTTTAACAGCTTAAGGCGCAGGGTAGGGAGGGCAAGGCCTTCTCCATACAAACTCTGCGCACGTTTTATTTGTCATTAACACATTAGCACGTTGTATTTAAAAATAAAAAATAATATCTCCAGGTTATGACGAACAGAACAATAAGCAAAATCATAAGTAAGAGCTTGCCCACCATAACCATGTATTCAGGCATATACCTACCATGATTGTATTTACTATCTAACAAAACATTTGAATTCGGACGAAACATGTTTTTGAATAATATTTGTTAAACAATTCTTATACTCTAGGAGAACTTTGTCTTAGGTAGGTACTTACTTTAAAATGACGTAAGGATCCCAATATACCTAATAACTCAACAACAATTTCAAAGACAAAATGGTGAGTTAGGCGACTTCCTGACTTGGCGGGGCGGGATCGATATATATACGTCGCAAAAATTCCCACTTGACAGATTACAGATTAGTATTACATTTGCGCAGTAGTAATATTATGCGCACAAGCGGACCAGTACTGCCTTCACATCGTCCCGCTTCCGCGCATCCCGCGCCAGTCAGGAAGCACTCATTTAAATATAGGGGTGCAGTAAAAAAAGGTACCGAGTCGACTGACAGCTGACACTGACATTTGACACTTTTCTCATATCATACCGCCTCCGCACCGACAAATCAGGAAGTCGCCTTAGCTAGCTGCATGTAGGTACAACTCAAGTAATCCGAGTAGGTAAAGTTTGAAGCTGGTACTGTATATATGCAATATCACTTGGCGTATCGACAAATGGAGGAGGTTTAAATTGGGTCGGATCGAAGGCCGTGGGCCGACTGACCACTACATTTGGCTCCCGATGCTGGTTCATTTTACATTCCCTGCCATTGTCTTGATTAAATTACTCTATTTATCTATTGGCGATCTTCTTGGCGTTTCTGTTGTATTAAATGATGTTGCGGAGTAGGTATGTAGATCACGCAAACTGGTAATGTACTACCTACTGCGAGATGGTCTACATAAATGCCAAAAATAAGTAAGTACCTAATCACTACAATCATCACCTAGGTGTTTATGCCTAGCTAGCAATGACCGCGTTTAAGTGGTACAGTCAGCGTCATATAGTATGTAGCAGCCAAAGTGTCCAAATACTTCGGCAAAATATATGGTGTACCGAATTATTTGGCCACTTTGGCTGCTACATCTTTGCCCCCTGGCTAGATGCTGGCCAAGAGCGATTCCCATTTTTAATTTTAAAAAAAATACATACTATTTGACGCTGACTGTACATAGGTACTCGTAGCATTCGTTGCCTGCTAGCCAATATGTGTTACTGTCAACAGAACGAGGCTGTCTCTGTCATTCCATCATAGCCGGCACAATATTGCCAAAAATGTGTGCGGAAACGGTTCCGTCGACAGCCGCGCAGCTGACCTGACACCCGCCACTCGTCTCGACCGGCCTTGTTGCTTTCGGTGCCCGTATCATAGAAAAAAGCATACTGACGTCGCCTAGATTTCTGGTTTACTGGTTATTAAAATTTGCGCAGTACTTACTGCATTGGTATCGCCCCGCACCAGCGTATCACGCACTCATTTAAATGTAGGCGCGCTGTTATAAGAATCTGTATTGCCCGATCTTTATTGTCGATATAGCCATCTCCGTCAATTGCTTGCTCAAGCACTATTTATTGTTAGACCGTTTTATTAACTTGCTGTAATAATAATAATAATAGGAGTATCGGGTGTCATTAGCTGATACTGATATCATAATTATCGGCCTAACAGCAACTAACAAATTCCGATGTACTAGCCTTCCCCAGGAATTTATTGTAATCACGAAATTACCTCCCTATAATTCATCCCTAGCCAAATACCAGCTTCAAGAAAAACTACACGACGTAAAATCCAGGTGCGCTCAATAAATAGCCGCCACAATAATACTCAAATGTGTTAATAATGTAATTGACGGCGCGCAGTGAAATATCGTCTGACAGAAACCGCCGAGTCTCCCAGCGCTTCAGACGCTCCGAACACATTACAAAATCGTAAAATAAAAATGACTACGACTATATTACGGGGTGCGATGAGATTTTCAGTTGGAATGGCGGCCATGAAATAAAAGAGCCAATGTAGCGTGACAGTCACCTGCGCCGCGGAGATATATCGCGTTATTATGTGCACAGCATTACGCCAAGACGGCTCATTAAAAGTTAAATCTGAATTTTGCCCTCATCCCTAGATTGCGTGTTTGTCATTTTTCTTTGTTTCCGTGCGGCAAAATTTTCAATTTACATACACTTACCCACTTATGAATCGTTTCGGAACAAAAATCCGGTGGAAAAAACAGTTAACTTCGGGAAATTGCTCCGTGGTAACTATGTACCGCTGCTGAATATGGCAGTTTTGTTTCGATTCGGTGAACTATTTTAACTAAAAGTAATGCGATAACATCAGAAAGAATTACACATTAAAAACATGCTTACGAGTAAGAACACTTTTTTTAAACTATATTTTGAAATATCTTCGAACCGGATGTTATTTCACATACAGTACATTTTTCATAACTCTATTTCTCTTGAAGTGAAAATCAAGATATAAACCTAGACCTCTCACTATATTTCTGTTTGCCTATTTTTGGATAAACAGTTCTTAAGTAATTATTAACATAACGCTTAAAATATAAAAACATTTATATTATATAACTATTATGTGTACTTAGGAATCCTAAGTTAGGATCTTGACAACTTAATTAAACTTGTCTATTAAACCTCAAAGGTCGCCAGGTTTTAGACATTTGCGCTTTAGGCTGCCTAACTAAATAAACCTGTAACTAATTTTCAGGTACAGTGAATGCTACAAGTTCTCTTGTATTTGAACCTACCTCTTTACCTAAGATAACCTAATACTTTGACAGTCGGCTTGCTTCTGCTTATCAACATAAAGTTTTCTACATATTTGAAAGACTGTTACCTATCTACCTACTCATTTTCTTCGTTTGGTTAAATTTATTTTGTGTTAATTGTGCCTCAATGTATACGTAAGAGGCAATTAAGGTTAAAAGGTATAAGATTTTTTTCTATATTAATAGCCTGTAGGAATACAAAAACCTTTTTTTTCATCGGGCAATTTCATTGGGCAAAAATAAAGTGTGAAAATACGACTCCGTTGAGTGCTTTTTTTGGAAAGCAGGCGTACCTTTTCTCCATAATTGTTTTTATGACCGGCCGTCCGCTATATGGCGACAATAAATAACGCCGACATACGGATTTATGACTACACGTTCAAAATATCCGATGAATGTGAATGTTTTATCAGATTCGATTTTTCAACATTCGATTATTTTAATTGTGATTAAATAAATTCGCTGGTTACAAAATAAGCTGTTGAAGGATTTGACAGAGTTACTTCCAGTTCAACCAATGAATCATTCGAACAAAAATAAAAACAAGCCTGAAATGTGCTCGGGTATGATCATTGTTGATTGTGGTATTTAAATATTAAAGAAATCCAAATAATGTTTGTAATAGATTATGAATGGATAATTTAACACAAAATGATCACGAAAATATCTATGGATTCGGCCTTAGCGGCTAAGTTGGTGCGTTCAGTCATTATTCTCAACTCACTCCGTCCTCTGGGATTCGGGGCTACAGTAACTTTTCCCTAACTCGTTGTCTCGTTATGGTAATCTCCTTCGGGAGACTTCTCTTTAATTCCATCTTTGAGTGACCGCGAATTGGAAAGTTAATCTTAAGTTACTATAACTAATATACCCAATATTTGGCTAAATCTACATCGAAACTTCGACATCTTTTAGGAAACAAACATTTCAAAACAGCAATGTAATTAATTTATTCAATCCTGCAACACAGCAGTTACTAATGACCGGTGTCCCCAGCGCGGCTGCGTCTTGAGTTTACACGATCCGTCACATACACAAGTCTGCTACTATTAAGTCATTAATTAAACACCACTGACAGCTGGACGACCCAGAACTGGCTCTTACCGACTTGACGATAAAGCTGAAACTGCCACAATTTACAGCGGGCACCAAGTTAATGGGTTGGCATTAGAAAGGGACGCACTGTCGACCGCTAGCAAACAAATAAAGCTACTCGTTAAATAAATCGCCGCAGTCAAACATCAAGACCTTTACGCACCTCTACATCTTTGAATAAATAAACATAATAATGTGTTTAGCGCATCTCATGAACCCAGTGTGTGGTCTGATCCGTTGTCGTCAAAGGGTATTTTCGAACGGATGGGATTGATGCTCATCTGGCGATCGTACATACGTCGCGGCACTTTGTTTACTTACCTCGTTTAGAGTCTCATTGAAATTTCGATCAAATATGCCTCATTTAGCTTCTTAATAAAAAAACCGGTCAAGTGCGAGTCAGACTCGCGCACCGAGGGTTCCGTACTCAGTTCGTGTACATATACACGACTTCCCGACCCCATTAACTCAGGAAAAATCGGTGCAATTTAAAAAACTTTTTGATAATTAAAAAAAGAAAAGCTAGATAGAGCTATGGTTGTAGTTTTCCTGTAAAATATACATTGATATTAACATTATATAATAATTTCATCAAGTAATTTACCTGTAGTAGTTAGATTTTGAAATTTTGAACCCCCTTTTATTTAAACATTTTTCACACAAAATAAAATAAAGTAGTTAAGTATTTATAAAAAATCATGTTCTATGTATGTATCTGGGTTAACCTTGTTTATCTCCCTCTATAACTATTCCAAATTTCAAATCGATAGCATATAAGTAGTTCTTAAGATGTGACAGACGGAAGGACAGACAGAGTGAAACCATTAGGGTTCCTTTTTTACTTTTTGGTACGGAACCCTAAACATAGCATAATCTCTATCCTTACAATTAAATTTGTAAGCTAAAAATAAGTATTTACGCGTTTATTTTCGGCGTTTTACCTACATTTAATCTTCCGGCGAATTCCAAGTTAAAGTTTATTTTTAAAAGGTTTTCTTTTCATAACTTTCTGGACTAAAACTTATTCATCCGGCCAGGGCCTCATTTCTTTTGACGTCAAAACCTATCGTATGGAGTCATTAGCATCCTAAAGCCGTTGTTTAACTGGCCGTGACGCCAGCCCTCCCTTTCATCGGTCTCGGTTAGCCTTTGTATTTTATTTAGTAAACTGATTTTTTCCCGTTCACGTGATTTTTTACGGTGGAAATAGGGAATTCAGAACGTGTCGGTCAAACTGTGTTATTCGTAACTTTAGGTAAAAATCGCGAAATTTTTGCGTTACCTACGTTTTAACTCATACCATTTTTCTTTTCGTGCTAGGAAAGCCGACTATGGTCTTTGAATCATATTTTTTGCTGTCGATCTTACACATTTCAGTGCAGTTGTAGCCAAGGCTACAACAAAAAGAAAAAAAGGAAAAATAAATCGGCCACGAGCGAGTCAGACTTTGCACATTTAGGGTTCCGAATAGGGTTGCCAACTTATGTGCTCCGATTTGCGGGTCATTTGTTGTAGAATTGCGGAACTTGGCTAAAAAATGCGGGCCTCCCGCACTCTATCACAGATGTCAATATTGTTAACGTATATACCTAGTTGTGATGTAGGGTAGGTACATTATTTATTCCCGCGATTTAGGGTACCTTCTTAGTGGACGATTTCCGAGCTAAAATTATATTATACGAGTGTCCTCCGGGAGCGGGATACAAATTATTTATTTTAATTTATCGAATTTGTGCGCTCTTTGCTCAAAATGAAACAATATGTTCGCTGCAATTCTTATAAATCTGCCGAGGTCTGAAAACGGGACAATCGGCGTCCCGCACGCATCCTTTGCGGGACGCATCCTCTAGGGTATTGGAACGGGACGGGACGGGACGTCCCGCCTGAGGCGGGACGGTTGGCAACCCTAGTTCCGAACCCACTGCAAAATTAAGTTGGTTTGTTTTCGCGCCTCTTTAAATAGCTTGTATTATATTTAAAAATAAGTTTTGACTATTTGTATGGTTTTGGGCCACCAGGGGCTTATACTGTGAAATTTTTAAGACTGCAGCTCCGTTTGGCTGTAAACCTGTGTGACAGATGACGGACGGACGGACGCGTGAGTAACAGCAATAGGGTTCAGTATGGACCTTTCGGGTACGGAACCCTAAAAAGTAAAGGTAATGAAAGGGGGATAAGTATTTATATGGTACCATACGCTCTAGTCGCTACCGACAAAACTGATTATAAGATAGCTTCCATCTATCTAAAAACCGGCCAAGTGCGAGTCGCACTCGCGCGCGAAGCGTATGGAAGTACCATTATCTACAGGTAAATTACTTTCGAGACGTTTTTGCATTTGTAGGTATTTGTATATTTACAGGGATTCTACATTTGCATTTACACACACTTGAAAAATATTTTACAATACACATTTAAATTTTGTCCGTACACAACTACAAATGCAAAAACGTCTCCAAAGTAATTTACCTGTATAAAAACGGCAAAAAAATCATGTATGTTGTATGGCAGCACCCTCAAATATTAATTTTATTCTGTTTTTTAGTATTTGTTGTTATAGCAGCAACAGAAATACAACATCTGTGAAAATTTCAACTGTCTAACTATCACGGTTCGTGAGATACAGCCTTGTGACAGACGGACGGACAGCGGAGTCTTAATAATAGGGTCCCGTTTTACCCTTTGGGTACGGAACCCTAATATTCGGTTCTAGTCCAATGTCAAAATTTCTGTTTTTTGTGTATCGCGACAGAGAAAGATCAGATGGCAATCGCTTTCGTAAAACTAGTTCCTACACCACATCTTATGATTAGATGTTACCCCGGGGTTCTTAAAGAACAAGGCACTGGGAAAAGGCTAGGAGGATGATGACTTTTTATAAATAAAGCCGTTTCAGATTTACGAAATTATAATAAAAGTAAATAATGTTGAGCAATGTAAGGCAAGGCAGTCCCACTGCAGACGTCCTGCTCTAACACGAATGAGTTTACAATTAACCGTCCCGCTCTCTACGGAAATCTGCGCGCAATTTTCGTGAATATTTAGTACATTTTGATTGATTTTTGAAATACTGGATCATTTATAAAAATCTATCCGGTTATTGTGTTAGAACAATAAAAAAGCTACCCTTTTTGTAAAGAAAAACGTATCACTGCCGATGACAATTACGAAATAATCAGCATGTAAGTTTATTTTTACGATGATATTTAGATTTTTTTTTACAGAGTTACCAAAGCATTTTTCTATTCTTTGTTCGGGTATTGTGTTACTTTCTTTCTTTCCCAATCTACAGTAATTTTTGTGTAGTGTAATTCTATGTTATTTCTTCACATTTTAACCTCAAACTTTAATATTTTCGACTATTCGTGAACTGACCTGGCCTTAAAGTTATTATTTTTTTGATATAGAAGAGGCAAAGTAACCGTACTACCGTACAACCTTCTCAAATTTATATTGACATGCTTCCGGTATATTATTTAAAAAAAAATATTGAAATAAATAACCGTCATATGAAATTGTGGGGAGGAGTGTCGCTGGCAACTCTTCAGATCCAATAAAGTCGAGTAGGACCGGAAGATTACGGCCCGGACAAGCAGCTCTTCTGGCACGATCCGAAATATCATTATTACACCTGATACTGACAGCCTGTAATCTTGTTATATGAAACTATACAGCTTAAAAACCTAAAACCTGTTATTAGATTAGGATATGCTATTGGAAAACTACTGGTTCCCTAAAAGCATGATTTAAAAATATTTCAGTTTATTTTAGAGTTTATTTTAGATAAAGATTACACGGTTCGAAACAATTGCCATACGATAAATAAAAATAAAGTTTAATTTCACTGTTTACCAAATCACTATAGTTGAGAGATTAATCAAATCAAGTACACAAGTGTAACAATTATTATATAACGGTAATAGGTAATAGGTATGACCAATACATACCTGATATTACTAGGATATAGGTTATTCACATATGGATAACAACAGTTGCCTATCATGTTAAGAACACTGGAGTTAATAACTGATCCACAAACTGCTCCTAACGTTACCGTATCAAAATTTGGAATAGGTTCAATCAGTGATTTTCTTGTACCTAAGTAAAAAATGTACATACATGAAGTAAGATAATTTCACAAATTACGAAGCAACGTGTATAAATTAAGCGCGCATTCCTCCAATATCGTCCTCATATCACTTAACTGTAAATGATATAAGTACATCGCCATTACCAAATATTTAGGTGAAATATTCCAATCTTCTTATTACCTTATACCGCAGCGTTCATATTTTGAGATTCTCCTCGACAATATCACCTGCTCCGTGAGTAATGAGCATCTCCGTCACATGTCCTTATTCAATTATTTGGTTCACGCGACATGCCTTGGGGAGCCGGAATATCTTGTTGCGTCAATTTGATAGAGCCTTGTTACACATTTGCTTGACAAATACTACTTATGCGAGCGTAGGTATTGGGTAAAAACGAACCTATTTAATTCATGCATGATCCAAGAAACCTTTGCAGTTATGAATTAGTTTTTGGGTCACATGTAGATTCGCCTCTTTCCTGTGTACTTATAACCAAAGTTAAGGCTTTGGAAATCAAACTATGTATTGTATGTATATCATATGCGAACCAATACATATGTCTTGTGTTTGATTATCGACTATTATTTATGTATTTTTGTCCACATATTTCTTTTTTTTCGGATAACGAGGAAAAGGGCGATAACTACCTGCCTTCTCAACAGAGATAGGAGAGCCGCCTCCTCAACGGTAGAATTCATTTTCTTTGCATTCAAATAAAAATAGTAGACTAGTTTTTGCCCGCGACTTCGTACTGCGTGGAACTCTTTCATCGCGAAATAATTTAATTGCTATTTTTTATATCAGGCGCTTAAGTAGTTATCGCTTTTCCATACAATTTTCCACTCCATTAAGGGATGATTTTCGGGATCCTATATGTCCTTCCCCGGGACTCAAACTATCTCCATGATAAATTTCATCTAAATTGGTTCAGCAGTTTAACCGTGAAGAGGTAACAGACAGACAGACACACTTTCGCATTTATAATATAAAGTATGGATAGAAAACAGTTACAGCGCCATGCCGGCAAGAAAACAGTCTATTACCATATTTAACCTGTAAGCCAGCCTGAAGGTCGGTATTAGTTGATTTGGTGGGTGCTAATGTTCGCCCATTGAACAAATTTATCTTTGGTTCTCTGCCCGTTAGGGTAACGAGCGAATAGTTCCGCGAGGACCGATGTGGCCGCCACGCCTTGAGAACTCTTTAGTTTGTACATTTAGTTCGGGTTGAAACCCACGACAAAAGTGTAACTATCATAAAAATTTTGAATAGACACAGACTTTAATTGTAAATACGCTACGATTTTCATAGCTTGCTAGCTCGCTTAATTGTTTATTATTACAGAATATCGATGTAACCAATAACGGACAGCTAATTTAATTAATAGTATACTGTACATGGATCAAAGTTGGCACAACCTGTCGTATCTTAATAATCATAGTTACATCAGTTGACTTTCGGTTTAATAACTAATAACAGTTATGTAAGTAGCGTACCTCTAAAACACTGGTTATATGTATGTACCTATAATATACTAAGAACAAGTCACGCACAAAGATGTCTTAGTTAAAGATAAATAAAACCCACCTTAAATAAACATTTCTCACACAGATTGCGCATAGTGGTTTATTTATTATTACGAATTTGACGACATCTTGATTCGTGGAACGTTTCAGCCTTTTGTTTTGTGCTGGAATTAAATAAGTTTTAAATGAAGACAGACACGTTTTAATTACGCGGCCTACCTGGGTCCTCCAGATTAATGGCGTCTAACTATTAATATTATATAACTATTTGTCATACCTACCAGTCCTTAATATTAAAAAAAATAAAAAATATTTGGCGTGGTAGCTAGAATATCATAATTTAGCGTAGCTATTCATAATGTTTTTTAATAAATCGTATATAACGAATACCTGATAAAGGATGACCTGGTAAAGGTCGCGGGAGTCCGCTGGATGCGGGTGGCGCAAGACCGGTCATTGTGGCACTCTTTGGGGGAGGCCTATGTCCAGCAGTGGACGTCTTTCGGCTGATATGATGATGATGATGATGATGATGAACGAATAATATTTTTGTGTGGTATTATCTAAGGTATTTTAATCTTACCTTTATTTTATTGTATTTACCCACCTACATTATAGGTAGATAATAGCGCTCTAATGAAATGTTTGTCATATTCTTATTAAAATAAGAGAAGAGGTAATAAAAGTGAATAAACACACGGGCGTGTATTTACGATTTTTCACGTGACTTTTTAGAGATGTTTTTGACAGGTTAGGACCTTTTCGACTATCGTATTTCTTACCGATGTACACAATTTAAAACGGAACACGAATTGTACGCCAAGGGGATAAAGCACTTTTTTATGTTACGGGCGCCCCATTGAATCCTGAACGTAACCACGTAACGAAGGATTTCAGATTTCAGTCCCGAAGTCCTGAGGTTATGAGTTAATATGTACCTACGTTCCTCTAAAATTAACTATAAACTTTGATAATCCGGGAAGGATAGCGGGAATGGTGGTCCAAAGTTTTGCTTTCACTTGGTGTTAAAGTAAATTGTGGAGCGAATTCAAACTCTAATGGAAATGGTTTGCAGGCGTTTACCTAGGCGGTCGCAGTGTCATAGAATTGCGCGCCACGATGAGGGGTTGGCACTGGCAACTGTCATTATTGAAACAGGGCAGCTTTAAATTGCTTAACCTAGATCTAACTTATATGAATTAGAAGTTAAAATAGGCTTGCTGATTTTAATGATTTGGCAGTACCAAATCGTTATTGGTACCTATGCTAAACGGTTGTAAGTATCAGTGCTCTGAAAATGCTCGAAAGTTTACTACCGAGTCAATACTATTAAAATGGGTATTCAATCAACTAAGCTTACCGCATTAATATGTGTGTTTAAGTACTTAGTTTTTCGTAGCAAACTTCATTGTTTGTGTATTAGACACAAGTAAAACAATCCAAAGGAGCAGTTACTTAAGAGGGCGCCGAGCATATTTAGCAAAAACAGCCTTCACCTCTCAATCTGTGGAGGTCACGATTCTCTACAAAAATATATAAAATATATGTAATTATTATCACAAAGAGTGTGTTTACAAGTTATCACTATTAGTAATCTATAATAAATTACACTTTAATAAATACAATACCGTAAAGTTGCACTAAAAATGAGAAGAACGCGTGTCGGCGTTTAGGCAAAATTGAATTGAAAAATCTATTATTTCGTTTCAAAATCACACTCAAACAAATCTCAAAAGTATTCACTATAAGTTATCACACTTTTCACATTTTTCCTCGCAAAGACCAATGAGAATTTCAAACGTAAATCTAAACTTTAGTGACTTTTCCATACATTTTCCCTGCCACCATACTTTCGAAAAATCGACAGATGGGCATTGGCCCTCGGTGAGAGCAGACGCATGCTCCTTTTTTCGCTTTGACAGCTCTGTTTTTGACATTTTGCCCGTATACGAATACAATATGTATACCACACACAAAGATTGTATTAATTGAAGTAGGGTAAATAAATATTGACGTGTGGCGTTTTAAGAACCTTTTAACATGGAATTTTTGGTATTAGCCTTTTATTTTTTAGAGAACATACAATGTTTGGTCCCGAAAGTTTACTTATGCGTTCAAATTATAATGTTTTCCTTCCCGAAAACGCATTCTAGACGTAAAAAGGTTGCCGATGCGATTCATTACAATGGAAATTAATTTCAATGAATGGTCACCCTGACGGAACATCTTTATAACGTAATGACATTTGTCACTTACTTCAAATGAAAATTTGTGTACATTTTTCTTTCTGTATGTTTCAATAATTTTACGTATCTAATGTTGATATCGAACACCAAATACGCATACACACACGCCTCTCGACAGTTTGCCAACAACGCATACTTATCTACTGGCATTTTTTGGACATATCGCGCGTCGTCCCTATTAGCCTCGAGTACATCATGATGACGGGAAAGGTGGAGGATAGACGAGCTCGGGCCAGCCAGGTGGATTGAAAAAATCTCCAAATTCGCCGGACTCCGAGAACACCAGGCGCTGCATGCAGCGCATCATCGGAACCACTGGCGAGCCATCTGCACTCCCCGCCAGAGACATAGCGGTCACGATCCTCAGCATTGAAGAACCCACTGATTGGATTGATTGGATTGGAATACTTATTGAAATTTGTGTGGATATTCACGCTTTCTCGTCAAATAGGAATACACTTATATAACTTCAGGAATCGTGGATTATCAATCTGCAGTGTCACACAACAAAGAAAGTAATAAGCAGCAGAAGATTGTACTGTCGAAGCCGCATGGTCATACTAATTATAGAATGAAAATATAAATGTGTTTTTTTTATCTTAGTTATATCTCTAACGACGACGTATAATCTGAGTCTTATACAAAATATATGTATGTAGTCCTACTTATTTCTGCAGGTCTGTAAGTACGGTTTCTAATTTATATTTGATTGTTTTTTATGGTTTGAAATTATTTGGTTCACTGCTTTGATTTTGGATATACGGATATACGTACTTTAGTATATACATTGCAGTCTTTGGATATACGTAAGTACGTCACACCGGGTAGAGTCAGTCCAACCCAGGTCGGGCCTAGTAGAGTTTAGTGAACCAGCGACAAAACTCCCAGTAAGTAGCTCGATTCCACTCACAACTCAGATTCGGTAGAAGCCGCGTAACCAATCTCACTGGAGCGCAAACTCTTAGAGTATCCCAGTGTTTAAACCTCCCGCGTGGTCATGTCGGAGGTTTCCCCTCGATTTTCCCCAGGCCACTTTCCAACCGCGCACTCCTATCGATTTATTGGGCCCGACCTATAAGGCCACAATCAGGTTGAAAAAACAAAAAAAGTACGTCGCCATAATTGTATGGACGTTACGTAAACGTAGTAAATAATAGTAAGATTGCAATTTCAATTGCGTATATTATAAGTATTATAACTGTTACATTATGTATGCAGCATGTACATGGATTTAGCTATACGCAACCATTGTCCAAGTAGTGTTAAAAGTTCAGTAAAATTTACTCCACTAATTATTCTATTCAATTATCGTTCTTATAAGAAGGAACATGAGAGCTAATTTGTCATAACATAACTATGGACTCGTACATTCAACCATGCACACGATAGCGCGTCCGACCGGCCAAGTTCCAATTACAGATAGTGACAATGATTTACTAAATCCTACTTGATCATATTTGTCCTACTTATTTCATTATCATTAGGTTTTAAGAATACTTAACAAACTTATTTCAAAATACTGCCATTAATTTTCATTAAGTTTCATTACATATTATATATCGAAATAAAACAACCGCATCTTCGCTTAAAACTCGCATTACCTATAAAAGCCGCTTTAGCTTAGTTGGTAGTGACCCTGCCTGCAGAAATATTACACATTCTTAAGTTTTATTCACCATTTATTCAATTAAATATAATTTAACAACATAACAGCTTAAGCCATGGCATTGATACACTTAAATATAGGTATTTTAATCTATTTGTATATGAATAATTAGGAGCGTTTTACTAAAATCAAATCCCAATTTTCAGAAGTAAGGTTTTGGTGACAGATCAGAATTCAGAACTTGACTTTTATTTTTACATTTTTGTCATGCCTTAATAAATCATCAAATATTGTAAATCAAAACTTTGTATTCCTTACAGAAATTGACAGAGCATTGTCATTGTACAGTGACAAATTATGACAATTTCGATATCTCTAAGGAGTTTTTAACTCTGATTAACTGGTGGCAATACACAACCGAAAATACCTATTTAAAAAAATGTAAGTCAATGACCCGGGCCAACAAAATGAAGTAGTGTGTGTGAAATATGTATGTGTGAGTTACTGGGGAAAATAATTAAAAAAAATAGAAATTTGACAGGCGCTGATAATTTACCCTGCACGACGCAGTCTTAAGAGGAGGGGTTATTACATAGTTACGCCGCGTCGAACTGATTTGAAAATCGAACTTAGGTAATCGTATTGGCCACCACAAGCAGAATGGAACTCATTTTAAAAACAATAGCCGCGAATGTTACAGGGCTCTGCAGTGTACCGAGTAAAATTACAGATTCTATAAAAATCCATAGGTACTAATATTATAATTATAAGTGCGAAAGGGTGTCTGTCTGTATGTTATTTTTTTACGCTATAGATAAAATTTGGTATGGAGATAGTTTGAGTCCCAAGGAAGGATACTTATAATAAAATGTCAAGTGACGAAAGTGATTTGGCTTTGACTGCCTGATTGGATTCTGTCTCTAGTAGCCTTGGTTTTTTTATTGTCTCGCTATAGACGTGACAAAAGTAGAGTATATACTCCTCGGATATAAATCTTTTAGCTAAGATGGCCCGCTCGATATAATACAGTTCTTTATCCCCTAGGTGTATAATCTATTATAATACCTCAAGCACAGACGCGATCATGATATTTCTTCATATCGGGATCAAAGAGCCATGCGTATACAATTAATTATACATGATAAATTGCTCTGTAAATAAAGGTCATTGGACTCAGACGTGTGTCGACATTCCTATCATTATTATAATGAACTTTAAGATTTTAAAACTTGATTCCTTTATAAATTGCTTGTAGGGAATTTGCCTAGCACATTTGTCGAAACTATGTTTCACCCTTGGGCGAATACCGCAAGGTTTCCCTAATTCACCCCAATTAAAGTCGCGGGGGTTTAATATTTCGACATTTACGCTTATTATTAACGCTTATGTTTAAATGGAAATATTTTTAATGTCGAAAGACTTACTTTCAAAACGTCGCCGTCGTGAATATAATTGTACTATAATATTGATGGTTCGTATTTCGTGAGTATCAAACTTGATAAAATCGTGCTGATTTAGGTATAGGTAAACGGTCGTCTGTCCAAGGTCTTTCTTCTCAGGTTTGGTCTCTTGCTGCCGTTTAGGCTTTAGATTTAAATTCAAAAGTATATTTATAGCTTGGTAAACTCCTTCTTGAAAGTCCCATGAACTACGGCGGACGGTGGTGGACGAAAGATAGCGAAGGGTGATAGGACTTTGAACGCATGCATGCAATTTTATGTACGGATTACTTTGCCACAAATCGACCAGCTCAAAGAATGTATACTTTATTTTCTCAAAAATCTGTGAAGATAGTATCCGAAAGTGGCTCATCCTGGACAGTTGCCAGAAGTGTCCAGGAAGTAACACCTACTGTCCAGGAAGTAAGTTGTATGTAAATCCCATTACATATCATAAGTTTAGCTGCTGCTGCGGGCGCCGGCGCCGCGCCTCCCTGCCAGCGCCCGCAGCAGCAGCGGGGTGCGCGGCGGGGCGGGGGCGGGGGCGGGGGGCGGGGAGCGCCCGCGCCCGCATAAACAAAAGCTAGTCCGACCCCACGGTTTTAGAACAAACGAGGTGGAATTGGCGATAAATATGATTTTTACCGCTATTTATACAACTTGTTTTATTTTTGAGAAAAGCACTATACATGCCTCGACCATAAGTGCCATCCTGGCTTCGTATTATAGCCGGACCTCGCCTTCGGCTCGGCCGGCTAACTCATATTCGTCCAGGATGGCTTACTTACTGGTCTCTGCAGTAATGTACTATTACGACCTCGGACAGCCAAACATATTGTATTCACAAAATACATGAGATGAAAGTGATTGTAATATAAGTCCTTTTGCAATATATAAACATGTTTTTTCATTGCAGCCTTTTTTAACTCCTTGACTTTGTACTTAATAGCCACTCACCGAAGACAAAAGCTTCTCGCCAGTCCTTACTAAAAGGAGTAATTAAATTTTCTCAAAAATACGCTTTAAGTACAGTTATAATAAGTATTAGTGATTAAACGAACACCTGTAAGTATATAAAGTTCGATCACAATTATATGACCGACTTCCTTCGAAGCAATTAGGTTTACTATTTGTAGCTGGTATCCCACGCCTTCACGGACTTTAAAGAGGGTAAATAAAAAATTCGTGGGCAACACAACCCTCGTTACCGCCCAGTTCCTAATACGGTGATCTCATTCCGTTTCGCAGTCTAAATATACATTTACCTTAACTTTTGGGTAGTGTAATATATGTAATATAATAGAGGGGGTCATTACTAATTGCTTCGAAGGTAGTCGGTCATATCATATAATTGTGATCGAACTTCACTTAATACGTACAGGCAAGTTCGTTTAATCACTAATTATATTTCCCTACTTCCTCCTTCGCAATTAGGTTTATTATTTGTAGGATGTTGAGAGAATAACCATATAAAATAAAATAAACAGATGTATACTTACTGAGGAAAATAATATTCGTTTCCATTTTCTTTGTTTTAACATGTACCTACCTATCAAATACAATAAAATAACAATTGCCTTGTTAAAAATAATCATTAAGCATTGCGATTAGCAGAAAGTATAAATCTAGCAGATTGATTGGGATCGTGGTTGATTTCTTTTTTATATTTTTTTGCAAAAACTTACGATGATTCACTCCATCCGGCAGTTTTTCTAATTATCTGTATATAATGCCCATTTTCCTAGCAGCGGAAGTGGCCGCGTGTCGGGTACTATGGGCACTGAACACTGTTGTGTCCTATACCACCGTTATGTAGTGTTCTTTACCCAATGGCTCAGTCTCTGGGAAGAAATCCTAGTATGCGTTTTTTTGTGACTGATAAACAAATAAACTTGATTATTTTGGCGCAAAGAACTTGTTTTTTCTATATATATATTTTTATTATTATTTATTTAAGCTACGGTTTATTTAAGCTACGGTAGCCCAGTGGTTCAAGCGTGCGGCTGTCAAGCGGCGGTCGTGGGTTCGAATCCCAGCTCGTACCAATGAGTTTTTCGGAACTTATGTACGGAATATCATTTGATATTTACCGTTAGCTTTTCGGTGAAGGAAAACATCGTGAGGAAACCTGTATACATCCGCGAAGAAATTCAAAGTTGTATGTGAAGTCCCCAACCCGCTCTGGGCCAGCGTGGGGACTACTGCCCAATCCCTCTCATCTATGAGAGGAGGCCTGTGCCCAGCAGTGGGACGTAGATAGGCTGATGATGATGATGATGATTATTTATTTAATAAACACACGTTACATGAAATACAGTATACATCGCCTCACAAAACTGTGGCTACAGTTTGTCTGTGGGATCGGCAGTCTCCTGGTTACACTTAGTTTTTAACTTAATATATAATAACATGTTATGAATAAATATATACGTTCGAGAGCCTACTAAGGAAGCACTACCCAGAGTCTAGGTAATGCCTCCTCAGCAGCCTCCCCGTTCGTTCACACCTAATTGCTTTGGGCAAAATATTGAGTAGGTATGGGAAACGTTTTTTTTAAAGTTCTGTCTCCATAGTTGTTATTTACTCTAGGAACAAATAGTTTGCCTGTGGCAATAGATTTGGTGCTCTGGGTATGGTCGATAGGTTTTAATAATGGATTCTCTCTAATAATGGATAACATACTAGATCTCGTCCTGCATAAATCTCAGGGCTTTCGTTATAGAAAGGGAGTTTGAGCACAGGAGACATCCCATATGGATGCCTCACATTATAAAAAAACATTTTTGAGAAAAAGAAACCAATTGTGACGGTTTAGACCCCATACAGGAAGCACGCATCACATTTCTTCAAATTCATTTCATAATTCAGATTCAGATTCACATTCAGATTCTTTATTGCATTCATGTAAACACGACGTTCAATTTTACGATATAATAAACGTAACGTTAGCCTGCTTTTAATTTTAAGAAAATAATAATTTGACGGTGGTTCTAAATTACTAACCTTGCTCATCTTCATCCGATGACGATGTATAAATAATTCGACGATTCTTTCTTTTCTTAAGTTGTGATTCTAATATATTTAGTTTTGCTCGTCTCTTCTTCCGAATTACTATTTCTCTTCCGATTCGCCGTCTTGTTAACTATGGGTGGATTGGATTGTAAACGTGTGAATGCTACGCACGGAAAAAACAGAATAAGAGGGCCGTAGGAGTGGAACTCAGGGGCTACCGTGAACCACAAACGAAGTTTTCCCTCTCTGTCGCACTTGCAAGTCTGTTCGAAAGTGCGACAGAGAGGGAAAAATTCGTTTGTGGTTCGCGGTAACCTCCCTGGGTGGTAACGAGGGTAGTGTTGCCAACGATTTTTTTACTTACCCTCTTTAAAGTCCGTGAAGGCTATAGTGTGGGCTACAAATAGTAATCCTAATACGGTATTTTACTCATAGTCAAATCAGCAACTTTTTATTAAATGTCAAAAACGCTCTGTAAGTATGAAGTTTGTAAGGACATACTGTCTTAGTAACGTCACTAAGACAGTATGAATAGGTATGTTCAATTCAGCGTCCTTTTTTAAATTTTTATGCTTATAAAATCTTTTTATTAGCTAAAATAAATTGATAATTGATTTTTTCCGAGTATTTTCGTTAGATCTTTTATTAGTCAAGTAAAAAATAATTTATTTTTACCTTTATTTAATACCCTATTGCGAAGACGGAAGTCGGGAAATATAATTAGATATATACATGTGAGCGGAACTCGAGGCATTAAGGAGATATTTAAATTATTTTGAATGTGAATCAACTGGCGGTGAAATTTCTGGGAACAAATTATTTTGATTTATGGTGCTGCCACCCATGCCGTCGCTGAAATAGAAGAGGATGACATGCTTTTAATAAATACTTATATTTAGCAGATTAATGACCCCGGGCTGTTTCGGGAACTGTTATAATCTCACTTAATTTATTAAGATCGTGTGTTGTTTCTTAGTTGTGAGATCATAAT
Source organism: Cenopis cana (assembly GCA_951800055.1). NCBI lineage: Eukaryota > Metazoa > Arthropoda > Insecta > Lepidoptera > Tortricidae > Cenopis > Cenopis cana. The sequence continues at coordinate 14,907,929 of OX637479.1, read as the reverse complement.
ATACTAATAAAAGAATCATATTTTATGCAGTCCCTAGCTCCTCATTGGATATAGGTACGAGTAATGTCTTCAATTTCATGTCTGTAAGTCAAACATGTGTTACAAATCGGACTGCTATGCTAGAGTCATGAAAGTGATGTCTATGATCCTCGGCATATGGAATTGCCGCCCTGCCCCTTGTTTTTCAGACTCGTCTGCGGCGACATATCATGGTGAGAGCAGCATCTGTTACAAGCAGATGCAACAGTTAGAGGCCTTATTAATACAACAAGGCACCATTATACCAAATCCTATCTGATAATGAGTACCTACATGATGGTCATTAAAGGAAACTTTTCCTCTTACCCATGGAAGCAATAAGAGTCCAATGACCAATTAAACTCGTTTAAAATAGGAATCTACGAATTACCTTTAAATCACTGTGTGAGCTGTGGTCACCTATAAGTGGCTAAACATCTTAGTTAGATTTTTTTTTTTTTTTTTTTTTTTAATTTATTTGGGACAAAAAACAGTAACACACAGAGTTTCAGGCTTAGTATGTAAGGTAAACAAATTTTTAGGTGTGAGACCAACAACATTGTCCACAAGATATTAGATTAATTATTAATCTACTGTATTTAGCGCTGAGTATCTGACAACACAAAGTAAATAGCGGCGGCGCGCGCCGGAGCAGAGAGTCCGCTCAGTACAAAGTGCCATTTTCGCCGCACGCACACAGACATAACATTTACAGGCATTCTCGGTTGATTTCGAACGAGCTTAGTCGCGACTGTCACTGTCGCGTCGCGAGTGCTAGTTGTGCGCGCGTTGATCACTTGACGTCGCCGCCGCTACGTAGGTACTTTGTGTCACGTACGTCAAAATGAATAACCGATATTATTACAGTTGGAATGTATTTTATTGTTTAAATACAAGAAAAAACTGTGCCTACACTTTCTTCAAATTTTCAAACGATATTGAAAGGTAAATAAAACGGTTTTCTCATTTTGGTAGTTACAATACATAGGTAGGTAGGATTTTTTTTGAAACTAGCCGCTTTGATAACGACGATCAACCATTACACATTCATCTTATCGTTCGCTGGTAAAACGCCAGTAGGTATTTAAGTACTATGGTTTAGTTAAGTAGGTACCTAATTAATTAGGTACTTATATTCTTTGTTGGCACTCTCGACCGCCGCCGGTCACAAGTCACAACTCGCAGCGGGTCACGCATCAATTTATTAGGGTTCCGTACCCGAAGGGTCAAAACGGAACCCTATTGGTGTCGCCCAGACTTCCGTCCGTCCGTCCGTCGTCTGTCACAAAATTTGTTCCGAAGAATTTTTAGACTTCTCATTGACCTATGAACTTGAAATTTGGTGACAATTTTCAATATTACGTATATTTTTTTAACAACAAATACTAATATATTGATAAATCATATTTTTGAGAAGAATTTTTATTATACCTACTCCTTTTTAAAATTCAGAATCAATACAGAAGCAACCCTCAAGTTTAGGTATGTATTTTCAAGAACGGCGGGAACGGACCTTCTGTATATTTTTTATTTTGTGCTGACAAGGAGTTATGGTAATCATACATAGAAAAAAAAAATTAAACAAGGAAAAGATTTTTGCATTTAAGACTTATTGTGCTATTTAGATGTATTATCCGTTGGTGGTCCATAAATAAAGAAAATAATGAAAATAAAATCACGGGGCAAAAGATCGTTATATACTATAATTTTTTTTTTTTATTAGTTCTACATGTCACTTTTAGAAAGGAAAAATAAAGAATCAAATATTGCTAGTGATGGATGAGTATACTCTGAACAAATAATAAAATTGTAAAGGTAATTTTATTAAGTTTTTCTTAAAAAACTCTTAAACGGTGGCCCATAGTAAAAAATGTTCTTAGACATAAGTAATCTACATAAAATTCTCTACAAGAAAGGTTCTACGCATTTGTTCGCTAGGATGAATATTTAATGAGATTTTAAAGGGAGAATGTTAATTGTAAGTGACTCCATAAGTGGGTCTCATTCCTTTGTTTCACAATATTTTTAAAAACAAAAACCCCCATCCGCCAGGAATGCCAAAATCCGCTTATACACGAATTATTTCCGCCAATTGGCAGTTAGTGGTCTTCTTTGCTTGAATCATATTTGCTATGCTCAGCAGTGGGCGATTATTGGCTGAAAATGATGATGATGTGTCATATCATATACGTGTACAGTCAACCAATTTGATTTCTAGGCCACTTCGTAACTTGTCACATTGAACATCAATATGAAAGTCGCTAGAGATCTTATATCAATGTCACTGTGACAAGGTACGGAGTGGCCCAGAAATCAAATTGGTTGACCGTACCTACTTACATTTTGCAAAGTTGTTTCCAGTGTATCATTATAGTCTTTTCAAAATTGAACTCAATAATTATAAAGACACAAGTTAAAACTGCTTTTAGCCATATTCAAGATTTCACGTTATAAACGAGAAACTCGAGAAAGTATTTTAGGTACCTACTATACTTACCAAGGTAATTCATATCATTTTCGTTCAATATTACGTTGTTCTCCTATATTAACCCTAGCATAAGTAGGTATATATTATCAAGCAATTACAGAAAACATTTTTCCGTGTCAGGAAGACGTAATACATTTTTTATAACTTATATATGAAATGATACTTCGTATATAATATCTAGTTACATTAGCTTTTTTGAAAAACCCAGTGGTATGAGCCGGGGTTACAACCCTTGTACATTTTCTTTGCGTGTAGATACTGCCGTTGTGAATAAATTGTACATAGTTTTAGATATAATTTAATCGAAAAATGAATCTAGGCTTGGTACCGTTTTCGGTTTTAATCTGAATCCATCATGTCACATTTCCAAACACAATTTATACGCTCTGAACTTTATTTCTAACTCATACCCATCCATCGCCAACTTAAATGTGATGCCACGACGTTTAGACACAGACTTCAAACTAGTATCTCAATATGCGGAGTTGCGGACATCTGCTGCTGAAACCTCTTTGTTCTGAGATGATCCCTACATAATGTAGACACATTCTATTGTATGATGGCCGAATGTGGGGTAGCGAAAGGCGTTAAGGCGATACATTAAATATTAAGACAGTGGGGTGGCACGTCCACCTGTGTTCTAGTTAATGCATCTTAGCACCTTCTTTATCAACGTTGGCTTTTATATGTGTTGAGGTGAAGTCTACTTGCGCTCTAAAGAAAGAAAATTTCTCAATAGGTATTTAGAAATGCATGGTGCTTTGAACCTTAAAGTTTATCTGTTAAATGTCATAAGAGAAGTCATTCCTTACAGAAAAAGCTTTTTATACGCTAGATGACTTTTTTGATAATGGCAATTATTAGCTAAGTTAGTATGTATATTTCTTTAGATGTTTTTTTTTAGTCACTGTCCAAATATTATAATTGTATGCCATAATATAATTAAATGTATATACATAATCTGTATTACATAGATACTCGTACCTGCTGTGATCTAAATTTAGGTAAATATGATATTTGGTATATTCAAGATTGCTACACCCGAACAGGGTCCATGTGAAACTATATCACACTTAATATCGTAACAACTTGTGTACAACCATGGTGCAATAAACGATTCTGATTCTAAAAATGATTTTTACTCTGCCTACGAAGATGGAGGTCCCGGGTTCGAATCCCGGTCAGGGCATTTTTTTTATGTAATAGGGGGCAAACGAGCAGACGGATCGCCTGATGGCAAGCGATCACAGTCGCCCATAGACACCTGCAACAACAGAGGAGTCACAAGCGCGTTGCCGGCCTTTCAGAAAGGAGTACGCTCTCTTAGTATAGCTAAGTACCCAAGCTTTGCTTAGTTTGGGACTAAGTCGATTTGTGTAAATTGTCCACAAATATTGTTTAAATTGCAATTCTATATCATTACCCTGCATGGGTACATTTACCCTGGTAATATATATGGCGGAGCCCGTCGTCAGATGAAGTCATTCGTTTTTTAGGTTATTTATTTGTCTCAAATACTCCAGTGTGTTTGTCATTGAGGAAATGTGTCTTAATTACATTTAAATAGGTACGTCAGGAGGCTTGTCGCCAATGTGACGAGGGTCACGTCGATTTATCCTATCTTTGTATTATTTTGTTTCTCTGTTATATTTTTACCCACGACGGAACGGAGACGGTATATGCGTTTAGGGTGAGAGATTGTTTGTTTGTGTGTGCACACCAATATCTCCAAAACGGCTTGACCGATTTAGATACGGTTTTCTGCAATAGGTTTGTAGTTCAGTCGGGAAGAATTTTAGATAGATATTACGAGGAAAACTCGCCAGGGGGCGCTGCTGTCAACATTTTTCACTTGCTAAAGTGCGTTTAAGCGCGTTTTCTCCATAAATACACAGCCACCGCTTATGATTTCGATAAGACTTGAAGAGTACTGCATGCATTTGAAGTCTGAGGATCTGATGATGAAGCAGAAAAACATAGTAGAGTACTAAGCAGAGGTAGATATCCCTTCGTTTGTTTCTGGTCTCTTTTGTTCATGTTGTATTAACACACGTTGTACATGACATTCAGAGGGTCTGATGATGGAGTAGAAACATACCGCAGAGAACTTTGCGACGGCATATAGCATCTTGATCGTGATTGGGTTCTTAAGATTATGTTTGCTTAGCAGCTTCTGTACAATGATCTGCTAAGGGTATGATGATGGATCAGAACAATATTTGAGGGTATAAAGGTAGGTATTTAGTTAGTGAATCGTGTTAAGTCTGTTATGATAGTATTTATTGAGAAGCCTCTGTAGATGAATATCAGAAGACCTGATGATGAAGCAAAATAGTATCATAGGGAACTTTGCGAAGGCACATAGGTGGATTACCGTGTTTCGACTGCTTTAAATATTTTGCGATTAAGTAGTTGGATAGGAGAAGCCTAAAATCCGTGGCCCATGTAACTGAAAATGTCATATGCTATTGTACATATATGGTAAATATCATGAAAGCGAATTTTTTTTTTTAATAAAGTTCTTTAAACCTCTTGAAATAGGGGTAAATGTGAGTTAGGGAGAAAGTTATCCACGTGAGGTTACCTATCGGGTCTTCGGCCTTTAGGTTGGCTTGTAAGACATTCGGGGCTCGAAAGTGTAAAATTAGGCTCTCTCCTTCGGGCCTTCGGCTATTGGGCTCGCATAGCGAGCGCGCTCCAAGAAGAAGCTTCGGCCCTTCGGCCTTACAAGTAGGGTTGCCAACTTATGTCCTCCGATTTGCGGGACATTGGTTGTAGAATTGCGGGACTTGGCTAAAAAATGCGGGACTTGCGCACTCGTATCAATATTGTGAACGTATAATTGTGATGTAGGATACATTATTTATTCCCGCGAGATATACATTCTTATTGGATGATTTCCGAACTAAAATTATCTTATTACGAGTACGGTCCTCCGGGAGCGGGATACGATACAAATTTTATTTTCATTTATCGAAGTTGTGCACTCTTTCCTGAAATGAAACAAAATGCTCGCTCCAGTTCCTATAATTCTGCCGAGGCTTGAAAGCGGGACGCATCGCCTAGGGTGCTGGAAACGGGACGTCCCGCCTTCCGACCTCGTATGCCTCGCTCCTTACCTTTGGGATTTAGGCCCTCAAGTTCGCTTGTATGGCACTCGAGCCTTGAAAGTGTTGACTTGGGCTCACCCTTCGGATCTTCAGCCCTCGGGCTCCTATAGTGAATGCGCTCTAATAAGAAGCTGCGGGCCTTTAGCCTTACGTGGGACGGACTGGAGAAAACTGCACCGACAAGAGTGAAACTCTTAAATAATGATGATGATGATGATGGGCCGGCTTCTGCGCTTGACACGCCTCTCACCTTCGGGCTTTCGGCCCTCAAGTTCGCTTATAAGACACTCGGGGCTAGATAATGTCGACTTGGGCGCGCTCTTCGGATCTTCCACCCTCAGCCTCGAACAGCGAGCGCGCTCCAAGGAGAAGCTTCGTGCCTTTGGCCCTACGCGATACGCCTTCTGATCTCGTATGTCTTACCCCTCATCATCGGAGCTTCGGCCCTCAAGTTCGATTGTAAGACACTCGGGGATAAAAATTGGCCACTTGGCACCTATTTCTGTAATTCTTTAGGAAAACCTCAAGCTTAAGGCGCCTGTAGAGGCAACGACGTAAAATCTGTTGTGTTTGTGCAATTTTTATGGCAACAATACACATTGCGGAGTCTTGAATAATAACACATTATGTAAAACATATCTTGAAGTTGACCTTCAAGAAGAAAAACTATTAGTTTTCTTCATAGTTAGTCCAGAAATTGGATTACTGCAAGACCCTTGAAATTATATTGGACAGATTTTTCTCGGGTGAATCAAATTTGTTAACTACCAAACTCGGTAAGTTTACTTTCAAAGTGTTTATCTAGACCCTCAAGCACTTTTTTTTTCAATTAGTTGTCAAATGAGGCTTTTAGGCTTACGCACCACTTTCGCCTACGAAAAGTACGTTGATACGTGTAATCAAATATTTGCCCGCAAATAATGATCAGGCGCTTTTTCCTTTACAAAAAATATCGTGAAAAATAAATACGTAAAAATGCGTAAAATGTAAGAAAAAAAAAACAATAAAACAATACCAAAATTAGAAAAGTAAAATAAAAATTGATTTTGCTTTGGATTTGAAATCTATAAGACCATAATTAGACGTCGTCATGTATATGGATTGGAATGTTGGGCCTCAAAGGTGACGGATGAAACGAGAATGCATGTTACAGAGATGAGAATGTTGAGATGGATGTGTGGTGTGACAAAAATGGACAGGATGAGGAATATAAGGGAAAGCCTGATAGTAGCGCCGATTACCGAAAAACTAAGAGGCAATCGCCTGGCATGGTACGGCCATGTACTTAATGAGGAGGGATGAAAGCCATGTAACAGGAAGAGTACTAGAACGAGGTAGGCCAAAGAAAAGGTCGATGGATTGTGTGAGAGATGATATATATAAGGAGATGACGAGTGACAGAGATGTATGGAAGAAAAATAGGTACTTACGTGCTGCGCCGACCCGAAATAAATGGGAAAAGGGTAAGCGAATGATGATTTTGATTTGAAAGCGGTTAGTAACTATTATCTTGGACACATGTCATGTGAAAAAACATACAAAAAGTGCACCCGCCGCGGGGATGGAACCCGAATACATTGAGTTTGACTCTGAAGGCAGTATGCTGTACCACAGGGCCCCGTGTGAGATGACATTAACGATCGAATTTTTGAATACCTTTTTAACGAGCCACATATAGAGCGTCGTCTCGCACTAATAAAGTCCATGAAGTGCGGTATTTTTTGACATGAAACGTCAATTAATAAATAAGATAATTGATGGATGTTGTGACGGGGAAGCCAAGCCACGCTCAAGGTCGTTGCTCAAGGTCGTTCACGGCTCTACGCGCCTTAAATCAGGAAGCTGATTCTACAACCGGCGCGTTCGAGGGTTCATATATTAAACGAGTCTTTCTCTAAAAAGAATAAAATAAAAACAAAATTAAAAATTTTGAAAATACCCCCGACGGATGTAGCTAATTGAAAAATAATTAAATAATTAATTCGGAAATCCCCCGACTGTATAGGAAATAAGTACATAAAGACATCTTTTTTTCAATACGGTTAATTGGTTGAGAGTTTATTTACAAGCCCAGAAAAATCCGTCGGGGGCTGCGATTGCCATGTCTATTCCCATTTGCATTAAATTAAAATTCGAGGTTACTTAAACGAAGGTATAAGATAACCTGCAACACGCTACAAGTGCTACAACATGCTACGTAATTTCAAGGCAGGCAATGGCAGCCCCCGACGGATTTTTCTGGGCTTGTAAATAAACTCTCAACCAATTAACCGTATTGAAAAAAAGATGTCTTTATGTACTTATTTCCTATACAGTCGGGGGATTTCCGAATTAATTATTTAATTATTTTTCAATTAGCTACATCCGTCGGGGGTATTTTCAAAATTTTTAATTTTGTTTTTTCCGTAAGTGTTTCTGACACAAGTCAAGTTGGTAAAGTCTTCACTTTAGCCAAGCTAGTTGGTAGTGACATGGTGGTCCCGGGTTCGAATACCGGCAATGGCAATATAAAATCGGCCAAGCGCGTGTCGGGTTCCGCACATTTAGGGTTCCGAACCAACCGCAAAATTAAGTAGGTTTTAATTGGAAATTTCAATGAAAAAATCGAATTTATCAATATATTAGTCATTTGTAACAATAAACGTTATCACCAAATTTCAAGTTTATACTCGTAGGTCAATGGAAAGTTAAAAAAATCTTCAGTACATTTTTTTTTAAAAGCTTCTTGTTCCTTTGTTTTAAAATATGTTTTAAAACGAAAAATACAATATTTGTCTACTCTATGAGCTTTAAACAACGATACTCGACGGTAGGATTAGGACAAATATTTTTTTCGCGCGTTCCTTGAGCTGTGTAGGTAATGTTTAAATAGTACATTACTTAGTAAGGGCGATAAAACAAAGAATGTCTCAGATCGCAGGTATTTTACGCCCGAGCCGAAGGCAAGGGCGATAAATATGCGATCTGAGGCTTTCTTTATTATCGCCCGTGGTAAGTACAAAATTTTATGTCACCCCCTGGCCAGGAAGTGGGATTTTTCGCGCGCGGAGCGTGCGATAATGGCCACTTTATGGCCAGGTGTGACATAAAATAGGTTTTGACAATTTGTATAGCTTTGGGTCAACAGGATGCTTATAATGTAAAAATTTGAAGACTGTAGCTCCAACAGTTTAGCTGTAAAACCTGTGTGACTGTTTACTTAGTTTATTATCAATACGGGTTTGAATAATTATAATTATTATCATTCGATTCAGTGAGATTCAGAGTTCTAAGCATGTACTCGTACAATTTAATTAAATGGTCTTATTACATAAAACTTTTACACGCTGAAATAAGTTCTGTGACGAGCATTATGTACAAAATGGGCTTCTCGAACTCATTTCGAGATTGAGTTCGAGCCCTCTCCATTCACAAGTTGCTCTTAAGTCGCTAGAACATGACACGACAAACAGCAAAGTTAGACAAAAACTTTAATGATTTATAGATGTTCTGTTCCTCTTAGAAGAGCGAGAAGTACGTAGATACTGAATTGAAGTTTGAGTTTTAGTAGCAGAAAATTATTTGAGGACCAATTGTTTTCGACTACCTATGTGCGTGAAAGTGATTGAGTTGTGTCTTGCTTGATTGGGATCGGAAGTTTCTAGTTTACATACGAAAAAGTTACTAAAATGAAGATTTTCGTGCAGCTGGGACGCTAAGCTGGAAACCCAGGTACTCAGACTACGTGATAATGACATAACAAAATCTCGTGACATAATCAAGTAAATGAATCTCTATTAGCGACCTTACTTGCCGTAATGAACGTGAACTCAAATGGCTTCAATTAACACACAAGATTCGCTTTTCTTCGGATGATTAAAGTAAACGCTGTTGCAATCCTTGCTCCTCGTATCGCATTACAGCGGTTAGACGAGACTGTTCAATATAGAGCTGCGCCATGTTGTTGTTGCTGTAAAGGAAACCGCGACTACCCAATTGCACTTCCTTAGTTGATAATTTCTGTGTAAGTAGTACAAAACAGTGATTTATTCACTTACTACGCAGAAACGAAGGGATAATAATGTCCTTCTTTGCAGTAGACGCACGTAATTGTTCACAGTAGAAGACAGCTGACTCGTACGCATTGAACATAAAAATAGTGATAATTTGAAAAATTGGTCGTCATGCATTTGGTGGTAAAGGGAGTGCCCTGGTATGACATATTATTATTTATACTGCTCGAGGCCAATATTAAACGCCTTTAGTTGCACCTTCCTTGCATTACAAGGCAGTAAAGCAGGCTAGAGTCCACGTAACAGCAGCCGTCCAGCTCGCGCTCAGTTAGGTGGGACAAGCTTGGAGAAACTAATTTACATAAGTACAGTCACGGGCAAAAGTAAGATTTCATTCTGCTTGATTATTTATTCAATCATTTATAACGTGAAATACATAATATAAATTACAATACTATAAAATTATACACTGTTATAATTCATGACGATCACTCGTGGTGATGACTTGGAACCGGAGCGGCATGCTCTTGCTTTGGGTAAAATTAGCTGTCTTTACTGCTGTGTGTCTGTACTGTTTCTATTTTCCATTTCTTAGGCGTTTGGAAGATCTGGTCTTCATAGGATTCCTGCTCAGTCTTCACATCCATCACATCCACATGGTCTTATGTGTCTTCTCGCTCGAGCCTCACACCCCTATTGAGACAGCTCTTATGATTGAAATCTGTATACTTTTACTATCAACCAATACATTAATTGTGAATACGCATTTCCCCATTTCATATTTAATTTTGATGTATAGATTTAATCCTCTATTAAATACCTATGATCCGAACTAATTAATCTTAATTCGCTGACATAAGACGTATGGTATTCATTTTTGAGTATATTGTATGAAATGCACCCATATTTTTGCACCCGATTAGGCATAGGTACAAAGGAGAAGCTAATTATTGGTCTGAATAAACCGATTATGATATTAAATATTTGCATTAGATTCCACATAACGTGAATAAGTCGTTTGTTTACGTATAACTTATAAGTAGATAGGCGCGGACCTTTCTTCGGGATTGGTTCAGTCAGGTCAATCGAGTTTATGGTCAATAAAAGCTTCCCCTACATATGTAGGTTCTAACCCGATGCGGAATATTTTGACCGCATTTGTTATGAGGTTTGTTGAAGCAGCGAAATATACGTACGATAAGGATATATTTTTCAAATTGGTGTATCATTTAGACCGGGCGATTCAAATATTTGAAAAGCATATATCGTTCTTTAGAGGAAAGTCAAAGTATTAAATTTGTGCATTATTTAATTTCTCACAAAAAAGCCGAATGCCAAATACTAAACCAGAGTATAAACACTTCAACATAGTTACAACCAGTATGGTAAGTAGTTAAGCATACTAAATTATCTACACACGTCATGCACACGTCTATATGATTAGATTTGATTATCAGTTTACTCTAGTAAAACTCTCACAGTAAAAGGCTCATATTAAAAAACCAACTCTTTAAAGATATTTCGTCAGAGAATGTAGATATATATTGAGTTTTTTTAATTTCAGTTTGGTTTGAATCGACGACGGTTTTCACGAACTAAAATGAGAGTGGTTTCAACGGGGCACTTTGCATAAATTCGCGGGATTCAGCTCCCGTGGGCATCTTTTTCTCAGTTTTAAGACTTTTAAGATTTTCGTGCCAATTATAAGCTTCATTTATTAACTGCTTAAATGTTCTTTTCGAATTTATACCAGTTGCTGATTTGAATTAATTCGCTTAGAATTTGGATCAAGCTTGCATGAATTAAGATTGCTTGGAACAGTTTTTGGAACTGCAACTTTGAACTTGTAATATTCAATTTTAATAATGCCAAAGTAACTATGCCTGTCTGCTACTTCTTCACGCATTAAACCGCTGAGCCGATTGAGATGAAATTTGGTATGGACATGGTTTGAGACCCTTATTGGAAGAAAATTGGATAGTTTTTATGAAATGGGGGGTAGTAATAGTTTTTTATGGAAGTACGAGATAAGCGAGTTCCACGCCGATGCAGTCGCGGGCAAAAAGTCCTAAATAGCACATGAGATGGAGTTGTAATTTTTGTAGACTATCCATTTGTATTAGCGACGTAAGTAATGAGGGCTACCGTTTTTGTGCTCACCAGTTGGCGCCACTAGTAGAGTAGGGTCCAGCAGCTGTCAAAGTTAGTATTTAACCTGCGTAGCGCACCTACAAACAGTGAGATTTGACATTTCGGAGAGCACGCATCATATGCCGCGCCTCTACTCCCCTCTCTCTCTAGTGCCCTCATTAGGCTCAGCTGTGCATTCATTCGACTCGACAAATGCGGTTGCAATGTTTTGTTTAGCCATTTACTCGCGGTTTTCTATTACGTATGGTTGAAGCCCCGTGTGGTTGGAATAGGGTTAATCTGAAAGACATTTCGCATTACATTTTGATTTCAATGTGATACGCATGCCGAGCAAATGTGATAAAACATATGAAAATAAATTGAATTGCGAAATGTCTCCGATTGACTCACATTTCGTTCAGGACAGCGGTACTGGCGTGTGACATTACCTGAGCTGAGATGAGGGGAGAAGCTGCGAACACATTTAGACTCGGTTTTAAGGATGATTCACGTTAGACCGTTCAGTGTCCGGGCCGGCCCGGACACGGAACGGTCTAGCGTGATTCATCCTTTATAAGATCCTGTAGACCTTATGTCACTAACTTATATCAAAACCCAGTTACCGAAATTTTATGTAACATTTGGGCATTCATCCTTTATAAGATCCTGTAGACCTTATGTCACTAACTTATGTCAAAACCCAGTTACCGAAATCTTATGTAACATTTGGGCTTAACAGATATTTATACATTCCCGTTTAAGCCTTATCTTTAAGGCGGTTGTCACACTGATGCGAATTCCAGACGGTTGTTGTTGACAGTGTTCCAGCGGGGTAATCACGCAACTATTTGAACGTACGGTAGGCATATTCTAATGTATTTTTTGGTATGGGATTAGACATGTAGATCTATCGTACTAACGGTCGAAAACGTTACGTGACTACCCCACTGACTTGCATCGCGATATTCGCACTGCGGAAACGCCTAGTGATTTCTGGAATTCAAGTATAAGTGGTGCGTTATACCTAAGTTTCTTTATTTAAACTTCATTGCACAATAATAAGTTGAAAATACAAAAGTAGAACTTAATTATCTGCGAGTCATAGTTTAGTTGTAATCTATTTATGTCAGCAAGGTGTATAAGTAATTAGGGCTCGGCTGTGGATTCTCGCGACACCCGGCTCGGGCGGTTCTATATATTGTTTATCCATTTGCTCGCGGTTTCACTTAAGTGTTCCCGTATAGGTAGGGCGAAGTTACATTTTTATCCATTGGTTACTTTAAGTATACTTTTGTGAAATTGGCCCATAGAAAACTACCTACACAGATAAAAAAGAACTATACCCCACTGATTGAATAGTTTTTGTACGGTTGTTAAGTTGATTATCTGTGTTTCTAAATCAATTTATACCATACCTCTGGTATTCCCTTGGTTTGCCTAATTTTTTTTGCCTAATTTCAGTTTTAGACATGCGCAAAATGTGTCACAAAAAAAAGAGTGATATACTTCAATCCTTCACTGTGAAGTATATTTATATATAAGTATATTTTACGAAAAATTTGTCATTATACTCGGTTTCGACTAATTCGGGGATAAGGATTTCAAATTTTACATTTATTTTGAATTTTAAGAAAATATTTTTTTGTAAGTGCCGTCATGAGATAGATGATTGAAACGATGACACATGAACTGAAGTACTAAACTAAGTGAACCATTGAAGTATATAGATCCGAACTGAACTAGTGAATGAATGAAGGACACCAAGTGAAGTATCTACTTCAATTAAATCATTCATTCGTGAACTACACATGTCTATTCAGTTTGTATAACAACTTTTTGTATAATGAATCAAATAGGGGCCTGAAAATGCGGCGAAATGGTTCCAGTAAAGGATGGTACGGCAGTGTTTGCTTCGCGCTCGACTTGGCGGGGGCACTGCCGTGCCCCCAGATTGTTTGTCGAATATCGATTTGTATAATTTCATTTTGCATATTAATTAGTTACCTAATCGAGAAACGTTTTGCCTAAATGTCTATTTGCATAACTTTTGTTGTGTCTAATATCATTTCATTTAAAGATCAGTTGGTCGATTCTTATTTTAACTAATCATCATATAGTCGAATAACGTTTTGACTAAATTTTTTTGTCTAATGCTGTATAATCATAATTTTACATTTTTTTTGGCGCGTCGTGAATCTGTCAAATTTCACGTCTGTCAGATAGGTATTGCCAAAGTTATAACATGTCGCACGAAAGTTTAAATTCAAGTAAAGTTCAGTTAGGTTAGGGTTCACAACAAACTTAGCCACCGGGCGAGCGAGCGAAGCGAGCGAGCAAAACCTTCCGGAGCGAAACCGACTCTGTTAGGTTAGGTTCAGAAGACTAAGGCTAGTCTTCTGGTGCTAGGTTTTTTTTAATGTGCCTTGAAGAAAATATGCTTGTTTGCATGCATGCATGATTGCTTGCTGGCATGCATGCATTCATGCTTGCTTGCTTGATTCTATGCATGCGTGCTTGTTTGCTCGCTTGCTTGCGTGCTTTCTTAGGTTTAGGTTAAGTTAAAATAAGGGTATACGTAACTTTGTTAAATAATTAAGAAGCAGAAGAAGTTATGAATATTACACGATTTATTCGTTATATCAATTGTTATTATACGCTTTATTCGTTATATCAATTGTTATTATATGCTTTATTCGTTATATCAATTGATATTATATCTAAATAACGTTATACGTTACGAAATACGTTATTTTATTTTATTTTATTATGTGACATTTTAATGTGAGTTGTTATTAATTTTAAGTTTTTCTATTGACATGATTTTATATTATAATCCAGTTTTATTTTATTTCATTTAAATTTTGACATTGTTTTGTATAATAATTATTGATATCTTTTTTATATTGTTATTTGTATTTTGACTTTTCAAAAGTGCTGTAATAGGCCTACTTGGGAAAAAATGAATAAATTGAAATTGAATAAATTGGACTACCGCGTATGGATTCTCCGCTAGAGGAGCTAGTGCAGTGACGTCAGTCCTCCGAAATATCAAATTTTACAGTTTGGTGGGCTCACCCACCCAGGATAACCAACTAATAAGATTAATATGGTGACTATTTTGCAATATCTGAAATTGATAATGGTAAATATGAGTTACGGTGCAACGAATTTCAATGCTTGTCGACAATTTTATTGCTCGTAAACTTATGTCATCCTTTTTTTCGAACAAAACAGGACTGCGTTACGATACGGGATATTCGATACAAACATTTACAGTGCGGTTTTTATGTATGTAATACGATTAAATCGTAAATTTGGTTTTACGCCCTTAATAACCAATAACAAACTTTGACAGCTGGACTGAGCGCGCACTGGCGTCAACTGGTGAGCGCAAAAACGGTAGCACTCATTCAGGTGCGTGCACATATGGCAACTCTGGTCTGGTTGCCCAAAGCAAGTGAGTGGTTATATGGACATGTTTGGTGTTCACTCTATGCAGATTAATCAAAATGGCCTAGTAAAAAGTTTCAGGATGTAAAATGCGGTTTCGCCAATCATCTGTGTGACTGGGAGTGGGCGCAGCCGCAGAGACTCATCTTGTCTCCTTCTTAATACCCTAGAACTATAACCCGTAAGAAAGTGACAAGAGTATGTTTTCACTTTCATAAATTTTAAATTATACTCGTAGTTTAGTTTATTTAATATTCTACAGTTGAAAGGTAAAGTAAAAAGTAAGGTAAGGTTATTGAAGTAATGTCGTTACTTTCCAATTACGAGTATTATGTTGGAAATTAAGTTTTTTTTAGCTCAAATATAAAACACATTATGCGTAGCTACAATTGCCTGTAGCAAAACTAAATTAAATTCTCTCATTTGTAGTAAATTATTTTGTTTCATTTCAAAATGACTAAATTAACTGTAGGTACTTAAAAAATGTCTTATACTCGTATAATATCTACGCTCGTCGAAAGAACTTGTAGGTCTATTAGCATCGCTACCTGAAAATAAAAATGGGTAATTTAAAATTTTGTCTCCTAAAGAATCTTTCCATTCCTTGAAATTTGGTTTGTAAATTTGTTTATAAGACAAAAACTGGTTTTGATTGAAGATGAAATATTGTCTGTGCATTTTTATCACATGTATATCAAAGTTGCCTATTACTTTATTACACAGAGTTCGATGATATTGTTTTTAATAACTGCAGTACCTACTGTCATTGATACGTAAAGCTTTATAATTTCCTTATACCAATTTCGAACATAGGAGTTTGCCTTGCCTTTACCTGCCTTACGCAATATTTATAGGCGAGGGAGTAATTGAACCTGCGTCTACGCTATTTGGTTTAGCTAGCAAAATTGGTGCTCAGAACAAAGGAATCATCTTATTTGCTACACCAAAATAAGTATTATGTTCGTAACCCTTTCCGGGTTGTCTGCCATTTTCTATTTACGTCTGCGAGCTGGGTGGCGTACCCTCCATAAATCAGGGGCGTTTTGTTCAGGCCCATTACATCGTTTTACCGCCTTCGTACTGAGACAAAATTAGATCATACCGAAGGGAAAACCCTGTGTTACTGGCCATTCATAACTTGCGTTATAAAACCTTTAATAGTTACGCCGAATACGGCTGCGTTTAGTGACGCCGTTAACCGGTTTAGCGCTCCCGTTTATGGTTGTAGCCAGGCCAATTATAGACAACCCTATTTCGTGTTTAACACGTCGGGAGTTTGTGCATTTTACTGTCACATGGCACGGCACGTATCGGTTTTATCCGTCGCCATCAGATAAGAGTTTTATAAGAATCGTATGCACGTACGTCATTATCAACTACTATTGACAATATCAACGATATTTGTTCGTATAAGATAATGGTACCTATTAGCGTGGAATTTGTTGGAATCACGTTCGTGGAATTTGTTGGAATCACGTTTTTTAGTTAAAGTTTACGGGCGGGCTCACATAGCGGCGCAGCGCATGGATTTTTAATTACATACAAGGCGAGTCCTAAGGTAAGTAGGAAATAGTGTAATAAAAAGCCGAGTCATAAAATATGCAGGAAGTAACAGTCCATTAGGTAAGCAAACCAGGTAATCGTTGAAAATCGCCAAAAAAAAAGCATAAAGCATAAAGCGTCCACACCGTACTGGAGGCAGATGTTGAATGAACTTTGGTCGCCATGTAAACCTATTCTTTTTGCAGTTTTATTCTTATCGCTGGCCAATTGCATGCTTTCTCGGATTTCTAGTACCTACTCTTTTCCGTAGATCATGCTATGTGATAGTTTTCCTTTTTGAAAGAAGTTTTAATCGTGGGTGATTAATTACGCGACTAATTATAATTCATCAGCAAAGAGGATAAATATTGTTAAGGCGAGCAATCAGCTGGAAACAACTAGCGTTAATTTGTTAAAGTCGCAGATAATTCGATAAAGGCGAAACAGTACAGACGCGCATGGCAAGTTAGCGAGCGGGCGAGTTACTGGGGCGAGTACTTAATTGGGTTTGCTTGACGCTGAGCCTTTTTCTGGTAATCTATATTTATATAACTGAACTTATTTCTGTGTTAGTCTTAACTGTTACTTAATAAAAACGGCAATGTTTTTAGTCTCGTTTTTTTAGAACGCCCAAATTCATAATTTGCATTCTAGATTCATTATTTTCCTATACATCATAACACTTTAAACTCTCGCGATTTGTAAACATACTTAAAAGGTTTGTTTTAACAGGTCTGTTGCCGAGACCATGACTGGTGAAACCCGTGTCGAAACGTCGGTAAAAAAATGTTCCTTTGTATCATCAGAGTTATATACACTTATGAACCTTATGCCGAGGCAATAAGGCGATATATATACAGGGCGGAAAAAATGTATGGGTCCTGAAGGGAAACTGCCTTACATCATTAAGTTGGCTAGTTTTACTTACAGGAAACATTCTTTTATTTTTTAAACTGTATTCAATGTCAAGTCAATATTCAAGGGTTTTTTTTAATTCGCCTGTCTCACCCGGGAATCGTACCAGCTAAAAATTCAAACAAACACAGATACAGTAAATGTTAAAGATAATATTTCTCCAACGAAACAGGGGGGCTAGCATAACATGCATCTCGTCTCTACTCGCGCGCGAGATAGGCTACCTGTCACTGTCTGATTAATGCTGTCAAAAAGTGACAGGTAGCTTATCTCGCGCGCGAGTAGATACGGAATGCATGTTGTGCTAGAGGGGCAGGTCTTACACTCGTTTGGCGACTTCCTGATTTGTCGGTGCGGAGGCGGTACGATATGAGAAAATTATCAAATGTCAGTGAAAACTGTCAGTCAACTCAGTACTACTTTTAACTGCGCCCCTACATTTAAATGAGTGCTTCCTGACTGGCGCGGGATGCGCGGAAGCGGGACGATGCGAAGGCAGTACTGTAGTGCTAGCATAACATGCATCTCGTCTCTACTCGCGCGCGAGATAGGCTACCTGTCACTATCTGATTAATGCTGTCAAAAAGTGACAGGTAGCTTATCTCGCGCGCGAGTAGATACGGAATGCATGTTGTGCTAGAGGGGCTGGTCCGCTTCTGCGCATATTATTACTACTGCGCAAGTGGAATACTGACAGTATTCAGTCAAGTGGGAATCTTTGATAATCCGACTGATGGAAAATGACAATGAAGTTTAAAACACTTTACCTACGCATTGTCGTGATGGTGGGTTTGAACTTGCCTTGATCAGTTTTCAAGAAACACAATATCTAAATGTATGAACTTGCCATTAAAATTCATGACGAAACTTTCAAATCTTTTAATTTTCACACTTGCTGTTTATTTTACGCTCAAGGCAGATGTTAAAAACAAGTTTATTTTGTATGTGGAACAAAATTTTCTTTAGATAGATAGAAACTTCCCTAATAGACTAAGCATTTAACTGAAAGAAAACTGTTTTCGGAGTTTTTCAAGTAAGGGACTTCGTCCTCGAAGGGGTGAAAAAGAGGTTGAAAGTTTGCATGGTGAGCGTTTTATTTTTAAACGACTTGATACTTCATTTATAGAAATATAAGAAAACTGATTTCAGCGTTTTTGGAAATCCTCTGAAGGGGTGAAAAGGGGGGTTGAAACATTGTACGGGCAACCTGAGTTTTTCAAAGTGAGTTACTTCATACTTGGCTGGCTGACTCTCAGTTATTTTAAGAAAAGTGATTTCAGCGTTAACTATTGAAAATTCATCCCTTAAGGATGTAAAACCCGCCCCGACGCCCCGACGCGCAACGATGCGACGACCGCTTTAGCTTAGTTGGTAGTGACCCTGCCTACGAAGCTGGAGGTTCCGGGTTTAAATCCCGGCCAGGGCATTTATTTGTATGATGAGCACGAATATTTGTTCTTGGGTCTTGGATGTTTTCTATGTATTTAAGTATCTATTTATCTATATAAGTATGTATATATCGTCGCTTAGTACCCATAATACAAGCTTTGCTCAGTTTGGGACTATGTTTATTTGTGTAAGATTGTCCACAAATATTTATTTATTATTATTTATTTAAAAAGGGGTGGTTGAATGTTTGTATGGAAAACGTGTAGGTAATATTCGAAGTGAGACACTAGAAATATCGTTAATAGTAGGTAATATATAAGTAGATCAAACATTACAAAATTGGACTACCCGTGCGAAGTCGGCGCGAGTCACTAGTGGATAATACATAAGTAGCTCTAGTATAAGTTTTTTCGAAACATTAACTAATTCGAACGCGTTTGCGTTTTGTCTCAAAATGTATGAAAGTGGTATGAAAACGTGAACAACGCCTCTGGTGGTCACTAGTGGAAACTAAAACAGCGAGTATAACATTCGTTGCTAACCGATGAACGCGCGTATTTCAAACTCGGTGAGAGCGTTTTCATACATTTTGAGACAAAACGCAAACGCGTTCGAATTAGTTAATGTTTCGAAAATACTTATACTAGAGCTAAAGGTTTCAATAAGAATCGAGTTTCTAGCATTCATAGTTTAAAATTAAAACTTTACACAGCTATCAACAGTGACCTTCCAAGAAACCTTTAAAGGAAATGTACCAGTGCTCGACACTGACTCAATACTTGCCAGTATTGCCAGTCAATATTTAGGTTATAATAATAGAGTTGATAGGTTTGATACCTGGGTATTATGTGTAATGCGTCAAAGATAGGTAATTTTTTTTATAACTGCTTATATGTTGCTTGTACTATAGTAAAGTAATGTGAGAACGTTGTCAAAAAAGTGACTACCTAAATTATTGGCTATGTTGCTGCTATCATACACTTCACGGTATTATGCGTACATAAATATAGAACCAAATTGCTCCCTGCTCGCCCATTTGTTTATGTAATAAAAGTAATTTGTCAAAACACAAACTTGAAAGTTATATTCTGGAAGTTAGCGGACGGCTTTTCATGATTTTCTTTTTCTTTCTTACGTAATCTAAGGCCAGCATTAGATTGCGTACCTAAGTAAAAAGAAATACATGTCTAAAGAACGTTGTCAAAAAAGTGATATATAAAGCATATCTAAAGCAGTTTAAAGTACAATATTATTTACCTACGAGAAATGTTTCATCGGATAAATCAAGAATCGAAATGAAATGAACAGGAAGCGAAAATGACTTAAGAATACCGCTATAATCACTTTCGTTTCATTGTATTGTACATCAATCTTAGTTCGTAAGTCTTAGGCGACTTCCTGACTTGGCGGGGCGGGATCGATGTGTGACATTTTCTTCTTTGACGTAAATTTACTGACGGCGCAAAGTTTCACATTTGACGGAACACTGTCAGTATTAGTTTTGCGCATTAGTAATATCATGCGCAGAAGCGGAGCAGTACCGCCTCAGCATCGTCCCGCTATCGCGTATCCCGCGCTAGTCAGGAAGCACTCATTTAAATATAGGGGCGCAGTAAAAAATGGTACCGAGTCGACTGTCAGCTGACACTGACATTTGACACTTTTCTCATATCGTACTGCCTCCGCACCGACAAATCAGGAAGTCGCCTTAGGCGACTTCCTTACTTGGTGGGGCGGGATCGATATGTGACATTTTCTTCTTTGACGTAAACTTACTGACGTCGCAAAGATTCCCACTTGACGGAATACTGTCAGTATTACATTTGCGCAGTAGTAATATTATGCGCAGAAGCGGACCAGTACTGCCTTCGCATCGTCCCGCTTCCGCGCATCCCGCGCCTTTCAGTAAGCACTCATTTTAAAAAAAGTAGTACTGACACAGAATAAGTAATAGTACAGTACTGAGTTGTCTGACAGTTGACACTGACATTTGATTACACTGAGTTTTTTCAAACCGTACCGCCTCCGCACCGACAAATCAGGAAGTCCCCTTAGTCAAAATATATGTAAATAGGTACCTACTTGGTTAAGATAGATTATCATATCACAGCTCCACACATTGCAAATTACGTGAACGAGTGGGCCTTACTGTTGACTATTTAAAAGCAATTTGGATGCTTTTTGTGATGCGTGCAGAACGGAACGACGGCGCCCGTGCGACAAAACATTAATTTAAAAGTAATAATTGAAATCAGGCTCGAACCAATCCGTATTGATGGCTATAACAGTCGATCTGGACAAGGACTCTTTTGGATTTTGCCCGTCGCCGCGTTGGTGAACACACGTGCTCTTCGCGACGAGGGGCTGAATCCACTACCGAACAAAACCAGTTGCCTACTGTCATGGCGTCGTTACCGAACAATGTCTATGAACAAGTATTGATTGGCGAAATCATCATAACTTTGATGGAAAACCTTTTTTAAAGAGTGAAGTGAAGGGACTCTTTTGCCAACATTTTTTGCAATATTTTTCGGCTACAATATACAAACTATACCTACCAAACCTATTCCACAAATATAATCGCAATAAGACTCTAATTTATTATACATATTACTCAGCATGTCCCGAATTGATTGTTGAATTAGTTTATCATCATTACGTTACTAAGTTCTTATATACTACTGCTGAGACACTCGTATAAACACAAACTACACAAACTACATACTAATGCATACACTTTGTTTTGACCTTCCATAAAAAGTGTACCTAGCCGTTATTTTTCCTCTTCAGTGTATGTAAATAACAATGAACATGAACAAGTTAAAAAAAGGGTTTTTAAGTGATAAGACTGTACAGCCTAAGTAGCTACTGAATAAAAATAAAAATTATGTGTCTCTAAATAAGAATAAAAAACATACTGACTTTATACATTTGAAGGTCAAATTAATAAAAAAAGTTGACGGAGAATGATATATTCGATATAAAAAGCTACGTCAGGTAAGTAAAGTAGCCATTAGAACTTCATTGTCTGCCGAGCATTTCGTTAACACAGATAGATAGTGAAGGGCAGAAACGTTTTTTTTTGTTCTTTTTGTACTTAATTTTCTAGGGATAAAATTGTAGCAAATAAAATGCTTATTTATGAGAAAAAAAGTACTTACAGTGATTTAGACTATGCCTTTTATAACATAAAAAAAACCAATATATTATGGCATATTTTAGCCATGCTCTTAAATATTATTTATTTCGTTCTCTCTGTTGCACATATACTTATTATTGTATGCTTTCATCGTTAGTAAACAAATTACATTGCCTAATAAATGAGATTTTTTAAATACAATCGCATATAAGTACCGGTAATAATCAGCTAACAGAGAATATAATTTAATTCTAGTCTGCGTTTGACTTGCACACCACAAAAAAAATCTTTAATACATTAACATGATACCTTAATTCATGAAATGATTTGTCAATGTCGGGTAGACCACGCCACGGCTGTTTTGACTAACAGATGAAAACCCTCGTGTAGGCAGTAGGCAGGTGGTATTAATAGGTATTTAATGAAATTCAAATATTCGTTACAGTAAACTTTGTTTCCGCAAGACTGATTAGTGCGCAATATTGGAAGTAATACGCGCTTACAATATATGTCACGCGTGTATCTAATTTAATATGTATATTCGTAAGTTGGTAGGTACAGGATGTCAATATTTGATAAACGATAAAGATAATTATGTAGATTTGTAGATTATAAGAGGTAATAAAATATTATATTATAACTCGCTGAGCCCTAAGAACTAACAGCCTATCAGAATTTTACTAGACTGGCCATTATGAAGATATAAGAAGAAGTGAAGATATAGTTACGGGAAGGTAGGTATTGAGAAGGATTACTGCCAAACGGGAGGGCGGTTAAAATCAGAACTATATGTTAGTTATCTACATTGCAATCAATTAGCTATAGTCCAGTCTAGGTTTATATTCGTAGCTACCGGATAGATATAGGATTACGAAGAGCGAGAATTTTGCCGAATACAACGTGCAAATGTATTGAGAGAGTAGAAAAGAGAACAGATGCCTATGTTATATTAACTTGTATTACACGTGGACATTTCTTTTTAGCCTTTGTTGTTACATTACAAGTTACAATTTGTTATCAAATGGGCCTCGTGTTTATAAAACATGCATATAATTTAATATTAGTGTTTTTGTCGTATATGACATTAGGCATAACCAGATGGTAATTATCGTTAATCTTAATGATGGCATAATTAGTTACCTTGAGCCGCGAAATAAGCACGTTTTCACCGCACAAGGGCGACGGTGCGTCTCCTTATGGATTAACTTTCAGGGGTTTCTGAAATCATATGTAGCAAATGAGTAATTAGAGAAAACCAGCTAAATTAAGCCAAAGAGGCCAATAGGATTTACCGCCCTCGGGAATAAAACAGCTGTTCTATGGCACCTACAAAATTTGATATCTCAAATGGATGAAAGGTAAAGGAAGGCGATATCTAAATTAGGGGTAAATCAGTCTCTTGAGTCTCTCATATAACTCACAGGATAATCTTGAAAAAGGTTATGAACGCAGTACTAACTAATTCAAAGTCTTGATAAATTTAGAAATGGGCCAATACTTATTCAACTTGACCTCCACATACGGATAGACAGACAAACTCCATAGACAGCACGCTTTGATTTACTACTATTGAACAAATAAAATTACTTGAGATGCCCTAGATTTAGTCTTGATTTAGTTGACACCTTTTTTTGTGGGACATCATTGCTTACTTAAAACATAATTACAACGATATTGTTTGCCAACATCGTAGTTTAGACTTGTTGTGTCAAAAGATACGATAGAGTCTCAGGAATCCGACAAAGTGATAGTGGAGAAGAATAATACGGACTCCATCATCATGTGGGATACATAGCTAAGTTAAGAGAAAGCCCACAATGTTAGTAAACGAGTGTCCTATAGTCTTGACTTCGTTGGAAGAGAGTCACATGCGTATTACAAAAATGCAGGTCCTCGCCGTTAACGAAGCACTGGTGATCTTTTCATCACCATGAGTGAGCCACTAAATATATAATTATATCTATATCGGTATTATAAAATTGTACATGTTTAGCGTAATAATATATACCACGACAGTGTGGAAATAAAATATTTTGAATTAGATTTATATTGCAAATAATCTTTGACTCCACCGTAATGCCATTAGATTAAATACGATATTGCAATCATGTCATAGGTGCCAGGCCAGAATTGCGATATTTCCCCATCCAATGATGTACACATTACGCCACGCACCCAATATCCCGATCTAGCTCTGTTTGTTACTGTTTGTCATGTTCCTGTCATCGAATGATGTATGTTATGTGCACGCCGATCCTATCAGATATTTTCTATTTCTGTGACGACGTGGTTGGCGCCTGAAATATATTATTTAGTTAGGTACATATCTTTTCGTGTACGGAAATTACTTTTTGTGACGTAACGTAAATGTTTCATCGGGGCAGTACATCGCTACAGAATATTTTTATATAGCCATAGCAGCGGAAATTATTTTGCCCTCTTCTTTTTTCAATACACCATATTTTCCGTGCCTAAATAATTATTCTACAATATTGTATGATGGTTCTTAATTACTTATAAAGTGATATCATTGCCATATACGTATTTATAATACCTTGCCGGAAGAAATAAAAGCATTGACACTTAATCAATTTAAAAATAAATTATTCAAATGCTTAAAAGAAAATACATTTTGAATTAAGGACTTTTTAAATTATTAATATCTTACTTATGATGTATCATTTTTTGGTTATGTTTTAGCATGTACAATGGACATAGACTTTGTATGCTGTATGAGCCAGTTAGCCCATAGGTACACATGAGAGTAGAGTTGGAGTGCGTTGAGAGAACGGAGAAGTTAAGTTATAGTTATGAAACTGTTAAATTTATTGTTTAAACCAGATACACAATAGTAGAGTTAATTGGCCGTTCCTTCAGTTGATGCTGATCGTACGCGAGTTTAGTATGCACTAAGTCCTCGTTTTATTTTATTTCGTCATATTATATGTATAAGAGCGGCGCGGCCCAAAGTAGCTCGCAACGTAAGCGGAAAAATGTACAGCATTGCTGAGACTGTAGGTACACATGCCACTATGGCTAAATCATCATATAAGTATCATGTTTAAAGCAGATTAATTAATTTCATTTCATTTCATTTCATTTAAAACTGAGGCATAAGCTTTTAGGTAGCGTACTACCTATTAGACTAAGGCGATTTCCTGACTTGGCGGGGCGGGATCGATATGTGACATTTTCTTCTTTGACGTCGCAAAGATTCCCACTTGACGGAATACTGTCAGTATTACATTTGCGCAGTAGTAATATTATGCGCAGAAGCGGACCTACTGCCTTCGCATCATCCCGCGCCAGTCAGGAAGCACTCATTTAAATGTAAGGGCGCAGTAAAAAGTAGTACTGAGTTGACTGACAGTTGACACTGACATTTGACAGTTTTCTCGTATCGTACCGCCTCCGTCCGCACCGACAAATCAGGAAGTCGCCTTAGGGTCCTTTCCATCAGAGCTGCTCTATCCTATGTTGTTGTGGATACGTTGACATCCACCAATCATATAATATTAATTGGTTCACATAGCATAGCATTGGTGGAAATGCAGTCTAAAGGTGTCGGATTTACATATCAATTCCGATTGTATTAAATATAGGATTATTTATGTTAATCACTCATTTATGGTGCAATAAAGAATATTTATTATTTTATTATTATTATTATACATGGTAAATATCCCATTATTAATCGTAACTCTGATGTCAATGACCATGCGAGCTTAAGGCGCTACACTGAGAAATTTGGAGACTTTGAAACGCTGACCTGGGGCCCGATTTTTGAGTGTCGAACGCTCGACTTCTCACTCGACATCTGTCAAAACATCATAGTATTTTGACAGATCTCGATTGAAAATTCGAGCGTTCGACAGTCAAAAATCGCCCCCCTGCCCAGACTAGCAAACAGTAGGGGCTGATTTTCAGATATATGATTCTTGACTATTGGTATATGATTGTGGTAAAGACAATAGCGACACATGATTGCTTAAAATTTACTCGATAGAAAATAAATCCAAAGTCGAGTCTATATTTTCCTTTTTTTCCTCAGCCTACTAAAACAGCGCATTATTAAAAGACACGATTAAGTTAATATGATGGTATTTTACCTCATCTAGGTACTGACAAGAGGAAATTTAATTAACCTGCACACAGTCAGATATTTAACGAGATTTGTCTAAAAAGCCATTCCCGGAGAGGGTTGCATCCCGTTTTGTCATGAGCGAAAAACAAAGGGTGTCTCTTTCAATCGATATATCGCCTTAAAATCTTATATTGTATTTATGAATATTATGTATCCGTAAGAGAGCTGGAAATTATTCACTGAACCTTTCCATTTCAATTATGTTGTGCATAATCATGATGTGCTAATGCTAATAAGCTAAATGGCCCTACCATCGTATCATAGCTAGCACACCTTTTATTTACAAGACATTACAAGGACTCCTTTTCTTTTATTTCGACAGATCGAATTTATAAGTAATTGAAACGTTGATGTTTGCTTAGTTTCCTAAGCCTATGTGCCTAGGGCAAATTTAATTAAGAACTGCGGGGGAGTTACGTAACTTTTCGAACGTACGGAAGTCATATTTTAATGTCATTTTTAGTATGGGATTTGACATTTAGATTGTCCTTACGAACGGTAAGAAACGTTCCATGATTGCACCGCAGGTCTCAGGATTTTGCTTGGCTTTAGGCAATTCAGGGAAACAACCAAGATCAATAAAAATAATAAATATACCTACTATCTAATAATGATGATGTTTCGACTTGCTCTGCCATTTTTGTCAAATAAGAATCCCAATGTCGCATATTAATATCGACTCAGGGTCCTGCATTAGTAAATGCGGCGTTTTTTAATTAACATTTCCTATGTCAACTTTCTCCCATGTATAATTTATAAAAGCATTTCGTTTGCAGACTGCTCGGAACATATTTTTTTTTAATAAAGTGGTTTACAAAGGTCGTTGGAGTCAAGTTAAGGGCTAGCTATTTAAATTACATAATTAGTTAAGTTTATTTCTTCGGTTAAAGTAAAACAAACTACCTACTCTGTTAATGATAATACGTAATGAACCTAAACAATTAATATTGAAAATGAAACTTACACGAGTTCCTAACTAGTTCAACCTCATTAATAACGCATAATTATAAGTAAATATATTATTTAGGAAATAAACAAATCCTCAAGTTGTGTTTTTCTAAATTTTCTACTGTTCGGAGTTTTATTATGGGATGCCACCATAATGAAACTCCCAACAGTAGAAAATTCAATTCCTAAAATAATAAATATCGATCAGACTTATATCGTCGGCGATAAGTAAATGTAATGCAGCGACTAGAATACAAAATAATGTTATTTATGGGCATCGCTTTCTCTCAAAGAAAGTTCAATAAACGGTAAATAAGTTTTGAATTGTTTCTGATGCATTTACCAATGCTCGTCTTATTCATTTCAAAAGTGATAAACTTTATCATTAAAATCCTTTAAAATATTTGCATTATCTTAATCCCCCTCATCTATGAGAGGTTCTGTGCCCAGCAGTGGGACGTATATATCATGATGATGATCTGAAACTGAAATTTTCTATTTTCTACATATTTAGTAACAAACTAACCCTCAGCCTTATTTCTCTGCACTGTAAACTAGGAAAACTAAAATTCAAAGTAACTGAAGCTAAGTGACACGGAGTCGGCAGGTACACTAACTTGTGGAAACACGTTACGTATTTTAGAGATGAGATTTGGGTGAGCTCGTCGGTCGAAGCTGCGGGTAAGTATCTGCATGACTCGAAATGTGTTTTCCCGCAAAGCCTGGTTTTCGATGGATTTACTTTCACGGTGTACACAGGTGCTGCGTAAATATAGACAGAGTTTGAAAGTTGTATCTTTAAACTCGATATTTGATGGTGTATGTGTAGAATTGTTCAGAAGAATGTCATTAGGATCACATGACCTACTGATCACAGGTTCTACTAGGGTTCGTCATCTTGCAGAAGACAGCTGCTGTAAAACGGGTGTCCCCTGTTACTTAAGTACTCTGTAGGAGTTATATGGTGCTTCATAATAACGTCACTTGGCGAGGTGCATAGGTATTGTGATCGAGTAGTAAGGTAAACTACAACTTCACCAAAGATCTTGAGGATACACTGTATTGGTAGTGAAGGACCTGTATTTGTCTCTAGCCGTCAACACAACAACGCATCTTCAAATGAATACAGGATCAGAAACGAGTTTGTTACTGAGTCTGCTTTCCATCGGATCGGCCGATTCATAAGCCTATTCGCTATCATAAGCCTATTCGTTAGTGGCAGTCACTAATGGTGCACTCGTGTAGGTAATGTTGTGCTACATGCAAAGAAACATCGTATAAGGTCTGACGTTAATTTCTAGAGGATATACAAAATTACAATTCAAGATAGTAACCAAGACTGCTCACTCAGTGCTAGTGCTGGATTAATTGAAAATAAGTTGTGAAAGATCCAGTGAGCTATAAATTTTCCTCTTGTGAGATTTTTCAACAAGTTTCTCAATTTAGACGAAGGCTAACAGTTTTATAGCACCCGAGGGACACGCCCGATCGTTTTGCCTACAAAGTATTATTCCATATGAATTCCAAGTGACGGTATACCTATATTGCATTAAGCCCAGTTTTCCGCTCGTTGCCGCCTTCGCGGGTCGGACGGCACAAAAACCCCCATATTCTTATTTCGGTGGACGTTTACTGCGACCATTACAACACTTTTTACAAATTGGATTTGAACCGGCGAAGTCTCATGAAATACACTCATATTTACATCATGCGAATGTTTCAGAGAGAAAGATTTCAACATTTTTTTAAATCTACATGAACGTCTGACTTTCTGTTATTATTTATGTTTCCAACTATTCGGTTTAATATTGTAAATGCTGCTACATTTTGGCGTGAGAATATTTAGGACTGACTGATACGAGTACATAGTCGTTTGTTACACGTGGCTAGGTATTGTTTTAGTTTCATCATTTTGAGCAGAACCTGAGCGCGATTTTACGATTTTAGGGGTTTTCAGCACTGGCCATGTATATCTGTAGTAAAACGAAATAGATGGGCAACGGGAAAGATGGGCACAACGGAACAGGATGTCTATCTAAATGAAGATAGCGGAACGTGTTGTGTAGCCGTAACAAGTTGCCTAACAAAGGGCCGGTGATGTGTGGCTTTGCCGGATTAATCACACCTTTAAATGCTTGTTTGCACGACCACCGCCTGTTCCTAACGTCTTTTGAATTAATTACGTGTTCACAAATCTCACTTGTTTTTTATGAGCAATCTTTTTGAAATTGCTAATTTGCTTAATTAATTGCCGCCTGGCGCTCTTTTAGACGATTATAATTAGGTACGCAAAATAAAGAGCACTTAATTAGTTGTACGTTTAATTTAACATATTTTTATGACATTATCTTTTGTTATTAATGTATAATGAACTTTATAAACCTATAACGGTGATGGTAAATAAAAAATAATATATGTAACAGAATATGGGTCATGTATGTACTAACTAAAACTGTATTCTTAATAACATTTATTTGTAACATTTTGTAAGTTATCTATATTGATGTTCCAATAATGATTCTTCCATCTACTACAAAAAATACTAAATATTTGTGAGCAGTTAATCCTGGCGAGTGGTTACGTATTCGGGATTTTGATCGTCGCCGCGTTGGTGAGCACACGTGCCCGGGGCGACGACGGGCAGAATCCATTTACCGTACAAAACCTTACTACTGTCATGGCGTCGTTACCGAACAACGTCATTGAACACGTGACATTGGCGAAATCATCATAAATTTGATGGAAGCCATTTTTTTAAAAATTGAATTGAATTGGTTACGTATTCTGTAGATAGAGAATACCTATTGTATAACATATAAGCATAATGTTATACGAAACTTTGATAATTTTGGAGATTTCCAAAGAGGGCTTAGTGGTAAATCTGCGGGAATTGTGC
Organism: Cenopis cana; assembly: GCA_951800055.1. Classification (NCBI taxonomy): domain Eukaryota; kingdom Metazoa; phylum Arthropoda; class Insecta; order Lepidoptera; family Tortricidae; genus Cenopis; species Cenopis cana. The sequence goes on along the minus strand of OX637479.1, from coordinate 14,877,768 downwards.
ATAATTTAGAGGTGTTAAGCTGATAACCCAAAGGAGTTTAGTGAAGGCGGATGTTGTATTTCTCACCCGCAACCACGTCAGACCGTTATAACCGCTGTAATATTTCCGCCTGAAACATTCTACTTAAGGGGAGGTATCCCCAACGCAAATGTCCCGCTCTAACACGCATGAGTTTACAATTAACCATCCCGCTCTCTACGCAAGCTCTGCGCGCAGTTTTGTAAATATTTAGCTATAGTCATTAAGCCAATCATTTTATCAAAGCAAACCCTGCGAATTTGTCTATAACTATTTACGATCTTTAATTGAGTACAAAAATTAAATGTTAAATATCAGTAATATAGCCGTAGTATTGAAAATACGTTCCAAAAAGGGGTAACTTCGCGATTTTTTTCTATCGAGTGAAATTCATCAGGTCATGTAACTGACTGCGATTTTGACTAGACAAGATCCTTATGTAACACATATATTTTTTTTAGATTTTAAGACACTATATTCTATGTCTCAGATGGTTTTTAAAAACTCAAAAGTGGTAATACCCGGCCTTAAGGCGCTACACTGAGAAATTTGGAGACTTTGAAACGCTGTCCTGCCCAGACTAGCAAACAGTAGGGTTTGATTTTCAGATATATGATTCTTGACTATATGATTGTAGTACTGACAATAGCGAAACATGATTGCTTAAATTTTTTTCGATAGAAAATAAATCCAAAGTCGAGTCTATATTTTCCTTTTTTCCTCAGCCTACTAAAACAACGCATTATTAAAAGACAAGATTAAGTTAATATGATGGTATTTTACCTCATCTAGGTACTGACAAGAGGAAATTTAATAAACCTGCACACAGTCAGATATTTAACGAGATTTGTCTAAAAAGCCATTCTCGGAGAGGGTTGCATCCCGTTTTGTCGTGAGCGAAAAACAAAGGGTGTCTCTTTCAATCGATATATCGCCTTAAAATAAAGTGTAAAGAACGCAGAAAAAAACACAACCTTAAAAGATAAAGTTTAGTCTCATATTAAATTACCACAAATGTTATTGTGTTGCGAAGCCAAAAACTTGCGTTATCTCACCAAGAGCGTCTGGCAAATTATAGTCCACTTGCTCATATAAGTTGGGATAGTTTTAGACGCCCATAAAAACTTACTCGTAACGTAGAAATATTCTACTTTGACGCCTATCCAAAAGCTATTACGACGAATTTTTAACCCTGTAGAATAGAGTAACTATTATTATAATAGAATTGATTTCAATAATAGTATTGAAATTTAAATTTTAATTTATTTTAATTTTAAATGAAGTGCAATGTTAATATGTAACATTGTTATTATGTTATGACCTAACCTATCGAAAAAATATTAAGTACCTAATTGGCCAAAGTTATTAGAGACTGAGGTAAAACTTCCAACTTCGCATCCGTAGTTAACATGTGTTTAGGGTGTTGAGGTTGCTTTTGCTATTTGCATACCGAATGAACCGGATATTCTCGGAAACGTGAAATTAACGGAATAACTAGTTTTCAATACTCTATACAAAAAATTACAGAGTATGTTTATATAAACAATCTATGACTGAAAATAGAAAATATATTGAAAGCAATCCCTATTGCGTTAGATTATTTATTTGCAACGACTAATCTTGTACTATTCCACATATCTTTCGGCGGAATGGACATGGAAAACTATTAATTATTGAAATTGGACATCATCATCACCATTGGCCTTTAACATGTTTAAAAGATGGTTTAAGCAGCGTCCACACATATGACAAAAAAATGAATATATATGAATGGCGGCACTTGCGTTCATTACATGGCTTGTGAGGCCAATCCGAGAGCGGCAGCTACCCGCACATATGACAGGTAAATGTCATATGTGACGCTGTAGGAGGTGCAGCACCGCGCTGGTGTCTCAGATCTCGTTTGTGGGACAAGAGGACGAACCAAGCGTTATCATGTATTGACTTGCATCACACTTTTAACCGATGCCTCCCTCCAAAGGTCTCGGTCTGCAGCATGCATCTCCCAGTTTGACAACATCAAGAATTTATTGCTATATTGTTATTTTCGTCCGATCTTCAAAAGCTCCCTTAGCAAGCAAAGGAAACCCGTTCTCAAGTATCTCAAGTAAACTGAACTACGAGTATTATCACGGGATTGCCAAGATGAAGATTGGTTCAAGAAATTAAATGTTAGAAGTGTTTGTATTTTCAACCCACGAACAGAAAATAAAGCAAGTATTTATTGAATTGATGTATGTTTAATATTAAAAATAAAACTAGGTTATATTAGGTTACATCATATGTAACCTAATATAACCTCATAACCTGGTTTTCTTTTTTAATAGTGAGGCATAGGTAGGCAGGTGCCTAAAAAAAATATTCTACTTTAACCTACGAGTGAAAATGTATTTTGTGAGTAGTATTGATAAATTTAAATTAGAATTATTATACAAATACAAATCGTTTATTGCTTTTTGATTACAGTTCAACATGAACCCTGTAAGGGCACAACAATGAATTAACTTATAATTTAAATATAATAATAATAATTGTAACATTTCAACTAATTATTAATGATTCCTATATTTAAACGGACTCTGTTATTATTTATCAATAGAAGTGCTCACGAGTGCTGGCCTCCTCTTTATTTACAGATGGAATATTCGCTCTTCCACGAATAAAATGTATAATATTTATAATGGAATAAATTATTTCATCAATAACAAAAATATCATGTGTAAATATTTACGGTCAGAAAATGCTGTCGTTATGTCCATTTCCTTAAAAGCATTATGTTCAAGTTTTTGCAGCGAAAAGAAATGACAAAGTCATTGTCGAAGCGAAAAAAGTTTGCTTTGTACTGCTAACTTCCTTCCAATATGTTGTGATATTTGAACAGCACTATTGTAGTTGGGAGAAGAATTGTGATTCAAAACAGTTGTACAAAGTTAGATCTTTTAGTTGGAAGAAATATCGTTTTTGCAACGCGCCCACTTGTACCTGTTGGTAAACTAGCTAACGCTACTTAAGGCGCAGAGTAGGGCAAGGCCTTCCCCATACAAACTTTGTGCACGTTTCATTCGTCGGTTTTGGCACTAACAAATATATTTTTTTTTTGGTTGTAAATATTAGATATGCGATGATCGTGATGTGAAAATTATCAAATATTTCAAAAAAAATCAAAATAAAAAAAAAGTTAATAAAAAAAAAATTAATAAAAAAAAATTTACATCACGAAATAGCTATCAGAAAAATAAGCATACTGACCAAAAATCATAACTTTAATGCAAACACAAACGAAGTAAATCCTGCACAAAATTTGTATCGAGAGAGCTTGCCCTACCCCTCCTCTTAAGCTTTGCTGTAAGCTTATCGCAATTCATTAAGCGACTAAGTTTGTTAGGGCAAAGTAGTAACGTTTTCGTCGGTGTTGGTTGCCCTGTTGATTGGTTAATTGCATTTATTGAGTTCCGCATGCGTAGAAAATGCCTATCTAGACGTGAATTACTGGAATTACTAAAATGTACTCGCCAACACATGGCAAGAACAGACAAAATATACTCGTAATTAGCCTTATTAGTTAGTACGTACTATTCCGAATTGACGGCATAGATATTTGTGAGAAACGGACATAGTCGCACCATGATAGATAGAATCCAAAAAATTAGAAGCAACAACAACAAACAACAACAGCCAGCCACAGGTCGTGAAATATTTATTATTTTTTAGCATCCCGCTTGGGCTTCTATTCGCACGGGTAGTCGAGTTTTTTTAAATGCCCATACAATGTTTGAACCCCTTTTCACCCCTTTCCGAAAACGCTGATATTAGTTTTCTTTTAATTTAATGCTAGGTCTACAAACGAAGTTTCAAGTTATTCGTTTAAAATTTTGATAAACGCTGGTAAACTGTCTTCTTATATTTACTTAAAATTATTTGAACTGTCCGAGTTGTATCAAATAAGGCCGTTCAAAAATCGACTTTACTGTCCAAGCGTGAAGGTTCAAAGTCCAATGACAAGTTTTGTAAAATGTCGGACATTTTAAATAATTTCTACTATACTAGGGAAGTTTAAAATTTATAGTATTTAAGATATTTTTGTTCACCATGCAAAATGACTAACCCCCCTTTGTTGAAATAAATTTAGCCTATGTCGTGTATGATTGCTCTTGGCCAGCATCTAGACAGGGGGCAAAGATGAGGCCGACGGTGGAGCGAGCTTACCCAGAAAATGCCTATTCACTCGTGCCTTAATTAGGTCCAGGTTATATGAACTCGGAAATACAGAGGGCGGCTGGGAATTCCAAACCTTAGCAGTGCGCATTATAAAAGGTGACGAAAAGCGCTTGGTCCGAGTAAGAGGAATTTGAACCAGGTAAGGATGGTAACTCGCCGTACGTCTGGATGTCCGATGGAAGAAGGGGGAAGGCGGTATGAGCTCATGGAAGTACAATATGTAGAAGACGCATAGACACGCTACTTTGCGTCTATGTGCTAGGCTCTGCAGCCTAGATCCTAACACCGTACTGTAGCCAATGAGCCTCCTGGCTCTGCGATCCACCAAGTCGAGTGCGGCAATTCTGATGCTTAAAGCTGCTGGAAAGTTTCGTAGAGTTCAGTAGTTTTTGAGATTAAGTGGAACGTACCTACATCCATCCATCCGCACAAAGATTAAGTATGACGTTTATATTAGAATTATATGACGGAACCCTCAATTAATCACTTCAATCTGTCTTCGTTTTTTCGTGTATACCGAGCGTCAAGCGTCGTCATATTAACGTTGCGGACAGCTGGTCGCCGGATGCTCCTAAAATAGCCGCCCTCTCAGGTGCCACTCCCAACATGCATCATACTTCAGACATAATTAAGGCGTGAAAGATCCCTCGATACACCGGCTTTACTACATGTCTTTATAGAACGTACTGAGTCAAAAGATGAACGCATTCGAATTTTAATCATAACTGCAGATGTTAAACTCGAAATTGTAGTTGTATTGCGTTCGAGTTATGGTGCTTTTGTTTTGTAAGCATGACTTGTTAACCGCGCTAAGAATACGTATAGTATAATTAAGGATACATAAGTACGTATCCTACGCAGAGGATACAAATAGTGTATCATAAGTATGATACACGCTTTGTATCTCTATAAGTTGTTAAGGATCAATCAAGACTTAGTTATACTGAAGATGATGTTAACGAACTTTGACGAAACATGTGTTGTTACATTGTTAGTCAGATAATTGTATTTATCACACTCGAACAATAGTAAAGTTAACATACGTGAGTCGTTAAACTTGCAAAGGCTTACGTCAAGGCTTGCGTGATTAGCAATGTAAATGTTCTCCAGATAACATTGAAGTCCAGACTTATTCAACTTTGAAAAAGCGACTGCATCTCTCGATCACGTCGGGTTGGGTATAGATCGACTATACTTATGGACCAAAAGGGACATACAGCCTTGGCCAAAAGTGTTGAGCACCCTTATTTTCCTTTATAACTTAAACAAAAACTATTATTTTTTAATTACAAAAATGCACATTGACGTAAAATATGAAAAGGTATATACTAAAGAACATCTAGAGAACTTTAGATAATATCATTTCGAAGTAGGTAGCTATTGCTAACTGAAGACTAAAAATAGACGGGTTTCCAATAAAAGGACAAATTGCATTTTTATCCGTGCAATTATCTTTAACGTCAACTAAAGTAGCTAGTTTTTGAAAGATATTTAATTTTCTTTAATAAAAGGATATGAAATGCTTGATTGAAAGTTGAACTTTTATATGGAAAACGTGTGAGTGCTCAACACTTTTGGCCAAGGCTGTTATTAATGAATAAGAGGGATATACAGATAAAATAAGAGAAATTAACAGATTTTTCTTTCTCACCAATTCGTGCGTCCCTTTTGGCTCGCCAGACCGATTGATTGTATGTATAGTTCGTACAAAACTAAGGCCAAGTGCTGTCGAACTATACCTATTTAGGTACCATTTGGTAGGTATATTATCAACGATTTCGTTCACGAATTCCATTCAACGACTCATTATAGGTAGGTACATTCTTGAAAATAATGGTTGAATGGTTGAGTAGTGCTAGTTCAACGGAGACTTAAGATGAAGTCACAGGCTAAGATTAGACAAGTGGCCCGAAAGGAAGTGCGTTATGACGCACCGGCCACAGCTGTCCGCGCCTGGCAGTTCAAGAATCCCTTACAAAGAACACAGGACATTTCTGAGAATGCTTAGCGTCACTCGTAAACCTTTTTACATGAACTGTCAAAAATCAACGGAATTTATTACGCCTGTGTTCATTTCATTATTCGTTTTGTGACAAATCAGCTTGTTGAGCTGAGGCTTTCTTTATTGCCGCCCGTGTTAAGTACAAAATTTTATGTCACCCCCTGGCCAGAAAGTGGGATTTCCCGCGCGCGGAGCGTGCGGTAATTGCCGCTTTATGGCCAGGTTTGACATAAAAAAAACAAAACTATAGTTATAATATAATAGGTATCTAAAACATAAAAGGCGTTATACTTATATTGAAACTATAAAATAGGCGTCCCAATGTTAATTACCTTATTAATACCTAATTTTTGACACCTTTCCTCAACATTTATTAAGAATTTAGATTTGATTGGAAAGAAAAGGTTAAATCAAATCATCAACTTTTGCATAATACAGCGTTTAGGTAAGTAAATGCAAGGCGGGACTTTTTTGCTAAAGTGGGCAATATCCAAGCCATTTCACGGGCAATTAACTGTATCAATAATTAGGTCACTGTGTCTGATGCTTGTTTCATCGGGTCGACACTGATAAGCGGAAGTTTAATTCCGTCGGTGAATCGGGGAGACTCAAGGTGCAGCTCCGTATAAAAACCTCATTTTTGTTTGTCGTGGCAACAGCCTATTCCAATGAAAATGAAACTTTTAAATGAGTAATAATAATGTTATTAAACCATTCATGATAATAATAAAGTTGTAAAAAGTAAGTAGGTAAGTCATTTGTACTGTAGATGGTGTAAGTTTGTCTATCTCGTTCCACCTATCTTCCACTTAGGTATTGCTCGAAGGTTAGCTAGTTATTAAAGGGATAAGCTCGCCTTTGTACATTAATCTATTGTGACATGTGGGTATATGTTTTAAAGTAAAGTAGAACTAAAACCACGAGGAGATCTTAAATAACACCTCTAAAGGTGTAGAACCACATTTAAGCTTCGGATAGAATTAGAGCATTTCAGGCAAAATTACATCACGTCAAAACCCTTTGGAAATATGACTCACTTTTATAGCAGCTTGAAACGCTTCGTTCCCGCAAAGTGAATTCATAAAGCGGCGTTCTACCTTTATATAAGTTTAGTTTATGTACCTATATACACACAAATACAGTTCAACGGCTTTCTACGAATACGTATGTAATGGAACCGATGATTCGTGACCACTACACATATTTCACCTGTAATCTGAATCGTAAACAAGGTATGCTATGGGCGTAGTACCATTTTTCATCACACATGTTTTACGTTGACAAACGATATTGACGATTAAGTAATGTTTGCCCTTAATGGAGGCTCACTTGTTTGATTATCTTCGTGGAAAAGATTTATTGGTCTAAGTACTGTTTGCCAACAAAGTTGTAATACACAGATAAAAAAAATTGGTTTCAGTGCCATGGTGTTCGAAATTTTTCATTCTGTGATGTTTTAGGTACTGTCTACACAAAAAAATGCATAAGATCACGGTTCCGATCGACCAAGTGAGTAGAGCCGGTTTTACTCAAAATACTTCGAACCAAGATTAAATTTTTTAGCAAACTTATTATTATGTATCTCCTTTTAAAAATCTCGGGTTTTATTTAAGGCCCGGTCATTTGAGAGGCGTGCGTGGGGATATAGATCCAACATGTAGAGGCCCTTTGGAGAAGAAGTTTAGTTTAGTAAGTGATTGCACTTGGCCAGCAGCATCTAGCTTGGTATTTGATCCTTGTGTTAATTTAACATAAAGTCAGCTGTGCCTATACATATTTAACTAGTTGAAAATAAGCACCGTTGTCACTAACCGATCTCTGAAGCAGGTTGCACCAAAATGGGCAATCGGAACAACAGGAAGCAAACGAAAACTCCATAACAATAAAGGCAAATTGGCAACCGCAACCGTGTTGCGGAACCCACAAATAGTGAGTTACCTAAGTATACTGTACCACTGTACCAACTGCAGTCGGTACCTAATAAAATTTACTTAAGCTTTATAAAATCGTTCGCCCCAGCGAGCCTTGCCGCTTATATGAGCTGAGCACAAAATTTATGCTTCAACTGACGCCATTCGGGACTGCTACAAACAGTCCTGCCTTTGCAATGCATCTTTCAAACATATGAAGTAAAGACAATCAAGTGATTATTGTGATCTTTGTCCCTACCTTCCAATACTAACTTAGGGACTCGTAATGAACATTCAAGTAGATCATTGTAACGTAATGAAGGTCGGTAATCCATATATTCAATAATTGACAGAAAGGAACATATTATATACAATACAATAAATTACAAATACTCTTTATTGCAGGCCCATGTCCAGCAGTGGACGTCTTTCGGCTGATATGATGATTATTGCACACCTCAATTAAAGGATATAGTGTACAATACAAAATCACAGTAAGTAGAGGCAAAAAACACACACGCATATATATTATGTATAGTTGGTGTGCTTTGCTGGGTGGGGATCACGTAGACGATTTTGTTAGATACTTTTTTATTTTAATGAAAATGGCTCAGCTTTATAACAGGATCGATAAAACATTGGTCTTCGAATTATTTAATTTAATCATATAAACTCAATAAGGCCCGGATGATATAAGTAGCTATTTTGTCGATCCAATAAATAAATAATTGAATTGGTTACAGCGACCGAATGATTAAGTTTGTGTCCACCTTTATGAAAAAGTTTATATGAAGCTACAATTCCAACATGTTTGCCATCAAGCTTTGATTCGATTTAAACATTTCAGACGTGGTGAGATTTGTAAGTATCTCTCGCAGTTTTGTTAGCAAAACCTAAAGTCATCTGACTGTGTTATTAATTAAGTATTGACGTTTAAAAGATACATTTCACAAATACACATAAAAGATTATGTTTATTTTTTAATATCATTATACCCAAACCTATTGTATTATATACGTTAGAAAGGTTAACTCGCTCTACAATGTACATCGTCTTATGGTGTCGACGTCTGTAAGACCGACGTCAGCACAGTTTATCTGACAAGGATGCTGATTGCTGGCTTGTACAGTCAAGGGCACCAATATGTATACACTTTTTCACCTTATTCCATTGAAATAAGGTCCAAAAGTGTATACATATTGGTGCCCTTGACTGTACTCACTATGCTTACTTACAACAAGTCTTACAACTCGCCCGAAGCTGATGAGCCGGTGTAAGATAGACCTCCGATTATGCGCAAATATTACGAATCTCAGTGTCAAGATGTGGGGGCACTATCGGCACAGGTTGTGAATAGGAGAGCTGGTGTGGCGTCGACAGGCGGTTACAAACATTGTGATTTTATTAGCCACACTGTTTTAAAAACGTGAGTCTGAAGCTCACTGTAGAAAATTGTAAACGATTTTGATCTAACGGGTCGCATACGTTTAGGTACCTACAGCTACACTACCTTTTATTTCAAGTATATAAAAGGAAACATATGTATTTTGTGTTGCGGACTAATCTAACACGAATTGATAAGAGTAATTTTAGTGTGACATTAGGTAAAAGTTCAAATGCTCAAAATCTTAATGCCCGATAGTTGTATACCGTGTGTCAATAGAAATTGGAAGTTATGTCAACAAATATGGCTGACTGATAATTAATTTGTCGTCTATGCATTTGTTGTAAAATAGTGATGAGAAAAGTCTGTAACAATAATTAATCAATCCACTTGACAGTCGAGAAATTATTTTATTGAATAATTTGTGGCTCTTAACTTCATGGTAGCAAATAAAAATAAATGGGCAAAGAAAATTCATAGCAAAGTAAATGGAAAATGATGAGAAGTGAGTTTATTTGCAATTGAATCTATAATGACATTAAACTTTTTCGATATACTGATATTCCCATCACTTAAACGAACTTTTTTTTCAATGACAATATAGATTCCTAGCATTTTTATGAGTAAAAAAATTGACAAGCTATTGTCACATAACTAATCATTAATATGTTTGTTAAGCGGATGCGTCCGCTAGCGAAAATCTCAATTCACCAAAACCAAATAACCAAACCAACCAAAATTCACCATTAGAAGGGATACCACGGTGGCTCAATTGGTAGAGCAATGGACGGATTCCAGAGGTCGTGGGTTCTAATCCCACCTGTGGTGTTGAATTTTTCAATTTTCACTTTGATTAAAAAATTAACTAATCATTGTAAACGAAAATTGTTTTTATTGAAAAATTATTAATTAAAAGATATTATAGCTTAAAATGAATGCAAATACAGGGATTATGTCTATAAATTGTTGGTAAGACTATGTTTGTTCTTTAGAAGTGCGTGATTACGGAGTAATGAAGGTAAATTGGTCTGTTTACATCATTTCTTATTTCCATTGACTTGGACCTTACATTGTATTGTATTGTTGACACCTATCTTATCTCTGTCACTAGGAATGTACCTACTATAAAAAATGTAGGTAATGAGAAACTTTTACAGCTTAAAAGCGCAGTGGAAGCGTACTGGGCCCTCAACCTCTAGTAAATAACACGCGAACTAGCAGAAAAGAATATAGGTATTATAGAAGATACATTTGAGATATCAGAAAATACACAGCCAAGGCAAAAAGCGGATGACAACGAAAGTTATTTTCATTGCTTGACGCATTAAGTCATCTAGCTAATGACAGGCACACTGATAGTATAAGCAAGGAGTATATTTATACTATTCCAACAAAAATCACTTGTCATAAAATATTGAATCTACAAACCTCTAAATAGTACGTATCCTTATACCTGCTACGTCGGTAATCTTGCCAGGCGAACGGTTTTTAAACTGAAAATACGACCCAGTGCTGCACGACAGAAACATAGTTACTTGAGACTCAAATTAATTCCGAATTCTCAAGTTACGCTATAAACGTGTACAAATTCTCTTATACAGTTTTAAAACTAAACAAATTACCATTAGTCTTGCTACTAATGCAATGAATGTCGCGAGTCGCGACTAGCGAGTAATACATTAAGACACAGTTTGATACAAATGTGTAGGGATTAAAAGTTGGCGAGTCGCTTCGTTGTAAAACAAGTCGTCTAACGTTTTAGTTGCGTGCGGTGCGGAAGCGACAAAGAATTCCTTGTTTGTCTAGCGCACATTAGTGGAACAGGCTTCCGGAGCCCCGTGCCGGCTGCTACGGATGTCACCGCCCCTAACACCCCAACACCCCGCAACTTTGACATTCGGCTATACTACCTATGCTACGCCGCAACGAGCCCCAATTGTTTATGTTTTCTCAACCGAGAAGTTCCTTAGAACATCTATCCATTGAGAAAATATCCAGCTCGGCTTAGCGTCGTCACGTCGTGAACAATACAATTTTGTGTTCGAGGCTAGCGACGTTAAATATAAATCCAGATTTACGTCATTGGATAACGGGTAACTGTGTGTCGAGTAGAGAATGTCTGAGATCGGAGGAAAAAGCAATAAAACTCGTAAGGCATGTGAGGTTCGCGTCCGAATGAAAGGACTGAAGTATATAAAAAACGTAACGAGGATGTAGACAGTCGTAGCGTCCTCCCTCGGCCATTAATCTACTTTATTATAAACACAGAGCCGCCCGAATCGTAAACACACTTTAATGTACACTCCTGCGCTCTTGTGTTTAAACGCTTTTATTATCGCTACCAAGTATTCATTAATCGCCCACGTTGCATGAAACCGATTAAGTTAAAATAAATAATGAAAATTAGTCGTTTACCGTGTCACGTATTTTTTTCTCGATATCATACAATATTTTTTACCATTAAGTTTGTTTTCCTTGTATGTACTTGATTTGTGCAATAAAGTGTTTACTACTACTACTACTACTACTATTTTTCCTTCAAAAGGTTGACTGAAAGAGATCCCTTTAAGGGATAAGTTCGCCTTTGTACTTAACTTATTTTTTTGTAAATGTCAGCACTACTATTACTACTACTACTACTACCCACCCACTACTACTATACCCACTGAGAAGCGTCATAACCATAAAGGATGATTCACAGTAGAACGTTCCGTGTCCGGGCCGGGCCGTTTTCTAATACAGGACGCGCGACGGCCGTCGATTTCTTGTACTAGTAAACGGGCCGGCCCGGACACGGAACGGTCTAGCGTGAATCATCCTTGACCCTTGGGCGCATTGTTCGATATTTTGTTAGTTATAAATAAATATTCAAGTCCAATCTAAAGGTATATTTCCGTTAGAATTATCACATGTTACTATTTGGCCAGTAGGCGATATGTCTTTGTTCCCCCCGGGACGGGTATTGTGAGCATTGGGAAAAATAACTCATTTGCAGCACGTGCCGACGATCGGCAAGAGTAATGGTTTATTAATTTTCGTCGGATAGGATTATTTTGTCAGCAAAGTCTTGTCGAAACGTCGGACCTTTTCTAAATTGTAGGTGAGTGGGTGATATATATTACATTTGTACTTATTGATATTCGTAGAACTGTTACTGTTAAAGGAAAACTTATCAGATTGATAGTTTACGCAGCCTTGTCCAATTATTTTATTAAATATTCTTCAAGTCACAGGAATACTTTTTTTATTTTATAATCTAAATCGTAACCAGAAATTTGCCCTAATATTATGTTTAGTAACACAGTAGTGTTTGGGCTGCGTTGCAAAATACTTTGCAACGCAGCCCAAATACTCCGGCACTTGGCTACTGCCCTGTAGGGAAGTTCGCGTATGGAGTTTTTTCGGGAAAGGTGAGTATTTTAAACTGGGGTAGACAACCTGGTATATTTTCCAAAAATTTTTGTTTAAAAAAAACAGCTTTTCTAGAAAAACCTATCAAGTTGGATATCAAATGAGAGGGCTCCATGAGGTGATTCTGAAAATATACCACGCCATTACAGTACATCCAGTGAATTCGTATAATAACTAGATGCGTAGGTATATATATATTCTTACCCACTAAACAAGTATGCATTCGCATGTAGTCGATATTACAGCAAATCTAGTTCAACTAGTCGATAATGGCATCCATACTCTTCAACGCCAGCCGTTATTTTCCCTTGCGAGTTTAAACACATCCATGTTTCGCCATTTGTGAAATAACAGAGCAGCGAGTGGGATCTCGTTCGTTGAGCCCATTATCAATGGCATGATTTCACTCGAAGTGTAATAATGTATGGTTGGACAGTAGGTCCACACCATACAAACGATATACCATTTTCGTTGACTTTAGAAATAACTGACGCCTCTGTTTCTTGTGGTAGTTTTCAATTACTATTTTTAGTTAGTATAGCTTTTTTAAATATTTTTGAAGTAATTTATCTCGTAGGTGGACAAGAAGTGGATTGCGCAAGGCAGTAGCTTGAAATACCCGCATTGATTCTCATAATATATGTACAGTCGAGGGCATAAATATGTATACATTTTTGGACCTTACTTCAATGGGATAAGGTGAAAAAGTGTATACATATTGGTGCCCTTGACTGTACAGTAAAAAATCTGCGTACTTAAGTACCATGACTCTAGAATCGACTTTGATTTGATGATTGGTGTCATATTTTCGTTAGGACCGGTAGGAGTTGGGTGACCGAGTAGGTAATTCGCAGTACATCAACGCGCCACATTATCCATAAAGTTGAGTTGACCCTAATACCGACTCGGCTTTGACGACGCAACGGAGCCACGCCGTTTTGTCGCCTAAATAATGTTTTTAGTTTTAAATATATAATTGTATGTATGTGAGCTAACTATAAGGTATTTATATGTATATGGGCCCTTGTTGTCTGATATAAAATAAATAAGACTTTTGTTTTGATTAATCAGTCCGAACTACAATTCTTCAATTTTGTAAATACATGTATATTTCCGATTAGAATATTAATCATGATAAAATTGTACTCGTATGAATAAGGCTGCTTTAATAAAGCTGCAGACGCACTATTTCCTGATCAGGAAGTCAGATTCCGAATAACATGACCCATGCTTATACAAATACATTCGATATCGGCTTTTTCCGTTGTGAAAATTTCCAAGCTTGTGCGTCTTGTTAATATTTCTATGAGCCGTGCATTTAGGTGATCAGGAAACCGAGCCAGGAAACCATGCATCTGCGCCAGGCTTTAAAAAGCTAAGGATTTATTGCTCCTATAGACAACGAAAGTGAAATTTACAATGTTGCCAACATATTGGCGTGGCGTTTAAAAGGGACATAAAAAAGTAGGTAATGTTGTTGAGCGGTCCTTCTGTTTCCACGCATGGTGTACCCATAGTAAAGCATGTTAGTTTCAGCGTGATTGAATCTCTCGCTTTGCGGTAGATACTAAAGCTTCTATCAAATTCTCGATATTACCTTGCTATTGCGCTAAATCTTTTAATTTTAAAATGTGTACCTATTTTAAATGTAAAAATAAACATGATATTCAAACAATTCGTTCCAAAGAAATTTATTGAAAAGTCTATCTAGAATATCATGAATATTGATTGATTAAACTAAAATCAGTTTTGAACGACTTATACCTAGTTATGTGAGTAAAAGTTCTGCATGCATTAAATACAAACACTACAAGTCCTACTTATTAAAATATCACGCAAAATCGGCACGTTGGATGTGTGTTTTTAACTCTTTTCTCTCAGAAACTGTATGAATTCCACGCGTACGTACGACGACATACGTAAGAAGCTAGTTAACAATACAAAAATTAAAGAAGGTTCTTTGAAACAAAAAACAAAGGTGTTTGAAATTGTGTTTCCGGTATACTGTTTGTAACATTAATAATTGCTCGAAGGAAATTCGGTCACCTTGTCAACTATCCCGCCATTCCTTCTAATAATAACGCCGTCTCCCTCGGTGGAGAAGTTACAATAAGATATGTACGTCGCAACCAATGATAGCCATTATATAGCTACAGAGCCCGGCCTGTCAAGACCACTGCCAAACAACGCAGCGAGTATTATATATTGCTGCGACCCAGATTAAATCATTATATTACTTATTTACTTCTTAATAACGTCGGGAGAAAATGTTTCTTGTTTTTATTTTAGCAGACTATACACCTACACTACACACGCTTCATTGTCCTTCCAGCATACGCAAATAACCTTAGAGGGAGGACTTTCATTTGTAGGGCAGTGAACATTTTTAATTCGCGCGTTCCCAGTTCACACGGTATTGAAGTTGGAATAAAATTTCCACATTTTTCATTTGGGTTTAGCGAAATGAACTTTAAATCTGTACATATAAAAAGTGGGAATGTGAAAGTGGTTTAACCGGGAAGCCTTCGCTTTCAAGTAAAGCATAATTGAAAACACTTTTAGATAAATACGCTGTAACGAAAAGTAGGGATTACTAGTCAGTCGCCATCTTGGAGAATACTGGAAAGTGTTTCATTTCAGTTCTTTTTAGTTGATTATCCCTTTGTTTCATAATTACAATGAATTACTCTGATTTCATGGGTGAACAGTAAAAATGAAGTGAAATCGAAATGAATTACTACTACCATGATTTTTTTCAAACGCTTAGTAACTACCGTTTGGCTAGCCCCCAACGGATTCTTGAATAAAAAGGTACCTTACAATATTTTAAAAGAGCTATTAAAAGACAACCCACACGATGGGGTTTAAAGAAAAAAAATGCACCACCACTTTACGTGTAGAGAAGATACCATTACGAGTACAATTTTTTACCGTTTTGTTGGCGTCATTGACATTTCAATGACGCCGAATACTCCTCCGGAATACTCATGCCAAATTACAGCTTTCTAGTACTAACGGTTACTGAGCTAAGCCGGGATGGACGGACGGACGGGCGGACGAACGGATATGGCGAATCTATAAGGGTTCCTTAAGCCTAGTTGGTTGTGAAACTTGTGACCCTGCTTACGAAGCTGGTGGTCCCGGGTTCGAATCCCGGTCAGGGCATTTACTTGTGTGATGAGCGCGATATTTGTTCTTCACTCTTGGATGTTTTCTATGTATTTAAGCTCTTTCAGTTGCCTTTGATTTTTACCGGCATTATATCTTTTCTCCTCCAATTTGAATGTGCCGACAAGCATGAAGAGTGTAAACTGGATGGCCCTGACGCATCGTTAGCCCCACGGCAAATTACGTACAGTTTTGACGCTTGACAATAAATGGGTTGAATCATTGAGAAGCCTTAATCTAGCTGGTTTTTTAATTTAAACTAGGCATTTCCGAAATAGTAAAATATTTATACAAAACTCTTTTAAGACGCCCACGACGAGTGTCAAAGCCACAGCTTTCATCAAAAACTAGAAATTAATTATGATTTTTGTACGTGAGTCACCCCCAATCCAATTTTCATTATATTCACTCAAACGTAACTTCAAACGACATAAATCTGAGTTAAAAGTTAATTTCGTCAATCCGGATAATTCCTCATGGTTTAATCAGACTAAGTTGGGTGTAATTAATGTTCACTAAGGCCACACAATCTAGGAAAGCTACGGCACGGCGCTACGGAACCGGGTCCGTGGTGCACGGCTGGGCGGGCGGCGCGGACGCGGGGCTCGGCGCCTCAGTGCCATGGGGGCGGCCGGCCGGTCTCCACGCTTCTCCTCGCCGCGTGTTAATTACGATTCACGTCACCAAACTGTCAAGAACTCTGTCAAACAAGTGATAGTCTTCGTGCCTAATTAATTACGGGCACGTAGTTTCTCGGAATTAATTGGAATACGGAGACAGTGTAAGTGATTTCGTTTGGCGCGCTTTTAAGTTGATGACTTAAAAAGTTTTATGGAGTTGAGTGTCGATCAGAATACATTGATTGCGTCTTATTTTAAAATTCAGTAAATAGTATTTAATGTATACATACGAACATTAAGCAATTATTAAGTGTTAGTAAATGACAGTGTTGGTAAAAGTGGACGTTCTTTTTATTAATCTGAAGTGTAAGTTATTTAAGTTTTCCCGTATCTTTTTGATTACAAAAATTGAGCGGTGTTTTGGCGAATCTGATACCAAATATTCCAAACTGGTATTACTAAATTAACAGAAATCTTCTCTGGCTTTTTATGGCATGATACTTAGTCATAAAAGATACACTATCAAAATAACTGAAAAAATTAAAAAAAAGCATTTCAACTAGTAAACCTTAGTAGAGCGAGTAAGAAGCGCCGTACAGCTAAAATATAAAAACAACACACTAACATGAACCTGCTTTATTGTCTTTTACTCTGTTACTAATAAGGTAACACATTGGTAACCACACACATACATATTTGATACGATGCTGCAAGGCTATTGCTGAGTAAGTCTGGCCATCCAATAGCGGAAGTACAAATAGACGAAGGAGGATATACACCCACCTCTTTATTTAGCGTCATAGCGCCAGCCGTGAGAAAGAGATGGATTACACATTCAACGACTTTCCACTAATGTATTTGAACGGCCAGAGGCCAGAGTAATTCATGAATTTCGATTTGGAACAATTGTATTAGACTCAGTTACGATTACGACCGTCCGTCAATCATAATTTTATTCTAATCGTTTAGGTACATTTTACGTCTACATGCTTGAGAATATCCTAGAATTAGAAAAGAGAGGGAGTTAGAATTGTCTCAATTGCATAATACACTGACCTTATCATACTTGCGATTTGCGAGCGAGTTGAGCGCGCAGCGAGTTCGCCGTGTGATAAGAGGCTGTCAAGAACTAATTTTGTTGAAATTGATGTTTTTAAGCAGTTTTTTAAGAAAAAACTATTTGTTCTAGCACATCAAAAAAAAATAGTATAATATTCATCATATTTCAAAGACCTTGTACGGACTCGATACATAATTGGACGAAATCGGCTCAATAGAAAATAATTGCAAGGATTGGTCTTAAATTCATCATTAAACGGTCCTATGTCTTTATTTTTATTACGTATGGGTCTGCAATTAAAAACATGAAGTCAACATATTCATACCTAAACCGCCAACGAGCCATATTTCACAAATAATCCAATTTTTTTTTATTTCAATATTATTGTAGTATTTATTTACTATTTTACGCGCAGAGCTTCCGTAAAGAGCGGGACGGTTAATTGGAAACTCACGCGTGTTAGAGCGGGACTTTTTTTAGGTGTTGTCAGCCTCTATGTGGATCGCAATAAGAATAAAGGGTTTATTATATTAGGTTGTAAGCATGAAGGTATGGAACTGTAAGGTTGGTTGTGTGGTTGTTGTGAATATTATGTAATTTATGTATGACGATGTAGGTATGTTCAATGCAAATAAACGATGTGATATGATATAAGTAAAACCGCATTAAAATTTCCTCCTATCTATTTTCTTTTACATAAAGTCCTATTGAAAAAGATTAAACGACACCAAGTAGTTGTAGGCTAGTCTATGACTGTATTAAATTTAATTACCTAGTTACCTACCTAAATACCTATTTTAAAGCATTCATTTGTTCTTAGGCCTAAGGCTTAATTTTACGTTGTAGGTTGACGAAAAAGGAACATAAATAAGTAACCAATGCCTATTTAAATTAATACATTAAATAACGGATATGATTCATGTAATCAGATAGCAATAGCATTTATACATTTAAAAATATGTTAAAAAATGTGTGCCAGCTAAGTAACTTTCAATATTTTAAGTATGCTTTTGATTTCTTAAAATGGCGGCCCCGGAGACTTAGGTATATTTTCAGTTTAAAAGCTGTAATACAGAACCGGCTTAGTTCTCTGATGTCGCAAACGTTGCCGGCGGCGAGGGCGGGATGAATGAGGCTAACACTGCACATGTCCTAGTTGAACACGTTTTTTTAGAAAAAATGGCTTAAATCTCTAAGTTTTTTGTGTTATAAAATAGGTATTAGTATAGTTTGTTCGGTGGTCTAAGCCATAAAACTTTAAGCAATAAAACAATAGACTTTTTATTTCGAATGGTCACAACTTTTGAATTGCAACCTAAGTCTATCTACTTCAAAGCTTATCTGAACAACTACCGTCAAATATTTTTTGACACATTACAAATTTTATTGGTGTCATTTGACATTGAACTTTAGTGCAAACTATTACGTTAGCTTTTGTTATGTGTAAGAAATCACTTACGATCTTTTTCAATAGATTCTATGAATCTTTGTTCTTAAACCGCCTGACGGACTATATACTTATTGTCTCACATCATCACGCTTCATCATGCTTGTCAGTTACAAAGGGGTTGGAAACATTGATTCTCCTTTTAATAATATAATGATATTGATAGCGAAACGAGGAAATTGATAAACGGGAATAATAATAATAATAATAATTCTTCACACTTCCCTTGAATCCGCTACTGACCTCTAAAAGAATTAACAAAACAAATGTTTCAAACTAAACATTGCAGTAATTAATTCGGAATATTATTCAACTAATAAATGTAGGTAATTTAATCGAGCGTACATAGATACATACGTTTGGAACGTTCGTTCGTTATCACCCTGCTGGGTTTTATACTGGCCTGTTATAGGTTACATTTTAGGTACAATGTTATAACATTAGCTACATGGCGATCTTTATAAAATAGATGTAATGCCAGGTGTTATAACCAATGTGACCAAATCGCAGGTCAAATTTTGTTAGCTCAATACAAAAAAAAATGACAGAACTTACCGGCTCTAACGGATCTTTATATAGAAGTGGGCCTTATTTATATTTATCTCATTGTATTTTCGCAAAAATCACTGCTCTTCTCTGAAGACGACGTATTAAATAACATGTTAAGTACTTATTGGATTTCTTGAACTTGAATCTATTTTAAGGAATTAGTTACTGTGGACGATAAAGATACATATTTGTGATACATTTTCAAAGGAATAAGGTCAAAAATGAAAATTTTGACAATCTTTGGCGATAACTGTACTTTGTACAAAAATTTCAACCGGAAAGAGAATTGCTCGTTGAATATAAAACAAGATTATTTTAAGGACGTAAAAATATGTCACCAGGACAACACCAGAAGTGGATAAAGTCGTCACATAACTTTTGAGCCGTAAACCGTATATTTTCGTACGTGACCCCACAGTCCACGCGAAGCTTTTACTTCAGGAGCCCCCCTGGGCGGGGCGAGCCGCGTTAATTTTAATTGACAAATTACTTAACAGATGAATAATATACTTGCAGACATGCGTTTTAATACTTAACAGTGTGTATAAGTATATTTGAGGCTAGTTTGTTAAAGAGAAAGAACGTGGCTAGTGTTAAGGAAAAAAAAAAGTTTAAATTAAAAACACTTTTACTACCTTACTTCGAGGCTACTTATTCAGAAAAAAAAAGAAATATTTACACATAGACACAGAAGACACACATGTATAACAAAAATGACAACAGATGTAAAATATACACATAAAATATTTTTGAATAATCCATCGTGATATCACCTCTAATTAGTAGTTAATTATAGTAATTCTAGAGTTAATCAAACATATTTTATTAAAAATATATATATATATATATTCTGTGTTTAATATTGATTATGTTGTGAATAAATATCTAAACATCCGAATTGTCTCTCATCTAAATGACACCGATATTGGAAAAACAGTCTACGTCAAACCATACCAAACGTTTATTGTCGATGAAATTCGCGCCGGTGCAAAATATCATCGCGAATAAAATAAACAATGAAATTTAAACCTTGTTTTCACTACATTTCATAATGTTTGCACATAGTACGCCGAGTTTGCGATGTCGGTTTTCTGGGCTGTTCATTTTAAAAGGCTATTAATAACTGTCACTCTCATTTTTAATATCAGGTAAATTAATTACGACTAAATTATTGCAACCCGCTGTAAACACTGATCATCAATGTATGGATTTTTTTATATGGGTATTTTATCTGCAAGTTTTTCTGTCCTTACCGTACTCTATCCCAGATACTCGACCATAATATCGTTTATTTGAAATTTCCTTTCTACCTCGCTTGCATAATATTCCTCAAAGTACCTATTTTAATATGAAGGAATATGCGCAATCTAGTTAGCTCGGTATTTATCGAGATCCTAGCTATTCTCTTGAACTCGTCTTAGCACATATTTGCCGATGAAGTTAGTAATATGAGCAGTCCGATCTTGCCCGCACTTAGGGGCACTTTGTTAAACTTAGAGAGCGCTTCGTTCTGCGCCTGTTGTACCCGCAACTTGCATTAGTTGCAAATTAGAGTGAAACAGAAACCACTCATTCAGAGGACCAAAACGAGACGCCGCGCGCCGTTCGTTAAACTCATGAACGTAATTGGTACAAATTGCGTAAACATTTGCCTCCCAATTACTAATTTTTTCCTCGGTTTTTTAATTATTAGCTGGCTCGCGGTTTTTACTGGTTTTCGCCTCCCCGAGTCCGTTTTATTCCGCCGGTAATTTTAGCTTCGTTATAAGTTCAGGGGATTCTAGTGTTTATACTTTATATGCACGTTTCTATACTTGTAAAATGTCAACGGAAATGGCAACTTTTCTATGATTTTTTTTACCCTAAGCATATAAATTGTGTTTAATAACGTTCAGTTTGTTGTCATCTAATGCGAGTGCAATAATTGTGTTGTGTTCGAGCTTATTCTTAGTTACTTTGGTTGTTTCATGTTATTTTTTTTTGTTGAACTTGTTTGTTTGTATTGTTTTGTTACGGAGTTGTGTGTTTTACGAAGACATTGGTGATTGGCGGTGGGTGGGTGATTTTACAAACTTTGGATCTGTCATATTTGATGGATCCCGTTTGTTTATATTCTTTTAAATAACTAAAAGTACAGACTATAAGTATCACGCGCACCGACCACTGAGTAATGTATTGCGAAAGAAAGCAAGGATACTTACAGTAAAATAAAATCCACTTTCCAGAAAACCATGAAATGAAGTGTAAATGCATTGAATCGGAACAATTCGTACAATGCAGAATAACCGCCGGCATATCATTTCGTTACAAAATATGGGACACGGCGCGCGTTCAGCAAAATGTGTTGCATTGCTCTTTGTGGCGCCTTCTTTTGTTCGCTGATCTAGGTACTACGGATGCAGTTTGTTTTCCATGTGGATACCTACGCATTTTCATGTGTAGGTAAATATAACAGTTGAACATTGAGACAGTTTGAAAGATAGCAGAAGTTTGAATATGAATAAAAAATTTAAAATTGCGGAGAGTTGTGAGGAAAAGATATGATAAGAGTCCATATACCTGATGTAGCATTTCAGGTACATTGGTTCAGGTACTTTGACCCATTTAAAGCCCATAGTTAGTTAATTTATACAACACCACAGCAAGTATGGGAAGTATCTTAATGTTTTTGATACAAAGACGGTGACAAACAAGCTTGACATAATCCCTTGACAATGTATGTAAAGAGTTTGCATAGGGTAGCATTTAACGAACCACCAAATTAGTTGCCGAATGATACTCTAAAAAATTACATTGATTACCAAAAATACTAGATTCGCACCAAATTTTCAACTCCTTTTAAATATAAAGTGCAACTCAAAGAAGTAACATGTCGATAACCTAATAAATTAAATTGTTACCAAATAAATTAGTCACTACCCAAAAATACTTAATGATCACCTAATTTCAAACACCAAATTTCATATAATTTACATCCAAATATTACAGGGCTCGTAATCCTATTAAAATTATTTACACCCAAATAATTCTTTCGATACCCAGAAATACTACATGATCACCAAATTTCACGCGGCAATTGTTTTTTAATGTCCGACGTGCAAAACAGTTCCAATCTAGTCTAACCTCATTGCTAGCACACTGATGCGGTTTTCCATACGGTCCGTCTCGCTCGCACCTCGCACCGCGTGCGAGCAAGACAGCGCTAAATGATTTTAAGAAGTTGAAGTTTGAAATAAAAATAGCTATTTTAATTTCAAACTAGTGGAGATTGGAACAGTATTGACGGATCTCCGCTGGCGCGGAGCTCCTATTTTGAGTTGTTTTGGCCCTTCGGGCCGATGCAAAACTAACATAACCTAAACCTACCTATACCTATTTCTACCTATTAACTTCCTTTAATTTTTCCATGAAAGTCTATCTATATTAATAAAGTAAACTCATTTGAGGACCTTTATCCATTTTCATAACAAACTAACAATTTAATAAATCAACAAAACTCATTTTCAAATAAAAGGTTTCAATCAAACGCGCTCACGTCAACGCATTAAAAAAAAAAAAAAAACTTCTTGCAGTTTGTAAACCATCAGCCTTAGAGGATAAATATACTAAAGAGTCGAAATACGTGTGCCACCATGAGGGACGGCAATAAAGCAAGATGGCTGCCGTGGGGTGACCATATCGCTAAAATTACCCCATTGCTTCTGTTTATTTTGTATAATGCGATTCATTATAGTCACTTTTAATATATATTAATTTAAAAAATATAATAATAAAATGTCAGAATGATTATGAAGGGCGGAAAAATATTTATTTTTGCTTTATTAAAGAAAGCAAAACAAACAGCACCAATCATACATACAGCTATTACAGTTAAGTAGATCATAAACCAGCAAAGTTTTCACTAATACATCTACACTTAAAAGGAAAATGTGCACGAAGTAAAAAATAAGTAATACCTAATACACTCCCTTATAAACATGATGGAACAAAACGAGAAACATTTCTGTAGAATAGAATTTAAACGAACGTCCATTTAGTAAGAATACCTGCTACGTAGTGATTTTTTTTTCACAATATTTGCTGCTATATTATATTAAATAATGAGTATATAGATAATGAATAGAGGAGGCCTATGCCAAGAGGCACTCTGAACTACGGGACATCCTATAGACCTTGTAGTCCAGAATAAAACGGCTTATTATTATTATAAAGATAATACAATGGGAACAAATAAAATGATCACCTAAATAACTTTTGATATCATCAAATTTTCAAACCCTAAAATAAGGTTGAACACTCAAAAAAATTTATCGATCAGCAATTCCGAGTCACCAAAAAAATTCTACCTATTTTTGCAGCACTTGCACCTATTTTACTTATTGCGTTCCTATAAATTTATAATCGCATCAAAAAAATTGTCAAGTACCACCAAAAACACTAAACTACCACCTAATCTCATGCACCTTTTTTCATTAGAATTACATCCAAATATTATATACATCGCATGCTACATTTTAATAAACAGTTACAAATTAATTGTTTTTAGCACTATAAATATTTCAGTTATTTCCAAAATGTTATAAATTAGAAAGTAAAATTTAAAATTAATTTAAAAAGCAACGCGCAATGTGGCTGTGTGAAATAATAACACGTACTTATACTGCTATCTCACTCAATCAAATACAAAGAATTGTCTGAAGCATAAAACCTATTGATATGTCGTTAGAGTGAAAGGTACCTATTGCTGTTTCATTCTAACTACCTATTGCTGATGGCACAGACTTACCAGACGAGACACGCAAACCACGTGTTCGTGATCAAGCGAGACGGCCATATACAAATCTCGGTAAGTGCGACAAAGAGATATGGAGTATCTGCTGTCTTTGTCACCGTGCTACTTTTTTTTGTCTGGCCCAACTTCAGTTTTGACACTAGTTGGGCCAGACAGAGCCGCCATCTTGCCGCCATTCATCAATTTAGGGATACCAGCTAATATGATTTAAAAATAACCTGATTATCGGGTAATTTAGGATTACATGAAAATGTTAATTTGTGATGATATAAATAAAATACTTATAGTTCTAGACTTGGGTGAATTGTATTAGGGTAGCATTTAACGAACCACCAAATTAGTTGCCGAATGATACTCTAAAAAATTACATTGATTACCAAAAATACTAGATTCGCACCAAATTTTCAACTCCTTTTAAATATAAAGTGCAACTCAAAGAAGTAACATGTCGATAACCTAATAAATTAAATTGTTACCAAATAAATTAGTCACTACCCAAAAATACTTAATGATCACCTAATTTCAAACACCAAATTTCATATAATTTACATCCAAATATTACAGGGCTCGTAATCCTATTAAAATTATTTACACCCAAATAATTCTTTCGATACCCAGAAATACTACATGATCACCAAATTTCACGCGGCAATTGTTTTTTAATGTCCGACGTGCAAAACAGTTCCAATCTAGTCTAACCTCATTGCTAGCACACTGATGCGGTTTTCCATACGGTCCGTCTCGCTCGCACCTCGCACCGCGTGCGAGCAAGACAGCGCTAAATGATTTTAAGAAGTTGAAGTTTGAAATAAAAATAGCTATTTTAATTTCAAACTAGTGGAGATTGGAACAGTATTGACGGATCTCCGCTGGCGCGGAGCTCCTATTTTGAGTTGTTTTGGCCCTTCGGGCCGATGCAAAACTAACATAACCTAAACCTACCTATACCTATTTCTACCTATTAACTTCCTTTAATTTTTCCATGAAAGTCTATCTATATTAATAAAGTAAACTCATTTGAGGACCTTTATCCATTTTCATAACAAACTAACAATTTAATAAATCAACAAAACTCATTTTCAAATAAAAGGTTTCAATCAAACGCGCTCACGTCAACGCATTAAAAAAAAAAAAAAAACTTCTTGCAGTTTGTAAACCATCAGCCTTAGAGGATAAATATACTAAAGAGTCGAAATACGTGTGCCACCATGAGGGACGGCAATAAAGCAAGATGGCTGCCGTGGGGTGACCATATCGCTAAAATTACCCCATTGCTTCTGTTTATTTTGTATAATGCGATTCATTATAGTCACTTTTAATATATATTAATTTAAAAAATATAATAATAAAATGTCAGAATGATTATGAAGGGCGGAAAAATATTTATTTTTGCTTTATTAAAGAAAGCAAAACAAACAGCACCAATCATACATACAGCTATTACAGTTAAGTAGATCATAAACCAGCAAAGTTTTCACTAATACATCTACACTTAAAAGGAAAATGTGCACGAAGTAAAAAATAAGTAATACCTAATACACTCCCTTATAAACATGATGGAACAAAACGAGAAACATTTCTGTAGAATAGAATTTAAACGAACGTCCATTTAGTAAGAATACCTGCTACGTAGTGATTTTTTTTTCACAATATTTGCTGCTATATTATATTAAATAATGAGTATATAGATAATGAATAGAGGAGGCCTATGCCAAGAGGCACTCTGAACTACGGGACATCCTATAGACCTTGTAGTCCAGAATAAAACGGCTTATTATTATTATAAAGATAATACAATTCACCCAAGTCTAGAACTATAAGTATTTTATTTATATCATCACAAATTAACATTTTCATGTAATCCTAAATTACCCGATAATCAGGTTATTTTTAAATCATATTAGCTGGTATCCCTAAATTGATGAATGGCGGCAAGATGGCGGCTCTGTCTGGCCCAACTAGTGTCAAAACTGAAGTTGGGCCAGACAAAAAAAAGTAGCACGGTGACAAAGACAGCAGATACTCCATATCTCTTTGTCGCACTTACCGAGATTTGTATATGGCCGTCTCGCTTGATCACGAACACGTGGTTTGCGTGTCTCGTCTGGTAAGTCTGTGCCATCAGCAATAGGTAGTTAGAATGAAACAGCAATAGGTACCTTTCACTCTAACGACATATCAATAGGTTTTATGCTTCAGACAATTCTTTGTATTTGATTGAGTGAGATAGCAGTATAAGTACGTGTTATTATTTCACACAGCCACATTGCGCGTTGCTTTTTAAATTAATTTTAAATTTTACTTTCTAATTTATAACATTTTGGAAATAACTGAAATATTTATAGTGCTAAAAACAATTAATTTGTAACTGTTTATTAAAATGTAGCATGCGATGTATATAATATTTGGATGTAATTCTAATGAAAAAAGGTGCATGAGATTAGGTGGTAGTTTAGTGTTTTTGGTGGTACTTGACAATTTTTTTGATGCGATTATAAATTTATAGGAACGCAATAAGTAAAATAGGTGCAAGTGCTGCAAAAATAGGTAGAATTTTTTTGGTGACTCGGAATTGCTGATCGATAAATTTTTTTGAGTGTTCAACCTTATTTTAGGGTTTGAAAATTTGATGATATCAAAAGTTATTTAGGTGATCATTTTATTTGTTCCCGTTTGCATATACCTACCTACGCCACCCGGGCGGGCTTTGTTCTGAATTTGAAACTTTTGTCAACTTCTAACACTCCACTTTAGATATTGATGGTATTTTTAGAACAATGATTACTTAGTGGTTAAATGTCACACGTGAAATTACTTTCTGAAAAGTTATGAATAGAGGTAGGATTGTTAAGGCTATAAGGTTCATGTAATTGACGGTATGAGTCATGACTTTATCCGAGACAACAAAACTTCCTTCGCGAAGTTTATGCACTTAATGCTTCTTAAAAGACCATTACCATTACATTCCAGACGGGGCAAATAAAACAAATACTTATCTCGAATTGTTACCCGTTATCAAGCTCATAAATAAGAGGCCAATTTCCGACGTCCCAACTAAAGTAACCTCAACCATAAAACCTAGAAAACTAAAATTTAGTAGACAGTGTTACCTCGGACCTGTGTAATAGGTAGTATTTTTGTAGGTAAGTGAAAAGTCCCACGGGGAGTGAGTTACTACATAAATTCGGTCAGTAGAAGCCGTATAAATAGTTAAAAAGGGAAAGATTGTCACTGATCTCTTTGTAGGGGGTTGAAAATAAGTCTGCGCGCTTCGTGGTACCTATTTACCTTTATGCAGTATATTAAAAGGTGAGCTCTGATATGGCTGGCTAGGCCAAACTTGCTCTTGAATACTCTATTGCATGCGTGGCACATAGTTTGTCAGGGTCGCCGTCATCGAAATCGATGAGGAGGACTATATATATATATATATTAAAAGGTGATACTTAGAATATTTAAAGAATGCGACCACGCCTCAATAAAATTGCTAGCCTAAAAAATACTTTGTCTCTATAGTGGAGCTTTTCTTTGCCTGAATTTAACATCAAACAGTGGCCCTGTTTAAAAGTATAATCATTTCTATTTTAGTGAAAACATTGAAACAAAATAAGATCTGCAGAGAGGTATCTATTTATCCAAAGAAGTTATAAATATCTCTGCCTTTGGACTTATTAAGTCTATACCTTTATTACTACGTTAAGTAGAAACTGCGATCAAATGGACTCGTAATGACGATATTTGAAGTTAAATATTTATGTTTATAGCAGAATACTAAAATAATTAAAATTCTACTCTGTGCCTTCTATTTAAAACGGAAAATTTAGTTTTTCGTCCTTTAACCAAAAAGTTACTCTGCCGTAGTTTAATTAATTAGTCTACTTGACTCGAACTAATTACCTCTTTTTAGAAGTGCACAAACGTTTCAACTTCTGTCATTGAGCTTCCGAAAAGGGGAATTCGTGAAATAATTATTTTGTCGTCACTTCGCTTTCAATATCGCTTCCGCGACTGCGCTATAGAAACTGCAGGAAACGCTGACAAATGTCTATTAGCGTAGAAACGATGTCGCAGTTTCCTTCACACAGAGGAAGTGGATAATAACTATAACCTGAACAACAATAATGCGGAAACACGCGCGAGTACGGATGTCCCCCATCCTGCTAATACAACAACCGAGAAAAATATAATGAAAGGGATCGTTGCTGAAACTCCAATATCTGCGAGATTGGGAAGGACAAGCTAAATTGAAGGATTATACATTTTGTCTGTGTCAATATGATAAGAGCTGGGAAAGACGGGAGACGGTTGCGATGTGAAATGCAAATAAAGGACAAAGAGCGCCTTATGAAGATTATTTGAATGGTATCGGCAACAGCTGCAGTATACAACCCGGACTTAAACGGCGCCGCGCTGCGGCCGTTCTGCGATGCGGTGGCTACATCTGCCACATTTATCAAACATCTAATGGTGAAATTAAAGTACCATAGAGTTATCTAACATAGCAACGTATAATAAAATGACGGGGAACGACGTAGATAGTAGAATACATTATACTTTAAGTAATTAACATGCATTGAATGTTATCTCAGCCGTATTCAACGTCATAAACGAATATTTAGTCAGAACTTAACAAGAAAAGGCTCAAGAACCCGAACAAAAGCGAACGCTAGAACATACGGTTTATTATATGTATAAGAGGCGTAATACAAACAAAAGAGATTATAACCTAATTAAGGGATAGTTTATTTTATAGTATTTTATGCAACTGTTATATTAAGAAGTATCTTAATGGTGAGTGGTGTGGGTTGCGAAAGGGTCGTCGCAAGTAGGTATAGACACCACGAGCCTTTTTGGACCAGTTATATACGATTGCATACAATACTTTTTCTACGACTCGTTTCAAATAAATAGTAAGCAAGTACTTGTAAGAAGGTTCACATCGCAACCCACACCACTCACCTTTTTGGATCCTTCTATCTATACATATAATAAAGCAGAAGAGGGTCGAAAATCTGTACATTGAAGATATTAGTAAAAAAATCGATGGAGGGGTCTAAAAATCGATAACAGAACACGTTTCAACTGTTTTTAGAATTCGTGTCTGTTTGTCTGTTTGTCTGTCTGTTTATTTGTCTAACTATCACGCGAAAACTAGCGAATGGATTTTAATACAGCCTTCACTAATATGTTTATTGGATCTTCGGCCAGGTTATAGGCTATAAAAATCATACAGGTTAGGGATGAAAGGGGGTGAAAAGAGGGGTTAAACTTTGTATGAGAAGTCTTTCAGTTCATGATTTACAGGCTTGAAAGTTGGTAAGTATATACATGGACGCAAAGTAAATAGAACCTCATTCAAACATTGTATAATAAACAGATAGTATTTGAAAAAATGGGGGGTGAAATAACAATACCTCTGCCTCTCAAGGCTATAGACAAAAATACAAAAGTCCCTCAAACCATATTAACTGTTTGAAATGAGAGATCTAATTATGTTGGTCAGTCAGTCGCTATCAATATTCACAAACCTTACTACGCAACCTCGGTTTTTTTTTGTTTTCGATGGAGGGTACCTTACCTACGCAGAGCGGCGGGTTCTCGGTTGCATGGTAGCACTTGCGACATGTACTACCTATATATTAAGTATGCCCATTTTTGAATAAAATATTGTTTTTTGAGGTGCTCATTACAAGAATGATACTTATCCATTTTCAAATCGAAGATGGCGGACATTTACTTTTCTTAATAATCGGTATGGGTGTCATCTTTGAGGTTCTTCGAGGTGCCGATTAGTGTCAGCAAAATGTATAAAATACGTTCAGCGCGTAACAGACATAAATTTAGGGTATATTGGTATTCGTTATTAAAACATACATACCTACGTAACAATAAACATCAAGTATGACCAAATTCAAAAGACACGGGCGGATTGGAAGCAAAAAAAACCGGCCAAGTGCGAGTCGGACTTCGCACATTTAGGGTTCCGAACCGACCGCAAAGTTAAGTTGGTTTTTATAGGAAAAATAAGGAAATTTCAAAGAAAAAATATTAGTATTTGTTGATAAAATATACGTAATAAAAATCATTATTACCAAATTTTAAGTTTATAGGTGTTTGGGAAGTTAAAAAAATCATCGAAACAAAATTTCGTAAAAAAAGTTGACTTTGGTGGCTTCTCATTCCTTTGTCTTCCAATATTTTTTTCAATAAAAAAGATAGTAAGTATCTACTCAATGAGCTCTAAACAACAACACCCCACTCGATAGGGTAGGATAAAAAAAAAATTTTCGCGCCCCCCTTTAGCTGTATTAAAAACATTAAAAATAATTTGTGACTATTTGTATGGCTTTGGGCCAACAAGATGCTTATACTGTGTAAATTTGAAACCTGTAGCTCCAACAGTTTGGCTGTAAAACCTGTTCGCTACGCTCGCGTTTTCATCTGCATGACTTGATGCGTATGAATTATTCGTTCGAAATATTTCGCGCTCGCTGCGCTCGCTTTTCATACACATTACTTGATGAGTGTGAAGTATTTTCCGCACCTGCATCATAATGTTCGAAAAATTTCGCGCTCGCTGCGTTCGCGTTTCCTTCTACATTACTTGAAGAGCATTTTCCGCACCTACATCATAATGTTAGAAAATTTTCGCGCGCCGTACGCTCGCGTTTTCATCTACATTATAGTTGATGCGTATGAAGTCTTTTCCGCGCCTGCATCAGAATGTTCGAAAAATTTCGCGCTCGCTGTGCTCGCGTTTTCATCTACATTACTTGATGAGTATTTTCCGCACCTGCATTATAATGTTCGAAACATTTCGCGCTCACTACGCTCGCGATTTCATCTTGATTTCTTGATGCGTATGAAGTATTTTCCGCATCTGCATAATAATGTGCGAAAAATTTCGCGCTCGCTGCGCTCGCGTTTTCATCTGCATTACTTGATGACTATAAAGTTTTTCCGCACCTACATCATAATACTCGAAAATTTTCGCGCGCTCTACGCTCGCGTTTTCATCTACATTAGTTGATGCGTGTGAAATCTTTTCCGTGCCTGCATCATAATGTTCAAAACATTTCGCACTCACTACGCTCGCGTTTTTATCTTCATTACTTGGTGCGTATGAAGTCTTTTCTACACCTGCATCAATGTTCAAAACATTTCGCGCTCGCTGCGTTCGCGTTTTCATCTACACTATTTGATGCGTATGAAGTATTTTCCGCACCTGCATCGTAATGTTTGAAAGAATTCGCGCTCGCTGCGCTCGCGTTTTCATCTTAATTACTTGATGCGTATGAAGTATTTTACACACCCGTATCGGAATATCCAAAAAGTTTCGCGCTCGCTTCGCTCGCGAGCAATTTCATCTACATCTATGTATAATAAAATATATTTAGTCCTCTGTCATGTTCCATGTGGGCGCATTGAGCCGGCGTGCGCAATGTTTGGCGAGACAACCCGGCGAAATAGGGTGTAGAAGTTGATATGGATAATGGATATTCACGCGAATGAAGTCGACGGCAAAAGCTTAGATAAATAAATTTAAAACTGGACTACCCGTGCGAAACCGGGGCAGGTTATAAATGCGAAAGTAACTGTTTCCCCTTAAAATGCTCAGCCGATTTAGATGAAATTTGGTATGGATATAGTTTGAGTCCTAGGGAAGGACAAAGGATATTTTATCTCGGAAATCATCCCTTAACGGGGTTTAAGTTAGAATGGAAGAGAGATAACTAGGTAAGCGCATGAAATAGAAGAATAAAGTAACATTCTAACGCGATGACGCGAGTTTTACGCAGACGAAGTCGCGGGCAAAAGCTAGTCTATACATATAATAAAGCAGAAGAGGGTCGAAAATCTGTACATTGAAGATATTAGTAAAAAAATCGATGGAGGGGTCTAAGAATCGATAACAGAACACGTTTCAACTGTTTTTAGAATTCGTGTCTGTTTGTCTGTTTGTCTGTCTGTTTATTTGTCTAACTATCACGCGAAAACTAGCGAATGGATTTTAATACAGCCTTCACTAATATGTTTATTGGATCTTCGGCCAGGTTATAGGCTATAAAAATCATACAAGTTAGGGATGAAAGGGGGTGAAAAGAGGGGTTAAACTTTGTATGAGAAGTCTTTCAGTTCATGATTTACAGGCTTGAAAGTTGGTAAGCATATACATGGACGCAAAGTAAATAGAACCTCATTCAAACATTTTATAATAAACAGATAGTATTTGAAAAAATGGGAGGTGAAATAACAATACTTCTGCCTCTCAAGGCTATAGACAAAAATACAAAAGTCCCTCAAACCATATTAACTGTTTGAAATGAGAGATCTAATTATGTTGGTCAGTCAGTAGCTATCAATATTCACAAACCTTACTACGCAACCTCGGTTTTTTTTTGTTTTCGATGGAGGGTACCTTACCTACGCAGAGCGGCGGGCTTTCGGTTGCATGGTAGCACTTGCGACATGTACTACCTATATATTAAGTATGCCCATTTTTTTTATAAAATATTGTTTTTGAGGTGCTGTAATGATGTTATTTCGCGGGTTGCAAATTATTAATGAAAGATTATGTTCGGGCAATAGTTGTAATAAAATAAAAGGAAATTATAAAATGTAAAACTTAACACACAATTTCATTGAAAACATAAATAAATCCGCCGGCAAAAAACCTACAATTAAAAACAAGTTTAAATAACTAAAACAATAAAATAATATTAAAATCTAAATGCCAAAACTAACATGCATAAAATAACAACAATAAAAAAAACAAAAAAGAAATTTGTCCGTTGGTTGCTGGGATTTGAACTTGGTACACCCGCTTTAAAGGCTGGTGCTCTTCCGCTGCGCCACCGGGCGGTTACAGCACTGGGCGAAATAAGCGTACAGGTTCTACGCCCGATGTCGTGTATTGCCTATGCAATCACAATCCCCAAACGAAGGTTTACTATGCTACGGTGTCCATGATACTAAATTTTGCATTGCGTCTCATCAGGAAAGGTGCTTGTCTTGACATGCGAGTAGTACGTAAAACGTAAAACGTAAAAGGGCGTCACCACAGGCTGTGGACAAAATAACCCGTCAGTGCCATAGCTTGTAAATACCCAATGTACTCGTTACCACACTTAAAGTTCTAACACTTACCCCGTGTCCATCGTATACTCGCACACAGTATTAATCACTTTATAAAAGGCTAAGGATATAATTTTAACTCCGCGATCCGGAGCAATTATCTGTTATCCGTCCCTATGTCATCATTTTCTTTGTCTACCTTCAATTTCTCACCGAGATGTACCGTCCTTATTTAAATGGGGTATCGTTCCAAAACGAGCATTACATTATATCGATTTAAACATACACGAATGTTCTTACGAATAATGAGCATTACAGTGCTCATTACAAGAATGATACTTATCGATTTTCAAATCGAAGATGGCGGACATTTACTTATTTACTTTTCTTAATAATCGATATGGGTGTCATCTTTGAGGTTCTTCGAGGTGCCGATTAGTTGCGTTTTCCGTCAGCAAAATGTATAAAATACGTTCAGCGCGTAACAGACATAAATTTAGGGTATATTGGTATTCGTTATTAAAACATACATACCTACGTAACAATAAACATCAAGTATGACCAAATTCGAAAGTCACGGGCGGATTGGAAGCAAAAAAACCGGCCAAGTGCGAGTCGGACTTCGCACATTTAGGGTTCCGAACCGACCGCAAAGTTAAGTTGGTTTTTATAGGAAAAATAAGGAAATTTCAAAGAAAAAAATCTAATTTATCAATATATTAGTATTTGTTGGTAAAATATACGTAATAACAATCAATATTATCAAATTTTAAGTTTATAGGTGTTTGGGAAGTTAAAAAATTCATCGAAACAAAATTTCGTAAAAAAAGCTGACTTTGGTTGCTTCTCATTCCTTTGTTTTCCAATATTTTTTTCAATAAAAAAGATAGTAAGTATCTACTCAATGAGCTCTAAACAACAATACCCCACTCGATAGGGTAGGATAAAAAAATTTTTCGCGCCCCCCTTTAGCTGTATGGCCCCCCCTTAAAAACATTAAAAATAATTTGTGACTATTTGTATGGCTTTGGGCCAACAAGA
Source organism: Cenopis cana (assembly GCA_951800055.1). Lineage (NCBI taxonomy): Eukaryota > Metazoa > Arthropoda > Insecta > Lepidoptera > Tortricidae > Cenopis > Cenopis cana. The sequence goes on along the minus strand of OX637479.1, from coordinate 14,843,073 downwards.
TGCTTATACTGTGTAAATTTGAAACCTGTAGCTCCAACAGTTTGGCTGTAAAACCTGTGTGACAGACGACGGGCGGACATCTGGGCGTCACCAATAGGGTTCCGTTTGGACCCTTCGGGTTCGGAACCCTAAAAACAACTCTCAGAAAATCACATACCTCTCAGAAGCAACCAGGGTGGGTGCGCTATCAACCTAGGCCTCTACTCCGTCTTCGAAAGTGAAAGAACAGACCAACGTATGTATTCAGTTATACCTATGTTTTACAATAAAGCACTTTGAACTTTGAAAGGTATTCCAATAATTTATGAACAAAAAAATATCTATTCAACTACCTCTTTACAAAGTCACTTGATAGGTCAACAGATTTTTTTTTGTTCAATATTTCGCGCTCGCTGCGCTCGCGTTTTCATCTACATTGCTTGATGCGTATGAAGTATTTTCCGTACCTGCATCATAATGTTCGAATTATTTCGCAATCGCTTTTTTATCTACATTACTTGACGCGTAGGAATTATTTTCCGTAACTGCATCATAATGTTCGAAAAATTTCGCGCTCGCTGCGCTCGCGTTTTCATGTGCATAACTTCATGATAATGAAGTATTTTCCGCACCTGCATCATAATGTTCGAAAATTTTCGCGCGCTGTACGCTTGCGTTTTCATCTACATTATAGTTAATGCAAATGATGTCTTTTCCGCACCTGCATCAGAATGTTCGAATAATTTCGCGCTCGCTGCGCTCGCGTTTCATATACATTACCAAATGAGTGTGAAGTATTTTCCGCACCTGCATCATAATGTTTGAAAAATTTCGCGCTCGCTGCGCTCGCGTTTTCGTCTACATTACTTGATGAGTATTTTCCGCACCGTCATCATAATGTTCGAAATATTTTGCGCTCACTACGCTCGCGATTTCATCTTCATTTCTTGATGCGTATGAAGTATTTTCCGCATCTGCATAATAATGTGCGAAAAATTTCGCGCTCGCTACGCTCGCGTTTTCATCTACATTACTTGATGACTATAAAGTTTTTCCGCACCTACATCATAATATTCGAAAATTTTCACATTAGTTGATGCGTGTGATATCTTTTCCGTGCCTGCATCATAATGTTCAAAACATTTCGCACTCACTACGCTCGCGTTTTTATCTTCATTACTTGGTGCGTATGAAGTCTTTTCCACACCTGCATCAATGTTCAAAACATTTTGCGCTCGCGTTTTCATCTACACTATTTGATGCGTATGAAGTATTTTCCGCACCTGCATCGTAATGTTTGAAAGAATTCGCGCTCGCTGCGCTCGCGTTTTCATCTTCATTACTTGATGCGTATGAAGTATTTTACACACCCGTATCGGAATATCCGAAAAATTTCGCGCTCGCTTCGCTCGCGAGCGTTTTCATCTACATCTGTGATAACATATATTTAGTCCTCTGTCATGTTCCATGTGGGCGCATTGAGCCGGCGTGCGCAATGTTTGGCGAGACAACCCGGCGAAATAGGGTGTAGAAGTTGATATGGATAATGGATATTCACGCGAATGAAGTCGCCGGCAAAAGCTTAGATAAATTTTAAAACTGGACTACCCGTGCGAAACCGGGGCGGGTTATAAATGCGAAAGTAACTGTTTCCCCTTAAAATGCTCAGCCGATTTAGATGAAATTTGGTATGGATATAGTTTGAGTCCTAGGGAAGGACGTAGGATACTTTTATCCCGGAAATCATCCCTTAACGGGGTTTAAGTTAGAATGGAAGAGAGATAACTAGGTAAGCGCATGAAATAGAAGAATGAAATAACATTCTAACGCGATGACGCGAGTTTTACGCAGACGAAGTCGCGGGCAAAAGCTAGTTACTCAATAAATTTTACAATTGATGTATAAAATACCATCATAATAAAATAACAATAAATTAACTTAAGATAAACCTAATCGAAAAGTCCCCCTCGAGTTGTCCCTGGTGCAAAGGTTTATCATAAGTTAATTTATTGTTATTTTATTAGTAAGTAAGTAATTTATTTGCATAAAATAGTGTACAATAAGATGGTTAACATATACATTTTAGCTCCACTATTTTGCCTAACAGACATGCAAATCTAGATAGAAATAATGTCACATTCAGAAATGACTTACATTTAAAACTATTATTATTTCATTAATTATCATAATTATATTATACATAAAAAGTAAACATGTCATGGGTCATTCATTCGGTATGTCAAGAATACTTTAATATTATAAAATTTCCTTTGAAGTAGCCAGTTGTGCAGCATAGGTATACAAGCTTTATATGGCAAGCATTTTATGTTGTGTGGGATATGATTAAATATTTTGACTGCCATGCAATAGCAATTATTGTTGCAGAGCTTGGTGCATGTTTTTGGTTTTACCAACCTTGAAGGGTACCTCGTGTTAAATTTACATGTTTCTTTTAATTTTTGGAATACAGTGGGATTTGATTTAACAAATTTGGTAACTTCTAATATATATAATGAGGCAAAGTAAGTAATTTCAGCTCATCGAAGAGTTCCTTAGATGATGTTCGTGGTGGCTTGTTACAAATCGCCCTTAAGCATTTTTTTGGCAGACTAATAGACTTTGGATTTCACTGCATTTCCCCCATAGCACCAGCCCATATCTTAGAACCGATGCCACATATCCATGATAGGCAAGTAGTGCCGTTTCCTTTTTACTCTTGCTGCAAGTCTACGAAGAGGATAAACAAAACTATTTATCATTTTAACTTGTTTCTCCACCTGGGGTTTCCAGGAACAATTATTGTCAATCATTATTCCTAAAAACGTCACAACATCAGTTTCATGTATCACTGTGTCAGCATATTTTACAATTAGTTTACCACTCTCTTTTCGATTACAAAATTGGACATAGTTTGTTTTACTGAGGTTTACATATAAATTATTTTCTTCAAGCCACTTAATTATTTTATTTAATTCATTATTGATGTCATTGTTGTATGTCATTAAATTATTACAATTAATTATTAAACAAATGTCATCGGCAAATAGTATGCATTTATATTCCGTATGTTTGGCAGGTCATTAATATATAATAAAAATAAAAGAGGTCCCAATACACTCCCTTGCGGAACACCCACATTATTTGTTATAAAATCAGATCTAGCCTGAGTGATGTTATTTGTATCATCGATGTTGTCGATTTGTACATACTGTTTTCTATTACTCAAATAACTTCATCTGATCCATTCTAGGGCTGTGCCTCTAATGCCATATTTGTTATATTATTATTGTATTTAATACATCAATTGTAAAATTTATTGAGTAATTATATTAAAGATATACCTTGAAACAAATAGATTTATATGATACTTGGAGCAATCGAGAGAGATTGAAATTTCCTCTGCGATATTGTTTATATACAACACATATAAATTATAAAATGATCGATCCCTTGATGTTTAAAATACATATACGCAGCAAATTGTACCTATGCCAAGCCTATAGTACTTTGTTGTAGAGGCTAGAAAGTAAGCAATAGATGGACGAGTCCATCTACCGCACTTTCGGCCGAGGCTTAGGCTGCACACAACACATAACACACACACATAACATAGTGCTGTTCACGACTACTGCGAGGAAATAATAGTACATTACTTACCAAGGGCGATAAAACAAAGAATGTCTCAGATCGCAGGTATTTTACGCCCGAGCCGAAGGCAAGGGCGATAAATATGCGATCTGAGGCTTTCTTTATTATCGCCCGTGGTAAGTACAAAATTTTATGTCACCCCCTGGCCAGGAAGTGGGTTTTTTCGCGCGCGGAGCGTGCGATAATGGCCACTTTATGGCTAGGTGTGACATAAAATCCATTTTTATAGTTAGTTGGTTATGCAGAAACTGCAGCAACACAATAACTTTTTCACAATATCTCGCCTACATTTTTTTTCTCGAGTACGTTCTTAATGGTCAGTGTGTAATTCCAAGGCGTTTTTATGTAATAAATGTTCAATGCAAATCTTTCAAAGCACATAAAAGTTTTAATTTAAAAACGCCTATCAATGACCTTCTTTTTTGTAAGTTATTTACTCGGCGACACTAAAAATACCTAGTTTTTAGTTAGATGTGGTTTAGTTTCGTAGTTGTTCATGAGTTTAGCTACTAATTGACAATTTTGATGCCCCAATTCCCGCCATCTATAGCCATATTTCCGAGCAGTGGCGTGATAATTAATTATATTGAAATCATTTTCATCTCAAGCTGAGGATCAGCAACATTAATTACGAAACCTAAATAGGTTAATACACAATAGCCATCTTATTTACTAGGTTCTTAATTTATGCTAAGCATAGGTAATTGTGGCATTAATAATAATTGCGTAAAGTAATTTATACATCTTTTTTTCTGAACTAACAAGCCGGCAAATAAGTTAGGATTACGAAAATTTACGTGTAATTTATAAAAAAAAATGGTTTTTAATTATTCAGCTCTTAAAGATGTTGATATGATTAGGTACCAATTAATACGCGTGGTGATGCTACTGCAATATTTTTAGGTAATTTCATAGCACTTACACACACTTGAAAAAAATATAACATTTCATACGTTCTTAGAAATTCAACAGGCTTTTCTTTTGCGACCATACTACTTGCTCGTATAAAATAAACGAAAAACAAGAATGCTACTGTCGTATGTCGTGCAGGGGGCCGATTTTTGAGTGTCGAACGCTCGACTTTTCACTCGACATGGATGTGTGATGACAGGTCTGACAAAACGTTACTCAAAAATCGGCCCCCAGTTCTCGCGTTTATAATAGCGCTGTAAGTAAATAAGTACAAGCATAACAGTGCCTAAAATTTATTTTTTATACTCGACTACAATATTACAATTAGAACTTCATAGATAGACCATTGCACAATATTATACATTAAAATGTACCTGAACTAAAAGTCTATGCTCTATGGAGTAATATATTTTATTTTACAACTGCGCGGAGAATCGAAATATCATTCAAAAATAGAACGCCGTAATTTGATGAAAAAAATTAAGTTTAAGGAGACTCATTTTATGAATATTTCAACATTGATAGTGCTTCCCACGCTTCTGAACGTAAAACCGTCAATGCACTTGTCAAATTGTCGGTCGTCTGGATACTGGCCATAATCATTAGAAAAAAAAACTTAAATTCTCTTGCGTCAACAAAACATACACAACATACAACAATACAATACACAATACAACACAATACAATACACAATAGTTGCAACAACAACATACAATACACTACACAATAGTTATATAATTAGCTTTTTGAATCTCGAACCTTACTTCAGACCACTCGGCAAGCCTCGTGGTCTAAACGCGGTTCTCGACTAAAAAACCATTCATTATATAACGATTGTATAAAATACTATTAAAATGGCAAATAAGTATATAGAATATTTAAATAATAATAAATAAATACTTGTGGACAATGTGGACAATTTTACACGAATTAACCTAGTCCCAAACTAAGCAAAGCTTGTACTATAGGTACTAAACTAAGCGTCGATATACATACGTATATAGATAAATAGTTACTTAAGACCACGTTATTCCAAATCATAGTATTTTTCATTCAATTTTAAACCATTAAATACTCACTTTATTGATGGGATATTTAGATATGTTATAGTTTAAGAGTCGGTCTAGTGTATTTTAAGGCTGAAAACACGATATTTGAAACTTCGCTCGATGATCTCACATCGCAAAAACAGGTAAATTTTGATCTTATTGTGAGTCGTATATAAAATATATCCAACTCAGACTCGAGTAAAATATATCAATAGATAGGAAACGATGTGAAGAAGTGTATTTTACGGCTAATTTTTTTTAAAATGTTTTTATATTTAACAAAACTCAAAAATATCAGAAAAGCAAACTGCGCGCTTCATTTTAGTAGACAGATGGCCGTTGGGCCTCGAGCTGGACGGACGTCTGTCGCACTTTTTGCAGTTTGACATTTATAAAAATCGCATATTTAATACCAGTAACTAGATGATATTAACATTTTCAGGGTAAATTACTGGTGAGTCATATCGACGAATAAACATTTAAAATAGTTTTCCTGGTACTTTTACAATTCGAGATAGTGGAAAACATAAAATTTGGCTAATAAAGCTTATCATTATATGATTTTTTTCCTTTTTAAACCCTCTCTTATTACAAAAGGTTTCATTGAGTATTTTTAGAATGTGGATTTTTTTTCCATTATACGGGTCACACTCCTTCATATAGCATATTGTATATTTTATGTCTATGTGTGAGTATATTCATAGCGCCTGACACATAGTTTGACATCTGACATAAGCAAATTAAATTCAAGCTTGGTATTTCAAATACAATATTTTAAATTATTAAATATATTGAGCTTCGTATTGTAACAAAATAAATATGCCCAAACGGACCGTAATCCTGCCAAAGTTTTGACGCTATTCGACTTCAATTTGCTCTGCAGTTCAATGTAAGGCAGAATGACATCAGTATTACGATGAAAGTGATATTATTGCATTGTGTAATTATTCCAATATACCTATCAACGTAAACGATAAAAAAAGAATAATACAAATTTAAATGAAAAGATGCCTCGGATAATATCTGAAATAGAAAGGGCCCAAAGCTCTGAGGAATTCTGGCCGCTTACGGCTAGTATGTGGGGGAGGATATCTGGTGACGGCGTCGCGGTCTCAGATCTCTATGATCAGCGGCTTCGGTGAACTTCACTTCATAGCCACATCATGCGCAAACGTTTACGCGAATTTACTGGACGAAGTGATGCTGCAAATTGTTCTACTGACTTTCCTGACGTTATTCAAGATAATTGCCCCATACAGCACGGGTCACTTGGGAATGGTTTACTCTACAGCTACATCCAGGCATAAATGTAATGATGTAATGCCATCGCCTGAAATTTGAACCCGATTGAGAATCTTTGGGGTTTAATGGTTCAACAGTGGGATCATCGCCATGAAAGAACCAAAGAAGCAATTCAAGCAATAGATACTGCAATGAAATATGGGAGGAAATGCGGGGAACTGACATAATTATCAACGTCTTCTCAGCTTATTGAGAGACAGGCTACAAACTGTTATAGACGCACTGTGGTTGCACGCATTATAATCCCTCAGTCTTACGTTTTTTATGTTTATAATAAATTATATAATAAATCTTGAATTTTATTTAAGATGGATTTATGAACCGTAATGTCTTCTCGAAAATCTCACGGTTCGAAATAAAGGCCATACGATAAATAAAGAATAATAAAGAACTAATAAATAAAGTTGTAAGCTTTGATTAGCAGGGCAAAATATTTATGTTGAATCTTTTTCTAAATAAATAAAAAAAGTACCAAATATTTATTTACCAAAATAACGCTCAATAATTATTTATGCTCTAAAAATTACGGTTGTTTAAAAAAAACACAAAAAAAACACTTGCTCTTGCCTGAGATTCGAACCTGTGACCTGTGATTTAGAGAGCAAGAGATTACTAATTACACCACAATGTACTTGGCTTAGACGTTGAAATTAAGCTACTTATTTGTGGCTTGCAACTTTGACTTTTTGTGTCGAGTCGTGATAAAATTTAGCCCTTATTTAGTTAAGTGAAATCTGTCAAAACTGCGCAACAGAGACAGAGATATGCAATGACAAGTCTACACTCTTTTGCGTGAATGTCATAACAATCTGTTCTAAATTTAAATGGTTGACAACCTAATTATCACGTGCGCCACTCTGGCTTATTCTGGTTAATTTGACAAAGAAGGTCTGTCACATATTCAAATTCTAAGTTACAGCAATCATTAAAAAAAACGAGGTCAGTGACCTGTCACAGTAAAGTGAGATAGTGTGTGTAAAATGTAATTGTGTTTGTTACTGGGGAGAATTACGATAATGTTGCGCCGCCTAGCGGATTTTTTGTGTCGCGTTTGTAGTTTCGCTGCAATAAGAAAGCCTTAAGAGGGCGTAGATGCCATTGCAAAAGTCCCGCTCTTACACGCGTGAGTTTTCTATTAACCATCCCGTTCTCTACGGAAGCTCAGCACGTATTTTTCGTAAATATTGATGTTTAGGTACTTATTCTAAACTTGTACATTTATAAGGATAATCTTTTTTCTCAGGTTTGAGAACTTATCATTTTACAACTATTAAACCAAAAATTATTGTTAAAGATGGGAGGGTTTTAAAGATCCAACCAAAAACATTGAAAAAAAGGGTTGTGTTTGAAAAATAAAAGTATCGAGAAAATTCTAGCAAATCGTGCTTTCACTTTTAGCAAACTGGAGGAAAATAGTTCAAGATTAATATACTGAAAGGACAGATATTTAATCACTAGATGTTAAGATCTATGTCGATAAACATTGGCAAAAGTGCATATGTGGGCTCTTAAATACATAGAAAACATCCAAGATCCAAGAACAAATATTCGTGCTCATCACACAAACAAATGCCCTGACCGGGATTCGAACCCGGGAACTCCAGGTTCGTAGGCAGGGTCACTACCAACTAAGCTAAAGCGATCGTCATGACATGAAAATCTATTTTGACTAAAATATTTCAACTAATTTTACTCTTGTCATAATATGTCTCAAGACTCTCAAGTTTACGATCGTCCACAGCAATGGCCGTCACGGTTGTAACTCGAGCATTACGCAGCTCATTTGTGACGGCAGTTGCACTGAGATGTATACGATTATACTAGCTTTATAGTGCAATAAACTACTATCGTACTATTTGAATGGGATAAACAAGGAAACCGTAGATACTGAGGGAAATAGTAAATGTTTGAAAAACATTTTCAGCCCCCACAATGAAAAGAAGAACTACATATGTTTGTTGAAGTTTATTGATTTCTGTTTGTCCTGTTTAGCCCATTGTTCTTTTTCTGCAAGATTATTTTACTCTTATTCGATAAGAATATAGCTCAATCTTTTTTATTTTCATCTTTTTGTGTGCAACCATCACGTGACAATCATGTGATTCGTGTGACGTGGAAGTTTTGCAAATCTTTAACTAAAACCAACACTGAATATTTTGTCGGCTCTGTTAAGTACTCTGTTTAATAATTTCCGAACCAGATTTATTCGATTGGAAATATAGGTTTTATCGAGAATATTTTCGAGTTACTGTTTGCAACGGGTTTAATGTTACGTATTTTATTAACTTCATTGAATCACTGATTTCATTGTTTCTATTTTGAATTGCGAAAGTATGTGACTTTCAGAATTTTAAAATAGATTCAGGAGCGAGTCCCAAAATTTAATTTTAATTACCTACTGTACAGACAAAAAGAAAAACTTACAAAAACACAATTCAGAATTCATAAAGAGTTATAATAGTAAGATTGTGTTACGTCTGATTTCATTAACCGTGTGAATCCCGAACAAAGCAAATAATTCCAGAATTCATGGAATACTAACTGTCTTGAGGGATTTAAAACCACCACGCTCAAGTTTAAATATTTTTACTGCCGTCTAAATAACTCTTCTTTTCACTTCTCTATGAGAAAAAAAATCATCACACACAATAAAACAAAAAGGAAATGTTTAAAATAAATTATAAAATTTTGAACAGTTTCGCCAACATCCCGGACAAAATCAGTTTTGCTCCTTATCCAAATGGGTTCAAAAAGCCTTTTTTCGATTAGGAGAAGTGAAAAATAACCTTATTTGTTAGTTAATTAATTTAGAAAGACCGTCCGCTTTATACCTATCGGAAAGAAAAGTGGAGCGCAACGCAAAAAGTTTACAGTATTTTTACTCAATGTGTGTAGTTCCGCCAGTGGAACACTTGAATATAAGGATGGTTTCATATTTTTCGATAAGTGACAACGGAGTGTGTGCCACATGAGAGGCCTCTCGAGGCTTAACAGGGATGGCGCTTATTCCGTCAACGGGCAGTCGCATCTACGTGGCTTTCTTCGCGACAGTCTTCTGGGGAATGGGTGAGTGTCAACTTTTAGATGGAAGGATAATGATGACATATAATTTTCAGAAGCGTCGCTACCTATGGATGGGAATCCAAGACGACTTTGAAACGTAAACAAAATTTAGAACTGTATTTAAGAATTATTCAATGGTCGAAATAAGTAAAATTACTAGGTATATAATATTTCGCAATATCCTACGTAAACATACAGAGGAAACATAGATGAATTAATCCGTTAAAACTCTCCGTTACTATATATGAGAAAGGAGGTATAGAGGTAGCATCAAAGACGATAGAACCAAGTGCTTTAAATAAAACCAATTAATTGTTATTTTTATGTGAGTGTGTATGCGGATGTTACAATGCTTTTCAACTAAAAAATCCTAAAAACGAATTAGATGCCGAATGTAGTAGATATCAATTTAGTTACTTAGGTACCTATTTAGTTTCAATTATTATTATTAATAATAAATATTCTTTATTGCACCATAATTTAGTGATTATTACAAAAAAAGGCTTAAAAAGCTAGTAGGTAACAACAGGAGATCTTATCGTTATATGTAAAGCGATCTCTTCCATACAACCTTTGGGTAAATAAATTAATTCGACTAAACAAGAATATAGTTTTTTTAGAGAGTAGGTAATTTTCCTTTAGTTATACATTTAGATATATGCTCAGTTTCAGTTCTCATACCAGTTTTGTCAAAACAAACTTGTTTTATCTTTACTACCAAATTTATACTCTCGCTAGGTACATACTTATACAATTAAGTTACGACAAAAATGCCTTCAAAATACCCGAACCATGCGAATGCTCACTTTATGTATAATGTAGGCAGGGGATCAAATAGAATGTTTCTAAATTAATAAAAAGAAAATAACGGTAATACTATTGTATTGCCTTGGTTTGTAGCAGGTTACTTACTTTTATACTAAAATTGTTAAAGTTTACTGTAGGTACGTACGTCAGCTGTTCTCACCGCTAGACCCTTTGTTAAAATATAATCATTTTATTTTAACAAAAAAGTAGTATGGAAACTTGGAAACTTGAATCTAACCTAAGAAAGACAATAAATACAGAGATAATAACTAATAATTTATCCACAAAATTATACAAATGTTTACATACCACAATGCGGTATAAAACCGCAGTCAGTAAAATAACCATTAATAGTATACATCATTACACATGACACTAGTCTAGCCAGTTGCTCGCGTGGGCTCGGGATTCTCTTAGTAAGAAAACAAAAAAGTGAGTTGTTGTCCTAATATTTAAGTTCTTAACAAAATCATGCGGTTTACGAAACACTTTTTCGTATTCTTTCACCTCATTGCTTTTATTACTACATAATAATCTAATATTGAGCATCATATATATCACCAAGGGGCCTTTCTCGGCACATTATAAGATTTCCCTCCTCGTCGTCAGATCGGCTTATGGAAATGGGGCTATCAACCCTGCATGCATAACGTAGAATGTTTCTGATAATATATTTAATACTAGCTTCCTGCCGTAGGTACAGGTACTAATGAAGAAATTGAGACAAAATACTCCTTTTATCTACACACATATCATAAATCCTCTAATATGCGTTCGGAAACCGTAGAAAATGACTCTCATTTCAACATTCAATGAATTTATGGCAATTTTGTTATCTGTGGCTAAGGCTACAGCAGTAATATAATTTTCATTTTAATCTCATATATGATGTTAAAATATTAAACGTTAAACAAAACTGTCAAAATTTAAATGTCAAAGTTGACATGTCCCTATTCTAGTATCACTGAATAGGGACACGACGCGTCGGCACGACTAATAGGCGTCTCAGGCGACCATAGGGCTGGCTAATTCTTTGCCCAGCGGCTAAGTCTGGCGGTGCAAAGAGGCAATGCCGCCAGCGTGCTCGGGACCATGCCTCAAGCGGGTGAACTGGGTGGGGTTTTTTTATATATAGATATAGGTAGTTTGTATTTTCTATTATTTTTTTTAAATTTTCTCTTAAATATGTTAGTAGTTTTGATAAGTTACTTTGTTTCAATAAAGTGTTTAAAATCCTACAAGTTTAACAGGTCCTAGCTGTAGGATAAGTAATAGTAAAACCATGTTTAAATGTTTGTATGTTTGACGACCGCTTTAGCTTAGTTGGTCGTGACCCTGCCTACCAAGCTGGAGGTCCCGGGTTCGAATCCCGGCCGGGGCATTTATTTGTGTGATGAGCACAAATATTTGTTCTTGGGTCTAGGAAGTTTTCTATGTATTTAAGTATGTATAAGTATGTATATCGTCGCTTAGTACCCATAGTACAAGCTTTGCTTAGTTTGGGACTAGGTTGATTTGTGTTAGATTGTCCACAAATATTTATTCATTTATTTATATACTATACCCAAGTAAGTGTAATATCTTAACGTCAATATAAAATTATCTATTTTTTTTTAGCGGAAACACGCCTGTTTTTCTTTTGGAGTAATAGACATCCATAGATTTCGCTGTCTGCTCACCATCAGGAAGGCTATAAGCTTGTTTGCAACCGTAGTTGTGTTAAAAAAACACAAATAATACCATAATTACGTGTACACGTGTAGATTATCAAGCTAGCCAGCAATTATTTCCAAATTATAATGCTCTTTCAACGTGAATTGTAGGTGAACCTTTGTCAATGAATAAATAATTCGTTAACGGATAAGTTTGTTACCAGCCAAGTTTCAGACTTAAAATTTCAAATGTATAATTACTACGGTAACATAGAGAGGCGGAAATCACTGTTAATAATAAATGAACGCCTGAAGGCAACGTAGTACATACTACGACTATATCCCGTTGTTTGAACTGAGTCTCATTTTAGACTAGGATCATTTTTTTGAAGAAGTACCAAGAATGTAAGAAGCAAATCATGCAGCAGTTGGGGTGACAACGTTTTCAGAGTGTTTTGACCCTGCTGATTACGGATGTCTGTGGCCATAGTGAAATCTGAGCCGGAAGTACGGTATATCGGAAAAGTTTCCGCCTATAGAAAAAATTGAGTAAATTGTTGTTCAGCTACATTAAAAGAGGTCCGATTGTTATAGTTTGTTAATACCTTATATCTTTAAACGAGCAATTCTTGTACATATCTATATATATTTATATCTATATATATTTATTTCGGGGATCTCGGAAACGGTGCAAACGATTTTGATGAAATTTGGTATGTAGGGGTTTTCGGGGACGAACAATCGATCTAGCTAGGTCTCATGCCCGGGAAAACGCCGGCCGCCCAGATATTTATATCTATAAACGAGCAATTCTTGTATATATAAAAAAAAAAATAAAAAAAAAAAAAAAAAAAAAGCCTTTTATTTCCAAATTCCCATTCTTACATTACAACTTTTGCGCATTTGTTAGTAAGTTTCTTATAGCTAGTAAGTTAGTGTTGAGTTTATATATATATATATTTTTTACTATTTATTTATTTAATTTGGACCCCTCTTCGAGTGTAGGCCTCCTCCAACTCTCTCCATTTTTCTCTGTCTTCCGCTTTGTTTAGCCAGTCTTTCCCAGCAGTTTCCTTTATATCATCTAGCCATCGTTTATATGGCTTTCCCACTTTCCTTTTGCCAATAGGGCCTCTCCATTTCGTTGCCAATATTGTCCATCTATTGTCTTTGTACCGTGCGATATGTCCTGTCCATCGCCATTTTAATTTGAGGGCTTGAGTTAGTGCATCTTGTAACTTTGTTTTTTCTCTTATAGACATACTCTTTATTTTCTGTATCTTTTTTATGTTGAGCATGCTCCTTTCCATGGTTCTTTGGGTGGTTCTTATCTTTCTTTTTATTCTATCTGTAAAAGTCCATGTTTGGCAACCATAGAGCAGGCTCGGTAGAAGGCATGTATCTGCCACTATCTTCTTTAGGTTTAAGCTGTATTTGCCTTTTAGGATTTCTTGCAATGACCAGAATTTCCTCCAGGTTATGTTAGCTCTCCTTTCTACCTCTTCTTCGTTGTTTGTTTTTGCGAAGGACAGTTGTTTTCCTAGATATATATATTGGTCTACATAGTCTATGTTATTGCCGTTGATATTTATTTGTATTTGTTTGCTGTTTGTCATTATTTTGGTTTTATTTGTGTTCATTTGTAAGCCTACTCTGGTGCTTTCTTCATCTAGTTGTTTTATAAGCTCTCTTAGTTCTGTTGCAGTTTCGGCTACTATGACTATGTCATCTGCAAATCTCAAATGGTTTATGAACTGGCCCTCCAGTTTAATGCCTTTTGTTTTCCAATTGAGATTCCGAAATATGATTTCCAGTACAGCGATAAAGATTTTGGGTGACAAAGGATCTCCTTGTCGGACCCCCCTCTCTATCTTTATTTGTTTTCCTTTTGTCTCCAGCTTGACTCGGCTAGTGCTTTTCGCGTATATATTCTTTATAATATTGATGTATTTTTGGTCCACACTAAGCTGTTTCAATGCATTCCAGATTGCGCTGTGATTAATGCTATCAAATGCCTTGCTGTAATCTATGAAGGCGACATATAGATCTCTATTGAACTCTTTATACTTCTCTATTATCTGTTCTAGTGCTTGTATGTGGTCAGTGGTGCTGAAACCTGCCCTGAAGCCAGCCTGCTCTCTTGGTTGTGAGTCGTCAATTGTTTTGGATATTCGCTTTAACATTATGGAGGAGAATAGTTTGTAGATGCTCGCCAGTAAGCTGATTGGCCTATAGTTACCGATGTCTAAGGGATTACCTTTCTTGTACAGCAGTATTATATCGGATGTACACCATTGCTCTGGTATGGTTTCTGACTTAAGAACCATATTGAATAGATGTGTTAAATGATGAAGCAGAATTGGTGCACCATATTTTAAAGCTTCATTTGTTATTCCATCTGGGCCTGGGCTTTTTTCGGTTTTTAGCTGCTTTATGTGTTCATACACTTCTTTTTCTTCAATCTGCTTTACTGACAAGTTTTCGTTATTCGCAATGGGTGTTTCCTCTTGTATGTGGTTGTAGTCCTTCCTTCTGTAGAGTTCTTCATAAAAGTTTGTAGCATGTTTTATTACGTCTTTCCTTGTTTTCGTTTCTTCTTTGTCTTGTCCAAGTTTTTCTATCCAAGATTTGTTTAGCTTAAGTTCTTTTAAAGCTCTCTTTGTACTTCTGTGTTTCTTTAGGTTCCTTGTTATGACTTCCTTCCTGTGATTCCTGTAGTCTATTCTTATAGATTTTTTTGTTTCCTTGAACAGCCGGGTAAGTTCTTTCTTCATGTCTTGGTCTTTGTCTTTCTTAAACATTAGTTCTGTGCGTTGTTTTATTAGTTGTTTTGTATTGTCGCTAAAGATATTGTTTATTTTTGTGTGGTCTGTCTTAGTCTTCTCAGTTACGCTGTCTATTATTGACTTTTCTATCTTATTGTAGTAATCTTGAACACTTGTATCCTCTATTTTGTTTCCTAGTTTTGTCTCTAAGCATCTGATATAACTATGTTTTTCCTCTTCTGTCTTTAGGCTTTTAAACGAGGAATGAAAGTTTTTTCGACTCTTTTTTGGAAGTTTCAAGTTGAATGTTGCTCTCAGAAGTCGGTGGTCAGATGGAAATAGTACATTATTCAGGACTTCGAAATTAGTGATATGTGCTGGTCGGTTTGTCATTATGTAATCTATTTCATTTCTGGTGTTTTGGTCAGGTGATATCCAGGTCCATCTTCTGTTCGATCTTTTGTTATAAAAGGTATTCATTATGGAGAGTTTATTTCCTAATGCATACTCTATTAGTCTTCCTCCTCGTTTGTTTCGATCTCCGTAGCCATACTTGCCCATAATTAGATTTTCTTCCTTCTTGGGGTTGCCTATTTTAGCGTTAAAATCTCCCATGACGATTATTTTATCGCTGGCTAGAGAGTGAGCTTTGTCTATGTCATTGTAGAATTTTTGGATTTCATCATCACTTGATTTATCTGTGGGCGCGTATACCTGAATTATTGAAAGTTCTACCCCTTCTATGTTGAGTTGAAGCAGTGCTACTCTTTCTGAGAGTCCTATGAAATTGGTGATTTGGTTTTTCAGATTCTTTTTTATTAGAAACCCCACTCCGTTCAGTCCTTTGGTTTCTCCATAGTAGCAGAAGATATAGTTTTCGTACTCTTCTATACTGCTGCCCATTCTTCTGACTTCACTTAATCCTACTATGTCATGGTTTATTTTACCGAGTGCGTTGTTTAGCTCTATAATATATCTTTCTGTTGATGCTAGAGATCGTACATTGTAGGTGCAAATTTTCAAAGTTTTCTCTGTTTTAGTGTCATTTTTTTGTGGTGTTTTTCTGCGTGTAGGCTCTTCATTTGTTTTGAAATTGTTTATTTGTTTAGGGTTCTGTTGTTTTGTTTCGCTGGATTTACTGGTTGCTTGACTTGTTTGATTTGTTTGTTTCGTTTGTGGTTTTTTCGTTGGAGGGTTGCGGTCATAATTCCCCACGATGACCGCTATTCGTCTTGGGGAATGATAGTTTATGTTGGTTGTTTGATCTGTTGTGGTGTGTTTCCGGGGGTCTGTCGTTCGTTGCTATTGTTTGCTCGTGCCCTGGGCTGCAAACGAATTTGCCCTTGGGCGGTTCATGAGATCGAAAGCATTTGTTTTATTTATTTTATTTGGTGCCTTTTGGGGCACTTCTTCGTAGGAGTCTTTTTTTGTTGGTGTTATTGTTGGTGACCTTTTTCTTTTTTCTGTTGCTTTCGATTTTCCTCTGATTATGAGTCGGTCATAGCGAATTACGGCATTGTTGCCTTTTTTGATCTCTTCTTGCAGCTTTACTTTGAGTTCTTTCCTTGTGTTTAAAACGTCTTTTGGGAAGTCTTCTGTGACATATGTGTCCAGGGGGAACTTTTTGTTGTTTTTTAGCAGGTCTGTTCTTCTCCAAGCGAGGGTAAGTTTTACTAGAATGGGTCTATGTTTCTTTTCTTGCTTTCTGCCCAGTCTGTAGATGTCACTTAGTTCCCACTTATCGAACGGTTCTGATCCCGCAGCTGTGCACACCGTGCTGAATGCCTCAATGACCAGTTTTTGGAGCTCTTTATTATTTTCCTCTGTTTCCTCAATTCCATGAAGAATAATGTTGTTCCTTCTTATTTCTTTTTCCAGGCTTCGGACTTTATTGTTTAGAGTTGTTACTTTTTCTTTCAGTACCATATTTTCTCCTAGCAATGGTTTCAGCTTGTCATCGATTGTGGAAGCCAAATCGGTGGTGAGTTTTTCTGTTTGTGCCTTCATTTGGTCTTTAAATTCTTCCTTCATTTTATTTATATTCATGTCCATGGTCTCCATTTTTTCTAGTAGTTTTTCTATCTGTTTTTCCATAGTTGTTGAAATTTCTACTAATTGGTAGGAATTTTAAATATCGTGCAACACTGGGCAGCAGTTGGTAACACTGATTTTTGTCTTTGGTAGTTTTTGTACTGGCAACTCCTTATGTATTTGACAGCTTTAGTGTCATAACACCGGATATCGTGTTTCGATATGTGACAGTTCTTAGGTTATGATAACTAGTTATACGTATAGTTATGTTTCTTCTTGTTTTTTGTTTTCACGCTTTTCGGTTTTCACGCACTGTTTTTGTCACTTTTAGTTTGTGATTTTATTGTCACTAATTATAGTTCGTACCGCCGTACACTTTCCGTGACGAGATAGTTGTTATTTCACTATATTTTTAATTAAATTTACGCTGTAGCACAGATACGGTTCGTTACTTGACAGCTCCCGGAAGTAAGTTTCCCTTTTTTCTTGTATATATATGTATACATATTTATTTATTTCGGGGATCTCGGAAACAGCTAATATTGATTTTTGAGTCATGGGGGGACAGTTGGGGATTTATTTTGACCGATATATCATCATCATCATTATTTAAGAGTTTCACTCTTGTCGGTGCAGTTCTCTCCAGTCCGTTCTACTTAACGCCAGTTCTTTGACTTCTCTATACGACACGACGTCTATCTCAAGATAATGGAGGGTAAAATTGAGGGAAGAAGAGGAAGAGGAAGGCCGAGGATTAATTACATGGACCAAATAAAGAACGATATATAAGTAGGTAAAATATAAACAAATTAACGACGGTAAACCGAGGCGATTCGGGTAAATTTTTACAATTAGTATTATATTTCGAATATTGAAACATTAATTTAAGCGCAGGAAATCAAACTTTTTAATAGACAGGAGACAGATTATGCCTTTCCACTTTAAATGTTAGCATGGCGTTCGTGTAAGCTACTGTACGTCTCTCAGACTTAATTTAATAAGCTGAGTCTACACGAATACAGGTCACGTAGCGTATCTCGTGTACCCTTAGTGCCGAAATCAATAACAAAATAATAAAGGTTATACGTAGGTCGTTATTTGAAGATCCCTATGACACTTGCAGTGACAGTTCATTTATATAACCTTGGAACAGCGTCGATGTCACATCGAAATGTTAATAAGCATCTTTTGGGAATGTAGCTAATTAATTTATGTAGGATTGTAACATTTACATAATAACAATATGAAAGAAACTTTAATTGTCCCTTATTTCCCAGAAATATGCTTAACGGAATATACACGGTGACGTACTGCAAAAGTTATATCGTTGGTCTGTATCGACTAAGGAAGCGGTGCTGTCGATAACAGATGTCGATAATTGAAGTGATAATAATAAAACGTGTCTCTCAGGCATATCATTTCCGGTTGTGGTCATCTTGCGAACGGCGAGTACTTGCACAGACATAACCTTGTAGCCAGGATCATTCACCAGCAACTTGCCCTTCTATACGGTCTTGGGGACATCGAAGTGCCGTACTATAAGTACACACCTGCTCCAGTTCTCAAAAATGGTCGTGCCACGCTCTATTGGGATCGATCTGTCATCACGGACAGGACTATTGTAGCCAATAAGCCTGATATCGTGCTGATAGATCGATCGAAACGCCAGGCAGTGCTCGTTGACATCACCATTCCCCATGACGAGAACCTCGTGAAGGCCGAGAAGGACAAACTCAGCAAGTACCTAGACTTGGCCCACGAGGTAACCGCCATGTGGGATGTTGATTCAACGACCATTGTCCCGATAGTCGTTTCTGCGAACGGTCTAATAGCGAAGAGTCTCGACCAACACCTCAAGAGACTCTCGCTAGATGGCTAGGTCAAGGGTCAGATTCAGAAGGCGGTACTCCTGGACACGGCGCGGATAGTCAGGAGGTTCCTCTCTCTGTCGCCCTGACCACCGGTAGCTTAGGTCCTGCCTCGCTGCCGGCGGCACTCTAGTCTAGGTTTATATAACGTTTTTATGTTTTGTAAGTGTATTTTTATATTTTACTTTTTATAGAAATGTTATACAAACCTAGGCTAAGAAAAGAAATAAATAAAGAGAAACGTGTCTTATATTTCATTTTAATTGTTACGTGACTGTGTAAAAATAAAACAACGTTAAATTACATATTTATTTATTATTTAACACTTATTGTTTTGACCGGTAGGTACTGGTCTTTCTTCTGGTGCGTGTGTCCAAATTTTATGTCAACAGGTCAAAGGGAAGTTGAAAACATCTTCGAAAAATATTTTTGTGACAGACGACCGACGGAAGGACGCATGAGTGACAACAATAGGGTTCCGTTTGGACCATTCTGAAACGGAACCCTAAAAATGGCGGTTTAGTAGCCAGAAACGTCTTTTACACGATAACCGCATTTGAGGTTTAAATTAATGTACGTGAGAGGACGCTGATAAGAACCGCCACAGATAAAAAAACAATTGAAGTATCGACACATGCACATCACTATATGGTATGTCACTGTCAGTGTCATAGGGATCTTCGTATAACGTCAGCTCTATAATTATGTGTACTACATTCCAGCTTTTGCAATTAAAGGTTATCGAGGCATAACAAAGTACAAATAAATTATAACCGAGATCCATAACATTCGAAAAAGGTTATATGTGGTTGATTTGAAATATGTATATTCAACACTTTATTTGATGGCCGTTATCTGAGGCCATTGTCTACCGGTGACGGCAGGGGCGTATTTTGAAATTTGGCGCCCCGGGCCAATAAATTTCGCCTCCCCAGAAATCAAGAAAAGGCGCCCAAAAAAATCCTGTGAAGGTGCTGCGAAGGGCGGCGACCCCTCTCAGCTTGGCGCCCTGGGCCATGGCCCCCTTGCTGGCCCTAGGGTAAATACGTCTCTGGGTGACGGGTATCCCCGTCATGTAAACAGAAGATTGTTTTGTTTTGTTTTTATGTCGGTTAACTAGGTGATTCACATTAATATAGTTTACATTAATACTGTTTACACACATTGCGAATGTAATATGAATGTGTAAGTGCGAAAGGGACAAATGTTAACTAGACAGATAACATTATGAAGCAGTTGATATACATTAGGTTCAAATACTCTTTAATATACTTACACCTCAATAAAAATACAAAATAGTTCAAAAACATAACGTAAAGGTAGACAGCAGGCGGTCTTACCGCTAAGGAGCGATCTCGCCCAGACAACCTTTGGGTAGCGCAGATTGCTAAACAAATGGCCAGATGGTGGTGCAAAAACCTAGTGATATAGTTAAGTACTTATTAGTTTAACAAAAACTTGTATTTGGGCAACTTCGCGAAAAGAGATGCGTCATAGTCATTACTCAATAGCGATTGGAAAAATTCCTCAATGACGTTACTGAAAATGTATTTTTGATCTTACAGAAAAAGCGTATAGAAACTCTTTTCAGCCATCATTGTCAGTTAGTACTTAGAACAATACCACACATTTACCACAACCCCCAAGACGACATGAAGATAACCATTTACATATACATGCTCGGAACCTCTGAATTCGCGAGCCATACATTCGGTTTACATGCACGTTACCGAATATTATCTTGAGATGAACTTGCATCGCGACGCCTCGACTTACGGGCAGCGGACGGTACCATTGTTGGAGATGGAGGTCCTTTACCGCTCTCAAATGGCGTTTATAGAACTAACGTAGTCTGCGCGCTACAATTATAACTACTATAAAATCGTTGCTGTACCTAGCTATTAGTCTACACAACAAATAGTTACGAAGACCGGAAAGTGCCTAGGAAGCTGACGGTCCTTAGTTCAAATCCCAGTGAAGGAATAATATTTGTATGCTGAGCATAATGCTCTAGTTTGTATATTTTCTATGTGTTTAATTATTTATATATATTAAGATATAGTCGACTAATGCCCTTCATCTAGTAGTCTGTTGCTGAATTACGTAGGTACCTATACAAGGCTGAACCAGATCACTAAATTAGATGTTACTTTGTTACTAATGGGGCAAAGTGGCTCAAGTTTACTGGCATTAAAGGTAATTTATATTGTTAGCTATATCGCCTTCCACTAATTGATAATTGCATTTAAACACTGAAGTTAACCTTGTTTAATTCCCAATTAGACATAACTATATTTTTAAATTTATTTTCAAATGTGTTTAAGTTATTATTTAACTATGAGTTTAGGTATCTCTTTTCTTAATTGGCGCTTTCGATCCAACCCATCTACGTGTACACGTATAACACGTCTGGCCAACTCTACTGTCACGCATGCAATAGAGTACCTATTCAAGAGCAAGTTTGGCCTAGCCAGCCATATCAGAGCTCACGATAGGGCAAATACATAGTTTGTCAGGGTCGCCGTCATCGAAATCGATGAGAGGACTATATACCTATGAGTACATCGAATTACAAACATATATGTAGGTAAGCTTCAAACACCTATATGATCATATAGTAGAATCTTAAAAAAACGACATAATTATTTCATATCTCTTCTCACCACGTATCAAGTTTGCACATGCTTAGGTATAGTTAATCTCTGTAGTAAGTTACTTGTACTAGTGGGGTTTATAGAGATTACTGCTTCTAAGAACAACGACCTCTGCTTAAACCACTAATCTTGCGCACGTGTTTATGCTGTAGTAGATTATACATATTATAAGATACGTTTAACGTCTCAGGAGCGTACAGGAGTTTAAAAGCTATTTATTAAAGTAAATATAAGCGTCTTCACATTTCAATGCGAGAGTGCTCCGTATACAGGCTGAAGCGTTTTCAGAATATCAATTGTGACATTCCATTATCATGGTTTGGATATTATCGAATTTCCAAAACGTGATTCGCAAGAATTTCATTCGGAAACTTCCCACGTCATTCTTTGACTGTTCCCTATTTTAACATAAAACAGAATGGCAATATTATAACAAAAGATTTCACCTTTACGGGTACTTGTTATACAGGGACTTAATATTTTACGATCGCGGTGTAATCCGGGCGAGATAGACAAAATTGTATACTTTTATGTCAACATTGTCAACAAAAAACAATTTTACAAGATCGTTAAACAAAGTTAGTACACGTGATGAGATTTAAAGCTATAAGGAGTAGACTCGTTTTGAAGACGGGATAATAGCATTTGTCTAGAGATAAATTAACCCTTGTCTTGCTAAGAGTCGTTACTGTGACGTTTGTATCACTCAAAGGCAGGAAACTACCAATTTCTCTCAGTCAGCTACTGTTAAAGCACAGTCGTCTCTTGTTCAACATTGGCATACATAGTTGCGCTCATAATGTTTTAACAGTTGAAAAAATGTATGTTGCTTTTTGTAATTGTTCTACATACCTTTGATGAACAAATTCAACGCTAGCTAGCAGCTGTTAGACTTTAATGCATGCTAAGTACTTACTCTGTTAGTTGATTAAGTGGCAACTTGATTACGTATATTACACACTCATATTAATATATTTAGTAAATACTATAAGTATCTATTTTTAAAAACATGATGTAGCAGAATTACTGTTGTATACTTGAAATTGTTTTAATTGGCCGAGTTGTTTCAAATTAGTACGTCCAAAAAGCGTCTTTATTGTCCGAGCATGAAGAACAAAGTCCATTGACAGTTATATAAAATGTCGGACATGTTAAATAATTTTACCTACACTTAACGTAAAATAATATTTGTCATAATATGAAATATGAATACATACCTAATACGTTCGTATCAATCGAGGGAAGCTTAAACGACCTGTTAACATAAAGTGAAGTTTAAATGGGTCATGTAGGTAGGTATATTTTCGTACACCGTACGTATATTCTCTGGGTGAACAATTTCATTATTTTCATTCTTTAACCACAAATTGTTTCATTTTGTACGCTAAAACAGTTTGTAAGATTGAGAAACAATTCTGCATAGGTTCAGTTCACTAGGTCAGGTCATAGGTAAACTTAAAAGTGGGGTAAAATTGCACCCATATTTTAGACTTATATGTGCAACTCACTCATAACACAGATGAAACTGAGCAGTTTTCAGCGTAACGTCCGTCCGGCTTGTCCAATGAAAACCTTGTGTCCAAAAACACGAAATACAGCTAATTTGCAGCGTTTTAAGTTTAAAATAATTTAAATAATTTTGTGCATTTCGGCTTGTAAGTGAAATGTTGTAAGTATGTAGATTAATCAAGACTGCTCGTAAGCTGTCATTTTCATGTTTAGATTGCGTTGCACAATAGAGCAGTTAGCATTATACTGCACGGTTTGTGAAAGCTATTTTCACCTTCGCAGCAGCAAAATAAAAAAGTACTTATAGGAAAAAAAGAGTGTTCACAGTTTTCCATCTATTTGTGAAGTAGATGAAAGATCCAGTTCTAACAAAAACAATAAATCTCGATCGCCTTATCAGATCAGCAATTCTTTGCTACCGTTTCCGTAAATCTTATTTTATAAATGCCTGATAGCTAAGAAGATATTTATATTCGAAATTGCTCCAAGTACAAACATGCTGACATGGCTAAAATGGCGGAGCATAGAAAAAGAAGCTGTGCAATGAAATCCGACCGGCGTGAATAAAACAGTGATGAATGTGAAGGAAGCAAAGAGTTATGTCATGACCGGAGCGATTCCAAGTCCGTGCGGCCTCTGTAATGAGACGACAAGAGCCCGAATAAGTGGGAAAATTCCCACGTAGTCCGTAGAATAAGATACAACACACTTCATTTTTTAACTAATTTTATGAGAGAGGAAATAGGTATTGTTAACACTGCTAATAATTGGAATTTTACAGATTTTAGAAGTAAGGTACCTTATAGCTGGGTGTTTCTAGTAGTATTAACCGAGTATTTTGATGGTAATACTTAGAACTAGACAAAGACATACCTATCTCAGAAGGATGGTAGATACCAGACCTTCGAAAGTGAAATGACAGACAAAAGGGGTGTCCAATATTTTTTAAACAAAAAATACAGTATTAGCTCTCAGCAACCATAGGTACCCCACCGGTGGGTCAATTTTTTCCCCTTAAAAGCTTAAAATATTAATAATTTTCTACACCGACAAGAGTCTAACTCTTAAATTTATGATGATAATAATTTTTATGACTGTGTCAACAACATGCTTAAACTATGAAAATTTGAAAACGTAAGCTCCAGTCGTCTGGCTTAAAAATCTGTGACTGGCGCTGTTGCCAATCGTGTGCGTCTGTAGGTACGCACACGTGAAAGACAGCAATTAGGACTCCACTCCATTTGGACCCTTCGGGTACGACACCCTAAAAAATAAGTAGATTTGCATCGTGCTTTGCGTTGTTATAGTTTTTTTAGTGTCGATTTCCACTGGTTATTTATTTATTTATTTATTCGGAGAACCAAAAACTACTACCTTTACTACATTGATTATGTATGGTATTTTCCGCACCTGCATTATAATGTTCGAAGAAATTCGCGCTCGCTGCGCTCGGGTTTCCATCTACATGCTCTAGACGACTTGATGCGTATGAAGTATTTTCCGCGCCTGCATCATAATGTTCGAAAATTTTCGCGCTCGCGTTATCATTTAAAATCTAGTTCTGTTATAACTTGACGACCGCTTTAGCTTAGTTGGTAGTGACCCTGCCTACGAAGCTGGAGGTCCCGGGTTCGAATCCCGGCCGATGCATTTATTTGTGGGATGAGCACGAATGTTTGTTCTTGGGTCTTGGATGTTTTCTATGTACCTATTTAAGCATTTATTTATCTATATAAGTATGTATATCGTCGCTTAGTACCCATAGTACAAGCTTTGCTTAGTTTGGGACTAGATTGATTTGTGTAAAATTGTCCACTAGATTTATTTATTGTTCGAAAAATTTCGCGCTCGCTACGCTTGCGTTACCGCGTTACTCGCGTACCCGTTTTATTTAGCGATAAACTAATACGGATTGTATTCAATAAAGAAACAGTACTGGCGATGCGAGCTAAGGCATCCGCAACTCATTGATATCCAGCCAAAGTGTCCGGTTGATTGATGGATGGGACGGGTAAGCTCCATTCAACTGCCGCATCGACTTGGGTGTTTTATACATTATTTGGTTTCCAAGTGATTTGTACTGGGATTCTGTTAGCCCATAAAATGTAATAGCTCATTACTGCTAGCTCCTTAATATGTATTCTCCTCATCTTGGCGTTTGGTTAAACGCCAAGATGAGGAGGATACATATTAATTATATGTCCATATGTATTGTTATGTTGTATCATGTATTTCCTTGTACTCGCATTATAATGTTTACTTACCGAATAGTTTATTTTTTATGAAAGAAAAATTTGTCGTTTGTTGTTTGGATTTGAATTTGCGAACAACGAAAAATACCCGCGTCCCGCCTCATCCGTCGCTCGCACTCCTGCTGCTGCGCCTACCTTGTCTAGGTAGGCAAATTAGATATTAGGTAGTAATGTACGTCGATCACCTAAATTAACGTTCGCCTTTCATTTATTTATTGATAAGAAAAACATGACAGGGAACACCATGGGTTCATGGGTTCATGTCGTTGGCCGTAGGTTTACTGTCTCTTACGTTAAAAAATAATATACATATTACTATTAATACTTAAACAAATGTATGAGCTACGCATAGGTATTATTAATAACAATATTACTACAAAGAGGGAAATAAATTTCTTATCAGAATACGAGGGCAAGCAAAATTAAAATACTCTTCCAAAAATAGAAAATATCTCATATTTTTTGTTCGACAAAGATTAAATGAATTAGGTAGGTAACTTCGGTGGAGTGGAAACCGCAATATCGCGCCCCCGTTTTGTTACCTCTTGTTCTGTTTTAGGTAAGCATTATGATTGATATAGATATTATTAATGTAGGTACTTTCGCTTTGGAAGGCGGAGTGAGTGACGTCTGATTAACCGTCTGATAGCGATTATTAATTTGCATGCTATTTCAAATCGTGATTGCTTTATGGATCTTGATTATAATCTGTGTAACTTCAATTGTTTCGAGATTCTTATATGCATATTTTTTGAGATTCTTATAGTAGATTGTTTGACAAGGGTCTAAAGTAAGCCATATCACCACGAGATGGTTATTTTCCCGAACGTAGTAAGGGAAAATTGTTCGAGTGGTTATATGGTTTTTAGGCTCTAGTTATGCACTCTACTTTTCACTTCGATTGCGAGAAAACACATAAACACAAATTATCCACCTTAAATGAATAATTTAACTCTTGTCGGGCGGGTGTATGTCTAATTTGACAGCATGTTTTTTTTATAAGGCCAGCACCATGCCTCGCTATGCGTGTTCGCTTTGCGTATTCGCCTCCCTTTCTTTTGCTATATTAAAGAAAGAGATGCAACATGTGCTTTTTTTCTTTTAAGAGGAGTAACTGCTTTGACCATAGACACAGCTTAATCTTTAGAGAACTGAAAAACGTCTTTCCTGATTGGTCGATTTTAGTACAGCTGTGTTCTGGTTGGTTGAATTTTTTAGCAAATTATATTTTTTAATCTGTCAAATTGCTGTTCTGTGATTGGTGGATTTAAAAGGTGAAGTATTTTGATTGGTCAAATTCAAATGTTTTGTAAATCATAAGTATGTATACATATTTTCCCTAGGGCTTAGATGTACTTTAGCCCCGCTTCACAAGTCTTATATGACACACTTTTCGAGCATGAGAAGTGAAAAACAAATTAAGTGGGAAAGGTTACTGTATGATGACGGAGCGCCAGATTAATTTAGGTTTGCGTTTCATGGTGATCAAAAATTGTATTAAATCAATCTTGTAGACATGTATTAATATTATATTGTATCAAACAGTCACTTGTACTTGGTTTATTCAAGAATATTCTCGAAATTTTGATGTAATTAAATAAAGATGATAACAGATTGGACTAGTTCATTACTTTGAAATCAAATAGCAGGCGACGTCCTCTGTGGTTTCAATAGACCTTAGATATCTCTTATGCTTACAATACTTATACTACTTTTATATTTACGTTTACGAATTAGCTGCCCGACCATTTTTGTATGATGCTATTCACGTCATATAGATAGATTTACTGCGATAGTTTGATGGTTAACTATCCATTTATAGAGACATTTTAAAATTTTAACACGAGGCAACTACCCAATTCCATGATAATAGTAGTTTATGCAACTGGTACATAACTTATTTACTACGTACATAATTTATTTACTACGGTTTCTGAACCCATCTTAGAGTAGTTATAATATGTGTGTAGATAATAGTACATTACTTACCAAGGGCGATAAAACAAAGAATGTCTCAGATCGCAGGTATTTTACGCCCGAGCCGAAGGCAAGGGCGATAAATATGCGATCTAAGGCTTTCTTTATTATCGCCCGTGGTAAGTACAAAATTTTATGTCACCCCCTGGCCAGGAAGTGGGATTTTTCGCGCGCGAAGCGTGCGATAATGGCCACTTTATGACCAGGTGTGACATAAAGTAATGTATGCAACTGTACATAATTAGGCATTAATCTATTTGCATTGGGCTCAAAATATAAGTGCCCGTTGGAGCACCATCCCTAAATAAGTACTAACGACGACGGGAATTCCGGAGTGGCCAAATCTAAAATGGATTTCCAATTTTAAATCTATTATTCGCTGAGTGCGAAGTAGGTGGTGGGGGAACCACGAATCGATCGCAGCGCGCACCGTGGCCAAAAAAGGAACTGTCCGCGGACCAACTGTCACTTTTTACTAGCGAAATTTACGTAGGTATCCATGCATTTTAGGTAAAAATAAATAAACACGCGTTACGAAACCAGCTGCGTAGTTAACTGCAAGAAGAATGGCACAAACAGTGATCACTAATTCTATAAATTTCCACAAGCAAGTTGGAAACGAGCACAACAAATGAAATGGACAATCGTTGTCGAGGAAAAAGTAAGAAAGCTAACCTATAAAAGCAACATTTTTAATTTTATATGTTTTATGCTGTAGGAAGTAACGGTTAAGTTACTATCATTTATTTGTTGCTTTATTTCAGTGCCAATCGATCGCCATGGTACCCAAAGCCACATGACAGGATTTGCAGTGCGCACTTCATTGGAGTTTTTATAATTAATTTAGCCATGTTTAACTGAAAATACACAAAAAGTCTGCATTATTTACGACACTACAGTCATAAATGATCGTCTCAAATATATATGAAATGCGTTATTCAATAATATTTGTTTATTTCTTTACTTATTTCTCGTGAGGTCAGCCATGAGTAAGTCCGTGTGTACTACCTGAAATTGATTGATTTAGCCAATTTAGGCGTGAAATATACACTATAGATTTACGTGATCGAATAGAACATATGAAAATTACGATATTTCATTGAAATTATTTGTTTGTTTACTTGTTTTCGTAATGATAGCGAGCCAAGTCCGCCGTAATTGTGACCGCTAGTTGGCGCTGTCATCGCGCACCCAGCGAATACTATTTATTGGCAAGAGCCAAACAGCAACGTTCAAAGTTCATTACTTCCACTGTGGTGCAGCTCTGAAAGATGATTGACCATGATCATAATTGTAGACAATAAAATATTTCCAGTCATCGATGTCAGTTTTATTAGTAGGGTTTCTCGGTTGCGAACCACCTAACAATGGCGACCGGTCGACCTATTTAATATTTAACTAACAAATTCAATTACCCAGCTACCGCTGCTATTAACATTTAATAAGAATCCGAGGTTCTCACCATCACGCTAGAGGTATGTGTAATAAAATTAATAAGTAGAAGATATTCAAATTTATTAAAAATATGAATGGAGGAAAACGGTGAAATAGAATCTTTTTCCAAATATACTCGTCTTTTCGATACCTCCTACGTATACTGAGCCAAGCAACATTTTGACGATTTTAATTTTTTTGGATATTTCGGATCGAAATACTTATATCTTACATGCTATAAAAATTTCGGGACGAAATTACTGCTAGTTTTCGAAATAGAGTGATGTATACTGACTCAACTAACACCGTTTTTTAAATTAGAACGTCGTATACTGAGCTAAGTCGCTTAAGGGGAGGTATCCCCAACGCAAATGTCCCGCTCTAACACGCGTGAGTTTACAATTGACCATCCTGCTCTCTACGCAAGCTCTGCGCGCAGTTTTGTAAATATTTAGCTATAGTCATTAAGCCAATCATTTTATCAAAGCAAACCCTGCGAATTTATCTATAACTATTTACGATCTTTAATTGAGTACAAAAATTAAATGTTAAATATCAGTAATATAGCCGTAGTATTGAAAAAACATTCCAAAAAGGGGTAACTTCGCGATTTTTTTCTATCGAGTGAAATTCATCAGGTCATGTAACTGACTGCGATTTTGACTAGACAATATCCTTATATAACACATATATTTTTTTTAGATTTTAAGACACTATATTCTATTCTTATTCTTTCTACTTATTTGACGATCATAATATTCATTCTTATAGATTGACATTAAATGTAATTTATAATGTAATGTTTATATGAAATAAATGAATATCAATATCAATATGTCTCAGATGGTTTTTAAAAACTCAAAAGTGGTAATACACGGCCTTAATATCACTATACGCGGTACACTTATTGGGGAAGGGCGGCGCGGGCGTGGTGCAAGTGGCAGTTAGCTCAGTATGCTCGCCCGTTTTCGTTGTGGGTGGCAGTTGTCCCACTATGCGCGAGCGACAGTCGATGTCAGTACATACAAACTAAACTACTTATAGAAATATATAGTCTTGAGATATTTCCGTGTATCTGTGGCATAAGCTGATATTATTTGCAAAATTTCATAGTTCTAGGTACACTGCTAAGGTTTGGAATTCCCTACCGGCGTCTGTATTTCCGAGTGTAACAGCTGGGAGTTCGAGACACCAGTGAAAGTCCGGGAAATGCACAATACTTGTATTAAAATGAATTTAAAAACGAAAAGCAGGTACACACATAAAAAAATGAGCGCAAGAGACGTGCGGCGGTTGCGACAGCTAGATCGGCACCACTCGGGCCCGTTCGGAAGCGCCTAGATGCACCCCCGATCACCCCGCACCTCTCCCGTCTCTTACAAATATTTAGCATGACAGATAACAGGTTTTTTGCGTCGCGAACATAGCCCCCCCTAGTGCTGCTTCAGCAGCACTCATCCCCTATCGGAAGGTGAGCGACGCGTGTAGCGGATCTGGTAAGTATTCCGGTCTTGGTTTTAATTTTTACCATTCTGATGCGACCATCTCTTCCAGGTTTGACTTCTTGGATTATGCCCCGCGGCCACACATTGCGCGGCCCGTCGGGATCTACGATGAGAACGAGATCTCCCACTTGCAAGGGCCTCTGTTCTACTTGCCATTTCTTTCGTGGCACCAGGTCTGGCAGAACTTCCCTCACCCATCGTCTCCAGTACTGATCAGCTAGTAGTTGAGCTATTCGCCATTGTCTTCTAAGGAAAAACTCAGAACCATTAAAAACTCCTATTTGCGGCAGGTTGGATGACGAGCCCAAAAGAAAATGATTAGGTGTCAATGTTTCTTGGCTTTTAGGCTCAACTGATACGTGGGTCAGCGGTCGGCTATTTACTATATTTTCAACTTCTGCAAGCAGAGTGTTCAGAGTTTCTTCTCTTGGTGCGCGCTCTTTCAGAATAACTCTCAGGGAAACCTTCACGCTTCGTATAAGTCGCTCCCATGAGCCTCCCCAGTGGGGACTAGCCGGTGGTATAAAGTTCCACTTCATGCCGTGACTCATGGCCGTAACTTTGAGGGTCTCTTCGTCCAGCTCTTGAACTGACCTTTTCAGCTCTGCGTCGGCCCCCCGCAGATTCGTGCCATTGTCGGAGAACATCTGTTGCGGCCAGCCTCGTCTCGCCGCCATACGACGAAGAGCCATAATGAAGGAGTCAGTTGTGAGGGATGCCACTGTTTCTAGGTGAATGGCTCTCACCGTTAAACAGGTAAACAAAACTCCGTACCTCTTTTCCCTGCGCCTGCCAATAGTGACCTCCATCGGGCCGAATATGTCCGCACCGCAGAAGCTGAAGGGTCGCTGATGGTGAGCCATTCTGGCAGCCGGTAGGTCTCCCATTCTAGGTATTTCCGGTCTACATTTCCTGATTCGGCAGATCATGCACTTAGCGGTGACACTTTTTACGGTAGGTCTCAGTCTTGTAATCCAATATCTTTGTTTTATATTATTTACGACCGCCTCTTGATAGCCGTGAGCAGCGCTGACATGGTAGAATTTCACAATTAATCGCGTCGTGTAATTTTTACCGTCCAAAATTGCAGGTCTCTTAGTTTGAGGTGACACGTCGGTGACGTCATCAATGCGGCCTGCCGCGCGTAGGACTCCATGTTCGTCGAGGAACGGTGACAGGGTAAGTATTTTACTATTTTTCTGTATAGCTTTTCCTTGTTTCAGGTCACTCACCTCTTGTGCGAAACTTTCAGCTTGCGAGTTCCTCAATAATAAGATCTCGGCGTTCTCCATACTGGCGGTCTCCTCCACATTTAGTTTTCTACATCTGTTTACAAATGTAAGTACCATATAAGTAGCCCTTAGTAGGCGCAACCACGACGAAAATCTAGAGGGTTCCGGCACAGGTAAGTCAATATCCTTATTTTGTATCATAGCAACAAATTCTAAATCATTTGTGTTTTTTATTTCAGGGTTCAGTATATCGGCCGGCCAGTAACGTTCAACGCGGCGAAGAAAGGTGGGTCCTTGAAGCCATTCATTTTCCAGGATACTGCAGTCGTAGCTTTTTCTCGTTCCTAAATCTGCTACGTTAAGTCTTGTTGGTACGTATCTCCATTCACTAATGAGCGTCATCTCATCAATCTCTCCTAATCGATGCGCTATGTACGGTTTATAAGTACGCGCTGCATTCCTTATCCAGTATAGCGTAGTACTCGAATCGCTCCAAAACGTCCTGCGTACGGCTTTTATTGTATGTTCTCTTGTAATTGTATCAGCCAGCCGAGCAGCCAAAACAGCTGATTGTAATTCTGCTCGTGGTATGGATAAGTTCTTATTAGGCATGACGCGGCTTTTACTAGCCACGAATGCAACGTTAGTTATCCCATTTTGTTCCCAACGCCAATAGGCCACCGCGCACATAGCCTTAGCTGAGCTGTCGCAAAAAACATGTAATTGTAGGTTTGTATAATTTGTAGCATTCGTTTGCAGCGGCGGCGGCGCAGGCATAGATAACGATACGGTCGAGGCGGGCGCTTCGCCGCGCGGCAACAGCTGACTGGGGACCGGTTCTGTGTGCATTGCGCTAGCGCGGCCCGTTCCTGTGCAGGCGGCGACGTTATAGTACCTAGGCAACCTCACATTATGTAATGTTTTCAGTAGCTCCGTCCATTTACACCACTCGTCGTATATATCGTCAGGTACAGGTACATCCCATGACAGATTTAATCTCCAAGTATCTTGAATAATTATCTTTCCAATAATAGTGACTGGCGATAAGAAACCGTATACATCAAAGATCGACATCACCACTCGTAGCATGTCTCGCTTCGTAGGCCTCTGTTGACCGGTAATAATATTTGTAGATATCTTTTTAAATGAAACGTCGAAGCCCAGAGTATCGTCATCGGGACGCCATAAAAGGCCGAGGGTTCTTTCGCCTTGGTACTGCTCGCCGGTTTTGAACCTTACGGCCGTCTCTCCTAGGGTTTCTTTTGGAAGGCTGTCGAGTACCGATTTACTATTGCATGTGAAGTTACGTATCTCAAAATTTCCCTTTTGGTGAATCGTCTTTACTTCGCGAATCAATTTAATAGCAGTCTCTTCATCTGGCACGCTATCAATCCAATCATCCATATAATGTTGATTATATATAGCTTGCGTAGCTGAGGGGAACGTAGACTCGAAGCGTGTGGCGTTTTTGTTTTTAACAAATTGGGCGACAAAGGGCGACGAACACGCTCCAAATACTAAGGACGACATCACGAAGGTTCTGACTGGATCTTCTGGCTCTTTTCTGTATAAAAATCGGAGCGCATCTTGATCCTCGGGTCTGATTTTTATGCGTAGAAACATGTCCTTGATATCGCCAGACAGGCCAATACGATGCTCACGAAAACGCAGCATTATCCCGAAAAGTGACGTGAGTAGATCGGGTCCCTTCAATAAATAGTGGTTCAGAGAAAACCCATTTGTGGTGGCGGCACAATCAAAAACTAGGCGCAGTTTTGATTTATTCGGGTTGTCCACCCCAAAGTGCCCCAAGTAATAAGTCTTTGGTGTAGTTTGAGTGTCGACTAATTCGTGCGCATAATTATTGTCAAACAAGTGTTGAAAACGTTCCATATATCTTTGCTTGAACCCTTCGTTCTTCTTCATCTTCTGTTCGATGTTAACTAAGCGTGACATCGCGTGGGGATAGGTGTCAGGCATTACACATTTGTCATCCTTCCAGGGTAAGCCGACGTACCATTTCCCGTCAACAAGAGTAGAAGTTCGCTCCAGCAGTTCACGAGCGCGTTCGTCTTCGCTATTCAGTCGCGGTTTAGTAGAAATTCCCATAGATTCCACAGCAAAATAACGGCGAACCTCGTCGTGTAACTCGTTAAGCAGCCGGTTGTTCTCAATGACGTCAGCGTTATCATCGTAATTAGTCATATGCAGGGTTGTAAACAGCGCACGTGGTGGTGACGTCACGCTAGGTACTCGGCCGTGGATACACCAGCCAAGAGGAGTGCGTGTAGCATAGGGGTCGTGAGGATTCCCGGACACGACCTCCAGGGGCAAGATTAAGTGATAATTATCTTGTCCGATAAGTATTTCCGGTTTGCATTGTCCATAACACAAGTCGTCTTTAAATCTCTTCAAATGCGTAAACTGCTCGCAATTAACTAAGTTCATATTTTGTTTTGGTAAATCTAGTTCTTTCACACTGCGCGCGCTAAACGTAAACAATTTTTTATCCTTAGTCGATACCGTAATGTCTATCAGCTGGGTTTCGCACACTAGCGCGGTATTGTTCCATGCACCCCGCACACGCATGCACTCCCGACGCCCCTGTACCCCGGCCCGCGCGGCTAACCCCGCGGACACCATGCTCACACTTGAGCCGTCGTCTAGGATTGCGGTCGTGTTAATTATTCCGTTAGGTCCGTGAATGTTTATTGGCACAACTTTTAACAACACTGCACCCGCGGATTTGAAGTCTATATGCGTGACGACTTGAGCTCCCGTGTCAGTGTCAGTCTCCGGCGGCTCTTCTACCACTGGGTTGCTTGGGGAAGGCTGATTATTTGGGACAAAATGCAATAAACGATGATGCGCTTCGCCGCAATTGTTTACATCGCACACGGCGGCGGGACAGTTTTCGCGGTTATGTTGTGATAGCAAGCACTTATAGCACAAACCAAGTCTTTTAACGAATTGCCAGCGGTCCTTGCGTAATGACTTTTTAAACTTTTTACACTCGGGCAAGTCATGTTTACCTATTTTACAATAACGGCACTTGAGTTCATTTTGTCCACTTTGCACTAACACAGTCTGCGCGTTAAAGTCATTTTTATCGTTATATTTACGTTTATAACTGTCCGGTCGTGTGTATAGCAATGTAGCACTACACTTAGATATCTTGAGGGCTTCTTCGTGAAGAAAATTAGCCAATAATTCGAATCTAGTCGTTCCTTCAGTACTGCACTGGTAACTATAGTCGGCCCACTTAGAAAGCAATATTGTTGGCAATTTCGAGAGCACTATAGTGACCAAACTCATACCTTGCAGATATTCGTCTCGATTCAGGGCGCGCACAGCAGCGACGTAGTTTCTGACCTTATTCGAAAAGGTAATAATTTCTTTGTGATAGTCAGGTGACATTGTGTTTAAGCGCTTGAGCTCTGATATAATCCGGGATAAAATAACATCAGCGTTCCCGAATTGCAATTCCAGGGTTGACATTAAGATTTCTGGAGATGTGGTACTTATTAGTAAGGCATTCACTGCATCCTTGGCGGGGCCACGAAGACACTTTCTTAGGCGCCATAAATTCTCACTGTCAGAAAATTGACACACTCGGGTGGACTCGTCGTACGCAGTCTTGAATTGAAGCCACTCCATGGGATCTCCAGTAAATATTGGTAACTCTTTAGGGGTGCTGATGCGGCTTAGGAGGTTAGAGTTTTGTTTTTCACAGGCATTTGTGGTGAGTAAATCTTTGAGTACATTGGCGAGCTGTTGAATTGGGCCGTTGGTGCTAGCGTCGGCTGTTAACGCTGGCGGACACGGCAAACCTGGTTCTTCAGGAACCTCATTCCGTTCGGCGGCTGGCCGTGACTCCAATTCGTGGTGACTTCTCGTGCTCTCCACCCATCTTGCGACATCAATGCGTTTGGAAACTGAATCGGCTTTCGACGATGGTGGACTGTATTCGTTGTTGAGTTCCGCTATCTCGGCTTCCAATCGCTTGTCAATTAACTCCATCCTAATGCGTGCCTTTTCTTCAGCCGCCTCCAACTCTAGCTTCTTCTTGCGCGCTTCTACAGAAGATGCAGAGGATCTCTTTGTTCTTGACACACTAGCTGCGCCTACGGATTTGCGAGTCTCCGACTTGATAGAATTCGCGACTACTGTGGCATCCGTAGCATCCAAATTCGAAGGTCCTGCTGATGGTTCTTTTGCTCCATTACCCTTAGGCATAGCGGAATCGGTTGCTTCTTTGTTAGCGTTACCCTCCATTTCCATTAGTTCCCGCTTGGTAACACTGCGTGTCTTAACATTGGACATGTTTGGCGTCCAGATCAACAATGATCCGGCTCGAAGGACCACTTTTGTAACAGCTGGGAGTTCGAGACACCAGTGAAAGTCCGGGAAATGCACAATACTTGTATTAAAATGAATTTAAAAACGAAAAGCAGGTACACACATAAAAAAATGAGCGCAAGAGACGTGCGGCGGTTGCGACAGCTAGATCGGCACCACTCGGGCCCGTTCGGAAGCGCCTAGATGCACCCCCGATCACCCCGCACCTCTCCCGTCTCTTACAAATATTTAGCATGACAGATAACAGGTTTTTTGCGTCGCGAACACCGAGTTCATATAACTTATGTATTTAAGGCAAGAGTGAATGGGCAATTTCTGGGTGAACTCGCTTCACCGTCCGCCTCATCTTTGCCCCCTGGCATGCTGGCCAAGAGCAATCCCATTATTAATAAAAAAAACCTTACCAATTTAGGCTTTGATCTTTGATTACAAAAATAAATTGTAGGTGTTTACACTGCTACTTTTTTATGGTTATAATTGCGGATACATGTTTAAAAATATAAGCACGAATTATTTACTTCTTTCTCATAACACAACACAACAACAACACAACATAACTTAATAAACACTGAAATAGATTAGTAAATTGAGCCGTAGCACGTAGAAAAAATAAGTTACGCCTGTGTTTTCGCACATTTACTTTAAGTTAGCTTTCCGCCTCGCGCCGCAACAACCCGGGTTTCCCCTGGGAACGGTTTATTTTCTGGCACAAAAACTGTGCTTATTCAGACTCTTATCTGCATATGCCAAATTCAAACAGCTGGGTCGAAGTCTCGAGGCAGCCAAGTGTAAACTTGAACACCAGTTCGTTATTTGGAAGTAAGATAATTAGAATCCTTGGAAGCATTCAATATGATTTGTCCTTTTTAGGGCGAAGCCTTAAAATAGACTGCGAGTAAGTTCTAATAAAATAGCCGCTTGGCATTCATATAAAATCCAGGTAATCATAGGAAGGTATGTAAAGTAGAGGTTCCTTCCCTTCACTTTGGAACCGTCACGGCATCGCAATAAAATCAAGAAGCGACCAACTTTTTCTTACCTCGACTTTACCCTGTATACATTGCTGTGTTTAAAATGGAGGGCTTAAGTTATCATACTCGTACTGAGTTAGATCAAAGCACTAAATTCGATTTATTTAAAAATATCAGCAAGATATTAAATCTAAGATATCAAATTTTAAGTTTTTTCTGGTAGACAGCTTGTTATCATTGTTATCAATTATATATATATATCACGTAGCGGCCTTTTGTTTCCACTGAAAATGAAAACTTTCACAAAAGGAAAAAACTTGAATAAAAATTATTCATATTTCCAGCTCGTAAAATAATACTGTTAAAATATGAAAAGTTTATTCGAGACCGTGCTCTAATTTGCTTATTTTTATTGTTGACTGCCTTATTTCTGCAAAATAATGATAGTACCTACATTTTTATCTTGGCTAACTTATAGGTCGTCTGCTTAACTGAGACCGCGTGGAAAGGTAGTGGGAGGCAGGGATCCGCCGCCCGCTGCCCGTCCGCTACCCTTTGACGTCTCCCCTTTTGTCCCTCTGCGTAACAGGCGCCGTGGTCTTTATTACACGGTACACCTATAACTTCTATTAATAAATCTGTTACCCTCCGCAGGAGTTCGAGGTCTCCACAACCTGGAGATAAACGTGCCAACCGCGGTGCTGGTGGGGGAGACAGTGACCTTGGAATGCAGCTGGCAGTTAGAAGACGAGGAAGCCCTGTACAGCGTCAAGTGGTACCGCGGGAGGGAGGAGTTCTACAGATATATTCCTAAGGAACTGCCACACACTAGGGTCTTCCCTTTGCCGGGCATTGAAGTCGACGTACGTATCTGCAATTGGTTATTCCTATTTTTACTTATTAAAGCTTTATTTCACAATTAAAGTTAAGTACAATAGGGATGTTGACTCAAAAAAATGTATTACGTCAATAGAAAGAAGACATAAAACTATGCCAAATAGTGAAAATCCTTTTCAAATATCTCAAAAACTAACGAAGCTACAACGGTTAGAATGTTCGTAGTAAGAGAAAGAAAGTGCTACTCAACAGCGACGTCACTGTTCATTAGCGCCATAGTAAATGACGATCGTTCAATACAAAGGTGCGTTTTGCGGAAAAGCGACAGAAAATACCCACTTAAAACTTTGTAGACTTATAATTACGTAATTATTAGTTTTTTGAATTGCTTTTTTCACCATTTGATTGAGAATTTGAGCCTTTATGTAAAAAATTTGGATTTATTGATTTTCTTTTATAGTATCATCATCCCTATTGGCGGACTTTAGTCAATCAGTCAACCATAGAACCAAACAGAAACTTGCAAAAGACCGACTAACAAACAAAATAACTCAATTATTTTATTACCTTTGTACAAAAATTTGGATCTAGCTTACGTTGCCAAATAAACATGAGACATGGCTGCCTGGTAAATGTTCAGTCGATATGACAGCCACATCATTAACAAGATTACACGCTTATAATTAGTTACTATTACAGCTCCTTAGCCGAAATCGCCCGTGGAGCTTATTCTTATTAATTACAGCTCCTTTACTAGAACTTGTTTTGTTCATCTATCTACACAACATTTTGTGTACTTACCTCTATCTAGTTTAACCTCTGACTTAGTTTGCTTAAGATGTGATTATCAGAGCACGAATAAGCTTCATATTTCGAATTTACTTTTGCACTTGCACATTTTGCGGTTTGGCTCGCCGGGTTTTCGCATTATTCAGAGGGAACATGCGTTTACTGAGCATGAAATAATTTATCGTGTGTTTTACCTTTAAATTAAACATGGCACCCGGTATATATAGACAAGTATTATCCACTGTAGACCTTTTCGTTCCACATTATAAGGTTGGTAATATTTTAGGCACAACGTATCATATTTTGACTGTTGTTTCTTTTGTTTCTTGCAATGGTTTAGGATAGCCCGGGAGCCGATTTGATATGGCAACTTGTGGCATATATTTAATTGGTTAGGTAATATACTGAACGCCCTTCCGTTGTGTCCGTTCACATTTGACGTAAGCACATAGGCCCAACACACGGAAACTCACATTATTGATTAATGTTTTTCAAATGGTTTTTACTTTGCCGATATGATATAACTGTCTTGCGTGTATAATTGGATGGCGAGGGTGGCAGTGAGCACGTCTAACACATTAATATCATATTGGTATCCGATATAATTAGTCAATAATTTTCAATCAAAGCGAAAAATTTATTCCACCTATATCGATTAATTAAAAAAAAATCACTTTGATTGAATATTATTATTTCGTTAACGAACGCATCCGCTTGACAAAATGTAAAGTCAAGATCTAGTCAAATTGACCGCCTAAATAACAAATAGAGTAAATAGTGTTTTCCATAGTGTTTTCCACTTAAACCTAATAACGTCACGTTTCTCTATCTATCAAGCCGTTTGAACGCTAAATAAACAATAGCACCTGCATCGCTACATTTAGAGCGAAGCTATTGCCTTCCTTTTTGCTTCCTCCGTTCGCTGATAAAAAGAAAGCAAAATGCGTTTCGTCGCGTACTGCATACACTATCACAAAAAGGCACCTCCCTCCAAAAGATCGTGTGTCAGCATTTTGCGCGAAAATAAATATTGGTGTCGTATAGAAGCCTCGTATTTCACGACAGTTTTGCGCGTATGTTTTATGATTGTGTGTGTGTTTTATGTAATATTTAAAAAACGCCCAATAAGTGTTACTCAAACTCGCAGATAAGGATAAATTCTTCATCTTCCAGTTTTAACATTCATGTAAATCGAACAAACAATGCCGAAAAAATACCTCTAGGTACACACACAATACAGTTAGGCGACTTCCTGATTTGTCGGTGCGGAGGCGGTACGATATGAGAAAACTGTCAAATGTCAGTGTCAACTGTCAGTCAACTCAGTACTACTTTTGATCGTCGCCGCGTTGGTGAGCACGACACGTGCCCGGGGCGACGACGGGCAGAATCCATTTACCGTACAAAACCTTATCTACTGTCATGGCGTCGTTACCGAACAACGTCATTGAATACGTGACATTGGCGAAATCATCATAAATTTGATGGAAGCCATTTTTTAAAGAATTGAATTGAATTACATATAAATGAGTGCTTCCTGACTGGCGCGGGATGCGCGGAAGCGGGACGATGCGAATATTGCGAATGCAGTACTGGTCCGCTTCTGCGCATAATATTAATATTGCGCAAATGAAATACTGTCAGCATTCTGCCAAGTGGGAATCTTTGGGACGTCAGTAAGTTTACGTCAAAGAAGAAAATGACACATATCGATCCCGCCCCGCCAAGCCAGTAAGTCGGACCTCAGACCGTTCTTCCATTTACACAGGAACTCTATTAGTGACCATCTATTATCACGCCTCCGCCGTTTCCTGCCTCCTTACCATAAAGTAATCGCTTTATCATGAATCAAAAGCTGTTATCTCGGTATCTAACCATTTTACATGCAAATGAGACGTATAGGGTGATTCTAGATCACGAGATAAATCTTAACGTTGTTCTTACATAGTTTATTCCATGCATTCATTCCGTAGGACTTGGTCGCGAATAAATCTTTATCTATCTTTATTTTATGCTTGTATTGAAAGCTGAGGTAATATCAGCAGTCTGTGGTGCTGAATACTTTATCGGTACTTGCTATTGTCTTCAAATAACTTATAAAACTTGTTATTTATAAAGACCCGACATATTTTCTGGCTTAATATCAACTTTGTTCAAAAACAAATACAAATATGTAACTGTTAGATGTCTAAAGTAACTGGTACGCGACTTTCCGATGCACTACTGGATAAGTATCTTGTGATCGGTTATTTGGATTATCAAGTAGAAAAGTTAATATAGATACGACAGTTTCCCGCGATACCGATCAAACCGTACAAAAATAAAACAATTTAAATTATCTCTAAGGATTTTTTTTACTCTTACATGGCAACCAGTGGACATTGTTTTTCTCAAACTACCTCTCAGTTGAAAGAAGTGTAATTCACTTTTTGATAACGAATTCATTTATTCAAACAATTAACCCGTAGCAAATGAGCTGTCAGTGTAAACACTTGTGCTCATTTGTTCAATTTAGACAAAAGAACGGTGAGTAAGTACTCGTCTATCAGCTACTTAGATGTTTTAAAGTGTAATAAAATAAACACATTGTATTTTTTTGCCTTTTCTAACAACATAAAGCCCGGATTCCCGGGGCATATCCATACTAACATAATGATTGAGGTCGTTCACAATATATTGATTTTACACGATTGTCACACATTATTATTGGGGAACGGGACTTAATCGGGGCTTAATTGTTAGTGTTGTGTGTCGTGCGAGTGACAACCCTAGTGAGAATGTAATTAATAAAGACCAAGTGCGGGTAGTTCGGAAAACCCGTAGTTCGAAAAAAAAAGATTGGCTGAGTTTTCAAATATGAAAAGAAAATGTACAATCGAAATCGTATATTTCCTAACCACACGGCAAAGGACATAGCAACGAGCGTTTGGGTTATCTAATTTGGATCGCTTTAATCCTGAGGATTATTAAACCTGAGGCCAGAATGGAAAAAGCGGTGTCATTTGAGAATTGTGTTTCCAAATTCTATTACGAATTTCGATACACGTGGTAACTCGGGATATCTACAGGAATTCCTAAACACTTTTTTAAACTCTTATTATTAAATGGTATTTGTTGCTTGCTTTGCGGCTCTCTAAAACAAATACATACCTAATTATGTATTAAATTAAGGAATAAGATTAAATAGATAATAAAAAGAAAAATGGGGCATTTTCTCTAGATATGGAGTACGCATAATTCGTCAATATTTTCGCTGATGTCACATTAGAGGACATGGCTGCTCTTTGAATAATATTTCTATAATATTCGGATAAAGGACGCAGAGTACTCCGGCCTAAGCCCACTCCTAGCCAAACAAAACAACAGTACATCATCTGCCAGCATCAACGCGTTTTTGTGCGCATTAGCGTCCTGCTATTGAACCCTAGAACATTTTTTCCCCGGTAACACGTTTGTAAGCAAAAAGGCAGTAAGTCGAAAGATTGTGTTAACTTTTCCACCCTTTTTTGGTGTTACGTAATATTACAACGCGCCCAAGTAATGTGGTGATATTCGAGGCACGTACGGGTTACGATTTTTACAACGGCACCGATAAACGGCGTGCACATTGTTTTTAGAATTCATGATCTGTATCCGGTAATCTTTTATAATGTAGTGCCTCATGGCCCTTCATATGTCATTGATAATGTCCAATAGGAACGTCCTACGCACAGAAATATATCAAGATAGAAGGAAAGAGTTCGGCAATTTGTAGGGAGACCGAGCGTGTAACATTTTGCGTAGGTACTTTGACGTCACGAGCGTAATTTAGTGATGAGAAACATAAGCCGCGCGAAAACGATTCAAAAGGATCGATTAGAAGTATTAGAACTCGGCACCGATTCTATGCATCGATTTAAAATATCGATAAGAACCGACAGAGGAAATGATTTTTTTTTCGACAGAAGAAATGTTTTGACAGAGGAAATGTGTAAGCTCAGAATTTAAATCGAAAAATATAAATGTAGGTAGGTACCTACCTAATAACCAATAAATTGCGTTACATTTTAGTAATTTGTACATATTAGCCGCTCCAGTTATTAACTAAGTACCTATAAACGTGTACCATTTTCAGGGTTCCATACCCTAAGGGTAAAACGGGACCATATTACTAAGACTCCGCTGTCCGTCCGTTTGTCACCAGACTGTATCTCATGAAAAGTGATAGACAGTTGAAATTTTCACAGATGATGTTTTTCTGATGCCGCTATAACAACAAATGCATATTAATTTAATATGCATAAGAATAAAATAAATATTTAAGGGGGCTCCCATACAAAAGATATAATTTTTATTGCCGTTTTTATAGATAATGGTACGGAACCCTTCGTGCGCGAGTCTGACCCGCACTTGGCCGGTTTTTTATATATTCTTTGTTACAGACCATGGAAAAATCAAAGAAGTCCAGCGAAAAAATATTAAAAGCTAAGAGGAAAGCGATTAATAATATTTGTTTTGCACTACGTACATTATATAGCTGCATAATAATATAAGAACGTAATTATTATTTCGTCTGTTTTCAAATTCAATTTTAATAATCGAGTAAGAAAATCGCAGTGCACAGCACTATTCTTTAGTTTTGACAGAAAAAATGACTATCGACCTTGAACGTGACTCGACAGTTTGAATAGCTTATTTTTACATTGCTGGTTTTGAACGCACGCCAAGTCTGGCTCGTCAAATTAAAGCCGCAATGGAAAGCTAGCGTTGACACACAATCGCCCGCTACCGTTATGATGAAAATAATAAAATATTTCGTTTTTTAATTATTAACAGATATTTAAGAACAAATTGTACTTACCAATGAAAGGAAATACCTCGATTAACAGCTCCAACTTTCTTGGAAGTGTTTGAACAATTAATTATTGCGCAACGAACCATTTTGTTTTTAAAACCTGGCGTCGCACGCATAACGCGATCGGGAGCACACTGAAGTTTGCGGCGAGCAGTTGTGTCCCCGGTACGTAATTTCGCCACGCGAGGTACGTACACTCTTTCCTTCTATCTTGATATATTTCTGTGGTCCTACGTCATTTCCGTTTAATTCAGAGTCGAACATTAAGATAATTTATTGCGGCTTATTTATTTTTATATGTACCCAAGAGGTTCCTAGCGATCGAGTTTCCTAGATATCAGTTGAACCGTTTTCATCGCGTAGTTTAATTGACTTTTAATGACTTCTCTTGATGCGAAGTAAGAGGGTAGGTATTAATGGTCACTGAGTATAAAATTAAATAATTTACGTAAATTTGTGAAATGTTTAGATCAGACTATTTGTGTCTATGTTTTGTGCGTTAGATTTGAGGCATGTTATATGGCTTTACACGTAGGTACTCAACATTAGTTCATATCAATGCTTGCGATGGTCCTGAAAATTAAATTTTCCACAATAAGGAGGCAAGCGTATTATATTAGAATGCGAAACATATATCTCGAATCGACCCCTGGGTGGCGCTCGCGCATACTTATTCTAAACTTCAACAAGACAGGTGATAGGAATCTCAGATGACAGTGTAAAATTATAGGAAAAAATATTTTTACCGCCATTAAAAATAAAACTATTTTGAATTATGTACTAGTGGAAACTGTTGAGGAGTTAAATGCATGTTTATATGTAACCTAGGTTTTTTAAATTGTTTTAGGTACATTTATCTCTGTCAGTTCTCCAATAAAATAAAATAAATAAAACTTTATTCGTTAAAATACTCTGAATAATTAAATGACGTAGAAACTCCGCTTGATCCTACGAGGGGTGATCCAAAAGTAATGATAATGAAATACTTTCAGTGGCTGAAAAAAGCAAAAAGAGGTTTCATTTTTTAAGGCAGTT
Organism: Cenopis cana; assembly: GCA_951800055.1. NCBI lineage: Eukaryota > Metazoa > Arthropoda > Insecta > Lepidoptera > Tortricidae > Cenopis > Cenopis cana. The sequence goes on along the minus strand of OX637479.1, from coordinate 14,798,609 downwards.
CTTGGCCAGTAAATTAAAAAAATATATGCAAAAAAATTGATATCTGTCACTGAAATAAATTTATTTATTCGTGAGTTGTCGGAATAAATGCGTGGAAATGGAAAAATCTGAAGTGAGAGCCGTTATTAAGTACTTCTGTTTGAAAAAAATGTGTACTAAATATATACATGTTGAATTGGTGGGAACATTCTACAGTTGCACACTGGTGCAAGGAGTTTAACTTGGGTAGAACATCTTGTAAAGGCGAACACCGCGAGGGCTGGCCTTCCATCGTCCGCACTGAGAAGAATGACAAAAAAATAGAAGATTTAGTTTAACTGATAGAAGAGTGACAATCAGACATTTAAATGAGGTCACAGGGATCTCGTATGGAAGCATTCAAAGAATCTTAACCCAAGAATTGCACATGAATAAAGTATCCGCTCGTTGGGTGCCTAGAATGTTCCACCCAGACAACAACGGACCTCCTCATAAGGCCAGGTGTTGCAATGGCTGCAATCCGGGATGCGGGTTTCGAATTGGTGGAACACCCCCCTATTCGCCAGACCTAACCCCCAGCTACTTTTATCTGTTTCCACGGCTGAAGGAAAATCTCCGAGGCAAAATTTTTTTGAATGACAGTGAGGTTATGGCCGCTGTGGAGGCATATTTGGAGAGTCCAAACAAAGATTTTTTTTTTAATGGAATTCGTAGTCTGGAGAAGAGATGGCATAGGTGTGTAGACTTGTTAGGAGACTACGTTAAGAAATAAATTTAGTTTTTGAACACATGTGTTGTTTTACATATTCGTTATCATTACTTTTGGATCACCCCTCGTAAAATAGTAGGTACCTATTTTACAAATCGCGACCTACAGCTCTTTTTCTAACATTAGCACAAAAAAGTTAGAGCAGACGCGCGATTAATCAAAAAGCCGAGCGAACAGAGACCCATTAATTAAACCCCGAACCGAGCTTCATGAATTAAGTTTTTTTTGTGTTTTAAGAACCAGAAGGGCTGAAAATATTTCGTTCCGACAAATAATAACATACAAACGGGACAGTTTATTTGGCATATCATGCCTTTTTATACGACTACCCAAAAAAGTGTCTTCATTATACAATACATATACCTACGCCCATATTGAGTAGCGCATTGTCCTTAGGAATACCATGTTTGAGCCAACGTCAATGAACTAATGGTTCAGGTAGACTAAAAATAGGTATATTAGGTATAGCACTAAAAATTGGGCCTTAAATTTCTTTTGCCTTTCTTTACACTAACTAGTACTAAAAACTGGGTTTGACCCACTTAAGCTCCAAGACAGGCGTCCAAAGAAATCAATTCCTATTCCGGCCTGTCCTTTAGAAGTCCATTAGCACCATATACTTACTGCTGTCCTTCAGTGAAAAGTACCTACCTAACGAAAATAAGCACCCCATATACGGTTGACGGGTGCTACGCCTCTGGTATTGTACATATGTCAGCGTCACATACAAGCCTATTAATCTCAGTTTGCATCCAATGATTTAAAAAGTAAGGCCCGTCTAAACATTTTGGAAGAACATTGATACACCCAAAACAAGCGGCACTGACAAAGTAAATTAGCACTTACCGCCGCTGACTGACGGTTGCGTCGGTACCTACGTTCGAAACAAAGTTGTTGCCCCAAAGCCGCATAAAGTTTCCATTTTTAACAAAAAGACATGTCCACAGATATCCCGGTCGGGGGCTAGGCGCGTAGTGCTGCAGCAGGCCACACCGGCGATGGCGGGCCGGTTCCGCTGCGAAGTCTCCGCGGACGCGCCCACCTTCCACACCGAAATTAGATCTGCACCATTGGAAGTTGTCGGTAAGAATATCACCTTTTATACTGTCTCATCTTAAAGTTAGATGGTTCTATCGTTGAAAAAAAACTCCAACATATCGTAAATGTAAAGTAGGTATAACAAGGATTAATTATAGTGCGCTGATTTCCCGGATTATTTGCATTGTTTTTTGGCACATGCGCCTATGAATGTGTGACGTGTGACAATATTATGAAGTATAACCAACTTTAGTTTATTTGTATTGTAGTCTTTGAGTATAACTTGTTTCAAACAGATAAATGCTTCCATAACTTTTGAAGCGAGCGTACGTGGGCTTTGACTGGTATTTTAAAACTTCACTTGTATGAAATTCAATAAGACTAAACCACGTATTCCAAAAGTAAAGTGTTTTAAAATTTTGTAATTGTAGCGCATCTAGGACATGGTACCTATTCCAGAAATTTTAATTATGACAAGGAAACATACCTACGTCGTCGGGCAGTTCAATGACAGGTACAGATAGTTACTTACTCTATCTTTAACGGAAACCAAAACCACAATTTCTGGTTTCTGAACCTTTACTCGTTTATAAATAGTATTTACTTTCCGTGATCCTTTACTTGAGTGTAAATAGTAAGATAAATGGGTACCGACATCCATGTTGGTAACCACTCAACGGGAGCCACTCAGCCTCACGCCGTTTATCTGTTTAAAATTTACTAATCTCGACCTTTACCAACTTGAATTAAGGGAAAGGGCTTTAGAAACATTTAAGTATAGCTCCAACTTACTGGCGGGTGAAATCCGTAAATTGTTAACAACCAATTATCAAGGGGAGATTGTTTAGTTGGTAGGTAACAATAGGGATAAAATGTTTAAAGAAAACTCAGGAAACTTGACAAGTAATGTAAGAGGTCTAGAAAATTCAGAAGCAGAAGAAGAAATTGCGCCTTTTTATCTTGAATATAAGTCGTTCCAGGTATTGTTAAAGTTGTTTTGAGTAAGAGTTACGCAAGTACCGTAATACATATCGTTAAGTAGAGGATTGCGGCGGCGTGATGTAAGGTAAGTATTGTTTTCAGGCGTTATTCTGGTGCTCCCAGCGCGGTTGCCCGCCGTATCTATATGTGTGGCCTACAGATATTGCTCCTTCGGCTGACATCCTCGCCTTCAATTAAATAAAAACTATAACTCCACGCTCTTTGGAGTAAATTATTTCCTTTTCGGTTTAACATGCCTGCTTTATTTCAATATTTACTAAGCGACTGCGCAACATAATTAATTGTACCTAATTGCGACTGCGCACTCGATACCTATATTACACTAATGTATATTTAAGGATGATTCACAGTAGACCGTTCCGTATCCGGGCCGGCCCGTTTTCTAATACAGGACGCGCGACGGCCGTCGATTTCTTGTACTAGAAAACAGGCCGGCCCGGACACGGAACGGTCTAGCTAGCGTGAATCATCCTTTAATCTCATTTTAAATAATAATTTTATGTATTGAACTAATAGCCTTTATTGGTAAATCTCATATATTTACATTTCATTTCGATAAATTAGACACAGTCGTATTACTACGCCCATCCCTACATGGCGATCCTGCCAGTGCGGCCTAGTGCCGTGCTGGCGGCGCGCTGCGCCAGCCAGAAGCGTGAGTGACCTTGATTAAATACGACTGTTTACGTTGGGATTAATATATATATTGTCTCTAAATATGGTGGTACATGGGCTTAAATACAAGTGGCTTGTGAGAGAGTGTGTGTGTAGCACACTACAAATATAACATAACATTTATTTTCTCAGAAAGCGAAAAAAGTCATGAAATTAAAACAATTCAGACACGTTTAATCAGATGACAAATCCAATACTGATGAGCACTGATTAGCTCTCAGCACACGTAGCTGATATAATCAAAAGCAAAGCCTGACGAGACGTGTGGGCTGTCAGAGTCGAATTAGTCGAGATTGATAAACCAACAAGCGAACCTTGCTTCTACGACCTCGTATCAAACTAGTATTAACATGATGCTGATAATCTGTGAATGATGCTCAAAGATCAATTATCAGTAATTTGAACAACTATTCATATAAGTAGTGCTTATGCCATCAATATTACTATTAGTTCTAGGTTTCATATGTGGGTTACTATGTATTAAATAAATAGCCAAATACAACTGTGTACCGTATATTTACCTGTTTACCCGTCCCTGTTTAAATGAATCGTGTTATTACTATTTATCCCAACGTTATAAAGTACTTATAAGTATGTACGGTCAAGATCACCAATGGTGGCCTGGGCAAAAATAACAAACCCTGTGTGGAAGCTAAGTTGATTTAAATACAATTAATAATTTATTTATTTCCATAAAATTAACACTTAACAGTCAGGCTACACGTGTTAACTGGAGAGAACAACATACACATATGAAAAAAAAAACATAACATTACATTAACTTAACATTATGTACATAACTAATTATTGCTAACATCATACAATGTTTTAGTATCTAATTGAGTCTATCTATGAGACATTGATGGAACTTGGAGTAGTAATAGACTCCAAGTATCGGTTAGCTATTGCAAGAAAACGAGATTCAGAGCTGTGGAACATATCCAGTTCGCTGTCACTGTCTAGTATACCGTTGAGAAGAGTGAGTGCACGGTGTAGTGGAGAGTGAGACAGGGCTTGGGTCCGCGCCGGCGGGACAGCGAACAGCGCGCGACGGTGACGGAGCTGAACACCGGTGATGGAGGGCACGTGTAGTGGAATAAGAGCGAGTAATGAGGGGTTAGTAATCTTCCCTCGTAATAAGTGAAAGAAATATTTTATCAAGGATACATTCCTTCGAGTCTCAAGAGAAGTATAGTTTACCATCCCCAGAACATATAGAGTTGGGTATAGACGAGGGTAGTACCTGTAGAGTTTAAGAAAAAGGAAGCGGACGAAAGATTTTTGCACTCTCTCTAACACAAGAGTGTACTGCAGTTCGTGCGGGGTCCATATAATCGCATTGGTTTCGAGTCTGCTTCGAACATATGCATTATAATAGTACATTACTTACCAAGGGCGATAAAACAAAGAATGTTGCCTTCGGCTCGGGCGTCATATACCTGCGATCTGAGGCTTTCTTTATTATCGCCCGTGGTAAGTACAAAATTTTATGTCACCCCCTGGCCAGGAAGTGGGTTTTTTCGCGCGCGGAGCGTGCGATAATGGCCACTTTATGGCTAGGTGTGACATAATAGTACATTACTTACCAAGGGCGATAAAACAAAGAATGTCTCAGATCGCAGGTATTTTACGCCCGAGCCGAAGGCAAGGGCGATAAATATGCGATGTGAGGCTTTCTTTATTATAGCCCGTGGTAAGTACACAATTTTATGTCACCCCCTGGCCAGGAAGTGGGTTTTTTCGCGCGCGGAGCGTGCGACAATGGCCACTTTATGGCTAGGTGTGACATAAAGTACCTTAAGGGCGTTTTGTGAATTAAAGTATCTGGAATGACGGATTACAAAGCCCAGGCATTTTTTTGCAGCAGTGCAGGTGCGGATAATGTGGTCGTTAAAAGTGAGGTGTGGATCAAATAATGTGCCGAGATCTCTGGCAGATGAGACTTGCATGAGAGGTTTGTTCTCTATCCTATAATCAAAGTGTAAGCGATGGTGTGCACGAGTGTAAGTCATTACTGAGCATTTGTCCTCATTGAGAGATTTCACTTCGAGCACAGTTGTTTACGTTTACAAACTCAGGATGCCTTTTTAATATTGTATACCTCATTCTAAATTCTACTACCTTATGTGGCGCATCACTACAAACGTACAAACTGCCCACATCACTACGATCGGCGCGTTTATCCGTTACTTTGATTTTTCCTTCGCGACCGCAACGCGAACTTAATTGCTATCGAATTTATTGTAAAATATTAAACTCATTGTACATATAGACATAAAATACTTCATTGGAAATATCCATCCAAATTCCGCTTATCATTCCTGTATATATAATCATATAGCACCAACCTCGGTGCTAAACTTATACTTATTTAATAGCACCGGTACCTATTTATTAGCAACGTCAAGAAAGAAAAGGTGTCAATAAAAGGCAATAAATGTTTATTTTTTGTTCACGAGTGTTATAAAGGCACTGGACCCATACATATCTCCTTGAAGTAGAAAAGCCCAATGTATAATGATTAGAGCTTAAATTTTTGTGATGTTACTAGAATATTCTGTAGCAGATCAACTCGCATATTTTACGATTTCATTTTCGTCAGTAGCGAATAAAACACCGCACATTATTTCCCTGGCATTTCGAGATACAAACTACATATTATAACTATGAAATTTCCGTATCGACAAATGACATTTATATTGATGCCTGCCTTGTCTGGCGAGCGGAACTAGCGCACTAACAAGCGGAAGGAGCGAAGCGGCGCAGCGATTCGTTATCCTGGCGCCTTTTGCAGGTAACCCACAATGTTCAAGTATTTTTTTACAGTTGGACTGCAGCCAGAGAGTCAAAATTTGAGAATGAGCATGAGCATTTTTGAGCACGAACCAAGACGCATTCTCTTGATTCATATTATGTTCAATAAGTATACGTATTCTATGCCCCATTTGTATTTTAGGGTTCCGTACCCGAAGGGTCCAAACGGAACCCTATTCTTGTCACGCGTCCGTCCGTCGTCTGTCACACAGGTTTTACAGCGACAGCCAAGCGGTTGGACATAAACTTGATATTTGGTGATAATTATAATATTTATTACTACGTACCTATATTTTACCAAATAATATTAATATATTGACACATCAGATTTTTTCATTGAAATTTCCTTATTTCTCCTATAAAACCAACTTCATTTTGCGGTTGGTTCGGAATCCTAAATGTGTGGAGTCCGACACGCACTTGACCGGTTTTTTATTTATGTTGTGTATGTGCATTAAAAATATGCAACATTGCGCAGTTTGTTATTCCTCTGCAACATAGTAATAAAAGCGAAGTTTCAGCGGTGCCGAAGGTAAATTTAGTTTGGGCGGATTCGATCACTGAAGATCAGGAGTGTCGTTGGGATCGCTAAACCTACCGAGCCTTTGCAGACTCTGCAGCAAAAAATTCCTTTGTAAGGACAGGTCGGGTTTGAAATACATTCATGAGCAGAAATAACGATCTACTTTTGTTTCCCATTTAAACTAACATCTGTCTGAAAATTGATGGTCAGCCGAAAGTTTCATTTAACTATTTAGACACATCGTATTTGTTATAAAATAGTAAACCAAATTTGAAAACTTTCCTTTTTTAGAGGAATAATGCATTTTTTTCAAATAAAACATTCAACCAAACCGAAAATCGTTTCGAAAATTATCGGTCTATACGTAGTATGCTAAATATACTTACTTACTCCGCTGGCTCAGCGACCCAAAGTGTGTCTTGGCCTCCAATACGAGTGCACGCCATTGATCCCGGTCTTGTACTGTATGTATGTCTTGTATGCCAAATATAGCTCTTGGTAAAATGATTTGGCCTAAAGAAAATGATATTAAAATCGCAAAGCACGATTTGGTTCTGGATTTTTATTATGTTATGTAGAATGGACTAGTTTTACGTTTTTCTACAGCAAAATTTAGTTTTCGCAAAAGTCCAAAGCTTAGTGCGCAGCGAGCTTATGTTTTTCAGAATCTATAAAAAACATCGTTGATTCACATCAATCAACAAATTAATTTGAAGTGTACATAATTTACAATCGTATTCTACTAAACATATACCTTTGGGATGGCTCGGCTAAGTACCAACTTGCCGCACTCGACTCGGTGGACCGCAGAGCCAGGAGGCTCATTGGCGACGGTCAGGTAGTAGGAAACAAGCTACAGAGCCTAGCACATAGACGCAAAGTAGCATGTCTGTGCGTCTTCTACATATTGTACTTCGGAGAGTGTGCTCAGGAGCTCCATGAGCTCATACCGCCTTCCCCCTTCTTCCATCGGACATCCAGACGTACGGCTGGATACCATCCTTACTTGGTCGAAATTCCTCTTATTCGAACCAAGCGCTTTGCATCATCTTTTATAATGCGCACTTCTAAGGTTTGGAATTCTCTGCCGGCGTTTGTGTTTCCGAGCTCATATAACCTAGACCTTTTTAAGGCACGAGTGAATAGGCATCTTCTGGGTGAGCTCGCTTCATCGTCGGCCTCATCTTTGCCCCCTGGCTAGATGCTGGCCAAGAGCGATCCCATTTTTAATTAAAAAAAAAAAAAAAATATGCACCTACATAAAACCTGTCGATGTTCTATTTACATCAAATACATCAACGCCGTCGCTCCGATGCAGAGCAATTTTCGTTGAACATCCATAGTTAATTGAGCGATCATCGGACGACCCTGTAACACATAGGCCAGTCAGTAGAGGATCAACGCCAAAGGGCTATGATGCAAAAAGGTGGTGTAGAAGATTTTTTTTTTAAATTGTGCATTTAATTTAAAGTAACTAAAAAAGGCTACCTGGCTAAATTAACTTATATTTACGTATATTACATCTGTGCCAAGTGAATCATCCGATACCAAAATGTGCACCTCCCATACATTGGGTGACACTAGTTCCTGTACTACGAGCCGTCATTGTACTAAACATATTTAGTAGTGGACGTTTTTCGGCTGATATGATGATGATAATGTGCCATTTTCTTTCAGAGCCTCCAGAGTGGCGGCCGAAGCTGGTGTCGGACCGGTCGTGGTACGGCGTGGGCTCGAGCCTGCGCGCGACCTGCGCCACGCCGCCTGCGCACCCGCCTGCCAACCTCACCTTCGCACTCAATGGAAGAGAGGTAAACTTTACTCTCAGATGTGACGGCCGCTTTAGCCTAGTTGGTAGTGACCCTGCCTACGAAGCTGGAGGTCCCGGGTTCGAATCCCGGTCAGGGCATTTATTTGTGTGATAAGCACGAATATTTGTTCCTGAGTTTTGGATGATATGTATGTATTTAAGTATCTTTTTATCTATATAAGTATGTATATTGTCACCTAGTACCCATAGTATAAGCTTTGCTTTGTTTGGGACTAGGTCGATTTGTGTAACTTGACTTACTTTCCCCTGGATGGGGCAGAGGGCGTCCACAGTGATCCTCTATCCCGTTCGGTCTTGAGCTTCGCGCTTTATCTCGCTCCACGTCTTCCCGATCTTCTTCGCCTCTTCTACAACTGTTCGCCGCCAGGTCTGTTTGGGTCGGCCACGCTTGCGCTTTCCTTGTAGATTTGTGTAAGATTGTCCACAAATATTTGTCCTCAAATATTTATTAAATAGGTATTTATTATTGTTTTGTCATTAGTGTCAAGTCCCTATTTTTATTAAACAAAAAATAAAGCGATAGAAGTGCGCGGTTGAAGAGTAGTCTGGGGAAAATAAAGTGGAAACTTCCGACGCGACCACGCTGGCGCTGGCTGGAATACTCTATTGGTTGAGCGGCTTTAAATAATCTGAGGTGTGAGCGAAATCGAGCTACTTGGAATTTTGTCGCTGGTTGACTAAGTCTGGCTTGGTGAGAAGGTTTTGTCCCTATACTGAACGTAATAGATAAAGACAAACGAATGTTAGCAAACTTCAAGTCCAACAGGTCGATGAAAGGTTATGAATAACGGCATTCATTTATAATTTTCTTTAAGCAATGGGAACTACGTAAGGTATACAGGTACCGTATAATTTTTATTGGAAGCAATATTACGGGAGACAAAGTAAAAAAATACACCACCACTAGAAAACTCTCCGTTGTATTGTAATACAAAAACCCATAGGAATAATATGCAAATTTTAAATGTCAGGTTATGCCAAGCGCATGGGGACGGTACTTTACTTCTAAAATTACATGGAAACTAAAAGTTTTATGTCCTTTTTATACGGAGTATAAAATTAATCTCACAGCGCACTGCCCGAATAATATTTATTCTGTAGTATTGTATCGTATGGACTCTCGCCAAGCCAAGCTCCAAAAAACATGAAAAATTTACATAATTGATCACCCAAGTGATAATGCGAATTAAAAAAAAAACCATTCCTCTGAAAGTAAATTCTTGCTGAATCCCTATATAAAAGTTCACCCAGCAAGATGAATACGACCAATATTATGCGAGGTAAGTTGGTCCTTACCAATTTTATTGGCAAGTGAAATAGTATCACAAGCAGCGTGGGTCCATAAAGCAACCAAATAATGATTTGCTCTATTAGATAACTGCTGCAACATCAAGTCGATTCGCCACTAATCTCGTTATCTTCGGGAAAGCCAACTAGTGTCAACTATTAAGTGGATTATGACTTGTTGATTTTCTTATTGATATATAAGGAAGCCGCACCAATGAATCGAATTTCGTAATAGGGACGCTTAACCTGTCTGCAAGTTTTTAGCTGGTGTGAGGTTATTTTCTATAATATAGGTAGGTCGTAATGCCAAAGGTGCGTAATGTAAAACCGTATGTGCCAAAAATCTAAATTAACGTACGCGGTAACTTATTATATTATAACCAATAAATATCTATATAACTACGTACGCACTTAAGTACTGAAGTATGTGTTTACAATTATAATTTATTTATGACATGATACACTTCATAAGTTGATACGACAGTTACTTATTACAAAATAATACAGTAACGAAAAATAAACCCTGTTCATAATGGACACGTTAAATGGAAAAATATAAAAGACCCAAGTCCGTTTGCCGCATTCTATTCTATTTGCTATGTGCCAAAAAAATAGTCGTTGATGGGTGAGTTATGGCACACTGACACAATATGGGACACATTCATTTGCGCCTGAGCTATATATGTTGTTGTACTAATGGTTTACATTATACACTTCTATAACTGTTTGACATTATACATACACTTGTAAATTATTTCTAAGTTTAATGTAATTTGATAATATTAAAAAACTGACGATCACAATTTCAATTCCTAAAAATTGACAACGGGTAATTTTAAGTGACATTGTATATTGTGAAATAAATAAATCATATCATATCATATCATTTCGCAAACATTATATAAGTTGAAGATGTGAGTGGTAAAGGCGCTAACAATAAAATTTTGAGTAAATCGCATTCAAAGGTTTGTAAAGGTTTTTTGCTTGTAGAAACTGTAACTGAATAGGTAGGATACTGGAACTTGCATAAAAATGTAGGCCATAAAATATCTATCAAAATTACATTATTTTCAAAAAATACTTTTAGGTAAGTACCTAAACCATAACCGAATCCGAAGTTAGCGCTTCGCTAATATAATCAAACTTATTCTCTTTCCTGTCCACTTTGGCGATAAGTGACGTATCATCAGCGAACAATACTATACCATGTTTATCTTGCAACAGGTTTGGCAGGTCATTTATGTAAACCTGAAACAAAAAAGGGCCCAAAAGTGAACCCTGCGGAACGCCAAGAGCAACTGTTGGCCCCGCTGATTGAGTCCCATTTGAAGACTACACATTGTGTTCTGTCCGAGAGATACAATGAAACAAGGTCAAGAGCACCGTTTCTTATTCCATATATGTCTCAACTTTCTAATGAAGGTCTTATAATCAACGCAATCGAATGCCTTTGATAGGTCACAGAAAACTCCAATACCATCTTGAGCCTTTTCCCAGGCATCAAAAAATATTTAATTAGTACGCACCGGCATCAGTGGTAGAGCGGCCCTTGGTAAACCCGAACTGATTGCTGCTGATTTAGAATGACTTTCTCAAAAACTTTGTTTAGTGAGAAGTTGAGAGAAATTGGTCTAAAGTTCTGATGTGTTGATTCTGATGAGGTGGGATCTAATTGTGTTCCTAATTTGAGCAAAGGTATAAGGGTAAAAGTAAAGGAAAAAAGGATTAATACTATTATTGCACAATACATACCTCTATAATGTAAATGTTGCAACACAAAATGTTACCAATGATAGCAACGAAACCTCTTCTTCAATGTTAAGATAGAAAATTAAACCCGATGTGCGCACATGACACCTTCTTCCCTGTAGAGTATCTACCGATACGTTCCGTGCATGAGGGCACTATGTAGGTAATGTAGGTACACATAAAAATGTGTACCTAGTACCTTCATTCACGAAAAAAAGGTCGATAGGTTGTATTTTAGCGCCTGCATCACTGGTGTTTAAGGCTTTTTTGAAGTGAACACTTCTTTAGCGGCGCGGAGTAGGTACTTTTTGTGATGGGGAAAAATGTTTAAACTCGCGACAGATCGACAGATTCGTAAAGAGGTCTCAATATAGTGGACGGAAGTACGCCTAGGACGCTCTACGACCAGCTAAGTTGACCCCTCCTAATATCGTACACGTAAGGAGGTCTCAATATAGTGGACGGAAGTACGCCTAGGACGCTCTACGACCAGCTAAGTTGACCCCTCCTAACATCGTATGACCTGTTTTAATACAAATAAGTACTAACAAACAAATGATTTTATCCTCCTCTCTCTACCGCGCGGCGAAAATGTATGCCTGCGCCTGCTGTTTCGTTTAGGCGGCGGAGGGCGCTTGCGCGAATGTGCGTGTGTGTTTGGTTTTCACTTCTGCAGGCACTCCCTGAGTGCAACCCGTTGTTTTTTTTTTATCCACTCACGTCTTCAATTATATTAGACAGGGCTATAAATCTTATTGTTCTATAAATAGTTTTAGTTTGTGTGTATTAGTAATCAAAATGGAGGTAAGATATTATTAGGGAACAAATTATCAAGCAGCAAAGCAAAATGTTCAATTCTAATTAATTTAATTACCGTTTTGATTGAAGAATTGAGAACTCTTCGCGGCACTTTATTTTGTGTAATTAAAACAGTAAAGCTTCGATGAATTAATGCCGATTATAACCGAATTTATTCGGAAAACGAAAATAAACATTGAGTGGAGCCGGCGTCAAGACTCAAGATCGGTGATAGCTGGCAGCGAATTGTGGATAAATTTATCTCACGGTTGGTAATTAGAAAACTAGCCGAATTAAAAAATTATAAACATGTGCAATTATAAACAGATAAAGACAAACGAACTTTAACGAAATTTTTACACGCATTTTTAATTTTTTTAAATAGGTTTGATGAACGTTTATGAATAAACACGTTAGGCAGTACCTATTTGACAAGAGCCAAAATTATAGTTGTTTATGAAAAACGATGTTATCGAACAATGTTATGTAATGTTATCGAGCCGCAATTTCACACAGATGATCAATAAATTGATTATTTATATCTACCTACTTACTTACTAACAGAACAGTAACGTGCATGTCTATTTTCATTGGCAGGCTCTGTAGGTTAAACAGCGGTTGCTTTTAACTCTGTGTGTGTATATGTGTGTATGCAGTGTACACTTTATTTATACATTTTGTAAAATACTATTATTTTATCAATAAATTGATTGAATTGAATTTTAAAAGCTTGACCTCTTTTATCTCCTCGATTGCAGCATCCGACTACGGAACATTTCTTATTTATAGAGTTTAGTAGAACTATCTGACTAGAAATTTCGCATACCAACATGATATCAATGTGTCGCGTGCATTATTTCTCATCATCATCATCATCATCAGCCCACTTTCGTCCACTGCTGGACTAGGCCTCTTCCATGGCATGCCACTGAACTCGGTCTTGAGTTTTTTGTTTCCAACCGCTGCCAGCCACTTTGCGTATGTCATCGCTCCACCTGGCTGGAGGGCGTCCTACACTACGTTTGCCAAGCCGTGGTCTCCACTCCAGAACACGCCTACCCCCCCATTATTTCGAATTCTAACATACTAGCTTTACGCGCGTAGAAGAGAGAGCGCGTGTTAAAAATGGATTACGTATCATTGCGAAATGTCAATCCTAATTTAGCTATTGATGGAATTATGGACGAATACATGAAATAACATTTCAAATATAACTTAAAACACTTACCTGAAAAGAGAAACAACATATAATGCTAATATTTCGCGTATTCCGCTATTTATTATAATATTTATATTCATTCATGTATTTCTTAAGACATTACGTTTTTACACATCTTGTCAATTCAAACCTGACAGCTCTCGGAACGAATATTATAAACAGGCCATATATAAGTTAAATGAGGTGCTATAGGTGCTATGCTATAACCTCATTTACATCTCCCTCCCCCACAATAAGAATATTTATTTTATTTATTCCTATATTTCTTATGAGATTGGGACTGGAACTAATTTTGTAACATGGAAAAGATTTGATTCAGGTTTCTTGTGTCCTGTGTTTATTCTGTAAATCGAGTTAGACAATTTTTCTATAACTTCATAAGGGCCAATTTTTATTTCATCAAGTTTTTTCCTATTTAACCTATTCCCATTTTCAACATAAACCAAATCTCCCACTTTCAACTCACACTTTTTCCTATTTTTGTCAAATTGCATTTTATTATAATTGTGGGATTTTATACTATTTTCAAACGCTGTCTATCTTGTAATAAATTATTATGTGACCGTACTTGTTTTAATTCGTCCGGTAAAATATCGATATGTTTCCCTTCCAGTAAATACTTAGGGGAAAATCCTGTTACAGTATGTTCCGTTTCATTGTATTTTTGGACACATTCATGCGCAATGGTTGTCCAAGCTAATTAACCGTTTTTCTCGTTTATTTTGCACCGTATTTTATTAACTAATGTTTGGTTCAACCTTTCGTTTAAACCATTCGAAAATGGAGCATTAACTGCCGTGAAGATGATAGGAATATTTTCTTTATCTAAGAAGGCTTTGAACTCCCGTGAATTTATACCTGGATACTGATCGGATAGAATCATGCCAACTTTATTTCCCTGTATCACTTTTTGAACAAGCTTTATAAAATCATTTGAACTTTGGGTCTTGGAAGTCAAAATAAAGGCATATCTCGTAAAATGATCCACTAGCAAATGTAAATATGTCTTTGTAGAACGAGATCGGCCAAATCCACCAATCGTATCTATTGATATTATCTCAAAATAAGAAGCAGGGCCCAAGTGTGACATCCATCCATATTTGAATTTGCCTCTAGATTTATTTTTTATACAAATTTCACAGTTGTCACAAACCTTTCTGATAATTTTACTCAAATTTTTAGATGTATAAAATGGTTTAAATTTCCTTTCTAGTTGTTGAATGCCTATATGGCAGTAGTAATAATGTATTTATTCTATGATTTTTTTTGAAAATTTCTCGGATAAGACAATCTTTTCTTTTTTCCCTATATTTTTATAGCATATATTATTTTTCAGTATTAGTTTATTTTTATTATGTATTATATGGTCATTTTCTCTTTGATCATTGATTATGTCTTTTAATTGGATAAAATTTACAATTTTTAAACTTTCATCTTGATTTTCACTTGGTTCTAATACCGGGTTCCTGCTCAAACAATCAGCTTCTAAATTGTACTTTCCTGGAGAATATATAACTTCAAAGTCATACAGAGACAAGTAATAGGTTAGATCTCCCAATTCTTCATCCGTTCTAGACTTAATGTTCAATTTCTCCAATGGCTTATGATCAGTGAAAACCGTAAACGTTTTCCCAATAAGCCAGTATTGCCAGTATTTCACTGCTTCCTTTATCGCAAGACATTCTAGATATATAGCGTTTTTCTTCTTCTGGGTATCGTTCAATTTCCTTGAAAAATATGCACAAGGTTTCTCCTCTCCATTAGATTGTGGTTGTTTCAAAACTGCGCCGCACTGTGGAACGAAAAACCCCTCTCCATAGAAATAGGTTTTTTTTTTTTAAGTGTATGTTTTTTTGATTGAAATTCAATCCTCTAGTTATCTTTAGGTCAAAAAATGAATATGGGCAAGTTTGGCTGAAAAACCGATGAGTTATAATTTTTTGACGAAAATTTTGTATGGAGAGTATGCAAAAAAAAGTAATATCTCAAAAAGTGCAAGGAAAACCGTAATATCCTCCCGCATGAATTTAGTACTAATTATTTGTGATTTTTTGGAATACTTGTTATTTCCCGGACAGGTGCACTTTTTTTTTAAAAAATCAAAAACTAAAATATTAACATTTGTATGTATTAAGCTTGGTAATAAGACGAAAATGAACAAAAAATATTTATAATAAGGTACACAAATAAAAATAATACCAAAAATAAAGTAAAAGGAACAAAAACTAAATGCTAGAAATTACCTAATATACAAATAAACACTAATTATCAATAAACTAATCAATTTCTTCGGTTTCTGCGTCACTTATTTCATCATCCACTTCGGAATCGGAGTCTATCTCGGAAGCGTACATCATTTCCGATTGATTTTCTGATTCTGAATCGTCTAGAAGGTTCAGGGTTTCAGTGAATAAGGTTTGTCTCTTCCTCTTGTGTAGTGTTGGCCTCATTGCAGTTAGTTTAGGATCTGAGGATAGCAGTAACATATTTAAAATGTCACGATTCGAATCCTGCCTACTCTTTTTTTGAGAATTGTGTTCCCGGAACCGTCTGAAATCTTTATTTCGGGCCTCAGATGCTTCTTCTGAAAGGCAACCGATCGGCAAAACTGCGTTGTGGGCAATAATGTCCGCTCCATGGACCAGTAATTTATGTACAGTTGCGGACATATGGTACCAGTTATAGAGTTCTACATATTTTTTTACCGTTTGGTGGGCATATTCTCTATATTTTTCCACATTTATAACTTCTCCCGAGGTAATTGCTTGCACGATTACTGCAAATCTTCTGATCAGTTCTTCATCTAGCCCTGTAATGCGTGCTGTTTTACCAGGGTTCTGGAAAAACTTTCTCGCCGTGTTTCCATCATTAGTGGTCCCAGAACCTTGTTTGACCACATCTATCAAGAGGTTCATTTCCGCCATGAAACGTTCTTGTATCATTTTCTTCCTTGATGCCATCTTTTCTTTCAGCTCATTGCCTCTCGCAGCCCACTGTTTGAAGTCCAGCCGATAAGCTATGTGGAGAAGGCATTCCATAGTGTTGATTCGGGCGTGTAGAGATGATAACCCATATTCGTAGATGTCAGTATCAACGGGTTTAGTTAAAACTTTATCCAGGCAGTTCATCTCCGTGGGCTTAGCCAAGCATAAACTGCAAGTTGCATTTGATCTGGCTTTTGAAAGATAGGTACAATTTTTTCCATCTAACATGGTCATCTTCAGTTCATGCTTCACTGTAGTGCTTTTGTGTTCCGTTGGTTGCAGATCTTCAATTTCCTTATCCATTTCCATTTTCTGAGCAAGTACAACAGCTTCGCTTTCCTTGATAAAAGTAAACTGTAGTGGCCGACAATATGAAGCTGAACAAGGCTTGGGATTTGTCCATACTGTAATTTCTAGCATTTAGTTTTTGTTCCTTTTACTTTATTTTTGGTATTATTTTTATTTGTGTACCTTATTATAAATATTTTTTGTTCATTTTTCGTCTTATTACCAAGCTTAATACATACAAATGTTAATATTTTAGTTTTTGATTTTTTTTTTTAAAAGTGCACCTGTCCGGGAAATAACAAGTATGCCAAAAAATCACAAATAATTAGTACTAAATTCATGCGGGAGGATATTACGGTTTTCCTTGCACTTTTTGAGATATTACGTTTTTTTGCATACTCTCCATACAAAATTTTCGTCAAAAAATTATAACTCATCGGTTTTTCAGCCAAACTTGCCCATATTCATTTTTTGACCTAAAGATAACTAGAGGATTGAATTTCAATCAAAAAAACATACACTTAAAAAAATAAATTCCTATTTCTATGGAGAGGGGTTTTTCGTTCCACAGTGCGCCGATCCCTTGTATTGATGCATCGGTGTATATATGTATTGGCAGTTCCGGATCGTAGATTGCTAAAATAGGTTTCATACATAATAGTCTTTTTATCGTCTCAAAAGATTCCTGACATTCTTTTGACCAAATAAATGTCTGTCCCTTCCTCAGTAGATTGTGTTGAGGATCTAATGTAATAGATATATTTGGTACATATTTCCCATAAAAGTTTATTTTTCCTAAAAACTGACGGACATTTTTTGTGTTTTTGGTGTAGGAAAGTCTTTTATAGTGCTATAGGTGCTATGCTATAACCTCATTTACATACTTATACATATACGAAGCATTAGGTATATACGAGTAAGTAGTCACCTTTACAAATCATTCTACCGGTTACAGATAGGCAGATTGCAATTTTTTATTTAGAATTTCTAGTACTTTTAGCCGTTTCTATCAAATGGAATAAACAAAATTGATTTTTGATCCGAACGCTAGTGGATGTCGAGAAAAGACTTCATAGTTTCGTAATGGGTAGACATTTTGTTTGTTAAAACTGGAAATTAAGACAATGTACAAGCTCAGCAAAATCCATTCTCCTAGCCTCCGTGCCTGCCGTACCGTGCCGTGTGCAACCACATAGTTGCATTGAAGGCATTACCCGAGAGTTATGGGTTATGGGTGAACATGAGCACATAAATAGTGCCCCCGCTAAGACGAGCCATATAATTTACTGACTAAACCTCATCGACTTAGCTCATCGATTACCACTTCTTGTGATAAACTTTAGTTGAAGTACCCACGATATTTACATTCTTCGCTATGAGACAGTAATTGTTCCGCGCGGGAATCGGCACATATTTAAGAAGCAAGAGCAAGTTATGTTTTTACTTCCGAATTTAATAACATTTTTTTTTAAATTGTTACACTTCGCGCCAGCACAAATATATTTTTGTTTTGATGATGTTTGTTTGTGTTGTATATGAGACCCAAACCCAACACCATGCTGCTGTTGCTTTTAACTATGGCTCGCGGTTGTGTCCGGGTTTCGTGTACACGTGTTCGGTATCCGTTTCCGTACTACACGTACACGGGTTTCTGACCCGTTCTACACGTGTAGTCGTGTACACGTGTAATTAAGATCCGTGTATCCGTGTACCCGTGTACGCATGTACACGGCGGAACGGACCTTAAATACACGCGCGCCTAACCCGTCCTTCAACTACAATAGGGATGATGACACTATAAAAGAAAATCAATAAATCCAAATTTTCTACATAATGACTCAAATTCTCAATCAAATGGCAAAAAAAGTAATTCAAAAAAATAAATAATTACGTAATTATAAGTCTTCAAAGTTTTAAAAGTGGGTATTTTCTGTCGCTTTTCCGCAAAACGCACCTTTGTATTGAACGATTGTCATTTACTATGGCGCTACTCAAAGGTGACGTCACGGTCGAGTAGCACTTTCTCTCTCTAACTACGAACATTCTAACCGTTGTTGCTTCGTTATTTTTTGAGATATTTGAATAGGATTTTCACTATTTGGCATAGTTTTATGTCTTCTTTCTATTGAAGTAATAATTTTTTTTGAGTCATCATGCCTATTACAGCGACAAAACCGGCCAAGTGTGAGTCAGATTTCGCACATTTAGGATTCCGTACCAACCGCATAATTAAATTGGTTTTTTTTTCGCGCCCCACTAGTACCGTATGGGATCTCCTCTTACAACTCCATAGTTTTAACTCCATCTATTTTTTATAAATAAGCGAGGATTAAGCAAAATTAATAGATAAGTATTTAACATGTTTACAAGTCGTATAGCAATTTTATGATAGGGTGCCAGTGGCCTTTATTGACGAATAATGACTTTGTACAAAGTAGTCACGATTGGGTAGAAAATGTTTCCGATATATAGTTACAACGCGTATAACCGTGACGAACTGTGCATGTAAAACAAGTAAACATATAATTTGTTTTATAGAATGTAATGTAATATGCCTTTAATTTGTTTAACATATATGCAAGCTCTGCCGAGCGTGATTTCGGGCCGTATTCTTAGGAGTCCGGTCAGTATTTGATACATTGAAAAACGAATTTGGATAAAAGATAGGTTTAATAAAAGTTGAACCAAAAATATATTTAGAGGCAATAATTGTCAATAAACATTGTATTCAGATATTTATGACCGTAAAAATGTCATAATATCACTATATCAGCGTGATCGATTCAATAATATTATTGGACACGCCCTACGACCTTGGCAGTACGATACTTACAAAGAATAGATAACATTTTCCCGCTTGACTTCTTTTTATGTTACGCACTAACTGTAATTTATACGATAATGTGACCAAACTTGCCTACAGCTTACCTATATTGTAACTACTAACCTACATTTCGTTCGCTTCAATTACAACGAATGTCAATTAACATAGAATCACTAGAATACAATGAATATCAAATCAATTCGCTTTACAATCGTATCGTAAACGACCTTCCCTTCTGACATACAATGTTTGACTACAATAACCCACTTAAGCAGTCTGTTCTTTGTATACTTTGGCGCAGTGTAGGAACATTATCAAGAACCACGTGCCTAACATTAAGTATTAGTAAAATTGACATGGGACTAGACTCACGGACTTACCCGGAACGTTTTAGGTCATTCTACAAGAATACGGTGTATAACGCTTTCAATAGTTTCTCAAATATTTAATGACTTGTCAAGCTTTGAATATTTTTAATGTGGTTGTCTTACACGGTACAAACGCGTTACGTAAGCGACATGCAATATTTATGTGATGTTGGCAAGACTGGAAAGATAGCGTGAGTTCCGTTGGCCGAGATGGTGCTTTAACGACCTGCGCAAGCTTTTAGCTGAGCACCCTGAAATGGAAACTACTTAGTAAAATGTGTCACTAAGTAGAGTTCTTAGTTTTAGAAAGCTGTAATTGTGTTTAAAATTCTAAAGAAGCTTAAACACGGAACATTCAGCGCAAAGTTAGGTAACGTGACATTTTATAAACGAGAGTTAACATCATATGGATAAAATGGCATCTAAGCTTATGCTTACTACGAACATTGAACAGATCTCAATTTGTTCGCTGCAGTACGTAGTACGTAGTGACAAAAGGTACATAAACACAATGTTTATTTACAAAACCAGCTATTAATTATAGATTCGTTACAGCAAGTACTTATTGAACTAAATACAACTGAATATTTTACTGATTAATATAATATTGAAGTAGGTAGAGCCTAACACCACCGGTTGCCCAGCATAATTAAGAATTATTTTATTAGAGTAAATATGTATAAAGTTGGCATACATTTAACTTTTTTTCTACATTTTTTTACATTATATTGACTAACCATATATCTATAAAACTGAAGTACCTATTTGTTTATTTAATCTTTATTGCACAAATGAAAACCTTATCGTACAAAAGGCGGACTTAATGCCATATGGCGTTGGCGTTATGTATATATTTTATTTCAAATATGCATTGTTTCTTTCCCACGAACACAAATGTCCTTGTGGCTAATAAAAAATACGTTTAACTGCATTTTAACTAAGTAATTAAGCTTTTTTTTTACCTACCTACTACCTACCTCGCCTACCTACTCGCACTATACATATTACGTATATACATCCATTACGCTCTATACATATTACGTATATATGTATCCATTTGGATTGACTTTACACACTCTGTTTACTAAATGTATTATTATTTTGTACGTGTGCAATTATACCTTTACTTCCAACGACTTCAGATAAGCCTGCTTTTGTCCCTGCCTTTGCTTATTGTGCAATATAATAGGCATGATGACTCAAAAAAAATTATTACTTCAATAGAAAAAAGACATAAAACTATGCCAAATAGTGAAAATCCTATTCAAATATCTCAAAAAATAACGAAGCAACAACGGTTAGAATGTTCGTAGTTAGAGAGAGAAAGTGCTACTCGACCGTGACGTCACCTTTGAGTAGCGCCATAGTAAATGACAATCGTTCAATACAAAGGTGCGTTTTGCGGAAAAGCGACAGAAAATACCCACTTTTAAAACTTTGAAGACTTATAATTACGTAATTATTTATTTTTTTGAATTACTGTTTTTGCCATTTGATTGAGAATTTGAGTCATTATGTAGAAAATTTGGATTTATTGATTTTCTTTTATAGTGTCATCATCCCTATTACAAAGGACATTTGAATCACTCATCCTTATAATTTTTTTGCCATATATTGCTAGAAATGTGAAATGTTAAGAATTTGGGTAAAAAGCCAGTAATACTTTTTTTATACAACGACAGTGGCGAGCAAGCGTAATACAGTGCACCTGATGGTTAGCGGACACTGCAGCCTATATACGCTCGCAACTCCAGAATAGTATCCTACTTATATAAGGTTAATATATATGTGGCCTAAACACTCAACCCCTATAATCAGCATTAATAATGGGGCTCATAACGCCATTAACTCTCCTTTCGTTCAAACTAACTTATAACAATGTTAATTCTGATTTAAGCTCGAGGTGTGTTAGCAATGTGTTTTTCTTTATAAATATCCTGGTTCGAAAAAGTATCTCAAAGCCTTGACTGAAATGCGATTCGCATTAAAAAGCTTGTTTAAGTGGCGGCGGACACAGACACGGGTCCGAGCGAACAATGCCAGTTACTTCACTTTGACGTCGCTGTTGTTTTTGTGCGCTGCGTGGGCGAGTCCATTAATCACAAAGCAGCTCTGTCTAAACTAGATAAGCTTAACGGACCCTTTATCTATCCCGATCGCTCCTGACCACACCACATTTCTTATTCAGGTAATTTTGTTCCAGATCGACTTGGACTCCTTAGTACACGAATTGCCGGAATGGTTTAAGTGGGACTTGCCGCCCAAGCCCGAGACGACTACGACAGAGCAGGCGGAGGATGAAAACTTGAATATTTTTCACGACGAGAGCAACATCCAGTACTTGGATGAGTCTTACATTAACCTGCATAAAGAGGAGATCCGTAGACCTCCAAAAGAGAGTCCTAAGCCTGTTTTTGAGAGAACGGGGCCTGATAATAGGCTGGTGTCTGTCGGGGAGGTGAGCTTCGTAGTGCGCAATGAGGCGTTTGAGCGAGGCAGCCTGCGTCTCACCTGCATCGCCAGTATATACAACCTGTACGCCGCCCGCGCGGAGCTCATCTTTGATATGGAGCAGCCGGAGGTGGCTTCTGTTTTAGGTGTACGGAACGGTGCCGTAGGTGAGTTACTTACATTTTAATCATGCTATGTTTTATAGAAAGGTTATTTTTTAAAGTGGGAAGGCTGCAAGATACTCTATATTAAGTATAGTCATGTTATAAGTACCAATATCCTTTACCAGGGCGGATTTAATAAATAAGAAAATTTGGTACGTTAATCGGCGTGGGCTTAAAACAACACATATTAGCTAGTAAAATTATATTAAATGCTATAATTGACATATACGATCATAATTTGATGTGTTGGAGTGTGAACTTAATTAACACGAATCGTTAACTAGATTTAGGCTGGAAAGTTTTCATTCCAGTCCTCTCAATTTGTGAGTTGAAGCCGATAATTCTAATTGAGAGGAAATATTACTCATAGTGTTCGACAGAACAGGGCCTTGTAACTTTCCAAAGTGAGGTTTTATTTAAATTTCACATAAGTTTTAAGTTAAAGAAATTTACTATATGTAAGATTGTTATGAAATGTTCTGGTAAATTATGAAATGTTTCAAAATGCCATCACTACTCGTAGCATTTTTCTAAGGCCAGCCGCAGACAACTTCCACTCTGATAAATGAAAATGGAGAGCACTTAGCTTGGCCCGGGTTGTTTTTCTAATCCTGTAAAAAATCTCAAGTATTTTCCCTCAGAAATATTTTGATGAACGATTTGCCACAACTCGATACACCTTATTATATTATAGGTTTTGATTCTTAATCCACACCACTCTATTTCGTATTGCTTCGAAAAGCGGAAAATGTTGTTTGGAAATATTTTACTTTCATTTAGAATGTTTTCGGCTACCTATCACTGCATGCATGCGGGACAGTAGATAACAATGGAATAGCTTAATTTCATTATATTTGATAAAAATATATGAAATGCTATATGCAACGAATCGCACATAACTATATGATAACTAAATAAGTAAGCATTAGGTTTGCTACTTTAAAAAACATGACAAATCAACTCGAACGAAACGAATGGTCTAAGATGGTGGAAATTGGTGTCTTAACAACTGAACTTGCCTTTGTTTCAGATTCGAGTATCTTCAGTATATGGCGGTTACCAACAGTGCTCGGCCCGCTCCTTTACATTATGCGGTAGTCATATTTATCCTAAGTTATTAGTACAAAATCAACTCTAAGGTCTCCGTAATAAATTGTGATTCTCATTTTGTACAAATTCATCAAACATATCCAAGTGTATGAATTTATCTTCCGTTAAGAATTCCATGTTTGTTTTATATCAAACAGATCTTTTAAACTAAGTATTTAATGTTAGTCGTAGGTCACACTGGCCAAATATAGATTTAATATTAGAGTACAATTATAGATCGGGGGGGTTTATTATTGACTAGGAACCCAATGCATTTCAATAATGTAATAGTTGATACAATGTGATAAAGGTAAGATATTAAGTTCGTTTCAACGAACCCTCGTACAGACCTTCCTGCTCTTAAGGGATTGTAATATGATAGGTGCAATTAGTGGAAGACGTCTATTTCAAATGGACATCTCGTCTGTATAATTGTGTACATAGACTTTAATGTCAGGCCGTGTAACAAGGTTCATTGTAAGTGAACTGGACTCGCCTCAGTTTCTTTTGGCTGTTCTAAGCCACCCTTTATGTTCAGTAATACCTACCCGTATTAAATTTTTGGAACAATGGTAGTGAAGACTGATGGCTTAAGTGGACTCCGTAAGCATTTGATGCCAAAGCAAAAGGGAACTTTGTTTAACATTTTTAACAATGCCAAGAGCAAGCGCATCTAGCGGCGCTCATACAATTAATATTCTTTATCTCATTCATACCAAATTGTTAATACCCTAAATATACTTAATTGAATCGAGCTTTCCAGCTTTTTTGATGACGTTAGAAGTAACCTTTACTTTTATAACACGTCACCAAGCAACATACTGTTATGTTACAGTATAAATCCGCCTCAACCAATACGCCATTATTTACGATTGCGCTTGTAAGACCCCTTTTGCCGAGGCGTGGGTTACCACATTGAATTTTATGTACCTTTAATAAGTTTTTACCTAAACATGAGTTGCCTATGATGGTCTTGTTAAACGATAAGTATAGACTTTATGAATTATTGAATTCATTAAAATATGTAAATAAAAATAACAGATCTATGTGAATTAAAATAAATACATATTAGAAATTAAATGATGTTGGAATTATTGGTGATCTTTATTTGTCTCATGTATAAACACCTAACATGTCATTTTAACTATAACAAAATGATAAGCAGCAACCGCGACGCGCCTTTCTATTAATACTCGAAGTATTTGACAAAACTTGCAGCTTTATTATGCATTTCAACATTAATAAATCAATAAAACCAACAATATTTCCACTCAACCGTTGCTGAATTCATGCGCGTATTCCTTGCGCTTACAAAAATAACCCAGTAATTTTCTCTCGGAACAGTTCCTCAGCTTTAATCAATCATAGGAGGGGATTGAGTCCACAATAAACAGTAGAAATACCGCTATTATCCTCGGAGAAAATCATTTATTGAGGAGTTAGATTGTCGAGGGCAATGGATTACTCAGCTTAGTGCGAATGACGAGTCATTTTATTCACATTATTCTGTGAATCACGACTGTAATATGGCAGTCATTTAAAATAACATCAGATAATCTACCTAACCATCATTACATGGACATTGATTTAAACTTGTACGAAATTAATACATTACCTATACACAGGCCTTAATCGCGTACAATGGGGTCTACTCATGTTACAATTTATAACATAGAGTGGCTTTAAGGATAGTAAACCATCAAATTATCACAATAAATAGTAAATTATCATCATCAAATTTAAGAGTTATCCTCTTGTCGGTGGAGTATTTTCCATTTTTCCCTGTCGCACGCCAGCCCTTTGACTTCTTGATACGACAAAAATTAAATAAAAATTATATAAAAAGATAATTACTATAATCATCATCATCATCATCAGCCTATATACGTCCCACTGCTGGGCACAGGCCTCCTCTCATAGATGAGAGGGATTGGGCAATTACTATAATGAGACTATAAGCATTCGCAAAATATATATGTTTTAGTATTACAAATTTAAATTGAAAGTTACCAATAAAATTATGATTTGTCAATTAAAAAGGTATTGTATGCCAACTGTGTATATATAAACGTGATAAAACCGGAAAATTACCTATGAATCCTTTTTCCATACAATGATAATACTATCGACGTCAAGGTTAACTGACCGTAAGTAGGCCTTATGTCGGTCGCAATAAGGCTCACGGACGGTCAGTTAACTGTGTCTTCGATAGTACGAGGCTACGAAACTGTGAGGTCGCATTTATCTGTCAATCAGTAAATTGCAGCGTTTTCAGTTCTAGGCATCTATGTTGTTTTTGCCTCTCTCATTTTCGTCTTTTGTTTTGCTCTAAATGTAGAGAGTAACATTCTAACCGTTGTAGCTTCGTTATTTTTTGAGATATTTAAATAGGATTTTCACTTTTTGGCATAGTTTTATGTCTTCTTTCTATTGAAGTAATCTTTTTTTTGAGTCAACATCCCTATTACCTAGGTTCTACTACAAATTCATCGATAATTATGTAAATTGTATAAGTGCACTCATTGTACTTACGAAACGTTCTTTAACAAGCTTTACATAGATATAATAAATGCTGCTGATTGTTATATAACAGCAGTACAATTAATTGTCGTAATTGAAACAATGGAATCTCCCAAGTGCAATCAGACGTTGTTAACGGAAACGCAATCTTCCGATATTTCCAATCGTCCGAAAAACAATAAACCGGAATTATTATTTGGTGCTACAGCGGGCTCATAATGAAACCAACAATTTATTTTCCATAATTTCTTTCCATTGGGGCCCGCAACGCAAAACCAATAACAATCTGTTACGTTTTACAGTCTAAGGCTTTCGCCGGCCACTATTGTCTGCCATGTACTTTGCACGGGCGCTGTTTTCATTTACGCTCACTTTATTGGTTCGTCCAATTACGCGGCAAGCTGTCACCAGTGACTCAGTTATTCGGCTCAAAGCTTTCTATAAAATAAAAGAGTTTCAATTAAGTCTTACTTAATAAATGAACACGGACGCAAACTTATTCTAAAGGTGAATACTTACTTAGACTTGGCTTGCTTGCCTTCATTTATTAAACGCTAATATAGAAAACTCTTCAAAACCGCAAGTCTAACTTCGTAATATTTGCAAGTCACTTAGGTACTACTAAGTACTTCCTGAGCGATTTGCAAAATATTTAATTTGGCTATGTCAGGGTGCTTTAATATCAGCCGTTGAATAGATTTACAACTTTTTGTTTTCATAGCCGAGGAAATGGAAGTTTGAAACAAAATGGATAAAAGCCGACCTATGTTTTGATGTAGTTTTGTAATTCGGTCATAAACTAACGATCTAACAGAATTGATTTAGTTTTGAGTTGTAATAGTAAGATATTGTCGGTAATGTAATGAATGAAAGATTAAATAAATCTATCCTTAAAAGCAAAGTTTAAGATGGAAGGGCGCCCGATTCGAGCGAGATCTGTCTTGTGGTCGGTGCTTAATGGATAATGCCTGTAGGATCATTACTCTACTGAATCTTATTTTAACTTGTTAGTAAACAATGTCTTAGTGAAAATGTATCGTTAATAAGAAAAAATCAGCCAAAGTAACTTTACTTTGGGTGATTAGGTACATTATGTTTTTTTCAAATGGTAGGCGGACGGGGCATGGAATTGTCGCATTAGCTTCCAGTTTCTAAATTAAGTATTGAGCACTTAAGCCAACCCGGAGCCCCCTAAAGTCTATTCAAGGATGAGTGCTCTTTAAAATCCCTCAAAGGGAAGAATTAATCCACGTCTCGTTGAGAAAATTCTACGTAAATCGGTTCACAATTTAGCCTATATTTGTAATTTTACCGAGCAGCTTTATTAAATTCATTTGTCTCGCAGCGCGTTTGAATACCGCTCAGAAAATGATACTTATTGATTGGCAGACCTCTATGGATATTAAAATGTGCCAGCTCATAAAGAGAAATATGGACGGTGAAAGCAAAAAATTTCTGAACAATAAATATATACTCGTAATATGATATTAGTGAAATTTTATTTACATTTTTCTATCTTACCAATCAGTCCTGTAACGTTAAAGGGCCATAATACTGTATAATAAATATTACAGTAACATATTCAAAAGATCAAAAACCGGCCAAGTGCGTGTCGGGCCACGCGCAAGGTAGGGTTCCGTAGTCGTCTACCCGTTACATTATATGGACTAAAAAGTTCGCAAACTTATATTTACTATGTTTTTGACAGAATTAACAACATTATCTAAGGTATCAATGGAAATTGTACGAAAGTTTGCTTTTACAAAGTACATTTCTGAAGTTCGACTATTACTCGTTAACTAGTAATGTCTACTTAGCTGTGATAGTTTTCCTTTTAAATTCATCGTATTTACTACTACCATGATTTCTTTCACATGCCTAGTAGCCACCGTTTAGCTGGCAGGGGGGGGGGGGGACACTTGACCATAGCTAAAATTATCACTACAAAGCTTAATATCGCGCTAACCAATTCTTTAATCAAAAAATGCTTATAGAAACCTAATAATATTTTTGAAAGAGCTATCCAACGATACCCCACACGATGGGGTTTGGCAGAAAAAAAAATTGCACCACCACTTTACATGTAGGGGGAGGTACCCTAAAAAAAATTTTTTTTAAAGATTTTATTCTACCGTTTTGTCGGCGTCATTGATATGTATACTCATGCCAAATTACAGCTTTCTAGTACTAACGGTTACTGAGAAAAACGGGGGTCGGACGGACGGACGGACGGACGGACATGGCGAAACTATAAGGGTTCCTTGTTTACTACGGAACCCTAAAAACCGGCCAAGTGCGTGTCGGGCCACGCGCAAGGTAGGGTTCCGTAGTCGTCTACCCGTTACATTATGTGGATTAAAAAGTTCGCAAACTTATATTTACTATGTTTTTGACAGAATTAACAACATTATCTATGGTATCAATGGAAATTGTACGAAAGTTTGCTTTTGCAAAGTACATTTCTGAAGTTCGACTATTACTCGTTAACTAGTAATGTCTACTTAGCTGTGATAGTTTTCCTTTTAAATTTATCGTATATACTATTACCATGATTTTTTTCACATGCCTAGTAGCCACCGTTTAGCTGGCAGGGGGGGGGGGGGGGACCATAACAAAAATTATTAATTCAAAGCTTAATATCACGACAACCAATTCTTGAATCAAAAAAAAAAAATTAAGATTTTATTCTACCGTTTTGTCGGCGTCATCGATATGTATACTCATGCTAAATTACAGTTACTAACGGTTACTGAGAAAAACGGGGGACAGACGGACGTACGGACATGGCGAAACTATAAGGGTTCCTTGTTTACTACGGAACCCTAAAAACGGGGATCGGAATGAGAATAAAATTTCACTTTTTCTCCATAGTATAAATGTATGAGAAAAGTTTTCCTCGATTTGTGACTTTTTAGCCGGAAAGTTTTTTATGGTCCCATACAAGCTTTTGATCCTGGATAGAAATTGGATCGATTGGCATAAAAAAACAGTTTGTCAAAAATTACCTTTTTCTCGCATCCTGTATGTTTTTTCCATATATCTCTAAGCACATAACTTTGCTTGTACACCAGAATACACACCACATCGTTCCCCCTTCAAGCAACATCTTAACTAACAGCAGCGTTTAAGGCGTGTGATCATATTTACGACACAAGTTCCAGTTATCACATTACGGTGATACAATTACGTAGACTCGTCACACGTCGCGGCCGCCCGCCCGCGGGGATTACGGCTTTGGTGGGTGCGCGTGCGGTATAACACGATACATGATTCAATCGACGACTAGGTATACCCGTGTGGATCAAGATGAGGGTTCGATTGGTTCCCGGTATCCGTTCGTGGATATGTTTCAAATTTTTGTTTAAAATGGGCATTTTCAATTTATAGTGTACCTCCTATTTTTTTCGGATCTAGGTAATTTTGGGTTTTCTGACTCAGAGTCTACTACTCTCCCTAGATCTACCTAGATCCGAAAAAAAGTAGGGGGTACCTACACTTTAAAGTGAAAATGCCCAATAAGGAATGGGTGAATGAAACACAGTAAACAGTGATAGGTGCATGATATCACCCTCCAAAAAACTGATATGAACATTGCTGAATTAGAAATCTGGACGCTTAGCTTTTAGATTTGTGGTCAAAAATACAAATTTTGTCTGGGTAATATGACTGTATTAGCTGACCATTAAGGCAACTTAGTCCAGTTATTTAAATATTAAGGCGCTATTAATTTTATTTTTAAACGAATAATAATGTTTTTTTTTTCACTTTATCCACTTATGTCTAGTCGCCTGACAATAATTATGTCTAATATTATTATTTAGACAGCCTTACCGAAACAGCCTTTCTTATCAAAATAATATAATCTAGGTAATATAATCTAATAGGTATATAAGTCTAGATTTTTTATTTGCTACATATTAAATAGTATAGTAACATTCCCAAAAATCTGGGGGCACGGCAGTGCCCCCGCCAAGTCGAGCAAAAAGGTCATTCAGGCCATTTTCAACATCCTGTAATTTTGTCCTAGCTAAAGCTAGAACCTTGAATTTTCAGTAACATGTTGGGGTTAGATATATTCTCAATAATTTGTAAACTTACTAAACTTTTAACTTTTTTTTTACTTTTGAACTTTTATTTTAAGAACCCCTCAAAGTTCCTTTATTTTGCCACTGACATACTGACAGATCATCAAAAGTCTAAGGTACTTCTAGCATACCCACAAGCTCCAAATTTTAAACATAATTAGTTTTAGCCTATTAATTGCTAAAAAATCAAAAAATATTGCAATCTCAGTCACGTATCAGAGATATACAAACTGCATAAGTAAGTTTGTAATCCTATACAAAATACATGCGATTACAAAGTTATTCTATATATTTAAAACCATAAAGTATAGTCGGTGGAAATCTTGTTCTGTGGACACCCCTCCGGTACTATTGACTAAAATATAACCGACTTGGTTTAACATTACATATCATTACTTTTTTGCTGTAGAAGAACTGTGTTGCGAGACTTGCATCTTTTTACATGTAATGTTTTGATGGGATTGGATTTTTCCCGACAATAGTAAATTTATAGTACCAATAAAGCATTTTACTTGTCACGTGAGCGATATATTTCCTACGTTTTATACTAAAATGTTTCGGAAACGTCTACCCATGTCAACGCAACGGTGCCATCTCCCAAATTGCGTGCCAATGGCCTGTAGGCTGTTCATTATGAATAAATAACTATCTCGAAGAGAATTTGAATTTCTGTACCTACCTACCTATACAATTATTTTCTCAACAAATTTTGTGATGAGGATTGAAATGAGATAGTTAAACAGAATTTGGACAGTAAAATGAATGTAATTAATGTTTTGAACATTTGCGAACCAGTTTCATCAATAATTAAGCAACATAGGCAATGGTTGTATCTATATTATAATGTGGGCATGAATTTTGCTC
Organism: Cenopis cana; assembly: GCA_951800055.1. NCBI lineage: Eukaryota > Metazoa > Arthropoda > Insecta > Lepidoptera > Tortricidae > Cenopis > Cenopis cana. The sequence continues at coordinate 14,767,288 of OX637479.1, read as the reverse complement.
TCAGCTCACTACACAGCGAACGCCCGCACCGTGTGGACCCACCACCTATTAAGGGGAGGTATCCCCAACGCAAATGTCCCGCTCTAACACGCGTGAGTTTATAATTAACCATCCCGCTCTCTACGCAAGCTCTGCGCGCAGTTTTGTAAATATTTAGCTATAGTCATTAAGCCAATCATTCTATCAAAGCAAACCCTGCGAATTTGTCTATAACTATTTAGGATCTTTAATTGAGTACAAAAATAAAACTTTAAATATCAGTAATATAGCCGTAGTATTGAAAATACATTCCAAAAAGGGGTAACTTCGCGATTTTTTTCTGTCGAGTGAAATTCATCAGGTCATGTAACTGACTGCGATTTTGACTAGACAAGATCCTTATGTAACACATATATTTTTTTTAGATTTTAAGACATTATATTCTATGTCTCAGATGGTTTTTAAAAACTCAAAAGTGGTAATACACGGCCTTAATTTAAGATATACTGTACGGTTGTAATCGTCAAAATGACGGCCAGTGCAGATCATAGTAAGTAAGTTTTACTTACACAATAATACAATACAAATATTCTTTGTACGAAACCAATCCAACTTACCTTAGTACCTTACCTTTACCTACCCAATGAAGCAAGGCAAAAATTGCATTTTAATCGCATATGCGGCGCTTGCGAACCGCTTGCGCTTGCTAAGGTTAAGCAACGTGGGCAGCGGTCAGGACTTGGATGGGTGACCGCTTTGAGTGGTTACTAACTGAGCGCTCCCGTGCTTTGGAAGGCACGTTAAGCCGTTGATCCCGGTTGCTGTCTATGGCAGCGGTCGTTAAGCCAAGTTGGAGGCCTTCGGGCGGCTTGAGAACTTCTAACAGTCAAGTTGCCCACTCACTTGACAAAGCCTAATCCCAATAAGGTCTAGTTTCCCCTCGGGGTTGGAAGGTCAGATGGCAGTCGCTTCCGTAAAAACTAGTGCCTACGCCAAATCTTGGGATTAGGTAGCGGACCCCAGGCATCCTTCAGGATGCAACTGTACTGGGATAACGCTAGGAGGATGATGATGTATAAATATGGTCATAAAAATAAATCTTTAGTTATGATACATACAAAGGATCATGTTATATTAGCTGCCAGGCTCGTCTACCTCCATCTGATCCGTCGTATCGTATATTCGACTTCATACCTGCCTAAATTGAAGAAAAAAGTATTTCGACTTTGAATACGGCCGACTGCGATATTAAAACCTCCTTTCTATGAAATTAAATTTATAGGTCCGCAACAATAACGGAGTCATTACAAAAGTAAATTGAAGTTACCGACACAATCGCTAGATGGCGCAATAGCGTACAAGTTGGCAAATTGGATTCGCGCCCTGGGGACGGCGGGCGGCGACGTCGGCTAATCACGTTCCCATCGAGCATCACACGCTGCGACACGAAAACTTGTTTATAATGCTCAATGCATATCTTATCTATAACTCAATTAAGTTTGCACCTTACTGGAATGGAAAATCATCGAAACTAGTGGCAAACTTAACACAATCAAATTTTTGCTTCACTGACTTTTCATATAAATTTACATATATATATATATATAATGTACTAGAGTTTGTCCGCGACTTCCTCCGCGTAAAGCTGGCGTAAAGTTACTTACCTTTATCCCTTCGACGGATGATTTTTGGGATAAAAAGTTTTCTATGTGTCAATTCAAGCTACAAATTCGTTGTAGGTAGGTACATCCAATACAATTCGTTCAAACGTTTAGTAACAAACATCTAAACTTTCGCAAATTAGAATGGTTTTTAGATATATAATAGCGTTTTTTTTATAATTCCGCTATTTTAAATAATGTGTTGAAATATAATTTTCTTTTAGATATATTTGTTTTGTATGACGTTAAAAGTTTAAAACAAGAACTTTGTGCGCAATATCTAGATTAAATAATATATGTCTTTGACCAAAATACTTCCGTGACCACTCCTAATCGTATTAACGCAGATGGAAATGCTTTTATATACTTATAAGTATATAAGACAAATAGGTAATTTAGAAAAACAAAATAAAAATAATAAATACCTAATAAACATAAAATCTTAGATCTCCGACTTGATTTAATACTCAATCAAGAAAATCGCATCAGGCTCGTTTAATTTAATTCATCGCAGATGCAAGTTAAATATTTAAACTTAAAGTCCCTTTGAGAATCGAGTAATCAAGTTTATACTAAGAAGATTGACTCCCGAATAAATATCTCTCTCTATCTCTTAGAGAGTAATATTCTTAAATTAATTTAGAATATTTAGATAACGGATAGATATTATTATATAAAAGTCAATTTACGTTATGATCGTCACATAATATATCATAACGGTGTATTAAAATCTGGGCAAACCTACAGCACTTCTGTTTCATTTGAGTCACATTGCATACATACTCGTTTATTTTTTAGTTTAATAATGTTTAGAGCGCTCACGCCAATGAAACGATTTTAATTCAGTAGGTAGACTTTGTTTACAAGTTTACGCTTTCAGTAAAAATTCTATTGGGCACAACAGAATTTCCGCCATCACGCACGAGCGACGCAGAGATGAATGCTGGCAGCATACATAAAGAACTAGGTACCTATTCCCGCGGTCGCCTTATGTGCCAGAAAAAATAAAGCGAAACCTTCACAAATAAAACAAAAGCAAAAGTATATTTCACAAGTAAATTGCAAATACGTCGCTGTCACAAAGTTTTGTAAGTTAATTTTGGTCTTTGATTTAAGTGCTTTTGCGTATTAAGAGAGCTTAATTGAATCCGGCTTGATTGATGTAGGTATTCGGCTCGGATGCAATCGACTGCGTATACGTAGTGTCCGCAGTGCGACTTGCTTAAGGTGCCTCTGTAAGGCACGAGTGAATAGACATTTTGGGGGGTTTGCCGAGAGCAATCCCATTAAAAAAAAATAGCGATACACGACCACAAACTTCCAGCAGCAAGTTGCTTGTTCGTTCAATGATCTGTGTTGCCAATAGTCAGAACTCAGGAGCTTAAAACTAAATAAATCCAAACTTCCCAGTTGCCACTCGGCAGGCCGACTCAATCGCTGCAATGTTATTTTTGCAAACGTATTTCAGTGACGTATTCTCATTTCGAGTTTAGTTGCGAACAAGCGTTTTGTTTGAAAACGCAGCGAAGGTTCCTATTGTTGTTTTTGAAATAGGGTTTTCACTACTGTGCATAAAGTTTAATAAAACGTTAATAAAAAGTGTTGAGTGGTAGGTATGTAAAATTGAGTGTGGAAAATATGAACTCTCCATGCATAGAACTTAAGGAACAGGGATGTTACTAGTACAAAAGAATGTTCCTAGTTATATATAAATAAAAAATAAATATAAAATTTCATATTAATATTGTCAATCATTTAATACGGTAATTGATTAACACTACACATCTATTTCCGAGATTGCACAATGGAAAAACATTATACAATAGCACTAGGTAAGTGTGTGTAAAAAGGGGGCCATTAAATAAACGTATTGAATTGGAATCGGTTAGATATTTGTGGTATTATATAATACCACAAATATTACCAAGCTATATAGCCAAGCTGGACGTTTAACACCGAGACGAAATTTACTTTAATTTAAAATTTAAAGTTACACGGGATTTTTTTGATTCCAAATGGGATTGCTTTTGGGTAGCATTGGGTAGCATCTAGCCAAGCATACAGTAAATAGGCATCTAGGGAAGCAAACAAGCATGCATGCAAGCAAGCGAGCACACATGCATGCATACAAACAAGCAAGGAAGCATGATTTATATGGCGCATAAAAAAAAACCTAGCACCAGAACTGAACCTAACAACATTAGAGTCGATTTCGCCCGGTAGCCAAGTTTGTTTGGTTGTAGCTTGTTGTAAATTTTGACACTGGGGATACAATTTTCTATGTAATAAAAATTCCGGGAACCAAAACCTTCGTTAAACCCAATTTTTTTGCAAAGGCGATTCAATGAACCACAACGATTTTCGGTAAAATTGAGATGGATGGCAAATAACATTCTGGCATGTGATAATTATGGGGTGACAATAATTATGGAGAATGAGGTTATTAGAATTGATATTATGGGAAACAAAGATTCTGGCATGCTTATGATTAATATGGTAAACAATGAGTATGGTATACGAAATTATAAGAAACAAGATTATGGCAGTTGAACATTAAAGCAGATGAAATTCGGGCAAATGAAATTCTGGCAAGTAAGAGTATACCCAACATAAACAATTCCATTTCGATACATTGTATTGGAATAGGCCCCATTTAACAATGGTATATGTAATGGATTACAATTTCATAAAAAAATTACATCATAATGCCCCAGTTCACCCTCATCAAAATGAAAGCTCGTTTGTATTTGTTAAGAAGCATATTTAACATAAAGCCCTTAAAATATAATAATGTTTCGCTTTGTATTATAAATTGCTAAAATGTAATTCGAAATTTGTAAATCATTATACTAAGAAAGATTTGCTTTATGTTATAAAGGTACATTCATAATTTTTTAATTCACCTACTCAACTAGTAAGCAAACTGATTTAGGTGTTTCTTACATTAAAGTAGCAGTTTGTAATATTTAAAACAGTGAAGTTAAGTTGACAAATACTCGTACACAGTCAAGGAAATCGAAACAAGTACCTTTTTTCCTCATGTTATAATGGCAATATCACGCGCTTTGGTAAGCAGTAAAAACATAATATTGCCATATTTTTCATTCATGCCCCACTCCGCCTTTTCACACCTCAACTTTTCTTCTGATAACAAAATAACTTCAGATATTCACTTTATTGAATCCTTAAAGAGGAGGGGTAGGGCAAGCTCTCTCCATACAAACTTTGTGCAGGATTTTCTTCGTTTGTGTTTGCATTAAAGTTATGATTTTTGGTCAGTATGGTTATTTTTCTGTTAGCTACTTCGTGATGTGATTTTTTTCATTGATGTTACTTCTAATTTTTTTCATTTTTTTAAAAAATTTGAACATTTCCACATCACTTTCTTGTCTAATATTTATATCTAAAAAAAAATTACATTCGTTAGTGCCAAAACCTACGAATAAAACGTGCACAGAGTTTGTATGTAGAATGCCTTGCCCACCCCTGCGCCTTAAAAGGCCTTACAAGTTTAAATTTTTACTTATTTCAAATTTTGACAAAAGTATTGATACTACCTACCAATAAAGTGAGTATAGGACACGATGATTTTATTAAAGTCTCAGATAGACTTAACATTGCCCTTTTTTGATTTTATTGTGTGTAGTAGAATTTAAGCGGGAAAAAGCAGTTTTTAGCTCGAAAATGGTCGATTTGGAGTGATGTTTGAAACAAAATATCTTAATGAAGAATGCAAGAAATACATTTAAAATTTATCTCATTAGGTCGCAATAGTACTGTTGTTCTAGATAGTAACATTGATAAAATGTCAAGAAACTTGTCAATTAAACGGAAAATGGGCTAAATAAATGAACATTTTTTACCTTATAAGGGAAGGACATAGGGTACTTTTTGTCCCTGAAATCATCTTCCTTTAAGGGGTGGAAGTTTGTATGAACGAGCGATGTGAAAGTAAGCGCCTGATATTAGTTAATAGCAATTACTTCAATCTGCCGCGATAAACGAGTTCCACGCGGACGAAGTCGCGGGCAATAACTATAACAAAATTTGTTTGTTCACTTTATTTGTTAAACAAATAAAATGAATATCTGAAGTTATTTTGTTATCAGAAGAAAAGTTGAGGTGTGAAACGGTTGAGTGGCGCATGAATGAAAAATATGGCAATATTATGTTTTTACTGCTTACCAAAGCTCGTGACATGAATAACAAGCCCTGTTATCATGATGCGAATAAATATTCGCGAAAACGAGGGAATATTTGAGAGTAACAGCCAATATAACCGATATGGTTTACATAGTAAACATTATTGTGTGTGTACTTAACTTTCGTACTAGGTAGTATTTTAAAGATGATTACTCGCTCATTGTAAAACCATTCAGTTCATTCAGCAAAACATCATCTGAGGCGGCTCTCACACTGACGCGGTTTCCAGGGGGCCGATTTTTGAGTGTCGAACGCTCGATGTTCAAAGACGTTGTTCGGTAACGACGACATGACAGTAGGCAACAAAGACAGTGTACGGTAGTGGATAAGGGTCATGGTCCGACATAAAACGCGATCATTCTGGCTAGGCTGATTGACACTTAGCTTTTTAAGTTGAGATAAAGTGAAAATGTTCAGTGAATCAGATGTAAATGCAAATCTTACTTCCCTTATTACCGCCGATGACCAGTGCCCGTGTGATGGAAGCACCTCGCAATCCATTGACCACCTCATAAAACATTGCCCAAAATTCACGAAGTCGAGATTCGATCATGAAATCATTTGTCATAATCTCAGTATAGAACCATACAACCTCCTAGACCTCACTCAAAAAGAAACTACCTTAACCTCATTTTGCAAACTCATCACCACAATAGTCAATAACCTAAAAAAGTTTAACGGTACATAGTCCACGCCACAAATCAGTTTTTCCTCATCTATCATCATTTTCATCTCTCATCTTTTATTAACGCCCAGAATCACCAAATTCAGTCAGAAATCATTTCATCAAGTTTTTAAGAATTTAGCCGCCCGTACCCTTCGCGGGGACTAAATTCAGGTAGGCACAGCTTTAAAAAAAAAAAAAAAACTTCCCTTATTAAAACTTTCCAATTTATGGGTTTGTTTGTTGAGACCCTTTAAACAATAAAAGTTATAAGTTTCTAGGTAAGCTCTCAATAATGGAGTAGACAGAGATTGAGAGCGCGCATCCATCACCCTGGGTCGCCAGTTTAAGACCAGTTTACACAGTACAGTAACTCAATTGATTTTTAATATAGATATGTGGCTAAATTATAAGATGGTGATGTTTCTATTAAAATAGACATGCTGGCACAAACAGTGATTATATGCTCACCGGCAGAAAATTTGGCCCAAATTAGAAAAATGCATTTTCATATATTAAACATTATTTAATTTATTCAATTTCATTATTTTTTATTTGTAAGTTAGGTAGTTTATAATTTTAGAGTTTAGTTTTTATTTATTGTCTTTGTTATCATTATTTTGTACCTTAGATTTTAGTTAATTTTTTCAATTTATAGTTTGAAATCACCAAAAGTTATTGGGTTTTTTTTTCTGCCAATGAGTGTATATTAATTTTAAGTATAACTATATTTTGTTAATGCTACACGTATTTGAAATGTTGAATATTTACTGTAATTTGATAACAGTATGGATCATTGCCAATACAAGTAACAGATACTGACATATTTTTAAATAATTATTGCCATGTTTATGGCGATACGTGGAACCGAAAATAGCAGCAGACCATTATTACATCATAAACAAAAGCGTAAGATATATATTATATTTATAGATAAGAAATACATTTTCCTCAGTGCCAACAACAACATGATGCCAACTCGCTTTGTGTAAACCAGGCTTTACTTAGGCAAGTAAACGTACCCGGCACTAATTTAAGTTAAAACAAAGAACAGCAATAGACCGATACTTACCGTACGGTTCGCAATATAAATTAAACGTTACTGCTATTTGCAAAGTCTCTCCCATTATGTTTTGTTAATTTTGTTTCAAGGATTAGTCTGGATGAATGCGCTGTGGACATAACTCTGATTATCTGATAGATTGAAAGAACTGATAATTTAACCTTAATTTAAATTTGAGTATTGCGGCCTTCAATGAACATTCGTGCTAAATTTCATCAAAATTACCAACATTTCGAGGTTTTGCTATTTCGACTGGGTTATTTATTCCAACCGCAGATTTCAGCTCAAATATTTTCAATTTGAGTTTTGTTCCACATTTCAGTGCAGTAGATATAAATTCGATACATCACAAACAAATACATTATTCATTGTTCAAGTACGTCTTCCTTTCTCATTAACTTTATCAGCTATCTCGTCCATAAAATAAGGAAAAGTGAACAACTTCCAAGTTGCGGTAGAAACATGAGGAAGTTCCGTTAAGAAGCTTCTAAATATTCGTGCAAGAATAAAAGGATGTAACAAGTGTGCTATTGGTGAATGCGTGTGAAATAGATAGGGTAATTACGTTATCTGTAACTGCTTACCTATATGACAGAATTTAGTATTGGTACCTTCATAGTAAACCTGAAAAAGAAGATAGCTGGTCCGAAAAACGAAGTTACGAATTCGTTGACCGTCGGAGGGTATCAAAATAACCCAATTTTTTTTAGCGATTACATTTTCTACCAAGGTTATATATTCATTTAGAATAGCCCAAGTAGTTACTTGAGCATTGTAAATGTGTCTATTTAAGTCGACTTCCTGATTTGTCGGTGCGGAGGTGGTAAGACATGGGAAAACTGTCAAATGTCAGTGTCAACTGCCAGTTGATTCAATACCGCTTTTTACTGCGCCCCTACTTTTAAATGAGTGCTTCCTGACTGGCACGAGATGCGCGGTAGCGGGGCGATATGTGAAGTTAGTACTGGACCGCTTCTGCGCATGATACTACGCAAATGTAATATTGACAATAATCCGTAAAGTGGAAATCTTTGCGACGTCAGTAAGTCGCCTTACACATTCACTGGCAGGAACCAGCCTAGCGATCTCTCGGTTTGTAGACGGGATACGCGTCTACTTGGCTTAAGCTTGGCAGAAAAAGTATTTAGGCTTTTATTGTTGAACAAATCCTTCAAATGTTCTGTCTGCAAAACTAAATTTCAAGTTGCGTTGCGTGTTATTGAAACCACTTTGTTACTAACAAAAAATAAGTTTGAACAAATTACTCAGAGGATAAAGTAAAAGAGGGGCTTACTGTAATAAATACTAAACGGGTTGAAATACATATTTTAGTCTCATGAAAACTTAAGCTTTTACACAATCAAGTATTGAATTATGTTGGCTTTCGCAATGTTAACCTACTCTAGAATAATAAGATTGGTACTTTCAGTAGATTATCTGAAAAAAAGTACTGTGTACCTCAAGAAACGTAAAAAACACAAAAATACTTCCAAATTGATGACAATATATTATTGTTATCAAGCACGATTAAGGATGATTCACGCTAGACCGTTCCGTGACCGGGCCGGCCCGTTTTCTAATACTTACAAGAAATCGACGGCCGTCGTGCGTCCGTCGATTTCTTGTACCTAGTACAAAACGGGCCGGCCCGGACACGGAACGGTCTAGCGTGAATAACCCTTTAGTTACAGTCTTTTAACTGAACCTGTATCTAACCCGGTAATTACGTCTGTGTATTTTTTAGCCGAGGCTAGCCGAAGTTATCTCATGGAGTATCTAAAGAAAACTAATTTAATGTGAAAACACTATTACCGGCTAAATAAGGAGTTTATTTACTGTCAAGAAACCTACATAATAATTGCAACGAATTTTTAAATTTTATTCAGTTTCCACTTAGACCACTTTCATTCTTAATGATATACTGAAAAGATGAAGTTTAGTTATTAGGTACCTTAATGCTCTGAGTCTGCCATAAGCCAGTAATCAAACTGGACTTACTACTACTGTGATTTACGTATTACTCCAGACAATACTAAGGGTACACCTATGTCTAAGGCCAGATTTGACCACAAAGGCATAACTTAAACTTAAAAATTAAATGGAGTAAGTGCTCTTAGTAACTCACCTTACTTAACCATTGTTTCTTGGTGAAATTGATACTCTCATCTCATTGCATGCCTCGATTAAAACGCGATTGGACCAATGGCGTAAAATACACTATCAGAAATCGATCAGTCTTTTAAAGGCTGTCAAGCGATAACTCCCGCGTGATTGATACAGCATCCTAACCTATTCTATCCTCTTTAAAGTGCATTACTGCGTAGACATTCCTGGAGTGGGGGTGCTGAAGATTGCCTAATGGTTGCTAATGGAGAGAAATGTTATGTAAATAAAAAGCGATAAAGTACATAAACGTACTATTTATTTATCGTATGGCATTTATTTCGAACCGTGAGATATAAACGTTCTATAAGATCCAAAAAAAACACTGCTTTTGTAATCAGATAATAATGTAATGACTAATGACATTTTATGCTTTATATCTCAAGACTCAATTTCATTATTTAATTTTGAAAATTATTTAGGGATGCACGTTAGAGACACGTTAGTAATTATATATTTCGATGAGCAAGCTTCTTGGTCCTCAATAGATCGTTCAAATTTTCACTCATAAGTTTGCATACATATACAGCTTAATAGCTTAATACCACTTGTCAAAATTATACTAGTAATAATGACATCACTTAAGTACAGCTATAACGGTTACAGCTTATAACTTTAATCAAAATTGCAGACACATCCTTCAACTTCGTCAGTAAACATACGTATACAGTTTAGCATAATTTTATACGATATAAGTACCTAGTGTAGTTTCCGCTTTCAATGTTCCAAGAAAGACGTTTTCAAACAATGTGTGCAAGAATGAGTTTATAAGTTTAGTAGCAAAAGTAAGTCTGCCTGCAGGTGAATTTTCGGTATTCCTTTGATTGGCCTAAAACTGTTTGCCTAATTTCAGTTCGGCTAACAACTTTTACTATAATGAATTGTTTGTCTAGACAATTTGTATAATTTAGTTTTTCATAATTGGGTCATTATTCGCGCGTCTTCATCCGCCTCACTTTCGTGGACAAGTTTTTGACGAATGGGCTGTAGATTTTGGTGGTATTTCTGAGTTAGGTGGTAAATGTCCCGTACTTTTATCAGAATAACTGAGAACGACATTGAAATCTTTATCCAAACTCAACAAAATAGTGACCACGAAAGTGATTTGAAACAAACGCTCCAATGACCCAGTTATTAGTTTATCGAAATATGTTTAGCCTAAATGACCATTTTCATAAGTCTCATTTAAAAAATCAGTTTGTCGATTCTTATTTTAACTAATCTTCATATAGTCGAATAAAGTTTTTACTTAGATTATTTTTAGGCGTGAATGATTGAACTGTTGAAGTCATTATTCCCGAAACTAATACAGGTTTAGACAGTGTTCGGCTTAACAATGATTAGAGTAAATACAAATGTATATTAGACATAATAAAATTATGTCAATTACACAGTATACAAAATAAGATTATACAAACTAAACATCAGGTACTTAAAAGGTTTGTTTTAACGGGTCTAACGCGATATTTATTTATTTATTTTTTTATTTTTATTATTTATTTATTTTTATTTATTTTTTTTTTTTCGAGTCTACCCCTCACATTTTTGTTAACTTTTGTAGGGTAGTCAAATGTTGTGTACCCATATCTCCGTTGACAACTTGCTGAGACGACAGTCATATCCGCGACCACGGCCGGTGAAACCCGTGTCGAAACGTCGGTAAAAAAAAAAAAAAAAGGTAAATACATAAATATCGCGTTAGACCCGTTAAAACAAACCTTTTAAGTATGTTTACAAAGCGCGAGAGTTTAAAGTGTTAAACATCAGGTGGCTGCAAATTAGGAGAATTAAAATTATGTGAAGTTATGATTATACAAAATGATTTCATTCAAAAGGAAATTAGATAAAGCGAGCAGTTATGCCAAATAATTTTACTTTAATCTGGAATTAGGCAAACCGGAATTAGGCAAAAAGTAATTAGGCCAAACAAGGGTAAACCAAGAAAAACTCCCCTGGCACATGGCGCATTCGAGCTTTGTAAAGATATACAGACTTAAAAAGTACCTAGGTATCACATTTTCTTAAAAGACTGGGTAGAAGAGCCTAAGAATAAGCTAACACGCTATCACAGCGAGAGCTCTTGAGGGTGAGCCGGCGTCTACTTTTTTGCCTTAAACAGGCCACAAAGTGCTCTCGCGACTTGCGACCCTGCGCTTGCAGTTAATGCGTTTATTCAAATATCGTACGAGACATGGAGTTGCCTTTTTGTGTCTGACTAAAAATTGCCTCCAAAATTTTGTTCATTGCAATTGATAGCCGTGTTTAATTTGTAAATCTATATGCCTAATAGGTATATACGTACATAGGCATTGCATATGTATATAGAACATAGTAATGGGTACCTACTCAATTGTTTCTTATTTCACCCTATATAAAATACAAAGTTATCTACATATCAAAACTAAGCATTTTCACGAAAAATTTAAGGTATTTGTGCACAAAAGAGATGTCTCATGTCAGAATTCCCGTAACTAACATATACTGACGAGGAAAAATAACGGGCACACTTTGTATGGAAGTTCCATAGAAAGCGTACACGTTATTTTTGCTCTTATTTATGACAGATAACTACGCAGTGCTACGCTGGTTCAATTCAAGAGGACACAGATTTATCTACTAGCTAAGCTTCATCCTCAGGTAGATTCAATGTTTACTATTGGAAAACATACCCATATATAGAGTTTTTTGGAAATTATAGGAAGAATATCATAAATGGAAGAAAATACTTGCGCAAACGTTAAATATGTCTTTTTCGCGTTTCGTCATCGTGACATTTGATTTGGCAAGGTATATGTCAAAATATGATTTTACATTCACTAAATTAAAGTTAGCTAACCATTGATGTCTTGTTACTATGTATGTACCTACCCAACAATTATAAAATATCTTTATTTATATTTTTTACTCTGTCTACTTTAAAACCCTAACCACAACCTTATTTTTGAATTTGCGAAAGAAAAGTGGGCAACTTTTCCAGGAGCAATACCAATACCGATTAGCGATACCGCATTCCATATTCATGTGCCGACATCAATCATCATTACTTTTTACGGACGCGGCGCGTGATTGGCGGACGATTTAAGGGTAGGGCTTTCGAATGTAAAAACATTATCGTAAATAGTGATTTAGCCGCTAGCTACCGAAATATTTAAAATTTATTATGAGTACAATGGAACCATTTCCAGGATGGTTGTGTCCTGAATAATGAGAGAACACAATAAAGGTGGCCACAGGAACTACTAAACTACACAAGATAAACCCATCGTGTTTAGTCTTATTAGAACCGTCACCACGAGTAGTTGATGACTATTGAAAAGAAGTACCTACAGTCGGCAATAAAAGTTTGTACCAAAAATAAAACTTTTGAAAGAATTTTTTTTTGGTTTATGATCTTGAATGAAGGTCATTTAGTTGGCTACAACTTTATCTCCCATTAATTTCCCCGTAGATACCTCATTATTGATATTTTGGTCGAAAATTCCCCACTTTTCGGTTTTTCAGGAATAACTCAGCGCGCGTTTATTTTAAACTTCTGCAAATCTGGGTAAATACTATCTACTTAGGTGGACCCAAACAACATACCAAAAATGCAAGTTTACCGCAATTATTGCAATTTCGAATGTAACATATGACAGGCCTAATATTCCAGGCACCATAATGTACCTCGTTTCAAGTAGCTTTTACAAAGCTTTTAAAAGCATACCCTTAAACGATTGTGATTCGAACAATACTAGCATCCCATAATCGAATGACGTAATTGAAATTATGTAAGGGAGTTTACTTGTAATAAGTAGTATCAACAAAACAGTCACGCGCCCCAACACGCAATGCGAATACAAATAATCCATTCCGACGTGCATCATTCTTGTTTGCTTTACTGAATATTTTACTTTTGATGTAATTTTCATTTCTGATGGCGTCGAAAATTTTATTCAGTGGAAGCACGGAAACGCTCTGTTTGTGAAATATTAAACAGAATTTGATATCTAAGAGTTTGATTCTGCAAAGTGCTCGGCAATTTATTCCAGTCACACTACGGGAATAAGCGTTCTCTTAATGCAGAATCGATGCAATGGTAATTTAAGTATAATTTCCGTTTATATTACAAAATTACTAATGTTATTATCATCATCATCAGCCTATATACGTCCCACAGCTGGGCACAGGCCTCTTCTCATAGATGAGAGGGTTTGGGCAGTAGTCCCCACACCTTATATTATAATATGTCTCAAATACGAGTATGCATGTAGCAAATTGATCTTAAATTCGTAATAATACTAGCAAAAGACCCCAAAGCCGTACCAAAGCTTGAAGTTATATTTTATAATTAAGCATCATCTAAATTTATTTAAATAAATTGATAACTTACATTAGTTATTTTTATTATTTTCGTAAAATATAAAAAGGTATATTGTTAAAAAGAAAACTTTAGCAAATATAACATCCTACAAAACTGAAGGCTAAAACTAGACGGGTTTACAATAAAAGGACCAATTGGATTTATATCCGTACCATAACTAATAGTCTTTAACGTCAACGAAAGTAGCTAAAATATATAGAATTTTCTAAAAAATGAATGTATAAAGATTGATTCAAAGTTTGCCTTTCACGTGAAAAACGGGTGAATGCTCAATACTTTTGGGCAAGGCTGTAGGTACATAAGGTAAACGTCCCTGTGCTCGACACTGACCCAAATACATGTCACTATCAATATTATATCATGATGACAGAGGACCAATATTATAGGTGTCATCTATTGGGCACTAAGATGTCGAGCATTGGGACGTTTACCTTTTTTTATTACTCACAAAACAAGTGCTATAGTACCTACATGTATAAAATATGTCAATCAAAGTATTAGTTTAAGGCTGGGTATTACCACTTTCGAGTTTTTTAAGCCATCTGAGTCATAGAATATAGTGTCATAAATTCTAAAAAAATATGTGTTACATAAGTATCTTGTCTAGTCAAAATTGTAGTCAGTTACATGAACTAATGAATATCACTCGGTAGAAAAAAATCGAAAAATTACCCCTTTTTGTATTGTTTTTTCAATTTTGTACTCAATTAAAGATCCTAAATAGTTATAGACAAATTCGCAGGGTTTGCTTTGGTAAAATGATTGACTAAGGGTCGGTTGCACCAACATACGAACACAGGCCGGTCATCGTCAAATATGGCGCCGCCAGCTGTCATCCCATAGAAACTTGACAAACTTTCCATACAATCAGATTTGACGAACACCGCTTACGATTACAGACGGTTTGGTGCAACCCAGCCTTAATGACTATAGCTAAATATTTACGAAAACTACGCGCAGAGCTTCCGTAGAGAGCGGGATGGTTAATTACAAACTCACGCGTGTTAGAGCAGGACATTTGCATTGGGGAAACCTCCTCTTAATACATGTACGGGACATCATCCTAACCGACCCCGACTCATTCATTTTAACAAACTCAACATCATTTTCCACTTAAGTACAGAGACTAGGAGAGGTACACCTCTGCGGGAGACAATACTGTTCCCGTATAGGCTTACATAGCCACACCAGAAAGTGTTCGCAGGTCGCTGCATAAATCGTCTGATGTCTTCTACGTCTGACGTCTAAAGACGTAAAGGCCATTGATGATGATGACAGAGACTAATTTCATAACTCAACCAGTCCGTGTCCGAGGAATCTAGCTATTATATAGCTCCTATTTATATCACCAGCAAACGGTACAAAAGACGTCATAATCTTATGTCAGCAATTGTGATCGTTTGAGTAAACAAAGCTGGATGATCTTGGAATTAGCCACGCATTTGCGGGGAATTAAAATAAACGTTTCCTCTCGGCTGGCAACGTGAGCTCTGCTTTAAAGAGGGTGATTAGACCTCACGTGCTCTCAAAATTGCCTCTATACAACGCGACGCACATCCTCACGGCGCGTGTTACCTCTTACCCGCCGTCGCAACGGCTGTAAATGTATCACACTACACAGTTAAAAATCTCGGTTTCCAGAGGCAACGTAGCGACAGTTGTGTGAGATTACATGTGTGATTCTAAGTACTTATATACTTAGATGGGGGATGAAAACAAAACTAAGAGCATACGGAATGAAGGAAGTGGCAGTCTTGTTCGAATGCTGTAATGAAGAAAGGTTTTGTTGTTTGAAAGCATAAAATGATAAGTATTAAAAGAGAACTTACTTGAGTAGGTATTCAGAAAATTAAGGAAGTAAAAATCTGTATACAATAGCGTTAGTTGATTGTATATAAATGACAAAATCGAGTATTTCAAAATGGCTACTTTTGAAAATAAATTGAACCAAAAATTTATAATAAAAAAAGAAGCATAAACTTTTATGTATTTTACTTTCTTTAACAAACCTTTTGCTTGTGTCCGAACATCGAGAATTTCTACCAACGCGGTCCATCGTTTAAAAATGAATATATCCCGATTCGAAATCGCCAATAGGTCGCCAGCAAAAACCCGTGCTCACAAAATGTGCAATTGTATTGTCGGGGGCAGATTTGAAATTGAAAATAGCAGTCGGAGCGCGGTCGTTTATTTAGGCGAGTGCTTTGTTCTAATGCAACGGGCTGGCCGCAGGTACCTGGCTAATAGATTGTCATCGTTGGCTGAACTAACTTACGCCTGAGCTCGGCGATTGTGTCAGAACGCTTCGGACACGAACGTTGAAACGTTCCAACTTATTTAGATAATGCGGAGTCTGGGTAGCAAGCCAACAGAGAATATTAGGTGTTCTTACTATGTTTACACTACGGTTTTACAAAGGCTTCGCATAGCCGTATACAAAAGCAGATAATTTAAAGGAATTAAACGAAATCACAAACCAAACTGCGAACAGGTTAGGTTACCCAGGGATTTTGTTTTAAAGAACGGTCCTTAGGCAAATAGAAACATCGGTGAGTAGTAAAATAACAAAACTTCTAATATCATAATAATCATGCGCGTTAACAAATCATTGCCATAGTGAATTCAGAGTTAAATTTCCAAGGTAGACCGAGGTAAAATTATAAGGCTAGATGACGCGAGATGGCGGCAATGCAAGAGGTAGGTACATATTTTTTTAGGTAGGTATAGTAGGGATACCTAGGGATTGCAGACAGAAGTTTGTATACAGGCGACTGCAGCTGACTGCACATTACGCTATTCACGTATCAATTACGCTGTCCTCAGCCTCAATCAGTTACACAAACACATGATCATTCAAACATGCATAGCATACCTTATGATCTCGCATATTTCAGTACCCCAGACTGCATTTAGGCATGAAATCCGTACGAGATAAAGTCACTGACGATTAAATTTATAAAAACATCTTTGTCCCATTGTAAAATTATACCAGAAAGTACAACTCGGATAACAAGAGGCGGTTATTGCTACAAAACATTTTGTTCTTTTATAATTCATTCTGAAGCATCCACTCCTGGTCCCTTTCACCCTTTTTTATAAAACGAGAATTATCCATTATGTCATGCTCTGGGGACATTTTCTTGACTGTGCTTACTTGTACCGAGAAATACATATTATTTCACTTCTACACCCTTCATGGATGTCCGCTGAAATTACTTTGCTCTTTAAAAAAGGGGACGCGAATGATATAAACAACTACAGACCCATAACGCTAACAAGTAACTTGTATAAAGCTTTCATGAAAACATTGTTACGACGAATAACTTACCTGCTCGATCAGGAACAACCAGTTGAACAAGCAGCATTCCGAATCGGATTTAGCACTATGGATCATCTACACACAATGCAGCAAATTTTCGAGAAAGTAAATAGAGTATAAACACCCAATTTATCTAGCTTTCATAGATTTTACGAAAGCTTTCGACTCAATAGAGCAATAATGAAAGACGGCATCAACTACAGTTACATTAGTCTCCTAAGTCTCCTTAGCCAAATATATAAAGGAAGTACGGCACGAATAAAATTGGATCAACTGGGACCAGCATTCCCTATTAATCGAGGAGTAAAACAAGGAAACTGCATGTCACCAAAATTATTTAATTCAGTACTAGAGCATGTATTTAGAAACCTAGCCTGGGAAGACAAAGGCATAAAAATAAATGGTAAATACATGTCAAATATAAGATTCGCTGACGATGTTGTACTAGTTGGGCAGACGGAAAGCCAATTACAAGATTGTTACTAGAGTTCAATGTTAATTGCAATATGGTCGGTCTCTACATGAACAAGAAAAAAACGAAAACTATGACTAATACCGGAAAAAAGCTCAACATAAAGCTGGAAGGCGAGATATTGGAAACTGTTGAAAACTTTACATATTTAGGTCAGAATCTTAGTTTTCAAAACGATAACAATGGTAAAGAAGAAATAAGGAGGCGTATTACAAACACTTGGAGAATATTCTGGCAGCTAAGATATATTTTTAAAAATAAAAATATCACTAATAATCTGAAGTCCAAAGTATTTAACTCATGTCTACTTCCAATAACGTCTTATGGCGCAGAAACATGGGCTCTTACAAAAGACGAAACAAAACAACTCAAAATAGCACAGAGAAAGATCGAAAGATGTATGCTAGATCTAACACTATCACAAAAAA
The DNA here is from genome assembly GCA_951800055.1 of Cenopis cana. NCBI lineage: Eukaryota > Metazoa > Arthropoda > Insecta > Lepidoptera > Tortricidae > Cenopis > Cenopis cana. The sequence goes on along the minus strand of OX637479.1, from coordinate 14,748,976 downwards.
CATCAAATATTTTTTTTAGAGAACAAAGCAAGCTGACTGATATTGTTTACCACGCTAAAAAACGCAAATGGACGTGGGCTGGGCATATAACTGCAAAGACTGCCGATGGACCTGCGAGAGCACGGTGTGGTGCCCACGATACGTAACCCGGCGGCGCGGGAAACAGCGCGTACGCTGGAGAGACGACGAGCTGCAACGGTTTCGGAGCATAGGCGTCACTTGCGGGGCTAAGATGATCGCTTATATGTCAGACATATAGCATTCGTCCCTTACTGTCAATCCTATATGTCCGACATACACGCGATCATCTTAGCCCCTTTGGACGCGTCTCACCGCCGACCGTCGAACATGGAAAACAATGGGGGAGGCCTTTGCCCAGCAATGGGATGACCTGTAGAATGTCTACAGGAAGGTTAAAATAAAATTTATCTACACACATATCATAAATCCTCTAATATGCGTTCGGAAACCGTAGAAAATGACTCTCATTTCAACATTCAATGAATTTATGGCAATTTTCTTATCTGTGGCTAAGGCTACAGCAGTAATAAAATATTTCATTTTAATCTCATATATGATGTTAAAATATTACGTCAAACAAAACTGTCAAAATTTAAATGTCAAAGTTGACATGTCCCTATTCTAGTATCACTGAAAATTCAAATTCAGTCGATGCGAAATGTCAGCTCGAGGATTTTTTAGTATATATCGCACGAAATTTGAGCTAGAACGACATGATCACATCAGAATAAGGACTCTTTACTTTTTAAAATAACATTCAGGTATCGGTTGCCAGTTCTGATTTCGATATTTCCGCAACCGTGCAAAAAAGGTTGTATTAACACAATTATTGTATTTATTTACTACGGTTTCTGAACCCATCTTAGAGTAATTATAATATGTGTGTAGATAAAGTAATGTATGCAACTGTACATAATTAGGCATTAAAACACTCGTGTGACCTTATTATGAACTCGTGTTTTAATGCCCCTCATTATGTACCAGTTGCATAAACTACTATTTTGTTTCATTCAAAAATACCAAGTAGTTTTGATTTTACAGGCATTTAAAGTGAGTCCCGCTAACCGCGTGTGACGTCATTTTGCAACGCTAGTCTAGTACGGAAGCGTGTATGGCGAGTGTTGCACTATGACGTCACGAGGGCGAATCGTCGCGCGTCACTTTAAAATTCAATATCTTGGAAACTAATGGACGTATCGAAATATTTTTTTCACATGTATTTTTTATATTCTCTGATACAGAAAAATGGAATTCTAAATTAGTTAACATTCTCCATTGGATTGTGTTTAATCTCTTGAGGCCTGACCTTCAACATATGCCAAATATATTCACAATCTATGTATAACGTATTTATATATACATAACACACTGACTCGCGTGACTAGGCTAATCATCCAATCGCATATTTATTACGCCATTGGCTGCGGGATACGAAAGTCTGTTTACCCGAGTTACGTGGTTGAAATTATTTAGTTAAATACCTATCCTATTAATTACTTTTCTCTTACAAAAACATTTGAATAAAAGTCAACTTAATGTTCCGTTCTGAATTTCAGTAATTGCTTGTTAACACAGAAATTTACGAGAAATTTTTGCCATTACGTTCGTACTGTAAACGGGATGTTTACACTAACCGATCCTTTTACCTAATTAGGGCTAGTTGGCTTTCGCTATTTTGCACAAAGTTTCGCCTACAATCAATCAAACAAGTCGTTGATACAATAATTTGTTTACTGTTATAGGTATCTAGCCGTGATTAGAATGGAATGCCATATACTTACCTACGTCAAAGTTTGTATGAAATGATAGCTCCATTCCCAAACTTATAGTGGTCTTGTATATAATAGCAAAGTGGGCGTTTTGTTTGACTCATTTAATTATACTTACAGAGGAACAGAAATAGTTACTTAATACGTATTTAATACACTGGGAAATAAGGGTGAAGAAAACAAACGCAATTTTATAATTAGTTAACCAAAAACCATTACAAAGAAAGTCTCGTTAATACAAAATTCCATTTACGCAAGATTAAAAAGTTTGGCTCCATAATTCAACCACGAAAAAATAACAAGAAATTTATACAATGGAACTTATTCCATCATTTGAAAAGGTATTGCAACAAGTTAAATCCGGCTCCTTTCTAGTTTACTCCGCCTTTCTTCTCCAGGGAGCTCGTGAAAGTACGGAAAACTTCAGAAAATTAGGTAAGTACAACGCGCCTTAGAAAACCTTACGGTTATAATGTGGCCATCTAATCAACAAACGGTGCAAACCAACAAGATTTATTTTTGTTAGCATCCTACGTTTCCCTTAAATAATATTTTGGCGGCATCTGGCATCTGACTGGTACTAATAGACTTTTAAAATATAGACTGTATTTCACGTTCCCAAATAAAATTGGTCAATTATTGCCGATAATAGGATTAACAATTTATTTAACACCAACATAACCAGTCTCGTAGACATTCTCCATTTTAGTTAATTATACAACATGTTTTCTATTTCAAAGGGGGGTTCCAAGATACAGGCTCAGCCTATAGTTGAGACTTACCGGATATTCTTTTTTGTATATAACAGTGTCTATGGATAAATAAATTATTCTATTCTATTCTAACTAATATTAACACAAGTTTATTGAGTTTGTAGGTCATAAACTGCTGCAATATTTATATCCATTTGTAATTAAGTTATATACATCATTAAGTTGTATAAATCATAGCGTAGTTAATTTGTCCCAATCAATGATAATTATAAACAGTTAATTGCCGACAAATAGTCAATCGAGTTCTTCAGTTAATATATATTGGCTGCTGATATTTAGGTACCTTCTTTAGAGACCTGACATTTGAAGTGAAAACGTAAAACGTGGGCGAGGAAATGCTTTGAAAATAGGCCTAACAAAAGAGGCTGCCGAAGTAGGAGTAAGTTAATTTGAAAGATTATTTGATTGATGGGATCTTAATAAGGCAGTCGCTTCCGTAAAAACTAGTACCTACACCAAATTTAAGGATTAGGTAGCGGAGTTTCAGGATGCAACTGTACTGGGATAAGGATGATGATTTGTTTAACGGGATCTATTGATGTGCCACCAACCACCGGTAGACCAAAAATGACTTACAAAATAGCCAAAAGGGCGTTTCAGAAAGTTTCAAGTATCTGTTTGTTAAACGGAAGCAAAGATTTTGACATGATAGACCTACATCAATATTAGTGTCACTAACTATAGGTACATTCACGGAAATCCCTCGATTGTTGTTCCACTAGTTCGCCGATGCCGACGCTACCTACGCCTGCAGCCTAATCACGTAATTTTATATACTAACGGTGGGTATATTTTAATGTATATTCTGAAGTATAAATCTACGAGTTTCGAAAAATGTCATTAAAATATACCTAACGTTTGTACATAAAGTTACATGATTACCCTGCTGCTGTTCGAAGACAATTATTTTGAAACCCTGTTTTTTAATACACACAAGAGTAAATTAAAAAAAAACCGTTCAAAGTTAAGTTAGTTCCTACCCATTTTTAACCGACTGCGCGACGCAAAAGTAATCTTTTTATTTTGGTCTTGGGTTTTTATTTTGGTACGAAGGCAATTGTTATACCTCAAAGCGGTAATCGTGGTATAGAAGTTACGTGCCAAACATGATACTGTCAGGCAAGAAAGTGCACTACCACTTTTCGACTTTTACATTTACCCAAATTATTTGCGTGTCAAGTTCCAAAAAGACCTCACTTTTTAGCTGATTACCTATCATGTATTGCGCGCGTATATCGATAAGAGAATATTGTCAGTAGATATAACCTATCTGTGGTTAGAATTGGATTAAAGGTGACAGTTTTTCCATATACTCACTTCGAATTATAAATGAATTGACAGCCCCAAACTTATTGCAGTCTTATAATACGTTACGTACGCAGAATGTACCTACCTATGATCTTTATGCATTGTCACATAATACACAAAGGCGAGTGCAGTGTCGTAAACGGAGACTTATACTTAGCCTTAGTTTCAAGGCGACGTGCTCAGCAGTATGTAAAGGTAGTTTGGGGCGAGATAGGCAGATTTTAATGCTTAGCGAGTCAGTTTCCCGTGTCCTAGATATCTTAGGACAAAGCCCGAGCTATGTGGGAGTCCTACTCATTTTGTCCGATATCGTAGTGAGCTTATGTTACAGACAGGCCAAAAGTAACGAAGTGAAAATGTTAAATGTAACGTAAAATTTGTTATAAGTTCTCGATTTATAAGTTGATGACCAAACACTAATTAGGTATATGAGTATCTAGAGTTTGATACGCCACACTGAAAAACAGGTAACTATTTAGATAAGGTGTTCAACTGTTCATTTTAATATTAACCAAATTACCCTGCATGATACTGCAGTAATAAATAAATTGGACGTAATTCTGTAAGGTGATTACAAATATTTAATTTAATTTAATTTATATAAGTTTGATATAAGTAATAAGATACAGATTTTGGACAATATTGATAAGAAATTAATATTTTATTCTAAGGATACTTACCTACGTATGTAAAACACGCCAAAACACTTTATCTAATTTACGGTGAATCAGTCTTACATATGTAGGTACACTTAAATCAATTTATTTCATAAAAGGCACCAACATTAATTACATTTCGCTAGTTTCGACCACAATGTTAAGTTACACTTCGGATTAAGTATTAGGAAATGAAAGGGATTAAACGAAAATGGCGGGTCGGTCGACCAATTAGTAAAGGATTTAAGGGTTTTATTTGTGATGCTTGGTATTCGATAAGGTACTATTAATTGATAGATAAGCTTTACTTTGAAAAACGTATTGGAATAAGATAAGATAAGATATAACTACCTGCACCTCAATTTGGTTGATCGCGTATTGAATTAACTTGTGAGATAGAGTACATGAAACACAGTATATCAACTCAGTTTCAATGCGAAACGCATGCTTGAAATTGACCCCCGGAACAGATTTCTCTACGATTTTAACCATTTGAAAAGCTTAATTTCCGAGAAACATTTGAAGTATACGGAATTCAGCTACTATTACTTTTGTTAAGCGAGACTGGGCCGTTAATGTGCAATAAAAACAAAAATGCAATCAGAGAAAGGGGAAGGTTGGATTAGGAACTTTTGTTTTGTCGATTGTGAATTTCAATAACTTTTTACGTCTCCCCTTTTACGCCGTGCGCTGCGCAGGAAACGTCTATTAAGCAGTACCGTTAGGTAAACGATAGGCCTATAATTTACGTCAGTACATCTCAGCACGTATCCTTAAACTTGCCTTAAACTAAACAAAGACACTTTCTGTACCGTCCAGGGGTTTGGGGGACAATTTATTTGACATTTTTATGACAGCTCAAAGCCAAGTTACGTTCAAAAATACGCGCTAAGTGATTCGTTCGGAAACCGGTACAAAACAATTCGCTGTCATTACAGTTGCTATTACAAATGACGTTGGGACGTAAAACTTCCCATGTCCATGTACACAGATAGATGAATTGGATCTCTTAAAGATACGTCTCTTTCATTAAACATAAAGCCACCATCTTGGTTTCTTAAGGGAAACGGATACTCTTCTATATATTATACAGGAAGTAGCCTGTAACAGGGGCAAAAAATTTAAATTTAAACGGTAGATTATTTTGATTAACCTTAGATACGGTAGACTATTAACGGTAGATTATTAACCTTGCCTGTAATTATTTCCACGTGGTTACAGTTGATAAAAGAAACTTTTTTATTTTATTTTTTGGCACAGGCAGTTGTCCTGTATTTTGTTACTCTTTTGGAGTAATATTATTAAATACATCATTTAAAAAATCGTAAAAAAGCCATAAAATATCCTTTCAAACCAAAAATGCTAAAACTATGACGACTCACATCTTGATGCTACCTCTGAATCCGCATTAACAGATGTGCTATGATCTCGCGGTGTCAAGATCCATTACTTCAGGTTACTAACTTTAGATCAAAGTTTCTCGGAATTGAAGTAATTACTAAATTATTTGGACACAATGCTCTAAGGAAGCGTCCTTTTAAATATTTGCTCCTGTTACAGGCCACACCCGGTATAATAACTTAATTACATGGCGGTATTTTTCCTCCCATTCATAGTAACGGGAAACAGGAGGATAAACTGTTGTTTACTGCTGCGATCTGGCTAAGAGTATTGGATTGTAATCAAATTTACATTTGTCGCGCGTGCTCGCTCCAACGCTCGCCTAATGTGTCAGAACCAATGCGCGCGTGACTTAACTTAATTTTGATCCAATATGTTTTAGGCGGGTATCGCCAACTTACGATTACCTGCCAGCCAACGATAAATTTGGCGCCGGCGGCTGTCACCCTATAGAAACTAGACAAACTTTTCGGGTTCAGTACCTCTAGTATAATTGCGTCAATAAATTGTTCTGAATAATTCGATTTAAGAGGAGGGGTAGGGCAAGCTCTCTCCATACAAACTTTGTGCAGGATTTACTTCGTTTGTGTTTGCATTAAAGTTATGATTTTTGGTCACCTATGCTTATTTTTCTCATAGCTATTTCGTGAGGTAATTTTTTTTTGAATTTTTTTTTTTGAATTTTTTTGAGGTATTTGATAATTTTCACATCACGATCTTCGCATATCTAATATTTACAACCAAAAAAAATATTATATTTGTTAGTGCCAAAACAGACGAATAAAACCTGCACAAAGTTTGTATGGGGAAGGCCTTGCCCTACCCTGCGCCTTAAGCTATGTAATACAAAACTGACGATTTAAAAGTGCTTGTTGCTTATATATATTATTGCCTATTTGAATAATAGTACATTACTTACCACGGGCGATAAAACAAAGAATGTCTCAGATCGCAGGTATTTTACGCCCGAGCCGAAGGCAAGGGCGATAAATATGCGATCTGAGGCTTTATTTATTATCGCCCGTGGTAAGTACAAAATTTTATGTCACCCCCTGGCCTGGAAGTGGGTTTTTTCGCACGCGGAGCGTGCGATAATGGCCACTTTATGGCAAGGTGTGACATAAAGAATATTTTGAGTTTGAGTTTGAGCTAGTATAAGTAAGTTTTATCGAAACTAAACACAAACGAACCCGTTTGCGTTAAGTCTTAATTTATATGGCAAAAAATAATTACCATGAGCATAGAGCATGAGCATACTGAGTGATGTCGAAGAGATTTCCTCATTTTATGGCATATTGTGTGGGAAAGCAAGGCAGTACTGCATTCGTATCACTAAATATGCCTAAACAACATACTAAAAGAACTAGTGGATGGGGGTGGAGCTAACGGGTTAGGGGGGAGGGGTGTAAAGGTATGTTTTTTTTTTAGATTTTCGTAAAGAACTCGTAAATAGTGGCCTATAGCAAATAATGTTCTTGTACATAATATAATAAAATCGTTTCTACAGAAAAAGTGTTTTTATTCGATTGAGGAGTTTTGTGGGTAATGACATTCATTGTTTTATATTGGGTAGCATTTAACGAACCACCAAATTAGTTGCCGAATGATGCTCTAAAAAATTACATTGATTACCAAAAATACTAGATTCGCACCAAATTTTCAACTCCTTTTAAATATAAAGTGCAACTCAAAGAAGTAACATGTCGATAACCTATTAAATTAAATTGTTACCAAATAAATTAGTCACTACCCAAAAATACTTAATGATCACCTAATTTCAAACACCAAATTTCATATAATTTACATCCAAATATTACAGGGCTCGTAATCCTATTAAAATTATTTACACCCAAATAATTCATTCGATACCCAGAAATACTACATGATCACCAAATTTCACGCGGCAATTGTTTTTTAATGTCCGACGCGCAAAGCAGTTCCAATCTAGTCTAACCTCATTGCTAGCACACTGATGCGGTTTTCCATACGGTCCGTCTCGCTCGCACCTCGCACCGCGTGCGAGCAAGACAGCGCTAAATGATTTTAAGAAGTTGAAGTTTGAAATAAAAATAGCTATTTTAATTTCAAACTAGTGGAGATTGGAACAGTATTGACGGATCTCCGCTGGCGCGGAGCTCCTATTTTGAGTTGTTTTGGCCCTTCGGGCCGATGCAAAACTAACATAACCTAAACCTACCTATACCTATTTCTACCTATTAACTTCCTTTAATTTTTCCATGAAAGTCTATCTATATTAATAAAGTAAACTCATTTGAGGACCTTTATCCATTTTCATAACAAACTAACAATTTAATAAATCAACAAAACTCATTTTCAAATAAAAGGTTTCAATCAAACGCGCTCACGTCAACGCATTAAAAAAAAAAAAAAAACTTCTTGCAATTTGTAAACCATCAGCAATAGGTAGTTAGAATGAAACAGCAATAGGTACCTTTCACTCTAACGACATATCAATAGGTTTTATGCTTCAGACAATTCTTTGTATTTGATTGAGTGAGATAGCAGTATACGTGTTATTATTTCACACAGCCACATTGCGCGTTGCTTTTTAAATTAATATTAAATTTTACTTTCTAATTTATAACATTTTGGAAATAACTGAAATATTTATAGTGCTAAAAACAATTAATTTGTAACTGTATACTAAAATGTAGCATGCGATGTTTATAATATTTGGATGTAATTCTAATGAAAAAAGGTGCATGAGATTAGGTGGTAGTTTAGTGTTTTTGGTGGTACTTGACAATTTTTTTGATGCGATTATAAATTTATAGGAACGCAATAAGTAAAATAGGTGCAAGTGCTGCAAAAATAGGTAGAATTTTTTTGGTGACTCGGAATTGCTGAACGATAATTTTTTTTGAGTGTTCAACCTTATTTTAGGGTTCGAAAATTTGATGATATCAAAAGTTATTTAGGTGATCATTTTATTTGTTCCCTTTTATATTACCTTTATTAGTTCTGTTTTTTTTTTCGAATATTCAAATTACGATTAATTTATTCGTTTTTGATACTGTAATTTATGTTGTATGTTTTTCTCATTGAAAAAAATATTGTTATATTATTAATAATTCATTTTAATTAAATTGTTTGACATTTAATTTATTGATAACCTATTTTATTTTTTATTATTTACTTTTGACATGTTTGACATGAATTTTAGCTCTGGGTTTTGTATTTAGGATTATTATTCTGTCACACGTTTCTGTCTGTGTTAAACGTTTCTCTACGGACTCAAGACTGTACCACTTTAGATAGATTCTCCACATCAGAAATCCTGAAAAAAATAGAAAGACTGAAATCAGATAAAAGCTCTGGTCCAGACCAAATTTCAAATGAAGCTATAAAATCCGGCAAGCTACTGCTAGCTACTCCGTTAACTACACTGTTTAACAAGATTCTTGACGACAGGAAAATACCTAAAGAATGGGCAAAATCTGATTTAATCCTGCTATACAAGAAAGGGGACCCTGCAAATATAGGTAACTACAGACCCATCAGCCTACAATCAAACTTGTATAAACTATTTGCGTCTTGCCTCGAAGAGCGTCTTGTTAAATACACAGAAAAATACCAACCACCAGAACAAGCTGGTTTCAGAAAAAACTTTTCAACCACTGACCACATTCATGCTCTAGAGCAAATAATCGAGAAGTATGTAGAGCACCAACGACCACTCTACCTGGCTTTTATAGATTACGCCAAAGCCTTCGACTCCATTTCTCACAACAGTATATGGAACGCTCTACATGAATGTGAAGTACCATTAGAAACCATAGAGCTCATGAAAGATATTTACAGCAAAATCGTATCTCACATAAAAATGGATTCAAGAGGACCTGAAATAAAGATATGCAGAGGGGTCAGGCAAGGTGACCCACTCTCCCCCAGGCTCTTCATTACTGTTCTAGAGAGCATCATGAAAAAACTAAATTGGAAACAAAAGGACATACTTGTAAAAGATGTTTATCTCAGTAACCTGCGGTTCGCCGATGATATCATACTCTTCTCGGAAACGGCAACTCAGCTAGAAAATATGATTAACGAACTTTACATCATAAGCAAAGAAATCGGCTTAGAATTAAATTCATCAAAAACAAAAGTTATGACAAATGCCGAAAAATGGCCTATAAATGTAAACAACATTCAACTAGAATACGTTCAAGAATATATTTATCTCGGAAAACAAATATCGTTCACGAACTCGAGGCACCAAGATGAAATAAATAGACGAATAAATAGAAGCTGGAATAAGTTCTGGGGCTATAAAGAAGTACTAAAGTCAAACCTCCCTGTAAAGTTAAAAAAGAAAGTTCTGGACTCCTGTATTCTCCCATGTTTATCATACGGTAGCCAAACATGGATATTCAATAATAACACCAAAAACAAAATACAGACATGTCAACGAGCAATGGAGCGGAGTATTCTAAATGTAAGAAGAATAGACAGAAAACGAAATTCGGACATAAGAAAAATCACGAATGTAATAGATGCTTTAGACCACTGCAAAAAACAAAAATGGAGATGGGCTGGACACGTTGCACGCATGGACACACGTAAATGGGCAAAAATAGCAACAACTTGGACAGGACCACAAAACAAAAGAAAGCAAGGAAGGCCTAAGGAACGGTGGGCGGATGAAATACATAGAGTGGCTGGCAAGGACTGGTTATCACAGGCAAAAGATAGAGATTTATGGAAAAAAATGGAGGAGGCCTTCACTCGTTGAGACGTCCTTAATAACAATTAGAAACACACACAAGTATGACCTCTGAAGACTTCGCAAACACCTAACAAAGAAAAAATGTGTGTGATCTTCTTTTTTTTATACTTCAAATTTAAATTATTTTTTAAAAACAAACTGTGCATAGTTATTAAGGAAAATAAAAGGCTTTTTTATTTTTATTTTATTTTATTTTATTCTGTCACATTGAAATGCAATGTATATTGTTACTGCTAAATAAATGAAAATGAAACATAATAACTCCACATAAAATTCTCTACAAAAAAAAGGTTTTTTAACACTTTTTCGATCGAATAGACAATATTTAATGACATTTTTAGGGAGATTTAAAAATAATTACGATGTTTGTAACTTTTCAAAATTCAGAGCCATAAATCAAAATCGTTACCGATTATGATTTATGGCTCTGAATTTTGAAAAGAATAAGCCTTAAAATCCTATTGTAAACCAATATACCGATAAATGCCGTAATTAAACTCTAACCAATATTAGAATTGATACTGTCAACCGCAAATCGGGTTTAAATAGAAATTAGCGGCGGCAAAATTATCCAATCGTAACCCACCATGCAGCATAGCAAAATGCGATATAAATCGCCGCAGCCAATTTTAGCCAACAAGCCAATGCTATCAATGAAAAAGCAACCTTAATTTAACTTGAAAACGATTCAATTTCATTAAAAGAAATAGATATATAAGATTGCGTAGCATTCTCGAAGCCAGAGTACATTAGAATCGCAAGTTATTTTGTAAAACTCGTATCACAATTGTATCGATTTTAGGATATGCAACTCTGGTACAAGCTCATAAAGCTTAAATTTTGTTGGTAGGTGAAACTATTACACGATTAGATGAAACAAGTAAGATATGCTTAGTTAGGCGACTTCCTGACTTGGCGGGGCGGGATCGATATGTGACATTTTCTTCTATGTCGTAAACTTACTGACGTCGCAAAGATTCTCACTTGACATAATACTGTCAGTATTACGTTTGCGCAGTAGTAATATCATGCGCAGAATAGGAGCAGTACCGCCTTCGCATCATCCCGCTACCGCGCATCCCGCGCCAGTCAGGAAGCACACATTTAAATGTAGGGTCGTAGTAAAAAATGGTATCGCGTCGACTGACAGCTGACACTGACATTTTACACTTTTCTCATATCGTACTGCCTCCGCACCGCCAAGTCAGGAAGTCGCCTTACTTAGCGTTATGAACGTGATAGGTTGCGTCATGGTGCATTATGGACCTTTGTAATCCACGCCATGCGCGAGTGGAGAGTCCAAGTGACTGTGATGTATCAACAAATTGATCCTGGGTTCGAATCCCGGTCATGGCAAATATTTGTGTGATGAACATATTTATTTTTGAGTCTTGAATGTTTTCTATGTGCCTATTTAAGTATTTATAATGAATATAATTATTTATTAAATATATCCTGGTCTAGTACCTATAACACAGTAAACCTTATTGAACTTAAGGATAATCACAGTAGACTGGTCCGTGTCCGGGCCGACCCGTTTTCTATACAGACCGCGAGACGGCCGCGATTTCTTGTACTAGAAAACGGGCCGGCCCGGACACGGAACGGTCTAGCGTGAATCATCCTTTACTTATGGGGCTAGTTCGATTTATATAAGACTGTCCCCCTTATATTTATTTATTAATAAAAATATTTAAGGCACTCATTGCCGATGAGTGCTACGCGCTATACTTGTCGCCGATAACTACATGGTTTTTCTCATTTGTAGCGAAAACTGTCTACGGATGGAGAACACGATATCGTGTCCTCGGCGCTGAACGTGTTACTTGATGTTTACCAGCAATTTTAGTAATTTTAACAAGTCCAAAAATCAAGTTACTTCAAACAATTCAAGGCCAACGACTCCCATATGAGTCAGGCCTCGCGCGAATTTCGCTAGTAAAGTAAGGCGACTTCCTGACTTGGCGGGGCGGGATCGATATGTGACTTTTTCTTCTTTGACGCGCAACTTACTGACGTCGCAAACATTCCCACTTGACAGAATACTGTCAGTATTACATTTGCGCAGTAGTAATAGCATGCGCAGAAGCGGAGCAGTACTGTCTTCGCGTCGTCCCGCTTCCGCGCATCCCGCGCCAGTCAGGAAGCACACATTTAAATGTAGGGGCGCAGTAAAAAGTAGTACTGAGTTGACTAACAGTTGACACTGACATTTCACAGTTTTCTCATATCGTACCGCCTCCGCACCGACAAATCAGGAAGTCGCCTAATGCTGCTACGCGCTGCGGCGTAGAACCAGTATAGCGTTACTTGGCCTCGGCTAAAACATACACACAGAGCCGAGGACTCGATATCGAGTTCTCCGTTCGTAGACAGTTATCGCTACAAATGAGAAAAACAATGCCGAATACGAGCGTAGCGCATATCACTCGTCGCTATTAGCGTTATGTCGGTTCCTTACACAAATTGTCTACAAACTAAAACCACCCGGGAATTTCACGAAATTGTATTCACATTTAGTGGTAAAACTGTGAGAAGCTTGTGAGAAATCAATAGCTAACCTAAAAGACGACTTATAAGTAAATTGATAGAATTATTTAGGCGTCTGTGACTACATAATTCAAAACTAAACGGTGTTGTATAATAGAAACCATAAAATCTCGTCGTAGTATAAGTGCCTACTTTCTATATATTTTAGAACAACAATAATAGTACATTACTTAACAAGGGCGGTAAAACAAAGAATGTCTCAGATCGCAGGTATTTGACGCCCGAGCCGAAGGCAAGGGCGATAAATATGCGATCTGAGGCTTTCTTTATTACCGCCCGTGTTAAGTACAAAATTTTATGTCACCCTCTGGCCAGGAAGTGGGATTTCCCGCGCGCGGAGCGGGCAGTAATTGCCGCTTTATGGCCAGGTGTAACATAAATAACATTATTTTCAGTTTAATAATTATGAATAGTAAGCAAATAAACAATTGTAACAAAAGACGTATTTAGTTTCTTACTAATTTACATTTTGTCTTCAGACAATATTACTATATACGAGTGCTACGAAACTATCACACAATGCATTATGCACTGTGCTACGTCGTAGATGTGCTACGGAGCGTAGAGGACACGTTGGACTGGAACACAATTTATTTGCTTCGAATTCTCTTTGTTGAAATATTTAGACCGTAAATCTGTACATATTTGTTACGAAAATAAATTTGTATTGTATTTCAAATCTGAGACACATCATAAATATGGCAATCGTATCAGTCGGGTTGTGGTAGTTTCTCATTCAATGCATATTAACATATCAGGAGTGGAAGCTTGCCATAGGTATTAGATACCCATACCCTTGCACAAACACATACAGCTTAAAGTACAGTCAGCATCGTATAGTATGTAGCAGCCACAGTGGGCAAATAGTTCGGTACACCATATATTTTGTATACACGATTGACTGTACATGTGACTCCGACTGAGTCCAGATGAAAGGTCTTTTGGGAAAACCAACTGTTTACTCGGAAATGCCATTTGACAGGTATTCTAGAACATATTCAATATAATATATCTATAAACGTTATGATTCCAGTAACACATAGCCAGATTCATATCGTATCAACTTCTACGATAGGTACCAATACGCAATAATCATGTTCAAGCATCATTAATTTGTCTGGTTGGTTTTGTCTGTTGTCAGCTGGTGACATGATAAATTCTAAAATACGAATATGAACGAGAATTAACCTTTTCAGCGCAATGAAAAATAGAAAAGCGGTCACTCACACGCCCACATGGGAATCTCGCCCATATAGCCAAGCCTGTTCATTTTTGCGCTTCGGCTGAACTCGTCTCTGGCACATCTCCATCCTATCCAAATACCCTGTAGTGTTAGGAAAGAAAGGAAAGAAGACGTTCTATGCGACGAACGTGTGTGGGCTCTGTGAGGATGCCATGACTAGATGTCAAATATCTTTTCTTTAGACGGATACATCCATCGTTGGCGTATCAGACTAGCGCACATCAGTACAAAAAATTGATATCCGAGGATAGTATGGAATATTCGAGGTGGATATTTAATGGCGGCAGTATTTGATTTACATGGAAAATGCTGTCAATTCGCGTTTATTTCTAGTATGAGAGTCCTGTCTTTAAAAACGTCAGTGATAATATTCTCTTTGTTACGTATAGCTGATTCTCAGCAGTATAGCGAGACAAAACCAACCAGACAAATTAATGATGATTGAACATGATTATTGAGTATTGGTACCTAACTACCGTAGAGGTTGATACGATATGAATCTGACCACGTGGTGCTGGAATCATAACGTATATTGAATATGTTCTAGAACACCTGTGAAATGGCATTTCCGATTGTAGTTGGCTTTCCCAAAAGACCTTTCATGGACTCAGTCGGAGTCACATGTAGGTACTTTAAGCTGCATATGTGTTTGTTTCGGACTTAGATATCAAATACAATAGTTTATTATCATTGTGAAGTATTTCCTTTCAGCTACAAAACCAAACCCCTAGATCTCCCAATCCGTACCATCGCAGCCAAGCACCCCATACATAATGGAGGCGCGGGGCTAGCTATTACTTTTAAGAGGATTACATTTTTACAATTGACATCGAAAGTACGTCTTATTTTATTTTCGTATGGAACAATCTTTCTGATATTCATACAGTAAATGCGATTGGCAAAATACTCCGCCACACTGGCGTTTGAGAACTGTACTACGTCGCATGGCACTTGCAGGTAAGAAACCCCGTGCGCCCTGTAGCCCAGGCATAAGAATACGGCTACGGTTTCCTCTGCCTGTCGTAGAAGGCGACTAAAAGAGGATCCTCGGGGCCGAAGACGGTCGTAGTTGGGGGCTGCGATCGTCCATAAAAACATGGCGGAACCCATATAAGTGTAAAAAAACCCGTATCATTGGGCCTACTTATTATGAGTGACTGCCCGCTGATCTTAGTCTTGAATCTTCTGACGAAGCAATTCGACGCCCCCTGAAACGACTTTTATTGAAAATTCAATATACTCTTATATCTTTAAACGAGCAATTCTTGTATATATCTACATATATTTATTTCGGGGATCTCGGAAACGGCTCTAATGATTTTGATGAAATTTGGTATGTGGGGGTTTTCGGGGACGAAAATTCGATCTAGCTGGGTCTCATGCCCGGGAAAACGCCGAGCAAAGCTCGGCCGCCCAGATATTAGCTGTTATCTATACATATAATAAAGCAGAAGAGGGTCGAAAATCTGTACATTGAAGATATTAGTAAAAAAATCGATGGAGGGGTCTAAGAATCGATAACAGAACACGTTTCAACTGTT
Source organism: Cenopis cana (assembly GCA_951800055.1). NCBI lineage: Eukaryota > Metazoa > Arthropoda > Insecta > Lepidoptera > Tortricidae > Cenopis > Cenopis cana. Next base: position 14,732,970 of record OX637479.1, on the reverse strand, counting down.
TTTAGAATTCGTGTCTGTTTGTCTGTTTATCTGTTTGTCTGTTTGTCTGTCTGTTTATTTGTCTAACTATCACGCGAAAACTAGCGAATGGATTTTAATACAGCCTTCACTAATATGTTTATTGGATCTTCGGCCAGGTTATAGGCTATAAAAATCATATAGGTTAGGGATGAAAGGGGATGAAAAGAGGGATTAAACTTTGTATGAGGAGTCTTTCAGTTCATGATTTACAGGCTTGAAAATTGGTAAGTATATACATGGACGCAAAGTAAATAGAACCCCATTCAAACATTTTATAATAAACAGATAGTATTTGAAAAAATGGGGGGTGAAATAACAAAACCTCTGCCTCAGGGCTAAAGACAAAAATACTGTTGCGACGGAGGGGTATAAACAGTTCGGTTGTCATGGAGATAAAAAGTCATCAAGGGATTCGAATATTCGCCGACTCTACTAACAGTCGCCGTGGCCCAGTGGTATAGCGCATTGGGAACAGAGTCATTGTGACCCGGTTCGAATCCCGTCGGCGATGCACTTTTTGTAAGTTATTTCAAAATGTTAAGTGATAATTTTAATTAGGCTGAGTAGCATGGAAGGTTCTAGAAGAAGTGGCTAAATAGAAAATTCCTTGCTATAGAAAATTAAACGAAATATGTATGGGATTGGAACATTCGAGAATCGACGTTAAGGCACAGGTTTCGGGAATAGTGAACGCTACTCGAAACAGATGAATAACGAAAAGACAACCGTAATGACTATCGAAATGAAGATCGAAATTATCGTCTAGAATATTCGATAGGGGTATATAAAGGGAACAAGCTCCCGGCGCAGGGAGTATTAAAGTGAGTGAATACCGGAGCGGAACGGAGAGAGAAATAGTAGTACAGTATAAGAGAAATAGTGCCAGCAGATATCAGATTGGAGGCCAATAGGGCAATATTTAAAAGAAAACTGTTCAAGTATTTTATAGATAGCATAGCATAGTAGATACATAGTAATAGTTATATATGTGAATTTATAGTTACCGAAGAGACTCAGATCCCACAGTCAAACTGTGAAAACCGTTTTGTGGGACAGACGTTATTTGTAAGATTGTACCTTTTATAATAATAAATAATAAATAAAAAAAAATAGTGGAAAAGTGAAGTGATAGTAGTGAGTACAGTGAAGTGTTAGTAGTGCAAGTGTCAGTGAAGTATACTGTGTCAGTACTAGCAGGCGCGGACTCAGTGGACTTTGTGCGTAAGTCGAGTCAGTGTACTAGTGCGTGTAGACTCAGTGAACTTATCCGGCGGTTTCTAAGTCGCTAAATAAAACCATAGTTGCGCCTAACAGGTGTTTAACTCTATCCCGTACCCCACGCTCGTAACAATACAAAAGTCCCTCAAACCATATTAACTGTTTGAAATGAGAGATCTAATTATGTTGGTCAGTCAGTCTATCAATATTCACAAACCTTACTACGAAACCTCGGTTATTTTTGTTTTCGATGGAGGGTACCTACGCAGAGCGGCGGGCTCTCGGTTGCATGGTAGTACTTGCGACATGTACCTATATATTAGGTATGCGCATTTTTGTATAAAATATTGTTTTTTGAGATGCTCATTACAAGAATGATATCCATTTTCAAATCGAAGATGGCGGACATTTACTTATTTACTTTTCTTAATAATCGATATGGGTGTCATTGAGGTTCTTCGAGGTGCCCATTAGTTGCGTTTTCCGTCAGCAAAATATATAAAATACGTTCAGCGCGTAACAGACATAAATTTAGGGTATATTGGTATTCGTTAGTAAAATATACCTACGTAACAATAAACATCAAGTATGACCAAATTCGAAAGTTATAGGCGGATAGGAAGCAAAAAAGAGCAACCAGGGTGGGTGCGCTATCAACCTAGGCCTCTACTCCATCTTCGAAAGTGAAAGAACAGACCAAAATAGGTATTCAGTTATACCTATGTTTTACAATAAAGCACTTTGAACTTTGAAAGGTATTCCACTAATTTATGAACAAAAAAATATCTATTCAACCACCTCTTTACAAAGCCATTTGATAGGTTAACAATTTATTTTTGTTCAATCATCTACATTGCTTGATGCGTATGAAGTATTTTCCGTACCTGCATCATAATGTTCGAATCATTTCGCACTCGCTTTTTTATCTACATTACTTGACGCGTTGGAATTATTTTCCGCACCTGCATCATAATGTTCAAAAACGTTAGCGCGCGCTACGCTCGCTTTTTCATCTACATTACTTGATGCGTTTGAAGTCTTTTCCGCACCTGCATCATAATGTTTGTAAAAATTTCGCGTTCGCTACGCTCGCGTTTTCATCTGCATGACTTGATGCGTATGAATTATTTTCCACACCGGCATCATAATGTTCGAAATATTTCGCGCTCGCTACGCTTGCGTTTTCATACACATTACTTGATGAGTATGAAGTATTCTCCGCACCTGTATCATAATGTTCGAAAAATTTCGCGCTCGCTGTGCTCGCGTTTTCTTCTACATTACTTGATGAGCATTTTCCGCACCTACATCATAATGTTCGAAAATTTTCGAGCGCCGTACGCTCGCGTTTTCATCTACATTATAGTTCATGCGTATGAAGTCTTTTCCGCACCTGCATCAGAATGTTCGAATCATTTCGCGCTCGCTGCGCTCGCGTTTTCATATACATTACTTAATGAGTGTGAAGTATTTTCCGCACCTGCATAATAATGTTCGAAAAATTTAGCGGGCGCTACGCTCGCTTTTTCATCTACATTACTTGATGCGTTTGAAGTCTTTTCCGCACCTGCATCATAATGTTCGTAAAAATTTCGCGTTCGCTACGCTCGCATTTTCATCTGCATGACTTGATGCGTATGAATTATTTTCCGCACCGGCATCATAATGTTTGAAATATTTCGCGCTCCCTACGCTCGCGTTTTCAACACATTACTTGATGAGTATGAAGTATTTTCTGCACCTGCATCATAATGTTCGAAAAATTTCGCGCGCTGTACGCTCGCGTTTTCATCTACATTATAGTTGATGCGTATGAAGTCTTTTCGGCACCTGCATCAGAATGTTCGAAAAATTTCGCGCTCGCTGCGCTCGCGTTTTCATCTACATTACTTGATGAGTATTTTCCGCACCTACGTCATAATGTTCGATAATTTTCGCGCGCCCTACGCTCGCGTTTTCATCTACATTATAGTTGATGCGTATGAAGTATTTTCCTCACCTGCATCAAAACATTTCGCGCTCACTACGCTCGCGATTTTCTTCATTTCTTGATGCGTATGAAGTATTTTCCGCACCTTCATATTAATGTTCAAAAATTTCGCGCTCGCGGCGCTCGCGTTTTCAACTGCATTACTTGATGAGTTTAAAGTATTTTCCGCACCTACATCATAATGTTCGAAAATTTTCGCGCGACCTACGCTCGCGTTTTCATCTACATTAGTTGATGCGTGTGAAATCTTTTCCGTGCCTGCATCATAATGTTCGAAACATTTCGCACTCACTACGCTCGCGTTTTTATCTTCATTACTTGATGCGTATGAAGTATTTTCCGCACCTGCATCACAATGTTCTTTTTTTTCATTCTGCGCTCGCTACGCTCGCGTTTTCATCTACATTACTTGGTGCGTATGAAGTCTTTTGCACACCTGCATCATAATGTTCGAAACATTTCGCTCTCGCTGCGCTCGCGTTTTCATCTACACTATTTGATGCGTATGAAGCATTTTCCGCACCTGCATCGTAATGTTTGAAAGAATTCGCGCTCGCTGCGCTCGCGTTTTCATCTTCATTACTTGATGCGTATGAAGTATTTTCCACACCCGTATCAGAATATCCGAAAAATTTCGCGCTAGCTCCGCTCGCGCGCGTTTTCATCTGCTTTCTTCTTAATATGTATTTTGTCCTCTATCATGTGTTTCATGTGGGCGCATTGAGCCGGCGTGCGCAATGTTTGGCGAGACAGCCCGGCGAAATACGGTGTAGAAGTTGATATGGATATTCACGCGAATGAAGCCGCGGGCAAAGGCTTAGATAAATAAATTTAAATCATAAAAAATCCTCTCCCTGTGATCCTGATCTGTGTCCTTTAATTGAGGTGTGCAATAAAGAGTATTTGTTGTTGTTTGTTGTTGTTTAAAAGTGGACTACCCGTGCGAAACCGGGGCGGGTTATACATGCGAAAGTAACTCTGTGTGCCTGTTTCCCCTTTAAATGCTCAACCGACTTAGATGAAATTTGGTATGGATATAGTTTGAGTCCTAGGGAAGGACATAGGATACTTTTATCCCGGAAATCATCCCTTAACGGGGTTTAAGTTACAATGGAAGAGAGATAACTAGGTAAGCGCAAGAAATAGAAGAATGAAATAACATTCTAACGTGATGACCGAGTTCTACGCAGACGAAGTCGCGGGCAAAAGCTAGTATACAATAATCTTCAGAATAACTCGTGTTCAACTTTCCTAATGGCTTTTCCAGGAGATGGCGGTGAAGGTCCTTACGCAACGTTTAAGGCCTGGCCATGTAGCGCGTCATTGCCTTGTCTCGAGCACATACTTGACTATGTCGAACCAATGTGTAGGTATTTTTCACAGATTATAAATATTAGACACCACACCACACCACATTAGTAAATACATATAACATTTTACTATTGTTTCTCATATATCAACTTGCAGATTTTTCGCCACAACTACAGTGCCATGATATATTCTACTTCTTTTTGGTAGTCTGTCATCAAGAAAATGGTGGTCCCTCGTCAAAGATTCAATAATATCATAATTATATTTTTTCTAACGCAGTGCCGAAAATCGTTTTTAAATTTGAGATTTTGACGGAGGTGCTACCAAGAGTTGCTAAATAAATTCAATCTGTAATTAATTTATTTAGAGCTCTTTATTATAGCTCTGTAACTTTACTTATACAAATTTAGAAATTCAACTCAATTCGCAAAAGTTATATCGTAATTGGAGTAGGTATTTTACTTAAATTTCAATTAATTTCGCGCATAAAATTGTATTATTTGGATGAAATGGATTCTATCGAGAGGTATAACTTTAGTATTTTACTGAAGTTGATACAGTACTTGAACGCATAACTGATAATTTAATAGCGAACAAATAAAATGATCACCTAAATAACTTTTGATATCAACAAATTTTCGAACCCTAAAATAAGGTTGAACACTCAAAAAAAATTATCGATCAGCAATTCCGAGTCACCAAAAAAATTCTACCTATTTTTGCAGCACTTGCACCTATTTTACTTATTGCGTTCCTATAAATTTATAATCGCATCAAAAAATTGTCAAGTACCACCAAAAACACTAAACTACCACCTAATCTCATGCACCTTTTTTCATTAGAATAACATCCAAATATTATACACATCGCATGCTACATTTTAGTAAACAGTTACAAATTAATTGTTTTTAGCACTATAAATATTTTAGTCAATTCCAAAATGTTATAAATTAGAAAGTAAAATTCAAAATTAATTTAAAAAGCAACGCCCAATGTGGCTGTGTGAAATAATAACACGTATACTGCTATCTCACTCAATCAAATACAAAGAATTGTCTGAAGCATAAAACCTATTGATATGTCGTTAGAGTGAAAGGTACCTATTGCTGTTTCATTCTAACTACCTATTGCTGATGGTTTACAAACTGCAAGAAGTTTTATTATTAATTTTTTAATGCGTTGACGTGAGCGCGTTTGATTAAAACCTTTTATTTGAAAATGAGTTTTGATGGTTTATTAAATTGTTAGTTTGTTATGAAAATGGATAAAGGTCCTCAAATGAGTTTACTTTATTAATATAGATAGACTTTCATGGAAAAATTAAAGGAAGTTAATAGGTAGAAATAGGTATAGGTAGGTTTAGGTTATGTTAGTTTTGCATCGGCCCGAAGGGCCAAAACAACTCAAAATAGGAGCTCCGCGCCAGCGGAGATCCGTCAATACTGTTCCAATCTCCACTAGTTTGAAATTAAAATAGCTATTTTTATTTCAAACTTCAACTTCTTAAAATCATTTAGCGCTGTCTTGCTCGCACGCGGTGCGAGGTGCGAGCGAGACAGACCGTATGGAAAACCGCATCAGTGTGCTAGCAATGAGGTTAGACTAGATTGGAACTGCTTTGCGCGTCGGACATTAAAAAAGAATTGCCGCGTCAAATTTGGTGATCATGTAGTATTTCTGGGTATCAAAAGAATTATTTGGGTGTAAATAATTTTAATAGGATTACGAGCCCTGTAATATTTGGATGTAAATTATATGAAATTTGGTGTTTGAAATTAGGTGATCATTAAGTATTTTTGGGTAGTGACTAATTTATTTGGTAACAATTTAATTTAATAGGTTATCGACATGTTACTTCTTTGAGTTGCACTTTATATTTAAAAGGAGTTGAAAATTTGGTGCGAATCTAGTATTTTTGGTAATGAATGTAATTTCTTAGAGCATCATTCGGCAACTAATTTGGTGGTTCGTTAAATGCTACCCAATTTAATATACTCACCGGCAGAAAATTTTGCCTAAATTAGAAAAATGCATTTTATATATTAAACATTATTTAAGTAATTTACTCAATTTATAGTTTGAAATCACGAAAGTTTTTGGGCCAAATTTTCTGCCGGTGTGTGTAGGTACCGTTACTTGAGAATCATGGCACTGTAACTCCATTTTGTATGATTTTGGGCTTTTGAAGGTATCGTAGTTTACTTCCCGAGGTCTTTCGAGCCATAAAACTGTATTTGCCAAGTTCGCCATAGTTACCGATTTCCTCAAACGTATGTAATAACTTTATTGTACACAAAAAACACAAAACATACAAACAAATAAGGACATTATATATATATAACATTATTATTTGTATATTGATGTAAGATCATGAATGACTCGTTCCGGAGCATTTTGAATTTAAGTGAACACGCATTTTATTGTAGGTAAGTCTGGACACTGGTGATTTCTCTTTCAATCGGGCACCGGCCCCATGGTGATTATTATTACAATACTGTTAATATTATCGTAAATTTCAGAATTATTTAGACTTGGTTTCAATACTTTCAATATTCATCAATAGGTCCACGTGATACGTATACAGTGTAACCTACACCAATGAAATTGATTCTGCGTTTTCGGGACTCATAGAAAAAGTATTGTATCTGCGTTTTCGTGGACTCATAGAAAAAGTATTGTATACAATAGTTATATAATTAGTTTTTTAAGTCTCGAACCTTACTTAGACCAATCGGTAAGCCTCATGGTCTAAACGCGGTTCTCGGCATACGATTGCATAAAATGCTAATATTTACACCAACAGAGCAGAGCAACAGGCCTATGTCTAGCAGTGGACGTTGTTCGGCTGATTATGATTATGACACCAACAAAGGACATATTAATGATTATATTGATTATATAAGTTTACATTTCACTTGGCTTACTTCCCCCCCTCAATGGGATAGATTCCCTTATTCTTGAATGTTTTGCAAAGGTTTCCGCTAAAACGAAAACAATTATCCTCTATTATACTTAATATCACGTAATAATACTCGAATAAGGATATAACGTGCAAGAAAACATCAGCTTTTACTGTAAACCGCGGAGAATTCGTAATTAAGGACTTCATTTTAATTTCATGACGGCTGTCAACATCAAAAATTTCAAGCTATAAACCCATTGTGAGGATTCAGTAAAATCTCACTCTCCATTTTGTGAAACATTTCCACGGTGATATTCTAAAACAACCTTTAAGTTTATGGCATAAGAATTAAAATAGTTAGCTGTGTGGCTTGCAAAATGTTTAGGGGATATTTTAATTTAACGATATCTTAAACGAGTTCTGCTTCAATAGACAAAGAAAAAGCAACAAGTTATTTGATCGTACCGTGCGAACATACGTCGCTTTATCGAAGTAAGCTTAAGAATATTTACATTTATGTCTTCAGGATATAATTTGAACCATATTAAATTTTATCTGGGATTACTTGTTTAAAACCACTCGCACTCCAAGGTTAGTTTTAGGGCGGGTCGCTAGTAAGATTATAATTTACAGGACTGAATAAAGATACTCAGAATTTGTCTACTCTCTAACCATATTACAAACCACCATACCCACCATAACCATACCACCGTAACCATATTATATTAGTGGATTAAGGATCTTACAGATATATTATAATGAATAATATTATTCAATTGGGAAAACTCGGAATTCGTCGTAATCATCGGAATTATTTACGTTAGTATTTTTATCGCAGCTTTGTTGCAATACTTAGCCGGTAATAAAATCGTTCACAAGATAAAAAGAACATCAAGGACCAGAGGATGATGTTCACTTAATTTAAATCGAATTTAAAATCGCAATCTCGCTACCTCTCCTGACACCGGCCATACACAGACATACATTAGTTACCTCTACATTACAATAAATTTCTTGGGGACAATAACACGTTTGAGGAATTTAACACGTTCACAGTTCCCGTAACAGATTTGAAAATGTCACAAGTCCTGTCACTGACAGTTTGACTATGCATTCAGTATGGGGATGTGATCCCACAGAGGAAGCATGGACTCGAAAAAAAAAACATGTCCCACATTGGGGGCACCCGGACAGGGAAAGTGTTAAGAATATTCGGTTGTAAAGCGGTAAGTAAAGCGCGCGGCTATAATCGTGTATAGAGGTCCACAGTCCCAAAATTAAATTAAATTTACTTTGACCATTAATTAAACTTGGTCATAAAATCATATTGAGCTGTGGGCAAACTGTGCAATGTTCAATAAACAGAACAACGCCAAACTTCCGAGAACCTGGCTTAAGATAACAAGAAGAGGCGAAACTCATTAAAGTTTTATGTTCGGTGCTGGGCGCGCGAGCTGTTGATCTTATCTCAGGCTATTCAAGCCAAATTATAGCTGGTAAGTGGTGGTCCCTACTATCCGACTCTCGGAATAATATTCTGTACTTCTTCAAGATGTAGACATATACCGAGTCAATAGGGAGCTTAGTTCTATCACTGAAATTAGGTAGTGATTTCTACTATGTATAGCTCAGAAAGTTTGTAAGGGTAAACTTATGCATAAAAAGTGACACTTTTCCACAGTAGTGCGGAAAAGTAGCTTATCAATTTTACCAGCACGTCCAAACATAGTGATTGTTTCTACAATAAAATCGGAAGGATCAATAGAATCGGAAAATATAGAAAGACATTTATTATTTTGTCATAATTTTCTGTAAGCTGCCAGCTCTTTGGTCACCAGTGGCGTCGACGAGCCTTTTACTTAGCTCCCTATGTAGTTGCCAGCTTCCTCGCACAACGTTTAAGTATTGCCATACAGCGAGGGAATGCTGCCAGCGTCTTTGGTACCATGCCACGGCTTTTTAGATATATTTTATTTTAATTAAATTAGTTTTAATTTTAGTTTATTTTTTGATACCTAACTTGTATTTGCAGTTAGCTTTAATATTATTTTAGTTATTGTTGTATTCGTGTATATATTTTCTGTAATAGTACCTTTCAGAATTAATATGACTTGGTAGATAATAATAGTACATTACTTACCAAGGGCGATAAAACAAAGAATGTCTCAGATCGCAGGTATTTTACGCCCGAGCCGAAGGCAAGGGCGATAAATATGCGATCTGAGGCTTTCTTTATCATCGCCCGTGGTAAGTACAAAATTTTATGTCACCCCCTGGCCAGGAAGTGGGTTTTTTCGCGCGCGGAGCGTGCGATAATGTCCACTTTATGGCCAGGTGTGACATAAAGAAATTTTAATTTGAGAAACTCTTAAAACAATTGCCAAAGAGAATTCACAAGTATTCAAGCCCGGCAGAATGTCACAATAGTCTCCGAGGTCACGATGTTGTAGTAAATTCCTGTAACTGTAGAAGTCACTCCTATTGTTCACTTTGTCAAGGTAACGAAGCCAAGGAGGAGGAGGAGATTTTTCAAGTTGAGTCATCTTTTGTAACTTTTTCACCCTTTTAAGAAAGTTCAAAACTTAGAAGGACGGATTTGATTCAGTATTATTATATTATAATATTATAAAATCCAATAGGCCATTCGGCATTGTTCACTTAAAGGATGATTGTTTCGCGACGAATTTAGTAATGGGTTTTCCTGGTACCTATTTGTGCCCATATAATTGATTTTCTTTTCTCTGTGACTAGAATTAATAGTACCGAATTAAATAAAAAGCATTTGATGCCTATTTTTTAACTATTAAACACCTAAGTATTTGGGCTATTTACTATTACTTTAAACTGTTTTGTTTTTTTTTTTATTCAGTAGCTCTAGTATAAGTTTTTTCGAAACGTTTGCCTTTTGTCTCAAAATGTATGAAAGTGGTATGAAATCGTGAACAGCGCCTCTGGTGGTCACTAGTGGAAACTAAAACAGCGAGTATAACATTTGTTGCTAACCGATGAACGCGCGTATTTCAAACTCGGTGAGAGCGCTTTCATACATTTTGAGACAAAACGCAAACGCGTTCGAATTAGTGAATGTTTCGAAAAAACTTATACTAGAGCTACAGGCGAAAGCGTCGGTAGGTAACCTACCTACTCTGCTCAATTTAATTCTGATGCTGTGTTTAAAATTTGGCTGTGAATGTTCATGTTGTTTATACCTATCTACTAACATGTAATTAAATAAATTGTTACGCAAGGACCAGCCATTTAGATTTAGTATTATACAGTAGCTAACTAGCTACTCGTATCACCTACCCATGAACCTTCACCTACTACATTAAAGATTTAGAAAAGTGTGCGTCTATCTTGGTGTATACATAACAGTGACTAAGATGTATGTGTACTCAGATTTGATTTGTTTGGAAGAAACAACCCGTAGGTATGTAGCCCAAAGTAATCCAGGGACAAAAAATAGTACCACGGGTAGTTATATCTCAAAGCTATTATTTTCAAATACAATTTATTTTAAACGGCGCTTGAAAATCATAGAGAAAGGAACTAGGTCGTGCGAGTCGACAAATAGGTAATATAACAATAAAAGAACAAAACGAACACAAAAAGGTATGAACAAAGGCTTTTTGTGAATATAGAACTAAGAGTAACCGGTCCTGAGGACACTGGGACGGACGCAGAGTAGGTATGGAAATAGCCACAGAGGTACAACAGCGATCGTAATAATACAATATCCGGGCGACCGAGCTTTGTTCGGCGTTTTCCTGGGCATGATACCTAGCTTGATCGATTGCTCGTTCCCGAAAACACCCACATACCATCATCAATCCGTATCAAAATCCGTAGAGCCGTTCCGGGCCTAAACCTAACGGATGGAGCTATAGTCTTCTAATTTTCACAGTTTAAGGTGGGACGATTTCCATACAAAACGTATTTTGACCTTCATGATACTCACGTGACAAACTAATTTCACAAATTATTCTAGTTTATACAAGTTTATTCTAGAAAAGGGGAAATTCCGCTCAAATGGAAAGCCAATTTATGAAAGTTTGTTATATAAGTTTCTTAAAATATCTCGTCATAAGAAGTTTTGTATGGAAATCAAGCTTAAGCATCGTGTTGACCCAAAGCTATACAAATCGTCCAAAAATATTTTTACGGATACATAAATAATTTTATGTAGATTACTTATGCCTATTAAGAACGTTTTTTGCTATGGCCGTTTAGGATTTTTTTTACGAAATACTGAAAAATGGGATCTTTAACCCCTCCAGCGGCGGGGCTACGTGCGGGGACTTTTGATATGTTTACGTCCTAAAGATTCACACTAGACCGTTCCGTGTCCGGGCCGGCACATTTTGTAGTAGGTACGGTAGTAGGTGCATCCGTCGAGTTCTTGTACTACAAAACGGGCCAGCCCGGACACAAAGTTATGACGTCAAAACTTGTGTTCTAAGCATTTCCCTCTATACCTTTAAAATGACTGGCCTATATTGACAGTATTAAAAGTCTTAATTATACACTAAGCCACATAATGTATTATTAATGTGTATATAGTAGCTAATAATCATGATATTCGGTTTTATGCTAGCTGATAAAATATTAAAATATATTAAAGTAAAAAAGTCTATTTGCCCGCCCCATTATTATTTCAGCCACGAAATCCCTTAACATTCCAAGCGAAATGCACAAACAGTTGGCTTGTTAAGACTTATTTTGCCACGACGGTCTAATTATGTTGGAGCCAACAATTCGCTTTCAGTTAAGTACCTACATATCGTGCAGTAGGTTAAAAACACAAAAAGCGAGATCCTGGGTTTCGAAAATATGACATACTTACATGTTAAAACTCAAAAAAATACAGTTTTGCTATTCATTATCACTTTCTTCGTCTCATCCCTCGAATGGATTCTTCTGTTTTTTCACACTTACACGATAATCATAATAATTTATTTTGCAAAACATACACAGATGGTACAATAGTTATGTCAGAGGTATTACATATTCATGAATGCATGTTCCGCCATAGTTAGCATGCAAAATTATTAAGCTAACTTAAAATAATATATCACAATTACAAATAAATAATTCAGTATCGATAAAATTTACAGTGTATAAATAATTTCATTATAATTTCACAACATTCACATTTAATTGCACTTTGGATATACATGGAAAAAAGTAGGTATCTAGTTAATCAAGCATGTTTTCAAAATATTCCGTTAATGTATAGAATGGTCTTGTCAATAAATAAGATTCCAATTTATTTGTAAATTCTTTAAAATTATTAAATTCTTGAAGTGAAGTCCCCAACCCGGGCCAGCGTGTGGACTACTGCCCAATCCCTCTCATCTATGAGAGGAGGCCTGTGCCCAGCAGTGGGACGTATATAGGCTGATGGTGATGTGGTGATTAAATTATTTAATGTCATTGTTTAGAAAATTAAAAACTTTTATTCCATTAGTACTCCACAGTTCTTTTAAATTGCACATAGTTATTACATTACAATGCACGAGAGGGAGGGAACTAAATAAATAATAATATAATATTTATTTGCTTTAAGTGTGGTGTGGTTACATAAAGTTCACTTAAGATATACAGTTGTGAAATTGATCGACACACTTAGCTTATTCCAATATGCAAAAAATATGAATAATTCAATTAAAATTAAATTAAATTAATTACATTCAAAAAAATCATTAATACCTAGTGTAATAGTAGATTGTTAGTGAGAGCGCCAATAGCTCGAGGCTGAAATGGGTGGTTTCACCCGAGTTAAACACTCTGCTTTTCATTCCGAATACAAGGAAACTAAAAAAAAATCTTTTTACTTAAAATTCAAAATTAATATAAAATTTAAAATCCTTATCCCCGAATTATTAGTCTGAATCGATAATGATGATTTGCCGCAAAAACATTTTTTTTTACTTACAATTCAAAATTAATGTAAAATTTGAAATCCTTATCCCCGAGTTAGTCGAAATCGAGTACTAATGATGATTTTTCGCAAAAATTTTTTTACTCAAAATTCAAAATTATTATAAAATTTGAAATCCTCATCCCGGAATTAGTCGAAATCGAGTATAATGATGATTTTAAGCAAAAAAAAATTTTTTTTTTTACTTAAAATTTAAAATTAATAAAAAATTTGAAATCCTCATCCCCGAATTAGTCGAAATCGAGTATAATGATGATTTTAGCAAAAAGAATTTTTTTACTTAAAATTCAAAATTAATATAAATTTTGAAATCCTGGCTGGCATTGGCTGATTTGGCTGTCGACGTGTTTTGTGATTGGTGGATTCAATGTGGTGAAGCATTTGGATTGGTTAATTTAAAATGTTTTGGAATCAAAAATATGTATATATATTGTATGTATACATGTTAGCCCACGGGGCGACATGGCCCACTTTCAACCCGCTTCTCAGGTCAAATATGACACTTTCAGAGTATGAGTAATGAAAATTTTTTTTTCAACCAACCATTTAAATAATTCCTTTCTAAATTTAGTTAATGTCGGCAATTATCTTATTACTAATGGTAATGGTATATTATTAAATGTCCTTATACACATTGCATGACAATTGTTTCTCTGCAGCGCGCTTTTACATAGCTAAACTTTTAATTTCGCAGGGTCTCTCGTTCTAAGTTTAGTATTAGTTTTCAAAGTTACATATGAATTTCTTACAAAAATTCCGGCCTGTAATGTATACATTCCGGTGAGAGTTAATAAGTTAAGGTCTACATGATCCTAGTCGTAATAGATGGTACACTATACACATGCATTTACACTAATTATTCTGAATGGCGTAGATAACTATTATTGAAGTTTAAACCAATTTCAGAAGACATCTATTTTCACAATAAAATTGCAGGCTTATAATACCTAATTACCTCAGTCCGATTCGTGTGAATGAATACGTTTAGATTCGTGAATTCTCGGAATTTATTCATTGGAGACAAAATTAAGCATTACACGGAAGAATTCGTTCAGATTGGATTGCGGTGGATTAAATATCTCCGTAGTTTTAAATTCATGGCATGAATACATTTTAGAGAACTGTGGGGGTCGCGATCTGTCTCTCATCGAATGCCGAGAGTATTTATCATTTGATTTTTTACGTCGATGAGATGTGTAAGATTATCAGGTGTGTACAATTCTGGAATCTTTATCATATGGTAATGTATTAGATTAGTAAATAATATAATATGCAATAATTAAAAACAGTAAGTAAATGAAAAGAATAATTAATTTTTTAATCAAAGTGAAAATTGAAAAATTCAACACCACAGGTGGGATTTGAACCCACGACCTCTGAAATCCGTCCATTGCTCTACCAATTGAGCCACCGTGGTATCCCTTGTAATGGTGAATTTTTCAATCCTAACACTCATCTATTAAGCCTTATTAGGGAGGCTCGTAGCGACATCTACCGTGAAGCTATTACAACTTCTGAAACGGCACCAACGTCCCAATAGATGAGTGTTAAGATTGAAAAATTCACCATTACAAGGGATACCACGGTGGCTCAATTGGTAGAGCAATGGACGGATTCCAGAGGTCGTGGGTTCAAATCCCACCTGTGGTGTTGAATTTTTCAATTTTCACTTTGATAAAAAAATTGAGATTTTCGCTAGCGGACGCATCCGCTTAACAAAACATATTAAAGAATAATTAATATTAATTACGAAAAATTTAAAATAACAAACTTAAACATAGTCCCCACGGTCGCTCATTGGCTGTAAATCCCATAATGCTGGTGACGTTTCCCCGCTACACAGCACTGCTGAGCCTTTGCCCGAGAAACGCGCCAGCTCTGGGATCACAGCAAGACCTAATGAGTTTCATTCTTAAGAGACTGAATAACTGGTAACCCTTTTGCCCCCATGGGCCCAGAGTTATGGTTATTACATTTAATTCTATTAGTGGAGTTTACCACATTTTGTTGCAAACATTCGAAAACAACACCTTCAGCATTACAGTTAGCTTTCATTAATTATAACTCAGAACTAGGTGAGGAATGAACCTGTATGATGATTTAATTACCGTGAACGAGCAACGTGTTAAATAAAATGTTGAGTATTCTAAACAGAGCCGCTTTACGCAAAATGCACTCTTAGGTAAGTGGCACTATGCAAATCACGTTCATATGTGGGTTTACAACATAGCATACAATACAATACAATACAAATACTCTTTATTGCAGACCTCAATTAAAGGACACAGTACAAAACAAAAAAACATAATAAGTAGAGGCAAACAACAGGCGCAGGGGTAGCATATTTAGATAAGGAAACTATAGTGTTACTAGCGACCCGCCCCGGCTACGCACGGGTAGTCCAGTTTTTAATCTATTTAGCTGCAATAGGTATATTACTATAACCGGAATTTCTAGACGCTTACTTCGAATATACTGCTTACTCTTTTTCCATGCTAATATTCAACCCCGCCCTTTTTTACACCCTTAAGGGATGAATTATCAGAAACCCCAAGAATGAATTTACACTTACCTTAAAAAAGAAAGTTGCGCATAATATGTGTCAACCCCCTTTTTACCCCTTCAAAAGGTAAATTTCCAAAAACGCTGAAATTTAGTTTTTTTATTATAATTTAATGCTAGGTCTAAAAAAAAAGTTTAGATTTTCTCACTCAAACATTTTTTTTACCGCCCATGGTATGTATGGATACAAACTTTCAATCCGTTCAGAGGGTGAATTTCCAAAAACTCTAAAATTTGTATTTTTATAATGTAACTCTAAGTCTATAAATGAAGTTTCAAGTTAATTATTTTAAAATAATTGCTCCCCACCCCCACACGAACTTTCAACCTATTTTCACCCCCTTCAGAGGGCGAATTTTAAAAACGCTGAAAACTGTTTTCTTCCATTTTAATGCTTAGTGAAGTTTTAAATTTCTGTCTTAAAGATAATTTTGTTCTCCATACAAAATGACTACCCCCTTTTAACCCCCTAAGGGGTGAACTTTGAAATAAATTATAGCTTTTGTCCTATTCTGATGTATAAGCTACTATAGTAGAAGGTTTCATAGAAAACAATTCAAAAGTTTTTGGGATTAAGTGGAACGTATATCCATCCATCCATCCATCCATCCATCCGCACAAACTTTCACGTTTATAATATGATTTGGATTATTAGGATTAGGATTATGATTAGGATTATTAGAATTAGGATTAGGATGTTAGATTAGATTCTACCATAACACTATATTTTCCTAGCTAAATGTATGGCAATGCATGTGGGCAATTCAGAGAGGGAAGAAAAATGCTAGGCCAACAAGGGTGCGAATCGCCTGTCACCATAACACGTCAAATTAATTTTATAGGGTGTTCAGAGAACAGATTCACGCGCCACTAAGGCGCCTAAGATTGCGGCATCGCATCGACCTAGAATAAGTAATCTGAAGATTCCGCACAATGATGCAGTCTAAAGATCAATAAAATTGTTTGCACTTTTTTTCTACACCTTGCACTTCACACCTACAGTATACTAAGAAAATATGTAATAGTGTGCTGTAGGCAAATCTTGTATATATAGAATAAGAAATACGAAATAAATCTCAGTTACCAATTGTCCGTTGGTTTTTAATTAATTACCTTAAACCCTACGCTCTCTCCGGGAGTGTAGGGTCCACCCTTTTCAAAGTTCCTCTCACAGTGGCGAAGACACCTTCAAGCCCTCAATCGACCAAGTGAGCCTGCTTGGTCGGCTGTGAGAAATCAACCTCCGCCAACCCTATTCCTCCCCGTAGGAGTCCATCTGTTGCCTTAGGTCTCGCGGTAACAGATATCCCTGGTTACATGAGTAGCTGTTTCGTAAGTTGATAGGGTAGGGACTTAGGGACTTAGGGACGTAGGATGCTAGGCTCCCTTGCATAAGCCCACCCCTTAACTGTACGTAGTCTGTGCAGCCGCACACTGGATAACCAAATCCCGATCCAAGGGAAATAAAACAATACTATTCCCATCCTGGGAATATTACCTAAAATACCTACCCGTCCAGGGTAACTTACCATTACTTACAACCCCATCCAGGGGTACTTACATTATCCAGTTTGTGACTGTACATATGGTCCTTCGAGCCGGATCTAAGCCCACCCCTTAACTGTACGTAGTCTGTGCAGCCGCATACTGGATAACCAAATCCCGATCCAAGGGAAATAAGACAATACTATTCCCATCCTGGGAATATTACCTAAAATACCTACCCGTCCAGGGTAACTTACCATTACTTACAACCCCATCCAGGGGTACTTACATTATCCAGTTTGTGACTGTACATATGGTCCTTCGAACCGGATTAGAACCGGGTCCGGATTAGTACCGGATTTAAAAAAAAAAAACCCTCCCACCATATTCAGGAACGTGGTTTCCCACGCCTCTTTAACGTACCCTCCCAAGATATATAAAAATACTTAGGGATCGACTAACAAACTGACAACATGGACACTGTCCATATCAACAACCTCATCGAAAGCCAGGAACGACTAGGGAACCAGATAAAAACTATATTGACCAATATAAAAAAAGATGCCGCAAGTAGGAAGACGTTGAAGTACATCGCGGACAGGAAGTCTACGTTAAGAGAACTAATAAGGGCAGTACAAGACAACCACGACCAATTAAAGGACGAAGAAAGGTTGCTTACACATGACTACATCACCACGGATCACTTTAGTGGTATCATGGAAATTTACAATGAAGCTATAACCCATTTAAGCCAATATGAGAAAAAATTGAAGGAGGAAGGGCAAACCGTGCATAAACCGTCAACCTCTAGTAACGATACCATGAAGGAGTTAGGAGCAGAAGTGTCAAACCCTAAACTAGGGATGCATAAGTTCCGAGTATCTCAGTTAGAAAGAAAGTTAGCTGTAGCCAGACAGTTACTGACCAGAGACGAAATAAGTTGGATATTGCAAGCGACCTTAGAGAGCATCCAAAAGCAATGGGACGCCATAGAAGTATCACATGCGGAGTTGCTCATAGAAGGAAAAAGCCTGACTGACGAATATTTTACTGCCAAGAGGTTTGAGGAAGTTCAGGAAGAGTATGAGAATATAACATACCAATTGTTAACGAGAATAAATAAGACCTCAGGGTCTATAAAACCAACTGCAACCAGTAGTACCAAGGCTGGGATAAATCTACCGAAAATGACGATTCCAATCTTTTCGGGAGACTATGAGTCATGGTATTCGTTCCACGATTTATTCAAGAATATGGTTCATAACGAGGCCACATTAACTAGCACAGAAAAAATGCAATATTTGAAAACGCACGTACGTGGTGAGCCAGCGCGTATGATTCAGCATTTGTGTATTAGTGAGTTAAATTATAATGCAGCGTGGGAATTGCTGACAAAAAGATACGAGAATGAACGATTAATCATTTCAAAGTTTATAGACAAGATTTTAGATTTGCCAAAAATAGAACGGGTTGACACAATAAAGTTGAAAAACATGTACGATTTGATAAGTGAAAGTATAGCGGGCTTAAGGAACCAAGGAGTGGATACCGCGACTTGGGATCCCATACTGACTCGAATCATTTCCAGAAAGTGGGATTCAGAGACTAACAATATATATGAGTTGTCTCTAAGTGAACCGAATAAGAAACAAAGTTTTGCCGGCATGATGGAATTCATGTCAAAAAGATTTAAATGCCTGGAATCAGCTAACAGTACTAATAAATATTATCCGCAACCGAGTCGTGTCAGTTCGTACAAGCCAGAGTATGGTACAGGTAAGGTGACGATCCAGGGTTGCTGGTATTGCAACAAACACGACCACGGTATTTACCAGTGTATGCAATTTAAAGCATTGAATATACAAGATCGCACGAATGCAGTAAAAAATAAAAGAATATGTATCAATTGCATTAGCCATTACGCAGCAGACAAGTGTTATAGCAACTCTGTGTGCAGTGTATGCGGGAAATATCATCACTCAATGCTTCACATGGATATCAATTACAATAACAAATACAATAGACCAGCGATGACTAATACGAATAATTATAAACTTGGTAATAGAGGGATGCCCCAAAAGGAAAAACCGCCGTATAGAGTAAACTCTCATGTATCGTCAATGGAGCCAAGCACTGGCGGCAAGAAAACTACAATTTTAGCGACGGCCCTAGTAGAAACCACTACATACCATGGAGGGACTCAGTTGTTAAGAGTATTGTGTGATCAAGGTTCAGAGGCATCGTTTTGTACATAGGGTAACACCCAGGGACCGGAAAACCCCTCTTCAGGCTTAAGCCTATCCATTCGGTAACCCAATCATTTTGCTAACCGTATGATAGGGTTAACCCTATCATGAGGTTACCGTATGATAGGGTTAACCCTATCGATGCGGTAACCATAACCCGCAATAGGGTTAAGCTTAAAACCCTATCGGATAGGGTTTTTGGATAGGGTTTTCATAGGGTTTTGGTTAACCCAATGAAACCCTATCGCCAGATGCTGATGCTTTGGGTTAAAATGAATTTTAGACTGATCCGTTAAATAATAATTCTGTGTCCTGTGTCCTTTATAATAATTAAAACTGAGGTGTGCAATAAAGAGTATTGTATTGTAATAAATGAAAGAATTATTAATATGTATTATACAATTATGTTACTTAAATATACATGAATTTGCGGCTGGTATTGTGTGTGGCTAAATAATTTATGAATTAATTAACAATTAAAATTCAATAATATGTTTGTTATTTTAATTATGCATCGTATGTATGACAATTAGTTCACTAATTGAAATCTTTATAATACATATTAAATTATATTAGGTATTACAAAAAGGCTTGACAAATCATATACATATGATGTTAATAACATTTTTTCATTAGATTTGCTTTTCTATTAGACAATTAAGAAATTTCTCTTCTGGGACTTGTTCTAACTTTTTTTATTATTTCTTTTTATTTTTTCTACAAGTACATTATACGCTTGCAGTTGCAAAGACATAAGTCCCCGAGTGTAAAAAATACAACCTACTTACGATTATTTTCCATTTCAATTAATTGCAATGGTGTGTTGAATTTTTTTTTATTGTAGGTCACACGTAAGTCTGTCACATTACACAGATTCATAATAAACTAGCTTTTACCCGCGACTTCGTCCGCGCGACCTTGTATTTGAGGGATGATTTCAGCGATAAAAAGTATCCTATATGTTAATCCAGGCTATAATCTCGTTGTATACTAAGTTTCATCATAATCGGTTCAGCCGTTTTTGCGTGATTGAGTCACAAACATCATAACTTTCGCATTTGTAATATTAGTAGGATAAATAGGTACATACTTCAATTTATTTCATTTGAAAAAAGAGAAACAAATGCCGGTGGGCACGAGTAGTTGTTAAAAGAAAAAGATAAGAGAATATTAGAACAAAAGCACGGTTCGGCACGGTTATCTTTGAGGCGACTGCGCGTGCTCATACAATATAGGGTTGTTAAACCGCCCAATTGCGGGATTATGAAGGTTACAAATTAAAAGTAAGTTTCGAACCCGCGGGAATGATAAGTATGATGTGAAGGTATATATCGTTTATTTTAACCCATTTACTACGTTGTCGTGATTTCGGAACCGTGTTCGCGCGCTAGCCACGACATTGTGTCGTTAACACTTTTTGATTAGTATGTTTTTTAACTGTATTCTTAATTTTGCATATTTAAAGGCTATGTTGATAAAAACTGATACTTATTTAGATAATATTAGTGGCGTTCAATAAGCATTCTGGTTTTTTTTTTTGTCTAAAAAAAAAACCAGAATGCTTTAGCTTTAGCTATTTTATTCATTGCATACTTTCACAGTACGTAAAAAAGTGCATTATTTATGTATAGCTTTTAAGCAACACGACAGCGTGTTGTGAATGTTATGATACAGCTTGCGGCGAATGATGTATTTTTATCACTGCTAATAGTGACTAAACTTTAAACTTGGTCCATATGCTATAGGCTGCGGTGTCCGCTTACCATCAGGTGGACCGTATGCTTATTTGCCACCGTCGTAGTATAGTCTAAAATAGACCTTAACCCGTACGCACACACTTTATTTATGTTTAAATCGACGAACAGTTACATATTTTTTTACTTCTTTGTGAGTAATGAATGCGAATGGTGTTATTCTATTCTGTATCTAACCATCGACCCTGCCGAAGACGCGATCGGCGACGAAAGGTAATTAATATTAGTTGACAATTGTTTATTGTACTATACAATGACATAAGTTAGTCAACATTAGCTACATAACAAAAATCTACTAAATATTAAAAACAATAGATATCAATTACTTATTTAAATAATGAAAACATAAAAAATACGACTATAAAAAAGAGAAACATTCAAAATGAAGCCGAAATCTTTTCGATTTGCTGCTTTGGGTCGGGTTGCTCGATCAAAGCTTTTACTTCATCGAAAACTTGCTCCACTTTCTCATCGGGAACGTTTTGCAATAGCTCCTTGATTTTTTTGGACCATAACTCTCTCTTGTCGAACTGATTATCTGAAAACACAAATTCCATTAGTCTTACTGAATTAAATCCTTATTTCTTATAATGTCGTAGGTAAAAGGTAACAAATTAATCCTAGAATGCTTACACTTCCTGTTGTTTATCTCCTTTGCCTTCATCGACGATGTCGCTTTATTTTCTTCGGCTAATCGCCGGTGTTCTCCTGTAATGATATGATATATTTTCATGATACTGAAAATTATATTATAAATAACTACTTTATACATATTAATTAACTTACTTTCTCGTTGTGCTTCAGCCCCGTACTCCCTCTTCCAGCTCCTAAATTCTTCCAGATCAAATAAAGCCATGTTATGGGTACTAAGTAATTATTTATGACTTAAAAAAACTAATGGTGCGTCGCGAGATATGCGAGACGTACTGAACATGATATTTGTTCTACATAGACTTAAATACTTAATTACAGCATGGGGTGGGAGCTATCTGTTTTCGTTTCATTAAATATTGCACGTGCTTTCCATTCATGTATCATATACTCGACGGCGATGACAGATATGGCACACCTGCAACTGTTCGCTAACTTTGAGTTGCCGATTGTTTATTGTTTTGCCTTTTGTTTACGTTAGAGTCATTACCTACCAAGGCGGCCCTTTTGTAGATACCTAGGTTGTAGGATTAGTGTTGCTCGTGCAGATAAAGATAATAATTGTATGTGGCGATGAAATAAAAAAACTGATTATTAGTTTTGGGCTTGGCTTTTACCTGGAATATCTTTTGTTTTTGATATTGCAGAGAAGGCCGCGCTGTTGTACAGTTAGCGTGTTAATTATATACAATAATAACAACATTTATTATATTCAAACAATTACATAAATGGTTAAATAGAAATCATGCATTACGCCATCCGCACAATACTGCGCGCCGGTAAGCCAATGAGTAACGACACGATGTCGTGACTCCGAGACAGCTAGTTCAAATATATGACAGCGCGCCGTACATACTGCTCGAATTAGGACGTAGCGATGAATGGGTGAATGAAAATACAAGTTTAAGCGAGAGAAATCAAGAAATCTTGAGCTTTGTTATTATTTAGAATTTAGATAATAGTTTTCTTTACCGTCGTTGTGTACTTTTTAATCGAACATTATTTTTTAAAGAATCGAACATTTCAACATTCAAAAGACATGTTTTTGAATTCCTGACATGCAAGATATCCGGGCTGAATACACTTTTAAACTAAATACTGTATTAATATATATTTACTGTATTCTAGCAAATGAACAATTTGGTGGATTACTTGATAGGGTAACAATATTTTTAATAAAATGAAAAAAACTATAGAAATAAATTACAAAAAAAAATTGATTGATTTATGTTTTACGTATCAAGTATTTATTTATTTTAATATGCGCTAGTAGATTAGTTAATTTACATGTAGGTAGTATTATAAAATAGCTCCCTGTATGTGACAATACGTTATTCCTGCGTCAACGGCATAAAATCAACGGGTACTAATACAATTTCATTATTACCTTAAAGATTTGGTCTTACTTGGGTAAAGTTCAAATTTTTGGAACAATCATATGCATAAATATGTATGATAGCGCCTTTTCAAAAATTGGTACCTCAAATGATGTATTTTAATAGGTTTCGAATTTAATTGGCGCTAATTCCTTTTAATGTGACGTCACTACCGGTCAGACCGCACCTGACACCTGAGGAGTTGGTGGGGCGAGATTCAGGTGGGGCCCGAGCCTATAAAAGACTTGATGCCTCATTGGATCGATTATTGTCATTTGATCAGCCTTAGCGATAAGACCTATGAAGTATTACGTTTGAATTTACCGAGTTCTCAGTATTAATCGTATTGTTAGTTGTTAGTCTATAATCTTGTGCCTTCCAAGACCGTTTGATTTATCCAATAAGACTAAAAAGCGTGCTACACTAAATAATGAATAAATGATCTAAATTAGAAGGCCAACGATGAAGTTTCTTTTATGAAATTAATCCCTGCATCGTCCTAAACTACGGGTCCACGAGGAGTTACTACTAAAAGCGCACGAAAGTGAGTCGTGCGCTAACATCAGAAGTGAGCAGACCAGCGCCCATGGAATCTGATGGCCTACAAGAAAAAAGTATCTATTGAAAGATCAATAACGACTGAATTGATGGAAATCAACGAGTTGATGATGAAGCAATCAACGGATCAAATAGAAATCCGGTGAGTGGCTTTCATTCTGTTCTAAACCATTTCCAATTTTGTGATAATTTTATAATTTGAGTTACAATACCTTCCCTGATATGCTTTGATCCGAATTCTTCAAAACCGATTGCTATGGTCAAATAATGCGCACACAAATGTCAAAGTCACTATTTTACACATTGCCAGCAGGATTTAATCCAAGGTACTAATTTATAAATATAAAAACGGTGTCACTGTGTATGTGTGGAACACTCAAAATATCGCATCAAGTTGCAAATGAATCATCCTAATCATATGATGTAGTTTAATTCTAATTATTAAGTATTATTTATCATCCAACAGCAAATAAGCTATTTTAGGCCACCAAATTTATACCAACAAAATCCTTATGTGACAAATGAACACGATAACAATGTACCTAAGCGCAGTATTACAACGGAAAAACAGCTATTCGTTTATTTTCCCATACGAACTACTTATCTGCAAAATTTTGTATTTTTTTTGTGCTCTAGTTTCCCCATATTTACTTTCTATTAATTAAGAGAAAAACTGGAAACCTAATTCGAATGGTACTCACCATAAAAAAAGCAATGTAACCAATTCGCTATTGATTATTATCTTTAGCTTCTAAAAACTGACCGTTGAGGGTAGGAAAATATTTACCACAGCGCTTACATTTTTCTATCCGGTGAAATATACGTAAAATTACTAGTTACCATTACGTAAAACCTTTTTAGTTGTATGTTATTGTGACGTTATTGAAGTGTTAATAATGATTTAATGAAATATAAATATTTTACCTGGCTTTACGAAAAAGAGCGGTGCTTAACAGCAATATTACAAAACAAACATGGATACCAATATGGAAGTAAATTCACATTACGGTTGTCTTTAAAGTAATACTTAATTAACTTGTTTCACGAAACATAAAAATAGAATACAACAGAGAATAGTTAATTTACATAGAATTGGTAGATAAATTTGTGTCGTTTGTTAGTACCATAGGTACCTGGCTTATTCTGCTGCTTGTACTGTATTACCAGTTACGCAAACACTTATCTTTCCAAATTATGATTGATCAAGATTTTTAAGGCAGAAAATTCTTCATCACACCATAGTTTGCTTTTTACCTCCACAGTTAAAATGCTTTATTTTGATTAATATAAGTGTGTACAGAGGTAGCCTCAGCCTTTGTTATTTTGTTGTAGATAAACTTCGACCAATGCCTGAAACCTCTGCACCCTGCTTGTGTATCCTGCTGTTGATGACCGAAAGGATTGCGATGAACCAATATGGGTACTATCACAACATGAAGAAGGAATATCACGACGATACAACACTGGGTCTTCAAAGCACTCCCCAGATAGCAGTATCCAATATGATTGAAACACAATAGTATTATGACAAGTTCTGTTAACATTGCCCAGCTTTCAAAAATTTAAATTCAGCAGTAGTAATGTCCAAGTTAACTTTCAATACCTTTAAACTTCATTTTAAATTGAATTACCATATTTATAACTTGTACAGTAAGATAGTACATACTATTTGTAAACATTATGGGGCCTACCGCAAATTAATTTATTATTTAGTGATAATTACCTTCTTTCAAATCATCATGAAAAAGAGAAGAAATGTAAAAAAAAAATGTGAAACGTGATGTCAAATGTGAAATAGAAAAAAAAGAGGAAAAAGAAAGAGAAGGTAGACACTTGCTTGGATGGGCCGTAAAGGCATCATCCAGGACGTGGGCTACGGAGCCACTTGTCTGGATGGGTCGTTAAGCGGCTTTATCCACAACTGGGCTATAGCTCATTGTGCTGAACAATTCGATGCCACTTGACGCTGAACAATGGATGAATCAGGAGGATTCAGGCTTGCAACTGGGCACAAATACTGTGGTTCTCACAACTCACTGTGGTTTGGCAGCTACTTGTTTGAAGGGAATTATACAGATTCTCTCCAAACAACTGGGCTCCCTAACCGACTGAGCTCAATTTAAAACTCACTGTGTTTTGCCAGCCACTTGTTTAAACGGATCACACAGATACCGGCAACTGAGCTGCCCAATCAACTGAGTTTTTGGCAATGCCACTACTTAATTATATGGATGTAAATGAGCTAAATTTAGACTTTCAACTTAATTATAAATTGGCAAATATTGCGCTCACCATTATGCTTAAGGTAAATTCAATTCAAAAATAAAGCTTTCCATTCATTGCAAGCCGAATAAAACTAAATTCTTATACAACTGAAACAAAAAAAACACACACCTTTAAATATGAAAACAGTTTAAATGCAGCTTCATGTAATAACTCATTGCGCAGAAAAAAGCGTTGTCAAAACTCAATTCTTCCGCAAGTAAATACGTTCACTGTAATACAATGTTAATTGCACAAAATAAATAACAGCAAACAAAAGGCAAAACTATTGTAATTAAACGCAAATAAATTGTATTCCGTGGGTAGCAAATAAAATCTTTATCAAGGCGTACAATCTAAACAGTACCTTAATACAAATTACGTATTAGAATATTTTTTTACATCAATACAATAATTTACACCATTCAATTAAGTCTGAACCTGAAGAGTTTCTTGCGGCGCTTCTTCTCTTCAGATGTCTAATTTCCGAAGCGCTGGTAAAATTAATCTAATCAAAATATTTAAATATAAAATCTTATTTTATTAAAAGAAATAATAACAAATAAAACTGACCCAAACCAAAGTACTAAATATGATGCCTACGCTTAAAAATTAAACTGCCTAATAACCATTTTTTTTTAAACATCAGAATGACCGAGCGGTTAAGAGTAGGTATTGTTTTTTTTTTTTACTGAATGACCGTGATAGCGGATAGTTTATAATTCTTTAATAATTTCGATTACTGTGATTGTTTGCATTAAATAAACGAACTTAGCTAACCAATACCAGATCTCAACTTACCTATCGTAGTTAATTGTAGTGTCTCAGAGCACGAGCCACATGTCAGTATGGCCGTGATAGCGCCTTTTCAAAAATTGGTACCTCAAATGATGTATTTTAATAGGTTTCGAATTTAATTGGCGCTAATTCCTTTTAATGTGACGTCACTACCGGTCAGACCGCACCTGACACCTGAGGAGTTGGTGGGGCGAGATTCAGGTGGGGCCCGAGCCTATAAAAGACTTGATGCCTCATTGGATCGATTATTGTCATTTGATCAGCCTTAGCGATAAGACCTATGAAGTATTACGTTTGAATTTACCGAGTTCTCAGTATTAATCGTATTGTTAGTTGTTAGTCTATAATCTTGTGCCTTCCAAGACCGTTTGATTTATCCAATAAGACTAAAAAGCGTGCTACACTAAATAATGAATAAATGATCTAAATTAGAAGGCCAACGATGAAGTTTCTTTTATGAAATTAATCCCTGCATCGTCCTAAACTACGGGTCCACGAGGAGTTACTACTAAAAGCGCACGAGAGTGAGTGAGTGAGTGAAATTGTATTGATTCTTTTGTTACACGACAATTACGTATATTATGAACTGTGTGACAACCTTCCCTATCTTTCAAAAATTTGAACTCTACTTATAATTAGTATAAAAAATAATGCAAACTAACACACTCACCTTTCTTATAACACCCACTTAACTTCACAATCCAATCAAAATCACTAATCAGTGTCCATAAATACACGCCTATATTCAAATACCTATATCTATAATAACAAAAATAACAGAAACAATAATAATCACAAAGTTCACTGCTATGGTCACGCGTACTCAACTAGATGGTTACGTTACGAGAATGCACTTCAGACTGCAAGCAGTGCACTGCTACTGAACCTGCAGATTTACGTAAAGTAACTAACGAACTAAACGTAATTATTTGTTTTTATTGTGTGCGTGTGTAGGTTTACCTGAAAAAAAAAGACAAATACCACGACATTTAGGCACTTGTGTACCTATTGTATTAAGTTGTGAAAAGATAACAACATCGGCATAAATGTCTTTATAGTGTAAGAAAGGTTATTTTTGCCATTGAAACTGTCGCCGCAATCTCGTTAATCCTAAGACAATGGAAAACAGCAAGTCCTATCAGCTTTCGGCTCGTCTGTATCTTGCCGTGCTGGTTTAAATAGATAAACGTTTTAACAACTTGGTAGTTAACAGCCCAATACTTAATGTAATGAAATCCCACACATAAAAATGCGGAATTAATATACTGACTGCAATACGTGTATTAACCTACTACTAAAATCCCGGATTTATTAAAAACATTTTTACAATCCCGGAATTGGGCGATTTAACAACTCTATGTTCGTGCGCACTTGCTTTTACCTCAGGTCATGGAGGACAATCAATTACAGTGGATTTCATTTTTAGCGACCTTGGTTGTAACGACATTTCGGTTGTAGAAACTCTACACCTAAGTCCCTTGTACTTAGAACATACTTTATATGAAATTCCCACTGGCTATAGCGACTCCGGTAGAAACTCCGATTTTGGATGTAGCGACTGATTTTATCGAGTGTTTATCAACAAACTCCTAGAAATCCCATACTGATGTTGCGACCCCAGTTGGCCTACAAATTTATTCGACTTAAAGTCAATGAAGTTTTTTAAACAACTAAAGAAAGCTCTCTTATTGTTGGGTACATCCACAGGTGGTCAGCACTTGCGACGACCGGCGACCTTTGCCTATTGTTTAGGTAGGTAGTATACTAACAAAAGAAGGTAACACGTTACACTGTTGATTCGTTTGTAGACCTTATCTCGTTACAATAAGGTTCACATATTGTCAGTCAAGGAGGCTGGTGTTTATTTCAAAATAAAATTTAATTATAGATTATGATCAGTACTATGAAAACGACTGATTGTTTCAAAATATTAAAATAAATACATTAGCGTTCGAATGAACCGTCAAAATGCGACAATTGTGATCTTGATAAAGTAGCATTTTTTTATTGGATATTTAATGTTCGACAAACCGATCTTCAGATTATTAGTTGTTGCTGGCATTGCACAGAAAGTTAGATAAAAATACCTATAGGCGCAAAAGTTAAAATGTGAAATAAACAAACAATCGCCCGAGCGTGAGCTACAAATCTACACTTGCACGCACGATAAAGTAAATACGATTCAAGCCTAAGGACTCAAAGTACAAAGTTGTTTGCATTAAAAACAAGGAGCGTTTCGGTAGATCAAACCAGTTTGTTTGTACTGAGAGCGGGCCCCACGGCGAGCCGACGAGCACATCGTCCGTGCGAGCCACGGTTATCTAAAAATGAGTCTAATTGAAATGTGCGTAAAGATTACATTTGTTAAAAACTGGTTAAAAACCCTATTGATACGGTTACCGTATTGATAGGGTTTTGATTTTGGTTAGCGGTTTGTTGGGTTAACTCGATTGATACGGTACCCTATCGATAGGGTTACCGTTTTACATGGTTACCAATATCGATAGGGTTTTTAAAACCACCGTTAAAATAAGCCTATCGAAAACCCTGATTAGGCTTACCGGTTCCGGTCCCTGGTAACACCACCAGTAATGGACAAGGCCCAATGATGTACATTAACTCTTATGTATAAGAAAAAAAAGAGTCATTCATTTTTTATAGAACAATCAATTTAAAACCTTATGATCTTTAAATAAGGGTTGAAGTGTCCATTATTGGTGCTTGTTCTTAAAGTGTCCATAATTGGTGGTGTCACCCTACCTTGTCAATTCCTGCCAGCCGATGATGATAATTTATATTATTATTACTCAGAAATATCGTTAAATTACTTGAAACAAGGGGATGTATAATTATGTAATATTCTTTTGAATTATGTAATATTCTTTTGAATAAAACTACACTAACTCCATTATAGTAGTCATGAAGGAGTTTTGTATCATATCCCAGATGGAAAGCTATTCTAGCAGCGTTATTCATAGATGCAAATACACAATCTCGAAACGTCTAAAGCATAATGCTCCTTAAGAAGCTCTCTGGTGAATAATGATCAGGCGGAGAACTGTAGAAGAACACTTAAATGTAAAGGCAAAAGTCACCAAATTGGGTCGACGCTATTGGCAGAGCTCCGAAGTTTCAAATCCACGTCGATCTAGGATTCGAACACGGTTTAAACACAAATTGACAGGTATATTGTAGTCCCATTAGCGCACATATACAAAATAAAGTTGAAATGCGTAGAAATTTCGTTCCGAAAACATACCCTTTCTGTAAGATATATGCGTACTCGTAAGTGTTTACCGAACGCACATTGTTTATGTTATCAGTAAAATTTAATAGTGTCTCAGCATACAAATTGCTGGTACAATTAAATTAACTTATAAAAACTTGAAGCGTATATATGATAATATAATAAAAAACAAACAATAACCGAATGTTGATCATAACAACCCGTTGTTTTTTTTTTCTTCCAAACCCCATCGTGTGGGCTGTCGTTGGATAGCTCTTTCAAAATATTATAAGGTTTCTAAAAGCATTTTTTGATTCAAGAATCGTTTGGCGTGATCATTCTTTTTTGAAGTGATCATTTTTGTTATGGGCAATTGTCCCCTACCAGCTAAACGGTGGCTACTAGGCATGTGAAAAAAATCATGGTAGTAGTATATACGATGAATTTAAAAGGAAAACTATCACGGCTAAGTAGACATTACTAGTTAACGAGTAATAGGCGAACTTAAGAAATGTGCTTTGCAAAAGCAAACTTTCGTACAATTTCCATTGATACCTTAGATAATGTTGTTAACTCTGTCAAAAACATAGTAAATATAACTTCGCAAACTTATTAGTCCACATAATGTAACGAGTTGAACGTTGTTTGATGGAACTACGGAACCCTACATTGTGCGTGGTCCGGCACGCACGTGGCCGGTTCTTTGTTTGACACACGCCCCTATTTCAAATGTCTACTTTCCGGTTTCACAGGTCTAATAAGGAAAGGATGAATGATATTGTCCGATGCAGTTGGTTACCTACTTCTGCAGGCGCTACATTCTGATCACACAGCGCATTGATCGCTATTGACTTCTGAAATGAAGGAGTAGATTTCCAAATAGGTACTTTCAAAGTCTACGCCCGAGTATTCTAGGAACATTAATTAATCTCCGATCTATCTCCCTGCTTTTGCACGACGTCTTTCGTTTCATTACTAATAGGTACAGCTAAGTATAGTTTGTTTTAATTTAAACGACGAAAATCAAAGACAGATTACGGCATCTTTAGTTGCTAAATATAAAAGGAAAAGATAACAAAGAGACGTCACAAAACTGACCGAAGGGCGGCATGTGTAGTGTACGATACATGGAAAATTCGTTGTAGAATTACTAAATTACTAATTGTCCAGGGGTGCAAAGATTTTATTTCCCCAGTACCACGACTACATTTCTTGATAGTTCCAGGACCGTCTAATGCCGCTTATAAAAACCAGTCGTTTAATCAGTGTCAGGGAACAAAAAGAAATGGAGTTGCCAGGGATGCGTCCTAATTAGACCACTCGTATCAATCCCACTGCTGCCTTGCTTTTCGCCTACGTTTAATTACTCTTTTACTACAGCATAGACGAATTAATCCATTAGACTGCTAGCTAGAATTGAGTAACAATTTTAGAAGTCGCGTTCTGTAATTACATACGCTGCTCCGGTTCTTCGCGCGTAGGATAGACTTGGGGGTCGATGTTTATAAAATATAGGAGATAATTGTATTGCAGTGTACGTATCCGTAAGGACTTATTTTGTACTTTAACATAAATTAAATTATGATAATGAGACAAGGGGCTAATTCACAACAGTTAAAATAAAATATTCTTATCAATAAACAAAAAAATCACTGACATTCTCGGAAAATATTATGCTTCAACTTTTTGGATATGAGGAAATTTATAAACACATAGGTACATAAATATACTCACGAGTAAAAATAACGGGTACATCTTCTATGGAAATTCAATACAAAGTATACCCGTTTATTTTTGCTCGTCAGTATATCTAAAAAAAACAATGGTATACCTACATATTCGGTACAATATAGGTACAAAGGATCTGGAAAGACGTCACGTTGAGCAGACTTGACTGTCTTACTCGTTATTACTAAAAGTATAAATTCCCTACGTTTACTTTTTTAGATGCCGTTTCATCGTTATACACTTGACTGAATTAGAAATAGGGATTTTACTTTTGGGCATGTGTAAATTTATATTTGTACTGTGTACTTTGTCTGAGATAAGTGTAGGCATGTGAATCAAAAAGTGCTCATCAAAGTATTTAACATTTGAATCATTGAATTCTCGTTGTACCTCTACTCTTGCTAACCAGACTATAAAATTCAGGGATTCTGGTGCTTAATTACTTACATTGTTGATATTTTGAGAATCTGATTTATGGGGAATCGGGTCTATTTAAGATACCGGTATTGTAGAAGTATATCGGGGCATTCTTACTGAAAAGTGTATTTACATTTTGAGTTTTTCTTAGAATTTTAAAAGTCTGGGTTTCGCTTACTCCGGATGACAAATACTCTTAATTCTGATAACGACAAGAAGTGTCTCGAACTTTTTTATTCCACTGTGTTTTTTTTGTTTGGATATGCCATGGCAGTGGTAACCTAAAAAATATATAAAAGTTTATCGGCACAATTTTAATGTTAAACGCCCATCATTTGGGGAACATGCACTAAAAGTATATTTTACTCTTGATTTCATTTGAATTTGCACCAAAAAAGTTTAATATAAAACACGTCTGTAGCAAGCGTCGCCGACATCATTATTTCGTCGTCGAGTCACGCGCATCTGCGCCCCGAACTTCACCGGATTAGCCCAAAACTTACTCACCCCACTATACCTATTTAGTTTATTTGATTATTAAGATGAATAGTGTGACAGCATGTCTCTACCATGAGCGCAATATTACGTAGGTACTCAAACTTACGGTAATCATGTTACTTAAATATTTGTTCTGTTAAAATCAACGGCCAACTGCAAAGCTGTTTTGAGCTACTATTGTGAAAAATTCGTATAGCTTTCTATATATTACCGGGAGGGCAAAGATATATTTGGCTGACTTGGCTGACTACTCACTATATGATGCTGAATGTACCACGTTGGATGATGCTGACTGTACCACGTTGGAAAATTCTATGGTTAATGTTGAAAGCATTATCTTATTGTCAATAATCAATAATTGTTGAAAAATGGTTTTCTAGTGCTCAGTTTGCGTAACAACCTCGGTATCTAAAATTGCACTTCAAATGTGTTTAGAAGATGAAGTCTGGGCTCTTCCTGACAGGAAAGTATTAAAAAATATATTTTTTAAATACCTATATGCTGAACTTTCTTAAATATATGCATTGCATCCTCAATATCTAAATTTAATGAAAGGAGTTCGGAAAATATGAATGAATACTATTAATTTGATTTTCATAAAGCAGCAAAACTAGCACCCTGTATACCTGACTGCAGTTATATGCAGCCAAGGAGTAGACTACAGTACAAAAATGTCCAGTAAGTTATTTAAAATAATTTTAGTTTCACTTTACAAGCAAAATATTGAAAGGACTCCCCCCCCCCCCCCCCCCAATCCCATTATTAATAAAAAGAATAAAAAAAAAAGTGAAGTAATGTGATAATATGAAAAAAAAAGTTGCCGTGTCTCATGATTTTAATTATTAGGTTTACGTAATTTGTTTACTGTATTTTAAGTATGAGGTTAACTAAATCATTATTTATTCTCATGCCTTTTCAGTACGACTTTCACATGTGTAACCGTAATAACCGTGAAAAGGACGGTAATTGGCAGCGCACATTCGCAATCATAATAAAGGAAATTGATGTAGGTACCTATTTACTTTTAATAACCTACTATCTAACATCGTATCGTATAGATACGATCATCCTTCTACTCAATTAACTACCATTCGGTATTCATATTGAGAACGAATTACTTCAACAAGATGAGCGAAACCCGGCCTTCTGGAAATACATAATGAACGCGATCTACATTTAAGTATTATTTCTGCTAAAATAAATCATTATTCTTTTACAACCAGTTCTTAGAAACTTTGAAAAGAAAAATTGTACCAATGTTCTACCTCTATGTTAACAACCTTGAATAAATCGGAATATGGGATTAGGCATTTCGAAAAAAGACTATTAATACCTATTAATTGCACTCCACAGTGTGCGCACTTTGATGTGCAATCAGTATTTGGGCCATTTTACGGAAAGTTGTATGAACATTTTGGGACACTTTTTTTCCCCTATATCATTTGAAAGTGCTTTCGATTCTGAGTAGAAAAAACCCGATTTTATCCAAATTAAAAAAAAAAGTCGAGTGTACAACTTTCCGTAAAATGGCCCATTTTTACAATTGTGACGTGATTAGAGAGGAGGAGTGAATGTTGTTATTACATTTATGTCTCAAAAGTTGCTCTTCAGATGATATCTAATGCCAAAATGACCATTTTGTCACACACACAGTAAGTTGGCATAATTGCATAATTATAGCTTATTGAGAGGACATTTTATATCGGACTTATCTTTTTAGTATGTAAGCAATAACTAGCCCCCCTTTTTCCTTAACGTCCATCAAACCTATTTTAGCTAAATAACCGCTAAAGTTCGTTTGTCCTTATCTGCTACTTTGACACATTGTGAGACAGTGATAAACGACATTTTAGTTTGCAGAGATCTGTTAAGTTTTATGGATAAAGGGGTAGGTTACCTTAACCTACCTATATTCTAAAATATCCCCTTAGCCTAGAACATCGTAATAACCATTTTGGTAGTCAGCAAAGTGGTTTCCGGACAGGTGCATCTCACGGTCAGGCCACAGCGCGCCGTGGTCGGTCAAATATGCCGTTATTAGCTTGAAATTGAGAAAACCCGACCACGCGCACTTTGAATGGCCGCAAGAACTCATATAACGTGTCCGGCTGCGGAATGTGCAAGTTCGGAAACCTAGTCCACTTTATATTTAGCGTACAATACACGATAAATACTTCTAATTTTTCTTCATTCGGGTAAAAGTTTAGTGAAAGTAATGGGATCTCACCCGGTGTTGGTAGCAGTCTTATGCTAGCTTTATTATAGTAATATCACATAACTTATGCTAGCCCGTCAAACTTTCTCTTTTTAATTGGAGTATTTAGGTACATGCGCTCTTCAAGTACTTTTATATAGTCGCCAATATAAAACATAAATTTGTTATAGCTTAAACTTCACATTTATCAAACTACTCGCTTTGCACATGTATAATCAGTTTTGTCTGTATTTTTTTTTACTTTTGTCTTCAGTACAATAAAGTATTTACATACATACTTACATACGTAACCTAGCTACATGCGTAGCTACTCACTGTAACGTTTTTTTCTTTTAATAATAATTTACTTGTTTGTGATATTTATTTACCATACCAAACTACTTCTAATACAACTGTGTTTTACAAACGATGAATTTGATAATTATTCGAAAACTGTTCGTAAAATAGGTACTACACTTTCCTAGAATGTAACGTAAGTTATTAGGCTAACGTAAGGGTTTATTACTATGAATACACATGATATCCCCACTGTCGGGAACGGGAATGTTCATAGAAACGGGAAAAGCTTCTTCTTCTAGAAAATAAAGGTTCGGCTAGAGATTCATTTCAGCCGCGTCTAATGCGCGACATAAACCGTGCAAAGCACTCGACTTGTGTGAAACGTGGAACGGTTCTATTCGTAGTGTATCATGACAACTTCAAAGATGGTGACCATACCATTTGGTCGACTTGATACCGGTGATGTATTGTGCACTTTGTCAGTACATGTAGGTACAAAGGTACATACATGCGCTTACTTATTGATCATGCTGTGTGCATCACGCTGCTCATCATGCTGGTCTTTAAGCTATTGATTATGTGTAAACTCTCAAATACTTTAATGCGGTCGCCGAATTAATTTTAAACTACTTAGTCCAACGAACGTCGTCTTTACACTAGTCTGTCCGACTACTACGGCGTCTTGGCAGCTGTCGATCGCCGAATGCGGCCGACTAACGTGTTCTTTAGGCGACTTCCTGATTTGTCGGTGCGGAGGCAGTACGATATGAGAAAAGTGTCAAATGTCAGTGTCAGCTGTCAGTCGACGCGATACCATTTTTTACTACGCCCCTACATTTAAATGAGTGCTTCCTGACTGGCGCGGGATACGCGGAAGCGGGACGATGCGAAGGCAGTACTGTTCCGCTTCTGCGCATAATATTACTACTGCGCAAATATAATACTGACAGTATTCCGTCAAGTGGGAATCTTTGCGACGTCAGTAAGTTTACGTCAAAGAAGAAAATGTCACATATCCATCCCGCCCCGCCAAGTCAGGAAGTCGCCTTACACTTCGTCGTTCGCCGCATGCAGCATGCGGCGAACGACGAAGTGTAATTGCCGCTTAAAGAATGCACCGTGTTTATGTATACGCCTTCTTGCGAGACGATCTTAATCGGGATTATAACCATAAAACATAATTAAGTACCAAGCAAAAGCGACGTTAGGAGCCAATGTGTTAAATTTTTTATTATAGTTATTACTTATATAATACTAATAAGTTTTTATAGCACAGCCACAAATGCAAAATTTCATTATGGCTTTTATTTCTTTCTGCTTGAAAGTAGCTTGTATGAATGTGCTCCTTAAGAGTTCTTAATACGGCGCTACGTCGCTCGGTACGTCGCGTCGCCAAGGCATTTGCCCTCTTTTTGATTATGTCCCCATAATTACAGGCCCAATGAACAATGAATCCAGAGTTAAGCAGTTGGCTCGGTGTTGTGAGTTGGTTTTCCTTATCGGGTCCTCCTATTATCCTATTTTCGGAACTGAGTTTACTTTGCTCAGAATAATATTATGTTGACTTTAGCTGTTTTCATGCATAATTGAGAAAATTATCAAGGTTGTATAGTGATGCCGGTTCGCTTAAAAATATAAGGTACCAAAACGTCCCAATGGATGATACTTTTTGCCAATAATTGAAACCCTGACCTTCGGTTATAACGTAAAAGTAAAAATAATGATTTTATATTTAGATACCTAGTAGTAGTAGATACCTAGTACTTATCAACATTAACTCTGATATAAGCAAATACAATTTTAAAAAGTCATTATTTTAGCATCTCTCACACGCCAGTTAACAGTTAGTTATCAATGTAGTACATTTGCCGTGAATTCAAGGGCGAGATTCAGGTTTTCTCGTGTAAGAACCGAGAGGATATGGGCCTATTTCATAATGATTTTGAAAGACAGGAGAAAACTCGAGATCGTAACATTTTGAATGTGTTTTTGCCACATGCCTTATAAAATAAGCGAACGATTAGGATGAACGATATACTTAGATATTTTTGTCTTATCTAATAGTAACTGGTATTACTAACAGGCAATGCAAGCAAAAACAACGGCTTTGGTGGCATTAGGCCAGGGCGCAAGTGGGCTCCCGTCTACGATCTCGCAGGATCTCGCACTGCGGAGCTTCCAATTTATTTTTTTCGTTCCTTATAAAATCCTTCTTCCTGTGTCCGGAAAGCGCCTGGAATTGAACAATGCCTTCAAACTATTTTGGCACTTTATCACTATTAAAGAAAGGTAGTAAATTCCACGATTGATTTGAAGTCCTTGATTATAACCACGTCACTTTGTACGCTCTTTCGAATGTGAACTTCTGCCGTTCCTCATAGCCTCTACTATCCGTTACTTTTCAAGGATCTAAGTAGTTTATCAGGCGTTTATTAGCAAAGCCATTGAATTTCTTTGGAATAGTAGTTTGTCCGTAAAACTGTCGTCAGGTATAGAAAAAACTAATATATATAAATAATATAATCTCATTTTGTTGAACTTGTAGTACTTATAATTTAAAAAACCATTTACGTCAACTGTTCTTTGAAATTAGGTTATTCTCCATTTCCAATGACACCATTTCAAATTATTTCCCAAATTAGCCGATAATTCAAATGCTATGGTTAATATATTTTAGGTTTTTTTTTCAATACGACGACAAAGGCAAACAAGTACACGGTATCCCGATGGTACCGCGGATACCGTAGCCTATTTATCTATGCATAGTACGGCTTAGGTACATAGTTTTCTACTTAGATGTTTAAATTACTAGTCTATGCGCACTTACGACTCCAAAGGAGTCCGTAACAACGCCGACTCTTATTAGGTACTTTGAGCATTTAGTTGTGTTAAATATTTAAGAGGGCGCCGAGCATATTTAGCAAAAACAGCCTTCACCTCTCAATCTGTGGAGGTCACGATTCTCTACAAAAATATATAAAATATATGTAATTATTATCACAAAGAGTGTGTTTACAAGTTATCACTATTAGTAATCTATAATAAATTACACTTTAATAAATACAATACCGTAAAGTTGCACTAAAAATGAGAAGAACGCGTGTCGGCGTTTAGGCAAAATTGAATTGAAAAATCTATTATTTCGTTTCAAAATCACACTCAAACAAATCTCAAAAGTATTCACTATAAGTTATCACACTTTTCACATTTTTCCTCGCTAAGACCAATGAGAATTTCAAACGTAAATCTAAACTTTAGTGACTTTTCCATACATTTTCCCTGCCACCATACTTTCGAAAAATCGACAGATGGGCATTGGCCCTCGGTGAGAGCAGACGCATGCTCCTTTTTTCGCTTTGACAGCTCTGTTTTTGACATTTTGCCCGTATACGAATACAATATGTATACCACACACAAAGATTGTATTAATTGAAGTAGGGTAAATAAATATTGACGTGTGGCGTTTTAAGAACCTTTTAACATGGAATTTTTGGTATTAGCCTTTTATTTTTTAGAGAACATACAGTGTTTGGTCCCGAAAGTTTACTTAGGCGTCCAAATTATAATGTTTTCCTTCCCGAAAACGCATTCTAGACGCAAAAAGGTTGCCGATGCGTTTCATTACAATGGAAATTAATTTCAATGAATGGTCACCCTGACGGAACATCTTTATAACGTAATGACATTTGTCACTTACTTCAAATGAAAATTTGTGTACATTTTTCTTTCTTTATATTTCAATAATTTTACGTATCTAATGTTGATATCGAACACCAAATACGCATACACACACGCCTCTCGACAGTTTGCCAACAACGCATACTTATCTACTGGCATTTTTTGGACATATCGCGCGTCGTCCCTATTAGCCTCGAGTCATCATGATGACGGGAAAGGTGGAGGATAGACGAGCTCGGGCCAGCCAGGTGGATTGAAAAAATCTCCAAATTCGCCGGACTCCGAGAACACCAGGTGCTGCATGCAGCGCATCATCGGAGCCACTGGCGAGCCATCTGCACTCCCCGCCAGAGACATAGCGGTCACGATCCTCAGCATTGAAGAACCCACTGATTGGATTGATTGGATTGGAATACTTATTGAAATTTGTGTGGATATTCACGCTTTCTCGTCAAATAGGAATACATTTAATGGCTAAATATATCTCAGATGTCGTGATATAACTTCAGGAATCGTGGATTATCAATCTGCAGTGTCACACAACAAAGAAAGTAATAAGCAGCAGAAGATTGTACTGTCGAAGCCGCATGGTCATACTAATTATAGAATGAAAATATAAATGTGTTTTTTTATTATCTTAGTTATATCTCTAACGACGACGTATAATCTGAGTCTTATACAAAATATATGTATGTATAGTCCTACTTATTTCTGCAGGTCTGTAAGTACGGTTTCTAATTTCTATTTGATTGTTTTTTATGGTTTGAAATTATTTGGTTCACTGCTTTGATTTTGGATATACGTACTTTAGTATATACATTGTAGTCTTTGGATATACGTAAGTACGTCACACCGGGTAGAGTCAGTCCGACCCAGGTCGGGCCTAGTAGAGTTTAGTGAACCAGCGACAAAACTCCCAGTAAGTAGCTCGATTCCACTCACAACTCAGATTCGGTAGAAGCCGCGTAACCAATCTCACTGGAGCGCAAACTCTTAGAGTAAGTATCCCAGTGTTTAAACCTCCCGCGTGGTCATGTCGGAGGTTTCCCCTCGATTTTCCCCAGGCCACTTTCCAACCGCGTACTCCTATCGATTTATTGGGCCCGACCTATAAGGCCACAATCAGGTTGAAAAAACAAAAAAAGTACGTCGCAATAATTGTTTGGACGTTACGTAAACGTAGTAAATAATAGTAAGATTGCAATTTCAATTGCGTATATTATAAGTATTATAACTGTTACATTACAGCATGTATGCAGCATGTACATGGATTTAGCTATACGCAACCATTGTCCAAGTAGTGTTAAAAGTTCAGTAAAATTTACTCCACTAATTATTCTATTCAATTATCGTTCTTATAAGAAGGAACATGAGAGCTAATTTGTCATAACATAACTATGGACTCGTACATTCAACCATGCACACGATAGCGCGTCCGGCCGGCCAAGTTCCAATTACAGATAGTGACAATGATTTACTAAATCCTACTTGATCATATTTGTCCTACTTATTTCATTATCATTAGGTTTTAAGAATACTTAACAAACTTATTTCAAAATACTGCCATTAATTTTCATTAAGTTTCATTACATAATATATATCGAAATAAAACAACCGCATCTTCGCTTAAAACTCGCATTACCTATAAAAGCCGCTTTAGCTTAGTTGGTAGTGACCCTGCCTGCAGAAAGATTACACATTCTTAAGTTTTATTCACCATTTATTCAATTAAATATAATTTAACAACATAACAGGCTAAGCCATGGCATTGATACACTTAAATATAGGTATTTTAATCTATTTGTATATGAATAATTAGGAGCGTTTTACTAAAATCAAATCCCAATTTTCAGAAGTAAGGTTTTGGTGACAGATCAGAATTCAGAACTTGACTTTTATTTTTACATTTTTGTCATGCCTTAATAAATCATCAAATATTGTAAATCAAAACTTTGTATTCCTTACAGAAATTGACAGAGCATTGTCATTGTACAGTGACAAGTTATGACAATTTCGATTTCTCTAAGGAGTTTTTAACTCTGATTAACTGGTGGCAATACACAACCGAAAATACCTATTAAAAAAAATGTAAGTCAATGACCCGGGCCAACAAAATGAAGTAGTGTGTGTGAAATATGTATGTGTGAGTTACTGGGGAAAATAATT
The DNA here is from genome assembly GCA_951800055.1 of Cenopis cana. Lineage (NCBI taxonomy): Eukaryota > Metazoa > Arthropoda > Insecta > Lepidoptera > Tortricidae > Cenopis > Cenopis cana. The sequence goes on along the minus strand of OX637479.1, from coordinate 14,691,688 downwards.
AAAAAAAATAGAAATTTGACAGGCGCTGATAATTTACCCTGCACGACGCAGTCTTAATGTAATCGGGACTAAAGTACCTAAAGTGATCGCTAATATTGCCAATACATAGACTCATATACCTATTCAAAACTTTGTTTATATTGATTTAAGGAGAATTATTATTCATCCCTATTCAGGTGCATTTTATCGACTATTAGGAATTCGTGAAAAGATAGCAAACTATAGCAAAACTGCTCATATGCCCGCCTAGAATCCGGCCGGTTCGATATTGGTGATATGTCGTTTACTTCTCGAATGTTCTAGTAAGTAATGCGAATGCTAATTTATTGCCTTTCTCCCGGCCTTGATTCACTGCTCCCTAAACTATTATTTACATAATTTCGGAGATTAGGCATTTATAAGCAGACGAGCAAGCTTTCGTTTACTGTCCAATCGTATTTTTTTGTTTATTATTTCTGGTTGTTTTGTGAATAGCTATGAGAAACTTCCGTGATTTTTATTAAAGTATAAACGATGTAATAAGGTTCCGTACTAAATAGGTAGGTATATATAAGAAAGGCAAAACAATTACGTCTGTTGTATAGGAGCCCCCTTTAATATTTATTTTATTCTGTTTTTTAGTATTTGTTGTTATAGCGGCAACGGAAATACATCATCTGTGAAAATTTCAACTGTCTAACTATCACGGTTCATGAGATAGAGCTTGGTAACAGACGGACAGACAGACGGACGGACGGACACCGGAGTCTTAGTGATAGGGTCCCGTTTTACCCTTTGGGTACGGAACCCTTTTTTGAACGCTGGAAAATGCTCCTGTACGATGTACCCACTAAAAACCAGCGGCTTCCCCTCATCGCCTTTGTGAGACGCCACTGGATTCGCTTGCGTACTTATACCACTGCTGAGTGCTGACGTCTCGGCATATGCCCGCATCGACGAGAGCTCAGGCCCTATAAGGTTGCTGCCATGAAAGGCGGCACTCTCCGACAATTGAGCTATTTTGATCAGTGGTAGGGGCCCCTTAGTACCAGTAGGAACTTCGTTGTTGTGCCATATCCTCAGCGGATGTCGGCGACCATTTTTCGGAACTTGGTTCCGTCTTGTGCCAGTCTGCAAAGACTGGCAGTGTCATGAATGTTGGACCAGCTTTTAATATTGTCAATCCAGGTTAACTTCCTCCTTTCTCTGCTCCGTTTACCGTCGATTTTCCCTTCTAAGATGTTTCGGAGTATATTGTATTTTTCGTGTCCGAAATATGAGACTTTCCTTTTCTTTACTGTGCTCAGAAGTTCCAAGTTCTTATTCATTCTGTTCAGCACTTCGATGTTAGTTACTTTATCTCTCCCTGAGATCTTTAACATTCTTCGGAATAGCCACATTTTGCATGCATTAATTTTGAACTCCATGTTTTTATTAATGGTCCATGCTTCGACGCCGTAGAGAAATATCGTCAGTACGTAGCATTTAACCAATCGCCATCTTAGCTTTAAGTTAATATCTTTATTCGTATAAAGTTTCTTCATTTTCATGAACGTACCTACTTCTGGCAATTTCAGTTCTGATACGAATTTCCTATTCCTGATCCCATTTCTCATTAAGTGAGCTACCTAAATATTCAAAAACTTTACTTTTTCAATTATCTTGCCGTTGATAGTCAGCGGGTTCGGCTCAGTTGCGTTCTTGCTCATAATCATGCATTTGGTCTTTACAAGTACGGGACGCACCAATTTAGTTTCCTCGATCGATCTTTGAATGCGTCACCGTTTATCAAGCAGCGGGGGAGGTTTTGATTGATTATAAATTTTCCTCATAATCCTTAATAAAGGGTTCAATTAGCCCCACCCCACAGCCCTACTGAAACTTAATATGCGTATACAAACAGAAACCAAACAACCTGATTGTATATACATGGCAATTAATACTTATACAAACAATGTCATTGTTGATAAATGTGATATACCTATGCCTTCAGGTAAAGGGGTTAGCTTCATACGCAGTTGCGTAATATTGTAAGGGTGATTATCCTTGTGACATTCTGAAGGAGCTCGGGGTCCGCTTACTACTAAGACTTATGCCAGGATCACACGTACCGAGCAAAGCGGCGAGACACACACGCACAACACAGCGACAGTAAAATTAGTAGGGAAGTTTTACTCGGCCGTTTTGCTCGGTACGTGTGTGACCAAGGCATTAAGGCCGTGTATTACCACTTTTGAGTTTTTAAAAACCATCTGAAACATAGAATATAGTGTCTTAAAATCTAAAAAAAATATATGTGTTACATAAGGATCTTGTCTAGTCAAAATCGCAGTGAGTTACATGACCTGATGAATTTCACTCGATAGAAAAAAATCGCGAAGTTACCCCTTTTTGGAATGTATTTTCAATACTACGGCTATATTACTGATATTTAACATTTAATTTTTGTACTCAATTAAAGATCGTAAATAGTTATAGACAAATTCGCAGGGTTTGCTTTGATAAAATGATTGGCTTAATGACTATAGCTAAATATTTACAAAACTGCGCGCAGAGCTTGCGTAGAGAGCGGGATGGTTAATTGTAAACTTACGCGTGTTAGAGCGGGACATTTGCGCTGGGGATACCTCCCCTTAAGAAGTAGAGCAGGTGCTAGTTTTTACGGCGACTGTCATCCTATACTCGGATTTTTAATTCAAGACCAAAAATAACTGCGACAGAACTGTCACTGGCGTGTGATTTTTACATCAAACAGTCAAAGTCACTTACTTTTTTTGTCTTGAATAAAAAATTCGAGTATAGCTCCAGCCAAAGGCTTCAACCAAAAGGGAAATCTTGTCTTGATTGGATGTTTGAGTGGCCTTGTTGCCTGATTCAAATAAATAAATCTTTTGCCAAGTAAATTTAATGACCAATATTCACGGGCAGTACTCGAATACTTAACTAATTCTTCAACATTTTGGCTTATCAAATTCGCTTTATAACAGAATGTCAACAGCTAAACTGTGACTTCAAAATATGTGACTATTACGATCTCGCTATGGTCATACAATTGTAATCAGCGTCGTTTCTCAAGCCGCATGAAGGCCTGAATTTGGCGATTACCAGGGGCGACTCACCGCGTGACGTCATCGCACCGCTCAAAGGTCCCCCGCCGGGGGTCTTTTCAATGCGATAGAAAGTGATGTAGCGAGTGATGCGCGTGATGCGGAGGAGATGGCCACACGTTTGGCTTGCCTCGCGGGGATTTGTTAACAGTGAGGCTTCTGTACGTAGTACTATTACTTATTCTGGGCTATTACTAACGTAGGCTACTACCGGAATGAAAGGCATAGCATCCCGCTCAAATACATGAACCACTTGGCAGACGTTGTCACTGGTCAACAAGCTGCTCTATGCCTTTTTCTCACTCTCTCACTTAAATTTCTGTTCATTGAAAGCAATTTGGTTGTGTTCAATATATATGTTCCCGTAAAATTGTAAAAGCCTAAATAATCTATATCTAGCAAGATTGTAAACTGTCGAAAGATTGCGAACAGAAAATTGGTTTTGTGCTGCTTTCCTAGTTACAGCAATTCAGCGGAGCCCCGCCGCGAGGGGTTTCTACTTGTATTTCCGTTCTGAGGAACCTAACCTACGTTCTCACGTCAAAAGATGAACCGACGAACCGAAACCTAATTCTTACATTTTTTTTCGGTTGATAACAATCTTTCGACAGTTTAGGTACAATCTCGCGAGATCTCGCTAGATAGATTTTAATCTGCTTAACGGTATTTGCAATTTTACGGTAACATTTAAGGATGATTCGCGCTAGACCGTTGCGTGTCCGAGCCGCTCCGTTTTGTAGTAAAAGAAATCGACGGCCGCGCGACTCGATTTCTAGAAAACGGGCCGGCCTGGACACGGAACGGTCTAGCGTGAATCATCCTTTATACTGCAATATAGTTGACAACCAATTCATATCCATTTTCGCGTTGAGAATAAGGCAAACGTCGACCTCACATTATTTCCAGTAAGTACCATCGCAGAGTGAATCGAATGAGGTCACATTCGCTGCCAAAATCTGTTACGTCACCCAAGGAACGTCATTGATGCTTTCAATGCCAGGAAGTAGTCGCTATAGCCGAGCATTGGGCGATATTGATTGATTGAGGGCGCACTCAATAAGGTCCTTATGTTCGCTTCATGTAACCGGAGCCTCCATTGAGAGCAGTGCTCGCTGTAAATGTTGCACAAAAAGCTGTAGGCTGTAGGTACTTGAACGGTTGTTATTTAACATTTGATTCAACTTTTATTTCTTTATAAGTGTACGTCGAGGAAAGTGCTCTCGACGAAGTGCTCGTGCATTTGATGTTGATACGTAAAGGTAATGTAATATTCCATAAATTCTGTCAGATTAAGGATTAGATTATTAGCTTAGCCTATTCAAGTTGTAATCCAGTCCCTGGCTACATTTGGGGCAAATATTTTACTTATAATTATTTTTAAGTTAGTTGTTAAATAATACTTTTTAATTTGCCACATAAACGTCACTGTCTGTTAAATCTGTAAATTGCTGCCGTAAGAAACTCAGCGAGGCTTATTCTTTCAAATTAAATACAATACAGAACTGGATTGGTTATCTACAAGTTAAAAAGGACAAATAGCACTTAGCAATAAAACTAGTCGATCTGTAAGCTGTAAACTTCTTTTTCGCATAAACACCTCGAGAACTCCCATCATACTCACAGCAAGTATGCTACAAAATTATTGTAACACGCTACGACACGCACATGCTTCAATGAACTTTAGGTGCAGCATTAAATTAAACATAAATACGTGCATTAAGTGCATACACGAATCGCAACTGACCGTCCATGCCAGAGTGTAAAGAGGCTTTTAATTTTATATTTAACGGCTGGTCTGCACGTTTTATTGCGTTCAGTTGCACATACGACTTTGCTACAAAGTAACTAATTGAAATGATATGCTTTATAAACGCCTTACTTTATTAAATTATTAACGGCCCTTTGATGGATGTTTATTAGAATTATTTAGTTGTTTAAAGTCTTTAAATACCTATAACGAATAGGTATTCCTGGGTCCTTTTATTTCAAAAATATAATATACAATAGGTACGTAATAATAGACTAAACTTCAAACTAAACAACTAAAACTAAATTAAACTAAAATTAAATGCCCAGCAGCCCCCGGTCATAGGAAAAATACCCCGTCCAGGAGTTCCGTCTGCGGCATGGTACCCATAATAGGTATTTATTATTATTTATCGTATGGCATTTATTTCGAACCGTGAGATCTTCGAGAAGACCGGACCGGACGGTTGCCAGTTTTACACGTCACCCCTGGGTGGTTCTAAAAGTGCAGCGAATAGGTATAAATAGAATAAAAAAGTATATAATGTGCGTTACCGGCACGCGGGCATTTATTGAAAGGTGACTTCCTGATTTGTCGGTGCGGAGCTGCGGAGGCACTTCACTTCTTTTAAAAAAATGGCTTTCCATCACATTTATGATGATTTCGCCAACCACGTGTTCATGTTCAAAGACGTACGAGGCAACAACTAGACAGTGACAGTCTGCAGCAATGGTTGCTACGCGGGCGAGGTGTTCAAAATAATCTACACACGCTCTTATTCCCTTATGTGAAGATCATTTTGAGCATCTAGCCCGCGTAGCAACCATTGCTGCTGACTGTACGGAGTGTACGGTAGTGGAGCTCGTCGTCGTCGCTCCGGGCACGTGCGCTCACCAACGCGGCGACGAGAAAAATCGTGCGGAGGCAGTACGATATGAGAAAAGTGTCAAATGTCAGTGTCAGCTGTCAATCGACTCGGTACAATTTTTTACTGTGTTACATATATGTAAATGAGTGCTTCCTGACTGGCGCGGGATGCGCGGTAGTGGGACGATGCGAAGGCGGTACTGCCAGGAGGGGCTTACTACCGTGACGTCATCGCGCCGCGCAAAGTACATGCGGCCGCCGGCTCACACATTGTGTGACCATTCAATGGCTGCGGAGCAGCGTTACGGATCGCACGCGCACGCGCTTGTACGATCATAAAAAATAATTATTTTCGTGTAGTTTCGTGTTAAATAATAATGTCAAAACCACAGCATTATTGTATTGCAGCAGGTTGCACCAATAATAATAAGAACGTAGACGTAAGAACGGTCATTGAGTTTGGTATTCACCAAAGGTATTCATAAAAGAAAACGAAAATGAAAACGTTGGTTCTAAGAAACCTCTTTTATTTTTTAAAGTGATGCCTTTAAAAATTATATAAAACTTTGTATCCCCTGGTTACATGTATGGAGTGCCCCCTCCCCCTACTTTAATATTTTTTCGTCATTTCACATCACTTTTACGTAGCGGTTCATACGAGTAGAACATACCTTCCTGCTAAATGTTTTAATTGTATTTGTAGTGCTTATAGTCTCCGAGTACATCGGCTGTCACATACAGACGAAAAGACGGACGGACGGGTTCTGTTTTCACCATTTTGGCTACGGAACCTTAAAAGTACTATTCGTAATTGTATTGTAAACAACACTACTAATAATAAAGTACATATATTAAAATAGGTTCTCGCTGGTGGTAACCCTAGCGCTGAGGGCGGGGCCTCGAAAGAGCGCGTTGCGTGCGATAGAAAGAGATGGCCACGTTTAGGCACGTTTGGCATACCTAAACGGGGAATTTGTTAGCAGAGAAACTTGTACTATTACTTATTCTGTGGTACTGCTCCGCTTATGCGCATGATATTACTACTGCGCAAAAGTAATACTGACAGTGTTCCGTCAAGTGAGAATATTTGCGCCGTCAGTAAATTTACGTCAAAGAAAAATTGTCACACATCGATCTCATCCCGCCAAGTCAGGAAATCGCCTAACTGATACTAATATGTTCCATTAGCAATTATTTCCATGTATTGGCACCTGATAACGTCATAGTAAACAGAACATTAAGGCCTGTCATTATTTTGTACTGAGTTTGAATTTACTTTGCTGTACATTGTTGGCAATTTAAATTTTGTTATAAATTAAATGAAGTCGAAATTTTGGTTTTATAATAAAATTAAGCGCATGGTCAGGTAACCCAACTTAAAGAAAAATGCCGCATGCCGGTAACACGGTATTTAAATGTAAGTTAAATATAAACATTTCTTATAGGTTGTTCTGTGATTCCAATAAAGCAGTAGTCCACAGATTTTTTCTTATTAAAAATAGCGCTTTTACGAGTACGAGGTCTTGAATATTTTATCAAATGGCATTAAGCCAACAATGAATACCTACAACTTTAAATAGAAATTCCCGACTTCAAATCTGAATAGAAAATTTATACCAATTGAATATTTTCGCAGAATGTCTCTTAGACTTACCTACTTTTTACTAATGTAAATGTAAATATAGAGGTAAATGTGGGAATTTATGGTGAAATCATATTTTCGGTCTCTGTTTAAAATACGTACCTATGTGATACTTTTACAGAATCTCCTGTGTAGCTGACGGTTGAAGTCTTGCAACGCTAAAAATAAGAGAAGATAGCTGTATTCATATTCATATATTCACGCTATCAAGTACTTACCCAAGTCACATGATACCAGGGTGGGTCAGTACTTGATGTCATGAATAAATGAGAAAACGAGTATGAATAAGATTATCGCCTGTTAGCGGTGCGAGACTTGAACCGACGGATAGACGTACCTAAATGTTACATGACCATGGGGCGCCGCAGTTTTACCTACATATTCATGAATGTATAACAACACAAAATGAAAAATAGATATCTAATGTAATGACTAAACAAGTCAAATTGTGAAAAAAAAACTTCCAAAGTAGTGATAACATTTTAGGTCAGTTTTTAGGGTTCCGTTCCCAAAGGGGACCCTATTACTGAGACTCCGCTGTCCGTCTGTCCGTCTGTCACCAGGCGTTATCTCAAGAACCGTGATAGCTAGACAGTTGAAATTTTCACAGATGATGTATTTCAGTTGTCGCTATAACAACAAATACTAAAAAACAGAATAGGATAAATATTTAAGGGGGCTCCCATACAACATACATGTTTTTTTTGCCGTTTTTATAGATACCTAATGGTATGGAACCCTTCGCGCGCGAGTCCGACTCGCACTTGGCCGGGTTTTTATTAATCGGCTGGTAAAAAAAAATCATTTCTGATACTCTGAAAATGGGTTTTATTTAGTAAAATATAGTGCTGAAAGCGGTCCATTTCAGCTCTAGAGCGAAACTGTAATAAAAAAGGGGTAGCATTTAACGAACCACCAAATTAGTTGCCGAATGATGCTCTAAAAAATTACATTGATTACCAAAAATACTAGATTCGCACCAAATTTTCAACTCCCTTTAAATATAAAGTGCAACTCAAAGAAGTAACATGTCGATAACCTATTAAATTAAATTGTTACCAAATAAATTAGTCACTACCCAAAAATACTTAATGATCACCTAATTTCAAACACCAAATTTCATATAATTTACATCCAAATATTACAGGGCTCGTAATCCTATTAAAATTATTTACACCCAAATAATTCTTTCGATACCCAGAAATACTAGATGATCACCAAATTTCACGCGGCAATTGTTTTTTAATGTCCGACGCGCAAAGCAGTTCCAATCTAGTCTAACCTCATTGCTAGCACACTGATGCGGTTTTCCATACGGTCCGTCTCGCTCGCACCTCGCACCGCGTGCGAGCAAGACAGCGCTAAATGATTTTAAGAAGTTGAAGTTTGAAATAAAAATAGCTATTTTAATTTCAAACTAGTGGAGATTGGAACAGTATTGACGGATCTCCGCTGGCGCGGAGCTCCTATTTTGAGTTGTTTTGGCCCTTCGGGCCGATGCAAAACTAACATAACCTAAACCTACCTATACCTATTTCTACCTATTAATTTCCTTTAATTTTTCCATGAAAGTCTATCTATATTAATAAAGTAAACTCATTTGAGGACCTTTATCCATTTTCATAACAAACTAACAATTTAATAAATCAACAAAACTCATTTTCAAATAAAAGGTTTCAATCAAACGCGCTCACGTCAACGCATTAAAAAAAAAACTTCTTGTAGTCCATCAGCAATAGGTAGTTAGAATGAAACAGCAATAGGTACCTTTCACTCTAACGACATATCAATAGGTTTTATGCTTCAGACAATTCTTTGTATTTGATTGAGTGAGATAGCAGTATACGTGTTATTATTTCACACAGCCACATTGCGCGTTGCTTTTTAAATTAATTTAGAATTTTACTTTCTAATTTATAACATTTTGGAAATGACTGAAATATATATAGTGCTAAAAACAATTAATTTGTAACTGTTTACTAAAATGTAGCATGCGATGTGTATAATATTTGGATGTAATTCTAATGAAAAAAGGTGCATGAGATTAGGTGGTAGTTTAGTGTTTTTGGTGGTACTTGACAATTTTTTTGATGCGATTATAAATTTATAGGAACGCAATAAGTAAAATAGGTGCAAGTGCTGCAAAAATAGGTAGAAGTTTTTTGGTGACTCGGAATTGCTGATCGATAATTTTTTTTGAGTGTTCAACCTTATTTTAGGGTTCGAAAATTTGATGATATTAAAAGTTATTAAGGTGATCATTTTATTTGTTCCCATAAAAAAGTATGGTAAAACGGAGTTATATTGGGCAACAATTAAAAAACAGACTGTTTTACTCGGGTGAAACCACTCATTTCATTCAGGCTATTGGCGCTCGGACGAACGGCAGAAATGGGTCGTTTTCAACCCTCACCTACCCTTACTATCTACCATAGGCGCTCGGTTCTTTTATGCGTCAAACGCATTGCGTTGAATGGATTTATATGGAAATAAGTTTGACGCATAAAAAAACCGAGCGCCCTACACTTTTTACCCATCTGTGCGACGCACGCAAAGGAGGAATTTCCACAAAAACGAAAATAACATTAAACCGATATTTTAACCATCGATATTTTAACGATAAATGTAACTAACCATATTTTAACTATAAATGGAACATATGACTAAATATTAAAAATAAAATTCCTTTTCTGAAAATAGAGCCACTAGGCGTACGAGTAGTCCCTAAGATGCTGGCAGCATTTCCTCACTGAATAGCTATGCTGATGTTTAAAAATTTAAAAAAGAACTAAAAAAAAAACAAGCATACCTATTAATAATTTAGTGTTCTAGGGTAACTACCCTGGAACTCGTTTCTAAATTCTAATCTATGGATGTTTTCTTACGAATTCAAATTATAGAGGTCATGGTCAGGATTTTGTACTTTCAATGTAGGTTGTATATATTATGTAACTATTGATACAAGGATTTTTAGATTATTACAAACCATAATGTTGTAATATGGAGCAATTATTATATTGTCAGAGTTCTACAACAGTTAGCAGGTGAGTTTACGTGATCAGCTTAGGTATCAGTCGTGTTCGCATCACGCATTCAAAGTGCTGTTTATACATGCCGAGAGGTTAACACTCGATTCAAACGTACCTTACCGACCTATATGAATGCGTAATTAGGGTTCAAGTGCCCTTAAAGTTGCAATTAATGATGGCAAACAACCATTATGCGGCCTTTTACAAACAAGGTAACGCGGTTTTTACACAGATTTAAAATGTAAGCTATTTTGTGGTACATCTGAGGTATTGGTATGAATCGCGAGCCACGACCACGTGTTATGATTGAAATGGTGGCACACCGTACTAACGTAACTAAAATAAAAACACATTGGTACCGAAACAGAACGAAACCTATGTAATAAATGTATTTCATTGCACCTATTATCAATGAAATACCTACACAAAAACGGTATTTTATTTGTAGGTAATATATAAATAATTACAAATTATTGTACCGGCATTACCCATCTAATCTTTCCCACTCCGTGTTACATTACCACCTACTTCTCCATTGCTGATCCCACATTCGTACTGACGTACGTTATCATAATAAGTCGTTGAGAAGTCGAAAAGTCTAATAACAACGTTAATATTTGCATTAAAAAAGTATATCAGTCTACCGAACAACGTAATATCATCGTGCGGGCGATGCGTGGAAACGAACGTTGATATTATTCATAAATTCACCCATCTCCGTAGTCTGACGTTTGTGTTTTACCGACTGGGAAAATACGCATTTGATGAAATGCTGTCAAGCTAACATAGTCAATTTAGTACGGAAATGCAGAATACGGAGAACATTTTCATGAGCTTGCTTTGTATACGATGGACAAGGTCGATAAAAAAACAACGGGTTGCACTCCGGGAGTGCCGGCAGAAGTGAACACCAAACACACACGCACATTCGCGTTAGCTGGTCGTAGAGCGTCCTAGGCGTACTTCCGTCCACTATATTGAGACCTCCTTACGAATCTGTCTCGAGTTTAAACATGTTTCCCCATCACAAAAAGTGCTCAGCGCCGCTAAAGAAGTTTTCACTTCAAAAATTGTGAGTTTCTACTGACATTCTAATTATGTTAAACGTTCATCAAAAAATCCGGTCAGCTAGGGCCACTTCCTTGAACGGGCACCACCCCCTAATAAGAAAATAAGTCCTTGTTTTCTCGAAGAATCAAAGTCTCAACCAAATGGCGAAAAAAGTAATTCAAACGAATAAATAATTAGGTACATAATTATAAGTTTTCAAAGTTTTCAAATGGGGCATTTTCTGTCCCTTTTCCGCAAAACGCACCTCTGTACATAGAACGATTGTCATTTACTATGGCGTTCTAGGTCAGTGACGTCACTGATTCACGACATTCTAACGGTAGTAGCTTCGTTATTTTTTGAGATATTTGAATAGGATTCTCACCTTTTGGCATAGTTTTATGCCTTCTTTCTTTTGAAGTAATAAATAATACATTTTGAGTCAACATCCCTAATCCTTGAAATTATCACTTGCTCAGATATGGTTATGGACTCCTTTTTCCGCACTTAGTCCGAGTATGTTGGACCATGGTGCGTGGTTTGTTCGCTAGCTAGGGGTCTAGCCAGCCTAACTCCGACCAGAAGCGCAGGATCCTCCTGGTGTCACCACAGGCTTCGCGGAGTGACTCGGTGCGTTGAGGATTTGAGTCCGTAGTGCAGCTACACCTTCACATTCCAGGATAACGTGGGGGGCTGTTTCATCGGCCGACAGGCATATCCTGCATAGGGGGCTGTCGGTCGTATCTAGAACCATGTATAAATGTTTGTAGAGCGGGCAATGTCCAGTGATTGCTCATATATAGTACTTTTATGTCACACCTGGCCATAAAGTGGCCATTATCGCACGCTCCGCGCGCGAAAAAACCCACTTCCTGGCCAATGGGTGACATAAAATTTTGTACTTACCACGGGCGATAATAAAGAAAGCCTCAGATCGCATATTTATCGCCCTTGCCTTCGGCTCGGGCGTAAAATACCTGCGATCTGAGACATTCTTTGTTTTATCGCCCTTGGTAAGTAATGTACTATTATCTCACGAGCGCGGGTTGACCATTGTTGTGGTTGTGACACATACGAACACAAAGACAACGTGAACTCACAGCTCCTACACTGACGCACACGTAGACAATGTGCATGTATAGCTCAACACACAACCATAGTTCACCTGCGCTCGTGAGATAAAAGTACTCTACTCGTAGTCTCCTGATTGAGAAGAAGTAGGTACTTAAGCTTAAGCCACACAGAGAGCGGGCGGGCGGTACCCGTGCGGGAGCGGGCGGCACTACCGCCCGCCCGCTCTTTGTGTGGCTTAAGCTTTATACAGAAAACAAAATGAATATTAAATCTTACATATACCCATATAGTTAGGTAGGTAGGTAATTAGGTATAGGTACCAGCTTTGCTTAGTTTGGGACTAGATTGATGTGTGTAAGATTGACCACAAATATTTATTTATTAATTACATGTAAAAAACGTAAGGTAAATGTCCCAGTTCTCGACACTGACTAACTTTCAATGTTGTCTTAGTGACAGAAATGGGTGTCGTTTATTGGGCATTTTAAGGTGTCGAGCATTGGAACGTATGTACGTATAAATAAATGTATGTACGTATACGTATGAACGTATATAATGTATGTTTCGTCCCTAAAATGTATATTAACTTATTATTTGTCGCTAAAATGTTTGTTTAATTATTGTTATACTATTCCTCATTATTAATGATTGACATTTTAATTTAATTTTTATTATAATTTAATAATTAATATTGACAAATTTGACATGTACACTTTTTTTAATAATGATTTGCACGCCTGCCTGCTTGCAGGCTAGATACACTGTACCACATAATTTTAAGAAACAACTTATTTAACTGTATCTATGCAAATAAACATTTCTGATTTCTGAACGTTTACCTTATATATTGTTTAATATTTAATAACACTTTCAAATACCTTCATGATTGTTTTATTTTGTTTCCGCTAAAAATATCTTCTTAAAAATATCCCGTTAATGGGCCTCTCCCACGGGCAAATCTTAGACTACGCGACAGTCTTAATTACGCCGACTTTACTGGGCGTCTCTTGACGGCCCAAAAGGCTTCAACGGACTTAATTGTACCAAATAATTTGGTAGCGTGCACTTTGAGGGGCTTAAGTCATTTAAATAATTTAATTAACAAAGAATCTGAAGCTTACACTGAGCTAATTTATTATCTTCTCAAGAAAATGCTTAAATAACGTCACGGGAGATTCATTGTTTAATATTTACCTAATTAATGTCTGCCGTATTTCTTTGATCACTTAATCGGCCCAGTATCAATTAATATTTGTATCTGTAAGCCGATAAGCGACATCGACTTATGTGGTCGCTGTTATTTTTACTTATAATGATTTCATGTACTTATGGTATTTTCCTCTTAGCAGGGTTTCGAAGAATAACCATTAAACGAAGGAAGTTAATTAACCAGCAGATAAGAAAAAAGTAACGATTTAATATTAGTATCTTAATTTTATCCCTATTTATAGAGTAAGGGATTAAGGCGCTATAACGAGAACCCAGAAGAGGATTGAGTAGATGTCACACCGCTTGCGTGCGCACGCGCACGCACACGGCACGCAAGCGGTGTGACATAGACTATGGAGATTCACACTTTACAACGCGCACGTCTACGTGCACGTCGACGTTTACGTGCTGCGCACGCAACCAATGTGCACCGGCCTTAAGGATAGACGACACTACAATAAGGCTGGAAACAGTGCTCGACCGACGGTCAGCGTAGATATATCTATGCAAGTCTATGGCTGGAAACAGAGCACGACCGACGGTCAGCGCGTATGGTCGGTCGGCTGACGGTGAGCATCGCTCTGAACTGAACGCACGTATACTTTCGTGAAGCGATAGGCTACGCCCGACCGACGGTACGCGCTGACCGACGGTCGAGCACTGTTTCCAGCCTAAGCACCGATGGTTGATCCTCTGGTCGTCACTGTTTCTCAAAATGATATGACGTCAATGTGTATCTCGAGATCATATCAAACAATTTTCCACGATAGAAGAATGCGAGCGAAACACGTTGATATCAAATTGAAATGCTAAACGCAGATCGAATGGCCCCCTGCCTGTTCCTAGAAGGCAGTATGGTTCCCACAACGCTGTACTTGGACAATTGATTGTCACTAGCACATTCCCAAGGGGGCAATCAACTCACTGACAAGCTTTGCCTATTTGCGACGTTGGCTTACATGTACAGTCGAGGTCATTAATATGTATACACTTTTTGACCTTATCGAATGGGGTCGCCAACAATTTGTAAGCAAACGCATTCGATTAGGTAAAAAAGTGTGTATATATTAATGACCTCGACTGGTACTATCTGTTTAAGCCCGAAATGGTGTAATAGGTATCTGATTTACTGCGACAAATCTTCATAGGATATAAAAACCATCAGAAGTAGTATTTTTCAGATTAACGAGAATTAGGTATTTGATGGTGTAAAACGATAAATGTTTCCGCGACGTAATTCACAGATACGTAATCAAGATATATAAGAAAGAAAGAAAGAAAGAAAACATTTATTCATATACAACTTTTTTTTTATATAATACTTACTCGGACCTACTAAAACCCCAAAGGTAATTGAGGGGCTTAGTGGTGGTTTGTTGTTTATATTTGACGACTGGCGGGGTAATCACGTAACTTTTCGAACGTACGGTAAGCGTATTTTAATTAATGTAATTTTTAGTATTGGATTTGACATTTAGATCTTTACGAACGGTCGAAAACGCTCCGTAGTAGCGCCGCGTTTAGCTAAGTGGTAGACCTGATATGTCTCGACGCTGATTTTCAGGACAACCGAAAAATCAAATAAGAGTATATACTACTTAACCTAATTATGCTATTCTAATCTAGCTGGTGACATCACGACCAGTTTTTCTAAATTAAATTAACTGTAAATTACAATTAGCCCAGTTCAAATGACGTTGACATTGTATGGCAAACCTAAAACATTGATTTGACGGCCTAAAAGATGATTCACGCTAGACCGTTCCGTGTCCGGGCCGGCCCGTTGTGTAGTACAAGAAATCGACGGACGCGCGACGGCCGGTCACGGAACGGTCTAGCGTGAATCATCATAAATCTAACCTAAAGATGTGTGATGTTTTTGTGTGATGAAGATGACTATTTATTTCTGAGTTTTGCATATGTTTTCTTAGTATTCATATCTTTTAAATATTTATTTAATTAGTTACGTATTATGTATTCTAAATTATGGACAAGACAACAGACACATGGTCCCATTGGTCACCAAAAGCAGTAATATGCAAAACTATCTGTCAA
This sequence comes from Cenopis cana, assembly GCA_951800055.1. Lineage (NCBI taxonomy): Eukaryota > Metazoa > Arthropoda > Insecta > Lepidoptera > Tortricidae > Cenopis > Cenopis cana. The sequence goes on along the minus strand of OX637479.1, from coordinate 14,675,929 downwards.
ATACAGCATCTGATCTCTACTATCCAGTTCAAAAGCCTCTCGTCCCTTGTGGGCGTTTAGTCAACCATGTGTTACAAATCTCAATTTAACGGTTAGTAGCCGGTAGAACCGGCTGGTGACGTAAATTACTTAATTCTAGGATATCGTTCGAACCACGGGAGTGCCATCGCCCCGGCCTGATAATAACAAATAGAGCAAATGGAAGAAAGAATTCTAACTTACAATGATTCTTGTGTCCGCATTTTGGAAATGTAAGTAAACACTGGTGGTGATATGAGTACCTAAATCGAAAAGCTGTTAACTTATTTTTACAAACAGACGCATAGTATTAGTCATAAAATGCCTATCGTAATGTAATAAAAACATCCCTTAAGCGATTAACGACTAATAATTTAAAATATTTTCAAAATTCATCGCTCTGAATACCTTACTACTTTTACTACCGAAAATTTGCAATATGGTAACGCCCCGTGGTTGGTTATAACGCAACAAAATGTTTGTAATTTTGCAGCTCGAGGTTTATTTAACGCGACCTAATTATCCTACGAATTAACTCTAGGTAACCGTCTCTTTTGTGGGAAAAAGCTACAAGTGCTTGTGTGTCAGTCAACGTAAAGCGACTTCCTGACTTGGCGGGGCGGGATCGATATGTGACTTTTTCTTCTTTGACGTAAACTTACTGACGTCGCAAAGATTCCCACTTGATACAATACTGTCAGTATTACGTTTGCGCAGTAGTAATATCATGCGCAGAAGCGAAGAAGTACCGCCGTCGCATCGTCCCGCTACCGCGCATCCCGCGCCAGTCAGTAAGCACTCATTTAAATGTAGGGGCGTAGTAAAAAATGGTATCGCGTCGACTGACAGCTGAAACTGACATTTGACACTTTTCTCATATCGTACTGCCTCCGCCTCGACAAATCAGGAAGTCGCCTAAGGCAGCCTGTGGCGGGCTGTTAGGGGGTAGCGACCCTACGTCCCTACCTGAGTTCACCTGGGGGTGGCCTGCGTGGTTGGTGGGACAGGCCCCCCCGCCTCTGGCTTGCCTTGATCCAGCCGTCCATAGTGGAGTCGCAAGAGCTATCGCTCGAGGGTGGATGTGATCACCTGATCACCTAAGTGGCGAGTTGGCTATAAGTCCAGTGCCACCTCTCCATCCACCCCCAGCTCTCTGACCGGTGTTGCCCCTTAAGGCTATTTTATAATGTCGCTATTTTATGGGGGCCCATCTAGTAGAGAGCGAGTCACTGTCTGCTGGAAATAAAAAGCTTGAGACAGCTTTATTAGGCAGGCGTCCGTTGTCTCACCCAATAGCCCAGCCATTAAGTCCATCATATTCACCCGATAACCAAGTTCATTTAGACTCCATCAACCAGAAATAGTCCTTGTGCACCCTGGCGGTTGCTGTCTGTGTGTGCGTCCCATGACACGGGCAGGGACAGTATCCGCTCTGTGTATCCCATGCATTTCATTAAAGTGAAAAAAGGGCCTCTACGTGTTGGCTATGCAGTACTCGGTACCGGGTTCCCGGGTTGCCGTACTCGGGTTCGGTGCCGGGTACTTCGGCTCCACGCACGCCTTCCAAAGGTCCGGGACACCACTGTCCTTTGAACGGAAAAGACATACGGATAATAATTATGTGAATAAAATTAATTAATATTTTCTGAACTTGTACTTTACGTTTGAATTAATGGTCTAATCCGGGTAGAAACAGTCAGATAACAAAATAAAATACCTAACAAAGATAAATAACTACCTCCCCTTTCCTACTATATACTCGTATATTTACATAAACCCACTAATGTAAATACGCAAATGGTAATTTCCCGAAATGAACGTACTTAGCAAGCGCGGATACGTCGCCTTACTTGCTATCTGTTTTTGATTGGGTCGTGGAGACATCATTTGCCGAAATATTCCTCGGTAAATACTGTAGTACATGCATCGTGGCGCTCCCAGCCGGTATCGAAACTGCGGAACAGGAAAAGACATTTCTGAACTTTGCTGAATATTTATGTGTTTAACCCACTCTCAGAGGAAATAACAGAACACAAAGCGATTAAACTTTATATTTGTAGCCGTGGAATTCGACAAGTATTTTCTGCACGCGCTACTTAATGGTAATGCTATAATTTATATTCGAACGTACCGGATGAAACCAGGAAAATGTTCGGAAAGATTCCGTTTTGGCTCCCCACGGGTGACAATGTGTGACCCCTTATATCCACATGCCGGCTCAAGACCCCTCATTATTGTAATCGGCAGACGGGGAATGGGAAAACAAACGATCGATGGACTGCTTAATGCCCATCTATACATATAATAAAGCAGAAGAGGGTCGAAAATCTGTACATTGAAGATATTAGTAAAAAAATCGATGGAGGGGTCTAAGAATCGATAACAGAACACGTTTCAACTGTTTGTAGAATTCGTGTCTGTTTGTCTGTTTGTCTGTATGTCTGTATGTCTGTTTGTCTGTTTGTCTGTCTGTTTATATGTCTAACTATCACGCGAAAACTAGCGAATGGATTTTAATACAGCCTTCACTAATATGTTTATTGGATCTTCGGCCAGGTTATAGGCTATAAAAATCATACAGGTTAGGGATGAAAGGGGGTGAAAAGAGGGGTTAAACTTTGTATGAGAAGTCTTTCAGTTCATGATTTATAGGCTTGAAAGTTGGTAAGTATATACATGGACGCAAAGTAAATAGAACCTCATTCAAACATTGTATAATAAACAGATAGTATTTGAAAAAATGGGGGGTGAAATAACAATACCTCTGCCTCTCAAGGCTATAGACAAAAATACAAAAGTCCCTCAAACCATATTAACTGTTTGAAATGAGAGATCTTATTATGTTGGTCAGTCAGACGCTATCAATATTCACAAACCTTACTACGCAACCTCGGTTTTTTTTTTGTTTTCGATGGAGGGTACCTTACCTTACCTACGCAGAGTGGCGGGCTCTCGGTTGCATGGTAGCACTTGCGACATGTACTACCTATATATTAAGTATGCGCATTTTTGTATAAAATATTGTTTTTTGAGGTGCTCATTACAAGAATGATACTTATCCATTTTCAAATCGAAGATGGCGGACATTTACTTATTTACTTTTCTTAATAATCGATATGGGTGTCATCTTTGAGGTTCTTCGAGGTGCCGATTAGTTGCGTTTTCCGTCAGCAAAATGTATAAAATACGTTCAGCGCGTAACAGACATAAATTTAGGGTATATTGGTATTCGTTATTAAAACATACATACCTACGTAACAATAAACATCAAGTATGACCAAATTCGAAAGTCACAGGCGGATTGGAAGCAAAAGAAAACCGGGCAAGTGCGAGTCGGACTTCGCACATTTAGGGTTCCGAATCGACCGCAAAGTTAAGTTGGTTTTTATAGGAAAAAATAAGGAAATTTCAAAAAAAAAAAACTAATCTAATTTTATCAATATATTAATGTTTATTGGTAAAATATACGTAATAACAATCATTATTACCAAATTTTAAGTTTATAGGTGTTTGGAAAGTTAAAAAATTCATTGGAACAAAATTTCGTAAAAAAAGCTGACTTTGGTGGCTTCTCATTCCTTTGTTTTCCAAAATTTTTTCAATAAAAAATATAGTAAGTATCTACTCAATGAGCTCTAAACAACGATACCCCACTCGATAGGGTAGGATAAAAAAAAAATCGCGCCCCCCTTTAGCTGTATGGGAGCCCCCCTTAAAAACATTAAAAATAATTTGTGACTATTTGTATGGCTTTGGGCCAACAAGATGCTTTTACTGTGTAAATTTGAAACCTGTAGCTCCAACAGTTTGGCTGTAAAACCTGTGTGACAGACGACGGACGGATATCTGGGCGTCAACAATAGGGTTCCGTTTGGACCCTTCGGGTTTGGAACCCTAAAAAGAACTCTCAGAAAATCACATACCTCTCAGAAGCAACCAGGGTGGGTGCGCTATCAACCTAGGCCTCTACTTCATCTTCGAAAGTGAAAGAACAGACCAAAGTAGGTATTCAGTTATACCTATGTTTTACAATAAATCACTTTGAACTTTGAAAGGTGTTCCAATAATTTATGAACAAAAAAATATCTATTCAACTACCTCTTAAACAAAGCCACTTGATAGGTCAACAAATTTTTTTTGTTCAATATTTCGCGCTCGCTGCACTCGCGTTTTCATCTACATTGCTTGATGCGTATGAAGTATTTTCCGTACCTGCATCATAATGTTCGAATCATTTCGCACTCGCTTTTTTATCTACATTACTTGACGCGTATGAATTATTTTCCGTAACTGCATCATGTTCGAAAAATTTCGCGCTCGCTGGGCTCGCGTTTTCATGTGCATAACTTCATGAGAATGAAGTATTTTCCGCACCTGCATCATAATGTTCGAAAATTTTCGCGCGCCGTACGCTCGCGTTTTCATCTACATTATAGTTGATGCGTATGAAGTCTTTTCCGCGCCTGCATCAGAATGTCCGAAAAATTTCGCGCTCGCTGCGCTCGCGTTTTCATCTATATTACTTGATGAGTATTTTCCGCACCTGCATCATAATGTTCGAAACATTTCGCGCTCACTACGCTCGCGATTTCATCTTCATTTCTTGATGCGTATGAAGAATTTTCCGCATCTGCATAATAATGTGCGAAAAATTTCGCGCTCGCTGCGCTCGCGTTTTCATCTACATTACTTGATGACTATAAAGTTTTTCCGCACGTACAGTACATCATAATATTCGAAAATTTTCGCGCGCTCTACGCTCGCGTTTTCATCTACATTAGTTGATGCGTATGAAATCTTTTTCGTGAAATCCATTTCGCACTCACTACGCTCGCGTTTTTATCTTCATTACTTGGTGCGTATGAAGTCTTTTCCACACCTGCATCAATGTTCGAAACATTTCGCGCTCGCTGCGCTCGCGTTTTCATCTACACTATTTGATGCGTATGAAATATTTCCCGCACCTGCATCGTAATGTTTGAAAGAATTCGCGCTCGCTGCGCTCGCGTTTTCATCTTCGTTACTTGATGCGTATGAAGTATTTTCCACACCCGTATCAGAATATCCGAAAAGTTTCGCGCTCGCTTCGCTCGCGAGCGTTTTCATCTACATCTATAATAAAATATATTTAGTTTTCTGTCATGTTTCATGTGGGCGCATTGAGCCGGCGTGCGCAATGTTTGGCGAGACAACCCGGCGAAATACGGTGTAGAAGTTGATATGGATAATGGATATTCACGCGAATGAAGTCGCGGGCAAAAGCTTAGATAAATAAATTTAAAACTGGACTACCCGTGCGAAACCGGGGCGGGTTATAAATGCGAAAGTAACTCTGATTTCGATGAAATTTGGTATGGATATAGTTTGAGTCCTAGGGAAGGACATAGGATAATTTTATCCCGGAAATCATCCCTTAACGGGGTTTAAGTTAGAATGGAAGAGAGATAACTAGGTAAGCGCATGAAATAGAAGAATGAAATAACATTCTAACGCGATGACGCGAGTTCTACGCAGACGAAGTCGCGGGCAAAAGCTAGTTTATAATATACGAGTAGTATAGAAAGAACATCAATATTGAATGAAGCGTTCAGTAAACTTGTAATACAATAATACGTACCTACTGACTACTGGCTAACATATGAGTCATATGACATTATTTCAAGTTGAACGGCATTTTGTGAGCCATTTTGGCAACATGACTTTTCCAGTTCAGCATAGGAACCAAAATTCGGCTTTGCAACATTCGGAATCGGATTCAACAGGCTTTTTTGCTTTGGAAAAGTTATGTTGTCCGACTCACAAAATGCCGTTGACATCGAAAAGGAGAGCGATTTTTAGAAATCAGTCTAACCTACCCAGCACATTTATAAATCACGCCAGAAGTTTGTTCTAACGAATCCAACTTATGTGATATACCACTCTCTATTATTACTTGGCTACAAAGAAACTTGAAGTAGATTTGACTTTTTAATTAGATAGAATGAAGCGTCTAACCTAGAAGAACAAGAGTGCAAATAAAAAGCGCTACAATATTCCTTTTCGTTTCACTCGCGGAATCTCAAAAGTTCCAGGCTCAGGGCTTAGACCGTTGTCTGTTCCGAGTAGGTAAATAAAATAGCTCCTTTCTTTGTAGGTGCTCAGCTGTTTAAGTTTACTAAAAGTTTGGGAAAGCTGGGAGCGTTATAGCAAATGTCAAAACACATAGTAAGTAATGAGAGTGAAAACGCGCGGAGCACAGACTCCACTCTCGCAAAATCGAGAACTCATTAGCAAGTCGAACAACAAGCTGGCAAGTCATCGCGAGCGCAAACCGGCGCGGGGTAATTCATCACAACGGTATAGTTTCAGACCGCGTCCTTATCCCAATATGGGGGGACGGACTCATTATGCCTTATTGTGTCTTCGATGCTCTTTAATCATAATGTCATTTAATCTGTAGAATTAGTAATGTAATCACTGAAAGAAAAGAAAGAAAAGAAAAGAAACATTTATTCGTGACAATCAAAACACTTACAAATAGGACATTACAAAACAGAATATTGCCACGAAATGGTCACAACTCAGCGTTATGCTGGCAGAGCCAGCGCTGGTCTTCCGTTGTGACCATTTGGTGAAACCACGGCACAGTGACGAAACAAACACACAAAACAACAAGAAATAAAACAGAAATACACGATTAATACAAAAAAAAACATTAATAAAACTACAAAAAAAAAAAAAAAAAAAAAAAAAAAAAAAAAAAAAAAAAAAAAAAAAAAGGCAAGAAAATAAACCTACATAAATACTTACGGATACTTCGCATAGTGTTTAATAACTAAGCTACGTTGTTTTATGTATGACTAGACTACTTATGCTATGCTATGCTCACATAAGTACTAGAGTAGTTTGAGCGGCGTCATAAAGAGCACTCAGTGAATAGATTCACGCATTTTAGGATATGTAGGCCGTGTGTCGAGCTCTACGAAGCACTAATGATTATGATTTGGCAGAGTAGGGACACTGAATCGGACTTTATTGATGTGAAGCGTTGCGTAAGCGGCAGGCGGGGTTGGTTTTATGGACGCTGACGCTGACTAAACGACTCCCATCTGAACTGCAATCGCCCGTTACCGCCGACCTCTCCACTACTATTTTTACGTTTGATAGTTTATATTACAAATACGCGGTACGTGACCGCATTGAATGTTTCCTGAAACTTGTCGGGGAAAAAACGTGTCAAGTTAATCACGACCCGTGCAATTAATGCCCCTTGGCATCCAATAAAACAGAGGCACGTATAAATCCTGAGGAGTGGATAGTTTCCGTATAATCTGGGCATTATCGCGCCCGCTTTTGTTACTCCCTTGAGCTGTAGAAACTTCTAAAAAATATGTGCGAGTTAAACAGCCAAGCTATAAAGAATAAAGTAATATACGACTACGCTTTAGATGTTCAGCTTTTAACTTACAGATTCTTTGGCAAGGTTCTCACTTCTTGAGTCTCACAATTTTTCTCCATCCAGACGTAGCGTTATTAAAGGTGCATTTCCACTGAAGCGAAGCGGAGTGCGACGTGCAGAATTAACCAATCAAATTAATAATTATTCACTTCTTTGCTTCGCTTTAGTGATAACGCAACTTTGTTAAGAAGTGTATACTTAAATTAAGAGTCTGTCACGCGATACGTATCAAGTAAGTAGTTGGGAGATAATGCAGCGAAATTGGTCGACCGCAGCCGCAGGTGACGCTCGTGTCGTCTCTCTATCTCTCTATTTAACAACCTAAGTTCAGAACTTGGGTGTGCCGGCAACTGTGAAGGAAACGTTTATCCTCTACACGCAAACATTTTGTGTTGAATCACGTTCTTAGCCTCAGCGGAAGAAATAAGTCTGAAAGTTAATACTGCCACGCAATCTTCATGATTAAAACCTTTATCGTGATTAAGTTTTCATTGCCTGAGATTTTTTCCTGAAAATGCGATAGCTCGTTGAAGCAACTATCGTATTTCTTGGTACAGTCAAGTGCAAAAATGTGTACCGAATGAATCCATCTCATAAATATGTACCAAAACCTTAATTCACCGACATAAGAGCTATAGTACATCTTTTTAAGCAAGTTGTATGCACCCATATTTTTGCAAGTGACTGCACCTATCTTATATTGATTTAAACTTGCCCGATTTTCACACATTATCCCGCGACACACACACACACATTATCGCGATTAAGTCCCGTTCCCCAATAATAATGTGCACCTATCTTGCTGTTTGGAGTCGGTAGATACAGAAATAAATTAATAGTTTAAAAACACTACAAAAACACGCTTTGCGTGTGAATTGAAACCTGATCGTGTTCAAAGTCCATTACGTGACCTTTCTCACAAGTGCAAACACGACTATGATACGATATTCCATCATGGAATGCCAGTGCCTATCTTCCGGCTTCATCATCAGACCTTGAAACCTAATCGTGGTCAAAGTTCATTACAAGACTTTTCTAACAAATCCAAACACAGCTACGATACGATGTTCCATCATGAAGTTCCAGTTCATATCTTCCGGCTCCATCATCAGATCAGTTCGACAGTACCATATTATTGTATTGTCATCAGAACTACATACAGCTGCTAATTTTCATGACGCTACGATCCTTGGAAAATGGTTAAACTAGTTACCTTAGATTCCATTACATAGTTAGTTACATACAGGTCGACCTATCAGACCTTGAAACCTAATCATGGTCAAAGATCATTGCAAGACTTTTCTAACAAATCCAAACACAGCTTTGATACGATGTTCCATCATGAAGTTCCAGTTCATATCTTCCGGTTCCATCATCAGATCAGTTCGACAGTACCATATTATTGTATTGTCATCAGAACTACATACAGCTGCCAATTTTCATGACGCTACGATGCTTGGTAGATGGTTAAATTAGTTACATTAGATTCCATTACATAGTTACATACAGGTCGACCTAATAAAAGCGTGTTAAAAAAAGTTACTTATCTTTGTTTTAAAATGCATTGATGGAGAAATATAAATTCTACCTAGCTATTAATTTAAGAGCTTAACTTGAAATAAACTAAAGGATTCTCGTTTGTCTCAGACCGGATCCGCTTTGGCTGCTCTTATAGAAAGCTGACCTCATCTCTCCTACATACTTCATTTAATTTCAGACTGCGCGTAGGAATATATATACCGTTTCCAGTCTTTATGTCTATGGAAAAGTCATACCAAACATGCCTTTCGTATTCTTTCGCTCGTTTACTGCCCGAGATTATCCATCTAAATTCTGTGTTATTACGCAATAAAAATGCCACAATGAATGAAGCCACGTTGTTGCCGGTATAGGTACTTTTATCCGAAGTGTTTTGAGAATTTTAATATGAGAATTCTTTTCCTTCAAACCTTCGGAGTAAAAAATTCATTCTCTATTCATGACATGACGATTTCCGAGATTTATGTAACAAGCTTGATAAAAGTCACAGTTATGACACAAATATTAAATTTACATTGGGCCAAATTCAAGAAGACAGTAAAGTATCTTAAATAAACTAAAAACAGGATACAAAGTTATACTGGCCGAACTTTGGGTCTAAGATGCAAGGAGAAAATACTATTACACTTGCCAGCAAACGAGAATTTAGCTTCTTTTCTTTGCATTTATAATATGACCAAAGTTTCGGTAACTTTCTTAATTAGATTCGTCTTAACGGAAAGTTAATGTAAAATACAGCCGACTTTTGCTCTCTTAATGTCACGTAGGTTCGCCAACGTCTATAACTCAAAACTCTTTGAATGCACTCTAGTGGAAAACTTGAATTCTCGTTATTTTACGGGTCACTTAAATTTCTGTTCCCGAATGTGCACTTTGTTAGGTACCGTTTCAGTAGAAATCGTGCTTTTAGGAGTCTAAATATGTGTATACTCTCGTGAAGATTAATAACATATTTTATTTCAATGAAGTCAATCCCGCCATAATACGAATACGACTTTTTTATTGCTTGATGTTGTTACGAAGATATTGATTATTCCATAACTCCAATACAATAACTACCTTCTTACATACATTAAGATAAAGATAAAGATCATTTATTTGCTAAAACATGAGTATAAAATATATTTGGATGTTACAGATTAAGAAGTCCTTACATTTTGTATTAATTTTATGTTTATAATGAATATTTGATTAAGTATGTCTAATCTAATCATGTTAATTCCCAATTAAATTATTGACATTAGCATTCGTTTTAATTGTCATATATTGCTGTCCTATATTATCCACATCTAATCATTTCAGCTACAGCGACGGAAGGGATCGAGCAAGTCAAGCGTGTAAACGAGTTATCAAAATAGGTACTGTAACAAGCCCCAAATAGTTTCTGACGCAAAATTGGGGTGACCTGTAGCTCTAGTATAAGTTTTTTCGAAACATTAACTAATTCGAACGCGTTTGCGTTTTGTCTCAAAATGTATGAAAGTGGTATGAAAACGTGAACAGCGCCTCTGGTGGTCACTAGTGGAAACTAAAACAGCGAGTATAACATTTGTTGCTAACCGATGAACGCGCGTATTTCAAACTCGGTGACAGCGTTTTCATACATTTGAGACAAAACGCAAACGCGTTCGAATTAGTTAATGTTTCGAAAAAACTTATACTAGAGATACTGGTGAAAAAGATTATAAAACATTCGTCGTAAAACGAAGTTACGCCATGTTTCATTCGAAAGCCAGAATTAGGGCGCACAAATTTCGAATAAGAGTAAATTTTACACAACTCGTTTTAAATAATCTGAACAGGTTAATTAAGAGAGCCGCCGGCGTGTGAAATTGTAAACGTATGTGGATGAAATATATTCGGCGGATTTTCCGCACCTTTCCCTTCCGCCATAGGTAGGTACTGAAATTCATAACGCCGTATCAAACTGCCTTCGCTGCCCCATAGCAATTGTTTCTAGATAAATACGTCAGAGACTAACATTATTAGTTTTTCACATGGGTTGTTTTCGATGGTTCTAGGGAAACCCAACCAACGTTAAGTAATACTCGTGTCTTCTCGGCCAAGCCAGTTGTCTCGGCCAAGTCGTCGAAGCCAGAATGATGTATTCCAAAAAAGAACTTTGCAAACGCTAAATAGGGAAAACGAAATCGAAATCAAGACGCAACCATTGCATATCGTCGCTTAGTACCCATAGTACAAGCTTTGCTTAGTTTGGGACTAGGTTGATTTGTGTAAGATTGTCCACAAATATTTATTTATTTATTTATTTATTGCAAACCAGGATTGATGCATTGTGCAATGTGCTGGAACCATCTAATGTAGCTTCAATAGGAACCATACCAAAATATATATAATGTCCACTTAGAAACCAAAATAACATAAATATATCACAAACGATTCGTACAGCTGGTGCCGCTGCAGATTTTGCCGCAGACAAAAAGCGGGATAAGTATCAGGCCCTGGGCAGTAACTATTATTTTGTGCCCCTGGCTTTTGAAACGACTGGGTGCTGGGGCTCGGACGCGATGACGTTTGTCAAGGAACTGGGACGTCGCATTAGGGAGAGGGGGTCTGACGCCCGCGCGGGTTCGTACCTGGTGCAAAGGTTTTCGATCGCCATTCAACGTGGCAACGCGGCCAGTGTGATGGGCACCTTTGCACCAGGGACAACTCGAGGGGGACTTTTCGATTAGGTTTATCTTAAGTTAATTTATTGTTATTTTATTATTATTGTATTTTAATTTATATTAAAGTAATTTAATATAGCACTTGTAATTAAATCATCAGGCAATAATATTTCAGCAACCTAATCGCTACTGAGCTACACGGATCTCAGAAACGAAATGTATCATTTAAGCACATCAAAGAAAAGTGGACACTGAATCGTTGAAAAGTGAATGAATTCCATTAGGGGAAATGGAATTAAAACCAGCGCGCTTGTTAAATGATAATTTAGCTGCGAAAGTAATTCCGACATTTCCGACTTACTGTGGCACATTGTTGAGTAATCACACTCACTTGCCATTAAATTTGAATTTAACAGACAAGTAATGGTGTAAAGGAGATTTTTTTTCATTGGAATGTGCAAGGATTGCTTTTACTCGTAACTTACGATGAGAAATAAAAATGTAAACATAGGCTTAGATTTTATTACCTATTAAGCTTACCTTAGTAACCACATGAATCCAACAATTGTTTTACAAAAGTTGCGTACCTAAGTATTAAGCAATATATCCTAATAAAATAGTGTTAGTTCCAAAAGCGGTAGATGCGATTAATCCGAGCCAACTACAAATCATCACGTAAAAAGAATTGGGCAATTCTATCTCTAGGTACAAAATTATGAGCTGCCAACATGCCATGGAGAGGAGCATCTTGAAATTAAGAAAAATTCAAAAAACAAGGAATGTAGACATAAGAAATAAAACAAAATTAACAGATGCCCTCCAACATGCCTTAAAACTAAAGTGGAATTGGGCAGGCCATGTTTCAAGGTACCAGGATAAGAGATGGACTAAGTCGACCACAGAATGGACTGGCCCCCTAGGGAAGAGGAGTGTAGGACGACAGAGGAAGAGATGGGTGGACGATATAGTGGAGGTAGCTGGTCAAAACTGGATGGACAAAACTCACGATAGAGAAAAATGGAAGAAGATGGGGGAGGCTTTCACCCTTATAGGGACCACAAATAAAAAGTGAAAAGAAATATCTTTGAAAAACAGACAAATAAGTGGAAAAAAGCTATAATAATAATCTCTAGGTACCGGGCTACCTATCGGAGAACGAAATCGGGACGAAGGAAAAATATTGAAATTTGAATTTATTATACGTACGAAGGAAAAACAAATGGACCTGTTGAACAGTTTTCGTTTGATTTAGATTTACGCTTCCTTCTGCAATTAGGTGGCTAATAAATATTTCAATGTGCTCAAGGGAAACAACTTAAGTTTAAGTATAAAGCAAATTCCAGAAGTAGATACCTATCTAATTGAGCAGTCAGTTAAGATTGCTGTTAAGTTTATTTAAGATGTATATTATGAATTACAGTTAGTAAACCTATGCTACGAGTAAGAAGTACTACAGAGAGCTAGAGCTAGAGCTAGAGGGCTGTAGAGCTTTTACAAAGCACCGTTAAGATGCAATCGTTGGTTCATCGTAAACTGTTAAAATGATGTAATTGATTGTGTTTTCTTTTTTTCCAAACGTTGGCATTGAGCAGTCAAAATACAGTGGTACTTAAGACTATAGTGACATGTATTCTTACATAAAAAAATTAGTAACCTACCGCTGTTTGACTAAAAAACAATTTCAAATTCCAGTTTCCCTGTGTCCCCTGCACTAGGCTTGGCCTGACTCGCAGGTTGACACTTGAACGATTTACAGTTTTTAAAGATTACCTGGCTAACTACTCAAATTAAGATAGATTTAAGGACTAAAAGTACATAAAGTACAGGCAACGCCATAATAACATTATTTACTATTGTGTAGGTAATAGTATCAAGTATGTAGTATTGTGTTCCTAGTGGGAGTAAGGTTGTCAGAGCTCCCGAGGCTGCACTGTGTTGAGAGCGAAGGACCTTAAATGTCTCGCTTCTGCTGTCAATGTCAACACAGTGAATCCTCAAATTTTATAAAGGGTCGGCAACGCGCGCGCGACTACTTTGCAGTTGCGAGCGTCTACAAACTGCGGTTTGCCACTATCGTTGTATAAAAATCATTTATTACTGCGGGTGGGACTTTAGACCCATAAGGCTGCCTTTCCACTAGAGCTATGCTATGCAGCTATGCTGCGAAAATATGACAGGTTTCCATTTCCACCAGTGATATGCTATGTGAACCAATGTGCTTAAATATAATTGGTGGATATCAACGCATCCATGGCAAACGTAGCATAGCATAAGCACCTAAAGTATTGTAATTTTACATACATATACTAGCAGTTGCCCGCAACTTCGTCTGCGTAGCTCAGTTTTTAGTTAAAACATCTTAATATCCAGGAAACGGTATAATAATTGTGGTACTTTTACCCGGTGAGACCAAATTATTAATATGCTGTACAGATATAAATCGGTCAACCCAATTTCTCAACCCCTCTAAAAATCCCTTTAGGGACCTACTTATCGGTTAAAAACTCTCATTTACTTAGGCTATTTTTTGTGTGAGTTGACACGTATCTTGTCGTTTTCTCTTCGTTACTGTATACGTATTTAATTATGGACCTGTAGAAATTTCGTTTCAAACATCTATCCAAATCCATTGTCTTTTTGTGAAATGAAAGTCTCTCAATTAAAATAATGTTGCTCCCCATACAAACTTTGAACCCCTTTTTAACCCATTGAGGGGATGAATTAAAAAAAAACGCCAAAATTTGTTTTGTTGTATTTAAACAGAGACTCTGTAAAAAATTTGAAGTCTCTCTATTAAAAAAATGTTGCCCCCCATACAAACTTTGAACCCCTTTTTAACCCCTTGAGGGGATGAATTAAAAAAAAAACGCTGAAATTAGTTTAGTAGTATTTAATTTAAACAGTTACTGTAAGAAATTTTAAGTCCTTCACTCAAAAAATTTTTGCTTCCAATATAAACTTTTAATCCCTTTTTAACCCCTTTAGGGGTTGTATTTCAAAAAACGCAGAAATTAGTTTTGTTTTATTTAAACAGAGAGTCTCTGTAAGAAATTTGAAGTACCTCACTTAAAAAAAATTTGCTCCCCATACAAACTTTGAACCCCTTTTTAACCCCTTTAGGGGATGAATTTCGAAAAACGCTGAAATTACTTTTTTTGTATTATTATAAGAAACTTTCATACAAAGTTTGAAGACTCTCACGTTAAAAAAAAATTGCTCCCCATACAATATTTCACCCCTATTTTCAACCCCTTAGGAGACGAAAATTTTGAAAACGCAGATATCACTTTCATTGTATTATTTTAAGGAGTCTTTGTACAAAGTTTCAAGTCTATACCTTTAAAAAATTATTGCCCCCCACACAAACTTTGCACCCCTGTTTTACCCCCTTAGGGGTGGAATTTCCAAAAATCCCGTCTTATCCCTTGCCTCCGTTATATAACCGAACTATAGTGTAAATTTCAAATTTCTAGGACCGGCAGTTTCGGCGGGGCGGTGATTAATCAGTCACCCATCAACTTTATATATATATAGATATAGATTATCATCATACTCGTACCTACTTTACTTGCCAGTTTTAACATAATCAACTCAACCAACCAACCAATTAACCAACGTCAAATTTTATTACATATAATTTACATATTATAATTATTATGAAACAGAAAACAAGTACCTATAATATACCCTTACACACAATCTACAGTCAGCTGCAAAAAGATATAGAATAGATTACCAATGGCTTAGCAAACAAGGGACCTTATCTTATGGTAGTCGTTAATTGTAAGTACCCAATGATAATACGTTAAATGTTTTATTCAAATTTTGAATGAAATCTCACCCCGCAAATAATGTACCTAACCGTTATGAGTTTAATTGCCCAGAACCCACTCAAAGGTTTATTCAGAACGGGAAAGTGTTAGCAGTTAAATGCGCTCCAACAAGCGCGGGACCTCAAATATTTAAGGAAACCGCGATTCCGTCGGCGCTCGTGTCACCTTGTTCCTCAGTATCTCTCGTAAGACATTCCCTAATAGAAATATAAATCTCTCTCCTTCGGAGGATTTATCGAGCTCCGGATCACCCTTTTTATTAGTCACGTTTGCTACACGAAATTCTTTGTTCTTCTAAGGTAATTATGGAGACTCGGGCATACATACATATCGTATGGGCTAATGTATAACAATAACTATACCTACCCGTACCTACCCGTGTTGGTCGAAACGGAAAAAGTATTTTATCATTGTATGCGATCATACTTTTTCATTCATTTTCCGTTTCTAATTAGACTAGGATGTATGAGCAGTAGGTATAACAGCTTATTATACAGACAATTAATACTTATTTTATGTATGAAATTAAAGGGTAGGATATTATTTAATATTTAGGTTAGAAAAACATGACGAGGTAACCTCTATATCGTGTGGGTGGGTGGGTTTGGGGAGTCTACACTTCTGGGTTGTTTTAGGAGCAAATAATCTCAACCATAGAGATTTAGCAACCTAAATAGTTAGATTTAGTTTATGTAAAGTTATTATTTATGAAATAAACAGATTTTTTTTTTAGGACATAGGGCTCATCCTTCAAACCACTACATGATCTGTCCACTCACTGATTGTGGTGCACTTATTGTGCCTACATTGTATAGTCTGTGCGCTGGTCTATGGCCAAACAGTCATAAAGATAAGCTAGTTAGTATTACAAAGGAGCTTACTATTACAAAAGAGCATAGGTGATTTCTTACACACAGCATAAGCTAGCTTAATAGTTCGCACTAAAGTTCAATGTGAAATGACAACAATAAAAATTGTACTGCGACAAAAAAATATATTTGACGGTAGTTGTTGAGATAATCTCTGTTTACGGAACATACCAGGTATTTTAAGCTTTAAAGAAACTAGGCGTAGGTCCCAATTCAAAAGTTCGTGTTACGACTTATGACTATTCGAAATAAGAAGTGCTATTGTTGCACAATTAGTTTTATTGCTTCAAGTTATATGGCTGTTTGGCCTTACGTGGCTGTCCAAGCATACATGTATCGGTTACATAGCTAGCATGATCGCTTAAACCGTCACGTTTTAGTACATTTTGGCCATAAAACGTGACAATATAAGTTAAGCTGTAGCGTAGAGAACTGAAAAGACCTGCGTAACCTACAAACATTACACAAAAGTGGTTACCTTACGAGCTGGTTAAACCTGACCCCAATGAGGAAAACTCCCCTTTTCTCTCAATTTATTGATCGCACAATTCGTTGCTCATCAGTTTTATATTTCCATGGTCCTTAGTGTAAAGGCGCGTTTCAAATGTGCTAATTGTACCACATTACATTACCGCTGAGGCGTGTGATAGGCGCTTCACATGCCTTCTGAAGGAGGCTGTCGTGCTCAACTGTAACGAGGTATCTTTTTTGATAGGTACGTGTCATATTCTTAGCTAGCAAAACGAGTTGATTTGTTTAAAACTAAGTAGTAAATAAACTTGCGTCCCCATCCGTGTTATATCTTGGTTATATCCCAAATTCACCCAAATTGGTAAGTGGTTAGCGGAAATTACAAAGAGTTTTATACATTTTCAGATCAGAATATTCATTGGAGCAAACATTTTTATATTTGTATATTTTATTCGAAATAAGTAATTTTCATGGCTCTCTTATTTTATTTCTTTACTAAAATGTTCATTACCCGTCGTCTACCAGTCCCTGGGATCCCAGGGCAGATAACAAAAGAATGACATTGTATATTTTTTTCAGTCTAACTCTCCTCCGATGGCTCCGTCCGTACACAGACCGTGTAAGATCAGTAAATGTGGACGTGTTTTGATACTGTATGTAAGTACCTACTTGGTACGCAATTGTTCCCGCCCTCCTGTTTTTCTGAACCTGTGCCCTACTCAGAACTCAGACCAACTGTCTACCTCTACGTCATCACATCACTGCCTTAGTAGGTATACTCAGTAGGTATTTCTATTCAGTTATATCAACTTCCCGATTTCAATATTCGGAGGCTTATGGAATTTAGTATTCCAGATTATTATGTGTGATTTACACCCTTAAGACGCAGGGGTGGGCAAGCTCTCTCCATACAAACTTTGTGACAGTTTTTCTTCGCTTGTGTTACTTATGATTTTTGGTCAGTATGCTTATTTTTCTGTTAGCCAGAACCTGGCGATTTTTTTTTTATTTCTTTATTATATTTGTATAACTTCTTTTTAATTTTTTTTAACTTTTGTTTTTTTTTTTTTCTTGAGGTTCTTCGTTTATCCAATATTTACAAGCAAAAAATAAAAGAATATTCGGGAGTGCCAAAACCGACGAATAAAACGTGCACAAAGTTTGTATGGAGAAGGCCTTGCCCTACCCTGCGCCTTAATCACTTATTATCACGTCGGTACCTACATATCTCGGACATTATCTTTAAATGGATAGTTTACATTGATTGAATGAATTCTATACCTAATTCATCTCAATCTCATATTCTAAATTCAGATGAAAAGACAATGGCAATTTAATTTCGCCGTAACAACCTACCTACGCTATCTCCGTTGGAAACCAATTTATCAGCTAATAAAAGAACACATTCCACCAGTTTGCGCTCTCGAATTTATTGCCAATCAGGCGTACAATAACTAATTTGCGGCTGCAGATGGCATAGGGTCATTGTGGGAACAGTGGATCATGTGTACACAGTGAAACTTTGCTATACCTATTTCGAGAAATGATGATGTCCTGTCTCGCGGCATGCTTTTTCATTATTTTTCGATCTCTACCTACACGAAAACAACAAAGGACGACCAAAACATGCACAAACGACTCAACGATTTTAAGGATCTGGCTGGGATCTGGCCAATTCGATGGAAGATAAAATTGCGAGTCCCGTGATTCAATCTGTGTCGTGCGAAACAAACAAGGAAACGGGAGTAATTCCTTTAAAACTTTTAAAGCAAAAACTAAGAGACATTTTCTCAGTGGGGTTCTGTAATGGTCCGTTGAAATGTTTATGGCGCGCGTGTTCTGCCCGCGCTGCCGGTACTGCAGAGCCTTTAACTTAAACAAAAGAAACAAATCTCAGATCGCAATAAATCGTACCGACCAGGAGATTTATTCGTTGATTAGCGTCTCTATTCGAATATATCTAGTGGAACATACGGGAAACAAGATGTTTCCCACGCCAATCTACACAAAAAATAAAGGCAAGCTTGTAAAGCGAGTAATAAAACTTGGTCACTTTGATGTTTTTAATTAAGAAATGAAAAAGGAAATGAGATGTCCAAATGGATTTTTCAAAGAGCGTTTAAACAAATATCGCTTGACCAAAGCTTAAGTAATTTCAAAGCGTTTTTCTGCAAAATAATCGAATGTTTGAGAAGGTAATGCTCTTTTTTTCTATTTTTGCGGAATATTTAATTTACCTACGATGAGGTTTAGGTATTTGTTTCTCATTTGAACTTTTGCCTAATGGATTGAAGCTTTTGAATTACCCTAATATTTTAATTGGTTTTTATTCGAACCTTTTCTCCGTAATCGTTTCACGAAGCTACATGTTACAACTTTACAAGTAGATATTATCCCGGTAACATTGGTCAAATATCCCGTCGTTTTATTAATGTTGTATTTAGTAGATGTTATGTATAAGATGACTTAGCTTACTAACTTGGTTCCGGTCAGATTTTGGAAAGAAATACGTGTTCAAAATAAAAATAAATTGTACTTACGCATATAGCGCGTATACGCTTGTGCTTACGTATTTACGCGGTATGTAACATTCGCTTCTTTTCGTTTATTGTTGCTTTTGCAGCTCAACACTGAACCACACAGCCTGTGATACGCGAAGGAGCGTAAGCGCTATGGGTAAGTACCTATGTGTGGGTGCGCTGTCGGTACACGCGTCAATTGTTTGCGCGGGTGCATAGCGCTTGGCGCGGACGAATAGGCACGATGGCACCAGCAGCACTCGATCGACACCAGTGCCCGTAGCACATGTTGCGCTCGAGACTATATCGACCATGAATCAAGTATAAGATGGAACTGGTGATACACACATACAAAGGTGTGTGAAGGAGATGTAAGCATAGACAATAACACACGTGGGAGCGAGAAAAAATGACATATCTTCCTGTCCCTCATCGCGTATAAGGAACCGATTATTTGTCACCGGCCGTTGTCACCGAAATGTCATCGATGAACCAGTGGCCAGAGTATAAAAAAATATGTTAACCATAATGTTGGGTAAACTAAACCGGCTCGAATGTTAAAAATAACAGATTAAAAATTTAATTGTGACGTGATTAGAATACTATTGTGAATTTCATTATTATAATGGCTGAATAACTAAGACGTTTTAATCTAATCGTGATTTTGTTAACTTTAATGTAGGTATTCAATTATTACACATTTATAGTGTAATTGGGAGGACATCGGATGTTTTGTGTTTGCCCGCTAATATTTACTAGAAGAGTTTATTTTGAAGATTCTCAATAATTAAAAACCTACTTGTCAGTAAAAATGGGGAGATTATTCTTTTTGTGGTAGCCCCAGAAAAAACTGTCACAATATCTCCGTCCTTGTGTGTGATTCGCTAACCCTCCTTCTATATATCCTCTTTCTACGATCTCGACATATCTCGAGCTACTTACGCGTCTTTTTCTGATTGGCGCTGTTAGAAAGTGACGGATACCTCGAGATACGCCGACATAATCTCGAGCGCAACACGTGCTAGGCCTACAGGCGGGTCTCTCAGGGACGAGGTAACTGACCTCGGTGCGGGGGGTTCGTGTCCGTTCTGTATGTAGTTAATACTATTATAATTGATATAACTACGAAACTTTTTATTTATTTTGCCCTTTTCAAAATTATGTCGATTTGTTTTTTTTATGGTACCGCGCTCATGGCGCATTCAGCCAAAAAACGAGGAAACGGTAGGTAAAGGTATAGGAAGAAAGCTTTAGGACGATTAGGACGGAAATTTGGAAAAAACAAAGGATCAGTCAAAGGCATAAGGAATGTATAAGATATAAGATGGATCTAATGAGAGAGATGCAATATAACAGTGACGTCATTCAAGGCCATATTTTCTGTCTTCAAACGAATGTTCGTATCTAAACTTCTTGCTCACTGACAAATAAAGCTGCTTGGTTTGGAACACGTTTGGAACGTCAAGAATTATGACACTGACGTTGACAGAAACGTGACAGAAACCTATATGACAAATGTATGACAATGACAGAGGAAAAGAAAACAACTTGATTGATAATAGAATTGCCGGATGCATTTCGTTATCACACAATTGATAACTTTGTTATCACTTATTTACTACTAAAAACCAATAGTTACATCAATTACGAAAGATCAACCATAACTTTACGTGACGTTACTAAGTTTTAGTCGGTCAATTACTGAACCAAAAAGTTACAACAATGGTACGAGTGGTACAAAGTTTTGGTAAGTTAGAAAGTAACTTTATTACAGTAAAGTAAATATTAATTTATAAAACAAACTAAGTATACATGGTCCACAAATTCTAATCAGCAACATAGGCTTCGTCAGGTGCGTACAGACTGTATTACTATTTACATAATTGACTTATTATAATCTTATGTTAAAATTAATTTTCAGATCCGTCAATGTTTAAAAATATTCATATTAATAGAAATAGCGTTGATGCACAAGTGAAAACTATTTTGGAACAGAACCCTGTGTCCTCAACTGAAAACCTTAACGCTTGGTTGCTGAAAGCTGTTACCGTCATTGACTTAACCACTCTGGCCGGTGATGATACGGCATCTAATGTTAGAAGGCTATGTATAAAGGTTTGTATATAGTTTGGTTGCTTTTATTATCTCAGATCTATAACAGATGAGTACCTACATAAGGGGCAATCTCCCTACACTACTACTCCCACAATATTTTGGGAATATATGTTATCCTGTGACTCTGTCTATCTTGCATTGTTTGTAATATGCCAACAAATATACCTACTACCACATTATGACTGGAACTGGGTTCTGTGAAGTGCTATTAAATATAGGTTAGGTTTATGGATTGGAGTAACATTGAATATATGTACAACATAAATAAATAAAAATAAACAATAAAAATTTTGTAGACAAGCTTACACAATTTGTCCTAGTCCCAAACTAAGCAAAGCTTGTACTATGGGTACTAAATGACAATATACATACTCATCTGGATACTTAAATACATAGAAAACATTAAAAATTTTTTTTCTATTTTTTAGTTTTTATTTAGTTATTTTTAGTTATTTTAATTGTAAGTAGTTTTAGCTTTATATTTAATTTGTTATGTTGTTAGGATATTTATTGTTTAGCATAGTAAAATATCGTTTTTAATTAAATAATATCTCTCTCGACTTCAATACTCAGAAACAAATATTTGTGTTTATCACACAAATGAACACTCTGACCGGAATTCAAACCCAGGACCTCCAGCTTTATAGGCAGGGGCAGTACCAACTAGGCTAAAGCGGGTATTACACTGTCCTGAATTCAGGACACTTAGAAGGGTTCGGACCTATATGTTAGAGCGAGAAGCTTCAACTCCCCTCCACTAGTCAGGATTCTGAATTCAGCACAGTGTAATACCCGCTTTAAGGCTTGGTCACACCGCGTGCGCGACGCAAGCGGGACGCCGCGCTGCGTGCCATAATGCATGAAACCGTCCCGCTCGCGTCGCGCAGCCTGTGTGACGTCGCTAACCTGTTAGCATACGTTCCGGCGCGCAGCGGTCGCGTCGCGCGGACGTCGCGCAACGTGGTGTTACCAAGCCTTAAAGTGGTCATTAAATCCCTATATTGTTTTCCAGGCTGCAAATCCTCTATCATCAAAATTAGTCAGTGATTTGGGACTCAGTGACAATGAAAAGGTGCACACTGCTGCAGTGTGTGTGTACCCCAACAGAGTCCCTGATGCATATGGCATACTGAAGCGCATGGGCTTAACTGATGAAATACAAGTTGCATCCGGTAAGTCCACTTGTCCGGTAATACCACTTGTCCAAGCAGGGCCTACGCTGGCAATCTACTGGCAGAAGACGGCCGGGGCGTCCTCGAACCACATGGAGGCGCTCAGTTGAAAAAGAGGCTGGTTCAAGTGGCCTTGGCTGGGAAGAGCTGGAAGAAGCTGCGCAAGACCGTGACAAGTGGAGAACTCTTCTACGAGCCCTATGTCCCTAATGAGGGATAACAGGAACTCATCATCATCATCATCCGGTAAGTACCTAGGCCAGGGGAGTGCAAAATATGGCTTGCGGGACAAGTCTAGCCTTTGAAGGGATTTAATCTGGCCTGCCACAATCCCTTCGAAGTAGAAACCTACGGCAGGACCTTCTTGCACATAAGAACAGTTATAAATATGCATTTTTATTGGAGGATTGGACTACATTTAAATTCCGAAATTTTTCTTGGACTCTTTAACCCTAGCCTAGACCAACACTAAAAAATATTGGAAAATACTCACTTATTAGTATCTTGTTTGGGAATTGACTAACATTGAAGTAATTGAATTCTGCCTTTTTTGTGTATATATGTATTTTATTATAATTAAATATTTAATAATTGTTAGTTGGTCATTTTGGGGGTGTTCCATTGAATAACATCACCATGTCTGATAGGCACTTAAAAGTAAATATCTCTGGTCCAGCCCTAACATGAGCCATCACTTTAGCCTTTGTTGTTTGATCTTGCTAGATCAAACAACAAGCTCTGGCTAATTCATCACAACATGTTTTTGAAGTCTATCCTTATATTTTTTGCAGTAGTAATTTATGATGTTCATAATACAATAAAATATACTTGCAATTAATGCACTAGGTACAAGTAATTAATGAAGATTCCCCATTATTCATCAACGTCATAAAATATTTCAATGTGAAACACAGTTGTCAGTTGTCTTCCATAGATTTTAACAATCCACATACTCGTAGGTATACTTAAAATTATTTGAACTGTCAGAGTTGTATTAAGAAGCGACTACTGTCCAAGCGTGAAGATTCAAAGTCCAATGACAAGTTTTATGAAATGTCGGACATTTTAAATAATTTCTACTATACTTACAAATTTATTTATTATTTATTAATCGTTTATTTCAGGCTTAGCCCATATTGTACACATACAAAACAAGTCACACACAAATCATCAATAAATAAATTAAAAGATCAAACAATTACAATTAAATTACATTATCACAATACATTACATTATATTATTACATGTCAAATCAAAAACAAATTAAACAAAATAAAATAAAATAAAATAAAATACAATAAAAATAAAATCTAGAAAAATAATTCACAATTCACATTAATTCATTAGCCTAAAAACATGCTGCCTGGACTCCATATGAATGGAGTCCAGGCAGGCGTGGAATTGACTTTCAAGAACTTTCTAGATTTGCTTAATAATTATTATTCTGTTGTGTCTCCATCACCCAAAGGAGTTATCTCGAAGACATGCTTTTTAGCGATAATACTGCCTTTTGTGTGCCATGTCATTTTGTGTACTTACCTACTATTTTTGTGGTAATAAAGAATATTTGTATCGTAATAAAGAATATTTGTATCGTAATAAAAAATATTTGTATAGTACCTATTGTAATTTAAACCAGAGGTCGGACACTTGTATTTTATCCATACAAAAATACCGGAATTATTACGTTATTTTTCGTTCTTTGGTTTATTATTTCATTTTCAATGGGACAATCTAATAAGACGAAGTTAATGATGCATGATTTAAACTGTTTGGGTTACTACAGTACTATTTTACTACAGTTGCTACAGGGTTCCCTTCTGGCCTGTACCCTCTTCAGCCGAGACTCCTTGAAATCAGACAAGCCATTGACGATGGAGCAAGCGAAATTGACGTAGTATTGGATCGAAGTCTAGTGCTGACCGGAAAGTGGGATGTCCTGTATGACGAGGTGGCGCAGATGCGAAATGAATGCGGGACGGCCCATCTCAAGGTCATACTTGGTGTAGGTGAACTTGGGACTTATGAAAATGTAAGTAATATAAATTTTCACGTCACTTGTGGCCGTAAAGTCGCAATTCTGAGCCGAGCCCTTACGGAAGAAAGAATGTCATGAGCGGTATAAAAGAAATCCTCAAATCGAATATAGGTAATTGATTGCCTATATCTTGGCATCGGGACCTGCGATTAACGCTAATCAAATCACTGTAGGCGTAGGCTGCTTTCGCGCCGCGTGGGGCTAAAAAGTCGCTGGATCAATGATGAGAATGTATGCCGCGCTTACTTGAAAACACTAGCAATTCGAAAGACCAACAACAAAAGGATCAAAACCTGGTCCCTAGTGACTTTAGTGTGCCGTGTGTGCCCACATGTTTGCGTTTTATTAGCTGGGCCGGTTAATATATACGTTTGATCTTTGCAAACTCGCTCCGAGCTCCGTCCATGGGCGCCGGCAGGGATGTCATGAAAGAAAATATGTAGGAAAAGTTAAATTCGTTTTATTCATAAATTAGCATGTGCAATCATGTGATGAAAATGCAGTCAGAACATAATACAGATGCACCTCCCTAAAAGTAATCCTGGGGGCGTCCGTGGCATGTCCATAGCATTTCCGATTTAAATTGAGACCATTCGGAGATGATGATGATGATGATGATGATTATGAAGTGATGATTCGGATTAACTATGTTAGACAAACTGTCTACCTACCTTCTTTACGTAATTTCTGTTATATCATTATTCCTTCAGGTGTACAAAGCGTCGATGGTATCTATGATGGCCGGCGCTGACTTCATAAAGACTTCCACGGGGAAGGAGGCGGTGAACGCCACATTGCCCATAGGGCTTGTCATGTGCCGGGCCATCCGCAAATTCTACCAAATGACAGGTCACAAGGTACGTGATTGGTGATTAAGCTGCCGATCCGCCGAGAAAAGGGCGGGTCATTTCCATTTACACGCACAGTCACAAAATTGGTCGCTTTTATACTTACCATGGACGTCCACTGCAAGATAAAACTCTATGGTTTCATTCATAAATAGACTTTAATGAACCGGGCCGTGACCGTCGACGATAAAGTATAAGAGCGTCCATTGGATGTCACAATCACTGATATGATTCTTTGTGATCATATGGGTAAAAAATAATGGTTTGGTGTATTCTTTGTCGCTCTTGTTGGGAGACCTGTACACAGCAGTGTCAGTATGACGACTGTTTATTTAGGCTGGGTTGCACCAAACCGTCTGTAATCGTAAGCGGTGTTCGTCAAATCTGATTGTATGGAAAGTTTGACAAGTTTCTATGGGATGAAAGCTGCCGGCGCCATATCTGACGATGACCGGTCTGTGTTCGTACGTTGGTGCAACTGGCACTTATTGTGCTTTGACCAATAACGACTGGCCATTTGACCAGTGTTGCCGGTTTAGAGTTGTAAAATTGTAACTAGCTACACTTCCTGAAGCAAGGCCGGAATGTTTTTATTTTTTTATTGTATACTTCAAAATCTGGAAACACACAATGGGCCGTGATGCCCATGATGGTCTATCGTACAGTCAGTATCAAAAGTGTATATGCATATGAAGACGTCAAATGTAAGGAAATAAGTTCTTTTGACCTCTTTATATGCGCAATGCGTACTTAATTTTGATGCTGACTGTATAGGACGCAGTTATGCGTTTAATAGGAGAAGTCATATTTTCATCTCATTCCACCGCATAACTGTAGCCTGTAAAGTAGGGCCATCATGGCTCATTGTTTGGATCGGACAAACAAACTAAAACATTGACACTGTCGACAGGTGGGTCTGAAGCCAGCTGGCGGCATAAAGACGGGCCGCGACGCCGTGAACTGGTTAGTACTTGTGCACACTGAATTGGGTCCCGAGTGGCTGAACCCCGGACTCTTCCGCATAGGGGCTTCGAGCGTTCTCGACGATATCGTTAACACCCTCCAAGCTAACGCTGTCGAGTTTAAACTATGATACATACGTACGTGCAGTCAATTATATTATAAAAATAAAATGAAATAAAATACGTTCCCAAAGCGACAACGATATCTATACACTCTTACGCCCTTGTCAGTAATCATCAGTCATGTTTGCATATTTAGTCACTTTATTGCCTAAATATTTTCGATGTTGACTGTATGTAGTGAATTCCAAAGACAAAGAATGAAGTTTGTATAAATTATCGTGAATGAAGAAATAATTAAATATCGAGGCCAAAAATAGATTCTAAAGTAAAGAGGAATTATTTAAGAAAACTAACGTTCTTATGTCACAGAAATAAGGATTCCAAAAATAATTACGATATAGGAATGTACTTAAATAAATAAAAATATTTCAATATTAATTTTATTTTATTTGTAATATTATCAAATTATTGACTAACTAAACCTTACCTAAATAACAACAATACTACTATATTTTACAATATGACACCGGTATACTAAAACGAGGGCTATGTTATGTACTAAACAATTATGATACAATTTAAAATTCAACTATGAATCACATTGAAAAATAAATTTAAATGTCATCAATACTTGTGACAAAACCAATTAAGTATTATTTGATATTTATGATTGTTTATTCTGGAAAAACGTGTGAATCATTTACTTGTGTAATGAAACTACCCACTGGGAGTTGGTTTAAGCATTGACAGACAGCCATAAGAGAAACCGTTACATGAAATTCTCTCTTAAAAAAACTTAGTGGAAGTAGCTATCGTTTATAGCATAAACTTAGCATTCAGCCCCTTGGACCACACTGTCAGTTTCCTACACGTCTTACCATTTTTTGGATGATCGCATTCACCGGATTTTCCAAATAAATAGTCTATGTCTTCCTTAGAAAAATAACTATTGTTCTTATTATATGTTATAGTACCTATTGTACCTAAAGCATTAAGAGGAGGGGTAGGGCAAGCTCTCTCCATGCAAACTTTGTGCAGGATTTACTTCGTTTGTGTTTGCATTAAAGTTATGATTTTTGGTCAGTATGCTTATTTTTCTCATAGCTATTTCGTGATGTAATTTTTTTTTTTTTTTGTTTTTTTTTTTTTGAAATATTTGAAAATTTTCACATCACGATCTTCGCATATCTAATATTTACAACCAAAAAAAATATTATATTTGTTAGTGCCAAAACCGACGAATAAAACCTGCACAAAGTTTGTATGCGGAAGGCCTTGCCCTACCCTGCGCCTTAAGAGATGAAGATTCGAAGCCAAAAATGTACCTAATTATCGAAACGATAGAAAGGTACAATCTTGGTAGAAAAATCATTGAAACATAACCAAACTTTGGTCAAACTACGTATTAAAACCGTTGCGCACGGTTTTAAATAACTTAGCTAATTTTGTACATTCAATATAGACTATTTTCACGGTTCAGTTTCTACAGGTGCCTCGGCTCGGAAACCAAGCTGCGGGTCAGCATCATAGTTGACTACCCGCATTTTCCCGTGCTTGTCGACGTATCCGTAGTGGCCACGTACATGGCCATCGTTGTCGCGCTCCTCGAAGCGGAATTGTCGGTTTTTACTGAAAAAGAAGATGCATGGTTAACATAGTTATTCAGACCAAGAAAAAAGATAGACGGAGCGTTACGAACAACTTATAACCGTGTGCTACCGGCAAGCGGTCTTTTCTTCAAGTTGGGTATTCAAACGTAGTTTCTTATCCTAACCATGTGCATAATTTTATTATGAAACCAAAATTCCGACTTCACAAAATTTTAATTGCCAGCAATGTACAGCAAAGTTAAATGATAACTCAGTACAAATGACAGCTCTTAGTAGTCTGTTTACTATGACGTTATCTTGAGCAGTGCACGTAGTACATTGAAGGTGCGGAATTAGGAAATTTAATTTTGCAGTTAATTCACATAATTATGATTTGCTAATACATGGAAATAATTGCTAATGGTACATATTAATATCAGTTTAACTTAATGCCCGCTTGCCGTTAACGTACTGTATAGTGAACCCGGATTTTCAAACCATGCCCAGCGTCAGTCTGTATGCGTGAGCTAGTGCTTACTTATTGGGCTTGGTTAAAAACCGATTTCGAATCGCTAAACTTAAGTGGCTGTGGGCGGGGCACATCGCACGTAGAACCGATGGTAGTTGGGGCCGAAAGGTTCTCGAGTGGCGACCGCGGACTGCGGCGGACTGGAAGGCGCAGCGTGGGTAGACCCCCCCACTAGGTGGACTGATGGCCTGGTAAAGGTCGCGGGAGTCGGCTGGATACGGGTAGCGCAGTACCGGTCACAGCGGCACTCTGCGGGGGAGGACTAGAGGAAGTCTCTCGGCTGATATGATGATGATGAAAAACCGGTTTTACTGTGTGGTTCGTAATTCTTGGCACATGACTAAATGTCCCCATTTTATCACCTTGAATTATGGACCCACTTCGCCCGCATAGAAACTATTATATTGTAACTAATTGCGATGCGAAGTCTATTTTCAAATTATGGCACGTATATTTTTGACACTTTGAGGATCAGAAGCTGAAGAATCATTGTAGCCTTAACCCAAATGGGTAGGTATTTTCGTAGAAGTTAACTATTAACTACATATCATATATCAAAGATGTATTTAACCTTTCCTCAAAATCAATCGATATTACCCAACCGCTAAACCCAAATATTGCTACACCTACACGTTATAAATAGGTATATAATTTTTTATCCATAGGTCGATACTAATTTTAATAATAAATGCTAGTTAGTACCTAACTCTGTCTGTCTGTTACATTATCGTGCTTATAACGCTGAACGGATTTAGATTGGCATGAAAATAGTTTGGGACCCCGGAAAGGACAATTTTTATCCGGAAACTCATCCATCACGGGGGTGGAAGTTTATATACATTTTACATACATTAAATTACATTATAAACACACCCTATATATATATATATATATATATATATATATATATTTAATGTATGTAAAGGGTGGATTTCAAAAAAGTTGTACGTAACACAACGGAATATTCACAAAAATGTTCAATTAATACTCTAGCGCAAGTCCTGCGCGGAAAAGTCAACTTCAAAAGCCGATGAGTATTATTGTTATCACAATAATCGCCATGCGTGACTATTAATAAATCATCGCGACTCCAAACCAAACCGTTTTAATTTTACAAGACAGCTAAATGGACGAAAACAGGCATGATTTATAGGGCTTATTTATATAGTCGATTCTGATCTTTATTGCCATCATCACGCGACCACAATGATGACTTACAAATGCTACGCTTAATGATACGGATTTATAATTGAGTGAAATGTAGGACTAGGATAGCAGCTTTGTGTTCGGTGTCATGTTGTGGATTTACCACACTCAAAGACTCACTCACTCACAAAGACAACTCAAAGAGCTGTCCGATTTATGCGACCTCTAGGACAGAATGTCTATTTTGCGAGGTTGTAGGTGAGATCCGATGGTACTGGGTAAATATAAACGTAATTACAGGTAATTAACCTATCTAAAGTGGAAAGCACGATTAAGAAGGTTTAGCTGCATTATTATTATAAATACCTAAAGTAATAAATACATTATTTATTGCGCGAAACTCGTGCAGCTCGATGTGCCACAACATGTAAGTAAACTCGATTTCCATGGACGTTAAAAGTCGCTTTCTTTTGTTTCAATCAATATTAGTACAAAAGAAATCCAATTCTAATAAATCTAAGTAAGTACAGTCAAGTGCAAAAATATGGGTGCATACAACTTGCTCAAAAATACGTCCCATAGCTCTTATATCGGTGAATTAAGGTTTTAGTACCATATTTATATGAGGAATGAGGATACACTCGATACATATTTTTGCACTTGACTGTACCTGAAAAAGCGGTACCGTAGGTTATGGTTATAAGAAATCGGTAGTCTATACTATACTTAGACTTCGACGATATCTCAATATTTGAACGAAATAGGAATAAGTTCAGGAGACTGCTAAGAAAGCATCATACGCTGGGCTTCATTAGTAGGCTCTTGAGCGGACTATTGACAATATGTTATGGTTCTAGTAAAGGGTGGTACGGCAGTGTTTGCTTCGCGCTCGACTTGGTGGGGGCACTGCCGTGCCCCCAGATAGGTATAATAATTAATTCAAAACTAAAGTGTTACTAAGAGACTGCCGATCCCACAGTCAAACTGTTGTCACAGTTTTATATGGCGATTATAGGGCGATGTATCATATAACGAATGTTAGGTACTTAACGTTATTTAAAAAAATAATTGATGCCTTGTTCCTTGAAAATCTATAAGTTAATTTAAATTAAGTCATATTTTCTTATTTTTAAATGAATATATATAATATGTATATAATGTAGGCATGAAATAACGGTTTTAATATTTATTGAGATTATTTGACACTTTTACCGCAGAACGTGCCTGATAAAAAACCTCATAAAAACGTCATTGTCATTCCTTCTAATGCTAAAAAAGAAACAAGGTAGGTATACCCTGTACTATGAAATAATACCTATACGTAAATATTCAGCATTTTCAAAGACAACCTACAGCGCCGCGCTGTGTCACACGCTCATGGCTGCTCGAGACTTAAGTAAATATGACAACTGCCTTCTGTATACAAGGTTCAAATTCAGCGCTCTCAAATACAAATGATGTCACTCACACGCCATGACATGGGAATGACAAACGCGAAGTTGAACCCTGTAGGGATGTATGTAGGTTGATATCGCATTGGACGCCATGACGCATAAATGCGTCGATAAGGTTAATCTGACCGGTAGTCGAGTGCAGGACCAGTCGCACGCAAAATATCATCATCGAAAATTATTAAGAGCTGTGCTCCTGACGGTGAGGTTATCGCTATTCTATTATTTTCTCTGCCTCTGCCTTGATCTTCTGATACCTTGAGCTCCTTATGATAGGTACCTCGACCTTGTACATGAATGTCCCTTCTCGGTCACACTCATACCATTCTGTAGTAACAGTAGTTTCGCGGACTAATTTCTCAATTAACAGTATCAATAAAAATGGGTACAAGAGAGTTTTTTTATCACTTTGAACTGTACTGCAGGTAGGTACCTAGTAGAACTTGTAAAACAGTTCCCTGGTACCATTGACCTACTTGGGTACTTTTGGCTCAATACAACTGAATTGACCAAACATTAACCAGTAACACCTTTAGACTCACCCTTTCCCGGTGTCGTAGCCGAACTGGTAGCTATGCGGTCCCTTCATGCCATGCATGCGGAACTCCGTGCGGTCTCCCGGTGGCGGGGGCTTGGAGGGCGCTCCCCCTGAGTGCGGCCGTGGGGGCGCCGTTGGAGGCGCCTGCCGCAGCGGCGCGGGGTATACGTTACCTATAAAAGTAAAAAAACATTCACAATGTTGATCGGGCCTTTAAATTAGATCCATCATCGCACTCGATTCGATAAGCAAGAATTGTCATTTTTGTATAAAAGTTAAGTACGTCCCAGTGCTTGACACCTTAGTTGACCTTAGTGCCCAATTTTATTTATCGTACTTTGGAGTGGCAATTATTTTGAACCGTGAGATCTTCGAGAAGACAGTACGGTTGCTAGTTTGTTG
This sequence comes from Cenopis cana, assembly GCA_951800055.1. NCBI lineage: Eukaryota > Metazoa > Arthropoda > Insecta > Lepidoptera > Tortricidae > Cenopis > Cenopis cana. The sequence goes on along the minus strand of OX637479.1, from coordinate 14,643,759 downwards.
CACTTTTAGCACCACCCAGGGCTCACGTGTATGATAACGGTGGGAATTTTCTACGGACGAGGACGTGGTGCAATTTCGATCCTCCTTTGTCAAGTGAGTGGGCAACTCGAGGCACTGGTCCCACCGCCGGCGAGCAGCGAGTACTCTCATAATAATTCTACTCGCTTGAACGAGAAAACGAGTAGAATAACTATGAGACCAATTGAAAAAAGAATGATCAACTTTCCTGTGTTTAATAATTAACGGCTTATACGCACGCGCACGTAAGTTATGTTTTCATACATAGATTTATAAAAACGGAAACGCCGTTTATGCGGATTACGAGTCCAAACAACGTAATGTCCACAGTACAGGTAACACATAAACCTAAATCTGTGTAATTATGGCCCTGTCATTAATATTTTTTGACAATTTCAATACTTTTCACGTACTAAATAGTATTATACTCACGCCCGGGGTATCTAAAGTGCGTTTCAGAAGTCTCTTGTTCGGGTGACGGCGCTGGTGCATGTGTTGGCTCCTCTACGGCCGGCAGCTGTTGTAGTTGTAGCTGAAATCGAAAGATTAATAAGTTACATTTTCGTCTGTAATTTAGATAAAATTTGTGGAAACCACGGGGTCTGGCCAGCAGTCATGAAGTGCTTCATGAAGGAGTTCAGATCGCGTACCTCTCACAACGGATCACTTTTGCGTTTCAGACGGGAAACCGGGCTAGCGTCTTGAGGTCGATAGATACTTATTACTTTTTCGTTTAATGAAATTACATTAGTTAATAAATAAAAACTACAATGTGTTTATAAATATAACTTATTAATAATTAATAAGGAGCCAAACACCAACCTTAGCCGCCTTTTCCTTCCTTAGTTTCCGTTTCTGCTTGGCTTTCTCGTATAAGTAAGTCTCCTTATCGGTCGGATTCGAGTATTCAGTTTCGGAGTCGGTGGACGGATTAAATGGTTTCACGGGCTTTGCTTTGGGAACTTCGGACAAAGATTCTTCAGCAAACTGAGATATCGGAATCGGCACTGGCTTGAATCCCCCTGGATATTTTTTGGGGTATAATTTTGTGGGCTTTTTGTGTTTCGACAATAGGGGCTTTGGCGGCGTGAGATGCAAAGAAAGTGTCGGCTCAGCTGGCTTAAACCGGAAATTGACAGGCTTATTTCTTGTTTGCAGTGGATTTAAGTTTTCATTGGGTCCCATAATTGGTAGTTCGTATACCTCCTCTGACGGAGCGATGAACTGTCGATGTTGTTCCTGAGAAGGTAATTCCAATTCCAACGACGGAGTCGGCAATAGGAAATGATTTTCAGCGGTTTCCAACGGAGGTTCCAGATGTCTTGAAGGTACAGGTATTTCTAATAGGTGTTGGAGTTGGTGTGCTTTTCCTTTTCTGGTGTTTTCGACATTAAATCGCGGAGGAGGGTTTTCTTCCAACATAAATATTGGGATTGCCTCTTGCTGAGCTTGTGGCAGTATAAAACTCTGACTTTGAGGCAGTGGTTCATTTAGAATGTGTGGGTGTTGTGGCAAAGATTGCGATAAAATGTTAGGATTATTTTGCGGCGCTGATTGTTTTATGGGGTACCAATCAGTTTGTGTTCCGGTGTTAGCTGGCAGATCATAGAAGTCTTCCTGTTTCTCTTGTGTGGGAGGAACGAGATACGTGGGAATTAGATCCTGCTTGTCCTCTGCAATTGTGTGAGTGTTAGGCGGTATGAGATAGCTGTCAATTTCAGGTTCATCTGATTCATAATAAATTGGAGCATCCGGAGTGGGACTCGTTTCATTAGCTACGACTGTAGTTGTGCTTACATCTTTATCTTCCACTGGTACTCTTATCGCGGTTACATAAGCTATTAATAGCCAAATCTGAAAATAATGAAGAAAGTTGGTACACTAAACTTGTTAAAACTGTATCATCCTAACTACCATAATCGCGTTTATGTCGGACATTATTTGTTATTTTGCTAATAAGGGATGTAGACTATAATTTTGACGGGTTCCGTAGCCAAAATGGTGAAAACGGAACCCGTATAGATTCTTCATGATTTCTAGAAAACTTTTTTCTTCAACTCCACCGTTGGTGAGATATTAGCTGACAAAGTCGTAAAGAATGTGTCGTTTAATTCCCAAACCCTGAAGATTAAAATTAAGTTTTAAAGTGATAATTTTTGTTACGGTCAAGTTTCCCGGTTTTTTTTATTTCTTGCTAGCTAATAAAATATAAGAAAATAAGAAAAACGGTTTCATTAAAATGTGAACCAAATTTAATCAAATCTGACCGATAAAATAATTAGCGCGCAATTCAATCAACAAATGCCAAAAAAGTAACTCATAATTGCTTAACGACCCCAAAAGCCGATTACCTAGATGGTAAAAATAAAAATTAAAACAAAAAAAATATGACTATTTTCTATTACATCATGTCACGTAATCATCAATTAAAGGAAACTATGCCACTACCGAAGAAAAAGTGTGTATCTTGGGGCAAAAAATCTTGTAGGCGACTATTGCACTCGCGGGCATTGGAGCGGCACTGACAACACCATTTCTTTTTTTGTTTCCATTTAGATGGTTCTGCCCTCGGATGTCTGGCAAGTTGAACTGGTTTTTAGGTCTGTTGTGATGATATAAGCATGGTATTGCGGTTCCGCGTTGCATTTCCTCTGGGGGAGTTGAATACGAATTAATGCTTTATGTCACACCTGGCCATAAAGTGGCCATTATCGCACGCTCCGCGCGCGAAAAACCCCACTTCCTGGCCAGGGGGTGACATAAAATGTTGTACTTACCACGGGCGATAACAAAGAAAGCCTCAGATCGCATATTTATATACCTGCGATCTGAGGCATTCTTTGTTTTATCGCCCTTGGTAAGTAATGTACTATTAATTCAACTCTTTCTATTTGCCTGACACGGTTGCCTCAGATATACCATTATATTAGAAAAAAGTACCTTGTTTTATGCATTTTTTTCATGGCACACTTCCACTTTTATGTTTTTATACCCTGATTATTAAATAAATAAATAAATAAATAATAAACAAGACATTGGACATGCAAACCGGTCAAATTGCGTAATATACGTAAATTTTATATGAATATTTTTTCTCTTGTATATACTACATCTACTACTACTACTGTTGGTAGTTAATATTGCTACTCGGTCACAACGTTCGTATCCATCTTGAAATGAAAGTTTTTTTTTTATTTGAATCATCGCCGATCGCCATAATGTTCATGAACTTGGGTACCTGCTCTTTAAAATGATGATAACGCTTCGTTTTCGCCAAACTTGTTTAGTTACGGAACTTCGTCGTACTTTCTCCACTAGCATTTACTTAACTTAATTTTCGAATTCCCTAATGCATAGGTACCCGAGTTTTTAACTAAATATTTTCCATTTATTTGGCAAACTACTTACGTGTTGAGTTTATGCGGTACCCAAATAATAACCGCACCACTTTTAACACATGTCTATTCACTGAACCGAATTGAAAGTTGCAAAAAAACGACTAAAGTGTTTTAGATTATACATTTCATTGTCACGTTTTCTGTTAGGAAATAATAGATGTCATAATACTGTGTAATGAAGAATGGAACCGCATTGATAATGTTGCCGCTCTAATAACGTTTTTGCCGGCTGTGAAATCATCGAAATTAATTAAGAATATTTTAATAGAAGCAAATATTGAATTGCCCTTTATGGAAGATTGTCATTATTGTGATTTTTAATCACGTCCAGTGTAGGTAATAGAACATCGGACTTGTAATGATAAAAAAATGCGGCGAAAATTTTTCATAAACCTCGAGTTTTACTAATAATTATACAAATAGTAAACTACAATTAGTTTAGACTATGCATGTTTTGATAATAAAGAGTAGGTACCTACCTAGATAGATTGAAATCGAAATTTTATAAAGTACCGTGGTAACTTGATGGTAACTTCGAATAAATTATAAAGGATTAGTAGAAATAACTACCCACATTATTAGCTAAAATGGTAAATAACTTTTTATTTCTGTAAAAACACGACTAATGATTAAGCTATTCGTTGATCACATCATACGATAGGCGTAATCCATTTATTACTTTGCCTGCGCCAAGGAAAAGTTCCGGCTTGTGTACCTACCTATTTATTTGCATAGTTGCTCTACTTGCTCGTAATCTGGCGAAACGTTTACTCGAACTAAGCTAAAAAGTTTAACCGCAAACCGCTAATGATGTATGTTCTTCCATATTCCATGTTTCTGCGATATACCGTAAATACCGCATTCATATATTTAAAATATGAACAAAATAGGTCAACATTCAATGAACTGTACAGCTGATCTCTGAAGGTCTTCTAATCGTTTAATGTGACGTCATATAATTGCAATTTCACAAAAAATATCTTGCTAACGCCGACACTGTTATTGAGAGGCATTCTGTACCGGACAAGGACAGGTTTTAATTGTTGACACGAGATTTTAAGTTTCTTTGGTAGATCGACTCTTCTCGACTTCATTTTCACAATAAGGGCCAATTTTTTTGGCGTTGTAGGTTTTTTTTATTTCTTAGATTTGCATGAAAATTGGTAGGTTGGAAGAGCTCCTGATTCTGAACAATATGTGCACGATTTCCTACACTGTCCCACATTTTTTTTCCATTGAGTGACAAAACGTATGGGGTTTTCGTAACTCAGTGGAAAAAATGTATGGGGAAAAAATTTTTTTTCGACGCCATGTTGTTGTCATATTTTTTTTACTTGTACAGAATCAGGAGCTCTTCCAACCTACTAATTTTCATGCAATTCTAAAAAATAAAAAAAACTACAACGCCAGAAAAATTGGCCCATAATATTGTTGAATTTTATATTTTTTACGATATGATATAATATTTCTTGAAATATTCAATCGTCAGAGAGCACCACATCTATATCCTACTTCAGCCAATTCAGCATTGCCTTACAGGGGGCCGATTTTTGAGTTTCGAACGCTCGAATTCAAAAGCGAGTGGTAGAAAATAGTCACACGCGGCAAATTGTCACGATTATTGTCGCGTGAACCTAATAAGAGCTATTTTTGAGAGTCACCACTCGAAAGCTTGACTATCGATATTTTGCATATTGTTACCGGTTATTGAAAATCATATTTAAAATAGGTAGTTACAAAAAATGGCAGTAATAATTGTAATATTTAATTGCACTAAAATACGTGACGAAATGACTAGTCTCCTCATTCCGCTTCTTTACAACTGACACGGTTGGTGGCCGAACTAAACAAAAATTCCTAATTTAAAAATAACTACAATATTATACAATAATGAGCCAACTTTTTTTTTTCTTTTTTTTTGCGAAAACCGTCATTATACTCGATTTCGACTAATTCAGGGATAACGATTTCAAATTCTATATTTATTTTGAATGACAATGACGATTTTTCGCAAAAAACATTTTTTTGTACTTATAACTTAAAATAAATATTAAATTTTAAATCCTTATCCCTGAATTAGTCGAAATCGAGTATAATGACGATATTTCGCAAAAAAAAAATGCCCGCTTTTTTTTAAACATGCCATTTGAACAAGCCATGAATATACCTACTAGCTAGATTGACATGGTAGATTTTGTTTTTTTTAATGTGCAAGTATGGTTAAAGAGTCTAGTGTTGGTTGGCATTGGCAGTATGTAATTTTTCCTTTGTCAGTTTAATAATGTAAGCAAATTAAAAAGTTAGAGTAGCGGCCAATAATCTTTTTTCTTAGGGTTTTCATAGGTAGTGTAGGTAGGGCGCCAAAGTAAGAAACTTCATGTCTTCATTTCGTGCCATTAACACACACATACATGTCCGAGCATGTTTGAGAAAATTTATATTATTAGCGTAATATTAAATTCAAGTATAAAGTAAATAGATTCGGGATGAATTACTTAGTGGGTACTAAATTCTACTGATAGAATTGAATACGAGTGGTCAGTACCACTCGACTTCAAATTTTCTATCGCTCGAATGTCAAAAATAGCATCTCATCGTTTTTTGTCAGATCTCGAGTGAAAAGTCGACCGTTCGAAACTCAAAAATCGGCCCCCAGTAGCGACACTACTAAGCAAGTCGAGGCCCCGAAGAAAAGTGCCCCTGTGGCCTATTTGCAGAATAAATGTTTGAATTTTTTGAATTTTGAGTCTGCACTACCTACATTTTTTACTAGTTAGTCTCTATATTGTAGGTATAGATAACCATCAGACACTCATATAATTGTTAGCTATGTACAAGGAATCAGTAAGTGGTAACCTGTGTTATAATAAACAACATTAACCAACTAGGGACATACTTTAATCACGACAAGCCTCTAACATCGTCGTTTTTTTACCACGATAAATAACGAAACCGTTAACTCAAACAAAAGCTTGCAATTACATCGAAAGTAAACTCGATACCCCACAAAGCAATACGCCAAAACCGTTGTGGCATAATCGTGGCCAAACGATGAAAGGAGAAGCCGGTCGGATAATCTTGCGTCAGGTGCAATCATCGATAAAAGATACAGAAAGTAGCTGTTCTGCTTTTGTTGTAAGTAAATCGATTATTTGCGCATTGGCTTGTAATTATTGTACACTTGACCTGCCGCTCAAGGCCGGCGGGGCTTCTTTGTAAATTAATTTGATTGTATTTTTAGCCGTAACTAAACAAGATCTTTCCATAGGTAAGGAAATCAAGTGGCAATATAAAGGGAGTAAAGAAGCCCTCGCAGAAATATATCAGAAAGAAGTGAAACATACGCCCATAGATTACATTATGATGTAGGTTAATTTTCTCAGTAACATATTTCAGCAATTGAAGTTTGTAAATCTATCTTCTAAGGAATCAATCAATCTATCTATCAGAATCAATCTATCTATGTATATAATTTCTATAATATAGGTATACAAAAGGTAATATCCTGATTGATCCATCAATGATCCATCCACGTAACACTAAGAAATAATTTCACGAAATTCAATCCCTAAAGGAGTGATTTGAAACTTTGTATATGAACTTTCTATATCAGCGTTTTTCGAAAATTATTCCCTTAACGGGATGAAAAGGAGTTTTAAAGTGTGTACGGGGAACAAATTTAAAGTAAGAGATTTGATATTTATTTTATTATACCTACTCTCTGTTTAAATACAACTAAACGCATTCCCAACGTTTACCGAGGTGAAATAGGTGTTCAAAATTTATACGTGAAACAAATAATTTTTAAAGTGACAGATTTGAAATTTCGTACACAGACTCTGTGTTTAAAAACAACAAAACGTCTTTCAGAGTTATTCGAAATTCAGTGAAACAGGGGTACAAAGTTTATACGGGGAGCAAATCGTTGAAATCTCCATCTTTCCCAGGTGTATGTACTAAATTTTAATATGCCAAAACAAATTAATAGTTTTTTTATTTAAAATGATGTATACCTATTGTGTATTGGCGAAAATATAAATTTAACAATAAATTTAGTATGTTGTATTCAAATTTATAACGGAATTGTCCGGGTCACCTATGCCTGAAGACAATAAACTGACAAATAACCGGTAATTGATTTGAAAACTCCCCGAAATGTTGATAATAGCGATGCGGTGACGTCAAAAAATTAATCTCTATTACCACTTAGACCAGTAAAAACTAAACCTAAAATCGAAAAGCGCAATGTAAAGCTACTTTTTTTTTGGTATGGTATTTAAACCCCTTAGGGGATTGTGAAACCCTTCAGACGCCGAATTTTGAAAAACGCTGAAAGCCGTTTTCTTCTTTTTTAATGCTTAGTCTATTAGGGAAGATTGAACGTTTGAAATTTATATCTTAAAAATAATTTTGTTCTCCATGCAAAATTACCACCCCCTTTTAAGCCCCTAATGAGGAGATGATTTTTTTTGAAATAAGTTTTAGCCTATGTGTTTATAATGGAAAGTTTCACGGAAATAACTTCAGTAGTTTTTGAGATTAAGTGGAACGTACACCCATCCATCCGCACGAACTTTCACGTTTGTAATATTATTATTAGGATTTGACATATTATGTTTTTCATACGTCTGAAATCAATTTGGAAGCCGCTAAAACACGTGCAACGCTTAACTTATCCATTACCTACTATTGAAGCCCGTTCGTCCATTGATGAAATATTTCTCTGTTTATCTGCCCTGGACATTTTGTTTTCGTTTGCGGTCAGGGTTAAATGGGGCGGATATTTTATTATTAACTTTCCTTTCTGGGTGCCGCCGCTTTCAATACTACTGATCGGTCAAGCCTCATATCCACCATGTATATTGTTTGGAAACTGCACTTTATTAAGTGGAACATAGGACTGGTTTTTCCGTGCCCGGTTGAATCAAATACGAGGTATTTAGTGAAAATAGAGTGATCAATAAGTAGTAAGCGATACCATTGCCAGATAGATCAAGTGTCGGCGCTTTAGAAATTGCTAGGAAAATGTGGTATAGCTAATTGCAGTTGAACTTAGCAGTACTCGGCTAATGGGCCAATGAAACCTAGACCTAGATCCTTACATCTTAGAGCATCCTGCTTACATAGATATAAAGGGAATATTTATTTAAAAATATATACTTATTTATTTAAACCTTATTGCACTATATACAAAAAGTACAAATGGCGGAGTTAATGCCTTAAGGCACCAGTCAACCGAAAAATTGTGTTACCAAAAAAATATTATGTTTAAGAAAAACAAAAGCACGGCTACGTTGTTTAATTGAATGCCTTATTTTGCGTCGACATAAGTAAAAAAATAAAAATAATAATAATAAATTTATTTACGAAACAACCCTTGGTTAACAATTTTTCTCTTCTGCCAAACTGCAGGACAGTTATAGTAATAGTAAGGTAGTTAGTAAGGTAGGTAGTTAGTAGTAATATTGTATTCATATTGTGATAGTATTGTTCCGGTATTTGTTTTTTATTTACGCTGTATAATTTTATTATATGTAACTTGTAATTGTAAGTAATACATATGGAGAAACGTTGAGAAGCGTGAGGCGCTGAGCAGCTCATACTTAATGTTCATGCCAATAAAAACTGACTTTATTATTTGTACCTACTGAGGGTGTTCTCATGCAGTTTGGAATATCCTTAAAGTGTACCTAATAAAAATTAGGTCCGCAGCATGAATCAAGTGGCCTTACCAGATTTTATGACGCATTATGGGTATTATGGCGTGCGTAGCGCATTTTGTCACATACATAGTCGAGCGCTATCAAAGATTTTGACAATAAGCGTTCTAATGTTATAGTAAACGCTACAGCGCTCTGAGCCCCTAAACTAAAAAGAAATAAAGAAATCCTGGTGCCTGATAACATGCTTTGAGCAGTAGGTAGTTTACCCAACAAAGTACACACACAAAGTGTACAGTAGGTACACTTTGTAAAATAATGAACCTCCAGGTCTATTGTTTATTTTTGTATAGGTACATTTCATGTACTGTCAATTTGGATACCTTTATGTGACTGTTTGTGTTCTAAATAAATTAAAAAAAAAAGTACTCCGAGTATAAAAAAAATTGTGGACAATCTTATACAAATCAACCTAGTCCCAAACTAGATAAATAGATTAGATAATAATTGTAGATAATTAAATAATAGATAGACTTAAATACATAGAAAACATCCAAGACCCAAGAACAAATATTCGTGCTCATCACACAAATAAATGCCCCGGCCTGGATTCGAACCCCGGACCTCTAGCTTCGTAGGCAGGGTCACTACCAACTAAGCTAAAGCGGTCGTACGATACATTTTAACCATTTTCTCATTTGAAAGAGAAATGTGGCAGGACATTTTCATAGCAAAAGAAAGCCTGCCTTAATTTAATGTCGTCTGTTTTTCCTAATATTATTATGAGTAGAGCTGAACTAACAGGCAAATACAATCCATTTTACTGACCATTGTATTTATAATGAGCCCTCGTATTTTTTCCCGAGAGATTGAATGGAAAGTGAGACTAATAGGCCACGACTCGCCAAGCTAAATATTTCGTACCTAGGGAAAAATTCGTTCGTAACGCCCTTTTAACTTAATGATTTAATTTCTGAAGTTCAATAATCTGATATTACTTAATGTAACGTAATAACGACTTTATAAGATAAGATTTTAATAGATAACGACGGGAAACGAGATTACGATGAATAAGATTTTGGAAATGTATCCCAAATCCCAACGAAACTTAGGGATCAAGTTCAGTAGACAAAATATAAGAGACTCCAGCGGTATAGAACACTGAGATCTGATATAACAGCAAGTTCAATGGAATATCAAGAATAGGATTAGAGGTGAAAGTTTTTCCATATATACCTACGTCAAAATCTGTATGAATTGACAGCTAATTCGACCCCAAACTAACAGCGATGTTACAGTATAGATGGGTCATTGTCAGTCGGAAAAACAAAAGTTGTCCATTCGGTGGTCAATAGATAACGGCTTGTGTGCATGTAATTTACGTTTTTATTACATGGAGTTATAGACACGGAAATACAGATTATGCGGGTTATTAAATCCTTAACTTTTGGCATGTCCACCGAAAAGACGCACACCTAAATCTGACAATGACCCAGATATAAAATATCCAACGTATATTTTTTGTATAAAACTAATAAACAAATAATCTTCTGCGTGGTTTATTTTCTAAATTGTGTGGCTTTAAATCTTCTTTAACGTTTTCAAGACAGCCTATAACCCCCCAGTAGTCCACGTATTGTTAGCGCAGGCACACATTTGTGCGGAAGTAATAGCTAATAATATCACACAAAGTCTTTAAGACAGTGGTTCTTAACCGGTGGTCCGCGGACCACTGGTGGTCCCTGGAATGACCCAAAATGGTCCGCGAAGACATCTGATAAATATTGAATAGGTAATAACGAATCAACAAAACAACGGCTCGCGAGAGTTGCGTTTTGAGGGAGCCGAGCCGTCGCCGGGCCGGGAAATATGAGGTGGTCCATGGCAGGACAAAAAAGAAGTCAAATGATCCTTCATCACTAAAAGGTTAAGAACCAGTGCTTTAAAATGCCTAACTGTATCCACAGTTATCTAATACAAATAGCTAAACATTGCAGTAACAGGACAGATATTTTAGCCAGTGCACTATAGAATAAACATGAAACATGTAACTGAAATCCCTACCGAAATTATTCGGTTTTCCCATGTGATATGCACTAAACATACTAAATAGAATACGGTCCGTAAGATCTTAAAATTTGTAGGTATTTTGTGATTTTCCTAGTGGAAAATTGTAATTGAATTGAATACCTACTATTCTATTGTAATGATATTATTATACCGCTCTATATCTATTCATCTATATTTGATTAGTCAAGATGCTCGGGGCTTAATATAACATAATTAATACAAGGCATGTCGTTTAAGGGGAGGTATCCCCAACGCAAACACGCGTGAGTTTACAATTAACCATCCCGCTCTCTACGCAAGCTCTGCGCGCAGTTTTGTGAATATTTAGCTATAGTCATTAAGCCAATCATTTTATCAAAGCAAACCCTGCGAATTTGTCTATAACTATTTACGATCTTTAATTGAGTACAAAAATTAAATGTTAAATATCAGTAATATAGCCGTAGTATTGAAAATACATTCCAAAAAGGGGTAACTTCGCGATTTTTTTCTATCGAGTGAAATTCATCAGATCATGTAACTGACTGCGATTTTGACTAGACAAGATCCTTATGTAACACATATATTTTTTTTAGATTTTAAGACACTATATTCTATGTCTCAGATGGTTTTTAAAAACTCAAAAGTGGTAATACACGGCCTTAATATATTATCAGCATTAATATTGTATTCTATTAATCAGAACTGGAACTAGTACTTAATTGGATAAGCATTACTGTGTTGTATTAGGTAACTACCTATCATTTATATGTTAACCATGTATCGTATTAGGTATATAATATGATAGTGTACTTATTGTGGGTTGTTTTTCTCGGTGAAATTGGAAACAGGCAGTTAATATTAATTAAGTACAAAATTAAAAATGTATGTATACACACGATGATTTTTAATCGGTGATCAGGAGTTGAAAAATAATAATAACCAACAAGAGTAGATTCGAATGAGCGAGGACTCGTGCAATTATATAGCTGCTTAATGAATTAAATTAATGAAGATGTAATACTAATTATCTACTATAATGTACCTATGGTTATCCTACAACTCTTCAAGCTTTTCTTCTGCTTGCGCATGTCAACTTTCGGTGTCATGGCTGGAAATTTGAAAGCCCTGATGTCAAAAAAACTCTTTCCCGTTCACGGGACAATGGTGTCCCGGAGACGTGCGCGGAGCCGAAGTACCGAGGTGCTGAAGTACCATCGAGTACCACATAGCCAACACGTAGAGGCCCTTTTGACAATTTAATGAAATGCAAGGGATACACCGAGCGGATGCTGTCCCTACCCGTGTCATGGGACGCACACAGAGACAGCACCCGCCAGGGTGTACAGCGACTGTTATTAATAGGGACTATAAAAACTCGTATTATTATTATGAAAGAGAAATGACAGCCTCGAGGGCCTTTGCTAGAATCAGTAAAGGGATAAACTAAACTACGAATAACAATATATACCTAAACCATTTAGCAAAAATAAGTGGATGTGACTAGCCGACAACTGACTTCACAGACAACCAAAAAATCTCTTTAATCTACTTGTCATACATGTGACTATTGACAACTTATTCCTCATAATTTATTTATTTGGCATAAGGTCTTAATTATTCTTCTAAACCAAGAGTAGGATGACCATTGTTTTTAATTGAATGTTAATACCCGATAAAATTTTGTTCGAGAAAAAAAGAGTTAGTTTTTGGTAACTACTAGCTAACCGTGATTGCCGTAGATTACTGAATTAGTGAAATATTGGTTCCTGATTACCGATTAAAAATCATCGAGTATCTTCCTATTTATTTTTAGGGCACCATTATGATGAAGACATCACTAATAAGAAACGTACGAACTGAAATTCTCACCAAACATATTTGCCGCCGCATCTTTTCAAAAACACTGTAATCACTATCAAATATCACACCACATTGATCTGCGCAAGTTAGCGCACCGATTTGTACTCCTATACTGCGCCCGCGCCGGCTGCGGCGATCGTAATAAAATAATACGGAGGGGGAGGGAACCAACAATTTATATAAGATCACTTTGCCGCTCTAGAACAACTCGTCTATTTTGCTCCTTAGTTCCTATTTACTCTGTAATGATCAGTGACCATTATTTTTAAATTATTGATGCATGAAATGGACAATTTAACATAGGGTGGACACGGACAGCACCAGTAATGGACAAGGATCCAACGATGCAAATTAACTCTTAATTAAAAGAAAATAAGAGTTAGTCATTTTATATCTTTGAGTTAGGATTAGGAATGAACAGTCCATTCCTGGTGCTTGTCAGTTTAAAGTGTGCAACACTGGTGCCGTAACACTAGTTTATATTTCTAAGTACATCAGGGGGCCGATTTTTGAGTGTCGAACGCTCGACTTTTCACTCGAGATCTGTCAAAAAACTATGATGTTTTGACAGATCGGCCCCCTGGTGCGTAATTAAATTGACCAATTAGTTCTAGTGTCATTGCTAAATGGTCTAAAATACTTGGATTACTAAATGGTAGATTGACCTCAATACGTGCTACCTATTTGTTTTCGCGCCGGAGCTGTAAGATGCTCTCCTGTTTTTTTGCCGTTAGGTACAAACACAACACTTCATACTTGTTTAGTAAATAATGTTATTATAGCTCTGGTTTTCTGCAAGGTGGAGCTACCTCCCCAGATACACCAATTTGGACGACTGATACGTCAAAAGAAAGGTTTTTTTTTTTACTCTATTACACAAAAAAAAATGGTGGAGAAAATTCACATTTACTACCAAAAAATCTTCAATGTTTAAATTTTTCAAGCGGTGTTTTGACTTTTTCGTTTCATTACTTAATAAAAGTGTAAAACATGTATTTTTTTATTCATCAAGAAAACCGTTAAAAGTGTAAAACATGTATTTTTTTATTCATCAAGAACTAAACAAAAAAACCGTTAGGCAATATCTTTAACGGTTACAGAAATATTTAACATTTTAAATATTAAATATTTAACTAATAATTCCAAAAACAGCACCTTTAAAATAGTAGAAAACAAAGTGGGTGACGGCGACATTAGAGGAGGCGCATAATTATATTTGGTTGTAACCGTTATATACATAAATAACGCGTGTCCAGATATTTTACTACGTAATTTATGTTCCACGGCTGTGTAAATAAAATATGAGTACCCCTTTAATGTTAACACAACAGCGCAGCGTGTTCTAAAGTAGGAATCGGTGTTGTGAATTATAATGACTTCATGTTAGGCGGGCGATAAATAAATTGCATTTTCCAGCAGCATGTTGGGCAACTCAATAATTATCTGTAAAATATCACATAAAACATTCACGTACAGGTGGCATTTATGTCGCACCTATTAGGCTGGAGTTCAGTATCAGGTCGATTCGATCAAATTGATTCCTATTCACGCTGAGATTACGTATGAAATCAAATCAGAATGTGAAAAATATGTCACAGGTTAACTCCAGTCCAGACTGCCAGAATATTGTCAAAATTTGATTAGCTGGTAAACTAGCCAAGTTAAATCATCAACTTCAATTTGTGTTCCGGATTGTCCTAGGTACAGAACTTGGCATTGTTGCAACATGTAGATCTCAAATCCTTTTTCGGCGAAGTCGAAAGCCACGATATTGTTTATATTGAACTTGGCTCCCTTTTTCAGATTTATGTTTTTTGGTGGGATACTTATTACAGAAACTCACTCTAATTGTCACTGAAATGGAGTCAAAGTCGTTCAATTGAATACCGCTGTCAACGAAATTCACTCAATTAAAAAAATAATAATTTCTAACTTACTTGTCCATAAGCTGCAGAAAAAAGTAAATAACCATTATTTCTATCATCTCGCTAAGTCTTGTCTGTTATCTAATCTGTGGTTTTCATCTAAAACATCAACGTTTTTTACGATTACGCATTACGGAGACTCCGCTAACGTTATGTTGAAATTTCTAGACCACAGGCTTGAGACCAAACGGTCAAATTGGAAACCTAGTTCCCTACTTACTTTTTATCTAAGTATTTTTATCTAACAGTAAGCAAGAACAAAACTAAGGCCGCATTTACACACAGGTATGTAATCTATACTAAATATTATAAATGGAAAAATAATATTACACACAATACACACATACAAACATACAAGATACGCGCGAAACACATAAGTACACATAACCCTGCCTTGCAGTTTACGCTTAAACCGCTTAACCGATTTAGATGAAATTTGGTATAAGAGATTGAGCTCCGGGAAACCATGATACTTTTTATCCTAGAAATCAACCCTTAAGGGGGTGGAAGTTTGTATGGAAGAGCGATAACTAATGAAATTCTAATGCGATCAAAATATAAGGCGAAATCGCAAGCAAATGCTAGTACAGTCGCCATCAAATATATCTGTACTCATCGGGGTGCTCAACATTTTAACAATATCTGAACATGCACTCTAACGCCTTGACAATAAGGTCGTGTGTCGTGTGGTCGTGTAAAGGCGACGTGAAACGCTGCACTTATCGCGCGCTTGTCAAACACATTGGATATCCATTCATTCTGTGCCCTTACCATGAGTTTGCATGACTGTACTCGCTAGCGACTGCGTTAACGATTTAGTATGGCGATTCTTAGTTCTATTGCGTAACCGCCAGAGGCGCTGTACTTTTGTCCATTCAATTTTTTACGCAGTCGCTAGCCAGTACGGTCATGTAAACTCATGGTAAGGGCACTGAAAAACGCGCGCTTCCGGCGTTACGCTGCGTGTGATGACGCGGCCTTAGAGTCACAGTGACAAAGGCATGCAAACATATTGTATGCATTCAGTATTCAATATGTTACGTGAATTTAAACAGAAATGTGTATATTACTATGATCATTAAAGATTAATTCTTAATAAAATAACTCGCATTAAGTTAAACTCAATGAATATTTAATTAGGTATCATAACGACATTGGTTATAAGTTATAATTCTACAGTCATTCCCATGTCCCATGTCTCAATTAAATGATAGTTAATAGGTTCTATAATACACATATATTTTAAATTAAGCTATAAATTGAAAAATGTATAGCCTAAGTTTTTAATTTTTAGGGTTCCGTAGTAAACAAGGAACCCTTATAGTTTCGCCATGTCCGTCCGTCCGTCCGTCCGTCCGTCCGTCCGTCCGACCCCCGTTTTTAATTCCATTTCATCAGTAACCGTTAGTACTAGAAAGCTGTAATTTGGCATGAATATACATATCAATGACGCCGGCAAAACGGTAGAATAAAATCTTTAAAAAAAAATGCACCACCACTTTACATGTAGGGGAGGTCTACATGTAAAGTGGTGGTGCAATTTTTTTTTCTGCCAAGCCCCATCGTGTGGGGTATCGTTGGATAGCTCTTTTAAAAATATTATATGGTTTCTAAAAGCATTTTTTGAACTTCAGAACTTTCGCACAATTTCCATTGATACCTTAGATAATGTTGTTAATTCTGTCAAAAACATAGTAAATATAAGTTTGCGAACTTTTTAGTCCACATAATGTAACGGGTGGACGACTATGGAACCCTATCTTGCGCGTGGCCCGACACGCACTTGGCCGGTTTTTATTTCCTTTAATTGGAAGATTGCGTTAGCAGCGTTACTGAAGACAACGAAGACACGATATCGTGTTCTCTGTTCGTAAACAGTTTTCACTACAGATGAGAAAAACCGCTTTATCGCAAAAACTGTCTACGAACGGAAATCTCGACTATCGGGTCCTCGGCGCTGAATGTGTTCATTTGAAATTTTAAAAAAATATATGAATATTCTATTTTGATATCTTTATCCATACTTCCGTGAATATGTGACGTGGGAATCATAGGTTCACTACACTCATACAAAGTCACTGAGATAATCTTATTAATTATACGCTAGCCTTTAATGTAGCCAGTCATCTTAGCACCTTGTCACTTTAATCATTTGCCGTTATTTAACTACATTCAGTTAGGTTTCGTTACTTCGACGTAGTCCTAAGTTGTACCTACTGTCGATGGTGATTGCAGGTAGGTACTGTAATTAACTTTATTGTTACATCGCAGTGACTTATTAATCTTATTATCAAGTAATTTTCACGGTGGTTAAGTCTGGCCCATGCAAACACGATGACTACTTATTACTGATTATCTATCAAGGAGATCGAGTTACGTACCTTATTATACGTAATTAATTTCTATTGAGGTGCCTTCAAGACAAATTGTAATAGGTTGTTTATAAGAAAAACGTCACTATCCGGCCAATAATACTTGAATTTACTTGTTTCCTGTTTTCATCATTACTTGTAAGTCCCCGACACCTGTCGTTTCCATACATTTTATAACCTACAAGTGACTTTTAGGTTATAAAATATGTAAATAACTGTATTAGTACGGGGAAATTAGGTTTGTTACCCGGACATTGATGATTACTAATTGGGACCTTTTGGGATATGTTCCGACACCTTTCAGGATGACGCTCACTAAAGTTCCCTGACCTCCCAATTGGGATAGCCGAGATTATGACGTCATCTTTTTTTGTATGCAGAAAAAACAAAATTTGACCTGAAACCTTTTGTGTGTGGTATCAAATTAAAGGGATGTTTAAGCCGGTTCTAAAAATATATCACAGTATTATATTTCAGTCACTTATTTTAAATTAAAATTAAAATAATTTTCAAAACATACCAAGTTTGGGTTCGTCCAGATACCATACCGTCAAATATTTTTTTATAAAATATGCCTCAAATTATACCTAATATCCTCCCATAATATCCTCTAATATCCCAAGAAAGCAATTTTGAAAATAGTTACATTTAGTAACTTTTTTTAATTTTTATTGATTTTAGTGTGATAATACCGTTTAGCGCGATCAACGGAGGAAAATTGGCGGAAATGGATAAAGGGATTCTTGGGATTAGATATGAGGATATTAAACTCTGGCCCACCATTCGGCGGAGTTGTTTGCACTAATGCACAAATGTTGCCACAGTACGGCCGTGCTGTTCATATCGATATTATTTAAGGCCTCACTAGACATACGGATCTTACGGACCTATTTATCGGGTACCCCTTGGTGCTTGCCGAGATCATCGAAAATCGAAATTAGTAGTGTTGCTCTCAATCTAAAATGCTCCCAATTTGACAAATTAAATATAATTGTAAATTTTATGATTTTTTCATATTTATTTTACTTTTGTCCGCTTAATGAACCTTTAGTTGCCGAAAAGTAGAAACTTTTACATTTATTAAATTAGGTAGTAAAGTAGTAGGACTTAAATCTTGATCGAAAAAACTTCCTATCGAATAGTATATCGATTTTAATACTCCGAAAAATGCTGGCACATTTTTGTTCGTGAATAAGAGGGTATAGTTAAGTTACTTTATACTTATCGACATATTTTTTATCGATATACCGTCACTATTTTTTTTTTCTACTCCTGGCAACATCTCATCTGCCAGTTTACTCCGCCGAGTTATGGACTTGACCTTAGGTATCATTTAAGGTATATTTTATAAAAAAATGATTCGACGGTATAAGTACGGTTGAAGTAGTTGTAGCAACTTTATTTTGTGAACAATAAAGTTCATATTTGAAAACGTTATTAGCGATTTAAGAGGTCAGAACTCGACATGCCGTTAGGAGCATTATTACCTAATCCTATTTAACGCCTGTTAAGATCTATTTTCTTATTTCAGTAGGTACCCGTATTTCAGTAAGTCTTTTTTTCTTTATGTACGTTCGACATGGTTACTAATTAGTGATTAGACCTTCGATTATAGATAATATGAATGTTCGAAACATACCTAAGGTTTTTGTGCTTATTATTTGTATATCGTTACCAAATACAACCTATAAGTTCATGGCATTAGTGCCTATTAGTTCCAGCCTGAACAACAAGAGAGCTCTTTTCGTACAAGCTGCGAGATTAGTTTATGAATTAACATAACTAGTTACAGGTTTAGATTACGTTAACTCCCGCTTATTCTGCAGTAGGTATCTAATACAATCCTTAAAACCACTCGCACAGGCAACTAGCTAAATATGGGTGAAGTATGGGACTTTCTCCGCACATTCGATACCATAAGCATAGATAAGTACTAGGACGGAATACCTAGTCTAGGCCTATCATTAACACTTTGGGTGGCTTATGTCATGTTGTGTACGAGCGTTCGCACTAACATACGTTCCGGCGCGCAGCGGTCGCGCACTCAACGCGTCGCGCAACCGGTGTGACCAAGCCTTAAACGTATGTTTATAAACAATGTTGCTGTGCAGTAATACACTCTTTTCGGTTGCAGTAGATATCACAGAAAACATAGGAATTGTATTGTTAAAAGAGGTTTGTATTTTCTTTTTCACCACACCAACAATCGACAGGCCTGTTAAGCTGATACCGTAGCCTGTGAACGTTTGTAACTCCAGCTGTCAGGTGCTCGTAGTTAAATCTACCACTACGAGGGTTGGTTTTACTAAATAGAAACAGAAGTTTAAGACGAAATAGAAGTTTATTAAAAATATTAATCTAATTACTTTACAACACTTCAATCAAATAAAATATACAAAGCCTAATTTCCCGCCTATGCTTGCCCATGAATATTCGGAAGAAGAGAGCTCTGCCGCTTGCGCTGGCCTTTTTATAGACGCCCTGTCTTTCCCCCTCTACTGCTACTAAAACGTCACGAAGAAGTTTCCGTCGTCATCGTCTAGATGGCGCCTTCGATTCCTTGATTGGAAGACGCCCGCTGTGGCGCCAGGTGGCGCTGGTGCTGCACTCGGTTGCCAACACGGCTGTCCTGCTCGGCGACTGCCCTGCCCCAGGCGCCTCACGAGTTAAGATACATACTGAAACATAACAACAAACTATGTGAATGTCAAGTTATGGTAAGCAAATCGGGATCATTTATTCTTTGAATGTGGCATTGCTGGTTTGCTCACACTTAGCAACAAGCAATAGCAACAGTGAATCATACCAGGTCTTAGCAGACCCTTTCAATTTGTTAAGCGCCTGATACCTAACGACGTCATCTGACCATGCGAACGTTTTAGCGTAAGATTGAATAATATTAAGCCAAGCACGTATATTGTCTCGTAAAGGGTCAAATTCAGGTATAATATTGTTTAGCACAGTAGAAGCATTTCCTGTACTCACAGTTGAGGTATCAGCTTTACGTGATACCTTTGCCTTCTTCTTATCCTTTTTGTGTCTCGGTGGAGGAGGTGACGGGGTCCTCGTCCGACAGCTGCTGCTCGAAGTTGAAGTAGAACGCGCACGACCACGTGCTCGTTTCGTCCGTGAGTAGTCAATCTTGAATAATAATAGTTATCCTTAAAGCTACTTATATAGTATATAGTATGTATATATAATGTAGTCATGATCATGATATGGCGCGGATAGATGGACATAACGAAATTGTAAACAAGGGTTCCTTGAACCCTAAAAGATGTAGCTCGAAGGAAGGAAATATCAATTTCAACATTTTATATGAAATAGTTCCCTTGAACCAAATTTCTTTCATTTTACCTACGTGTGTAGATTTACGAAACCGCTTTCAGATCGTTTTGTATATTCTATAAGTATGTTCATGAAAAAATCTCTGTATACATTTCCCAGACTTTCACGCATTTTAACTGAATTCTTGGAAAGTCTAACAGCTTTAGGGTTTTAATTACGACATTTAAACATGCATTATGGATAGTTTTATTGATTATTTACTCTTAACCCGATATCATGAATACTCACCATGATAAGGTAAATTGTTTTGTGGTTCTTTTATTAACTTTTTATGAAAAATGGTATATTATAAAACACAACAAAAAACTAACAGAGAAACATAATAAAATAAACACTTATAAAAATGCCCTAGGTCTTCGGTGCTTGCAGCCCTTGCAGGTATGTAGCACAGGCAGGGTGCCCGCATTTCCATTATTTCCACCTTGGATAGCCATGCTAATCCTCTGGGCTACCAGTATTTAGTGGCAGCCCTCATGTCACCAGAAACGAGTTTACGAGTTATTTCACGAAATAACGAAAAATTAACATTCTGTATAAAAAAATATAATTTCATATGTTAACATTTTTCAATATTTATTTTTTAATAATTCTAAGATAGAGGCACCTCCAATGTTTTTACTTATCATAACATTTCCAATGAGCTATAACATACATTTAATTCAAGCTTCTAACACAAGATGCTCCCTTACCCTGCCATGGCCTTTAACCTAATCCGGAATTAGTGAACCCTGAAAAATGCTACTTATTATTAAGATAATGAATTTGACATAAATTATAAGAACAGGGTATCAATTTTGCGACTAAAACTTTTATGTTGTACGAGTATATAACACACTACCGATCTAACCAAATCAAGACAATGAACGTATTTTTGTTGCAGTCATCATAAAATATCACTCCGCTAGCCTGCGCTGCGAATGTCAAAAGACGATTTGTATGGAAAGCGTTCCACCTTAATAGGATTTGTTGACCGTGTCCAAACTTCTTTTGATCGTTAGCTATCATAATATTCTATTCTCATCCATACACGACTGATTGGAATGAGTGTGTGCCTACATTTCAGCTCGATTGAAATCCAACAAAGTGGATCGATTTTCTATGACAAGATTACCTATACCCAACTGAACATATATTTTATACGGACAAGTGAAGGTAAAAAACGCTTCCATAGAATAAGCATTTCAGCTGGGTATTAACTGCTGCCATGTTAGCTCAGCCGATTAGCTTTCTGGTTACCGATCCATTAGTCTCTGGCGGGTTTGCTCATCCATGGCAGGTATTTGGCTAAAGAATTTATATTGATATCGAATGCTGATAGTACCTATTGATACCTTCCAAGGCGTTCAACCGTTCATTTCTGCTTTAATTAATTTGCAAAGGGGAAGATGAAAGGTGAGTTTGTCAATAAAACCAGACGCACATTTTTCCGGCAAGTTATACACAGTATACGTATTGAAAATCAACATCATATTTGGCTCTGAAATCTTATGAGTTTCTTTTTAGTATTTACAACTCTTACAAGGACGATTCAACATTCGAAACGTCATAAACGCAATTGTAAAAATACTGAATTCATTATAATATTCCTAGGTACTTCTGATTTATTATTTATAAATTCTGATTTAATTTAGAAGCTGTTACTTATCTTCTTCTTGTATGTGTATTTTTGTACTATATTGTAATATGTGTGCAATAAATAGTTTGAGTTTTAGGCTGCGTTTCCACCAGAGATGAGCGAGGCGTCAAATGTATGAAATTGAAAACGCATCCTCCCACATCTCTGGTGGAAACGCAGCCTAATAACCGAGGCACCGTCATTGAGTTCTAGATGTTAGTAACATACTTTTTATATATACCTAATGCAATACATAATAAATAATGATGACCTGTGTAATTGGACATAACTACGTGATCGTGACTAATATTATTTTTTACTTGGGCTTTAACTATGTCCGTAATTACTTATTGTGGCGTAGGATTTACTGTTAACTTAAGGAAAAACGGAAAAACAAATTAAGTGAGTTCGAAGTTCCATAGATCGTTAGTGTTTTTATAGATCGAGTGCCTTTATAAAATTGTATTTGACCTTAGATGAGTAAATATAGGTATGATAAACAAGCGTGGAACTAATATACTTATCTATACATATATATATAAAGTTGATGGGTGACTGATTAATCACCGCCCCGCCGAAACTGCCGGTCCTAGAAATTTGAAATTTACACTATAGTTAGATTATATAACGGAGGCAAGGGATAAGACGGAATTTTTGGAAATTCCACCCCTAAGGGGGTAAAACAGGGGTGCAAAGTTTGTATGGGGGGGCAATAATTTTTTAAGGTCCAGACTTGAAACTTTGTACAAAGACTCCTTAAAATAAGACAATGAAAGTTATATCTGCGTTTTCAAAATTTTCGTCTCCTAAAGGGTTGAAAATGGGGGTGAAATATTGTATGGGGAGCAATTTTTTTTTAAAGTGACAGTCTTCAAACTTTGTATTGAAGTTTCTTATAATAATGGAAAAAAAGTAATTTCAGCGTATTTTAAAATGCATCCCCTGAAGGGGTTAAAAAGGGGTTCAAAGTTTGTATGGGGAGCAATTTCTTTTTTAAGTGAGAGACTTCAAATTTCTTCTAGACTCTCTGTTTAAATACAACAAAACTAATTTCAGCGTTTTTTGAAATTCATCCCCTAAAGGGGTTAAAAAGGGGTTCAAAGTTTGTATCGGAAGCAAATTTTTTTGAGTGAAAGACTTAAAATTTCTTACAGAAACTCTGTTTAAATTAAATACAACAAAACTAAATTCAGCGTGTTTTTAAATATCATCCCCTCAAGGGGTTAAAAAGGGGTTCAAAGTTTGTATGGGGGGCAACATTTTTTTAAGTGAGAGACTTCAAATTTTTTACAGAGTC
Source organism: Cenopis cana (assembly GCA_951800055.1). NCBI lineage: Eukaryota > Metazoa > Arthropoda > Insecta > Lepidoptera > Tortricidae > Cenopis > Cenopis cana. Next base: position 14,620,214 of record OX637479.1, on the reverse strand, counting down.
TGTTTAAATACAACAAAACCGGTTTTAGTAATATAATATAAATAAATATATTAAAAACTAACCTATCCGTACCTACTAAGTCATGGCGGGTTAGAAATGCTAAAGTATGTCTGTCTGTCTGTCTGTAACCCCTTCACGCTTAAACTGTTGAACCGATCAAGATGAAATTTGGTGTGAATATAATTCGAGTCCGAGGAAAGGACATAGGATAGTTTTCATCCCATCCCTTAAGGAAGTGGAAGTTTGTATGAAACAGGTAACCGCCTGAAATAAAATAAAAGAATAGCGATAAAATTCTAACGCGATGACCGAGCTCTATTACGCAGACGAAGTTGCGGGCAACAGCTAGTAATACATATACGGTAGGTAGGTTAACTCCGCGCTCTATGGAATTCAATCAGTATCCTCCAACCTCGCAAGATCCAAAAATCTTTCCTTAGAAATATTAATATAATGCGACAAGAGGGACGAATATTGTATATACTATAGGATAGGCGATGTACTCCATTGGAACATCAGATCACCGAACGTAGCCGTACGCAAAGGAAGTCAAAAATATATGTCGATACGAGTATGTAACCAAAGTAAAGTTTTAGGTTGCACGATTGTCTGACAGGCAATCAGTTTCATGGGTTTGCTATTCGCTCGCTAATTATTATAGTCACTTTCAATAAGAAACTGTGAGAAAGGAATTAGCACTTAAGCTTCAATAGCCCCGATTCACCTTTCTTATATAACCAGGTTGTCTACTTCGTCAGGATATAAAGCGGCGAGAAAAACGAAGATAAAACTTTTCTTTTTAATTAAGTCGATAATCTATAACTTACCTAACGCTGAATTAGTTGAGTAATAAAACATCGCGGTCGGGTAAACGGGCTCCCTTTGTGGCTTATTATTATTAGTTACTGTTTTTAATAAAAGCAAACATTGGCAGGACTGATTGTCGTGAATATTAATCTTATAGGCCTCAAATAAGTTGCCAAAAGTGACAGTTTTTGCGGCCTAAGTATACCTACCAACTAACAAATTAGATAATAAGAATTAATTACTCTGTGTTGTGTATCTTTTGTTATGTGTTACTAACATATATGGATGTACTCCGAAATAAATATATAAATTATTTAATTAAATTAATCAATATCGAAGTGACAATACCTATTGACAAAATAAAATTCATTACTGTGACTTCTAGGTAAACACTTCGCTCTCGTTGAGAAAATACTCCGATAATAACATATGAGCGCAAATATATACGTTTACATACCGAATGCGAAATATAGGTTTTAAATTTAGGTAAATGTGTTTATGTCACACCTAGCCATAAAGTGGCCTTTATCGCACGCTCCGCGCGCGAAAAAACCCGCTTCCTGGCCAGGGGGTGACATAAAATTTTGTACTTACCACGGGCGATAATAAAGAAAGCCTCACATCGCATATTTATCGCCCTTGCCTTCGGCTCGGGCGTAAAATACCTGCGATCTGAGACATTCTTTGTTTTATCGCCCTTGGTAAGTAATGTACTAAATCTAGCCCACCATCCGTGTCACTATATAGGTATAAATAGGTATATACCAACCTACGTACCATTACGTCCGTAGTCCGTACTTCCTACCGGTGTTTTCCCGAACATGAGACCTTTAATGTAGATCGATTGCTCGCCCCCGAAAACCCCTATATAGCAAATTTCATCAACATCGTTAGAGCCGTTTCCGAGATCCCCGTAATAAATATATATATACATATATATAAATAAAAATAAAAAATGGTTTACTTATGCTAAAGGCCCATCCACACGGGCCATTAATTGTCCTGTAGGCCTATAGCTCGTATTGTGCTCGAGAGTATGTCGGCGTATCTCGAGCTATCCGTTACTTTCTAACAGCACCAATCAGAAAATTGAGAATGTTGAGATACTCTCGAGCGCAACATGTGCTACATCAGGCGTTGCAAGCTATAAGATAGATAGAGATAGGGAGATGAATGATTTTGGTTTTATCCTATTTATCTATCTCGCTCTATCTATAGTATGCAATCAGTCAATCACACTGCAATCTCGTCCGTGAGGAAGCGCTTTCTCACTATAAGCCCAATTGTTTGCCACAGGTATGTAATAAAAACACACACGAAGATAACTCCATCTGCAATTAAAATTCAAGATATCGATAGTGGATAGGTATATCCAATATTGTCATTGGGTCAAATGTTCAAATACAACGGGCAGCCCCCGGACTTTAAAGACCCCACGAGCGACGCAGTACTTAGTTAACTTAAAAAATTGGAAATTTAAGTTGTAACCAGTGTTTTATTCGGCATACGATAAACAAATAATAATTGGGTTGCGAGGCGAAGCATCGATTCTTCACAGCCCCGCAATTAGAACAATGACAAAAAAATTATGAAGCGTGAAACTTAGCGGTCGAATATGATCGGAGTGACATACGATCGATCCGACACGACTACCAGAGGGGCTAAGATGATCGCGTATTATACTCGTATATGTCGGACATAGTATAGGATTCGTCCCTCTCGCACTTACATACTTGACAGTAAGGGACGAATGCTTTATGTCCGACATATAAGCGATTATCTTAGCCCCGCTGGAGCTCATTTCTCAAAACTACAAAGTACAAGCGGAAGTGTCTTTTCAATGCGTTTTAATAGAAAGAGTGTACTGTAGAATAGGCCAACTTTGCCCGCTTTTTTCTATAAAAACGTGAATTTCTCATGTTTTTTCTATGATAAGGCTTATGTGCCTTTTTTGGCCTAGGTACCTACCGTCTTCATTTTGATTTTTTGATGATATGCATCCGTTTATAAGAAGAAATCATTTTTAAATTATTTTATGGCAATATTCATCGCGGATAATGTTATCTGGACCTTTGCCAACAATGCCCATTTTGATTTTTGATTAAACTATAGCTCCTAAAGCTCCTATGCCGTTGAGTGAGACAAGGATCAGTCTTAGATTTTGGGTAATGATGGCGTTCCATGTAAACCTTTCGATCGTAGCAAAGAATATAGAAAACTAAGAACGCTAACTCTGTACATTGCTAGTTATCTCGCTTAAAACTTATTATCGTCGCTGGTACCTCGTAGTTCAACTTATTATTACAGATGGCGTTGTTTTCAATCTAAACTCGTGTTCTAGCGGCGAAACAGACGCAGCAGCGCTGCGGCGCAGGTGCTATCAGTAGTTTGTTCTTAGTATACACCAAATTTCGGCGCGCGAGTCCATTTTGTTTTGGTCGAGTGGTTCGAGTAGTTGATTTCAAATCCTGAGTACTCGGGTTCAAACCCTGTCTCCAGACTTTTGGATTTTTATTTTTTCTGTAGGTACGAAGTGTGCTTCTTTTTTTTAGTTACTATTACTGGTTATGGTTAGTGTTTTAAAATGAGTAAGTTTTTAATAATTTCGTAGGTAAACCCCTTCAAAAATTTATTTGCTAGAAAGCCTCATGTACTCACGACACGAGTACACTATACGAGTACCAAAAGTACCAATATAAGTTAGGTATGTAGTGGGACCGAATTATCGACCTGAAGCTTTCGATAATTCTAAATTAATTAATTAATAGTCAAGCCACAATTTTAAAATCATAAGCGTGCATTTTTCGTTGTGAATGATCTAATATAAGTACCTAATTATAATTAGTATGTAATTAGATAAGTCTACAAATATAAAAAGGTTATGCAGTCATATTACAAAAAGTAAGACATGTATAGATTGTGTTTTAACAGAATAAACATTAAAAAAGGCGCGAAATTCATAACTACGCCGCCCTCCCGGGCCGTCGAGGCGCCGCGCGCCGCACCGCCGGCGCACGGCGCACGGGAACGGGAACTAAGCGAGCGGTACCTCGCCTCCCGCCTGCCGCGCACGCGTTGCGGTCGTCTAATTCATTCCACATTTATATGTTTACGCGCGCAATACGCATATTACTTTTCTCAAAAATGGCCCGCAAACTGGACTTTAGTCGCTTCGCTACATATTGGAAGGTAAAGTGTATAGTTTAAGGTCAGATCCAAATTAAAAAGTAAAAAGCATTGCAGGCGAGTTGCAGTCGGCCTGCAATGTCACATATAAATTCCTTTATTTGTCGAGTTATGAACTTTTTAAAAAGTAGAAACTGTCATATAAAAGGAGGCACAGGTCGTATTCAGCCAATTCAGCTCGTATTTTTCTGTTAGAAACGCGACGTTTTTTTGTCTCGAATAATTTGCGTTAAAAAAAAATAAACGGCGGGAAAGCATGATGTTTTTGACGTTTTAAGGTTATGTTTTTCAAATCTTAATTAAATTTTTGTCGTATTTCCCCCATTTTTGAGAAATTACTTTAGATACTACGATACGAGTACCTACGAGTAATTACCTAGCATTCATTAATGGGCCAATTTTTTTGGCGTTGTAGTTTTTTTTTATTTCTTAGAATTGCATGAAAATTGGTAGGTTGGGAGAGCTCCTGATTCTGAACAATATGTGCGCGATTTCCTACACTGTCCCACAATTTTTTTCCATTGAGTGACAAAACGTATGAGATTTTCGTAACTCAGTGGAAAAAATGTATGGGAAAAAATGGATGGGAAAAAAATTTTTTTGACGCCTTGTTGTCATATTTTTTTTACTTGTACAAAATCAGGAGCTGTTCCAACATACCAATTTTCATGCAATTCTAAGAAATAAAAAAAACTACAACGCCAAAAAAATTGGCCCTAATAGTACATTACTGCAGAGGCCGTGAAGTAAGGGATTGCTGGACGACTGTACTAATTCAGGGGTAAGAATTTCAAATTTGGCATTTATTTTGAATTTTAAGCCAAAAAAGTTTTTTTTTGCGAAAAAACGTCATTTTACTCGATTTTGACTAATTCAGGGATAAGGATGTCAAATCTGACATTTATTTTAAATTTAAAGCAAAAAAAAAAAAATTTGCGAAAAATCGTCATTATACTCGATTACAACTAATTCAGGGGTAAGGATTTCAAATTTGACATTTATTTTGAATTTTAAGCCAAAAAATTTTTTTTTTTTTGCGAAAAAACGTCATTTTACTCGATTTTGACTAATTCAGGGATAAGGATGTCAAATCTGACGTTTATTTTAAATTTAAAGCAAAAAAAAATTTTTTTTGTGAAAAATCGTCATTAGACTCGATTTCGACTAATTCAGGGGTAAGAATTTCAAATTTGACATTTATTTTGAATTTTAAGCCAAAAAAAGTTTTTTTTTTGCGAAAAAAACGTCACTATAATTCAGTCAATCATCTTTATTGCAGACCAAAACGATCCATAGTTTGTTAGCATGTCTTACATAACTACTTATATACTAGGGTTAGGGTGACTAAAAGATAAACATGTCAATACACATTATACTCGATTTCGACTAATTCAGGGATAAGGATTTCAAATCTGACATTTATTTTGAATTTTAAGCAAAAAAAAAATATATTTTTTCAAAAAATCGTCATTATACTGGATTTCAACTAATTCAGGGATAAGGATTTCAAATCTGACATTTATATTGAATTTAAAGCAAAAAAAATATTTTTTTGCGAAAAATCGTCATTATACTCGATTTCAACTAATTCAGGGGTAAGGATTTCAAATTTGACATTTATTTTGAATTTTAAGCCAAAAAAAATTTTTTTTTTGCGAAAAAACGTCATTTTACTCAATTTTGACTAATTCAGGGATAAGGATGTCAAATCTGACATTTATTTTAAATTTAAAGCAAAAAAAAAAATTTTTTTTTGCGAAAAATCGTCATTATACTCGATTACAACTAATTCAGGGGTAAGAATTTCAAATTTGACATTTATTTTGAATTTCAAGACAAAAAAAAATTTTTTTTGCGAAAAACGTCATTTTACTCGATTTTGACTAATTCAGGGATAAGAATGTCAAATCTGACATTTATTTTAAATTTAAAGCAAAAAAAAAAATTTTTTTTGCGAAAAATCGTCATTATACTCGATTACAACTAATTCAGGGGTAAGGATTTCAAATTTGACATTTATTTTGAATTTTAAGACAAAAAAAATTTTTTTTACAAAAATTGTCATTATACTCGATTTCGACTAATTCAGGGGTAAGAATTTCATATTTGTCATTTTGAATTTTAAGCCAAAAAAATTTTTTTGTTGAGAGAAAACGTCATTTATGTCATTATACTCGGATTTCAAATTTTATATTTATTTGATTTTTAAGTAAAAAATGTTTTTTAAAAAAACGTTATTAAAATTCAAAATTAATATAAAATCTGAAATACTTACTCCTGCATTAGTCGAAATCGAGTATAATGACGTATTACACTAAAAAAAAACTTTTTTCACTTAAAATTCAAAATAAACATAATTTTTTAAATTCATGCCCCTGAATTAGTCGAAATCGAGTATAATGACGATTTTCGCAAAAAAAACAAATATTTTTTGGGTTAAAATTCAAAATAAATGTCAAATTTGAAATCCTTACCCCTGAATTAGTCGAAATCGAGTATAATGACGAATTAACGCAAAAAAAATATTTTTCTGGCTTAAAATTCAAAATAAATGTCAAATTTGAAATCCTTATCCCTGAATTAGTCGAAATCAAGTATAATGACGATCTTCACAAAAAAAAAATTTTTTTGGCTCAAAATTCAAAATCAATGTCAAATTTGAAATCCTTACCCCTGAATTAGTCGAAATCGAGTATAATGACGATTTTACGCAATAAAATCTTTTTTTGGCTTAAAATTCAAAATAAATGTCAGATTTGAAATCCTTACCCCTGAATTAGTCGAAATCGAGTATAATGACGTTTTTTCGCAAAAAAAAATATTTGGCTTAAAATTCAAAATAAATGTCAAATTTGAAATTCTTACCCCTGAATTAGTCGAAATCGAGTATAATGACGATTTTCGCAAAAAAAAAAATATTTTTTGGGTTGAAATTCAAAATAAATGTCAAATTTGAAATCCTTACCCCCGAATTAGTCGAAATCGAGTATAATGACGAATTAACGCAAAAAAATATTTTTCTGGCTTAAAATTCAAAATAGATGTCAAATTTGAAATCCTTATCCCTGAATTAGTCGTAATCAAGTATAATGACGATCTTAAAAAAAAAAATTTTTTTTGGCTCAAAATTCAAAATCAATGTCAAATTTGAAATCCTTACCCCTGAATTAGTCGAAATCGAGTATAATGACGATTTTACGCAATAAAATCTTTTTTTGGCTTAAAATTCAAAATAAATGTCAGATTTGAAATCCTTACCCCTGAATTAGTCGAAATCGAGTATAATGACGTTGTTTCGCAAAAAAAAAATATTTGGCTTAAAATTCAAAATAAATGTCAAATTTGAAATTCTTACCCCTGAATTAGTCGAAATCGAGTATAATGCCAATTTTTCGCAAAAAAATTTTTTTGGCTTAAACTTCAAATTAAATGTCAAATTTGAAATCCTTACCCCTGAATTAGTCGAAATCCGCTTTAGAGGTGAGACGTACTAGGCAAAACGCGTACTGAGTTTTGCGAGTACGCGTCCACAAAAAGATTAGATCCAAAGACTAGGTCCAAAGACGCGCTAAACCGACCCCGACCGAATACGAATAGCGCGGAACATTAAGTTAAGACCCTTAGACGTTTCGAGTCTTCAGAGTCGTCGTACGCCTAGTACTCGATACGCTAAAAGACGCGCGGGCGGGATCGCGTACTTACGCGTCCATGCCCAAACCTATTCCAAAAACCAATCCCGTAAATACGTCTCACCTCCGCTTTTAAAGCACACTATCCAACAACTTGAATCAAAAAAAGTCGTATCTTCATAGGGGCCTTACGGCACTTACGTCCTTTTATTTGAGCAAGACAGTTCTCAAACATCCTTACATCCATCTTGTTCAAACCAAAAATCGTTGAAAGTATTAATTAATGGGCACACTTTTTAAATAAACAATTTTTATTTATTTACGACTTTGACAGCTAATATTTCACCAATAATTGACTTGGATCGAAATCTTGTTTAATAACCTCTATTTCATTTTTAAATGTTAATCGATAAATATTCAACACGACAATGTGCATTGTAATATTTGAAATTATGTGGAGTGCCCCCTAATATATAATTTTTTCGTACTTTTACATCACCTTTGTAGTGGTTCATAATATAATGTCCTACCAAATTTCATAATTGTACTACTCATACTTACTTCTCAGACTAAATTGATTGTGACATACGGACGGACAGACAGACATGATGAAATTATAATATAAGGTTTCTGTTTTAGCCATGATGGCTACGGAACCCTAAAAACTAATATAATATATTTGATCCACCACTGGCTGGAGTGGCTGGTATGTGTCATTCACCAGTGTTGCCAATTCATACATAAAAGTAATAGAACAAACAAACAAGTTTAGTATTATTTAAATTCATAGTTAAAGTATAACACAAATAGGAATATCTTGGAATAGTAACCACTTCTAAGTAAAATAAGTTATACTATTAATAACGTAAATCTAAACGCAATTTATTCTTTCATCATGAATGTAGTTTATCCCAGAAGTTTACCCTTTTTCAATAGCCTGGCAACTTCATTACATGATTGTTAAAATGTGCGCCATCTGCCGGAATACAATACAGACACTTGGCCATGTAGTTCACGAAAACTTACGATCAGTTGAAGCAAATCAACTGTTAGAAAAGGGCTATTTTTTATTTTATTATTTTCGTGTTATATTGTGACACACTGTATCAAATTATATTTTATGCTTTATAATGTCTAAATATGTCGATTTAGAATGTTAAAATGCAACATTTTGGCGAAATCAACAATACGTTTTTCATTTTCAGCCTGGTAGCGTCATCTCGCTAGTGCTTTCTGACCTACTATGATACTTCCAAAGAGTTAGCGTTCTTAGCTTTCTAATATTCTTTGATCGTAGCTATGTAAATTCTTGCATAATATGGGTGGCCAATGTTGTATAGCACTTTTGTGCTTTTCCATACAAGCTGCATACATCGATTCAAAACTGCTAGAGTTGTCACTTTTGGATTAACTTGTTATATTATTAGGATTTTTGTTGTTGCCCGCGAAAAAACACCTCACATTTGATAAATTTTGGCCATTTCCTGAGTAAAGTTAAACACTTGTACGACTCACCTTGATATAACGTCATTAATATAACCTAGTTTGCAACACAAACTATATTATGGTCCTTCAAACCGGATATCTAGTAGTACAATACAATAGTAGGTGACGGACGGGACAAGCTACTTAAAAATATCTGTGACGCTCCAACGCCTTTAAAAACAAACTACCTAGTTTGTTTAGACCAGAATTATACTCGAATTGGTACTATCATCCTACGCATAGCTACGGTAGCCCAGTGGTTCAAGCATGCGGCTGTCAAGCGGCGGTCGTGGGCTCGTACCAAAGAGTTTTTCGGAACTTATGTACGGAATATCATTTCATATTTACTTTTCGGTGAAGGAAAACATCGAGAGGAAACCTGCATACATCCGCGAAGAAATTCAAAGTTGTATGTGAAGTCCCCAACCCGCTCTGGAGCAGCGTGGGGACTACTGCCCAGTGCCCAGTGCCCAATCCCTCTCATCTATGAGAGGAGGCCTGTACCCAGCAGTGGGACGTATATAGTAACTTGAAGTAATTTATTCACATTTTTTCTCAAGTACGAAGTCAACTTCGAGTTGTGTAAACAATTTATTCAAGACACGCAACTATGGAAGGCCAGACCTTGTGTGCCCAGACAATACCTGTGTTACATTTTTATTTGTATGATATTATCTATTCAATGCATAGTATGTATTATGATATGATTATGATTACATTAACATAATTATTTATTGAATCTTCTTATTTGTTTCCGCGATTACTATTATTAGTGACTGAAATTAATTATAAAATTCGTCTGCGGTTGTAGAGCGGTGGAACACCCGTCTGCTAAGAACATGAACATGTAAAAAAAAATGTTTAAACTATTGAATTAGTCTGTTTTATCATGATAGGAATGAAAAAGCATATGCTATTTGGCGGGTTTATTAGACAGAAAACCTTTTATGTAAGTAGGTAGGTACTATTAATTATTCTATGACCTCGATTAGTGTTAACCACGTTTAAACCAATCTTGTCTGCAGACGCAAACGTCTGTGGTTGTCGTGGAGGCGTTAAGGTGAAACGTCACGTACGATTTTCATTTAGGTACATAGTTGTCATACAATTTTTTGTTTTATTTTCACCACATTTTCACATAAGAATCCTGAGGGTGTTTATTAATTTATATTAGCCAATAAAAAAAATACACATTTTTTTGAAACTTTCAAGTATCATAACATTTTAAGATTTTTAACATACTAATTTACTTTTTATGGTTATTTGATTTACTATCCATATTCCATATAGTGACATCTTATCACTATTCATTCCGCATGCAAATTCCCTATTGGATTGGACCTGTGTTAGAAAACAACTAGATAAGTAAGGTGGTAAAGAAACAATTAGAATACTGTTAACTGATTTCTTTATTAGATATCGCCAGTACAGTATTATGGATGAATTTAAAAATGCACTGTTATTGTATCACTTCGAACATTATCGCCGAACACTTATTTGTACACAGGGCAACACACGAATGACTATAAATTTAAAAAATAATGTCAGCGCTATTTCTACTTTTCGTCTGGTGTGCGAGATTCTTTATACATTTAAAAAGTGTAGTTCTCGAAATACAATTCGGACCAACTTACGTTCCGTAGTAACAATCAATGACTCCATACTAATATTATAAATACGAAAGTGTGTCTGTCTGTCTGTTTGTTACCTCTTCACGCTTGATAATACTACCAAGAATATTCTCAAACGAATATCGAACAAAAAGTTCTATGTTCAGTCGCTTTTGTGGAAGAAAGGAGGCGAATGATTTAATTAAAATTATCGGCGACAAACCAAATGACTATTTCATTGCCGTTCATATGACTCCGCCTGGCGTCGCCATGGAAAACTTGTACTAGGTATGTGTAATTTTAAAACACATTTTTACATCACATAATGTGAAAGAGCTCAGTCAAATGTTACAAGAATCGCTTCAAATTATATTTCAAGAACTACACGGGGAAGTAATTCATTTGTTCTCCCATATCTAACTTTAGGCCTATCATTGAACCGAGACTTATTCTGATATGCAATAGGGTCGGATATCGCTTGGCATCGCAAGGGCCTATCATTGAAAACCGCGTATCGACATTTTGAGCGACATACGATCTTAAAGACGTGAGCGACTCGTTACGTAATATTTTAATATCTCTGAAGCTCACGGGAGTTTTCTGTGTAAGGTATAGATTAATTAGTTGTTGTTATTATTTTAATACAGTAACAAGCCGCAACGGTCGTTTTCCCACTCCCCCACCTTCCTTCTCTCACAATGTCTCAGTTCAATGGTAAACCCAAACTCTGATGTCAATTCAAACTTATTTCTATTCCGTAATCTATAGGTAGGTACTTCGCGAAAACCGTATACATAAGCAACATATAATACTGCTAACATAGTATTGTGACAAAAGTTATCAGAATATCACATATATATCTCTAAACTTGTAGCTGAGCATGTAACACCAAGCTCCGAAGTTGCAAAGTATAAGGATTGTAAAATAATAGATTCTCAATGCAGTACCAGGTTTCCAAAAAAGCTAATTTTCTGTATATTACAGATCTTTCGGAAATCCGGTATATTGAAAAAATCTGACGTTTCACAATGCTGGAAGATAACGTATAGTAACCAGCAAAAAAATATAGCACGTCGGTCTTTGGAAAGAGATCAATAGTTTTTTACTACGATTTCCGAACACTGGCGAACGTCCATCAATCATCTTATTTATTAATTGACGTTTCATACCAAATAAATACTGCACTTTATTAGTTCACGTCAAATCAACGACCTGTAAACTTTTGGATATATCTATAGTTTCTGACAAACGTCACATAGGTAGTGTGAGACAACTCACCTCTCTATGACGCCGAAATTAGCCGTCTCTTTCCAAATGTCGATGCGCAATACTTATAGCCAGGTATAGTTACCGGCAAACATCTTGAACCCAACCTTGAGTGCGCAGTAGCCGATTTACGTACAAATCACGCTACTGCGCAGGTAAGGTTAGGTTCAAGATGTTTGCCGGCAACTGTACTGTAAGTTATGGGTGAAGTCCGTGCGCAAATAAAACAATCTTCGAGTTTGTATTTGTCTCTCGCTTGTCCTTACTCGTTCTTATACCAAAACTGACAATTTCATCCGAAACCGAAGACTGTTTAAGAGCTCACTGACAGGATTCACTGCAATCACCGAAGCTTGATACCTATAACAGCTATAAATTTTCCCGAGATGACAGTTGTGTTTCAAGTTTCGATGAAAATAGTGTTATAGTGAATGTTTGATCAGATGGCCTATTATGGTCACGATTATCAAGTCTCAAGGTCAATGGTCAGTTTTGTCAATGTGAAATTTTTATTTGATTAATGTAACCATCTTAATCCCGCAGGACGAGTTTAAAGTTGAACGGAAGTGGGCGGCCTTGTCCATATACAAACAACGAGGTATGTTGTAAGTGATGAACAAACAGCCTACAGCTATTGGGCTCAACACTTTCGCTGTCCTGATTAAGTTTTTGTTGCCGTTAAAACAGATGAAAAAATAAAATAAAAACCTACGAGATAATCGCTTCGATCTTGAAACACACCAAAGAAAAAATAGAAACCTACTTATATTACAAGTTTCATTTGTTTTCGAGTTCAGAACACTTGAAACGTAGAACTAGAATAGATAAATAGTTTTCTATGCAAGTCTGCATACATTCCTACTATGTTAATGTTACACATCGGTTCTATTGAATGGATAAATGAGAACTTTTCTAAGATATTTAATTAGTATAAGTGGGCTTCCTATCTAAGCTACAAATTACATTGATAAATACCATCATACACGCTATTTTCTAACGCTAAGTAACCAACATATCACATCCATAGATTCAACCATAGCCGCATATTGGAAAGACATCATTTACATATTCGTGACGACTACGTACCTATGTCATAGGTACTAGTCGCTTTTGACACTGGTTATTATGATGAAACTGTGCTCGCCTCTCGCTCTAGTCATACTCGTAAATAATAAGTACCAAACCAACGGGGCACAGCACACACAAGGGGAAGGGGGCCACACGGCTCGTTGAAATAATAAATATTTGATAAAACACGATAAATTTTGCATACAAAGATTTTCCGAAAATAAAAAACATATAAAATTTCATAGAACTGCAATAAAAATCAAAGCTTCCCTCGACGGACAACGGCCACACTCACATACACACTCCTCGAAAAGAATATCTAAAATTACATCACTCAATATTAGGATTAGAATCTCGAGTCACTTTCACTGAGGGGCGGGTTTCGTTTACCACTGCGGGGTAATTTATACCGTACTTTTAACACCGCGGGGTAAATTATACTGCACCGTTAACACTGCAGGGTGCGTTATACTGCACCCTAGACACCGCATAGCATTTTCTAATCATTAACCTTACGGGTATGTTGTACTACACTCTATAAACACCGCGAGGTATGTCTTACTGCGGAGTCAGTAGTGGCACTTTTTAACACTGCGGGGTAAGTTGCACCACACACTTAACACCGTTGGGTACCGCAACGTTACCCGTAGGTACCGGGTGTTGTGCCGTGCCATTACCACTGCGGGTTGGACGGCAGATAGTCGGGCGCGGGCGGCGCGGTGGGCGGCGCGGGGGCGGGCGGGTAACCCGCGTAGCCCGGGTACGCGCCGTAGCCGTAGTACGCAGAGTTGGGGTACGCGCCGTAACCCATACCGTAACCTGAAACGGAGCTTATATTGGATCAAATGTATCTTTACAGAACTTGTATATTAAAAGACGTGGGAAGCCTGGTTTGATGAATTAGCAAACGTCAAATCGGAACCAGAGCTTCTGACGTCAACCAATACAGCAATATATTTGGAAGATCGTGCAGTTCCCGCATAGGTCTATACGGTGTACACAAACTACACAGCAATCTTAAATCGTCTGCAATAGACGTAAAGGCCTATAATGATGATTCTCGAATCGCTGAAATCGAATAAAAATATAATATGAATTGGATTAGTAGTCAATTGGGTCCCACTTTTACAAAGGCCTGGTGAAAGCCCGCACTATACATTTACATATACATAGTAGGCGTGAAAACATGCTGAATACATTGCGTTTTGTTTATATCATTAGCGCGGGGCAGTGCTGCGACTTCAAATAAACGCGTAGCATGATACATCTAAATTCATAAATATAAGTAACATTACGCGTACCTATGGCAGCTAATTCTTCTTTATAATAAAATAGGAGTCACAAGTGCTGAAAGAATTAACCACGCCGATTAAACCATGTAACTAGCCACTAACCTGGATATTGTGCATAAGCCGCATCCGGCGGTTGCCCCGGCGCGGGATACGGCTGTCCTGGCTTACTACCATCTGGCATCGGCGTTCCCATCATTGGACTCTCGTTCATATTCATCGGCGCCGCCGTAGCCGGCCCATGCCCCATAGCCTCGTGCGACATCCCCGGCACAGGATGCCCCATACTACTCGGTGCCGTATTATGCATAGGATCGCTCCGCTTTGCGTTGCCCGGAGAACCGAGCAGACTAGACACACTATGAGACATGCCCGAGTTGAAAGGCCTGTCGCTCTGAGATTCCGAACCCTCCTTGTTGGGAGACTTTTTCTTCTTCGACTTAGAACTCGACTTTTCATCGCTTCCCGGGGAATAAGACTGCGTTATATCGTCTAAATTTTTACGGAAATCTGGCATGCCTTCTTTATTCAGAACGCTGGCGGTTCTCTCCAGTATGCTCAAGCTAGATTCCTTTTGAGGTCTACTACCAAGTCTTTGATGCCTGTAGTTTTTCAGTAAGTTTATTTTCCTCTCTGTACTATCCATCATTGGGGCGTTGTCTATGTGGGATGTTCTAGAATCATCATTGGAATGAGTATCATTTGTGTCCGAAGATTTTGTTTCTAGAGCCTCCTCTGGCGGCAGTTTTTCATCTGTCGTTAAAACGATAGGCCCAGACTTTTTTTCTCGACTATTGGCACTTTTCTTTTGTCTATCAGAGCTCGTTGAGGACTTTGAATCTTCAGAGTGTTCCGAGTTGTCTTGAGTTGTTTTGATTTGTTTTGTTTTATTTTGTTGTTGTTCACTAGCCATTGGTTTCCTAGTCACCTCCGTTTCTTCGTCATCACTGTCTAGAATTTGAGTTTCATCGTCAGACCCTAGTTTAGTTGGAGGATTAGAATCGCTATTTTCATTATCAGATCGCTTTGTCTCGCGTCTAATTTTCGTAATGCTAAGTGAGCCTGGGAGATTAGGTCTCAGTATCCGGCCCGGATGTGGCGGTAGTCTATGTCGCATAGCACCATACGATCTCATTTCTCCTAACCGGTTTCTGATGTCTGCAATCTTCTGTCCGGGCAGAAAAGGCCTGGTGATTTTGTTGTGGCCTATTATAGAAGGCCTCGTCATCACCCGCTGGTAGGCGGGTCTGGGCCCACTTTTGGAGGTTATTGTGATAGCGGAGTTGTTCTTCAGAGAGCCTGGTATACTTCCTGGACGGCTGCCCAAAACTGTAACAAAACATATTATAAAACATCGCTTTGATATACCCTGCAAAATGGTACTTATACACTGGTGGTCACTACTTTTAGGCCTGTTATGTTTAACTCGTAGTGCATCGCACGTTTACGAACATATGGCTTGTTGTACCGGTCGTTAACGTGACATCAGTATCTAAGCAGCACCTACTAGCGGCTTCAGAACTTTTAAGTCCAGTTGCCAACTCAATTGCCCCAGGCCTAATCCCGAATAATCCCTGTACCACTTCTAGGGACTAGGTAGCAATTGGACAAAGGGCTACTTCAACATGCAAAAAGTGTAACATTAACGCGTTGTCCTACGTGGACGAATTAAACGCGAATGCGAAGCGAAAAAATAGTCGATAACCATTGAAGTGTCCTACGTGAGCGAACCGCTTCGCGCCGCATTCGTGTATCACCGCGTCTCTTCGCTTCGCTTCGCGTTCACCCACGTTCGACAACGCGTAAGCACACCTGTGACACGCGAAGGAACGTAAGCGTGGGTAAGTATGTGTGCGTGCGCTGTCGGTACACGCGTCAATCGTTTGCGCGGGTGCGTAGCGCATGGCGCGGACGAATCGCGAGGCGCGATGGCCACCGATCGGCACCAGGCGGGCGTCTCAGGGACGAGGTAACTGACCTCTGTGCGGGGGGGTTCGTGTCCATTCTGTATGTTATATAATTATACTATGCTGTGGCGTAAGGTAAGGAGAGGGAGTATACTTACTCTTCTTCCCAATAGGGCTGCTATCCTTGCTGTCGGCGCCTTTCTGCCCCAAGCCTTTGAATGATGTCTTGATGGCGATGATCTTTCCCGATTCTAGCTGCATATAGATGCCCTTAGGTGACTTGAGCACCATCACCCGCTGACCGGCCTTCAGGACGATGTTCGTCTTTTCAGCCGAGTTGGTTGGTATCACCACATCTGTTAAGAAAGTATCGTATCATAAATTGTATATTCATTCAATTATACTTGACTGACAGAATTAATAAAATGACTATCGTAATAAAATAAAATGCAGGTCAGTCGCAGTGTGATGTGACAGAAGTGAGGTTTCTATGGCACGAGTAAAACTGTAATGACCTTCGCCATTACCTTACGACACCGCTCCAAGTGTAGTTGCAGTATGCCAATGCCACACCGACGCGGCGCGTCTAATGTCCACGATTTTTTTCTCAAACATGCACGGTTGCTAAAGTTGAACTTATGTCACGATAATATACTGCTAAACCCATCGTTTCCGGGCGTCGCCGTCGCGATTAACAGGTCCGTAATGGAATAGGTATGTATAGGAAATTACCGACGTGTTCAGACATTACTGATTTATTATAATGTCTTTTAGATTTTTGTAACATTTTTCATGTCTTCGATTTTTCAAAAAACCACTATATATAGCACTGCACGGGAACAGGGATTGCCTGTCTCTAATTAGTAGACGTCCCAGCTTACGCTGGGCTGTCTACATATAACATATTCGGCAGACAATCCCTTCCTTCCCGGTGTGTGTGTGCCCTATCCACAGAAATATATCAAGATAGAAGGAAAGAGTGTACGTACCTCGCGTGGCGAAATTACGTACCGGGGACACAACTGCTCGCCGCAAACTTCAGTGTGCTCCCGATCGCGTTATGCGTGCGACGGCAGGTGTTAAAAACAAAATGGTTTGTTGCGCAATAATTAATTGTTCAAACACTTCCAAGAAAGGTGGAGCTGTTAATCGAGGTATTTCCTTTCATTGGTAAGTACAATTTGTCCTTAAATATCTGTTAATAATTAAAAAACTAAATATTTTATTATTTTCATCATAACGGTAGCGGGCGATTGTGTGCCAACGCTAGCTTTCCATTGCGGCTTTAATTTGACGAGCCAGACTTGGCGTGCGTTCAAAACCAGCAATGTAAAAATAAGCTATTCAAACTGTCGAGTCACGTTCAAGGTCGATAGTCATTTTTTCTGTCAAAACTAAAGAATAGTGCTGTGCACTGCGATTTTCTTACTCGATTATTAAAATTGAATTTGAAAACAGACGAAATAATAATTACGTTCTTATATTATTATGCAGCTATATAATGTACGTAGTGCAAAACAAATATTATTAATCGCTTTCCTCTTAGCTTCTAATATTTCTTCGCGGGACTTCTTTGATTTTTCCATGGTCTGTAACAAAGAATATATAAAAAACCGGCCAAGTGCGGGTCAGACTCGCGCACGAAGGGTTCCGTACCATTATCTATAAAAACGGCAATAAAAATTATATCTTTTGTATTGGAGCCCCCATAAATATTTATTTTATTCTTATGCATATTAAATTAATATGTATTTGTTGTTATAGCGGCATCAGAAAAACATCATCTGTGAAAATTTCAACTGTCTATCACTTTTCATGAGATACAGTCTGGTGACAAACGGACGGACAGCGGAGTCTTAGTAATATGGTCCCGTTTTACCCTTAGGGTACGGAACCCTGAAAATGGTACACGTTTATAGGTACTTAGTTAATAACTGGAGCGGCTAATATGTACAAATTACTAAAATGTAACGCAATTTATTGGTTATTAGGTAGGTACCTACCTATATTTATATTTTTCGATTTAAATTCTGAGCTTACTCATTTCCTCTGTCAAAACATTTCTTCTGTCGAAAATAATAATCATTTCCTCTGTCGGTTCTTATCGATATTTTAAATCGATGCATAGAATCGGTGCCGAGTTCTAATACTTCTAATCGATCCTTTTGAATCGTTTTCGCGCGGCTTATGTTTCTCATCACTAAATTACGCTCGTGACGTCAAAGTACCTACGCAAAATGTTACACGCTCGGTCTCCCTACAAATTGCCGAACTCTTTCCTTCTATCTTGATATATTTCTGTGGCCCTATCCGTTATAGAATTGAATTACCTGCTGATTGCGAATGCAGGTTGCGTCACGTCATACGTCATTATTGTACAGACATGTAAAGCTTAAAGGCTTGTTCACATAGCGTGCGGTGCGCCGCGCATCGCGACCGATGCGCGCTGGAATGTATGAAAACGACCCAATCACGTCGCGCGGCCTGTGTGGCGTGGCTAACCTGTTACCGTACGTTCCGGTGCGCAGCAGTCGCGCACTCAACGCGTCGCGCGTGCTGTGTAACCAATCCTTTAATTGATTTAGAGGCGTATATAGAAGGGGGGGAGGGAGGCCCACGCCAGGGCATCAGTTCACAGTCCCGACTCCGTCTGCTTCATCGTATCGGCCATACCATTTCAGGGGTAAGCCCTCCACCCCTGAAAAATCCAAAATACGCCAATGCGCAGTGTGCTGTGATATTTACCGAGCGGCAGGGTCATCTCCTGCGCGGTCATGCCCTGGCGGCGCCACACGTCGGCCGGGATCCAGCGCGCGCCGTGCTGCATGGGCCGCACCGAGGCCACGGGCCGCTGCACCACGCTCCCGTCCGCTGTCCGGACCGTTCTGTACGCTGTCGTTGGCTTCGGCGCTAAAGCTGCCTTCTTTTCCAGTTCGTAGCTGTGTATGAAACAAAACGTTAATAATCATCTCTGAATCATTTTACTACGTTAAAGGTGAAAAGATTATTAACAGGTTAGAAAGACTGTAGAGTATAGAACGTTTATAGAGACGTGGTGAGAACACAATGAGGCACCTATTTTATCATCTTTAGAGAGAATAATATGGGTTGTGCAATGAACTCGGAACAAAATATTACCATTCTGATCCTTCATCCGGAGATGGTGGAGGGTGAGTTAGTGTTAGAAACCGCCCCCCATTTTTAATAAGTTAAGGATTAGTACCCGATTCGTCGACTCCTAGACAAAGTAGATCATAACATACCCTCTCTTAGCCAATCTCTTCTCAGCACTAGACAGCTTCTTCTCCTTCCTATCAACGAGCAGTGACTCGTGCTGGAAAGGCTCCTTGCTCAGCAACCCGCTATGGTACTGTATGATGCCCTGCATCAGCACGTCCAGGTACTTGTCTTTGTGCTCGGACAGGTCTTTCGGTGCCGATTCCTGCAACAAGTTTAGGGTCATCATCAGCCTATATATGTCCCACTGCTGGGCACAGGCCTCTCATAGATGAGGGGGATTGGGCAGTAGGCTGTACGCTGTGTAATAGTACGCTGGCCCAGAGCCGGTTGGGGACTTCACATGCAACTTTGAATTTCTTCGCAGATGTATGCAGATTTCCTTGCGATGTTTTCCTTCACCGAAAAGCTAACAATAAATATAAAATGATATTCCGTACATAAGTTCCGAAAAACTCATTGGTACGAGCCGGGATTCGGACCCACGACCGCCACTTGACAGCCGGACGCTTGAACCACTAGGCTACCGTAGTTTAGGGTGAGATATGTTAATATTCTAATTAGGTAAGGGAATATCAGAACGCCTAATTTCATTACCATCATTCATGATGAAGATTCTGTAAGGTTTTATGATATTCCTGGTTATTTGGTAGAGGGCGGGAGGGTGCCTTTCAAACAACGGAGTATACTCATCAAATGTACTGGAAAATTCACCATAACTGCTGCAAAAGAAATTAGGCGTCTGAAACGCTCTGATAATTCACACAGAACTTATTTTGAACCCGGGAAGGAGCACAACTTTCTGCCATGTCGTGTCATGCGCTACATAGCGAACCCTGTCTCACTCGCTTTTTATTAATTAACTAACGCGTTAGAAGACATTATAACGTCGCGAAATGAATAGGTGGGTCATAAACACTTGCAAAAACAAAAGTCGTCTCTCCTGTGGTCAATAGTTAACGGCTTATGAGCATGTAAGTTATAATTTTATTACATGGATTTATAGAACCGGAGACGCCGTTTACGCGGGTTACTAGACCAATCCAAAATTAAGCTTTTTAGTCCTTAACTTTTGATATGTCCACAGGAAAGACGCGAACCTAAATCTGTTTACGACCAGTAATCTATATTCTATTATTTCGACACTAACTATATGTTATGACTTCGGTAAGATAGACGACATTGAAATTTAATTGCATACACAACACGTACCCGGTAATTTCTAAATAAACGTCCGTGCAATATCTCGCAATAGTTATAATTTACCATACAATCTTGCCAATCAGAACTAAATACAACCCAAATTAGAGACGCCTAGTGTGACTAATTTTAAATTCAGACAGACGAATAAGAAATAAAAAGAACTTCACGGTACAATTGCGTACTTAGATCAGAAGTTGCAGAGACCTTTATATTTTTACATTGGTAAATTTCGTAGTATGAAATAAAAGAAAGTAATGCACCGAGGACATTTCAAAATAAATAATAATAATTCCATGAATGAGGCCATCCGTAGCAGAACCAAAGTAACCGATATAGCCTTTCGAATCGCTAAACTTAAGTGGCAGTGGGCGGGGCACATTGCACGTAGAACCGATGGCCGTTGGGGCCGAAAGGTTCTCGAGTGGCGACCACGGACCGGAAGGCGCAGCGTGGGTAGACCCCCCACAAGGTGGACTGATGACCTGGTAAAGGTCGCGGGATTCCGCTGGATGCGGGTGGCGCAAGACCGGTCATTGTGGCACTCTTTGGGGGAGGCCTATGTCCAGCAGTGGACGTCTTTCGGCTGATATGATGATGATGATGATGAATTCCATGAATTGTTGCTAAATTGTTTAGTATGTATTACGTTACGAGTATCTCAATTATTATCAATTTATTGGAATTCCGAATTATGAGTGCAATATGGTTCTCCGAGATGATGATGATTCAGCAAAAAACGTTAAGCAATAATGTATTAATAATTAAAAATATTTGGGCGACCGAGCTTTGCTCGGCGTTTTCCCGGGCATGAGACCTAACGATTGCTCGACCCCGAAAACCCCCACATACCAAATTTCATCAAAATCGTAAGAGCCGTTTCTGATATCCCCGAAATAAATATATATACAAGAATTGCTCGTTTAAAGATATAAAGATAAGATAAGATGTCTGGCCAGTTCAGTAAACTCGGCTCTAGCACGTAGTAGCTTACCTTTTCGTCATTGTCGAAGCAGAGGTTAGTGATTTCCTTCATAGAGAGGACAGCATCGGGATTACACTCGTCGACGACTCTGTCGGCCATGCCTTGCTTGTTGATCTGTCGATCGTATATCTTCTTCTCCAAACACCAGTCCATCACGAATCGGTAAACGAAGCATGGCTTTTTCTGGCCGTATCTGACATACAAGTATATATTTTTTAATATATCTTAAAGGGAAGAATAACATATGTAGAGTATTGTAGACCAAGAGGGAAAAGCTCTGATGCAAGTAAACTGAGAACATGATTAAAACGGCTGACGCCTTACCGTAATCATCTTAAAGCTGCGAACACACCGCTGCTTTAAATACGGTGACGGTACGTAATCGCAGTGACGTGCCTCATTCGTGACGTTTTCAACTCGTTAGCCTATGCCCCTAGCAGTGGCGGCGCGTCAAAAATATTCTTAGAAAAGCCGGAAATAATTTGCCTTTCTTATACTTCATGAGCCGTAGTAAAAGAACTGCACTGGCTGAAAATTAGGTAAGCCGGTGGGAATCGAGTTGTATGGACGCTCCGCCACTGGCCCCTAGTCATGGCGTTAACGCATAGTTAAGCAGCGGTGTGATCGGACCTTAACTTGGGCGGGTAATTATTTGGAAAAGCATCCGAACACTCGACCTTACAGCTACAGTGGCTTCATTGGTAGTTTACAATATTACAAATAAATAGAATTAAAAATAAAAACGAAGCACTATAGTTTTTAACTAAGGCGAAATGTGGTACAGTCACCAGCACCAATACTCGTTCTTACGGCCCTCTGGATTCAATAAAAAAGGAAGTCGATAAACTCAAAGCTGAGGAGAAAACTGAAGCAAAATCCGAATCAGATGGCGAAGTCAAAATCGCTGATTTAGATACAAAGATGAAGGTAAAAAGATTACAGAAATTTCTAGTCTAGCAAAGAGTCGTGTCAGATATTTATGCCGCCTTTGTTTTGCCAGATATTTGCTGGTGACTGTACAAATTAGATATGGAAGTACTTTACTTATACGACTGATCACAATTTCGACAGTCTGATTTCCATACCTGTAAACTCGACACACGGCTTGCGTGTCATGGCAAGGGTTCCAACTGGCATCGAACACTATGACGCGGTTGGCGCCCACTAAGTTAATTCCCAGCGAGCCAGCACGCGTTGATACGAGGAACAGGTAGATGTGAGGATTTGCGTTGAACTCGTTTATCAGCTTCTCTCGTTCTAACGCGTGCGTGGATCCGTCTAGGCCTGAAATTGCAATACTTTATGAATGGCATGCTCCGTACGTAAGCAAGCGAAAGAAAGAATGCTGTTTTGTTGGCATGGATATTGACAGGTAAATAACGCTTATTGAGAAGTATATAATATAAGATTTCAAAAAGTAATTTTGGAAACAACAAGCTCTTTAATTTTACTGGAGTCAACTTAAGGTGATGTGTACGATACTACTTACGATAGTAATTAGTGTTCCTCTCCCACAAACAGTTCGTGCCCGGAATGTAATTCTTCTCTAAAAAGTCTTCAATTAGATTCAAAGTGAATAAACTCTGACTGAAAAGCAGTATTCTATCTCCCATCTTTATACTCTCATTTAGCAGATAGAAGAAAAGCTCCATCTTCGAGGAATTCTCTATAATGCCAGGGATGTAGTCTTTTAACAATTCAGCAGCCCAGTCGTAAGTTACTTCTTCTGCTTTCTTCACTAAAGCTAACTCTTCTTCCCTGTTCAATTTTTCTTCTTTTTCACTATCCTCGGATTCAGAGTCATCTTTCTCTTTGGAAGTTTTTCTGTCTTTCCTTCCTTTCGCCAGTCTGGGTCGGCCCCTCGGTCTCGGCTTATCTGGCTTCTTGCTTTCTTTGCCTTTACCTTTCTGTTTGGTTTTCTTACCAGTTTCTTCTTCGGATTCAGAAGCGTCACTCCTGATCACGTTTGATTTCTTCGTTTTCTGCTTTTTATCCTGAGGTTTCTTTGTGTTATCTTTTGCTAGACTAGAAATTTCTTTAACCTTTTTGCCTTCATCTTTGACAATCATCTTTGTATCTAAATCAGCGATTTTGACTTCGCCATCTGATTCGGATTTTGTCTCAGTTTTCTCCTCAGCTTTGAGTTTATCGACTTCCGTTTTGATTGAATCCAGGGGCCAAGATGTGAGTGGGCTGCCAGAGCTATTGCTTCCAAGCGGCGGCTTGGTTTCAAGCGTTGGATATGAGGAGAAGGGATAGTTTCCATTTGTGTTATCTGCTTGGTTAGGGAAACCTGCCATGTCTGTTTGGTTATAATTATAACCTGGATTCCCGTACGGTGCGGTTGTATTTGGCCTTGTTTCGTTCTTGACTTCGCCTGGTTGGAAGGAATGAGGTTCGCTTTTAATTTGTCCTTGACCTTGGGCTGGAGTAGATGGCACATCATTCGAATAACCCATGTACGGATTTACATTTGCGAATTGGTTTTTCTGGACTGGTTTGACGTCATTGGACGGGAATCCTTGAGTATTGCCAGGTTCAGATTTGATTGCCTGTGGTTCTTCTTTTGGCGGTATGTTGTTGGGATAGCCGGGGAAGTTTGTTCGGTTCTCGTACTGGTTGTACGGTGGAGCTGGGTTATTTCCATAAGGAGCTTCGCTGTTAGAGTATGGCGACGGATAAGGCTGGTTGGGGTAGCCTGGAGGGGGCTGGTTATTAGGGTACGGAGGCCCTGGTGGGGGCTGATTGTTAGGGTACGGAGGCCCTGGTGGGGGTTGGTTGTTGGGATACGAAGATCCTGGAGGGCCGTTGGGATTATACTCTGGAAATCCAGGGGCGTTCGGATAAGAGCCATGGTATGGCGGTCGGGGTTGATTTCCAAAACTAGTACCGGGTTGTTCCTGGTTGTTTGTATAAGGTTGTAAAGAATTATTGGGGTACGGCTGCTGCTCATTTGAAGTCGGAGTATAGTTAGGCGGATATTGTTGATTATTGAAATCAGGCGGAGGGTTCCCTCGGTATTCTTGCGGGGGACCATTAGGATACTGTGTGTTATTATAATACGCGGGATTGCCGTAATAATTGCCGTTGCCCCAGTAATTCTGGTTATATCCTGGATTATTCATATCAGGATTATTTTGAGGGAACTGGTTAGGGTAGTTGCCGTCGTACGGAGTTTGCTGGGGGTAGTAGTTGCCAGGGTAGTTTTGGTTGTAGCCTTGGTTAGGAGGGTAGTATCCACTACCGGGTCCGGGTCCCTGGTTCTGGTAGTTGTAAGGGGGGTAGGATCCCGCTGGCTGGTCGGGTCTGTAGGGTTGTGGCGGGCCGTAAGGTCCGTTAGGGGGGTAGGTCGAGTTTTCGTAGGGGGGTGCGTCAGGGCGTGTCGCAGGAGTGGTTGTGTTTGGAGGTATTGTTGCAGCTGGCTTCTTAGGGGCACCCTGTGAACAACGTTTTTATTAAAGTGTGAGTAAAATGAAAATAATGATGCTATTGATTAGTGCTTGTTACTTAATACAGATAAATTATTTTAGAATCATTGAAGGCTTATCTCATTATAACTTAATCATTACCCTCGGCTTGCCAGGCTTCCTAGGCTGATTCTTGCCATTTTTCGCCCGCCCCGCCTTCGTGACTCCCCCAAGCTCTTCTAAATCCAAATCCTCTTCTATGGCAGCGTTGGCTTCACTCCTCTTCTTCAGAAAGTTGTACAGGACGTCGGGATGATTCCAGATCTGAAGCAACATGCCCATAATAATAATAATAATAAGAGTCTCGACCAACACCTCAAGAGACTCTCGCTAGATGGCTGGGTCAAGGGCCAGATTCAGAAGGCGGTACTCCTGGACACGGCGCGGATAGTCAGGAGGTTCCTCTCTCTGACGCTCTAACCACCGGTAGCTTAGGCCCTGCCTCGCTGCCGGCGGCACCCTAGGTTAGGTTTTTATAATATTTTTATGTTTTGTAAGTGTATTTTTATATTTTACTTTTTATAGAGATATTATAACAACCTAGCCTAAGTTTTAAAATGAATAAAGAGATAATAATAATAAAAATGCTTTATTGTGCACTACTGGAAAATGACGCCCATGTGACGAAACTAGATTTATATCATCCATTATATATTATGATGTTATTTTTTTATCTATAAAATACTGCCATAGTATAATGTATGGCGCATTCATTTGTTTCTTGCGAATTGTTATTTGCTAGTACTTCATAGATAAAAACAGAGTAAAGTAAAGTTACACATTCAGCTTAGTTAAACTACTAAACCTATGATGTGCTAATAACAATGGTTTAAGTTAAACATATTTAAAAAAACTGTTTACTTATTTTGAATTCTTGGCAATTTGTACACCTTGTCTGTATAGCTAACTCATGATTTTAGCTCGAAACGCACTGACAGGGGTGGCGGCGCGGTGCGGAGGCGGTACCGGTTGTAATATTCGAACTAATATGAAAGGGTCCGCACAGAACGCTTTTTTCCCGACCGGTTTTCTGTGCGGACCCTCCTTCCTCCTTCGTTCAAATATTACAACCGGTACCGCCTCCGCACCGCGACGCCCCGCCCCGCTACCGCTGTCAGTGCGTTTCGAGCTTTAACGACTTTCAAGAACGGTAATATTTGAGAGCGAGAGCACTCATTTTACAATTGACCGTCGTTGTGTTCCAACTCGAATGAGCAGCAAAAAGTTCCAGCACAAATACTCCCTTCGCTCCCAGCACAAAATAAAAAATATACAGAAGGTCCGTTCCCGCCGTTCTTGAAAATACATACCTAAACTTGCCCGACTCACAGGGTTGCTTCTGTATTGATTCTGAATTTTAAAAAGGAGTAGGTATAATAAAAATTCTTCAACATGACATTTAAATATGAACCAGCGTATCTTGGTACAAAACCGGCCAAGTGCGAGTCGGACTTCGCACATTTAGGGTTCCGAATCAACCTCAAAAATATGATTTATCAATATATTAGTATCTGTTGTTAAAATACACGTAATATTGAACATTGTCACCAAATTTCAAGTTCATAGGTCAATGAGAAGTCTAAAAATTCTTCGGAACAAATTTTGTGACAGACGACGGACGGACGTCTGGGCGACACCAATAGGGTTCCGTTTCGGGTACGGAACCCTAATAAATTGATGCGTGACCCGCTGCGAGTTGTGACTTGTGACCGGCGGCGGTCGAGAGCGCCAACAAAGAATATAAGTGCCTATAATTAATTCGGTACCTACTTAACTAGACCATAGTACTTAAGGCGATATATCGATTGAAAGAGACACCCTTTGTTTTTCGCTCGCGACAAAACGGGATGCAACCCTCTCCGAGAAATGGCTTTTTAGACAAATTTCGTATATCTGACTGTGTGCAGGTTTATTAAATTTCCTCTTGTCAGTACCTAGATGAGGTAAAATACAATCATATTAACTTAATCGTGTCTTTTAATAATGCGTTGTTTTAGTAGGCTGAGGAAAAAAAGGAAAATATAGACTCGACTTTTGATTTATTTTCTATCGAGAAAATTTTAAGCAATCATGTTTCGCTATTGTCAGTACCACAATCATATAGTCAAGAATCATATATCTGAAAATCAGCCCCTACTGTTTGCTAGTCTGGGCAGGACAGCGTTTCAAAGTCTCCAAATTTCTCAGTGTAGCGCCTTACCAGCGAACGATAAGATGAATGTGTAATGGTTGATCGTCGTTATCAAAGCGGCTAGTTTCAAAAAATTACCTACCTACCTAGGTATTGTAACTACCAAAATGAGAAAACCGTTTTATTTACCTTTCAATATCGTTTGAAAATTTGAAGAAAGTGTAGGCACAGTTTTATGTTGTATTTAAACAATAAAATACATTCCAACTGTAATAATATCGGTTATTCACTTTGTCGTACGTGACACAAAGTACCTACGTAGCGGCGGGGACGTCAAGTGATCAACGCGCGCACAACTAGCACTCGCGACGCGACAGTGACAGTCGCGACTAAGCTCGTCCGAAATCAACCGAGAATGCCTGTAAATGTTACGTCTGTGTGCGTGCGGCGAAAATGGCACTTTGTACTGAGCGGACTCTCTGCTCCGGCGCGCGCCGCCGCTATTTACTTTGTGCTCCCAGTAACTTTACTGGTAAAACGTACCTTGCAGCAAATAGCGAAAGCCTTCAAAGGGTTCGGCACAGACGTGGAGCGGACCACTTCATTCATAAATCGGTCGTACAGCTTCCTTTGCAACGGCGTCATGCGCACCAACAGGACGTATTCTTCCTTCTGGGGCAATGTCGACTGTAGTACTGCATGCGACCGTCTGCGGGAAAACAATCAACATATTACAAAATTATCACAGAAAACCTCCATAAATACTTATATTGTTATATATAATAGTGTTACAAATAATAAACTGGTATTATCGATTATTTTTCATCAAACCTTGTACTGCAGTTATCAGCTTTGCCCACTGCTTTTTAGGGTTCCGTACCCGAAGGGTCAAAACAGAACCCTATTGGTGACGCCCAGACGTCCGTCCGACCGTCCATCGTCTGTCACACAGGTTTTACAGCCAAACGGTTGGACCTACATGCTTCAAATTTATACAGTATAAGCATCTTGTTGGCCCGAAGCCATACAAATAGTCAAAACTCATTTTTAAATGTTTTTAAAGGGGGCTCCCATACAGCTAAAGGGGGGCGCGAAAAAAAATTTTTAACCTACCCTACCGAGTGGGGTATCGTTGTATAGAGCTCATTGAGTAGATACTTACTATATTTTTAATTTAAAAAAATATTGGAAAACAAAGGAATGAGAAGCCACAAAAGTCAGCTTTTGACTTCCCAAATACCTACATATAAACTTAAGTAAAAAACTAATGTTTGGTAATAATGTTTGTTTTTAGTGTTATTACTTATATTTTACCAACAAATACTAATATATTGATAAATTAGATTTTTTCTTTGAAGTTTCTTTATTTTTCTTATAAAAACCAACTTAACTTTGCGGTCGGTTCGGAACTCTAAATGTGCGAAGTCCGACTCGTACTTGGCCGGTTTTTGTATTCTGTGTGCGTCTTATTCGCAAGTCTTCGGCCAAAACATTGATACACAGGTTTTGCTTTCTTAGATTCATCCGCTATCCGTAACATTTGAATAACGAGTTTAATCAAAGGTAAAGGTAACACGAATAAAGCCCCATTTACATGATGCAAGAAATTGAATGCGATTTTCATTAAATTGCAGTGTTCGCTCTTGTCCTACCTCAGCCCCGCAATGTAATGAAAATTGCAGACAAGTTCTTGCACCATATAAATAGGCCTTTATAAACAAACAAAGGAACTGATCTCTGGTCTGACTGACTGATTTGCCATTACAACGGTATTATAACACTATTTTCTTATGTTCGTTATAACAGGCTGCGAAGTATCACGTTGCGGGTGCGGGGGGGAACGAGCGGCCCATAATGGAATTTCATACAACTATGAAGGCCAAGGCCGGCAAAGTGACAGTCTTTTGTTTATTGGGCGCGGCGCGGCGCGCGCTCCGGGCTGCGCGCCCGCCGGTGCATAGGGAGAAGGAGGGGTGGAGGGAGGACTGTTGGTAAGATATGGAGGGAGGGGGCGGGAAGGTAGCTGGGTTTGGTGTGTAAGGGCGGGTAGGGCAGGGACGAGAAGTTGGTGGGTTCAGGGGGAAGGAGGAGGGGGGATATCATTGTATGTTTGAGGAAAGCAGTATACAAGCCTCGGCGCGAACAGGGATTGTCGGCCTCGTATCTCTAGGTGGCCTCGTTAAAACTCGGTCATCTATAACTACTCGGCCGGCGATCCCCTATTTAGCGACCTCTGCAGTAATGTACTATTAACTACTAAATATAGTGACTAATATTTGTTGTTTTTTTATTTGCAAATTCGTTTATGAACTTTACCTTTGCACAAAACCGACAAGGAGCGAGTGTAGCACGTGCGCCCTGTATCTCATCAGCCGTATGTCCTGAGGGGTGGAGTCGATGCACTGCCCATTCTGGATCGGCCGCTCGAACATGTTGCAGAACTCGGTTTTACTACCGAGGTAGTTGGGCCGGACGAAGTCAACCATGCACCAGTACTCCAGCAGGTTGTTTTGGAGTGGATAACCTGTGATAAATAGTATGGTGTAAGTCATAGATATAGTACACTAGCGACCCGCCCCGGCTTCGCACAAATGGTACAAATTATACATAAACACCTTCCTCTTGAATCACTCTATCTATTTAAAAAAAAAAAGCGCATCAAAATCCGTTGCGTAGTTTTAAAGATCTAAGCATACAACGGGACAGATAGCAGGAAGCGACTTTGTTTTACGTAGTGATACAAGTAGGGTAAGAGAAAGAATATTTATATAAAATTTATACTACGCAATTTGACCGGTTTGCATGTCCAATGTATTGCTTACAGAAGTGTGCCTGTGCCTATAACCTGACCATGAAAAAATGCTAGGTCGGTGATAGGGACAAAACATGGTACTCTTTTCTATTTCCTCTTATACGAATCGCAATAAGGCTATCTTTATCTATCAAAGCGTGTCAGGCTCTTGGTCTAAGTAGACAAGGTCTGATACTCCGGGTTGTGACACAAGATTAAGGCTGGGTTGCACCAACGTACGAACACAGACCGGTCGTCGTCAAATATGGCGCCGGCATCTGTCATTCCATAGAAACTTGTCAAACTTTCCATACAATCAGATTTGACGAACACCGCTTACGATTACAGACGGTTTGGTGCAACCCAGCCTAAGTCACTGTCGAGTTGCCAGTTTGTAGTAACAAAACAAATAGTGAATGAAAGATTTTCTGCCGTCATCATGCGGATTCTCTATATCGGATTTCTCTGATTCGTAGATAGTTTCGCTACAATGCGGAAACATTAGAACATTTAGAACACTCAATGAAAACACACTTAAAAGGCATGACTGAAATAATCAAACACAGCGATCTTACCAGTAAGAACAACACGACGTTTGGTCCTCATCTGCTTCAAGGCGTAAGATATGTTGGAGTGAGAATTCTTGATCCTGTGGCCTTCGTCGCAAATCACTAAGTCAGGCCCAGGCCGGACCAACGCTTCGTACATTTCTGAAACATTTTTTTTAATAGCCTATTATGTGTCCCACTGCTGGGCAAAAGCCTCTCCCCATGTTGTCCAGACGTCCCTATCCAGAGCCTCTTCCTCCCAGTTGGAGACAAATACAACCAGATCATCCCGCCATCTCCGTCTGGGCCTGCCCCGTCTGCGTCGTCCGTCATGTGGCACCCACTTGGTAGCTACATAGTCCACCAAGATGCATGCGACAGACGTGGCCGGCCCAGTCCCACTTGAGCCTGGCTGTGTTTGTACCCACGTCAGCTATGCGTGTTTTGCAGCGTAGCGTATAGGGCGTGCAAAATCGGTATCGGGAAAGGTTTCAATTTTCCCGATACTGGGTCAGGTTCAGTACCGGGAAATATCGGGAAAACGAGAAATTTCGATACTCAATAAAAAAAATACGAAAAACAATCAAATCGCTTTTATTATGTAGTGTAGGTACCCAATTCGACAAAAAAAAATAGAACAATTTGGTGATCACGTATGAGAGATCAATTACTTCTTTGAAAGTCTAATTTGCTGATAGTATAATTCTTACTTTAAAGAATTTAGACCCTGTGGTATAGACAGCTTCCACAGACCCGTTGTTGAATTCGTCCACATCGCCACCTAGGCAATCGAAACGGTTCTGGAGTTCCAGCTGAAATCTCTCGGGATTTTGGAATTGGGCTGCTACTGGTCGGAGCGTGGACTTCATCAGACGAGAGCGCTCTAGCTTAACACATATGTTCAATGTGCCTCTTACCAGACGGTGATCACTTCCGGTTTTAACCGTATTGATCACAGAGACATCATTAAATATATGCTTCTTCGTTGACATGATGAAGTCAATCTCGTTTTTAGTTTAACCGTCGGGACTCATCCTGGTCCACTTTCTATGCTCACGTTTCTTGAAGAAGGAATTCATCATGTAGAGTCCCTCCTTCTCCAAGAAACCAGCCAGTAGTTGGTCCCGGTGGTTCCGACTTCCAACTCCAAATTTCCCCACTCTCAGCTCTTCACCATCTCTCTTGCCCAGTTTCGCGTTGAAGTCCCCCATGACAACGGTGAAGTAGGTTTTAGAATTATGCACCTTTGAAATGTCCTCATACATAGCCTCCACCTCGTCGTCGGAGTGTGCCGAAGTCGGCGCGTACACCTGTATGACCTTCAGCAAGTACCTCTTGGATACTCTGAGTTTAAGGTATGCCACCCTAGACGACATACTGTCGATCTTCACAACGTCGTTCACGCACGAGGGACTTGTGGACGATCTACCCGACACTTCCTCTGGGAAATAGAGCAATTACCGGACTTTAAGGTTATCGTGTCCTCCCCCTCTTTCCGGACCCTATGATATCCCAACGCAACTTGCTCAATCCTTCCTCCAGTTCGGCTAACTTTTCGTCGGTCCGCAGTGTGCGCGTGTTATATGTTGCCAGGGCCAGGAGTTGTCGGTGGTGGTAGCCGGATCTTTGCCGGAGATTCTTAGCACCCTGACCCCGCTAGTGCCCTGACCGCTACTTACTTACTTGTGTATAATGTCTCTATTTTAAATTATATCTTAGCTAGAAAAACTATAACAACACGTTCACCGCACCAAACACAAACATTAACTACCCTACAAATTTCGTTAAAAATATGTAGGATAGACTGGCAAGATCCGAGATAATGGAACGTATAAAACTCTTCGAGTATTTCTTGATGTTGATTTAAGTCATAGTCGTTGAAATACATATTTATTTCTTTACTATTTCGTTCGAGTTACGTTCGAATTTAGGAACAAAACCAAGTATCGAAATTTCGATACTTTCCCGGGAATTGATTCCTCAGTACCGGTACCAAATAAAAAGGTAAAATACCGGGAATTCTCAGTACCGGGAATTCCCGGGAGCATGCTCTAGTAGCGTAGTGTTTCGGACACGAAAACAAATTAAAATGTAATATTTCATACGGAGAATTCATTCAATTCATATGTAAATGCGTTTTTACGCGTACGTACAACACAAGAACACATTTTGCTGTACGGAAGTGCATTTAGTTTAGTGTAAGGCCTGTGTGGACGCTCGGAGCGGAGCGTTCGGCGGGGCGTGCAGCGGGGCGGGCGAACGTGCATACTATTTGTGCAGCGGCGACTCAGGACACCAGTATGAGTTTCAATTGTTTAACATGCACGCCCCGCTGCACGCCCGACTCGAGCGTCCACTCAGGCCTTACACTTAAGCCCGAAACGCACTGACGGGGCGGGGCTTCGCGGTGCGGAGGCGGTACCCTTTCATATTAGTTCGAACATTACAACCGGTACCACCTCCGCACCGCGCCGCCACCGCTGTCTGTGCGTTTCCAGGTTTAGAGCAGCCTTTGCTCTGTGTGTGAAATTCTAGTTGTTTTAAGCATTCGGTGGTAACTTTTGTTATAGGCACTTTAAATTCAAACATTGTATATCTCATGTTTAGGTATAATATTCATAACAATGAGTTTTATATTAGAACATAATACTCCCATGTCCCGGGGTGGGCGTAAATAGCTGTGACACAGTTATAATACTAATGCAGCTACTTACGAACAAACTGTTTTTGTATGTCTGTTATTATGCTCAATAAATTATCTTATCTTAGTTTATTAATTAAATAATCATACGTTAAACCGTTGATCCCGGTTGCTGTCTATGGCAGCAGTCGTTAAGCCAAGTTGGAGGCCTTCGGGCGGTTTGAGAACTTCTAACAGTCAAGTTGCCCACTCACTTGACAAAGCCTAATCCCAATAAGGTCTAGTTTCCCCTCGGGGTTGGAAGGTCAGATGGTAGTCGCTTCCGCAAAAACTAGTGCCTACGCCGAATCTTGGGATTAGGTAGCGGACCCCAGGCATCCTTCAGAATGCAACTGTACTGGGATAACGCTAGGAGGATGATGATTAATTAAATAATCATGTGCTCCCTTACCATCCAACAATTTTTTATCTTCATCATTGGGAGAGTCCTCCTTTTTCTCATCCTTCTTCAACTCGTCCCTGATTTCCGCCTCCAACTTGCACGCTGGTTCACCGTCCTCGAGTTTTGAATCCTGAAACGTGTTGTCTGATCCCTATAAAAATATTCGAACAGATTATGGAAGTGTCCTATTATGGAAATTTGAAGTCCCTATCGGTTAAAAAACGCTTATCTATTTACGAGTAGGCTATTTTGTTTGGATTCACACGTATCTTGACATTTTCTCAGAGAGCGTTCGTGGGCCGCGGTCAGTACATGGATGGGTGACCGCTTTGAGTGGTTACTAACTGAGCGCTCCCGTGCTTTGGAAGGCACGTTAAGCTGTCGTGCTTGTCTGCCGTGACAAAGGGGGTCGAAGTTGCACCACGTCCGTAGGGAAAGTACCCACCGCTACCCTACACGTGACCCCTGGGTGGTTCTAAAAGTGAAACAAAAACTGGCAACCGTACTGTCTTCTCGAAGATCTCACGGTTCGAAATAAATGCCATACGATAAATAAATAAAATTTTCTCAGTGTAACTATCTACAACAGGAACATTGCGACTTAAAGGAGCTTTTTATACTTTATCGTCGACGGCCACGGCACAGTAAAACTCTATGGTTTCATTCATAAATAGAACATGGGCTTACACTATACACTAGCTATGAATGAAATAAAAACAAATGGGCCCTTTTTAAGCTAATAACTTTTTTTTCAAACTCAAAGAAAGGTTGTGTTACTATCAAACTTTAATACAATGATCGTATTCTTTAATCATTTTATTGGTATTACTTACTTTTGTCATAATTTGAAATTGAAACATCACAAACGTACGCAATCATCATATTATCTCACGAGCGCGGGTGAGCCATGATTGTATGTTGAGCTATACATGCACATTATCTATGTGTGACGTACGAGCTATGAGTTTACGTTGTCTATGTATTCGTATGTGTCACAACTACAAACATGGTTAACCCGCGCTCGTGAAATAAAAGTACTCTAATGAATATCAGTTAGGTAATAGTAGTTTATGCAACTGGTACATAATGAGGTCACACGAGTGTTTTAATGCCTAATTATGTACAGGTTGCATACACTACTTTATCTACATCCATATATTAAATCCTCTTTCATGTGTTTCGTGTGGGCACGTCTCGCCGGCGTGCGCGATGTTTGCCTCGACAGGCCGGCCCGCGCGCCGCCACCAGACCGCAGCTGTGTCTTTAAGGTTGTACGTGATCTCATAAGAGTATTCTATTTGGTGTTCTTATAGGGGCCGCGTGCAACCGCTGCACAGTATATTATAAAGCAAGGTCTTATCTACGGTTTTTGTTATAAACACATATTAAAGTAATTGGAAAAATGCCTTACTTGAGTATCATCGTTGAGCGTGTCCGGTTTATCCTTCTTCTCTCTCTCCCGTTCCTCCCTCTCTTTCTCAGCCTCGGCCTTCAGCTCGGCTTTCTTTTTCTTACGAGGTTTCTTGTCTTTTTTCATACTGAGCAGTCTATAAAGCTCGTAGCCTATCATGAGTACGCCGCCTGTTGTTTTCCAATCCTTTGTAGAAGAAAAGGTAAGATAAGATTAAACAAAATGAGTTTTAAATTCAATGAACACTTAATAAAGCCGTATGAACCAAAGTATTGAGCATAGTTCGTAAACAACTGTAAGGCCAATTGCTGTCAAATTAATGCAAGCAAAAATCTACCTAACAGTCAGAGCTCTAAGTCGAGTTTTGCTTGCGTTCGTTTGACAGAATTTGGCCAGAGTTTTGTACAGTGAAGGGCACCAATATGTATACACTTTGTCACCTTATTCCATTGAAATAAGGTCCAAAAATGTATACATATTGGTGCCCTCGACTGTACGAACTATACATATCCAGCAGAAAAGTTGTATCACAGCAGAAATTGCAACGCTTATTGTACAGCCTCCGTTAGAATTAAGATACATTTGGGGGTCTGTGATGGTCATGTTTATCGTGTGATAGACGACAAGACAAAGCTGTCACTTTCTGTTACCACTCGATAGAAAGTGACAGTTTATCTTATCCGCTCATACGGAGCTTGAACACGGCTCTATTGAACACTCCGAAGCATACACGTGGGCTAGCACAACTTGCTGCCTAGTCGTATCTCGCGCGACACAAGGATTCCTGTCTCACTCGAACTGTGGGAATCAGAAAGAGGAGGGTAGACTTTTCTGTACTCGCGTCGCAGAGGCAGTTGCGCTAGCCCTGCAGATGTATCCAAAATGTAGCAGCGGTAATTTTGGCAATATGAGCTACGGTAGCCCAGTGGTTCAAGCATGCGGCTGTCAAGCGGCGGTCGTGGGTTCGAATCCCAGCTCGTGAGCTCGCTCACCAATGAGTTTTTCGGAACTTACGTACGGAATATCATTTGATATTTACCGTTAGCTTTTCGGTGAAGGAAAACATCGTGAGGAAACCTGCATACATCCGCGAAGAAATTCAAAGTTGTATGTGAAGTCCCCAACCCGCTCTGGGCCAGCGTGGGGACTACTGCCCAATCTCTCTCATATATGAGAGGAGGCCTGTGCCCAGCAGTGGGACGTATATAGGCTGATGATGATGATGATGATGATGATCCACTGTTCCGACTTTTAAATGACTATCGCTTCTTTAGTGCCTGCTTGGAACCTCAGAACAGCAAACACAGTAACCACCATAGGCCACTGGAGGCGCTGTTGCGTCATACAAATTCAGACTAAACGCAAACGCGTTCGTTTGTGTTTATGTTTCGAAAAAAATCGCAATATGCATATCCTTTCCCTTCTATATGGCACCCTGTTCATTCCTAATACTCCTGGCTACCTTAAGGAGCGGTTTAGTTTTATGTCTTCCCGTAGGTGTTCTCAAAATCTCCTCCTTGTGCCCCCGAGATCGTCTACTAAGTTCTATAACAAATCCTTTAGTTTTCAGTCTGTTCGGATGTGGAATGCTTTGCCCATTGATATAAGGCGTGCTCCTTCACTCCCTACTTTTAAGAAGCGTTTAAAAGAGCATTATTTATCTCTTTCGTAATCTTGCTCAATTCTTAATTCCTATGAACTCCCATTTTATTTGCGCTACCTTGTCGTTGTTTCTCTTTCTATATATATTTTTTATATATGTTATGTAGTTTATGTAGTGTACACTTTTGATTTATGTATTTAGTATATGTAGTATATGTTATATTGTATGTAACCTCTTTGCAATAATATTCTCTTTACCTTTTGCTGGTATCCACTGCCCAATAACTTATTTCTATTCGCCATATCGCTATCTGAAGGTTGTCTGGAAGAGATCGCTTTTTAGCGATAAAACCGCCTGTTGTCACCTACTTACTTTAAGTCCTGATCATAATGTATTATTGTATTATTTTCCTGTAGTGCACAATAAAGCATTTTTATTATTATTATTATTATTATATACAACTCCACCAAACTAACCCCCTTATTCATAAATGCCCATCAAACCTCTATTAGTTAACAAGCCGCTAAAGTTCGTTTGTCTTTATCTGTCACTCTGACATTTACGTTTCTGAGAAAGGGACAAACAACATTTTAGTTAACAGAGATTTATTAAGTTTTATGAATAAGAAGGTAATTTTGCACCTCGCGTCGACTGCACCGCTTTCAAGCGAGATGCAAACTTAACTCGGTTGAGTTGTACTAGAGGTACAGATCGATTTAGAATAAAAACAAATGAACTGTTTAAGTGTTAAACTAGAGGTACAAACCGATTTAGAATAAGAACAAATGAACTGTTCAACTGTGAACTGACCTTGACGACCTTGGCGCGCATCTGCAGCGTCTTGTGGCTGTCGTTGAGCACGTATATGGGGAAGTGGCGCGGGCGCACCTCGCCGTGCGCGGACAGCGGACTCGTCGCCGCGTCCAGGGGCAGCCACATGTTGAATTCTGCCACCTAGGCACAGAATAGTATAATAGTATTACATACAGAACGGACACGAACCCCCCGCACTGAGGTCAGTTACCTCGTCCCTGAGACACCCGCCTGGTGTCGATCGGGTGCCGTCGCGCCTCGCGATTCGTCCGCGCCACGCGCTACGCACCCGCGCAAACAATTGACACGTGTACCGACAGCGCACGCACACATACTTACCCACAGCGCTTACGTTCCTTCGCGTGTCACATCTGTGACCTAGGATGAACCAATTAACCTTTAGTGGTTTTAAACGATAAAATAAGACTCCGAGCTGGTGAGGTGAAAAGGAAATTATTTCACGTCACACCTGGCCATAAAGTGGCAAACAGCGACCGCTTCGCGTCCAGAAAATTCCACTTCCTGTCCACTTCCAAGCGGGCAGTAATAAAGAAAGCCTCAGATTGCATATTTATCGCCCTTGCCTTCGGCTCGGGCAAATACTCGCGATCTTTGCCTTACCGCCCATAAGCACATTAGATATGTAATGTGTCATAGTTACAAAGGAATGTAATAAAGGATGGTTGCTTTAAAATTGATGTATTATAAAACACTCACCCAATTTTGCAAGGTATTGATAGGCATGATGCAGAGAACTGTCTTGGAACTAGTATGCCTCAGAAATATATCAGTGAAGCAGACAATTTGAAGGGTCTTCCCTAAACCCATTGAATGGGCCAGAATACAACCGAAGCCTGTAGATGTTGAGAATCTTTCTGTTGACTCTATTATGTTGTCGAATAGAAATCTGACGCCACCGATCTGAAAATACCAAGAATCATTTAAGGAGGTTAAAATAAACCGATATTATACCTCATGGGTTCTCAATAGTCCCAATACAGTCCAAAAAGGTTCATGACAACGAAATAAAATACGTTGGTTTTTCACGTTTAGCTGATTAAAATTGAGATTACAAAGTAGTGGTAAATATAAAAAAATCTTGCGTTTGCAACTCTGTCTATAATGTGACAAAACAATAACGATATTTGCGTAACAAAATACTAGTTTCGTAGTACGTATAGTTCAGGATATACTATACGATAACATTACCAAAAACAAATTTCAGGTATTTAAATATTCCAAGCCTGATATGGAAATTGCTACTTCCAGGCGTTAAGCGGAATAATGTAACTTCGCCTTTGTACTTCATATCTTATAATTTTGTTCTTATGTACAATAAAGTGTCATACATACATAATGTACTATGACTATGATGCGACTTGATAATCTTGCTATACTCAGTTTTTGACTCGCAAAGGATCAAGCAGTATGTCTCCATTGACACGACAATTAAGTGACATGTTTGAAATAGACATCGCAATTACCAAATAAAAGTTTTTAATAAATTTCAACCTCAACTTTCATTAGCCAGACTAAATTACTGGATATTTA
The DNA here is from genome assembly GCA_951800055.1 of Cenopis cana. NCBI lineage: Eukaryota > Metazoa > Arthropoda > Insecta > Lepidoptera > Tortricidae > Cenopis > Cenopis cana. Next base: position 14,581,147 of record OX637479.1, on the reverse strand, counting down.
TCTGATGTAATACATACCTGGTGAGGTTTTATAACCCTTGCTATTTGTGGGGCTAGGAAGATGTCCTCTTCGCTTTCAGGATGACCAAGATTGATTAGCACGCGGCCTTGCTCATCTGGAGTATTGTATGCATCATTCACATGGAGACCTGAAAAAAAAGGAATCAACTTATAGGTCGCCCACTTAACTGTGACCGCGTGGAAGGTAAGCGGGAGGCAGGGACCGTCACCCCTCTTACCTCTGTCCTGTCACAGGCGCAGTCTCTGTTAAACGGTACACCTATAGCAGCGGTCGGCAACAGACATTACTGGCGGCCCGCGAGCCTCCTTACTGACAATCGACAATAGGCATGTTCCGAATCACGCTTAAAGCGCTAAAAACGCGTTTACGATCGGACCGAATCACGCTCATAGCGTTTACATGAGATGTCGTGACGTCACTGATGATGTCGCTCACGGTGCTCACACTCCCAGGCGTAAGCACCTTGAGCCAAACGTCAAGTTGACGTTTGATATATGAACATGACAGTAAACACGGGCTATGAGCATGAATCAGTCCGATCGTAAGCGCGCTCAAGCGAATAGCGGTCCCGGTCCGAACCAAAACACTAGTCACGCGGCCTTGAGCGCGTAATTTGATTTGGACCGGCCGTAAGCACTGTAAGCGCTGCGAGCATTTTTAGCGTGATTCGGAACACGGCTAATGTGGTATCTTCTGGCCCTTGGCTGCTAAAAGTTGCCGACCCCTATAGGACGAAGCCATTGTGCCGTGAGGCGCGTACGGATTTGAGAAAGCAGGCGAGCGTGCGTGCCCTAGTCTCGCTTCACATTCGTACGCACATAAGTTCGAAAACGTCATTAGTCATATAGTGCGTTTCATACACGAAGGCGCGCCCCTCCACAGCCCAATCCATACCAAAAAAAAAGTGTAGCATAATTGAACTAATAAAAAGTAGATTAAAAAGGACATTTTTGGAAAAAATACTTTAAAGTATTTTTTTCGAATATGTGTTCTTCTGCATTAACAAATAAAATAAAAAAAATAATAGCATTTTTACTGTTTATGTGTGGTTATAATTGCTGTAAGGAAATAAGGTGTAACGCCGGCATAAAAAGTTTCACAGTTTGGGCACTGTCATGTTTAATATAAGATTTTAAGCTCACATTGTCATTTACATTAGAATTACGACTAATACAAACACACATACACAAAAATATAAATATCCCGTTATTAATTAGTAGTAAGTAATTCTACTGTCATGTCTAGTGTTTAAGTTTAGATCATACATAATAATAAAATTAATAGCACATAGTACCTAACATTAGCCAATATGAGCGCGATCTCGCCAACAAACTGTTATCGCAGTTTGGCGAGCAACATAAATTTGTTACTGTGGTTATGTACTTTGATTAATAAATTAAAAAAAAGAAAAAAAAGTACTAATGTACATCTGATCTGATGTGATGATGTATGTCTTAGATTAGTATGAGATTCACTATGGAGGGGCGCGTCGTCGTGGATGACACGCACTATACGAGCCAGGATTTTGCCATGACCACACCTTGACAGCTACGGTAACCTAGTAGTTCAAGCTTGACTAGGTAACCGTAGCTTTTTTAAATGCTGTAGGCAACCCTCAAATCTGACATGCTCTGCAACGCGCTATCGAAGTTTCTTAAGTCAGTTGCATATATGTATAGAACTTCCAACCAACTCTCATTGGACTTCCCTGAGAGATCTCTCTATTGTCGTTTCTTCCTGTGTCTCCTATCTATATTATATTGTATATTTGTATATAGTTTGTACATATCACCTTTCCTGTATATATCCAACCCTGTATATTATTCCTATTAGGAGCACATTTCTCTTCTACATGTGTATCTATATTTACCCTAGCTCTTTACAAGATGTATTGTATAGAGGTACACTGTATATTTACCAGAATTGTTAGGATCTTCATCCGCCTCCGGGCTCGGCGGGACTTCGGAATCTGACAGCATTATACAGTCATCCGAATCTGAAGTTGACGATGACGATTCCTCACCGCTGCTGCTGTCGACTATTTCTACCACCTACAATACGAGGCACAGCATTAACATTTTAAATCTCATGGAAGACAGTTTTTGCCGACTAAAATAGTTGCCATTTCAAAAGAAACATCAAAAGCCTAGGAGGCATTGACATGCGATTGTAACCTTTCTTATCAAGTTCTTGTTTGTCTAATATAAAATATCCTTTTTCGACGTATTCTGTCTATTTCGTATATCCTTCACAATAACATACAATAATCGAAAACACATTCAAAACCACGCTACCCTCAGACTAGTTGATGTGACTGCACATGTCGATACAAAAAATCATATGTTTCGGCCTCAACACTAAACTAACTTCTTTCTTCACTCGACCTAATGGACTAACCTCTTTTTTATCAGTCTTTTGATCAGGTTTCATAGACTTGGAGGCCCCTGACGTTGTAGGTTTCGGGATCTTCGTCACTTCCACCTGTCCCTGCTTCAATGTAGTCTTCTTCGTTTCACCAGAGGGAAGCTTGACCAGTACTGTATTTGGCAAACTGTAAGGAAATATATACTATCAGCATGACAGTAGCTGACCATGGGTAGACCTTATCTGCGTTGCAATAAGGTTCAGGGTAGTTGTTCTGGTATTTTATTCCAACGAATTATTATTCCAACATCTATTTATTTTGGGATTTTTTAAATTAAATATACATATGGATATATGTAGAACTCCGCCCAAATTAGGGCAGCAAGGTGCAATTGGTTGTCCTAACAGTATCCAATACATACTTGAGTTTTTGCCCCGGTCCTTTCTTCAATAATGATGACCCTCCTTGTAGTAGCGATAATGTTTTCTGATGTATTTTGTTCTGTCTATTTATTGCTATCTGTCTTTGCACCTGGAATAATATATGTAGTATTTAAACATAAAATAAAGGTGTTATTATAGGATAAAAATGTTCATAGATGAAACAAGCAGCTTGTATATTATGATATTATGGTACAGGTACAGGGGTAGTAGTCATACCAGTCAAGTGTGTCATATAGAGATACAAAACATACCAGGCAAATATAGTTTCCTGATAAGTCACTGGAAGTTAATTACTGTGATGATTACCTCTCTGATGATCCTCTGCTGCTCCTGGACTCGTGCTAGACGCTCCGACTCCTGCCGCTGAGCAGCCAGGGTGGATGCATCCAGGTTCTTCTCGTCCATCACATCTCTGATGTTACGTCTCATGTTGAGGGCATTGGTGTTTTGTTTTTTCTATAATTAAGAGACAGATTAAAGTAATAAATATATTAGTCTAATACTTTTCATTATTACATTAGGGTTCATTTTCTGATGCACTATTCTTATTCTTCATAATTCTATAAGGATTATTTGTATTTAATACTTATTACTTCCTATATTTTGTTTTTTTATAAAACAATGTATGTACACTGGGTTGTAAATAAATAAATAATAAACTCTCGATTCGATTTTTTTATTTTATTTTGATAATATCGGGTATTTCTACTCAGAATCGAAAGTAATTTCGAATGATATAGGGGATAAGTGTCCCAAGATTTTTTATTCCATTCCATTACCATTCTCATACTAAGCTTGTATGGTGGTAACGGAAAGGAAAACCGAAAATTGAATGTAAAATATGGGACACTTTTTCTCCTACTAGGTTCGATAGTGCTCTCGATTCTGAGAAGAAAAACCCCGATTTTATCCAAAATAAAAAAAGTCAAGTGTACAACTTTCTGCAAAATGGCCCAGATACACTTTTACATAGAAAACACCCTATCCCTTGGGGTTTGAAGGTCAGATGGCAGTCACATTCGTAAAACTAGAATCTACACCACAGAAATTACTGCCAAAGGAACACTAGAAGAGACTGATGATAATGAGATTAGTAATTAGCCAGTTGTCTACCATTAAAATACCTATTTCATTTTAATGTAGTTTTCTTTTCTATTTTTGGTGAACATGAATAAACATGGGCACTGCCAGGATTAATTTCAGGAAGGTGCATCTGCTTCACATATACTTTACAAACTTATGAATAACATACATTTTATTTATTTTCTTTCCTGACAGGGGGGTGCAAGTGCACCTTGTTGCACCCCGCTGGTGGCAGCCATGACAATAAAGTATAAATGTATTTTGTATTAATATCAAAATTCATAATCCATGCTGTCACTACTTCAATTCAAATTTATATTACAAATATAACAATGCAATGAATCAGTCAGTGTTACTATCAGTTAATATAAATAAAGTTGTAAAAGTACATACCTGAGGGATCTATCTAATTATCCATTCAAGTCACATGACATAATCATTGTATGTAGTTATCATTAAATAAATACTACATAGATGAAACATCTCATAAATGGATACCTGAATTTATTCTTACAAAAACTAGCAATAGCAATACTCACTTCTTCTTCAGTTTCCGGCTTCTTTTCTTCGTCACTAGGTGGTTTTTCTTCTTCATCCTCTTTCTTTATTGGCTTAACACTAATCTCACCCATTTCTTTCAGTTTTTCAGTAATGTCAAAATCCTCACTATTGTCCTCATTCTTCAAGTCTAACAGCTCCTCTGCTTTTGCATCTGGGCACAACTCACTCCCCTCCACTTCCGAAATCTCCACATTTTTAGTTAAATCTAAGTCACCATCACTTATAATATCACTTATAGATAATGTTTTCTTCTCTTCAGGTAACTCCTCCGGTTTGGGCGGCTCCGGCTCCGGCGCCGGTGGAGAAGTGGCAGGTTTAGGCGGCTTCTGAACACTTTTCTTACTTTGTACAAAATCACCAGTCTCAGGGTCAATGTAGCTCTCGTCCTCTTGATTCAACTCCTCAATGGCATTGGGGTTGACCACAAATTCCTCCTCTGACAAACCATCACTGTCCGATTTACTATCTTCACTTGAAAAATCACTTAATTCTAGTATATTATTACCGACAAGACTTCGTATAGTTACACCAGTGTCTTTTTTGAGTTTTTTCGTGAAATTATGAAATTGCTTGACAGCTTCTAACTTTCGTTTGTTGCTCATGGGCCGGGGCCGCGGGGCGGAGCGCCGGCGGCCACGCATTGCTGCCGCCTGCGCGAAATGTGCTCGTTGGACCCTGGCTATAGTGTCTTCATCATCATCGCTGTCCCAGGTATCCTCATCAGAGGCCTCTTCGTCTCGACTTTTTCCCTTTTTCTTGGTACCCGCAGAACTGCTGCCGCTAACGTCACTCATGGTTTTCCCGTTCACAGTTCCAAATCCAACTATCTACCGTTCATGTCCTGAGACGCAAGCGGACACTTCGTGCTCAAAATGCCATTCTCATGCAAGATATCCTAAAACAAAAGACACGTAAAATTAACTGAAATTTTCGTTTTAAAGCACTGATTATAATTTTTACAATAATTACAAATAAACATAACAAATCTCCGTGTGACAATCGAACGTTCTTTGTAGCTATTTCATGGCTCAGAGAAAATGTATAAATAGGAGACGAAATAAGCCGGATAACACCTTAAAATATTCACCTCAAGCGATTCCTCAATTGGGAAAACATTATATGACAATTTTATTTAATTGTTAATTATCACTACAAAACAATATCTGCAATTAAATTTTAGGGAAGCCATTACTTCCGCAGTAAATAGCCTATTCGACAAGCGTGTGTTTACAAAAATTGTCAGAAGATGTCACAAGAAAAGCTCTCGGATAACTCTTGCGTGATCCGAGTTCTTAAGGTGTGTAATTGCATGCCATTTTGTAGAATTGTGCATGCGAATTTAACCTTGTCATAAATATTATGGTATACAAATCACATCCTTGTTGACTTACATCAATACGGTGTAAGTTACGGCAGCATTTTTTTTACGCAATGGCAACATTATTGATTTTATTTGGTGTTGTCATTCACAAACCATAGACACGTTGATGAATTTATTCCCACTTATTCCCGACCGGCAAATAAAATTCACCGATATACACAGCCTATGCTTTACTTCGTTATGTTGGCTTTCATGATTATCCGTACTAATCCATTGTATTAAAAGTTCGTTCTGCAAAAATATCTGCCTCTCTGTCGCACTTGCAAAACATTTAGAAAATGGAATGATACTCAAGAGTGCAAGCTTGTAGAATGGATTTTTGACCAATGGCTTTAAAGTTTAGAAATAAAGGATTATACTTGAATATTTAGTATTAAGAATAAATAGAAAAAAAAACAAGTGTTTAATTGATTTATCTATTTACATTCACATATGAATTATACAGTAGTTCTACAGTTTCCTCCTTTCTTTTATGCTGCAGCACCAACAAGTCGCTGTTCACGTTTTCGCAAGCGGCGCTCACGTTCAAATTCTTTCATGCGCAGAACATAGCTGTAAAAAAAAACAAATGTTGAAATTATTCGTCTTAACTATTGGCCTCTTAAGAGGGTTCTGGTGTGCGCACCAATAATAATAATATTTTTTTACTATTGTATATAATTTTCCAGAAATAAAGGCTTTTTTATTTTATTTTTTTTCTTATTTATTTATTATTGACCTATTGGTCGAACAGTTTCCTAAATAATTAATTTATGAATACCAATAGCTTATTTTTTTAATTGCATTACTTTTATACAAGCATGTGTGAAACGTAATGGAAAAAAATTGGGTAATTTCATCTCTTAAAAGGATGAATTGTATCAGAATACCTACTACATTGATTTACCTATTGTCAATAAACCTGCATTAGCAATACCTATTTTTAAAGTACCTACAATCATGTCAAATAAAATTTCTGCATTGTAACTAAACATGCTTATCTAATAACCTAATCTAATGGGCCGCCCAGTGGGTAGCATTCCCAAAATGCTGGCCTTTATTTGACACAGAGACTGAGCTTGGCCATACAATGTGGAAATGCAGCCAGTATTTTAGGAATACTACCCACAGGTAGTAGTCTATTAGATTAGGTTTTTAAATAAGAAAAATTTAAATAAGTATATTTAGGCTAATTAATAATTATATTGTTTTTAGGTGGATAGTTTTAATTTTGCGGTATATTATTATTTTTAAATTACCTGAATATATTTATGAACATCACAGAGACACACAATGCATGTTTTAGCAAGTCTTCACTTAAATTAAATGCCGAAATTGGAATTGTACAAAAAAATATTTTAATTTTTGTTTATATTTGAATAAAAAAACGCGCAATGTGCTAAAAGATTAAGAATCAAGGGAATACTGGTGATAAATGATATCAATATCAACCTTAAAATCTCAAAATAATAACACTTTATTACCATTTTAATAATGCAAAATAACTGGATATTTATAACTACATAATTACATATCCAGATTTCATCCTTAAGCTTAAGCAACCACAAATATGCTACAAGGGAAAGTAATTAATAAATTTAACCTCTCCCACTGTAAAAAAGGCACAATGGCATTGTTTTGTTATGTGCGCTGAGATCTCTGGGTTCGGGAGATGACGGTTTAATGATGCATAGTAATCACTAGCAACAACTGGTGCTTTCAACTTGGGGATAACATTATCATTGGTCCATTACACTCGACTCCCGGAGAAAGTAAGACCCCCAAAAACCTATTACCCATCCTCTCCCAGCGAAAAAAACAAAACAAAACATTATTTTGTTATCCGGCCGGGGATCGCAATCATCGGTAGCGGATGGCTTAAGCCTGCCACAAAGATAAACCTCTGATTTGCACATACAGTCACTTAAATATATATGCAAATATGACACCAATACTCACTCTTGCTGTTCACAATTGAGGTAATTATGTTTCTCATGAGCACACTTGTATAGCAGTGGCATCTTGTTGTGTCTGCATACTTGGTATTCTAGCAAATGATGAGCACAGTAGTCACGGTATTTCGGCGGGATCCTAGCTGATACAAGGTCCTCCTCCTTAGCTAACATTTCTGTAAAATACACGAAGTATAAAAGTTTTTTGGTAATCATAACCTGAACAAAACAATTATATAATAGGCACAAATAACTTGCACTGAATCAAAACAAATGGTGAAAATGCATAAATAACTAGGGTAACAGGTTGATTTTTGACAATTTATGTCTGTTATTAGAATTTATCAGTCGAATACCTCGTTGTTTTCGTTTAAATGAAAAACCACTTTGAACGTCGAAAGTAGGCTTATCGTCTGGGATGAGCCCAACATCACGAGCATTCAATGAACCCATAATCTGGCCCATCTTCAGGGTTTAGCCAGAACTGTAAGTCTGATAAAATTAACAATCCAATAAATAAATAAGAGATTTTAATGCTGTTGGGCCCCGATTCTACACTGTACCCCTCAATCAAATTTTCGGGTGACAGCTGCAGTGTTGCCAGAGCACTTCCATCAAAAAGCACGGTCGGATGTCCAAAAAAGCACGTTTTTGGAATAAAAAGCACGTTTTTAGGGTTCTGTACCCGCAGCGTCGAAAATGACTCCTATTGCTGTCACTCACGCGTCCGTCCGTCAGTCGACTGTCACAAAATCGCGCGACTTTAACGTAGAATATTTACTAGTAAAAGTCGCGAATTCGCGCGATAATCGCGTAGTCGCGATTGTTTTAGGACGATCCCTTTAGTTAGGACACCTATTCGAGTTCAATATTACTTATTCGCGAATTTCACTTGCGCGATCATCGCGTTGTATTAGGACGATCCCATAAACTTGAAATTTGGTGATACTGTTCATTATTACGGGTATTTTACCAAGAAATACTTATATTTTGATAAAACAGGTTTTTTTGATTGGAAATTTCCTCATTTTCATGTTAAAACCAACATACGACAGCTGTGCTGTGATCTGAGGATCTGAGAGCACACACACACATACATAGGGTCCCTAGGCCAGTTGGCGGCCTCTTAGCCGAGTTGCGCACTTGAGACAAGTAAAAAAATATGAAACCTATATGCATATTGGATGGCAGTAATATAAATAAGTCTTGAGTATTGTCAAGATGCGTACTTAACAATAAAAGTTAGTACTTTCATCCGTAAACTTGGGAAAAAAGTAGAAAATGTGACAAAATAGCGAATGCGGCAGATAGCGGCCGCCTACGCCAGTTTACGGCCCCCTGTGAGCTAGTTTGCGGCCCCCCTAAATATGGTACTAGAATGATTATAATATAATTTTTAATAAGTTTTTTATATCAAAGGCGCATAATTATGTGGTGCAGTTATTTTTAAATATTTATTCCGGTTCCGGAAATGCTGGAGGAAGGTAGGTATACAATTATTCGGCAAAACCTAGGTATGGGTGGATTGTCTTTTTGGGTCAGTGAGGGCAGCTACCAGGTCCCGTGCTGCTACGCGAAAATGGTCTTAGAAGACCTTCCCTTAATTTCGAATTAAAGAAGATTCTCATTTATAGATTTTGGAAAAAAAACATACAGGGTGCGAGAAAAAAGGCCTTTCTGACAAACTTTTTTTATGCCTATCGATCCTATTCCTGTCTAGGATCAAAAGCTTGTATGCTACCAAAAAAAATCGAAGAAAAATTTTCTCATACAAATTGTATGAATGAAAACTTATTTTTCACATGCTATTTTTTTATGCCAATCGATTCCATCCTATCCATTATCAATTGGTTCCTAGGGGTCAACTTCCGGTAGTGTAATAAAATGCCACAAAATAAATGTATGGAAAGATAATTAATTTAATATTTTTTCCCATACATTTACTATGAAGAAAAAGTGAAATTTTATTCACTTTTTTCTATCTTCCTATTCTGTCCTGTTTTCGTTTAAGGAACATAATACTATAAATACGGTAACAACATTCAAAATATCAAGGAACTTACTGATACTTTAATTATTTTAAGACCCTATATGTAACGTATTCTAGCAAATAAATATTTCAATTTCTATTTCTAAAAACGAGGATTATGATGAGAATAAAATTTCACTATTTCTCAGTAGTAAATGTATGGGAAAAAATATTCATTATCTTCCCATACATTTATTTTGTGGCATTTTAGTACATTACCGGAAGTTGACCCCTAGGAAACTATTGATAATGGATACGATGGAATCGATTGGCATAAAAAAATAGCATGTGAAAAATAAGTTTTCATTTTCATACAATTTGTATGAGAAAATTTATCTTCGATTTTTTTTGGTAGCATACAAGCTTTTGATCCTAGACAGGAATGGGATCGATAGGCATCAAAAAAATGTTTGTCAGGAATGACCTTTTTCTCGCACCCTGTATGTTTTTTTTCCAAAATCTATAAATGAGAAGTGTTCCTCGATTTATGGATTTTCTAGCTGGAAAGTTAACTTTTAATCCTGTATTATAATAGGATCGATTGGCATCAAAAAAAAGTTTGTCAAACATGACCTTTTTGGCGAGACGTGCCCTCACGAAACACATGAAAGAGGATTTAATATATGGATGTCGATAAAGTAGTGTATCCAACTGTACATGATTAGGCATTAAAACACTCGTGTGACCTTATTATGAAACTCGCCTTCGGCTCGTTTCATAAAACACACTCGTGTTTTAATGCCCCTCATTATGTACCAGTTGCATAAACTACTATTTATCCCACATTTCACTATGTAACATCTCAAAATCAATGGTCTTTATAGTGGGGCCGCAAACTGACCTTTTCGATAATTGTGTATACCAGATACCGGCCACCACAATTTTTTGATAAGAAAGTTTTTAAAATCCCAAAATCTAACGAAATCATATCAAAAACTTAATTATTTAACTGATCAAACAAGAAATTTATGAATGAAACCAAAATTAAGTAACATTAATTAACTTTCAATGTCAGCTGTCTCTTTATTTTTTGTACAGATTCACTATAATTCCACGCTTCGCACGCACTACGGATTTAATGCGGGAATTGTAACGTTTTATCTTGTTGAAGATCAATCTTTTAGTTAAAAAATTATATAGATTCTTATAGCATTTCTAATCAAGTTTAGCTTACGGTTAACACTTTTTCTTAAATTAGTTTATAATTGTTATTATCTTTAGTTGAAGGAACCTAGTCGGTCAGGGGGCCGCAAACTGCCGCAGGCCGCGTAACTGGCCTAGCGACCCTAGTCTTTGGGATGGAAAAAGCTGCGACATCTCAACTTCATTTCACGCAAATGCGCGGTTAATATAAGTATAGCACAGAACATAAGTATAGTTTACGCCAAACGCATAGACTGCGCTAGTAGTAAAGAGGCTATTTTAAAAGTTCATTACAAGACTTTTGTAACAAATCCAAACATAGCTATGATACGATGTTCCATCATGAAGTTCCAGTTCATATCTTCCGGCTCCATCATCAGATCAGTTCGACAGTACCATATTATTGTATTGTCATCAGAACCACATACAGCTGCCAATTTTCATGACACTACGATGCTTGGAAGATGGTTAAATTTGTTACATTAGATTCCATTACATAGTTACATACAGGTCGACCTAATAAAAGCGTGTTAAAAACCGTTAGCCACAACTCCTTCATGAGTTACACATCTCTAGCCACAATGATTATGCTTATACCTACTTATCCCCTCTATTTCAACCGGATTAGGAAAAGTAGCTGAAGGTAGATAGAAAATACTCAAAACGTCGTTAAGACTGCACATTACGCACTTATTTAAATTTCGATATATTTTTTTACAATTTCACGCCAATACATTGCAATGGACACTGTAGCAAGATATAAAAAACATAATTTACATATTTTAAAAACCATCGGAAAAGGCACTTATGGGTATGTAATGTAACGTATTTGTTGATGATATGATAACTAAACACCCTTTAATATCATTAAATAAAAATATTTTTTATTTTTAGAAATGTATTTTTATGCGAAAGATATGATACTCATCTTGCGACAATAGTGAAAGATATTCAATTGGACATAAAAATACAAGACCACAAAAAAGTAAGTCATTCTTATAGCTTACAGGCTTAGGTAAGTAGGTACAACTGTGGGTACAACAGTACTTACCCCAAACAATTACTCAACAGATTTATTTCTTTTTAGGATATTGATAATGAAGTTGATATTCTATCAGCAATGAACCACCCGAATATAATTAAGTTTTATGATTGCTATTATACCGACCGCCATGTGATGATATCCATGGAGTATGCAACTGGTGGAAACCTGGCTGAATGCATGTATCACCGGTATCCAAAATTAATAAAACAGCAGGTAAACTTCGGTTCAGTTGTTCACACAGTATCTCCTTAGTAGTTTGTGGTTGTTCAAAATAGTGTCTTAGTCTAAACAATCATTAACCTTTTCGCTATAAAGTGAATAGGTGCAGTTCAGTTTGGGTGTAGTGCCTCACACGCCATGACTTCATATCAAGTCGATGTAATGTAAAGGCACCCTACCTACGTGCTATCACTTAAGTTTCAATTTTATTTCAGTCTTTTGCTACAAAGACTGGCGTGTGAGACACAACACGGAATTGACTGTGGTGGTGAAGAGGTTAAAATTTAAAAAAGAAAAGTTATGTAGTTACTTTGGTGAATCTTTCAGGAAATTATTTTTTATTTATCACAAATTCTCCTCGGCGTGAATTACATACACAGTCACAATGTAATTCATAGAGATTTGAAAGCAGAGAACATTCTTTTAACAGGCAAACACGGAGTTCTAGTAAAAATAGGTGATTTTGGGATTTCGAAGATGTTGGCTTCGTAAGTACCCAATAGATGGCGTTTGAATTACTTATTTCCTAAATATTTTGCGTAAAATGGCGGTATTAAAATTTGTTTTAGTGCGAAAAAGACCTCGACTGTGATTGGTACTCCGTATTATTTGGCACCAGAGCTATGTGAAGGAAAACCTTATGATAGTAAAAGCGACGTGTGGGCGTTGGGCTGTTTATTGTACGAAATGTGCACACATAAAAGACCCTTTGAATCAGAGGTAGGCAACGTTGTATCGCTTTACTTGTACTATAGGTACACAGGAGTGCTACTTAAATGGGTACTTATACTTACCAACATATTCTATTTCATCTAGGGAATGCAGTCTCGATCTCGAAATCTCGAGCTGATTTTCGAGATTCAATCTCGTACGAGATTACAAGACTTGGCGCTGATATGAGATATCTCGATATGGACGAGATTAATCGAGATCTCATAGATTTTTCTGAGATCTCAAATCTCGACCTCGGATTTGTCGCGCGAGATCTCAAATTGTCAATCTCAGTTCGAGATTGCATTCCCTAATTTCATCATGTAGTTATAGGTATAGCCAGCTCTATAGCTTGACTGTAAGGTAGATTTTTGCTTGAGTTAATTTGACAGCACTTGGCCTTACAGTTGTGTACGAACTATACCAGGGACGGTAAAATATACGGTAAAGAATGTCTCTGAGCAGAGGTAGTTGAAGGTTACTGGGAAAAATGAGCTGTCCGAGGTTTTCTTTATTCCTTATTCCATACCGCGCTGTGTAACATATACTAACTACCGCTGGTCAGGGCTTGGAATTTTATCTGCGTAGCTGTGGGAATTCCCACTTCCTGGCCTGGCTGGCTAAGGGGAAACATAAAATTATGGACTCACCGCGGGCAGTAATAAAGAAAGCCTTAGATCACATATTTATCGCCCTTGCCTTCGGCTCGGGTGTCAATTACTTGCGATGAGACATTTTTTGTCTTACCGTTCTTGGTAAGCAATTAATGTACTATTATCAAGCTTAAAACACACACAGAGGGTGCGGGCGTGGGAGCGGGCGTTTGGCGGGCGGGCGGGTGTCAACGCGCTGCAGTGTGAAACGCCCGCGCGCCAAACGCCCGCACGCGGCTCTATGTGTTTTATTTAAGCTTAAATCTATTATTTTTTCCAGACTTTAGTTGGCTTGGTCAAGGCGATAACAAGCGAGAGCGTGCACCCCATAGACTTGACGATGTATGACCGGGGAATACAAGATCTGATAGACTCCATGCTGTCCATTTTACCCACGAAGCGTCCTACAGTGAAGGAACTCATAGGGCGTCGAATTATTCTGCCTATGGTTTATATAGTTTTACTCGACGCTGGAGACGATGAATTGTTGTATCAAGTTACTAAGGACTTCTAAGTGCGACGCGTAAAGGCGCATCCCGACGTACCTACGAGGACTGCAGTCCTGCATCTATAAAAAAATTCTTTCGCTCTTTAAAATAGAGCAAAATGATAGACCTTGTATCTCGCTTTACGATATAGCTTGCAAAAAAAGGGCTGCAATGCTGGTACGTACGGGCACGGCAAAATAAATGAAGCTTGAGCAGTGCATCCGTGTGATACAGAGCTGCGGCCACGTCGTCGCCTATAGGCATATAAGCAGTTTCTAGTTTAGTCTAGTTTGTAGTTTCATTCGACAATGTGTAAGGCTACGCGCGCAGGAGCAACTTTTATATCCTTCCTCTCTCATCAAGTCCAAGGGATAGTACCTATGAAAGCGCGACAGACAAAAAAAAGTTACTCAAAAAAAGTCGCTCGTGCGCGCTTAGGTATTCAAGTTCATTTTAATATCGACGTATCAGCGCCATATCAGCGCTAATAAATTCCTTTCACTTATATAGCTATAAAATGGCGCGCTGGTTGCGCTTTAGCATAAGAATAAATATAATACCATTTTATCTAGTGACATTGTAGCTAAATCTATGAAAAACGTATTTGAAATAAAACAATTTGACTTTGAACTTTGCTTTATTTTAAAGACCGTTTTGCTAATAAGAAAGTGTGTATCTGTTCTTTTGCCAAGGTATATTGTGTAGTATCCACCTTAAAAGCAACGCTTGTAGTATGTTCTTATCAGCTCAACGGCACACAAGTACACTTAATAATAGAAGGAAAAATGTATCTGTTCTTAACATTAGGAAAATATTCTTCGCATTCTCACAGGCCATTCTGGTCAGTCTCCATTTCTTCTTCGTCTTCCTCTGAAATAAAAGAAAGTGATTATTAGATTAGGCCACAAAAATCGTAGTTTCAAGGAAGTAGGAAACTTTGACGACCACAATGATGGCCTAGTGCAAAAACGGAGTAATTATATTTTGGCAATATAATTCGAGATTTTATATACAAATGACTACTCTTTAGACTATCCAGAAAACTCGCTGAGCACTTTGGAACTCTGTGATAGGAATTGCATTGAGTACGTTATCATATTGATTTCTAAGCGCCAATAGGGATTAAATAAATAATAAGATGTCTTGGACAATGCTGGCATTTCATGTTACTAGAAATGAACAATCTGGAAGTCCATACTAATAGGGCTAATATTATAAATGCGTCTGTGTGTTACCTCTTCACGCTTAAATTGCTGAACGGATCTAAATGAAATTTGACATGAAGATAGTTTGCATCCCGAGGAAGGATACAGGATAGTTTTTATCACGAAAATTATCATTATCGGTTTAAATGTGGTAGAGTTTATGGTAGTTAATGTTTGTATGGAGGTAGGATATAAACGACTTCCACGTGTACGAAATCGCGGGTAAAAGCTAGTAATGTGTAATATCAGAAGGATATATAGCATTAAAATTAAAACACTTTCAACTCCTTGAACACTGTCACTATTAGTTGTGTAACGACGACTGCGATGAGAATAAATTAACGTTCATGCTTTTAAGTAGAATATTCACTCTACAGTATCAACCAATGGGATTAAGACATTCTCAATTGTCCCCATTTTGTGATCGTCAGAGAACGATGTCATTGTCATAGAGTTAACATGTGTTATTTGCACTGGTCTCACCGCCGGAGAGCATCATAAGTATTCTCGATAGTAATTCTACTTCTTTTCTCGCTCAAGCGAGTAGAATTACTATGAGAGTACTCTTTAATCGCCCGCGGTGGGACCAGTGACATAGTGGGGACAAATGGGATTAGCCCATGATGCCAATAATGACAATGAAAGGGTTAAAAACAATTGAAAGTTTGAATCATGAGGCACCACCCTGCCATCACAGGAATCTGTTCTCGAACACCCAGGACTCCTGTGAAAATTGTTATTTGGTTTCATTTTCTTGGTATAAAATACATTTTAATAAGTAATCTAATAACTACATAATTAAACAAATGATACAAAGAATGGAATAACAAAAAAAATAAGTGAGATAAGATTTTTTTTGCCTTCAAAGTGGTCAGTTCTTATAGTAAGTGCCATCCACGACGCCGCGCCCCTCCACAGCGAATCTCATACTAATCTATGCGTAATACGGTATTAAACCCCTAGTCAAATCAGCAACTTTTTATTAAATGTCAAAAACGATTTGTTAATATGAAGTTTGTAGGGAAATACTGTCTTAGTGACGTCACTAAGACAGTGTGAGTAGATTTGTTCAAATCAGCGTCCTTTTTAAATCTTTATGCTTATAAAATCTTTCAATTAGCTAAAATAAATTAATAATTGATGTTTTTCGATTATTTTCGTTAGATCTTTTATTAGTCAAGTAAAAAATAATTTATTATTACCTTAGTTTAATACCCTTTGGACTGTGGAGGGGCGCGCCTTCGTGGATGACACGCACTACAGTTGACTAAATCCATTATTTATGGCGAAACATTTACAACCTGTGGCGCTTATTGCATAATGATTTGATTTATTTTATCTGTTTAATTTAAATTTGGCCCATGGACTTGTTCTGGATTAAATTATTTTCTTTTATTTCATTCACTCCATTTCAAAATGCCTTTGTAACTAATAGGTATTACAAGCGGAAGTCTCGAATGATAGGGGTTGAAAAGAGACTTCCGCTAGTAATATTAATAACAATTTATTATGCAATAGGGCTTAGTTCTAATTTATTACAGAAGAGTGGGAAGCAGTTGGTGTGAGATGCTAAACTTCTTTCATTCTCATGTCCTACTGCGTTTCTCTCACCAGTATCTGATGTCCTAGAACTGTGGCATTGAGTATGGTTGACGAAATATAAGCTGCACCGATTCGCCATACAAGTTGTTCGAGGAATCGGTGCAGCTTATATTATGTCATTGTCAACTATACCATAGCACAAACTTGCGATATACATTTGACTAAATAGATAGTATTTAAAATAAATCTTACGCTGGCCATTTGTTGGTTGTGCTTGTAATGGTTTCTGACCAGGAATCTGCCCGGACTGCAACATTCTTGTAAGCTTCTCCACTTCTTGAAGGGATGAAGCATTCTTAATGGCCTCGCGGATTTTGTTGATCTCTTGAGGAGTAAGATCTGAAAGTAACGTAAGTGTTATGTTGAAATAACCATCCTTCTGTGTATAGCTTCTTTCTGCACATTCTTACAGCATTTTATGGTATAAGTACTTTATAGGCCCTTATAGTGCGCGCCATCCACGACGACGCGCCCCTCCACAGCGAATCTCACACTAATCTGTGCGCAGTTGTACGGCATGGGCTGTGGAGGAGCGCGCCTTCGTGGATGGCGTGTACTATACACTCATGCCAGGTTTTATAATTATGTTGTGGTTTAATAAATAGCTTTGTTCATAAAGAAATTGGAATCTGAATAACATCTACAAAAAAATTGTGACTACAAATAAAATAAAAAATACAAATATTTATTAACTTACTTTGGACTTTGGAGTCAGGCATGTTGCCTCCAGGGACAAATGTCTTAGCCTTTCTACTGATCTCCTTCTGCATTTCTTTCCCTTTCTTGCTTTTGAACAGTACATTAGCGTCATCCCTCTCTTTTTGTTTGATTTTTCGGAAATCAAGTAACCTTAGCTCTGGCATTTTAAATGCAATGTATGCTCTGGAAAATAAATTGACGGCTATTACAATTTAGAAATTAGTAGAGATGTAACAGATACTGGTTTGACTGGATATCGGATACCGAATATCTGACATCCGGCAAACATCCTAGAGTGCTTGACACAGACCTAATGCAAACTTCTATGTAGGAGGGGTCAAGTTACTCTGCAGCGGACAGTACAAGCATTGGGATGTTTGAGCCATCTGCTACCGGTGACTGGGATCCCCGGCCGGATAACAAAAGAATGATTTGTTTTGTTTTTTTCGCTGGGAGAGTATGGGTTAATGTGAACAGATCATGATTGTGTTCCCATACCTGTAATGCTGCTTGTTGGCTACCGGATTGTTCATGAGCGACAGTGTTCTCAGTTTGGGAAGTGTTGCTAGTGGATCCAAATCCCCAAGTTCTGTTATATTGTTGCTAGTCAGTATCAGCGTGTCCAAATTTGGCAAATATTGTTCCAATGATTCACCAATTCTCCTGTAAGTACCATTAGCATTGTTGTTAAACACACATGGTTGAGATATGTCTTTAATTAGAAATGCTCCGAATACATGTTTCACTAAATACAAACATTTGTCAGATACCTCAGTCCAGCTCTTGGTCAACTGAATATATAGCAGATTTATTCCTATTGACAACCATTTTAGCTTAGTTGGTAGTGACCCTGCCTACGAAGCTGGAGGTCCCGGGTTAGAATGAAACGGGTCCCGGGGTCGGCCAGGGCATTTATTTCTGTGATGAGCATGAATATTTGATCTGGGGTCTTGGATGTTTTGTATGTATCTATTTATCTATATAAGTATGTATATCGTCGCTTAGTACCCATAGTACAAGCTTTGCTTAGTTTGGGACTAGGTTGATTTGTGTAAGATTGTCCGCAAATATTTATTTTACTTATTTATTCATTTGTCCGAATCTTCAGTCAAGCTCTTGGCCAACTGAATATTCACCAGATTTATTCCATTCACCAAAATCAGCCGCATCACCAGATTTAACGGTACCTCATGTTATGGAATTTCAAACATGTAAAATAAAAAGGTAAAAAACTGTAATGCCCTTCAAGGGATTCCCATGATACCAGCAGAGTAAGGGTAACCAATGAAGCTCATATTACCAAAGATACTTACACAATTCTGTTATTGTTTAATAGTAGGCATTTCAGTCGTTTCAATAACGGAAATCCATCTAACTTTCTGACATCGTTGTCCGAGAAGTCTATGGTGTCGAATTGGTCGAGTGTGGCCCCCAAGTTCTCTATTTGAGGTATTTTATACCCTGTAAAAATTACATACAACTGTTAAGAAATAATGCTATTATAAGGCAGATGAGACAATAATGTAAGTCATAATATAGGTTATGATTGAATACGTTTCAGAAATTCTAACCTCTCAAATCCAATTCGCGATCCCTACAGGGATTCATATACTGCATAGAATTATGTATAAGCTCCGTTGTTAGCTTCACCATGATTGAAATAAGATAGTTTAGATTTCTAGTAAATTAGACAAGATTTGTTTATCACCGACGCCGCATCTCAAAATTCATCACAGATAACACAATCCACTCAATCTCAATCCAGTCCGTCGACACTTCATATTAAGATAAATTCTGGACGTACTTTTATACCAACGTTGAGGCATAGAAATAATATTACCGAATTAAAATGACTGCTGCTGCATTTTGGTACCAAATACCATAGTTGCTTTCGAATATAGAAGTATTATACTTTTCTTTGGGTTGGTACGATTGATTAAAACGTCAGCCGGCGTCTCCCGGGGGTATTTGAAATATCGTCTGGCATATTTGTAATTTATTGTGTTTTTGGTAAAATAACGTAGCTCTGTTATTTAAATGGGGGGCGAATCCTTAAGGAAACGTGAACTTTGCGGTGTTAACCGTGTGAGAAGATTAACTTAAGATGTATTTTTGGCCAGATTTCCACTTGATCCGGACAGGTCGGTAAATTGATTTCTTAAGGCGCAGGGTAGGGCAAGGCCTTCCCCATATAAACTTTGTGCACGTTTTATTCGTCGGTTTTGGCACTAACAAATATAATATTTTTTTTGGTTGTAAATATTAGATATGCGAAGATCGTGATGTGAAAATTTTCAAATATTTCAAAAAAACTAAAAAAAAAAAAAAAAAACATCACGAAATAGCTATCAGAAAAATAAGCATACTGACCAAAAATCATAACTTTAATGCAAACACAAACGAAGTAAATCCTGCACAAAGTTTGTATGGCTAGAGCTTGCCCTACCCCTCCTCTTAAAGTGATTTATCAATAATTCCTGACTTTTAGTCTTTAACAGTTAATAATTTAATTAGTTCGAAGTACATAAAATCATGGATTTTACGAACATTCTGAAAATAAAGATATTATTGACAAAAAATGGGTAAATTAAAATAAGACTAGTGCTCGAACAAACTTATCGATAATCCTCTTATTTCAGATGTCGATTATGGGTAAAACTAACAGGAAATGAGGATCTGGCATACCTATACAAAGACTGAATGAAAACAAGTTCATTTGTGGAGATCATTTTGAATTACATTCATTAAATACAACTGATCTACTTTTATTTTATGATAGTAGTATAGCGATTAGCGCGTCATCCACGACAACGCGCCCATCCACAGCGAATCCCATATTAATCTATGTGCAATTAATTGTACGGATGGGAATGTAGTTCGTAGAAGACTCGCACTTTATCTCGAAATACTCAAAACAGGGCTGTAACCGCGAATTGTCCACACGTAAACGAAAACGAAAACGAAGTACGATCGAACGTTAGAAGTGTCACTTACCGCGAGGCACTTTCGTTCACCGGCTTTACGTATCGTTTCCATAGACAACTTGCGGACTTGCCATCGTGAATGGAAAGAACGAATGAATTAGTAAAGTGATTTCACACTACGCGATAAAAAACCGGTAAATTGATATTTGACTAAAAATAAGCTTGAAAGGTTGACAAATGAGATATATTTCGCATATACAACGTTTATTGGCATTATAAACACTTGTAAAACTCGTTATAATGCTATTTTTGATGTTTTTTGTTAACATTTTGAAAATGTCAAGTCCGCGACTATACGTTTTGGCGGGAATTTTAACTTAGCGGACCGCCTTTTGAAGTGTTGCTTTATGTTAATACTTATTTAATTGCTTTGCTAATGTTTTTGAACTTAGTATGAAATACGTTTGTTAATACTATATCATTTGATATAATTAACGAACATTTCAACATTTAAAACAAATAAAAAAATCAGTTTCAGATGTGTTTGATCGCTACTTGTGAAAATTTGGGGATAAACCTTTCCCCTAACACAAGACAAGATAGACTTTGCATGGAATAAGTATGTTATCTCTAGCTATATAGTCGATGCTTATACAGACTTAAAGAACCTTACTTTGTAAACTATCAATAAGACTCACTTACCGTTTAAAAGCTTATAATTCCCTCGACCTCGGGATAATGCGAAGGTCAGTGCAGGGGCGAGAATTTATTTAGTTGCTGTCTGGTCCTCGAGACCTGTCTGGTTTTACAGTGTTGGCGATGAAATGAGAAGGGGACAAGAACAAAATATTTATCCATGTGACTGACAGACAATGTGAAACCAAAATGGAGTGCATGTTGTAGATAAATTAGGTGTTCCTCCCACCGATTACATTGTAATCGCATTAACTGACATTAGTAATTTCCTAAACTTTCATATATGAATAGTTTATTGAGAATCTATTCACTTCTCAGTACTGCTGTAAAACAAACCTATGTAATCTAATTCTTACGGGTTCCTCCAGATAATAGGTATCTTAAAAGAGTCAGTGTATTAGAAAATAATACCTTCAGATTATAGGACAGGAATTACTTATTTGGGGAAACGAAAATTCTAATCATAATTATATATTCATATACAGGGGAGAGAAAAAAATTAAACAGTTGTTAACAAATTATAAAATCATTTATTTTTGTCATAAGTCTTCATTTTTAATGCTTTGGAACTTCGAGTAACCCACTCATGTTATGATATTAAAGAATTCTGTGACATACCCAATAATTCATGATCATTATATCTATTCCTTAAGCGGGTATTACACTGTCCTGAATCAGGCGTCCTAACTAGTGGAGGGGAGTTGAAGCATCTCGCTCTAACGTATAGGTCGGAACCCTTCTAAGTGTCCTGAATCCAGGACAGTGTAATACCCGCTTAATAATGATAATGAATGAATTCTGTAATTTGAATTACTATACTCTCTAATTAAACTTAATAACAATGACATGTAACCATCCATCAATCCTCCTAGCGTTATCCCAGTACAGTTGCATCCTAAAGGATGCCTGGGGTCCGCTACCTAATCCCAAGATTTGGCGTAGGCACTAGTTTTTACGAAAGCGACTGCCATCTGACCTTCCAACCCCGAGGGGAAACTAGACATTATTGGGATTAGGCTTTGTCAAGTGAGTGGGCAACTTGACTGTTAGAAGTTCTCAAGCCGCCCGAAGGCCTCCAACTTGGCTTAACGACTGCTGCCATATACAGCAACCGGGATCAACGGCTTAACGTGCCTTCCAAATCACGGGAGCGCTCAGTTAGTAACCACTCAAAGCGGTCACCCATCCAAGTCCTGACCGCTGCCCACGTTGCTTAACTTTGAATAACGCTTGCGGCACGCAGGTGCCGCTGGGCCACGAGCAATGACATGTAAAATTATTAATAAATGACCATGACCATATGGCATTTTATCATGTGGATTTGTTTGGGTAGATTTTTACCAACTCAAGGTATAGTGCATTCCAGAATTATATATGCGGCTGTTCCTTCAATGTCTCCTGTTCTGCAATTTGTAACACTTAAAGCGAAAAAGTCCTGAATTAGTGTACACATACAATGTATATTTAATTAGCAACTTAAGTTGGTATATTCGGAGATTTCAAAAAAACGGCTTATAAAATATCACCTATGACTGAATAATCCTGTAATCATACGTCATAGGTGGAAGGAAATAGAAATCACCAATATATTTCTGTAAATAGAATTCAGAATCTTACAGATCTTAAAAGGTATCTAAATATTGCAAATATAAGTATAATACGTATAGGAGTATACGAGTTCTATTGCTACATTATAACAATATATCGAGGATGAAAAAATTAAGTTAAAACGAACATGGGGGTGATATTGGATTTATCACGATAAAACGAACCAGTCTTTCATAAAAACATGCCCGGAAGAATAATATAGTTATTACTGATTTATGAAACGTCATAGTGAAATCATCTATTTTAGTTTCCTGATTCAGATAGGTACAATGTTAACGTAGTCACTAGTCATGTCCGCGCAAACATCGTCAGAGAGCGTTTTTCGTGGCGGGGTACAATATTCGTCTGGCCTAATAGCTGAGTTTCTTGCTGGACTCTTCTCAGCGGTTTAAGCGTGAAGAGGTAACAGAAAAACAGACACTTTCGAATTCAGGATTATTTAAATTTTAAGAATATTTGGTATAAGTAAGTAAGTAAGTAAGTAATTTATTATAACATATACATTTATATAATAAGGAATTACTGGTACCTAATTGACACGTTGTTATTAGTTAATAAGTTTGAGTTGAGTTTACCAAATATTTGTATGCTTGCATGCATGCTGAATACGAGGATAGTCCGCAACACTACTTCAAAACCAACCAGGATTCTTCAAACTAGCGTAGGTTTAGTGAACCAGCGACAAAAGTCCAAGTAGCTCAATTCCACTGACACACTTCAGTTCGGTTAAAAGCGCTCAACCAAGCTCACTGGAGCGCAAACTGTTAGAGTAATCAAGTGTTTAAACCGCCAGCGTGGTCGTCTCGGAGGTTTCCCCTGGACTTTCCCTAGGCCACCCTCCAACCGCGCACTCTTATCGCTTTAATGGGCCCGGCCAATCAAGCCACAGTCAGGTTCAAAAAATAAAATTATCGGAAACTCACATATATAAATATACATGGCAAATATCCCGTTATTAATCGTAATTCTAATGTAAATGAACAAGTGAGCTTAAAATCTTATAAAGTTAAAAAGAAAAACACCAACAGAATTCTAACACCTATGTAACATGAGTGCAATAAATACTTGAAACTTGAAAAAAAAATTTCTTGAAGTTAACTTAAAGGATAATCCGTTACTCATTATGTTGACTTAAGAAATGATTAACGGATTTACAGTATTGTACCCAGCTTTGCAAACGATTTGCCGTAGCTAGTCGTTCGATCAAATCAAATGATTCGTTTTCAGATCTAAAGTATGTATGTAAGTGACATAGCCTGGTGCCGAGACATAGGTTAGAGTTAGCATTAGGTTACAAATTTACAATAGCACCTAGTTCCATTGTGATAAGGTGTAAAACTGGTAGCTAATTTCTGCTAACGCCTTTACTCTTGAATAGCCTGCGTTCCGTCTTCTGCTTGCGTGGACGATCTGCCATTCATATTCATACGCCTGGAACAGCAATAGAACACTTTAAACTAAAACATACGAAATAGTGCGTCTGAGCTCACCCAGTATAGCCTGACAAGATTTTATTTTAGAGAGAGAGAGAGATCATTTATTTGTGAGACATAGGTACAAAAATGTGAAGATCTTAAATAATAGTACATTACTTAACAAGGGCGGTAAAACAAAGAATGTCTCAGATCGCAGGTATTTGACGCCCGAGCCGAAGGCAAGGGCGATAAATATGCGATCTGAGGCTTTCTTTATTATCGCCCGTGGTAAGTACAAAATTTTATGTCACCCCCTGGCCAGGAAGAGGGATTTCCCGCGCGCGGAGCGTGCGGTAATTGCCGCTTTATGGCCAGGTGTGACATAAAATAACAAATAGTTTCACTATGCCCATGCTTAGGTTCGCCTTATTTGACTAGCAAGAAGACATTCGATGACTTTTAACAGCCATTGAAAGTCATCGAATGTCACCGATGTAAACCAAAAAGACCTCTCGCTCTCAACACAGTGCAGTGCAGTATTTCGTGAGGACTCGCAAGGCTGGGCCCGAGGACAGGGCCGCGCCGCGCCGAACTAATATGAAAATCGAACGTACTTGTACTGGCCACCACATGCTGAACAACAGAAGCCGCGAATGTTACAAGATGCTGTACTGTACAGAGTAAAACTTAGTCCAGTAGATTTTGACGTCAAAATTGCAAAGCATGATGTAGTTCTGCAGCTTTAATATGTTGTATAGATCAGTTAGGGCAGTTTGAATCTAGATTTGCAACTTCGAAAAAACTGAAGCTTGCTGAGCAACACGCAAAAAATATACATCATGCTTTGCCATTTTAGCCTTTTTTTATTATTACACGACTGCTCAAAAAAAGGAGTGTAATGTTTTCAGGTTTCATGTATGGATGTATGTATGTACCTATGTGAACTTTTTTGTTCCCCCAGAACTTCTCAACGCCTTAAGGCGCAGGGTAGGGCAAGGCCTTCCCCATACAAACTTTGTGCAGGTTTTATTCGTCGGTTTTGGCACTAACAAATATAATATTTTTTTTGGTTGTAAATATTAGACATGCGAAGATCGTGATGTGAAAATTTTCAATAATTTCAAAAAAAAAACAAAATTAAAAAATTTAAATAAAAAATTACATCACGAAATAGCTATGAGAAAAATAAGCATACTGACCAAAAATCATAACTTTAATGCAAACACAAACGAAGTAAATCCTGCACAAAGTTTGTATCGAGAGAGCTTGCCCTACCCCTCCTCTTAACCGATTTAGATATGTGAGGTATCGTTGGAATCCTTACGTCATCCCGGGTGACATAGGATATGTGACGTTGCAATAAAAATAATATGGCGGACTGTAGACTCCATTTTGAGAGTTCCGTAAAAAAAAATTCTGTTCTAGCAAGCGAAGTATCAAAATTAAGCATTTGAAGAGACGATTCCAAAAATATATATTATGCATATGTTTCTAGCAAAAAAAGTTCGAAATAAAATAATAATTATAAAAAATGTTTTTATCTTTTTAATGCAGTCGTGTTCATAATTTTTATAATTATTATTTTTAGTGTCGAATCCTACTGCGTTATAAAGTGGGTCTGTCGGTCGGGACGGTAGGTTTGCTATTTTTTAACGCTAAAACCGCTGAACAGATTTAGATGAAATTTGGTATGGATATAGTCTGAGTACTTGAGTAGTCATCATGATGAAGGAAATAGGATACATTTTATCCCGGAAATTATCACCTAAGGATATGGAATCGTATGGAAGATCGGCAAATAGGTAAGCGCCTTATAAAAAAGAATAACAATCAAATACTAAGGCGATGAACGAGTTATAAGTAAGCTGTTTGTCGCGCGCGCACTAGCGCGTCATCCACGCCGACGCGCCGCGCCCCTCCACCGCCCGTTCCGTACAATTGCGCATAGATTAGTGTGAGACGCGCTGTGGAGGGGTGCGTCGTCGTGGATGGCGCGCACTATAGCGACACTATTTCAGGGACAAATAGAATCTTAATTTCCAATTAAAGTGAAAAATTCAAAAACACAGGTGGGATTTCAACTCACGACATCTAATTAAGCCTTAGGAAGGCCCGTAGCGGCATCCGCGAAGTTATTACAACTTTTACAGCACTAACGTTTCAAACTGTATCGAAAATCCCCATACTCAAATTAATTTGTCAAGCGGATGCATCCGAAAAATCAACGCCACAGGTGGGATTTAACCGACGACGACCTCTGGAATCCGTTCGTTGATTTTTTCTAATTTTTACTTTAAACTGGAAACGGTAATTTCGTAAGCGGACACATCCGCTTGACAAAATATAATTCAAATAGAATCTTGTCTGGCAGTCCGCTACCTGTGATTGGGATCCCCGGGTATTTTGCTGGTAGCGGACGGCTGTGGATTGACCTACAGTTTTAATACATGTAATAAAACTTTAGTTTTTTCCCGCGACTTTGTCCGCGTGGAACTCGTTTATCGCGATACAATTTAAGTGCTATTTTTTTATATCAGGCGCTTACCTAGTTATCTCGTTTATCGCGATACAATTTAAGTGCTATTTCTTTATATCAGGCGCTTACCTAGTTAGTTCATTCAAAACCTATCCTATGTCCTTCCCTGGGACTCTATCTCCATGCCAAATTTCATCTAAATCGGTTCAGCAGTTTAAGCGTGAAGAGGTAATTTGTCCGCGTGGAACTTGTTCATCGTGATAGAATTTAATTGCTATTATTTTTATGTCAGGCGCTTACCTAGTTATCGCTCTTCCATACAAACTTCCACTCCCTTAAGGGATGTTTTCTGGGATAAAAACTATCCTATGTCCTTACTACTCTGAGTATTCAAGAGTATAAACCGCCCACGTGGTCATGTCGAGTTTTCCCCTGGATTTTAAACAGGCTACTCTCCATTTATAGATGTCACAGGCCAATGTAGATGATGGCTCTCCAACCGCCCATTTCTATCGCTTTATTGGGCCCGGCCTTTAAAGCCAGTTTTCCCTCTGGGTTGAAGTCAGTCGCTTTTGCAAAATTAGTGCCTACACTAAATCTTGGAATTAAGTTTCAAAGCGGACCGCGAGCTGCTTGGGGCACAATCCGGAAAACGCTAGGAGGGTGATGATGATCACCATCATTCATCATCAGTTTATCACAATTTTAAATCATGTGCTACATACAGAGTGTAACGTTTTGATATCCATACTAATATTATTAATGCGAAACTGAGCTGTCTGTTACCTCTTCACGCTTAAACCGCTGAACCGATTTGTATGAAATTTGGTATGGAGATAGATTGGGGAGGGACATAAGATAATTTTTTTTCCCGGAAATCATCCCTTAAAGGGGAGAAGATTGTATATAAGAGCTCTATTACTAGGTAAACGCCTGATATAAGCAAATAGCAATTACTTAAATTCTATCGCGATGAACCAGTTCCATGCGGATGATATCGCTCGCAAATAACTAGTTAAGTTATAATAGAAGTACTTATTAGGTACCTTTTTCTTCCTAGTACTCGTACAGCCAAAGGTGTAAAACTGTCAGCTTATTTCTGCAGTATCACTGGCTGGACATCTGCTTGAATTTCTTGCGTTTCCTCCTCTACTTCAGTGCGCGAACAATTCGGGACCTAAAAGAATGAAAAATAACACTTCTAACTGATGTATGTGTTTCAAGCAAAAAAAAGTTCGAAATACTTTAAATAATAATTATAAAAATTAAAAACACGACTGCATGAAAAAGATAAAAACAAGTTTCCTAATAAAGAACTCAAGCAAATATATTTTGTTTGCAGTCGGGGGACCTACTACATATAAGTAAAGCCAAAATATCAGGCCCCCCGACTGCAAACAAAATATATTTCCTTGAGTTCTTTATTAGGAAACTTGTTTTTATCTTATTAATTTGTTTCATTGTTATATGCATAGGTAGGTCAGGGCAGAAGGCAAATGTCCATAACCTTCTTTTTGACTTTTAGTGGGAGATCCGATTTTAATACCTCTTTGTAAGACCAAAATTTATTCCCATAGTGAGGTTGATCCTTCTGTTTACTTTCATCTATGTCTCGGGTTGATTTAAATGATATTAGTTTTCCACGGTCTTCATTGGTTCTCAGGTCAAATATTGGTCTTCATAGTCCAGCATTTTGTTTTCTAGGAATATTGGGGCCTTTACACTGTTTGTAAGTATCTTTGTTTTCGAAATATTTAGTTTTAGTCCAATATTGTTGCCGTAGTAGTATCTACTAAAAGATGCGTCTGAGTTCAGCGGTCGGCTAGTGAATAAGTGAGTTGACCTACGATTTTAATACATGGACTTAGTCGTACTGTTACCGTACCCATAATGTGGCTGAACAGAGCACATACAAAGTGACAGTCTAAAAATGTTATAATCGAGTTAATCAGTTACCTACTTCTAAAAGTGGCGTTAACGGGCTGTCGCCCGCACCCCGCGGCATCCCGCGCTCTTGACACAATGAGCCAACATCCATAGC
Organism: Cenopis cana; assembly: GCA_951800055.1. Classification (NCBI taxonomy): domain Eukaryota; kingdom Metazoa; phylum Arthropoda; class Insecta; order Lepidoptera; family Tortricidae; genus Cenopis; species Cenopis cana. The sequence goes on along the minus strand of OX637479.1, from coordinate 14,552,408 downwards.
ATTTAATAAGCGCGCCGTCTGAGCGGCGCGAAATATAGTGCACGAACGCCACCTTTAGTGTCGCTGTACTATACGCTAAAAATACGTACGGTAAATATGTGGTGTCGTAAAAGTTTCCATTGCATACATACTATGCATTGTATATAAAATGCACATCCAGGTATCCTTTATTTCACGATAAATAACTTCAGAAACAATGTATGTCATTGACCGAGTGAAACGAAGGTCTCAGTTTTAGCTTCGACAAAAATGCTTTCGTATGTCCGGATTTCCGCCTGTCCCCGTCTACAGGTCGTTTTTGTCAACCGATTCTCGTGAACTTTTGTGAGCAGGTACGAAAAAAAAAGAATGTTTTTTGTCGAGTCAGTTTTTGGAAATTTAAAAAAACAAACTTTTTATCAATGATTTCGTAGTTTTCTGCGGCCGTTTTTTCCTCTACAGGTCGCATTTCTCAACCGATTCTCGTGAAATTTTGTGAGCAGGTTCTGACTACATAGATTTTTTTGGTCAAGTAAAGTTTGTAAATTTTCAAATTATTTTTTTGTCAATGGTTTGTCTTCCTCTAAAGGTCGCATTTCTAAACCGATTCTCGTGAAATTTTGTGAACAGGTTCGGTAATTTTATAGATTTTTTTATCGAGTCACTTTTTGGAAATTGAAAAAAAAAACACATTTGTTATGAATGATTTTGTGTTTCTGCGGCCGAATTTCGATTTGTTCACCTCTAAGGGTCGCATTTCACAACCGATTCTCTTGAAGTATTGTGAGCAGGTGCTTTGATTATTAGTTATTACACAGAATATTTTCGTCGAGTAATTAAAAAAAACAATAGTTTGTCCTCCTCTATAGCGTTACTCCTAAGAAAATCCAATGGTCAAAGAGTGCGCGCAGGTTCAAGGCATTGGCTATCGTGCCTATGCACAGAACCGCAGCTTTCCGAGGCAGTTTCAGGTTTGCGGCGTCTAAGTGCTGGAATGACCTCCCTCCTCCTATCCAGGGGGCGCCTAGCAAGTATTCCTTTAAGCGTAAGCTTAAAGGTTATTTGTTGACGCTCCAAAAATCCCAATCCTAATCCAGCACAGCAGCAGAAAATATACCAACCTATTTAATTTTTAGTTCTTTTGTTTTTGTACCCTAGATTCTGTATGTAGACAAGCAGTAATTGTAGTTTTTATCTTATTTATGTATTGTTTTATTTTTATTTTTTATTAATCTATTGCAGTTAATTTTATTTTATTTCCTGCTATTATATATATTGTATGCCGGTCCGTGAGTCACCGACGTACTGGCTGAAAATCAGCGCTGTAGGTGTTTAACACCTCAGCATAATGCTGAGCCAGTGTCCGTTTCACTGCCGCGGGGACACACGTGTGCTTTTGTGTATGTTTTTCTTCTTTTGTTTTCTTGTAATATTGTGTGTTTTCTGTGGCAATGAATAAATGTTTCTATCTATCTTACTCAATCGATTCTTGTGAAATTTTGTGAGCTGTGGCGCTGCTGGTTTGGAAATTTAAAAAAAACACGAGGTCTACAGCTCTCAGAGCCACTAGTCTTTAACTAGGCTCAGGAGGCACTCACCATTATTCATATTGTTAGCACCAAGTGTGAGAGAGCAAGCCAGATTGAACATCGGCATCGCGAGCGCGTTGTCGACTTCTGGTGGTGAAGATTTGGACTTCTTGATATCAGCATGTTAAGCACTGAAACAGTTTTTCACAATATTGAACACACACTGCCACAGCAATTTAACCACATGTTTCCTGCATGTTTCACATATTTCGCCTAAATACTTATATTTAGTAAATGTCGGCAAAAGCGGGTACTACAAACAGATATGGCAATTTATAATTAGGATCATTTACGTGCACACGTTTGCACAGGCGTTTGTTTATTATTCAGCAGCAGTAATGTGCCTGTGTTATTGTGTATGTACCTTTACTATCTGTTTCTGTTATTGATCGAGTGAAACGAAGGTCTCTGTTTCAGATTTGACAAAGATGCTTTCGTATATCCGAATTTCCGGTTGTTCTCCTCTCCTCTACATTTCTTAACCGATACTCGTGAAATTTTGTGGGCAGGTTCGAAAATTATATTATCAAGTCAGTGTTCGGAAATTTTAAAATACAAACTTCTCATCAATGATTTCGTACGTTCCTTCGGTCGATTTCGGTTTATTCTCCTCTACAAGTTGCATTTCTCAACAGATTCTCGTGTGTGTGCAGGTTTTATGATTATATAGAATTTCTAGCGTCTATCATCAAATTTAGATCTAATGCTATAGTAATATTATATGAAGACCATTTACAATGTCTTCGTCGTAGTCGCTCAAAGTATATCTTGAACGAAGTATCTTAACGCTACCCATGAAACACAAACTTAAGAGTTTTCTATGACCATCCGTGAATTTTTTCATCAGTTGTTTATACAACGACGGAGGCAAACAAGCGCACGGTCCATCTGATATTATGCGAAAACCGCAGCCTATAGACTCACTTTGTTGTCACAGATGGGACAAATGCAGACGGAGTTTCAGTTCACCACATTCTACTTTCTGAATGCAAATGCTTAATTTGTTACCGTGATAAGTAAAATCGCTATACTCTTGAAGTTCCCTAAATCCCTCATGGCTTCATATCGCAGAACAGAACTTTGGTAACAACGGGATGAAACCAATCTGGAAGCATATCCTTCAAACAAACAAATATCTGTCTAATACGGTTCTTAAGTCTAGTCAGTAAGTCGGTTCGGACTTCGCACATTAAGGGTTTCAAACCGACCGCAAAATCAAGTTGGTTTTTATGGGAAAAATAAGGAAATTTTAAAGAAAAAATGTGATTTATCAATATTTTAATATTTTTTGGTAAAATATACGCATCGAAGGTCATAGGTCAAAACATTTCACGGAACATTTTTTTAAATCTAACTTTGGTCACTTTGGTGGCTTCTCGTTCTTTTGTTATAAAAAAAATTATAACATAAAATACATTATTTATCTACTCAACGAGATCCAAATTAATAACGATATCGATCGATGGGATGCGTCGAAAAAATGAAAGCCCCCCTTAAAAACATTTAAAAGTTAATTTTGTGAAAATTGGAATACAATAGGGTAGGGTGGGGTAGGGTTTCGTACAAAACTGTAATGCCAAGTGCTGTCAAATTAACGCAAGCAAAAATCTACCTAACAGTCAGAACTCTAAGTCGCGATTTGCTTGCATTGGTTTGACAGAATTTGGCCTTAGAGTTGTGTACGAACTAATATACACACACATTTTGGCAGAACGGGCGGACGGACGGGAGAGTGTCAGCAATAGGGTTCCTTTTGGACCCTTTGAGTACGGAACCCTAAAAACACAGTCAAATAATCTTTTGAAGTCGGTGGAAAAACTTAGTGTCATGATCACAGTTAACTGACCATTCTTAGACCTTCTGCCGTTGTAATAAGGTTTACCAATGACCAGTTAATTCTGTCAAAACAATCAGGTAAGCTGTTACCGTTGTGATCTCTGTGTCTCGCGATCGACGCGTAGGACCCGGTGCCGATCACGGCCCGAAGCGTAGGCCAAGCCGCATATCCAGACTTCTGTTATGTTATGCCTGTAAATTAGTATTGTTGATGCTGAGCGATTGTATTCAATACAATTAATACAAATACTCTTTATTGCACACCTCACTTAAAGGACACAGAACAGTACAAAATCACATTAAGTAGAGGCAAATAACAGGCGGTCTTATCGCTAAAGAGCGATTTCTTCCAGACAACCTTAGGGTAGCGGAAACTAACTCTAATCATAACGATTGATAGTAGGTGGTACAGAGATAATATATGAAACCTCCTAATAATTACAGCAATCAACCCGCGGGGGCAGCTTGTGGCGTGCTGACGGTGAGTGGCGACACCGCGGACCCCTATTCCAGAGGGTTCGGTTATCCGGCCCTCGCCTCTGCGCTTGCCTTTATGCCTTAACCGGCCGGCCGGAGTGGAGTCGCAAGAGCGGAACCTATGCTCCAGGTTGGAAGTGTGAAATGTCATAACGCCGGCGGCCTGCTGAACGGATTACCGGGATCTGGCTACCGCAGACTCACCTCTCGACAACCTTACAGCCGCTCAAAGGGATGTTGCCCCATTGTCGCACTGTGCGTGCGACTGTTTTGTGGGGCCCACTCAGCGAGCAGGCAAATCACCGCCTGCCTTTTTACAGTTTTGAAACTAATTGTCAGGGCAGGTGTCCGCTAGTCTCAACCCATAAGTCGCTGTTGAAGTTCTGTATGAAATGGTATTTTTTGTAGTTGCATACACGTTAGATCTCGTATGGATTACCACTTCATGCATGGATTTTGAGCCAGTATACATATATTAAAACAGCTGGAATAGTATAGATGAGTACAGTTCAAGACAGAGGACATTGGGCGTCTTTGGAAGAGTCTTTCACCCACGGAGGGGTTTTTGTAGATATAATACGACCGCTTAGTTGGTAGTGACCCTGCCTACGAAGCTGGAGGTCCTGGGTTCGAATCCCGTCCGGGGCCGGGGCATTTATTTGTGTGATGGCAGTGATGGCACGAATATTTGTTCTTGGGTCATGGATGTTTTCTATGTATTTAAGTGTCTATATATCTATATATGTGTTACCTTTGTGGTCTCTGTCTCGCGGTCGACGCGTAGGTCCCGGTGCCGATCACGCCCGAAGCGTGGGACAGGCCGCATATCCAGACTTCTTTTATGCCTGTAAATTAATATTTATATTATTTATTTATCGTATGGCATTTATTTCGAACCGTGAGATCTTCGAGAAGACAGTAGACAGTACGGTTGCCAGTTTTTGTTGCACTTTTAGAACCACCCAGGGGTCACGTGTAGGAGGGTACTTTCCCTATACGGACGTGGTGCAACTTCAACCTCCCTTTGTCAAGTGAGTGGGCAACTTGACTGTTAGAAGTTTTCAAGCCACCCGAAGGCCTCCAACTTGGCTTAATGACTGCTGCCATAGACAGCAGCCGGGATCAACGGCTTAACGTGCCTTCCAAAGCACGGGAGTGCTCAGTTAGTAACCACTCAAAGCGGTAAACCATCCATGTACTGACCGCGGCCCACGTTGCTTAACTTTGCATAACGCTTGCGGCACGCAGGCGCCGCTGGGCCACGAGCGCTCCTATATTTATATTGATGTTGAGCGATTGTATAAGACTTCATTTAAAAAAAACTGGCTCAAGCAGAAATTTGGCGGGAAGAGCGTGCATAACCTCAACTGTATACTGTATTACATCGTAAAGGCAAAGCATAAATGTACCTACTAATATTTATAAATGCGACAGTTTAGATGTTTCTTACTCAATCCCTCCTGCTCGGGCTCTATACTAGCGACGAGTGCGTCATCTTGCGATCTTGCCTAGATATTTATATGTGCCATATATCTCGGACTGTATCTTTATATATATAATTCTTCTGTGTGTGTTCTGTGTGTATATTTGAGTTGGTCCCTGGAAGGTTTGAAAATACGATTGGACCCGGTAGGTGGCGCTGGTTCGCTGGGCAGGACGACGTCTGCCGGGTCCGCTAGTTAAGTAGAATATTATTACTTAATAAATACATATGTAGGGATTGTAGGATTGAAGTCAAGTGCAGAGACTGCAGAGTGCAGTGAGAGTTAGTGTTTTAATTTCATAAGAGGTGCGAGGTATTTACCTAGTGAAAATGTCACTAGGTAAACACTGCATTTTCATAGAAAACCGGAAATACGTCGTAAAGGCAAGGCATAATAAAAAAAAGGCATAATGTACACATCCTACTAATATTATATAAATGCGAAAGTTTAGATGTTAGTTACTCAACCACGCAAAAATAACTAAACGGTTTGTGATGGAACTTGGTATAGGTACAGTCAAGGGCACTAATATGTATACCCTTTTTACCTTACTCCATTAAAATAAGGTCCAAAAATGTATACATTTTAATGCCCTTGACTGTACAACGAGTTTATAGTCTGGATTAACATATAGGATACTTTACACCCCGAAAATAATACCCTGGAGGGATGAAACAGGGAGTGAAACTTTACGCGGACGAAAGCTAGTTGCTTAAGGTGCTAAATTATCTTATCAGATTAATAGCCGACGATATTAAACACGAGCCTAATTTTGTAAAATTCAAAGACCACCTGAAAGCGTTGTTGCTGAAGAAGGGTTATTATTCCACACAAGAATTCTTAACGGACTGTCTTTGATAGATATGAAAGCCCGCATGCATTTTCGTTTGTTTAAATATACTTATTCTTATGTAATGTTAGCTGTAATTATTGATGTAAATTTGGTATGCACGTGATATCTGACAACGTAAATTGTATTGTTATTTTATTATACAAAACTAATATGTGACATCTTCTGTATATTTAGTTAAGTAACCAAATGTAATATTAATCCATTTTATTAACCAAGTTTGACATTGTAATAAATTATGACATTATTCTTAATAAGATTGCTATGCCCTTGCAGGGTTCATGTTTCTGGACATACCTTAAATGTAACACCATGTAAACAACATGACTTAGCAATAAATGAATTGAATTGAATTGAATAGTTAACCAAATGAATAGGTAACTACCTACTACTTTTGTTTGATAAGATGCGGCTTACAACTGTAAGCCCCTGTGCCCCTTCCACGGCCAATTTTGTTTGCATATTTTAGTAATATGCAAACAAAATTGGCCGTAAATATTCAGAATTTTAATTATATGATATCTAACAACCACATAAATATATGTATTAGTTAAATATAACTATATTATGGATTAGTATAAATGAGTACCTACAGTTCAAGACATAGAACACAGGGCGTCTTTGGAAGAGGCTTTCACCCGAGGAAGGGTTCTTGTATTATATTATGTATTGTATTGTATTATCCTTATATTATATCTTATATCTTTAAACGAACAATTCGAACAATATTAATTTATTTCGGGAATCTTGGAAACGGCTCTAACGACTTTGATGAAATTTGATATGTGGGGGTTTTCGGGGGCGAGCAATCGATCTAGATAGGTCTTATGCCCAGGAAAACGCCGAGCAAAGCTAGGTCGCCCAGATATTATAAGAATTAACTTTCTCACAGCTTCAAGGGACTTAAGTATATGGTTATAATACGGTATTTTACTCATAGTCAAATCAGCAACTTTTTATTAAATGTCAAAAACGATTTGTTAATATGAAGTTTGTAGGGAAATACTGTCTTAGTGACGTCACTAAGTCAGTGTGAATTGGTATGTTCAAATCAGCGTCCTTTTTAAATCTGTATGCTTATAAAATCTTTCAATTAGCTAAAATAAATTAATAATTGATGTTTTCCGAGTATTTTCGTTAGATCTTTTATTAGTCAAGTCAAAAATAATTTATTTTTACCTTAGTTTAATACCCTATTTCAACTCTATAACTACACGCGTTGCCGACATAATGTTTTTTGACAGAAAGACAGACAGATGGACAACAAAGGGATCCTATAAGGGTTCCGAAAAATTTTACATTTATTGTTGAACATTGTAGGCAGGTGTTGTAATATTTGAAGTAGCCATCCAAAGAAAATGCCTTAAGGTCACGAAATGACAATGGAACCCACTACAAAAATTACAATAACTACCTACATTGGTCAACATGAAATGTGAATTCTTAGAGCCATTAGAAGTTAAGCAATAACTTTTTACTTTTTAGGGTGTACAGCGATAAACGATTTGTATTTGTGTTTTTTGGAATCGGTTTTTAATTTTTATAAAATAAATTACTAGTTCCACACTTTTTACTATTAGAGTGTATCTCATCTCATCATGACTATTCCAATGTGCCCAAACACAGCTAAGTTACACTATTTTATTTTATTACGGAGTTCCGTTGCCTACTTTCCGGCTTCAAATACCAGATCAGATTGATGGTAACATTACTTCAATTTTGATGGTAACATTAGTTCAATTTTCGTTACCAAAAAAACTGATGTACCTACGAGTTATCATTTAAGATTTTACAGTAGTTTATCGGCTAATGAAAACGTCGTGTGGAAACTGGTATAATCCTTACAAGATCTATTTTCCCCTCTGGGTTGGGAGATCCTACGTCAAATTACAACTGGGAAAAGGCTAGGGGGATAATTATTAATAATATATTTTTTTAGAATAAAATCATGTAAATAAGTACCACATCGGCAGATGAGCGATTCATTCATGCTTCTTCCCTGCGCCGGCCATGGTGCTGGGTAGTCTCTCCTGCGTCTTGCGTTGCTCGAATGCCCGATATTGCTTATTGTGAGACGGAGATCTGCTATGAGATCAGGTCTAAGCTGTCGCCCGGCGCGGCTGACGACCCCGCCGTCACGTTGGTTCGGAACACTGCTCCTGTATTTCTGCTGTATAAGTACAAAAAGGAAGGTCAGATGGTAATCGCTTCCATAAAAACATCTGTTTTTTTGTTTTATAAAATACTAGATTTTTTATTTTAAGATTTTTCTCGTAACTTCGTCCGCGTGGAACTCGTTTATCGCGATAGAATTTAATTGCTTAATAAAGGATAAAAGTATCCTATGTTTTCCCCGGGACTCAAAATATCTCCATGCCAAATTTCATCTAAATCGGTTCAGCGGTTTAAGTGTGAAGAGGTAACAGACAGACAGAGAGTATGGATTGGAAAACACAGGAATGAGAAGTCACTAAAGACAGTTTTTTTTTTGTTCAAAAAGTGTTCTTATTTTTTTCTTTAACTTCTCATCGACATGAATATTGATGATAATGTTTATTATTACGAATATATTTACCAACAAATACTATAATATACTGATAAATCAGATTCAGAAATTTCCTTAATATTGCGGTTGGTTCGGAACCTTTAGTATAAGTGAGCATAGTCCGACACGTACTTCGAAGGTCTTTATATTACTGTGGTGCTATTGAGGGCGTTCGCGACGTGGTTACCATGTGATGTGACCTCTTAAGTGAACAGCCTTGCCGGGGAAACATTTCCGCCTCGTCGAAGACCACAGCCATAAATATGGCACCATTTACTTTTTTTAATTACCACACCGGTAGCAAACAAGCTTTCGGCTAGCCTGGTGATAAGTGGTCACCGCAACCTATGGACCCTTGCAACTCGAGAGGTATCAAATGCGAAAGCTTATGAAAATTTCAAAAAATTATGTACAGTCATTTCTTGAAGAACTCCATACTTAGCCACTCGGGAAAATCTCAGCAGGGAGCTCATTTCACAACCAGAGCGTCCGAGGGAGGAATACATATGAGGTGTTGAGAGCGAGAGCGACGTTTAGGGCGATTTGTTTCTTCTACTTTCATATGGTCAATACAGTAAATCTTCAAACCTATAAAGGGTCGGCAACGCGCACATGAGTTCTTTTTATTGGTGGGCGTCTATAGGCTGCGGTGTCCACTTATCACCAGTTAGACCGTAAGCTTGTTTGCAACCGTCGTTGTATAAAAAGATATGTACCTACTTCAAAATTTCTGAGAATTATACATTTTTTGTTATTATCTAAGATTAAATTAAGAAGTACCAAGATAGTACTATAGGGAGTCCTGCAATATACTCATTTTTCTGTACCGTGGTAGCATGGGACTTCAAAATTGAAATTAGTTTTGAACATTTTCAGTGGCCTGGGCTATATGGTGGTGGTGGTTTCAGTGGCTGGTGGTCAAATGCAAAAATATGTATCGAATGAATCCTCTCATAAATATGTACCGAAACCTTAATTCACCGACATTAGGAACTATGGGACATATTTTTGAGCAAGTTGTATGTACCCATATTTTTGGACTTCACTGTACTTCGACTCTCATTTTTGTCTTTTGTGTTGCTCTAATTATAGTTGATTATATCCACTTTAAAAACTGATTTAAATTGCATCATAAAAAGACTAGGCAATCTAGCCGTACATTTATCATATTTATTAATTTAATGGTACCATCAGCCTCATAAGTAGCAGGTCACTTTGATAATTTGTCCTTTCATCCGTGAAGGAATGTCAGTTCAAATATGAGGTTAAAGTCACAAGGTACAAGTCTTAAGCCCCTTGTAAGGCTTACTATACCTACAAAGTATAAAATAACAGCACAATGCATTATCAGATTATATTGACATACAACATTCAGTCTGAAATTTAGCTATAGGCTTCATAAGACACCTAATAAATTGGAAAATGTTTTTATATCTAATTATGTAAAAAAAAATTATTACTGCTTATTACAAAGTTCTAGATAGCAATGGATCTATTTTTTTTTATTGTGTGCAAATATAAAGTGGATATAACAATATTGTAACTTCAAATTTGTGGTTTTGAAAATATATTTGTTAAAATAGTTATGTTTTAACATTATTAGACTGCATTAGTCCTACTAGATAGTAATGAAGAAAAATGGCTATGTATGTGTCAATTCACACAGAAAACAGCCTAAACAGATAAGACATAAGTTTTAATTTGTGTATTCATACTTACTGCCGTTGGCTACCGGTGACTGGGATCCCTGTCCGGATAGCAAAAGATTGTTTTGTTTATTTTTTTCGCTTGGAGAGGACGCGTTATTCTCTGTCATATTTATTTCACATTTGTAAAGTAGGGTTCACTTGAAGAACCTGCAAAATATAAAATCAATTAAATAATATAAAAATAATATCCCGTTTCTCCATATGGGTACTATAGGATAGGGCTATAAATAAGTCTTGGGATTTTTGCGTAATTTGTAATTACTGAGATCTCAGTGTTCCAAGTTGGATTGACTTCTAATCCCCAAACTTTCACTTGGTAAACAACAAATATAAATTTGGGAAAATCTACTTAGCTAGTGGCTGCCCTTAGAGATAGTAAAACTCAACAATGGGATAGGAATATGTCACTGCAAAGTTTAAATGCAGCAACAACCTGCAATAGCTAGAAATGTAACTGAAATTTAACTACATGTGTTCTGACTAACCTATTTAAGCATACAGGCGTAAGTTTGTGTTTATAAATAACATCAGCCACAAAACTTGGTAGACTGATGAATATTTCTTTGTATAATGTCACTTCATAGTTCGAGAAAAGGAACAATAAGTAAAAATCAAATAATTACCTTTTAGTGGCTAGAATAATTCCTTCGTAGGCCAATTATTTCTCCAGTTGAGAAAATGTGTAGTAGTGTAGTACTATAATTCACGGCGCCGTTGAGTAGCTATGAATGTTTATTTTTAATAACCTATTTCGTGGAGTCCCACATCTATATTTGAAGTTCAAAATGGATTTAGCTTAAGACAAAGCCTTTTAAACATGTTTCAATTCACTTTGCGTGCGGATTTAACACATTTAAAGAAAAAAATATTGTTGACAAAGGCAACTTGTTGACGTTTCACTTTATTAATCACACAAAAGCACCACAAAAGTGAGACGGAATGATCGATGAGAGAAAAAGAAGGCATATAAAAATGGCCGAATTTACGAAAAACGATAGCTATTTAGCTATCGTTAAATTTTGACGTTTCTCGCGAAAATAGTCCTGTCAAAATCTTCGAAAATACGGAGTTGCCGGTAAGGTTTTTACGATATCATTCACTCTTACGAACTTCGTTTAACGATTTGGCGTTTGACAGCTGTTTGACAGATGTTGCCGGTTGCATTTGGTCAAAAACGAAGAACGAAACTACGATTGGCCCACTCGCGGTTGAGCCCCAGTACAGCAGCACGTATCGAGTCATCGATATCGATAAATGTCAGGTAAAGGAAGCCCTAGTTCTCCTTTTCTTATGTTGGCATTATTGGCATTTAGTGGTGGTTTGGCACAAAGTACGTTTATAATTCGGTTCAAGCCTTCTTAGAGAGTGCCGACCAAGTGCCAACTCTTAAAAACGTAGTGGTTATATTCTCTTCGACACAATCCAAATCAATCAAGCACAAGTCGACAAGAAAAAAATATGTTCTCTGTGAGCACAGATAACAAAAATGTTAACCCGATATTTATCAGTGTCGGATCCGACACCGATGAAACATTTATGGGAATTTTCCACTTATATTAACTTACAAAAAGCATTGTATGTACGGGAATGCGTTCGATATCGGATCGGATAGTGGGAACACTAAGCTGTTTTCTATGCATTTTTGTCGGTGTCCGATATAACACCAATATTGTATCGGATAGTCAAGTGGGAACAGCCTCAGGGGGCAATACACGATCTATTTCTCGTTGCGACAGTTGGATTCGATGGTTGTGCATGACTGTCGTTTGCCGAGAGGCAGTAGAGTGGATAATATATTATATTTCTATAAACTAAAATTATATTGAATATCAGTAATAATTAACAAGCTAATAGTAACACCATCCAATACATTGAACATTAAGGTCGTATTTTTCATAGGGAAATCACGGACTTACGTCCTTTTGTTTGGGCAAGACAGTTTTTCAGTGAAAACTCAAAAACCCTTAATCCCATCTTGTTCAAACCAAATTCCTTGAAAGTATTTATTAATGTACACCTCCTCAATTTTTTTTTGAATTTTAATCTTCATAGTTTGGAAATTATTGGACTTTGGGAGCTAATATATCTCACCAACGATTGAGTTAAATAGAAAACTTTCTTAGTAACCTCTATATCATTTTTAAAGGCCTATCCAAAAATACGTACTACAAGCACTGAAAAAAAATTTTTCGTCCCACTGTTACATGTATGGGGTGCCCCCCTAAAAAATTTTTTTTTCTTTATTTTACATCAAATTTATATAGCGGTTCATAGAATACATCTTCCTACCAAATCTCATAATTGTAGTACTTATAGTCTCCGAGTAAATCGGCTGTGACATACGGATAGACAGACAGACAGACCGAAACTATAAGGGTTCCGTTTTAGCCATTCTGGCTACGGAACCCTAAAAAGCACGGTTTTAGCACGTTTTTGGGGAGCGCACGTAAAGAGCACGTTCGTATCCAAAAAAAGCACGTAAATAAAACCGTGCTAAAAAGCACGTTCTGGCAACACTGAATCGAGGACTACTAGCGCCATCCCTTGTTGAATAGCGACACTAATTTGCTTACCCAATTTCATGGTAGATGTCGCTGTTCCCACCATCCATAGTAGAATTGCGGGACTTGGCAAAAAAATGCGGGACGGGAAATTATTTATCCCCGCGATACATACCTTTTTAGTGGACGATTCCCGAGCTAAAATTATTCTATACGAGTACCTACGGTCCTCCGGGAGCGGGATAAAAATTACTTATTTTCATTTATTGAAGTTGTGCGCTCTTTGCTGGAATGAAACAAAATGTTCGCTCCTGTTCTTATAATTCTGCCGAGGCCTGAAAACGGGACAATCGGCGTCCCGCACGCATCCTTTGCGGGACGCATCCTATAGGGTGCTGGAAACGGGACGTCCCGCCTGAGGCGGGACGGTTGGCAACCCTATTCGTGCCCCAAAAAACCTGACCCTTTTTAGGGTTTTTTGGGACTCGGGTCATACATTGAGTCGGATTTGATTGGGTCGGTTGAGACGTTGGGCTATTTTGATTTTTTTTAATATGATTATACGTGTTAATAATTGACGTTAGGTTGTATTGTGTAATAGGGTACTTTGAGAATCGGTTCTAATGCACCGGAAGGGCATGGAGGTACCTACGCCTCTGTTTAGGGATAGCCAGGTTATAGTAATATTCACTTTACCAATGTACTTGTGTCACTACCGATTGTAAATAAACACTAGCTAGTGTCAGACCCACAGATATATTAAAATATTAAAATCAACACTCTTTTCACCCCTTAGAAGGGCGAATTTTGAAAAATGCTGAAAGCAGTTTTCTTATAATTGAATGATTAGTCTATAAACAAAGTTTCAAGTTTCTAGCTCAGAAAAAAAAAGTTTCTTGTACAAACTTTCATCCCCTTTTTCACCCCTTTAAAGGGCAAATTTTGATAAACGCTGAAATTACTTTTCTTCCGTTTAAATGCTTAGTCTATTAGCGAATTTCCAAGTTTCTATCATAAGAATATTTTTTTTCTCCATACACACTTTCCACCCCTATAAAATTAAAGATGTCCGACGGAGGAGCTGGTTCCTATCAAAAACATAAAGCTATGGATCTAACTAGACCCTGGTAAAATTGTGGTGCTTGTGTCCAGCGTGTCCACATTTACGACCATTTGTTCTAGCACTCTGCCCCACTATTTCGGTAATGCCGGGTAATGATATCATTGACCCGTGACCGAGCGAACGAAGCGAGCGAAGCGTCTCCGTTTCAACTTAGGTAAAATTATCACTTGTTTCATATCTTGTTACTCAAATTATTTTATTTTATACCACGCAATACCACTTAACACGAATAATAGGTTTTTCATTTGTCTAGAAAGAACGGCACGTTGAGGTTTTATTCAATGATTTTTAACACGTCCTGTAAAAGTTTCGGTTTCGGCCGAAAACTAGAGCCAAAGCCGAACCTTTGGTTTCAGCAAAAAAACATGTTTCGGTCGAGCACTAAAAGGCTTATAAGGCTGTGATAAGCCTTTAAAGCATCTCACTCATTAGAACCAGATAGGGTAGTGTGATAAGCCTTTTATAAAAAATAGACGTACTGGGGTGCTACCGCGAACCGCATACGTATTACGAAGTTTTCCCTCTCTGTCGCACTTGCAGTCTGTACGTAAAGCGGGTATTACACTGTCCTGAATCAGGCGTCCTAACTAGTGGAGGGGAGTTGAAGCATCTCGCTCTAACGTATAGGTCGGAACCCTTCTAAGTGTCCTGAATTCAGGACAGTGTAATACCCGCTTTAGTGCGACAGAGACGGAAAACTTCGTTTGTGGTTCGCGGCAGTTCGCGGTAGCCCCTCTCACGTCCTAGTACTTGTACTATTACTTATTCTGTGGTCCTAGTCAGAAATGGTTTGGCGGCACAGTACAATACCGGCCAATAGTACAGTCAAGGGCATAAATATGTATACACTTTTGGACCTTATTTCAATGGAATAAGGTGAAAAAGTGTATACATATTGGTGTCCTTGACTGTACCTATAGGTACTAAATTAACGATTAACGGACATTTGGAGAGTCAACGGAAGTTAATAAGTCCGTTAACAATTTTAGGAGTTAGCTTAAAAGTGAATCCGTTAAGCATTTTGTTAACTTCATTAATTAACGATTAATGGATTAATGAGCCCACCTATGTGTCGGACCATATATATTATACTCTTTGTGTCGGACATATAGCATTCGTCCCTCTCGCACTTACATACTTAACACTGACAGTGAGGACGGGTGACGGTTGTCCACCCCGAGTCTAAAAATACGTAATTACTAAACTCCTACTCACCCTTCCCGAAAAAAAATCTTCATACGGACCTCCCTACAGGACTATAGCCAGGGACTAGACTACTACGAAGTTTCATCATCATTTAAATAACCAAATATGTTAACATCCTAACATCTAAATTATCTCCTAACTCCTTTTTTATCGTATTAGAATAATCCGGAAATAGTGCGCTATCAGTGTCTTAAGGATGCTAATACGACGATTTATGATTTACTATTGCGCAGTTGTTTTGCCTAAAACTCATACCTAATTATAATAGTGCTAGGGCAGTGAAATTGTACATTAAAATCGCAAAGCGAGATGTAAAGCTGCATTTTTGGTATGTTATTCGCACCCCTTAGGAGTATGTGTGACTACATTTTGCAAGCAAAAAAAAGTTGTGCTTCCTGTATGATACGTGAAAAACTGCAAAATTTTCGGACTTTTTTCAGGTATTGTAGTTCAATTCAAAAACTATGGGTTTTTGACATTACTTGTCTATGGCATTTTTAAAGTACATTAAATTTGCAACAATTTGAGCCTACCTACAGCTCCGTATGTCTTATAGTTTTTGAGACATGATATTTCAAAAATACTGCTTTATTGAGTTTTGCCTATAGTGCGTGTTGTTACGGGTTTCCGTCGAACAAACACTTCACCACCGGCCACCAGCGCCGGCTTTTAGTATGTTATCAGGCATATCTCCTGGACCCCGAAACTGCCGGGAGACAATCTATCCAAGGTCGCTCTCCCGAGTAATGACGTCATGAAAATTGCCGCCGAAACGTTTGGAAAAGTGGCAATCACACCCAACCTATGCAACATACATACACGTGTATGGTATCAAATGAAAGCTGAATAAATATGCCATAACGTATAACTAAATTGACGTATAAAAAAAGCTGGTTCATGGAAAATAGGCGTTTCATCATTTTTTATCTTATATGGAAAAACGGCTTCGCGCTGTTGGGTTTTTCAGCATTTCTCTCACAGTTTTGGTCATATCCAGAAACAATAAATAGTTATGTAAAGCTGACATACTAATTACTATTTATGTGCAACAGAATTCTCGGGTACCTGTTCTAGTTATTCTGTTAAATCTGGAAACCCGGAAATGTTTTCCTTACTTTTTTATTATTTTGCTTATAGGTAGTTTTGAATTGTCTCAATGTATTGAAACTTAATTTAGGTATACGTTATGGCATATTTATTCAGCTTTCGTTTGATACCATACACGTGTATGTATGTTGCATAGGTTGGGTGTGATTGCCACTTTTCCAAACGTTTCGGCGGCAATTTTCATGACGTCATTACTCGGGAGAGCGACCTTGGAGAGATTGTCTCCCGGCAGTTTCGGGGTCCAGGAGATATGCCTGATAACATACTAAAAGCCGGCGCTGGTGGCCGGTGGTGAAGTGTTTGTTCGACGGAAACCCATAACAACACGCACTATAGGCAAAACTCAATAAAGCAGTATTTTTGAAACATCATGTCTCAAAAACTATAAGACATACGGAGCTGTAGGTAGGCTCAAATTGTTGCAAATTTAATGTACTTTAAAAATGCCATAGACAAGTAATGTCAAAAACCCAAAGTTTTTGAATTGAACTACAATACCTGAAAAAAGTCCGAAAATTTTGCAGTTTTTCGCGTATCATACAGGAAGCACAACTTTTTTTTGCTTGCAAAATGTAGTCACACATACTCCTAAGGGGTGCGAATAACATACCAAAAATGCAGCTTTACATCTCGCTTTGCGATTTTAGCTTTTTTATTTGTAAGATTTCACTGGCCTATGCATGATTGTGGTGTAATTAGAAGTCACTTGCTTTCCGATACAGAGGTCTCAGGTTCGAATCTCAGCCATGGGCACGTGTTTTTCTTACCTAATTATAATTCGGGATATAGGCAAGTGTGAACAATGAAACCAAAAATGTCGCCCGAAGTGACAATTAATACGTGAGTTTTAACCGTTTAGTAAAATAAAATGAAACCAAGTTTGAGTTTTCTCCCATATCTTTTTATTCTAAATACATTAATATTCTTTAGTTCAACTCAAATAGTCATTTAAACTATTACAAGCTATTTTTTATTTTAAACATAAATAATAAGTAATGCAAATGACCAGCATTGCACACTTTAACTTGTTATTAATTATAATTTTATCTAGGTATTATCCAATCTTAGCCGTAGTAACAGTAAAACACACAAGAGCACCTACTGCCACATTTAAGTATATTGGAGGCGAGTACATAAACATTTGTTCGGGGGTATACCATAAGACTATAGACTCTTCGTAAAATATCTACAAAATCTCGAGTCCCATGCATATAAGCGTATTGAGTCTAACATACAAGAGCTTTGTGATGAGAATAAAGTATTATACAATATTTTAACATTAAAAAAAGGTTTCTTTGTTCAGTAGGTATACAATTCTTTGCTATGTTTTACGAGTTGACCTACGCAAGATTGGGTACGTACATTATACACAGATCTACTGGTAGTACGAACATTTTATTTAACACAATTTTGTTACAAATACGTAGGTACATTAGAAAACAAATGGTTCTAAGCGTAATCTTTCTATTTTAACACACAAGTAGTTAAGCGTTTTAATTTTTCTTATGCGAGTGTTTTTACTCGACATACTGATCCTAATCTATGCACTTCCAAAATCAGACATTTCGAAGACTGATCGCCGTAAATCTTAATTCACCTACGAAAATAATGTACATTGGACCTTCATTCTTGACTCTGATGAATGATGGGTGAGAAAATGACCTGCATTTTATATAAACATAATAATACTCGTACTGAGACACTAGGAAGAATAAAACAAGGAACTAAATAATTAATCAAAATATCTTTTGAGTACATGAAAGTATAGAGACCAGCTCGTAATCGTAAATAAACTAATAGAATTTACATTAACATGGATATAATGGCAAACAGACATCCTTAAAGGTACACTTGATTAAGTAATTGCACCCCCGTGTTTGAAATGCTGAGAGTACCAGTTATAATCGTAGGTAGACTTCTATGACAAGGAGAGTGTGGCTAACAACAATGTACACATTACTTTATATTGTGGCTACGCCGGCTTACGAATAACGTTCAAGTCAGATCTGCAGATGATGCAACATTAATTATGGGTACCTATATTGATAGAGATTTCATTAGCATTAAGAAAGTATTGACATTTCTGGCGCCTTCTCTGAATGTAGCTGCTCGCGCTCAGCAAATAATTTCTTAATGCGAATGATTTTTGAAATATGTCTGTGATTATTTATATGCAAACTTAAAGTAGGTATGATTGTTGTGCGAAGTGAGAACACGAATGAAAGTGCCTGAGGTTAGGGCAGACTTAGCATGTACTATTGCAAGACCCGGCCTTCGCCGCTACCGTTTACACACTTAGTTAATTACTTCTGCAAACACTTGTACTGATAATTCGAGAGAAAACTTAGTCGCAAACCACTCTTGTTAGTAGGTATTTAACATTTTAATCAAACACTTCAAGCCGTTAGTTGCATACGTACACAAAACTTTTACCATAAGATTCATGACTAACATTATGGGTAAAAGGGATAAAATACTTCACATAAAAATACATTATGCTAAAAGAAAAATTAAAAGGTATCGCCAGCGATCCTTACATGAAATGAGGTGCTAGTAGGTGTGCTAACCGCGGCCGACCGGCGACCGTCCGCGCGGGCTGGCCGAATATCATATATCCAGAAAAAGACAACAACAACTCTGAAAGGCAATTTTTAAAATTTACCTTAAAATAGATTATTATTTACGATAGGTACCTTTTACGTTAATATATTTTGGTGAATAACTTCATTATCGCAAACCCGTATTAAATATGAGAAACGTGGATGATATGACAATATAAATTACCCTTTCATACCAATTAATAAGCGTTTTCAATGTCCTAACTTAGTCGCTTCGCGTCGGGCGAGGCGACGATTATAACTACTTATTTTATACCAACTTTATACCAACCGAAAACTAACTACTTACAGAGGATCCGAACGTTTCTGTTAAACTTAGGGGATTGAACTTTACACATCTTTGGTTAGACAAAACGAAACAACAGTAAAAACACTAGACGATCGAATGATACAGTCATTGGAGGGACATACTTAGTCGTTAGGTAACTCTAATTAACATTGCATAATAATCACATATAAATAATCATGGTCGAAATGTTACGATGGACCCGGAGATCGTTCCATTTCGACGTAAGCGTCAACAAGTGTTTACATTATTATTATCCAATCCGACAGAAGACCGCCGCGCCGCCGGGTCGGGCGCTTCGCTTTGCGGCCCCGTTCCTTCGCTCTCGCTACTGCCAGAGCTTCCACCAGACCTGCATCTTCTCAGAGAGTTTCTTACAGATTCCCAGTAGTTTCCGTCACATCCCACCATCGCCTTCGCCTTCGCATTCTTCTGATCCTTCGCCTTCCTCAAGTGTTACCTGTTGGCAAAATGAAGCAACATTATACAACTAATTTTTTATTACCAAAGGTGGTGGTCGATATGATAGTTGATAGGCCGTAAATTTATACTTTATTCCTCGACTGTAGCTTTTATATACTTTTTCATAACTAGATCTATTTTAAAATCTAGTGTTCCAAGTTTAGAATATACAATATGAATTTAATTTAAATAAATATGAAAACTCACTTGAAAGCGTATTTGTTCTGGGCGATCATCATCTGATATTGCATGTGATGCGGGCGCAGGTGGTGGCGAAGGTGGAATCATGCTCTGGTAATAGTCTCGGTTCTCCTCCAACGTGTCGAGGATATCTTGGGCATCGGGGTGCACAAGGTCTGCCCACGTTTCCCAAAGCGGATGCACAATGTAGTCGATGAACCCGACCTGACTCTTTTCTATTGTAGCGTTGTGTCTATCACACATAGGACTGATATCCATTCCGTGCTCTCTTTCCCGATCACCCTGTTGGAAGAACTCCTCCATAAGGAGTGCAACCCACCTCTTGTAAAGAGGTAAAGGCTTTGTAGGATTGCTCAGATCGGCACAATGAACGAGATTCTCCAACACCTGTATTCTGTCAGTGTAATTGTCCAGCAATAACACGCCGCTGCCAGCCACTTTCTTAGTTTCCACCATCGTTTTCAGATCGGCTAGGAGGGTCATGTGTTTCGACATGTCTGTCGAAAGCACCATATCTATAACCATTTTCCTAAGCGTCTGCCTCTGCTTCTTGTGGAGATTAACGAATATGTCACAACCGTCGTTCTGTAGTAACTTGAACGCAACGGCAAGGTGGTGGTTTTCTAAGACGGACTCGTCATTATACATAAGGGCGAGTTCTGAACTGGAGTTGACTAGGAATTGGTTGGTGAGTCCGGGGTGGTCAACGTCGTGGACGCACGCGGCGAAGAGGGCTGCGCACACTTCGATGGGAGTAAACACGGCGTCGAGGGCGGGCGTGTTGAGGAGCACATTAGTGGATTGCGCAACGTCAGCTGCGTGCAGCGAGTTGTGGAAAGGGTTGTCGCGAATGTAGTGCTCCTCGAGGGTTACAGCGAACGCGATAAACGTTCTTGCCGGGATCTGTAGTGTAGTAAGCAGCTCCCTTGAAGTGAAAGCAGAGTAGGCGACGGCAGTGAGGGGCCGGCCACATGACAAGTCTCCGATCCGGAAGATATCTACACCCCAGCGGTCCAGCTCACTCAAGCACTGGCCAAGCTCTTGCTCGTGGGGTGTGTCCACACCGTACCGGGGCACGCGTTCTCCGGTGAAACTATTCGTGTGTGTCAATGTCCTCTTCACGCCAGTGATCTGAGAATAAAGACGCAATGGTCAAATTACGATTGTGCAAGGACAACGGATGCGCGCAAGTAGCCCGCTACTACGTATGACCTCTATTTGAATAATGGCTTGTTCAGGGTTACGAAATAGCAATGATTAGATAAGTGAGAGAATAATATTAAATATTGGGATTGCGAAAGTAAATAAAATATCCTCGCATGTTTATCACTCCAGTGATCTATTGAAATTAGTACATCACCATAAAACGAGCTACCGGGCCAAGCGTATTTAACGGCCATAAAATAAGTTAGCTGTAATTGTAATGCGTCAGTTGCATTACAATTACAGCTGACTTATTTTATGGACTATGTTCTTTTTTCATAAATGGGCACCAACCTGTGACATAGTAGTGGCCGGGCCGCCATGACGCGGCTTTTCCTTCTTTTTGATCCTTTCAGATGCTTCATCGACTTGTAAAGACGGCAAGTCGAGCTCCTGTTGCTTATCTGCAATTAAAACATGCAACTTTATTGTCAAATGTACGATAGCATTTTTAGCTAGAGCCCCGCTTGACTATGGCTCTTATGAAGCATTTTATCGCTGACTGATTGGTTTGTTTGTGACACAATGAATCAACAGCATAATAAAATAGTAACAATTGGTCCAGATGTCGTATCAGTCGTATTCACATCATCGCCCGGGGATGTACTTGATAAAAAGTGTGTCACACTATAATTGGTGACAAACTGAAAAGGGCTTTTGTGTAACGATACAGATGTAGGTACTAAGTACTAAAGTTCATGGCGTCTTATTTGGGTTCTGATTGATTTAGGTAGTTTAATAGATGCCTAAAACCGTGCCGTTGCTATCATTAACGAAAGAAAGTAGGTGAACATGCGAGGTGATAGATTTGATTGATATCGTTCTAGGTCGCGCTATGTGTGTCAATATGACCTAGCTCTATCAATCAATATAAATAACTCAAAAAGTATAGATATTGAGTACAAGGTATAAGATAATCATGGCGTTGACTTAATGCATATACGATACGATAAGTGCATCACACGTAAAATACTTCACTATAGAGTGCAATAATCGTTGCGGTCACGGCGCTTTGAGAATTACATAATTAAGGAAAGGTTCAAATTCTATTGCAAGGTTATATTTAATTTAAAAATTAAAAATAAGTACTTATTTTTCATTAGCTCGCTCGCTCGGCTTAGCTCGTTTAAGTACCTACATTCACAAAAGTTGGACTTAGGACTGAGATGATTATAATGATAATATGACCCGATACCGTTTAGTACCAATCAGAACTAATCAGATCAGTGTTACGATGTCTTATGTAATCGATTTATGAATATGAGCGCCCAATTCGCGACATAATGACGACAGAGAGGCCCAATCGTGATTGTATAATTCTAACACTTAGGATTATAGTACACATGTTGTTATCAGTTTTACTATTAAGGTACAACGCAATACTCATAGGCTATCTTTCGAAATGTAGATATAGGTATAGCTATCTTATCTAAGGTGATTAAGAAGTGGGACCACAATAAAAGTTATATTTAGCATCGAGTGGATTTTATTAAGTCTTAAGGAAAGTTGAATTCATCGATCAATTTATTAAACTCCAATTTCACGGTCTCGGCGAAACAAAACTTTGTTTAGTTTGCAAGAATATTAATACTAAAATCCTCAATTTTAAATATTGGTGGATAAATCTGTTGTATAAAAACACGTTTCATTTATAGGACAGCGCCGCCGTAAAATCAAAACGAATAATACGGTTACCACACAATATATTTTTAACGCAATCAGAGAAGCAGATCTTGATTACAACTACCATAACCTACATAATTTTATTAGCAACTATCATAAGTGTTAGTACTCTGACCTAATTTATTTTTGCAAATAAAACGGAACAGAGTGTGATGTATGTATTTTTATTTACCTACGTAAGTACGAACATAAAACAACGATGCAACGTTCCAGAAAGATTCACGTCTAATTTATGTTCTGAGGAAGATATCAAAATATTCTCAATTGCAAGAGTAATTTATGCTAGCGCAAAGGGAAAGTGTGCGATGGACAGAGCTGACAAAATAAATTAATCGTTCGTCGCTCGCGACAGACAATTACCTCAATGACTCGTTGAGCCACTCAAATATCCATGTCCTGCATATTTTATGTACCTAATAAACTCAACATGAATATTCATGACATCGAAGGCCCCGTAGAGTAATACCTAGTATGGAGCGTTAATACAGTCTGCTAAGAACTAAATGAAGGTTCGGTTTTGGCTCTAGTTTCAGCCGAAACCGAAACTTTTACAGCCGTATTTAAATCATTTAGTTAATACCTAAAACGTTCTTTCTAGATATATGAAAAATGAAAAACGAAATTGAAAAAATAAATTGCCTAAAGCCTATCCTAAAGTTGACGAAATGGCACCAACTCATCACCGACTACAAAAATTACATTATACGTATACATTTTTCAATAAGCAGCGTGAAGTTTCATATTGAGCTATTAGAAGTAGCTTCGGCTTCAATTACAAAATCAGGTTGATGGTAATATTACATGAGGACCATTTAAATTGCCTTCGTCCTAGTCGCTTCAGTATCATGATTAGAATATATTAGTGCCACCCATGAAAAATTTGTAGTTTTGGATGACCATCCGTGGTCTTGTTCATCAGTTCCCGTTCACCAAATGCTACTTTTTGAATGCAAATGCTCGATTTTTTACCGAAAATACTAAAATCGCTATATGTTGCCCTTTAAATTTTAAGGAGTACCCTCAATTCCTCATGGATCCCATCATCAGAACCGGATTCTGATAACAACGGCACCAACTTTGAAGCGTATGCTTTCAAACAGAGAAAGAATTTTCTAAATCGGTCCATAAATGACGGAGTTCTGAGGTAACAAACATTAAAAAAATAAAAAAAGAACATACAACCGAATTGAGTACCTCTTTTTTTTGAAGTCGGTTAATAAAATAAAACAATATAAGTAAAAAGATATGAAACAAGTGATCATTTTACCTAAGTTGAAACGCAGAACGCTTTGCTCGCTTCGTACACTCGGTCAACAATATCAGTTTCGGCATTGCCAGTTTTTTGAGCGAAACCGAATGGTTTCTATTAAACTCTATGATTTCATTCATAAATAGACTATAGACTTTAGACTAATTATGAATGAAACCGTAGAATTTATCGTGGACGTGAACGTCCACGGTAAAATGTAAAAGCGACCATTCGACTCTGTTTTTGAAGTACCAACTTTTAACTCGCATTACCTATAATGCGAGTTAAAAAGTTGGTAAGTACTTTAGATATACGTACTCTTAACTAAATGTGTTTGCATAAGAGAAATGAGTTGAAGCTAAGAGTTTTCTCGAAAATTGTCTGTTGAAATATTTACATTTGCGAAGATTCAAAGATAAAATACGACTTGTGAACAATTGAACTTAAGTAAATATCAGCTACTTAGCAAGATGCAGTTTTTTTTAAGCTTCTCTGTAGAAGTAGGTACGCACGCAGCTGTAAATGTACTATGTTTTTCACGTTTAAGAAAAAATGCGTACCTACTCGTTTTGATTATGCCATGTGAATGCTAGGAAAACAATTTTCGCTGCCAACTATGTACCTTTCAATAGCAAAGAGCGAGCTATGTATTCTGATTCTGACATAAACACTGTAATTTAAGATCATCTCGTGGTTGGTATAGTTTATGTTGTTTACATTCTAAACACAGGAACATTTTATGTGACAATAAAATAGACATAATTTATTATAAACTCTTCACTCGCTACTATAACACTCAACACCAGTTGGCTATCAAGCTTGCATAAGAGGTCATCAGGGCGTCATTATCTGTAGATAACAACTGTTTATTTACTTCGCATATTATCTGCCGCATGGTCAAGTGTGATAATTGATTAAGATTATTAAGAATATACATGCGGTGGTGTTATTAGGAATATCCGGCCAAGGATTAGCATACATAAGACAGGTCAGTATACTATCGCGCACTTATGATTGAGAATTCATCTCTCTCGCACTTACATGCAAGTGAGAAACGAATGCTCGATATAAACAAGATAATGCGAGTCGACGAGAGCTCCGGGCAGCTACTTCACTATAGGTAGCTAGACTATACAAAAGATAAGACGCGAGCTACGCTTAACTTATTATGTCTACCAAGTGCTCATCCGTTTGTTTTAATAAGTGATCGTAATTCTATTTTATGATTAGATACTCGTATCATAACGGCAACACGTAACAAGTGGCTTTTAAGGAAATAAGAAGATACCACTTTGGTTTACAACTCTTAGCGCTACGCTGTGCGTTTTCTTATTTATATGTTATCCCTCGTAGAGGTTGTGTAGAATAAAACAATAAAAGGCATGACGTGAAACTATTAATAAACGTGTATATATTACAGTTACAATATTTTACGTATTTAGAATATGTTCATGTTCTTGCGAATTTAATATTTAAAGGGCTAAGTAGAACATATCGTCAATATAAAACGAGGCGGGGCCGAAACGTCAGTGTTGTTTGGGCGGGCGGTACGCCGTTGACGTCACACAAGGCTCGCACAAGGCCTCTATTCAGTGGAGCAGTTTGTAATTCAGCTTTTTAATATTGAGTAGGGTGATTCGGTTTAGAGTAAATATGAATCGTTCGATCGTAAGTTTTTGAAAATAATGAAACAGCTGTACAAAATTTCAAATAAATCGCTTTTCACTTGAAGATAAGCCAGCTAAACAAAGTTACGCTTTGATATTGAATATTGGAAGGAGCTTAAATATTTCGATGATATAGTTGTATTCATAATAATGGTAACAATAGATGTGAGATACTTTTGAAGTGTTGATGAGTCACAAAATTGGCGTGTAATTCGCCGTCATTTTTATCCTAACATTTTTATAATATACTGTGTAAGAATATTCATACCTGCTTTTGTTTTTTAGAAAATTTATGTGATAATGATAACTATGGGTGTGTAAAGTTTTCAGTTTTATGCGCCCGTTATAAACTTTAATGAAAGTTTGCATTCCTTATTTTATGCTGGTAGTAAAGTTTAACGCAACTTTCGTTACCCAAGTCAAACAATTTTCTTTTCAGTAATTTATTAGCTTTAAATTCCTGGCCTGAGGAATTCTAATCGCTTACGGTAATTACCTTAGCATTGCTATATAATTCAAAAATATATAGACTATTTGGACTTTAACTGATTGCGCACTACATCATAAAAAAGGACTAGGTAGTGGACCCCGGGCACCCTTCAGGATGCAACTGTACTGGGATAGCGACAGAAGGCTGATGATGACGATGATGCACTACAGTATAAAAATAATGATTGATTTGGTGTCGGTCAACTGTGGATTGAAGAAAAATAAAAGCTTACCCAAGAATGTAGAGCAGATGTATTCCGAGATCTGGTTTCCGGACTTGCTGGACTCGGAGAAGTGGCTAAGTTCCTTGTTCAGCATCCGTTTGAACTGAAAATGCAACATTTCCACTGAATGCGCCATTCTAGCAGCACGGCGTCGCAACCAACGAGTTGCTCCACAACGGAACGATTGTCTCTCGGCGCACACGCGCATTTCACAGTAAAAAAATAGTTAAAAAAACAAAAAGCTAAAGTCAAGGTGTCTAATTAGTTGACTTGTGTAGCGTACACTTCACGAAAGTAACGTTTGTCGCGATAGTAGGTCAACGCGTGTATTAGCGTGGAGCGCTATGGCAATACTGAAGCCACGCTCTGCGGTGCCGATACGAATATCCTCGCACTACGCGTCTAGACTGTCGTCATCACATCACGTTACGCACCGATAGATGGAATCGCTACATATACTATTGCATATAATATGACTCTGATTTCTACAAATGCCTGCACGACACTTTCTTCTCTAAAACCATTACCTTGCTGCGGCTACGTGTTGCCGCGATGCAGTTCTCTGATTGGATTTGTCGAGCTCTGACTGACATGGCTTCAGTTTAAAGTAGTACGTCCAGACATGGCTGCTTTAATCTAGATGCAATTGAATCGTTTGGAGTCTTAGTTTTTCGCCCGATTATCAAGATTCTGTGAGTTTCAGCGAGCTCGGTATAGTAATGGATAATTAGTACTCGTATAATTTATTAAATGAACGTAAACAATTCTGCGAGCTTCAGCGAGCTCGGTAGAGTAATGGATAATTAGTATTTATTAAATGGACGTAAACATGATAAAGTTAGATAACAGTGATACGGATCAAATCACCCTAACAGCCACGCAGGTGGCCTGGCAACAAGATAAAAAGGTTGGTGGATAGCTGATACATTTTTGGCCCCATCGGGTACGGTTGCTGAGCGCCCGGCTAATCCATCAACCAACATTAAGCGTGACATACCTACCAACATTTTGTATCTCGTGTTAAATTCTTAACGTGTACTTGACATAGTTTTCTATCACCTTGTGACGTTATCCCTTGTTAGTTTAGGTTAGGAAGTCAATTTCGAGGTTTAATTAAATTCTATCGAAATTAATTTGCTTAATCTGACGATTAATCTTTACGTTGAAAAAGTGATCGTTTTGCTCATATCTAATAATGATAATAATAACGATAATCTCGGGATACTGTAATTGTGGCAGCATAATTTTCCGATGCTCACATTCTCGTAAATTATCTTTAAGACCTATATATATATATATATATATATATATATATATATATATTATTATTTATTGAATCATAAAACATGTAACATTACAGTTTAACCCAAATTGTTACAAAGATTCTGAACTAAAACCTACAATCTAAAACTAACTTAAAGCTACAGGATACCTGTCTTGCTTCATCTCAAGCATTCTCTTCCATTCTGTCATCAATCTCGCTATCCCTGTCGCAAACAAATCGCATTCAGAAACTGCTGCGAGCAAGGAGTTTATGAGTGCAGTGGCGCGCAGGACGGGGGGATATATATAGATATAGATATATATATATATATATATATATATATATATATATATATATATAAATTACATTCAACTAACAGCTTTGTAAAGCCAAGTTTATTTATAGCTATTAATAGGAAAACTATTCGTCACTAACACTTTTTGCCGCAACAATCACCTCCGTCAATAGGAAATAAAGAGTTAAAATTATCCGAAAGGAACAGTTTCTTTATAATAAAGTCAATTAGGTGGTTGCATAAAAAGTCGTGGTGTGATTGTCACTTCACGGGACAGTGATTTTCGCTGGCCGGCGACACGACATACAATCCGTATTGTTCGGCCAGTGAGAGTTGTTTTGTGTTCGTAACCACATTAAAACTAACCAAATAATGAAACATCACATTTGCAAGTAGGTCACTATGCCAGAAAACTTATATAAGATTCTCCGAATTCTGTAAAGAACAAACGTTTTACTGGAACACACATTTTGCATAATTTCGGTCAATGAAAGTTAGTGGATACATGATTCTGTTAGACATTCTGGAATGTGTCCAAAGATTTCGGAGTAAAAGAAGTGGAATGACGGTCACTCGGTCGAAGTGAAAATGTGAAAAATTACCCCACTCACGAGTCAGCTTTCCAAGAACTGAGTCACTTGTCTAAAAAGTAAACGACGTAGAGATTCGATGATTTCGTCCGCTGCTTACTTCGCTGTAACACTAGTGACAGTGACTGTAGTAAAATATAAATATTCGTAAAACACTTAAGGCATGAAAACTACTACCTACTGCCAACTGTTATTTATATCTGCTATAGGATTACAATCTCATAACAGATATATCTAATATAGTACTCATGTCTGATTAATAATTCTACGCACCGTCTCGACAATTGGGTTCTATTGATCATCCAGAAATCCCCACGGATATAATCATATAATCGCTCATTATGACTCGAGATGGTAAGGAATGAGTACAGCACCTAATACCATATTTATATAGTGGAATTATTAGTGACACGAAAATTAGTCATTAGTTAACTTTCATGTCACAATGGAAAATTAAAATATAGGTATGTTAAATGCCTTAACGATGTGTCAAAAATTTGGTCCTCACCCAGTAACGTAAGTTTAAGCATCTTTTTTTATAATTAGTGATTGAACACATTTTTAATGTTATCTTTAAATATTTGCACGTAAAACATATGTACCTGCCAGTGGCGGCGCGTCAAAAATATTCTTAGGGAAGCCGGAAATAGTTTGCCTTTCTTATTCTTCATGAGCCGTACTAAAAGAACTGGTGTGGCTGAAAATTAGGCAAGCCGGTGGGAATCGAGTTGTATGGACGCCTACCTGGTACCTGCCTACTTAACAAGCAACTATTTGCTCAAAAATGGCTAGTTTGGTCACACTTCTAGGTAAAATCGTTTTCTCTGTGTTTTCAACGTGCAAAGTTGAATGTCCCAAGATACTCTGGAAATATGAATAGATCTAAAATTTACCTTCTAGTTTAATATTTTTCAATCAAACCGTTACAACGTTACATGATGATTTAATAAGCGTGAGCGTTCTGACATTAAACTCGTAGTGAATTTTGTTCTTATTCATAACCCATTATCCTGATATAAAATTGCCAGTGATCACAGGTGATATCTACTCGTAAATAGTATAGGTAGCTGTATGAGTTTTACTCGGTGGGAAATATAGAATCGTGACAATGCAATTATTAGGCTCAATATTGTTAGTACCTGGAATTTGTCCTTGTACATCGTAATATTGGTATTTTGTTTCAACATATTAGTGTAGGGAAAATATCAACATCATGTTGACAAAAAAAAACAAATTAATCGCAGGTGATAGCAGGAAAATTATGATGTAGTACCAGAGGTATGAAAAAGGTCTTTACTTTCATCTATTCACATCTTGAAATCGAACAGTAATAGCGACTATTCTATTTCCGATCCCAGAACCATTAAACTACTCTGCACTACCTTTGTCCAAAGTACACAGACTTCAGAAGTCACAACCTTTTGGCATTCCCAATTACACGAACTGTGTGGGAGAAATATAGTTAAGTAGAAAAGTTTATTCTTTTCATTGAAATAAGAAATTACGCATTAGGAAGATAATTATTGTGACGCGACAAAAGGAAAAAAGTGTTATATATATGTAGATATACGTATATATATATATATATATTTACATGTGGCGTTTGATATATGGAATACCCAAAGCGACAGGAGAGTCGAAGTAACCGCAAGTATGTGCCAAAAGGGCAACCGTCACGGGTAACCCCTAGGATACTATTTCCCACGTGACGTTGTTACGTCGCGTCGCGCGATGATATGATCATGACGTTTGCATCCGAAACGTCACTTTTATGGTGATAATGATGACGTTTAAACAGGAAAATAAAAGCGTTTTATTTATTACTTAGGTACCAGGTAGGTAATTATCATTGGTATTTAAGCACAACTTTATTAAAATTCTTTATTATCCTCTATGGTCAAGTTAGGTAGGAGTAGTAATTTACAATGAATATATGGAATTTTATTTATTTAATTGTTAGTAATTTGAATCAACGAGTTTGGTTGATATTATTATAATAAAACACAAAGCTCGCAACAATGGGGATTTATTTAAATCGTGTAAACTTTAATCTCTTGTTGCATTGAAAATAATTATGATAATATTGGTAATGGCTATAATTAAAATAATTTTTTTGTTGTACTTAATAATTTACTCCTCCCGGTTCACTAATGTATCGGCGAAAAATGAATAGCAAATTATCATTTCCCAAACTACATGTCCCAAAAATTCATTTCGACGAATGATCATATGGCAAAACTACATTTGGCACATTTCTGTTTTCGCAAATGTATTGTTTGGCAAATTCTTGTTTACCAAATAATTACTTAGCAACGTTTTAAAATGTCACTTTTTATATCGTCGAATGTGTATAATATACTGATCCCAAAGTATCGTGTTGACATTTTTTTTTACCAAGTTAAAAATTTGCCTAATGTAAATGTGCCAATGGTGGGGTTGCCAACTAAAACTACTGCAATAAGCTAGCTGCGAAGTGAAATTTGACGAAAAAGATTTCGCCGAAATAACAGTATACCACTCCTCCCATTTTTTAGTATATTCATATACGAGGGGCGATTGATAAGTTCACAGCCTAAGATATTAAAGTGAAAGAAAAGTTGTACATTAAAAGTATCAGACGCATTAAAAACTCTCTCATTATTAAATAATTGTGTCATATTGTTATGGGCACGATGGAAAAGGGACCCACGTCTGCCAAATACTATAAGGAAGTAATTTGAGTTCGGGAATTTCCAATACCGCTCTAAAAAGTAATTGCTTGTTAAAAATGTAATAGCCTCAGTTTTTTAGCTTTTCGTGTGATATTTTAAAAGTATAAAATCAGCGATATAAATTTAAAAAGAGCTTAAGCGCCATAATGTCAATCTCCGCTCAGAAAAACACGAAAAAAAGAAACTACAAATTGTTTAGGAATAAACGGAAAAAACACATTACGTTGCTTTTAAATCCAATAAACGCCCATGAAGAATGAGTTCCACAACTTCTACAAATGGTCACAGAGCTTAATAAACAACCGAGAGTTGCGGGGCTGGTTGTCAAACATACAGGATGTGATAAAATAAATCGCCTATTCGAAAATCCAGTTAAGGTTTAGCGCTACAATATCTGGTTTTTAAATTTTAAAAATGAGTTACGCTTCCAAAGTTTTGCCGAAAGTAAGCTGGCATAGTGGTTTTGTAGAGCCATTTTTAGGACAAAGGAAAAAAAAATGGCGATCTGATATGTCCACCGTATTTTGCTCGAGAATAGATTAGTTTAGCATACAAATTATATTTGGTTACGACTTTTCTTTCACTTTACATTATGCCTACAACTTATCAATCGCCCCTCGTCCTTAAAAATAAGCAACCAATAGATATTTGCGCTTTAAATTTGTGTGATCTTAAATAAATTTACCTGCAAATTTGTCTGTGACAGGGAAAATTCGGATTTCGGGTAAATAAATCTTTTGGCTACTAGTATTCAGTTTTCGTTACTGCAAACTTCTCAGAATATTATAAGGCAACGTCATTCTAGTTGTAATGCAAATATTTAAGAAGTTATTTAAATAAATCGTTGTTAACGTTTTTACAGAACAATGGAAAGTATTTTATTTACCTATACAAACAAAGAATGAAAACAGTCGATTGAAATGTCATTACCAACAGTCGGGTTTAACGAAAATAGCATTTTATAGAACAATTATGGAAATGTCCAAACATCCACAAATAGCCACAGATAAGGCTAAGTATTTATGTCGACAGAGATTATGATAGCAAAGCCTGGCTTGGGATAAAGAAACATTAAGTTTAAAGAACCCATTTTGAGCCGTACAATCAATTATCTTTGTTATACATCACGCAGAGTAAGTTGATTCAATGATTAGATGGATATTCATATAAAATAAACTCTATGGCATGATTAATAATTCACAATAATTTACATTAATATTTGAAGTCACATATTTTTTTCATTTCAATCGCCGTAAATAGATTGGAATATTTTAATAATATTTCGCTGTGTTTTAATACCCAAATGCTCCTCTGTGGTGCGAATGGGAGGTTAGGATAGCTATGTAACATTTTAAAATCCATATAATATGACTTCTACATTCAACCAAGAATTAGGTTTAGGTATTTATATGGAAATTTCTATATGGCTTAATACGTTTCTATTCCAGTTTAATTTAGAAGTATGTATAGAAAGTGAAACAAATTGAACATCATCGTTATTATAGTACCTATTATACTTACCTATTAGTTTTTTTATGGACAATCTTACACAAATCGACCAAGTCCCAAAGAAGGTTTGTACATACTATTATTATTCATTTGTGTTTTTGTTTAGTAATAGAAGCTATATTTGGAGCGCATATGCAAGCGAGGACAATGAAATAGGGGCCAGCAGGCTATTGGATAAACTCCGGTGAGTCACTCGCTCCACAAAAACCATTGTCATTTTTATGTCGTCCTTTTTCATTATGAGAAATTTTCACGTAAAAGTATTTGCCTTCAAAAACTCATTCAGTATTATTCTGTGTATTGTAGCTGATTCATGTTGCCAAGGAAATTTCAAAGAACATACTCGTATATTTAAATTTGGATGAGGAAAACGGGGTAAGACGAATTCATTACGATTTAATTTTGCACATTCTGATCAATCTGATTCTGATCCGATTCTACATTCAGGACAAGGTTCGTATTCATTAACCTTTGTTCTTCAGTGCATGAACATCTCTCGAACACTTCCAGAACTATTTATAAAGGTTTTATATGGAATGACGGTTTTCGTCTAGGACTTAAAGGAACAAAGACCTAGCCATCCAATATAGACGTATGGACGTTGTAAAATCCCAAGGGTTATTAAATCACAGATATACTCATTACTGAATACATTAAACGCTCTTGTTTGAAGTTTAGTCTGGCGATGAACTAGTTTGCTCTAGACATGTTAATTGATCTAATATGCCAATCTAGCTGGTATTTCCTTGATTTTGTATGTAATTATTACTGGGAATAATCTCATTTCTGTCATAATATCAGGATAATTATCAAGTTAAGATGAGAAAGGCCAATCTTAACAATCACGAAAAATAACTTGATTTGCTAAATATGGCTGATAATAGGGATGTTGACTCAAAAAATTGTATTACTTCAATAGAAAGAAGACATAAAACTATGCCAAATAGTGAAAATCCTATTCAAATATCTCAAAAAATAACGAAGCTACAACGGTTAGAATGTTCGTAGTCAGAGAGAGAAAGTGCTACTCAACAGTGACGTCACTGTTGAGTAGCGCCATAGTAAATGACGATCGTTCAATACAAAGGTGCGTTTTGCGGAAAAGCGACAGAAAATACCCACTCTTAAAACTTATAATTATATTTAAAAAAACAGGACTTATAATTACGTAATTATTTATTTTTTTGAATAAAATTTTTCGCCATTTGATATTTTTCTTTGTTTACTACACTCTAAAGTAAGTAGATAAGGTTTCAAACTTGACAGGTAGAACATGTGAAAAAAATACAGCATTCAAGAGGCCAATGATTGGATGGGGACCAACCTCACTACAGCTTACCCTATTAAGAGCGGTATAGTAGGTACGCGTATGGGTTATAGCACAAAGTAAATAGCGGCGGCGCGCGCCGGAGCAGAGAGTCCGCTCAGTACAAAGTGCCATTTTCGCCGCACGCACACAGACGTAACATTTACAGGCATTCTCGTTTGATTTCGGACGAGCTTAGTCGCGACTGTCACTGTCGCGTCGCGAGTGCTAGTTGTGCGCGCGTTGATCACTTGACGTCCCCGCCGCTACGTAGGTACTTTGTGTCACGTACGTCAAAATGAATAACCGATATTATTACAGTTGGAATGTATTTTATTGTTTAAATACAAGAAAAAAGTGTGCCTACACTTTCTTCAAATTTTCAAACGATATTGAAAGGTAAATAAAACGGTTTTCTCATTTTGGTAGTTACAATACCTAGGTAGGTAGGTAGGTAATTTTTTGAAACTAGCCGCTTTGATAACGACGATCAACCATTACACATTCATCTTATCGTTCGCTGGTAAAACGCCAGTATTTAAGTACTATGGTTTAGTTAAGTAGGTACCTAATTAATTAGGTCTTATATTCTTTGTTGGCGCTCTCGACCGCCGCCGGTCACAAGTCACAACTCGCAGCGGGTCACGCATCAATTTATTAGGGTTCCGTACCCGAAGGTTAAAACGGAACCCTATTGGTGTCGCCCAGACGTCCGTCCGTCCGTCCGTCGTCTGTCACAAAATTTGTTCCGAAGAATTTTTAGACTTCTCATTGACCTATGAACTTGAAATTTGGTGACAATGTTCAATATTACGTATATTTTAACAACAAATACTAATATATTGATAAATCATATTTTTGAGGTTGATTCGGAACCCTAAAAGTCCGACTCGCACTTGGCCGGTTTTTTACCAAGATACGCTGGTTCATATTTAAATGTCATGTTGAAGAATTTTTATTATACCTACTCCTTTTTAAAATTCAGAATCAATACAGAAGCAACCCTGTAAGTCGGACAAGTTTAGGTATGTATTTTCAAGAACGGCGGGAACGGACCTTCTGTATATTTTTTATTTTGTGGTTATAGTAAGGTTTTAAGCTGGTGATTCACTAGGGGACAAATGTCTCACGACATGTGTCGGCGACATGTCAAGCGAAGCCGGCCGATTTCGCCTGACATATCCTTCGACACACGACACCGCACGACTTATGTCCGTAGCGACGTCAGGCGAAGTCGTGCGACTTCGCGAAACTTCACCTGACATATCTGGCGACATCGCGCGACTTACATTTCTGTAGCGACGTCATGTCGCGCGATGTTGCCGTGTCGCAGGCGAAATCGGCCGGCTTCGCTTGACATGTCGCCGACACATGTCGTGGGACATTCGCCCCCTAGTGAATCCCCGGCTTTACTGTATCTACTATGGATATCAAATGTGTGCTCAGTTGTTTGTTGCGGGCAACAACGAAGCGCTCACAGGCGGCTAACCGTGACCTAAATTTTTTGCAGTAACCATTCGTTTATATTATATACTGTGTTTATTCAAACTTTATTATGTTTTGACCCACTAATCGATATTAGTTACTCGTGGCTATGTGGCTGGCTGGATATTATATTTTTATTGTCCTATTCAGGAAATTAGGCACCAATCTCTATACAATTTCGAGTTAAATATTTTTGTTTACTTCAAATTTACTTAATGAATTACTCACATCAGTCCTTAAATTTGATCAGTAACTTAAACATGATAAGGGTAGTTTACAGGGGTCTTAAAACTTTGTTCATTCTAGAACTTGGCTAGTTATTCAGATGGCTAACGAGCCCTTGCGAGTTGGATACATGCGCAGAACAGTGCCATTTTTCATACAAAAACTTCTACTCTACTAAGTTTAAGACGTCACACAATCAATTAGCAGGAGCGAGATACAGATCCCCATTGAAATTAAATTCAATTTTAGTTTCAAAAGATAATTGGGTGCACGATAACGGGTACCACGAAAATTTGTTATAGGTACAATATAAATAGGTAAATTTCGTGTTTCAATTAACGGACTCAATTAAATTGTAGACGAATTAAAAGCCTTAAAGATGGTCCGAAATTTTTATCCGCACCCAATTTCCCTTTGACAAGTTTACATAATTATAGATGGGTAGGTAACTATGTAACGATCAACAGACATCCGTGAGTCGCCAGCATACTCTTGTTCTAAATAGATGTTGTTGAATGAATGAAATGTTTTGTAAGGTAAAGACTGTATCGTTAAGTATACATACAGACAAAACCTAGTCTGACTGTTGACATGCGTATTATTTTGAATTACAATATTCTGAGAATATGATCTGGAGGTGTTTTTTAACCATTTCATCTGATATAATGTGGTTAACTTTTGTATCTTAGAGACTTTATGATGCTTTCAAACCCGTCCTCAAAATATATTTCGGACAAGCCTATTGAGCTTGATTCGAGACTATTTCAGGGAATCCAATGCATAATTTAATAAAATAATGGGTTAATATGCTGCCAAAACATGTTATCAAAGTGTCCTCGTCATGATTGCCTAATTGAGCATTCTCAGAATAAATGTGGTTGATTTTGACTTTTACGTTAAAGCTACTTTTTACACTATGTTTTTAAGTTCCCATCATCTGATGGTGCAAGCGGTAGGAAGGAAACTAGCCAACGATATCATCCGGAGACCAAAGCACAATGGATATTCATGGCGTCAAACCATCGGTAGAGCACGTCGATAGAAACGCTCCTTGATAGTTATAATTATAATAGATGTCAAAGTCGGAGTTGTATATGAGTATGTGCCATATTTCAAAATGGCCACCATGCACGGATCAAATCCATTTTTTTAAACAAAAAGAAATGATTTGACGTAGCACAGATATTTTACTTTACGAATCAAGGCTAATTGCGGTTTGCGTAGTATAATTTTTTTTTGTGCAACGTTGTCTTCTTCGCATATAGTAAATTTTCTCTTACCATTTGTCCGTTTTCGTTAGCGTTACTCAAATGAATTATGTATATTATGACTAAACCAGATGCTTCACGTCGAGCTCTGCCGAGAAATCTGTACCTTATCAAAGCACTAATTAGACGCATGTACAATTTTAATCTAAAAAAGACTTTAGGATAGAAATACGGTTAGGTAAAGTTGTATTTATAATTAACGATATAGTCTTTATGTTATCATTAAATACAGATATGAACGCATGGTACGCTCTAATTTCGTATGAATCAGGCGATGCTGGCAGACGTGCCGCTAGCCACGATCCTGCGATCCTATCTCCCCGTCTACTATGCCCAAGTACTTATTTATAGGACGCGTAATATGTTTGCGTTGTGTAATAATGTTTACTGTACGGAGTCTTCGATAAACGAGTCCTATCAAACGCCGGATAAGCCTACGGCTATGTCAACCGGTATGATTTGCACGTACCTACACCAATCTGATGTCAGAAGTGGTAATGCAGCTAATGTGGAATTGGTTTCAATCCATGTCATCCGTAATGCCACTAATCACTAATACTTTTCTCAATTTTTTATCAAATTATATTTTCATTATTACATATCTGACTGAAATTCACGATAAAACAATCACTGAATAGAATTGCTCTCGCAAGCAACCGTCTTTCGAATAAGATCAATATTATCAGATAATTCAATTTAATTTAGTAAAAATGTTGATTTTACAAAATTGCAAACTCATCCATTGTTGGAGACCACTTGGAGACAGACGTTGTGTATGTAGCAAATTGACTTTAGTGAATACTGAAGTATATTAATTTATTCTGCGTTAACTAATTATAAGTTCTACATATCACATTATAAAAAAATATAAAATTCAGCCCGTTGTAACATGAATAGGTATTAGTATTAAATGTGTAGGTAATCATAGTTACAATTTGGGTTGAAAATATCTACATTTATGTCACTTATGGCCGTTTAAGTCACAAAACTGATAACGAAAATAAACAGATACTACGATTGAGTTACGTTTGCACCTCGCTAGTTTAGCATCCCATACTAGCGTAGTGCAAACTTAACCAGTCGTAAGTACATATATACACTCGGCAAACAAGTAGACCCTCTAAGGCAGTCAGGTGAAAAAGTAAACAGATTCTCTTCTGCTTGAGATCATCTCTTGAAGACATCTGTCACTTTCGCAGGGCACTTGTGAAACCAAGACGAATGTTTTATTCAATGTCGATAAGAGGGTAATTAACTGCCGTAATAAGCCATAACAAGTACTATGATATATATGACGTCTATTTTCTTATTACCGATAGCTGCAATAGGATCACATAGGTAGGTATACATATTGTAGTAGGTACACAGGCTGTTCAAGTCCAAAATTTTAAATAAATACAGCCTTGCCCAAAAGTTTAGCTCTCCCGCTTTGAATAAATCTTTATAGAAAAAATATAAAAATTCTATATATTACAATATCACTAGCTACTTTCGTGCTGATATAAAAATGCAGTCTTCATATTGCAAAACTAGTCTGTGTTTATTACCCTTCAGTTTTCTAGGGTAAATCGCTACATCCAATTGTTATCTACTAAAGTTTTCTTGGCTCGTCGCCGCGTTGGTGAGCGCACGCGCCCGGAGCGACGACGAGCGGAATCCACTACCGTACACTGTCTTGCCTACTGTCATGGCGTCGTCACCGAACAACGTCTAATGTACACGTGGTTGGCGAAATCATCATAAATTTGATGGAAAGCCATTTAAAAAAAAAAGTGAAGTAGGTGTTTATATACAATTTTACATTTTACGTGAACTTTTGGACAGTTGACATCGCTTGTTCTGACATGGCCGGGGTTACTAATAAAGTAATAATATGATAATGAGTAACTGAATTGTCACTTCACTTGTGTGTGTAGAGAGTTGAGTAGGTAATTGTTTATAGAAATGAGACATTATTATCTGATGTAACTTTCAATGACTAATACCTAACTGATTCTCACGAGTCTCATCACTTCGTTAAAATAATCACACGAGGGTCAGAGAACATGAAATAACATTGAGAAGATAGACTTAACAAAGCTGAAAGGTGAATTATCTTTTTACCTATCCAGTCAGCCTTCTATAAATACGTATAATTTATACTTAATTCAATACTTTTATACGTATATCTATGTATACAGTCAATTCCTCTGAAGTGGAGTCCGTTTAGTTGATGTCGCGCGCGGCCACATCTTCCGATCACACGCACAATAATTGCTATTTCGTAAGGTTAAATTAATTCAAAGGTTAAATCAGTAGAGACTCATGCGACGTTCGATTTTGTTTCACAGTATACCTACGCATAAAGTTAACGTAATTTTACAAGTAGTACATGAATAGTGATAATAGGTAGTATATATTATAAGAGTTTCATGTGTACTGTGTGGCAAACCCTGCACGGATGAAGGGCTTTCATCTATTGACAACCTAATTAACTTGCTGTGTACCAATGCGTATATTGCGAAGCTCCCGTACAAACTAAAGCAATGCCGATTTTATAACCTACCTATGTTGTATGTATGTTTCAGTAGTCTTTGAACGTATACCCTGACGTAATACCTACGATTTATGTAGGAGTTTCGATGTATTTCAACATTTTTACGTAGATTTCGTGAAAGTGTAAATAAACTGTTCGAACCAATTTCTCGTACGTAGTTAATGTTTATTTTTCTTAGTTAACTTCTGCATCCTTGAGCGCTAATGTGGTTTATCAGTGGTGATGGGGAGTTTCTTTGAATACTGTACAACTAGAAAGAGCTACGCGCTCCAAGACGTCAAAATGATCTACCATGTGTATATGTTTATTATAATCCAATAAGAGATTGTTGTTAGATTAATTAATAAATAGATGGGAAATGGGATGGGATGGGGATGGGGATGGGATGGGTTGGAATAGATTTTTATGGAATAAATTACTTTTCACTTCTTCACTTCTAATTATGAGCACTACCCCAACGAAGGTATTTCAGCTGCTCACTGTAGATTATTGCAATTTTTATAGTTTTTCGGATGCCAATGATGCCAAAAATGTGCTCTACAACGACGGATGAACGTTTGTTATTGGTTTTACACCTAAAACTTATTCCTTAATGTACGTAATGTAATCTATGGACTTTGTCTGGAATAAAATTATTTCAATTTCAAAACACGAGACCAAAATAGAGAGATCAAGGTTTTTTTACGTATATTTCGATTAGTTTTTTTGTGGTGCCTGAGCAGAGGCGCAGCCTTCGTTCCTTACCTACTCATGCAAAATCCGATACTAAAACAAATAATCGCGAAGCGCCGTGTCTGAATAGTTATAGCCAATGCGAAGGTTCTCGGAAACTGTTTCTTGTACAAATAGAATTTCTATGCAGTATTATTATAGGATATTTACCGGATCTAAGTATGACAATGTGTACGACATTTAAATTATGTACATTTATTTATTTAATCCTTCGGTTACAGTCTGAAGCAATCAATACGTATAAATAAACTGGACTTAAACCCTTACAATTGTATTAGACCCAAGTTGTTCCCACATAATTCCATATAGATACTCGCACAAGTGTTTACAGGTTTCGTTTGCTGGGTTCTACTGTTATCAGAAGAATAAAATAACTCATTTAGGTTAGCATTTTTTTTTATACCACGATGGTGGCAAACAGGCGTGCGGCCCACCTGATGGTAAGCGGACACCGTAGCCTATAGACTGTCGCAAGTGTCGCAACTCCAAAGGAGTCACGTGCGCACGCGTTGGGTTATCATTATCATCATCATCCTCAGCCTGTAGTCGTCCACTGCTGGACATAGGCCAATTATTATATACATAAATTAAAAGATTATAATTACCCCCTGAAACTATAAATAAACCTGAAACCCAATAAACCTGACTATGACAAAATGTAATACGATTCCGACTTCATGAATTATTTCACCGGATTGAGTTATGCCTACGCTTACGCGTTCTGACTACGGTTCCCTTTCGTGACTACTTCGACAACGGCACACGTCACAAACCACCAGGCACATATTGATATAACAAATTTAAAACGAGGTCGAATGAGGAAACATAGTGTAAAGGCCAAGAAGATATTGGGGTTTTCCAATTGACAACATTTCATTTTTCTAACCTCTTAATTCTATATTGATTTAAACTTACACGATTTTCACACATTATTATTGGGGAACGGGACTTAATCGCGTACAATTATAACTAATTTACCTTTTTTAAGGTTTTTGTCCGACGTTTCGAATGTATCACAACATCCGTGGTCGCGAACTGACCACGGATGTTGTGATACATTCGAAACGTCGGACAAAAACCTTAAAAAAGGTAAATTAGTTATAATTGTACGCGATTAAGTCCCGTTCCCCAATAATAATGTGCTCTTAATTCTATTTAGGTATTTAATAGTACTCAAAAAGTTAGGAGATACGTATTTTTTCTTTTCAGTATATTTTCATTAAATCCCCCTTATTTTATTAATCTAAAACTGCCGCGTTCTAAAAGGGCGGTATGCACGTATTTGGGATGAATAAGATTAGCACTCTGGTCAAATATTGAATTATAAATAAAAAGTATACTGTATCTGTGTCACCTGCGACATTAACAGTGACAAATTTCAGGGGTCTATCCTGACCACCCGAAGATCGAAATTCGTATGTTTCTTTCTCTATCGCTCGAAGCAATTGAGATAGAGACGGAGATATTGGAAAGATTTTAACCCAGTTACTTCACTTGACAAGATAGCCGCACATCTGACAACTGCCGAATGTGTCGATGTCAAAATTGTCAATGTCGCATCCATAGACAGTTTTTAGGGTTCCGTAGTAAACAAGGAACCCTTATAGTTTCGCCATGTCCGTCCGTCCGTCCGTCCGTCCGTCTGTCCCCCGTTTATCTCAGTAACCGTTAGTGCTAGAAAGCTGAAATTTGGCATGAGTATACATATCGATGACGCGGAAAAAACGGTAGAATAAAATCTTTAAAAAAAATTTTTTTTGGGTTGTAAAGTGCATGTAAAGTGGTGGTGCAATTTTTTTTTCCAAACCCCATCGTGTGGGGTATCGTTGGATAGCTCTTTTAAAAATATTATAAGGTTCCTAAAAGCATTTTGATTAAATAATTGGTTGGCGTGATATTAAGCTTTGAAGTGATAATTTTTGTTATGGTCAAGTGTCGTCGTCCCCCCCCCCCCCCCTGCCAGCTAAACGGTGGCTACTAGGCATGTGAAAAAATCATGGTAGTAGTATATACGATGAATTTAAAAGGAAGACTAACACAGCTAAGTAGACATTACTAGTCGAGTAATAGTCGAACTTCAGAAATGTACTTGTTGTAATAATGTTGTTAATTCTGTCAAAAAAATAGTAAATATAAGTTTGCGAACTTCTTAGTCCACATAATGTAATGGGTGGACGACTACGGAACTCTACCTTGCGCGTGGCCCGACACGCACTTGGCCGGTTTTTTATTGATTTAATAGGATACATGAGTCATGTCACGGAATATTCCTATTCAGCCCCGTAATGGCTTCTTATAAGTATTTTCCAGTTTTCTCGAGAACTATCGAATATAAAAATCCAATATTTTTATATATACTCAGCAAGCTCATATCTCTAAATGGATTTCTGCTTCAAGCCGCTAAGGTAAAATGAAATGTTGTCAATTCCCAATAACCGAAATATTGTTAGATGATAAATTAAGTACCTATCTAACCTCCCTTTATGCGAAATCATTAATCTGGTTTGATGGTGTTGTGTTGATGATGAGTAGGCGCCTAGAGCTCCCATGGATGCATTGTGTTGAGAGTGAGACTCACACATGTCAGCAGCTATCAACACAACAAATACTCAAGTCAATAAAGGGTCGGCAACTCGCTTTTATTCGAATTCAGTCGCTATGGCTATGGCTCATGGGCAAGCAAGTACCGCAAGAAAACAAAATTCAAAACATTTATTCTGCAAATAGGACAAAAGGGCACTATTACATGTGACAATCTGATTCTATTAATGAAATGAATACAATTGTCAAAATAAATGAATATTTATTTACTCATCATCCTCCTAGCGTTATCCCAGTATACAGTTGCATCCTGAAGGATGCCTGGGGTCCGCTACCTAATCCCAAGATTTGGCGTAGGCACTAGTTTTTACGGAAGCGACTGCCATCTGACCTTCCAACCCCGAGGGGAATCTAGGCCTTATTGGGATTAGGCTTTGTCAAGTGGGCAACTTGACTGTTAGAAGTTCTCAAGCCGCCCGAAGGCCTCCAACTTGGCTTAACGACTGCTGCCATAGACAGCAACCGGGATCAACGGCTTAACGTGCCTTCCAAAGCACGGGAGCGCTCAGTTAGTAAGCACTCAAAGCGGTCACCCATCCAAGTCCTGACCGCTGCCCACGTTGCTTAACCTTAGATACCGCAAGCGCCGCTGGGCCACGAGTGCTCCTCGCCGACATTTATTTACTGTCTGAAAAATGTTATAAACTAAATCAAGATTTGTTAGAGATGTTTAGGGTCTCCAAGCGTCAACATTAAAATAGTAAAACCTAATAAAATAAATATCCACAGAGATGTATAAGCTCGAAGGCTTGCTCGTCGTGGTATAATAAAATCATAATGTTTAATAATAGTACATTTCTTAACAAGGGCGGTAAATCAAAGAATGTCTCAGATCGCAGGTATTTGACGCCCGAGCCGAAGGCAAGGGCGATAAATATGCGATCTGAGGCTTTCTTTATTACCGCCCGTGTTAAGTACAAAATTTTATGTCACCCCCTGGCCAGGAAGTGGGATTTCCCGCGCGCGGAGCGTGCGGTAATTGCCGCTTTATGGCCAGGTGTGACATAAACTTACTACTGTTACTCATACAATTTCTCACTTGCCGCTCGCGAATGCTGACAAGATGAACGAATGCGGTTAGAATAGATTAAATATTTTTTTTTACGGATACCATTGTTGTCATTCAGAAAAATAACATCTCAAAGCAATATTCACATCGATATAATAATAAACATGGCGTATCCCATTGTCGGAAGCTCATGTCAACCTTCGGGGCACCGTCGCTGAGGCCGGCGCGGACGTCATAAGGCCGGGCCATTTGTTCAATAACCCTTTTGCTATAGCAACATAAAAGTATCCTTGGTTCTGGGTTCAATTAGGTATATTTTTAAACGATCTATGAAATATTCATGAGTTAGAGTATAAACAGCTTTGCGTTTGGGGCTTGGTATTGGGAAATGTATGTATTTATCGAACTCAATTGTTTCAAAACACTGGCGTTTAACATGGAAAAGTTGATTGCCTGATTTCGAACAATGGTGATTTGCCTTCCCGTATATTGTGTTTAATATCTAGCAATATATAGGTATATTTTTTTCTACTAGCACGTCTAAACCTAACCT
This sequence comes from Cenopis cana, assembly GCA_951800055.1. Lineage (NCBI taxonomy): Eukaryota > Metazoa > Arthropoda > Insecta > Lepidoptera > Tortricidae > Cenopis > Cenopis cana. The sequence goes on along the minus strand of OX637479.1, from coordinate 14,507,836 downwards.
CCAACATTGGGCAAATTATGCAATACAATTTAACATCAAGAATTTTAATTCTTTCACCATTTCAGAAGCTTCAACTCAGATTTAGAAGCTTTCAAGCGTTAATAAAAGGCTACAATGCTATGTTGTCTAAAAAGCTATTACATCTACAACTTAAAAGACACAAAACCTGCACAGTGACGGGAATACTCACTCACTGGTCACTTCAAACTATAGTACTGTCATTTTGTCGGGCCACGCGCAAGGTAGGGTTCCGTAGTCGTCTACCCGTTATTATGTGGACTAAAAAGTTCGCAAACTTATATTGACTATGTTTTTGACAGAATTAACAACATTATGTAAGGTATCAATGGAAATTGTACGAAAGTTTGCTTTTGCAAAGTACATTTCTGAAGTTTGACTATTACTCGTTAACACTAATGTCTACTTAGCTGTGATAGTTTTCCTTTTAAATTCATCGTATATACTATTACCATGATTTTTTTCACATGACTAGTAGCCACCGTTTAGCTGGGGGGGGGGGGACACTTGACCATAACAAAAATTATCACTTCAAAGCTTAATATCACGCCAACCAATTCTTTAATCAAAAAATGCTTTTAGAAACCTTATAATATTTTTGAAAAGCTATCCAACGATACCCCACACGATGGGGTTTGGAAGAAAAAAAAATTGCACCACCACTTTACATGTAGGGGAGTGAAAAAGACGGGGGATGGGCTGTAATCCTGAGTCTGGGTGTAATGAAAAGTATATTTACCTTGTTTTGCAGTTTATTTTACCAAACAGATAGAAATTCAAGAATATAATGGTTTTGACAGCTTTTTCACCAAAATCTAGTTGACACACTGACAAAAGAAAAGAATACAATTTCGAATTTAAATATAAAAAAACATATAAAAACATAGATAAACAAAGAGTTCGTAACATCCTGCCCCTCGTGCAGCAATGCACTAACTTATGTATACGATAAAGCCAAAACTTGCTTTACGTGGCAAGCTTTACAAGCTTTTTGAGGGGCCGGCGCAACGTACCCCCTGCAGTTGCAACGTCTACCACCCTGTTCACGCCATCTTTTCCAGGGAACATCTTCACAATTCGGCCTCGTGGCCATGTTCCTCGTGGCAGCGATTCATCGGCGATAATTACCACGTCTCCAATCTGCAGGTCCTGTCCGCGATTTCCCTTAACCGGAGTTCGTATTTGCATCGTTGGCAGTACCTCGCGCACCCAGCGGTTCCAAAAGTGATCGGATAATCTTAAAGCCTTCTTCCATTCAGAGCGTCCGTCCAATCAGGTCACGGTCTTGTAATGTCGATGGGAGGGTTTGATTCGATGAAGATCCGATAAGAAAATGGAACGGAGTCAATGTGGTTGGATCGTCTGCATCCGTGGACACGTGCGAGAGAGGGCGCGAGTTTACAATCGCCTCGGCTTCCGCTAGCAACGTCAAGAAGGTTTCTTCCTTGGGGCATCTTTCATTAAGAGTTGCTTTCAACGCAACCTTCACTGTTCTGACAAGGCGCTCCCAACATCCTCCAAAAGTAGGTGCCGCTGCTGGGATGAAACTCCACTTTATGCCCTTGGTGGCAGCAAAATCTTGCACGTCATGTGTATAAAATTCGCGCAGAATTCTGTTTGCGCCAACGAATGCGGTGCCATTGTCAGAATACAAAGTCTGCGGTACCCCGCGTCTGGCAATGAAGCGTCTAAATCCCATTATTGCGGAGTCTGCGGATAGGCTGTGCACCAGTTCCAGATGGAGGGCCCTGGTCGTCAGGCATGTAAAGAGGGCCACATAGCGCTTCTCATGGCGACGTCCAATGGTTATGTTGACCGGACCAAAATAATCTAGGCCAGTATATGTAAACGCTCGCTGGTGATGAGCTAGTCTTTGTGGCGGAAGATCTCCAGTGGTAGGATTCAGGGGCCGTGATTTGCGTATTCTACAGAAGAGGCACTGGTTTGCAACGGCTCTAACCGTGTCGCGAAGTCTCAACAACCAGAATTTCTGCCTTATCTCGTTTATTACAGACTCATGATTCGCGTGACCTGCCAAGCGATGATAATGTTGCACCAATAAGCGTGCGACTGGGTGGCGACCATCAAGTAAGATTGGGAAACGTGAGTCGGGATCGATGCCTTGAACGGCTTTAATCCTTCCAGCCAAGTGTAAGAGATTATCTTCTCCCATAGAGGGCGATAGTTTGATGAGGCGGCTGCTTGAAGGAATCGGCTTCGAGTCAAGGATGCAGTGAAATTCTTGAGAAAAGCTGTCCAGTTGAATTTGCTGCAATATGTACCTTTCAGCGGCTTTCATGAGATCGGCGCTCAAGGGTGTAAGGGTGGTGGACGTTGATGAAGAGTGGGAGCGTACAACCCCACTATTTGCTTTAGAATTTCGAATGGAAGCCAAAATATTTCCGAAAATTGCCGTAGCTTGATGTACCCGGGCTGTGGCACGCAACAATCGTAACCAGTCACTGAAGCGAGCTAAGTTCGCTGTGACAGGTGTGGGTAAAGCTGTAACAGATGTCAGTCCCACCAGTTCGTTCGGATGACACTTGAGCTCTTCGCGAACTGGTGCGACGCCAAGTGGCTCCGTGGGCCAGTCCTCTGGGGACTTTAAAAGAAATGATGGACCGCAAAACCATCTGTGATTAGGGTCCAAATTGATTGGGCGCAGTCTCGTTGCGTCATCAGCTACATTCAAGTCCGTCGGTACCCATCGCCAGTCTTTGACCGAGGAATTCTCCAAAATTTCACCTAGCCGATGGGCAACGAACGGCTTAAATGCTCGCGCATCGCTGCGCAACCATTGGAGGACAGTCATTGAATCAGTCCAGAAATACGTGCGTACCGGTTTTTTTCGATGGCTGTCCTTAATGACAAGTGCCAATCGAGTAGCTATCAAAGCGGCTTGGAGTTCCAAACGCGGGATCGATGTTGGTTTTAGAGGCGATACCCTGGCTTTGCTTGCGATGAGAGTGAGCTTGATGCTGCCGTCAGGGTATATCAAACGCCAGTAGGCAACGCAGGCGTAAGCAAGCTCACTAGCATCTGCCAGGACATGTAGTTCCCTGTAAGAAGGCTCATAACCTTTCGCCTTCGCATACCAACGCGGTAACTTAAGTGATGAGACTTTTGACAGGTCTTGAAACCAATCAAACCACTTCGATGCTTCTGTTTGTGGGAGCTCTGTGTCCCAGTCGATATTAGATCTCCAAGTTTGCTGGAACAATATTCGTCCCTTAACGACTACAGGCCCTAATAAACCTAGTGGGTCATACACGCGCATGACATGTGACAGCACCTTGCGTTTTGTTAGAGAATTATGGGTGGTTTCAATTAAGCCTGTGCGAAACCCTAAAGCATCTGATGTCGGATTCCATTGTATGCCTAAAGCTCGGATGCTGTTATTAGATTCGCCAAGATCGATTTCCAAAGGTTGAGCGGCCCTGAGGTCTTCAGGGACAAGGTGCAATACCCCTGGCTCATTGGAAATCCATCCTCGCATCTCGAAGCAGGCTGCACTGTGCACGGCTATTATGTCTGCTGCCAACTGAGCTGCTTCGTCGACGCCATCTTGTGAGTCGATGTAGTCATCCATGTAGTGGCTGTACAAAATGGCGTCCACGGCTCTAGGGTGTGTAAGTGCGTGCTCCTGAGCATTTTTATTTTTTACAAATTGCGCAATAAACGGGCTACAACATGCGCCAAAAATGACGGATGTCATCCTAAACTCCTTTAGGGTCTGAGTTTTGTCAGATCTCCACAGATATCGAAGAGCGTCCCTGTCCTGCTGTCTAACTCGGACCTGAGGAAACATCTCTTTGATATCTGCGGTCATTCCTATGCGACCCTCCCGGAAACGAAACAGAACCTTTAGCAGCGGCTGTAGCAAGTCTGGACCAGAGAGCAGTAACGAGTTCAGGCTAACTCCTTCATTGCAGGCTGCAGCATCATGAACTACTCGAACCTTCCGTTTGAGAGGATGGTACACCCCGAAATGAGGAAGGTAAAGACGTAAGCTGTCAGATTTGTTGTCATCACGTGTGTAGTAAGTATCTGGAGCACATTCCTCTGCGTAGCCCTTCGAGATCATATTATTTATAAACGCAGTGTATGCCTTAGCAAACTCGACCTCTTTGGCCATACGTCGTTCTAAACTTAAAAATCGTGACATGGCTTGTGGGTAGCTGTCTGGAACACGCTGTATATCGTCGCGCCATGGCATACCTACTTCAAATCGACCAGTGGGCAGTCGTCTGGAAGTCGCTTCCAAAATGTCAACTGCGCGCTGGTCTCGTTTGCTATGTAGTGTCTCGGTTTTCATAATACCTATGGAGTCAAGTTTGTATTGCTCTTTAATCAAGGTTTCTAAATTGTCATCATTTTTTGGTTCAATGTGTGTGTGGTTAACGAAATCAATCAGCTTCGTTTTGCTAGAAGCAACGCCATATAAAGTCCAGCCCAGAGCTGTCAAGCAGGCGACGGGCTCGTTCCTTCTACCAACTCGAACTTCACGGTTGATTGTCAAATGCCAATGCTCAGCTCCTATTAGAATTGTTGGAGTAGCATCATCGTATGTCAGAACATCAACCAAGTCGGACAAATGTGAAAAGGTCTCGATCGTTTCACGTTTGACCGACTGCGGGCGCAAACACAAAGATTCCATGGCTCGAGCATTTTTCACTAAGAAGGTTTCTTGTGTGTGCCTACCTTTAATGTGAAAATCGACATATGATATTGTGGTATTTCGCTCAAGACCACCAATGCCATTTACCGTTATGGCTTGTTGTGGCCCGGTTGCCCCTATGCGTGTGGCAATGCTGGAATCTATGATTGTCGCGGTGCTTCCGTCATCAAGAAGACCATATACGTCACAGGTTCCAGCAGGGCCCGAGACAGTAACAGGTATAATCTTCAAATAAGCACGAGGACGAAGAGCTAAAATCGTGTTAGGTTTCTGTGTACCTGTAGAGGTTGTCGACACTATCACTTTTTCTTCAGACGGTTCAGAAGCACTTGACGTAGGGTGTGTATTATGTTCAGCAGATATTGGGTGTGCGTTATTATCTGTCAATTGCTCATTAAGCGTGTTAACGAGCGGCGGCGATGGCTGGCGGTGAAGAAGCGCGCTATGGCGTAAAGAGCAGCCATCGACGCCACACGGATTCACTTTGCATGTTTTCCACTGGTGAGAACTAGCCCTTAAGCACCTATAGCAAACTTTCGCTTCACGCAACCACTGCCATCTGTCATCGACAGACAAAGATTTAAATTGTGTACACTCCTTAATGTTATGATCTTTTTTGCAAAATACACACTCTTGCTTTTTTGTAAAACCGGCTTTAGAATTTGACTTTGACGTTTTTGACTGCATAACAGCATTATGAACATTTTCACGCTTTAATGTTTTTTCAGTAGAAATGTTATGCTGCAGTTGTGTCGCACTAAACTCGGGTGACAAACCAAAACGAATATGTTGATCTAACTCACGCCTTAGAAAATCAGACAGTATTTCCAGTTTAGGACGTCCTGTAGCATCCTGTGCTGCAAAGTCTGTCCACCGAATTTTCATTGTAGGGTTAAGTTTTCCAAGAACAGCGTGGAATAACTCGGGAGAACACAAGTATTCAAAGTGATTTAACAACTTTATTGTAGATACAGAATTACGTACCCGATTAGATAGAACTCCGAGCTCTTTGAGGTCGTTACCTAGGCGTGGAAGGTTTTTCAATGAATTGACCTCCTTGTAAACGATAAGCTCGGGGCGCGCGAAGTTATCTTCTAGAGCGCGCATGACTTCTTCGGGGTCCTCCGTTGACATCAACAGCGCCGCCACGGCCTCACGCGCGGGCCCGCGGAGCGCAATATCAAGTCGGTTTAAATTATCTAGCGGAGAAAAATTAGCTTTCGTAACATTGTATGTACGTTTAAATTGTAACCAGTGTAACGTGTTACCATAAAACTGAGGTAATTCCATCTTCCTTATACTGGAGGCAGAGGCGAGAGCCTTTGCGGCTGCCGCGGTGTCAGCCACTGCTTGTAAAAGCGTGACAGGTTGGTTAAGCTCCGTAGAAATGAGCGGGGGCGTACAGCCAACCGCCTCGGACGCTTTAGTGACGTTTGGTAACTTCGATTGGCCAGTGAGAGGGTTAATAGGGAGTGCAGTTGCCCGCGTGGTCGTTGGTGGTGGTACCAAGCGACCGGGGGATGGGACAGGGAGGCCTTGATCACATCCTACTGCAGTGACGTCTCTATTAACACAGCTGTCAAAATTGTGATTATCTACCCATTTTCTTGTTCTATCTACGCTCACCCGTGTGGAGCTGCGATGGCTCGCGCGGCTTTCGGCGCGGCTACTTTCGGCGTCAGCATCGATGGCCGCCAGCTCGGCTTGCAGCTCGCACTCATCTAACTTCTGCTGTAACGCGGCGAGTTCGCGCTCGCGTTCACGCTCACGTTCGGCAAGAATCTGCTCACGGTCGCGCTCATGAGCAGCGAGTTCTTGTTCGCGCTCAAAGCGGCGACGTAAGACGAGCGCTTCCGCTGCTGCCTTTTGCGCTCTCACAGTTGCCGACGAACGTGATGAACGGCTTCGCGCTGTGTGTTCACTGTGTACGCTTTGGGCCGGCAAACCGGAGCTATGAGGCTGAGGAGCAACTGAGGCGGGGTCGAAATTGGCCGACATTATTTTGCTTTTGCTACGGGTGATCATACGTAATGGAACTAATGAAACTACGTGAATGTAACAATGGTAAATAATGAAATGAATGTAAGTGAAATGAAAAATAGGCACTGAAAACTAAATGAAGGACCAATGAAAAAGACGGGGGATGGGCTGTAATCCTGAGTCTGGGTGTAATGAAAAGTATATTTACCTTGTTTTGCAGTTTATTTTACCAAACAGATAGAAATTCAAGAATATAATGGTTTTGACAGCTTTTTCACCAAAATCTAGTTGACACACTGACAAAAGAAAAGAATACAATTTCGAATTTAAATATAAAAAAACATATAAAAACATAGATAAACAAAGAGTTCGTAACAGGGAGGTACCCTAAAAAATTTTTTTTTTAAAGATTTTATTCTACCGTTTTGTTGGCGTCATTGATCTGTATACTCATGCCAAATTACAGCTTTCTAGTACTAACGGTTACTGAGAAAAACGGGGGTCGGACGGACGGACGGACGGACGGACATGGCGAAACTATAAGGGTTCCTTGTTTATTACGGAACCCTAAAAAGGGGTATAGAGGGAAATGCTTGGAACACAATTTTTGACTTGGTAACTTTGTTTGGGCTAGTTAGGAGGTTAACATATCAAAATTCCCCGCACCTACCCCCGCCGCTGGGGTGAGAGGGGGGGTTTAAAGGTCCCATTTTTCGGTATTTCGTAAAAAACTCGTAAACGGTGACACATATCAAAAAACGTTCTTAGGCATAAGTGATTTACATAAATTATCTACAAAAAAACGTTATATACGCTTTTTCGCTATGATTAATATTTAATGACATTTTAAAGGGGGAGAATATTTTTTTATGATAATTTAAGTGGCTTCTCATTCCCTTATTTTTCAATATTTTGAAAAAATCAAAATACTATATTTATGCACTCAACGAGCTCTACTCAACGATACCCCACGTGATGGGGTAGGCAACATTTTTTTTTCGCGCCCCCCTTTAGTTGCATGGGACCCCCCCTTTATAAGGCCACCCACCCATAAAAATATTTTTGAACAATTTGTATAGCTTTGGGTCAACACGATGCTTAAACTGTGAAAATTTGAAGACGAAAGCTCCATCCGTTAGTTTTTAAGGGTGGCCCCTATGCCGCTAAAGGGGAACATGAATAAAAAAATAGACCTGCCCCATAGAGCTCGCCTCAAAAACTAACGGATGAAGCTACAGTCTTCAAATTTATACAGTTTAAGCATCGTGTTGACCCAAAGCTACAACTTTAAATTCAGATAGTGTGATTAGAAACGGAGATTGAGAAGAACTAAATGTTCAGTTCCAGTAACAATCGTTCCAAAGAACTCCCGAATTATATTTTTATTGTTAAAGTGCTCTTTAAACAAACACTCGCTCGCCTCAAAAACAATAAGTTTCTGGACAGTGACGTTTCTAGAACGTACTTAGACGCAGCGTAGCTGGAATTTTAAAGTAAATAAATAATAACTGAATGGGAAATGTATTTTGAAACGTTCTGTTTACCTGATATTTCACGTTAAACGCTAGCCAATGTTTGCGTGAGCTTATTGGCTGGATTATATTTGATGAAACACTGATATTTGGAAATCATATTTGCAATTTGCAGAAGCAGTATTCTGAGAAATTAATTATCTGAATGTAAAAAAAGGTTTATATAAAAAGTAATTTTAAAAATTCAGGACGCAATTAAACATAAGTTGTTCAATGTATAAACACAAGGAGAGGCGGATTTCTAAAGCACACGACAAACGAAGCAATTTGTCACAATAACAGACGCTTTCGCAGCGATAGTTGGAATGAGATAGAATATAAATTTTGCCTGAAATTGCGTGCTTGTCAGTTTTTGTGACAAATACTTAAGGGCCTATCGTGCGGGGTAAATTCTCAGCGCCTGTCAAATTTCAATTTTTTTAATAATTTACCCAATTAACCCACACATGCATTATTCACGCACACTACCTCATTTTGCTGGGTCGGGTCATTGACCCATGTTTATGTCAACTTATGACAATATAGATTTTGAATATTTAAAGGTTTCTTGGTGCGTAAGAGAAGTGTAGCAAAAATCGTCAAGTTCTGATCTGTAACCAAAACTCAAGTATTAGTTGTATCTGAAAATGTCTTGAATTTGGAATTTGTGGTAGTAAAATACTCAGTTCCTTGTTTATAAAATAAAACTTGTCAAACCCCTGTTTTGTAAAATGTATTTTGTTTTGCCCTTTCCTCACAGACTCATTTTTATACAACTTAAAACAGAGAAAGAATTTTTCTAATCGGTGCGTGCATGTTATGACTGTTTTATGTTTATGACTTAGGTACTTATTTTGAGAGTTTACTTGGTGATTTTCATGATACGAGTATATGTTGTACCTTAAATAGGTTATTTTAAGCAAAACTGTTCATAAATTGATTATTTTCTGTTTATCAATTGGTTAACTCTAAAATGGACACTGATTTAATGCAAGTTTTAAGAGAAGAAGCGGTAGTTTTATTACAATATATATAATAACTACTGAAACTATTTATACGGCACGGGATAACTGCAGCAATATTGTGAATCAACTTTGTATTTGAGGAACCAGTACCTAACCTTATAGGTGGTTCTTGTTATTCACGACCTCCCGTCGTAACCCAATCCGCAGAATTGCGCATAGAATAGTATGACATTCCCTGCGCATCGTCGTTATCGTGAATGACAAGCACTATACAACCTAATGATATAACAAATATCATCAAGAAACTCATTGTAACAGTCTGCAATTGTGGAACTTGGCCGGACCACTACTGTATCAGCTCTGACAAATTAACTTTTATACACTTCTTATAAGGTCCATAATTGAAAGGAATAATTAGCAGGATGCGTTTACATATTCTTCTAGTGTGAGCAATCGTGCCGTCGATGACACTTAACTGAACATCCGTGAACCTTATTGCAACGACATAAGGTTCAATAATGGTTAACATTGCGTCTATTTTCATCAATAATAAATAGCAATTATTATTATTTGCTATTTGTTTACTATAACGTCGAGACAATTATTGCGATGCGACATAAGTACTTACTTGTACAAAATCAAAGCAACGGGATTTCCAACGCATGAAAGCTTTAGATAGAAACTAGCGCAGTTTAATATTATAAGTAATTACTGCATATTTGTTTGTTAGACATCGTCATTGTCACCACATCCCCAACAACTACTTGGTTTATTATTTATAAATGAAACATAGGTTTATTATTTTCATTCTAGGTATAATTATATTATGACCAGGCGGCTTAGACACTACACAATTTAAATCCACATCACTCAAACTGGCGAAGAAACTCCGATATTCTTTCTTCTGCTTCCGCTGCAAGAGAACACTCTAGATCTGTTTCTTGGTATAACGCTGATATTTTATAAACTTCTGTTCAAAGCACCATAATAATTGTGCCTGTTTGTACAAATTCTGGGATATGTTTTGTTTATGCAGATTCTGCGATATATTTAGGTAATCATTGTTTGACGTGAAAGCGCCGTACATATACACATAAAATATAACATTAGATTCGTTAAATTATTGAAATATAAAAATACAATTTGTTTACAAATTTTAATTTGAAATATGATGAGTGACATAAATGTCATAACGTTCCGTTCTGGGTGGCCAATTTATAAAAAGTAAATTACTTTGAACTGAAATACATCGGTAACCTTTTTACGTTTAAAATGCCTTTTCGTAAAGGAAATCATAATTTAGTTGCAGTAGTAAACATTGGGGACCAAAGATTGCATTTTTATGTTATAACGAATGGCTAATACTAAAAATTCCATGTTAAAAGAATCTTCAATAGCCACACGTCAACATTTATTTACCCTACTTCAATTAATGCAATCTTTGTGTGTGGTATACATTTTGTATTTGTATACGAGCAAGCTGTCAAAAAGCGTGCTTTTATGAGATGTCAAACTGAGAAAAGCAGCATACGTCTGCTCCCATTGAGGGCCGGAGCCCATCTGCCGGCAAGAAAACTACGGCGGCCGGTCAAATTTTCGGAATTTCCTTTGCATTGTTAAAAAAATCTCCACATTTTGCAAATGTTAAACACATACGACCTAGATAACATGTAGTTTTGTTACTATTCAAAAATTGAAGACCTTTCATAAAGTATTAACGTTGTAGTTTGCGTTTATTTTCTTTAGTAGAGCTAACTTTGGATTGAATTTTTATGAAGAAAACTATAAGTAATTGTGTTTCTGAAACACATGACGTGTAGAGTGTATCCTTAAATATCATATATAGGAATTACAGAATTCAAGCTTTAGTAATAATAATACAGCAAGTGATCCAACCATCGCAATTATTCAGAAATTTGCTCGGTGCAGTCTTAATACGTAGCTGATAAATTGCATCGTTTGTACTGTGCTTTAGAGATCCGCCTCTCCCATACTGAAGAGACAGTTGTAATGAAGTAATTCTAACGATATCGCAGATGATAAGTTGTTATAATGCGTGTAATCAGGGTCAGGCGCTAGGCGGGCTCGGAGCGATAGATCGCTGCTAGCTAAGGCGGGCGCCTACGTGACCCGGGCGGCGCGCCGCTTGACGTAGCAAGGCCGTAGACCCGCGGTTCCGTATACATCGTTGTATCAGCTACGATAATGAAGTTTAAAGGCCGCTTTGTTTATGAATTACATAGCGGCTTGAGTTGAGTACCCGTTGAAGCGTCTATCTAAAAGTTTATCAGTTTGAGCGCGTTGCGTCCATGGTAATTAACTTTTAATAACACGATTATTTTATTTATTAGCTACAGTCATTGTTATATTTTGACCTTATTTCAATGGATTAAGGTGAAAAAACGTATACATACATATAAGTGCCCTTGACAAAACATTTCCTTTTACAAAATCAGTAAGTTAACTTGGCACCGCCTGTGCAGTTAAAAGTTATTAAAATTTAATCGTGCATACAAGGACCGCACCCTCTTTGTGCAATTACTAACACTGTTATTTGTTCTAATTCGCCACTTTTAAGAAAAATGTCTGTCCTCAAAAAAAATGTATTGTCGCCAAAAACAAGCAGTTGCAGTTTTGTCAGATCAACCTATTTGGGCGCACTCCAAATAGTTGTGTCGTCAATCATTACCTTTAAACGTAACGGTGACGTACGCAACTGCCTTGATAAGACGCATTAATAGCAATCAACAAAAAATATATTCTCACACAAGCTCAACTTTTATAGTGGTGGTTCTATTTTAGATTTTGTAGGAACATAATTTAATAGTCAACAAAATTAATAATAAAGTTGCAACGAATAGGAATAAATAGATAAATACCGCTTCGGTACTCAATACTTGGAAATGAATGGGTCATAAACAGATTTAGGTTCCAGTCTTTCCTTTGGACATATCAAAAGCTAAGGGCTAAAAAGCTTAATTTTGATTTGGTCTTGTAACCAGCACCGTTTAGGGTGTCTCCGTTTTTATAAACCCGGGTAGTAAAAACATAACTTACATGCACATAAGCCGTTAACTATTGCCCACAAGAGGGACGACGTATTTTTTCAAGTGTTTATGACCCTAATAAGTCACGTTTGATGAAACGAGAGTGTCATTGACTTTATCATCTGGCCGGTTTTGAATAAATAACACATTATATTTGATACCTCAGTCGACCTCCATGAGTAATCTACATGTTTTTGTTTACCTACATGTAACACACTCTTTTTTATTTCAGTTCACCAACTATTAAAGTCTTCATATTTCATTAGATCTCTGTTGTTTTGGCCTATTGTTTCCTCTAGGTGTAAACAAACTTAATATCTTGACGGAATGAGAGTTTTATTGACAGACAACAACAATATACGATTTTCGCCAAGTCGACGTGGATATAATGCCAAAAGATCACGTTGTTGTTAATAAAACAACCCCAGACACAAAACATAGCTAAAAACCATAACCGCCATCAAGACTTTCGATTTTCAAAAGGAAAATTTAAATCGGTTTATCCGTTCCGTTAGGGAGCTACGACGACACAGACAGCCAAACATATCCACAGATACGCATGTTAAACTTATAACAACCCTCTATTGCGTTGCGCGTCCAGGATTAAAAACGACAATACAACTACTTACCTATTGGTGATAATTATATTTTTTACACTTGTACTGCAGCAGCAGTTGGATTACTTCACCATAGCCTAGAACTGCCACGATGATTAACGAAACAATGTTGATACATGGCAGTCGAAACATGTCATTTAATGAGGTCCGCAAATAGTGACAACAAAAATAGAACACTAACATTGAAATGTATTTTTAAATCGTTGTAATGACTGTAGTTAGATACGACGTAAGTGTATCTAGTGGCAAACAGTTTTCAAAGGCCGGATTTACGTCACTGTTCGAGGCTAACCGGTGCCCTCCGTGTTTTTAACGATAGAATGTCACGCACACGCTGCAACTTCAAAAGGAATTTATTCCCAAATGTATGTCCTTACATACGCTACCTTTAACGTAATGGGATAGTTTTTATTTGCGCCTTTGAAACGTAGGTACGTCATTAAGTTTAGTATTCTATGTGTCTACAACTAGAACCCAAGAGAGCTTGTATGGCACAAATATAAAAGAAAACATTATTTTTATGTGATATATCCAGTTTTTCTTCAGAATATTTAAGAAAAACATGGCCGTGTTCGGGGTAAAATATTTGAGTTAAATTTCAGTGAAAAAAGGAAAATTACGTTTGGTATTTTTATTTTGTAATTTAGAGTATTCTTGTGCATGAAACATGCTACTCGAATTGATTGTTAAGAGATGGAATTATGGAGAAAGCGAAAGGTATTTATGCGGCTTTAGGAAAAGAGTAGGTAGGGTTGGTAATTTAAATTTACTAGCTAGACCCATATCAGGATTTGTTTACAAAATTAGCGGCCGGCTTTCGTTAATAAATCTCTCCAGGGCTCAACAGGAAAAAGCTTAATGAGTTAACGCAAGTGAGCAAGTTAATTTATGAACACAATATTTAATTAATAACTGTATTTTGTATTTTTTCTAACGTTTGAACAAATAGCCATCTATTGTTGCATCTTTTGGTAGTTATAGTTAGGTGTAATTTCCCGAACGGAATCAATTTTGTCCTTTTAGTACAAAGAGGTAAGTTGTGCCCGATTATTGTAAAGTTACAATACTTATTTCACCTTTTCATTCAACCGTGAAGACGTGACTGGCCTGTTTTGTTACATCTATTTCAACATGTCTGATACTCACGGAACTTCTATATAAAATTACTTATTTCAACTACATACTATTTAGTAAATAATATGTAGTTGAAATAAGTAATTTTATATAGAAGTTCCGTCTTAGTAAATAGGATTTACTAAGACACCACGCAAACAGTTTGATCTAAGTACTTATTTTTTTAAATCAAGAGGCTGGCACTGACCGTGCCGTGGAATGACACGTACCCCATATTTTATCACGCATTTACCGCATCTAGAAAAAAGGGCTGTTCGTTTTGGAAAACTCAAGTGTGCGGGCTTTTACTTCCCCCTGCAATATTTATGCATTGTGTCGGCACCGGGCGGCATTGTGACGTCAAGCACATCGATCCATTCACAAGTAGGCACTACAGGTTGGAAGGTGTTTCATAAATACACTGTTAACATACATAGCACGTGATTAGGAAAAGTTTACTACCTAGGTATGTGTTTTTTACAAATATGGCAACATTGTTTTAAGAAATTGAGCCTCTACGACTTAATCATCTTTTTCTTCTTATTCTTAGGTACAGCTACGTTTTTTGGGGAGTGTGTCCAGTAAACATATAAACATACAATACGTTTTAATGACAATTGGGTATTTGCCACATGTTAAAAATGTATAGCATATTGTCATTCTAATAAATTGTAAGTAGTTAAATCACAAAATTTTACAAAAATAAAAAATATCATGTATCGCCCAAAAATCAAATAAAAGGTATTATTACAGTAAAAATAAAAAATAAATTGTATGAAAACTATGTAGGCATCTCAACTTAACGCAGTATTTCACGACTAAAACAGCAATACATAATTATACTGATTTCCCCATACAACGGTTCGTTTGATAACTTGCTAGTGTCAATTTGTAGGAGCCATTTCGAAGGCCGTTAGCGTCGAGCTAGGTTTGTCCCTGGTCGCATGCTTAGAATCACACTATAAAAAATATCAAGAAGCATACCTAACCTATTTTAATGAGTCATTCTAATAAGCATGTTAGGAGTTCACAGGATTTAAGAAAGCGTCACTGCTGCCTCCTTGGTTATATAGAATAAGTTAGCAACCTGAAAAATGGTGTCGACCGATAAGTATGTTTAAAATTTATATAAATTTTGAACGAAACTTACAAACCTTTTCATAACTTTAGCGGAATGTAAGTCATACCTGTAAGTAAGTGCCTCATTAAAATTAATGAAAGAAAATGACAAGTCTTCAGCGAGGACATTTCATCCATAAATTAAGAGGAAAATGTTCTTAAATCTATCGAATATTATTACGAAACTTGGAAGCTACCCGAGGAATCCAAACAAACTCATTAAATAAGGACGTGAGAGGAATCATAATAAGTAAATTCAAGATATCGACTTGGAAACCCGGATCTATCTAATCCATCTTTTTCGAGAAATCATTAAAACTTTTCCCGACTCAAAGCGGCTTAGTAAATGTGAGATCGAATATCAAATATTGCACAGGTAATCTGTTAAATATATTCATAAATAAATAGTAGTATTGGGAAATGAAAAAGTAATGCCGATAAATTCATAATTTTATATCCATAACGATGATTTTCATACACCGAAATAATTCGCGGACTTATTCTAAACATAAACCTGAACTAAACTAAGTTTTCATTCTAATGATCGCTATATATGTACAATAAAATTATACTTAAATTTGAATAGTAGGGTATTAAGAATTAAGAACAAGAAAGATGTTTATCAAAAAGAGCGCAATTCTATTCCCCTCTTTAATGAATCGAAACGAGGTAGCAGAAAATACAACATTTCCACGATCCACGATTGGTTCGATATAAGTATAAGTTAAGTATGACCATACTTGAGAAAATTATAGGTGCAGCCTCAAATCAAACAAACACTATTCCATATGAAACGCCAGTGCATGGCCTTACCGAGTGACATCCTCATGTCCCATGCTCTAAGTAAGTAAAGCACAATACAAACTCTAAACGGTGATAAGTGCTAATATTCAAGTTCCAATTCGTGTTCAGCCGGCGGTAACTTTCCATGGCGCCGGATATACCTAGCAATCGCACAGCAAATAGACGGTACAACCGTAATAACATCAATAATACGGTGTATAATCCGCTTGTTATACAGAGTTTTTCCATTCAATTTTACCCTTGGCTATACAGTTGAATAATGCATTTAATCGTGATAACATACAGAAGATTGCTTTATATTTGTTTTACTTTGCTACGGATACGAGACTGATGTACTTGCACAGTAAGCTTGTCTATTGGGTTCCTTTCAACGTTTTTTTACTCTTGAGTAAGCTAGACTAATAAAATAACATGGGAGCTAATTCATACTTATTGCATAGCATACACGTTTATTATAAAAATACCTACAATATGAATAATTTGTAAAAAAATACCGTGCTCGAAGTGTATACTGAGATTAATTGAGCTACCCCTTTGTAAATATCATTACAAAATAGTAGTTTATGCAACTGGTACATAATGAGGGGCATTAAAACACGAGTGTGTTTTATGAAACGAGCCGAAGGCGAGTTTCATAATAAGGTCACACGAGTGTTTTAATGCCTAATTATGTACAGTTGCATACATTACTTTATCTACACACATATCATAATTACTCTAAGATGGGTTCAGAAACCGTAGTAAATAAATACAATAATTGTGTTAATACAACCTTTTTTGCACGGTTGCGGAAATATCGAAATCAGAACTGGCAACAGATACCTGAATGTTATTTTAAAAAGTAAAGAGTCCTTATTCTGATGTGATCATGTCGTTCTAGCTCAAATTTCGTGCGATATATACTAAAAAAACATTGAGCTGACATTTCGCATCAACTGAATTTGAATTTTCAGTGATACTAGAATAGGGACATGTCAACTTTGACATTTAAATTTTGACAGTTTTGTTTGACGTTTAATATTTTAACATCATATATGAGATTAAAATGAAATATTTTATTACTGCTGTAGCCTTAGCCACAGATAAGAAAATTGCCATAAATTCATTGAATGTTGAAATGAGAGTCATTTTCTACGGTTTCCGAACGCATATTAGAGGATTTATGATATGTGTGTAGATAAAAGAGAATTTAATATTATAATTGTACACGTATGATTAACTTTAATGAAAAATGAGTGGGCCGAGAGACATCGCACCAGTAAATCAACTTAATAGTGCATTAAGTTACAAGTACAGTGATTCACTCACAATATATGTTTACGTCATAAATCGTCAGTTATTTTCAACCTGTTATCACATGAGAATGACAAGGTGCTATAAGAACATTCATAACAAATGACAATAAGACCAGTTTATTTACTTACAGATCGCTAGATGAAAAATATTGTTTGTTCCATGAATTAGCTCGTAATCTTTTATTGTGTGTTAACATAGGTCAAGTATTATACATATGCCATTGTTCTTATAGGAACGCCTCGTAATTCGTGAAGTTTAAACATGCGAAGCACCAGTATTTTATTGAGGGTAGGCTGTTGTAACTACTTTCGAAGCAATAAAAGAGCGCGTCAATGCTACAATAAAATAAACATATAAATTAAATTGTACTGTACCGAACAATCTCCCCTCAATCATTCATCTTATAAAAGGGAAGCCTGTGTGGCTTCCCTTTCAGATGTCAATTAGATATTTGAAAATATTTTTTCCGTTAAGCATACCTACCCGGTATAAAGACACTTACCTTAAGTGAGGCCATATCAGACACGGAGCGGTGAGTTTGTATCGTCTCAAGCTGGTCCAGACACCAATCCAGCTCCTCGACTGTTTCCAAGGCGAGCTTCATGTATGCCTCGTCTGTAACAAAGGTGAGATTTGATAAATTTTGTTCAAGAGCAAGAATTAAGGGTCCTTATAAGGAAAAAATATTCATCTATTAAGTCTATTTTCTGTTTAATTGACAAGTTTCTTGACATTTTACTAATGTTACTATCTATTAGAACAGGACTATTGCTACCTAATGACATAAATTTTAAATTAAGATATTTTGTTTCAAACATCACTCCAAATCGACAATTTTCGAGCTAAAAACGGCTTTTTTACGCTTAAATCTACGACCTGACCTTTACAATTAACAGTCAGGGTAAATATAACATTGTAACAATGTCAAATTAGAATAGTTATTTTAAATCCAGAAGTGGCCAGTAAGTAACAACAGTGACGAATCTGAAAGGATTCGATTCAATACAATAATAGGTACAATAGCAAAAAACGGGCTCCAGTTTGCAATACGTACCTACATGCATTCTGACACATGGTTGGACAAACGAAAACAGTGAATGGGTGGCTCCATATGATACTTACTTAGCCACAGGGCTAAGTAAGTAGCCTATTTTTTAAGTTACAGAACTTATAAAACAGGCCAGTGGTTTAGAAAAAAATATATATATATTTGTCGAAATTCATCTCTTAAAACTTGAATAAAATGCGAATAGAATCATTAATATTTTATTGTTGTTGTGTAGTGTTAAAATAGACACTTGCTGCAGGTTATTGTAAAAAAACTAGCTACAGTCAAGGGCACCAATATACACACACTACACACACACACACACACACACACACACACACACACACTGTATACACTTTTGGACCTTATTTCAATGGAATAAGGTGAAAAAGTGTATACATATTGGTGCCCTTGACTGTACGACCCTTTACAGAGTTTAGTTTGTGTAAAACGTATAAAAATAAAACAAATAACTAACATCGAACTTAAAATTGTATTACAAAATAAAACTGTCAGAGATCGCTTTTACATCCTTAGTAGGCTCTCGAACGTATTATTTATTCATAAAATCCATACTAATATTATAAATGCGAAAGTGTGTCTGTCTGTCTGTCTGTCTGTCTGTCTGTCTGTCTGTTACCTCTTCACGCTTAAACCGCTGAACAGATATAGATGAAATTTGGTATGGAGATAGTTTGAGACCCGGGGAAGGACATAGGATACTTTTTATCCTGGAAATAATCCCTCAAACTGATAAATTAGATTCAACTTCCAATCTATGAACCGGATCCATGTTAGGTATTTACAATGCCCACGAAAATTCGTCTCTGCAGAAGCAGAACCAGTGAAAGCCTGACCCCCGAACATGCTCACAGTTTTCACGAATCTCAGGTTCAAGATACAATTGGGACGTATGGTGAGGTGAGTCTAGACATTTGTAAATGTTACGATATTATTTGACGTTTGACATGTCAGAGACGTGTGTCAAGTGTCAGTATACAGAACATAGATATAATATAAACTCTTTAGTTATAGATGCGCCAACGAGCGACCGGTGCTATGTCTTTCTCATACTTGCTAATTTTCATACATAATTTGTACTACGCAATTTGGCCGGTTTGCATGTCCAATGTATTTGCTTAAGGAAGTTTGCGTTTTGCCTATAACCCGACCATGAAAAAATGTTCGGTCGGTGATAGGGACAAAACGTGCCACTCTTTTCTATTTTCTCTTATAGGAATCGCAATAAGACTCTCTTTCTCTAGCAAAGCGTGTCAGCCCCTTGGTCAGTTACAGATGTCATTCGTTAAAGTTGAAGGAAGCTAATGTAGAACTACACTTGCACAATTTACTAATTTGAGTCTTAAAGTGGCAAGATAAAATAGGTATTTGCATGATTTAGATATGATTTATTTATTCTATCCACCGTAGTTATAAACTGAGTAATTTCGCCACCACTTGATTATGATGAGCTATTAAGATTGTCGACAAAGACAAGAAAAAGAGGTCGATATGACAGTAAACGCCTGGAAGAGCTATTGGTCTATGAATCACCCAATGGAAGGCGACCTACCTCTTTCACTTAAACATAGGCTCATGGACATGAGCATACTTCCAGTTCTCACCTACGGTGCACAAACTTGGTCTTTGACAGAAGCCCAGAAATCCATACTCGGGGTTTGCCAGCGAGCCATGGAGCGCAGCATATTAGGTGTAAAGTTGGTGGATCGAATCCGGAACACCACACTGCGCTCCAAAACTCAAATAGTTGACGTAGCTCGGAAAAGTCGGAAAACAACCCAATTAAAGTGGGACTGGGCTCGACACATCTACCGGAATCCGGATGCCGAATGAGCTGTGGGCCAAAAAGACCACAGAGTAGATGCCCCACGACTCAAAACGGAGACGCGGTAGACCACGCCGGCGGTGGCGTGAAAATTTGGACTCTTTAAAAAGGAGACTGGGCAGATAAACAAGACCGCGAGGAATGGAAAAAGAGGGGGGAGGCCTTTTCCCAGCAGTGGGACATTTTAGGCTCAATAAAATATAATAATTAAGGTTGTCGCACACATAAAGGCTCGGCACCAGACCGGCGCCGCCCCAATTCTTTGTTAGAAACTTCATACTGCAACGCACAGTTAAGGTTTTGGCAAACCAGATGAGTGCGGATGCAGCGGTGTGCTCCAGCCATTATCCACTACGTAACGGCATCGCCCCTGCTCGGGACAGGACCACCAGCCATGGTAAACAGACGCAGGCGAAACGGCCTACTTCAAACGTAAAAAGCCCTCAACCAGTGGACACCTCGCGGCAAGCGCGGCACCGCCACGCGGCCACCTCGGCGCTGCTGCGGCACAATGCGGTTCCGTGCTTGCGTTGGATTTGCGTGAGGTGAGGCCGCGCCGGTCTGGTGCCGAGCTTTAACTATGTGTGTGTAAACCTTTATTATGACAGATTTAGTTCGAATGTCTGTTACTCTTAGAGCAATTAATAGGTACTATAAATTGCGTATAAAATAAAATAAAATTGAAATACTTTGGCACTTAGAAATATTTATTTGCTAAGATAGCTTTCAAAGTTGTTACTTAAAAATACCAGATATGGTACTACAGTCTATCTAACCTGTAAGCAGGCTTGCAAATGATTAAAAATTATTTACATTCGTGCTACATTACTTGATGGAATTTTCAGC
This sequence comes from Cenopis cana, assembly GCA_951800055.1. Classification (NCBI taxonomy): domain Eukaryota; kingdom Metazoa; phylum Arthropoda; class Insecta; order Lepidoptera; family Tortricidae; genus Cenopis; species Cenopis cana. The sequence goes on along the minus strand of OX637479.1, from coordinate 14,486,948 downwards.
ACCTGCATCATAATGTTCGATACATTTCACGCTCGCTATGCTCGCGTTTTCGTCTTTTTTCATCTTTTACTTAATGCGTATGAAGTCTTTTCAGCACTTGCGTCATAACGTTCGAAATTATTTCATCTACGCAACTTAATACGTATCAAGTATTTTCCACACCTTCATCGTAATGTTCGAAAAATTTCGTGCTCGCTACGCTCGCGTTTTCATCTACCTACACTTGAGGCGTATGAAGTCTCTTCCGCACGTGCATCATAATTTTCGAAACATTTCGCGCTCGCTACACTCGCGTTTTCGTTTCCATACTTGATGCGTATGAAGTTTTTTCCGCACCTGCATCATATTAATTTTCATCTATGTTACTTGATCTACATCCATATATTAAATCCTCTGTCATGTGTTTCATGCGGGCGCGTTGAGCCGGCGTGCGCAATGTTTAGTGAGATTGCCCGGCCCGCAGTACCTGGTGACGGCGAAATACGGTATAGAAGTTGATATGGACCGAGTTCTACGCAGACGAAGTCGCGGGCAAAAGCTAGTGTTATTATATATGTATAAAGTTAAAAACTAAGTGTAACCAAGAGACTGCCGATCCCACAGACAAACTGTAGCCACAGTTTTGTGGGGCGATGTATACTGTATTTCATGTAACTGTGTTTATTGAATAAATAAATAATAATAAAAATAATAACCGAGAAGTTCAAATATCAGGGAAACATCCCCAGTTTATGCTGTTTCCAACGATGTGCTAGCTACATGGATACATTTTTATTTAATAAAACTAGATTTATTACACACAAAACCAACCATATTAGTACCTAAGACTTAACAGCTAAACCAACATATTTTTATATACCTACACATTTTGAATCAGCTCTAGGCATGAATCAAAAAAGGCATAATATTTATTACGTCAAAATTTACACGGGTCACGAAAACAATCAACTCTGATTATATAATTCTAGTCTAATTTAATTAACATTGAAACAGGCAATCCCAAAATAGACTGATTTGGGATAAACGTAAAAAAAGGTAGATCCACCAAGTTAATTAGTTTGGGTTGAAATTACCTACGTTCATCTATTTAATTAATTTGGCTTACGAGACGTCGATTTGACGCTAACTACGTTAATTCGACGCTTGGAAAAAAACCGAGTGATTAGTTTAAGTATTTAAATATTTTTTTATTATAATATATCAAATATATGAATATCTGTACATGCCTAATAATAAATAGTAATAATTGCGATGTACGTAGGTAATTAATTATTATTAAGCATTAGTGACTGAATTTGAATTTTATAGAAAATGATTAACCCTTAATAATTTGACGTGACCGCGGAGTATCGACCTCTACTATGGGTTTTGTATCTTTCCCCGGGGGCTCTCAGTGTCGTCAGCCATGCCATCGACTCGATCGGACGTGTGTTATTTTAGATTTGGTGAGCATAAAACTTCTGTCAGCGGTCTCTGAGACCGCACGTAGGTAGCCTGCATATTATTTTTCGAAAGGTTACCTACATGCGGTCTTGGAGGAGACCGCACGCAGGTTGCTATGTGTCTATATTTCCGAATAATCTTTACTACATTATAACAGATTATAGGTTTCTTTTTCAGTAAGTCATTTAATTACATGTCACTGCAATTATATATAATTGAAATTACTAAGTAATTTCTAATTAAAATTTAAATAATTAGTAATTCTATTTCTGAACTAGACAGTGCCAAAAAGGAGCAAATTAATTTACAGAGATCAGGAAAAATGTGTATTATGATAGTAGGGCAAAAGAAAATGAATTAAGTATAAAAGTTTTTAAAAGTAAGTAATTCAAAAGTTCATTTATATTCTTATGCTGATATGGAGAAAAAACTGATAATATTTTTTACGAAATAAAATTTCCTAATTTGTCATTTGTATATTAATATAGGTAATGATTAAAAAATTAAAAATACTAAATGTAATTATTACGCAATTAATTTTACTATTATATATCGTAATTGTAATTATTAATTGAAAGTGCAATTACTAACACCTTGCAATTTGTAATTGAAATTACATTTCGTAATGGTGCTCCAAAACGTATGCATTGACTGACGTAAAAAAATGTGGTTTTAAAGGCTTGCAATTTTGTAAAAATAAATCGTATTTTAACCAAAAAATGTTTATCTACACACATATCATAAATCCTCTAATATGCGTTCGGAAACCGTAGAAAATGACTCTCATTTCAACATTCAATGAATTTATGGCAATTTTCTTATCTGTGGCTAAGGCTACAGCAGTAATATAATTTTCATTTTAATCTCATATATGATGTTAAAATATTAAACGTCAAACAAAACTGTCAAAATTTAAATGTCAAAGTTGACATGTCCCTATTCTAGTATCACTGAAAATTCAAATTCAATCGATGCGAAATGTCAGCTCGATGTTTTTTTAGTATATATCGCACGGAGCTAGAACGACATGATCACATCAGAATAGGGACTCTTTACTTTTTAAAATAACATTCAAGTATCGGTTGCCAGTTCTGATTTCGATATTTCCGCAACCGTGCAAAAAGGTTGTATTAACACAATTATTGTAGTAGTAGTAGTAGTAAAACTCTTTATTGTACATAAAACATTGTATTTATTTACTACGGTTTGTGAACCCATCTTAGAGTAGTTATAATATGTGTGTAGATAATAGTACATTACTTAACAAAGGGCGGTAAAATAAAGAATGTCTCAGATCGCAGTTATTTGACGCCCGAGCCGAAGGCAAGGGCGATAAATATGCGATCTGAGACTTTCTTTATTACCGCCCGTGTTAAGTACAAAATTTTATGTCACCCCCTGGCCAGGAAGTGAGATTTCCCGCGCGCGGAGCGTGCGGTAATTGCCGCTTTATGGCCAGGTGTGACATAAAGTAATGTATGCAACTGTACATAATTAGGCATTAAAACACTCGTGTGACCTTATTATGAAACTCGCCTTCGGCTCGTTTCATAAAACACACTCGTGTTTCAATGCCCCTCATTATGTACCAGTTGCATAAACTACTATTAAGTAACTTGGTTGGTAGTCAAATATTAAGAAATTATACTAATAATCTTCATATTTTGTTTCTGTATTTTGTAATCTCATTTCCTAAAGGTTAACTAGTTTTTTAATAAATAAAAAAACGTAAATTACTATTGTTAAGATAAAAAAAAATAGAATATTTTTGTTATGTTTATTGCTAATAAATTATTTTAAAGTATTAAAATGAGAGAGAGAGAGAGAGAGAGAGAAGTGATTAATGTACATGGGAGTAAGCTGGATGTCGTGTTGTTGTCGGAGCGCATCGGTGGCGCTGTAGTCTCAGAGATGGAGGGCGAGGGATTGGTTCCGAGATCTGATGCGTACCATCCCCCATTGGAGATTTTGGTTCCCGTGGGAAGCTGTGCGCGTCGCCCGGCTATGGACCGCCTAGATCCCAGCAATATGGACACGCGTCAGGACTGGAACTTTACCAAGGGTAATTTTGAACTTATGTACAAATTAATCTCCGAAATAAGTTGGCAGGAAGTTCTCAGTGCTGGTGACGTCGATATCGCTGTGGACAAATTTTATAATATATTATATGGTACCTTTGACCTCTGCGTACCCAAACGAAAACGGCCAACCAGTTCGAGTAGACGATATCCTGTGTGGTTCACGGCTGACCTTATCAGTGACATTAGACGGAAAAGTCATTTGCATCGGGAATGGAAGGCTACACGGGATAAAGACGTCTACAAAAAGTTTGCACTATTGCGGTCAAAAGTGAAAGAGCGTTTAGCGTCTGCTTACGATAGCTACATTTGGCGAATACAAAGTACAGTGAAGGTCAATCCCCGCGCTTTCTGGCAGCACGTAAGCAGTCTCAAGACAAATGGTGGTTTTGTTTCCCAAATAAAGCTTAAAGGCGAACAATTCGTCGGTAGTGAGGTGGCTAGCGCGTTTGCTAACTATTTTTCGGAAGTTTTTCTACCTGAAATTCCGCTTCTTGATCCAAACTTGATAGGAAACACCGATCGGAAATCCAGCTTCAACTGTATTGATATCAAATCAATTACATTGCAGGAGGTTGAAGCTGGGATAAAACGCCTAAAGGCCAATAGCTCTGTTGGACCTGATAACTTGCCGGCGTATATTGTAAAGGGTTGTATGGAATTCCTAAAGATCCCAATACACCATATTTTTAACCTGGCGCTCTCTTCGGGCTCATATCCTCGAAGTTGGAAGGTGTCTAGAGTGAGACCGATCCCGAAGGCGAGTGACACTTCCATCGTTGAGAATTATAGACCCATAGCTGTTCTTCCCACCCTCGGCAAGCTATTTGAGGCCATACTTCACCGGACGCTATCTTTACAGGTTCGTCCCTTTTTGTGTGACGCGCAGCATGGCTTCCGGCCTAGTCGCTCGGTTAACACGAACTTGTTAATACTAACGGACAACATTGCGTTGCATCTTGATAGAGGTATCCAAGTCGATGTCCTCTATTTTGATTTCTCGAAAGCTTTCGATCGCGTGGATAACGACGTGCTGCTTAGCAAACTGGATAAGATTGGTTTCTCCCCCAAGTTGCTAACCTTTTTTGCCAACTATCTGCGCGATCGACAGCAATTCGTCCGACATGGATGTTTTGTCTCGACTCCTTACCATACCCGGTCTGGCGTCAGTCAGGGCTCCATCCTCGGGCCCTTGTTTTTTAATATTATGATTAACGATCTCAAATCGGTTCTTCGGGCGGCTCAGTGTCTTTTGTATGCTGACGATTTAAAGCTGGTATACGGGATAGAGCAAAGAACCGATTGTGAGACGTTACAAGCGGACATTGACTTGGTGTATCGGTGGAGTATGGAGAACAAGCTTCATTTCAACCCAGCCAAGTGTTGTGTGTGCACATTTAGCCGCTCTCGTGCGGCTATTTATGCTCAATATATGCTAGGGTCAGAACCGATAAATCGTGTCTTCTCCGTCAAGGATCTGGGCGTAGTGTTCGATACGCGGCTCACGTTTCACGAGCATATTTCTTCCCTTGCCACGAGCTGCTTTCGAAGACTGGGCTTCGTAATCCGAAATCTCCGCCTTTTTCATGACCCGGCGGCTATGAAAATGGTTTACAATGCCTTAGTAAGGAGTAAGCTGGAGACGTCGTCGGTCGTATGGAGCCCCTACGAATCAACGTATGCATTACTCCTTGAGAAGGTTCAGAAGACATTTTTAAGATTTCTTTATAAAAAAGTATTCGGGTTCTACCCGTATCTGTACCCTACAAAGTATCTTCTCGGCTCCCTCGGGTACAATTCCTTGGAAGTGAGGCGAAACTATCAACTCTTGACCACGGCATGTCGAGCCTTGCGTGGTGAGTCAGACTGTCCCGAACTGATAGAGCGTCTCGTGCGACTGTTTGTCCCGGATGTCCCGAGGATCCCCCTCAGACCACGCCTACGTGACCTGTTGGCCGTGCCGCCGGCGCGCACCGTCTCCTGCAGGAACTCTCCGCTGCCCCGCGCACTTTTACAGCTCAATGCGCTCCTGGCATCAACACCTGAGTGCGATCTGTTTGCGTGGCGATGGGCGGCAGTGTGTCGTGAATGCTTAAGATTTTGCGAGGCGATGGATACAAGGTGCTCAACTGTTCCTATTTAATGTAAATTGTTTGTTAATTGTCATATTTTATCTTATCTGTTATTGTTTGTTAATTTTTTATTGTTAGTCTAAGTTTCGTGACGCACTGGTTATAATAATACTGTAATGTCATGTAAACACTGTTATCAATAAATAAATAAATAAATAAATAAATAAATAAATAAATAAAATGGTTACTATTATTAATTACCTGTAGAAGACGGAAGATTACATAGTCATTATTGAGGGCAGATGGGTCACTAAAGCCCCGTAGATTGGATATAATATAAGAGACCCGCACCTGATAATTAAAGACACGTAATAATTTACTCTATGAGTCAACGTCAAGATATATTGTGCTGACAATATTGTTGATTTTGAAACCCACGTCTACATACATAATACATAAGATAACTACATATAATTAGTTATGACTGAACATTATTAATCGTTATATAAGGCGTTTTATCGGCTAACAACAATATAGATATCGGTGTCTCATATCATTATAATGAGCAAAACAGTACCTACTTAAAAAGTATAGTCTTAATGCATTGGAGGTCTTGATAAATGAGACCTTCCGGCGATTATATGTTTATAAGTAATGCTACACGGCATCAGATCGTGATGTACGTGCGTCACAAGGCATCGTTGCATGGTCTTTCCCAGATAACTTCTGAATTTTGACCCTGTTTATTACCTCTAGTTCATCAATATCGGCTGAATACTAGTTTCTTATAGAGATTGAGAAACGTGTGCGAAATAAGCTGATGTTATTAATTAAGTAATTAGATATTTTCATGAAGCATTTAAACCCCAGTCGTTAGAAGAGTAACTATCCTAACCTACTAAAGGACGATTCTCATTAAATCCGGCCGGCCGGACCGTCAACGTACCAAGCCATTTCCAAGTTTGTTAGTAGGGCGGACTCTATGACTGTTGAAAACTTAGCCCGAGCCGTCCATGCCCGGACACGCAACGGTCTAATGTGAATAATCTTTTATACCTACTCGTAAGTCTGTGATATAAACATCACCCTAACCTAACCTATTTTTTGTCGTTTATTTAAATATCATCTTCATTTTTTCCTACATAAAGAAATTGCGTCCCAGTCATATTTCAACGTTCACGTGATTCCCGGTCAGCCAGACATGCAGGCTAAAATGGGAAAAAATGGCTCATTCGATTTACATACCCTGCTTTAAATCAAGAGTCCGAATCGGGCGAAATTAACATATTCATGTGTTTGCTGGGGGTTAAAGCATGTGCGATATTGTACTGTACATGTAATATGTATAGCTGTTGTTGTGAACTTCGGGAGCTCAAATAAATAGCAGTCGATGAGTAACGCTATTTACGGATGTGTCACCTATAAACCTGTATGGAGTAACCATCTTTTAGTTAAATTTGATAACGGTTGAAGAACCTTATAATCAATAAAATCGCTAAGATTTTGAATAACATGTAACATGTATCTTTATAACTTTTCATAGGATTTCGTCCGCCATCTAGAGAGAATTGCTTTTATTATTAAGGTAAATATATTTTTCCTTTTCCTGAACAAACTTACCCTAATATCTGAACAATCAGTATCGATAGATATAATACTTTCAGCCTTGTCCAAACGATGACAAATATAATCAGATAGCAAATATTTCAATAATTTTGTTGGTACCGCGTAGATTTATCAGACGGTATATGGCACAAGGCCACAGGCGGCAATAGATGGGGTATCTAGAGCACTCTAAATTAACAATTTTCATTTAGAAATTAAGCGCATCATGCTTAGTGTGTTGGGTGGAATAAAGCACAGACGAGCGTTTTCTGTCAGTTTAATTCAGTGTTCTCCCAAAGTTTAAGATATATCTATTATAAACGGTATCCTTACCTTTTGTTTTTACCCGTCGACGGCAAAGAAGGGGTTTATGAATATCCCTAAACGTTGCTATCTAAACTCCCCACAAATATAGCAATCAGAATGTAGAATTGAACGACACTTCTAGATCTATCTAGATCTAGATTTTAAGCATCTTTCTGTGTATTATATTTCAGTAGACTAATTAGATTAGGTATCTAGTTAATCTAATTAGACTACTCAGCCCTTTCGCACAAAGAAGATACAAATTCGAGTCAATTTTTTAAAGTGTTATGAAATTAAAGGTTAAAATTAAAAGTATCTAATATAAGTAAATTACTTTGAGTTTACCGTTGACATAAGTTTTTTTGAGTTTCGATGTGTTTCTGTAGAGATATCAGTTGCTTTCGGTGTACTGATGTGCCGTCGGAAACTTTCCAAAATTGCGAATTTTTCCACATTGGTAAGTTTCTCACATTTTTGTATGGGGTTTGAAACTTTCCGAAATCTAAAATGGAAATTTCTTATATTTCTATGAAATTCTCAAGATTTTCCGAGAACTTTTCCAACTTTTTGGAAACTTTCCGCAACTTGCACATCAGTATTTCGGTGCGAAACGCGGCGTACGAACGAACAGCAGCGTCCGGGCCGCTCGTCTGCACTGGTCGACAGTGGCCTACATTTCGCATTTTCCTGGAAACGGTTGACAGCGTACGTCCTGAATGCTACCCGAGCCCGACCGCGACTCATTAGTACCTGTCACGGTCCAAATACGCGATGTTTTGCGAACTTTTCTTATTTTCGTCCCTGAGATTAGCGGGATACCTACTTTCCTCTGATAATTGGAAAAATGTAAAATAATGAAAATGTAATGTAATCCTAATATCCTAATCTATATATATAAGGTGTTTATTTATTAGTTGCAGATATTTTAACAGATGATACTTTACTTTAAAACTATTAACTTTAAATAGAAATTAAGAAATCATTTCATATATTTTTTTTGTTTTCATTCACCGAACAAAAAAAATAATTATGGGGAAACAAGATTAGTTAGACTATTTTATTCCAAATTTCACAGAAGTACTGCTAACAATAAATAAGTAAATACGTGTTCGAGGGTTTTTAAAAATTCAACCCCTAAAGGGGGAAATCTGATTACAAAGTCAAAAATTGACATGGGTATTGTTTCTTTGGTTTATCCGGTAGCTGATTACGAAAACAACAACGATTTTAAAATTCAACGTAGCAGACGTGAAATACCACCTTGCCTGTTCGAGCGCATATCAATATGTTTGTCGTTTATATGGTTTTTTGGGACGTTAATTAGAAAAATGGATCAATTTAGATAGGTTATGCCAGTTTGAGTCCCAGGTCCCAGAAAAGGAGATAGATACTTTTCATCCCGGAAATCATCTCATTATGGGGCTGGAAGCTTGTATGGAAGAGCCATAACTAGGTAAGCGCCTGAAATAAACGAGTTCTACGCGAACAAAGTCGCGGGCAAAAGCTAGTAATATTATAAACGTGAAAGTTTGTGCGGATGTATGATTATATGTCTGTACGTTCATTTAATCTCAAAAACTACTGGACTGATCTCTATGAAACTTTTCAGTATTGTAGCTTAGACATCAGAATAGGACATAAGCTATAATTTATTTCAAAATTCATCCCCTGAGGGGGTAAAACGGGGGTGGACATTTTGTATGGAAAATAAAATTTTCTTAAAGAAGAAGATAGAGACTTCAAACTCCCTTAATAGACTAACCATTAAAATTAAAGAAAACAGTTTTCAGCCTTTTTCGAAATTCGAGCTCTAAAGGGGAGAAACGGGGGTTGAAAGTTTGTATGGGGAGCAAATTTTTTTTAAACGAGGAGCTTGGAACTTCGTTTGTAGACCTAGCATTAAATACTTAGAAAACTGTTTTCAGCGTTTTCATTAATTAATTAAGAATTAAGATCTTCATTAATTGTAGCGTTTTCAAGTACTTATAAACTATGGCTGGATTCGACTAAACAAGAATAAGGATTAATCTGTGGTCACACCTCTAAATTATGTGGCATAGGTAGGTACCTAATCTTAAACACTCCGTTTTAGTTTGGTAGAATTAACACTACCTAATAGTATATACCGGGTCCCCGCCTAACGCCATCCTTCCGCGCGATTGAACTATAAGTTCATAACTAATGCTAATTTCTTACAATTAAGCGGAAGCACGGCGGTCAGCATCTGCGCTACAAGGACGTACTCAAACGACACCTGAGCGCTTGCGCTATTAATCCTGAGCGCTGGGAGGCGTTAGCCGCAAACAGACCATCTTGGCGGTCTACCATCTTTCGCGCTATCAAGTCGTATGAGGAGAATCGCCTAGTAACCTTGGATCGAAAGCGCCAATTAAGAAAAGAGATGCCTAAACCCATCTACGTGTACACGTATAACACGTCTGGCCAACTCTACTGTCACGCATGCAATAGAGTATTCAAGAGCAAGTTTGGCCTAGCCAGCCATATCAGAGCTCACGATAGGGCAAATACATAGTTTGTCAGGGTCGCCGTCATCGAAATCGATGAGGAGGACTATATATATAATTTCTTACCTTTATCTCGAAACATAATACGAAGATATAACTGATACATATTTAAAATTTATTGCACACACATTAACATTCTCATGTCTTGATAATGGACAAAATTTCCAGTCCTTCCTATTAACACCTTAAGGAAATATAATAAATAGAGCTCAAATCAAGCAACCGTTTGACACCTAACGCAATAGCTCACTGAGCCTTCGAAACATAACCATCAATGAAACCCGTAACCTCCCAGTACCTATTACGAAAAATAATTGCATGAAGGAGCAACGTGTAAAAATGTACTTTAAGCCACTTGATGTAGGTTCAAAATGAGTGGACAAAACTCTTAACCGAAAAATCTAAGTGACAATCATATAGTCACGATTCAAGTACCTTTTGATGTACGTTAAATTGGTATATGGTTGTTAATAGGGCCCCAGTCTTTTAGTAATTCATTGCCGAACAAAGACAGTTTCACATTTTTAGACAGCCATATTGTTTCCACTTACAGCTCACGATTTGTAGATTCAAGTAATATACTTGTAGAAAAGCATTAGCTTAAATTTCAGGACAATGATTTTAATAATATTCTAAGAATAAGAAAAAAGTAATATCGTTCATAAATCATGTAAGTCGTGGATGCCTACAGGAAATAAAAATGAATGACGTGGATTGATAGTTAGACCCTAAACTTTAAAGCTGGATTTCTAATCGGAAAACCGCAGTGAAGGCATATTTGCCTACGTAAAGGTTTTAACAATCAAGTGACGACTGTGAAATTTCCCCGTGGGAGATTTTCAGGGAGCAGGGGATTTTTAGCCATGGGAACTTTTTTTTAAAGAAAATAATATTTTCCGGGATTAAGTCTCGTTTAATGAAAGCTCGCGAAAGTTTAAAGCAATACCATAGTTGATGGTTTAGTAGTTATGCTTTCCAAAACTTAACCGCTAGAGACACCAGAAAAAAAATGTAAATCAGTATAATATATGTTCTATTAGGCAGGGGTCGGCAACCTTTTTACAGCCAAGGGCCACATAGTAGCTTAAAAAATGGTCGTGGGCCGCACGTGTTAATAATTTGTGACTATCAAACAAAAGGTACCATATTGTCGGTTGTCAATAAAGAGGTTAGCGGGCCGCATGCGGGCCGCCTGTTGCCGACCGCTGCTATAAGGTAATAGAAAATCAACAACATACTGCTATCGGTGACAACAATTCAAATTAGAAGGCACTGTGATATTGATGTAGCAATAGGTTTCTGTTAGCCACGTGTTTTCACTAAATTTTAAACAGTATGAAAATGCAATCAAATCTGTATTGTTGTACAAATGTCACACCCATTCAAGGAAAAAACAAAATCATAAATGTTGGCCCCAAACGCAGACGATAACAATTGACAATATTTCATAATTTCCAAAAGTCTTAATTCGAAAACCATTTCGGTAAAAACGTGTGAAGTACACAAAAATCATTTTTTTAGATTTTTTTCTCCGTTAATTTTGGAAAAAATCGCAAATTACTGTAAACCGAAAGTTGACGTCATCTTCCTCGCTGTATTCAGGGAGACCTTAGTACAGAGCACAGACAATCGCTGCTCTGGAGTGGCTATGGATTCTTGTTGGGAAGATGACGTCATATTTTACTTACGCCCTTTTGGAATGACCTACTTTACAACGTGTTTTTTTTGTATGAAATAATGAGTTAAATTGAAAAAGAAAAAATACGGGTGGCTTAAATTTTTACCTATTTTCTAACTAGTTCATAAAATAAAGTAGTAAAAAATATGAAATGTTGTCAATTATACTTTACACTTCTGTGAGCTAAGCGCATCCTTGTAAACAGTACTCTGAATAAAAGCTGCAGTCAAAACACCCGGCGGCTATCACAATAACAAACTCGTTGACGATTAGAGAACTGTATTCTGAAAATCCGAATCCGATTTGCAGTAAACGTCACACCCTTTGAAGGAAAAACAAAATCGTACATGTTGGCCCCAAACGCAGGAGACAAGAATTATACTTTACACTTCTGTTAGCTAAGCGCATTCCTCGTAAACAGTATGAATAAAAGCTGCAGTCAAAACACCCGTACCGGCGGTTATCACAATAACGAACTCGTTGACGATATTTTTTTTGGACTATGCGTCAAAATGGACCAAATACCAACAGAGCTGGGAGAAATGTCATTTAGAAGGTCTGCTTATGTACTTTATTTCATTCTATGGGTGCAAAGTTGAATTCCATTGCATAACCGAGATATACACATTTGAGTCAGTCTAAGTACGATGAACCCTCAATATATTTAAGGTGTTTATTTATTAGTTGCAGATATTTTTACAGCTGATAGTACTCGGTCCCTGGAGTTTATTTAAGTATGAAACATTATAGCTTTTACGATGTTTTTTTGGAGAAAACTGAAAAACCAATTTGCTTATTTATATATTTATTTATTTTTTATTTTGTTTTGTACGCAAAACAGGAACGCCGGCTCAATACCTATTACATGCGCTGTCTTCGAAGTATCCTTGGCATTAGCTGGAAGGACAGAGTGACTAATGAACAGGTGCTGGAAATTGCACAGCTGCCCAGCCTGACCGCTCTGCTTAAACAGAGAAGGTTGAGATGGCTGGGGCATGTGCATCGCATGCCACCCACTCGACTTCCACGTCGTGTCCTGCTTGGCGCTGTAGCAAATGCTAAGAGGGGTATCGGCAGACCTTTGCTAAGGTTCAAGGACTGCGCCAAGCGGGACATGACAGCATTCTGCATCAATCACCGTTGCTGAGAGCAGATTGCGGAGGATAGACTTAAGTGGCGAAAGACTATCCTAGAGGGGCGCGACAACCACGACAGGGCTTGGTTCGACCTTCTGGAAGACCGAAGAAGGAGGAGACATATCACTACAAGCTCTTCGCTGGCCACTTGTCCCCAGTTCTGCTGCCACCTCTGCGGGAGACAATGCCGTTCCCGTATAGGCTTACATAGCCACACCAGAAAGTGTTCGCAGGTCGCTGCATAAATCGTCTGATAAAGACGCAAAGGCCAATGATGATATTTACTTTATTTTTATTTTTTATTAAAAATGGGATCGCTCTTGGCCAGCTTTGCCATATTAAAGATTTTATATAAGTAAGGCGTTCTGCGGGTACTCTCTAAGTAAATCACAGTTTCTCTTAGGAAGTATTAACTCTGACTAAGATATGAATATCTCAGTTTTGCAATTAAAATAGTGCCCATAGAATGAAATAAAATAAATGTAAATACCTATTTAATGACACAACTTTCAGCTCTGTTGGTTTTTGGTCTACTTTCCATACAACGCTGCCTATGGTCCAAAATTAAACCAATTTTTTTTAATTTACAATTCATTTTACAATTCTTAGCCACTATTGGAAACCTTGTTAGGTTTATGTAATAGTAGTAATAGTAATATTAGAGAACTGTATTCTGAAAATGTCAATCCGATTTGCAGTAAGTGTCACACCCTTTCAAGGAAAAACAAAAAGATGTACAATCTTGGGCCCAAACGTAGGTGATAACAATGTTATAGGATTCGTTCGGGCTATGCATATTCATAAACAATATGAGTAAAATCTCCAGCCATAACATCCGGTGGTTATCACAATAACAAATCCACTCGACTATTAGTGTGGAACTGCTGCTAATTCCAATCTGATTCGCGATAAATGTCATACCAATTCAAGGAAAAACGAAATCGCACAGTATTCTCCAATATTTTTTCCTGTTGGCCTGAATTAATATTTCACTTTACTACATGCAGATACGATATCACGTAATTACGCTGTAAAAATATTGCACAATTCGGATGTATTAGATAAATTTAGGATAAGATACATTATCGGTTTTCTAGGATAATCATTATTGAGGTTAGTTATTAGAGTGAGGTATCGGCTGGACGATGAACACGAGGACTCAATTTTACTATTATTGTAATGTTTGTAATAGATAATTAATATTTTGACATGAAAAATGCATTAAATTCTTATTGATATATTTCTTAAATTGTAAATTAATATTTTCTCATGAAAAATCTATCATATTGTAAGACTTTTTTAAATTCTACATTAACATTATGACATGTGAAAGTGCCCTTGTGGCCTATTTGCAGAATAAATGTTTGAATTTTGAACTGATCCAAAAGTTTTTAGTTACTTCATCCCTATTCATCCGACACCCCTTTTAATAGTGTCACTTTGAGGGATATTTATGTAGTTACTAGTATGACTAGGATAAAATCGTTATTTAAAAGCTCTTACTTTCGTAAAACATTCCGTTCTCAATATGACCCTTTTACGACATGCTTTTCTTTTACGTGATGCCTAAGATAATGCTGAGTTATAGTCTATCAGATGGCTTGCTCTGGACCTCTCTGGTTTTAATGTTTTCTTGCAGGCGGCGTATTGATTTTCGTGATTTTCAATTTGTTACCTTGATTCATTTCTTGATAGTTCGAAATTCGATCAGTAATTTGTATTAATACAAGTAAGCGGGGACTTAACAGGTTTCTTTGTTAATAATATTTTATTGGAGATGAACGTACTCGAACGCTTCCATTAAAAACTTAATTATATTTCATGCAAATTTGTGTATTACCAGACATTATTTTCTTTAGTTTATCCTTCTCCTGTTTAGTGGAATCCGGTGGCTTAAGCATTGGCGGTATATCCAATCCACCCGAACCCTAAGGGATATGGGATTCTCATCTAATTACGTAAATTGCCACGGATTTTCGTGCTGGTAATACCCGAACATTAAATGACATGAGTGATATTAAATCGGTTAGCTCTATCGGTAACATCGTTTTGTTTAAAATAATATCATTAAGCACATGATACAATAGAAATATTAGAAACGTAAACGGTTGTTAGAGAACTTAAAACTGCACGAAAGGAACCTACCTACTTATTTTTAGACATATATCAATTTCATTAAAAGTCCGGTTCACAATTTTTATACAGGTAAGGTGGCTATATAAAGCTAGTCGTATACAGCCAATTCAAAAAATCATTTGCGATTTCGTTTGAAATACATTAACCTTTTGACGTTTAGAAGTAAGGAAGAATAAAGGCGCAGGCACTTATTATGGTTGCAATATTGTCCTTGTATTAGTATTTGTTTATGTATTTCGTACCTACTGGTTAATGTAATTGCATGGCGATCGTTTTAATAATGTCAGGTATATAGGTATTGTCTGCCAGATCTTGCACTATAAGTGGATTAATGCTCTGGAGTAGTATTTAAGTAAATACGATTAAATAAAATTCAATTCAATGGATAATTCTTAAATAAAATGTGAAACAATGTGTCAATAGAAATTTTGGTATCACATGATTCTGGCGCATAGATTGAAAATGAAACGTCCGGTTTCCTATTATAGTGCGCGCCCCTCCACCGCCCATTCCGTACTATTGCGCATAGATTAGTATGAGATGCGCTGTGGAGAGGCGCGTCGTCGTGGATGGCGCGCACTATAACTCATTGTGTAAAAGATTCTATCACCATTTCCTCTGAATGATGTATAATCTTTTCCTGGTACTTAGATCAGACGGATTATCAACACATGTACCTGTTTACAAAATTATTCTACGAAACACAAGGATATGCTAACACGTTAAAAACCGGCCAAGTGCGTGTCGGGCCACGCGCAAGGTAGGGTTCCGTAGTCGTCCACCCGTTACATTATGTGGACTAAAAAGTTCGCAAACTTATATTTACTATGTTTTTGACAGAATTAACAACATTATCTATGGTATCAATGGAAATTGTACGAAAGTTTGTATCTATGGTATCAATGGAAATTGTACGAAAGTACATTTCTGAAGTTCGACTATTACTCGTTAACTAGTAATGTCTACTTAGCTGTGATAGTTTTCCTTTTAAATTCATCGTATATACTATGACCATGAATTTTTTTAACATGCCTAGTAGCCACCGTTTAGTTGGCAGGGGGGGGGGGGGGGGGGCACACTTGACCATAACAAAAATTATCACTTCAAAGCTTAATATCACGCCAACCAATTCTTTAATCAAAAAATTCTTTTAGAAACCTTGTAATATTTTTAAAAGAGCTATCCAACGATACCCCACACTATGGGGTTTGGAAGAAAAAAGTTTTTAAGATTTTATTCTACCGTTTTGTCGGCGTCATCGATATGTATTGTATACTCATGCCAAATTACAGCTTTCTAGTACTAACGGTTACTGAGAAAAACGGGGGACAGACGGATGGACGGACGGACATGGCGAAACTATAAGGGTTCCTTGTTTACTACGGAACCCTAAAAAGGGCTCATCGCGCTCATACTTAAAATAATCATAAGTCTCCTTTTTTGTTAGCTAAATTACAATCTTCAGCGTTAATCACCTGATAAACGAACTCACTTGTTGGATTATCGTCAAAAAATGTTTACAATATATTTTTCACATATCATTATCTGACACTGAAATTATCTAATCTATGAATTTTTAACAATCTCGTCAATGTTAAAGAGTCTGTCTAGATCTAGGCCGTGGTATCGTAGCCGCAGTCCGCAGTATAAATCGGCAGTACGCTAACTTCCTCCAAAATTTCCTTCCTCCAAAAGTGTTTTTATTTAACTATCGAGTTATGTGGACAAAGTGGTTTCTCAAAAATGCTATGCTAATATTATAAATGTGAAAGTTTGTGCGGATGTACGTTCCACTTATATAATCTCAAAATCGAATGAACTGATTTCCATAAAATTTAACAGTATTGTAGCTTAGACATCAGAATAGGACATAGGCTATAATTTATTTCAAAATTCATCTCCTGAGGGGGTTAAAAGGGGGTGGTCATTTTGTATAGAGAAAAAAAATATCTTTAAGATAACTTCCCTGATAAATGCTTAGTCTCGCTAGTGCTAGTGGTTATTAAAATGGAAGAAAACAGTTTTCAGCGTTTTTCGAAATTTGCCCTCTGAAGGGGTGAAAAAGGGGGTGAAAGTTTGTATGGGGAGCAATTCAACTTCGTTTATAGACCTAGTATTACATTAGGTATCAGAAAACTTATTTCATTTTCGAAAATTCATCCCTTAAGGATATAAAAAAGCAAGTTGAATGTTTCTATGGAAAAAGTGTAAGATTCGAAGTGAGGAACTAGAAATTTTCGTTTACCTATAATAATACTGTGACTTGTAATGTATGATTACCAATAAAATATGAGTATGAGTATGAGCATGAGTAATATAATAGTGTAATAGGTAAGTACTTAAATCAAACATTTAAAAAACTGGACTACCCGTGCGATGCCGGAGCGGGTTGCTAGACTTGCTAGTAAAGAAATATTTTATGAATAGTTAATTGCTTACCTCCGGTATTCAAGTTTTTCGGTTGGGGTGTGACAGCTGTTGCCGCCCCTGAGGACCTCCGAGACCTGAAACGAGATGAAATACAACATCAATTATATCATCAAGACTTTTATTTCTTAAAATGTGTAATGCATAGAGATGTGCAGCTACCGCGAATATTCCCAATTTGGTATGGGGAGTATATCCTCATTCCTGAATTGAATTTGTGGGCGCCCGTTGTGATATGTTGATTTCCATGCAATATGGTGAAAACAGAACGTTGTTAACTCAGGACAAACAAACTCATTTTCACATTTGCATATATATATTGAAACTACAATCGCAAGTGAAATGAGGTTTTACCCAGTTTAATAACTATATTAAAATTTACTTTAAATCTATGAATAATAAATTAGACCACGGTAAACAGTTCGCATCACAGCTACAGTTAAAAACATGATGACTACATAAATTTATGTCACACCTGGCCATAAAGCGGCAATTACCGCACGCTCCGCACGCGGGAAATCCCACTTCCTGGCCAGGGGGTGACATAAAATTTTGTACTTAACACGGGCGGTAATAAAGAAAGCCTCAGATCGCATATTTATCGCCCTTGCCTTCGGCTCGGGCGTCAAATACCTGCGATCTGAGACATTTTTTGTTTTACCACCCTTGTTAAGTAATGTACTATTATATAATCTTTATATATACAATTCTTCTGTATATTTATATATATAACTCTTCTGTACGTGTGTTTGGTTCCTAGGTACTTCCTTCTAAACGGCTGCACCGATTGGGATGAAATTTTGTGTGAATATTTGTGTTGGTCCTGGGAAGGTTTTAAACAATTGGACCCGGTAGCTGGCGTCGTTATCGTGTTTTCGTTAAAAAACGGATATGCTGAAAAATTCTATATCATAGAAAACGTTAATATAAACTCTTTGGGATTTGACGGACGGTGCTCATTAAGACGTGCAAAGTCACTTGCTTCACTGACATATTTCCATAATACTTCTAACATATCTAGTGGACAATATTTATTTATTAATGTTATATAAATTTATATCGTAACAGGAAGTTTGAATACACATTATGTTCCAGTATTATCGTAATCCAAATGGTTGTAATCATATTATCGGATCATGTTCCAATTTATCCACGACTACAACGCTAGAAGTAAACACAAGTCGTCTCCGAAGTTTCAGAACGTTGTCAGGCGTATTATACCTACTGTCAACAACAAGAGTAGTGGTTTATTTGTTAATTTTACCTACCTATATGTTTATATCTTCGCGTACTTCCTTATATAGTTATACCGGTCCGTTCTTATGTAGCATGTTTCTCGCAACGATTGGTTTGCTTTGGTGTTTGCTATTGTCAATGTTCGGCTGTGTCATGCAAGCTTCCATCATGCAAAGGGTTGATCGGGTCACCACCTTCTCTAACAGGTGGGTTAGATCGCGTCATACTAGTGATCGGGTGCTGTTTTTGGGGTCTGGTCTTAAATACTTCCGTTATTTTATTGGGGCTTGACGAGAGACATCATCTGTTCCGGATTAGTTTTACTGTTATTGACTTTCAGGCACTGGTCCCCGCGCCGGCGAGCATCGAATACTCTCAGTAATTATACTCGTTTTCTTGCTCAAGCGAATAGAATTAAGTACTAGGATAGTTTTCGCTACGCGCCGGCGGTGGGACTAGTGCCTTAGACACCATAATACATCTCTAACAATGCTACCTTTAAACTTTTAAAGGCATTAGAATAATTACTTTTAAGTTCAGTGGCAAAACAATATTAGGGTACCACCAAGCTGATCAAGCTTGAGATCAAAGCTGATGGCCATAGCAACTCCTAAACTACACAAGATACACTGATCGCGTTTGAGCTCATTAGAACCGTGTTAACGAGTAGTTGATGACTGTGAAAAAAAAAGCTGGCAATAAAAGCTTGTAGGTACCAAATATATCTAATGAGCATGCTTACTCGTAAAATGTAACTTAGTAAGAAATTGTCCCAATCTTCCTAAAATGGTGTTTCTGATATATTTTTTCTAAGTATTGAATAAAACTTATACATATGTAGACATATTAATCGTGTCGTGACTATGTTGTCACATGCAAAGCTGCTTTACATATAAATATACGAAGTGTTTTATTCTAAGAGCTGCCTCAAATTTAAGCTTCACTAAAAAATATCGAGTACAGAACTAAATCACAAAGACATTTTATAAAGCGGTTATTTCTAGTAAATGCTTTAAGGCGATTAAATTTTTATCGTATTACGAGAGCCTTTGATGTTTTTACTAAGATTTTACTAGAATAAATAGAACGCGAGAGAGGGCACAAAGGAAGAGGCAGGTGGCAACCTTTAGACGAGAGGGAGAAAACCAGTTTATTTGTTCATACTTAAACACGATTTTAGGTGAGTAACATAATTGTAAATAATAATGTTATGAACATTGTCGTAACATATCGTGTGTGACTCAGAGATAACTTGCATTTATGGGGTTTTGCATAGTGTGTAGATAATTTTGTAGAAGTCTAGTTGCTCGCATATTACAAAGAACGCAAACGGAAACGCGAAAAAAAATATAGAATAATGTACCTTATACCCTTACCGGTCTGTTTTATAAACAACTAAAATAATTTATGAAGTCAGATAAGTTGATCCAGAGATCACCAGTATTTACCTAGATCTTTATAACATTACTATAACTAGATTAGGTGTGTTTATCGGGTTCGTGCAAATGAGAAAAAGTGGTTGTGAAAGGTGTCGTTTTCCGGCGGTTTAGCGGCCAGTTATTCGACACCCAGAGTAAGCGCCTCATGTCGTCTCATGTCGTCGTCTCAACGTGATATTATTTAATTTTAGGAAATACAATGATATGTATGTTAGTCTTAAGGTATTTGTATTATCGGCCACATATGCCTGAAATATGTGATTAAATAAAATAAATAAGCTCAGCTATAGATATGTGTTTTGGCATCGTGTGACCATAATGACGATGTACGGCCAGTCAGTTTGATTTCTGGGCCACTTCGTACCCCGTCACAGTAAAAATCTATATGAAAGCCTCTAGAGATCTCATATTAATGTTACTGTGACAAGGTACGAAGTGGCCGCGAAATCAAATTAGTTGACTGTACGCTCTACAGTCTTATTTGGACGAATCATTTATGTACTATCCGTAAAAGAGAATCTATCGAGGCAATTACTTCCCATCTAATTACCTACTACCATTTGAGCTTCTTGCAGAATGATACGATACTTTTGTTTATTTGTAAAACAGTAACAATCATGTCTTAATAGCTCGCGATGAAAAAGAAACGTCCTAAAACAAAATTCTTAATGAGTTTTAAATCTATGACAAAAACGGGACACAGCTGAAAGTCATTAAACTGCAGAACATCTTAATAACACTCTAAAATTTAGCTCAAACCAAAATCGAAAAAGTGTTTCTTC
Organism: Cenopis cana; assembly: GCA_951800055.1. Taxonomy (NCBI): domain Eukaryota; kingdom Metazoa; phylum Arthropoda; class Insecta; order Lepidoptera; family Tortricidae; genus Cenopis; species Cenopis cana. The sequence continues at coordinate 14,466,085 of OX637479.1, read as the reverse complement.
TATACTCTTACGCCTCTTGTACACGTCCGTTGTTTTCACCGGACAATGAACCATTTTTTTGCCGGACTCGCGGATGGACTGTATGGTTTATAATGAATGAATGTGGGTAAATCAGTCAGGCCATATACCTACTGCACGAGGAATGGCAATCCGGTACACCGTGAGTATGTCGTCGACAGTGACGTCATTTGTGTCATAGATGTTTGCCGGAATGGCAGACGAACACTATGGGTCAGGCGACAAATTTATCCGGTGCTCACAGACCAAGTTATAGTCATCATATTTAACAGTTACAGATAATGCAATATGTTCAGATCTGGACTACAACTCAAAATATGTGTGCACAGAATGAATACAATACAAGTTACATTAAACAAAATAGACAACAAACGTACAATACAAGTCGGCGATTGTTAAAGTATTTTCGAATCGAATTACAATTACTTTGTGATTAATTTACTAGACATTATTGTGTGTTATTGAATATTCTTATTATTATTTAGGTAAACTATCAATAAAAATATCCAGAGAATAATGCATTGCAAAAATATCCAGAGAATTATAAACCATACACCACCGCAAGTCCGGCAAAAAAGAAAAAATCCGGACGTGTGCAAGTGGCCTTAGTTTGTAAAGTTGCGAGAACTTGGGTAGGACAAACAGAAGAGATGGCTTTATCAAAAAGATGGCTTTGAAAAATCACCATACGCGAACTACAGTCAGGTCTACAATATGTTTGTTTTACTGCTTTAAAATAATGAAATAAATGGTTGGAATTTACATTTTCCGAACTCCTTTCATTGCATTTAGATATTAAGGATACAGTGAGTCGTTCAGCATAAATTTAAGAAAATATAATTCAAGCATCTTCTATTAGGAAGAGCCCAAAATTTGGTGAATTTGAAAATGAACTTTATTTTTTACTACCACTAGCCGAAATCTAAAGTTGTGGTATATTTTTAGAATCAGATCATGGAGCCCTTTCGTATGATATGATAGTTTTTGCATTTTGATAATCAGTAGACTATTCTGATTCCAACAATATCTACCACTTGTCGGTGTAAACCTTTTGAGTCCTACAAAAGTTGCTATTCTCGCTAGTATTTAGCTTTTAGCGTGCTTGTCCTGAAAGTTTATACATTTCGTCATTTGCGCTGAGAGCAACAATTCAATTTCTCATGAAGTTGTAGTACAAACACTTCCAAAGTAATGGTATTTATCAAGCTTCACGACTTGACTATCTTCGACTTGACTAATGTCTATATTTTCGTAATATATTATATTAGTTTTAACGACTGGTTTAGCCTAGTGGTTAGTCACCCTGCTTACGAAGCTGACGGTCCTGGGCAAATATTTGTGTGACGAATATCAATATTTTGTTTATGAGTATAAGTAAATATTTCGTCGCCTAGTCCCCAAAACACAAGCCTTATTGAACTTACTATGGAGCTAGGTTAAATTTTGTAAAATTGTCCCCATAATATTTATTTATTTAGTTTATTACTCGTTCCAGAGTACTCGGCTCAGAGGACGCACTCAAGTCGATACATTTTTCAGTCACGTTATTTTTGTCACGCCTTTTAGAGGCTTGCCCAGCTTAGCGACTATTCAGTATATTAAAAAGCTGCAGACTCATATATACTGCTAGATAAAATAATCTTTCTACAGTATATGGTTTTATGCATTATTTATAATTAGAAATGTATTTCTTCTTAGTACATATGAAATAAATAATACATAACACATGCCATCATACTCACAAATCGTACATATGTTAACTGAGAGTTGATACTCGGTTAACTACATTTGACGAAAGTTTATTTAACGTAAAGTTCGTAAAGCATAACTTCCAAATCTACGCATCTCCTCCTCCTCCTTAAACTGCGTTATTTCTAGAAATACGTAACGAACAGCTGCACGCGACTGCATGTCGCTCAAGTCGTATGCATCGTTAACTAGTCGTTCACGGACAACGTTCATTTCTAATAATAGCAGTATCGAACCTATAAACATTTTATCACGATACAACTAGCGCATCTGATTCAGTATATTGATTCTATAATATTACGAGGCCCAGCGTGGGTAGACCCCACAAAGTGGCCTGATGACCTGGTAAAGGTCGTGGGTCGCGGGAGTCCGCTGGATGCGGGTGGCTCAGCACCGGTCGTTGTGGCACTCTTTTGGGGGAGGCCTATATACAGCAGTGGTCGTCTTTCGGCTGACAACGCCTCCAATCTCCGAATAGCGTAATTGATGAAACTGGAATTTGCACTAAAATGAGCAAGTCAATAATCCTAGTAAATAATAAGTGACGAACACAACGAGTTAGCAAAATAGGGCGTGGCGAATTGACAAAGCTGATTTCGGCGAAGATAGGGTAACTCACTTTCTCGCCATATAAAAAGCCTATACGGGAGATTAGGATTATTCAAATGGGAAACGCGGATGAACGAAACGTGGGAAAAACATACTTAGAACACTCTCGTTTGCCACTCTCGTTCAAACCATAATTAAAAAACATTAGATTCCTTTTTTTGGGCAGTCGTGTATAAATAAGTCCGACGACTGAAAAAAAATTGCTTATCCATTAAGAGTGCTTTCGTTGCCGGGCACAAGTCCAATGTAGGTATTTTTTGACGTTTTCCGCTGCACACAAACGAGCACTGTACACGGTGCGTTCGCATGTGTTCGTAACAACACTAACGCACATAACTTTTCATTTAAATTTAAACCCTGATATAGTGCAATAAGGTATACAATGATATCTGTCGTGTATCTTTTTATGCTGTAACAAGTTGCCGTATAGTGTGTGTATGAGCCTTGATACTTTTGCAGCGAAAATATTGTGTTTAGGGATATACAACTACATTCATATTATTATCCTTTTTGTATTAGACTAAATATTGAATGCGAAAATATAATCAGTTGAAGTTAAATTAATGGGAAATTCATCCACATGCGTTTTGTAATATTGAAGGAAAATACAAGTTAATGAATTAAGTATATACTTATCTTATACCTATGATTCGTATTTGACCAGCTATCTAACGAGAATGTCTTGAGGTGTTTGTTGATCGAATCTTTCCATCAAAGTTGTGTCATTGCTATGAATGCGTTGATATCCACCAATCATATTCGTTGGTTCACATAACATATCATTGATTTAAACGGAAAACTATAGCATCCTCGCAGCATAGCTGCATAGCATAGCACTGGTGAAAAGGCTATCTAAGTTTTGCTAACTATGTCCTTCTCGGCCTTTTACAAGGTTCTCGCCATTGGGGATAATGATGTCATCGATCGTCATCTGTCAGTAGTGGTAGGTGTGTAACCCTGGCTACCAAGTTATGCCTACGCGAGTGCATGCTTGCCGTTAGCAAGGGAAGTGCAATCGGAAATGATATTCAAGGTGTAGCCAGTAACAGGAGCAAATATATAAAAGGACGCTTCCTTAGAGCATCCGCAGTAGCCCCTTGTGTCCAAATATTTTATTTATTATTTCAAGCAATTTATTAGTTCAAGTTACGGTAGCCCAGTGGTTCAAGCATGCGGCTGTCAAGCGGCGGTCGTGGGTTCGAATCCCAGCTCGTACCAATGAGTTTTTCGGAACTTATGTAGGTACAGAATATCATTTGATATTTACCGTTAGCTTTTCGGTGAAGGAAAACATCGTGAGGAAACCTGCATACATCCGCGAAGAAATTCAAAGTTGTATTTGAAGTCCCCAACCCGCTCTGGGCCAGCGTGGGGACTACTGCCCAATCCCTCTCATCTATGAAATGAGGCCTGTGCCCAGCAGTGGGACGTATATAGGCTGATGATGATGATGATTTCAATTCGGAGAAACTTTAATCTAAACATAAGACCCTCGGGTAAAGTGCCGTGGAAGTCCACGGTAAAGGATAAAACTACCATTATTGTGTAGATAAATATCGTATATTAAAACAAAAGAACAAGAATCCACCAAAATCACCATTTTTCCTTTGATGTAATTTTTAACTTCCTATAAATCACATAAGAACCTGAAATTTGGCGATAAAATGTTTACATTTTATTTCCTAAGCCTATAAAGGTGTCCCACTACTGGGCAAAGGCCTCCCCCTCGACTTCCACTCGTTCCGGCTTTGAGCTGTTTCGGGCCAGTCGTTTAGAAATGTGTCTAGGTTATCCCGCCACCTCCGCCTCGGCCTGCCACATCGTCTCCGAGCATATTGCGAAACCTACTCTGTTGCTAATTTTGCCCACCTCCGTAGATGCATACGGCAGACGTGGCCGGCCCAGTTCCATTTCAGCATTAATTAAAAGTTCCGAACACGGTCGATCAGTTTGACTCCCAGCATGCTGCGCTCTATTGCCCGTTGGTAAACCTTCAATTTTGTCTCGGTGAGTGACCATGTTTGTGCACCGTAGGTTAGAACAGGCAGGATGCCCATGTCGACGAGCCTCCGCTTCAGAGCTACCGGAAGGCCTCCCTTCAGTAGATCTTTCAAATCCCAATAGCTCTACCAAGCATTTTGGATCCGTCTTTCAACTTCCTTGTCCTGTCTCTGACTGAAAGAAGCTTATTGGCCCAAGTACGGATACTCGTCGACATATTTTATCTGAATTTTCTAATTCGTGATTGCGTGGTCCTAAATGTGCGTATTCCGACAATGACTTGGCCGGTTCTTTAACTATCTGTATTTGTAATGGTAACTCATTCCCGGCCTACACTATGTTTCTCCAAGCCACACTTCAGATTCGATTGAAACCGCTCAACCAAGCTCACTGGAGCGCAAACTCTCAGAGTATTTCTATGTTTAAGCCGCCCGCGTGGTAGCATCGGAGGTTTCCCCTGCACTTTCCCCAGACCACCCTCAAACAGCGCACTCCTATCGCTTTAATGGGCACAGCCAGGATAAAAAAGAATTTCCAAGCACATATTTCAATTTCAAGCTAGCATTGTTCATTTGCGCTAGATTTGCTATTAATACCATGTATTAAAAGGGATATTTAGGCTGCTTTTTCACTAGAGATGTGTTATGCTACGTTACTATAGATATTTCATCATCATCAGCCTATATACGTCCCACTGCTGGGCACAGGCCTCCTCTCATAGATGAGAGGGATTGGGCAGTAGTCCCCACGCTGGCCCAGAGCGGGTTGGGGACTTCACATACAACTTTGAATTTCTTCGCGGATGTATGCAGGTTTCCTCACGATGTTTTCCTTCACCGAAAAGCTAACGGTAAATATCAAATGATATTCCGTACATAAGTTCCGAAAAACTCATTGGTACGAGCTGGGATTCGAACCCACGACCGCCGCTTGACAGCCGCATGCTTGAACCACTGGGCTACCGTAGCGTATATATTTGATAGCTATCAATTATATACATTTGTTCATATAGCATAGCACTGGTGGAAGCGGAAGCTATCACACCGCACACAGCGTGTGGAAATGCAGCCTTACCATGAATATTTGTTTTTCGTAGAAAGAGAATCGCATAGAAGAAGTTTTAAGATCAAACGTCATCATCGAAAAAGATGGAATTATAGTAACCTGACTAAATTTAAAAGGATCAGATGACAATCGAATTCTTTCTATATCTATATCCCTTGGCACGATAGTGACATCTCATCATTAGCCGTGTTATAAAGTATATAGCGAAACCAATTGATGGCAGTACATCCATGACAAAAATAAATGATGAGAAAAGAGATATGACATTATAACTAATAACTCCCACGTGTATATGATTAGGTAAATTTTTTCACTGGCAACTCACAAGAAGAAGAGGCAGTTAATTATATATAATATATATATATATATATATATATATATATATATATATATAAATGTGTATATTTTCAGAACGGCAATTTTATATTTATTTCGTTACGACCAGAAGGAGTTCGGTCTCATAGTAATCAAGTTGCGCGAGCCACTTTGTCAGCTGAGATTTACTAGGAGGAGACATGCATAATTGCTTATCAAAATAAAGCATTATAGTTCAAAAAACTCAAGTCCAAATACAATAATAAATATATGAAATCAACCAAGTATCAAAGTCGTTAGTCGACAATCAATTGACGGTTGCGTACCATTCATAACTTGTCTTAATTTAGATCACAATTAGTCCCCAGTATAATCTGACTGTGTCGTTCTTAATAAATACGCCTAATCGGAGGTCACATGTTTTATTGGTTTCCTGAGAGTAATTACGGTAGCTTTGTGAAGAGCCACAAAAAACGATATATACATCCTCCTCCGATGGCCGCTGGGCCGGTACTGAGTCACAGCAAGCGAGTCTATGAGAAAAAGGTCTGTTTTAAATCGATTAAAATTAATATTTTTATATCCTATTTGCTACTTTTTATTATTTAATATCGTAGAATAGAAGTTATTTTACCCCAATAGCATAGTTAAAAACCTTTTTATTAGCTTGAAAGTGACAATATGATGCAGCGAAGTTTGCCAAAAATAGGGAGTTTTCCGGGGCTCTTTTAGTTAAACCAAATTTTATATTGTGTATTTTCAGACTGTATTTTCGGTGCATCTAACTGTATGTATTACATATTTTAGTTTCAATCGGTTACAGAATAAACAGGTTTGAAAGACGACATGTTTTCGAATATTTCGAAATCGAGTGTGAGAAAAGTGCTCGAGTTTCTTCAATAAATGTTTTATTTGCAAATAAAGACAGTAGCTCCCGGAGTCCATAAGTTGTTCTTCACGGGACTGTAAACAGTGTTACAAAAAACTATACCGTTTTTGAGATTATCTGTTATGAATACGTGGTAAAACGCGGAAACAGGGCGTTTCCAGCGAATACGCTCTTAAGGTCCTATTTTTAAAATCTTGTTTTCATCTTTTTGGTTCAGTTTAATCCAGTGCTGACTGCAATGTTTTTGATTTTATTGTGATTACTTTATTTTAATATACTTTTCTTCAGATCACAACAAATGGATTACATATAGTCCTTCATACAGTTGCTCGCTTGTTAACTGCCTTACTGATTACATATATAGGGATAAGGAATAAATGAATTAGCTGAAAGTAATTATTTAGTTCGGAATTGAAAGAAAAAGAGCAGAATCAATTCCAATTACTTTTAAGGTAGTCTGTGATGTTTTCAAATAAGTACTGCACCGTGTCTAAAATTTACAAATGTAACATACACCAAGCTCTTAGAGGTTGCAAATTAAAAGATAATAAATACTGACCGCTTATTTTGTCAGATTTGATTTACTTAGTTGGTGTGTTGGTTTTCAAAGGGCTGTAGAAGTCAAGATTTAAAGTAGTTCCCACTAATTACGAGTTTAGAATTACAAATGAAGTAAAATTGATCAATAGGCAAAAGATACGAATCTTCTGAAATTTGTTAATAAACGCATTTATAAAGCTAACTTAGGTAGTTTCTTCCTTTATTCTCGGGGCAGAGGTATTTTCACATTCGAACGTGAATGTAATTAATAGATATGTTTACATTCAAGAATAAATGAATTTGAATTTATTTAACACACAGTTTTACAGTGTGTTCAATTGTCAAAAGGAGTGGGTATTAAATGTAGGTAATGAAATAACGCCAGAGCTAAAAAGATGTCTCAGAAAAAGATTCACTAATAAGGGGATTCTGTGCTTATAAAAAGTAAATTTTGAGTGAATGGGATGATGGGAGTAAGCAAATAACGATAAAACGGAATATTTTAATTGTGACATTATCTTCAATACTATTTTTGAATTAACAAGGCATGGCAGACAATCAAGAACTGACTGGCGCATAAGGCCGGGGTCAAACTGCAGATGTGACTGTGTCTATTTGTAAACACGCGACGTAAGACTATAAAATTATTTTTAGCTTAGTTAACTATCTGGGGACAATCGTCTAATTAACGCGTATGTAAGTTTTATCCCCGCGAACGTTATTTTTAGCTGGACACTTTGGTTTCTGTGAGTGTGTGTTTTCTGTCTATCAAAGACCAAGAATAAAAAATGAAAAAAATGAATAAAATGAACTTTATTCTGTAAGTAGGCCGCAATGGCACTTTTACAAGTCAAACCCTACTTAGAATTTAGTTAGTCTCATTTGGTTGGGGTATAAATATCTAGACTACTTATTGTAGTATATATCCTAGTTAGGGTAGCTATGAATTGTTATGTCTACCTGCTGGTACGGATAATAAATCAGTGTTGAACTAACAGCGTGTGTTTTACTACATGGTGACAGCGGTGGGATCCAATTAATTTGAAATTCGTCATAACGAGATCAACAAAGTGTCTGTTTTGTCGAGTTTTATTAATTGCCAAGTTTATTTACCTACGCGAAGTATAATGGAACACGCGCGTCCTCCGGTGGAGTTAGTATTGGAAGGCGGACCGGCCACGCGGGCCGAGGCCTGGCGCAAGTGGAAAAAGCAGTTTTTAGTTTTTCTAAAAGCCTCCGGAGTGAGCAAGGAGCCTGCGGATGTTCGGGCTAGCTTGTTAGTCAACCTCATCGGGCCAGCCGGTTACGAAGTATATTCTACTTTCAACTTGACCGAAAAGGAAAGTGAGGACATAGATTCGGTGTTAAAAAAATTTGATGAACACTTCGGAACCAAGCCGAATATAACGGTGGCTCGTTATAAGTTTTTTATCAGGAATCAGGAGGAAGGTGAAAACATTGACCAGTGGGTTACATCGTTACGACTTTTGAGTCAGAGTTGTGAGTTCGGCGCGTTGGCCGACAGTTTAATTCGAGATAGAATCGTATGTGGGATTAGTAGTAATGTGATACGAGATAGATTGTTTCGTACCGACGGATTAACATTAGACAAGGCCATTCAAATCTGTCAAGCGGCTGAGATGTCACGCGAAGAAAGTCGGTGCATCGATGGAGGTTCGAAAGAAATCCATGTCGATGCCGTGTGGAAGCCGGACTCGAGCGCGGGTGCCAGCGGGTTTCGCGCGGCCACCGGGGGGCGACGACGCGCGAGCGGCCGGCGCGGGGCAAGGCGCGGCGGACGGCTGCCGGCTGCTGCGGGGGCGCCGGGACCATCGCGTCGATCCTGCATGGCTTGCGGTGGCGCTTGGTGTGCCCAGGACGACCGTTGCCCAGCTTATAGTGCGTTGTGTTATGTGTGTGATAAGAGAGGTCATTTCGCTAAGGTGTGTGGCCAGCGCAAGGTGATACGTGACCAGGTATGTGACTTAGCGGTGGACGATTCGGACGCAGAAGATGGTATGTTCTATGTCGATATTATTCAGCAGGACACTAAGGCTAGGCCGCCCAAGGAATGGATAGAAGTACTTAAATGTAATAATAATAAACGACTATTGTTTAAACTGGATACGGGGTCTATGTTAAATGTAATATCGAAGGCTGAATACCTAAATTTAGGCTTACATCTGAGCGATCTGCAACCGTTCGGTAAACGTGTTTATTCATTCACAGGAAACGACATACCAATTATAGGCACATGCATTTTATCAATGTCTTGTAGAAATAAACAATGCCAGTTAATGTGCGCAGTGTCTGATTTGAACTGTCAAAATGTATTGGGTTTAGAAGGCTGTGTAGCCTTAGATCTAATTAGTCGGGTTAACGTCATTGAAATGGAAAATTACGCTGAACTTTTTGAGGGACTAGGGAAGTTACCAGGTAAATATAGAATAGTGGTAGATCCGAACGTTCAACCCGTTGCATGCCCGACCAGAAAAATTCCTCTAGGTTTACGTGACAGACTGTATGCTGAAATACAGCGGATGGAGAAAATTGGTGTAGTTAGGAAGGTCACGCACCCCACTGAATGGGTCAATGCTATTGTTCTAGTGGCGAAAAAGAACGGCGATCTCAGAGTGTGTTTAGACCCCCGGCCGTTGAACCGCGCGGTGCGGCGCGCGCAGTACTCGCTGCCCACGGTGAACGAGCTGGCTGTGCGTCTGCGCGGTGCGCGCTACTTTAGTGTGCTAGACGCGCGCTCGGGCTTTTGGATGGTGCAGTTGGATGACGCTAGTGCCGATCTGTGCACTTTCGCGACGCCCTTTGGAAGGTACCAATTCCTTCGTTTGCCCTATGGGGTAAATTGTGCCCCTGAAGTATTTCACGCTAAATTAAGGCAGTACCTGGAGGACTTAGATGGTGTGGAAAGTTTTATTGATGACGTCATAGTCTGGGGAAACACGAAGCAGGAGCATGACACTCGTCTGGAGCGCTTGTTGCAAAGGTCAAAAGAAATAGGTATAAAATACAACAAGGAGAAATGTAAGTTCTGCGTTACAGAAATTACTTATTTAGGTCACAAATTTGATGAGCAGGGAATGAGGCCAGATGACTCGAAAGTTCGTGCCATCATGGAAATGCCCCACCCTACGGATCGGAAAGCTTTGGAACGGTTTCTAGGTGTAGTAAATTATTTATCAAAATTTATCCAAAATTATTCCGATTCGGTGGCCGTATTACGAGGGTTGTTAAAAAAGAACTCAGAGTGGCTGTGGGATCAGAATCACTCTAATGCAGTGGATCAATTAAAATTAAAAATAGCATCAGCTCCGGTGTTAGCACTGTACTCAACTGAGCTGCCGGTAGTGTTGTCGGTAGACGCTGTGACGAGACAGGCGAAGCCTAATCTCGCACTTGGAATTATTAGTATATAAATTAAAAAAGAAAAATCAATTAGTTATAATGCATCATTGAAATAAACAAGGAAATTACTGTTTAAATACATTCATATAATTATTAGACCTTTACTGGTAGATGAAAATTGTATTCTAAATTCAATTAGGCAAGATCGGACGCTTGGGGTCAAATACCTTACCAAACATGACAAACGTGATGTAGCCCGCCTGCCCGGCAAAGTGACGAAAGGTGGAAGGGGTAGCAGGGAGCGTTTGACAGGTTTGCGCAAAATATTAAAAATAGAGGAACTAGTGGTAACGGGAGGAGATTAAGGTGATAAATTGAGGAAAGTATAAATAGGACGGACGTGGAAGACCAGAGGCCATTGATAGTTTAGTCGTTATAGTGGGTAGAGGGCATACAAAGTTTAATTGTCGTAGAAGGAAGTGGTAGTTATTATTGCCATTAATTGGTTAGTCGTCATAGTGGGTAGAGGTGGTGTTCGTTCAAGTTTTGAGTTAAAGGGAGGTGTGTTTAGTTGTTTGATAGTAGGAGTGGTGTCGTGCTAGAGAGTTTGTAGGGGTTGGCCGAAGCTTTGGAGTGCAACTGGCGTACGGAAGACGGCAGTTCTACTATTGCGGTTGGAGAAACTTTTACAGCAGTGAGTCTTCAGCGGGAGACCAAGACTACGGAGTGCTACTGGCATTCAGAAGGCGGTAGTTCTACTGTTGCAGCTGGGAGAAACTGTGAGTTTTTGTGAATTATTTATTAAATTTAAATATCTGACATAACTTTAAAGTTCATAAGATTTTGAATCTTATTGTCTATTCTATAGGGTTACTTTTGGAATTTACAAATAGATAATATTATAGACAAATTTTATTGAGTTTTAGGATAAAGATTGTTCCAGTATTGATCAATTTTAATGATATTTAGAGTATAGTTGAATATAATCTACATTCTAATAGTTTTATAGCTTTAATAATTAATATTTCTTTTGATTGTGACATATTCTAATAATATTTCTGTGTGCACTGAATATGGTAGTGACGGAGCGTATATACAATTCATTTCGTTCATGTTTATCAAATTCATAGTCAGTGTAGTTCTTACACTGTGGAACTTGGAAACTAAGGAAGGCAATTTATTGCTGGCTATCTTGAAAATATACTATCTGATGCGCCGTCACTGTCGGCTGGATACTTAACGTGGTGCCAACGAAGGTCTCAGTTCATAGCAGTGATAAAGTGAAGTGTTTGTTTAGCTGTGAAAGTCAGTCAGATGACATAAAAACTTAGGGATAGTTTAGTATACTAATTTCAGACAGATAGTCATAGTAATTTGAAAAATATAAGAAAGAAGACGTGCGGCAAATTGGTAAGTCGAATTATGTTTATGAAACATTAAAGGTTTTGAGAAGTAGATATTTCCCACAAAGGATTATGGTTATAGTTAATAGTAGCTATAGTGTTAAAGTCCTTTGATGTTTCAAATTGTTTGTTTCAGTGCTGTTTTGAGTCAATATTTATGTATCATTTGAGTTGATATATAAAATGATTCTTTAAGTTTGTGTCTATTCTTCTAGGTTTGCGTTAGGTTGCTAATCAACAGACGGAGAGCGGAGCAAATATATATAAAATATTGTGATTTTATTGTGCAATTTATAGAATTCTAGCTATTTTGCGTGATATGTTTGTCATTTTGTCTAGGAAATATACAACTGAAACAGTAAGGAGATGAAATTTAGTAATTTATGTGAATTAATTGTGTGTATTTCAGGATCTTTATATTACATGATTTGAAAATTATTTTATAAACATAAACAAGAGCAGTATTCTTGTAAATAAAAATGTATATTTACAGGTACCTTTTAACTGCAATATTCTCTTTATGACGTTTTCTAATTATCCAGGTTTTATTTGTTGAGTCACAGGAATGAAACTATTACGATAAGTTTAACTAAGTTTATTATTTGAATACTAGATACATTTTATGGAAACTATTTCAAGTGAGTCGTATTAATTATTCAATTATGAACTTACAAGAAGTAAGTTTACAATTCTAAAGAATAGAATATCCATTTATTTGTCCAAAGTTAATACAATATCAACTAATCTCATTAGAGAACACACAATATTTATTTCTAAGGAAATAATATTTATATACAGTAAAATCAAGTGGAGTTTAAGAACAAAAGATAAAATAAAACTTCAAAAGATTAAGTAATAGAATAAATCTACATTTATAATTTACTTACCCAATCCCTGTATACATTTATATATAGTATTTAGATCGAATTAGCAATGGGTAATGGAAGGGCTGAATAACTTCAAACTAAAAGAAATATATAATAAAGTTTGAAGTTCATAGCAAATAAAAGTAAATGATTTGATAAATACAAAAATTAGAAGTGAAATATTGTATTGAGATCAGCCTAGGGGTGGGCTTGTAATTAAATCTTTATGTTTAAATAAATTATAATGAGAGAATAGAATTACTGAAGAACAAACAAATATAACAACTTCAGTATACAAATGAATGTAATAATTTATATATTTATTGCCTCATAAAGGAAAGAATTATAATGATGTGTTTAATACAAGCTAGAAATAGAGCATAGGCGGGGTACAGTCAAGAGCGCCATTATTTATGCATGTTTACATTATATGTCATAGCCATAGGGTTTAAAAATGGATATATTTATATGCTCACGACTGTACATGACCCGTAGGGAGCGTCAGAGAAGGGAATAATAGTAAAGTTCATCTTTTAATACTTACAGTTTAAATTTGAGCTGACATTTGTGAGACCGATCAGGTCTGGAGGATTACATGTACTGTCCTTGACTCTGGTTCTGTATAGTGATTGTGAATTTGAGCTTTGGTGACTGAGAGGGTTTTTAGGATAGTGAACCAGTCAAGCGGAACGCAATACTGGGAGGGATGTCTGTATACTTGGAATCAGACATTACTCATTCACTCATTCTGAATACTTTATTGGAAGCTATGGCAAGGATTCAGAACTAATCACTGTGGGGAATAGAGTGTTTGGGGAGTGTTTGGGGTCCGACTGTCTGGATTGGGATTGTAAGGTCTAGCTCTAAAATAGTCATTTAAAAGGATAATGTTCATAAAATGTTCAAGTCAAAATTCCTCATCTGATGCTCATAGGCTGGACCAGCGCCCACCGCAGGGAAATTAATGTGTGTTGTATAATTGGGAAGTTCCGACACAAAATAAGAAAATAAGGATAATCTCAACCATTTCAAAGTAACATTTAAACATTAAAAATAAAGTACATTTTATAATAGTCAATATTTTATTTATACATCATGTTTTCTTTGCTTTAGTCTAATCTGAAACTTTTAGACCAACTACATATTATTAGCTATTTTGACAGTATTGTAACCTTAAGTTAATGATAAATGAAATTATAATGTTAAACACACACACTGGTTTTCTCGACGATCCAACGAATTTGCAATAATTAATTTTATTGTGTCTTCGTGCGTAGGGAATATTACCTAAAAACAATATTAAAACCATTTAACAGACGTTTTCGTTTATTTTACTTTATGATTTTACTACAATTAATCCATACTTTTATAAACCTTTCTCTATATTATCTTACCTGACTTTATTCCCTACTAAACATTAAAATATCTTTTCTTGGGTTCCAACTACATTTGTAAAAGTACTTAGGTTACTATTCATGACTAGGCATACTAGACGATCACAAGTTTAATTACGAGGCCAAATTTAGACATGACGCGGTACAACAAGTTGTTCTTTCAGGGTTAATTATAGAAGAAAGGATTAGAAGGTAGGTGGGTTGTTTCAAAGTGGGGCCGTAGTGACCAGGATGTGAGCTTCGGCAGTTTGTTGTACTGTGTCTTGTTATGGTGACTGCTGGTTGGTCACCAAAGTGTTACTGTGAAAACGGATACAAATAACGTTGGAACCTTTATGTACGTAGCGTAATATCTGCCTATGCTAAGCTCGTTTTAGGGAAGTTTAACGGTCGGTAAATATTTTGGGATAACTCGGGGAAAGGAATTGATTACTGACCTTGTAATTTTAATTTGAAGTAATCCTGTTAACCAATGCACCATTCCTCAACACTGCTTGTCACTGATTCATTGATACATTGGATAATTTTCATATCAAAATGTAAATAAAAACATGCCGGTATGTTTTGCGATTTTCCAAAAAGAAAAAGCAATTATGATACTTGATTATAGGCTTAATTGACACACTATACTCGGTTAGGTAGCTTTTCTGTTTAAATTAACGTTAAGATTGTTTTAGATATTTAACAAGAACATTTAACATATTCGTTTAGACTTATAGGTTATTCATGATAAATAAACAAAAGAAAGCATAGATAATCTTAGTCTATGGATACAATGAATTTGACATGTCAACAGTTTAGGGAGCCTAGCATGATGTTTTGAATAAGGGGGTATTAAGGATTGTTCACCTTAGGTGGCGCTAGTGTGTTTATAGTTACACAGGTTGAAATGTATTATTTCTCATGGGTGGGATTTTGCAGGATTATTTCTGATCAGATTCATTTAGTGGTAGTTTGCAAAGCAGAGGATGGTTGTTATGAGTATGAGTTTTGGTTCAATGAATTTGAGTGCTTGCATTAAGTTTTGAGGTATTTCATTACACATAGAGAACAGTCAGGCGAGTATAGTAATAGAATTCAGTCATCGGATTGATGGACGGTATTCCTAAAATTAAATCAATGACATAAAAGTAGTAGACATAGTGATAACAGACGTATGGTATAAGTCACGTCATATAAAAGCTTTTGTTACCTCTCAGCAAATAAGTTGATAACAATTAAACATGGTTATCTTCTTTTTAGAGCCTCAGTATTTTAGTATTGCAGGTTGCCCAAATAAAGTCTAAAATATTAGACACGTAGTAAAATTTACCATTCAATAGCACTGGTTTGTAGTAGAAGAGAGAATTCCTTATTTTATTTATATCGTAAGTAAGCAATTTTCGCATATATTTAAGATTTGAGAATCTCGGAAGTGGATGTGACGATTTTGATGAAATTTAGTATCTGTGGGGGTGAGTAGTCGATTTGGTTAGGTCTTATCATTATGAAGGTTGTGTAAGCATGCTAGGCTGGCACAGATGTACAAAATGGATTATTTGTAGGATGGTGTGTTGAATCGTTAAGGGGTCAGTGAGTTTCGTATAAGGGCGGAATAAACGCAATAGCCAATAATAAGGGATTTAACGTTCTAACTTTTAACAATAGGAAGTAGGCATAATTGTAGATCACTTTGTTTCGGTTGCAGAAAGCATTCATAATTTTTGGTAGGAATGTGTAGCAGGCCTTTAAACGAAGTTTCAAATGTATGCCAAGAAAGTTTTCCATTGTTAATCACAGCGTTAGATAATTTTAGTGAAGGCATATGAATTATAATATTATGTAGGGAATAAGTTTCAAGGAAGGCTTGAATTATAGTACGTTGGCAATTATGATTTAATAGATATGTAATGTTCAAATGACAAAATTTTAGTTTTGGGTACTATTAATTATTCTGTTACAGCGGGATGAATGTTTGAATATAATAGTTTAGTGAGAGGAATGCAAGAAATTGAGAATTAGCTAAAAAAATCATTAAAATTGGTATCAAAATAGTTGATAAAAGCGACATCTATGTTACAAGTTAGCGATTTATTGAAATACAGCTTTATGAAATAAAGTTTGTTTATAGTAAAATTTGTTGTAGCTTGGAGATCTTAGCAATCTAAATAGAAAGATAAATTTCAAATGAATTATAAGTATAGAAAATCACGAGTCATGCTACTGCAAAACAGGAAACAGCCAAGCATTTATTTTAAATCAAAACAGTTCATTAGCAGTTAAGTACATGATGCGAACATTACATAGTCAGGGGGCATGTATTATAGTACTGGTTCGAATCCAGGTAAAACTATATTGGTTTCCGGAAGCTTTAGATTATAGGCAATATACATTCAGGGGTTGGTGTTTACATTAATCTGGTTCGAATCCAGATCAAATTGAGCTGCTTTAGAAGTTAGGAGAAAAGGTATAGTCACACACAAGCAGCATGTCTAAAATTCATATAACAATATAGTAAAAGTAGAGATTCATCAAGCAGGAAAGTCTAAACAGACTTTAGGGTTATACAGAATGTGCAAATAAATGGAAGTCTCTTTATGATTTACACATCAACAAGAGAATGCAACAGCTTAGTGTAGTTTCTCATATATGGTTATTTATGAAGTAATCGGCAGCCTCCACAGCTAGTACAGTGAAATGTTGATTCTTCATGCAAGTTTGAATTTTCATGAGAATGTTCAGATTTCAACACGAAAAGGCGACAGTATTGTTATCTGAAAAGAAAAGTGTTTTTATAATTGTTTATTTAAGACTAAACAATGGTATATATTATTCGATATGGTTTTAAAAAAATTATATTTTATTAATTGATGTTTATCATCATCACTTGGGACTATGGTTGCAAAGTATCATTACTTCATATTTTGATCAAAAGCACTTTAGATGATGTATGTAAGTTGTATGAGAGATTCGAAGAAGTAGGGACTTGTGGTCTTGTCGGAGTTTCCCTTGGATTTTCACGGGACATTTCTCCAGCAGCACGCTTCTATCACCTTGGTGGGCTCGGTTTATATAGTCATAGA
Organism: Cenopis cana; assembly: GCA_951800055.1. Classification (NCBI taxonomy): domain Eukaryota; kingdom Metazoa; phylum Arthropoda; class Insecta; order Lepidoptera; family Tortricidae; genus Cenopis; species Cenopis cana. The sequence goes on along the minus strand of OX637479.1, from coordinate 14,448,814 downwards.
CAGGAAATAAATAGATAAATAAATAGGAAATTAGAATTATAAGATAATCTTTTTGGGCTATTTAACATCTAGAGCAAACCAGATTTTGATTAAAATTTTGATGTGGTAAAAGTACTGATGATTTAGTTGCTAAATAGTGATAAGTCATGTTAGTAATCCATGTAGGGAAATACAATCAGTACTTAAAGTTAATTTATTCTCTGAAATCATCTCAAAGACTGATCAGAGACACGTTATTTTATAGTAAATAGTTACAGATAGAGAAAAGTAGACAAGTTGTGCAGTTTCATAGAGCTATAAGAGTTATTATACAGTGGGGGTGAGCCTTCTTCATTGCATTTACTTTAAGTTTCATATACTTTCTTGAATTTCCCATTGTAGGTATGTAATGTGTGTATATAAATGGGTTACTTCAGAATCCGACATTTGCATCTGAGAACATAAATTAAGAATGACTTATAGTACAATTACATCATAAAAGCAAATCAAAGCTAAGATTAAGAATTAGAATAAAAACTTTGTTTAATCTTTAAATTCAGTTCCTCAATCATTCAGGAATCAAACAATCTCACATCATTATAAGAAAATAAGTCATCATCATTAATAAAATTTTTACTCAGTTATAGATAGCAAACCTAGATTTAGGATTTGATTATGATGAGAATTCATTTCTTTTTAACACGTATATAAAAGCAAGTGGCAGAGTTGGCTGTTAAATTAATTTAGATAAAAAGGTAGGAGTGAATTTTATTATCATATTATAATAGAAAATTTCACTATAAAATTCCTTTATAGCAATAACTTTAGGATAAAATCTATGCTATACCTCTACCGGCGTTTTAGACTGTCTTTTTGATAAATTTCATGTAAATCAGAACAGGTTTTGAGGTGTTAAATAAAAGAAATCAGACAGTCAAATAATAGACAATAGACATGCGAAAATGTGTATGTGGATATTATAAAAAGTATAGGTAAAGGTAATTTAATGCGACCTTAGGGGGGCATAGGTAGATTAGGTAGGTCCTCTAGGAGACATTCACTGTCTCTTCAATTATAGTACGTTTCCTCGGGAACGACACTTCACCATAGAGGTCAACAGACATCATTCACTTTCAGTCTTTGCAGTTAAAATGTACCTTTTCAGTGGGATGTATCTGGTACATTGGTATCTTACATCTGAAAATAGAATATAGAAACCAGTTAATAGAGGTTAAGAGATCAAACATTTATATACTCGTGAGGTCAGGGTTGGAATAGTACTTTCCTCTTACTTTTCATGGGTGTCGTGGGAGTCGAAATGTGGGAATCGGGTTGAGGAGTGTTGTGGGCGATGGACTGGTAACCTATCATTGCAACATCACATTTTCTCCATTTTTAAATCCACTTTTGCTAAAAGTGGCACAAATTAGATTTCATGTGCGCTTTATGAAATCACTTATCAACCAGGGAACATTTACATAATTGAACTAATGCCTTTAGAGGATTCATTAGCTTACTTACAATACATAAGTATAGCTCAAACCTAGAAGTGTTTGTTCTTTATAAAATAACTATGATGAAATGTCTAAATATATATATATATAACAGATCCAAATAAAATATGATTTAGGAATAGAGAGAAATATTTAGTTGACACATACCTGTTATATGTAGTTTTGTTATTCATCTGGTGACGCAGGTCATGCAGTGTTCATCATGGGAGATCATGTTTTTGTCAACTATAGCACTACTAGAGTATAGAAACTTGGTAACTGGGTATACACTGTTGTTCAGTAAACTGAAAATATAATAAAGAATGGTTAAACAGTGAATTTTGCGGTGTTAATCATATAATTGTAAGTTTTTTAATCCGATTACTGCAAATACACAATTTCTTTTCATTTTTAAAAGGTACGGGAATTTAGTTCATTTATATATTTGGATTCATAGATTTAGGTAAACGGTATAATTTTGTCAATTAACACAGGTAATCTTAAGTTAGGCGCACACAAATAATACATTGATTGGCCTAAGTAGGATTCTACATATTAACAGACAGACTTGTCGGTAGACTGATTCATTTTTGTAACTTTATGCATTTTAATATTATCATAATCATCTTCTTTTCTTTACAAGTGAAGAAGAATTGCTGATTATTTATTAACACAGTCATTTTTAAAACTTAACGTTCAGAATTCCACACGTTTGATATGGTACTTTGTCAACTTTAAATCATATTCAACTTGTACATAAATATCATACATAGAAATTATACAATGTTGAGTTTGTACGGGAACTGGAAGTTATCAAATTAGTGTAATATTGACTGCACCATGTATGGACGGGTTTTATACATTAATTGTTATTAAGTTTGGTTATAATGACAAACTGATGTGGGGTTCTGATTATGATTGAATAGGTTTTCAGACACTACCTGTTAACTGAGAGCCTAATGATTGTAAGTATAAAATTGTATGGGGCAGTTGAGCTGCTTAAGTGATTTTATGTTTCAGTTATCGAATTATCCGACGACGGTGGCATTTTGTGGAGTTGACATATAGAACTTTCATAAGTAAATAGATTTTGGTTTGTTTTGATAGAGTGGGTCGAAATTGAAATATGGGATTCAACTATAGACACTTGAACAGATTACCTCAGGCAGAAGTTTTTACAACATTACCGATATGTTAATTAATTTCAGTTCATTTAGGTTAACAGTTATGCAGCTCGACACTGTTCTGTTCAGTAGATTCTTGAAGTTCCTTGGTTGTATAGTGCACGCCATCCACGAAGAGGAGCCCCTCCACAGCCCGAGCCGTACAACTGCGCACTATAATAGCAGGTCACAATAGGTTGTTAGTAATTATTGTCGTTTCAGGAAGCTGTAACACAAGTAGGGAATCGGAATCGATCTCATCAACAACATACGCTTTGCAGACAACACCACTATCATCGGCGCAACGGAAAAGGAACTTGCCAAGCTTCTGCAAAGAGTACATTGCGTGAGTGCAGAGTATGAACTTCAAATAAATCGAACCAAGACCAAGGTGATGTATATGTGGACCGGACATGCACTCTAGAAAGGACAGGTGAATTAGCAGACCTAGACACAGTGAAAGAGTTTGTGTACCTGGGGTCACTGATCACCAATGATGCAGAATGTGATAGGGAAGTAGTCAGAAGAGCTCAGATTGCTAAATCAGCAATGAAGCGTTTAGAGAAAATTTGGAGGAACAGAGGAATTGGAAGGAAAACGAATGCGGATCCTTATTTACTCTATATTTCTGTATACTTCGTAGACTTGGACGCTAAAAGCACGCAGTCGATACAGGATTGACGTGTTTGAGATGTGTTGTTGGCGAAAGATGTTGGGCGTATCCTGGACGGAGCATGGGACAAACGTTTCCGTCTTGAAGGTGGAAGGAAAAAGGAGTCGTGGAAGATCGCCCAACCGATGGGACGACGTGGTGAAGGAACCTGCCAAACGAACTTACAGGCATCTAGCCGAAAATCGGAAGATAGAATAACATGGAGAGTTTTGGTGAAGCAAGTTACCGGCGATTGCTATCGCGACCCTCAGTCATGAAGAATCGAGGAAGAAGAAGAAGGAAACCGTTAGGGTATTGGTGATGGATAGTTTGGTTATACAAGGGATAGTAAGATTATAATTGCTAAAATTAGACTCACTCAGTATTGACCACATTAGCCATAATTTGTTACTTAAAGGTAAAATAACATTTAGATTGTAGTAAGTTCATTATACAATACCTAGGTCAAATACTTACATTTGTTAGAGGATACTTTGTGAATAATTTGATCACCTCATTTCTTTAGACTTCACATCAGAAACTTAACCTGAAAAACATTTGCGATAGGAGTTGAAAATATGACATTTTTATAAGACTACTGGAAGAAGTTCCACAATTTCGCTGGTATCTTGATTTCAGGTATGTTGATATTCACTAGTATGTCAGGTTAGATGGGCAAACATGTTAACTTCATCTTTTTACGTCGCAAAACACTTCAATCATTGTAGTTACAATAATCCAATCCTAACCTATCAAGGCGGTTGGCGTGTGTTACATCTGACAATGACATGTGACTTGTGCCGTGTGCGCAAGTGTGGCATTGGCAAGCGTTCACTCCAGTGTTGCCAGAGCGCTGCCATCAAAGTGTACGTATCAAAGAGAATATAACAACTACGTTGGTACGTATGGTTGTTTAAAAAAAAAAAAAGCACGTTGTTCGAGTGCGAATAAAAGGCACGGTCGTTTTAATATGTGTATATTATTAGATAGATTATTAGATATATTTCAAAATTTTAAATTAAGTACCTATTTAGAATTAGACACTGTCTAATATATTTAATTTTATGAATGTATTTGCATGTACTTTGTACTTAAAGCAAATAAATGGTCTGAATCTGAATACAATAAATACGTTCCATACAGAGTATTGATCCTTTAGATCATGTGTACACATTGCACCACACGAACATTAGAACTTGCAGTTGCAGGACAGTCAGAACAGTCTTGTCCTGCTTCGCGTACTGCAACCACAGCTAAGGATAGAACTTTTAACTTGAGGATGTCAAAGCTTAGGAGAACGAAGTTGCTTGACACAATGGCGGTTTAATAAAAAAATACATATGCGGATTTTAAATGTAAAGTTGCAAACAGCGGATTCAACATGCAATCAAACATGAGCTGCTGCCAACATCCTCGGCATCTTGCCGCTAGCGCCCAATTTTTTAGGGTTCGGTACCCGAGGGTTCTGGGTGGAGCCCTGATGTTGTCACTCGCGCGTCCGTCCGTCCGTCGGCTGTCATAGTTTTATTCCGAAGATATTTTCAACTTCCCTTTCACTTATGAACTTGAAGTTTGGTGATAGTGTCTGTTGTTATGTATAATAATGGTGTGTTGATGAATCAGATTTGTTCAGAATCAGATCAAGTTGGTTCGGAACCCTAGGTTTGCAAGGTCCGATTCGCAATTGGCCGGTTATGGATACATAATTTTTTGACTTATTTAGTTTAGTATTATTTAGGATTTATTTTTAATTTTAGTTGTATATTTACCTAATTTACATGCTTCCTTTCAAGAGAAATCTACAAGTTTCGGAAGTTGCCAACATACGAATTTTGAATTTTGGTTGAAGAAGGTTAAAAGTACTCCTAATGTTATAAGTAAAGGAGGTAATAATAATTAAAAAAAAAAAAAAAAAAAAAACAAACTATAAAGTGAGTAAGAATGATTTTTAGGTTTTCAAACAATTATAATTTTCGAACGTGCTTCGGATAACAGGCACAATGACATTTGTGGTTTAGAAGTTATATTGGAAAAGCAGCTTTATATTTAGTGTATAGAGACTGTTTTAGCAGTAGGTACATTGTGATTCAACGTCACTTTCTTTTGTCATCAAAAATGTTAGTTGAAGTTTTGTTGGTAAATATTGCGGTTTTCCATGGGCAAGTTAAGTTTTAATAATACGTATAAGAATAAAATGTGCATATGTAGTGCAGTATTTTATATCGAAAGAAAAGTGTGTATCATCAATTCACCAACATTCTCGTTGAGTTCTACCATAACCACAGAGGAACAACAGCACAGCAGAGGAGGATATTGAGAAGAGGATCAGGATTGATCAGCGGTTGGTTCGAGGTGGTTGTAGTGAATGATGGAAGATGAAACCGGACAGGTAAAATTTATAGTACTTACTATTGAAAACGAGTTCACAAAGATAGGTGTATTTGTGTTAAAAGATAAGTACAAGTGTAGCTAGTTATTGTTATAGATAAGACTTTAGATTTGACCCATTGAGTACTTAATGTTTTCTAGCCTAAATGTTTAGGAAAAGCTTTATTAATATTGTTGTGAAGGAAAAGTGATGAAAGGTATGCACACTCATAATGATCGTGGGGGCATCTTATCAACGTGGGGTTTACAGGTATGTACACGCATAATGATCGTGGGGGCACTTCATTGGCGATCCGAGCGGGACAAAAATATGTACACGCATAATGATCGTGGGGGCATTTCATTGATATACGGATCAGCAGAATTAGTAAGGTGAAATGCTCGGGAGGAGGTTAATCAAATTATTCAATTATTAATAGTGTAAACTTTATAATGTTTAATCAATGTATTTCATAGCAGCAACTAGTATACCTAAACTTGTGTAACATTTGTTTGATAAAAATGTTTTTGAGCGTAATTGCAATTGACGTGAGATGGTTTAAATTTATTTGGCAAGCAGCGTAAAGTTTCTTTAATAGTAATTAGCACTCAGCGCAATGAAAAATAATTTTAATTAAATTATATCTAGCATAATTTGGCGTAACAATAATAAAATATTTGTGGTATAACATAGGTTGCAAACAGCGTTATTGGCATAAATTGGCGTAAAATGTAGGACGTTAATGATAATAAGCATTTGGCGTACATGCATAGGGAAGTTTTAATTTTATTATCAAACTACTTTAGGTAAAAGGTTGGTAGAAGTTTTGTTTTTGAATACAATTGCTTTCAATGAGACATGTGTATTCAAAAAGGTAAATTGAACAGATTTTGAAGTAATGTGCCTATGATCATATTTAAAGGATTTTGGGTATTCAAACAGAATGTGTGAATCACCAGAGCAAGGAGGTTTGAATGAGTTGGAATGTATTTATAATAATTGGGGATGTGTGGTGATGTAAGAGGATATAGTAAGGAAAATGAATAATTGAAGTGATATATGAGGTGAAGAATGTTTATGTTAGAATGAGTTCTGTTTGAAGTCACAAGATCCAAAATATGGTCAAACAGTTATCGATGTTTGAAAAAAAAAAGAAAAAAAAAAAGGGGTTACAAAGTTGTTATCAAAGTGATATAGGAGTTAGGTTAATCATAAATACCTCTTAAAAGGTACATTTCTTTGATAACAAGAGACTAAACACGAAGCTTTTATATCCTCAATTTCGCACACATCCTGTAATCATATTGACAATTCAAAACCTAAATTGTAACAATTATTTTTTGAAGTACCTTATAGTATTTATTTATTACAAATGGAAACAAATAGGTAATATGAATTAAAATACAATATTTTAACGTATATAATGCATAGTAGTACATAACTCAAACATGAAAAATATAAAGTTGTGTATGTAAATTAGTAAAAAATGTAAAGAATTACAGTAGTGTTTGGCATTTTATAGTTGTAAATGGCAGACAGCTGATAGTCACTATTGAATTGCAGATCTTTGGTGTGACTCCTTGGGTTGAGAGCTTTGAAAAGGGCTAACTCCCTAGGTTGAGTATGAGATGTTGATTGCTTGTTTGAAATATTCATGTTTCATGCAAGACGTCTGATATCGGTCCACGAGGGAACTGAATCATTTTTTTTGTTGGATGCTAATCATTAAAGACTCCATATCATATTGGACGAGGTGAGGACGTATCTAATATGGAGAAATGATTTGGAACTATTGATAAATTCAATAGTGAAGAATCTTATCGGTATTGGGTTTATGCAATGGACAACTTTGACTATGTATGGGTCCAGTATTGATGTCTGAATTTATAAATACAGTGTAAACATAAAAATAAACAAGCACTGTTTTTACATTAAATTCGTTCTTAAAAGGTTTTGGTTTGTCTATAATGAATGCAGAAACATTAAGCCACGAAGAGGAGGAGTTGTTCTGTTGGATGGGAATCGCGCGAGTGGTGAACAATTCTTGGAATTATTTGTCTGAAGTTACCAAGAACGAAAGGCTTTCTCATTTCAGTGAGGAAAATTTTGTCTAATCTTTACATCAGGGCAATGTTGATGGCGGAATCAGATGGTTATGTACCTAGATTCTAAGAGAAGGGACAAGGTTTTTACCAATAGGGTAGGTTTGACTCACAACCAAACACTTCATTTGGAGTGAGAAAATGCTGGCGGAAGTCAAATATGACCAATGGAATTGTAAGCTAGTACTTGGGGTTTTCATTTGGCGGGATAGCATCTTTTTGGAAGGGTCACTTAACTCATCACAGCAAAGGTCGGGATAAAATATCGATAACTGGATCTACAGGAAATAGAGGGTTGAAGAAAGTCTCCAAAACGGGTAATAACCCTATATCTTTGTCTTTCTTCAGGGGGCAGCTGTGACGAGACAGGCGAAGCCTAATCTCGCACTTGGAATTATTAGTATATAAATTAAAAAAGAAAAATCAATTAGTTATAATGCATCATTGAAATAAACAAGGAAATTACTGTTTAAATACATTCATATAATTATTAGACCTTTACTGGTAGATGAAAATTGTATTCTAAATTCAATTAGGCAAGATCGGACGCTTGGGGTCAAATACCTTACCAAACATGACAAACGTGATGTAGCCCGCCTGCCCGGCAAAGTGACGAAAGGTGGAAGGGGTAGCAGGGAGCGTTTGACAGGTTTGCGCAAAATATTAAAAATAGAGGAACTAGTGGTAACGGGAGGAGATTAAGGTGATAAATTGAGGAAAGTATAAATAGGACGGACGTGGAAGACCAGAGGCCATTGATAGTTTAGTCGTTATAGTGGGTAGAGGGCATACAAAGTTTAATTGTCGTAGAAGGAAGTGGTAGTTATTATTGCCATTAATTGGTTAGTCGTCATAGTGGGTAGAGGTGGTGTTCGTTCAAGTTTTGAGTTAAAGGGAGGTGTGTTTAGTTGTTTGATAGTAGGAGTGGTGTCGTGCTAGAGAGTTTGTAGGGGTTGGCCGAAGCTTTGGAGTGCAACTGGCGTACGGAAGACGGCAGTTCTACTATTGCGGTTGGAGAAACTTTTACAGCAGTGAGTCTTCAGCGGGAGACCAAGACTACGGAGTGCTACTGGCATTCAGAAGGCGGTAGTTCTACTGTTGCAGCTGGGAGAAACTGTGAGTTTTTGTGAATTATTTATTAAATTTAAATATCTGACATAACTTTAAAGTTCATAAGATTTTGAATCTTATTGTCTATTCTATAGGGTTACTTTTGGAATTTACAAATAGATAATATTATAGACAAATTTTATTGAGTTTTAGGATAAAGATTGTTCCAGTATTGATCAATTTTAATGATATTTAGAGTATAGTTGAATATAATCTACATTCTAATAGTTTTATAGCTTTAATAATTAATATTTCTTTTGATTGTGACATATTCTAATAATATTTCTGTGTGCACTGAATATGGTAGTGACGGAGCGTATATACAATTCATTTCGTTCATGTTTATCAAATTCATAGTCAGTGTAGTTCTTACACTGTGGACTTGCTGGCTATCTTGAAAATATACTATCTGATGCGCCGTCACTGTCGGCTGGATACTTAACGTGGTGCCAACGAAGGTCTCAGTTCATAGCAGTGATAAAGTGAAGTGTTTGTTTAGCTGTGAAAGTCAGTCAGATGACATAAAAACTTAGGGATAGTTTAGTATACTAATTTCAGACAGATAGTCATAGTAATTTGAAAAATATAAGAAAGAAGACGTGCGGCAAATTGGTAAGTCGAATTATGTTTATGAAACATTAAAGGTTTTGAGAAGTAGATATTTCCCACAAAGGATTATGGTTATAGTTAATAGTAGCTATAGTGTTAAAGTCCTTTGATGTTTCAAATTGTTTGTTTCAGTGCTGTTTTGAGTCAATATTTATGTATCATTTGAGTTGATATATAAAATGATTCTTTAAGTTTGTGTCTATTCTTCTAGGTTTGCGTTAGGTTGCTAATCAACAGACGGAGAGCGGAGCAAATATATATAAAATATTGTGATTTTATTGTGCAATTTATAGAATTCTAGCTATTTTGCGTGATATGTTTGTCATTTTGTCTAGGAAATATACAACTGAAACAGTAAGGAGATGAAATTTAGTAATTTATGTGAATTAATTGTGTGTATTTCAGGATCTTTATATTACATGATTTGAAAATTATTTTATAAACATAAACAAGAGCAGTATTCTTGTAAATAAAAATGTATATTTACAGGTACCTTTTAACTGCAATATTCTCTTTATGACGTTTTCTAATTATCCAGGTTTTATTTGTTGAGTCACAGGAATGAAACTATTACGATAAGTTTAACTAAGTTTATTATTTGAATACTAGATACATTTTATGGAAACTATTTCAAGTGAGTCGTATTAATTATTCAATTATGAACTTACAAGAAGTAAGTTTACAATTCTAAAGAATAGAATATCCATTTATTTGTCCAAAGTTAATACAATATCAACTAATCTCATTAGAGAACACACAATATTTATTTCTAAGGAAATAATATTTATATACAGTAAAATCAAGTGGAGTTTAAGAACAAAAGATAAAATAAAACTTCAAAAGATTAAGTAATAGAATAAATCTACATTTATAATTTACTTACCCAATCCCTGTATACATTTATATATAGTATTTAGATCGAATTAGCAATGGGTAATGGAAGGGCTGAATAACTTCAAACTAAAAGAAATATATAATAAAGTTTGAAGTTCATAGCAAATAAAAGTAAATGATTTGATAAATACAAAAATTAGAAGTGAAATATTGTATTGAGATCAGCCTAGGGGTGGGCTTGTAATTAAATCTTTATGTTTAAATAAATTATAATGAGAGAATAGAATTACTGAAGAACAAACAAATATAACAACTTCAGTATACAAATGAATGTAATAATTTATATATTTATTGCCTCATAAAGGAAAGAATTATAATGATGTGTTTAATACAAGCTAGAAATAGAGCATAGGCGGGGTACAGTCAAGAGCGCCATTATTTATGCATGTTTACATTATATGTCATAGCCATAGGGTTTAAAAATGGATATATTTATATGCTCACGACTGTACATGACCCGTAGGGAGCGTCAGAGAAGGGAATAATAGTAAAGTTCATCTTTTAATACTTACAGTTTAAATTTGAGCTGACATTTGTGAGACCGATCAGGTCTGGAGGATTACATGTACTGTCCTTGACTCTGGTTCTGTATAGTGATTGTGAATTTGAGCTTTGGTGACTGAGAGGGTTTTTAGGATAGTGAACCAGTCAAGCGGAACGCAATACTGGGAGGGATGTCTGTATACTTGGAATCAGACATTACTCATTCACTCATTCTGAATACTTTATTGGAAGCTATGGCAAGGATTCAGAACTAATCACTGTGGGGAATAGAGTGTTTGGGGAGTGTTTGGGGTCCGACTGTCTGGATTGGGATTGTAAGGTCTAGCTCTAAAATAGTCATTTAAAAGGATAATGTTCATAAAATGTTCAAGTCAAAATTCCTCATCTGATGCTCATAGGCTGGACCAGCGCCCACCGCAGGGAAATTAATGTGTGTTGTATAATTGGGAAGTTCCGACACAAAATAAGAAAATAAGGATAATCTCAACCATTTCAAAGTAACATTTAAACATTAAAAATAAAGTACATTTTATAATAGTCAATATTTTATTTATACATCATGTTTTCTTTGCTTTAGTCTAATCTGAAACTTTTAGACCAACTACATATTATTAGCTATTTTGACAGTATTGTAACCTTAAGTTAATGATAAATGAAATTATAATGTTAAACACACACACTGGTTTTCTCGACGATCCAACGAATTTGCAATAATTAATTTTATTGTGTCTTCGTGCGTAGGGAATATTACCTAAAAACAATATTAAAACCATTTAACAGACGTTTTCGTTTATTTTACTTTATGATTTTACTACAATTAATCCATACTTTTATAAACCTTTCTCTATATTATCTTACCTGACTTTATTCCCTACTAAACATTAAAATATCTTTTCTTGGGTTCCAACTACATTTGTAAAAGTACTTAGGTTACTATTCATGACTAGGCATACTAGACGATCACAAGTTTAATTACGAGGCCAAATTTAGACATGACGCGGTACAACAAGTTGTTCTTTCAGGGTTAATTATAGAAGAAAGGATTAGAAGGTAGGTGGGTTGTTTCAACGCGAGCAACGTCGCGCTGGGCGCGGTGCTCCTGCAGGGCGGGAGGCCGGTCGAGTTTGCCTCGCTCACGCTCTCTGACACCCAAACGCGATATGCTCAGATTGAGAAGGAGATGCTGGCAATCTGTTTTGCCGTAGAGAGGTTTAAACAATACATTTATGGCCGACTCGATGTGACAGTACAAACTGATCACAAGCCTTTGGAGGCGCTGTTTGAAAAACCGTTGTCGTCCGTTCCCGCGCGGCTGCAGCGCATGATGATGCGAGTGCAATGGATTGAATTCAAGGTCATATATACTCCCGGTAAGTATATGTACATAGCGGACACGTTATCCCGCGCGCCGCTACCCGAGCTGATGCATGACCGGGTCACTGACGAAGTCGAGCTACAAACTTGTTTCTTAATCGAAAATGTGCAGGTCAGTAGTAAAAAATTAGATTTGATCAAACAACATACGGCGCTAGATGAGGAAAGCAAAATTATAATATCGTATATTTGTAGTGGGTGGCCCAAGTATAGGTGGGGTGTCAAGGAATGCGCTAAAGTATTCTGGCCATATCGTGAGTCATTACAATTCATAGACGGGCTAATATTTAAGAATGACTGTGTTTATATTCCACGCAGTTTACGCAATGAAATGTTGGGGAGAGTGCATGAAGGGCATTTAGGTATAGACAGGTGCAAGCGTCGTGCGCGCGAGGTAATGTTCTGGCCTGGTCTGTCCGCCGATGTCGAGCGATGCGTGCGTGATTGCGCGACATGTGCGCTGCACGCGCCAGCACCGCGTCGCGAGCCACTGCTGCAGCACGCACTGCCAGACTTACCCTGGTCGAAACTTGCATCTGATATCTTCGAGTACAGGAAAAAATATTACATAGTCTTAGTAGACTATTTTTCAAATTACGTCGAGGTAGGAATTCTTCACGATATGACTAGCAAGTTAGTCATCAGTTTTATGAAGGAACAGTTTTCGCGACACGGAATTCCTTTGGAATTGGTGACCGACAACGGGCCAGCTTATAGCTCGTGTGAATTCAAAAAGTTCATGTCAGATTGGGAAATACAACATGTGACGTCATCCCCCCGCTACCCTCAGTCTAACGGGAAAAGCGAGCGTACAGTTCAGACGATTAAAAACATGGTTAAAAACTGCCAAGACTCGGGAGAAGACTTCTATTTAAGCCTGCTTAATTATAGGTCAACTCCTAGGCATAGTCTAGATTCACCGGCGCAAATGTTAATGGGGAGACGGTTAAACACAAAACTGCCAATTAAAACTGGACTTTTGCGTGAATCGGCCGATAATGCGCGAAATTACCAAAAAATGATGCAACAGAAGGTTAACAGTAAGAAAAATTACGATCGTTCAGCTAAACCATTACCGCCTTTATTGCCGGGACAAAAGGCGACACTCATTGATGGGAACATCAAAAAACCGGTTACTATCGTAAGTAATGCGCCCGAACCACGGTCATTCATAGTATCTGACGGTCAAGGTCGCAGGTACCGGCGCAACAGGCGCCAACTAGTGGCACGCCAGCGAGCCTCTTCGGCCGCGGAGGCCCCGGGGCCCGTGGCTGGCTTCTCCACAGAGCCGGCGACTGCCAGTACGGCAGCAGGACAGCCCGCGCCGGCTCCTAGTACTGAGACAGTTCAAGTGAGACCCGACACACATCGTGACTTGCCTAGGATTACTCCTCCTTTGACACGCTCAAAAGCTAAATTATTAGGCAATCTAGCATCCATCGACGAACTTTTTTAGTATTAACATTCTAATAACTATAAATAAGTAACTTGAGATCGTGTGAGTTGGCCGAGTTGTGACAATGTAGTCAGTAATAAAAGCAACTCAATTCTCCATGCTGGAAAGAGTACAATTCAATAAATCTAAAAGAAAAATATCGGCCGGCACGAAGGATATCAATGTACAAATATCAAGTTAGATATGTATAATATATAGTTAAAATTAACTTTAAGGTAACACGCTACAAGTTCTATCTTTAGGCAACATTTTGCCACAGATGCAACCTCAATTATATTTTTTTTTTAGGATTTGATAAGTAGGGCAAATTAGTTGCAATACCTACTTACTAGATATGTAAAATGTATCTCGGTGATGGTTTTTTTTTTTTTTGTTTTTCTTTTGGAGTATAGGTAGTTAAACGCCTGAGCTTGTCTGTTAATAAAATCTTATTCGATATCTGTTCCTTATGGTTTTAAACAAAGAGGTTTACAATACAATACAAACATTCTTTATTGTTTAGGTACCTATATTAGCCGCATTTATGTAATAGAATCCACCTTTTACTTGTTTTTGTGAATCATTTGCGGTTAAGCCGCTATAAGTGTATTTACTTTTATTGTTATATTATTGGTTTTTTTTTCCCAAAAGGGAGAAGATGTAGTATATATCCTAGTTAGGGTAGCTATGAATTGTTATGTCTACCTGCTGGTACGGATAATAAATCAGTGTTGAACTAACAGCGTGTGTTTTACTACACTTATCTCCATATATTTATGTGTAAGGCGTCACTGGAGAATTGTAGACCAAAACCTGGTTAGCAAATTTTGATATACATATTTCTCAATTCAAATTCCTTAAGGTCAGATGAAAAATAAACAGAATCGTTATTATGAAAAATGGTATTAAGTCGGATTTAGTCGCATATCTCCTGTCACAGGTATTTCATACTTAATCACAACCTTTGTGAATGTTGCCCATTGTTTAACGAAAATAATACATATTATTAATTTCATTATCATATGCCACGTTATTAATTGTTTGTGGTTCATACGATACAACATTATTCACAAAATAATTTATAGGCTTCATTATTCATCTTTAAACTTTATCGAGTTTTGCTGTAACATGATGTCTGGCTTATAAAAATCCTTTTTACGATGTTTAAATAAATAAACGAAATTCGATTTGGGACAAAGTCGTATCGAGTTCGGCGTGCGATGCTAACGACATCGTTATAACTTCGCAGGAAAATAACATGTTGCTTTGCTGCTGACACTATCTGTTTTGTTTCACCCTTCGTTAACAACCTATGAAAGGCACTTAATTACGAGATAATACTTATAGTTTAAGAGCCGGGGACACTGAACCTAGTATGATAAGATTCCCAGATGGCATATATATAATTAGGTGCGTCATTAGTCGGGGAACACGAAACGGCGATGCTGCAATGCGAAAAACCTGGCGAAGCCATTGAAAATTAAAATTGAAAAATGATGAAAAATCCGGTTTCTAGTATGATAAGATTCCCAAGTTTCGTTTGTTCCTCGAAACAGGGGAGGGGTAGGACTATACGAGAGTGCAGTGCTGCAAGCCCTCCTGGCTGGCCTTGTCAGTGGCAGCAGTATGATAAGCGACCACTTTTCTGAGGTATCTAGTATGATCGGATTCCTGAAAAAAACAGGGCTCATCTGAAAGATCAGCTCTTTCTGTGTAAGAAAAACCACTGCTGCATTTTCCAAACAGTGGAGAATGTGGTTGCTATCGAAATAGGTTCAGTGTTGTCGGCTCCTTTAATCGCTGCAGCAACCACGTTCGAGGAACAAACGAAACTTGGGAATCTTATCATACTAGAAACCGGATTTTTCATCATTTTTCAATTTTAATTTTCAATGGCTTCGCCAGGTTTTTCGCATTGCAGCATCGACGTTTCGTGTTCCCCGACTAATGACGCACCTAATTATATATATGCCATCTGGGAATCTTATCATACTAGGTTCAGTGTCACCGGCTCTTCTACTATTACTACCATTTATTACAATCTACATCGATGTAAAGCCATACAGAAATCAAGGTAAATAGATAATTATATGTATAGTAATACCCATATACTTGTGTTGTGAACCCTTTTAAAAATATAATTGCTTTTAAAAAAAGGGGCACTGCGCGACTGGGGCTCGCACAAAATTCTTGCGTATGTTTGTATGTATGTTTGTCCACGATTATCTCGCGTTTGGCGCGATATTGATGCGGTTTTCAGAAAAGCTTTTTTTTACATTCTGGAGAAGGTTTTAGGATACAATTTGAAGGCGGTTCTCTTTGTAAAAAGTTTTTTTAATTTTAATTTCGTTAAAAACAAAGAATAAAAACATATACGTTCAAGTAGGTACTGTATATCACATAGATTGGGACTCCCCAATCTGTCTGCAATTAAGAAAATAATTATAATACCATAGTATACTACCTACTAGTAAAGATTTTTTTTTAATGATTGGTATGCAATCGATTGTAGTGTAGTTAGCCTAAGATACGAGTCGTGAAATAAGCAAATTAAACATTTTCACTCGATTGGGCTTCAAAGAAAAGTAAATATTAACCCCTTTATTCATAAAACTTAACAAACCTCTGCTAACTAAAATGTTTTTGCCCTTTCTCACAAACGTTAATGTCAAAGTGACAGATAAGGACAAACGAACTTTAGCGGCTAATTAGCTAACATAGGTTTGATGGACGTTTATGAATAAGGGAGTAAGTAAACACTGCAAAATTTCCTTTTCCCGCCTACACTAGGTACAATAATTTGCTAGATTAAACAGCCATAGAAACGACTTTTGGCTCCGCGAAGCTCGGTCCGTGTACGAATTAACCCCGGGTCTCAATAAGGCTTACCTTTGACCGCCCATTCATTTAGCGCTAACCAGACAATGCTGGGGAAGCAGTGTGTAGCTTATCAATACTAATAGAACTACTGTACCTCTAGTATAAGTGTTTTTTCGAAACAAAACACAAACGAACGCGTTCGTACGGCAAAAAATAGTACTTAAGGCGCTACAACGAGAAATTTAGAAACTTTGAAACACTGTTCTGCCCAGACAAGGAAACAATAGGGACTGATTTTTAGATATATGATTCTTGACTATATGATTGTGGTACTGACAATAGCCGAAACATGAATGCTTAAAATTTTCTAGATAGGAAAGAAATCTAAAGTTGAGTCTATATTTTCATTTTTTTACTCAGCCTACTAAAACAACGCATTATTAAAAGACACGATTAAGTTAATATGATGGTATTTTAGTGTGCGCGTTATACAATAATAATGTAAAGCGCTTGGTTCGAGTATAAGAGGAAGAAACTATTTGCTGCCTATAGACATTATCTTTATATTGTTACCTATAATGTAATGGATTAACCTAATCAGTCTTAAACGCTTGATACCTACATTTATTTATTTACGTATGGCATTTATTTCGAACCGTGAGATCTTCGAGAAGACAGTACGGTTGTCAGTTTTTGTTGCACTTTTAGAACCACCCAGCGGTGGGTACTTTCCCTACGGACGTGGTGCAACTTCGACCCCCCTTTGTCAAGTGAGTGGGCAACTTGACTGTTAGAAGTTTTCAAGCCGCCCGAAGGCCTCCAACTTGGCTCAACGACTGCTGCCATAGACAGCAGCCGCACCTACATTTATACATTTGCTCATTGAGGTTCACTTTCTTATATTATACTGCAATCTACCCTGGCCCAATCTAATCCATGTCAACCCAAGAACTATCTAGCCTTGTTCTCTGTTCAATCAGATTAGGCTAGCACCTAGTAGGAACGTCAGAAAGCTAAATGATATTTGCCTTCGAGAATTAAAATAACAAGAACTACCCCTGCTTGTATTTTCCTTCGTTCTCATGGAGGAATATGTTGATAAGGTACGTTATTTTCATATTTTAGTAGCATATCAATTTCTTTTGTAAACGAGACTGGTGTAACTAACATTTAATAATATGACACTCAAATAATCAGGGATAGGTAGATACATTGTGAAATATTTGATTATTTAGGTTTAGATAATATTTCGTTACTAAATACTTCAGAGATATTAAATAACAATTTCATTAACAAAAAGGTTTGGATGTCACAGCATCAAAATATCAAGTTCTTTATCTTTTGATTTTTTATAAAATATCGATATTTTAATAAACAAAAATATATTCATATAAATATATCCATCTACACTTGACAGTTCTAAATCGAGTACCTTTTGTTCAAAACTTCTATGTTAATATTACTTACCAGTTTCGTATATTCAACTAGGGACGGGTACCCTGACTGGCTGATATGCTTCGAATTATATTCGAGCTCTGTGTTTTGTAATTATACTGAATACTTACGCACCAGAGTTGCACCAAAATACAAAACACATGTGGTTTGTATTTAACACTTTTAAATTTTCTATGAAACTACATACGTCACTTCCGCGAAACATAATGTCCATCTAACGTAGTCCCTGTCCCTACTGCACAAAGCTAGAGTTAATCCCAGAAAAAAACCGGCACTGGCGAACGTAAAAAGAAACTCATATTATACCCATTGACAAAGATTTCAAAGAATCCAGTTTCTTTACTCTGGGTTAAATTCACTTTGTATAAATTCCGACGACGCGTCGTACACGACAATCGCCGAAAGAAATTCTGTTCTATTTCTCAGCAAATTTTGCTTTTTATGCGTAAACAGACATGGTTCCATAAAATGTCAGGGTACATTTTGTGACGTCGTTTACGTTGGGAACTTTCACTTCAATCACTGTAATTAAGTACTTTAAATACTATGCAATATAAATTTGGTTTCTTTTAAAAAAAGGTTGTTTTTATGTTTGTTATGGTCGTCATAAAAGCAATGGATAGGTACTATAATAGTATGCGATTCACTTTTTTCGATGAAAAAATCCTAATGTAAAGATTCAGTTATATTTACATCATAATAAGTATTATTAATTATAATTTGAGTTGAAATAAAACCTTTGATATCGTTTTTGTAGCGGAAAAAGCTCTTTAAATATTGAATTTCAGAAAAGTCTTTGAGGTATTTGATGGTAAGAACTCACTTTGGATGAAGTTTAGAAACTTTAGCAGTTTCAAAAGGGGTCAAAAGAACCGTTAAGGAAACCGATGGGTAATTAAGTATGCGATGTAGAAAGCTTTGTACTTCTTAAAACAGAATGAACGTATTAACCTGTCACTTTTTGACGATGAAAATATTATATTACATCTCTTTATTCGTTGTTTGTGATGAAGTGACGTAAAATGAAATAAAAAATGTCGTCGCTTTCGTTTGATAAAAAACTGATTTCCGCATAAAAAATATACCTATTAAATATTGAGAACAGCGTGAGGCGGAAACTTTGATCATTTTCATTCAGAAAAGGGTTGTTGTATACGATATAAATAGCTCTAATGACGGTGGGGTATTTTTGTAGCACAACGTTGTTAAGTTAGTAATAATTAAATACCGTTCCCAGTGTCCTAAATGAGAAACTCACAAACAACAAATATATGTATTCGGATTAAATAACATTACTGTGATTATATCCTAGCGAATCAAAACAACATGGCCATGAGCAACAACATGATGTTAGGGTTAGGACACATGTATAGATAGACTAATAACTTAAAAAAAAAAGAAGAAAACCGACTTCGATTTGTATACCGAAAACTTCTTCTCCGTTCTCCAGATTGTAACAAATTGTTTTCTGATAGTCGCATCAAAATCGGTTCAGCCAACAACATACATTATATACACTCACCGGCAGAAAATTTGGCCCAAACATTTTTCGTGATTTCAAACTATAAATCGAATAAATTAAATAATGTTTAATATACATAATAGATGCTGGCCAAGAGCGATCCCATTTTTAATAAATAAATAAATAAATAAAATATACTAAAATGCATTTTTCTAATTTGGGCCAAATTTTCTGCCGGTGAGTATATATACAAACACACAGGTCAAATTGAGAACCTGCTTTTCTTGAAGTCGGTTAAAATAAACTCACCCTTTACAGTCGAAAAGATATAATGAAGTAAAATGTCATGAAATTGTATACATTTTCAGATTGGGTCAATAGAATAAGAAAATGTATTATGTTAAAAGATTATTTTCATACAAGTCACAAACTATGAGTACTTATCAACGTCCGAGGACAAGCGTGAATACGCTTTACAAAAAAGGCAAAGTGAAATCTCAATCTTGTCATAAAAATTTGTGAAAAGTTTTCACAATTTACGTGCACATCATTCTAGCGCTTCAGGTTCCATAATGACATTTTCAAACATGTGCCACGCTCGGTGCGCATTGACAAATGTCAGAGGAACGTGTGTGGTAAAATGTTTAAAGTGTCGCAAGGCCGTCAACCCGGACAGACGCCTACAGCGCGTCGCGCGCGCCGTCACTGGCCGCACGTCACGGATACCTACGTCATTACCACATGGAACCATAAAGACTTTAACAGATTGATACGAGTATGACAGTGACAGAGGTAAGTTATTGAGGCGCGAAAAGCAAGAACTTGCCTGACGCGGTGATTGGCAGGGCGAGGGGTTTACCGACACCTGAAAAATCCAAGTCGGGCAACTTCCACCAAGATAAATTATTGTAGCGATTTTCTCCACCCACCAGTCCACCCCTGACCCCTGATCTAAAGCCGAACAGCCATAAAGATAAGCTAATTACTTAATCTATTGCAAAATTTTGACGAAGCCTGTGGCGGATTTCATCTCAGTGGGGCTAGCATAACATGCATCTCGTCTCTACTCGCGCGCGAGATAGGCTACCTGTCACTGTCTGATTAATGCTGTCAAAAAGTGACAGGTAGCTTATCTCGCGCGCGAGTAGATACGGAATGCATGTTGTGCTATAGGGGCTGGTGTCTCTGTGTTGTGATTGTTTGTTTTTGTACGCACCTGACGAAGCCTGTGTTGTGGATTAGATTTTGTGGACTGTTTGTGCTTAGTTACAATACAATACAAATACTCTTTATTGCACACCTCAAAAAGAACACAGTACAGGACATTAGTTAATTTATTTTATGAATAAATTTTTGGAATATTGCAAAATATCATAAGTGATTTCTTATACACACAGCACAAGCTAACGTACCTAGTTCGCACATAAGTTCAATGTGAAATGACAGAAATATTGTAATGCGATAACAATTATTTGACGGTATCTGTTAGTACTCTCCGTTTACGGAACACACAAGGTAAGTAGGTATTTAAGGCTTTAAAGATGAGAGGCTTAGGTTGCAAATGTTATTCAAAAGTTCGTGTTACGAGGGAAGAGAGATCTTTTGAATTTGGATGGATTCAAATTTGGAACTTCATAAATCATAAATCATTTTTTTTGCTAAAAGCATGGTGGTTACAAATGTGATACAAATTAATAAGAGCAGTGCAGTCTCACATGTTTTGCCAGTTGATGGCATGCAAATATTAATAAAATGGGAATTTATATTACAATTAAACAATGTCAATATTCTATTTTAATAGCTACGACCAATTTGGTTTCTCATCAAAAAATCGTTAGTGGAATAAAAACATTCAGTTAGTAGCCAGTCCGCTAGATTGTGCTTGAGTTATCGTAATCCACTCTTTTAGGTCCTGCTTTTTGCCAGGTTTATTATGAAATTGAACATAGGTAGTCTTGCTAATATTTACATTGAGATTATTACATTTTAACCATTTGATTATATTATTGGCGTGTTCGTTTATACAAGCGTTTTTCATCATCATCATCATCATATCAGCCGAAAGACGTCCACTGCTGGACATAGGCCTCCCCCAAAGAGTGCCACAATGACCGGTTTTGCGCCACCCGCATCCAGCGGACTCCCGCGACCTTTACCAGGTCATCAGTCCACCTTGTGGGGGGTCTACCCACGCTGCGCCTTCCGGTCCGTGGTCGCCACTCGAGAAGCGTTTTTACCACAACGTAAATGTCAATAATGTGATTTTCTGAACGCTAAATGGTCGATTGATGTGAATTCTTATGATCTCAAAAAATGTATATTTAAAAGTTATATAACATAGGTACTTAAGAGAAAATCTGCTCGCTTTACACGTTGAGCACAGAATCTTTAACACATCCACGTTGTTTAACCTTGATTGTGCTCACGCGCACATGACGTAGCCGCCTCCGTACGAGTACCTATGGCTACTTATACACTCTATTATAAGTTATGTACAAGATATCTGACGAAGATTTACAACTAATGTGACTCATGAACAAAGAATTACCACATATTAAACATAATGCTATTGCTATTACGTTATATTGGAGTAGATTAATAAGCGTATTGCGCGTGGTGAATTAAAACATGAATTATTTATTAAAAATTATGAGCAAATTGAACCTGTTATGACTAAAGCATTTAATATGTAAGATGCAAAGAAAAAAGTTGCTTTGTGATTTAATTGTGTAAACTAAACACTACGTAAACTACGTTCATGTAGATACACACGATGAATCATTTGGTACAAACGTCAACACAGTGACCCTTATTACTATTCGCATAAAGTGCATGAATGGTCAGTTACCTGTGTTGGCGATGGTACGTGTAGGGAAATTCCCTTTTCTTTAATGTAATACATAGAGTACCTGTTGAATTTCATTTTTTTTAACATATCTTTTTAAGTCGGCACCCGAAGGGGGCCTTAACTAATTACCAATAACTGTTACAGGAGCTATAAATAGCCTGCCTGTTGAATTTCACTAACTACCAGTTACTACAATACCGCCCACGCCCAGGGCTCGACGTCATTGTGTTACCTATGTCACTGTGTTACCTACAAATCTGCGTACACAACACACACGTAAGTACAAAGGGAAGTTGAATAAAAGCCGGGAATTATACTGTCCAATGCAGATTTATCAACTAATGGAATTGAAATATAATTATCTCTGCTCAGCTGTCAGCCGTTGTAATAACGTGTTTACTAGTTGTGTGATGATTTTCTCGGTTGTTTCGTCGCTAAACGAAAGTTTTGTTCTGTGTAAATTATCCTCCGAAATAAAGCCTATATATATATATATATATATATATAATCTATTTGGATCTATTCCATGGTGATTACCTCAAAAAATATTCTATGTACATTGTACATACTGAAAATGAAAATGAAAAAATGAAAATGAAAAATATTTATTAGGTTAAACTTGAGGTTTACACGTATATAGGTTGGACCCTCCTAGTAAGTAAACATATACTATCTACATAGAACATTTTACATACATATTGTACCTACTATATGCCTACTCTTGATTTTTATCGCCTGTTCAGATACTGGTAAAAAGCGAAAGGACGCCTGGACAGTTGTGGGTGACTTTGGTAATTGCCGTTTATAAATTCACGCTTAAATTTTGACACGCAATTATGAACGCGGGCGCAATATTACAAAAGTTCAGAACAGAAATATTGTTTTGCTTAGTAATACTCAAATTACAAAAATATAGCCTAGCCTAGCAATAGCCCTTACTTTGCTGTCACAAGTTAATTTATCGTGTAATATTAAGGCTATAGTAATATCCATGTTCGGTATCCTAAAGTACCCATTCTTCTCAAACGTGACAAGTTAACTAAACATATCCCACCTTGTTTGAGGTAGGTATGTTACGATGCGAGAAAAACTTAATTATTTGATACGTGCAATGTGTATGTTTACGCGAATAAGTATTCTGTCTCGTAATTCGGGCTGGATAAGGTTATCCTAATCCGGAAATATTTTTATTTCGATATCCGTGCTCATATTGGATATTCTCTGTAACGTAGTTATTACGAAGTAGATCTTGCAATTCAAAATTGTTGTACGTTCACTGCGGCATCGGGTCAAAGGAAGGTGTTCTACCCTAATTTGACAAATTTAATGTTGGCATATTTTATAATCAGAAAAAAATGTCTAACCAACTTATTTCTGCATTCACATCATAATAATGATGAAGCTACCTCATCATCCTCCTAGCGTTATCCCAGTACAGTTGCATCCTGAAGGATGCCTGGGGTCCGCTACCTAATCCCAAGATTTGGCGTAGGCACTAGTTTTTACGAAAGCGACTGCCATCTGACCTTCCAACCCCAAGGGGAAACTAGACCTTATTGGGATTAGGCTTTGTCAAGTGAGTGGGCAACTTGACTGTTAGAAGTTCTCAAACCGCCCGAAGGCCTCCAACTCGGCTTCACGACTGCTGCCATAGACAGCAACCGGGATCAACGGCTTAACGTGCCTTCCAAAGCACGGGAGCGCTCAGTTAGTAACCACTCAAAGCGGTCACCCATCCAAGTCCTGACCGCTGCCCACGTTGCTTAACCTTAGCAAGCGCAAGCGGTTCGCAAGCGCCGCTGGGCCACGAGCGCTCCAATGATGAAGCTACCTAAGCAAAAGAATATGAAAGGAACATTTATAACGCCTGTAAAAAATATTTGTGAAAACGTGTATATTGAATCTGTCAGTTTACTTTCCAAAACCGCAAAATATTCAAATTGTGTCGGGAAAATATTATTCACAAACAAGAAGACAGATAGAATTCCTTAGGTAGCTTGTGCGCACAATACATAGTACCTATAAGTAATAAAAAGAAAGTTACTAGCTGTGTCACCAGTGGTTATTTCCATGCCATGTCAATTTGTCCTGGTTAACCTTTAAGGACGTGCCAAAGATCTCATAAATCGGTGAGCCTGCCTATTTTTCGACTTTACTCCGCCATAAACTTTGGCTGCCATTAACTTGATTGTTATTTGCTTTTCGTCAGTAAATCAGGCTAACTTTTAAGACATTTTCGAGGAGAAACTTTGTGTTTATAATTCCTTTATAAATAGTTACAGCTGAGCGTCAGTCACGATTATATTATGGAAAATATCTATCAGTTCGCACCTGGGCTCCTTTCTCATAATAGGGTTAGAGTTACGATATTATTAGGTTACATTATATCAGCGGGGTAATCACGTAACGATATGTACTACCGTTGGTACGTATTTAATGTCAGTTTTAGTATGGGATTTGACATTTAAATCTATCGTACTAACGGTCGAAAACGTTACGTGATTACCGCGCAGGACGCAGTTAACAAACTATTCTGTATTATGTTTAAATTATCTTATATCTTTACAAAAGTAGGTAATTTAAGGTTTTTTGACTCAGAATCATAAGTACTATTGATTTTTTGAATGAATAGTACTCGTGATTTTAAGTCAGAAAACCCTAAATATTATAAAAGGTACATTCCGGTGTACGTAATTTACGAACCGCCAAAGTGAAAATGCCCAATACGCTGAATTTAATTAAACTGGAATGTAAAACTATCCTGCAATTTCGTCAACATACGACAAGTGTTTTTTCTCGCTAACTACGTTAACTCGCTAGCTATTTTCGCTGCAGGTGTATCGAATGACGAGTTTAGTAATAACTCTTAACTGACCATTTTGGTACAAGTTTAAGGAATAACATTGGCAATACAATTTTTAACTGTGACGATGCCTGTAATAGATATATAGCCATAACTATAATGGTGGTTCTCCACCGGCGAGATGAATCAGGAAATTAGACTGGACATGTCATAGGTTGTTGTCGATGAAACAGTTATTACTTTATCGCCGTTTGTATATCTCGCCTCGTCGGTGGAAACTTACGCCCTGGCTAGATGCTGACTAAGAGCCATCCCATTTTTAATAAAAAAAACTAACATAAATACTTGTTAAAAAGATTACTTACTTGGATGCTGGCACATTGGTGAGGGATAGGAAATTGGTTCGTACGCTGCGCAGGCTCGCTAGCACCTGCGCGAACGGCGTCACAATCAGGTCTTCTCCATGGCTGTGGACAAAAAACAACTCCGTTACAGTTGGATAAGATAAAAATTTTAAAAATACATGCAAAGATCATATGCCGGCGTTTGTATTTCCGAGCTCATATAACGTGAATAGGCATCTTCTGGTTGAGCTCGCTTCATTGTCGGCCTCATCTTTGCCCCCTGGCTAGATGCTGGCCAAGAGCGATCCCATTTTAATAAAAAAATAAAGGATACACAATTACACAACATACACTATTCACTAGCACTATTCCGTGGCGCGCCGTTTTTTTTATAATATGCGTATTCTAAACTTGAAGATACCAAGGTAAAAACGAAGGCGACATTATTCTTACTTGGTAAATTCGTCGTTTGGCAACCAAAACGAAATAAGTAAGCAACACCTACTTAAAATAAAGCACGTATTTTAGCATCGTTTCATTAGTGAGATAAGAGGTTTTTAAGTCTAATGACAGATTTGCTAGTGAGTTTTGGTGTGAAAATAAAGGAAGATTGAAATGATGATTGATGAATGATATTATGAATGACCCTAAAACATACCTAGCAGTTTAGTAATAGGTAGGTACAATTTGAAACATATAAATGAGAAACACTGGAAGTCAAATAAGTAACTTTCCTATATAAATAAGACAAAACAATATTCTTTGTTCGTTATCTGACTATAGTTTGTATGAGTACGTGACGCTGTGGGCGAGAATTCTACGAAGTTGAATAGCGAATTTTCCACTGAAATCAGAAAATCCCGTGTTTTCCTTATAAGTCAGTTATTCAATAAAATACGAAGAGGCGTATTACGGGCTTATCGTCATGGGTTGTCCGGTGTTTCCTCATGGAGATAGCTATGAAGCGGCAAACTCTAATTATATGCGTATTGTATGGATACGCCTGCGTGAGATGAAACAATTCTACACATACTCGTACGTCATCATTCATCAATGTCATAATCATACGGCACGCGTGCCTTAAATTTGATGTGGCTACCATCGCATACATACTAACATGCAAGTATGCTTAGTATTCTGATCGTATATTTCTTAGTAATGAGGGTGATAAGATATCTGAACTGAACACGCTGTTCATATGTGTGTGTGTATATTTTCCTCAGATATTCGTTTGCTACAACACTTTAGCTACGGTGTATATGATAAATAATATCGGTAAACTAGTTTCACGAAATCCCAAATTTCTGAAGTCGATAAGCTGGATTAGGTACCGGTCGTCTTTAAGTGTTTCAAAATTTGTTGACTAGGTACTAGAACTTGATGTTCAGGGACTCAAGGGCTTAGTTGTATTTGGCTCATACGATCTCGTAAAGACGAAATTTGGAGACGATCCGCCGACGCAACCCCCTTTAAAGTTTAATTGACATTTAAGATCAACCTACCTTCCAAGTTGGGAACATCTTCGGGAAAGGCTGGGATTGTTTAAAACGATAGGTAATCAACCAACATCGCTATCTATTGGAGAGGTTCATTATAAGCTAATTTAATCGGGTCTAGTCTATTCAACCAACATTCTCTATGCATAAATTAAAACTAGAGTGTAGTTTTAGTACCAGTAATTGGTATGTATATTAAATAACTTCGCCAAACGATTAAGGTCGTGATTCTAAGCACTAGAAATCCTAGGTGTAGTTTTAGTTTGTTTGAGGCGAGTAATTTATCTATACTTCACCCTTTACGACCTCTTATCTTTAAGAAGTATCGAGAACAACTGTAGGAAGATTATTGAACAAAAACTTCTTTGTACTTTGATAAGAGAAAAGTAGGTACTTAGGTACGCTTTTGGGGCCGGTTGTAAATCAAAGGGAAAGATAGTGGCGGCGTATAAGGGAAGACGGGAACTAAAATAGTAGTTTTTTTATGCAACTGTTACATAATGAGGGTTCTTAAAACACGAGTGTTTCAAGACCTAATTATGTATACAGTTGCATACGCTACTTTATCTACATGCATATCCATAAATTTTCTATCATGTGTTCAGGAACTATTGCTTGAAACGCAATAGTTCCTATTCAATACAAAAGTGGTGCGCGTTGATGTCTTTTCTAAGCACGCACCAGCATCATAATGAAAAATGTAAAAAAAGTAACATTGTCTTACTCCTTTTCTCATTATGACATCGCTTGATGAAATTATGTAGGTATTTAGTGTTGTATCGGTGGTTATTTGCTAATCATACCTGAACACATTAAAGAGGATTTATGATATGGATGTAGATAAATATATGTTATATTTAACTATCGGACCCGGCAGACGTCGTCCTGCCCGGAAAAGCGCTACCGGGTGGTCCAATCCGCTATTTGACAAAAAAAAAATGCTGCCATTCAAACCAGTTTTTATATACGATGACGATACACGCACAATATTGAACCAAAACTACCAACAGTTTTATAGGAAAATAAGTATTTTGCTACTTTAGTGGTGAAATGATGCGTTTAGGTACAATTTATTCTTTATTTGTACATAAGCATTCTATTGATATTACCTTTCATTTGACCAGGTTTACTATCCAAAAAGTGACACCATTTCAGAAGATTCAATTACAATTGAAACTTTTCACAATTATAATTGCAGTCTCAACGTTTATTAGCCATAAGTACTCTATAGTATCTTGTTAGTATCTAGAAAACCCTACTACCCAAAATGTTTGTTCTTTTGTCAACTGACTACAGTGCTGGACTAATGTGAATCGATATAAACATTGAAACTATCTCCAGCAAACTCCCGTAAAACAGAGATCAAAATTCGGTCAACTTGGCAAACGCCCGGTTCTGTCACTCATATGGAACGGGTAGAGGTACCTGAATATTTTATTCAGTTTCGTTGATTTGATGTAAGTTTGTGAATTGTAAACGATCCCTGTCACGATCAAATACCGACGAAGACATGAGAGAAGATCCTCCTCTCTAACTTTTTACCTTAATGACAGGGCCAGTCCTCTCACATTGTGTTCGATCGACACTATCGACAGGTGAGTTTAAGGTAAAATTCGTACCGAGTACTAAAATTATGTACCGGTAAACCATCTTCACGGATGCGGTATAAATATTCGCAAGTTCAGGAGTTACTAAAATCTTAATCGAGACGTGGTAATCTGACTTAGTAGACTACTTGTGACGTATGACATTAGCACAGTACCTACGTAATAAGCTTAATATACACAACTAACTGTTTATTATTTTTTGCTACTTGGTTAAAGTCACAATATACCTCAAACCTGATGAATATGGACATATAATCGATATGATAGCGGCGGTGATAAAATTTAAATTAACGAAAACCCGTTTCAGACTCAAAAGTTACTTAATCATAATAATCCCGCGAAACCCGTGAAAATTGATGACGGAGCATATCGTATTAAATATTTAAGCCCAAAGACTTAATTATTCTCGAAAAATACAATTTGTGCTGGAAATCGTAAGTCATCCGTCTCGAGTGAATAGAGGTGAAATTACAAATCCGTTTAATACGACGGTGCTTTCATTTCGAGAATTGAAGTTCACACGGAGTTTATGGGATTTTTACGGACTGGAGTCGCGTGGAATTATATCTGGCCCATGTGGATGCCACTTTATAAATATATTTACCTAATTCACTGTTAGTGTAAACCATGTTCAATGCATTGAAGTTAATGCCTACGAATCTGGATCTAAGTCGGTATAATCCGATTTTGCCGCATGCATTCATAAGTAAGCCGCAGCCAATTTTGGTTTATGGAATATGGATCAAGCCTTTGAAATAGGTATTATACTTGTAAAAAATATGTACCTATGAATCCTATGATATGCGGCTATCTGAATAAGAATGGGTAAGCTGCAAAACTATATTCTAGGTATATAATTGAAGAATATCACTATACTGAATAGAAAAATATCAACTTATCTTAGTAAATACTAAAACCAATAACAACCTCCTGCACGTGCACTATAGCCGCAAGCCCGCAGTATATAAATAAATATTTGTGGACAATCTTACACAAATCAACCTAGTCCCAAACTAATCAAAGTTTTTTTTAATGTTTATATGTATGTCGGGATGCATTTAGTTCGGCACATTGCATGAAACGGGCTCACTAAAGAGGATCGTGCAAAGTGGAAAAAAGTGAGCCGAAAACATCCGGGATAACACTAGGTAGAAGAGTACTATACTTCTGACAAGTAATTCCGGCACTAGTGGAAGTGAGCACGCGCAATAGCTACATTGAAATCATAATATTGCGATTTGAAGTGACGTACCAAATTGATCGTATTGTCTCATTAATCAAATGGCTGCAGTCATAATCTCCACTTTAAATTGACTATTAGTTAGTCAGTGCGAAACAAAATCTACAGAAAATAATCAAAATTTACGATGTAATAGCCAGAAAATGTATTCAATATATATTCATGAGAATAAAATATGTATGAACAGCTACTTGTCGCAGATCGAGATACTGGACTGGACTAAAGCTTGGTTTTCCTTTAGTTATTCTTAAATATAACAGAGAGGGGGAGAATATAGGAAAGCTACACATGATTGTGAATAAAATGTAGTGCCTAACCCAAATAAAAACGCAGAAGGCAACCGCTAACAAATATGTATATAGGTACCTATTAATAGGTATACTTAAGTATTACACAATATTCGAGATGTAGGTAGGTATACATTCATATTAGAGCAAAGACCTCAAAACCAGTTTAACGAGTTGAAATAAAAACATATCTTATACATAAATATGTAAAAAGATATATCTTATAAAAACGAAAGGTCCTTGGAACTCGTTACTGGTGTACGTGCCACAGCTCATGAAAGTATAAAAGAGTCTGAACCTTGTGGTTTTCAACCATTACATTATACGTAAAGCTGATCACGCGTCACTGTGTAACCCCTTTACAGTGACAATGTTTTAAAATTGTCGAAGTTGTACGTGCTCCACATCACTCAGGTATTTGGGAGCTCTCGTGATCGACTGGGCAACAGTCCAGTTATCTCAGCCAAGAGTATCATCGGCAGTGACTTAAAGCCCATTCGAAACAAACAGGTATACTCAATGCAATGTTAATAAGAATGAAACCGAAACCAGTTCGTTCTGTGGGGTGGCAATGGTGGCATCCACCCACAGAAAGTCATGATTTCCAGCGAAAGCCGAAAGGGCCAGCGTTCCACCCCAAAAAAGACTGTGTTTTGAAAAAGTGACTTTTAATTGGTTTATTTTAAAAGCGCAATTCTCACTTCATTTCAGCTAATTTTTTCAGTCATTTTAATTTTAGGTTCAAAGTAATATGATGACCTTTTTACAACCAAAGACGAATACTTACATAATGGAATAAATACTAAATACTTGATGATTACAAAGTTACACTTCGTAATTATTAATTCTAATGTTACCGCAAAATGGAAATTCTTAATCCATCCCACATTTCAACAATAATTTAATTGCTTGGTAATGCCAGGATCACACGTACCGAGTAAAACGGGCGAGACAGTAAATTAGTATGGAAGTTTTACTCGGCCGAGTAAAACTTCCATACTAATTTTACTGTCTCGCCCGTTTTGCTCGGTACGTGTGACCAAGGCATATGATTGCTTCCGCAACGCAATCGGTTCATTCTATAACCTGTATTTAAATATGTAGATAGTAGAGGTAGAAACTATAGTCCTTATACTAAGAACCTATAAGTGGTCAATACTTAGTGTTCAACAATAATTACCCGCTGCAAAAAGCCGGTTAACGTGTCAAGTTAATAATAACGGACGTGCACCTATCATTTTGTTTCACGAAGTCACGTCACTAGTAACTACGTCGCAGTTAAACCGGGTTTACAACAGCGAGCTAAGACGACACGTGAAACCTCACGTCAGCACTTTTATTTATGATCCCGAGATTTCAGATATGCTGTTAATGTATATTGCATATTTCCTGCATAATCTCAGATTGTATATATAGGTTATCATATCGACAGCAACAGATATTCTAGCATGGTACAAAGTTTGCATTGCAAACTCAGGCTCAGAAAGGTCGACTCTCTCTGTCTCGAAGAAGAATCTCCGGTTGGCTAACAGTTGCCGCCCGTCTGTACGTGGTTTAAGACCAACTGCGTTTTTATTCTTCCTTATTAGCAGTGGCGCTAAAAATAACACGCCAGAAGGCAAGGACGTGCGACCACAAGCGCCTCGTGACAAACGTACCTACGCATCGCTGCATGCTCTCTGCGTAATATACATATACAATCCGTAGCGCAAATGCTTACACTATCTAAATAATATATAAAAATATATATATAATATGACAAAACACCGACACAAGTTCCCTTTGCAATAACCATTTCAACCTCATCATGCGTCCAGGGGGCCGAGTTTTGAGTGTCGAATGCTCGACTTTTCACTCGACATCAGTCAAAAATCATAGTTTTTTGACAGATCTCGAGTGAAATGTCGAGCGTTCGACACTCAAAAATCGGCCCCCTGCACTAACTTGTTCGTAAACATATCTGGGCGACCGAGCTTTGCTCGGAGTTTTCCCGGGCATGAGGCCTAGCTAGATCGATTCCTCGTCCCCGAAAACCCCCACATACCAAATTTCATCAAAATCGTTAGAGCCGTTTCCGAGATCCCCGAAATAAATAAATAAATGAATATATATACAAGAATTGCTCGTTTAAAGATATAAGATAATAAGCATAAGAATGGGAAATACATTTTAGCCGCAAAAAATGTTCCCTGTGTAGGTAAATTACTGTTCCTTCATATTTACAATAATCTTATATCTTTGAATGAGCAATTCTTGTATATATATTTATTTAATATCTGGGCGACCGAGCTTTGCTCGGCGTTTTCCCGTGCATGAGACCTAGCTAGATCCATTCTCAGTCTCATGACCGGGAAAACGCCGAACAAAGCTTGGTCGCCCAGATATTTACAATAAAACTATGTAGGTAGCTTCAAAAAGATATGACTTTAGCTTCTTTCGACCAAGGGTAGTTTCGGTTAATGATGACGAGTGAAAGACAAACCTCATAAACAGCTCGATAAAGAATACAAGTTTAGTTATATACAAACTTGTCTCTTGAAGATAGTAGAAATGATAATAGGTAACTGTTTACAATGTAACTACGCTCCAGTGTTTATGGGTGAAACTGAAGCTTCGTTATACGCGAACAACTTCAGAATAGTAAGCGGAGAAATAATACATTACCCACTCAACTGGATTGCATTAAAGGAGCGAGAAAATGTGTATTAGCCAGAATAACTGCATAAAATATTGTAGCGCATGAGAAAGTTTCGGTCGGACAAAGGATGTAATAAAGTTTTAGGGTCACTGGTTTACCAGTGTAGATTTTTTAAATATAAAAGGTACGGCACAAAGTGTGATGAATCTTTGCTCAAGTGCCCAAAAGTCTACCCGTATGCCAAAACATGGATGTACAGCCGAGGGCATAAATATGTATACATTTTTGGACCTTATTCCAATGGAATACACATTGTATACATATTGGTGCCCTTGACACGTAATATAAGTAAATAAACAAAAGCCTCTTGATTCTGTATGTAACTGATTCATTTGCGTGAGGTGTGCAATAAAGAGTACTTATTTGTATTGTATTGTATAAGTTTTATGACCTGCCTTTTATACCTATATGTTAACAAATAAATGATTTTGTTTTTTTTTGTTACTTACCTGACGATTGAGGCAAAGTGGTTATAAAGCTTTGTGGGTACTTGTATAACACAAATTGAGATTGTTTTGATTTGGAAAATATTGACAGGTCTAATTAACAACATTTCAAATTTTCAAGTTGGCCTTTTTATGACCTAGATCGATAGAAAATTAAATTTGTGAAACCACGTGTTTTATTATTTCTCCAGAAATCCTGATTTTCATTCAAAAATATCTAATCTAAATGTAGCGAATCGTAAGTGAATTATGACGTAATTTTTATGAATTACCTATGTTTGACAGCATTGCTCCTTAACAGTCCTAGGACTGACGTCACACTTCCGTTTTATACATTTTTGCGATTTTCTTCAAATCTAGCGAAGAAAAAATCTAAAAACGATTTTATTACTTTCAAGTTTCAGGTAAAATATTTACCGAAATGGTTTTCGATTTAGGTATCATTACAAACAAAAACATATCTATGGTATCATTGTAAATAATTTTGTTTTTTGCTCACGACAAAACGGGACGCAACCCTCTCCGAGAATGGCTTTTTAGACAAATCTCATTAAATATCTGACTGTGTGCAGGTTTATTAAATTTCCTCTTGTCAGTACCTAGATGAGGTAAAATACCATCATATTAACTTAATCGTGTCTTTTAATAATGCGTTGTTTAAGTAGGCTGAGGACTAAATGGAAAATATAGACTCGAGTTTGGATTTATTTTCTATCGAGAAAATTTTAAATCATGTTTCGCTATTGTCAGTACCACAATCATATAGTCAAGAATCATATATCTGAAAATCAGCCCCTACTGTTTGCTAGTCCGGGCAGGACAGCGTTTCAAAGTCTCCAAATTTCTCAGTGTAGCGCCTTAAGTATTTATTTATCTATATAAGTATGTATATCGTCGCTTAGTACCCATAGTACAAGCTTTGCTTAGTTTGGGACTAGGTTGATTTGTGTAAGATTGTCCACAAAAATATTTATTTATTTATTTAATTTCTATTAGCCCGTTAAAATAGTGAATCGTATACCTACGTGAAAGTTGAGCTCATAGCTGAATGAAGGTCCTTAAGCTTGTTTAAATATATACCATGATTGAACTCGATAAAAGCTTAACAAATTGCTCTATTGACGTCGAGTGATCGCTAATTGAGTACTCCAAGCCCGTTGTTATAAAATATTCAGGTAAAATCAGTATTGAGCTTCCTACGCTGCTATATTTACTTAGACGCTTTTGTTTATTTACCTACTTCTAAAATTAGACTGTTCGTTAAACTTTGAATTTTTGGACAATAAAGGAAAACTTTCTAACAGTATAAGATCACTTGAGTAAAGAAATGGAATAGAGAACCGATTAGTTCGATACGTAGGTAACTGATAAGTTTAACCCTAGATTTTAATGCCAGCCAGCAAGAACAAGCAGCAGCAGCTACAAGACTAATTCATATATTATAATACATATATTTATAAACTTCTTTAAACTTCCTCGCACTAATATACCCTAACATTTTCTATATAGAATTGAGTACGCTAAGTAATATTGCCTTTTTTTTAATAAACACGATCTACAAACCCCTGGATTGTCCTCTGGCTAAGCCAACGGAAACCGGATCCGTATTTAAACTAGCGCCGCGTACGTGACAAGCGGTCAGTGGTCACTCACACAGACACCATGCACTTGTAGTAGTGTAATATTTTCAGCGCGTTGTTGACAGTCGGTTATCTGTTCCGTTACTCATGTAGTAAGATGATTTAATATTCATATTTAGCTCATTTCGGCATTCGTAAGGTCGGGTCTGTCTCTGAAAATAGAAGTTAATTGAAAGAAGCCATTACTTAATACTTGAAATTAGTAAAAATAACCTTACCATTGAATCTGATCGTGCTTACAACATTGGGGCATCCAAAATGTTCTGAATGTTCAATTTGTTCGAATTCCTTAATTTAGTGTTCTAATTTTGACGACGCAGGGTATGCCAAATCACGTACGGGCGCTAAATTGAATAAAGCCTGATTCCCATTTTACGATCTGGCTTATTGAGTTTGGCAAAATTCGTCATGTAAACAGTTTTACTACGGAGCTAATATAGCACAAATAGGGACGAAAAACGAAATATTGGACTTTTAGATGGAAATATAAACATGAGTAACATGGCCAAAGAAAAGTATAACTTTGAGAGCAATGCTGGTTCTGCTGAGTTTACAAGCTAGTCGGAAGACTCCTTTGCTTTCATCGTAGTCGCATAAAGACATGGCTTGATATCGGTAGCTAATCTTTAACTCCCTCATACCATACACAATAAATTTTACCATGAAAGCAGAGGTCAGTCCTAAGAAGCTTATTTCGCATATCTAAAACATGGTATGATTATGACTACGTTTGCTATGCGGCGAACAATAGTCTAAATGTTCACTGGAGGCGTGGCTAGAACCAAGAACAAAACTTTAATGCGCAGACAAAAAATGCGTTGGCAGCATTAAATGTTCAAGACACATCATATGCAAAACAACGAAATTACAACGCACATATCTAATGAAATTTTAATTCATTCGATTCGTTCTTAGAACCTTCTCGGTTTTCACAAAGCGGACTCCAGTGACAATACAAATAATGTCTGGGTTTGCAAATTCAAAAGAGAGATTGAGATGAATAAGACGGGCCGTCTAAAAAGATAAGGAAATACCCAGTTCGGGGATAGATAAAGCCCGGTGGATATATTTTGCAAATTCTGTATATAAATTATACGAATACCTACCTTACGCATATTTATGATCGGCGATGGCGGCAGAACGATGAAGTTTTTACTCCCGCCATAGTGCATTGAACATTACACCGACCATAATGTATTAGAAAAATACATTATGGTCGGAGTTCAAATTGAGAAATACCGACCTTAGTACTTGGTACTTAAGAAGTCTTGTATTTGATCTGCAAATAATATATTGGACAACAAGTCGCGTACGCTATTGGGTTGAACGGGGAAAGTTTCTATGTATATGTATGTCCAAATGAAAATCATTATCGTTTATATTTCACGCCGGTACTCACTCAGTGAGAGTTGCAATTATTATATTTCATGGTGTGAGTGCCGTCGTAAAGCGTGTCAACTGACAACCAAATAACCAGATTTGAGAGAAACGCAATCTTTATAGGGTTCATTTCTGGATACAATGATTTTTAAGTAATCCAGGGAAAAGTTGAAGGCACAATTAGAGCACATGCGACACTAACGAATGTACGAGAAGAGCATACGGGAGGAATGGCAACGGATTGTCAAACTTGCCACCTCTACCTCTGACCTGACGACCACGACCATTTGCCAAGACGTGACGGAAAAGAATAGGGATTGAATTTTAATAGTGTGTGGAAGCTTCCGCTAACGAAATTATAATTTTCAATCAAAGTATGAGTGGGTGTGTTGAGCTTTTCTGAAAACTCGTTAGCTGGTGTTTTGTAATTTACGTCGCCATGTGCTTGCATTTTGCAGTTGCCGCGCGATCGCGATGCATTCGCCGATGCTACGCGTGTTCATAAATGAAGCCTTACTGCTGTCGTCTTGTACTATGGAATCACTTAAGGAAATTGCACCAAAACTTTACATAGAGAAGCTGTGAAATCCGACTTCGCAACGTCGTTAGAAGACTTTTGCACAAAGCAAATCATACGCTTACTTTCAGAACTTCGCAACTCTAGTCGTTGTAAAAGAAATATGAACCTTGTAACAAAAATCCCAAGGTTGTTTTTGATACTTAAAAGCGGTGAGTTACGGCTTTTAGTAAGTAATGAAAACGACGAGCAGTTTGTTCGTTTTGCATAATTAATGAGCATCGGTGCTTATCTTTTAACAGGTTGATTCATATAACATCGGTGAAATAGATTGGTTCTATAACTTTGTACAACATTTTTTTAACGGAAACAAAGGTAATAAGAAACCCGACATTTTGTTTCCACATTTTTTTTTTTATTAGTTTCAGGTTGGTTCATCACTTTTAAACGGCATCTTCGAATAGATCTAGACACGCGGCAGCTAGTCAAGCCAAGTATTGAAGAAGAGAACATGCGACGAAGCAACAGTGTGTCATAACTGGTGTTTTATTACACGACCCGTTTGGAACCACTTTTAACCTCTTCGTAACTCAAAATTTACTACACATAAACGTATGAAATTTGGTTAATTTAAACATTTTATAGGATTAGTGTTTAAAAAAATTACACCTTTTTAGGTAGTAGGGCCATTAAAGGTGTTATAAGATTAAAAAACCGGCCAAGTGCGAGTCGGACTTCGCACATTTAGGGTTCCGAACCGACCGCAAAGTTAATTTGGTTAAGTTGGTTTTTATAGGAAAAATACGGACAAAGAAAAAATCTAATTTATCAATATATTAGTATTTGTTGGTAAAATATGACTTACTTGACTTATAGGTATTTGGAGAGTTAAAAAATTCTTCGGAACAAAATTTCGCAAATAAGCTGACTTTGGTGGCTTCTGATTCCTTTGTTATCCAATATTTTTTTAAATTAAAAATACAGTACGTATCTACTCAATGAGCTCTAAACAACGATACCCCACTTGATAGGGTAGGATAAATTTTTTTTTTTCGCGCCCCCCCTTTAGCTGTATGGGAGCCCCCCTTAAAAACATTTAAAAATAAATTTTGACTATTTGTATAGCTTCGGGCCAACAATATGCTTGTACTGTGTAAATTTGAAGCCTGGAGCTCCAACCGTTTGGCTGTAAAACCTGTGTGACAGACGACGGACGGACGTCTGGGCGTCACCAATAGGGTTCGTTTTTGACGCTTCGGGTACGGAACCCTAAAAACACGAACATTTCATTATTAAGTACCAGTACCATACGAAATACCGCTTTTCTTGAAAGTAATAGTTTAAAAGCTGTCTTTAGCTACTCCGTGTATAAGTGACACGTTTAAGCGCATGAATTCCCTTTTAGATCACAATAAACATACACACACACACACACACATACACACACACACACACACACACACACACACACACACACACACACACACAACAACAAAAACACACATACACGCACACTCGTCCATACACACACACTATAGTATTTAACATAGTATTTAATTAATTAGATATAGTACATTACTTACCAAGGACGATAAAACAGGGAATGTCTCGGATCGCAGGTATTTTACGCCCGAACCGAAGGCAAGGGCGATAAATGTGCGATTTGACGCTTTCTTTATTATCGCCCGTAGTAAGTACAAAATTTTATGTCACCCCCTGGCCGGGAAGTGGGTTTTTTCGCGCGCGGAGCGTGCGATAATGGCCACTTTATGGCCAGGTGTGACATAAAATACATTACAATAATATAACTAATAGCGCAAGCATCTAAAAATATTGTTAAACTCAACTGTTACATGTAACAATTCCTAAATAGATATTTAGCTATGGAAGAGCGGGACATCCTAACACAGGTTCACTTACCTAAAAGGAAGTCCCACCCACTGATGGCAATTGTATAATTTATAACAGGAAAATAAACATTTTTCATTTTCATTTTCATTTTCATTTTCAATAAAAATGGTTCTGCTTCACTGTAAGGCCTACAACAGCTAGAATGTTCGTAATTTCTATGCTCATACGCTTTTCTGGTTTAGTATGACGGCCCAGTGCTAGTTTCATTCAGAACTTGCCTCAGGCGAACCGGTATAATTCTGATCTACGATCGCGTGTACTTATTTAGAATCTCGGTGCCTAGTTATACTAGAAATACTTGGTGAGATGAGTAGAGACTGGTTGTCGCATAGCAGCACTAAAAGCCTCATTACTACAGGCGTAAGATTTAAAGACGGTAAAATTAGTCTTGCTTATTCCGGATACTCTTTACTACCGTTTATTGTGTTTCAGGACTTTCATAAATGACTTTTTAAAGGGCTCTATAAAACAGGCTGCTCAGCTTATGAACTTCAGGTCAACATAATATCACATATGCATAATTATGATAATTAACGACTAAGAATCACACTAAGCTACAATCATACAAACTAAACTAGGATGTTTGAATACGAAATCTAATTTAAAAGTAAGTTATGCATCATGTGGCTCTTCAGGGGGTTAAAGGGTCAAAGTGAACATTTCAAATTACACCAATAAAAGTCTACATAGGTACCTCATTTTCCACCTTAATAGTATTAGCAGTAAACACGAACACAGCTACTAAAGAGATGAAATATTATTAAGATCGAATTCACAACAAATAAATATTCTTGGTGCAACCAAATAATAAAATGTTCAATATTTTTTTGCTTTGAGACGTCAAGTTGACGCTAGGTAATGGTATATGTCAATTTATATTGCAATTTATGACAAATAATTACAACAATAAAAAAAGAGGTTGAATGTCTTTGCGTATGACGTATTATTAAGAGGGTGTTCGCTGGAAACGCCCATGTTTCCGCGTTTTACCACGTATTCAAAGCAGGAATTCTCAAAAACGGTATAGTTTTTTGAAACACTGTTTACAGTCCCGTCAAGAATAACTTATCGACTAGGGGATCTAGAGAATACATTTGTAAATAAAACATTGATTGAAGAATCTCGAGCAAATATTCGAAAAAATGTCGTCTTTCAGGTCTGTTTATTCTGCAATCGATTAAAACCAAACTATATAATATATATATAGTTATGCTAGCATCACACTTCGCCGTATTTGCACAGAATAAGTAATAGGTATTTGTGCAAATATTCGTGCTGTACATATCTCTTTCTTTAATATCGCAAAAGAAAGGGAGGCGAATACTCAACGCGAACACGCATAGCGAAGTATAGTAGCGGCCTTATATTAGATGCACCGGAAGATGGTCGATTTCGGCTACAGTCTGAAAATACACAATTTAAAATTTGGTTGGACTAAAAGAGCCACGGAAAACTCCATATTTTTGGCAAACTTCGCTGTATCTTATTGTCACTTTCAAGCTAATAAAAAGGTTTTTAAAAATAATAAATAATTAAATAATAAAAAGTAGCAAATAGGATAAAAATCTCTTTATTTTAAATTATTTAAAACAGAACTTTTATAGGATTGCTTACTGTGACTCAGTAAGTACCGTTGTCACCAACATAAATATGCCTCAGCTCAATCGGTGGAGGATAACTGGTTTAATGTTCTCAGTGAGATATTATTTATTTATTTAGATATGTTAAGAGAAATATCTTAATCTATATTGTATTGTTTACGTAAATGCCACCTATTTTGTTGTATGTTTCTGTTTTATCTCCGAATAAATAAATAAATAAAATTCAGTTGTAAAGTTTGACCCGAACTAACAAACTATGTACAAGCAAGTTAAATCAAAGCTTGTAATATTTGTAATAGTTAAGATTGGCTACCAAGTTACCTACCGATTTTTGAAGCTTAAATTATATTAGGCATTATTGTAGTCACTTTGCTTTGGCGTCTTGGATTGTTTATAAAGTAGAATGTAGTCGAATTACGTAGGCCACACTGAATGTTTTTAGAAAAACAAAAACTAAGCTAACTAGCAAGTTATTTATTGTAATTTTGTTTCATGGACTATTGTACGATTACATCAATATATCACTGAATTCGAAGGAGCCTCTGAGAAAAACGATTTGCCCACTCGTTCTTATAGCTCGGTTCTATGGCGTTTTTGACCTGATTTTCTGCACTTGACTCATACTGATGCCTAAGGTTGCCTGCATCTGCTGATAGGTCACTCTCTTATGAAGTTCTCAAGCCACCCGAAGGCCTCCAACTTGGCTTAACGACTGCTGCCATAGACAGAAACCGGGATCAACGGCTTAACGTGCCTTAATTATTTATTTTGCATGATGATGGCAGATAATCTTTCCTTCATTCTTGTTTTGTTACTATAATGTGGTAACTCGACTTCGTCTCACGATCCTGATTGTCAGACCTTGATTTCATAGACCATGATTTTTAACGTTGTTCTGTTTTACCCGACTGCTATAATATTGAAACATTAATTTAAGCGCAGGAAATCAAACTTTTTAATAGACACGACACAGATTATGCCTTTCCACTTTAAACGTTAGCATGGCGTTCGTGTAAGCTACGTACGTCTCTATCTACAATAACAAACAACACAAGCATAAAACGTAACTATTATTTAGTTGAAATCGTTTAGACGAAACGCTAAATACGAGATGAGAGATGGCGCCACTGCCGTCCGTAAAGCAGCTAATTTGAACTGCTCCGTTTATATTTTATTATAATTAATTATTTACTGATATTTTTTGTACTATTTCGACATTTTATTAAACTATTCATTGTGATAAGCTGTGATAGTATCAATAAACTGTGAAAAATGGCTCCTAAAACTAAGCCCAAGGAAAATTGCAGTACCGAAAAGTTGATGGACGTTATTTCAAATCTGCAGAAATCAATTATGGAAATGAAAGAAAAAATTGATAAAACATTTTATTTAATGGAACTTCAACAACGTGAACTCGTAAGACAGAAGGAAATAAATGCAGAGATATTATCAACACTAAAAATGCAATCGACTGACCTTAATTCACGTAAGTCATATACACCACTATTAAAAACACCTGTGTTAATGACTAGGTCACCACATAATGACTCAGGTCCAGAAGCACTAACTTTCATCAATTCACAAGATGGTATGCATAACATCGGTGGAGAGTCCGTTTGTTCAACGCAGCACGAAATAACCACTCCTAAACGCGTTACTGGAGCCCTTCCTATGAGTACGATGCGGCTCAGGTCCCGTCCAAATCGCAAGCTGCAGTCTGAAGCTCTTGCAGCACAACCGTCCAAATCGCCAAATGTCATCTCGACCGCGCCGGCTGTCCAGACGGTTAGCTCCAAAGTTACTGTGCCGGCCGTGTCCACTGGACAGAGACAGGAGGGAGCGGTCGCTGAACGAGCTGTGTCCGCTATACGAACACAGGAAGCACTGCCGGTGCCCAGTTCGGGCGTCAAGTCACCGGCTGCACCAGCTGAGCACGCTCCACTGCCCGCGCCGACGGCCCTGGCGCCGATGGAGTTGCGAGGCGGATTGCAAGCGGCTGTACCCCGTACCGTCACTTTACACATATTCAACTTGAATGCAGACACCACCACTGATGATGTAGTTCGTCACATCCAGTCCAGGTTAGGTGTTGAGGTCGATAGGTGTGAGCAGCTGAAGGTCACGAGGGGGCATTACTCGTCATTTAAGATCGATGTACCGGCGAACAAAGTCGGCAGAGTGCGTAGTTCTAAACACTGGCCGGACGGCGTATCCATTAGGCACTTCAATTTTGTGGAGCCAAAAAACTCCCAACTAAACAGCGGCAATCGACCACCACATTAGCAAAGTCCCATGTTTTTAAAGTTCTCCACCAAAACGTACGTTCCATTGTCGGTAAAACTGCACTATTGAATGTTTTGTTGGATGATGAAAAGCCAGATGTATTAGCTTGTAGTGAAATTTGGTGCAAAAGAAACGAAATTGAAAAAGTGAGGTTATGCAACTATGAGCTAGCGCACGCGTACTGCAGAACTAACATAGCGCACGGAGGTGTGGCGCTGTACATACGGGACGATATTCTGTATAAACAGCGAAATGACTTGCAAAATCTCGCTACTCAATATCATTTTGAGCTGACATCGATCGAAATCACAAATTTAGATTTAATTATTATTGCAACATATAGGACCGGCAAGGGCGACTTCGACATATTTATAAATGGGTTAGAATTGCTATTAAATAAGGTGACTTCAGAAAATAAAAGGTTCGTATTGGTCGGCGATGTAAATGTTGACTTTCAATCTGATAACAGCTCAAAAACAAAAGTTAACGATGTCTTGGGTAGCTACGGATGCGCGAATATAGTAGGGTTTCCGACCCGTGTGTGTTCGGAGTGTTCTAGCTGTATCGATATCGGAATAGTGGCTCAGACCAGTGACGTCACGGCCGCGCCGATACATACACCCATTAGTGACCACAACGCACAGCTGTTCGTGTTATCGGTGGAACATTCGCATCGCAAAAAACCTAGTCAATTTATTGAACGTAGACTTATTAATGACGAATCAATATATTCATTTTATTGTGACATTGAAAATTATAATTGGGAATTTATTTATAATAACATTGACATTAATGATAAATTCAGTAAACTGATACACATATTGACATACTACATTGATATCCATTTTCCTATTAAAAAACTCCGCTTAAAGAATAAGCCGAATATTCCATGGATGACTAACGAAATAATAAAATACATTGACAATTTTAATGACCTCTCTAATTTTAGGCAACAATACCCTGATAACGACAGTATTTCAAACTGTATCAAATATTATTCGGATTTAATCAAGCGCAAAGTTGTAGAAGCGAGACAGAGTTACACGGAAAAAAGGTTAAAAGACAGTCAAAACCCCGCCAAAGAAATTTGGAAAATAATTAACGAAGAAATATCGACATCACATAGCAGGAAAGACATTACGCTTCATCATAATTCTAATCTGAAGCCCGTATGTAAAAAAGACATACCAGATTTCCTTAACTCACATTTCCTGAGTGTGGCTACTAAATTAAATATAGGGGTAAATGAGCAGCAAGTGATGCAATACTTGACTAACCATTTACAGACCTGTGATGTGCCTATTGTGGAGCTGCCCACCGTTACGCGTGCTGATCTTGACCGCGTCCTTAAATCTATGATGAAAAGCCGCAGCACACTCGACATTTACGATATCTCGGTGAATATACTACTGTCCATATGGCCAATACTTTCGGAGATATTGGTAACACTAATCAATGAGATGTTCTCAACTGGTGTTTACCCCGATATACTCAAGTGTACTAGAGTGTGCCCAGTGTACAAGAGTAAGGGTGAGAAAACATCAGTCGATAACTACAGACCCATATCGATAGTGCCCAATATCTCCAAAATGATTGAGTCAATTTTGTCACACCATTTAATGGACCACCTTGAGTCTGACTTACTGACCGACAGACAGTTTGCCTATCGTAAAAACATGTCCACTACAACGGCAGCCTATA
This sequence comes from Cenopis cana, assembly GCA_951800055.1. Taxonomy (NCBI): domain Eukaryota; kingdom Metazoa; phylum Arthropoda; class Insecta; order Lepidoptera; family Tortricidae; genus Cenopis; species Cenopis cana. Next base: position 14,404,592 of record OX637479.1, on the reverse strand, counting down.
AAGTGATAGACACCATAACTACTGGCATCGACGAAAAACAAAAAAATCGCTGGAATATTCTGTGACCTGTCCAAAGCTTTTGACGTCATAAGTCACGACCTGCTAATAAAAAAACTAATGCGTTATGGGCTTCAAGGAAAGAGTTGCGACTTGTTCCAATCTTTCCTACAGAACCGAACTCAAGCCGTTGAAGTGATTTTAGGGGGGCAAAGACTGAGATCCGAGACTGGCAGCGTGATGGTGGGCATTCCACAAGGTTCTTCTTTAGGAAATACCCTCTTTCTTGGATTTATCAATGACCTACCATCCGCTATCACTCAAGGTCAAATCACTTTGTTTGCCGACGACACGACAGTGGTGGTGAGCGCGCTTACGTATGCACAGTTAAATGATAAAATCACCACTGTATGTGATCAGCTGACGAGGTGGTTCACGGCGAACGGTTTGATACTGAACGTCAACAAGTCTAATGTAATGCTTTTCTCGAGTAGGTGCATTTCGAGTCCGACTATTCAGTGTCCTATGCCGATAAATGAAAAATGTAGGTTTCTCGGTTTCACGTTGGACCCTACACTTAACTGGAAACAACACGTCGACTTACTGTGTGGTAGGTTGAGCAGCGCGGTGTTTGCGTTGCGTAAACTAAAACCGCTAGTGTCCCGTGCTGCGCTGAAGCAGGCGTATTTTTCTCACTTTCACTCGCTTATGACTTACGGCACAATCTTATGGGGTAACTCGACCGATGCTGAGAGGGTGATGCGAATGCAAAAACGAGCTCTGCGGACCATGCTTGGCCTCAATCAGAGGCAGTCCTGCAAGGCGTTGTTTGCTGAACATCGAATTATGACCCATTACTCGCAATACATCTTCGAGGTAATCTTATTTACGCGAAGACACCTGTCACAGTTTAAGCGAGTGGAAGTGACGGGAAAGTGCCTTCGGAGCACGGGCAAACTTCGAACAGTACAACGGCGCACAGTACTACACGCAAAAAATGCGCGGGTGATAGGGCCCACCTACTATGAGCATTTACCCGATGACTTAAAAAATGAATGTTCCGAGGAAGTGTTTAGGCGCCGACTAAAGAACCTTTTATTGCAGAAGTCACTCTACTCTGTAAAAGAATATATTGACATACCCAAATAGAAAATCAATTTGACATATTTATCTTCTTAATTGTAACTATTCATAGTAACTGACATTTTCATTATTTAAATTGACATAGTCTAGTTGATAAGTACTAATTAGTACACAATTTTTATTTTATATTATGACTTATTGGAACGAAGTTTTTATTATTTTGTAATTAAGTGGTTTTTATTTATATTCAATTGGACATTTTTGTATTTTCATTTTCATTAATTTTGTGTTGTGTAAGAATATATACTGTATATTCTTACCTACTTATTATTTTATTTTCATTATTTATTACGCAATTGATAGCGCTTAACGATCATTGTACAATAGTAGTATACGCAAAAATGTATTTTGTTATATGAGAATTGTATTTTGAGATGAATAAAACTAAACTAAACTAAACTACTATTAAAACCGGTCTAGTTAATTAAAGTGCGATGTGGCAATAAACTTTTATATCGATTACGACTTAGGCGCCAGATGTACTACGCTGATTATTAATTTTCCTATTACGACAATTGTATGTATATTATAGATAGATAGATAGATATCATTTATTGTATTGATCATACATTGTCAAGAACATTATCAAATTATAAATAATTTAGAATAAATTTACAATATAAATTAATCAATAGGAACAATTGCGAAAAATATATTAGATTTAAATAATTTAATGAATGTCAAATACATATCATGTTTTGATACATTCATTCACCAATCGTTATTCGTCCAGAAACTCTTTGACAGAATAATAGGCTTTCCTCGTGCAATGCGCTCTAAGTCTACGAGTAAAAGCGCTTTCCGTGCCGTTGTAGATCTTAGGACCCATTACACCGAGGAATCTGCCTGTTTTCTTTAACCTGTGTACTGGGACGGCCAGCCCCGGTTTCCTTCTAGCAGAGTAGGTTTTAGCCATTGAAAACTCATGTAAGTTCCTTCTCACATATTTACCTACTTCGAATATAAGCAAAGTTAAGTGCGAGTGAAATGTATAGGTCGAAGTCATCAATTTACCATCGTATATAAATTCCAACCAGTTATAATTTATAATTATTTTGGTACCGGTACGAAAAGTTGGGACGAGTGGCGTACTCGAAGAGAGGCCTATGCTCAGCAGTGGGCGATTACAGGCTGAAAATGATGATGATGATGACGAAAAGTTGAATCCATTAATCTGTCTAAATCACATCTCATGCCTACAATATAATTACCAAGGTTGTTCCCCCTGACAGGATTCTCGTAAAAACAATTACCGAAACAAATTTCCCAAAATGGAAAATAATTAGGCGCTGTGGCGAAATAACCTGTGATTTATTAGCTTTTACAATTATTTATCACCATTTACCATTTTGTTTATTTTTCCAACAAAATAATTTATAGCTGACCTGAGAACTAATTAACTCCATGAGAAATTAGATTGCAAGGACTCGGATGGAGAATACGGCTATAAATTCAATAAACATGGACCCGTGGATTGAAAAGTAGGTACGCCGGTAATAGTCATGATAGCTGATGTGATACACTTCGTATACTTACTCCCGGAAACACATGAGCGACGAATATCAAAAGTAGCTAATATTATGAAGTTATAATATGAGTAATAAGTCTGAACAAAAACTTTATGATAGTACTTTGATCAATCCTGGATACTATAATATTATAAATGCGAAAGTGTGTCTGTATGTCTGTCAGTCTGTTACCTCTTCACGCTTAAACCGCTGAACCGATTTAGATGAAATCTAGTATGGAGATAGTTTGAGTCTCGGGGAAGGACAGGATACATTTTAACCCTGAAATCATCACTCAAGGGGGTGGGGGTTTGTATGGAAGCGCGTAAACAAGGTATGCGCCTGAAATTAAAAAATAGCAATTAAATTCTAACGCGATGAACAAATTCTACGCGGACAAAGTCGCGGGCAAAAAGCTAGTAACTTTATAGATTCATTACGTATAATGAGCGCATATAGCGCGAATAGTTTCAGACAGTTTTATAATAATAAATCTTACGACCGAGAAAGATAGATTCTGTATTTTCTATGCCCATGCTAAATTTGATTTACCAGAGTAAATGCTCGTATAAGCCCAGAATGAAGGGATAATAAGACTTTCACAGTTCAGAAGTCAGTGTCAGGTACGGGGGTGAAAATTGGTTTTATGAGGCACTGAAGGAAACGGGAATTGCACGTAACATCTTCTTTACACGAGTGAAGAGCACGCAAGGAACAATTATATTCGTGTGGAAAAATAGTACATTACTTACCAAGGGCGATAAAACAAAGAATGTCTCAGATCGCAGGTAGAAGGCAAGGGCGATAAATATGCGATCTGAGGCTTTCTTTATTATCGCCCGTGGTAAGTACAAAATTTTATGTCACCCCCTGGCCAGGAAGTGGGTTTTTTCGCGCGCGGAGCGTGCGATAATGGCCACTTTATGGCCAGGTGTGACATAAAACAATTTACAGATTTCAATAAAGAAAAGAGACATAAGGTACAAGGTACAGGAGATAGAGACTTTTTATCAAAGTACTGGCATATGTAGTGGTCGAGCACAAAGTTTATTAAGGTTTTAATTTCAACAAATAATTTGAAACCGATTCTATCTCAATATAGGTCGTCGTGTACTTATACAATACACATACGCATACATACACATACATACACTTGACATACACTTACACATATACTTGACTACATTTGCGAAAAATTCACGCAAAAGTGAGCGCATGAGCCTTCACGGTTAACATACTTAATATTTTCAATACATCAAATGTGCCTCTCAAACTGAGCCCTAGGCCAAATTCTTATTGATTTCTTATAGCAAATTCCACATTCATTCCACATTCCACATTCACACAATAGTTGCCCTAGACATGCCCACGGCGGCACAGTAAGCCGCTTTGATACCGAGTAACAAGGAGATAGAAGTCCATCGCTACAATATATGAAACTGTTGCAGATTATTAAGGTTACAGTAAAACCTATCTAACAGCGAAGCCAATAACAGAGCATAAGTTTGAAAACTACACGAACCAATAGGTTGTGTTTTATTAACGTAGTTTTGGGTTCTGCAAGAATAATGATAAAAACAATAGAAGCAGTAGAGTCTACTAAAATTTACTTAGAGTTTTAGAAAAACATGATATTATTTTATACAACGTCTTTGTCTTGTTCTCGAAAAATAATTTTCAAGCCTACCCTACTACTGAATGGAAGTTGAAATGGATTGACAATGTGTCAATAATTTTCAAGCCTACCCTACTACTGAATGGAAGTTAAAATCGATTGACAATGTGTCACTCGAACGCAAGGTAAACCAAACCAAGTATTAGTAAGTGTAAGGTGAATATTCCAACTACAATCCCGCAAAAATGCAGTTGTTCCATATAAATAATATAACACTCAGAAGTGACCCAATTAAACTAGTTTCGTTCCATATAACACTCAGAAGCGACCCAATTAAACTAGTTTCAACTAGTAATATCGCAAAATCTTATTGGTTGATAGTTGATGAATACAAATTAAGCAACGCACGTCTCAATTGACGCCTTCCAATTAGTAAATAGTAGACTTCCCATCACGAACTGCTGTCCTGACAAAGTTCAGTTTGCATGTGTTTTGTTAGAAAATCGCAATTTGCAACATAATAAAATATGTCCACCGAATGCAAATGCCAGAAGGTCGCAAGCTCGAATCCTGCTCGGTACCTTTATTTAGAAATTTGTAAAATATGTCCGTTTCGATGCTTCAAAAGTTTGCATGGCAGAACTAGCAGTGTGTAGTGTGATTGGGTTTAACATATTGTTATTCGATACACGATGAATTGTATCTATCCGCCCGTATTCCAATCCAAGCGCCTGCATAGGCAATTAGTGTCGATTGTTTCGAAAGAAGACCCGTCGAACCCAGTTAACTCTTTATTTTTGTGCCAAACATGTTCTAGCTGTGATCATCAGGCATTTTATTATTTTTATATCTGCACGGTTCGATGTAATTGCCATAATTGCCATATACGAATAAATAAAAAAAAATATATATATATATATATATATATATTCAATATATTTTTTACTTTGTAGATATATTAAATATTTAAATTGAATACAGAAGCGCTGTTATTTCAGATGCATATAATTATAAATAAGTAAGCTTTTTTTTCAGGTAATGAAACTTGGCCCATTGGACCCCGTATTACATTATCTGAGAAATAAAGTTTCATCGAGTTCAAGGCTTCGCCCACGATGCCTCCAGGTGATCGATTCCGAATCGCCATCGTTCGTTTTATTCACGAAGAGTATCGATGTTGACATCAGATACAAACCAATATCTATCTATCCATATTAGATTTTCTCGGTTCATATGACGTCTCAACAATGTATGAGGGGGAAATGTGATCGGTTTATCGGTTCGCTTCAGGGGAAAGGCCCTTGAAATAAGATATCGACAATATTATTTCCTAGAGCAGGAAAATATTCAGGTAAAGTTCAAACGTATTAGGAGCCAAAGTTACCAGAAATAACCAGCATATATACACATTCCAGTCGGCATCCACACTTAGTATTACAGATGTACGAAAAATAACACAAATCTGCATCTACGAGTATATGGGAGATGTTTAAATAGGTAATTATCATCTCGTAAGGACTACAATATCGTATGTATAAGAAGGTAAAAGGTTCTTCAACCTGGATTATACGCTTCTTAAATATTCTTCACATTCTTGCATACCATATTATTATGGTTCATGTTCAAATGTAAGTGTAGGTAGAGGTACTCAATATGATCTAAATACCCTTTAACACCTTGACGGTTATATCGCGTATATATAATAAATGTAATATAACTTCGAGATCGAACAAATATAGGCATAACAAGTACAATAACATACAGTTTATTAGATAAGAGGGTCTAACAAGTGGGTAAATTAATTCAAAAGGTGTTGCAGGCAAACAGCTTGCCATTTTAAGATAGACGATTGAAAGTTCAGGTGAACATTACGGATACAATGATAGTTTACGGTAAGAAAATATGAATATTTTTATTGGACAGTAAAAGGTGAAATCTATGGTTGTTCGGATTTTTTTTTATTAGATTATGAGGTTATACTATTTTTTTTAATACAACGACGGTGGCAAACCCGCGTACGGTCCATCCGATAATAAGTGGACAACGCAGCCTATAGACGCCCGCAACTCCAAAGCAGTCAAATATGTAGAAACTGCGAGTTAAAGACTAATAATTTCTCGTGGGACAAAATGGTAGTAACTTTCAAATTGTTTGGTCAAGTTTCTAAAAACTTAGTATTCTAATTCAATAAAATATTAACTTTAGTCTCTAATTTTATATAAATTTGCTCATATGAATGAAGGAATTGTAATATAACAAAACCCACTTCTGGTTTTTATAGTCCATGTCCCAATTTTATTATTAAAGGTAAAATTAAAGACCTCTGTATATCGGGCGTGAACACGCGTGGGAAAGCATACCTAGTTGTTTTTCGTACAGTTCTTAGATCCGCTCCAAATGAACGCGCTACCACACGCTACTGGAATAACATACGCCGTTTTAGTTTAGTAGGGTTGAGATAAAATTGTAGGGCCCACATTTCCCTCGACGAGCACTTATTTATACTTGAAAACAGCGTTATCGGAACAGTTTATTATATTCAAACACATACAATGGGCAGGTGTAGATAATACGGTTTATCTCTACTATATGTTTTTCCGAGGATGCTTATTGAATAGTTAAAATGTTAAATCTAACCTCAAAGTTTAGGGATTAAAGTCCCGGAATCGGTTTGTACGTATTTTCCCGAAAATCCCGGGATTTTATGTACCCGTACATTATGCTCCTGGGAAATTACGTAACAACTGATGACCCATCAATGGCTAGTCGGTAATAATGAGCAAATTATAAGTTATATTACAAAATAATACCTTGGAATTTTGGGTAATTTATACCATAACAGACATATACGTTATGCTTGGTAATGCTAAATTAGCCAAAATTCATAATTGACATTTTATACAGAGTAGGTACTTTTTCATTGTCTAATCCTCACATGAAAACGGACCTATTGCATCAGGGATGTAAGGTTAAGTTATGATTTATATATGTGACCATCAAGAAATGGCAACTGATATGTCGTGTTTTAACTGCCCACCCATTTAAATTAAATTGTCACTTATTATTTGTCCATGAAAAAGTATCACTTATCGGTCTAAAACTTGTCTAGGTACAAGGACGTATCGTGTTAATGTTAATAAATCAAGCGATTCCTAGTCAGTTGGTATACATTTTGTTTCCCGAACAGTGTAAGTGCCTCTGGTACGTTAAAGCTGCTATTTTGGAGGGCTGCCAACCATTATACAATGTTTCTAGAACACTGTAAAGTGCGAGACCATGCTTTAATTACAAAAAAACGTTTTAATTTAATAAATATCTGGGTATTTAAATATTCCGTAATCTATAAAACAAAATAAATACAGAATAAATGTACTCAAGCAAATAAATATTTATTATTATGAATGCAAAGATTTTAGTGGTTAGATTTCCCACTAGGATAATTAACATAAAGTAAGCAAACGCCCACTATTTAAATTAAGTTATCAACCTAAATATCTGAATTGGTATTAGTAGACATGCCATATTACGCCCAGTATGTACGAAAGAGTCGGTAGTTAATGAGACGTACGAAATAATTAACTCTAACGACTTGCCCATTGAGCCAATATGTATCTTTATCAATATATTGATTTAAACTTACACGATTTTCACACATTATTATTGGGGAACGGGACTTAATCGCGTACAATTATAACTAATTTACCTTTTTTAAGGTTTTTGTCCGACGTTTCGAATGTATCACAACATCCGTGGTCGCGAACTGACTGGCGTGAGCGGGTATCAACATCTTCTAGCCGCACGGGTTTTCCGAACTACCCGCACTTGGCAAACATCGAAATTTCAACCGGGACGACGGTTTCAAAATCTCATCTTCGTGGAATCCAGTTATTAGTAAGTGCAAGCGTGGAAATACATCGTCCATTATATCAACGGACATTGTTAGTGTTGTGTGTCGTGCGAGTGACAACCCTAGTGAGAATGTAATTAATGAAGACCAAGTGCGGGTAGTTCGGAAAACCCGTGCGGCTAGAAGATGTTGATACCCGCTCACGCCAGTCAGTTCGCGACCACGGATGTTGTGATACATTCGAAACGTCGGACAAAAACCTTAAAAAAGGTAAATTAGTTATAATTGTACGCGATTAAGTCCCGTTCCCCAATAATAATATGTATCTTTATCGTTTCAATTCAGAAGAAACGTAATAATATTAGCTTCTAAACGTTACCGTTATCAATTAAACTCGTTTTGTTTGATAGGCCTAAACGAAGTAAGAAGGAAATTACATTTTGAGAACGACGTCGTTTATGATTAACCTAGTATTTCGAATCGTCATTTTAATTGGAAATAAGATGGTGATTCATACACCATTTATAGACTAATGAATAAGGAGGTAAATATATTGCTCCTGGTACCGAAAGTTACTAAAGATATGAAAGCATAAAATACATACTCACAATTTGATACGAGTACATCTACAGTCCCCGGCAGATAGAAGTCAATCCTGACACCTGTCATTTTCATACATTTTATAACCTAAAAGTGACTTTTAGATTATAACATTTAAAAGATTCAGATGAAAATGACAGATTTCTGATAAGAAATATATGCAGGGCACTGTAGAGCGCTGCATAAATCATCATCAATTTAATTCATTATAATTCATCAATTTAATAATTCAATGATTGTTTCTTTCAAGAAAACGTTTCAACTAATGTGTGTTAATTTGAAGTGTGTTTAAAAATGTGAAGGTAAGTCAAGTCAAAGATTTAACTAACATATTACAATTTAAGACAGTTAGAAGATAGTTCGTCTTTGTAAGATTTTCGAACTTAGCCCTTACAAACGGCATATAAAAAGTTAACAAGCTCTAGCATTATTCCGTAAACGGCCCTCCAATTCAAAAAGGGATACGGGTACATACGTAGTTACGTACCCATTCCGTCCTTTTAACATACGTAAGGGCCATACACATGCTGTGTTGAGCCAAAAAGAGCACATATTAACAAGAGAATCAAAGACATAAAGGTGTTTTTCCAGCTATGAAGAATGCTGGTGCTTCGCAGGCACTGAAGGACAAGATAACTAAGTCAAAATAAACTTGTTGAAAACTTTTTCGCGGATTTCCACTAGAGAATTTCTATGTGTTTAAGGAAAAGCACTTAATATGTCAGGATTGGCTGAAGCGTCTAAACTTTTTACGAAGACTCGTACAACATGATTAAAGTGCTAATAAGCCGTTTTATTATTCTTATATATTTGACATATTTACTGACTTAGTGGATAATCTATAATTTTATCTAATCTTTTTTCATACCTACGTTGTCAGTGGCAAACAAGCATAAGGCCAGCCAGATTGTAAGTGGTCACCGCAGCCTATGGACGCCTGCAATAACCCATACTTAGCAAATACCTGCTGACGAAATTGAATCTTTTATTATTTAGTATATACGTATCGATTAACAAATAACACCAGCTAATTTAGTGCCATATGAATTTCCTAACAAGTAATACTTCGTAAGATTTTTCATGTAGGTCAATGTTATAAATTCTGTTGGTCACTGGATTCTGTTGGTTGGACTTGGCTGACATCTATCTCTTTTACGACTAGTTTAGGCGCTTGTATTTATTTTTTCGTGTGTGGAAACTCTATTATTTAAAGAGGATATTCTCTAGTAGAGGAAAAGTATCAATATAATATATTATTTGAAATTAGAAGCAAACTGACGTTAAGCAGAGTATTATATCAATTTCTCGATTGGAAGAAAATTTTCGATCCATAAATAAAGGCTCAGTTTACAAAGATATAAATTGTACTTACGTTTTCAAGTCGAAGACCAAATGGAATCATCATGGTGACACTGTGGCACTTTCAGTGCCAAGTTTGTCAAATACCTAGTTGGAGTAAAGGAACTAACGTACCGTTATTCACGACGGCAGTATTAGGTTTTGTTTTGATACATTAAAATGTGTTGCCTGACACAGTGCGTGATTGTATTTTTGTGGTATGTGGTCTGTTTCATTGATACATAGCGCTCCTCCACAAGTTTCAAAATTAACTTAAGGAAATCTATTTTGTTTGCAGTCGAGGTACCTACTACATACAATACCAAAATATTAGGTCCCCCGACAGTAGTCCTTGAGTTTTAGTAGTGGTTTTTTGTGCAGTTGTGTTTTCAATTTAATTATTATTATTTTGTCATACAAATACGACAATTAGATCTCCCATATGTACGTTTAAAACGTTACGAGTACATTATGACACGAGGAGGTCACGAGATCAACTCCCGTCACGGACACTTGATTATAGCGCGTTGCTGCGTAATGAAAATGAATGCCAATTAAGTTATTGTGAAAGAGGACTATGTATGTAATACCTACTAATGTTATTACCTAGAAATTACGAATTTAATTAGAGCACTTAAAGATTCAAGTAGTGAAGTGTGAGTTTAGCTAATGAGGTAGACTTCATTTTATTAAAGTAGATTTAGATATTATTAGGGATTGTACCACGCACACTAAACTAATCACTAAATGTTTTTTCTTTCTTTGTCTTGAGATCTCTGAATTATACGATTGAGGTTTATAACAAAAATATACGTTTTCAAAAGAATATAGATTTTCAAAAGGCATTTTATTTACTCGTATTGTCATACGTATAGCTGTAAAATCAATTTTCGTAAACCTAAAGTCGGAACCCTGTAAGAATATATTACCTACAACTACTTTTTTCCTTCCATGGCTGCCTAAATCGAATCGAATCCTTCATATCGAAAATCATCAGATTTCATTTCAACCTTTCAATTCTGGACTAACTAATCGATTTTATCAATTTAAATTGACCCCTGATTTTTTGATAATTGGTAGGCAGAGTCCGACAATAGGGATGTTGACACCAAATAAGAAAATCAATGAATCCGAATTTTCTCAAAAAAAGGATCAAATTCTCAATCAAATAGCGAAAAAAGTAATTCAAAAGAATAAATAATTACATAATTATAAGTCTTCAAAGTTTTAGGAGGGGGCATTTTCTGTCCCTGTTCCGCAAAACGGACCTCTGTATTGAACGATCGTCATTTACTATGGCGCTCGAGGTCAGTGACGTCACTGATCTGTAGCGCTTTCTCTCTCGAACTAAAGACATTCTAACGGTTGTAGTTTCGTTATTTTTTGAGATATTTGAATAGGATTTTCACTATTTGGCATAGTTTTATGTATTCTTTCGTATGGAGTAATAATAAATTTTGAGGCAGCATCCATTACTCAAAACGACTAAGGTGTTCAACATAGTCCTTTTGAGTATTGTTATAGGAAGGACGTCGTCATATTACAAAATACCACTTTGGTCATGCTAATAGTAAACCTAAAAATAAACGCACATATTACCTACAGTGTACACCGTACGTTATACAATCGCTATCAAGGTCAATTTACGAAAATTAAATTGGAACATTTTAATGACATTTAATTATGGAACAGGACCAACAGCTTTCTGAAAGTCATTGTTGAAACTTGGGACAATCATGTGCTAATCTTCTGGGTAAAAATGCTTTCAGGATGCTTTTGCCCGATAATTCTCTTTTAAACATATATTTTTAACTGTCTACTAACAAATATATACTGTGTACCTACTAACAAAAATATAAATTTCTAAATGTTTTTCATTAATTAAGAGTTTATTTTAGAGCGCAGGACATTTGCAAAGTAAATGTGTTCACGATACACAAGCCTAAAATTCAATAACCATCCTCTGCAAACAAACGCGGGAATGGCGTCAAAGCGGGAAATAAATAAATATGCTCGAAATATGTAGGTGGGTCATAAACAGATTTAGGTTCGCGTCTTTCCTGTGGACATATTATCAAAAGTTAAGGGCTACAATGCTTAATTTTGGATTGGTCTCGTTACCTGCATAAACGGCGTCTCCGGTTCTATAAATCCATGTAATAAAATCATAACTTACATGCTCATAAGCCGTTAACGGAGGGACGACTTTTGTTTTTTCAAGTGTTTATGACCCAGGTACCTGATATAAAAATATACCAGTCCCCGTTATACTGCAAACTCGTGAAAAACCTGGTTGCTTGTTACGAAAAAAAAAACAGCAAATACTTAATGGCACAGATCAAAGAATACTCGGTTAGACTAACAAGAAGGTGTACTATCTCTATCAGTTTTATTGTCATTAGGGTAGTGATGAATTGATGATATTGATGACAATAAATAATAGAATCATGAATACATAGGTAGAAATGAACTAAACTTGTTTTCTTTATTTGCTAATGTAAATAATTAAGCTACAAAAACAGTTTGTGGTATTGTTTGGTTTAAGAATTTAGTATCACTATAAGAGTATAGGTCGAACTTGGATTACGGGCTAATATTGTAAAATATGTTCGAACGAACACAGACACAGCGCACAATTTTATCAATATCATTCATACATTTCATAGTAACGGTGCAGGGGCATTTTTAGGGAATCCTTGTAAAGATATCTGTCTAGGCTCTTTGGTTTTATACATATAGGTATTTTTTTTTTCGATGTTTTCTTAACTACTTACAAATGGACCCTCTGTTTTAGAGGGTCAAGGGCTCTTAAGCCTGGTTTTGGCTACTGACTAAATCTGAACGAAAAGGGATAAGCCAACGTTTCAACTACCTAATGCGAGTAAACACTACCAGTATTTTAAAAGACAGTAAAACAAACACTGAAAAGCCACCCAAATATTTAGAAATATTATTAGCGTGTAGCCGTAGAAGTATTATGTGAAAAATAAAGGGTGAAAAAAAATTGATATTTTAAGACCAATGTGGCCCTTTGAAGCCATTGATCCTGATGGATTCAAATCGCGGGCCAGGGCATTTATTTGTGATGAGAATGAATATTTTGTTTCTATTGAATATATAATGTGATATGGGTACTTGTAGTAGTAACCTACATACGCCTGTTAGTTCTGGCTACAGTACAAACTATGTCACATTTAAAATTTGTAAAGCAACCGTTATACGGTTTGTTTGTTTACTTTTTGTAGCATGTCAGTCGATCAACAAGAGTACTGTAAACAACATTGAATAAATTCCTTCTACGTTATCCTGGCTTATCTGTGCTAATATTCTGCCCTAATAGTTTTCTCAATATAGTTTCTGAGTTTCGGATATTTTCTATGTATTCATTTAGGTACTATAATGTATATGTACGTACCTAGTATCATTTGTTTATGCGAGCGGTTTAAGGCGCCTATATACGCAAGCACTCCCCAATACAAACTTTGTGCAAGTCTTTCTTCGCTTATGTTTGCATTACACTAATTAGTAACCCCTTAAACTAATTCGTTTTGTGATTCTTTTTAGTAAGTAAATGAGATGTAAGTAGAGTAAAATAAATCAATAACGTATGAATAATAATTCAACGCACGACGCAACCGCAACAGAAACGCAAGAGTACACTATACCTGCCGCTAGCGCAAAAATCAGTCACGCCACCATAGTTTAGGTTTAGGTACATACTAAAAATACTTACAAACTAAAGTGTCCGTAAGGCGTAAATAAAACTAATTATGAATGAAATCATTATCTTATACCTTGCGTTGTTATACACCTTGTCACACCTTATAGGCCCCAACGCTATAACCTTTCAACACATTTAAATGCGCACACATATTAATGCGCCTAGATATTATATTATCATGTTATCCAAAACTTCATAGAGTTACAAATGTTTTTGTTTAATTTTATTACAGGTGTATAGGTACGTAGCTTTTTCCCCAAAGAGTAATATTTCCGAAAACAATTTGACGGAACCCCGCTACGCGGTGCTCCTATTTCTTGCTTTTTGGGCTTCAGAAGCTACCTGAACGAACCTTACCTACCTACCTAAGTCACCTATTGACTTAGTGTAACTATTGTGATAACATTACCCTTTCGGGAAAAGAGCGACTAGGACTTAGGACGTGTGTGTGTAATAAAGAGAACAAGACTTGCAAAAAAAAATAATCGGGAAAAATGCGTGTGGAACTGATCTAGCTACTCACTCAAGGCATCTCAATCTGGCTTGTTTTTGACCTTTTACCATACAGAATCAAGTAAATCTACGGATTCAAACGTTTAATATTAAAAATTAAAAAGTAGTTTATGAAATAGGATGCAGTAAGATATTAGCCTAGGTTTATGCGTAGGTAGAAGGTAATTGGTACTTAGTAGCACGTGTGTATATCTTTAACAGAACCCAGATTCTATTAATAACTGCTGTGCCTGTGTAATAGGTATTTCAGTAAAAGAACGTTTTAATTTATAATAAGCAGTTTTGTTATCAGAATCTTAACTCCATTCAGAATTTGAAAGTCATCTATGTAGATTCCAGCATTTAGAATAGGATTCGGGGCTATGTTTCTTTTTCGCTTCACAAGTTCTTACGAGAAAATAAACGATTTCACCCAAACCCGAATATAATTAATGAACCTAATGAAAAGGTTGACTCATTTTAATTGCCCCTGAGTGTAGTTTTAGGGATCGTCCTAATACAACGCGACTACGCGATGATCGCAAGTTCGCGCGAGTAAAATTCGCGACTTAATTGTCAATTAGGACACCTGTTCGCGTTCAATATGTTTGAATCTGCAAGTATAAATAATAAATATGTTCTTATCAAAAGAGGACAGGGAAAAAAGATCGGACGTAAAAGTGCCATTATGTATTCCTAAAAGCTCAAACAGACAAACCTTTTAAACACGTGGGAGTCACCTACAGGCTTGCACGTGATATGTGAAGAGGACATGGATGGAACATCTTTTTTTATGGAAAATGAGATTTTCCATCTACGTATTAATAAATACCAAACCTCTACATTTTGAGATAGTAATTTCATTAATAAATAAATAAATATTTGATGACAGAACTAAGCAATGCTTGTACTATGGGTACTAGATATTCGTCCCTATATACCGCCGCATACCGGGTAGAGTCAGTCCGTCCGACCCAAGTCGGGCCTACCTAATTAGGTATTAGGTACATTTAGATTATCCAATTATATAATCATTTTTGTATATTCATAGTTTTAAGTCTTTTCATATTCCTTTATCATAATTGTACATATATTTACATGTTATGTTTAATTAACAATTATATTTATTATTTAATAATTATATAAATTAATCGTATTCAAATACTTACCACAAAGTAAAGTTTGCGGTTTCGTTATCTGATTTATTATTACATATTTCCATGCCAATGAATACGAATGCAATCTAACTAGATAGTAAGAATCTGTATATGTATTTTATTATATATATTATACGTATTCAATGTATTTTTGACGATCACAATAGAGATTCTTTTAAATTGACATTAATGTAATTTAAAATGAAGGCTTGCTTGTGAAATAAATGAAATCTAAATCTATAGTTATTCTGATTATGGAAGTTGCTCGAAAGGGCGGGCCAATTCATTAGGTAGCCTTCCCACGAGTATTATAATACTATATAACAACTGAGATATTTCTTTATTGCAAAACTTACTTTGCTAAAGTTCGTGCTTTGTTATTAGATAAAAGATAGATGTAAGAATATAAGGATGATAATCTGTATGGCCAATTTTTTTGGCGTTGTAGTTTTTTCTTTTCGTTACAATTGCATGAAAATTGGTAGGTTGGAAGAGCTCCTATTCTAAAAGAAAGAAAAGAACTACAACGCCAAAAAAATTGGCCCATGAACGGATAGAGCATGAATATGAGCCGGTTATTGTACAATAAAGTGCTTACATACATACAATATGATAGCAATCTTACTGTAACCACAGATAAAAGAGAATTCCACAAATATGCAGTAATCGTAATTCGTGAGAGACCAGTAAACAGAAGAACATCTAGTAGAAATGTACTAAGCACATAAAAAGAAAAACATTAATGTAAATTTTGTTTTATATGAATAATACATAAATTAATTAAAAAACTGTAAACACGAGCATAAATAGCAAGTTGCTGAGTTATGTAGGTAGGTGTATAGAAATAGTACCTAATCAAAAACGAGCAAGATGTCGAATAAATGAAAGAGCATTTTTCCATTAAAGGAATGTAAGTGGATTCCTCTGTTGTAACCGTTACTCTAGTGGGATGCCAGCTGCGTTGATGTGGCGTGTTACTCACTTTAAGCCCCACATGTATACTATTATATTTGAGCACATTACAAGTCAATCGTCTCAAGCATATATGCATCACATTCTGGCATAGGTAAGTTTATACATAATTGGTAGCAACCACAACCGTGTAAGAGTGTTCGATTCTACTAACATAAAAATCAGTTAACTCCAGACCTCTAGCAACTACCTAAGCATACGCGCTACTTAATAAGTATAAGGTCCAGACAAAGTACACCGTATATTTATAAAAGTTTTTTTCCCTTCTTATTTATAAGTATAAGCCGTGAGCTCTCCAGCTCGCTCGTTTTCCCAGAGCCGAGAGTCCATTTTGACAAGATATTTGCCATTACAAGATATTTTCCCCAAGATTTAAGTACAACCTGCAACATTTTTGGCAGAATATTTCCCTAAAACTGCTACCTGACTATATTAAATTATGCTTCGCTAAAACCATGAGGCGTCCCTCGAGCTCAAAGGATAGGCTTCTTGAGTAATCAAATAATATTTTGACTCTGTTTCAAATATTACCTTTTCGATTCTTCCAATTACTTTGAACCTTTCTACTAATACTCTGGCCTGATTAATGTAACATTATTACTTACTTAGGTATCAAATATAATGAACTTAAAATAGTGATGTGAGTGTGAGTGAGTGAGTGACTCGAATCTGTTCGAGTTCTTTTTTGTATTTAGGTAAGTATAAAGATTGTAAAATACGGAATGCAAAGAGCTCAAGACGGAATATTTATGCAATATTTACACGAAAACTCTTTTTAACACTCGACTCGACCTCTTGGCTTAATCATTTTGTATATTCGTTTTGTAATGAACTGTGCATTAACAGTTAAATGAGTAGCAACCAGAAATTCATACCGTAATTAAGGTTATTAAATATCATTTACTCTTACAATTGGTAAACAAAATTAGGCAATTAACGAACAACAGAGTCTATGTTGATGACAAAAGCAAGTTGCCAATCTGTTTCGATGCCTGTAAGCATGACAAAGAGCACGCAACTTTTATGGTGCTACAAGTTAAAAACTTGCATTTAAATCTTAAATGTACAAATATCTTTAAAGTATTATGGCAATATCATATTGGACATGGTTGACACCTATATTGATTGAGACAGAAAAAGTTAGAAAAGTTGAGCTTGAAACCATCAATAACGCTACGCTGAAATATTGTCAAGATACCTGTTGTTCGACACCCGGAAAACATGGCCCCATTCTTGTTTAAATAATAATTGAATATTAAATGGAAAATCTTAAGAAGAAAAAAGAGGCTCTTCTGAAAATGAAAAAGATTTTGTGGTTTCATAGAGGAAGTGGAAGTAAAAATAATCACCTTTGTTGTATTTCGTTGAAAGTGACTCGCTCGTTCCTTCGCAATAATAGGTACCTTAGTACCCGTATTTGCCTTATGTTTAGAAGACATATAAATTCGTCTATACGTCTACGGATCTACATATATTTATTTATAATTTATTTCTTCTTTAGGCTTAAAGATTGACTATGCCCAAGATATTTTTGTACGGGTACAAAATATGCATTTTATTCATTAATTGTGTATGTGTATGTTCTGTACTGTGTTCTTTTTGAGGTATGCAATACAGAGTATTTGTATTGTATTCAATTCTTTATGAGTAATACATAAAATTATTTGTGTTTCCTTACATAAAATTCGCACATTGTATTATAAGTAGGTATCTATACAAAACGTTTAAATAAATAAGATATAACTAAATATGAGTCAGTCCATAACAAAAGGGCCCTTATGGCACTTTCTAGTTTCGTAGATATCAGCGTTTTAGTAAAATACGGTAAAATCACATATTTTTTGTTTTTTGCATATTGATAAAGTATAAGACTAGATGTGTATTTCTAGCTTGGTTTCACACGTATTAGTTAAGTATTTCTACCTTTAAATTAGTTGTAAAGTTTAGTAAAAAAGGGCCCTTATGGCAGAGGTCAGATAATAATGATATAAAATAGGTTAATAACTTGTTCTAATTACTTCTAACCATTTTCTGTATTATTTATTTGCCTTTTCTGTTTACTGGATTCTAGTGGTACACGTTACAAATACCTATTTCTAGTCTCAAGTCAAGTAAGTTCTAGTCGTGCATGACCGTTGCAAAAATTTTTGTTTCTTATTACATTTCCTATTAATTGTATTTTTAGAGTTCCGTAGCCAAAATGGTGAAAACGGAACCCTTATAGTTTCATCATGTCTGCCCGTCCGTCCGTCCGTGCGTCCGTCCGTATGTCACAGCCGACTATAAGCTCTCTAATTATGAAAATATATGGTAGGAAAGTATTATTCTATGAATTGCTACATAATTGTAACGTGAAATTAAAAAAAAAGGTAGGGCCGCTCCCCCCCCCCCCCCACCCTCTAATTTCCAAATGTATGAAAATTCTGAACAAATGAGGTGGTGTACAGTCACCAGCATTAATATCTGCCAAAACAATGGTGGCATAAATATTCGACACAGCTCCATTTGTAGGGCCGTAAAGACGGGTCAAATATTTATGGCGCCTTTATTATAGCAGATATTGATGCTGGTGACTGTACATTAATAAATACTTAAGACGATTTTTGGTTTGATAAAAATACGGCTACTGGTTTTTGAGTAATTGCTGAAAAACTGTTTTGCCCAAACAAAAGGGCGTAAGTGCCGTCAGTTTACTATGAAGATACGACCTTTTTCGATTCGACGTATCGGATAGTGGGTTTAAATATGGACTAGTAGGTGTCGGTACGGAACCCTTTATTGTGCATGGTCCGATACGTACTTGGTCGGTTTTTTTTTAAATAGAGTTAAAAAATAATTTTTACTATGCGAAATTGCTTTTTCGTATAATTTAAAAATTACGCAAAATTCAAAAAAGTTGTAATGAAAAGATTTATTCAGAATTACGTTCTAATACAAGATTGCTACTTAGACTATGTAAATATTATTATTTACTTACATTTTTGGTTACATTCGTCCATAAGGGCCCTTTTCTCAATTGTATGGAAGTAAACCTTGATTTTCATGTAACTTTAATCGGTCATAAAATTGAAACTAATTGACATAGAAAAAAAAAAAAACCTGTGTAATGCTTGTCTAGACTTATTACAGGTAAGTATGGTATACTATACGGAAATTGTTAAATTTATTCGTGACGAGATAGAAAAAATATCATTTTCTATATTTATAAAAAAATATATATCACGTTAGGATTTTGTTTTTATTTTCCATTCGATGTGTTAAGTAAACTATTTTCTAGCATACACTATGACAAAGATCACAAAATACGAAATAATAATTCACCTATTACAAATTTCCTTACTTTTTTATGATCGGCGCCTTGCACTGATCAAAGGCCATTTTTTCTCAACGGGGTAGTGGAATTGAGAAATCTTTGATTGTTTCCTATAGAAGAGAACCTCAAGATTCAGGATCTACCATCATCTATGTAACTTCCCACGGGAACATACTTTAAATGAGTTTTAAACTTCTCTTAGTTATTTCTCAAAAGTGCATTTTTGGGTTGAGTAACTTTGACGATTTATTTAAAAAAAAGTATGGCACTTAGGGACATGGTGATCATTGTTTTTGGTAGCCTATGTATTGTAGATTATAGATCCGTGCGTAACTCAATACCGACCATAAAGGCCCCAGTGAGCTGGACGGTCACATATCATAGATAGACGTATTAATTTTTTGAATCAGTTTTGGAAGGCACCTAAATATAAACTAATTCGAGATGAAATCGCAAGGAATGTAAGGAGAGTGTACCTTATAAAATCCCAATGTTTTTGGAGCTATCGAGTCGAGACTCAGCTTCTGCAATGAACTGAATAAAGAGTAAGGTTATTCTAAAGCAACAAAGGATTGCTAAGCTTTTGATGTTTCGAACACTTTCAGTTCATTTAAGGCCTTTAGTTGTTATTAAATATGTTTTTGCTACAAGTTCAAGAGCTCACCCTACGTCCCAATCGCATTGTATATTCTAGTACTTTTGTATAAAAAAAATAAGTATCAGCGATTAAGGCGATATATCGATTGAAAGAGACACCCTTTGTTTTTCGCTCACGACAAAATGGGATGCAACCCTCTCCGAATGGCTTTTTAGACAAATCTCGTTAAATATCTGACTGTGTGCAGGTTTATTAAATTTCCTCTTGTCAGTACCTAGATGAGGTAAAATACCATCATTTATTAACTTAATCGTGCCTTTTAATAATGCGTTGTTTTAGTAGGCTGAGTAAAAAAAGGAAAATATAGACTCGACTTTGGATTTATTTTCTATCGAGAAAATTTTAAGCAATCATGTTTCGCTATTGTCAGCACCACAATCATATAGTCAAAAATCATATATCTGAAAATCAGCCCCTACTGTTTGCTCGTCTGGGCAGGACAGCGTTTCAAAGTCTCCAAATTTCTCAGTGTAGCGCCTTAAGAAAATAATTTGTAAAATATAAAATTTACTTCATTCTTCGGATGAATTCTTTTGTTGAAGAAAACATCAGATCGCATTCCAACAAAGTCTCCAGTTGACTGTTTTTAATTACGATGAAAAAAGTGGACTTGCTGTGAAACAAAAGGGACAGTGCCGGCGCTACGGCGGTGCTTCCTTCCGAACCGCTGCTCACGAATGAAAAGTGCTAAGCTAGCAGTATCTGGACACACATAAAATAAGTATACAGGATAAGTGTGTCTCTCTCTTTAAAGCTTCCAACCCAGACGGAAAACTAGACCTAGTGTGTCAAAACGGATTTCGGTCTCCTTATGACATAACCAGGACAAGGACAACCCTAGGAGGATGATGATATACAGGGCGTCCCAAGACTATGGGACATCAAGAGAAAGTACCTTAAATATCGCAGATAGGATATTTTGCTGAAAGAAGAAATTATTTTAATTCAAAAAACAATTTAAACTGCATTCATAGATTTTTAAATAATATGTACCTACATGCTTGAACCGGGACTCAAACGGGACACAAGAAAAAAAAATATCCTGTAGTTTTATCATACCGATCGAAAGGCTTCATCATAAGGATTATTTTTTGCTAAATAACATAGTGTCAGAAGTAAAAGGAAGACCATGAATTTTAACAACACATTTTTTTTCTCGTGTGGCGGGTTCGATTCCCGGTTCAACCATGTAATTATTTAAAAATCTATGAATGCAGTTTAAATTGTTTTTTAAATTAAAATAATGTCTTCTTTTAGTAAAATCTTCCATCTACAATATTCAAGGTACTTTCCCTTGATGTCCCATAGTCTTGGGACGCCCTGTATATCATCATCCTCCTAGGGTTGTCCTTGTCCTGGTTATGTTATAAGAAGACAGAGGTCCGTTTTGACACACTAGGTCTAGTTTTCCGTCTAGGTTGGAAGCTTTAAAGAGAGATACACACTTATATCTCATTCCACCGCAAAGCTGCGTCCTTGTCCTGCGCCATCGTGGCCCATTGTGGCTCGGGCGTAAGATTATTGTGAACCTATCGTGCGAGCGAGAACAGGCATTCCGGAATATTCTTGCGTGCGATAGAGACAGTCGTCGCCGTTGCCTAATTTCTCGCAGAAATAGTGCTTCGGGCGGCAAAGTTTTCCACCCCTTAAGCCTTTATCAAATGAGACAATATTAGCCTTGATCGATTCCTTACATCCTTAACTAGGTTTGTAAGTTTTGTTATTTTCGTAATTTTTTCTAGTTTATGAAATAATAGCAAAAAACCAGGACGAAGTTTTCGTGTCTAAAAATGTAAATCTTAAGGGTCCATGTTTTTAACTGTATGCAATATTTATAAAAAATCAAAACGTATAAACCTAGTATTTAATGATACTTACAACATTTACCAAAATCATGCAATTTGGTTCAGGTTTTGAGGGTGGAAAACTTTGCCGCTTTTTGTATGGAAAAAATTTGCTCCTCTTTAAATCTCTGGATTTGGGGGTTTTTACGAAAGCGACTGCCGCCTGACCTTGCAAGCCAGAGGGAAAATTAGATTACTAGACCTTGTTCGGATTAGACCGGTTTCCGCACGATGTTTCAAAGTTTCAAGCGCGATCCAGACGGTCGCCGAAAAGTCCCTTGCGACCTTGCGAGAAAATAAAAAAACAGGTCAAAAATTTTCATTCAAAAATATTTAATCTAAAAGTAGCGAATCGAATCGAAAGAATCGTAAGCGAATTATGACGTCATTTTTATGAATTACCAACGTTTGACAGCATTGCTCCTAGGAATGACGTCACACTTCCGCTTTATACTTTCTGGCGATTTTCTTGAAAACTAGCGAAGAAAAACATATAAAAACTATTTTATTACCGAAATGGTTTTCGATTATAATTTTTGAAATGTAAGTCACTGTCATTTCTTGCTGGAAACAACTGTCTGCACGGTCAGTTCGGACCAAGGTCACCCAGTTCTGGGCCTTCTGAACCGAACAGATTCGGAATCGTCTGGCACGGGTGTTTGTATATTTTTTGTAACAGACACCGCAAAGTTATATTAAGTATACCTACGGCCTATGGAACTTGTTACTTTAGAGGAGTCATTGTAAGAGATGTATAAAACCAACAAAGGGTTGTGTTGATATAGAATAGAATAGAATAGAATAGAATAGAATATTTATTTAAAATTCTTATAACTAACGTTTACATCAGAATCGTCGTCAGTGTCGTCATCGTTTATGTCAGAATAATGTCGGAAAAGAACTTTTCGATTGGTATTATGGATGGAGTGCAGTACCCTTACCATGAGTTTGCAATGTTTGCATTACCGTACTCGCTAGCGACTGCGTAAACGATTTAGTATGGACAAAAGTACAGCGCCTCTGGCGGTTACGCATTAGAACTAAGAATCGCCATACTAAATCGTTTACGCAGTCGCTAGCGAGTACGGTAATGCAAACATTGCAAACTCATGGTAAGGGTACGGGTCTGCTGACAGATTATAGAAAGGTTTTCGGAAACGGTGGCACTAACAAAAAAGAAGAAATCCCTTACAAATACAAAAGACTTAAAGGCATAAGTTCGGCTTTGTACTATAATTTGTACCATAATCTTTTCTATTTTGTTTTTATTAATTTTTTTCTTAATGTGCAATAAAGTGTCATACAAAAGGAACGAGATTGTTAGTCGACTGAGTGTAATTAAATAAACATAATATTTTGAGTTAATTGGTGATTTTCTATTAATATGGTCGCTAGTGTTACGAATATTTTGTCACTGTGTTGACTGCTTAAGATACCTATGTCATCGCGATGTTGACATAGGTATCTTAAGCAGTTAACGCGATCACTGGCCGATGTAACGACGATGTCCTCAGTAATTTAGTAAACAATCAATAAATTCTTGCAAAATATGTTCCCAGCGCTGAACATCAATGCAATTAATTTACAGATAAGCAAACATGTGATAAGAGAATTGAACAACGCGTTCGTACAAATTATTTTCAATCTATACTTATACATATGTACTCTATAATAATATTTCGTAATAAAGTTGTAGGAACTTAATTGAAGTAAAGCATATTATATCGTTTTGTTTTTAGGGTTCCGTACCCGAAGGGTCAAAGCTGAACCCTATTGGTGACGCCCAGACGTCCGTCCGTCCGTCGTCTGTCACACAGGTTTTACAGCCAAACGGTTGGAGCTACAGGCTTCAAATTTTCACAGTATAAGCATCTTGTTGGCCCGAAACCATACAAATAGTCTAAACTTATTTTTTAAATGTTTTTAAGGGGGGCTCCCATACAGCTGAAGGGAAGCGCGAAATTTTTTTTATCCTACCCTATCGAGTGGGTTTTCGTTGTTTAGAGCTCATTGAGTAGATACTTACTATATTTTTAATTTAAAAAGAATAAATAAAGACAAAAAAACAAAGGAATGAGAAGCCACCAAAGTCAGCTTTTTTTACGAAATTTTGTTCCGAAGAATTTTTTAACTTCCCAAATACTAAACTAAACTAGAAATAACTAAACTTAGAATTTGGTAATAATAATGTTTGTTATTACGTATATTTTACCAACAAATACTAATTACATACTAATTATATTTGAATACGACGTGTAAATGTTTTTATGAATAAATGGATTATGATCTTATCTTATCTTATCTAGATGAGGGCCCTTGCGGATGCACTTCGACCCAATGGGATCTTTTGTGCAATTGCCCCCAATGGATTATGATTATGATTATGATTATTGATAAATTATCCTATAAAAACCAACTTAACTTTGAGGTCCGTTCGGAACCCGAAATGTGCGAAATCCGACTCGCACTTGGCCGGTTTTTGAACATATTAAAGAACTAGCGCATAATAGTATAGCTATGCGCCAAAACGTTGATGAATTATATTGTACAAAAATTCCTTGCAAATGGCCCTTTTTCTCACACATGTGCGTCAAGTGCAACGCGCATAACACTTCTCGTTACATATGACGTTAGCATACTACGCGGTACGGCGTAGCACTGTCACGTAATTTATTATGCACATCGATAAACCACCCTGTATACTTTCTGAGAAGGTACCTCGTACGTCAAAGTACGTCGAGAAATGTGAACAAATGCAACTCACGCGTCGCGTCTGGTGCGTTCATCCCAGAACTTCTCCCAGAACGTGGATCTGTTCTTTATACGCAGCACGCTGGTGCTGAGGGTCCGCGGCAGGGTCCCGCCACTACTGCTGCCGCTGACCCCTGTCGCCATGCTGTGCTCCGAGGCTGAGCTCTTCGTGATGAAAGACACGGCCCCGCCGCCCAGCCGCTCGGCTTGGGACTCAGAACGCTGCATGTCGCCACACTACTTACACATTACCTCACTGTCCAACGTCGATTCAATTAGCCTATCACACACCTCACTTCATCATTATATTATTAAGGTCGTCTCCTACGCTGTGACGTGTTATGTTACTCCATTACGCCACTTTCGCTGATAATCACGTATGCGAGACGAGACGAGACGCTACGTCAACTTTACGATGCGATACGAATGCGTTTATCTCTTATATTATAAACAAATAATTAATTTGCACTCGTTACTCTTTATAAACAAATTTTTACTCAGTAAGTAATGTCATGTACATCCTAAGTATACGATAATTGTATTAACAAAATTAGGCCTCATCCTTGGCACCAACAGTGGTCGACTCTCATGGACCGGTCCGGCGGACCAGTAAACGCTGAACGCCCTCGACACTGACACTTCAGCAGCACGTTGTTCATTTGAATTTATGCTTCAAAAACATGACATGGCAATCACTAGAGGAAAAACAACTGGGAAAAGCGCTGTAAGGTATGATAAGGGTCACATTGTCGAGTGGGGTTTAGCGGCACAACAGAACGTCGCGTGTCGTAGGGTTTAGAGATGGCGTGTCGCCGTCAGCCCGCGCGGACTATCAATGGAGTCGAGTTGGCTGTGCGAGTAGTGCGGCATGAGGCGCGCAGAGAGCGCGGGCTCTCGCTCGCTCTCCGCCCGGCGCTCGCCCGGCCGCGCCGAGCGCCAGCGACTCCGCCCGACGTTAAATTTGGCGCGGTTGGAAACCCGCGGTGGGTACCGGTAATCAATGCCGTACCCCAAAAACGATTGGTCGGATGTCAAACTTGTTTACCACATAACATCAGACTTCATGATTCCAATGTCTTAATTCGACGTACAGATCGAGGAACAAGAACATAATCATTGCCAAGTACGATTGATATGAGAACACGATAAAGTGACGTTAATTGTCTTTTAACAATAATACTGACGAACATCGCTTTGTCGTTGGCGTAAAGGTAATCAATCAAAACATTCGTCTTCAAAACAGACGTTTGTTTCAGTTTAATTCGGAGAATTTGAAATTTAATTTAATTACTGCTCTACCCAATTTTTTTTATAAAAATGGAGGGTTAGGTATATTCTATTAAATTTGATAGAAAATCTAATTGAGATTTAAGCTTATTGTGTGCCTTCTCAGGATGACTTGTTAGCCTTTTCAATAACTTTTTTTTTCCTTAGCCTATTTGGGTGTCCCACTGCTGGACAAAGGCAATAACTAAAACAAAATTTACTACATCTTAATTTAATACATACTTACATCCAAAATGAAATGAGTTGGTTGAATGGTTCAAAATGAAATAGATTGAAATGGAATTATGTAATAATTTTGACTTCTACAAAGGTTTCTTTAATTTGAGACACTAGTGACATACTACAAACCAATAATCAATTAATTTAACCATTAATGTATAATGTTATATTATAAAATGATCGCCAATATATTAAAGCAAAACTTCCGCCTAAAAGCGCACGGAGAAAATACGAATTCACGAACAGAATATTTAAAATATGAATTTTCACATTTTCAGTGCTTTTTAGAGCAAGCAAATTGTACCCAAGTTGCTCAAATTAGAAAATAAGAGCGCCGAGGGTCGTTGTCCTTGATCATTTCATGCAAATAAACCTACCTACCATTACTTAGAACAAATTAGAAGTCTCTCTTAGGTTTTTTTTTACGTGGTCGTTCCTGGGAGAAGGTGGAAAGGGAGTGTTTGGTAAACCTTTTGATTTTAAATTTAGATAAGTCTGCTAAGTAGATGATTTCTGGTATAATACAAATACTCTTCATTGCACACCTTGAAAAGAATACAGTACAGAGCATTAGGCTTAAAGTAGAGAGAGCTGAAAATATATTTCCGTTGAAATGATTTAATCACTGTCGTGTCGGTTCTGTGTATTCAGTTTCCTCCGAGGGTTAAAATCTTACTAAAGGGAACAAGATTTTTCATTATTATAAATGCGAAAGTTTTTATTATTAAAAATGTTTGTTACTCAATCATGCAAAAACGGCCGAAGGTGAAGGGGTATATCCTGGATTTATCAAAAAGGATACTTTTGATCACGAAAATCATTCCTCGAAGGGATGAAATAGGAAGTAAAGTATACGCGGAAGAAGTCGCGGCCACAAGCTAGTAAGTAATAAACAAGAAGTCATAGGTTTTACTAATACATATCCTTAATTAGTCTTCCAATTACTAAAAATTGCCTAATCACTGATTGCTTTACAAGTCGCATCATTGGTTGTTAGTCTGTTCCTACAGATCAGTAAAGTAAAAAAAACTGCGTTTCTAGAAAAGTAGAAGTTACAAAAACAAAGAGAATAAATGTGAAGCTCTAGTAGAAAAAAATGGATCGTTTCTATTTTTGCGCACGCTTGCCGATACTTGCAAAAAACCCACGTACATATCGGTTCACATTTTATCGATGCCTTTGGCGTATAAAAATCACATCCATTTTATTTTAAATTAAATAAAATTTTCAATATTCAATTTGCTAGATTTAGCACCGCTGGTACTTCAAAGCTTTTTACCAAAATAAAAAAATATCCGTGAATACCTATCTCGTAGCCACGGGCAAACATGAGGTGAAGCAAGCTCACCCAGAAGATGCATAATCACGCGTGCCTTAAAGAGGCAAGTTGTTAGATGCTTAGACTACTAGATGCATGCAGTATTTACTAAATCCCATCTAATTATTAAATCATCATTCATTTATCATTCTATTTACAAATTTACATGCAATTCATTAAAAATAGTAAAAACTGGCCATGTAGGTAACAAACACCAAATTGATTCAAACACATTTGTAAATACAACTACGATCAAAATAATACAAAATAATAAAGATTAGAATTGAGATTTTCGCTAGCGGACGCATCCGCTTGACAACATTTAAAGAATATAATATTATATTATATTATAGGTACACATAAAGTCAAATGGCAGTAAAAATATTTATCTGAAAACCCGTTAATAATGTACCCTTTCATAACAAGAGGCCGAAACGTGCCTAGTCCCGTTGAATATCTGGACTGGAGGGTCTTACTAAACGAATAAAGAGTTCAGAATCGACCCGTATTTAGGCCTTTGTACGTTTTTATTACACCCGACGTTAACTGAATAGCAGAAACTACCAACCGAGCGCCGTACAGTACCTAGGTACAAACTTCAGTACCCTTACCATGAGTTTGCAATGTTACAAGTAAGAATCGCCATACTAAATGATTCACGCAATAGTCGCTAGCGCGTACGGTAATGCAAACATTGCAAACTCATGGTAAGGGTACAGTTATATGGTGACATTGGAGAGTTTTAATGCAACGGCAAAAGGCTATTTGCTTGATCTTCCAAATATGCAAGAATATGGTTGTTCGAGAAAGATGGGAAATCACATACGTCAGCAAGCTCTGCTCAGCTGATACAAAAAATTGAGCAGATTTTTTTCAGAACTGCAAAATAAGTAAGTAAGCGTATGATAGGAGTACTTGTACCTTCGCTACAAGGATGTTCTGAAAAGACATGAAAAAATGCAAGTTGGAGCCTTCTCAATGGGAAAAGAAAGCAGCACGACGGCCCGAATGGCGACGACTCATCCATGGGCAGGTTAACGCTTTCGAACTAAACTGAGCGTCGTAACGAGCTCGATAAAAAAAGCGACGAGCTGAAGGCGCGTCCACCAGCAGCCATCTGTTAATGTAAGGCCTGAGTGGACGCTTGAGTCGGGCGTGCAGCGGGGCGTGCATGTTAAACAACTGAAACTCATACTGGTGTCCTGAGTCGCCGCTGCACAAATAGTATGCACACTCGCCCGCCCGCTGCTCCGAGCGTCCACTCAGGTCTTACACTTACAATTACGTCGGCGAGGTGTTGTTAACCTGCTCAAAATGCGCTCGTATCTTTATAAAAAATATCGGGTACCTACATAAGTCACCTAAACGCGCACCAAAGAATGGAAGAACAGCACTCCAGTAATGCCTAATACCTAACCAAAATCTAGAATACCTACACAGTCGCTGAGGCCAAAATCGGTCAGGAGCTCATCATTATCATGAACATGAAATGTAACAATACGAAAATAGACAATAGACCTCGAGGTTAATTATTTTACATACTGTTAACTACGTTAATTTTGTGTTTAACTAACGAACATGTTAACTAAAGCAAAGTAAAAACAACTAGTAGGAACAAACTAATCTCAGTTGACAATTTTAATATCCAACTTTAACTGCTGTACTAAAAATAGCTTGCGATTAATTAGTCATTTTAAACTATGGAGATATAGAATTATGAATAGGATCTATATCAAAGAGATGCTTGAATAACTGGGCACTCGTCTGAAAAAGGCATTAGGGGTTTTAGTGGCGTTTTAGAAAATTGACTCTTTGTAGATGATAACAAACTTCAAATGGACAGAAGTACTCTTAAAATTTTGTATATATTTTAAACATAAATGCTGTATAGCAAAAGTTATCAAACACGCAGTGTGGTTTATTAACAAATATGCAAATGTCCGTTCAATAGCATAATTATGATTAATGTTCGTAGGTACTTCTGAACCAAAAATTAAGCTGAAGTGTCCTTAAATTGTCTGGAACAGCGTTTTTGTTATTTTAGAATACAGTGCGACTTTATAAAAATAATATTATTTCTATTAAAGAATTACCGCATATAGCCGGTTTTATAAGGCACGTAAGGTAAAAAGGGGTTAGGTAGCCCTTATGTATCGTTGGATGTTTTCTTTATTACTTGAAAATTTTGGCTTTATACATTAAATCATTAAGTATTGATTAAGTAAGTCCCTATAATTATACGTATTATATGACGTCAAATGACACTTAACATGTATTGAAAATAATACTTCTCTTAAACAAAAACAGCAAACAACACTCTTCTAAAAAGAAGCATTTTTTGGGACAACACGCTAAGCCTTTTAAATAAAGAAAGACTACCTATAATAGCATGATACCTAGACTCACTAAGAAGTCGTGGGCGACGTATATTGTGTGTGAATATAATAAATAACTTAACCTTATCAGTTGTGTGGGTTGTCATGATTTTCTTTCAAAGAAAGTGATCACTATTCGTACGCACTTTATTAATAATTCTTTTATGGCAACGATTTTCATGTCAATCGCCATTAATACACACACATATATATTTGAATAGAGCGGAAAAGGTCTAATATCTTGAAACGATGGACGAATTTATTATGCCTGTAGTAATAAGCATAATTAATTTGAATTACTTAATAAATAGCATCGGTAAATATATAGCGATGGCGAAGAATAGAAAAAATTAACTGGACGGAAAACATCACAAGCGAAGTAGGGAGAAAGGGAAACTGTTAAAAGTTATAGAAAATAGGAGGGGGGAAATCATTGGTCATCGTATATACGATACCACGCTAATTAAAACTAACATCATAGAAGGTAAAATTGAAGGAAACCGAGGAAGGGAAAGACCGACGATAAGCTACATCAAACAAAATATAAAACAAAAATTATTCGCCATCACGTATAAAGAAATCAATGAGGCAGTCGTAGATACAGTCAGATGGAGAGATACACCGATAAGAGTTTAACTCTTACATTTGTAATTAGCATCGGTTTATATTCAATCAAGTAAAAAACAGGCTCACAATTTATAAACCCTGACGAAATGCATACAATATTGCCAACTCTACTGACTATAAAAATATTTATACTTACCTACCGGCGGTAAAAGGTGCTGCTGTAAATAGAAACCTAAATTGTATTCGATACAGCACTAGCGCTTCATGCATTTTGCACATGCATATATATAGACGCAGAAATTCTAAAATGCATTCCACGTTCTCGGCCGTCCATTCAATCGTCCAGTCAATATATGGAAATATAGCAATAACAGTGCCGCATATGTACACCGTGAGAGGATCATAAGGCGCGCCGCGGCGCTAATGTTTATTTGCACATTTGACAGCAAAATAAGGCCAACTAGGTAGTTTGACAAATTAAGGTGCTGTCAAAAATAAGGAAAATGGGTGAGGACCAAATTTTTGGCACGTAACGTAATTTAATACACCTACTTTTTAATTGATTCCGACTTTATTCCTTTGTGATAAGGTGGAATATTAACTTATCTGTTACTCCTGTTGACTAGCCATCTGTGAAATCTATCAGATTTTATAACCCTACATATAGACAAGGACAGCACAGTGAAACTTAAGCAACATTTTGTACGACCAACTGTGAGTTTAGTTCGTCTAAATTGGGTGTTCACTATTTACTGTTAGAGTAGACGAGCACAAAACAGTTCAAGGAGAAATAAAATTATACAAAACTTAGCATAACTAGTTAAATTTCCGTTTGTTTGTTTAATTAGAAATTGTGAGTGTCTGACATTGAAACTTAATTTTAATGCAACGAATTTAATTAAGAGCGTGCTTGAAATTTATACTAAACTCAGAAATTAATTAAGAAAATTGTATGGCCGGCCATGCCAATACTAATTCTGAAATGTTGCTCGCGCAGCGTCTTGTGAAAGTTCATGTTTATATGATTAATTAAATTTTTGTAGTTTGTTTATAATAAATATTTGGAGACAATTGCTAAATAATTACACCTAGTCCCAAACAAAGTTTTTGCTATGGGTACTAGACGATGATGTAGATAAATATAAGACATAAATATATGGAAAACATCCAAGACTCAGGAACAAATAGGTATAAGAGCTCATCGCACAAATAAATGCCCTGAACAAGAAGTGGGGCATGTCTTGGTGGACTTTTTTATAATGAAATATTGTTTAGGCACATATTTCAGGAGTGCAGACGAATTGAAATGAGGGTTTTTATAAATCCCCTATTACATAAATATGCCAGGATATATTACCGTCTGTGGTTATGGCATGTAACAGGAATGTCTGTGTCAATTATTTTGTTATGCATTGATAACTGTGCCAAGTGGCGGATGCACAACTTGAGCGCTGTCTGAGTAGTTAGCGAGAGCACTGGATGCACCGCCGTAGCTAGTGTAGCTCTACACGACTCTCGGCTGCTAAAAATAATTTAAGTTTCACGTGCCACGGGCCGCGTAGTGAATATCTCCTACGTGTGCTTCATTTGAGGGGTTACAGTTTTATTCTCACTGAAAATTGTGTACATTATTTTTAACGAGCTTACTTTCAACAAGTAGGTATTGTAAGAATAAGAATAATCAATATAAATAAATCTTAAATAGTATATTTATTTATTTATATAATCTTTATTGCACAAAAAAGAAATGTTAAAGTAAGTAGGTACAAAAGGCGGACTTAATGCCATGAGGCAAAATAAATGTCATGGGGTTTATTCTAAGTTTATAATGTGTATAACTTATCAAGGGCGGTAAATCAGAGATGGTCTCAGATCGCAATTGTTTGACGCCCGAGCCGAAGGCAAGGGCAATAAATATGCGATCTAAGGCTTTCTTTATTACCTCCTGTGGTAAGTACATAATTTAATGTCTCCCCCTGGCCAGGAAGTGGGATATTCCGCACTTGCCACTTTATGGCCAGCTGTGACATATAAACTATTTTTTTATTCATTGTCAATCAATATATTTACTAAAAATACTTAAGCAGTGAAAAACTATACCTACTATCTATAAGAACTATTAATAAGAAACCAAAATGATTGATATAAACCAGAACAAAAGAATAGGACCATACAAATACAAATGGAAGCATACCAAAAGCAACGTAAAATACAAACAAATCGCCAATTAAACAGCAAGCCAAGAAAACCGAGACAGTGATCAAGCAGGCGTGCTATGATGTGCGTAAGTAAGTATACATACGCTCTGTCCAGCTGCGCCGCCTCGGACTCCTTGAATCTGCAAGCAATTAAAAAATAAGGAAAAGAAAGAATGAACTAACGTCATCGCGTATTACGCCTATGCGTACGCTTGGCGGCACCAGGGACCTATACTGTGGGGTAGCTTTACACAAATCGGTGCCGGTGCTAGAATATAACGCCGTGACTTAGGCCCTGTGGGAGCAACTGTGACAATAGCATTGTGCGCGGTGCGACATCGACGGAACAATCAAATATTATCATATACCTACAAAATTATGTTGTTAGATTCAGTCAGTGCATGTTATGGCCAAAGGATGCGCTTCATTTGTTCGCTATTGTGATTAAGCTGGCAAGTGAAATGTTAGTAAGTATACAGGGGTTAGGTACATATATACGCCATATTGTTTGTATATTGCTTACTTTGCATCTTCGCCGTAAGGAGTCCTCGACATTCGAAGTGCCTTCGTATTCATTTTCATTCAGCCTTTGAGGTGTCTTTGTGGAGACGAGAGGTGGGTGAGTGTTATTTAGTAATGTTGTTGCGTTGTTCACAGACCGCGGGAATTAATAACTTGTTATGGTTTATGTCACGTGCAACTCGAGAGCTATTGTATTATTATATTTAAAGCGTTATAGAATAACTCAAATTAGTACTTAGGTAATAGGTGCTACAAAATATTATTTCCACACCCAATGTATACAGGCCATTTAAAGTAATTATATGTACATAAAAGAATTACGTTACGGCATAGATATTAAGTTATTGTGAAAACTGTGTGCTAGTGAATAACTCTAGTAATTTCAAAGAGTGATAAGTAGGTACTTTGAGGTGTGAAGCTCGTAACTTGATGTTGGATGAGATATTGTAAAACTTTTCAACGTGATTATATTTGAAAACTAACGACACTACTGACTAAAACTAAAATGACAACACTGAAATTATATCATTATATATGAATAAGTCGTTTTCCTACATTGCAATATTATAATGATATTGCAATGTAGGAAAACGACTCATTCATTAATTATTTCTTTTACGGTGTACGTATTTAAAGAAACAATTTTCATCACTCCCACTTACAATTCGAAAAGTATTTGTAATTTTCCTCTTTAGTTTGTTGTACGTTTGTACGCTCTTTGTATCTATTTTAAATCGTTGTATTGTAAAACAAAATGAGTAAATTGTATAAACAAGTGTTGTTTTTGACTTTTTTTGTTCTAAATTCAAACAAGGAAAAACAAATGCAACTCTGACTTCAAAATTGATCTTATTCTTTATACACCGAGGGCGCGAAGGCGCAAGAAGATGGAAAAGTGAAATCTTGAACACCTATCAACAATGGCAAAAATAAAATAAACTACGTAATTTACTTGTATTGGTTAGGTACATGGTTCAGGTGATGATATGGTTTTATGAATTTTTGCAATATTTTATCGTCGCAGGTAAGTTTGTTGTCAATTGGTTTACAAATTCAAGACAATTGTAGCAAACCGTAGCAAACTTTGACAGTTGTCTTGGACTCACGGAACTAGCCTTGTATACAGTCTCACTTAACAATAGTTTAGTTACAAGAGACAAAGTTGTATGTTGTAATACAGTCAAACGGTTTTGAATTTAAGGGAACTTTTCCAAACATTGATTATATTTGAAATAATTTGTACTGATTATTTGCAATGCCTAAGTCGTGGATCTACTGGCTTGGAAAGTAAATAGCAGATACTTGCGAATACAAAACAATTTTGCTATATGTGGTGTACCTATATGGAAGAAATACACATTATATTCTACAAATTATTTGCTCAATAATGTAGACTGGAAAGTAAAATTGAAGATGAAAAATATTATGACAATATTTATACCATTTTACATGCTCGAAAACTATGTATGTATGGTTTATCAAGCGGGGCAAGGGGCAAAGATGAGTCCGACGGTGAAGCGAGCCCATCTAGTCCCTAGGGAAAATATAAACATACATTTATGATTTACAAAAGATTTTAATTTGGCCAATCGAAATGCTTCAACATCTAATCCTAAATCACTAATCAATCACATCGAACGCAGGTCGGAAGTTTGGGTTCTTTATTGACTCTTAGTTCACTCTTTAAAAAACGTTTTTTTGGCATTAACCAAGCAGAATACAGCTATATTAATAGTGACCAATGAGGACGCAGCAATTCATTTCTCAAAACGTTCGGTGTTTCTAGTATTTCACAATTATCAAAAAATCAACGCTAAAAAGACGGTCAGTGGCATTGTTGGTCAGTGTATTTCGCCGTGGAATTTATTATACATTGTGAGTGTATAATTTTTGTTTATGCCTCCATAACTATTACCTCTTGAGTAATTTTGCTGAATACTTTTTGTAGACTGTTTGGATTGAATTCGTAAAGAGGTCGGCACGGAAACAAGTTTGTTTACAAAATTTTATATAAGGTCCAACAAAAAAATACTTAGTTAATTGATGGTTATGTTATTTTTTATGCATCTAGTGTTCTGACTTCTGATTAAATTTGCTCTGGAAGTATTCAAGCGGGGCGCTTTGCCTCTCGCCAAGTGGAGCAGAATTAGATTTATATTGAATACGAATGTGTTGAGATTTTTAGTATGTACCTACTACGAGAACATGCTTGTGAAATAGGTAAGCTTCATTCACTCATTCGTGGAATGCAGAGGGTTATTTAAAACGTGATCTTGCTCTTATTTGGAACAGCCGAGGTTTTTTGGGCCACTTTTAGACCCCCCCTCCCCCCTTGGTGATCTTTGGTGTGAGGTTTTGGACGACCCTTGAACTTGATAGTTGTCACCTCACCTGATAAATGACAATAGGGTGTTGACACCAAATAAGAAAATCAATAAGTTCGAATTTTCTAGAAAAATTATCATATGGCGAAAATAGTACTTAACTCAAAATAAGTCTTCAAAGCGTTACCTACGTGGGCCAATCCTGTTCTTTTTCCGTAAAACGCACTTTTGTATTGGAACGTTCGTCATTTACTGTCATAGCTCGTGGTCAGTGACGTCGTATACCTACGACGACACTGACCACCGACGCTCCGATCTACCGATCTGTGGCGCTTTGCCTGTTTAACCAGCAACAATACAGCAACAGCTTCGTAATTTTTGAGTTATTTGAATAGGAATTTTACAATTTGGCATATTTTTTTTGCTTTGTTTATTTTGGACTAGTCAAATTTTGAGTCAACAGCGTAATACGTATCATCGTCAACAAGTAATGATAGCACCCAGTGACTGACTTTGTTTCAAACATGCGGCTGTCATACGGCGGTCGAGCATTCGAATCCAGGCTCCTACCTAGTTTTGCGGAACTTATGTTCAGAATATCATTTGATGTTTACCGTTAGCTTTTCGGTGAAGGATAACATCCTAAGGAAAACCTGCATACATTACATCCTTTTATAACCTGACAATGGCTATAGGCTGGGCCCAATAAAGCGATAGGAGTGCGCGGTTGGAGAGAGGCCTGGGCTAAATCCAGGGGAAACCTCCGACCCGACCACGCGGCCGGCTAAGACACTGGAATACTCTAATTGCGCTCCAGTGAGATTAGTTGAGCGGCATCAGCCTAATCTGAGGTGTGAGTGGAATCGAGCTACTGAGAAAATTACATCCGCAAAGAAGTTAAAGGCTTACATGTATATGAAGCCTCAACTCTAACTGGGCCAGCGTGGTGTATCCGATCCCTCTCATTCGTTAGAGGAGGCCTGTGCCTCGCTGTGGGACGTATACCTACTCGTAAAGGATGGCGAAGATGAAGAATGTACGGTACTTATGTACATGTTGGCGATACGACGTCACAATATTTGAGTGCGCTGCGCGTGTTGATGAAATATGCCTTCGAAGTCTATGTTCCAGAAATGTTTTACAAGTAGGTAATTAGGTTTGCTTCTACACGCATGAAATGTCAGAATGAGCGTACCTACGCGACAAATATGAATATATGACTATGTAAATAAATTCATGTATTACGTTTCTGGAGTAGACACCTTGAAAATGTTAGAAATGCTTACTCACCTTTCGCTGGCTATCGAACTGTTTCTCGACATAGACTTGGGTGACATCTCGAAATCCGAGTCTGAGCGGTATAGGAAGGACTCCCGGCGTTGCGGCATGGCTTGGAGCACGAGGGCGGCAGAGGGGGAACCCCCCTCGAGCGGGGAGCGCGCGCCCCCCGCCGCCCCTCCGGCAGCACC
The DNA here is from genome assembly GCA_951800055.1 of Cenopis cana. Taxonomy (NCBI): domain Eukaryota; kingdom Metazoa; phylum Arthropoda; class Insecta; order Lepidoptera; family Tortricidae; genus Cenopis; species Cenopis cana. The sequence goes on along the minus strand of OX637479.1, from coordinate 14,367,357 downwards.
ATTTTCCACATCAAAGCTGAAACAATTGAATAGGCGAAATAAATCACGGGCACAAATTAAATTATCTGATGCGTTGCGAAATATTGTCAATATGGATTTTCCATCATTTTGTAGAATTACCTAACCATAAGAGCCGTCCTTCATGGCTGATAAAAGTAAAAGCGTTATATTATATGAAATGCTCTACTTCGTACTTTAGCTCTTCAATATATTATTGGCTCGTGAGTTTTTTTTATAGAATGTAACATTTATAGAATTTGTAAATACTGTAAATATGTGTATATATTATATCGTAACAGTTTAGAATAGATACCTTATAACTGTCATACTAAACAACACAATTAAACTACATTGATTGTCCAGTTCAACACATCAATGTTTAAACTGCTAAGTAAATCTTTACTAGATACTGTAGATATTGGCCTCAGTATACTACTGACTGTAATTATGATATGAAATATATTCTCTTGCGCACATCCGGTTCCAATCACGATATATCTAAGAATGGCGGTTATCACTATAGACTAATAGTCGCTTTATCGTGACATGTGCTGTCTTGTATCACTTGTATGACGTATTGAGATTAGATTGGAATCATATTGGTTGATGCGCTCTTACTTGCGTACAGTTACGCCCTTTCAAATATTTTATGTCTATATACTTTTGCACCAGCGAGCGTTTAAGTAGGTACTTGTCTTTTAGTTATCATGATCATGTTTTAATGTCTGAGGCTATATATGCCTATATAAGGCTATACAGGGTGTCCCAAGACTGATGGTACATCAAGGGAAAGTACCTTAAATATCGTAGATAGTATATTTTGTTGAAAGAAGACATTATTTTAATTTAAAAAACAATTTAAACTGCATTCATGGATTTTTAAATAATTTTTACATGATTGTACCGGGAATCGAACCCGCTACACAAAAAAAAATACCCTGTAGTTTTATCATACCGATCGAAACGAAAGGCGTCATCATAAGGATTATTTTTTGCTAAATAACATAGTGTCAGAAATAAAAGAAAGACCATGAATTTTAACAAAACATTTTTTTTTCTCGTGTAGCGGGTTCGATTCCCGGTTCAACCATGTTATTATTTAAAAATCTATGAATGCAGTTAAAATTGTTTTTGAAATTAAAATAATGTCTTCTTTTAGTAAAATCTTCCATCTACAATATTCAAGGTACTTTCCCTGGATGGTCCATAGTTTTAGGATGCCCTGTATATACACTAATGCCTCTCATTATGTACAGACAGGATCAAAAGTAGCGACACATATGAAGGCGTCAAAAGTCTTTATTACAAAGGAATAAGAACTTTTGACATTTTCATATGTCAAGCTACTTTTGATGCTGACTGTACCAGTTGCATAAACTACTATTTAATTTAATCCATAAAATGTAAAAAAAGCAACAGAATTTCGTTGTTATGTTAGAGAGCGAGAGTGGTCTACGTGATCCAGGGGTAAGCTAAGCACCTTGCTTCGGATTAGCCAAGATATAGGTTCGTGTCAAGCGATACGGTTTTTCTTTAGTGAATGGATTTCATTTTTCTGTTTTTTTTTTAATCTGGTGATTAGAATATTAGATTCCGTACTTCGTGGAAAAAATATTTTACGTGGGGCTTACTTATTGTTGCATTGCATTTAAGTTAAAATATTACAACACGAACTTGTTGTGTTAGGTAATGCTGATTAAGGCCGTGTATTACGACTTTTGAGTTTTTAAAAACCATCTGAGACATAGAATATAGTGTCTTAAAATCTAAAAAAAATATATGTGTTACATAAGGATATTGTCTAGTCAAAATCGCAGTCAGTTACATGACCTGATGAATTTCACTCGATAGAAAAAAATCGCGAAGTTACCCCTTTTAGGAATGTTTTTTCAATACTACGGCTATATTACTGATATTTAACATTTAATTTTTGCACTCAATTAAAGATCGTAAATAGTTATAGACATTTTCGCAGGCTTTGCTTTGATACAAATGACTGGCTTGATGACTATAGCTAAATATTTACAAAACTGCGCGCAGAGCTTGCGTAGAGAGCGGGATGGTTAATTGTAAACTCACGCATGTTAGAGCGGGACAGTTGCGTTGGGGATACCTCCCCTTAAATCCCAAAGCGATTTCAATTAAAATATTGTTAATGATATTAACCTCTCTTCTTTTGCTCTTTAATTATTATTAACATTGTTTTTCACGTTTACGAAAGAGGGGTACCCAACAATAATAATTATTCTTTACGCTAGCACCACAATTCGCCGTATTTGTGCAAATATTCGTGCTGCATCTTCTTCTTTAATATTAAAAAAGAAAGGGAGGCGAATACGCAACGAGAACACGCATAGCGAAGTGTAGTAGCGGCCTTACGTTGGGAAGGCAAATATTGTTTACACAATAGTATCTTCTAACGACATCTAGTTAGGACGGAGTAAACTACTAACTGAGCTAACCGCAAAGCCAGGCTGCGAACTTTCAGTGAAACTCGTTCAGCAACTTGTTTCGGCAGACAACGCTAGAGGTCTCTGATAAACCATACATGAATAGAAATAAAATATGCGCTATGGAGCGAAGGAATGCTTGTATATAGAGATGGGCGGCGGGTAAATACCCAAGGAAGATATCGGGTAAATACCCGGTATTTACCCAATCTTCCCGGTATTTACCCATTTCTACCCAAATTGCTGGGTATTTATTTTTTATATGTTTTTATTAATATATAGCATAAGCTTTCTTCATGCAAATCAATATAAATTAAAAATAATTGCTTTCTTTTGCATTATACAGCATGCCAGCAGTATATATACATATTATAAAGAAAATTTCTCGAAGATAATACCTCCAATGGCATAACAAATTCTTAAGAATATTATATTCCTACAATTATGATTTAAAAAAAACCGGCCAAGTGCGAGTTGGACTCGCGCACGAAGGGTTCCGTACCATTATCTATAAAAACGGCAAAGAAATCATGTTTGTTGTATGGGAGCTCTCTTAAATATTTATTTTATTTTGTTTTTTAGTATTTGTTGTTATAGCGGCAACAGAAATACATCATCTGTGAAAATTTCAACTGTGTAACTATCACGGTTTTGGAGATACAGCCTGGTGACAGACGGACGGACGGACAGACGGACAGCGGAGCCTTAGTAATGGGGTCCCGTTTTACCCTGTGTTTACGGAACCCTAAAAATAAAGAATAGAATAAATTTTGCATGAGACTGCATAATTTTAGATTTTAATAAATGAGGTTAGTCTGGAAAAGTACCTACTGAGCAATGGTTATGGTTAAAGGAAGGATAGTTAATATTATAAAATACCATTGGTAATTCTTATTCTTATAGTATAAAAAATTACAATTTTGTATTTGGTGTCAGTGCCACAATATAAACATATCACTGAATTCTTATCAGACGCTCGGTAATGTTAGTGTTTCCACCCTGCCTCATTTTTGGATCTTCCCATTGTAGTTTCCTGTAGTTCAAATTTATTGTTGATTCAAAATAATAATACAAAATTCTTCGGTAATGAAATTTTAATTTGCCTTGAATCAGTTTAAAGAAGTTTCTGTCGTAATGTTTTTTATTGACGTCTATTGTTAATATAAGTAAACACCTAAAACACTATTTGAGCGCTTTTTTAATAAAACTAATCATATTATAGATATATCAGGCCTAGTTCCAAACAAAACACCACTCGTTGCACTGCCAAAAAATAGCACGTGGCAAATAAACTTTACGCTAATTACTAATCACGTCAGGAGACTACACCGTACAACTGATAAGCATTAACTTTTTTACTCGTGTGACAACCTTTGACCTTATTGGCTGCTAACGTTACTCATTAGCCAATAGAATAGGAAAGGTAGCTTTTGTTACCTGGTTTATTGTTCTAATTATAGGGCCCGGACACATGTCCACGGTACGGCACCGGGCACCGTCTACGGTGCGACGTCACGGCGTCGTGCCGTGGCACGGTGCCGCGTACGACGCCGTGCCGTGGCACGGTGCCGCGTACGACGCCGTGTACGGTGCCGTGTACGGTGCATGTTGCCGTGTATGGTGCACCGGCGGACGGCTTGCTACCACGGATTGCTAGAATAAATGGTCGTAAATGTGGACACGCTGGACAAAAGCACCAGCTATGGACCTTACTAGACCCTGGAAAAAATATAGATGCTTCTGTCCAGCGTGTCCACATTTAGGACCATTTGTTCTAGCAATCCGTCGTAGCAAGCCGTCCGCCGGTGCACCATACACGGCAACGTGCACCGTACACGGCGCCGTACCCCGTACACGGTGTCGTACGCGGCACCGTGCCACGGCACGACGCCGTGCCGTTGCACCGTACACGGCACCGTACCCGACGCCGTGACGTCGCACCGTACACGACACTGTAGACGGTGCCCGGTTCCGTACCGTGGACATGTGTCCGGGTCCGTAGGCTTGAAATAAATAGTTACAGAACATGCAAACAGCTTTTTAACAACACATAAAACATGTAATTTCATCAACCAGAACTCGAGAAATTAACAGAAATATTATGTTATGATCGGCCGCCATATTTATTTATGACGTCTATCTCCACTTTCAATTTTTGAAACCAGTAGATTCATATTTTGGAGATAACAATTAACACGTAAATGCTTGTTTTAGGTGTACTTATGGAAGAGATTTCTACTGCTTTGTTAATTTTGGTCGATTTATTCCACACTATGATACTGAAACAAGTGTTTCCTATTTATAATAGCATCCATTATTCGTTATTATCTATAACTCCAAAGACATTTCCGTAAAAATAAACATAAAATGTGCAAATCATATCTACCCACCCATTTGGGTAGATATGGGTAAATACCGGGTAGATTGGAAAGATTCCGGGTATTTACCCGGTAAATACCCATGAGCGCCCATCTCTACTTGTATACAATATTCAACTTACCTATTATGATTGTACAGTAAATGAGAATAAACATCAACCGCGATTAGAAAATCCTGTTGCGTTATAATGTACCTACTTATAAGCTGATTTCATTGCATTTACTATAAGGTAAAAAAATGCGCTAAGCACTTATTCCAAGAACAACCAAAAATTACCTACAGTTGATACAAGCAAATTAAAATTTAAGTAGATGATATGGTGATAATGTAAATGAATTAACATTCATTAGCCTCATTAAAGTAGGTACACAAGCATATTTATTGTCTTTTGTTACAACACCGACGTTTTATTATGATTTCATTTGGCAATAAGTTTAATGTCAGATGTGCGACGTTGTTTTCTTCGACTTACATTAAACACAAATCTAATTCACATAGAAAGTTTGGTAAACGTTTAAATTACCTAGTGCTTCAGTTTTCATTCAATGCTTATATATAATATTTATAATAAACCAGTAGTGATTTAAACTGGAATCAGTTTTGTAATAATTGTCTTGAATTCACATTTCACACTGACACGTGAACCCGTGTGACCACTGGCTGGGCGATGGGCAACGAAACGACGCGATACATAGACAGATAGATAGAAACATTTATTCATTGCCACAGAACACAATATTACAGAAAAAAACATAGGTACACAAAAGCACACGTGTGTGTGCAGTGAAACGGACACTGGCTCAGCATTATGCTGAGGTGCGATAGCGATTTTCAAACAATTTGGGTGACTTGATGTACCTACGGAGATCGCTGTCGCATCTCTAATCGCTCTACCAGTGCGTTCGCGGTCTTATTAGCACGTGAAAAAAGTTAATACAAATACAAAACTGATTCAAACTCAATATTATTCTTGAATAAATGCTCCGAAGTAAGTACACATTAGGTACTAGCTACTTCACGTCTGAAACGACTATTGTTCTACGTAGCGTTTGCGCGATACTCTAAACAGGCTATATTACATTACACCTAATGACCATATTAATCTAAAGTAAATGCTATTCTGACAGCGAAGTGGAGTTGTGAAAACAATACTGTCATTATTTACCTTGTGCCGTAAACTCATAATTATGCTCGTAGGTATAGTGACAAGAATAACTCCTCGCTTCGTCATGCAACGATAGATGTAAACACGTTATTTTTCGATAGGTTGTATACAGGCTAGTTATGAAACGGATTCCTGAATAAAAATATGATTTTTACTCAGGAAACTGTTTATTTAGAAAACCCATAATATTTTTAACGACATTTCCAATGTTATCCCACACAATGGGGTATGCCAGAAAAACAATTTGAGTTACGACTTTACGTGTAGAGAAATTGCCTTAAATTAAGATTTTGGGCGTGGATGGAATGCCATCAGAACCGACAATGCGTTTAGAAACGCAAGGCAACACGTAAGGCATAACTCTATGCAATTATATATAACTTGTATCTAACTTGAACATAATTATTTGTAATTAGTTAACTCTGTATTTACTGTACAGTCGACGCCATGGATAGGTTTGCGCTTCTGCACCTTATTGCAATGGCATAGGATACAAATCGTTCACTGGATACAGAAGTGTAAATGTATCTATAGCATCGACCCTACTGGATCACACAGTCAAACTGTTCCGACAGTTTTGTGAGACCCCGTTAATTTTATGTTTTTATACCCTGATTATTAAATAAATAAATAATAATAATAAAAACAAATATTGGTAACAAATTCGTTACGATAACAAAGTTATGTGAGGGATGTGCTTTTATCGCTTCAATTGGTTATTAGTGCTTAGTGTTTTTGGTCCTTTTAAATAAAAATAAAAAAACTTTCTTATTTTAAAATGTATCGTAGGTATTATAAATAAGAACCATTTTTTTGAGAAAATGGCCTGGTATGGACATTGATACATATAGTTGTATAATCATGCCAAATTACTTAAGTACAGCTTTTTACTGCTTACGGTTACTGAGCTAAGCTAAGCCGCGGACGGATGCACATGGCAAACATATAAGGGTTCCTTGTTTACTACGTAATTTACGGATTAAAATACGGAAATAAAAGCAATAGAACCGAAAAAAAAGATTTATTATTGTTTAAAAAAGGAACCATGTAAAATATATATTTACCCTCGCTTAATTTTTCTTAGACGTTATACTTTTAAATCCTTAAGTATAATAAACTTTCTCGTATATTGTACGGGACATAAGTAGTTATCTAATGTGCCTATGTGTCTATATTAAAGTCGCAAAAAAGCAACAAAGAGAATAAAGAAATATACTCTTCTCTGATCCAGTTTTATAGAGTCAATAGCTACAAGTTTGAAATTCAATATGCAATAAAACAAGTACAGCTGAATACCGAGGAATCTTATACGGGACTTTTGAATAGTCACATTGGTATTTATCGTATGACTGAACTGAAAAGTTATTTTGGCATAAAAACATATTTAAGTATAGTACCAAATGCGCGGTTTGTTCTCGTTATTGTTTAATGATTTCCAGTTAATATTGTATGCTGTTTAACAATTATTTTAAAGGTCGGATTGTGTTACAATTCATTTTTGTCACGAAATGAACAATAAACTAAAAGCTATGCGTTCAAGTTAAATTTCTGTACAAAGTTCTTTGTAGATGGTAATGAAAAAATTAGAGAAATTTAACCTAAACATAGTTATCAAAAATAATAAACCGCTACCTGTGAGTAACGTAATGTAGTTACTTACTTCAAATTATTCGTGAAAATTTGTGGCTAAGCAACCCACGGCTACTTTCTACCGCCGCACAGCTCGCCGTCGGCAGCGCATTCATCCTTACGCACTAAAACCTACATGGTTGTATAAGGTACGGTTTCAGAGGAACTTCCTCCTGCGAAAGCTCCGGCTGTGAAAAGAACTCCCTGCAGAGCTTTTCCCGAGAGACTTCAGCTTCACCATGCCGTACGCTTGTTTGCCACCGACGTGGTACAAAAAAGTATCAGATATAAATATTTTTAACTTAGAATGTGTGTGAATGTGTTAGATAATTTAATTACTTACCTACAAAAACGCAACTTCAGAAAAGAACCGCTAAGAACCTCGTAATAAAAAATACATTTTATTTTAGTCATATGGCTGTTGACCACCAAGGTTCGTTCTTATTTTTCATTAATAATATGACGACGGATAATTTTAATTGAAAATGTAAACTTTAGTCACCTTTCATCATCATACCTTGAAGTGATTTCGAATATATAAATTTTCCTAAATTACGCCTGCCTTTGTCTTCGAGTGGTTGAACTTTGAAATTGGATATGCAATAAAACACAGATTCGGTTCGGTCAGCAAGTGTCGCATTACTAATGGTGGGTTCTCGTCAACTGCGTTCAAGTGGAAAATGTAATGTTCAAACTCGCGGAATGCGACCCGAGCAGGGCTTTGCGAGTCCTTTGACATGTCACGACGGCGGCCACATCCGATGGGCATGCCTTTTGGGCCTTTGCAACTATTTTACGATGATAAAAACGACTCGGATTATTTCACGCGTCGAATGACAAAATGGTGATAAGTCAAGATTGGTAGCCTCTAGACGTCGCTAGTCTAGAGACGATGGCGACGATATCGTGTGTCTAACATGTTGTTACGTTGATGTACGACGTTAAGTTAGGTTTACTGATGATGATATTCGACGTTAACCCTTTGACCGCCAAGAACCTATAAAGTGGTTGTGTGTCGTCGTGCCCACCACGCCAACAACCACTTAAAAGGTCGGAGTGAAGGTGTACTTTGATCATGAATAAAATAATTTATGAACTGTTTGAATTTGTTTTTATTGGTTTAGACATTACACCAAAAAACAGTGCTTGGCTTGCTGGGCACGACGACACACTATCGCTTTGGCGGTCAAAGGGTTAAAGACGTGAGTGACCCGTTTATTATATTTCAATATGTCTGAGACTTACGGGTGTTTTCTATTTAAAATTACCTAATATACCGATTTATTAATTTAATCTTTATTGCTCAAAAAAATCTTAACGTACAAAAGATGAAGTTAATGCCATGAGGCATTCTCTACCATTCAACCTCCAGGCTAAGCAGAAAGATTGATTTAATAAAATTATGCATTATTGAAAGAGAAAGAATTATTAGTTTTACTCGCTCTCACGCCCATGTGTCAATACAACTAATGGATCCAATATGCCCTAAAATTAATACTTTTGTTATTTGAAAATAGTCGTGATTGACATACATAAGATATTTATCTATTACTGCATTAAAAAGACATTGGTAGGGAGCCAAGTCTATTTAAACGTGGCAATCTAGACACATCGTAAATAATATGAAATTAGTTGCGTAGTTTAGCGAACCTTGATATGTCTGCATCTTAATCCATCCATAGTACAGTAACTTTATACATCAACAAAACAAAACATAACCTATTCTAATCTAATAACCCACTCCGAGTTAGTCCTGGTGCAAAATGTGCAAATGTGCCCAAAACGCTTGCAGCGTTGCCGCGTTGGACTGGAATGGACATCCTTTGCATCAAGAATGACCCGGAGCGGGGGTTAAGCCTCCTGCCCCGCATGCGTAAATGAAAACTACATTATAATATAAGCACCAGTGAAGGTCAAACGCGAAATTCCATTAGGTATACGTGGCAATAATACTACACGGTTTAATCTAATTACTTAATGTTGTTAACCCTACTATAATTTACTTGAATGTCCATGCTTACTAACTACCCTTTTCTGACATTTTAATCGCCAGCATAGGTAGGTCGTGACACCCCACCAAGGTTTACAAAATGATATAGGTACATTTTTTTTTCTATTTACATGATTATTACTTAATCACGTTACATTTATTACTTAATTGGTTTGGTATTGTAATGAAGTTGATTACTTGATTAGACTCAACTTGTTTGTGTAAAATGAAATATGAACGTAGGTACACCTCAATTTACAGAATACATCGAATATAAGCGTGACAAATAATACGTGGCCTACAGTATGAATAGGGTCTTGTCAAACAAAATTTACTTCTTTCCATCTTATTTCGCATTTTGTTTACTGAATGAAAGTCGCTAATTATTAACCACTATTCTATATGTTACACTTAGCTTAGTCATAACCCATTTTACCTTCATTTCATTTTATATGGCTTGCTCACTCGGATGTTAATGCCACCGGTATCCAGAGGTTTAAGTAAGATATACTATGGTAAAATTTCGGCGTAGTTAGACCACAGTGGACCGTTTCACGTGCAACCGTGCAAGTAACAATGTTACAAGTCTAAATAGGCAACTGGCCAAACTCAGTGCTGCTAGTTTAGACTGGTAACATAGTTACTCGTAAAACGGGCCCCGTCTGTTCTAAACGTTTGATTGAAATGATGACCTTAGTGTGCTGTTAAGCTAAATGTTCTGCGATACCTGCTAAACTTACAGGGGTGAAAAGGTACGCAAATAATGACATTTAATAGATTAAATATGAGCCATAACGTCTGGTAAACTACCTGCCAGTAGTCCGTCTCCTGGCGGACACCGGCGTTCTCCGCAGAGGGCGTCTGGAAGCGCCCCTAGCACTCCACCGACGCGGCGCTTCGCTCCACCTGAATAATCCCCCAGTCAGCACACCGCTCAAGCCATACCAGCCTCATGTTTACAATTATAAACATAACCAAAGCCAATGATACACAAAGAGATTTTGCCGAACGCGGTGAGAAAGGTCTTGTCACGTCCATGCAGTATGAAAGTGCCGCTATTGTGATGGTATAATAATATTAATAATTATTGCAGCTTTTTGGTTAGGTCGTTTGATGGTAAATGAGTTGTGAGGGCATGGATATACGAAATATCGTTTTGTTGTGTCGGGACAAAATGTCCCAATGTCCACCCATTTAGACATCTGAATTAAAAGGATCAAAAAAATATTGTTTTAGAATTATTTTTACATGGTTGAGAATTGACCTTCACTCAAGGCAAGGGTGTAAATTAGGCATGCTAATTCACAGAGAGTGAAAAGTTTCACGGTAAGTAAAGGATAGACTCGTTACTCTAATTGCATGAATACTTGGATGTCCCACCTATCACCAATCAAATCAAGGTCAGTAAATTCAATAACCTTGTGTATGGTCTAATATTATATTTTAAAAATAGTCACGAGTTTGTTAGAACGCCAGGCATGATCAATAATTGGAAGATCTTGTGACGCGTTAAAAGATGAATCACCCTGAACAATTTTCGCAGCCAAGATGCAGTGGGCGAAGAATAAAACAAACTTTAGTTAATAAATTTTACTAAAACGTGTATTCGAACTAAATTATGAGCACTTATGTCAACCTTTACGTTCCTAATTTTTCAGATTTGATTCAAATTTCAATGCCGATTGGTTTAGATTTCAGTCAGACGATTATTTCTTCCAAAAAGTCTTTCAGAACTTCCAAAAAGTCGTTCTAGACCCTACTTGCAAGTCAGATTCATACAAATACAAGATACTCAAGGAAAAACATTCCACCGATGACTTTTTACGAGACTTACGAGAATGACGAGTATTTCTATTTTCATCAACGCTTATTCTGCATGAACAATACGCATTTCACCAACTCGCATGCTCGTTTCAAGAGTGCAAATAGAATAGAAGTTGTTCCGTTTCATATCGTTCTTTGACCCCGGTATCGCGTAGTACCTACCACATATTATGTATCTAGACTGAATTTGAGCACGGGCGCACTAGAGTTGTCGGTATTCAAGATATTCGAGTGAAAAGAACCCGTCGCCGCTGCACCATCTCTGCTCCACGTTCGTTATTAATATCACTCAATTAATTTCTTTGTGTCCAATCCTTTGTCTAGTGATATAAACTACAGTGATTGAATTCCTTTGCAGTGATGTTTTAGGGTCCACTAGGAATGTTATTTGTAAATTGCTTGTATCTTAAATGCAAATTTATGAGTTCAATTTCTGTTTTATAGGCCAACAAAGCCTTACAATTCTGCAACGTTGTAAAGAATTATATAGCGTGTAATATTTTGAAAGCTTTCTCGCCTTATTTGAGTAGGTAACATTGTTTCGTTATTAAGTTACATCACCAATTTTGCGATGATATTGCGCTTCGTCTAAATAAATGCAGGGCATTGTCCCCTCCGTAGTAAAACAAAATTGTAAGCATTTCACCTGCCGTTAAAAGCAGGAAGCTCTAAACTTAATCTCACTTTGATGTTGCGTCTAAAACACAATTTCCTCCTGTCTGTAGTAAATAGGAGGCCCGATTCTTAATTTTACCTCCATGCTTTAAACTTGAAAATATCATTGGGTAGGTACTCTAGATACTAAGTTCCTTTGACATGTTATCAATTTACGGAATCTTGTATATAGCGATATGGTATATAAGCTTAGAAATTACTATAAACACTATTATTAATTATATCTATTTATTTCATGACCGCAGAGTTTTCTAAATAAAATAATTTTGAATGCTGATTGGTTTTTGGCCTGATTTAAAATTCCTTTCTAGCCCAGAATGAATAAAATAGTATTTCGTAAAATGGTAATTGGTATATATTAAACATGGTTTCGTTTTTTTTTTAAATATATTTTCACCTATAACTCTACTGAACCCTATCCACAAATATAATGATTAATTAATGTTATTTAATTCTACTCAGTCCTGCCGACAAATCTTATCTATGCCTACTTATTAATTTTGTATTTGATAACACACCGTTATCTACCTATCATTGTTTAAGTTTATGCAATTTCCCAATTCCATCTTGTATTCGATTTAGTTTCTGCGTGGTAGTTCATAAATATGTAGTTACATTACTCCACAATACATTTACTTGAGTGTCAATAAGAGTTTCATTTGTTGACTCATTGTTTGCAATAGCTCATACTTAAGTTATAATTTAGAACCGGATGAATTTCAAGAAAATAATAATTATTTATATCTAATTCATGTAATTTTTTCATTGCACAAATAACGATAGAAATTGTATGACTAATTTATATCATTAATTATATAAATCATTAATTTTAAAATGTATAAGCTCCTTTCCTGTGTACTTTATAAAAAATATCCAACCTTGAAATAAAATTATTTTTTATTAAAATTTAATCTTCATCTGGACGCTAGTTAAAACATCTATGTCATTATTATGTTTCACATTTATTTACTATTTGATAAACGTAATTTAATTCATTGTACAGGTTTACCTTTGGCTGTGTAGTGTAAAACAAAAATAAGACTGAAATAGTAGTAGTGACGCATGCCGTTAAGGACACTGTTATATTATAACAAACAATTACCATTTAGCTCTCAACAGATTAATTAGAGGAGTCAAAAGTCCAAGTAACTTCACGTGTATGCTATGAAGGTTAATTCTCAACCATGGGAGTTGATTAAGATAGACAATGTGATACCTAAGTAGTTGTTAAATACTTAAGAAACAAATCAACGGTGCAACTACAAGTGAAGGAAAGGACAATTAGCTCAGAACAGGAAATATGTAGTTTAATTTTAGATTCAATGGAGTAGCAATAAGATGTTTTACTTGCGACAAGAATATACATAGTTGTTTTTCAAGGTTTTTACTCATGAACCACATAGGGACCGACCTACCGGGGGACCAGGAGGTAAGTTGATGTTGTTGAATAGCTAAGAAACTTGGATTCGCATTATTATTCATACAGTGAATTCATATTCGATTATCGGTATTTATTATCATTCTCTTTCTTTATATAGGTGCAATGAAATTAATTAGTTTTAGAAATAGTTGTGCTTCGGTACAGCTATTGAGTTTTGATACTCCTGCTTTGAAAATAGTAATCGCAACGAGACGTGGACCTCTTAGAATAATCACTACTGCCGGTTTGGCTGGAGCTAGAGGTGGTGGTACTGAGCGTGGAGAGGTCGCTGGAGGCCCGCGCGGAGCGCAGCCGCGGCAGCACCGGGGCCTCGTCGGCCTCCGGCGTCGTCGCCGGCACTTCGCACGCCCAGCCCAGCGCACGAGCTGCTGACCACACCGCGAACACGAATGTCAGCATGGCGCTAACGCGCCACGCGCCCTACTCGCCCGCCCCCTGACCAAACCATCGGTCCCGGCTCACACAGACATCAATGTCAATCACTAACGTCACTCGCGTGAGTATCACGTGCGGCCGCCGGCCGGAGCGGCGTGCACGACCCGCGCGAACGCTCGACCACTACTGTATTGAAATCGTGCCGTTGCGTTGCCCAGCGACTTTAATGCACTAGCCACCAGTATCTATCGTCATATCGAAAAATATTTACGTGCCGGCGTTAATCGTGTTTATCTACACACTATTTCATTCACCATCGTTCTGACGTTCAAGTCTTTAGGTTATTATTAAATCACACGTCATCACGACAGGTCACTGTTGCACTTGGTAGAGGCTGGTCATATAGGTTACGCGTTGTTGATATCGGGTGTTTATGCGAGAAGGGAGCGGAGTGCGTGACGCTTGTTGACGTTGCGCGGCGCGGGGAACGTGAGCGGCGACGTCACCCGCGCCGCCACCGGCCGAAAGGGCACGTTCTATATTTGTAATAACCCACAGTCACATCACAAGATACCGATACTATTCTGTCATTTATCGCAAGTAAAACGCTATCACTTGTTGCACGCGCGTCTCGTACCGGGTCTGCCGCGGTCGCAACAAATCGATCACGCCGGTCGCACAGAGAAGCGAGCAAAGGTGTGCTTCGGTCGGGGAAATCGTGTCAACGTCATGTCGTACGGGAGCAGCACCACGGAACACCCTGCGACTGCCCGGCGGCCATGTTGGCACCGCCATTTTGCCGGGGGTCAAAAGGGGCGAGCCGCATGCGTACGGCGGCACGCAACCCTGTGTAGGAAACGACGCAAGTCGCGTACCCTGCGAACGGAAGCGCGCCTTACACTCAACACCCAAGGACTACTTTGACGCGCGCACCGAAGCACATCCGTTTGTAGGTCAGGAAAATTTCAGGGTATGCTCTGAAGCTTGCCGCGGATCATGGAACTGATTTCAGTTTCATAGATTTAGGTTAGAAAAGATAAGTACTTAATGGAACGCATGGAACTCAAAAAAAAAAAACAGTACAGCCTTTTTAATAGAAAGCAGACATATTGAAATATAATAAACACGGGTCACTCACGTCTTTATCGTCGAATATCGCTCGACATGTTGTATTGTCCCGAAACATGTCGAGCGAAGTGACATGAGCCTGGTGACAGACGGACAGCGGAGTCTTAGTAATAGGGTCCCGTTTTACCCTTTGGGTACGAAACCCTAAAAAGGTAGGCGTATCTTCGAACACTCAAGCAAGAAAGTTCCTTAAAAAAGGACACTTTTAGTATTATCTTAATTTTTGTTGGTATGAAAATGAGCCCGTGCGTCCAGAGACGGATTGTTTTTGTATGATAATCAGACACACGTTGGCGTACAAACTTGACCGGTGAATCCCCCTCACAGGAACCCTTTCATTCACAGTTGTCTCTATATTTACTTAATAATTTATCAAGGTCGGTCAACATGTCGGCCAACGTGTGTTGACTTGTAGAATGTCGAATTGCGAATTACTTTATTATTTTTTGCGAGGCCAAGCGGAGAGTTACTGCTTTCTCTTTTTAACTGTTAATTATTTTTATCAGTGTAATTTGAGATTGACCTACTTTTAAATGTGGTCATATTAAATTAAATATCAACATTTATGAGGCGCAGAGAAAGCACATGTCAGGTCTTTGTCTTCTGTTAGACACAATCTTTGGCTCGTCGCGTCTTTAATGTATATCTATAGGTACCTTGTTATTAAATAAATAAGTTTGTTTTATTGTTGCTACACACATAGGTATACGAACGCTTGTCAAAGAGTTAATTCTGGTATAGAAACAAATAAATTACATAGGTACCTAACACGATGTTGCATATTGCATTTAACATCATGAATTTCAATTCAACGACGATAACGAGTACCTAACGACACTTTTTACCTACTCGTTACTAAATCTTAATGAAATAGTTATAAATATAGATCTTGCAATCTTAAAGTTTTTTAGGGTTCCGTACCCAAAGGGTAAAACTGGACCCTGTTACTAAGACTCCGCTGTCCGTCTGTCACCAGGCTGTATCTCAAAAACCGTGATACTTAGACGGTTGAAATTTTCACACATGATGTATTTCTGTTGCCGCTATAAAAACAAATACAAAAAAGCAGCATAAAATAAATATTTAAGGGGCCCATACAACAAACGTGATTTTTTGTCGTTTTTAAAGATAATGGGACGGAACCCTTCGTGCGCGAGTCCGACTCGCACTTGGCCTGTTTTTATTCTTCACGTACCCAAAGTTAACTAAGCCTACCTATGAGGCTAGTTTGCAAATAAATCACGTGTGGCTGTGCGATCTAATAGCCGAGCCGTGAGCTGTTCTTAATTTTACCGCTTGCACTTTACCGGCCAGTCTATTCGTTCATGGTACAAATTTTGAATAGAAAACGTAAAACAAATGACATCAACTGTCAAACAGTGATGTTTAGAACAAAAGAAACAATTTGCATAAAATTTCAATTCGGAATTTGAAACGTCGGAAAATATTTGGCGCGTTTTTGCGATCCTACATTGTTTGAAGGTGAATGAGGTCCCGGTGAGGAGAGTTATTAGCGATTTTCCCGGTCCCTGGCGGTTTTTGTCAGTGGTTTTATTACAGGCTTTAATATCGGCTCAGGGGGCCTGCGCCAATTGATCCGGCGGATCGAGGAATACTTTACAGGCTTCTATTGTGCTCCGGTTGAAAAATAAACGGGCAGCGTTCAATGCTGATACTGTACTAGTCGGATTTAAATGTCACAATCAATAATTATTTTACTTTGCAAACGCTTTCAGTGTTATATAACTAAGTAGTTATTTATCTATTTAAACCAACACATCAACATATTGCAAAACACACACGTCTAGGTAAAGATGTAAATATGGTTTGTTGTAATTTCTACTAACCGCAATCACACTTAAGGTGGACGCTGTAAAGCGATACATAACTTGTTGAATCTACCTTTTCACACTGCCTTATTAACCGGTTGATAAGGTTCAAAATCTGATCAGTAGTATTAAACGTGACACAACTAAATTAGTACTATGCCTTTCACGCTCCGGCATCGGCAACACAATGCTCGTTACCTTGGCAGTTAATGGCCGTCTCCGTCCACCATATTATTATGGGCGATATACACGGTCAGCCAGCTTGTGCAATTGATGCCTATTGCCTGTGACAAGTCATGATAGAATCCTGGCTGGATAACCCTCCGGCAAGATGCGCGACCCGACTCATGCACGATTATAGGATAATTTATGATAAAAATATTTTCGGAGTATATTAGCGATTTTCCCGAATCCTTGTGTACGTTCAAAACTGTCAAGGCAAAATGCTGTCAAATGAACGCAAGCAAGAATCTACCTTACAGTCAGAGGTCTTAGTCGTTTTTTGCTTGCGTTCGTTTGACAGATTTTGGCTTTAGAGTGTTTTTGAAATACAATAGTTACACTGGCTCCGATATACAGGTACCCAACGGACCTCGATCGTGTACTGCTGTCTTTATCTGACTCCTCGTAATCTGACGGGGCGTCGGCCTCACCCGTGTGTGGTCACTGTTGTGGCCAAACATAATTAGTGTGGGGATTGCATGTAGATGCAATTACGCCTCCCTTTACGGTCAGTTTGCACTGTAATGAATAATGCTTTGATGCGTCTTTGTTGGACTAAAATTCGCATTAATTAATTATTATATATAATGTATGCGATGTATAATGGAAATAGACCAATCAAGCATCTAGTCGTGATTACATAATCGTCATCGTCGCGACAAACGATCGACTGAAACAAAAGAATTACGATTCATTATTAACGGGATATACCACTTATATTATTATATTTACTTGGTAAATAAACGTAATTATGTAAATGATCATGTGAGCTTGAAATCTTATATTGAAATAAAAGAAGCTAAGTAACGCATCATGCGTAATCGAATCACTATTGTAATCACCGAGTTTGTCTGTTTACAGTTTAGCTATTGGTGACCTGATATTCCTGAGAGTTTATTACGGTACGGAAAAAATAATAAATAATCAACGATTTCCGGCCATAAGCTTTTTTAAAAATCTGTTGGCGCCAGTATGACATTTGTCTGTTCTAATGTTTACAACAACTAGCTAGACACTTAATTGAGATGGAAAGGTTTTAATGGACGTGTTTATCTTACGAATACATACGATAGATCATGACACGATAGCTCATGAGATGGATTTGAGTAGAGTCTAAAGCCGATTCGATTTGAGAACAAAATGTGACGGCTTATTTTCATGTTTCTGTTTTTCAAAATTATACGTGTAGATATATGAAATAAAGCGACATCGTAAATTGTACCATTAATATGCCTGGATAGTATTTTGTATAAGATAAGTACTTCAATTCTTTTTACAATCTCATCTAACAATGTGTACGCTCGTTTCGCTCACACTAAATATATTTACTGTCGTTGAATTGTCGTTCGTTGCTCTGCTCAATACATAAATAATATTTGAAGGTGAGCTCAATGACACTTGCTATACCCTAATAGCCTTTAGTAGGTACAAACCGTAGGACATAATCAAAAGGACCAGAATGTCACGGCCGTAACGAGTATGTTAGCACGCAACGCTTATGGTGTTTTTATATATTCGAAGGCACATGTTCAGCGAGTTTGTACAAACGATATGGTGATAAGAGTCTGTCAAACCACCAGCCGCGTAGTGGGTACAGAGGTAAAAAATCAATTTGTCTGTTTCTTATGGTTCAAAATCATAACAAACATAAATCAGGTCCGTATTATTAATGGGGGTAAAGCACATGACGTAACTTTCAGTGCCACTTCGAGTAGGTAATTTTAAGAATAGGGAAAATATGATGTTGCAATCATATTATTGCCAGTCCCCAAATACGCTTAAATCCTATTCCTACAGTCGGCATTAACTCTTATGTTGTCCAAAGAAAGAAAGTTAATGATGCAATTGTACCCACTCACCACTTTAATCCGCTGGCGCGATGACGCTAAGAGGGTCCAGGTCCACTCTTAGATTTTAAGGCATTCACTACCGGCAACGCGGTATGTTCATACAATTATGTTCCTAGGGGCGTGGCCTGGTAGTGATTATGTTAAGGTATACTATACATCTACATTTGTAGATAGCATTATAAACACTGATCGTGACTCTGTGCAGCCTTCATTGATTACCTCAAAAGTGAAGAACACATGCTTATTATGCGTAAGCCGCCGCCTTAGCGAGGCTTTTACATTTAAAATATGTAGATAAGCGCTATTATTAGACCACGAACAGCTGCCAAGGGACGCAAGGTTTAGAGCCATTTTAGAGCTAAATTATGTAAGTACGTTAGTTTCTAGAGTGGCATCTCCGTTTGAGGAATCTTACTAAGCCGAGGAGTGTATGTACATATTATATGCGAGTATTATTTAAGTACGCCCAAGTTTGTTTAAAGATTGACGCGTCAGCTATGTCAAAATATGAAGCGGGAGCCATAAGATAATAAATACAAAATAGGAATATTTGAGCTAGCGTCTTGTAATCGAAAGTTTAATTTTTGTATGATACATAAATAAGCCACTAGAAAACTAAGTATCATTTCCAGTCAAAGCTTTGAAAAAGTTGAAGAGCTGCGTTTCAAGGAAAATAGTAATATGCATGAACCAAAGAATACATTTGGCACATAACATCTTTCAGAAATGGACGGAAAAGTGGAGAAACAAAGGCAGATTAAATCACTGAACGGACAAGGACTCGGTTGAGGAAATATTTGCTCGTCAAACAAGAGGGGTGTCATTTATACTCCAGTTATTAAGTATTATACCTACCTACTTATCTATCTATAGGAAACAAACTTTTGTACTTCTTCTCATTGATCATATCCTAAGAGTACAAGTCAAGGGTTGTTGAAATTTATTAAACCGCCCTGCGAATTAATTAGTCAGAAGTGCTGTGGGATATTCGTAATTAATTTAGGCAAGTTTAACGGAAATTATTCTCCGTAGAATTAATTTTCATACTTATATCGCTCGTCTCTCAGATTTACTAGTACTTACATCAGATTTCATACTTCAGACTAGTAGTTTGTGTATTGGGCGTTATCTGCCACTTGAAATACGTTTTCACTTTTCCAATTCTGATTTAATGATAATGACACACATAGGTCAGCAGAAAAATCATGTATACTCGAGAAGCTAGTCTAATCTTTAGCGCAGAAAAGAACCAACCAACCAGGATCCGTTAACTAGTGAAATCTCAGTAACCCAGATCACCTAACAGAAAATCAAGAAGTGAGGCAGTCGCGTGCAAAACGGTATAACGTAATGGAAAGTACCCCCTATTCTCGAGTGGTTAGCGTGACTTCGCGCCAAGTAGATAATCGTATCCTAATGGCGAACCAGCCTTGACCGGTAGCAATCTTGTTATCCCTGGTGCCCAAGACATCTTCGACGTGTAATCACTTCCCGTTAAGAGGAGAGGTAGGGCAAGCTCTCTCCATACAAACTTTGTGCAGGATTTTCTTCGTTTGTGTTTGCATTAAAGTTATGATTATTGGTCAGTATGCTTATTTTTCTGTTAGCTATTTCGTGATGTAATTTTTTTGTCAGTGATATTATTTTCAAATTTTTAAAAATTTAATTTTTTTGAAATATTTGAAAATTTCCACATCACTTTCTTCGCATATCTAATATTTACATTCAAAAAAATATTACATTCGTTAGTGCCAAAACCTACGAATAAAACGTGCACAGAGTTTGTATGGAGAATGCCTTGTCCACCCCTGCGCCTTAAGGTCCTTATGAGTTAAAAAACGCTGATGTATTTAGGCTATTTTTAGGGTTCCGTACCCAAAGGGTAAACGGGACCCTATTACTAAGACTCCGCTGTCCGTCTGTTTGTCTGTCTGTCCGTCTGTTACCAGGCTGTATCTCATGAACCGTAATAGTTAGTTGAAATTTTCACAGATGATGTATTTCTGTTGCCGCTATAACTGCAAATGCTAAAAAACAGAATAAAATTAATATTTTAGGGGGCTCCCATACAACGGACACGATTTTTTGCCGTTTTATGGATTAGATAGAGTCCGACTCGCACTTGGCCGGTTTTATATTTGTTATATTGACACATATATATCTTGACATTTTCTCAATGTTACTATCTATAACGGGCGTATTGAGTTGTGTGTGACCTAATAATAAAAAAAAGGGGTTTAAAATGAATATTTTGGATTTTTCATTCAGAAATATTTTTTCAAACATCACTCCAAATCGACCACTCTAAAGCTAAAAACTTTTTTTTTTTCGCTTAAATTCTACTACGCACAATATATATCAATATATATTAACAAGAATATTTAGCTGCTATAAATTTCCTTTTAAATTCATCGTATATACTACTAACCGTGATTTTTTTCACCTACTTAGTAGCCACCGTTTATCTGGCAGGGGTGGGGGACACTTGACCACAACAAATATTATTCAAAGCTTAATGTCACGCCAACCGATTCTTGAATCAAAAAATGCTTTTAGAAATCTTATAATATTTTTAAAGAGCTATCCAACGACGCCCCACACGATGGGGTTTAGAAAAAACATTGCACCACCACTTTACATGTAGGGGAGGTACCCTAAAAAAATGGATGTCCGATGGAAGAAGGGGGAAGGCGGTATGAGCTCATGGAGCTTCTGAGCACACTCACCGAAGTATAATTTGTAGAAGACGCACAGATATGCTACTTTGCTAATCTGCAGCTTATTTGCTAACACCGTACCCTCGCCAATGAGCTCTGCGGTCCACCGAGTCGAGTGCGGCAAGTTGGTACTTAGCCGAGCCATCCCAAAGGTGACTACAATACTCCATGCAAGGTCGGACTTGGGCTTTGTATAGGATGTCCCATAAAGGACGCAATATTTGAATTAATTAGAAAACACATTTTTTTTATTTACTGTATTTTTTTTGTTTAAATATTAACTACATAGGATAGGGTTTATGCATGAAATAGCACATCAGGCAAATACCCACCACGACTTTGCTGACACATACGAATTCTTTTGATGAAATTTTCCTTGACCAGTTTGCACAAATGTGGCTGAATTTCGCGAATGCAGCATTAAACCTCCACCTTGAATGGTGTTAAATCACATGACATAGGGGGTTAAATCTGCTACCGAAACGAATCAGTACACGAAGTTTGCGAGAATTCGTAGCCAAATTTTCATTGTTTTTTGTTGAAGAATAAAAATTATCTGGTATAGTGTGCTACATTTTTAAAAACCCTAAACTATCAGCTGTCAAATAGTATTTTTTTAGGGTTACCAGCACTAAAATGCAAAAATGGCGGCAAATTTAAATGTTGCGTCCTTTTTGGGACATCCTTTATAAAGAAAGAAGCTGCCCAGGCGTGAAATATCGCTTGATCTTATTCAGGATGCTCAACTTTTTGGCCGCTGTTCCGGCTTTGGACTCCTTACCTTACCTTATTATAAATAGCCAATAAAAATAAGCCGTATTACACTCAACCAGAATTGGTTATATTACATATTTATAACCACACCAAACAATTCAACTGTTTTTGTCTTTCTTTATACTTAACTACTCGTACAGCGAAACGCTATTACCTTTGAAGCATATAGGTTAATTGGAGAAAAGAATGAAGTTGAAGGAATAAGTGCAAATCTGTGTTTCCAGTCGCGCTTCAAGATTAAATGACTTCCGTTGGCGTAGCGATCAGCGGTTAAATTTATTATGAAGCTTACAGTAAAACGTCTTCCCTGTAAATTTCATCTGAACAACTTTTGTTTGTCAAGCAAAAGTCGGTCGTGCTCGTTTGCGTGCAATCGGTGTTCTTATCTAGTGCCGCGGCTGAGCGACTCATCGAGAGGGAGTTTCGAATTAAGGCTCCACTCCCTCATCTCGTCAGTTAAGAAATATCTCATGGGGAAAGAGCATTTATAAAATATATTTTCTGATTTCTTAATCCTCCTAATCCTGCCTGGAGCCAAAATTTTTCAATTTTTCCATTATTGATACAAAATTATATTTTCTGATATTGGATTTTCGTTATCTCTATAAAAGTAATTTTATTTAGGTATGTAAAAACTGCCATATTTAGTTAATTCAATGTCATTTTGAACAAAACAAAAACAAAATCCATTCCAAGTCCGTCTATATATTTTAACATTTCACCTCAGATTAAGTTCAAGTCTCTAAATATTTATGTGGAGTTGAATTAGACCTACAGGTTAAAATAAATTTGCGTTCAAAAAACTGTTAGCGAAACCAGAAATAAGCCTGAGCTGCCTACCTACTAAATACCTATACTTTACTTACCAACTATTAATATACAAATACATGAAGCCTAATAGATTTGTTTATGTATTTCATTCGGGCTAAAATTCATTATTTGTGTCTTATGTGTCAGTTGGCAGTTATAGACCACTGCTTGCTATTTGCAAAAAAATCAGGAATGAATTCTTGAAGCAACTATAGATTTGTTTCGCAAAATCTGAATTCATATGCTCAGCTCCCTGGCGGCAGCTGAGAAGTTTGTCTAAACTCTGATCTACGTAAATTATTCTTGAGTATACCACCTTTGGCACCCGCCGGGTAGGTACTTTTATGGAAAATCTATACTATTAAAATTTATGAAACGAAGTTACACGAATCTTGTGTTGACATGATACGACACGGCACCTCTTTTAGATTCAACATGTGCTAAAGACTTGTATACATTAGTGTTGAGATTCCCACCAATATTTATTTACAATTTACTCTTACTACTAAGTATTGCCAAATAATCTGAGAGAAGATTTTCCCGTTAAAAGGCTTTATGACGCTGTTATATATAGGATTTAATTTCTATACAAAAAGTTATTGCACTATACTTTGATCTATGTTTTTTTTTGTGTCTGTTGGCCACACCACATGAAAGAAGTGCAAGCATATCTTCACTCCAAATCAATCCTAACATTCTATCCGATTCTACCAAAGGTATCGATTTTCCGCTACCTACTTCATAAAAAAATATGCTTTATGGTTAACGGAGTTGCTCATTGTTTTATATTTATATGAAATACTTGTAAAACCTGAAATTATATAAGGTATTTATTATTTCTGTGGTTTAGGCTTCGTGATCTCATCATTTTCTTGTCTAGGTATGGCGTTATAAGCAAAAAGGAGGCATGTATGAAACAAGGTAAATCATGCGGAAAATTACACATTTTTTGATAGTGAGTCTTTGCGTGATCAGACTGCTAATGTAAGTACATTTTCCATTCTCTTACTTCTTCCACCTTCCTTCCTTACCCTTCCTATTAATATCTCAATTTTTATACTTATATTTTTTATTTGCTCAAAAAAGACCGATATTTTTTAAAACGTAAATAAATAGGCAGGTCTTTGATATATGATCAATGTATTCGTAATTTGGTCAACATCTGAATAAAGGTAACACAATATGTCAGTCATAAGGTTCTTTAGATAAATCGTTTATAAAAACAAGCTCATTACGTCGCTTTTGCTTAAAAAAGAATAAGTAGGTGAGTTTGCGCATTTTTTTCCATAATGTGGCGTTCTAATTTTATTAGAATTATTACGATTAATAACGGGATATTTACCATGTATATTTTTTGATTTTTTGAGCTTGAAATCTTATATCGTACAAATTTTTTCTCCGAACATTATAGCGAAGAAATGCTCCACAGAATATACAATTCAATTAGTCAATGTCGTAGTTAAATATTGAGTTGATGGGAGGTAAAATATCGCAGTTACTAAATAACTTACGCGTTTCGTTTTAGATATCAGTGTACGGTGTTCCTTTAGTCCTATTTGCGCTGCCTACTTGATGCCTAATTAAAAGTCTGCTAGTCTAGCTGTACCTAATGATTAGATTAGATCTGTAATTCTTATTTTCATCATCATCATCATCAATTTAAGAGTCAAGCTCTTGTCGGTGGAGCAATTTCCATGTGTCTCTTTCTTGAGCCTTTCGTTTGACCGCCTGATACGACACGACGTTTACTTTTTCCTTAAGTTGGTTCAGGTACGGTCTTCTCGGTCTCCCTCTCTTCCGCTTTCCTTTACCTTCCCTTCCACAATATGCTTTATGAATTCGTCGTGTCGTAACAGGTGCCCAAACATCTTTCCTCTTCTGTTCTCAATATAGTCTACAACAATCTTACTCTAATCGATTCTTATTCTACTCGCTGAAAAATAAATATCGAAAACATGGATCAGTTAATAATTTTTGCGGTGTAAATAGAGCTTAGGTATAACTTGAGTGAAACTTACAATCTAATTCGTCGGGCCTGGATGAGTTTCTTGCTGGACTCTTCTCAGCTAGGTTATTAGGTTTAGTGAACCAGCGATAAAACTCCCAGTAGCTCGATTCCACTAATACATCAGATTCGGTACAAGCCGCTCAACCAATCTCACTGGGGCGCAAACTCTTAGAGTATTCCAGTGTTTAAGTCACCCGTGAGGTCGTGTCGGCCCGACCTATAAAGCGACAGGATTTAAAAAAGGTAACGATTATATTACCGGGTGTGATGCGGGTGGTCCTCCTGACCGCTGCTGCGCTTTCTCTTGCGCTTGAAGCACCAGTCCTGGCCCATCGCATCACAGCCGGCACGCCGCGAGCCACCCGCGCCCAGCGCGCGCCGACCTCACTCGCACCGCACAACCATCACCTGTGACCTTGTCTTTATCAAAACTGGCAACGTCCTTTGAATCAAGTCTTCAACGCCACGGCACTGGCAGTCACAGAACTGGCTGGACCTTCGTTACTTAGACGACAAGAAAAATAAACTTGAACACACGGATTGGCAGTTAAGGCTGGTGCTAATGTTGAGTAAAAAAGTCTTTATTTCAAACTATCCGTAATAATGTGAACACACTGTTTTTAATCATTTAAAATTGTTGATCAATTGTTGTCGTTGTAGCCTGTTTAAATTTAAATTACAGTGTTACAAAAATGCAAATAGTTGACGATCATAACATAATGTAAAATTTTACCACCTAGTAGTGTCGAAAGAAAAGTATTCTCAAGATTCACGCATCTCTCATGCTAGCACTATAATGCCAAAAATGAAGTCCGAAGAAGTGTTTTTTTTTTTATTATTTCACAATTACTGATGCGCTTTGCTGGTCAGAATAAACCTTTAAACATAAACGCTTCAAGCGCTCATTTATGCAATTAAAGTTTAAAGTGTAAACTTTATTTTTAAGAAAACATTTCTCTCTATTCGTAAAAAGTGTCAAAAACCCTTTATTCTCAACCTGTGTTTTTAACTTTATAATTTATGTCAAAGTTTGAGTGGAGTTCTTCTTTTATTATTAGATAACTTTGTCCAGCTGCGTTCTCTTCTTAGTTTAAATTCGATGTCCCAGCACAAGTGTAACTTTTATAGTTTTTGCTTGTTACACAGTAATTTAAATAACTACAAATGAGTTTAAAATATAACTTCCTGTTTTTATCGAGTTTCTGAATAAACATTGAATGTGGATGTACAAATCTTACATTTAATAAGCTATTTTTTGATACGTCTTAGAACTTCTAAGACGTTAATGTTCTCATTACAACATTGTTTCTGCTGAAGCGTATGTAAATTAAATTCGGGTTTACAATTAAGGTGGAGGGAGGCAAAGCCACTTTTCATCTCGCGACGCGATTCCTGCCGCTTATTAAGGCTTCTTAAAGTACCAAAGCATTTTAATTAGACTTTTGGGCTGTATTTATTTAGCATCTATTAAGTAATTAGCTAGTAGATTTAATGCCTAGTAACTTTTTTGGATGAGTATTCATTTATCATATAACTGCTGTATATCATGATGCATCTTATCGTGTATTATGACACAGCACATAAAACACATTAAAGTCAAATATGCAAGCCTTCTTACGAAGAATGGCAAACTCCCGAGACCGAAATTGTGGAGAGACACGCTCATAATTCGACGGATAAAATTTTCTAAAACAGGAGCATAATTATTAATTTAATACTTTAGTACACGTACTCTACACAGTATTAGAACATGAAATCTTCTAAAACCATAATTTAAAATCAAAACTTCTAAAGTTTCTTGGATTCTAAAATGAAATTTATCTGAAATAAAATAATATTCCTCCTCTAATTATCTTCAAAATAAGCAATGAAAATACTGTAATAATATCCTATTTAAAGAGGTAAGGTAGCCCAGAAACCAAAGCGGTTTAATTAAACGAGGTACAAGACGGTTTTATACTATGCTGCGTGTATTTATGTAGTATAAACAGATAAGGAGGAAACAGATGTTGCAAATGTTATCATACTCGTATAAGGCAGTCACACTAATTCATCAAAACTTATTTAAAAATATATTTTATTTCTAATAGATATCAAACTGACTGATGAAGCTACATTAATAATTGCAGTATGAGAATTTCATAAGTTTTTTGTCTTTTCTATTTCGTGACAATCAGCCTTTAAAAAAACCTGAATATTCCATAGGCAATAGGCAGTTGTAAACATTTTGTAATAAGTGATATGTGCGTCTAAAGTTACTCAAATGAAGGAAATAATATAACGTAAAACAACATTTGCATCGGCGGATTTGGAAATCGGCAGTGTAGGTATAGTGCGCGCCATCCACGACGACGCGCCCCTCCACAGCGAATCTCATACTAATCTGTGCGCAGTTGTACGGCTTGGGCTGTGGAGGAGGGGCGCGCCTTCGTGGATGGCGCGCATTATACATCGCGGGCGCGTCGTAGATGCACTCAGTGACACACGCCTGGAGTGACAATTAACATGTAATGTAACTTTTAACCGTTAAGTTAAATATAAGTAGTTATAATGTGACTCACGAAAGCTTTAATTCAAACATTTGCATCGTCTGTTTTGTTTATTGTCTATCTTTAAGATTATACAACGGAATAGGTACGCAATATCGTGTGGAGTAAGTGGGGAATGTACAAAGAGGCAACTACATATAGCCGCCTAAAGTCTTCAAATGAGAACTGTAATCTTAATAAGATTATGACCTTATTTTAGAATTTCAGGTCGAGTAATTTCAATCACGCACTGTTTCTTATGAACATTTCCGTTTTGAAAAGTAATTCATAGCCAGATTTTTAATACATACCCAATATCGATACAAATAATCAAAACAAGCTACGGTAGCCCAGTGGTTCAAGCATGCGGCGGTCGTGGGTTCGAATCCCAGCTCGTACCAATGAGTTTTTCGGAACTTATGTACGGAATATCATTTGATATTTACCGTTAGCTTTTCGGTGAAGGAAAACATCGTGAGGAAACCTGCATACATCCGCAAAGAAATTCAAAGTTGTATGTGAAGTCCCCAACCCGCTCTGGGCCAGCGTGGGGACTACTGCCCAATCCCTCTCATCTATGAGAGGAGGCCTGTGCCCAGCAGTGGGACGTATATAGGCTGATGATGATGATGATGAATCTTACACAAATTAACCTAGTCCCAAACTAAGCAAAGCTTGTACAATGGGTAGTAATCGACGATAAACAGAGAGATGCCTTACAATTTTCGACATTGAGAGAGAAAAGAACATTTTGTATACAACAATAACATGTATTGTATGTACGTATAGCTATAGCATTCAAAGTTCAAAGCGGCTTGGGAATGAGTTTTCATTAAAAATCTCTTGAAAATGGTAATGATTACGAGTATAATGTCTACGTCAAATATCCATCCGGTGTTAATAAATCCAGCAGATAAAGGGTCCCTTGGCCCCGGTTCGTTAGCCAAGCAACGGAACGTAAAATATTTTACCCATTTCATTTTTCACCGAAATATATTTTTACGTCAATTAATATACTTAAGGTTTTTTATTTCGAAGCTTCGTCTGTACAAATGTTCGACCGCGCCTGGAGATCGATTTCATGTGTGTCAAAATATGACACTGAAATGGAAAAGGCGCCCTATTAAGTATATAACCCCATAGAATGGTAGAATGTAACCGCGAATCTTAAATAAAAATAAATAAATAAATAAATATTTGTGGACAATCTTACACAAATCAACCTAGTCCCAAACTAAGCAAAGCTTGTACTATGGGTACTAAGCGACGATATACATACTTATATAGATAAATAAATACTTAAATACATAGAAGACATCCAAGACCCAAGAACAAATATTCGTGCTCATCACACAAATAAACGCCCCGGCCGGGATTTGAACCCGGGACCTCCAGCTTCGTAGGCAGGGTCACTACCAACTAAGCTAAAGCGGTCTAATCTTGGGTCAATCGTAAGATTTTCTTTTCACTCGAACGGGCACAAAATAGTTGAGTGACACGAGGTAGTTTATTTCCGGTCCGTTGGCGATGTAAAGAGTTTCTAAGTGAATGTACTTGTCGATCCTTGTGGGAGATAACATTTTGTTATAATAATAGATTTTGTTGACGAGGGCTTTCAACCATGCAATACATGTAAAAATTATAGGCCTTAAAGGGTAACGAAACTTTCCTTTGCCTTTCAGTTATTTTGACTCATTCTTGTGAGTAATCGCAAGTGAAAGATACAATGACATTAATATACGGACTTGTGGTATGGCCATTCTTGTAATATCTTCTTCTTCTTCTTAGGGTGCTATATCCTAACGGATGTCAGCGATCATCATGCGAAAGTCTTCTCTGTTCTTCGCCGTCCTGGCGAGAGTGGCTACGTCAACAGTACCGGTCCAGTCCCTGATATTTTCAAACCACGATGTTTTAGGTTTTCCTCTGCCTCTTTTACCTTCTATTTTCCCCTCTATAATGTTTCTTATGATATCATATTTTTTGTTTCTGTAAATATGGCCTAGATATGCTGTTTTCTTTCTTTTTATGTTAATTACGAGTTCCATTTTCTTATTCACTTTGTTCAAAACTCTTTCATTGGATATTTTGTCTGTCCACGATATTTTTAATATTCGTCTGTCTGTATAACCACATCTCGAATGCATTTATTTTCTTAATTGTAGATTTGTTTAAAGTCCAAGCTTCCGCACCATACATCAGGATTGACAACACATAGCATTTCACTAATCTCCATCTCAGTTTTAGGTTTATATCTTGTAATATGGCATTCTTGTAATATGGTTACTATTTTTATTTAAATTTACAGTACGTATATCTTAGTGGGAACTGTTGATAGCGCCTCAACTCAATGCATGTTTATATGTAATCAAGGTTTTTAAATTGTTTTATGTATTCGTTGTAATTTTTTATGTAATTGTTCTCTGTTCGTTCTCCAAATAAATAAAGTAAAATAAAATGATTTTTAACTCGATACTTGTACCAAAATGGCACACAGCAAACTTGTGATTTCTGATTTCACAATTTTCACATAGGTACATAAGTGGTTAAGTTGCCAAATGTTCACCGTGACTCAAGCTGTCATCAACACATTCATTGCTGACGAGTGAGTGCTACGCGATCGTAGCCGACGATGGTTTTTCTGCTTTGTAGCGAAATCTGTCTACGAATGCGGAACCCGATATCGTGTCCTCGGCGCTGATTGTGTTAAAAGCAAGTGGAATGGTGTCCGTATAATACAGACCAACACAAATTATGGACCGTATTATAATATTCGAAGTCTGATTGCAGATGTGCCTCGGCTCTTTCCACTTGTATATAACGAATGAGTACGTGTGATTTTTTATTTTTATGTTCAGAGGATAAATTATTGATAAATAATTCACGCTCAGGGTTACAATCCTTGGCTTATGTGGCCGCTAAAGAGCCTAAAAGGATAAAATTAGTCGAAAGAATACTTACATGGATTCACAAAAAAAAGCTCAGAATTTTTGAAGATCTTGGTAAAAAGGCGCTCTCTTCAGAATTATATATTACCACAGCTAAAATTTGAGACAGGTGATGTTATACTCGTACCTGTGCTTATGCAAATATTTTTTTTAGCCAATAGGTATGTTTATTTAGCATTAACAATAAATGCACGTTCCAGTATTTGCAGATTAGTTCACGTATAATTATCAAATCATATTCGATTATATATTTCTTTCATCACAACCAGTATTGAACTCTCATTTAATTATAAAATGATATAAAAAATGGATTTGTGCAATAAAAAGTCGTAACTTACAAATCCCAGATGAATTAATTTTTAATTTAAATACTCAAGTCACAAATTAATACCCGTGTATCCTAGCAAAGGTAATTTCTCGGAATCTGTTTCGGTGTGTTATATATAACTTTTATAATTTTCATCTCATCAAACTTTTGCGGCGCTAAGCAACGGCAGGCAATTAAAGTCTCTCGCTTTTCGGTCTTGAATCAAAATTCGTATTCCGATTTTACGGTAAGTACCTACCGACCGATTATTTGTTGTAGTAAATTGGCTATGGTTTTAGGACATCCTCGTGCTGCCACAACGTAGTAGAAAAACCGAAAATTTCGATGAACTTTCTTTGTTATGAAAACATACAATTTTCATTTTGAAACATTTTTTCAATGGCAGGATAATTTGACAGAGAATTAGACTGAGACGCCACTACGCGGCGTTAAGATAACTTCACTAACTATAACATTCTCTCATATTAATGATCATAAAAATAAAGAGCACGTTTGAATATTTTTAAACCCTACATTGCATTCAGTTCCACATATAGCACATCCAAAAAATTAGTAAATTCCGCCAAGAATCAAGTATGTAACGACATCTGTTACTTATACGTTGAAGGATACTACAAACGCAAGGATTTTACTTATTTTGAACCGTTGCCACTAAGCGGCGGTATCCATTGATTTTAATATTGGATTGGATGTCCCAGTTACGGTACTCCAAGCACTGACGTTCATATGGCTAATAATAATAGTCATAATTATAATCGGCGACAAAAGCTTGCATTTATAAGTCTTATTGAAAAAGTCATAAGTTTCAATTTCGTCTAACCTATAAGCATTACTATTTATGGTTTTGTGGTGTTCACATATGGAGAATACGAGGATATAGCCAACCGACAATTCGACGTAAATTTAGATAAAAATATACAGCCGTCTCATTTCAGGAAGAGCCCAAACTTAGAGTGTTTTGAAAATTAATTTTAATTTTTAGGAAACCACGGGCGGGGCGCCAAAAGTAATAGTGTGGTATATTTTTGGAATGCGCTCATGAAGCCCTTTCATTTGATATGCAACTCGATAGGTTTTTGATAAGAAATAGTTTTTTTTTCGTACCTATAAGAAATTGATGACCTCACACCTGGAAAACGTCTAAAGTACTAAAGTCTGCTACTCGCCATTTCCGAAAAAAATCTCCATACGCGAACCTCTCTACAGGAAACTAGTCAGGTCCTAAACTATGGTGTTTATTATGTGGATCATAATGGTAATGTTATTTTTTTTACCTAGGAATTATTGATTGTTGATGTTTTATTATTTTTTATTTCCCTGGAATAATATTCAAACCTATTGAGGTTTGAACACATACAATTACAGCTGTCACATATAATTTTGTTTACGCAAATAAAAAAAAAAACATGTATTACAACAATGTTTGAAAAAAAAGTATAGTAATGTTTTATTCATCATCATCATCAGCCTATATATACGTCCCAATGCTGGCTGGGCACAGGCCTCCTCTCATAGATGAGAGGGATTGGTCAGTAGTCCCCACGCTGGCCCAGAGCGGCTAGGCTATGCGGAACATATTGGGAATGTTTAATTAATCGATTCAAATAGTTACATTTATTGATATGACAGTTCCCACTACAACACCATTATCGTACATTATTATTATTGGAAATGCTACCTCTATAGACCTAACCTAATTTTATATAACTATTCTGTTTTTGTGTCACCGTAACGTCACATATAGTTAGGTTGTTTTAGCCTAACGTATGTAAGTGTAAGAATTACAATAGTAAAATACTTGTTACGTACGATCACGTGTTATGTAAGTGGGTTTCTTTGGACTAACTCTTGCCCGATGCAATCAAATGGAACCCTAAAGATTTTAAGGCTCTACGCCAAGGATGGATTTCGCGCGTTTTTAGCCAAAGGCAGACATTTCGTTCTGCTTACGCACGCTCAAATGTATTCTCGTCTTGACTCGTAATAAGCCCAAGGGCAATGTAGAGGGAACAAAATTGGATGGAGTGATGAAACAAAACGTACGCCACTCGTACTACACAACAGAAAAATATTCATATTTTATTGACGTTACAAAGGAAGAGTAGTCTAGCATAAAGGAAATCCATAAAGATACCTATCAAGTTAAGTAGTATATAATATTAAGTAGTACTTTGTGAGAACCTCGCCCGCAAAAGGCTAGAGATGCTATACCTACTTATTAAACATGTATTCCTTAACGACGTATAATGCTATAACGGTGTACAACATGCGTCACTTATTGCGCTTCTTACTATACATATTTAAAGAAATGCTTCATAAGATTTAATGTTTTATGACTATTGCTGTATATCTCTAAAATCGAGACTGTGAGTGACTTCCTCTTAAGCTTAGATTATCGATATGTATTCTGAAAGTGTTGAGTATTAATGTGACATAAATGAACAATTAGTAATGTAGGTACGTATGCAATATATTATTATAAAAAAATCTATACTTACTCTCCATACTTAAAAGTAGTGCACTTTCCTTTCTTATTGGTTTTTGTTTTCGATACATTTTAATAAAATTGTATTCAAATAATTTAGTAGAAGGTGCAAATAGGTAATAATAATAACTACCAGTACGATGTTATTCAAGGAAGACCACAGTATTTAATGTTTTTTTAAATGAAATCCCCCTATTAAACCAAAAGGATAATACGTATACGTATCATAATAAACAAGACACTTGCTATATTGTAAAAGAAAAACACTGTTTTTTATCCGTTGTCTTTGTTGAATTCCAAGAAAAATGTGATAAAGATTGCGAGAAGAATGTGATTGTGAAAAATGTGATTTGTACTTTTTTTAATGTGCAATAAAGTTTAAATAAATAAATAAAGAAGGTACAACGAGTATAAAAAAATAGTATACTATATGTATACCTACAGTAAGTGACAAATCATAGGTGAGTTTTCACCGATTGGACGCTTTTATACTTTAGCGTGGTGCACGTCCACGATATTCTCTATGGTTTCATTCGTAAATAGACCATAGACTTACACTAATTATGAATGAAACCATACAGTATATCGTGGATGTGCACGTCAACGCTAAAGTATAAAAGCGACCATTCATTTAAGTTTGCTTTGCTTGCAAAATTAAAATAACGAGAGTAAAAATTATTCCTGTGAAATCAGGGAAGGATTAAATTATTGTCAATTGAAACTATAGATAAATTTGATGTACGTACCATAAATAGATGGTGGACATCCTAAAGAGTGCAAATAATATTGTATAAATATTTTTTCGAGGACAATGCCCTCTCTTTAACTTTTGCATACCACCGGCGGGATGCATCCTAGCTATAAAACGTGGTCGTTTGCGAAATGTTTAGGTTCATTGACCCTAACACCTGACCACGTTGTCATTCAACTGATGATGATGATATATATTCCCTTTTTTACAAACATTATACAAATATGTATATGTAAAATATGCAATAATATAATTTATGTCACACCTGGCCATAAAGTGGCCATTATCGCACGCTCCGCGCGCGAAAAAACCCACTTCCTGGCCAGGGGGTGACATAAAATTTTGTACTCACCACGGGCGATAATAAAGAAAGCCTCAGATCGCATATTTATCGCCCTTGCCTTCGGCTCGGGCGTAAAATACCTGCGATCTGAGACATTCTTTGTTTTATCGCCCTTGGTAAGTAATATACTATTATGTATGAAGTTTAACTTAAGCAGAATGCTGAAGTATAATTTGATAACGCCTTTGGCGATTATCCGTACAATACGCAACATAGTATATTCCTATAGAAAAGCTTTTATGTAATAAATACAGCCCAATTGAAATTAACAATATTATTGTAATATAACGGCGGTTCTTGTATACCAACATCCAACTGACGACCTAATTCAAATTAAGCATAAACAGCAGAAACAACGTTTCAAAACATACACGCCTTCACAATCAAGTTCATGACTTAATTCATCATATAGATATACGTTTAGGACATCCTATATTCGTTAGGATAGGTAAATTGTAACAATACTGTTTCGCGGCGTCACAGAACTGTCAAGTGTGAGCAGCGGACATGTCACGGCTGTATAGAACTGCTTTACATCGGCAGATCTTGTTGATAATTGGAGCGAAAGTCGCGCGAGGCACAGCGCGGTCGCGGGAAGCACTGATGGCGCCCGGGTCTGGCCGGTGACGTCAGAGCCCTGCCCGCGCATGCGTTGTCTCCATACTCCAAAACTCTCCACGAGGGCCCTCCATCTCGAGACCTCAACTTCGCTTTGGGACTTAATCGATTTTTGAGGTGCAGCTTGATGTTCAGGTGTATTCGATGCAGATCTGAGGTAGACAATGGAGGGCTATAGCGCTGTATGTGTTATGTACACCTATATACGAGTAGCTACTGGCGATGCAAGCGGGGCGTGAATGGAGTTCACGCGTTCAAGGACCTTAACGCCTTTACTTGATATATAATATACACAGTGTACAGTCAACCAATTTGATTTCCGGGCCATTTCGTACCTTGTCACAGCTTGTCACAGTGAATATCAATGTGAAAGCCGCTAGAGATCTCATATGACGACACATATGCGTCATGTATCTACGTACAATTTTCGCTACAGACCGGAAAAACACTGCTACGCGCTACGGCGTAGCATACGTAGCTTTTGCGGGTCGCGAATGGCTTAAGGTCGCCGTGACAAGGTCCAAAGTGGCCCAGAATTCAAATTGGTTGACCGTACGTAGTGTACATGTTGACTTTGTTAATGTTAGTTGTATCGCTTGTTGAGGTTATTTTAAAATATACTGAATATTATATTATTCATTTTATTTCATTTCTAACTACGAGTGCTACAGTCGTCGTCTTGACGCGTTGTGTTGTGATTAAATGAATGGGTTAAAAGGTTACAGATATTTATAACAGACGTTCAAACGGCGGTGCGATTACGGAACGTTTTCGACCGTTCGTAAGGTAGATCTAAATGGGTAGCATTTAACGAACCACCAAATTAGTTGCCGAATGATGCTCTAAAAATTACATTGATTACCAAAAATACTAGATTCGCACCAAATTTTCAACTCCTTTTAAATATAAAGTGCAACTCAAAGAAGTAACATGTCGATAACCTATTAAATTAAATTGTTACCAAATAAATTAGTCACTACCCAAAAATACTTAATGATCACCTAATTTCAAACACCAAATTTCATATAATTTACATCCAAATATTACAGGGCTCGTAATCCTATTAAAATTACTTACACCCAAATAATTCTTTCGATACCCAGAAATACTACATGATCACCAAATTTGACGCGGCAATTGTTTTTTAACGCCAGACGCGCAAAGCAGTTCCAATCTAGTCTAACCTCATTGCTAGCACACTGATGCGGTTTTCCATACGGTCCGTCTCGCTCGCACGTCGCACCGCGTGCGAGCAAGACAGCGCTAAATGATTTTATTTTATAGAAGCTTCAAAATTTCTGTAACATTAATGAGACACGTACATATAACATAATTTAATTTAATATATTTTCAACAGTGCTTTCCTTACTGGTCGCATACAGCTATTTGATCTCAGATGTTTTTGCTTCTACTCTATTCGCTGATAATCGTCAATTTGCCTAGGTAGTAGTATTTTTCTATGACATCTATTTTTTTTATTTCAAACTAGTGGACATTGGACAGTATTGACGGATCTCCGCTGTCGCGGAGCTCCTATTTTGAGTTGTTTTGGCCCTTCGGGCCGATGCAAAACTAACAGAACCTAAACCTACCTATACCTATTTCTACCTATTAACTTCCTTTAATTTTTTCATGAAAGTCTATCTAAATTAATAAAGTAAACTCATTTGAGGACCTTTATCCATTTTGATAACAACCTAACAAATAAATCAACAAAACTCATTTTCAAATAAAAGTTTTCAATCAAACGCGCTCACGTCAACGCATTAAAAAATTAATAATAAAACTTCTTGCAATTTGTAAACCATCAGCAATAGGTAGTTAGAATGAAACAGCAATAGGTACCTTTCACTCTAACGACATATCAACAGGTTTTATGCTTCAGATAATTCTTTGTATTTGATTGAGTGAGATAGCAGTATACGTGTTATTATTTCACACAGCCACTTTTTAAATTAATTTAGAATTTTACTTTCTAATTTATAACATTTTGGAAATGACTAAAATATTTATAGTGCTAAAAAAATTTAATTTGTAACTGTTTACTAAAATGTAGCATGCGATGTGTATATTTGGATGTAATTCTAACGAAAAAAGGTGCATGAGATTAGGTGGTAGTGTAGTGTTTTTGGTGGTACTTGACAATTTTTTTGATGCGATTATAAATTTATAGGAACGCAATAAGTAAAATAGGTGCAAGTGCTACAAAAATAGGTAGAATTTTTTTGGTGACTCGGAATTGCTGATCGATAAATTTTTTTGAGTGTTCAACCTTATTTTAGGGTTCGAAAATTTGATGATATCAAAAGTTATTTAGGTGATCATTTTATTTGTTCCCGATCTAAATGTCAAATCCCATACTAAAAATGACATTAAAATATGCCTATCGTACGTTCGAAAAGTTACGTGATTACCCCGCAGGTCTAAACCTATATTTATTTATTTGTACTTTTCGTCACCGGTTCCAACGGCCGTGGCCTCAGATGACTAACGTCGCAGAAAGTTGTATACGAAGATATGACTCGTACTCCACAAATCTTAAAAAATTTGTAAAAAATGTTCATTGTCCATTTTTTTTAATTTTTCTAAGATACGGCACTCAGTACCTACCTACTCACAGCGTCCGCGCACTAATCCCATGATTTCAGTTTCCGAATCACTGGACCCCAAGATGCCGATAAATTGAAACCGTCCTTCCTATTGAAGTTTTTGGGTGATTCTTGATTTCAATCACTTTGCGTACCATCCGCGGATAATGCGCGCTTGGTAAAGGTTTTGGGTTTAATGTACCTAATCCAGTAATTCGATCCAGTCGTTGATAGGTCTGTTGCAGATTTGTTTATTTGGCATTTTTTTGATTGAATAAAGGTAAACAAATACATACATACCGCGTAAGGCCTGTTAAATGTTAAATTTAATCATGCTTTATTTAAGAGATTATCTCTTCAAACATTTTTTTCGTCTTTTCAATGCCTTTTAATAGAAAGAGACTTCCGCTTGTAATTTGTAACTTGTAGCTTCGAGAATAATAATTAATTAAATATAGCATGATTCAAGTCTAGGTGAAACAATATTACTAAAGTAAAAAAAGTATTAATTATTAGATTGTGATATTGCTTTTGTTCTGCTTTGTAGATTGCATTTAAGTACATACTCGTAGTTGTCATACAATGTATTGTTTATGAAACAATACATTGTATGACAACTGTTTTATTTACTTATAAGAAACCGAAAAATCGAAATTTTCAAGTATCATATCTTTTTAATAATTTGATCATGTTTATTAATTTACTTTTTAAGTGGTAACGTGATGGTTTACTTTCCGTATATAGGGACATATATTGTTACTCAACATTCAATAGGGAATATGCAAACGAGTATAGGGAATACAAATGACGCATTAATGGCTATTACGTCATTAAATAAATGGAGCCTAATTGACGTCGCTATAAGGCCAAATATTACACAAATAAGGTATATATATATCTCACACAAATCGACCTAGTCCCAAACTAAACACCTGGTTGTACTTTATAAAATAATGCAAACTTATGTGAAAAATAGACACTTAAAACATACATAACTCAGGAAGAAAAATTCGTGTTGATCACGTGACAAATAAATGCCGTGACCGGGATTCGAATCTGGGACCTCCAGCTTCGTAGGCACGGTCACTACCTACTAGGCTAAAGTGGTCGACAAATACACATACACAATACATATTTGTATTTAATTATGGCGGTCTCTCATTTATATTTCGTAAACAGTATGTCATTCAGAATCGGGCCCCAGTAATGCTGTCATCATTCCAACGGAAATTTTTATTTTAAAAGATATACGTTCAAACAATGGTTCCATTAGGGTCCCGTGATAAAGCATCCAATAAAGCATTGTTTCAGTATCATGACGCCATTCGGTACACCTCATTAGTTACCTACTGAATATGTGTCATACGTGAAGCCAGGCTGTATTCTCTACACGAGCATGAAAGTGATAGACCTCTATTATACTAGTATCGCTAAAATTGGATTGAATTTTAATTTATGCCAAGATGGTGGAAAAGTCGTGGTGCCTTCGAACTAGCCACATAAGCGCTGAATAAGGCTTGTATTTTGTGTGCTTGTATTGTGCAATCAGTCGGTCCCTCAATGCTGAGGATCGTGACCGCTATGTCTCTGGCGGGGAGTGCAGATGGCTCCCCAGTGGTTCCGATGATGCGCTGCATGCAGCGCCTGGTGTTCTGGGAGTCCGGTGAATTTGGAGATCTGTTCAATCCACCTGGCTGGCGGTCTGCCACAAGCTCGTGACGCGCGATATATCCAAAAAATGCCAGTATACGTTGTTGGCAAACTGTCTAGAGGCGTGTGCGGATTTTTAATATATGTACATAGAAAACAACCAATACCACAGATTATATAATAGTTCTTCGAACAGATACGTATGTTCTAATAAAAAAGCTCATGCCTACCGTTTTAAATGCCTACTAAATTTAACAATGGAGCGACCTTGAACGCTCCGGTTATTGGCTGCACGCGCCGAGCAAGCGACGCTAGGGTTGTCACCACTTAGAAATAAACTTTAGTGTTGGTTCTCTGGGATTTTCCGATATCCTTCCAGTATCCGATCTGCATTTACATACATAGGTACAGGCATATCAACGCAGCAAGTTAAATAAGAGCTTTTCTAAAATTCAATGCCATGTATATAAAACGATAGGGGAAACCTCCGACACGACCACGCTGGCGGTTTAAGCACTGGAAATACATATTGTATATCCCTCACCCTGTCTATGGTTACGTTACGACATACGGCAGAAAGTACTTAAAACATATTACAAAACGAAACACTTTGTTTAGATAAGTACCTACCTAACTAGCTATAAGACGTAAGCACTAAAGTAGTCACCTGTCTTCTTTATTTATTTATAACTTGTATAACGTAACAACGTGTTTAACGTAATAATAGTATAATAACCCTGCCTTGCAGTCGGGTAAAAATAGCACTCCAAACTTGAATTAGTCACTAGGCTTTTCTTAGGCCGTACAATGCCACCGCAAAACTTGACTCGGAAATCATAGTATATAAACTATACTTAATACCAATTACTACCCAGGGATAAATATAAACATAAAATCAATACAGACAACTAAATTATTTGGATATAATAGCAGTTGCGGAGTAAACTTGCTAATTCTTTTGCATCGAAATAATTTTTGATTCGGTACAACTTTATTACGCGTGGCACCGTCCGGCCGTGAGCGCGTGTGCCAGCCAACTGACTGAGCATTACACGCGCGGATGGCGAGTAGTAGGCATCATTCTCGGTTCCCACGGCGCAGATACATACCACTGCCAATACTCAGA
Source organism: Cenopis cana (assembly GCA_951800055.1). Lineage (NCBI taxonomy): Eukaryota > Metazoa > Arthropoda > Insecta > Lepidoptera > Tortricidae > Cenopis > Cenopis cana. The sequence goes on along the minus strand of OX637479.1, from coordinate 14,326,726 downwards.
ATCGAATATTCGTGCTCATTACACAAATATTTGCTCCGATCAGGATTGGAACGCAAGACCGTCAGTTTTATAGGCAGATTTACTAACTACTATAGATCGACCGCTTAACCGAGACCGCGCGAAAGGGTAGCAGGAGGCAGGGACCCACCGCCTTACCCTTCCCTTTGACGTCTCCTCTCTTACCCCTGACCCGTCACAGGCGAGGACTTGTTAAGACGGTCGAATTAAAGCGGCAATTACCTACACTTCGTCGTTCACCTAATGCGGTCGCCGAATTCATCTTAAACTACTTAGGCCAACAAACGTCGTCTTTACACTACTCTGTCCGCCTACTACGGCGACTTGGCAGCTGTCGATCGCCGAATGCGGCCGACTAACGTGTTCTTTACACTTTTGCGGTCGCCGCATGCAGCATGCGGCGAACGACGAAGTGTAATTGCCGCTTTAATGTTGTCGCGCACATAAAGACTCGGCACATACCGGCGCCGCCTCACCTCGCCAGCTCGCCGTCAATCAGGCTTCAACCCAGCGCAAACACGGAACAGCAGCGCCGAGGTGTCCACTGGTTGGCAGGTTTTGTACGTTTGAAAAAGGCCGTGTTGCCCACGCGTCGTAAGCGCGGCGACCACGCGCGCTCCTCTTGCCGGCAGCGAGCTGCAAGCGCGGCGTTCACCCTTCGACGGCGAGCTATCCGCTGTTAGGTAGTGCCGTGCTAAGGCGACGCCGTTACGGAGTGGATAAGTGTGAGTTGTAGTATGAAGTTTCTAACAAAGAATACTGACCGGCGCGAGCTGGGGCGGCGCTGCGGTAGGGTGCATTTACGTCTGCGAAAACCTTAACGGGTACAAAACTCAGGGTCAGTTGTGCCGAATCATCCATAATCGTTCTTCGAATCGTTAAAATCTGATTGTATGGAAAGTTTGACAAGTTTCTATGGGATGACAGCTGCTGGTGCTATATTTGAAATCGATCGGCCTGGAATCGTAAGTTGGTTCAACCCACACTTATTTATAGAATGTTTACTTGTAATAAAATAAATATTATAACTTCTGTTAAAAGAAGTCTTTATAAACATCTTGAAAGCTCTTAATGCAGACATACTTGCAGCATTATTTCTTGTACAATGCTAAAATTAAAAAAAAAACTTAGCTAATGCTCATCCAAATAAAACTCAATAGTCACAACACAAGTAGTTAATAATTATTAACAGTCAACAAATCTGAGCTTTAGAGGTAGTATCATAAGGTCTACGAAATTTTCGTAGCAGTGAATCAACGCTACGAGTGGCCTACGTGCCTCTACGCGCGTAGCCCGGAGTGGATCACTGTGAAAATTACCAACATTGCATTGCGTAGCACAGTGGTGGCAATTTTCATAACTAAGCGGTAGCGAGATTTGCCTTTGCCGGTCTGACGTTAATTTATGAGTGTACATTTGCAGTATGCATTATTTCAGCTAAGCGTACATATTTTAAGTTTTATTAAAATCCTTAGGGAATATTTTATTTACATGTTAACAATAGGATATTTGCCACATTCAAGATTCATGACAACATCTATGCATCATGAATGTACGCGCGGTTTAGCTACATGGCGGATAAATGCTGCTACGCGCTACATTACGAGCGCCGGTGGGACTCGTATGGGGTTTTCCGGTATGTAGCGAAAACTGGGTACCTACAACTTACAGAGACGTCGGTAGGTTTTTGGTTTGTGCTACACGTGGCTAACAAACAAGAACAAGCTTACACTAGGGTAATACCTAAACGTCGTCTCCCGCTTTACCTTCACAATAAGTACTGGGACAATCCTTACAGGTAACCCTTTCAACTGCACAATGTCAAAGGACATCGCGACGTAAAGCTTAAATACGACTTAATTGAGTTACTTCACTAAAAATTCAGTTCTATTGATCTACCTATTTACACTGCGTATTGCTTAAGGCGCAGGGGTGGGCAAGGCATTCTCCATACAAACTCTGTGCACGTTTTATTCGTAGGTTTTGGCACTAACCAATGTAATATTTTTTTGGATGTAAATATTAGATATGCGAAGAAAGTGATGTGGAAATTTTCAAATATTTCACAAAAATGAAAAAAAAAAATATATCAATGAAAAAAGAATTACATCACGAAATAGCTAACAGAAAAATAAGCGTACTGACCAAAAATCATAACTTTAATGCAAACACAAACGAAAAAAATCCTGCAAAAAGTTTGTATGGAGAGAGCTTGCCCTACTCCTCCTCTTAATAGGCCATAGGAGTTCCAATGCTTCTGGAGTGTATTGGACACATAAATGCTACGTTTTGCTACTGTTTATCTTTATCTTATGCATATAGTGACGGCATTACCGCTGAGTGACTGTATGCCTCATTTTTATTAGATTCTAGACTCTTTTAAAGCCTGCATTCCAACGCAACTTCTCATCGAATGGCTTTTTAGTTCAATAACATTTTATGTCACACCTAGCCATAAAGTGGCTATTACCGCACGCTCCGCGCGCGAAAAAACCCACTTCCTGGCCAGGGGGTGACATACAATTTTGTACTTACCACGGGCTATAATAAAGAAAGCCTCAGATCGCATATTTATCGCCCTTGCCTTCGGCTCGGGCATAAAATACCTGCGATCTGTGACATTCTCTGTTTTATCGCCCTCGGTAAGTAATGTACTATTATTGTACCGTTTCCGTCTTCACGGCTACAAAAGTATTTGAAGTCAAGTTAAATCCAAGTGCATTGACCGAAAATCTGTTTTTAAACATATTACACTCACCGGCAGAAAATTTGGCAAAAAACTTTTCGTGATTTCAAAGTATAAATGAAATAAAAAATGAAAATGAAATATATATTTATTACATATACAGAATTTCAGAAACAAAATAGCAATGGTCCCACACTAGGCTAGGCCTGTCCCGTGGAAACCAAAACAAATACAGAGTAACAGGTCATGCGACTAGGAATGAAGAAAACACTAGGTAAAATAAAGTATTAAGAACACACTATAAAACTAAGGTAGGTATGAAAAGGTGTGCGTGACATTTGTGCATGTGTGAGTGTGTATATGTAAGTGTATGAGTGTGTGTGTGTGTGTGTGTGTGTATGTGTGTGAATGTAATAACAGATTGCTGATAGTTCCAAGATAGCAACAGGGCTAGAATTTTCTTTTTTGCCTCTAGGCAAGTACAATTTCTGAGATCAACAATTTTGGTCAAGGAGTTATAGATGTGCGGGAAAAGAAACATGTGAAAACGTAATGCAAACTTGGACTAATAAATTGAATAAATTAAATAATTTTTAATACATCAACATGTTTTTCTAATTTGGGCCAAATTTTCTGCCGGTGAGTATATTTCATCAGCATAAAATTATAAATTAACTTCTTAGTTTCCACGGTCAAATATGGGCGGGTAGTATCAGACACGCAGGGCGAGAGCGGGGTGTGTTCGGGGGGGCGGTGTAGGGTGCAGGTAAGCTCTGACGTCACACGCGTGACGCCAACGCCGGGGGCGGGGCACCGCGGCCGTCGACCGAATACTCTAAACAGGCAACTGAAATTCACACCACAATTTCACACGAAAAACAACCTTAGACACTAAATAATAAGTAGACTGAATTTTGCTGATATGCAAGTCGGGAAAGCGCTCGTATAGCAAAAGAAAAGTCAAGTAACTCTCAGTGTTATAGTAAGCTGGGAAATGTGGACCATCTCTCGGAACGATCGAAATTAAGAACAGCCAGCTGGGTTGTACTTAGTTACGAATTTGCGGAAAGTTTTGATAGCACATTGAACGAGAATGGTATGGTATAAGTTCACTGTTTAATTCAATGCTAGGTACTTTTAAACAGTGGACATACAAATTCAATGGCCAAGACTGTGTTGTGTTGTGTACTATACGTAAATTAAAAAAATACAAAAATAAAAAATTGAACCTCTAGCGAAGAACTACTATTAAAATCTGATTATGTAAATTTTATAGTCATATACAATCTAATGATAACGTATAGTTTGACACATCAGTTACATACACAATCACCAACATACTATGCTATTATATTTATCTTATCTTATCTTATCTTATCTTTAAGCAAGCAATTCTTGTATATTTCCGGGGACGAGCAATCGATCTAGCTAGGTCTAATGCCCGGGAAAACGCCGAGCAAAGCTCGGTCGCCCAGATATTTGTACTATTAAACGAGGTACATATTATATATATTTTTAAATTAAAAATGGGATTGATCTTGGCCAGCATCTAGCCAGGGGGCAAAGATGAGGCCGACGGGGAAGCGAGCTCACCCAGAAAATGCCTATTCACTCGTGCTTTAAAGAGGTCCAGGTTAAGTATATCATCATCAGCCTATATACGTCCCACTGCTGGGCACAGGCCTTCTCTCATAGATGAGGGGGATTGGGCAGTAGTCCCCACGCTGGCCCAGAGCGGGTTGGGGACTCATACAACTTTGAATTTCTTCGCGGATGTATGCAGGTTTCCTCACGATGTTTTCCTTCACTGAAAAGTTAACGGTAAATAGCAAATGATATTCCGTACATAAGTTCCGAGAAACTCATTGGTACGAGCTGGGATTCGAACCCACGACCGCCGCTTGACAGCCGCATGCTTGAACCACTGGGCTACCGTAGCTTTATGAACTCGGAAATACAGATGCCAGCAGAGGGATGTTGACACCAAATAAGAAAATCAATGAATCCGAATTTTCTCGAAAAAGGACCAAATTCTCTATCAAATAGTGAAAAAAGTAATCCAAAAGAATAAATAATTACATAATTATAAGTCTTCAAAGTTTTAGGAGGGGGCATTTTCTGTCCCTTTTCCGCAAAACGCCCCGTTGTATTGAACGATCGTCATTTACTATGGTGCTCGAGGTCAGTGACGTCACTGACCTGTAGCGTTTTCTCTCTCTAACTAAAAATATTCTAACGGTTGTAGTTTCGTTATTTTTTGAGATATTTGAATAGGATTTTCACTTTTTGGCATAGTTATATGTATTCTTTCGTATGGAGTATTAATAAATTTTGAGTCAACATCCCCTTGGTTCGAGTAAGAGGAATTTCAATTGGGGTTGTGGAGTACAAAAATAGCTAGCTCCCATTTCTAGGAAAAATCGTATAGGTACTCTGGATTTATGTCAAAAATGATAAATCATGAAGCTACGAGTAAGGATAGTTCAGGAGACCTAGTTACTTTAAATAATATTACATACATCACGTATTTTACTTTTAAAGATACTGTGTTGTGATGCTAATTCTGACCTTTAAGGAGGCGTAGGGCGGACGAAAAAAAATAGGTACAAGTAAGCAAAATTCGCATTACATCTTCCCGAACTTCCCATCTAACATAGAGGAGGGGAATTGAAGCATTTCGTTCCAACATTATTCCTTCGTCCCCTCTCTAAGGGTGCTAAAAGGAAGGTGTAATGTGTAATAACTTCTTAATCACCCCCTTTCAGACAACCTTAGGATTAAGTACTAATAATAAGAGCGTATAAGATAAAATTACGAGGTCAATAACGCGGTTTCAGTAGATAATTACAATCAACATGCTATTCAGGAAACCTTCAATTCTTATGATACGATTTTTTGTATTCAGCTCACTGCTGGAACTTATTCAATACATGCAGAGGTTCACAACGTTTTATATGTTAAATTATGTTAACCATATTTATTAGTTATTACTAACCAATAACAACTTATTGCAGTTTTTTTATGTTCGAGTATTTTTATTAATAAATAAAATAAATTGCCCTTAGGCCATTTTATAATGTCGCTATTCTATGTATGGGGGCCCATCTAGCAGAGAGCGAGTCACCGTCTGCCGGAAATAAAAATCTGAGACAGTTTTATTAGGCAGGCGTCCGTTGTCTCTGCCAATAGCCCAGCCATTAGTCCATCATATTCACCCAATAGCCCAGTTCATTCAGACTCCATCAATCAGCAATAGTTCCTATACACCCTGGCGGGTACTGTCTCTGTGTGCGTCCCATGACACGGGCAGGGAGAGCATCCGCTCGGTGTATCCCTTGCATTTCATTAAATTGTCAAAAGGGCCTCTACGTGTTGGCTATCTGATACTCGTTGGTACTTCGGCTCCGCGCACGCCCCCCAAAGGTCCGGGACACCATTGTCCCGTGAACGGGAAAGACAATAAAATAATAACCCGGTAACCCGGTTCATTTAGATTCCATTAACCAGCTACAGTCGCTATACACCCTGGCTCGTGCTGTCTCTGTGTGCGTCCCATGACACGGGCAGGAATAACATCCGACCGGTGTACCCTGCTCTGCTGTACCCCTTGCAGATTGTCAGAAGGGCCTCCACGTGTTGGCTATGTGGTACTCGTCGGTACTTCGGTACCTCGGTACTTCGCCTCCGCGCACGCCTCCCGAAAGTCCGGGACATCATTGTCCCGTGAGCGGAAAAGACATACAAGTGAAACTTTACTATAACCCGTGATGCAAACGATTTATTGATTTAACATGTGCTGTGTGTGTGTGCGCGTGTCTGTTTGGTGTCTGTGTCAATCTTTGCTCTCTAACTGATGGACCAATTGCTTAGACCAATTGGAGTGCATTTTTTTAATCGACACCTGTCTGTAGAGATGATTTTCAGTTATGGTTGTTATACATATATATTTTTTATTTACAAATGTACATTTCGCTTTAATATTTAGGCGACTTCCTGACTTGGCGGGGCGGGATCGATATGTGACATTTTCTTCTTTGACGTAAACTTACTGACGTCGCAAAGATTCTCACTTGACATAATACGCTATTTGACTAAAATTTTTTTATAATGCCAATCGAACCAGTTTTTAGAGACGATCAAATGTCTATATGGGACCAACAACATTTAGAGCACAATAAAGGGCTAAAATTAGGGACAAACCTAGCTCGACGCTAGCGGGTTTCAAAAAGGCTCCTACAAATTGGCCCTGGTAAATGACGTCATTTGCACTGCATTCGACCAACCGTTGTATGGGAAAATTAGTATTTTGCTGTTTTAGTCGTAAAATAATGCGTTTAGGTACATAGTTGCTGTACAATTTATATTTTATTTTTACATAGGCATTCTATTGATACCTTTTATTTGAATTTTGGACGGTAAAAAAAATTACATAATTTTCTGAGTTTTTGATGATTCATATCTTTTTATGATTTTGGTAAAATTTTATAATTTACGATTTATTGTGATATTTTGATGGATAACTATCCAAAAAGTGACACTGTTATAAATTTTAATATGTGTCAAATACCGTATACTGGCAGTATTACGTTTGCGCAGTAGTAATATCATGCGCAGAAGCGGCGCAGTACCGCCTTCGCATCGTCCCGCTACCGCGCATCCCGCGCCAGTCAGGAAGCACTCATTTAAATGTAGGGGCGTAGTAAAAAATAGTATCGCGTCGACTGACAGCTGACACTGACATTTGACACTTTTCTCATATCGTACTGCCTCCGCACCGACAAATCAGGAAGTCGCCTTAGATAACTACACTATGAAAAAATTTTGTCTCAGGTTCAGCGCCATCTCTGCGAATAAACGAGAATTTTGAAGCAGTGCCAACAACATGTAGGCTGACGGCTGACCGTGGCAACTCGTTTCAGTCTGAAACGCGGCGCCTTGGAGTTCCCGCGTAGCTCATAGATGGCGTTCATCACGAAGAGTTATTTACTTGTTTGCCAACAGAGGGCATGGGCTAAGTAAATACATCTCAGCTGTATTTTTTCATTTAAGTTACAATTCATTATTTTTTAGCGGTTTGCGGATGTAGGTACTACTCGTAAGTTTCTTTAGCATTTTTAATTGACACTGCATAACGTAACTTTCAGGTCAAAAACAGCTTAACCAGAACGTTCTCTACTATTCGTAGTGACCTATAACTCGGAAAATCGTTCAATATCGCCGCGGTTTACCGCTTTGCACACTCGCTATTCCATACAGAATTTTATGAACCTTAATTTTGAGTCATAACTCATAACATAAAAATTAAATGCTTTTAACTACCTGTATTTGTGTCTAGAGAGCAATTAAAGGGAACGTGTTGAAATTTAAAATTGGTCTTATTCAATGGGCGAAATTTAGGCCCCAATTTGCAATTCCATTTTCCTTTGAGTAAGACACAACACAGAACCCTTCTGGTAGCGGTAAAAACTCCAATATAATTAAATTGTCCGACAGATCGAGGTTGGAGTGGTGCGATTTAACCTTGTAACCTGATGACAGTTCCGAATTTAGAAATTCAAGGGCCGCTTTCTAGGTTTTAGCAATTTCAGTGAATTGAAATGATGAAAAAAGGCAGTAATATCACTAGCGGTCTGTCATAATTAAGTCTAACTAGTTGGTCCTGTAAGGCTTGCGTTACATATGTTTCACATCTGTAAGTCACTTTAGGTGCATGACAAAATTGTGCGAAAATTTATGCGTAGTTACCGACTAAGTACCTACTTACATAGATTGCAGTGTATGACTAAATGAGTTTAGTAGAATTAAGACTGATGGGATTTGAAGCACTAAATCCTAGAAATCCAGTATACCTATTGTCAATGAACGGTCGTTAAATAAAAATAAATTACAACTTTTTAAGCTCCCCTTCTTTTATCTGTCATCCTATAAATTGTTTGAAGAAGCGAGTTAAAAAGTTTGGTAAGTCTACTTTGCGCTCTGAATGCAAGTTGGGTTAATGTGGCCGTTAGATGATTGTTAGGAATGTAGTATATTTAACGAAAAGAACAGAGTAGTTTGCTTTAGGAGGATGTAAGTACTTTATTACACAATAGCATGTTAAAGCGTATATATATATATGTTTGTATGTATGTATGTAAGCACTTTGTTGTACACAAAATAGTTTAAAACAATATGCAATGTCACATCACAAGATCGAAGTACTATTGTCTCCATAAGGACACTCTAATGTAACTAACGAAGCGTTTTGCTTCCACTTTTATCGTGAGAACAGCCAAGTTGTGGAACTCCTTGCCGGATTCCTTGTTCCCTGTAAACTACAACCTTTCGGTATTCAAGGCGAGAGTGAATCGGTATTTGCTAGGTTAGCGCGTTCCATCCTAGACCGCAATATCGCTTACCATCAGGTGATTTTTGGTCAAGCGCAAACCTATCTTGAATAAAAAAAAGGAATCTCTTAAAAAAGATGCTTGAGAAATTTAGTGGAAGGTAGATAGATTGAGATAGGCAAAACAAATATTTAACAGTACCTTCTAATACCAACAATGTCTAATTTTCCCGCTGAACTGAAGTGTTATAGACGCCTGGGGGCCTACCGCGAACCGAAAACGAAATATCTGCCTCTGTTAAACTTGCATATTGGAGCGACAGAGAGGGAGATACTTCGTTTTTGGTTCCCGGTAGGCCCTGTTATCTATCGCTTTCGTTAATCGTTAATTAGTGCCTAAATCTTGGTATTAGGTGTTAAAGCGGACCCCAGGTGCCTTTATAATAGAACTGGGAAAACGCTAGGAGGTTGACATACCGTAGATATAACGTGTTTAACTTGCTAGATACTAAAAAAATACTTAAGGCGCCTGTATACGCAAGGCCTTCTCCATACAAACTCTGTGCAAGTTTTATTTGTCAGTTTTGGCACTCCCGCATATAATTTTTTTTTGCTTGTTAATATTAGATATACGAAGAATGTCAAGCAAAAAACATCAAAAACTTCAAAATAAAACAAAATAATGAATGAATGAAAAAACTAATACATTTTGTTTTCTTGAGGTTCTGGCTAACAGAAAAATAAGCGTACCTACTGACTAAAAATCATAAGTGTAATGCAAACACAATCAAAGAAAAACTTGCACAAAGTTTGTATGGGGAGTGTTTGCCTCTACAGGCACCTTAAGAAACAATTACTTACCCCGACGTAAATATTCCTATCTGTTGGAAACCTTCAAGAGGTTTTAGCTTAGCTCAGATACAGGGTGATACAAGATTGAAGAGGTACCTCTTTCCAACATAATAGCTACTTTCGGTATAACAATACGTGCTTCGGTTGAAAAAACTCATAATTAACAGTTTTTTTTTCGAATACAAATACTTTGTAGGTAAAACGTCAGAAGACTCAGAAGCCGTGCGGTAAGTACCTATCGGATTATGAAGCAAAGAAGAGTCGACTACGTGTAGGAAATGAGTTGTAGAAATTTAATGACATACAAAAATCATTTATACAATATAATACAAAAGGAAAATTATATTTACAATGATACAACATGTAAAAGACTATCAAGAGAATATTTCTTTTCTCTTGAGTTTATTGGGTAGGTATATTAAAACGTGAGAAAAATGGTTACCTGATAGGATTGATTTCTTGTATTGTGTGAAAAACGGATTAAATACCTATAATAAACGGGGACTGTAAATTCCCATTTATGATTGAAATATTATTCCGCCATTGACGGTGTCATATTATCTTAACGGCCTTATTGAAGTTTGGCATTTTTAGCCTAATCGCGACGACTATTTTTTAAATCCCCTGGTTACTTTTGTGTAATATGCCCGAAAAGAGAATGAATACTGGCAAATGATCAATTTAATCACTTTGCATTTTTTCACCCCGTACGTACCTACAACAAAAAATATATCACGTATCAAGGCGAAACCCGAAGCAATGGCACGTTACTTAATCCCCCTAGGGCAGATACAAGATGATATTCATTTTGATAATCTGATCAGTTACGCTTCAGTGGGAATCGTTCAACGCATTAATTGTTTGTCGATACTAATCTGAAGATAATAGAATACACGATACAAAATAATTGGAAAAGAAATGAAATTTCAATGGATTTATTATTTATCTTAAATGACAATGCATTGAGAATAACAAAGAAACCTAAACGTCGATTCGTCCAACTTAGATATATTTTTATCTAAATAATTTCGACGGTTAACCTAAGATAAGTTCCTTGATCCGATTCTATTAGATCGGGGTTAAAGTGGGATACACACACCTCATGTGTTAGGATTTAAGCCCTCTAACTCTGGTGAGTATGTAATTACACGGGTAATTTCCTTCCGCAAATGATTCTCGTTTCCTTAATTCTCACCATTACAGTTTATGTTTTCTTTTTCAGTGTGGACGGCTGCGATAGTTAATTTGATTCAGTAGAAACATCAATGTTTCAAGGACAAAATTTATTCTCAGTACATAAATATTGATCAGCAGGGATCTGCTTTGCATAGCCCCTTGGACCTACCAGCGCTGTCCATAGTCTACACTGAGCGAAAAAAAATACTACGTTTTAGTAAGTTTTAGTGAATCCCAGGACAAGGAGATTATATAATAACGGTTACAAACCAGTTTTTAATAATAGCAGTTATTTACTAATACCAAAAATTTGTCCTTGTTATTAACAAACTACAAACTCATTTGTATTATATTAAAAACTGGTTTGTAACCGTTAGTACATATAATATACTATATTATATTATAATCTCCTTGTCTTGGGATTCACTAAAACTTACTAATAATTACAATTTTTTTTCGCTCAGTGTATAGAAAAAATGCAAATCTAATTACTGTCAATATGGTGTCACTAACTTTTAGTAGTATTTCGGTCAAGTTTAGTAACACAGAGTCTTTTAAGATTACGTATCCTTTAAGCTATAAAACTGTCTCATAACTTCGGTGGGTATGTAAAACGTAGTCCCTTGTGGTTAATGGTTGAATGTTTCAATCGTTTGTGGTACAATTTCTATAAGTAAACAAATGGATAAGTTTTCCTGTTTGAAGATATTGTTTAATTATGGTAATATTTCATTTTCAGCGGCAGATGGCGGTGCCAAAAGGCTTAGCAGCTTATCCAGATTTGAATTGATTAATTATTCCGATCTTTTGTACGGAAAACTTTAATTATAAAGGTCGCTTAAAAATATTCGCCTTTTTTACTGATTAATACAAGTAAACGTTTCACCTCATAAGTGCCTGCAATATAGTAAGTACGAAGTAAAATCGAGGTTACAAATAAAAAAATATATAGCTAAGCTAGCTATCAATCCTGAATTTTAGAGACTATGATATAGTAAGTTGTATCTTCACCTTCGCCCTCTCGACACCTTTTTAATTATCTTCGTGGACATACTTAATGCTTGTTTTCTTTCAAATATTAGATGAATACTCAGTTTACTCAGTTATGATAAGATCATTTCTAAATCTCAACACGATGCAAGTTAACACGTGCCCGATATTAATTTTAAAGCCAGACTTGATTAAACCTAAAACCAGCCGCCCTTTCACCCTTTACAGACTTTACATCAAAGATGTTCACTCAGCATTATGCTATTACGTTGCTAACACAGAATACAGCTAGTTTTGGTACAACATGGAATCCAGTTTGATTACGTTCCTTTTCGCAAAGCGAATACAACCAGATAAAAAATACTGATTTGCAAAAGTGCATTCGTGTAATTGGAGTACATGATAATGTAAGGAGCAATTTATTTGAGCGCCAATTATATGGAATCGTTGAGTTCTCGCTCTCGAAGCTTTTAAAGAGCATTGTTAATAAACTGCACGTATATTTCGTTTCATTTAGTATCAAGTTAAACAGTGAACATTGCAGTAAAACTCATATCACTCACATAGTGTTATAGGGTGATGGCACCAGTTACCGGCACTTTAAGGAGGTTGTGTACTTTCATCAATGATAAAAATAATATGGTTGTACTTAGGACAAAAATAACTGAATAAAAACGTTAAATATATCTCTGAGTAACAACATATTAGCTTTTTGTTGACTGAAGAGACACGGATAAATAAAAACATTCAAATAACCAAAAATATAGGCAATCTCCAGTTATCGGCAGCCAGTCTCCAGTGTTCGGCACCCAGTAATCGGCAGTCTCCAGTATTCGGCACCCAGTAATCGGCACTAGTTTAGTGCAAGTATTTCGAATAGGTACTTTTGTTTTGATGTATTTTACGGAACAGGATAAAAAGTTATCGTTGAATGAAACGAATAAATAAAGAATCGAACTGTAGAAAGTTGCTTAGGGTGTTCTGTTTCTTTATATAACCTAAAAGAAACTTTTAGGTTATAAAATGTATGAAAATGAAAAGTGACAGTAAGAAGTTGAACTGTTCCGAGAGAGCTAGCTTGGAAAGGTAGATAAACAGTAAGTATAGGCTAGAAAGACTACTGTAAAAAAAAAACAAGCTTCTACGTTCAGTAGTTTTGTTAGGACGTTGATTTTTTAAATTGATAATATTAGATTAGTACAGCAGTTAGAATGAAAATCATGTATTTCTCTCACCATCTGTCCTCGTATTGATATATTGTGAGTCATTGCGTCGGGCAAAATCTATGTATCTACTATTAATTTATTGATGGCATATTAAGAATCATTATTATCACCATCTGCCGATTACTGGCGAAAGTGTACTTTCACGGGACCAGTATTCGGCACTATATTTTTTAACAAGAATAAGCTAACATTAAATTGTTCTAATACAACATTATTTGAAGGATATTTATAGCTATACATAACGTAAACAAAAACTCAAACATCTTTCATAGTTATTAAATAATCGACAAATATGTACAGTCACTCTCTTTAACTATTTCCTTAAGGATTATTTATTTTCATCAAAAGCACTGTTTTTCTCATCATTTTCATGTTATCATCTTTAAACAAAACCGCCTGTGTCTATGATATTGTCTTGGATGAGAGTAGAATATACACTGTCTATGGTCCAGTGTTGATTAATTGGAATAATTGTTGGCAGCCCTAATTTTAATCCAACTTGTAAAAAAAATGCCGATTACTGGAGCCTGCCGGTTACTGGTGCCATCACCCTATATACTTTTTGTACATATATTTGAAGTTTAATATCCGGTTAAATCCCTATTCCAATTGAGACGAGTTGCGCAAAATTACGATTGTAGACCGATCAACGTTAAATATAACTTTCCATACAATCAGAATTTAAGGCAAGACAGTCCCACTGTGAACGTTCCGCTATAACACCCGTGAGTTTACAATTATTAACCATCCCCCTCTCTACATAACTCTGCGCGTAATTTTCGTGAATATTTAGTACCTACATTTTGATTGATTTTTGGAATACTGGATCATTTACAATACAATACAATACAAATACTCTTTATTGCATAACCTCAACAAAAGTAACACACACCGCACACATTTATCAAAAATCTATCCGGTTATTTTGTTAGAACAATAAAAAAGCTACCCTTTTTGTAAAAAAAAACATTGACAACTCTGCCGTTGACAAATACGAAATAATCAGCATGAAAGTTAGTTTTACGATGATATTTAGGATTTTTTCACAGAGTTACAAAAGCATTAGAGCCCTCGGGAAAAGGCTGAGGGAGAGGGGTAACGACCCCCGCTCTAGATCATGGCTGGTCCAACAGGTCTCCATTGGACCAACAGGCCACCTTTGGATCAGTACTCACCTTGTACTTTTTGTATTGTGCAATAAAGTTTAAATAAATAAATAATATTATGAACGTGAAAGTTTATTTATTTTTTATTTATTCAAGATAGGTTTGCGCTTGACCACAAATCACTTGATGGTAAGCGATATTGCGGTCTAGGATGGAACGCGCTTACCTAGCAACTTACTTACCGATTCACTCTCGTTTTGAAGTTTGTGCGGATGTATGGATGTAAGTTCTATTTATTCTCAAAAACTACTGAACGTATTTCTATGACACTTTCCAGTTGTAGCTTCTAGACATCAGAATAGGTCATAGGCTATAATTTAATTTAAAATTCACCCCTTTAGGGGGTTAAAAGGGGTGGTAATTTTGTATGGAGACCAAAATTATTTTTAAGTAACTTTAAACTTCCCTAATCGACTAAGCATAAAAATTGAAGAAAACAATTTTCAGCGTTTTACAAAAATCCGCCCTCTAGCTAAAAAGGGGTTCACCCTCGTAAAGGATGAAAAGGGGGTTCAAAGTTTTTACCGGCAACCTGATTTTTTTAAGTCAGTGACTGCATACATTGGTGGGTAGGCTCTTAGTTTAAATATAAGAAAAGATTTTCAGCGTTTTTGAAAATACATCTCTAAGGGGTGTAAAAAAGGGGGTTGTTTGTATGGGAAACGAGTAATATTCAAAGTGAGGGACTCTTGTTTATATGTAGTACCTAATATTTACACATTACAACATTAAAAAAACTAGACTAATCGTGCGAAGCCGGGGCGGGTCGCTACTTATACTATATGCCAAATGTGTATATCTGTTGCCTCTTTACGCTTAAATCATCCTTCACGTTATATGGAAGAGCGATAGCTAGCTAGGTGCCCGAAATAAAAGAATAGCAATAAATTCTAATGCGATGAACGAGTTCTACGCGGACGAACTCGCGGGCAAAAGCTAGTAATCTTATAAATAAGTGCCAAGGTTATATATTGACACTATTATTCGTATCGAGGATTCAACTCTGCGAATTACCACTATAAGACGGCATTGGTTTCTTTCTTCCTCCTTATTGTAATTTAGAATAACAAGGAATAATTCAGCAGTTCGTATAAAATACAACAACATCACAACCTCGCAATTTCCGCAACATTACCTTGCCTCACTGTAATATTGCTGAGCCTTATCGCTTTACTGAAAAATAGGCACGTAATAACATTCCGACGAAGGAGTCTATAAGCCAAGTCCCTTATTCTTAGAAAGCACTAACGCTTATTATGACGTAACAAAAATCAGTAAAAAACTGCAGTTTTAGAGACATGATCTTAAGGGCATGTTCAACTCGACAGCTAAGGCATACTGGGCACACTCACTCAACCTAGCCCGAGTGACAGGCCAATATGTGACGATAAGAGTATCACGAGGAACGGCTTATCTAGATCGGCCTGAGAAGCCTTTTGAGATTTTTAAAAGCTTTTGTCAGGGCGAGCTTTCAGGAAAATATGATAATAGAGTCTATCATTTTCTTCACTATTTTGTCGTTATGTATTTATTTTGTATTGAATGAAATTTTAAGGTGTTTTGCTGCATAGGGAGAAACGATTTAATGTCAAGTGTGTAATGTAGTACGAGTACTTATATTAGTGAAGTTTTGTTATAGTTGTAATTTAGTACATTATAGTTTAGCTGTTGTCATTACACATTCATTATCTTTTAATTGATTCAATTACGTTTAGGAGTAACTTGGAAATAATTTGTCTCATATTAATATTATTTCAGCATAATAGTAACTTGTATAATGTTCTTCCTTAGTTTGCTGAGAACATTTTCCGCGAGTTTGTGTTGCACTTCTCCAAATCCTGAAGTTTGGAGTAGGTACATCAAAGTTTCGTATAACAAGCTAATTTAACTGAGGTATAAATTGAGTTAGCTTTTGCGCATATACTCACTGTCGTATGTATGTATACATATATTTTGATCAACATCCCCCCCCCCCCCCCCATCTCGTATCGGTGAGATATCGCTTATTGGTGAGGCTATCGATGTAGCGTTACCGGGAAATTTTCTGGTTTTTTTTTAGGTACATTCGCGATGTTCCCTGTACTGAACTTTTGACGGTAAAATTGCCCTGATTTAAAGACATTTAGTTATTGGAATATATTCTTGTGCTCCTTTGGGTGTCGTTAATGTAACTTAAGGGATTTGGGTCGAAACGTGGTACGTGGGCTATGTTAGGCTACGTGTATTATATCGGAGAAAGCTTGATGATAATAATCTTTTGGTTGAACGTCACCATTGTATAGTTCAACTTTGGGTCGACTTCTCTTCTGCTAAATGCGCAAAATAATAAACAGGAACCTATAATTTCACATCACGACACCCTATATCAAAACCTAGTACCTAATACGCGTAATTTTTTTGGAATTTTTTTTTTGAATATTTTCCCATACCTAGTAAGTTCTCACCCATTTTCGAAGGCACCAGTATAAAAATCATCATAATTACCGGAAATTTTGATACCACAAGCCCTAGAAAGTGCCATTACAACTATAAGGACGGCGGGGTAACAGTTCGGTATTACGTTGAATTCGGGCCTCAGCGACGTGCCGACGCAGCCTCGCTGTGTCTTGGGGAAGGAAAAATCTTTTTCATAATGATTTATGATGTATTCAATTTGCAACCTATTATACCCCGATTCGTACTGCTGGGATAAAAAAACACTTAAGTATACAGAAAACTGATAAATTGGTCTACCACTTCTGAACTTTAATGTTCGAGTACCTAATATAATCGAAAGGGAGTAGACCAATTTCTTAGCTGACTGTACGAATTATAGGATTTTGAAAACACTTAACATTAGTTTGTAATCGTTGGAGTGTTCTAAGAAAAATGTGTGTTTAGAATTTTTTTCAACTATTCGACTGGGTACAAAACTGACTACATAAATACATTAAAAATGTACAAGTTTAAAATGTAATTTGAATTGCAAATTGCACGGTGACTGAACCATTCTACTGTTTTAGTAAACGTTTTAGTCGGTAGGTATTTGTACGAGTATTCATAAACATGTCGTAAGCAAAAAACTAAAAAGAGAAAAAAATATTCTGGATTACATAGTTTACATCGAATTTAAGTAAAATGTTTTAATAAAATTTAAAGGTAGGTAATACCGACCGGCCCCTATTTATGCTCAAAAATATGTAATGTAGAAAATATGGATATTTCTCTCGTTTACTAATGTTTCGACTATATTTTGCTCACGAAATCGTTTAACATACGTAAGAATTCCTTGTTTTATCAATTCGAGGCGTAATACCAAAGCAAATGTCAATATTGAAATGGAACTCGGGTGGATGTCGTTGTTTACTGTGCCTCGAGTTTAAATAAAGAACTTTATTGCACGACTAAAAGCTGCCAAAAATCCCTGTCTAATTAGAAAACCATCACGTACAATTTGGAAGAATAATCTGCGCTGTTAAAGTACTGTTTTAAGTAAATATAAGTCTTTCAGTATAGCTTCCATATTTTCTGCACATTATTTCACTTTATCGAATGAATTCATAAACGTTGGCCGGCCTTGGCCTTAGACCTTCAAGATAAATCGAAGCCACATTAAAGAATGGCGAAGCAGACCATAATCGACTCGCAAATGAGAGGCATTGAGATAAATGACGTCCGTACGTCCAAACCCGTAACGATGCCTATTGTAGACGGGAAAAACACTACACCGCATTATAGGGTTTTACACGACACGATCTAATATAATGTTTAACAGTTTTTTCCCGTATTTGGCAGCATTATATGGCAGTTATACTTATAGAAACTACAGGTATAAATAAAAACGTTCAATAAAAAAACATTTTAAGTTAAACCGACTTCAAGAATTAATTAATTAAATTAATGTTTTAAACTACCAACCTACAACCTACCTATTTTTAAAAATGTTACCTAGGTTCTTGATCTATTTGAAGTCGAAAACACTTGAATAACTCTAGAAAAGATGTTAAACACGCAATACGTGCCTATAAAATGCATGGTTATAATAAATCTTCTCCCGTCTAGTCAAGTGGGATTTAGTAGACTTAGCGGGTGGTAACTGCCTGGGGTATCGTATAAGATATTAATGTAATAAACTAAGGACAGTATGCACCCAATTACGATTACAGACCGATCAACGTTAAATATGAGAACAGAATGTGTCCAACACAAACTTTCCATACAATAAGATTTGATCGAACACTACTTACAAATTACAGACGGTTTGGTGCAACCCACCCTAAGCGAGTAACTGTTAAAATGCCATCAGCAGGTATTTTTAGGTCGTTAGGTTTCTAGTTAATCTAATCGATACGGAAGTCAATAAACTGCGCTGTGTCGAGCTAATGCATTTAAGTTAGTTTGAACATGTTAAAATGTAGTAATTTTGTTTATCTTATGTCTTGATGAAACTGATATCAAACCTTTTTTTTTGTTTCCTGGTGTAACTTTTTTTTTCTTGTATAAACAATTTTAATTTTGTCTTTTGAATGAAGCCCTTTTTCATAACGGCGTAATTGTACATCTTAGTATTTTTAAGGTTCCGTACTTCAATGGGAATAAAACGGAACACTTTGTTGTCCTTCTGTCCGTCTGTTTGTCAAGACCCTTTATCTCGTAGAGAAACGCGTATTGAAATTTAAACTATATACTCAGGAATTTAAACTTTCGTGAGACATGTTATAACTTTATTTTACTAAACGGTTAAATCCCGCAATCCCGCGCCCGCCGCGCGCCGGTGTGCAATCGGCGCGGGTCGCAGACGCACTCATCCTGAGGAATAATTCCCGAAGAGTTCGAAACATGTCGCCCGAAGTGACAATTAATACGTGAGTTTTAACCGTTTAGTAAAATAAAGTTATATACTCAGGTTTACAGTCCCTTGAAGCTGTAAAAAAACAAGACAGCAGTTTATACAAAAAAAAAACATACATTTCGAAACTCCCAAGGTGATATCCCAAGGTGATATCCGTTGGCCTAGAACTATGTCGGATACCGGCAGGTGGGTGTAGCGTTGCAAGATTCCACCCGAATAAGTAGTTACATACATTCATCGGGCATGTACTACATCTAGACAGATGATTTAAGAGGAGGGGTAGGGCAAGCTCTCTCCATACAAACTTTGTGCAGGATTTACATCGTTTGTGTTTGCATTAAAGTTATGATTTTTGGTCAGTATGCTTATTTTTCTCATAGCTATTTCGTGATGTAATTTTTTTTTTATTAATTTTCTTTTTTGAATTTTTTATTTTTGTTTTTTTTTGAAATACTTGAAAATTTTCACATCACGATCTTCGCATATCTAATATTTACAACCAAAAAATATATGATATTTGTTAGAGCCAAAACCGACGAATAAAACCTGCACAAAGTTTGTATGGGGAAGACCTTGCCCTACCCTGCGCCTTAAACAGCGTCTGCACGTGAGGAACAATTCCTTCCCTGGCTGTACAATCCAATTCGGGATCGACAGTTTCGTCCACATTTCTGACATGTGAACTGAGGATCCGTAACACTAGCATCCTCTTGACCGTTATGGAATAAGAGCATTTGTTAATGTCATACTTAAGAGCGTATTCGCTGGAAACGCCGTGTTTCCGCGTTTTACCACGTATTCATTACAGAAAATCTCAAAAACGGTATAGTTTTTTGTAACACTGTTTACAGACCCGTGAAGAACAACTTATCGACTACGGGAGCTACAGTCAAAACATTTTTTACAAACATTTATTAAAGAAACTCGAGCACTTTTCTCACACTCGATTTCGAAATATTCGAAACCATGTCGTCATTCAAACCTGTTTATTCTGTAACCAATTGAAACTAAAATATGTAATACATACAGTTAGATGCACCGAAAGACGGTCTCTTTCGCCTACTGTCTGAAAATACACAATTTAAAATTTGGTTTAACTAAAAGAGCCACGGAAAACTCCATATTTTTGGCAAACTTCGCTGCATCATATTGTCACTTTAAAGCTAATAAAAAGGTTTTTAACTATGCTATTAGGGTAAAATAACTTCTATTCTACGATATTAAATAATAAAAAGTAACAAATAGGATATAAAAATATTAATTTTAATCGATTTAAAACAGACCTTTTTCTCATAGACTCGCTTGCTGTGACTCAGTACCGGCCCAGCGGCCATCGGAGGAGGACGTATATATCGTTTTTATGTGGCTCTTCACAAAGCTACCGTAATTACTCTCAGGAAACCAATAAAACATGTGACCTCCGATTAGGCGTATTTATTAAGAACGACACAGTCAGATTATACTGGGAACTAATCGTGATCTAAATTGAGACAAGTTATGAATGGTACGCAACCGTCAATTGATTGTCGACTAACAACTTTGATACTTGGTTGATTTCATATATTTATTATTGTATTTGGACTAGAGTTTTTTGAACTATAATGCTTTATTTTGATAAGCAATTATGTATGAATATAGCCAGCTACCAGAACTAGTGGTACAACCTGGAAAGTAGCAATAGCAACTAGAAGTTAATAAAAGTATAATAACTATAATATGTAGTGACTCATGGTAAATACAAATACAAAGTACAAATACAAATGCGTTTAATTTTCATACATATGAAACAATGTTTTTATAAACATGGTATATTATTGTGTATAATATCCCTTTTAATACATGGTATTAATAGCAAATCTGGCGCAAATGAACAATGCTAGCTTGAAATTGAAATATGTGCTTGGAAATTCTTTTTTAACCTGGCTGTGCCCATTAAAGCGATAGGAGTGCGCTGTTTGAGGGTGTCCTGGGGAAAGAGCAGAGGAAATCTCCGATACTACCACGCGGGCGGCTTAAACATAGAAATACTCTGAGAGTTTGCGCTCCAGTTAGCTTGGTTGAGCGGTTTCAACCGAATCTGAAGTGTGGCTTGGAGAAACATAGTGTAGACCGGGAATGAGTTACCATTACAAATACAGATAGTTAAAGAACCGGCCAAGTCATTGTCGAAATACGCACATTTAGGACCACGCAATCACGAATTAGAAAATTCAGATAAAATATGTCGACGAGTATCCGTACTTGGGCCAATAAGCTTCTTTCAGCCAAAGACAGGACAAGGAAGTTGTAAGACGGATCCAAAATGCTTGGAAGAGGGCTATTGGGCTTTGAAAGATTTACTGAAGAGAGGCCTTCCGGTAGCTCTGAAGCGGAGGCTCGTCGACATTGTGCATTCTGCCTGTTCTAACCTACGGTGCACAAACATGGTCACTCACCGATACCAAATTGAAGGTTTACCAACGGGCAATAGAGTGCAGCATGCTGGGAGTCAAACTGATCGACCGTGTTCGGAACTCTGTGCTGCGCTTCAAAACTGGTATTGCAGATGTTAGAGCTGGAGGATGTTGGAGCAAGACTGCCAGGCTGCAATGGAACTGGGCCGGCCACGTCTGCCGTATGCATCCACGGAGGTGGGCAAAATTAGCAACAGAGTGGGTTTCGCAATATGCTCGGAGACGACGTGGCAAGCCGAGGCAGAGGTGGCGGGATAACCTAGACACATTTCTAAACGACTGGCCCGAAACAGCTCAAAGCCGAAACGAGTGGAAGTCGAGGGGAGAGGCCTTTGCCCAATAGTGGGACACCTTTATAGGCTTAGGAAAAAAAAGTAAACATTTCATCGCCAAATTTCAGGTTCAGATGTGATTTATGTCCACAAAAATCACCTTTTTCCTTTGATGCAATTTTTAACTTCCTATTCTTCATATACTTCTTTTATTTTAATATACGATGTTTATCTACACAATAACGGTAGTTTTATCCTTTACCGTGGACTTTCACGGCACTTAAGTCGAGGGTCTTATGTTTAGATTAAAGTTTCTCCGAATTGAAATCATCAACATCATCAGCCTATCTACGTCCCACAGCTGGGCACTGGCCACCTTTCATAGATGAGAGGGATTGGGCAGTAGTCCCCACGCTGGCCCAGAGCGGGTTGGGGACTTCAAATACAACTTTGAATTTCTTCGCGGATGTATGCAGGTTTCCTCACGATGTTTTCCTTCACCGAAAAGCTAACGGTAAATATCAAATGATATTCCGTGCTCAAATTCCGTAAAAATCTCATTGGTACGAGCTGGGATTCGAACCCACGACCGCCGCTTGACAGCCGCATGCTTGAACCACTGGGCTACCGTAACTTGAACTAATAAATTGCTTGAAATTATAAAGCCGAATTGAAATACACACACAAGGGGCTCCTGCGGATGCTCTAAGGAAGCGTCCTTTTATATATTTGCTCCTGTTACTGGCTACACCTTGAATATCATTTCCGATTGCAGTTATCTTGCTAACGGCAAGCATGCACTCGCGTAGGCATAACTTGGTAGCCAGGGTTACACACCTACCACTACTGACAGATCGATCAAAACGCTCGATGACATCATTATCCCCAATGGCGAGAACCTTCTAAAGGGCCGAGAAGGACATAGTTAGCAAGATTAAGATAGCCTTTCCACCAGAGCTATGCTATGCAGCTATGCTGCGAGGATGTTATAGTTTTCCGTTTAAACCAATGCTATGTTATGTGAACATATGATTGGTGGATATCAACGCATTCATAGCAATGACACAACTTTGATGGAAAGGCACCCTAAAACTTGAAAGCCGCCGCCATGTTCTTCACGTTGTCTCTTGAAAAGATTCGATCAAGACGCCTCAAGACACTCTCGTTAGATAGCTGGTCAAATACGAAGTATTGATGAATCATAGGTATAAGTAGGTAGGTACGAGAATATACTTATTTCATTGACTTGTATTTTCCTTCAATATTACAAAACGCATGTGGATGATTTTCCCACTAATTTATCTTCAACTGATTATATTTTCACATTCAATAGTAAGTCTGATACAAAAAAGATAATAATATGAATGTAGTTGTATATCCCTAAACACAACATTTTCGCTGCAAAAGTATCAAGGCTCATACACATACTATACGGCAACTTGTTACAGCATACGAAGATACATGACAGATATCATTGTATACCTTATTGCACTATATAAGGGTTTAAATTTAAATGAAAAGTTATGTGCGATAGTGTTGTTACGAACACATTGGAACGCACCGTGTACAGTGCTCGTTTGTGTGCAGCGAAAAACGTCAAAAAATACCTAGATTTGACTTGTGCCCGGCAACGAAAGCACTCTTAAAGTAATTTACTTGTAGGTACTAAATATTCGGTAAAGGGTTTTCCCGCAACCATTTAAAGCGATTTACAACCGAACGCACAACTTTGACTGCGTGGCATGTGCAAAGGTACTTTCGCCCCGTGGGCGCTTGGGAATGTTCTATTTGCCTCACAGGATATTACAGTTACGCGAACACGTTGAATTTATTATTTCACCTATACGTAAACTTATGGGATTAACTTGATCTGCGTGGCTTGGAAAATATTTCGAGAGGAAACAGCTCAGCTGCAGTGAATGAGTGAACATTACTTGGCTCGACGGATTATAAGCCAAATTTAAGGCTGGTGAGGAGAATATTTCAGAGCAAACACGTGAGTAAAACCCTCTTGATGAAACGGCGTACAATGAAAATTATTCTGTAGCCGTGATATGAAAACACAGATTTTTATTTAATATGTACTAGCTTTAATCAAAATACCTACTAGGTATTGTATTTCCGAACGAGCTTCAACTAATTTTTGTATGATTAAAGATATTTTTATTTTTATGTCGTTTTACAACCGCGACCACTAATCACAATCTATATTCCACTGTATATGTATAGTATTGACAGCAACTCTATCGGCAGTTGTGAAAGTAGAGAACTCAGTTATTTTTAAATTTAAAGATAATGTATATTGTTAGATAAGTACATTGGTACTTATTGTTACTTGAGTATCACAAAGAAAACCAAAAATATTTTCATGCGCGTTAATTATTAAATATTTTAACTAAGACTCAAATAAAGTAGACTAGAAAGTAAGTTTATTATATAGACGTAAGTTTGTTTTTCGTTATATTCAATATAGTATAGTCACAATTATATAGTAAAGTGGTAGTATAGGTAATACATTTATTATAATACTAAGTATCCATAAATAACTCGTGGATCGCACTCAACTCCGATTTTTCACGAAGTCACAAACATTTACGAAAAATCCGTCCGCTGTAATATAGCTCACGAATTATCAGCACATAAGTTCCACGTAGAACTTCGACTTTAAGTCGATCATTTAAAGCATTCACAAGTTCCTAAAAGTTTACGGTACCTTCCAGAGACTAAGACTGGACGAAGTTATCACTGGAACTCACCTGTGAACAATAGAGAAGAGAACATTAGAATTTTGAACAAAACAGTCTATTCAAACGCTTTGCCGTTTTAACCAGCGAGTATCGAGAGTTATGGAACAAACAAGCTATTAAAAAGTTTTATTATGTAATAAGTACCTACCATTTACCGAGCCCGGAGATTCGGGACGGCGGAATGTATAGACATCTATTCGTACAAAATGACCTCAATAGACCACGATGTATAAGGTTCATTTTAACTGAGTACATTCGAAGTCCAATTACCTAATAGTAGGTATACGGCACCAGGAATAACCCCAACATGTACGTTATACTGTAAAACAAGCAATAACTTGCAGCACCTAGGAAGCAATTTACTTACGTACTTGTAAGTAAAAAAACCTACAAGCAAATAAAACTAACAAAATTAGTACCTATTTTAACGACAACAATTTTGTTAACTGGTAGGCAATTTGGTTAGTCTTGGTTTATAGGTAGCCACTGCACTCTGTATACTTAACTCACTCAATAGGGATGATGACACTGTAAAAGAATATCAATAAATCCAAATTTTCTACATATAAAGGCTCAAATTCTCAATCAAATGGCGAAAAAAGGAATTCAAAAAAATAAATAATTAAGTACGTAATTATATGTCTTCAAAGTTTTAAGAGTGGGTATTTTCTGTCGCTTTTCCGCAAAACGCACCTTTGTATTGAACGATCGTCATTTAATATGGCGCTACTCAACAGTGACGTCACTGTTGAGTAGCACTTTCTCCCTTTAACTACGAACATTCTAACTGTTGTAGCTTCGTTATTTTTTGGGATATTTGAATAGGATTTTCACTATTTGGCATAGTTTTATGTCTTCTTTCTATTGAAGTAATATTTTTTTTGAGTCAACATCCCTATTACTGAAGCTTGATTTCATTTGTTTTACTTTACAGAGAAGAAGACATCTTTTCAAATGAATGAGACATGATTGAAACACAAGCGATATACTGCAAACGAAAAAGTGCAACAAAAACTGGCAACCGTACTGTCTTCTCGAAGATCTCACGGTTCGAAATAAATGCCATACGATAAATAAAAATATACATCGTGTAGAATCGCGTTCCCCATATTATCAGACGGAGACATAATAGTCGGGATATTCCTATAACATGGAATGGAATTAGTCTGCTGCTCATACGTCACAGCCGTCACAGGACGCAGCTGAGTAATTGGGAATGGGGCATTCAAAAGTGTCCGAACATAAATCGTGCCACCTCCGCCCAGACAATACGAATGTGCAGTGCATTAGGTACCTAAAGCAGGGCCCGGAAGCCGGAACAATCACGATAGACTAGTAAATATTTCTAAAAATCGCTCTCCTTTTCGATTTCAACGGCATTTTGTGAGCCATTTTGGCAACATAACTTTGCCGAAGTAAAAAAGCCTGCTGAATCCGATTCCGAATGTTGCCTAGCCGAATTTTGGCCCCTATGCTCCATATTCAAGATGGCGACCAAAATGGCGTTTGAACCTAAAAATACGTTAAAATGGGTTTTGGGAGTCGCTAAACTCGATTTTGGTAAGTAGATGTCGGTCCGGGTACCGGAAGTGGTTGCAAACAATGGCTGCCAATATGGTACCTAAACTTGAAAGTCTTGAAACACTGTATTATAACACTGTATTATCACTCGAACCTGATCGAGTGAAATATCCTTGTCTGGGTTTTGGAGGTCGCTAAACTCAATTTTAATAACTAGAAGTATCGGAAGTGGATGAAAAGAAGACGGCGGAAAAATTGGCGCCTAAACTTTAAAAACTGTATTATAACTCGAATCTGGCCTGGACATGGACTGGACACTCGGAGTTTAACGACCCCCGAAACCTATTCTAGGACACCTCACTCGACCAGATTAAAGTTTTATTTTGAGAAAATTAGCCAAAATTCGACTTGGCAACATTCATAATCGCATTCAGCAGGCTTTTTTCTCCGGAAAATTCATGTTGCCAAAATCGCGACATCTCTCATCGCGTAAGCACAAGCAGGTTTATCGTATTTCAACACCTAGTAAAGTCTCAGTAAGTAGTAAGTACTTAGTCAAAGGTTGACTAATGAAAGTAATGATGTATAAACATATTTTTATTACTACAGGAGACTTACTTAAAAGCTTTAGTGATTCTGAGACCATGACCGGTGCAACCCGTTTACATTAATTTGCTTGAAATATGCGTATTATTTGATTTTGTTTATTTCTTTCAACGATTCGCTTTAACACTAATTCGATTTCATCCCATATCCGAGGACGCCATACTTAAAACTAACTTGTTTACAAAGATACAAGAACGCATTCTGAATGTTAAAGTTGAACCGTTAAATATTATTATACAATTTTCTTTACCCGGGTTCGGCCCAAGGCAGCCACAAGCCTGCATTTAAGCGCTCGGTTGTTATATCTCGCGTTCCTCGATGCGTCATTTTCAAGAATACCCTAGTAATTTTGCTTACGTCGATCTCACATCTTTATCTCTTTCTATAATAGTTTTAAAGCGATATTCAGTACTTATAGCAATTAGTTATTACCTTGATTACCAAAGTTTTGATAGGCTTGACATTAATTTGGCTTCTGTGAGTTATTTTCGTACTTTCATAGAAATTAAGATTCTAAGAATTAGCAAGAGTTGCCGAAAATAACAACAATGTAGATAATCTAAAACGTAGGTAGTGCTAATGAAAGTTGAGACTAGAAATTAGTGGCAAATTTAAAAATTATGTGTTTCAAAACTGTGAAAGAATGTCACAGATTGCAGCCATATGACGTCAAATATGCCATCTGAGGAAAGTGAACTTATCCATAACTACCTATCTGTCTAATATATATCTGACTAATACAATGCTGCCTACCCATTTCATTTCAGAGTTCTTAATATGAGCTTCAGAGAGAATTGTAATCTGTTTACCACACGCAACGTCGAGAATTCTTTAATTTAGGTCTGACAATGGTTCATTTGTTATTTGAGCTGTAACAATTTGACAGGTCTATTTCCGCCGATTTTCTCGCTGCCAACGGGGAGTCACTAAATAAAACAGCTAAGGATGACAAGACAATGGGACAATTTCTTTGTATTCGGTGTCATAAGTAGGTTATTCAAAAAGCTGATTGAATGTACCGCTTGATTCGAGTAATACACCGATTCGTTTTTTGACAATAAAGCGTGATCTACGATAAAATTACCATTTTATATATATAATCAAAAAAAGAAAATCGGTTTAAACAAAGTACCTACATTATTGCCTTAAAAGCAAATGCGTAGGTAATTGGATTGTTTAAAAACTCAATTCTTGAAAATGCATAAATTTCGTAGGTAGTTAGGCTATATACTAAGATTTTTTCGATCGGATGTAAAAAAACGTCCATGCTGATGAGCCAATGTTTGAAAAAAAAAAACGGAAATGCGACGCAAACACAAGGGCAAAACGACTTCAAAAGCCAAATGAAATTTGCATGCATGGCATGCAAATAGGCAGGGCATTATTATCATATTACAGTCGGCATCATAAGCATCTACCTATGTTACGTAAATGAAAAGTCAAAAGCTGTATTGAAGCTCTGGAGTCAAACAGGGGGTCTAATAGACGAAGAATAGAAATCGAAATTTACATGTTTCTTTCTCTATTGCTCGAAGCAAATGAGATAGAGACGGAGATATTCGAAAGATTTTAACCCAGTTACTGCACATGCCAAGATAGCCCCCACAACTGACAAATGTCGATGTCAAAATTGTCAATGTCGCATCCAGGAATATTCTTATTCAACCTCGCAATGGCTTGCAGTTTTTACGAGAACTATCGAATATAAAAATTCAATATCTTTATATATGCTCAGCAAGCCCATATCTCTAAATGGATTTCAAGCCACTAAGTTAAATTGAAATGTTGTCAATTACCTATTGCGTGTGATTCCAACTCACCGCAGTGCATTGCGCGTCTCGACCGCGCAATAAACCGATAAAATGCTTGCCGCGTCGCAATTCGTTCGAAGTCGTAGCCGGGCCGTTATAGGTGATTTCATAAGGCCTACGCCTTAAGGCGGTCGTATTGATCTAAATATGAGCCTGCCCGAGCAGCATATATTATATTCCTTTGATCTTTAAAAACCGACTCTGAAAGAAAAACATTATATAAAGTGAAAAATTAAATTATAATGAAAAATTTTCTCATTTTAGTGAATAATTTGGCTTCGTCATAGTCGCTTCAATATCTTCCTCGAAATATCTTAACGCCACCCATGACACTAGGAGGTTTTGAAAACCATCCGTGGTCTTCTTCATTAGTTTCTGTTCACCAAATGCTACTTGCATATGCTCGATTTTTGAACTTCTACTAAGACTATTCCTCATGGATTCCATCATCAGAACTGGATTCTGGCAACGAGACTAACATGGATGTGTATGCTTTCACTACGAAATAATTTTCCAAAACGGTTCATAAAGGATGGAGTTCTGTGGTGACAGACCTTTAAAAAAATACAACCGAATTGTGAACATCCTCCTTTTTTGAAGCTGGTAAAGTTACCTGAATTTGAACATGGCCAACAGAAATCTATAACTCTTGGTTGGATACAATGAGAAGAAGAACATGCACAGTCAGAAAATAAATTCCTCTACCACTTCTGGACTTTAATGTACACATAATAGAGTCGACTGGTACGTGTAATATTCCAACACCTTTCTATTATTTGAATAACTAACATCTTCGTAATAATTTTCAATCAAAGTGAAAAATTGAAAAATTAAACGCCTCAAGTGTGAACGTGAACCCACGACCTCTGGAATTCGTCCATTGCTCTTAACCAACTGAGTTACCGTGGGTATCCCTTGTGATGGTGAATCTTTCAATCATTACACTTTCACATTGATTGAAAATTATAATTTCGTTAGCGGACGCATCCGCTTGACAAAATTTAAGTAACCTTTGAAGTGACTTCGCTTTTATAAGTCCGACAGATAGGGAGCTTCACCCTGGTCGTATAATTTGATTACGACACAGAGTCTGTAAACTTCAGCCCTGCAATCAACTAACGGCGGTGCGCTTACTTTACAGTCCACTCTGCTTTATTTAAAAGTACACTTGCAATATATTGAAAGAGTGGAACTCTACTTCTAACTGTACCAACTTTCTTGGCAAGGAAATATTGACTTTGCGTTAATTTCTTATATCTAAGGTTAAGGTTTTATAATATAGTGTTGTTACCTATTGAATGCTATTCGTTTTGACTTTAAAGCTCTATGACGATACTACATGCGTTCAATGAAATTGTCCTATTGATGCGTGAATATTATGGCGATACAAGTAATGTTCACACTTATTTTATATCATTACAGAAAGGTATTCGACAAGTAAATATTATTATAAATATCCTATACGATATTACGACCTTAATATACCCATATACACGCTACGATTGGTGATCAGATTCGTATACCATATTAAAAAGGTTAATTAGGCATAAAAAAGATTAATGAAGTAGGGTAAGGGCTCTAGAATTGCTAAACCCCTTTAACGACTTAGTTGGCGTGGCTTATAACGTCGAGTGAAAGTATTTATAAATACGTTGTAATATTTTAATAACATTTAATGACTGGTAAAATATGCTCAAGGGTACAAAATATAAAGTTACCTATATAAACAACCACAAGCAATTCGCTATTTGACAGTTGTAAAGATAAAATAATTAATGTGTTGGATACAGTAGCTTATAGGTTTACAATACTCATACAATAGGTTTTGTACTTTAAAATTAATTGAAAACATTTTATTTTTGAATAATAAATAAGGAGTTTTTTTATCTGTGGATTACAAAAACCGAAACGCGTGTGACGTCACATTTCAAAGTTAAGGTTTAATTCCGCAACAGACCGCAACTGCACTTACTGCACGTTATGTTTCTCCGCACTCCAATTTGAACCGTAACGGTATTCGTAAAAAGCTCTATTTAAAATAAGCGGGGAAGTGTCGCAACAGCACAAGTTACTGTACAATTTGGAGTGCGGTGTAACATGTAGTTGCCGTCTGCTGTCGGCTGCGGAAGTAAACCTTTAGTTGCTTATCAAGTGCGACGTCACAGTACTCACAGTCACGTGATCGGCTGTTTTCGCGCGAAATTCAAATTACTTAAAGAAAAAAAAAATTTTTGGAAAGAAATTAAGCTCTTTGGGGGAAAAAGATAATTGTTACAGGTATAAAATAAACCTACGTATAATTTAAAATATATTTCCGAAAACTGTCAAGTAGCCAATTGGACACACAAAGGAAAAAACCGGCCAAGTGCGTGTCGGGCCACGCGCAAGGTAGGGTTCCGTAGTCGTCCACCCGTTAAATTATGTGGACTAAAAAGTTCGCAAACTTATATTTACTATGTTTTTGAGAGAATTAACAACATTATCTAAGGTATCAATGGAAATTGTACGAAAGTTTGCTTTTGCAAAGTACATTTCTGAAGATCGACTATTACTCGTTAACTAGTAATGTCAACTTAGCTGTGATAGTTTTCCTTTTAAATTCATCGTATATACTACTACCATGATTTTTTTCACATGCCTAGTAGGCACCGTTTAACTAGCACGGAGGGGGGACGGGACACTTGACCATAACAAAAATTAGAAACCTTATAATATTCTTAAAAGAGCTATCCAACGATACCCCACACGATGGGGTTTGGCAGAAAAAAAAAATTGCACCACCACTTTACATGTAGGGGAGGAAAGCTAAAAAAATTTTTTTAAGATTTTATTGTATCGTTTTGTCGGCGTCATTGATATATACTCATGCCAAATTACAGCTTTCTAGTCCTAACGGTTAACGAGAAAAACGGGGGTCGGACGGACGGATGGACGGACGGACGGACATGGCGAAACTATAAGGGTTCCTTGATTACTACGGAACCCTAAAAACAAATGTCAAATAATAGAATACTGACAAGCGACCAAAGTCCGAATACGAAAAGGCTATATTAACAATCACAAGCTAGTAACGCTAAATTAACTCGACTTCTTTGATCTGATTTAGTTTCGTAGGAATTTTAAAGATTGATAGTTTAGAAAAGGATTTTCATGAACATGAAAGAATCCACAATCCCAGTAGTCCAACTTCATCAATTTGTATAACATAAGGATTATCAACTTCAACTGCCACTGGAGAAAAAACGTTGTTAATTCGTGTGCATTGTTGTAAGACATCCATACTAAGTTATAAATGCGAAAGTGTTTCTTTCTGTCTGTCTGCCTGTCTGTTACCTCTTCCAGCTTAAATCGCTGGATCGATTTAGATAAAATTTGGCATGGAGATAGTTTGAGTCCCGGGGAAGGACATAGGATACTTTTCATCCCGAAAATCATCCTTTAAGGGAGTGGAAGTTTGTATGAAAGAGCGATAACTAGGTAAGCGCCTGATATTAAAATAGTAGCAATTATATTCTATCGCGATGAACGAGTTCAACGCGGACGAAGTAGCGGGCAAAAACTAGTATGGAATAAAAACGGGTGTCTATTGTTTGCCCGAAATTCATATGGAATAATTTCAATTGCTCGATAAACATTTGCCCGATTTTTATTAGCCCGAATGGTTCATTTACTAGAAAAATCGTTTGACATACTCTTGTATTCCCCAATATTACATGACAGAATGATACGAATGCCATACGTATTGTTATCCATATTATTAAGTTCAATAATATTATTTAACAGAATATTTAAATGCAATCCTCTTCCGCTATCCTCTTCTAACCTATCCGTGATCCGAGTCGGATTAAGTAGTAAAGTAACTTTTCAAACAAGTTATTCTGCTCTTTTAAATTTCAATAAAATTATGGATTTTCATTCTCAGCTATTCGATTCGAACAGTAGAGATGGATGGCAAATAAAAGTATAGCATGTGATAGTTATGGATTACAATGATTATGGAAAAAGATATTATTGGAATTGATATTATGGGAAATAAAGATTCTGGCATTTGATTAATATGGTAAATAATGAGTATGGCATACGAAATTATAAGAAACAATATTATGGCAGTTGAATAGTATGGCAGTCAAAATTCGGGCAACTGAAATTCTGGCAAGTAAGGGTTTCCCAATTTTTATTGGGACATTATGATTATTTTGACTATTGCTATTTTCCGTAACTGTTTGGGATAGACACAATCATGTTTATCGATCTGCAATAACCAGGAACAAAACCGTAAGACATCGCTAAGATAACTGCAAAGTGTCGTTTGGACTAAATACAATAATTCTTAACAGTCTACGTCACTATTATCTCAGGCATTAACCTGCCCAACAATTTTGATAAGTTTATGTTACATTCACTCCTAATACAAGTTGACGACATTTATCGTAACCCATTGTCCAAAAGGTAGGTGCGACGCTATTCTTAGTACTATCGCGCGGACTCCTGAAATAATATCGCGATAGACAATGACCGGCTCCCGAGGAGGTAAATGACAAAGATATTCATATCCGTATCCGTATCGGTATCGGTATAATTTTTGGGAAACCCTTGCCAGAATTTCATTTGCCTGAATTTTAACTGCCATACTGTTCGACTACCATAATGTCGTTTGTTATAATTTTGTATGTCATACTCATTGTTTACCATATTACTCAAATGCCAGAATCTTTATTTTCCATAATATCAATTCCAATAATGTCATGTTCCATAATCATTGTAATCCATAATTATCACATGTCATACTTTTATTTGCCATCCATCTCAACTGTTCGAATCGAATAAGTGTAATTTTAATGAAAATCGTTTCCCTTAACACTATTCACAGCAATTTTTACATCTGTAGCTCTTTGCGTTTTGTCTCAAAATGTATGAAAGTGGTATGAAAACGTGAACAGCGCCTCTGGTGGTCACTAGTGGAAACTAAAACAGCGAGTATAACATTTGTTGCTAACCGATGAACGCGCGTATTTCAAACTCGGTGAGAGCGTTTTCATACATTTTCAGACAAAACGCAAACGCGTTCGAATTAGTTAATGTTTCGAAAAAACTTATACTAAAGCTACTGCTCGAATTACCTTTACACAAGAATCAAATTTGGCTCGCTCATGCATGATGCAATTATTTTCGAGCGCCTACAGAAATTTAATAAGCGAATTCAGAGTTAGGATTGTTTCGGAAAGAAACTGTATTTAGTATGGCTTTTAAATATTCTGTTAAATAATATTATTGCACTTAATAATATGGATAACAATACGTATGGCATTCGTATCATTCTGTCATGTACTCGTAATATTCGGGAATACAAGAGTATGTCAAACGATTTTTCTAGTAAATTAACCATTCGGGCAAATGAAAATCGGGCAAATGTTTATCGAGCAATTGAAATTATGCCATATGAATTTCGGGCAAACAATAGACACCCCGAGTACTTGCGGTGCTTGAGGATTTGGGCCTCTGGGTTCAGCTACAGCGCGTGCTTGTGACCACGTCGACTCGACTCGGGT
Organism: Cenopis cana; assembly: GCA_951800055.1. NCBI lineage: Eukaryota > Metazoa > Arthropoda > Insecta > Lepidoptera > Tortricidae > Cenopis > Cenopis cana. The sequence continues at coordinate 14,292,497 of OX637479.1, read as the reverse complement.
CGACTGGATGTGCAACTAGGCAAATGTATGGATGCAAAACAAAATGAACACACACCATCCGGATCGGTTCTCTGTTTTACCCGAAACCAATTGAGACTTCCACGTTTTTTTTTTAGTTTTTATACTATCGATATTAATTGTGTTATGTATCCAATTAAAAAAAATCTGCTGATTTTATTGGTATTATTCCAGGAACCGTGTGGTAGTTGTTAGTTAGTATAATGGATGTTCAGAGGGCGTATTATGGTCACGATTAACATGTTACAAACTACTAGATAAATAATTATTCGTCAAAATCTATCAAGTGACAGGATGATCCCAATACCCACTTTATCTTGTCACGCTATAAAAGCAACCATCAAACGCCCACTAAAGTCATGAAGTCACGTCATGTATTAGTAGTGGGATTTTTGAATGAGTGTGTCGACATGTGATACAATATCAACCGTTGTCGATATCATATTCAGATCTATTAATACCTATGTTGTTTCACAATTGTGTACTTCAACATTCATTGATATTTCAATTTTCAATGCGGTACAGTGAACTGAACTTACGTATAGTATTACCTGCCCGTGTGTTTAGCATATTCATTTGTGTTTCGGGCTCCGAGTATATTCTACCTAAAGCTGCAGTTTGTATGCAGAGTTAAAATCCTCTTATATGTATTGATGTATATGTATTTAAGTTCAGACTACTCCAGTGCCTGGCTTTATTACCTACCTATATATTACATATAAGTAAATCTTATTGTGGGCAAATCGTTCTAGTAGTAAGCTAGACCAAACTTCAGATCAAGTTTTGTTAAAAGGTAAGTTTCATTTTTATTTTAACAAAACTTGATCTGACATAAGGTTTAAAAAATATCTATAAAACCGAGCATAAATCTACGTAATTTAACAAAGATATTTATCCAATTGAATAACGCTCAAAGCAATATCACGATATGTATATATGTGTATGTTATATGTGTGTAATTGTTTTACAAAATACTTAGCTTGTTTTGTGATATACGATATTTTATTGTTTTTTGGTTTGCAATGAAATTAATTATAAATAAATTATAAATTAAAAATATTTTCTTAAAACCATTCCTGGGATCTGTTACGGCTTCCAATAAATTCCCTTTATAAAATTGCAGGATTTGCAGGGGCATCGCAAATGGCAGTCTTTATAAAATTGCTATTACCGGGAGCTTCTGGCCAGTACTTGTTATCCGGGCAGTTTCCTAACGCACAAGGATCCTTTGTTAAGATACTAGTAAGATAAAATATAAATATTGAGCAGTCAAGGGAAATTGGTGCAACCAAGTAATTACAAATTATCATAGCATTTATTCTTATTTATAAATTGGTTATGATTTTGCTTTACACTTCTTGATTGTTTTTCAAATAAAGATGTTAAATTGCATCGTCCACTGTGACTGATTAGTTTAGACATCAAGTATTGTGTTGATGTTATGAAAAAGAATAAGGCAGGTAGCAAAGTTCATAACTTCGAAACTGGAATGTTAACAGTGAGCTACGTATACCCACAAAATTTAGGGTACCCCTAATAAAGTCTATGAAAACAACGAGGCTGTTTATAGAGATTTAGATTCGCTCGGCTCACCCGCTCTAAGCGAGTACTTTTATCTCAAGAGCCCGGATGAGCCATGGTTGTGTGGTGTGGCATGGTTGCATGCATAAATGCAAATGCAATTTGCATGTATACATTCATGTTGTCCATGCGTTCGTATGTATTGTGGTACAACAATATCAGCCTATACCCTGTGGACGTGGACGTGGCCAAAGTAAGGACGAACGTCCAATTTTTGGTAAGAATCCGCACATGTAAACGACGCGTTCTTTTAAAGCACACACAAGAAAAAAACACCTTAAATATAATAATTATGTACATTTAAATCATTACTTACCTGCCAAAAGCTTTTAACTATAACGAGTCTAACCTAAATTTTTTATAGCCAGCAAAAGGAAAAGGGAATAAGGAAACGAATACCTACGAAATCTCAGGTGGATTAAAAAGTACATTATTCTGGTTCAAATTAAATATGGGGGGAATTTGTTAAGTTAAAGCGGGTATTTAACGCCATAAAGTTTAATTTCTAATTAGTTTGTAATGCAATTAAATATAAATATTTGTGGACAATTTTTTTTGTGGACAATCTTACACAAATCAACCTAGTCCCAAACTAAGCAAAGCTTGTACTATGGGTACTAAGCGACGATATACATACTTATATAGATAAATAGATACTTAAATACATAGAAAACATCCAAGACCCAAGAACGTGCTCATCACACAAATAAATGCCCTGGCCGGGATTCGAACCCGGGACCTCCAGCTTCGTAGGCAGGGTCACTACCAACTAAGCTAAAGAGGTCGTCAAATATAAAATTAAAAAAAAAAATTACACGGTGGTTCTTACTCGATTTACCGTATAACAATGCGATGGTATGGTATTATGTACAATCCAAATAGCTCGGTATATCATACAAAATATATGGTACAATATATAAATATAATATTACGTATACGTACGTATGGTGTAACGAACTGTTTGGCCACTTTGGCTGCTACATGCTATATGACGCTGACTGTAGAAGTTTTAAATAAACTTGCTTAACCGAGCCCCAAGCATATAAGGCGATATATCGATTGAAAGAGACACCCTTTGTTTTTCGCTCACGACAAAACGGGATGCAACCCTCTCCGAGAATGGCTTTTTAGACAAATTTCGTTAAATATCTGACTGTGTGCAGGTTTATAAAATTTCCTCTTGTCAGTACCTAGATGAAGTAAAATACCATCATACTAACTTAATCGTGTCTTTTAATAATGCGTTGTTTTAGTAGGCTGAGGAAAAAAAGGAAAATATAGACTCGACTTTGGATTTATTTTCTATGGAGAAAATTTTAAGAAATCATGTTACTCTGTTGTCAGTACCACAATGATATAGTCAAGAATCATATGTCTGAAAATCAGCCCGTACTGTTTGCTAGTCTGAGCAGGACAGCGTTTCTAAGTCTCCAAATTTCTCAGTGTAGCGCCATAATAACGAGCGCGCGTAATTTTTTTTTATCATTTTAAATATGAGATGTGACAAGTCAGATTCAGCTAATGATTCACTCGAATAAGTCGAATGCGTTCATTATTGTATGCTGCCAATTTACAAAAATAGAACAGAGACGGTTCTCCTAAAATCAAATATCGAAGTTCGTTCATCTCCATGTATATTGAATTTGTTAATAAGAGCGTTTAACATAGTTGTTATACACGAAATAAGTTTTTTATGGACTTGAATCGCACAACGAACAATCGATGTCACCATAAAAAGACTTCATTGTCACAATACGAGTACAACGAATTCAAATCAAAGCAGTTCTGAAGGTTTATTTAATATGCCATTCCATAATTTCAAGAGCCCATTAGGATCACAGGATTTAATTTAGGATTTGAGACTATAAGATACGGAAACAAGCCTCTCCTATAACAATTTAATGAAGACAGACAGGCCGACAGCCGCAAGGCATTTGGTATTCGGCTGTAGGTATTCGCCTTTTATGATGTAAAGCTAGTTAATTATATAGCACAGTATTCATGTTTCTTGTGTCCTTATATTCATGGTGGTCACTCATCCGATGCCAATGGAACTCCGTTTGTCAGCGGGCTGTATATCATGAAAGGCGACTTCCTGATTTGTCGGTGCGGAGGCAGTACGATATGAGAAAAGTGTCAAATATCAGTGTCAGCTGTCAGTCGACCCGGTACCATTTTTTACTACGCCCCTACATTTAAATGAGTGCTTCCTGACTGGCGCGGGATGCGCGGTAGCGGGACGATGCGAAAACGGTACTGCTTCGCTTCTGCGCATGATATTACTACTGCGCAAACGTAATACTGACAGTATTATATCAAGTGGGAATCTTTGCGACGTCAGTAAGTTTACGTCAAAGAAGAAAATGTCACATATCGATCCCGCCCCGCCAAGTCAGGAAGTCGCCAAACGTAGGTAATATTGCTGCTATAACAACATTCAAAAAATTTGTACATAGTTAAGGGCTTAATGAAAACAAAATTACGATCGCGTCCTTTGTGTAACGAAAGTTAGCCATACAAAATATACTAGTCATCGTTACACAAAGGAATCTATAGTTAAGTTTTGTATTAATTAAAGCCCTTATGGTTGACGACATATAAGCTGCACCGTTTCGCCATACAAGTTGTTCGAAAAATCGGTGCAGCTTATATTTCGTCAACTATAACTATGTACATTTTTTTTGAAAACGACTCATAAACCAAAAATTAAAGGGAACATGAGAAATGTATGTAGCTGCAAGTCTTGAACCGTAATAGGTAGAGAAAGGTTTTTTTATAAGGAGAGTAACAACCTAATATAATAACATATCATGAAAATAAAATAAACTTAAAAAGCATTTCAAATGTACATCGGGCTGAATCTCGTACGATGGTACCTACACGGTACGGCACCCTTCGTGTGCCAATCCGATTTGTCCTTGGACGGTTTTTGCGTTCTACAGTATTGTCTACAGTTTATTTCTACAGGCATTACTTAAAGTTCGTAATATACCGCTTGAAGTTCTGACTGAATCATTTAAACTCGGTCAATTAGGTTCCGTCGCCGAAAATAGATGAGTCATGCTTCTCTTTTAACCCAGCTTGGATAATTTAGGAAAGTCATTATGCTTTTAGCAAAATATCCGAAGCGTGTTATAATGTGAAGAAGCTTTTTTTTATATACTACGACGGTGGCAAACAAGCATACGGTCCACCTGATGGTAAGCGGACACCGCAGCCTATAGACGCTCGCAACTCCAAAGGAGTCACGTGCGCGTTGCCGACCCTTTATAAAATTTGAGGATGCACTGTGTTGACAGCAGAAGGGACCAATTTAGCTCCCTCACTCTCAACACAGTGCAACCTCGGGAGCTCTGGCAACCTTGCTCGCCTCCAGGAACACAACACTACATACCTGAGTAAGTATATAATGTTATTATGGCTGTGGTCTTCTGCAAGGCGGAGGTACTTCCCCAGTTGGGCTGCTTCAAATTCGAGCAAGATGACATTTTGCTGTGCCCTACCTCTCCGTGTACCTCTACGAATAATACGAGCTTAATTTTTATAGAGGAGTACCTAAAGTAGGTAATTGGAAATATTAGTATAAATACATACATGCGATACAAGCAATGCTAGCTGAATGCCTAAAGCACCAGAAAGTTTTATAGGTCAAGCAACGAAGGAAAACTTGGCGGAAATAATTAGAGTATAAGCAAATTTTGGCATAGTTGTAGGTAAAGGTGTTCTTAACAACATATTTAAAGTCCTGGGGGATGGGGGTGGAGATAACGGGTAGGGGGGTGTAAAGGTCATTATTTTTAGTTTTTTTTTGTAAAAACAACTCTTAAACGGTGGCCTATAGCAAAAAATGTTCTCAAACAAAAACCTTAAAACCCCCCAGGACATTTAGTATGTTGGTTAGGACATCTTTACCTACAACGATGCCAAAATTCGCTAATAGGTAGACGAATTATATCCGCCAATTTGCAGTTAGTGGTCTTCGTTACTTGAACTATTATAAGTAATAGAAGTTATGACTATGGTAGATGTAACTTTTCTTATACGACAATATCGCATGTTATTGGTTTTGTTTCAATATCACGGCTATATTATATGAACAGGGATAAAACCTTCCTTTATCTTTCGGACGATGAGACATGATCCGAGTACATTAATGAATTGGCTATTACAGCACTAGCAAGCTATTACTACACTTGTTCTTCCAAATGATTTACTTGTTGTCGGAAACAATTATTTAGAAAAAAATATTAAAGAAAGAAAGTGGAGGATTGTAAAATTATTTAGTTATGTGTATATAGATTTTTCTAATCAATATTAATTAAATACAGAATAGATATGAATTTAATAGTTTTATAGATATTTTAGTTGATTTCCGGCCTTCATTTACAATGCTCATGTTTTACGACTTCCTTCATTTTAGTCTTATAACGGAAAGGTATCACCATCATGTTACATGAGAGGGCCTTTCAAATGTAAACAGTTAAAAGCAAAGAGCTGCCGGCTACGCCAAGCTGTCAGACTACCTGCGCTTTGAAGTGTTAAAGTATTCAGGAAGTTATTAAAGCGCGTAAGGCTCGTGATATAACTGTGACATTCCTCTTTCTATCGTAGAGTTATAGCTTGTGAGTGTTCAGGGATAACATCAGTCACACATCACGTTCACATGAACGTTAATGCCTTTACTAATGTGGGAAGGCAGAAGGTACATTATCGATTTGAGGAATCTCAGAGGTTAATACGTATCTAACCAGAGGCGTGATTTCGTAAAGTTATAAAGGTAAGTAAGGATAACAGAACAGTTATTGTTACTATGGAAAAATGATAGATCTTTCGCGAATACAATACAAATACTCTTTATTGCACACCTTAAAAAGAACACAGTACAGGACATTAGGCTTAGAGGTAAACAACAGGCGGTCTTATCACGAATGTTCTACCATAAAGTAAAACTAGTGAAATTCCAGTTTTCATGAATAATTTCGTAGTAAATAATGAATTTGGATGCTCATTATATATTTACGGAGAGGGGTCCCCTAACCATTGCCCCCAAGTTATGTATATTGTTATTGTAGAGCTGCAACTTCGAGAAAATTAGGGCAGGTATGGAGATTTAGGAAACTCATATTTTTATGGCGTCATGGATTTTACATATCCATCAAGTTTTCACTCAAATTTTACTCACAAAATTCACAATGGCCTATAATATACATAACGAGAAAAATCGAAAGAGAAGCATTCAGGATTGGAAATTGGAAGTCAACTTTTTTGCCAGCACAATGACACAATATTGAAACTTATATGAAAATGTTGGTAAGTAATAAAATAAAAGACTCTCAAAATGTGTTTTTTTTTTATTTTCAAAAAAATACTTGTATGTATGTAATTTTATCGAAAAATACACTAACGCCTTCATCCATGTTGGAAATTTAACTATAAGTAAGACAAGATTAGTGTAAGAAGGTGTTTATTGCCAAAATAATTGAAGACGTTAGTGGATGAAGGTGATATGTCGCATCAAAAGTTTGAGTAAATCGCATATAAAGGTTTTTTATTTGTAGACACTATTATATAGATGTAGGTAATTGAAATGGAAGGATATTATATAGGGAACTAGATTCTACTTGTTTGCAAGACAGCTTCTAACATTCTTCTTGCTCTTCACCAAGTACCCCCGTATTGTAAATAGTGACGTAAGCGAGGGACCTTTTGTCCCTTCTGACAACACAGTGAACCCTCAAATTTTATAAAGGATCGGCAACGCGCCCGTGACTTTTTTAGAGTTTCGAGCTTCTTTAGGCTGCGGTGCCCGCTTACCGTACGCTTGTGTGCCAACGTCGGTAGTGTAAGAAAAGTAATATTAGAGCAAAGTTTAAATTTGTTGGTAAAACCAGAAAATGAAAACCGAAATTTGGATTTCAATTGCTGTCCAACATTTTAGTTTCAGTGGTCGTCATCTCCCAAGCCCGGAGATCTCCGGGCACATGACAAAACAATGCCATTATTTATTTTTTTCGCCGAGAGAGGACAGGTAAAAAAATCGTTTAAAGAGAAGTCTGCACAATTACCGTAGATGGGAGTTAAGATTAGATTTGAATCCCATTCGAAGGTGCATTCGCGTTTTCAGCTAGTTGGTTGATCTGGACACTTAAAAATAAACTGAATTTGCACAGAGAAAAAAAATTCAGGTGTAATTTATCACTTTTTCATTCGTTGCTCCACTGCTATCTACATAATCTTAAGTCGAGGCGATGGGGAGGTTGGGATAGAACAAATGCATACACAATAAGGTAGGAAATGAGATTCATTTGGCCCGTGCGCTTCTTTTGCGACCCAATCAAGATGACCAAGCGTTACTCGTGAAGAATGATTTATTTATGAACCCGCTGACAAAACAAACTAAATTTCGGTCGTGAAACTAACACATATATGGAGATTTAAATGAATTTTGCTTATATCTACTTGTACTTGTTGGTAACAATATAAAACTGTAAAATAAAAAATGGTATTATATTTAAAACGGTGGGAATTATTGATCACTGCAATTTGAATGCGAACGAACTATAACGCTATCATGAGATGTACCTAATAATCTTGATAGCGTAATAGTTCGTAATTAGTTTAGTGTAGCCGCCATCTCTTCGAGATATCATCAACATAGTTCTTTGTAGAAACAATTGAATGCCAGTATCATTAGACATTGTATGATTGCAGATGAATGACCGAAGTCAAACCTTTAACAAGGTAGCGACCGCAACAACAGTCGTATCCATTGAATTTTTCATCTACACTTGAATGAATCAGCGAACATTATTATTTGCTACAAAATAAACGAGCCTCGCTAAAACAATAGTACATAGTTGTGGGATTACGACATCATGTACTGTTTTGTAGTACATTACAGTGTTTACCGCGGATCACCTGAGCACACAGAGCGGGCACCTACTTACCCAACCGTGGGGATTAAGTTTATTGTAGATGACACAAGGACTGTTCAGCAGGTTACTTGTATCAATTCGATGTAATAACAGGACTAGCTAGATAATAACGCACTAAAATAGACTACCTATTACACGACATTCATAACCATCCTCTATCTCATGGCGCATCCTATTATATGTATAATATACTACCTACCTAAAAATGGATGCATGTACGGTTTATCATAGTCTTCACCAAAATACACATTGTAACATATCGCCGAGCATTACAAATAAACTTCTATTACTATACTCACTATACTTATAGTATATGCAGTAAAATCCGTAGGTTAATCAAGTTGGTTTAAAACTTTTAACCCATAAAAGAAGCACGAAAAAGTGGAACTACTACTTGAATGTATAATGTATATTATTGTATGAAATTCTTTTTCGTTTGGATACATGATCACTAATATGACTAGTGGGTTTAAGCGCTCGCTTTCATGAAAATGATGATACTACCAAATGCAGAGGCATAAGACATCAAAGGGACTGGTTAAGTTGTTTACGCAGCACCGGAGTTTAGGGTGTCACGAGGAACCAGTCAATCAACCTATGGAAAATACGAGGTCAAGGTGACGCTTTCTTCATAATATTGTTTTCAGACGACACAACATATGCTACTACAATAAACTATAAAAACCGGCCAAGTGCGAGTCGGACTCCGCACATATAGGGTTCAGAACCAACCTCAAATGATTTATTAATATATTTGTATTTGTTGTTAGACAGCAGATTGCTACCCAAAGAGTCTGGAGATTCCTGGAAGCAACGGGTTTAAGCAAAGAACTTTACGGGCTGCCAGATCAATACTTAACTGGTCGAGGCGGTATAGAAGGCCCACAAAAACCAATAATATTTTTTTTAAATATACGTAATAATGAACATTGTCACCAAATTTCAAGTTGATTGGCCAATGGGAAGTCAAAAAATTCTTCGGAACAAATTTCGTGACAGGCTACGGACGGACGGACGCCTGGGCGATACCAATAGGGTCCCGTTTTGACCCTTCGGGTACGTAACCCTAAAAATGACCCTTTACTTAAGCAAGAGATCAAAGTTTCCATAACTTTCAGCAAGACCATTCTATTTTCTTTGATATATTTGAATTTTATCCTTCTTTTGCAAAACGCTTCCTTACACATTTTACTTGTGTAATTTTATCTTCCGTCGCTGTCGTCAATCTCAAATATATTTTTAGAATATCTTAGGTACTTAACGTGTATTGCATCATAAGTACCCTCTCATCATCGCAATTTGGAAGATGTGTTCCGTTGGAAAGAAAAAGCAATATCAAGTATACCTAATATGTACTTACATACAGTATGAATCTGCAACATCTTCTTTCGGTCATTTCAATGTTGAAAGACTTTCAGCCTAGCTAATAATAAGTGGTATGAAGAAAAATATTAAAACTTGCAAAAGCTAGAACAAGGCGTGTAGGTACTATAGCGTAAACAGTACGCTTTTAGAATATAACTTAAGGAATTATCTTTGTACCAATGGAATTTAAGTTTCATTTAAATATGCAGAAAAAAATTATATAAAGTACCTACCTAACCATTTATAGCCAAATCCATAATATTATAATTTTAAACTTTTTCGCTATCAACCCTTCCTTAACACCAACTGATAGCGTTCGTTCATCCCTTTTTTTACGTAAAAGCATTTCCATATAAAATCTTAGTAGGTAGCCTCTGAGGGTAACAAGATGCTGAAAATATTTCACCGCGTGGATTTAAACCTAATAACATATTTCTTGGGAAAATTCAAAGTCCTGCATTTCATTCATATTATTTGAGACGGCGAGCTTGGATTTTCTTCGTCATGATGTTATTGCAACTCATTTTGTTATATAGCCGAGAAGTTTTAAATGTAGATCTACTCAGTTAGATATATAATGTTGCATCATCTCCGCTACCCAAAGATTGTCTGGAAGAGATCGCTCTTTAGCGATAAGACCGCCTGTTGTTTACCTCTATTTTATAAGCCGAATGTTCTGTATTGTGTTCTTTTTGAGGTGTGCAATAAAGAGTATTTGTGTATTGTAGGTATAATATTTTATTTTATTGTTATTTTAACTTATATAAAATAGATATATATATACGAGTATATAAAGAGTATATAAGTCGCGTAAGGATATATCAAGTGTCATTTTTGCCTTAAAGCTCAAATTTGAAAGAGTTACTATTGTCGGGCCGAAAATTGCCCTGAATGCCTTCATTACGTTTAAGTTTCAGTGGAGTTACAAAAATGCGGCTCCACTCAGGCACTTTAAATAGGTACCAACAATGCAACTTGAGTTTGGGCAATACAGTCCGCAGTGAGAGAACTCAAAAAGAAATATTTACCTTGACATGTAAATATTGTAAAATACAAATGCTCACGCGACGCGTTTCTTTTAGTTTTCGTGAGACACTTAAATCATAAAATTTAAATAAATAAGCAATCTATTTCATTTCTAAAAGTATAATTATCCATTAGTAGTTTATCTTTTTTTAAGGTAGTAAGAATGGCATATTTAATTTTAATCTTGCGAAAAGCGAGGAATAGCAAGCGTACTTAAGGTAGGACACCTACTGAACTCGGTTAGGGACACCATGCACTGTGTAATCCATGTCTCTTACGACAGGCACTATTTGGAGGCGGTCGACATGTATCAATACCAGATGTGGTCCGTCTCAGTGAGGGAACGAGGAAGAAAAGCGAAGAAGAGGAGGGTCCACACTCAGACTAAAAACAAAAACAATTATATTAACTTGAAAGTTGTATGAGTATGATAGTAAGATTTTAATTTGTCTCGGCGGCATTTTTATTGTCGTATTGCTACTCGCTTGACGTCGCGGTATGATTTCTGTGTTGTTGCGCTCTGGTTTCGACTTGTTAGCTCTGCACAGGTGGAAGGAGCCTACGAAACACACTAATATGACATTGAAATGCGAAGAGATGAACCGAATGGAGTCCTATTATTTCCTGCGTTATTATTGCGTTTATATGATTTTCCACCTACAAAATCGTCTTTCACGTCTTCTTCCTTTGTGTTTCCGTGATATCAAAATACAGTATACCTTTTATACATACCTCACCTTCTATTATTTAATTCCCACACTTTAACCAGTTCTGGAAGTACTACCTACTTATAATTACAGTACACATTACATATTTGTTCGCCGCGTGTAAACTGCTTACAATTCGAGTTTCGTGTGTGACGACCAATATTTCCACAACATATTACGTTTTATGTTTATGTATTGAAGCTTTTTACTGATTTTATAATTAAAGAGTTATTTATATATTAAATTGCCTTACGTCCACTCTACCATAATTTTACAATAATAAATAAATCTCAATTCAATTCAATTCAATCTTGTAAATAAATCTCGCTTACTTATGGAAATATGTCAGTGACGCAAGTGACTTCGCATGTCTTATTGAGCACCGTCCGTCAAATGCCAAAGAGTTTGTTCTACGCTATCTATGATACACAAATGTTCAGCAGATCCGTTTTTTAACGAAAACACGAAAACGACGCCCCCTGCCGGGTCCAATTGTCTCAATCGAACTTTCCGGGACCAACACAAATATACACACAAAATTTCATCCCAATCGGTGCAGCCGTTTAGGAGGAGATATGAAACTAACACACGTACAGAAGAATTATATATATAAAAAGAAGATACATGTACTGCATATTTAGATATCCTTAATTTTTACCTACGTCAAAAATTGTTGATTTTTTTTTCTTTTTGCAGGAGCAAATTTCTTTTGCGTGTATTTTCCATTAAATTAAAGTTTATTTTGAGCCGCTTTTATTCTTATATCTGAGGACCTTTTTTTATTAATTTGTAATGGTCTTGTTGTTGTTGAAACTATTATACTTTCCCAATACTATTTCTAAATCCCAAAATATTACTTTTTTATAAAAAGAGCAAACAACACAATCAAGCGATAACTGATAACACATTTCAATTTCAGTTAACCGGTATCAGACTGGTACAGATTAGCACATTACATATCTCCCAAACTCATAAAACTGTTTTAATCATCGTCATGGATGCTACACGAACGTATATCTTATCAACGACGTTATAAAGCAATAATACAGCTTTAAATGTACAAACCGCCTGTATCTGGATTTTTACACATGTATGTAGAAAGATTCTCAAGTAGATAATGTGTAGGTATCTATCTTTTAATACTCGTTTTTATTGGATGTTTGCATTTGGTTTGACATGCTAACCATTTCATAATAATATTGACGTGAATCTCGTGACGGAACAAAATATATATTATAATACTAGCGGACCCGACAGACGTTGTTCTGTCCGAACTTGGGCATTTTGTTAGGGGAGCATAATTAATTTCAACGTAAGAATTAATGCTATATGGTTATTACAATTATAAATTCCCAAAGAATACGAGTAGCAATAAATTTTAGGAAGAGATTGGATAATTCATGAAGTAACCACAATAAACTTGCTATACAGTGATGAGAGGAACAAAACCGGTTTGAAACAAATATTTTTTTTTCTTTCGACGAATTTTATAAATAAGCTAGTTTCATAATTTTCTTCTCTAATTTACAAAGGACTGTTTTCGTTTATCCGGCACAATGCTTGAAGGATCATTTGTTTTACACAATCGAGTTATACCTCTTGTTGTACTTACTTGTTAAGAGTGAAAAGCATTGTATTTTGTCCAAAAACAGGTGAACAAAGAGTAAATGTATGTTCGTTTAATTTTTTATGAGCTAACTCGTTTTTGTGTAACGGACTTTTTAATTAAAAGCTTTAAGAGTGCGCGGAAAATGGTTCAATGCCAGTTTTTTCCAGATAAAATGCGGCTAGCGGGTTGGAAGCCTTATAAAGCCTAACTTAATACAGTTGTAATAGTAGATTGTTAACCAAGGGTTGAAAGCCACCCATTACAAACGAAATATTTTAATAAATAATTCGAGGCTGGTTTGGGTGGTTTCACCCGAGTTCAATACTCTATTCTATATTTTTATTATTTTTCATTCCGAATACGAGGAAACTAAAAAAAAATCCAAACATGCAAAAACATTGTCTGAAATTCTATTGAATCCATTTTAAAATAGTTTGTGTATTGAACCAATTTGGCGGGCACTCTTAATTTGACGGTAATACTTAGTAACAGCGGATCTGTAGAGTAATTATAATTAAACAACTTATATTGAACAAAAGAATACTTATAATCTATTGAAAACATTGAAAAGTATCGCAAACATATTTGCTTGAAATTTAATTCATTATAATTTGGCTGATAAGTTTCTGCCAATTAGATTTTTTTTAATGAGTTTAGGAGACGCTTATATTTAAAGTCGGTTACTTAAAATTTAATGTATTCAAATAATAACACTTACGAGTTTTTATTTAATTTTTTATAACCATAATTTGAAACATTAATAATTATTAAATATAGTTCGAAATCAATAAAAAATTACGGAGATGGCTGTACGGTGGCTGTATGGTGTCTGCCATTGCTCATTTTTATAAAACAACCCAACGCTGATTTGACTGTCGATGTGTTTTGTGATTGGTGCATTCAATATGGTGAAACATTTGGATTGGTTGAATTTAAATGTTTCGTAAATCATAAATATTCATATTAAACCACGGGGCGCATTACGCCCCATTTTCAACCCGCTTCTTAGGTCAAATATGACCTACCTTCAGAGTATGAGTAATTAAAAATAAATTTTGTACAATGTCGCAATTTGTACGTTCTTCCAACAAGGTAATCGCGTAACTTTCGAGAGCGCGTTAGGACGGCCCATTTTTGAAGGTGAAAACAAGTGTTGATAAGTCTGCACGCTCATTCCATTCGTTTCGCAATGATCCTGCTGGTTGTAAATAGCCTAAGTATCATCATCATCAGCCTATATACGTACCACTGCTGGGCACATACCTCCTCTCATAGATGAGGGGGATTGGGCAGTAGCCTACGTATGTCATATACATAAATTAGTTATGTTTTTAGATATGAGACTACTTGTTTAATTAGTAGTAACTAAAGAAATACATTATCTGCAATGCCGCGATCGTAAATGTTCCAATTTAAAAACTTTACTGGGAAGCATAAACACAGCCGATGTAAAGAGTTTTTATGTTCATCACGATTCCGTGCTGACGCACACTGAAGCGTTAATGTATTGCTCTTGGCAAGAGGAAAGTCGGAAAATCTATCTTCGAAATAATTGTGTTACAGTGATTCTTGAAGATTCTTTAATATTGACAGATATAAATGTTTGACACATTAAAGAGTTGGCAGTCTCAGTGTTTCTATATTTTAACTTAACAATGGTGTTCTAATATAACATTACATTCAAAAGTTTAAACGAGTTTATAAGTTTAGTGCTATTGAATAGGCATTAACTTGCGTATAATAAATATTAAATTATTATGAATTATGAAAACAATTAATTCTTTAACGAATTGTTAATTCGCCTTAAAATATGACAACGTTGAAAAACATGTGTAGCTAATGTTGTGCCAAAAAATGACTAATGGCATCTCAGAAACTTATAAATAGAAGTGCAACCAGATAATCTATGTACCTACTGTAATATGAAAAATGTAAAAATATAACCTTTCAAAGAACACTTCGGAGCCATCGGAGTCACTGCGTGGCAGGATCAATTTGGGCAAAACCATGCCCTTCTTTCGCCTGCCCCGGATGCCAGGCGGAGAAGGCCATAGCAACTCCGTAGTAGCCAGAGGACTGTGTGGACTAAGAATAGTTAGTCTCCGCTCCGGAGGCGGTAAGCTTAGCTGCTGTAAGGCTCTTCTTTCGGTGCTTGCAAAGAGCCCACGCCGCTTTTCGGCTGTAGCTCCCATGTCTTCCCCGGACAAAGCTCTCCGAGCGGGTGCCCCTCTAGCTTCTCTGACATCCCTCTCGCTCGCTGTAAGAAACGAGCTACGATGCGAGCGTACCACTGTGCATGAGCTAGCTGGGCGAGCGGGCGACGAGTCTTTGCATGGACGGAGACTCTCCATAGAGCGGGCAGACTCGACGCGTGCCGCTGCCAAGTACTGCCCGCTCGTCGCGGTCGTGTGCGCTACCTCGCATTCTTCTTGGCTCGAGCTAGACGTCCCGCTTCGAGAAAATGTACTCGTTTTTGACACGAAACTTCGGTCGCTAAAATGGGCCGTAGCGGAGATACTAGATGTGTTAGCGTCATTAGACTCTGACGACGCTTGCGTCCGCACGCCCTCCTCAAGAGATTGATGCACCACGCAAGCATTGAGCGAACTGAACTTAGCCAGATTTGCCCGTCGAATTTTTATTTCGTCGTCTTCCTCTTCCATTTTTAAGCTAACTTACACTTGCCATTTACACATAAACGCGCACACCACAATTGAATAGACAATTATTTTAATTTCAAGATATTTATTGGCATTGCATTATTTTGCTTTATTATAAATAATTATGATAAAATTATATAAGGAACACTGGACACAGTCTTTAACACTCTTTGAAACCACCATCACAGGCACGTTTGTAGAGACACCTGAAACAAATCATTTAATTAGAATAGTTCTATTTGATCTTAAGTAAAAGCCCTCTTCAGCCCTCTAAGCATTTTGAGTATAGAATAGAACTAGATAGTTATTTTATGGAAAAAGGATTATTCTATTATTTTTAACAAAAACTCAAATAAAATATGTGCTTCACGTGCCTATCAACCTCTACCGGACCAGAGTACGTCGACAAACACGCTTCCATTTAATTTGGCTCAGCTCCGTAAGCACATTGTTTGTTTTAAAGCCATGCTGACCCCGAAGAGACTCAATTTAGAAACTCCACTCAATATGCTATTTAAATGTTCAAATAAATACTGACTATTTTTCAAAACAATAGTACTTTATAACATTTACCCAGAGTGCAAAATCATAACCACGTTCTATTGTTAGTAAAAATTATAAGAGATTGGGAATTACATTCTTTCAGTTCGCGGCTTTGGAGTCCAGTGCTAGTTGTCCGGCTTGGTTTGCGCAATCTGTGAGTGCTTTCACTTGCTCGTCGTTGAGTCCCGTGGCCTTCACCTTGACGTCAGCACTCTTTGAATGCTCAGAGCTTTCACTGCTGGATTCTATTCTCTTTGACGTCTTGTTGCCATGGCAATCAATGTGAATCTCCTCTTCAAATTCTTCTTCGTAACTCGCTTGGAAGCTCTCACTAAACTCTTGTCTAGCTTGGATGGAAACCTTATCTGTGGTTTGTTTCTGTTGGATCATCTGATCCATGGTTTTCTTGACAAGCTGCTGACCAGCCTCCAGGTTTTGAGACATTGTGGATTATGTAGTCAGATCTAAAATGAGCGAGAAATATCTTTGAAATTGGAAACTGAAATCATACTTTATTATGAAAACTTGGGGAAAAAAAAGAAGCTGGAATACTGATAAAGTATGTAGTGCCAATTATATGCTGCGGTAATTTCTTTATAAATTTTGCAACTTTTATATTTCTTAAGAGAGTAAAGGTTTTCTTTTTGTTGGAAACCGTAAAAGTAAACGTCCAATCAGGAATATATTCCTCGTAAGAATAATTCATTTGTGCTAAATAAATTATTCAACGACTGAACCCCTTGGTGCATTTATGTAAATTTATAATACCAGTTTGATAGAAATTGACAGTAGCAGTTGGAGTTAAGCCAAGATAGATGTTTGGAGCGCATTTAAAATTACGGCGTTGAGGAATTTCTAGGTGGCATGGACTATTCTTCTACTAAACTACGCATTCCAGAACACCAGGTCAGATTACTCAATTATAAAAAAATAATATTTCTTTTGAAGGCGTATTTATTGGTTTTATACTGAAATGCAATTCAGTGATAAATAATAAGTACTGACAGAATCAAGCACTATTTAAATAAAAAATACATTATTTTCCAATTTAGTTCTTAGAATAATTCTAGAAATAAATTTGTATTTTATAGTTCTAGTCTACAAATAAGTAGAAACACACACAAATGCTTGAAGAAATATGGAATGAATAAATTATCCCCGTATGTTATGAATAAATTTTTACAAAGTAAATATTATAACCAAATGAAAGAAACAAAAGCTACTATAAAACGTACGAACCTCAAATACACGACAGAAATAATCCGATTGAGAGAGTCCAATGCACTTTGGAATACAGATGGAAGATTTTTTGGGAGTTGTTTTCACTGTGGAGCTTGCGCGTGGACTGAGTGGCGGGCAGTCGGCGTCGGGCTTTGTTTCGATGGGAGCTTATGCGTGGGCGCCGCTCCAGGGTTGGCAATAACAATTCTCGCCGAACATTCGTCTAAGGCGGACCAGTGTACGATAGGGTTTAAATTACTCGTACTTGTCATGAATCCCGAGCTCAAGACATACTGGTGGAGAGGAGAATGTGGAATGAACCGATATAGATTGTTAATCACATAACAGAACAGCAAACCGGCCGCTCGCACCGGCGAGACATGGCGAAAATAACGCGACATTCGCGACATCTGTCTTGGCAAATTAACTAACTCTGTAATTAATTTCGACATATCCTGACGTGTTCGTTCTAAATTGCATTCTTATAAGGATAGATATATGTGATAACTTGCTATAAATATAAATTACGGCTGAAGTGCTGATTGAAATTACGTACCTAACCTTTAACGCTTTAGTTCTGAAACTACTTTGCTGTAAAGAAACATGCTTTATGAAGGCTACCAGGTGTGGCGGTTCACGAGAGCAGCATTGAATAGTCTCCCCAAAATAGCGTTATGCGTCAGTAGATGAAAAGTCACGAAACGATGATTCTTCGAGACGGGGGCGATAAACGTGATGAACGTGATTGCAACGCAACATGATGAATAACGATTGGCAAAGCTCCCCGTGACTCATTGTACAAAGGGATAGCCACAGTATGCACGGATTCCAGAAATTTAAGATATTCAGAACGTCCGTCTAGGTTATTTATCCCGTTGTTTACTTTGATTGTTCCGTGAAACCGTAAATAAACTCTCATCTATTAGTCATGGTGGTTAAAATAAACTTATGAATGCTAAGAACATCTTTACTCCATGAGTCAGTATTGCACAAATTAATATGGTCCTTCTTGTTATGCATTAACGCAGAAATCATTTCATGTTTGGGATCATTAGATCACTGAACTCATGTACGTAAAGTGTACGTATACTCAGATTTGTGATGTAGTTAAATGTAAACCAAAAATATAATATCATTGTCAATAATGAAAATTTAACTTGTTTACTATAATGTTCATTTCGAAACATTTTGTAGCAAAATAATTTCATTTCCAGAGTGTTTTTTTCAGCATTGTATTTTATAGATTATTAATTATGTTCCACTCTTGACTACGAATATTCTTAGGCATGTTTTGTTTTTTATACATAAACAGAGAAAGATAGATATATCTTGCGATATAAAATATTGTTAAAATTCTATGTCACGTAGATATAAAAGACGTGTAACATTTTCGGTCACCCGACACCCGATCGAAGGATATAAATCAACTACCATTTAATGAAGGTAGAATCACACACACAGGTGACAGGTGATATGTTCCGATTGTGCTCTTTCGTAAATTTACACAATTACCCTACTGGTGCTACAACCAAATTTATGGATATTATTCACGTTACAGAAGTACCTAACTTCAAGCGTAAAAGGTAGCAAATTGAACCGAAGAAAAGCTTCGTTAATTATTGCAGTGTTTCAAAATTTTTGGCAAAAAGGTCCACTTACATTTACCCAATCCTTTCCGTACATTATTTTCATACATTGCTGGTTTGATTGTAAGAGGACAAACATGGGGTAAATAAAATGAGGACAAGACATTTTTTTAAACAACCTACAATATAACTTAACGAGAAAGGTAGACGTGTGTACTTGTAAATGAGTAAAGCTGTAATTTTTACGTTATATCCTCGTTTAAAGGATCAAATATAGCATACTGAGCATAGGTTGAGGTTATTTTGGGTAGACTCACTAGTGTCAGTTGTTTTTATTCTCATAATATAAGTCGTGCGTGCGTGTAAATGCGTGAAAAGGGTTCTTATGGGTCGGCAACGCGTGAGTGACGCGTCTGGTGTTGCAAGCGTCTATAGGCGGCAGTAACCACTTGCCATCAGGTGGGCTGTCAGCTTGTTTGCCTCCGACGTAGTATAAAAAAAGTATTAAGGTAAGGTTTTTTCATTAATGAATGTGTTTCGTCGCGGAGAGAGCCAAAAATTTTACTCACGTCATGATATCATAATGTAATGAATGAAACACTAGTGAATCACATATGCATGTAACTAAACTATAAATAAAAAAGCTTGCTTTCAAAAAATAATTTACATTCAAATAACACAGTACCAACAGTACAATGACATGTAAACATGTACGAAGCTATCAAAGGCGCGTTTTTACGCTTTAAAATGAACTTATTCTTAAATAAGTAACTGCAGGGGAGAGATATTAGCAGTAAACTCGACGTTTGATAAATTGGTCCGATTTTGTTTTGGCTTCCTGATACCTAAAATAAAAATTAATGATATCCTGATAAATCGCAGCGTCGAGATGTCAAAAGCAGAACTTAATTAAAAGAGAATAACCTACTCTGCCATGGGCCTATTCATTTCATGGATTATGACGGATTTCAACGGAGATGGGAACAAATTAATTGGAATCTACGTTTATAATATGATGGCAACTCTAAGCTATAGGTATAATGTACGTACGCATAGTTTAATTCGCGTGCTGATTACTATATCTGCAATCAGCGCTGAGGTGTAACTGTTGTAATACTCCTATAATTTTATGCTAGCTATTAGCTAAAGCTAGAACCCTGAATTTTGAGTAACATGTTGGGCATAATATGGGTTCGATGTATTCTCAATGACATTCAATTTGAACTTTGATTTTAAGAAATATTGACTGACTGACAGATCATCAAAAGTCTTTAGGTACTTCTAGCAGAAGCTACAAAAATTAAACATTATTAGATTGTAGCCTATAAAACCTAAAAATATTGCAATTTCAGTCACGTATCGGAGATATACAAACTGCATAAGTAAGTTTGTAATCCTATACAAAATACATGCTATTACAAAGTTACTTTTGTATACAGTTTGTATGATTCTTAAATGGATGAATTCGGGGGTGGAATTTGAATCTCTGGGCCAGCCAGAGTCAAGAAGCACGTTTGGTATTTACAAAACTTCTGCACATGGAAAATTCGTCTCAGAAGAGCCAGTGTAAACCTGAGCTCCGAATATGTCTACAAAAAGAGATGAGATTCCATCAAAAACATTACACCTCCCCATCTTAGATTATGCAGATGTTTCCTATATTGACCTCAATGAGGAGCAACTTAATAAACTTGAGCGCCTTCAAAATGTCTGCCTTCGGTTCATATTTGGCTTACGCAAATATGACCATGTATCCTGTTTCCGCTCTCAGCTCAAGTGGCTCCCTATCCGTTTTCGTCGTAACTCTCATGTCCTATCTCTTTTGTATTCCATTCTCATTAACCCGGCATCTCCTTGCTACCTCAAAGAGCGTTTCAGTTATCTCCGTTCTGTCAGGTCCTCACAAAATTTGCTTCTTTCGGTCCCTTGTTCCTCAACAAAATTCTATAATTCTTCCTTTACTTTCCAAGCTGTTCGGCTCTGGAATTCTTTATCTACTGATTTGAGGCGTGCTAAATCTCTTGCTGTCTTCAAAAAACAGCTTAAAGATCACTATCTGTCTCTCCCATGACACATTTAGACTCGACTCCTTTAGACTTTGTGGCTGACTGTATATGTGTATATGTTTATGTATGTTTATCTGTATATTGTATTTATGTATGTATATTATTCTTAATTTAGTTGAATTGTTGTAATTATTAAGAGGTTTCATATATTATCTCTGCACCACCTACTATCAATCGTTATGATTAGACTTAATTTCCGCTACCCTAAGGTTGTCTGGAAGAAATCGCTCTTTAGCGATAAGACCGCCTGTTGTTTGCCTCTGCTTACTGTGATTTTGTATTGTACTGTATCCTTTAATTGAGGTGTGCAATAAAGAGTATTTGTATTTGTATTTGTATTTGTATTACATGTAAAAAGATGCAAGTCTCGCAACACAGTTCTTCTATAACAAAAAGTTTTGATATGTAATGTTAAACCAAGTCGATTATATTTTAGTCAGTAGTACCGGGAGGGTGTCCACAGAACTGGATTTCCACCGACTTGCATAGGCATTACTTTATTTTTTGTTTCCCGTTTTGCATTTCAACTTGATCTCAACGTATTCCGCGCGATCGCTTCCACGCGCATTGAGCATGAATAACGCATCGAATTGGAATTTAGAACGTACGTCGCAAATTGACTCGGCATAGTTTACTTATATTCGCTGAAAATGAAACTTTTCAGACTGTAAACCGCTTTAAGATAATTGAACATTCAACCTTGAATTTGGCCTTTATTGAAGAAAATCACGCAAACATATACCAGCCTTGGCCAAAAGTGTTGAGCACCCCTTATTTTCCTTTGTAACTTATAAAAAAAAACTATTATTTTTTAATTACATAAATGCACATTGACGTAAAATATGAAAACGTATATACTAAAGAACATCTAGAGAACTTTAGATAATATCATTTCGAAGTAGCTATTGCTAACTGAAGACTAAAAATAGACGGGTTTGCAATAAAAGGACAAATTGCATTTTTATCCGTGCAATTATCTTTAACGTCAACGAAAGTAGCTAGTTTTTGAAAGATATTTAATTTTCTTTAATAAAATGATATGAAATGCTTGATTGAAAGTTTAACTTTTATATGGAACACGTGTGAGTGCTCAACACTTTTGGCCAAGGCTGTATATATGTTACCTATAAATATGGAGTTACAATGAACATTAGGTATTCCGTAGACCTCATTGTCTAACTAAGACCTTACCTTATTGTTCGACCAAGGTTATTGGACCAGATATCGGGTAACCTCAAAAAGGTAAATAAATTTAATTGTCACGATTAAGTCCCGTTAATTGATAACAATGACCTTATTTTCATTCTTAATTTAGTTGAGTTTAGTTAATACTTAATAAACCAAACTTCGTTACCACAAGTTCATTAAAATCGTGTAAATAATTAATGATGCTACGTGAGATTCATGTTTCGGTGCCTTACTTTGATTTGCATTAATAATAAATTAAACTAAGTGAAATCACACTCGAGATTAACTATACTGTAATAGTGTAAATAGATAACTCTCTGTGAAACAAAAGGTACCTAATAATATACTAAATAAGAATTGGCAACCAGATGGGTATTTGCTTTTAATTTAAAAAAAAATCTTCAATTAAAAAGAGAAGATTTTCAAGTCAATACTCAAAAGCGTGTTAGATAATAACCCTTCTATTTGCAATTGAAACTATATTAAGGGAACGCCTCATAAATATTGCTTGTAGTGGCCATAGTTCTAAAGTGTTTTTTTTTTGCGCTTTGTACCGTGAACGCAGTTGTAGTGTAAACTTTTAGCAAAAACAGGCCAAGAGTTTTATTGGCGAGCACATTGAATTAGGTATTTTAAAAAGGGCTCGAAACATTCACCTTTTTTTTATTAAAAATGGGATCGCTCTTAGCCAGCATCTAGCCAGGGGGCAAAGATGAGGCCGACGATGAAGCGAGCTCACACCATTGCATTACACGGAAAATGATATGACCCAAATACGTATGTATATAAATATGTGTTTATTTAGTCCCGCGTCAGTCCGTCGATCCAAAATAACATTTTAGGTAAGATATTTGTGTGATCAGTTCAGTGGGCAGACCGATCATTCTTAAGGTGTCAGTTAGTATCACTTCACAGCAGGGTCGGACACTGCCTATAGATTTACTGACGGAATCCCTTATGAAGTAGTGAATACATGGTTCTGACACTTGTGTACCTAAGCAATTTAGTCAAAATAATTAATGAAAGGAAAAATATAAATGAGAAAATATTGTGTTACCATAACCATAACGAAATACATAATTTACATATTTTGTTCAAGTAAGAGTATTAATCAAGTCACAGAGATGGATTTCACCTAGGAGGATTATAATGATGATTAAGTATCAATACTATCAATATAAAAATATATTTGGACGGAACAATAAAAATAATCAATCATTTAGTCACGTACGTACTGTGTGGGTCATCATGGTACCTAACCAACATTCATGTTTTTTGGATCTATAATAATGGACATGGCATTTGCCCAGCAGTGGGACACTAAATAGGCAATCAAAAAAATAATGTAACGGTTGTTGTAATAGAAATACGTACAACAAAAAGAATTTCAACCATAAAATTAATGATCCCAAAATTTGAAATGTTAAGTTACTGATGTAAGACTCGGTAGAATATTTTAGTATCCTTTCGTTACCTAATTGCCTACGTGATAGTAAGAGAGATGAATTCTGTCATAACTTCATAAGTGGCAACGACAGGCCACCCGACTGGACCGGTACTTCTTCATCCGACCGCACATTACGTAGGTATGTCCCTATCGATTCACAGGTGCCAGTGATACATGTCCCGCAAATAGCGGTTTCGCTGGCAGAGCAGATTGTTAGCATTCTTTGTGCTTTATTTGCGGTTTTATTTATCCAATTATTCCGAGATCGTTCTCAATAGAGTCTTGGTATATTATCAGATTGTTTTGTGAGTACACAGATAATTAAGAATACTCAATTTTCTCTGGCAATTTACGAATATTTGGAGGATATCGAATACTTGACTTGACTTTGGAGAATATTGTAATTTGATTTACAGAGCTGTATTCTGCGAACATCACATACATAATATTCAGTATGTGATGTTCTACATGCACATATATTTTGTAGATATTCAATATGTACCTTCTTGATACGTTCACTAAGAGTTACATAGACACGTAATGTACGTAGCATATGTAGATTCAGCCGAGATCTAATATATGGACGGCCATGATATTGTTTCGACCTTAAGAAGTTGACTTTTATCTTTAATACAATAAAATTTTGTATGCCTAAAAGCAAACTAATTTGGTCTCCTTCTTCTTTGGCGTTACACTCTTGACAGAGTGGTCGTGGTCGTCACGTTGATTTTGTGACCTGTAGCTCTAGTATAAGTTTTTTCGAAACATTAACTAATTCGAACGCGTTTGCGTTTTGTCTCAAAATGTATGAAAGTGGTATGAAAACGTGAACAGCGCCTTTGGTGGTCACTAGTGGAAACTAAAACAGCGAGTATAACATTTGTTGCTAACCGATGTCCGCGCGTATTTCTAACTCGGTGAGAGCGTTTTCATACATTTTGAGACAAAACGCAAACGCGTTCGAATTAGTTTCGAAAAAACTTATACTAGAGCTACTGTTTGACAATGCGACGCCATTCTTCGCGAACTGCCGCCCTCCTGGAACATTCGTGAAGGGGACCATCGATGGCGGCTTTTATTTGGTCCGTCCACCTCATCGGCGATCTTCCACGTGGTCTGGTGCCCTCGACTACTCGAAACTAATTTGGTACTAACTCATTATATGTGAATTGATATTGACAGCTACACAGGCGATAATTATACGCATCGCAAATAGGAGACGGTGGCTGTGCAAATAAGCGTTCTAAAAGACTTTATTTACCGTTACAGTCTCCCACCCAGCACAAGGCTTTGTTTAAATGGCAAAACATACATACAAAAATAAACTCATTTTACGCACGCGTTTACATGTGAAATGTGTCCTATACGCACGCATTGAACGAAGTTATTTTAAATTGCAACGGCCTACAATGAAAATAACATAATATCAGATTATTTTTCTCTGAAATTGCTTTGTCCAATTTATATTCCAATAAATATTCTTTTCATTTTTTCAAAAGTTTAGCGTGGAAAGGTTAAGTCAACAAAATCAAACGAAATGGAATATTAAATTACCAAACGTATGATGAGAAAAACATACCTAAGCCTAAGTCAATTCGAATCATCTCTATTTGAGCATTCTGGATCCTCATTTCCTTTGCTAATAACGTACCTAACAAACTTAGGTACTAATGGCATGATGATTATTAATTATACACAGATGCTAAAACGATATATTTAGGTGATTATGGCCTTCTTTTCTTGTAATGCTTAAACTATGTATGATACGAATTTGTTACGTGAATCCAGCTCTTGGTTATATGTGAGCGGGAATGAGAGCGTCGTTACCATAATTCATGCACGCAGGTCTTAAAGTATTGTTTTTATTCTCTATATTTGTGTTGTAAATAAATTGTTACATTTCTTTATAAATATAAAAAAATAATAATGATATTATTTAGCTTATCACAACATAACATTCCCTTGTCATAAATAAATGCAAAGTATATTATTGAACTTCATCTTTTAATTTTGGGTACTTGCGATACAGGCTGGGCCTAATTCAGATACCAGTTAATACCTTATATCTTAATTTCAAAAATATTTTCAATGGACTTCTAACATTTATTTCAAGAGAAGAAATAATTAAAATGATTTTGTTTCGCTAAAGCTAGGCTTCTCACGTTACACTGCCTTGTACTAACGAGCCATTAAGGGTTTTTAATCTACACTGGAAACATAGGAAAATAAAGACGTCAGTAACCCGTTTAATATATTTCAATATGTCTGACTCACGGGAAATTTCTATTTAAAATAGGGAACGTAGTAGGAAAATGAATATAACTCTTCAATCAAAATTGGGGTAGGAATCTTAAAAAAAAACAACGGGTTGCACTCCGGGAGTGCCGGCAGGAGTGAAAACCAAACACACACGCACATTCGCGCAAGCGCCCTGCGCCGCCTAAACGAAAAGTTCCCAAACGAAAGGTTAGGTTAAAAAAAAAACCTATTCATAACAACACAGTAGCAACACAATGCGAATCTGACGATAGCATCGAGCAACAGCACAAACATTCAAAAAAGTTCAACAATTTTTGTTTTAATAAGTAAATTCCTTCATGTCAGAATATCTTAGCAAAGAAAACTTTAAAAATTCATAACTCGAAAACTACGAAAAATCGGCTAACATACATGGGGTATATTCTGATAGCCCATGACGTGAGTAATCTAAAAAAAAATATGGATGTCAAGGTTTGGGCCAACCTGTATTGAGACCTCCTTACGAATCTGTCGATCTGTCGCGAGTTCATTTTTCCCCATCATAAAAAGTGCTCAGCGCCGTTAAAGAAGTTTTCCCTTCAAAAACCTAGTTTAAGGTATTAACAGTGTGATTGCCACAAAATTAGTATATTATCTTCATTTCATGACCATCGCTAGAATGAACCTATGCGATGGAGGTGGAGATTTAAATCTCCATTTTATCTTTCCGGTTATGGCCATAAAATATTTAGCGGCCCTAAATAATCAACATCCGTCGATGAAAATTATTTCGCGTTACACAGGCAAGATATTGCTTGCTCGCGCTGAAAATTATCAGCTACATTTACATAAGCTGACCTATTATTATGTCAAGACCTTTGGTTGGAAATAGTCGGTGCATGGTGGTGCAGGCACGCGAAGGTAACGGCTTCCGTCCCGGCGCGGCGATGCCTATCTACCCGCCTTATCCACCCTGCCCCGTAGTCTGAGAGGCAGATACAAAATCGACATTGTCATCAGTAGCTCTAGTATAAGTTTTTTCGAAACATTAACTAATTCGAACGCGTTTGCGTTTTGTCTCAAAATGTATGAAAATGGTATGAAAACGTGAACAGCGCCTCTGGTGGTCACTAGTGGAAACTAAAACAGCGAGTATAACATTTGTTGCTAACCGATGAACGCGCGTATTTCAAACTCGGTGAGAGCGTTTTCATACATTTTGAGCAAAAAGGCAAACGCGTTCGAATTAGTTAATGTTTCGAACAAACTTATACTAGAGTTACAGATACAGCGAAAAAGTTACGTATCATCTATGAAACAATATGTGAGTGAATACAAAATCCTTATTGAACAAACGTGGCAACAGCCCCTTCTTTCTCATATATGAGTTTGTGCGACGTGTTCAGCGGGTAAATCGCGTAACTATTTAAACCCGTGTAGTAATCACAGTTGTATTTATTTATTTTATTATTTCAACAATACATGATTGTGTTCTAGCAAATACATTTTCAATGTATATACTAACAGAAATTAGAGTTAGCCCTACAGAGAAAAAAAAATGAAAAAAAAGACTATTAAATAACTACCAGCTATTGAGTATATCACCAACAAAGCTATGACCTAAACATATTCGAACAATTCATCTACGCTGTACAAAACGTTAGGAATTATCATTTGTCATTTTAACAAACTAAATGATTGTTGAATCGGCCTAATACGCATTCGAAACGCAATTGCAACACACATATAAATTGATGATCAATTATTTAACTAATGAATTAACTATTTAATTTTGTAGATACAATGTTAAGTACTGCCAAAGAATATAGAAAGCTAAGAACGCTAACTCTTTGGAAGTATCATAGCAGGTCAGAAAACACTAGCGAGATGACGCTACCAGGCTGAAAATGAAAAACGTATTGTTGATTTCGCCAAAATGTTGCATTTTAACATTCTAAATCGACATATTTAGACATTATAAAGCATAAAATATAATTTGATACAGTGTGTCACAATATAACACGAAAATAATAAAATAAAAAATAGCCCTTTTCTAACAGTTGATTTGCTTCAACTGATCGTAAGTTTTTGTGAACTACATGGCCAAGTGTCTGTATTGTATTCCGGCAGATGGCGCAAATTTTAACAATCATGTAATTAAGTTGCCAGGCTATTGAAAAAGGGTAAACTTCTGGGATAAACTACATTCATGATGAAAGAATAAATTGCGTTTAGATTTACGTTATTAATAGTATAACTTATTTTACTTAGAAGTGGTTACTATTCCAAGATATTCCTATTTGTGTTATACTTTAACTATGAATTTAAATAATACTAAACTTGTTTGTTTGTTCTATTACTTTTATGTATGAATTGGCAACACTGGTGAATGACACATCCACCAGCCACTCCAGCCAGTGGTGGATCAAATATATTATATTAGTTTTTAGGGTTCCGTAGCCATCATGGCTAAAACAGAAACCTTATATTATAATTTCATCATGTCTGTCTGTCCGTCCGTATGTCACAATCAATTTAGTCTGAGAAGTAAGTATGAGTAGTACAATTATGAAATTTGGTAGGACATTATATTATGAACCACTACAAAGGTGATGTAAAAGTACGAAAAAATTATATATTAGGGGGCACTCCACATAATTTCAAATATTACAATGCACATTGTCGTGTTGAATATTTATCGATTAACCTTTAAAAATGAAATAGAGGTTACTAAACAAGATTTCGATCCAAGTCAATTATTGGTGAAATATTAGCTGTCAAAGTCGTTAATAAATAAAAATTGTTTATTTAAAAAGTGTGCCCATTAATTAATACTTTCAACGATTTTTGGTTTGAACAAGATGGATGTAAGGGTGTTTGAGAACTGTCTTGCTCAAATAAAAGGACGTAAGTGCCGTAAGGCCCCTATGAAGATACGACTTTTTTGATTTAAGTTGTTGGATAGTATGCTTTAAAAGCGGAGGTGAGACGTATTTACGGGATTGGTTTTTGGAATAGGTTTGGGCATGGACGCGTAAGTACGCGATCCCGCCCGCGCGTCTTTTAGCGTATCGAGTACTAGGCGTACGACGACTCTGAAGACTCGAAACGTCTAAGGGTCTTAATGTTCCGCGCTATTCGTATTCGGTCGGGGTCGGTTTAGCGCGTCTTTGGACCTAGTCTTTGGATCTAATCTTTTTGTGGACGCGTACTCGCAAAACTCAGTACGCGTTTTGCCTAGTACGTCTCACCTCTAAAGCGGATTTCGACTAATTCAGGGGTAAGGATTTCAAATTTGACATTTAATTTGAAGTTTAAGCCACAAAATTTTTTTTGCGAAAAATTGTCATTATACTCGATTTCGACTAATTCAGGGGTAAGGATTTCAAATTTGACATTGATTTTGAATTTTGAGCCAAAAAAAATTTTTTTTTGTGAAGATCGTCATTATACTTGATTTCGACTAATTCAGGGATAAGGATTTCAAATTTGACATTTATTTTGAATTTTAAGCCAGAAAAATGTTTTTTTGCGTTAATTCGTCATTATACTCGATTTCGACTAATTCAGGGGTAAGGATTTCAAATTTGACATTTATTTTGAATTTTAACCCAAAAAATATATTTTTTTTGCGAAAATCGTCATTATACTCGATTTCGACTAATTCAGGGGTAAGAATTTCAAATTTGACATTTATTTTGAATTTTAAGCCAAATATTTTTTTTTTGCGAAAAAACGTCATTATACTCGATTTCGACTAATTTAGGGGTAAGGATTTCAAATCTGACATTTATTTTGAATTTTAAGCCAAAAAAAGATTTTATTGCGTAAAATCGTCATTATACTCGATTTCGACTAATTCAGGGGTAAGGATTTCAAATTTGACATTGATTTTGAATTTTGAGCCAAAAATTTTTTTTTTTTTGTGAAGATCGTCATTATACTTGATTTCGACTAATTCAGGGATAAGGATTTCAAATTTGACATTTGTTTTGAATTTTAAGCCAGAAAAATATTTTTTTGCGTTAATTCGTCATTATACTCGATTTCGACTAATTCAGGGGCAAGAATTTAAAAATTTATGTTTATTTTGAATTTTACGTGAAAAAAGTTTTTTTTTAGTGTAATACGTCATTATACTCGATTTCGACTAATGCAGGAGTAAGTATTTCAGATTTTATATTAATTTTGAATTTTAATGACGTTTTTTTTAAAAACATTTTTTGCTTAAAAATCAAATAAATATAAAATTTGAAATCCGAGTATAATGACATTAATGACGTTTTCTCGCAACAAAAAAATTTTTTTGGCTTAAAATTCAAAATGTCAAATTTGAAATTCTTACCCCTGAATTAGTCGAAATCGAGTATAATGACAATTTTTCTAAAAAAAAGTTTTTTGTCTTAAAATTCAAAATAAATGTCAAATTTGAAATCCTTACCCCTGAATTAGTTGTAATCGAGTATAATGACGATTTTTCGCAAAAAAATATTATTTTTTTTGCTTTAAATTTAAAATAAATGTCAGATTTGACATCCTTATCCCTGAATTAGTCGAAATCGAGTATAATGACGAATTAACGCAAAAAAATATTTTTCTGGCTTAAAATTCAAAACAAATGTCAAATTTGAAATCCTTATCCCTGAATTAGTCGAAATCAAGTATAATGACGATCTTCACAAAAAAAAAATATTTTTGGCTCAAAATTCAAAATCAATGTCAAATTTGAAATCCTTACCCCTGAATTAGTCGAAATCGAGTATAATGACGATTTTACGCAATAAAATCTTTTTTTTGGCTTAAAATTCAAAATAAATGTCAGATTTGAAATCCTTACCCCTAAATTAGTCGAAATCGAGTATAATGACGTTTTTGCGCAAAAAATATATTTTTTTTTTGCTTAAAATTCAAAATAAATGTCAGATTTGAAATCCTTATCCCTGAATAAGTCGAAATCGAGTATAATGTGTATTGACATGTTTATCTTTTAGTCACCCTAACCCTAGTATATAAGTAGTTATGTAAGACATGCTAACAAACTATGGATCGTTTTGGTCAGCAATAAAGATGATTGATTGAATTATAGTGACGTTTTTTCGCAAAAAAAAAAACTTTTTTTGGCTTAAAATTCAAAATAAATGTCAAATTTGAAATTCTTACCCCTGAATTAGTCGAAATCGAGTATAAGGACTATTTTTCGCAAAAAAAAATTTTTTTTGGCTTAAAATTCAAAATAAATGTCAAATTTGAAATCCTTACCCCTGAATTAGTTGAAATCGAGTATAATGACGATTTTTCGCAAAAATATATTTTTTTGGCTTAAAATTCAAAATAAATGTCAAATTTGAAATTCTTACCCCTGAATTAGTCGAAATCGAGTCTAATGACGATTTATCGCAAAAAAAATTTTTTTTTTGCTTTAAATTTAAAATAAATGTCAAATTTGAAATCCTTACCCCTGAATTAGTTGAAATCGAGTATAATGACGATTTTTCGCAAAAATATATTTTTTTGGCTTAAAATTCAAAATAAATGTCAAATTTGAAATCCTTACCCCTGAATTAGTTGTAATCGAGTCTAATGACGATTTATCGCAAAAAAAATTTTTTTTTTGCTTTAAATTTAAAATAAATGTCAGATTTGACATCCTTATCCCTGAATTAGTCAAAATCGAGTAAAATGACGTTTTTTCGCAAAAAAAAAAACTTTTTTGGCTTAAAATTCAAAGTAAATGTCAAATTTGAAATCCTTACCCCTGAATTAGTTGTAATCGAGTATAATGACGATTTTTCGCAAAAAAATATTATTTTTTTTGCTTTAAATTTAAAATAAATGTCAGATTTGACATCCTTATCCCTGAATTAGTCGAAATCGAGTATAATGACGAATTAACGCAAAAAAATATTTTTCTGGCTTAAAATTCAAAACAAATGTCAAATTTGAAATCCTTATCCCTGAATTAGTCGAAATCAAGTATAATGACGATCTTCACAAAAAAAAAATATTTTTGGCTCAAAATTCAAAATCAATGTCAAATTTGAAATCCTTACCCCTGAATTAGTCGAAATCGAGTATAATGACGATTTTACGCAATAAAATCTTTTTTTGGCTTAAAATTCAAAATAAATGTCAGATTTGAAATCCTTACCCCTAAATTAGTCGAAATCGAGTATAATGACGTTTTTGCGCAAAAAATATATTTTTTTTTTGCTTAAAATTCAAAATAAATGTCAGATTTGAAATCCTTATCCCTGAATAAGTCGAAATCGAGTATAATGTGTATTGACATGTTTATCTTTTAGTCACCCTAACCCTAGTATATAAGTAGTTATGTAAGACATGCTAACAAACTATGGATCGTTTTGGTCAGCAATAAAGATGATTGATTGAATTATAGTGACGTTTTTTCGCAAAAAAAAAAACTTTTTTTGGCTTAAAATTCAAAATAAATGTCAAATTTGAAATTCTTACCCCTGAATTAGTCGAAATCGAGTATAAGGACTATTTTTCGCAAAAAAAAATTTTTTTTGGCTTAAAATTCAAAATAAATGTCAAATTTGAAATCCTTACCCCTGAATTAGTTGAAATCGAGTATAATGACGATTTTTCGCAAAAATATATTTTTTTGGCTTAAAATTCAAAATAAATGTCAAATTTGAAATTCTTACCCCTGAATTAGTCGAAATCGAGTCTAATGACGATTTATCGCAAAAAAAAATTTTTTTTTTGCTTTAAATTTAAAATAAATGTCAAATTTGAAATCCTTACCCCTGAATTAGTTGAAATCGAGTATAATGACGATTTTTCGCAAAAATATATTTTTTTGGCTTAAAATTCAAAATAAATGTCAAATTTGAAATCCTTACCCCTGAATTAGTTGTAATCGAGTCTAATGACGATTTATCGCAAAAAAAATTTTTTTTTTGCTTTAAATTTAAAATAAATGTCAGATTTGACATCCTTATCCCTGAATTAGTCAAAATCGAGTAAAATGACGTTTTTTCGCAAAAAAAAAAACTTTTTTGGCTTAAAATTCAAAGTAAATGTCAAATTTGAAATCCTTACCCCTGAATTAGTTGTAATCGAGTATAATGACGATTTTTCGCAAAAAAATATTATTTTTTTTGCTTTAAATTTAAAATAAATGTCAGATTTGACATCCTTATCCCTGAATTAGTCGAAATCGAGTATAATGACGAATTAACGCAAAAAAATATTTTTCTGGCTTAAAATTCAAAACAAATGTCAAATTTGAAATCCTTATCCCTGAATTAGTCGAAATCAAGTATAATGACGATCTTCACAAAAAAAAAATATTTTTGGCTCAAAATTCAAAATCAATGTCAAATTTGAAATTCTTACCCCTGAATTAGTCGAAATCGAGTATAATGACGATTTTACGCAATAAAATCTTTTTTTGGCTTAAAATTCAAAATAAATGTCAGATTTGAAATCCTTACCCCTAAATTAGTCGAAATCGAGTATAATGACGTTTTTGCGCAAAAAATATATTTTTTTTTTGCTTAAAATTCAAAATAAATGTCAGATTTGAAATCCTTATCCCTGAATAAGTCGAAATCGAGTATAATGTGTATTGACATGTTTATCTTTTAGTCACCCTAACCCTAGTATATAAGTAGTTATGTAAGACATGCTAACAAACTATGGATCGTTTTGGTCAGCAATAAAGATGATTGATTGAATTATAGTGACGTTTTTTCGCAAAAAAAAAAACTTTTTTTGGCTTAAAATTCAAAATAAATGTCAAATTTGAAATTCTTACCCCTGAATTAGTCGAAATCGAGTATAAGGACTATTTTTCGCAAAAAAAAAAATTTTTTGGCTTAAAATTCAAAATAAATGTCAAATTTGAAATCCTTACCCCTGAATTAGTTGAAATCGAGTATAATGACGATTTTTCG
The DNA here is from genome assembly GCA_951800055.1 of Cenopis cana. Classification (NCBI taxonomy): domain Eukaryota; kingdom Metazoa; phylum Arthropoda; class Insecta; order Lepidoptera; family Tortricidae; genus Cenopis; species Cenopis cana. The sequence goes on along the minus strand of OX637479.1, from coordinate 14,258,385 downwards.
CAAAAATATATTTTTTTGGCTTAAAATTCAAAATAAATGTCAAATTTGAAATTCTTACCCCTGAATTAGTCGAAATCGAGTCTAATGACGATTTATCGCAAAAAAAATTTTTTTTTTGCTTTAAATTTAAAATAAATGTCAGATTTGACATCCTTATCCCTGAATTAGTCAAAATCGAGTAAAATGACGTTTTTTCGCAAAAAAAAAATTTTTTTGGCTTAAAATTCAAAATAAATGTCAAATTTGAAATCCTTACCCCTGAATTAGTTGTAATCGAGTATAATGACGATTTTTCGCAAAAATTTTTTTTTTTTGCTTTAAATTTAAAATAAATGTCAGATTTGACATCCTTATCCCTGAATTAGTCAAAATCGAGTAAAATGACGTTTTTTCGCAAAAAAAAAACTTTTTTGGCTTAAAATTCAAAATAAATGTCAAATTTGAAATTCTTACCCCTGAATTAGTCGAAATCGAGTATAATGACAATTTTTCGCAAAAAAAATTTTTTTGGCTTAAACTTCAAATTAAATGTCAAATTTGAAATCCTTACCCCTGAATTAGTCGAAATCCAATATAATGACGACTTTCCGCAATTTTTTTTTATTTACTTAAAATTCAAAGTAAATATAAAATCTGAAATCCTTATCCCTGAATTAGTCGACATAGAGTATAATTCCGATCGGTTCGGGTCGGTTTTCGCAAAAAAAATTAGGAGGAAATTTAAACTATTATTTACTTGATTACCTGGTAGTTATTATAATTTTAATATTTCCTTACATTACATTGTTTGAGAAAAGCACTATACAAGCCTCGGCCGGAACAGGGATTGCAGGACTCGTTTTATCCGGCCTCGTCTACGACTCGGCCGTCTACACCACAACAGCCGTCCAGCAATCCCTTACTTCACGGCCTCTGCAGTAATGTACTATTAGGGCCAATTTTTTTGGCGTTGTAGTTTTTTTTATTTCTTAGAATTGCATGAAAATTGGTATGTTGGAAGAGCTCCTGATTTTGTACAAGTAAAAAAAATATGACAACAAGGCGTCAAAAAAAATTTTTTCCCATCCATTTTTTCCCATACATTTTTTCCACTGAGTTACGAAAATCTCATACGTTTTGTCACTCAATGGAAAAAAATTGTGGGACAGTGTAGGAAATCGCGCACATATTGTTCAGAATCAGGAGCTCTCCCAACCTACCAATTTTCATGCAATTCTAAGAAATAAAATAAAACTACAACGCCAAAAAAATTGGCCCATTAATGAATGCTAGGTAATTACTCGTAGGTACTCGTATCGTAGTATCTAAAGTAATTTCTCAAAAATGGGGGAAATACGACAAAAATTTAATTAAGATTTGAAAAACATAACCTTAAAACGTCAAAAACATCATGCTTTCCCGCCGTTTATTTTTTTTTAACAGAATCGCAAGTGTATTTTTCCGCCGAAAAACGCAAATTATTCGAAACATAAAAAAACGTCGCGTTTCTAACAGAAAAATACGAGCTGAATTGGCTGAATACGACCTGTGCCTCCTTTTATATGACAGTTTCTACTTTTTAAAAAGTTCATAACTCGACAAATAAAGGAATTTATATGTGACATTGCAGGCCGACTGCAACTCGCCTGCAATGCTTTTTACTTTTTAATTTGGATCTGACCTTAAACTATACACTTTACCTTCCAATATGTAGCGACTAAAGTCCAGTTTGCGGGCCATTTTTGAGAAAAGTAATATGCGTATTGCGCGCGTAAACATATTTATAAATGTGGAATGAATTAGACGACCGCAATGCGTGCGCGGCAGGCGGGAGGCGAGGTACCGCTCGCTTAGTTCCCGTTCCCGTGCGCCGTGCGCCGGCGGCGCGGCGCGGCGCGCGGCGCCTCGACGGCCCGGGAGGGCGGCGTAGTTATGAATTTCGCGCCTTTTTTAATGTTTATTCTGTTAAAACACAATCTATACATGTCTTACTTTTTGTAATATGACTGCATAACCTTTTTATATTTGTAGACTTATCTAATTACATACTAATTATAATTAGGTACTTATATTAGATCATTCACGACGAAAAATGCACGCTTATGATTTTAAAATTGTGGCTTGACTATTAATTAATTAATTTAGAATTATCGAAAGCTTCAGGTCGATAATTCGGTCCCACTACATACCTAACTTATATTGGTACTTTTGGTACTCGTATAGTGTACTCGTGTCGTGAGTACATGAGGCTTTCTAGCAAATAAATTTTTGAAGGGGTTTACCTACGAAATTATTAAAAACTACTTACTCATTTTAAAACACTAACCATAACCAGTAATAGTAACTAAAAAAAGAAGCACACTTCGTACCTACAGAAAAAATAAAAATCCAAAAGTCTGGAGACAGGGTTTGAACCCGAGTACTCAGGATTTGAAATCAACTACTCGAACCACTCGACCAAAACAGAATGGACTCGCGCGCCGAAATTAGGTGTATACTAAGAACAAACTACTGATAGCACCTGCGCCGCAGCGCTGCTGCGTCTGTTTCGCCGCTAGAACACGAGTTTAGATTGAAAACAACGCCATCTGTAATAATAAGTTGAACTACGAGGTACCAGCGACGATAATAAGTTTTTAGCGAGATAACTAGCAATGTACAGAGTTAGCATTCTTAGTTTTCTATATTCTTTGGTACTGCCTACGAAGCTGGAGGTCCCGGGTTCGAATCCCGGCCGGGGCATTTATTTGTGTGATGAGCACGAATATTTGTTCTTGGGTCTTGGATGTTTTCTATGTATGTATGTATGTAGTATGTATTTAAGTATCTATTTATATCGATATAAGTATGGATATCGTCGCTTAGTAACCATTAGTACAAGCTTTGCTTAGTTTGGGACTAGGTTGATTTGTGTAAGATTGTCCACAAAATATTTATTTATTTTATTTATATTTAAGTACAGATGATGGAATTGTTTGTAACGTTTCCAATAATTGAAAGGAGATTCAATTTATCAAAATTGAAGTATATACGATCGTCCTAGGGGTACAATACAATTGTACGGTGTGAGTAAACGTTCATGTCGTAGATTGATCCGCTTTCGCCTATCGGACTATAGGTACCTTGCCTTATACACCGTGTCCTAAGCCATGGTTGACCTCACAGGGCGCGTGCCTATTCATTTGCTATCTCTGACATGCTAAGGGACTTAATGCCAGGGCTATCTTGTCTTCGTTAAAATGTTCTATTTTTTTAAAGAAAGCAGTTTACGTGAAACGTCGAGGCGCGATTGTGAACAGTTAAATACGTAAATTCCAATATAAACAGAATGTCAAAAATTTGGTCTACTATTCGATTCTATTAAGTAAAGGCATGGTTTCTATCCTTGAAGAATTAAAATTACCTCTTTATGTGGAACGCGAGGATTCGACAAGGGACCAACATCGATGGGGGATGTTCTTTAGCGATCATTTCATTTTTTATTGCAAGAACATAGTTACATAAGATATCATAATAAATACAAAGTTGCTTATGTTCTACCAGAAAAGGCATGCAATACAATTTTATGATATATGAATTTATGTCAAAATATTAAAATAGTAATTGGAAGTCATAATGAATGATCTCATATTCTGTGCTCAAAAACCCATACGTTTACGTAGTTACGTACTCTACTTTTACAAACAAACCGTGAGGAATTCTAGCAAGAACCAGTATTCTTAGCAAATTAAATTTCACGTCACGCCACGTCTCGCGTGCTACATGTACGATTTCATGTGTCAATATAAAAATATTCGAACTTGAATTTGGTCTAGTTGTATATGGGGCCTACCGCAACCGACCTTTGTGCACGCACGGTTATTTCGTTCAAATTAAGGTGCTGTTTAGGGGCATTATTAGTTTTATCGAAGTTATCGTGACCTTTCACGACAACTGGGGAGTTAGAAATACGGCAATGCTGTTTGAACTCCTACCTAGTGTGATAAAATCATATTTTGAGGAAATGTCGTATCATGTTTCACCAATTTGTCACCTATTGGTCTCTAGATTCTTCCAGAATGGCCTATCACTTTTGAAATGATTTATTCTAGGAATATTTGTTCTTTTCGTTCCATATCCTTTTCCATCTAAAAATAAAATGTTGTATTTGGATTTTAATGTAATTTAAAAATACTGTTTTTCTTGCTGTTGTGAGAAAGTTAAACACAAGCTTGATATCCTTTAAACCCTGCTTGATACCAGCGTTCTATTAGTTCGACATTGAACTACAACACAATTATGCATGTACTAGCAAGTATACATTTTCCGCAATGTTGTGAAAAAATATATATTTATGAAATAGATCATCAACTGTATTCTAATGTTGTAAAATTTTTGTTAAAAACCAGTACTTTACGAAAAAATAGTTAACATTCCAACAAAAAAAATCGCGGGAAGAAGGAAGAAGAAGTTGCACCATTTTCCTAAAAACCATTCAGAAATGTGTCCGCGTGTGCGTAAGACCGCCTGTTGGTTGCCACTACTTATTGTGATTTTGTACTGTACTGTGTCCTTAAATTGAGGTATGCAATGAATTCAATTCAATTCAACATGTTGTGTGTCGTGCGAGTGACAACCCTAGTGAGAAAGTAATTAATAAAGACCAAGTGCGGGAAGATCGGGTTTTCGGAAATCCCGTGCGGCTAAAAAAGCTTGAAAAAGGTAAATTAGTTATAATTGTACGCGATTAAGACCCGTTTCCCTATAAACATGTGTGAAAATCGTGTAAGCTTAAATCAATATATTTGTATTGTGTTCTATGAGGCATCACACTTTATACATTAGCAAAGTTTGTCCTTTATCTTCGCTTTGATATATGGAGAATGAAATTTCAAGTAATATGCGGGTAGATTTTCTTTGTCTTTTCTCATTTTGACATCAATGCATGATTCTCGAGGAATGTTACAAATGGACCCTCATTCTAAGAATGATCCACTAATCATTCACTGTTTGAGATTGCTTTTTATGTAAGAACCCGCTCAGACTTTTCTTGACATAATTTCAATTGAATTAGCTATTCCAATATTTCAGTAACATGAATTTGCGTGCACCAATAATAGTTTTTTTTTTACTGTCTCCTTCAGCGTGCATTTGTGATCCACTAAGTGTTTACTGTAGTTAGTGGCTCTGTGAGCTGTAAACTTAGGCAACGAATTTTTGTGAAATATACATTTCGTAATTTAGAAAACTGACTCGAAAAGAAAGGCTATGTTATTATCAAACCTGCTGACGAAATTTCGTGAGAATCGATTGAAGATAACGACCTGATGAGGAGAACATACTCACATAAGAGAGCATATTTGTCGAAGCTGAAACAGGGACCTTCGTTTCACTCGGTCAATAAAGTAGTAGTCGCGCTAATAGCTCTCTGTGTCTAGCATAAATGCCTAAGTAAGTGAATTTCAGGGTTAGTCAAAACCAACAATTCCGGCACTATCAAAACAGGTCACAGGTTTAACGCAACCATTGGCGGGTTTGACAAAGCATAATCCATGTATTCAACCCGGTACACCTGGATTGGGACTTGCTTGTCTGCCAATTCATTTTACCCTACTTTGGTTTGTTCACACGGAATCGGTAGTTGATAACGCCAGTTCTTGCCGCTTTGGCTAAACTCCGCACACATCCGAACGTGGTAGTCAGTGACACATCGTACCGACCTGCGGTGTATCTACTATGATGACACGCAAAGGTGACGGACCTTAACTAGACGAAAGGGTACACGTTCTATGCCGTAGAACTGAGGGGAGATTACGTAATTCAAGATCAAGAATGTTTTATTGGCGCAAACATAGGTATACGACAAGGTACAGTACGATCGGGGTCTCCCTTTAGGTAAACAATGATATTTGTGATATCCCGCTGTTCCATTAAGAAGAGGTGCTATTGTTTGTTATAGGTACGTAATGTTTTCGAGCGTGCCTAAATTAGATCGAAATCTCATTTCCCACACCAATGATGACAGTTAGATCTACGTACCTACCGTACTAGCGGAAGTTTGAAACGTTATTAAATCAACCAGGATGTCATAATTTCGATTTTTTGTAGCTGTCAGACGCAGAGATCTTTCTGTATGTAAGTACAATTAATTATTCTGTTTAAGCGCATTACTTTTTTTTAAAGACGAGGACGATATTTAGGGTTAAAATTCTAAAAGTAAAGTAGGTACCTAGGCAGGTAAACTAAAGACCAATAAAACTGGTATTTTTATTTCGAGGTTCTGTACAATTCGGGTCGCTTTCGTTTTAGAATTGGTAATAAATATTAATCTGGAAATAAAAGTGATAGTTTTTTTATGTAGTATTGCAAGGAATAATGTCAAGCGGCAAAAGAAATAACGGTTAAATGCCATAGTGAATTTCATCGCGTTTTTTCTTTGAGAGCGCTTGGCCGGGTTGGCGAATGATTAAAAAACTTTTCTGCGTTCTTCGTTTGCTGCTACTGCGTTTTCTGATTCCATTTAGTTTCTAAAAAAATAATATAATGAAGGCATAATTTACAAAAACATTAGACTCTATTACTGTTCAAAGATAAATGGTTGTTACTTATTTAAATGCTGAGCGGCACAAAAATATTCCATACATCAATAAAAAGTAACTGTTTATGAACGGCCGCTCAATTGACAACTGTATAAACATTAAATAAAAGTATAAGTATAAATAACCTATATTACAAAGGTGTGTGGCGGTCCGATTCAGAAGGTCGTATTCAGTAGAATGACATTCTGATCGATTTTATAGGACAAAGTATTTAGAAGCTATGCTATAGTGACAAATTGGTTAACATCAATGTTCCTTTAGTCACTGGTTAACTGGTATTATACAGAATACGCGGAACACGCCTGCTTACTGTTAAATGTTATTTCAATGAACAGTATAACAATTAAAAATAAAATTCTTTGGTATGTTTGTATGGTGGTATGTTTTCTAAATCATCAATAAACTTTTTTTTACTAAATTAGTTTGGCAGGCCGAGGCGGAGATGGCGGGATGACCTGGACACATTTCTAAACGACTGGCCCGAAACAGCCCAAAGCCGGGATGAGTGGAAATCAAGGGGGGAGGCCTTTGGCCAGCAGTGGGACACCTTATAGGCTTGGAAAAAAAATAGTTTGCATTTGATTCTGCTTTTTTTCACACTCATACTCATTTATTGATAATATTATTGGCATTAATATTGTCAGTACAGATATTTTTACTATGTCAGTTTTATTTAGTTTTAGTTGGTACAATATTTATTGTACAGTCAAGTGCAAAAATATGGACCGGTGCATACAACTTACTAAAAAGTATATCCCATAGCTGTTATGTCGGTGAATTAAGGTTTTGGTACATATTTATGAGAGGATTCATTCGATACATATTTTTTCACTTGACTGTACCTCTATGTAACATATAGCGCCCTAGCATAGCGCTAAGATCCTCCTCAGGCATGAATGAGGCACGGAATCATAGGCCTTCTTAGTCAATCCACGCGGCCGAGAGGGTCCCTTTCTGCCGGACTCGTTGGCAAATGGTCATGTCTATGAGGAGGAGCTTATTATTATTATTTATTAATTAAGATATTCATATATAATAATAGTTTGAATAATACATATAATTCTAACAATTTCCAATACAAATTTAACTTTATTATAAGTACCTATCAAAATAAAGATTGCATTAAAAGTAGGGACACAAAAATACAATTATGCTTCTGTCAAATGAATATTTTAGCACATTTATTTTCATACAAGTTGGCACATATTTTTCTTGAAAGGTTTTTCAAGATTCTCACGTCTTTGATGCTTAAGATGCTTTTAAGTGTTTTGATTCATAGTAGATAAGAAATAGAAGACTATATAAGGAAGGATTTGTGATGTAAATTTTATGAAGTTTGCTTGTTACTTAGGTCAGCGTTTAGTTCTAATTTATTACACTTCGGATATGTGATAATATCGTCATCGACTTATCAATTTACTTAAAATTAATAGTTTGTGTAATGCATGATTTTCACCTTCTATATTGTAACTATAATAATTATGTATTGTAAATAATATGTATACTGTAATATATTGTAATGTGCTTCAAAACTTGCTTTAACGAAGTAAAGGCTCGTCCCTAAGTAAACTTATAAGCGATTGCTAATTTGTATCAGCTACCAACTCTTGCCTGCCATAACTAATAGTATATCTGCTCCTGACGTCCAAAACTTTGCAATTTACACTCGCGGCGAACATGATACGCAAAATTTAACCATATATTAATTAGTCATAAAAATATGTTATTTTCCTGTCGTTGTTGAGTAAACTCATCAGATATTTGTGTTTACAGTGAAAATATAAATATAATATAATTATCTTTTACATCAAAAGACAAATTTGTCTTTTGCTGTAAACAGCGCATCTTCAAAATAATAAATACTTAGCAATGAGCATGTGAGTCACGTAACTGATGTTGATGTAATTCCTCCAGATTTCCAAATATCTAGTAGTGACCACTGTCTACTAATCAGACAGTATACCTGTTTGCCATGACATAATCGTGGAACGAAAAAGTGTTTTTTGTTCATGTAAAATTGTAACAGCAGCAGCGTAATTTTATTTAAAATTATGCTGCTGTTCAAAACATAAGTAATTTAGCTACGAGTACCTTCGAAAGGATGAAAATTTATCCGAAATAATCCGAATCATTTCCGGTCTCAACGCGACGAGAGGGCTAATGTGTTTACTATCGATTGCCGGCCCGCTCGCCCACTTGCCTGACACTCAATTAATACCATACTTACTTACAATTTCAGCCTATATAACCCGATTAATCGCAACTCAAATTGAGTCTAATTGTATTAATAGCGTTTCCATCCCGATCACATCTTGTAATTACCATACATAAAATGAAGTTGCCAAATTAACTACGCGCGCGTCATCATGTTGTGAATTGGCCCGCGAAAGAAAACAAGTTGCCCGCTGCTTATTTGTAATTTTCGTGTGTACGAATAAAACGGGTCCTCAATACTCTCGGGTTTTTTTGTGTCGTAATGTTGAAGTAAAAATTATGGTGAATACTTAGAGATGGGCGGCGGGTAAATACCCAAGAAAGATATCGGGTAAATACCCGGTATTTACCCAATCTTCCCGGTATTTACCCATTTCTACCCAAATTGCTGGGTATTTATTTTTTATATGTTTTTATTATTATATAGCGTAAGCATTCTTCATACTAATCAATATAAATTAAGAATAATAGCTTTATTTTGCAATATACAGCATGCCAGCAGTATATATATACATATTATAAAGAAAATGCCTCGAAGATAATACTTCCAATGGCATAACATAACAAATTCTTAAGAATATTATATTTCTACAAATACGTTTAAAAAAATTAAGAATAGAATAAATTTTGCATGGGACTGCATAATTTTAGATTTTAATAATTTGAGCTTAGTCTGGAAGAGTACCTACTGAGCAATGGTTACGGTTAAAGGAAGGATAATGAATGTTATAAAATACCATATTTTGGTAATTCTTATTCTAATAGTATAAAAAATTACAAATTTGTATTTGGTGTTCACTTATTTAGTGTCAGTGCCACAATACAAACATATCACTAAATTATTATCAGACGTTCGGTAATGTCAGTGTTTCCACACTGCCTCATTTTTGGATCTTCCCGTTGTAGTTTCCTGTAGTTCAAATTTATTGTTGATTTAAAATTCTTTGTTAACAAAATTTTAATTTGCCTTTAATCAGTTTAAAGAAGTTTCTGTTATAATGTTTTTATTGACGAAATATTATTAATATAAGTAAACACCTAAAACACTATTTAAGCCGTGTTTTTAATAAAACTAATCATAATATTATGGATATATCAGGCCAAATTCCAAAGAAAACGCCATCACTAGTTGATTTCGTTGCAATGCCAAAAAATCACACGTGGTAAAAAAAATACGCTAATTACTAATCACCTCAGGAGACTACACGGTACAAAACGTTACCTATTCATTAGTCAATAAAAAAAAGGAAAAGAAAGGAAAGGTAGCTTTGGTTACCTGGTTTAGGATTCTAATTATAATTAGCTGGCTTGAAATAAATTGTTACAGAACATGCAAACAGCTTTTTAACGACACATAAAACATGTTTCATCAAGAAGAACCGAGAAATTAACACAAATATGTTGTGATCGGTCGCCATATTTATGACGTCTATCCCCACTTTCAACTTTTGAAATGAAATCAGTAGATTCAAATTTTGGAGATAACAATTAACACGTAAATGCTTGTTTTAAGCATTTACGTGTCACAGTTTAAGCATCGTGTTGACCCAAATCTATACAAATTGTCCAAACATATTTTTATGTGTTTATAAGGGGGGGGGGGGGGGGCTTCACATACAGCAAAAGGGGGGCGCGAAAAAAAATTGCCTTCTCCATCAAATGGGGTATCGTTGAGTAGAGCTCGTTGAGTGCATACATATAGTATTTTTCGTTTTTCAAAATATTGACAAATAAAGGAAAGAGAAGCCACTTAAATTATCATCATCATCATCCTCCTAGCGTTATCCCAGTACAGTTGCATCCTGAAGGATGCCTGGGGTCCACTTAAATTATCATAAAAAAATATTTTCCCCCTTTAAAATCTCAGTAAGTAAGTAAGTAATTTTTTATTTGTAAACATAGGTTACAGATTGGTGGTGTTAGAGGTACAGAGTGGCACTATGTTTCGCCGGTAGGCATACAAATTTAAATTTAATCTATCATTACAATTAATAATTATTAAATAAAAGTATTAGTTATAGGCTGTAATTACAATCAATAAGTCCCAGAAATACAATAAATAACAATTAATATGTCCCAGAAATACAATAAATTACAATTAATATGTCCCAGAAATACAATGAATTACAATTAATATGTCCCAGAAATACAATGAATTCGTAATAAAATCTATAATTAAAATTAAAAGTCAAATTAAACAATACAGTAAATATTAACCCTAACGAAAAAGTGTACATAACCTTTTTTGTAGATAATTTTATGTAGATTACTTATGCTTCAGAACGTTTTTTGATATGTGTCACCGTTTACGAGTTTTTTACGAAATACCGAAATATAGGACCTTTAAACCCCCCCTCCCCCAGCGGTGGGGGAAGGTGCAGGGACTTTTGATATGTTAACCTCCTCCTCCTAACCTAACCTAAACAAAGTTACCAAGTCAAAAATTGTGTTCCAAGCATTTCCCCTTATACCTTCAAAATGACAGTACTATTTGTTAATTTTGGTCGAGTTATTCCACACTATGATACTGAAACAAGTTTTTCCTATTTACAATAGCATCCATTATTCGTTATTATGTAACTCCAAAGACATTTCCGTAAAAAAATAACATAAAATGTACAAATTATATCTACCCACCCATTTGGGTAGATATGGGTAAATACCGGGTAGATTGGAAAGATTCCGGGTATTTACCCGGTAAATACCCATGAGTGCCCATCTCTATGAATACTTACCGTTTATCCGTTTTTTAGGGTTCCGTAAAAAACAAGGAACCCTTATAGTTTCACCATGTCCGTCCGTCCGTCTGTCCTTCCGTCCTTCCGTCCGTCTGTCCCCCGTTTTTCTCAATAACCGTTAGTACTAGAATGCTGTAGTTAATTTGGCATGAGTATACATATAAATCACGCCGACAAAACGGTAGAATAAAATTGATAAAAAAATTTTTTTGGGTACCTCCCCTTCACGTAAAGTGGTGGAGCAATTGTTTTTTCTTCCAAACCCCATTGTGTGGGGTGTCTTTGGATAGCTCTTTCAAAAATATTATAGTGTCCCCCACCCCTGCCAGCTAAACGGTGGCTACTAGGCATGTGAAAAAAATCATGGTAGTAGTATATACGATGAAATTAAAAGGAAAACTATCACAGCTAAGTAGACATTAGGTACTAGTTAACGAGTAATAGTCGAACTTAAGAAAATAAATGTACTTTGCAAAGGCAAACTTGCATACAATTTCCATTGATACCTTAGATAATGTTGTCAATTCTGTCAAAAACATAGTACCTAAATATAAGTTCGCAAACTTTTCAGTCCACATAATGTAACGGGTGGACAACTAATATGGAACCCTACATTGTGCGTGGCCCGACACGCACTTGGCCGGTTTTTACTTGATACGTCAATGTAACAGTTGACACACTCGAATAGAAGACAAAGAGTTGGAACGGGTGTGTAAGAATTTGTATAAAAACAAATGTAATAATTTCATTTAGCATAAAAATGGATTTCATAATTTTCACTTGAATAAATAATTGATAAAGTTGTATAATAACAAACTGTATAAGGACGATTAACATAATGTCAAGAAACATAATGATCAATTGTCATAATTTTAAGTTTCATAAAAACCAATATCATAATTTTATACGGAATTATGCAATTCGTTGTTATGCAGTTTTAACGTTATAGCAAATGTTGATATGATATAATTATGAGTTTTATGTTATGTGAAAATTATGCTTAGTAAAATTATGATAACAGTTTTTATGGTAACAGTTTTTGTGGTGGTGGTGGTGGTGGTGTGGTGGTGGTGGTGGTGGTGTGGTGGTGGTGCTATGGTATGGTTTGTATGGTATGGTGGTTTTGGTGGTATGGTGGTTGTTTGTTATGAATTTCGTACGTATGTTAGATGATATTATACAAAAAAAATATGACCACTGAACCTGTTAGAACGTGAATATTCAATATGTCAAGTTACTGCCGTTAGATCATTCCAGAACCTGACAGGCATTTAAATACGGCTACCCGGCCCTGCAAATGGTAATCCCGAATATCTTTGCGAATATTTTCCAGACGAATAAATTAAAGAGTCACAATAATTTTCCTTGTCAGTGACGTCTGTTGGGTGGTGCTTGATCCTGCCTCACTTGAGTTTTCCTGTCTCGTTCATCATGATTTCGCTTTTGATATAGCGTTGTATGGGTGTGAAGCGTGGACCATGACCCAAAGAGATAAAGAATATTTAGAATAGAGCTGGGTCGTTGCGACTTTTAAGTGTAACGAAACGTAACTGCTTTTCATTATCTGGAAACAGTTTCAAAAGTAACGTTTTTTTTCACTGCGGCGCCCGACAAAACGAAACGAACGAAAGAGATTTATGAATGAATTTTCAAAATTAAGCCTTAATGTCTTGCGAATAGAGCGCATTTTTGTCAATCATCAATACAAAACTTTTTTGGCACAAAGCGCGCCCACCCGAACAAAGCTAAGTTTTGTTTCGTTTCGTCGTTTCGATCGCTACATCAATGAAACAGTTAAAGGTTATAGTTTGAGTTAGGTCAGTTATGAGTTTCGTTTCTATTTTCATGTAGTGTAGTTTCATTGTTGCATTGCATTGCAGCTTTGGTGGTCGTTTTTATAAAAACTATTTTTTTGTTCTCATAAGAAACTGTTATTCCGTTACTGTAAGCGAAAGCGTTTTACGAAACGCTTATTGAAAAAAACGCTCAGCTCTAATTTAGAAGCCTTCGAAATGTGGTGTCGGCGAAGATGGAGAAAATTAGCTGGACGGAAAAAATGACAAACGAAGAAGTACTGAGGAGAGTGGGGGAGAAAAGGAAACTGCTGAAGGTTATAGAAAATAGAAGAGGGACAATGATCGGTCATCTTATACACGACGCTTTTATACAGAACATCATAGAAGGCAAAATTGAAGGAAAGTGAGGCAGAGGAAGACCGAGGATAAGCTACATGAAACAAATAAAAGGAAAATTAGCAGTCGTGTCGTATAAGGAGGTCAGGGAGACGGCCCTTGATAGAGTTAGATGGAGAAAGCTAAACCGACAAGAGTTTAACTCTTAAATTTATGATGGAAAAATAAAATTGGTGAAATCTCTATTTTTTCTAGAAAAGAGCCGTCAAGGGTATTTAATATGCATGATATTGGCTCTGATGCATTTAGTGATTGGTAAAGCTGTTATACGTATGCAGGAACAGAAATAGTAACTCATACATATATTATTTATAACATCTGGGCGGCCGAGCTTTGCTCGGCGGTTTTCCGGGCATGAGACCTAGCTAGATCGATTGCTCGTCCCCGAAGACCCCCACATACCAAATTTCATCAAAACTGTTAGAACCGTTTCCGAGATCCCCGAAATAAATAAATATACAAGAATTGCTCGTTTAAAGATATAAGATTTTGCGTTTTGAAATCTATTAGAAAATTGGAAGTATTGCATTGTATAAACAGTTAGAAAATTTACAAACTTGCTTTTTTTATTTCAGACGTTACGAAGGTGTAGGAACGACATCAACCCTACCTAGGATCAATTAATGTAAACCATAAGGTTACGTGTCGTACTTTAATAATGCTGATTACTAATTACGATTAATGTCAAAATGGGTGTCATTAACACGCTACATAAACCATATTGAAAACATGATTTTTACTATCGATCGACCGTCTTAATGAGTCCTCGCCTATGACGGGACAGAGGGGCTACCGCGAACCGTAAACGAAGTTTTCCCTCTCTGTCGCACTTACGTACAGACTTGTAAGTGCGACAGAGAGGGAAAACTTCGTTTACTGTTCGCGGTAGCCCCCCAGGTGAAAGAGAGGAAACGTCAAAGGGTAGCAGACAGCGGCGGGTCCCTGCCTCGAGCTTGCCTCCCGCGCGGTCTCAGTTAAACGGTCGATCTATAGTTTGTAAACATTATTCACACAATCAAGTAGTGGACTGAACAAGATTTCCAATGTGACATGCACAAGTCAACATGTTTGTTTTCGTCTCCTTGATACTTGGCCTGTCGACATTAGGCACGCATGTAAATTGGTTGTCGCTGTCGTGTCGTGGTTACCAGACCTTGACTAGTCACATCTATTGTCATTTTAACCCTCCGCGCGGAAGGTCGTAACGGACGAAAATTTTCTTTTCTTTTATGTACGTAGTTATTATTATTAGTGTCTGCCATAAAACCTTATATTTTATAATTGGTAAATAATACTATTTTCGAATTACGACTGAAATAAAGCTTATTTAAGACAAGCTTAGTCGTTTGTGTTGAATGAAATGTTTTATATTGGAATCTTTTATATATACCAAGTTGTTCTCTCCGTATTCGGCTTTAGTTGGGACCATCCATGAGTTTATATACACAAATAATGGTATTTAAGCGGATGGATGGATATTATTATTATAAAAATATGTAACGGAAATTTCTTTATAACTCTCTTTCATAAAATTAAGTTTATAATTGCAAGCAAAAAATTCAACGAAGATCCTTTAATACTTAAGCGGTACGGTCGTAACTTCGTGCATCTTTCTTAAATTGCAGCGAAGTCACCAAACTTCATTAAATTGCTGAACTTGGTACAATTTAAACTGCATTGTCGTTATGGTTGGCTGATATACGTGTGAACGGGCTTTGTTAGGATTATTATGTCACGGGCGACTACCTATTGGATAACCAATCGATATGGCTAATGACAGTTTAACATCAGAGGAATGTGCAGACACGTTATTTGTGTTGTCACAACATACGAACACATAGACCACGTGAACTCATACCTCCTACGCTGACACACACATAGACAATGTGCATGTACCTATAGTTAAACACACAACCACGGCTCACCCGCGCTCGTGAGATAAAAGTAATATATATACCTACATTTTTGATTCAAAATTTGGCGGGGCTTAATTAGTCTCAGTCAATTGACACCTGACGCTACTAACTGATTGCTAATTGGTAATAGTTACAGTTTCCCACATTGGTATCGTGATATAAGATAAAAATTACGGAAAAAATACAATACCAAGTACTGCGAAATGTTCATTAATAGGCATAATATTTCAGCGATTACGGCGAACAACGTGGTGTAATTAAGACAACACTGCCATTAATAAGAGGCAATGATTATTTATATTAATATATTACGACAGTTTTAATGTTGAAATATAATAAACGGGTCACTCACGACTTTTTAGTCGAATATCGCTCGAGATGTTTCGGGCCAATACGCGTGGTCAAAAGACACGAAAACACACGAAAACACGAAAAGACGTAGTGGTAAAAGACGTGAGTGTCCCGTTTATTATGCTTCAATATGTATGCGACTCGCGGAAGTTTTCTATTTACAGTTTTAATGTTGTCAAGGTTGCGGCCGCTAACGAAATTAAAATGTTCAATCAAAGTGAAAAATTTAACTATTAAACGCCCAATTTAATCTGACATGTGGTGTTTAATTTTTTACTTTGTTTGATAATTATTTTGGATAATGGATTTTTTTAGGACACGAGGATGGAATAAATCATGTCATATAAAATACATATTTTTCCCACATTCACAATATCATTTGCATGAACTTGTCAGTTCATTAAGCGCTCGGTTGTTTCATGCGTCAAACGCATGAGTTCCATAAAATACATTGCGTTGAACGCACTCAACGCATGCGCATAGAACCGCATGCGTTGGACGCATAAAACAAAAAGTTTATTTCAAGTAATAATAAAGAGGCAGTAATTTTTGCAATGATTTTTTAATTATATATATCACATAGACTTTAATAACTTTATATCATTACCTAAAAAGAAATAACACGAAATTTAATTCAAAAATATATCTATCTATTTTTCATTCAATATTTGTACAGATCTAGCTCAGTAATTGCTCACTAATTCAGGTTGACGCAGACTGACTAGGGTTTAAAATGAAGACTAGTGGTTAAATTATATATATTAACACACAACATTTATGCAGGTTAAGCGAGTACTCGGGATAGTTCATGAAAACATGTTTCGTAAAAATGAATATAATATTTTCCAATATATTATAGCAAATCCATGTTAGTGAAAATTGAAGTACGGGCTCGTTAATGTTTACGCAAACATGAAAAAAACTAGGAGGAATAAATAAACGTAAATTTCATTACATAGCTATCCGCTTGAACTAACTGTCAGCGTCCTAAATCCCGTGTAAAGCAAACTATTCTAGAGCCTCTCGGGCTAAGTGGCTAGCGACCTAAATATGTTTCTTAAGTAAGACTTCAGTTAGCTTTTAATAAGCTAATTAGAAAGACGTTTTAAGGAATTATGGATATAGTGCGAATATTTCAAAATTAAACCTAGTGCTGAATATCTGTTTAAAATTTTAATTCAATCTCAATCAATCGACCATTCATTCAATTTGTAATTTGAATATGATTTCATTTGATTAAAATTAAAGGTAACCTAGAAACTAAAATCTAATTATAAAACTAAATTACATAATAAAAAATAATTTGTTGTTTTTGTTTAATTAAGACTAATTTATTTATTTATTTTATAAACACTTACTCGAGATACTATCTTGTAAACTTGTATCCTAATCCTGACTACACGTGTAATACACGTCGTGTATAACTGAGACAAAATATTAATAAAAGAGTTATTTTAAGAAGCTTCAAAAAATACTTAAAATGTAAAAGATGATGCAAAAGCGTATTCCTTTTTTAGGGTTCCGTAGTAGGTCAGACAACAAGTAAAGCTTCAAGACTGCGGTATAACATCTGTAGGGAGCAAGAGAGCAGTCACAGGAGCTTTGATTATAACTGTCGCCGGAGAGGACTGTAACACTAAAGCAGACAAATTGGCAGGCTGTATGCGAAATGCTCTCCGAGGTATGAATGTGAAAGTTGCCCGGCCGATGAAGATGAGTGAGTTAAGAGTAAAAGACCTAGATGACTCAATTACTCCGTCAGAGGTCGCAGCTGCAGTTGCTCAGGTAGGTGATTGTGAAGAGGCAGACGTTAAGGTGGGCAAAATTCGACGAACCTCGTTTGAGTTAGGGACAGCATGGGTACGTTGCCCACTCGCCGCCGGGCGCAAGTTGGAGGCAGCGGGACGGCTTCTCATAGGGTGGGTGGCAGCTCGAGTGGAAGTGCTGTCAATACGGCCTCTTCAGTGCTATGGATGCCTAGAAACGGGTCATGTCCGCCGGCAGTGCCGTAATACCATCGATAGAAGTAACTTGTGCTACGCCTGTGGGGAGGCCGGCCATACGGCGAGTCGCTGCTCGGCGCCGAGTTACAAGTGCGCAGTGTGCCGTGACCACGGACGTCCGGCGGACCACCGCCTCGGGAGCAAGGGGTGTAACCCCCCAAAAAGTAAGAGGAAAAAGCAGGGTCCTCTTAAACAAAACCAGGATGATGAGTCGGGGTCTACAAGCACTCCGACCCAACAGGGTACTAACCCTTTGGAGGTAATGGACTGTCATAATTCACCCCAATAAAAGTTCTACAATGCAATCTGAACCATTGCCGCGCAGCACAAGCCCTGCTATTACAAACGCTCGCGGAAGGTTCTATTGCAGTGGCGGTGGTTGCTGAACCGTACAATATCCCGGATCATCCTCGCTGGTTCGGGGACAAAACCGGCTCGGCAGCAATCTATTGGAGCGGAGGGGAGCGAGACCCTCCGTGTTCAATTATTGAGCAAGGACAAGGTTTCGTCGCTATTAAATGGGGTGGTTTCGCGGTTATAGGCTGTTACATCTCACCTAACTGTACAGCCGCCGTCTACGAAGCGTATCTTGATGAAGTGGCACGCTGTATACGTAGATGCTTGCCGAGCCCTGTGCTTGTCTTAGGAGACTTTAATGCTCGCTCGAGAATATGGGGAGACACTCAAGACAACGCTAGGGGAAGGATGGCTCAGGATTGGGCAGCTATGTTAGATCTCAGATTGCTCAATAGAGGTTCCACCAGTACATGCGTACGTTGGCAAGGAGAGTCCATCGTAGACCTGTCATGGGCGACTCCGAGTGCTGCTCGCGCGGTATCCTCCTGGAGAGTGGCCGAAGAACTAGTCACATTATCTGATCACCGGCATATCATATTAGAGGTCACTACCGGTGCGCCGAATCGAGTGATGCGTCGAGACTGCAGACCTCTGCCACGCTGGTCCCTCAAAAGCCTTGACAAAGACTTACTTGAGGCAGCAGCCATTGTGGCAGCATGGTCGGAAGATAGAATCGAGCACGAGATAGCAGATCCAGAAACCAAAGTAATCAGATTACGGGAGGAAATGACATCTATCTGCGACATTTCAATGCGTCGGGCTAGGGCTCCTAGGGTTGGGTCCGTCTACTGGTGGTCAGACGAAATTTCGCGTCTACGTGAAACTGTCTCAAGCTCAAGACGACAGTATACTAGATATCGAAGAAGACCGATGGTGAGTGATGAAGAGAAAGCGAGGGCATATAGAGCTTACAGAGAGGCAACTGTCAATCTGCAAAAAGCCATTGAAACAGCCAGAGCCCGGTCTTGGGACGAGTTATTGGATGGATTAGACAGGGATCCTTGGGGTCGTCCTTATAAAATGGTACTTGGCAAACTTCGTCCTTGGGTTCCACCTCTGACACAAACCCTGGAGCCCGAATTTGTTGATCGAATTGTCGGCACTCTCTTCCCAAGGACACCAGAAAGGACAAGTTTACCACCCCCCACACAGTTTCTGCCCGCGGTTGATATTGCTTGGTCCGACGAGCTGGAGGTGACAGATGGAGAGTGGTCTCAGGCGATAAGGCGCCTCAGAGCTCGAAACACTGCCCCTGGCCTGGACGGCATTCCTGGTCGCGCCTGGGCACTAGCTCTTGCGGCGGGCTTAGATAACAGCCTGAGGAAACTGTTTGGATGCTGTATGCGCCTAGGCACTTTTCCAACAAGCTGGAAAGAAGCTAGATTGGTGCTTCTAAAAAAGGACGGCAGGGCACCGGATTCTCCCTCTGCTTATCGACCCATTTGCCTGCTTGACGAGGCGGGCAAGTTATTCGAACGAATAATTGCCTCCCGCCTAAACAATCATCTGCGCTGCGCTGGCCCTGACCTATCGGACAACCAGTTTGGTTTTCGAGTAGCGCGTTCGACTGTGGGTGCGATTCTTCGTGTCCAACAATTAGCGAAGCAAGCGGTAATGGTTCAGGGAGAAGTTGCGTTGGCCGTTAGCCTCGATATTGTCAACGCCTTCAATTCGTTGCCGTGGGAATCGATTAAAGCGGCACTCGCTTACCATCAAGTGCCGCTTTACTTGAAACGTCTGATCGAAAGCTACCTGCAAAACAGGGGCATAAAATACATCGGACAAGACGGGGTCCTCCAGCACAAGGATATGACCTGCGGCGTTCCTCAAGGTTCCGTTCTGGGCCCCCTACTTTGGAATCTAGCGTTTGATGCGGTCCTCAGAGTGAATCTCCCCGATGGGGTACATATTGTCTGCTACGCGGATGATACGTTGGTACTGGCTGTAGGACGATCATATGAGAGGACTATTGAGCTTGCCGTGGAGGGGGTAGCACGCGTGGTAGGCATGATAAATCAGTTGGGTTTGAAAATAGCGCCACAGAAGACCGAGGCGATGTGGTTCCACAGACTACCGCGAGGCAGAGAACCACCCAACCTGACCGTCCATGTGGGCGATGCGGACGTACAAGTGGGTCAGTACTTAAAATACCTTGGCTTAACGCTGGATAGCCGCTGGGGATTTGAAGAACACTTCAACCGCTTGGTTCCTCGAATCCAAAAAGCAGCGGGTGCTATGCACCGACTCCTGCCCAATCTCGGGGGACCACGTGAGGGAGTCCGCCGCCTCTACGCCGGAGTCGTGCGTTCCATGGCCCTCTATGGAGCTCCAGTTTGGTCACAAAGACTATTATCTGTTCAACGCCTCAGAGCCAAGCTGCACAGTGTACAGCGCGTGATGGCCATTCGGGTCGTGCGTGGGTACCGGACGATTTCGTTTGAGGCGGCGACAATCTTAGCGCGATTCCCTCCGCTAGATATCCTCGCAGGCATGGACACAAGAGTGTACTTTCGTCTTCGCCTCGAGACGGAACTAGCGCCAATTGAAATTCGGCGACAGGAACATCAGAACGCTATGAACGAGTGGCTCGCGCGACTCGAAGAGCCGCGTGATGTCAGCCAGCGATTGATTGACGCGGTTCTGCCAAATTTTAAACTCTGGCTGGAGAGGACAAGAGGGACGGTTACCTTCCGGCTGACCCAGTTGCTTACCGGACATGGCTGTTTCGGCGAGTACCTGAATCGGATTGGCCGCGAGACGACTGCACAATGTCATCATTGTGGGGCAGATCAGGACTCTGCCCAACATACTCTGGAAGAGTGCCCTGCGTGGGACTCTGAGAGATCGGCTCTGGCCAGCGTGGTTGGCACAAACTTGTCCCTGCCAGCCATAATAACAAGAATGTTGGCAGCGGATTCGGCATGGAGGGCAATGGTCTCCTTCTGCGAAGTAGTAATGACCCAGAAGGAGACCGCTGAACGTGAACGGGAGAGAGCGGACCCCAATAGAAGAAGAGGGCGTCGAGCTCGGGTACGCAACCGTCCACCATAGGACGCAGACGCCAGCCGTGTAGACTCGGACTAGAATAGGTCTACGGTCTCCCCCGCCTGTCGTAAAAGGCGACTAAAGGGGGTCATCGGGGTTGTAAGTGCTTAATGCGGTGGGGGCCGAAGCACTTACTTATCAGCCCCAGGGAGGGTGGCCCAAGGCAAAAGGCGAATAAGCGCGAGGGGGGCTCCAGTGCGTTCAGTATGAGATCCCGGAGTCCTCCGCATGAGAGCGCAGATGGCGGTCGCCGTGGAGTTTTTAGTGGCTAGAAATACCACATAACCCAGGCATCCCCCCATGCCTGGGTACCTGATTCGCAGGTTTTCTCCACGTAAAAAAAAAAAAAAAAAAAAAAAAAAAAAAAAAAAAAAAAAAAAAAAAAAAAAAAAAAAAAAAAAAAAAAGGGTTCCGTAGTAAACAAGGAACCCTTATAGTTTCGCCATGTCCGTCCGTCCGTCCGTCCGACCCCCGTTTTTCTCAGTAACCGTTAGTACTAGAAAGCTGTAATTTAGCATGAGTATACATATCAATGACGCCGACAAAACGGTAGAATAAAATCTTTAAAAACAATTTTTTTATGGTACCTCCCCTACATGTAAAGTGGTGGTGCAATATTTTTTTCTGCCAAACCCCATCGTGTGGGCTATCGGTGGATAGCTCTTTTAAAAATATTATTAGGTTTCTGAAAGCATTTTTTGATTAAAGAATTGGTTAGCGTGATATTAAGCTTTGAAGTGATAATTTTAGCTATGGTTAAGTGTCCCCCCCCCTCCCTGCCAGCTAAACGGTGGCTACTACTAGGCATGTGAAAAAAATCATGGTAGTAGTAAATACGATGAATTTAAAAGGAAAACTATCACAGCTAAGTAGACATTACTAGTTAACGAGTAATAGTCGAACTTCAGAAATGTACTTTGCAAAAGCAAACTTTCGTACAATTTCCATTGATACCTTAGATAATGTTGTTAATTCTGTCAAAAACATAGTAAATATAAGTTTGCGAACTTTTTAGTCCATATAATGTAACGGGTAGACGACTACGGAACCCTACCTTGCGCGTGGCCCGACACGCACTTGGCCGGTTTTTTTAAATAAGGACGAACAAAGGTATGGTAAATTAAAACGAAAAGCATTCCTTTAGCAAAATCTGAAAATAAAAATCACGTCATTTCCTTTTGACATTTAATCTGCATACTTCTTATAAGCAGAACATTTAACAGCCACAGGGGAAATTAGCAGTACAAAGGGAGTGACCTTCGAACGCAATTATTCGAAAGCGGAAAATTAAATGTTATTCGAAAAGGTTCACAATTAATAGCACCATAAATATTTTATGGGAAGTAAAAATGGGTACGGTGTTAATATTGAATAAAATTTACAGTTCTTTCATTGGCACCAATGGGTGCCAATGAAAGACCAAAGGTTAGGGGTTTAGTGGGTAGAACAAGGGTTTTAGAACAATCAAACTGTTTATATTTTGTGTCCAATGTTCATGAAGTAAAATTTTCATACAACATGTCTTATAAAACTGTTTTCCCCGTGAGTAGGTAAATTGTTCAATTCTTGATGAATATGCGTTTTATTATTTAAAGTCGTCAATATAATACTAGCGACCCGCCCCAGCTTCGCACGGGTGCATGTATTATATATATAAACCTTCCTCTTGAATCACTCTATCTATTTAAAAAAACCGTATCAAAATCCGTTGCGTAGTTTTAAAGATCTAACCATACATAGGACAGACAGACAGACAGCAGGAAGCAACTTTGTTTTATACTATGTAGTGATACCGGTTAACATTTTAAGCATTATGTAAATGCGTTGCTGTATTGCCCAGTGCCCATGCTTTTTGTAATATCTCATAAGTATTATTAATACACATATTTAATAATAATTATAACAGTCGCTTAAAGCATTAATTGCATTATATGGCCATTATTATAATTAATAATAAAAAAGTACAATATTATGCATGCTAAAACCCTACCGTCATAATCTAATTAACTCAGTAACGTACCTATTCTTATTTATAATCGGAACCTAGTTAGTGCGCAATCACCAGCAGGCATCTGTTGGTGAAAGCAGTTTATAATTCAGTAGAAACTTTCGACCAACACTATTGACTAATCGCTGGACAAAAATGAAATACACAGAGAGGGATAAGCTCGTCAGAAATTGTCGTTATTTTATTGTGAATGGTTATTCTCTATAATGGTTAATCTTGGCCAGCTTCTAGCCCAAGGATAAATAATATTATCAAAATTGTTACACTATTACGTAAAAACTAGGTAAGATATTTTTATAAGGCTTTCGTGTAAGTTATGTACAAAAATATAGTAGTAAAAAGTAGTGTCTTAGTAGTCTTAATTTATAAAATTTTAAGTGTATTAATTCGCGGACAGAAATTTGATAAATCAGTTTTCAGCACGTAATAAAATAATTACAAAAATTAAGAGTACGTAATCAACTCAACTATCTGCACTGTCATAATATATATAAATTCGTTGAGCTAGACTTTTTTATATACTTAAATATCAAATATGAATATTAGTTGCGCGATCGTTATGTGTAAAAATCACCTTGAACGTGGATTTATTTTTAAATCTTCAATTCGTGATTGCCAGGTCTATCGTGTGCTAAATCTTATCAATCACCTGCATGACACATATTAGATTGATTAATAGTTGTAACAAGACAACTCTATTTCAGATACTTAATCAAGTGCTACTTTGTCCAATACAGTGGGATTTTTATTTAATCGAGTTAGTCACATTTAATTTAATAATAAATAATAGTCCTCTGGGAAGTAATACTGCAATTTACGTTATTAACAACTAATAAATTAAGAAAATAAATTAACGAGGCTACCTTAAACTGTATTTTATGAAATATGCATGGTTTATATTATATCTATTCTACAATTTAAAAGAGCCATGAAAACACAAAAGTTCTTGCTTAACATTGTTTTACTTCGACTTGGTTAAAACCAATAAAGTGTTACACATGAATAATGAATATTAATACTTACGTATTTATTTGTATTATCGTAATTTTAATGAGGATGTTGAAGAATTTAGTGTCCATAAATGATTTTAACACATACATTCTTTTAATGTCTGTCTGTCAATCAAACAGTATACAAAATAAGAACATACAAAATAAAAATTAGGTGGCATAAAATGGATTATACAAAATGATTTTTATTCATACAAAAATTAGATAAAGTGAGCTGTTATACCAAATATGTTTAGTTTAACTGAAACTAGGCAGACCGAAATTAGGCAAAAAGTTATTAGGCCAAACAAGATCATGTCATCTAATGATATCTAGTATCATGCCGTATCGTATGTATTCTTCTCATCTTTATACCTATTAAAGTTTTTCCCTAAAGTAGCAGCGCTCACAATTTTTCTGCTTTCCCTTAAGGACGACTGGTAGATAATGCTTTAAGTAAATCCACCTTAATAAGGATTAAATAATTAAAATAATGCTTTGAAGCTTTATGCTTTATGATTACACTGTTCCAGCGCTGTGATTTATTAAACTTTCATTCACAAAATTTGAACAAGAGCTAAGAGAGCAGGCGGAACAACGGTTTTGTTATAAACAACAAGCTATGATGTATAAGTATACATGCGTATACGGAAGGGAGAGGCAGGTAAGCCACGGCTTAGCTCGACAAATAAAAGATATTCAATTTCGATAAGCTTGGACCAATCATTCAGAGGAAAAGCTCAAGAAACAGGAGACATTATAACACATTATGGAAACAAAACACTAAGTGCCTAATCAAGAATACTCTAGTTCTACAGAAGATAAGCTATTTGTAACTTCGACGATTTATCACTAGTCAACGTTTTCGTTTCTCATTTTATAAAATATTCGCAGGGAATTACACGAACATAATGATACTCGTAATTTATCCATCCCTTAATAAAAATAGAAATGTCATATTTTGTAATACACTCGAGGTCAAAAATTTCGGGTCACCTTAGATGCAATAGGTTTTTTTTAATATTTTACATTGTTTTATTTACATAATATAATATTCTTCATATTGCCCAGCTGTATTAGCAATTTTTGGGATACTATCATAAAAATATCAATATCCAAAAATGTAGATTTTTGCGATATCTCGCCCCGTTAAGGTTGTTTTTTTCAAAGGTTTTTACGAGTCCGATTTCCGACCGAATAAAAATCCTGATATGATTAAACTTACAAACTTGCAGTGCTTTAGGAAATATGCCGGTTTTTACCGACCCGTAGTACCCCTGAGAACACATTTAGAACCTGAGACACCGATGACTGAATCTGACGATGACAGTTCACAAAAAAGCAAAACTGACATGAATTCATGGACGCGACGTGCCTCAAAGTGATTAAACGATATTCAAGACTAACAACCAACCCTAGAAAATACCTAATCGACTTAGAGACTTACCCCCTTATTCATAAAACTTAACAAACCTCTGCTAACTAAAATGTTGTTTGTCCCTTTCTCACAAACGTTAATGTCAGAGTGACAGATAAGGACAAACGAACTTTAGCGGCTTGTTAACTAATAGAGGTTTGATGGACGTTTATGAATAAGGGGGAAAATCATTAACTATTAACTAGGTACATACCTTTAAGGTATAACGACAATCCTCAGTCTGACATTAATATTTAAGTAGCCATACACCTACTTGACTTTTTGAACAAAAAAGGTCGCGTAATCTACGGACCGAGGCAAATGAGAACTGAATAAGGAATAATAAACAGAATCATTTAAAAATGCTTTTCAGTTGGATTTTATTTCAGGGGCTTCTTACGAAGTTCAAATGATCTTAATATTATAGTGTATTAAGTACTTGTGTTTCAATTATCTTGGGAACTTTTACGCTTAACTTTCAAGACGCAAACCTAACCATTAGAATAATATTAAGTATGATCATGAGCATCAAGTATCTATCAATTTTTTCGCATGTAGGTATAAGGTAAAATATCACAGTGATATTGTAATATAAATCGTTTTTACAAACAAGTCTAACGGAATTCCAACACAAGGTGTAAATAAACAATTGGATAGACTAAATGAAAATGACATATTATTTAGAGAAGTAGGTTGAAATATACTTAATTAGAGTTTGCAAATTTTGAAACTGAAGTTATTAATGGCAATTTGTATTAAGGTTTCCGTCTCTGTTTAGTTTTAAAACTATAAACTTACCATAAAGTATCTGTTGTAGTTTATTTCACTACTTGCCTATCAAAGGTAATGTAATGCTAATCAAAGCAGATGTGTACAAAACAGATACTTGAGATCTCATAAAAGAGGGAGACTATTAGGTTAGTTGCCGCGAATCAAGTTACGTTTGTTATTATAACTTTTATAACTTGAGTTATCCGAAGACCACGATAAGATCGATTTATTAACTTCCTCAGATAACTTGTGGATGTGCGCCGAACAACAGATGTCAGCTATAAATTCCAGCACAATTTATCCGACAGACATTTCAAATCAGGAAACTCGATAGATATTCAAATAAGAACGTCCCAGAATTATGCTATGTCCAAGACATGATTATAGCTAAAAAGTCTCCAACTTTATCTCCGTTTTTCATACCTATTTATAATTTACTGGATATCATTGTGATGAATATTATGCATATTCCTGAACTGGGAAAATACCGCACTCGCAATCACTCCCAGTTTTAGAATTGTATATCCACGTTACATTAATATCACGTTCAAATTATTCCAACAGCTCTACACACATATCATATTTTTCATTTCTGGCTGTTGATTCCCAATACTTGTATTGTATGTCTTGCCTTGGCTTTCTTTGAATAGGCTTATGCAGCCTATTGCTATTTTTCATCTTTGTGCATCCATAACAGCCGATATAATTCAATACAAGATGTAATTCAATAATCAACGTAACACCTCACTAATCTTGATAAGGACATACGCAAGCTCATCTCGAGGACACAGAGATAAGTAGGCAATCTCTTCAGCGGCGCCGAAAACTACATTTACTCCCAAAGTCTTAATTAGGTACTTGTTTTCGGCTGCTGAGTAATCATTGTAATTGAGTTCTGGAGATTTAGGTTGTCGTACAAAATAAAGATGGATGCTAGCTGCTGTAGTTATAATGGTTGAATTGAATCCGTCGACTTAACATTCCACATTTGTTATTTTTGCAGGCATAACTTCATCTTCCATGTTTTCATTATCATCTGGTTAATTAGTATCCGTAACTTGTAGCTGGGTCTAAACCACTTTTTCCTTTTTAAACACTTCAGATCTTGTCTGTCGCCACGCCGTAATCTTACCTAATCTAACACCACGATGATTAGTTTGTTTTGTTTGCACTAAAAATAAATTGGCTAGCTGTCATTTAAAATTAGATAACGCAGCTACGTTTCAACACTCAAAACGCTTAGTGGCTGTTCCGGGAAACAAGGGAAAAGGTTGCTATTAAAGCACTTTCTACCAGCTATACACTTAACTACTCAGGTACATTGCTAAAATCTAGCATGTGCGATATTGGTGCATTACATGGTGTTAATGTCGTTTGTTTGATATTGTAAGGTATAGCTGATCGAAAGGGCTCTGTAAAGTCCAAAGGTTTACCTGAGGGTTGACGGGGTTTGGGTGGGGGTACGCGCGGAAGCGGGCGCGGACGCGGACGCGGGCGCGAGCGCGACTGCCGGGGCGCGTGTGGCCGCGCGTGCCAGCCGGTTGCGACTGCCGCGGCGGCACCGCCGGCTCCGCGCCCGGGCGATAACGCTGCCCGCTACCACTGCACCCGCCACGATAACCGCTCATTAACACATGTTATATCAATAATGATCGATAATTGAGAAGATAAGCTACCTAAAATCACACACACAACATGTTCTCGGTTCCTAATAACGATAGTATATATATAGGTAACCGATCTTATTGCGTTTTCAAATATGATATACTATCTTAAAGTGTATCTTAGGGCGATGTAAAGATTATGTTATATCGTAATTGGATAATACAACTTACAAAGAAGTATTATATTGTTATCGGTAATGACCAATTACGTTTGACTTGACCTTTGTATTGCGTAAACCAGTAAATCACGACATTGTACTGTCCCTTTGCTGTAAGGTGAGCGGTGACCTTCCAATTTGAGTCACATCTGAGATAAGCTTTTACAGTTTGTTTTTTGATCATGGTACTTACTTATAAATTGTGACATTGTCGTGACTGGCTTTTTTGTATGTAATCATTTGTTTTACATAAACTAGTGCGATACGCTTGGTTAATTTCCTTACTAACGTGTTGAGGTGTACCATACTTGCTGTTAAGTTACTCCGTTACCAGGGTTAAGTATCATTTATTTATCCAAATATATAAGGTAAGACATTAGTACGTCTACTGCGCTGCAATTTCTAGGAATACTATTTTGAAATGTAAGGAAAAAATACCTAGTACTATCTATACTACTTACCTATTCGTATTGTGTTTGAAAAGTAAGAGAGAGATAGGTCACGGCGGCGGGTCATCTCGCTCATATTAGTAGCAGCCGTACTGGGGAAGTAAATCCATCTTACAAAAACCCGCAGCCATACCACCACTAAGTACTTGTTCTTTAAGTATGTGATGGTATTTTCCTGGCAGTGATTAAAGTTACCAGAGCTCCGAAGGATGCGCTGTGTTGAGAGTGCGGGACCTGCATATATCACTAGCTGTCAACACAATGAATCCTCAAGTCAATAAAGGGTTGGCAACGCGCTTGTGATTCTCAGTGCCAAGCCTTTGTAGGCTACTATGTCTGCCTTGTGACGGTATTTTTGAAACTGACTGTGGCTTTATTACCCATTAAAGCAATATGAGTGCGCGATTGAAGAGTAGCCCAGGGAAAATCCCAGGGAAACCTCCGCCACCACCACGCGGTCGGTTTAAATATTTGAATACTAAGTGCGGGTTGAGCGGCTTTAACCGAATCTGAGGTGTGAGTGGAATCGAGCTACTGGGAGTTTTGTCGCTAGTTCACTAAACCTAACCTAGCTGAGTCCAGGAAGAAACTCAGCTAGGCCCCACCTGGGTCGAACCACAGAATAAGTAATAGAACAACTACTACTACTGACTGCCCGGTATGCGGCGGTACCGGGACGAATAGGGACTATAATTATGTAATATAATTTGGAATTCTTTTCAAATATAGTAATTGTGTTGCTATTGTGTTAAGCGCGTCGGAGCGCTCTCTTGAAAGGTGTCCACGGAAGACCAGCGTCAAGATACTCGCAAGGAAATTTTACATTAAATCTGAGTGGAGGCCATTTATAATAATAATAATAAATAAATATTTGTGGACAATCTTACACAAATCAACCTAGTCCCAAACTAAGCAAAGCTTGTACTGTGGGTACTAAGCGAAGATATACATATCTACTTATATAGATAAAAAAATACTTAAAAACATAGAAAACATCCAAGACCCAAGAACAAATATTAATGCTCATCACACAAATAAATGCCCCGGCCGGGATTCGAACCCGGGACCTCCAGCTTCGTAGGCAGGGTCACTACCAACTAAACTCGTAGTCGTAGGTCGTAAATTTTTTTCAATGACGAATTTCAATGACGATTTTATATAGGTGTACTTGGTAATATGACTTGTTATTTTTCTAAGTAATCGTCATGATTAAACTTTTTTCTATTCTATTCTAATCGCTTGCTACCTTTTTGTGGAGCCTGTAACAAAAAAGTATCAGTTTTTACAATGATAGGTATAAGCATTACAAAATTTGAAAAGTGCACGGTACCTAAATTAAAGTTTGTACTACTACCCCAAAAACTTTACACAGTTTGTTTAAGTATCATAACTTCCACGATTAATTTACCCCAATCTTAGCGAGTTTTCAACAAATGAGCAAATTATTAACAACAGAAGAATTTCACTCGTAAGGAGGACACTATGAATTCGTTATAAGGTGAATGATGTTTGTTTACTTATAATAACCTCAAGACTTACATGTAAGTATGTATGTATTACTATAAAGTTGTATCTAGCTATAAACCTTTACAACCTTTACCTTTACTTTGAAAAAAAAAAATGACAGCCCTGTATTTTTTCATTATGCGAGATAAAATGAAATTTCCGACGCTTTATTTCGTAATTACGTTGACCCGCTATTTGAGCGGTTCTTCATTTATGAAATTCCAGGTGAAATAAAGCAAACGAAGAAAATATGTCATTGTACAGAGCCAAGAGAAGCTAATAGCGTTTATTTTTAATTTTATTTATGAAAGCACTCGGAACTTTACCGTGGTTATTATAATTATTAAGTATGTATGCTGATGGCAATACAGTAAATCCTCATATCATAGAGACCCCTTCATGATTTGAGGATTCGCTGTAGCGGCAACGCGCTTGTGGTTATTCTAGAGTCAAGCGTCCATAGACAACGGCGCTGGTTTACCATCAGGTAAGCCGCACGCTTGCCACCATTGTAGGTAGTATAAAAATTCTATGTCATCATTTGTACACAAACATTGTACACATCGATTAATAAAAGTTGCTGTTAACATTTTTGATCATGCTGCGTAATTGCGTATCCACCAGCTGTATTTCCATGCAAGTCACACCCACATACCTAAATATATTGAACAAGATAGTTTACGAATATATAAAATACCAGCTTAAATAATTTCTGGTGGTTGAGCAACCAGCCTGACTGCTGGCTAGCATATGCAATTAATTATACGTATATATAGCTTGTAAAAATCTTTTTATGCTACTTCTATAAACTCTGATTTTCGGTTCTACTTATAAAGTACTAGCCGATACAAGTTCTATGCAAGAGTTGGCAAGAAACAAATGAACTTGCCATACATTTTACTATGGCAGTACTAAAGTACACTAAAGTACATAAAAACAGGCTACATTAAAAAATACGTCTATAACATACTTTGTCCATCTTGGTAGTCGCCTAAATTAGATTAATAATGCAAAAGTGACGTAGCACTATTAGCATACAGCTAATGGAAACTCAATATCTGAAGCTATTTGAACGGAAATTGTTACATACAATACGTAATTATGACACAGTTATAGTGGATTACGCTACGCTATATAACTTTTTTTATATTTCATTCGAATTGAACTAAATGTGCATTTCAAGAATATGTTTATTGCATCTAAGCGATTCGATGTAAATTGTAATTGGACACATAGCTAATAAGCTATTATACAAGACCAGGCCGAGGCCATTTAATACAAACCTTAACCTATCTTGTAAATCAAGTTGAGCTTTGAATAAGTTTGAATATACATGTTTTGAACTCTTGGCCATAATATGTCGTTCACTTTTCCTAAAATGATCTAAACTGCTATGAGTCTTTTAAATTGTAGAAAGGATTCTACCAGCGTTTAATAGGTACCTAGTACCGTCCGCGTTATTTTATTTAAGCCGCTTAGGGTCTAGCTGGCTCTAAACCATTGTCACTACGTAGGTAATTGTATAAAACAATAATTCAGCAACCGAGAGACGCCCATTGCTTTAAATAGGCCTTAAAACTTAGACTAAGCAAATCGTAGATATTACTCACGAGTACCTACCTATATCTACTACAATTCTGAAATTGACAAGTAGCGAGTGGAATTCTATTTACAACCAATCCTGGTATTAAGTATTTGAATCGCGTAATATTGTTAATATCATAACAAATTAAAGCAAATTCTTCATCTGTCTAATGAGCCTTAAAACGTTAAAAAAATGTGGAATCGCTCTCTGAATTTCAATTTGCTACAATCGCAGGCGAGGACGTCTAGTCGCCCGAATGTCGCCGCCTCGATTCACATGAATATTGGCACTTTTGACATTAGATAAACCGCCGATTACCCGTCCGAGAATTAGCTACAATCTAAACAAAAATCCCGTCACTCCGTTCGTTCGCCGAAATTGAAATTGATTGAATTGATTGATTGATTGTTTGAAATTCGCCAACAAAACTGTAGAATAAAATTTTGATTTTTTTTTGGATGGGATTTAGTTTGAGCTAGCTTGTTCAAAAATATTGTGATTCAGGAAATCGTTTGCATGATACATATTAATTAAGCTTGATCAACGGACAATGCGTCAAAATGGACAATAAATCAAATACAGTTCAAAGTTGGGTCATTCATTAACCAGGTCTGCTTATGTACTTTATTTCGTTTTACGGGTATTAAGTCGAATTCCTTTGCATACCTAACTGTATAATGAGATGAAGGCAGTAAGCAATGAAACGTATGGAATGACAATAATATCACAGATTTGATTATCATAATTGAGTTTTTCTGCGTGTATTAAGAACTGAAATAATATACATTTGTTTTAAATCAAACCTAACAATACCGTGACGAAAACGTAGCCATTTTGTGAGACTAAAATAACATTAATATTTCAAGCTTTTAAGACGCTACACTGAGAAATTTGGAGACTTTGAAACGCTGTCCTGCCCAGACTAGCAAACAGTAGGGGCTGATTTTCAGATATATGATTCTTGACTATATGATTGTGGTACTGACAATAGCGAAACATGATTGCGTAAAATTTTCTCGATAGAAAATAAATCCAAAGTCGAGTCTATATTTTTCTTTTCTTCCTCAGCCTACTAAAACAACGCATTATTAAAAGACAGGATTAAGTTAATATGATGGTATTTTACCTCATCTAGGTACTGACAAGAGGAAATTTACTAAACCTGCACACAGTCAGATATTTAACGAGATTTGTCTAAAAAGCCATTCTCGGAGAGGGTTGCATCCCGTTTTGTCGTGAGCGAAAAACAAAGGGTGTCTCTTTCAATCGATATATCGCCTTAAATGGAAACGCGTCCATCTTTGGAATATTTACGACCTTAAAATGTTGAACTGCTTGGAGTGAAAAAATGTTCCATTTAGAGTGGAAAAAAAGATTTTATTACGTTTGATAGGTACTGAAACTAAAATGTGGATATTTATTTAGCATATTATTTTCTGTGTTAGTTTTAAGTAAAACTTATTAATCGTTATTTTAATTATGCATTCACATTTACACGAGTCACTTGTATCATAATAATATACTACATAATACAGAATACAGTATTTATTGGTAAAAACACACAACAACAACAACACCAACAACAACATAATCTACATAATTTGATTAATATCAGCGCATTTCAAACTACTGATTTCTTTGACATCATTTATGGTGAAGTTTCAGTACATTTTGATGGTATAAGTAGTCCGTCGATTGAAAGAGGTCCCGGCCTTCTATTAAATAATCGGAAATATCATAAATCCTTACAAAATTTTAATCATAATTGATGTCAATGAAATTAGGCGTTAGAAACGCTCTGATGTTTACCCAATTACCAAAATGATTACTATCCCAGCTAAAACAGTCCAAGCCCGACTAACTCCTTCTGACGAAAATTATTATTAGATTGTTAGCTCATTTACTTCTAAACAGGCGGTCGATCAGCCACTTATGTTTCACATTCCCATTTGATATTAATTTGTTTCGGAGTTTTCGTACGCTTGCTTTTGCGCACTCGGAGTTAACGTGAAAGAACGAGGGCGCGAATAATTATCATTAAAATGGAATCGGAAATGTAGTCATAATCAACCCCTTGACGTCTTCACTAAGTGTCAAGCGCTTTAGAACTTTCCGCATCCTCCAACACATAACAGCTTTCGTAACGAGTACCTACGGATATCGGAATGTTCAGTGATCTGCGCTACGTCTTACGAGATGAACAAACCCGCTTCAGTCAACATCTGTAGGTATACATAGCTTGCATTCCTTTGTTTATATTAAATTGAAGTTTTTATACATCTGCTGTTTGGTATGGATTTATGTAATAAACATACGAGTGCATTCTGAAAGCGATATTTACTTCATAAGTATTTTTACGTTATAACGGTTTTGTAAATGTATTTATTATACATAAGACATTTGTTATAGGTATGTCTATTTTGTCTAAACTTGTGATAAAATTATGACCTGTGTCAAAAATTTGTAATTCACTATATTCTATCATTCCACCTAAAGCTCGAAACGCATTGACAGCGGTAGCGGGGCGGGGCGTCGCGGTGCGGAGGCGGTACCGGTTGTAATATTCGAACTAATATGAAAGGGTCCGCACAGAAAACCGGGCGGGAAAAAAGCGTTCTGTGCGGACCTTTTCATATTAGTTCGAAAATTACAACCGGTACCGCCTCCGCACCGCGCCGCCACCGCTGTCACTGCGTTTCGGGCTTAAACCACATTTACATCAATCACGTATCCATAACACGTAGAACTTTGTCAATCCAACGGACGGATATCGGAATGTTCAGTGAGCCGAGCTCCCAGTGCGATTTGCCGGAGCGTCTGACATGCCTGTCTGTTTCCCGTTGCCAGGAATTGAACTGCCATGCTTAACTAAATGCGGAATTTACTGGCAGTTTCAAAGGAATATACGACTTTTCATAGTAAGGCTCGAAATGCCACATGTTTTTTGTCATAAAAGCCTTGCGTTACGGCCGTATAGTACGGCTTGTTAGCTCGAAATACGGTCACATCTGGAAGAAAGCACGAAACTTGGCATGCATGTAGCTTTCATTTTTGAAAACTATAGCTTCAGCCGTTTTCAATAAAATAAAAAAACTGTGATTCGGCACACAAAAGTGGGGGAGGGGTGAAGTCTGTCAACGTGTTTCCCTAAAAACGGACGGAAGTTTATGATTAAGGCGCCTGTATAAAAGGCCTTCTCCACACAAACTCTGTGCAAGTGTTATTCGTCAGTTTTGGCACTCCCGCATATAATTTTTTTTTGCTTGTTAATATTAGATATACGAAGAATGTCAAGCTAAATAAATAAAAATAAAAATTCACAAAATTGAAAAAATAATAAAAATTTAATATTTTTCTTGAGCTTCTAGCTAACTAAAAAATAAGCGTACTGACCAAAAATCATAAGTGTACTGCAAACACAAGCCAAGAAAAACTTGCACAAAGTTTGTATGGAGAGTACTTGCGTATCTTCTTCTTAGGGTGCTATATCCTAACGGATGTCAGCGATCATCATGCGAAAGTCTTCTCTGTTCTTCACCGTCTTGACGAGAGTGGCTGCGTCAACAGTACCGGTCCAGTCCCTGATATTTTCAAACCACGATGTATTGCGTATACTTGCGTATACAGGCGCCTTAAGTTAAAAAGAAAACACAATCAAAGTCAGTCAAGTCGTATTTAAATATAGTACATATGTACGTTACCAAAATGAAATCTGTACGTTCGCATATTTTATCACCGACTGTCTATAGTTATTGTCGATGTTTACTATACTTAAAAACCAGTGGTAAAGTTAATAAGTAGAAATACAAAAAAAACTATATACGTGAAACCTCAACGTGAAAATGAACATTCATAGAAATGTAAAATATGAAGTTTCTCGGAAGAAGAAGTCGCCCAGTTGTACTTAATTTTAATAATAAAGCAAGTCAGCTTTCCTTAAAACTTAACTCAACTCGAAAAATTGCATTTCTAAAACTAGGTACATAATATATAAGTATTAGCATACATTTAATGAAAGTGGGATTTTTAAGAAGACATTTGAATAATTAAATTGTGTATGTAGAATTTTATTAAATATTTCCAACCTTTTCTTATAAGTATGTATGTGTGTTTTCTTATAAATATTTCTCAGTACTGTCTTATTCAGGAAGCAAAATTAGGTAGAACACAGAAAGTCGTCTGCAACATCAGCTCTATCTACCCGAAGGGTTCATTGCAGACTAAATTATTATATGTCTATCATGTTTGTTTGTAATGCTATTACAAAATCAAACTTAAACTTTTAAAGTAAAGAAAATATGCATAAAAACTCTGATTTTAAGAACATTTCTGATAGTTGAACTGATAAAAACAAGTTTTACTTAGCTTTTCGGTGAAGGAAAACATCGTGAGGAAACCTGCATACATCCGCGAAGAAATTCAAAGTTGTATGTGAAGTCCCCAACCCGCTCTGGGCCAGCGTGGGGACTACTGCCCAATCCCTCTCATCTATGAGAGGAGGCCTGTGCCCAGCAGTGGGACGTAGATAGGCTGATGATGATGACTGAACGGCAAAACAAAATATGTAGAGGTTTTTTTTTCCTAATCATAATCGAAAATATTATTAGGTTTATATCCGGTAATTATACGTGATATTGTGATAGGTATACGTAGGTATAATTCTGAAATAATATCTGTTCAATTATCAATCATCTCCAAATCTTTATCTTTTACACAGTGGATATTACATTCAATAATTAATTCATTTATTTCATTTAATTTATAATGTAATTCTTATCATGAAATAAATGAATCTAATGTAATCTAATAACTTAATAACGTACTTAGAGGTAGTTAAAATATCATTTTGTCGTCTCTCCGATCTCACGGTAATCATATTTCTTTATCTTTTGGGAACCATGCATTTTTTCAAGATAAAGAGAAGCTCAAGAATAACACAAGCTATAGAATATCATATCTAATGACTAAAACGATGAGTCGCTGGATTTAAACATAAAAAATCGCGAAGGACATAAGTCATCATCCTCCTAGCGTTATCCCAGTACAGTTGCATCCTGAAGGATGCCTGGGGTCCGCTACCTAATCCCAAGATTTGGCGTAGGCACTAGTTTTTACGAAAGCGACTGTCATCTGACCTTCCAACCCCGAGGGGAAACTAGACCTTATTGGGATTAGGCTTTGTCAAGTGAGTGGGCAACTTGACTGTTAGAAGTTCTCAAGCCGCCCGAAGGCCTCCAACTTGGCTTAACGACTGCTGCCATAGACAGCAACCGGGATCAACGGCTTAACGTGCCTTCCAAAGCACGGGAGCGCTCAGTTAGTAACCACTCAAAGCGGTCACCCATCCAAGTCCTGACCGCTACCCACGTTGCTTAACCTTAGATACCGCAAGCGGTACGCAGGCGCCGCTGGGCCACGAGCGAAGGACATAAGTACTACAAGTAATAGTCTGCTTTCGTTCCGCGCGTCAATGGAATGATAATAATGAAGACCATGAAGCGATGAGTAAATAAGGTTAGTCACGGTGTGTATTTTCAGTTAGTATAGACACATAGGTATATTTATTTTGTAACAAAACAGGCTATGATACAACTTAAATAACTTTCCTTTAAATCCATACTAATATACGAAAGTGTGTCTGTCTGTCTGTTACCTTTTCACAGTTAAATCGCTGAACCGATTGAATCGAAATTTAGTATGGGGGTAGTTTGAGTCCCCGGGAACTACAAAGAATAATTTTCAACCCGGAAATCATCTCTTAAAGAGGTGAAAGTTTGCATAGACGAACTATAACTAGATAACAATACAATTATAACGCGATGAAAGAGTTATAGGCGGACGGAGTCGCGGGCAAAAGCTATAGTAGCAAATAAAGTGATACCAAACACAACTCGAACAATTATTCTCAATCTTTTTACCGCCCCGAAGCGGCTGCGACCTCACCCGCTTCAATAAAATGTTCCAAGTGGTGTCTTTGTAATAAAACACTAGGGAACAATGCTAACCGTCCGAGTAATCTAGCGGGTAAAAATAGCAAAACTAGGGTCATGTCATCCTCCTCATCCTAGCTGCGTTATGTATGAAGTACGAGTATTGACCTTTCGTTATTACTGTAAAGTTAAAATGGTTGCATTTGTGACGTTCTCTGAGCAATATAGATATGGGGCCACATTTATTTTAGTTCATTTTACTGTTTATTGTCAACTAGCCTTTGTGTGGGAATTTGTTCGCGTGATATCCCCGTATTATTTGTAAGATGATTTTTGAGTTAAAAAATAAACTAACTTTTAATCCTATCTTTATTCACACAAAATACATCCATTCAGCGGTTTAGGTATGTGTGACTGAAAAACAAGCATCCAAAGTGCCATTTGTTTTGTATAGTAAGATATTTATAAAAATATATTTTTCACGCCACTGCTCGGAAATATATGGCTATAGATGGTGGGAATTGGGGCCTCAAAATTGTCAATACTAGGTAAACTCATGAGCAGGACAACTATATATGAACCTAAACCACACCTAAACCGCTACGCCCGTGCTTCATATGACACAAAATGAACCAATGACTACTCGTAAAAATTAGGTTTATAGTGTCGCCGACTATGTTACGAAAAAGAAGGTTATTGATAGGCGTTTTTACGACTTTTATGTATTTTGAAGCTTTGAAAGGCTTGCATTAAACATTTATCTATATATATAAAGTTGATGGGTGACTGATTAATCATCGCCCCGCCGAAACTGCCGGTCCTAGAAATTTGAAATTTACACTATAGTTAGGTTATATAACGGAGGCAAGGGAGACAAGACGGGATTTTTGGAAATTCCACCCCTAAGGGGGTAAAACAGGGGTGCAAAGTTTGTATGGGGGGCAATAATTTTTTTAAGGTCCAGAGTTGAAACTTTGTACAAAGACTCCTTAAAATAAGACAATGAAAGTTATATCTGCGTTTCCAAAATTTTCGTCTCCTAAAGGGTTGAAAATGGGGGTGAAATATTGTATGGGGAGCAATTTTTTTTTAAAGTGAGAGTCTTCAAACTTTGTGCAAAAGTTCCTTATAATAATGGAAAAAAAGGAATTTCAGCGTTTTTTAAAATTCATCCCCTAAAGGGGTTAAAAACGGGGTTCAAAGTTTGTATGGGGAGCAATTTTTTTTATAGTGATAGTCTTCAAGCTTTGTAGGAAAGTTTCTTATAATAATACAAAAAAGTAATTTCAGCGTTTTTCGAAATCCATCCCCGAAAGGGGTTAAAAAGGGGTTCAAAGTTTGTATGGGGAACAATTTTTTTTTAAGTGAGGTACTTCAAATTTCTTACAGAGACTCTCTGTTTAAATAAAACAAAACTAATTTCAGCGTTTTTTAAATTCATCCCCTCAAGGGGTTAAAAAGGGGTTCAATGTTTTCATGGGGAGCAACATTTTTTTAAGTGAAAGACTTCAAATTTTTTACAGTCTCTGTTTAAATACAACAAAACAAATTTCAGCGTTTTTCGAAGTTCATCCCTAAATGTCTTAAAAAAGGGTTTCTGTGAAACTTAGTTAATCTTTTATTTTAACCCCCTAAATGACCTCTTGGTCATTTTGTATGGAGAACAAAATTATTTTTAAGATAGAAACTTTAAAACTTCCTGACTAAACATCAAAATTAAAAAAAAAACATATTTCAGAGTTTTTCAAAATTCGCCCTCTGAAGGGATGAAAACAAATTTTATTTTCAATGAGACTTGGAACTTTGTTTATAGGCCTAGCATAACTCTGTCTCTCCGTAACCTCTTCACGCTTAAACTGCTGAACTGATTTAGATGAAATTTGGTGCGAATATAGTTCAGTTTGAGTCCGAGGAAAGGACTTTTAAGGACGAGGTTTTCATCTCATCCCGGAAGTAGAAGTTTGTATGGAACAGAGATAACTAGGTAACCACCTGAAATAAAAGAACAGCGATAAAATTCTAACGCGATGACCGAGCTCTACGCAGACGAAGTTGCGGGCAACAGCTAGTTACATATAAACGCCTTTGAATTATCTTATAACACACTGGCCATTAAGAACGTAGTCGACAAAAAATGTAGGCGGGAAATTGTGAAAAAGTTATTGTATAGCTGCAGTTTCTGCATAAC
Organism: Cenopis cana; assembly: GCA_951800055.1. Classification (NCBI taxonomy): domain Eukaryota; kingdom Metazoa; phylum Arthropoda; class Insecta; order Lepidoptera; family Tortricidae; genus Cenopis; species Cenopis cana. The sequence goes on along the minus strand of OX637479.1, from coordinate 14,218,347 downwards.
CAACTATAAAAATGGATTTTATTTCCTCGCAGTAGACGTGAAAAGCACTATGTTAAGCCTCGGCCGATAGTGCAATTGATGGACTCGTACTTTCGAACTTACTCGTCCATCTATTGCTTACTTTCTAGCCTCTACAACAATGTACCTTGTGTTGACTGTAGGTAGCCGTCGCAGAAAATAAACATATTTTCATGTTACGTTTTATGATAAAGTTCCGCTCGAAATACTTTCAATGGACAGCATGGAAAACCGACAGCGATTGACGTAAAGTGAGTGTGGAATATTTGCAGGCAACGGCCTTTTTCTTGTTATTTATATTTCATACAGAAGGTAAATAAAACCCTGTATATGAAATATATAGGGTTTAATGTTTACTTTAATACAGTATACCATCGTGGAACATATTATTTTGTATACCTAAGTCCATTGTAGATTGAATTACCTATAAACGTAAATATTTTTAATTAGAGGAAAAAGGTTCAAGTAGTAGTAAAAGAAAAATATTTATTCTGCCATTTATATAATAATTTACGTAGGTATTTATAATATTAAATGTATATATTATTACTTATAAATTATATTGTTTTCAATATTATTGATACTAAGCGGTTAACGATTACCTCCATTACCTACTCGTGTAGATACAAGACGACGGAGTCTAATTAATTAAGTAGGGAGGTTCGAAAGTTTATGACAGCGAGAGTTTACCTGTTGTTTATTGTGATAAATTATACTTTAAACCTGGCATTATTAAAACTGCCTCCACGGCATTGAGTATTAAATAGAAAGCAAGCCGCGAGATAAAGTATTGACTTTGTCTATCCCGAAGGTAGTTCATACATAGAATATATGAAATCTATTAAGTTAGTTCTGGAAATTACTCCACACTTTACATCATAAAATACTACATTCAAAACTTTAAAACCCCTTCTCTACTTCAAATGTTGAATCTCAAGGTCCCTTGTGCTTGTTTGCGTCAGTGTCACAAAAAGGAATTATTCGCTATATCCCTATTAGCAGAACATATTATTATGCTCGTAATATGTTTATCAGACGTGCTTGCAGACTTTTCAATGATTGTAAAAAAATATTTAATGTCGAAATTTTTTACTGTAGTAGAAGTTCATTATAGAAAGCTTTCCAATGATTGGCAAACAATATCTGTTCTAGGTCCTTCAAGACTACTTTTGTATAGTTAATCTTTATATTATTAACAATACAAGGCCTATACTATCAGTAAATTATAAATACTTATCCATACCTACATTTAAACAGTTACTAAGCTTGTTTGTCATGTATGTACATAGTTAATTATTGTTGCAACTCCTTTTATTTATATAGCACACTAATTCTAATAATTAATCAATTAAGGAAACTGTATGTATGTCTACAGCTAAATCTCAATGGGTACACATAATTGTAGATGACCGTTTGTTTCTTTTTCAATAAAATAAAAATAAATAAAATACACACAAACTTATAAGGCTATAACCTCCTATATTTTTTATATTATTTCTATTGAATCAGAGTCCAAAAGTAGAACAAATTGAAATTCCTTGACTGTACCTTCACCGTCATACTTTATCTATATTTTTTGTAATCTTTTTGTTGTGTTTTATGTAAAATAAAGCAAGTGATACATACATGTTTATACTACTCAGCATAAATATAGTAGAGAATTTGCCACAATAATAAATTATTATTGGATTCCAAGCTTTAAAGAACGTATTAATAAATAGCCCCGCTGACAGCCGTCACCTGTCAGTGTCAGTTTTAGGCGCGAAATGAGTAGATTTGACATCTCGATATAAGCTAGGTTAGAGGCTCGGGTTGTGCGCGTCAAGTTGCTTTTGTATTGATAAATTGTTAATTTAATGTAGATTCCTTGTATTTTTGTAAAAACTGCAATTATATTTTGTTAATCATTGATTTCGGCGTTTCATTGCCAAAATTATTATTATTTTAAAGAAGACCCTTTTAATTACAAAAGAAACAAACCAGTTCAACAATTACAACGTAGATAGCTCACAAAACAAAATAAGCCAATACATGATCAAATACGACTTTGGAATATAACATGCAGCCGGTACGCTTCGGTACTTATTGCTAAAAAAATTGCCTACAAAATGCGAAACAAACCGTAACAATTTACATACGAACAAAAAAAAAACACTAAAATAAGTCTATAAACTGACATGTATTTGTATATTAACTAAAACCCCTTATTATTGTAGCAGTGTGCTGTAATATACCTGTTGTACTCACAAAAGCATATTTATCGACTTTTCCAAGAATACTGTTATGATTAAAATCACAACATTAGGAAGTAACGCTAACAAAAATAGCACATAATATATTTTCAGTGATTTGATACCGTATTGTAGAAAAACTGTGTTGCGTAAAAAAAAATCAAATTATTATATTATTTAATAAGGCTTACATTGCTATACACTCCAAAGCCCAACCCCTCTTTTCAGACGACAATACGCCGCGCGATTTCAGGGTTTTGTACCCAAATTACGCCAACGGTACCCTATTAGAAAGGCTCTGCTGTTTGTCGTTCTTGAAATATATCGTGTAAGAACAACAATAAACGTACAACAGCGTCCAAAATAAAAGGCCTAAAATAGATACTTCTAATATCGGTAATTTTGTTGGATAATAACAATAAATACAAAAGGTAATATAAATACTTTACATATTCATTGTATCAATGCGAAACCCTTCATGTGCGAGTACTCAATCGCGTTAGTCAACCTTTAAATTAGTATGTAGAAATATTACCGAATTCCTTTTCCGTCCAACACATTTCGTGCGGTGAACTTATTAAATATGAAAAAATATTATAAATTGACTTACCTTGAAATATCTTAACCAGTAATAATTGAATTTGGCTGCCATTTGTAAATAATACAGCACTTACCTGAAACAAAAGATTTAGCATTAAGCAAAAGTTCAAAACAGGGAAATGAAACCGATGAACTTTGAACAATATCATATTAATTTCTATTTCAACTCAAACCAATTAAAAGAGGGAGATTTGCGAGTTAGAAATTTAATTAAATTTTGCTAACTTATTGGTATTGATCGCCAAAATCGTACATAACTCATAAACTTTATTTGATAAGCACATGGAATTAACATAAATAGAAAGTGACTGGCGACTGGCTAGTGAGTGGCTGGATATATACATATTTTGAATCGTCAATACTTGTGTTCGAAAAGTATCTAAGCATGTTAGTAAATTGTGGGATGAAAATGTATTTTTTTCTGTTCGTGGGAAAACAGTCCGCTTCTTTCTTCTTTTGCCTAGAAAATAAGCATCATATCAAATTTAGAAATAGCGGTTAAATTCTAGTTCTATACAAAGTAAGCCTAATAAGTGATATAGATACATAGAATAATTCAATTTTTCTACTGCATTTCATACATGACATAAAGTCACATCTATATTCGTAGAAGGTGCAAAATGTGGATGGTGCGATGGTGGTGGCAAAACTAAATTCAACATGAGTTATAGAAAATACAAGCTGGTTATGAGTTATGACTGTAATCCTTATCTTATATATATGACGTAGGTACCTAGGTATTTATACAAACATGTCAAATCAGGACCCTGAAGTCAGAACCGGACATTGTGGCACTCTTTGGGGGAGGCATGTCCAGTAGTGGAAGTATTTCGGTTGATATTATGATGCTGATGATGATTGAGTCAAATACAATACGTAGATTTTTTAGTGCTTATATCCGACAAGGGCTCATACTGTGGGTATGGGGTATGGTTGACGAAATATAAGCTGCACCGATTCGCCACACAAGTTGTTCAAGGAATCGGTGCAGCTTATATTTCGTCAACTATACACGGAGTGATGCTGCGCTGTCCCTGCCCGCATCATGGGACACACACAGAGACGGCAATTATATGTTTATCATCATAATATTTTAATTTCAAAGAAGTAGGTACTGTAAAAAAGTCCCTCAGGTAAAAATAAATAATAATCCGAATTGACATTAAGTATATACCTCAACAAAACGATTGCAAAAATTTTAACTCTATATTATTTGCCATTATAGTTAGTGGTCGCTTTGTAATGATGATAAAGACGCAGAAATATGTTTGCCTCACTTATTTTATATAAGTAAATAAAATAAATAATCGTTTATTCACATAAATATCAAATATTTACATAATTTACGCACGCAGTCACTTACTTAAAAAAAAATTGTTTGCTAAAGACATTGGCTGTTTTTGCTAAAACAGACGCTAATAGCAATCGATGGAATCAATACAGCTTATCGGATTTAATATTGCGTGTAAATGTACACTATTTCACTACAATACATTCACTATTTCTTGTACAAATCCTCTGAGCATTGTATATCGCGTATAGAACACCATTATTTGTAGAGATTGCCCTAAGAAACGGACACCCAGAGCTCAATTTCCGCTTGGTTCCCAAAGGTGGAACATTAAACGAGCTTAGTCCCCTGTTGTGCCTTTAACAATAATTTCCTTTCATCTACTTCCTTGTGATGCGATATGTAAATGGATTATGTGAAGTTCTCTCTCAATAAAGTGCTAAGCCACTCGGATGGAGTGGTGCTCATCTACTCAAAAAAAAAACTACACGGAAAAGGATCAAATTTAGTAAACATATACTTGGTTTTATAACGTGGATGGATGTTTGAAGCTTTTATTTCAAAAATCATTCCTTAAGGAGATGAAATTGGGTGTATTACTAAATTGAAATCCAACATTAACATAAATAACTTTAGAGCTAGAAATAAACATACCTATCACCACTATCACCATAATATACACATGTTTCCTAAGTTAGGTACATGTAAGTACCTATGTTTACATTTGCACACAACACTAGAGTATTCCCGACTAATGAGATGTCAATATAGGTACATTTATTATAGATATACATTAATCTGGAAAAAAACAAGTGATGGATTTGTTATTGGTGTATACGACTTTTGTAACACGCAGTGTCTAATCAGGTTTAGATCAACATAAAGCTATAAGATAATATTGTAGCAGTTTTTCAAAATACGAGTAAAACAATGCTGTATAATAAATGAAATATAGAGTAGACAAAGCACATTCATTTTAATCCTTTTGCCACTCCATGCAATTATAGGTTAGGTTAGGTTAAGATTGTAGACATGGCGAGCTACACCAACTATTGAGCTATATACATTTGGGTTGTGATACAGGTTATTCACTTCCATGGCATTCAAATATTTTTTAAGAATGCGGAACAGCTGTGGCCTCAGTTCATTTCAGTATGTGAGTTTCCAAATTATAAGACATAGCGAAATGGTTATTTTAGAGTTCAAACATCATCATCAGTCAATCATCCCAAAAATACAGTACCTATATATAATTATAGTTGAAAGTTTTTCAACTTACGTTGTTACCATAATTGTATGCGGGATTTATATCATGTCATGTACCAATGCAACTTAGTTGAATAAATGTCTTTATTATTATTATTTGTAGTGTAGTGTATTTGTGTGTGTATGTCTTTCCCGTTCACGGGACAATGGTGTCCCGGACCTTTGGGAGGCGTGCGCGGAGCCGAAGTACCGAGGCACCGAAGTACCAACGAGTATCACATAGCCAACACGTAGAGGCCCTTTTGACAATTTAATGAAATGCAAGGGATACACCGAGCGGATGCTGTCCCTGCCCGTGTCATGGGACGCACACAGAGACAGCACCCGCCAGGGTGTATAGGAACTATTGCTGATTGATGGAGTCTAAATGAACTGGGCTATTGGGTGAATCTGATGGACTAATGGCTGGGCTATTGGGTGAGACAACGGACGCCTGCCTAATAAAACTGTCTCAGATTTTTATTTCCGGCAGATTTTATTATTATTATTGTATGTCTTTTCCTTATCTCGGGACCATGGGGTCCTGGACCTTTGGAAGGCATGCGTGGGGCCGAAGCCAACAGCGCAGAGGCCCCTTTAAGACAATAATAATCTAAAGGCAAGGGATTATTAACTGAGCTCGTCCATTTTAGACTACAATACCATTATGCGGTTAAACAGTAATTGACATAACAAACAGAATGAATATATATATATTTATATACATATGATTTTTACCACACCTATTATCACGCTTGTGCATTATAGATAAGCAAATCTCAAATCGATTCAGGCGACTCAGTTTACCTCTCATGATATTAACATTAATTAAGAAAGTTATCCTTATTAAAAATATTGTTGGTTCTGAATTCAAAACAATATCCCTTAGCTTAAAATTTGATTAAAACAAGTCATTAGGAGTTGGAGTGATAAGCCTAACATTAATTTGAAGCAAACTTAGTCCCACTCAGCCTTTCCAATTAAGTAAGTGGGTTTAGCCTCGATACTTACAAAGTCTCCTGGGTGCAGCACGTCATTTTGGCCCGGATCAAAATATCTCAAAGTGCAATTTAATTAACAGTTAGGTGTTCAAAAATATGTAAGGTACCTTGAGAGTAAAAAAATAAAACAAGATAGCCACTTGTAACGAATATAACTTTTTGGTAAAAAGAAAAATTGCGATAAAACTAAATGGCGTTTTCTAAGATCTCATCAGTTACGACGAGCTGCCATAGGTAAAGATACCTTAATATCTTTTTCGTCTCCTTTTTTCTACGTAAGGTGACTATGTAAATATAAACTGCTATTTTTCACGGAATGTAAATGTGATTTCTTTGGCCTTGTTGTAGTTTTCTATCAGGCGAGACTTAGCGTTAATCTCTGGTGAGATTGAATGATAAAATGTACTATTTTGTCTCTTGTCTTGTACCATGCGACAACCCGAACATGCGACACGTCTCGCCAGGGCTATATCCGTAAGGGCACAATGCCAGGACGCGGGAGATTGCAAGACACCTGAAAAACATTTAAAAAGTTTCACTCGATGACTCAGAGACGCGAAGAAAATCCACGTCACATCTATAGATGTACCTAGTTATTAGTGATACTCCGTGAACAGAGAGTAAGTTGCAAAATATGAGTCATACATTCGACTGTATGCCAAAACGTAAAAACCACGATATTTCTCTGAGACTAGATTAATCAAATTGTTAAGTCGATGAAATTTAAAGGGAGGAAATCATATTTTCGTGTAAAGAATATACTCCTAAGTAATAAGGTGGGTATGTTTACTAAATTATTTTTTGACAAATTTACAGTAATTAGGTAATTTAACATTTCTGCGGCTTGTTCCAATCTCTCGTAGATTGGAACAAGCAGATTGGGTATTAAATACTGTAACTGTCACATTCACATAATAATACGTTTTGTGATCCAATTCTATACGGCGCCGTGTAGAATTTCCAATCAAGCTGCAACGCCGCATTATAAACTAGCTTTACATATTAATTTTTTTTGCTGTATAAATTGAGAGTGAGACATGCCTAATAACTTGAATAAATGGAATTACATATAGGGATTTTTTATACATATAATGAAACATACTCAATACGTTGGGACAATTATACCTAAATTGTTTTGGTATCGGATACCCCTGATTGGAAGGGGGTGTAACATAGATACTCGTAAAGCGAGTATTACACTGCCCTGAATTCAGGATCCTGACTAGGGGAAGGGAGTTGAAGCATCTCGCTCTAGCATAATATGTCCATACCGCTCTAAAGGTTCTGAATTCAAGACAGTGTAATACCCGCATTAAATACATAAATAATGTAACGGAAGAGCCCACTTACGCAGAATTCAATTCTACTGATATTTGCAATTTTTCTCGTAAAAACATTAAGTGCTCCGTTTCAATTTTAGTAATTCAACTGAATTTTTGATAAGTACACTGACAAGCAAAAATAAACTCTTCACAAGAATGTGTGCGTTAAGAATAAAACTCTTAACTTAACTCATTTTACCCGAAGAAGCTATCACACTTTGTAGTTATCGTCATTTTTGTAACCGATCCTTTATTTTTGCGCGTCACTGTATATGTTCTATTTCATAAAAAATATGTTTATAAAAATGCTCTACCCTAGAGACTTGTTACATAACTTAATACTCATTTGTCTCATTACCTAGATAAGCAGTACCTAATAGTTTTGATTTCAGATATCAATAATAATTAACTTTCAATGATTGATTTTACACTCAAATGCGCCACAAAATGGCTAGAACGTTGCCCCATATTTGGAGGTGGGTTTTGTTATATCATGTCAGGAATCCCAATTGAATATAAAAAGTTTCAGCAATGAAATCGCAATCTAAACATTAAAAGAAATTATAAATAAGTACCCTAATTAATTACTGTTCTCACTAAACCAAACGTCTATACATCGTCATAAATAATTACACAATAAACTTAAGACTAGCTTAAGCCTAGTCAAAAAGCCCCCCCCGAGTTGTCCCTGGCGCAAAGGTGCCCATCACACTGGCCGCGTTGCCACGTTGAATGGCGACCGACAACCTTTGCACCAGGAACGAACCCGCGCGGGCGTCAGACCCCCTCTCTCTAATTCGACGTCTATAGGTATTAAGGTTTAATACTGTAAAAATCTATCATGTTCCCAATTCTCCGCAAAACTTATTAGAGAAACCCCTGACAAAAAATGGGAACTTTCCCGGTATAAATCAGTGGCTAGTTACCCATCCATTAATTTCGGCCACCTGCTTGGTGGTTTGATTACGTACAAACAAGGGTCGATAGAAGGTACTGTAGAGGTTGTTACTGTATGAGGCTGGCCATGCTTGGTCTAGAACCATAAAGTAACATATTCGTATTTGAATATATTCTGGAATGCCTGTCAAAGCGGCATTCTGCTGGAAACAAATGGTTTTCCAAGGACTCTGGCCTGGGACTCGCTCGGAGTCACAGCTGATGTGTTATTTTAATTAGATTACAATTGAATGTGAATGTATTCGGATATATAGTATGAATACATTATAATTCGTATGTGGATTGCGTATTTCCTTCCAGATATCTAAACCCTTCTCCTAGATCCCTCAACCGTACCACTGAGCTACTACTAACCCCTATTATACTTGGTGGAGGTGCGGGGTAACTTAGGAGTGAAGAGGATTTAAATCTCTATATGTTCACAGAGTCCGAGCTGAAATTAAAGCAATCAGAGGATGAATATTGCACAAAGGTTGTGAGAAAATTGGAAGAAAAAGGAAAATATGGCAATTTTTTCATTGAAGATGGAATCCTGTATAAAAAAACCCGTAATCATGAATCGAATATAAATGTAGTAGTTTTGCCGTGTACTATGTTCACAGAAATTATGCAGCAGCTGCACGACGACCCTTATTCAGGTGGTCATTACGGTTTGTATAAAACCTATAGCAAGTTCCGTAAACGCTTTTTTATCACTGACGCAGAAGAGAAAATAAAACGTTATGTGTCAACCTGTCAGTTATGTCAACAGCGAGAAGGAAAATTGAATTCTGCACCATTAATCAATGTAAAGTTAACGGATATTATGGACAAAATCGGAATTGATGCCATAGGACCTTTTAGGAAATCGTTACATGGTAACAGGTATGTGCTCGCAGCAGTGGAATACACGAGCAAATACCTCATAACAGAAGCAGTTCCAAGACTAACATCGGAAGTTGTTGTGCAATTTATTTTGAAAAATATTGTTTATAGGTTGGGTGGAGTCAGGCATCTGATCACGGACAGAGCAACTATCTTCACAGCCAAGAGGGTGCGATGTGCAGTTGAAGAGCTGGGAATCAGGCTGACACATAGTTCGCCAATGCATGCAACTGGAAATGCACTTATAGAGCGGCAATTTAGAACATTGTCAGCAGCGCTGTCAAAATATATCTCCGAAGACCAGAAAAATTGGTGTTCATATGTCTTGCCAGTGACATTTGCGTTGAACTGCAGTGCTCAAGCAACCACGCGTGAGTCACCTTATTTTGTATTACATGGCAGAGAACCATTGCTTAAGTGTGATTTACAGCTGAATACCAAGCAACTGAATCCACCTCAGACATTGACAGAAAGAGTTAACACTATAGCCTCTGTGACCAAGTCGGTGTTGTCCAGAATTAAGAGTGCGCAAGCAAAACAAAAGCTCTATTATGATAGAAAAGCTAAACTTCTAGAATTTTCACCAAATGATTTAGTAATGTTGTATGTTCCTAAAAGAATTACTAGCCGAAGCATTAAACTATGTCGAATGTTTAAAGGCCCTTTTATAGTGGAACGCAGAGTTGGCAGTGTTAACTATTTAATTAAACGTGTTTCTCCAAAAGGCAGAATAACTAGAACACTAGTACATGTAAATAGGTTAAAAAAATATAATAATCGTTTAGTAATACCTTAATCATTTATAGATTTGTACCACTGCTATGGTAAATGTATTAAATATTGTAATATAATGTGTGTATATAAATAGTTAGGACATTATTATCAAATTCTCTCATGATAGGTTAGTAATAATAGTTATATTATGATAATTATAAAAATAATAATATTGAGTTGTACTTTACAAATATTGTAAGCTAAAACCCAATATTGAGTTGTACTTTGCAATGACTATGCAAACTAAAACTCATTCCAATTGTTCACAGAAGTTCATGAACTTATATTGAAATACAATTAATAGTAAAACAACATTGTAGTGTTAATATAATTTTATTAAAATGAATACAACTTGGACTTGTAAATATTTTCATGATGATCTATAATAATTGAAACTTAGTCACATTTTCTAGAAGCATTAATTTTGTGTGGCTGCTATCTAGAGTAAACTAATATTGTTTTATCCAATTTCATGCGAACGAGTATGCTGTATGCTGTGGTGTCTCTGAAGCAATCTTGCCAACCAGGGGAGAAGGGTGACCAGCTAAGCAGTATAGAAAAAAGATAGCCAGGCAGTTTGAAAAAAGGAAGACCACTTCGCAGTGATGGGCACTCGCTGTACTCCATCAGCAGAGGGCGAGGAGGCTCTCATGGGCCTCAGCACCATCATCCTGCGTTGTTGTCATCGGATAGGCGCGAATGATAATAAATTATTCTCAATATGTTTGTTTGGTCTCCAATCATGGTGATTAAGACTTATTTTTGAAACAAACTGCTTGCTGGTTCAGCTTTCAACCCGTGTTGTTACCTGTTCTTATTGGCACTTGCTTCAAAACCTAGTTAGTCTATAGGGTTAGGCAGGTCTTTGCCTACATTCTTCATCCCGAGGAGGAGGGAGAATGTAGAGGTTGTCACTGTATGAGGCTGGCCATGCTTGGTCTAGAACCATAAAGTAACATATTCGTATTTGAATATATTCTGGAATGCCTGTCAAAGCGGCATTCTGCTGGAAACAAATGGTTTTCCAAGGACTCTGGCCTGGGACTCGCTCGGAGTCACAGCTGATGTGTTATTTTAATTAGATTACAATTGAATGTGAATGTATTCGGATATATAGTATGAATACATTATAATTCGTATGTGGATTGCGTATTTCCTTCCAGATATCTAAACCCTTCTCCTAGATCCCTCAACCGTACCACTGAGCTCTTACTAACCCCTATTATAGTACTAAATAACTGTCCAAATATTTACGAATAAAAATATTGTTTTAGGAGGCCAATTTTTTCGGTGAGTAGATGTCACACCGCTTGCACGCGCACGCACTTACAATCGCTTAAAAGGGGTGTTAACAATGTGTAGATGGCAATGGAAAAAAATGCGTGTGGGTTAATTTCAATTATTGGCATTAGATATTTCTAACACAGAATAAGTTAAGTATAGTTTAAACCATGTATAGAGTGAGAATATAGAGATAGTAGTTATTCTATAATATATTACATTACATTCAGACGTTATTTTACTTAACATTGGTTACCATTAATTAAAATCGGATAAAATGCTGAAAAATCAGTAGACTCTTTCTTGGATTTCTTGGAGGTTTCTTCTTCTTCTATTCTTAATTTTATTCGGTTCTCTAAAAACCTTTTCATTAGCGTCGAGAAATTATGTTATAAGGTGACAACATGTCAGACGTATTATGACCTACCTACAATTTTAATTGAAGGCATGTTTACAAAAACAACATAACTGACTAGACTGGTCGACATCTGCTGTCATTTAAATTGTTCTTGACAGAGTGTCAACCAGTCTAAGCAGTTATGTTGTTTTTGTAACATGCCTTCAATTTATTCCCTAAAATCAATGAAAAAAAGTTATAATTGATAGCAGCGCCACCTAGTGATGAAATATGGACTTGCCTTGTTTCAGAGCCGACTACAGTCCACCCGCGCCTCCTACGGACGGCGCGCATTTCAGCTGTAACTACTCGGTCCCGCGTTTTCCGGAGGCGGGTGGCGCTGCTTGTCTTCTCCACAGCAGCGCCCTCTTCCGTTTCAGCGATCGGAAGCATGGCGGTGACGAGAGTTGGAGAAAGTAAAGTTGTTGCCACAATATTATAGATGTCACTGTTTTTTCACATTTTATGCTATGTGTATGTAACATAATCATAAAGTAGCAAGAAGTGAAATGGCGTATACTAAAACAATTTAAAAAATATTTTTGTAAAATGTCTAGGTACAGAAATGACAAAAAAGTATTAATTAATACGGTATAAAAACCCCTAGTCAAATCAGCAACTTTTTATTAAATGTTAAAAACGATTGGTAATATGAAGTTTGTAGGGAAATACTGTCTTAGTGACGTCACTAAGGCAGTGTGAGTAGGTTTGTTCAAATCAGCGTCCTTTTTAAATCTTTATGCTTATAAAATCTTTCAATTAGCTAAAATAAATTAATAATTGACGTTTTTCGAGTATTTTCGTTAGATCTTTTATTAGTCAAGTAAAAAATAATTTATTTTTACCTTAGTTTAATACCGTATTGTATTAAGAATACCATCTAAATGATTGATTTTTATACTCTTTTATAACCCAGAGGAAAAAATAATTTGCAATGACATGAAATATCGATGGTGATATTATTTCATGCTTAAATTCGCTCAACTGATTTGAGGGCAGTTCAAGAGTGACCAGTTATGATAATGTTCATGATTGGGACATATTAATAGCAGCATGACAATTCCCTAAACCAATTTAGCTAACAATATTGTTTACCATGGAGCCTTGGGAATACTTGACAACGTGTATAATGGAGTATGCAACGGGCCGTTCGCGATTTAGTCAGAACTTATAATCGAAGAATTAGAATTAGATTCTACTTGTTTTGTTTCTAGCAAGTGCGTATTAAATAATAAAGTCTCTATCTATATGATTGAAACAAAAAACAATCTAACATTAGATGTTTCGTGAATTCGCGTAATACAAAAGAATATTACAATATCAATACGCCACCGTAAAGCGTAAAATATTGTCCTCTGATACTACAAGAGATGGGTCGACAATGTTCTGACGTGATGCAAATTTACCATAAAATATCTAGTCTCCTAGGTGTTGTAAGCATTCTGTTTACAAAATATGAGCAAGTGGAATTCATTTAAATAGTGGAATTTATAAATAAATAAGCTGAATATTTCTAAAGAGTATTAGATATGCATGAAGATAGCACTTTGAGTATCAACGGACGCATTCAACCTCTACGAAGTGAATTCGTTTCACAAGAAGTATAGAAGCTGTGTTCAGATAGTCACTTGTTTTGAATATGAAATAGCTACAGCCATAAACGTAGCATAACGTATTTTATTGACTTGAAAACCATAGGAAGGATTTTGCGATATATATCGACAATATACGCTGACAATAAGTTAGCATCATGCTGAGCCGGGTTCATTTCATGACAACTTTACGACTTTAGACTATTTCTTTGTTTGTTTTGTATTATTTTATGTCACGAATAAATGTTTCCCTAAAATCGATCCTCCATTAGATGTGAGTATATGTGGGGTTAAGAAAATACTTAGGTAGTACCATGACATGCAGATTACAGACATCATACATAAAGCTCAGCTGCGATGGCATGGAATGTATGTCGTCCCGTTTAAGAGGATATATAAAATGATAAAAAATATTTGAACACCATACAGTTGCACCAAAGAGTACTTGATTTTTGTATATTTTATACTTTAAATCCCTATTTTTTTGTGTCGCTTATTTGAAAATGCATATCTGCATACCTGTTTGGCCCTGTGGTTGACTGGAGTAGAGAATGCCACTTGGCATTTGTACACTGTGTTTTGTTCTGTGCAATAAAGTTTGAATAAATAAATATCTAAAAATATCAAAGCATATCTTCAGAATAAGACAAACACAAATAATACAATTAAAAATACGTATATCTCTTTGATTGCTGTTGCTACGGATCCGTTTTATAATTCGGTTTATATTTAGCTTTTTATTAGTTTTCTTAATAAGTTTTCTCAACGTTAGAAAACTTTCAAGATTTCCACGATATAGTGATATTATTAAGAATTAGGAAGATGATATTAATGAAAGATTGATTGATTAAGTACCAACTGATACCGAGTATGAGCCAATGATTAATGACTTTAACCTAAAAAGCAACTCATCAAGTACTAGTTGTCAACGAGACAAATGAGTTGGAAAATATGTTTTCAAATAGTTCGCAAGTTTCTTGACCGGGATTTTTTTTCTCGTTAGGGGCGAAAGATGTGGAAATTTTCATAAACTTTTCCGTCAACTTCGCGAAACGGCAACGTTAAGGAACTCAGAAAAAGTGATTTAATTTTTTCAGTAGTTAACTCCGTAATTAAAAACTTGAAAAAATACTTTTTAGCAGAAATGGAGCAAAAACCACGTACCTAAAATTAGATCCTGTTTCAAGTAGTTTCCAACGGTTTTCCTAATCAATCCATCCAACATATATTTATGGCGACACCCTTGTTTACTCGTATACAAAATACCGACCTATATTAACTTGAATGAATTTTGTCCCTTTCTCACACACAAAAAATGTCAAAACAAAGATGAACTTATTTTAACTAATTATAGGTTTAATTTAATTGTGTCACATGAATACATAACATTAACATCTTAAAAACGTACGCGACAACTACTTTAATGATCGAGATCTGTTACTCGTCCTCAGGTATCACACCACAAAATTCGTAAAATGTGTAAGTCTGGTATATTCGGGGCATCTTATCATAGTGCACGTTTTGTAAGTTTTTTAAGGTTAACTAGCTGGATGGTTGTCAATCCAAGCATTACACAAAATTAGTTAATTTCAAAACTAAAGGTAATAGAAAAGATAATTTATCTATACAGCCACATCAAGGTGCAACAATAGTGGAATAGTACATTTTGATGCTAGTGCGGAAGGTATGTCATTTTGCACGAGTCCCGAGTTGTCTTGGCCCGAGCCGACGGGCGAGGGTCAAGACTCGGGACGAGTGAAAATGACACTTCCGCACGTGTATCAAACGACGTTTTTTAATACAGTTGCGAAAAAATATGAAAGAAACTAAAATAAAACAGTAATTAAAAGATACAAAACACAATACTTTTACTTGCCATTGTGGGCTTTAAGTACTTACCTAGTCTATCTGGCGTAGTTTACATACAGACATAGACTTTATATAACAATCGTATAAATCACACATAATATCATAAAAATATTATTAAAACAATACAACTCACTACAAAAATAAATCTTGAAATCATGTACAAACAAGCGGGAATTAAAAAGTCGGTATAACTTTTAATTGATTGACTTTTTTCAACAGGCCATGGTTGTCAGCATTCAGCCAAATCAAATACTATTTTGGAGGAGATTTTATGTCACATGGTAGTTTAATTACATGTAAATATTAATAAATCATTATTTTTCATTTTATAATTAATTTCTATTTGATTTTTAGGTAACTAAATGTATTTTTTGGCGAAAAAAGACAAGCGTTCATTCACATCCGGCGCGACGGTCTTCCATAATACACTATTAATTAGAGGTCTCGCATAATACTGTTTCCGGTCATTAATTTACTCAATCAGTCAACTTTTTGAATACAGTTTTAGATGTTATAATATTAAATAACCATTGAACTTGTTTAATATGCATTTTTAATGTTTTAAATATTATAGAAGGTTACTTTTAATGGCCTTTGCTTTATTAAATAAATAAGTAAACTGACTGAACCTAAAACCCTTTGGCTTGGGTCAACAGTAAATTTAAAAAAGTTGGAAAAGTAAAAAGCACTAGTGCGCGAAATCCAACTTTGCGCACGATATACAGCTACATAAAGTACCACTTTTTGAGCAACTGTATTAAAAAAGCTTTTCCATGTAGCTGGTAACAATAAATTTTATGTATCTGACTATGACTTTCACAGGGAAAATCTTTTGTCACTTCAACTGAACCGTATCATAATTAATCATATAGATGGTATCCACGGCAAACTCATTACGGGTATTTTTCTTGCTGTTTTATTACATTTCTTGCTACTTTGTTAATCTAAAAATAAATAAAGCACTCTCGTGTCACTTAAGTTTTCATTTCTGGTTTTTAATTCACATTATCCATGTCACTATTTAACGTTCACATTCGATATTAAAACCGTCTAACACTTATTGAATCGAACACATGACACATGATCACTCCTGATAATAACGCCTCGAGGACACTTTCTCGATATTTTTAATTTGAATCGACGTTTATATCGGTCGAATCGTCGCGCGGACTGCGCCGGAGTGTTGGCGCGTAAACCAACTAGCGCCGGCACAATATTCCAAATCGTCGTGGACACGATGACAACTAGCTATGTGCGTTTTTATGAATACATCCTTGTCGTGAAAAAATATCGGCAAAGATAACTCACTGTCTGCCAGTGACGGGAGTGACTCAATAACGGAACGACAAAAATACATAATTATTTTTAAATCGGTTAGCTCAAATAGTAAACAACTAAACGGAACAATACCTTTGCTAAACTGTGAGGAGTTAATGGTTCAAACTTTATCGCTGAATTAGAACTCTTTGCTGCTGCAAAAGTTGAACTAATAAATTTAGACGTACAGCACGTAGAGTAAACAAGTAGGTATCTACCTAAATTTTTAAATTAAGAGGAATGCCTAGCTGCGATTTTCCCATACAAACGCTCTCGACTGTTTCCTCCCTGGTTTTTGAACCTAGAGCAATGATTTTTTCAAATAAGATCAATATCATCAATATCTATGCCGCTACGTTTTGTTTTTTTGGATAATTTTATTTTAAAGAAAGTTACAGCCCTCCAAAAATCGCAAAAACGGCTTAGTTGAATTGGCTCCATAAAAAGGCGCAGTATACAAATATGACAACAAATATCCAAAAAATCAAAACGTAGCGGCATTGATTAGTTCTTGCTCTTGCAGTTTCCAAAATTTTATAATGATTGGTTGCGTTTTGGATGAGGAAACAGTCGAGAACGAAACCTCGATTTTTCAGTTTTTTGCAAGGGAATTTTAGTCCGAGCTGCAGTTGTCCTTATCGCACGAATTCGTGGGGGAGTCAGTTTCTAAATATACGTACACAGAAGGAATAGGGATGGGCAACAGTCGTTGACATATATTGTCGATACGCTAGTGGTGAAAAATTATCGATAAATCATTATTACCAGAAAAGTTATTAATCACAAGAAGAACCCTGAGTCACAATGGAAGAATATTGAATAGAAAGGTGACCTGGGAACCCTTGTCTTTGATATAGGAATAAATGCTACTTAGTTAGTGGTAAAGTTATTAACGAATCATAGGTTTTTATAACCCACTAGCTTTTGCTCGCGACTTCGTCCGCGTAGAACTCGTGGCGATTAAGAGTAAGAAAAATGTCATGTAATAGAAATAAACCTATTTTTTTTTATAGATCTACAATTTATATAATAAAAAAAAACTGACTTCAATGGGGGAGACCGGTGAAAGATGATTATACTTAGATGGTGCACTCTTAAATTCCATACAATGAAATAAAAACCGGCCAAGTGCGACTCGGACTTGCGCACGAAGGGTTCCGTACCATTATCTATAAAAACGGCAATAAAAAAATATGTTTGTTGTATGGGAGCCCCCTTAAATATTTATTCTATTCTGTTTTTTAGTATTTGTTGTTATAGCGGCAACAGAAATACATCATCTGTGAAAATTTCAACTGTCTAACTATCACGGTTCTCGAGATATAGCCTGGTGACAGACGGAGAGCGGAGCATTAGTAATAGGGTCCCGTTTTATCCTTTGGGTACGGAACCCTAAAAATGGCTATAAGTATGTTTATAATGGTAGAAGAGTATGTATACGCTCAATTCATCATGGAATCCAACACCAGAACTCAAGTTTGACAAAAATGTAAAAAACAAAAATATACGTGGTTGAAGAGTTCCATTCTGATCATCATATACATACAGTTCTACTTCATCAAATGTCAATTTATTTAAATGTACATGCCTGATTTGTTTGTTAAAATACTAAAATGTGTAATGTAACTTAGTATGCCTTTAACATTTGAGGAGTTCCCTCGATTCCTCATGGATCCCATCATCAGATCTGCATTTTGATGAACCGAATTGAGAACCTCCTCTTTTGAAATCTTGAAATGGGTTCAAAAGAAACCCATACTATAAAAGAATCACACACATTGCGCAGTGCGTGAACTTTCAACCCTCGCTTAAACCCTTTAGGGGATGAATTAAAAAAAAATGCCATAATCAATGTTTTTCACTATACATAAGAAGCTTGTGACCGAAGTTTCAAACTTCTTACTTGAAAAACAACATTTTTGTCATACAAACTTTCATCCCTTTTTTGAACCCTTTAGGGGATGAATTTTTATACCAACCCTATATCATTTATTTTGTTTTTTAATAAGTAACCTTTGTACAAAGTTTCAAGTCTAAGACTTTCCAAATGAACGATTTCCATACAACGGTTCAACCCCTGTTTCACCCCCTTAGGGGTTGAATTTCGAAAAATCCTTTCTTAGTACATGTCTACGTACCCTAAAGAATATATGTTCCAAATTTCATGGGTATATCTTCAGCGGTTTAGGCTGTGCACTGTCTGTCAATAGTTGTCTAAATTATGGCAGGGCAGCCAAATAAATATACCACAATTTTAGCTAACCAAAAAAAAAAACAATATTGTTATTTGTTCTTATTTCTGTTTATTATTTTGTTTAGATGTGTAAAATAAAGAGAGATATACATATTTTTATGCCAAGATAAAACGCTATTATTTTCAATATGATATTGCTAATTATTTCAAGTTAATAAAGTAAAAAAAAAGTTTAGGCGTTATTTTATTTCATTTTCCTCTTAATATATTGACGTAAATAAACATTTATTATAAAAGCATTACATTAATTTACTTGGTAAGAAAAATAAAAAGCAAAAAGTTCTGTCAATCTCTGGATTTGAACCATGAACCTCTTGATTGCGTGTCAACCATGTTAACGTCTAAGCTAAAGTGGATTCAATTTAGTTGACGAAATTATTGTACAGTTTTCATAAAGTGCTCAAGGGGGGACTTTTTCTATGGTGCGATCTGTACCTACAGCCTAATTTATCGTATGCTGGGTCAGTAAGTAAATTCGCGGGCTCGCGTCTCGCGCCTGTGTGCGTGCGCTCACACATAGACAGCGCCCGCTCCCGCTCCCAGCAGCGCGACAGAAACATTATGTCAAAAATTCAAGATTTGAAAAGTTGGTCAGCTAGGCATTCCTCTTAAGGGCCTATCGTGCGGGGTAAATTCTCAGCGCCTGTCAAATTTCAATTTTTTTAATAATTTACCCAATTAACCCACACATGCATTATTCACGCACACTACCTCATTTTGCTGGGTCGGGTCATTGACCCATGTTTATGTCAACTTATGACAATATAGATTTTGAATATTTAAAAGTTTCTTGGTGCATAAGAGAAGTGTAACAAAAATCGTCAAGTTCTGATCTGTAACCAAAACTCAAGTATTAGTTGTATCTGAAAATGTCTTGAATTTGGAATTTGTGGTAGTAAAATACTCAGTTCCTTGTTTATAAAATAAAACTTGTCAAACCCCTGTTTTGTAAAATGTATTTTGTTTTGCCCTTTCCTCACAGACTCATTTTTATACAACTTAAAACAGATAAAGAATTTTCCTAATCGGTTCGTGCATGTTATGACTGTTTTATGTTTATGACTTAGGTACTTATTTTGAGAGTTTACTTGGTGATTTTCATGATACGAGTATATGTTGTACCTTAAATAGGTTATTTTAAGCAAAACTTTTCATAAATTGATTATTTTCTGTTTATCAGTTGGTTAACTCTAAAATGGACACTGATTTAATGCAAGTTTTAAGAGAAGAAGCGGTAGTTTTATTACAATATATATAATAACTACTGAAACTATTTATACGGCACGGGATAACTGCAGCAATATTGTGAATCAACTTTGTATTTGAGGAACCAGTACCTAACCTTATAGGTAGTTCTTGTTATTTACGACCTCCCGTCGTAACCCAATCCGCAGAATTGCGCATAGAATAGTATGACATTCCCTGCGCATCGTCGTTATCGTGAATGACAAGCACTATAAACCCTAATGATATAACAAATAATCATCAAGAAAGTCATTGTAACAGTCTGCAATTGTGGAACTTGGCCGGACCACTACTGTATCAGCTCTGACAAATTAACTTTTATACACTTCTTATAAGGTCCATAATTGAAAGGAATAATTAGCAGGATGCGTTTACATATTCTTCTAGTGTGAGCAATCGTGCCGTCGATGACACTTAACTGAACATCCGTGAACCTTATTGCAACGACATAAGGTTCAATAATGGTTAACATTGCGTCTATTTTCATCAATAATAAATAGCAATTATTATTATTTGCTATTCGTTTACTATAACGTCGAGACAATTATTGCGATGCGACATAAGTACTTACTTGTACAAAATCAAAGCAACGGCATTTCCAACGCATGAAAGCTTTAGATAGAAACTAGCGCAGTTTAATTAAGTAATTACTGCATATTTGTTTGTTAGACATCGTCATTGTCACCACATCCCCAACAACTACTTGGTTTATTATTTATAAATGAAACATAGGTTTATTATTTTCATTCTAGGTATAATTATATTATGACCAGGCGGCTTAGACACTACACAATTTAAATCCACATCACTCAAACTGGCGAAGAAACTCCGATATTCTTTCTTCTGCTTGCAAGAGAGCACTCTAGATCTGTTTCTTGGTATAACGCTGATATTTTATAAACTTCTGTTCAAAGCACCATAATAATTTTGCCTGTTTGTACAGGCAATGAGATATGTTTTGTTTATGCAGATTCTGCGATATATTTAGGTAATCATTGTTTGACTTGAAAGCGCCGTACATATACACATAAAATATAACATTAGATTCGTTAAATTATTGAAATATAAAAATACAATTTGTTTACAAATTTTAATTTGAAATATGATGAGTGACATAAATGTCATAACGTTCCGTTCTGGGTGGCCAATTTATAAAAAGTAAATTACTTTGAACTGAAATACATCGGTAACCTTTTTACGTTTAAAATGCCTTTTCGTAAAGGAAATCATTATAATTTAGTTGCATTAGTAAACATTTGGGACCAAAGATTGCATTTTTATGTTATAACGAATGGCTACTACTAAAAATTCCATGTTAAAAGATTCTTCAATAGCCACACGTCAACATTTATTTACCCTACTTCAATTAATGCAATCTTTGTGTGTGGTATACATTTTGTATTTGTATACGAGCAAGCTGTCAAAAAGCGTGTTTTTATGAGATGTCAAACTGAGAAAAGCAGCATACGTCTGCTCCCATTGAGGGCCGGAGCCCATCTGCCGGCAAGAAAACTACGGCGGCCGGTCAAATTTTCGGAATTTCCTTTGCCTTGTTAAAAAAATCTCCACATTTTGCAAATGTTAAACACATACGACCTAGATAACATGTAGTTTTGTTACTATTCAGAAATTGAAGACCTTTCATAAAGTATTAACGTTGTAGTTTGCGTTTATTTCCTTTAGTAGAGCTAACTTTGGATTGAATTTTTATGAAGAAAACTATAAGTAATTGTGTTTCTGAAACACATGACGTGTAGAGTGTATCCTTAAATATCATATATAGGAATTACAGTATTCAAGCTTTAGTAATAATAATACAGCAAGTGATCCAACCATCGCAATTATTCAGAAATTTGCTCGGTGCAGTCTTAAGTACATAGGTTAGAGTGTATTATTTGAAGCTGAATGCGTGCTACGCACAATTGACAATATTTCATAATTTCCAAAAGTCTTAATTCGAAAAACATTTCGGTAAAAACGTGTGAAGTACACAAAAAACATTTTTTTAGATTTTTTTCTCCGTTAATTTTGGAAACAATCGCAAATTACTGTAAATCGAAAGTTGAAGTCATCTTCCTTGCTGTATTCAGGGAGACCTTAGTACAGAGTACAGACAATCGTTGCTCTGGAGTGGCTCTGGATTCTTGTTGGGAAGATGACGTCATATTTTACTTACGCCCTTTTGGAATGACCGTGTTTTTTTTTGATGAAATAATGAGTTAAATTGAAAAAAGAAAAATACGGGTGGCTTAAATTTTTACCTATTTTCTAACTAGTTCATAAAATAAAGTAGTTAAAAATATGAAATGTTGTCAATTCAATTATGTTATTAAATATTTATAATGAACTAAGACTCAAAATATTGGAGATGAAACTTTTGCCAGCTTCTTCAAGCTCGTAAACTAACACATAAATACAAATAATGGACTGTTAATTTCACTATCATAAGAATTAAATGCTTAGAATTGAAACTTGTTTTATGTCAGGTCGTTTTTAGGTGCCACTAGTGGATTTTCCTACCTGAAAAAATTTAAGTACTTATAGAAAGGTAGGCAAATCAATGTATGATTGGTCATGACACATTACTATGGGTAATACGTAACAAAATTAGACTTAGTAATAAATCTTTAGACAGTAATTCGATAATGTGCTACTTAATTCTGTAAATGGTGGTTATCAGGTTCATTGCTATTGCATTGAGTTTTTTATTCGGCAGCCATATAAATTTTATGATTTTTCTGTCATTGCGAGTTTGAGAGACATGAATGGGTGATCCACCCGAGTCTAAAATACTTACTAAGACTTACCATTCCCGAAAAAAATCTCCATACACGAACTTCCATACAGGACCTTAGCCAAGTACTAAATAAAAGTTCTTAGTTGTCTACGTAACCGTAAAAAATATAACTCGCTGGATATAGGTAACGCTCTCCTTGATTTCATTCATAAAAAGAATACAAGACAAAATATTCTTATATGTAACTCCAAAGAGGTAAAAGTCATAACAAACAGCAATATCATAAAAGTAAGATTCAATGTAATAAGGTCTATTACTTCGATGTTGTTGTGTTCTTTACGATGTTTGGCGGATATCAGTCAAACAAAGCCCTTAAACCTTGGCTAAAAATATGAGAAAGACGAGAAACGAAAATTATGTAACCTATGATCGAAGTAGTAAACTAAATTAGGTAGCCACTGATATTATGTCGACCCTTGTCATGCTCATATTATAAGTATCTATGTCATTTCATCGCCTACCAAAAACCACATGAATATCTGCTTGGTTGTGGATTGTAGTTGTCACCAGTGGCTTACTCTTGGAATTCTTGGAAATGAATCCCAGGGGACGATGTCGACTTACTGCTAAAAACAAATTAAAACGTACGAAAAGCTTATTTTTAACGACGTTTCAAGTCGTTCGAAGAGACGAATTTGTAAGGGTATTGGGTAAGATAATATCGATTATCGAGTAAGTCCCATTAGGTATTAATTGACCGAGTGAAACGAAGGTCTCTATTTTAGCTTCGGAAAATATGCTTTCGTATGTCCGGATTTCCGGCTGTTCTCCTCTACAGGGGACCGATTTTTGAGTGTCGAACGCTCGACTTTTCACTCGAGATCTGTCAAAATACTATGATGTTTTGACAGATGTTGAGTGAGAAGTCGAGCGTTCGACACTCAAAAATCGGGCCCCAGGTCGTATTTCTCAACTGATCCTCGTGAAATTTTGTGATCAGGTTCGGTAACAAGAAATATTTTTTTTGTCGAGTCACTTATTCAAAATTTAAAAAAAAACTTTTTATTTATTATTTGTATTTTTCTACGGCCGTTTTTTCCTCTACAGGTCGCATTTCACAACCGATTCTCGTGAAATTTTGTGACCAGGTTTTATGACTAGGTACATATAATTTTTAAGCCGAGTAAATTTATTTATATTTAGATGTTTTTTACTTTATTCAATGGTTTGTTCTCCTCTACAGGTCGCATTTATCAACCGATTTTCGTGAAATCTTGTGAGCAGGTGCGGTAACTCTATTTTTTTAACGAGTCACTTTTTGGATTTTTTTTTATCAGCGATTTTGTGTTTCTGCGGCCGAATTTCGATATGTTCATCTCTAAGGGTCGCATTTCACAACCGATTCTCGTGAAGTGTTGTGAGCAGCAAAGTACATAGAATATTTTTGTCGAGTACTCTAAAAAAAACCAATGGTTTGTCCTCCTCTACAGGTTCGATATCAAACATAGTTTTGGAAATAAAAAAAAACACACTCGAGGTCTACAGCTCACTGAGCCACGAGTAAATAGATTATTCTTCTAACGATATACGTAATTATCATCGCGATATTACAGTTCTCTTATAGTTTGTGTAAAATGGTAAATAATATAACACATACTGAATTTATTTAAGTAACAAATATCATGGATGGAATACTGGCCAAGGACGAAGGAAGCGGACCCTAAAAAATCCCGCAGTCCATTCGTATTTCAACTACAATGTTATACTAACTCCAATGATTCTGCGCATTGGTGTAGTAATAATGCGATATAATATTTAATATCGCAGTGTTTACGTACGGGACGGGAATAGATTGTGGCAGGGTTTCAAATATGTCGCGCTGTCCGAAAGCGAGCGAGTGACGCTCGCGTCAAATTATTCGCACCTGCATTCAGTAAAATTTCACATCAGGTAAAAGGAGAAAAAACAAATGGCTTGAGTTTTCACTCTATAACTTCGTTCGTTGAAAAAAAAACAATTTATTCATGCATTCAGTACCCTTACCACGAGTTTGCAATGTTTGCGTTTGTTAATTACCGTACTCGCCAGCGACTGCGTAAACATTTAATATGTTGTACTTTTGGCCATACTAAATCGTTTACGCAGTCGCTAGCGAGTACGATAATGCAAACATTGCAAACTCATGGTAAGGGCACAGTAAAGTTTTGCATCAGATAAAAGGAGAAAAAACATGGCTAGGATTTTTTACTTTATGTCACATTGACGATGACAAGAGCTATATTAAATTCCTTAAAACAAATGTACTGATGATACGCAGTATATCTTATAATATCTTTATTGATAGTATCTTATATCTTTAAACGAGCAATTCTTGTTTATATCTATATAATTATATTTCTACCTATTATGTATATTTCTCTTAGATCTCGGAAACGGCTCTAACGATTTTGATGAAATTTGGTATGTAGGGGTTTTCGGGGATGAGCAATCGATCTAGCTTGGTCTCATGCCCGGGAAAACGACGAGCAAAGCTCGGCCGCCCAGATATTTCATCTAAAGTTGCATTGCGCTACGAGCAATAGATTGACCTTAAGATATACATAGGTTATATTTTTGTACGTACAGGTCTACCGCTCAGCTCATTCGGTTCCTGCGCCTGTGTTGAAGGTGTGTAGTAAATAAATAATGCCTGTAAGTGAAAGGCCAACTGGAGACGGATTTGGTGCGGAGACTATACAAACCTGATGCTATATATACTTAGGCGTTTTGGCAATAGAAACTAACTATTTGAAGTTGTTCATAGTAAACAACACTCAAAGCGCATTCACTTCGTCAAAGTTCTCATTTTAACATGGTGATGATGATGATGATGCTAGTCTTGACTTGACCGATTTCGGCCACAGCGACTGTATATCCTTTTAGCATAAGAAATACTATTAATAAGTATGCGGAACATTTCTAGTATGCTTAGAAAAAGGAAATATCATGCGCTAGGACTTGATGACTTGAGTAACTTTGCAGATGGGGCGTTTTTTTTTATTCTACTAATACAAACTAGTGAAGCTACTAACAATAATCTCCATGAATAATCCGGTCACGATTCTCTGCGTCGTTCAAAAATAGATCTCATTTTAGCTACTCCCGAGATTATACCGCGCATGATGGGGTTGCGGTTTTAATATCTTGGGAAAGCAAACAAAGCAACTTATGAGATGGTTGTGAGCCAAAAATAATAGTCTTACATAGATTTAGAAGCGTTTGAATAGAACGTGAGAATAAGAGGTTTGTTAGCTTTCAACTTTCATGGCATTTGAATAAAGTCGATAAGTAGGTACCAAATCCTTTATGCTAACAATGTAGGGGATAATAGTTAAACTTCCTCAGCCTCAGTGAGTTTTATAGATAAATAGCTAACTATTTGTTTATCATAATTAGTGATTAGATACTATTAACATTCAAAGACAGGTTCGATTTTTCGTCGTCAAAAAATTACGATTCGTTATCAATAATTACCAAAATTAAAACGTAGAAAAACCCATAAAAAATTGGTTGTTTTCAGTTACGAATTCTTTGACTATATTTCATTTACATAACCTGAACATCGAATCTTTTGCGTTGTTCAGCTAATTCTAGCCGAATTTTCCATTCGTAATCCATATTCACTAGAGCCAGCTCCGTTAGAAATCAGGCCATACATTACTCTGTTCCGTGATTAATGAGTTGTTACTCAAATCCGGTCCTCGTAAAACTGCGTGAGCTTCAGATAAGACGGATTTGGTAAAAATCGATCGGTTGCCAATGAATAGGGGTTGATTTGAGATTCACTTATGAAGCCTTTGAGTTCGGGGCTCGAGTACTTCTCCAACAACAATCATGGTTTGGACGGCAGCAGAATTTCTATTCCTAAAAAATACTAAGCTACTAAAACACTTTCTATTCCTAGATTTCTATTTCTAAATTTGTAATTTAAGCGATAATATTGGTGACTAATTAAATTTTAATTGTCCATTTCTAATTTTAATTGTAAAGATGCCACATGTCCGGCTCTTACCTGGTCCAACAAATATCTGTCGCTATACAGCGTGGCAACGCAGCCAGCGTACTTGGCACTTTGGACCAGGTCTGAGCCGGACGTAGTTCAATAGCATGTATATAGATTTTATTTTTAATTATGGAATTTAGTTTTATAATTAGATTTTAGTTTCTAGGTTACCTTTAATTTTAATAAGATGCCACTAATTTTAATAAAGACCTGTCCTTTTTGTTATTTATTCAGTTATACCTATACTACCGGTCCTTTTTTATATTTTTAATTGCGAACATCCTTATTTTTGGTTGGACTCATCATAATTTGCGGGAATATCGTCTTCGTGTCTATAAAGGATGATTCACGCTAGACCGCTCCGTGTCCGGTCCGACCCGTTTTGTAGTACAAGAAATCGATGGACGCGCGACGGCCGTCGATTTCTTGTACTAGAATCTGGACTGAATCACCCTTAAATGTATAACATACTTATTACCTAGCCGCGATTAGAACAGGACTAGAGGTGACAGTTATTGCATATACTTACGTCAAAGTGTATATGTAATGACAGCTATTCCGATCGTAACATAATATCGTAACACAAGCCGTTAAATTAGTGTTAGTATAATATTGACCACAGTAGCTCTAGTATAAGTTTTTCGAAACATTAACTAATTCGAACGCGTTTGCGTTTTGTCTCAAAATGTATGAAAGTGGTATGAAAACGTGAACAGCGCCTCTGGTGGTCACTAGTGGAAACTAAAACAGCGAGTATAACATTTGTTGCTAACCGATGAACGCGCATATTTCAAACTCGGTCAGAGCGTTTTCATACATTTTGAGACAAAACGCAAACGCGTTCGAATTAGAGAGGACTTTTGTTTTTTTTTACTGTGTATGTATGAATGATCCAATTCTTAGAGAAACCAACTCGACTTTATTTTCGAAGGCGTTAGAACATTTAGATATTTTCGTCACGACGGTTGCGTGTCGCACCTAATTGAGTTTTAGAAAGAATTAGGTTTGTCGTTTTCAGTCAGTTAAAACCAGAGGCCTGATGTTCGACTCTTTTTTTCTTAAGTATCTATTCGTTTTAATTAAGGACATTCATTTCAATTATGAAAATCTCGCGCTACATTTTAAACGATGAACCGTTTAGAGCTGGAGTGTTTAACACTTTGCCGGCTAACTAGGCAGGAGTAACGCCGTAATACGGAGCCGGACTCTGCCTGCCTATAATTAATTGAATTAAAGCGGGGAGTGTAGGTAGTTGAACAACGGAGTTCATGCATTACGCCAGTTATGTTGTTCACTTTGTTGGCAACAAGGTAGGGGAAATAATCTAGTTAAATGTTTAATGTGTTTTATAATAATAAACAATAACGTATAAGCATGTGAATGTGTAAGCTATTGTAGCCTACTAGTAGTGGTTCAAGCATTTCTAGCGGCGGTCGTGGGTTCGAATGTCATTTGATATTTTCGTAAGCTTTCCGAAAAAAAAAACAATATGAGAAAACCTGCAAAGGATCCTTAAGTATTTAGAAGAGGATAAATCCTGTGAAATTTACCACTGGACATAAATCAAAATATATTAATGTGCCTTGATTTCCGATAGGTACGTCGTACGTATCCTTAACGGTATTTGCCAGTAATCGCATGACTGCATTTCAAAAGGATTTCAGAGCACTAGCCAAAGTTATTGTTCCGTCTTCGACAGGCAGCCATGCGATTTTCCTTGATATACCGTGACATACCTACGTGGAATGCAACAGGGCACTAACCCTTTGTAGGTCCTGTTTCATAGATATATAATCATGGCATGTAGGCACATGTGGAATTTTATTTCGAAGAGGATTGTTAGACAAATCATCTCAGATAATGACAAACTTCATTATGAGTTTAATACTTTGCCAAGGCTACATTCCAAATATATTAACGGCCTCTTATAAAATACTCATGCTCCTAATTAGGAGCCACCTAAGCTTACTTTTCACCAGCGTTAATTCACCTAACGATATCGGTCCCTGGACCTTTTAAACCGTTATTCAGTTTGCAGTAAATCACGATAATACCTTAATTTAACCTCATTCCTGAATCCGGGATCCCTTGCCTGGAATATTTTATTGTTACCTACACTTAAATCGAATTGCGGGGACCAGGAATAAATAATAAATAAATAATAAATATTTGTGGACAATCTAACACAAACTAAGCAAAGCTTGTACTATGGGTACTAAGCGACGATATACATACTTATATAGATAAATAAATACTTAAATACATAGAAAACATCCAAGACCCAAGAACAAATATTTGTGCTCATCACACAAATAAATGCCCCGGCCGGGATTCGAACCCGGGACCTCCAGCTTCGTAGGCAGGGTCACTACCAACTAAGCTAAAGCGGTCGTCAACGGAATAATACACTATATGACTAAAAAAAATTATGGTGCCATTCGAACCAGTTTTCATAGACGATCAAATTTCTATATGGGACCAGCTACAATTAGACACAATAAAGGGCAAAAAATAGAGATGAACCTAGCTCGCCACTAGCGGCCGCCCAAACGGCTCCTACAAATTGGCACGGGCAGATGACGTCACCCGGCTGGTATCGAACTAACCTGTTGCATGGGAAAATAAGTATTTTGCTGTTTTGGTCGAAAAATAATGCGTTTAGGTACATAGTCGCCGTACATTTTTCATTTATTTTTACTTAAGTATTCTAGATATACTAGATAAGATACCTTTTGTTTGACTTTTGGATGACAAATAAAACCGTAATTTTCCGAATTTTCGATGTTAAATATCTTTTTCTATTTTGGTAAAAGTTTATAATTTTCAATTCAATGTGATATTTTGATGGCTTACTATTCAATAAAGTGACACCATGTTACAAATTTTAAGATGTGTCAAATAGTCTAAGATTACAACAACGTTGTGGCGTTACGGAGAAACAGTAAACGCCCTCTGCCGTTTCCATATATTCTGGGACATTTATTTTTTATCGTTTTTCATATTCATATCATTAAAGTCTTAGCTTATCTTTGAAGTGAATTGAAAATTGATTTAAATATACTTACTTATTTAAATCCATTTTCAATCCACTTAAAAAATAAGCCATGTAATAGCCCATTAAACTACGTAATATGAAAAAGAATCCTATAGCCACGAACATACGATTTGTCTTGCTTAGTCTACACTTAAAATTACTTAGAAATCTAGGTATATAAGCGCGCACTCAAGATGTGTTATGTTTAAAGTTCAAGATAGGTTTTTTTACAATAAAACACAATAAAAATATTCTTGATTGCACAACTCACTTAAAGGAACCACAACAAGTAGGTATATAGATATAGAGGCAAACAACAGGCGTTTAAAGTAGTTAGTAAGATCTTCTATTGTTTCTGTTTTATATTATGTTTTTTTAATTGTCTGGCGTTAATAAAGTTGTCTTAAAGGGACTTGAATTTTCATAGATGTAATTATCAATACTGAAACTTGAATTTAAACTTTCTAGAGACATTTTATAACTATATTTTACTAAACGGTGAAAATTCACATACATATTAATTGTCATTCCGGGCGACATGTTTCGAACTCTTCGGGAGTTCTTCTTCAGGATGAGTTAACCTTTTAGTAAAATATAGTAATACTGAAACTATCTGCAATAACAAAGGAATCAAGGAAACAAGGATATTTTTATTTACTTAAGGTACCTTTTCGGAGTAACTAATACAATTTGTCAAACTCCTTTGAGAAACTTGCTACTGAGCTCGTGGCGCCAAAGGTAACTTTAAATAACATCAAAAGACAACAGAGGCTTCTATCTTTATTGTTAAAAAAACTTTCGATAGATTATAAACGCTTCCAAACAATGAAATTCTGGGGATAGGAAAGTAATTAATTTTACGGAATTAAGTCCAGTTTCACTTCAAAGTTAAGACAGTAATTAAAAACGGGAACTAAATTAACTGATGACTACTTGCTTGCGTCAACGAATCTACAATAAAGCTTTTTTTCTATTAATGTACATAATATTTTCTAGGTCCAAATACACGTTTTTCGCGGAATAAACGGCCGTATCTTTTTTTATGTTAACTTAAAAGTTTGATATTTTCATAGCGTCTTCAAATACCATTCAGCAATACACTGGCTGATTTTTCTTCAACACACACCTAAAATGAACACGTTACACGTAAAATTGGATGTTATACTATCCACGACAATATGATAACGAATGCTTGTGAAGCGGGAACGTCAAAACTGTAATTGGCATCAAAGGGTGATTTCCTATTGCAGAGATTGATCAATTTCCTCCTGATCATGTTTGCATATCGTCTATATATTTCACACTGTGAGCTGAATAGAAATTTTACGATTTTATACTTAGTTTTCTAAAGTAAATGTGAAAAATCATTGCTGATGAACTCTGAAAAAGTTCTTAAATAGGTATCATAAAAATTAAACCAATTTTACGCAGACAGAAGGCGGATTATTGATACTTTCTTGTATCTATAGTATCACGTATACGCCTATCCTTATCTGGGACTCAAATAAAACGTAAACCAATGTTATTATTACGGTATACAAGGTACCTTACAATTGTATTTACGCAACACGTAGAATGCAGTACGTGCGACACTTGGCCCATCTTTGTCTGGGAAAGTGAAACGCGCCTCACTTACGCATATATTGCTTCCAAGGGAGAAAAAGGCATTCTTCTGACATCCTCTCGCGTACATGTGACGTTTTTGTACTAAAACAGCCGCGTGTAAAATGGTAATTCGCTCCCGGCATCCCTTCTGAGATGCTATTTAAATAATGCTTCGGCATGTTTGTGGGCAACACATTTTTTACGTACGCTGCGCAAGTATTATGTTAAAGCATGCTCGTATACAGGAAAATATCTTTATATAGTACAACACATAGAAAATTATGCAATAGTGGTAAAGTTCCCAAAAACCACACATGTTAAAGTACCTACTTAACTGTTGAAATTTTTAATAAACGTTTAATAGATAATATATAATTATGACTCTGAAAAGTACCTATGTGTCTGACAGAAATACGAGTAATACTTGTAGCTTAATGTTTGTACAAGTATTTGCAAAAAAGCGTTTTTTTTAACTACACCTGCTGCTGAGGTTGTCTTTTCTTGTTTCAACGCTTAGGAAAGAATGCACTGTGTGACTTCGGTTTCCCCATAAAAGGAAAATAACGTGGGATCGATATAGAGTTTCATCTCATTTATTATCTACTAACGTATGAGTATGTCAAAGGAAATTATAATATAGACTCTCGGTAGGAAAATACTGCTCTGAGAATTATACGAGGGTCTATAAAGAATTATCATATCTGAACCAATACTTTGCTCTGTCTCATAATTTCCAACGACTGCAGTATGTAAATAAAAACATTCTGTGGTTTGTAAAACTTTAATGGTATTCTAGCATTTTTCATCTGATAAATGGCCGTATAGGTGAGTGTACCTAGTAAATTTAAAAATAAATATGCGTACGAATATGTATGAGTTAGTAAATATACCATTGTAAAATTATCACTTAGAACTAGCGCTACTTCACGACCGCTTTAGCCTAGTTGGTAGTGACCCTGCCTACGAAGATGGAGATCCCGGGTTCGAATTCTGGTCAGGGCATTTATTTGTGTGATGAGCTCCAATATTTGTTCCTTTTAGATGTTTTCTATGTATTTAAGTATATATTTATCTATATAAGTGTCGCCTAGTACCCATAGCTTTGCTTAGTTTGGGACTAGGTCGATTTGTGTAAGATTGTCCATAAATAT
Source organism: Cenopis cana (assembly GCA_951800055.1). NCBI lineage: Eukaryota > Metazoa > Arthropoda > Insecta > Lepidoptera > Tortricidae > Cenopis > Cenopis cana. The sequence goes on along the minus strand of OX637479.1, from coordinate 14,185,520 downwards.
TTATTTAATATATTTATTTACTTCATATGAGGCGAGTTTGTCTATTTACAGTGTGTTTATTCTCAAGCTTCAACCAGCTTTAACCCTGGATAACTCTCTATTTATCCCAACTACCGCAAGTACCGCACATAACACATTTTCGGTGACATATGGAGAGTGGCGTCCGTAATTAAGGTTTAATGAGGGCACATGTGCACTAAATTGAATGTACCTTCTATAATTATATTTCTAGTACACATTGTTTAAGTTAAATAATGTTAATCATCATTCAATCGAACGCCCCACAACTTTTATAGCTACATGCTAGTCGGCCGCCTAATAGCCTTTTCATCAATCTATCTGGAAAAGCAAAGTAGACAGAAAATCACAGACAGAAAAACTTTGCTAGCAAATTGGGTCATTTTCGAGGACCGGGTCAGGGTCCAGGGAACACGTTATCTGCGATACCGCCATACTGGCAATCGGAGACATTCCGGTGAAAGCATTTACCGAAACGGGAGGCAAAAACGTCAGAAGACAGAGATCACGGCACAATAGGCGAGGCCATTCGGAATGAGCATTCACGTGGCTGCCATTGTTGTGCTAATGCTTAGGACAGGCCACTGTTTAAACGATGAGAGCCCCTCATGAATATTAACCGATATTGTCTCGGCGGCTAGTCTGAGCTGAAAACAACCCATGTATAAATACAATTATCTTCAACCGAAGATACGAGTAAGTCGCTTTGTACTAGAGTAGGTTTTATCCGACCAATTGAAGATTTACATCACGATTTTTCAATAAAATATGTACTGCCGCCTCGAGAAAACTCACTTCGAGTCGCGGAGTGCCTTTTAATGCCGAATATAATCCATAAAATATCGAATTGAGACATCCAGTCCCGGATAATATTATTTGCGTTACGATTACATTTACAGCATATATTTTAGACGTAAAACTGTGCGCATGGTTTCTTAAAAACAGAAATCTTGGTGACAGTAGGAAAAATAACTAAATATACCTATGCTAGGTTAAAATCTATAACTGTAGCATATAGACGTTTTGGAAACCACAACTGCAAAAATGTATTAATAAAACACACATAATGTTGCTGTTCAATTATTGTGACTTTCGGAGCAATTATCTCCGAATAATAATTGTAATCACTTTTTTTTCTAAGAAACCTAACATTCATTCTTAATGACCTATCGAGAAATGTGCCAGATGTTGCCTTACGTAATTATATACTCTCAAGTATAAGAAACATATGAATTTAACTTCATAATTATGTAGCGGCTTTACACCTAATACATTTCAAATTGAGTTCTAATACATCCTATACTTTCTGTATAAAAATGCATGTGACAATATGCTAATGATCAAACAGACACTCAGACAGACCTGATGAAACTATACGGGTTCTGTTTTTGCCATTTTAAAAAGTATCCGATAAAAGTTAGCATAGGTACAGAAAACGTATTAAGCAGAGTTTGAAATTAAAATAATTTAAGCTGGTTGGTCACGCCGGTCGCAAAAGTCCACTATACTTTGTAATTTCTTACTTCAAATATTTGACATTTATGAATAGACCTTTGTAGTGCTAAGGCTAATAATGTATCATTTGTCAAATCTAGCGATTGTTAACGAATGGTTGATCGAATCGATTATCTAGCCTATATAATTATGTCTTTATTACATACATTGTATCAGTCTCCTCAGACAAAACTGTGTTAATTATTATACTAGGTATTTTTCCACATCATATTTAATTTTATTTACTTTTGATATATTGTTTTGGTTCATACTTATAATGTACAATCCGGTGGCCGGGAAGTCTGTATAGCTAGAAATATTGAAATTAAATTGATATGAAATTTGCTGCGCGTACTCACTCTGATACATACATTCATAAGCATTTGCGCACGTGGGAACGAACCCGGATGCCAAGTGTCATACAAAATGTCGAGTCAGATAGACTTCCTGTTTGATTTAGCTCAATACAGTTACAACAATTAAGTGTCCATTAGTTGATTGATGAACTCCAATTTCATTATTGTCTGCCTAAATTGGAAACTGAAATAATCATGTGATGGACTGATGGTAAGTACATGATAGTTACGATATTTGGTTAAATGGCCTTAAGTGCAAACAACCTTAAGTGCAAAAATGTAGGTGGCACACTTTAAAGTGAAAATGCCCATTTATAATATTAGTAGGATTAGTAGGATGACATCATATAGTGACAGCCATGATATATTGAGAAAATGGAGGCACTGACTTAATCATCATCGATGGCTGACCAATTATAGGTACTTAACGTATAATATAAAGTCAATCACGTTGTTGACTTGTTGACAGAAATCTCGCAAACAAATAAAAGTATCTTACCCGCATATCCACGAATGCCGTCTCCTCGGTATGTTCGCAAGTGTGAGCGCGAACGGTGGCAGCGCGCTAGGTTCATCAGGTTGCTCCTCCGCCCCACTCACGCGCAGCTCCGGTACGCGCAAGTGCCGTCCGCTCATCACGATATCTTATCCTCCCGTTTCACTATCATGCCGCGTCTATCTTCGACGCCTCCTCCTATGCCGTTTTCGTAATTCTTCACCGTATAACGGATTTTTTGCACTACCTTACCTGATAAAAAAATATCTCATAGTAAAACAAAGTCATACGAAAATATGTCGCTGTTTTACTCGGGCGATATTTGGTATAATTCACAACTGACTGAGCACATTGGCAATGCAATAAGGGAATTTAAAGTCTATTTTTCGGACTTGTAACAGACATCAGGTACAAAGCAAATTGAATGAATGCTGCAAAGTGATCGAACCGAGAGCATTCCTGAATTCATCACATGCAAATATGCACTTAACGCATTAAATTTTCATTCAAATTTCCTTGATTACATTGCAAGTTTGCGCTTCTATCTACGAAGCTGCGCTCTGACTGTTGTGTTAAAAATGATTTAAAAATTCAGGCAAATATATGTTGTTTTAGCCAGTGTGTATGTTGTGCTTATGTAAAGGTTTTTAAATATTTTTTCCATTGTAATTTAACGGCACTACCATTCTGTTATGCCTAAAAGGCGAAAGAGAATTGAAGCTATTATACAAGCGAGGTCGATTCAGTGTATAACTGCGGAGTAAGGAAATGTAGGAAATATAACCCCAGATACAACCCCGACGGAGTGTACGGGCGTATTGACGGCCGGTCGACGTTGTCTGGAAGCCACATCGCATCATCCGCTTACGACTCGGTGTTAAACGTGAGAATTCCGTTGAACAATTTTCACCCTTGAAAATGTTCTGTTAAGCCCCGTAATCCTATTAGATAAATGTATTAGCTGATCGCATGCGAACACAAAGGTCAATAGTAATAACGTAATCCGCATTTAACAGCTAAGTAATTCGCGTGTCTTATAATAAACAAAAGTATAATTATAAAAGACCGTCAAACATATATTTAAATATCAATTATATTTAACAACAATTTAATTGGTACAGGCCTCATAACAATTTAGGTCCTTGTAAATCAGAAAACTAAAAAAGCGAACCAAAATAACGCAAAGGACAGTGGCGAGATGTAATCAGTAGAAACAACAGGCAGTAAATCCACTCATTTCCTTTTTCCACCCAAAAACAATAAAAAAGAACGTATCAGCCTAGATAACCATTAACTTGATCTAATCGTAGCATTCACAAAGTTATTTGGGTCGCAAAAAAATTACAGCATGAAAAGGAAAACCGTCACAGGCAATAACGCCTTTTGATTTGACCGTAACAACTGTCCCATCTGTTGGCCGTCTGCCTAAATCTGTCCGACCCCGCCCTCAAGGCTGGCTATATATTTCACCTCTTAGCAGTCCAGTTTACTGCTTTATTTTCTAAATGACATTTAAAAATCATAGCATTTTCTGCCTCCAGCAAGTGAAATAAATCCGGATTTCCTAGATTTTCTATTGATATAAAGACAATAAACAGCTCTTACTACTCGTAATACAGCGGATCTTTGATCTTTATTACAATAGAAGTCGCGAGACGTGTATGTTGATAGTGTACTTAACATTGTTTAATTGTGTTGGTTAGATAAGAACATATCTCAGGCGAAACATCCAGAGAGTCAACATCCTTACGTGCATTTGTAAATGAACTTTTTATTTAATTATATGTACGAGTATGTTAATTTGTAAGTTATATGTAGATATGAGCCGGTATTGATCAGGACCAGTTACTGTTGTCCGAGTTCCGGTTTAAAAGAGGAAAGGAAGAGGAAATAAGTTAAACCTTTCTTATATGATAGATAGAAAAAAAAGTATTGTCGTGAAGGAATAGATTACGACTCTAAGGGAAACAAATACGACGACTTCAGGAACCTTAGGTTATATTATTATAGATATGGCAAACTCAGTGTTGGGGTGCAATACAATACGCTGAAAAAAAGAAAACCTTGAAGGGGCCGTGCCCACTAGTCGCTATGTTTTTATTGCTTCAGTATTGTCGCAGGCGGGGTAGCGAGGCCTGCCACAACATCGTTTTGATCTATTAAAGTGTAATGAACCCGCTATGTCGAGATAACAATGGCAAGAAATGACAGGATTACGTCTAAATTTACTGCTTTAGAGCTTTCTAATAGGTAATAGCGTGCTATGAATACATACAATACAAGGTAGGTATCTAGTTCAATTTATTTGTCATTTTTTTGGTTTACTACTGTGTGAGTTGAGAACTGTGATGTGAAGAACACGTGTACAAATTAAATTTAGGTTTAAATCATTTCATATTTTCTGGATAAAATAAAACAAACCCCTTTAGGCGTAAGGTGTTCAAGTAACAATATTCATACGAGTAAAAGCATGTCAAACAAACGCACATCAATCAATCCAACATTAGTAAACGGACACAATTCTATCCATAAACGTCAATTTTGACGTACCCTCCCAGCGCAAACGTGAGGTAAGGTCATGACCGTGAAACGCTGCTACGTAGCTTATGACGGCCATGGTAAAGCCGTTGTATGGAGTCACCAGGGAAAGGTGGAGAGGCAATAAAGCTCTGAGGGTAAGCTTGTATTGCGATTAATCGGCGATCTCGACCTTTGCGTGCTCGAAGCGCCTGACTGGCCTGTGGCACGCACACCGATGAACCTATTTGCCATTCGGAATTAGTAGGCGCTTAACTTTATACCAAACAAACAAGCTATAAGGTAAGTTTTAGCGTATAACGTTTAGGAAATATTAGTGTCAATAAACTGTTACGTGCATGTGTGCAATTGTTCATGATGTCCGATAAGCACCTAACAGTACCTACCTACCTACAGGTGTAAGTAGTTTACATTCAATTCAATTTTCTTCGAGGTTGCGATAAGAATGTTATGCAAAGTACCTATTACCTATTTTGTTCAGAGCTAACCATTTTTAGGGTTCCATAGTAAAGGAACCCTTATAGTTTCGCCATGTCCGTCCATCCGCGGCTTAGCTCAGTAACCGTTAGTATGTACCTAAGTACTAGAAAGCTCTAATTTGGCATGAGTATACATTATCGACACAACTGTAGAATAAAATTATGAATTATTTTTAGGCTGTCTCCCGTTTACGTAAAGTGGGGTGCATTTTTTTTCTTCCAAACCCCATCGATGGTGAATCGTTGGACAACTCTTTAAAAATATTGTACGGTTTCTAGAACCATTTTTTTCAGAAATCCGTTTGCGTGAGATTAAGCTTTAAAATTATAATTTTTGTAAGGTCAAGTGCCCCCAAGAATAAGTGTGAGAATTTTTAAGTCCGAATAAATATTAAATAAGAATACGATAATATAAGAACACATGGTTAAATAGGATTTTATTGCAAATAAAAATAATTATTCATAATGTAACGGGTGGATTTGTTAATATAATTACTAAACACGAGATGAAAATATTTAATGATTTAATCTTTATTGCACAAAAAAGATCTTAACATACAAAAGACGGACTTAAAGGTATAATATAATTCAATTGTATGTATTGTATGTAAGTACATACATAACATATACTCGACAATAAATGTTCTGCCACTTCTCCGAAGGTAAGTATAAGGTAAATAAACTAGGTAAATATTTAACTTTATTAATTTATTGTGTATTATATTAAATATTTATTGTGTAATTAAATATGCGCGTTGTAATAATGCTATCGACGACTTATGTACAATATTATTTATATTTTAAGTAGGTATACAATTTCCGTTTTCTATCAGCAATTTGTAGGTATTTACATACCACATCACTCGTACATTATTATTGGGGAACGGGACTTAATCGCGTACAATTATAACTAATTTACCTTTTTTAAGGTTTTTGTCCGACGTTTCGAATGCCAGTGGTCAGTTCGCGACCACGGATGTTGTGATACATTCGAAACGTCGGACAAAAACCTTAAAAAAGGTAAATTAGTTATAATTGTACGCGATTAAGTCCCGTTCCCCAATAATAATGTGTGAAAATCGTGTAAGTTTAAATCAACACATCACTCTTGTCTTTTGTGAGTAATAAGAACACTTAAAACTGCATGTTTTGGTGAAGAGGTAGATAATAATTTATAACTTGATTTTTTTTCAATTCCTTCGGTCCATAATAAACTTAGAATGGATTACTATCAACGTTATTTCAATGCGTGCCGTCATCAGTTTATAGGCGGCACAGAAATTAACGGGTCTAATGAAAATATATGTAAACAAAGGCCGTTCACAAATGGCTTGCCTAAACAAGGCATGGAATTGAATGAACTCTGTAACAATGAACAATAATACTCGTATCAAATGTGCCTATTCATAATAATGAATTGTTGGAGCCATAAAACAGCACGCCTGGAGTTAGAGATAGCAGTAGCAACAAGAGGATGCTATAGCAACTTCCCGTATCGTGAAACTTCAGGCCATTAGGTAAATACAAAGAGTAATAGAAGCTAATACAAACATTTCTTTTACTTAAATAAGAAGAATACCTAGTTAGTAGTCACAAAATAGTCACACTTTTGTGACCTTGAACTATTATCATACATGCTAAACACAATACAGATAAAAAAACAACCAAATATATCGTCTGACTACATAGCATCCTGTCAAATAGATAAGAACTGGTATTCAAAAAGCTTCACCTCATCTTAGGTGAACCAGTGTAAATCAGACCTCCCAACTTCAGTGTAATCATAACCATCAGTAGACAGTAATTGCATTGTGCAGTGCATCTGAATGTGCAGATTTCTAAGTAATATATATCTTTTTCTGGTTTCGGCACCGAATATCATTTTCATCCCTTTCGGTGTCGAGACCCTTGGTCCGTGGGGCCCAAGAGCTTTAAGCCTCTGCAAAGAGATCTTGAAGAAGCTTAAAGACGCTACCGGTGACCGAAGAGCTGGCTGCTATCTCGCACTAAAATTAATGTAGCTATTCAGCGAGGAAATGCTGCCAGCGTCTTCGGCACAATGCCGAAGGGGCGATTTTAAGATTTAGTTTTAAATTTCATTTTATAGTTTATAGATTTAAGCCTCGTATTTAGTGTTATAGCCTCCTACTAGTGTGTATTTGTTAAAGTATTTTGTTTTTGTTTGTTTGTTTCACAATAAATGAAATTTCCATGAATACCGGGGTCAAGGTTTAATAGGAGTGGACGGTGAAGGAAGAGGTAAGTCGAGAAAAGTTGTGAACCGTAAAGAACTCCCGAATAGGGCGTCGAGTTTTACAAAGTGTAACGCGCCGAGATTATAGTAAACCAAATGGCGATAGTGCGCGTATATCACTCTAGAAGTGGCAATCTTATAACTCACTAGTTGTTTTATGATCAATTTGGATAGTCCTGAACATGGTAATCATATGCCTCATTTTGTTAAATCGCAATGAAAAACAGAAATTGTTGATTATATTGTATAATGCAAATAAAATTGAAGATTTTTAAATTTTTCACAAGTTACCTGCACAATCATGTAAGATAAATAAAATAATCGATCTAGAAAAAAATTGTAGCATCGTTTATACCTATGCTTTTGTTCATTCTCAGGCTATGCCTGCTTTGTACATTCTTAGATAGTCACTGCTGAACATAGGCCTCTCTTCTAATACGCCACTCATCCCCCGTAACCAAAAAAATTTTTGCTTATATCTAAACAGCGACAGAGGACAAAGCCCTCTTAATAGGCCAGTGAAATCTTACAAATAAAAAAGCTAAAATCGCAAAGCGAGATGTAAAGCTGCATTTTTGGTATGTTATTCGCACCCCTTAGGAGTATGTGTGACTACATTTTGCAAGCAAAAAAAAGTTGTGCTTCCTGTATGATACGCGAAAAACTGCAAAATTTTCGGACTTTTTTCAGGTATTGTAGTTCAATTCAAAAACTATGGGTTTTTGACATTACTTGTCTATGGCATTTTTAAAGTACATTAAATTTGCAACAATTTGAGCCTACCTACAGCTCCGTATGTCTTATAGTTTTTGAGACATGATGTTTCAAAAATACTGCTTTATTGAGTTTTGCCTATAGTGCGTGTTGTTATGGGTTTCCGTCGAACAAACACTTCACCACCTGCCACCAGCGCCGGCTTTTAGTATGTTATCAGGCATATCTCCTGGACCCCGAAACTGCCGGGAGACAATCTATCCAAGGTCGCTCTCCCGAGTAATGACGTCATGAAAATTGCCGCCGAAACGTTTGGAAAAGTGGCAATCACACCCAACCTATGCAACATACATACACGTGTATGGTATCAAATGAAAGCTGAATAAATATGCCATAACGTATACCTAAATTAAGTTTCAATACATTGAGACAATTCAAAACTACCTATAAGCAAAATAATAAAAAAGTAAGGAAAACATTTCCGGGTTTCCAGATTTAACAGAATAACTAGAACAGGTACCCGAGAATTCTGTTGCACATAAATAGTAATTAGTATGTCAGCTTTACATAACTATTTATTGTTTCTGGATATGACCAAAACTGTGAGAGAAATGCTGAAAAACCCAACAGTGCGAAGCCGTTTTTCCATATAAGATAAAAAATGATGAAACGCCTATTTTCCATGAACCAGCTTTTTTTATACGTCAATTTAGTTATACGTTATGGCATATTTATTCAGCTTTCATTTGATACCATACACGTGTATGTATGTTGCATAGGTTGGGTGTGATTGCCACTTTTCCAAACGTTTCGGCGGCAATTTTCATGACGTCATTACTCGGGAGAGCGACCTTGGATAGATTGTCTCCCGGCAGTTTCGGGGTCCAGGAGATATGCCTGATAACATACTAAAAGCCGGCGCTGGTGGCCGGTGGTGAAGTGTTTGTTCGACGGAAACCCGTAACAACACGCACTATAGGCAAAACTCAATAAAGCAGTATTTTTGAAATATCATGTCTCAAAAACTATAAGACATACGGAGCTGTAGGTAGGCTCAAATTGTTGCAAATTTAATGTACTTTAAAAATGCCATAGATAAGTAATGTCAAAAACCCATAGTTTTTGAATTGAACTACAATACCTGAAAAAAGTCCGAAAATTTTGCAGTTTTTCACGTATCATACAGGTAGCACAACTTTTTTTTGCTTGCAAAATGTAGTCACACATACTCCTAAGGGGTGCGAATAACATACCAAAAATGCAGCTTTACATCTCGCTTTGCGATTTTAATGTACAATTTCACTGCTGTATAATATTGACCATGATGACCTAAAAATTGCGAAAAAAAATGGTACCTAACTATAAGTACTAAAATGCAACCATGAATAATTAATTAACAATTAAAATCCTCACGTACCTACATACCTTTTTTATGTCATTAACGCAACTCAGTATGATTACTTTCTGCTCTCATAACCAGTTTGATTAAGAAATCGGCCCGATAAAAGACCTCATTAAAATTTTATTGATATTGTTTTTCCAAGTTCATTAAAAAACACTAAAATAAACGATGCTCGGATTTTAATAATATTAAATATGCAGATGATGCGTTTTACATCCGTTCGTTATCTACTTAAGCAATCCAAGAAATGGGTGAATGTACATGATTTTAATGGATGGATGATATTCGTTGCTAAAATTGATTGTACTCAACTACAGTTTCCTATATTGAGCGTTTTCAACTCCATTGTAGTTTATAATATTCCCAAGGCTCGGGTTGCGAATACAATAAAATCTCTAATCACTTCCAGTTGGCGTAAAGGCTGGCAATAATCCTAACGTATCGTGTGTAATTTCCAAAAGTTCCCAACATCATTTTACCGATGCTCGAAATCTAACTTTAGATGCATGAATTATGGTCGCTTTCAAAACTGCACAAGCAATGATATACGAGTTAGTGAAAGTTGCCTATGTTACAAGTGGCAAGCCCACATAATTTGCTGACGTCGTTGCTCGCAAGCTAACTTCGGCCCTCGTTTTATTTTATCACCACCAACCTCCTCGTCAATGGCGTACATCAATTGTTTTACGCATTGCCCTGCTATTAGGTTTTACCATAATTTATCATGCCATTTGGTGTAAAAAAAATACTGAGTTACAACGTTTCGTTTATGTTTGCATGCTCATGCTTCATTTTAGTCGTCACCTAACCGCCACCGGAAATTATCTCCATCCATATAGCAACACAAATTTATTGTTTGTTTAAATAGCCAGTAGACATCTGGTAAGTTGTGTAGCTAAGTTATCCGTTAAGACGCTGACAAGACCTACATTTTTGTCTTATTCGCACACCAGTGTTAGCTCGATATGCCGTGCTCTTCGCTCGCGCCGTGTTCTATCAGAAAACTGATGATTGTAAAAAGAAAACGCACTACACGTTTAAAATGAATCAATCAACTTCTTAGTATTATCGTGATATCATTATTTTCGTAATTATGATCACCTAAGTTAAAAAAATAAAGATATAGATAGAACTATATAAAGAGGATTTTCACACATACCTTAAAATTTTTTTTGAGTCAAATTTTTCAATTTTATTGATTGAATTGTAATAAAGAGCATTTTTTTAATTATGCAATGGATTTTTTTTTGGCAAATCAAATATTTTTTGTTATAAAATACCATTAAAGTGAAGCCAATTTAGGTCTTGTCAGCGCCTTAAACTACACAATTACACATACCTCTATCTACGAATATAGACTAAATATTCTCCTAGATGCTGGTTTCTTTGGCTCTCAGGTTCAGTACAGTACTTACTAACTAGGTAACTCGTTCCGTTAAGAGTCGAAATCCCTCACAATACTCCGTCTCCATGTTGTTTGTGAAACTTTGCAGTTTGATTAAGTGACGAGGATAGATTCTAGTTGTTACGAAAGCCATGTCCTTTAAAGTGTCCTTTAAGGAGTTAACGTTTTGATTCAATTATATACTAATTTATTATTGCAATTTACTTTAGCCTTGCCGATTAATGGGTCAATAGCATTAATAAAACAGCCCGAAGGCGAAAATAAAACGGGCATAATTTAAATCTTAGGCTATGGTTTCCTCCTGAAACATTCGGTAAGGTGCATTCGGATAAATCCGAATGTCGGATAATTCTGAAAATTAGTAAAATTACTAATTACATGCCTAATGATACCAAACTTGGTAATATGTTCATAATTATTTTTGTCTACATTTCTGTTTAACGATATTTTACTATGATTGGTGATAGAATAAACAATATTGCACAGTTAGACAGAGATATATGTAATTTTCGGAATTACCCGGCATTCGGATTTACCCGAACGAACCTTAATTAATAAAATTTATCATGCCTACAAAAATGATGAATTCCTAAGGAAGTATATTTATATTTACCAGTGACGTGCTGAGTTGTATGTAGGTACGATGGGATTCCCGAAGCGAAACCAACATTAATTGTACTTTTAATATAATAATACAACGTTTAATACCTACTTAATAATCATCCTACTAATTATCACACGATTATTTGTTTCCGAGTCTTGGATGTTTTTTAAATAATAAGTAAGTACGAAATAAGTCTGTCGCGCTTCAGCTTCATATGTCCGATTTACGGTTGTTTTCCTCTACGGGCGCATTTCTAAACCGATTCGCGTGAAAATTTGTAAGCAGATTCGATAATAATATATAATTTATTTGTCTAGTCGGTATTGCAAATAAAAAAAATACATTCGCGATGTCTACAGCTTACAGAGACACTAGTTACCTATAGGTTTTTGGAAGTAGGTATTAATTTATTTCAGCATTTTCATTGATAGACGTAAAAATTAAACTGGGTTTTTGTGTGAACGCAAGACGAATTGCAAAAAATAACGTAATTGATACCTATTAACGATATTCTACGTAATACACATTATAAAGTAATTTTGAATAATCCTACATCAACATTCTATTCTAGGCGAATTCTCATTTGAACTGTCCCCAAAATATTTAATTTAACCATACGTGGCCGTGCGTGTTGAACAACAGACGAGATAAAGGGACAACGGGCCGCGCCCCGAGCCGTGACGTCACTTTAATGCCGAGATTATTTCATGACAAACAATAATTAGGTACTTATCACAGAGCCACCTCTGAGTGAAATAACCGGCTAAAGCATTGTTTACACGTATTAAGTTGTTAAGTAATTTACTAAATTGTAACGTAAGTGACTTAAAGCGTGTAAACAATAAATTTAGTAACAAGTTACAAGTTAAAATTTAGTGTGTACCCACACGCAATAAATAAATTAGAAAATGAAAGTAAAGTGCCTTTAATATTGAAGACAGGAGGTTTTTCTCTATGGACATTAGATTTTTTTTATTTTTTTTAAATATTTTTTTAATAATTTAAATTAGTAGTAATGTTTGGATATTTTAATTAAGTCCTTGTAACTACCACCATGGAGACGAATAAACAAAACTTGAATTTAGAATTTCTCGGTGTTCCTTTATTGTAATAATACTGTGTAATTTATGAGGAATTGATTCTTATTATTTGTACCCTTACTATTTAAAAAAAATAATGTTGAATTTGTTTCGTAAGTCAGGCAAGCAATTATTGTTTAGTAAATATTAAAACATTTTTTTTTTATATAACTTATTTTAAAAAATCTCCACAATATATGTCATGTTAATATTAAATATATAATATTAACATGACATATCCTCTTCGTTCGAATATCTGTATTGCGGATAAAATAGTGGACCCAGATCTGATACATAGTTGCTTTTGTTTCATACTATTAATAAAATAGTTTGTTTAAGTATGCTTGTTCTGGTCGACCTGCCCAGTTAATGTTATCTTCACCTAATTTATACTTTAAGACCCATCATTGTTTTATCGATGAACAACAAAAGCCAGGGCACCGTAAGACGTCCGAAACGAACATCAATCGACTAGAGAGTTTGTTTTTCGATCAGTAATTATTAAGATGAATAATAAATTAGCAGTATCGTCTGCTTTATCTACCTTTTAATATGAAATGCCCCGTATTTTGTTTTCTCTAAGCTTACCTAAAGAAAATTATATGCCGAATCTCGCAATTAGGTAGCGGACCCCAGGCATCCTTCAGGATGCAAATGTACTGGGATAAACTAAAGAAAATTATATAAGGGCCTATTTATTGATTTTAATAATAAATGTATGTCATATTAACGGTTAAGGCCGTACACTGGAAAATGTAGCCCTCTTTGAAACTCTGTACTGACCACATTAGGAAGTTACAAGAACTGATTGCTAGATACAATGATTTGTGACTATATGATTGTGGTTCTGACAATAACCGAAACATGATTGCTTATACTTTGCTCGATAGAAATTAAATCCAAAGTGGCGTCTTGATTTTTTGATTTTCTCTCAGTGTAGTCAAACAACACGTTATCAAGCGACAAAACCTATTAAAAGTGATGCTCTTTTACTGACCTTAAACCTGACAAGATGAAAATGTTACCATAATGTTTTTAATTTTAAATAAAGGTGGTCCTCATTATATACAATTATACATTAAAATACATTCGCAGCGAAAAAATTGTGGAAGGTTATATTCTAATATTAGATTATTTTTCTTTTAGCTATTTAAAAAGAAATCTATCAAGTAAAGCTTTTGACTCCTAAAAACGTAGAAAAACCTAATATTATACGCATATCATTGGTCTATTATTGATTGCACAGTACAAGTAGGTATAATGCAGAGCGTCACGCAATGGCGCAATAATTAGAGGAAGACTACTACGTCACAATGGCAAGGAAAAGACAAACATCTAATAAACAGGCACTTGCTTGGTTTGCGATTTTACTACGTACTTGAAGGTAAACGTACAAAGTTCACAAATCATATTTTTATAAGAACTACAACAATAATGAACCGTGCTAATATTTTGCACACAGAAAAGTTACAACGCTTAAGCCAGTCAGCGAAGTTTGTATCTTCATCACCTGTGAACCTTCATTTCTTAGAATTTTTCCCTAAAATTTTATTTTCATGTGTTCTGAGTTACCTTATTGAGCACGTCACTGAGATGAAAAATGACCCACTTATGAGAAATGAAAATGCAATTTATCTTCTGCATGTATAGCGTAGCACCTGCGCTTTGGCGATTTTTAAGCACAAGTGAAACTCTAAAGTAAATTGGTAGATATGTACCAATCACTTTTCTTAGCTCACTTGCATTGTGTAGTTCTGTTGGAATTGTCGAAATGCAATAGTTGTCAATGAACTAGGAGCCTATAAATCTACATAACTGTTTCTGCGATGACCGTATACCTCCGAACACGTATAGTTGTTACGAATCACATGGCCTTTCGGTTAGGTATCTAGACTCATCTATACGTACTTGGTCATTGTGCCGTGAAGACAAAAACCACATTAGGTCAAGGTAAATTCGAAAGACAAAATCGTAAAAGCAGAATTTAGGATCATTCATGAGTATTTTTTACTGTCCGAAAAAGGCAATAGAAATGTTAGACCAGTCCGAAAAAAAGCTTCGACCATTACCACTTAAAGTGGCAACGTGAGTGCCATCGTTTCAATAAGCGAATGGCAGGGGCTATTTCGCTGAGTGTATTGGAATCCTCATTGAAGATTCAATGCTTTCGTCGCCGTTTCGTGGTACCTACCATATCATTAATATATCTACTTATAAGTGCTTTTTAGGGTTCCGTACCCAAAGGGTAAAACCTGTTTTACCCGGACGGGCAGCGGAGTCTTAGTAATAGGGTCCTGACTATATTACTAAGACTCTGCTGCCAGTGCTGCCCGTCCGTCTGTCCGTATGTCACCAGGCTGTATCACATGAACCCTTATAGTTAGACAGTTGAAATTTTCACAGATGATGTATTTCTGTTGCCGCTATAACAACAAAAACTAAAAAACAGAATAAAATAAATATTTAAGGGGGATCCCATACAACAGACATGATTTTATTGCCGTTTTTATATGTAATGGTACGGAACCCTTCGTGCGCGAGTCCGACTCGCACTTAGCCAGGGTTTTTTTTTTATTAAGAGGCTGACAAGACCTAATTTTGTTGAAATTGATGTTATTTAAGCAGTTTTTTTAAGAAAAACTATTTGTTCTAGCACATAAAAAAAAAAGTTAATATTCATCATACTTCAAAGACCGTGTACGGACTCGATACATAATCGGACGAAATCGGCTCGATAGAAAATAATTGCAAAGATTGGTCTTAAAATCATCATTAAACGGTTCTATATCTTTATTTTTATTAGATTAGATTAGATTAGATTCATTTATTTCTTATTGAAAATTAACATGTCATTTTACAAAATTAAAATTGCATGAATTCACAAAAAGATCGTCAGAGTGTATATAAATAATAAACAATAATAAAAATTAAAAAATAAATTAAAAAATTAATTACGTATGGCTGCAATTAAAAACATGAAGTCAACATATTCATACCTAAACCGCCAACGAGTTACATTTCACAAATAATCCACACTTTTTTTTATTTCAATATTATTATAGTATTTATCAATATTTGCTATTCTACGCGTAGAGCTTCCGTAAAGAGCGGGATGGTTAATTGGAAACTCACGCGAGTTAGAGCGGTACTTTTTTAGGTCTTGTCAGCCTCTTAATGGTACATTTCTGTGGAGTCTTTATTCATGAATATTCAATGTCAGAGTTCATTAGGTCAAGTAAGGTGGTGAGAGAGTGGGACGCCAGCCCGTTACATGAGCGTTGGAGCACAAAATAAAAAATATACAGAAGGTCCGTTCCCGCCGTTCTTGAAAATACATACCTAAACTTGCCCGACTCACAGGGTTGCTTCTGTATTGATTAGGTATAATAAAAATTCTTCAACATGACATTTAAATATGAACCAGCGTATCTTGGTAAAAAACCGGCCAAGTGCGAGTCGGACTTCGCACATTTAGGGTTCCGAATCAACCTCAAAAATATGATTTATCAATATATTAGTATTTGTTGTTAAAATATACGTAATATTGAACATTGTCACCAAATTTCTGGTTCATGGGCCAATGAGAAGTCTAAAAATTCTTCGGAACAAATTTTGTGACAGACGACGGACGGACAGACGGACGTCTGGGCGACACCAATGGGGTTCCGTTTTGACCCTTCGGGTACGGAACCCTAATAAATTGATGCGTGACCCGCTGCGAGTTGTGACTTGTGACCGGCGGCGATCGAGAGCGCCAACAAAGAATATAAGTACCTAATTAATTAGGTACCTACTTAACTAAACCATAGTACTTAAATACTGGCGTTTTTCCGGCGAACGATAATAGAATGTGTAATGGTTGATCGTCGTTATCAAAGCGGCTAGTTTAAAAAAATTACCTACCTACCTAGGTATTGTAACTACCAAAATGAGAGAAAACCGTTTTATTTACCTTTCAATATCGTTTGAAAATTTGAAGAAAGTGTAGGCACAGTTTTTTGTTGTATTTAAACAATAAAATACATTCCAACTGTAATAATATCGGTTATTCATATTGACGTACGTGAGACAAAGTACCTACGTAGCGGCGGCGACGTCAAGTGATCAACGCGCGCACAACTAGCACTCGCGACGCGACAGTGACAGTCGCGACTAAGCTCGTCCGAAATCAACCGAGAATGCCTGTAAATGTTACGTATGTGTGCGTGCGGCGAAAATGGCACTTTGTACTGAGCGGACTCTCTGCTCCGGCCCGCGCCGCCGCTATTTACTTTGTGGTTGGAGGGAGTACCCGTAGGCCTATCGTCGGAGGACCGGGGTAACCCACTATACGGAGAAGCCCAAGGCCTACTGATTTAATAACATTATTTATTGCATTTTGATTTTATGTAATTATTTTAATTCAATTCATTTCATTTATTTCCACTAATTATAGCTAATACGGACTATCTCGACGGAAAAGGTTCAAACGCACTCAATCACAATACTCAATATGCAGAGAAAATTAAAGCTTCTGTACCAGAATAGAAAAGTCGTGCGATTGTCGTCATGCGATTTCAGGGAAAACAATCTTGAAACCGGAAAATATGCAGCGTGTTATCTTTGAGATGTGATAAGCTACTGAAATAAATGAAATTTGTACAATATTATCCTGTGATGTCTCAGGGAAACGAAGAATTGTAGGCGAAAATGACCGTTAAAATTCTACTCTTAAAAATTACGGGGTATACATCGCGTAACTAACGCGTTATATAGGCCACGTGGCCCACGTTTGATTTTAGCAGCACGTAATTAGAAGGTTATAGTCATTTGACTTCAAAGCTCTCTGCTCAAAGCTCCCTGGAAACTGTAATAGGAGACGTCTGATTAGGAAATTACCTACCATAAAGTACTGTAGTTTTATACTTTACGCCACAAGGTATAGATTTTTCCACAGGTCGTAAAATTCTTATTTGTAAATACTTTGACAGAAAAACTTTTTTCACTTTATCTGTATTACAATTTTCTTCATAAGGCCTAATTTCTAACAGGATTTAGTTTTTGGAAACGTGGCATGACAGGTTATCGTGCATATTTTTAACAGTAAAAAGATTTAATGCAGCCTTATCAAAGAAGCGTTGAAAAAAATTACCTATTACAAATGACTTGACTCGCAAGGAAAGTTAGCCAGTGATAGCCTAGCCTACATGATTGAGATTACTTCAAAGGTCAACAAACTTTGTTTACATTTGTTTGAGGTAAGCTAAATTATTACCCACTGAAAACTCATATAATTATCTCGATTTCCAAGAGCGCAATTATAAAGAGACATCTCGTTATCAAAGTCTCTGGGTTTGTCTGAAAGTGGCCTAAAGTTTTCAATTTTGCTGTTTTCTCGACGTTTATTTGCTTGAAAGTTACTTGTTTGTCATAAACCTATAAACATTGGGTAGGTTCAGGGGTAGGGGAAATTGCGATTAATTTTTTTTTAAATCGAAACAATAGGAATGGAAATTCATACATCAACATTGTAATTGTAGCGAAATATTAACATTTAAAACCAAAACAAACAATAATAATACTACACATACTGCAGTGCGTCCCATGACACGGGCAGGGGCAACCTCCGCACCGTGGGTACATGACTGTACCTTGCATTTTTTTAAATTGTCAAAAACCCCTCTACGTGTTGGCTATGTGGTACTCGTTGGTACTCCGGTACCTCGGTAGCTCGGTAGGTGCTTAGGCTCCACGCACGCCTCCCAAAGGCCCGGGACATCATTGTCCCGTGAGCGGGAAAGACATACATACACATATTACGTAACAACACAATAAGCCATACCTTATTGTGTTACGTAGTATGTGTAGGTATGTTTCGGAGGAACTTTCGTTCGCGTACGTTCCAACTTGCTGCTAGCTTTTTCAAACAAACAGGATAAGATATTTAAAAAAATGGTCAGAGTTTTTATGCACGTGAAACCCTAGGATTCAAAAGATAAATAAATAAAGGACTTACAACTTATACAGGATCCTCAAGATGAGCGCTCGTTTCGCTTTTCTCTAAATTTTCTCTTTTTTTGCATGTTATATTGGCTACGAGGCTAGTGCTACGAAATCGTTGGGAGTAAAAGGGTTAAGCTAGGGGGATGGCTTAAGCTTAAGCCACACAGAGAGCGGGAGGGCGGTAGCGGCGCGTGAGCTGGCGGTAGCGGCGCGGGAGCGGGCGGTAGCGGGACGGGAGCGGGACGGGAGCGGGCGGTAGCGGCGCGGGAGCGGGCGGTAGCTCCCGCGCCGCTACCGCCTGCTCCCACGTGCCTCCCGCGCCTATTCCATGGCGAAACTATTGGCATTCCTTGTTTACTACGGAACCCTAAAATGGCTGCGTGAGCACAGAAATGACACATTTAAGGCCGGGTATTACCACTTTTGAGTTTGTAAAAACCATCTGAGACATAGAATATAGTGTGTTAAAATCTAAAAATAATATACGTGTTACATAAGGATCTTGTCTAGTCAAAATCGCAGTCAGTTACATGACCTGATGAATTTCACTCGATAGAAAAAAATCGCGAAGTTAACCCTTTTTGGAATGTATTTTCAATACTACGGCTATATTACTGATATTTAACATTTAATTTTTGTACTCAATTAAAGATCCTAAATAGTTATAGACAAATTCGCAGGGTTTGCTTTGAAAAAATGTTTGGCTTAATGGCTATAGCTAAATATTTACGAAACCAGGCGCAGAGCTTGCGTAGTGAGCGGGACGGTTAATTGTAAACTCACGCGTGTTAGAGCGGGACATTTGCGTTGGGGATACCTCCCCTTAAATTAAATAAGAGGGTTAACGAATAATGCCTTACATCAGCTTGATCGAAATTTGCCTGCGTAACCGTTTGTAAATAACTTAAATGGCAATTTTATACATAACTGTGTGGGAACAATGTTGGCCCTGCTGTTCGCTGAGCTCCACTGATTCAGTGTAATCCTAAACAAATATTTAGCTTATTTCACGAAAAGGTAGCCGACACGGAACATGATGCGAAACTGATATTTTGTGTTGCTATGGAGAAAATCAGGCATATTTAAGATTGTTATATATAATATCGTTAAGTTATTTCAAAATGATAGTACCTATCCTTTCAAGACGGAATAGAACGAAAGACTCTTTCAAAGTTTTCATGTAGTTAATATAGGAAGGAGGTACTTTGAAAAAAGTATAAAATTTAAAATCTCAATCATTTTGCTCTTGCTTAATATGTACAATATGTAACTAATAAGATGAACCAGAAGTTATGACCAATTTCAAGAGCGC
The DNA here is from genome assembly GCA_951800055.1 of Cenopis cana. NCBI lineage: Eukaryota > Metazoa > Arthropoda > Insecta > Lepidoptera > Tortricidae > Cenopis > Cenopis cana. The sequence goes on along the minus strand of OX637479.1, from coordinate 14,165,387 downwards.
GCTATTATTCTGATTTATATGCCAACAGGGGGGGGGGGTCTGTTTAAAAATGGCTTTCCATCAAATTTATGATGATTTCGCCAACCACGTGTGCAAAGACGATGTTCGGTAACTACGCCATGACATGACAATTCAAAGCACCAAAACCAAGGCATTGAGATAGCTGTCAGTTCATACCTATTAGGACAGTGCACGACGACAGCGCCAGGGACAGGTGGCCATTATGGACAATATTGTCATAGCTGTCAAGCGAGAAAGTAAGTAAATATTGTGAAAAAAATTAATGAAATCTTGTGTTATTTTTACTATATTAGACAATATTGGACGATGGTAGTCAGTAACATTATTGCCAATAACATTAAAATTGTTGTTTTCAGTTGTTGTTGTCAGGTTAGGTGACTTACTTTTTTTTCTGGCGGCAATTATCCACTTATTTCTTTGGTCTCGTTTCCACCACGGTCTTAAAAATTGGTAAAATTTACAGTCGCTATTCTGTGGTGTTTTTACAATTCACAATAACACATCTTACTAGGACCATATTAAATTTATCTCAAAAACGATTAGAAAATGTTTACTGCAATATGGATTTGACAGCTCAAGTCACCGACAAAATGTAAATTTTAGCCGTAGCGAGCGCTGTGATCGTTTAGGTTACCTGCTCCACGCGCTTTGCACCCTGCCAATAACTTTAACGTCATTATAAGACACTAGTTTTTGGCCGCGACTTCGTCCGCGTGGAACTCGTTCATCGCGAATACCGAGAGAATTTAATTGCTATTGTTTTATTATATTAGGCGCTTACCTAGCTATATAACGACCGCTTTAGTTTAGTTGGTAGTGACCCTGCCTACGAAGATGGAGGGGCCGGGTTCGAATCCCGGTCAGGGCATTTATTTGTGTGATGAGCACGAATATTTGTTCCTGCGTCTTGGATGTTTTCTATGTAGGTATTTCAGTATGTATAGTATATCGTCGTTTAGTACCCATAGTACAAGCTTTGCTTAGTTTGGGGCTAGGTTGATTTGTGTAAGATTGTCCACAAATATTTACAGCTCTTTGCTCTTCAAAATAGGTGGTCAAATAAACGCACTTTTTTTATTCGTGTATACGAATATTAGTAAGAGATTGTCTCAGAAAATCGTTTTATTAGGTACTTTGACCACTCTGTTTTAAGCTGTGATTTGACTGTAGAATAAATTTAACAATACATGGTGAAAATGCCCCTACATGTATTATTTAAATACGTGGCAAGTATTTAGTATCAATATTTTTTATGGAAAAACGCTCATTATCAAATTTATAGGATTATGATAATTCTAATATTTCTAATATACAAAAAAGAAAAAAAAAACAATGACTCCGTAGAGGCGTAGAGTTTCGAACACGGGTCCTTTCGCATGTATTCCCCCGTACTTATATACCGCGACACCATCAGAACATACTGACACAGCGTTAAATTGTCTACTACAAGAATCAGAAAAACACTGTTTGTATGTGCGAGTGATAGTTAGAAATTGCGTGAAAATTTTTCTGTCGACATTGGGGTGGTTTTTCTACAATTAAGTGTTCAGTGTTTGTTTTAATAGTTTAATATTTATTTCAAGAGTGCGAAAACCATACTTTCAAACAAATAAATATTTGCAAAAGTGGTGCCATCTAGCAGCATTTAAGCTTCATCATCATTTAACCACTGGCAGAGACCATTAGAATGATTCAAGTCATTTGCTACACAATGGCAGATTTATTACCATGACCGACTAGATGTAAAAAATATATAAATAAACTGTTTAATCTGACAAATTGACTCTGAAATATTGGTATAAATTAAACTCATTTTGAAGGATTTAGAACTCAACGTCATTATGCCAATTAGGCTCCAAAAAAATAAATAACAATCAAAACTGTATTCGGTACCTACTTTAAAGGTAGATTAATCACTCATCCAAGTGCTGACTGCTGCCCATGTTGCTTAACCTTACATACCGTACGTAAGGCGCGTACGTCATTCTAATGGTGTGTCTAACTCTGTAGTGTTATATATGATCTTAGTCTGTTCTGCTTCAGACGATATGGTGCATTATTGTTTGATATTCACGTAATATACGGCCTTTGAATTGTGAAGAACAGGTTATATTGGCTTATAAATAATTCATCTGATATTTGGCTCCCAATTTTTCAATAGCGGACAAGAGTTAAAATGAATGCCATCAAATCTAGCATCCAATGTTTGCTAACTGAAGTTGAAAAGGGAGATTCAAAATGAAACACAACAAGTCTGTTATTTTTTATACCTACGTTTAGCGATAACCGTTATTGTTATGAAACATGGTGAAGAGTATCTGAGTGGACGATCGTATTTTTCAAATAGTTTTAACTTCAATGGTTCTCAACAAGTTGGTTAAATAACACAACTCGATTTTGTTTTCTTATTTTATTACGTTTTTGCCTTTATGAATTATCTTCAGGATAGCGGAATCGCGCTATTTGTAATCTAACTTAACTTTAATCGAGCAAATAAATATTATGATTATGAAAACAGTATAAGTACAGATAACTAACCAATATTGGCTTGTCTACGATCGACGATCTTAGAACTTCTCCACTGAATGGATATTAGGGATTATTTTCAATATATATGGCAGCGTATAAAGTGGTTTCATTCCTTATCTATATCACACATAAATCACCTACCGCCACCGCCACCAATTCACGTTTGAATTACTAATAACATTGTAACTATTTTGATAAGATAACATTTAAATATAGTACATAAATTGTTAAGAAAGAAGCCGTGGGACCCACCTAGATATATTCAATTTATGAGTATGTTCCCAGTAGGCTTTCTGTTCGCACGATATCATATTACGATTATCTCTAAAGCATCGATATCTATATCATTATATAAATTTATGCATGTATGTACGGGCATATCAGATATCAGTCAAGCATGTACTTGAATTATGCTGTTTGATCTATGTTTATGCAATAAATCCACGCCGTATGGCAATTTTGTGGGATAAAATCGTTTAACACGTTCTGATACATACTGGCCTAAAGTAATAAGCACCATAATTGTTATTTGTATTGTTGCTATGTACGTAAATCGATGATTTTGTATGAAATCGTCTTGTCAGTAGCGTTTATCGAAAAAGTAGCATCTTTCTTTAGAGAACCACACATTTATTTATCTCGACTTTCACATTAAACATAGCTGGAAGAGATCCCTTATAGGGATAAGTTCACCTTTGTACTTCAATCTTTTGTGACATGTACGTGTTTTAACTTGTTATTGTGTGCAATAAAGTGCTTACATACTAATAAACGATAAACATAGACTAATAAATAGATATAATTAGAATCAAAGAAGATAACTCGGAGATGTAATCTTCTATCAATGAAGATGAAAGGAGTTGCGGACTAGTAAATACGTCAGTTACCCATTTTAATCCAGTAACCTTGTCGCCTGAAAGTACGGGGCAGTGTGCGTTAAATCCGGTAGTTCTGACTTTTTGCAGACTTGTTTATGATGTTGGCCCAATGAATAATCCAAGTTTGTGACCTCGAGCGGCCACCTCTATACGTGTAGGGGGAGGTAGGTACCCTAAAAAAATGTTTTTATATTTTTATTCTACCGTTTTGTCGGCGTCATTGATATGTAATACTCATGCCAAATTACAGCTTTCTAGTAACTATTACTGAGCAAAGCTGGCTACAGACGGACGGACGGACATGGCGAAACTATAAGGGTTCCTCGTTTACTACGGAACCCTCAAAATGAAAGAACAATCTAAGAGAAATACATTTTTATTAAAGATTAAAATATAGGATATATTTTATTACCTTCTGCGGTTAGATTCATAAGTGAATCACGATCGCCGGTCGGTTTCCTGTAGATATGAATAAGTTGAAGCAATGGTGACTATTATCGACTCTCTGTTATATACCGTGCTACATAAATTCATGAGTGTTCCGATACACTCTATAAAGCCAGAGTATCGATGTCAAACACTCTATAAACCCAGATTTATATGTCATAAGTTTTAATTCATAATTCATGTATTGCAACCATGGTACAATACAGGTGTTACATAATTATTTTTAGGTATATCTCATGGACCCTGATAGGGTAAAGCAAAACGACTTATTACTATAAAATTTGCAGCTACTTAAATTCAATTCACATTGAAATAATTTGCATAATATGTCACTTTCATTAAAATTATATAATTCAAAAAGATAAGTAATAAACATGTTCCTTGATTGATAAATAAATCTAAAATATAAATAATGGTCACAGATAATTAAAAGCATGTCGAACGGATTATTTTTGAAGTAATTATACTAGGTGGCTTTATCGTCAAAAAATTCGTCTAGCTAGTGTATAATAACTATTTTTGATTAGGAAATTCCTTAAACTTGTCTTAAACTTGTTTTCTTTTGCCTCTGATTCTCTTGAGTTAATTGGAATTGTTGACCAGAGATGAAAAAATATTTTGGCCTGGTAAGTATAGTATAAATTATTTAAAATGTCCGACATTTTATAAAAACTGTCATTGGACTTTGAATCTTCACGCTTGGACAGTAAAGTCGCTTTTTGAACGGCCTAATTTGATACAACTCGGACAGTTCAAATAATATTAAGTATACCTGGTACGTTCGAAAAATATATTTTGGCCGCAATACTCGTATTTAGTTGAAGGGAACGTAATACCCACTTTTTTTATTGACGCGCAACCCTAATTTGTTTAATTCGTTATATTTCTAACTAGTTATAACTAACAATACTGTATATAATAAAAAAAGAAAATTGCGGTTATGAATTATGTCCAGGTTTTGCTTTTTTTATTGGCCTATTAGAGTTTCGAAACATACTGTATTGTCACCACAGGTAGTGTAACTTTCTATGAATGCGTAGTTAAACCGTGTAACGTTCTATTAACAATATCTCACGTAAGTTTAAACATTAGTATTTCATCATCATCATCATCAGCCCACTTTCGTCCACTGCTGGACATAGGCCTCTCCCATGGCATGCCACTGAACTCGGTCTTGAGTTTTTTGTTTCCAACCGCTGCCAGCCACTTTGCGTATGTCATCGCTCCACCTAGCTGGAGGGCGTCCTACACTACGTTTGCCAAGCCGCGGTCTCCACTCCAGAACACGCCTACCCCAACGTTTGTCGGTTCTGCGACAGATGTGACCGGCCCACTGCCACTTTAGCTTACTAATCCTTTGGGCTAGTATTTACATATATTTAAAATAGCAATTCAGTTAAGTTATTAGCTATGTATATTATTTCTGTAATGCTGTTGATGTCCAAAATAAAACAAAAATAGCAAAGATAAGTTTGGCTGACTGATTTCCGAGTATTTCCTTTAGTTTTGTTTGTTGGTAATAGAAAAATAATTTAATGTCGCCGTGAAAATAATAAGAGTCTAAAGATATAGATTTTTGCATTTTGTGTAGTTTGCTGTTGTCCTTTTATTCATTTGAATTTAGATTACATACATGTAGGATTGCATGAAAAGGAACGTATGAATGACGTATTGTGAGTGAATGAGATAGCATGCAGACGGAGTGTACGAGTGTGAAAGAGACGAATGAATGACTTATGACTTTTTAGATATAAGGAACGGTGGAGGGATTTTTATTGGAGATTGAGATCGGAGCTTAAAACGAAAGACGTGTGTTGTTACAATTTTGCTATTTTATTTAAATATACAGTTTTTTTACATTTAAAGTGGTTTTCTACTATCGCCCCATCCCACATACAATACAGGAGTTTATATTCTACACTATGATTTGTACACAAATTCCACGCAAATACTACAAATAAAACCGGTTTAAAACGTGCCGAATGGGATTGAAATTCAAACTATTTTTGTAATCGGCGGCAAATTGTTGAATAATGCATCGATGCCGATAAGTGGTATTCATACTATACGTCACATTTTCATCACACAATAATATATTCGGGTATCGGGAAATCGGCCAAACGGGTTTCGAACACAACTGGTCCGAATGTGTGGGTGATATTCAAACATACCTTTTATTTTGATACCCAATTTTTTTAATAAAACGACATGAGGCAAATACCTGCGTTGTTATTGTATTACGTACGTACGTTTAATATTGTAAGATTAAAGACCGATTCGATGTTGATTATTCTTAGATTGAAGTGTAGTAGCATAAGACAGAATACTTAGAAATTTATTGTTTGCTTACAAGACATACTGTACATTGAGCGCAAAAAACATTAATTTTAATGTCAATGGTACTTTTAGCAATCGTATCCTACGATAAAAATGGAGATTCACCCACAACACATTTCAACCCAGTACCTATTGTTACATAGGTTGTCATTGCAGATTTGCAGATGAGCTCTAGGTTCGAATTTAAGTCAATTTTTTTATTAAAATCTACATTTCACTTTACCGAAACTAGAGCTTTAAATACTCGTGAAGAAAACGTGACCCTCAGCTGTAAGATAAGATATTAGGGGTACCTAGTTCCGACTAGGCATTCCGTACTAAACGATTTAGTATGGCGATTCTTAGTTCTATTGCGTAACCGCCAGAGGCGCTGTACTTTTGTCCATACTAAATCGTTTAATTTACTTTTTTGCGACAAATAATGGTACCTTAATGGCAATTACCTACTGTACAATATTATATAAAGTAATCATTCTATAAAATATCTGTTATTAGAAAAAATACCTATAACAGATTAGCCACAAAGTCAAGTGAATATTTACTTTTTTAAACAGGATAACCTATCCCGATATACAGCGTCATATCATAATGAATTGTTTCTAAGTCGACGATTAAAGAGTTCATGCGTATTAATCAATGCTAACACGATTATCGGCTTTATTAGATTACGTATAGGTAAGTATGTAAAAAAATATTTAGCAAATATCACATCGATTTAGAATATTTCATAGATACTCCTCTCATAATGTGTCATATTACTCTGAATTAAATTATCAGGATTATTTCTGTGTCGAATTTTACATACGTACTACCATGCATGCGTAATTACCAACGTTGCCCAAAATAAGAAAAATCATACAATATTATGACTTTTTTCTTTGAATATAACTTATCGAGATTTTGATGGTGACGATTATTTATTTATATGATTATAGAAATTCGCAAGAAATAGAATATTTTCATAGCATGTTTGTTTATTTGATCTGTCGGCACGTTTCTCATAGTCTCGTAATGTTTATAACGTAAATTTTACAGAGATACGTAATATCAACACTAATAGATTGCACCTTTGGTACTTTATTAAGTACTACATAATTATTTTATTATGTGCTAATGACGATAAAGAGTGAAGATTGCATGAGTCGCCTATTATGCGTTTGGTCGGAAATATACGTATATAATTATTCAAATATTAAAAAACAAAAAGATACTTGAAAACAAAGAAAGTACAAGAGTAAAACTACTATTAAATTAAAATAACTAAAGCTAAACTTAAACTGAGAAAAAATAAAATAATTTGGTTAATTATTATACCCACATTTAAACAAAACTTGGTTTACATGTATCAAACAAAAGAGAATCGAATTGTTATTTTTATTACCACTATATTACATATCTGTGTGGTATCGAGCGCTTCAAGGGACGATGCAGTATAGATGCAATATCAGTATTGTGATGCATAACCTAAACGTAGTTATTGTTTAGTGGGTAACTACCTTATTGTAACTAGCTATCTAGCTGATACCTATCTCACATGCTAAAACTACCTATCTGCAAATCAAATGAAGTTCTAGTTACGTTCATTGTAGTCTTTGGTTAGGTTCTCACGTAAATTAATGGGTTTGTAATGTCATGGACATGAAGTGTGCTTGCCTATTATTATAGACATTTTTCTCATGTTTTCTCATGACGAAGAGCGAAATCCACAACTGTACACTGTCTTTGTTGCCTACTGTCATGGTATCGTTACCGAACAACGTCTTTGAACACGTGGTTAGCGAAATCATCATAAATTTGATGGAAAGCCATTTTTTTTAAAGAAGTGAAGCATGTTAATATTATTTTAGGATAACTGTTAAAAAAGTGAGTCAAATAAAATAGTCCAAAGATGCAGACTAAAAAACTATTAAACTTGACTTTATTTATACACTATCAAATTAACAAATAGACTTCTCTATAGACTGTAGATCGGTACATTATGCGATAGATTAAGAATTCGTATCAGATCACATTTATTTACCTGGTCAGATGTTATGAACAGTTCGACCCTACTTTGTAATCAGTAATAACAGTCTTATGTTTACAATCGATTTCCATTCACTACTCCTAAGTTCACACTCAGCATCCAAGTCACGGTTTCGGTTTTGAGTCCATTCGTAATCCCTTTGACTTTAAATTGCTGTTGAGAGTTGAGACAGTTGGAAGATGCTCAGCGATTCGCTTTGGATCTTGAAGAGATTATCGTGGCCGTATATCCCCCTTAGTCTCTTACATAAAGATTATTTAGCGAAGGATGGAATTTTAAAACGCTCGAATGCTGTTTGAGCACTTTGAGCGGTGCGGATCAGTCTGCCACACTTATTGAATGGCTTTAAATTATACATTTTTATAGACAAAATACTAGTAACACTCGTTTACAAATAGTATTATTATCCTGCAAATATAGGGATCTACAAATCAACGCACTTATACATCGGCCCAGACAAGGATTTTATTAAACCTATCGTAGAACCTGTTGTATTTTTAATCTACATTACATATCTTCACATGGACGTTGGACCACACGGGACTTCAAGAAATTGTGTGATAAGCCAATAACTACCTTCTCGACTTTATTTAGTATATTAAGGGCAGGTCCTATATTTAATATGTATAATAACAATTACAACTATCTAAGTCAGTTGATGCGGTCAAGGTATGCGGTAATATTAATATAGAGACACATACGGATAATACAACTAAAAAAATTGGCTTGACTTTGATAAAGGTCGCAGCAGTAAATGTTCGGACGTTCTTTTTTTCAAAATACGTTTGTTTGATTCTGATTTATGGCTTTCCAATCTCTAGTCATCAGCTGAATTCCTGACCTGTAAACCCGTCCAAATTAATCCATGCATATAAATCTAACTTAATACCAATCCCTCGTAATCGTAAATATTGAATAGGCTCATATTAAGGAAAACTTATTCATAATACAAGTTGGTTTGTGGAAAAGGTAACTTTTATGGCATACCTGACAGCTAAATTTACTTAAGTCAAGTCGAAACAGGACTGGAGTTAAATTTATGAGAGTAAAGTTTCTTTAGGGAGTTAATTTAATGTGGATATCTGAAGCTTGGGATCTGGATTATTTCAATGGGAAGAATTTGTACGATGCCTGGCACATTTCAAGAGGGAAATACGGACAAAATTTACAATGTTTCTAGTGAGACACGTCGAAGATACTGATCGATTTACGAACTGGCGTGTAGCCGTCACACGTTACTATTTTCTATGCTTATCAATCAATGAATCTGTAAGTTGTTTTATTGGCAGAAAACATCTTGCCTTTGAGGGTTCCCATAAACTAGATAATAACACAACTCTGTCACGAATGGTTTTACTTTGAACTAAATATATTATAGCATTCACTTCCAGCATCTCACCAAAATCTTACATTACAATATTTTGCGCGTTAATAAAAATAACAAATTATCAGCTCACTCAGTCTAGATTGTCTAGAATACATTTCATTCAGTTTCATACTAAACAGTCTAATAATACTGTGCACTTAACGTATAATAGTAGTTTATGCAACTGGTACATAATGAGGGGCATTAAAACACGAGTGTGTTTTATGAAACGAGCCAAAGGCGAGTTTCATAATAAGGTCACACGAGTGTTTTAATGCCTAATTATGTACAGTTGCATACATTACTTTATCTACACACATATTATAACTACTCTAAGATGGGTTCAGAAACCGTAGTAAATAAATACAATAATTGTGTTAATACAACCTTTTTTGCACGGTTGCGGAAATATCGAAATCAGAACTGGCAACCGATACCTGAATGTTATTTTAAACAGTAAAGAGTCCCTATTCTGATGTGATCATGTCGTTCTAGCTCAAATTTCGTGCGATATATACTAAAAAAACATCGAGCTGACATTTCGCATCGACTGAATTTGAATTTTCAGTGATACCTATTCTAGGGACATGTCAACTTTGACATTTAAATTTTGACAGTTTTGTTTGACGTTTAATATTTTAATATCATATATAAGATTAAAATGAAAATTATATTACTGCTGTAGCCTTAGCCACAGATAAGAAAATTGCCATAAATTCATTGAATGTTGAAATGAGAGTCATTTTCTACGGTTTCCGAACGCATATTAGAGAATTTATGATATGTGTGTAGATTAAGGGTTATAAAATAAAATATTTAAACATACGACAGGTATAACAGAATTCAATGTTCATTATTTTTAATCGTGTATAATTAACAAATATTATTTTTAATAAGAGAATAACGGTTGACTCTCACTTGGAACATGTCGCAAATAGTGACTTTTCCAGGTGACCTTCCTTTTCCACAGTGAACCAAATAAATTCCTGGGGCAATAATAGGCACCAAGGCACTTTAAAATAACACCGAAGTTAGCTACAAACTTCATGTTGGTTTCTAGTTATGACGTATGCGCAGTCTTAAGAATAGACCACGCATTCTTAGACCACCCTAGCCTATCTGTATATTACCTATTTTGCCACATGAATTTGCGCCCCAAAAACGATTTTAGTGTATTCGATTATTTTCACCATTCATGTAACTTTTTTTAATTATGAATATGAATATACAGAGTTTCAGAAACAGAATAATATGAGTAAATCTGGCCTGGTTTAATTCATAGGGAATTTGTTCCTTCCTTGTAAAAAAAGTTAAAAAATCAAAAAGTAGCAACGTTTTGTGAATTAAATAATAATACTTTGTAATTGAAGAATATTAAATATTTAAATGTAAACTTTCATGAGTCATTTTTTTAAACAACGACGACTGCAAACAAGCTTACGGTCCGCCTGATGGTAAGCGGACACCGCAGCCTATAGACGCTCGCAACTCCAAAGGAGTCACGTGTGCAACAACAAGGAGACATGCTTAAAATTATGTACCTACTACTGAAAAGTAATAAACTCACTTACTAATAATAACTACGGAATACCCACGGGTACTTACTTAATAATAATAAATACGGAAGTTTTGAACTCTTCGGGAGTTCTTCAGCAGAGCGATGCCACCGCGAGAACACTACCACGCCACAAAGGGTTTTAAATATGTTGCCCACTAAGTTTAACCGTTTTGCAAATTTTGATGAACCTAGTTACCGTCATATATAAGTTACATTTATGGTTTTGAATTCGGCAGGAAAGTTTTTTTTTAAATCTTTATTTAAAGAGTTTAGTCACAATGACGATGTCACTCTATGGTGCAACTAACTAACTAATACAGATCTGGTTCTTAACACTATTGTACCCTAGAGGCTGGTAGTCATTTCCGTCTGCGTATGCCCGTAAGGATCAGGCCATACAGGGCTCTGGCTTCCCTCGACTGAGTCTCTGTTACAGACATCCAGCTGCTTAAGGTCGATGCCTTGAGACATCAGGAGTTCAGCACTCTTATCTTCGTTACGTACACATTCCACCATAATATGATATGCATCCTCTAATCTACCACATTCTGTGCATTCGGATACCTAGGTACGACGAGGATGACTTAATATGTAGGCACACAAGTATTTTTGCCATTTTTTAAAATTAATCTATTGCAGTTAATTTTATTTTATTTCCTGCTATTATATATATTGTATGCCGGTCCTTGAGTTACCGACGGTACTGGCTGAAAATCGGCACTGTAGGTGTCTAACACCTCAGCATAATGCTGAGCCAGTGTCCGTTTCACTGCCGCGGGGACACACGTGCTTTTGTGTATGTTTTTCTTCTTTTGTATTTTTGTAATATTGTGTCTTCTGTGGAAGTGAAGAAATGTTTCTATCTATCTATCTATCTATCATATACTGTGTTTATTATATTCGTTGATATTTTAGGCACCCAAATGTATTGGTCGGCTACACAATTTACTTCAAAGCGAGTCTCCACAATATTTCCAGTTTGGAAACGTCTACCAAGCGGCAGTGAGATGGTAAAAAGTCTGACAAAGTTGGAGTTAGAACAGCCGACAACTTGCGAGACTTGCAACTCTGATAGGAAACGAAAAAGGCAGTACGATTGTTTGAAACTGATACATTGTTAGTGCGATTTTCCTTTGAACGTACCTAAGTGTAAGTCTATGCACATTGTTTCGTAATCCGCTTCCGCGCGCCAGGTGTTTGAGAAACGAAAATGTCAGGGAAAAGTATTGTTTTAAGCTACTTCAAATGATATCTTATGTGGTGTCTTGTGCTTCGAATAACTTTGGAAGAAAACACTTATACTCACACAATATCAATAAATATTATTTGAGTTCTTGAAAACAAATATACTGTTTTCGTTATTCTATGTTTTGGTACGAATAGGTATATTAAAACCTTTTTGAGAATTCTAGGTCAGGTCATGTCTCTGATTTAATAAAAAAAATACACACGAATCAGTTTGTTCTATATATAGGTGTTCACTCTGCATTTAAGTCTAAAATCAAGAATTCACTATTTATTTATTTATTCAACCTTTATTGCACAAATGAAACCTTATCGTGCAAAAGGCGGACTTAATGCCATATGGTCTTCTTCACTGGGTATCTGCAATTCGCAAATGTTTTAGTTACAAACGTATAGTGTAGTTTTAGGTACATTAGTTATATAGACCGCATGTAAAATAAATGATACGTTATCAGAGAAGTTAAGAGTTGCGTACAATAGGTGTGTAATGCACGTACCGTATACGTATGTACCTAGTTAGCTACACCTAGTATGAAATGTTCCATCATATATTTAATATAATATTTTTAATGATTATCATGATAAATTGCTTACTTTCGGGCTTGCTGCTCTGACTTCATACCTCGTTTTTCTTAAGGCGATATATCGATTGAAAGAGACACCCTTTGTTTTTCGCTCACGACAAAACGGGATGCAACCCTTTCCGAGAATGGCTTTTTAGACAAATCTCGTTAAATATCTCACTGTGTGCAGGTTTATTAAATTTCCTCTTGTCAGTTCCTAGATGAGGTAAAATACCATCATATTAACTTGTTCGTGTCTTTTAAAAATGCGTTGTTTTAGCAGGCTGAGGAAAAAAAGGAAAATATAGACTCGACTTTGGATTTATTTTCTATCGAGAAAATTTTAAGCAATCATGTTTCGCTATTGTCAGTACCACAATCATATAGTCAATAATCATATATTTAAAAATCAGCCCCTACTGTTTGCTAGTCTGGGCAGGACAGCGTTTCAAAGTCTCCAAATATCTCAGTGTAGCGCCTTAACACGTTGCTAAATTTACTGAAACTATAGTGTTGTAGTCAGCATCAAATATAAAAAGCAAATGTTTATCACCGTAGGGTTAAACCACGCTGAATTATTTTTTTCTAGTATAGCTGTATAGTTGATATCATGGAAACTCAGAAACGGTGTTCTAATTAAATCATTGAAGTGCGAATAAGGTTGTCATTAAGTACGGACCTTATTTCATTACTCAGCAAATTTTCTAATTTTATTTAGTTATCGTTAAAATAATGATAAAACAATCTATTTCATTGCCATTTTATCAATATTGTCTCTTATCAATCCCCAATCGTCAAAGTTAAACAAAAATCAATTTCTCAATATTTGTTTGTTGTTTGAGCCAGTTTTAATCTGTGAAAATATTAAATTGGGATATAGGTCTACACGGTCGGTTTGCAACATGAGCGGTATACTTTTTACCCACGGCGATTATTGCTTGTCTACCTCTTATCGATTATTTTCATCAAGTACTTTCTAGACATGTCTGCCATTAATGAGTTAGGTACCGACTTCCCGCGTACATTAATAAAAAAACCATTGAAATACACTCACGAGCAAAAAAATGCATACACTTTGTATTGAACTTCTATAGAAAGTGTACCCGTTATTTTTGCTCTTGAGTGTAGTTATCGTGGAGGTGTATCATTATTATAGTATATTATTTTAACTAAAACCGGAAAGTTTAAGACTGACTAAGCCATTGTTTAGATTTTGCCTGCCTGATCGAATGAAAATTATCGTAAAAAATCAACCTCATTTCTAGTGTTTATATCAATCTCGGTATACCTACAAACGTAAAACGATACGAGTGCTTACATTGCTTAATACAGTTTCACTCACGCCATTAAATAGGTAGTAAGTTGCTGATAGTGCGATGAGTCTTGATTGAAGCATTTTCCACCCACATAATACAAAGATAACGAAGTACATAGGTATTACGTTTTAGTATGAACATAACCTAGTTATCATATGTAAGCCACTTATTAATTCTTTTGCGATTTACAAACAACATGACAATTGAATGTTGTTTACCAATACAACGTTGCATATACCTATATTAAACTGCAATTGGCATATGACATGCTGATTGACTCCAGTTAATATACTCAATACTCAGCTAATGGATGGTACGTTTAAACATCAGTTTTGCATACAAATAGCATAGTAATTAATTTATTAATATAGTTCCTAATGTGCGACTTACCGCCAAGGTCAACCCGATCCGTAAACAAAAAACCGGATTCAAGACCTCACATACAAATTTAATCACGCATGAATACTTATGGGTACACGCGGTAGCATCGATGCACAACAATTTCCTGTTTTACTTAAGAAGTAAACGTAACGTAACCGAAACACAACATACACACTTCTAATTACCAACACCGGCAAAGGAAGCTAAAAAATAACATTTTCAAGGTTGGTTGTAAACAACACACGTTACCTATAAACACTTGAACTTCACTGTTAAACCACCGCGCACTAATGGTGCGTTTCGGCGGTACCGATCGGTTTGGTGTTATTGCCGATTTAGGAAGGTAGGTGACATTTCGTGGGCATGTGCTGAGCGGAGCCGCCGGCTTGGCTGCGCGCTCGCTCGCGGCTAGCAGAGGACTGCTCGGCTGTTGGGTGCGACCGCTCGCGGACTCGCCGTCGGCGGCAAAGCATGAGCGGCAGCGGACGATCAAATCTATGAAACCATCTATCATCGCCGAGTTGTAAGCTAACCAATATCACTCTGACCTCGAATTATGCATAATTGTAACGAATCTTGGGATTCATGAATCATGATACACGTTGCACACTTTGCTTATATAGAGTAACGTTGTTTTGTCAATAAAATATTATCAATCAAACCTAACCTAGATAAAGCGCACGCGGTCAGTATGTCCGCGACTCCTAAAGGGTTTGATAGCCCTAACAGTCCTAAAACATGAAAACTAAAGTAGTCCGCCGTTGGAAAATGTTTTATTGTGCGTTTTGCAAATATTACCGGTTTGTGTTATGCCTAGAATTCTCTAAATCCACGACTCGGCAAAAAATTGTAACGTTGCATGAATGAGGTGGCGATGGAGCTCCGCTTTAAAGTCAACATAACTTCTACATAATATTATCACAGTATGAAAGTATATTTCTTGGTACATATATTAATACATTACTTACCAAGGGCGATAAAACAAAGAATGTCTCAGATCGCAGGTATTTTACGCCCGAGCCGAAGGCAAGGGCGATAAATATACGATCTGAGTCTTTCTTTATTATCGCCCGTGGTAAGTACAATATTTTATGTCACCCCCTGGCCAGGAAGTGGGTTTTTTCGCGCGTGGAGCGTGCGATAATGGCCACTTTATGGCCAGGTGTGACATAAAATATATTTTATGGGTTGGTATATTGATGGAGCAACGATGTAACTAATTGAATCGACGTGCATAGTTATTTCATTGGCGGGAGGTAATACTGATATTCTTTGCTTTCCGTAGGTAATTTATTTGTTACATACCTATTATTTTGTTCAAAATTGTTTTGTCCTCGTATCAATTTTATTTCTTGAGCTCCTTACCTATTTCTGCCTAATTAAGGTTGATAATCATCGCTAGAACAATTATTGTAAATTGCTTGAAAAAATTATGGTCATCAACGAGCTATTGAATACTTTAATTTAGGAAACGAATGTAATGTAAGGAAATGGCTAAATATTGATTAAAAATTAAAAGATGACATTTAGCATTAGTTGTGTCAGTCAGGAAAAAATGCGACAATGAAGAACAAACAAAACTTACTTATTAGGCAAAATCACGATTATGATTTATTATTTATTTATCATATGGCAATTCTTTCGAACCGTGAGATCAACTGGCAACCGTATTGAGTTGTCTTCTCGAAGATCTCACAACATAATAAATTACAACCTAGGTTTCCAGGGTGATGAAACGACTCTTAGGTACCCATGCGGGTGCATTTCACGACAGAAGCTGATGTGATAGAATATAAATAGCTAGAGGTAAGTTTAAGTTCAACTCTTCCGATCCTAATATAATTAAGAGCATGCCAATGTGTTTCGCCCAATACCCGTTTCTTACTCGCAGGAAAAGTGTGCAATGTGAAATGGAGCTGAGGCTCTATATCTATAGTATTATGATTAATACATAGACAAAAGATATCATCAATTGTTTATATGAACACACATACGTTCACATGAGGTGACTGATATATGACTCATAAATTCAATGATACCGCAAAAAAGATAATACCAAGACGGAGCGACTGGCCCCGCTAGCCTAACTAAAAAATATATCGTTAAATTGAAGATACGGATCGTGTCCGAAACACTACGCAGCGCTCCAAAAGACGCATAGGACTGAGATGGCGAGACGACCGGGACTGGATACATTGTCGCCAATTGTGAGGATGAAATCCTAAATAGGGACACCTGTACAACATGGGTAGACAGATGCCCTTGCCCAGCACACTTGGGACACATATTAGGCTATTAAACAAAACATAAAGATCGTTACACAATCGTTGTGGGTGTACAAAAGACAAAAGTATAAACCTGGTCAACCTAAAATAAAACGCGGTTTTTATTGCAGAGCGTTTAACTCGCCAGCCGTCTGATGTGAAACAGTGTGTGAAATCCACGAGCTCGTATTACCAGCGGTAATATCAAAGAATATGAATATTATGACGTACATGCAGAAGAGCCACTGAATAGGCTTAAAAGATTTACTTACACGTGACATATTACAGTTAGGCAGTATTTCGGTAATTCTCCAGATTTGCGTCTGCGGCTAAACTCCGGCAAACAATAGAAATATTCGCGAACATTGAGTTAGGATTAGATAGACCGCAGATATAAAATTTGACGCATTGATATTACCTATATATATTATCAATAATCCCTTAGTCTAATTTTCACATTCATTCGTTACTAGTCGTAGTGAAATTTGAGAAGAAAATAATATTTATTCATGTAAAAACATATTAATTTTGTTGCATGTTGTTTAAATTAATATTAATTAACATTAATGTTGCATCAACATCAATGTTTAAACTGTGTTTATATTTAGTAATGCATATCCGATTAGTTTATGAACTACGTGACTAATTACTCATCAAATCATATATTTGGCCCTTCATCGTCAATTATGTACGTTTATTAAAAATTAAAAAATCATTCGGTAAAGTGCGCAAACTTTGTTCTGAAATATGATACGCAACTCAGTGTAAAATCAGCTGTTTGCTGGTTAAATGTTACAGCCAGCAGAAAATAATAGATAAGAGTATGAAATATTCAAAATGATCTGCACACGCGCGTAGGCATCTCGTGAAGCTACAGTTGTGTTAAGATCATTTTGAGTAAATGAACACATTAGAACAAAGAACACGCCAAAGTAATATTTCTTAAATTACACAGGATGTGAGACAACGAAAGGCAAACATTTTAATGCGTAAAAGTATGCATAGGTTTGTTTTAACAAATAATAGCCTAATGGGTATGTAGTATAGTACCTGTTTATGTTATCTCTTTAATAGCTAAACCATTTATCAATGCGCTTATAAAATGTCCAGCTATACAGAATACATGGTACAGTCTTTATTGGTAAAAATACAATCCCATCAAAAACATTTCATGTAAAGAGATGCCAGTCTCGCAACACAGTTCTTCTACAACAAAAAAGTAATGATATGTAATGTTAAACCAAGTCGGTTATATTTTAGTCAATAGCACCGGAGGGGTGTCCACAGGACAAGATTTCCACCGACTTGCATCGGCATTACTTTATTTTTTTAATTAAATATACGTCGCTTGTGTGACGTGACTTGGCCATCGCACACAACGCTTTACTTATACATGTGTATCGCTCAAACTCGCTCAAGCTGCATTCATTTAATTAGGAATATTTTAATCAGCTGACGATTGTTCTTTTGCCATTATGTAGCCGTGCGATGGCCAAGCCATTTTATATATTTAAAAAAATAAAGTAATGCCGATGCAAGTCGGTGGAAATCTTGTTCTGTGGACACCCCTCCGGTGCTATTGACTAAAATATAACCGACTTGGTTTAACATTACATATCATTACTTTTTTGTTGTAGAAGAACTGTGTTGCGAGACTGGCATCTTTTTACATGAAATGTTTTTGATGGGATCTCATCTCTTTTTGTAGGCAGTCCTTCTTTTTTCTTTTCAGGTACGACTTCTTGTAACGAACATTCAAACTGCAAAAGTAACTTTGTAATCGCATGTATTTTGTATAGAATTACAAACTTACTTATGCAGTTTGCGTTTCTTATCAGGGTCACCAGGTACTCCAGATTGTATAGTTTTCCATTTATGTGGCCATTAAACCCTAACTCTGTACCAAATTTCAGCTCTCTGAGTTTATGGGAAGTACTAGTTCTATTCTTATGATTATGAGTGTGTGAGTTTCGAAAATGCGAAACTTTGCTTTCGCTTAACTTCGGAACTAAATGACCTACAGACTTGAAATTTTGGATTTTAAGTATGTGATTATAGCTTACTGGATGTCGAAAATTTCTGCGTTCTGGTCTTATCCAGAGGTTCTCAAATAGGGGCCTGAAAATGCGGCGAAATGGTTCCAGTAAAGGATGGTACGGCAGTGTTTGCTTCGCGCTCGACTTGGCGGGGGCACTGCCGTTCCCCCAGATTGGTCGCAGAGAGAGGGCATGACCCCCGTTCCGGGTCGTTCCTGATGCAAAGGTTGTCTATTGCGATCCAGCGCGGTAACGCGGCTGGCGTGATGGGCACTTTTGCACCCGGAATGACACGGGGCGGGCTATTTGACTGATTTTATTAATTCTATTTTTGTTGTTTGACGTGTAAACTTATTTTGTTTTATTGGTCATATCATTATTCATTAAATTTTATTTAATTATGGTAAAATTAATTACATTAGTTATAAACATTTCTAAGTCAATGATCTATAAAAATGATTTCTAAGTCGATAACGTGGATGATGATAACATGGTGTTGGTAATGGTGGCCTGCTGTATTTATTATCCGTAATCGGTGAACAATATTTTGTTTTTTGTTCATTAAATCCTGCATTAACTTTGCCTTACTAGTCTGCTCGAAATGCTGTACATTGGAATCGTTACTTATACGCTATATCCGATCTGGATGATCCACTAACACCGCACATAAATATTACGCTGCCTCTGACAGCTATTCGGTTTGTCACGAGTGCTGACGTCACAGGCCAACTCAACCTTTCACTCCCTGCTCCGTCCTTGATTTTCCGACCAAAATTAATCCGTAGTCCGAACCAGTCCGCACCCTATTGGTAATTAGGTCGCCTGAAACGAACAGATAAATAAAACTTTAAATAATTACTCCTGTCCATTATTTACGGACCTGTAAATAAGCCTCTTTATTTACAGGTCCGTAAATAATGGGCAGGATTCTGGCGGACGGTAATTACTCAATTAGGTAGTGTTAACTTTAGAAACGCGGTTTATCTCGACTTGTACAGCAAAATTAGTGTTTACAGCAAACTATTTAGAATTCGTGAAGGTTTTAAATCAAAGAATTTTAGGTTCGTGATTTTTTACTAACACCCCACTACACTAGATACCTACGTATCGCGCGCTGGGACTTCCATACTGATACGTAAGGTCTTGTGATCATATAGTATTGTTCTTCTTTTTTTAGGGTTCCGTACACGAAGGGTCCAAACGGAACCCTAACTGTAACTTTTAAAGGTTATAACTTATATTATTAGGTTACTTAAGTACCTAATGTCGTTTTAAATTATTTTATTATCTTTTCACAGCTGATAGTTTCTGGTAAGCTGTTCAGATCAATGGCTACCTACTCTTTTTTAGTGTTCTGTCACCATAATATTAATTGTTAACCTTCGGTACGTACAGTTTACCGGACGCCATTAACCCTAGTAATATACAGTACAGTCAACCAATTTGATTTCTGGGCCACTTCGTACCTTGTCATAGTGACATTGGTATGAGATTTCTAGCGGCTTTCAGATAGATTTTCACTGTGACAAGGTACGAAGTGGCCCAGAAATCAAATTGGTTGACCGTGCTATTGACTTTATAAACAAGCTATTCTTTTGTTTTAACCTGACTGTGGCTTTATAGGCCGGGCCCAAGAAAGCGATAGGAGTGCGCGGTTGGAGAGTGGCCTGGGGAAAATCCAGGGGGAACCTCCGAGACGACCTCGCGGGCGGTTTAAATACTGGAATACTCTAAGAGTTTGCGCTCCAGTGAGTTTGGTTGAGCGGCTTCAACCGAATCTGAGGTCTGAGTGGAATCGAGCTACTAGGAGTTTTGTCTCTAGTTCACTAAACCTAGCCAAGCTATTCTCATAGCTAGGATCTAGACTGCTATAGTTATTTATAGCAAGTATAGTACAAATATTGTATTTTCGACTCATATGCAGTATATTGGTCACACCAAATAGTAATAAAGGGGAATGTGAGTGCGCCTTGAGGAGCATAAAAAAGAAACAAAAACGTAGTGTATAAGTTAACATTGATTGTGAGTGCAGTATTATAAAAGTTAGTAGGTACTAGCTTTTTGTAAAACTGGCATTGTAGGTATCTATCCTTGGTTGAGCTAGGAGTCTTCTTTACTTTGAGCGACAAATACACTTTGTCTCACTAAATTTGTACAGATCGGTAACTGTACAAAGTGGCCGGCAAGTGAATATCAAGATTACAATATTGTTCTAGCCTCATTAGTCATTACTATTCTGAAACATATTTTGTCGAAGGATAATACTACACATGCCTACACAACATTTATATAGGGTTCCAAACAGTTTCATCTCTTTTACAACCCAATTCTATTTCATATTCGCCTAAATGCCATCAATACACACGCAAGTGCACGCGAAAGATAATGTTGAATGATTTAAATTTAACCTATTAAAATCATAAATATCTCCTCTACTTTTTTGCGTTATATGTCAATTATTGTAATTGATAGAAGTGAGGCATGTCTTCGTGGGTTAAACGTTACTTTGTATAAACCACACTACTTTGTTATACCTCATTTAAGGAGTTTCCATTGTATCATCTTGCGTGATCACTATTATTTTTTATGTTTTTTTTCATATTTATGTAGTAATATACAAATACATATTTTTAGCTTTATTCATGCAATCAATTATTTAATTTTTCCACAAGGGTTTACCGCGCCGTCACAATCGAACCGCTCATTCAAGTGTGCATCGTAATTAGTGGATGTAGGTACTTAGTGACGTCAAAATAAACGATAACAACCATTTCCTCTTAGCACTCGACGACTGCACGGAGTAATAACAAATAAACAGGATATAATTGTATGGTATAATATAAAACATAACGGTACGTCGTGACGTAGACACTGTAAACATGTGTATATCCCACTAAAGCAGAATCTCTATTTACAAAAGATCCATACTATATAATGCCTACTATATAATATAGCATACAATGTAATACAATGCGAAAGTGTGTCTGTCTGTCTATCTTTTCCCACTTCACGCTTAAACCGCTGGACCAATTAACATGACATTTGGTATGGAGATAGATTGAGTCCCGGGGAAGGACATAGGATACATTTTATCCCGGTAATCATCCGTTAATGGGGAGGAAGTTCGTATGAAAGAGCGATGACTAGGTAAGCGCCTGATATAAGTTAATAACAATTATTTAAATTCTATCGCGATGAACGAGATCCACGCGGACGAAGTCGCGGGCAATAACTTTATGGCCCATTATTATATTATTCACCTAAGCCATTTTTCTTCGATATTTGAGCCCCTTTCATTTTAAGTTTCCTACGTGTTCTTATGTCTTAAAGTAAATAGTTATATACATTTTTCACATTTTAACACAATTTATATTGTTCTTGACTATGAACTATAATTTGTCAAGTTTGCGTAGGTATATAATTTCAAATTGAAACTATTTTGACATTAATTTAGGATTGACTGTTATTGTAAAATATTCTCCTGCATATTATTCTTTTTTAACAGAAGAATCTAAAGGCAACAATTGTAAAAACCTGTGTTTTGTTAAAATATATTATTTATAACCTTTTCTTTTAAACCTACATCTCAAGACCAGAAATAACTTTTTACGGACAACCTAAATACTATAACTTAATAGGTCCTTAAACCGCCTTCTTGTTCTCCGGGTCCCGACCAATATCCATTAAATCTTCCAATTGCCTGGTTCCGAACTCATTATCAGTGTTCCTTTCTTGCTACTTCATTCAAAACTGTCTGATAAATAAAACAGGTTTGACAGCTGGCAATAATGCCGACAAATCTTATACACCATATTTTACTGTGCTGGAATTGACGGGGCCGAAAAATCGATGTAGCTAATAGGTCTCATGTCCGGGAAAGTTCGTTTTTCCTGCTTTTCCCTCATTTACTCGATTTTCCATGCATTATTTTTGAAACGAGATTGTGTTTTGAAGCTTTATTGTTGATTTTAGCAAAATCCTGGCTTACAAAAATTCAATATGTCCGCAAGGTATATTATTTTTGTATCTGCTGCTAAAACAAAGTATTCCTTATAAAAAATGGAAGTTGTATAATATACATAGTTTTAGTGTTACTGCATTAAAAATTTAATCAGCGAGAAAGATTGTTTATTGACTTTGACTTAGGTAGGTATTAGGTGTATTTACTATCCTGTTTTACTGCTGAGCAAAATCTACGACGTAATCGTCTGAGGCAAGGCGGAGCTGAAGTAGATTTTCCAATGGACCCTTTGCTGTTCGCTACAATTACTAGTTAAATCACCTAGTGGTTTACTTGGACAGTGACACTTCAATAGTGTTTTGTTTATACTGAAGATTGTGGACCGTATTGATATTATCATACTAACTAGCTATCAGCAAAGCTAATTTGATCAATGTCTGTCATGTGTTCTTTCCTATATCATAAGTTTAGTGTTTGGTGAATACATTATTTGTTCGGAATCGGAAAATCAGTGAATTGACGACCACTTTAGCCTAATTGGTAGTGACCCTGCCTACGAAGCTGGAGGTCCCGGGTTCGAATCCCGGTCAGGGCATGTATTTGTATGGTTAAGAAGAATATTTGTTTCTGGGTCTTGAATGTTTTCTGTGTATTTAAGTATCTATTTATCTATATAAGAATGTATATCGTCGCTTAGTACCCATAGTACAAGCTTTGCTTAGTTTGGGACTAGGTTGATTTGTGTAATAATCTTACACAAATCAACCTCCACAAACATTTTTGTTTTTTTTTATTTAATTACAGAGTCCAGTGTATCGAATGCCAGTCTCAATGAAAACAAATACTGCATGAGATCACAATATATTGCATGGACGAATTCATGAACTTAGTAAAGCGCGGTTTTTTTTGTATAATACGTAATCTCATTTGTGACAACTTTGTCCACAAATTTTAAATTATTCAGAAGAATTACTTTAACACTTAATATCTTTAGTCGACAGCAACAAGCAGAAGAGCGTTTCGATTCGTCAAAATTGTTAAGGATTCTCGTAATAGATAATATAAGTTGTCAGATTTTTAAACCCAACTTTAAATTGTAAGAGAATCATTACAAAACAATCGTATTTTTTTATATAAAACGACGGTGGCATACATGGGTAGGTACGGTCCACCTGATGGTACGTGGACATCGCAGCCTATAGAAGCTTAGCTAGGGTATGAAATACCTATAGTATACTATCGTCGTTTGCACATTTCAGTCAACTGAAAATATTTCGAATAGGAAAAGTGAAAACAAAACAAATACCTACTTATGTTTTAATATGGCAATGGGAAGAATTAAATGAGTAGAAATTAATTTGTATCAATCAATGATTAATTCATTATTAGCACCGCAATAATTACTTTATAAAATTTGTAAACTTGTCAAAAAGAAAGTGAAATATTCTTATCATAACAGTGTTGATATTGTTGTTCTCAAGCGAAGTGTAAAACTTCCGTTGTACTACAAATATTACATTTTATGAATATTTGTGCTAAGTAAATAAATAAGTCTATAATAACGAAAAATAGCAATTGGATTGATGATTTACGGTTCCTTCAACGTACGGGTACTGTTTATTCAAACTTCCCCTTTATCGGGATCTAGTTATTAGAAAATAATAACATTTGAAAATCAATCAATTCCGCACTAATTCATGATGAATTGTTCAACTCAAAATTACAAATAAAACAAACTTTGAGAAATCACGCCATATATGTATTTGTGCCATATATCGGTATTTAAATTCAAAGCTAAGAGGTACACTTACATTTTACAAAAGTCGTATCGTAAGCAGAATCAAACTGTACACAGTATTTAAGTGGTACCTATGAACATGCTTAAGATACTTGGTAGGTACTTATTATAAATTTTGTCACGCTGGTATTTATAAACGACACCCATATATTCATACGTCACGTATAATACTACGTCATACAATTTTCTGCTCGGAGAAGCGACACGTAGAAATCTGCAATCGCAGCATGGGCCATCTTGAACGTTCGTACAAATGGGGAATATTTGTCACGTCATATTAAGCACTTCCTTACGTTGGATCAAATGTTTGTGCCATATCGCGATTTTTGGTGTAAATGGACTGAATGTTTAAGCCACTGCTAACGCCAAGCCACTGAGATTGCAATTTGTTTGTAAATGAACCAATAAAAACGTTCACAGCTATTTCACTTTTGTGATCCTCCTTCCAATTTCCATATTTAGTTACTTAAATTAATGAAACGTTTGAATAACAACGCCAATCATCTTGTTAACATGAATTTTACTTACCAATGTTATTCGCAGTTTTATGTGCAACCTTCTTAGAACTTACCTGAAAAAAAGAGGTAAATTAGTACTGGCCGACGTGAGTTAATCATTCGTTTAGTTTAACATAAGCTCACTCATTAACTTCCGCCACCCGTCGATATCCCATAATGTCAAACTTTTCTTTGCATTGACGTAAGGTAAAATCAGTAAAACTTTTTATTCTCCTTATAATAACTGCACGACGTCTTCCAACTCTCTAAATAAATGCAATTTTTTTTTTAATTTCTAAAGACTATGTTAGATATCGAACCCGCTTACAAAATTTCACGAGAATCGGTTGAGAAACTCTGTAGTCCTCTACAAGGACAAACCATTGATTTTTTTATTTTTCTTTGTAATTACTCGACATCAATATTCTATGTAATTAAACAACCTGCTCACAATACTTCACGAGAATCGTTTGTGAAATGCGACTCTTAGAGGAGAACAAATCGAAATTCGGCCGGAGAAACACAACATCATTGAACAAAAAATTGTTCTATTAAAGCAAAAAGTGACTCGATAAAAAAATTCTATAGAGTTACCGAACCTGCTCACAAAATTTCACGAGAATCGGTTTAGAATTGCGACCCTTAGAGGAGAACAAATCGAAATTCGGCCGGAGAAACACAACATCATTGAACAAAAAATTGTTCTATTAAACCAAAAAGTGACTCGATAAAAAATTTCTATAGAGTTACCGAACCTGCTCACAAAATTTCACGAGAATCGGTTTAGAAATGCGATCTGTAGAGGAGAACATACCATTGACATTTTTTTTTAAATTAACAAATAATTAGTCTACTACAAAATTATTGTAGTCATAAAACCTGCTCACAAAATTTCACGAGAATCAGTTTAAAAATGCGACCTGTAGAGGACAAAACGGCCGCAGAAAAATACGAAATCATTGATAAAAAGTTTGATTTGATTAAATTTCCAAATATTGACTCGACAAAAAACGTTCTTTTAATTTTCATACCTGCTCACAAAATTTCACGAGAATTGGTTAAGAAATGCGACCTGTAGAGGAGAACAACCGGAAACCCGGACATTCGAAAGCATTTTTGTACAAGCTAAAACTGAGACCTTCGTTTCACTCGGTCAATAAAGCTTAAGAGGGTCAAAAGTCTGTAAGTACATGGAAAATATTCGAAAAAAGTTGGCTACTACTACTTAGGATCGATAACAGAACACGTTCCAACAGTTTTTAGATTTTTGTCAATTTGTCGCATCACGCGAAAATGGCTGAACGGAATTTGATGCTATTACTAATCAGTCGACTAAATCACCGAATCGAATAAAATTCTATGTTTCATTAGTGTTTGTTACGTTGAGATTTATTAATAGATGGGTTTTTTAACATCGGATTTGACTGATAAGTTTATGAGTGATAGCAGAAATAAATGGGAATGGGAATGGGTCGCTTAGTACCCATAGTACAAGCTTTGCTTAGTTTGGGACTAGGTTGATTTGTGTAAGATTGTCCACAAATATTTATTTATTTATTTATTTAAAACTGTTATTATTTTTATAAACCGTTGAGATCTGAGCTTACTCAGGAACTACGGTTTTTATATCTAACTACTACTACTAAGGTTTTTTTTATCTAATCAGACCTTAATTCCATTTTGTCACAGTCTCGAAACCCCGTTTAATATATAATTAATATATATCAAGCCATACCTATATTTCCAAAACATTTTTAACATTGTTATTCTACATATAATATCTGCTTATACTTCTCTGCTAAATGAGAGAGTTTTCGGAGACACCGACGGCCTGATAAAGCCAGAAAGGATTAATGTAGGAAGCAAAGGTTTTTTTCGATCGTTCACAGTCCCGCCTCACCCGGTACTGTGTGCATAAAATAAAATAACACTTTATTCTGTTGTTTCAAATGCCATAAAGCCAACTTCCTTCGTGACAAAAAATACCTACACAAAGATCCAGTTCACATAACAATATAATGTTATTGTTTTTTTTTTTAGCGGTATATAAGAAGAAACAATCATAATTTATCAAACACCAATAAAAAGGAATCAGAATAAATATAAATTGTAGTAATTGTAATAGATAATTAGTATTTTGACATGAACAAAATTATATATTTATTGTTATGTACTTATTGTCATTATTTCTTAAATTGTAACTTAATTTTTCCCATGAAAAATGTAGCATATGCTTGTATAGTCAGACTTTATTACAAGTAAATTGTAAATTGACATGTAAAAGTGCCCTTGTGGCCTATTTGCAGAATAAATGTTTGAATTTTTTTTTTTTGTATTTATAGAATCTTCACTACCTGTCGTGTTTTTACTTACTTAATGTATAATATCGGTATAAATCCCTTAATCTCGTTCAGTTCGGTAAAACGTATCAAAGTACACTTTAAAACTGTGGGCTAAGTATCGCTTGACAATGCCATGAATCCGTACCCTTACCATCAGTTTGCAATGTTTGCATTACCGTAATCGCTAGCGTCTGCGTAAACGATTTAGTATGCAGATTTTTAGTTCTATTACGTAACCGACAGAGGCGCTGTACTTTTGTCCATTTGCTGCGAATTATTCAGAAACGCTCGACTAAATTAGGGTCCGTTTAAGGCGACTTCCTGATTTGTCAGTGCGGAGGCGGTACGATATGAGAAAACTGTCAAATGTCAGTGTCAACTGTCAGTCAACGCAGTACTACTTTTTACTGCGCCCCTACATTTAAATGAGTGCTTCCCGACTGGCGCGGGATGCGCGGAAGCGGGACGATGCGAAGGCGGTACTGCTCCCCTTCTGCGCATGATATTACTACTGCGCTAATGTAATACTGACAGTATTCCGTCAAGCGGGAATTTTTGCGACGTCAGTAAGTTTACGTCAAAGAAGAAAATGTCGCATATCGATCCCGCCCCGCCAAGTCAGGAAGTCGCCTTAAACGTACTAAACCGCACCGCAGCCTCGCCCTTACGTCACATGGGTCGATACGACCAGCCTCCGGCTGCAACCCAAGCAGCGACAAATTCAACAACTTTTTATTACTTTTATGTAACAAGTTTCTTGTTCAGTTTTTTCTACACGCCTAATGTTGGCTTAATAAGTCGTCTTATATTTATTACGAGTTAAGTTAACCCGTGCCCCAGGGCCCCAGGGAATCTTTGCAGAAAATTTGTGTTGTGCGTCCGTTATACAATTTTAATCATCACATTAGGGCTTTCCGTTTCGTCCTTCAAATATATCAGATATATAATCCTCGTATATTTAAAAAAATCAACGGGCTTCTAATCTTACTTTCTAAGTTTTAGTTCCGGTCCTGCTGGGGTCTTCGTATGACCGTTTTTTGCAACTCCAGTCCTTAAGCCCCATTTACATTACATTGCAGCGTTGTATCGTTCTCGACCTACATCAGTAGCCCGCTGCCCCGCAATGTAATGAAAATTACAGCCAAGTTTACTCGCAACAGTATATACATCTCCGTTTACTTGTACTTAAGAGTAAAGGATGGCAATATCAACAGAGTAAGCAAGGAATTTACACATAGTTCCATGATGCCTGAGACCGCGAGAATTGCAACGAAATTTTCAAGATTTTTAGCTCTTAGCAACAGTCTTTATATTTCCAACTCTCCTCTACATTCAAAGTAATAGTTTACCCCTTTTCAGGCAGAGGCCAGACCACCATATACCACACACCGTCCACATACCCACCACCACACCACACCACATACCGTCTGTCAAACATAGTTTAAAATGTTCCCCGCTGATGAGCAAGATCGCACGAGCTCCCAAAAATCCTGTCATAATGCGTGTTTGATACTGTCGAGGTATATGTCACGTCCAATAATATTGCCAAAACGTTCTAGTATACTCGCCGTCTGCCATGTAACTTTTATTAGCTGTCAAACTCTGTAATGATCTCGAGTAAAATACCAGTAACTCACTCCGAAGTGCTCACAGGTATTCTTTAACGTTCTCCTGAATTGGGTTATAAAGATTTATGAGAAAGGGTCTTCTTAAATGAAAATGACAATTTATAGAAGTCAAGTTTAACATACTGAAAGCCTTGGGCTGTTTTATTAGCATTACAAGACAAATACTGAAAATATAAATGAAAATCATCGAAAATTACACACGAATTTTTTGAAATACAATGAATAAATTGTCGATATTCACACGGTTCAAGTTAAATAGAACATCTGTTGAATTATTCACATTTAGTAACTGGATAATGCTAAGACTACGCCAGAACAGTATTGTTTAATGACCATCTATTACAATAACCGTCTTATAAGTTATTAAACTGTAAAAGCCCGCCCTGTACCAAAACATCTATTATTTTTCAGATCGATATCATAACAATATGCAATCATCAATGACATCGTAAAGGCGTACCCATCACGATGGCCTTTGTCGCTATAACAATGAAATTAGACATTGAAATGGAGACTTTATAAATATTGTGTGCTTGGGTTACAAAGTTGGTTTGATATTTGGAGGGCAAGGAATCCAAGTTATCCAATATCCATCTATATTTACTATAAATTCGAAAATCATCACTCAAAAAGGTAGGTAGGGAGTGGAAACTTACGCGGACGAACACAGGCAAAAGCTACTTTACATATAATTTTTTAATGTCTACAAGCGACACATTTAGAATTGTTAATTGTGTTGTTGAATATAAGATAAAGGTCCAAATACCTGGGTGGTGCTAAAAGTGCAACGAAAACTGGCATCCGTACTGTCTTCTCGAAGATCTCACAGCTCTAAATATTTGCCATACGATAAATAAATAAACCACCGGACTACGCAGTGTTGGAAGGCCCCCCACGAGGTGGGCTGATGACCTGGTTAAGGTCGCGGGGATCCGTTGGATGCGGGCAGCCCATGACCGACCGTTGTGGTGCTCTCTGGGGGAGGCCTATGTCCAGCAGTGGACGACGTTCGGCTGATTATGATGATGATGATGAATTAAATAAAAGTTATCAACCATTTTGTTAACTACACATGTGTTGTGTTTCTGGGGGAGAATAAGGTTGCCAAAGCTCCCGAGGATGGACTGATTTGAGAGCGAGGGACTTAAATTTGTCCCAATTTATAAAGGCTCGGCAACGCGCACATAATTCATTTTGAGTTGTGGGCGTCTATAGGCTGCGGTATCCGCTTGCCATCAGGTAGACCGTACGCTCGTTTTCCACCGTCATTGTATAAAAAAAAACACCTTAGTTGACTTAAATACTTGCTCTGTCTAAACTTTTTGATGGCTCATCAAGTAATCACATTATCTCGTGGTTTTTGCTCGAGCTTATTGAGACCAAGGAAAAAGTTCCATTCACGATCTACCTACATTTTTTAAATTAAAAGGAATGTAAGTGAACCTCAAAAGGTTCAAACATAACCCCTGGGTAATAATACAAATGAAGACATTTTTATTCACTTTGCTTCGTGTTTGGTGTCTTTTAGAAGATTTGTTTACTTATTTTGGAAAGAAAAAGTGACATCAGAAATATATTTAGCTCATAAATTATTAATTTGACCTAGCTTGCAACAAAGAATATTAATTTTGAGTTTGAATTAGGTATTAATTGTTTTAAGAATGTATTGTAGGTAGGTACTAGATATTGCGCAAAATGGACAAACTAATTTAGACGTAATTCTGTGCTTTACTGATTAAATTGTACCAATCAAATTAAATATTTATTCGTGTTTCTGCAATAATCTCAAGTAAAATTACACTGAATCAATGAATAAGGACCAAACTTCGGGTTTAGTTTTGTTTCCAACAAACAAATAAGCCATAAAATGGATGTGATGGTAAGAAGTCTCTCAAATTGAATCACTAATCTCTAAATTAACCGTATCGCGCTCCTCAAGAACGGAATCCAATGTCAAAAGTTTTCGAACGATACTTGCAACAACTCTTAGAGACTTAGATCATGGAGACTAAGAGACTGATTGCATCTTACGCCATCAGTCTTTCTACTACGAATAGTTTATTCGTTTATTTTTATTTGTATATTTTTTCATCTCATGAAACTGGGGACTCCTAATATATTCCCTGCCTTAACTTTGTTTACAAACAGCTATAGAATCTCTCAGCGTAGTAACCACCTAAATGTAACCACCATTTCGACAAGTTTGAAAGAAGAAAGTGGATATTCTTTTACAACTTTTCTCGATTCACACACATTTAGATCCAAATCCAAATAATTTGATTTTATTGTATTGTACACAATACTCGTATTGAAGTGATTGCATATGTAAAACATATCTAGACTAAGTTAGACTAAGAAACCCTTTGTAATCTTGTATGCCGTAAGATAGAACATATTAGCTAAACATTTTTATGTCACACCTGGCCATAAAGCGGCAATTACCGCACGCTCCGCGCGCGGGAAATCCCACTTCCTGGCCAGGGGGTGACATAAAATTTTGTACTTAACACGGGCGGTAATAAAGAAAGCCTCAGATCGCATATTTATCACCCTTTCCTTCGGCTCGGGCGTCAAATACCTGCGATCTGAGACATTCTTTGTTTTACCGCCCTTGTTAAGTAATGTACTATTAATCCCAACATCCTGTTTACCTATGTTTCAAAATAAAACATTCTGATTATAATACTTATTAATAGGAAATTTCATGAGTTAGTGGCGAAACAAATCAATTTATTATACCTACATACTAATATTATAATGCGAAAGTGCGTCTGTCTATCTGTCTGTTAACTCTTCACGCTTAAACAGCGGAAACGATAGCAGTTAAAATGAAGCGCGATGAACGAGTTCTATGCGGACGAAGTCGTGGGTCAAAGCTAGTACTGTATAACAATTAAAGGGTATTTCTACATAACGATGTCATCAGTAATTTTACTAATTTTTCGTCTGTTTTGCTCTCTCCATACAAATTTGGTGCAGGATTTTCTTCGTTTGTGTTTGCATTAAAGTTATGTTATGATTTTTGGTCAGTATGCTTATTTTTCTGTTAGCTATTTCGTGATGTAATTTTTTTCATTTATATTATTTTTAAATTTTTCATTTTTTTGAAATATTTGAAAATTTCCACGTCACTGTCTTGGCATGTCTAATATTTACATCCAAAAAAAATATTAGATTCGTTAGTGCCAAAACCTACGAATAAAACGTGCACAGAGTTTGTATGAAGAATGCCTTGCCCACCCCTGCGCCTTAAACCAGCTTACCCCAATTTCATTCCCCTAGAGAGTGACGACCTGTCTCCATTAAATATATAGTAGGTATCAGCCGGTAAATAATGTATCACTAGTTCTCCAATATAAATAAATACCACGCACGTCCCACGTCTCTGATGTAGCTATCCTTAAAAGTAAGAGGCAATTTATTTATGTAAAAGATTCTTTCGTATTACTCCTCCTCATAGGATAATAATATCGTTTCAGCGATAGCGCGCTAAAATGAGAGAACCAGTTGCTTGACTCAATTTTCTTGATATTTCTCGTAGCAGCTTATCCTCCTAGCGTTATTCCAGTACAGTTGCATCCTGAAGGATGCCTGGGGTTCGCCACCCAATCCCATGATTTGGCGTAGGCACTAGTTTTTACGGAAGTACTTTTAACCCCCGACGCAAAAAGAGGGGTGTTATAAGTTTAACGTGTCTGTCGGTGTATCTGTCTGTGGCATCGTAGCGCCCAAACGGATGAACCGAATTTCGTTTAGTTTTTTTTTGTGTCATAGATAAAATTTTATCCCGAGTGTTCTTAGCCATGTTTGAAGATCATCAGCTCTTTTCTAGTTGATGAGGGGATCTGACTAACTTCCTTATGTCCGATCGATTCGAAATTTGGTACCGTGTTACTTCAATGATATTGAAACTATATGGTAAGGCAACCATGACCTGATCAGCCGTTTGAAGATCATCAGCTCTTTTCTAGTTGATGAGGGGATCTGACTAACTTCCTTATGTCCGATCGATTCGAAAATTGGTACCGTGTTACTTCAATGATATTGAAAGTATATGGTAAGGCAACCATGACCTGATCAGCCGTTTGAAGATCATCAGCTCTTTTCTAGTTGATGAGGGGATCTGACTAACTTCCTTATGTCCGAATGCGCTTAGCTTATGCACTTAGCGGTCCCCCAACGCGACGACGCTTGGAAAATAAAAATATTTGAACTTACATAATATATGTGACGATAATAATTATAATTTTTTAGTTTTTAGAGTTAATTTTTTTACTGGGGGTTTTTTAATTTTTTAATTTTTGAAATAGGTTCATATGCGTACAATTGAATTTTCTGTGCCATTTCTAGCAAATATAGATTGACAGGTGGACATACGTTACACTGCCCATAGCAATCTTACGAGACTCTAACCCGAAATCACACAGAGGGAAACGCTCATCAACGTTAGAATAAGTTTCTGTCAAAAAATCTTTGGTATTTTTAGACCTTTCCAATGCGTCCAGATATACCTACGACGAGTTTGTTTTGTATTTTTTCCTAGATATATATTTGTGAATAAAAATACATACTAAATTTTAGAGTCAAAATAAAAGTTTCAATATTAGTAGAGATTATTACACGCATTTACCGCAGCAATATTTATAGAGATTATTTTATTACACTCATTTACCGCAGAACGTGACTGATAAAAACCTTGTAAGTAATTATTTCTGATGATAAAAAAAACAAGGTAAAAGCAGTTTACAAGTTGCCGCCTCATGTCTTCTTCATCAGATTATTGCGGTGGTGTTATGATATTGCATTCTCACTAAATTTAAATAAGTAATTTTGCCAATTTCAGCACAATCGGTGAAGGATAACTTACATTTAGCTGCAAGGTTTGCCCCATACATACATATTGTGACTAATAGGAGTTAAACAGAATTATAAGATGTTATTATGAAAAGTAAAAGTACTGTGGTATTCTGTAACTACAATAGGTTAACCCTGTAAATAACGTCCCATCCTATCGGAATAAACCAGCCATTTTGATGATCCATTCGCATAAATGGAGGCGCAAAATAAAATAACGAGGTCGTTATAGTTACAAAAATAAATATATTCATTTTTCTCCATATTTGAAGGTGTTTTAGGCAATAAAATCAATCTTCTAATATATATAAGGAAATAAATCTTGTGATTTACGGCCGCACTGCTGAATTTTTTTTTTTTTACTTACTGTAGTTTTATAGGCCGAGACCAATAAAGCGATAGGAGTACTTGGGGAAAATCCACGGGAAAACCTCTGACACGACCACGTGGGCGGTTTAAACACTGGAATACTCTAAGATTTTGCGCTCCAATGAGAATGGTTGAGCGGCTTCAACCGAATCTGAGGTGTCAGACTGTCAGTGGAATGGAGTTAAATTCATCTACCTTATTCTCTGCCATATGGATGTTCTGTGACAGTAATAAAATGTCGTCGTCATTGGTATCGGCTTGGAAGACACGCCAATTTTGTTAAGAGGGCGTAGATGGCATTGCAAAAGTCCCGCTCTAACAAGCGTGAGTTTTCAATTAACCATCCCGCTCTCTACGGAAGCTCAGCGCGTGTTTTTCGTAAATATTGATGCTTATTCTAAACGTGTACATTTATAAGGATAATCTTCTTTATCAGGTTTGAGAACTTATTATTTTGCAACTATTAAACCAAAAATCATTGTTAAAGATGGGAGGGTTTTAAAGATCCAACCACAAACATCGAAAAAAGGGTTATGTTTGAAAAATAAAAGCATCGAGAATTTTTTTGCAAATCTGGGGGCACGGCAGTGCCCCCGCTAACACTACTTACACGCGCACGGCATTACTTTATTTTTTTTAAATATATAGAATGACTTGGCCATCGCAAACAACGATTGACTCATACATGTGTATTGCTCAAACTCGCTCAAGCTGCATGGCATTAGGGCTAAGCGCTATGTTTAATTAGGAATATTTTAATCAGCTGACGATTATTCTTTACGTGCGATCGATGGCCAAGCCATTTTATATATTTAAAAACATAAAGTAATGCCGATGCAAGTCGGTGGAAATCTTGTTCTGTGGACACCCCTCCGGTACTATTGACTAAAATATAACCGACTTGGTTACCATTACATATCATTACTTTTTTTTTGTAGAAGAACTGTGTTGCGAGACTTGGATCTTTTTACATTAATGTTTTTTATGGGATTGTGTTTTCAGTTTTAACAGACTGGAGGAAAATAGTTCAAGATTAATATACTGAAAGAACGGATATTTATCACTATAGATGTTGAGATCTAGGTCGATAAACATTTGCAAAAGTGCATATGTGGGCTCTTGAGTAGTTGGAATGAGGCATCGATTGGTTTTCCATATTCGAACGTTCAAAATTCAAATGCCCGAATGCTCGGCATAGACAATCTTAATTTTTGTGTGCCGTCCGTCGCCAAAATAACGAGTTCGTGTATTATGTAAACTCTAAAAAAATACCTTTATGTAATACGAACTTTAACGCCTAATATGGATTTAGGTACCTACTAATTCAACGCACTTATTTTGAGCTTGACGCAGATTATACAAAAAAAAACCGGACAAGTGCGAGTCGGACTCGCCCACCGAGGGTTCCGTACAATTTAATCATCATCATCATCATATACACCTATATAGGTCCCACTGCTGGGCACAGGCCTCCTCTCATAGATGAGACTTAATATATTTGTGAATAACTACGTACACATATAATACGTCTTACAATTATGACTTATGACCGCGCATACCGTTGCCCAACCTCGATGATTTTATTACGTACTTTAAAAAAAGACATTTTTTAATACATACAATACAATACTATATTTTACAAATGTATTCATTTCAGATTTTCCCCTCTACTTGTAGTATAAGACATTTTTTTCAAATTTAATTGGCAGTTCTAGGTCAACGGAAAGTAGTACCCTATATTTGAATTGAAACATTTATTTCGAGTAACATGGGACTCATACATAAATTCTTGTTAGTAAAATTATATAATTAAAATTATATAATTAATAATTATATATGCTTCTCCTGAGAGTGTATCTCTTCTTACGTTAACTGAAAAGTTAGATTTTTTTTTCACAGCTTCGACGAACTGTAGACTTACAGAGTACGTAAATGGTTTTAATTTCAACTCGATACCTCCACGCATTCCCGAGATAAACGGTATTGACCGACAGACCAGACAGACAGACGGACCTGTCAAATGATTCTATAAGGGTCCCGTTTTTAAAAAACATTAAACAAGTAAAGCAAATTAGCAACGCAGATTTTGTTAGCAGAATACTCGAATCCAATCGTAATAAAGCCACATCTCGTGACGTTGACTCACACGTTGCATGTATTATTTTTCCAGCCCTCACTGACTTTAACGCCGGCTTAAAACAAACGAGACGCGACAGCCGACACAGGCCAGTAACAACTTAGTGACAAGGAGATGTGAAGTCCCTTAACTTCATTGAAAAACAGTCTATAATCGCTTGGCGTACATTTTTGTTAAGTTAGCAGCTCTGTAAAAGCAGTTTCAAGTGATTATTTGTCAAGCCTGGAAGACACGTTTTATAATTGTCAGCCATTACGTTTTGTGGGTTTCAATTTATTCTATAGCACGTCGTTTGCATGTTCAAATGTTAACTGGAACAAGTCGTTTTAGTTTCAACATAATTATGTACAATTAAGCAGGCAACGGTCTAGTTCCATGTCTATCATTTGTCGATTGTTGACAAGATGCTTAGGAAAAAACTTAACAGCTGTGCTATTGTCTCGGCAATTGTAACAATTATTAGTAACGTAATATTCTATTTATAACTACGTTTTATAAGTACCAGGTTTTTCTATGAGCCTCAAGAAGATCCCGAGTTTACCTAAATAATGTATTCTTAATATATAAACAAACATAGCGCTTCAGTATTTTGCAAAAACAATTAGATTTTCTTATACAACGACCTGCCTGATGGTAAGCAGATACTCGGAGGTGTTCTAATGGCCTGAACACTTTTAATATTTAAATACCCGCTTGCTTGACAACACTTAAGTACACTTAGAGTTTAGACCTAGTTTTCCTGACTGGCTGGCAGGACCAAGCTATCTGGTAAGGGTGTATCTTCCAATTAAGCCATTTAAAATTAGATAGCATGTATATGGCCCCTCCTTCCATAAAGCAACTGCAATATTTTTAAGATAAGTAGACGGATTCATAAAATGTATAAGTATTCGTAAAACAGAACACCTCGCAAGCTGAAAGCGTCCATATGCTGCGGCTGCGGTGACGCATGCGGCCCGCCTCATCAGGAGTGTACGCCATGGAGTCATAGTCATGTCAGAGGGTGCCCAGTAGTGGGGTGTATATGGGCTGATGATGATGGTGATTATCTTGATAGTTCAGGGTGATGAAACATATAGCCATAAACAGGAATTGGAATATATTAAACTTCAAAGTAGCTGTGTAGGTACATGACAAGAAATTAATGTCAACAATAAATCTTCTGAGCTAATCTAACAGTAGTAGTTCCAGGCGGCAACAAATCAAATTGGTTGACTGTTATTGGTGCAGGCACACGTATTTGAGGCACAAATGTGGTATATTAATATTATTCAAACAATTTCAGGCTTAACATTTTGTTTGACGTGACAATTAATTTTACCTATAATATGTAGCACAAACTAGAGAATAGGAAATATGCATGCGGAATGAATAGTATATAGATAGTAAATCCTCTAACTATCACGGAAAAAAGTAAATTATTAATATGTTAAATATCTTTAAAAGTTTAGACAATTTCGGAAAATTATTTAAAAAAAATTGACTAAAAGTATTTTAAATACCACCATCAGGATCCAAAAGTGAAAGTAAACAAAAAATTGTATAACAACTATGTACGCAGTATTTGACGACTAAAACAGCAAATTACTCGTTTTTCTAAACAACTGTAGGTATAAGGTGTAGTACGGGGCACATAGTATATCGTAATTATTTAGCACAACTTTCCTAGGTAGGTATATTTTATAATATCTGATTTCCTCTCGACCAGTTTAAGTTGTTCACTCTGCATAGTGTAAAGTTTCACGGCTGCTACCACGAGGGCTACAAAACTGAAACCGTACTTTTTAGATTCTCCTTCAATATAAACTTTCCTCAACTTTCCCAGCTTCTTACCACCTCACTTTTTCCGTTGATATAGAAGTTTGCACATTGTTTTTGCACTTTTTCTAAAAAACGTGGTAGAAGTATACCTAGGTAATGAACTGGCAAGCAGTTTGAACTGTATTTCCTTAATTTAGCGAATATTTTAACCCGAAGTGAAAACTACCTTAGCATTTTTTCTCTCGAGCGTTATAGTAAGAATTAGTGTAGGAAAAATACCTACTGAAAAAAACCCGGCCAAATGCGTGTTGGGGCACGCGCAATGTAGGGTTTCGTGGTGGTCCGCCCGTTAAATTACTCGGACTTAGGTGCTCGCAAACTTATAATTTACTGTGTGTTCGACACAACTAAAAACATTATGTAATCAATGGAAATTGTGCGAAAGATTGCTTTTTTATGTATATTTGCTAAGTATGGCTATTATTTGTTAATTGGTAATGTCTACTTAGTTATTATACCTACATTTCCTCTTAAATTCATTATAAAAAAAAAAAATCACATACCCTTTTGCCACTGTTGAGCTGGTAATGCAGTAAAAAAATGTTGAACAGTACAATATAGGTACAAAATACAACACAAAAGCTATACAACAACAGCTAAATAAATTAGCACCATTTGTCTGTCTTAGCAAAGATTTGTGAGGTAACTTATTTTTTATAATTACGGAAGAAGCAAATGAAATAAGCTTTCTTTTGTAGGTAGCAATAAAAAGTCGTCGACATACAAATTTTTAATGGCGCGTATTTTAATCAGCCAATGAAGAGCAAGCTTCTAAGAAAAGGTTATACAGACTTAAATGAAAAATAGGTACAATCAGGTTCAAAAAACTATATACCTACGCATTTTTAGACCATACGAGTATTACAATGGAATTAAGTGCAAAACTGTGCATATGCCTTCTAATGAGCTTCACTTTACAGTCACCCAGTTAGGTTATTCCCAACGAGTGACAGTGATGTGAAACACGAGCGAAGCGAGAGTTTTACACCGACACAAGTTAGAAATTAGTTTGGGTTTTTATACAACTCAAAATATTATCAAATGAGACATTAATACTTTTGTTCATTAGTTTGAAAGTTACTTTGACTCAATTTCTATTGAATAATTTCAACCCTGAGATTTTATTATTTCAAACACCTTAGGTACTTATGACCATAGGTATGGTAAAATTAACGCACGCACGAGTGCGGGAAGTAGCACTTTATGTGTCTATGTTGGCCCATATAATGAGGCGCTTTCTGAGCATATGCATTGTAAAATATCTGAACATTCACTCCCACACATGAACAATGCCATTACAATAGAGATATTATACTCCAGTATATCACATGATGACTGTACTTAAGAGAATATAGCTATATAAATAGCATAGCTAATTTAACCAGTTTCTTGCGATCGCAGTTGGTTACTTAATTCCAAGTTACTGACATAGACACTACATAGGGAAGCAAATACTAACTCTAATTATTCGATGAAGTAACACCAACATTGTTCGTGTAAGTAGATTAGATACAGCAAACATCATTGCACTTTTATTTACTTTCCTTTCTTGTAGCCACTCCTATTTAAATATGATCTTATCTAACTAAAACAAATTCGGTACACAGTGACAAACATACATAAAACAATCAGTCCGACCCAGTAGCAATAGTAAAAGTTTTTTTGAAACATTAACTAAATAATTCGAACGCGTTTGCGTTTCGTCTCAAAATGTATGAAAACGCTCTCACCGAGTTTGGAATACGTGCGTTCATCGGTTAGCAACAAATGTTATACTCGCTGTTTTAGTTTCCACTAGTGACCACCAGAGGCGTTGTTCACGTTTTCATACCACTTTCATACATTTTGAGACAAAACGCAAACGCGTTCGAATTAGTTAATGTTTCGAAAAAACTTATACTAGAGCTACTGGTCGGGCCTAGCTGAGTTTCTTGCTGGACTCTTCTCAGCTATAGGCTAGGTTTAGTGAACCAGCGACAAAACTCACACTAGTTCGATTCCACTGACACACTTCAGATTCGGTTGAAACCGGTCAACCAATCTCACTAGAGTGCAAAGTCTTAGAGTATTCCAGTGTTTAAACCGCCCGCGTGGTGTGACGGAGGTTCCCCCTAGATTTTCCCCAGGCCACTCTCCAACCGCGCACTTCTATCGCTTTAATGGGCCCGGCCTATAAAGCCACAGTCAGGTTAAAAATAAACTCACAGATTATATGCCCTGGTTTAACCTCCAAGTGTTCCTAGAATATCCATATTCGGACTCAGTGTAAGCTGACTCAGATCTTTGTAAAGCATCGATTAAGAAATAATTACTCTCCACATGGCTGGGTACAATTCTTGTCAAAAAAGCGCAAGTAAGGGGAGCAATTTGTTGAGAACGTGGGCCTTCAGAACACGGCACAGTAATATAAATAAAAACAGTATGCAAACAAGTTATTTTACAATTCTAATTGCACCTGTTTTTTAGGGTTCTGTGACCAAAGGGAAAAACGGGACCCTATTACTAAGACTAGCGGAGTCCGACCGTCTGTCCGTCTGTCACCAGGCTGTATCTCATAAACCGTGAAGACAGTTCAAATTTTCACTAGTAATGTATTATTTCTGTTGCCGCTTTAACAAAAAATACTAACAACCAGAATAAAATAAATATTTAAGGAGGCTCCCATACAACAGACAGGATTTTTTAGCCGTTTTTATAGATAATGGACCGTACCATTATCTATAAAACGGCTAAAAAATACTTTCAAAAGGGTTCCGTAACCCTTCGTGCGCGAGTCCGACTCGCACTTGGTCGGTTATTTTCTTTATTGTTATACGAGCAATAAATCAACTTTATGTGCGAATAGTAAAAGGTTCTCCGCACTGATATTGTAATCAAAAAATAGAATGGAACTGGGGCTAAACCGAAAATCAACGTCAGTTTAGCCGATTTTTAATTTATATCCAATAACAAATTAGGACATAACACCTAGCTGAACCGCTCAACTAATTATTTGTACGAGGTTAAAATAGCAGAATTATCTGTTAGACAAGTCAAATATGTATATTTACAAGCAGTGAGGACACTGTTGCTCTGGTGACGCTGGGGTGTGCAGCGGGCGGGGCGCGCGTCGCTTCACGGTTTAATTGCTTTGGCGCTCTTCCATCCCGCCAGGCGCGGCGCTGTTTAACTAGAAGACCTATATCGCTATTTATTCGCGCTGCCTTCGTATTAACTTCTAGATCAAGATATCACACGAATATTAAAGCGAATGAAAGTTATATTCAATATTCAATTCGTAATCGATTGGACGTGATTTAAGATGAGGAACTAAGTGTGATGTTGACACTGTGACCAGAGAAATACATATCGATCGAATATGTAGATACATATTTAGCGACCAAATAACAATCGAATATATGAAGTTAATTATCGGGTAGGTAATACATAGTAATAATCTATATATATAAAGTTGATGGGTGACTGATTAATCACCGCCCCGCCGAAACTGCCAGTCCTAGAAATTTGAAATTTACACTGTAGTTAGGTTATATAACGGAGGCAAGGGATAAGACGGGATTTTTGGAAATTCCACCCCTAAGGGGGTAAAACAGGGGTGCAAAGTTTGTATGGGGGGCAATATTTTTTTAAAGGTATAGACTTGAAACTTTGTACAAAGACTCCTTAAAATAAGACAATGAAAGTGATATCTGCGTTTTCAACATTTTCGTCTCCTAAGGGGTTGAAAATAAGGGTGAAATATTGTATGGGGAGCAATTTTTTTTAAAAGTGAGAGTCTTCAATCTTTGTATATAAGTTCATTATAATAATACAAAAAAAGTAATTTCAGCGTTTTTCGAAATTCATCCCCTAAAGGGGTTGAAAAGGGGTTCAAAGTTTGTATGGGGAGCAAATTTTTTTTTAAGTGAGGTACTTCAAATGTCTTACAGAGACTCTCTATTTAAATAAAACAAAATTAATTTTTGCGTTTTTTGAAATTCAACCCCTAAAGGGGTTAAAAAGGGATTCAAAGTTTATATTGTAAGCAAACATTTTTTGAGTGAAGGACTTAAAATTTACAGTAACTGTTTAAATTAAATACTACAAAACTAATTTCAGCGTTTTTTTTAATTCATCCCCTCAAGGGGTTAAAAAGGGGTTCAAAGTTTGTATGGGGAGCAACATTTTTTTAATAGAAAGACTTCAAATTTTTTACTGAGTCTCTGTTTAAATAAAACAAAACAAATTTCGGCGTTTTTTTTTAAATTCATCACCTCAATGGGTTAAAAAGGGGTTCAAAGTTTATATGGGGAGCAACATTATTTTAATTGAGAGACTTACATTTCACAAAAAGACTGTTTAAATGATTTCAGGATTTGTGGATTTGGATAGATGTTTGAAACGAA
The DNA here is from genome assembly GCA_951800055.1 of Cenopis cana. Taxonomy (NCBI): domain Eukaryota; kingdom Metazoa; phylum Arthropoda; class Insecta; order Lepidoptera; family Tortricidae; genus Cenopis; species Cenopis cana. The sequence continues at coordinate 14,122,628 of OX637479.1, read as the reverse complement.
ATTTCTACAGGTCCATAATTAAATACGTACAGTAACGAAGAGAAAACGACAAGATACGTGTCAACTCACACAAAAAATAGCTTAAGTAAATGAGAGTTTTTAACCGATAAGTAGGTACTAAAGGGATTTTTAGAGGGGTTGAGAATTTGGGTTGACCGATTTATATCTGTACAGCATATTAATAATTTGGTCTCACCGGGTAAAAGTACCACAATTATTATACCGTTTCCTGGATATTAAGATGTTTTAACTAAAAACCGAGCTCTACGCAGACGAAGTTGCGGGCAACAGCTAGTATATATATAAAGAGTGTGAAAAAACAATTCGTGTGAATTGTGAAACAATAACTTAAAAAACATTACACTCCTTTTTTTGGGCGGTCGTGTAAAAAACAAAATAATAAACCTTTCGACGCAAAAAAATTACCATCTCGTCAGACAAAAAATTTTGTTTGAAAAAAACTCGCTCTCAAATTGGTTTACCCGTTCGGGAGCTATGATGCGATGTAAAACATATTTAAAAACACGACTCAGAAGTTTCTATAAAGACAATCGACTTCTATGTTTTCGCATGTAATTTTTTTAGCTAATATAAAATTTAGCGAAGGAACCATTTAACCAAAAACAACAAACATGGTACTGATTATGATCGGCATTATTTTATGTCTTGCCATTTTAAGGATTAAAACAAAGATACTTTTATTATTGTAGACAAAATCCCAGATTGAGTAGGTTTATCAGTCTTACAGTTAAATATAATATAACCCGTAGTCTACGGAACAATCGACATAGACTGGACTTTTGAGTCCATAAGTAGTATTCAATGCGGAATGAATAGGTACCTACGTACCTACCTCAGGTACCTAATAAGGTGTCATTACAATATACTGACGGTATTTTAAAATTTATGAATTTCAAATGTCCTCCACTAGATGTAATGGTTGTCCTCTCGTCGAAACATCTAGAATTCTTGGCTTTACTATCTAATTTAAATATAAATCTAACCACTGAGTAGGGTAAACTGAGAGGCAAACCACCTAGATAATGGAGATCAGACGAATTTACATACTCGTTACAAGTCATGATCATACGTACTTATGTACTGCAAAATGATTTTCTTTCGGGAAAACTCGGATCTTAATCGGAATACGATGGCACTCGAACTGTGAATCAATAATTGTATTAAATGAGTGACGTTTTCATATCCATTATTATCAAAGTGTCAGTTACCCCCTACGGCTGTAAGATGGGTACTGAAGCTAATTGAGAGAGCACAATAAATACGAACTTTTCCGATAAAGTACGAAGGGAAATCATTTTGCACTACATCTGTATATAACATAAAGCTTATGTTAAAATGTAGGTACGTATTTGTACAATAACGATTTCTAATCCCGTGGTAGTTCCAAAATACAATTGCCCCGTATGAATATTTATTTACCTAGGTACAATTACTCAGGAAATCAACTTTTTTATAAGAATTGTTATGAATGGGCATATTATTTAAAGAGTTGGCATGTGTTAATTCTACATCCTTGATTTTATTATTCCTGCTAATATTATACACAAATGCCTTTACCTATGTTTCGATATTTAGATGTTTACTTTATCACGAAAAAAGGCAGAACGGATTATGTAGAAAATTGATATAAAATATATAGCGTGGATTAACATAAGGATAGGTTTTAAATATCCCGAAAAGAATCCCTCGAAGGGATGAAATAAAGAGTGAAAGTTTATGCAGTCGAAGTCGCGCTAGTAGATAGATAATTCACGAATGTTAGTTATGTTAATGTAGAAGCAATGTAATCATAATAAAGATAGAATGGAGACATATCGATGTTTTATTAAGAACCGTAAAAATAAATAAACGTATGCATTGTACTGTATGCGGGGCGTTAGACGGCGGGACAATAGAAGGTCGCACAATATGGGTGGAAATGGTAGAAATGTTTATTTATGTAACTCTTAACACATTCACAGCCTTTGCATATCGGTGCCGGTGGCGGGAAGGGCATGACACTTGCAAAAGAATAATACTTACACCTTTATTTCGAATGGAAAGGACTATCTGAATCCTTCTCCCTATGTAATATCTTCATCACTACATAGTGTAAAACAAAGTCGTTTCCTGCTGTCTGTCTGTCTGTCTGTCCCTATGTATGCTTAGATCTTTAAAACTACGCCACGGATTTTGATGTGGTTTTTTTTAATAGATAGAGTGATTCAAGAGGAAGGTTTATATGTATAATACATGCACTCGCGAAGCCGGGGCGGGTCGCTAGTTGCGTAATAAATAGTAGTGTGTATTATTACTATTGGGAACCTATTGTGTCCCCTGCTGGGCAAAGGCCCCCCCCCCCCCCCCTCCGCTTCTAGTTCTTCCGATCCTGAACAGAATCCAGCTACTCCTTTAGAAAGGAGCCTAACTCATCCCGCCATCGCCGGCGAGGTCTCCATCGTCTGCGTTGCGAGCTGTCGGGCGGCCAGTCAGTGGCGATCCTGGCCCACAGCTCAGTCGGCATGCGGCAGACATGACCGGCCCAATCCCACTTCAACTTAGCCGCTTTCCGAGCCACGTCGACTATTTGGGTCTTAGAGCGCCGTGTGGTGTGGATACGATCCCTTAATTTTACACCCAATATGCTGAGCTCCATCGTCCTCTCTGGCAAACCTCGAGTTTGGACTTCTGAGAAGCCGTCAACGGGAGACAACTGATTGCTTAGGGTATCTATCTCGTCGTTACACTTGCTTTCAGCACTTACCTTCTCTTCTATTTGTGGCTCATTTAACATAAAAATGCAAACCTACAACTAATCTTGTCTACTAAGAAGCAAGACATAAAATATGTAGCACGCATATCGATTATGTAAAATACTAATTAATCGTTTAAAATAAAGCCCGATTAAGTCTTTTACCAAAACATGGTTTCACATTTACAACGCAAATATATTTGTTGAGTTAGGTTGACACTAGAAATACTCTCCGCTGAAAATATACAAGTTAATCTAGCGTAGCGGCTACCTGGCGGGCGAGCTTCCCGTGACGTCAGTATTCGCTTTTTTACATTTCATGATAACTAAGGCGATGGCATTCCGTGATTTATTGTAATTTATACAATTTTCCATCTGTTCGAGCGAAGAAAAACAAAAATCTAATCATTGTGGTTCTATTATTCTTACGACTGAACAAATAAACAATGCATGTAAGTATAGTTTGTACGGTGGTCTAAGGCCAAAAGCGAATTAATTAGTCACGTGTGTGTAAAATTGTCAACGCGCCGCGCTGTTTTTACTCGTAAATAGGATTGGTAACCTAGGTATCAAATGAAATTACCTTATTTGAAAGGCCCTTTTGGGTAAAAAGGACATTCCTATCTACGTCTACATAATTATACAATAGTTCTTTATCCCAAAAATCATTCCATAAATGGTTGTAAGGTTAACAGGTTAAACTAACATAAAAAAGTGGAAAAAATAATAAAGCGAAGCATTTTTTCTATATTCACACCCCGTCGGTTCACCAAAACTGGAAACCTATAAATCAAACTAAAAACCAAATCCAAAGCGTATCGTGTAAAATAAAAATGCGATAGTAATGCAAATAGTCGGATCTGACGCTTCGTGCGCTTGCAATGCAAATGCAACCTGGAGAGTAAATCTCCATAAAACCTAAATGACGTATATATCTCGTTGTTTGAGCACGTTTAAGCTCTTTTCGTTTAAACAGGAGAGAGATGGTGATATCGAAATGTCGTATGTATATTTGAGCCTCGACTGTTTTGGCCTTTTCAGCTGGGATGGTCGGACTGTGCTTTACGTAACCGCGCGCGGTCGATAGTCTGCTCTCGGTCCAATCATCCCACTGCCACATGCAAAGTCACATGGAACTATTAGCATGATATATATGTAGGTAAATATGCGAGGAATAATAATATTTTTTCAGAATATAATATAATGGGAACTTATTTGCATCAAACCGATTCGAAGAAGTTGCATTTCGTGTGGATGTCAGATGGCACCTTATAGGCACCATCCCCAAAGGTAGCTTGGGGAATGTATATATTTGCTAAGTTTAGTGTATTTTTTTTATAAAACATATTGAGATGATTGGAATTATAATAATAATCCTCATTCCATATAATTTACCTCTATGTCATGCTTATATAACGTCTTAAACAATGCTCCTCTCACGTTGTCCACCTGTTTACTTTTATTTTTCTTCTTCATACGACTCTCAGCGAGACATCTTCCAGACATCTGTAACTTTTATTTTTCTTCTTCATACGACTCTCAGCGAGACATCTTCCAGACATCTGTAAACGACAGGGTGCCAAGAGAAAATGCACACATTAATTTTCAGGAATAAGTACTCTGAAATATTCACTTACAATGCTGAAACCAGGGCTAAGTGTGCCACGCGGTACAGTGATGGATTGCGATCCATGAAAACTTAACTGGCAGGGTAATTTCGTTGTTAACAGATTGTTTTTTTATCAGAAAATAGCCTTAGCTGTTACGGCGACTAAGTCAAAGTTTGTTGAAATTTTAAAATTGGCCCTTGTAAATTTGGCGTAGGAAATTGTTAACTGTACATGTACCTACATAAAATGAGACATACTCGTATATTATTGTTACAATATTGTGATGCTGGAATAATCTCGCATGTATTAATAATTATATATGATCACCAATAACAATAATGCACGAAGACGCAATACTTTAGTGTGAAATGGGTGCTATTCATTAGGTACTAAGTTAATATTATTCTTACTTAAATAGCAAAATGATGAAAATTAATATTCCGGAAAACGCTCGGTCTGCTGTTACGTAAGGGTAATATTAACTACACAAAGGTTGGCATTTCATTTCCACCAAACGGCGACCTAATGTCTCATCCCTAAACATCCGCTAACAGATGAAGGGTAGCCGTTCCAGCCAGCCAACCCAAACACCAAACTCCAAGTTATCCATACTAATCCATACTAATATTATAAATGCGAAAGTGTGTCTGTCTGTCTGTCTGTCTGTCTGTCTGTCTGTCTGTCTGTCTGTCTGTCTGTTACCTCTTCACGCTTAAACCGCTGAACAGATTTAGATGAAATTTGGTATGGAGATAGTTTGAGACCCGGGCAAGGACATAGGATACTTTTTATCCTGGAAATAATCCCTCAAACTGATAAATTAGATTCAACTTCCAATCTATGAACCGGATCCATGTTAGGTATTTACAATGCCCACGAAAATTCGTCTCTGCAGAACCAGTGAAAGCCTGACCTCCGAACATGCTCACAGTTTTCACAAATCTCAGGTTCAAGATACAATTGGGACGTATGGTTAGGTGAGTCTAGACATTTATAAATGTTACGATATTATTTGACGTTTGACATGTCAGAGACGTGTGTCAAGTGTCAATATACAGATCATAGATATAATATAAACTCTTTAGTTACAGATGCGCCAACAAGCGACCGATGTTATGTCTTTCTCATACTTGCTAATTTTCATACATAATTTGTACTACGCAATTTGGCCGGTTTGCATGTCCAATGTATTTGCTTATGGAAGTTTGCGTTTTGCCTATAACCCGAGCATGAAAAAATGTTCTGTCGGTGATAGGGACAAAACATGCCACTCTTTTCTATTTCTCTTATAGGAATCGCAATAAGACTCTCTTTCTCTAGCAAAGCGTGTCAGCCCCTTGGTCAGTATACAGATGTCATTCGTTAAAGTTGAAGGAAGCTAATGTAGAACTACACTTGCACAATTTACTAATTTGAGTCTTAAAGTGGCAAGATAAAATAGGTATTTGCATGATTTAGATATGATTTATTTATTCTTTCCACCGTAGTTATAAACTGAGTAATTTCGCCACCACTTGATTATGATGAGCTATTAAGATTGTCGACAAAGACAAGAAAAAGAGGTCGATAGGAGGACAGTAAACGCCTGGAAGAGCTATTGGTCTTTGAATCACCCAATGAAAGGCGACCTACCTCTTTCACTTAAACTCATGGACATGAGCATACTTCCAGTTCTCACCTACGGTGCACAAACTTGGTCTTTGACAGAAGCCCAGAAATGCATACTCGGGGTTTGCCAGCGAGCCATGGAGCGCAGCATATTAGGTGTAAAGTTGGTGGATCGAATCCGGAACACCACACTGCGCTCCAAAACTCAAATAGTTGACGTAGCTCGGAAAACAACCCAATTAAAGTTGGACTGGGCTGGACACATCTACCGGATGCCGAATTAGCTGTGGGCCAAAAAGACTACAGAGTAGATGTCCCACGACTCAAAACGGAGACGCGGTAGACCACGCCGGTGGTGGCGTGATAATTTGGACTCTTTAAAAAGGAGACTGGGCAGATAAACAAGACCGCGAGGAATGGAAAAAGAGGGGGAGGCCTTTTCCCAGCAGTTGGACATTTTAGGCTCAATTAAATATAATAATTAAGGTTGTCGCACACATAAAGGCTCGGCACCAGACCGGCGCCGCCCCAGTTCTTCGTTAGAAACTTCATACTGCAACGCACAGTTAAGGTTTTGGCAAACCAGATGAGTGCGGATGCAGCGGTGTGCTCCAGCCATTATCCACTACGTGACGGCATCGCCCCTGCTCGGGACAGGACCACCAGCCATGGTGAACAGACGCAGGCGAAACGGCCTACTTCAAACGTAAAAAGCCCTCAACCAGTGGACACCTCGCGGCAAGCGCGGCACCGCCACGCGGCCACCTCGGCGCTGCTGAGGCACGATGCGGTTCCGTGCTTGCGTTGGATTTACGTGAGGTGAGGCCGCGCCGGTCTGGTGCCGAGCTTTAACTATGTGTGTGTCAACCTTTATTATGACAGATTTAGTTCGAATGTCTGTTACTCTTAGATCAATTAATAGGTACTATAAATTGCGTATAAAATAAAATAAAATTGAAATACTTTGGCACTTAGAAATATTTATTTGCTAAGATAGCTTTCAAAGTTGTACATTACTACAGTCTATCTAAACTGTAAGCAGGCTTGCAAATGATTAAAAATTATTTACATTCGTGCTACATTACTTGATGGAATTTTCAGCACCTGCATCATAATGTTCGAAACATTTCACGCTCGCTATGCTCGCGTTTTCGTCTTTTTTTCATCTTTTACTTAATGCGTATGAAGTCTTTTCAGCACTTGCGTCATAACGTTCGAAATTATTTCATCTACGCTACTTAATACGTATCAAGTATTATCCACACCTTCATCGTAATGTTCGAAATATTTCGTGCTCGCTACGCTCGCGTTTTCATCTACCTACACTTGAGGCGTATGAAGTCTCTTCCGCACGTGCATCATAATTTTCGAAACATTTCGCGCTCGCTACACTCGCGTTTTCGTTTCCATACTTGATGCGTATGAAGTTTTTTCCGCACCTGCATCATATTAATTTTCATCTACGTTACTTGATCTACATCCATATATTAAATCCTCTGTCATGTGTTTCATGCGGGCGCGTTGAGCCGGCGTGCGCAATGTTTAGTGAGATTGCCCGGCCCGCAGTACCCGGTGACAGCGAAATACGGTATAGAAGTTGATATGGACCGAGTTCTACGCAGACGAAGTCGCGGGCAAAAGCTAGTGCATAATAATCGTTACGAGCCATGAAAATTCACAACACAAATACCTATTGAAGTAAATGTCTCATGTCCGCGATCCGTACGAGCCGATTTTTAAGAAAATAACGTGAATTAATTTTCGTTATCAAGGGTAGTAGAGTCATAGATGTTTGTAAAACATGGACGAGTAACCACATTCTACCGAAACATTTTTTTACATGTGTATCTAAAAAAACAAAATTAAAATGTCATAAAATACTATTTTTGACTGTGTTCCAGTGGTTCTAAGAGTACCGTCACTCAAGGTCAGTACCTTTTTATTGGGATTTCACCGGAAAACATGGAAAACATTATATGTTTTTGTACATGCTCATTTGGCGCACAAAGTATGTGCGTTTGCGTAATCTACCTAAAGTATATGTCTGTGTTTTGGTACTAATCTGGCCTCTGTAAACGCAGAATCGATGATCCACGCGATTGACGTAGTATAAACGCTTTATGACGAGAATGAAGGCTTTGTTATATGCCAGCTGCTATTCACCAATTTGTTTCAGCTCACCTCATTGCCGACCGCTTATTTTGACGCCGATATTTCGTAGTCACAACGCGGAATCAGAGGTCTGACTTACACTAGTGTGGTGTCGTGGGGTATAGCGTTATGAATAAAAATCCCAGCTTTGTTACACGCAGTTAATGTTTTGTTTAACTACGTCAGCATTTGTTTTGTCTTGGGCTATTTCTACATTGTTCACGGCTAATATTATGGTTTATGCTTTTAACTCTTGTCCATGTGTGTTGCATGCTCCCACATGAGTAACTTTCTTGTAGACAAGCTGACAAAACTGTCTGTTGTTGGAATAGCTCATCGAATTTCAATAAAAGCTCATGATTATAATGTCAATTTCATTGAGTCGAAATTGGCGAAAATGCCTTTTTTGTGAAATATTTTACAATGATTGAGAGCCGGATGATTTCTAGAAGCCTAAGGAAGCGATTTATTAAGACCTAAATCTGGAGTATAGCGTTGTATGGAAGCGAGACGTGGACAATAACTCGGCGAGATAGAGAGAGACTAAGTGCCTTCGAGATGTGGTGCTGGCGGCGAATGGAAGCTATAAGCTGGACAGAAAGGAAAACAAATGAAGAGGTTCTCAATTTGAAAGGAGAGAAGAGGCTGCTTTCGAGGACGATCGAGAACAGAAGAGGAAATATGCTGGGGCACCTGATACGACATGACAATTACATAAAAACTATAATGGAAGGAAAGATAGAGGGGAGACGTTATTCTTTTGTACAGTTTATAGGTATAGGTTTGTCTTATAGGTATGCAATGAAATTGTAACCAAAATTTCGCGTTATTAACATGACTGTATTAACAGAAGACGAGCGTACCTACCTCTTTAAAGATTCAATGATTACATTGCATCTTTAGAGAGAGTGAGGTCTGTAGGTATGTCAAGTTTGAGTTTGCGTGTATTATCGAAGCGCTTAAGACTTATTGTTTCAATTATACGCACATATTTAATTTATTCAAGTATTCAGTCCCTACAATCATTAATTTCATTCCATGATAGAAGTTTGCATAGTCATGTAAATAATCTCTAATATAACATAATTGCTGATAGTAAACAAAGGCCATCAATCTGTATTCACCGCAGACGCCAGCAGTTATTCTTTACTTCTAAAAGAACAGAAGCCTAGTTGGAATTGTTATTAAACATAGGCTCTTTCATTAATACATTGCAATGGTTGTGTTGCGGGCGGGCGGTCGTTAAAATTCTCCACCAGTGTTTAATGTCTTATGATACGACACCTAGTAATTTGTAAATAAATGTGACAAAATATGTACGTTCACAATTTTGCGCCTGTAATATTCCTTAGAGTCACGACGAGCATTAAAATAAATTTTTAAATATTATAAATGTGGCCATATAAACGACGTTGATATATAGAAGTGATAACTATTTATTAATTTATTATTAATTTTAAGGGGGTGCGATCCTCGGCCCGGGTCGTTTGTGGCTCAACAGATTTCGCTGGCCATCCAGCGCGGCAACGCCGCCAGTATTATGGGAACTTTTGAGTCTTCTACGATCCGGGGCGGTCCTTTATGTTAAGTCCATTTGACGAAGCCTGTGGCGGATTTCATCTCCGGTGTCTCTGTGTTGTGATTGTTTGTTTATGTACGCACCTGACGAAGCCTGTGTTGTGGATTAGTATTTGTGGACTATTTATGCTTAGTTTGTGTTATGAATAAAAACATTAATAATTTAAAAAAATAATAATTTTAAAGTAACATTTAGAAATGTCTTTCTTTTCGGACACATACTAATTACGCCGTTAATCAATCAATCGTTATCAATTTGTATTGAAAACCTACCGCAAGTCGGGAAGTAAAATACATAACGAGGATACGTTTGCAAAGTACCTGTAATAATAACCTATCTAATCTCTACCCAAGTATTTATCTTTGTAATATGTACTATAAAGTATTTACATACCTACATATTATGGGTATATGTATACGCCTCCAATATGTCTATTCAACAGCAGCATTTAAATCTAAAGTTTAATCTTTAAAAACGGGAAATCGCATAAAATCCTCTCGGTCTTCAAAAATTGCCATCTTAAAGCATAGATTTCAGCGACTAGCCCTGCCCTATTCATCCCGCTCCATTTTCATTTCACCAGTCTGCAATTTCGCGGGAGACTTCCAAATGAAGGCGTTAAAAGACCGCCTCAAACCAATTTATTTCGCTAGACGTACGTAGTTAAAATTTCTCGCGGAAAACATTGGGTGTAGATACGATAAAGTTGCAAAGGTCGACATCTCGATACCCAGATCACGTGTGGCAACTGGAATAATGTATTTAAATGTATCGTTCTTTGTGCTAGTTTCCAGTTAGTTGCGCAGACTCTTTGTCCTGTCTGAACGTGAAGTCACGTGTGTCGATATTTACTTAAGGTAGGGATTTAAGGGCTTAATCCAGATGAATCCAGTCAGAGTGCACGTTTTTCTTACTTAATTACAACTTTTTGCCGTATCAAACTTACTTTAATTGTAGGAATTTACAATGCGTAAGTATCTGTCATCGAGAGGAGGCTTGTGTTTATCAGTGGGACGTATATGGGCTGATGATGATGATGGTCCGGATACGACCAGAATGGGAAAAAGGACGTTTGGTATACCTAGACCTACTAATAGGTATTATAAAATGTGAAAGTTTAGATATTTGGATGTTTTTACTCAATTACTTGGTACACAAAGAGTCTGTAGCCTGGATCACCATATAGATTTTCTTATACAACGACGGTGGAAAGCAAGCGTAAGGTCCACCTGATGGTAATTAGACACCGCAGCCTATTGACGCCCGCAACTCTAAAAGACTCACGAGTACAGAGAGATTAGAGTAAGGCGACTTACTGACTTGGCGGGGCGGGATCGATATGTGTCATTTTCTTCATTGACGTAAACTTACTGACGTCGCAAAGATTCCCACTTGACAGATACATACTGTCAGTATTACATTTGTGCAGTAGTAATATTATGCGCAGAAGCGGACCACTGCCTTCGCATCGTCCCGCTTCCGCGCATCCCGCGCCAGTCAGGAAGCACTCATTTAAATGTAGGGGCGCAGTAAAAAGTAGCACTGAGTTGACTGACATTTGACAATGACATTTGACAGTTTTCTCATATCGTACCGCCTCCGCACCGACAAATCAGGAAGTCGCCTTACAGTATAAGAATCAATTAAAGTACATTTTGCCTGCAGTATTTTTTTGCAAAATTCCTTTAACGTATTCGATGCTACGTTTGCTGCGCCCAGGTTATTTGTGGCTGCGCCATAGCGCGTAGCGAAAATTCTGCCTTGTAGCGGAAATAACACGTTGAGGCATGACGCATATCTGTCGTCACGGACATTGAATTGGTTAATCAAAACTACACCTAACAACAACTATAAAATCATGAGCACCCTTACTTAGAATTAATTATCATTTTTCGTCATGTTCGAAGACGATATCAGTTTACTTTGTTGCCAATCGATTAGCAAGCGTTTGGCATCCGTTTAAATTATTCAAATTCATGTAAAATAGCTGGACAATCTAAATGTCAATCAAAACACAATAACAAGAAGTTCTCACTTGTTATGCAAGTTGTCAAACTAAACAATACATTATGGTCGTAAAATAACCCGCGCGTGTGTAACTCAGCACAATAAGTACAAACTTAATCTCATTTTTTTAGGGTTCCGTACCCGAATAGTCCAAACGGAAACCTATTGAGCGTCACTCACGCGTCCGTCCGTCCTTCGTCTGTCACACAGTTTGACAGCCAAACGGTTGAAGCTGCAGTCTGAAAATTGTTACAGTATACCTAAGCATCTTGGTGGCCCAAAGCCAAAATAGTCTAAGCTTATTTTTAATTTTTTTGAGGGGGGCTCCCATAAAACTGGGGTGGGGGGGCGCGAAAACAAACCAACTTAATTTTCCGGTTGGTCCCCCTAACCCTAAATGTGCGAAGTTCAACTCTCTCTTGGCCGGTACTTTAGTATTGGTAGAACCTGAGAATTACTTATTCTGTGCCTGAGATCATGTAGCCTAACAATATAGCCATAACCCAAGAGCAATAAAATCGATAAATACTAAATCAACTGATGGTCCTGGAAGATCTCGGAAGCAATATGTATAAATTACCTACACCCATAAGTATTATGACAACTTCTGACACTTAATTAACACGCAGACCCTCATATAATAAACCTACCAGGATACAACACGAGACACTTAAATATATTATAGTGTTTGAGTTGAGAGTGCCCAAAAGTCTGAAACTGTTTTCGAGTCTCTGACACTGGTGTGTCCGATAATACGGAACGTTTTACCCCCGTTTTGCGACCCCGTTTTTGCGCGGTTGCCTTCGCCTCATAAAGTGTTATTAAACAAGATCTACGAGACTATTTATGATACATTGAATTTCGAATAGGATGCTAAAAAGTGATAAACCAAAATGACGCCAGAAGGGCGCACGTGTAGCCAGTAAATCTGAAGAAATAGGGAAACTTGTGCTACTCGTACGCGGGTGAAGCCAGTATTATTTCATTTATATCAGCACGTTAAGAGTACTGAAAGGATTAAGCTGCACTACCTTTGTATAATAAATATCCATCCGAAGATCCGATGATTTAGGTTAAAAATAATTGGCCAACTGGCACGCACATTTAGGGTTCCGAATCGACCGCAAAGTTAAGTTGGTTTTTATAGTAAAAATAAGGAAATTTCAAAGAAAAAATCTTATTTATCAATTTATTAGTATTTGTTGGTAAAATATACGTAATAACAAACATTATTACCAAATTTTAGTTTATAGGTATTTGGAAAGTTAAAAAATTCTTCGGATTAAATTTCGTAAAAAAATCTGACTAAAAATTCTATAGAGTTTTCGAAACTGGGGGCCAATTTTTGAGTGTCGAACGGTCGACTTTTTACTCAAAAAAACTATGGTATTTTGACAGATGTCGAGTGAAAAGTCGAGCGCTCGACACTCAAAAATCGGCTCCCTGCTCACAAAATTTCACGAGAATCGGTTGAGAAATGCGACCTGTAGGAGAACATCCGGAAATCCGGACATACGAAAGCATTTTTGCCGAAGCTAAAACAGAGACCTTCGTTTCACTCGGTCAAAAAAAACCAAACAAAGCATAATAATAATAATAATTAGCCGCTATTTTATGGGGGCCCATCTAGCAGAGAGCGAGTCACCGTCTGCCGGAAATAAAAATCTGAGACAGTTTTATTAGGCAGGCGTCCGTTGTCTCACCCAATAGCCCAGCCATTAGTCCATCAGATTCACCCAATAGCCCAGTTCATTTAGAGTCCATCAATAAGCAATAGTTCCTATACACCCTGGCGGGTGCTGTCTCTGTGTGCGTCCCATGACACGGGCAGGGACAGCATCCGCTCGGTGTATCCCTTGCATTTCATTAAATTGTCAAAAGGGCCTCTACGTGTTGGCTATGTGGTACTCGTTGGCACTTCGGTGCCTCGGTACTTCGGCTCCGCGCACGCCTCCCAAAGGTCCGGGACACCATTGTCCCGTGAACGGGAAAGACATACAAATAATAATTAATAATAAGCCACCATAATATCCGCCGAGCCGTGATAATATTTACCGACCGACACCAGTTGGCACAAAAAAGTACATGTTTCCATTTTATGTAAACCAGTAATGAAACAATATGAAGAAGAAGAAGAAGAAGAAACATTTATTTACTGCACAAAAGACACACAGATACAAAAAATAATAGACGTACAAAACTCAGAACATGTAAAATAATGTGTGTCTTCGCGGCAGCAAATCGGTTGCTGTCTCAGCATTATGCTGAGGTGTTAAACACCTGCAGCGCTGGTTTTCAGACAGCACCGTACGTGACCCACGGAACGCAATACAACATAATATACAATACAAAGAGATAAATATCATAAAAAAAGGCAAAACAGGGCAAAGTAGTATGAGACATGAACAGGGGAGGCATTATTAACTATTAATATCTCGACAGTGTCAACGTCGACGAAACCCGACGAATCAAAAAAGGTGTATCTACTGCTAAAACTGATAATTACTTGCGACATTTTGGATTATACTTGAGAGACAGGTACGGTGGTCTCGTTATTTACTGTTTTCAATTTATTCTACTTTACATTCAGCATATTATGGTCTCCAGTAATAAATGAAAGGCAATTATAAAAAGCCTTTGTTCTTTATTACAGGGGAGCCTCGAAAAGTTTAGAATTTGAGTAAATGATTTGGATTTGTGAGTGGTGTTATATTCTCACATTTTTCGAACGTTTCTGTTAGTTAACCTTAAAAATTAACATTGTTATTGAAAAAATATCCATAAATGTAAGGTCAGCGGCCTAGAATTTCATAAACAGATATAGTTACAATTTATATGAGTAGTAGTATTAGTAATTTTAAAAAATGCAGACAACAGTCCTCCACAAGGAAATTAACTTCTCTATTTTGACAGAAACGCAAGACCGTGGCGCAGCCATTTTCACATAACGTGCGAGTTTCTCAATTTATTCAGTTCTACGAGTATAAACCGTGTCAAGATTTTATTGCCTTAATAAAATTACAGGCCCAGAGAAAAATGGCGTATATCCTGTAAAAACACATTCATCTGCGCCTTTTCAGTATACCCTTACCTAAAACATCTAGTTACCTAAAGGATGTTACATATAATAAACTGGCTACCGGTAATCAGAAAATTATTGCACCAACCAATCTAAATCGGTTTGTGACCAGTTATTTCAGACGAATGAAACATAATTAAAAATATTTTATGTTGCAAATATGTTTAGAACTGTGCGGCTAATTAGGTCATTATCATTAGCTTGCCCTTATCCCGTTTAGTTGGGGTCGGCGCAGCATGTTTTTTTTCTTCCATACCTCTCTATAGCTCGTCATCTCGGCACTCACATCCTTCCTCTGCATATCATCTTTCACGCAGTCCATTCACTTTTTCCTTGGCCTACCCCTTCTCTTGCATCCCTCCAAATTCATACCTAATACCCTTCTTGTTAAATGACTCTCTTCCCTCCGCATAACATGACCATACCAACGTAGACGATGAGCTTTCAACTTATCGACTATGGGTGCTACTTTCAGGCTTCCTTATATACTCATTTCTAATACGATCCGTTCTGGTTACGCCACTCATCCATCTCAACATTCTCATCTCTGTAACATGCAATCTCTTTTCATCCGTCACCTTTGCGGCCCAACATTCTGATCCATATTCATGACGACAGGTCTCACAATGGTCTTGTAGATTTTTCCCTTCAGCCGAAGGGGCATTCGGGCGTCGCATATTGTTCCCGAGACCTGTCGCCATTTCATACATCCTGCGCTAATTCGGTATTTAGTGAAAAGGTATACCCCTAGATCATTAAAATGACTCTTAGTGTCAAACGTTTTTTGTTTTCCTCAAAAAATAGCTCTAAATCTCAAAACACCCTACTGATTGCGTTCAATGAAGCAAACCGGTATTTTGTGAAAAAAATTGCATTCTGGGACTTAGGCACTAAGTCGTTTTGATATTTAGGAAATAATAATGTGTGAAAATCGTTTAAGTTTAAATCAATATATGATGCTTGACGTATCTATAGATAGAATACCTTATTAAGTGATAGTAATTTTCAAATAACGCAATGAAAGCAAAAATCCGTCCAATTCATCAACAGTAATTCATCCGTTACGACTGTGCCTAACGTTTTACAACATATATTATAAAAACTTTTAATGGTAGCGCACTCTAGTAAAATTTCGCAATAAAATAATACCTATCATTGAACTTTTCATTTTCACGCGCAGCTGAGACACCTAGCGGTGAGCTGTAGAACTACTACGATTCCAATGAAACATGATGCCCAACGAGCTGGCTAGAGATTCGCTTTGCCCTTTAGTTGTAATACGGGAAAATGACGATAGATGGCGCTAATAAAGAAAATGCATAAAGGTCATATGAAACTAACTGTAAACAAAGATGATCTTTACTGTAAATTATACGGTTGGTAAAGTAGTAACTGGACCCTTTGGGACTCTGAAACTGTCGCTTTCATCCGTTGGAAAAGTAAGTAGGTATGACAGTTTAACATGAAACGAAAGCGACACGGCACAAAGGCGTTGAGCCTCTTGTGAGACCTACTGTAGGTACATAGTTTCTTATGGTTCCCTATGATAATCTCAAAAAGTTTGAAGTACCTAGAACGAGTAGGTACCTTACCTACCTCTTCGGTGCTTTGAGACCTTTTTGAGAAATTGCTCTACTTTGACCCTTTGCATTTAGATAGGTACTACCTACGTAGGTATATACTGGTACATTCAACCAATTTGATTTCTGGGCCACTTCGTACCTTTACCAGTATAAACTACTAAGTACGTACTTTTTTTTAAATGAATAATGGGATTGCTCTTGGCCAGCATCTAGCCTGGGGGCTTTACACTTGTCACAGTAAAAATCAATATGGAAGCCGTTAGAGATCTCATATTAATGTCACTGTGACAAGCTGACAAGGTACGAATTGGCACAGAAATCAAATTGGTTGACCGTACGTATTAAAATAACTTTAATTCCGTACCCCTTTGCATATTTGGGTACGGAATTAAAATTATTTTATACGTATTCTGATTGCATGAACAATTCAACAAAGGAAGCGGTAATCCCTTGCGATAGACGGCTTCATCCAACTGACTGACTTATAGATCAGTCAATGAAGACGAATGTATAACGCTTTTTTATTTTTTCTTATTTTACATAATATGCAAGTCTAGTTATTGGGGTTTCGTACCTACCTCAAAAGGAAAAAGGTATACTCTTACAGGATAACTTCGTTGCCCGTCTGTCCGTCTGCCAATACACTTTTTCTCAAAAACGTTAGGAGACATCAAGTCTTAATTAAAATCAAACATATTAAAATCAAGTTTTCAATATTTAAATCAAATAATTACTTGGTTCTGCAATTCCTTAGAGCTGCGAAAAACCTGAATTTTAAGTTTACACAATCAAAAGATAGGCGGCCGTTTATGCCGAAAATAAGAAAATGTTGTTTTTTGAACGCTCAGGGTAAAGATAAAACTTATATTATTAGAATTCTAGTAATACATGATAAAGTTTTAAGTAGCACGTTCAGAAATGCAGTCAAGATTTTATTTCTTTTTAGAGTTCTTGTCAAAAAGAGGAAACGATGTCGATGTCTTTTCGTCTTCGTCATCATATCAGCGGAAAGATGTCACAATCTCTTCATGTTAATTAAGAACACGGATAATTTAATAATGTTTTATCTTTTCAGTTGTGAAAGTATTTGTGATAATCAGCGGTATTTTATTTTGGGGCTTCGTGCCAAGTATTTTTTATATTTTCGTAACATTTATGACAGTGAGTATTTTAAAAGACAAATTTGCTATTAACCTTAGGTTGTCGTCACCTCAGGAGTGCGTCAGAGTAATTCTAATATTACTCGTAACATAAATATTCAAATTAATATTAATCTTAACACAAAACGACCTAGTCCCAAACTAAGCAAACTTTTTCAAAGGTTATTTAGGTGCTACGGCTATACCTATAGGTATAGTTGATTACGTAACGTGTCATTTTTAGGGTTCCGTACCCGAAGGGTCCAAGCGGATCCCTATTGCTGTCACTCACGCATACGTCCGTCCGTCCGTCTGTCCGTGCGTCCGTCCGTCCCTCCGTCGTCTGTCACACAAGATTTTTTTTAGTTTCCCATTGGACTTGGAATTTGGTGACAATGTTTATTATTACGTATATTTTAACAACAAATACTAATATATTGATAAATAATGTTTTGTTTGAATAAATTCCTTATTTTTCCTATTAAAACAAACTTAATTTTACGGTTGGCTCGGAACCCTTAAACGTGCGACGTCCGACACGCACTTTAAACGGTTTTATAGTACGGAATTAAGATCTACCTCTTTACACAAGGTCGAAAACGTAACCGTAAATGGTAAGGCAACTATCGAATTTCAATAATAGTTTCCTATATAATAAAAATAGAGAACATCCAAGGCTTTAGAACAAATATTTATTTTATTGTTTTTAAATCAAAAATCATATTGATGCTCGTCATATAAATAAATGCCATTAGGTCACCTCTAACCTCAGATCAGTCGTTTATTGGAAACATTCATAATGTTATGATCGAGTTGCGACTGGACTTTCTTGGAAATCCCGATTATTTTTATATAATGTGACATACGAACCTGTATGTACCTACGCTTCTGAATGAAATAGAGCTAAATGAGAAATTCAAAGTTGTGAAGTCCGCAATCCGCACTAAGCTTCGTAGGGAGTAATTGCCTCTCATCTTTACCTTAGAGGAGGCTTGAGCCTAGCAGCGGGACGTATGTGCTGATGACAATCCTATACGTAGTACGACTCGAGCATATACCTATAATAATAAGAGCAAGCACTCCCAGCACTTCTTATTGATATATCGTGAGACATAGGTACTCCATCTGATGACTTTTTGGACACTTCACTGTGAATCGTTGTAAAGGAACATCGACTCCGTTTTTCGGTGGAGTGTGGAAAAAAGCCGCTTTTCGTCTCGGCTTAAGTGTTGCGGCTGCACTTTCACCCGTACTCATATAATTATGTCGACGTATGCTAAATATACGTGTGAGAGCACGCGGTTTATGGGCTAAAGATTTGGGTGTAGTCTTCGATACGCGGCTTGCTTTTCATGAGCATATTTCATCCATTGCTGCCAGCTAGCTGCACTTCGTTATTCGCAACCTTATTAAAACATTTATTAAGAAATTCAAATTTTTGTCACGGCCGAAATTGATTATTAATTTGATGAAAGAACCCTAATAGTCCTCTATTTCCTTGTCAGAAATTAATCAGTACTTTTTTAATAGAATAAATATGTATACCCCTTCACCACCCTTTCACGAGACAAATATATTTCATGAGTATCATCCATACCGGAATACTTCGTTTCATTAACAGCCGTAATGGTACATTTCAGATGTTTTCGTACTTTGATGATTAATGTTCTGTTTCTGTTCCAGTCACAAACGATAAGAGATAAACATGTTGCGAAGAAAGAAAAAGAACAAAAATACACCACTGCTCCAACAAATTGTTTTGCTTAAATCACTCAACGGCATAAGTTGCTACACAATAGTTGCGTTTTATAGGTATTATTTTAGCATGTTTTTCATGCCACATCGTAATATTATTTGATACAGAGAATAAATACAAAGAAAAATTAACCGTAATCCCGCACCGAACCATAATATTAAGGCACAGAATACTGAATACAGTCTTTATTGGTAAAAACACATTTTACAGGTCATATATATACAATACAAGGTTATATCGTTCGAGGCTTTTTGTATATAAGTGTTTCAAAAAAGTTTTTATACGTATTCCATCCTTTCTTCTTATTCCATTCAATCATCCTTAAGAGGCTTGTAATCGGAAATGGCTATTAATTCGTGATATTTTTACTTTCACATAACACGTACACTATATTGTGTTAAGTATGTATTAAGAGGCTGTCAAGATCTAATTTTGTTGAAATTGATGTTATTTAAGCAGTTTTTTAAGAAAAACTATTTGTTCTAGCACATCAAAAAAATGTTAATATTCATCATATTTCAAAGACCGTGTATGGACTCGATACATAATTGGACGAAATCGGCTCGATAGAAAATAATTGCAAAGATTGGTCTTAAATTCATCATTAAACGCTTCTATGTCTTTATTTTTATTACGTATATGGGTCTGCAATTAAAAACATAAAGCGAACATATTCATACCTAAACCGCTAACGAGCCATATTTCATAAATAATCCTTTTTTTATTTCAATATTATTGTAGTATTTATTTACTATTCTACGCGCAGAGCTTCCGTAAAGAGCTGGATGGTTTATTGGAAACTCACGCGTGTAAGAGCGGGACTTTTTCTAGGTGTTGTTAGCCCCTTAAGGACTCATACCTATTACCTGAGCATGAAATCCCTTTTAGATAAATTAAACTTGTCAAGCGGATGCGTCCTTTTTAGATAAATATACCTCCTTAATTTGAAGTTTAGCACATAGGACGACGATGTGGGTCCAATTTCTGATGTTCTCTCCAAACTTTTTACCGATCTCTTTTTCGCTTGTACCTCAGTGTTAAACTTCTGATCAGAATTATTGGATTCGTAGGGGCTCAACATTTATATTAGTAATATCGGTGATAAAACCCAAATAGGGCGAGATACGCACCGATGAGCAGCAATCTCAAGTTGGGAAATCGGAAATTCCTTATGCATCTTTGTCACACTAAAATGGTTAACGACCTAGGTAGACTACACTAAAAACAACGTGTCGATGCACTTCTCGCTCGAGCCATTCCGCTAGTGTGAGCTGCATATAGCCGGTCTGGTGTAAGATTTATAGCTCTCTCGGCACGCTGATTCTAACCCGATTGTATGTAGTATGAAGAACTACTGAAAAATAACGGGTACACTTTCTATGGAACTTCCATACAAAGTGTACCCGTTATTTTTGCTCGTCAGTATATATAATAAATGGGATGGCACGACGACCCAAATTAAGTCTTGGCCTCATCATAATGTATGGGTGTGAGGCCTGGACGCTGACACTTAAGGAGGAGCACAGCTTTTTAGTAGCAGAACGTAAGGTGTTCAAATAATAATAAAAGGTATGACGTTTATAAAACAATTCAAAAAGTTTTCTGATCGACAGTCGAGGGTATTTTGCGTTAGGTTTAAAGGGTCTAACAAACAAACCCATAAATTGGAAAGTTTTAATAATTTTTATCTACTTCACTGAACATCCCTATTTTACCTTAACTGAATAATCTAAGTAACTACTAAGTAAAGGTAAGTATGTACCTATTAGTAAGATGCGGACGCTGGCTTACACCACCTTACACGTGGGTCGAGCTTAACGTTTTAGAATGAGTGCGACGCAACAAAACAAAATTATAACTAGACTCTGACTATCGTAACTTGAACCCAGTAATTTTTTTAATGAAGAATTTCGTCAAAAGATTAATAAAGTATACGCGAAGTGACGACATCCCAAAAGAACTACACGTTGCAAGAAAATATTTTACACTGTGGCTCACACATACGGGCAAGGCACTTCGTGAATTACTTGCAAGGATTTGGCATACGGTTTAATGGCGCCCGTGGGAAATTCAAAGATGACAAACCCGTTCTAAGTTCAGAGGTAAACAGTGACTCGAGGAATTAGGTCGTGCCATTTGAATACGTTTTTTCTTTGCAAAGAGAGACCGTAACGATATTTAATGTGCGTGTAAAGAAAATAAGATCGAAATCGAGTTAAAAAAAATTACAGACGTAAAATATTTCATTTCAGTACTTAAGTACCTAAAACGCCACATGGATATATAGCAGCAATTACACTTCGTCGTTCGCCGCATGCTGCATGCGGCGACCGCATAAGTGTAAAGAGCACGTTAGTCGGCCGCATTCAGCGATCGACAGCTGCCAAGTCGCCGTAGTAGGCGGACAGACTAGTGTAAAGACGACGTTTGTTGGCCTAAGTAGTTTAAAATGAATTCGGCGACCGCATTAGGTCAACGACGCAGTGTAATTGCCGCTTAACTTGAACTTTGAATTATTTTTTGGTCAATTATGGAAACAACTGGGAATCAAATATTATTATTAAATTGTTTCTAGCAAGGTTAAGACCTGCACTTTCAGGCTTTGTTGTTAACGGTGAATTGTATGATATTTTTGCGTAAGTATTACTCTCGTGTGCTCTGCGTGTGACTCGTCAGGAGACAAGATATAATCCCACAATTCGAATTATTCCTATATGAAATCACATCATGGCCTATCTTGCCATATTATATCGTAGATTAGGGCACATCATGGCATGGCAAAAGTGGCCGAGTCTACTTTGACTTATCTTCACATGATGATAGTAATGAGAGTCCTCCACTATACATTGACCAAAATCCGTGCTACGTGACGTGACGCAATCCCAACGTAATTACTTGAGCGGAGCCGCCGTCTGAGCACGTGAGTACATGCCTCCGTCTACTGAGAGCCCTCAAATGCCCAGATGCGAAATTTATTGCATACCTCACTAACTTGTGTTGAACCGGGGATAAGTTTGGAATTTCACTTTGGTTAAATTAAAACTTTAATATGCTGAAAGATAAAAAACATGGTTTTAATCGTGAAGATCTGAATAATTCGAAAACAATAAATATATAATCCGTATTTTCATACCTATCACTGTATTTCGAAATCAGAATAAAAGCGATATCTTAGGGATATCCCCTTCTGTTAGCTAAAGTTGGATTCCTCCAAGCAAGATAATTAACAGATAAATGACCGAACAAGTTTTTGTGAAAATATTCATTGCATAATCATCATCTACTCTCACTGAGCGGGTGTTTCAATGAGTCCAAACACGGCTAGGTTTTCTTGTGTAGTTAAATAATTGCTATGATTTCCTCCTGTCTACTTCATCAGATCAGCTCAGAAGTGTGGCACCTACCGCTTTTCACACCTTCTATAAGGCGACTTCCTGATTTGTCGGTGCGGAGGCAGTACGATATGATAAAAGTGTCAAATGTCAGTGTCAGCTGTCAGTCGATGCGATACCATTTTTTACTACGCCCCTACATTTAAATGAGTGCTTCCTGACTGGCGCGTGATGCGCGGTAGCGGGACGATGCGAAGGCGGTGGCGGTACTGCTCCCCTTCTGCGCATGATATTACTACTGCGCAAAAGTAATACTGTCAGTATTATGTCAAGTGAGAATCATTGCGACGTCAGTAAGTTTACGTCAAAGAAGAAAATGTCACATATCGATCCCGCCCCGCCAAGTCAGGAAGTCGCCTTAGGAAAAGAGTAATTTTACCCTCAAATGAGTGAAGAAAAGTACAATTTTGATCCCTCATTCGAGGGCAACAAAGACTCTTTTCTGAACAGCAGGTGTGAAAATTAAATTAAACTTTCTTAAGGTGCCTTATTTTGCACATGCGCAGTAATAGCAACATTTCTACTACTGCTAATGTTCAGCCATTACACTAATTTGTTGTCAGTTTCGAATTGTTCAGTGTTTGACCACAAAGACTCTTTACATCTCTGTATTATAGGATATGTTCAGCAAATATGTGCACAGGTATTCTCATATCTGTTGGTTGATGTTTATTTGTATACATGTTACTAAATGATATAAAAGTAACTCTATTGTAATGATATGTAAAAGAGCCCTTGATTCCTACTTGCAGAATAAATGTTTGATTTTGATGTTTAAAATTTCGATTGAAAGTGACGATTCAGTTAATCTAACTCCAGACAGTATGCCAATAGTAAGTCAGTTATTATTATTAAGGTACATCTCACATAAGATTAAAATACAACAGCGAAGTATATATTTTTGAATTGGTATAGATAGTAAAACCATTTTTAACCCAATTTTACGACCTTTAAAAGTGTTTGAAAATGTTATAGGATTACGGAGTAGAAGCATTGTGTTAATGAACAAGTGGGTAGGCCTTCACAAAGATTCCATCAGAGGCTTAATTACCTCGGACCTCTATAAAGTACACCTCACTCCAGTACAATTTTATTAAACAACGACCTCCATCAAGGGTAATGAAGGATAACTTCATTTTGTGACCGGCGACGACATTTTATGGAGTAACTGTGGTGTGCACTTAATCTACCGGCTTCTGTTTTGTTTTATGGTATGAATAAATAATACCACACGCAGCTGTTTTCATCGTCATTAGGAAGATGACAGATGCAATTATAAAATCATTGCGAAAATAAAAGGAATGTATTATTACGTAGCAGGTAGGTATGAGCTGGCGTATTTTATATTACAAATGTACTAGGTACATGCATGATATCCGTGCAATCATGAAATTTTTACCAGCTTTTATTTAACTTGTTATGTTTGTATGTTTCATGCGTGTTCGGGACAAATTTTAGACCATTTATCATCAATCCTATAAGAGAGTTCTAGTGTCTACTATGGGCCAGGACCTCTTCGACTACATCGAAGATTCAACAAAATTTTCTTAAAAGGCAGTCTGGTATCACTATCATAATATATATATTAATATAGATTTCGAGACAGACCACTACCACCTCCACCACCAGTACCCTTACCATTAGTCTGCAATGTTTGCATTACCGTACTCGCTAGCGACTGCGTAAACAATTTAGTATGAACAAAAGTACAGCGCCTCTGGCGGTTACGCAATGGAACTAAGAATCGCCATACTAAATCGATTACGCAGTCGCTAGCGAGTACGGTAATGCAAACATTGCAAACTCATGGTAAGGGTACAGACCCTTAGATGGAGCTCAGATATCACATAAAAATACGTTTGCTGTGACATGGACGAAAACAAGGATGAAAGAGACAATATCCCAAAGTAACTGTACCTCCTATTAGTAAATTTAGGCGATGATTTTGTAGATATTCCCTACTTGTCTATCTGAAGACGAACAAACAGAAATGAAAAAGAACATGGGCTAGTAGAAGTAGTATCACTGCAAAAAGAAAACGTCAAGTAAGATAAAACAATGCAAACCAAAAGTTCCATTTGTGTCTAGATTCCACCCATCTTCCACCACATCGATAAAGGGTCGGAAACGCGCTCATATTTTTCTTGAGTTAGGTCCAATTTCATATAATAACGTTCACAAGATATAATAAACGTTAGCTATAACAACATAAACGCTAGGCTTCGATGTCTGCTTACCATCAAGCAAACTGCATACTACTATCGTAATCTAAAAAACTTCTTAAATGTAACTTGACACAGTTGTGAAACCGTGAACGTGGAAGGTTAATGAAGCAAAAGGAATTAGATCTGGTAATTAGCGATCAAATACGAGATGAGAGTACCTACGTAGGCGTTTCGATGTTAAGAGCTTACAGCTTACGCGTAAATGGGCAACGCGTTCATTGATATTTACAAAGCTTAGGACGAAATCTGTTGAATTTATAGTTGGAAAATACCCGGAAAGCATGGAATTCTTATAGTACGACGGTGACAAACAAGCATATGGCTTGCTATGAACACTTACGACTAGAATATTCAAAGTTACAAAGAAAGCCAGCTCTAGAATTTTATAACAAACTTATCTTTCACTGAAATGTATATTTTTAAACCATTGGTTGCTTTTCGTATACAGATTATCCGTGGTTTATCCCTTTTTTTCTCTGTGTTGACAATATTCGAAAAACTGTTACCAAATAAAGGAATTTGTTGTTTTAGTAGTCTCCTTAAAACCCACTCATCTATGTAAATGATAATAATGTTATGGAATAATAATATCGAATAATAATGCCATGACATATAATATTTGTAATAATTATAATATTTAAATGAGTATAAGTATTAGTAGGAGTTGTGAGTTTTGAAGACCATACCGAAAGGTATCATGCCACACAAGTTTCAAAACTTTATTATTTGATAACCTTGTTTTCGAATTTCGTATGAACGGAAAAAAATCTTTTGCCCGTCTGTGAGTAAACATCTATTTAGTAGGTAGGTACATTTATAATTTACAGTTACTGATAAAGAGTCCAACGATTCTGAAACCAACCCTAAGCTAATAATGCAAACGGACGCGGGAAGACAAACTATTTACTTCTTCATTTGACGCCCCTCTAGCCGCGCAAGGACTATTAAAAGGTATCCTTTCAAAATTGGAACAGAGCTGCAATTGTTTTCTTTGCTTCGATTTGAAAACAAAACAAACTTCACTCTATTTCTTATTACAGTAGATTACATTTTCACTGCTAATTATTTTTGTATGGTGGGCGGCTAGAGGACTCGCCATTAAAACTTAAGCGTGGAGACTCAAGCGGACTCGAGCGTGAATTATTAAGCAACCGTAATTAACAAGCGAATTGAAATAGACCCAGCAATTAGTGACTACACGGATATTAGCGTCAAAGGAGCTTAGATTCTTTCGCATTAATGGACATAGTTTCGCCAGGCTTACCAAAAACCTTCAAGAAACATGGAATAAATTATACAATAGTAAACCAGCTACAGTGATTGCCCGCCTTAAAGAAAACATGTCGAATGTTAGCTTTGGATCGTTCTAATTGCATTAGAATTCGCTAGATGGTACCTACTGTAATTTGATGTATAGTAGATTTAAAATTGACAGCTGGCAACACTCTAAAAAAACAGTAGGTAATGGCGAATTTTGACCTTAACAGTTTTCTTAAGGACTCATTTTTATTCAAGCACTGAAGGTTATTTTTTTGTGTTGCTTACATGAAATTCAGCGTTGCATGTATCTTTGCAAGTAGATAATTTACCCTTTGCAAGTAAATAAAGCGAATCAGTTCTAGAGGCATTTCAATAAATTGTTTGCTGATTTTATCCTCAACATAGTCATAACAGAAATAACCTATTAAATTGATATTAAAAGGGAGCTATTCTGGGCGTCCGGATTCGCATTTGCTACGCCTAACATGACAAGTGCGTACTATGACACATACCTATAGACCTCTGAGATTGTTTGCAACCCCCTATACCCTGTTATCCTAACCTTTTTTCCACATCAGTCCAATGCCGATTAAGATAACAATTAACCATTCCATGCCATAAACAAACGCAACTAAATTAAATCAAATTGTTTACTCTTACCCCTGTTTTTGATTCGGGGTTAATTGATGGAAAGAAACAAAGAGCGTTTTACGGCTGCCATTGTAATTGCCTAGAGCGATTACGATTGATCGCGCCCACGCGAGTTACATGTTTTGTTTACGTCTTTGTTACTGTTTGTTATAAACGAGTACGAGACCTTAACGAGCTAACAACAAACCGCAACTTTGTTGCTCCTGAATTTAAAATTAGATCGCCTCTCAATAATACCTACATCATACCATATTAAAAGATTTGTTTAAACGGGTCTAACCCGACCAAACACATGCTATGCTATGTTTACAAAGCGCGATAGTTTAAATGTTATAAAAGTAATTTATTTTTATTTATTTAATCATTTTTTCATTTATTTAATTTTTTTAATGAAATCTCCGTGTTGATATACATATATTACCTTTTTTAATTTTAAACATGTCGAGCGATATTCGACGATAAAGACATGAGTGGACCCGTTTATTATATTTCAATACATATTACCTTGTTTCAACTTTAGCGAATCGTAAAGCCCTGTAGGATAGTGGCGTAACTTTTAGACCCAGCGTTTCGGGTATATTACCAGTCGTATTCACGTTTCAATAAAGAGCCTTACGTGCTTTCGATAAATATATCACCCAGTAGTACTAATATGACCAGCAGCTTCTCAAAAACCAATTAAACAAAAACACAGCTGGACTCGATTTCTCTTCAGTCGAACTAAATTTTTTATTGAATGTGACAGCACGTCATGTACAAATTTTGTTAACGTCGTTGTTACAGTAAGTGGTTTCTCAACTTCCGAACAAACCGCAACTTTGTTGCTCTTTTCGAATTCGTAATTAGTTCCAAAAAGCAAGTCAGAGCATTTCTGCTGCATAAATGATTGAATATGAATATAAAATATCTTTAGTGTGCGCATGAATTATCTTTATTGTGTCATTAGATGTCAAGGGCACCAATATGTATACACTTTTTCACCTTATTCCATTAAAATAAGGTTCAAAAATGTATACATATTTATGCCCTCGACTGTACATTAATCAGGTTATGGGTATATCTTAGTCAAGATCAGAAATAAGTCAACAGTTTTTCATCCTGTAACAATAGAATAAGGTGCATATGTGTTAACTTAGATTTTCTCTTGACTGTACTTCTATAATAAATAGGAAATTTTATTAACTTTGTCACATTATCTACGTACATTAAAATTTAACTTTAAAACATACAAACATCACTTATTTTGAATTGACCGAAAGTCGAAGTCGTTTTTCTGGTTTTAGGTAGTTGCACCGCTTACAATCTTTCTGCTTTGCCTGGAGGTTGGCTGGTAGAGAATGCCTCGTGTCATTAAGTTCGCCCTTTGTACGCCTTAAATAAATAATAAATAAACCGAACTAACTGGACCAACTGCATACCTAAAATCATAAAAGCCAGTGAAAAATATCCGCAAACCGTATATGCCGCATTTACCAAATCACTACAATGCGAATGGCAATACTTACAAAGAGTTACTGGTGAAACAGAAGATGCCTAAATTGACTTAAAAAACGCAATCGAGACTCACTTAACTCCATCTATACTCGGCAGAGAAGTATCAACTTTAGAACACAAACTCTTTGCACTTCCAGCGAGGCTCGGTAGCCTTGCAATTAATGACCCAACGAAACAAGCGAAAACCTCCTATGAAATATCATCAAATGCAAACAAAATACTTATAGACGCAATTCGTAACGGTGACGAAATAAACATAGATGACCACGAAAAACATGTAAATGAAATTCTACAAAAAGAAAGAAAACAGCGAGAAAAGAATGACCAACGTACACTAGATACAATCCTTGACAAGCTCACAATAAAGACCAAAAAAAGGATTCAAAGAGCAATCGAAAAAAAATCATCAAAATGGCTTACAGTATTACCAACCAAAGCAGATGATACCGACCTAACAGCGACACAGTTTCGCGACGGTCTAGCGATCAGATATGGGCGTGAACCTTCTGGCCTTCCACTAACTTGTGATGGATGCGGCGAAAATAATTTCAACCTCAATCATGCACTTAACTGTAAAAAAGGAGGACTCATAAAAAAAGGCCACGACCAACACAGAGACGATATCAGGAACTGGGCCGAACTAGCATGGGGCTTGGCTACTATTGAACCAGTAATGCGAGTCGCAACCCTAGATCAACCAGCACTAGTCGGAGACTTATTATTGGAAGGCGTTTGGGAGCCAGCGAGGAAGGCGTTCTTTGACATTCGCATCGTAAATGCTGACGCCAACTCATATGGCCCATTCACCTGGCACATAACCTCGCAAATACATGCCCGCGAAAAACATCGAAAATACGACCTGGCTGCAGAAGACCTTAGAGCCTCATTTACTCCTCTTGTAGTCTCCTGTGATGGCATTGTGGGAACCGAATATCAATCGTTCATAAAGAAAACTTCTCTCAAGCTAAATGAGAAATGGTCTAAACCATACTCACAAATAATAAGCTGGCTCAAAGTAAAAATACAAATATCAATAATAAGAGCTGTGTCTATAAGAATAAGAGGAACAAGAAGACGAATTAGCAGATATGGGTGCGAAGACGGCTCTGGAATGCCCATCCTAGATCCTAGATCCTGGATGTAATCACGGTGCTATATTCATATTAATTTATACTTCATATTTATTTTAGTATCAATATTTGTATTATTTAGGGTATAACTTTTTAATAAATGATTTTATATAAATAAACCGAATAACCAAAATAACCTAATAAAGATTAAATAAATAATTAATAAACCGAGACAGAAAAAGCTGACAAAATGCTTAAACCCTTGACATTTATAAGTATCAAGACATCATAGACACGGTATGTTTAACTGCGTCAGAGTAACGACGCATGTTCGGGCTATCCAGCGATCTACACGTGTATCAAATTTTGTTTGAAAACAAACTCGAACGTTGCTGAAGCTGGCAAGGGTTGGGCTAAACGGTTTTCTCATTAAAGCGCTGTTTTGATTCAACTGTCAAATATGCCACGTCAACGGGCGGCTGTCGTTTGCGGTTGTTCAATGTATGATACATTATAAGACAAGACATACTATTACAAACATAATTGAGATTTAAATAAAAAGAGAAATAAATGCATGCTGACGTGACTGCGTTTTAAACGAAATTATAGTACAAAGTTGCTCGCGGCAACGCGTAGCCATATGAGAAACCTTACGCATTGATAATCAGATTGAACTGAACGCAGCCTAGTTTTAAATAAAGGGTGTCCCAAAAAAGACGCAGCATTTAAATTTGCCGCCATTTTGCATTTTAGTGCTGGTAACCCTAAAAAAAACCATTTGACAGCTGATAGTTTAGGGTTTTTAAAAATGTAGCACACTATACCAGAGAACACCTCATTTTTCTTCTTGAACAAAAAACAATGAAAATTTGGCTACGAATTCTCGCAAATTTCGCGTTGTGACGAATCAGTCGTTTCGGTAGCAGATTTAGCTCCCTATGTCATGTGATTTAACACCATTAGATTTCTTTGTATAGGTTGTTTTAAGTCAAAGGTTAAATTCAGCCACATTTGTGCAAAATGGTAAGGAAAATTTCATCAAAAGAATTCGTATGTGCCAGCAAAGTCGTAGTGGGTATTTGCCTGATGTGTTATTTCATGCATAAACCCTATCCTATGTAGTTAGGGTTTAAATAAAAAAAATAGTAAATAAAAAATATTGTTTTCTAATTAATTCAAATATTGCGTCCTCTTTGGGACACCCTATATATACATTTTTTATTATCTTTTTATTTTGTTCTCAATTATGTTTGTAATAGTATGTTTCATAACATCTTTGATTATAAGTACATGATAGATACGCTTATTAAATGGTGAGCTACATACCACCTACCTTTCTATTAATTAGATAATGTTGTCAGCCAAATCAGTTTTTCTTCAAATTTGCATTACATTCATATTATTCGTAGTTTTCAGGAATTCAAATAAATTTGTTCGCACGTACACTTTGTTCGGTAACTTTCCCACGAGCTCGCCAGTTCACAAATAGAAGACCCCTACAGCGTACTAACGAATTTATAACGGCTCCTGACATTATTTATTTATTACGTTAGACAACGTCACGTCCATGATATCACGCATCGCCTCACTTATTGCTCGTGGACAGATATTAATGTTTGATGTCGCATTGCGAATTGGCGTGTCTTGACAGAATTTAATAAAACACATAATTGTATCACTCTAATAAATCTATAAAGGCATTCAAGTTTATTGCCTTTATTTTTAGGCCGGAATTAACCTTTATTATAAACTAGCTTTTGCCCGCGACTTCGTCTGCGTAGAACTCGCGTCATCGCGTTAGAATGTTATTTCATTCTTCTATTTCATGCGCTTACCTAGTTATCTCTCTTCCATTCTAACTTAAACCCCGTTAAGGGATGATTTCCGGGATAAAAGTATCCTATGTCCTTCCCTAGGACTCAAACTAAATCCATAACAAATTTCATCTAAATCGGTTGAGCATTTTAAGAGGAAACAGGCAGACAGAGTTACTTTCGCATTTATAACCCGCCCCAGTTTCGCACGGGTAGTCCAGTTTTAAATTTATTTATCTAAGCTTTTGCCCGCGACTTCATTCGCGTGAATATCCATTATCCATATCAACTTCTACACCGTATTTCGCCGGGTTGTCTCGCCAAACATTGCGCACGCCGGCTCAATGCGCCCACATGAAACATGACAGAGGACTAAATATATGTTATTAACTTATTATAGATGTAGATGAAAACGCTCGCGAGCGAAGTGAGCGCGAAACTTTTCGGATATTCTGATACGGGTGTGGAAAATACTTCATACGCATCAAGTAATGTAGATGAAAACGCGAGCGCAGCGAGCGCGAATTCTTTCAAACATTACGATGTAGGTGCGGAAAATACTTCATACGCATCAAATAGTGTAGATGAAAACGCGAGCGCAGCGAGCGCGAAATGTTTCGAACATTGATGCAGGTGTGGAAAAGACTTCATACGCACCAAGTAATGAAGATAAAAACGCGAGCGTAGTGAGTGCGAAATGTTTCGAACATTATGATGCAGGTGCGGAAAATAATTCATACGCATCAAGTCATGCAGATGCAAAACGCGAGCGTAGCGAACGCGAAATTTTTACGAACATTATGATGTAGGTGCGGAAAATACTCATCAAGTAATGTAGATGAAAACGCGAGCGCAGCGAGCGCGAAATTTTTCGAACATTCTGATGCAGGCGCGGAAAAGACTTCATACGTATCAACTATAATGTAGATGAAAACGCGAGCGTACGGCGCGCGAAAAATTTCGAACATTATGATGTAGGTTGTGCGGAAAATGCTCATCAAGTAATGTAGAAGAAAACGCAAACGCAGCGAGCGCGAAATTTTTCGAACATTATGATGCAGGTGCGGAAAATACTTCACACTCATCGAGTAATGTGTATGAAAACGCAAGCGCAGCGAGCGCGAAATATTTCGAACATTGTGATGCCGGTGCGGTAAATAATTCACACGCATCAAGTCATGCAGATGAAAACGCAAGCATAGCGAACGCGAAATTTTTACGAACATTATGATGCAGGTGCGGAAAAGACTTCAAACGCATCTGTAATTTAGATGAAAAAGCGATCGTAGCGGGCGCTAAAGTTTAGTAAAGTGCGAAAAATAGTTCATACTCATGAAGTTATGTAGATGAAAACGCGAGCGCAGCGAGCGCGAAATTTTTCGAACATTATTATGCAGGTGTGGAAAATACTTCATACGCATCAATAAATGAAGATGAGATCGCGAGCGTAGTGAGCGCGAAATGTTTCGAACATTATGATGCAGGTGCGGAAAAGACTTCATAAGCATCAACTATAATGCAGATGAAAACGCGAGTGTAGGGCGCGCGAGAATTATCGAACATTATGGTGTAGGTGCGGAAAATGCTCATCAAGTAATGTAGATGAAAACGCGAGCGCAGCGAGCGCGAAATTTTTCAAACATTATGATGCAGGTGTGGAAAATACTTCACATTCATTAAGTAATGTATATGAAACGCGAGCGCAGCGAGCGCGAAATGATTCGAACATTCTGATGCAGGTGCGGAAAAGACATCATTCATCATTAACTATAATGTAGATGAAAACGCGAGCGTACGGCGCGCGAAAAATTTCCAACATTATGATGCAGGTGCGGGAAATACTTCATTCTCATGAAGTTATGCACATGAAAACGCGAGCGCAGCGAGCGCGAAATTTTTCGAACATTATGATGCAGTTACGGAAAATAATTCCTACGCGTCAAGTAATGTAGATAAAAAAGCTAGTGCGAAATGATTCGAACATTATGATGCAGGTACAGAAAATACTTCATACGCATCAAGCAATGTAGATGAAAACGCGAGAGCAGCGAGCGCGAAATATTGAACAAAAAATATTTGTTGACCTATTAAGTGGCTTTGTAAAGAGGTAGTTGAATAGATATTTTTTTTGTTCATAAATTATTGGAATTTACGAAATTTTGTTCCGATGAATTTAAAATTTGGTAATAATGATTGTTATTACGTATTTTTTACCAACAAATACTAATATATTGATAAAAAAATTTTTTTCTTTGAAATTTCCTTATTTTTCCTATAAAAACCTACTTAACTTTGCGGTCGGTTCGGAACTCTAAATGTGCGAAGTCCGACTCGCACTTGGCCGGTTTTTTTTGCTTTCCAATCCGCCTGTTCGAATTTGGTCATACTTGATGTTTATTGTTACGTAGGTATGTATGTTTTAATAACGAATACCAATATACCCTAAATTTATGTCTGGTCTGTTACGCGCTGAACGTATTTTATACATTTTGCTGACGGAAAACGCAACTAATCGGCACCTCGAAGAACCTCAAAGATGAAACTCATATCGATTATTAAGAAAAGTAAATAAGTAAATGTCCGCCATCTTCAATTTGAAAATGGATAAGTATCGTAATGGGTGTGCCTGGGTGACCCGAAACGCGAACAAACTCAGCATGATACCCCACAAACTAAGTAAAACCGCAAAGACAGTCCATGTTGCGGGTCCCGTAATCTACAATAAACTACCATTAAATATAACAACAGCTGTGAGCCTACCAGCATTTAAAAATAATTTAAAAAAGTGGCTAATTGAGAAATGTTTTTATAGCTTCAAAGAATTTGTAGAATTTGAATTTAAACTTTCGCGAGACATGTTATAACTTTATTTAATACGTGAGTTTTAACCGTTTAGTAAAATAAAGTTATAACATGTCTCGCGAAAGTTTAAATTCAAATAATGATAATGTTAAATACGGTTATGCAATTGTAATATGTGAATTTTATTTATAATGAATTAAGGAATATTAATGATTTCAATTTAGTATAAGTTTGACTTGTAATGTGTTATTATCAATAAATTATGTCTATGTCTATGTCTATCATTCTTGTAATGAGCACCTCAAAAAACAATATTTTATACAAAAATGCGCATACTTAATATATAGGTAGTACATCTCGCAAGTGCTACCATGCAACCGAGAGCCCGCCGCTCTGCGTAGGTAAAGTACCCTCCATCGAAAACAAAAAAAAAACCGAGGTTGCGTAGTAAGGTTTGTGAATATTGATAGCGACTGACTGACCAACATAATTAGATCTCTCATTTCAAACAGTTAATATGGTTTGAGGGACTTTAGTATTTTTGTCTATAGCCTTGAGAGGCAGAGGTATTGTTATTTCACCCCCCATTTTTTCAAATACTATCTGTTTATTATACAATGTTTGAATGAGGTTCTATTTACTTTGCGTCCATGTATATACTTACCAACTTTCAAACCTGTAAATCATGAACTGAAAGACTTCTCATACAAAGTTTAACCCCTCTTTTCACCCCCTTTCATCCCTAACCTGTATGATTTTTATACCCTATAACCTGGCCGAAGATCCAATAAACATATTAGTGAAGGCTGTATTAAAATCCATTCGCTAGTTTTCGCGTGATAGTTAGACATATAAACAGACAGACAAACAGACAAACAGACAAACAGACATGAATTCTAAAAACAGTTGAAACGTGTTCTGTTATCGATTCTTAGACCCCTCCATCGATTTTTTTACTAATATCTTCAATGTACAGATTTTCGACCCTCTTCTGCTTTATTATATGTATATAGATTGTGTTTTAGTGCCAAGTCTCACCTGGAATTGAAAAGTTACCATAATATAATGATGAAATAATATCATAGATAAATGAAGTTTTCATTTACCTGTTCACTCTTTAATTCCCTGTAATCTACTCGTCAGTTTCTCAGTGAATCACTCGTGTTATCGCACTATAACCCTAACAAGTTCAGAACAAAAACTCATTACATTTTTGCGGGCTTTATCTAAAATCATCTTCCAGTTAAACTCGCACAATAAACCTTTATTGCCTACCAACCATCAAGAGCAGCTGTATCAAAATAATGAATTATAAATTAATTTTACGATGTAAATAATGTTCCGAACTGCGTCCGAATGGACGACATTAATACTTGACTGCTAGTCATTTTCTAAAGCACTGCGCAAATCTACAGAAACCTAATTAATAAGCTGATGTTTAATGTATTCCAACGCTGTTGTGCCACGGAAATTTATCAGTTTTACGACCTAAATTATTACCACAGTGACAATTTTCTACGTGCAATGGACTTTAAAATTGAAGTGATTTAGGGTTATTGAATCTGAACATAGTTAATAAGTTGAGGTGAATTTGTAATGGAATTAATATACTGAAATTGGTTGTATTTTTACGCGTTTGCGTAGGAAAACTCACAAAATTTAGTAAAAAAATGTTTTGCAATGTCAAATGTAATAGTATGTATTCCTAAAGTTATTTTATTAACAAATAATAACAGTAAGTGACGAATTAACCTTATAATAGACGAAATATGGCACCAAAGACGCAAAAATGTAAAAGCCGCCACAAAAAAAAACAACACTGCAAGTTTTGTCAACACTGCAAACGAGAATGTATCACTTGCCGACAAGACAAACAGCATAAATTCAGGTAAGACAATTTATGTATCAAAAGTATAAATCCAGCCATTTACATGGTTCAAAACACAGTAGCTAACATTTCAAATTATTGTTGTTGTCCTGGAACGTCGAGCCAATATATTGGTTAACGAGACTGGGATGTGAGGGTGTAATTGCATCACACGAGTCTAGGTGCCGCGGGGATTAACCCTACATACTCGCATCAAATTACCAAGGACTACTTACTACTAATACTGAATCAAAATGGAATGCTTCATCAAGTTCCGGCCGTAATACCTGCATCTACGAAATAAAATAATTTAAAAATACTTAGTTTAAGCGTCAGTATAAAAAATAAAGTTATAAAGTAATCATAGCGAACGTCAAAAGAAATAAGATGAATCCCGTTATTCATAAAAGTTTACTTATTTATTTAGACTAAAATTGGTTTTGTCCTATTCCCACAAACATAAAAGTCAAAGTAAGGAAAGTAAAGTGAGTGTAATAGGATTTTATTCTAAGGCAACTTCCTGACTTGGCGGGGCGGGATCGATATGTGACATTTTCTTCTTTGACGTGAACTTACTGACGTCGCAAAGATTCTCACTTGACATAATACTGTCAGTATTAAGTTTGCGCAGTAGTAATATCATGCGCAGAAGCGAAGCAGTACCGCCTTCGCATCGTCCCGCTACCGCGCATCCCGCGTCAGTCAGGAAGCACTCATTTAAATGTAGGGGCGTAGTAAAAAATGGTATCGCGTCGACTGACAGCTGACACTGACATTTGACACTTTTCTCGTATCGTACTGCCTCCGCACCGACAAATCAGGAAGTCACCTTAGGAACGTCTGTAAATAATAGCAAAAAAATATATTTGTTTTTGATGTTATCAGTAATTAGAAATCGCCTTTTGCATCCCAGCCAAACCAAAAAAACCAATCGTCCTCTCCTGACTTCGTCCCGGCTGGATCCTAAATCCGTAGTTTGTGCGTAGGCAGAGGTTTTACGAAAGCGACTGGTTTCAATGGGCTTCCAACTTAGATGGAAAACTAGACCGTGTCGGGATTGAGACTTGTTACCTCATCGTGTTTCCTTTCACCGAAAAGCTATTATATGATATGAAAGAAAAGAAATATAGCGTCGCTTTACGCTTGTTTACATCAATTATTTTTCAGTAATTGACATAAAGTTCAAAGTTCAAATATTTATTCGTGATAAAAAGGACAAACACAATATACTATAAAACCGTGTCACGAATAGGGTTGCCAACCGTCCCGCCTCAGGCGGGACGTCCCGTTTCCAGCACCCTGCAGGATGCGTTCCGCAAAGAGTGCGTGCGCTGATTGTCCCGTTTTCAGGTGTGGTCAGAATTTCCAAGATTTTTTTTTTCGTTCGTGGTAAATATAAAGGGTCAGAACGGATTTTTGATGTTGTATTTTAAGAAATGTTTCTTACGAAACAAATAATATTCTGTTCCTTGTATTGAGATTAGCGGCTTCAAATTTGAGTAGCACTCTATTATATAAAACTTATTTTTCCCGATTACAAACAATAGGTTTCGATTTTTTTTAAAACAGCGCGTGGCGTCTTTGTTTGAATTTTATGTTGTTATTGACGCTTGCGACTCCAGCGGGGTCTCATGCGCGCTGCCGAAGAAGGGTTAAAAATTTAATCATTTTCATCTGGGTAAGGCCGGCTGCGTGAGTCCCGCATTTTTTAGCCGCGTCCCGCAAATCTACCACGAATGTCCCGCAAATCTGGGCTCACAAGTTGGCAACCCTAGTCACGAAGTGGACCCAACTCAGCATAACACACACACACATAACACACATACACATAACGATGTATATGTTAACTACGGTAGCCCAGTGGTTCAAGCATGCGGCTGTCAAGCGGCGGTCGTGGGTTCGAATCCCAGCTCGTACCAATGAGTTTTTCGGAACTTATGTATGGAATATCATTTGATATTTACCGTTAGCTTTTCGGTGAAGGAAAACATCGTGAGGAAACCTGCATACATCCGCGAAGAAATTCAAAGTTGTATGTGAAGTCCCCAACTCGCTCTGGGACAGCGTGGGGACTACTGCCCAATCCCTCTCATCTATGAGAGGAGGCCTGTGCCCAGCAGTGGGACATATATAGGCTGATGATGATGATGATGTTAACTACCGATGGGCGATGACACAGTTTGACAATTTAATCAATAAAATAATTAAAGGGGAGTGAAACTGTAACACGACAATTAATTACTATTGTAGGGGTCAATCTGTATGTCATACATGTCGATGCAAGCTCGTCTACACTCGCCCCAAGATACCAATGACCTAAAACTTTCTAATATACGTCGGATGTCGTGACATGCCCCTGTTTTCGAAACTTTATTAAACTGTCCGAGTAATAAATTAGTGTCCCGTGGGGATCCCGGAAAATTGCGAATAACGTAAAAATCTGTCACATAACTTTATTATTTCGATACCACCTCTAAACAACGCGTCCATCTACTACTTAACAGTCTTACACATCGCAATTTAACTGCAAATGTATGTATTTTGCGCCTTAATTATGACAATAACGGCGCGCTCGTAAGTAAAGGCGTGAAATACAGTGACCCAGTATCAAATTGCGATACGAATTGCAAGTATCCGATTGACCTCAGGCAGCTTTGTTGTCTGGTACCACAAAAGATTTATTGGTACCTTTTTTGTAATTTGTTTGATGTCGGTCATTTCTACGGTCTTCGTAAACGCGTGAAATATATTTTTTGGCCTACAATATACACAGTATAATTATCACATATTTGATATCATGTACCTAAGGTTCTCTATTATAGGTACGTAAATCAACCAACATAATATACGAAAATTCCATTTGTCCAAAAATGTATATAACCTATACTATACAAAAAAATAATGCAGATAAATTAAAATCAATGATGAGATAAGTATACTGCCGTATGACCCTAAGGCTTTGTTTTATAAAAATCCTGTGCACCTTATATCGGAAAGTTAAATTAAGTTACTACCTATGTCAATGTGATCTGATACTTGGTATAACGGATCTTTGGCCAACCTGGCCTAAAATATTATAGGATCATAAATAAACATTTACTTCACCATTTTATAATTTGAGTCTAATATTAAAAAAATACAAATAATCTTTAATGCTCACCAAGAAAAACAAATTCCGACATGAAACTTAACCCGCGAAATTATGGATCGTATAATACCGGTATTCTTTGATGCGACATCCCTAAATCTCCCGGTAGTCTATGACGACGGCTTCTTTGTTACGAAATATTATATTTCGCCATTTATTATGAACGGCCAAGTATTAAGCTTGTCGGCAATTCGGATCTTTCATCGTGCGACCCGCTTTTCGCTATTTTTCTAAGCAAATAAAAGCAATAAATACGAGGATAGAGAGTAAAACAAATATTTACGCAAACAGGTTCACACGAGTATGTTAACAAAATAATATTTTCTATGTCAATATAATCGACTTCCTATGCTACGTTTCGAGTTAGTAAGAAAAAAAAAATCATCATCATCTTAGTGTTATCCCAGTCCTACATTTGCATCTTGAAAGATGCCTAGGGTACGTTATCCCAAGCTTTGTCATAGGCACTTGTTTTTACGGCACCGACTGCCATCTGAACTTTTTCATATCTGATTATACTCGTAAATGCGAAAGTTTAAATGTTTGAATGTTTAGATGTTTGTTACTCAAAATTACAAAGAAACGGCTGAACGGATTATAATTATGATGAAATTTGGAACACATAGTATTACTATAGAACGAGTATTAGGTTGTTGCTTAAAAATGAACTTTCAAAAAGTCATTGTCTCACCCCGCCATTACGTTCTAGTACCCCGATTAACATTTTTATTCATTTTTTAAATGTATTTTAGGGGTCGCTACCGCTTGATAAAGTTTTGGAAGAAAACATAAGTTCGGCATGGGGCTATTGCGGTTAATTTAGGAATTCAACAAGTTAATCACGGTGAATGAAGAAAAGCAATACCTGTTGTTGGTTGTGAAAGGCTTTAGAAATAAATAATTAAAATAAATAAATAAAAAATCCCTTTAAGATAAATATTTTAAATATTACATATCGTTGATTAGTAAAAAACTTAGATAACTTTGGTAAACTATGTTATTTTGAACTAGGTATTAGTACTCGTAATAAGCTGGTCTGCCAGAATCCCTGGCCGGGTAAAAATCTCCTCCAAGGATGACCATGACTCTGACTCTGACCTGTCATAACTCGTTTCAGAGCCAGCTGGCTGGCCTCTTGATGTCACCTTCCCCTGCTCCGATTGCCTGATGGGCCACGCCAAAGAGTCGCTCTTATAGTCTATCTCTGGTCTCTTAACCTCGCGACATGTGTAGCCCATTTCCATTTTAGTTTCAGGGTAAAAGCTTCATTAATGATATATCTGAGCCTGGGGTTCTTTCTGGTTCAAATTTTTTGTAGCATTGATAAATTATCTTACATGGAGTGTCATAAAAATCGTATTATTAATTAATTTTGGCTTAAATTGTTAGAATTTTATTTGATTTTAATTAAAATATACGTAATTTATATATGTTTAATTGAACATGTTTCTTCAAAACTTTGACAGCTGGTAGCGACCTCTAAAATTAATTTAAAGAAAAAACTAAAAAAACTAGCATTTGTTAATAGGGGTAGTAGAATAAAATGGGGGGGGGGTGAGACTGCAGGATTTCAGATTTTTTTTATTTTTTGCCAAATAAGCAACACCCTAACGAGTATAGTATACAATAAAAATAAAATAAATTGAATAGGGAGTATACAATGAAATAGGGAAAGGGTTTACGCGAACGAAGTTGCGGGCAATAGATAATACCTATACATTATTGTAAATGCTATTGTATAAATGATTGCACGGCAAGTTTAGAATTAAACGTGTTGTTGCTCATTTGGATACTGTTATATATTGTGTGGTAGTTTAAAGCCCTATTAGGAAGGAAGGAAGCCCGCAATCGAAGCTGCTTAGTGAGAAACTTCATCTGGGAATAATGCAACAGTCTGAAATTTTGATAAGGTACCAATTAAAAAAACCTGTATCTAACTTTACTTTTACCGCTGCTAAAGGAAAACTAACAACAAAAGAAATTAATATTTTTTTACTAAGGATAAATACAAATACTACTAATATTTTAGCGATTATTCAGCGAGGCTTGATGCGGGTAAAATCGCATTGAATTGACAAAACTGGGGTAACTTCCATTATACTTAAATGACAATTAAAACAAGTTATGATTAGCTTAAGTTTCGAGGACAAAGTAAAAGTACTTCCCGTTATTGGACACTTAAAATTTCATAATGAAATTATATTTATTTGAATTTAAACTTTCGTGAGTCATTTTTAAACTATATTTTACTAAACGGTTAAAGGATGATTCCCGATTCTTGTACTAGAAAACGGGACGGTCCGGACACGGAACGGTCTAGCGTCAATCATCCTGAAAACTCACGTATTAATTATCACATTTTAATTGTTGTCGGAGTAACAATTAACACGTGCGAGTTTCAACCGTTTAGTAAAAAATTGTTTATGATTCTTATTTTCAGACTCTAATATACATATATTTCACTATTCTTCTCTAATATGTAATACATATTAGAGACGAATACGACCGCTTTAGCTTAGTTGGTAGTGATCCTGCCTACGAAGCTGGAGGTCCCGGGTTCGAATCCCGGCCGGGGCATTTATTTGTGTGATGAGCTCGAATATTTGTTCTTGGGTCTTGGATGTTTTCTATGTATTTAAGTATTTATTTATCTATATAAGTATGTATATCGTCGCTTAGTACCCATAGTACAAGCTTTGCTTAGTTTGGGACTAGGTTGATTTGAGTAAGATTGTCCACAAATATTTATTTATTATTTATATTCATGATTCTACAAATAATAATATGTAGTGCATATATTCACTGGGACTGCCTATGACCCTTCATCATTTATTTTATTGGGTTTGCGCATTTTCGATAGTGTTTTTGTGTCATCAAATTACACATGTGTCATCCTATCCCTATGGGTAAAAGGCAATATCGTGTTTGCAGAAAAATGAGAGGGATTAGTTTATGTTAGAATATAAATTAGAAGGTAGAGGTGTATAAAAATATTGGTTAATAATAATAATAATAAATAAATCTTTATTGTTCAAAAAACATACAATATTTTGGAGCCCTGGAGACTGCGTTAGTTTTCACTGTGTTGCAGCTAGGGTTGCCAACCGTCCCGCCTCAGGCGGGACGTCCCGTTTCCAACATCCTAGAGGATGCGTCTCGCAAAAGATGCGTGCGGGACGCCGATTGTCCCGTTTTCAGGCCTCGGCAGAATTATAAGAACTGGAGCGAACATTTGGTTTCATTTGAGTAAAGAGCGATACAACTTCGATAAATGAACATAAATAATTTGTATCATCTCCCGGAGGATCCTATTCATGTAGGATAATTTTAACTCAAAAATCATCCACTAAGAAGGTATGTATCGCGGGAATAAATAATGTATCACACTTAAGTAGGTATACTGTACACTGTACGTTAACAATATTGACATCTGGAATAGAGTGCGCGAGTCCCGCATTTTTTAGCCAAGTCCCGCAATTCTGCAACAATTGTCCCGCAAATCGGAGCACGTAAGTTGGCAACCCTAGTTGCAGCCCCCAGTGGTTGCCCGTATACATGTACAGTGTTAAGTTGTTAAGAACAACAGACTTATGATAACTAAAATAACATATAGGTAGGTAATGAAATTGTTTTTACAAAAATTTTACAAATATAAATATAAATACATGTGCTACATGTGCATTTTAACAGATAACTAAATTATGTTTCCAAGCATTAGCTATGCAACCTTAACTATGTTCATACAGTCGTATTACTTGATTCTCTAAAATCAATAGTTATTGTTAACTCCACAAAAAAAACGATGTCGGTAATTTCCTCAACCAGGAAATCTGTGACCACTTGTGGGCGTTCTTAGCAGTCTAAATTATAATTCCTGCTGTTTGACGCCATAATGTCCAATAATTTACACCTTCTTATTGTTCCCATCTATTTTATTACAATATAAAATTGAAAGCGTCATGTGGCGGTTGTCAGATCGTTAGATATTGTCATGAGGAAGATGAACGTGTTAAGTCCATGTATACTAACCAAAGACTATGCATGTACAATACGCTTCACTGGAACTTACCTGAAACAGATTAATTAAAAAGTGAGTATTAGCATAAAGAGGCAAACATTACATTACATTGTTGAGGTTATGCAATAAATCGATTTGTATTGTATTGTGTTGTACATACATATTTGTATAAATCATTCGGTTCTCATTCGAGGCCAACCATTGCTACGTGTGCTACGCCGTAGCGCGTAGCAGCGTTTTCCCGCCTTGTATCGGAAATCGCACGTAGAGGCATGACGCATGTGTTGTGATTGGCCTTGAATGGGTGCATAAATTATTGTAGTCATTTGTGGATTCATGATGGCGCCTGAATGCATAATTATAAATAAAGAATCCGATATAATCGTATAAGCATATTTAGCATGCTTATATGCCAACGAGCAAGCAAGTCGTCTAATCTTCTTCATCCAAGTAAAATCGCCTGAACCCTGCGTGAATATATAGGTAGGTATTATAGGTCAAGAAAAAACGCCCGAGTCACTCAGTATTCTTAAGACGATACAAAGGACATGCAAATAGAATTTACGATTGATCGATAAGGGTCACCATCTGCAGAAAACACCTGCTCGGCGTGGACAGATAATCTAAATAATTCTGTTTGTACAATAAAAAGACACTTTGGTACTTTGTCGCTTTCACTAGTTTGAAATTTACTGGCTTAAATTGGACTTGCTGGAGGAAAGCA
This sequence comes from Cenopis cana, assembly GCA_951800055.1. NCBI lineage: Eukaryota > Metazoa > Arthropoda > Insecta > Lepidoptera > Tortricidae > Cenopis > Cenopis cana. Next base: position 14,078,899 of record OX637479.1, on the reverse strand, counting down.
CAACACAATTTTCGGTTCACAATCTTTCGACGGTTTACAATCTCGTTAGATAGATAGATTATAATCCAACAGTACGAGTATTCGCATTTTTTTTTAATACCACGTCGGTGGCAAACAAGCGTGCGGCCCGCCTGATGGTAAGGGGTCACCGCAGTCTATGGACGCTTGCAACCCCAGGGGCGTCACATACGCATTGCCGACCCTTTTCAGAATTTATACACTCCTTTCTTGAAGAGCCCCATATTGTAGTACCTCGGGAAAACCTCGGCATGCTCATTTCACAACCGAAGCGTGCATTTCGTGGTAGATTACAATATTTCGAAAGTTTACAATCCTCACTAGATAGATTTCGATTTTAAATTAAGATTAATTTATTCCTGTTTGGTGCAATCCAGCCCAGCTAAGAATAAAGCTGTTTTTAAAGTGTATAAAGGTAGCCCAACTTCTTTCTATTGTCACCCCAGTGTATCGTATGGTATTTGATGTACTGTTAAGAAAATTTAAACACGAACCTTTTCCGCTCTTGTCACAATAACAATAATGGATAAAAAGTTAAAGTAAACTAATCTCAACACCAAACACTCCTCCATTCCAGTTTGTTTACACTCTTATCTGAGGCAGCTTACGTTTACGACAGTATATATATATATCTTCTTTGTCTGAGGTAAGTGTACAGTCGTAATACACAGAAACTCTCACCTTGGAACAATGTGCGTTTAGTCAAGTATTAGTTAATTTTACTTTTATACTCAATCATGGTTTACATTGTTTATAATTATTAATTTAAGTGTTGTACACGATAAATTATGTTAAGATAGTACTGAGTTACTCAGGGTTACTTAGGTTTACTCTGAGTGTATTTTTAAGCATAGTTTTAAGTTGGGGCAGTGGGCAGGCCAGTTTGCCCTGAGAACCGATCAACCGATGGCCGGTGGGGCCAGTGAGTTCTTGAGAGGCGTCATGTACTTACCGGATTCACCCATGAGGTGGTCTGATAACCGGGCAGCCTATGACCCTATGATCGTTGTGACATTCTCTGAGGGAGACCGATGTCCAGCAGTGGACTTCTTTTGGATGTTTTAAGCTACATGCTCACACACACAAGAGCAGCGGTCATTTTAAAATTGGTTGTACTCGTGTTTCAGATCGCTTTACCGTACATAGCGTACTCCTGACTTGTTTATGCGTACTCAGGAGCTAAACAAGTGATCTCAAGCAACCCGAATTGGTCTAGTTCTGACCCAGTTTGTACTGGTAAGCTTCATTAGGAGTCGCGTTCATGCAATTGCACTAGAACTAGGTTTTACTGCACAACTACAGTTCTCATTATCATTTATTATTTTTACCGGATCATGTTAAAGAAAGGATACCCTGATAGCTAGTGCTCATCACGCAGTAATGCAACTCCTGCGTGACGTGTTTAACGCACAACGCTGTGGTCGCACCTTTACCATCGCAGCAGACGTTTAGTAAAATATTTTTATCGTATTCAATGTCTACACTCTTTGATATAAAAAATTAACGGTTTCAGGCCTAGATTAGAGATCTATGAAGATATGAGAAATCTCTCGTGTATCATAAAAATAAATGTCTCCACTTTCATGTCTCTCTGAAAATCACGCTCCCTATTCTCTTGTCCACTTCAGCCTAATTTATTCAAGCATCCACAAAACGTTAAAACATTATTATTCGGAAACGGGACTTAACCGCACAACAAAAAAAATCGTTAACATCGTCTAAGTTTAAATTGATATTAAAAACGTTACCTATAAATATTATAATTAACAGAATTGACTGAATGAAGCACAAAAGAATGTCTGGAATTAATGTCATCAGGATTGCCTCAATTAAACTTGTATGTGTCATCCCAAGATTACCAGAAATTTCTCATTAAAATGAGTCGGACTCGAGATCAAACTTCATGAAAAGAATTTCAATTATTGAACACTTTGTACTAAAGTTTAACGTTGCGTAACGCAATTACAATTTTTCACCTTTCATTTCATTTGTATTGTGAACTAAAATTACTGTTCGATATTATTACTTAAATATCTGCGCTTTCCCCGTTTTCTCAATACTCTCCTATTCATATTACCTATTTATGCATAAATAAAAATATATTATGACCAGCCATGAAGTATCGGCATAAGCGTTTACTTGCCTAATAGCCCGGTCGAGTCTAATATCGTTAAGACGTAGTACAATTTGAGTTTATTACCTTATTTCATTACTCCGCCGTTAATATATAATATACACGTAAACCGCAATACAAATGAACAGAATTTTAACATGAAAAAACAAAATAAAAGTCCAGTTTGGCTAACGATTGCTTTTTCAATGAAAAAGCGAGAGGATACGAAAATTTAAGGGTAAAAATCGATGTGGTGATTTCAGTGTGCCTCACTGTGTGACAATTAGAGACTCTTCCGGAATATTTATTTATTTATTTATTGCAAACAAAACATATACAGCATTACAGTCGAGACCAAGGCACTGTACAATTCAGATTATAAAACACATACGTATACAATACAACAATAATAATAGGAAATTAAGACGAAAATCCACTCCCGTCCATCACCTTACAGTCTCGCAGATCGCAGTAGGTACCTCAGAATCAATATGTCACTGGATTCGAGTTTTTACTTTTTGCAAAAATCAGTACAGTGTTTTTTTGAATTTCAATAACTTCAGGATATTGACGGGTACATTCACATGAAAAATATAGGATTTTTTATTGAATAATCTTATTATATCATCACTGGTTTCTAAAAATAATATTATTAGATTAATGGTTGTCAACTTGAATACCAGTTATTAAATCTGAGGATCGTTTATTCGTGACTCTTCATGATTATTTACATTAATGTTATTTATTTATTTACCTATTTATCGTATGGCAATTATTTAGAACCGTGATTAATGTTATGTTGTGAAGTCAAGCTACTGGTTTCTGTATTACGTATCCAGCTATTGTACATAAAACGAAACGAGACGCACGTAATGGCAAGAAACAAGAATAACACCACGTCGATATACGTGAAATAAAAACATTGTTATAAAAGAAAACGAAAGTAGCGAGAGCACACACTTACGTCATCAGATTAACCTTAAGAGGAATGCCTAGCTGCGATTTTCCCATACAAACGCTCTCGACTGTTTCCTCCCTGGTTTTTGAACCTAGAGCAATGATTTTTTCAAATAAGATCAATATCATCAATATCTATGCCGCTAAGTTTTGTTTTTTTGGATATTTTTATTTTAAAGAAAGTTACAGCCCTCCAAAAATCGCAAAAACGGCTTAGTTGAATTGGCTCCATAAAAAGGCGCAGTATACAAATATGACAACAAATATCCAAAAAATCAAAACGTAGCGGCATAGATTAGTTCTTGCTCTTGCAGTTTCCAAAATTTTATAATGATTGGTTGCGTTTTGGATGAGGAAACAGTCGAGAACGAAACCTCGATTTTTCAGTTTTTTGCAAGGGATGTTTAGTCCGAGCTGCAGTTGTCCTTATCGCACGAATTCGTGGCGGAGTCAGTTTCTAAATATACGTACACAGAAGGAATAGGGATGGGCAACAGTCGTTGACATATATTGTCGATACGCTAGTGGTGAAAAATTATCGATAAATCATTATTACCAGAAAAGTTATTAATCACAAGAAAAACCCTGAGTCACAATGGAAGAATATTGAATAGAAAGGTGACCTGGGAACCCTTGTCTTTGATATAGGAATAAATGCTACTTAGTTAGTGGTAAAGTTATTAACGAATCATAGGTTTTTATAACCCACTAGCTTTTGCCCGCGACTTCGTCCGCGTAGAACTCGTGGCGATTAAGAGTAAGAAAAATGACATGTAATAGAAATAAACCTAATTTTTTTTTATAGATCTACATATTATATAATAAAAAAAAAACTGACTTCAATGGGGGAGACCGGTGAAAGATGATTACACTTAGATGGTGCACTCTTAAATTCCATACAATGAAATAAAAATCTACATATTCCCTATATAATAAAAAAAAAAAAAAAACCGACTTCAATCGGGGAGACCGGTGAAAGATTATTATACTTAGATGGTGCACTCTTGGATTCCATACAATGAAATAAAAACCGGCCAAGTGCGAGTCGGACTTGCGCACGAAGGGTTCCGTACCATTATCTATAAAAACGGCAATAAAAAAATATGTTTGTTGTATGGGAGCCCCCTTAAATATTTATTCTATTCTGTTTTTTAGTATTTGTTGTTATAGCAGAAACAGAAATACATCATCTGTGAAAATTTCAACTGTCTAACTATCACGGTTCTCGAGATATAGCCTGGTGACAGACGGAGAGCTGAGCATTAGTAATAGGGTCCCGTTTTATCCTTTGGGTACGGAACCCTAAAAATGGCTATAAGTATGTTTATAATGGTAGAAGAGTAAGTATACGCTCAATTCATCATGGAATCCAACACCAGAACTCAAGTTTGACAAAAATGTAAAAAACAAAAATATACGTGGTTGAAGAGTTCCATTCTGATCATCATATACATACAGTTCTACTTCATCAAATGTCAATTTATTTTAATGTACATGCCTGATTTGTTTGTTAAAATACTAAAATGTGTAATGTAACTTATGTATGCCTTTAACATTTGAGGAGTTCCCTCGATTCCTCATGGATCCCATCACCAGAACTCGAGCTTGACAAATGATTGTCTTGAAAATCTAACTTGCTTAACAAACACAGCAAAGAGGACAATTCGCCAAACGTGAACTATGCGTCGTTGAAGAGTTCTGTTCTGAACATCATCAGCAGTCCCACTTCATCAAATGTCACATTCTTGTATGAAAATGCTTGATTTGTTGATAAAAACACAAAAATCACTGTATGTTTGCCTATAAGATTTGAGGAGTTCCCTCGATTCCTCATGGATCCCATCATCAGATCTGCATTTTGATGAACCGAATTGAGAACCTCCTCTTTTGAAATCTTGAAATGGGTTCAAAAGAAACCCATACTATAAAAGAATCACACATTGCGCACGTGAACTTTCAACCCTCGCTTAAACCCTTTAGGGGATGAATTTAAAAAAAATGCCATAATAAATATTTTTTCACTATACGAAGCTTGTGACCGAAATTTCAAACTTCTTACTTGAAAAACAACATTTTTGTCATACAAACTTTCATCCCTTTTTTGAACCCTTTAGGGGATGAATTTTTATACCAACTCTATATCATTTATCTTGTTTTTTAATAAGTAACCTTTGTACAAAGTTTCAAGTCTAAGACTTTCCAAATGAACGATTTCCATACAACGGTTCAACCCCTGTTTCACCCCCTTAGGGGTTGAATTTCGAAAAATCCTTTCTTAGTACACGTCTACGTACCCTAAATAATATATGTTCCAAATTTCATGGTTATATCTTCAGCGGTTTAGGCTGTGCACTGTCTGTCAATAGTTGTCTAAGTAACGCAAGTTTTATAATATGATGTATAGATAATATTATGGCAGGGCAGCCAAATAAATATACCACAATTTTAGCTAACCAAAAAAAAACAATATTGTTATTTGTTCTTATTTCTGTTTATTATTTTGTTTAGATGTGTAAAATAAAGAGAGATACACATATTTTTATGCCAAGATAAAACGATATTATTTTCAATATGATATTGCTAAGTATTTCAAGTTAATAAAGTAAAAAAAAGTTTAGGCGTTATATTATTTCATTTTCCTATTAATATATTGACGTAAATAAACATTTATTATAAAAGCATTACATTAATTTACTTGGTAAGAAAAATAAAAAGCATAAAGTTCTGTCAATCTCTGGATTTGAACCATGAACCTCTTGATTGTGTGTCAACCATGTTAACATCTGAGCTAAAGTGGATTCATTTTAGTTGACGAAATTATTGTACAGTTTTCATAAAGTGCTCAAGGGGGGACTTTTTCCTTGGTGCGATCTGAACCTACAGCCTAATTTATCGTATGCTGGGTCAGTAAGTAAATTCGTGGGCTCGCGTCTCGCGCCTGTGTGCGTGCGCTCACACATAGACAGCGCCCGCTCCCGCTCCCAGCAGCGCGACAGAAACATTATGTCAAAAATTCAAGATTTGAAAAGTTGGTCAGCTAGGCATTCCTCTTAAATGTACTCGTATAATTTTGACCAATATAATTTTTGGCCTACTGCCTTGCTAGTCGGGTAACCAGGGGTTCGGTAGAAAACGTTCGGTAGAAGTCTATGCAGTAATTCTATCCACTAATAACTCCACGACGGCACTGCCATCAGTCTTATGTCATTCAGTGAATTCTAGAAGATCCTGGACCCTTCAAATCGTATATTTCTATTATATGTATATTCTATGACTTTCGTGACTATATAGGATCGTATTATATACCGTTCTTTGACCACTGCCTACCCCAAAGCGACAGACAGCATAAGTATAAAATTAAACTTTATGCAGGTCGAATTGACGAGTAAGAGCTCGGGTCAAGTATGTAAAACGTGAGCATGTATTAAATAATTACACATGCCAAAGGCATCCGTCGTTAGGCATGTCTCGTACATAACAAAGATGAACATTTTATGATACCAATGGAAATTAAAAATCTTGACTATAAATTTTATACAATTAAATAACTTTTTGTATAAGAAAAATATTTTCTTCATCGGCAGAGGGTAATCTTAAAAAAGATCATTTGTGTCCACATCTCATTTTAGATTCTTATCAGCGATTTTGGCTGTGTGTATTTTACAGTGAATTTGTCAACGTATTTTGATCCCGCTTTAAATTCGCCACGACCGCTTACTTATTCTCAGAGTCATCGCTCATCGCTATTGATATAGTGTAGTGGTATTTTACTTTTGCTTTATACTTCAAAACCTTTTGTATTGGGCTCTCAAACTTGTTCTCGGAAACAAAATAAGCTTTTGCTTTGAAAGTGAGCTCTTGTACTCGGTTTCCATATAGAAACTAAATCCACGGTCGTAACTAGGGTAACATTGTACAAGTAAAGTTTTAAAAGCACACTCATGAGGATGCCATCCCAAACAAAAATAATTTTAAAAGTGAAAATAATGAATGTATAATGTAGAAGCCATTTTTGTGTTAAACAAACAAAAATAAAAGAAAAAACCGGCCAAATGGGAGTCGGACTCGCGCACGAAGTACTATAAAAACGGCACTACAAAAAATTCATGTTGTATGGGAGCCCCCTTAAATATTTATTGTATCCTGTTTTTTAGTATTTGTTGTTATAGCGGCAACCGAATTATACATCATCTGTGAAAATTTCAGCTATCTAACTATCACGGTTCATGAGATACAGCCCGGTGACAGACGGACGGACAGCGGAGTCTTAGTAATAGGTTACCCTATGGGTACGGAACCCTAAAAAAACCGAGGGATTAAGTTTGGTATACTGCTAATTTTAACACAAATGGAGCTTCATAGTTGGTAAGCTCAAGAAGACAATTATAAATAAACATGAATACTTTAAAAAAATACCTACATAGAAAACATAAAAGGACTCAGAACCCTCAGCTTCGTAGGCAGGGTCACTACCACGGTCGTCTGTTAAAGCGGCCTACACACAACCCTAAAATCAGAGGCGATATCGGGAGAGTGGTGGGGAGCACCATAGATTGCTCCCTAGATCGCCTCGTGTGTTTATTGTTTATTGTTTATTGTTTATTATTGTTGACCATTAACACTTACAGCTAAACCTTACGTGCTAATTGGTATTCTAATATAATTACAATAGTCAAAATTACATTATATAATAGTCAAAAATACATAAGTTATAATTACAATAGTCAAAATTTCATTAATTAATAGTCAAAATTACATAAATTATAATTACGATAGTTAAAATTACATTAAATTACAAAAACAATAGAAATAGTATTTTTTCGGATGTCATTGTACAATACATTATATAAAACCTAAAATAAAGCAAAGAAAGCATTACCCGTAAATAACAATCTAGAAATTATGAGGTTATGGAGCTGGCGCTAACGAGTGTTTCTAAATACCGAAATGAGACGGCTAAAAATCTGGATTCCGAGGTCACAAATAAGTCCAATTGGCTATCGTTGTCGAGAATATTATTCAATAGAGCCAGAGCCTGATGTAGGGGGGAAGAAGCAAGCGCGCGAGTCCTGGCTGGGGGTAAAGCGAAGAGATCGCTGCGACGCGGACGCAGCGGCTTTGCGGAGAGGCGGGGGACGCGGAGACCCACCTGAGCCAGCAGTTGGGGATTGGGAACTACACCTCTAAGCAAAAGAAAAAAATATTTGTGTAAATAGGTACATCGTATATGATTATCGTACCCGATTTACCTACACACGAGGCGATCTAGGGAGCAATCTAGGGTGCTCCCCACCACTCTCGCGATATCGCCTCTGTTTTTACGGCTGTGTGTAGGCCGCTTTACTTAAATATAAAAATTAGAGAACAGCAACAAAAAAAATTACAGGTGCGCATCAATTGGCGAGTCGTGAACATTATAAAAATAAGTTTAGATACTTCTACATTTTGCCAGTAGGTAAATTTTATGCCATATCTTATCTTTATCCCTATTTTAATTATGGATTTTATAATCTGAAATAAATGTGATTCATGCATTTTCTCTCATTTGCTTCATACACTTGAAAATCTTGCATTCGCCAATATTCTTACACCCATTGATTGTTATTTGTTTTTTGAAGTGAAAACTTCTTTAGCGGCGCTGAGCACTTTTGTACTGGGGAAAAATGTATAAACTCGCGATAAATTCCAAGACCAGGTTAGTTGACCCCTCCTAGTATCGTGATTGCTATGTTACGAGGGGTCCCCAGCTGGTCTTCTTAGAAAGCCAAGGTTCTAACTGTTTTAAGACAATCCTAAGATTTTCCATAAAGATCATATTTCAAATAAATTCTCATGGAAAGTAGCTCTTATTGTCCCTAAAAAAGCGTTTCCAAAGTCCAATATCGGATAGCCAGACTGACCGATTTCCGTAAAGATCATATTTCAAATAAATTCTCATGGAAAGTAGTTCTTATTGTCCCTAAATACGGTGACAGTTCCCTTCAAAATACCTAGTGGCCAAGAGTGATGGATAAAATACCAAGGGCCTGACACGCTTTGTAAGAGAAAGATAGCCTTATTGCGATTCCTATGAGAGGAAGTAGAAAATAGTGCGATGTTTTGTCCTTATCACCGATCGAAAAATTTTGTATTTGTGTCAAAGTTTTGTGTCAAGAAGATTGCAAAACAAATTGGCAATATTTGGTAGTGCATTTTATAAATGGAGAATTAATGATAAGTTTGGTTTAAATGAATAATAATTTACCAATTATCAGATCCGTAGTGTTTGGGTGTTCAGTGCAAACATGGTGGGGTGTTCAGTGTTGGGCTGTAAAAGCAAACTCGACCGAAAAAAGGCGGATGTTACATTCCATGCGTAATTTGCGTAAGTACATTTTCTTTGCATTTTGGACCCGTGTTTATTTCTAAAATCTCACCGGTACAAAGTTACTGAGCTAAATCATAAGTTATATCATGAGACACTTGATGAAATAGGAAAAATATGTAAATTAATTCAAAAATAACCTCCAAACATTTCACATATAAACCGATCAAATCGCGTAGTATAAATCTACCATAGAAGCCAGCTTAGAATTGATGTCCCATCATTCAGTCGGTTTATAATTCGATTTCGGGATACCAACAAATAATAAAAAAATCCCCTGAAGATTACCCCACGTTTCGGGAAATTCAAGTAATTTGATTTTTTCAGTTTTTAGGGTTCCGTAGTAAACAAGGAACCCTTATAGTTTCGCCATGTCCGTCCGTCCGTCCGTCCGACCCCCGTTTTTCTCAGTAACCGTTAGTACTAGAAAGCTGTAATTTGGCATGAGTATACATATCGATGACGCGGAGAAAACGGTAGAATAAAATCTTAAAAAAAAATTTTTTTTAGTGTACCTCCCCGGGTGACAGTATCGGAAACGCACAGGGCCGGGCCGTCTTTAACCAATTTGAGGCCCTGGGCACATAAGGGTAATGGGGCCCCTATGACCTTGATAGAGCACGATTCTGTTAGAATAGACAAAGAAAGTAAACGAGTCACATTAAATGAATAGATATTAATAATATAATATTTCCTAAAAATAAAATTAATTTTCAAAATACACCAAATTTGGGTTCTTCCTTAGAGCAAACAGCTAAATTAAATTTTCTTAAGACTGCACCGAGCAAATTTCTGAATAATTGCGATGGTTGGATCACTTGCTGTATTATTATTACTAAAGCTTGAATTCTGTAATTCCTATATATGATATTTAAGGATACACTCTACACGTCATGTGTTTCAGAAACACAATTACTTATAGTTTTCTTCATAAAAATTCAATTCAAAGTTAGCTCTACTAAAGGAAATAAACGCAAACTACAACGTTAATACTTTATGAAAGGTCTTCAATTTTTGAATAGTAACAAAACTACATGTTATCTAGGTCGTATGTGTTTAACATTTGCAAAATGTGGAGATTTTTTTAACAATGCAAAGGAAATTCCGAAAATTTGGCCGGCCGCCGTAGTTTTCTTGCCGGCAGATGGGCTCCGGCACTCAATGGGAGCAGTAGCTCTAGTATAAGTTTTTTCGAAACATTAACTAATTCGAACGCGTTTGCGTTTTGTCTCAAAATGTATGAAAACGCTCTCACCGAGTTTGAAAAACGCGCGTTCATCGGTTAGCAACAAATGTTATACTCGCTGTTTTAGTTTCCACTAGTGACCACCAGAGGCGCTGTTCACGTTTTCATACCACTTTCATACATTTTGAGACAAAACGCAAACGCGTTCGAATTAGTTATTGTTTCGAAAAAACTTATACTAGAGCTACAGACGTATGCTGCTTTTCTCAGTTTGACATCTCATAAAAACACGCTTTTTGACAGCTTGCTCGTATACAAATACAAAATGTATACCACACACAAAGATTGCATTAATTGAAGTAGGGTAAATAAATGTTGACGTGTGGCTATTGAAGATTCTTTTAACATGGAATTTTTAGTATTAGCCATTCGTTATAACATAAAAATGCAATCTTTGGTCCCCAATGTATACTAATGCAACTAAATTATAATGATTTCCTTTACGAAAAGGCATTTTAAACGTAAAAAGGTTACTGATGTATTTCAGTTCAAAGTAATTTACTTTTTATAAATTGGCCACCCAAAACGGAACGTTATGACATTTATGTCACTCATCATATTTCAAATTAAAATTTGTAAACAAATAGGGATGTTGACACCAAATAAGAAAATCAATGAATCCGAATTTTCTCGAAAAAGGATCAAATTCTCTATCCAATAGTGAAAAAAGTAATCCAAAAGAATAAATAATTACATAATTATAAGTCTTCAAAGTTTTAGGAGGGGGCATTTTCTGTCCCTTTTCCGCAAAACGCCCCGTTGTATTGAACGATCGTCATTTACTATGGCGCTCGAGGTCAGTGACGTCACTGACCTGTAGCGTTTTCTCTCTCTAACTAAAAACATTCTAACGGTTGTAGTTTCGTTATTTTTTGAGATATTTGAATAGAATTTTCACTTTTTGGCATAGTTATATGTATTCTTTCGTATGGAGTATTAATAAATTTTGAGTCAACATCCCTATTGTATTTTTATATTTCAATAATTTAACGAATCTAATGTTATATTTTATGTGTATATGTACGGCGCTTTCACGTCAAACAATGATTACCTAAATATATCGCAGAATCTGCATAAACAAAACATATCCCAGAATCTGTACAAACAGGCACAATTATTATGGTGCTTTGAACAGAAGTTTATAAAATATCAGCGTTATACCAAGAAACAGATCTAGAGTGCTCTCTTGCAGCGGGAGCAGAAGAAAGAATATCGGACTTTCTTCGCCAGTTTGAGTGATGTGGATTTAAATTGTGTATTGTCTAAGCCGCCTGGTCATAATATAATTATACCTAGAATGAAAATAATAAACCTATGTTTCATTTATAAATAATAAACCAAGTAGTTGTTGGGGATGTGTTGACAATGACGATGTCTAACAAACAAATATGCAGTAATTACTTATAATATTAAACTGCGCTAGTTTCTATCTAAAGCTTTCATGCGTTGGAAATCCCGTTGCTTTGATTTTGTACAAGTAAGTACTTATGTCGCATCGCAATAATTGTCTCGACGTTATATTAAACGAATAGGAAATAATAATAATTGCTATTTATTATTGATGAAAATAGACGCAATGTTAACCATTATTGAACCTTATCTCGTTGCAATAAGGTTCACGGATGTTCAGTTAAGTGTCATCGACGGCACGACTGTATAAAAGTTAATTTGTCAGAGCTGATACAGTAGTGGTCCGGCCAAGTTCCACAATTGCAGAATGTTACAATGACTTTCTTGATGATATTTGTTATATCATTAGGTTTTATAGTGCTTGTCATTCACGATAACGACGATGCGCAGGGAATGTCATACTATTGTATGCGCAATTCTGCGGATTGGGTTACGACGGGAGGTCGTGAATAACAAGAACTACCTATAAAGTTAGGTACTGGTTCCTCAAATACAAAGTTGATTCACAATATTGCTGCAGTTATCCCGTGCCGTATAAATAGTTTCAGTAGTTATTATATATATTGTAATAAAACTACCGCTTCTTCTCTTAAAACTTGCATTAAATCAGTGTCCATTTTAGAGTTAACCAACTGATAAACAGAAAATAATCATTTTATGAAAAGTTTTGCTTAAAATAACCTATTTAAGGTACAACATATACTCGTATCATGAAAATCACCAAGTAAACTCTCAAAATAAGGGCAAAACAAAATACATTTTACAAAACAGGGATTCAAAGTTTTATTTTATAAACAAGGAACTGAGTATTTTACTACCACAAATTCCAAATTCAAGACATTTTCAGATACAACTAATACTTGAGTTTTGGTTACAGATCAGAACTTGACGATTTTTGTTACACTTCTCTTATGCACCAAGAAACCTTTAAATACAAAATCTATATTGTCATAAGTTGGCACAAACATGGGTCAATGACCCGCCCCAGCAAAATGAGGTAGTGTGCGTGAATAATGCATGTGTGGGTTAATTGGGTAAATTATTTAAAAAATTGAAATTTGACAGGCGCTGAGAATTTACCTCGCACGATAGGCCCTTAAATAAACGCCTAATTCTAACCAGTCATATATTTTTTTTTAAATTGAAAATGAGGCCGACGCTTATGCGAGCTCACCCAGAAGATTCACTCGTACCTTAAAAAGGTCCAGGTTATTTGAACTCGGAATTACCTACATACGCCATTCGAATACCAAACCAGTAAACATTATAAAAAAAGATGATTTTGACCAGGTAATGAAAGTAGCCAGTCGTACGTCGTCTGGATATCTGATGGAAGAAGGGGGAAGGCGGTATGAGCTCATGGAGTTCCTGAGCACACTCAACGAATCTAAAGAAATAAAAATGGGAAATAGGTAGTATTGCTTACAATTTTTGAAGTGAAAACTTCTTTAGCGGCTCTGAGCACTTTTGTACTGGGGAAAATTTGTTGAACTCGCGACAGATTCTAAGATTCTAAGACCAGCTAGTTGACCGCTCCTAGTAATCGTGATTGCGATGTTAGGAGGTGTCAACCCAGCTAAACTCAGCTGGCCCCTATACCACAAAACTTTACAAGTCTACAATACAAAATTGCACAATTTTCCATAGAAAAAGTTCACAAATTTGTCGAATTGTACGCTTGTAAAGTATTGTGGTACAGGTTCCTGGTCTTAGATGCGTAAGACACAATGATACTCGGGACATATTATGTAAATGGATTATGCGAATATGAACATGAGTATGAGTACAGTACAGATACGGATACCGATACCGATATGAATATCTTTGTTATTTGGGTCATTGTCAGTCGGAAAAACAAAATTTGTCCATTCGGTGGACAATAGTTAACGGCTTGTGTGCATGTAATTTACGTTTTTATTATATGGATTTATAGACACGGAATTACAGATTATGCGGGTTATCAGATCAATCGAAAATTAAGCTTTGTAGCCCTTAACTTTTGGCATGTCCTGTCCACCGAAAAGACGCGCACCTAAATCTGACAATGACCCATTTACTATCTTTATTGAGTTTTCACTTCTGCCGGCACTCCCGGAGTGCAACCCGTTGTTTTTTTTTAAATGTAAGTTATTCCTGAAGGTACCGCTGCCCAATCTTTGGGTTGTACACATGTTGTACAATATCCGCATCAAGTTGTACCAGCGAAAATCCGTTGGGATATTTTTCTTTTTACAGCGAGTAAACCTGCCCCGCCAAATAGCGGAGGTATTTGTATGTTCGTTGCTCTAATATAGAGTCCTTTTCCGCTCGGCTCAATAGTAAATACATCGAAGGCAACTAGAGTTCAAACGTGCAAAAACAAAACTTTCGGATTTGCCCTATAACCATCCGGTCTTTCACGGCTTGCTCCGAAATAAAAGCAAATGACTGTAGTTGAGGGTAATACGGGTCGCAAATATTTGTCACGCGTTTTTCCCGTATAACACCGAATACAAACAGTAAACCAGGAAACAGAGTAAAGTTTGATTTAGATTCAATAAAGCACTGTCCTAACTCCGTTCATTATATGGCCAAACTTCACAATTAGGTTCATTTTCGTTCTAAAATAATATAAAGATAATAACTCTTACGACTGTAGTTAACCTACATTTAAGGATGATTCACGCTAGACCGTTCGGTGTCCGGGCCGGCCCGTTTTGTAGTTAGCACAAGAAATCGACGGACACACGACGGCCGTCGACTTCTTGTACTAGAAAACGGGCCGGCCCGGACACGGAACGGTCTAGCGTGAGTCATCCTTAGTTGTTAGTTTTATTTGGGAACAAATAAAATGATCACCTAAATAACTTTTAATATCATCAAATTTTCGAACCCTAAAATAAGGTTGAACACTCAAAAAAAATTATCGATCAGCAATTCCGAGTCACCAAAAAAAATCTACCTATTTTTGCAGCACTTGCACCTATTTTACTTATTGTGTTCCTATAAATTTATAATCGGATCAAAAAAATTGTCAAGTACCACCAAAAACACTAAACTACCACCTAATCTCATGCACCTTTTTTCATTAGAATTACATCCAAATATTATACACATCGCATGCTACATTTTAGTAAACAGTTACAAATTAATTGTTTTTAGCACTATAAATATTTTAGTCATTTCCAAAATGTTTCTAAATTAATTTAAAAAGCAACGCGCAATGTGGCTGTGTGAAATAAGAACACGTATATACTGCTATCTCACTCAATCAAATACAAGGAATTGTCTGAAGCATAAAACCTATTGATATGTCGTTAGAGTGAAAGGTACTTATTGTTGTTTCATTCTAACTACCTATTGCTGATGGTTTACAAACTGCAAGAAGTTTTATTATTAATTTTTTAATGCGTTGACGTGAGCGCGTTTGATTGAAAACTTTTATTTGAAAATGAGTTTTGTTGATTTATTAAATTGTTAGTTTGCTATGAAAATGGATAAAGGTCCTCAAATGAGTTTACTTTATTAATTTAGATAGACTTTCATGGAAAAATTAAAGGAAGTTAATAGGTAGAAATAGGTATAGGTAGGTTTAGGTTATGTTAGTTTTGCATCGGCCCGAAGGGCCAAAACAACTCAAAATAGGAGCTCCGCGCCAGCGGAGATCCGTCAATACTGTTCCAATGTCCACTAGTTTGAAATAAAAATAGATGTCATAGAAAAATACTACTACCTAGGCAAATTGACGATTATCAGTGAATAGAGTAGAGGCAAAAACATCTGAGAACAAATTGCTGTATGCGACCAGTAAGGAAAGCACTGTTGAAAATATATTAAATTAAATTATGTTATGTACCTACGTGTCTCATTAAAGTTACAGAAATTTTGAAGCTTCTATAAAACAAAATCATTTAGCGCTGTCTTGCTCGCACGCGGTGCGACGTGCAAGCGAGACGGACCGTATGGAAAACCGCATCAGTGTGCTAGCAATGAGGTTAGACTAGATTGGAACTGCTTTGCGCGTCGGGCGTTAAAAAAACAATTGCCGCGTGAAATTTGGTGATCATGTAGTATTTCTGGGTATCGAAATAATTATTTGGGTGTAAATAATTTTAATAGGATTACGAGCCCTGTAATATTTGGATGTAAATTATATGAAATTTGGTGTTTGAAATTAGGTGATCATTAAGTATTTTTGGGTAGTGACTAATTTATTTGGTAACAATTTAATTTAATAGGTTATCGACATGTTACTTCTTTGAGTTGCACTTTATATTTAAAAGGAGTTGAAAATTTGGTGCGAATTTAGTATTTTTGGTAATCAATGTAATTTTTTAGAGCATCATTCGGCAACTAATTTGGTGGTTCGTTAAATGCTACCCGTTTTATTTTATAGTGACGATAACGTATTGTTTAATAAAATTGAGAGCAACGTCTAGATTCCTCGTTAATGAATATATGTAGTGTTAGTCGACGGCCCTTATTCCCCGAAGTTGTAAATCGTGAGGTTGGGTGTGGTGCTTTTTCGAACAATCTGCGTCAAAGTTTTCGCTCCTGAATCAAGGCCGTATTTAGAAGTCTTAGACTAGAATAAATTTAACACTCTACACAAAACACGTCAAAGGCATCTCACGAATCAATCCAATATTGAGGCTGACTTTTAAATTTAAGCTATCTCTATATTATCCGGCAGCAAATAATATAGTAACTGGTTGTACATTTGCCACGGGCATATTTTGATTTGACGTGTTACGTTAAAATATGGCACCGTTATCCGTTATCCCTCAGAACACAACCACTGGTCGAACCACCCGTACTACCAGATTTTAATACTGTGTAGGAAATATGCATTTTTATTTTCCGTGATGCCATTTAAATTACACAAAAAGGACAAAAATGGGTGTCAATTTACACGTACAGCATCACTTTCGAGCCCAGAAAACGTCCCAAACTAATTGAGCGTGTTATATGAGGTCACATACTACGACCCCGTTTCCGTACTACCATTGTATGGATAAACGAGTCATTTGCTGTTTTGGTCCTGAAATATTGCGTTTAGTATATTTGTTTTACAATTTTTGTTAACATTATCATAAATATCCTTAAACCATAATAGTTTAATTAAAATTAATTTTATTTAATTTATTTAATTAATTTTTAATTCATTTAATTATTTTTTTATTATTTTTATTTAATTTGTTTCATTTAATTTTATTTAATAAAAATGTAGTATATCTTCATATTTTAATTTACCTACTTTTCTTGGGATAATTTGATGGTTTACTATGCATATAGTGACATTTAATTACTACTAATTCTGCATGCATATTCTCTATAGGACGCTAAGATTACTTTATGTCACACCTGGCCATAAAGCGGCAATTACCGCACGCTCCGCGCGCGGGAAATCCCACTTTCTGGGCAGGGGGTGACATAAAATTTTGTACTTTACACGGGCGGTAATAAAGAAAGCCTCAGATCGCATATTTATCGCCCTTGCCTTCGGCTCGGGCGTCAAATACCTGCGATCTGAGACATTCTTTGTTTTACCGCCCTTGTTAAGTAATGTACTATTATCTACTGGGAACTAATGGTTTTGCATCGAGACGACAACAAAATTTAGCTGCAGCGTACATTGTTGAATACAGCCCTGTGACAGAGAATTGTCGGAATTTCGGCTATAAACGGTTTACGATGCCAGGTGAATTAGTACTTCTAGAGTAAAAGGGACGATGTATTGAAATGGTTTGGAAGATTCGCCAAAACTGAAATGCTATGGAATACTGCTGTAAAGATATATTATTTTTGAATAAGTTCCGCAAGTATCTACGGTTTACAAGTTACTTGAGTATGATTGTCATACGGATCAAGACTTGATACCTACTTCCAGAACACAACATAAGTTCCATGTAGTTTTGATATCCGAACAAGAGCGATATACTTTTAATTTAAGTTCCAAAAAGCGTAATTAATTGTATGAAGATAGAAGTTAAAGCAAAGATACGGTAAGATAAAGCTTTGTACCTGAAAGTATGTATTTTCTTCAAGTTTGCCTGCATCTGGCTATATGTATGTACCCAAGCACCAAAGCGTTTGCAGCAGCTGTTGACGCTTTGATCTTCCATAGAGCCCACGCGACCTACCTATTTGACTCTACTTATTGAATCTGAATTTGTTTGATATTTGTCGTTCATGCTTGTTCTGCCACGTTAAACTGAGTCTAACTAGTCTCATAGACTCGTATAAATACGAAGGATCGCGCTCACGAGCAAAAATAATGCTATATTGTATTGTATTTATGTAATTGTATTGAACTTCCATAGAAAGTGTACCTACCCGTTATTTTTACTCTTGAGTGTAGGTAGGTAGGCTACAAATTATGTAATTTAAATGTTATCAAGCGGATGCGCCGGCTTACGAAATTATAATTTTCAATCAAAGTGAAATATTGAAAAATGAAACGCCGCAGGTGGAATTGAGTGTGGGGTAGCATACTATTGTTACGAATCCAATTGTTTTGATTCGTGTTAAGGAAGTTACCACGATCAAATTTCCAATCATATATGATACAGAGAACAAATATAAAGGAAAAATTAACCGTGATCATGCACGCAGCCTCAGACGGGAATCGAACCCGTGCCTCTGGTTTGCCGGACCAATCCAGCAAACCGGTCCGGCAAGCTTCGTCACGTCTTCGAGTCGCCACTGCCCTAGTCCCTCAAGTCAAAAGTCTTAAACCAGTGCGTCCTTCCAGTCCTCACTTACGGGGCCGAGACATGGACACTTACAAAAGGCCTCATCCACAAGTTCCAAGTCGCTCAGCGAGCTATGGATGGCTTATGTTCGGGGTTCTAAAGTCACCGACATAGCGCCGAGGATAAGCAAGCTGAAGTGGCAGTGGGCGGGTCATATTTGAGAGCGGATGCCCGATGGAGCAGACGAGTTCTGGAGTGTGGAGACTGCGAACGACTCGGTCTGTGGGAAAACCCCCCGCCAGGTGGACCGGCGACCTGAGAAGCTGGAAGCAATTGGATGCCGAGCTGAGGACCGGGTGTGGTGGCGTGAATTAGGGAAGGCCTATGTCCAGCAGTGGAAGAGTATACAGGCTAAGGATGACGATGATATAATCCATCCAATCCATTTTTTTTTCATCTGTTTAGAGACTGGACTTTCGGGATGGACAGGGTTTATTTTTTATTTATCCTTAGACTCCACATGCGTACCTGCCTTGTATAAAACAAACTTTAATGTTTCACATTTTTTTTAGGTACTTAAAAGTCTTTAAAGCAGCACGGAGCTTTCATGATTTTTTGTATTTTTAGGAGCATGTTGAAGTGCATGTTGGATACAATGTATTTTTAGTTTTCGAGGGAACGTTACGAGGTCGTGAACAGATCTCCCCACATGATCGGTCAACTTCTCGTAGATTTACAGTTCAGGATGATGCGGGGGTTAATTTTATAATAATAATATTTTGACTATCCATAAATAAGACATAGTAAAATCCAAAACTAGGCGTATATTTTGCAAAATAACAAAGAACTGATTATAATCATAAAACATAAGATCCCCTTTGCGACTCAGCGAAACCCAAAAAAACACTCGTTTCTAATTTGGCAACAAGCTCCTTACCAATTCTTACTTCGAAATAAACGATAAAAACATTCGCTTTGATGAAACATAATTTTTAATAGTCGCACTTTTCAAGACACTGAATTTGAACAACGCGACAATTTTAAAATAAAAATTTCTTATGCTAATCCTGTTGATTTGAAATTTGAAAAAGCAAGGCCAAAAGTTTGTCGAAAAATACAAATTTAATGTAATGTAATCTTGATTTCTGTGATTAATCGCCGATATGAGCGGGGCAAAAATCCAAAGTCTTGTAGAAGTAAACATTCTAATCCCGTTTTTTTTAATAGGTGCCATTCCCCCCGTCGCCTCATTTTATCCTAAGTTTACAAACCGAGAAATTAATATAGTGAAGATAAACTGTGTATTGTGTGTATAGTGTATATTATAACTATTAGAGGGTAAATACAGCCATAATGTGTCTTTGTACAATTTTTGTAAGGAACCCTCGGTAGTACGCGAATCAGGCTCCCACTTGACCGGTTTTTTAATGGCACTGACGAGCAATCATTGCAAGTATAAGAAATTTCTATTAAAATATTCTGTATCTTCCTTCCTTCCTTGTCTTCTCAAGATAAATATTTGATGAAATCTTATCAGGCATTTAACGCGACAATGTCCTCTCCCAGGCTCATCCTGCATAATTTGTCTTTACTAGTACGTACCTACTATAGCAATATGTAACAGCGGACCCTTCCGTTGAGGGAGCCCTCAGCGCTCTGATCTGTGAACCATGTGAAGTTGATAGATGTTGGTTTAAGTTTCATTTTCGGTCACTGGAGCAAACCTATTTGAATGTATTTTGTTTATCGCCTGGGCCATTTTACGGAAAGTTGTACACTCGACTTTTTTTTTAATTTGGATAAAATCGGGTTTTTCTACTCAGAATCGAAAGCACTTTCGAACCTAATAGGAGAAAAAAAGTGTCCCAAATTTTTCATACAATTTCCAGTATGTCCATTCCGTTACCACTATACAAACATTACAAGATTAGTATGAAAACGGTAACGGAATGGAATAAAAAAAATAAGGGCCACTTTTTTTCCCCTATATCATTCGGAAGTGCTTTCGAAATAAATAGCTTACTTAATTTAAGGAAATTAACTAAAATTAATTCACAAGAAATATCTAAAATGGATTGTAGAAAAAGTTCCTTGAATGACGAACACTGAAGGACATAATAGATACGAGTAGATCTACTCTGCATTACAATAAAATAAAATTCGTACTTTTGTCGAAGGTATGAAACTCTACATATAGATTTAGCTTTTGCAAGATAGCACTATAAACTACACTGTATTAAATATAAATTAATAATTTGAATAATTGGCATAAAGGAAAAAATGCGTATTATCCCGTTAATACCAAGTATTTACAACCATTAAATAAAACTCTATCTAGGTAGGTTACCTAAATAAAAAATGTAAAAACCCTAGAACCAACAAACGTAGAATACACATAATATCGCAAAAGAAGACTTTTGATTTAAAAAAATTGCACTCAAATCGGTTTACAATGAACATACATAAAATACAGACGTTAAAGTTTAACACTCGTCTGAGTCTGTAAATAAAGTGAAGTAAAATGAAAGTCTATACATTTGCCGCATACGCGCTAATCATATCAACGGATAGGAATAAACGACGTAATAATACATTCATATTAATCCGAAGAACGTCAGAGATATACGTAATGCCATTATAAAATCAATATTTACGACGGGAGACAGCGGCTACAATTGGACGGCAGTTAGTGTTGGTGAATAGTGTCACTATATTTTTACACTATAGAGCGTTTGCTGTGAAGAGTTACTTTTGACACATAGCAGCACCCATATAACGTAAACTTGCACGTTGTATAGAACCAAAAATTTAAATATTCACTAGCTTTTAAGCTTTAAAACTATTTGTAAATTTAAATACGTACATGTTGACACCAATTACATGGAGTTTATATTTTTTTCTCACATATTATAGTAAATAAAGTCTTTTTTTTCTTAAATCTAGTGCAATAATCAGTGATCGATGAAGTGAATCGATCTGTTTGAAAATGGCTTCTGAACGATACAATATTTGGTATTAAAAAAAAAGGTATAAATGTCAATTAGTCCAGTAACTTTAGTCGGCCCGGCAAAGATCAATGCTGCTGTCAATAAATCTACGTTATTGATAGCGTTTGATGGGCTTGATCGGTACGTCAAACACATGTCAATGTGTCAACGTTTGTAATAACCTCACTTTCCTTCTACATCAAGGGGCTGACACGCTTTGCTAGAGAAATATAGTCTTATTGCGATTCCTATAAGTGGAAATAGAAAAGAGTTGAGAGAGTGTTTTGTCCCTATCACCGACCGAACATTTTTTCATGGTCGGGTTATAGGCAAAGGCAAACTTCCATAAGGAATACATTGGACATGCAAACCGGCCAAATAGCGTAGTACAAATTTTGTATGAAAATGAGCAAGTATGAGAAAGACATAGCCCCGGTCGCTCGTTGGCGCATCTTTAACTACAGAGTATATATTATATCTATGTTCTACATAGTGTTCAAATAAATGTCAAAACGATTTGCCTCGCCGCAACGATCAATATTACCCAGTCACACTCCATCAATAAAAACTACCATCAATGTCCTTCAAGCACGTAAATGACATTGACAAGGGCTTCGAACGCCTTATATTATATACATCATAGCTTGCGTCATATCCTGTAGTTCTGATTTTTAGGGTTCCGTACCCGAAGGGTCAAAACAGAACCCAATTGATGTCACTCACGCGTCCGTCCGTCCGTCGCATGTCACAAAATTTTGTTCCTAAGAATTTCTTAACTTCGCGTTGATTTATTATGACCTTGAAATTTGGTAATAATGTTTATTATTTACCAACGTTTATTATTTAACGACCAATAAATACTAATATATTGCTAAATCACATTTTTGAGGTTGGTTCGGAACCCTAAATGTGCGAAGTCGCTCGAGCTCGAGCTCGCACTTGGCCGGTTTATTTACAGACTTGTTTATGATTTTGGCCAAATGAATAATCCAAGTTTGTGACCTCGAGCGCCGAACGCAACAGACATATTAATAAAAAAACTATTTCTCAAAGGATCGCTAAGCATAGTGAAAAAGTTAGCTACGGGGTGCGCTGTCATTGCACCTCATACCTAGTCCGTCATTAATTAAAAAAAAATGTTGCCTTTGGCCTCCATAAAGTTTGTAATGAATAGGCTCGGAAACTTGCAAGCAAACAGAAAGTGTGCCGCAGGTGGCGGCCCATCTTCCGTTGATTGATTTGTTTACTGCTATTGATAGCTTAAATATTTACGGCGAAACATTTGAGAGGAATCATTTTACTAATGCGGGACGAACAATTTTGACGATAATCCCTAGCTGAGTGATGAGAAAGAATCTGTTATTATTGGTCAACGTATTTATTCCTTACCTTTTGCGTTATTATCTGTGTAAAATATTTGCATGCATTAATGCCTCCGTATTGAATTTTCAGTTAAGTTTTTGATTCAAGAATTCCTTTGACAAGGAGAAATAGAAGGAAAGTTTGCGATAACTTTAACTTGTTGAGATAGTTTTCTTCAATAATCCGATCGGAAATCGTTTATGGAACTAATCAAACAATGAAAACGCTCTGCAGTCAATTTAAGAATTCATCGCCAACTTCGAATCAATCGAATTTATCATAGATAAATATATATATACGGAAATGAATATATTTTAAAATATAGGTACGTAGGTTATACCTTTTAACAATATTTTTTATAATGAATTCTCGTCCGAGGCTGCTTGCGTGATCACGGTTAATTTTATCCTTTGTATTTGTTCTCTGTATCATATAATTGGAAAATTTGATCGTGGTAACTTCCACGTTAAATTAACATGAATCAAAAACAATTTAACAATAGTACATTACTTAACAAGGGCGGTAAAACAAAGAATGTCTCAGATCGCAGGTATTTGACGCCCGAGCCGAAGGCAAGGGCGATAAATATGCGATCTGAGGCTTTCTTTATTATCGCCCGTGTTAAGTACAAAATTTTATGTCACCCCCTGGCCAGGAAGTGGGATTTCCCGCGCGCGGAGCGTGCGGTAATTGCCGCTTTATGGCCAGGTGTGACATAAAATAATTTAATCGTTATTTATATCATTTATTTATTGTTTTTTTTGTTTTAGTAATTTGAAATTGGCGCGAAAACAGCCGGCCACATGACATTTCTGGCTGTAACGTCATATTTCAGTAAACAAAGTGAAGCTAACTATCCCGAAGATATTTACAGCAAAGAGAACATAATCACTACTTTTGTTTGTTATATGAAATATAGAAATGAAATAAAGTAGTAGTAGTAGTTAGTAGTAGTAGTAGTAGTAGTAGTGTAGTAGTAAACACTTTATTGCACAAATCAAGTACAATACAAGGAAAACAAATTTAATAGTAGACATTTGTACAAAGGCGAACTTATCCCTTTAAGGGATCTCTTCCAGCTAACCTTTGAGACAATGAGAGGATATTTTATATGGCAGTAACCGAAAAACTCAAATTATCTTTTTAAAAATAAAATATTTAAAATTTATTTTAATGCAAAAAGCATAGTGTATGATTATTGTCAACCTATAATCTATTATTGTATCTAACACTTAATATTTTATCGTTTGGATTGTCAAATAACCAATTGACAATAAAATATTTATGACATTTAAAAATATATATATAGCAACAATAAATTTGATGCCATGTCATGTTATGCGACATTGCAGTACAACTGCATGAAATTTATTACAGTCTGTTCATCCTTACGTGTCCTATCAGGTAAACAAAATTTCTTGAAGACATTAATCATTATGATTGAATAGACTGTAGGTAGGTACTTGACATAAATAATTAACAACGTTTCCAAGGATATTAAAGGATTATAACTTTGCGATAAATTCGAAATAATGAACAAAGGAGGAATTTTGAAGAAAGGAGGTTCTTGCTGTTAATTAAAAACTAAGAGAAACTAGAAACGATAAGTCAGTGATTAATAGGCGCTTCCTTTCATAAATATTAGATACTTAATAAATACGTAACAATCTGTATAGGTACGAGTAAAGCACCAATATTGGTATGGCATTTAATAGTAGATTATACACCAAGGGGATAAAGTACTGTTTTATGTCACGGGTGCGATATTGAATCCCGAACGTAACGAAGGACTCCAAATTTTACTCCCGAGCGGAGCGAGGGAGTAATGACTTAATTCCTGGGCGAAGCGAGGGAATTAAGACTGAGTCCTGAGTGTAGTGAGGCATTTAAGCGCGCCCAAGACAAAAACTGTTTTATCCCCGTGGGGTATACTCTATTTTTCTCACCACCTTTGGCCAATTTTATACTTTATATTTTATTTAGTATGGAATCGAGTATGACTATTATAACAAAAAAGAAATGTTTTTTTTAAATTCAAAATAAACATAAAAAATCTAGAAATCCTTAATCCTAAATCTTGAAATCCTTATCCCTGAATAAGTCAAAATCGAGTATAGTTAATGACGACTTTTCGCAAAAAAAAGTTTTTTTAACTTAAACCTCAAAATAAATATTAAATTTGATATCCTTATCCCTGAATTAGTCGAAATCGAGTATAATGACGATTTTTCGCAATTTTTTTTTAACTTACAACTCAAAATAAATATAAAATTTTAAATCCTTACCCCTGAATTAATCGAAATCGAGTATAATGAGGATTTTTTTGCAAAAAATGTTTTTTTTTTTAGCTTAAAGGACATAACAATAAGAATTATGAAAAGTTAAATCACATTATTACCCTGCGGGTTATAATGAGATTCAGTACAATATTACAACCCGGCTTAAGCCAAGGGTTATAATGATTTGCTTTCGGTAAGGTTTGCATGATATATAATTGGGCAATATCGAGCAGGTGGTGTGAAAAGTGACATACACCTATCTGCCGCTTATAAAGTTTTTGCCCGCAACTTCGTCCAAGTGGAATTCGTTCACCGCGATAGATTTAATTGCTATTTTTTTATATCAAGCGCTTACCTAGTTTTTATATCAGGCGCTTATCTAGTCATCACTCTTCCATACAAACTTCAACCTCCTTAAGAAGTGATTTTCGGGATAAAAGTATCCTATGTCCTTCCCCGGGACTCAAATTATCTCCTTACCAAATTTCACGTCTGTCTATTACCTGCGGCGGGACGGTCTAGACAGACAGATAGACAGACACACTTTCGCATTAATAATATTAGTATGGATCGATCGACAATTCCACACAATAATCTAACAAAAGTACTGCAATATCAGGGAAAGTTAACTTAAAGGAAGCGAAACGTGACCCCTCTTTATAAGGAGGACTTTAATTGACATAGGTAGGTACTCATTAGCATACCTTGATAATACATAGTATTTAATTAGGTACAGAAAATATAACGATAAACTTTGATAAAGGTTTTCTCCCATTATTTTTCTTTAATTCTTAGCTTTGGTGTATGTTTTATAAAGTTCAAGTTTCCGTACCTTTAAAAAGGATGGTACTTATTGGTACTAATATAAAATTCTTATTTAGAATACACGTTTAGGCAAATAAGCCCAGCCGATCCAGATGGTATTTTCGATTCCATCGAAAGAACTTTGTTTAGCTCTGCTAGTTGAAGTTCCAAACTAATAAAACTTTTTTTCCTTACCTAAACGAGAAATCTTGTTTTTTAGTAGCGCCATAACCTGCAAACCGTGGCAGCGAAACATGTATGAGATTAGAATCAAACCTATAGGTACAAACGCATGGTTTAAAACTTACCTCTATGATACTAATATTCTCAACGGATTGTAAAACCTTCCTAAGGTTTGTATGCCGTAGGGGAGCTCTAATTTTACAAATAAATAAAAACTAGCTAGGTACCTACTTATTGGATATTATGTTCCATGTGACTGAATTTAAAACGTTTGCTTTGCTGTGCTGGTGAGGTTGATTCCTCTTATATTTGCTGTCTATTTAAGACTGCTGTGTGTGTTCATGGACTACTGTGAATAAACGTTTGGAAAATATGCATGAGTTTATAGGCGAATGTAAGCCGTGTAATATGTTTGAAGTAATGTGCAATGATGATTGGTTATATTTCATTTTCAATCAGATAAATTTCACATTCCAATTTGATATCATGTCGGTGACATGCGCAACAAGCTACAATCATATTATTGTCGGGAAGAGCGCACGACGTAGGGCGTGTCAACCATGATGACGCGCCCCTCCACAGCGAATCACATACTAATCTATGCGCAATTGTACGTATTTGGGCTGTGGAGGAGCGCGCCTTTATGGATGACACGCACTATATCTACATATTGATATAAAATTGAGATATTGGCGAATTGTAAGGATTATCTAATGTTCCGAATAGGACGGAAATCTTTGCCGTCTCGCTCTCTCTCTCATGGCGTCGGGCCAAGCACGTCGCTCATATATATTAAACTAAATTAAATATTATTAGTGCTAATAAATTCAGTGATACTAGTTGGTGTGTTATTGCTTCAAGCCAGCCCTACCTGGAAACATCAACATTTTGGTCCTTCGAGCCGGATGCGGGAAGAATCTTCGTGAAATTTGCAAATCAAGAAGATATCAAGATCGCCATTATACATGAAAACATTGACAGTTCGTGAGTACAAATTCACAGACAAGCATCGAGCTATTTGAGCCACCGCAATAGCGGACTTCACACCGACTTCACACCACCAAACCTGCAGGACATACTGCAACCCATACTGCAACACAGTGCAGGAGAGAGAGCTTGCCGGTCGGATCGTGCATAGCAAGCTTTACGCAAGGTTGACCGTCTGGCAATACACTAGCCAAGCTATAGACAAAAGACTACCATTACAATCTACATTTTCGATCGAAAGAAAAAATCCTTCATCACGATTTACGTGCTATATTATACAAAATAACAAGTAATTATAAATATATTGAAGAAAACTATAGAATATTACCATTATATCGAAGACTACTACGTGCAACAGCATTTCTTTCAGCTTATACTACAAAATGGATCTACCAGTATTAATTGCCCAAAGAGGGAGTCTAAAGGGAAAATTGACTAGACTTTCGAACTTTACTCAAACATTCAACCCATTAACAGACGACGTATCAGATTTAAAAGTTCGCTACGACGATTTGTCGGCACTATTCGTGAAAATTGAAGCACTTCAGGATCAAATTGAAGCACTCGATAACGACGCCGATAGGAACACAATTCACGAACGCGAGCGGGACGCGTACGAGTCAAAGTATTATCAAACTAAAGCAACCATGGAGCGCATTATAAACCCTTCAAGACACAACAGTTCGCTGAATGATTCACAGTGTTCTCAGTTTTTACCGGCACAAGTCAAACTGCCTCAGCTCCAGCTTCCTACGTTCGACGGCGCCATAAAGGAATGGCCGGTGTTCAAAAACATATTCAAATCTGCAGTGGACAGTGCGAGCATTGCAGTATTACATAAATTTCAGTACCTAAAATCGTCACTCAAGGGTGAAGCGGCTGGCTTGGTCAGCTCGCTCATAATCTCGGAAGCTAATTATCATAAAGCCTGGGACATTTTAATTAAGAGGTATGAAAATAAAACGATAATTGTAAACCATCATATAAAAACATTTGTAAATTACTCTACTATAACTAGATACAACTTGAAAGACTTTCTAGTAGCATTACAACAGAGCTTAGACTCCTTGCGATCTTTGGAATTGCCTGTGGATTCCTGGGATGTATTGTTAGTGTTTTTGATCACGCAAAAGCTTGATAATTCCCTGAGAGCTGCATGGGAAATGAGCCGTAAGGAAACTACAATCCCCAAATTCAAGGATCTGCTAGAATTTTTAAATTTAAGAGTTACAGCATTTGAAATGTTAAGTGATAAACAAATTGACAAACCCAGTTCCCAAACTAGAATGACACATCTAGCATCAGTTTCTAATACTGACTATACATGTTTAATGTGCAACGGGCCACATAAGCTACATAAATGCCCCAATTATCTTGAACTACCTATACCTAAAAGAATTGAATTTATTAAATCTAAATCTTTATGTTTTAACTGTTTACAGGTGTTTCAACCTAAACATAACTGTTCTAAAATTAATTGCTTTACCTGCCATGGTAAGCACCACACAAGCATTCATATGGACAGCCCTCCGCGGAAGGTAAACTATGCCGCAGTTGCAGAGAATTGCTACCAACAAATACAGACACCTAATATACCTACCTATAGTCAACAGACGCCTAATATACCTACCTACAGTCAACAGACACCTAACATACCTACCTACAGTCAACAGACACCTGACATACCTACCTACAGTCAACAGACACCAAACATACCTAGCGCACAGCCGTTCAACCAACATACAAACATACATAGCATACAGTCTTTCAGCCAACAGTCAACAGACATGCCTACAAGCACTTCTGCATGCATGCTACAACCAGCACATGCAAGCCAAGCTAACAAACAAACACAAAGCATTCATACACATGCACAATCACAAAATCAAGCGCTTATGCCTAATATAGATATAAAAACTGCTTCAACATCTACGGTCATGTTAGCAAAAACTAATGCACCACAAATTTTACTCTCAACAGCTGTTATAAACATCCAGGACGCAGCAGGGTGCTGGCACAAAGCACGCGCGCTCCTTGATTCCGGAAGTGAAGTCAACATTATGTCACATCGGATTGCTACATTGCTACAACACAAGTTTTATTATAGCGCATGCCATATACAGGGTATCGGAAACACACACAAACATACACAAGTGAGTGCAACAGCTGATATATCTTCTAGGTCAGATAATTATAAACGTCGACTTGATTTTGTAGTCATGGACAATATAACTGTTCCCTTGCCTCATAAATTTGTCAACACACAAGATTGGAACATTCCAAGCTCGCAAACCCTCAAGCTGGCAGACCCCACCTTTTTCATTCCTAGTGACATAGATTTGCTATTAGGAGCCGAAATATTCTATGACATTTTGCAGTCAGGCCATATTAGGCTAGGAGCTAATATGCCACAGCTGATTGAAACTAGATTTGGATGGATAGTGTCAGGCAGTTACTTAACAGATAAAAGGGCTATAAATACATCACAAGTAAGTTTATTTGTTTCATCACAGCGGACAGATGACCTTTTGCGTAGATTTTGGGAACAAGAAGAGGTCGCACCTAAGAAATTTCTTTCGCAGGAACAAAAATATTGTGAGCAGTTATTTCAAAACACTACAACTCGAACAGAGTCAGGTCACTACATGGTAAATTTACCACTGCTAGAAAATAAGGTAGCAGATTTAGGTAATTCATTTAATACCGCTTACCGCTGCTTGTTACAGCTAGAATCTAGATTCCAAAAAGATGAAAAGTTACATACAGAATATAGAAAGTTCATTCACGAGTTTATTAATTTAGGACATGCAGAATATGTTACAGATTTTAATCAGACAAGTGACAACAAGTCATACTATTTCCCACATTTTGCTATTTTAAAACCTGATAGCCATACAACGAAATTACGCACGGTATTTCATGGCAGCTCTAAGACTGACACCGGCGTCTCACTAAATGATATACTGCTAGAAGGCCCAAACATTTACAATGATTTGCTAGATATAATACTAAGATTTAGAGTACATAAATATGTTTTTACCACAGACATAGTGAAAATGTTCAGGAATATTTTCATTAACCCTGACCAACGCCCCCTACAACGCTTGTTGTGGAGAGACTCAAAGTCAGATCCATTACAATGTATACAGCTTTCTGTCGTCGTTTATGGAACAAGAAGTGCCCCTTATCTCGCTTGTCGCACTTTACGCGATTTAGCTGAAAAACATAAAGATACTTACCCACTCGCCGCAGAATGCATTCAGTCAGATTGTTATATGGACGACTTCTTGTCTGG
The DNA here is from genome assembly GCA_951800055.1 of Cenopis cana. Classification (NCBI taxonomy): domain Eukaryota; kingdom Metazoa; phylum Arthropoda; class Insecta; order Lepidoptera; family Tortricidae; genus Cenopis; species Cenopis cana. Next base: position 14,048,220 of record OX637479.1, on the reverse strand, counting down.
CGGACAGTCATTACAACACGTCAAAGAAATGTGCACTCAACTCATTGATTTGCTAAAGACTGCTAATTTTGAATTACATAAATGGTCGGCAAGCCATAGTAGTATACTCGAACATGTTCACATGCTAGATTTAGATACAAATTTAGTCAACAACGCGTACGATTTCACACCTGAACATATAGTCAAAACGCTAGGCTTAAGATGGATACCATCGAATGACAACTTTCAGATTCATATACCGGAGTTTAAAAAACAGAGACCCACAAAAAGGAATGTTTTGTCTCAGATATCTCAAATTTTTGATCCATTAGGCATCTTAGCACCGTCTACCATTTTAGCTAAAATACTAATGCAGGATATTTGGAAACTCAAGTTAGCGTGGGACGAAGACTTACCTTTACACATTCAAAACACTTGGTTTGAGTTTTGTACAAGGCTAAATGAATTGAAATCTATACAGATACCCCGAAGCTATTTCACGGATCTTCCGTTAACTATCACATTGGTAGGTTTCTGTGACAGTTCAGTGAAATCATTTGGAGGATGTTTGTATTTACATGCATTATACAATAACAGGCAACCGACATGTAACTTGATCATAGCCAAGACACGCGCAGCGCCTATTAAATCACAATCAGTGCCTCGTTTAGAACTTTGTGGCGCACTTTTACTCGCGCAACTCACGGTTAGATTTAAAAACGCGACAGCTAACAAATTACATATAAATGATATAATGTTATTTACAGATTCGTTAGTAGTGTTAAACTGGATAAAGAAACCATTCAGCCGTAAATTAAACTCCTATGTTTCGAATAGACTCATGGAAATTGTTGAAACTACTCATAGTGAACAATGGCATTATGTTAATACGAAAGAAAACCCCGCCGATTTGCTCACTAGAGGTGTTTACCCTGACAAATTACCATCACTAAAACTTTGGTGGAATGGCCCAAATTGGTTGCTTGAGGACCGATCCTCATGGCCGCTAACGGACCCCTCGATTCCTACTAATATAGAATCCATAGAAACCACATCTAAAACTTGCCTTCACGTTGTGAGCAAGCATACACACAATTATTTCTATGATATTTTTGAGAAATATTCAAGCTTCAGCAAGGTAGTGAGAATAATTGCCTTTGTGCTCAGGTTTGTTCACAGCTTAAAAAACAGAAAAAACACTTTATCCTCACACTTGACAGTGACAGAGTTGGACTCTGCGAATAGGTTTATTGTCAGAGTGGTTCAAGCACAAGCATTTCCTAAAGAGTTGGAGGAATTAAAGCAATTAAAATCTCATAATGCTAACTCTAACATACAGACTGAGTTGTTTACATTCAAGTCCAGCCCTTTGAGAAAGCTTAATGTATTTCTGGATAACCACGGACTCATTCGTGCTGGTGGTCGATTAACTCAATCGAACATTTCTTACAATCATGCACATCCAATCATTTTACCAGCTAAAGAACACATCACTACATTGATAATCAGATATTATCATCACATGCTTTTACACACTGGTACCTCAACTACACTATCTACTATCAGATTCAAGTATTGGCCTATAAACGGACGAAGTGAAGTAAATAAGGTTATTCACCGGTGCATCCGTTGTATCAGATTTCGAGCGCAAGCCTGTGGACAGCAAATGGCTGATCTACCAGCCCCTAGGGTAACTTTGGATCGTCCATTTATACATACAGGTGTAGATTTCAGCGGAGCCATATACTTACGTAGCTCGATGTCTCGCAACTGCAGGTATCAGAAGGGCTATATATGTCTGTTTGTGTGCTTAGCTACAAAACTTTTACATCTTGAACTTGTAAGCGAATTAACCTCACAAGCCTTCATTTGTGCACTTAAACGGCTTATTGCTAGAAGAGGAGGTTGCAAATACTTGTACTCAGATAATGCTTCTAATTTTAAGGGCGCTAATAATGAATTGGCAGAGCTTAATGCAATGTTTAAGAATGACAAGAGCTATTCTGAAATTGTAAACTATTGCGCTATGAATAACATTCAATGGAAATTTACTATTCCCTTAGCAAGCCACATGGGTGGATTGTACGAAGCAGGCATCAAATCGGTTAAATCTTTGTTAAAACGACAGCTTTGCAATGCTAAATTAACCTATGAACTTATGTATACGCTACTAGTGCAGGTGGAAGGAATCCTTAACTCGAGACCACTTTGTGCAATTTCAGATTCACTAAATAATTTGGAATGCCTCACACCTTCACATTTCGCGATAGGATCCGCAATTACGGACTTACCAGAACCAAACATGTTAGAAATGAATGATAAAAGGTTAAATATGTACCAGAAGGTAGTGCAAATGAAACAAAGAATTTGGAAACAGTTCTATAATAATTACTTGTCGGAATTGTTACCTAGAAATAAGTGGTTACAAGCTAGATCTAATTTGCAAATAGGTGATATGATAATTGTTAAAGATGAGGCTACTCCGCCCTCCTGTTGGCCACTAGGAAAAGTAATAGCTGTAAATAAAAATTCTAAAGACGGTTTAGTAAGATCCGTGCAAATAAAGACTGCGAAGGGCGAGTATACAAGGCCTATTCACAAACTTATTTTATTACCTAACAGTGTATCAGTTTAGTTTAGCTATTGTTCATAAAAACTGTTTGAGCACGCATAGATTATAAATGTTATTTTTTCAAGGTATTTTCATGTTAGGTAAATGCTCAATTCACTACCTCGCATGTTTATTTATTTGTTAAAAAATATTAGCTTAATAAAATTGGCTATATGTCAATGTACTACAGTAAGATATGACTTAGAAATAAATCTTAGATTTAAAGCTCTATTCCTAAGTCTGTATAACTAACTTTAAATGATAAGTTAATGATAAGTTTTACTAACAAAGCCGGGGAAAATGTTCCGAATAGGACGGAAATCTTTGCCGTCTCGCTCTCTCTCTCATGGCGTCGGGCCAAGCACGTCGCTCATATATATTAAACTAAATTAAATATTATTAGTGCTAATAAATTCAGTGATACTAGTTGGTGTGTTATTGCTTCAAGCCAGCCCTACCTGGAAACATCAACATCTAATAGGGTGGGCCGATTTTTAAAATTTTGGAATTTCGTAATGTAATAGTATAATTACGCTGTATGAATTTTTGTAGATTAGGGGAAAAATAATGAAAAATAATTTGGCATATACTTTTAGCCCTCTACCGACGATTAACTGTCAGAAAATTCAAATATTTAAAAAGTATATATTTTATATTTTAAGTTTATTTTAACTTTATTATTTATTAAATAACACCTCTTGGTATCAATTATACTTGTTTCTGGTTATTATTTATTATCAGAAGATTTTTTTTTGGGACCCACTTAGATGACGTAAATGGGGTTTTAAAAAAAAATGCTTTTTGATCTATTTAATATATCCAAATTGGTGCTTAAAGCATTTGTAGGAGCTGTCGTGGATTAAACACATTACATAAAGCATAAAAATGATAATGATTAAAGCAAAAATATGGCCAAAATTACGTGGCAACATACCCGGAAAAGTGCGAAATAGGACCTTTGACCGTGTATTTAAACCATTAAAAAGTTATATATTTTCAATCAAACCCTGCTTTATTTTAATATTAACATTCGTACTTTTGTATGAGATTATATTTGAAAAATATGTAGTACGATTTTTTTATAATACAGTACATCGGCCGTTTAATGGTAATTTTTTTATTATTACAAAATTGGTGATAATTTTAATATTGATTATATTAAAAAAGAAATGAATACTAGTGATGATTTCTATTATATTAACATTCGTCTTTATTTTACAAAAATAAACGGGCTAAATACTAGTAATATTATATATTTAAATAATTATCAAATATTACCCTAACTTCCAATTTTTGGCATCTGGTAGAGGGCTAAAAGTAGTATATATTTTTAAATTTGATATTATCACCATAATCTACATATTAAACTGCAACTTTTTATTCCTATTACACTACGAATTTGGAACTTTTATTTTTTTCCATACAACAACGGCCCACCCTATTATCTAACCGTTCTCCTGATTACTGTATCAGTATCTAGAAACTTTTTCTGACAACCGTAGACATTCTAGCAAATTCATAATAAAATGCGCAATAACACCGTGTGTCCAAGTGTTTTTTTCTAACGTGGCACATTGTAACGACTGTTACAGAGAAGTGCGTAAAGCAGTCTGTTGACTTTATAGGACTGATGCTCTTGCTGAGAATTCAAAAGTACTGCATCCTGCAAAGATTCTATCCAGTTGTATTCAAAATTACGTTCCGGTTTGGTATATAAGCAATACTTGATTGACATTTTTCCAAACACGGCGGCGGCAGTTTTCATGACGTCATTACTATTATAAATAAATATTTGTGGATAGTGTTACTAGGCGACGATATACATACATACATTCAAGAGCAAAAATAAAAGGTATACTGTCTATGAAAGTTTAATACAAAGTGTATGCATAAATTTGGTCGTGAGTGTAGATAGATAATTAAATATAATACTTATAGAAAACACTCGAGATTCAGGAACTATCATTCGCGCTCATTAGGTACACAAATAAATGCACGAAACACTATTAACCCAAAAAATATCTCACGGATGGAATCTTGGCTTGGGGAATTTTGAAAAAGGAAAATAAGGACAACGAACATTCGTAAAAAAATTTAACAAAGTTCCTAACATTTCGAGGTTTTGCTATTTCGATTGGGTTATATGACACGCTAAATAGAGTAAAATACGTACAAATGTGCTAACAAGTCCTCATACTGGTTTCAATATTTTAACCGTCACCAGTATGACGAGGGCTTGTAAAATAGGGCGCTTCCGCTTTAGTGCGTCGTAAACTGGCCCAGGGGATACTCGTACGAAGCGGCTATTAGCCTGAAAACACTTCTTTATTAATCACCACGCTATGTCTCTCAACTCTTTATTACTTGGCGTAGCAACTGTGGAACTGTCTTAGACCGTTAGGCGACTTCCTAATTTGTCGGTGCGGAGGCGGTACGATATGAGAAAACTGTCAAATGTCAGTGTCAACTGTCAGTCGAGTCAGTACCACTTTTTACTGCGCCCCTACATTTAAATGTGTGCTTCTGGATTGGCGCGGGATGCGCGGAAGCGGGACGATGCGAAGGCAGTACTGGTCCACTTCTGCGCATGATATTACTACTGCGCAAATGTAACCCCGGCACCACACTTCGCTATGAGTGTCGCGTTGCGTATTTTCCTCCCTTTCTTTTGCGATATTAAAGAAAGAGATGCAGCACGAATGTTTGTACGCATACGGCGAAGTGTGGTGGCAGCTTGATACTGACAGTATTCCGTCAAGTGCTGGGAATCTTTGTCAGTAAGTTTATGTCAAAGAAGAAAATGTCACACATCAATCCCGCCCCGCCAAGTCAGGAAGTCGCCTTAGACCGTTAGGCGACTTCCTGATTTGTCGGTGCGGAGGCGGTACGATATGAGAAAACTATCAAATGTCAGTGTCAACTGTCAGTCGAGTCAGTACCGCTTTTTACTGCGCCCCTACATTTAAATGAGTGCTTCCTGACTAGCGCGGGATGCGCGGTAGCGGGACGATGCGAAGGCAGTACTGGTCCACTTCTGCGCATGATATTACTACTGCGCAAATGTAATACTGACAGTATTCTGTCAAGTGGGAATCTTTGCGACGTCAGTAAATTTACGTCAAAAAAGAAAATGACACATATCGATCCCGCCCCGCCAAGTCAGTAAGTCGCTTTAGACGCTCAACAAGAAAATATCACGTCGCTTGTGTTTCTGTATTTTTCTTGGCGTGGAAAGCTAGAAAAGTAACTTATTCACATACGAGTATTACCTACTAGATCTTCGCTAATAAATATATGATAAATGAATCGAGAACACTTTGTTTTGTTATTGTAGTCCGTAGTCTCAAGTCTGTGCTACGGAGAAGTTTAGTACGAACGTGTGATGGATTTAAGAATAGAATGTTGTGAATATGTGGATTTATGTCCAGTCGGCGGTCAGCAAACGGCCGAGGCGCGAGACGAACTGTAAACACACGATAATGGCTTGGGATGGTCCCGTAAAATGAGTACAGCTTTGGCCAAAAGTGTTGAGCACTCACACGTTTTCCATATAAAAGTTAAACTTTCAATCAAGCATATCATATCCTTTTATTAAAGAAAATTAAATATCTTTCAAAAACTAGCTACTTTCGTTGACTTTAAAGATAATTGCACGGATAAATTTATTGCAAACCCGTCTATTTTTAGTCTTCAGTTAGCAATAGCTACTTCGAAATGATATTATCTAAAAGTTCTCTGGATGTTCTTTAGTATAAATATACCTTTTCATATTTTACGTTAATGTGCATTTTTGTAATTAAAAAATAATAGATTTTTTATAAGTTACAAAGGAAAATAAGGGGTGCTCAACACTTTTGGCCAAGGCTGTACGTATTTTCATGAACGGAAATGTCAAGTGGCTACCCGCGTTCAGAACGGCACCGTAACTGAAGACAATCGATTCGGTTATAATAGGTTCCAATTTTAGTGTATGTAACACGTAACATAGAACGACGTGTAGAATAAGCTGGCAATTACTCCACCGACAAGAGCCAAGCTCTTAAATATTGTGATGAACACGTAACATAGGGTTGAGATATTTAATGAAATGAACACTGAATTTGTAAACTAGGTGTTTCAAATAAAATTTGTCAAGCGGATGCGTCCGCTAACGAAATTACAATTTCCAATTAAAGTGAAAAATTTAGAAATTCAACGCCACAGGTGGGATTTGAACACACGACCTCTGGAATCCGTCCATTGCTCTAACCAACTGTGCCACCGTGGTAATCTCTTATGACGGGTGAATCTTTCAATCATTACACTCTGCTAATTAAACCTTAGGGAGGCTCGGTAGCGACATGTACCACGAAGTTATTACAACTTTTTACGACATTTACGTCTCAGATTGTATTGAAAATCGTTAATAAGAACGTGCTACCCCATACTCAAATTAAATTTGTCAATCGGATGCCTCCGCTTACGAAATTACAATTTCGTCAAATTACAATCGTCTTCCTAACTCCACTCCTCCTGAATAACATATTTAATATTAAAAAAATAAAAAATAATCATTACAATTCTACTATAGCCAACTTTCCAAAGGCACAGGCAGGCAGGCTGTGCCTGTGCACAGTTTTTTGAATGCAAAGCATTACTATTGTCATCTCTAAACACTCCTGCAAATCTTAAAGAGATTCTGGAAAGTGTTGTATTTGCTCCCGCATCCCGTATTTGAAAATGCATAATTTTGTATAACTACTCTGATTGCAAACCAATGTTTATTAAAAACTGTCTTCATATTCCTATCGAAGGGTGGATTGCAAGTACTTCTACGAAAGTAAGGTCAACGATACTGATACAGCTTAGCTACCAATGAATGTTTATGGAATTCAAACTAATAATTAGAGGAGAGATCCATTTCAAACATCTAATGTGTCGAGCTTATATTGTAAGTAAATTAAAAAAAAGTATTTTCTAATAGCCCGTTCATCATCAACCACTGTCCACTGCTGGAAATTAAGATAAGGTAAAAGTCATAGGTAAAAACATACATAATTAAAAAGATTATAGCGTGTTGAAAGATGAGTCCTAAGTCATGTCTCGTGTATGAGATATATAAAATAGATACTGAAACGAGCACAGGGTCTTTTAAATAGTTTAAATAAATTACGCAACACAATTTAAATTAAATAAAACTAGCGATGCGCCCGATATTTTAATTAGCCCCTATAGCATAGTGCTTCCTCGCTCATTTACCGGCTAACATTTCCATCAGAGTAGGTACTAAAGGGCATAAGCGACGAGAGCTTTTCTCTAACATATTCTATGTAGTAAAACAGTCTACACAGCTGCAAATAACCTATTTATTCTGCAACGTGATGCGCGCTTAGTAATCGATATTGAAATTTATTTAGCTACTCTGCCTTATCTGTGAGAAAATTCAGCGGAGCGAGGCATTTATCCCTTCCATTATAACAGGCAAACTTCTGTCAATGTTTCCAATATGCATGGATACTGCCAAAGGCAGTACAAAAAACGTGATAAATACATAATTGAATATTAATTACGGATGTGCGATTAGATCAATTGATGAATAATTTTATTGTCGATCTTAGACTAGCAGTAATTCTTGTCTCACGCGACCAGATTTCTTTGCCGCATAGTAAGATTGATTAGCAAAATGAGGAATGAAACACGCGCATATCTTTCTTCTTCTTTCTTATATGTTATGTCGCGAAACGTTATTTTCATCATGTAATAGTTTTCTAATCCGTTCTTAGTTTGGTTAACACATTCCGTACGAAATTCGTGACATTTTCGTTCGTGTATGTTTAATTGCATTGCCGGCCATTAACTGAAAAACAGTGCCAATACTTATTTGATGTATTTTATATATCTCCAAATCATGATTTAGCTCATTAATCTCATTAAGGAATATTAGCTTTTGCCCACGACTTCGTCTGCGTAAATTTCCACCCCGTATTTCATTCCTTCAAGGGATGACTCTCGGGAAAAAAAGTACCTATCATACATGTTAATCCATATAATAATAGGTAACAAGTTCCGAGATAATCCATTCAGTCGCTTTGTGTGATTGAGTAACAAACATCTAAACTTTCGCATTTATAATAGTATAGTAATACCTACTAGAAATTGCAGAACTAACTGTACCTACTTTAAGCAAGAAACATTTACCTACGTTCAATTTGAACTATTTTGTGGGTTACCGAAACTGTTCGTAAGCAGCCTAACATACAATAAAGTTCGCTTAAAACTACTGTTTGGTTAGGGTGATTGTGACTTGTGAGTGCGGCTGTAACATTGTTTCCTTAAATTCACTATCATATGCAAGGAATAAAATACTTTCTTTATAACTTCTTTTAAGCGATTCGCTGCTTGGAAATCGTAGTACCTAGTTTAGAACGTTACGTCCAAACAGAAACACAACTAGTTCCGCAATGGTTTTTTTTTAATCATCAATAGGTATTATCATTTCACTCCTAGCATTTCCCCCGGTTGTATCCTGAAAGAGCCCGGGTCCATTTTGGAACCTAATCCCAAGATTATTAGATTAGATATTCATTACAATTTTACAATTAGGTAAAACGTGGCGAAACATGTTGCGAAGTAACTGACATGTGAAATAGATCTGTTCAGGTCAATTGTCGACTGATAGAGAATACTTCAACCCATTAAAACCGTTCATTAGTACCTGATTTGTTCATGCGATAAATTTGAATTAAAAATACCTACATTCACCAATTGCATTAGATCCATAAAATCTATGAATGTGTAACTTTTTTTAACCATACTGTGGCTTTATAAAGCGATAGGAGTGCGCGGTTTGAGAGTGGCCTGGGGAAAACGTAGTCGGCAGCCGTCCTAACTAACGGATTCCTATGATGGGGAGAGTTGTCAAAATAACGTCTGGCAGTCTGCTTACAGCACCATACATGGTGCTAATCCCCTTCTCAGACCGAGGTTCAACTCGTACCATGGGGCACTATTCACTTTAGGGTGTCTTGGAATGTCGTTCGTGAATAACGAATAAACAGTGGGAGAGAACACGAAGCCTTGCGGGACTCCAGCCTTGTGAAGTGGAATGTGTAACGTTGTGTCAACTACTTCGTTAATTATGCAATTAAGCAAACATATGCTTCACAGATTACTCGACGAAGGCGTAACAGTTCTATATGCTGTAGATGTATAATGGTAGTACCTACGTATATATGCGGTAAGTAGTACGGATACATTAAGCCGATATGTGCATACATCGCTTGGCGCGTCGCAATATCATATTCATTTGTTGAGTCAGTAAAATAGCACTCCATGCCATACCAAAGACAGAATGAACTTCACAGATTTAGGATCGCGTCTTTTCTGTGGACATACATAGTTAAGACGCCGTACAAATTTTCAAATGATTTGATCTCAATTTATGACAAAAGTATTTATAATTTTAATAAACTTTTTATAGGATACGATACTTTTATGAAAGTTTTAGATAGTAACAGAGCCAAATTTTGCTTTTATTGTGTGTACGAGTGGTAAAATATAATCGAAAAATAACAGTTTTCAACATGAACTACATCGATTTGAAGGGGCAGAAACGATACCTCTTAGTAAAAAACTATCAAGTAGGTACGTGTCGGATCAAGCATAATGAATAGTTCCGCACCGACACCTACGACCTACAAGGCTACATTTAAAACCATTATCTAATATATTGAATCAAAAAAGGTCATATATTTATATGGGAACTCACGACACTTTGCATCCTTTTGCTTGGGCAAGACAATTTTTCAGAGATAACTCGAAAACCGTTAGACCTACATTGATCAAATCAAAAATCCTTGAAAGTGTTTATTAGAGGCAAAAAAAATTAAGTATAAGTATAAGTATAAGTAGGTAGTATATTTATATATATTTGACACTAGACATACGAGAAATTTTAGAAATAAAGGAAAAATTGAAAAACTTAGAGACCGAGCAGGATTCGAACCTGCGACCTCCCGGCACTCGCTTCGGCTTCGGCTTTTTTTTTCTTTTTTGCGGCTTCGGCTTTTCCTTTATTTCTACAATTTCTAGTTTGCATTAGCAGCTTTACTGCTTAATATAAAACTAGACATACGACTTATGCTTTTACAACTATGACTCCAATATTTAGTTTACATGATACATGTGTTAATAGGAGTAAATACCTACTGACTTTCATTTCATGCGATCATGAGACCATTATTATTATAATTATTATATAAGTACTGCTGCTAGACGGAAAAGGTAGCAGTTTGAGCTTTTCTTAGGTCCGAGGGATATTTCAGACCTGGGTATTTTTTGACTTTAACTTAATTTCACTTTGATATCTCAATGCGCTCCTGAGACAAAGGATCTTGACGGATGGATTGGACAGGCAAATAGACAAACGAACGACGGTGACGTATTTCCCGCATCTAAAATAATAAACTACCCCTCGAAATGCCTATAATCTTTCGTCGATTTAAGTTGTTTCTCTTTTCCTAAAGACAATTTAGGGTTTACAAAAATATCAATAGTTCTAATATTTTATTTATTGTGGACAGTGCAGTGTACTGAGTACGAAAGTAACAGGTCTCGGCCTCAATCCAATAAAAATATACATTGGTAAGAAATTCTTCGCTGGCTCTACGATTCGTAGATATCGGACATTTATTGGATTACTTCTCGTATCACTGGGTATGAGTAACGTAGGTTTTCTCATTCTGACAACATGCGAATAGACATCTACTTTGACTCATATAATGTTACCAGTTCGTTGTCTTTGATATTAAAACAGTCAATGATTAACTAAACTATATAAACATACTTTAAGGAAGATTTTGGATTCATTCCTTTAAATTAAAGTGATCATTGTACCACGAAGTAAAAAGAAAATACAGTATCATCCATATTCTACAGATGATTTATTATATCATGTAATAAATCAGCTGTAAGTAGTATTTGATATAGTAATGGTAACTGTCATAAACAATAACGTTTTTGAACAAAAACTTCATCAACGAAGAGGAATTTATAACAGACCACTCTATCGATAAATTTCTTGTTCAATAAAACTCATCGGAGCCTAAGCTTCAGAAAGGCCCCTGGCGCCGAAAGCGGGCTAGCTCCGCTAGATATTTTAGAGTCTGAGAGAAAGGAGTCTCTGACGTCGAATGAAGATCGATAGCTAAATGGGAACGTAACGAAATGGGTGGGCCATGAAACTTAAGCCGTGGATTTCGGCGAACTAGGGGCGTGAATACGTGGTATTGTTTCGCAATAATGGGGTCGAGAGTTGGTGGCGCTGGGCATTACTTATAAACTATTTTTTTAACGTTTTTGGTGTATCTGTAAGCTGAAATTATGCTTAATAACAATACATTATTATTATTCAAGTCCATTTGTGTTGTAGATATCACCGGTACCTAACTAACATTGTCATCCTCTCTAGTCACTGTTCATAGGAAAATAACTTGCAAAATGAGCTTTATGAGCTATTGTTTTGACGACTTTTGTGCTTTAAGAAGGACTGGTACCGGAATATCAGTCTTCTTCTAACATATAGAAAAGATTATATACAATACAATACAAATACTCTTTATTGCACACCTCAAAAAGATCACAGTACAGAACATTAGGCTTAAAATCTAATAAATCTAAAGTCTTATCGCTAAAGAGCGATCTCGTCCAGACAACCTTTGAATATATAATTACCCCTCTGATTGTAAACATTTCGTTCTTCGGTTTCACGCGTGTCATCTGATCGTTAGTAATCCAGAAAGCACCAGCCAATCAGGCCCTACTCCGAGTGAAAATCAAGAAGGCAAGACATCCAATTATATTTTGTACATTTCGCTGGATTTACGGTCGGTTTTGCGCGTGAGTTATGCAGAACCGGGGCAACTCATTACCATGCCACAAAATTTGCGAACGTTTACGTGTCAACGGTAGGAATTTCATCTGCAAAATACTCGATTCCTCGACGATGCATCTTTTGCTTTGATTTGTGGGATTCAACTTAGATATGGGTTGTATAGGGCCGAGGAAATAAAAGCTGTCTCTTGTTTACGATAGGTAAAGACGCGACACTGTCCCATTACTATCTTGAATCTAAATTAAAAGTACCTAAACAGCATTTGTACGTTAACAAGTGAACCGCTTTCGTTATAATATCTTTTATCTTTATGACCCATGTCTAAAACGCAAATTTAATTCTACCATAATAATAACTATTCTTTATCTACACACATATCATAAATCCTCTAAAATGCGTTCAGAATCCGTAGGCAATGACTAGCATTATGACAATCAATGTATTTATGAAAATTTTCTTATCTTACAAAACCAACAAAATTTAAATTCAGTTGATAAGAAAAGTCAGCTCGGTATTTTTTTCTCTGCATACAGCCAGCCAACCAGTATTTCGCCATGCTCGCCATTTTGGTAATTGTGCAAAAATAATGGTTGTCTTTATACAATTATATAATAATTTTACAAATATCTATTTTTATATGCGTAAACACCGTACTTAAAATAACGTCGTTATTTCAGCCGACGGAAGGTCGACGGAAATGAGCTTAACAGAAACACATTGCAAATATACCAGTTGGTACAGTCTACTACAAAAAGATCTTTACAGTGTTTCACCCTGTTGCACTGTAACAAGGCCCAAAAACGTATATGCACGTAGGTATACAGGGTGGATTTTCTTTTTGGGTCAGTGAGGATAGCTAACAGATCCAAAGAGGGAAGATTCCAAGGAGGAACGACCACAAAAATCACATAAATTCGCAAAATTAAGATTATGCCACAGAATAAGTTATCAGTGTACTATTGTACAAGTACAGAAGTTTCTCTGTTAACAAATCCCCCGTTTAGGTATGCCAAACGTGCCTAAACGTGGCCATCTCTTTCTATCGCACGCAACGCGCTCTTTCGTGGCCTCGCCCTCAGCGAGAACCTATTTTAATATATGTACTTTATTATTAGTAGTAGTGTTGTTTGTGTTCGGCACTTACGTCCTTTTGTTTGGGCAAGACAGTTTTTCAGTGAAAACTCGAAAACCCTTAATTAAATTAAATTAAATTAAATTAAATATTCATTTATTTCGAACCATAGTCCATATTAACATCAAGTACAATTACAAATAAATAAATTTGTGAATTAAATTAAATTATAATAATACATTACAGGGGGCCAATTTTTGAGTGTCAAACGCTCGACTTTTCACTCGAGATCTGTCAAAAAACTATAATGTTTTGACAGATGTCGAGTGAAAATTCAAAAATTGCCCCCCTAATCCCCTCTTGTTCAAACCAAAAATCGTTGAAAGTATTTATGTACACCACCTCATTTTAAATAGTTTGGTAATTAGAGGGGGGGGGGGCACATTTTGTACGACTTTGGCAGCTAATATCTCACCAACGATGGACTTGAATGGAAAACTTTCTTAGTAACCTCGATATTGTTTTTAAAGGCCTATCCAAAAATACCCCTCACAACTACCTGCATTGAAAAAAAAATCCCAAACAAAAGTACGTAAATGCCGTGACTTTCCTATGAAGGTACGACCTTTTGTGATTCAAAAGGTATTAAATAGTGTTTTTAAAACTGGACTGCTAGGTGTCGGTACGGAACCCTTCGTTGTGCGTGATCCTACACGCACTTGTCCGGTTTTTTAGTATTTGTTGTTATAGCGGCAACAAAAATACATCATCTGTGAAAATGTCAACTATCTAACTATCACGGTTCATGAGATATAGTCTGGTGGTGGTGACTGACGGACGGACGGACAGAAGGACGGGCAGTGCAGTCTTTAGGCTGGGTTGCATCAAACCGTCTGTAATCGTAAGCGGTGTTCGTAAAATCTGATTGTATGGAAAGTTTGACAAGTTTCTATGGGATGACAGCTGCCGGCGCCATATTTGACGATGACCGGTCTGAGTTCGTACGTTGGTGCAACTGGCACTTAGTAATAGGGTCCCGTTTTACCCTTTGGGTACGGAACCCTAAAAAGGGCAAGTTAAAACTAAAGTTGAATTAAGCGGCAATTACACTTCGTCGTTCACCTAATGCGGTCGCCGAATTGATTTTAAACTACTTAGGTAAACGAACGTCATCTTTACACTAGTCTTTCCGCCCACTACGGCGACTAGGCAGCTGTCGATCGCCGAATGCGGCCGACTAACGTGTTCTATACACTTTCGCGGTCGTCGCACGCAGCATGCGGCGAACGACGAAGTGTAATTGCCCCTTTATAAACAAAAAAAAATTAGTACTAGGTAACCTGTTTATCAGGGGGAAGGGGTCCGCTGATTGTTATTTGTTCTTACGTGGGGGAGGAACGGGGTCAAAAACTCAAAAAAAATCGTCTTACGTAATAAATGGATGACGCCTAAGAACCTATACACACACATCCTATATAATGCAAACATGCAAACGATGCATACTACACACCGCAGTCTCTTTGAAATTCTCGCTCATACGTCCTGTTCCCTCACCCGTGACTGGTCACAGTGCAAATATTAGATGAAGTAGTTTAACTTCGTACTATATATAAAAATATAATGGTGAGAAAGTAGCATTTTTAACTGTACTAAATTGGTAACTGGTCACAATCATTCCTATGCACTCGTAAGTATAAAGGTCGCAATGAGAGTTATTAAACGGTTAGGACTTGGCCGCCACTTCAAGCGGTGGCGGCAGAAGCTATACGCCATACGTGTGAGCGAGAGATCAGAACGCAGCATCTCGCAACTACTAGTCAATCATGATAAACAGTCAAAATCTGAAGAATCATAATCTATTACATTACAGATTACTAACCCATAGAAAGCACTACACCCACATGATTTTCAAAAGTAATAGTAACCTTAACCTTTTGTGCGCCAAGCATCGGACACAAATTTAATGACTTTCGCTGACGCGACACCATCGCATTGTTTAAGGTGGAATTATACCTTTCGCAATCGTGCATATATATCACTATTACTTTGGACAGGCTGTCGGCTGTAGACGTTGTTAGCAATTAAGATTTAACGATGACGTGATTTGCCGTCTGTGGCGCTGAAAGGGTTAAGAAACAACTTAGGCTTATGAATAAACTACGTAATTGACCTTTAATACAGAATATTGCGAAATGTATAGCAATAATAGCAATATGAAGTTAAAGTACTGGATAATGTTTTCACGGTGCTATGGTTTCATTAAAAAGAGTATCTGCGGGTGGAGACAGAAACGCAGAAACGAAGAGTTAGATAAAGCGCCACTGGCTCCATGAGAAATTAATGAATGCATTCATGTTGTCTTGGATGATTGTTATTCATTAAATAAAAAGTAAATAAAACATATTTATAAGTACCTACATAAGAAAACAGGAAAACACTCGAAACTATGAAACTATGAATAACTATGAAAACATAGATAGATAGATAGATATACTCTTTATTGCGTACTACAAAGTGGAAATATTACAAACAAAGCTTATGACTAATAATAAGGCAACAACAGGCGGTCTTATCGCTAAAAAGCGATCTCTTCCAGACAACCTAAACAAATGACATAATAATAACGAATTACAATAACCACTCGCACCTTCAAAGGGCATGATAAACGCTGAAATAGTTATGTTCTATGTATTTTAACTAGAACTAGCGGAGCGGCTAGTTGAAATGTCGGGCGACCAGAGGGCTGGCAGCTACTTTGGCCAAAGGATCAGTTTAGCCATCCAAAGGGGCAACGCTGCCAGCCTTCTGGGCACCATAGCCAGCGATGGGGACTTGGGGCGCATTTACTTTTTATAGGTTTAGCTAGTTTATTAATAGTTTAGTTATATTTAAGTAGTTTTACGTTTCTGTTTTTTTTTCTTTATTATTGATTTGAATAAAGATTAGTTTTTAATGCTAAGTCTATTAAGGCGCTGTAGATAGTGAAACTTCAATCTTAGAAAATATTAATAAAATACTTTCACAGAACTTACAACACTACTGAATTTTTTTTATATGTATATTTTCAGTCTATTTCCTAGTTTTTGACTTCATCAGAAACACGATTGCTGAAAAAACCTCGATAGCTTTTTATTTTGAAAATTATCCTTTATTTACACCTTAAACCAAATATTTCGATAACTATCATGAATATCAACACAAAATTTGCTTTACTTATTTGATGGTTTTTTAGTAGATTTCGATTTGTACTCCATAGATTTTTAATAAGTGATCCAGTATTTTTAAAAAAATACTAAAAAGTTCCGTAGAGAGCGGGACGGTTCATTGCAAACTCACGCTTAGAAAGGGTAATTTGCAATCGAATAACAGGGCCTTAATAGGGATGTTGATTGTTGACACCAAATAAGAAAATCAATGAATCCGAATTTTCTCGAAAAAGGATCAAATTCTCAATGAAATAGCGAAAAAAGTAATTCAAAAGAATAAATAATTACATAATTATAAGTCTTCAAAGTTTTAGGAGGGGGCATTTTCTGTCCCTTTTCCGCAAAACACACCTGTGTATTGAACGATCGTCATTTACTATGGCGCTCCAGGTCAGTGACGTCACTGATCTGTAGCGCTTTCTCTCTCAAACTGAAAACATTGTAACTGTTGTAGTTTCGTTATTTTTTGAGATATTTGAATAGGATTTTCACTACTTGGCATAATTTTATGTATTCTTTCGTATGGAGTAATAATAAATTTTGAGTCAACATCCCTATTAGCGAATTTCCAAATATCTGTATTCAAAATAATTTTGTTCCCCATACAAACTTTCCACACCTAAAAAATCTAAGATGGCCGACTTAGGAGCTGGTTCCTATCAAAGCGTCCATCAATTTTGTCCAGCGCGTCCACATTATCTCGTAAAGCTGCCTAACTATACCTACTTTTCCTTAAACGAACGAATTTTAACACTCTCCTTATCTGCAAATTCCTTATAAAATATGCGTCAGTACTCGTACCTACCTGATGAAATGAGAAACCCCGCTTTTATAATAAAACTTCAAGAGAATTCGGAATCCCTAGAGATGGAATACTTTTGAAACTTTCGAAAAACGAATACGAACATTTTTAAGAATATTAAGCATGGCAAATAGCTGGCATTAATTATTTTAGTTTGCTATACATATACGTAAGTTGATTACGAATAGTGTGTGTAGACTGTAGTGGAGGAGCGTGCTGCTGAATGAAGTTGAGCATAATCTCTGCCGTATATCTCTTGTGAGCAGATTAATACTAAATTTTTTTTTTTTAAATATTTATTTAACAACAAGTAAAAGTACAAGGCGATTATTTCCCTCTTCGTCTGTTCATATAAAATCGTATATATTTTTTAAAGGGCATCACTTGGAAAATCATGCCCGCTTTAAACTTTGGTAAGCACTTCTACTACTGACATATATTTAGAAGGCAATCTAGCTGAATTCACAATTTAACGTGGATTTCAACTAAAATTTATACAAAGACTCTAACAGACAACTCGACGCCTAAACCTAAAGTTACAAAGTACAAATAATATAATATATAACTTTCAATTAACCTAATCAGTCATGTTGTCCTTGTAAACACGTCTTCAATCAATTGACATAATAATTAAAGTAAGCTCATTATCGGAAAATATTGATTACCAAATTTCGTATATAAACATGTCCTTGATGGATTTGTTTACTACCGGGCTTAATTAATAATATAATATTCAAGCCGCGCGTAAGTAATGTAAACATTTCCGTACCCAAATCAGTAATATTTAAATCATTTTACCGAAAGCATGGTGGACGGGAAAATATGCTAATGTAGTCTTTTAGCATCTATCAGAGGGATATTCCAATTGGCGTGAAATGCCGAGGCCGCGTAAATCCCTCAAAGAATTGAATATCACGCGTTTTTCATTCCGTGTCGGCCTCCGTAGGGGGCTCCTCGATCGAGTATTTAAAGCGTTTGGTGTTGAGTCTGATAACGACTATACAATAATATAATTCGCTATTTGACTAATTTGGATTCGCTTTTATAGTGCCAACAAGTTGTTCACTATTATATAACATTAGAACACAATCCTCGTTTTATTGTTTGTTTTTGTGTTGTTTTATGGTACAGCGTCCCCTTCTTTTACAGAAAAATGTTTCTTACAATGAATTGTTTCGCAGAATTTTCGTTTCACAGAAACTTTTTTTTATTAGAAACCGGTAACTTTTTAGGTACAGTTAAAATGCAATTTTGTAGAACCCAATTAGATCTACCAGAAAAGTAGGTTAGGTTAGGTTAGATCTGCAACCCTTTTGTCAACAAAAAATTTCTTATGAACTGAAAATTCTGCGAAACAATACGAGTACGTCTATGAAACTTCTGTCTGCGAAACAAAGTACAACCGTTGTTTTATATAGATACTCAGATTTCTTTATCTTAAGTAGGTTAAGTATTATCATTGTAATAAGCATATTTTTGGGAGAAAATGGCTGACTGTAGAGTTTCTTTCGGCGTTTCTTCTCGGCAGCGGCAGTGGCCTCTCTGAGAAACGCTAGTAGGGTTTGACTTGTAAAAGTGCCATTGCGGCCTACTTACAGAATAAAGTTCATTTTTTTATTCTATCTATATAAGGAATAGTTGAGACATCTACATTTTTACGTTTATATACATACTTAGATAAATATTTTATCCTAGTCATTAGCGTTATCTCAATACAGTTGCAACCTAAAGGATGCCTGGGGTCCGCTACGTAATCCCAAAATTTGGCGTAGGCACTAGTTTTTACAGAAGCGACTGCTATCGATGTTCCAACCCGAGGGGAACTAGACCTAATTTAGTTTAGGCTTGTCAAGTGAGTAAGCAAGTTGATTGTTAGAAGTTCTCAAGCCGCCCGAAGGCCTCTAACTTGACTTAACGAATGTATATTTCATCCTAGTAACATTCCTTATTCACATATCTAATGTTGATCAAATTCTAATTAAGATACAAGATAATTAATATACTTACTAAGCAAACGAAAAAAAAATCTTGCGTGCCTACATCATTATCGTAAACAATGTGCTTTATTTGCAAACGAAACACAGTATCAGGCCCTTGAGGATTATGGGCGAGCCTTTTCAAGATCTAATCCATATACTGGCTCCCCATTTTTCAACCAAAACTCTTGTTCTGAGGGTGGGTAAATAGGGCACTGGTGGCTTAGCTTTGTTATTTATTTTTATTAAGTAAGATACACATTTGGAGCCCTTGTAAGCACATTCATGTTCATCTTTCTATATAATCTGCTCAGTATGATAGCTGAAGATTGATACAAATGAACACAAATCGCGCAGTGAACAAAGGACTGAGATAAGGGAACTTAACTTATATTCCTAGTCCTGTTCTGATCTGACTAACTTAACAAGCAAGAAGAGAGTTTGGCCTGATGTTTGGCTAACAAATCATTCTGATTAGATTATAGTTAACTAGATAGCACTATTCAGTAGATAGCACTTTCTAGTTTCAACTAAACATGTACCTAATCTTTGAAATCAAACGATCGATGTAAAACGTAGAACCCATAAATATTTGCACAAAAAGTTACTTTATTTTTGTATAGAAAGAAACCTAAAAGTATGCTTGGAATAAAGTAAGTTAGGTAGGCACCAAAAGTTTCAAATAAGAAGAGAAAGAAATTTCAATAACAAGGTAAACCAGCCATACATTATCTTCATTTCGATTCATGTCTAAAATTTATTTGAGCATTATATACTCACAGGAATGGCAACTCAAGTAAGTATCTAATGGAATAAGTATGATTGTTGAATTATCAATTGCCCTCCTCAATCTAATAGATTGACTTCATTAGTGAGATTTATTTTTAATCATTAAAGTATATAAAAAGACCGCGTTGCACTGAAAAGGATTCGATTCAAACGTCGTCAAACATCATTTTGCTGGGATTTCCGCCGGGAACATGAAAGTGACACGAAACGACTTCCTTGGATCCCTCAATGCGCGTACGCCCCAAGCGACTTTCCGCCGGGCATGGCCCGGTACACAAAGGACTATGCGGTCATGTGTACCGAGGCTCTATTCAACATGTGTCTAAGGCATGTGCTTAATATAACGTACGTCAGAAGAAACAATTGAAGAGGCTTTCCTTTTTCATCCCAAAGGGGTGTTTTGTATATAAAAACCGGATGAATTGTTGGACATCTGGCTTCTTATTACTGTAATTTTATAAAAAAAGCCAAAAAAGTCTCGATCATTCCCAATCTGATATTTTTTGAGAATGATCCATACAATCGGTATCCAACTATCCACACGAGATGTGTAAGTTGCTTGTACAGTCAACCAATTTGATATCTGTGCCACGTCGTACGTTGTCACAGTGAAAATCAATATGAAAGCCACTAGAGATCTCATATTAATGTCAGTGACCAGGTACGAACTGATCCAGAAATCAAATTGATTATAACCGTACAAAGCATACATACCTAAAAGTATTTTTTATTTTTATTAGTAGTGTTCAGTTTTCAGTATGACTTCAGTGTAATTATATGTAAAACCGTCAAATCGTCGACCAATAGCAACGCGAAATCCAATATTGCTCCTATACGAGCTACGGCTTGAGTAGGTACAATATTGCTTACAATGCACTTTCCGGTAGAACAATTGCGATTATTGCGAACGCTCCTCTCCTGGTAGACGTAGATTCAATACGTGTATGCGCGTGGTGATCACTTTTTTATTATTATTTTTTAAGCGGCGGTTGGCCTGGAGGGTGGCCTTTGGAGAATCCAAGGGAAACCTCCGACACGACCACGCGGGAGGCTGAAACACCGGAATACTCTAAGGCGATTTCCTGACTTGGCGGGGTGAGATCGATATGTGACATTTTCTTCTTTGACGTAAATTTACTGACGGTGCAAAGATTCTCACTTGATGGAACACTGTCAGTATATTACTTTTGTGCAGTAGTACCTAATATCATGCTCAGAAGCGGAGCAGTACCGCCTTCGCATCGTCCCGCTACCGCGCATCCCGCGCCAGTCAGGAAGCACTAATTTAGATATAGGGGCGCAGTAAAAATGGTACCGAGTCGACTGACAGCTGACACTGACATTCGACACTAGACTAGACTGCCAGTGTAGGGGACACTTTTTTCATATCGTACTGCCTCCGTACCGACAAATTAGGAAGTCGCCTAATAGTTTCCAGTGAGATTGGTTGAGCGGCTTCAACCGAATCTGAGGTGTCAGTGCAATCGAGCTACTGGGAGTTGTGGTGATTACGTCAGCTGTGAGTTAGGAATAGGAGCACACTAGATGGGCGTTCACTTTAATATTGGTTATACTTTAAACGCAGAACATTGATAACAAATACCAATACAAGTTTCAGATTGATAACCGGCGTTTTACACATATTAAAGTGTATTCGTATATCTAACTATGCTATAGTGTTGATAGTACGATGTACTAAAAGTATGTAGTTGGAAGAACTAAAAATTAAATCATAGCACAAACTAGTTCCCGTTTATAGTAAAAATAACGCTGTCGGTTTGCCAGAGTGTATACAGAAACTAACGGTCCATCTTTGGACTTATGCCAACGTAAAGCAAAATGAACGACAGTGAACCTCGAACTGAAAGAGCATTGCATTGTTGAATACAGATTGGTTGAAACAACGCATACTGAGAACTGGGCCAAATATGGTAACCCTTTAATTGGCAACAGTGATCCAAACACAATAGCACACAAATAGGCAGACTAAATCCTTCCTTTTTTTTCTTTGTCTTGCTGTTTCCAAATGTACAAAGTTAATCCGTTAAATATCTTATAATCAAAAAACATACGTACTTATATTAATTAAATGTAAAACTTCCTCCTATTTCTTGAATGAAAATAAATAATTTCAAAAAGGATCTATGACGGTGTTTTATACAGTCAAACTAACATAGTAGGTATTTTTAAATAAGATGTCTGTTAAGAGTGATAAAGTTTGTCACGTCTTCTCCCCTACACAAACATTTTAGAACGCAAATATTAACTAAAATTCATATTATAATATTGATTTATTATCTACAGTCATATAAATTAGTCTACACCGGTTCTTTTGTGTACTATGCAATAAGTATGGAACATAAGATATTTAGGAGCCAATAAATTCATCGAACTCAAGCAATCCGATTTCCCGAGTCCTTATTTAATTTCGAAGAAAATCCCCGGGGCATTATTGTAGATTTCCTATCTAATATCAATCTTGCCGAATCTCATAAATGTTATTTTACTGAGAAAATATTTCTATCGAAATCATGTCCGTCTGTCAGATACACATTAAGCTGAGTATTTATCCTACATAAAGTGCATTTACACAATTTCCATTTAAATAATCAACTTGAAAAAATACATTGACAATATTTAAAAAGTAAACTCTAAAATTATAAACTAACTTACAAATAAACTAACTTACAAAATATGTTACGGCACAGTTTGAATTATTATTTATTACTGTTATACTCTTGAATAAAATTTCCTGTATATCAACTTGAAAGGTATGAGTAATTTAATTAATAAAGCTAAATTGAAACAGTACACGTGATAAATAAATAAATCAATTAATATAAACGATTTAATAACAGTTTATGCAACTGGTTTAGAAGAGGCGAAGAAGATCGGGAAGACGTGGAGCGAGACAAAGCGCGAAGCTCAAGACCGAACGGGATGGAGGATCACTGTGGACGCCCTCTGGCCCTTCCAGGGGACATAGGATATTAAGTCAAGTTATGCAACTGGTACCTACATAATGAGAGGCATTTTGGTTTATGTATGTACAAGGCCTAATTATGTACCGTTGCATACATTACTTTATCTACACACATATTACAAATACTCTAAGAAGCCGAAGGCAAATGACCTGCATTGCTACCAGTGTTACCGGTAACATAATTTATAGGCGCTAATCTAATGTACAAATTGAAGTAAGAAATAAATTAAAATAAAGATAGACTATATTTATTTATAATAATAATTGATAATAAATAAAATAATTACAACAATTTTTGCACAATAACCAAAATGGCGGATTTGGCGAAATCAATGGCAGCCGAACAAACCTGAATGTTTTTTTTAATCATAGACCAATTAATAGATATTCTCATGTCGTTCTAGCTCAAATATTGTGCGATATATTAATAAACCGGCCAAGTGCGAGTGCAAAATAGAAACATGTCTGTTGAATGGGAGACCTCTAAATATTTATTTTCATTTTTAGTATTTGTTGTTATAGCCGTGATAGAAATACATCATCCCGTGAAAATTTCAACTGTCTAACTATCACGGTTCATGAGATACAGCCTGGTGACCGACGGACAGACGGACAAACGGGCGGACAGCGGAGTCTTAGGGTCTCGTTTTACCTTTTGGGTACGGAACCCTAAAAACATACCGAGCTGACGTTTCGTATCGACTGACTGGATTTTCAGTGATATTAGAATGGGGCTATTTAAATGTTGTTGGTTTTGTATGATGTTCCAAATTAAAAAAAAAATACGTTATCTTAATAACATTATCTTACTGCTGTTAACTTCTACCACAGATAAGAACATTTTCATAATATATTGATTGTTGTAATGCTGGTCATTGCCTCCGATTTCTGAACGCATTTTAGAGGATTTATGATATGGACGTAGATAAAGTAGTGAGCAGGTGGTGTGAAAAATTGTATAATCGCGTATATTATGTATTAGATAAAAATCTCCAAGTTTCGAGTCCATTACAGCATACGCATATTTAATGTACGCGATGATATCCGTTTAAATAGTTTCATTTAATTTTAAGATAAATTATTAAAAATTCGATATAATGTTTTCTATAGTTAAACAGCTCGAGCGCATTTTTGAGATATTAAAATCACATGCGGAACCGTCGAGGATGTGCAACACTTGTTGATGGAATGTGTCCGAACTCAGGAGAAAAGGGAAAAGTTATACAGGGTTTGGGGTTTTTCCTTGTTGGATGTTGGGGTTTTCCAGTCTAGTTATTTTAGCGGAGCCTTTGTCAAAGGCTGCAACGTTTGTATATGGTTTTCTTTATTAATAAGTATACAAATTTTGTAGTTTTATTTTAATTTTTTAATTTTTAGTGTATATATATTTCTCTTCTTATAAGACGCGAGAGGTAGTAGGTACACTGAGCGAAAAAAAAAACTAATTATTAGTAAGTTTTAGTGAATCCCAGGACAAGGAGATTATATACTAACGGTTACAAAACAGTTTTTGATAATAGTAGTTATTTACTAATACCAAAAAATGTGTCCTTGTAACTACTAATTACTACTAAACTGTTTTGTAACCGTTAGTATAATAATCTCCTTGTCTTGAGATGGGAGTGGTTGAAAATGAAATTAATTTACAGGTGGCTAAGGGAAATTCAATCCAACCGAAATATGCCTATTTACCGCCCCGATCTTCCCCCATTAAAAGCAACGTTACCGAGCCAGCGGAGAAAGTGTAATATCGGTGGAATGACGTCCTTTTATCAGACCTGCACGCTCTTTAAGGTTCGAACTGGCGGGAAATATCGAAGGAGTTGGTATTTTTATTAGATGCCATTCAGCGCACGGCTTTAGTACCAAAGCACAACATAGTGCGTAGCCTTAGAGCATTAAACACAGGAGACGCCATTGATATACTTACCGCTCTGCCAAAGGTATAGATAGGATAAAAATCTGCCACGTTATTAAAAACTACTTCATTAATCTATTATAGGTCAGTCTCGAAATCGTTTCCGGCGTGGAAAGAGCTCCGTTAAAATGGCTTTATGTGCTGTTTTCGGGTGCAAAAACGTTTTAATTTATAAAATTTACAGAAAGATAAATTATCATTTCACATTTAAGTATAGTTTAGCTTTAATTATAATTTTCTGCATAATTAAAGTTCTAATGAAAATCGGAAATCTAGCAATGATTACACAATCGATTTAAGTACCTACTCGTACTTGACAACTCACGCTTGGCCGCTATTTTGACGTATTTGGAGACGTACGTAAGGACTACTGTCTATGATAATTTCTATGAAATGTGATCCTTAGCAACATTGGTCAGTTAAGCTATCCGATAATGAACCTTAGTACACACGCAAATAATCTCGAATTTTATAAAATGAATAAAAATGAATAAAATGAACTTTATTCTGTAAGTAGGCCGCAATGGCACTTTTACAAGTCAAATTATATTGTTCAAATCTAGTGTTCTGAGTGTACGTGCATCACTGTTTTAGTGTAGGTGCGTAGTAATGGGAGAATGTTTTGCAAGTGTGCGTAGTTTGATTATACAATGTGTGTTTACCTCGTCCCCCTCAGAATTTGGCTAAATATTTTGTTCGGAAAGTTGCGCTGAAGGCGTCTCCTATGTTTAATGCTCTAAAGGCGTAGAGCACCCATACTTATGTTGCGTTCTATAACAGATTAATCATTTAGAACGGTTGATCAGCATTTTACTTGTACTATTTCAGTTGCGGGACCTGAAAATCATAACATGACGAGCGACACAGTAATGGTACATAATGCGGCGCGCATCCATCAGGTGGCGTTTGGGAATCAATCACTCGCGCCCGCTATCAATCATCACCTACAACCGAACGTTCAGGACGGGACCTTTGTTCAAGCTCGATTGATTTACTACGCAAATATCACAGGCATGGTTTGAATTAAGGGTCCTTATCAGTTAAAAAATGCTCATCTATTTAGTCCATTTTTAGGGTTCCGTAGTAAACAAGAAACCCTTATAGTTTCGCCATGTCCGTCCGTCCGTCCGTCCGTCCGTCCGACCCCCGTTTTTCTCAGTAACCGTTAGTACTAGAAAGCTGTAATTTGGCATGAGTATACATATCAATGACGCTGACAAAACGGTAGAATAAAATCTTTAAAAAAATTTTTTTTTAGGGTACCTCCCCTACATCTAAAGTGGTGGTGCAATTTTTTTTTCTGCCAAACCCCATCGTGTGTGGTATCGTTGGATAGCTCTTTTAAAAAATAAGGTTTCTAAAAACATTTTTTGATTAAAGAATTGGTTAGCGTGATATTAAGCTATGAAGTGATAATTTTTTTTATTTTTATTTATTTATTTATTTTTTGCTATGGTCAAGTGTCCCCCCCCCCCTGCCAGCTAAATGGTGGCTACTAGGCATGTGAAAAAAATCATGTATATACGATGAATTTAAAAGGAAAACTATCACAGCTAAGTAGACATTACTAGTTAACGAGTAATAGGGATGTTGACACCAAATAAGAAAATCAATGAATCCGAATTTTCTCGAAAAAGGATCAAATTATCTATCAAATTGTGAAAAAAGTAATCCAAAAGAATAAATAATTACATAATTATAAGTCTTCAAAGTTTTAGGAGGGGGCATTTTCTGTCCCTTTTCCGCAAAACGCCCCATTGTATTGAACGATCGTCATTTACTATGGCGCTCGAGGTCAGTGACGTCACTGACCTGTAGCGTTTTCTCTCTCTAACTAAAAACATTCTAACGGTTGTAGTTTCGTTATTTTTTGAGATATTTGAATAGGATTTTCACTTTTTGGCATAGTTATATGTATTCTTTCGTATGGAGTATTAATAAATTTTGAGTCAACATCCCTATAGTCGAACTTCAGAAATGTACTTTGCAAAAGCAAACTTTCGTACAATTTCCATCGATACCTTAGATAATGTTGTTAATTCTGTCAAAAACATAGTAAATATAAGTTTGCGAACTTTTTAGTCCATATAATGTAACGGGTGGACGGCTACGGAACCCTACCTTGCGCGTGGCCCGACACGCACTTGGCCGGTTTTTTGTTTAATTGACAGCCATTTTCTTGGTGTTAATATCTAGAACAGAACTATTGCAACCTAAAGACATATTTTTTCGGATTTTTCATTAAGAAATACGTATTTTTTATAAAATCTATTCCTTTATAAAAACAGGCATCTTACTTAAGTACATGACATGTACTCGTATCTGACCATGTACCATGAGCCTGTTAGAACATGGTTCAAAGATTTCCTTTAAATTAAGGGACCAGGAACGTGTCAGACCCGAGTTGCCGCAAGACGTGGGCACAGACATTATCTGTAGACCAAGCAAATGCAACTTAGCGGTTCATGAATCATGTTTTTAATATATAAATATATTATGGTCGAGTCCGAATCTCCTACTTCAATAGTTGTCTAATAAAGTAGTCCTAATTAATCCTTGTATGGATTTCTTCATTACATAACATTTGTCTTATGTTAGCTTTGAAAAAACTATATATGGGATTGAAAAAATTAACAAAATGTAAGTTTATTTTAATCTCATTACCTCATTATCTACTAATATAAATTAAGAGCTTACTAACACAAATGGACCCCTGTTGTCTGTGAATAAATGATTAGTAAAAAAATAAATAAATAATAATAATTACAAGTGTAATTAGTTGTCACCGTTCTTATTACTAAATAATAAATAAATTAATTAATAGGTTCTCAGTTCTCATGCTCAAGTTCTTTGTTCACAACAAAACGCCAGTGACGTGAAAATATGCACTATCAATGCTTATACCTACACATTACCGTCCGTGCGACGTCTACTTAGGTACGTATTATAATTATCTGGGAGTGCGGGCAAAACGTCTGGTTGGATTCAATATTGAAATACCAACGAACTCATTTGCATAAGGCTACCCTTTGTTGAAATAATTATTTCGTGGAAAATAAAATAATGTGTGAGACTTTTTCCAGGTGTTCAAATATTTCGGTCTAGGACAAGGCACAATCCATGCAAGCTGAATAAATTATTTGAACAACAGTTATTATTAATACGTTAGAGTTTGGAATAGGTAGGATAGGAGGGTACTAAAACAGAATGTGATATTTGCTATCTTTTTCTTATACCACGTGCTCCCCTTTTCTCTCCATCTTTTTCTTCCTTGATCTTTTAAATTATTGTGTTCCCATATGTATAGTATATATGTATTGTGGTGTACCTTCCTAAGCCTTTCACCGCTAAGCCATGCTACGATGTAACCCGTAGCAAATATTTCCCAGGTCAGGTTCGTAGCAAGAATTTCTCGTAGAGCGCGTGGCGGGCAGTTTAATTAAGAAGAGCATGCGCCCCCGCGTTGTTAGTGTAATTTAAGAGTAGTAGCACTTAGGCTTTAAGTTAGTATAGTATTCATTTAAGTATTTCAAACACAATATTGTATTGATTATGAATAAATCAAATGAAAAATGAAACGCTCTATAATGGACCAGCGAATAATTCTGGAAAACTAAATATATGTTGAAGTTTGTGTTCATAATAATCTAAACGTTAAAATATTTCGTAAAACAATAATACTACGTCAAGATTTTTTTTAAAATAAGGCCGTTATGAACTTAAAATTCCGTGCTTCTTCTGAACCATAACTGATGCACGGACGGAAAAGCACAGCATATCGAGCGATCTCTACTAGCGAGCTAGCAAGATAAAAATTTAGGAGCAGCTCGGGCCTTTATTGATGATAGTGTTCTTTAGGCGTGAACGCGACGCCAATTGGTATTAAATCGAAATATTGTTCGTTCCAAATTGGCGAGTGAACTCTAACAAGAGGTACGAGTGTTATAAAGCGTAAACTGATGGTACTAATGGAACAATCAAAAACAATTAGCGGTTTCAACCTATTAGTGTTGACTGCGGACGCAGTACATGCTTCACATCCAATCTATTTTTATATTAATTAATTGCTTTATAAATCAATTATCAATCAATTCAGTACGTCATGGTTAGAATAACAGGAAAGTTCTTCAAATAAAACACTGGTTAGCGAGATGCTAGAAAGGACTGCGGAAACTTGATCCAAAATTACCAATAATTCAAGATACCAAGAATATCTATTACTAAATTTTTAGTATCATGGTAAATGCGCATAAAGAATTAAAAAGATACCAAGACTATTTCTACTGCTAAATCAATTGATATTAGGGTTTTTGACACCAAAATTAAAAAATAACTACTTAAAATCTATTCTTCTCGAAAAAGTACCAAAATTAGAATCAAATGATGAAACAAAACAGCCTGGTACAATAAATAATAACAATTTTATAAGTTTTAGAAGGGGGCTCCTCCTGTTATGACGTCACAAGTGCCACGCATTCTCCCGCTAATATGTTTTTTTTTTTGAGATATTAAGATAGGATTTCCATCACTTGGCATATTTATGGTTAAAAATGTAGCATTGCATGATATACTAACACACTAACAAGATAAACAACAAGACCATAACAAACCAAATAGCAATTAATTCTTAAAAGAAATACAATATCCGCTCACTGACAGAACATTTCATTTTCGGTAAAAAGAACCATCACCCGAATAAATACTCGTATCATATCGGCCAGATATTATCTGTCAGTACCGTACCCCCAGTTCCTTACAGAAGTAATCCTTCTCGATTGCTTTGTTACTTATATCTTTTACTCGCAGACTCTCCAGCGAAAATGTTTTCATTTAATTTACAAGAGAACGCCCAAGTGTTTATCCTTCAAATTGAAGGCAGGCGGCATTATGTAAAAGTAGAATGCAATACAATTATAAAATTTGTTTTTAATCTTGTGTCATTCAGTAATCTTGGACTGAACATTCTCATTTTCCAATGTAACCATGGTGCGAATTCAGCCAACGATTTAAGTAAATATGTACAGGCGAGCAAAATAGAATGTTTGAAACTAATAATACCTATCTATGTAAATGGGAATTACGAACTTTGTCATACTTCTCTTAGATTGGTACTCATCAACGATATACTTAACATTCGCATGAATTAAATTTGTCAACCGATTGTCCTGCTCAACCCATTTCGAACGGCTCTGGGATCTCCCATGGAACGCGCCAGTGCCGCCTTAGAGTCAAAGAACTGATAACCTAGACAGCGATAAAGTCAATCGCGTTATGTACTTGTACGTGTGTTAACCTCTTATGTCACGATGATGATACTTATTTTCAAACCGTAAATCAAATAACGATTGACAGTTTTTATCGCATCTCAGCACAATGGGTAAATAGGCACACGCGATTTTCGCTTTGTTATTAACCATTCTTAGTTTCCCGCATTAAGTCGTTAATTGCTGCTAACTTTGATTAAGTACGAAAATAATAGCGTAGTGAGAGACTGATTATTGTTCAGGTAATGATGGAAAACAAAGTTTATGTTAGTGACTGGTTACGTGATAGTTAGTTAGTAATTATTGCTGAATAGAAGCGAGTATCGGTGGATTTATTGCGCTAAATTGTAAGCAAATGTTGGCACGGCGTGAAATAATTGATGTCACGACAATATTAGGTACTGATTTCAATATTATGACGTGCTGATACTGGCATACTAGTATTTAGTGCGCTATTCATTCATGGAATTAATTAGTGATTTAAGTATCTATTATTACCTCACTGGCTCCCCGTTTTAGAGTTCTGTACCTACCCGAGGCGTCCAAACGGAACAATATAGTTGTCACTCACGCGTCCGTTCGTCCGTCCATCCGTCCGTTTTTCCCTAAAAACCAACTTAACTTTTCAGTTGGTTCGGAACCCTATATGTGCGAATGCCGACACGCACGTAGCCGGGTTTTTTTTGATAAAAACAGATACCAAAACTGCATTTTATTACAGAAGAATATTTGCAATCCGGACGTTATTAGTTACTTTTTTACCCGGTTGCAAGGCATGGTTATGTTATTCGTGCGTATCTTGTATGTTTATAACAATTAACGTTTTGCATATACCTAATAATACTAATAAGAAAATGTTTATTGTTCCCCTATAGGATACTATTCACTTACTAAAATAGATAGGTACGTAGGTACATAGATTATAAAAACATATAAACAGTTTGCCCCAACTACAGCAAATGCACTAATTTAAAAAAAGTAGTTTTAAAATACTTAATTTAAACCTAATTCTGTACCTTCTATAAGACCTAAATACAGATTTTAATTCAGTGATCTACATAAACATGAATGAACTCCAACCCCAATATCGAACGAATCTGTCTCAGTGGTCTCCCATATATTCCTTTGCACACATCGAAACACACTCCGAAAAATGCTGCCTGTCCCTTTTACTCATTTCTGAGTAGCTGTTACCTAAGAGAGATAGGTTGAATATATTTTGGAACGTCGCTGTAAAGGTCTGAATAAAATTTTGAGAGAACCTTTCAACCCAAGCATTGAGGGTGGGATGGGTGCTTTCTGAGGGACAATCACCAATTATATCGGGAAATTTCTCCCTGTTTACTCCAAGAGGCTGAGATTGAAAATAACCTTTCAAAATTCAATGGCTAGGTTTCGCCACGCGCATAACAATGAAAAAGGTAATTTATTGTTGTCAGAGAGTGCTCACAGTTTAGTACGTAATACAAAATTAGCGTTTTTTACCCGACTGCAAAGCAGGGTTATTTCACACGTATCTTGTATGTTTGTATGTATGTATGTAATATTCTTTATTACCTCATATCTTCCAATCCCGTGAATGGGTTTTAATGTTTGAGATATAGTTCGATTTTTAAAATAAGGAATCAGTTTTTTAAATTACAATATACTCGTACCTGACAGTTTACATAGTGGCAAGTACTCCGGTTTTCATAACAGCCAATTAACGATACTGACTTTAATAAAAATAATGATATTATCAATAAACAAGGTAGTCCGTTTGAGTATTAAAGTATCAGTATATTTATGTACTATCTAAGTACAGTACCGGCCAATAATATAGGTATGTACTTATATTACCTTTCTGATAGTTTTTCATAATGTAACATTAGTCGGTTTGAAGAAAATGTAGAAGTATTTTTAATTTTTAATATCTGAAAGAAGATACTATAGTCATATATGCAACTTTCGGTGATTTCAGTGAATTTTCATGACTATACGGACATGTAGGTGATATGTTATTGGCCGGTACTGTACTAACCTATTAAAACTTACTGGTCTTTTAAATCATATATGATTTGCAGTCATTACTCACCGAACGTTAGCAAGCGTGTGCCGGCGACTCTTGAGGTATCTGCCGTGGTACTTCTGCAGCTCGCCGATGCTTCCCTGCTCCGCCTGCATCCTGGCGAGCGGGGTGGGCGCGTCCTCGCCCTGCTGAGTCGGCGGCCCCGACGGTGACACGTTACCCACGCCCGAGCCACGCTTACGCGCCTTCCCCGACTTCCTAGCTGCAGCCGATATACATATCTTCACTGATGAGGGACTCCCGAAACGCAATTTCCCTGAACTTCTTGATGACGTGTAAGCTGTGTCTGTGCTGCTTCTAGTACTTTTGTATGAAGGTGTCAGAGTTGCGTCGGTCGCGTCTTCGAGCGGCCAATCCGAGTCGTCTTCTTCTTCGATGCCCGGAAGAGGCGACTGTTGGCCGAGAGGTCTGGGTGAGCTTATTACTGGCTCTGGGGCAACTGTAAACAAAGCAATAACAGCGCTGAGCAAACATGATCATTGCGAGAAATGAATCTACAGTCGTAGAAGGAGCGTAATGGAGCGTGTTTTGCTACGTAACACATTTAAAGTTCCTTCAGAGCATTATTCATTATGATTCGCAAGCTATTAAGCGAACGGAGGCATTGATATTATGTATTCGTAGCTCATTGCGTCGCGCCAAGAACACAATTTAAACGAGTAGGTAGGTGCTTAATTACCGTCTTCCGTGAAGGAATCGCGGATAGAATTTGATATTAGCTTTGAATTATTAAAAAACAATCGGGTACGACGAATTTAATAAAAAATGCTTACTATTCGAATTTAATAAGAACAAGCGGTTGAAAGATTGGGCTCCACGGAATATATTAATGCAAATCACACCTACTGGGTTTGAGAAAAACAGGCCAAACGCAATACTCACAAGTGAAATTTAGGCAAGGAAAGGAAATATATTACTGAATCGAAACGTCTGCGTCTTTAAAAAGTTTTTTAAGACAAAGTTTAGTTGACCGAGTGAAACAACAAAAATGCTTTCGTATGTCTGGGTGGCAGATTTCCGGTTGTTCTACTCTACAGGTCGCATTTCTCAACCGTTTCTCGTGAAATTTTGTAAGCAGGTTCGATAATTATATAGGTTTTTTTATCGACTCAGTTTCTGGACATTTTCAATAACAATTTTTTCCATGATTTCGTATTTTCGGGAGTATTTCGGTTTTTTCTCCTCAACAGGTCGCATTTGTCAACTATTTTAGAAGGCTGATCTGATTTCAGTAGGTGAATTGCACCTTAAAGTGATGATTACTCTGAACTACTTTTGGATTCCTATGTCTAAAATTATGAGAGTACTCTTACCAGGAAAGATTTCCGTTTGGCACTCAACTCAGTCTGTTTCAACGAAAATTTTGTTTATACAATTCCTAAAAACAGATGTTATATTTAGTGTGAGACCAATCCGTTTAAGTACTGGAGCAATAAACAGTTTACCTATTTCTCATGCTATACTTTTGTGAAATTTTAATGTATAAGTAGTGTGGTGTCGTATAAGACTAATAAGATCAGAAAAAATATATATTCAATTGTTTCACTAGCGCTATTTCTACATTGCATTTTTATGATTAGCGAAATTGCCACAAGACAATAACAAAAAAAAAAAAAAAATGTCCATCTGTCATCTTATTTAATAGGCACTCGTATATTTGTAAGATCAAAACCCGAGTCAGAACACAGCTGTGAATCCTAATAGCTATCCGAATAAATTATTGCCACGCTCAACTTCCGCACATATCTCGTTTAGCCAGTAACAGTATTACGCACATAAAGATAATCGCAACTTTATTGTTAGTTATGGGGACACATTAACTAAATATACTGTTTCACGGTGCCGTTTGGCATATTATGGGCTTGATGTCAAGGCCAAGTAATTTGTTATGCCATCGTGACCTTGCGAATAAACGTTACATTTCTATTACGTCGGTTTAATTTTCTGAAATTTTATTGGCCCGCAACTTATAGCCCTTAAACACGGAATATTTTTAAGGTGTGTTAAACTGGACGCGTTTAACCATTGTATGAAAGTTGATAATCTAACCGAGTGTAAGTTGCGTGTTCTACCTTTGATTAAAAATAAAATATTCAACAGATGATGAACTACACAGCATTTTTCCTATCCTTAACCTAGTTTGATGATTACGGTTTATAAACTTTTATTGTTTTTTAACAACCTTCAAGTGACAAAGAGAACATCTCTTTGCAAAGAATGTGATGTGTGTGTATGTGCATGCATAAGCATAGAGCCCGGACACATGTCCACGGTACGGCGCCGCGCCGTACGCGGCTACGTACAAAGAACAAAGAAAAAGACGGTGCCCGGTGCCGTACCGTGGACATGTGTCCGGGCCCATAGAGGCATTATTCGCCCGGAGCGCTCGTGGCCCAGCGTGCCGCGTGCAGTAAGTGAGATTAAACAACGTGGGCCGGGGTCCGTTCTTAGACAGGTGACCGTTTTGAGTGGTTACTAACTGAGCGCTCCCGTGCTTCGGAAGACAAGTTAAGACGAGGCATCCGAATTTTTGGGAGTGTACCTTTCGATATTGTAAGCAAAGCAGTTAAACTACGGGAATGAAATTATAGTCACTACATACTAACGAACTGGGATAGGAAAACACGATTAGTAAAAAAATCCCCAATAGATTTTCATTCCAAACTAGTGTCCATTTTTTTTACTTGTGCTTATTATTCCAGAACTATAAGTATTCATACTTTGAAATTTTCAGAAACGACCGTAATAATATATTTCTAGCAAACTGGGAAAAACATTTTATACCTTCGGGACTTATGCCGCATACTCGTACGCCTTTGTGTTCATGAGCGGTATCACTGACTTTCGTCTCTTTTTTTTGCGCGGACGCAATTGACGCTATACACTGTAGAAAGGACTCAACAGACCCTACCTAAATTAAATATAATTTAATACGTTATCGAAAACATTGGCCATCAATAAATTTTGTGATCGTCTAGTTCAAACAATACGAATAGGACCCTTTACGTTGTGTTAAAATCATAATGAAAATAAACCGTTAAAATAATAACTCTAAAATTGTGTTATAATAAAAACACAATTAACTCAATCAATAAAAAAACCGTTAATAAAACAAGTCTCAAATAAATGTCGATACTTAATAAATCAATATTTCAGAATAATGACTGAAGATAAGTTTTATCGCTCGCAATTTTTATCAAGTGATAAAAATCATAGTAATCCGCTATGATTAATTCAATCCGCAATAAAACAATAATGAAGATTTAAATCAGAATAATCTGCATTCATCAAAGCAATAATAATCTAACTACATAAGTGAACATGCGACTCACCCGATTCAGCAACAGCTCGAACAAAGATAATTGATTCAATTAATTAATTACAATATGTGAATTATTACGATTAAATAAAAAATACAAACATGTTTCACTTAAAACTAACTAAAGTTATACTATGATAATATATGCTCCAACACGATGCAAACAACGACGACCTGTAAAAACCAGACTACAAGGGGACCTTAGGAATTCAGACCTTTAGGTCTTAAAAGGGGACTTAATCCTATGTTATATCTTTGACATTGAGGGGGCTCCCTACACCCTACACCCCCTACCATCCAGCAAATCCGTCATGAACAACCTATCTATCCATTAACTACACAGTTCAAACCATCCCTCCTATTTATTCATTCCTCATCAATCTCTCGTACTATTTTTTTAATAGAAAGTACTTTACGCAGAATGCCAAATAACTAGTTTTATTTATTTTATTTAAAGTTACGCTAAGCTTTACGCGCTGCTGAATTTACGCTTCCCTAATCCGTCATGCAGCCGCGGTATTTGTGACAAAGTTAGTGATTGTTGTCGATTATGTACAAGGTAATCTGAATATCATTTATATGCTATAACACACTCTGTACTGCAAACTCCTTAAAATGCGACGCAGAGCTCTCTGCCTTCACACACGACATCAGACGTCAGGGGTTAGCTTATGTCGAGAGATTACGCCCCAGAGAATGCAGAGATTATGTTACAGACATATGAACGACTCAGGCCTTGCTTGAGTACCTAACGTGTAGTGTAACGGCTCCTAACTTCTAAAGAACTGACCCGTCAGATTCTTTAGGTAAGAGCCTGATTCAGCTCCAGTAATCCCAGGACCTATTGTCAGCCAAGATACCTTCTGCCGAGTGTACCTAAATGTGTGTATGCAAATTGACTAATCATGTGGTGTGTCAGCTAGTGTGTGTTAGTGTGTGTGTGGTGTGTACGAGAGAGTGTGCTCATTATACCAGGCTATGCCATGGAATACAATGGTTGTGTGTAATAGTTTTTTGTTGTAAGTTCACTATCTTGTCACAAATAATAGGATCAAAAGCAATCAAATGTTTGACACTGCAACGCCCTCAAAATGTTGAAAAGAGTTAATAAAAATATTAGATGTGTGTGTTAATAACTCTCTCCTGAAAATCAAGTACTTTGCAATGTCAACACTTAATTCATGCAAGTTTAATTTAAAAATAATGTTCATGAAAATAAAACTACTATTTTAAATGCACTTTCATTCCATGACGTAATAAAGATATAATGTGTATAAAGAATTTAATGTTGACCCTAGTGGTCCCTAATAAATCTTCTCTGGAACGCTCCATCAGCTCAATTGATATGCAGAAACGATCTAACATAGCCAATAATGTATGATGCCATGAAAAACAACAACGATTTCTTTAAACTGCTTGCAGAACTCTAGATCAGTGAAATGCCCGTCGAGATGACCTAAAAATATGAAGGAACAACCTTAATACCTATCATTTGTAATACATAATAATTTTATTGTACTACCTGTTACACTGACTCTATTAACAATTATAATTTACACTTAATAAATTAAAAATAATAATAATTAAACACTTAGAGTCATTACACATATCGTTCATTGTCAATTTTCACTATAACTACGTATTTCCCTACAATAAAACTACTTAATTGTTCACTACAAAAGTCAGAATGTCTTTGTATAAATAACACATAAACACTGAATTAATGGACCACTAATTTATAATTAAAACCGCGAACGCGCACACATAATTTTAAATAAATATCAATTATTTAATTAATCTTAAAGGAGATTCTATCGGACTGATTTTTGACCTGTCGCGAGGCCCTCCGTAACTCCACTGCCCTGAATTTTTTAAAACAATATCTAACATGAATTTACATGCATATTCAAATGTAGTAATTACCTTATATTTCATATTAAGATACGTCATTCTGGCTTCCAAATTATTAATAATTTTAACTAATGAGCGTAAGTGTTATATTATCAACGGTTAACATAGGCTCTTTTTGTGTTTAAAACCCTATTTTTGTCAAGTGGACACGCCGAGCTTAGCAATGTGAGAAACGTATATCAAGTCCTTCAGCCTAACCACTTCAGTCCAAACATAAACTATGAAATTTATTGCCACAGTGTTTTTGTTGATTATATTTTAAAGAGAGCTTGTCGTGGGAACATTTTTTAGGCAATTGTATTAAATAATATAAATAACTATATCAGACAATAATCAAGTACTGTAACCATTGCGGTTACAGAGCGCCCTCAGATAGACGATACAATTTTATAATCTTCGATTCTAAAATTGTGAGGCTATCTAAATAGAAGAATCAACTAAATTTCTGTTAGCATATGCACTAAACAATTACCTGCGCCCTCACTTTTCTAAGACTGATAATAACATTGATAAATTTCATTATTAATCTTGATTTTCCCGTTAAGCAATGAAATATGTAGTGACTGAAGTTACGCCCTCGCATCGATATTATACTACGCAATGATGCGATTTATTTATCATTTTACTCAAAACGAAAACATAATCCTAATTAATATTAACAGTTGTTGTTAATCTTAGAAAGACTACTAATCTCATTCATATATTTTTTTTATATCAAACTCCAGTATGAAAACATATGAAGTATACGGTAACTTAGATTCGTAATCAAGTAATTAAGTCAATAAATTGATTTAATTTTTAATGACTTGAATCCTGGTCACGGCACCACTGTAGAAAGGACTCAACAGACCCTACCTAAATTAAATATAATTTAATACGTTATCGAAAACATTGGCCATCAATAAATTTTGTGATCGTCTAGTTCAAACAATACGAATAGGACCCTTTACGTTGTGTTAAAATCATAATGAAAATAAACCGTTAAAATAATAACTCTAAAATTGTGTTATAATAAAAACACAATTAACTCAATCAATAAAAAAACCGTTAATAAAACAAGTCTCAAATAAATGTCGATACTTAATAAATCAATATTTCAGAATAATGACTGAAGATAAGTTTTATCGCTCGCAATTTTTATCAAGTGATAAAAATCATAGTAATCCGCTATGATTAATTCAATCCGCAATAAAACAATAATGAAGATTTAAATCAGAATAATCTGCATTCATCAAAGCAATAATAATCTAACTACATAAGTGAACATGCGACTCACCCGATTCAGCAACAGCTCGAACAAAGATAATTGATTCAATTAATTAATTACAATATGTGAATTATTACGATTAAATAAAAAATACAAACATGTTTCACTTAAAACTAACTAAAGTTATACTATGATAATATATGCTCCAACACGATGCAAACAACGACGACCTGTAAAAACCAGACTACAAGGGGACCTTAGGAATTCAGACCTTTAGGTCTTAAAAGGGGACTTAATCCTATGTTATATCTTTGACATTGAGGGGGCTCCCTACACCCTACACCCCCTACCATCCAGCAAATCCGTCATGAACAACCTATCTATCCATTAACTACACAGTTCAAACCATCCCTCCTATTTATTCATTCCTCATCAATCTCTCGTACTATTTTTTTAATAGAAAGTACTTTACGCAGAATGCCAAATAACTAGTTTTATTTATTTTATTTAAAGTTACGCTAAGCTTTACGCGCTGCTGAATTTACGCTTCCCTAATCCGTCATGCAGCCGCGGTATTTGTGACAAAGTTAGTGATTGTTGTCGATTATGTACAAGGTAATCTGAATATCATTTATATGCTATAACACACTCTGTACTGCAAACTCCTTAAAATGCGACGCAGAGCTCTCTGCCTTCACACACGACATCAGACGTCAGGGGTTAGCTTATGTCGAGAGATTACGCCCCAGAGAATGCAGAGATTATGTTACAGACATATGAACGACTCAGGCCTTGCTTGAGTACCTAACGTGTAGTGTAACGGCTCCTAACTTCTAAAGAACTGACCCGTCAGATTCTTTAGGTAAGAGCCTGATTCAGCTCCAGTAATCCCAGGACCTATTGTCAGCCAAGATACCTTCTGCCGAGTGTACCTAAATGTGTGTATGCAAATTGACTAATCATGTGGTGTGTCAGCTAGTGTGTGTTAGTGTGTGTGTGGTGTGTACGAGAGAGTGTGCTCATTATACCAGGCTATGCCATGGAATACAATGGTTGTGTGTAATAGTTTTTTGTTGTAAGTTCACTATCTTGTCACAAATAATAGGATCAAAAGCAATCAAATGTTTGACACTGCAACGCCCTCAAAATGTTGAAAAGAGTTAATAAAAATATTAGATGTGTGTGTTAATAACTCTCTCCTGAAAATCAAGTAC
The DNA here is from genome assembly GCA_951800055.1 of Cenopis cana. NCBI lineage: Eukaryota > Metazoa > Arthropoda > Insecta > Lepidoptera > Tortricidae > Cenopis > Cenopis cana. Next base: position 14,008,030 of record OX637479.1, on the reverse strand, counting down.
TTTGCAATGTCAACACTTAATTCATGCAAGTTTAATTTAAAAATAATGTTCATGAAAATAAAACTACTATTTTAAATGCACTTTCATTCCATGACGTAATAAAGATATAATGTGTATAAAGAATTTAATGTTGACCCTAGTGGTCCCTAATAAATCTTCTCTGGAACGCTCCATCAGCTCAATTGATATGCAGAAACGATCTAACATAGCCAATAATGTATGATGCCATGAAAAACAACAACGATTTCTTTAAACTGCTTGCAGAACTCTAGATCAGTGAAATGCCCGTCGAGATGACCTAAAAATATGAAGGAACAACCTTAATACCTATCATTTGTAATACATAATAATTTTATTGTACTACCTGTTACACTGACTCTATTAACAATTATAATTTACACTTAATAAATTAAAAATAATAATAATTAAACACTTAGAGTCATTACACATATCGTTCATTGTCAATTTTCACTATAACTACGTATTTCCCTACAATAAAACTACTTAATTGTTCACTACAAAAGTCAGAATGTCTTTGTATAAATAACACATAAACACTGAATTAATGGACCACTAATTTATAATTAAAACCGCGAACGCGCACACATAATTTTAAATAAATATCAATTATTTAATTAATCTTAAAGGAGATTCTATCGGACTGATTTTTGACCTGTCGCGAGGCCCTCCGTAACTCCACTGCCCTGAATTTTTTAAAACAATATCTAACATGAATTTACATGCATATTCAAATGTAGTAATTACCTTATATTTCATATTAAGATACGTCATTCTGGCTTCCAAATTATTAATAATTTTAACTAATGAGCGTAAGTGTTATATTATCAACGGTTAACATAGGCTCTTTTTGTGTTTAAAACCCTATTTTTGTCAAGTGGACACGCCGAGCTTAGCAATGTGAGAAACGTATATCAAGTCCTTCAGCCTAACCACTTCAGTCCAAACATAAACTATGAAATTTATTGCCACAGTGTTTTTGTTGATTATATTTTAAAGAGAGCTTGTCGTGGGAACATTTTTTAGGCAATTGTATTAAATAATATAAATAACTATATCAGACAATAATCAAGTACTGTAACCATTGCGGTTACAACACTGCCTCATCAAAACGGAGGTGATGGGCGGAGCAAGCGTGGGAATTATTTTAGGGTGCCTCGTCCTTTTTTTTATATTACGTCGGAGGCAAGCAAGTTGACAGCCCACCTGATGGTAAGTGGTTACTGCCGCCTATAGACGCTTGCAACACCAGAGGCGTCACTCACGCGTTGCCGACCTATAAGAACCCTTTTCACGCCTTTTTTGAAGAGCCCCGTGCTGTAGCCCATTGGAAATACCTCGGCAGGAAGCTCATTCCACAACCTAAGTGTTCTCGGTATAAAGCACCTGTTGAATCGCACTGTACGAGAACGCAGTGGCTCTAAGGTGTGGGGTCCTAAGCCGATCCCAGCTGCTGTCTATGGCAGCAGTTGTGAAGCCAAGTTGGAGGCCTTCGGGTGGCATGAGACCTTCTAACAGTCAAGTTGCCCATTCACTTCCCCTTGAGTTAGAAGGCCAGTTGGCAGAGGCTTCCGTAAAACTAGTGCCTAAGCCAAATCTTGGGATTAGTCTGAGGAACACTCGTGTTTTAATGCCTCTCATTATGTAACTATATTATTCGTCTACAATTAAATTCATTATATAGCGATAGTTGTAAATATTGCACGACTAATTCAATCAATTAAATTACGATCATATAAAGTTTCTATAAGTATTATTTCAATTTTTCCAACTATGGTTTACAATCAAAAATAACCAACAATGGACCTTTGAATAGCCAAGAAATCGTCGGGTGACAAACAAAACTGACTCGCGATTCAACTGACACTAAGCCTTATTTTCACACGTAGGAGACTTTCATTACACAGCGGGTCACGGAGGTATAACGAGTTCAATCGCTCTATAAAACCGCGCAATGTAGTTAAGAGCATTGTGTAGCAAAATTTTTCCATACAAAAAGTGGCAACGTTTTACACCCCCTAATCCTGAATGGATTAATTAGCATGATTTTTGGAAATGTTGTAAGTATCATTAAATACTAGGTTTGTTTATACGTTTTGATTTTTTGGAAATATTGCATACAATTGAAAACATGGACCCTTAAAGATTCGATTTTTTGATACGAAAACTTCGTCCTGGCTTTTTGTTATTATTTCATAAACTGGAAAGAATTAGGAAAAAAGCAAATCGTATAAACCTAGTTAAGGATGTAAGGAATCGATCAAGGCCAATATTGTCTCATTTGATAAATATTTAAGGGGTGGAAAACGTTGCCGACCGAAGCACTAATTCTGCAAGAAATTAGGCGACGGCGACGACTATCTCTATCGCACGCAAGAATATTCCGGAATGTCTGTGTTTATCAGTGCCTTTACTCTTAAAAACGTCGTAACTTAGTACTGAAACGATGTCGAGATACGAGCTTTATTTGAGGTAAGTATTTTGTTAGGTACTTAGCGAGTTTGGTTGCCAACCGACGAAATGTTCTATTCATTTTGATGTTGTGCGTCCAATTACTGCGTGACATGGTCAGCTAATTGTAGTCCATTACTACACTACATGCATAGACTACGTCGCGGTTAATGGACCTCGCCTTTTATTGTTATTTTATTTATGCCATTAGATGTAAGTAACGATTTTTAACAAAAAACTCAAGACCGAGTTCAGTGGCATGCCATGGGAGAGGCCTATGTCCAGCAGTGGACGAAAGTGGGCTGATGATGATGATGATGATGATGAACGATTTTTATTATATTGCACAATACTGACAGATATAAAAATAATGACTTCATCAAAGTTACATGTCATGTGTGTGAAGTGTATGAAATGTAAACATTTGTATAATTTTGTGAATAAACTATTTATTTATTATTTATTTTTATTATTCAATTCTGGGGAAATGACGAATCGCAGGCGAATTCACGTTATTTAAACTAATATTTATATTTTAACTGCGAAACGCATCCGAAAATATATAAAGTTACCAGTCGCTCTAAAAACCGTATGCCACTAGAGTTTAAAACAAAATTATTTAACTGGTTTGTTGGTAAATATTTTTATTCCATCTTGCTCAGCCCAGCAAAAAATATAACACTCATGTAATTTATTCTTTTAACAAAAGGTTTGCAATTATTTCATGTTTATTTTTACAAACATCCGAACACTCGAACAGTGATGTTAAGTTACTATAGGTTTCTATTAGTCTTTTAAATCATTGATGCAACAATAATAATGAAATTCAATTCTTATTATTATCGAATTAAGTGGTAACAATTCAAGGTATTAAATTGTGTTTTTAAAAGTGGACTGTTAGTTTTTTTTGAAGTCGGTAAAAAATAAGGTTTGTTTTAAATTATTAGGAGCTACGGAACCCTTCGTGTGCGAAGCCGACTCGCACTTGGCCGGTTTTTTTTTTACTTCGAATAATAAAGTAGAAAATACAAACGCTATCCCACCTTCGCGCGGTGGATTTTGGGACACAGAATGCCTTGAATATTTCCGTATTTAACCAGCCTGTAATAACGTCTCCGGGGATGTCCGAAATTCAATATAGCAAACCGCAAGGCGTTATATAAACACTAGGACAATTAATTATTCGCTTTAATATTGACTGACTTCTTAATCAAGCCATTACGCTGGGTCTGCAGTTGAATTAACGTTAACAGAACTGGAACGTTCGCCGATCGACGGAACATTGAGCCTCTTCTTTGTTAATATTTGTGTAAACTACGACCACTCCCGTGGTATTCCGTTACATAGGCACGCCGCACAATCAAATACTATACATACTTATGTACTTTAATTCGAATCAGAATTTTCAGGAATCAAGTGTTTGTTTTGGGGATATCTGCATATCATAACTTTAAATCTAAGTTGTATTCATTGTCAATGTCAGAAAACCAATAGCAAAGAAAGCAAACATTTTTATACACGATTTCTTTGAATGTAAATAATAAATATAATATATATAATCTTAGCAATAATTTCATTACATACTGTATTTTAGGGCTCCGTAGCTAAAATGGCCAAAACAGAACCCTTAATTATAGATACATAATATCATGTCCTTCAGCCTGTTAAGTAGTTTGGCAAATTTAAATTACGGTATATAAATCGCGTTTTAAGCGTTATTTAGCAAAACTTTCAGCTCCTAACTCCTTAGGCAATTGGAATAATAGAAATGGAGTTATTATTTCTTCAAAACTTGTAAAGCAATTACTCACCAACTATATCTTCAAACTCATTTTTAACTTCCATTCTCCATACTATTTATTATTATCATAAATGCGAAAGGCTTTCACACAAATTTGCCATCAATTGTATCGGTTCATAGGTTTAAACGTAAATAGGTAACAAAACCTGACGGAAAGTGTTACCGTCGCATTTATCATAATAGTGTTACGTTTGTGCTAAAGAAACGTAGCTCTATAAAATATATTATGAGTATGAAATATACTGACGAGCAAAAATAACGGGTATACTTTGTATTGAATTTCCATAGATAGTGTACCCGTTATTTTTGCTCGTGAGTGTATATAATAATATGGTTACGTTCAAAAATAATCGTTCAAATATAAAAATACAAGACTCACCGTATTCTTCCTGAGGAGTAGGCGGACTTTCCCCGCGCAGCGCATAGTCGGCGTCATCGACGGGCGCCGCCGCGCGCGCCCCGCACCAGGGCACGCAGCAACGGAACACCCCGCCTCCGACCACCGTGCTGCCGTCGACGCCCCGACCAAGCCACCGACACAGCCACCGACCGACCAACCAACCGGGCCACCGACCGACTCAAGGCACTTGGACTTGCGCGCGTGCACTCGCGCGACTCACTCGCGGCAATCACCATCAATCAATACACATAACACTTACTTCAACGTTTGGCACTTTAGATAACAGTGAAATATAATAACAAGTCAGTCTTAGAAGTTAGCTTAGAAGAGTGATATGTCAGTCGAATCAACAAGAAGTTATAGTGTCTTAGGGAAAGGAAATATGTTTTGAGGAGCTTTATAGATTGTAGGAAGAATACAAGGGGGAGAAGATAATCTGTTTGTAACTTTTTTGTTTTTACACTGTCACAATTTGAACACTTTTATTTATTTGAACAGGAAATTATTAAAAACATTCATTGTTAATTTATTAACTGTTCACATACCTACTTCTTTTAATTTAACCCATACTTCTTTCTAGATCTGAAATTGAAATGGTTACGTTATCGAATCACTTCGTACTGTTCCTGATATTTTCTTTCCTTTGTTGTAATTTAAATTGCTACATATGCCTAATAAAATGTTTATTATTTGTAACCACATTAAAACGTCATACAGGGCGTGAATCAGACACATACACGATTTGTAACGTTTGGTTGGCAAGATACCAAGTTGTTAATCGTTCTTCACTATTCATCAGCTAAGAGAGATTTCATTATAATTTAAGCAATGAGTAAGGTTACTTTAGTTTAAGGGTCGGTTTCCACCAAACGGATCGCATCGGATCGGATCGGAAAGAATTTAACAATTGTTAAACGAAATTCAATCATAGTACATTGTATTTAAAGTCTATATTACCATGCCGCGCACAGTCGCCGTTCGCCTGTCGACGTATCCGATCGGCTCCGTTCGCATGCCGACGCATCCGATCGGCTCCGTTCGCATGCCGACGCATACGATCGGCTCCGTTCGCATGCCGACGCATCCGATCGGCTCCGTTCGCATGCCGACGCATACGATCGGCTCCCTTCGGCTGCCGACGTATCCGATCGGATCGTTTCGGCCACTGATTAATATCACAATTAGTACTTTAGTACCTCAAATCCTCCGATGCGAGCCGATCCGATCCGATGCGAGCCGAGCCGATCCGATCCGATGCGATCCGTTTGGTGGACACCGACCCTAAAGGTGAACCATGATTGTCAACATTGTGGATGTTGGACCGTAACTAATTGCGACTAGACGGTAGCTCTCCCGTTGTCGCCTGTGATAAATTGACTTCAATAAATATCAGATTGTGTAGATGTATCCACCAACGAAGAAGCTTCTGCCTTAAACCAGACATAACTAGTTTCCATCAAACATATAGTGATTTATAAATTCAGGACTGTTCAGCTGAAGTCGTGAAGATATGAAAAATACAAGTATAACGGTTACGATGCCATAAAAGAGATATTGCTGTATCGATTACAATAAGGAAGTACTAACGACCTTCATACATCTGAAGCTGACCTATTAACTAATATTACAAACCCCACTACATTTCGTTGAGTTTTATGTCGTAACATAATGTGGCAAAAACAACATAAAGCAACATCGAAGTAGAAGTCCATTTCCGTTGCCAAGTTAAAACAAAAAGGGAACACTTTACAATGCCGCGCGCCGTCCAAATGAAAAATTAGGGCACAAAAGAACATAATGTTATTTTTCATTTCATCAAGTTAAACTTTTGATCACTATCATTTGAATACGGGGATTGATTTGCGCTTGTTCACGATTCACGCACACTGTCAATTTTAATGAATGACCAAAAATGGAGTTTATAGATGAAATAGGGAGTGGAAGTTAACGCGGACGAAATCGCGGGCAAAGGCTTCTTAATTTTGTCTCCAGCTGACCGCCTTAGAAAAAATCCTTAAATCCGTAAAATATAGTCTTCTTAAAAATCCTCATATTTCTAGTAAATGGAGGTACCTAGGTACAAGAAAAATGCACAGTGCGACGTCCAACACGTACCATTATTCAGCCTGTGTACCTCACACAATAGATGAAAAAGCTTACGCAACATGACTTATTAACATTCTGATATATGCCTTCGCGTTTTTATTTGATTAAAACCGTGCGTTTGCAAAAGACGTGCGACGCCTTTCACAATTTTATATTCAATGAGCATTTTACGAGTGAGAATAAAAAGTCTAATCTATTTTCGTCTAATGTTGATACGAGTAGGTACCTACCTACCTAAGTTCAGTAACAATTTTATCATAAAGAGATATATTTTATCCCCAGATTTCTCCACGAAAAATCATGTTTGATCAAACCTAGACTTATTAACATTCTGATATATGCCTTCGCGTTTTTATTTGATTAAAACCGTGTTTACAAAATGTGTGTGACGCCTTTCACAGTTTTATTTTCAATGAGCATTTCAACGAGTGAGAACAAAAAGTCTATTCTATTTTCGTCCAATGTTGCTACGAGTACCTAACTTTACTACCAATTCTTTCATAAAAAGATATATTTTATCCCCAGATTTCTCCACAAAATATCACGTTTAATCAAACCTAGCCCTTTGAGGCTTTTATTGTAGCTTTAGTTCCAGTTGTACGTATATATAACGGTGGTCCGATTAATAACAGTATTACGGACGAATATCTAAACAGCCGATAATGGTCACATATACGGTGTTTACCGCATGCACGCAATTATAACTCTGAATACACTGGCGGCTCAACTAATCTTGTTTCCGAACCCGTGCACGTGACGGAGCAGTGTGTACATAAATCTTTTGATTCGCAGCTTCGGACGGATAAACCAATTTTCAGGTTTCTGGAGAACCTCTTTCAGCGAATTTCTATAGGTATTTAGGTAAGTAGGTTACAGGGCGCATCGACCGCGCTCATCCCTACCGAGAGGTGAAACGCAGTAAAAATGTATGTGCTTAATACATCACATCGATCGTTATTGTATTCTTGAGTGACTTTGGCGTAATGTAGCTCTTCTTTTGTATATGTACGCATGTTGGAGAACTATATTGCAATTAAAGAAAAATATTTCTGTAACTACTTTCTCGTGTTCATTATAAACACTTTTCATAAAATAAAAACATATTCTGATAGAGTTTTCTCACTTTTAAAATAGCTACCTCAAATAAACCATCATGAGTATGCAAATGCGACTGTTACGCATGTTTTACCCTCAGGGACGTTCAACCTGCGACCATCAACCACAGACCTTCCGAATAATTAAAATGTGATGTTCCGAAAAATATTAGATCTATGCGCTCAAGTATGCTTTCAGTAAATAATTTCCATGCTCAGAAAATATTCAATTATTTTATTACCTCGCCACTCTGCTCTAAGAGATTAAAAATATACTGTAGCTTTAATTTATTAGCAAGACCAAGTTTAGTGATTGGATTAGATCCCGTTGTAATTTTGTTTTATTTCTCAGTAGAAACAAGGAGTATGTTTAATATGCTACTGGAACGGGGACTATTTACCAACGTCAGGAATTTTGGTGGAATTCGAGACGCGGAAAAAGGATCAAGATTGTACAGATAAGCGCCTCAAAAGAAGGGACTTCTTTTGAGGCCAGCCTTATTGACGTACGTGCGACAATCCCTAAAAATTGCCCTAGGAGAATACGCCTATTTCGTTGTGTTTACCATTTGGTAGCGCTTATTTTTGTGTATCGAAAAGTCAAATCATACATTGAAATGCTGGAATGCTTGAAAATATAACGATTGTGTTTGATAAGATACTGTATCAAATAAACAATTTGGCACGGATAAAAACTACGTTGAGAGTGCGATACGCGGATATTTTCAAAGCTCATAATTAGGGGAGTATACTATCAGGTGCTGGAAGGAAATCTGTTTTGTCAGCTAAACATGACCGTAGTATGACCTAGGTATATTGATTTTATGATACGCGTCGTGTTTTTATTCGTCATTGAAACATTTGTCAATTTTCCAAGATAAATGAAAATGACACGTTCAATATTGGAAAGCCACTGCGGCCAGCTCTGATGAAATATGAACAAAAGTTTAATCCATATTGATCCGCTCAATTTATAATACCCTGCAACCATGAAATTTTAACTAGACAAAACGCTTTCAAGACATTCGTGTAATAAATGTGTGTAAGTGTGTGTAACTGGAGCAAAATAAAGCAATATAGTAGGCATTAATTGGATACACTGGTACTCAGACAGAGACTCTGTTTTATATTGTGATCATTTGTGTCTTAATTGTCATGGGTCTGTGCTTAGCTAGATCAATGTTATTGTACGCGTCTGCTCAGAAAAGTGAACCTTATAATTAAATAAAAAAACATTAAAAAAACGCCGACAAGACTAGACCAAACCTAGCCGGAAGGGTTTATGAATCGAAATCACAGTGAATACTTCTTCAATTCTTTACAGTGGACACAAGCAATGTACACTATACAGAGAATCTGTAAGATTACGAACAAAATACCAGGAAAAAATAGTGACGATGAAAAGGGTGAATAAAAATAAAAATATAGACAGGTATTTTAAGGCGACTTCCTGATTTGTCGGTGCGGAGGCAGTACGATATGAGAAAAGTGTCAAATGTCAGTGTCAGCTGACATTCGACTCGGTAAGTACCATTTTTAACTGCGCCCCTTCATTGAAATGAGTGCTTCCTGACTGGCGCGGGATGCGCGGTAGCGGGACGATGCGAAGGCGGTACTGCTCCCCTTCTGCGCATGATATTACTACTGCGCAAACGTAATACTGACAGTATTATGTCATGTGAGAATCTTTGCGACGTCAGTAAGTTTACGTCAAAGAAGAAAATGTCATATATCGATCCCGCCCCGCCAAGTCAGGAAGTCGCCTAAAAAATAACGTTACTTCCCACATCAAAAATAAACTTGATCTGCTAGGGCTAATAATTTCTAGATGTGCCACCGCCCTTTTTTGCGGAAGTAGGTGCCTATAGTAAAATACTTCTGGGTGGGCTCGCTTCATAGTCGGCCTCATCTTTGCCCCCTGGCTAGATGCTGGCCAAGAGCGATCCCATTTTAGAATAAAAATAAAAAAAACTTTGTTGTTTTTTTGATTACGTTTGAAGCTTTTATATACTAAAAATGTATGTTTTTTTCGTTTATGTGCATGTTGTGGTACGAATACGCACTACAGGCAAAACTGCGAAACATTTCAGCTGTAGCAATATTTGTAGTGATTCTGACAGAAATATTAATTTTTACTTGAGTATATGATTTTTTTTCTTATTCCGACATTAATTTAATTGATAAAATAATTGTGCTGTCTAAATGCAGAAAATTAAACATTATAAGAAAAGTTTAAATATTAACGTCTATGGTAACTACCTACACCATTAATCAATCCAGAATTATCAAAAATACATTAACACGTTGGCAGCCCACCCTGAAAAATTATGAGCTTCTCATACTACTGCACTGGTGATGCTCACGGTAGCCAACGTGTTAATTCCATTAAAAATTATACTGTGTATTACGAACAAAAGTTCATTCATTTCCATTCAGCTCACTCGCCTATTGTTTACAGTCAGTATATTGGATTTGTGTATTCCTAAATAGAAATCGAAACAATGCAAACGCTATTTACTGTATTGATCGTGCCGTCCATTAGAATCAATAATTAATTTGTGTCACAGACCTATTAATGAGACAATTTAGCTTAGCTTTAATTGAGACCTGTGCACAAAATAACGGATAACAATTCCTCCACCTCTGAAGAAGATCATAATAAGAAAAACCGGTCAAGTGCGAGTCCGACTCGCGCACCGAGGGTTCCGTACACAGTTCTTGAATATGTAGTTGTGTACCCGTACCGACCCCATTAATTCAGGAACAATCTTAAAAAAAAAACATGACAGCACCATCTATCGGCGCATTGTGTTACTAATTTGCGCGACTGAATAACTTAGTACGTATGTTGGTTTTTCAAGGATAATTCTTTATCACATCAACCGATTTCAATAATTGTTTTTTTTTATTTGAAAGAAGGTATTTTCAACGTAATTTTGTAAATTTAAATATAAAACAAAAATATATACAAAGGTGATTAAATTACAAACTTAGTATAGAAGAGTTTTTTGATGATTAAAAAAAAGAAAAACTAGATAGAGCTATGGCTATAATTTTCCTGTAATATATATATGCATATTAATGTTGTGTAATAATTTCTAATTTTTTTCTTCGTAAACTTCGGAGATAAGGGGGGGGGAATGGTATTTTTTTTTACATTTTCCCTCGTAAATCGAAATTTCCCCAACGAAAAAAAAAACTAAAAATTGTTTTGGAATGTACAAGTCAAGCCCTTTCATATGATACCCCACTTGACATAGTTGCCAGACTTTAAAATTTTGAACCCCCTTTTATCTGTCATTATTCACAGAAAATAAAATAAAATAATTTAAAAAACCATCTTCTATGTATCTGGGTTACCCTTGTTTATAACTATTCCAAATTTCAAATCGATAGGATAAGTAGTTCCTGAGATATTTAGCGATGTGACAGACAGACAGACAGACAGACAGACAGACAGACAAAGTGAAACCAATAGGGTTCCTTTTTTACCTTTTTGGTACGGAACCCTAAAAAACGATTGATGAGTTGTATAAGAAGCTTATCAAGGATTGATTAATATGCCTAACTTGTATTTCCCTGTATATGTTTGTTACAGTCAGCCCATGAAAATGTTGAGCATACTTAGAACCTTGTCACATCGAAATCTGAGAAATACTTAGATTGAAACGTCATAAAATTTGAAACCTCTTTAATTTGACAAAGTACTAAAGTGCTCTACATTTTCGTTGGCCCACTGTACATTTACATAGCTCTACCTGTCTTCAATTGGGTTACTACCGAAATTTTATTTAAGAACATTAGGTACTCCAGTTATATACGTATTAAAATACATATAGCTGGAGTAATGTTCCTACTGCAACAAAGAGCAGTTTAAGACAATCATGTTCAATTTTATCCAACCCAAAACAACATCCTATATGCTATTTTTTTTGTTTTTCAATTTGTGTATGATAAGTTTGAAAATTATTATTTAAATAAATACGATTCTAAATGTTAATCTGTCAAAACTATCGTAATCTATAAACTTGTTAGGTATAAGTTCTTTGTATATCAACCAGTCTGTATTGTATATAACTCCGGATGGGAGGAGCGGCTTCTCCTAACACAAGTATTTTCATACTTACCTGGAGGGGTCGGCCACATTCATATGTTACAACGGTTTGTTAGATGTTTTACTCGAAATCGATATTTCATTGTAGCAAAATTTCGGATCGCATTTTTCCTCGATCGTGAATTTTGCAGTCGTTTATATTATTCGGCTACTATATTAACACAAGTTTTTTTCATTAGCCGCGTTTTTCCGCGAGTTGCCTTTTTCTTTACAGTTTTTTTAACAGAGTTGTATTTTAATGTATCAAAATTTCGTGCAGTTTTTTTTCCATTGCTTGTTATTTTTTATAAAAGCAAGTTTTCTTAGTAGATTATTTTCATACCTTCATTTATCCACAATTTATATACGGATAAGATCTACATGAAACAATAATGTATTGAATTGTGTTGTACCTGAGCCTCTGTCATGAATAACATTAAACTTTACTTAGTACCTAATATTTTTATAATGCGGAAGTGATAAGGTACCGCCGACATAAAGCTCTGTCCGTCAGCGTAGGAGCTATGAGTTGATGTTGTCTATATGTCACAACTACAACAATGGCCAACCCGCGCTCGTGAGATACAAGTATGTATACACAGTACCCGGCGATAAGTATTGCACATCGATCTTTGGAAAGAAACTCTGCTAATTTCGGCTTAATCGAGCGTTGTCTCACACGACATACCTACGTGACATTTGTCAGAAACTAAGTTTACATGTCTTCGATTTGACGTGAACTAATCGGATAGACTCAGTCCGACCCAGGTCGGGCCTAGCTTAGTTTCTGGCTGGACTCTTCTCAGCTAGGCTAATAGGTTTAGTGAACCAGCGTCAAAACTCCCAGTAGCTCGATTCCACTGACACCTCAGATTCGGTTGAAACCGCTCAACCAACCTCACTGGTGCGCAAACTTTTAGAGTATTCCAGTGCTTAAGATCCGCGTGGTCGTGTCGTAGGTTTCCCCTGGATTTTTCCTAGGCTACTCTCCAACCGCGCAGTCCCATCGCTTTAATGGGCCCGGCCTATAAAACCACAGGTTAAAAAAAAGCCCATAAAGTGCAGTATTTCTTTGATATTAAAGTTCAGTTAATAATTAAGATGTTTGATGGATGGTCGCCGGTGTTCGGAAATCGTCGTAAACAGCTAATTGTCTCTGTCGTGCAAATACTTATTTATTGTCGGGTACTATACATACAAGAAATTTCAATGTATCATCGTTTACGTTTTCATGTAGATATTGTCTGTAAAAATGTGGAGGACTGAGAGTATGAAAATAATCTACTAAGAAAACTTGCTTCTATTAAAAATTAAGCCATGGAAAAATCTGCGCAGAATTTCGAAACGCGAAAATCAACTCTGGTAAAAAAAAACTGTAAAGTAAATGGTGATTCGCGGAAAAACGCGACTAATGAAAAAAACTTGTGTTAAAATAGTAGCCGAATAATTTAAACGACTGCAAAATTCACGATCGAGGAAAAATGCGATCCGAAATTTTGCTACAATGAAATAACGATTTCGAGAAAAACATCTAACAAACCCACAGTTTGGTCAAGGCCATATGATAGAAATACCAATTAACGAGATTTGTCTAAAAAGCCATTCTCGGAGAGGGTTGCATCCCGTTTTGTCGTGAGCGAAAAACAAAGGGTGTCTCTTTCAATCGATATATCGCCTTAAAGCAAACTGTCATTGAAACAGGAATGCCCCAGGGTATATAGTGCACAATTTTTTTACAATATGTTTTTGACAAGAACTACAAAAACACTACTTCATTTTTCACTAGCACGACTAAATTGATGGTTGTCTGTATGTCTGTTGTGAGGAATTGTGATGTGATCGTTCCAATCAATTTGCTCGTTGAATGGTTGCTGGTCCAATTGAAGAGTCGTTTTTGTACCACGCACTGTTAACTAGGTAATTGTATATTCGTGCCAGCCCCGCTTTTAAATGGGACCTCTTGTGGATTTAGACAGGACTCTAGGACAGAACTTAGAACTCATCATTTAAATGCATTGATCGATATAACATGTTTACAATTTTACAATTTATAAATATCGATAATAAAACCGTGAAATACCTAATCCGGGGTCCGCTTTGTTTGACACAAGGCGCGTAGGGCAAGGCCTGGTTCCATACAAACTCTGTACAAGTTTTATTCGTCGGTTTTGGTACTCCCGAATATAATTTTTGTTTTTACTTGTTAATATTGGATATACGAAGAATGTCAAGAAAAAAAAATCACAAATTTAATTCAAAAATTTCAAATAACTAACAACAAAAAATAATACAAAAAATAAAACAAAAACAAATTCTCCAGGATCTGGCTAACTGAAAAATAAGCATAGGTACTGACCAAAAATCATAAGTGTAATGCAAACACAAGCGAAGAAAAACTTGCACAAAGTTTGTATGGAGAGAGCTTGCCCACCCCTGCGCCTTCCAAGATTTGGCGTAGACATTGGTTTTACGAAAACGACTGCCATCTGACCTTCCAATCCAGTGGTAAAATTAGACCTTATTGGAATTAGACCGGTGACCGAGTTAAATAATAACTATGATACACACAATCTGGGGGCACGGCAGTGCCCCCCGCAAGTCGATAGGATATACAAAAACAATGGTCACAAAACTCCTATATTTGAAATTGAAACTAGGACAGTCAGCAAAGAAAGTGCTCTACCACTTTTGGACTTCAGCGTACACATCAAAACGCGCCAAAAAGTGGTAAACCACTTTTTTGTCGACTGTACATCCAAGGAATACTTGCTACATCATAAGGACCAAACAAATTAAACCATAACAAAATCAAAGTCTGTTATTGTGCCTGGAACAAAAGCAGGACAATTTTATTGTGACCACGCCACAGCTAATTCCTTTGCCTTATAAATAGTTTCCTGAAATGGCCACGCGACCCATTGTTCCTAACTTCAAGCAGATGCAATTAGATTATTAGTGTTATTGTGACCCAAGCAGCGTCCCATTCACTACTGCTAATTACAAACAGTGCCAGTTATCTATTCATCTATGTCTCGTCGGCCTACTGCGAACGTTACGTAGGAAAACGAATCAAGAGTAGGTTAGGATAAAAATAACTGTACCTAATTATATAGATAAAGATGCAACCGCAACTCTACGGTGTTTTTTGTTTCTTCCGCCTAAAGATTTCGGACACGTAAAATATTTTTGCTTAATAAATCTTTTTTTTTTCTTGATTTGTTTGAGCCCATGCTTCTTTTGTAAACCAACGTAAACACACCGGTCTACATGATGGCCGATATAAACATGCCACAGGTTGCTCATGTAATCAACAGGGATGTAATATAAACATACATTTTTAGTTAGTTATTGTACACCGATTATGGTTTGCTCATCCTTTTTGGGTCATTTTACAACGGTGACCTTACGACCAATTTGGACAAGTCGCCATTATAGTTCAATTTGACGTGTGTCCAGATGTGCGTGTCCGGAGAGTCCTTGACTCTGAAGTCGTTCATTGAACATTCATTAGTTAGCAAGTGTACCTATGTTGTAAGTACAAATTACTCCACACTACCGTGCCGTACGCGCTAATGCATGTTTATAACCGCGTGATATTCAGATTAAACGCTTATCTCTTGTGTAACCGTGTCCGCGTTGCGTACAAAGAATTGTTTGGATAGATTTTTAAATGAAAATTGATATGCAGCAGCAAAACAAATGAGAAAAACTAGTACAGTGATTCGATAACAACCTGAAATCCGTGTTGGCTACAGATCTAATTGGAGATAATTAGTGATGAATCAGCAATCCTGAATCACTCAGCAGATTTACAGAATCGTATCGTATATACCACGGACACAAACACAAAACAAAGCCCGATGGCACACTACACTGGGTATGGCACTAAAGTGTGGGGCAACGGCCGCAACGGCTTCGGCCCCGTGCTACGATCTGCCGGCTCGAGCTGTGCCGAGCGCACGGCACGACGCAGTATCAGTGCATTTCATACAGGGCACATGACTCGACGGGCGCAGCTGGCGCGGCAGGCCCCGAGCGTCGCGACGACCGACAGACCGCGACTGGATGAAACGGAGCGCCACTGCGCGTCGCTGCCTAGGGCGCCGTGAGAGCAGGACGACCATACTCGCTCCAGCTCCGCCGCTACACCATTTTAGCCCTTGAACCTTCCCTTTTAATTCTCATTTACGTTGTTCAGGGG
Source organism: Cenopis cana (assembly GCA_951800055.1). Classification (NCBI taxonomy): domain Eukaryota; kingdom Metazoa; phylum Arthropoda; class Insecta; order Lepidoptera; family Tortricidae; genus Cenopis; species Cenopis cana. The sequence continues at coordinate 13,991,866 of OX637479.1, read as the reverse complement.
GAGTCACTTATGTTTTTGCGACCGCAAAAGGGTTTTCACCTCGCGAAAAGTCCGGCGTAGCGGTGCTTCGTAGACGTTAGAGATGCTGCGTGCCGGTTCCTATGGGTCGTTCTGATGTTATGACACTATTGAACGTGCCGAGGCCTTGTTGTTTGGCCGTGAACATGTTTTAACCCTGCACTTGTACTTAATATCCATTACGCGGAATGCATGTCCATCAGGACCCACGTGATGTCTTTATACTGAAAACATACGTAAAAGGTTTAAGGGTTTTTTTTGCTGCACCATCGCTAAAACGAGTGAACCGCCATCTAATCATCGTAATGAGAGAAACCGCGAGCTACTTAGACTATTTCAGAGCCCTGCTATTAACCAGGACAAAAATACTTAACAGGTACAAAGTCATTCGAAAAATACATTAGGCTTTGGTACAAACACTAACTCAAGTATAGTATGTGCCTAAAAATCTGAATATTTCAGACAACGAGTGATCGCAGTGTACCAATATTTTTATCAATATTGTTAAAAATATTGATAAAAATATTGGTTAAAATAAGTATATTAATTATTACGCTGTTATTAGCATTAGGTATACTATCTGTGGAAGACGATATTTAAAAAAGTTGACATTGACAATTTGTTAACGCATTTTTTCCTTTTTGTGTAGCAATGTATGTTATTTCCTAAATGATGAAAAACATTGTGTTTTATCACGGGTGGTACTCTAAGTTAGTAGTAAGTTAGTAAGTCAAGTCAATAAAAGACTTTCCTTAGTAATAACCTACATACCTCCCAAAATGCACAATGTACAAAAACATAACGTTGTGAATAGCGAAGTAAAGTTAATAAATAATAAATTACTCAAAATGTAAGTTTAATTTATTCCCATGATTTAATTACTTTTTCCTTTCTTTATTAATAATGGGATTGCTCTTAGCCAGCATCTTACCAGTGGGCAAAGATGAGGCCGACCGTGAAGCGAGTTCACTCAGAAAACGCCAATACTCGGAAATACACATGAATTTTCATTGCACCTATTTAAAATACCACCTTGTAGATAATAAACGTTTCGTGAGCACTGCTCAAATGTATTTATTCTCTTAATCACTACGATGAATTACGGTACACAAATTAATTATTAATTTCATCCAATTTTAATCGCTGCTTAACCCAATTTATTGCGAAATGTTTAATAACTCCCTTGTAAATCCGGTTTCATGTTAATCCCGGTATAAGAAAGGAAAGCCGAAGAAAAAATGTAGGTAAGCTTATCTTTAAAATAAATTGTACCGTAGATATTATTATTTAACCACTACCATCGCAAGTATTACTTGATATAAAATAACTTCAACGGTAAGCTCGCGATTCGCTCTAAGTAGTTTCCTGGTCTTTTTAAACTTATTTAAATGGCAACTTAAGCTAGACTTTAGCAACTTCGTCTGATTGAACCATTGAGTAATGTCAATAGACAATAATTTTCATTCTAAAACAAGGTTGTTAAAAGCATTATCCTCCTAGCGTTATCCCAGTACAGTTGCATCGCGAAGGATGCATGGGGTCCGCTACCTAATCCTAAGATTTGGCGTAGGAACTAGTTTTTACGGAAGCGACTGCCGTCTGACCTTCCAACCCGAGGGGAAACTAGACCTAATTGTTGTTAAAATCCTGGAAGATTAAATCAAGACCAATGTTAATATATGTGTCTCACTAAAGAACACAATAATTATAAATTTTGTCATTTAAGTTGCTAAAAAGCTACTTGGTTTAGTCGGTGCCAAAAAATAGATTAATCTCGATTGGAACAGCATACTTTCATATCCTGAAAATATATTTTTTTGGTATTTGCAAATCTGTGCAGGTACAGTGGGCCTCATAAGTAGTACTTTATACTTTGGTATACTTTCACTCGTTGGAAATTGAGTATGACAGTTTAAACATGGCATTAATGCGACAAGGTACGAAGGTTAAGCCTCTCGTGAGGCCGACCAACAATGCATTATAATTAAATTATAATTGCTTACTTTTATGATCAGTATAAATTATTACGAATAAGTATATTTCTTACTTAGCAGTCCATAATGTCAGGAGTCGTTTGGTACTAACTAACCTTTTAGATTATGCCCACGTAAACTACTATTTTTCTTTCTTAGTGATGAAAGGTCATAGGAAGTTTACGTTCAGTTTTTATTTGTTCGAGTTTCGAAAACCTTAGTATTTTTTGTACCAGAAACACAGTAATAAATATCATTAAAATTGCACAAATAACTTAAGCTTAAGTCATTTTGACAAAAGCTGTTTTTAATATATTTTCATGATTAGATCAATATCGGAGAACAGAACTAACCACGTCAGTGCATCATTGTAGGTTTGGTAACGTTATCTTTAACCAATCAGAAGATTTCAAACATTTACAGAAACTCACACTTATCCTGATAACGTTTTGCAATCATATCCCACAAAAGCTAGCACAGCTCAAATGCATCGGTAAAACAACTCAAACCTATAGGAGTGTTTCCCGTCACTTGAAAACCCTATAGGTTTTCACCCACGCCTTTAAAAAGTCATGTTTCTTTACAGTTTCAAAGGCACGTATGTCCTTTTTAAAGCTCAGCGGCTGCAATGGACTGAGCCACTCATCGACGATATCAATTTGCACGCCAAATCGATCACTATAAATAACCGAGATCTCGCGTGTTCGCTACAGAATGAAGACTGCTTTCACTATACTCGTACGCTACATGTAACGTATGCGCGGTATTTTTTCATGATGTGATATTTTTGCATTACCTTTTGGTTTAGCTCTGTCAGTATGTGCTTGCCAGTTACAACGGATGAGTTTGTAGCATGTGCAACGTCCTACCCACACATTAACGGTGCCTTTCCACTTGAGGTATGCTATGCTATGTTTTCAACATTTGACACGTAGCTGGAGCAGGAGCTGGAGCTGGAGAGGATGTATGAAAACATAGCATAGGATAGCTCAAGTGGAAAGGTACCCTTAAAGTTATGTAGGTAAGCTATAGAACTATTCGAGCTTCTACCGGAAATATAATATTTTGAGAGATACGACCATATATATAACTGATATGACTTTTTATGTAATAGAAATCAGCTAACCGCCTTGGAGTCAATTGATAAGCGTGCCAGGAAGCTTATCTTATCTAGATGAGGTCCCTTGCGGATGCACTTCGACCCAATGGGATCTTTTGTGCAATTGCCCCCTCCCTTCTCCAAGCTATTCACCAATCTCTCCACGAACCGGATGATGGAGTTCAGCGGGAGTACTCTGAATTCCTCTGGTTCTGGGTAGCCATTGCCAAAGTCGTTCATTTTTTGTCTGGCGAGGGCGTGACATTCACACATCAAGTGTTCCATTGTCTCGTCATCCTCGCCACACATCCTACAATCCATGTTGTCGCTACGGGACTATCCCATCTTGGCCAATAGTCCTTTGACCGCGAAGTGACCTGTAAACACCGCCGATATGATTCTGAGTTGCTTTCTGCTGCATTTCCAAAGTTTCTTGGTCCAGCTAGAGTTCACTCCTTCAATGCCTTTGAGTGCTTTGAGTGCCTTAGGTCTGCCTCCTTCCTCCACTCGGCTTGGTGTTTGGTTTTGGCGTAGGCTTTTAAGGCCGTTGTTATGGTTCCCTGCGAGAGTCCCACAAAAGCTTAATTGGTGACTTGGATTTGATAGAGCATATCTTGAACATCGAATAAAAGTTGCCTGCTTATCGGATCGGTTGTTCGTTCTACAGGATACAGTTCGGTGAGTGTTCGTTAGGATTACATGAGTTAATCCCTCCCACGCCATTCCGCCATTTTGGGACAAGGCGTGGACGTGGGTTCCACCCTTCTTTGTTGGCATGACCATCATTCCCACGAAGCGTTTTACTTCTAGCTTTCTTGCGAGGACGGCTATGGAGTGGAATGCTCTTCCGGCTAACCGTTTCCGAGACCAATATAACCGGACCTTTTCAAGAAGAGTAAATAGTAGCACCCACCACCAACAAGCCAACAGGTGAGACAGAGGTCAAATTCTATACATAAAAAAAACCGGTCAAGTGCGAGTCCGACTCGCGCACCGAGGGTTCCGTACACAGTTCTTGTATATGTAGTTGTGTACCCGTCCCGACCCCATAATTCAGGAACAATCTTAAAAAAACATGACAGCACCATCTATCGGCGCATTGTGTTACTAATTTGCGCGACTGAATAACTTAGTACGTATGTTGGTTTTTCAAGGATAATTCTTTATCACATCAACCGATTTCAATAATTGTTTTTTTTATTTGAAAGAAGGTATTTTCAACGTAATTTTGTAAATTTAAATATAAAACAAAAATATATACAAAGGTGATTAAATTACAAACTTAGTATAGAAGAGTTTTTTGATGATTAAAAAAAAGAAAAACTAGATAGAGCTATGGCTATAATTTTCCTGTAAAATATACATGCATATTAATGTTGTGTAATAATTTCAAATTTTTTTCTTCGTAAACTTCGGAGATAAGGGGGTTGCACCAAACCGTCTGTAATCGTAAGCGGTGTTCGTCAAATCTGATTGTATGGAAAGTTTGACAAGTTTCTATGGGATGACAGCTGCCGGCGCCATATTTGACGATGACCGGCCTGTGTTCGTATGTTGGTGCAACCGACCCTTAGCTACGAGCTAATGTCATGCTGTTTTAACGAATAACTTTAGTCTGGCTTGATTGCGTGTCAATTGCGACAACGTGATTAACTGCGAGTAAGCACGTGGCTTGTGCCAAGAATGCATGTTCATGCATGTAACAAATTGGTTGTTTTTATTTCTAATTAAAGTTGTCATGTCCGCGAGACATCCCCAACAGAGTTTTTATGAAACTCATCTACCCTCTCCTTTGGGATACGAAAATTAAGCTGCGAGCTAATGTCGTGCCGTTTTCAATGGTCAGTGCATGGTTAAGAAACTGCTCTTTAGAACACTAAACAAAATTTATTTATTTTTCTTAATCTAGGTATATGGTATAGATATCCCACCGCTAGGCCTTATCCAGGCCCTTGAATGCCATGACTCCCGTGTCTGTGCTTCTTCCGGCCAAATTGCCCAAGAAGGTTTCTTAGTCATCCCGCCATGTCCATCTAGGTCTGCCATCTCCTTCCACTAAATTTGCTTACTCTGGTTGCTACTTCTAAAATTTTATATTATTTTATTCGCAGGGATAACTTTACATTTCAGAATGCCTAGCCTCGTAAATACAATTTCACGATATTCCAAATGAAATACTAGCTCAATCCTAAAATAACTTGCTGGCTTTTCCCCTAGGAATCTTGATTTACACCGACCAAATTTCAAAGCCAAATTTCAATGGTTTACCAAATAACTGAGCCAGGCGTGAAAACCCAATCAAACACAATCATCTAATCTTCTGTTTAAAAGTCTAATAACATATTAATAATAGAAGCGTTAGTTGGTAGGTAATCGCCAACGTGTTTTACTAAAAAGCTCACAAATTATCACCTTTTTCAGTTTTAAGGTTTTTTCTTATTAGGATGACCATGGATACAAATTTGACGACCGCTTTAGCTTAGTTGGTAGTGACCCTGCCTACGAAGCTAGAGGTCCCGGGTTCGAATCCCGGCCAGGGCATTTAACATGTCTTGGATGTTTTCTATATTTAAGTATATACTCGTATTTATCTATATAAGTATGTATATCGTCGCCTAGTACCCATAGTACAAGCTTTGATTAGTTTGGGACTAGGTTGATTTGTATAAGATTGTCCACAAAAAAAAATAAAGAAAATACACAGGCAGTCAAAAATTTCGGGTCATCAATCAATCAATCAATGATTATTTGCATAGAATACAGTTTAACTTAAAATACCCCCCTAGTTAAAATAGCCTCAATAGGTTTTGTGAAATATTCTACACTCGTTTTATTTACATAATGTATGTATGTATTTAAGTATTTATTTATCTATATAAGTATGTATATCGTCGCTTAGTACCCATAGTACAAGCTTTGCTTAGTTTGGGACTAGGTTGATTTGTGTAAGATTGTCCACAAATATTTATATTTTTTTTATTTTTTTTTATAATATACTATTCTGTAATAGGAAGCCAATGGAGGAGTCTGGTCGGCAAGAATGGGACATGATGTCACGATCCTCAGCATTGGGGGAGCGACTAATGATGATGAATAGGAATTAACTGTATTAGGAATTTCCGGGATCCTATCATAAAAATAGCAATGTCCAAAAATGACAATTTTCGCGATATCTCGCTTAATGTTGTTTTTTTTTTATGGATTATTACGACTCCGATTTAAACCTGGAAACGTTACTTTTTTTGGCTGTTACTTTTGCAGTGTAGATGTAAAATTAAATAAAGATAATCACATGATTAAAAAACTTACAACACACCCGACTTGTTTTTTGAAAAAGCAAGCGAAGTTTTCCTAATCTAATAAAGCAATGTGGCGTTGGTATATGTTTGTCTGTATAAATGTTTGTTCGATAATAACTCAAGTACCTATTGTTAATCTAATTTGGCAGACAAGTTGATCAGATAAATAGTTTTTTTTAAACTACCAATAAATAAATATTTTATTGCGGTCTCCTAAAACCGGCCAAGTGCGAGTCGGACTCGCGCACGAAGGGTTCCGTACCATTATTTATAAATAATAACGTCAAGTGCGAGTCGGAATTTAGTTTTTCCATATCTTTTGTGACCCAGAGCCTATTGATGAAGGCAACGAGCAAAGTTTTTTAAAAGTCTTTTTGTATAGGAGCCCCCCTTAAATATTTAAGTGAGTTCGACTAAGATCGGACACTGGGCAAGACCGTATGATGTTAATTTACGCTCAATGAGTGGGTTTTTAAAAATGCTGGCAAGATGATTCGATGCGCCGTTTCACGCCGCTCCCCTCACTAGTACTTACTTGTGGCTGCAATCACAGAGTCGTCTGTTATGTATGATTAAGTAAAAATGTAGAAAAAAACGGAATTCCTGTTTTGTCCGGAAATACCCTTCACGAGTTTTTTTGTAATAACTTTTAAACAAGCCTACTGTAGGGTTCTTGCACAGTACACAGGGAAGTTTTATGGTTATATATGGTGTAAAACCGGACAGAAAAAGTACAAAAAAAATATATTCGTGTCCGAAATTGTGATTCGTAATACTATCTGGCTAATTCTTTTACAAGTTGGTCAGCGGTTAAAACCGGTAATTTCCCTGTAATAAACTCTATGCTACTCGCGATAGGGACGAAGTTTAAGGCTCGTCCGTTCTTACACCACCACGTGAAAATTTATTGATGTCAAATTTATTAATGGTCGCTTTTATACTTTATCGTGGACGTTCACGTCCACGGTAAATTCTATGGTTTCATTCATAAATAGACCATAGACTGACTTTAATTATGAATGAAACCATATAGTTTACCGTGGACATGAGCGTCTACGATAAAGTATAAAACCGACCAACAGTGGTTCGCATTACATGAACCGTTTATCTTCATTTCGACCTTCAAGGCCGACCGGAGGGCCGCAGGAGTCGAGGCAGGCCCAAGCTCAGATGGTTGGACGGCGTCGAACAAGATATCAAGATCTTGGGAGTAACAAGTTCGAGAAGGAAAGCCTCTAACAGATCGGACTGGAGAGTTTTGCTGGACCAGGCTAAGGCCCACCCGCGGCTGTAATGCCTCAGATGATGATGAGGTAAATTACACGCTGCAGATGCAAAAGAACTATCAACGATCGACTTTAATCAACATAATGCAATAATGTGCTTTGCAACGTCACAATTTTAATTGAATTTTCGCTGTTGTAGGAAAAAAACATGTTATTGTTCAACTCCGAGCGTTATCAGCATACATCAGTCGTTGGAGCGGCGCAGACTTTGCACAGTAATCATGTATTATCGACAGCTTATTTCAAAAACCTAATATATTTTCAATCACGACATTTTCCATTCAATTGTATTATCTGTACTATACAGTTCAAACTTAATACAAGCAATAAAGAGATGCGAGGTTACGACGATGTGGAAAGCTGTAGCATTGGTTTGCGGTTTGCTGCGATCGTATCGCCAGGTATCTCGCCAGTAACACACATTACAACTTTGAACCCTTTAGAGCTTATCAATGATACTTGGCTAGTGGTGAACATGTTTGTGAATTTAATCAAGTAATACAGTTAATTTATTTTCATAAATCTTACAAATTTTAATATGTTTGAATTCAATTATTAAGACTTCATGCAATGCAAAAATGAGACTCTCATGTATTTTATGTGTTGTATGTTTTGCCTCATGCATGACACACTTCTATTAATAGTTTATGCTCCTGCTACCTAGTCTTTTTTTTTCATTTCGCGTATACCAACTACCACCTACCTATCTACTTTATTACCAATAAATTATGTCTATGTCTATGTCTATACCTATACACCTTTCTTCGCAAACATAAAACTTCGGAAACTGTCGCCATCTGAAACGTCGGGGAAACTCAATAAATCGATTAAGTTCCGTTTACTAATAATAAAGTTTAAATCACTTGCAGAGATCTTGATCCAATAAGTAAACATATGTACTCTCTCCTCACAGATCTGTTATTTCTTTGTGCAAATATATATAAGGAGATTGAGAGCCGCGACCGGTTTGAATGTACCTATTCAATTCACGGAGGGCCGATAACAATCGAGACGATACATCAGATACTTTTCTTTATATCTTTAAATACCTGAGAAGCATAACATAACTGCATTTTTTATGATTTTGCGCTTTTAACGGTATCATACTTAACTTTTCGAGCTCTTTCGAGTCATAAAACTGTATTTGCCAAATTCGCTATAGGTACAGATTTCCTTAAATGTATATTGATGTAAGATCATGACTCGCTCCGAAGCATTTGAATGTAAGTGACATGCATTTTATTGTATGTCTGCAGTTACAGTGTTTATACTCAACTTAAGGCGATATATCGATTGAAAGAGACACCCTTTGTTTTTCGCTCACGACAAAACGGGATGCAACCCTCTCCGAGAATGGCTTTTTAGGCTGTGTGCAGGTTTATTAAATTTCCTCTTGTCAGTACCTAGATGAGATAAAATACCATCATATTAACTTAATCGTGTCTTTTAATAATGCGTTGTTTTAGTAGGCTGAGGAAAAAAAGGAAAAAATAGACTCGACTTTGGATTTATTATTATTTTAAGCAATCATGTTTCGCTATTGTCAGTACCACAATCATATAGTCAAGAATCATATATCTGAAAATCAGCCCCTACTGTTTGCTAGTCTGGGCAGGACAGCGTTTCAAAGTCTCGAAATTTCTCAGTGTAGCGCCTTAAACTAAGATACAATAAAATGCAATTAAATATTGGAAACATTTTAGTGTAACTCTTTACAGTTTTATGCCGCAAATGATCTTTCTATCGCGGGCGTTGTTTAGTCAGTCCAGTACGGGAGTCATCTTAACTCACAGTGCGATTGTTAACGTGCACATGCATAATAAATGCACATAGGCAATAGACTATATAAAAGTAAAATATATGGAAAGATTTAAGTATTTATTTTCCTCTCCAAGCCGTCTTCTTTGCTTCACTACGACACTAGGATCTTGTTTTGTACAAAAACAACACATTTTGAGCCCTAAATTCTCTTCTAAAAAGAAATCAATAAAGTCATCTGACGTCGATGCCATGGTAGATGGCAGCGATTTCAATTTCCAAGCGAAACTCATTAATCTGTGGTTTGTATTGACATGACAGAAAACTGTTTGAAGGTGGTTTGAAGTTTTGAATAATTTGAATGGTGTTTTGCGGTGTTACTATCCAATTCCAATTATCTCAAATATCTCAATTATGATTTGAAACCGACACTGGCTTTGAAACAGATACTGATTAAACTACGCAGACGACTTGGCGACGTACAACGACGACCTCCTTCTTTTAGTAACCTGGCTTTGTTTATACGGATTTCTCATGATCAGCCGACATGGCTGCTGAACGTAATAGTACATTGCTTAACAAGGGCGGTAAAACAAAGAATGTCTCAGATCGCAGGTATTTGACGCCCGAGCCGAAGGCAAGGGCGATAAATATGCGACCTGAGGCTTTCTTTATTACCGCCCGTGATATGTACAAAATTTTATGTCACTTCCTGGCCAGGAAGTGGGATTTCCCGCGCGCGGAGCGTGCGGTAATTACCGCTTTATGGCCAGGTGTGACATAAATTATGTTACGTACCTACACCTATAGTTAACTATGCAAAACAATATTGGATGTCTATTCCACTAAACTTATTAAATTGGAATAGATTGTGTAATGAATCCGCTTTAACTTACTGCCACGTAAGCTTGAGAGACGTACGATTAGAAGTGAGCGTGCTGTGCGATAAGTATAAAACCAATATAAATTATTTTTTTCTATGTAAGTAAGTATTTAAGGCCGTTCACGTACCCAGATGAAATCGAACATCGAGCGCTCAGCCGTCACTGTCACATTTTGAAAACAGAGATAGAGCTTGCAGGCCGCATCTTGTTACGGTAGAATTTGTCGATTTTTATTTATTTATAAATATTGCCTCAAATTATCGAAATTCGGAAGCTGTCTAATTACTATTTTAGTTTCATATCGTCACATAGTGAAAAAACAAGTAAAGTTGGAAAAAGAAATCAAATTGGAGGTTACTTTGGGAATTAATTGTATCGAGCGAAGTGTTATGAATCGTGTATCGAAAGCTTTGTTATTAAAGATAATATAATCAGGAATAATATATATTTTTCCCAGGTCTACAAATATCAACGATTCTGAGAAAAATGGGATAATTCTTGGGGTATTTTTTGCATATCTGGCCCATGGAACCGCCTTAAGTAATTAGGTATCGAATATATATATAGGTATCGTCGTCTTGTACCTATAACAGAAGCCTCATTCAATTTATTTATTCTCTAGGAACAATGTAACTTGCCATGCACGTTACAATTTCTATTCTTACTGAACTCATTAGGGATCGAATATCTTAGTAGTAGGGTAGCTATTAGGGTTTGACTTGTAAAAGTGCCATTGCGGCCTACTTACAGAATAAAGTTCATTTTATTCATTTTAGTGACAACAATAGGTTTGAAAATATAAATTTGCAACAACGTTTATACAAAGCATTATTTTACCACTGACGCGGCACTTGTTGAGCGGGGTAGGTTTCGGCTTATCAGACGTAGGCAGGTGTGCCCTTTATTATGGTGCCCAAGGGACGGGCGCAGGCGGAAATGGTAGTATACTACTATGTCGCTATAATTAATTGCGAAGGATTATTTCATTTTAACTACCGTGAGTCACGTGTCGACATAACGTTTATTAAAAACGTGTCAAAGATCGTTACGCGTGTTTTATTATTATATTTCTATTTTATTATTTGGGAAGTATTTATTACCTTAAAAGTTATAACTTTAATTACCTATTTAATTGACATTTCGTTATCAAAGAGATTTGGAAAATCATTATATAAATATTCTGAACTTATATTCTGCAACTAAAATAATATACGTTTACAATACGTATTTAGGCGCTTACTTATGTCGCTAAGTTGTGTAAAAAAAAAATGTCAGTTTGTAATGTGTGTGTTGTTTAAACCAAAATTTCATCAACCTTTGGTCTTTCGGATCTTTATAAAACCCGGTCTTAATTTGTTAATCAATTAATCACACTTTCATTCGCGGTCCATTTACTTAGTACGCAAGCAAAACAATCGCGAAGCACTTCTCATTCTAATCATTAGATACAGTCGGCCTCATAAGTAACTGGACACTTATGTGCTTTGTCGCTTTCACCCGTTGGCAATTTACTATCATAGTTTAAACATGGCGTTAAAGCGACAGGGTACAAAGATGTTAAAGCCCCTTGTGAGGGTTGTGAAGGGTTACCTAAACATAATTGGTCTTTCGTTTTGTACCACCGCCTTAGAACGCTCGCAGACGTCGCGGCCCCATTGGGCGTCCGTTGTAAACAAAATTAAGAAATTGAATAGATTTCCTCGTTTAAAGTGATTGTTATTACAGTAGCCGTTGTTTCTAGCCGCTGAAGCCAATGGCACTTCTGCTTTTATTTTCTTTGTAAATCGTTTTTTTATGAATAAGAATAGGAATAATTTATTTATGCAAAGACAAATGTTGCATACAAAAAAGAATATCCGGTGAGTTTAAAAATCAATAATATTTATTTAAAGAAATATATATGAATTTTTTGTTATTTTATAGATGATTTCATATTACACTAAGCAAAAAAAAGTGTCACTAAGGCGACTTCCTGACTTGGCGGGGCGGGATCGATATGTTACATTTTCTTCTTTGACGTAAACTTACTGACGTCGCAAAGATTCTCACTTGACATAATACTGTCAGTATTACGTTTGCGCAGTAGTAATATCATGCGCAGAAACGGAGCAGTACCGCCTTCACATCGTCCCGCCACCGCGGGCGCGCATCCCGCGCCAGTCAGGAAGCACTCATATGAATGTAGGGGCGCAGTAAAAAATGGCACCGAGTCGACTGACAGACATTTGACACTTTTCTCATATCGTACTGCCTCCGCACCGACAAATCAGGAAGTCGCCTTAAAGAGATTTATAAAAAATTCAACCTGTGTGAGTCAGTACAACAACATAGAGATAAAAAGTATGGATGCACGCCTTCGTGCTGAAAAGGAAAGTTCTGTAAAGATATAGCTATAGTTAATTTTAAACACTCGTGAACATTGTAATCGATCCTCCACAAATAATACCTTCCAAATGTTATACTTAATCCTCTGAAATATTTACGTTCACCTAAATTCTTTACATCGGAAACATTTATACATCTTCTTATATTTATTAGAGATGAAAATGTGGCCAATTAATATCTGTCTCAATGGACGTGATAAATTGGATCCCTGAACATTTTTCTTTAGTGAGAAGCAAGAATGCCCTGTCTAATGTCCATCTTATTAGGTATAGGCACAAAGTAAATAGCGGCGGCGCGCGCCGGAGCAGAGAGTCCGCTCAGTACAAAGTGCCATTTTCGCCGCACGCACACAGACGTAACATTCACAGGCATTCTCGGTTGATTTCGGACGAGCTTAGTCGCGACTGTCACTGTCGCGTCGCGAGTGCTAGTTGTGCACTTGACGTCCCCGCCGCTACGTAGGTACTTTGTGTCACGTACGTCAAAATGAATAACCGATATTATTACAGTTGGAATGTATTTTATTGTTTAAGTACAGCAAAAAACTGTGCCTACACTTTCTTCAATTTTTCAAACGATATTGAAAGGTAAATAAAACGGTTTTCTCATTTTGGTAGTTACAATACCTAGGTAGGTAGGTAATTTTTTGAAACTAGCATTTTTGATAACGACGATCAACCATTACACATTCATCTTATCGTTCGCTGGTAAAACGCCAGTATTTAAGTACTATGGTTTAGTTAAGTAGGTACCTAATTAATAAGGTATTTATATTCTTTGTTGGCGCTCTCGACCGCCGCCGGTCACAAGTCACAACTCGCAGCGGGTCACGTATCAATTTATTAGGGTTCCGTACCCGAGGGTCAAAACGGAACCCTATTGGTGTCGCCCAGACGTCCGTCCGTCCGTAATCCGTCGTCTGTCACAAAATTTGTTCCGAAGAATTTTTAGACTTTTCATTGACCTATGAACTTGAAATTTGGTGACAATGTTCAATATTACGTATATTTTAACAACAAATACTATTATATTGATAAAACATATTTTTGAGGTTGATTCGGAACCCTAAATGTGCGAAGTCCGACTCGCACATGGCCGGTTTTTTACCAAGATACGCTGGTTCATATTTAAATGTCATGTTGAAGAATTTTAATTATACCTACTCCTTTTTAAAATTCAGAATCAATACAGAAGCAACCCTGTAGTTTAGGTATGTATTTTCAAGAACGGTGGGAGCGGACCTTCTGTATATTTTTTATTTTGTGGTATAGGTATATGGGCAGACTGAATAAACTTAATCGTGGCGACTTGTAACGTAGACAGACTTTACACAGAGAAATCTCAGAACAATTCGCTGCTTCTTCTCAAACAGTAAAACCACGTTTTTCTCTACCTCGTCTGCCCTACGCAAAAAATAATTTTAGTAGATCCCATTTTTTTATTAAAAAAGTAGTTAACCTTTAGGAAATGACATAACAAAATACAGAAACAAAATATGAAGATTATTAGTATTATTTCTTAATATTTGACTACCAAACAAGTTACCAAAATATTTTTTGGTTCAAAAAACGATTTATTTTACAAAATGCAAACCTTCAAAACAACCATTTTTACGGCAGTCAATGCATAATTTTGTTTGAGCACCAATACGAAATGTAATTTCAATTACCAATTGCAAGTTAATAGTAATTGCATTTTAATTAACAATTACAAATACGATATTGGTAACTGAATTAGGTAACTGCACTTTGTATTTATATTTCTTTCCCCAAATTAATCTCCATAAAAATTAAATGAACTTTTTAAATTAGATTTTATCGCTATGATGAACTTCTTATTTACTTAAAAAAAACTTTAATTCTTAATTCTTTTTATTTTGCCCTACTATCATGCTGGACATTTTTTCTTAAAATCTCTGCAAGTTAATTTGTTCCTCTTTGGCACGGTCTAGTTGAGAAATAGAATTACTAATTATTTAAATTTCAATTACAAAATACTTAGTAATTTCAATAACATGTAATACGCAACTTCAAAAAATCAGCAACTTTTTATTAAATGTCAAAAACGATTTGTTAATATGAAGTTTGTAGGGAAATACTGTCTTAGTGACGTCACTAAGACAGTGTGAGTAGGTTTGTTCAAATCAGCGTCCTTTTTAAATCTTTATGCTTATAAAATCTTTCAATTAGCTAAAATAAATGAATAATTGATGTTTTTCGAGTATTTTCGTTAGATCTTTTATTAGTCAAGTAAAAAATAATTTATTTTTACCTTAGATTAATACCCTATTGCAGTGACATGTAACTCAATTACTAGTAACTGAATGATTATTTACTGAAAAAGAAACCTAAATTCTGTCAAAGTGTAGTAAAGATTATTAAGAAATATAGACACATAGTCACCTACCTGCGGTAGTATCGAAAAATACTACGCAGACACCTACGTGCGGTCTCAGAGACCGCCAACGGAAGTTTTATGCTCACCAAAACTAAAAAAACACATGTCCGGTCGCGTTGATGGCATGGCTGACACTGAGAGGCCCCCGGGGAAAGGTACAAGGTCATAGAGGTCGATACTCCGCAGTCACGTCAAGTTATTAACATTTTTACATCCTGAAGGTCTGAGAGACCGCACGTAGGTGGTTAAGGGTTAAAAGTAGGTAATAATTTGTTACCTGGTACAAAATCAGTCGAAACTCTGGAAATAACTCGGAAACAGTAGTAACGCCTACACAGACTTTCGTTCAGGACTTTGAAATCTATAGCATATCAAAATCTCAGGATATTTAACTGAACCCACATTTTCCATACTTTAGGTCCGGGGTGATTTCATAATTGTAGTACTTATAGTCTCCGAGTAAATCGGCTGTGTCATACGGACAGACAGGCAGACATACCGAAACTATAAGGATTCCGTTTTAGCCATTCTGGCTACGGAACCCTAAAAAGGTAAATGATCTTTTGAGTCTGCCAACGTTGAATTGATTCAATTGCAAACTACGCAAATAATTTGTCTTGAGATATGAAAAACAGATATAGAATTTTGCCGGCAAAAAATCTTCGAGTTGATAATAGGTTAGGTAGTTTAGGCATCATTATTTACTCGTTCCGCACAGGTGCGACAGTTATGTACCACTACCAGCTGCCAATGTAAACTTTGTTTACAAACGCGACCGGCTACCACAGCCGGGGAAATTTATCTTTAATGTCTATGCAAATAGGTGCTGCACGAAAATTACGTTGCACGCGTAGTTTCGTATAATATTTGACTCTTGTTATTTTAAGGATGATTGAAATCAGTCCAGAACGGATATATACGTAATAATATGAGAATGTTTGTTACAGAAATAATATCTTCGCTAAAAATAAGTAATATTTTTGGCTGAAGATTGCGTTTAAATGGCGGCGTCGATTTTTCATTGACATTGCTTGCTGTGGAGAATATCAAAGTACCAAAAGAGTTTCATTGATTGTTGTGAGTTATGTAGGTAGACTTTGAAGCTTATATCCAAAACCCGCACAAGTTCTAACATATTAATCTTGATTTTTTGCACGCGGTGATTATATATAACGACTAGATATATTTTACGTTCATAATAAACCAGCAATTTTCATTGTCAATAACACTTTATCGTTTGGATCGGCTTTTACGAGTATTTTCCTCTAGAGAATTCACGTTAAGTGCACTTCTACACATATAGCCAAGATACCGCCTGAAGACAAATAAAGTACGCCTGGGAACTAGATCTATTTCGACCTCAGTTCGAAAAATAATCGTAAAACTGAACCTGTGGTAGGTAAGTCCTAGAACTTTACTACTGTGAGCAGTTTTTTGCCCTTGTGTATATTTAAATTATACAAATACGAACCGAAAACCATACAAAAACAAACATTACAATATTTAGAGGTATAGGTTTTTTGTATTAAAACAAAATGAATCACGTCAGTAGATATAGATAAAAGACGCATTTTTTAAAATTAGCAGTATGATACTTTCACGGTAAAAGTTACACCTAAGAAATTTTACAAAAGAAATTAAGTGAAAAAATTCGAGAAGGCATTTATTGCTTTTTATATTGTTGTAGAACGTGAAGCGGCATTGCCTATTTATCGATTCGCCGTTAAACTTGAAACGAAACCGTAAATTTATATGCGAAACCAGTGCACATAATGGTTTATAAATAACTACGACTCGCGTTTCCCAATAATTATTTATTTATTTATTTTAATTATTTATTAAGGTTCGCCAACAGGTACAATATAATTTAACATAAAATTAAAAAGAAAACATGTACGTATGTATAGATAGAGTATTGACCCACTTACAGGCAAACACAACTTGCTATAAAATAACTCGCTTACATTGTGAATAGCTACCGCACGTCTCAGAATGGAATTATGTGGTAGTTAATAGTACATTACTTAACAAGGGCGGTAAAACAAAGAATGTCTCAGATCGCAGTTATTTGACGCCCGAGCCGAAGGCAAGGGCGATAAATATGCGATCTGAGGCTTTCTTTATTACCGCCCGTGTTAAGTACAAAATTTTATGTCACACCCTGGCCAGGAAGTGGGATTTCCCGCGCGCAGAGCGTGCGGTATTTGCCGCTTTATGGCCAGGTGTGACATAAAAGATTTAAATTAATATTAATATAAAATAACTATCACGGTTTTTGAGATACAGCCTGGTGACAGACGGACAGATGGACAGCGGAGTCTCAGTAATAGGGTTATACCCTTTGGGTACGGAACCCTAAAAATTAAAAACAAGGTAGGTCCCACCCAAGATAGGTTGGGAACCCTGCGGAACTCCCGATACTGCCTTTAAACTTTATGAATAATGCCCACCTACTACTACTTTTTGATATATTATCTAGAATTAATAAATAATCGTCGACCCTATCAAACGCTTGAATAATGTCTGTGTAAATAGCGTCTATATGAGTAGGTACCTTTGTCTAATGATTCAGAAATATCAGTGACATGCATTGCTAGAATTGAAGCTGTAGACATTTTACTACGAAAGCCTTTTTGGTATGGATCTAAGATAGGTTTTACGTGAGCAACAAGGGCAGAATTTAACATGGATTCAAATGCTTTCCCTAAAATAATATAAGGAGACAGGCTGTAATTTTGAACGTCATCTGTATTGCCCCCTTTTGAAATTGGTAATACATTAGCTTGGGTAACAATAATAATGAATCAAAACTCTCCGAATGCATCCCGGATATAGCAAAACGTCAAAATTGGTATTAATAGGCATAAATACATATACCTTATAATTAAGTGCCAGACAATGTACGTTCTAGTAAATACCGAGCAAGCCTTTGTGTCCCTAATTCTTCACGCGTATGTTCGCAGTCAACTAATATTCATTGTGTGCCGGTAAATGCTACACGACACGGTCCGCTCGGTAGTGACAGGCCAAGTTTCTAGCTACCAGATTTTAGCTTTGTGATACAGGGTTTGGCATACAAATTTCATTTTTACATACGATTACGATCAACTCTCATTGCTGCAATTTAGTACTTAGACTGAAATCAGGTATGGAGATTAGGCACTTGCCTGCTAGTAAGTACATATTTAGCAGTTAGCGGGGCACCATCTGCTGGAGAGAAAAATCTGAGACAGTTTTATTAGGCAGGCGTCCGTTGTCTCGCCCAACGGTTCATTTAGATTTCATCAACTAGCAATAATCCCTTGACAGCCTGGCGGGTGCTGTATCATCTATTCTGTGTGCGTTCCATGACACGGACAGGGACAGCATCCGGTCGGTGTACCTCTTGCATTTCATTAAATTATCGAAAGGGCCTCTCGCTACTTCGATTCCAAGGACGCCACCCAAAGATCCGGGTCACCATTTTCCCGTGAGCGGGAAAGACATACAAACAAACCTTAGGGCGCTAGAACGTGAAATATCGCGTTCTTTGAAACGCTGTTCTGCCCAGACGAGGAAAAAATAGGGACAGATTTTCAGATATATGATTCTTGACTATATGAGTGTGATTTTGACAGTAGCCGAAACATGATTGCTTCAAAATTGTCTCGATAGAAAAAAATCCAAATTTGAGTCTTTATTTTCCTTTTTTTTACTCAGCCTAATAAACAACTCATTACTAAACGACACAAATAAGTTAATATGATGGCATTTTGCCACATCTAAACTCTGTCAAGAGGAAATTTCATTAAACTGCACAGTCAGATAATTATCGAGATTTGTCTAAAAAAGTCCATAATTCATAAGTCATACCCGAAGAGTGTTGTATCCCGTTTTGTCGTGCGCAAAAGACATAAGCGTGCCTATTTTAAAGGGGGCGTGGTGTACCAAATCGATATATCCCCTTAAGATGTTATAATTGTATCAAACTCTTGTTCGTTTTCGTTTCGCTCGTTCCCACAGATCACGCAACCTGATAGAGGGTAATAAATAATGTCTAAAACGTAAATTTAGCATGTCATAGGTATCATATCATCCACGGCAAATCACCTCTAACATATACTACAATATTTATTCATGCAAAAACAACACGTATTAAATGAAATATATAGCGATATTTATTCTTGGCTCTTTTTTTGCGCAACCATCTTACGTGCCGCTTATTCCATCTCAATTGCCGTATAACATGCCGGCTGCTCGGCACTTAATTGCAAAGGCTCGTAACACGTCTTTGTCAAAGTTTCTATTCAAAGTAACAGAGACAAAACATTTTGACTGAGCGATAACTGTGATAAATTAAGGCGCGGATATAAAGGCCGCCATAGACGATCAGTTTTACTTCGATAAAATTCACATAATTTTTATTTTTATTAATATAGATAATCATCATCATCAAACTTAAGAGCTACGCTCTTGTCGATGGAGAGATCGCCAGTCTTCTCGGTTCTCTGCCAGTTTTTTAGCGTCCTGATACGATGCGGCACCAATTTTCTCCTTCACTTGGTTGAAGTACGTCAATCTGGGTCTACCTCTTCCCCTTCTTCCTTCAATTTTCCCTTCCAAAATGTTCACAAAAAAGGTGTCGTGCCGTATCAGGTGTCCAAACATTCGTCCTCTCCTGGTCTGTATGGTTTTAAGCATAGTCCTCTTCTCTTTCACAATACTTAAAACCTCTTCATTCGTTTTTCGCTCCGTCCAACTAATCCTTTCCATTCTCCTCCAACACCACATTTCAAATGCCTCCAGTCTCTCTCTATCCCTCTGAGTCAGTGTCCAGGTCTCAGATGCATATAACGCAATGCTCCAGATGTATACCTTAATTAGTTGTTTTTTAGCTTTCTTGGATATCTTAGATTTTAGTAGATGCTTCTTATTATTGAAGGCTTTCTTAGCCATAACAATTCTCTGTATAATATCGGCGGTACATCTGGAGTCATTGGTAATTGTACTTCCTAAATATTTAAACTTGCTGACTGGTTCTATTGTACAGTTTTGTTGTGAAATTGGGGTATAATTTAGTCTATGTTTAGATATTGCCAAAGTTTTTGTTTTATTATTACAATTTATTTTAAGTCCAAATTGAGTAAAAGTTTCGTCCATTTTAGTAATTAGATCCTGTAATTCCTTTCTGTTTTCTGCCAATGCTGCAATATCATCCGCAAATCGAATGAATTGGATTTTCCTCCCATTAAATTTGCCCCCCCCCCCCCCCCCCCCCCTATATCCGAATCTCTTATTATCTTTATGGCCTGTTCTATAAAAATGTTAAAAATAAGTGGTGATAATGGACAACCTGGACCTGGATAATGGACCCAATCCCTCTTATCTATGAGAGGAGGCCTGTGCCCAGCAGTGGGACGTATATAGGCTGATGATGATGAATTGACAACCTTGTCTAACCCCTTGCTTGATCTTTGCCTTCCCCTTTTCATCTCCTACTTCTATGATGGTCTCCTAGTTCCGGTAAAGCTCGTAGATTATTTTTCTGTCCCTGTAATCAACACCAGCTTCTCTCAAGATACACATCATCTTCTTCCAGTTTACTTTATCGAAAGCCTTTTCGAGGTCAATAACGAAAGCCTTTTCGAGGTCAATAAATGCTATGTGTGTGTCTATGTTTAATTGTTGTCTTCTGTCAGCTATTATTCTAAGTGTCAAAATTGCTTCTCTAGTGCCTTTGCCTTGTCTGAACCCATACTGATGGTCCGAGTTTTGGTTGGTGGTTAATATAAATAATAAAAGTAGAAAATATTTTCTTCTTACTGGCAGTAATGTTGTCTATAATAGAATAAACTTTATGTTAAAATCTATGCTCACTTTAAAATTTAGGTCGTCTAACCTCTGTTAGAAACGGTGGTGTGCAGCAAAATTCGTACCTGTAACCAAAGAATATAGAAAACTAAGAACGCTAACTCTGTACATTGCTAGTTATCTCGCTTAAAACTTATTATCGTCGCTGGTACCTCGTAGTTCAACTTATTATTACAGATGGCGTTGTTTTCAATCTAAACTCGTGTTCTAGCGGCGAAACAGACGCAGCAGCGCTGCGGCGCAGGTGCTATCAGTAGTTTGTTCTTAGTATACACCAAATTTCGGCGCGCGAGTCCATTTTGTTTTGGTCGAGTGGTTCGAGTAGTTGATTTCAAATCCTGAGTACTCGGGTTCAAACCCTGTCTCCAGACTTTTGGATTTTTATTTTTTCTGTAGGTACGAAGTGTGCTTCTTTTTTTTAGTTACTATTACTGGTTATGGTTAGTGTTTTAAAATGAGTAAGTAGTTTTTAATAATTTCGTAGGTAAACCCCTTCAAAAATTTATTTGCTAGAAAGCCTCATGTACTCACGACACGAGTACACTATACGAGTACCAAAAGTACCAATATAAGTTAGGTATGTAGTGGGACCGAATTATCGACCTGAAGCTTTCGATAATTCTAAATTAATTAATTAATAGTCAAGCCACAATTTTAAAATCATAAGCGTGCATTTTTCGTCGTGAATGATCTAATATAAGTACCTAATTATAATTAGTATGTAATTAGATAAGTCTACAAATATAAAAAGGTTATGCAGTCATATTACAAAAAGTAAGACATGTATAGATTGTGTTTTAACAGAATAAACATTAAAAAAGGCGCGAAATTCATAACTACGCCGCCCTCCCGGGCCGTCGAGGCGCCGCGCGCCGCGCCGCCGGCGCACGGCGCACGGGAACGGGAACTAAGCGAGCGGTACCTCGCCTCCCGCCTGCCGCGCACGCGTTGCGGTCGTCTAATTCATTCCACATTTATATGTTTACGCGCGCAATACACATATTACTTTTCTCAAAAATGGCCCGCAAACTGGACTTTAGTCGTTTCGCTACATATTGGAAGGTAAAGTGTATAGTTTAAGGTCAGATCCAAATTAAAAAGTAAAAAGCATTGCAGGCGAGTTGCAGTCGGCCTGCAATGTCACATATAAATTCCTTTATTCGTCGAGTTATGAACTTTTTAAAAAGTAGAAACTGTCATATAAAAGGAGGCACAGGTCGTATTCAGCCAATTCAGCTCGTATTTTTCTGTTAGAAACGCGACGTTTTTTTATGTCTCGAATAATTTGCGTTTTTCGGCGGAAAAATACACTTGCAATTCTGTTAAAAAAAAATAAACGGCGGGAAAGCATGATGTTTTTGACGTTTTAAGGTTATGTTTTTCAAATCTTAATTAAATTTTTGTCGTATTTCCCCCATTTTTGAGAAATTACTTTAGATACTACGATACGAGTACCTACGAGTAATTACCTAGCATTCATTAATGGGCCAATTTTTTTGGCGTTGTAGTTTTTTTTTATTTCTTAGAATTGCATGAAAATTGGTAGGTTGGGAGAGCTCCTGATTCTGAACAATATGTGCGCGATTTCCTACACTGTCCCACAATTTTTTTCCATTGAGTGACAAAACGTATGAGATTTTCGTAACTCAGTGGAAAAAATGTATGGGAAAAAATGGATGGGAAAAAAATTTCTTTGACGCCTTGTTGTCATATTTTTTTTACTTGTACAAAATCAGGAGCTGTTCCAACATACCAATTTTCATGCAATTCTAAGAAATGAAAAAAAACTACAACGCCAAAAAAATTGGCCCTAATAGTACATTACTGCAGAGGCCGTGAAGTAAGGGATTGCTGGATGACTGTACTAATTCAGGGGTAAGAATTTCAAATTTGGCATTTATTTTGAATTTTAAGCCAAAAAAGTTTTTTTTTGCGAAAAAACGTCATTTTACTCGATTTTGACTAATTCAGGGATAAGGATGTCAAATCTGACATTTATTTTAAATTTAAAGCAAAAAAAAAATTTTTTTGCGAAAAATCGTCATTAGACTCGATTTCGACTAATTCAGGGATAAGAATTACAAATTTGACATTTATTTTGAATTTTAAGCCAAAAAAATATTTTTTTGCGAAAAATCGTCATTATACTCGATTTCAACTAATTCAGGGGTAAGGATTTCAAATTTGACATTTATTTTGAATTTTAAGCCAAAAAATTTTTTTTTTTGCGAAAAAACGTCATTTTACTCGATTTTGACTAATTCAGGGATAAGGATGTCAAATCTGACGTTTATTTTAAATTTAAAGCAAAAAAAAAATTTTTTTGCGAAAAATCGTCATTAGACTCGATTTCGACTAATTCAGGGGTAAGAATTACAAATTTGACATTTATTTTGAATTTTAAGCCAAAAAAATATTTTTTTGCGAAAAATCGTCATTATACTCGATTTCAACTAATTCAGGGGTAAGGATTTCAAATTTGACATTTATTTTGAATTTTAAGCCAAAAAAATTTTTTTTTGCGAAAAATAGTCCTTATACTCGATTTCGACTAATTCAGGGGTAAGAATTTCAAATTTGACATTTATTTTGAATTTTAAGCCAAAAAAAGTTTTTTTTTTTTGCGAAAAAACGTCACTAGAATTCAATCAATCATCTTTATTGCAGACCAAAACGATCCATAGTTTGTTAGCATGTCTTACATAACTACTTATATACTAGGGTTAGGGTGACTAAAAGATAAACATGTCAATACACATTATACTCGATTTCGACTAATTCAGGGATAAGGATTTCAAATCTGACATTTATTTTGAATTTTAAGCCAAAAAAATATTTTTTTGCGAAAAATCGTCATTATACTCGATTACAACTAATTCAGGGGTAAGGATTTCAAATTTGACATTTATTTTGAATTTTAAGACAAAAAAATTTTTTTTTTGCGAAAAACGTCATTTTACTCGATTTTGACTAATTCAGGGATAAGGATGTCAAATCTGACATTTATTTTAAATTTAAAGCAAAAAATAAATTTTTTTGCGAAAAATCGTCATTATACTCGATTACAACTAATTCAGGGGTAAGGATTTCAAATTTGACATTTATTTTGAATTTTAAGACAAAAAAATTTTTTTTTAGAAAAATTGTCATTATACTCGATTTCGACTAATTCAGGGGTAAGAATTTCAAATTTGACATTTTGAATTTTAAGCCAAAAAAATTTTTTTGTTGCTAGAAAACGTCATTAATGTCATGTCTCGGATTTCAAATTTTATATTTATTTGATTTTTAAGTAAAAAATGTTTTTTAAAAAAACGTCATTAAAATTCAAAATTTATATAAAATCTGAAATACTTACTCCTGCATTAGTCGAAATCGAGTATAATGACGTATTACACTAAAAAAAAACTTTTTTCACTTAAAATTCAAAATAAACATAAATTTTTAAATTCATGCCCCTGAATTAGTCGAAATCGAGTATAATGACGATTTTCGCAAAAAAAAAAATATTTTTTGGGTTAAAATTCAAAATAAATGTCAAATTTGAAATCCTTACCCTTGAATTAGTCGAAATCGAGTATAATGACGAATTAACGCAAAGAAAATATTTTTCTGGCTTAAAATTCAAAATAAATGTCAAATTTGAAATCCTTATCCCTGAATTAGTCGAAATCAAGTATAATGACGATCTTCACAAAAAAAAATTTTTTTTGGCTCAAAATTCAGAATCAATGTCAAATTTGAAATCCTTACCCCTGAATTAGTCGAAATCGAGTTTAATGACGATTTTACGCAATAAAATCTTTTTTTGGCTTAAAATTCAAAATAAATGTCAGATTTGAAATCCTTACCCCTGAATTAGTCGAAATCGAGTATAATGACGTTTTTTCGCAAAAAAATATTTGGCTTAAAATTCAAAATAAATGTCAAATTTGAAATTCTTACCCCTGAATTAGTCGAAATCGAGTATAATGACGATTTTCGCAAAAAAAAAAATATTTTTTGGGTTAAAATTCAAAATAAATGTCAAATTTGAAATCCTTACCCCTGAATTAGTCGAAATCGAGTATAATGACGAATTAACGCAAAAAAATATTTTTCTGGCTTAAAATTCAAAATAAATGTCAAATTTGAAATCCTTATCCCTGAATTAGTCGAAATCAAGTATAATGACGATCTTAACAAAAAAAAATTTTTTTGGCTCAAAATTCAAAATCAATGTCAAATTTGAAATCCTTATCCCTGAATAAGTCGAAATCAAGTATAATGACGATCTTCACAAAAAAAAAAATTTTTTGGCTCAAAATTCAAAATCAATGTCAAATTTGAAATCCTTACCCCTGAATTAGTCGAAATCGAGTATAATGACGATTTTACGCAATAAAATCTTTTTTTGGCTTAAAATTCAAAATAAATGTCAGATTTGAAATCCTTACCCCTGAATTAGTCGAAATCGAGTATAATGACGTTTTTTCGCAAAAAAATATTTGGCTTAAAATTCAAAATAAATGTCAAATTTGAAATTCTTACCCCTGAATTAGTCGAAATCGAGTATAATGACGATTTTCGCAAAAAAAAATATATTTTTTGGGTTAAAATTCAAAATAAATGTCAAATTTGAAATCCTTACCCCTGAATTAGTCGAAATCGAGTATAATGACGAATTAACGCAAAAAAATATTTTTCTGGCTTAAATTCAAAATAAATGTCAAATTTGAAATCCTTATCCCTGAATTAGTCGAAATCAAGTATAATGACGATCTTAACAAAAAAAAAATTTTTTTGGCTCAAAATTCAAAATCAATGTCAAATTTGAAATCCTTACCCCTCAATTAGTCGAAATCGAGTATAATGACGATTTTACGCAATAAAATCTTTTTTTGGCTTAAAATTCAAAATAAATGTCAGATTTGAAACCCTTACCCCTGAATTAGTCGAAATCGAGTATAATGACGTTGTTTCGCAAAAAAAAAATTTGGCTTAAAATTCAAAATAAATGTCAAATTTGAAATTCTTACCCCTGAATTAGTCGAAATCGAGTATAATGACAATTTTTCGCAAAAAAATTTTTTTGGCTTAAACTTCAAATTAAATGTCAAATTTGAAATCCTTACCCCTGAATTAGTCGAAATCCGCTTTAGAGGGGAGACGTACTAGGCAAAACGCGTACTGAGTTTTGCGAGTACGCGTCCACAAAAAGATTAGATCCAAAGACTAGGTCCAAAGACGCGCTAAACCGACCCCGACCGAATACGAATAGCGCGGAACATTAAGACCCTTAGACGTTTCGAGTCTTCAGAGTCGTCGTACGCCTACTGCCTAGTACTCGATACGCTAAAAGACGCGCGGGCGGGATCGCGTACTTACGCGTCCATGCCCAAACCTATTCCAAAAACCAATCCCGTAAATACGTCTCACCTCCGCTTTTAAAGCACACTATCCAACAACTTGAATCAAAAAAAGTCGTATCTTCATAGGGGCCTTACGGCACTTACGTCCTTTTATTTGAGCAAGACAGTTCTCAAACACCCTTACATCCATCTTGTTCAAACCAAAAATCGTTGAAAGTATTAATTAATGGGCACACTTTTTAAATAAACAATTTTTATTTATTTACGACTTTGACAGCTAATATTTCACCAATAATTGACTTGGATCGAAATCTTGTTTAATAACCTCTATTTCATTTTTAAAGGTTAATCGATAAATATTCAACACGACAATGTGCATTGTAATATTTGAAATTATGTGGAGTGTCCCCTAATATATAATTTTTTCGTACTTTTACATCACCTTTGTAGTGGTTCATAATATAATGTCCTACCAAATTTCATAATTGTACTACTCATACTTACTTCTCAGACTAAATTGATTGTGACATACGGACGGACAGACAGACATGATGAAATTATAATATAAGGTTTCTGTTTTAGCCATGATGGCTACGGAACCCTAAAAACTAATATAATATATTTGATCCACCACTGGCTGGAGTGGCTGGTATGTGTCATTCACCAGTGTTGCCAATTCATACATAAAAGTAATAGAACAAACAAACAAGTTTAGTATTATTTAAATTCATAGTTAAAGTATAACACAAATAGGAATATCTTGGAATAGTAACCACTTCTAAGTAAAATAAGTTATACTATTAATAACGTAAATCTAAACGCAATTTATTCTTTCATCATGAATGTAGTTTATCCCAGAAGTTTACCCTTTTTCAATAGCCTGGCAACTTCATTACATGATTGTTAAAATTTGCGCCATCTGCCGGAATACAATACAGACACTTGGCCATGTAGTTCACAAAAACTTACGATCAGTTGAAGCAAATCAACTGTTAGAAAAGGGCTATTTTTTATTTTATTATTTTCGTGTTATATTGTGACACACTGTATCAAATTATATTTTATGCTTTATAATGTCTAAATATGTCGATTTAGAATGTTAAAATGCAACATTTTGGCGAAATCAACAATACGTTTTTCATTTTCAGCCTGGTAGCGTCATCTCGCTAGTGCTTTCTGACCTGCTATGATACTTCCAAAGAGTTAGCGTTCTTAGCTTTCTATATTCTTTGCTGTAACAAAGAATTGTGTTATAATACAAATCGTTAACACGTAGCTTGACTGATTCTCTTGAGGTTGTTTATTAAGACTACCTCGCGTATGTTAACCCGTACCATCGCGTGTGAGATATGATCATATCTCTAGGACATGAAACAATAGTTACATAACAGCATTCTTTAAGCTACGGTAGCCCAGTGGTTCAAGCATGCGGCTGTCAAGCGGCGGTCGTGGGTTCGAATCCCAGCTCGTACCAATGAGTTTTTCGGAATTTATGTACGGAATATCATTTGATATTTACCGTTAGCTTTTCGGTGAAGGAAAACATCGTGAGGAAACCTGCATACATCCGCGAAGAAATTCAAAGTTGTATGTGAAGTCCCCAACCCGCTCTGGGCCAGCGTGGGGACTACTGCCCAATCCCTCTCATCTATGAGAGGAGGCCTGTGCCCAGCAGTGGGACGTATATAGGCTGATGATGATGATGATGAATATGTTTTTAATTATTTGATTTATAATCATGAACTCCAATGGTCTATCTGATAGAGGACAAACTATGTAAAAAAAGTGCTTCACATTCCGACATAATGACTAAACATGAAATTAATCAAGTAAGCAGTTAAAAAATTAATTGATGACTTTAAAGAAATTAATTTCGCAAATGTTTGACAACTTAAGGTAATTTTATTTTAGTACACACATTGTAAATTGGGTTAATTAAAATTAAGGACTTTTTGGCTAAAAAACTACCAAACGAGATATGGTATTGTATCCGTTCAATTTAAATATCTGTTGAGCGCGTCAAAAACGCCTATCGTAATAGTGCCCCCGAAAAAATAATTTCAGTGCGTCAGCACCGATCAAGATCGGCGCGGATCCGTCACTCCCCAAGTAGATTAGATACAGAGACTGACGTCATAATCACACGTCTCATTGAGTCTACCGAGATTTCTATTTAACGTAGGTACTTTAAATTGACCATTAATTATGATATAATATTTTTATTACCGGGACAAACACCGTGTAGTGACATGATTATCTCAAAGCCAAGGTGATCTGGAAGATATCGCTCATTAGCGATAATACCGCATTATGATTACCTCTACTATAAGATTTATGTTCAGTAAAGTGTTATTTTTTGAGATGTACAACAAAGTGCATTAATTGTATTGTATGATTTGCCACTTCTATTCAATGTGTATGACGCATATAATCTTTTGAAAGAATAGGTACCCACGTTATAGACTTAGGCTGGGTTGCACCAAACCGTCTGTAATCGTAAGCGGTGTTCGTCAAATCTCATTGTATGGAAAGTTTGACAAGTTTCTATGGGATGACAGCTGCCGGCGCCATATTTGACGATGACCGGTCTGTGTTCGTACGTTGGTGCAACTGGCACTTAGTGACTAACTGAGTTTAATAATAGAACGAAAGCCTTATTTTTCAGGCAAAAGCTTTCAAAAACATACCATTTCAATTCGTCGTTTTCATAACGTATGGATGACTACAAATTTGAATAGCTACATACGTAATAGGTATGCATATAGTCCTCCTCATCGATTTCGATGACAGCGACCCATGGATTGGCCCTATTATGATGTCCGTTATGTCTGGCTATGCCAAACCTGCTCTTGAATACCTATTCTGTTGCACGAATGACAGTAGATGTTTGCCAGACGTGTAAAGTCTTAACTCTCAACCGAAATATAACTAAAATCATAGAGCTTCGTTTTGTGAAAAATGTTGTGAAATATACCTACACGAAACAGTAATATAATCAACTCATAAACCGCGCTTCCAATGGGTGTGAACAATCACAATCAAGATCGGCTGGGTTCGTCGCCGTCCGCTAAGTGGATTACGGTGCCCGTATTCTACACTAACCAACAAGTTGTTTCAGACGAACCAGCGTAATTCCAACCCCGCTATTAGGCCGGTTTCTCTTGCCGCTTCGGCTAAAACCGGCTCTGGCACACCTCCATGATGTCCAGATACCCTTGTCGTTCTACGAACAACAGAGCTCGTACTATGCGGCGACGCGTGCAAGCTGCAAGTGGGTCGCCAAGATAAGCTGTTAAACATCGGTTCAGCAACAAATAATGGAGAGCGATGGTCTCATTTTGTGATGACGTAATGTCGCAGGAGGCTGCGGAGCGGGCTCGCGAGAACGATTTTCTCGCGGATCCGCTCCGTCGGCGACGGAATGGAGGCAGAGCTAGACGCTATGCGCATCTGATGCCTCCGCCGTAGTGGAACCTTGCAGGGAGTCAGGGACAAACCCTGTAAGCAAAGTTTCCACAGGACTGGAGGCACTCACCTAGGCTAGCTGCTACCTCATAATGTCTGCGGCCTACTAGCCGGTAGGCCGCCCGCCGGGATGTACGCGGTTGAATGCGAAGAGCGATCCTGCGACGCCCCAATTTAAGACGGAGCCGATCTTCGTTGGTGGTTTTAGACGGTAGTCCAAGGCTTTCTAGCCGCGGTTAGTCCGTCATACCCGTCCTGCCTCCCCGACAGGACGGGATGCGTAAATGCATTTCCCCAACGTTAAAAAAAGGTATGTACCTACTATTAATTATTCTGTGGTGTAACTCGTCATATCATACTTGCTTCAAGTTTTATGGCTGTTTTATCTTAGATCACCGTACAAACTATACTTCCCTTCTTTTTTGACATAATGTCTCACCGCCTCGTCCCATTTGTAGCATATCAAAGTAAATCAATTTTAGACTGACTTTTTCTCCGTACGTGACTTTTTCTACGTAACACTCGTTTGGTGTACCAAGCAAAATTCTCATTGCACTTTTCGGATGCTATATTATTAATTATTATAGCGTTCAGTTTTTCACACAAATCAGATTTAGAGTAAGTTCATCAAAAGAAACTGGAAACAAAACCGGTCAGTCAAAAATTTGATTGCATAGAGTGAGAATATACTATGCTTATCAAAAATAATTCTTTATTATTTATTTAATAATTCTTCTCACTCTAATTCCAACCTTCGATTATGGTTTATTTTATTTATCGTATGTCATTTATTTCGAACCGTGAGATCTTCGAGAAGACAGTACGGTTGCTAGTTTTTGTTGCACTTTTAGAACCACCCAGGGGTCACGTGTAGGGTAGCGGTTTTTAGTTTCACTACGGACGTGGTGCAACTTCGACCCCCCTTTGTCAAGTGAGTGGGCAACTTGACTGTTAGAAGTTCTCAAGCGAAGGCACGTTAAGCCGTCGATCCCGGCTGCTGTCTATGTATTGAGCGGTAAGGAGGCGGAGACAGAGAATAGTATAGACCTACAATAGCGCGGGCAGGCTTTAAATAGCGTTAGCAGCGCACACACTCACCTATATATAACCTTAGAAGAACCAGTTTATCTAATGTCTGATGGTAACGCATTGAGCATGCGAATCTCGGGATCAAGTTCTGGTGACGAGAGGTGAGATGTATGGCGACGTTTGTGAATCGCATCACGTTAGACTGACGTCACATGTCACGCCGAGCAAACGCATTGATTCGGCAAACGATTGCTCAATAACGTACGCTGGACACTGATTGCATGAATTGGAATGAAACATACACCAAGCACGTGAGTTACACATGTATATTGATTTTTTATAACATTATGTGGGAGTCTTAATGTTTTCATAACTATTTGTTTCGTTGTTCAAAACGGTACCTAGTGTACGGTACGGCATAGTGTACGGTACCAAAATTGTTGATACGTACAGTACGGAACACTTATGAGATCACTTGGTCTGTTTTCTGATACAATTACGGTGGCAAACAAGCTCCAAGCCTGCCTGATGGTAAGCAGATACCGTAGCTTATGGACGGTTACGATTCCAGAAGAATAACAATCCGAACAGGAAACGGATCCCAAATCGTAGGCAGGATCACTTGCAACTATGCTAAAGTGGTCGTCAATGTCCCTTTTATTAAATACCAAAAACATTCTGTTCATATTAAGCCTTGGTATTTCTATTGTCTCGCAAGAGATGAAGTAGAGTATACTCGTCGTTGATAAAACTGTTTTTGGCTTGGGCGCGCTTAAATCCTACGCTCAGGAACTCATTACACCCTCGCTGCGCTCGGGAATCTGGAGTCCTTCGTTCCGTTCAGGATCCAGTATCGCGCCCGTGACATAAAACAGTGCTTTATCTCCTTGAATGAATGAATGTAATAATTTATTCGTGACATAATATATATGTCGCAGTCAAAAGTGTGAACTGGTCAAAAGGACTTTTAACCGACAAAAACAGGCAAAACTACTTTTGACCAAGCTGTCAAGGTTGACGTTTGTCACATCGGTACTGTCAAATTTCGGTTAGGTTAGGGTTCGCTTGTGTCCCTCAGAGCGGAATAGGCACCCCGCGATAGCGGGGTGCCGTCGACATGCTGGCGAGTCACAACTTTGTTTTTCGCTCACGACAAAACGGGATGCAACCCTCTCCGAGAATGGCTTTTTAGACAAATCTCATTTATTTCTGACTGTGTGCAGGTTTATTAAATTTCCTCTTGTCAGTACCTAGATGAGGTAAAATACCATCATATTAACTTAATCATGTCTTTCAATAATGCGTTGTTTTAGTAGGCTGATGAAAAAAAGGAAAATATAGACTCGACTTTGGATTTATTTTCTATCGAGAAAATTTTAAGCAATCATGTTTCGCTATTGTCAGTACCACAATCATATAGTCAAGAATCATATATCTAAAAATCAGCCCCTACTGTTTGCTAGTCTGGGCAGGACAGCGTTTCAAAGTCTCCAAATTTCTCAGTGTAGCGCCTTAACACTTACTATTTAAATTATATAAGGCGTCATATTTCTCGTTTTGATTGAATCCGGCTCAATCTAGACAGCTATGGCGCGTCATGGAATAAACATGAGGACGTTATTGCGTATACAGCTTCAATTTATTTAATAAAATGATACCTATTTGTACCATTTAAACATAGATTACACGTACTATCTGTGTATTTACTTTGAGTTCGTTGTTTGTTGTGATTTTTTTCTGTATTATTCAAATGTAGTTTATTTGAATGCTTATATCGTATACATATATTATAAAAGCCTAATATTCCATACAGTGTTCTTTTTGAGATACTTGAATTAAGATACCAATTGATGAATTTATTATAAATCCTTTTTTGACCGAATCGGCACAAATTAAAAAAAAAAAGCCAGAGCCAATAGAGAAAAGCCAGATTTTCTTACGGAATACAAAACAAAATTACCATTGTTTAATAATATAGAAAGAATAATTTTTGGTATAAAAAGCGAATGGTTATAAAAAAATCCAGAAAATCACTTTATCAGTTTAAATATTTGGTGTTCCTAAAATTATGGGCAAAGTAATTAATTTTATGTCACACCTGGCCATAAAGTGGCCATTATCGCACGCTGCGCGCGCGAAAAAACCCACTTCCTGGCCAGAGGGTGACATAAAATTTTGTACTTACCACGGGCGATAATAAAGAAAGCCTCAGATCGCATATTTATCGCCCTTGCCTTCGGCTCGGGCGTAAAATACCTGCGATCTGAGACATTCTTTGTTTTATCGCCCTTGGTAAGTAATGTACTATTACGAATAAAGACGTTAACATTAAGGATTGAAATGGGCTTTGTAACGGACCGAGATAAAATAAATTGGATTAAAGTGGTTGGTTTGTTTATTCAAAGACCGTGAATTTGAACGCAATATTTAATTCAGCGCCCCCGAAATGGCACTTTCATAAATATTGTATGTACCTATTCGTTCTGTTTAAATCAAGTTTTGTGGAACTCTTTAAAGCTTTATTCATAAAAATAAACCAAAAATAAGTTAGCACTTCTTGTAATCGTATACTTTTCATTTTCTTAGCAAATAGAGACAAAGATGTTGAAAATTCAGCACCATTATTTTTTTCAATTGCAGTCCAAATATTATTACTTAGAGATATGCGTAGTATTTACAATAATGTTTAGCACTTTCAATTCTCGTAATGATTATGAAACAAAAATGTACATTTTAGTAGGTACACAGGAGTGCAGAATGGTAAATAAATCCACCGTGCCGTGCCTATTGTCTTTAATAACTGCAGCGTACTATATTTTACCCGCGACATCTTCCACGTATACTTCCACTCCCTATTTCACCCCTTCGAAGAATGATTTTCAAACATCGAAATGTATAATATTATAATAGTACCTAGGA
Source organism: Cenopis cana (assembly GCA_951800055.1). NCBI lineage: Eukaryota > Metazoa > Arthropoda > Insecta > Lepidoptera > Tortricidae > Cenopis > Cenopis cana. Next base: position 13,958,153 of record OX637479.1, on the reverse strand, counting down.
AGCAGGATTTCACCGTACATACACAGTATCACAACAGTGGACCATGGTTATATAAATAAAAGATACCTTTAGAGATTCGCACAATACGTGCGTGACTATGGGTAAGCCATACAAGGCTTACACGGAGCGAACAATCTCTAATTATGTGCTAAGTACCTATTGTATTTGGAGGGGTCATGCAATTAGGATCTTATTATGGTCATGTGTAGGTACGGGTTACTTTTAGGGGTTATTCCTCTGTTATCACAATTGTTATTGGCAATGGACAAACATAGTTTTCGCTCATTCCAAGCATATCTCGGTCCAGGTACTTTATGGAATAAAGTATTAAGCCCATATAATATACAACTTACTGTGTACTTGATTAAGTCCCTTTCGACAAAAATTAAAGGGATTTCTACCATGCATGCTCTATGTATCACAGTCCTCTACACTGGCGGTCAAAAATTTCGGGTCACCCTAGTTTAAAGAGCCTCAATAGGTTTTGTGAAATATTCTATACTCGTTTATTTACATTATATACTATTCTTCGTATTGCCCAACTGTATTAGGAATTTCCGGGATCCTATCATTAAAATATCAATCTCCACAATCGACGATTTTCGCGATATCTCGCACCGCTAACGTTGTTTTTTTCATGGATTTTTACGAGTCCGATTTAAACCTGGAAACGTTACTTTTGCAGTATAGATGTCAAATTAAATAAAGATAAACACATGATTAAAAAAACTTACAACCTCGCAGTGTTTAAGGAAATATGATGGTTTTTTACCGACCCGAGAAGTATGAAGTTCTTATTATTATTGAAAATTTCATATCCAAGTAATTTACCTGAAAATTCAGCAGTAATCCCAAACTCCCAACTCATTCAATTCAACTCAAACAAATAAAACTCGTTTTCAATTCGTCAGATTCAATAAAACTTTGTTCGAAGAAAAGCTTAGAATCGAAGATCAATGCTAAAACTGTAAGTGAACAAATAGTATTTTCATCATTTAAAAACAATTGACAAGTACTAAAGCATGACTTACTAGTAAATAATTATTTGCTTTGTCTTATATGAAAAAACTTACGAAATCATACATGTATTCGAATGTGACCTTCTGCTAAAAACGTAGCTATAATCGCTATGAGTTGGTCTCGACTTGAAAAGGTCAACGGTCATTTAGTTCAGTTATTGTTGAAGAGCTATCCATTGTACATTACGTTACGACTAAATAACGCTGCAAACTATAGTTACGAACTTACAAAGTTGTTATTTATAGATAAAAACTTACAGCCAGTTGCCTCGCTGCCAGATGGGTAATAACTCTTAAAATTATAAACACTTAAACTTAGTTGCAAACGAGGAAAATGTGAACCCATAGATTGGGTAAATTCTTGAGGGGAAGTCGTTTGTGGACTAGAGGAACTTGTGCGAAATCGTGAGCCGGGAGGAGGAGGCAGCTACCAGATGGTAAAGGATCGATACGATACCTTGCAATGAATAATTAAAATGAATGTGCCGGTTTTTTTAACTTAACCTCCAAATAAACTGTTTGGTATCTGTTCATTATGGACGTCAGTGGTACGTAAGTGAACGTGTCGTGTTTTATTAGAGAAACGTTATGTTTGACGTTGAATAGCGAAAGTAAGGGAGTTGTGGCTTTCTATTTTTTTAAATAAAGGTCACCAAATAAATTGTGAACAGTCTAACATTATTATACACATATAGGATATATTAAGTCGTCATCCACAAAGGCGCGCCCCTCCACTCCACAGCCCAATTCTTACAATTGCGCATTCTACTATAATATATGAATATACCTCAAGATCTAACCAGGTACAAATTTTGTTACTAACCAACTACCAGTACACCGCAGTTATTGATTGCTTACACCTAGAGACCTCAAAGGAAACATCTGCTCGTGACGGGTATAGTACGTATCCGCGCTTCGCAAGCTTACGGCGGAAGCAGACTGCGTCAGCTGTGACGTGTAACTATGACTGAGCAAGATAAAATCACTTGACGCCTAATACTATCTTCGTATCTTATGCTAATGTTTGTACAGAAAATGCCGGCTAGATCGCGCTGAGTATACAAATCGCTAGTCTTTATCACACTGACCAGATTTACAAGAAAATTGTTAGACGTCGTTTTGAGTGAAAACCCTTCCTAAGAAGACCCTGACTTGGCAGATACACGGGAAGCGGAATAAGGGTCGCCCCAGAACAACTTGACTGCGTTCCGTGGATCAAGAGTTGGGCTCTCTGGGGATGAAATGAGAAGAAGTACCCCAAATTGCCGAAGACCGAAGGAAATGGAGAGATTTGATTCGAGCCCTACATCCCAGCAGAGGGTAACGGATTAAAGAAGAAGAATATTAAGAGAAAATTCCATAAAACAACTAAAACTCTTTAATACTTGTTCTCATATTCCTCATGAAATTAGAAAAACTTTTGCAATGTCGCGGTTGGTCGCCTGTTGACACGCTCAGACGTTTACAGTGATATGCCTGGAGGCGCTGAATATGTAGGTACCCTTCCGTGGTTCCGCACTGTGGAACGAAAAACCCCTCTCCATAGAAATAGGAATTTATTTTTTTAAGTGTATGTTTTTTTGATTGAAATTCAATCCTCTAGTTATCTTTAGGTCAAAAAATGAATATGGGCAAGTTTGGCTGAAAAACCGATGAGTTATAATTTTTTGACGAAAATTTTGTATGGAGAGTATGCAAAAAAAAACGTAATATCTCAAAAAGTGCAAGGAAAACCGTAATATCCTCCCGCATGAATTTAGTACTAATTATTTGTGATTTTTTGGCATACTTGTTATTTCCCGGACAGGTGCACTTTTTTTTTAAAAAATCAAAAACTAAAATATTAACATTTGTATGTATTAAGCTTGGTAATAAGACGAAAAATTAACAAAAAATATTTATAATAAGGTACACAAATAAAAATAATACCAAAAATAAAGTAAAAGGAACAAAAACTAAATGCTAGAAATTACCTAATATACAAATAAACACTAATTATCAATAAACTAATCAATTTCTTCGGTTTCTGCGTCACTTATTTCATCATCCACTTCGGAATCGGAGTCTATCTCGGAAGCGTACATCATTTCCGATTGATTTTCTGATTCTGAATCGTCTAGAAGGTTCAGGGTTTCAGTGAATAAGGTTTGTCCCTTCCTCTTGTGTAGTGTTGGCCTCATTGCAGTTAGTTTAGGATCTGAGGATAGCAGTAACATATTTAAAATGTCACGATTCGAATCCTGCCTACTCTTTTTTTGAGAATTGTGTTCCCGGAACCGTCTGAAATCTTTATTTCGGGCCTCAGATGCTTCTTCTGAAAGGCAACCGATCGGCAAAACTGCGTTGTGGGCAATAATGTCCGCTCCATGGACCAGTAATTTATGTACAGTTGCGGACATATGGTACCAGTTATAGAGTTCTACATATTTTTTTACCGTTTGGTGGGCATATTCTCTATATTTTTCCACATTTATAACTTCTCCCGAGGTAATTGCTTGCACGATTACTGCAAATCTTCTGATCAGTTCTTCATCTAGCCCTGTAATGCGTGCTGTTTTACCAGGGTTCTGGAAAAACTTTCTCGCCGTGTTTCCATCATTAGTGGTCCCAGAACCTAATTTGTTCCCTCAATGTAGATGCTGCTTCTGGATTCTTGAGCACGAATTCAATAACTGCCGCAAAATCATCCCGGCCATCCTGTTTCAGACGTTCTGCAGCAGCATATGCCAGTTCATCAGCATCTTCGGCAAGTAATTCACTTAATCTTTTCTTCTTCTGCTTGGTTCCCAGATCTTCAAATGGCTTACGTTTTATTGTAGTCATTGTTCCGACCGATGACGTCGACGGTTCTTGATCGATTATATCAAATTGTTCTTCCGTGGGTGAATCAACTCGCAAAACTACGAAGCTTGGCCAATCTACATTTTGCATTAGCCAATCTTCATAAGTGTTTCTAAATTTCTTCGTATCTCTTCGGCATTTCTTCCATCTTTCCGAAGCAGCTCTTGAAAATCTTCGGCAAAATTCTTTGAGGGTATCGTACTCTTCTTCAGTTAGTTGTCCATCTATCCTGGAAACCACTGCTGTGAGCAAGGCTTCGTGGTCAAAAGGAGCCTCCTGGTTTTTCAAAATAACGTACAGGTCTAAGTTCGTCGCTAAACTCTCCATTACATATGCAGTTATGGTGTTAGCAGCTAAAACGTTCAAAACGTAATAAATAATGCAATGAAAGTGCAGTCTATTTATGGAATATTGCTGGTAATTACCCTTAAAAATACAATACTATCCTAATTGATATCCATTACGAGCACATTAGAGAAATAAGAAATATTACTTTTAGTACTCATTAGATAATTAGGACATTTATCTTATGATTACGAGCATTCTTCCCGATGTCAGTGACGCAGAAACCGAAGACATTAATTAGTTTATTGATAATTAGTGTTTATTTGTATATTAGGTAATTTCTAGCATTTAGTTTTTGTTCCTTTTACTTTATTTTTGGTATTATTTTTATTTGTGTACCTTATTATAAATATTTTTTGTTCATTTTTCGTCTTATTACCAAGCTTAATACATACAAATGTTAATATTTTAGTTTTTGATTTTTTTTTTAAAAAGTGCACCTGTCCGGGAAATAACAAGTATGCCAAAAAATCACAAATAATTAGTACTAAATTCATGCGGGAGGATATTACGGTTTTCCTTGCACTTTTTGAGATATTACGTTTTTTTGCATACTCTCCATACAAAATTTTCGTCAAAAAATTATAACTCATCGGTTTTTCAGCCAAACTTGCCCATATTCATTTTTTGACCTAAAGATAACTAGAGGATTGAATTTCAATCAAAAAAACATACACTTAAAAAAAAAAAATCCTATTTCTATGGAGAGGGGTTTTTCGTTCCACAGTGTTCCGTAAAATAAGGAATTGGGCAACATAGATTTCAAAAAGTACGAATCCATATTAGATATTAATTCCTCTCTCTATATCGGTAAAACTCGAAACCTTTCAAGATTTACCAAACAACTGGTACCTACCTATTGCATTTTCAATTATGTCATAGAACGTATGCGAATTTACAACCTAACCCCGAGGTGTTGGAATCATTTGCATCTCGGCATGGCGTTACACGATTGAGCTCCCTTCAAGCGGAACAATCGTAGACATATTAATATCTAACTGTATATTCGGAGCGACATCTTCTCATTTTGCTCCTAATTGACTATGCCGCTCCCTCAGAATACAAGATAAGCTCATCACCTATTCTATTATTATTTAACCGTATATGTTCTTCCATGAAATTCTTCAATTGTAAAAGTAACCTAATTACATGCGTAATAGACCCCATATTTAAATGGATTATTCTAAAGCTTTGTTCGATGGAGAGAGCAGTTATGTTGGCATTTCTCTGAAACACGGGTATGGATGAGTTATAATAATTATATGGCTCTGGTCGGGTACTATTTGTACGAAATTGATACACCACATTTAATTACACTTATGGATCACGGCGCCAAAATAGCTATTTTAGTTACTTATGTACGATTGATATTTGTTTGTGATAGCTAGTAACAACTTACAAATATAGAAACTTAAAAACAATGTCTTATATAAACAGATACAAATGTATACCATTATTGTATGGAATCACCCATGATTCGCAAATATGGGACGAGATACAATTTGCGAAACAAATGTCTGAGTCCGAAGTTATCTCTTTATAGGTACATTTGTCTACAGTGGGCTCGAGTGTTGTGCGAAAAGTTTACAAGTTTTGTATCTTTTATATAGGTACGGCTGAGCACAAAGATGCGATACGAGCTCGAGAAGACTTGATGTAATCGACGGTTTAAATGTATCATTATTCTGTATTAAACTCATCGCTCCACTAATGCACTAGGTGGCCTGTTTTAAAGGGAAATCTTTCTTTACCTAGATGACGTCACGTTCACTTTAAAAAAGGTCAAAATATTCTGGTGAGAGTTTTAGCAGTAATTCATACAAATGTTTAATTATATCCTCAGTCTTTACTGGCTAGAGAATGGAAATGGCTAAGGCTGGATTCACTGTGCCACAGTCAAGTTTAGTGTAGTTCTCGATCGCGGCTAATGCGAACTAAGCCCAGTCAAGGGGCTAAATGATGCCTAACAAGTTCTTTAGCGCCTCTGTTCAATAGTAACGGAGTAATTCCCGTTTTATTTTGGTTCAGTCACCTAAAATTGCCCTCATCAGGAGAACATTTTAAAAGCAGAAACTGCAATGTAGGTACCTAGTCTGTTGATTTGAGACCCATTTATTAATTAATGGAATTACGTAAAATTAATTATGAAATAAGTGTAACCATTTATAACTAATTAAGTTTCAGTATAAAGAACACTGCTATCTGAAAATGAACATACCAAGGGCTTCAAACGGACGAAGCAAAACTATTCCGCAACATTTTAATATCTCGCTACAACGCAAGAACAAACTAAGTTATTAAGCAATTAGTACTACCCATGAAACCGCGGTCTTAAACTAAGTTGAGCATAGGGCAGCGTGACTGCTTCCCATCGCATGTAGGTATTGTAGGGTAGGGTATGGTATGGTGCGAGTAGGTAGCTACCCCAGTGCGCGGCGCCGGCCGTATCGACCGTCGCCTGTTGAATGCCGCCCTTCCCCGCCCGCCCCCACCCACCCTAAGACAAGATAAGCGTGCACTGCCCACTTTGTTGACTTTCGCTGAAATCTTGCGATGTCGGATCAATCCGCCTGAAGATGAATGGTTAAGCGGACAGATGGCGATAGAGCAGTTTTTTATAACGCTTTATTCTGTGCGCTTACTTCGTAGGTACATTATGTAGATGCCGACAAACCGGTAATAAAACTGTCCTCCTAGTGTCCTCTAAGTATGTACTTATAGTTTCTGCTAATTCTAATAAATAATTATTCAAACGATGAGTAAAAATTGTTTTCCTAATAGATAACCTAACTTTTCATGCCCCTCTTTAGCTGTATGGGAGCCCCCCTTAAAAACATTTTAAATAAGCCTTAACTATTTGTATGCCTTTGGGCCAACAAGAGGCTTATACTCGTACTGTGAATATTTGAAGACTGTAGCTGTAGCTCTAACCGTTTGGCTGTAAAACCTGTGTGACAGTCGACGGACGGATGGACGGACGGACGGACGCGTGAGTGACAGCAATTAGGTTCCGTTTGGACCCTTCGGGTACGGAACCCTAAAAAAGGGCTACTTAGATAGTTTAAATTAATTAATATAAGTGATTATCACTGTCAGCCCAGCAAAAATGGTACTTGTGTATTGGCCAGCACTGAAAACCCGATGGGACCGTCAACCGATATGGCATTAAAATGGCGCATTTGGTGGCATTGAAGAAACGATATTCTATTCTTTTTTATTCATTGCGAAATAAAAATTCATAATGTAGACGAGTGATTGATTATGTCGGATTAATCTTATCAAACGTTCAGATACCTATCAGATGAATGAATTTATATTCTTTTTTCAAAATAACCGTAACTATTTGTGGTTTAGAATCACTTGTTCCTGCAAATTTTAGTTTGAAAAAGGGCCATACACATTTTTTTGGCACCTATAAATTTTTCCCTAATTATTCGCTAGCTCTAGACTTAGCGTTTCTAAAACAACCAACTGGAGTTACTAGTGCTACTACTCCTCTTAAGTCGGATGTCCCACTGATGCGGTTTCCGCATAACGGTGCGATTTGCAAGCTAGACAGCGCTATGCAAGTCACGCTCGCACTGCGGAAACCATCCTAAAACCGCATCTGAAAGATAATCTGCCAGCACCGCGTAGGCAGTGTACGGACGCCGCTACCCCATACCGACCACTTTTCACGTGCTTAAAATAGGAACGCGCAATGTCGATATTTCGAACATTAGCTCGCACAGGACACTAAGCATTACGGCCGCGTGACGACCCCGAATTCCCTTTGTTCATTCGCTGGGGATTTTATTTAACGGCCTTTCTCAAGTTAAGCATTCTCAGCCTAATAAGGATGTCGACTCAAAAAAAAAAATTACTACAATAGAAAGAAGACATAAAACTATGCCAAATAGTGAAAATCCTATTCAAATATCTCAAAAAATAACGAAGCTACTACGTTTAAAATGTTCTTAGTTAGAGAGAGAAAGTGCTACCCAACCGTGACGTCACTGTTAAGTAGCGCCATAGTAAATGACGATCGTTCAATACAAAGGTGCGTTTTGCGGAAAAGGGACAGAACATACCCACTCTTAAAACTTTGAAGACTTATAATTACGCAATTATTTATTTTTTTGAATTACTTTTTACGCCATTTGATTGAGGATTTGAGCCTTTATGTAGAAAATTTGGATTTATTGATTTTCAAGTATAGTGTCGTCATCCCTATTGCCAAGAATAATTTTATCCCTGGTTACTTTTGTATAAATATCCCCGAAAAAGGAATCAATATTGGTCAATGATCATTTCAATCGCTTTGGCAATGTAAAAGCAGAAGCACTCTTAGACTTATTAAGATCTTAAATATTCGACGGTTCTGGCATTTAAAAAGCACAACTTTGTTTAGTCAAGTCGGTTTACGTACAATAATCATTTATTTCGCGCCCTTATACGTATATACCCTATAGTTGAGTGTTAAGTAGTAGTTAGTACCTAAAAACATATATTTAGTGATTACACAAATATAAGAAAATAAGCTGCAACGCGATGGCAATTAGAAAAGTACTGGCAATTAGCGTCGTGGCACTTAGAAAAGTCTTGGCAATTAGCGTTGTGGCACTTACGAAAAAAGGCAATATCTTCAAAAAATCCGACTTAATTCAGAGATTGCTTATATGTACCCATCACAACCCATATAGCCCAGAATCGTGCTTTCGTGTTAGTAAGCAGCAAGACGCTGACATAACAGATGAATTATTAAGCAAGATGACATGAATTAGACATTTTAAAAACCAAAGTGGTGGCAATTACATAGTTACATGCATTACTGCTATATTATATTCAGTGACACTGCCATTAACATGTAAAATTATGTTTTTATCAATAAATAATTATATTGTACTAGCTTTTTCCCGCGGCTTCGCCCGCGTACTAAATGTAATTTTTACGAGGACGACGACATGGTGTTGCTGAGTCCGTCGATCAGCGCCCTCAGGACACTAGTTGGTGTATGTGAGCGATATGCGGAGGCCCATGGCCTCAGGTATAACGTCTCTAAGAGCGAGCTGCTATTCTTTAAGGGGAAAGGGGTTAAGCTAGAGGACTTAATACCACCGACCAGACTCAATGGCACTCCTCTCAAATTGGTCAGAGAGTTTAAATACCTGGGGCATTGGGTCACTGCATCGCTCAGTGACGACATGGACTTGGAACGGGAGCGTAGGGCGCTGGCAGTAAGGAGTAATATGTTGATTCGTAGGTTTTCAAGGTGTACTTACTCTGTAAAAATTACCCTTTTTAAGGCGTTCTGCCAGTCATTTTACACCTGCAGCCTATGGATCAACTTTACTCAAAAAACTTACAGCGCTCTACGCGTCCAATATAATAATGCTTTTACGAGTAGCGAGTACTAGCTACTGTAGTGCGTCAGGCATGTTTGCGGAGGCGCGCACAGATGGCTTTAGCGCCATCATGCGCAAGCGCGTTGCATCCCTGGTGCGGCGTGTGCGCGGCAGTAACAACAGCCTCCTAGCCACAGTCGCGGACAGAGTGGATGCGGCCTTCCTGCAAGCTTGGAATGGCTTACATTAAATTTGTCACATAGGATAAGTTACATGTAATACTAACATAGTTTTTAAGTTTCATTGTTACTAATAAGATATGGACATTTCCGAAATAAATTATTATTGATTGATTGATTGATTGATTTAACCGTCTACAAAAAAAAGAAAAGGATGATCTCAGTTCGATTTCATCCGACCTGAGGTATGTAGGTACCTATGTATGTAATGTTAAATACGGTTATGCAATTGTAATATGTGAATTTTATTTATAATGAATTAAGGAATATTAATGATTTCAATTTAGTATAAGTTTGACTTGTAATGTGTTATTATCAATAAATTATGTCTATGTCTATGTCTATGTCTATGTCTATGTTTGTCCGCGATAATCTCGCGTTTGGCTGAACCGATTTAGATGCGGGTCGGAAAAGTATTTGTTTTAATCTGGAGGTTTCGGTATCCGACGTTTTGGTGAAGGCCGTTCCCTTATTTTTTTAAAGAAACGATTGCAATAATTGAAACAATACCCATGTTGATTTTCAGACTTGTGACATGTTTCCCCCCTTTTATGGGCTGAATCCTCAAAAAGCCTGAAACACTTGTTTACTCATTTATTATTAGGAGTGCTCCTGTGAAGTTTCGAATAAAATAGTCTAATTAATCTTGTTTCGCCATACAAACTTTGGACCCCCATTTCATCCCCTTAGGAGATGAATTTTGAAAAATCCTTCCTTAGTGCACCCCTAGACCTTATAAGGAACCTACGTGCCAAATTTGGAATCTCTAGAATCAGCTGTTTGGGCTGTGCGACGTGCGTTGATATGTCAGTCAGTCAGTCAGTCAGTTTATTCTTTTATATTTAAGATTGTACTCGTACTGCGGACGCCGCGTCGAGCGCTTCGACACAACTGCTGGCTCGTGGCTCGGGCGGTAGTGATCTGCCGAATATACATTATGGATGTGCGCTCACGATTGTAGACGGTATAGGCAATTTTACATTCACGGTGGACAAATATTTTATTAATTGTTTTCTTAAACAAAGTATCTCATTATCTATTGTGGCTAATGTTCTCTATTTAAAAAGTGATCTAACAGTACGGAACTCCCTGCCGTCTAGAAGTATGGGACTAATTTGTAAACTGAGGGAGCGCTGGGACGCGTTGTGGCAATTATGAGAACAGGATTTTAAAAAATATACCAGATAAACAACTAATCACAGGGCTCTTTTTTTAAGTGTATCAAATAGAAATAGACGTAAATTATTTCGTAAAAAAATCAACGACTTATTATTATTTCGTTTACGTTCGTATAACAGCCCGGACACGCAAAAAGGTCTTTGAGAATGGCCGTTAATGCCCTACAAGTGCTCTTTCATTCAAATACGAGGTAACGATTCGGCTTTTCCGTTGTACGTATTATTGATCAAGCTGTTTTGTTTGATGGGTAACCAAATATTTTGATGATATAAGTTATTATAATATAAATTGTTTCTTATTGTATCCCTTTCACTTGAGTTGTTTTACACATGCTAGCACAATATACACGATATATACTAAAAAGCCAAACATTTGTAGAGTCAAACAAAGAGCCCATAAGCAAATCATATGATGATTTATTTAAATAAAACAAAGAAGGCTTTTGTGGCGTGACTACAGAAAAGGATATTGCCGAGGAAAGAATTAAATACCAAAGGTAAAATAATATACTCGTACCTACGTGAAGGTACGTCATAGCTCTCATACCTTCGAATTAAACTTTATTTCTTTGAACCTTAGTTTTGTTAAACTTCATTAATGTACTTGAATTTAACCGCTTAGTAAAATAAAGTTCATTAATGTATCCCCATGTATTTTATTGAAATCTTAAAAAAATTAACAGCATCCGTTAAACGAATATATACAATACAATACAAATACTCTTTATTGCACACCTCAAAAAGAACACAGTACAGGACATTAGGCTTAAAGTAATATATTAGTAATATATATATATATATATATATATATATATATATATATATTTTTGTTATTAGTAATATATTTTCTTTACCTAGATTTATAAATCGACCATTCGTCTTTAAATTTCATAGCATTAAAATTTAACAGTTAATTACGAATACCAGTTACGCTCACTCGAACAAAAGCGTTAAACTTAATGTCCCCTGAATAACGCCCATCTCGTCCAATCCAGTGATTAGTAGGTAAAGTTAAGGTAAAAGCCTCAGAGCAAGAAAAGACGGCATTACGAACAATCGAATGAAGTCGGGTATTACAACCATGCCCAATAACTACGCCTACTGGCATACGCCCATAGTGGGGCTGATTGCGCGAACAAATTGCCGTAAAAATAAAAAATGTGGTGCTTTGCTCCGAGCCATCGTATCAGAACGAGCTTGCTTTTATAAAAATAAAATTATAATGCCAAAGCTAGCTTTTGACCTCCACAACCATTTTATTTTAGCACGCCATTTTAAACTGTATCTGCATTCATATCCGTTTTCACGAATCACAAATGTCTACAATTATAAATACTAGTGGCTCTGTGAGCTGTCTGTATAACCTGTAAGCCTCAAGTGTTTTTTAAGCCGAAGATTTCTATATAAAATATCAAACCTACTCATTAATTTTCACGAGAATCTGTAGTGAAATGCGACCTGAAGAGGAAAACAAACCAAAATCCGCAGAGGAAACATACGAAATCAATGAAAAAAAATTGAAGCAGAGACCTTCGTTTCACTCGGTCAAAAAGGGAACCGAAAGAACACTTTCAATACTCAATACGATGCATTTGCCTTTTGTAAAGCATCCGAGCTGCATCTACGAGGGAGTAGGTATTACAAAGGATTTATATTCAATCCGTTTCACTGTCGGCCCCTGGAACGCGAGATCGCAATGTACGGTACTACGATATCGTGCATATCGTGCATTGTCAATATTAGTTTAATTTTCGATTCTAAGTAAACAACGACTCAAAACTCTGTCGTTGTTATTTGTAGGTTAATATTTATTATGTAGGTAATAAAAATGAGTGGTGAGGAAGGTAGGGTACACACACATTCAGGGTCATTTCGTAGCACTACGCTCATAGACATCCAAAAATCCGTAACTTCCCCTTTGATGCCTCTCTTTTCCTACAAGTCCTACAACCCTCGGACACTCCGGTTGTGGAATGACCACAGGACCACTTACAAAATGTGTACAGTCAACCAATTTGATTTATGACTCACTTCGTACCTTAATGTCACCTGCTTGTCATAGTGACATTAATATGAGAAATCTGCAGGCTTTCATATAGATTTTCATGAGACAAGGTTCAAAGTTCAAAGTCCAGAAATCAAATTGGTTGACCGTACAACCATTTATCGAGCATCCCTAAAATTCAATCACGCAGCTATATCCAAAACATTATAGTGACAAGCAACCCACTTGTAACCACTCGGTAGAAAAGCCGCCGAATATAAAAGTAGTGATCTGAAAGATTAATGGTCCCGCTACACGCCGTCAGCAATATCTTGCAGCCTTCCAACATAATAAGTCACCGTCAACCCTCATTGTGTAACTCTAATCACTATTCCGTAAACGGTAATCCTTTTCTGAACATGGCATGACACTATGAGTTAGTGACTCTCACTACGAGTAAGTCATTCTCTAAAAGACTTTACGGTAGCTGAGAGTAAGAAGGTTACTTAGGTGACTTACTTGTGGAGTCTATATGTATGTATCATCATCAATATTAGCCTATTATACACGTCCCACAGCTGCTGCACAGACCTCTGTATACCCCACTCTGACCTATATTACAGGTATCGGAAACAGATACCTCTGTAGTACCTGTGTGTGCGTGTGTGCGTGTGCGTGTGCGTGTGCGTGTGCGTGTGTGTGTGTGTGTGTTTGTGTGTGGTAATTATGTTAATTAAATAAGTAACAACACTATAACGTGTTGAATATACTCTGTGGAAGAGCGTTTCTACTAGTAGTCAATGTCCCGACATTGACTATCACCATTTGTAACCAACATTATGGGCGCTTTTACACTTCTATATCTATCTATATAAGCCCCTTATCCTGAACCCTTTATTATTATTATTATGCTTTTTTTTTACATTTTTTATATATATATTATCATTATTTTCTTTTTTCTTTCTGTATGTATGCTTTTTTTTACAAAATTATATCTTTACATATATATCATCTTTTTTTTTATAATTGACCGAGTAAAACGAGGTCTCTGTTTTAGCTTCGACAAAAATGCTTTCGTATGTCCGGCCGGATTTTTGTATGTCCTCCTCTACAGGTCGCATTTATCAACCGATTTTCGTGAAATTTTGTGAGCAGGTTCGGTAACTATATAGAATTTTTTTGTCGAGTCACTTTTTGGAAATTCAAAAAAACACACATTGTATCAATGATTTTGTGTTTTTCTGCGGCCGTTTTTTCCTCTACAGGTCGCATTTCTCAACCGATTCTCGTGAAATTTTGTGAGCAGGTTCCATGACTACATATAATTTATTTGTAGAGTAAATTTTTGTAAATTTTTAAAAATTTTTTTTTACGTCGTTGGCTGATCTCCTCTACAGTTCGCATTTATCAACCGATTTTCGTGAAATTTTGCGAGCAGGTTTGGTAACTATATAGATTTTTTTTGTCGAGTCACTTTTTTGAAATTCGAAAAAACAAACTTTGTATCAATGATTTCGTATTTTTCTGCGGCCGTTTTTTCCTCTATAGGTCGCATTTCTCAACCGATTCTCGTGAAGTTTTGTGAGCAGGTTTTATGATTACATAGAATTTTTTGCGCAAGTAAATTTTTGTAAATTTTTTTTTTTTTTTATTCATTGGTTTGTTCTCCTCTACAGGTCGCATTTATCAACCGATTTTCGTGAAATCTTGTGAACAGGTGCGGTAATTCTATAGAATTTTTTTATCGAGTCACTTTTTCAAAATTTTAAAAAACAATTTTTTTATCAATTATTTTGTGTTTCTGCGGCCGAATTTCGATATGTTCACCTCTAAGGGTCGCATTTCACAACAGATTCTCGTGAAGTATTGTGAGCACGTTCTTTGATTACATCGAATATTTTTGTCGAGTAATCTAAAAAAAAATCTATGGTTTGTCCTCCTCTACAGCAGCGGTCGGCAACAGGCGGCCCGCGAGCCCCTTCCGTGCGGCCCGCAAGCCTCACTGGCTTTATTGTTTGTAAAGGTAAAATTTGAAATTCTTAACATACGTGAAAGTGTCTATCGCCAACCACGAATATTTTCACAGTTGGTCAGGACGAGATATGTGTTTGTAAGTATATTTTTACAGTTAAATCTATCTAAACTTTTTTTCAAAAATTTCGCGCTCGCCGCGTTTGCGTTAGACAGTATGAAGTATTTTCCACACCTGCATCATAATGTTCGAAAAATTTCGCGCTCGCTGCGCTCGCGATTGCGTTTCTGTCTACATGACTTGATGCGTATGAAGTATTTTCCAGACCTGCATAATAATGTTCGCAAAATTTCGCGCTCGCTACGCTCGCGTTTTCAACGAGATTTGTTATGACTTGATGCGTATGAAGTATTTGCCGCGTTTGAATCAGTGTTCGAAAAATTTCGCGCTCCCGTTTACATCTACATAACTTGATGTGTATGAAGTAGTTTCCGCATCATAATGTTCGAAAAATTTCGCGCTCGCTGCGCTCGCGTTTGCGTCTACATGACTTGATGCGTATGAAGTATTTTCCAGACCTGCATAATAATGTTCGCAAAATTTCGCGCTCGCTACGCTCGCGTTTTCAACAAGATTTGTTATGACTTGATGCGTATGAAGTATTTGCCGCGTTTGAATCAGTGTTCAAAAAATTTCGCGCTCGCGTTTACATCTACATACCTTGATGCGTATGAAGTAGTTTCCGCACCTGCATCATAATGTTCGAAAAATTTCGCGCTCGCTACGCTCGCATTTTCATCTAGATGTGTTATGACTTGATGCGTATGAAGTATTTGCCGCATTTGCATCAGTGTTCGAAAAATTTCGCGCTCGCGTTTTCATCTAGGTGTGTTATGACTTTATGACCCGTCCTCCCCTTAAAGTTTCTATATCTGCTATTCTATATCGCGATATATAATCGCGAAATTACGATGCGGTTGAAATGCGAATTATCTGGGTTTGGTAAAGAAACTAGCTGGTTTATCTGTGAAAAGTCGGTTTTTTCGTCTTTCTCGTTTTTCACGTAAAAAGGGGTGCGAATTTTTACTACGTTACTGTCGCGTACGACGTACCAATTTGTTTCGAGTTGATATCAACAGACAGTGATCATTATTATCATCTGCGGCCCGCGAAGATTTTTTTAGCTACTATGTGGCCCGTGGGTGCAAAAAGGTTGCCGACCCCTGCTCTACAGGTTCGATATCTAACATAGTTTTGGAAATAAAAAAACACTCACGAGGTCTACAGCTCACAGAGCCACTAGTATATCCCTGAGTTCAGTGTGCCTCCTGGCAAAGGCCTCCTCTAACGTCTTCCATTGTTGTCTATCATTCGCAACTCTTCTCCAGTTTGGACCAGCGGTCAGTTTGAGTTCATCTTCCCATCTTTTGTATTGTCTTCCCCTGTTCCTTTTGCCGTCTCTAGGATACCAGTGTGTCACAAACTTGCTCCATTTTTCTTCTCTGCTCCTTAACATGTGTCCAGTCTATCTCCATTTCAGTTGATCTATTTTCAAAAGTACATCTGTTATGCCAGTTTTTGATCTAATCATCTTTTACACTTACCTTGTACTATTACTTATTTTGTGACTTTACCGTGGACGTCCACGGCACGTTAAAATTTTATGGTTTCATTCATAATTAGTCTAAAGTCTATATTAGCTATGGTCTATTTATAAATGAAACTATAGAGTTTTACCGGGGCCGTCGACGATACTCGTAAAGTATAAAAGCGTCCAATATCTGATACCCGCTTTCTTCTCTTGTCAAATATTTATGTGCGCTTTGTTGTGACCGTCACACAATAGTAGCCAGTAGTCATTCGTGTAGCATTATAAGAAGCTGTTCACTAAGTTTGTGAAAAGGACTATACATATACCTACAATAAGTAGGCGCATTGAAAAAACCTCAGCAATTTCAGCCAACGCCTTCACAGGAGTAAACATAGCAGAATTGTATACTAGTTATCTAAGAGACGGTCTTCCACTGAATTTTTGTCAGTACCTACGGGGACTTCCTGATTTGTCGGTGCAGAGGCGGTACGATACGAGAAAAGTGTCAAATGTCAGTGTCAGCTGTCAGTCGACTCAGTACCATATTTTAACTACGCCACTACATTTAAATGAGTGCTTCCTGACTGGCGCGGGATGCGCGGTAGCGGGACGATGCGACGGCGGTACTGCTCGGCTTCTGCGCATGATATTACTACTGCGCAAACGTAATACTGACAGTATTATATCAAGTGAGAATCTTTGCGACGTCATACGTCAAAGAAGAAAATGTCACATATCGATCCCGCCCCGCCAAGTCAGGAAGTCGCCTACATGAGTCAACATCAAAAGTAACTAACTACGAATATGAAAATGTCAAAAGTGTTATTGTAAGGGAATAAGAGCTTTGTACCTACGGCCTTTCACCGAAGCAACAAGCGAATCACGACTGATAAAATACTGAATAATGGAAATATAGTCGAAGCATTATGAATATATGACTAGTAATAGTAATGGCTTTGTTCAAAACCGTCTGGCAACCTATTTATAGTTACAATGACGTTGATTATCAATTTGGTATTTAAGTTTGTAAGAACAAGACAAAACCTAATATAAATAGGACAAAATGGTAAATTAAAAAAGCTACAGGAACATTTTTGATTTGTCTCTTCTTTTTAGAAGGTTCTAAGAAGGTTTATCTATTTACTAAGACAGCTTGTGAGATTCCACAACTTGTAACGTACCTAGTAGTTACATAACAATTGGCAACATTAAATTCTATTACTTAATTAATGGTAGAACTCCCTCGCGGACTTATGGTCGCTAATGGTAGGTACGGTCCGTCCCTTATTGCCAGTTTGAACAATTAATCTACCTCTACGTTTGTGGTCAGTACATATGAACTGCGCCTGCGAAGGAAAGCAAGCTATTGTCACTGTTTACCACAGTGATTATCTGAAATATATAGGTGCGCCAACAGACAGAGTGCATATATTGACAACATATTTTTATTATTTCTCTGTCAATTTGCCCTAGATGTATACGTACGATACGAACACAACATCGATGAAAACATGGGAGTGTATTTAAATTACATGTAACATATCTGTATAACTGGGGGCTTCTTAAGGGTTAAAATTCTTGAAGATCTCAATTAACAAAATAATGTAAAAATAATAATTTAGTTTTTAGTTTTAAATGAGAGCGGAGTGACCGCGCACATAATCTCAACCATAGAGATATAGCAACCTAAATAGATTTAGTTTATGTAAAGTTATTATTTATGAAATAAACTGATTTAAAAAATTAAATTAATTAAGCGTTAACATAAAAAATACTAAAGAGCCGGGTTAGTCGTCTCCTAATCACAGATTAACAAAACCCTCCCTTAGTTCACTTCAACCACGAGTGGCAACCATTAATGAAATATTAATTGTAGGCCGTTATTTCCACGCGTTAATAATGTGACCCGTTAAAGTGCTTGAATCATCCCCATCCCCCGTTACACTAAGGGTCAATTTGAGATGTCCAATCGTCCATGTTCCATTAAAATTTTATATCAATGCATCCAGTGACCTTGTCGCCTGAAAGTACGGGGTA
This sequence comes from Cenopis cana, assembly GCA_951800055.1. Lineage (NCBI taxonomy): Eukaryota > Metazoa > Arthropoda > Insecta > Lepidoptera > Tortricidae > Cenopis > Cenopis cana. Next base: position 13,939,623 of record OX637479.1, on the reverse strand, counting down.
GTTTGCATCAAATCCGAGATAAAGCTTTCAAAGTTCAAAATTTTTTCGAACTTTGAAATTATTTATCTCGGAAACTATTTGGTCTGACAGAGACAATTCTAGTCTCATATTATGGCAAATTTAGTCTACTTTAAAAACGTCAAGGTACTATCGGCAACTAGGTCTTTAGGGCTAAAATCTTTTTTTTTTTTGCAATGTTGCGTTCGGCGCTCGAGGGTACAAACTTAAATTATTCATTGGGCCAACATCATAAAGAAGTGTGCAAAAAATCGGAACTACCGGTTTTATCGCAAGCTCTCAATGTATTTAAAGTTGCTGGATTAACATGGGTGTACTGATCTAGAGTGTAAGGCTGAATAGTTGCTACAAGTTTTATTCCTGATCAGATTTGGAATGTTCAGCGTCACCGAGGCTTAACGGATTTTTGGCTGCTTTTGACAAATTAAGAGTTAAACTAGCAGTCACCGTGTCTTCTCCCTCATTCTACAATACGCGACTATAGAGCTGGGACTCTATGACCATGCGAAAATCTACAGTCTTCAAAATACCAACAGCTTACACGGTCCTAAACTAAAGCGAAGTGCCTAAGCAACAAAAAATTACTACCACGAGAAAAAAAGTCCAATATTTTATCCTCTTAACAATTTAATAAATATTGAAATGCGAAATGTAAATGTACAGTAAACCTCCAGTTGCGTAGGAACCATGCGGTGGGCCATATACATATACGGGGCGATCGGCCACACGACAAAATTTATACGACTCATGTAATCCGCCCACAACTACCGCACAAAGCAGGCCAACTTTATGTGTTTAATTTGCATGCTTCCGATGGGAAACGGTTAGATACAGGAATGTTTCGCACGGCTTCACATTAACTTATTATATATGTGTATACTTCCAACCACTTCTATACGTGGGAATATTATTATAAATACTTATATATATCTTTAGGAGTGCTACAAAAATTTACAGAGTAACTGCCAATTTACCTAATTATGCGGAAGCATACGTCCCAACTAGAATGTTCGAACATTAAAAAAGTAACCATTAATATATGTCTTATTTATTTCTAGTGTCTAATTTTTTGGAATTGTAAAACTTTTCGAGTAAAAAGTGTACAAAACCAATTTTGAATTATTTGTATTACGCACAATTATTTAGATCTTATATGATAAATAAGTAAATATCTTTACTATCGAACCAACTGAATCGTGACCCACAGCGGAACCTTGTCTCAGAAAATGTCATAGTGACATGGTATGCCTGACAAGGAAAATCATTATGACACTCACACACAGACAGTCACAGTCACAGTGGGTCACGATTCAGTTGGTTCGATAGTACAATCAGCAGCAATAGTTGCTACGCGGGCGAGGTGTTCAGAATGATATACACACGCTCTTATTCCCTTATAATAAATATGTGTGAAGATCATTTTGAGCACCTCGCCCTGCTACGCTACCATTGCTGCTGACTGTACATACTTTAAAGCATAGCTGCGTACTATCTGCAATATATTAAGTTTAATGTTTACTGTAGTAGTTCGCGTTCAGCTCACACTACGCGACCTCTCTGTTTGGTTTTACAACTTACTTCGTAACCTATTTCGCTCAACGCTGAAACTTCCCGTTGTTCGGCTCCTAACGCCATCTATCGCCATTTTCCTGTACGACATTGAGACGCATAGCATCTTGTGCGGAAAACATTTTTCCTATAGGTGGCATTACCAACAAGTGAGATGATTGTTTCATAAAATGTTGTGAATGTTCTCCCTTCTACATAATAGTTAGGTAGTGTCACGTGATAATGTGGACACGCTGGACAAAAGCATTTTTTGTTTCCAGGGTCTAGTTAGGTACATAGCTTTATGTTTTTGATGGAAACCAACTCCTCTGCCGGTCCGACTCACGCACCAAGGGCACAGTTATTATATACGTATACCAATCCCGACCCCATTAATTCAGGAAAAATGTTTAAAACACGACATCGCCATCTATCGGCGCATTTTGTTATTAATTTGCGCGACTGAATAACTTTGTACGTAATTCTTTTTCACGCAAACCGTTTTCAATAATTTACTTTTCATTTGAAAGAAGGTACTTTCAGTACCTATAATTTCATAGAAATTTACAAAACACAAATGCATGCGAACGTGATTAAATTACTTAATAAAAAAAACTTTTTGATGATTAAAAAAGAAAATCTAGATAGAGCTATGGTTATAGTTTTCCTGTAATATATACATTGATATTAACATTATATAATAATTTCATATTTATTTCTTGGTAAACATCGGAGATAATGGGGGAGAGGGGAATGGTATTTTTTTATATGAAAATTTACTTTCAGAATGTGCAAAATGCAAATCAAGCCCTTTCATATGATACCCCACTTGACTTATTTACTAGACTTGGAAATTTTGAACCCCCTTTTATCTGTCATTTTTCACAGAAAAATAAATAAAATATTTTAAAAAATCATGTTCTATGTATCTGGGTCTTGTTTATAACTATTCCAAATTTCAAATTGATAGCGTAAGTATTTCTTGAGATATTTAGCGATGTGACAGACAGACAGACAGAGTGAAACACCATTTTTACCTATTTGGTACGGAACCCTAAAAATACTTATTACGTACGCGATATGAAGGCTAGGGTCCCGTAATTTAATCAATGGCAGTAAGAGGCTGGCAGCAATTTCCATTTGTCTGTAAACATTATTTGTCACGAGTCACGACGATTATTGCTTTTTGCTATTTCTTTTCATCTATTCTCTATGACATACTTACCGAAATATTTGCCTTAGTGCGAATCGGACGATTGTTTGACATTAATTTAAGTGCAGTTTTCATGAAAAATTCAAAGATAAATTTTCATGATGTTATAAGGTCGGCAACGCTCACGTGACTCCTTTGGCGAGCGTCAGTAGGGTGCGGTGTCCTGTCCGCTTACCATCAGGTGGACCGTACGCTTTTTGCCACCGTCGTTGTATAAAAAAAACAACGGGTTGCACTCCGGGAGTGCCGGCAGAAGTGAAAACTCAGGATCAAGGACTCAGGGTCTCATTGTCAGGATTTAGGTTTGATCTGATAACCCGCATAATCTGTAATTCCGTGTCTATAAATCCATATAATAAAAACGTAAATTACATGCACACAAGCCGTTAACTATTGTCCACCGAATGGACAACTTTTGTTTTTCCGACTGACAATGACCCAAATAACAAAGATATTCATATCGGTGTCGGTATCCGTATCGGTATCCGTATCTGTACTGTACTCATACTCTTGTTCATATTCGCATAATCCATTTACATAATATGTCCCGAGTATCATCGTGTCTTACGCATCTAAGACCAGGAACCTGTACCACAATACTTTACAAGCGTACAATTCGACAAATTTGTGAACTTTTTCAATGGAAAATTGTGTAATTTTGTCAAATTGTAGACTTGTAAAGTTTTGTGGTATAGGGGCCAGCTGAGTTTAGCTGAGTTGACACCTCCTAACATCGCAATCACGATTACTAGGAGCGGTCAACTAGCTGGTCTTAGAATCTTAGAATCTGTCGCGAGTTCAACAAATTTTCCCCAGTACAAAAGTGCTCAGAGCCGCTAAAGAAGTTTTCACTTCAAAAATTGTAAGCAATACTACCTATTTCCCATTTTTATTTCTTTAGATTCGTTGAGTGTGCTCAGGAACTCCATGAGCTCATACCGCCTTCCCCCTTCTTCCATCAGATATCCAGACGACGTACGACTGGCTACCTTCATTACCTGGTCAAAATCATCTTTTTTTATAATGTTTACTGGTTTGGTATTCGAATGGCGTATGTAGGTACTTCCGAGTTCAAATAACCAGGACCTTTTTAAGGTACGAGTGAATCTTCTGGGTGAGCTCGCATAAGCGTCGGCCTCATTTTCAATTTAAAAAAATATATATGACTGGTTAGAATTAGGCGTTTATTTAAGAAAATTTAATTTAGCTGTTTGCTTGTCTATTCTAACAGAACCGTGCTCTATCAAGGTCATAGGGGCCCCATTACCCTAATGTGCCCAGGGCCTCAAATTGGTTAAAGACGGCACGGCCCTGTGCGTTTCCGTTACTGTCACCCGGGGAGGTACCCTAAAAAAAATTTTTTTTAAACATTTTATTCTACCGTTTTCTCCGCGTCATCGATATGTATACTCATGCCAAATTACAGCTTTCTAGTACTAACGGTTACTGAGAAAAATGGGGGTCGGACGGACGGACGGACGGACATGGCGAAACTATAAGGGTTCCTTGTTTACTACGGAACCCTAAAAACTTAAAAAATCAAATTACTTGAATTTCCCGAAACGTGGGGTAATCTTCAGGGGATTTTTTTATTATTTGTTGGTATCCCGAAATCGAATTATAAACCGACTGAATGATGGGACATCAATTCTAAGCTGGCTTCTATGGTAGATTTATACTACGCGATTTGATCGGTTTATATGTGAAATGTTTGGAGGTTATTTTTGAATTAATTTACATATTTTTCCTATTTCATCAAGTGTCTCATGATATACTCGTAACTTATGATTTAGCTCAGTAACTTGGTACCGGTGAGATTTTAGAAATAAACACGGGTCCAAAATGCAAAGAAAATGTACTTACGCAAATTACGCATGGAATGTAACATCCGCCTTTTTTCGGTCGAGTTTGCTTTTACAGCCCAACACTGAACACCCCACCATGTTTGCACTGAACACCCAAACACTACGGATCTGATAATTGGTAAATTATTATTCATTTAAACCAAACTTATCATTAATTCTCTATTTATAAAATGCACTACCAAATATTGCCAATTTGTTTTGCAATCTTCTTGGCACAAAACTTTGACACAAATACAAATTTTTTCGATCGGTGATAAGGACAAAACATCGGACTATTTTCTACTTCCTCTCATAGGAATCGCAATAAGGCTATCTTTCTCTTACAAAGCGTGTCAGGCCCTTGGTATTTTATCCATCACTCGTATTTTGAAGGGAACTGTCACCGTATTTAGGGACAATAAGAACTACTTTCCATGAGAATTTATTTGAAATATGATCTTTACGGAAATCGGTCAGTCTGGCTATCCGATATTGGACTTTGGAAACGCTTTTTTAGGGACAATAAGAGCTACTTTCCATGAGAATTTATTTGAAATATGATCTTTATGGAAAATCTTAGGATTGTCTTAAAACAGTTAGAACCTTGGCTTTCTAAGAAGACCAGCTGGGGACCCCTCGTAACATAGCAATCACGATACTAGGAGGGGTCAACTAACCTGGTCTTGGAATTTATCGCGAGTTTATACATTTTTTCCCAGTACAAAAGTGCTCAGCGCCGCTAAAGAAGTTTTCACTTCAAAAACCCGGCCAAGTGCGAGTCGGACTTCACACATTAAGGCGACTTCCTGATTTGTCGGTGCGGAGGCGGTACGATATGAGAAAACTATCAAATGCCAGTGTCAACTGTCAGTCAACTCGGTAATTTTTACTGCGCCCCTACATTTAAATGAGTGCTTCCTGACGCGGGACGCGCGGAAGCGGGACGATGCGAAGGCAGTACTGGTCCGCTTCTGCGCATAATATTACTACTGCGCAAATGTAATACTGATAGTATTCTTTCAAGTGGGAATCTTTGCGACGTCAGTAAGTTTACGTCAAAGAAAAAAATGTCACATATCGATCCCGCCCCGCCAAGTCAGGAAGTCGCCTTAGGGTTCCGAACCGACCGCAAAGTTTAGTTGGTTTTTATAGGAAAAATAAGGAAATTTCAAAGAAAAAATCTAATTTATCAATATATTAGCAGTTGGTAAAATATACGTAATAAATAACAAACATTATTACCAAATTTTAAGTTTATAGGTCATTTGGGAAATTAAAAAATTTTACGGAGCAAAATTTCGTAAAAAAATCTGACTTTGGTGGCTTCTCATTCCTTTGTTTTCCAATATTTTTTTAATAAAAAAATATAGTAAGTATCTAATCAATGAGCTCTAAACAACGATACCCCACTCGATAGGGTAGGATAAAAAAACGCACCCCCTTTTAGCTGTATCCCCCCCTTAAAAACATTTAAAAATAAGTTTTGACTTTGGGCCAACAAGATGCTTATACTGTGTAAATTTGAAGCCTGTAGCTCCAACCGTTTGGCTGTAAAGCCTGTGTGACAGACGACGGACGGACGGACGGACGAACGGACGTCTGGGCGTCACCAATAGGTTTTCGTTTTGACCCTTCGGGTACGGAACCCTCAAAATTAAGCCACGCAATTATGCGTTACCCGTCAAAGGTTTGTTCAATAAATAAGGAAGAAAACTACGTATACTACGTCTGCCCTCCTAACTAAAAGTGCAATAACTAGGTTCAAGCTACTTTCGAGAAAATGGCGCGTAAAAATTTAAATATTGTTTTGTTTGTATCTCCATTATTACGCATGCTATCGACTTGAAACTTTGACTAAAATATAGACAATATTATGAAGCTGATTTGTACGTACATATTTTTTAAAAATCTATTTATTTAAACAGTTAAAAATCAGAAAGCGCGGTTATGTTTAGTTAACTTAACGTATGAATTATATATTTACTAGGCATAACTGCAATAAGTAGGCTACATATTGCAGTTATCGCTAGGAAAATAAGATATTGCGTTTTTGTGTAGTAAGCATGGCTATACTTACTACATCAAAATGCAATATCTTATTACTACTACACAAAAGTGCAATATCTTATTGACATTTCATGCAGTGTCTTTTCTTTGGTTGTACGTTGTTTTATAGAGAACATTTTTAAAGAATTTCGTTTCAAAGAAAATGTTTGATATATTATCATTTCACATAATAATTACAACGTAGAATAGTCACTTTGTACAAATTCAAGTCATAAATTTTTGATACCAATATTTGTTAATATTTCGATATTCATGTTCATAGAATTACAAGTCAAATAATAATTATTAATATATATTATTTAGTTTAGTTAACTTATTACGAAGACCGGAGGTTTATAGAATTTTGTTTCTCATAAAAATAAATCTCATATTATTATTTCATTGAATAATCAATTCGCAAAGTACTTACTTGATGGAAATTTTTATCATAGTTTTTTGTTACAAAGAAAATTAATATTTCGATATTTTCTATAACTTAAATTATTATAGTTAATATATTAAATTAGTTAACTCGGGAAAACATTTTATCGAGTTACGATTTTTCAAGGCACATAAAAAAATACCTAACACCAGAAGACTAAGGCGCCTTAGTCTTTTAAACCTAACCTAACGGAGTCGGTTTTGTTCCGGAAGGTTTTGCTTGCTCGCTTCGCTCGCTCGCCCGATAGCCAAGTTTGAATGTAGATACAAGTCGGACTTTCAGACAGGTATTGTGCTTTGCTTGTGACACGTTTTTAACAATTTCGTTGAAATAAAATACCCATATAAATGTCGATGGAGCCCCGCTTTGCGCAATCTCGCATGAATGCATGCATGCATGCTAGCAAGCAAGCAAGCACGTATGCATTCATGCAAACAAGCAAGCAAGCACGATTTTTCAAGACACATAAAAAAAACCTAACACCAGAAGACTAAAAGCTTCGCTTCGCTCCCGCCTTAGTCTTCTGAACCTAACAGAGTCGGTTTTGCTAGCTCGCTTCGCTCGCTCGCCCGATAGTTTGGATGTAGATATAAGACGGACTTTCAGGCAGGAATTTTGCTTTGCTTGTGGCACGTTTTTAACAATTCCGGTTGAATGAAAACACCGAACTAACAATGTTAGTGAAACACATTATTCTAATATTTGATAAATGTGTGATTTAAAAAAATAGATTGTATTGCGTCTCAGTGAAATATGTTTAATTGAAGTAAATTAGGCGTTGATACAAAAATATTCGAAATAAAAATATAAGGACCAAATACTATTTTATATAAGTTTCTAATAAACGAAATCCTTTAAAATTTCTGTCTGCGAAACTAAGGAAACACCAAACATAGGTAATTCTACTATTTGATATGTGTATTTAATAAAAAAGTATTTTATATCATTATTTGAATTGTGTTTCTGTGAAATATTTTTCATTCAAGTAAATAGTCATGGTAACAATAATATTCGAAGTAAAAATACAAGGACCAAATATTACATGAAACATTTTCTGCGAAACAAAATTTTATGAAATTTCTGTCTGCGAAACAAGGGACCACCATGTACATAACTCAATTTGACCCAAAACTCGAGTTATTGCACTTTAAGTTAGGAGGGCAGTACCCCTCACCCCGCAGTTACTAGGTGCTTTACTACGCATAAGTGCAATAACTTGAAAACATTTGCAATTTGTTTGGTATAGCCAAATTGTATTTCCCTGCTCTTCCTACGAATAAACGCAATAACTCTACTTATTTCCTTAAAGTCAAGTATACTATTAAGGACGAATAATAAGAATCCTTAACAAAAACGCAATAACTAAAGTTATTACGTTTATAATTAGAACATTAATATAAACCAATAATGAACTCTACCAATTATAAATGCGATAACTATACTTATTGCGTTAACGACTAGTAAACTAGGAGAAACAAGTTATAATCTCTGCCTATTATAAAAGAAATAACTATACTTATTGCAGTTATTGTTAGCAATTGTTCATAATTTCGCTTAAAATATTTTTCAACCGAGTCATAAGTAGAGTTATGACGTTCTTTATAAGTAAACCTAAATTCACTTCCTTAGATATTGCACTTTCACTTAGTAAAAAGGTGTCAAATCTAAAAGATACGTAAAAACTGTCTAAGAACAAAATATAGAACTTTTCTTTCTGATTCCGAATATGTACATAACTCAATTTGACCCAAAACTCGAGTTATTGCACTTTAAGTTAGGAGGGCAGACGTATCGGTCCATATTTGGTTTGACATTTACATTTTGCGTCTAGTAAGTTACAAATATTATAATATGTACGTACTGTCGAGCTGTCAAACATTGCATAGAGGTTGGTTCACTGCCCTACTCATACAAATATATGGTCCCATTGCGAATTAGGCAGGTTTCTAAAAGTAAGTATACTTGTAGTGGTGACATGTCGTAAATATACATAACAACCAAAACGTACCGGAACTATCGGATAAAGTGTGATACTCAATGCATGTCAACAATAAAGAAAAATATGGAGTCGAATTTACGGCGGTAATAATGTCGTGGTTGACTGTGGAAGTCACTCTACATAACTGAGAATTGTTATTTAACTTGTAGAAATCGATTCAATGTAAGAAGGTTGGAAATGAGAGGTTACTTTTCAATGAATGCTTGGGGATTCAGAAGATAGACACAGACAGGTCATTCGGTACAGCAAAATCAGTGTCTCTGACTTATTCTACCTGTTAGGGTTCCGTAGTCAAAAAGGAACCCTTATAGTTTCACCATGTCCTTCCGTCCGTCCATCCCCGGCTCAATAACCGTTAAAAATACGTAAAATAAATAAATAAATATTTGTGGACAATCTTACACAAATCAACCTAGTCCCAAACTAAGCAAAGCTTGTACTATGGGTACTAAGCGACGATATACATACATATATATATACGTTAGTACTAGAAAGACTGTAATTTGGCATGAGTATATGTTATATCAATGACACCCAAAAACGGTAGTACAAAATATTAAAAAAAAAACTTTTTTTAGGAAACGTCTCCCCTGCACGTAAAGTGGCGGTAGATTTTTTTTTATTTCAAACCCCATCGTGTGGGTGTTGTAAGGTTTCTGAAAACATTTTTTGATTCAAGAATCTGTTGGCGTGATATTTATGAAATATTATAAAAAATGCCCCCTTAACGTAATCCTGTTTGGTAAGCCCTCGCATTCAAATTAAATGATTTATTTATCAAGAATACGGGTATGTTAGGCAACAAATGGGTGACCTATAGAAACCCAGATTAAACGCTAATCTAGAGTCACATTTGTTATAATTACGAGTAACAACATTTAAATGGCTTAGTTACGTCCAATTTAGGATACAATATAAACGATGTTTTATCGATCTAACATCCTTAGCCTAACTAAGCCCGATTTTTTATCGTAAGAACTAATGTTAAAGTTTAGTTACTCACACTCGGTATACATTTTTGATATCTATTCCTATATAACATTTTAACCCTTTGATCGCCAAGAACCTACAAAGTGGTTGTGTGTCGTCGTGCCCACTACGCCAACAACCATTTAAAAGGTCGGAGTGAAGGTGTACTTTGATCATGAAAAAAAAAACATTCATGAACTGTTTTATTTTGTTTTTATTGGTTTAGACATTACACCAAAAAAAACAGTGCTTGGCGTACTGGGCACAACGACACACTATCGCTTTGGCGGTCAAAGGGTTAAACTATCACGCTTTGTACATATACATATACAAGATTTGTTCAAACTTGTCTAACGTTCTAAATATTACATAAACCTAAAATCATCTCCACCGAACAGCATTATTACACGAAGGTGGTACGAGAAGCGATTGAAAACACAAAAAAAACACCCGAGAATTTCAATAGGGAGAACTGTTCTAATCTATCGGCAACTTGAGGACCAGTGATACATGTTGTATTTCCGAACAAACCCTTGTAAGGCTTGTAACTTACAGGGTTTGCGCGGTCTCGTTCTCCGTAACTCGACGTCTGATTCAAGCAAAGAAGACAATTAACTGCCAATTGGCGGAAATAATTCGTATATAAGCACATTTTGGCATATTTGTAGATAAATATGTCCTTAACAACATACTAAAATTCCTGGGGGATGGGGGTGGAGACAGCGGGTAGAGGGGGGTGTAACAGTCAGGTAATTTTTTAGTTTTTCGTATAAAACTCTTAAGCGATGGCCGATAGCTAAAAATGTTCTGAGACATGAGTAATCTACATACAATTCGCTACAAGAAAGGTTCTACGCACTATTTCGCTAGGACGAATATTTGATGAGATTTTAAATATGTGAATGTTACCTATAAGTCGCCTCATGGGTGAGTCTCTTTCATTTGTTTTTCATTATTTTAAAAAACAAAAAATACAATATTTATGCACTCAATGACTTCTAAATAACGATACCCCACTCGATGGGGTAGGTCGATTTTTTTTTTCACGCCCCCCTTTAGCTGTATGGGAGCCAGTGGCGAAGCGTCCATACAAGTCGATTCCCACCGGCTTACCTAATTTTCAGCCAGTGCAGTTCTTTTACTACGGCTCATGAAGAATAAGAAAGGCAAATTATTTCCGGCTTTCCTAAGAATATTTTTGACGAGCCGCCACTTATAAGCATTTAAAAATATTTTTTGACAATGTGTGTAGATGTGGGCCAACACGATGCTTAAACTGTGAAAATTTGAAGCCATCCGTTTAGTTTTTAAAGGGGGGGGGGGGGGGGGCTCCCATATAGCAAAAGGGGGGTGCGAAAAAAAATTGACCTACTCCATCGACTGGGGTATCGTTGTTTAGAGCTCGTTAAGTGCATAAATGCTGTAGTTTTTGTTTTTAAAAATATTGAGAAACAAAGGAAAGAGACCCACCCATAAGGCGACTTATAGATAACATTCACCCCTTTAAAATCTCATCAAATATTCATCCTAGCGAAAAAGTGCGTAGAACCTTTCTTGTAGAGAATTGTATGTAGATTACTAAGTCTAAGAACATTTTTAGCTATCGGCCATCGCTTAAGAATTTTATACGAAAACCTAAGAAATGACCTTAAAATTACTTTTACACCCCCCTCTACCCGTTATCTCCACCCCCATCCCCCAGGAATTTTAGCATGTTAGGACATACAGTCAAGGGTACCAATATGTATACACTTTTGGACCTTATTTCAATGGAATAAGGTGAAAAAGTGTATACATACAGTGTATACAGGAAAGTATTCCATCACGCTAAAAACGCTTATCTGTTTCTTTATTGCCTTAATCAATGTTGATTGATTGGTTTCCCTTATGTATGTAATTATATTTACTTTCATAATCGATTTTTTGATCAATCTTTCTGTTTGTCAAACAAAAATTATGCCCTCATCTGAGTAAGGGAAACTTGCCATATTGCCGGGCGGACGTGCTCCCGGTGGCTATTTCCAAATGCCATATTGTGTTTCAATTAAGGGGAGGGAACCCCATTGCAAATGTCCTCTAACACGTGTGAGTTTGCAATTAACCATCACGCTCTCTACGGAAGCTCTGCGCGTAGTTTTCGTAAATGTTTAGCCATAGTCATTAAGCCAATCATTTTATCAAAGCAATCCCCACGAATTTGACTATAACTATTTAATTGAGTACAAAATACAAATGTAAAATATCAGTAATATAGCCGTAGTATTGAGAAAACATTCCAAAAAGGAGTAACTTTGCCATTTTTTTCTATCGAGTGAAATCCATCAGGTCTTGTAACTGAAATACGATTTTGACTAGACAAGATCCTTATCTAAGACAAATATTTTTTTTTATAATTTAAAACACTATATTGTATGTCTCAGATGGTTTTGAAAAACTCAAATTAGGGTCTACCCAGCCTTAACTCCCTGACTTACCCCAAGTGATTTTTACACGAAGGTGTAATAATCACTGGGGGAAAACCCCAAGTGACCTAGACGACACACACTCGAGACTCCAGAATCATAAGCTCATTTGCCCACTCTTTATGAGGTGAAGATCCGATGTGTTGCAAGTCAGATACTGATGCGAGGTTAACATTTCTCCAACTATACGTTATACGTTTGGTTATAATACTGTATGGGCATTAAGTCGAGGGTGAAATTGCTACAAGCAGCCTCCGTCTGCCCCGTGAGAGTATAAAAACAGCCGCTATAAAAACCTATTAAGTTTGCAATCCGTGGCTTTCTGAAAGTATTTGCATTGTTAAATTAATCCAAATTGTGGATACAGATTAGTTTTAACAATCATAGTTTATATCGATACGAGTTTGTTGACTAAAACATACAAAGTATACAAACCAATCCGTCTACTAACAAAAGTCACGTTAAGCTACAATGTATTTAAACCCTCGTGTATGTGCAACAATGTATTAACAATTTAATATTTAGTGAAATTTAATCCTGCCAGTAAACAATAAATTCTAGTTTGTTTGTTTCATCTCTTTTTTTCGATCTTAAGGTTAGCCTTCTACCGAAAGCTCTGATTTCCTAGCATAGCGGTGCCGTCATAAATATCGGCCGTATTATTACGGACGCCAAAAAGACGGCCGATTTTACGGTAACGACAAGTGGAAAGTTCCACGGCCGAAGTACGCCGTACGCCGTCAGCCACGAACGCCACGTATGCAGAAAATGGACGACCTTGATTTAGCTTTAATAATTTACTTTTAGGATGAACTATCAGAAGAGGAAAATAATCGTAGGGCGGAAGATATTTATTCAAATCTCGTGGTACCGAAGGTGCATTTGAGACGTTACGTACGAAATCTATTAAAATTTCGTCATCCTCACTGCTCCTGCTGCTGCTGCTCCATGGAACTCATTTTGTACGTCGTACGTACGACGGTCTGGTCAAAAAATTCAAAATATATATCAAAATGGCTTCATCGCTATCAATTTCGTTCGAAAAAAAACGTTCACAACTACTCACTTTTTTAAAAAATGGCTTTCCATCAAATTTATGATCATTTCACCAACCACGTGTACATTATATAGACGTTGTTCGGTAACGACGCCATGACAGTAGGCAACGTAGGCAATTGCTTTTGTACGGTAGTGGATTCAGCCCGTCGTTGTGAAGAGCACGTGTGTTCACCAACACGGCGACGGACGAAATCCCGTTCACGAACTATCCGACACCGTCAAGATGGCCGTCGCTCAAATAGCGGCACCGCTTTTTGATGTTACGGTGTCAATCACCGCCCTCTAGGAAACCGCGCCATTTTGTTTACATAGACAACGTTCTAGTGACGTCATTCACCGCTGTATTACGGCCGCTTTGCGACCGCTATAATGACCGCGCCGCTACCCTAAGAAACCAGAGCTGATACCATAATTACTTTCGGTTTACTTTCGGAGACTAAGAAATTAAATTAAGATCCTAGTGTCAATTTGACAAACCAAAATTACTTTTTTGTTGAGTCGTGATTGCGGGTATTCAATGAAATAGCGTAAATACCCTGTGTATCTTATAGTGCACACATTTTTTAGTCAACTTTTTGCATTTTTTCCAACAGCGATTTTTTTTGCTCTATGGAGCGCAGCCGAGGCTTATATGCACTTTTTTTTTATATTTCGCCAGGAAAAGGGTTATCTACTCGTACAATTTGATCTCTATTTACAAGACAAAGATAGGATAGGTAGGATCAATACTAAATCACTTGTCAGTTCACTTTTTTCTAGCTGGCATGATCCCTCGATATCCCAATGTTCGGCTGGATGAAACGTTTGAATGACTTTTCTGATAATACCCTCAGGGACAACCTATTTATTAGTTCGCTATTCCACCAAACGTGACTTGGTATGACCAGACTATCTGATTAGCACGATGTCCACGACTATAGCGTATTTATATGGCCCTAGGGGATTATCCTACCCTCCGCTGCACGCTGTTTGAGTATGAGTTAGATGTGGAATATTACGCAGCCATTTTTCATGTAAGTACTACTAAATACGTACGCGGTACAATGTTTATTCATAAAAACGAAATGATGGAAGTTACCGCAAGCGACGGATAAAATAATATTCTATATATTGGTCACATACGGGCGGTAATCGAGTGATGGCAGAAATTAAATTAATAGTTTATTCTTCAGGAAACACGCCGTGACGTATGAAGGTAGTTCTATATGTTTTGGTTTATGATCCTCTATAGTACTCGCTTAATCGAGTAGAACAATGTCCATTGCTTCACTCAATTTAATAATAGAGTTCTCTCGTGTTCACGTTCTCTTGGTATATATGAGAGAACATTTCACCTCCCCTTTTATTGTAGATTATTACCTTTGTCTTTAACTAAGAACAGAATACAATAGAAAAGAATTTAATGTTTAATAACGAGCCTTACGACTGGTTATAAGTCTGTACATTTAATCCCATCAAAACATTACATGTAAAAAGATGCAAGTCTCGCAACACAGTTCTTTTACAACAAAAAAGTAATGATATGTAATGTTAAACCAAGTCGGTTATATTTTAGTCAATAACACCGGAGGGGTGTCCACAGAACAATTTTTCCACCGAGTTGCATCGGCATTACTTTATTTTTTTAAGTATATAAAAAGGCTTGGCCGTCGCACGGCTACATATTGGTAAAAGAACAATCATCAGCTGATTAAAATATTCCTAATTAAACATAGCGCTAGCCCTAATGACATGCAGCTTGAGCGAGTTTGAGCAATACACATGTATAAGTAAAGCGTTGTGTGCGATGGCCAAGTCATTCTATATATTTAAAAAATAAAATAATGCCGATGCAAGTCGGTGGAAATCTTGTTCTGTGGACACCCCTCCGGTGCTATTGACTAAAATATAACCGACTTGGTTTAACATTACATATCATTACTTTTTTGTTGCAGAAGAACTGTGTTGCGAGACTTGCATCTTTTAACATGTAATGTTTTTGATGGGATCTCATCTCTTCTTTTTTCTTTTCAGGTACGACTTCATGTAACGAACATTCAAACTGCAAAAGTAACTTTGTAATCGCATGTATTTTGTATAGAATTACTTATGCAGTTTGTGTTTCTAATCAGGGTCACCAGGTACCCCAGATTTTATAGTTTTCCCTTTATGTGGCCATTAAACCCTAACTCTGTACCAAATTTCAGCTCTCTGAGTTTATGAGAAGTACTAGTTCTATTTTTATGATTATGAGTGAGTGAGTGTCATAAATGCGATAATTTGTTTTCGCTTAACTTCGGAACTAAATGACCTACAGACTTGAAATTTTGGATTTTAAGTGTGTGATTATAGCTTACTGGATGATGAAAATTTCTGCGTTCTGGTCTTATCCAGAGGTTCTCAAATAGGGGCCTGAAAATGCGGCGAAATGGCTCCAGTAAAGGATGGTACGGCAGTGTTTGCTTCGCGCTCGACTTGGCGGGGGCACTGCCGTGCCCCCAGAATAATGTACACAACCGAGACCATGTACTACTTTCGGTCAGTCAGAAGCTCAAAAAATGCCTTTCGTATTAAACATCATATCAAGTGGTTCGTTATAGTTTATTATTTTAATTTATTATATGTTAAAATTGTGAGCAAAATACGTGGTCACGTTTGTTTATATTCTTTTAAAACCCCAAAAGCACAGACTGTTACTTCATTCACCGGCTAAACTTTGCTGTGATGCGTTAGGAACACAGAAGTCTTCAAAGACCTTTGAAAAACTCGTTAATATTTTTAAGCAGAAGTCGTGGATATTGGCTAGTTTAAGATTATTTTACGATGCCGGTTTTCCTGGAGGGTCAATCTCAATCTCGCGCTGAGCTACGCACGGCACGCGTGGATCAGACCCTTTGTCAAGCATATAATTGATGATGCTGTGCTGGTCGGATCACAAATAACATATATAATACATATGTATTTATACATATATAGCATATATTAATTTGCTCTGCTAACAATTGTGATGTGTAAATCGTTCATAATTTGTAGAAACAGAGACGCAAATTCGTCACTATTTACCTTCTTAGGCAAAAATCGGCAAGTTGGGACCTTTCGCATTTCAGAGAACTGACTGCAAATTAGTTGTTTATTACCTATTTTAATAAGAACTAATTTAATATAGTTTATAGTTTTTTTACTACGTTTTCATTATAATAGTAGATTGTTTTACAAGGGTCTAAAATAAGCCATATTACCACGAGATGGTTATTTTCCCGAACATAGTGAGGGAAAATTGTTCGAGTGGTAATATGGCTTTTAGGCCCGAGTTATACACTCTACTTTTCACTTCGTTGGAGAAAACACATAAACACAAATTATCCACCTTAAATGAATAATTTAACTCTTGGCGGGCGTATGTCTAATTTGACAGCATGTTTTTATTTCTAAGGCCAGCACCATGCCTCGCTATGCGTGTTCGCTTTGCGTATTCGCCTCCCTTTCTTTTGCTATATTAAAGAAAGAGATGCAACATGCGCTTTTTTTTCTTGTAAGAGGAGTAATTGCTTTGTCCATAGACACCGCTTAATCTTTAGAGAACTGAACTGAACTGAACGTTTTTCCTGATTGGTCGATTTTAGTACAGCTGTGTTCTGGTTGGTTGAAATTTTTACCAAATATTTTTTAATCTGTCAAATGACTGTTCTGTGATTGGTGGATTTAATAGGTGAAGTATTTTGATTGGTCAAATTACAATGTTTTGTAAATGATAAATATGTATGTATACATATTTTCCCTAGGGCTTAAATGTGCTACTTTAGCCCCGCTTCACAAGTCTAATATGACACACTTTTCGAGCATGAGAAGTGAAAAATACTTTTTACTCACAAGTAAAACGTACTGTAAATGTGGTGTTTATTTTTAAATGTATAAATCAACAAAGCAAATGATATTCTATTCTATTCTACATGCAGTCTATGCCGAATACCACGCTCGTTAATTTTATACATTCAATTATACAATCAAGAAAGACACGACCCACAAACTGGCTGAAAGCTTTGTTAATACCTACAAGGCAAGGCCGTCAGACCCATATCTCATCGATGCGTTGATGCGATACACAACCTTACTAAAATCGTCTCACGGCACAGGCCTAGTATAACTTGACCCTGAGATTCATAATTGGTGTGTAATCGTACTTATGTCAGATTTACACTGGTCTGCTAGTGACTTGTTGGTAAGCGATGTGAATAACACACAGTTCACTTTTGCTTAATGCGGTCTAATGGCGACCACTTGCGATTGACTAACGTGATAATTCTGATAAAATAGTCTACCTAAAATAAAACTAGTGGCTCTGTGAGCTGTAGACCTCGTGAGTGTTTTTTTTTATTTCCAAATCTATGTTAGATATCGAACCTGTAGAGCAGGGGTCGGCAACCTTTTTGCACCCACGGGCCACATAGTAGCTAAAAAAATCTTCGCGGGCCGCAGATGATAATAATGATCACTGTCTGTTGATATCAACTCGAAACAAATTGGTACGCCGTACGCGGCAGTAACGTAGTAAAAATTCGCACCCCTTTTTACTTAAAAAACGAGAAAGACGAAAAAACCGACTCTTCACAGATAAACCAGCTAGTTTCCTTACCAAACCCAGATAATTCGCATTTCAACCGCATCGTAATTTCGCGATTCATTCGATCAATGCAAGCATATAGAATAGCAGATATAGAAACTTTAAGGGGGGGGGGGGGGGGGGTGTCATAAAGTCATAACACACCTAGATGAAAACGCGAGCGCGAAATTTTTCGAACACTGATGCAAAGGCGGCAAATACTTCATACGCATCAAGTCATAACAAATGTCGTTGAAAACGCGAGCGTAGCGAGCGCGAAATTTTGCGAACATTATTATGCAGGTCTGGAAAATACTTCATACGCATCAAGTCATGTAGACGCAAACGCGAGCGCAGCGAGCGCGAAATTTTTTGAACATTAAGATGCAGGTGTGGAAAATACTTCATACTGTCTAACGCAAACGCGGCGAGCGCGAAATTTTTGAAAAAATTTTTAGATAGATTTAAGACTGCGTCGTGCAGGGTAAATTATCAGCGCCTGTCAAATTTCTATTTTTTTAAATTATTTTCCCCAGTAACTCACACATACATATTTCACACACACTACTTCATTTTGTTGGCCCGGGTCATTGACTTACATTTTTTTAAATAGGTATTTTCGGTTGTGTATTGCCACCAGTTAATCAGAGTTAAAAACTCCTTAGAGAATTCGAAATTGTCATAACTTGTCACTGTACAATGACAATGCTCTGTCAATTTCTGTAAGGAATACAAAGTTTTGATTTACAATATTTGATGATTTATTAAGGCATGACAAAAATGTAGAAATAAAAGTCAAGTTCTGATCTGTCACCAAAACCTTACTTCTGAAAATTGGGATTTGATTTTAGTAAAACGCTCCTAATTATTCATATACAAATAGATTAAAAGTGAGAAAAATTATTGCATTATGTGGCTATTTTTTGTATGGTTTTGGTTTGCGCCGGAATTAATATATATATATATATATATATATATAAATATAAATAAATAAATATTTGTGGACAATCTTACACAAATCAACCTAGTCCCAAACTAAGCAAAGCTTGTACTACTATGGGTACTAAGCGACAATATACATACTTTATACATACAGATTTAAATAGATACTTAAATACATAGAAAACATCCAAGACCCAAGAACGAATTCGAACCCGGGATCTCCAGCTTCGTAGGCAGGGTCACTACCAACTAAGCTAAAGCGGCTTTTATAGGTAATGCGAGTTTTAAGCGAAGATGCGGTTGTTTTATTTGGATATATATTATGTAATGAAACTTAATGAAAATTAATGGCAGTATTTTGAAATAAGTTTGTTAAGTATTCTTAAAACCTAATTATAATGAAATAAGTAGGACAAATATGATCAAGTAGGATTTAGTAAATCATTGTCACTATCTGTAATTGGAACTTGGCCGGCCGGACGCGCTATCGTGTGCATGGTTGAATGTACGAGTCCATAGTTATTTTATGACAAATTAGCTCTCATGTTCCTTCTTATAAGAACGATAATTGAATAGAATAATAAGTGGAGTAAATTTTACTGAGCTTTTAACACTACTTGGACAATGGTTGCGTATAGCTAAATCCATGTACATGCTGCATACATGCTGTAATATAACAGTTATAATACTTATAATATACGCATTTGAAATTGCAATCTTACTATTATTTACTACGTTTACGTAACGTCCAAACAATTATTGCGACGTACTTTTTTTGTTTTTTCAACCTGATTGTGGCCTTATAGGTCGGGCCCAATAAATCGATAGGAGTGCGCGGTTGGAAAGTGGCCTGGGGAAAATCGAGGGGAAACCTCCGACACGACCACGCGGGAGGTTTAAACACTGGGATACTCTAAGAGTTGGCGCTCCAGTGAGATTGGTTACGCGGCTTCTACCGAATCTGAGTTGTGAGTGGAATCGAGCTACTTACTGGGAGTTTTGTCGCTGGTTCACTAAACTCTACTAGGCCCGACCTGGGTCGGACTGACTCTACCCGGTGTGACGTACTTACGTATATCCAAAGACTACAATGTATATAATAAAGTACGTATATCCGTATATCCAAAATCAAAGCAGTGAACCAAATAATTTCAAACCATAAAAAACAATCAAATAGAAATTAGAAACCGTACTTACAGACCTGCAGAAATAAGTAGGACTACATACATATATTTTGTATAAGACTAAGATTATACGTCGTCGTTAGGGATATAATATAACTAAGATAAAAAAACACACATTTATATTTTCATTCTATAATTAGTATGACCATGCGGCTTCGACAATACAATCTTCTGCTGCTTATTACTTTCTTTGTTGTGTGACACTGCAGATTGATAATCCACGATTCCTGAAGTTATATCACGACATCGGAGATATATTTAGCCATTAAATGTATTCCTATTTGACGAGAAAGCGTGAATATCCACACAAATTTCAATAAGTATTCCAATCCAATCAATCCAATCAGTGGGTTCTTCAATGCTGAGGATCGTGACCGCTATGTCTCTGGCGGGGAGTGTAGATGGCTCGCCAGTGGTTCCGATGATGCGCTGCATGCAGCGCCTGGTGTTCTCGGCGTCCGGCGAATTTGGAGATTTTTTCAATCCACCTGGCTGGCCCGAGCTCGTCTATCCTCCACCTTTCTCGTCATCATGATGTACTCGAGGCTAATAGGGATGACGCGCCATATGTCCAAAAAATGCCAGTAGATAAGTATGCGTTGTTGGCAAACTGTCGAGAGGCGTGTGTGTATGCGTATTTGGTGTTCGATATCAACATTAGATACGTAAAATTATCGAAATATAAAGAAAGAAAAATGTACACAAATTTTCATTTGAAGTAAGTGACAAATGTCATTACGTTATAAAGATGTTCCGTCAGGGTGACCATTCATTGAAATTAATTTCCATTGTAATGAAACGCATCGGCAACCTTTTAGCGTCAAGAATGCGTTTTCGGGAAGGAAAACATTATAATTTGAACGCATAAGTAAACTTTCGGGACCAAACACTGTATTTTCTCTAAAAAATAAAAGGCTAATACCAAAAATTCCATGTTAAAAGGTTCTTAAAACGCCACACGTCAATATTTATTTACCCTACTTCAATTAATACAATCTTTGTGTGTGGTATACATATTGTATTCGTATACGGGCAAAATGTCAAAAACAGAGCTGTCAAAGCGAAAAAAGGAGCATGCGTCTGCTCTCACCGAGGGCCAATGCCCATCTGTCGATTTTTCGAAAGTATGGTGGCAGGGAAAATGTATGGAAAAGTCACTAAAGTTTAGATTTACGTTTGAAATTCTCATTGGTCTTTGCGAGGAAAAATGTGAAAAGTGTGATAACTTATAGTGAATACTTTTGAGATTTGTTTGAGTGTGATTTTGAAACGAAATAATAGATTTTTCAATTCAATTTTGCCTAAACGCCGACACGCGTTCTTCTCATTTTTAGTGCAACTTTACGGTATTGTATTTATTAAAGTGTAATTTATTATAGATTACTAATAGTGATAACTTGTAAACACACTCTTTGTGATAATAATTACATATATTTTATATATTTTTGTAGAGAATCGTGACCTCCACAGATTGAGAGGTGAAGGCTGTTTTTGCTAAATATGCTCGGCGCCCTCTTAACTGAAAAAATATACTTACAAACACATATCTCGTCCTGACCAACTGTAAAAATATTCGTGGTTGGCGATACAGACGCTTTCACGTATGTTAAGAATTTCAAATTTTACCTTTACAAACAATAAAGCCAGGGAGGCTCGCGGGCCGCACGGAAGGGCCTGTTACCGACCGCTGCTGTAGAGGAGGACAATCCATAGAATTTTTTGTAGATTACTCGACAAAAATATTAGATGTAATCAAAGAACGTGCTCACAATACTTCACGAGAATCTGTTGTGAAATGCGATCCTTAGATGTGAACAAATCGAAATTCGGCCACAGAAACACAAAATAATTGATAAAAAAATTGTTTTTTTAAATTATGAAAAAGTGACTCGACAAAAAAAATCTATAGAATTACCGTACCTGCTCACAAAATTTCACGAAAATCGGTTGATAAATGCGACCTGTAGAGGAGAACAAACCAATGAATAAAATAAAATAAAATTAAATTTACAAAAATTTACTTGCCTAAAAAATTCTATGTAATCATAAGACCTGCTCACAAAACTTCACGAGAATCGATTGAGAAATGCGACCTGTAGAGGAAAAAACGGCCGCAAAAAAATACGAAATCATTGATACAAAGTTTGTTTTTTCGAATTTCAAAAAAGTGACTAGACAAAAAAAATTTATATAGTTACCAAACCTGCTCGCAAAATTTCACGAAAATCGGTTGATAAATGCGACCTGTAGAGGAGATCAGCCAACGACGTAAAAAAAAATTTTAAGAAATGTACAAAAATTTACTCTACAAATAAATTATATGTAGTCATGGAACCTGCTCACAAAATTTCACGAGAATCGGTTGAGAAATGCGACCTGTAGAGGAAAAAACGGCCGCAGAAAAACACGAAATCATTGATACAATGTTTGTTTTTTTGAATTTCCAAAAAGTGACTCGACAAAAATATTCTATATAGTTACCGAACCTGCTCACAAATTTTCACGAAAATCGGTTGATAAATGCGACCTGTAGAGGAGGACATACAAAAATCCGTCCGGACATACGAAAGCATTTTTGTCGAAGCTAAAACAGAGACCTCGTTTTACTCGGTCAATAAATCGACATGCATTTAGTAAAATGGAAATTGTATTTGTATTATTAAACAAAAGAGCTGGTTAAAACGATGAATTCGCAATTCACATTTTGTGTTACGTATTATTAATAAATATCTGGGCGGCCGAGCTTTGCTCGGCGTTTTCCCGGGCATGAGACCTAGCTAGATCGATTGCTCGTCCCCGAAAACCCTCACATACCAGATTTCATCAAAATCGTTAGAGCCATTTCCGAGATCCCGAAATAAATATATATAGAAATATAGATATATACAAGAATTGCTCGTTTAAAGATATAAGATTTTTTTCTAACATTTATTTAGCAGGTAAATACTTATTTAGTAAGTTCTTTAATACAAAACGCTACGGGATTGTAGACCTTATACTTGGTTCAATGCTAATTTGTTAATGTTTGCTAATTTGTTGGTCTAACTGGTCTAATACGCAACGGGTAGAAGTAGCAACTCGTCTAAGTAGCAACTGGTCTAATACGCAACTGGTCTAATCAGGTAAAAATGACAACTCTAGATTACTAAATTGTTGATTTCGTAACACAAATTCCTCTATGCTATGAGTATCTAGCCAGTTGTATTTACTTTTTTATATTTAATAACATTTGTAAGTCAGTTTGTTTACTACCAATTCAAAGTATAATATACTGTGCTGCATATTGTGCTCTTGATTTTAAAAACATACAAATACTCTTTATTGCACACGATGCCACCATGTACCAGGTAGCCAGGTACTTACGCCATGTAAGGCCCACTTTTTACAAAACGAATAAATATACAATTGAAGTTATTTATGAAATCAAAAATCAAACTTCATTTATATATTTATTATTTATTTGTAAATGAAAGCAACATAAAAATCAACAGATAAAATTTAACTTGACACTTCATTTATATATTTATTATTTATTTGTAAATGAAAGCAACATAAAAATCAACAGATAAAATTTAACTTGACACGTTGACAGATTTTTTTTTCCTGCCTCCCCCCTACTTTTGTGTGCCGAATTACAGTTTTTTTTTATTGAAAACGGCTGAAGCTAGGAGAAAACCGTCAAAGGAAAAAATGTTTCCTATAAAACTACCTACAAGTACTTCTTTGGATGTATTTTGATAGGACCTATATTTTTCAAAATATCGTAGGTATATTTACTACGTACGTATTATAAAACTATAGTACTCGTATACTTAATGAGCTCTAAACAACGATATCCCACTCGATGACTCAATTTTTTTGCTCCCACTTTAGCTCTATGGGAGCCCCCCTTAGAAATTATTAAAAATAATTTTAGACGGTTGATGTCTGGGTCAACAAGATGCATATTATACTGTGAAAATTTGAAGCCTGTAGCTAAAACAGTTTGGCTTTAAAACCTGTAAAACAGGTGACGGACGGACTTAAACTCACAACAATAGGGTTTCGCCTAGAGCTTTCGGGTAAGGAACCCTAAAAATTCTGATATCTGTTTTAAACGAAAACGATACCCTGCAAGCCATAGTAGCCTTAACTGATCAGTGATAAAAAGACGAAAAAAAGGTGTGCTTGATCCAATTCACCCCGCTATCCCCGCGCACAGGGGAAGAATCTTACTAATCTCCCCTTAGCAAAAAAAGATATATGTTCCTAAGGTGCGAAAGTTAGATCTAAAATGTCATGATTATATGATAGTTAGGTACATAGTAAAAATGACAGATCTACCTAACATAGGTTTGGCATGTTACATAATCCACTAGGGCAGCAGCACAAAAAACCCAAAAAAAAGTAAAGAGTATAATTACAAATTTTTTCGTGCATTTCCATCTGCGTAATTGTGGTCTAAACATACAGCATAGATATACTCAAATATAAAATCAAACAGGTAGCTGGTAGATATCATATCATATCTTTGCAAATCATGAAAATAGAAGGGAACACATGCGACATTAACATTGCGTCATAAATCGGACAAACATACATTCCAACACCCTTTTACCTGTATCTGCAAACGAAGACAAGCCAGAGTGTCCATTATCGGACCTTATTCCGTTGTAATAAGGCTTACAAATGGTCAGTTAGTTGCCTTGTCGATAGCAGGTCTGGACAGTAGCCATAAAAGGCCATTGGGCCGTGAAATGTAACATATAATGTTTAACTGCATAACTCATAATGTTGATACCTACATAGAAGCCGTAGGTAACAACAGGGACAGAAATACGTTCAGTTTATTATTGCAGACATATTTTATCGTTTCCGACTCGTGTGAATAATTCAGTTAAAGAGTTGCCGGAAACGAGCGAATTTTCTTGATTTTCAGCTTTAGTGAAGCTTGAATATATTATGATATGATAATCCTTTACATGGAGTGATTTTTTCTGTTTGTTTTTTTATAAAACTAGCTGATTTTCTTCGCATAGAGATTATTTTACTATATGCGTATCTAGTGTTCTTTAGAATGATCTACCAATCGATACGTGCTTAGTGCGGCTATCTGAATTTGTTGCAGTGGAGTTCGAAATCATAAACACGATTTTTTTGGTTTCCCGGCGAAAAAAATAAATAATATTTAGGATTATTTTGTTAAGATCCCCCACTTTGGCGGGACCGGTAGATGTCATTAAGGGCATTTATTAAGGATGGGGTTGCTCAGATAATATTTTTCAACTTTTGATAAGGTACGTTAATTTACAAATGTTTAATTATGAATTTCGACTGTGTATGGGAAAGTTTTTTTTATTACTGAACACTGGACTATCTGAAAGGCTAGCCCTCAGGTAAAGTTAAATAGAAACAGTAGGTATGGTCTGAATGTTATCACAGTTTTTGTTGTTAATTGCTCAATCCACGAGTTCTGAGATGCAGTATCAGAGTCCTTCGGCCGTCTGACAGTAATTGGATCTCATTATTCACAAGATATCAAGCAAACGTGATCTGAAGGCACGGAAGACCGCTTTCATTGCTAGTTAGCAGCTCTGCAAGTCTCTGTCTTTTATATAAGAATTTACCATATTTAATAAAATTTCCCAGTCACAGTATACGCGATAACATAAAGCCGATTATAAAGCCCCGCAGCCATTATTCCCATTCTTTATAGCCGTTGACGCGAATGAGAATGCCAGTCAGGCGTAAATCTAAAATGTGGTAATTCTGTACGTGCTTTGATAGCGCTCCTGTGGCCACTTTGCGTGGCAAATTGTCATTCGAGTTGATTTGGTTATAAGGAACGAACATAATTCATCACAATCTTTAGATAACAAAGCATAGGTAAGGTTCTACATTACTTATTTCAATCTCAAAAGCTTTTTGTGTTCAAACTACACTCACGTCTTGTCTTATGTATGTTTACAGTCGCGTTCACGGTAATGTAAAAAAAACCAACGTTTTATTATTACTATATACAATCTTATTTGTATTCTTATTCATTTTAGTACTGGAAATAGTTTTGTTTAATTGTTTGTTATTGTGTCTCGATTAATTTCTTTTTTTGTTTTTATGTGTTACTAGCCGTGAAATCACCACTTGGCCCCGACGGAAGACCAGCGTTGACGAGTTAGGTTGGCACCATGCTGAGTCGGGACCATTTCGTGGCACTTCCGTGTTAATTGTTTTATCCTTAATTTTATCTGTGTTATTTAAAAAAAAAAAACTTATTGTTTTGTTATAAGGTACTATATACATGTTTTTAATTGCTTCGAATAAATGTTTATTCTATTCTATTCTAAATTGAAGAACCGAAATATGGTTACTGAAAATTCGTTCGTACAAAGGGTGAAACCAAATACGGTCCATTCCCAATAACCGTTGATCCGTGGCGCGTTCCGCACAAACACGTGAGTTTACATTACATAGGTAATATAATATGATACAATTAAAAAGCCAAAACTGGAACTGTAACATTTTCACACTTCTCTTATAGATATTACGTATTATTTTGACTTGGGGTGGGGCTATACAGACTCATTGGAAAAAGAATAAGAAACAGAAAAGAAATATAAATATGTAAAGAAATGTATAATATCGTCACGAAAAAGTATCGCCTCAGCATTGGCAGCAAAAAAAATCACTCATAGAACAAGATAAATAAGAAAAGGAACTGTCACTTTGGATTATTCTGCAGCCGCCGGCGGATGACGATTTTTAACTTAATAACTTTAAATAAATAGATAAAAAGAACCAAATTAAAAATAATGATTTTGACTTTGAATGACGGCGATGAAAAAGAAATTAAAATCCAAGGAGGATAAAAACTATCCTAAGTTTTGGCGAGGATAAAAATATAGGTACATGTAGGATTGTTGGTATACCAAAAATTGTTTAAGGGTAAAAGCCAAACTTTTTGTACAAAATTAAGGACTTAATCATGCCTACATTTTAATTATTACTATTTCGTTACGACAGTTACCCATATAAATTGTATAGGTAACTGTCGTAACGAAATTGTTAAATTAAATCTATTCAGGGGATTCTGAGATTACCCCGGACACAAAACTCTTTCTTGTGGTACTGGCTGGAATTTAAGAGGAGGGGTAGGGCAAGCTCTCTCCATACAAACTTTGTGCAGGATTTACTTCGTTTGTGTTTGCATTAAAGTTATGATTTTTGGTCAGTATGCTTATTTTTCTCATAGCTATTTCGTGATGTAATTTTTTTTTTATTCATTTTTTTGTTTAATTTTTTAATTTTGAATTTTTTTGAAATATTTCAAAATTTTCACATCACGATCTTCGCATATCTAATATTTACAACCAAAAAAAATATTATATTTGTTAGTGCCAAAACCAACGAATAAAACCTGCACAAAGTTTGTATGGGGAAGGCCTTGCCCTACCCTGCGCCTTAAGAGATTTCTTATAGAGTCTGGCTAATGAAATATTACACACAATTTTGGCGGAAAATTCAAGAAATCTTGGGATGGTCACACTTTGTGTAGTAGGAAGTATAGTTTTGATACTAGAAAATATTTTTGATTTTCTGTGCACACGTAGTTAAGGTACCTAAAGTGAAACTGAAAATGTTAAAAGTAGGTTGATGTGCACTCAAAATCAGCTCAGCTCACATAATTTCTATCACTATGTGGAGTGCAGTCAACGACAAAAACATATATTTACACTTTCTCATCATATACCATTTTAACAAGGCGGAAAAATGAATTTGTAGTGTAAATAAGACCTAGTAAAAACAAGTCAATAAAATAAATAAAAAGAAAGAACCATTTGTACCAGGCTAATTTTTTATTGCACAGCTATCGTTCATCGTCAAGCCATTCACGAAAATCACCATGCCATACTTTTCCGATGGGGCCAAATAATGGCCGCCATACCACTGCAAAAGAGTATTTTTTTAAATATTTGCCAAACGATTTGTACCAGTATGGCGTTTGGATTTTTGGAAAGGATATGTATGATACAATGTGACATCATATTTGCCATACTTCTAATAGTGGGAAAAAAGTGGTACCATACTTGAAATTGAAAAACTAGGATTTATGAAACGTCTAGTTCTTAGTTAAGTCAGGTAATTGTAAGTAGTGTTGTGTTCCTAGAGGTGGGCAAGGTTGCCAGAGCTCCCGGGTTGCACTGTGTTGAGAGCGTGGGACCTAAATTTGTTCCTTCTGCTGTCAACACAGTAAATCGTCAAATTTTATATAGGGTATATATTAAAAATGCGAACGTGCCTTCTTTGGAGTTGCGAGCGTCTATAGGCTGGGGTGTCCGTTTACCATCAGGTGGACCGTACGCTTATTTACCACCGCCGTTGTATAACAAAAACTAGTACTGAAAGTATCAAAATATTAATAGAGCACCAACCTACTACATTGTTTACATCTTGTAAACATTGCAGTTTTTCGTTATACAACGCTTCACGTCCACTTCGCACATTGTCGTAATTATTTACGGGCTTAAATAATAGTTTGCGACCCTCGATCGGTATAGTAATTATTAATATTATTTAAAATAAACACAATAAACCCCTTATAAACCGCGACCAATTTGAATGATTGACATAAATTGACAACGTGTTGACAACAGACATTTAAACAATCATAGACAATTAGTGATACAGCATGTAAATATCTGTCAGTAAATTTTGGTTAGCCAGACTCTATAGATAAAGTAGGTAAACATGATTAACAAACTTTTTTTCCTTTCAATCAAAACATAAAAGACAGACCAAAATCTATTATTTCATCATTGACAGGGGTAGGACACACACAATACTATAGGTACCTACATATAATGAAGATTATGGCGCCTGAAATATTCCACGCCTCAATGAGTCAGAAATTCCAACAGTATTCAATATGTGAAAGATGGAAACGGGTCCAGAAATGTTCGGATATTTTCTAAGGCGTCAAGCTCAGGCTCAATACGATCTACCTACGCAATCAGCCATCGTCTACCAGGCATTTTTCATGAATAGATGTTATGTCAAAAAAAACATTTATTCTGCAAGTAGGCCTCAAGGGCTCTTTTACATGTGATAAATTACAATACAATCATAACTGTCATCAGCTCAGCTCATCAGGAATTACCGGGCTCGGTAGATGGCGGGTGTTTAGGCATAAAAATTAAAACCTGAATCGTTCTTCATTTCAAATCGATTTGACGCAACCTAGCCGCGAGTGCAAAGCACGCAGTAGCGCTCCTGGCGATGGTGCCAAAAACTAGAAACTGTCAGTCTACCAAACATGGAGTAATGTAAATTATAGCGCTGCGCTTTTACGGTCGGAAATATTGGTAAAGGCCGGGTATTGCCACTTTTGAGTTTTTAAAACCATCTGAGACATAGAATATAGTGTCTTAAAATCTAAAAAAATATATGTGTTACATAAGGATCTTGTCTAGTCAAAATCGCAGTCAGTTACATGACCTGAGGAATTTCACTCGATAGAAAAAAATCGCGAAGTTACCCCTTTTTACACGACTGCCAAAAAAAAGGAGTGTAATGTTTTCAGGTTTCATGTATTTAAACGACTGCCCAAAAAAAGGAGTGTAATGTTTTCAGGTTGTATGTATCATGTGAATTTTTTTGTTCCCCCAGAACTTCTCAACGCCTTAACTGATTTAGATGTGTGAGGTATCGTTGGAATTCTTACGTCACCCCGGGTGACATAGGGTATGTGACGTTGCAATAAGAACAATATGGCGGACTGTAGACTCCATTTAGAGTGTTCCGTAAAAAAATTTTTTTTATCCTAGCAAGTGAGTTATCTAGATTAAGCATTTGACGATTCCATAAATATATATAATGTATATGTTTCAAGCCTCTAAGTTATGTCTTTTCTTAGTCAAAAATGAAGCAATTTTCCTAAAATTATGTGCACTTGTGGTTGTCTAAATCATGATCTATTAAAGATATCTGAACGGTTATTGGATAAAAAAATCACATTTTTATTTCCTAATTCCGAGGCTAGTAAAAAGTCTATTTTGCCAAAAATGTCACTTATGGTTTTTCTCCTTGCGGCGGCAAATGAATATGGCACCATTTTAGGCGACTTCCTGACTTGTCGATGCGGAGGCGACGCAGTATTGATAAGATGTACTGACTCAGTAAAATTGTTTACTACGCCCCTACATTTAAATGAGTCCTTCCTGATTGGCGCGGGATGCGCAGTAACGGGACGACACCGCAGGCCGGACTAATGCAGTACTGTATCCGTACTGCGCCATTTTGGGTTTGTGACAACCAACCTGACAGGTATCAAAAAATGTTATCTGTCATTGTCTAAACAGAAATCTTGACTAAAATAACGGGATTTTCATTTTGCTCGTCGCCGCGTTGGTGAGCGCACGCGCCCGGAGCGACGACGAGCGGAATCCACTACCGTACACTGTCTTTGTTGCCTACTGTCATGGCGTCGTTACCCAACAACGTCTTTGAACACGTGGTTGGCGAAATCATCAAGCCATTTTTTTAAAAGATGTGAAAAAGACTAAAATAACAATTTTACGCCGCCATATAAGCAAATTTAATGAAAATAATACACATGGCGACAGAAATAGCCACGTGTATTGTAGTAAAAGTCTTTCGCATTTCTAATTTTCTATACATTTGTGTCATCTTATTATTGTCATTCATATACGACAACTTTTGCTAATTAAAACCTATGATATAGATTTTGGCTATTATTTCATGTATATTTTTAATAAACGAAGTAGGTAGATAAATATCTACTTTTATATAATTATTCGCTACCAGAATACTCAAGAAAGGACCTGATGGAGAAAGCATCCATGGCGGAAATCGCCGATAAAACAAGACTATTTAGTAAGTATTCGTTTAATATACCTATGTTTTAAATTAAATGCAATGATTGTACTGCCACGGAAGAGCTGCTCGGGGCGAAACAAAGTAGCTAGTCAAATATTTTCGTACCGTGGCCCCAGCTGGTCTGTCATTGACGGGAATCAGTTCTTGTTCCAAATTCAAGGAACGATTCTGCCTAGGCTCAAATTCTTTTGCAGAATATGGGACTCCGTCCCGCAATCGTATGACGTTATGTAGGACGCACATTGATTTTATTATATTGTTTACTGTAGTGTAATTTATGCAACGAATTGGAGTTAAAAGAACTTGAAATTTATGAGTCATCATCCCAAATGCACACTCGATGGTTTTACGTGCTCTATATAGTCGGTAATTATAGATCCTTTTGATATTATTTATTCCTGTCATTGGATAAGGTCGCATTATATTGCGCTTCAAAGAGAAAGCATTTTCGGCTACAAAGAAATAAGGCACTTCATGTCGTGTGTCATCATGAGGAAGCGGGGATGATGTAGGCATAATTATTATAAACCATCTCTTTCCAACCAATAGCTCGAAGACGAAGCTTGAAGGACCCCACCATCACTATTTCGTCCAGCATACCCAGTGTCAATCATAGTAAATATACCATCGGCATCACATGCTGCAAATAACACGATCGAATTGTAGTTGAGTCGGAGTTAGGCAATTTTTGAATTCGCACGTGTTTGCCGTCCATGGCACCTAAGCAATTAGGCATAAAACCGATTTGATATATTTTTCCATTTTTCTGTTGTTGGAATTGCCATATATTCAGGTTGTAATGTTATCCAGATTACTTCCGTGGTTTCAGCAATTATATCTGAAACAGTGCTAACGCCTCTTGCAAAATATAAAGCCAGTGCAGTAAATGTACTTCCTGTAGCAAGATATCTGAAATAATAATTATATTCGCATATTGTATGTTTAATTAGTACTGGGAGTTTTTAATTGTTTTACTGTTTCTTATGTCATATCATATTGGTAAATTTGTGCTATAATATATAAATACTACAGTTAATGATATCTTTTTTGTTTCAGTTCTTGAGTGCAAGGAGAATTGGCGCAACATTAGGTCCACATTTCTTAGAAGTATAAAACAACAACCAAGTGGCTCTAAAACTAAAAAGCCGTATTATTTGAGCGAATATTTAACATTTATATGACCTTATGTAAAACCACTTAATGATTGTTCTAATCGTGGTAATATACCACAAGCCCCCGAAATAGAAATAATAATTGATGCTGAGGCGGAAACTGCAGAACAAGGCCCAAACGAGGAGTCTATCGTCAGATCAGCCCCAGCCAACTGCTTTACCAGTGCAATCAGTCTCGTCAAAGGCTCCATACACGGCACCTATTACACCAGGAGTACGCCGCCGCAGGACACCAGCGTCAGAAGTAGATACCGCGATGGTGAACTTTAAAAAAAAAGAACTAACAAGGTTGAAGATACTATAATAAACAAAAACGAAAAACTAATGAAGCACTTTTTTCTAAGTATACTTCCTGAGAATCCTGAGTTCTCAGTGATCAACAAATTCGATCGATCAAGATTAAAATTTTACAACTTATAGATAAAATTAATACTCCACAGCAGGCACCGGCATCGGCTATTTCATCAAGCGAATCGAGTCCTATCCTTGCTCGGGAACCTTTCAACGCAAATATGTCTTCCAGCTCGACAAAAGTTTGTTCTCGAACTATGCCAGCAAACCAAAATATAGCCAAACGTTTTTAAGGACGATGACCTTTTTTTAACACAAATATGTCTGACGATGACGATTGATAAGTATGTCTTTTGTCGACCGATTTTCATAAATAAATAAATTAAAATTACGAAGTTATATTATTTTTGTAAAGTGAAGAGCAATCAAAAAGGGTACAGTTAAATTCTGAACACAAATGCCAAGTTTTTTGCTCTTGACCATGTTGTGTGTTATAAATACACATGTCCACTGCAGAAAACTTCAAGCGGCAAATAAGGAGCTGGCCCAGCGTCTAGTGGAGGCAACTGGGGACCAGAGGGCTGGCGCCTATCTGGCCCAACGGATTGCAATTGCAATCCAGCGAGGCAATGCCGCCAGCCTTCTGGGCACCTTGCCACACGGCACTGACCTGGGGCCAAATTTTTATTTGTAAATATTTTGTTTTATATTAGTTTATAGTTAGTTTAGTCTGTTTTTATAATGTTATTTATATTTTATTTTTCATTTATTAAATAAACCAGCAGAAACATGTATGTAAGTATTGTATTGATACTACAATTCATACATACACGTATCACGCCTAATGTTCCTAGAACAGAAAGAGGGAGCAGAGTAGGTGTAAAGACTTCAACCCTATCCCATAATGGACTTTTATAACACTCATGGGCAGAAAGGGGGTGTTGTATTCTAACCCGATACCAGGCGGGGTATAAGTATTAGTGCTGACCTCAAAGTGATGAGCAATCTTTCTTCAGCACTGACCGATTCTCTTAACCTTGTGTTTTGTTTTGTTATTTTGGGTGCAACAAGATACAAAAGCTCTCGATAGGTTTGTCGTGACATTTTGTACATTGTTTGAAATTTGAATGTCATGTCATTTATTCATAAAAAAACTAAGTATAAACAGCCCACAAATTCTAATCCACAACACAAGCTTCGTCAGGTGCGTACATAAACAAACAATCACAACACAGAGACACCAGAGATGAAATCCGCCACAGGCGTCGTCAAATGGACTTAACATAAAGGACCGCCCCGGATCGTAGATGGCTCAAAAGTTCCCATAATACTGGCGGCGTTGCCGCACTGGATGGCCAGCGAAATCTGTTGAGCCACAAGCGACCCGGACCGAGGATCGCACCCCCTTTCCTACAGTCGTCGACCCAAATCCCTCACAAAGTCCCTGGCCTCCGCGCCCCATAGTCCCGCAGTCTCCACCGCTACTGGCACGAAGTCGTACATCGGTTCCAAGGCAGAGTACTTCACATGTTTGGCCCGGGCCGCCGACTCTGCGGCCGCCCTGGCGTACCTGACAGTGTGACTTAAATGGGACGGTGCAAACGTGCTCACATACGTAGCGTCCCACTAGAGATACCGACCTTTCTGCCATGGAACCATTGTCAGACCGTCCGGCCTTTTCCCATCAGTGCGGCACAGCCCCGGAGGCTCCAGGACACACGGCACATTGGCCGAAACTAAAACCCGGAAAACCACCTCATTAATGGCATGGTGTCTTGGAAACCGACCGGCACACCTCTGACAACTAAGCCCATGATGCCCGTCTTCCTCGACCCCTACCCCGCAAATACACCGGTGCGCTTCGCACACCTTACATCCCAAACGCAACGCAACCGCGATTCTCAGCGAATCGTTATCCAAAAGCGTACCTAACTGGGGGGAGGGTAGCGCGAGCAGCCACAATTACCACAGGAAAAAGTTAAAAAAAACTTATCTCACCGGATTTATCACCCCCTTTTACATTACCCGTGACTACGATTTTAGCATAACGCAGCTTGGATAATGAAAGCATTAATATTTTCATGATTATCTGACGCATAATTTTAAGATAAATACCTAGTGCTAATTGTATACTATTTAATGCTGCAGCGGTAAACGTACCAACATATTTACACATAATTTTGTGAAATTAACTGATGTTAAAATCAAAAGTCACCCGGCTTATTGTTTGGATGATTATTACTATACATCAATCTGAACATAATAGATCTTATCATAAGATAATAGTTTATAAACCAGTGGTGATGAGATAACGCGATAATTGAAATATCAGAGAGCCTGTTAAAGTTTGCAAATTGCTGTCATGTCATGTTAATTCTGCGCTGTCACGACTAGTTAACAGTGACACTGGTGGTTGACGAGTCCATTCCAAGGTTAGATATTAATGACATCACTTAAGAGAAATGTATTATATATAGCAAACTAATAAGAAACTATTCATTATAGTCCCATGTTACTTATATCTTATTACAGCCATTTGTACAGATTTGATTCAGTTGTAGTTCATTAATTCTGTGATGCTATAATTTTATATTAATTATTATATTAAGCCTCTATTTTAAGCCTAATGTTCTGTACTGTGTTCTTTTTCAGGTGTGCAATAAAGAGTATTTGTATTGTATTGTATATTAGAATAATAGAATTTATTACGTCGATTCTTCTCGTAGCTGATATTTAAATTTTTCTGAACCGGTTGTAGATTTTTGATATTCATTGGTGCTACATACACAGTCAATAAAATAATACAATTACAATTGAACTTAAAATTATATTAAAATTGAACCATTTCAAACAAACTCATCATCATCATATCAGCCGAAAGACGTCCACTGCTGGACTTAGGCACAAAATAAGAAATAGTACTACGTACAGAAGTTGCACTGTTAACAAATCGCCAACTTACAAACCCAAATTATAATAGGTAAATAACAAATATTGACCACACCAAGCAAATGACGAGACGACGCGACCGTCCGGTAGCAATTCGCCACTAAATGTACTTGCAGCGGCCCGAGGATGTACTTGCAGCGGCGCGGCGAACTGACGGAGTGAAAGCCACCTGACATAGGCCTCCCCCAAAGAGTGCCACAATGACCGGTCCTGCGCCACCCGCATCCAGCGGACTCCCGCGACCTTTAACCAGGTCATCAGTCCACCTTGTGGAGCACCCGCCACCAGCAAGTAGACCTACTCGAGCTGCGCCTTCCGGTCCGTGGTCGCCGCTCGAGAACCTTTCGGCCCCAATGGGCATCGGATCTGACGTGCAATGTGCCCCGCCTACTGCCATGCCACTTAAGTGTAGCAATTCCAAGGGCTTTATCGGTTACTTTAGTTCTGCTATGGATAGCCTGATTTCTGATCTCATGCAATCACGCATAGAAACTCCCAGCATAGCCCTCTCCATTGCCCACTGAGTGACTTTGAGCCTTCTTATGAGAGCTATGGTGAGCGACCACGACTTGTCAAAGATTTTCGTCTTGAGACACTGCCCAGCTGAGCCAATTCGATTAACCTCTTTCTCAAAGTTGGACCTACATAACAGACAGTCTGTTCTAGGTATACATAATCGCCTAAAACTTTGAGCCACATCAATTAAATAATATTAAAATTAAAAGACATTAAAAACAATAAAATATTTAATATAGTTATGTCGCGCGAAATATTAAATGACGAAATGGAATTGTTACGATGAGCAGTCTTAATTCATTCACCTTAACAGAAGATATTTAAACCGCCGAACTGATTGCAATACAATTTGGTATCTGCAGATAGTTTGAGAAATGGATCCGGAAATTGATAAACTATACTTTTTATTTTTATTGAAATATAATAAACTGGTCATTCGTGTATTTTGAAACGTCGGTTAGAGGTGAGGTCGTCGCGGCTAGACATCATGATTAGGAGCCACGTATTGGTCCGAAACATGTCCAGCGCTATTCGACGTTAAAGACGTGAGTGACCCGTTTATTATATATCTCCAAATATATCTGAGACTCGCAGGAGAATTCTACTTAAAATACTTTTTATTCTGGAAACCATCTCGTAAGGAGGTGAATGTTTGTAAGCAAACGCCTGAAATAATTGAATAGCAGTTATATTTACCGCGATAAATAAGTTCTACGCGGAGGATGTCTCACAGAAATCAGAGTCTGGACCGCGCAGGTCGAGACATGAAGTTAAATGAGAACTTAAGAGTAACGTAAAGTACGTGAAACAGTACGGACATTCCTCATTATTGCTTGGATGAAAGATAAAGCACTTTGCTTAAATACCAATCAAACCAACAAAGCCGCGTATTTACTTTAGGAAGTACAACAGAAATGTAAAAGTACGATCCATCAAACCTGAGGGAATGGGACTCAAACCACATTCGTCTCCCTGTCACTTTGCTAAAACTTCCAAATGCTTCGTGAGTTAGGGGAGCTACTTCAAACTTGGACAGGTATTGTACTCGATCCGCACAAAAGGACGTAACTGCCATGTTTCTGCTACGGACATAATGCTCTTTTCTTATGCAGTCCACTATGAACGTCGAATTCTGATCCTTCATAATACTATAATGCTTGGTCTAATAAGTAGGTCATCTGAGTTTCTGTTCGATTGGAAACTTATCTCCAATAAAATTGTCATAAGTCTTGTCGGTTTAGCTGCATAAACTAGGATTCTTGATTAGGTACTAATTTTACATTTTCTTCAAATGGAAACCCGTCTAAGCGTAACTTCTTTTTCTTAACCAAAATTGGGTCCCGTCGGGTTTGTCTTTAGCAATATCAAATCTATCCGTGGAAAAGAAATTGATCTTAAAAGTGAAAAGCAATATTTTTAAATACAAATTTAGTTAAGTAATAATTCCTTTATAAATAATCAGTCTAATTTAAAATTGCCGAAGAGTGCTCCCCAAAATATTACGCTGCCCGTAGATTTCATCAAAAACTATTAACCCAGTCGCAATAGCAAAGAAACTCTTTACATCTCTGTATTATAGGATAAGCTCAGCAAAGTATGTGCCCAGGTATTTTTCTGTTGCAAGTTGATGTACGAGTATGATACATGCTACTAAATGAATTGTTGTAATTGTATTGTAATTTATGACCTGTAAAAGAGCCGTTGAGGCCTAATTGCAGAATAAATGTTTGAATTTGAAAACCTCTAGATGTTGGTAACTTTGATGAAATTTTGTACGAATGTTCATTGTTATATGGGTTTCTATCCGGAAAGTCTAATTTTAAAAAGTATAACATAATATAAATTATATCAGATTCAGATTCAGATTCAGATTATTTTTATTTGCTTTAAGTATGTACATACATGCAAATACATTAATAACATTAAATTAAAATAAAATACATTATACACTATATAAGTAACACAATTAAAAATTTTGAAATATATCTAATAATTGGTTGCATTCATAAAGTAAAATTAAAATAAATAACATTATTATCGGTTTTAGTGCTTATTGCCTCTCATGCAGCTCGGCCTTCGACCTCGATCAAATTGACTATGGGGAGACCTGTTTTACCACTCGAGGCCCTCCATAGAGCTCAAGTTTAATAATATTACTCATACTAAACAAAATATTCCAGCTGATCCTTTTTGTACAATTAACTCTGTAATTTGTAATTCATACGTGAGTACATTAATTGTGTATAAAAATAACTTACCCTTAGTGGACCAAAGTTAAAAACATCAAATTACCTTCGTGACGTGTTCTTGACCATTACCTCCCACCCTCCCACTCGCTTCCAACCCGTGTACGATGGTATTTTTGCGTTTATACCGAAAATAAAACTACATTGTGTACAACGCCCCACCTAAGCAGTGTATTTTAAATACATATAACGCGGTTTGATGTAACCAATGTAAGTATGAACATGGATTACACTTAGTTGATTTAAGTTTTTGGGGTCAAGTTATACTGGAATAGTGCTGGGGCGAGTCGGAGCGAGTTATGAGTCTATTAACAGGGAGAATAATAGGAAAATAGTGATCCGATCAGCCATATTGATGGATCGATCGATCGGCTCAAAAACAATTGGTTCTCGATTTCGTTGTTTTGTTAACGTGTTTTTCATCTGAGAAAATTGGTTCTTTTCTCTTTGTAAACTTTTGCTATTAGGATACCATTCGATCTGTAATCGGATTTTCCAATATATTCAATTGAGTTGGGCTCGGGTATTATGTTTTATTTCGGAGATCTAAATAAACTACTTAATTGCGTAACGGGGCAAACTTATAGATCTAATAACTGTAATTTTCAGTATGGAGATCGAGGTTAAGATTGACCTGATCAAGTTGATAACCTTTAGTACGACGACGACGTTAAATTAACGATATCTTAAAACTCAAATTTTCTCACTTTGAATGTTAAAGTTTAATAAAACACTTATAAGTATATTACTACTAAGAGGCCTCTGTTTTATAATTCAAAATGGATTGATAGTGGAAATTTGAGATTAATCTCCTCAAATATCGCAATGAAAAATGCTTTGAGACAGAATTACACTGAGTTTATTTTGTAATAATTCCACTTTGTGGTGCACAATAATAGTAGTTTATGCAACTGGTACATAATGAGGGGCATTAAAACACGAGTGTGTTTTATGAAACGAGCCGAAGGCGAGTTTCATAATAAGGTCACACGAGTGTTTTAATGCCTAATTATGTACAGTTGCATACATTACTTTATCTACACACATATTATAATTACTCTAAGATGGGTTAAGAAACCGTAGTAAATAAATACAATAATTGTGTTAATACAACCTTTTTTGCACGGTTGCGGAAATATCGAAATCAGAACTGGCAACCGATACCTGAATGTTATTTTAAAAAGTAAAGAGTCCTTATTCTGATGTGATCATGTCGTTCTAGCTCAAATTTCGTGCGATTTATACTAAAAAAACATCGAGCTGACATTTCGCATCGACTGAATTTGAATTTTCAGTGATACTAGAATAGGGACATGTCAACTTTGACATTTAAATTTTGACAGTTTTGTTTGACGTAATATTTTAACATCATATATGAGATTAAAATTAAATATTTTATTACTGCTGTAGCCTTAGCCACAGATAAGAAAATTGCCATAAATTCATTGAATGTTGAAATGAGAGTCATTTTCTACGGTTTCCGAACGCATATTAGAGGATTTATGATATGTGTGTAGATAAAGTATATTATTATTATTACACTAAGAGTTATCCCTGAGAAAGGTGTTACGAAAAAAAAAATAACCAATAAGAATTAATTATATACTTTACGGTAATTAAGGTACGAGTAGCTTAGATTTATCTGAATTTCCCACGGCCAAGTAAATTAGACGTAAAGCTCCTTGCATATTTCTATTGCATATCATTAAGTTTTGTTTTAATATACATTCTAACAGTTTTTATCATTTAATTATCTTCGCCCCTCTGTAGAATTTGGGAAATTATTTTGTTCCGTTTGGTAGATAAAACATTTACTGCATTTTTACTTGTTTAACTAAAAACAATGCTTAATTTTCAACTCTTGTCATAGATCAAGAAGGTTTAATTCACACTGTCACTTAGTCCCAATATATCAAATGATGGCGATTAAAAGGGTGAGAGGTGATATGAGAAATAATTTCTAGAATACAATTGAAATCAAGAAACGTACGATGTGTACTTAAATTATAGACCACTACATAATTCGCACAAACGACTTTAGGATTTTAGCAAAGTTGTTGAAATGATTTACGTTTATTATACTTACAACCTACTCTCGAGGGAATACTCATTTGGAGCTTCAGAATCCAATCTTAAAGGACGCCGATTCAGACGTTTAATTTGGTGTGTGCCGAAATTAATATAGGTTTTATACCTGTATTTATGAAAGGTCCTTTGTTATAGCCCTTGATGAGTAGGTAATTTAGTCTGCAAGTAGGGCCTGATCTCGCAGCCATATAAAATTTAAAAAATATTATCAACCCCAAATGAAGTATAATAAGTTTATTTCATAATACATTAATTTTGAGAAAGAAGGTCGGAGGATTTTAGGACAGTATTGTCGAATTCTTTTTCACAGTTCAAATATAAATTTTATTTGTATCGACGAGACTCACGAGACGTATTGTCAGAAGAAAAAGCTTCGTCATATCAATCATTGTTTTCTTGTAAGCCTGTATATAATTTATTTTCTTGTAATCTTTACCTATATTATGTTTTGCCTTTATTTGTAAATAAATGTAGGTATAATTTCAGTATAATACAAAAAAGTCATATCAATATTTTTTTACGGTTGACAGGATAAGAAATCCACTGAAGAATAAGAAATTTCGCTTACGGTTTTAAAAAATTAACATCAGATTTTTGTCGGCTCATTAAGGCTGTACGAAGAATTAAAAGCGAGACCACTAGCGCTACTCGTGAATAATTGTGACCCTCTTAAATAACAGTTTAATTCAATGTTTCATAATTTCATAAAATAAAATTTCCCCAGTATTAAAAAGGTTATAAAGCTATAATTATAAGTGGCTGGCTGACGCTAAACAGTTTGGGAACTTAGTACGAGAATTCCAAAGTAATGAAGATATTCCTTCAGTACAGGTAGGTATATTAGGCTATAAATCAACATGTACTATAATTTTATCCCGCAGTGTAAAGCCCAATAATTTTCTACCCAGGTTAAGTAAAAAATAAATGAGGATGACCACCATACCTGCGATAAGACTGCGGCGCGACAGGCCAGCTCCGGCGCGAGCGCAGCACCAGCGCCACGCGCGGCATCGATCCGTGGGGGTTGCTCATTTGTGGAGCCGACGTGCGCTTGCGACTCCAACCGCGGCGGCCGCCTCCGCCCTGGCCCCACAGGTGGGCTGTGGCGATACTGTGCTCTGTCAAATAAAATAGTAAACGTTTATACTTCGCGTTGGTAGATTCTGTACTAGGGTATGCTCTTGACTGTTATTATGGTCTCACATTTAAATCTTACTTAGATAAATTAGAATCGCTGCAATTAAGATTTTTAAAATTTCTCGTCCCTCCAAAGATTATAAATAACTGTAAAAATGATTATCGAAAATTATTCAAAATTTGTAAAAATACTTCCCATCACTTTGAACTATTAACAACTATGCCAGTCAGGAGCATGACCTGTACAGAACTACCCACGAACACGATACGAGGTCGGTGTCCGCCGGTAAGTTTGATGTGCCTAGGGTCAAAAATTACTATGGAGACAGGACGCTAAAAAAACGCCTACCATACATTTTAAACATCCTACCCGAGGACATCCGCCTCGAGAAAAAGAAAAGTTTATTTATAAAGAAACTAAAAAAACATTTTTTAGATATACACTGCCATAAATGTACCTAACTATTAATAAAAAGTTGTTTGAATTTAAACATTCGTGAGACATGTTATAACTTTATTTTACTAAACGCAAACGTTACTAAACGTTGTGTGCAATCGGCGCGGGTCGCAGACGCACTCATCCTGAGGAAGAACTCCCGAAGAGTTCGAAACATGTCGCACGAAGTGACAATTAATACGTGAGTTTTAACCGTTTAGTAAAATAAAGTCAAAAAGTTGTTATTTGGGTTTTATTTTATTTTGTAAAAGTCTTCCTTCAGACAAACTATCATAACATGTGTATGCTTAATAAATAAATAATAATAATAATAATAAATACAGCGTTCATCTCTCCTACTCAAAAAATAAGCTTCTTGGGTGGCCAGCAGTTGGAAAACAGCTTTTCCATCCAAGAAGTACGAGTATAAGCACCTAAGTATGTGTAGCTAGGATAAAACTGTGAGTTACCCTTTTTAACAATCTAAGGTTGCTAGGACGTGAGGTTTTACTTCATTTCAAATGTTAATGCAATCGATTTCTGATTACAACATTATTTCAAATTATTTTTATTACTTGTAATCAAATGGTGAATAATGAATGAAAGGATTAAGAGATCTGTATTTATTTATTTAAACTTTACTAAACATAAAAAATTTGTACAAATATCGGACTTAATACCTCAAGGCTTTCTCTACCAGTTCACCATAGGGCCAAACAGAAATTTGCAAAGGTGCAAGAAACAGATTAAGACAAAAAAACTATAGGAGTGCATTATATTCAACTTTAATGATCTAGGTGGAAGGGAAGAGATGTAAAGAAAGAGATGCACTCTTTCTCCGGATGGATAGATCTAGACAATGTAAAGGCATCAGTGACAACCAGCGCTCAGGCCTGCTTACGAAAGGCACAAAACATGAGTGCCTGGAGGAAGGTGGTACGAGGCGTCTGTGGCAGTCACGAACCTCACCTAAGAGGATACGACTAAGAACTTATTCCACAAATATTCGATTACGCCTTTCTCTGATAGACGCCATGGAAGCAAGTTGATTTTATAAAACGGCTTCTTGAGAACTTGCAAAATTCTACTTAAAACTAAATGGCGTAGAATGTGGAAGCAATTTGGAATTGCAATGTGGAAGTTGATTACAAACTTGATCACAAATTCACTGTCCCATTATTTCGTAGGACGTCGGTACCTAATAAAGATTCATAATAAAAGAGGAAATAAAAACAACGGGAATCAAAAGCTGTGTATAGAAGTGCTATATTTTCAAATAAATTTTATTAATGAAAACTATAGAAAAACATATTAACTAACAAAAATAAAACTAAATACAGCTAAATTAAAAACCTAAATATAAAACTAAATTAAATCTAAAAAAGGTCCCCGCGGCATTGTTCCGAAGATACTGGCAGCATTTCCTCTTTGAATAGCCAAACTTATAGTGCTATAACATATAACGTTTCACAAGCTCAAGCACTACAATAGTTTTTTTTTATTTATTAATCAAAAGTACATAAACACAGTAACAAGTTTATGTTCCTCGCCAAACTGCGATAACAGTTTGTTGGCGAGATCGCGCAACAAATAATTTTAATTTATAAGACGGAATGGTACGTATTTAAAATTAACCCTATAAGACAAGCTATTAAATATACTATGAGGCTAGGTCGATTTGCGTAAGACTGCCCCCGTACTATATATTTATTCAATTATTTACAAACCCCTCATCCACTCCAAGCCCGTAGCGTGCCGTAGCGTAGACTTACGATAACATTATCTAATCATAAGAAATGACCGCGGTAGACGACGGATTAAAAAATAACTGTAAACGGAAAGAGGCTTTAAAATTCGTAATCAATTAAATATCTACAATCTAAATGCAACATGAGTCCAGCGAAATCTAATGTTTCATTATCCTAACAAGCACCAAGTAAAAACGCATTTACATTTAAATACAAACGAATTTCAATCCACAAAGATTACAAGTCAATGTGAATCTAACTAAAGACTTTTTCTTCTATTGAATTTATTCCAAAGAACGAGAATGCCGCATCTCTTTATTTTATAGCATATTGATCTTTTTAGCAAACTTGTCATTCGCTTTTTACATGCAAATTAGTTAACGTTAAGAATAAATTGACTTGGCATGAAGCTAAGGCTCGTCTCGTTAATTTTCCTTCTGCGGTGCACCGCAATGTTGTTTGTTGGTTTAATTTAAATGAAGAATAAAGAGAAACCCGAGTCTTCAA
The DNA here is from genome assembly GCA_951800055.1 of Cenopis cana. Classification (NCBI taxonomy): domain Eukaryota; kingdom Metazoa; phylum Arthropoda; class Insecta; order Lepidoptera; family Tortricidae; genus Cenopis; species Cenopis cana. The sequence continues at coordinate 13,895,356 of OX637479.1, read as the reverse complement.
AGTGAATATTGATTTCACATTTTATGATTTAATTGCTCCGTATAATATTTCTGCTTTCTGCTTGCACGAGTATACACATAGTTACTACGAAAGCCACGTGTATTGCTTGTTTCCAATAGTAGGAATTTTACAAAAGCTAATCTTCTTTATTATATATGTTTTAAGGCGCTACACTGAGAAATTTGGAGACTTTGAAACGCTGTCCTGCCCAGGCTAGCAAACAGTAGGGGCTGATTTTCAGATATATGATTCTTGACTATATGATTGTGGTACTGACAATAGCGAAACATGATTGCTTAAATTTTTCTCGATAGAAAATAAATCCAAAGTCGAGTCTATATTTTCCCTTTTTTCCTCCGCCTACTAAAACAACGCATTATTAAAAGACACGATTAAGTTAATATGATGGTATCTTACCTCATGTAGATACTGACAAGAGGAAATTTAATAAACCTGCACACAGTCAGATATTTAACGAGATTTGTCTAAAAAGCCATACTCGGAGAGGGTTGCATCCCGTTTTTTCGTGAGCGACAAACAAAGGGTGTCTCTTTCAATCGATATATCGCCTTAACCTGACTGTGGCTTTATAGGCCTGGCCCATTAAAGCGATAGGAGAGAGCGTATAGCTTGGGGAAAACTAAATGCCATGCTATATAAGCTTAGTGGACACTTCACATACTGTGTCATTTATATAATAAATATTAAGGACAATCTCACCCATATCGAACTATCCCCAATGGTAAGTTTAGCAGTAAGACTTGTGTCATTGGTACTAGATGACGATAAACATTAGACTATACAATACATATGTACTACTTAAATACATAGAAAACATGGACAAAACACTCGAAAAAACTCTGAAGAAAACAGACATAGAATGAATCGCAACCGACGTCGTAATATAATTATATTGCGTTGTTAGTGTCGTGGTAGCATAAAATATGTCATAAACTTTTTACTATCCCAAACTACCATCAAACAGCTTTGAGAGAAGTTAGTAGCTGGCTGTTTTAATTACACACGGGCAAATCCAGTTCGGGAACTACGAGAATGGGAAAATAATTAAGTGTTTTCTGTGTTCGCATAACATTTCGTTCTAAATATCAAATTATTTTACAGTGAAATGCCCAGTGATTTTGATTTCGAGCTGAGCCTGTGTTTTTAAATTATGGTAAGACAAACTTTGAAAATTAAATTGTTCATTAAAATCAATTTAACACTCTACATCGTATAACATCGTACCGATGACGATAAATATATTATAACAAACTCAAAGGGCTCTCCGACATTATTTAATTAAGACTGTTTACACTTTTGATCGACAAGATTGGCAAGCTGAGTAAATCTTTTAAATCAATGTTCATAATTGATGGCAATAAACCAATGGCGATGAGAATTGGAGTGGGAACAAACATTTTAAGAGATTTACAAATTAACAACGAACAAAACAAAACCAATGATTAGGGACTACTCTTTTGGTGTATATTATTTTCCACAGCTTATCAACCCTAGGGCACCACGATTGAGGTAAATAAAATTCAACATTACCAAATATCAAAAATATTGCGTAAACTTAACTAACACAAACATATGTCGGTACGGAACCTTCATTGTACGTGATCCGACACGCATTTGGTCGGTTTTTTAGAGATAAGGTCGAAAAGTGCATACATATTTATGATTCTGGATATATATAAACATGACGATATAATGACACGTACTCAGTCCCTTTCTAAATAAGACCCACAATGAGCGGCATAACTAAATAATCTATTTAGTCTTAACCAAATTTATTCACCCAAATGGGCGATTAATTACTTTATCTTCGCTCTTAAGTAATAATAACGTTTATTATTACTTGCAGGTGAACGACTTTGGATCGTTTTTGAGAAGATATAAATATTTTTATTAAAAATTGTATTTTATACAATCGTATTTGATTGTGCTGTGATGTATAATATTATAATTGCGCATGCTTACCCGCACTGATGCGCACTTCTACCCCTATATGCGGGTAAGTATCCGCATGTTGACTGTGCTAGAATTTCGTCAATTGCCAAAAATGAGTGCCATGTAGGAGGTCAGTTGTTTGTGTTAATTATAGATTAATAAACGCTTTGACAAATCAACAAGTTTTGTTTGATTATATTGGTAATTTTAGATGTTACAACGGTTCAAACCTTAAGTGCGCATACTTGGAGCACATGACTCTATAGTTTTATGCGAGAACAGAGAATATATAAAAACTGGAAATATTGGGCCGGCAGATAGACGAGGATTAGAGAATGTTTCAGCTTAAATTAATCCTTAACCCCCGAAAGTCAAAAGGTGTCATTGACCCTGTCACTTTGTCTGATTACGTGAGACGATGACAGCTAAAGGGTTAAACACATTCTGAATAGCAAAGATCATGGTTTTATCTCAGATTCGGTTGAAGCTCTACCAATCTCAATGGAACATCCTAGGTGGGCAATTCGAAGCGATCCGACGTAATGACACGCAAATTCAATGCGATGCGGTGCGATGAATTGAAAAAAATGTTGACTGCTTTCTTCGAGTCAGGTTATGCATCTTCAACAAAAAAAAATCGAAGAAGATGCAAGAATCATAATAATATTTCATTTTTACCCTTTATATAAAACGGCTTATCCCAAAAAGTTGCTTGTCAGCGAATCTGAATAGGAGGTAGAGCCAAGATTTTAAGGAAAGTCAAAACGTAGGTAAGATTCTAATATATTATTTCACAAAACAGATTATATAACATCCTATTTCCTTTCTACTGGTAATACAGATTTTGATTATCAATATTATCGTTGCATCACTATACCTACAATAAGCATTGAATGGGACATCTTTACGTAGAACAACGTTAAAATCAGCGTATATTGGTTCTCGACGAAAAACAACGAAATAGCGAAGCTTTCAATGACAGAGTAAGAGCTTTTGTTTGCAATTGCTGTATGTACAAAAAACCAATACTGTGGACGCCATAAAATTGATACGAGCAGAATACTCCGTTCGTGAGTAGTGTGCCGAGTGCCTAAGTACCTGCCATTTGTTTTCCACTGTCTATTTTTAATTGAGAGTTCTGGTTTCCCGGAACAATGATGTAACTCGGCCCTACAACAAGGGAAATGAAAGCAATTTTGTTTCTTAGGGTTCCGTACCCGAAGGGTCCAAACGGAGCCCTATTAATATTGTCACTCACGCGTTCGTCGGTACGTCCGGACGTTCTATCACACATGTTTTACAGCCAAACGGTTGGAGCTACAGTCTTCAAATTTTCACAATATAAGGCATCTTGTTGACCCAAAGCCAAACAAATTGACAAAACTTAGTTTTAAATGTTTTTAAGAGGGGCTTCCGTAGGTAAGTACATCTAAAGAGAAGCGCGCGTCGTTGTTTAGATCTCATTGAGTAAATAAATACTTTTTTTTTATATTCGAAAACAAAGGAATGAACTTTTTAAGTTTTGATCAGAAGTATTTTTTTATCTTCCCATTCACCTATCATATGAACTTGAAATTTGGTGATAATGTTTCTTACTAGTGGCTCTGCGTAGGCCCCGCGAATGTTTTTTTTTTTTCCAAAAACTTACTCGACAAAAAATCTATGTATGTATTATCGAACCTGCTCACAAATTTTCACGACAATCGGTTGAGAAATGCGACTTGAGAGGAGAACAACCGGAATTCCGCCGGCCGGACATACGAAAGCAGAGACCTTCGTTTTACTCGGACAATTACGAATATTTTACCAACAAATACTAAAACATCGATGAATTATGCTTGTTTCTTTGAAAATTCCACATTTTAACTATTAAAACCAAATTAATTTTGCGTTTGATTCGGAACCCTAAACGTGCGAGGTCCGACACGCACGTGGCCGGCTTTTTCTTTATACAACGACGGTGCCATAAAGGCTTACGGCCTGCCTGATGGTAAGGCACCGTAGCCAATGGACGCTTGCGATTCCAGATAAATCACAAGCTTGTTGCCGACTCTTTATTAACTAGAGGATTCGTAGTGTGCACATTTACAGCTACACATAATTCTATCGCCCCTTCTTTGGCACTTAACGCCTTGCCTCATATTGCGCTAACACCTTAATGTCAGGGAGGGCATTTCATTGACGACATCTGGCAGAAATGCACACTTTGATCTCTGTATAAATTTGAATTTGAAAGACCGAGACATGAAAATGAGTACTATATCCCCTACTGAGAAAATAACGGATGAAATACCCTGCCAGATTAAACATTGACTATAATCCGTTCAACCATTTTTGCGTGATTGAATAACAAAGATCCAAATGTCGAAACTTTTTCAATAATAATATTACAGTAGAATAGTAGAGTTCTGACTTTCTTCGATGTTTGTTAGCAGCGTCAAATAAAAAATGAAAAAAGCAAATACGACATTATACCAAATATTTCGTATCGTTCGTATTTTCTGCAGTGTCAGAAAATAAAAGTGGTGTAAAATTATACACTGACAAAACGTGCATACATCTCGCACATGTACAGTTAGCTACGTTGCGACGGAACAACTCGTTTTTTTATTTTATCGTATGGCAATTATTTCGAACCCCTCGATGGCGAGGTTGTACACAATTCTCCGAGCCGAGAGCCATTGAAGATCGTTTGCTTAGTCGAAGTAATAAAATAAGAGTTCAGTCGATCAGAACTTTTAACCCCTTCTCATCTGTCGCTCGTCCGAGTAACTCTTGTTGTAAAACAAAAAAATATATCAGAGGTCTCCTAAAAATAAATGCCTGTTTTAAAACTCTGCTTTTATAACGAATTGATTAGAAAACAGTAGTCATGCATAATAATATCCTTCCTTAGCACTCAACAAATTTACCAAAACTAAAAAAGTATAGCCTGGAGTTGGCTAAATAGAAACTTCCGGATGTTTGTAGTAAAATTTTCCCTCAGAGCATGAGAGTTTTTATACATACGATTATACTGTTATTCCAAGCCTCAGTGTAGTCCCCGTGAGCAAGTCATTAAATTATATTAAGTATTTATTTTAAAAAATCGTAAAGAGTTTACGCTACCTTAGTATGTTAGCCAAGATTAGCACGGTGAGTTTCAACTGATTTATAAAATATTCAGCCACATAATAGGAAGCCATTATATTTATCAGTAGCACATTGATGTCTTACTCTCTAGCTTTATATTTCCAACTCTTAACCCATGTATGCTTACTTCACAATAAACAAGCAAACACGAGACTGCACTTACCAAAAGAAATTGCAATCCAAGTATAAATAAACAATTTTACTACAATCACACCTTAAAATTAGGAACGAAAACATAAAACAAATCAGCCACGCAACATTTAACGGATGAATAAGTTTACCCATAGGTAAGTGCAAACCAAATAAAACTTTAAAAAACAAGACATAATATCATTCCCACAAACACATGTAAGTGTTCGACATATCAGGGTCAATGTCAGATTTAGGTGCGCGTCTTTTCGATGGACATATCAAAAGTTAAGGGCCACAAAAGCTTAATTTTGGATTAGTCCAGTGACCTGCATAAATTGTGTCTCCGTTAGAATAAATCCATGTAATAAAAACATAACTTACATGCATTTAACCGGTTAACTATTGACCACCGAATGGACTACTTTGGATTTTTCAACTGACAATGACCCATCAACACACTGGCGCACTGGCACTTACGTGGATGCAAGGAAGGATGCGGCCCTTGCTCCGAGCATGCGCGGCGCCCGCGACCGCTCAGCAGCACATCCCGGCGCGGGCGCTCGAGCGGCGCGTCCTCCTGTGCGCTTGCGCCGCCCCCGTCCTCCCGACCCTCCTCCATCACGCACGCGGACATCACTATTTTTAATCCAACACTTTACGACTTGTACAACAGGCCCGTTACTAACACATACAAAGCGAGCGTTGCGAAACGCGTCATTCACTCACCCTTGGTATTATTGTATACCTTTCTCAATCACTTGATGACAATCTGCAACAAAATATATAGTGTAACATATGTACACACTGAAAAAAAGGTGATAACAACATGTGAGCTAGGTAACTATTTTAAAATACACTTGGATAACTCCACACTTTGCGTTAATAATATATACTATATTTAATATACAAGGGCGAAATTATCAATCATTCCGTATCGAATGTTGTCAAAATGAGGGCTCCTGTTTAACTTTGCATTGGCAATACAAGAGGTTGTCTGTTGTCAGAAGGATGACTAAAACTATCAAAGTGTACTTTTACACCTATCATGTACGTACTTCATATTTCACAAACATTTCGCTAACTCCTATTTTGCATCAAATTATACAGTTAAGGTGGTCCAATTTCCATTTTTTTTTTTGTTTTACCAGTATGTTCGATTTGGAGTGAAGTGACAGCTACTCCGGTTAAGTACCAGGCGCCACTGAAAATCAGCGCCACGACTTAACGCCTAAAGGCTTATTTCATGGCACCAAGCTGAGTGGTGACCATTTTAGCATGTATGTATATTATTATATTACTCGTACCTGTATATGTTTTTCCATTGTATGCATTTTTTATTTTATATGCTAAATAAACATGTTTCTGTCTTTCTTTCTTCAATTCCCATACAAAACGTATTTTGACATTCGCAGGCTAACGGCGTGTTATTTTAATTTGTATAAACTAGAATAATGTGAAAAAATTGAAGTCACCTGATACTCACGTGACAAACTAATTGCTCGAATTATTCTAGTTTAATACAAGTTTATTCTAGGAAAGCGGGAATTTCGCGCAAATGGAAAGCCAATTTATGAAAGTTTGTTAATTTCTTAAAATATCACGCCGCTAAGTTTTTGTTGACATTGACTCTGAGAGACACCTCTATATTAAATTGTTTTTTTTTTCCTTTTATATTTAAATCTTATTATTTTTATGTTGACGCTTTGAGACCATGTACATCTCTAAGCACGTTAGAATAGTCATTATTAAGAATATTTTGACGCTCAGAGACCATTTACATATTTGAGATATTATATTAAATTTTGTTATTCAGACTGAGACCTTATACATCTCTCAACTTTACTATTATTGTAATATTTGTAATAGATAATTAATATTTTGACATGAAAAATTTATTAAATTCTTATTGATATATTTCTTAAATTGTAAATTAATATTTTCTCATGAAAAATCTATCTTATGCTTATATTGTCAGACTTTTTTAAATTGTACATTAACATTATGACATGTGAAAGTGCTCTTGTGGCCTATTTGCAGAATAAATGCTTGAATTTTGAATTTTTGAATTTTATCCTGCGAATGTCAAAATAAGTTTTGTATGGAAATCGAACCACCTTAGTCTGGTAGCAAGCACTTACTTAAATAGGTACTCCGTTTAACAGTTAAACGGAGTACTTATTTAAGTACGTAAAGTCTCCGTTGCTCCGCTATAGTCACATCATATCCTGGGTTATGAAAAAAATCCTGCACTTTTTGATGAAAGCAAGCCGCTTTGCACAGTAGGTACTTACGCAGATAGTAGGAACCAAAGAGAATATAACCACTACGTACGTCCGTGTAGGAACTAAATTAAGTGTTTTTATTTCGAGGAAATTCAAGTTTCACCTCACCCCTCACCCCCGTCACCTCTTAGGAAGCGAGATGGCGCCACTTAAAATATAAACGTATTCTGTACACAGATTTAGACGGTTGATAATTATGTCAAACGAAAGGCATTTTTAAATATTATGACATGACACAAAAAATGTAGGGGGGAAAACTTAAAAATACTACCAAATAATCTAATATGTTTGAATTTTTAAGCGATAACACACAAGAGAAAACCAATTAGACAAGAGTAAAACACAACAATAGCTTCATAAAGACATCAAGACAGAAGACATCTTGACACAATAAATTTGAATGACGTTTCAACTCGAAACTGTTTCTTTTTATATATGAATACAACAAGGAGGTACTAAATTATACCATAAGGTCGTCTTTAAACAATTTTATCGTTGTTATATCCCGTATTCTATAACGAAGAGTTAACAAAATAAAGTTATTGTAAATTACCATTATTGTACCAAAGTAATGTACTGTCAACAAACCACCACCATTATGTACTAAGCAAGCATTTCAAGTTTGTTTATTGGATATCCCGACTGGCTATTTTGGGCCAACACCTCAATTTGTTCCAATTAGGTACAGTTGGACGTAAACTGGTCAGAAAAGGATACCTACAATTAAACTCTACTGAATAATAAATATGAAAATATATTTATCATCCTCTTTAGTATTGAGCCAGTTCCGTTTCACTGTCTACTAGTTCCGGTTAACTCTAGGCATTTATCTAACGTTGTTTATATCATAAATATACACAACAATCGTATGATCGTACCGGATCGAAAGGTAAATTACACCTTTGTTTGATTAGATACTATATATGTAGCTACACACTCTATCCACGGAAACGAGTAAAGCGTCCTCTCTATTGCAAATGAAAGGGGCAAAAAAAAGCCTTTGCACCTGAATGGCAGGGCAGGCTTACATACCGGCGCGATGTACGGAATTTCAATAATTTTAATATTGGATTTACGTTACTGGGTACACAAGCCAAGTCGTACAGTAAGTGGAAAATAGTCCATTAAGCAAAGGCATAAAGCGTACACTGCACCGTACTAGGCAGATATTAACTGAACTTTGGCCGCCATGTAAACCCATCCTATGTGCAGTCGTTACCCTTATCGCTGACCAATTGCATGCTTGCTCAGGTTTCTAATACTAGCTCGTTTTCGGTGATAGGTTTATTTACCTATTTGGATTCATTTTCACGAGCACACATTTACGCTACATGTACACCTGTGTAGATGCTTTAAGCCGTGTCCGCAACACGGCCACGTGCGGCCGGCATTCGCTTCGCCCGATCATTTTAGGGCAACATTTGACCTACCCATTCCATAAAACAAATACGTATAACGGTCGCAACCGTGACGAAAAAGCGCAGAAACTAAATCCGCGCCGCTTTTTCGACTATATTTACAGAATAAAGTTCTTATTGGCCGGCGCGTTCAAATATTGTCACAGACCTAACAACCCGGTAACAGGCGATGGCTCGTAACAACAGCAGGTCAAACCAAACTTCATTACCGTAATTGAATAATCTCCGGGACACAACAGGGGCCGGCACTTATATTTAATACTCGAGACAAACACATTATATGGGAATGCTAACAATAATGAGTTATCAGCATAAACCGGCCCTTCATTTTGATATTAGGAAAGTTTTTACTGTTAGCCGTAAATATTTTAACCCCTTTTTAATTTTTATTCGTTTAAGAATTATTGGTCCCGGAAAAATCCATTATGTCATGCAATGTGACGTTGTTATTATGACCGGCGCGGTAATCACGTAACGTTTTCGACCGTTAGTAGGATAGATTTAAATGTGAAATCCCATACTACGTAAAACTGACATTAAATACGTACCAACGGTAGTACATATCGTTACGTGATTACCCCGCCGGTATTTAATTCAGCTGCCAACTCATTACAGTTGTAGATCGCCAAAAAATTGTTAAGGAAAATTCGTCGCAAACGCCTGATCAACAGTACAATATCAATATGTCCAACTATATCCATTGAACGGGTTACTAAAACTGAAAGAAGGTAAACAAAACACTCAAGTTACAAAGAAAAGAAAACTCACAACTACAACAACAGCTCATCTCGGACACTATTTAACTTACGGTATTAAATAAGAATTATTTTGGTATTTGTGACGTGCACTCGTTTTGACACGTTGGTTTGGCTTGCGTAAAATGGAGCACGCGGCGCGGTAACTACCAACCCGTTTACAAAACCGTAGTCAATTCAACACATAAAGCAGAACAGAACTTCCCAAACAATGGGTCACAACCGACTGGTGCGTCTTGGGCAAATATTGATTCGTCCCTGAAAGCTTTTTAAGAAGTGTTACTATAAACTGCTTTTCTTTATAGATAATCAATAGGGAAACTAATTTTTAAAAAAATTGAGGTGGTCCGCCATCTAGCTAACATTGGGAACCACTGTCCTTTTGCGACCAACGCCTGAGACGCGTGCCTAAATCTATTTCCAAAACGATTAACGAAGGTAAAAGAATGTTTTTTTCCTCAACTTCCAGTCGCAAAGAAAACCTTTCAATAATGTTTGATGGTATTATGAAGGGTTACTGTGTGGAAGGTGCAAAGAAAACTGCAATACGGGCGGATTAACTGAGGTCGTGACCGGAACGCAAATTAAATTAATACAGCGAATTCGTTTTATACAACACATACTTACTTCTGAAATTGTTAAGCACTTTATCCAAAATATCAAGAAAAGTTTTTGTTTGTTATATAATTTTTATTTCTGTTTTGTTGTTTCTATTGTTGAGCAAACGTGTGTGTGTATGTGGCAAACAAATAAACGTTTTATCTATCTATCTATCTACATAAATTTAATGGGACGTCAAAATTACACCTACGTGTTAAAATAAACACACGGCCCGCCTATTATTAACTTATTAATATAAAGTGTACTTTCTGTATAATTAATTGTCTGGGATCAATTCCCTCGAGACGGGCTTTTGCCACGAAAATCCGCGCTTGATAGTGCCCCAATTCCAACCTGCCGTTAAGGTATAAAAGACTCTGACACTGTGAGATTCACGTCAACTTACGGCTATTTGCTTTCCGACGTGGTTAGATAAATGAATATTTTTCCGAACCCGCTTTTCGACTAAAGATTTTAGTAAAGAATGTGATTCACACTTCAGCGAGCATTGCATTTTAGATGTATTGTACGACATTACTTGCTCTTAACGTGAAAATAGTACGCGTTCAAGTACTACTCATGGATATAGAATATAGAAGAATACTTTTCTCGAGATTGCAGACAACTATTTATAGTTCAACTTCTTAAACGTTTACATACTTGATATATTACTTCATTTTTTATTCAGATATCATATCTTTCTTCACATGCATGTATCGATAACTAATGAAACACCACCGAGGTGTAGGGGTGGAAGTGTTAAAAAGTAAACAAAAAAATATTTTCCCGACCGCGTTTCGATTTGTGTAAATCAACAATCCATTTCTGACATAGATACATATATTTATGAATTAACTGACATGATGACCACCATTGTAAATCAACTAATATTCAAGTTGTCTACACACGTCTGTATTTCTATAAATGATTCCGTTCTTATTAATAACCCTTTCAGTAATTTGAGGCATGTCAGTACCTAGTTGTTTTCGATGCGGTATGTGGTAGTTACTCGTATAACGTATCGATTGGTCCACGAGGGCACAATGGATTCAGATGTATTTACTCACAATATACGATTACATTATAAATTACATGTCAGTTTACAAGTATCTCTATTGGTTTCGTCAATATAATAAAAATACAAATAAACTCAATGAATAAAATAGCAATTATATAACGATTGTATAAAATACTATTCTGCATTATGTTGACTCGATTGGCATCCGTTGAGTTCCCCCAAATGAGTACTCAATATGTCATTAAAGAATCAAAGTGAGCATAGTAAACCGATTTTAATGAAGCATTCGAAATTAGAGGTTTCAACTTTCTAAAAGCAAAGACCGCGCTACTCAACCTAGCACACAACTTGTCGACATGGCACTTTCAGTTTAGATTAGAGTCTAACATAAAGCCAAGGAATCCAGTTTCGTTGCATAGTGGCGTTGGACAGTTCGATATACAGGCGGGCACAGTAATATTCCGTCCTGAAAAAAAACATGATGATCGATTTTGTAACATTTAGAACCACCCCATTTGAGAAAAACCACTGCTGCAACTGCCTACATGCGTCATTTATCTTCGACCAAAGCTGTTCATTCGTTTGCGCGCTGACTATATATGACCGTAGTGTCATCAGCAAACAGCACGGACAGGCCCGTGGTGATTGCAGATGGGAGATCATTTATGTAGCACAAAAACAAGGTGTTTCCGAGGGCTGATCCTTGAGAAATGATTTGATTTATATAGCAATAGTCAGACTGAAGAGTATTGCCATTTATTGGTAGTTTGACCTTTGCTTTCTGTTAAACAGAAAAGAACAAAATAAATAGTGAGCACCATCTACAACGCCATAATATTTTAATTTATTTAATAGCAACTTATGGTCTATTACCTACGTCAAAAGCCTTTGATAGGATAATAATTATAGTTTTGATGATAGTGTCCGTCCGTAAACTTTAAGCGTTGGACACTGGTCACGAGCGTGCTTGAAAACTAAGGGTGTCTTGGTCAATTCATTTGTCCAATTTTTTTTTTATAAGTTATTTGAAAGAAACCGAGTCACTCGTTTGTACTGCAGATAAATAATGATATATATTGTATTCTGTTAATATGATATATATTGTATTCTGTTAATATGATATATATTGTATTAAAAATAAAAAGGTTACAAAACTACTTATTTTTATCAAAAACTGTCAACCGTACTCACAGTTCTAAATAATTGTCATACGATAAATAAATAAATATATATACCAATGGTACCCAAGCCTTAATATATTATGTTTCTCGCCCTCGTTCTGACACGCTAGCTCAAGCTGCGTGAAAGCGAGTCCAAAAAAGGTACAGTATAAAAATAAACCTCAAGGATTATTATTTTACTAATAGAGAGTTATTATCTTCATTAATTACAAAAAAACACACTGTTCCGTTTATAGGTTTACTTACTTTATTACGAAGGCGTAGTAAGAAGGGTTGGAAGTCCTAAACAAACTTCTTTGCGTATCAAGAAAGTTTGGGAGCCGATGCCGCCGTTGGGCTTAGCCCCAGATACGAATGTAGGGTGTATCTGGCTAAACCTACTTCAGGTTTCGCATTCCATATCTTTCACGACCTTGCTTCCATGCACGATTTACATAAAACTTTAAATTTGTATTTTAATATCTGTGGTTGGAAGCGTACACGATAACATGTATTAAAATAGAAAATTAAATAGTTCTAAATATGGCACTAAAGATGAATGTAAAGGTAAACCAGAAATATATATTATGACCATTCTCAAGAGTGCGCTATTACTCCGATTTATATGGCAACAGACAATTATAACATTTTGACGTAAATTTTGAAATGTTTTGCAGCGAAATAGTTTCATTTCCCAAAAGTTTTTCTCTCAGTAGTAAATTATACACATTATTGATAATGTTCCGCTCTTGACTATGAACCGTTTTTTCGTTAATCATTTAATATTTAACACATTACCAATATTCAAATAAACTGCAACAGTGACACTGATGTGCTGTCATTCTGTAATTAAACTTATTGCCAGTGTAAGAAACTAGTTCTAAGGAAATTCTGAATCATATATCGCACATCCTGTCAATAATATTATACAACTACCATCCTGAAAATGATAGCAGAGGCGCGGGCTTCAGATATTATTCGCCGATACACTGATCTTCATGTCGTACGACCTTAAAATAAGTAATTCAATATTAGCTTACTAACGTAGTTATTATGTGTGTGTTTGATACTTAACAATCTATGGATCACGGAAATCTGTACACTTTCTATGGAACTTCCATACAAAGTGTACCCGTTATTTTTGCTCGTCAGTATATATATTTTTTATTAGGTATTTTTTTTTAGGAACTAAAAAGTATTCTTGTTCCCGGCGATCTCATCCGTCAAGCGGGTATAAAACAGATTACCCCCCAACTCCAAACTTTGTTAAAACAACTACAACAAGCAACAAGTTACATATAAGTAGTTTGCCTGCAATGTGTCCTGAAATTAATACATAAATTGAAAAAATATTTTATACTGGACTACCTGCCGTGAAACATCTTACGTTCATGATTCTCTGTTCGATACTCGTCTTGGTTCACACAAAACACTACTGTATTTATTTCCAGAAATTTTATTCAATTTTAAGGGGTTGCTACCGTCCAAAGAAACCGATAATATAAGCTACTTATTAAAATTAGTTTATTTCAACTTTTATAAAATTACTAGAATTTCTTGCCTAGAAGTTTTAAAACCAGTCTGGCATTGTTTTAGCAAGCAGTAAATAGTCTGGCAACACTAATACAAGATTATTAACGTTAATAATTCATGGAAAATAAAAAGTACAACTAGCATTTATTACTCAATACTAGTTGTATAGTATTACTTAATTTTGAAGAATTTTCACTAACTTTCAACCCCCACCCCTTCCAATCGCAACGGCTCTCAGAAGCCAGACTGGGATATTTATAGTCCAGAGATAAAAGCCTTAACACAACTATACCAATTCCAAAAGACCCAAGAACAAATATTCGTGCTCATCACACAAATAAATGCCCCGGCCGGGATTCGAACCCGGGACCTCCAGCTTCGTAGGCAGGGTCGCTACCAACTAAGCTAAAGCGGTCGTCCAGTAATGGACGCTGCTAGTCTCGCGACGGCACGGCACGAACAATTTTATTTAAATATATTTATAATGGGTCAAATAAAGACAAACTGAAAAACAAAATTCGTCAGTTCCTCCTGTTCTGCAATTAATTATATAGAATTCTCGTACTCTCGTACTAAAAATAACATGAAAATATACCTATCACATTCGAAATGTTACGTCACTACCCCGCCGTTTCCACTTGTCCAGTACGTGACGTTTAGTATTACGATTACAGGGCCCATAATCTTCAATTAACGCGGTAATGAGAGTCCGGAATCTAAGGGTCTCCCTCGTCTTTCCTTCCCAATTATCTACTATTCTTTCCCTTTTACATACGCAGCTGGTACTCCACCTATTCATAGTGACGACTTGATTATGAGCCGCGCCAATTTTCTGGCTTGAATTGTTCTAAAATTATTAAAGTAAAGTATTTATTCATTGTAAGATGTGTACATAAAGGTCTTCAAAATATAATAAAATTATATTTAATTTTTCTTATTTCGAGCGTACAATTTTTAAGACACAAACTATATTTTTAAGACAAAGAAACCTAGAAATTGGTGTCGATAACGTTCTATTGAATAAAAGTGTCGCATGTTATCTTTAAATTCATGTCGACGACGCTGTTGATATTTCTTATATTATTATTAACTAGTGGCTCTGTGAGCTGTTACCTCGTGAGTGTTTTTTTAATTTCCAAAACTATGACATGTCTAAAACTATGTCACAAAAATATTATATGTAATCAAAGAACCTGCTCACATTACTTCGCGAGAATCGGTTGTGAAATGCAAACCTTAGAGGTGAACAAATCGAAATTCGGCCGCAGAAACACAAAATCAATGATAAAAAAATGGTTTTTTTTTTAAATTTCCAAAAAGCGACCCGATAAAAAATTTTTGCACCCTTAAAGCCCTTAAAGGGGTGAAAAAGGGGTTGAAAGTTTGTACCCGATTTTTTTTTGTAAGCCAGAAACTTGAAATTTCGTTTATAGACTTATAATTTTTTTTTTCGAACAATTTCGTTTAAATACCTTACAATAAAGTATAAGAAAACCAATTTCAGCGTATTGGAAATTCACCCTCCTTCTTGTTTAAAAAAATATTTGCTCCCTAACAAACTTTCAACACCCTTTTCACACCTTCAGAGGGCGAATTTTGAAAAACGCTGAATGTAGTTTTCTTATAATTTAATGAGAGCCGGTCGGTCTAGCGAGAGACGACGGAAAGAGGCCCGACGGCATGACACTGGTGCCTTGGAGAATGGGTCGGCCTCTGGTCTGGGACGCAACCTGTGTTGATACCCTTGCGCCGTCCCATCTCCAAGGAACCACGAAGAATGCTGGCTCTGCCGCTACTTCAGCTGAGGACTTCAAACGCCGAAAATATGCTACACTTGGCAGTGGGTACATATTTGAGGCGTTTGGGGTCGAAACGCTGGGGCCGTGGGGTCCAGGTGCGCGCCAACTCTTTAAAGATTTGTCGGCGCGCCTGGTAGACACATCCGGTGACCAGAAGGCTGGTCAATATTTCGCTCAGCGAATAAGCATTGCCATCCAACGTGGCAATGCAGCCAGCCTTCTGGGCACACTGCCCATTGACGGCGATCTCAGCCAAATTTATTATTTGTAGTTTTAATTTTATACTTTGTAAATATTTAGTTTAAGTTTTTTTTATTGTTGCTAATTTGTAATTATTTATTCAATAAACAAATGATAAGTCTATAAACAAAATTTCAAGTTAAGTTAGGTTAAGTTTTTAAGTAGCTTAAAAATTTAACTTGTTCAAACTTTCAACCCCTTTTTCACCCCTTTAAAGGGCAAATTTTGATAAACGCTGAAAAAAGTTTTCTTCCATTTAAATGCTTAGTCTATTTAGCGAATTTACAAGTTTCTATCTTAAAAATATATTTTTTCCATACTAACTTTTCACCCATATAAAATTAAAGATGGCCGACGGAGGAGCTAGTTCCTATCAAAACCATAAAGCTATAAACCTAACTAGACCCTGGAAAAAATTGGTGCTTTTGTCCAGCGTGTCCACATTATCACGTGAAACTGCCTTACTATAAGTGTAATGCAAACACAAGCAAAGAAAAACTTGCACAAAGTTTGTATGGAGAGTGCTTGCCTCTACAGGCGCCTTAAAGTTAACTGCTCCATCAAATATTGATGATGGTTGCTTGTTGGTATCTTTGTCGAATAAAGTACTTAAATAAGCCTACCTCTAATGCCACGCTTGTGAACCCAGTAGCTAGACGAAGACGAAGTGGGGATTATTATTGCATGTTTTCATCAGATCATGAAAAAATATTCATCCATTCTTGCTTTTCCTTATCAGTGAAAAGGCACCTTTACGCGTTGGCATTTAACCGTAGACCGCTATGCTTGGTATCGATTTCATTAACGCTTTCAGCAATTTGTGTGTATTATGCGGTTCAACATGTACGTAAATACCTATAGTTTGGGCCGGCAGCGATTTCAAAGCGATGTGACAGGTAATAAGGTAATAATAATAATTGTCCGTGAAGCTAAAAAATCTAGATTTAAATATCGCCTGAAAAAGTATCTCATGGATGCCCTATAGAGGATGAGTTTCATCCTCTATGGATCACCCATGAAATTGGATACACCTATTGTAATATTACATTATTATTTAATATATTACCTAATTATAGCTTATTATTGTTTTGAGACTGACATGCGACTCCACAGTCAAACTTATAAATAGTTTTGTGGAGCGATATATTATATAAGACTTTTTTGTACTTATGATTAATAAATAAATAATAATAAATAAATAAGAACCCTTTCACGTGGAAGATTAACAATTATAAGCTTGTTGACAACTTGTTTCAACAGTATAAAGAGTAATTTACGTAAAGGCCAGAAGTACATTTATGGTGTTTCAACACTGGGAAACACGGATTGATACACGAAAGGGAAGTTCTGTGGTTTCTTTTGCAACCTTGCCGAAATAAATATTTTCTAAAAGAAGAACAGGTAAATTAGAATCCTTTCATGTGGAACATAAACAATATGAGCTTGTTGCCAACTTTCACTTGCTAATTTTTGCAATTCCCTGCCGGCATCTATATTTCTGAGTTTATAAAACCTGGGCCTCTTCAAGGCACGAGTTAATAGGCATCTTCTGGGTGAGCTCGCTTCACCGTCGAACTCATCTTTGCCCCCTGGCTGGAGGCTGGCCAAGAGCATTTTTAATAAGAAAAAAGTGGTACATATAAAGAAAATTTACGTAAAGCCTCATGTGCCCTTACCATGAGTTTACAATGTTTGCATGACCGTACTCGCTAGCGACTGCGTAAACGATTTAGTACGGACAAAAGTACAGCCCCTCTGGCAGTTAACTAAGAATCAGTCGCTAGCGAGTACGGTCATGCAAACATTGCAAACTCGTGGTAAGGGCTCAGTAATTTCTATTTAATACTTTCATGTCTATTTAACCCCCTGTGATTTTTTAATCCCCCTTGGAGTTGAATTTCGTAAAATCACTCCGTAATTGTTGGTAGCCGTCGTATAAATAAACAACGTAGGTGCTGCAAAAAAATCAAGCTCTAAATCGTTCAGTAGTTTTAGCTCTGCGTTGAACGATCACTCAGAACTTTGACTTTTATATGTATAAAAATATATTTACACTTAAATACATAAAATGCATCTATGACACATTCGAACACGGGGCCGCCAGCCTCATAGCCAGGATTATAAAATGATTTTAAATTGAAAACTCCCGTGAGTGTCAGAAATTGAAATATAATAAACGGGTCACTAACGTCTTTAACGTCGAATATCGCTCGACATGTTTCGGACCAGCATGTTAAAAACGTGAGTGACTCGTTTATTATATTTCAATATTACTAAAGTGGTTGTCATTCACGTCATTACTTTAATTTCATGCTACTGAAACCTGTAAGCGACGCATGTATTAAGTAGCTTGTTTCAGATGCTAAATATAACTACCTACGCCAAGAGAAACTTTCGCAACCCGTGGGGAAGTATTATTACGATTTGTGGCTGAAAAGCTTAGTGATTACGATCTCATTAAAAACTTTGCAAGCAGTTTCGTGTTAAGTTTTAACAGTGCTAGCCCCGCTACACTGGGAAATCCACCGTCTTTTTTTACCTGCACAGTGCGTAAACTAGTGAGGGCCGAATCGCGTGCGATACGACTTGGCAAGCGAGTCAAAATGGCCACATGCAACTAAATTTTAACTAAACATATATGCTAATGTATGTTCGAAGCTAAACTTCTATAAGATATATCTAGATGAGAAAGCTAAATTCAAAGAGATCTCGAAGAGGCTTAAAGACGCTACCGGTGACCGAAGACAAACATTCGGAATTTTTTATAGTCCCCAACAAATAGATAAGGTAAACGTCCCTATCCTCGACACTGGCCCAATACATGGCACTATTAATCTTATGTCATGATGACAGAGGTGATTGGTTTGTCATATATTGGACACTAATGTGTCGAGCACTGTTTGCCTTAATAAGTTAATCGCTTTACCAGAGATATGAATATACTTCAAAATTTAAAAATGATATAATAATATTTAATTTAATAAATATGTATGTATGAAATAAAATAGGTAGCCCGACAACCATATATATTATAGTATATTCCAGTAACAAATATACATTCAAAATCATATCATAAAAACAAAATCGTGATATTATGTATGTATATGTATGTTAATCTTTAATGTAGGTATTTGTATTGTGAGCCACAGATGCATGAAATAAATGATTAAATAAATAAATATCCCATAAGTAATGTTGCGCCATAGTGCTTTTTTTTTATGTACCTGAATTGTAATTGTAAAGAGCGAATTGGGCACTTCACATACAACTTTGAACTCGCTCTGGGCCAGCGTGGGGACTACTGCCCAATCCCTCTCATCTATGAGAGGAGGCCTGTGCCCAGCAGTGGGACATATATAGGCTGATAATGATGAAATTGTAAACAGTTATTAATAAAATGCTATATATATTATCATGTTGCGTTGGTCGTATTACTGTATTTCAAATCATTAATTTTCCATTGTAGTTTCAAAGGTATTATAAGAATAAAAGCAATCTCATGCTCTTATTCACGCGATAAACGCAGTATTAGCATGACAAGAAAGCCCATTATGTCGCCAATGTTATGCGTGACACAAATAAAATATTATCTTCGTTTCCTCGTGAACTTTATGGCAAAACATAAACATGACCGTTAAACATTGTTTCGGTTATAAAAGTAGAAAAGAAACTATAAAACTCTATTTTAGATACCATTTAAAAGGTCCTTCGAGCCTCTGTCAATGCTGGAAGGAGTTAGATTGTATGAAAGTACCTACAGTTGCGGATCCATTCCCTTTTCACAATCATGTCAAGCTGAACTCCATATACAATCTCGAATCCTAAAAATACCGTGCGAGGGGTCTGCTATCTAAAAAGGAAAACGCAATTTTATTGAGATTGATGGCATGATTTGTGTGTAAGGCCTGAGAAAATTGTTTGGATAGTGCTATTTATACACAGTTCAAGGACGTCTCTTTACACTAGAGGCAGGAAGGAGGATACGATTATGATTAGGTATGAAGTGTTTAATTTTAATAGAAAATGAAGCAATATTTATAACAATAAAATGAATTGCATTTTCGGCATTTCCAATCAAATATGATTACTCAGGTTAGGTAGTTTATTAATATTTTATGTAATTTGAAGGTGGTCATGCATTTACACACATCGATATAATTTAAAATACCGACTCATACGAGTTATCTTCCATCCAATAAACATTTGTGGCATCCGAAAAGAAAATAAAATTGAAAATTAATACGTCTATTTTATTTTACTTAAGGTTTAATTCAATTGTATATAAATGTTTGTACTTAAATGTAAAAAAGGTATTTTCTTGTACAAAATTGTTTTTATATTTTTACCAACAAATTATATATATAATATCTGGGCGGCCGTTTTTCCGGGCATGAGACCTAGCTAGATCGATTGCTCGTCCCCGAAAACCCCCACATACTAAATTTCATCAAAATCGTTAGAGCCGTTTCCGACATCCCCGAAATAAATAAATAAATATACAAGAATTGCTCGTTTAAAGATATAAGATATATATCATATCATACGTGTATTAAATACGATATACGAGTATTTCCATATATATCGTAGCCTATTATAACTCATCAAATACAATATCTCAACAATCTAACATTTATTCAACATCTCAGGTAATCCAAACGAACTCGCCTCTTAGAATGAAAACCCATGCTCGAAATCTAGACACATTTGTTCTGTTTCAGTAAGTCACGCCTGTGACCTCTAGAAACAGGTCACCTCTGAAAAATCTAATGGGATGCGCGAGCTGTATTCTTTTCTTCAGTAATGGGGTTCATTCAAGTTGTACGTGAGGCATACCAATTCGATTTTTATTTGATTTGTTATATGCGCTCGGATTCTGACTCGTTAGGCCGGTACGCGTGGAATCGAAGTTAGGTATTGCCTTGTATTCCACGTTTTGTTAAAATTCATGGTCTTCCTTTTATTTCTGACACTATGTTATTTAGCAAAACATGATCCTTATGATGAAGCCTTTCGATAAATTTGTTTTCTCGTGTGGCGGGTTCGATTCCCGGTACAATCATGTAAGAATTATTTAAAAATATATGAATGCAATTTAAATTGTTTTTTAAATAAAAATAATGTCTTCTTTCAGTAAAATATCCTATCTACGGTATTTAAGGTACTTTCCCTGGATATCCCATAGTCTTGGGACACCCTGTAACCCTGTATATTACTATTTGTAAGAAAGATGTCACCCAAAAAAGACGACAACCGGCGCATAGACGAAAACCAGCGTAACGACCCTATGCTATATACGGTTTTCCTACATCCGTTGCGGGGTATGGTCATTTCAATTTAATATGGCGCTGCCAGAATTGTTCAGAGTTCTGTTTTTCGAATTACTCCTGGGCAGGGAAAAGTTTTAACTTTTTAAATTTGCTTTTTAAAATGGAGCAGATAAAAGCTAATTTTCTCGTATCCATAGCCATCGCCATACCTCTTGTCAGTCATAATTAAATAACTATTAAACTTCCATGTTTTAATTAATACAGTAGTTACTAGCCCCTGGATAAATACACTAGGTAACAACAAACTAACCCCATGCCCAAAGCATTTCATTACACGCGCAAAAGTGTATTTTACAATATCCTGGAAATACTTGGCAGAAGAAATCCGTTGTTTACCAAGCCACTCGGAAAGAAATTTAAGTACATACTCGTGAGACGTTCGCGAAATTTGGCGGGATTACGAGTACTTTCCCCGCCTTAATTAGCCATAAGAAAATTATTTTCCGTTTACATCTGAGAAATTCTAGGAAGCGCCAGTGGTATTATTTTTGAAATGTTTTCTGAAGCCCTGTTTGTGCTTCATACCTATCAATTTATATTTTGTAATTGAGAGACTAGAGGGCCAATCAGTATTTCGATGACAATCATAACACAAAATGTATAGGCAGGTACATACGTAGTTAATACAACAAACCAAGTAAACTATTTCATTTGTAACCTCAGATATAATTCTCAACCGAATGAGCTGAATTTGGAATACATTATAATATATGTTCGGTGACAATGCAATATAATATTACCACCGAGTTGATCTAAAGATGAAGGCATAAGGTGGCCATAGCAACCATAGCAACTCCTATACTACAAAAGATAAACTCGTCGGGTTTGGGCTCATATGAGGTTGATAACCGTAGAAATAGGGTACAACCGGCAGTAAAAGATTGAATATTATACACAATTTTTTTACTGAAATGATATAATTTACTACTGAAATGTAATATGTCTACGTTTTAGCTAAGTATATAGAAATTACCTTATATGAGTTAGAAAGATACGCATAAAGAAATTACAAGTAATATTCATTGATTTCACTGTAATAGTGCCGCAATGCGCAAACGATACTTGATTTGTTGTTGTATATTTAATTTGTTATATATGTAGGTACCTAATCTAAATATATTCTAAAAAATATTTGCCACGGTAATTATTTCTATAACGAGTGCCACCGGTAGTCTGACTTGTACTTGTACTTGACTTGCACTAGAATTCCAACTGAGTCGTAACTATAAACTTACTGAGTGCCTCTTTAGTAGTCATGAGTGTCATGACACGTTGTAGGTATGTATAAGCCGCGTCTTGCTTACGCGATTAAATATTTTTTGTGGACAATCTTACACAAATCAACCTAGTCCCAAACTAAGCGACGATATACATACTTATATAGATAAATAGATACTTAAATACATAGAAAAACATCCAAGACCCAGGAACAAATATTCGTGCTCATCACACAAATAAATGCCCTGACCGGGATTCGAACCCGGGACCTCCAGCTTCGTAGGCAGGGTCACTACCAACTAAGCTGAAGCCGAAGCGGTCGTCAAAATTTGATTAATTGCCGGTATCTATTCTAATTGAGATTTTAATAAGAAATCTCTCATTTGATACTGCTGTGCAGTACAGGCAAGGCACTTCAATATGCCTCAAATGCCATTGCATGACCAGTTAGCTTACCTATATATATGTAGAAATCAGTACAAAGCGTACCATCGCCAACACAGTTAACTGACTGACTATACGTGCACTGTATATACGTTACCGTAAAATTGTAACAACCGTTAGTTTATAATCTAACTAGGGAGATTGTAAACTGTCGTAAGATTGTGAACGATTTTCTTCACCTTTCTGACTTTTTAAAACTTATTTGGAGTATTTTTCAAAATTATTGAATTGTGTAGCATGCCCTTAAAAACGTCATAAACCAAAGAATTTTTTAAAATAAAATGAAGCTCCCAATAGCTGCTACTATTTTTAAATTGAATTTAGATGTGTATATTTTATCGAAAATTCGTTTATTTTTGTTACTAAAAGGCCGATGTTATAGTACGTAGACGAAAGACATTTAAATAAATCACGCATTTAAAAGCATACACAAAAAAAGTTATGCGTCTTCGAATGACAGATTTTGGGTAATTTAGGAAAAACCATTAAAAAATCGTACCTCCATGACCGTTATTCTTAGGATCCAGGGTCCAAGGGCAAGATAGCAAATGACCCAACCAGAACCCCAAAAATTTTTGACTGCACCCTGTATATTAACCTCCGTTTTCAATTGCTGGGAAGCCTCCATTTATTACCCCATTCCACATACCTTATTCAATAATAGAATCCGAATAAAGATGTACCTGTCTATCCCTAAAGTTGTGTATTTACATCTAAAAGAATAAAGGTACCGTAAAATGTAAAACGATGAAGATAGATAACATAAAATGAGGGATGGCTGAAGTCTCTATTGATCGTATTATGTATTCAAATATTCATGACATAGAATAGTTTTTTATGTACATTTTAAAGTGCAAGATTAACATTGTATACTCTTACTCATGGTCGTTTTTATTGTAAGATTAAGGAGCAAAACAATTTTATCGCAAATCAGCTGAACAGTTGATTGAAATATTTTGAGATTTATCTGTGTTTTGCGTTTTAAACTTATTTTATTTTATTATTTTATTTTGTTTATTTAGGAACAACAAACAACTGTACAATATGTTTTACAATAGGTATTACTTTTAGGTATTATTTTATGTACAGTCAACAACGTTATCCACAAGTTACACAATGAAGATAGGACATGTTACGCTAGTAGTTAAAGTTAATAATATATCTGTAAAGTGCTGATATTTAGTTGATTTTAGAAAAGTATGAAGTCTATTAAAAAAATCCAACATAGTCTTAACAAGTTAATTAATTAATTAGTTAGTTAATTAAACATAATCTAGTGTAAAGCAATACTATAGAGAAAAATAAACAATAAACAACCGTAGGTAAAAAAACCTTTATCAAGCTTAAGTATTATATCGCCCACATGCTACTTGAGTTTTAATATTTATGAGTATGATTGACATTCAATTGTAATTTATCAACTGCCGGCCTAAAACGGGTTAAACTTAGTTCTTCTCTCTTAAGTTCAACAGAATATAAACTTCCTACTTAAAGACGGAAACTCATCCTATAAGGGTAAAGGGGGTTAAAAAGGATTTGAAATGTTGAACCCATACACGTGGTAAAGATAAAACTCCGTAAGTAAGCAAGAAAACTCCTTTTAACGTTTTACGAGATTCTACCTCATTTCTACCCTTAACACATTCAGCGCCTATATCGCGTTCTCCGTTCGTAAACAGTTTTCGCTACAAAGCAGAAAAAACATGTTATTGACTACGAGCGTAGCAATCATCGGCAATGAATTTCTATCTGTTGAAATAAAGGAAATACAATTGACGCGCTTTTCAAAACGGTGTTAATGAAACTGATTTCAGCGTTTTTAAAATTCGGCCTGTAAACTGTAAACTTGCTTTTTCTATTGGTCTGTTAATTTTTCCGGTTATAAGTAGAAAATGGAATCACTATTACTACTAGTAAATGTGTTCTTGGGACATTTCACTAATTTAGTTCAGAAAGTCTAGGTGGGAGTCCTATATATGACGACACATATAAGTCGTGCCTCTTAGTAAGATTTCCGCTACCGAGCGGAAAAATGCTGCTACGCGCTACGGCGTAGCACACGTGTCTTTTATGGGACGCGAATGGGTTAAATAGTTGAGTTGGAGGTAATGCTCACGCTACTCACTATGCACGAAGTTAATTGTACGTATGTCCTGCACCTTTCTTCGTCAATAACACTGGTTACGGAGTCCAACAGCAGTAGAAACAATCTACAACAGATCACTCCAGTTTGCCTATTTAAAGTAAACATGAAGCACCGCAATATATAACTATAAAATAAATTAATAATAGTGAACAATCTTACACAATTCAACCTAGTCCCAAACTAAGCAAAGTTTGTTATAGGCGACAAAATATATATAAAAAATACGGGACAATACAGTAACGGGTCGGTTCCTTTGATATATTTTTTTTACCATATTGGTGTATGTATAATTTTTTTCACCTTATTCCATACTTTATTAACATAATTATACTCAATTTTAGACACAGCGTAAGTAAAATTATATTAATAAAAAAAACGTGTACGAAAGAATCATCCCAAATGCTACCTTTTTTCAAGTATTTGTCGGAACCAGTATGTTCCGAACAGATTTAGTAAGTTATAGGTCAACGGCTTATCGATCGGGGGTTGCGTGGTCTACCCTATGGGGTAATAATAGCCACGTACATCCGATGCAACGGTTCGTATGTGTTGAAGGTTTGCGGTGCCTAATATGCGCTAGAACCTAGGTCAATCAATAAGTTCAGTGCTCGTATGAATACTTAGATCAATATATTTGCCATTTTTTTTAAATCAGGGACGTTTCAATTTCGTACAAACAAATAAATCAAGATACAAAACGGTGTGAGAAATGCTGAGATCCGACGTCGTACGAAAGTGCGTGACGTCCGAGAAGACAATAAATACCAAACTCAAATGAGCAGGACTCCTTGCTAGGCTGTGATGGAAGCTAGGTCAATATAGTGTCAGATAACACTTTAAACTCTCGCGCTTTGTAAACATACTTAAAACGTTTGTTTTAACGGGTCTAACGCGATATTTATGTATTTACCTTTTTTACCGACGTTTCGACACGGGTTTCATCGGTCGTGGTCGCGGATATGACTGTCGTCTCAGCAAGTTGTCAACGGGTACACAACATTATGGTTTTATCATGTTATTAAATCTATACATATATATAAGATAACTAAACTATTAATAATTTATTCTACAATTGTTTTAATCGTTTAGTTATCTTATATAGTTTTACGTTATTTTTTTGGTAATATTCATTTATGGGCTTTTAATGAATAACGTTATTAAATTACATAAATCATAGGATTATTCTACTAATTCTTGAAATTTTGAATAGTTTTACTTATAAAGCTAAACCAAGTGTATTACATATTTATTTTATACGAAAAATTACCAACATGAGTGAAACCGCTCTCTCTCTAGGTTTTTTAAATCATTAAAAAAATTGGACGGAAACGAAAAGTATGCCATGTCAACATAAAAATATCGGTCTCGAAAGGCTTATAAAATACCGTTGTCGCTTTTTCAGATACAAAATGTGTTTTCAATTTGTTTTAAATTTCCTTCCAGGATATCGTCCCGTTTGATTGCACGGCACATGAACAATATGAACATAAGAGATACACCGATCTTTCTGTGTATGTTACACCATAAGTAATCAAAGAGGGAGAGGAACAAAACGAGTATATTTCAACTTTGAAGGTTTGTATCGAAAAATGGTTGCTTTTCGGCGAAATGTTTAATTTGAACTTCAATCATATTCTGTTTTGAATAGGGGCAATTTATTCTACTACCTTATGAGTTTTATCGGAAGGTTTTAAAAAATAAAATCGTTTTTGTGTGCTTATAAAGGCCATTATAATAGTTTAAAATTATTATATTATAAACAAAATAAACTTTATAATAGCATGACTGTCACCATTGTGCGATTTAGTTGGTGTGTTGTGTACCCTAATAACCTAAAAATACCGATCAAAATCACAAGTACAAACATGTTCAATATCTGCAGCTTATTTACCGTTACCTATATGTATTTATATGTATTATATTGCTTACTATTCAAAATTATGTTATCACGCTAAATAGTTTTTATACACCCGACCCGCGCCAAAAAGAAAATCATGAAGAAAATGCTGGATCAAATCAATTCTCATAAACACACAATAGAAACAAAGTTTTTACAGTTTATACGTGTGCTTCATGTAAAAAATTAAAGTTGTTGGATTTTATACATGCCACGAAATTATTTATTTTAGTTCAAAAGAATATAAAGCGAAGTTCAGAAACAGTAAATTCCGAAATGTTTAGTTAGAATAGTGACAGGTACCTACTAATACTTAGATTGTTTATACAAACTATAAATGTAAAAAATTAAAGTTGTTGGATTTTATACATGCCACGAAATTATTTATTTTAGTTCAAAAGAATATAAAGCGAAGTTCAGAAACAGTAAATTCCGAAATGTTTAGTTAGAATAGTGATAGGTGCCTACTAATACTAAGATTGTTTATACAAAGTATAAATTGTTTTGCTAAACCCGAATACCTACACTTATACCTCGTCTCTCTCAAACAAACTAGGCCATCTCGATTCTTTTCCCGTATTTGTATTTGCTGGAAGATCAATCGAAAAATTCCGGGGCTTTCCAGGATGACAAAAGTGATATTGGCCCTTCAAGTTTTTTACTCAGGCAAGTATTCATAAAAGGGCAGGCAGAACACAGTACTAGTGTGGCAGAACAAATTTTAGTTTTCCGTGATATTTCTGAAAATTGCTGATTCAGATCCTATTCCCATTGTTGACTCTTATTTATTTATTTATTTATTTAATAATCAGGGTATAAAAACATTAAATTAACAGGGTCTCACAAAACTGTCGGAACAGTTTGTCTGTGTGATCCAGTAGGGTCGATTCCATAGATACATTTACACTTTTGTATCCAGTGAACGATTTGTATCCTATTCCCTTGCAATAAGGTGCAGAAGCGCAAACGTATCCATGGCGTCGACTGTACAGTAAATACAGAGTTCACTAATTACAAATAATTATATTCAAGTTATATGTAATTGCATAGAGTTATGCCTTACGTGTTATTATACTTAAATAATGTCGTTTTAATTTTCTTTTAAAGTCGTTCTTCATTCTTTCGCGGCTGATCGTTTCTGGTAAACTGTTCAGAAGATAAGGAATACGTTTTTTTAGCGTTCTATCACCATAATAGTTGTGAATCTTCGGTACGCACAGTTTACCAGATGCCATAGCCCTAGTACCATATACATTATCAACTTTTTGATTGCTACCGGAAAGAAGGAGGTAGTGCTGTTCTAACCCAACACAAACAAAGGTAACATTCTAATAGAAAAACTTTATTTCGACAACATGCTAAAATTAATATTCTTTGCTGTAAATCTTCTCACAAATCAAGTTCAAGCATGTGAAGCTTATAATTAGAATTATAATTTTATTACACTCTGTAAATCAAGTGAACACTAATCCAGCATTAACATGGAATAATGTCAGTTCCTGAGCACGAACGCTCACTGTCACTTAAAACTCGCCGCCGGATGCGACGCCATCACGCTTTCTTTACCGTTTCAAGGAACAGCACAGCAAGTCCACTCTAAAGCCGGCAACATTTGTGTTCAAATGTTTAAACACACATTTGCTATATGTGGCAGGGACTTTGACTATGTGTTCAAAGTTTGAACAAAGATTTGCACTCTGCCATGCGGTGTCGGTTTTTTGGACAGATCAAAGCGTTCAAATGTTTGCAAAGCATGTCTGACCGGTTGCGTCAATTTTGTTGGCAAAGTCTTCAACACTGTGTGCAAATCTTTGAAGCTATGTGTGGCGCCCGGGTAAAGGTCACATGACAATTAAATTCTACGTATACCTATACGATGCCGTTACGTAATAATACAAGCAAAAAGTTCATTCACATCTGTTATAGGAAGGTAGGATTTATTTAGGTAAACCGCAAAAATGTGGAAATGTTCTCGTGTCAAAGGAAAATATCGGAAAATTGTGTAGAAAAAAAAATCTTATCCACTTGCTGTCGAATGTTTTGTATTGTGTATATGAGTAGAGATGTATAAAGTCGATATGTAGCCGAATCCTTGTAAGTAATAACAGTTTGAAATAAAACGTATCGTGCAATCGTGACAATGAGGCATTCCAATTTACTTTGACTTTACTTGTTTCTGTGATTTAATATCTGAATAATCCAATAATTGAAAGTCGCAAGTGGGCTTTCTGCTGTTGCTTCCGATGTGACTAAATATACAGCCCCAACTTAATTCTACTTAAGTCCAACGAACTTCGTATCACAAAGCAATTAAAAATTAATTATCGTAGGTTTATGCCGCTGGTAATTGGGTAACCCTATGCTTTGTTATAAGGCTGCGGGAACCTCTAACTTATTTAGTTACCTTCTAGTATCAGCACGCTGTGCGTGAGTAAAAGTATTCTATAACTTACTGCTGCAAAAGACAGATAAGGCTTTCCTCCTCTTTCTTTTGCAAACATTGTTAACATTGTCGGACTAGAGATGGCCGCATACTTGTACCCAAATGTGAGGACAGTTCCACCATCGTGGTACAACGGACAGCATACCTCAACAGGATCCTCAAAACGGACCGCGCCATTTGCCGCTCTGAGCAGTCACAGTCACCACAAAGTAAATAGCGGCGGCGCGCGCCGGAGCAGAGAGTCCGCTCAGTACAAAGTGCCATTTTCGCCGCACGCACAATGACGTAACATTTACAGGCATTCTCGGTTGATTTCGGACTAGCTTAGTCGCGACTGTCACTGTCGCGTCGCGAGTGCTAGTTGTGCGCGCGTTGATCACTTGACGTCCTCGCCGCTACGTAGATAGTTTATGTCACGTACGTCAAAATGAATAACCGATATTATTACAGTTGGAATGTATTTTATTGTTTAAATACACTTAAATACAACAAAAAACGGTGCCTACACTTTCTTCAAATTTTCAAACGATATTGAAAGGTAAATAAAACGGTTTTCTCATTTTGGTAGTTACAATACCTAGGTAGGTAGGTAATTTTTTGAAACTTGCCGCTTTGATAACGACGATCAACCATTACACATTCATCTTATCGTTCGCTGGTAAAACGCCAGTATTTAAGTAGTACTATGGTTTAGTTAAGTAGGTACCTAATTAATTAGGTATATTTTTGTTGGCGCTCTCGACCGCCGCCGGTCACAAGTCACAACTCGCAGCGGGTCACGCATCAATTTATTAGGGTTCCGTACCCGAAGGGTCAAAACGGAACCCTATTGGTGTCGCCCAGACGTCCGTCCGTCCGTCCGTCGTATGTCACAAAATTTGTTCCGAAGAATTTTTAGACTTCTCATTGACCTATGAACTTGAAATTTGGTGACAATGTTCAATATTACGTATATTTTAACAACAAATACTAATATATGAATAAATCATATTTTTGAGGTTGATTCGGAACCCTAAATGTGCGAAGTCCGACTCGCACTTGGCCGGTTTTTTACCAAGATACGCTGGTTCATATTTAAATGTCATGTTGAAGAATTTTTAATTTATCTGCTCCTTTTTAAAATTCAGAATCAATACAGAAGCAACCCTGTAGTTTAGGTATGTATTTTCAAGAACGGCGGGAACGGACCTTCTGTATATTCTTTATTTTGTGCAGTCACCCACACGACGATCTCTCTGAACGCTAACTCCTTACTTAATAAGACTACATGAAGATGCTGCCCTGTTTACGCTAATTAGCATTAGTTTCCTCTGTTTATAGCCATCGCTGTTCGGTAGATACATATAAAATAACCACAGACATACGCTCACACGCGTATTTTTGTTAGATAGTATTAATTGAAGTTATGATTTAGTAATATTTATGTGTAGTCTAAATGCTAAAATAGTCGTTCATTACATGCCTACATTATGATCTCGATTGTACCGCGTACTAATAAGTAACGAAATACAGGCTCAGCTTAGTTCGGGGTCTGCCGGATTAACCCTATTAGTGTAGGGTTGCCATAAATATGGGAACCTAGGCAGGGGCAATGAAAGAAAAAGTAGTGTAGGTTAGGTTAGTTAGAGGAACACAAAGGAAAATTTGCACGGACTCACTTGACGCATCCTTAAAGTCAAAAGGGTAGCAGACGAGATTTGTGGGAATGGGTCAGGTCCCTGCCGCGCAGGCACTACTCGTAGCTGCGTTACGGTACGCTTATAGTCGTCCGTACTACGTACATGCATGCTTGTGTACGAGTACCTAGCTGGTCCCTACTAACCGGAACAATTTGCTTACTAGTCGCGACACCGGGACACCACGCTTCAAACCGGGACATGTTACAGGGTACCGGGACGCATGGCAACCCTACAATGGATTTTATCCTAGATTACACATTGAATATGTATTGTGATACGTGAGTATCACGTGATATTAATCACCGTGTAACGGATGCCATTAAAATAACGATAGAACGAAATTTGACGAAAGTGAGAAACATACAATCAAATGAAATAAAACTGCGACGATTCGTAAAATTCTGTGACATCTTAGGCTATCCATAGTAAGGGACCGTTTTTGAAAAATTAGCATGCAAGAAGCATTATTATCATGTAACAACAGTTGGGGTGACAACGTTATCAGAGGGTTTAGACTCTGCAGAATACGGATCTGCCTGTCTCCATCCCCAAATTTGAGCCGGAAGTATGTTATACCGGAAAATGAGCAGCACATACAAATTTTTTCGTTGTTCATTTGTTAAATCGTTGTTCCGGTACCCTAACTATGGTCCGATTGTTATAGGTTTTTGATATGCCGTAAAGGACAATATTTGTCAATGCAATCGTGGACACTCCAACTCCATATCTTTCTCTGCCATCTTGGAAAATCTGTCACTTTTTCAGTTTTTTGCTTTCACTGTCGTTAAAGTGCATTTTAGTGCTAAACATGGTTTATATATATATTATATTATAGAACAAAAAATTTGCTAAATCTTTTGGCTACAAAGATTTTTTCTATGACCCCTAGGGACGAAGGTATGACAGGATATATCTGTGTAATGAACCCTAAAAATACGAACCTTCCGTGTATAGTTAATACATTTTTATTATTATTTTAGTATCCTAAGTTTACGTTACGTTTAATATTCACATATTACGGAAAATTTATTAACTATTGCATTTGAATAAAAAGTATCCTAAGTTGTGGCGAGGATTATTTCCATGTATTAACAATACATAATTATGTGAATTAACTGCAAAATTGAATTTCCTAATTCCGCACCGCTAATGTACTACGTGCACTGCTCAACATACCGTCATAGTGTCATAGTAAACAAAACACTAAGGACTGACATTTGTACTGAGCTGTCAATTTACTTTGCAATACATTGCTGGCAATTAAACATTTATTAGAAAAAAGTGAAGTCGAAATTTTGGATTAGTAATAAAATTAAGCGCGTGGTTAAGTTAAGAAACTACGTTCAAATACCCAACTTAAATAAAAGCCCACTAGCCAGTAACACACTGCATAAAGATTAGTCAAGTAGTCATATAACATTAATAGTTAGTACTCGTACTTAGTCATTAACCTCATAATTTAAAGAGAATCATATTAAGAGTGTTTTATAACGGTGTAGATTTTCAGTTTCTACATATATATATACGTTAGTTAGACTAATAAGTAGAAAAGGATTTCCAAGAAGTTACGATGAAAACCTATTAAACTGTACCTGTTCTAAAAGCAACCTCAACAAGAAAAATGAAATCATAACGTGATTTATACAAACCTGGTTTCTTAAAGGGGTTAATATAAATGCTAATGGCGTGTGCCGCCCCTCATAGGAGGGGTGACTGGATGTAATTTTAAACCTATGTGTTGAGATATTATGAAAAATATAATAATGAAACACCAAACTGTGTATTACTTATTAGTATCTTCAAGAAAGATTACGCAGGCCTTTTGTTACTCTATAAGAAATTCAAATTTAATAATCGACTGGCTACAACCTTTGTAAAAATAAAAAATCATGGTAAATAGTATATACGATGAATTTAAAAGGAAAACTATCACAGCTAAGTAGACATTACTAGTTAACGAGTAATAGTCGAACTTCAGAAATGTACTTTGCAAAAGCAAACTTTCGTACAATTTCCATTGATACCTTAGATAATGTTGTTAATTCTGTTCAAAAACATAGTAAATATAAGTTTGCGAACTTTTTAGTCCACATAATGTAACGGGTGGACGACTACGGAACCCTACCTTGCGCGTGGCCCGACACGCACTTGGCCGGTTTTTTTAACGATATATACCGTCACTATTTATTTTTGTCTATTCCTGGCAACATCTTATCTGTCAGTTTACTTCGCGGAATTATGGATTTTACCTTAGAACGCACACTCTTAGAGTACTCCAGTGTATAAACCGGGCGGTGTGGTCGTTTCGGAGATTTGCCCTGGATTTTCCCCAGGCTACTCACCAAACGCGTACCTACTCCTATCGCTTTGATTGAGCCCGGCCTATAAAGCCACAGTCAGGTTTAAAAAAAAACCGGTCAAGTGCGAGTCCGACTCGCGCACCGAGGGTTCCGTACACAGTTCTTGTATATTATGTAGTTGTGTACCCGTCCCGACCCCATTAATTCAGGAACAATCTTAAAAAAACATGAGAGCACCATCTATCGGCGCATTGTGTTACTAATTTGCGCGACTGAATAACTTAGTACGTATGTTGGTTTTTCAAGGATAATTCTTTATCACATCAACCGATTTCAATAAAAGTTTTTTTATTTGAAAGAAGGTATTTTCAACGTAATTTTGTAAATTTAAATATAAAACTAAAATATATACAAAGGTGATTAAATTACAAACTTAGTATAGAAGAGTTTTTTGATGATTAAAAAAAAGAAAAACTAGATAGGGCTATGGCTATATTTTTCCTGTAAAATATACATGCATATTAATGTTGTGTAATAATTTCAAATTTTTTTCTTCGTAAACTTCGGAGATAAGGGGGGGGAATGGTATTTTTTTTTACATTTTCCCTCGTAAATCGAAATTTCCCCAACGAAAAAAAAAACTAAAAATTGTTTCAGAATGTACAAGTCAAGCCCTTTCATATGATACCCCACTTGACATAGTTGCCAGACTTTGAAATTTTGAACCCCCTTTTATCTGTCATTATTCACAGAAAATAAAATAAAATAATTTAAAAAACCATCTTCTATGTATCTGGGTTAGCCTTGTTTATAACTATTCCAAATTTCAAATCGATAGGATAAGTAGTTCCTGAGATATTTAGCGATGTGACAGACAGACAGACAGACAGACAGACAAAGTGAAACCAATAGGGTTCCTTTTTTACCTTTTTGGTACGGAACCCTAAAAAGAGAGAAATCCAAAGTATCCTCTCTATTGAAATTAGCATATTTTTTATTTCATTAGCGCCACGTAATTTTTATTTTATATTCATGCAAAAAAAATCGACACTGTTCGACCTTATGCTCTAGCAATCCTGTACCTTGCTTGTTTCTTCGTTAAATGGATTACGGGATCCAAAGAAAAGCCATCCTCTCTATAGAAATTATCATATTTTTAATTTCAATAGCCTCACGTAAAATTTTATTTTTATAAAGCAAAAATGTCTACGATGTTCGACGTTACGGCCTTGCAATTATGTGCCTTGCTTGTTCCTTTTAAATGGTTAAAGCGGGTATTACACTGTCCTGAATTCAGGACACTTAGAAGGGTTCCGACCTATACGTTAGAGCGAGATGCTTCAACTCCCCTCCACTGGTTAGGACGCCTGATTCAGGACAGTGTAATACCCGCTTTACGAGATCCAAAGCAGGCGGTAATGAGAAGGCATCCTTTCTATTGAAATTAGCATATTTCTTGATTTCAATAGCTTCACGTATAATTATATCAATTTGGGGAATATCTTCTTTTAAGCGGGGGGTGCTTTGAGGTTGGTGACATAGGCTTACTGACCGAGTGAAACGAAGCTCTCCGCTTGAGCTTCGAGATAAATGGTTTCGTATGTTGTTGGTAGGTAGGTACTAGGTAGGTAGCTGTCGTAGGTAGAATTTCTCAACCGGTTCTCGTGAAATTTTGTGAGCAGGTTCTATAATTATATAATTATATTGGGTCTTTTTAGTCGAGTCAGATTGTGGAAATTAAAAAGATACACTCGCGATGTCTACAGCTCACAGAGCCATGTAATACTAATTGTATATAAGATACCGGTGTGGATGAGCTATTAGGTGTTATGTACAATTTTTATTTGAAGGAGGATCTATTAAATAATGAGACAAAAATTCGACTCCACATTAAAACTAAACATGTTTTGTGGAGCTATTATACTGTAACACTTGTTTTGTAATTTTATAGTAAATAATAATTAATAAAATAAGAACTAGTCCATAACATGCAACGAGACTGCAAACTTCGTTGGACGTTATTTGACATCGGCTATATATTCCTTCACCCTGAAATGCTTGGCTTTGTTTGCCCCACAAGTTTTCAGCATCCAATATGAGAGATTGCACTCACAGTCAAACTTGTACACGCCTGCCTCTTGTAGGGGAATTAGGTACACTTCACAGGCTTCAGGAACTGTGACATCTTCTTCAACAACTTGCAAAACCGGCCCAGTGCGAGTCGTTCGACTCGCACTGGGCCGGCACTCTGGCACGAAGGGTTCCGTACCATTATCTATAAAAACGGCAAAAAGTCATGTCTGTTGTATGGAGCTCAAATATTTATTTTATTCTGTTTATTAGTATTTGTTGTTATAGCGGCAACAGAAATACATCATCTGTGAAAATTTCAACTGTCTGACTATCACAGTTCATGAGATACAGCCTGGTGATGGTGACAGATGGACAGAAAGACAGACGGACGGACGGACGGACAGCGGAGTCTTCGTAACAGGGTCCCGTATTAGGGTAAGGAACCCTAATAAGTCCTGATGGAATCTTGAAGCGAACTTTCACGAAGACCTTCATATTTTTATAATAAAATGTATAAAGTAATTTCAACCCTACAACAATATAGGCAAAAACTCTATAAAGCTTGTACCGTGCAGGTATTTAACACGGTAGAAGCACGTCTATAGACTCTGTGTCACATACAAAATCGTTCAAGCTTACGCAGTTATGTAGTATCCAGAATATTGCCGCTTTAGCTATTGAAGTGAAATCGTACAATGGCATAGGGTCGTACAATCAACAGAACGAGCCTATTGTGACAATCTCGGATGAACTTCCATTGAAACCATTGATGACATGTAGTTAATGTATTGCCGTAAAAACGAATCCCAGTCATTGTTGATAATGGGCTCCCCTGTAGCCTCTAAGGAAATGGTGTAATAAGAAGTCTCTATTTTTGTTTTCTTTTTTTCATGCATGAAAAAAACAAATTATTCTATGGCGCAGCTGAGTGAACGATTAGCCGGAACGAATATGGCTAAATAAAAATTCGCCGGAATGTGTTCGGTGCATTACGTTCTTCAATTCGCCTGACCGTAATTTAAAACAGCGGTTCAGTCTGATTGTATTATTAGCCGTAATACATTACTAGCCGTTTCACAACGTTTTATATTACGGCGTGGCAACGATTAGCCGAATTGATGATGATGACCAATGTAAGTCCGCCGGAATGTATTCTGCGCTGTAGTACCTAGGTTATTCAATTCGCCTAGCCATAACGTAAAACAGCGGTTAATTAAATAGTCGCCTCTTTTACAATTTTTAGTTCCCATTTTCCTATTCGGCCTTAAGGAGGTCTCCGTTAGTTCGTTAGGTAGGACGATGAGCGAAGCGAAGAGTAGTATTAGGTGGAACTACTTGTACTTATTCTGTGGTAGAACTGCGACCCTACAGCGCAACCAAGCGAGCGTACCACGGAAGCGGCCGGCAAAGCGCCAGAGCCGAACATTTTTTTACAATTAGTTAGGTCGAAAATGCTAGGGAATTAGTAAAAAAATATTAGTAAAGTTGTGACACTGGCTGCTACGGCGCCACGCTCGCTACGCTTGCTCGGCTCGCGCGCTGTAAGGTTGCAGTTCACCCCCTCTTATCACCCCTCCTCGTTTCGCTTGTCGTTGTACCTAAGAGACCTCCTTAATTGTGTCTAATTCACATTGTGTCTAGGAATTTTCACTAGGTACAAAACCTGTCGTTAATCGTTATACTAAACTGCCCTGTTTTATAAATCAGCTAGCCGTAATGTAATACGGCGGATTACATGATCCGCCTGCGATAAGTATAATGCGGCTAAACATGAACCGCCATAACTGACGAACGTATCGCAATGACAATCCGGCTAATCGTTGACCCGCCGTAATACAAAACGGCTCTGTTTTGTAAAACGGCTAGCGATAATGTAATACGGCGGATTATAATAAAATCTGCTTGCGACAGGTACACCAAAACGATATTTAGTTTATTTAGATTTTCTTTTTGGTCTACATGTCATAAGAGTCACAACTAGTCAGTGTAAATTTTATGCAATAATAGAAGGGGGTTGTAATTAATGTATAAATCCAATCAGGAGGCAATTGCACATTTAACTCAATCAAGGAATATTGCATAAAAAAAGCTAAATAACATTTTAAACGGCTATTTTAGTAATTCAATGCACAGCGTAAGCTACCCACGAGTAATTAAAACGGCCTCACGGGTAATTGGCTGCTGAACTTCTCTGTTATGGCTGCAAACGCCTTTTTCTAAGAACTAAGTTGCAGTTTGCATGACTTTCCAGGCCTTGCCATTATTTTGGTTTTGTATGGTGGATTGGTGAGAAGTTAGGAAAAACCTTGGTCTAGGCAGTAAGTATAAATGTATGTTTATTTAATTAATAATATCAATGTGTAAAATTAACCTTAAACGGTAATTTTTAAACAATTATTGGGTCCTTGAGCAAGTTTAAAAGATACCTCATCTTAAATAAATTCTAATCCATAAATATTTACCAAGTTGAGACAATAGATCAATTATTGGGTGTGTTTTGTTAAAGTCTCAAACTTTAACAAAACACACCTAGGTATTTGAGGTCCCTATCCTAAAGTAATTCCAAGACCAATTCTTCGTTAAGATTCAGTATTTTTACAACTGCGAAAACCTTTAATGATTACAGCACAGGCATTATCTCGAAAACGTATTATAAAGGAACATACCTGAGCCTAGTTTAACTCGCATGCCTGCCTCAAAGGCATTTTGAGTGATATTTTTTCAGTCGTACGACCTAAGGCTTAGCCAGACTAACGAACAATTATAAATGGGCCGAAGGTCGTCCTTTCCCCACTCTGTAATCCCCGTCAATCAGGAGGTTGAGTTATTTTAAAAATATAAAATGTTTCTATGCCGGCCATTTCGGCGTATACATATTCTGTGGCACGTTTCAGCTGAGCTCTGTAAGGATTGAGATGAAACCCGTTTAAATGAAAAGTAAATTTATACTTTGAGAGTGATGCGCAGTTGAGAAAGACTTCAGAGATTTTAATTCTCGCAAAAATCGAGATATATTCTCGATTAATTGCTTAGGAATATCACTGGATCGTTGGACGATGTCACGAAATACGAGTACTATTACTAGGCTTAATGTTGTTTCTATATGATATACATATAACATTTGTGAAATAAATGTCAGCGGCATCACTTGTGCCGTATTATTTCTGTCAAATCCGTATGCTAATTAATTAATAAGTACATTCAAATGACGTGATATTTTTTGGATCACTTTTTAACTAGTAGAATTGATTTCTATGTTATAAATGGTTTAACTAAACCGTTACTCTATTAGCGAGAATTAAATCATATTCATCTAAACAACGTAAACAAATTAATACAATAATATGTCTAAAGGGGTTTGGCCTTACGACAAATTTATCTTATGTAATCTGTGGCGCAAATTTTGTGGTTCGAACCGGAAAAGTGAACGTTACTCGCTAAGGAAGGTAAAATATATAGTTTAACTTTAAACTCAGATAAAAAAACTCATTGCGTGCTTGTTCCACGCGCCTAAAATGTTGCATAAGTGTCGATTCTCAAGCTTTTTAAAAAGGTAAAGCGACCATATAAGAGTCCACAAGTCGTATATCCCAATTCAAAGGCCAAAATGTTTTTTTTTCTGCTGGAATAAAAGTATAAGTAGAAGAAAGTTAAATGGAAATGCACTGTGCTGAATAAGTTATCATAGCTGCTGTGAAAATCGTGAATGAATGAGAATAACTAGAATAAAGTCATGATGAATCAGTTTTCATTCATTCATTATGTTATCTTATTTTTAAATTTATTCTCAGGGTGAAAAGTTAGTTGCAAAGAAATAGAATTAGGTACATAAAAAATACCGGCCAAGTGCAAGTTAGACTTCGCACATTTAGGGTTCCGAACCAACCACAAAATTAAGTTGGTTGTTTTCGCGCCCCCTTTAGTTTTATGGCAGCCCCCCTTAAAACATTTAAAAACAAGTTTTGACTATTTGTATTACTTTGGGCCATCAAGATGCTTATACTGTGAAAATTTTAAGACCGTAGCTGCAACCGTTTGGCTGTAAAACTTGTGTGACAGACGGCGGACGGACGGACGGACGCGTGAGTGACAGCAATAGGGTTCCGTTTGGACCCTTCGGGTACGTTCGGGTAATGAATAAAAAAAATGATTTAAGATATTTGGACTGTGTAGCATATCCCCATCCTCCCTCCATTAGCGCGAGGGTGGCTCTGGCGCACTAGCCGGGGCAGCCGGGGGGGCATCGCGGTAGAATGACAGCGACCCCACGATGCCCCCCATTAAACGGCAGCGAGGGTTAACGCCGCAGAGGTTTTAGTGGGTATTCCCTTCCCCTGTGGAAGGGCGAGTCCCACATACCCCCCACCATGGGTCTTCCCGGGCCCGGGAGGATGCGTAAATGCATTTCCTCTGCGTCAAAAAAATGGTATGTCTGGAGTATAATTAACCTCGAAGTTGCGTAACACATCGCAGTAAAGTTGTAAAGTGTTAATTTGAGCATAGTTTTTAAGTATTTTATAGATATGTATGTTAGTCTGTAAGGTATATGTAAATATGGGCCTTGTTGCCAGATTCGAATAAATAACTAAATAACATTTGGAATCCCGGATCGGGCCTCTTTGATACTCGTAGTATCTACTTAGTACCTACAAACAAATTGTCGGGCTGAATAAAATTTTATTAAAACCCTTGGGTATTATGGATATTCGACTAACCAAACGGATTATCAGAGAATTTGGGGCCGGGTGGTAGTTGCACCTATAGCTCAGTTGGTTAGAGCGACTGGCCGCGAGTGCCGGGAGGTCTCAGGTTCAAATCCAAATGAATATGAATAAAATATCTACATTTATAACATTCATCACATAATCTAAGCAATATTAAACAGCTAAGTCTGGGTTATTACTTGGAATAAAATTAGCTGAAGTCAGCCAGAGAGAAACAACTTTATAAGATAGGTAAGCGTCTTATTCCTTTGTCGAGGGAACTTTCATTTTAATCTTTTGCTTGTGTTTTATATTTCAGCTGTTGCACATAAGTAGCAGCGGCGGAGCGTCCATACAACTCGATTCCCATCGGCTTGCCTTATTTTCAGCCAGTCCAGTTCTTTTACTACAACTCATGAAGAATAATAAAGGCCAATTATTTCCGGCTTGCCTAAGAATATTTTTGACGCGCCGCCACTGATAAGTAGTCCCTCCGTTGGTCAATAGTTAACGGTTTATGAGCATGGAAGTTATGATTTTATTATAACATGGATTTATAGAAACAGAGACATGAAACAATAATATTTCGAAAATGTATTAATGTTACGCCGTGTGGGGCGTCCTAGGTACCGATGGGGACAAGAAGTCCAAAGGGACCTAAACTGAGCTCCTGACCGTCGTCGACTGGACGGAGATAGCTAGGGACACAGAAGCCTGGCGGTCTTTGGTGTCGGTAGCCAAGATAGGTTAGGA
Source organism: Cenopis cana (assembly GCA_951800055.1). Classification (NCBI taxonomy): domain Eukaryota; kingdom Metazoa; phylum Arthropoda; class Insecta; order Lepidoptera; family Tortricidae; genus Cenopis; species Cenopis cana. The sequence goes on along the minus strand of OX637479.1, from coordinate 13,854,351 downwards.
AAGAAAGAAAGAAAGAAAAGAAAGAAAAGTTGTTGCGTCACAGCAGTAGGTATTAATACAAAACAATACAAATACTCTTTATTGCACACCTCAATAAACAAAACCATTACAGAGTATATAGATTTAAAACAAGAGGTAAACAAGAGGCGGTCTTATCGCTAAAGAGCGATCTCTTCCAGACAACCTTTGGGTAACGGAAAAAAAGCGACAAATGTATTGCGATGGGTGGCAAACTAAAATAAAATTATTGTGGTGGTATTATGCAAAATAAAATACGTGTAATATCCTCAAAAATACACACACATTCCTACATAGACAAATACACACATTCCTACATAGATAAATATGTACGTACATGCAAATATATATGCATTATGACTTTTATTTCGGCATAACTAATAATACATAAACAAACATTATAAACAAAGATTGGTTATAAAAGTAAATTAAACTAAACTAAATTAAAACTAGACTAAGCTAACTTAAACTAAATATGCCAAAATATGCATATATTATGTTACGCTTGAAAAAAAACAGAAATCTGACAACGTTTCCAATTAAAAATCAACCTACACTTATTTACATGTAATTAGCGTAATAAACGCATCGCATTTAATCACCTTGAGCTCTGAACTGCCATGAATATTAATTTTCCTCTGAAGCGAGTTCACCGCGTAAGAGGTTTCACAAACATTCACTCTTTTATGACACAACACAACTCGCCCAGCCTCGGGCCCAAATCGCAATATGGAATCGTAAACACTTATCCACATTTCATTGAATCTGTCCCCATAGGTATAACCATAATTGTATCTATCAACCTTTATGCTGGCACTTATTTATCGTATGGCAATTATTTTGCTATTATTTCGCTGGAGGGATGTGGTGGAAGCGGACCTGCGTGAGCTCGGAGCGGGTGCAAGCTGGCGAGAAATTGGGCAAGACCGCGCAAAGTGGCGTGCTCTTGTGTCGGAGGCCAAGACTCATTTTGGGTCGTCGTGCCAGCCCAGTTAGTTCAGTTAGTTAGTTAATTATTTTGAACCGTGAGATGTGAGATCTTCTAGAAGACAGTATGGTTGCCAGTTTGTTGCACTTTTAACAATTGTCAACTGTTGGATGAGCGGCCGCTTTGAGTGGTTACTAACTGAGCGTTCTCGTGCATTGACTGGAAAGGTTAACTGGAAGAGATCCCTTACAGGGATAAGTTGGCCTTTGTACATGTATAATCTGTTTTGTCTGTATTTCTTTCTCCTTTTGTCTTGTGGACAATAAAGTATTAACATACATACTTACATTTATTTTTGCTTTTTTGAGCGAGTGAAACGAAGGTCACCGCTTCAGCTTCGACAAAAATGCTCCCGTACTTATCTCCGGTGGATTTCCGGTTGTTCTCCTCTACAGGGCGCATTTCTCAAGCGATTCTCGTGAAATTATCTGGGAAGGTTTGATAATTACACAGAACATTTTTTTCATGTAATTTTCTTTGTCATGTTAGTTTTTGACTGATCACAGTGCCAGGAGTTTGCTATACTTAGTATTAGCGACAGAAATCGTATGTTTATAAGTTCAAATGGATCAAGCTTACTATCGGCGCCGACACTTTATCATATTATTGCGATTACTTACAGCAACTTTTAACGTAACGAGATTTTTCGAAGGTAAATAAAATGTATGTTGTCGCCATGAGGTTCTGGACAGCGATTCTGGCAACCTGACGAGTGACGTGCACCTGGAGCTGTCAAACTACACACCATAAAAAGGCTGTAACATGGCGGGAGCGGTCCATTGCCATCTAGCCGCCGTGGAGAACGGATACCAAGGACGAGACGTGTAGCTTAAGTATACCGAACGCCATTGTAATTGCTGTATGTAATTAATTTATACTTGTCATAATCGTATTGAGTATAATATGCTTCAGCACATTATGCTCAATACGATATGTTTAAGCTTTTCTTGCAATAATGTGGATAAAAATAATAAATGTATTAATCTTGGTTGTTGTTTCTCTTATCAGAAGTGTCGAGTAAGACCACGCTATGCCACGCCATCGCAAAAAGAAAAGGCCGCGGCGTCACACGAGGCAGCGTGACTCCAGCTCCAGTTCGTCAGCGTCGAGCGCATCAAGCGCATCATCCAGCTCGTCGAGTACGAGCTCCAGCAGTGCCCACAGTGCAAGAAAAAGGAGGAAACGTGGCCGTAAGGGATCGCCAACTGTGAGTCAAAATGTTGTCCTCAGTTATTCCCGAATATGATCCTCTGGTTGACGATATAGACATGTGGCTAAATGTGGTTCAGGCAAACGGCCGTGCATTCGGTTGGTCGGATAACATGATCAAATATCAAGCGTTGCAAAAATTACGTAATTCTGCTAAAACGTGGTTAGACTCTCTCCAGAAAAATGAGACTCGGTGGACAACGTGGAAGTGGCGACAATGGCGAAATACATTGTCGGACACTTTTCAAACCAAACGTTGTATGTACAGTTTAATCAAACAACTGGTCGACACTAAGCCCTTGCCTAATCAGTCGTTGTACGAATTTTTCTTTCAACAAAAAGGGAAAATAGATAGATTGCAGTTGAGATTCAGTGAAAGGGATATCAATTCGATAATAGTTGGTTCAATTGGCGATAGCAGTATTAGTACGGCAGTTGAAGCAGGGAATTTTAGATATTGTGAGGATTTAGCGGCGTTTTTACATGGGAGAACATATACTAGCACAGAAAAACCCCCCATTCAAAAGAACTACTCGTATACAGCACCCAAGCCCACGTTTCGCCATGGCGGTTCAACAAATCATAATAACAGTGACAAATCAGACACCAATAATGCTAAACCATCCTCTAGTGCTGTTGGTGAACCAACCTCTAGCTCTGTCGGTAATTATCATCAGAATAATATGATCTGTTATTGTTGTGGCGAATCAGGGCATAAAAGATTCACGTGTCCTGTAAAAGATACCACCCGTTGTACTTCATGCAGTAGAATAGGTCATATAGAAGCTATGTGTAGATCTAAAAAACCTAAACTTGAAAAACAAGCTGAAGTTAAAATGGTCCATTCCAACTCACATTCAAAACAAAAGTTTCACAAAAAAGTCGATTTGAATGGTAATAAATGTAACGCATTTTTTGACATGGGAAGTGACTGCTCTCTCATAACTACAGACTTAATCAAACAATGTAAATTACGACCTTTTAAATTAAATAAACCGATTGGCTTAGTTGGGTTTACAAATGATTCATCTGTCCAAGTTACCGACGCAGTCGCCGCTAGCTTGAAAGTAGATGGTGTAGAATTATTTATAACATTGTATGTTGTTGACATGTTAACGGGGTGTGACTTATTAGTAGGACGAAACTTCACCGAGGACAGGAGTATCATGTATACGCGTATAGGAGATGTTCTGACGTTCGAGCCAGTAGAAATTCTAAGCATAAATAATGTAGACATTGGTTCGGTTAACGGTGTGTCTAGCGAACATCAAACGATCCTAAATAACATTTTTTCAAAGTACCCTCAATGTACTTCGGAAAATTTGGCTAGCTTAGGCAAAACATCATGTGTGGAATTGTCAATTGAACTGACGTCAAATAAGCCTGTTTTTCAACGGCCTTATAGGATGTCAGAATCAGAAAAGGCAAAAACTCGTGAACTGACTGACCAACTTTTAAAAAATGGTATCATTCGCCATAGCTGTTCTGCTTACGCTAGCCCAGCCCTATTAGTAGATAAACCATCGGGAGAGAAGCGTTTGTGTATAGATTATCGGCAGTTAAATAAAATAACTGTTAAAGAAAAATACCCAATGCCAGTGATAGATGATCTTATAGATCGGTTACGAGGCTGTAAGTTTTACACTTCCCTAGATCTAAAACATGGTTACTACCAAATTGGAGTCAAACCGGAAGACACACACAAACTTGCGTTCGTGACTTGTGATTCTCATTTTGAGTTTGTTAGAATGCCATTTGGAGTCTGCAATGGGCCCGCGGTCTTTCAGAGATTGATGAACACTGTCTTAGGTAATTTGCGTTTTGGTAAGGTTATATGTTACATGGATGACTTACTGATCGCTACAGAAACGCTAGAGGAAAACATAGCTTGTTTAGAACAGGTGCTAGATCTATTGGTGACAAATGGTTTAACTATAAATTTAGAAAAATGCTTTTTTTTCCATAATAAAATCACATTTCTCGGCTATGAAATATCTGAACATGGTATACAACCGAGCCCCAAAAAAATAAAAGCACTAGTAGATTACCCTACTCCTAAGACAGTGCATCAAGTACGACAATTTTTGGGACTTGTAAATTACTTCCGAAAATTCATTAAAGACTGCGCTCGCATTTGCAAGCCATTAAATAATCTGTTACAAAAAGGGGTTGTTTGGCACTGGGGTCCTGAACATGATAAAGCTGTAACCGATCTAAAAGAAAAACTGGTCGATAAAGCGGTACTTAAAATTTTTGATCCCAAATTGCCGATTAATCTGTACACAGATGCTAGCCAAGACGGGATAGGTTGTATCTTGATGCAAATGACTGAAGATGGAGAGAGGCCAGTTCATTTTTATAGTCGTCAAACGACAAAAGAGGAAAAGAAGTTCCACTCTTTTGAATTGGAACTTTTAGCAATTGTAGCCGGCTTGGATAGATTCCGACATTATTTAGTAGGCACTGAGTTTAAAATAACAACAGATTGTAATGCTGTTAGACATGCGGTTAGTAAGCAAGACATATTGCCACGTATAAGTAGATGGGTGTTGTCTACGCAGGAATTCACTTTCGATGTATATCATAGGGCAGGCTGTCAAATGCAGCATGTAGATGCTTTAAGCAGAAACCCTTTAAAAAATAGTAACGTAACTGAGTCTGTAATGACCATTACAGAAGGTGACTGGTTATTGTCCGTCCAGTTGCAAGATGCAGGTATCTGTAGTATTCGGGACATTTTATTGTCAGGTGAGGCCGAGTCGAATAAACAAATTTTTAAGGAATATGAGGTGTTAGGTAACAAGGTGTATCGGCGCACAGAGTATGGAAGGCGCTGGTTGGTTCCAAAAAGTTGTATATGGCATGTGATACGGGCAAACCACGATGATGTTGGGCATTTTGCGGTCGATAAAACGGTCGAAAGAATTAAATCAAAATATTGGTTTCCTCGTTTAAAAAAGACTGTAACAAAATACATAAAAAATTGCTTAAATTGTATTTACTACAAAAATATACATGGCAAAAAACCCGGTAAATTATTCCCGATTCCAAAATACGCCAGGCCCTTTCATACTCTGCACGTAGACCACCTCGGCCCTTTCGTAAAAACAACACAACAGAATAGTTATATATTAGTACTGGTAGACTCTTTCACGAAATTTGTGTTTATTTCGGCGGTTAAAAATACAAAAAGTGCAGTAGTTATCAATGAGTTAAATAAAATTTTCAAGATCTTCGGTAACCCTAAGCGCTTAGTTTGTGACGCGGGAAGCGCATTCACTTCCAAACTGTTTACAGAATATTGCAACGCTAGGTATATACGACGTCATGTTATCGCGACAGCCATACCACGCTCGAATGGCCAAGTCGAGCGATATAATTTGACAATCTTAGAGGCCTTGCGAAGCATGGGTGCCGATACAGAGAATAATAAATGGGATCTACATATATCAAGTATCCAACAAGGGATCAATAGCACGGTAAACAAAACCACAGCCGCAGTACCCAGTGAGGTATTCTTTGGATACAGGATCCGAACAAATAGCGACGCGATTACTGATGATAGTTTAGAAAATACTGTTGATGTCACGGAACTGAGGAATACTGTCGATAGTAATATAAAGAAAGACGCCGAACGCCAAAAGGCTTCATTTGACGCAAAGAGGAAGGAAGCACGTCAATATAAAGTTGGCGACTTGGTAGTGCTAAAAATCCCTAGTCAGTCCAATGACGGTAATAGCACAAAATTATTACCCTTGTACAAAGGCCCGTTTCAGATCACAGAGATTCTAGGTCACGATAGATACAAAGTCGCTGACTTGAGAGGTGCTGAAAGAAGTTCAAAAAGGTATGATGGGACAGCGTGTATAGAAAATATGAAGCCCTGGATTCATATTGCGGACTAACCGGATGTTGTCAATGAAAGGTACATACTCTTACTTAATATTTTATTCAATTTCGTGTTACTAATCAAATTATCCAGTTTGAACACAGGGTTTAATTAATTATTACATAGTTTAAACTTGCTGAATGAATACCTAGTTAAACAGTATAATCTTATTCAATGGGCCTAATGCTAAAGCTTCGAACGTTCCATACGCTATGAATTGTGGGGTAACATGTGATAGGAATCTGTGATGAACGCTAGTACATGTAGTATTTGGTGATAAGCAACTAGAGTAATTGTAACATTACTTAGTTGAAACCAAGATACTTCCGAACACTTCATATGATATGGAACTCGAGGCGACTTCAGTGTACCTACTCGTCAACATGATGCATGTTAACTACATATGTATATTTCTGTTCGCAGCTTCCGCACCAGGCCCTGACGAGTTCCAGGAGTAACTCGTGGCTCAGGACGGCCGGATGTTGTCGCCATGAGGTTCTGGACAGCGATTCTGGCAACCTGACGAGTGACGTGCACCTGGAGCTGTCAAACTACACACCATAAAAAGGCTGTAACATGGCGGGAGCGGTCCATTGCCATCTAGCCGCCGTGGAGAACGGATACCAAGGACGAGACGTGTAGCTTAAGTATACCGAACGCCATTGTAATTGCTGTATGTAATTAATTTATACTTGTCATAATCGTATGGAGTATAATATGCTTCAGCACATTATGCTCAATACGATATGTTTAAGCTTTTCTTGCAATAATGTGGATAAAAATAATAAATGTATTAATCTTGGTTGTTGTTTCTCTTATGTATAAATATTACGAAATCTATTAGAGCTTGGTGATGCTAGAGCTGATTAGATAGGTATACATTTACTAGGCGGAGCCGCTATTCATTGGGATTCTCACAATGCAAAGAGCTCGAAGGGTCTAAACGGAACCCAACTGCTATCACTCACACGTCCGTCCGTCATCTGTCACACAGGTTTTACAGCCAAACGGTTGAGGCTACAGTCTAAAAATTTTCACAGTATTAAGCATGTTGTTGGCCCAAAGCCATACAAATAGTCAAAACTTCTTTTAAATGTTTTAAAGGGGTTATGTGGCTTCCATACAGCTAAAGAGGGGGAGAAAGAACTTTTACCTACCCCATTGAGTGGGGTATCGTTGTTTACAACTTGTTCAGTAGGTAGATACATTCTGTATTTTTTTGTTTTAACAAAATATTTGAAAGGAAAGGAAAGAAAAAAGCTGACGTCCGTGGTGACCAAAGCCAGCTTTTTTTACAAACTTGCTTTTGGCAACCAGAGTTGCCAAATAAGCACACACCTGAATTCCTTCTGGCAACTGGAGTTGCCAGCAAAATATTATTATTTTTTTTTTATTCTGTGGAAGACTCATATATTATGGGTTAAATTGATTTAGAAACACAGTTTACCAACATGCCATCCGTATAAAAACTATTCAATCAGTTGGGAAGACTTATATATTTTTTTATCTGTGTGGATAGTTTTCTATGGGCCAATTTAGGCCATGTTTTCTAAATATCACAAGCAAGTGAGTGGCTATAGTTATTTGTTCAACAAGAGAGCAAAGTAGATTTTTGCTGCGAGTGTTGATTTTGAGTCCCGAGGAAGCGAAAGATTCTATAATTGAATCACGAGCGTAGCGAGTGATTCAAAATTAGAATCTTGAGCGTAGCGAGGGACTCAAAGACACGAGATGCAAATATCTTTGCTCTCGCGTGATACATACAACTTTTCACCTCAGCGGCGAGAACATATTAAACTTTAATAACATCATTTACGGCTTATCATAGGCTTTTACGCACGTGTCTCGTGATAAATCAAGCAGATTTAATTCAGCATTGATTAGGAATCTGCTGCTTGTCTTAACTCCTCAGCTAAGCCAGCACAAGACGAACGCAAGCGCGCGACTCGTCGAGTTTAGGCGCGGCAGACTTTAGGTACATAATCGTGCGAACTAATTCACATGCACACTAAAAATTAGTTGTATTGTTGTTAAAATACAGCCTATGTCAGTGTCACAGATTTCGCTTACCTACGTATTTTAGTTATTTGAACAATATCTGTAGCGCAAGAATGAGACAATAACACTTTTTAAGTAGGTACTCTTCTCACTCGAGCCAGCTCGCGTGTACACTAAGACGCACTGTTTTCTAAATCTAAATACACCCTTCATCACTAATGTTTTCTAGATATTTTTATAATATTCAACACTGATTATTAATTAATGTCTGTTAGCGCAGGACAGAATAAAAGTAAAAACGAAAAAAAACGCACAAAAGGGTGCGTTCTGAAATGGCTCCGGTTTTATTCTTCTACTAAAATAAAGATTGTTAAAAGTAAAATTAATAATTAAAGTGATAAACTTTCTGTTTTTTTCTGCAATAAAGGTTTTATTTATAAATATGTATTATCATAATAATATTATATTTAAAAGAACCGTTGCCAACAACTTCTTGATAATTATAACTCTTAGGTTAATTTATGAGTTCTCGAACGTGTTTTACGTTACTTATTTAGCGCGTTTTTGGGAGTCGATTTGAGTCGATTAGAGAATTTGAATATCAAATTAAGAATCGACATATGTGGGCCCTCTCTTTTTTAATATAACGAATTGAAAGGAACAGAGCGATTGAAGGTCAAATATATCGAATTCGTAATATACCCCGAACTACGGAGTGGCAGATCTTGGCATTCGTGGACCAAAAATTAAAAAGCTACTTTGATCCACGCTCGCAGCAAAATTGCATTTTGGCCACTGGTTTCAAGCAGCAAAACAGCCGTGTTCGAGCCGCTGAGGTGAAAAGGATTTTTTTTTAATTCCCATTGACCTATTTTAAAATTTGGTGATATTTTTTTTATTACCAAGTATGTACGTATTTTTACCAACAAATACTAAAATCAATTAAAAAGTGAGATTTTTCTTTAAAATTTTCTTATTTTTCCTTTAAAAACCAACTTAATTCTGCGATTGGCTCGGAACCCTAAATGTGCGAAATCCGACTCGCACTTGGCCGGTTTTATTTGACATTTACTTGGACATAGTACCTCACAATATTTATATACTTTGCAAAAAAGGTTACCAAACAAATAGATCGGGGTCCAGTAGTTCCGGAGCAAATTGGCAGACGGACGGACAGACAAACAGGCAGACACACGAGTGATCCTGTAAGAATTCCTTATTTTTCTTTTGAAGTACGGAAACGTAAAAAGAAAAACAATATTCGAGTTATGCAAAAACTGTTTAAAAGCCGAGGCGTATAATGCAATTAAGGAGTTAATGAAGGTAATTTACTGAGATCGTTGGATGACATTTTTTTAAAGGATGAAGGAGGGCTTTTTCTTTTTACAAATCGTGTGAAGTAGATTGAGTAAAAAAAAGTCTTGAAACGAAGTACCTATTTAACTAAAAACAACTTATTACTAATTTCAGTTTAATTAAAATTTCGAATATAGAATTATTATTTTGATTTTCTCTACAAATGGAAAACCGCGATCATAATCCTTTTCATAATATTATGTAAGATAAAAGTGAACGCGTGAATTATTGGAATTTTATTTTATTTTATTACAAAAGGCACACTTAACAGATATCACACAGTAAGAGTTAGTTGAGAGTTTACACATAATAGTTTAAAGACCAGCATGACATCCCATGCCCACACAACACAGCATGATCAATATGTAATCGATATCAAGTCGACCAAAACAGAGCAGGGTTCATTAATGGTTTGTTACATGGTTAAATACTGGTTTGGTAATAAGTATAAGTATAATCCGCTGACGAGGAAATATTATTTTTGGATGACTATTACGTCATTTTCATTGATTCTGTTTTTAGTTTAAAAGAATGAATATAATAGAATCTGAATGAGTAGAGTTGAAAAGAAACACGTTGTTGTACTACTTATATAGAAAAGTGCAATACTTTTACAGTTGTCCTGTGCTTGCATGAGTATATGCCTACTCCCACATCTCTGTCTTTCAAAATCAGAATAACAGAGACAACCAATTAGATTTCATACTAGCATAATCATATTGGTATGCTATTGTGTTGTGATGCAATCGTTTTGAAACGTTCATCACACCTAATTTAGTTATAATGCTGCTGAAATTCGTTTGTCTTCTCTCAATTCCACATGTAAAGTGGGAAATACACATTTTAGTATTAGAGTGTGGAGTTTTTTGAATAACGGGTTTCCATGCATAGGTCCGTGAGCACAATGAAGTGAGTGAAGAAAGGGCTAGTGAGTGAGCTCTCAAATTAGGTACCTAGAAGGTAAAATCTTACCCTAGACCCTAGTCATGAAAATATATGAACAACGAAAGTAATAGTTTTTACAATAATCATTTTTGTTTTATGTTTACTAAAACCAGAGACTAGGAATTATATAGACTGTCAATGCCTATACATTGCGGCGTAATTTTAAAATAATGGGCCCGCTGTAGCTAGTTTCACTATGGAGAGATCACTTTACCATTTAATTCGTATGCTACTAAGACCTCGGCTTAAAATATAGCGCCATCTGTTGGGAGCTTCTACGTTGTGTTCATAGATGGCGCTATGTTTTAAGCAGAGGTCTTAGTGGCATACGAATTAAATGGTAAAGTGATCTCTCCATAGTGAAACTAGCTACAGCAGGCCCATTATTTTAAAATTACGCCACAATATATAGGCATTGGCAGTCTATATAATTCCTAGTCTCTGCTAAAACCATTTAAACTGATTTAATCGCATGTATTCCGTTTTAAATGATTTAAAATGTTTGATATCCTAATTTTTAACTTATATTCTTGTTAAATCAAATATTTTAATAATTTGCATGCCTGCTCGTAGTCTAGATACATAGTAAGTACTATTAAACTGAACAACTTTGTATCTTAGCAAATAGAAAATCTGTTTGCTGGCGTTCTTTCAGCTCTCGTGGTTAATCGGGTAGACCTAGACCAAGGACTCGAAACGGGTCAAATGCTCCATCTCTAAAGCATTACTACGCCACGGGCCATTTTCCAGTTCAGACTATATAGAAAAATAGTAACTTGTACATAATAACTTCGTAAACTTCGTGTAACGGGTCCAAGGCCTCAGGCGTGCTCGTCTCGGGTTTGTACGTAGATTATAAACCAACCATCTTACCGAATTTATGTGTTAAATAAAATTCCAAGTTATGCGATCCTAGAGATTGAGTGTTCAATTGACAACATTTCAAAATTTATAATGATGCCTAAATCGAAAACCATTTCGGTAAATATGCTACCTGAACGTGATAAAATAGTTTTTAGATTTTTTTCTTCGCTAGAGGTTGAAGAAAATCGCTAAAATAAAACCCACCGTATAAAACGGAAGGGTGACGTCATTCTTACGACTGTTAAGGAGCAATGCTGTTAAACATTGGTAATTCGTGAAAATTACGTCATAATTCACTTACGATTCGCTACTTTTAAATTCGATATTTTTGAATGAAAATTAGGATTTCGGGAGAAATGAAAAACACGTGGACCGTACAATTTCATTTTCTATCGATCTAGGACAGTGATTTTCAAAGTGGTCCATGTGGACCCCCAGGGGTGAGGAATGTAGCAGAAGGGGGTCCACTGGAACCAGCAAAATTTTGAAAAGGGTCCACAAGAAAAAAAAGTTTGGGTACCTCTGATCTAGGATATAAAATTGCCAACTTGAAAATTTGAAATGTTGTCAATTGTAGAGAAATTTAAGAGAATGGAAACGGAAGTCGCCATCCGGGGTTAGAGGACGATTTTGTTTCTCCCCCTCCATTCGGTGAGTCAGCTTTATCCTTGTCAACAATTCACCAAAATAAGCACATTTAACAACGTATTTCATTGACAAAGACATGGTCTCCGATTATATCACTACATAGTATAAAACAATGTCGCTTCCTGTCTGTCTCTCCCGTTGTATGCTTAGATCCTTAAAACTACGCAACGGATTTTGATGCGTTTTTTTAATAGATAGAGTGATTCAAGAGGAGGGTGTATATGTTTAATATATGCATAATATAGTAGAGGAACTGATAATTTTAGAGGTTACCATGCGAAGCCGGGGCGGGTCGCTAGTGAGAAATAAGCAACAAAGCGAGATCACTCGTATGACGTGATGTTATCTGATGCACTCTGATGCATGACACTGATCAGAGGAATGTCTATCTAACCGTACTAAAGCGGGTATTACACTGTCCTGAATTCAGGACACTTAGAAGCGTTCCGACCTATACGTTAGAGCGAGATGCTTCAACTCCCCTCCACTAGTTAGGACGCCTGATTCAGGACAGTGTAAAACCCGCTTTAGGCGGTTGTCACACTGATGCGGTTTCCTCACGAGGGTGCGGTGTGCGAGTGAGGCATTGCAGCGCTATGCATGTCTATAGCGGCGTCCCGCCTGCACAACGCGCCGCCGTCCGGAAACCGCACCAGAGTGTGACAACCGCTAAACGGCTAAATGTATGACACCGATATTGACCTGTCTCGTCACATGACGTCAAACAAATATCAATCCATTTTACTACCCGATTGTTTTAAACTCATACAAAAGGTCTTAATGCGAGTTTAAGGGTCGGTTATTGATCGTAAAGTGTAACTACGCCGTCAATAGTAATAAGTTACGTCCGTTAAAATCTGTTAAATATATGGAAAGTGGACAGTTATCTATGAAGTGTCCGCTGCCGGCGTCATATTCAACGATTATCGGTCAGTAAAGTGGCAAAGGCGATCTAAAATAACCTCTAAATATTAGGACCAAACCTGGAATAAACTCTATTATTAAATGATTATTAATTGGTAAGTATGGTGGCTGATGATTACAGAATACACTACTTTATTTCGCAAATAACAAGATTTTAGTGTAACATCAACGTTTCCTAAAGGCCCTTTAAGTCCTAAAGTGCCGAATCCTTATCAAAGTCAATTACCTTAAACGTGGCTTTAAGGGTCGTTCAAAAGTTACCGAAATCTGCTTCCGTCAATTTTAGGGAATAGTTAGAAACATTATAGTGGGCTGTTAAATGCCGTGGATTTAAGCGTAGTTCCGTTTAGTGTCAGAGTAACAAATAGTTAATTACAGTATCCAAATTACTATCGACGACACAGTTAAGGCGAGGCCAGCCCATTGCAAATGCCTCGCTCTAACACGCGTGAGTTTGTAATTAACCATCCCGCTGTCTCTGCGAGCGGTCCCCCGACGCGACGCGACGACGCTTGGAAAATAGAAATATTTGAACATACATAATACATGTGACGATAATAATTATAATCGGTTTAAAATATGATTTGTTAGTTTTTAGAATTTATTTTTTGGGTCGGGGGTTTTTAAATTTTTTTTCTACATTATTTCTTCACTGAAAGCTCAAACTTAATATTTTCGTCAGATCTTGAATAGGCCTTGCCATAAATACAAACTGTGAACCTTATCGCAACGAGATAAGGTCTACTAGTTAATGACCAATATTGTGTCTGTCTGTTACCCCTTCACGCTTTAACCGCTGAACCGATTTAGATGACATTAGGTATGGAGATAGTTTGAGACCCGGGGAAGGACATAGGTGAGAGGGTGGAAATTTGTAGGTAAGAGCGATGACTAGGTACGCGTCTGATATAAAAATATGGCAATTAAATTCTATCGCGATGACCGAGTTCCACGTGGAAGAAGTCGTGGGCAAAAACTAGTGGTATTATAAATATTCAGTTCAAAGGCAAAAAAAGAAAAAATCACTACGAGCTGGGTTAGATTACCGGGCCTGTCGCGTTCTCAACCCACTGAACTTAAAGCCATGCTCGATTCAACGAATTTATCAATCAGTTCCCTTTCATTACGCCTTATAAGAACGGGTATTCCAAAATTTAAGCAATGGTATAATATAAACGTCAACATTACATTTTCAAATTTAAGACAACTAGTTGCATTTAGTAGCTTGGTATATCCCTAAAACAGGGGCACGGTTATACTTTGTTATAAAAAAAATGAACTAAAGTTTCACAGATGTAAAGGTTTCGAAGAATTTTTATTTCATAGAAAACATTTTATTACAAAAGCGTCGCAGTTCTAACCTAACCTACTTTTCTGGTATATCTGTGTAATTGGGTTCTATACAATGGCATTTGTAGCCGAACCTAAAAAGCTTACGGTTTCTGAAAAAAAAGTTTCAATAAAATGAAAATTCTGCGAAACAATCCATTCTATGGAACATTTTTTTGAAAAACAAGGGTACACCCAGGGGCGCACTCATAACACTGACAAGCTCATGCAGTGATATTACGTTTTAAATAAATAAATAAAAACGGTCAAGTGCGAGTCCGGTTCATGTACATGTACCCGTCCCGACCATTAATACAGGAAATTTTCATTTTGTTACTAATTTGCGGAATTTGGTTTTTGAAAGATAATTCTTTATCATGTAAACCGATTTGGATACTTAATTTTTTTTATTTGAAAGAAGGTACTTCCAGCATAATTTCATAAAATACAAAAGCACGTGAAGAAGATTAAATTATAAACATAAGTTTAAAAAAATATATGATTAAAAAACCAAAAACTAGATAGAGCTATGACTATAGTTTTCCTGTAACATATAGATTGATATTAACATTATATAATATTTTCATATTTTATTCTCGGTTAACTTCGGAGATAGGGGCAGTATTTTTTTTACATTTTCCCTCGTAAATCAAAAATTACCAGAAGAAAAAAAAATTAAAAACTGTTCAAGTAAAGTTAGAATGTGCAAGTAAAGTCCTTTCATATGACACCCAACTTGACAGTGTTAGTAGTATACTTTGAACTTTTGAACCGCCTTCACCTGAACCTTGATGTTCATCTGTCATTATTTACCGAAAATAAAATAAAATATTTATGTAAAAATCATGTTCCATGTATTTGAGTTACCCTTGTTTAATAATTATTCCAAATATCAAATCGATAGCATTAGTAGTTCTTGAGATATTTAGCGTTGTGACAGATGGACAGACAGACAGAGTGAAACCATAAGGGTTCCTTTTTTACCTTTTTGGTACGGAACCCTAAAAAGTCTCCAACCGTTACTCAGCGTTAATTAAGTATTAAAGTAGTACATAATTAAATAACCCTGCAAGGCTAACTTATAGCTGTAAAACACACATGTTTCAGTTAGGCGACTTCCTGATTTGTCGGTGCGGAGGCGGTACGATATGAGAAAACTGTCAAATGTCAGTGTCAACTGTCAGTCAACCCAGTACTACTTTTTACTGCGCCCCTACATTTAAATGAGTGCTTCCTGACTGGCGCGGGATGCGCGGAAGCGGAACGATGCGAAGGCAGTACTGCTTCGCTTCTGCGCATAATATTACTAGTGCGCAAATGTAATACTGACAGTTTTCCGTCAAGTGGGAATCTTTGCGACGTCAGTAAGTTTACGTCAAAGAAGAAAATGTCACATGTCGATCCCGCCCCGCCAAGGCAGGAAGTCGCCTTAGCTCGACAAAAAAAAAATGAAGTAAAATTAGGTTATCATTGAAATATTTTAGAAAGGTAGATCACCTTGAATTACATAATTATAAAATAATTAAAACTAATGAAACTTTTCAGTAAAACAGTTAATGAACCGAACCTGAATTGATAAAAGTATTTTATTGGTTTTAAATACATATCACACCATTTTGAGATAACTGAGAGGTACAGCCGAGTTCATAAATGTATGTACAGTCAAGGGCGTAAATATGTATACATTTTTTGACCTTATTTCAATAGAATAAGGTGAAAAATTTTATACATATTAGTGCCCTTGACTGTACGTTGCCAAAAATTAAAGAATATCTGAGCAACTTTGTCGTGTTCACATATTTTGTTACCTTTGTCCGTGCACATATTTTGGTGTAAGTACTAAATTAGCGAATATCTCGATTACTTATAAATGTTGAGCGTACACGACACCGATGTTACTCTTTATATTTGGTTTACAAAAAAATAAAAATAATGAGTCTCTTACTCACTTACTCAGTCACGCAAAAACGGCTGAACGGATTCTAATGAAACTTGGTACACTACTACATATAAAATAATTTTTATCCCGAAAATCACCCCACCAAGGGGTGAAATAGGAAGTCGAAGTTGACGCGGACGAAATCGCGGCAAAAAGTTAGTTATACATATATTTATATATATTTTTTGTGATTCTCATGTGAGAGACTGTCATGACGTCCTTTTGAGAAAAAAGAATTAATCCGACATAGTTAACATACAAATAATGGTAAATAACTGTAATTCCACCATTATTTATTTTTTCTAACTTTGATCGGCTGTATTGCCGTTAATATTAGGTCTACAAATCTGTTCGGCGACTTAACTTTTAAGTAATTTAATGCTTTTCAACTTTGTCATACAATATAGTATACAAAAAGTGCATATTTTCAGAGGTATAAGCGAAAATCTGAAAAATGTCACACATCCCCCCCCCCCCCCCCCCCCCTAGCACAAGGTCCTCGAGGTGGAAAACTTAGGGTAGTCTTCCTAGTGTACCCCCAAATAACCCCATAAAATTCCATCAACTTCCGAGCACTTTCCAGGTATAATGTACAATTGTACATATCGACTGGATTATATGTGTGCGTGTCCGGACGCGAGCGGGGGCGCGCGAGGGTGGCGCGGCGTGTGGTAATCACTCCTCGGACGGGCAAAGTATAGAATCGTAGCGTTCCAAGGTCACCGACACTCAGTTCACATCGATAGACCCGTGTCGCGCCTTTGGCGCTGCGAAAATGCTTACACAAGTCGCATCCCACAACAGATTCGCCCAAGGAACAAGTGTAAGTGTAAAACCGTCCGGCCTCTTGCCGTCTGTCCGGCTCTAACCTTGTGGCTCCAACATGCTTGGTATATTCGCCGACACCATTATGGCCCAGCGAACAATGTTGTTAATGAATCGTATCAAGAAAACCTACCAGCACTTCGTGCACAACTTAGCCCGTGATGCCCATTTGACTCCACCATTGCCCAGCCTAGGTAATGCAAAGGTTGCTCACAAACTCTACGCAGTTGGGTTACTCCAAACCTGAGCGAGATAATATTACACTTGTGGCCTGCCTCTCTTATTTCTCTCTACGCCTATCGATGGGCTATTTGTAGCTTAAATAGTATGCCTGCAAGTTTAGTGATGAAAACCTATATGAAGAAACAAATCTTACTGATATTACAAATGCGAAAGTTTAGATTTTTCGATGTTTGCTAGGTACTTACTCGCAAAAATAGCTAAACGGATTATGATAAAACTTGGTATGCAACGAGTTTATAGCCTGGATGGAACATAATATATATTTTTTATTCCAAAAATCATACCTCGAAGGGATACAATAGGGACAGGAAGTTTACGCGGACGAAGTCGCGGGCAAAAGCTAATATTTATGATGATAAAGATAACAGTGACAGTATGTTTATGCATATTCTATTTTTGAAACGGCTGGAAAGTGTTTACCTACGCAGCAATTAAATGTTAGCAAATACCTCGTCTTTGATGTTCCAAATTATCTGCGATATTTTATGACTTTATATCGTTAACTTCACAAAGCTGTTTACACTGCCCGTCTCAGGAAAATCAGGCGATATAAGGCGCAAAGTAGATATAATTGGGCCCTCAATATTACCTTCCAAAAGCCGGCCAACGGCCTGTCAGACATAGCAACATTAGTTTGTAAATATTATTAGTTGTATGTATGTATGGGCTTATGCCTGGGCTGCGATGTTTCTGAACCTCATCTATGCACTTGCGGCACTATGGTGAAGAGAAACGGTCATCACGCTTTGGGTTGTTGCCGATGTGCAGGGAGATTCCCCCGCCACCATGCCCTTAATGATATTGTCCGAAGGGCACTTATCTCAGCGGGTATTCCGTGCGTGTTGGAGCCTCCAGGTCTTAACCGGACAGATGGCAAGAGCCCGGATGGCTTAACCCTGATTCCCCGGGAAATGGGCAGGTGCCTGTTATGGGATGCCACGTGTGTCAGCACTTTTGCTGCTTCGCAACTTGGCCGTACCGTGCGGACGGGGGGGGGGGAGGGGGGGCTGCGGCGGAGCTCGCGGCAGTACGCAAGCGCGAGAAGTACTCGGCGCTCGCCAACTACGGGATCGTCCTAATACAACGCGACTACGCGATCATCGCAAGTTCGCGCGAATTTTACTCGCGCGAACTTGCGATGATCGCGTAGTCACGTTGTATTAGGACGATCCCTACTTTGTTCGTTCCTCTTGCAGTTGAAACAACGGGTTGTTGGTATTCTGAGGCCAAAACCTTTTTTTCGGACGTAGGGCACCGTTCAAAGGAGAGGGGCCTGGACCCCCGTTCCGGGTCATTCCTAAGTTTGGGTGGTGCAAAGGCTGGCGGTCGCCGTTCAACGGGTTAATGCCGCCAGTGTGATGGGCACCTTTGCGCCGGGTGTGGCTCGGGGTCGGTTGTTTGAGTAGTATAGTTTTAGAGTTAAGATTAATTTTAATATTTAGTGTGTATTATTTGTGATTTATTTATAATTGGGATGTTAACAATAAAAAAAAATTGTTCTAAGCTTTAATTTTATAATTCGATTTATTTTTTTTAGTTTGTAGTTAGGTTTTAGACTTAGTAGAGTATTATTTTAAGTGTTATTTCGTTTTGTTCCTTTAATTAATTTTAGTAAGTACGTCTGAATCGTGCAAATTGCTAAAACGTCTTCTATCTCAAAGAGAGATAATCTAAATCACTTATCTTTTGATTGAAATGGGGTGAACTGATTTAGAATCCTATTGGAGTTCAAACGGAATCTTTGAATGAATTTTGCGAACTATTCAAATTGAATGGGCAAGCAAAAATGACAATCTATTTGACTACATTAAATCACCATAGACAACTCAATTCAATTTCATTTAATAAATAATAATAATAAATATTAGCAGACACACAACACAACCGCACAAATCTTAATCTAAGTACCTACTGGAAGCATCAGTGCTGCATAGCAATCATGAACCTCTAGGACAGAGTTCTATATAAAAAAAACCGGCTAAGTGCGTGTCGGACTTTGCGCATTTAAGGTTCCGAACCAACCGCAAATTTAGGTTGGTTTTAATATGAAAATTTTAAAAGAATCAAAAAGAAAAACTCTGTTAATATATTACTATTTGTCGGGAAAGGATACGTAACACAGTGACAATTAATACGTGAGTTTTAACCGTTTAGTAAAATAAAGATACGTAACAATTAACATAATCAGTAAATTTCAAGTTCATCGGTCAATTGGAAGTTTAAAAAAAATCTGATGACGGACTCTAGATGACGGACGGACGGACGGACGCGTGAGTGACAGCAATAGGATTCCGTTTGGACCCTTCGGGTATGGAACCCTGAATAGAGATAACGGTCATAACTTCAAGCTTCTCAAAGTAGGATCTGGCAGATATGCGTCAGATGATACTGTACTCGTAAATGATTCTAATAGACCGTTTTTGAAGAATCAGTATTCGGTTCATTTCGGCGGCCATCTCTCAACATCTCCAATGGTTAGTCATGTTAATAGACTCTGGGCGTAGGCATAGTATACCGTGTGTTACAGGCAAGCGGGCTTTTCTTTAAGTTGGGTATTTAAACGTAGTTTCTTAAGTTCTTAACCTAACGATGCGCTTAATTCTATTATTAAACCAAAATTTCAACTTCACTTGATTCCTAACAAAATTTGAATTACCAGCAATGTACAGCAAAGTAAATTGACACCTCAGTACAAAAATGACAGCCCTAAATGTTTTGTTTACTACGACGTTATCTTAAGCAGTAAGTACCTTACTTGAAGGTGCGGAGTGAGGAAATTTAATTTTGCAGTTAATTCACATAGTTATGATTTGCTATAGTTTTTAAGTTGACCAAGGGCTTTAATTTCAGCAAGGCGTAATAGGTACCTACATTCACTGTTTTGTATGGCAAGTGTCCAAAACCTTGCCAAGCTGGTGAAATAAGGTCCTGAATCGTAGTGACAATAAAGTCGCGTCCAGACTTATTCTGTGCACTTATTCGATCGAAAAGGTACTTACGTACCTACCCTACTACGAGTATATTGAATGGCAACTGAACGAGTACCCTTCTCTGCTATAAATTATTTCCCCGCGGGACATATTTTTGATCAAGTTGTATGCACACATTGACTGTACAACATAAATCGAACAATATAATAAGATTTATATCAGCGCTCATGAAAGCGAGCAAGCAAATTATGTCGAAAGCGAAAGAGTGTGAAAATGGTCTTCTAATAGACTCCGTCTATAAATGCGATGCTCACTTCCCGTCTTTACTTATTAAAGTTCCTTAACTACTGCGATTAGCAAGAAACGTGAACTTTCCGAAGTTTTCCTAGAACCTACGCTTCGTGCAGTGTTAGTTGATTTATGCAGTAAGGAACCAATATTATGCATGTTTTTTCGTTAGTTCCCCTTAGCTTAAACATACTACTTACTACTTTAGCGGCGCAGCGACCCAAAGAGGATCTTGGCCTCCGCAACGAGAGGACGCCACCTTTCCCGATCCTGCGCAGCCTCCTGCCAGTCTCCGACCTGAAGCTGCCGCAGATCCGCCCCCACACTGTCTTCCCAGCGATACCTGGGTCGACCAACCGGGCGGCGCCCGCTTGGTCGCCCCAAGTATGCTTTCTTGACGGCTCGATCCTCTCCCAATCTCAGTAGGTGGCCGAACCAGGGAAGTCTGTGTGCCTTTGTTTCGCCGATGATATTCGGTTCGGCCACCAATTCTTCGATCTCGGCATTTCTCCTGATCCTCCAAGAGCCGTCATCGTTCTTGACAGGTGCCAGGATCTTCCGCAGAACTTTTCTTTCTGTTACCAGGAGTTGATTTTCTTCTTTTTGGGTTAGTGTCCAGGCTTCACAGCCGTACATGAGGATAGGCCTTATGACGGTTTTGTATATCCTCATCTTCGTACCTCTGCTAAGAAGCCTGGACACCAAGACTTTGTGTAGGCTGCACTGCATCGTAGGGTGTTCTGGATGCGGATACTTATCTCCTCCTCTCTCGTATTTGTATCAGTGACAGTGCAGCCCAAGTACCGAAACTTATCAACGCCCTGGTAAATGGTACCCTCAACATGAAGACGTCTCGCCGAGCGCGCGTGTTCTTATATCGTTTCATGTGAAGGTACTCGGTTTTGCTATGGTGATCCTGAGACCTATCATACAGGCCTCACGGCCTCACGGCCTCAAGGATCCTCGCCGCCTCAGTCACGTCCTCGCGGTTTTCCCCTAATAAAGCTAGGTCATCTGCGTGGCCCTATCACCTGGTGCCTGCCGTTCAACTCTATCCCTGTGTCCAAAGCTAAAACTTTCCTCACAACATACTCCAGGGCTAGGTTGAAAAGTACAGGCGATAGAGCATCTCCTTGCTTTAGACCGGTCACCACCGCGAAGTCATCTCTCAGCTCACCCGCCACCCTAACGCGCATCCTACTCTCCTTTGTTGCTGTCGTGATTATGGCAACTAGCTTCTTAGGGATGTTAAAGTGAATGAGAATGGAGTATAAGGCTCGCCGGTCTATACTATCGTACGCTTTTGTGAAGTCCACGAACAGCGAGTGAACGCTCTGTGCGTACTCCCACTTCTTCTGCATCAGTTGTTTCAGCAAGAAGATTTGGTCAGTCGTGCTGCGGTTTTTCCGGAAGCCACATTGGTAATCCCCAAGGACTGTTTCCGCATAAGGCTCCAATCTCTTTAGCAGCACGTTTGACAGAATCTTGTACGCTGTAGAGAGTAGAGCGATTCCCCGATAGTTCGTGCACTTTTTTTCCGAGCCCTTTTTATGTACCGGACAGATGATCCCTACATTCCACTCTTGCGGTTGTTCTTCTAGTTCCCATATTTTAAGCAGAAGTTCGTATAATTTGGATTGTGCTGTGCCGCCACAGTTTTTCCAGATTTCTGACGGTAATCCGTCAATACCCGGGGCCTTGTTGTTCTTGAGTCGCACAATCGCTTGATGGACCCCATCAAAGGTTGGGGGGAGAACTTCGACGTCATCAATGCTGCCACCACTGTCGGTTATCGGTTCGTCCAGAGGGGGGCAGTTGAGTAGTTTTTCAAAGTAATTTTTCCACCTACTCTTGATTTCATCTCTGGAAGTGATGAGATTCCCGCTTTCATCCTCCAACATTTCAGTGACAGGTTGGTACCCTTTCTTAAAAGTATTGAGTTCTTTATAAAACTCCCGAGATTGATTTGCTCTTATTAGTGTCTCCATCCCTCTGACGATTCCTTCAAGATGCGTTCTTTTGTTAGCTTAAATATGCCTGCGTTTAAAAAGCTATTAAACGTTAGCTTAAATATGCCTGCGTTTAATAGAGGAGTTTTATAGCTAAGTATGTGGCAAGAGTTCCAACAGGCCATCTATCAATCTTCACGAAGAAAGAATTTTGACCTAACGAAGTCAAATTCCGGAGTTTTCCCGGAGTTGCGTAACACACGCGATGTGTATGATGTACCTACTCGTATGTACATATGTTTGATATTTATATGTGTGAATGTCTGTCTGTATATATAGGTATGTACATATGTGTATGTTTGTAAACTAGCTTTTGTCAGCGTACCTAATTTAACTCGTTTATCGCGTTAGAATTTAATTCTTAAATATTATTTTATTCCAGGCGCTTACCTAGTATAAGGAAAGATTTCCGTGATAAAAAGTATCCTATATCATGCCCCGAACTCAAACTATCTCCATACCAAATTTTATTAAAATCGTTTCAGCGGTGTGTGGTGTGGCGAGGTAACAGATAGACAGACAAACACACCTTTACATCTATAATATTAGTATGGATGGATATATGAGTTATATTTTCGAATTCAGCCAACTTTTATAAAAAGTATGGTTATAACTCCAACTTTTTTTTGAATTTCGTAAATTAAACGCTTACACCTGCAACAAACTAATAATAAAGTAGCAAAGAGAGATCTCCTTAAAGGATAAGTTCGCCTTTGTACTTATTCTTGTGTAAAGATGTGTGTAATGTTTTTTTTTTTTGCACAATTAAAAGTAATTTTTATTTTTTTACTAAAGCAACCTAAAGGCAGGCAACGATAAACACCAACACCCTTCGCACAGTGTTTCCATGTAAAGGTAAAAATACACCGATCAATTTTATTATAATAACTTACGATATAAATATAGCACTAACTTCAGACTAACCCTTGACTAACCGCAACGACCATGACCTCAGATTCAATACTGAAACGCGTTTAATGAAACGTATTGAACTAGCGTTAACCAAATATGTGAACGAATAGCCAGTAACATCAAACGCATGGTTTAAGAAAACAACGTCTGACAATCCGGATCGTTACACAAGTAAGTCGACGACACACTCACACTAACGACCGCATACCTTTGATTGGCTCGATAGCCGCTTAGTGTCACCCACACTAGTCTGTTCGGACACTGTCCTGAATTCAGGACACTTAGAAGGGTTTGGACTAGAGCTGAGCGTTTTTTTCAATAAGCGTTTCGTAAAACGCTTTCGCTTACAGTAACGGAATAACAGTTTCTTATGAGAACAAAAAACAGTTTTTATAAAAACGACCACCAAAGCTGCAATGCAACGCAACAATGAAAC
This sequence comes from Cenopis cana, assembly GCA_951800055.1. Lineage (NCBI taxonomy): Eukaryota > Metazoa > Arthropoda > Insecta > Lepidoptera > Tortricidae > Cenopis > Cenopis cana. The sequence goes on along the minus strand of OX637479.1, from coordinate 13,830,601 downwards.
TACACTACATGAAAATAGATTAAATAGAAACGAAACGCAAAACTGACATAACTCAAACTATAACCTATAACTTTCATTGATGTAGCGATCGAAACGACGAAACGAAACAAAACTTAGCTTTGTTCGGGTGGGCGCGCTTTGTGCCAAAAACGTTTTGTATTGATGATTGACAAAAATGCGCTCTATTCGCAAGATGTTAAGGCTTAATTTTGAAAATTCATTCATAAATATTTCTTTCGTTCGTTTCGTTTTGTCGGGCGCTGCAGTGAAAAAAACTAGTTACTTTTGAAACTGTTTCGTGAAACTGTTTCCAGATAATGAAAAGCTGTTACGTTTCGTTACACTTAAAAGTCGCAACGACATGCTTTAACTCCCCTCCACTAGTCAGGATTCTGAATTCAGGACAGTGTCATACCCGCTTAACCGATGTAAAGGATTGTCATACCGGGCGCCGTATGTATATAATTGTATCATGATCAAACGTCCCTATTTCAACTTCAATCAGTGCGCCGCGCACAAGAGCAAAACTAATCTAATGTCAATACGACTGTAGCATATTCCGAAACAGAGTCTCCTACTATAAACATGTTACCATAAGCCATACGTTACGTAAAGCATACAAATTAGCGTTAAATTATCGTAGTTTAGAACTTATACGCGAACTGAACATGAATCGGGTCATTACAAGGACCTACGATCACGTATCTACCTAGACAGTACGAGTATACGCTAAGTTATATTATATTATACGGCTCACTTTATTTAAAGTTGTATTATCGCAGGCGGTATTCCCACACCTCGGCAATAAATTAATAAGTAGAGTAAATATGTTAGGTAGTAATATACATGTTGATCCCAGTGGAAAATACAAAATAATTAGGTAGTTAATAGAGCAATAACAGCCTCCGGGGCCTTGGCTAATAAGAGTTTTTATGTCACACCTGACCATAAAGTGGCAATTGTCGCACGCTCAGCGCGCGTATATTCCCACTTCCTGGCCAGTGGGTGACAAAATGTTGTACGTACCACGGGCGATATAACTTTAAGACCTGATTGTTACATGAATACAATAAAGAATCTGAATCTGATATTAATAAAGAAAGCCTCAGATTGCATTTTTATCGCCCTTGCCTTCGGCATGAGCGTCAAATACCTGCAATCTGACACATTTTTTTGTTTTATCGCCTTTGATAAATTAAAGGATTTATCTCTGAAACGATTGAGTCTACAGAGACAATTATAGTCTCATATTGTAGCAAATTTAGTCGACTTTAAAAACGTCGTCAAGGTACAACTATTAAGCAACTAGTTCTTTAAGGTTATAATTTTTTTAAAGATTTTTGACAAAGTTGCGTTCGGCGCTCGAGGTCACAAACTTGGATCATTCATTGGGCCAACATCGTAAACTAAGTAGTCTGCGAAAAATCAGAACTACCGGATTTGATGCAAACTACTCCGTACTTTCAGGCGACAAGGTTACTGGATTAATATGGTAATACACATTATAACCACGACCTTAATTATCACATAGGATAAGATTATCCTCTGCACGTTAAAGGCAAAATACATTATCATTTGGATTCACGATAGTTAGATACGAATAAGTAGTTCATTGTATTTGCCGCAATGCTATTCATATGGGTGTACATCTTATCTTGATTTCTGTATGCTCATTCTAATTTTAACAGATCGCAAACGCTACGAGATAAGTGATAATACCTACTATTTGATCACTTATCTGAGTGGGTACATATTATTATGATAATTTTGTTTTTCTTCCAATAAACGTGATGGGATTTAAACAGACTTAGACAACTGTTAGCAGTGTTAAACTACTTATTAATGTTTTATACTGCTGGTAGGTTAACTGAAAAATATCCCACATGGGGATAATTATGTTATGAATATATGATTATAACCTGATATCATGTTACGTACAATAAGGTATATAAGACTATAACTGACAAAAATATTTCTACTCTCTTTTGCCCTTTAAGGCATTCACTGCCAGCAACGCATATGTGCGTTCGCGTCAATACAATTTTGTTCATATGGAGCGTATATTTATTGTCTTTATGTGCTACATTTTTGAAGCTTCACACACCTGTTCTTGATAATCACCTGCAATTGTATATGATACAGGGATCGGATACCGGTATTTGCTCCATACAAAATACCGGAATTTATATCGTTCTTTTTCGTTCTTTGGTTTATAATTTCATTTTTAATGGGACATTCTAATTAAACGAAGTTGTAAAGTAAATACATGATTCAGTCTTACGTAAAGACCATACAATAATTCAAAATATTGGACTATTTCTGGGATTTTTAAAAATACCGGTTTCGATCCCTGATATGATACTGTGACAAAGTGCCCTAAAATATCTGATACATACTTATAGTGTTAGCGTTAGTTAACAAAAGGCCTTAAAAGAAACTTACGGTGTAAAAAGTCTGAAAAGCTTTAGGCAATAAAGCTTACATTTTAATCCGCAAAACACAGAGCTAGACGTACAAAGATATTTCGTACGCAATGAAAGTTATGGTCAGTTTTAACAGACACAATAAAAATATATGTTTAGGTACTAATATAAGAAGGAAATAACTACCTATGTTTTTTGACACGTCTTTGTTTGCCACGAGTTTGCCGAGCTCTTTGTACTTTCCTATCTCTAACCTGAATTGTCAATTAAAAAAAAGCTTTGAAAAGAATTGATTTACACTTGAGAGACAATTTTACTCTCTAAAGTATACCTATACCTACCCATAACCTACTTATTTAGTATTGTGTAAGACGCAATACAATGTATTTTTCTGTATATTTAATTTTGTACTTGTACCTATACCTTAAACTCAAACTCAAACTCAAACTCGTTTATTGGTAATAATAGTATTACAAGTCACCTACCGACCCTACCTTACCTATACTTACCTACCGACCTACCGTACCTACCCACCTAGTACCTTACCTAGTTTTTAATTATGTGACGCATAAACTATCGCATAAAGTACTAATTTTTCTAGCATAGCTTATGTATATTAACAAATACATAACATGTAAGCAACCATTTATACGTATCGTAAGTTGCGAGCAGAAGCTAGTACTACTACATCCTTCTAAGAAATAAGTCATTTTCATTTCTTAAATGGAGATTGTAGCTTAACTTAACATAATTTCTACGAAATTATTTCCCAAGGTGTTATATATATCCAGGGAGGGAGCTAGATTGTGCCGTCCGTGGCTGCCTTATTACGCGTCATAATAAACGACCACAATGTTGTAGCGGGTGAAGCACAAATTGTGTTTATAATCTCAGAAATTTCATAAAACCGAGGCTAAGCGGTAAAAATAAGGTCGGTAAAAGTAAGGTAGAAAACTCTAGCTTTAGTATTAAAGTTGCGAATTTTTGATTTATAAACGCTAGTACAAATGGCAAAACGTTACTTAAACCCTTTGACCGCCAAAGCGATAGTGTGTCGTCGTGCCCAGTACGCCAAGCACTGTTTTTTTGGTGTAATGTCTAAACCAATAAAAACAAATGAAAACAGTCCATAAATTATTTTTTCATGATCAAAGTACTTACACCTTCACTCCGGCCTTTTAAGTGATGGTTGGAGTGGTGGGCACGACGACACACAACCACTTTATAGGTTCTTGGCGGTCAAAGGGTTAAGCAGCTAACGTGGCTCTCATAATAGGTACCATTCTCAACTAATGTTCTAAAGACCCATTCAAGAATTATTATTTACGTGCTAAAATTAAGTACAAAAACAAATCAACTCACCTAAGTTAACACAGAAATGCAATCCCAAGTTACAATCCTAATAAACTAAAACATTTTCCACGACACACATCACAATCCTAAGTACCCAATCTTGCCGTTTACTCAGGTTATTAACACAAACACCGCACTGTAGTTAACAAGTCTGTAATTTAGTTAACACTAACTTCACATTCACAAAACTCAGCACTAAGAAGTCACAATTAAAAGTTTTTAAAACTACTAGTTTATAGTTCAGTAGTATTAATATTAAAATATGAAGAACACGATACAAGTATCTACGATGTCGTAGGGTCGTAGCGTCCGTTAAGCGGTTAAGGGCGCCATGAGCTGAGCCGTGGCGGCGGGCGGGAAGGCAAATCGCGACTGGCAACGTCGCGACGCCGGCCGAGGCCTGAAAACACCTATTCGAGGTATCCAGTTAGCGTAAACCCCCGTCCAACACAGCTATATCTACTGGTAGGTTTGTAAACACAGACGTAACCTGCCTTTTATCACGCGATCGTTGATTGAACCCACAACACCACATGAATTTTCTCAAAAATGGCCGGAAAAGTGGTTTTTACTCTAATACTTACTGGAACGTGAAGTCTAAAATTTTAAGACAGATACCTAAAATGTGAAAAAGAAATGATGACAGGCTCGCTCATACGCCTGAAATGTTACATCGAGTCCCAAATTTTAATTTCTTATTAATAATGATTACCGCATGCTAATCAATTAATCATCTGAGGTCAAAGTTCGTGAGTTAAAAGTGCTAGAATAACTTTGCTGTTTCATGATTTCGAATGCTTTGCCAACTTTAAGCGACTAAGACGACAGTAATTCTATAATATAGTTCGTACAAAACTGTAAGGCCAAGTGCTGTCAAATTAACGCAAGCAAAAATCTACCTTACAGTCAGAGATCTAAGTCTAGTTTTGCTTGCGTTCGTTTGACAGAATTTAGCCTTAAAAGTTGTGTCCGAACTATACCAATACCTACATTTTTGGGCAAGTTTACAGCAATATCACTGGCCAATGCAAGAAAGTCAATAAACATAAAGCCTGCTAGGTATATTAGAAGGATATATATCAGATCTGAAATTAATATGAAAGCAGAAAGTTTCTAAACTCGGATTGCCTTCGTGGACTTGCAATAGGGGAAAGTTCTGAAACGTTATTATTAATCTAATCTATTTCTAGACCAGCATGGATAACTACTTACCTAATTTTCTCGGATTTACTGATACTTACGGATTATACTATTCTGTGCTTACGGTACGATTACTAAAGTTTTAAAACTGACAAGTGACGTTCAGTCGTTCACCCAGTTGAGATTCTGTCAAAAGTGTCAAACAATATAATAAAGTCTATATTATTACGAACATACTAAGTAGAGTGGGGCAGATTGCTAGAGCACATGAATGGTCGTAAATGTGGACAAGCTGGACAAAAGCACCATTTTTTTCCCAGGGTCTACTTAGGTCCATGTTTTTGTTAGGAACTAGGAACCAGCTCCTTCGTCGGCCATCTTTAATTTTATAGGGGTTATGTTAATTTTTTTTCAAACTTTCCACCCCTATTAAATTAAAGATGGCCGAGGGAGGAGCTGGTTCCTAGTTCCTATTAAAAATATGCTTTTGTCCAGCGTGTCCACATTTATCACGTGAAACTGCCTCACTACCTCTACTATTACGAGCAGTTAATGTTTCGAAAAAACTTATACTAGAGCTACAGGCTATAAACGCGTCGTATACGCGTCGCGTGCGTTTCGTCTTAATCCGTTCAGCAGTTTTTGCCTGATTGAGTCCCAAACACACTAACTTTCGCATTTATAATATTATATACGTATAGTAGGATTTGTAGAGTTAGTATTAAAGTAGAATATCCAATGGAATTTGAGCATAATGTTAGTGTCAAACTTTAATTTACCTATACCTATGTGTCTAGAGCAGGTACCTACCTTATTTGACGACAGCTAGATACAAACGCAGACTCCTCGCTTTCTACATCTCGCATTCTCGAGAACTCTGGCGAGTTACTTAGTTAATAACCTTCATTTTGCTACGTTGATACCTGCCGTTGTATCGTAATATTTTAAGTATTAATGAAAAATGAAAAAATGTTTATTGTGTCTTTTACATGTTTAGATACATAAGGTTGGAATCCCCTTTTAAGCATAAAGTAAGCTTGTGTCAGGAAATTCCGCTCTTCCATAAATACAAGAGTTTTGACAAAATAATATAAAATAAAATATAAAATTAATATTATTATACTGTACCCCAAAATCGATGGCCATTCGACAGACCAAAGTTATTACTTTGGTCTGTCGAATGGCCAACGTATTCGTTGGAATATCTTACAAGCTCTGCAACAGATTTGATAAACTAGGTACAGAATCTTAATCAAATTAGCTAACTCTCCAACTGAATCTAGTTCATGTAGGTACCTACTACTTGGAATGTGCCTTTAAAAATGCTTTTTTATGTCTAGTTTCCCTTTCCATCACTCAGATATACCTTTCTTGAAACTTTCACTTCAGTAGGCGTTATCCCAGTACAGTTGCATCCTGAAGGATGCCTGGGGTCCGCTACCTAATCCCAAGATTGGGCGTAGGCACTAGTTTTTACGGAAGCGACTGCCATCTGACCTTCCAACCCCGAGGGCAAACTAGACCTTATTGGGATTAGGCTTTGCCAAGTGAGTGGGCAACTTGACAGTTAGAAGTTCTCAAACCGCCCGAAGGCTTCCAACTTGGCTTAACGACTGCTGCCAGAGACAGCAACCGGGATCAACGGCTTAACGTGCCTTCCAAAGCACGGGAACGCTCAGTTAGTAAGTAGCCACACAAAGCGGTCACCCATCCAAGTCCTGACCGCTGCCCACATTGCTTAACCTTAGATACCGCAAGCGGTACCCGGCGCCGCTGGGCCACGAGCGCTCTATTATGAAATCCTTACATAAGAACAGAATAAGTAATAGTACATAAGTTCGAAACTAAGTTGATGTATTGTGTCATTTTCAAAAATATCATGGCATCTAAATTACTTTTAGGTGCTCCTTGATTTTTCGAGGGCATTTGACTGCATAGATATCAAACTATTGCTTTCCAAGTTAAGCTACTATGGCTTCGACTCTGGAGCGGTAAAGTGGTTCGACAGTTACCTTACAGATAGATGCCAATACGTAAAAATTAGTCTGCATGATGGATCATCTAATGTTTCAGACAAAATGGAGCTCACTCGAGGCGTACCCCAGGGTTCCATCCTTGGCCCAATCTTGTTTATTTTATATACTGCAGACATAAGGAAGCACATAATAAATTGCAAGTTCCATATCTATGCTGACGATATACAAGTGTATATTTCATGTAGGCAGTCTGAAGTTGATAGTGCGATAGAAAAACTCAATAAAGATCTCGCGAGTATAGCAGCCTGGGCTACAAGTAATGGTTTACTATTGAACCCATCTAAAACCAAGTACCTAATCTTTGGTAGCAGGCAACGGTTGACTGGGCTTAACCCTACAGTGAATATTACGTTGATGGACGAACCTGTTGAACGGGTCCATGAAGCACGTAACCTTGGCCTTTTAATGGATGATGAACTACGATTTGAGAAACACATTTTAAATGCTGTGAGAGGCTGTTTTTATAAACTAAAGGTGCTATACAAAATAAGGCCCTTTTTAAATGAGACATTGCGAATCCAATTAGTAGAATCCCTCATTATGTCAAAATTAAACTATATGGATATAGTATATGGTCCACGTCTACTCACAAAAACCAAACAACTAGTCCAAAGGGTCCAAAATGCCTGTGCCCGTTTCTGTTTTAACATCCCGTTGAGGGCCCATGTCACTCCGTTTTTGAACAAAGGTTGTATGTTGAAGATGCTACATAGACGCAAGCTTCATCTAGCATGTCTTCTCTTCGGTGTTGTAAACTACCAGGCCCCCACATATCTCTTTGAGAAATTGTCATTTCGCAAGCCGCGTGGAACACGGCAGTGTGGGTTGCAACTGCTAACACATCGACATGCTTCAGCTGCTTTCCGAGGAAGTTTTAGATATGCTGCAACTAAATGCTGGAACAATTTGCCTCCGCCGATCAGGGACCTTAAATGTAGACATAGTTTTAAGATTAATGTTAAGAGACATTTGTTTGTACACCAGAAAAAACAGGAAAATTTTAAACATGATACTAGCTCTTTCTAGTTAAATATGTCCTAGCATTTATCTACCTGCTGTTTGTGTCCCTGAGGCATCCGGCAGCGTATTGGCTCGTGTAGACTCATTGGTAGCTCTAGGTATGTTTGTTGGTAGACGTCTGTTTTGTCATTACTTGTCTTCATAGTAAGTCCCGCAATAAGCAATAGTAATATGGGAACCTGAAAGTCGGTATAGTTTTAAGGTTAATAGTTATGTACGAACAATCGCTTCCTCAAACAATCACATGTACAAAGGTCTAAAACCATACATACCATTAGTTTTGTCCCATATGCATTTTGCTCCATTGCGTGTTGTTGCTCTGAGCTCGTACACTCACTTGTAATACTCAATAACCTTTATAACACTGTGGTAACTGTAAATTGAGTGAGTAAAAGTGAGGTAATTTACGATGCAGTATGTGTTGAATGACCTGATTTTTATATCTTATTTTATTTTCATGAGTACCATACATAATGTCATGGTTGTTCATCTTAGAAGAAAGCTGACGGAATTAATAATAGCGCCACCTATTTTCATGGTTATTAAACTTGCTCGAATAGTCAGCTAAAAAGTAAAAGTAGGTAGACTGTTAAAAAGGTATTCAAAAATTCGATGCGCACCAGTATCACACACGTGGCCCTGTGGAAAAGTATATTGTCTTTAGAGACAATGTACCCGGGATCGATCCCCAGCGGCGGATGCACTTTTTGTATGTTTTTTCTCATGTATCCAAGATAATGCTTACTAACTTTAGCACTTGGTGGCGCTTTAGTCGGGATCACAATATGCGTGAAGTTGGCTATCTATTTCCAGTCATTACACTCTTATTTATGCATAATGTAAAATTATTACTTTGAAACTTGACAGCGCCACAGACTGCATAGTGCATTACAGAGTAGTGCGGCTCGATAATGCCTATAAGGCTGTGCACGCACGAGCAATCTTTTTACTGTTTTTTTTTTTTTTTTTTTGTAGTTTTATTAATGTTTTTTTTTGTATTAATCGTGTATTTCTGTTTTATTTCTTGTTGTTTTGTGTGTTTGTTTCGTCACTGTGCCGTGGTTTCACCAAATGGTCACAACGGAAGACCAGCGCTGGCTCTGCCAGCATAACGCTGAGTTGTGACCATTTCGTGGCAATATTCTGTTTTGTAATGTCCTATTTGTAAGTGTTTTGATTGTCACGAATAAATGTTTCTTTTCTTTTCTTTCTTTCTTTCTTTTAGCCTTCAGGACATCTATGCGTTTTCGTACATCTCTTATTCATGCTTCTACCATACAAAGTGACATAAATTGTAAGTTTTGATACAAAATTAAAAAAAACTATTTCTATCCATGATTACGATAGAAACATTTTTATATGGGGCCAAATTTAATCGCGTCACAAAAAAATCTGCTTCTTCATACATTTCGATTAGGTAGTCGATTTAAGACCATTGTGATATGAAACAGCAGTTGTTTTCGCCCGTATAAGGTTTGTACCTACCATAATAAAAGTGGTCGAGAATCATGGATACAATCACATTTTTTATAATTTGTATCATGACTTATGACATGGCCAGTGCCACCTTGTTTAAAAATCGAATTCTGTTAATAAGCGCTTTACCATTTTTATTATGGATATTACTATGCCTATCAGCGAGCCGATCTCGTGACGTACCTCAATTAAGTTGTAATTAAGCCTAATGTAGCGACGTCTACCTAATAGACATGGTGCACGTGAAAAGCTATAGAAAGAACTACGAAAATAGCCTACCTAATTTATTTTTCCTCTAACAGTATACTTAGTAAGTAATGGAAGTACACAGAACCTTTACAATTCAAAGCAATAAGAGGCGACTACTGCAGTGCTGTATTTATATGTATTAGAGTGGCACACTACCGTGATGTTTATCTTTAATATTACGTAATTTAAAAATGAATTTGTATGCCTAACGGCGAAACATAGAGCACATATTTTGTACCTACCGCCATATATTGTATTACCTATGTTTACAAATAAATCACTTTGACTTTGACTTTGTCATCGCTCCGCTCAAAGAACACACGGCGGGGCGGGTCCCCAGTCGCGGGTATTATACTGTCCTGCGAATCAGGCGTCCTAACTAGTGGAGGGGAGTCGAAGCATTTCGCTCTAACGTATAGGTCGGAACCCTTCTAAGTGTCCTGAATTCATGACAGTGTAATACCCGCTTTAACAGAGAAACTTCTGTACTTGTACTATTACTTATTCTGTGGTATTACCAATTTTAGAGTTTCGTAGTAAACAAGGAACCGTGTCCGACATATATGCGATCACCGATGGTAAGTAGTATGGGAACGCGGTGTGCGTGCATATTAGGCAAGGGGGTGCGCCTAAGTTCATATAAAATTGCAAATGCGATTATTAAATCTCCGAAAATGTATTTCATACAATTTTAGTTCATAGTTGAATTGAATTAAATTGAATTGAATTATTTATTTATTTCGAATAACAAAGATCCATTATTATTAAAATTACATAATACATTAATTAAATTACAAATGAAATTAAAATTAGTAGGAGCGATTGCTCCCTACATGGAGGTGCATGCAGCGCCCAACAGCAGCAGTGCAGGGGCAATCCAACCTCTCTGCGATCATGGCCAGGATGTTGTTCCGACTGGCGCGCACTCTGCTCCGCCCGGCCGCGCGCCGCTTGCGCAGAGTGCTGTAGAAGCAGTCGGTGCGCGCCTCCGCGAACATGCCCGAGGCGCTGCAGAAGCGCGGCAGTCGATATAATGATATAATGATCGCTATTCATAATTATCGGAACGAAGTTGCGGGCAATAACTAATATTAGATGTAAAATGCGAAACTTGATATGTGTGGATTGGATGTATAGATGTTTGGGTGATTGTTGCTCAATCACTCAAAAACGGTTGAACGGATTATGGTGAAACTTGATACTTACTTGATACGACAAGTTTATGTTATGATTAAAATTTAGAATACTTTTTATCATCATCATTTATCACCCCTCGAAGAGATAAATAAGGCAGTAGAAGCTTCGCGGACGAAGTTACGGGCAAAAGCTAGTTCTGAATAACACAACAAAAAGCGTCTAACTTATTTCTTCTTACATATGGGACGTTATGTTATAAGATAATAAAGGACGCTAAATAATCACCATCAAATACCTAAATAATAGTTCCGCTTATCTCAGCCAGGGGCATTCTTACCTCTTGCCCCATATGAGAAAATAGACTAAGTGCGCGCCTGGCAGCTATAAATAACTACAGGGTCCGCCTATTCAGCCTTCAGTAGCCAAATAGTCGTATAACTTACTGGGTTGTTGTGCTTATAAGACTTTTCGGCTTAGCATAAACTGTATTTCTCTCAAGGCAATATTTTCGGCGGAAACAATAAAACCAAGGGAGACTTTGTTATTTCGTCCTGTATTTCGTTTTAAAAAACTTCGGCGACAGTAATAACTTTGAAAGTTTCTAAGTGGCCTTTGAAGGAATTGTATCACAGAGTACCTACGCTACGTAAGTATTCATCGTGTCTGAAAAACTACTTTTTAGGGAGTTAGGCGAGCCTCCACTTCAACACCTGCTATATGGATATATGCTGTGTACGGCGGCCTCTTTGTATGCCGAAGTGTCATCTGGTGAGAAGAAATATATTGAGTTTTGTCTTGTCCAGAATCCTGCGGTTCTTTGTGTATTTATGCAAGTAATTCCCAAATATTTTAATATATCGCAAGTTTTCAGCTGTTATATAAGATATTTCTGATGAAAAAAAATCTGTTATATTAAATTATTAAAGCTTTAGACTAAGAAACTTATTTTTTAAGATTTTTTCCACTCCTGTACTTTTTATCTGTCATTTACATAGTCACGAACACTAATATAAAGACATGTATACGAAATAAGTCTGCAGAAAACTGCAAAAAAATCTCTATTCCCTGAAGCGATGCGCGTAGATACCTATCGTTTTTCCGTCAAAACGATACGCCTAGGTGCCACTTTATGCTTAGTCTAATCCAAGTCATTCTTTGGTGCGTGCGTTCAAATAAAACTTTCAATATTTAATGTCACTATGGCCAATTTAACGCAACTTCGTCATATTTTTATCATATTTATTTATTCAAACTTTATTGCAGATTAAAAAGGTACAAATGACGGACTTAATGCCTTAAGGCATTCTCTACCAGCCAAAAAGAAACATTGTTCGGTGCGGGATAAGAACGTATTAAAGAATAATAAGTTCACACACACACACACACACACACACACATTATGATATACATATTACACCACGACAAAAGGTGCTTCCCTTCCCTGTGTTAATAATCTACAATAATAAGCCATTATACCCCTCGAACTATTTTCCCTCTCTGAGTTTGGGATAATACTTAACCATCTTCTGATAATATTAGCTTGTTTTAGCTCGACCCTTGTTGTACAATACAGGTAATTTCTGAATGAATCGGCTCGGGACGGTCGATCTTACCCTCGATCAGAACCCTTAGTGCGCGAGTTGGACTCGCACTCACCCTTGACCGGTTTTTTTTTATTTGATTACCTACTCGTACTCATTTTACTTTGACAGCTAGAACCAAACCCAGGTCCCAAAATTTCATTAATGCGCATCGTTTTCAATAAAATCAGATGACAATGAAGGATATTGTATTTTATCTTCATACTTATTGCAAAATTAGCGATTGAATACAGGCAATGGGAACTGTTGTCTTAGAGACCATGTACATCTGAAAGCACGTTATAATAGTCATTATTAAGAATATTTTGACGCTCAGAGACCATTTACATCTTTGAGATATTATATTAAATTTTGTTATTCAGACTGAGACCTTATACATCTCTCAATTTTACTATTATTGTAATGTTTGTAATAGATAATTCATATTTTGACATGAAAAATGTATTAAATTCTTATTGATATATTTCTTAAATTGTAAATTAATATTTTCTCATGAAAAATCTATCATATGCTTATATTGTAAGACTTTTTTAAAATTGTACATTAACATTATGACATGTGATGTGCCCTTGTGGCCTATTTGCAGAATAAATGTTTGAATTCTGAATTTTGAATTCTATGTGTCTTAGATTTCTTGATCTTAAGTAGTAGGTTAAGTATTATCATTGTAATAAGCATATTTTTGTGAGAAAATGGCTGACTGTCGAGTTTCTTTCGGCGTTTCTTCTCGGCAGTGGCCTCTGTGAAACGCTAGTAGGGTTTGACTTGTAAAAGTGCCATTGCGGCCTACTTACAGAATAAAGTTCATTTATTTCATTTATTTCATTTATTTCATTTACTATTGTTGTAATTGGCCGAACGCTTCGCTTTTCTAAATAATAAAACCCGCTTTACGGACTCTATGAAGCCTTTTGCGCTTGATTCTAAATCGGGATTTACGCTTCAATTTCACGAGTTTTTACTGCTCACTAAACCGCTCGTAAAGCCAACTAAACCTATAGTTATTTTAATTCTATAAGTACCTAGGAAGATTTTTTTAAATGCCGATAGTAGGTAAGTAGTACCTACATAAGCAAGACCGTAAGCCCGTATTTAGTTCGATGCGATATTTTTTTTGAAATGATGTCGATTTCTTGCAAAGCCTTCCAAGCAATACCTAAACATAACATAATTTGGTTCTATTTGAAAACTGTTGACCTATACAACTATTAGGTACCTATTCCCGACGAATGTATAGGTAGGTAGGTACCAGTGGCGGCGCGTCAAAAATGTTCTATTCTTAGATTCTTCATGAGCCGTAGTAATAGAGACGGACTGTCTGAAAATTAGGTAAGCCGGTGGGAATCGAGTTGTATGGACGCTCCGCCACTGGTAGGTACCTACCTACAGAACTAGACGTTGTAAATATCATATCACAATGAAGAACTGAATAAACATTAAGTACTAAGGTACAAACAAACAAGTTACCTACTCTTATAGTCGCTCTTAATGTATTACTTCGTACCTTGTCACAGTGATAATCATTATAAAAGCCGCTAAAAGTCTCACATTAATGTAACTGTGACAATGTACGAAGTGGCCCAGACATCAAATTGGTTGACCGTATACATGATCACTTACGGATACTTTTTATCCCGAAAATCACCCCTGGAACGCGATCAACATCGAAGTACAAATTCAATCGGACGAAATCGCTTGAGCCGTTTTGAGTTCTCGTTTTAATGGACCCCTCCCCTCATAGCTTAACTATTGAAAAACAAAATTAAATTTGATACTTTGTGGCTTCATTGGCCGGGCCCAACAAAGCGATAGAAGTGCGCGGCTGGAGAGTGGCCTGGGTAAAATCCAGGGGAAACCTCCGGCACAACCACGCGGGCGGTTTAATTAACTGGAATACTCTAGTTTGCGCTCCAGTGAGATTGGTTGAGCGACTTCAACCGAATTTGAGGTGTGAGTCGATATACGGGGAGTTTTGTTGCTGATTCACTAATCCTTAGTCTAGTTGAGAAGAGTCCAGCAAGAAACTAGCTTCGACCTACCTGAAAGAAGGTTCCTTCCACCATCCACTTGAAATTCAATTTTACGGAAGATCCCATTTCTCTCATCGCCATTTCCAGTGTCAAACATAAATTGTCTTCGAGTAAGTAAAGCCATTCATGCGGGTCCCGAGCTAATCTTATCCAGAACTTCCAGAAGTCACCCTCGATCTTTGGCGGCTAGTGGACTGAAAATAATTCTTCTACAAACCCCCTAACCCCTAATTACCTCTGAAATAATGAATTACTCTTTGATGAAAACCAATGTTGAAAATTGGTAGTATTTTAAAATTAGACATTGACTGATTAATGGACATAAACTTGTCTGTTATTTGAATGACACGTCGCCAACACGTCGCATAAAGTAACTTAACTTATATGACACGTCGTGTCTAATCGTATTCAGAGTTTGCACTCCGGTGATGGAAAAACATTATTATCTTCATCTTGTAATAATATTATAAATAAATAGGCAATGAAATAAATATGTGTGGGCAATCCTATACAAAACGTCGAAAAAAAAAGGTACCTAAGGTTATTTATTGTACGTGATTATGTCCCGTTTCCCTGATGTGTGAAAATTGTGTAAGTTTAAATCAATAATATCTGAGCGGCCGAGCTTTGCTCGGCGTTTTCCCGGGCATGAGACCTGGCTAGATCGATTGCTCGTCCCCGAAAACCCCACATACCAAATTTCATCAAAATCGTTAAAGCCGTTTCTGAGAGCCCCGAAAGAAATAAATAAATATATATAGATATATACAAGAATTGCTCGTTTAAAGATATAAGATAATCTTACACAAATCACGGCTTGTTAGTTCGCAAATATGTTAAATACGGCCTAAAGCTCGCATATTTTGAAAACCATAACTAGGTCCTATCAACATATACTTACATCCAAAGAATGACTTAAGTATAGACATCAAGGGCCTGACACGCTTTGTAAGAGAAAGATAGCCTTATTGCGATTCCTATGAGAGGAAGTAGAAAATAGTGCGATGTTTTGTCCTTATCACCGACCGGACATTTTTTCATGGTCGGGTAAAAGCAATCTGTCATTAGTGTCAAGAAGATTGCAAAACAAAGTAGCAATATTTTGCAGTGCAATTTATAAGTGGAAAATTAATGATAAATTTGGTTAAAATGAATAATAATTTACCAATAATCAGATCCGTAGTGTTTGGGTGTTCAGTGCAAACATGGTGGGGTGTTCAGTGTTTGGCTGTAAAAGCAATTTCGACCGAAAAAAGGCGGATGTTACATTCCATGCGTAAGTACATTTTCTTTGAATTTTGGACCGGTGGTTATTTCTAAAATCTCACCGGAACCAAATTACTGAGCTAAATTATTAGTTATATCATGAGACACTTGATGAAATAGGAAAAATATGGGAATTTATTAAAAAATAACCTCCAAACATTTGACATACAAACCGGTCAAATCGCGTAGTATAAATCTACCATAGAAACCAGCTTAGCATTGATGTCCCATTATTCAGTCGGTTTATAAATCGATTTCGGGATACCAACAAATAATAAAAAAATCCCCTAAAGATTACCCCACGTTTCGGGAATTTCAAGTAATTTGATTGTTTCAGTTTTTCAACAGAGGACGAATCCCGAAAAAATGGAATTGAGGACTGAGGGAACAGGAAAGAAAATTGGGTAAAATAATCTATAACTGCTTATTATATATTTGTTTATTTATTAAAAATAAAATTATTAAAATAATATATTATTGTAAATAAATTACCTGTTCTAATTTGAAGTTTATCCTTTTATTCCAACAACTACATAATTTATCTGTGAAAGACAAAAAGGGGCATGGAAGTAGTAAGCACTATCTGGTTACATTACTTACTACTTTCATCGTCTAGAGACTTAAACATTTAGCATGGTTCTTTCAATTCTTCAATTCTTTAAATAAAAAATGGCTTCCATCAAATTTATGATGATTTCGCCAATGTCACGTGTTCAATGACGTTGTTCGGTAACGACGCCATGATAGTAGATAAGGTTTTGTACGGTAAATGGATTCTGCTCGTCGTCGCCCCGCTGCCGTGTCAGACGGATGTCTGCTATCTCAAAAAACACCATTTTGAGTAAATCGACTTTAAAGTTTTTGGTAAACGTGAAAACAAGAAATCGCGTTTCTCGAGTGAGTTTAGTGTATTAAGTAGTATTTAAACGCTGTTTTATATTTTAATAGACGTGAAGAATAATATCTCTTTAATTAATTTTCTTGTAAACATACATAGTTTTAAAAATAAATGCATAAAAATAGTTTGGCGTGACCACTGTTTCATACATTTGGTGGTAGCGCGCAACTATGTTATTTTCAAG
Source organism: Cenopis cana (assembly GCA_951800055.1). Classification (NCBI taxonomy): domain Eukaryota; kingdom Metazoa; phylum Arthropoda; class Insecta; order Lepidoptera; family Tortricidae; genus Cenopis; species Cenopis cana. Next base: position 13,813,788 of record OX637479.1, on the reverse strand, counting down.
TTGGCAGGATTCGTTGTATGGGCGCTCATAGTAAACCGTTTTACCAAGACCAGCGGGCTTGAGGGTCATTTGCGGAGTCTCGCGTTTATCTCAAGTTAGAAGAATATTGTATGAGTGCGTCGGTAACCAGAGCTGGGGCTTATTGAAGGAGTCATGCGTAACACGTACATATTAAGTTGGAATATTTTGTTGTATGAGCGTTCCTAATAAAACGCATTACCAGACCAACGCAGGTTGTTCAAGTGTTCAATGTATTAACTTTATCAATATGCTCAACCGACTGCCGAAAGTGTGCTTGTGTTTTACGAGCGTGTGTTTGCATTATATATATTTGTACAGTAAATTTCATAAATATATGAACATTTCCAAGGCTTCAAAAAGAAATGTACATCCTAAGGTACAAATACATCAGAGCAAATTAATCATTCAAAAATTACTCGTCATCATATTTATCTGAGCAAGCCAAATAATTTTTAAGCAACTTGGAAAGCCTTGGAAATGTTCATTTATTTATGAACTCGACTGTATAGCCAGGCTTGACATTTTCGAAAACAGTGTGAATCCTTTTTCTACCGCAGCGCAGTATAGGTTTTTTTTAAGCAATGAATAAAAAAATAACAAATTATAAGTACTTATAATATTTTTTTTATTAGCACTTGTTTTTTATTACACATTTGTATGTATCGTAATTATAAAGCAATACTACAAATGTACTTGCTAAATTTAATGGGTGTCCTAAGTCATGACATTAATCTATATTGTTAAATTAAATATCTTTAAAAAAATGAATAAAAACGTAATTTAGTGATTGAATATTGATAACAGCAAAAATTGGTTCCACCAACTTTGTAAGAATAAAATCAATAATAAGAAATAAATAAATAAAAATGGTAGTCTCCTTACTTATATGTAAAAGAAAACTAAAAACATAATAATCTTTTTTTTCATATGATTAGGCTTATAGATATTAGAGCAATATTTTAAACGATTATTGCGTATTAGCTGCGTGTGGTCACGCGGAACTATGACAAGTTGAGACAGTAGCTATTCGGTCGCTGTAAAAAAATTGCGGACAGTCACGCGAAATTATTTTAACTCGAAAGAAAAGAGATGCGCGTAAATCAAACACAAAAAAATCAAAAACGTTTATCTTGAAAAATGGAATATCTCGGTAACTAAAGACATTTTTTGAAATTTTGTTTGAGTATTATGTTAAGCATAGTGTGTAGATTATATTTGCACTGGTTAAGCGTAACTTTATTATTTCAAGATAACATACATCCGTCTGACACGGCAGCCCGGGCACGTGTGCTCACCAACGCGGCGACGATCAAAATCCATGGTTCTTTGGGTGACGTGATGACCAGCAAGTCAAGCGGCGAGCAGGAAGGCCAGCGGCGAGCGGCGAGAACAAAATGTATAGATTTGGATCAGTGAAATCGCCGTTTGATGCAACGGTGTAAAACCATGACTATATATTTATAGGTAAGATTATCACAAAAAGAGTGGCCGGTCGGGATCACTTATTTTACGATATCGCCTACGATGTTGTGTTAATTTAGTTAGTGACTACTTAGTCACTACGGAATTTGAGCACTTGTAACTAAGTACTATCCGACTAAATTTTTGGGGTAATTTTTTGCAACCATGGTATTCCCATATTTTGACGTCATGATATGAGAAAGACATAGCCCCGGTCGCTTGTTGGCGCATCTATAACTACAGAGTATATACTATATCTATGATAGACATGGATAATTTTATAAGGAACATCTTTTCCTTTGGCGGTTTTCTCCAAGTTTTCTCCTAGTTTTCTCCTAGCTTTAGCCGTTTTTAATACAATTAAAAAGAACTGTGATTCAGCACACAAAAGTGGGTGAGGAACGGAAAAATAGTTTGTCAACGTGTTTCCCTTAAAATTTTGATGCACATATATAAAAGCTAGGTATTTACATGCATGCCAAGTTTCGTGCTTTCTGCCAGATGGACCGTATTTCGAGCTAACAAGCCATACTACTACTAAGTAATCCCAACATTCCCAACCTTGGCAACGATGGGTACAATACAAGCGACGATATATACATACTTATATTATAGATGTAGTTAAATAGATATCTAAAACTAAATGCATAGAAAACATCCAAGACTCAGGAACAAATATTTGTGTTCATCACTCAAATAAATGCCCAGACCGGGATTCGAACCCGGGACCACCAGCTTCGTAGGCACAAAAATTAGGAAATTTAGCGGCCGTTCTAGAATCGCATCCAATATAAGGCTAACCTAACCATGGGCTAACCAGACTCAACATCAAATAATAATAGGTACCACTACCGAGCGAGATGATCGTATACATACAACTTTACGTATAAGAGTGACAGAGAGAGAGACTTTTTTTATCTCCCACAAACTATTTGGTATGATTTTTAGTTTTAGCACAGGCAAATGAGTATAACGTGGTACGTTATTTGAAGATCCCTATGACACTTGCAGTGACAGTTCATTTATATAGCCTTGGAACAGCGTCGATGTCACATCGAAATGTTAATAAGCATCTTTTGGGAATGTAGCTAATTAATTTATGTAGGATTGTAACATTTACATAATAACAATATGAAAGAAACTTGAATTGTCCCTTATTTCCCAGAAATATGCTTAACGGAATATACACGGTGACGTACTCGAAAAGTTATATCGTTGGTCTGTATCGACTAAGGAAGCGGTGCCGTCGATAACAGATGTCGATAATTGAAGTGATAATAAAACAACGTTAAATTACATATTTATTTATTATTTAACACTTATTGTTTTGACCTGTAGGTACTGGTCTTTCTTCTGGTGCGGCGTAAGAATACGTTATTGTAAGGGTGTGTGTACTGGCAACACCAAACACAGACATCTTGGATCATTGTAAAAGGATTAACCTACAAGTGAAAAGTAAATAAATATAACAGTTTTGCATATTAAAACATCTTTAATTTACATGGCGCAGTCGGGAAATGAACCAGAACGTACGTTACAGTAAACATGGAAACGCTGAAGCAACCTCCGCCATTGTCATTACAAGGGGATCCAGCAGAGAATTATAAAAAATGGCTTCAAAGATTCAGATTTTATTTTACTGCGTCGGGGGCAACGAAACTGGATGAGGACGGTAAAAAAGCATTATTCTTACACTGCATAGGTGAGGAGTCTATGGAAATATATAACAATTTTAGCGAAGAAAAAGTGAAGACGTATGATGAACTCGTAAAGCAATTTACGACGTATTTCACGCCCCTGAGCAACGAAAGCATTAATAGGAATGTTTTCTTTAGAAGGAAAATAAATGAGGGTGAAACTTTTGACGAATACGTAAACACATTACGAACATTAAGCTCAAACTGTAATTTTGGAACATTGCGGGATAGTCTGATAAAAGATCAAATAATAAGAGGTATAAGGAAGAAAAACATTGTAGAACGATTGTTGAAGGAGCCCGATTTGGACCTACCTAAATGTATCAAGATATGTAAATCTTATGAACAGACAGAAAAACAGATGAAAGATTTTGAATTTGATGAGGAACAAGAAACTGTCAGTGTGGTAAAAAATCAAGAAAGAAGAAATTATGGTTCGCGAAACTTAACAGATTTGTCTCAGCAAGTACATGGGAATTATGGACCGAAAACTGTACCAGAGTCATCTCAGCAAGCACATGGGAGTCGGCAAGGGCAAATGAATAAGATTCAATGTCATCGGTGTGGCTACATACATGGATTCAAGTGCCCAGCATTTAATCAGATCTGCAAAAAGTGTCATAGATATGGACATTATGGTAAGATGTGTCGAAATGTAAAAAATATAAAAGCAGTGGATCAGTCATCAGATGAAAGTGATATTGTGTTGGGTATGGTACAAGTTAACGCTATAAAGAGGGAATTGTGTGAAAGTATGCAAATACATGGACATATTATAGACTTTAAGCTGGATACCGGAGCAGATTGTAATGTTTTACCGCTGAATTGTATCAAAAAGATGGGACTAGAACGGGAAATAACTAAAGTTCAAAATAATTTGCATAATTATGATGGTACAAAATTAAACTGTGTGGGAAAAATTACACTGCAGGGATGTTTTATGAATAACAAAAAAGTTTACCTTGAGTTCCATGTTATTGATACAATTCATCCGATAGTACCAATATTGGGTTGTTCAGTCATATTAAAAGAAAAGTTAATGAAAAGATTATATCTGAATAGCATCAAAGGTGAAAATGATTATAACAGCCTAATAGAAGGTTATAAAGATTTGTTTAATGAGAAAATTATAGGAACCATAAGTGGGCCAGAATATAAAATAAAGTTAAAAGAAAATACAGTAGGGAAAATAGAAAATTGTAGAAAAGTGCCTGTGTCCTTGCATGAAAATTTAAAAAAAGAACTTGATAAAATGGAAAAATTAAATGTAATTGAGAAAATTACTGAACCAACTGAATTTGTTAGCAATATAGTCATTGTTAAAAAACCAAATGGAAAAATAAGAGTTTGCCTGGATCCAGGTAATCTAAATAGTTGTATAATGCGAGAACATTTTAAGTTGCCTACCTTTGAAGAAGTGTCATGTAGGATGGCCGGTGCTAAAGTGTTCAGTAAATTGGATGCATCTACAGCATTCTTTCAAATAAAGCTACATAAGGATAGTGCTAAATTATGTACTTTCTCAACACCTTTTGGTAGGTATTTTTTCAAAAGGTTACCATATGGGTTATGCTCTGCTCCTGAAGTCTTCCATCGTAGATATAAAGAAATATTTGAAAATGTAAATGGATGTGAAGTATTTGTTGATGATTTAGTGGTGTATGGGAAAAACAAAGCTGAACATGATGAACGGTTACAGAAAGTGTTAAAAATGGCCAAAGAAAATGGAGTACAGTTCAATTTAAGTAAGTGTGTATTTGGAAGGTCAGAAATTGAATATTTAGGGCATATTTTGACCGAGGATGGTATAAAACCAGATCCTACAAAAATTGAATCTATAGTAAAAATTGAAAAACCACAAAATGTTAAAGAATTACAACGATTATTGGGAATGATTACATATGTTGCAAAGTTTATACCATCCTTGTCTCAGGTTTGTAGTCCACTAAGAAATTTAATAAAAAAAAATGTAGATTGGATATGGACCAAAGAACATGATGATTCTTTTACTGAACTGAAAAATATATTAGTTTCGGATCCTGTGTTACAGTATTATGATGTTAATAAACCAGTAAAGTTATCGGTTGATGCGTCACAGGGTGCGCTGGGAGCAGTTTTGCTTCAAAATGACTTGCCTGTAGCTTATGCCTCAAAGTCCATGACTGACACTCAAAAAATGTATGCTCAAATCGAAAAAGAAATGTTGGGAATTGTTTTTGGCTGTTCCCGTTATCATCAGTATATATACGGTAAAGAAATTGAAGTTGAGACTGACCATAGACCTTTAGAGGCAATATTTAAAAAACCTATTTGTGATATACCGTTTAGACTACAGCGAATGCGTTTACATTTACAGAAATATGACTTAGATGTAAAATACAAACCTGGTAAGGACCTTTTAATTGCGGACACATTGTCCCGGCATAATGTTAAAACTAATGATAATCTTTTGGAACAAGAAATAGAAGCACAGGTTGGTATGGTAGTAAGATCCTTGCCAGTAACAGATACAAAATTACAGGTGTTTAAGAATGAAACAAACAAAGATAGTGAACTACAACAGTTAAAATATTTTATTTTGAATGGATGGCCAAATATTAAAGACATTCCCAGTAGCTTGAAACCATATTTCACATTCACTGATCAACTGTATATATGTGAAGGCCTAATTTTTAAAAACAATTGTATTGTGGTACCCAAATCCTTAAGATCTGATATGTTAGAACGTGTACATTATAATCATATGGGTTTAGATAAGTGTAAGTCTAGAGCGAGATCGTGCATGTTCTGGCCATTCATGGCGAGAGACATAGAAAACAAGGTATTAAATTGCAGTACATGTGATAGATTTAAAAAAAGTAACGCTAAAGAGCCAATGCAAATAAGAGAAATGCCAAATAAGCCTTGGTGTAATCTGGGTACTGATGTATTCCACTACAAGGGCAGAAATTATATAATAATTGTGGATTATTATAGTAAATTCTTTGAAGTATTAGAATTAAAAGACTTAAGACCAGAAAGTACAATAGACATATTAAAGAGAACTTTTAGTAGATTTGGAATTCCTGAATATTTGTACAGTGATGGGGCTACTAATTATACTAGTTACAAAATGAAAGAGTTTGCTCAAAGTTGGGGTTTTATACACAAAACTAGTAGTCCTACTTATGCCCAGTCTAATGGGCTGGCAGAAAGATATATTCAGATAGCTAAAAATTTGTTTAAAAAGGCAGATCATGAAGGCAAGGATAGGTATTTAGCCCTCTTAGAGTATAGAAACACACCAATTTCAAAAGAATTCAACTACAAAACTCCTTCAGAGTTATTATTTGGTAGAAAAACCAAGAGTTTATTACCTAATTTTCAAAAACCTAATAAAGAAAACTGGGAAGTTCAAAAAACCTTGTATGACAATGCATGGAAACAGAAACAGTATTATGATAGAGGATCAAAGAACTTGTCAAATCTAAAAGAGGGACAGAAAGTTGTATTAATTAATAATAATAAAAAACAACCTCATAGTTATGCTGAAGTACTGAAAAGGGATGTGAGACCAAATTCATTTAAAATCAAAACTGAAACTGGCCAAGAACTGTATAGAAATAGGAGATATTTAATAGATTGTAATAATCAAGATAAAATGAAAATTGTAACCGATAATCAGCCAAATAGTGATGAGGGACGAGATGCAAGTAGAAGATATAGTGTAACTTATGATGTGCCAGAAGATAGCTATGTTTCCAAACAAAGTGAAGTTCTTCAAAACAGCAACAATGATAATAACCATATTATGGAGGAAAATCAAAATTTTGAAATCAGATCTAGAACTGGGAGACTTATCAGAAAACCTAGCTATCTATCTGACTATGACACAAATTAAATCCTGTTATATGTTAATTAGTAATTTGCTATATGTCACATATTAGTATGTTGCTTGAAAGGAAAGGAGATGTAAGGGTGTGTGTACTGGCAACACCAAACACAGACATCTTGGATCATTGTAAAAGGATTAACCTACAAGTGAAAAGTAAATAAATATAACAGTTTTGCATATTAAAACATCTTTAATTTACAGTTATGTCCAAATTTTATGTCAATAGGTCAAAGGGAAGTTGAAAACATCTTCGAAAAATATTTTTGTGACAGACGACCGACGGAAGGACGCATGAGTGACAACAATAGGGTTCCGTTTGCACCATTCTGAAACGGAACCCTAAAAATGGCGGTTTAGTAGCCAGAAACGTCTTTTACACGATAACCGCATTTGAGGTTTAAATTAATGTACACGTGAGAGGACGCTGATAAGAACCGCCACAGATAAAAAACAATTGAAGTATCGACACATGCACATCACTATATGGTATGTCACTGTCAGTGTCATAGGGATCTTCAAATAACGTCCTACGTATAGGTACCCGCCCAAATTAAGGAGGTTATTTGGTATAATATACACCGTTAGCAATGCAATTTTTAAACACGTTCTCAGTTTATGTGCGTTATGTTATGAGATTTTCCGTCCCTTTTGGTGGCATGCGATGCGTAGGTATAGGATCTGAGGATCTCTATCGTTGAAAGAGGATTCTATGGAAGGAGTATATAGCGTATCGTATCACCAAAAAGGACGGACTTATGATAATCTGACTAAATTGGGAAGTATCAGCAGCCCGATACATTCCTATAACACGATTGTGACATTTCATTCTTAATCGTATTATACGCGGTGACGGCAACTGCTAATTACGCTATTTTTTCTCAGTCAGCACAACATCGTTGATAGTACAAGCATTCATAAGTTACTGGCGAGAAAGATTAATATTGAAATCAAAATAATCAAGATTTATATTCGCATTTGGAAACTATTAGCGAAACTCACGTCTCACTGAACGCGTGTCGCTAATGAGATTGACTTTTGAGGGAGGTCGCATGGAATTTATCAAGTGCTGTAGTTAAATTAATATACGTTATGGCATCAATTCAGAAAGAGGAAGATTTGAAAAAAGGCGTAGAACAAAATGGGCAAGAAGACGAACTGGATGACGTAGTTGAAGATACCAAGGATCCCGCCAAGAAGAAAAAGAAAAAAAAGAAGAAGAAGACAGGTTAGGTTATAAATATTAACGTATTTGGCTAATTATAAGTACTAAAAATACATTGACTGCGCTATTGTACCTTTGCCTTTGGTAAATGGACGTTTGTATCGATATAACCTATAACATTCCTTGTTAGTACACAATAAATACATAAACATAGAGACAAAGAACACAAGTGGGAGTCTAGTTGGAATATAAACACGCAATTACTATGCTACATTCCTTTGATAATTCCTTTTCATATTATTAAATAGATGTTTGTTACATTTAGCAGATTCTGGTGATAATGGTGAAATCACAAGTGCAACAGAAAAAGTTCAGGCGTTGTCTGTGGAGGACTCAACACCAGAGGGTGAAGAAAAGAAGAAAAAAAAGAAAAACAAAAGCAAGGGGGGTAAAGGTGCAGCCAAGGAACAGACTAACCCACCTACTATACCCATAGCAGAGTTGTACCCACAAGGTAGGGTACCCACAAATTAGCCTTGAATATTTGTATTATAACCAAACAGGTTTCCCTGTGTTCATAGTAAGGGATTTGTCTCTTAATATCAACACAGCAAATCATCAACATGATTAACCTATCTTCTCCCGAAGCCAAGATAGGACAATGAAATTAAAATGATTGCCATTGAGGATACATTAAGCCGTCACATCCCAAGCCCGGACATCTCCGGGCACAACGAAACAGGAAACAGGAGGACAGGTCAATTGACTTCAGGATTGGTGTCATGCTAATGATTTCTATGGAGCCTCAAGTGTTTATTGGCTCAGGTGTCTGCTTACCATGGCAGGCTCAGTAGGTATAATCTTATGGAGCTAACCACAAACTATACCAATGTATTTAGGTATCACAAAACTACTCAGTGGTTGCTTGGCTCGTAGCCACATTTATATACATATGGTGAAATTGTGATACATTTGTTGAATAGCTTTTAAGCCGTCAAGCTCCCGAGCCCGGAGGTCTCTGGGCACTAGAGATGCGCAAAACGTGTCACTGAAGTGAAAGGAGCGATTCATATCTTCATGTCACAAAGATATATATCACTCTTTTCGCTCAGTCAATCTGTAGCCCATAACAACTCTTGAAATCGCGACATACGAAAGATATGATGTAATTGAAGGTTACCTCTAACTGCTTTATGAAATATAAAACATATTATCGCACATTTTCCTTCATACAATTATTTTTAATTGTTTATTAGAATTTACTTCAATATTTTGCCGATATTTTTTATTATGCTAAATTTTGTGAAATGGAACGTAGCTGAATCACGCACACAAGTTTAACTGAGCGAAATGAGCGACTCACACATTTTCAATCTTACGTAAACGTGCATGCGTGAGACGGGCTTATACGTTCGATTCGTGAGTGCGAAGAGCGCAACCTGCTTACACCAGTCAGTTCGGCTCACCGCTCACCCGCTCAGATGAGTTGGTGATTGTTACTGATATAGTGAGTTGTTTCATTCTTCAGTGAGCGAGTGAGCGAGTGATATATACGAAAAGATGCAGTTCATTTGAATCACTCCTTCATGAGTTACACATCTCTACTGGGCACATAACAAAGTTTTTTTATTGCGATGAGGCGAGAGGTTAATTGATTCAAAATTAAATTTACGAAAAGTAAATTCATTTTATGATTAAAGGTTGTTTCAGGTTATCATGACTGGTTATTCATAAAAACACTTGAGTTATCATGTTAAGCCGTCCACTACTGGTGACTAGGAGCCCCGGTGGGATAATAAAAGATTGATTTGATTTGTTTTTTTTTCACTGGGGAAGGACTGGTTTCATGCTCAGGATAAATAGAAGTAATGTTCACAAATCATAGAATTTTAGCTTCAGAACAGGAAGGAAATTAATTTTGTGTTAAAAATATTGTTTGAGGATATCTATTCATAATCACAACTCAAGTGGAGTTATCATGTTTATGGACTTTATTTGCACATGTGTAGTTAATCCATTAAGCAGATAAGAGCCCAATATCTGCATGAAAACAAGTGAAACATGAGAAAGATGTTTAAGCATAGCAATTACATTCTTACATATCAGATGTTTGACAGAAAAATACCTAATCATTCAATTTTAATTGTGATACCTGAAGCTCCTTTGTGTAAGCGAACTAGATGGAGATTGGCTCTAACCAACAACCTGAACAACCAATAAAATCATGCATTACTGCCCTATTATTCTGTGCTATCGCAGTGCTACTACATGCACGGCGATAGCACAGAATAGTATAATAGTACTACATACAGAATGACCACGAACCCCCCGCACCGGGGTCAGTTACCTCATCCCTAACAGGCCCGCCGGGTGCCGTCGCGCCTCGCGATTTGTCCGCGCTACGCACCCGCGCAAACAATTGACGCGTGTACCGACAGCGCACGCACACATACTAACCCACAGTGCTTACGTTCCTTCGCGTGTCAGAGGTGTGGCGATAGGTCGTTAGTGGGTGGGGTCAGTGGCCACCAAAAGCTTCATATCACTGCAAACTTCATATACTTAAAACACAGTCTCCTCTGGCAAATTCTTATAAAATGAGAATGCTTATTACACAGGTAACTTCCCGGAGGGTCAAATAATGGAGCATGGCCCTGCCGAAGGCATTGATGACAGGACTGCAAAGGAGCGTTTCTCCAGTGAAGAGAAGAGGGCTCTGGACAGGATGCACCAAGACATATACCAGGAGATCAGACATGCTGCTGAGGCACACAGACAGGTGACTTTTCATACTTTACAAAGATATGGTACTTTTATCTCATGAATGCAGGTTAAAGGTGGCAGTTCGCGCCGCGACAGAGACACGAGACCGAGACAGGAGACCGCGACCGTCACTTGACAGTAGGCAACATATAGGTGACGGTTCGCGCCGCGACAGAGACACGAGACCGAGACAGGAGACCGCGACGCGAGTTGCCTAAGTCAAGTGACGGTCGCGGTGTCCGGTCTCGGTCTCCTGTCTCGGTCTCGTGTCTCTGTCGGCGCGAACCGCTACCTTAAGTCAAATGACGGTCGCGGTCTCCTGTCTCACGTATTAAATAAAAAGTATAGTAAGTATAGTTTAAATTCAAGTGATACAACTTTGCTTGTAACATGCTGCGCACATTTCTGGTTCAGTGTCACATTACAAAATTCCATTTCCGTTTGAATAATTTTGGTACAAGTCATTAAAATGCCATGATGCTACAATACCCTTACCATGAGTTTGCATTACCGTACTCGCTAGCGACTGCATAAACGATTTAGTATGCCGATTCTTAGTTCTATTGCGTAACCGCCAGAGGCGCTGTACTTTCGTCCATACTAAATCGTATACGCAGTCGCTAGCGAGTACGGTAATGCAAACATTGCAAACTCATGGTAAGGGTACAGCTACAGGTCTCTCAATGCAATGAATCAATTGAATTTTCATCAATCATCAAATAACTTTAAAACAAGTATACAATTCCAGACGCGAAAATACATGCGCGACTGGATAAAGCCGGGCATGACCATGATCCAAATATGCGAGGAGCTGGAGTCGACGGCCAGGCGCCTCATCGGCGAAGACGGGCTGAAGGCGGGGCTGGCCTTCCCCACTGGATGCAGCCGCAACCATTGCGCGGCGCATTACACTCCTAACACTGGTAATCATATTACTTACTATTTGACGACCACTTTGGCCTAGTTAGTACTAATCCTGCCTACGATGCTGGAGGTCCCGGGTTCGAGTCCCAGCCAGGATATTACTTGCTATTTGACGACCACTTTGGCCTAGTTAGTAGTGACCCTGCCTACGAAGCTTGGCTTGGCAAAGCGAAGGGTTTGAATCCATGTCATGGCATTTATTTGTGTGGTTAACGCGAATATTCATTCCCGAGTCACGGAAGTTGTCTATGTATTTAGGTAACTATCTATTGTATATAAGTATTATATCGTCTTGTGAACTTGGATAAGACTAAAGTCATGTTCAACTCATTCGTGGACCCACTGCCTGTTACCGTCGAAAATGTTGGCATCGAGGTTGTTCTGGAGTACACTTACCTAGGACAGATCATCCAGCTAGGTAGGAACAACTTCGACAAGGAGGCTGACAGAAGGATACGGTTGGGCTGGGCAGCGTATGGGAAGCTTCGTCACATCTTCGAGTCGCCACTGCCCCAGTGCCTCAAGTCGAAAGTCTTCGACCAGTGCGTCCTTCCGGTCCTCACTTACGGGGCCGAGACGTGGACACTTACAAAAGGCCTCATCCACAAGTTCCAAGTCGCTCAGCGAGCTATGGAGAGAGCTATGCTCGGGGTTTCTCTGAGGGACAGAATCCGGAATCAGGATATCCGACGGCGAACCAGGGTTACCGACATAGCACTGAGGATAAGCAAGCTGAAGTGGCAGTGGGCGGGGCATATTTGTCGAAGAGCCGATGGCCGATGGGGCAGACGAGTTCTGGGGTGGAGACCGCGAACGACTCGGCCTGTGGGACGACCCCCCGCCAGGTGGACCGACGACCTGAAGAGAGTGGCGGGAAGCGGTTGGATGCGGAGAGCTGAGGACCGGGTGTGGTGGCGCGAATTGGGGAAGGCCTATGTCCAGCAGTGGACGACTACAGGCTGAGGATGATGATGATATCGTCTTGTATAGTGTGTGTCAGCCACGAGTCCCGACGACGCGCCCCTCCACAGCGAATCGCATACTAATATATGCTCAATTGTACTAATTGGGCTGTGGAGGGGCGGGCCCCTTCGTGGACGACCCATAGTGGAAGCTTTGGGACTAGGTTGATTAAAGGTCAAATGCTTACCTATTCTATATATAACTAGTGGCTCTGTGAGCTGTAGACCTCGTGAGTGTTTTTTTTTTAATTTCCAAAAACTATGTTAGATATCGAACCTGCTTACAAAAAGTGACTCGATAAAAAAATCTATAGAGTTACCGAACCTGCTCACAAAATTTCACGAGAATCGGTTTAGAAAAGAAAGCAGAACATACCATTACATACCATACCCATACATTGACAAAAATTTTTTTATTGAAAATTTGCAAAAATTTACTCAACTAAAAAATTCTATGTAGTCATAAAACCTGCTCACAAAATTTTATGAGAATCGGTTGAGAAATGCGACCTGTAGATGAAAAAACGGCCGCAAAAAATACAAACAGATTGATAAAAAGTTTGTTTTTTGAAATTTCGAAAAACTGACTCGACAAAAAAATCTATTTATTTTCGAACCTGCTCACCAAATTTCACGAGAATCGGTTTAAAAATGCGACCTGTAGAAGAGGACACCCGGAAATCCGGACATACGAAAGCTTTTTGTCGAAGCTAAAACAGAGACCTTCGTTTCACTCGGTCAAAAAAAACACAGGTTTTAAAAATGAACAAATCCCCCCAGGTGACAGCACAGTGCTCGAATACGATGACGTGGTGAAGATCGACTTCGGCACGCACATCAACGGGCGCATCATCGATTGCGCGTTCACTCTGCACTTCAATCCGCGCTACGATCCGCTAGTGAAGGGAGTGCAGGAGGCCACAGAGGCCGGCATCAAGGCCTCGGGTGTGGACGTCAGGCTGTGTGACGTGGGAGCCGCTGTGCAAGAGGTAATATTTATTTATTTAAACTTTATTGCACACAACACAGAATTGTACAAGCCAAATGGCATTTTCTACCAGGCAACCATCATTGGGCCAAACAGATTTCCCCTTTCGACCATTCCAACTTCCGTTCCTTTTCGACGCCGACGACGGATATATGCGTCACGGCGTGCAGTGCGATATCAACCTACATGCATTTCTATGGAGTATTAACTTGCCCCAAAGAAATTGCTTGGGTACATAACTTTGACATTCCCATATCATATTGTATTAGTGACAACTTTTTTATTTTTTTGTCTACAAACTGGATATTATGAGTTTAGTACACTCATAGTCTGTTAAATTACAGTGGCTAGTTACACTCTTTTACATCCTAAAAAGTAAACACTTGTGTGTGACGTGGCGTTGAAAAGGTTAAAATATAATATTTAGAACTATGATGAATACTGTAATACTGTGTAACGATAATACTGAGAGTAAGCGGGGGAATTTTGTATGCCGCCGCCCGCGTCCACCTCACCCGCCTCACCTCATACGTCGCACTCCTGCTGTCGCATACTATTCAGTTCCTGATAGTTACATGTTAGTGCTACCTTACCTCTGGGGCTAGTACAACTGTCACTGCAGAGTTCAAGCGAGACAGGAATCGCTAAATCGCGCGAGATAAAACTCGGCAGCAAGTTGTGCTAGCCCTACTTCATCTACGGGCACACTGCATGCGCGTTCTCTTTTCTTCAACCATGTGGTCGGCCTGCAGGCTTCGTGTCTATCGATTATATTCACTTTTGCGACAATAATAATAACGTTTCAATAAACTTCCACTACCTATCCACCGTCGGCAAACTATTTATACCCTCTTGCCCTATATAAATTGGTATCTTACAAAGAAGTACGTAGATACAGTTCCTGGCAAACATCTTGAACCAATCGAAACCTGCCTTTGTCGCACATGCAAGTTTACACATAAGTGCGACAGAGAGGGAAGGTTTCGATGGGTTCAAGAAGTTTGCCGCGAATTATAACTAACTACCACAATATCGAATCTGATTTCTATAAAAAAATTGAAAACGTTTTTACAGGTAATGGAGTCGCATGAAGTTGAATTGGACGGCACAGTGTATCAAGTAAAGCCCATTCGTAATCTTAACGGGCACTCTATCGGACCATACAGTGAGTATGAATATTTTAATATAATAAGAATTCTCCTTTAAAATGCTGTACTTGAGAGTGCTGGCTTCGATTCCCAGATTGTTATAGCGTTTTAAGGTTTAACGCGTGATTTGGATTCTGGTCTTGCTCGAGTGCTGGATCAAAGCGGTATTTGCTTCACGAGTATTTACTAACTTATCAATTTTTTCCAGGAATCCACGCCGGTAAAACCGTGCCGATCGTAAAGGGTGGTGAGACGACTCGCATGGAGGAGAACGAGTTTTACGCGATCGAGACTTTCGGCTCCACGGGCCGAGGACAGGTGCATGACGACATGGACTGCTCGCACTATATGAAGAACTTCGACCAGCAGTTTGTGCCGCTAAGGTACAGTAACACAGAAACGACATCCGTATTTTCGAGTTCATATAACTTGGCCCTCTTTAAGGCACGAGTGAATAGGCATTTTCTGGGTGAGCTCGCGTCACCGTCGGCCTCATCTTTGCCCCCTGGCTAGTTAGTTACAGGCCAAGAAAAATTACATTAAAACAAATTTCTAAAATTACATTAAAACTGCCAGACTTAAATTTTGAATGTACCCTAGATGCGACCTATATCGACAGGCGGTCCGAGAAAAATTAAGCAGCGCCCGCTAGGAGGATTTCTGGCATTAAAAGTGTTAAGTGGCAACACTGATACATCAGATCCATAGGCAGTACCAAAATCGAAGTTCGGATAGCTTCATCTCTATAGCTCTTGCCCATCCAAGCAATAATGGACATATAAGAAGATCGAAGGATCTTCATGATTTTTGATTGAAATTCGAATATCGAAGTTATATACCATAGTTGTCGCTCGAGATTTACAATTGCGATACAGACTGAGATTTCCGGACTATATTCACTGCTCGGAGTAATTGCCACGAAAATCGAATAGAATACTTCTATACAGAAGTTTACATGAACTCCATCTTTATCACTCTGAAATTAATCGAGCGTTAGAATAGAGGACATCTTAGACTAACATCTCCTTATAGATATGAGTCCTCATCTAAGGTCTCAATTCCAGGTTACAATCATCAAAGCAACTACTCAACCTGATCAACAAGAACTTCAGCACCCTCGCGTTCTGCAAGCGCTGGCTGGAGCGTGCTGGCGCTTCCCGTTACGCCATGGCGCTCAAAGACCTCTGCGATAAAGGCGTGGTCGACGCATATCCCCCACTTTGCGACATCAAGGGCAGCTACACTGCCCAATTTGAGCACACTATACTGCTGAGACCCACTTGCAAGGAGGTCATCTCGCGTGGTGACGATTACTAAGCAAACTGATAAGTTACAGGCATTCGTTGGCGCAGAAGACCAATGGTGAAATATTTGACGCATGCCAGGAAGTTAAACCTTATTACAATGTCACTAACGTGGCTTTTCTTTCGTTGTTTGTAGTTTAGTCGGCTATTAGGGCGACCGATTCCGTCTGGACCTATAATCAACTTCTGTCTCGTGCGTCGAAGGCGGTTTATATCACCAACTACGAACATGGCGTATGTATGTGAAAACAATACATGCGCAACGCATTTGTAACTTATAAAAGTACTAGTACTAAGGTGTTCTTATAACATGATCTCTTTAGTCATGTTGTAATAATGAAATTGTCAACAGAGAAATGAATTCCCATGGCATCCAGGTACAGTCTATATTTGAGAGCGATCGTTGTTGCGATAAATTGTGTGCTATGTGCATTGCACAAGGCTCTCATAAATGATTTTTTAAGAGAGCAAATAATTCATAATAATGTTAGGTAGGGTACAAATTGTCGGCACCCCTTTATTGGCCGGTTTAATTTAATTTCAAGCCAATGGAGATAATTCTTCAAAAAGAGCGCCAATTACCCGTATTGTGGGTGCTTATCAACGGGCAATACCATGCCCTAAACCGACCTTTACAACTAAAAATAAAAAGAGTAAGTCCTAGTTATACTATAACAACATGAGGTATTGTCAGACTTTTTTACTAATAATATTATTATGATCCACTTCTGACCAATGAAATGAACAGAGATCACAAGTGCAATCAATTTGTAAATTACTTTAGGTAATAAATACTAACAATTAATTGTATCGTTGTAAACTGTTTTGAGAATTGTGTTGATGTACTTTGTTCTTTAATATAGCAATGGTGCAGGCAAATCACGATCAAATCGTGGATTTTTAATGTTCCATGCAAGTTTTTAATTGCATTACGGTTTTAACTGCTGCAGTTAAATACTTTTAACAAGCTTATTTTATTGTAACCGGTCTTGTTGAAATGCAATACGAAAGTGTTAGCAGAGACTTGTCAATAAATCAACTTAATTGAGATGCGCATTTTTATTTTTATTTTAGCATCCTCTTATGCAGATTATATATCTTTACCTTTTTTCTAAATTTTTGTGATCTAGACAGCTAGATGGGGGCATAAATGTTTTTTTTTTCCAAGTGTTAACCCTTTTCAAGACTGCATTTGAATAACCACAATCGATTATCACTAATATCTGGGCGACCGAGCTTTGCTTGGCGTTTCCCGGGCATAAGACCTAGCTAGATCGATCGGTCGTCCCCGAAACCCCCCACATACCAAATTTCATCAAAATCGTTAGAGCAGTTTCCGAGATCCCCGAAATAAATATATATTTATAGAAGAATTGCTCGTTTAAAGCCCCCCTAAATATAAAGGGTTGACACGAGGCATAGAATTCTCGCTATAATCTTGAACTGTGAACGTGTCACGATTGTTAGACGTAATAGTGATAATGACATGCCATAACGTTAATGTGGGGATAGGTACCCTACAATGAAAAATCATTAGTCTAAATAAAAACCACTGCATTTTCAATTTTAATTTCGTATTTCATAAGAAATAAATCACTATAAATAATCACTCAATTTTGCGAATGTAAATGGTTACATCATAATTTACGTAAGTATACATTCTATGTTACATAGTACAAAAAAAAACAACTAACGTGAGGTAAAAAATGTATAAAACTGCAATTTATAATATGAATATTAGATAATACTATATGACAATTAACAACCTACGCCTAACTAATGTCTGGGCGTCGATAAAAAAATCCTGCCGAAATACTGAGTCAAACCACCAATTGCGTAAGTGTTCGATGATTCTACTGAAATACATGAGTAGGTATGTTATCACATAATTCAAATAGGCCCAAGTATATGCTAGTCTTTTCTATTTCACTGACTTTATTTCATTATGGCGGAAAACCACTGCTGCACACGTCAGGTATGGTCAGCCAAAAAAGTAGTGTTCCACTTTTCAACCTCAACATACAATACCTACTAAGAATAGACCTTTTGTGTATATCGTAATGATAGAGGGTAGTAGTGTCATTTTGACAAATATCTACAACCACGCGTAGAACGATTTGCTTAGCCACGTGCCTCAACTGACTTCTAGTATTAGGGCCTCATAAACTTACACGTACTTAATCATATTGATTGTCCGTTAAATTGCTAGTGAATCATTGAAAACGATGTTCAAATGATTTACACCTACGTTGCTAACCCCATGACTGAATCCCATGCAAATTAATAGATTTTATAAAGCAATGTGACATCCATGAAGTTCAATTTAGGCCTCAGATACGATTTCTACTTATGTAAATATCCTGATATCATTTATTTGACAACCACGGAAGACCGATCATTGTATATTAAATTCGATGTAACCGCGGTAGATGACAATTCTAAATACATAATTTTGGTTGAGGCGCTTCAATAACAAATAGCTATAGCCAGTTATAATATAAGCAACTCAAAAATAAATGTACATAATAATTATATGAATTATCGGAATTATATATACTTAAAACCTTGTGTTGGTGCTCTCAAGAAGGTATATAATATTCATAGCACTGGAATGAAAAATACGAACTACCAATTTCAAGGTAAAGCCAAATCAACGTATTTTCCCATTCATACATATTATATCGCATATTTATCGCCCTTGCCTTCGGCTCGGGCGTAAAATACCTGCGATCTGAGACATTCTTTGTTTTATCGCCCTTGGTAAGTAATGTACTATTAAAACGTTTTAGACTTGAGTGAATTCTCGTTTTTGTCGTGATAAACGGCAGGATAAAGCATCTATCTCTATCACTTTTTGTCACGACTTGATAGAAAGTGACGGGTGCTTATCCTGTCGTTTTTATCACGTGGTAACTAGGCACGAGCATAATACAGAGCCTGAGATGTTTTCACCACCTAGCTGTCAAGCTTGTGAGGAACACACAGCTTAACACATCTCTGGTGGTTATTCACCCTTAGATCCCCTGCAGACGAGCGCTATGGTATACACGTGTACACGCTAATCCTACTAGGATTATATCACATTTTGAACCTAAGGAATTCACTAGGGGGGAGATACAGTAGTTGTCATCTCATCAGAATGTATCGCACAACATTTGTCCCCTAATGAAACACTAGCTTCAACGATTAGTTTGACTAGATTTTAAAATGTATACAAGTCAACTATAATTCCAATAGACATACTCATACTTAATAAATGTCATTGTCTTTTTAAGAAGCAAATCTTTCTAGGTAGGTACACATGATTTACAATTAAGTGCTAGTTATAGTAGGTACAGAATATGTTAACCCGCTTTATAACTAAAACTATTTATTTTAATGTAACACCTATATAGATAAACAAATAATTAACATTACAATTTTACCTTAAAGTAGCTTGATTTGTAAGTAGAGTTGGTTAAATCTTTTGTAATTCATATAGTTTACGAATATTTCATTAATTTCAACATACGTTCTATTAAATTACTTACACTTCGATAGGTTATCGCTAGAGCGTATGGTATTACGTTACGGCCACTCCTATCCATATGCACACAAATTGAAATCTTACGCTCTTGACATACGTTTTAAAATATAATGCGCCCTACACAGAATGTATGATTCACACGCGGCACGGGTTGCACACTATAACATCGTTACTTAATATCCTGTTGTCATGATATATACGTAAATTGATAGGCAAATTACAAACTATTAGCAAAATCATTCGATAACGAATAAACTGCCGTATCGTATGAAAACAAGTCGTTCAACTCAGTGATAACTAATTAGGTAACGCTTGGAGCCAGGTATAGGTAAAAGTCACATTTTAGGACTTTTCGTTGTCTAATTGAAGTGATACATATTTGTAGTGACAAATGATCGTTTATAAAGGTACTAAAACTCTGTCGAAATCGGTATTCCCAGATACTCTAAGCAATCCTCAACAAACTTTAACTTGATTTAGTCTTAGAGAGTCACTCTTCAAGACTTCCACAAAGGCAATGAGTATAAGTAGACCAAATTTGTATCAATCAGCTTAAACTACTGTAACTGTATAGGTAATATAGTAGGGAAAATATTACATAGCACCTATTCTCTAAAACATCCTAGCTTTTTCTCAATACAACCAATGCTACGCCAATAATATTTTAGTTATATTCTATCTAAAGCAATACAGCCAAACTGAAAGAATAGGTAAAATAAATACTTAAAAAAATATTTTAAATTTCTACATTAATAATCGTTTTAACTGAGTAATCGTACACTCAACTAAATTAGAATCCCTTATACCGAGCTGGTAAAGTATCACAGAAATTAACCGTACCTATATAGCTAAACTATCGTTTTAACATTCAAACTACTTCAGGAATTGGTCTTTTTATATAAAGGAAAGATTAGTGTAGAGATAACATGTTGAAATTAGACAGGTATCATCGAATAATCCGTGTTTTAAGCTATATTAATACATCATTATGGCAGAATTCAAACGTTTTAACGGCATTTTGATTCCTTTCAACACACAATCGCACAATTTTAATTAAAATTAAGAAATCTAATTAGCCTATTACAAGGAAAACCTAATGAATATCGGATTTATCATATCCAAAATGGTATATATTATGTAGTCCGCTATTATTTATAATTAAAAAAGAAAAAAATAACAAACATGGACTCTATAAATCAAAACGGAAGCCTTGTGTTGTGATCAGGCAAAAAGTATAGTTTGTACGGTGGTCTAAGGCCAAACAGCCATAAAACTTGAAGTAATAAAACTAATTTGTGCAACAATAGCACTTTTTATTTCGGATGGTCACATCACAAGTCGAAACAGGAACTATTGAATTGCAACCTAAGCCTAGCTTCTTTAAAGCTTAAAATACCTAGTGTGTTCCGTAAACAGAGATTATCTCAACAACTACCGTCAGGTATTTTTTCGCATTGCAATTTTTATTGGCGTCATTTGATATTGAACTTTAGTGCAAACTATTCCGTTAGCTTTTGCTATGTGTGAGAAATCGGTTACGATATTTTGCAATAGATTAACTAATTAGCTTATCTTTATGTCTGTTTGGCCTTAGACCCCCGAACGGGCTATACCGGTTTGTCGGTGTCAATAAGGGGCATTGCCTTATAGACATTGAACATTGACACATTGAACATTGATCCTATTGACAACTAATAAAGCAGTCCTTTTTCCCTGGGGACAGATTCACAAGCTGGGCCTCAAGTGAAATAAATTATAGTCACAAAAATTGTGTAATAAATACGACATACAAATTATATCTAGAAATCAAACGTTTAGAAAATTACCTGGGGCAAATTTATAATGAACTACACATTGTATAGTTAGTTTGGGATTTGTAGTTGTGGGCCGTCGCCATTCACGACACTGGTGGCTGTGTAAGGCCAGTTGTAGATCGACTGCAGTGGAACGTGCAGTAGCTCAACTAGGTACCGGTAATTTGGTTCTGTAACAAGTTAGAAAAGGTAAGTATATAAGTAATAGTCCTAAACTACAGAAATTATTAATTTTTAAGGTTCCGTGCCCGGTTCAAACGGAACCCTATTACTGTTACCTACTATGCTCCATTTGTCGTCCGTCACAAAATTTTGTTGCGAAGATTTTTTTGACTTACCTATGAACTTCAAATTTGGTGATAATGTTTATTATTACGTTTATTTTGCCAACGAATTCTAATATATTGATAAATCACATTTTTTTCTTTGTATTTTGTGATATATATGAGAATTGTATACATATGAGAATGGTACACATATGAGAATTGTATTTTGTAATAAAACTAAACTAAACTTTGACATTTCCTTAATTTTCTTATTAAAAGCAACATCATTTTGAGGTTGATTCGGAACCCTAAATGTGCGAAGTCCGAAACGCACTTAGCCGGTTTTTTGGTCATCTTCTGCTACCCAAAAGTTGCCTGGAAGAAACCGCTTTAAAGCGATAAAAAAGCCTGTTTCCATTTCATAATGCTATGGACTGTGCCAAGTTCGGGTACATTTTTTCTCTTTTATGGTGCAATGAAGGATATCTCTTATTTATTATTATATTAGAAATTTTAGAAATAAAGGAAAAATTGAAAAACTTAGGTACCGAGCAGGATTCGAACCTGCGACCTCCCGGCACTCGCGGCCAGTCGCTCTAGCCAACTGAGCTAAAGGTGCGATTGCTACCCGGCTTGAAATTTGTCAATCCTTCCTTCATTTATACAACGCTTTAAGGGAGGCGTACAGCGACATCTACCAGAAGACTCAGGCTTCATTACGGCACTAACGTCTCAAATTATGTTGAGAAATCGTTAGTTACGATGCGCTTCCCTTACTAAATTAATTTTGTTTTTGTTTTGTTTTATTATTATATTCATATCATTCTGATCAAACTAAAGGACGATTTTTAATTGGGTCGTCGATTTCTAGTTACCGGGTATACTATGTAGTAAATATTAACTTGTACCTTACACAAATGCATGAGGGTTCATAATGGAGTGTATGTCCAGGCGGATTGAGTTGAAGCGTTACAGGTGCTGCAGCAGTAGAGTATAACTAATTAATTAATTATACAGGCCGGTGCAAAAATATGTATCGAATTATTCCTTTCATAAATATGCACCGAAAATAATTCGCGGCCATAAGAGACATGGAAAATATTTTTGATTAAGCTGTACAGACAACATCGAAAATATCAATGCGGTCTGTGTCAAAAACATGCGAATGACAACAGCAGAAGAGCGGACAGATATTTATTTCGTTTTGGTAATGTACTTATATTTATGATTTGGACTGTACCTATTCACCCATATTTTTGCATGTGCCTGTGCCATAATTACATGTCTTCTTACCGTTTTCTGGTGTGATGAATCCCTTTCTAATCAGGAAGTCCAACAGAACAGGTGCGCTGGTGGTCTTAAACTGCGGCGAGAGAGCCCTCTGGATGCATTCCTGTGCGGTCAGTAACTCGAAACCCTCCACTTCTCCATCGGCATTTTGTGGCACGAAATCTAAGGGTAACTCCAGATCGTAAACGTACTCCGTGTTTGGGAAGAGTCCTCTCTCACTCTCGAAGTAGAAGCTGCAATTATATTATGAATAAGATTCTATATCTCTATCTATATCTAGTCCTTCTTCAGGTTGAGCGCGTTCGCGACGAATTCGTAACGCTGACTGACGCGCTCAAGCTCGAAACGCACTTACAGCGGTGGCGGCGCGGTGCGGAGGCGGTATCGATTGTAAAATACGAACTAATATGAAAGGGTCCGCACCGGCCGGTTTTCTGTGCGGACCCTTTCATATTAGTTCGAATATTACAACCGGTACCGCCTCCGCACCACGACGCCCCGCCCCGCTACCGCTGTCAGTGCATTTCGAGCTTCAACCTGAAGAAGAACTCCCGAAGAGTTCGAAACATGTCGCCTGGAGTGACAATTAATACGTGAATTTTAACCGTTTAGTATAATATAGTTTTAAAATGACTCACGAAAGCTTAAATTCAAGATTCTAAGTTCTCAAATGCGATTAAGTAGAGACCAGTGGCCCCAGTGGGCAGTAATCGGCCAATCGCTGAAATTTCCATTTTGAATTTCAAAGTGGAACACGCTTTGCGAAGATCAGAGGCCGATCATCCCTAAGTCAAACACACGTGCCTAGATTACGTTAGGGATAATCCGCCTCTGTATTGCGGCCTTAGGCATGTGCCTAAGGCTGCAAGGTTACAAAGTATAGTGCCCGCGCGGAATTTAAAAAAATAAAAAAAACCCACTAAAGTGGCGCCGATAAGGTATTGGTCCCAATAGACCACATAGTAAAATTATACACAAGAATAATAAGGTAAGTTCCAAAATATTATAAAATTAAAGTAATTACGTCTCTGAAAAAGGAAGTGGTCACATCTAAACCAACTACTGCACTGTGTTGAGAGCGAAGGACATTTGTCCCTTCTGCTGTCAACACAGTTAATCCTCAAATTTTATAAAGGGTCGGCAACGCGCACGTGACTCTTTTGGAGTTGCGAGCGTCTATAGGCTGCGGTGTCTTGCCATCAGGTTGACCACACGCTTGTTTGCCACCATCGTAGTATATTTAAAAAAAACAACAAATGAAAGAAAGAAAAAGAAAGAAAGAAAAGAAACATTTATTCGTGACAAACAAAACTCTTACAAATCAGGACATTACAAACCGAATTTTGTCACGAAATGGTCACAACTCAGCGTTATGCTGGCAGAGCCAGCGCTGGTCTTCCGTTGTGACCATAAATGACCAACGAATAAATTATGTTTAGTAAGCCAACAGTTACCACAAACTAGTGGAACCTTAGATTAGTAGATACCCCCTGGCTAGATGCCGGCCAAGAGAAATCCCATTAAAAAAATGGCATTTTTTCTCCCCACATGGTGCGGGTCCAAATGATCTATAAAAAAAGGTCAAACCTGACACATCCAGCTGGCACCAACTTCTTTGCCAACTCGCCCTCCACAGATGCTTCTTCTGCGGCTTCCTTGATGCAGGTCTCCAGGATGCCATAGCCTACTGCCAAACCACCGCTGACAAAACAGTCCCATTTACCTGTTCAGTAATAGTACATTACTTAACAAGGGCGGTAAAACAAAGAATGTCTCAGATCGCAGGTATTTGACGCCCGAGCCAGAGGCAAGGGTGCGATCTGAGGCTTTCTTAATTACCGCCCGTGTTAAGTACAAAATTTTATGTCACCCCCTGGCCAGGAAGTGGGATTTCCCGCGCGCGGAGCGTGCGGTAACTGCCGCTTTATGGGCAGTAAATATTTACGGATCTAGGCACGCGGCAGCGTGTCGTGTCAAGCCAAGTTCAAAAGAAGAGAACTGGCAACGCAGCGGCCGTGTGTTACATTACACGAACCATTTGGAGCCAGTTTTGACCCCTACTTAACTCAAAATATATATATATATATTTTCTTTTTTTTTTTTTAACATAAACATTTGAAATTTGTTTCATTTATTAAGACCCTTAAGGCTAACTAGAACCCCTTATTTCATGAATATAGCTGAATCGGTTATTAAGATACGAACATCTAAAAATCGGGATTTTTCTCACTGACTGACTTACTGATATCCCAGTCGAGATAGCACAACCGAAATGTTGGTAACTTATTACACATTTTGGTGAATATTAGAGCCTCCCAAACATCTAATTCCTTTGACAACTTTTACGGTGAATTTTCTGTAAGGGTTTATATTTCCAGTTATTTGGTTGGTACAAGGCCAGAACCTCTTTCAAATGACGGAGCACAGGGTTACATTTTGATAATGTACTGAAACTTCACCATAAATGACGTCAAAGAAATTAGACACTTGAAAAACTCAGATATCAATTTGTAAAGTTTATCCTAAAACCTGAAACAGATTAGAATTTATCCTCGTAAGTCCCTGTCAGATTTTTGTGACTTTGAATTTGGAACCTTCTAAGTGTGAAACCCTGAGTGGACGCTCGAGTCGGGCGTCCAGCGTCCAGCGGGGCGTGCATGTCAAACAATTGAAACTCATACTGGTGTCCTGAGTCGCCACCGCACAAATAGTATGCAAGCTCGCCCTCCCCACTGGACGCGACGCGAACGCTCCGCTCCGAGCGTCCACTCAGGCCTTACACTAGTACTCTCTCGATTTGAATTTGTACTTGTACAAGTACGCGGGGACTTAAAAGGTTAATTCTGTAAATAATATTGACCTGGCCATGTCTGTTTGGTGAAGCTTCGCTGTTGCAGCCAGATGCACAGCCCTTTGTTGGGATGGTTGACATATCCGGAAACACTGACACCATAGTTCCTAATTCCAAATAAACAGATTGCGCTTCGTTCCATCTCCATCAGGTTTTCGTGATAACAGGGAGTGCTTACTCCAAAGCACTGAAATACAGAACACATGATGGTCTACTTTTTTCATAAATCTTGTAATAGAAAATTGTCTTCCTTAAACCAATTGGAGTCTCCTAAAATCATATATGTATAGTTAATCTCTAACATGCGCTGGGACACTGTGGGGACTACAGCCCATTCCCTCTTATATACGAAAGAAGCCCTGTGGCTAGCAGCGGAATAACTGAAACTGATAATAATCTTTTTAATATCATTAAATTTATAGCTACTATACTAACCTCATCTCGCCATCCTTTAAGAGCACACAACTCTCCTTCCTTCCTCAAATTCTGTAACACATCAGCCACTTTTGCAGTTCTCTCTTGGTAGTCACGGAATGCAGGGTTGAGCTCCACATATTTACCAGTAATCCTAAAAACCTGCAATATAATAACCATAAATAACCTAACTTCATGCTTCGCCAGCCATATTTGTTTTCAATAGTAGGGTACAAACTGGGCAAGCATTCACCGCACGAGTGAGCCTCAGGGACATGCTAACACACCTTGGCTAACACATATATATGGATATATCGTCTGCCTCAGGCAACAACTGCTCGACAAGGGTGTACCCGGCTAAAGAACTTGGAAATAATGCAGTTTACATTAACAAAACAACTATATCCATTGTAATATGTGTGAGATAGAGTTGACAAAATGAGTACTTACCTCTGGAAATCTTTGCAGATATTTCATAACATCAGGGCGAATAAGTCCTACTTGGTGGCCAGCCACTATGAATGGTTTACATAAGCCTTGATGTAAACCTTAAAAAGAAAAATAACTGTTAAAGAAATCAACTTAAATTTGTCTAAAAACAGTTTATTATCCAAAAGTGTAATCACCTGAAAAATAGAAGCAGTTAAACTTTTTCGCTAATTTCATCAGCTCAGAAATGTTGTTTTGAAGGGAATTCATATTTTTCATAGCTTTATGCGGATCCGTATGACATACAGGATAATGGGTGTGTGTATCGGTTGATTATACGAAACTGTCCAGAACAATGAAGATAAAAGCAAGTTTAAATACTTCTTTTCAATATTTAGCCATAATTTTGATCATCGCAAGACATCCGTGTAAAAATGAACACTCGACTACTTCATAATGAAGTGATATAAAATAGCGAATTCCAAGTAATCACACTACTGTTTCATATGCCTACAAACGCCAAATTTAGCGTGCAATTTTTTTACTATGCGAGACTATGTTATCACGAATCTCGTCACTTATTTTCTCGAATTCACTTCACATTCACAAGCACAACTAGCTTAACTTTGCGATGGCTTTGCGTTTACGAATGTCACTGTCAGACGGAAGTGAAAAACGTACCTACACTACAATAAAAAAAGGTTATAATTATAACAGCGGCTCTTTTCTGTCTAGCTTCTGATTAAAATAAAGTCCAAACTGTAGAAAAAGTGGCACATTATAGATTTTTTTTTGTTTTGGAGAATCTAGATTACTAACACACTTCTAACTTAATTCAATGCGGTTGTAAATCAAACAATAATTCGCCCACAAGGGCACAAGTTCAAATCAGTTCAAATGGAAATCACAGAAAATTGTTATTGTTGTAATAATATTAAAACTCTCTTCTGCATATTGGACATACTTCACAATGAAGGCACGTTCCAAAACATTTGATTGTGAGAGAGAACAGAGTTGCATTTGAGTGTGAGAAGTGGCAACAAAATGGCGACATCGATCCGATACTATCGGATACTGAGCTGCTACCGCGAACGGCATTCGAGATTTTCCCTCTCTGTCGCTCTTGCAAGTTTGCACATAAGTGCGACAGAGAGAGAAAACTTCGTTTGTGGTTCGCGGTAGCAGCCCTGGATAGTGTGAAGAGCAATATCGGTGTAGAATCCTACACCGATAAATATCGGATGGTGGGAACACAGCCTAACTTTGCTAACGTATAATAAGTTTGGAGCCAGAAATTGCCGGAGCCACACAATAGGCCATGATGGTGCAGGACGAGGACGCAGTTATGCGCTTGAATGAGATAAAAATGTCTTTCTCCCTTTTACTCCCGAGGATACACTGTGTCAGAGATGATGGGCAAAATTTATTCGAGTGACGAATAAGAATAACCAATTTATTCGCGAATGACGAATAAATTTCTCGAATGATTATTCTTATTCGCGAATAATTAATTATATATTATTTGTGGATTTATCCGAATCAAAAAACAAATAGATAATTCGTTATTTTTGAAGTGGTTGTTTGATTTATAAAAAAAAAATAGCCTTTAATCTTGACTTAAATTAACATTTGTTTGTGTGTTTACTAATATATTTTATGTCACACCTGGCCATAAAGTGGCCATTATCGCCCGCTCCGCGCGCGAAAAAACCCACTTCCTGGCCAGGGGGTGACATAAAATTTTGTACTTACCACGGGCGATAATAAACAAAGCCTCAGATCGCATATTTATCGCCCTTGCCTTCGGCTCGGGCGTAAAATACCTGCGATCTGAGACATTCTTTGTTTTATCGCCCTTGGTAAGTAATGTACTATTATTTGGTCAAGCTGTCTTTGACATAGGCCTCCTCCGGCTGCGCCACTCTTCTCGGTTTTTCGAGTCTTCTCCAATTTTTTGAGAAGTTTGTTTGATTTACTCGCGGATAAATTATTCGCGAATAATAAAATAGTGATTTCTATTTATTCGAATAATTATTCGGATGAAAAATTATTCGAATAATGCCCAATATGCCCATCTTTGCACTGTTTTGAGACTTGAGAGCGAGGGACAATTTGTCCCTTCTGCACAGTGAATTCTCAAATTTTATAAAGGGATGGCAACGCGAACGTGACTCTTTTGGAGTGGCGAGCGTCTATAGACTGCGGTGTCTGCTTACCAACAGGGGGACCCTACGCTTGTTTGCCACCGTCGTAGTATTTAATTCCAATATTCTTCTTCTTCTTTAAAAATGGCTTTCCATCAAATTTGTGATAATTTCGCCAATAAATACTTGTTCAGTGACGTTGTTCGGTAACGACGCCATGACAGTAGGCAACTGGTTTTGTACGGTAGTGGATTCTGCTCGTCGTCGCTCCGGGCACGTGTGTTCGCCAACGCGGCGACGACCAATATCCATTCCAATATTCGAGCATACCCTTTTATTTTGACACAATTGTCGGATTTCCTTTTATTTAATTAGAACAGATAACATTTCATTTCTAACTAGTATAGAATATGTAATTAATTGTCGGATTGACATTGACAGTTTGATATAGTTGTCAATTCGTCATTGTTGTTCAGTGTGTTGGTTGTTTTTCGGTTTGTCCAGTTTCAGTTGTTGTGTTACTTGTGTTGCAATTATTGGAAAAATACCGACTCCGCTATATGTGAAATTATTAGCCCCTGAAACGGAATTTAATAAAAATTCGCAAATGATGGCTACTGAAAGCTTTGGAGTTATTAACGATATAGCTCAAGTTTTTCGTCCTTACGTTCAAAATATTTATCAGGACCTTAAACTAGGTATGTAGGTTTGAATAAGAATCGATATTTTTGCCACATAAGAACTTCCTATGTAGAACTTTATGTTTTATTGTTAAATATTAACAGGACTGTGCAAAACAAAGGTTGATGTCGAAAGAATATCAGGATCTTCAGAAGGGGCTGAGTGTCAATTTCGATTAGTTCTGCCATATTGTTCAAAGAAATTGAAATGGGAAGTAATCTTTGATGCATCCACCCCATGGTTTGCTCCAGACTTTCGATTTGATGATGAGTCATTTCTGAATAATCTTGATGAAGACTTTTTGGAGGAAAAAATGCCAAGTCTGGCTAAATGGAATGAAAATGATCCTAAGGCACTGAGCGGAGTTATATCGGAATTACTGAATTTGTATAAGATTCACCAGGTACGTTTTTTATATTTGGTATATGATGTTTAATAAAAATCCGTGATCCGCAGATTTTGATGCAGCATTCGGAATATTACTGTGTGATTAAATGGACTGCATTATTATCTGAATATGTTACATTATAATGTAGAATTAGAAATGTATATTTTTATAAAACATAAAAAAGAGAACCACATTAAGAATATCGATTCTGCAATGCAGGCTTCGTCAGACAGCCATGTTTGTCACTAAAAATAATAATAAAAAAAATTGCAGATTAGAAAACTAAATGAAGATGAAAGTTCCCGAGCTTACTTTGAGTACAGTGCCTTACTTGGAGATGCACTCACATCCGAAAAAGACATTGAAGTGTGGGTTGGAAGCCATGTTGTTGAGTTTCTGATAAGATTAAATGTGGACACTTCTAGACTGCCGGAGTTATTCAATGAAAGGTGAGCCTGTAATAGCCACAGGATGTTGAAAATGGTACGGCCGTGCCTCATTTGTTTTGCTTGACTTGGCGGGGGCACTGCTGTGCCCTCAGATTATATTTCAATCAATATTCAGAAAAAAAAAATGTTACATTTTCCTTGATTACCTATTTGTTGTATAGGACTATAAGCTAAGTCTTATGTTTAAATAAAAGCCATAATTATTTTAGCTTATAGTTAAGTTCAGGAAACAATGTTGATTTGAATGTTTTCTTCATTGCCATGGCTTATTAACTTGTATGTCACTCTTCAATGGAATTTATAGCTTAAAAAAAATTGGAACAGAGTTGCATTTGTTTTGTAGTATTGTTTTATCTCAAAACAAATTAAGAAAACAGTCTAATTCCTACTATAAATAAATAAAATAAAATAAAAATATAATTTTATTATTTATTTATATTGTATTATTTATTATTTATTTATATTATATTAATTTATTATTTATTTATATTGTTTTATCTCAAAACAAATTAACAAAACAAAGTCTAATTCCTACTATAGTAGTTGCCATGTATTTTCTAATGTTTGGTGGTGGGTGCCTATAAAATAGGTATGTATGTATTTGGTGTCAATCAGTATATAAATATCTAAAATTTATGATTACAGTATTGATCAAAACCCTGGCATGGACACAGCTCTTCTGCTTGTGAGGTATCCTAATTCTACTAATGCAGAGTTGATTTTATCACCGCTGCTCACAAAATCACTGGGTAACATAACATTACCACCGTAAGTAACAGTTGTCTAACTACCTGCCAAAAATATCTATTTTTAAAATGTGTCTGTTATCTCTATCTCATATCTTTTAACAAGCAATTCTAACAATTTTGATGAAATTTGGTATCAGGGGGTTTTTGGGGACAAGCAATCAATCTAGCTAGGTCCCATGCCGGAGAAAACGCCGAGCAAAGCTCGTTCGGTCGCCCAGATATTGATTTTTATACTCAATGAAAAAAGTCTTATTGCAAAACAAAGTTTTTTCGATATCAATTAAATAATGAATACCTATTATCCATACTAATATTATAAATGCAAAAGTGTGTCTGTCTGTCTGTCTGTTCCCTCTTCACACTTAACCGCTGAACCGATTTTGATGAAATTTGGTATGGTAATAGTTCGAGTCCCGGGCAAGGCCATAGGATACTTTTTATCCTGGAAATCATCCCTTAAGGGAGTGGAAGTTGGTATGGAAGAGCGATTACTAAGTATGCACCTGAAGCTAAATTTTCTATGCAGACAACATTAGTAATCTTTGTTTGCTACCTTGTGTACATGGACCCTAAAAAGGGTGTAGCATTATGTATTTTGCTATAAGCATACATTAATAACGCGGGCAAAAGCTAGTAATAATAGTTATTTGTTATACAAGGGTGCAAAGTTGTATTTTAACCGCGAGTGTGGAATTGGAACACGAGCTAGCGAATGGATTCTAGGGTTGAACCACGAGCTAGCGAATGGATTCTATGGTTGAACCACGAGCGAAGCGAGTGGTTCGAAAATAGAATCCTGAGCGAAGCGAGTGGTTCAAAATTAGAATCCTGAGCATAGCGAGTGTTGCAACACACGAGGTAAAATAACTTTGCAGCCGTGTGTAACACAAATCTTTTCACCTCACTAAAGCGAGGGAATAGAAAAAGGAAAAAACAAAAGTAAAACAATAAAAAAAATTGGGTTTCTTCCAATTTTTCATTTCATTAAAATAGAAAATAAAAACTAAATTTGAACAAAAAAACGCAAAAAAATTAAGCAAAATTCAAAAACAAATGCTTAAGTAAATATATAAAGCAAAATTGCGTGAAAAATGAATTACTTTCAATTCAAATAAAAATATAATTTGAAGTCTTTATTAGTCGAAATCGAGTATAATCACGATTTATTGCAAAAAAAAAATTCCAACTTAAAATTCAAAATAAATGTTAAATTTGAAATCCCTATCCCTAAATTAGTCGAAATCGAGTATAATGACGATTTTATGCAAAAAAAAAATTTTTTTTGCTTAAAATTCAAAATAGTTATAAAATTTGAAATCCTTATCCTTGAATTAGTCGGAATCGAGTATAATGACGATTTTTTGCAAAAAAAATATTTTTTTTGCTTAAAATTCAAAATAAATTTAAAATTTGAAATCCTTATCCTTGATTTAGTTGAAATCGAGTATAATGACGATTTTTTTGCAAAAAAAAATTTTTTTAGCTCAAAATTCAAAATAGTTATAAAATTTGAAATCCTTATCTTTGAATTAGTTGGAATTAGACATGCGCAAAATGTGTCACTAAAAAGAAAAGAGTGATATACTTCAATCCTTCACTGTGAAGTATATCACTCATTTAGTTCACTAGTTCAGTTTAGTTCACTAGTTCAGTAGCTCAACCGATTCAACTAATCATATTGATCAGTCATTCGTCGCGTCGCGTTTTTAGTCGAAACCGAGTATAAAGACGATTTTTTGCAAAAAAAAATATTTTTTTTGCTTAAAATTCAAAATAGTGATAAAATTTGAAATCCTTATCCTTGAATTAGTCGGAATCGAGTATAATGACGATTTTTTGCAAAAAAAATATTTTTTTTGCTTAAAATTCATAATAAATATAAAAGTTGAAATCCTTATCCTTGAATTAGTCGGAATCGAGTATAATGACGATTTTTTGCAAAAAAAAATATTTTTTTTGCTTAAAATTCATAATAAATATAAAAGTTGAAATCCTTATCCTTGAATTAGTCGGAATCGAGTATAATGACGATTTTTTGCAAAAAAAATATTTTTTTTGCTTAAAATTCATAATAAATATAAATTTTTAAATCTTAACCTTGAATTAGTCGGAATCGAGTATAATGACGATTTTTTGCAAAAAAAAATATTTTTTTTTGCTTAAAATTCAAAATAAATATAAAATTTGAAATCCTTATCCTTGAATTAGTCGAAACCGAGTACAATGACGATTTTTTGCAAAAAAAAATATTTTTTTTGCTTAAAATTCAAAATAGTGATAAAATTTGAAATCCTTATCCTTGAATTAGTCGGAATCGAGTATAATGACGATTTTTTGCAAAAAAAATATTTTTTTTGCTTAAAATTCAAAATAAATATAAAAGTTGAAATCCTTATCCTTGAATTAGTCGGAATCGAGTATAATGACGATTTTTTGCAAAAAAAAATATTTTTTTTGCTTAAAATTCAAAATAGTGATAAAATTTGAAATCCTTATCCTTGAATTAGTCGGAATCGAGTATAACGACGATTTTTTGCAAAAAAAATATTTTTTTGCTTAAAATTCAAAATAAATATAAAAGTTGAAATCCTTATCCTTGAATTAGTCGGAATCGAGTATAATGACGATTTTTTGCAAAAATAATATTTTTTTGCTTAAAATTCATAATAAATATAAAATTTGAAATCCTTATCCTTGAATTAGTCGGAATCGAGTATAATGACGATTTTTTGCAAAAAATATATATTTTTTTTGCTTAAAATTCAAAATAAATATAAAATTTGAAATCCTTATCCTTGAATTAGTCGAAACCGAGTATAATGACGAATTTTTGCAAAAAAAAATATTTTTTTTGCGTAATATTCAAAATAGTGATAAAATTTGAAATTGAATCTTGAATTAATCAAAATAAAAAAAAATCGAGTATAATGAAAATTTTTTGCAAAAAAATATTTTTTTCGACTTAAAACTCAAAATAAATGTAAAATTTGAAATCCCTATCCCTAAATTAGTCGAAAAGGAGTATAATGACGGTTTTTTGCAAAAAAAAAATATTTTTTTTGCTTAAAATTCAAAATAATTATAAAAAAATTTTTAGTTCAAAATTAATATAAAATCTGAAATCCAAGGACTGATTTTTTTCACACCACCTGAAAAAAAAATCAGATGGGAGAAAATTGTCCTGGCTGTTTTGTGCCCACCCACACTAACCGATATCGGATCCGATACGAATCTGACCGATATCGGATCGGTAAGTGTGAGCACTAAGCAGTTTTCCAAACATTTTTATCGGTAATGAATCCTACACCGATATTGTATCGGATAGTGGGAACACGGCCTTACATGTTATTATGTTAAAAAAGTAACTAGGACCACGTTCGGATTTCAAAATTACTTTGCACACATGTGGATAAAATGCAGTTTTGCTATCTGTTTTTAAAGAATAAAAAAGGGCTTTCCGAGCTAGTGAGGTGAAAATGTCTTTATTATTTCTCTTTATTTATTTCTTTTCTTAGCCTAGGTTTGTATAACATTTCTATAAAAAGTAAAATATAAAAATACACTTACAAAACATAAAAACGTTATATAAACCTAGCCTAGAGTGCCGCCGGCAGCGAGGCAGGGCCTAAGCTACCGGTGGTCAGGGCGACAGAGAGAGGAACCTCCTGACTATCCGCGCCGTGTCCAGGAGTACCGCCTTCTGACTCTGACCCTTGACCCAGCCATCTAGCGAGAGTCTCTTGAGGTGTTGGTCGAGACTCTTCGCTATTAGACCGTTCGCAGAAACGACTATCGGGACAATGGTCGTTGAATCAACATCCCACATGGCGGTTACCTCGTGGGCCAAGTCTAGGTACTTGCTGAGTTTGTCCTTCTCGGCTTTCACGAGGTTCTCGTCATGGGGAATGGTTATTATTATTATTAATGTAATAAAATAAATCGATTTAATAATTTTACAGGATGCATCAGTCAGGAGTCCTGATGGATTATGTCCCTATGGTCACAGAACTACTAAATAACAAAGTAAGTATCTAAAGTATAATACTAATAAATATATGAATATGAAAATAAGGCGCAGCGTGGGTAGACCCCCCACAAGGTGGACTGATGACCTGGTAAAGGTCGCGGGAGTCCGCTGGATGCGGGTGGCGCAGGACCGGTCATTGTGGCTCCCTTTGGGGGAGGCCTATGTCCAGCAGTGGACGTCTTTCGGCTGATATGATGATGATGATGATGAAAATAAGGCAAGCATAAATAGGATGGAGGTGTAGAGAAAGGATGTATCATTCTCAGGGAAAAGGATTTTAGAGTAGTTGGCACTTACGCCATATTTGGTAATGCGATGAACGAGTTCTGCGTAGACGGAGTCGCGGGCAAAAGCTATAAGAGGATATGTCAGTGGCAAACTAAAAGTAATTGTAGCTACAGATGTAGTGCAGAATATCGGAAAAGTTAGTATTTATTGTGCTCTCTCAATTATGATAGCTTCAGTACCCATCTTACAGCTATAGGGGTAACTTTGACATTTGACACTACAAATAAACAATAAAGTTTCATAATAATGTATATGAAAACGTCACTCATTTAACCCTTTGACCGCCAAGAATCTATAAAGTGGTTGTGTGTCGTCGTGCCCACCACGCCAACAACCACTTAAAAGGTCGGAGTGAAGGTGTACTTTGATCATGACTAAAATCATTTATGAACTGTTTTAATTTGTTTTATTGGTATAGACATTACACAAAAAAAAAACAGTGCTTGGCGTACTGGACACGACGACACACTATCGCTTTGGCGGTCAAAGGGTTAATACAATCATTGATTGACAGTTCCGGTGCTATCGTATTCCGATTGAGATCCGAGTTTTCCCGAAAGAAAATCATTTTGCAATACATCTGTACTGTATGCTCCAGTGAAAAAATACGTATAAATTAATTTATTTTCAGATTCAAGCCCTTCTGAACAATGAAAAGTTGAAGAGGGAGTTATTGGCTCAACTTATTGTAAAATACGAAGGAGCTGTACTGGAACACGATGCTAATAATGCAGCATTCCTGTTTGAGATGAACGATTTTCATTGGATTCTGCAGATAGATATAGGTAAGATATGAAGCAGGTTCAACACCTTAGTGCTCTTAGGGCCTATACTATACACACCGAGTTTCTTTTAACCCCCTACTACCATCTGCTACCTACTGTAACTAAACGTGGCAGTAGAACACGCGTCGGCGGCGCGTTTAAAAAACGCAGTGTGCATAAACCCTTATACCACAAAATAAAAAATATACAGAAGGTCCGTTCCCGCCGTTCTTGAAAATACATACCTAAACTTGCCCGACTCACAGGGTTGCTTCTGTATTGATTCTGAATTTTAAAAAGGAGTAGGTATAATAAAAAATCTTCAACATGACATTTAAATATGAACCAGCGTATCTTGGTAAAAAAACCGGCCAAGTGCGAGTCGGACTTCGCACATTTAGGATCCGAATCAACCTCAAAAATATGATTCATCAATATATTAGTACTTGTTGTTAAAATATACGTAATATTGAACATTGTCACCAAATTTCAAGTTCATAGGTCAATGAGAAGTCTAAAAAGTCTTCGGATCAAATTTTGTGACAGACGACGGACGGACGGACGTCTGGGCGACACCAATAGGGTTCCGTTTTGACCCTTCGGGTACGGAACCCTAATAAATTGATACGTGACCCGCTGCGAGTTGTGACTTGTGACCGGCGGCGGTCGAGAGCGCCAACAAAGAATATAAGTACCTAATTAATTAGGTACCTACTTAACTAAACCATAGTACTTAAATACTGGCGTTTTACCAGCGAACGATAAGATGAATGTGTAATGGTTGATCGTCGTTATCAAAGATGCTAGTTTCAAAAAATTACCTACCTACCTAGGTATTGTAACTACCAAAATGAGAAAACCGTTTTATTTACCTTTCAATATCGTTTGAAAATTTGAAGAAAGTGTAGGCACAGTTTTTTGTTGTACTTAAACAATAATAGTACATTACTTAACCAGGGCGGTAAAACAAAGAATGTCCCAGATCGCAGGTATTTGACGCCCGAGCCGAAGGCAAGGGCGATAAATATGCGATCTGAGGCTTTCTTTATTACCGCCCGTGTTAAGTACAAAATTTTAAGTCACCCCCTGGCCAGGAAGTGGGTTTTTTCGCGCGCGGAGCGTGCGATAATGGACGCTTTATGGCCAGGTGTGACATAAAATACATTCCAACTGTAATAATATCGGTTATTCATTATGACGTACGTGACACAAAGTACCTACCTACGTAGCGGCGGGGACGTCAAGTGATCAACGCGCGCACAACTAGCACTCGCGACGCGACAGTGACAGTCGCGACTAAGCTCGTCCGAAATCAACCGAGAATGCCTGTAAATGTTACGTCTGTGTGCGTGCGGCGAAAATGGCACTTTGTACTGAGCGGACTCTCTGCTCCGGCGCGCGCCGCCGCTATTTACTTTGTGCTTATAATCTATTTAATTGGTAGTATGATAGGGGTCCTAGCGTAGAGGTACGGTTGAGGGATCTAGGAGGGCTTAGATATCTGGAAGGAAATACGCAATCCACATACAAATTATAATGTATTCATACTATATCCGAATACATTCACATTCAATTGTAATCTAATTAAAATAACACATCAGTGTGACTCCGAGCGAGTCCCAGGCTAGAGTCCCTGGAAAACCATATGATGTATATGATTCTAGACCAAACATGGCCAGCCTCATACAGTAACAACCTCTACAGTACCTAAATACTTGATTGACTGCGTGATACAAAAGGTTAATTTGATTGGGCGATTGGGCCGAAGAGTCTTATTGATACCAAGTGAAGTCTGAAAGTAGTTGAACCACGTAGATTTTCATTTAGACAGAGTTTATTTAGTATATAATGTTACCTTGCAGTGACATTGTAATTGCAACTTTATTTTCTTGATGTTAACTTGCAACTTTATTTTTCCAGGTATAAAGTTCCCTGACAAACCCCCTGTTCTCACACTCAGATCAGTGTATCACAGCATTAAAGGTAAACCCAAACATAAAGTGCTCTCCGCCTGCCCGTATAATAATTTTGAAGGCTACATTGAACAGCAAGTTGAAATTTTCAAGAATGAGTGCAAAGGATTATGTTCTCAAATTGTTAATGTGGATAATTAAAATGCAGTTTAAATTTAAATAAAATATTTTTTCATTTCCTGTTCTACACACCAAGAAAGCAGAAGAAACCATAATAAATATGCATATAGTGCTTTGTTTCTAAGCTAAGTGAGCTAAATTATCTTGCCCTTTATATATAGGTTAGGTATAGTTCGTACAAAACTAAGGCCAAATTCTGTCAAACGAACGCAAGCAAAACTCGACTTAGAGCTCCGACTGTTAGGTAGGTTTTTGCTTGCGTTAATTTGACAGCACTTGGCCTTACATACAGTTGTGTACGAACTATACCAGTTTTTATACTCTAGTGCCCTTACCATGAGTTTACAATGTTTGCATGACCGTGGTCGCTAGCGAGTGCGTAATCGATTTAGTATGGACAAAAGTACAGCGCCTCTGGCGGTTACGCAATAGAACTAAGAATCGGCATACTAAATCATTTACGCAGTAGCTAGCGAGTACGGTCATGCAAACATTGCAAACTCATGGTAAGGGCACTGTATTTTAGAATGGAGAAAAATACAAACGTCTGATGTGCTTTCAAGATTTTAATTGAAATCTTGTACAGTTGGATTTTAATATTCTATTTGTAGTTTTATAATTTATAAGTACAGAAAATCACTAATAAATAAATAACTGCTACTGCTATCAGCTAAAGCAGCTTGTAACCTTAAGATTTCTACATTGATTTGAAATTTATACGATTAGTGTGTACTGCAATGTGCTGGTGGGATCATTAATTGCTAAAAGTCATCATTTATATCTGGGAAATGGTACATATATCATCAACATCTGCTATGTACTAGCCCAGCTGGATAAAATCAGTCAGAAAAAAAGGTTTGTTTTAACGGGTCTAACGCGATATTTATGTATTTACCTTTCTTACCTTAACCTTTTAAGTATGTTTACAAAGCGCGAGAGTTTAAAGTGTTATAACACTTATTACCCTGTAGTAGGTCTTCGAATAGTTTTAGGATTCAAAATGTACAATAGTACTGGTGAACAGATCAAAAACAATAAATAATGAAAATAATGAATCACAAAGAGCTTTAGCAGTGACATCAACTGTCGACAGAAAGACTCCACAACTTTAATCAACTCTATTTTGAATCTAATTATTTTATGCAATCATTGCTATAAAATTTTGGCATACTATTAATTTTGGTAACAATGATACAAAGACAACATTATTGAAATGATGGCCAAGCATCAAAATATCACTATATTATTCATGACCATATTTTTCTTTATAGCATTTTTCACCAATTTCTATACAGTGCATAAACCATGAGTAATCAACAAACTTTATACCATCATCCTAATTTAATTTAGTTGATCAAAATGAAGAACCTTATCCTAAATCATGTAATCTGTAATACTCTTAAATGATCTGCTATCAATTAGTTAATTTTGTCGAGGATTCTTTGTCACCAAGCAGTTCGTAGCGATATCTCATGTACATGACTTTCATTCTATCCCAAGCATTCTCGAATGAGTCTAGAGCTGGTCTGACGTCAAGGAGGGCGAATTCGTATTTGCTGTCGAGTTCTCCACCGTCGTAATAGTCGATAATGTAGCGGACGTCCTTGCCGCAGCGGTCTACTATCCAGTCGTGGCGGTCAAATGGCAGCTCATACCTGGAAATTGAGAAATGGTTGATTAAAGAATATTGTTTTTGTGATAGTCAATCAATTCTGTATACAGTATAGCACTTCAGAATGCGGCTGTTTATAGTGTTACGTCGTAATCAGAAGTTTGTAGACGTAGACTATTACAGTCAAGGGCACCAATATGTCATACATTTTTTCATCTTATTCCATTGAAATAAGGTCCAAAAATGTATACATATTTATGCCCTTGACTGTACAATAGTACACTACATAGAGCTATTGATAATGCACAGGATATGTATAAAGATAGCAGGAACTTTGACCGCATTTTTTTTTTTTTTTTTTTTTTTGTTGATGGCTTTCACTCCTTGCTTGGTTTGGCAAGGTGTATTTCGCCAATGTCGCCGTATACAGACATATCACACGAGAAGAGAATGATCGTTATAAATTTTGATTTTTGTGGAAGGAAATGTCTGGGAACCTAAAACAAATAACACATATTAAGGACGGCACAGACAATACAGGACGATTGTACAGTTAGAAAGAGAGCGGGAAGTGGATGACAGAACGTTAAGCATGCCAACATAGATAGAGGAAAAATGGAGAGTGAAAAATATAATGAGATAGAAAAAATAGAGATTAATCGGTTACAATTTAATATTGTGGTCCTGGATATATTTAATAAGGAGAGCAATGAGGGGAGAGTCCATGGAAATAAGAAGTGATTGGAAATTAGCCGGCCGCGGAATATTTCCAGGAAGAACATCGTATAGAGAATAGCCAAATCTAGTGCAGCTAAAAAAAATGTGATCCAGGGTGCCGTCGTCTAGCCCGCACTCGCACAGTGAATTATCCCGCACCCGAATCTTCGACAAGAACACCGGAGTACAGACGTGACCCAACCGAAGACGACAAATTGTGGAGGTGACCCGTTTGCTTGCTGACCTAAAGCGAAAGAACCATGGCTTACAGGGGATGGTGGGTTGAATACATCCATAGTGTCGCCCTTTCTGGATCCTGGAGGAATCCCATAACCTCTGCCAACTGTTGTTTAGGTAGGTCTTGGCAAAGACCATTAGGTCGGATGCTTGGATAGAGTTCAAGGAAAGAGAGCCAAACTCAATTGAGTCCTTAGCCCACCTGTCTGCCTGTTCATTACCGCATTTAAGCCAATTGATTTGATAGATTATGAAATCGCCCACAATCTCTCTGCTTTGCCCTAAGGTTGACTGGTAGAGAATGCTTATGGCATTAAGTCCGCCTTTTGTACCATAAGTTTTACTTTTGTGCAATAAAGATTAAATAAATAAATAAAATAAGGGCATAAGATTATATTGGTGATCATTACTTATCAGAATTTAGAATATATTTTATGTCACACCTGGCCATAAAGCGGCAATTACCGCACGCTCCGCGCGCGGGAAATCCCACTTCCTGACAGTGGGTGACATAAAATTTTGTACTTAACACGGGCGGTAATAAAGAAAGCCTCAGATAGCATATTTATCATATTTAGTCAAATACCTGCAATCTGAGACATTCTTTGTTTTACCGCCCTTGTTAAGTAATGTACTAATATTTCGAATTTTGCAACCCTTAATGCTATAACAGTGAAGCTTTTAGTTTTGTAACCACACAATGGTTTGATCTTTTCACACATTTTTTTTTATACTGGCCGACATTAGAATAATAGAAATATTTATTCCAAAAAATACAAGGTAAATACAAGTCATTCTGCAAAGTACTCATGCTTTGTCTCATTAATTACTCATGGGCATTGGGCAATAAAAGAAAGGGTTCACAAACCATATTTTATTATAATTTAAAAAAAAACAGTACTCACCCAAGCCAGGAGCGAATTTGAGCCCTAGGACTGTATTGTGTGGCCTTCCCTCCAAAACTCTTCAGACGTGGATGACCACACTCCTTAGCATGGAGCGCTTCCCATTTCAGCACTTCCAGCCAAGCCTGAAATATTTTTTGTTTTAATTTAATTTAAGCATTCAATCACAAAACCACAAATCACCATGAGACATGTATTGTATTATTAGGGTGGAAATAGCAAATGCAATAATGTCACAATTTTATTTTACACAACTACAATATTGCATTGCCAATGCTTTGCTTTTTTGGAAACAATAATTATTACATAATTGGGTCTCTTGAAAAAGTTTAATGTTAAAAAGTTGGAGATAACTGTAGAGTTAACCAGTATGAAATCAGGAAGTCAAAAAGTTACTTAATGATTATGATTATAAAAAAACTAACCTGTTCATTATTAGCATTATGAATTTTTATAATGTCTTCCATGTCTTTTGGCTTTATGTCCTCATCCTTCCATCGCCAGCCTTTGCGTAGCATAGCATTCCAGAACATCTGTTGGCTAGGATACACCCAGAACTCTGTGGAGCCATCAGGCATGGCGCGAGGGATGGATGACACTTGACGTTGGACGGGCAAAGGGAATGGCTGATCAGGAGCTGGCTGTTGATTTGCTGGAGGCATCTGAATTAAAAAGTTTTAACAAATTTAATTTTTTGTTTAAAAATGTGATTGCTCTTGACCAGCATCTAGCCAGTTCGAGAGATTTGATGAAGTGAATATATTTAAAATGCAAGTATTTTACCATGTTATACGGATTTATGTCGTTTGCTGCATTTCCATGTTGCACTGGGCACTCTGATACTTTAGCCTTGGGTGGGTTGTCTTCTTTTTTGTGCATGGGACATTCCGGTGGCGGATTCGTGTTACTACCAGGAGCTTTCACGTTCACACCGGCGTCGGCAGACACTTGGTTTCCCATTTTGTAGTTATTAAAACCAATCTTACGTAAGTTGACCTTAGGTTAGGCTTGAACGGAGTACATTATTTTCCTATAAATAGACACAAAGAGTTTCATAAGCACTATTATTAATTACTCGCATAATGTATTGTTGTTAACTGAAATAATTATAATATAAACCTTAATAAAATACAGGAACATGAAAATCGCTCTTTTTAATTTTGGGGTTTTGCGTTTTTGACATTTGATTGATGGACTAATGTGTGTTGCCAGATGCAAAACGTGTTACGGTATTATATTAAGCAGTCAATCAGACGTTTCTGCAGTTGGCAGTCCGTGAATCCGATACGATGTGGATACGATATCTTACTTTCAATAATTTTATTGTGCGGTCACCATCCGTATGTGACTAGTCAATAGCAGAGAAGCTGAAAACAAATAATATAAAGAACCAAAAAAAAAATCTCGCATTATTATATTTTCTTCTTATCGGATATTGTGAAAATCGGTGTCGGATCCTACACTGATATCGTATCGGGTGATGTGAACACGCCCTTATCAATGTGACAATCACGTGACATCAATCTGTCAGTTTCAGTCAAACTTCTTCAAAACTCCAACGGACTTTCTGAACCGAGTGATCGAGTCCGATTATTGTTATTTTGTTTTTCTTTATTCTATTTTATTATAATTTATATAATCCATAACTAAAATGTCACAACAGCAGACGAAGAACAGCATAACCCTTAGGGGTTCTGCTCAAATTATCTGCGAGTATTTAAGTAAGTAATAGAACTAATTATTGTTACGCTGTCATATACAAACAAAACAATAAAGTATTATTTACCGCCTTATCATCACCATTCTCACTTCGCCTATAATAATGGGCGACGGTGATCGCTTACCATCAGGTGATCCGTTTGCTCGATTGCCCCCTATAACATAAAAAAAAATAATCAAAACTAATGATTACATCCTTTCAGAATATGCCATCAACTCGGTTTTATTTCAAAGAGGTCTGTATCCACCGGAGACCTTTAAAGCCGAACAGCAGTATGGAATAACTCTGCTCATGTCAGAGGACGCACAGATTAAGAGTTTCCTTACCAATCTACTTACACAGAGTGAAGGTAATTGTGTTTTATTAAAATAATGTTAACTAAATTTCTTTGTGAGTGGCACTGTACAGTTGCCGGCAAACAACCCAACCCATCCTAACCTTACCTGCGCAGTAGTGTGATTTGTACGTAAATCGGCTCCTGTGCACTCAAGGTTGGGTTCAAGATGTTTGCCGGTAACTATATTTTGTAAGGTAGCCTTTTTAGGGTTCCGTACCCAAAGGGTCAAAATGGAACCTTATTGGTGTGCCCAGGCGTCCGTCTGTTGTCTGTCACAAAATTTGTTCCAAAGAATTGACCTATGAACTTGAAAT
The DNA here is from genome assembly GCA_951800055.1 of Cenopis cana. Classification (NCBI taxonomy): domain Eukaryota; kingdom Metazoa; phylum Arthropoda; class Insecta; order Lepidoptera; family Tortricidae; genus Cenopis; species Cenopis cana. Next base: position 13,769,469 of record OX637479.1, on the reverse strand, counting down.
TTGGTGACAATGCTCATTATTACGTATATTTTAACAACAAATACTAATATATCATATGTTTGAGGTTGGTTTGGAACCCTAAATGTGCGAAGTCCGACTTGTAGTCTTCATAGCTGCTGCCCACAAAAAAGTGTTTTGAAATTAAATAATGTCATTAATATTTTTCATCTACAATTTTCCAGAGTGGATAGTCAAGAAGAAAGTCAGCAAACTCTCACTAGTAATTCTGAATGTAGCGAATAAAGAGGTCCTCGAATGCTGGGACTTCAATGTCCAGTATGAAGACGGTGATGCAGCATTATCAAAAGAAAAGAATGAACCCGTAAGCAGCAAAGAGTTAAAAAAGATTCAGCAAGAAATTAGAGATGTAATGTTGCAAGTAGCAGCTACTATTTCGTATTTACCATTCTTAGACTGTAGATGTTCATTTGATGTATTAGTGCATGCTAAAACAGACTGTGATGTACCGGAGAAATGGGCGGAAGCGGAGCCAGTGGCTATACAAAATGCCCAGAATGTCCAGTTCAAAGCATTCTCCACCGGTCTTAACAAAGTAGAAACTGTAGTTAGTTATAAGTTAGTTGATTAGTTTAGTTTAGTTGGCAGCTGCATCATTGTGTAGTTGTTTAAAATTGTGTGAATGCAATCTTACATTAATTACTACCTATCGAGAAAAGGTAGGTAGTGCTCTTGTGCTGTGCTTGGCTTGTCTTGGCGGTGGCATTGCTGTGCCCCCAGATAAAAACGCAGTGAGTGGATTTACTAAAACCTATATATGTATTGTGTATATGTGTTGTAAGCACTTTATTGTACACAAAAACGGGTTCAAAGATTAGATTAGATTAGATGAGTCACCGAGTGTCGGTGACCTTGGAACGCTACGATTCTATACTTTGCCCGTCCGAGGAGTGATTTCCACACACCGCGCCACCCTCGCGCGCCCCCGCTCGCGTCCGGACACGCACACAGCCGCGAGACGGGTTTACAGCACACATGCTTCGGTGTCGCTTCTTGTTACGTTAGTATATATCTTCTTTGGTTACACAGAGATTTGTTTGCATCTTTTCTGTAGCCAATATCGAAAGTCAAGAGCTAGAAAGCCAAATTTTTTGGTAGGACTTGTAATCCATATATACAAGTGTCACGAATTCTATAGTCATATACAGTCAAGCCCCATATGTATACATTTTTTCCATCTCATTCCATTGTAATAGTTGGTAATAGGGTTCAAAAATGTATACATACCTATTAGGGTGTCCCTTATTTTACGATTTTCAGAAATTAATATTGCATACCCCTTAAATCGGTTTCTTTTATCCCAAAATAAGCTGAAAATAAATATCAGGTCATTCCTGTAACTGTAACCCGTGCCGACACTCATGCGATTCCCCCATACAATGTATGAAAATGACCAAATTTTTTTTCCTTCTTTTTGTTTTTTTATATCAACTTTGTATAACACTGCCATATATAAACATTATTTAACAAAAAAATCTCGATGCATACAGAAAACCACTGAAAAATTATCAAATTACTGTCTGACCAAATTTCTCCATAGTAATTTGTATGGGAATTTCAGTTGCAAGTCGGCACGGGTTCCCATTACAGGAATGTCCTAAAAATTTTTTTTGGATTGTTTTGGGGTAGTATCATTATTTTTAGGGGGTATGCGATATGAATTTCTGAAAATCGTAAAATAAGGGACACCCTAATGCCTATGACCATGACTGTAATAGAAACTTAAATGCCCACAAGCCATTAACTATTAACCACAGGAGAAACTACTTTTGTTTCTTCAACCCAGTATCAGATATAACCGACATTCTGTGATATAATGAGTACAGCTGCCATTGTAAGTCCAAGTGGTTTGGTGCATGACAGCATTTTATTTATTTTTATCTATCCTTACCTTATCAAGGCACAAACATTGTTTTAACTGCTACCTACGTTGTAGTGTGTAGTGTAGCACACAAATTTTACCAAAATTATGTAAAGGATTGATTAAATGAGAAAAGTAAATCTAGTTTTGTATGATGGTATTTTTTTCTTTTGAAACTACAATGAATAGTAGTAAAGTTAAGATTCGTAAGTTAAAGTGAGAAAAGATAATAGTAAGTAGTTCATTCACTTTACCTTTGTAAATATCGCAGCAATCATATAATTGTAAGATTAATTTTTTAGCATGTATTATTTTTGATGGAAAAATGTACAATCTTAAAATAAAAAGTAGTTTCTAACTATATGTTCCTTCTTTTATTTATGAATATTAACAAAAAATGAAATACCTGAAAAGACAAACTTAAGTCATAGATTCCGAATTTCCGAATCATCAAACATCACCCGGGTGTCAAAGTTTTAGTAATCGTACTTTGCCTACTCGGTATGGCTAGCACATGATGGCAACGTCAGTTTGTCGGCCTATCTCGAGCTATCTGTCTTTTTTTTGATAAGTGCTGTTAGAAAGTGACGAATAGCTCAAGATAAGCCGACAAACTGACGTTGCCATCATGTGCTAGCCATACTGGTGACTCGTTTTGCATCTTTGAACATAGGTACGCATTAGTCTCTACAATTGCCCCAAAGTATGATCCCGTATGAAAGTTGAGAGTGTACATACGCGTAGTACATAATTTTTTGATCCAATAATATTAGGGGTTAAACTTCGGAGAATTGGAGATAATAAACTGGAAACTTGTATACACCTTCACTTTGGCGTAAGTATTATAAAGTGTCTCAAAAGTCACATAAAATATCTGGATTATTTAGCAACTTTCTGGCCCTAGGGGTCTTAATTGTCGTAGAGCATAGGAGTCTTTTGATAATGATAATTGATAACTTACTACATAGTGAGCTTATATTTATGGTCTTTTCATGACATTATTGTATCAATCTGAAAGGGGTTATGATACTCGTATGGTCACAATAGATATTATATTCAAAGGAACAAATAAATCGCCTCCAGACTTTAATAATTCATTTATTATGTAACAAACTAAGCTCTTACAAAATAGCAATTAAAAGTTACAATAAATAACATCTATTCAGCAAATAATACTGTACAAAATTGTTAATACAACTTAACATTTTATCAGGCAGTATAGAGAAATACCAAAAGTTGGCGTCAAACAACGCAATTAATGGAATATTTAACAATATTGAATATCCAGATTCGATTCGATTGTTAAGTACATTGTTTTCTCGATTTAGCTAGGACATTATCGCTTCAAACAGACACAGTAATTTCTAAGAAATAGCATTCACCATTAGTCCATTAATTTATTAGGCGTTCGTAGGTAATTAAAACTTTTAAATATTTACTTTTTATAGTTATCGTGATTGTATTAAGTAGGCGGAATAAACTAAACAGATATTCAAAATATTACCTACTAATTTTCTTGTCATAAATCTGGTTTCGGATCTACTTGAGCATAAATATATTCGAGCATTCGTTATTAGGTATTCTCGTAAAATGAGATTCGTTAACTAGTCCGTAGTCGCATCAATGGCAATATCTGGCTAAGCAGGCATAAGTTGTACTAGAGCCACCCGTGGTAGGCCCTGGTTCCTGAACAGAGCCTACCACGACATAAGAGGATGGAGGAGGAGCCCTGGCTCTTTCTTTATATGTTGTCTATCCTCTGAAGGACCTTACATAATTACTTCAAAAGGTTATTTATCGAGTTTAAATCTACAGGGTTACCCTGTAAACTTGACTCGCTGTCAGGGTAGGTATGTAACATGTTTTACTATAAACTACTTTCAAGGTATTTTGGGTATTTTATTCAACACCAACCTGTTGTCCTAACTTTGCTTTTAAAACAAAATAGCTAAACCGCGGATACCTAAAACGGTTTCGAAACTTTTCTACTACCTAATATTCGCCATAAGTAGAAGGAATGCATTACAATCTTCTCAATTTATAATCGGTTTCGTAACATTTAGTTTTACTGATGCTATACTATGCTGGAAAACTTATTCTCCGTTTTTTTTTTAAATCGTAACAAAATGCGGAAATGGGGTTTACTTAAGTAGGAAAACAGCAGGGACGTAAGGAATCTTTCGTGGGAAGATGATGAGGGTGTAGTATGCTGTATGACCCAACATCTATCGTTTCCAGTATAGTATTAATCAGACGTAGTTTCAGTCGTTTCGTCGCGATTGCCGCTCACCTCCACACAGGCTCGTTCATATCTGTAAGGAAACTAAATTTTATTTTTCACGACTATGATCCCAGGACAATTAAGTAGCAATAAATGTATTGATTCTGTAGGAACGAATTGCCATAGATTGAACGCTTTTGCCCACTGTCTCGTGACGGACTGTTGTCTTAAGTCTAGAAATATGAGATTTTTAATTAACCATGGTCTGTATATTTTCGAGGCATTTATCGAGTTCGTTCATCTTGGAGACAGTAATCCTTCTGTACTCTGGTACTACAGGTATTCTCCGGTATCTAGTAATTTGGTCTTAAAAAGACTTGTCCATTACGGTAATTAATGACGTAAATATCACGACATGTAATGACATAAATGGGCATTTTCATTTTCCGTGTACCCCCTACTTTTTCTCGGGTCTAGGTAATTTTGAGTTTTCTTACTCAGAATCAAGAGTATTATTCATTTCCCTAAAGAAAAAAAATCCCCCCAAAAAAGGCAGTTTTGTGACAAGGCAGTTTTGTGACGCTTTTTTCATACAGTCTATATGGCTCGTCACAAAACTGTCATAGAAAATGTTGAAGGAAAATCAAGATTTTTTTTCTTCATCAGAATCAAAAGTACCTAAGTACTCGTGATTTCGAAAAAAAAAGTTAAGGGTACACAGGAAAGTGAAAATTCCCAAATATCTTGCATGATATTCTTGACAAGCTGTGCCTGTTGAGTGTGTATAGATACACATAGGTCACGAGAGCATGAGCAAGAGCCTTAACAGTTTGTACCTCCATGTTATCTCACAACAAATATAAAAGATCGTTACTGAGAAGAGTTTGAGATGCAGCCCCTATAATGCATGCTTTATTAGTACTACATAAAGCATTTGATTAGTAATCATACTTACCTACTACGCCTAATACTAGGTTGATTAATCTCGTTGCAATTCGATATAAAATGTAACTTGATCTTTATTGTTTTTTTACTCAGCGTTTTTATTGTATTAATTAAGTAACTTAACTATGGATGCCTCTTCGTCTTCTTCTTTTTGATAGATTTCAAATGGACTGGATAGTTCGGCGCAGTTCTAATTTGTATTAGGTACGTCATAAGTATACAATTCAATAAAGATATCAAGTTACATTTCCGTACCTTTACAAAAATGAGTGCGGAGTGTTATAATTAGTGCAAAATAAAATAAAACTTAATTTAGAATACATACCGTTTATTTTCGAATTGTGTTCTCAATCTATCCACGGAAATAAAGTAATAATATATTTATCGTCTGAGCATTTGCATGGTACAATGGAAAACGACTTCAGTACTCATACTCACAGATGAAAAATATGCAGGTAAAGGAAAACTAAAAAGAAAAACAAAATGTCGCTTCTCTGTTAATTCCAACACTCATTCTTTTATTGTGATTTTGGTTTGCCCATTACATAGACTTAACGGTATAATAACGCGTCTTAATATTTGTTGTGAGACAATACTTGGGTTAAAGGTGATGTGAAGTCACACTTACATAAGAATGTCTAAGTATAAGATATGTTGGGATAAGACCGGATCGGGTCAAGATCGGATAATTCAATTTTCTACTAAACTAGAAGAGATTTTCGATTTGACAACACACCCGCCTACGCCATTTTTGTTACGCCCCACACCTGAGTCAGCCGCGTTGATTTAAAGCGACAGGTTGTCTGTGACAGCGTGAAATATAAAATTAGTGTTTTTTTTGTAGTTTTGATAGGAAAATACCGGATTATTTTTAAAACGAACCATACGCGTAACTGCACAGAGTTCATTTTTCAACATAGTCCGATGTTAACCGTTTACGTCCGATGTTTCCCGATGAAAAAAAATTCAAATACTATCTTTAAACGTATGTTAAATAAAAACGGTTGCATATATGAGGAAATGAAAAATATGGGTTGAAAATATATTTCATACTTATTTATAACGAACGATAACAATTCGAGGAATCGATAGATAAGTTAGACAAAAAAAAAATTCTGAGTGCTTACCAATGTATCGAAAATTTGTCCGATCTTATCCCAACATACCTTAGTTCGAAAGACTTCCAAATACTACGCAATTAGTTTTTGATGTGACCTCACTTTAACTTCGGCCTAATGCCCAAAAATCCTCAATCGCATAAAAATAAATATTCCCTTTTTTTTACTTTAATTACACATAAATAATAAACTTAAAAATTAATAGAAGTACTTTATACAAAATGAAATATCAAACAATAACAAAACTATGTAAGTTCGGTCCCATATATAACCTCAACCATTCGTCATATTATTAGCCACACTCATAAAATCATACATAATAATAAAATTAAGTTATATCTACCTAGCTAGTATTAAAACTGCGCTTTGACTAGGTGGATTATATAGGACCAATAAAATGTTACAGGAATACTTTCAGACCTTATTATTTTTAGCATTTGTTGTCTTATTTGCGATGCGACTTATAACAGAATGCACAGCGTCTGAACTTAAAATAGTTTAAGCTAATCATTAATTATGATAGCTAATTAATTAAGCTAATCATTATTCAAAACAGCTTAAGATAGTTTAGATTAATATGAAACCTCTCTTCATGTCGTATACTGTTTTTTTAATGATAAATAAAAACATTTTAAGATTAATGAGAGATGAAAATTCAATTGAAAAGGTTATAATAATCGCATAGCAAATAAGTATTATTACCTGTTTATGAGTTTTATTTATTAAGTAAAAATCCTTAACCTAATAGATATGTATTTACACATTTTGAAAGTTACGGACTATCAAACCTTAATCTTAATTAATAAATTGCAAAAAATACAAATAGGAATATTAATGTAACCTACATAATACATTTAAAATATTTACAACTCCTAAGATACATTTTTAAGAAGATCCTAGGATAAAGGACGATTAAAACCGAATATCAATAGGTAAGTATAATAAATTCATTTAGGTTTGGGAAACCTCAATTTTTTTATATCTCAGAGTTTTTTGTAGGTAATGTAAAACTTAAATTAACAATCTCACTGGGCCAGCCATGTACATTATTTAAAATTATTTATAGCGAACCAAGAAAAATAGCTAAATGCGAATAATGGGAAAAAATCTTCCTATTTCGGGAACATCATGTTTTCTCCTCAATAATGTGAGATACAAGAGTTTCCCGACTAATTTCAGCAGCTAGAGGCTAAAAATAGATGTTTAGGTACGATTAAAATAGCCATGCAAACAGCTGGCCCCTTATACTTACAACATTAAAAATGTACCTACGTATTATTTCATATTGTAGCTATTCATTTTGTATTCAGCTACTTTCAAATTCACATACAATCACTCAATCATAATAATTTGTTCTCAAACTGTTTGTTTTTTTAAATTAGATGTATCTCTCACTCTCGCAATAATTGTATCTCCAAACTCACAAAATAACTGCGCCTAAAGCTATAAAAACTAACTAGACAAGACTGTCAAAAAAACTAATTTAAAGTCCAACATTCGATTGCGTCGAACGAAACTTCGCGAGCAAATATATTTATAATTGGAACGAGGTGGGTTATGCCACAAAATCGATAAATACAAAAGGTCCGCTCATGCCATTAGACTAGTAAAACCAATATTAAATTAATTAAAATGTTTATCTACAAGTCCTTCACTGTTTCTCTCTGTAGCAAATTTCTTGGTGGATAATCTTTTTTTTTTATCTATTATCGTGTCTAAACATCTGTAGCTTTTTGAGCCATACTCTATAATTATTGTCCAGAATATGTTACGTGGTTGATGTACGTTCTAAGTTAATCATGATATCCAAAACAATCTCGCGTAAGAGCATGAACTGAACTTTTGGCACTAATGGATTCCTAGCTAAATCGTCCGCACGTTCAATTCATTGTAGAGACGCGATCCCCAGCTAACAGTAGTAGGACGTGGAGAGACCCAGTTTGCACGTATAGGAATGATACATACTACTGCTATTCGTTATATCCTTGTTTTCGCAGCGCTGGCCATTGAAACCTTCTGGACATCTGAAATGAGAATATTGGACATTACATTTTGGAAGCAAAAGGTAAGAAGAATTATCATAGACTTAAATATTATTGGTCCAATTTATTCCACTTACGTCGGCGTCCAGTTATTTAGCAAAAATGTATTACCAGAAAATAAACATGCGCCCCGCCTAGCAGGGCTTGAAATTGAGAAAGTTAGGTTAATAATTATTTTGTCCTCAGTGGAGTCCAGATATGTTAGTGCTGACCTAAATTACAGAATAATAAATAGTAGAGTTGATATATTCTCCTAAAGTGTCATCGAAACCAAAATATTAACATATTGAGGGCTGTCTAGTTGACACGCTTGGCCTTTAATTAAAGAAGAAAATAAAAGAAGATTGAGGACTTTATTCATCAGGAGGATATTAATCATACAGTGTTATTAGGACCTGCCAGTAACATCAACTGAAATAAAGACTGACTCCCTCGCGGGGGCCACTCTTATTCGCTTAGCTTGCTAGACCCTTTTAAATGGGTCACGTAGCATCTTCCTCTTTGTTGAAAAAATTTGCTGGATGTAGGGTAATTGGGGCTCATACAAGCTGTCAACAAAGAAGAATCCACTTAAAAAAACAACAATCTTCTGACGTAAGTGGAATAATTCGCTTAAAAATGAAAGTTGTGCACTCACTTGCAAGCTTGTTCTCGTACAAGCTGGAAGTATAGGCAAGTGCCTCCATTGAGGCAGTACGAAGACGGGTCGGGCATTGGGCATGGTTCTCCCAATGTCGCTGTTGACAAACATGAATATTAAATGTAATTTGTAATACTGCCACGTTTAAAAATATTAGAAGGCTCACGTCAAATTAAAAACCCGAGTACCTAGGTATCACAGCGTGCACTATTTTAGGTCTGTGAGTCTGTGTTTTATGGCCTTACAAGTTTTAAAATATTTTGATTTAAAATTTCAACAAAAGTATTAATATTACCAATTATTAAAGGATACGATGATTTTATTGAAGTTTTAGCTAGTAAATGTAGCCCTTTTTATAGTAGAATTTGAGCTGAAAAAAGCAGTCTTCAGCTCGGAATTCGGAAAGTGATGTTTGAAACAATATTTCTAATGAAAAATCCAAAAAAATACATTCAATAATCATAATAATTTATTTGCATTATCAGATACATAACATTACACGGATGTTGTTAGCAAAGTAAGAGGTACTTCAGGTTGTACTGATACCCTGGTAGGGTATTGCAAAATATCTATATTATGTATGTCATTCATTTCATTAGGTTGCAATTCTAGATATCTAGTAATTTTGAGAAAATGTCAAGATACGTGTAAATTAAACAGAAAATGGCCTAGATGAGCGTTTTTTGACTGATAAACACTGTCGCGCCGAAGTTGCATTATATTGATATACCTAGTCTGTTCTAACAAAAGTGGTTTAATATCGCACAAATTTTCCATGTCATAAAACTCATAAAAAACCTATCCCCGTAATACCTATATACGTTTTCAAGATTTAAAATGCAAAACTTCCGAAAGTAGTACAAATTTGTTTCAAACATGTTGTAAATGTGGACAATTTCTATAGCGCCCCGATTGCTCGCCCTAAAAACCCGTATAGTACGTATTTGGCGCAAGGATTATGGAAACTAGGTGAATCTCCACCATCTGTTTGATGAAAAATGATGAGTAATTTAAAATTATATGTGGTCACTTTGATTGAATCGGAACGGAACTTTCAGAGCACCGGTGTTGTAAGTAATCATGTCATATCGTACGTGATATCCATGTGATAGCGTATTGTTCGACCCAAAGCAATTATTAATGCTAAAGAATTTTACCATATTCCCATTTCTATCTAACCTCATTCATTATTCAATAACTGATCATTTCATTGGCCTTCATAGTAGCATTACATTGTATGCATGTTGAGATTCGCGGAACTACAAGCTTCGCGGTAGCGCGGGGTAAACAATAACAATGTGGGGACCTAGATAGCTTCTCTTTAAAAGGCATAAACGGTATAATGAAGCTTCCTTAAGTGAACACTAGGCCACCATCATTAAATACTACATGTAATCGATAAGCGGTAATCTGCCAAAGGGCTTAATGCTCGTTCGTGGGTACGAAACGAACGCCCTCATGCCTTATTGGTTTAGCAGTAAGTAGGCAATTCTAATTCTTTGTTAGTTATTTGCAATTATAAGATAACTGAGGTTGAAATGCGCTGCGGCACAAGAATTATACGTGATGAGTTTTAGGGCATTCAAATAATAATTATATGCCTGCGATAGAAAACAAACCTGAGCGTTTTTTTTAAAGCATTATACTTTTTTTATTTTATCAGTAAGTATTCAAATGTATTCGATTCTTGATATACTCAAAATCGTTAATACTAACGGCCCCCATACAAAAAAGTGTCCCTAATATTCCATTCCCAATCGTCACACTTTTGTATGACATTATTGGAAGTCTCTAATTATAGCTTGTCGAAGTTTCCTTTTATTTCACTTAAAGTTATAACATGGCTATTTATATTCTGGTTATACACTCACACGAGCAAAAATAATGCATACACTTTGTATTGAACGTCCATAGAAAGTGTAGGTACCCGTTATTTTTGCTATTGAGTGTATTTCTGAGCCGTCAGTTACCATAATCACTCTTATTTTTTTTTGTAATTAGCTTACTGGAATGAAACTTCTGAATGAACATCTTATTAAGTATTTGTTATTTTACCAGTAAAATTATGTATATGCCGGAAACATTTCAGAAACTTAAGTGAAATTTAACACGTTTCTTTCAGCATAATATAAATGTTTCTGCTGCAGAAATGCTTCACAGTTTAGGAAAATTATGGAAAGTTTCAGGAATGAGGCATTAATATGTCTAATTGTACCTTAGCATAACTTTAGCTTAGCTTAGCTTAGTTTGTGAAATGATAATTGACTCTGTAATCTTACTAGTTGTGTGGGTAATTCTACAATCTACTAAAGCAAGTTGGCATGGAAGTTATCGTATATAACTAATTGAAGGATAGGGCACACCGCACAACATATCAGTTTGTCGTCACATGTAAAATGAATATGGTAGAATTTAGTAGGAAAGTCAGCTGCTTACTCGTGTCCAGCGTCGCCGTGACTGGCAGCATCACACTAACGTTGGCCGCGGCCACCGCCGGCGGCCCCACGGCACCCTGAGCCCTGCACTCGTATGTAGCCGTGTCCTCGCGCCGCGCATGCCTTATTACTAGCACTGAGCGCCTCCTGAAATATACAATGCAAGCTTTATGCGCGAGATCTACAAATTATACAGACGAAATGGGAAGTTTTTTGCATGTTGTTTACTTTTGAACTGCATTGTTAATTCGGAATAGTATATAAGTGGGAATGCGGGTGGATTTTGGAATTAAGATCTATCAATCCTTTTAGCAGGATTTGAACAGCAGCATTATCAGGACACTAGCAAGTAATCAGTTACAGATGACATAGATTCAGTGATGATGGGTAGATTGGGTAGCCTAAACGAACTGCGTAGGTTCGAACGTAAGCAAACACTCCGTGTTATTACTTCGAGTTCGTGCACCGAAACAGATTCATAGGCAGTAACATAGCACTGAACGTCGGACTAAACAGTGTTAACTGCAGCGAAACGGGTCAGGCACTAATTTCGTAAACTTTATGGCATGTACGTCTATGTACGTCTGATGAATTCAAAATTCAAGACGAGAGAGATTTAGTAATTTTCAAACATTACCCTTCTCGTCTATGATACTAATTATATTGCCTGGATGACTACGAATCTTCTCTTAAAATAACCGTTTTCAGAGGCGGATTCGTAATTTGGCTTTGGTCGGGGCTGACTTCGTTTTGGAGGTACTTGGAGCTGAGGATAGACATTTTAGTAGGAAGTCAGATGCTTTGTATGGGCCTTGAGCCCTTTAGACCCTCCCTCTCCCTGAATCCGCAAGTAATACGTAGTAGAGACATTTCAACATGTCTAGCAGCCCATACGAAACTACTAGTTATATGCAACGGAGTCAGATTTACAAAAGTAAACAGTCAGTACCTACCAACATTAACTTGATCAACTGCAAAAATACAAACGCTATTAAACGACTCGTGAAATGAGTTCTCGTGTCACTAATAATTGCTCGTTACAACCGTGTCTTACCAATTTAACGATTCACCTTTAATGATTCTAGATGTAGAATCATTAAGGCTCATTTTCGCGTAATTGTTCGATGGATGCACTTTAGGTCGGTCGTTGACAGCCTGCAGTTGTGATTAGCGAGATCTTTGCAGTCGCAATAAGCATGCCTGATGGGTGATCCATATGATTACAAGAGTCATTCGACATCAACGTGTCTTTGTTTGTGATTGTTCAGGCGTTGTCATAGATCAAGATCAACATTCTATTGAAGTTTCTAGAATCATTGTCTTTGACAAATCAGGATTAAAATTGTGTATAGCTTATAGCGCCTGCAATTACAGTACCTACTGTACCTAGGTAATTAAATTGATTGATTTAAGGCGATATATCGATTGAAAGATACTCCCTTATGTTTTTCGCTCACGACAAAACGGGATGCAACAATCTCCGAGAATGGCTTTTTTAGACAAATCTCGTTAAATATCTGACTGTGTGCAGGTTTATTAAATTTCCCCTTGACAGAGTTTAGATGAGGTAAAATGCCATCATACTAACTTAATCGTGTCTTTTAATAATGCGTTGTTTTAGTAAGCTGAATTAAAAAAGGAAAATATAGACTCAACTTTGGATTTTTTTCTACCAAGAAAATTTTAAGCAACGATGTTTCGGCTATTTTCAGTACCACAATCGTATAGTCAAGAATCATATATCTGAAATCAGCCCCTATTGTTTGCTAGTCTAGGCAGGACAGCGTTTCAAAGTTTCTAGTAGTAGCGCCTATTCTTACGTAAGTATTACGTATATTTTAAAGATTTAGAAGAAAATAATAACGCAATTTATAAGAAATATGAAAAACCTAATTGAATGGGAAGTGTCATTCCTCAGATTGAAATTAAATTCATTGATAAAATTGGCTCTACTATCATCCTTTGAACACTATATCAATAAAATGACCGGGATGGTAGGTTATATAATCCCAATGGAGGTAATTACGAAGGTCAGCACAATTGGCAACGGCCCTAATGAATCGGGTGAGTTGGTAATAGCTTACAATTAGTTTGTCGACGTACACCAGCACCAGACGTTTGCGGTCAATTGAGTGAAAACAATTTAATAGCGGGACTCGTCTGGCGCGAAAGATTATCACCAGACCAATTTGATTGACCCGACATTCACAATAATCTATACCAGAGGTTCCCAACCTTTTAACTGCGCCTCACCTAACGTCAAGCCAAAATTCGACGCCCCCCCTAGGTGCTGAAATTGAGAGTTTATATAAGAAAATAGAGATTTCTATTTTATTTTGAATAAGGGGAAATCTGGAGCCGCTCGCTGCGCCCCCCTTGGAATCGGTCCACGCTCCCCAAGGGGGGCGCGCCCCAGTGGTTGGGAAACCCTGATCTATACCTACTTAAATCTAACACATAACCTGTTGTCGCTGAAGAAAATGGTGCAACTGATAAAGAATTCACTAAGATATTTAAGTAATATCATGCTTACAGGAACCTTTAGATCATTATAGAAAAGGAAATTGAAAAATAGAGGCAAGAGAAGCATAAGAAAAATTAAAAGGAAGGTTGCGAACTACAGGAAATGGTAGAGTAGAACGATGACTCCGCTGACAAGTACCCGGATTACCGGATTTAAGTCTCTCAAGTGGAGGAAGAAGATAAGAAAGGGACTCTGCATTTACATGTTAGACCGGTAGACCGACAATCTTCTGTCCATAATTGAGATGTAAAAGACTTAACGGCAATGTTGAAGTCACCTTTTACGAAGTTTCTATGGCATAGTAGCAACTATGATATGCTACCTGAAGTTCTGCACCCGGAACCTCCTGAGCGCGATATCGGCGACGGGCCGCCCGTCCTTGTACCACGCGATTCGCGGCGGAGGGCGCGCGCTCGCTCTGCATTCGAGCCGTACTCGGGTCCCGCGAGTCGTACGCACCGACTGCATTGGTTCCACTCTCGCTGGACTACCTGCCGAAGAAAAATAAATTGAGATACCTATTGCTGGCTGAACTTATCAAATATCGCTCAGATTCATAGTGTCAGTAACTCTTAGTCGAACTGGGCTTGGTTGGTTTCGTTTTAGTTTACTTATGAGAAGCCTGTATTTGGTACGATACCAGTGTTATATGTGCAGTCAAAGCAAGCATTATAATTCTTCAGTCTTGGTTAGTAGAATCATCATTAACTATATTAAAAAAAAGTGTTAATTATTTCTAGTAGTATGTATGTATCGTATGACACTTTATTGCACATAAGAAAAACACTTACAAAAAACAAAATTATACAATAAAAGGTACAAAGGCGAACTTATGCCTCTAAGGGATCTCTTCCAGTAGTTAAGGGGTTAACGACTAATACTTATGCATTTATGATTCCTGACCTTCCAGTGTTATGTAAAATTGTGTACGCATTCATTTTCATTCCCATTTTCCGCAATAGCATTTTCACCAGAATCGCGTGTTTCACCTCAAGCACTCAATTCTCTCAAAAACGCGTCGCCTCCAAAATGTCCGTCCTAAATATAGACCGCTGTCATTAGGCCGATGGCCTTATTATTTCGTCTGACGAGTTACATATGTAACATCGGAAATAACCTGTATTATCTAAGGGAGCCGTAGCATGATGTGTTGCTGCGGGTTTCAGAACATTTGTCCCTATCAGACAAAGTCAGAATGAAAGGGAAGGATGGCTTTAGTGGTAAAATAACAGCATACTACGACACCGAATGTCGCTTAGACAAAAAATTGGCTTGCTTTCAGGAAAAGTGAATGTAGATAATTTACATCTCTTTAGGATATGTCATGCTAATGTCTGGGAAATGGATTGGGTGTGCCTTCTCTTGAAATATATTTGAGATTGTAGCCAAGTTTAATAACGTGTTTAGTAGGAATATTGGCGTTAAGCATACAAATTGACAGTTACTAGTGTAGTAGGTGATAATGATAATGATGAAGTATAAAGAAAAAAAATGGTTCTATCTTTAGAATTTATCAAGTACAAGATTCTGAACTAAATATTCCTTATTAGGTTTTCGGCTAGGTGAAGTTTAATTACTACATATCCAATCACTGTTACACAAACGTTTAGTGAACCATGGAACAATATTACAAAAAAATGCCCAAGGAACATCTTATTACATGGAAAAACCAAGTACGTAAGTACTTAAATAGTTTACGTATATCAAAATTCATATAAACTAAGCTAAATAATACAAATTGGAAATTATAAAATATACCTACTAAAACTGTTTGATATAGGTAATATTAGTACCTACTCTGATGATGATTTTGAGTAGATACTCATCTACTCAAATTTTCTCGAAGTTGTGTTGTGGCTAAGTGACTGGGAAGTTGAGATTATGAATTGACGATCTCGTAATTGTAATTATACGTAGATTAGGCTAAACTACGAACATACATATTTCATTTAGGCTCTGGAAGAAAATCTTAGGAAAATCCAATGAATGCCAAGACATTTTTTGTTACAATCGAGGTTTCTGAACGATTGTTTGTTTTTGACGTTTTGAAAAACCGGGGAATTTTACGCAGAACTATTATTAAGTCGGCCAAGGCAAATATTAAAAGATATTCTGAACAAGAGTGTGGTCACAACAACCAGTGTCATTATGATTTATTTGTTTTGGTTCATATTTCATCTATCTAGTTAGGTAATTCGAAAACCTTATAGTACCTTATGTTTGACAAAGGGAGAGTCAAGTCAGGACGTCCTCTTAATTAATAACACATCTTTTATAACGATTTTGTAAAGAAAGATGTTTTAAAATTTAAATTATTCAGAAACAAATCGTGATTTGCTCCTCTCAGTACCCAATTCGTTTGATCGGTTTTCTACAATATATTTTCGGTAATTAACACTCTTTTACCTGTTGTTTATTTTTATGTTGAGGGAAATTCATTAAGTAGCAAATATTTAGATATAAGCAGCTAATTTAAAAAAAAACTAGGTATTGTGGGAATCTTCAACAGCCGTCATAGTTGTAGTGTCTACGCCTACATCTATGAGGGTTGATTATCCTATTAGGTTGTTGACCCTGTGTGACTTGGCATTTAAGATCTTCCAAGCACCCATTTAAAGATTTTCCCCATTCATAACGCCCATTACTTATGAATGACGAACGAAATTCGTGACAAGCTTGCCCAGCAAGAATTCTGTGATGAAAATGTCACTCCCCGTGAACGACTTTCATCGTCAGTGTATTACGTATAGGTAGCTACTCGTAGGTATTATTTGCTAACGCTTCACGTCAACCAGTATTACGTTTATTCTGTCTAGACAGTAGTCAAGCACATGGACATAAAAAAATCCCCAATAAGGTCGTTATACTGTGACGTCCATGTGCGTGGGCCCAGGAATTGGCGAAAGCGTCTACTAGACGTTCATTCATGGATATGAACGGAGACTGTGACGCAAGGATATAGATTATAGTGGTTAAGAAAAACGCACAATGGTCTTCATTAAGAACATGATCTTGTAAAAAGTTCTATTTATTGTAGGCTGAGGATACAAAAGACAAGTATGATTTATTTAAATTGATTCTTCAATAATTTGGTTCTTGGAGCTTCTTGGAGCTTGGATTGGAATAGGTGCTATGTATCAAAATATGTATCTAGTTAATTTTTGAATGAACTATAAAAGTGCATAGTGCACAGAAATTACACACAAAGGGATAAACTATGCATATGTATAGATCGGAAATGCGCACGTGACACCCTGGAGCTGGAGTTGCTAGCGTCTATCAGGTACGGAACCTCATATATATGTGCATCGGCGGGGTAATCACGTAACTTTTCGAACGTATGGTAGGCACATTTTAATGTCATTTTTAGTTAGGGATTTGACATTTAGATCTACCTTACGAACGGTCGAAAACGTTCCGTAATCGCACCGTGGGTGAGCCGTTATGCTTATCTGCCTCTGACGTGGTAAAAATGTTTTCGTGTATTACATTTTTAAGGGGCGAAACCATGTTAACGTCATCCCACTTCTGATTTTTACTTGAAAATTACCTGTCTTCACCATACTTCGCCATGCTAATCAATGTATTCGTCAGGCTATTATAAATAGTCGTCAGGTCGCATCCTCGACGGAAGCCGAATGGGAGCACCGCAGGTGAACCGCTGGCGAAGCGCCAACTGACTCACAACGACGACACGGGAACGACACGATCGGTTGAACGACATAATGTTCGGTCATTTTATTTAATGATGCGTAACTAGGAGCTTTCTTAAAGGCTGGAGGGATTGTATTATAAACCTTTGGACCCATTACAATTAGGCTTTAGATTTGGCTAGTCGAGTACGGGGTATGCTCAGGTAGTACTGCCGCCTGGTGTTTAAGCCATGAACGTCAGCGTTAGTGTGAAAAAGGTGGATGTGACTTCTCACATACTTAGCTATCTCTAGGATATCTAAATATAAATGGATGATAGAAATGGAATATCTGAAGATGAAGCAGTCTAAAACAACGAAGTCCCCTTAAACATCCCCTTAAATCGTCCAGTGTAATGTTATTATATTTTAATTTGATCGTCCTCCCTCCTTTCTGAATATTTTTACATCCATTTTCCACTCCTTGATTATTCAGGAGTGAGTTACATCGCAGATTAAAATCCTAGGACTGTATGATACATGTTCTAAACGTGGCTTGCTTACATCTAAACTCTGGACAAATCAGTATTAAGTAATTAATTAAATTAATACCTACTACTAAAAATACTATTCATAGCGCACTAAACTCATCCCTGTCGTAACCTACTTACTACATTAAACATTTTCGGCTTAAAATTTAATAAATAAATATATAAGCATTAATAAAATGGACGCACACTGTAAAAAATCAGAAAAAACTTTCACGCTCAGTTCTGCTACTCGGTGAGAGAGGGCGCTAAGAGTCAATTTATTAAAGGTGAAGAAGGAGATTAACATAAAAAAAATATTATCCGTAAGATCCTCACATTAATGTGGACCAATATTAGTTTGTATTTTATGTTACAGTAAAATAAAATCACTAAAGTCTGTCTTAATGATATGAAATATTTTCTTTCACCAGTCAGATATTATGACCAATCCGAAATAGGTAGTATTTGCACGTATAAATAGGTATAGTACTTTTATTTAACGAGCACGGGTTGTGCATAGTTGTAGTGGTGACACATACGAACACTGGACAGCGTGAACTCATAGCTCCTACGCTGACGTACACATAGACACTATGCATGTACAGATCAACACACACTCGCGCACGTGAGATAAAAGTAATCTATTCATAATTATAAATGTGTAGTTAAATGATTTCATAAGCTTGCTTGCACAAGTAGCTCTGTAGGTGGTTCACAGTTTTCAGATTAAGGACTTACCTACATTTAATAATATACCTCTTAAGTAGGTTTCAACCGAACAGGTACAAGGACTACGGTTAAACGCCAAAATTCTGATTAGTCACATTTTTTTGCACGGATCATCTTATTTTTTGTTGATGCCATGTACCTCCGTTCTGAGGGGCTAAGATGATCGCTATGTCGGACATATACCTCTAGTAGCATCCGTCCCTTACTATCAAGTATGTAAGTGCGAGAGGGACCAATGCTATATATATATGTCCGGCATATAAGCGATCATCTTAGCCCCACAGTAGGCCTAGCACATGAATATGTCATTCTTGCGCGTATGATTTCATTGACCTTATTTATTACCAGATTCAAACTAACTTTTAAATTCGATGAGCAACGGGATAAAAAGTATTCAGGCAAAATGTTTAACATCATAAGTTTGCAGGTACCGTTTACATGTCCTAACAACTTGACAAGCATTCGCTGAACAATACACACTTTGAGAACAAACAACCCATCTTTCTCTCTCAAAACAACTGTGAGAACCATGTTTCAAATACTATTCCACCATACAGGAAAATAAAGTATACGTAAACAACCCTTACTATTATAATTAAAATGTTGTTATAACTATTGAAATGAGTACTGGCGGGTACTTAAATTTTTATGGCTTACCTGCATGCGACCACCAACGTTTTAAATGAAGACTTGAGTCAGGGTTACCACATATTACCTAGTATAGATGGAACACCATGACATGACTATGGACTGGTTGGTTAAGAACATTGTTTGTATTCACTTTATTTATTTTATATTCATTATTTAATTATTTTATCCTATCCTAAATCTATATTTCGCAAAGTATCATTACACTGCACATTTCTGCTATATTCTGCTTCTCTTAGGTTAATTAGCTATAAGTATATTATTTTGTAAATGGATCCACTGAAAATCAGCGTCGTGGCACCTCATGCTCCGACATAATGCTGAGTGGACTCCTTTTTGAGACCATCTTCAAATGTGTATTTCCTAGTTTTAAGTATTCTATGTTGTGGTTTCAAATAAATAAGTCATTCATTCATTCATTCAACATGGAGATATTGAAAGTGTCGTTTGTAGTACCATTTGTTTAGCATTTAGGAACATGACCAATTAATTCAGAGTCGTTACAGCGTCCTTGGCATAGAAACCAATGAGTAACTAGTTACAGAGCTTTTAGGGGAAATCCGTAATATATCGCGTGGCTACCAATAAAAAAGCTCCACATCGGCTATGTTATTCGGTCTAGGATCGAAATCACTAGAAATAATCTTACGTGTATATTACAAATAGGCTCTTTTTATAATTCTAGTCTGAAATTATAAAATCAACCATAAAGCGTCTACATTTTTAAAAAGCAGTTTTGCGAATCAATTAAATGTTATAAAATGAAAAGAATACATATAATTATATACTCGTACACCGTGTTCCCTGAGAATGGTAACCCTATTTTATCTGTTTTTACTATAAGCAACCACGGATCGATAAGTTTTATAGTTTATTAATGAAAGCATAGAGATTAATTATGACATAAACCATGGGTGGCAAAGCTTCCTGAATTAAATTTAGTTATAGGTTTGTAAATATTAGACGGTACACATCTTTAGTTTGAAATGAACAATTTTAGGTAGGTAAGCATCTAACAGAACATAATTACATATAAAATATTTTTTATGATCACAGGCATCTGAGCAGTAATTCAATGATGTAGAAATCACCTTGAATTAACTTAAACCTAATTGTCAATGCTTACATACTCACAAGTCAGTTGATCTTTATTATTTAATATTAATTTTCACCCTTATGTTTCTTTAAATCTAAAATATTTTGCTGGATTGGTTGTATTTTATTATGTTTCTTTCTTATTATTTTTATTTATTGATATATAGGTATATATATTTTTATTCGCACGTTAACAGTATCTTCTTTTTTCTTCTTTGAGACTAGCTGCCCTTTGCTCTTTTCCCTGTTTTGGTTGATTTAGATCTGGGATGAGAATTGTTGGATCAATTTGAAATCAGGCATCGAAGTCAAAACTTCTAGATTTTCTAAATGAAGTGTGAGATCGCTTGAAACTTTCATGTCATCAGGCTGATTCCTTAGATAATTCATGTGTGGTTGTGTGGATAAAACTATTCTGTCTGATCTGTGTCGTCACTTTCATAGACGTCGAGAGATTTATTTTATTGAAAGCTTTCATAGCATACACTGCCTTGTATTTAGTGGACTTTTAAAAATAAGTAACAAAAATCTATTAGACTTCAGATTACCAAAAAGGCTAATTAATGTGTCTGACCTTTTTAGTGCAGTGGAATATCTTTTTTCCACAACAACATCTTCAGCCCATGCAATTGCACCTGGCGATGGCGCAATAAACCGAAATAAACAGTGGATTTAAAAATACTTTATAAAACCCGAAATCCAATAACGAGTGTGATAAATAAGGCACTTCATCCGGGAAAATCGGAGGGTACTTGGCACCGGCCGCCTCGGGAAATTTATCACCTTCGGTGAGCTTCTTGGTATTGTGAGTCATACAAAACAGATCGTCAGTGTACGTTTACATTTGGTCTAGCAACCACAGAGCTGTTGTTCAGAATACAAACAGACAACTTGCAAGGCGTCGATTAGGAAATAAATAATTGTAAAAAAATATCTAAGTCAATTATACAGTCGTGAAGAAGTGTTAAAGAAGTTTTGGGGAGTTGCGTTTTGCAACTCCCCAAAATTTATTTACTTTTTACTCGCACTAGTAAAAAGAGGTTATGTATTATACCACTTGCTGGTAATGGGTCTTAACATGCTTGAAAAAATGTATGCTATAGGTAATCTAAATTAAAAGTTTGGTTTTTAAGCATGTTAGAGTTCTACCTACCTCACGCTGCTAAGACACTAGGTAGAATATTGAAATTGAAAGAACATATGGAGGTAATATTATGATTTTACCCTATAAATAATAACATTTGATATTGGACACAACTTGCGTTGCGCTTTTGTTAAGTACTCTGTCGCAATAAATAAAACGACAGACCAATCCATACACTATTTATAATTGCAGTAGACCCTATATAGGTTTTCCTTATCTAAACAATAAGCGTATAAAAAGGACGCCAAATAGAGCCTGCGCGAGCGCCGGTGGCGGGTAAAAACAGCGTAGTACGCAAGCGGGGCGCGGGAGCGGGCTACTACGCTACAACGCTGCGGGTGGTGCCGCACTCTACCCAGCGTCTGTCAATTATTAGATATCTTTATCATCTCTTATTCTCGATAATTGAAAAAAAAAACAGCAGCACGTGCGTGTGCACTGTACGGCAATTTGATTTCTGGGCAAGTTTGTACCCGCCTAAAACTTGCCTAAGCGCTAGAGCAAGCGAGATCGCACCAAGTAGGTAATCTAAGTTCTTTTCGTCCTGAAAGAAGCATTTTAGATTTCAAGAGAAGCAGATTTTTTAAAACTAGATAAGGATTTTATATCAGGCTATGGTATGTTCTGAACTTATATGTATTTTTATTGAGGTGTGCATTAAGGAGATTTGACGGCCATTTTAGCCTAGTCGTAGCCCTTCCTACTAGTACCTAAGCTGGTGGTCCCGGGTTCGAATCCCGGTTAGGGCATTTTGTTCCTAGTCTTGGATGTTTTCTATGTATTTAAGTACATAGTTATAGATCTATCTATATATACTTCGTTCGACATTAGACGAAAGGTTCTCATACTATTCTATTAGAACTTTTCGTTATCTAATCTGGAACGAGGTATACCTAAGTGTGTATCATCGCCTGTACCCGTAGTAGGCACAAGCTTTGAGCTTTGAGTCAGTATTATTTAAAGTTTGTTGTTTTGGGGGATATAAGCAATTAATAGAGTCCATTGGTACAATCTCCAAGTCACTCTAGAGTCTTTAATTCTCGATGTTATAATTCGCGATCAAAACAAACTCCAGTCGAAACCAGCACACACTGAACCTTTTTTGCCGCATTCGGGTTTCCTTCGGCTCGGCTCGGGTTTTTTCGCGCGCCCGGTTTGGCGTGACTCCATAAACAGTTACCGAGGCAACCCCGGCGGAATTGTTTAAATGAACGCAGACGTATGCGCATGCGACGAAGGCTGGTGCGGGTTTTCTTTTTGGCGGCAACGGCTGAAGAGTTGTTATTAAGTTTGAACCTTGCTATTTAACGGTACGGCTATAGATACACACGGCTAGAATGTTAAGCCGTATTCAGGGTGCCTTTCCATCAGAGCTGTGCTATGTTACGTTGCTATGTATTCGTTGATATCCACCAATCATATGCATTGATTCAAATAGCATAGCACTGGTGGGAACGGAAAGCTGACAGATCCTCGCAGCTGGCATAGCTCCGGTGGAAAAGCAGCCTCATACTTATCTGACGTGATGCTCTCTGATGCATTAATTTTTTTTTGAACCTGACTGTGGCTTTATAGGCCGGGCCCATTAAAGCGATAGGAGTGCGCGGTTGGAGGGTGGCCTGGGGAAAGTCGAGGGGAAACCTCCGACACGACCACGCGGGCGGCTTAAACACTGAAATACTCTAAGAGTTTGCGCTCCAGTGACCTTGGTTGAGCGGTTTCAACCGAACTGAAGGTATGTCAGTGGAATCGAGCTACTGGGAGTTTTGTCGCTGGTTCACTAAACCTAGCCTAGCTGAGAAGAGTCCAGCAAGAAACTCAGCTAAACTCTTCCCTGTATGCCGCGGTACCGGGACGAATAGGGATTATATGTGTCTGTTTTGTCGCGATTACGCGGTGGACGTCCCCGCCGGCGGGAACACATGCACCTAAGTGCTCGGACGCCAGTCGCAGTATGAGCCGTCACGTCATAGCGCATCAGATCAGACGAATGTGAATCTAACCGTAATATCGATGTTATCAGGCAAGGCAACACATCGATATTGTTCGTCATCGAAACCTGCTTTTCTGTAGCTCTAGTATAAGTTTTTTCGAAACATTAACTAATTCGAACGCGTTTGCGTTTTGCCTCAAAATGTATGGAAACGCTCTCACCGAGTTTGAAATACGCGCGTTCATCGGTTAACAACAAATGTTATACTCGCTGTTTTAGTTTTCACTAGTGACCACCAGAGGCGCTGTTCACGTTTTCATACCACTTTCATACATTTTGAGACAAAACGCAAACGCGTTCGAATTAGTTAATGTTTCGAAAAAACTTATACTAGAGCTACTGGCTGTGCCTGCGATTCTTTGCAAAATCACCTACAGCATTTTGCTACAGCAGCTTCCGTACTTATCTTAATATGAAAAGCTTTTTGCTTTTCACAAATGTATCAGTTATTTGTGCATACTTTCTCTGGCATCATGTATATCGTTTGAATTATTTTCCGAGCCATCAACTTAGGAAACTTGCACCATCATCGCTCGAATGACGTGTAGTCGGCAAAATCAATACCATCTTTTGTCCATCCTCAGATGGAGCGAGATGAGATAAGCGGCCGCATCCCATCGGGGAGACAGAGACACTTTGTTTCTTACCCCCCTTTTACCTTACTTTGACCACTATTTTTAGTTTTTGTTTTGTTACTTTGTCAGAATTACTAAGTATACATAAAAGCAATACAGTTATCAAAATATAAATCTCAAGACCAATCTCAACCAAAATTATTTCGAATAAACGTTTTTTACGCCAATGGATCATTCCTGCATTTTCACGTAAAAAGTATAATCATGCCTTCTGTTTAAGGCGCCTGTAAGCCATCTCTATACAAACTCTGTGCAAGTTTTATTCGTCGGTTTTGGCACTCCCGCATATAACATTTTTTTTGCTTGTTAATATTGGATATACGAAGAATGTCAAGAAAAAAAAAACAAAAATTTCAAAAAAAACAAAAATTAAAATAATGCAAAAAATAAAATAAATAATTGCTTGAGGGTCTGGCTAACAGAAACATAAGCATACTGACCAAAAATCATAAGTGTAATGCAAATACAAGCAAAGAAAAACTTGCACAAAGTTTGTATGGAGAGTGCTTGCCTCTACAGACGCCTTAATAAGTACGTACTCTTGGTATTCAAAATTTTTGGTATTCAACACCACCGAAGCGAAATGCTAATTTCACTGAATTAAACAATCTAACCAACGAGTTATTCCCTCGCATGCTCGCAATGTGAATCACCAAAAAATCCAAACACTTAATCCAATTCGAAATAAATGATTACGAAAATTGTAAATACCTTCACGCAACATTCAATATGTTAATAACGTAAATAATAATAATGAATTAATGGAGACAATTCTGATATTAGCGCAATATAATAGCTACGTTGTAAATGCCAAATCACTGAAGTTATAGAAAAGATGCTCGAGGCGTTAAACACCTAGGTCCTAGATATATTTAAATCCATCGTCCTTCCATCACCTACAGTCGTCCTCACAAGTAACTGGACACTTTGGGACTTTGTCGCTTTCACGCGTTGGAAATTTATTAGGACAGTTTAAACATGGCATTTAAAGCAACACGGTACAAAGGTATAAAGCCACTTAGTGGTCGACCGTACTTTGATTTGAGTTACCTAACATTAAAATATTTGTATTACTATTTTTAGGATGATACGCAGTAAGTGGTCAAAATTAAAGCGGAATTTAGTATTACATATAATCCGTGGCATGAACCTTCTGCAGCTTCGGGCAGTATTGAAATAAATTTAAATATTTATAGGGTATGCGTGGTAGCCAAATTTTGATATAATTTTGTAACGATTCTTGCAAATGTCTAGAACACAGTACACGTTGACAAACAGTCGTCTAACTTTGATTTGAGGTATACGATTTTATACTTATAGCTTACATCAGTAAAAGAAATCCATACAGATGTCTGATTTGCCGCACATGTATTGATGTCAGTGTGTTGTAATTTCTGACATGTATGTAAAAGAGCCTTTTATGCTTACTATAATTGCAGAATAAATATCTCATTTTATTTGATGTCTATCATATAGATGTAAAAGGCCAACGGTAAGTTTGTTAAAAAAAATGATGGATGATGATGAAAATATTTACGTACGATGCTTAGCTTACTGTTAAACTGTGTGCTGTGTCTAGACAGTCGCGTGACGCTCACGGGCGATACCCGATTTAGGAAATATTTCAAGTTCGATGACTCTACGGTAGAGGTCGTTAGTTGCTATGCAGTTTAGCAGGATGGGGCCAATTTCACCGCTTTCTCTGAAGCACCTAATGTATCTCAACAGGTGGACGTGCGAATATGGGCTGCGGTGGTGTCCCTAGGGAATTGAGCATTCCTTGCTCCACAGTATGCTAGGTGTTTAGTATAGGCGGTAGCATACATTTTATTAACTGCTCTCTTAGTGGTCCTTTTTTATAAGAAGCAATTTAAGAGATTATTGTAGGTATTTATTGGATTAAATATTAGGGAGGTACATATTTTTAACAACATTGAAAAATAATTGTTATTCTAAACTATGTTATTTTGAATATAAGGGCGTTGTCTCTAAATAATGTTTGTGGATGATATGAACATCCCATATTATGTAGATATTTCAGAAAATACAAACGTTACTCGACGTGATATAACATATTAGCACGCAGAAAGCGGATTATTAAAATAAAATTGTTTTTAAAGCGTGTCCCAATTCACGCGAGTTAGTCATATTGAGACGGATACATAAAATTATTCTTCGAAAAGCTTTCGCCTCTGTAAATAAATAGGTGAACTATATGAGATAACGATATATGTTTTATAATGATGTTAATGAAGATATAGTGACATTATATGGAGTTTTAGATTTGTAGATTTTTAAATGGGTGAAGCATTTGTTTCAATTTTACTGAAAAATGTAGGATACACGTACCTACATGTACAAATGAATTACTAATTTGGCAATTATTAATTTACTATCACGCGAAATCTCTACATTTCCACGTAATAAAATAGGATTATAAACCGGCACGTTTCAAGTTTCAAAGATGAACACTTTCTAGCATATCGGTTGTGTAATTATGTATTTTCGGGCATTATAGTGATACCTACACTATTTACTTACCTACCTGTCACATAGATGTTTTTCATACATTTACAATTTGTTACTATATCTAGGCTCTATTAATGCCGTATGTCCCTTAAACAACCAATAAATATACAAACTCCTACTAGTCCTACTTAAGGGGTGATAACCAGGATAAAAAGTATTCTATGTCCATTCTCGAATCGGTAACTAGCTGCATAACAAATTTCATCACAATCGGGTCACCGGATCGAGCGTGAAAAGGTGATATCTTCACGCTTAAACCGCTGAACAGACAGACTTACAT
Source organism: Cenopis cana (assembly GCA_951800055.1). Classification (NCBI taxonomy): domain Eukaryota; kingdom Metazoa; phylum Arthropoda; class Insecta; order Lepidoptera; family Tortricidae; genus Cenopis; species Cenopis cana. Next base: position 13,742,451 of record OX637479.1, on the reverse strand, counting down.
TCGCATTTATAATATTAGTATGGTTATTACACAGTAAATTTAATTCGCGCAAGGAGTTAGTTTGCTAGAACTTCGGTGCATGTCAGATCAAAATAAATGTTTATTCTCTTAGTAGGCCTCAAGGGTTCTTTTAAAAGTTGACACTGCCGGTTAAAAATTATTTAACCATTCGAAGGTGTTATGCAAATTTTAATAAGTAGTTATGGATAAACCATATGAATGTGAGTAAACTTAATTATTGTCCAAATATAGGAGAGTCACAATATCGTAGAAGCATTTGAGCGGCATTAAGCGGAAAACCGGTAATGAAATTTTTTCTCGAAAATAAAACAGGTGAAACTAATGTCATCATTAAAATTACACCTAGGAATGCCGGTCTAGCAATTGAACCAATAAAATGAATAGAGAAATTGAAATAATGCCGTCGGCAAACAAGAAATAAGTAGGCGGTTTAAAAATCAAAGGAACCGAAACATCCCAACAACAAACATGCGCTTTGTCACCAACGTTTAGTGACGTTACTGTATCATCTATGTTTGAACTTCACTAAGCTAAAACTACCGTTTATTTATTTACCGATACTGGTACGGATTGGGCATATTATTTTGAAAGAGATGACAATACTTCAATAACTGAAGTCGAAAAGGGACGAACGAAAGGAACACTTGCGACCACAGCGGTGTCTGATGAAGAAACGAGTGGAATACTAAATGAGGTGCAGTGACAATACTTGGGATTCCATAGCCGAGCAACTGGGTTAAAAGGTGAGCCAGACTTTACTGTCATTACCCGTGCAAATTTTCATTCTATTAGAGTCCATGACCATGCAATTTTAAGTCGCGTGACATTTGACACAACCGTTTTGACAGTATTTTATTATAACAGTGTTTTTCGTATGGTAGGTGTATATTTAGACTATTTCTTAATTAATGTCGTTAAACATATATTTTATTTGCATGAGTAAGTAATGGTTAATTACCTTACAGTCCTGGATAATGATTTTTTTAGGGGATATATTAATATGACAACAAAAATAATGAAGCCGCAGGACCGTGGTCGTATTTTAGAACTTTTCGCAAAGACTTTAAAAATCAAAAAGAATTTAAAGAGTAGGTATTAAGTACTGCACTTTACACATTGATAAATCTGTTAACATTGACTATATCAATACAAATTGCTTATCCTAATACATTAGATAATATGACAATGCAATCTTGTCTTGAAACGATAAAATTAAAAAATATATTTTATATTCAGGTATTTGATTCCACAACAACGACATAAATTTATTTTTAAGTGTCAATTTTTTATGTACTTCAGGTATTACAGAATCTTGATCCAAGATTATTCTGTCTAGGAACTTTTGTTACAGTGCCAAGAGAATTGAGTCACTGACTAGCATGAAAAAAAATGGTATGTTGTTGGCGTTACGTTAGTCGTCTGGCTTACGAATACAATTACAATAGTGGGAATAGTACATGCAGTACTAAATGAATGTTAAGTCTGTTTGTTTACAATGGAGATTGCAAGTCCGACTGGCATTGTTTATGCAGTCTCATGTCAATCGATTTTTTGACTTACTTTATCGGCCTAGAGATCCGTGATAGATTAGCAACTGAATACGTAATCGAATATAGGTACTCGTACGTCGTATGTACCTTCTTCAGCGTCTCTTGTTTTTACTATGAATGATTTTCTTCGTACGCTCATACGGACACACAGAAAAGGATAGATAATTCTGACGAAATGAGTTGTGAAGATCTTTGATAATATCTTGACTTTCTAGAGCTTTAACAGAGCAAAATAACAAATTTAGATATGTATTTGTAATTTGTATATGTATTTAAAACGATACGTGCAAAGTATTACTTATTGCTTTTTGGCAAGATTGTCTCTTGGATCATACTGGCATTACTCGTAACTCGTATGTCTATTTGCTAAAACCTTTTAATTGTCAGTGTCAGCTGCCTGACCAGGACTTAATTACTTAAACCGATATTATTTGCTTTAAATTTAGTAACATTAATATTTGGGTCAGACTACAATCGAAGCTTTTCTTTATGTTGCTGACAAAAACTACTGACAGCAAGTAAAATGTCGCTTTTTTGGGACTCTGCTACACGCATAACGTGTCCTACGAACGACATTGTATTTTAATTGGTCCAGTTAATACTTGGTTGCAGTTTGCAGTGTACATGTATTTATTCGCGTGTACTTCACACAATCTACCGCGGTTCACCAAGGCTACTTATTTGGACATACAGAACTCTTATAAAATATAATTACGTTTTTGAGACCAGGTAATAGGGTCTAGCGATTTTTACTTATGTAGATAATCATATGTCGTATTAACACTATATTAATTTGTAGATTTCTGCGATACTAGAAAAGACCAGGTCAGATGTTCCCGCGACCGTCGAGCTTGTATGAGGAGATGTATGGATGTGGTTGAAGCAACAGATGTATGTAAAGACCATAGTATTTGAAGTTCTTTGGTCTCTGCCTACCCCAATGGGATACGGGTGTGAGTATATGTATGCAATTTGTAGATTGTAGAATACTTCTGCATCTTTCGTATCTAAGGTTTCATTGAATAGTTATTTTGATCAGGGACTCCATTTTGCAATAAACTTTTGATTTTATTTTCATGCCAATCCTATCTCAATATCAGTGCGACGCTTTAGCGTACATTTTCCAATGCGCTTACGTAAGAAGCACATGGACTACGAGCAATACAATACAAATACAATACTCTTTATAGTACACCTAAAATCACAATAAGTAGAGGCAAGCAACACGCGGTCTGATCGCATTATGATTTCGCATGAACATTAGCATTATGATTTCAATATATACCTACCTATTCCAATTTCCAATAATGCGTTCTCGAGTTTAATCAAATGTTGTCATGTATTCATTTTGTATTTATTAAGTTGCAGCTTCCATTCCTTCTGTTGTTGGTATGCTATAGACACCTTTTTGTTAAGAAAGAGTTCCATGTACATTTTTCAACATTACTGTATAAGGATCCCTTATTTCGGCCTCACAGTGCGCACGCATCTCCCACGGCCCTAAATCGATAACAATCGTTAATTACACCCGATTAAGAGCGATTATGGGACCCACAAGAAGCGACAGTCACTAAACTGTTTAATTAGATCTCGATCTTCAAATTGGAATTCTTAATCGACTTACTTAAAATCGTATTGGTTTAGTGTGCTTTACAGTTTACAATGTTATAAGAAAGTATGAATTTTAGTTCTTACTTTCTCGGTGTTTTAGCCCCGTCAAATAAGCGTTAAAATAAAAGAAGAAAAGTAAGCGAACATACCTAATAGTCAACGTTTTCATGTGTAACGTAAATAAACAGTTGTGTAACAAACGGATAGAGAAACCGCGTATTTTATATATATCTCATTCAACGTGTAACCTAGTTCGAGGTATGGACAGGCGGCAAGTGGGTGGTGGCCTTGACACTACTTTTTGCATTGTTTCATGCACCTTTATGATTTTTATGGTTTTATGAATTTACTCATTTCTTGCGCATGAAGGCAGAAAACAAAAACAGCTTTGGAAAAAGCCGCAGTACCTATCAGTTTTAACGATTAATACGAGACCTTATTGTAAAACATGAATGCAATAAATGTATATGAATATGACTATGACTAATAGATATTTACGAATACACTTTATTTTATACTGCTCATAGAGATGGGTGGAGCTGAGTAGATATAGCGAATGTACCTACTCGTATCAGGTAAATAACCTTCATCATCATCAAATTTAAGAGTTATCTTGTCGGTGGAGTATTTTCCATTGTTCCCTCTCGTACGCCAGCTTTTTGACTTCTTGATACGACACGACGCCAACTGTTTCTTTTATTTGGTCCATATAACTGCACCTTGGTCTTCCCCTGCCTCGCCTTCCTTCTATCTTTTCTTCCAAAATGGTCTTGAAGAAGTTAATAACCTTACCCACCTTTTAACTGCTCCAGAGAAAAAACTAATTTCCCCATGGTCATTTTATTGAAATTTGGGAAACTCCCCTCAAACTGGCCAGAAACAAGACTGATATTCGTTGATGCACATTCTATTTTCAAAGTTGGCAGTTGGCAACACCATTAACCTATAAATTGGCGAGTAAATGTAAACAACAACGGCCGAATGACTAAGTTCACTGTCTCCGTAGATGTGTTTGTTTTTTGCAGATACGAGTACATACGTTAATTAATAGCGATTGTCGGGTGGAATCGAAAATAGAACAAGAGCTCACATGCAAATTAACTTACAAAAAAAGGCTTAAACGTGTAATGTGAATATATTTTTTAGTTAATTCCTTTATAAAGATCTCAATAGGTTACGAGTTTATGTTACTCGTCAGCATTAGGTGCGATAAAATGTAATAATATGATTAAAAACTACATATTGAACAGTTGAAGTTACATTAATCTCACAAATTAGTAGCCGCCAATCGTCAAACGCGCTCAAAAGCAAACCCACAACTAATTTTATTCGGAATACTTTTACTAAATTTGGCAGCAAAAATCCAATACAGCAGACAAAACAAAACACCGCTTACAATAAAATTGTGATACTGTTATTTAGATAAAAACTTAGCCGTTAGTCCTTACGGGCGCTTCAAACGTCAAATGCAAGAGTCAAAACAAAACGTAGAAGACTAAAAGTAAAAAGCATGAGCGCTAAGTCGAAAACTGTTAAGGGCTGAAGAATTGGCGTGGAATTTGCAGTCCGGGCTTAGCATTATGTGATCGGAATATTTATAATTTGGGGTGCCTAAATGGTAAGTTTTATCCATTTTTAGTTTAACATTACCTATTACTGATGCAGCTTTTTCTTTGTTGGATGTTTATCTTTAGTCGGATGGAGTTTAGGTACTATAACATCAACAAAATGCATTACTCGCATGCCTACACTTTATCGGCAAAATCTGAAAATTGGGATGCACATGGCAACAAAGCGTACCCATGTATGTATGCTTAATATTATCTTGGTGTGCTACCTACATCGTTTAAATAAAATAAAAACATATTATTAAATCCCACGACATCAATAAGCCCAAGTGCGAAAGTGCGCCAAGTCCAAAAAGTAAAATTTTTCGCTCATTGTTTTTGCGAGCATTTTTGGAATCCGGGCATTTACATAAATGCCCGGGTCTTTGTGCCGCTAAGGCGCCGCGCTCCGCTTATGGTCATGCGAGTGTACGGGAAAGTACTGAAGACCCCATACGAGAGGTGTAAAGCTTATTTCTTTATTTAGGTATGAATATTATGCGTGGGAATGTTCTGTAAACAATATTGATGTTGTTGCAACTACTTGGTACCTATACAAAACTATTGTAAATGCTACCAGTAGCCTGTTTGATTTTAATTCTACTATTTATATTCAAACAGCTAATGGTATGTTATGCCAATCTTTATTGCAAAAAAAAACAGGTAAACGACATGAATAAAACCGGCCTAGTGTGAGTCGGACTCGCTCACGTTGTATAATTGTTGTTATATGTAGCTGCAACAGTAATTCATAAACTCAAAAAAAAAACGAACGGATCACTAAACAAATGGATTTCTTTGGATTAATACATATTCTAAATAATATTAATTGGTAGAATAACACAAAACACAGTAATACGAAACTAAATAGAAACTATTTTTATATTGTAATAAAGTAAAGTTTAATAATTATGGATGTGAAAGATTCACTATTGATGTTATGTAGTAGACGCGGCAACTACCAAATTGGCTCACCGTACATAGGTTTGTAAAAGGCTCGAGCGCTGTGTCAATGTTTTTTTGCTAATCAAAGACTTTGTGAAATATTTACTCTGTTTATATAAAAGTTGAATTGCAACCACACACCGGTATATGGCTTAATTGAGAATTGTTTGAAAAAGTATATTGTGATGTAAGTTTATACCTTTCATGGTTTTGAGACTTTTTATTTGTCTCTTGAGTCATTTTGTATCTTTCGTGTACATGTGCTTAGAGTTTAATTTTAGGTTTTCGGAAATTGCACTGAAAATTGTAGTACAAACTTATGTTCATATATTTTTATGTTGTTTAACAAAATAATGTTCATATTTATAGCAATCATTTAATTATCTTCGTGCATGCGCGAAATCACGTGTAGAGTTAAAATATTCAGTTTTCTTTTAAATATAAATCTATGATCAAAGAAACTTATTTGAATATGCGTGAATCTTTGACAACACTGTTACTCATCATGGGAAGTAATTTTTCACAAACACCTGATCAAACCATAATTCCCGCAAACGATAACTCCTCATTGGAAATTATCTCAATTTTAACACTAAACCATAACAAAAGAGGCCATCAATCTAACTGTGGCGCCAACTGACCCTAACACCCTTAAAAAACGGCTACTAAAGAATGGCCAACAAAAACTAAGCTATATTCAAGATACGTATCGTCAAATCGTGCAAAAATCAAACTTAATGTAATATAATAAGGCGATTGTGGCTACTCTATATTTGGTAATTGGATTTGGACTCTGGAATCGCCAAAGAGGCCGACTGTCAAAAACGCGGCGCCAAAAACAAGAGGACGAACAAAAGTCGTGAACGTAGCAAACTTAATTATGCGAGTTTTACAGTTATTGCGCTTTGCCCGCGGGCAGCGCGGTGTTATTAAGTGTAAGATAAAGAATTTGCATTAAAAATGTGTTAATAGAGGAATGTTTGTTATTAAGTAGGATGTTAAATTGTATGTTTAACACAGCTCGTTTTCTTTGACAAGTTTTATGATAATCATGTAATTTTACAAATGAATTTCTAATGGAACAAATTACACATTTTTTTCTGCAACCCTGCCTCTAATATCACAATGTTTATGTTGATGTTTACGTCATCATGTTTTTCCGTTTTGAAAGAGAAAGCCGTTAAAATCTACAGAAAAATATAAAAAAATATCATTATACACAGATAATTGCACACACCTCTTCTACGCCCATCGCACTATAATTAATTAAAATTATAGATAGTATTATAATTTTATTTCATAGTTGGCAACAGCCCGGGTACGAATTATTTTAAGTTATGTCCCTTGCTTCCGCACGGTTACGTAAAAAGTCACCTAACTGACATATTACTCATCTCCCCACAGATGCAAAAACGGCTAGTGCATTGATAGATATTTTAGTGCATTTTTATATATTAACAGTTTTTCTTTAATCTTACTAGTTAGTAGTAGTTAGTAGTTTTTAGTATCTACTATAGATGAACTTAATAATTTAAAAACTCGCTGAATTTAAGTAAAGATCCTTTATTAATTTCCAAAATATTAGAAAAAACCATAACCCATCCTTTCGGCTTTTTCGTAATCGGGTCGAAATCATATGTATGAGATTATAGATATGGGGCCTCAGTAGCCTGAAATAAATAAATGAAATGATTCATCAGCTCCATATATATCTTACATATAAGTAGTTAGGAGCTTAACTCGCAGTCAACACTAAAAAACTACGTACATATATATGGCATTATTTCCATATTCTGAGTTTTCCTTCGTCGAACTCTACCTGCACGAGCCTCAGGACATTACGTAAAATTATATTAGTCCATTAATTTTGTTATTCATAATGAAAACTAGCACAGTGGCCTATGATTACGAACAGTTGAAATCTGTGTTATAAGTATTGCTATAGAAATCGAAGGTTACCACCCCTATTTTCATTTTTATATATATATCATGAAATATGTATGTATCTACTCTTAAATTCGGCACCTTATTGATATTTTTCTCGAGAAAGCCGTTATAGTAAAGCAATAAGACAAGTTCTCGCTTACTATATGGTATTATTTGAGCAACTTGGAGGCCGAGCGTGGTTGCTCTGGCCGCGAATGCCAGAAAGTCGCATTGCAGTTCCAATCTTGTTCAAAGCCTTTTTAAATTTTTCCCTTTAATTTAAAATTTGCGTTAGCAGCCTTACTGCTTATTAAAAAAAATAAGCAGGACTCTTTCTTAATGCGCTAGCTGCTATAGACTCTGTGGTGCATAAATCACAATGCGTATCAGAGATGAGACTGGGATATTTTAGGAGTAGACAGACGATGGGTAGCGGCGGGTAGGAAGGAAGGGGGGTTTTCAGCGCGACCGGCCGTGCGATTGATATATGATACGATACACACACTTAGTCACTTTTCTATTATTTAGATGAGGATGGATGGGAGTTGATTGTTTTAATCTTAGTTAATCAAATATAAGGCAAAGCAATTGGCTCTTTGTATGAAGTAGCGACAATTGCAGGCATCGTGTTAGTGCAGCAAATTAGTCAGGCATTTGATATTGAAGTTATCTATTCATTTTTTCTAGTTATTTTAGATTATGTATGTACAAACTGAAATTAAATGCCAATTTCTTATTTAATAATTCTAGCTAGCAATTGTTTCGGTTATTATATTCATACATCTATTAATTTTGTATTGTCGATCTAAACATTCCTAGGTTTGTTGTAAGAAACCTTCGTGGTTTTTTTAATAAATTGTGTTTTTTCGCATGTTACACTGTATGCGTCATGCGACAGTAATCTCAATAGATTAGGGCTATATTGAAACGTTAGACTCGATATTATAACAATAGATTTATAATTTTGTTTGTTGTAAATGTTTTTTTATGTGCAATAAAGTGTCATACATACATACATAAAATCAAAAGTTAAGGTTCATACAATACATACATATATATACCATGAACTCATTAAAAATCGCAAATATCAAGAGCATTACATCCACACGCATCTATATCGGTGGCGCGCGCGCACTAATGAATAGGATAAAAGCACCTGCCGACCTGCCTCTGCGCACGCCTTCAAGCGCCACGTGCGCTAACCTATACCCTTGTTGTACAAGTACGAACATCTTGCAAATTACGACCCGTCCGCTGTCAAATTGGCTACTAGGGTAGAAACGGCTTTTGAAAAACTTGGGTAACGGCTCAACAGCACCAGCGTTGGACACTTAAAGCTGCCAAGAACCAGTAATGGACACTTCATTCTTAATTAAAAGGTAATTACTTTTTAAATTGATAGTTGCATAAATTATAACTCTTAGTTTCTTTTAAATAAGAATTAATGTCCATCACTGGATCCTTTTCAATTACTGGAGCTGTCACTTGGCCTTGTGTTGGGCACATTGGAGTGACAAGTATACATGATAGTAGCCGTAGCAAAATAAGTATTCGGCTTTTAATTAATGTTAGAAGTCGCTAAAGGCTGGGTTTTACCACTTTTGAGTTTTTTAAAACAATCTGAGACATATAATTATAGTGTCTCAAATTAAAAAAAATGTGTTACATAAGGATCTTGTCCAGCCAAAATCGTATTCAGTTACAAGACTTGATGAATACAATACAATACAAACAATACAAATACTCTTTATTGCATAACCTTAACAAAAGTAACACTTATGTGAACAACACAACAACACAACACAACAACATAACACACAACACAACAACACAACATAACACGAATAGCATAACATGAATTTCACTCGAAAGAAAAAAAAACCGCAAAGTTACCCCTTTTTGGACTGTTTTTTCAATATTACGGTTATATTACTGATATTTTACATTTAATTTTTGTACTCAATTAGAGACCCTATATAGACGATTTCGTAGGGTTTGCTTTGATAAAATGATCGGCTTAAAGACTATGTTTAAATATTTATGAAAACTACACGCAGAGCTTCCGTAGAGAGCGTGATGGTTAATTGCAAACTCACACGTGTTAGAGCGGGACATTTGCATTGGGGATACCTCCCCTTAACGACTGAACAATTCAATTGAATTGCTCTTTCCTTCAAGCTGTTACATACCTATCGCATGAGCATGCGTATGCGCATGGTATGCGCTACAATGTGACGTAAAGATTCGATGATGGATGAGGTCGAGGTAAAGGGAGATAGACCACAATATCGCTTACCATCAGGTGATTTCTGGTCAAGCGCAAACCTATTGTGTTTTGCGCTAATAAACTATATTTCATTTCATTTCTATTATGAATTAAAAAAATGACATTCTAACTTTATACAATAAACTTTTTTTGACTCTGCTCCGTGAACTTCATCCGTCAACGTACGTTTTTGTATCAGTCGTAGTCGTAATGTACATACTAAAGTATGTACATTACGATTATATATTAGATATAGATTAGAAGACAAGAAATCTTCGAGATGCTCCAAATTTGTCAAGTATAACAAGATACAGTCGAGGGCATAAATATGTATACATTTTTGGACCTTGTTTCAATGGAATAAGGTGAAAAAGTGTATACATATTGGTGCCCTTGACTGTACATCAAGGTCTGTACAGTCAAGAACTATAATAAGGTTGACAGTCCTGTCAAACTGCATCGAAATTCAAAGATTTTTTGTGCGACTTCGGACACAAATTAAAAATCGTGGTCGTACGTAGCTCGTACACATTAGGTACCTATCATTCCAGTATATTTTGATACCGTCTTAAATGTCCCTCCATCCTAAGTCCAAACAGTGAAAAAGTCCTTATGCAACGTCAATAAATTTCATTCATAAACGTCGCATGCACAGAACGAGCCACGACGCCACGTTATATTTAGAAATACCTTCTTTTTTCTGTCGCGTGGTATTTCGGTTGCAAAATACCGTCTCACCATCACGAAAATAAAGGTGGGAATCTATACTATTATTATAAATGCGAAAGTGTGTCTGTCTGTCTGTTACCTCTTTACGCTTAAAACGCTGAACCGATTAAGAAGAAATTTAAGGGTTACAGGGATGGAAGTTTGTATGGAAAAGCGATAACTAGGTAAGCGCATGAAATAAAATAATATCAATTACATTCTAACGCGATGAACGAGTTCTACGCGGACTAAGATGCGGGTAAAAGTTAGTCAATCATATTTTTGACGAGATCTCAAGTACAATATTTATGACTATACGAAATCTTGATTCTGGTGTTCTCTGACTTCGATATAGATGACGGCATGCTTGTTGTACGATTCAACCTCATACATTAAGTACCTACCTGCATATAAGTAGCTACTCACGAGCATTACAGAAGTATCCTGTAAACAAAAAAAACGCGGCCAAAAATTACATCAAAACATTCGCAATGCCTTGTGGCGTGTCGTTTAGCGTTGACAGTTTAGAAATTACTTGCTTCCCGCGCTTATTACACTTTATGAAATGATGCAAAAATTCGGTCACACCAGACCAATTCAGTGTTTGTTTTATTGCTGTGCATTGAGCATTTAAAATTGCTTGTGTTCAAGACGAGCTGCATTTTTAGGGTTCCGTAGTAAACAAGGAACCCTTATAGTTTCGCCATGTCCGTCCGTCCGTCCGTCCGTCCGTCCGTCCGACCCCCGTTTTTCTCAGTAACCGTTATTGTTAGAAAGCTGTAATTTGGCATGAGTATACATATCAATGACGCCGACAAAACGGTAGAATAAAATTTAAAAAAAAAATTTTTTTTAGGTTACCTCCCCTACATGTAAAGTGGTGGTGCAAATTTTTTTCTGCCAAACCCCATCGTGTGGGGTATCGTTGGATAGCTCTTTTAAAAATATTATAAGGTTTCTAAAAGCATTTTTTGATTAAAGAATTGGTTAGCGTGATATTAAGCTTTGAAGTGATAATTTTTGCTATGGTCAAGTGTCCCCCCCCCCCCCTGCCAGCTAAATGGTGGCTACTAGGCATGTGAAAAAAATCATGGTAGTAGTATATACGATGAATTTAAAAGGAAAACTATCACAGCTAAGTAGACATTACTAGTTAACGAGTAATAGTCGAACTTCAGAAATGTACTTTGCAAAAGCAAACGTTCGTACAATTTCCATTGATACCTTAGATAATGTTGTTAATTCTTTCAAAAACATAGTAAATATAAGTTTTCGAACTTTTTAGTCCACATAATGTAAAGGGTAGACAACTACGGAACCCTACCTTGCGCGTGGCCCGACACGCACTTGGCCGGTTTTTTGATCTTCACTAAGGAACAGAGAAGGTATCATGGTGTTTAGAGTGAGAGGTTGTTTGGCTGTGTGCATACAACTGTACTTACTTAAATAATGTTAAGTCATAGAATTGTAATAGTATAATATAATTTCATCCAATTGTGGAGTGATATATGCCTCACAATCCATTTAGAGTGCACTAATGCGTAATAAGTGATAATTATCAGCAGTTTGTAATGGGACACCCACTCGTCTCATATTTGTATGAAAGCATGTAATGTCTCAATTCAGAGCTAAAGGGAAAAGAAAGAACTTTTGTACGGTCAACAGAAAAGGCAGAATGATATTTTTTTCACGGAATGCGACAAAATCATTATTATGATTTCTCACCGTTGAAAAGTTATTTAAGACGGGATCTTATCTCTGTTTGAAATGTATACACAAAATAGGTAATATTTATAATATTGTGGGCCTAGTCGAGCTATTACATATTTACTTACAAGAACCAAACCAAATCATGACGACATTTTTTCAATACAATATACTCGTACCTATTCAATAATTATCGGGTCACTTTTGCTAAATAAATGTTTTTTGAAGTTATGATGATGTCTAAGCGCATCCTTGCGTCGAATTCTCCGGTTTTATATATTATTTATGTTATATTATAAAGGTTGTGGATGTCACTGAGTTTTTTTTTCTTCAGTAAATACTTATGAATGAATCTATACATTTATGTGCCTTATGTTAATAGTAGGGGCGACCAAGGCGATACTGAAAAAAGGCCAGGTCAGAAGTTCCCGCAACCGACGAGCATGGATGACGAGATGTATATATGTGATTGAAGCAAAAGAAGTATGTAAGGGCCGTAGTATTTGGCGTTCTTTGGTCTCTACCTACCCCCAATGGGATACGAGCGTGAGTATATGTATGTAAGTATGTGTATGTTAATAGTGTCAGTTACAGGTCAATTTAATTTAAATTAGTCCTGCCTGAGACGCTTGAGCTGCTGTCTGTACCCGCCGCGCCGTCTCGCCCGCCGGCTATTTCGGGCGCCGCCCAGCCCAGTTTATTGACTCTCTACACACCCGGATTTTACTACTTTTCCTACCAATACTCCTGCACTTCCTATAGCTGATTTCAAATTACAAGCATAGGCGAAGTTAGCGAAGTCCTGGAGGCACATAGAACGCGCGCTGTATTGTCTGTAACGGATTTCTGAACTAGGCTAAAGAAATTTTACACAAGCGTGCAGCACTCTTGCGTTTTTCACAGCTTAGTTTGAGTTATATGTATGGTCAAACTAAACGAAGTGCGTAGTGATCAAATCTATCTAGTCTTGTTAAACATTTTTTTGAATCTGCTTTAAAGATTCCGATGTGTCGGTAGATAGGTGTTAATCTAAAAGACGAGAACGAAGCTGGTTAAAACTGGGAAAAACGAATAGCGAAATAAAACTGCTCATTGATAGATCACGTTGATTTTAGTCGAGCAAGTAGTCTACGTTTAAAAGCTATAAATTATTATCTTATGTGGCATGTATATTGTTTTAACCTGTTTTGTGTACAATAAAGTGCTTACATACATACATACATTATTAACACGGCCAGAAAGTGTGTTACATTTGGTTTCAAAAATTTTTCAACGTAGGTTATAGAGTGTTTTTATTAAAACTTATTATATTTATGCACACTAGAATTGGTGCCAATCATATATTTCTTCCCGCTGGTGTGATTGTAGGCCAGCTGGCTTGTTCTGATTTAGTTGACGTTTTATTTATTTTTTTATTGGACAAGACCCATATTTACATGTACCTTACAGACTAACACACAGTCAGCAGCAATGGTTGCTACGCGGGCGAGGTGCTCACAATGATCTTCACACATCTTTATTATAAGGGAATACGAGCGTGTGAAGATCATTTTGAACACCTCGCCCGCGTAGCAACCATTGCTGCTGACTGTACATATCTATAAAAAGAAATATAAAGAGTTCATTTAGTTTACCGCGTAACTACTTAATAATCTAATATGCCGTTGTTTTACAACCATTTATTACTTCAGTACATATTTGATCGGTACCTTACCAATTAAACCCAATCTTAAAATGAACGCCCCTGTAGGTACTTATTGAATTTCCTTAATGTGCGAGTTTCTGTGTATGAATTAATACACTCGACGGACGTCCATTTTCGTTTCCTTTCATATTGAGTGACAACTGATACACCTATGATCCTGTTCCTAGGATTTTCCCAAATTCAAGAGAGGGGGAAGGCCTGAAGGGACCTGAGGGGGGAAGGGTGTGTACACCTTAATGCATAAGCCAACGTATAATTTATCTACTTTATTGAATTAGCATTTTTATAAGCAATTGAAAACAATAATGTGCATACGGTAACCCTGACAGCCATTAAAAAGAAAGTAGACCGACCAGACACTTTTTTATACAAAGAGTACATCAGTACACCTTGCGCACAAGGACGCCAATTGTTATGAAAAAACAATAATTAAATTTGAATTTGGAATTGTTTGGAGGCCGGCACGTGCGGCAGATGCGCGCGCAGCTGCGCCGCGAATAAAATGCAATGTTCAAAGAAATGCGAGAATCGATTTAAAAGCTAGTGATGCTTAAATTGATAGTTTTTAGTATTTATTTCATACTATCACCATAAGTTGTTTAAGCGTATATTTTACGCGCATGCTTTATAGTCATTGATAATGAAAATTGGATTATGACGTGGCTCAAAAGATAAACAGTTCTAGAACATCCGTCAGGTAGAAGATCTATTGGAGAAACATTGGATTGGAATACGTTTTTAATTTAAAAATCGATCTGACACGTGTCGCGTAACTTAAGTGGAAGCAGCCGCACAAAGACAAATACAAATTCGGCTCTAATCAATTACGTATCTCGATTAGACTCATTCAACTACGTAGCTAGTTCAGTAGACTCGAAGAGCATTTTACCTACCTTGGTTCCATTCCTTAAACCATTACCTATTGTTGTTGATAGGCGCGCTTTCGATCCGCGAGCGATAGCAACAAACCAATATAATATCTACGTTAGGAGCGCATACGGAATGGAGTCCTTCAAACTTCATCAAAGGAACATGGTTTGTTTTTAATTTTTATCTACGCGGGGGCGTGGCTCAGGTGCGCCGGCGCCACCTGCGCGCCAACAACCTCACCCTTATCATTATCAGCCAATATAGTGAACTTTAATTTATCTTTTTGCATATCAGCACAGCGCGAATGCAAGTTATTGTATCAACAAATCTAATGAATGCATTTCCGAAGGCGATAAAAATGTGTTTTCGGATTAGGATCGTATTGACTCGCTTTTGGTCGCCTCCGTTCACTGCTTACTCACGTTTTGTTTTTTCGTAACCGTATTTTGTATCTGATTTAAAGCGTAAAATACTAATCAGAAATAATACTTTTTTAGATATTTGCTGTGTTACCTAGGTACTTTTCATAACTATAGCGCTACGGAAAGTTAGTTTTTCCGCACTAGTCCCGCCCGCATCTTGGCCGTTCAGTAGTCGTAAAATTATAAAAACGCATGCATATACTCTAATAGTTTCTGCAATGTACTGTACAGATTTTAGTTTATGAAATATATTAAACTGACACGTAACGGACCATAGTGATGTAAAAACCAGGCTGCAAATAGATGTTTGTTAAACCCAAGTAGGTATGGATATAATATATGTATATAACAAACGTCAAATAAACGCCCATCGGCTCTAAGTGCACTAATTAGTGCTAAGAACTGGTGAGAACTGGCTCAAACCGGCTTGCTGCCATTGTGTTTTGACTTTCCCACGCGTGGGTAAGATTGAATTTGCGAATCGAGATTATAAATAAAAACTAAGTTTGAAGGAAGAATCGTTTTTCGGTGCAGACAATCGTCATATTTTTACTTATTAATTTAACGATAAAATCTTACGTTGTTTTCAGTTAACACCTACCTCACAATTGTGTTTACAGGTTGGCAGAATAGGTAATATGGAAATAAACTAGGAACCATTTTATTTTATTTTCTTTTTTTTGGGTAAAAGTTTTTCCCTGTCAAGATTGAATTTCACTGGTATTATACTTATGCAAACTTTTTACACGCATACATTACTCATGGCAATCTACACGTCATCCACCTCATATTTAAAAAAATAACAAAAAAAGTCAGTGTGCTACAAAATATCTAACACGCGCGTGTGATTCAATCTCAAGAATAATTATAATACATTTTAACCGCTAAAAAACTATTAGTGAACGAGCTCGGAGTGTAATATCCAAGTGTTTTTACTTATATGTGAAAAAACTCAAGTTGGAGTGGCCTGCTGATCTACTGAAGGTATTGTGCCCCTCCAACTGGTATATGGAAACTTTTCACCGTCGCTTCAGCAGGTTGGGAATTTTTCGGAAGGCCTTGTTACGTGGTGGTCCACAGTGCGGGAATAAGAACTGACAGAGAAAACTATCATGAATGTATTTGCTTATGACGGATTGTTAAATAGCTTCGTGTTTTTAACAAAATGATAATTCAAACCAAATTTCAGTATTTTACCGCGATGCCAATAGTAATTAGCCAAGGTAGGTCAGGGTCGTGTGTAGCTGCCAACGTGCCAACTGAAACGTTTAATTTTTTTACTGTGTAACATTTCACAGCTACTAAACTAAAAGAATCAAATCTCAAATCAAATCCATTGCAATTTCAATCTTAACACAAGTTAGTTAAGTATAATTCGGTAACTTGTAATATTCTTTAAATGTTCTCTGTCATTTTGCAACGGGTTGTTTTTGTGTTTTTGCTGAAACAGTCGTTTAATGGGGCATGGGGGAGATGTAACTGAATGTTTCAGAATATTTTTCGAGTCGTATTGAGGTTATCAATGCGTTGAAATATTGAATGAGGTAAAATATTAAATTACTACTAAGGCGACTTCCTGACTTGGCGGGGCGGGATCGATATGTGATATTTTTTTCTTTGACGTAAACTTACTGACGTCGAAAAGATTCTAACTTGCTGGAATACTGTCAGTATAACATTTGCGCAGTAGTAATATCATGCGCAGAAGTGGACCAGTACCGCCTTCGTATCGTCCCGCTACCGCGCATCCCGCGCCAGTCAGGAAGCACACATTTAAATGTAGGGCCGTAGTAAAAAGCGGTACTGAGTTGACTGACAGTTGACACTGACATTTGACAGTTTTCTGATATCGTACCGCCTCCGCACCGACAAATCAGGAAGTCGCCTTAGCCCTTGTATTTTCCATGCTGAAAACTGTTTTTTACTGATTGACTGACTGACTGATTTTTTGACTGATTTTTAATATGCTAATAGTAATCCATGTAGCAGGTAGGTAAATAGTTATGTAATGGCTTGTCTTTTGTCTTGTATAATTTCCAAAATAATTTCTTCTACAATAACATTGAGTTAAAGCATTTTGATTACCCTGAGATGAAGAAGTGCTCTTTTGGCTGCATCAAAATAGTCAGAAATGATAAAACAATCTGATTTTCAAAAGTGCTGTATTAGGCCTACTTGAAAATAAACTAATTTAAATAATTAAAATTTTGCAGAACACAAAGTTTTAGTTGATAACTATTACACCGATCAGCACTTTTAGGATAAAGGCTAGAATTTTTTGCCCTTGGTATGTCCTCTCATGCTCTGTTAGTAATTATTACCAACTTCTTTGTACTCGTTTACAATCTTGCTGAACTCTGAGTTGAACTATGATCTGATGATTGAGAATTATGTTCCCGCGTGTGAAGGCTAGTCGGTCAAATACCTCTAGAAGCGACATATGGGGCATGCTTAACGTTAGGAAGCCGGATCTATAACATATGTGACGTAAACCTGTCTTTGGTTTTAGCGTTACAAATGGTATGAACGTAATCATGTTTGTTTATCGGATCAGCCGTTCAGGATTATACCAGCCAATGAAAACTTCCCCTTTTTAAAGGTTCACTACTAAAACTAGGTTTTATAAAGACTGTTAGACCTTATGTCGGTAATTTACGTCCAAATACATGCTGAGTTACCAAAATTTCCCACTCCATCCGATTACCATCAGGTGGGCCGTACGCTTGTTTGCCACCGTCGTAGTATTAATAAAACCTGACATTTGATCAGACGGATCTTTATATAACCAGGCCTACGTTGTGTAGCCATTTTATACATTACAGCAATAAATCAAAAAGCAAGAGAGATCAAAAAGAATTACAGACACTGTAAATCAGGAGTTGGACTTTAACTTTTTACCAAATAAACATAGATAATGGCAGCAAAATAAATCACCTAAACATCCAGTAGCCAGTTCAATCGCAAATAAATCTGAGATTATAGTCGTAAACATATCTGATAGTCATTATATTTTTTAATACCTATAAACACCTATCAAACAATCAAACACGATTGATATCGATTTGAAAAATCATCAATATTTTCATGTGGTTTGTACTTAGTGAGATGTTTAAAGTATATGTCTAGTGTTTTGTTTGTCACGAATAAATGTTTCTTTTCTTTTCTTTTGTCTTTTAACCTAATTCTTCACTTGTTTATGAGAGTTGTGTCCATAGTAGATGTCACACCGCTTGCACGCGCACGCGCACGCACACGACACGCAAGCGGTGTGACATCTACTATGGAGATTCATACTTTACAACGCGCACGTCTACGTACGTGCACGTCGACGCTTACGTGCTGCGCACGCAACCAATGTGCATCGGCCTTTAAGTATTTTGAGCTCCTTGTAATAATGGTACTACAGGTATACTGAACGAACACCCTTTTCTCAATGTATAACCAATGTCAATATTATCTTGCTTCTATTAGGTAAATTGGCTTCTATTCCATTAATAACCTTTTCTTTTAAATTAAATCGGTTTCTACTTATTTGATTCTCTATAAACTTCGCTAGGCGATGTCGATATGGTCAAAATGATACTATTCATAATGTCACCAGTCATGAAAAAAGAAAATATTTGATTCATGTAAAACTGTATAAGTAATTTTCTATATTCCACATTACACCCTCGCGTTTACGTTAAGACAGGCCTTTCCAGACAGTCATAAAGCACCATAGACAAAACAAACACATGATCAAATTATCCGATGAGTCGTTAAGAGCGTAATTTTACGCAATTGGGGTGAAACAAAACAAATATCGTCCTCGGGTTGTTAAATCTTTAATCAGCTTCGGCGAGCCCGGTTTATGATAGACATAAAACTCACCGCGAGTTCGCTGAACCTTGATGGGAAAATTGAAACAGGGAAATCGCGGCTGACAGCTATTTCAGGGCAGGTCATCAACGCTCAAGAACCCTATGTATACAAAACTAGGCGAGCTGAGTACCTAATAGTTATTTTAACTATAAATGCTATAATTTACGTGTGGCAACATGTTTCAAGAATATTTGTAATTAAACTATATTTATTGTAACTCATTTCTTTACGCAATGTACAGTAAAGTTGTAATGTAATCTGATTAAGTAATCATATCAATATCTGAAATATTGCTATTTGCCTCCTGAAGCAGTTCTTAATAATGTATAAATAAAAGACTGCAGAAGTAAGAGTTGAAGTAACGGAACCAATGAAATAGGTACTAGAAATTAAAACTTTATCACTGCCCAACGGCAAAGACAATAGAAATATAAAAATCCTAGTCTTTGCCGTTAGGCAGTGGCATATGCATAGGCCTATCATGCTAATTTCATTAGCAAAGAATAGGTACTTTGTGCGTACTAGAAACGGTTGTCAAAGTCTAATTGGAAAATAATTAAGGTTCGTTGCCACACACCTATGATATTTTTAACCGGGCCTTTCTTATTATTTTCATATTTTTTTCGTCGTAATCTCGAAGTTAAATTTACAACAAAAATGTTTTCAAAAATCACAAAAATAATTGTCGTCTTTTTTTATTTTAACAGTTACTTAGAAATTGTGCCAGACCATATATCAAAATCCTTCAATCACCTTCAATGTCCCAAATTCCAGCAATAGAACAAAGTTCGCCCTATTATACCTACCCGGTTCGCAATTCCGTCGGACGTCACCAGTCTCAGGAACTGATAAGACGTGTAAACAAGACTGAAGAATGCGCGTCGAGTGTCATCGGTTTGAATGGCAAGCGTCTGACACAAACAGACAGAGGTATGCATGTGCATGTGGATACATGTAGAATATTTTTATGGGAACTCGATAAAAAGGCAAGTGGTACGGAATTAAATAATAAATAAAATACTTTTAGGTACACTACGGTGGCATTTAAGCATACGACCATTGCAGTACCAGTACGGATCTATGAAAAGTGTCAGGAATTCCCGGGTTTTTCCAGGAAATTTCACTCCATAGACCAAGGGTCGGATTATGTTAGAAAAGATTTTTTGAGGTCCTGAAAAAAATACTTTTAACGAAATCAGTATGCATGCAGCATATTTTAAAATTATTTGGGGGCCCGGGGATCGACCTTCCGCGGTCCGGACACGGATCCTGTCCGCCTATTGCCGACCCCTGCCATAGACCATACCTGATAATAGGCGAACATGATATTATAAATGAATATCCATCTCGTTTTATTCAAACACCTAGGTATTGGGAGCTAATTGAATTAATAAGCAAACTTAGCATCGTTTGAAAATTGACAGCTTGACTTGAGCAGACTTGAAATCAAAAAACGAAAGTGAAATCAAATATAGGTAACTAATGTTAACTTGCAGATTAAAGTATCCAAATTTAATATACCCTATACCTATACTATACGCTATATTAAAATTGTATTCTTTAATCTAAATCGGGCCTATAGCGATGCCAACGACACATCTCTATGGATATTTTTACGCAATAATGAATAACTCTTTTTAAAAATTAAGTAGGAAATCATTAGTTTTTCTCGCAGTAAATTTTAGCTCAAAGTGCTATATTAAAAGTACGACACAAAAAACTAAACAAACTTCAATAATTAACCTATATTTAGGTAAAAAAATTCTTGCCGCAATAGAGTTGCAATCTAGTTTACATTTTCGGAATATCGACGAATTTTAAAATTGCTAGTTGAAACAGACCATCAACGTGAATTATTAGTCTAAGCTACAACACAGGTTAATCTTCTTATTCACATCTTCAACCTTTTAAGTTACAGTTTATGATTCCTGTCTTTACTTCTCAAGGAAATGAAGTGTATGTGACCAAAAATCCTCTGACTGTGGGACTGTAAGCCAATACCTATATAGTATAATAAGGTTTCATTAAAATGTTTGGAGCTTGAGTACCTATTACTGCATAATACTAAAGAAAAACGTATTCGTTAAAACATAAGATTTGATCCATTACTTTTGCCGTGCTCGAAAAAATATCTAAAAAATTTCGTAAAAAATACGAAACGTTTAGTAAGACAAAACACATATTGTAAAGCGCAATGAATATGTAATTTTATTTATTCTGTCGACTGCATTGCAACTCCAGTACAATCCACCAGACTTAATTACGATGTGTGTTCTATCAACTAACTTTTACGAATAAAACTATCGACTTGTCTCCTCCCTATCGGTGTCGCATTACGGCACTTTTGTCTGCGCGCCTCGGTTTGTTGTGACTACTTTTTTTTCAACCGGAAGCTCTGACTAGACGCTGTTTACCCGCCCGCTTTAATGATGCTTCTCGTAAGGACTCGGTTCTTTTCTTTAAATATTTGTGTAGAGAGTGAGAATAAAATAAATAAAAAAGAGAAAAAGAAGGTTCACTATCCCTGTAAGAAAACGAGAATATTACGAAAAAAGATGGGCAGTGCATGATAAGTTTAGCTGGCAATCGGTCGGCCGCGCGTGCTTTATTTGCTACACTATCAAATGAGAAACATTTTTATATTCATTTGATTTATTTGTTTGTCACTAGGTTCCGTAAAACGAAAATACAGCGCAGGTGTTTACGGACGAGAAAAACCTATCTACATAGATAAGTTTAATTTCAAGGAAAATGCTTTCGCTTCGTGTTTACAGGACACTCCCCTAAGTATGTAAAACAAACTGTGCCCAACAAAAGAATCATTGAGATTGTCAAGGTGGAAATCTCTAACCACACAGGAAAGATTTTCTTATCTAAACAATGTTCATAGTTAATCTATTTTGAACTGCGGAAATACATTTTAACTGGCTACAATCGTAAACTTTAAGTGTTTTTTGAAGCCTAGTATTTTCTCACAGCTTATTTTATGCTATTTTTTACCGATAACTCTAATTAGTTCTTTGTTCACAGAGGTCCGATCCCAGGTAATTGCGGTTGAAATCGATAGTCAACGCAACGAAGCGTGGAGGCTTTTTTGCGATACTTGGCGCTTTATAACTTCAGTTAGAATCATTAAGGTATATTATCTTAGTGCATATTACACAACGTCAATTTCAACTATCTGTCTCAGTTGACCTTCATACGTGTGTACGATTTAGGTATATTGAATGCTGCAAGTGGAAAGTTATTTATTTTCCGTCCTTCAGCGAAACGCCAAAAAAATCATCATGTTACCTACAGGTGCGCGTATATCTTCTCTTCTTTTAGCATATTTACGTCTACTGCTGGACATAATGCTTTTTACATGGTTTTCCATTCCGTTCTGGACATAGCTGTTCTGGTCCAGGTTGGCCCTGGCATCGTTTTGATGTCGTCTGACCTCTGCGGCCTTCTCACGCTACGGCTTGAGAAGGCCGCAATCCAGATGTCTCCATCTCGAGGTCTCCAGGACTCCTGGTCACAATATCTGTGTATCTCTACGAAATGCGCCGTTCAGAGAGGTCCCAGCCTCCTATAAGACGTCACGCGGCGAAGTGCATATAGATAGATATTGTGACTGGGTAGTAAGCGTCCACTCTCTAAGAGCTATTCTTTGACAGGCGATCAACAATAGTTCGGTTACTCACTGCTCCGCCAATGACTTGTTACGCTTATAAATAGCGTACGGCCGTCGACGCATGTATCTGCACTTCGGTGCTACGGTATTTATAGATGGCGCTAGCTACTTGTGCCACCGGCTGTTTCTATGGGGTGAAAAACTGTCCATAATGCAAACAATACAGTATTTTACTGACAGTCAAATCAGCAACTTTTTATGAAACGCCAAAAACTCTCAATATAAAGTTGTAGGGAAAAATCTTGGAAAATCACTAAAATGACGTCCAAGTTTCTAATGTCAAACGTGCCAAGCTGCGTCTCTTTTTATCATATTTAAGTAAATACTTAAAAGAACTAGAGATACTTAGAAGAGATACTTAATAAGATGTTTAAATAAACATCTTATTAAATAGCATATTTAGGTTGAAGTTTGAGGAAAACATCAATCTTCAACCAAACGTATATTTTAACAAGCTTTGCGAATTGGTTGGTAAAGTAAAATTAATAGGTATTTATTTCCTGTTATTTAATACTGTAATATTTAATTTTGAAGTAGCTAGTTTTGTAAGGTACAGTCGGCTTCATAAGTCGCTGACCACTTTGGGAATTTGTCGCTTTCAGCCGTTTGAAAAACTTATTATTGAAATATATGAGTTTTGAATTAAAGACCACGAAACTTTGTAAAAATCGTTCTTGTATAAAACTATAGTAGAATAATGTAATACTTGACACACATAAATAACATGCAGAGAAGAATGGCGACGCCTAACCGAGCTGGTTTCTCACAGTCATTGTGACTTCTTTTAATCTGTGGTTCTCTCGGGAGACAAAATACGCTCAGGATATTTCGGTACGTAGGTACTTATATCTAATTATTTATAAAAAACCGTTTATTGTCGAGTGAAAGGAAGGTCTCTGCTTCAGGTTAGACAAAAATTCTTTACGGATTTCCGTTTGTTCTCCTTTATACAGATCGTTTTTCTCAACCGACTCTCTTATTTAGGTCAGTCAGATTAAGGAACATTTAAAGAAAAAAAAACACTCGCGAGGTCTTCTGCTCACAGAGCCACTAGTAATATGTATATGTTACTTTAGGTTAGGTTAGGTACATGTTTAAGTGCGAGGTCCGGACTAAGCAAAAACCTTCACCCAGTTCCTTCAAGCCTCGTAATGTAGCCATACATCAAACATCAAAATTACCCCACATTATCTCTTTACCATTATATGACGACGCCCAGCGAACGTTCCAACGATATATTATGACAGTGCTTTTATGTAAGTGCATAGATATTTTTGCCATAGCTCGGTAATTTAATTATATTTCTAGACTAGTATATATTTAGTACACAGGGAGATACCTAAAGGTTATATATATATGAACGAGGAAATTTCAAAAAGATTGCTCCCATAGTTAACAATACCAACAGAGAACGGGAATCGGGAAAGGTTTACTGAAAACTTCAGACGCATCACACGCATAATGTGTTTATTTCTCAGTCTGCTTCTTAATAATTATTCTTCAGTCCTGTAAATTGTTTCAATACAATCTCAGTTTACCATCATTGCAGAAAATAATATAATTATGCCCTTTTGTTCCACAAGGAAGTAAATTTAGATTACTTAAAGGATATAATATATTTTCCATGGTTCAGATATAGCCAATAAGATGAAAGATAACCATTTAAGAGTAACCACTGGATATGGAACTGGGGTAATAATGCGCAATAATAGCTAGTAATAGAGATCTGTTAAATAGACATGGCGTACTGTTTATTTTGTTAGAAATAACAATTTCAAATTAATTCGGTGGTCAGCATTGAAATAGGCCCCTAAAATAATCACTAATGCATACCTACTTCTTAAAGAAAAACGAAGAATGACGTGTAACGTCGCCGTTTCCAGAACTACTGAATTCTACAAGGATGATTTTAAATTTGTGACTGGGCGACTTTAGTCGAGTTACAGAGTAGTTTCTTTTGATCAAAAAGGCCGGCGCGTGAACGCTACGTTTTCTTCTGAAATGATTCAAGTCTAAAGCCTCGTCACTGCAGGTTTCATTTAACATAGCTTAATAATTTCTTAGCCAGTGACGCAGGATTCACCGAAAGTTTTGGTTGTGACATACGTAGAACCTGCCGCGAACATATTGTCTTTTACAGTATTACAGCACTAATAACAGACAGTAAAGTATGTGAGGTTGATAATTTATTGTAATGATTTGTAAAAACCCTTATAGACAAAGCGGCGATTTACAAGGGCCGTGTAACTACAAAGTAAGTAATTCAGTTACATATTTATCAAGACTTATATAGACGTGGCTCGCCTTAATAGAGTGATGAATGCTTGCAACTTATGTCGACGTACGAGTATTTTACTGATGTTTATGCGTGTTTAATCTATGTTTATGTGGGGACGTGGACATAGGTTAGATAAAGAATATAATTTAGGTATTCATTGTCTATAATTAAGACAAACAATCATTGCGAAATCAGGGATGAATCCTATATGCAGTGTTAATATAAATACGAAATATTTGTATGTTTGGAATCGCGACTTTGAACAGTTTTAATTTCGAGTTAAGTATAACTAGATGGTTAAAGGTCTTCTCTGTGAGGAAATTCCTTATTGTATTGATACGGTTATTCATATTATTCCAATTCAATTTCCTGGTAATAGTACGAATTTGTATTTTCGATCGATTATCATTACTATCACTAAGAGTCAACTAAATGATAAAGATGTTATTCAAGTGCTTAGGTACTTTCGAGTACCTACTCGCTGAAACATTCAGGCGCCAACTGCTATAATTATTCCCTATCAATAACGGATATTTAGCTAGATCTACACGTACCGACCTAACCCGTCTACTTTTATCTCGATTGTTTACGCAGCCGGGAGGCGCCGCAGCCCGCTTTCCAGGAAAATATCTGCGGTTCATTGTCATAAACTTATATATTCGCAAAACATTTTGTGTCTTTTCTTGAGTTTGCTGGTCTACCTGTAACGAAACGGAAGGTAAACATTGATAACAGCTGAGGTGTGCATGTCATTTTTTTTATTTTATTATGATTGACTGCAGTCCGCAACACCGCGATTTTCTGGCATCAAAGTTTATCATGTTTAATCTACTCTGCTTTCGGACTCCCAGATAACCATTGCCCATGTATAGTGCGTGACATCCACGGACTGGTGTCCCTCCACAGCCCAATCCGTACAATTGAGCATATCGTACGGGATTCGCTGTGATGCGGCGCGTCGTCGTAGATGACACGCACTATACATATAGGTATGCTCTCTTTCTTTTGCAGACGTCTTGTCTTTTACTTCATCGTTCCATCGAGTTTTTAAGGCGACTTCCTGACTTGGCGGGGCGGAATCGATGTGACATGTTCTTCTTTGACGTAAACTTACTGACGTCGCGAAGATTCCCACTTGACGGAATACTGTCAGTATTACATTTGCGCAGTAGTAATATTATGCGCAGCAGAAGCGGACTAGTACTGTCTTCGCATCTCCCCGCTACTGCGCATCCCGCGCCAGTCAGGAAGCACTCATTTAAATGTAGGGGCGCAGTAAAAAGTGGTACTGAGTTGACTGACAGTTGACACTGACATTTGACAGTTTTCTCATATCGTACCGCCTCCGCACCGACAAATCAGGAAGTCACCTTAGTCTCACGTGATTATGAGATGTCCGACACATGCCAGATCGAACTTAAACGAAATTCTATCATTTCAACAACTTTAAAAAATTATAAGTTCATAATAAACTTTTTTCATCACATTTGTAGATCTCAAGATGCATTGATTTCCTGTCTCAATGCACTTGACTTGTACAATGTCAGCCTATTATAGATCATCAATAAACATGCTCCGAGATTTGATAATAAGCCAAATGTGCCGTTAGTGCGTTGGTTATTAGACATGATCAGGGGCGAGGTCGGAAAAATCAAGGAAACTATTTCATGAAAGGCAAGAAAATATTGCCAGTGATACCTTGAAAAACATTGGCACCCATTTGGCTATACGTAAAATATAAGGGAAAATCGACCAAGACTCCTGTCTTTTCGCGTTACAATTGTTTGCAAACAATATCTGAAAATAAAGTTTCAAAGGAAATTAAATGACATATACGAGAAGGTGGATGGTAGTGAATTACTTGCCTCACAAAGAAATTAATAGTGACAATAATTAAAATGTAGTATGTTAAGATTAAATAGGAAATATAAAACGTGCATATGAAACCATTAAAATAGAAAAAAAATACACATGAATTAATGAATAGAATTTTGTATTCAGGAGCTCAAAAACATAGCATACAAACACCAATGACGTTTTCGATACTAAACTTATAAATCATGTTGGTGACAACTATGATATTTCGGTGGAAATATGTTCTTTAGGCACCTTGGCGTACCTTGAAGACAGTGCGCGCGTCAAAACCGGATCTATCTCCAATTTAATTAATTTAGCCTATTACTCGTATATCCCCTGATTTCTCTTCAACATTGTTTCCAGATGTCTAAGTTTCAAACGTAGCTAATCATTGTTAGCACTGAACAAAAGAAAAACTTTTAACTGTGTCAGTCTTTGGAGCGTTAAAACAGGCAGCAATTACCGCCAGTCGCTCCACTCTCTCAGTTAGGTTTAATTGACGATTGTCAATTGTTAACAAGGTCATCACACCCAACGGATTAAACAAAATCTTACGCGGTTGGTCTTTAAACGGACCCGTTTGTGTATACATATTTAATATAAATATTTGTGGACAAAAAAATATTATATATATATTTGGATATTTGTTTATAAGCACTAGATAGTAGATTTTGACTTGTAAAAGTGTCATTGCGGCCTACCTACTTGCAGAATAAAGTCTAATTTTTGCATTTTGTAATATATTTTTGAGGGAGGGTTGATAAATAAGTTAATAATGGATGATTAATTACGCGATTGCTTTCTGGGGATGTTTTCCCAATTACAAAACAATCACAACTCATGCATACATTAGTTAGTAAAAAAACAAAATGTGTACTACCTACGCTATTTAGACTGGTTGTTGACATATTTTGCTCTTTACTTCATCTCTTATTCGTATTTTGCTGCGTGATATTCATGAAAAATGCTATTTTAAAGAAGTACAACGCTCAGATTGTAGGTAGGTACCTATATATCAGCGTAGCGTAATGTCGACATTAATAAGTTATTTTGTATACAAATGCACACAGTTGTTAATCATACACAATATATTATTATTTTAACGCAAGTATGATCTTTGAGATTGCGCCAAACCGTAGGTACTATTATCTACATCTTATGAGTTAAATTCGAACATTGAATTGAATCGCTTGTTTGTATGGCCTGTATAGAAATAAATTTCATGGATACAAAGCAATTGGGATAATTAATAATATAGTATATACTGCGTTCTTAGATATTGTTAAATGAGACGTTCGCTACCGGTGACTGGGATCCCCGGACGGATAACAAAAGAATGTTTGTTTTGTTTTTTTCGCTTGGAGAGGACGGGTAATTGGTATTTCGAGGACAGGCCGATGATTTAGAACAAATTGAAAGTGGTTGGGTCAAACACAGATTTGGGTTCGCGTCTTTCCTTTGGACATATCAAAAGTTAAGGGCTAAAGGCACTAGTAACCCGCATAAACAGTGTGTCCGTTACTATAAATCCATGTGATAAACGTATTTTTTTGTCATCAGGCGAAAACGAGTAGCGTCGCTACTAAGACGTCTGAGAGGCAGCGGCAACAGCCTTCTGAGGGTGTTGGCGGAGCGGCTTGACTGTCCACTCGTCAAGTACTGGGTTGAGGTGGCTATCGGGAGGGCTAAATAAGACTCACCGTGGCCAAGTTAAATTTATTAAATAAATCTCGTTATGTTAATATTTGTCACTAACGTACATTATAAGTTTCCACTGTTACTAACAATCTATGGATCGTCTAGGTCTGAAATAAAGATATTTTATTTTATTTATAACTTACATGCACATAAGTCGTTAACTATTGACCACAGGAGAGACGACTTTTGTTTTTTTAAGTGTTTATAATTGTACTCGCAAATTTTCAAGACGTTATATGGATAGAGCCATGGAGCGTGCCACGCTCGACATTAGACTGCAAGACCGAGTGAGGAATGACGGGATCCGACGCCGCACGAAAGTGCGTGACGTCGGAGATGTCATTACCAAACTCTGGAGTTGGTACACATTGCTAGGCTCTGCTGGCAGGTGCGCTTATGGCAGGTGGACCAAAAAAGTGTCAGACTGGTGGCCAATTTATGGCAAAAGGAGCGTCGGCCGTCCAGCGGGCGGGTCACTCTTAGATAAGACTGCCTCAAGACCGGGACGAGTGGCGTACACGAGGAGAGGCCTATGCTCAGCAGTGGGCGATTACAGGCTGAAAATGATGATGATGATGTTAATAGAGCTTAAAGCATATCAAACTTCTAACATAGGTTTGCGTCGGGGATTAAAAATGAAGAAGTAATAATTTGTTTCTTCGTCTTTGTTCAAGTTGTGATGAAATTAGCGTTGATTTTGCTGACATCGGTTAGACGTACTCGTAATTACCAACCTACCTCATCATATCAGCCGAAAGACGTCCACTGCTGGACATAGGCCTCCCCCAAAGAGTGCCACAATGACCGGTCTTGCGCCACCCGCATCCAGCGGACTCCCGCGACCTTTACCAGGTCATCAGTCCACCTTGTGGGGGGTCTACCCACGCTCGCCTTCCGGTCCGTGGTCGCCACTCGAGAACCTTTCGGCCCCAACGGCCATCGGTTCTACGTGCAATGTGCCCCGCCCACTGCCACTTAAGTTTAGCGATTCGAAAGGCTATATCGGTTACTTTGGTTCTGCTACGGATGGCCTCATTTCTGATGCGCTCACGCAGAGAAACTCCCAGCATAGCCCTCTCCATTGCCCTCTGAGTGACTTTGAACCTTCTTATGAGGCCCATGGTGAGCGACCACGTTTCCGTACCATATGTCATCACTGTCTCTCACGATGCGCCAAGTACAAGTGTGAGTATCGGTGGAGAAATTCTGACGCAAGTGGAGAAGTTTAAATATCTTGGCAGCACTATAACATCTAAATGCGACCTCGAATCCGAAATCAATAGCAGAATAGGTGCTGCAGCTGCTGCTTACGGTAAGCTTCGACCCAGGGTTTTCCGCTCTCACGACCTTAAACTCGCCACGAAAATAGGTATTTACATGGCTGTCGTGCTGCCAAATCTTTTGTACTCGTCTGAGACATGGGTCCTCTACCGCAAGCACATCCGCACACTCGACAGATTCCACCTCAAATGCCTCCGAGACATCATGAACATCAAGTGGTCGGACCGCGTTAGGAATACCAATGTCCTCAGGCGCGCAAATATCGGAGGCATTGAGGTGTACCTGATGAGGCGACAGCTGCGGTGGTGTGGACACGTGTCCCGCATGTCGGATGAGAGAGTGGCAAAGCGCATTTTCTTTTCAGAACTCCAAAATGGCAAGCGTAAGATAGGTGGTCAGTACCTTCGCTATAAGGATGTTCTGAAAAGACATATGAAAAAATGCAAGTTGGAGCCCTCTCGGTGGGAAAGGAAAGCAGCACGACGACGTCCCGAATGGCGACGAATCATTCATGAGCAGGTTAACTTCTTCGAAACTGAGCGTTGTAACGAGCTCGATAGAAAAAGAGACGAGCTGAAGGCGCGTCCACCAGCAGCCATCTGTTACAATTATGTTGGCGGGGTGTTAACCTGCTCAAAATGTGCTCGTACCTTTACAAAAAAGATCGGGTACATAAGTCACCTAAGAGCGCACCAAAGAGTGGAACAACGGCACTCCAGTACATAAGTAACGCCTATTAAGACTTAACTAAAACCTAGAATATGCAGTCGCTGAGGCCGAAATCGGTCAGGAGCTCATCATCATCACTGGCAACACACACTGGTCAAAGACTCTCGTCTTGAGACACTGCGGAATATTGGACGAAAAGATATGCCGTAGCTTCCCGAACGCTGCCCAGCCGAGTCGGATTCGACGATTGACCTCTTTCTCAAAGTTGGACCTACCTAGCTGGACAGTCTGTCCTAGGTATACATAATCGTCTACAACTTCGAGCGTAAAGCGTCCGATTGTAATGGGAGTTGGTGCTACATGGGCATTTGACATGATCTTCGTCTTATCCATGTTCATCCTTAGACCAACTCGCTCGGAGGCTTTACTGAGGTCATCGAGCATTGTACTTAAATCCTCCATGGTTTCAGCCAAGACTACTATGTCATCAGCAAACCGAAGATGAGTGATATACTCGCCGTTTATGTTGATGCCTAGCCTTCTCCAGTCCAAATTCTTGAAAACATCCTCCAGTGCAGCGGAGAACAGTTTAGAACAAATAACATCTCCTTGCCTGACTCCCCGCTGCAGCGGAACAGGTTTCGAGTTCCGATCCTGGAGTCGGACTGACATAGTGGCGTTTTCGTACAAACACTTCAGTACTTCGATATAGCGGTAGTCTACTTGGCACCGCTGTAGAGATTGTAGTACCGCCCAGGTTTCGATCGAATCGAAGGCAGTCGTCGGTGGTGGTAGCCGGATCTTTGCCGGAGATTCTTAGCACCCCTGACCCCGCTAGTGCCCTGGCCGCTACCATAACCAGGACACCGGGGGTCGCCGGAACCTCGGGGCCGTGGCCTTGTTGTACTCTGCATGGGGGGTAAAATGCCATAATCGCCACGCTTGGCATGCGGGTTGGCGATCGCAGTATCTTCCACCGCACTCCAGGGATGCTGCTGCCCATCCCCCCGGTGGTTTTGGTCGTAGTTTTAGGACTTACCCGGGTCCAACCAACCTACCTAATTATGTCTTATTCTGAACAAAGTTACGGTAACTCCGTTTATTTACTCGGCCAAAGGAAAAATTAAGGAGTTCCTTTAACAAAATGATTATCTAATCTCAAGAAGGAGCTCAACAACAAAAGATAAAATTATGTATCAAAACAGGATAATACTTACTCGTATTATTACCCAATATAAGCAGTCCTGACTTAAATATAAAAATATTAGTAATAGGTATGTGTGTTTGTTTGCTAAAACTGACGTAGGGTTAAATATTTAGTCTAGCTCGTCTAGACGTGCTTTTATGTCAGGAAGTTCAAATGAAAGTTTATTTATAATTTAATTGCGAGAAATAACTTCGCGAATAGTTAGAACCATATTTCAATCGCGAACGACGGATGAGGCGATTCGTTTCAAGTTTAAGGGTTGCCAAAACTCGTACTTACTAACATTTATCCTACTTCAAAGAAAGACACGCGTCCTATTGCGTGTCTTTTGCAGGGTAATCGTGCAATGACGTATCTGACGTTGGTATTAGACTCGATCTGAAATTGACATGCATTAAAAGTCGTATACTTAATCTGTCAATCCATGGCAATACTGACATCGGAATCGTATATGTAACATTTTTTTTTATTTACTGTTATGCCAAAGTGCCCTAAATGGCTCATACCAATAAAATCAGCTCCCTTTTCCAAACTTGTCTACTACCGCGTGCCTTAATACAAAGGGTTTAAATATTAAACTGTATTGTAATTGGCACAATAAATCTCTTTTTCATTGATTTATTCAGTTGTGACAGGTTCTTACACGTTTTAGATTAATGTGTTAATGTCAAAGTACGGCCCTATAAGCTGAATCGATTGCTACTTTATGTTTGTACCAAGTCTTACGGGACAGCGATAAAATGTTAGGTATAAATAAATATAAATGTAAATATGTATGAGTTTAAAGGACGAAGTTCCTCATTAAAATATTTAATCTATGGAGTAGATAGGCATAACTTTATTGTTTTTAAGTTTTATATGATTTTTTTAAATAACTGACATGACACTGACTGCTGTAAATGTATGTTTTTATTTTTGTGTTACATGAAATTATATCTTAATTTTCACTCTGAGCGCTGCGCTATTTATTTTATTGTATGTATTGCTTTCAGTCTGGTATCCCAGAGAGGGAAAAAGAAAGAAAGGTAGACCTCATAAAAAGATGGGAAGACGATTTTAGGCAGACAGCAGGACCTACATGGAGAAGAGCTGTAAGAGATAGAAAGGAATGGAGAATGATAGGGGAGGCCTATGCCGCTAGGTAAGCCAATGTAATAGATCAACATAATACCTAAACTAAGCAGAAAATGTATAAAAATTGGAATAAAAGGCTATTTTATTTTATTTTATTTATGTATTGCTTTATTCAACATAAAACAGAACAAAGGGAATAGTACAGAGGCGAGCTTTTTTACACATATAAGGCGTTATAATTAATTTAGATCGTTTTATATAAAGTATTTAATTGTCTTATCCGGTTTAGCCCCACTCTTTTGAATTGATCCACGGTCGAGATGCACGGCCGAGGCCGGTCTTACGTATTAGGAGTGCGTATGCGCGCCGCGTGCGCAATGAGCCCTACTCTACTAGATACTATCAGTACTACGAGTGTGCGAAGGATTCTAGGATTTTCATTAGACAGTCATTATACTCATTATATGAATGTGTGTGTACGGCACTAGTACAACTGATGCCGCGAGAAATTCTAATTTCAGGCTGGGCGGCAGATTGTGCTAGCATTGATTTTGGTATATTAAACCTTTCAACGCCGCTGTCAGTTAACCTTATTGGTGTGACACACGGTTGACTGACAGACGGAGTTGAAAGGGTTAAACAATTTTCTAGTTGACATGTTCTAGGCGAGAATTTTCCATAATTTTTTAGGTTTTCACTACGGGACTGCCCATGCAAAATGTATGAAAAAAGCGTTAGTTTTTTTTTTGTCTCCTTATGAGACAAATAGAGAGTGCTCATGTAAAAGGTATAATTTGGAGTGAAATCGCTAACCATGGTGGTAAGTGTTGTACCGTGAATAATGGAATAAACTTGAAAAAGTGTTCTGTGAATTGAATACATACCTACCTATATGTTATTTTCTGGAATTCAATCAACGCGATTAGGTAGGTATACTTATGAAATGAATTTGTGTAGTGTTGTACATCAACATCATCTACCTACTTATTGGGCATTGTACCATTTACCATTAACGCTACTATCATCATAATAATTAGCCTGTATGTCCCACTTCTGGGCATATTCCTTCTAATATATAAATAAAAACGACTCGATGTTGGTATCTTGTCCTGTGTTTTGAGAACCTATGTCAGGGTGGACTAGGGCCGAGATAGTTTTGTTCTCCAACAAAAACATTGTCATTGTCAATTAATTTTAATGGTTAAACACATGTTTTTTGCTTTATCGCGTGCATAACTGTAATTCCTTTTTCAACGTTGCCTTATCGGTTCCGTGGGAAATGACTACATTGTGCACGTAAACGGTTATTCAAGACAACGACAGTGTCGCGTTAATTTATACAATATTATATGCCGTGGCAATATGGCAACTCACATACAAGCAATATGTAAGTAGACAAAAACTATATGACATTGTACCTAGTTATGTGTTTTTATGTTTATTCATAACATTATGCAGATTATTTTCTTTGACAACAACGGAATCAACGGTTGATATGTCGTTTATAATACAAACGAATAACTTGTTTTACTAAAAGCCCACAAACCAGCACAATAATATAATAAAAATCTAGTAAATTGATTTATTTGTTCCCTAATATGTTAACTCATGACAAGTTCATACTAAATTCAGCTTTGATCAACAAATCAAATGCTTTATTCCATTACGATAAGGACTAAATTAACTTAACCTATCCGCAAAGTCAACTGGTCGCGATCACACTTTTTTTGCACTGTACGTAGTTTTATGCAGTTAATATTAAGGTTGTAAATAGCTTGATGAAGAGTAATACAGGGTGGCGGCGTTGTAACGGCGTCCCGACCGAGAGAGGTATTTGTGACGCGGGGTAAAAAGTGGCAGTGGCCATATTCGTGGTCTAACGATTATTACTTGGACCAATGCGGAGATGCGTCCGTAAACTCGATACGATTTGCTCGCTCTAAGGATAAATATCGGCTTATTAGTGCTGGGGTTTGTGACTGAAGGTAAATCAAATGGATAAGACGTTAATTAATTTAATGGACGGAAAGTTGTACGTTGTACGATCGGTCAGTTAATGCAGCGACCGGATCCTTGCCTATCTGGCAATGGCAAGTAAGTCAATCGGCATAAGGCCGGTGGATTTTAAAATTTTCAAGATACGGTACTTACATTTTTCTTAAAGCCATGAAATGTTCACTGAAATTAAACTTTTCTCGGCAATTAGTATTGAAACTGGTTACAATAATAAAACTAATATTTTTGGGCTTACCTTGTTCCTAATCAAAACTTAATACAACATCGAAAATTAACTAGACATGGAAATACTTTCCACGAGTTTCTTTTTTAACTAACTATAATAATTTTATTAATTGAAAGTTACCTATACATTTTCTGAAAACTAAAGTACCTAACGACAACTAAACAAAAACCCAATCTAAAACGGTGTTTAATTTTTTTTTTCTTTATTATTAAGTATCCAAAAGGAAGCGACTTGGTGAGTGATATGCGACACGTGATGGTAACTTACTCACACAATGACATAAACATAGCCCTCACGTTACATTGCAAAATGAACTTTGAGATGCGCCGCGTAAGCTTTCTTTTCAATTTGTCGTATGCATGCAGCCGTACAGTCTGTGAAATCCTAAAATAATATTCAGTTCGAACCACTTCTGAGGTTGCGTAAGAGAATTATAAAAGATACGTCGTAAGGCAAGCTGGCGAAATGGGAGTTCGTCCAATGCTATGTACCTATAACCGACTTCAGTATAATACTTGGGCATTGCTCTGATGAATTAGATGATTGAGAAGTTGAGAGTGACGATGTGCTCGAGTAGGGATAAAACAAATGACTATCTTATGATCGATAAAATGAATGAACAATGTGAAAAGTCAATTAATATCTGATTTAATAGACCTGTTTTCGATATTAGGTACAATGCAGCTACAAAAATCAGTGACATTTGATCAGCGCCTTAATGAAACGTTACCACAGCCCGCTGTTTAGATTAGTTTACTCGAGTCAAACAAAAATCGTTTGGATGCACTATTAAAGCTGCTTGATTAGACGAATATAGTTTTTGTAGTATTTTATTCTTATCAAAATATTTACCTTATTATATTCCCATCTTTTGCA
Organism: Cenopis cana; assembly: GCA_951800055.1. Classification (NCBI taxonomy): domain Eukaryota; kingdom Metazoa; phylum Arthropoda; class Insecta; order Lepidoptera; family Tortricidae; genus Cenopis; species Cenopis cana. The sequence goes on along the minus strand of OX637479.1, from coordinate 13,706,394 downwards.
TTCTGCTACGAGTAAAAGGAAGAGATGATAGTCTTGGGTTTTCAGGTGGCATATGACAAGTTGTCTAGTAGATATACCATGTGGACTTTTCAGTTAAAATCATTAGTAAACAATCCTGTATGCATACTACATGGTAAATTATTAACATAGATAAAGCTTAATGAATTCAAACAGATTTCCTCTTGTGATTGATGATTTCTACATTTGTATGGATAATCAGCAATAGCCTAGTATAGCCTTAATTTCCAATCGGTACCCAATCATCCTATTAAGGTGCGGCGCCGGCGATCTGTCCGTCTGTCTGTCGCTACGTGAGTCGTATATACTAATATTATTTGATCAGTTATTCCATTAGGTACGTTAACTTGAGTTGGAATGGAAACCTTGATTCTTGCAATGAGTATTAGTAAATTAGTTTTATGTGGTATCATTCAACTGCCTTTATTTATTCAACTTTCCGTTTTAATTACAAAGCCCGCACAATTGTGATACTTATTCTGGTATAACCCAGTCGATAAAGTCAAACCTCGAAATGTGAATAACTTTGATGATATTTTGTACGAATGTTCATTGAATGCCTTTTTTTCGTCTCCCAAAAGTCCCCAGCTCAGGACCTGGTAGAACCGCCGCTATCTTGGAAAATGTATTCGATCCCTAAGATATTCGCATTTTATGCGAAAGCTACGTACCCTATTCTATTAAAATATGGTCAAAGACAATATTGAAACTTAATAAATTCTGTAGTATTTATGTGCATAACTATGACGAGAAAATGTCTTCGCGGGGTAAAATGCATATCCCATGTCAAATTTCTCTCTATGTCTTTCTAGGGGAGGTTCACTGAACTTGAAGCTTGCAAGCACAGGCCATTGGCATGTGCTTGGAAGAATTTCAAATCTACTAAGGTATAGTAGAAATTATTTCAAATGTCCGACATTTTATAAAACTTGTCATTGGACTTTGAATCTTCACGCTTGGACTTAAGTCGCTTTTTGAATGGCTTAATTTGATACAACTCGGACAGTTTAAATAATTTTAAGTATACACAAACGGATATATGAGCTAGGTCTGTTAATATTAACATTTTACCCGACTACCAACATTCGTACCAATAAATTTCATCAAAGTTAGCAACATTTCGATTTGACTTCTTCGACTGGGTTAAAAACCGGTTCAACTATAACTCACTGTTTTATTATTTGCACTACGATTAAATACTAATAAGACCTGTCTATTTATTCATATTTTGGACCTTACCGTGACATCCACTCGTATTGTTTGACTCATATCATAATTCCATTGAAGCACCCTTGGTAAAGGTAGAAGCTCGTCCATACAAACTAACGGGTTAGCGATGTCTTTTTTTGTTTCTTATATAGAGTCTATTTACTTTAGAATTAGTTATCTACTTTGGGAGATATTCACGGAATTATCTAAAACAGCAAATTTGGGCATTTTTTTCTTTAAAGTGTACCCCCTACTTTTTTCCGGATCTAGGTAATTATGGGTTTTCCGAATCACGAGTATTATCCATTTCCGCGAAAAACAAAGTGTCCCCATTAAAGTCAGTTTTGTGACGCTTTTTTCATACAGTTTATATGGCTCGTCACAAGAAAATCGAGGACACTTTTTTTTCTTCATCTGAATCAATAGGGCTTGTGATTCTCAGTCAGAAACCCCAAAATTACCTGGATCCGAAAGAAAAGATGGGGGTAAACTTTTAAGTGAAAATGCCCATTTAAGGCGCAGGGTAGGGCAAGGCCTTCTCCATACAAGCTTTGTGCACGTTTTATTCGCCGGTTTTGGCACTAACAAATATAATATATTTTTTTGTTGTAAATATTAGATATGCGAAGATCGTGATGTGAAAATATTCAAATATTTCAAAAAAAATCAAAATTAAAAAAAAATTACATCACGAAATAGCTATCAGAAAAATAAGCATACTGACCAAAAATCATAACTTTAATGCAAACACAAACGAAGTAAATCCTGCACAAAGTTTGTATGGAGAGAGCTTGCCCTACCCCTCCTCTTAAAGAGAGACATCGTGATAGGAATGGTGTTCTGTACCTAATTCTTTGAACTACGGAGGTACTACCGATAAAAAAAAAATATCCTGAAAGTAGGGCTGAAGGGTTCTTTTTAAATTATAAATTCATATTCATATCAGTGGTAATGACTAATGAATAACAGATCAATACATGGGCACGTAACGAAGATATCCGAATCCAATAATACAGAGATGGGTCATAAACAGATTTAGGTTCGCGTCTTTCCTGTGGACATATATCAAAAGTAAAGGGCTACAAAGCTTAATTTTGGATTGGTCTAGTGACCCACATAAACGGCGTCTCCGGTTCTATAAATCCATGTAATAAAATCATAACTCACATGCTCATAAGGCGTTAACTACTGACCACAGGAGAGACAATTTTTGTTTTTACAAGTGTTTATGACTCCTATACATAGATGTATAGAGTCTCTAATTACTTGACATTACCTTGCCACCCTGACCGCAGTCTCGTTAATCAACCAGTGACATTCAGTATTGGGGTCATCACCAGGGCTTTCTTTAACATAATTTTCGACCGACATTTCACCGACCGCTCCCCGCAATTAATTCTAAATGTCATACGTATCGGAGTTTTTGGCCAAAAGCGTGAAAGGGACAAGACAACAGCGGTTTTCGTAAACGTGCCTTTTTTAAAGTCAATTCTTAATTTTTATTCAACTTTATGTTTTATATACCTACTTATAATTTTTTATACTCATTTATTTGCAAAGAATCATAAATACGTCAAAAATAAAGATATAATTTCAATTACTTATATATATTTACCTAATTTCGTAATAGATACCTACCATACAAAAAAGTATGTGTATATAATAGGCCTTTTCCGTTAGAAAATAGAGTATGCAATGAAGTAGGACACACGCATCACACACCCCCCCACACACACACACGCACGCACGCACGCACGCACGCACGCACGCACGCACGCACGCCCGCACGCCCGAAAGCCCGAGCCTGCATTTGTATATGAAAATGAAAAATCAAAATGGTTTATTGGCCAACAAAAATGTGAATACATTATAAAGGCTGGAATCTCGTATTAAGTACAACGGTACTTGTGTCATGAGACACCGAACTACACTATATGTAGTGTACTTGTAATTCATTTGTTTTAGATTTCTGATTAGACTTTTTCACTTTTTTCTTTGCACCTTATATAAAATCTCTGTTTAGCCCAATGGTTGGCTGGTAGAGAATGCCACCTGGCATTAAGCCCGCCATTTGTACAATTCTGTGTTTTTGTGCAATAGACTTTAAATACACAAATAAATAAAAAAGTTAGCTATGTTGACCTCATATGAAACTATTAGGATTTTATCGTTTATTTTTTATGTACCTACCTATGTATGTATGTACACTATTGTACACGTTACGAGCCCTTTCCAGCGCTCTGTTAAATTAGGTACATTATGCCAGTTACAAACAAAATTACATTTTACTTCATATTGCCCGCTATCCTTCCGTCGCCCAGCTCCTGTCCTCGACATTTTGCGTAAATTCCATCTGGACGCGTTACGCAATGCACCCGCGCTGTATCATTAACGTATTCATTAATATCGGGAGCCCTCAATCAACGTGGACTGCGTTCACTTCACCTGTGCGGAAGATTCTAAGATTGCGTTCACACCTAAGTCTTTGTGAGAAATTGTAAAGGAAAAATGTGTGGCATCAGCAATATAACATGTGATGTGTACGTGTCAGTTCGGTTTGATGAAAAAACGTGTAATGTGTATGTTTTTTACATACAACTTCAAATCGAATAATAAATGATATACGATAGATGAGCTAAAAACCGTAAAATATGAAGGAAATAGGTATGCCATCCATGCACTGAATACTAAAAAAAAGTTATTTTTTTTCAGGTTGATCCAATTAAACATAAACATGGAAAAACCCCGTTAACACTGATATAAAAGTCAAGCACCTTTCGCACGCCCCTAAAACCCGTTGGTCACAATATAAATAAAGGCAGTACGAAGGAGATTAATTCACCGACTGCGGTAGGGCGTAATCACCAGGCATTAGCGCCCACCCGTACTGAACTGCGGGCCTTATAAAATAACATACTCCGTCAAAGGAAAAACGCGGTAACTCTGTTGGAAGCACGTAGAAAGTTACACGGTTTTAGCTTGTAGCAGTAGAAGTACTTTGCAGATGAGGAAGCCAGTGTGATGATGGTGCGAGCGTTTTGATCTGTCGCTGTTAGACAATAAACTGTTCATTTTTGCAGGAAGTAGCTTTCCAACCTATGTGAGAATCCATGGAAATTAAGGCTAAGATCAAAAAGGTTTCCATCCCATCCCATTTTATTGAATGTGGGTACATATTATAGCTACTATTTGCGATATTTAGGTCGTACTGGTTAATTTCCGAATCCAATAAGAAATACCTAACAAGAAATGAAAGAACGTTTCTTTTGTAAGCGTATTCTAAAACTTTAAAAGACAATAGAAGTTAGAATCGGTTGCAAACACAATTGAAATGCAATAAAACTTAGCAATCCTAAAATAACTCTTAAGAGTAGACTCAAAGAATTTGGCTGGTAGCGAGAAATTCCTGCGGTCGGCTGGTTAGATCCTCAAAAGACTAACTTGACACTAAATCTGCATATTTTGGGAATGATTCAACAACTCGAAATGGTATAAGTAGTGAATATACTAGAGCAAAATGATATATAGGACTAACAATTAATTATTATTGTCATGTGTTTAGTAATGATGTAATGAGTAATAAAGTATTACGAGATCTTGGAAGCGGGAATTGACTAACAAAATACAAGTGAAGATGTTTAATGTGTTGGTGATTCAGTGGCAAAAAGAGACCCTGATCCATCGTGGAATCATATTGACATCATAAGTACAATTGTAAGAGTAACTTTAAGATGTAATTCATGACGCTGCGGTTATAGGTACTCCAGCAATAGATATACATTTGTGATTTGTGATTGTTATTGGAATAGATAAAATGATAATTGGTCATCAAATAACGCGACACAATCGACTCTCGCGCAGGGTAACGCTCGGGTCGGATGTACGCGTTAGCCGCAAGGCCACGGTTCGAATCCCGTCATTGTCATCGATCAATTCAATACCCGATATGGTGGCCATTACGTTATGGGGGCAACGGCGGGAATCATCGGCGTATGTTAGCAAAACTTTATTATAATCATGATAAATATCGTTTTTATTGGTTTATTGATACACGAATCTCATTGAGACAAATTCACGAAGCTATTCATGATGATTAACTATAATACTACAGACAATCCTAATAAAGCTGCTTATGATGCTTCTCTAACTGCTTCTTGTTATAAGTAAGATTCCTGACATGACGCTATGGTACCTATACTCTACATTGCATTGATCTTTCCTATGCCTGTGTAGTGATAACCATGGCAAGATACTTATAGACCCTATAGTAGTGACAGTGAGATGTGGAGTAAAGTAAAATATGGAATACCATGTGAAAACCAAACCAATAATTCACTATTAGTCTATACATCATTGGGACCGAACCCTCCCATAAAAACGAAGAAGAAATACAAAATTTCTTCAACATTGCAATTTGGAATAAGTAAAAAAATAAAAATAAATAAATATTTGTGGACAATCTTACACAAATCAACCTAGTCCCAAACTAAGCAAAGCTTGTACTATGGGTACTAAGCGACGATATACATACTTATATAGATAAATAGATACTTAAATACATAGAAAACATCCAAGGCCCAAGAACAAATATTCGTGCTCATCACACAAATAAATGCCCCGGCCGGGATTCGAACCCGGGACCTCCAGCTTCGTAGGCAGGGTCACTACCAACTAAGCTAAAACGGTCGTCGGTACGTATATTTGTCAACTGTTTGCCGTCGTTGCAAAGGATCAGAATCTCTGCATACCTAATGTTGATGGAGACATCATGTATCGTATGGCCATAATGAGGATGACAATGAATTACAAGGTATTTATTTATTCAAACTTTATTGCACAAAATAAAATACAGTGTACAAATGGCGGACTATATATGGAGGTATGTAGGTTCTATAGGTATATCTTGACCGAATCGTATGGATAAGTTGGTAAAGTCATCAAGTCATGCACTTAAGTTTTGATGGACGAAAATTAAGTGTGATTCAAATAAAGTTTGTTTTAAGTACGTTGTGGGTTTATCGAACTTGACGCATCTTAAGGGGAGGTATCCCCAACGCAACTGTCCCGCTCTAACATGCGTGAGTTTACAATTAACCATCCCGCTCTCTACGCAAGCTCTGCGCGCAGTTTTGTAAATATTTAGCTATAGTCATCAAGCCAGTCATTTTATCAAAGCAAACCCTGCGAAAATGTCTATAACTATTTAAGATCTTTAATTGCGTACAAAAATTAAATGTTAAATATCAGTAATATAGCCGTAGTATTGAAAATACATTCCAAAAAGGGGTAACTTCGCGATTTTTTTCTATCGAGTGAAATTCATCAGATTATGTAACTGACTGCGATTTTGACTAGACAAGATCCTCATGTAATACATATATTTTTTTTAGATTTTAAGACACTATATTCTATGTCTCAGATGGTTTTTAAAAACTCAAAAGTAGTAATACCCGGCCTTAAAATGATAGTTTATTTTGTTACATTTGATATGCATGAAAATTGCCATTAGGTATGTAATTTGTTGTATAATTTAAAGAAACGTAATTTTTTGTTTTATATGTTCATATCTATATTCGTATATTATGCTTGTACTTACTTCTATGCCACTAGCCACCTTACCTACTCAACTATGTATAACTACACGTACTTTTTCTTTTCCAAATCAAGTCAAATCTTGCCTGCATTCGTTATCATCTCTCGTTTAAAGCTAACGGGAGGACTTAACTCCGCTCATATAAAGTGCATTTACTTTACACGTCTATTCCTTCGTTTTTTTATAAATAACTTAAATAAAACTCTAACCATAATACGTATGTTATTATTTAATAGGACAGTAAAGTCAGCGGAGCGTGGAAAGTATAATGGACGCCTGCCGGGGCGTAACGGCAGTTCAAAAATTAAAAGATCTTACTGTAATTGGACGAGTATTTAAAGAATTAAGAATGCTCTGGTAGTAATTTGTCAATAATAACAATAATTTAATAATTTGTCGAATAATCACAAATTACATATATACATACTCAATACTTAATGACCGGAGAAGTTCCCAATGAATGTGTTTTATACATAGACATTATTTAATTTTGTTGAGCACCTGGGTCTTCAAGCTTTGCTCGGAGTTTTTGTGTTTTTCCGAAGGAAACGAGATTTCCCGAGAAGGAGATCGATTTAAAATTTTATTGAAAAAATTAAAGCCGTTCCGAGATCACATAAAAATATAATAGTTTTTTAAAGACACTAGTACTCGTAAGAGGTTAGTTAATAATTGTTTTTGTCTTATGTTACGAGTGACTGACTCGGTTATATTGCTAAGTACTACTCTAAACAGTGACAAAACAACGCATGGAGATTTGTTGTCGAAATACGATACCTAAGGTGTACTTAACAATTTCGTAAGAAATGCCAATAAACAAAGAACATATTAATTTTCGATGACAATTCGTTTAATAAGGATTTTAAATGTAATTGCACTTTAAAGCAAGCATGGTGTCGGTCATTGACCTGCGTTCCACGTGCAATGCAAAACAATTTTTCGGTAAGCTACGCAATTAAACTGAAATTAAATGTGAAATCTTTTCTTGAGTCGTGGCACCAACAACAGAAACAATTAGTTTGCATTCTAACAAAAATAGGCATCTATATGACAATTATGATCTAACTATCAATTGTTTGAAGGACAGACAGGTACCATCCACGTGTGGTGTGAAATATTTAATATTTTCATAAACATAAATCATAGTTAAAGTGAATAAAAATCAGCAAATGGTGTTTGCAAGTCAGTGGTGGCATTTTATGACGCGTTCGCAGAATTATTGAGAACACGGTGTGAAAAAAAATTAAGTTCAGAACTTCAGCCCAGAGATAATATATAATTCAGCGAGCAAATATCAATAGTCATGAAAGTCATAAAAATATTGATACCTACTAGGGAGGTATAAATTTCGCATCGATAAATATGTCGATCAGTGAAATAATCTCTTCGGAACCCAGATATCATCAAAAATATAAAGAAAGCAAAACAAAGATTAGACAGATGATATCCAGAGATGTAAACACTAACAGGCCGCGTAAACACCTACAAGGAGCTCGCGCAAGCCAACGTCTCGATTGGAGTACCGACATCTCGAATATTGAGTATGGACCACTTGGGATATCTTGAAAGCTACGATGATGTGTTTGATTGAACGCTTTTATACGTACTTGAAACAAATATTTTGTCTGCAACAAGGTAAAGTGATTAGACTTGAAAACTTAACAATATTAAAAAGATCATAAATAAGACTGTGATTAATATTTATCGTCAAATCTTTCCTCACCCTACACCTCAGGTCCAGGTTGAAGTAACTTAAAATGTATATGAAGAAAAAAGATGGTGAATAAATAAACCTCCATCAATTTACAAGCCAGTAAATAAAAACCCCTTTTCATAGTTAAGAAACAAGACTGGAGAGCTCCCAATTTGTAAACTCGAGCTTTTTCGTGTACGTCCATCAAATTGTCTCAGTGGTATGTGCTATAACAACATTTTGTGAAAGTGATTTCAATTTCATAGTGGTTGCAAATAACGCCTTTTAGCAATTAATAGATTGTTATCGTTGGGACTATAAGTAGTTATCAATGTTCAGGAAAAAATCATCATAGTCCAATTTTCCTGATGCTATTTGAAAATATGTGTAGCAAGATTATAATTTGAACACACCACACATCTAATTACTCAAAGTCGGTGTAAAAATATTTAATCAACTGAGCCCGATAAAGCCCGAGTGTTTGGATATTTTCGTAAATAATTAAAAACAATATATTTAAAATTATTTTGCATAGGATGGAAAACGCAGTTTTCTGCGTTATCAACGATAATTTGCTTGGGTAAGTACCTACATAGTCCTCTGTAATTCTATGATGCCTCCTCATATTGGGTCCCTAGCACATCCTGATTAAAATGTTTTTTTAAATCGAAATTTTAGTTTATTATTGCGGAGTAATTTTGAAATTTTAGCTGGATTATGACTGAAAATCGACGAGGTAGAGTATGGCGCGTCTTTGTGGCACTGAACGATATTCTGTAGATGGTTCTTCGAAAGCAGGAAGTGGAATATTCGATACCTAGCTTAGTTTTGTCAGCCCAATGACACTGGTGACCCACACCTCAATAAGATGACGTCACGCCACGCTCTAGTTGCGACCTGTTTGATCACGTCTTGTGGATTGTCTCTGGTATCTGATTGATAGCTCAGGGTCTTCGTTTATACCTAAATATATATCGCTTCTGCACTGGATCTGACACTAATCGCTACTAAAGAATGAAATAGGCATTTGGTAAGAATTTCGTCTCTTCTTTTCAGCTTTTTTCAGCTACATAATTCATGAAACTTGGCATCGGTACACAATGCGAAATTCGCAATCATACTGTATTTGTAGGACATAAATAGGTGCAGGTATTTTTTTTAAATATACATAGGAAACAAAAACCTTTCAGAGAACCAAATGATTTTATTGAAACTAGGAAATTAGTAGGATGTATTTTGTGAGTAACTCATGCTAAAATTCCTTCTTCTAACAACATAGTTTCAAAATAGGCATAAGAACGCGTCTAAAATGAGTGTTGTCTATGAATATAGCGTGCTTTGTTTTCTTATCCAAGCGTGGTTAAGAAGGGTGCATAAATAAGGGCACAGCCTCGTGGACTAAAATGGACTCGTAATAGCCACTTGTTCCACGATACACCTGCCATAGGACAGGGTAAAGGAACCTGTGTGCGGACCTTGTTGTCGACTGTCAGGTGAATGTACTTTTATAATGTGATTATACAATTATAGCTAATATTACCTTCTAGGTAGTTTACAAGCTCATCAGAAGTATTGCTTATCACATTATATACTATGCGTTTCACAGAAAAACCCGTGTCTTTACCAACTTATGCACATGCCGTTGTTTCCAAGTTAATTACCTAATCATCTTGAGAAAAATGTGTTGTTGATTTGCGTAATCTCAGAAGAATACCTACTATCAGAACGAAATCTTGATTTCGAACAATAAATAATATTTTTGCCAGACCAACATTGGTAGTAAACGCAAAAATGATACAAAATGTTATATTTATCTGGCCAGCAATTGCGTGTTTACCCTACTTGTCCAAGGCATTTATCGTAAACGCAAGTTTATCTAGGCTAGGGTGCTCTTTGATATCGTTGGAATAATACAAAATATATTACTTTAGAGCATATGTTAAGAATCTTCAGTGACGAAAGCGATTTAAATCTCACTGTTCATGCGTCACATGGGGATCGAAGACATGAAGCAATTCAATGCAAGTGGGCATACAGGGTGTCCAGTGATATATACGTGCTATCAGGGGAACACCTGAAATCTAGTGTTGAAAAAAAATTAGAAGAAAAACGTGTTCCTAAGCACTTACCACCGTTGGAAATAAGACACCCTGTACGCACGTTTCCATCACCATGTGGGCGGTTCGCCACCGCCTGGCACTATCTACACTAGCACTCACTGTATCCCGGCTTGTAGACTGCTCTGATCCTGCGGAGTAGCTTCCCGGTCCTTTTCAGTGGCGGGCCTAGGGCCACAGCCTGGTGGCCGTGCCTTTCGGCAAATACTATGTAGTTCCGTCTATTCTTCAAGGGGACTTCGAATCGCCCCGTGCACTCGCGAGGGTCTTGCGGTGGGAGTTTCAGTCGGATGACGGAGTCTTCTCTCGGCCAGTGTCCTTGCTGCCTCAGCACGCGCTTGATCTGGACGGTCGCTGCGTCTTTGGAGAGGGACTGAATGCGAGCCTCAAAGGCCGCGGGCGCGCGGTAGGCCCGCCAGGCGACGTCGGCGCGCTCGCAGTAGAGGCGTCTTGGCGCGGCTAGGGCGCTAGCGGCGAGGCAGAGGAGGGCCCAGTACGCCGCGCGAGCGCAATTCATCGCGCCATCGCCGCAACTCGTCCACTGGACGTGTGTGCCTCTCGGCGGGCGGCTCGCGACTGCGGCTGAATCACTCGCTCCGCCTACACCGAAATAGTCTGAGATACGGTTCGCACGCGACGCGCACTTATCGGAGATATGCCTTGTAATTAGTAGGTAAAGTGTCGATAGCGATTGACGCCTCAGGGGAGGTGCTTATTAGGAATTACCATATCTTGAGTTTGCAGAATATCGACTATAAATATTAATGAATTTATCGTTATGTACTCTTTTTTGGCCAAAAATTACGAGTAGGTATTACGGACCTGTATATACATATGTCTAAAACGTTAATTTAAACACATTGGAATGGATTATCTACAGAGAGTTAACCTCCACATGTCACTTAAAAACATTCAAATTGATAACTTTAAACAAAAAATGTAAACTAAAGATACATTTTCACTCGCCGAGACAGTTTTACAAAATTGGTGATGAACTATAAAAGTACTGCATTTTTATTTTTATGGTCTGTTAAGCGAAACGATACTCGCGTTAGCGTGATAACTATGGCTTTATGTAAGTAACTGAGAGCTATAGTGGGAAGGACCATAGCCACAAAGCCTCCGTAGCAAAGGTTTTCTTCTAACGGCTCGTAGCGCCTCTACGGCCGTAGCGCGTAGCTTTGACCTTGGCTACTCGTGACCTTACAAGTACGACACATTACTTTCCTACGTTGTACAACTATCTTAACTCGGCATTTTTCTAGGACACCATTACACATCAACCGTTTCTAAAGTGCCAGTGCATTCGGATTTTCAAAGAAAATAAGTGGTTGAAATAGGTTAAAACTTTTTTGATATTTTAGATTGAATTCCAAATAAGTAGAAAACTTCTAGGGACATTCTTAATCCGACCAAAAATTCTCACAGGACCTAACGGTGACCGATTTGTCTCACATCCGGCGTAGTAAACGTCCAGGTAGCCGTTTCATTCACGAACGAACAAACTGAATGACCGGTGTTTTTTACACACACAAAAACACCGGAATAAGGGTTTGAGAACGCACGTGCGTTTCTTTGTCGGTGTCGCGTAATGGGAAGGTTTACGCAGGTCGTAGAAAACTTTGTAGAGATTTGGTTCGGTTTGGTCTATCATAGGTAGGTGCTATGTGTCTCAATGGTGTCACAAGAATAATTTGAAGGAGCTTTCAATTACTTGTAGGTAAATTGGTTAAATATAGGTTTCTTTTTTGTCCGATACAAATAGATATTAGCTGGAAGGGATCCCTTATAGTGATAGGTTCGTATTTATACTTTGATATTGTGTGACATGTACATGTTATGCTTTATGGTGTAAAATAATGTGTTTTTTTCTTCCTTAATATATATTATTCTTCTGTACGTGTGTTTGTCAACTTACTCCTCTTAAACCGCTGGACCGATTTGTATGAAATTTTGTATATATACATATTTCAATGATTTAGTGGACGTCTATATAGGCTAAGGGTGTCCACTTACCATCAGATGGACCTTACGTTTGTTTGCCACCGTCGTTATAAAAAAAAAATGTTCCTGGATGGTTTGGAATCACAATTGGGCCGATTCGCCTTAGACTAAAAAAAATGTCTTTCAAAATGACTTAGATTAGGTAGGTATGTATTTTTACCGATTCCCAAAAGTGAAACAATAAATCTCCCACAGTATGGGATCATTTGTTCTTACAGCAGGCAAATTAAGAGCAAAGTGAGTAACGATAGTTATTTTTGATCACACGTTTAATTTGTATTTGTTTCGTGTCACGATTTATGCCATAAATAATTGCAAGTGACGTGGACATTTGCCAAAATTTTGCAAAGGTTTTTAAGAGTAAGTACTTTACAATTATTACTCGTATGCCTTTATGTGAAATGATATCAGAGGTAACTTCATAGAATCTGAGAAACGCAAGTTGAACCCACTAGAGTCAATTGCACGGCAACACTAATATACGTCATCCACATACGTTCTAAGGCGACTTCCTGACTAGGCGGGGTGGGATCGATATGTGACATTTTCTTCTTTGACGTAAACTTACTGACGTCGCAAAGATTCTCACTTGACATAATACTGTCAGTACTACGTTTGCGCAGTAGTAATATCATGCGCAGAAGCGCAGCAGTACCGCCTTCGCATCGTCCCGCTACCGCGCATCTCGCGCCAGTCAGGACGCACTCATTTAAATATAGGGGCGTAGTAAAAAATGGGAATAAATAAAATGATCACCTAAATAACTTTTGATATCATCAAATTTTCGAACCCTAAAATAAGGTTGAACACTCAAAAAAATTTATCGATCAGCAATTCCGAGTCACCAAAAATATTCTACCTATTTTTGCAGCACTTGCACCTATTTTACTTATTGCGTTCCTATAAATTTATAATCGCATCAAAAAATTGTCAAGTACCACCAAAAACACTAAACTACCACCTAATCTCATGCACCTTTTTTCATTAGAATTACATCCAAATATTATACACATCGCATGCTACATTTTAGTAAACAGTTACAAATTAATTGTTTTAGCACTATAAATATTTTAGTCATTTCCAAAATGTTATAAATTAGAAAGTAAAATTCTAAATTAATTTAAAAAACAACGCGCAATGTGGCTGTGTGAAATAATAACACGTATACCGCTATCTCACTCAATCAAATACAAATTGTCGTTAGAGTGAAAGGTACCTATTGCTGTTTCATTCTAACTACCTATTGCTGATGGTTTACAAACTGCAAAAAGTTTTATTATTAATTTTTTAATGCGTTGACGTGAACGCGTTTGATTGAAAACTTTTATTTGAAAATGAGTTTTGTTGATTTATTAAATTGTTAGTTTGTTATGAAAATGGATAAAGGTCCTCAAATGAGTTTACTTTATTAATTTAGATAGACTTTCATGGAAAAATTAAAGGTAGTTAATAGGTATATAGGTAGGTTTAGGTTATGTTAGTTTTGCATCGGCCCGAAGGGCCAAAATAACTCAAAATAGGAGCTCCGCGCCAGCGGAGATCCGTCAATACTGTTCCAATGTCCACTAGTTTGAAATAAAAATAGATGTCATAGAAAAATACTACTACCTAGGCAAATTGACGATTATCAGCGAATAGAGTAGAGGCAAAAACATCTGAGAACAAATAGCTGTATGCGACCAGTACGGAAAGCACTGTTGAAAAGATATTAAATTAAATTATGTTATGTAGGGTCAAGGAACCAAAAGATGAACACTTAAGCGACTAACCCAACTTTAGGATTTTTTTTCGGGGTGTTGTAACCTACTATATACAGGTTTAATTTTTTTATATGAATCGGTATATAATCGAGATTGAATTCCAATTTTTTAAATCATCCTATTATAATAGAGTATTTTTTTTTTAAATAATCTAAGCAAAAGTATGCCAATTTGCCCAGAAGTTGAACAGTGTGCCCTAATTCTGAACACTTTGACACCATTAGATGAACGAACACTTTCGCACCAATTTACTCCATTGATAACGGTGTATGTTAATAAAGATGAATGAAATATTAGTGTAAAATTAGAAAACATATTTATTTATGCATTGTCCGAGCATTTATAAGCAAAAAAAATAATGTGCGAACTTACATAATACTATAAATAATATTTACCAAAATAATACAGTAAACTAGAGAACATGAAAGCTAAGGATGGGTAAAGTTGCCAGGTTTTATGCTAATTAGTAACTTTGGAGTAAAGACGTTCATTTACTAACCACTGCCTAAATCATGAACGACTAAATTATGTTAGTTCAAGTTTTGGACACGATAGCTGTGAAATGAACGAACCAAAATCAACAAAGTGTTCACATATTGGAATAGTAGCCAGAAGTTGAACTAGTTAATTTTATTCGTTCAAGTTCTGGCCTCAGGTTCTATGTTGAACAATGGTATTTTTCATAGTAAAACAAACTCCAAAATAAACGTTTTGTCAATAGAAAGTTGCGTTCAACTTTTGGTTGAAAAATCAACGACAAAGAAACGATTAATTTAAGCTATAGAAGTTCTTATTATCTTTTCAGTAGGAATTTAAATCAATGTTTGAAAAAACGACACCCTGCCCGAAAGTTGAACGCCGTTCAACTATTAGCTCAGGTACACAAAATTGGAACCATAACTTGAACAGCAAATATCTCCCAAATTATTAAAAAAAAATATTTATCTAATATATAAAAATGTAAAGGCATTAATCAAGAATCTATTTCACTCAAAACCTTGTAAGTATACGTTATATTCAATTTTATACGTAATTTAATGCTTAAATTTGAGAGCGCTATCCTTAGTAAGATCTCCATACAAACGGAGTTTTTGGCGCGAGGCCTGGATTCAACAGCGGCTTATAGCCACGTGTGTACGGTTATAGCCTGGGAGTTAAATTACCAGCCTCGACAAAGGATTGCCGCGTTAGAAAAAAAATATTCCGAAAGGGTAAAATATATCACGATTTTTTTATTTCAATTTTTCGGTCGAATGTTCAACTATTGGGGTGTGTTCATCTTTTGGTTCCTTGACCCTACGTGTCTCATTAAAATTACAGAAATTTTGAAGCTTCTATAAAATAAAATCATTTAGCGCTGTCTTGCTCGCACGCGGTGCGACGTGCGAGCGAGACGGACCGTATGGAAAACCGCATCAGTGTGCTAGCAATGAGGTTAGACTAGATTGGAACTGCTTTGCGCGTGGGGCGTTAAAAAACAATTGCCTCGTGAAATTTGGTGATCATGTAGTATTTCTGGGTATCGAAAGAATTATTTGGGTGTAAATAATTTTAATAGGATTACGAGCCCTGTAATATTTGGATGTAAATTATATGAAATTTGGTGTTTGAAATTAGGTGATCATTAAGTATTTTTGGGTAGTGACTAATTTATTTGGTAACAATTAAATTTAATAGGTTATCGACATGTTACTTCTTTGAGTTGCACTTTATATTTAAAAGGAGTTGAAAATTTGGTGCGAATCTAGTATTTTTGGTAATCAATGTAATTTTTTAGAGCATCATTCGGCACCTAATTTGTTGGTTCGTTAAATGCTACCCGTAAAAAATGGTACCGAGTCGACTGACAGCTGACACTGACATTTGACACTTTTCTCATATCGTACTGCCTCCGCACCGACAAATCAGGAAGTCGCCTAACCCTTACCTAACCCTAATACCTGTGTTGTGTATTGTATTAGATTATGGCCATATAATTAAAGTGTGTGTGGCACGACTGCTGCCGCAGAGTATTCTCTATAATCTCTATATATACTGTAACAACCAGCACTAGAGGTATAAGGAACAGCATCATATTATTTGTGCGTGCTCTCCATACAAAATTATTGAAAAGACAAGCTGCTGGCCATCTGTCACACGATCAAAAGTTTTGGATAGCAAACTCCTGTACATCCACTAATTTCCTGTCAAAATTACTCAATTATCCGTAAAACCTTCCAATGTATGGCTCACTTTAACGTTAATATAACTTATTTTGCCCTACTGGAGAGACCGTCTCTTTCTGATCACTGTCTCCTATCTCGTTCCAGGAACAATAAAAAGGCCTTCCCATTGTCGGTGACACGTGGTACCAATTAGCAGAGGTTTAAGCCAGGTATTTGTTGTATAAACATCTGTTGCGATAGCGGACAAAGGCGTTATCTGGGTAACAGCCGGTAAATTGCCACCCCGGATTATAACAGTGAATATTATGTCTTACTCATTGGCTTTTAGAAAATGTGTTTAAAGTAAGGTACAGGGACCTATTGATGTTTAGGAATCTCTTAAGATGTCGAAAAAATTTTAGTTTTGGCAATATGTTTCTTGAAAGTTATGCTTATACCTAACAACAAATTACACTTGAGTGAATTACGCAAAAATACATACACTTCCGGTAAGTTAGTAAACTAACAATTACCATATATACAGAAAACCGGACGAAACCATTTTTTGATGTAAATGTTTTAATAGGGTATATATTCACAAGTTACAGACAAAATGTGGCGTGACTTGAAAGGATATTAATTATTTATACCTACATACATACAAAGATAGTTTGGTCAAAGGGTCCAGTAAAAAAAACATTCATGAAAAATCGCAAACAGGTAACACAAAGTTCATGTTCACGTAACACGATTTCGTAAGTAAAAGTACCTACAAAGTACACACATAAGTACTTATAAACTAGCTAATGCCCGCGACCGCTCCCCATCTCATCCCTTCGAGGGACGATTTCCAGTATATAAAAGTATGTAATATGTTAATCCAGGCTATAAACTTGTTGTATAGGTACCAAGCTTCAACCGTTTTTGCATGATTAAGTAACAAACATCGAAACGTCTAAACATCCAAGCATCTAAAATTTCGCATTATTGGCATAAGATGTCAATTATAACCCAATTGTCAGTTTGTCGGGTAAAACTGTTACACTGCGTGTCGTCCACGGAGGCACGCCCCTCCACAGCCCAATCCTTACACTTGCGCATAGATTAGTGTCAGATTCGCTGTGGAGGGGTGCGTCGTCGTTTGTGACACGCACTATAACCACATACCTACTTAAAGAATTTGAAAATAGGGAGTAAGTGAGTGAGATTTACTAGTGAGCTTAGCATTGTAGTTTTTACGTCCGTCCCCCGGCGCAGCGGCGGGCAAGCTTTCTCCATACAAACTTTGTGCAAGTTTTTCTTCGCTTGTGTTTGCACTACACTTATGAATTTTGGTCAGTATGCTTATTTTTCTGTTAGCCATAACCTAGCAAATATAAAAAGAAATATTCAGGTTCTTCGTATATTTACAAGCAAAAAAAATTATATTCGGGAGTGCCAAAACCGACGAATAAAACGTGCACAGAGTTTGTATGGAGAAGCCCTTGCCCTACCCTGCGCCTTAAACGCATTTGTTACCGAGAGAAAATCTAAAAACTAGATGATAAATTATGGTTTTATTTCTGCACTTATTTTAGGGTCCTTCGGCATGTCCTTGTTGGTAAATACGAGTCTTTCACAAATAATAGTAATGTTTATGTCGTGGTTAATGGCTTTATTGCAAGTGGCTCGCTTGCGGGACAAAATTGACCATAACCCGTCATTTGGGTGTCGGACGACGTGACAGCAGGGGAACTCCACTTCAAAATTGGGCTTGTAAAATGGACGGTATGTGTATTGGATTGCTTGTAATTTGTATTTTTGAAAAGTGATAATTTATATTGGAGATTTGGATGTTTGTTACACAAGCATACCGGGATTATAACATAAAATACCTTCAGTTTATTTCGAAGGAATGAAATTGGGGATGGAAGTTGTTAAGGCTGTCTTTCATGCGGAGTCGCGGATCGTGACGCGGGTAAAAGCTACTACTTACTGAAAGTTCTTACTTGAAAAATGGAAAAAAAATGTATTTTTTTTCCATTTTTTTAGTAAGAACTTTGTTTTCTGAGGTGTAATTTAAAAATATATAATATATATAAGCACTTTTATTACATAAGTATTATATTTTAAAAGTATTATATTATTAATAGAATTCTTTTTTTTAAAGGTAGATTGGAAGACAAATTTAGTGTTGTGGGATTCATGATCATGAGTAGCAAAACTACTCACTAAAATCGCTTAAGCAATCAAGAAATCTGTCAATGCAGCATAAATTCAATTTAATTTGCAAGGTAAGATTATTAAAAAGTAGAGTAACTTCTCGGGCAAGACAGCGTCTCCGTTACCGAATCGGCCACCGCGGTAGTTTTCTCGTTAACAATGTAATTGTTTAAATTGTCAAAATTTTACCCGCATAATGTAGCCACATAAATATTTATTCATCGGGCCGGTAATTATCGAAGGGGGTCAATTCGGCCGATGTTCATTTAAGTTGGTTGGTACTGCGGCAGTCCAGTGGTTTAAGTGCGCCTGTCAAACGCTGGTCGTGCGTTCGACTCGGCTCGTGCCGATGAGTTTTTGGAAAGATGAAAGAGAAAAACTCTTTTTAAAGTGCTTGCTATCCAAGAAATAGCGCCTCTCCACGCTCCACAGCCCAATCCGTAGGTACATTTGCGGATTGCGCATAGATTAGTATGAGATTCGTTGTGGAGGGGCGCGTTGTTGTGGATGACACGCACATATGTGATGTCCATAATAACCGCACGTGTCGGAAATATGGACATTTACGTTTTTTTTTAAAGTTGATTTGTTAATGGTTCCTTATTACTACCAAAGTAAATTTGTTACATTTTTCTTAGTAAATTAGTTGAACTACACAACTGTATATTTTTTATCCCCACCTTCCTCTTACTTTTTTTCTACAGGGCTTCAAAGCTTAACGTGACCATATTACCCTCACGTACTAAATATTCCGATTCAGATTCAGATTCAGATTATTTATTCATAAATGTACACATCATGTAAATGTGTGTGTAAATGTACTGTTTATAGTTATTGAGATAATCGATTAGAACCACACTAGGCTTCACCATTAATGAATGCTAAATAACATACCTACAGGGTGTGTGATTATGAGGTTATGTTTCGCAAATTATTAGCAAGGTACATAAATAATACTACAACTATTATAATTCTAAAAGGGATTTTCCTGAAAACTTACGCATACACACCAAAAGTAAGACAGAAGCATCCTCATGTCTCGACGACAGTTTAGTCTGTTAAACGTAGTTGTAGAGAACCATTGAACAGGTAGGCGCCAGCTTATAGTAAATATAAAAACTGAGGTCATCCTCACACAAGAGGCCTGAAAAAACTTCAAATACCGTAACCCAGAATGTGGCGTTAGCACGTACACCTACAGCGGTGTCGGCCGCCAAACCAAGTCGCGTGGTTTATTTCGTTCGCGCCCCGGAGTAAATATAACCGGCGAGTTATAGCACTGGGGTACCATGGGAGAAAGTCGACGGGAACTCACAGTTGCACGGCTGGCGCAAGTTGAAGCGAGTTTGCAAAGTCGAAAACAAGTTTAGTCTATGGATTTCGCTTTAGAACGTACTCGTGAAGAAAATTGGCAGATAAGTTAACGACCGACTATTTCCTCGTTTTATTATTGCGAGGGTAGTGAAGGACTTTGCGTTTAAGGCGCCTGTATACGCAAGACCTTCTCCATACAAACTCTGTGCAAGTTTTATTCGTCAGTTTTGGCACTCTCGCATATAACTTTTTTTTTGCTTGTTAATATTAGATATACGAAGAATGTCAAGCAAAAAAAATCTAAAAAAAAAAAATCAAAAAATTTTAAAAATAAAAAAACATTTTTTTTTCTTGAGGTTCTAGCTAACTAAAAAAAAGGGTACTGACCAAAATTCATAAGTGTAATGCAAACGTAAGCCAAGAAAAACTTGCACAAAGTTTGTATGGGGAGTATACAGTCGCCTTAACATTGTAAAGGTCCATTTGGTGAGTCAGGGTAAAACCTGATGATGTGATGCAGTTGATATATATTTTTTGCTGATTAACTTAACCTAGTTTACTAGTTTAATTACTTTCAGTCATTTTACGAACGACGTTTCTAAATTTTTATTAGTGACATAAAACGGTCACTACTTAAATTTTGATGGCAACAATATAAAACTATTTATAAGTATCTACAGGATATATTATGCTCATGGGGCATTCCATAAGCATACCGTTTACGTAATTACTAATTATATGTTTTTTAACCACGCCAATATTCGTACTAGCCAAGTGCCAATAGCAATGATTCTTTAAGGCATTTTTCATTTTTATATGACGATGATGGAAACAGGCATACAGCCTTCCTGATGTTAACCAAACGCCGTAGCCTATAGACACTCGCAACTCCAGCGCACACTAGGGAGCTCTAGTGACCTTACTCACCAGCAGGACCAGCACCAGACCATCAGAGCATTGAATATTTATGGATGTGGTCTTCTGTATGGAGGTTCCTGAGTTGGGATGATCCAAATATTATAAGCGTGATGCCATATCTACCTCTCTAAAACACTCCTAAAGACGTCTACCCACTACACCATGTCATACCATGACTGTATTAGGACCGTAACCATGACCGTATCAGGCAAAAATATATTATTTTTATTGAAAATCATGAGATCTATGCCCACTAGCCCCTTCCAATAGTAACGCACATAACAAGGTGATTTGAGTGCTCTCACCTTTGGGCCACGAGACGCGCCGTGACGTAGCTCACTGGCTCCCTCTATTTACCCTTATTCGGCCAAACAAATAATATTGTGAGACGCATTACACCCAATTTTTTGCTTCAGCTTCGACAAGTTCCGTGGCCCTGCATAATTTTAGCTGTTTTTCCTACATGACATGATCTCAGCACAGAACCAGCACCCACCATGATGATGCCTTCATACGTTATTACGATATCTGATATTGGTTTACTGGATGGCATGACCCCTTTTATGATAACCATAACAACATCTGCCTATATGACAGATAAAATATAAATAACATTATAAAAACAGACTAAATTAACTACAAACTAAAATGCCTATATTCACTTCACTAAGTCGTATTACTATAGTTTATGTTTTAGTGAAACTTGAATGCCATAGTGATGTAAATTACACGAGCAGTCATTAATTATTTCAAAAACTGTCGTGAAACAGCGATTTCTTAGGGATATTCTTTTGGTCAATTAAGGCAAATGCAATCGTGGCCCCCGTCAGAAACTGGCATTTTACTAGTTGAGAGAATTACGACGAAAAATTAACCCAAAAATGTAAACGTTAATGGTACGTGAGTTTCCCGAAGTTACAATGTATAGGTGATTACTTATGTTGACCTACCACGCAGTTCTAAATGAAACTTTCTTACACGTATATTATTAAAATATTCCATTACGGCCGCCATTTTTGAGTAATTTATGAAGTTAGCCGCTATCGCGGGCGAGGCAATCAGAGGTATATCAGGCTGCATCGCGGAATGATCGATAAAGATCTACCTAAAATATTGGCCGCCCCTAAGATTACGATTGAGTGTTTTGCTAGCTAGGCGAGACTATAAGGGAATGCTACTAACTTACATTATAAAATTTCAAATTAAGCGAAAAAAATATTGCTCCGAGCAGGATTGCAGAGCAGGGTTTTTATAATTTTCGTTAGGAGACGTTACTGCTTAATACAAAATTAGTTGAGATAGATAAGTTTATACCAGATACCTTCACCTAAAGGTAAGTTAGTGAATTTACTATTCTCCAAAGTTACAGTTACAGATTCACAATATGAGCATAATTATATCTCCGCAATCATGATGCAGCAAACGGAAATTCCGACAGGTACAAAAAAAACATGTTTAGAAATGAATCATCATTCTACTGCCTAGGTTACGTTACGCGGGAATACGTGGCCTTGACTTTATACAATGAATCATGTTTTTGTACAATATGTCAAAAAAAATGGGTGGAAAAAAAATTGCCCTTTGATTTTCCCCAGACTACTCTCCAACCATGCATTTTATTGGGCCCGGCCTATAAGTCCACAGTCAGGTTAAAAAACTTAAAAATGGGTCGTGTATCGACAAAAGCCGAAATGTTTAAGCTCTACAAGCTAAAATAGTATATCATACAATATGCACACGCCTTTATTACGTCGCCCGAGGCGCACGCGCAAGCACTCGTCGTATTTATGAAAATAACGTCTTTACAGTTCGTCATTAAACACGGGTGTGCGGGGTACGGGACCAGCAACGACTCGAAAAGTGAAGCAATAGCCAAGTCTTATATTATTATCTCTTGAATGACACATATTATGAGATAAAAAAGGACATTGCAAGAAAAAAAAAACTAAACGCTACTAAAAACTAAAAGCTACTTATAAATAAAAAATATCTTCTAAATCAGTGCCGATGGGGAGTGTGCCCAGAAGGCTGGCCGCATTGCCACGCTGTATAGCAACGCTAACGCGTTGTGCAAAGTATTTATAATGTACATTTTAGACATTTCAAAATGTATCCATGGGTTGTGGAGGTAAAACAAAAGTCTTTTCTGTCTTCTTAATTTTTTTTATCAACGCACGTAATATCTGGTTGTGAATTAACGCAGCATAAACCATCAGTATTACCCTACCTATATATAAAAATGTGGTTATCTATAGCACTCAAGTATTCTTAATTATTGGAAGCAGAAAAAAACGTTATTTTCAACATAGTCATTGTATTCCGCCTATGCATATTATAACTAGATTTGGGCTTATATCTAAAACGAGTCGTGCATGTGCAGTCGGGATTAACGGAATACGGTTGCCTACTTGGCAATTTATTATACTAATGTCATTTTTATTTAGTACTTTTTTCTTATTCATTCACGGAAATAAACTGATTTTTATTTTACTGTTCTCAAAACACATACCTGTCACTCTTCATCATGACTCTGAGTGATTAAAGGGATTTTGCCCGTCGCCGCGTTGGTGAACACACGTGCTCTTCGCGACGACGGGCTGAATCCACTACCGAACAAAACCAGTTGCCAACTGTCATGGCGTCGTTGTCAACAACGTCTTTGAACAAGTAAGTATTCATTGGCGAAATCATCATAAATTTGTTGTAAAGCCATTTAAAAAAAAAGTGAAGTGAGTGATTAAAGATTCAAATCAATTAAGTTTAAATAAATCAGTTGTTCTAACGGTAGGATTCCGTTCTCGGAACTCTTTAATTGCCGCTCCTAAACTAGGTCCCGCTGTTATAAATCTTTGCGATTTTACTTTTTGCATGCACGGGTTAAGGGCAAGGTTGGAATAAATTAACTAAACGCGGCGCATATTCGGGAGCGATATACGTCAGGCATTGGATTAGTTACTGGGTATTTAGGTAAAAATATGGCGGTTTTAGTACAGTTTTAAGAAATAAAAAAAATATGATTTCTTTCTCATCAGAGTGTTCTAATTTTTATTGGTGATGAACTTTTGATTCTTTGTTGCCGTCAAGTTTACTACTTAGTAAGTGAAACGATCTCATAATTTTTTATCACTTATGTCTGTATATGTCGCTGATGAGTTTGTGACACCCTCAAAAATTGTGCAAATATGAAAAACATATAATTTTTGCAATTACGACACCTTACAAATTAATCCAAAATAACTTCAGAAGCGCTACTTTACTACCCGGTACTTATATGAAACATATACGAAGACCAAGTTACCGTCAAGGTTGAATATAAATTCGGTTACAGCAAAGGTATGCTCAAATCATGTATTGTCCAACTTGAGATTTCAAATTATTTATTTACAACACAAATACAAAGAATAAAAACATTACAGTAACTTAAATAAGTACTAAATACTAACGTTTTGCCCGGTATGTAACTTACACCAAATAAAGACGAGGTACTTGTAATTCCAAAGCGTTTGCGCTTTCAATGTTTTTCATACCGTGTTTCGTGGGGACATAGGATCTTAAGTCAAGTAAGTCAAGTTCGTGTAAACTGGTAACTTGACAGCACCAATTGCTATGTAATAAATATCTCTCCCTTAATAAAAATGTATTCGGAAACTCATTTTCGAGCGGCAGCGTTAACAACAAGAGGCTTTAAAAATAAACAATAAAGTTACAAAGTGATAAAATAAAGGATTTAGTGGACAAAATCGTTGCGTGAGACCGATGAGTCAAAGGAATACTCCACCTTTTTAAACTGTCACATCATACTCGCACTTTTGCAGACCACATAATCCAGTACCTACATAGCCAGTCTTGGACATGGCGACTACTCGGTGTGTAATTTAATGTGTACCACACTTGGGAGCTGTTCACAAGTACTTTCAGTTCAGCGGCTGCCTACAGTGCCTACACATAGTTGTGTACAAATACAGACACATATATTAGTGATCAGAATTAGTCCTTAATGGCCAGTCACCTTTGATGCTAGTCTGAACAGTTTTAGTGAGTCTAGCAGTGAAAAAGACAGTTGATATATCCCAAGCCTCTTTCTGAAATTAAATAAACTTACAGAATTACCTCAGGGTACATTGCTGAGCTTCCTATGCATTAAAATACTTGCAAGCACGCCAGTAAAGAAATCATTATGTACAGATAAGTGCAAAAATATGTATAGAATGAATCCTCCCAAAAATATGTAGGTACGGAAACATTATTTCGCCGATATAAGAGCTATGTGACATAATAAAATTTACTGTACGTAACCAAGCGGAAGCTTATTATGTAGACTAAGTATTAAAAAAATTTACATGGGTTGAAATGGTTGTAAGGAAAATGTTGTCGTTTTTCTGGGCAAGGCTCTAAGAACCAAAACCTAAGAAAACACCTTCTGAGAAAAGTCCTATACAAAAGCAATAGTGAATGAGGCTCAGCCCAGCCGCCACGCATGGTTCCCCCAGACATACTAATTACTTCGATAACGACGCACGCGTCAACCGGAACGGCGCACTGGGAAAGTAAGGCTTACAGTCTACCTGATCAAGTCTCAATTTAGTAATACTTTGTTAAAACAATCCTAATATCAAAACTATACTTTAAGTCTGTCCTGTAGGAAAAAGATCTAACACCACTGCTCTCACACTGGTTATGAAAGTAAGTCTTATAGCATACTTAATCAAGTCTCAATTTAATGATACATATTCAACTATAGGCACAAGCCTGTTACGTGTGACAAAATAATGCCGGCCAAACTAAAAGGTTTGATTTACAAGACCATCATAAGGCCGGCACCAAAAGCATGTGCATACCATTCAAGTCGCCGAAATAAAGTTGCTATGGTGGACGTGCGGCGTCACGTCATCGTCACCCGGCTCGACAAAATCCTCAACGAGTATTTGCGAGGAAGCCTAGGGGTGCGTGACACCGTCGATAAAATGCAGGAGAGTCGGCTGCGATGGTATGGCCATGTAAAGAGAAGACCACTCGACTACCTTGGAAACTTAGCACTACTGCAGCTTTCCATCCCGACGAATCAGGGGCAGACCCAAAATAAGGTTGCTAAATGTAGTGCTAAAAGACATGAGAGTGACAGGTATCCGAAAACGATGTCGCGCATAGAGCGAAGTGGTGAAGATTAGTTCAGAAAGCTGACCCAACCACCATGTGGGATTTATAGCTAGGAAGAGAGAGATACATATTCAACTATAAGGCGCATCCACATGCTACGGTAACCGCTTACCATCAGACGGGCCGTACGCTTGTTTGCCACTATATACTTGTATTGTGGTGATAATGATCTGAGGAGAGGCGGCTGAGTTTCGTAAATTATTATTATTTAGTTACTGCAATTGTTATATTGTTACTGTCTACTGCAGACGAACGCACTCACCGCTATCTTTATTGCTGATCACCCCTCAGCCGCTTTGGAGCGTGATGGCGAAATTGTGCTCATATCTCATGCCAAGTCTGGCCAACGTCTTAATTATTGGTTTTAGTTGAGGGTTATTTTAGTGATGAGCATGATAAAATATAGGTAGCTATGTTAGTTGCTGTTTTTGGATATATTAACGTTTTCGTTGGTTTAACCCTTCTTTCGGCTGGAATTTTTTGCAGAGTATTGTTTTTGTTCATAGAAGGCGAAAAATATACTTGTTCTAAAGATATTTTCAAGATTTATGAATAAAGGGTTTTAACTATTTATTGCATATGGTTTCGTATGAAATTGTTGTTTAACGATCACTTAGGGCCGATTTTTTGTCCCCACATAAAACTATCCGACGGTTAAAATTATAACTGTCGTTTTCTGAAGTCAAATGTAAGAAAAACACAGAGCTAACATTTATCCAGCAGATACTTTTAGCTGGGGATTGAAAAATCGGTCCTAAGTCTGTACCTATAATGAAAAGTAAGTTAAGACAGTATGCAGATTTACTATTTTTACTAAAAAGTAAGAACCAAAGTTATTGCACATTATTCTAAAATGATCCTTAATTACAATTTTTTCCGATAAAAAATGCAGTAGTAAAATGGTTACAAATGTGTGAATGAAAGATTTTAGGTAATGTTATAATTATTATTTTATGCTAGGGTGATACCACCAGTAATGGACAAGGCCCAATGATGTACATTAACTCTTATGTAAAAGAAAATAAGAGTCATTCCTTTTTTATAGAACAATCAATTTAAAACTGCATGCGATACGCGTAACCGTATGATCTTTAAATAAGAGTTGAAGTGTCCATTATTGGTGCTTGTTCCTAAAATGTCCATAATTGGTGGTGTCACCCTACCTATACCTAGAAATATTAATTGTTAATGCATAAAATGGTTGCAAAATCATTTTTACTATAGTTTGCCAAGGGTAAGCCTAAAATCTTATCACGTTGTAAAAAATCGAGGAAGTATGGCTCAGCCACCCCGGCGCCATCGCCGGCGCCTCTTGGGCGAGCCTTAATGGCTGCCTTTACAGTACTTAAAGTACCTGTTCTATTCGGTTCATCGCTTCTGTATCTATTTTAGATTGCTATAATATGTTTCGCGCGTTTTTCTTCGGCATCGTTTGTATGAGGGTCCCGTAGTAAACGAGGAACTCTTATAGTTTCACCACGTCCGACCGAAAGCTGTAATTTGGCATTCAGAGAAAAAAAACATCAAACCTAAGTAGACGGGTATGTCTACTTAGGTTTGATGGCTCAAGTGCAAAAATATGTATACAACACAAAATCACAAAAAAGTACATCGTCAACAATTCCGCATATGAACGGTGACGTGATGGTCGGGCAACTACGGAACCCTACACTGTGCGTGGCCCGAAACGCACTTGTCCGTTTTTTTCTAGCGCGGCGCGCGTGGTTTCGATCGCACGAAACATATTGAAATGAGAATCAAGCAACGAAAGAAGACCTGGGGCCGATTTTTGAGTGTCGAACGCTCGAATTCTCACTCGACATCTGTCAAAACGTCATAGTATTTTGACAGATCTCGAGTGAAAATTCGATCGTTCGACACTCAAAAATCGGCCCCCTGTACAGATAGTTCAACTCAGTTGTGCGCGCGGCCCTATGTGTGCGTGGGCTTGTAAATATACAACTTTCATTCGTGTGGCAGTGACGCGGCAGTCGCCACACTAATGAAAGTTATATATTTACAAGCCCACGCACACATAGGGCCGCGCGCACAACTGAGTTGAACTATCTGTAACAATATACCTACAAGACTATAGTGACCTAATAGGATAGTTTTTTTTAAATATTTTATTATGAACAAGAAATATGTCATTTCAAACATCACTCTAAATCGATAAATTTCAGGAAAGAATATAGCATTTTTCACCTAAATTCTGCTACACCTAAAAAAGAAACAAATTGCTCCGTTATGTTTGTGTGTGTGAATGATTAACACTTCGGTCATAAATTTTAGTTAAAATTTGTAAAGCCTCTTAAGATCACTTTTTTTTCTACTACGACGGTGGTAAACAAGCGGTGGTACACGTGATGGTGAGCAGACACCGCAGCCTCTAGACGCTCGCAACTGCAAAAGAGTCGGGTGCGCGGTGCCGAACCTTTATAAAATTAATAAAGGGAACAAACTCAAAAACTAGGACTCTTTCACACTGCAGCACTGTTTCACTTAATAGTCTCAATTTGGGCAAAGCCGATATTTGAGTGTCGAACGCTCGACTTGTCACTCGAGATCTGTCAAAAAACTATGATGCTTTGACAGATGTCGAGTGAAAAGTCGGGCGTTCGACACTCAAAAATCGGCCCCCTGAACTCTCCAGGGCCACGACCAGTCGACCACCCAGAGCCATTGTCCAGTGTCGCTCGACCACGCTCGCAGCGCTGCTGTGTGATTGTGCGTGTGATCGGTCCGGGGGTTAACGGGAGGCATCGACATTTTCGATAATGAACTAGCGAATCTGATAAAAATTGTATGTATATTATGTAAGCACTTAATTACATTATAACAGGTTAAAACATATACATGTTACAATATATTAATGTAGGTACAAAGGGATCTCTTCCAGCTAACCTTCGAGCAATTGAGTGGAAGATAGGTAGAACGACTAGAACGAGATAGACAAACTTACACCATAACAATATACAAACTTACACCATAAATTATAAACAGTATACCTAACAGTAAAAATTAAACATAAAAAACATACCTACACACACTTAAACAAATAAATGATATTTCTTTTGGAATTATTGTAGCTGCTTTGTAAAAAATCTGCTAGAATTATGGTTTAAGATGACATATACCTAAAGTGAGAAAGCATGTAGCGACAATATTTAATTTCGCCAATATTTTTTGCTTTCCGTATCTATACACGAACAACAAAAGAACTAAATACGACTAAGTAAATAAGGGATCTCTCACATTCGGAGCAGCTCAATTAAGGAAGAGTAACACAGCCATAATACCCATATGATAACACTACTACATGTTCTATAGATATCTAGTCTTTTGACTTTGATGGAATCAGGCGTAAATTAGTTGAATTCTAATTGTTCTAACTTCAAACATTTGTTCGTGACGTACCTACAGTAATTACAATATAAACCAAGAAATAGGATTTCTGCTCATGCGCCAGCGACTTAGTACGAGTAGTTCTAGAGACTATTATGTGGTCTTTTACATATCTCTGGTGCTTACATTTTTTTATTCCTTTGGAAAATCACGTAAGTACGGAGTTCCGTCGAACGGGAACTCCGCCAGCCCACGCGCACCGTGAGAACTATTTCGCGATTAATTCATCGTTTCCACTCAGCTTTATTTATGTCCCCAACTTTTTGCGTCCACTTTTTTGTGCCCGTTTTTAGTACCCACTTTTTGTTTATTGTCTTATTTAACAAGTGTGAAGATTGCAATGATAGTGTCTAATGAGTCTAAGTAATGATATACCTGCTGGTTTTAGCATGCACATAAATGTGTCACCAGGTTTAATTAAGTGCCTAATTAATGTATTAAGTTTCGAAGAGGTTGTTAGAGGTTGTCTTATCTTTTACAAATTGAATTAATTTTAATTATCAATCATATTTGTATTAGGATCCATAGGTAATGTAATCGACCCAGGTCGGACTTAGCTGAGATTCTTGCTGGACTTTTCTCAGCTAGGCTAGGTTTAGTGAACCAGCGATAAAACTCCCAGTTTCTCGATTCCACTCACACCTCAGATTCGGTTGAAGCCGCTCAACCAATCTCGTTGGAGCGAGAGTATTCCAGTGTTTAAACCGCTCTCGTGGTCGTGTCGGAGGTTTCCCCTGGATTTTTCCCAGCCAAAAAAAACGTAATGCAATGTAATATGAGGTACTGATTTACACAATGTATAGTTGTGTCACACAATACAAATTCAACTGCCTAAGGACAAAACGTTTAGTTGCTTGGAAACTAATTCTATTCTGACAATAAGGAAGCAAGTTATGCACAAGATAAATGAAAGAACAAGACTCGCTCCTAGTGGAAAAGTTATTATCATTTTTTTAATCAAAGTGAAAATTGAAAAATTCAGCACCACTGGTGGGAGGAGTTGTTTTTCAATTTTCACTTTGATAAAAAAATTGAGATTTTCGCTAGCGGACGCATCCGCTTAACGAACATTTAAAGTTATTATCATTTTAACTACACAAACAAACCAGTACAGACATAACATTATAACTCCATTCAAAATACTGGTACTGATTACATTAACTTAAAAAAACTTATTGATCCGAGCAGCAATGGTAAGTTACACGCCAAAGCGATTTACTAAGTACATTAATTTTATTTTATTCTTATTATTATTAATTTCATGTTATTTTGATCAAATGTAATATGGACATGTTCTGGATTAAATTATGCGTAAGTATCTAGGTTTTACCAAGACAACGGTAATGCAATTACAACGACAGAGTAGTCCGTTTAAGGTTTTCTATTGCATTTACGCTGGGTATCGTGAGCATGTTATTACTTAAGAACACATGATCATGTCCTCAGTCGCAGCTTGCGACGATAATCCTTCATTGGCTCACATAGCTATTTAAAGACGGGTCTTACACCGTAGAAGCGAACGTTGCATTCCTTGGATTCTTTGTGGTGTGCTGCAAGGGACAGACGGCGTCGGTCTTTAACGGTATTTGAAATATTGTATATATAAAACAGATTGCATATCATGCGCTCACCTAGGCATTAACTAGAGAGACAAATTATACTCGGATCCGTGGAGGGCAAACGCCCAAGAGGAAGGATTCCGGTGCGCTGGACCGATGCAGTGAAGAATGCTGCCAAATGCAGCCTTCCCCGTGCTGTCCATTTGACGAGGGACCGAACTGCATGGAGGGCAATTGCGTGCGGTCACGATCCTCAGTCATGAGGGATCGACTACGAAGAGATATAAAACAGAATGTGATAAAGATAACTTAATAGTAGATTGTGTCTCAAGGATATATATACGGCGAGAGCGGTATATTGAATCCTGAGTGAAGCGAAAGACTCTACAATAGAATCCTGAGCGTAGCGACGAGACAAGCGAAGCCGGAAGGTAGGCAATGGAACTCCATAATAAAACATTTTAGGTTAGCCGTGTTTCAGTTAGAATCGTTATGAGATGTACTCTGGTAAGTAATGGTTCGCTAAAAAGTGTTAAATAAATAAATAAAATAAACCGACCTCAAAAAAAACACTAAAGAGTTAGTAGTTTTAGAAGTCGGTGCTATCTAAATAAATTGCCTAAAGTTGACGAAATGTGCACCGACTACGAAAATTACATTACGTCTACACTTTTCAATCACGGACGGACGCGTGAGTGACAGCAATAGGATTCCGATTGGACCCTTCGGGTACGGAACGTAAGCTTCTCCAAAATAAATAGCATGTAAAATCAGATATAGAGTTTCATAATGAATGTTTAGCATGTTGACATCTTGTCGCAGTATTTTATGAATTAGGCCAAGCCACAAGACGGTCGATGTGAGAATTTGCATCGAATGGACTTAGGACGAACGCCGCAGCCTCCACCGGTACACTTTGCGTCTTATATTCGTTTTTGTGTTCCTGATAATATATGGACGTATCGCCACATCTATAGCCAATGTTATTTGTTTTCGTATAACTGTGTATTTATTTACTAAATATAATAGAATTTTGAAACTGAAGCTTTGCATATGTCAATGTAAATATTGGGTCAAATAAAAACGCCAGGCTTACCGATGGTGTTATTCGTCTACTGGTTTAGCCTAGTGGTTAGTTACCCTGCAAACGAAGTTGACGGTCCTAGGTTCGGATACCAGTGTATTACCCGTATATTTTGGTTTGATATTTTATTTAGCTACTCTATAGATTTACGCGGTTCTAAATAGTGGTGTGAAGCCGTCAAGTGGTTAATTATTTACGATTAACTCTATTTATAACTTTCCCACCTTGTTCAGCTATCCAAAATAAACCGCCTGACTCATTAAAAGCGTCAGTAGACGCCGCCTGCATTATAACCAATATAATTCACGTAAACAGAAACGTGATTTACCCCCAAGAAGGCGGATTATACAATAAAACTGTGTGCACTACCGGGAACGAGCTTTGTGTGAAATGGAACGTTAACGTTCAATAGACACGTTCGGCTAGACGGGGTGTCTTTGATTTTTCGTCAATGACGCTCGTCGACGTTTTTTTGGACAGTGTTCTGTTTGTCGGGAGTCACGAAGTTACCGCAGCGGAAGGTGAAATTGATGCTGTTTTGTCATTTTGTTTTCATTTCTGTAGAACAATTGCCGATGTATGAAATGTATTGTGTGTTTTAATAGTATGTACAAAAATAATGAATAAAATGAACTACCTACTTTTATTCATTCATAAGATGTCACCGTTAACTGTTGTAATATAAAGTTAAGTAATTAATTTTCATATCAGATATTATACTATCAAAAAACCTAAATAATAATGGTACATTTTTTTTTTACTCTCAATGTGATAGGTACAGTTGCCGGCAAACATCTTGAACCTGATTGACCTGCGCAGTAGCGTGATTTGTACGTAAATCAGCTACAGCGCAATACAAGGTTAGGTTCAAGATGTTTGCCGGCAACTTATATTCACTTACAGCGTAGGCATTTGTTGGTACTTTTTTTAATTTAGAAAAGGAATTATAAAAAATCTCTTTTAACCATGAGGGCAGACGTCTTTTTTATTTTACACAAATACCCGGAAGAACTACATAACTACTAATAAGTTACCTTAAAATCCTGCACCCAGTAAAAAATCTAATCACCCTTTCCAACTCACTGCTTCAAGTATTTTTTCTCGCGTGTTACCTGTATTATATTGAATGAGTTAAGGGGTTAAGAATTCGATTAGCAAATTTACAGCTACTCTATTATCTGTGGTTGCAACGAGAGCAAAACGCGCGCTCAGACGCGAGCTCGCAAATTAATCGGACCTCCGTACTACGGGCTCGTTAGGTGGGTCCCTTCCAATACGGGACTTTAAGTCATTCGGGACACCTCGAATATTGGGCGCTAAAAATATAGTCCTAATATTTTGTAGGTAGGTAACATTCCACTTCTGCTTACGTTACGAAAACTTATTTTTGTAGTAAAGAAGCGTAACGTCATCGGTGGCAAAAAAGCGTACGGGCCCGCCTTTTGGTAAAGGGTCATCTGCCTAAGGCAACTCCAGAAGATCATGCGCGTTGCCTTAACTCCTTTCTTAACGAACCTCTATCTCATCTCATTCAGTCTGTCGAGATTAGCTCACATTTCCATTAGGTTAAGATGAATAATGTGTTTAGTATAAGAATCTTTTTCTGTAATAAAATTATTGTAAATATCGTGAATGTGTAAATCTAGCCTAATCTAACCTAAGTTAATCGTATTGTAAACTAATAAATCGTAAAATACTTACCTTGTTTACTTACCTCTGCCGTATCATACACAGGTGACGTTCCTCTATGAAGCTGGTGCATTAGTACTCGATAGTCGAATGAATAATTAATAAAGTCAATATAAATACAAGTACCAGTTTTAGACAAACCTTAGGCAGGAAACGGCAATAACCGTCATAAAGGTTGGAATGGCACATCCATACCTCGAAATACTGTTGTAACTCAATAATATTATTTGAATAACTATATCATGTACAAATCTGTCGAATTACTGATTGGTTAAATAAACGGCATAGCCGCCTTGAGTTGCTACACGTTCATTGGCGGATAAGCGCGCCTATAAATAGAGCGCGCGCCTTAGAAAGTTACCTCATTATACACTCGTCAGCCAACAGTGCAACAACTCTCTGCGACATGTGAAAGTTATCAAAGTGTTCTTTCTTCACCTCCCGCCTAAAGCTACATTCTACAATGGTCCTTCAGCAGCCGAATATCAGCGGGCCAGCAGTTATGAAGAAAGAATAAAGAAGAAAGAAGAACTGTCACAGACGTTCAATCGTAAACGAGACAGAGTAGTCCGCAAGGGCGAAAATCTTGTTGGGCTAGCCGCCGCTAGCTATTCTACGGTAGGAAGGCCTATGGCTATCCACGTAGACGGAAAAGTAACGCGGGTGACGCAGTCTTAGTGATAGCGAATCCTGGGCGACATTCCGACCCTCCCCGGGCATTACCCTAACGGTGCCAAGTAGTGTCGCGGGCTCGTTGGGCTCCGGGTCTTCGTGTGCATTCGAGCGTGTACACCGCGCCACGGTGGTGGTTCGTCTTGCTCGGCTGTGTGTGCTGGTACACGCTACAGGTGGTGAGGGACTCCATGCCGTCTAACGGACAGAGACCAGGCCGGTGCAGCCGTTCGGCAATTCCTAGCCAGCGGTGGGCGCTCACTCATCTGTAGTGTCACTGCCAGAGCAGCTCCCCCTATACCTCCTAAATCCTAGCCGGCTCCCCGTGGTAGCAACCCGGCTAGGCCCTAGGGCACCAGTAGGCAGCGTCGTGCAGGCCTATACAGGGGGCAAGCGCGTGCGCATAGGGACGGAGGAACGTTACAGTGTTTTTGTGAAGTGTAAATTGCCGTGAAAGTGTTAATTAAGTGCCACGTATTCGTTCAAATGAGTGTTAGAATCACGGGATGTTTACAGTGTTAATTGCGAATGAATAGTTCAAGTATTAGTTGATTGATGTGTTTTAAATTACCGCGTTGTCGTTTTTGTGTTTTTCTTTTATGCTGAAGTGTTAATTTTGTTTTATATTTGTCGCTGTTTGATCACTCATTTGTTTTATTGTGTTAGGTACGTCAATAGTTATTAGATAGGCTCCACGTGTGCAGTATGAGCGATAGCGATTACCGTGTGTTACGCAGTGGTAAATGGACGCCGTTATCCTCATCGGGAGGCCACACTAATAGCACCTCGACCGGTACTGACGTTGCGACCGGGACGAGTAATACTGACGGTACAACGACGAACACAAGTAGTGAAGTGACGCGGACGGACAACAGCGACATGTCAAATAACACGGAAAAACCGAACGACGCGGACGGGCGCGAGCAGGATAGGGCTTCCGTGCACAACTTAAACGAGACGGTCGTGCCAGTACCTAGTGTACCCCCCACCGTTGTTCAGGGGGTTTCGACGCGACTTAGTATCTTACGTGCGGAAGTAGCTTTGCGTAACGCGGAATTAGCACGGGCTAATGCGGAGGCCGCAGCCGCCCATTGCCGACTTGAACTAGCCAGGGCTGAGGCCGCCCAATCCGAATGTGGTTCTGTAGCCAGGGAAGAACCGGCAGTAGCTGAGCCGGCTCACCCCGCGCCCCCTCCCGCCGCCGCGACAGAGGGGCGCCTCGAAGGTTGGATCGAGGAACAGAATCGCATCGAACATACAGTAGTGCGCACTAAATCGAAAGAGCGGCCGGCACCGCGGCCGGCAAAACGTGTGCCCGTGGACGAGGTTAAGTTCGAAAATAAAGACGTAGAATTGCTATCGGCTCGTTTAGAAACTGCGATCACGCGCAGTAAGCCCGAGTACACGCCTCACAGGCATATCCCCGAGCTACCTAGCTTCGACGGATCGATTACAGAATGGATAGCATTTAAAGCGGAATTCTACGATACGGAATCTTCATTTTCGGACGTAGCCAACGTCGGGCGTATTAGGCGCGCATTACGAGGTGACGCGAGATATGCAGTAAAAGCGTTGTTATACACCTCACCCGACCCGTTCGAGATCATGGACATGTTAGAAATGCACTTTGGAAACTCCGAGGCTATAGTGTTAGCCGAGATAGAAGAAGTGAGGAGATTGCCTAAACTTGCTGAGGACAATTCTAACATCACCATGTTCGCGGGTCAAGTAGCAAACGTCGTGGCTACTATAAAATCGTTGAAGCAGGAGCAGTACTTACTAGCGCCGGAACTAGTAAGCCGACTCGTAGATAAATTAAATCCTATGATGCGCTACGAATGGAATAAATATCGGGTAGCTAACGCGAGCACGCCGGGATTAGTAGCAATTTCCAAATTCCTGTCGGATAGTAGTAAGGCCGCGGGA
The DNA here is from genome assembly GCA_951800055.1 of Cenopis cana. Classification (NCBI taxonomy): domain Eukaryota; kingdom Metazoa; phylum Arthropoda; class Insecta; order Lepidoptera; family Tortricidae; genus Cenopis; species Cenopis cana. The sequence continues at coordinate 13,669,930 of OX637479.1, read as the reverse complement.
CTGACGTACGCATCTGGGGCGCGGAGGCCAACCGCGAGGCCTCGACATAACGTGCATGCGACCGTACACAATGCGTATCGCTCGCAATCGCGTTCACCTAGTAGGGATAGGGATTCATACACGGAGAACTATCGGGAGAAAAAACCGCATCACTCGAAACCCAAGGCGGCATACGTAGGCAAGCCACCGAGGAAGCCTACAGCGCAAAATAGGCCACGCCCCCCGGCGACAGTGCCGGGGGACCTGGAGCGCAAACGATGTCACATGTGTAATGGTGAACACGCGATCGCGAGCTGCGCCGACTTCGTTAAGCTTTCCGTGAACGAGCGATGGAGCAAAGCCAAAGAATTTAAACTTTGCTATCGATGTCTAGGTACGCGTCATGTTAAAACGTACAAGTGTTCGTACAACCCGTGCGGCAAGGGGGATTGCGAGGCTGCGCATCACACCCTGCTGCACGGATTTAAGCGCGAGGATAGTAATCGCGGGAATGTAGGATCGATTAATCACCTTAACGACGCGAAAACCTACCTGAAGGTGGTTCCCGTGGAACTAACCGGCACGCTAGGTACAGTAAGTACGTATGCATTAATGGACGAAGGTTCATCCCTCAGCCTCATAGAGAGGCACGTAGCTGACCAAATCTCGCCGCGTACGGACAGCGAGCAGCTGTCGCTAGGCGCGATAGGGGGAAACACGGTGTCCGATAATGATTCGTGTAGGGTAGACGTATCGATAAGGGGACAGCTATCCCGCGATTTAGGAAAGTTGTCAGCGTACACGATTGACCGATTAAACCTAAGTCCGCAGACCGTATCTAGGGATGTTCTAGATAAGTGCCCGCACCTGAAGGATGTGCGGGACGAGTTATGTTACGAGAACGCGGTACCTACGGTTTTAATCGGCCAAGACAACTGGCACCTTATCGTAACGAGGCAGCTTATCAGCAATGGGAACAGCTTGCCGGTAGCCTCGCTAACGAAATTGGGGTGGGTTTTACACGGGCAACTAGATAGGCCACGCAAGCCAAGCGGTTTAATTAATCATTTAACGTTGCGTAACGACCAAGAGGCTTACGACTTAATTAAACAGCATTTTAGCATCGAATCTCTAGGCGTGGAACCTAAAACCCCTAAGGCCGACCCCGACAGACGCGCGCTCGAAATCCTAGAGCGTACGTGTGAACCTATACCCGGTCAAGATAGGTATAGGGCCGGATTATTGTGGAAATCGGACAACGAGTCTCTGCCGAATAATAGGGACCAGGCGCTCAAGCGGCTTCACACGCTCGAGCGTAAATTAGATAAAGATGAATCCATAAAGGCAGAATACTCGAAGCAAATAAAAAATCTGCTAGACAAGGGATACGCGGAAAAAATAGACGCGCCCATACATCCGTCCAGAGGCTTCTATTTGCCCCATTTCCACACGATCCACAAAGCTAAACAAAAAGTAAGATTAGTTTTCGACGGAAAATGCCGAACCGCCGGCAAAAGCTTGAACGACGCGCTTCTGTCGGGACCGGACTTGCTACAGTCTCTATTCGGCGTTCTGATTCGATTTAGAGAAGGAAAAATAGGCGTAATAGCGGACGTAAAAGAGATGTTTTTACAGATTAAAATTATAGAGCAAGATCGCGACGCCCTACGTTTTTTATGGAGGGGGGAGAGGCGGTCGGGCCCCGTAGAGGAATACAGAATGACAAGTCTCATTTTCGGGTCCAGCTCTTCACCCACGACCGCGATTTACGTTAAGAATAAAAACGCAGAGCGCTACGCTGAGCAATATCCGCTAGTATACGATACGACCTTACGAAACTTTTACGTAGACGATCTGATAGCTAGTTTCGACGACCCGGTACAGACGACGCAGCTGGTAAACGATATGATGAAGGTATTCGATAAAGCCTCATTTACCCTGCGCGGCTGGGCCTCGAACGCGCCGGAGGTGTTACACGGCGTAACAGACGTACTAAAGAGCGATGTCTCTGAGTTAGGCCGCGACGAATGTGAGCGCACGCTAGGCTTGCTGTGGAATAATAGAGCGGATACGTTAGGCTTTAACGTGAACTTCAGGAACACGCCGAGCGATATTTCAGACGGCAGCGTAGTGCCTACGAAACGCCAAGTGACCGCGGGCGTGATGAGTCTCTTCGATCCTACCGGGCTAATATCTCCTATTACCGTGACGGGTAAAGTATTAATTCAAAGGATATGGAGAACCGGGATCGACTGGGACACGCAGATCACGTGCGACGATCACGCGGCATGGTTAACGTTCGTAAACGGTATGAGAAGTTTGCATGATATACACGTACAACGGTACGTACCCGCGCGGGGTAGAACAGTCGTAACACATACCTTCTCGGATGCGAGCGAGAACGCGTATGCCTGCGCCGTGTACATGGTAGGAACAGACGATACAGGCAAACGGTGTTCCACATTGGTCGCGGCAAAGGCACGCGTGTGTCCGCTGAAGAACGTCAGTATCCCGCGGCTCGAACTACAGGCGGCTACTATGGCGAGCCGTCTCACGCAATCGGTAAAATTAGAGTCGAGCTATACAATAGAAAAATCGTTTTATTGGACGGACTCTAAAACGGTACTCGCGTGGATAAGGTCGGACCCGCGAACTTTTAAATGTTTCGTAGCGCATCGGTTATCGGAAATTGAGGACACCACATCCCCGAGCGACTGGAGGTGGGTCCCTAGTGCGTCTAACGTCGCGGACGACGCGACGCGCGATATTCCCGCGGATTTTAACGCAGATCACCGATGGTTTCGCGGCCCCGATTTTATCCTATTGGACCCCGAGCACTGGCCAGTAGAAAAACAGAGCAATGCGCCCCTCGCGCCGACGGGCGAGGAGCGCACGGCTAAGCCAGTGAACGTGGTAGTAAAACGCGACGAATTTCCATACCTACCAGACGTGAGTAGGTTTTCGAAGTACTCTCGCCTGCTGCGCGCGTCCGCCCGCGTCCTAGTCGCCGCGGAAGCTTTCAAGGCCGCCGCACACGGTCAAGCGTCAAACCCACTCGTAACAAACGACAAGCTCAAAATCGCCGAACTTTTGTTAATTAAACGAAGTCAGAGGGAATCGTTTAGGGATGAAATTGTAACAATTGAGGCTGGGCGGCGTACTCCGAAGAAATCGTCACTGAACAAACTAGCGGTGAAGATCAGCAAACACGGTATCCTGCAATTAGATGGAAGATTAGACAGAGACCAGTGCACGCCAGTCCTACACGCTAAAGAAGCACTGACAAGATTAATCATTGCACACTACCACGCGATGTTTAATCATGCAAATCACGCTATTGTCATGAACGAGATCAATCAAAGATATCACATAATAGGACTGCGCGGGGCCGTACGGTACCTTAGTAACAAATGTCAATGGTGCCGCGTGTACAGGGGGGTACCCACTAAGATCCCCCTGGGCGACCTACCTAGAGAAAGGCAGCTAGCTAATCAACCCGCCTTCACAGCTACAGCCTGCGACTATATGGGACCAGTACAAGTGACTGTTGGAAGAAGACATGAAAAGAGATGGGTAGCACTCTACACCTGTCTTACCACTCGTGCTGTACACCTAGAACTCGTGCCCTCGTTATCCGCGTCATCGATGATACTCTCGCTCCGACGGATGATGGCCCGCCGCGGCCAGCCGACTGTACTCTACACGGACAACGCAACTTGTTTCTATGGGGCTGAAAGAGAAATAGCCGAAGCAGTAGAGGCCGCCGATAACGAGATAAAAGAATTCGTCACAGCGAAACTTATAGTGTGGAAAAAGATCCCCCCAGGCAACCCATCGGCCGGAGGCGCCTGGGAGAGGCTAGTTGGGGCGGTCAAATCCGCTTTACGCGTCACACTTAAGGAGAGACATCCACCGGACGAAGTCCTGCATACACTGCTACTAGAGGCCGAGCATGTGGTTAACTCCAGGCCGCTAATTCCCGTGCGACTGGACGACAGACAGGAAGCCCTGACCCCTAACCACTTTCTATTAGGGCGGTCGAACGCGATGTCACCCTTCGGAACATTCAGCGATAACAAAATAGACGAAAAATCATGGAAAACGGCGCAGGCACTGGCCGACAGATTCTGGTCTAGATGGACCAACGAATATCGGCAGACGCTGCGACCCCGTAACAGTCACGATCCCACGCACCAAAACGTCAAGATAGGAGATGTGGTACTCATAGTGGACGGTACGATGCCACGCGGCGCATGGCCGCGAGGCGAGATAACCCGTGTATACCCAGGCCCAGACGGCAAAGTCAGGGTCACCGAAGTCCGCACAGCAGCGGGCCTCATACGCCGTCCAGCCTCCCGTCTCATAGTCTTAAGTTAATCATGTATATAATCTCTCCTATTTTTATGGTGTTTGCACACGTGGGGCGGAATGTCGAGATTAGCTCACATTTCCATTAGGTTAAGATGAATAATGTGTTTAGTATAAGAATCTTTTTCTGTAATAAAATTATTGTAAATATCGTGAATGTGTAAATCTAGCCTAATCTAACCTAAGTTAATCGTATTGTAAACTAATAAATCGTAAAATACTTACCTTGTTTACTTACCTCTGCCGTATCATACACAGGTGACGTTCCTCTATGAAGCTGGTGCATTAGTACTCGATAGTCGAATGAATAATTAATAAAGTCAATATAAATACAAGTACCAGTTTTAGACAAACCTTAGGCAGGAAACGGCAATAACCGTCATAAAGGTTGGAATGGCACATCCATACCTCGAAATACTGTTGTAACTCAATAATATTATTTGAATAACTATATCATGTACAAATCTGTCGAATTACTGATTGGTTAAATAAACGGCATAGCCGCCTTGAGTTGCTACACGTTCATTGGCGGATAAGCGCGCCTATAAATAGAGCGCGCGCCTTAGAAAGTTACCTCATTATACACTCGTCAGCCAACAGTGCAACAACTCTCTGCGACATGTGAAAGTTATCAAAGTGTTCTTTCTTCACCTCCCGCCTAAAGCTACATTCTACACAGTCATTCCACCACTTTATTTTTTAGTTCCAAGGTGTGAGGATAAAACTTGGGATCTAGACTCCTGCGAATGGCAGCACAGATGGCCGCCGCCGTAGAGGTTTAAGTTGACCGAGTGAAACGAAGGTCTCTGTTTTAGCTTCGACAAAAATGCTTTCGTATGTCCGGATTTCCGGTTGTCCTCCTCTACAGGTCCCATTTTAGCCCGATTTATTAAAACGACGATGGTGAGCAGGTTCGAAAATAAAAAGATTTTTTTGTCGAGTTAGGTTTTGGAAATTTAAAAAAACAAACTTTTTATCAATTATTTTGTATTTTTCTGCGGCCGTTTTTTCCTCTACAGGTCGCATTTCTCAACCGATTCTCGTGAAATTTTGTGAGCAGCTATAGAATTTTTTTATGTAGTCACTTTTTGGAAATTTAATAAAACAATTTTTTTATCAATGATTTTGTGTTTCTCCGGCCGAATTTCGATTTGTTCTCCTCTAAGGGTCGCATTTCACAACCGGTTCTCGTGAAGTATTGTGAACAGGTTGTTTGATTACATTGAATATTTATGTCGAGTAATTAAAAAAAAAATTCAATGGTTTGTCTTTCTCTACAGCGTTTCTGAACCGATTTCGTGAAATTTTGTAAGCAGGTTCGATATAGGTATCTAACATAGTTTTTGGAAATTAAAAAAAAAAAACACTCTAGGTCTACAGCCCACAGAGCCACTAGTTTTAGTGGGTAACTAGAGTTGTTACCCAGAATTTTCACCAACATTTCGTTAGTTCTCCACAAAAAAAACTGACTGAGCGGTCAATGCATGTCACCGTGATAGCGGGACAGCAATATAATTAAAACGTATCTTCGTGGTTAAAGCGTCTTTACTTTTTTATTATTAAAAATGGGATTGCTCTGAGATGATCTCGGAAATACAAACCTACTACTTTGCGTGGACTGAACAATCTATACAATACAAATACTCTTTATTGTACACCTCACACAAATGGATCAGTTACATATAGAAACAATACAGCAACATGTAGGTAAAGGTAGACAACAGGCGGTCTTATCGCTAAAGAGCGATCTCTTCCAGACAACCTTCTCTATAGTGGTAGAAGTGGGGGTTCCTTAGTGGAAAGTCGGCAGGTGCGAGGGGGGAGACCACCGCGCGCGCCGGCGCGAGCTCTGTAATCCGACGCAGCCGCAGCCCGGGACTTTTATTGCTGTACAGAAAAAAATGCTGCCCGAAAACACATACTCATGAGCTATGTCAGGAAATATCAAGTACATTACTGTACAGGCCGGGAAAAAGTATTTCAAGGAACGGTTGAGTTTGAAAGACGAAGCGAAGAGTTCGGAAAGTTCAGCAACGGTACGAATGCACGAATTCCCATTCCTGTCAGAAAACGTGGGTAAGTATAATGAGGAAATTGACACACTATTTTTGCATCACCAGTAGGTGTTGGAGAAAAAACATTTATTTGCGCACCTAGCTTATAATTCGATGCGATCCTCAATTCAATGAATTCGTTGTAGTATTTTCTCCAATTTAACAGCCTTTATCAGCCTCTACCTTTTTACACGACTGCCCAAAAAAAGGAGTGTAATGTTTTCAGGTTTCATGTATGTATGTATGTGAACTTTTTTTGTTCCCCCAGAACTTCTCAACGCCTTAACCGATTTAAATGTGTGAGGTATCGTTGGAATCCTTACGTCATCCCGGGTGACATCATAGGATATGTAATGTTGCAATAAAAACAATATGGCGGACTGTAGACTCCATTTTGAGTGTTCCGTAAAAAAAAATATTTTCTATCCTAACTAGCAAGTGAGGTATCAAAATGAAGCATTTGAAGAGACGATTCCAAAAATATATATAATGTTCAAGCAAAAAAGTTCGAAAAAAAATAATAATTATAAAAATTAAAAACACGACTGCATTAAAAAGATGAAAACAAGTTTCCTAATAAAGAACTCAAGGAAATATATTTTGTTTGCAGTCGGGGGACCTACTACATACAAGTAAAACCAAAATATTAGGTCCCACGACTGCAAACAAAATATATTTCCTTGAGTTCTTTATTAGGAAACTTGTTTTCATCTTTTTAATGCAGTCGTGTTTTTATTGCTACTATTTAACGGCACGGTTTATAATTTTGGTAGGTAGTAGGTACTGGGCTTGGGGGGAAATCCTACAAGCGTAGGTGCTACTAATGCCAATTCTGCACAATACTTTTTTCTTATCATACATATACATTATACCTATATGGGACCAGTAGCGGACCCCAGGTATCCTTCAGGATGCAACTGTACTGGGATAACGATAGAAGGATGATGATGACACATAAATACCTATATGCTAGTAATTAAATAAATAGCAATGAAAGTGACTGCCATTCAATTGTTATTCTTCAAGACGTAAGTTGTATATTTACAGTAAAAAAGCACTCTCCCAGATCGCACGCGAATAAAATCTCCTTGCGATTTTTTTCCACCTTATTTCTCAGCCTCCAAAATTGAGTTGTACGGGGCTGCACTTTTTTCCTTTTTTACCAGCCGGGCGGTCCTCTGCAATCACGTGTGTGTTTATTTATAAGCCAGCACCGAAATAGAGGCATGCAAATTGAGTGAAAAGTGTTTTATTAGCGATTGATGACATTTTGATTAAAACCCTACTTGAGTAAACCCTATTTTGATTCGTTTGTGTAAGGTGTGCAATAAAGAGTATTTTATATTGTATTGTATTTTTCTCGTATTCATTGCCAGTGTGTAAGTTTCTGTGCATTGCGCTTCTTTTTAAATATGCTTAACCTACATTGGAGTGAGCAAAAACACACGGGACTGAAATAAAGTTTAAGAATTTTTACTTTAAGATTATTTAGATGTCGCACGCACCTGGCCATAAAGTGGCAATTACCGTAAGCTTCACGCGCGGAAAATCCCACTTCCCGGCCAGGAGAGACAAAGTTTTGTACTAACCATGGGCGTTACCTAATAGAGAAAGCCTCACAGTTGTATAGCATAGTCACGTGAGATCTGAGACAATCTTTGTTTTACTATTATAGTCAAGATTGGCCTTAATAACACATAGATTATACCTACTACGTACTCGTATGACTACCATCGGGATCTGCATTTTATTTGCTTGTGTTTGTTAAGGTTACCTATACCCTATACCTATACTTTGGTCCTTGCAGGAATAATATACTCTTACTGCGTCATAAAAAATATTAATTAACATACTTAAAAGGTTTGTTTTAACGGGTCTAACGCGATATTTTTCGAGTCTACCCCTCACATTTTTGTTAACTTTTGTAGGGTAGTCAAATGTTGTGTACCCATATCTCCGTTGACAACTTGCTGAGACGACAGTCATATCCGCGACCACGGCCGGTGAAACCCGTGTCGAAACGTCGGTAAAAAAGGTAAATAGATAAATATCGCGTTAGACCCGTTAAAACAAACCTTTTAAGTATGTTTACAAAGCGCGAGAGTTTAAAGTGTAATATTAATTAATTCAAGAAAAATAGTTACTTTACCTGCATGGTAGTTACTCTTTCAGATTCGCTAGTTTGTGTTAGAAATTTTATCTACCCAGCTACCCACCTTATTTATTGCAACTGTAACCTATGTTCCGTTATTTTTTCAAGCATAAACGTAGCGTAGCATTAGCTTCACATAATAAGCTTTTATATCGTAAATCGTGTAGGTAGGTAAACAAACCATTTTCAAAGAGTAAACAACCATTATTCGATGACAGTAAAATGGTTATAAGGCCCTAAAGGACTTAAGTTGTATTCGTAATCATCAAAATTAGCACGAAAACCAGGAAAAAAGCAATGAAATCTGTAAGTATTTTTCACACAATTTCAAAACCGGCCCTAGAATTAAAAATCTAGAACACGAATCCTAAATTTAGATTCGATCAAAGAGAATTACGCGGATACGGAAGCGATATTTCCATTAGATATTTTATCGAGCGCTCTCCCTAACGATCCATTAGATTTTTCAACCTACAGGATTGTTATAGGTAAATATTATTTTTTACTTGGGTAATAGTGTTAGCAACTGCGATTTTGATAATTGATCGTTTTAATCCCACCATAAAGTAACTAAATGGTGTTGCTGATCTCAAAAAAGCATAATATAAAATTAAAAGTTTGTAGGTAAATATTTTATTTTATTTTAATGTCTTTTAGGAGTTTAAATTATTATATAAGCTAACGTTAATCGTAATTGAAAGTAATAAAGCTAATTTTTGTTCCCAACAAATCATTAATGAATTAAGAGCCATCTCACGGTAATAAGTAAAACTAGGATCATTAAAAGTAGGCAAGTGCTTTGGGCCATCCAAGCTTTGGCTACCGCCCTCTATTGGTGGCTAGTGAGTGCTTAAAATCTCAAATACTACTTCAAATACAAAATATCTTGAACAATGTATTATTTAATGACTAATGTCCAAGTCTAAACACACATTAATAGACACAGTGTCATAATTGTTCAGTTCCACGGATTTGAAACCAATTGTTATTTACCGCCATCTAGCGTCAAATAGCCAAACTTGATGCGAGAATAACTGACCCACACCAGCGTCTTGATGCTGCTGTAGCTGTAGAGGAGTTATAGTTTGTTTTGTAATTCATAGATGGCGATATTGTAGTGATAATGTTGTTAGTTGATTTATTTTTTATCCATACTAATATTTTAAATGCCAAATTGTTTCTATAGATCTATCTGTCTGTTATCTTTTCACGCTTAAATCGCTGAACCGACTTAGATGAAATATGGTATGGAGATATATTATCTAGTTTGAGTCCCGGGGAAAGGGCAGGATACCTACTTTATATCCGGGAAATCATCCCTTAAGAGGGCGTAGATGCCATTGCAAAAGTCCCGCTCTAACACGCGTGAGTTTTCAATTAACCATCCCGCTCTCTACGGAAGCTCAGCGCGTATTTTTCGTAAATATTGATGTTTATTCTAAATGTGTACATTTATAGGGATAATCTTTTTTCTCAGGTTTGAGAACTTATGATTTTACAACTATTAAACCAAAAATAATTGTTAAAGATCGGAAGGTTTTAAAGATCCACCCAAAAACATCGAAAAAAGGGTTATGTTTGAAAAATAAAAGTATCGAGAAAATATTTTGCAAATCGTGTTTTCACTTTTAGCAGACTGGAGGAAAATAGTTCAAGATTACTGAAAGGATACAGATATTTAATCACTATAGATGTTCAGATCTATATCGATAAACATTGGCAAAAGTGCATATGTGGGCTCTTAACCAACTCTTAACCCCCTAATTAGACTTTTTTTTTTTAAAGTGCACTGTTTGACATATGTCTACAACTCTACATAGAGTTTTTTGCAATGCACATCTTTGACATCAGGGGAAGGTTAGAGAGATGAATCCCGAGACCCGAGGGCCGAGCCCACGTGGATCCTACCTAACAATCTTACAAGAAAAACCTGACTAACTGAGGGTCGAAGGCTTGAAAGTGAGCGGCAAGGCCATGTGTGGCCGAAGGCCGAGCTCCGCGTATGGCCGAAGGCCGAATAATAAAAGTCCAAATCAACCCTTCAAACATCCTTTCTTTTGTTAGATTAGTGCGATTTTCTTCAACTTTCTGACTAAAGTTAAGCATACTTACGTATAGACGAAAGGCATTTAAATAAATTATGCATTTTATAGCATACACAAAAATGTTATGGGTCTTCGAATGTCAGATATTGGGTAATTTAAGAAAAAAATATTAAAAAAATCGTATCTCCATGACCGCGACTCTTAGTTAGGACCCAGGGTCCAAGGGTGAAAAGGTAGCAAATGACCCAACCAGCACCCCAAAAAATGCACCCTGTATGGTAAATATAATGTACACTATCGAATACAAATATATACGGTAAGATACAAAGTATACTTGTATCCCGTTATAAATAGTATAATTAATTGTAATCTAAATAAACGGGTGCGTTGAAAATCTTACATGATGCGGCATGCTACAGATAACTTTAATAAGTTAACATTACCTAGGTAAATACAAAAAAAACACGCCTGGACGAAGAATGTTTAGTACCTTTTGGACATCAAAATGAGAAAAGATTTTTTTTTGTTGAGAAAAATTAACAAATTAATAATACAGGCCAATACAGTAGGAGGAAATATATCGTAAATATAACGAGGCACAAATTATGACACCAATAAACATGGTATACAAATAGCGGTTGAACAAACTGCCATAGGTTTACAAGAATATTTACAATTTGGAACCAGAGGCTCTAACTCCGAACATCGAAATCGGAAATAATTATCGTGCCGCCCCCTTCACTCTCGTGTTATAAACTCTATGAGTGAAAGCGATGGCATTATACGAAGTTCAGATTTCGATGTTCGGAGTAAGTACAGGCCCAGTGCTTCTTCGTTTGTGACGATTGCGATACGACAGCGACACGACGAATGATTTTATGATACTTATTAAAAAAAATATTTGTAGCCTTTATACATCGTAATACATAATGACAAATCATTTTATAGTGAGTTTGTAATAAAATATAATAACTGAAATCGAATATCCACTCCAATGCAAAATCACCACATGAATTAAAATTCACGAAATTGGCGTGTTAGCATTTCGTGAAAGCTTTATTTGCTGAATACCTACATAATACCTACGTGCATATTACCTCAATGTTTCAACAACGTTATTTACCATCGTGTCGTCGAATGTAAAGTACATAGTTATATTATTTTAGGTGCCAGACGTAGAATGCAAATAGTGACATGACACCTACTTTGCAGTATTGCATCGAATGTCGATAGTAGGTCAATCAATCAATGGCCTTCGAGTCTATTACAGACTATACAAGCAGTGTCATGCAGGTAGACAACGTCTTTTGTGGCTGTGTAAGCCGATGCGAGAGCGGCATACACGACCGCAGCCCTGGCAAGTAAAGTTCGCCCGTGGCGAACAGGGGGCCGATTTTTGACTGTCGAACGCTCGATTTTCCACTCGACAACTGTCAAATCATCATAGTATTTTGACAGATGTCGAGTGAGAAGTCGAGCATTCGACACTCAAAAATCGGCCCCCTGGTCTCCGGTCGATGTCTCTTGGCTCGCTTGTCTGCAAGCGTCGCAAACCATGCTTTATCGTGGACTTTGCGCCCATCGAGCACCAGTTTGCGCCATTTGTCCCTGTCCTCGGCAAGCTCCTCCCATTTGTGAACCGGGATGTTGAATGCGTGCATGTCTCGCTTGGCGCAGTCCTTATGGCGCAGCATCGGCCTGCCGACACTTCTCTTGGCATCAGCTATGGCGCCAAGCAAAACACACCGCGGCAAACGTGACGGTTGCATTCGATGCACATGCCCCAACCAGCGTAACCATCTCTGCTTGAGCAACGCAAAGAGACTGGGCAGCTGTGCAATCTCGAGCACCCTCTCGTTTGTGACTCTATCCTTCCAGTGTATCCCCAAGATGTTTCTGATGCAGCGCATGTGGAAGGTGTTAAGGCGACGTTCGTGTTTGGCGTACGATGTCCAGGTCTCAGCCCCGTACAAGAGTATGCTCAGGATACAAGTCTGGTACACGATCATCTTCGTTTTCCTGGTAAGATGTTTGTTATGCCATACTCTTGTACTCAGCTTCCCAAACATCGTCGCCGCTTTCCCAATCCGAACGTCAATTTCTGCATCCGGTGAGAGATGACTAGTCACCGTCGACCCGAGATAACAAAACTTGTCGACAAGCTCCAGAGGGGTGCCATCCAGCAGAATGTCTGGTGCTTCCGCACACCCTTGGGCCAGTACCACAGTTTTCCGGGCATTAATGGACATGGAGAATAGAGCACAGGCACGAGAAAATTTGTCCATAATGGTTTGGAGCTCGCATTGGGATGTGGCAATGAAGGCTGCGTCATCGGCAAACAGCAGATTGTCGACGAATAAATCGTCTCGCTTTTGCTTTGACTTTAGGAGAGAAACATTATAGAGCTTTCCGTCAGCCCTTGTGTGAAGATGGATACCCTGCTGGTCGTCACCGAAAGCAGTTTTCAGCAGTAACGCGAAAAATATACCAAACAGGGTAGGTGCCAATACGCAGCCCTGCCGAACACCCCTTCGCATGAAAAACGGGTCAGACACGGTACCATCGAACACCACTGCACCTTGCATACCCTCGTGGAAGGACTTTATAAGAGTCAAGAGTTTTGGTGGGCATCCAATGTGTTCCAGTGCTGAATAAAGCCCTTCCCTGCTGACGGTGTCGAAGGCCTTGTTCAGGTCAACGAAAGCGACAATCAGGGGTGTTTTCTGCTCTCTACACTTCTCTTGAATTTGTCGAAGTGTAAAGATCATATCCGTTGTGGAACGCTGGGCACGGAATCCACACTGACTTTCGGGATATACACGATCGGCAAGTTGCTGTAGTTTTGCCAGTACTACTCGACCATATAACTTGCCCACGATACTAAGGAGGGAAATGCCGCGGTAATTGTTGCAATCGCCGCGGTCACCCTTCCCTTTGTACAGCGTGACGATATTAGCATCGCGCATATCCTGTGGGAATTTTCCTTCATCCCAGCATTTCCACAACAGACTGTGCAGAACTGGACCCACACACTCGAGTTTTATGATGTCGGCTAGGGTACCATCACTGCCTGCACTCTTTCCGCATTTGAGCTGCTTGACAGCCTTTTGGAACTCCTCTATAGAGGGTGGTGTATCTAATTCGATCCAAGTTGCTAGTTTGGGCGTATGTACTAAGGCCTAATAACAAGCATCTACTCGAAGATCTAACCCAATCCATTTATGAGTAACTGCTTATAGGTAGCACAATAGGTTTAACACTGCCAAGTTTTATGTGACGTTTTAGTACAGTCAGGGAATTTGAAAGTTTGTCACGTTTGTACTCTATTTAGAATAGGGCATATAGATAGAGAATTATTTCGGACATTTCGACATAACGGACGACTTTCGTGACGGTGTAACCTATTGTGTCTAAATTGTAGTGTCGAAGTCACTGGAAATGCTCTTGGCATGGTAAAATACATATGTTATAAGAAACATAAGTGTTGAAAAACGTCGTATGTAACTCGTGAGTAGTCGTGAGGCTTGATTAACCTAATCACACTTGTATCAAAATGTACTATTATTGCATAAAATTATATACTTAAGAGGAGGCGCCGTTAATGCGGATTATAAGTCCAACCAAAATTATAGGCTTAATAGCTCGTATCTGGCAATGTCTACACTCTACTAGACAGGAACGACGCGAACTATATTACAGTATGACTCAAATAAAACAAGATATCGACAACAACTATATGCCCGTCACTAATGCTCTGCACTAGATTGGTTTACGACAAGCCCAATCAAGCGGCGACGCCGCGACTAACTGTCGCTCCCCGGGGATCCCTAAAAATACAGTGGAATCGCGAATAGTTAACCACCGCTTTCTTAACTGTTGTTTTATCTGCAAACCAGGATAACCCAATTTCTTATAAAATAAACCTTACCTAATATAGGTACTCTTACTCTCTTTGAAAATTTAATTGGTTTGGCCAAAAAACGTTACCAATTAAATTGTCAAAGAGACTTTTAGGTCAGGTTTTTTCAAAAAAGTTAATTGACCGAGAAAATAAGTTAAATTTCGACTTTAAGTTCTATTCTCTTCTATTTAGATTAAGTTTGTCATTGTATCTAATTTATGTTCTAAATAGAGAATATTTCGCCATGAAAAAAAAATTACGACTTTACCTATATGTTTTAAGTTTATCCTTGCAAGACCCAGGCTACATAATTTCTAAAATAATTATATACAAAGATGCCTGAGCAGGATAAAATCATTGGTAAAATTAATTTAAACTTAACGTTACTTTACACCACCGGTCCTGAAATTCCGCTTCAATATTGGTTAATAAAGCAATGATCATCAAAACTTGGCAGCGACACGCCACCATAATGTTCCTCTTCCAACCACCAACACTGCTCACAACTTTCTTCGCGTTAAAGCTACTAAAAACTACCAGAACCAACCAAAAACTACAGCGGTAGCGAGAATATTTGCACCATGTTACATTTGCGGTTCCCGAAATTAGCTTAGTGTATTTAGATTTGACTTGAGTAGCAGCAAAATTAATTTGGTTTTTGTTTTGATTATTTCGGACGAAGATGTAAAGAAATTGTATTGGAGTTTTTATCTTGTTTGTTGGTCTGTTTACTGTTGTACATTTAGAGTTGACTTATTGTATAGTTCTGTTTATGATTTAATAGTCTTGTTTTGAATTGGCTTAGGTTAGGGATGAAATGATCTTGTTTGCAATTATTATTTATAATACATAGGTACTATAAGACCGCATGGGGAAAATTATTAAAATAATGTTATTTTTATGACATTACTTTTCTAGTCAGGTTTCCGTACCCAAAGGGTAAAACGGGACCCTATTAAGACTCCGCTGTCTGTCCGTCTGTCACCAGGCTGTATCTCATGAACCGTGATAGTTAGTTGATTTTTTCACAGATGATGTATTTCTAGAAACTCCAGAAACTTTGCTTACGTCACATTTGAGGAAAACACCGTGAGGAAACCGGCATACATCCGCGAAGATATTCAAAGTTGTATGTGAAGTCCCCAACCCGCTCTGGGCCAGCGTGGGGACTACTACCCATTTCCTCTTATCTATGAGAGGAGGCCTGTGCCCAGCAGTGGGACGTATATAGGCTGACGATGATGATGATGATGATGACATTTGAGCAAAAAAAAAAAACACTGGCGTGGCGTTCATTATATGTTTAAAGTAAACTTATGATCTGGGCTCTACTAATTTTCAATAATTCCACGATTTTATTAACACAATCACTGCGTAACTTTTCTCAGATGCCGCAGACCGCACTTAGCGCTCGCCAGGCGGGTTGTTGATATAGGTAAGTCGCTACATTGGTTTCTGGGGTACACAATTAGGCTGTACAAGCGACTCATGGCACCATTATTTTGCTTACTAGGTATTTTTTTCACACGGTCGCAGATTCGCAGACTGTCAAAGCTATGATGAAGAGGCCTTTCCCTTCTGCGATAACTCACTATGTTTGCGTGGCATAGCAAATGAGCCCGAACGTAAGCTTGCTCGGCAGAATATATTGATGTACTACACTGTTTGGCTTGTATGATAATACTATGGAAAAAAAAAATGCCACGAAGGCTAATATCATTATGAAATTTACGTATAATGACCAGACCCCGTTATCAGTGGTGAAAATTCATTGAAATAGAATCATAGGGTTGTCACACAATATTCATTTAATTCGTGTACATTTGACATACTGATATAAATGTCGCTAAAAACAATTTAAGATGAAACGCATTATTTTTGGTTTATTATTGCGCTGTCACCGAATTAGTATTTATGTCACGAAATGTAAAAATACACATATGTAATATACAGGAAATAGGTAAAAAATGAGTTTCAAGATTTATGATTCCCAATTTTACATATTATCACAAAAAAATATCAATAACTATTGGAGAAAAAATATTCGCTACAAACAGAGTGGACGACTTCTACGCTATAATGCGCAAGAGACACTGGTCCTTTGTCGGGAGAGTGAGCGAATCGACGAACAGCATTGTTAATGTAATATACACGGCATGTTATATAACGAGTGGGGCCTCAAACATGGCTTATTTATCGTAATTTTAATTTTAATTTTAGTATCTAGTAACTTAGTAAATTAACGTGTAAACTTATGGGTAAATACCTAAATAAAGAATTGATTTATTTATTTATTTATTTATTTATTTTTTGTCTATTGCACAGTTTTACTAAAATTACAAATCATTTTTTCCGCGTCGTATTCGGTTTATTTCCAGTTTTGCCATTAGCTCCATTTTAAACCGAGAGAATTCAGCACGATTAATCGATTATCGAGGAAGTTCATATTTTCACCGAACATAAAATTAAGTAAGTATCAGACATATTTTGACAAATAAATGTCAATTTAGTACCTAAGTATTATTATAGAGTTCAACAACCAAATGAAACCTTTTTTAAGGCAATTGGCTTCACATTATCTTATATCTTTAAACGAGCAATTCTTGTATATTTATTTATTTATATATATATTTATTTCGGGGATCTCGGAAACGGCTCTAACGATTTTGATGAAATTTGGTATGTGGGGGTTTTCGGGGACGAGCAATCGATCTAGCTAGGTCTCATGCCCGGGAAAACGCCGAGCAAGGCTCGGTCGCCCAGATATTATATACCTATGAATGAAATAAGTTAGGTATATTGTTTTCATCAAATATTAGGTATATCAAATTATACACGTGTAAACATTAATGTGTAGTGCCAGCCCTAGTATTTTCAATGTTTCTTCACCACTGATAACGGGGTCTGATGATGATGATGATATGTCATTACATATCTACTGAATTAAACATTACTGGATCCGGATCATCTTATCTTCCTTGTTCATAACCTATATTGACGGAAAATCTCTGGTTAGAATTGAGGACTCCGTGTCGGGACATTTTCGTCCTAACCGTGGAGACAGGGATGTATCCTCTTACAGCAACTGTTCAATCTCGTGGGTGAACATATCATGAGGAGCGTTTTGGAAGGTTGGAATGGAGGTATACGTATCGGAGGTCTCATCATTCAACAATATACGCAAATGAAACAGGACTAGCCGTTCTTCTGCAAAGAGTACAAACCCTGAGTGTGGAGTATGGCCTTCAGATCAATCGTGCCAAAACCAAACTGATATTTGTAGATCGAGCAGGCTTGGACATGGTGCCGAAATTTGTTTATCTTGGATCTCTAATAATTAGGGATGGCGATTGCGAGAAAGAAGTGGTTGTCCAGTTAGCAAAAATAGCGGTGAAGCGGCTAGAGAAGGTCTGGAGGAACAGGGGAGTCAGCAAGATGAAAAAGGTCAAGTTGATGCGAACCCTGATCTTCTCGATATTCATGTATGCTTCGGAAACATGGAGCCTGAAAGCTCGAATTCGGAGCAGAATTGACGCTTTCGAAATGTGGTGCTGCTGCCGTAAAACGTAAGGAATTCCTTGGACTGCACGCCGCACTTACGTTTCAATTATCTCTAAATCGTTTACGCAGTCGCTAGCGAGTACGGTAATGCAAACATTGCAAACTCGTGGTAAGGGTATTCGAGAGCAATAGTGCGCAAAGTGACGGCGGTGCGATGTACATAATAACAAGTACCTAACCAGTCGATCTGAAAAAAAAAAACGTATACCACTAGAGTTTAAAAACAAAATTATTTAACTGGCTTGTTGATAAATGTTTTTATTCCATTTCCGAATTTTTAAATACGTAATGCTGAGAATAAAACATAATTAGGTAGATATATTTAGGATTAAGTAAATATTGTACGCCTCTCTAAGGCAGGACATGAAGACCTTTAAATTTGTTTTAACATCTTTGTAACTCATGACCAATGACCATGCATTAAATATTTTGATTGATTGACTTATAGTAACTATGTGAGTGTAGGGTTTCTCATTTTTTCTCTTATTGTTTAATCATTGATGTGTTATTCGTAATTTGAAATTAAGAACTGCCTGCGAAGGTTTATAACCCTCTAATAAACATTTCACCACCATAACACCATCAATCATCGCGGAATCACACTCCCCCCACTGACTCCCATAGATCTCCCGATAGCTGTATTACTGATTGACCATATAAAAAACGGTGATTTATCATTTTTATTGGTGGAAAAACATGTTTATGAGCATCTTAAGAGGACTGAGGGAGTATTCTGGGCTTTCTTTTTATGAATTGTTTTTTATTTGGCTATTTTACTATACTGGAAAAGTTGCAAATAGCGGTGCAACTAAATGCAAAAAGCTAGTGCATAAGCTAGTAAGTACCCTAAGTATGAAAGTAAATAAGAAAAATATCTTTCGTACCTAAAGCTGTTAGCTTAGAAATCATGGAAGTCATCGTATGCAGACTCATGCAGAGCTATTATTTATATTTTAGATTATTTAACTGAATAAGAAGAGAAGAAAATTGCCTAGAAAAAAAAATCAGGGCAGTCTTGTCAGTGAATCTCTAATTCTAAAAACCCCAAGAACATAAATTAGAATTGAATAGAATAGAATAGAAAAATACAAACAAAAAAAATATACAAACTTTCTCATATACAATTTTCACGCCATCATCGCATTCAGTTAAAGACATCTCACTCGACCCTCAGAATTCACCCTTATGAGGAACAAAATAATCATTGGGCAGTTATAACCTCCCCGAGGGACTGTTCTAACTATAAACGAGATATTGCCACTGATATACCCCCGAGAAAGTTTTTTAGTTATTATTAGGGGGTGCAATGCGATGGTCGTAATACGTTTGGAAGTTTTGGAAAAAATCTGATTTATGTGAGCCAGTTTATATGGAAAATTAAATTGGTGTGTTTTTTATTATATTCATGAAATTATCTATGAAACAGATACATTACTAATATGCTATATTATAATTTGTAGTAATTAAAATTTATCCAATACATACTACACAATTTAATATAAAATGGGCTTGGTTTCGTAAACATACTAAATAGGTATGACGATCAGAAAATAATATCAGTTATCAATAAAATATGTAACTTATTTAATTTAATCACTTACAGTTACACCAATTCTATGGTGCCAACCATGAAATTTATCATTGCTTCGCTTTATTTGCTTAAACTAAAACTATTACAGTCAAGTCTGAGCAACCATAATGCCCTTTACAATAAAGTGGTGTTTGTATATTTTTGATCACTTTGGCCACGCAATTAGTTTTAAACCCGATTGTACTCCAAATAACCTAGAACTTGCCAGACCGCCGATTTCATCACTTCATCATAGAATACGCGTGCATTATGTTATCTTATCATGGATGAATCGCTATATAAGATGATTTAAAGACGTTGTGAATACCTTTTCGTTGACAACTAATGTTTTTTCATTAAATGTTTCGAATATTTTGTTCGAAACACGATAGGTACCAGTACCCACCACTATTACATATGGGTCGATAGCCCAGCCATCACTGGCTTGAAATATGCTATTACCTTGTTCGACCCCGTCGCCGCCCCCCCATCACCTTCCCGCCCGCGGCTATGTAAAAACATCGAAACTGGAACAAGGAGCTAAAACTACGAAATAGTACATTATTTACCCAAGGGCGGTAAAACAAAGAATGTCTTAGATCGCAGGTATTTGACGCCCGAGCCGAAGGCATGACATTTTTAGTTTAGAAATCGTTCAGTTGGTAGGATCGTACTATTTTTGCCAGTACCTAGGTAATCTTCATCAACATGACAACATATCAGCCAATACGCAATTAGCTGCAATATTGTCACAATAGTCAGTGCCTGACCGCCCTTTGAGTCTTGCCACCTTCACCAGATCGTCAGTTCACCTTTGAGTCTATACTAATACGGTATTTGACACATGTTAAAATTTATAACACAGTGTCACTTTTTGGATAGTTAGCCATCAAAATATCACAATAAATCGTAAATTATAAAATTTTACCAAAATCATAAAAAGATATGAATCATCAAAAACTCAAATCCAAAATTCAAATAAAAGGTATCAATAGAATCCTTATGTAAAAATAAAAAATAAATTGTATGGCAACTATGTACCTAAACGCATTATTTTACGACTAAAACAGCAAGATACTAATTTTCCCATACAACGGTTGGTCGAATGCTGTGCAAGTGACGTCATTTGCCAGGGCCAATTTGTAGGAGCCTTTTTGAGGGCCGCTAGCGTCGAGCTAGGTTTGTCCCTAATTTTAGCCCTTTATTGTGCTCTAATTGTTATTGGTCCCATATAGATATTTGATCGTCTCTAAAAAGTGGTTCGCTTGGCATTATAAAAATTTTTACTCAAATAGCGTGTTGCATAGCTTTTCGAACGAGCATTAGGATAAATCGACTTTTATTTTCCCTTACAAAAAAAACATTTAGATACAAATGTTAATATAGAGTCCCTATGCCAGGTCTCATCTAGTAAATGGAAAAAATAGGTCTGCGTACATATATAGCGTGAGGGATAAATAATATGAAAAGGTCCGGGGTAAAATACGAAATATCCATATTGGCAGGTGCCCGCCATATTGGGTGTTCCATTTTCGATATTGCCTATTAAGATTGTTGCTAAGTAGAGTCCGAAATTGCTTAGATTCCACTTTCCAGAAATTAGAACCATGATTTAAAGCATAAGTAATGTCATGTTTGCTTTGCGTTTTTACGGTTCCGTACCGAAGGGTCAAAACGGAACTCTATTGCTGTCACTCACGCGTCCGTCCGTTTGTCCGTCCGTCGTCTGTCACACAAGTTTACGGCCAAACGGTTGAAGTTCTTAAAATTTTCACAGTATAAGCATCTAGGTAGCCCAAAGCCGTGCAAATAGTCAACACTTATTTTTAATTGTTTTAAGGGGGGCTTAACTTAATTTTGCGGTTGGTTCGGAACCATAAATTAGTACATCGGCCTCATAAAATAAGTAGCTGCGCACTTTAGGACGTCGCTTTCATTCGTTGGAAATTAAGTATGATAGATTAAACATGACAATCATTAAAGCGACCAAATAAAAAATAAATCATATTTTTTTTACCTACCTATTTATTTAAAAGGACAAGGAAGAAGTTTAGCTTTAGATAGGGAAACATAGAAAGAACCAACTCTATTTGTCTCAAGTAGGTACAACTCCAAACTCGGCTGCCTTCAAAACAGTCGTAACCATAGAGATAACATTACATACAAATTTCAAGTGTTCATATGCATATTCCGTACATAAGCTTCCTGCGACAGACAAACAAACAGTTGTTCTAGCGCAGGAAGAGGGTTCCGTGCGAACTCTCTTATGTTCGGCCGAGTGGGTTCTGTGAAGCACTAAGGAACCTTAGGTGGAGGCGGCAATTGATATACAATTTTTTTCTTACTTTTACTTTTGCTAAACTACTAGTATCGATCGGGTCATCAACCTTGAGTACCTTGAGTCTAGATTCATTCTGAATTTAACATACACAATACACATAAGACATGAACTCACGCCTATATAAAATATAGCTTTTGCCCGCGACTTCGTCCACGTCGAACTCGTTCTCTACGTTAGGATTTAATTGCTATTCTTTTATTTCAGGCGCTTACCTAGTTATCGTTCCTCCAACTCCATATAAACTTCCACCCCCTTAAGGGATAGTTCCGGTATAAAAAGTAACCTATGTTCTTCCTCGGGGCTCAAACTAACTTCATACTAAATTTCATCTAAATCAGTTTAGCGGTTTAAGCGTGAAGAGGTAGCAGACAGACAGACACACTTTCGGATTTATAGTTAGTATGGACTAGTACAGTCGAGAGCATAAATATGTATACATTTTTGGACTTTATTTCAATGGAATAAGGTGAAAAAGTGTATACATATTGGTGCCCTGTACCTATGGATGTAGTAGTAGGTATTGGATTCCTGTAAATGAGGTATTGATTTTAATTGAGATATCGTGATATTAAACATCATCTTGTGCAATGTAAAACGTCCATTGCTGACCTTTCTAGGATTCCGTACCCGAATTGTCCAAACGAAGCCCTATTGCTGTCACTGACGCGTCCGTCCGTCCGTCCGTCCGTCGTCTGTCACACAGATTTTACAGCCAAACGGTTGAAGTTTCCTTATTTGTCCTATTAACACCAATTTAATTTTGCGGTTGGTTTGACACCCTAAATGTGCGAAATCAGACACGCACTTGTCCGGTTTTATTTTATTTTTATTAATTTAATCCTTAATCCTACGGTATCATAACTTTTCATTCGCTTAAAATGATAAACTTGCGTTGCTCTCGCTTTCGGGCACCCAACATCGAGCTTCAATAATTTTAATTTAATTTATTTAAGAACACAAACAGTCGCATATACAAGTAACAAATGTTGTACACGTAGTGTACTAAATAACGTTAGTACAAAGACCTGGAGGTTAATGAGCAAGATTCAGAGCTGTTAGCAAAACCTATTTCAATATTAAACAAGCGCGAATATATTTTAAAATACAATTTGGATCTATAAAACTAGACCTCCAAGAACTGTAGTCCAAAATAGTGCCGCATCCACACTTCGTCCGGCAACTTCCGTTCCTCTATAACTCGCATACACGCGGGAGTTATGCAGATTCCCCGTATTTATTGGCAAACTTCACCAGATAGGAGGCGACACCGCTCATCTGATTCCGTTTGCGATAACGCAGAGTTATGGCGGATATAAATCGGGGATAGACTTGGATTTTTGTCGACGTCATTGGTAAAAGACGTTACCATTAGACATCTATGTTATAGTTTCTTCTTGTCGGAGAAGTGGTACCTACATCCATGTCATAAATACTAATGTATGACTAGTGTTTTTTATGAGTTTATAACATAATTTGTTAAATAGAATAATGAATGACATGCGGAGTAGAAGACGATGCAGTAACTAGGATTCAAAAGAGTATACTTCGGTCGTTCGGGCGTGTTGATATGATGTGTAAAAGCAGACTGACGAAAGAGGATTTATGATCAGGAGATGGATGGAAGGTCGGAAGGGGGTGACCATGGGAACGACCAAGGCGAGGGTATCTTGATCTTTCTGCAATAATGAAAAAACTCCAAGTCAGAAGTACCGGCAACCGACAAGCCTGATGTATGAGGTATGGATGTCCTTGAGGCGAAGGAGATAAGTAAGGAACATAGTACTATTTGGCGTTCTATGGTCTCTGCCTATCCCAATGGGATATTTGTGAGTATGCAGAGTACATGATATTAAAAGGATAATGTAATGAGTAACGATGATCAATTGATCATCCTAACACTGAACGAACGTACAGGCCTCCTTCTTCTTGCGCTATCATATTCGACTTTGGGCTTTCCCTATCCTGCCGCTATAAGCAATCCTATTGAAATAATCAGTTTAGCTAGTTGCTAGACCCAGACGCCGTCTTCACGAAGGTAGGCGTAACCGGCCCACTGCTACGTCACAACGCTATATTCTTCGGGCTATGTCGGTAACTTTTGTCCTCTGACTTCATTTACATATTACGTGCCCTGTGTCTAAAAATATCTTCAGTCAAATCGCGTACATACAGCAATTATCTTTACTTATCATTGAATAAACGGCAAAAACAATCACGTATTCGCCTGGCAGTTTTCCATTAACATGCCGGGGGACGCGACCAAAATCTCTGCTTGGTGTAATTAATTAGACGAATGATAAGCCCGCGGAATATGCAAGGCGCGAGCCCGCGACGTGATTGAGATAACAGTACTGAGATGCTAGGGTTTGGAGACGTTTCTTAATACTGACGCCGACCATGAAAAAGAAATCAGGAATTAATTTTTGTTAAGCAAAACAGTAACGCTGCTAACGCAAACTACACTACAGTAGGCCGAAGGGCATACCAATAAGTTGAAAAAGAAGTAGGTACTGTAGATGTTGTATGGCTCTACAATGCTTGCTATACAGCATTTTTTCTATTCTGGATCAAGCTGTCTGGAAGATTAATTAAGTTGAAGAAAATTCAAAGACGTCAAGCTGTCGCCCACGAGGTTTTGGCGTCTGAGCCAAAAAAAGTTGTACCTCTCCTACAAAAAAAACCATGTTAGTGTGTCGTAGTACTCATAGTATGTGTTATTCCTCCACCTGACTATCGCAGCAAATATAACTGGTTCCATATTGCCTCGATAATAGGTATTGTCAAGTCTTTACAGGATAAACTACCTACGTAACTTTTTGAATGCGCGTTTCGTAAATGTCATTTTATAAGGTGAAAATGTAAGTTGACATGCCTTATTTTCGTTAGAAAAGTTACGCAATTGCCTCTTTTGTCATTATATAATACGAAATAATAATTATTATGTCATTATATATTGAGAAAGAACATTTTTCTTTACAGGCACGCATTTTAACTCCTACGAAAATCCGACAGGCAACCCTAGAAAACAGTACGCCGTGAAGCTTGCTCCAATAAAATATGAAGCAGTCTTAAACATCTATATCGCGAAACGGCTGGCAACACCTTCGGAATACAAACCGAGATAAAGCAGACATAAAGCGCGCAGTAATTGTTATCAGCGCGGTTTTTATGTGTTGTCTGACTGCTGGAACTTATGTAAGAGGACTTCTTACTTAATAATAAAAGTAATGCTTAGCAATAAGGTTATTTAACCCTTGTAAGCTCGCAACCGATTAAATATAAGTACTTTAATAGTTTTAAAGGTCCCATTTTTCGGTATTTCGTAAAAAACTCGTAAACGGTGGCCCATAGCAAAAAACGTTCTAAGGCATAAGCACTCGTAATCTACATAAAATTATCAACAAAAAAAGTTCTACACCTGGGTCATTATTCGGGCGTTTGTTCCAAATCACTTTTGTGGTCACTATTTTGATGACTTTGGATAAAGATACAATGCCGTTCTCAGTTATCTGATAAAAGTACGGGACATCTACCACCTAACTCATATATACCACGAAAATCTACAGCCAATTCGTCAAAAACGAGTCCACGAAAGTGAGGCGGTTGAAACGCGCGAATAATTACCGACCTACACTTTTTCGTTAGGATAAATTTTATGAAAAAATAATGTAAATGTAATTCATCAGTTTAACAGTTTTAGTGCTAGTAGTAGGTATCTATTAACAATCAATCAGGGCCTAAAAACTGTCAGCCCCGCGGGCCCGGGCCCATTCCGGCGCCGCCCTCGCTTCCGGCCCTCACTCTGAGCATGTTACCTAAATATGACGTTAATGTACTCAGTGAACGATAGTTCAGAAGTAGGAAAGAGTCTGGGTTACTTCCTAATTCTCTTAGTTTTTGCAAGAAGATAAATGATTACTCTGAAAACTTCACACTAAGATCAGAATACACCAGCTGCATTTCCTAATTGAGAAAATACAGTACTTACCCAATAACCGAACGCAATTTGTAAGCAGAGATAGTGTTAGTACGATAATCAATCAATCGATGGGAGTGGCAACAAAATTAAATGAACCTGTTTATTGCAAAATATAAATCCTAGTACATACCATTCAAAACAGACATAGTCTCAAAACATTTTACTCAGATGCACGTGGCTGTTAAATTTGCCTAATCACATTTGCAGTCCCATCCAATTACTTACAACTCTGGGCAATGTACGCGATGACAGTTATTTTTATGCGCATATGCGAGCATACGGAGAGGCTTTTATGCGGAATTGGTCCGCATATTGTCGCTTAGTCCAAGATGTATGAATAAATTTAGTTAAGTTATTTGCTAGTTTTCGAGCGAATATCTTTTTAAGGACACATGGTTCAATTATTATTGAGTAAATGAAATTCACGAAAGGCGAAGGATAGGGAAAAGTGGAAAGAGATGGAGGAGGCCTTTGCCCGTAAATGGGCACACTAGCAAATAGGTTAGGTATTTTTAATTAGTTTTAACTTGTATATATCAGAAACTGCTAGAAATAAAGGCTATTTTATTTTATTTTTATTTATTTAAATGAAATTGTTTTATTATACCTACAAAGCTGCCGGCGCCATGTTTGACGATGACCGGCCTGTGTTCGTATGTTGGTGCAACTGACCCTAAATGAACGCAGCGTACGATTACAGATAGTTTGGTGCAACTAAACCTAAGTTGGACAAATAAACCACATCTACGAACAATACGCTCTTGAAAGAGCCATTTGCCACCTAACAGTTGTAGCAAAACTATGACGTTATCGACTCGGCGCCGACAACCTCTTGAAAAATGTGTTTCGCCTTTTTGTTTCGAATATTGTTAAAGTTCAGGACCATAAGACGTTATATTTATGATGCTAAAGTTTTGTTTTATGTAGTAATGTAGTAGATTTCTCAATGTTATTTTTTTCCTTGAAGATTAAGTTACATTAGCATGTGTAATGTGAAAAGTAGATTAGGTACTAATAAGCTATTGATTTCTGATTTTATTCCATCTGAAACATTTGTTTTAGTTGAGTGTATCACTCAACTAAAACAAAGCATTACCACCCAAACTGATCGATAGAGCATATTTCACTCTATACGCAACTGTCCAAGCATATTTCACTATAATATGTATTATGTATCGCTGTGTCGGGGTTAATATTTTAAAGTGTCGTGTAGTTTCTGGTAGGCACCGGTCGCATATTTCATCGCCCGTCCTCACTACACGAGGGTGTATTCTGATCTCAGACCTATATAACTATGATATAATATTACAAATACGGAATTTGTATAATATTATAAATATATAGGGACTTATGATGCATCTTTATTAGTTAGTTGCTACGTTTATATGAATGATTTTTTGTTAATTGGTCACAAACGCAGATTCCGAGCAATAAATTGTTCAAATAACTGAGCCTAGCATATTATAGATCATATACTTAAATAGGAATACAGTATCAACAACGACACGGGAGCATATATCAAGGGTCATATCAACAGTAACGCTTACGATTCAAACTTGTTCCGAGCCTATGTTCACAGGTTGAAATCGGAAGTAATGAATAAAAATATACTTCTAGTAAGTTAAGGCGCAGGGTAGGGCAAGGCCTTCTCCATACAAACTCTGTGCACGTTTTATTCGTCGGTTTTGGCACTCTCGAATATATTTTTTGCTTGTAAATATTCGATATACGAAGAAAAAAAAACAAAAATGAAAAATAAGCAAATAAAGAAAATATATAAAAAATAAAATTCTTCAGGTTATGGCTAAAAGAAAGATAAGCATACTGACCAAAAATCATAAGCGTAGTGCAAACACAAGCGAAGAAAAACGTGCACAAAGTTTGTATGGAGAGAGCTTGCCCACCTCTGCGCCTTAAGCAGCAAACAAGCTAGTCCTACCTATAGGATGATCGCGTTTATGTCGGACATATATCAACCGTCCCTCTCGCACTTACATACTTGACGGTAAGGGACGAATGCTATATGTCCGACATAATCGCGACCATCCTAGCTAGGTTGGTGTCGCAAACTGCTCTCACAATACGCCCCCGTCCGGTCGTTAGTATGATTTTGATTGAAATTTACTGCTGTATCGTAGAGGGCAGCACTGCAATAAGGCACTTTCGTGATTAAATGCCGAACAACATATTCAATATGATAAGTAATCATGAAATAATATACATTTATTTGCTTATTTGTGTTTGCGTTTTATAATATTGCTCCGTTAGATAGAGAATCGATTCAAATAAAAGTTTGACAATGTTGATATCATTATGGAACAATTTGTATGTAAGTACGTATTTTATACGCCTCGGTCTTCTTGGGCTGTTACGATGTAACTAGCCCTGACACAGGCCTCGGTCTTCTTGGGCTGTTACTGCACACTAGTCTAGATGCTTGTCTGGATCAATGTAACAATAAGATAAATAGTGTCAATTAAGTTGTATATTTAACTTGTGTGTAATAATAAATAATGTGTGTAGACTGTGTAGGTTCAGTATGTACCGTGTTGCATGTATCGATTTACTT
Organism: Cenopis cana; assembly: GCA_951800055.1. Classification (NCBI taxonomy): domain Eukaryota; kingdom Metazoa; phylum Arthropoda; class Insecta; order Lepidoptera; family Tortricidae; genus Cenopis; species Cenopis cana. The sequence continues at coordinate 13,641,411 of OX637479.1, read as the reverse complement.
ACCAATAACAAAAATCGGCCTGGTGCCTCCGATAGTCCAATACGTATATTTAATAATATTCACGAGTCGTAGTAAAATGTAGGTACAATATTTTCTACCTACGTATAAAAAGTTTCGTAGGTACATTATAACAATTCGTTATGATGTACAAAATGATAATGTTTAACTGAATATAATTGGACTAAAAAGCACAGCAATACACTTTAGTCAAATTATTTAAAAAAGTTACATCTTAGTCGTGAAGAAGAATTTGAAACCAATTTATTAAGGTAGCTTGAACAAAAATATCATATTTCATAAGTCTGTTAAAACGTTTGGAAGCATTAAAATTCCGGGCTAATATAATTAAATTGGACAACGAAACCCAGTGGACATGTCACGAAGCGATGTGCCATGGAGCTGCAAAGAAAGTGAACACGTGGTTATGATATCCACTTTTTGATAGGTAGCTTCTCGGTGACGGGAAACATCGTGAAGCAATCGGTTTAATTCCAACAAGGTCTAGGTATATCTCTGGGTTGTAAGTGACAGATCACCTCACTTCCGTAACACCGGTGTTTAGGCCCAATAATGGGAGGTATTCATTAGGATATTATCAAAAAACGCTAGTAGGAAGAGAGAGGTCTTTCTAATTACATAACTTAAGGTTTTTACAAAAAAAAATTGAAATAAAAAGTACACTTTCGAGAATACCTCATTTTTTTAATCTTCTATATTGAAAAGTCTAATTATTTTCTCCCAACTGAAGCAATTTGAAGAAGTGTTAATTTCAGGTTAGGTATAATGAAGAAATTTTGTCCACATGCCAGGTGAAACTCAATCTTATTATGTCAATGCCATAAAAAAATTGACATAGAAAACTATCTCACTTTATCCATCCATATTATTGTTCCAAGCGCTTAGTAGTTCCTTGTGACCATTTACCAAATTGCTAGTTGTCTTCCAACGAGCTGTCACATATGCCGACAAGAATGCGTCGGCAATATGAAGACATCCCATATTTGTGTTTATTCCATCATAAATAGGTGAGACATATATAGGCTGGTTATATCGTACATATAAAAACGCTGAAATTGCAGTAATTGCGATAAACTTGCATTTTTGGTATGTTGTTTGGGTCCACCTAGATAGTATTTACCCAGATTTGCAGCAGTTTAAAATGAACGCGCGCTAAGTTATTCCTGAAAAACCAAAAAGTGGGAATTTTCGACCAAAATATCAATAATGAGGTATCTACGGGGAAATTAATGGGAGATAAAGTTGTAGCAAACTTAATTACCTTCAATCAAGACCATAAACCAAAAAAAAATTCTTTCAAAAATTTCATTTTTGGTACAAACTTTTATTGCCGACTGTACTTAATTTCAATAGTTATCAACTACTCGTGGTAACGGCTCTAATGAGACTAAGCACGATGGGTTTATCTTGTGTAGTTTAGTAGTTCCTGTGGCCACCTTCTGTCTCCATCATCAGATCAGCTCGATGGTATCATAATATTGCACTGTCACGAAACTTACATAAATAAGCCAAATTTCAGCTCAATCGAATGCCGGCAAGTGGTTGAAAATTATGGTTGTTTTGGTTGTGGTCTACCCACAAATTTCAACCACAGGAAGGGTATCTTTTTTAAAGTCATCCTTGTGATAATACATGAGATGTGTACTGCATTGTATACTATTGCATTTCATCTTATTATACGTATTAGTACTTTACTTTCTTAGGACCACGCATATGTGGGTTAGATAAAAACGCCAAGCAGCGATAATTTCTTTATAATTTTGAGTGTAAAACGGCCACCTACTCGTAACTGTATTCTCAAGCCTGCAAAGACATTTTTTTAAAGAATTTTTAATGGCATTGAGCTCTGTTTTCGAATGTCTTTTATATCACATTTAATAAACCCACCATAATATTACGGTAAACGTCCACCTTGGGTTTCATGTATTATGAAATGAAACTGGGTTTTCCGTATATGAATATTCTGAATAACATTGAAACAAAATGATCGCCTATAAACATAAACTATAATAATTAAAATATGTCCGTGGGTGCAATCTGCGCCGAGTGGCGGTAATGAATTGGCTGGCCCGTGATTGATGCGGTCCCTGCGTCATCCGCTAATGGCGTACACGCACTGTGTTCGGAAAAGCGGCTGGGTTCTCATCCTCCCACCGTTTTCTTGATCCTAAAGGAGAAAAAGAAAAATATAAATATGGGAGGATGAAATTAAACTTACAGGAGAGTACACTGCCTACACAGAATACAATGGGAGCTGGAGAAGGCCGTTGTCGAGCGTCATACTGAGTTAAGCGTCATTCTCTTATTCTCCGTTGTTAAAAGGGCTTAATAAATGGAATAGATCCTAAAGGACTAGGGTCCCCTTTGGCACCTAAGCGGCTGAGTGATTCAAATAAAACATACTTAGCATCTACACGGTATTTGTATCATTTCTCATTTAATATTAATCGTTGTATCCAGATACTATTAAGTGGGATCAATTTGATCAACATTCTATTACATATATTTTTTACCGACATTAATTCTAAAGCTTTCGTTCTGCCTCATCGTGGTGGTACACTAGTACCTACACCAAGCCGGCTGTATACTATCTGGGCCAATCTGGGACCTACTTATCCGTGTTTCGATTTCATATCTTAATCCATTTCGATAGGGAAAGCATTATAATTAATTGGTATGAGAAATAATTGTTTTCGACAAACTTGCATTACGCGACTGGCTTTACGTACTTCACTTCTTTAAAAAAAATGGCTTTCCATCAAATTTATGATGATTTCGCCAACCACTTATACAAAGACGTTGTTCGGTAACGACGCCATGACAGTAGGCAACAAAGACAGTGTACGGTAGTGGATTCCGCTCGTCGTCGCTCCGGGCACGTGCGCTCACCAACGCGGCGACGAGCAAAATCCTCTGGCTTTACGTAACCCTACTGTGAAACTGACAGAACTGAGTGCAAGTAGCCGCGGCGTTTCGCTATAGCAGTGCGTAAGAATATTAAGGGTGATTCAAACGAATTTCATTACACAACGAATATGATTCAGTGGCCGGTGAGCTGGAAAAGACGTTTAGCGTAAATATGCCGAGGGTCTGTGTCAGCTTAGCTGGCGTATAATGTAAATAAACAACTTAGGTGGGACCGATCTTGGATGAAGAGTTTTGATCTTGATAGGATAGTTTGACGGCCATATGAGTAATTGACGTAACGAGAGTATTTGAGCAGTTGCGTTGCGAGTAATAATGACCAGTGTGTTTGGCTTTATTTGTTACGAGTATCGATAGTGACTGGATTCTGGATCGCATATAATTGCTATCTTGAGCACTGTGCCATTTCGTTTGGCTATTTTTATCCAATAAGTGTCGATTTCTATGACATAAAATCTAGTTTTATGCTTAAATTATTTCTAAATACTCGTACCTGGCAATTTTTTGTTATTTTATATTGCACGTAAGTAGTGTACCTACAAGACCTTGATTGAGATTATCGTCCGTCAAATCCGGCTTTAGTCGACTACTCTTGTAGGTACTGTAGCGCAGGGTTCCGTAGGGTGATCCATTTAATTGGCTGCAAATGAAGCGAAGTGAGGGCGTGGGGCGGGTCCCGGCTGAACGAGTAATGGCCGATTAGTGCACCTGAGGGTTAAAGGTGCTAGAGTTTCTGGGAGATGACAATGCTGCGATATGATCATCGCATTCATTACCTATTAAATCCGTAAATGAAACTTATATAAATATTTATATATATTAATAGCACTATATATTTTATTTAGTTATTTAAAAACTTATACAAGAAATATGACTTTAATGATAGCATCAAAAAGTAAGAATAAGAATAAGTTTATTCGCATTAAACATTACGAGTACCAGATACAACTGTTAATATCATTATTGGTATGTTAACACGTTTTGAGTCGTTCAACCAAAAATTGGTATGTAAATATAATATTATGCTAACAAAAACAACATAACGCTTACACTGGTTGACACTCTGTCAAGAACAATTGAAATGACAGCAGATGTCATCCAGTCTAGTCAGTTATGTTGTTTTTGTAAACATCCCTTCAATTACAGAGATCACTGTATTATTTAATTGCTATTGTATTCATTGATTTTATTTGTATTTATTTTTATTGACGATCACAATAGAGATTCTTGTAAATTGACATGTACCTAATCGTAATTTATAATGTAATCGTATATTGTGAATAAATGAATCTGAAATCTGAATTCATTATTAATCATTAATACTGAATGATAGTTACAGCTACTCGTAATTTTTTTTTTTTTTTTCATTTAGCCATCCGTGCAGGTACTTTTTAAATGATCACAATTTAATAATTTTAATATATATTTTTTTCGCATATTCAATGATAGCAATTTAGCAGGCATTTTATTATAAACTTTCACACCAGTAGGTAAAACCAGTAGTCAAACAAGAAAATTGGTTAAACAGCATATATTACAAAATAATAATAAATAGGTAAGCATAATACAATGAATATACTACTTAATTATAGATAATGTGATTGTAAGTTAACGGCAAGGCCACTTAACTCAAAAAATTTAAGATTAGCAGTTAAGGTGAAAAATGTAATTATTGGATATAATATGAAATAAACAGTATATATGTAATTTTAAATTTTTTTTACACACATAATTAATCAATCTTTTTTATCTTTTTCTAAGCGTGAATGGTCATCACCATCAGGCAAAAGTCTGTCTGTATCTCGACAGGATCGTTTCGATTTATTATTTGATCCCATAATACACATACAACAAAATTTAAACGCGACCAACATTTTATAGTACCTACATTACATTGCTTATCTTCATATTTATTGTAAAACAGTGGGTCCAAATATGTAACCAAAACGTTTTCGCAAACTCATTTTTTCCATAAACTTATTGTTAGATCGTTTTGTAAACTGTGTAGTCAATTTATCCCGTGTTGTCCGCGGCCCGAGGCGCGGCGAGATTGGAATATGCAAATACCCTCAACTCCGACAACTGTTGGGCTCCCATTATAAATAAATAACAGGAGTTAGCTTTACATTTCTAAGTAAAACTTGGTTAAACGTTTTCTAACAAAAATATACCATGTATTGTACCTACAATACCTAGTCACAGAGGGTCGCATCTTTCGATATTTTTAACAATAATTGGCATTTGTTGGTATTCAAACAATCCGTTTTCCAACTTGGCAACTTTCTAAGGGTTTGTGGTATTGGTGTCCTAACGGACATGGCGTAATGTACTGACATACTTGGAGCCTAAAAACATGACATTCCTTTTATTGCAATTGCCTGGCCTGCCTTGAAAAAAAATATCCTGAGTATTTAATGTCACGGCAGGTGTTAGGTTTAGGTGTAGAGTTTTTTATCTTGCAACCAAAGCCGATGAGTCCCGTTTTCGTTGCCATTGACATGTCATTATACATATATCTATTACCATATAATCTCATGGTAGTTATCATTGTCGAGATCTATATAGTTAGTAGTGAGCGACTAACAGCTTATGAATTATGATGAAGAATTCACACGCTGCGACGCGACGTTTTCGCTCGATTTTATAAGCAGGTATACTCGTATTTCTTATATCTCATGAGCGCGGGTTGGCCATTTATAGGGTTCCGTACCCAATGGGTAAAACTATTACTAAGACTCCGCTGTCCGTCCGTCTGTCTGTATGACTGTCCATCCGTCTGTCACCAGGCTGTATCTCATGAACCGTGATAGTTAGACAGTTGAAAATTTCACAGATGAGGTACATGACATTTCTGTTGCCACTATAACAAAAAACACTAAAAACAGGCTAAAATAAATATTTAAGGGGGCTTCCATACAACAAACGTGATTTTTTTGGCCTTTTTATAGATAATGGTACGGAACCCTTCGTGCGCGGGTCCGACTCGCACTTGGCCGGTTTTTGTAGCTGTGATTCATACGAACACATAGACAACGTGAACTCATAGAACCTACGCTCACGCACACATACCTAGACGTGCACGCAACCATGACTCGTGAGATAAAAGTACTCTACCTCTGTTAATAGACGAAAACAAAATCCGTAACGAAATATTAAAGTTATTTTTCGCCCCCCAAACGTTTAATATTTATGAGTGTAAACGCATCGGCGTGCGGTGGCTAATGTCGTTGTTTTAACCGGCCAATTTGACGCGAACCCTTTAGGCTATGTGCGGAGTTGGGATAGGGTTGGTACCTACCTTAGACATCTAAGACACGACGCAAAAAATAAAATCATAGTGGCCATTCGTCGGTGGGATTACAAAAATCGTTATTTGATTTTTAAGTAGGTATATACTTTACGGGAGACATACAATACAAAACTATATCTAATCTATACTATGTACTTTGACTACACCGGATTATTTAATATAACAGAGTAACAATGGGATTGACATGATTTTCAAGAAAATAATTATCTGTTTTTTGTATGTTTATGTTATTACCAAAAAAACAAAATTTAGCGACTTTAATTTGGCCTATTTTAAGTCGACATGTGTCAAGTACCTACAACGACTACTGTCAAGTAGGTATACATAATGATATGAATAATTATACTCGTATCGTCTGAGAATATTTCGCTTGACATTTGATTCAACGCCATAACTGTTTAGCATCTCAAACGTGCATTAGGGTTGAAATTCGGTTGACAGGACAGTTTGTTTAGATTTTTCAAATAAACTTGTACTTGCAACCCTAGCCCCGCTAAACAGTAGCGTACCCGGTGGAATCGCGTTACGGCGTCATCTTCTGAAGCAATCTTCGCTAACTGATTTACGCTGCGAGCCCGCAAGTGAGCCTAGGGCGCCAGCGCGCGGTTAGACGCGTTTTGTGTGGCACAATGTCGACTTTGGGCGCAAAGTCGTTGCTTGAAGGTGCCTCACACATTCTCGACGATTTTAGTTTAGTCTCCCGGACCAAAAATATATTCATCACCATCATCATCTGCATATAAACCGAAAGATGCCCACTGCTGGAAATAGACCTCCCTCAAAGAGTGCCAAAATGACCGGTCCTGCGCCACCCGTATCCAGTGGACTCCAGCGACCTGCACCAGGTTACCAATCAGTGTGGAGGTGAAAAAAATATTGGTGGAGCATTATGACGAGCAATATAAGACTTCAGCAGGTTTTTCGTCATGTTCCGTCTATCTTTTTTCTTGATCGACTATGTAATATCAGCTGTTTATTACTGTTGACTAGATCTTATCGCTTTTTTCTATCGCAGTGCACGACTGCGACCGTCTTTGACTCTGACAAACTCGTTTAGTCGTCTTATAGGGAATATGGCTATCCCCTGCCCTACATAAATATGTCCTATTGTCCTATATGACTGGCAGGGGATAGCCATATTCTAAATGCTTGGGCTACAGGGTGTTTGTTTGTATTATTCCTGTACTTATACATCAAATTCACAGGTTAGTAAAACGGTTATCGTGGCAATAAACAAAACACTCTCGTTCCAAACCATTTGACATGTAAAAACGTTGAATGTTTTTAAGCGTTCGACGTTAGCCGGTATCGCATCACGCGCGACCACACACTAACGTTGGAAAACGTTAAATATTACCTAAGGCGGGCCTTCCATAAGCCATTACCAGGTGAATTGTGTTAAGGCGAGGTTTGGTGATTTTAGCCAATTACATTAGAGTTGACATTATGGCGTACTTGACAAGTTGGCGAAGATCTAAGGCAGTTCCACTTTTCACAGGGCCAACAGAGGATACTAACATTGAAATCAACTGTCACGTGGGTTTCTTCACGTTACACTTCATGTTGCGCTTGCAATGTCACTGTATCTATGAGGCGATCTTAACAACGCAACTTATATCATGAATTCAAAGAAAGGGCCAGAGCATTGCCACATGATTAAAACGCGACCCCGACCAGACAGCTAGAAAACACCGAATCATACTATCCCGCTTCAGCTACTGCATATCACGAGCTCTTTTATCTAGTTACGGTAGTCTCGTTTACGCTTCACCCTGGCTAGTAAGGTGTATTTGTTACCGTAAAATTCTAAAAACCATTATTAGATTATAATCTTAGCGAGATTGTAAACTGTCGAAAGATTGTGAACCGTACCATACTGTTTAAAGCATTATTTTTCGGTAGATTACAATTTTTCGACAGTTTACAATATCGCGAGATCTCGCTAGTTTTATTATAATCTAGCGGTTTTTATAATCTCATGGCGACATATATGTACCACAGCCTAGTTGAACAATGTTGTCACTGTCTGGCGGTGTCAGCGACGTCAGGGTGAATTAACGCCCCGGTGGTGTGTGAGAGTCGAGTTTAGCAGAAGAGAAACAGGCCAGACTATGTATCTCAGCAAATGCAGAAAAAAAAATGGAATCGGTAGGTATTCCATCTGAATGGGACACGACATTATTATGACAGGGGGTCGATTTTTGAGTTTCGAACGCTCGACTTTTCACAAGAGATCTGTCAAAAGACTAATGTTTTGACAGATGTCGAGTGAAAGGTCGAGCGTGCGACACTCAAAAATCGCCCCCCCAGGTCTCTACTCAAAATCACGATGATAAAGACTTCAAAGTGGCGATAAGGAAAACGTCCCTGTGCTCGGCACTTTCAATCAATGACAGACGTGTCATCCATTGGACACTTAAGTATTGAGCACTGGGGCGTTTACCTCACGTCCCTTCTGACAATAATCGCGGATGAAAATACCAATCATGGATATTGCAAGCTAACAATTGAAAAGCAAACTTTCCCTTAACGACCAGTTTTTAGAATTGGAATTCAGATTCGAAGTTCGGCTGCGTCCCGAATGCTCCCGAAGCGGCTCGTAACTCGCGCGCTCACTGATTCGTTAAGATAAGATAAGATAGACGAACAAGTTGACTAGGTAGTTCCGTTTTAAATTCGCGGGCCATTGCTAAATGATTCGCGAAGGTTTCCCTTCCGTTACAATAAAAACAGAGACTGAACAAAATATTAAATGGAGTGAATGAAAAGCTAAACAGGTTATTCTTACGACCTAAATTCGAGATGACATGTTTCCAACAATAATTGGAAACAACTACCTAATAAGAGGATTCTAATGAGCCCGATATTTAGGTACTAGACATACGCTTCGATGGTTCTCGGGAACTTTTAAATATGTATACCTACTTATGACAAACTTCTAATAATAATCGTACAACAAAGAAAATATTCAATCCTGAGTAAAGCGAAAGATGATCAATAGAATCCTGAGCGAAGCAAAGGAGGGATCTTGAGCTTAGTTAGGGATTCTAAAGTAGAATCTTGAGCGTAGCGAGGGATTAAGTCTTTACTCCCAAGACGGAAATAATTTTGCTACCGTGTGATAAAAAATATAATAAAGGGACGTTGTCAGCTCTTCAATCAGCCGCCAGTTACGAACGGTTCTCGACCGAGCGCGGCGAGGGTGAATAAAAAGTGAGAAGTGTAAAAAAATAATAATATAGGCATCTTTTTTCGGTGACAATGGCGTTATTTATTTATTTGTTTACTATTTATTTATTTGTTTACTATTTATTTATTTACTTATTTATTGATTTGTTTACTCATTTATTTATTTGTCTACTTTTTTATTTATTTGTTTACTCATTTATTTGTTTGTTTACTCATTTATTTATTTGTTTACTTATTTATTTATTTGTTTACTCATTTATTTATTTGTTTACTCATTTATATATTTGTTTACTCATTTATTTATTTTTTTACTTATTTATTTATTTTTTACTTATTTATTCATTTGTTTACTAATTTATTTATTTGTTTACTTATTTATTTATTTATGATTAATTTTTTGGTTATGTGCAATAAATAAACTAAATATTATTATTAAATGGACACGGCAGTGACGATGGCGTAAGCGAACACCAAGTCTATGGATGCTTACGATTCAAAAACAGTCAAGGGCGCTGCCGACCGCTTATTTTAGACATCGGTGGTGGTAACTTGGATCAACGGCTTAACGTACCTTCCAATTCTTCCAAATCACGGGAGCGCTCAGCTAGTAAATTTTAATACCCTATTATGTAATATATAGCTGACGATTCAAAAGTGCTTGTTCCTAGGCCTATTTGAATAAAGAATATTTTGACTTTGACTTTGACTTTGTTTATGTAAATTGGTCAATGATAAACTGTCATAATGAGTAAATATTTAGTTGAGAAAGTAAGGTTAAATAGGACATTTAGTTGAATGCAATGCAACCCATAGTAGGTACAGAGTGTGTACACAAGTGTGTGATATGCTGGATATGTGACCATATTGGGTACCTATCACTTAAACCTGTATCACATGGAACAATACCCATGACTGATCTTTAAATTATTTTATTAAGATAATTTTAAATATTAAAACAAGCTTTTATTGCACCTTTCACGCGTAGTTAGGCGTTCATCCGAACCCGAAGCGACAAAACTTGAACAGACTCGACACAAATCATCCCAATAGACCGCGAGATAAAATATCAACGCGAGTTTGTTAGGCCGTAGGCTCGGCAGCCATACAATATTTACCTATACGTTCACGCCTAATCCTTTCCCTACCTGCGCTGCGTCGCGTCACAGCAGCAGTTGTGTTGTGCTAGCCTTGCAAAAATCTTAGTACATTTTAGGCAGGTCTTCACTGAGCGAAAAAAAATACTAATCATTAGTAACTTTTAGTGAAGCCCAGGACGGAAAACACTAACACCAAAAACTGGTTTGTAATCGTTAGTACATAAATACTAACGGTTACAAACCAGTTTTTAATATAATACAAATGAGTTTATTAACAAGGACAATTTTTGTGGTGTTAGTAAATAATTACTATTATTAAAAATTGGTTTGTAGCCATTAGTATATAATCTTCTTGTCCTGTGAGATTCACTAAAACTTAGTATTTTTTTCGCTCAGTGTTGTTGTGTAGCTTATTTAGGCCGGTAAAACGAAGAATGTTGCTGGTCTCGACAAGCCCCGTCCGTGGTCTAACCGCGTTACTCGACTTCAATTGCTTTCATTATGCAATGATTATATAAAATACTATTATTTTCACAATATTCGAATACCATATTATTAACTAATAGTTACGCTTACATACAAAGAGTTACGCTCCGAATCAAAACAATTTAAAATATTTACACAGTACTTTCATCTTTCAAAGATCGATTTGATAAGACAGTGCAGTTAAAAAGTTTTTTTCGCTCTGAATCCTAAAATTGTATAATATACAATTTTAGGATTCAGAGCAAAAATACATATTATGTATTTGGACAGATGATGCATTTTTATGGAAATTAAGAAGCACCGCGCGTATCTAACTCGAATTATCCGTGGCGTATTAAGAACTTTTCTTGAACGACGTAAACATAAAAAAACCGGCCAAATCCGAGTCGGACTCGAGCACGAAAGGTTCCGTACCATTATCTATAAAAACGGCAAAAAATCACGTTTGTTGTACGGGAGCCCCCCTTAAATACTCGTATATATTTTATTCTGTTTTTTAGTATTTGTTGTTATAGCGCCAACAGAAATACATCATCTGTGAAAATTTCAACTGTCTATTACGGTTTATGAGATACAGCCTGGTGAAAGACGGACAGACAGACGGACTTATAGGGATTTACCCTTTGGATACGGAACTCTAAAAACGTTCAACGTGCATTATAAAACGTGAAATTGAACGCTTATCTCTTCAGTACAAGTAGTACAACCATGAATATTTTTACCAGATATACTAATCCGTGGGTGGCGTCCATCACCACAATTTTATTTTTCAATATTTGTGCAGCTGTATCTAATCAATCAATTCTAACTGTGATTTCCGAAGAAACCTTGGCCGAAGATGGAAAGCTCAATTTTATACAACTAGTAAAAAAATACGGTCATGATGTGAAACAATATGATGTTGTAACAGAAGACGGCTACACTCTTACCTTGTTTCACGTCCCAGGAGAAAAACCACCAGTGCTGTTGTTCCATGGAATCGCAGATGCTTCAGATACATTTGTTATTAGAGGTAATACTTCTTTGGGTATTACTTTAGCAAACTCAGGGTATGACATGTGGTTTGGTAACAACAGGGGAAACCTTTACGGGCGACGTCATATCAAATTGAACCCTGATACTGACAAGAAATTTTGGGACTACTCTTTCCACGAAGTAGGTCATTACGACCTCGCTGCAACTATAGATTTTGTTTGCAAGAAAACTGGCAAACAGAGCATTTCCGTCATCGGTCATTCTCAAGGAACAACTGCGGGATTTGTATTAGCGTCCACGAGAACTGAATACAATAAGAAAATTAAAGTATTTATAGCGTTAGCGCCGATTGCATTCTTCAATAATTTGACACCTCAACTGTCTCTTGTCGTGGAGGCAGGGCCAGCTATTAACGAGCTGTTAATAAAGCTTGGGGTAGAAGAAATTTTGCGAAACCATTCAGCGGCTGCGGATCTTATCACGTTCATATGCAGTAAAGGTATATTTAGCTACATCGTGTGTACTTTAGGAGCTCTCTTTCCACTTGCTGGTTTTGATCCAATAGGAATCGAGCCAGAATTTAATCATGTCATCTTTGGACACTACCCTGCAGCATGTTCAAGGAAGTCATTAATGCACTTCGACCAAGTGGCATTACGGGGAACCTTCGGCCAATACGACTATGGAGTATTAGAAAATACAGTTAAGTATGGTACTGCAAGTCCGCCAGATTATAATTTGAGCGCTATAACAATGAACGTGGCGCTGTTGGCAGGCAATAATGATGGTTTGGGTAATATTAAAGACGTAAAACACCTCAGGGACAAGCTGCATAACGTGTACTTCGAGGAGATGAAACCAGAGCTATGGTCTCATTTAGATTTCGTATGGGGTAAAGATATGCCTAAATATTTGTTTCCCTCGATCTTTGAGCTTTTGACTCAATATAATAATTGATATTAAACTCGTATTTCTTGATTGTTTGCTTATTGCTTTTTATACATGTGTATATCGCTTAGGTATGATTGTTAAATACACTCACTGGCAGAAAATTTGCCTCCAAACTTTTCGAGATTTCAAACTAAAAATTGAATAAGATAAATAATGTTTAATATATAAAAATGCATTTTTCTAATTTGGGTCAAATTTTCTGCCGGTGAGTATATAACATCTATTTTAAATGTTTCACATATGTATACTTGTCATCGTAGGTATAAAATAATATTCTTTTTAATCTCCTTTTCATTTTGTGTATTGACCGATTATCTCAACTATTCGTTAAAACTACTTCTTGGATCAGTAGCTCTAGTATAAGTTTTTTCGAAACGTTAACTAATTCGAACGCGTTTGCGTTTTGTCTCAAAATGTATGAAAATGCTCTCACCGAGTTTGAAATACGCTCGTTCACCGGTTAGCAACAAATGTTATACTCGCTGTTTTAGTTTCCACTAGTGACCACAAGAGGCGCTGTTCACGTTTTCATACCACTTTCATACATTTTGAGACAAAACGCAAACGCGTTCGTATTAGTTAATGTTTCGAAAAATCTTATACTAGAGCTACAGTAAGTATAAATTCGATGGTCAGAAAATACGGACGCAAAAATTGTATTACATCCATTTACTACAATCACGGTGCACATTTTTTATCAATAAGTACTTGTAAGAATGTAAATTTAGATTAAAGTATACACTGTTTTGTAATTTCCATATACGATAAGTATAGTTATTTTATCAGACGAGCGCAGGTTACCATAGTTGTAGTTGTGACAGATACGAACACATAGACAATGTGAACTTATAGCTCCTACGCTGACGCACACATTAGGCAAGGTGCATAGTAAGTACAGCTCAACACAAAACCCATTCATGGCTCACCCGCGCTCGTGAGATAAAAATAGGTAGGTACTATAATAATTAACCACTGACATATTTTATTTTATAATAAAAATGTAGGCCATAATTCAAAGTAACAACTTTTCAATTAAGCAAATAAATGATTTATGATTTACCAATACAGATATGTCATGTACCTGTTCCAAAATTGATAATATCAGACATTCGTGTCTTTAACGATTTATAAATATAATAAGGTTTTTACAATCTATAAAAACACAATTATAAGTATTTAATTTTGCATGTAATGTAGTAGTTTTTATTAATTTTACCTAGGTTAAGATTATCAAATTGTATGTCTGTTGAAACTTATGAAAATTCATCTATAAGTATACCTTTGTATCTACACAGTTTTATACAATAAATATTTACTATTCTTCTTCTTCTTCTGTCTAGCGCTATCCCGGCTCTTGCCAGGGCCCGCTTTCCGGCTCACTTTCCCCATTTTGCACGATTTTGGGCGTCCTCTTTAGGTGACTTCCTGACTTGGCGGGGCGGGATCGATATCTGACATTTTCTTCTTTGACGTAAACTTACTGACGTTCCAAAGATTTCTACTTGACGTAATACTGTCAGTATTACATTTACGCAGTAGTAATATCATGCGCAGAAGTCCTCGCAGAAGCCTTCGCATCAGCCCACAGGAAGCACTAAAAAATGGTACTAAGTCGACTGACAGCTGACACTGACATTTGACACTTTTCTCATATCGTACTGCCTCCGCACCGACAAATCAGGAAGTCGCCTTAGTGAGCCCATTCTCGCTCATGTCGGCCTTCACGACATCCAGCCATCGCTTCTTGGGGTCTACCGCGGGGTCGAGGGCCGTCGAGGGCTAGGTCAAGGCATTTGCTTCCTACGTAGTTAGATGGCCTACGAGAGACGTGACCGAACCAGCGAAGGAGAGATTCCTGGAGCTTCTCCGCTACGTCACGAACACGGAGGCTGCCACGGATGTACTTGTTACGAATGCGATCCGCACGCGTAACGCCGCACATCCATCGCAACATCTTCATTTCTGTAACACGAAGCTCTGAATGTGCCTTCCGAGAACCGGCCACGTCTCACTATTTATTATTCTATTAAATATTTACTATTCTATTCTATTCTATTCTAAATATACAACGAAATCGAAGCAGTCCGCTGTCCCTAATTCAAACGTTGAGAGATCAGTAGCCAAATTAGAACAAGAAAAAGAAGAGATTCAGACGTTATTAAACTGATTACGTATTTTATTATTTTATATCAATTATTAACTTGAAGATACTTTGTTTTTATTATTATTTTGCTATTCTTTAGTATGGTAGCCTGACTCAGTGCTACCTCACTAACTGAAGAAGTTCATATAATCGGTGCGAGCAACTTTTGCTCGACTAATTAACGCGCAAGTTAATGACTTATGCCGACTCCGATAGTCAGATTAATCAGGGTTCTACGTTCATAAAACAAGATTAATACTTTCATAACACAATATATTGTTACGAGCGCGGGGTACGGAATAGAGTTTAAACACCTGTTCAGCAAAACTATCAAAACTATGCCTTTATTTGGACTTAAAAACACTGAGTAAAGTTCACTGACTTCACTGAGTCAACATGTAGGTACAGTCAAGTGCAAAAATATGTATCGAATGTTCTCATAAATATATAGGTACCGAAACCTTAATTCACTGACATAAGAGCTGTATGATGAGCAAGTTGTATTCACACATATTTTTGCAATTGAGTGTACTAATACTAACATTGATTCAACTGACGCTGACAAGTTCACTGAGTCCACGCCAAATAGTACTGAGTACTGACACAGAATATATTTCACTAAGACTTTGCACTGTCATTTTCCTTTCCACTACTTGTTTTCACTATTTGTTTATTTATTTATTTATCAATTTATTTCAGACAAGATCCATAGTATTGTTAGTAACATTTGTTCACGTATATGTCTAGATTAGTAATAATAAATTAATTACATTAAATAAAATAAGTTAAATTAATTAATTGACAGATTACATTACATTACATTATTTGACATTAAAAATGGGAGTCCTGTCCCCCATATGAATAATGTTCCAGTGTTTTACAACTGGGCAGTCAACTTTCTCCACTATTACTCTACTAGTTTTTAGTTACTTTGGTAGATTATTTGTAAACTCTGATACTTGTATACTCTTCATTATTGCTCTATACCGGGTATGTACCCTTTTCCGAATTGTGGACGATAATCATGATATTTAATTAATAAATAATTTTTTCCTCGGCTATTCTAGAAACTTGTGCATCAACGACGATTCTAAAATTTTCCTAGCCCTTGAATTGGCCTTTAAATTTACTCGATCATTTAAATAAACCGACTGATACAAAGTTTTGAATAAAAGAAAACAACTTTAAAAAATTACACATTCTAGGAAAGGGTAACCTACTACAATACGAGAAGACTTCCAAGTGGTTCTAAAACTGAGTAATTGTTTGTTGATAACCTACTACTATATAAACTGTAGATACACATACACAATCATCACGAAACCCCGCCATTGAATAAATAATCGATAAATTACGCTGTATTATGAAGCTTGCTTTATTCTCTAACCTGCATGGGTCTTAATTGGTAAATACGCACCTATAAATTTGGAAAAACGGATACAGGCGGCCGGGCCGGCCCGGGCGCGTAATGATCGGAACGGACGCTCCTAATGCTTCCGTGCCTCCACTCTGTATGATATTTGAATTCCTATGATGAGTAATCATGTTTCCCCGTGTCCTGGTAATTTTATTAGTTTTCGAGCGTTAAGATACATTCTCCAGTAGCTATGTTTTTTGAAGTTTCAGAACGCTATATTAGAAGCTTATATGGCACGACCGAGCTGACCTGATGAAGGAGATAGAAGGTGCTGAACTATTTGGGAAAGGCCTTGCTCTCAGGTAGTAGGTGATGACTATCTATAGTCTAGTATATGATAAAAAGCTTGTAGGTACCAGTGGCGGCGCGTCAAAAATATTCTTAGGGAAGCCGGAAATACTTGGCTTTTCCTATTCTTCATGAGCCGTAGTAAAAGAACTGGACTGGCTGAAAATTAGGCAAGCCGGTGGGAATCGAGTTGTATGGACGCTCCGCCACTGGTAGGTACCAAAAACCGATGTTTTGACCTTGATTTTCTCGAAAAATATATAAAAGAAAAAATCTGAGTATGTTGTTTAAAACTACCTATGGGGATTTTTATGATCTTTGACGTTGAAATCACAATTTTGCAGTTTCGAGTCTCTTAATTGGGACCATCGAAATAGGCATACTGGCATAACAACGCGATAGGAATAATTATTTATTTAAATATAAGGTCTGCTCACTACAACTATGTGGTTTTGTATGTTTATTAATAACACAAATAAATTGACATGCTGCATTCTACACCTGTAATCAAACCGCGCTTCAGTGGTTGCCAACTGTGGCAGGGGTCGCCAACTAATATCCGCAGGTGATCCAAACGAAACAACCTCCCATTGTTACCCTGAAATATTGGTTAGCAGGTGTTGTCAACGTGTTATTCTTTCGTCTTCATTTTGCCCTATATGCGTAGATATGATATAAGGTATATAATTGCCATGTAATTAATCAAGCTATTTAAGTTGATAGACGACATGTAACTTGTAATTTTGAAATGTAGTGTTCAGAGATTTAAAACCGCTTAAGATACAATATTGAAAACAAACATTTAAATATGCAATAAGATTTAAAACATTTTAGGATAATAACAATGAAACCAAACATAGTGTAGTAAACACGGAACTGTTATAAACATCTGTTTTCAATTGTTGTTCTTTTTTTTTATTCATCTACTACTTTTTAAACATGGGAACACACAGCCAATACGGCAATTTTTATTAAAGATGTTTAAATACAATTCGCCGCGGCGTGAGCACCCCTGACAGTGGACCGTGTAGCCATTAATTCAGAGGATCGAGTATTGTTTCCTGTGCTCTACTACGATGTTCAATCTCATTTGATTTTTTTTAGGGTTCCGTAGTAAACAAGGAACCCTTATAGTTTCGCCATGTCCGTCCGTCCGTCCGTCCGTCCGTCCGTCCGTCCGTCCGTCCGTCCGACCCCCGTTTTTCTCAGTAACCGTTAGTACTAGAAAGCTGTAATTTGGCATGAGTATACCTATCAATGACGCCGACAAAACGGTAGAATAAAATCTTAAAAAAAATTTTTTTTTAGGGTACCTCCCCTACATGTAAAGTGGTGGTGCAATTTTTTTTTCTGCCAAACCCCATCGTGTGGGGTATCGTTGGATAGTTCTTTTAAAAATATTATTAGGTTTCTATAAGCATTTTTTGATTAAAGAATTGGTTAGCGTGATATTAAGCTTTGAAGTGATAATTTTAGCTATGGTCAAGTGTCCCCCCCCCCCCCTGCCAGCTAAACGGTGGCTACTAGGCATGTGAAAAAAATCATGGTAGTAGTAAATACGATGAATTTAAAAGGAAAACTATCACAGCTCAGTAGACATTACTAGTTAAAGAGTAATAGTCGAACTTCAGAAATGTACTTTGCAAAAGCAAACTTTCGTACAATTTCCATTGATACCTTAGATAATGTTGTTAATTCTGTCAAAAACATAGTAAATATAAGTTTGCGAACTTTTTAGTCCATATAATGTAACGGGTAGACGACTACGGAACCCTACCTTGCGCGTGGCCCGACACGCACTTGGCCGGTTTTTCATGGTTATTTTGAAGATTTTTTTATTATTAGTTTGTCCTTAGATCACTTTCTGCTTTTACTTTTATATACCTATGTATAAAGTCAGCACATTACGCGCATATATTTTTTTCTAACTTCTTCTATTAACGTAATTCCGATTCGTTTTTAATTCTATGTGATCAGAAATATGACCATTGTTTGAAATATTGTTATCTTGCAATATTGAAAAAAAAAAAAGAAAATTGCAAATATATATTATAAAAATAATAATAATAATAATAAGAATGGCGTAGGGATGTGACGACCCCATCGCCCACTGGTTCTCCAGTGCAATCAGTCAACGTAAGGCAGCTTGTGGCGGGCTGTTAGGGAGTAGCGACCCTGCGTACCTGAGTGCTCCTGGGGGTGAGCCTGGGGTCAGGATGTACTGATCGGTTGGTTGGTTGGACGGGCCCCCCCACCTCTGGCTTGCCTTAACCGGCCGTCCAGAGTGGAGTCGCAAGAGCTGTCGCTCGAGGGTGGATGTGGTCACCTAAGTGGCGAGTTGGCTATATGTTTAAAGTCCAGTGCCACCTCTCCACCCCCAGCTCTCTGACCGGTGTTGCCCTTAGGCCATTTTATAATGTCGCTATTTTATGGGGGCCCATCTAGCAGAGAGCGAGTCACCGTCTGCCGGAAATAAAAATTTGAGACAGTTTTATTAGGCAGGCGTCCGTTGTCTCACCCAATAGCCCAGCCATTAGTCCATCAGATTCACCCAATAGCCCAGTTCATTTAGAGTCCATCAATCAGCAATAGTTCCTATACACCCTGGCGGGTGCTGTCTCTGTGTGCGTCCCATGACACGGGCAGGGACAGCATCCGCTCGGTGTATCCCTTGCATTTCATTAAATTGTCAAAAGGGCCTCTACGTGTTGGCTATGTGGTACTCGTTGGCATTTCGGTGCCTCGGTACTTCGGCTCCGCGCACGCCTCCCAAAGGTCCGGGACACCATTGTCCCGTGAACGGGAAAGACATAATAATAATAAGCGAAGAGTCTCGACCAACACCTCAAGAGACTCTCGCTAGATGGCTGGGTCAAGGGTCAGATACAGAAGGCGGTACTCCTGGACACGGCGCGGATAGTCAGGAGGTTCCTCTCTCTGTCGCCCTAACCACCGGTAGTTTAGGTCCTGCCTCGCTGCCGGCGGCACCCTAGGTTAGGTTTTTATAATATTTTTGTTTTGTAAGTGTATTTTTATATTTTACTTTTTATAACAATATTGTAAAAACCCAACCTAAGACTCAAAATAAATAAAGAGCATAATAAACATAAATAAATTATTTATTATTATATTTAAAATATTGTTATCTTATGTGTAATTGTGTATCTTTCTTTGGTTCGCAGTTGTTCTGGAGTTTCAAGCGTTGATAGGCTGCAGTATCCATAAGGCAAGCCGTATGCTTTTTTGCCACCGTCGTAGTATTAAAAAAAAACCGATGAGACGAGATTTTTTTTCGAGTTAAGTTAGTACCGACCCGCTTCCGGCGGCCCGCGTCCGGCGCGCGCTGAAAAAAGATTCCATGACACTGTATTGTCCTCAAATCGCGCTCGTTCCGTTGACAGTATTGGCCTTTGTATTACTGAATTAATTTGCACGTTTGAAAAAGCAAGGTAAGCCTGATAGGAGGAGTACCGCGGCCAATGTGTGCCCGCTATACCTGTGCCGCTGTAAAGTAGGTTAGTATCAGGCACTAATAAACATACATTCTTACGGTTTATTAATAAAATCGACTCTTTAAGAATCAAACGATATTAAAAAGGGGATTAGTAGAGCTTATGTCCGAAGGAGCAAATCACAAATCGACTATGGTTGGCCGATCGTTATAAATTGTATTAATTTCAGTCTTTCTCGCCATTTCGCTATCCCATTGCATTTCTAACTATCCGCTAATTAGAATTATGGAAGTTTGGTAGTGTCGAGTCCCACACAATCTGTATTTAGTTTGTACGATAAAAACATCTTGCCACATGCGGAGCATGCTCAGTTTTAAGTGTTACCCAGCCCCTACCGACAACAAAGTATTGTCGATATTATCGTCAATATTTTAAGCAAATATTGTCAATATTTTAGCGCTATCGCCATGGCCATGCCATCTATAAGTATGCGGAAGACGTTCCTGAATAAATTCGCTAGAAACAATATTTCCCCTGTGGAATGACGGAATTTATTGCGATCGGAAATACGTTACGGTTTTTATTTGTTGCCCTTTATGTTTCTGAAAGTTTATGTTAATATTTGTGCATACTAACTAATGAAAATAAACGACGAAACTGTATAACGGGGATACTGGCAGTGAACTATCACTGCCAAAAATGTAATCTTCATTGTACGGACGTAACTAAAGTAACGTAATCTACAATTACCTTTACAACAATTATTAGTAACCTACAATTATTAACTAGAGTAAAACAACATTAGCCAGGGGGCAATACAACTAGCCCAAAACAGAGGGCTTTGGAGAGCGGTGGTGAAGAAGGGCTCCTCTCGTGGTCACGAACCTCAACTTTTAGGAACTGACGAAGAAGAAGAAACATACTTTATGCAGTGAGTATGATGTGTAGTTAACAGCTCTCGATGCACGTCACTCGTGGTGTTGACGGGATATTTGTTCAAAAACCCACGGCGACAACACAGTTGTTCAAGCACCTCGCTTTTTTTTCAGATTAGAAAAATCCTGCGATTATCGTCATGCGATTTCAGGGAACACAATCTTGAAACGGGAAAATATGCGGCGTGCTATCTTTGAGACATGATAAGCTACTGAAATAAGTGTAAATAGTACGACATTTCCCTCTGATGTCTTAGGGATAAGAAAAATTGTAGACGAAAAGACCGTTAAAATTTTAAGCTTATGAATGCGGGGTATAGTTAGAATAAAACCATTTTAAAAACGATAAAAATGTCGAGGCAATGGAGAGAGCGCTGTTTTGCTATCTAGAAACAACTCAGCTGCTTTGAGGCTAGGCATTAGCCGAAGCGAGGTCAAACTAGCCAATCGTAAATCCATGTTAAACCTGAATATTTTAAATATGTAGGTACCTTCTATATTATACAGGGCATGTCTTCCATAGGAACTCATCTTAAGAGCTCAATTATTTTATTTAAAACTTAAAAAATAATTACGATGCGCTATTAATTGCTTTTATATTTGTTGTATTTTTTTGATAAATATGCTATAAACACTTAAAACTATCGTTAAATAGTTAAAATATAAGTTGGTATTGAAGATACAACTATATTATATTTTAGTTTTATTATTCTTCATCACAAATTATTTCCTGAACCCACCTGAAACTGAAAGGATGGAACTGAAAGCCCAGGAAGGGTTCCCTAAATATTGGGTTTCTTTGTCTAAGATAAGAACATTGTGGAATGGAACGGATGTGCGTTAGTTCCTGTTAGTTGTGGGGATCTTTTGTTTATAATGTAATAAAATATCTAGTTATATAAACTACTAGTGGCAGAGTTAAGGACGTATAGGAGCCCAACCTAGGCCATTTCCCGATGCATAAGTTCAAAATGAGTCTACTCTGATGAAATGGATAGGTAGAACGCTTGATGATTGATTCTTTCTTTCTTGTTTCTGAGTCTTGGATGTGTTCTAAGTTTTAAATACCTACCTAACATAGAAAACATTTAAATATATTTTAATATTACTGCCATGTAGTGCCAATAACATAAGCCTAGCTTACTATATGTGTGAGGTTGTCTTTTTATACTTATTTACAACATAATCCCAGTGTGTACTCGTAAAATTGTCTTTCTATTTATATTTATTTGCTTCTGTTGTAAAAGTAGCGAGTACACTTAAAAAAGTTCTAGATACCGTATATTGAGGCCACAAGTATTTTAGTATTTTTTTTTACTTATTGAAACAAACGAATGGGCTTTTTACTTCCGGTATTTAAGTAAAAGGCCATAACTCAGAACGCCACCTAAGTAAGACTAACATTCAATAAAATATTGCAATTCCATCACCAATCTTTAGACGCTGAATTTATCTACTAATAATAAAAGTGGATCGACGGTGCGGCCATAAATCGAACATTATTGGCTGATGCATGGATCGACTGCCAAATTATAGCTTGACTAGATTTTACCCGTGGTTTCGCCTGCCTACGACTGTGAAAGAAGTTTAAAAACGTGAGCTCATCAACTCAAACAGTATATAAATAAATAAATATTTGTGGACAATCTTACACAAATCAACCTGGTCCCAAACTAAGCAAAGCTTGTACTATGGGTACTAAGCGACGATATACATACTTATAAAGATAAATAAATACTTAAATACAAAGAAAACATCCAAGACCCAAGAACAAATATTCGTGCTCATCACACAAATAAATGCCCCGGCCGGGATTCGAACCCGGGACCTCCAGCTTCATAGGCAGGGTTACTACCAACTAAGCTAAAGCGGTCGTCTAAGATATCTCATGTAAGTCCCAACACTGCCACACTTTTTCTTGAATTTTTATGTATTTTCATGGCTTACTTGGAAGTTTAAGTCACTTCTGTTTTTTGACAAGTTTTCTTCATCAGTTATTTAATACATGACTTTGATTTTAAAGAGATATTTATAAAACTTACTAATTCATTATATTTACTTAATTATTAAATTTAATTTATCGCTAACCCATTGTTCTAATTATTTAATATCCACTTTGAACAAAAAAGCTACACCTAATTCATCTAATAAAATGAATGACACACAAACTGCCTAAAAGTGTTACATTTTTATGATTTTCTATCGGAACTATTCTTTAGCTGAAATATGATTACTCCACGGGCGACAGTAATGCTGAACCCTGATTTATATTACAGAGAATGTGCTTTACTTGATTGTTTATGTGACGTATAGCTGCAACCGAAGACACGACATCTTAAAAGTTACAAATTACCTCTTTTCTAATGCGAACAGCAAGGAAATGGAACTTGGTCTTCTGTATTTCCGGACAATTATAATCTAGGCCTTTTCAAGGCAAGAGTGAATATGACATTACTGAACCAGTGAGCTCTTAGGCGTCAGTTCCACGGTCAATATTATCACGCGATACAGTATTGGCCTCTCTCTCCAATACTGTATCGCGTGATAATATTGAACGAGTAACCGATGCCTTAGGCGTTGTCGACGCTTTCCACCATGTGAGACTAAGGCCAATCGCTGTTCAGTCATACATAAAAAAATAACATCGTGAGTATTCAAAATTGTTATATTTCATTATAATCACGATCCGTCATCGAAAGTGTCTTAAATAGACTGAAATAAATAGGAATGAACATCCAGATTGCCGAGCATCTGAATTCACGGGAATAAACTTAATTTATAATATTATCAACAATGTTTTTCAGCATAGACACACCTTGGACACGGCTGTTGTTGTAAAATCCCGCTTGTTCGTCATCTTGAAAAATGAAAATGAAAAAACACATATTAGGTTAAACTACACATACAAGTTGGACCCTACTAGTAAGTAAACATATACCCCTGTGAGATACCATAACATCTAAATTGAACATTAAATAAAATTTAAATTAGACTTCTTATAACATTGATCTAAAATTACCGTGTTTGTATGCTTAGTTGGGTATTACTTTGGATACTTGGATAGTATGAACCTTATACAAAGCATGTCTGGGTAATTATTTGTACTTGTTGCCGGTACACGCGTCAATAAGTTTGTATGTCCGAAACCCGTAATACTTATTTTACTAATCTGTGGTAGGTTGAGAATTGTATTTTTCGAGCAATTTTCTGACCTAAAAATATTACATTTAAACAATGATAATTTTTAAATCGTTGCAATATGTAAATGTAAGAAGCACAATGAATATTGCAAGCGAACAAAACGTATTTAGCCACGAGTACGTTTAATTTAAAAACATTTCGGAATTAGCAGACGGTTGTTCAGGAAGAGATTTATTCTACCTTATTTACATTTTGCTAAGTAAAATATTTGGCGGGAAGCGGATTCTAAGGAGTTGTGTCCACTGCCACTGCAAGATAATACTTTAAAAATATGTTTTTTTTATGAATTTTTGGTGATATTTATTATTTCTTACATTTTTATAGAATGTGTTGCGTATTTTGGTCGTAATGTAGTTAAGTAGGAATAAATTATTGGACTTGGGAGTATAGGAGACCGATCCAAGTATTTAGGACTTTTTTTAAACGCATTAAACTTATTGAAAAAGTTTGTGATAGGGGCTTATCCAGAAATCACGCGAGGTTTTTTGGGCCACTTCCCCCCTTGGTGATCTTTGGTGAGGTTTTGGACGATACTCCCTCCCCCCACGAAACCTCACGTGTATTTTTTGAATTTATCACCACCTATGATTTTTTTTTAAGAAAATGAAGTATATTAATTGATCTTGTGCTTATTTTGGTAGGTATGTGCGTTATGAAAACGTGATTGTGTAATTTCTTCTATTTTTTAAGAAAATGCTACATGAGTAGATATCATTTCTCGGTATTGTAGGTGCAGTAAAAAAATACACGTGAGGTTTCCTTGTACCCCCCCCCCCCCCTCCCCCAACGTGATCAGTAGTGAGGTTTTCGTAACCCCCTCACCCCCTTTGGAACCTCGCGTGATTTCTGGATAAGCCCTAGCTGTTTGTTATTATTTTATCCAAATTACCTAACGTGCTTTGATAGAGCTTTTTAGTAACTATCCCTAGAGTACTTTTATCTCACGAGCGCGAGTGAGCCATGGTTGTGTGTTGAGCTATACATGCACACTGTATATGTGTCTGTCAGCGTAAGCGCTATGAGTTCACGTTGTCTATGTGTTCGTATGTGTCACAACTACAACAATGGCCAACCCGCGCTCGTGAGATAAAAGTACTATATCAAAAATCGGGGGCAGAATTTAATCATTGTACCTACAATAAAATTAATAACCTAAATATAGGATCGTATCCTAAAAACTTTCAGTATGTATCTAATTAAGTAGGTACCTATAACATGCACAAAACATAAAGGCGGCGATACATTTAATGCATTCAGTATTTGAGTATTGATAAATAAACCATCCCTTTAAATTGAAATCAAAACTAGCGAACAGTTCGGGGCAAACCGGAGCCATTCTATTTAGCATATGAATTAAATACAATGAAATATGGTTAAAATTAATATGGATGTATGCCGCCACGGCATTAATGATGGTGCTACTTGTGACTCCTTAATAGCGCCTAAAAATTCCATAATTATGCAAAAACATATCTAATTTAAAAATATTTAGCGATGTGACATACAGACAGACAGAGCAATACCATAAGTTCCTTTTTGACCTTTTTGGTACGGAACCCTAAAAATGGATAAATATCCGTGCATATTTGTTGTAGTAATGGAATGTATATTTTGTCAACATTCTATGAGAACAAAATGCAACAAAATCTACAAATTTATGTTCCTTATATTTCACAATAAATTAATAATAATTAATTATAATTAGGGTAGAGACGCGTACCCACCTACATTACGCCAAAAAAGTGTTTTCCAAAATACCTTGTTCAAAAATTACGAAAATCTTTATAGGTATTCATTATCTTATAGTTAAGCTGTACAATCTATTACTATGATCACATTTAGCGCGCAATAGAGTTGCGATTTAGATCATAAGTACTTAATCGATATATCTATCGTAGCACCTTGATAGATTAATTTGGCAGTTACTTAAATGCTAGAATCGACAATATAAGTACGTACATGGAAAAAAGACGACCTTATATTTGTTACTTGTTTCTATGTTTATATCTCTAAGAAGA
Source organism: Cenopis cana (assembly GCA_951800055.1). NCBI lineage: Eukaryota > Metazoa > Arthropoda > Insecta > Lepidoptera > Tortricidae > Cenopis > Cenopis cana. The sequence goes on along the minus strand of OX637479.1, from coordinate 13,615,006 downwards.
TTTTTGATAATTATGATTTAAAGGACTTTAAATCCTACAAATATAAACTGCTCAAAACAAAATAAAGGCTAATTACATACTTCTGTTTTATTGTTAATTATTGGACATAAACTAAATGATAAGAGGGTGATTATGATCAATAATGTTCCGCATCCTTCAGTATCCAATCTCTTTCATGCTCATGTTTAAGTTTAATAGCTGGTAAAAATATATTATATTTTCTCTGTAATATAATTTTCATGTAACTATGAATATTATTTTCATGTATGAGACCCATGTTACTCGAAATAAATGTTTTCTATTCTATTCTATTCTAAAATAATTGTGGCGTCAATTTTCTTTTGAGTAGTAGTTCTAGTGAGTGATAGTTTAGTTACAATCGCAAATAGCTAGATAGCTAAGTCCTAATAAAAACCATTTTTTTGAGAATCTGTAATCTTTTCGCTTACCAGGACAGAATAGGTAACAATAAAAAGTTTACCAACCTACCTTACAGTTACCTACAAGTAGAGCCCGACCAGGAAAATAATTATGACCGTGCGCCATGTTGCGGAATTTAATTGGAACTAATTTCTTACACGGGCAATAATTTTAATGACAGAATGTCAGCACGTCAGTGTCACTGTTGCGGATAATTTATAGTATTAAATGATAAATGAGAAAAAAGTACCATAAAGATTCATAGTCAAGAGCGAAACATTGTCAAAATTGTCTTAAACTGCTAAGAAAAAAAACTCTCGGGAAATGAAACTATTTCGCTGCAAAACATTTCAAATTTTACGTCAGAGCTGACAGGTAAAAACGCCCTCTTGACAATGGTTATATATATTTCTGGTTACCTTTAAACGAAAAATTTTGTGTGGTTAGTAACCTCCCTAACGATCAAAGATTTGGAGCCAAGTGGAACAAATTTTAAAGTAGAAAATAATAAGCGGACTGTCGCGGCAATATTCGCGGAATACATTACGTTTTGTCGAGCGCAGTTTGTACCTATTAGCGAATTTTAAGACGCTGCCTTTGCATATTTTGTCGAGTTATAAGTATGTGGGATTTGAATTTGAATACGAAGACTGAAAGACTAAGGGTTAATTGCACCAAACCATCTGTAATCGTGGGCAGTGTTTGTAAAATTGTACTTTATATTTTTTAATATACATTATTGTACATTGATCGGAATCATAATTTGGTGCAACCCGCCCAAAGACATTGACGATTTTGAAGTTTTGTAACAATTACTTTATGACCATCGCAACTATAGTAGCTTTTTTGTACAAGTCATTGGTAAAAGATTGTTTTTAAAGCCAACCTTTTCCCAATATATACCTACTCTTTTGCACTTGTCTTAATTTTAACGAGCCCCAACAGACACTAGGTATTTTTTCCAATAGCCTTATTTTGTCACCATCGTAATACCAGATTTTTGCTATTATGATGATTTCTTGTTTCCTTCTGACTAAATTTTAGACTACTGTATGTGTATATAAGTTAAAATACATATATACATATAACCACAACTGTTTTCCCAAAAGGAGTAGGGATACTAGTTACTACCTATATTAAATCTGATTTTCAGCACCACTTCTGTAGTTTCAAAGCTGTAATTATAAGGACATTGCAGTGATAGGTCGCTAGCCCATCGCCCGCAACACCTAAAACACATTGCCCTAGTTTATAAGTTAGGGTGCGGTTTTATTCTAACCCGATAAAACACGGGCAATGTTTGTTTCACATTTTACTAAAAGAACATTGTTCTGTCTTACATGCTATCTCAGTCACATAATCTAAACGAACAATAAATCAAAATTATTTTTTAATCGTATCCTAAACGTTACACTTAATTCAATGAAAACGATCCCTATCAGGTTATCTTCTCACCCCAGCTTCCCCATTTACATCTAAATGCATACAAATCTGTACGGAACCCTACACGGAACCATCGGTTCCGGGTCACGTGTCTACCGGGGAAAATCGGTTAAAGAGGACCATTCCTTCACGGTTAATAAAGTCACAATCTTCACAATACAAAAACAGGCTGGCTGGATACAGCGCCCTTGTATTTCGAAAAAAAAATATGGAGTGGAAAAAGAAGGTTCTGTACATGTATTTTTTAAAATAACAGAATTTTAGTTCAGCTTTTTCTCATGTTTATTTTCTCTTTCTTGCGAAACAAAACAAACATAGTTCTTAAATTTGAACTAGCTTTAAATTGATTCTAAAGCAAATGACTACTACGAAAATGAAAACACGTATCGGATAAAAAATAAAAACAAAAAATCTCTTATGAACAAAATAATTGGTTTAAATGAAATCACTTCTTATAATAAAACGTATCTACACTGTTGCTATCTAGTCATCGCCATTATATTTGTATCATGTGATGACTAAACTAAACGAAGAACCGTTTAGCAGAACCCCAATACGAGGGAACAGATTCCAAATTTGAATTTGATTATCGAAGTGTGCCATCCATTTGTCATTTGTAATGACGCGTCGCGCTAATACTGTAATCTTGTAAATGCGTTGGGATATATTTATTATTTTGAGCATGTTTTAGTATGCTGGACTTATTGATAATTAAAAAGTAAATTGATTGATAAGCTACGTTTGGCGAACGTGTAAAGCGCGTGACTTAATTATTAAATATTACATTGTGATTAAGTATCACTATTTTACTATTTCAAAGTTTTTTCATACCTTATTTGGTATATACAGACACCATCAATAACTACATTTGTACACTTCTAGGTGTTCAAAAATATCTGGAGTACACGCCTGGGCAAAAAGGTCGTGTTCGGATGTTTGTGAGTGACGAATGCTTTATGTCGGACGTAAACGTCATACATAAAATAATGCTAACGTGCGTGTATGCTATTTACAATATTCCGCCACTCACCTCTATATTTTGACGCCGGGACTCTATCTAATCTACGTCTGTACAACGTAGTAGTCGTATTAGAAGAACATTAGTCTTGGGAACATGAAGAGAAGTTCATACAGCATACAAATGAAATACGCATACGAGCAAATAATACATACAGTATACCTCAAAGAACCTCATCTAATTTCCATACACATCTTGGCAGATAATACAACATAGCGAGAGCGGCGGTCACTTCCCGCTCGACATAGGGTCCGCACAATGGACAGATGAACAGACGGAAGGCGTTAGTTACACTCGGCGCGTACGCAACTAATTCTTGGAGTCGGTTTTGTTTTATTAAGGGTCCTTGTCAGTTAAAAAACGCTCGTATATTTAGGCCATTTTCTGTCTAATTGACAAAGTACCTTGACATATCCTAAATGTTATGTTGTACCTACGGGAAAAATTGTGAGCGAATGACATACATTTTTAATGCATTTTTATGATTTTTCATTAAGGAAATATTGATTCAAACATCACTAAAAAATTGGTAAATTTTCGAGCTAAAAACTGCTTTTTCCGCTTAAATTCTACTACACGCAATATAATCGAATAAGGCCTATGTTGCTATCTAAAACTTTAATAAAATCATCGTATTCTTTAATCACTTTATTGTTATTACCAATACTTTTGTCAACACTTTAAATCAAAATATTTTAAAACTTGTAAGGCCTCTAGGGGATTCGTTGCGGCTAGGGTTGCCATACGTCAGGATTTGTCCTGACATGTCCGGATTTTTGACCCTTTGTCCGGATTGCGGCCGGACTTGGCAAGTGTCAGGATTTTTAGAAATGACCCTAACTATTAAAAAAAAGGTTTTGACGATACAATTTTAACGTTTACACAGTTTTAATAAATGTAATGATAAATTAGTAAGTAATCAACAAAAATAGTAATATTTCTTCGAAAACAATATAAAATAGGATAGGTAATTTACAGCCAAAGTGGTCTCAATCAATTCGCGAGTCCCCGAATGCCAAATTTAACTCCGCGCGCTCGGAACATTTTGAATTTTTATTTTTCAAAAATAAAGTAAATTAAAAAAAAAAACTAATTCAGTGCTAAAACGGCAAAAAAAAGTATAAACAGGTAACAGGTTTATGAACTATGATCTAGAATTGTGGAGGTCATAGTCATATGGGTTATGAAAAAAATCCTGCACTTTTTGATGAAAGCAAGCCACTTTGCACAGTGATAGTAGAACACAAATTAAATTATTTTTTTCGATGCAACCGAAGTTTCGCCCCTTGTTAGAAGAAATGTCAGGACTTTAGAAGGATGTCCGGATTTTTATCAGGATATTTCAATTTTCCATATGGCAGCCCTAGTTGCGGCTATGTATTATGTATGTACGACTGTACGTCTCGCAATCTCTGTAGCAAGTAAATATGCGCTTGTAAAGAAATATCGTAGCGCGTGGCTGCCTCGTGTTTATTAAGTGGCGAAATTTAGTAAAAATAACATAATGTTAATTTACGGCAATATCTCTTTCCTAGGTTGTAACATTTTTACCTGTCCTAAATCCTGCAATCAAAGTTTACCTACACTTGTTAGATATTATTGAAAAATTGTAACTTGGCGTCTTTATAATTAGGGCCCTTTGCATGCCGAAACTGAATTTAGGTACCATTTTAACTTTCGAAAAGTGTAATACTCCATTACATCGATATCACTGAAACAAAATTACTTTTTCTTGCAAATAAATGATTTAATAAAAAAAAACTGTATAAAGAAAAATATAAAAGGATATAAGAGTTGTAAAGTGAGACAAATATCTAAGGAATGGTTCAAAATATGATATTATACTACATTTTTACTAAAATATCAAAACACCAAATTTTATCAAAATCTTCACTCTGTAGAGGGACTGTCCCTAATATGAATCTCTGTATTAAATTACTCACGGTCGGCCGAGCCGGCAAAAATATTGTTTTCGAGAAGCGTCGCGTCTTGTTGAGACAACGTTGCATGGGTTTATTGTGCTATTTTGAATTGAAATAAAATGGTAGTTTATCGGACTTACTTCACGTCACGCTCCATGTAACACCGAGTACCTAGGTACATTGTAATCAGGTCTAAGTACTTAATACCTAACTTGTAAACAGTTTTGTATCTACGATCAGCGGTGAATATTTTTTTGATGTTATGTTTTCAGAAATATATACAGTATGCTCGGAGAGAGGCCAATGCTTTAGAAATAAGTAAAATTACTTACTTGTGGAATAAAACCGGGTGTATGTCAAAAACCAGGTTTTATTTCATCCCTCAAATCATAGCCATTACAACATAATAATCCATCCTAATATTATAAACCGCTGAATGATTAAGATTAAATAAAATTTAGTATAATACTGGAGATAGGTTGAGACCTCGGGAAAAACATAACCTAGGATAGTTTTTACTTATCCCTTATATTCCCAGGAGGGTCACCCACCGGATGAACAGACGGGATGAAGGAAGCCTGCCAAGGAAACCTGCATCTGCATGCATATCTGGAGATGGAAACGACGAAGCGACATGGAGAGCTTTGCTGAAAAAGGTTACCGGCGATTGCTGCCTATATAGCACAGATTTTATAATACTAGTACTTAAGTCATGACTGTCATGAGGAAACGAGGAAGAAGAGAATATTTTTCGAAGTTGTCTCCCACAACAACGTAATGCAACAAACACAACATTTATTTGACACTTCTGAGAGACGATCAAATTTTAGTGATATGAGCTGTTTACCTCGTTTTATTTCTTTTTAATTGAACTAAATGCATCAAAATATAAATGTTAAATTGTTTTTACTACAGCATATTTTTAGACCTTATAACATACAACTTCAATCAAAAGCTGCTCAAGAAAATTCAACATTTTTATACGTGTAACTTATATAAAACCATAAAACGCAATGTAATAATATAGATAGCTTTTAATTCACACAAACACAAATCAATAACAAACCATAAATATACAAGTTTGATATTATAATATATTTTTCATGATTATTAAATTAAGACCCTATACAGAATTATTTTTACAAACCTCCAAAACAAAAATCCCATATCCGAATCCTAACAAGATCACCACCCCATGTGAAAACAGCGACAATCTGCACCAGTTTCCCAGACCTATCCTCCACGGCTGTCGACCCAATGGTCCAGTCCACCCATTCTCACCCACGTACTGATGTGCGATGTACGAGTATAGACTTAAACACGTAATTTTTATCCCTTATTGTCATGGTGGCAAGACCGAAAACGGTATTTCGTACATGACCCTGGCTCTGGGAACTAAGTCGTTCGCAGAAGATTGGCCACGGTGTTAGTCACGGACTGCGATAATGTATGGAATGGATTCGATTCAGGACGTTTTGATTTTGATGATCATGTGTTTTTAAATGAGACCATCTCTGTATTATTTATCGAATTTAAGTTTGCATTATTACTTCCAGCCAATAGGTATGTATTTGGTGGAGGATACAATATCAGAAAGTACTTATACTTCGTGCTTGCTTATAATACCTACTCGTTATTGAAAAATAAGTACCTACAACTGTAGTGAAAAGTAAGTTCACTTAAGTTAACACTCCGATTACTTAAATTTAATATCACTTTTTTATTTGATTGAGAGTCATTAGAAAATAAAATCAGAAAATGTACCTAAGTCAAGTCAATCAAATTATTTTATACAAATGTAAACTGATGAAATAATATTTAATGTATTTAGTATTATTTGTATTGCACTGAATACTAGAACAGTCACAAATCAAACGTCAGATAGGTATATGATATATCGGGCCGATAGATAAAAAGTAGCTCTCGAGGCGAATTAAGGAATATGAATATTTTATTTCAACCACTGCAATCTTTACTTAAAACATTATTTCGGACTAATTCGGACTGGGTAATAACTATTTCAATACCCTTTTATTTATATAGGTATCATTTTCTTGACCAACGGACCACGGACTGTAAATTATTCTTCCGTTGTTGTAAGTTTTCTTTCTGAGTAATCGTAATGATTATGGTGACCAATATTTGTGTTATTAATGTATATTTTACCCTATAATTTCTATTCAGATAAATTTTATATTTACGACACGTTAGCAAAATCTTTACGGCTGGTTATGTTAATATAGTTTTACAATAGGGGAGAATGACGGCTCTATCACTCACCCTCACATTACCTACATTCGTCACGCCATGCCTTGTTACCAACTGGCACGCTCATGTCTAAGTAATTATGAAAATAGTTCTCAATGTTACTATTTTTAATACTTTGCTTAAAAAAACATAGTATGGACCATAGCTATTAAACTATTTCTAAGCTAGGTACTTGTTTTTGGTCATCAGGACAAATTCTGGGCCATCAGCAATACTATTGAAGATCTTTCAAGTAGGTATGTTCTTCTAGGTATTAGTTGAGTGCCTTTAATACTGTCTACTTTAAATGTTTTCATGTTTATTTTAATTTCGATTTTCTTTCGAGTATTTTGGGGTATATCTATAGAAGAAATTATAAATAAAAAAAGAAAAGTATATTTTCTCAAGTATTTTAATGATTTGCTACTACATCTAAAATCATATTTACAAAAGAAATAGAACACTTAAAAGCTAATATTGCACATAGAGGATATATCTTAATCAAATAACAACAACGATTTAAAACGATTCGAGAATCCACAAAGACCGCAATACTGAAATAGTTTCAAACATTGACTAGGTATTGTTAATTAGTTAGAACTCTGTTGAATTGAAACAGTTCCGAGACAAGCATTAAATTTGCATAAGCGGCTCATTTATGAATGAGCGAACCATTATGGGGATAGAATTGTTTGCTTTTCTTGTTGAAATTTTGTGGGACGTCATCCATGTCTCCTTCTTTATCTTGGTGTGCTGTCATATGTCTCGTTAGATGATGTCTCTCTCTAAAACTCTCATTGCAGACGGGACACTTCAATTTGTCTTCTCTTTTCCTTCTGCTAGGGTCAGACACAGACTCGCTTTTATGGTGAGTACGCATGTGGTAGACAAGATCCGATGTCATTCGAAAACTGATGCTGCATTTTGCACACACGTTTTGAGCAGGCAATGAAAAAGCAGCCAAAGTCGGTGGCAATAAGGTGCTAAGTATAGCAGCCGCTGGATTAGAAATTAGTGGCTCTCTCGCGGGAACCGGGAATTTCATGAAATCTGGGTTTGGAGGTTGAAAATTTTGGACACTGAAGGGATATGAAGATCCTGCTTGTAGATAAGGTATGTCAGGTCTAAACGGTAGAAAATTTAGCTTGTTGGGTGACATGTGTGATTTCGGAGAGCCCTGTTTCTCTTGATATTCTACACCCTTGAATGCGCCGCTGGTTCTAGTTTGATTCGCACTCGGTTCGGGATAGTTAGGAGGCGACGGAGGAATACTCTGTGCTTTGAAAAAATTATTCCCGTTCAGAAGTTGCGCAGGTGTCAGTAAATTATTGAACCCTGGTGGCTTAGTGAAAGAATTCGACGACTGGCTAGTTGAAGATAAAGGAGGACTAACAGAATTTTGGTACAGCAAATTGTCAGGGCTAACAGACGGATTCGGTGATCGCATATTATAATTAGACACTTTTGTGAATGCACTTCTCGGAGACATCTCTGGTGGTTTCTCAATGTATCGGTTTTCATATCTTGCTCTGGATTGCATGCTGATGAGTGTCGGATCATCGAAGATTTTATTTTTATATTCGGGTAGAAATTTCGGCTGCCTGGCAGCACTTTCATTGGAGTTTGGGCGGCTCCTTGACCGATCAGAATTATCGGAATCACTGCAATACATGGCTTTATTTGGATATTCATCCGTGCCGACGTCGATGTTAATATCTGAACCAAAGTTAGGGGATATGTTATTATTAACACGCATTCTGTCGTCGTCCTGATCTTTTCCGTCCATCGTGTTTTCATTGGAGTACTCACTGTGCTTGTAAATTTCTGGAATTCTTTTTAGAGGATGCTCCCACTCTTCGTTACTGAAAAGTTGTTTCGAGACACGAAGTTGTCTTTCCGGTTGCTTCTGGCGAAGTTTTTCGTCTGGCATCATTAAAAAAGCGACGTCAAATGATCGTTTGGAGGTCTTTCCAGCATTCAGCACCGTCGACTGCATCTCTGGTTTCGTGATCTGCGATGTCCTTGCACTTTCGATGTTCAAATTATTTTCTTTTGAATCAGGAGAAGCCTCTTTATAACTTTGATAATTATTTTGAATGTCCATTGTCATTGTTTTCTCATTTAATTAAATCTACACTTTGCAAAACTTTTCACACTTATATCGCGAGCTCGCTTACAAGACGCGTGCGTGCCACCCGGCAGTAACTTTACGAATGCGAGCGCGATATAAGGGTGGAAAATATATAAGTGGGGTTTTAGTCTACCCTAAGCGTCGCTCTGAAGTTGGGAGGGCGTGGCGGAGTCGGCCAGTGAGCGTCGAGCGAGAGGCGTGAAAGAAATCCGCGGACCAATGAGCGACGTTTCCATCGATAGAGAGCAGGAGAGCTCAATCACCGGGTCAAGATAATAATAACTGCCTCGAATTGAGAGCGCATTGAGTTGCGGTAGGGTCAGCCCGACAATTACAGTATGATATTGAAAACCACGAGCACTTTATGCTGCTTTCAATACGGATACCGGTATGGTCGGCAACGACACAATACTGTAAGTATTCAGCTCTAATAAGTCTGTTTAGTTGCTCGGTACTCTAGTACTAGTATATTTTGTAAGCTGTTGAATTGACTTCAACAAAGGAAAAATAGGTAAATATCATAATTATTAAAAATTAATTACATATGTATATATTAATATAATTATTTACTGGCTATGAAATTGGCAGTCTTGGGATGTCCGTAGAATTTAGTTTCGTACCCACAGGTAATCAAAAAGAGAATCAAATAAAATACTTTGTACATATATAATTGCCACGTAATTTGTATTGGCTCTATCACTTGGATTATTAGCTTTAATCTGATTATCTAAGTTGCTACAGATTTAAAAAAGAAATGCTGTACTGTATAAAGTACCTACACTGCGTGTATATTTTATAGAAAAACAACCTTTTATGTTTAGTTCGCAGTGATTTGCGTCCAAGAAACCCCAAGAAAACTCTACCGATTATGATTGCAATAAATATGTTTTATATGTCGCATAAAAAATGATACCTCGCTATAGTCGGCCTAACCCTCGAGTGTATGGATGAGATTGCGAATAATGCTATTAACACAGACGCTTCTTCTCAAATTGATATCCCTCCTACAGCCTTTGTAGGGAAAAATAAACCTAAAGTTGAGAAGGATAAGGCAGAAAATAAAAGAGTAGACGAGCCGAGAAAATCACAAGCTGCGTTTAAAGCAACTTGAAACTTAGGCATGTTTCAAGAAGGTTGATTTCGTTTCGTAAAAATTGTGATAGAAATGAAAAGAAGCCTCAAATGAGAGTTCTGTTCGGTAGTAACGATAATAAGATAGGCGCAGACGTTAAAGGAAAGCCATTTGTCAGATTTTAGCCATTTTTTGGCCATTCGTTCTCTCTCAATGAAATCTGTTCAAAGTATATATTTGCGGGTGTCCTTAATGACAGTTTGGGTTTTGATGGATATTCTTTTATGGCTATCTAGTGACTAATACAATGCTTATGATGATGGAAAAGTTAATGGTCTTTATTCTTAGAGCTCAATTTTTATGTGGTTTTAGGGGTCACATTTTAAAATGGTTTATTTTTCATAATATTACTGTACAAATGTAGGTACAGCATAGCAGGTATATGGTAGGTACTAATATAGCGGGTGTACTTACGTAGAGGTACTTACGGTTGAGGAATCTAGGAGGAGGTCTTCGCTGAAAGGAAATACTATGAGCACATACGAATCTATTATATTTCACACAAAGAATGAAATACAATCACAATTATATCTTAAATAATTGACAGCACATGTAACTCCTAGCGACTCCTGAAGTAGATTCACTGGAAAACCACTTGTTTCCAGAAGAATGCCGCTTTGACAGGCATTCTAGAACAATTCAAATAATTATAATGTTTGTTTACGTTATGATTCTAGACCAACAACAATAACAATCTCTACAGTATACAGTACCATACCTACATATATAATATGTACATATTATCATACAAACGTTCGAATACTGCGACAGCGGCTCAATACTTTGCACTTTCAATCTTACCCATAGGTTAAGACTGCGTCGTGCAGGGTAAATTATCAGCGCCTGTCAAATTTCTATTTTTTTAAATTATTTTCCCCAGTAACTCACACATACATATTTCACACACACTACTTCATTTTGTTGGCCCGGGTCATTGACTTACATTTTTTTAAATAGGTATTTTCAGTTGTGTATTGCCACCAGTTAATCAGAGTTAAAAACTCCTTAGAGAAATCGAAATTGTCATAACTTGTCACTGTACAATGACAATGCTCTGTCAATTTCTGTAAGGAATACAAAGTTTTGATTTACAATATTTGATGATTTATTAAGGCATGACAAAAATGTAAAAATAAAAGTCAAGTTCTGAATTCTGATCTGTCACCAAAACCTTACTTCTGAAAATTGGGATTTGATTTTAGTAAAACGCTCCTAATTATTCATATACAAATAGATTAAAATACCTATATTTAAGTGTATCAATGCCATGGCTTAACCTGTTATGTTGTTAAATTATATTTAATTGAATAAATGGTGAATAAAACTTAAGAATGTGTAATCTTTCTGCAGGCAGGGTCACTACCAACTAAGCTAAAGCGGCTTTTATAGGTAATGCGAGCTTTAAGCGAAGATGCGGTTGTTTTATTTCGATATATATTATGTCATCATCATCATCATCATACCAGCCGAAAGACGTCCACTGCTGGACATAGGCCTCCCCCAAAGAGTGCCACAATGACCGGTCTTGCGCCACCCGCATCCAGCGGACTCCCGCGACCTTTACCAGGTCATCAGTCCACCTTGGGGGGTCTACCCACGCTGCGCCTTCCGGTCCGTGGTCGCCACTCGAGAACCCTTCGGCCCCAACGGCCATCGGTTCTACGTGCAATGTGCCCCGCCCACTGCCACTTAAGTTTAGCGATTCGAAAGGTTATATCGGTTACTTTGGTTCTGCTACGGATGGCCTCATTTCTGATGCGATCACGCAGAGAAACTCCCAGCATAGCCCTCTCCATTGCCCTCTGAGTGACTTTGAGCCTTCTTATGAGGCCCATGGTGAGCGACCACGTTTCCGTACCATATGTCATCACCATATGTAATGAAACTTAATGAAAATTAATGGCAGTATTTTGAAATAAGTTTGTTAAGTATTCTTAAAACCTAATGATAATGAAATAAGTAGGACAAATATGATCAAGTAGGATTTAGTAAATCATTGTCACTATCTGTAATTGGAACTTGGCCGGCCGGACGCGCTATCGTGTGCATGGTTGAATGTACGAGTCCATAGTTATGTTATGACAAATTAGCTCTCATGTTCCTTCTTATAAGAACGATAATTGAATAGAATAATTAGTGGAGTAAATTTTACTGAACTTTTAACACTACTTGGACAATGGTTGCGTATAGCTAAATCCATGTACATGCTGCATACATGCTGTAATGTAACAGTTATAATACTTATAATATACGCAATTGAAATTGCAATCTTACTATTATTTACTACGTTTACGTAACGTCCAAACAATTATTGCGACGTACTTTTTTTGTTTTTTCAACCTGATTGTGGCCTTATAGGTCGGGCCCAATAAACCGATAGGAGTACGCGGTTGGAAAGTGGCCTGGGGAAAATCGAGGGGAAACCTCCGACATGACCACGCGGGAGGTTTAAACACTGGGATACTCTAAGAGTTTGCGCTCCAGTGAGATTGGTTACGCGGCTTCTACCGAATCTGAGTTGTGAGTGGAATCGAGCTACTTACTGGGAGTTTTGTCGCTGGTTCACTAAACTCTACTAGGCCCGACCTGGGTCAGACTGACTCTACCCGGTGTGACGTACTTACGTATATCCAAAGACTACAATGTATATACTAAAGTATGTATATCCGTATATCCAAAATCAAAGCAGTGAACCAAATAATTTCAAACCATAAAAAACAATCAAATAGAAATTAGAAACCGTACTTACAGACCTGCAGAAATAAGTAGGACTATACATACATATATTTTGTATAAGACTCAGATTATACGTCGTCGTTAGAGATATAAGTATAACTAATATAAAAAAAAAACACATTTATATTTTCATTCTATAATTAGTATGAGCCGCATGGGCTTCGACAGTACAATCTTCTGTTGTGTGACACTGCAGATTGATAATCCACGATTCCTGAAGTTATATCACGACATCTGAGATATATTTAGCCATTAAATGTATTCCTATTGGACGAGAAAGCGTGAATATCCACACAAATTTCAATAAGTATTCCAATCCAATCAATCCTATCAGTGGGTTCTTCAATGCTAAGGATCGTGACCGCTATGTCTCTGGCGGGGAGTGCAGATGGCTCGCCAGTGGTTCCGATGAAGCGCTGCATGCAGCGCCTGGTGTTCTCGGAGTCCGGCGAATTTGGAGATTTTTTCAATCCACCTGGCTGGCCCGTGCTCGTCTATCCTCCATCTTTCCCGTCATCATGATGTACTCGAGGCTAATAGGGACGACGCGCGATATGTCCAAAAAATGCCAGTAGATAAGTATGCGTTGTTGGCAAACTATCGAGAGGCGTGTGTGTATGCGTATTTGGTGCTCGATATCAACATTAGATACGTAAAATTATTGAAATATAAAGAAAGAAAAATGTACACAAATTTTCATTTGAAGTAAGTGACAAATGTCATTACGTTATAAAGATGTTCCGTCAGGGTGACCATTCATTGAAATTAATTTCCATTGTAATGAAACGCATCGGCAACCTTTTTGCGTCTAGAATGCGTTTTCGGGAAGGAAAACATTATAATTTGGACGCATAAGTAAACTTTCGGGACCAAACACTGTATGTTCTCTAAAAAATAAAAGGCTAATACCAAAAATTCCATGTTAAAAGGTTCTTAAAACGCCACACGTCAATATTTATTTACCCTACTTCAATTAATACAATCTTTGTGTGTGGTATACATATTGTATTCGTATACGGGCAAAATGTCAAAAACAGAGCTGTCAAAGCGAAAAAAGGAGCATGCGTCTGCTCTCACCGAGGGCCAAAGCCCATCTGTCGATTTTTCGAAAGTATGGTGGCAGGGAAAATGTATGGAAAAGTCACTAAAGTTTAGATTTACGTTTGAAATTCTCATTGGTCTTTGCGAGGAAAAATGTGAAAAGTGTGATAACTTATAGTGAATACTTTTGAGATTTGTTTGAGTGTGATTTTGAAACGAAATAATAGATTTTTCAATTCAATTTTGCCTAAACGCCGACACGCGTTCTTCTCATTTTTAGTGCAACTTTACGGTATTGTATTTATTAAAGTGTAATTTATTATAGATTACTAATAGTGATAACTTGTAAACACACTCTTTGTGATAATAATTACATATATTTTATATATTTTTGTAGAGAATCGTGACCTCCACAGATTGAGAGGTGAAGGCTGTTTTTGCTAAATATGCTCGGCGCCCTCTTAAAATATCATAGTGACAACATACGAGTATCATAGATTCATAGTGATAGGTGTCAAATGGGCACTAAGGCGTCGAACATTGGGACGTTTTCCGTACCTACTTTCATTCGCAGTATTGGGATATTGAGTGATAAGTTTTATGAGTAGTTTTGTCTCGTTCAAATTGTTTTTACACAAGCGTTATAATCTCGCCACAAAAAATACAATGTTATTTCTTTTTGGTTTCATAGTTTTATAAATAGACAGTATAGTATTAGGTTCTCACTAAATTGCGGCATGTGTTATTGAAGCGAAGAGGCATTTTTATTCCCTTAGATAAACAGCAAATTGCTTATAATGAGGGCTACCGTTTTTGTGTTCACCAGTTGGCGCCACTGTGCTGTCAGTCCAGCTGTCAAAGTTTGTTATTGGTTATTATGAGCGTAAAAACTAAATTCACGTTGAAATCGTATTTTATACAATAAAACCGCACCGTAAATATTTTTATCGAACATTCCGTATTGTAGCGCACTCCCGTTTTGTACGGAAAAAAGTATGACATAAGTTTACTGACGATAAAACTGTCGCAAAGCACTGAAATTCGTTGACCCGTAACTCATATTCGCCATTATAAATCTCAGATATTGCAAAATAGTCATCATATTAAGCTAATTAGAGATAAACCCGCGTAACCCACCCGCAAAGTATGAAATTTGACATTTCGAAGGACTGAAGTCACACTAGCGCCTCTAGCGGCGAATCCATACGCGGTAGCCCTCATTGTACAAACTATCTCAAGCAAGGATCAAGCACATCAATCAATCTCGACCGGCAGGCGATGGACGTGACACCTTATTAACGGGGCGACAAATGTTCTCAGCATCAGCCAATCGGTTCGCATGTTCTGCCCGTGGTGATATATTGTGTAGCTTTTCGAAGGACATTACCGGGCTCAGTGCATGTTTATTTAATGATTTATCGTGATGTGACTACTGTCACAATCAATATCATGGTTAATTTTATTTATAAAGTTAGGCGACAGGTATTCTGAAATAAAATTTGTTAACAACAACATGAAGCCCTTTGAAAAAATATAACATACATTTTCTGTCAATTTTTTTTGTTTGTTAAGTACTTCAATTTTGATTGTTAAGTACTATGATTACATACATGATCATTCGCTTTATTTGCCTTGTTCTTACGTTGAAAAGGAAGAATCTCCAAGCAGCAAATCTTCAAAAGCACAAAAGCCCCAAAATAAACATATTATGATTATGAAGTTTATCTGTCATCACCCTTTAATGATAGCCTATAAATTGACTTGTGCTTAGTGATAATGATAAGAGCTTATTGATAAGTAATTGGGAGCGCGTGCTGCCGTCCTATGTCTAAAACCGAACTAAGCTGCTTTTTAGCAGTTTTCGATAGTTTACAAGGGCTAAAATAGAAAGAACAGCTCTACCGAATGGTCTTGGAATCATATTTTTATCATTTGTAGTTGCGAAGATATGGAGTCGACCTACCACGTTAAGTGCATGATAATATGACACTTTACAATACTATAAAGTCGCTAACCAACATTACTACACTATAAGCAACATAAAAGCCCTTAGCTGTTGTTTAATTGAATAAATCACTAGCATGATTCATAGCTAAAAAACGGTTATTCGACTAAAACGCCGTTAAAGTCCTTTTACGTTTTTCTTAACTTTTTTTATGCATAAACTTTTTTATCAAATACTATACAAGAAAACAGTTACTACGCTTAAACACGGCTAAATACCCTTAGCCCTATTTTTGTAAGTATTTGCTTGTGATTCCTATTGAAAATACAACACTAAAACCTAGTAACTGTGATTTAGCCATGAATAATTACATTAAAAACAGAAGAATGCAACACTTAAACCCGGATAACCAGCAATGCTACACTAAAATGTAGCTAGGCGCAAAATATTATCCTCCCGATTTTACTTCATAGGGCCAGTCAGCCGAGCGACGCGTGCGCTTGAGGTTGTGTCTAGTGGTGTAGTGAGTGATGGATGCATATTTCTCGTTTCAAAATGTCTCGAAATCGGAGGAAAGTATATAATATATCTCGCTATACATTTTTTGTGCACTGTACTTAGGATATTGTCTACATTAGAAGTAGTGTAGGAAGATTTTTATGTACTTACCCAATATTAACTTTCAACCTTGAATAAATATCATTTATATAGTTACCAATATACTACCTACGTAATTGGTGAGATAAATTAAGCAGTATAGGACCATCCTTTGGATACTTCCCGCAAACTAAGAAAACATTGCTCGTTGTATCCGAAACAGACAAGCAAACAGCTTACCAGAACTTCAGGGGCACATCTAAGCATTACGACTGGATCTCGCTTTTTGGGAAGATTTCATAAAAAAATAGTTTTAGCAAATTTTTCCACAGTAGAAAAAAATCTCCAAAAACTCCCCTAAAGCGGACTAACAGCCCTAACCAAAAAAATTCAATTCCAATGGTCATTCTTACTACGAGTCCTGAAAATCTCCCATGAATTTTTTGAACCACTGACACATGCAGTACGTAGATAAGTATAATCTTCCTGCCAGCACTCTTTGGTAGTAATAAAATACACATAAAGGCAAAATCCGACCCACACGCCACTAACTTAAAATACGAAAATTCCAAGAAAGGTTGCACAGCTCTCACAGATGCCTTATTACTCTTATTAGAAAAGAAACCAATTGTCCTATCCGACTATAATATATCTCTAAAACACGCACGCAAAGAAGGCCGTAAAGATAAATATGCCCTCAGTGACAAACTTTTGGAAACCATCCTAGCAAAATACACCACTAACAAGAAAAGAACGATTGAAAGATCCATCGCATCCAAGATGAAAACGAAGTCCTCAAACCGGTTCTCAGTTATTCCTACAAAAAACGATTACTTTAACCTATCCCCACTAGAATTCAGATATGCGCCATCAATACGATACAACAGAATATCAAACTCCATGACACAGTCATAATTATGCGATGGCTGCGGCAACAGCCAATTCAACACTGATCACGCGCTCTGTTATACTTAAAACCGGAGGCCTAATCACTAGGCGAACTTGGCGTATGGGTTGCTCAGAGGAAGGCGTTATTCGATATCCGTGTTGTTAATTGACACCGACGCTCTTTCCTACCTCTCACGTCCAGTCACATCTCTCCATAATCAGCCGAAGATAAAAACAGAAAATAGGTACTCTAATGCCTGCGAAATATGACATGCTACTTTCACACCACTTGTAACATCAGGTGATGGCGTCCTTGAACTCTGGAATTGCTCTCTAAGTACCATACTGGGCTGGCTCAGAGCAATAATCAGCGTCGCTGTGATATGTGCCACCAGTACGTGGATCCACAGCACGAGGCGCCGATCCCTCTGCCAAATGGCTCGGGTTCAACGACGGCGCGGCCCTCCCGCGCATCGATTAAAACCATTTTTTATAATGTATAAAATGAATAAAAAATGAATAAAATGAACTTTATTCTGTAAGTAGGCCGCAATGGCACTTTTACAAGTCAAACCCTACTAGCGTTTCACAGAGGCCACTGCCGAGAAGAAACGCCGAAAGAAACTCGACAGTCAGCCATTTTCTCACAAAAATATGCTTATTACAATGATAAATGATAATACTTAACCTACTTAAGATCAAGAAATCTAAGTATCTATATAAAGCAACACAAAAACAAAGAACAAAATGAGGAAAAAAACCAGTTATGTACAGTGTGTAATTCTGCAGGAAAACATTTCGAAACTGTATACCTTAGCATTATCAAATTCTATTTAGGAAAAAAAAATTGAATCCTTTAGACTATAAATTTAGTTATAAATCTTTTGATATGTTTTCTTGCAAGAACTGCGTCAAGATAAAATTAAAAAATACACAATATATGAATCTTTACTCTATTTAAGTATCTGGTTTGGGCCATGCTTTTCTGTCTGTTAGATAGTCCTCAACCTTGTAATAAGCCTTCGACATCAATGATTTTTTCAAGTACTTTTTAAGAGCTGGAAAAGGTAAATTCAAAACTTCATCAGGTAACTTATTATAAAAACGGACACATTGACCTACAAAAGATTTGTATACTTTACGGACACGAAATTTTTTAGTGGCAATTTTATTTTTATTTCTAGTATTAAAATTATGTATATCAGAATTTTTACAGAAGGAGTCTATGTTCTTAAGGACATAAACAATATTCTCATAGATGTACTGGGACGCTACAGTTAAAATGTTGATTTCTTTAAAGAGTTCTCTTAAAGATTCACGGGAGCCTAGGTTATATATGGAGCGAATGGCTCTTTTTTGTAACACAAAAATTGTCTGTATGTCAGCTGCTTTACCCCAAACCAGGATACCATACGACATAACACTATGAAAATAGCTATGATAAACTAGGCGAGCTGTTTCTACATTGGTAAGTTGCCTGATTTTTCTGATAGCATATGCGGCTGAACTTAATTTACGCGCCATAACGGCTATGTGGGGACTCCATTGTAGATTTTTGTCTAATGTTATACCTAAGAATATTGCTTTATCTACTATTTCTAAGCACTCGTTATTTAAGAGTATACTAGTTTCCACCGGTCTAACATTAGGCAAAGAAAATCTGACACATTTAGTTTTCTTAGCATTAAGTAACAGATTGTTAACGGTAAACCAGTCAAGTACTTTGTCCAGTGTGCCATTAACTCTACTATAGTCAACTGATTTTCGGTCAACCTTAAAGATTAAAGATGTATCATCCGCGAATAAAACTATATCACAAAGATTACTTACTATAGACGGCAAGTCATTTATATAAACCAAAAATAAAAATGGACCTAAGATAGAGCCCTGAGGCACTCCTAACGTTACTATTGCCCCACTAGACTGGGTTCCATTTACAACAACTGCTTGAGTTCTATTGCTGAGATATGAAGACATAAGACTTAACGCATTAGCAGACAAACCATAATGTTTAAGTTTCAAAACGAGCGTCCCATGATCCACGCAATCGAAAGCTTTAGAAAGGTCACAAAAAATACCTATCGCATCACAGGAATTCTCCCAAATATCGTAAATATGTTTAATAAGCACAGATGCAGCGTCAGTCGTGGAGCGCCCTCTTGTGAAACCGAACTGTTTACTTGTAAGCAGTTTATTTCTATTAAAGTGCATTAGCATA
Source organism: Cenopis cana (assembly GCA_951800055.1). Taxonomy (NCBI): domain Eukaryota; kingdom Metazoa; phylum Arthropoda; class Insecta; order Lepidoptera; family Tortricidae; genus Cenopis; species Cenopis cana. The sequence continues at coordinate 13,595,268 of OX637479.1, read as the reverse complement.
TCGTTTAACATTAATTTTTCAAAAACCTTACTTAATACAGGTAGTATCGATATGGGACGGAAGTTGGTTAGGTCGTTTAAATCACCCGATTTAAATAGAGGTATGACTTTACTAAACTTCATAAGATCAGGAAAAATACCCTCTGATATGCAGTTATTGTAAATCAAAGCTAATTGGGGCGCAATGACATCTATGATATGATTAATAACTTTTACTGATGTTCCCCATAAATCCTCGGTTTTCTTTAAATTGAGCGATTTAAATGTTTTAACAACCTTGATTGAATCTACTTGACTAAAATTAAACCTTACATCACATTTACTAATGTTAGCACAAAGCAAAGCTTTAGCTTGGGTTTTAGATGACTGCAGACATTTTGTAGTACTACTTGCTATATTTGAAAAATAGTTCTCGAATGCCAAGGCAACATCGTTATTTGACATGACCTGTTGGTCTTCCGTGAGAATGTTGACTTGATAATCGCGAGTTTTAAATTTACCAGATTCTCTATTTATAATATTCCAAACAGTTTTCACCTTGTTGTCAGATACTTTAAGTTTAGAACTAATATAATTTGCTTTAGCAGCAAAACACACTTTCTTGAAGATGTTTGAGTAACTCTTGACATAGTCCAGGAAATCACTGTTCTTGTTCACCTCCCTCTCACCATAAAGTTCATAAAGCCTATTTCTACTTCTATGTATACCTACGGTAGCCCAATCACTAAATTTTATCTTATTATTTTTATTTTTTGACCCAGAAATAGTTTTTAATGAAAAATTTTCATTGAAGCAATTAATAATTAAGCCGAATAAATCTTTATACATGCTATTCGAATTACTTTGTGAAAGTGATAACATACAAATATTATGGTTAATTTCATTTTTAAATAATTCCAAACGAGAACTAGTTATGGGTCGGTATGTTATAGTTTGGGGTTGTTCTTCTTGATTAATCATAGAGAAAGATGTATATATCCAACTGCACGAATATTATCAATAATTTGTAAGTTATTGAATAAAGATTTCCCATTAAGTTTAATGAGTATTTTTCCCAAGGAGGATTTTTTCTGTAAACAAATACAATAAATAAATATGCATCTGCAACTCTCTATCCACGGTAACTAGTTAGTACCAGAAATCTGAGAAAGCACGCAAATGGTAACGACTGTACATAGGATGGCTTTACATGGCAGCCAAAGTTCAGTTAACATCTGTCTTTCGTACGGTGCAGACGCTTATGCTCTATTTAGATCAGCTACTTTCAACGATAATAATTTGCTTAATGGATGATTATTTTCTGCATATTTCATGACTCTGCTTTTTTTATATTTCCCACTTACTCTGCGTTTCGGTTTGTGTACCCAGGAACGTAAATCAAATAATAAAATTATTATAATTCTGTAAGTCGCGCCGGTATGTAAGCCTGCTCTGCCATTCAGGCGCAATGGTTTACGCCCACCAACATTCTTTTGTCCCTTCCGTTTACATACAAAAGTGCAATACTAACTATACGTGGATACAGTGTATACAGTTTTGTTTTATTTATTTAAACAATTCAATTATTTTAATAACATACTTGTATAATAGTGCAGCTAACGAGGTTTTTTGCCAAAACCACTAAAACAATTCCAGCAGGATTACATGACTAAAACACAGTTAGAGGCGATGGTTCATCATTTAACGTGTTTTTAAATTAGGAACGCATACAGCTTGCTTGAATGTTTGCAGTTATTGCATAGCTACAAAACGGTTAAAGTCCAATAACGTGCTTATTTAAAGTTTTTCAGTGTAATCTTTTCCCAATAACAAATACTATAAACTCGTTAAGTGACTTAGCCGTTATTTAGCTATGTTTGTTTATTATGCGATGTTAAAGAACGGCTAAGGTATACTTAACGGTGTTTTAAGCGTAATATCGTTGATAGTTTAGTAATTATTTGCAACACTAAAACACAAAAACCTTTCTGTAAAAAAACCTATTCATTATTTTACGAAGTAGTGCAATAACAATGGAAGCACAAATTTAGTTTTAATTTTTATATAAAAGAAATCTGGAATAAATGTACACATTTCCTAGAAATTTTGGTTTTAACGTTTTTTGCTCATATCTCAAAACTATAATTTGTGGGTTAGTTTGGTTTTAGAAATAGGACGGCAGCGTGCCTGGGATTACAGCGCGCGTGGTTCCTATGTGGAGGGGAATAGGGTTGACACGAATGCAAACAACAACAACAACAACAAATATTCTTTATTGTTCACCAAATAATTTACATTACAAAACAAATAACAGAAACAAATTGCACAATGGTAGACAACAGGCGGTCTTATCGCTAACAAGCGATCTCTTCCAGACAACCTCAAACCTCAATACCAAACCTCCGTATTTACTAAAGATTGAGTGACTATGTTCAAATATGGGTGTTGTAAGTAAGTACCTCGTAAAATATTGCTTGAAATGTGGCTGAAAAAACAAGGTTTTATAAAAACATTGGTACATAAAGGTGGTTTCCTAGTTTCCTACTCAATCCCTTGAAGCAAAATTATAAAGCTGATGATATTTTGAATAATTTGTCGTGATGCAATATAGGTACCAAATTTCATAAAATATACGTATAATCATTTATTTCGGAGTTTTAGACCCATCATTGGTTAGTACAAATTTAATTAACTGTAGGTACAAATTAACTGTAATGCTCAAAAACTAAAACTTAGATTAATAATTTAATATCGGCGGGCAGGGGCACATGCCGAAGCGAGCCGCAATCCCAATACCGCTGTACCTATCGGGTATTTCATACTTGAAGGTGTGAATTTTTGACAATCACTAGATAAAACTACAAAAAGTCAAAATTCTCATACTATTATATCTCGTATACCTCACTGGATTGACAGAATACCAGCGCCGTTGGCACTGCTGTTTAAACTGCATTAAATGAGTAGGTAGAGATCTTTTCGGTGGCACATCAAATTTTTATTAGTTAGTTCTTCAGGTGAAAATATTACGTATAACGATGTGTGATACAAATAAATATTTTTATTCTATACTGTTCTGATAGAAAAACGAATGTAAATTCGAACATTCCCAATCCTCAGATGGCATGTTAAATCCCCAAGCAGACGTACTCAAACCAATGATGATCAAAGCACTTTCGTATGACCCACACTGCACATATGTCTAAGTGGGACTGTATAATTAAACGAACTCGACTTGGGGTAACTTAATGCAATTATGGCTGAATTTTTCGCGACATATGGCGTTAAAACGGCGGTTTAGAAGCTTGGGGCGCGGTTTTTTCGTGTTGTGATAATGCTCCGCAGAATCAATACTGGTCTTTGAACTATTGTTAAGTCCATAAATCAACATCGAGTTGAAAGAAATGAGCTTAGAAGTTCAGTGAGTAAGCGTGGTAAATGATCTAATAGCTAGTCGTCATTTATTATTACATTGGTAAATCTAGATTTTAGGTTCTTAAATCTGAAGGCATTGCAATTTGATATAATAGTCGAAATTTTTGGGATTCGCTCTCAATCTCTTCGATCAATCTTCCACCTCTTCTTTCACCCTTATTTAAAACTTCTCCGGGATTAAAATTAAAAGTTGTTCCTCTTTATTCATCGATTTAAACATGCAAAGCAGGCCCACTTGCGTAAGAGGCAAATAGGTATATATTTTTTTAATTAGTAGATACCTATTGAATCCCTGAGTTTAGTTCCATCTAGGATAGCATAAAGCAAGCAAGCAGCGCGCTGTGTAGTGAACCTATGCCATTCTTGTACATGTGTAAATGTGGTTTTACAGTATACATGTACTATTGATAAACTTAACCAGACCAATAGTTTTCATTAGCGATGCAAAATTAGGGTGCGCATCCCAGGAGCCCAAAGCCTGCATATGGCGTATAAATGCCGATCGTATTGCATCCACCCTACTTTTTACAAGTGCCATTGTTGAGAACTATCGATGCGGTTTGCCGGGTGGTGGATTATTGATATTCAAAACTTTGATATAAATCTCGACTATACTTAGAAAAAATAGTTTTAGTACTTATTATACTTTGTTATTAAAGTTAATGATACACGAGAGAGTACATACAAAGATAGATTCAGTGAAGTACATAGTTTTAACTGGCAGGTCTTTTTCTGCGGCATCGGCAGTGAGTTTTACGAATGGTGCAGTGTTGTCAATGATTCAGTGAAAATATTTTTTTGATATAAATATGATTAGGCCTACTTAATAAATGGCTAGGTAAGGCTAGGGATCGTCACCGCATACAGCTCAGGGGCGAGTGAGTACGAAACAGTCGTAATTGCTACTCTGAAACAATTAGAATCTAATTATTAGATGAATCATACATATTGGTTTGTTAGCGCTAATTGTCTACCGTAACACTAAAATCAGTCTAAGGATTCTTCCATAGTCATAGTCATTTATTAATAATATTAATATTATAAGTATAACATGTCATTATTGTAAAACAATAAATATTGAACATACGATAATAGGTACTTACTAATTTTTACGTCTTATAAAAAAGACTTGCCGTTTTTCTTTCTTTCGACATTTCGTTGCTTAAATGTTTTACTCTTTGTACGAACATCGTATATCATATGACATACTTCAAAGTGTACTACAATTTATCTGATTCATCGCACAACTACAGGTTGGGGACGGTCACCATTATGGTTATTGTGATCAGATGGCAGCGCTCGCGCATATGTTGTGATTGCGAGCTGCGGACTAAATAGTCTTGATAGTAGAACAGAACAAAATACAAGAACATGGAAACAGCACTTTTATGTGCCTAGACAATACATGTCCTTTTCGTAAGCCCGTCATAGTATAATTTACACAGAATTAAAAGTTTTTACTTGAGAATATTTAAACTCAACCTTTTTGTACCTAATCACTAGACTTAGAAAAAATAATTTAAAACTATTCTGATATACATAATAAAACCAAGAAAACCAATTCAGAACATTTCAAGTTGGTCTTCAAAGTTTGTCACCCCTGTATGCTCACAAGGACCAAAACGTATAACTCCCTGTACAATTCCATTGTCATTCAATACAATACGCATTATTGCACGGTTTGCGCAACATGCTGTGTTCGCGCATGCGTACTACATAAATATTACTGGGTTGGTTAATTGGGTTCGCATTATCGATGTGCTATCATTAACAGTTGGTACTCTCTTAATACTGATTATTGTGTTAGGTTTGGAATACAGGGGCATGGAGAATAGGTTTATCTGATGACTGATATTTAAGAAGGATATAATAATAAGAAAATATGCAACAAAAAAAGATTTACTTGCAATATAATACTACGGTAGTAAAATTTTCTAGAAACCCAGCGCCATAGTAGATTCATTATGGCCTTTGCTATGGATACTGAGAATAAAGAAAATAAATCATTCTAAATTTTTGTTTAATTACATAAGTTATTCGTATTTAACGAATAAGGAATAAGGAGTCCACTCAGCACAACGTCGAGACTTGGGGGTGATGTTATGCGGATACCTAGTTGTCTAGACTATGAAATATAGCTTTCTACATTATATGTATGTGAATATTTGAATATTTAGGCAAAAAACCATGAAATAAATTTTCTTATGCCAAGATTAGAATCCAAGACCGTCAACTTCCCGAACCGACTAACTTGTCGTCATTTTAGAAAGGTTTAAAGCATCAAGAATTTGACAACATAAACTTAAACTCTTACAAATTCTTTGAATGTTACTAAGTTTGCAGTTTTCTTTCATGTTATTATTTTGGGGGCTTTCCTGGTTATGGTATTTGTAAAAAGCAGCTTTAAAGTCTAAGCACAATATGATTCTCTTCAAAATGCATTTAACGCGTTGCATATGGTAATGGGGTAGGTAGTATGAGGGCGTATTGTCCACGGCGGCTTTTACACCATATGGTCCAAAATTTACAAACAAGTGTGCGCTAAATCCCTCTCACACTACTTGCGATTATGCCTTTAAATTAGCTTCTATTTCTATACCTACAAAAAAAGAAACAACTCTATATAAATAGCACTAAGATTCAAAACGGTGAAGCAGCGTTTGACAATTTGATTAGTGCATATGAGTATTTGAAAATCAACCGAAGTGTTAATGATTTATAGTTCAAATTTGACAGTACACGAGAAGTTGCCAACATAAAAGTAGAAACGAACAGCACAATTTTAAATGTGGCAAAACTACTATACACGGGAGATGTTGTTAATCAAAATACTGTGCCGCATGATTTGAAACCTTAAATGTTAATCATTATGGTTGAATTTGCCTCGGTAGTTACTGCAAAAGAGATTTTGACAATTAATAGGGTGAATGGTCCAAATATAGGAGCATTGGAAGCAGAAAGGGAATGATTATAGTGGAATTGTATGATGGCCCATTGTTAAAGATCGGACACCATATGTTGGATATGTATTAGTACTATTTAGGGATATTGCAGAGCGTATTTTATCGGCAGGTGTTTGTGTGCTTTTGTGATTATCGACAATATTGACTTTGTGGTGCTGGTACAACATTATTATGAAGCTATAAGTACACGATATTGCATAGAAACCGACATGGTCTAGCTAGACAAATGAAATTGATCGGATTAAATTTATTGATTGAAAGGCTTATTTTTACTATTATAAAACCTTTGTCCGGCACTCATTATCAATTCAGATCTCATTATTTTTCAACAAAGACGTCATTGCAATAAAATTTTGTCATATCGCAGCATTTGTAAGAATTAAATAGGTATTAGCTTTGTTTTTCAGTTCAATCTCGCTTGATCTCCATAAGTAGGTATTGTTTTAAGATACGAAAATGAAATTTATGTTGCTTCTTATACAATTATCATCTGATTAGTTAACATTTTGGATAGGTATGTTTTGTGCATTGAATAGGTACTATTTAAATTGATGCATCATATAACGGATAATTTGTTATTCAAAGTTTTAATTTTGTTTATTAGATCTACCTAATCTAAGTTTGCACGTTATACATATTCAACATTATTATACGCCTTTTATTCCAATTTTTTTTCCGTTAAGATAAAGAAGATAAATTAGCTACAATTTTAATTTAATTTTTAATTAAATTAAGTTTTACTTTAATTGTATAACCTGCACATTTTTTAAAACCACGTCGGTGGAAATCAAGCTGCCAGCCCTTTACTTCAAAAAAATCAGGAATCTATAAATTGTTCAGTAAATTGTCTTTAGGTACTTATTTATATTTATATAATAATTAGGTTAAGTAGTATATATTTATTTTTTGGTTGTCCTGAAAATCAGCGTCACGACATATCAGTCGTGGCATATGCTGAGCGGCATCCTTTTTGGTGTATACCCACTCTCTTCAGTAGCTATTATTTTATTATTGTATTTCTTTATTTACACCAAATAAATGTATTTCTTCTTCTTCTTCTTCTATTTCTACGCCAGTACCTACATCTTTACTAACTAGTTTCCAAACAACCGATTCGACCTCTCAATCAATACGTTGTCCTTGGGGAGTCGTCGGCAATCGCCTCTAAAAGAATATTAGTCGGCGACCAACTAATCTGTCGGAGCTTGACACGACGACAAGGCCCCGGAGACAGACACAATCAAAGTTGCAGATGCGATCGCGGCGGGATCATTCGTCAATCAGACAAAGGGTTTTTGGATACGATGGATGAGTTGTATCTGGCCAGTTTGCTGACTTTTTTGCTGACTACGACGGTGGCAAACAAGCGTACGGTCCACCTAGGTACTTACTTCCCCAGTTGTACACTCTCTAATAAACTAGCAAAATAATCTGGCTACGTAAGGTACCTATACGTCTCAGTGCTTGACATCATGCATGACATAAGATTGAAAGTGCCATGTATATTTGGTCAGTATCAGCACAGGGACGTTTTACCTTAATTACGATATTCATGAATCATATCATAAAGTGGCTCTGTGAGCTGCAGACCTCTTGGTTGATTTTTTATAAAAAGTAAAATTTCCAAAAACGGACAAAAAAAATCAAACCTGATTTTGCGAACTTTTGCTTGCGCGAACAATTTGAATGAATGACATAAATTGACAACAGACTTTTTTTAAATCATAGACAATTGGTGATATAACAAGAAATATCTGTCAACAAAATTTGGCTAGCCAGACTCTAGTGTGTCCATCTGAGCGATAATATAGAAATTAAATTTAAAAACCGTACAACACATTCCTAAATCCATTTGCGGCACAAATCCCTTTTCGAAATAAATCATTAAAAAAAAGTTCTATCACACCATTCAAAACGGCACGGCATTCTGCTAAGCGCGATCAAATCTAACAAAACATAAATTTAAATTTAGAATCCAACACCCTTTGCTAACGTTCACCCCAGTATTTCAAAAATCATCAAGCAATCGACTAGAAATAACTCTCCATTTTAGTTCTTAATTCGAAACAGGAAGGTCTAGTTTTGTTCTGTTCCAGTAAGGAAGGAATTATGGATTTAAGCTCTGTTTTTACCAAAAAGAGTTTAATAGAATTTTGGCATATCGATTCCATGCTGCCTGAACCTCATATGATACATTACAAATTCATTGAATTGTAAACTTTATGTCGAACAGAATATGCTTGATTTTGCCATCACAGAATGGTGCCCAGATACGAGATTGAGGAAGTCAAGTGTGGGTATCTTACTAATGGAACGTCGGTTTAATGAAATGAGCTGTTTTTTGTTCGCATTCTAGGATTTATTGTAAAATGCTCGTTTTTCAATATGGGACTGAACTCGAATCTGCTACTTTATTGGCACTCGACTCAAATGAGTTTTTACTCGTATTCGTTTCATAGATTTGATTGTCCCAACTCTACAATTTTTTAGCATTAAATATTGGTAGGTTATTCTTTTAATTTTGAATATGTAGTAAAAACAACTTTCTTTCGCGTTCTAACTGTAAACCTCAGACAATTAATTATTGAATTTTATTGAATATCATACGTTATTTATTATTACAAGTGGGAGAAATACTACCTAAAATAGTGTAATGGAAGTAAGTAATAAGATTTTTTTAAGTTTACAAGAATTTCCTATTTATTTATATCTATCTTGATTATTATTCAAATACTTTCAATTTCAAGGTACAAGTGTAAACCCAAAGTTTAGTGTAGGTATCATTTATTAGTACAAACTTTCCTCATAGTTATGCTGTTAAATTGCATACTATGCTGAATATATTACGTATTTTACCTTATATTTGCTAAATTATTTAATGAAACCCACTTCAACCGTCAAAAAAATCGCCCATTTTCACTAACCGCAACACAGCAGACTTTCTCAAACAATTAAGCGTCTCGAAAAAACTCAGCCGGATTATCTTAATCAGTTTCCATATACCAACTGTCAAGACTTTCCCTAAAAAAACCTTATCGGCCATCTCCCTCCCAAACAAAGGGAGGTTATTTTGCATAATGAGTGACGTTTCTCCAGCATTTAGCGGGACAGGGATGGCTTTACGAGTTTCCACTGTCGTTGGACAGGGATGGGTGGTTAGAGAGAACAATATCACAATCTTGTTTCTGGACCATTTATTTAATTAGCGGTGGCCGACAGCAGGCCATCCATCTGAGCGTTATGGTGGAGATACGGATGTGGCTAAAGGGTTGGGATTTGGGATTGGCTTATGACGTCTTTCAGCGGAGCTTGTACTGAAATGAACTTTGCGAAGCTGAAATGTCAATATTACGTAAGTTTTAGGTATTGATTGATTTAGTAACATTTATTATTTGAACATTTTCTAGCTTTATACAATTTCCAAGTTAATTTAAGAAAATGTTTTCAATTTCTCGCGATGGATGTTTCTCTGTTTAATTGATATTACTTAAGCTTAATTTCTTTATTACTTGTATCATTTTTTCCGTAAGGATGTAGTTATTTATGTATTTTGTTCATATAATCAAAACTTGATAGAGTCAAACTCTCATTTTTTTTATTAAAAAGGTCAAAGATGAGGCCGACGATGAAGCGAGCTCATCCAGAAGATGCCTTATTCAATCGTGCCTTAAAAAGCTAGAACTATATGAACTCGAAAATACAAACGCCGTCAGAGCATTCCAAACCTTAGCAAGAAATCGACAATAATTTGGATTCCATGAAGATTTTTTTTGGATTCGGAAAGTATCATAATATTGAAGGTGAAGTAAATGAAGTCGGTGTTGTGCGAGTTTTGATACTTAAAGGTTAAATTAAAACTCAATAGGTAATGTTAGTAAACTAATATTATTTATTTTCATAACATAGTTTCCACTGCACAGTGCACAGCCCAACTCAAACCCGAACACAAATAAAGAAACTGCCACGTAGGGTTAAACACAGCTAACTGATCTTTCCATCGAATTAACCGTTCAAAAGCCGACGGGGGTCATAACAGCCGGGGGGACACGGTTGTAACATTAAATTGAGACATTAACATCGGGGGCTTTTGTCTCTAAATGGTTCGCAGTTCAGTGTGACACCGTGGCTAATATTTTAAAATCTTGTTATGTTTGGAAGGGTTATGGTTTCGTTCGATTCTGGCACGAAATAGAACTATTCCAAATATTATGTTTTTATAAGTATAGAATTCACAATAACAACGTTCCGTAATCGCACCGCCGCAGAAGGCCCTTAGGAGTATGAACAATTATGAGCGAGTCCACCAGCGCCACTCGTGAATTTAATTGTGATAATTTAAATGTAACGATAGATATTTAAAAAAGGCGAATGCTATGTAGGGACTGTATTTTGTATTTAAGTACCTTTTGAATACATAAAACTAGTTTGTACGTTGCTAGATTCGTCGACTATGGCTGTTTTATTTTTGAGCTCGTAAGTAGTTCGACGAATCTAGCAACATAAAAACTAGTTTGAAGCTTTCAAAAGGTACTTAAATACAAAAAACTGTACATAGCATGTTTAAATGGTTTCTTGTCTCGTTTTTAGTCACAAAATCAAACTTTAATTCATCGAAATCAAAAGGAAGTAAAGAGTGTTTTCAAATAAACACAAATCCGTGTTTAAATTCATCTGCTGATTTCAACATTACCTTTCAACTTACCTGGAATTATTATGAAACATAATGTTATAGGTAAGCATAAATACTGCATAATTATCTTTCCATACTTTAACGTTAAGGCGCTACACTGAGAAATTTGGAGACTTTGAAACGCTGTCCTGCCGCAGACTAGCAAACAGTAGGGGCTGATTTTCAGATATATGATTCTTGACTATATGATTGTAGTACTGACAATAGCGAAACATGATGGCTTAAAATTTTCTCTATAGAAAATAAATCCAAATTCGATAGAAAAAAATATATTTTCCTTTTTTCCCTCAGCCTACTTAAACAACGCATTATTAAAAGACACGATTAAGTTAATATGATGGTACTTTACCTCATCTAGGTACTGACAAGAGGAAATTTAATTAACCTGCACACAGTCAGATATTTAACGAGATTTGTCTAAAAAGCCATTCTCGGAGAGGGTTGCATCCCGTTTTGTCGTGAGCGTAAAACAAAAGGTGTCTCTTTCAATCGATATATCGCCTTAAGATCGCAGTCTTCTCACAAAGTATAAAGTTCGTCTGTCTTAATTCTTTAACAATATTTCAATAGATTCTGCTGGTTCATCCCGCACAATAACTCTTTCTCACGCCACTGCCCAACAAAAAACGGAATTAATTCAGTTCTATCAATATGCTTGAACAACGCACTTGGCAGCGATTTTTAAGAATCTTGGCTGTGGCAAAATCCGAGGGAAAATCAACAAAAACGGTTAATAAATCATGGAGCCGTTGGACTCAGTGGCTGAATGCGGAATGAGGATTTGCAGATTTATTTCTATTTTTTTCTCATTTATTTTTATAGAAAAATGTGTTATGTCATCTGTTTTGGTAATATGTTGCAGTTGTTAGGGAATCTTTGGCCTGGGGTTGTATTATTTTTATTGTGTTTTTTTATCCACTGCGGAAAATCACCATAGTCATCTCAGTAAACTGTGTACAACATGTAAACTGTGTAACATGGCAAAGAGACTATTCATCATCATCATCCTCCTAGCGTTATCCCAGTACAGTTGCATCCTGAAGGATGCCTGGGGTCCGCTACCAAATCCCAAGATTTGGCGTAGGCACTAGTTTTTACGGAATCGACTGCCATCTGACCTTCCAACCCCGAGGGGAAACTAAACCTTATTGGGATTAGGCTTAGACTGTTAGAAGTTCTCAAACCACCCGAAGGCCTCCAACTTGGCTTAACGACTGCTGCCATAGACAGCAACCGGGATCAACGGCTTAACGTGTCTTCCAAAGCACGGGAGCGCTCAGTTAGTAGCCACTCAAAGCGGTCACCCATCCAAGTCTTGACCCGTGCCCACGTTGCTTAACCTTAGGTACCGCAAGCGGTACCCGGCGCCGCTGGGACACGAGCGCTCCCCTGAAATGACAAAGAGACTATTATGAATTTAAATTTGAAGAAAATACTTGAAATTTTAAACCGCAGTAAAAAAAAAATTGTAGAATGTATTTCTTTTGTGGTTATATTTAAATTACGTCGACCCAAATTTGTAATTGGACGATTTCTTTCTCATGTTTATACCTCCTCATTAACAGCAACGTTAAAAAAAATGCTAAACTATAAAAATCTACACAAGTGATGTCTCTACTTTTGTCGTAGGTTATACAGATTTCTCTCCGCAAATTCCAGACAAGGTAGCACTTATTAATAACATTATAACAAAGACAAATAAAAATATAGAGCCCCTTTCCTCGGTACAATGGAGGCACTTATTCACGCCGCGCTTCCTGCCCTGTGTTCACTTGACATTGTTTTTTTTTTACCAAGAACTTTTTCTGTTCATTTGTTTTTCGCTTTTTGTACTACGGACAGGATTTCTTGAACCCATATTTCACGCTCATATTGTCCACAATTTGCATCTAGCGAAAGCGGCGCTTGTTTTTTGTTTTGGTAAGATCTTCGTTGAAATATTTTTAGACGAATCGTAATTTTTTGACTCTTACATTATCTGATATCATTAGACTTTCTCTTCTGTTGTGTTTTGTGTTGGATTTGATATTATAAGACTTTTTCTGTCTCATAGTATATGTTGTGTACTACTCGTAATGGATGTCGCTTGGGGTGAAACACATAACTTGTGTTATCAGTTACCAAGTAGGAATTTGCAGAATTTTAGCCTTTGAAAGGTTTAAATGTGACATCAACTTACTTTTACAATATAACGAACTGAAATACCAAAATGGATATATAAGAGTAAAACATATGTCAATAATATATGTCAAACATATGTCATTAATATATGTCAAACATATGTCAAACATATGTCAATAATATATGTCGAACATATGTCAGTATGTTTTACTCTTATATATCCATTTTGGTATTTCAGTTCGTTATATTGTAAAAGTAAGTTGATGCCACATTTAAACCTTTCAAAGGCTAAAATTCTGCAAATTCCTACTGACGCTCTGGTCCGTTTTGTACCAGTGTCCTCCCTCTTAAATTAAAAACTTAATAAAACAGGATATAGGGTAAATTAAGATAGAAGATATTGAAATAAGCGGGATATATATAAATAGTTTCTTCCGTCTTGAGCTATGTTTTCACCAAGTTCCTAATCTATATTATAGGTTTAGTTATATCAGAGGTCAGTCATCTACATCTAATCTGCATCCATGGGCGGATCCACCGTCAGGTGTTTCGGGACATGTGGCTCCCAGCGTCTTAGCGTTTACATAAGCCCTCCGAACACCGGACTGTCTCCCGGGCTTTCTACAGGCTGATGCTCGTCAGAAATGCGGATCATCTGTAGTATCATTTCCTTTCAGAACCATTTTCATACCTAGTCATTTTGAAAGATCAAAGCAGTCATCATTATCTAGTCTGCATCCACGGGTGGATCCACCGTCAGTTGTGGCGGCACAGAAGACCTTCGAACATCTATCTTTATATTTCCTGGAATGGTCCTTGTGTCAAGGGGTAGCGGATGTGGATCGAGCAGCAGCTAGGGAACTCCTCCAACAAGTCTTGAAATATTACCTTACATAAATAAACCTAATCTTAAGTAACTAACACAAGTTCTTAGTTCTTATGTCGCGTTACGCTACCTCCCAATAATTTGAGAGGCGAGGTAATAGACCAACTGAAAAAGTAGTGAATGGAAAAGAAATGGAAAAGTATAATTTTATTTGATACAAAAAGAGGGGAACCAGATTGCCAGAAGTTTGTAAGGTGAAGACCTTCCGGGCAGCAGGGCAGTGCCAGCAGAACAGGAGCGGCTTAGAGCTGTAGGGCAGCGCCAGCAGAGTAGGGGCGGCTTACAGCCGTAGGCCGGCGCCAGCAGAGTAGGGGCGGCTTACAGCCGTAGGGTAGCGCCAGCAGAGTAGGGGCGGCTTACAGCCGTAGGGTAGCGCCAGCAGAGTCGGGGCGGCTTAGAGCCGAAGGGCAGCGCCAGCAGAGGTCAATAAAGGCCTGAGGACGACGTGGGGTATTTTTCAAGTGCGGGGCCTTGGGGCTTGGCTTGTTCCAGAATGTCTAATTCTAAGATTACAATTTAAAACTATACAATACCAGTTACCTATTTTAGTTACAAAAAGATTTCCTCTGCCAAAAAATGCGTTTGATAATTTACAATGCTAAGGCGATTGATAAATAAACATGTCAAAAAATGGTAATTTGGCATTGAAATTAAAGGAAATTCCGCAAAAATAAACGAAAGTAAAGGCCTCATCAGATGAGGTAAGTGGCTGGCCTAATTTAGTGCGTCCCGTACATGGACAATGAGAAATGTTAAAATTTCCGTACTTAGTAGAAATAATGTTTATCGTTACAGCGTGACATGTTTAGCGAAACCCCGATATGGGAAATATAAAGGATATCAATCGAGCAAAAGCTTAGTGAGTGAGCCAACTTGCAAATGGCAACAAGCAGATGCTTATGCGAACACAAGGTATATTACACTGAAATAGCTCAATGACTGATGAGTGATGATAAAATTGATGAACTATGGTCGATAGAGATAGATTTTGACTTGTAAAAGTGCCACTGAAGATTTCAGAATAAATGTTTTGATTTTGATCAACCTGTACGTGTCATAACGTGTCCCCATGCATATGCGAGAGAGTTATGCCACCTCAAATCCTGTACACGACCTCCATCTCGGATTACGAGCCGCTCAAATTATGTTCAGTTTCAGGGCGTGTATGAGCTAAGGCGATATTATGCTAGAAATTTGAATAATCTCCTAGACCCGTACTTAGGCGCCCAATAACAGTTTGTACAAGATTTTGTTCAATTTTACCTGTGTATATGGGAGTCTGTAATGAAATTCTTCTAGTTGAATTGGATTCCCCCTTCGCCTAGCGTCAAGACTCAAGTGGGTTTTAGCTAAAAACATGTACCTATATCATCCTAATAATAATATATATATCTGCGGGGTAATCACGTAACGATATGTACTACCGTTGGTACGTATTTAATGTCAGTTTTAGTATGGGATTTGACATTTAAATCTATCGTACTAACGGTCGAAAACGTTACGTGATTACCGCGCGGGTCTTATAATCAAGCCGGAATGAAACATCCCATCGATTTAAGACTTTCTGTAGGCCTAGCACATGATAGCCGTGAGAGTATGTCGGCTTATCTCGAGCTACGCGTCTTTTTTTTATTGGTGCTGTTAGAAAGTGACGAATAGCCAACATACTCTGGCGGCCATCATGTGCTAGGCCTACAGATTGAAATAAAAGATTGAAATGGTACAAAATCTCTAGTGAACATTAGTATTTTTGAACTTATGACGGCTGATCGCAGAACAGACTTCTTTAAGTGCCTATGTCATAATCTTATTTTAGACTTTTGAGTTAGGTACGGTATAGTATTTTTAACCAGGCATAATTAGAGTTTAAGGTTAATGAAGCCTGTTGCGGATATCATCGTTGGTTAGTGTGTGCTAGTAGCGTGCATGTTGCTTACTGATTTCAATTTGTGCCCCCCTGACCAAAGCTGCGGTGCGTTGCATGATGAATTTGTGGTTAATACGCTCTTGTATTTTAATTAGTTTAATTCATACTAGTAAACTTAACTTTCTCAGTGTCGTCTTTAAAAATATAGCAGTTACGAGTACATATACATTTTAAGATTTATGCTACGCGTCCGAATATTTATTTCACTTGTAACAACGAAAAGTCGGCAAATTTATTGAACTAGTTACATTATTCTTCAAACTCAGCATACATAAACTAGAACTCCAAACAGTTGCTAGCCTCGTTCGTATAATCTAGCCATTAGCTACACTCGATTGGACACCAAACCAAATCCAATAACTGCACACATTTAATTCAATTTCTGTCAATAGTCGTTTGCTCTTTGAAGAGAATTTTCAATGAAGTTAGTTTTTATAGTTGCTTTTGAAACGGTTGTCGAAAGTATTATTTTAACGATTATTGGAGGAAAGGGTTAAATCGGTTTTAAATGTGGTTCGGTTTGGTTTCAATGTGCATTTGGCAAATGTTAAATATTTTTTAGTTATTGAGGTGTCATCATAAGTTTAAAGTACTTATAATTGAGGTAAGGGGTAATTCGGATAGGTTTGTATTTATTTCATTGGTTTGAAACAAGGTTACTCTGTAAGTATGTACCTAACTTACTAATCATAATCATATCAGTTTCAATATCTATGCTAAGACCCTCGCTGGTATGCTGTCACCTTCAAGTTTCTATATTTTAAAGATAGAATGACAGGGAGATAAATGCATAGTGATGTCGTAAAGATATCCGCTAAGACGAACGGAATGACGGCCTATTTAGAAGCGATGTTCTTAAACAATAATGAGAGAGAGAGGCAATGGTAGAGCGGATAAACTCAACCTTAAGCCTTGTCTCCCAATGGGGCGACAATAATCTGGTTAGTTTTAACGCCACCAAGACGCAAGCGTGTCTGTTTTCCGCAAAAAGGAGCCCATTCAATCTGGCTCCTACTTTCCGAGGTACAACCGTGCCTGTAGCCAACGATCTCGAGCTGCTTGGCATGAAGTTATGCTCAAATCTTAACTTCGGCACGTCCATCGAGTCCAAAGCCGGAACAGCGGCCAAAAAGCTGAGCATCCTAAATAAGGTCAAGCGATATTTCACGCCTGGACAGCTTCTTACTTTATATAAAGCTCAAGTCCGATCCTGCATGGAATATTGTAGTCACCTTTGGGATGGCTCAGCTAAGTACCAACTTGCCGCACTCGACTCCGTGGATCGCAGAGCCAGGAGGCTCATTGGCGGCAGTACGGAAGTAGGATCTAAGCTGCAGAGCCTAGCACATAGACGCAAAGTAGCGTGCCTATGCGTCTTCTACAAATTGTACTTTGGTGAGTGTGCTCAGGAGCTCCATGAGCTCATACCGCCTTCCCCTTTCTTCCATCGGACATCCAGACGTACGGCGGGTTACCATCCCTACCTGGTTCAAATTCCTCTTAGTCGAACCAAGCGCTTTTCGTCGTCTTTTATAATGCGCACTGCTAAGGTTTGGAATTCCCTGCCGTCGTCTGTATTTCCGAGTTCATATAACCTGGACCTATTTAAGGCAAGAGTGAATAGGCATTTTCTGGGTGAGCTCGCTTCATCGTCGGCCTCATCTTTGCCCCCTGGCTAGATGCTGGCCAAGAGCAATCCCATTTTTAATAAAAAAAAAAAAAAAAAAAAAAATATGAAATATTAAGGCTGGCTTTACACAGTCTGAATCCTTATCTTAATTCTTAATTTGAATTTAATAATCTCAATA
Source organism: Cenopis cana (assembly GCA_951800055.1). Taxonomy (NCBI): domain Eukaryota; kingdom Metazoa; phylum Arthropoda; class Insecta; order Lepidoptera; family Tortricidae; genus Cenopis; species Cenopis cana. Next base: position 13,577,463 of record OX637479.1, on the reverse strand, counting down.
ACGGTGCCTTGCCTCACACATGTCTTAAAAATTCAGAACCGACAACGATTGACGATCAGTAGTACCACAACTTTCGTCTCGCGAACGCATTAGAGTAGAACACTTGCATGACAATTTTTTAGTCATTATACAAAAAATATAACGGCGGAAATATTGGATTCATCCTGTTAATTTAAACCGAATAATTTGAAGCCAGTACCATGTGACGGCAATAAAATTGCGTCAGTATTCTGATAGGTTCTTCGACTATTAACCACAACAAACCATTTTGAGCCCAATTGCTCTAAGATTTCACAGTCATCAAATTCCAATTGCAGGTGCTTCACAATGATTGAGAAGCATCCGCAATTGGAATTGACAAATTCATAATCTGATTCCATCATAATTGAAGGAAGTGCGTTCGAAATTCATAATCTTAAAATTTCATATACTGAATTTATAACGCACATTCAATCGTTCATGCCCTTCTTAGAAGTTGATCTTATAAAAAATCAGAATGTGTGTGGACAACAGCTAAACAGTATGCAATTTCGTGTTAACTGAATTAATAATAAAATGATTTCAGCTTCTTATCTTCTTATCGCTACCGATGCAAACATTTAAAAAAAAAAGTTTCGAAATTATTAATTAAGAGGGGTAGGGCAAGCTCTCTCCATACTAACTTTGTGCAGGATTTTCTTCGTTTGTGTTTCGTCTCATTTTTTTTTCATTCATATTATTTTGAATTTTTTTCATTTTTCATTTTTTTTTTAATATTTGAAATTTTCCACATCACTTTCTTCTCATATCTAATATTTACTCCCAAAAAAACGTCCACAGAGTTTGTATGGAGAAGGCCTTGCCCTACCCTGCGCGTTAATCACTGTTTCTATTCAATCACAGATTTTCTGCACCTATTTTAGTATTTTCTCATATCGTACCGCCTCCGCACCGACAAATCAGGAAGTCGCCTAAGTCACAGCCTAAGTCAAGCAAAACATACAGGCATGGCCGTAGGTACCAGTGGCGGAGCGTCCATACAACACGATTCCCACCGGCTTACCTAATTTTCAGCCAGTGCAGTTCTTTTACTACGGCTCATGAATTATAAGTGGAGTGGACGGGAGTGGATTTTCATCTTAATTTCCTACTATTAATAATGTATTGTATATGTGTTTTATAATCTGAATTGTACAGTACCTTGGTCTCGACTGTAATGCTGTATATGTTTTGTTTGCAATAAATAAATAAATAAATAAATAAGAAAGGCAAATTATTTCCGGCTTTCCTAAGAATATTTTTGACGCGCCGCCACTGGTAGGTACCGTCCTTTTCTCGCACCCATTCAGGCCATTACATTGTCACGACATGTTTTTGTATATAAAATCATAATACAATACATTACCGGAAGCATAGATAAAGCAAAAATATTTGGCACATAACTCAAATGAACAAAAAAGGTTAAACAGGTGTCGGCCGCGTCGCAAAAAGCGACCATCAGGGTTGGCACAGCAACAATGACAGTTCGGGCCATAAAGGCTGATGTGAATAGATTCAGGGACCCTGCATTTGGGTACTCGGGTTAAGGGCTGCATGTTAGATAGTGTTGTAATAATATTCTTCTTTTTCGTCGCGTCCTCATGACTTTGTCGCTACTACATGATATTTGCACACTATTGCTTCTCAGGGGGCCAGTCGTTTCAATGCTGAGGTGCTTGATCAAAAACGACTGGCTATTTGACCAATTTTAAAGTCCAAAAGTATACAACCGTATTTTCTCAATATTTATGACAGCATTTCTTTGAGGAAATTGTGTTCGTGTGATGATGATGCTTTTCATACGGTTAGTTATAAATTTCTTCCCGGTGGACATTTACAGGATGAACTATAAGTAGTAAAAAAAGTATATTGTAACCAAAGAACGCAATTTCATCTTTATTTAGTCGATATTTTCATGCCAAGGTACAGTCAACCAATTTGATTTCTGGGCCACTTCGTACCTTGTCGTCGTGATAATCAATATGGAAGCTGCTAGAGATCTCATTTCAATGTCACTGTGACAAGGTACGAAGTGACCCAGAAATGAAATTGGGTGACCGTACATGAAATTTGGCCTCGCTAAATCATCTACGGCCTGTTCTTTTCTTGTTAATCAGTAGGGTGGAATTCGAAGACCTCAATGAGGATACCGAAGGGCGTAAAACAATCGTCGCCATTGTCGAGGAGGGTAAATTAGGGTTGCTTGTAACCTCATTTACGGAACACATTTATTTATTCAAAACTGCTGCATTTAAGCTCATAATATGCTTGGAACAAGCAACTTTATATGGATTTTACATTTTATGCCAACAAAAGTTATTAAATCCAATTTAAAGTAACTGCGAACCTTTTCAAGGTATACCTTACTAATTCATATGAGATGGCCAAACCTTTTTATAACCTTAATTAATAGTCTTCCGAGGTTCATGGTTAGGTAACTTTGCATTTTGTTTCCACCCTTCTGGGTTTCTTTCTCGTTAGCACTTCGCTAATAAGTAAGTGGTGTCACCGCCTGTGCTTCTTACCTCATTCTCGGCCGCCTATGATTTCTCCGAAACTGTTAAATAGGCGTCAGACTACAGGCTACAATAATAATCCGCAAACTGACATTTTATGAATGATAACATTAACGAACATATCTAACTCAAAATAATATTATTCAGGAAATAAAACCATACAAAAAATCTGTGGGTAGGTACGTTTAACCTTATTCGTCGGAAGATTTATAACTTTATTTTATAATGTAGAAGGGTTGGCAGCCCTGCGGGCCGGTGACAATGCCCGACTCAACTAGTTATCTATTTAAACCTGGATTAGCACTCGATAAACTGTGATTAATAGACGCGCGGACGGACAATGGGTAGAGTCAGCAGTCGCGCCACAGATTTTTTTGTAAGTTAGCCGATATAAAAAATATGGAGTGTATTAGTAGATAAATAGACGTATAGATGTATGTGTTCGTATATTGTTTAGTAGTGTAGCTAATTGAGTACGAAAAATGTATAACTTTGAGATATTTTTGGCATTACGTAAGTATTGAAATACAGATCGATTATCCTATATACATAATAAGCCGGTTTGCTACTTTAAATTATGTATAATAATATAATCAATTATTTATGTGGTCTTGTTTAAGTTTTATTAGATAATAGCAATGTCAAAAAACTCCTGTCCTGTTGAAAGTAGCAACTTCTCAAATATTGTTGTCACATGCCAATAATGTTTCGTGTAGGTAATGTATCTGTTGTTGAGTTAGGTATTTAATATATTGCCAAATGTCGAATGAGACAACACGATTTCAATTTTCATCACTACTCTCTGATCTTACAAAAAGCGCCTAAACTTTTCTTTAGTTTAGTTATCGCATTCAGTTATTGTGACGATAAATACTGATAAATTTCGAATTGTGCATCCATTTTTTTGTTCAAATATGCGTGCCCTGTCAGTTTAGGTTAGGTTTAAGTAGTTAAGTAAGATCTTATTTTGTTTCTGTTCATCATTAAAAGTAGACACAAGGGTTATAAATACGTACATTTATAAACTCTACCGCAAACCTTTCTTGCTATCGGTACTTTAGGGCGGGCGCATGTTCGCGCGAAGGCGTGCGGCGAACAGATAGTGCCGCGCAAAAGTGCGGATTACCGTGCTCGCTAATTTATGGCGCCGACCGTGTGCGGCCGGCTTCAAGCGTGTGGGCCCGTGATTGTGCTCGCGAGTACAGCCGAGCTTAACAAATCTTTTTAACGAAGTTGCTACCAGTGTTGGACCAAGTCCGTCGGAGGAAGTAAGGTACGTGGTAGTTTTCAGAGTACTCTGCGTTCCATTAATGATTAAACAGAAGGAATGCATATATGTATATGTTACCGTGAGAACACCGTCAGTTTATAATCTGAAGAGAACAATCTAACCTAAATCTTGAAAGCATTTAATCTAATTATAGTTTGTCTAATTCAAAACAGTATTCTTATCAAACTTTGTGCAACTTGAGGTTGTGATAATTTTTTGATTAGGTTATGCTCGTGAAATAGAAAAAGTATAATTATTACGCATATTACCGTATTTTTGCTTTGCCTATGTCTTATGAAATTAAGCACAGTAATATTATATCAAGGATCTTATTCACGAATAAACTAATTTAACAATATAGGTAATTAATATACAGGTACACTGTACAGGTACGCCACGTTATGATAAGTTTGCGCACAATTAGGTGCTAATTTAATCCATATAGAGAGACATCTTATTTAACTTAAACATTTTACAAAAAGAATAACATTCTGCAGCATTCCGCGTTAAGCTCCTTACCGTCGGCCATTTGCACGAGTTGTGACGACGACAAAATGGCGGGCGTCGGTTCGAGGAGCCTTCCAATTTGAATATAGAACAGCATACGTCTCCCGCGCTCCAGGACACTAACTCATCGGATTGTGTGAGATGGCGCGAGAATCGTAAAAATATATTCTTTTACTAGAATATGGGGGGCGTGGAACGGTTTCAGACATGTTTTATTCTGATTTTTGTATTTTGTACGAACTTTGCTTGTTTTGTTCAAAACTTTATCATAGAGTGACTCTACACTTTTAAGTTTTCCTTGTTCCTTCTTCATAATTATTTATCAAAAACCTAGGTACCTACGGATGTTCCGGTTAACTCCAATAACTCCATAGATTTTCGTAGCCTACGAAGCGTTCTCGTATAGGTACTCTCGTACGGCAGCGAGAGATAGAATGCCAATCCACCGGAGAAGATGGCTGCCAGAAAAAACACGAGCTGCTAATATCGACACCTTAAAAATATAAAGAGAGGTATGATACAAATTGTTCAGTAGGTACCTAAGTATCCACCTATTTTAAGACAGAACGTGATCCGCCTATTTTAGATAAAAACTATAGAAACTCAAACATGTAACTAAAAGGATGGACGACTCCACAGTTTTTCCTAGCCTCCGAAGCGGTCTCGTAAGGCAGCTAAGAATATGCCGGCCAAAGCACGGCAGCGGGAGATAGCGTGCCAATCCGCCGGGAAGATGGCCGCCAGAAAAATGAAGACGTGCCATTTGTCTTTATTAATATTACTGTTGGGTTTTTTGTAGGTGATGTTTGCGGTTGATTAGAGGGTTAGGTGCTTAACGATATGTTACGCTTTCATGTTGGACACATGACGCTAGTTGGATTGAATTATGTTGATATATGTACTTACCAAGTAAGGAGTAACTAGAGCTAAATGACACATTAACATTTTCTGCTACAGCGTTGGAACTTAACGTAAGTAGAAAATGACTTACGTAGGCCAGATTTAACCAAAACAGGAATAAAGTATTTTCAAAACTAAGTATTCGATATTTTTATTATGTCCCAATGAAGTAACACATTTTTACTGTTTAGTTATTGGCACATATCGATAACGGAAATCGGTACCAACTTACAATTATTGAAATAACTTCATTCAATCGAATTGTCGATAACAACTAGGAACAGCAATCACAGTTCCCACAATCCACAATCCGATTGGTATTAATTTCAAAATGCCTCGCCGCCGCTCTCGAACTCAATTTCAAGTGTGCTTGCTGCCGCGTTGCTGCCATTAATGTTTTTGATAACCACTTGTACCCCTAGCAAACTTACGCATTCTTATTCGAAACGGGAAATCCACCTTTATTTATTACATGATAGGACGCAACTCGTTTGTTTAAAGTACAGTTTAATGTTGTCAACGCTCTTGACGTTGGCGATCAAAATATAATAAAGAAATAAATTAATTGTTGTAATAGACACCGCTTCAGTGGGTTTTCGAGCGTTTTCCATTGTTTTTGGGCGGTTTTTCGCCATGTGTCTGGTGGTAGGGTGTAAGAGCAGTTCTTTCCTATGAGAATATTGGGCTGAAGTGGGTTTTGATTCTTCAGTACGTGGTTTGTATTATTGGACGAGTGGTTAGCTATATTTATTATTATTTCCAGTATAATGATTCCTTAAAAAACCAAACTTTAACTATTAGGTACCTATCTAACGAATACTTGCGTAAGTTTAGGTAAACAGCTAAAGCTTTATCCACATTTGTATTATTATATTAACGAATCATATCGAGGACCTTTGTACTCAGTATTGATGCTCAATTTCAGCATAACGTATCATCACCATTGTCATGTAAAAAACAAGTCCATACTAACCACAGCCCAACAGCGTATCGTATCGCAACACCGTATCGTATTTGTATCAGTTAGTTTGGATGGTACACATATGGGTCAAACCCTATTGTATCGCCCTTATCGCTCGTAATACGCGAATCCAAGACGCAAATGTGCGGGGTAGGTACTTACGTAAGATACAACGTGTTGCATAATCGCTTATCTTTTCGCGTCCAAACTAAAGATTATGATACGCGACAGAGATCTATAGGTACGATGAGCTAAAGTGATACTAGTGTGGAAGTGTGGAAAAAGCTAAAATCTTCTTCTTCTCTTGTTCTGGACTTGGCGGGGCGAATCTGTATGCACACACAAACCGAGAGGCGATAGGGAGATTACCGAGAGCGGAGGGCCGGAACCCGCCGACAAGTTGGACAGATTATTAGATACCTACTATCTTGTTAGGTTAAGTTTTTTTGGTGAATTAAATAATTAAAAAAAGGCTGAGGTCTTCCATTTCGTAAACTTGGCAGTTGTCGTAAATAATTCAGATATGTGACCTAGGCTAGATGAGGTTTGAATTCGTTCTCGGTATTATTTTTTAAGTTTCTGCTTTTTTATAAACGCATTGTTAGAAGCACTAGTGCTAGCCTTAGCCTAGGTATCGGTTATAACTATCTAGAATCAATTTCATTACTTGGTAGATATATGGTATCTTCGCCGTTATTCCATGGTGTTCCACTTTTTTTATTTCGATTTTGAAAGAAGAAGACAAATACGTAAGTCGGAACATCCTGTCGTCTTCAGTCAAATATCACAAATTTAGATAGGTAATACCTATTATACTCATTTTACTTTCTATACAACTTAATTTGGCGTCTGGACGCCACACACTGGCATGATTGAAAATTTATAGACATACAAATCGAATTTTTACTTTTACCCTTTTTCTTCAAATTATTGCTTATATAAAATAAATAACTAAATATTTGTGGACAATCTTACACAAATCAACCTAGTCCCAAACTACATCATCATCATCTATACTGCGTCTGAAAGTAATAAAAAGTAAGTAGCATGGAAAACGAAGATTTGCGTCGTTCTATTTTGTCGCTGTCCAAATAATACTTTATAAAGATACACACACATATAAATCGTAAGACAATTTAAGCCTATATTCGTTTCACTTAGAGCCCTGCCCCAGTGGACACACTATTTCAATCAGAAATCAATCAGCACTGGCGCTGCCGGCGTGGACCCAATATTTCCCGCCGTCCGACAGCTAAAAACCCGATACGGTATTGCTATCACAGCGAAGTGGCTTGGATAGAACTTGTGTGGATAAGCCTAGCACCTTAACAGGCCCTTGACGACATTTTTTTAATTCGTATACATCGTTTTGACATTTAGAGGCCTTTTACACCTCTTAAACTTACTTTACTATACCTCCGCTTATACAGGGTGTCCAGTAATTAATGGACAACCTTCTAACCACTGATAGAGCACCTCAAGCTGGTCCTGAAAATGGACATTCAGGTTTAGTAAAAGTGCCTTGGTTTTCGAGATAATCGAACTTTTCTATTTTCTTTATAATTGGTACCTTGTTTCACTTTAATGGCCATTGACGCCATAAATAAAGAGATTTTCTCGTTCTGTTTGCTGCTAAATATTCTGTAATAGTGCTGCTAACAGATGGCTATCAGAATATTATGGTAGCCAGGACTCATTTTTAAAAATTAGGCTCTGATCTGTAACATTACATTTGGCTCCACAATTTTCAACAAGTTTGCTCGTTCGTGGTGAACAAAAATTGTATGGAGGCCAGGGCGGCCAACTTTCTTAAAACTAGTCTATCTTACACTGATTCTAAAATGGTATAACACATGCTACTTACATTCTTACAAATGATGATATTGCTATTAATATTCATTAAGACAGAATTTTATCAAAACACCCTACTAATGTTAATTCACACAGTAGATATTATTGGACGCGCCTCAGACTGCTCGTGACCATTGCTGCTGCCATCCATAAAAAACCGTATGTAGGTACATACTTAATATTGAAAGCTCAAAAGTGTATCTGTCTGTCTGTTACTTCTTCAAGCTTAAAACTCTGCACCAATTTAGATGAAAGTTGTTATGGCGATAGTTTGATAGTTGCGGGCAAAAGTTAGTATTGTAAATGCAGAAGTAAGAAAGTCTGTTTGTCTGTTACGTCATCAGGCTTAAACCGCTAAACCGATTCTGATGAAATTTTGTATGGAGATAGTTTAAGAAGCTGGAAAGGACATAGTTCCTAACTCCTGCGAGGTGTGATTGTGTATGGAGACACGATCTAAGCGAGTTCCGCGAGGACTATAAGTCGCGGGCAAAAAGCTAGTTTAAATATGAAATCGAATTTCACGACAACAGGTTCGAATTCTTTTTATGCAATTCCTTCACAATGCAGCTATTCACTACTGTAAGAGAGATCTCTGCTTATCAAATAAAATTATGAGTTTTTTAAAGAGAGGTATAAGGAGAGCGTTCGTGGCCTAGCGGCGCCCGTTAAAGGATGATTCACAGTAGACCGTTCCGTGTCCGGGCCGGCCCGTTTTCTAATACAAGACGCGCGACGGCCGTCGATTTCTTGTACTAGAAAACGGGCCGACCTGGACACGGAACGGTCTAGCGTGAATCATCCTTAATGCGTGGTGTGCGAAGTTAACCATCTTTTGCCCAGGTCAACTCTTGAATGGGTGACCGCTTTGAGTAGGTATTTTACAGCCTTGGAAGGCACGTTGAGCCGTTGATCCCGGCTGCTGTCTATGATGGTAATCGTTGAGCCAAGTTAGGGGTCTTCGGGCGGCTTGAGGACTTCTAACATTCAAGTTGCCCACTCACTTGACAAAGCCTAATCCCAGTAAGGTCTAGTTTCTCTTATGGTTGCAAATGGGAGTCACTTGCGTCAAACCTAGTGCCTACGCCTAATCTTGGGATTAGGTAGCGAACCCCGGGCTTCCTTCAGGATGCAACTGTACCGGGATAACGCTAGGAGGAGGATGATAAGAAAGTTTAAAAAAATATTTTAACAGAAGATCCTGTCGCATTGAATGTGTATTTTCCTCTTCTAATTACGAGCTAGGTATGTAAACTGTGTGAGTTAAGGAAACTCTCTTGCAGATAAGTAGGTACCTATTATTAGTAGCCAAATAAATAGTCAGCAACTCATTGTTTTGCAGTAAGTACTAGTAAATGGTAATTATTTTTAATAAGAGACATGGTTTGTACACGATGGGACTAATTCAATTAACTGAGTTAAGTGTCAATAGTATAGGGGACTTTGGTAAAATTCACTCTTTAATTAAGCAATTAGCAATATCTTCATTTGTAAAGACGTAAATAGCAAGTGTGATACCAGTTTAGAATCAGTGTAAGATAGACTAGTTTTAAGAAAGTTGGCCGCCCTGGCCTCCATACAATTTTTGTTCACCACGAACGAGTAAACTTGTTGAAAATTGTAGGCCCAAATGTAATGTTACAGATCAGAGCCTAATTTTTAAAAATGAGTCCTGGCTACCATAATTTTCTACTAGCCATCTGTTAGCAGCACTATTACAGAATATTTAACACCAAACGGAACGACAAAATCTCTTTATTTATGGCCTCAACGACCATTAAAGTGAAACAAGGTACCAATTATTAAGAAAATAGAAAAGTTCGATTATCTCGAAAACCAAGGGACTTTTACCAAACCTGAATGTCCATTTTCTGGACCAGCTTGAGGAGCTCTATCAGTGGTTAGAAGGTTGTCCATTAATTACTGGACACCCTATGTATATTTAACCACAGGATACCATCAGGATACCTACTCTTTACATCTTTGAATTATACAAGTAGTTAGGATAAGTTCATCAAGTAGGTATGTGCCCAGGTATTTTTCTGTTGGTTGATGTGGTTTCTGGGTTGTGTGTAGTGATCGTTATAACAACTTTTGTTATATTTTCACTGGATTTTATATAATTTCGTCGTTACGCACCCGTTGTTTATGATATTGAAATTGTACCTATTGTAATTTCTGATATGTAAAAGAGCCCTTGAGGCCTACTTACAAAGTAAATGTTAGATATTGATTGATCATAATCAGGTTTATGTCGAACATTTCGCATTCGTCCTACAGTCCTACTCGCACTTTCTTATTTGCTAGTAAGCCAGAATATCTTACATACTTAACGCAAGCTTGCTAGCTGGGATTGTGTCGATTAAAATTTTGTATAAAGCTGAACGATTATTTCAAGGATTATTCCATCTTAGTTACACATCTGTTTACTCAAACTAAAAAAAAAGCACTCGCGAGGTCTACTACTCACAGAACCCCTATGTAGGTTAGGGTAGGTTATATTTGGCATGTTGCTGATGTACCAGTACTTAACCCAGAAAAAGAACAATGCCAAAAAACCTTTTTACATTCGAGAAATGTATAAGTCCATCGGTAAAATCACCACATTTTACCGTCTCATCCCGCCTATTCCCTTAGCTGCTAGGTCAGCGCCGCGTAACGAGTTTAACAGAATATGATTTGCCGAATGAGAGACGTTTTAGCGACGCTTTTTATTCCCGCGAGGATGCGCAGACGGCGGTGAATATGGAAGGGTTGGGTTACGACGTTCCGTCTCAGAATATTTTGTCTATTTTAGGTTTTGATAATTTAAACTTTATTGCACAATTCAAGAAATATCTAGATGGACTAATAAAAACACGTAAATTTATTACCGCCAAAAAACTTTGAAAGCAAGTACACAAAAACAAGACGCCTGTACGCAAGGCACGACATAAGGCATTCTCTACCAGTCAACCAGGTTTAAATATTATAAGAAGCAGATGGGTAATAATTGTCCATGCTTATTGCTTAGCCGTCATTATAGTGTCTGACTAGCGAGTGATGACATAAGCTTTCTTTATCTACACACATATCATAAATCCTCTAATATGCGTTCGGAAACCGTAGAAAATGACTCTCATTTCAACATTCAATGAATTTATGGCAATTTTCTTATCTGTGGCTAAGGCTACAGCAGTAATAAAATATTTCATTTTAATCTCATATATGATGTTAAAATATTACGTCAAACAAAACTGTCAAAATTTAAATGTCAAAGTTGACATGTCCCTATTCTAGTATCACTGAAAATTCAAATTCAGTCGATGCGAAATGTCAGCTCGATGTTTTTTTAGTATATATCGCACGAAATTTGAGCTAGAACGACATGATCACATCAGAATAAGGACTCTTTACTTTTTAAAATAACATTCAGGTATCGGTTGCCAGTTCTGATTTCGATATTTCCGCAACCGTGCAAAAAAGGTTGTATTAACACAATTATTGTATTTATTTACTACGGTTTCTGAACCCATCTTAGAGTAATTATAATATGTGTGTAGATAAAGTAATGTATGCAACTGTACATAATTAGGCATTAAAACACTCGTGTGACCTTATTATGAAACTCGCCTTCGGCTCGTTTCATAAAACACACTCGTGTTTTAATGCCCCTCATTATGTACCAGTTGCATAAACTACTATTTATTCATTTGTTACCTGTATGACCATTTTATTACAAATTATATGGTAATTGTACTAAATAAACAAATCTGTATCAAATGCAGTACACCACATTAATGTCTAAAGAAAATAAATGCCATATATTACCTAATAATAGAGACTCATATTTATGATTTTAGTTAGGTACGTACTAACTATAATAGTGACGATATCCTTATAGAACTAACTAGTTAACTATTTTATATTTATCAAAAACAGGGCTATAAACAATTGTAATACTTTAGATGAACTTTTAAGAGGTAACAGGGTCAAAATAGAATAAACGACTGGCAGGGTGTTGGCACTATCGATTCGAACGGACCGGATAAGTCAATTATGGACGAGGGGAGACTGATGAACTGGTGAAAAACTTCACTCTTTTAAAACTAAATAGGGCGCAAGTTTTAGATTGGGGCAAAAATGTAGAAAGTTGGTCTAATTCGCATGCAATAAGCGTACGAATTAGACTCCAACTTCAAAATGATTCAGTTTTAATACACATAAGTAATAAATAAGTTAAATTAACATATTTGTCATGAATTCGCATCCGCATCTGTGGCAACTCAGCCTTGTTTTGGTAAACCCATTAATTGCGGTAATGTGTTTATATTTCTACCTGTTTTTTATACGTGCATAGTTGCCTTGACCATTACTAAAGCTCGGCATAGCGTACTTTAAAAACCATATTATAACCAGTCTTCATCCGAAACTGTTCATTTAAAATTTCCGCTAAACCCCAGTACACACTTAAAGCGATTATCGCAGCGCAATATCATAACACGGAGGACGTCCTAAGCCGTGTTAATTCGTCGGGCAGCGTCAAATACAATTTTACGGCACGATGGGCACTGAGCCGATTGTGGGCGACGCGAGACAAGCCTGCCGGGGGCGCGTGGATGTGATGTGACTATCCATTATCCATGGATATGGTACTAGATATTTATTGCTGATATCGTTATTATTATCTGAAAAAAAAAAAAACACTGAATCAACTCTATGCGATGCACTGAAATCACGACATATAAGCCGTAAGTGACGTGCCCCTGGACATTTTATCCATTTTTGGTGACAATTCATTGAATGATTTTCGCTACATACTTTACCTATTGAAAACATGCTGAATTATGTAATGGCACAGTCAGTGTAGGTATTGTTACGTCGAATGAGTTTAAAATTTATGTTAGATATTAAAATAATTAGCAACTATGAGTTATTAATGATATATATAATGTTTGGTATGCATCGTACCCCTTAGGCACCTAAGAAACTTTTTTTTCATGTTACTTCAGAAACAAAATGCTTATTATTAATCAATAACCTATCCATACTTCAGCTAGACGAATAATGCTTAATGCACACGCCATGCTTATATATGTCGCAGCCGGATTGTATAATCCGCCGTTTTACAAAACAGAGCCGTTTTGTAATACGGCGGGTTAACGTTTAGCCGGATCGTCATTGCAGTACGTTCTACAATATGGCGCCTCACGTTTAGCCGGATTGTATTTTCCGGATTTCATAATCCGCCGTTTTACATTACGGCTAGCCGTTTTACAAAATGGCCGGATTGTCATTGCTAAACAGCGCTGCCAGTGTTAGAAATCGGAACTAAAAGCTGTCAAAGAGGTGACAGCTAAAACGACGCTATTTTGCGAAAAGGCTAGCCGTAACGTAATGTACAATCTGACGAATTATATAATCTGACTGAACCGCTTTTTTGCATTACGGCTAGGCGAATTGAAGAACGCAAATCGCCGAACACATTACGGCGGACTTTCATTCAGCCGTATTCAATCCGCCTAATCGTTGACCCGCCGCCGTAATACAAAACAGCTCTGTTTTGTAAAACGCCTAGGCATAATGTAATACGGCGAATAATACGATTTGCCTGCGACATATACATATATGGGTAATGTGCCTATAAAAGTACAAAATAGTTGAATATCTAAATATTTACCGTAAGCTAGGTACGAATATTATGCCGCATCCAGGATCTCGTTCATCTAATGGCAGCGGTCACGTATTGGTTAAAGTGTAGGCGAATGTTCGCGGATTAAACCGTAGCGATGCTATCAGTATATCGCGGCCTTTACGCTGTTCTGAATTCAAATTTAACGCTTATGTCTTAGCTCAAATTAAATTAGTAACCTCTGCTGTGGGGTAAAAAAATATATTTGTTTTTAGATGTATACATAGCCTATAAAGTGTTCATACCCATAGCTACAAATACCTTCTTGAATTTATTAGTATAGAGGTAAAATTGATTTTAAAAGGATGATTTCTTTCTACAAGTATAATTAAGTAGATGGTATATGTATATTTGAACTTGTATTTTTCTTAGCATTCGTAACAATATATTGAAATGAAGTGGTATAATTTTCACAATCTCAAGATAAAAAGTCTTAGCAGTTCGCACAACGTTGCTAGTCTACACATCATCATCATCATATATTTAAGAGCCTAGCTCTTGTCGGTGGAGTAATCGCCATTCCGTTCTGTTCTCTGCCAATGCTTTGAGCTCCTGATACGACATTACATTGACCTTCTCTTTAGCTTGATCCATAAACGCACGTCGCGGTCTTCCCCTGCCTCGCCTCCCCTCTATCTTGCCTTCGATAATAGTTTTTATGAAATTGTCATGTCGTATCAGGTGCCCCAGCATATTTCCTCTTCTGTTCTCGATCGTCCTCAAAAGCATCCTTTTCTCTCCTACCAAATTCAGAACCTCTTCATTCGTTTTTCTTTCAGTCCAGCTTATAGCTTCCATTCGCCGCCAGCACCACATCTCGAAGGCACTTAGTCTCTCTCTGTCTCGCTGAGTTAACACAAACACATATTATTTTTCTATAAAGTATAATATGTCGCAATAGGTCACAAATATTATATACATACGAGATATTAAATTAGAACTCTCTCTGATTGTTTAAAATAATTTTACTTAGGGTTTGTATCGTTTTCAATTTAATATGTGGATTGTGGGTCAATGTGCTGAAGTGTGTTTTATTAATTAAATACATAAAAAAATATCAATCAGCGTAAAAAAATCATATAAACCCACCTACCGTGAAACCGCATCAGCTTACATAGCAAATAAATTACTTTATTCATTTTATTGGTTCGATAAAAGATAATCAGATTGTTTTAATTCCTCGGTAAAAAAATAAATGCTGGGAAACGTTGCATCTGTGCAGTGTAGGAAAGAGAGGTTGGATTTATCATTGGTAAAAAAGAGAGATTTTATGATTATAAACAATGAGTGTCGCCAGCCATAGGTTTCCAATTATAGGTACTTAGATACTTAGTTTTTAGGGTTCCGTACCGTCAGTTCGTCCGTCGTCTGTCACACAGATTTACAGCCAAACGGTTGAAGCTAGAGTCTTAAAATTTTCACAGTATAAGCACCTTGGTGTCCCAAAGCCAAACAAATAGTCAAAACTTATTTTTTAATGTATTAAGGGGGCTCTCTTACAGTTAAACGGGGCGCGAAAACAAACCAACTTAATTTTGCGGTTGGTTCGGAACCCTTAATGTGCGAAGTTTGACAGGCACTTAGTCGGTTTTTTGTTTAAACCTAAGTTGGCTTGCTTTCTGTGAAAACAATTTTCACGACTGTTAAATCTGAACAACAACTGTTCTACTATAAATAGGTACCCTGTTTTTTATCTGTAAAGTACTGCTATAGTAAAATTTATGGCGCGTTCTTGCACATAACTTGTATAGGCTTACTGTATAGATAAAAAATACAGAGTTTAGGTACTGTCATAATATACAGGTGTGTAAGTATTAGAGGTAGAGAAGGTTGAGATGGCTGGGACATGTGCATCGCATGCCACCCACTCGACTTCCACGTCGTGTCCTGCTTGGCGCTGTAGCAAATGCTAAGAGGGGTATCGGCAGACCTTTGCTAAGGTTCAAGGACTGCGCCAAGCGGGACATGACAGCATTCTGCATCAATCACCGTTGCTGGGAGCAGATTGCGGAGGATAGACTATCCTAGAGGGGCGCGACAACCACGACAGGGCTTGGTTCGACCTTCTGGAAGACCGAAGAAGGAGGAGACATACCACTACAAGCTCTTCGCTGGCCACTTGTCCCCAGTTCTGCTGCCACCTCTGCGGGAGACAATGCCGTTCCCGTATAGGCTTACATAGCCACACCAGAAAGTGTTCGCAGGTCGCTGCATAAGGGTCATTTTCTAAACTCGATTTTTTTTGTGTCCGAGCTGAAAATCGTAGTGTAGCATGAGATAATACGTACCATTTATTTTTTTTCATAAAGAATACATGTTTCCACGTTGAGGTCCACTCAAATTCACTGACTTATTTGTTTTTAAAATACATTAAAAAATACCTAAACGCTCAAATTAAGACTCCGTGCCCTGTCCGGCATCTAGTTTTGAATCAATCATAAATTCCTATCAAAAACTGTACATTAGAATCACTGATTTCGTGTCAAAAACTTTAACTCGATTATATTTACTATCACTGAGCACAGACACTATTCACTTCACTGTGGTGAATAACTTGTAATTGATGTTTAAAAATCGTCCGAGCGCGAGAGTTAAATTTTGTCGGTAAAATTCAAAGGTCCCTGGCAGCCATCGTTTACATTAGATCAGCTTCGCGTCCTGCTTCACATGTGCTCTC
Source organism: Cenopis cana (assembly GCA_951800055.1). Classification (NCBI taxonomy): domain Eukaryota; kingdom Metazoa; phylum Arthropoda; class Insecta; order Lepidoptera; family Tortricidae; genus Cenopis; species Cenopis cana. The sequence goes on along the minus strand of OX637479.1, from coordinate 13,561,092 downwards.
AAACGTCAGCTATTATAGATAAAAAAATTATATATAGCAAACCGCATTAAGTTCGAGTAAACCACCTAAGTACTTCGGTTTCTGGGTGGGCGACAATTTTTTTGCTTTTGCTTGCAATTTCGGTGGCCCCTAGAAATTCAAATTCTTACATAAGTAATCATTAACATATGTATGCATTATAAAGCACTTTGGTGTCTCTATATAAACGATAACTTAATAGTAGTTTATGCAACTGGTACATAATGAGGGGCATTAAAACACGAGTGTGTTTTATGAAACGAGCCGAAGGCGAGTTTCATAATAAGGTCACACGAGTGTTTTAATGCCTAATTATGTACAGTTGCATACATTACTTTATCTACACACATATTATAACTACTCTAAGATGGGTTCAGAAACCGTAGTAAATAAATACAATAATTGTGTTAATACAACCTTTTTTGCACGGTTGCGGAAATATCGAAATCAGAACTGGCAACCGATACCTGAATGTTATTTTAAAAAGTAAAGAGTCCCTATTCTGATGTGATCATGTCGTTCTAGCTCAAATTTCGTGCGATATATACTAAAAAAACATCGAGCTGACATTTCGCATCAACTGAATTTGAATTTTCAGTCATACGAGTACCTACTAGAATAGGGACATGTCAACTTTGACATTTAAATTTTGACAGTTTTGTTTGACGTTTAATATTTTAACATAATATATGAGATTAAAATAAAATTGGAATGTTTTGCATTCCAACAAAACATATATTATGTACTAAACAAACACATAACGTCTCTATATTGAAGAATGCGTATGATAATACCCTTAAAAACGCTCAAAGCTTACCTTCTTGTCGATGGTTACCGTGTTTTCTCTATGCCTCAGCAGGGATGGCCGCTCGCGCTTTACCAAAATACGAGCTGTCATCTCTTCCACTTGTCATAGCGTCTTCAACCGCAAGGCCTTGCCGAGACGTTATGTGTTTGTTTAGTACATAATATATGTTTTGTTGGAATGCAAAACATTCCAATTATGTACATTGCCAAACACATAACGTCTCTATATTGAAGACGTGTCTGATATCTGCTGGTTGAAAGAAAACACACATACGCTATTTGAAATGTCTATTAAAAGAAAAGTACACAACATATGAGGATGATAAGCTACTTTCACAGCAGGCTTAAATTACCTCTGAAAAGGCAACTCAATGCCTATCAAAATTAAAATTGAGATCAATAATCACATTAATTAAAGAAATATTTGAGATCAATTATTATCAAACAACTTGTCACATCAACTGTGATCAAACTAAACATAAATCAATATAAACATTGTACAATGTAACAAAAACAAAACTCTGTCATCACAATAATTATACTAGATGGATCTAACTATATCGAACTATATTTTTCATAATGATAATAATTATCATATTATAATATGATTCATATCTCAAATCAAGTAATTGTAAAATTCTTATGCAACATATCTGTGCTTAAATTATTTTCTGGAAGTTGCACAGAGCGATAATAATACTTTTTAAAAGTCATGAAGCACTTCCAGTTTCCTCTTTCTAGAATTTCTTCTACTGGTCTATTGTCCAGCCAACCTTTAGAAGCAACTGCTGACCGAACACTCCCTGGTGGAGCGTCTATGCCAGCTTCTCTGAAAATAGTTCGGATCCAACCTGCAATATTAGTCTTAGATGCAGGTTTGACATTTCCAGTAACCGTTATAAATAAATCGACTAGATCTTTAACTGTGGAACGTCTAGGTTCTGATAAGGATATCAATAGTTTGATATGTTTCACTGGACAGATTTTTTCTTCGGAATGGGCAGATAGACACCAACCTGATTGCCTTCTGGTTGAGGAATCGGTCTTAGATCCAAAGGATGGCCACAAAGTAATATTATCATCTGATTCCACCAGACTTTCGTTGGAGATTTTTAGTAGAGTCAGGTCGTGAATCCGCCTACCTGAAGCTAGTAGTAATATTATTGCAGTTCTCCTAGCAATATCAAACAAGGTATTCTTAGTTGCAGTTGACAACAGCCAGTCATACAATATCTTTGTATCCCATATAGTTTTGGGATACTGGTTTTACAGAAGAAATAGATTTTAAAATCTGTTTAACTAGGAAACTTTTAGATAACATTTCTGAGTTAGCACAGTATGTAGCTATAGCAGACTTGTGTAGTAAAATAGTATTGTATGCCAGCTTGTGGGTCAAATGCAAACTTGCTAGAAATCTAGCCACATCCTGATCACTAGGAGATTTGCAGTCTATCCCGTATTCAGCACACCATTCTGTCCATCTCTTAATAGCTGGTGCATAAGTGGTCAGTGTTGATGATCTCCAGCTCTTTTTTAGAAGCTCTTTTTCTTGAGTATTCCATCCGGCTATTTGTTTGCTCCACCCCCAATTTTCCAGGCTTGAAGTTCCAGGAGTTCCACTTGGGGAGGATGGTATCCTGTGGTCATGTCCACCAGAACCCTCCGCAGGTTTGGTATTGGTAAGGGTTTCTCGAGTGCACGTGTCTGTAGATCCGGCATCCAATAGCACTGAGTCCACACTGGTGCAACCAGTATGAATGTGCCCGAGGCGTTGTTCAGATGACGCAACACTTGTGGTATCAAGTTGGGTGGAGGAAATATCCAAGCTAGAAGATACTTCCAGAGGCGACTTAACGCATTGCAGAATTCGGCTGATCCATCTCTTGAGTCTAGTGTCACATACCTTGGTACTACTCTTGTTTCTGCAGATGCGAACAAGTCGACTTCTGGCACTCCCCACTTTACGAATATGGCCTCCGTGGCCTCTGGGAGTAAATGCCATTCTGGGAGAGGTTTTCCTCGTGATAACCGGTCTGCAATACCGTTGTACCTCCCCGGGAGGTAGCAAGCCGACAGTGAAACTTTCAGCTGGTCGGTTAGTGTCAGCAGCCTGGTTGTTAAGTTCAGGAGTGGCAAGGATTTCGTGCCCCCCTCCTTTCTGATATAGGCAACGAGGGTGCGGTTGTCTGTCTGGACTAATATGTGAGCACCTCCGAGGTGGTCCATCTGAGTTCTTATTGCTGCATATACTGCATACATTTCCTTTAGGTTCGAGTGCCAAAACCTCTGCTTCTTGTTCCACGTTCCTGATAGGTGAAGTCCATTTAACTGGGCTCCCCATCCGGCATCCGCTGCATCCGTGGTCAAGAAGTGAGTTATGCTCCTTTTGAATAGGAGCGTTGATGCCGACTGAAGAGCATTCTTCCACCATCGCATCTCGGTCAGAACCCCTGATGGAATTACTTTCTTTTGGCGAGGTCTGTTCTGGTAGAATTGCCTGAGAAAGATTTGCATCCTCCTGCAGTTTAGTTGTCCTCGGTGTACAATTATGTTGGCAAAATTCAGATGACCGAGGAGGGTCTGTGCCTCTAGGAGAGTACATTTGCCTTTTTTCTCTAGGCGGCCTAACTTGTTCTGGATTTTCAATATCTTTTGTTCGGGTAATGATTTTGTGTTGCTGAGGGTGTTCCAACACAGACCTAGGTATTCCAGCTCTTGAGTCGGCTCTAGAATTGACTTTGTGAAGTTTACTTTCCAGCCTAGATGTTCGAGTAGAGTCACAGCCTCCGCGGCCTGGACCTTTAACTCGGAACGGTTCTGATTTGCCAGCAGGTAGTCGTCCAGATATACCAGTACTCGATAACCTCTGGCCCGCAGGACTTCCGCAGTCCAGTTTGAAAGGGCCGCAAAGGTTCGAGGTGCTGAACAGAGACCGAAAGGTAAGGCAGTTAGCTGTAGCAGTTCTCCGCTGTAAACTATTCTGAGGAACCTTCTGTGGGAGGCCAGTATAGGGACATGAAAATAGGCCTGTGACAGGTCTATTTTGATCATATAGTCCTGTTGTTGCAAAAACTCTGGCACTGTCGCCTGAGACACTAGTTTGAACTTTTTGGCTGAGACATGCTGGTTCAGACCCCTCAGGTCGAAAATGGGCCGAACCCCACCATCTGCCTTCTTGACTAAAAACATCTTTGAAATGAAGCTGGGGTTTTTGGTAGGTGGAATTTCTAAGATCTTCTGATTTTTTAGCTGTTTCACTACCTCTGTCATTTCCGGGGATATTTTTGTTGAAAATCTTCGCTGTTGGTAATGTGACGGATATGTAAGGGGGGGTTTGGTTTTGAATGGAATTCTTGATCCAGTTACAGTTTTCAAAATGAAATTGTTTGCTCCCAGTTTTCTCCAATTGTCCATGTAAAACTGTAGACATCCCCCCTGAAAAGATTGACAGTCACTTTTTCTTGGCTTGGGCACTATTATGGGGAAAGGGCCTATTTTGCTTATGGCTCTGTCTCTTGAATTTTTTGTCACGCTTTTGATTGGTGTTATAGCTCTGAGAGTCTGTTTGAAACTTCCTAGAGCTTGAGCTCTCTTGATCTCTTGTTTGCCTCTCTGAGTGCCTTGTAGTGTTAGACCCGGAAGCTTTCTTTTCTTTCACATAAGTGGGAGTATTGAGCCATACTTGTGTCCCTCCGAGGGATTGAATCAGAGGAGCCATTGCCTCCCTACTGAATAGAAATTCATTGCTTGGTGGGAGGTTTTTTAAAATTGCCTTCAAATTCGGGTTTGTTACCTCACTCAGGATACGGTTGCGACGGACCTCAATGCACTCAGTTCTTTTTCCAGTTATGATTTGTAAGGTGGTCTCATAGTTCTTATAAATTGGTGACCCCGAACCAAATATAGCAGCTATCTTGTCATACAAGGTGTTGGCATTAAGCTCATGACTTGAAGACCAGTCTACCAGGTCCTGTAAGCCCTGTTTTAATATAGCTCTGTTCGTAAGAACTGCGTTTGTAAGCCCCGCTAATATATTTTCAGTGGATGCAAGATAATCCTTGCCTTTATTAAAATGCATTAACTCTTCATTAATTTTCAATTCCACGAATCCTGGAGTAGCTAGCACCGACTTCAATGAATTTTTGTAACGCACTGCCTGCCATGCAGGAGAATTAAATTTGTGCAGCTTTTCTAAAGCTCGTAATCTGTTTGGGTCAGCCGGTTGAATTACCGTGCCATCCTTGATTTCCGTATCAATCTCGCCGAGTTCAATTATTTTCTTAGATTGTTTGGGTGGCACTAACGAATCACCGACTTCCTCTCGATCGTACTCCGGTTGTAATTGAATTGACGAAGAATTTTCACCACCGGGCGGCGCGGGCGCGTGTGCATTCATTATGAAATTTGTGAGATAACTCACCTGTGAAATGATCGTGTCGACTCGCGGGTCGTAAGAAACCTGCGGAATATGCTCTCCGCGAGCAATCCGCGGTCGCTTGTTTGGAGGAGACACCTCCTCCTCCGAGGACGAAGATGACTCCTCACTAGAGGTCGAGCTCGACTTCGCCGGCTCGCGAGAGCCATTTCCACCTCGCGGAATGGAGTCCGCCTCCTCCGCGTCGTGATTGGAGCTCATGATTATCACTTTCACTCGTTTTAAACACTTAAAACACTAAGATGTTGATACCCGCTCACGCCAGTCAGTTCGCGACCACGGATGTTGTGATACATTCGAAACGTCGGACAAAAACCTTAAAAAAGGTAAATTAGTTATAATTGTACGCGATTAAGTCCCGTTCCCCAATAATAATGTGTGAAAATCGTGTAAGTTTAAATCAATATACTTAAAACACTGTTTTTTGCGATTAAAGTTGAGAGCACATGTCACTTTGAGCGCGAAAACATACGCTATGACAAGTGGAAGAGATGACAGCTCGTATTTTGGTAAAGCGCGAGCGGCCATCCCTGCTGAGGCATAGAGAAAACACGGTAACCATCGACAAGAAGGTAAGCTTTGAGCGTTTTTAAGGGTATTATCATACGCATTCTTCAATATAGAGACGTTATGTGTTTGGCAATGTACATAATATAATATTACTGCTGTAGCCTTAGCCACAGATAAGAAAATTGTCATAAATTCATTGAATGTTGAAATGAGAGTCATTTTCTACGGTTTCCGAACGCATATTAGAGGATTTATGATATGTGTGTAGATAAAATATTATTAACATGTGCTTTGATTTTTTTATGATTTTTTTATATCGATTTCCAATTCCCGTGTCCTAATTCCCATAGCTTGTTTACCCAAAACAGCTGATTTTGGGGCACGGGAATTGGGAAGGGTCACTTATTTTGTTAATAAACCGCATTTAATAACAATAATTTTATGGATGAAATGCATAAATAAATATAATTTGTACTAAATATATCGATTAGAGTTGTAGTTTATGCGTTTATTTAAAAAAACAGGCCAACTTCTTCAATTACACTTAGCTTCTTAAATATTTGAAAAGAATCAATAAACAAAGTCAATGAACATTATGTACATAAAATCATGTAGCTATATATCGATACATACGCATTTTATATACAACGACGGTGGCAAACAAGTAAGCGGACATCTCAAATTTTATAAAAGGTCAGCAACGTACCCGTGACTTTTTTGGAGTTGCGAGCGTCTATATGTACATCTGCATTTAGTGATAGTTTTAAATATTAATACTTGTATGATTTTCTGCAAACGAGTTGCTATGTGATTGTATAAAGAGAAATTTAACTTAAAATATAGATTTTTGGTTAATATAAATTTCCTCGGTTGAAACTTGAACCCATGATTGGTAAAATTAGGCTAAATAACTTCGATACAATTGAACTTTATAATTATTGATAAATTAGATGGTAAATAATAATTTTAATACAATTTTTTATAAGAAAAGGAAATTCCCATGGACAGATAAATTCCCGTGCCCAGGTCAAATTTTCAAATTGCAATAACTTCCGTAATTTTATATGTATAAGTACCCCGTAAGAAAATTTGTGTTTATTAATTTTTTTGTCAAATTATCAGCATAAAATTTTCTATATATTATTGGTATTTCAAAATTCCATGGGAATTTGACAAAAATGCCCGTTTGGTGAAATTGACTCATAAATCGTCTGATAAAGACGCAAAGGCCAATGATGATGAAGTATTATAATAAGGCGCTGTCCATAATCGGCTTATTACTGAAGTTGGGATGGGATGGGAAGTTGGGATACAAAAATACTTCATATCTCACAATAATAAACAAAATGTTTCCCCACTGATCTCCCAAACTGTCCACTTAGCCGTCAGCTTAGCCCTAATCAGCAAAAGGCGTAAGCGGGTTACTGGCAGCCCTGGCCGAGTTAGTCCCCAAGATTCGAACAATTGAGGGGCAGTGAGACGCGCTGTAGTTCGTGCTACGTGATAGGGTTGGCGATGTGATACGTGAGAAGGACTTTTAGTTTTAACGATCTTTTCGGAGACTGCATTCCAGACTTTAGGCGACTTCCTGATTTGTCGGTGCGGAGGCGGTACGATATGAGAAAACTTTCAAATGTCAGTGTCAACTGTCAGTCAACGCAGTACTACTTTTTACTGCGCCCCTACATTTAGATGAGTGCTTCCTGACTGGCGCGGGATGCGCGGAAGCGGGACGATGCGAAGGCTGTACTGGTCCGCTTCTGCGCATAATATTACTACTGCGCAAATATAATACTGACAGTATTCTGTCAAGTGGGAATCTTTGCGACGTCAGTAAGTTTACGTCAAAGAAGAAAATGTCACATATCGATCCCGCCCCGCCAAGTCAGGAAGTCGCCTTACTTAGTAGCCTCATTTTGATATGAAACATTTAAACAATCTTCAATTTAAAAAAAACCCTACTACTGCCGCAGTCCTCCTACGCATTTCAATAACTATTAAGCATTGGAACAAAATGACCAACTACAATTCTGATGTAATTTTATACATATGTATAGTGTTTTATGTATATTTATTTACCTATACGGATGATACGAAACTTCTCATAAAATACTTGCTAAAGCAACTTTGCTAAGCCAATTTCGTAATCGTCATACCACACGATACAATGATAAGTTTCCAGCCAGGAGCCTAGGTGTAGGTACCTATTGACTGCGATTTGCATACACACCCGGTAAGTCATCTTCCATAATATGTTACATATTATGTTATTACGAGTACCTAAGATACTGAGGAGGACGGGACGACCGCAGATTGTAAATGTCCCCAAATCACTTGAAGCCGGCCAGTCCTACCTTACTGAAGTACTCACAATTTGTCCACCGCCCACGAAATACGGATTAACTTAAGTTTTACTTGTCCCCTTTAGCGGATTTTATTTTTCCTTGGCGACCGTTTCTGTGTTGTTTTGTGGTTAATTGTGGAGGACATTTAGACTGTTTGTTTGGTTGCTAATTGTTCAACGAATATCATGATAACCGGCTTAATTTATTTGTTTTGTGTCTAATAGATAACCGCAACGAATTAATACTTGGCTAGAAGAGCTTTCTTTAAATTATTCTACCTGTAGGTATCCTGTATGTTCGTGACCACTATTCTTTTGCGCGCATTTCGGAAAGAACATAATTATAATCTCTACTACTGCTGAAAGATAATAATTACGTAGGTAATCTACTAATTTTAATATAATTTGTATTTTTACCAATATTGTACTTTACGTAGAATCGACGACTCCTACTCAAAATATATTTCTGAAAGTCGAATATGCGGTTTACAGTTTGAGGGTTGGTTATTAGGCAAATTGCAACAATTTGCCAAGTCAAAGCAAACTTCGAAAAATACTGCCTTTTCAAAACATCCACCTTTGATATTCCTATTGATTGCTCAACCTTTTAAAGGCTCATTATACTTCAAAATCCAGCGGAAAGGCTCGCCAACCCGCCAAATTTGAATTTCCGCACCTTGACGAGAAAGAAATGGCTACATCTATACTTAAAACAGCGAAAGAGAGACACAAAATGTTATTCTGAATATGAAAATGTGACTGGAGTAGCTAGGTACTTACATGTTTTACACCTTCAAAAGGATACCGGTGGAATAAATTCGAATAGAAAATACGCTTTGCCGTCCAACGCCTTTTGTACAATCAATAGTCAATGTTGGCAACTGAACACGAGGTACGTTTGAATTTGGAATCAATCATTTGGAATTTCAAATTTGGAAGACGGTAAGTAAATGCGGCAAATAATTTGCGGGTGAAAAATGTGTTTATTTGCGTGGTGTGTTTATTGGAGAGAAAATAGTAGGTACATTGTGCATTTAGGGAGGTAAGTAGGTTATTACTAACGAAAGGTGACGAAAGTCTAATAACCCTAAGTCTAATATATAAAAATGAAGCAGTTAAATGTACCGTATGTATTTTATATACTTACACTACAAATATTCTGTAGCCAAGTTTTGAAGATCGGAAATAAATCTTGGCAGATTTTTAACCTCCTTAGTCTGAAATGACTATTAAAATTTAAAACTAAACTCATAACTCCCGTGGGAATGATCCCGTTTTCGAGCAAGTGTGATGAAAATATTTGAGAATGTGCTTAAATGCCTAATCAAGTAGTTCTTAGTTACTTAAGAGTCCCTTGGGATACTCCGAAATGATTAAGTATTGTCAATATTTTATTTGGAAATTTTGAAAATGTCCTAAAAAGAAGAATAGGTTTTTGCTACATAAATAGTCTAGTTTATCATAACAACAATGAAAACAAAATGAGAACAACTCATTATAAAAATAGATAATTATCAAGGGGAGGTATCCCCAACGCAAATGTCCCGCTCTAACACGCGTGAGTTTACAATTGACCATCCCGCTCTCTACGCAAGCTCTGCGCGCAGTTTTGTAAATATTTAGCTATAGTCATTAAGCCAATCATTTTATCAAAGCAAACCCTGCGAATTTGTCTATAACTATTTACGATCTTTAATTGAGTACAAAAATTAAATGTTAAATATCAGTAATATAGCCGTAGTATTGAAAAAACATTCCAAAAAGGGGTAACTTCGCGATTTTTTTCTATCGAGTGAAATTCATCAGGTCATGTAACTGACTGCGATTTTGACTAGACAATGTCCTTATGTAACACATATATTTTTTTTAGATTTTAAGAAACTATATTCTATGTCTCAGATGGTTTTTAAAAACTCAAAAGTGGTAATACACGGCCTTAAATTAAGTGAAACTCTTGTGCATTGACAGTGTTTTATATTTGGACATAGTAGCGCCATCTCTTAGAGGGTTGAAGCGGCTAGTTAGCTTCGGTAGTAAAGTACACGACGCCGTTTAAAAACGTCTAAACCACGTAGCAGATGTTACGCCATCTAGCGGTTTAATAAGTAACTCGTTGCTGAGCCGAATGCTTCCAAAATTGATGTACGTAGCGACATCTCTACAAAAACGTTGAAACTAAATACTGTTGTCTTGTTGCTAGAGGGGTTGGAACGGAGCGAACATTCTCTACTTTATTAATACAGCAACAGATGGCGCTAGTAGTTGCAAAATTCAAATGTATTCATTTGCTATTGCAAACGAAGAACGAACGAAGTTCTGAACGTTGTACTTACTCGTAAACATGAAACTCAAAAATATTTTTGGTGAGAAAGCAATGTAATGCGAGAATTATTTTATGAGGCGTTACATTCAATTTGATCTTATTATAATAATTATTTTTTACGTTCTCACGCTTTAATTGCTTGAACGAAACAAATAAAACTTTACACTGCCGATGAATCTCCTATAATTTATAATTAAATCTAGAGATAACCATCAGCAAACCTATACATGGTAATTAGAGGCGGTTAAAAGTTTAATAACATACTTGAAAGGTTGGTCGTAAGGCGTTCGATGTATATTTAGTAAGTCAGAAGCTCCCGCGGAGGGAACACGCGTCTCATTCTCGCATGTAACCGAACACGTGCTTCTACGAAAAAAAAAACAATTAAAAATTACAATAACGCATGAAAACCAAAATTAAATAATTAAAGCGACATTTATTAAAAAAAAAAGATGTTCAGTGCTTCGACTATTGGAAGTGGATTTAAATTGCAAATGATTTTTAGGTGAAATGCAATGCAATGTTGTTTTGGAAGTTTTTATTTTAAAAATAGAATAAAATCTGTGATCCTGCACAAATATATACGTGATTGTTTCAGTGAAGTGTTCATCATGTGTTTGGATAGATGTGTTTTGTGTTTCGTACTATTATTTATTGTGACTTCTGTGGGCAAGGAAAGAAATGGAGGTAAATGTTTGCCTCACTGCCTTATACTGTACCTATTCGAGAATATATGATAATTATAGAAAAAAAAAACATATTTATAATAGTTATTACCTACTTAATTACAGTTTTTTTTTTAATTCTCTTATAACCCGTTTTTGATGACATAGGTACTGGATATTAGAATAAACATACTGAAAAATATTATGTAGAGCAGTAGGTACCTAAATCCCATTTGTTTTAGTTCCTTCTTTCAGTCGCAAATCTCCCACTTTTATCCCCCAAATGAGGGAATTTATTGCAACGGGAACCCGGTGCCATCACTCCCTAAATCATACTTTATATTTCCTGTCGGAAACAAGAAAACGTCTCGATGAATTATTATGCATTGCGTTATCATTTCCAACTTTTCTAGTAAACAAGGAAAGTAATGAAAAAGGTATTTTCGCATGTAGTGGAGAAGTTGACAAACACTAGGTAACTGATGGAGGATGTTTCGTGAGAATGTTGGCATAATATTCCTATTAGAAATACCCAATTCAAATAATAATGACGTATTCATACTAAAAGGATTAATATCTCTATCCGAAAAACAATGGTACATTACTTACCAAGGGCGATAAAACAAAGAATGTCTCAGATCGCAGGTATTTTACGCCCGAGCCGAAGGCAAGGGCGATAAATATGCGATCTGAGGCTTTCTTTATTATATCCCGTGGTAAGTACAAAATTTTATGTCACCCCCTGGCCAGGAAGTGGGTTTTTTCGCGCGCGGATCGTGCGATAATGGCCACTTTATGGCCAGGTGTGACATAAAATACCTTTTAGAGGTGCTTGTAAAGTAGGTACAAGCATTTCTGTAGATTTGTAATGACAAGGGCAGTTAGGTACAGCGTTAGAACAATAGAATTCAATCAAGTAAATCTACATGCTTATTTCAAGCCTTTAATACCATCCTTAAAACAAACAGTGAATTTATCAATGTTCTTTCAGACATACAACTTACAACAGAAAAAGAAACTAGACCGGAATACATACACCCAGACGGCCTTTTAAACTTTGATCCTTACCTATCAGATATAAAACCAGAAACCGAAGATGATGACTACATACCACTGCCAGAAAACGATGAAACAATAGACGGTCTACCTATATTTTTAATTGAACCCAAAAATGCATACGTCATGAGAACAAAACCAGCCAGTCTTTTATGCAGGGCTGCCAATGCTTTAGAAGTATTCTTTAAATGCAATGATGCTAAAACTGACAAAGCTGTTCAGTTTGATCATGTCGATCCTCAGAATGGCGTCAGGGTAGTGGAAGCTGAATTGAACGTGACTAGAAATGAGGTAGAAGAGTATTACGGTGGAAAGTTTGGATGTGAGTGCCTCGCGTGGAATAGCAAAGGAAAAATTAGGAGTCAGGCGGTGTTCATTGAATATGCATGTAAGTATCCATTTTATTATAATGATGTAGATTATATTTTCGTTATCACTAAACATGCATGTAATTGTAAGTTTTACTACATAGACTATTTTCTCATAAGGGATATTATAACAAAGTTACGAGATAAAACTAACGGGATGTATCATCATTAACTCTACAAAAATGCCACTTTAAACTATTTACGTGAGTGATACTGATTAATAGACAGCTTTGTATTAATTTCAGTCAGAAGGTTACTAATGGCCGGTGTACTTACTGGTTCCTACATAAATACCTATCATAGATAAGATAGTGAAATATTTCTTCGAATTGTTTCCCCATGTTTACTTTTTAAATTTCACCTTATAGGCAATAGTCATTACTTTTTTTTCAGATACCCATGTATCTCAAGAAGTCGTGTAATATATTGACTTTCGAAATTAATATTGGTTTAAATATCAAGAATTTCGAATTCATGTCATTAGAAAAAATCAATACCACAAAGAAATGTCGCAGACAATAATTCAAACATCACTTAAAACTTACTTTATACTCTTCCGCTTTTTACCCCAGTGGATATACCATTAAACTAATAAACTTTATTCATCTACTATGTCTCTAACCGAGCAGTAAAATTTATAGCCGCTACCTTTCGCTACATTCAAATTTCGGCCGTTCGGAATTTCCTTGCAGATGAATAATTATGCAAATTTTGTCATTAGGGCAGGGATTTAATATCCATGTTTATATGCATCAACCAATCAAAATATTGCCGAGTGAATTTTAATGTGCGTGACACTCGATTTTGATCCTTCAGCCGAAATCGAGATATACTCTGTAGAAGGAATTTATGCACAGTTACAAATGTGTAATTATAAAATACGGGATATAACGGATTATAAAATCAAAGCTAAAACTAACCGTGTAAAAACTTACACGACAAGGACAAAGGATTTTTTTAAATACATGAAATTCATCAAATCTAGTACATAGAAAAAAACACAGTCCCCATACAAAATGTTTCAATTTTTTTGGAGGTCCAAGCAAATTACTTCCAACACACGTCCATGCTCCGCGTTTGGGTCACTATGAAACGACCAGGTACGCACTCGGATTACTACAATATTTTATAGAATGCTATTTCATATCTAACTAAAATATGAATTGATAAATCAGAATTGTCTTTATAAGCCTTTTATCGAATACAGATATAGTGATTTGAGTGCGTACCTGGTCGGCTATAGTGACCCATGTACGGGTCACGGACTTGTGGAGATAGTTCGTCGTGACACATGTATGGGGCACTGGACTGTGAACGTGTTAATATCCTGCCCGTAGTTATTTAATATTTTTTCCTCTTTGAAAGATTTACTGAAGGGAGGCGTTCCGTTAGGCCTTGCGGCGTTCCGTTAGCGGAGCCTTGTCGACCTGTGATTCTGCCTGTCCTAACTTACGGTTTACGGTGCACAAAGATGATCATTTACCGAGGCCCAAAAGACCAACTAGAAGGTTTGCTAACGAGCAATGGAGCGCAGCATACTTATCGACCGCGTTAGGGACTCTGCTGCGCCCAAAAACCGGTATTGCAGATGTTTGAACTAAGGCCGCAAGGCTGAAATTGGACTGGGCTGGCCACGTCTGCCGCATGCATTCACAGAGGTGGGCTGAAGTAGCTACGGAGTGGGTGCCGTAAGATGTTAGGCGACGACATGGAAGGCCGACCAAGGCGGAGGTGATGGGATGACCTAGACGCTTTTATAAACAATTGGCCCGAAATTGCTCAAAGCCGGGACGAGTGGAAGTCAAAGGCTTTTGGTCTTTGCCCAGCAGTGGGATACCTTACAGGTTAAGGAAAAAAAATCAGAGATAAATTACCACGAGTCATATTTACTGTACTTTATTATTTATTTGTCATTTAATATACATCCGTAGTCTCAACCCAAACTCATATCAACTATATCGTAGAAAATAAATGCACTGAATTTATTGAAACCCCTATACCAGAAACCTTTAACTAAGATTTTCTGCGGTAAAATTTTATGACACCACAACGAACAAAAACGCCAACGTTTGAATGACAATACCTGGAAAATGAAGGGAATTGTAAACAATGAGTATTGTCTAGGCAACGGTTTTGTGGGAAAGGAAATTGTTCCTCGAATATACTGCCAACTATGGAGGTGTCAGTAACGATGACGGCTAACCTTGCTTGTAAATTAACTTAATTAACACTACCTAGCAAATGAAAGATGAAAAGGGAATTAGGGGGTATTGGTTTGACCAATTTGAGGCAGACATTTTTCAGACGATTGATGATGAGAGACAGAAATTGTCCACAAGGATAGGCTAAGGCCGAGCTGATCAGGCTTACTGATATCAACTTATTCAGTATTATTTTTGACCCTCTTTGTTCTTGAAGTTTTTCACTCTTTTCAAACTCGGACACTATGTATTTCGCCGCGAAGGGGAAGTAATGCGGAATCATTAATTTTTATTAATGTATTTGCATCAGGCAACAAGGCCCATATTTACATAATATACCTTACCGACTAACATATAAGAGTTCATTAGTCTTATCGTCTGTAACATACAAATGAGGCTCGATGATGCGAAGCAAGGGCTTTGATTAAATAACGAAAGTCAAGAACATCTCCACACATTCTACTCAGACACAGTTAAATATACACGAAAACGTCAACACCCTCACCATAACTTGCCGCACGAGTCAAGCGCAACACCTTTCATCCAATAGGAGTGTCACCCGACTCCGTCATCAGTGTCATCACTGTCACACTATGACGCGCTGACAGGGACGAAACAGTTTATTAACCGACACACTGAAGTGACGTGTTTGAATTATTGTTGCCGACTTCTCGGAGTGAATTGGAAGGAAAATTGGATTTTCTGATTTCCAGTACTTTGTATTTAGAATTCTACTAAAATAGTAGTTTATGCAACTGGTACATAATGAGGGGCATTAAAACAACACAGTTATATAAGGTCACACGAGTGTTTTAATGCCTAATTATGTACAGTTGCATACATTACTTTATCTACACACATATTATAATTACTCTAAGATGGGTTCAGAAACCGTAGAAAATGACTCTCATTTCAACATTCAACATTCCGAACGCATATTAGAGGATTTATGATATGTGTGTAGATAAAATATATTTGTTAATATGATTTTATATTAACTTGCGAGCAGTTCTGCGACCTCATGATAGTTCGACATATACCAAACATATTCGACCAGATAAAGTAGCTGAAGATTTGTCTCTTGATATAAAGTGACGGAAAGTGTATTTTTCATGACATGACAACATTGACTAGAGTGACCACTCAAACGCCTTCGACACGCAATAACTTTATGGTTAATGTTTTCACGGGGATACGGGGAATATTTTTCGTACACAATTTCATAGACTCGAACTTGTTTCTACATTTAGTACGGAAAAGTTCCCTTTTTGCCCGTTAAATTCTGGATAGCACAAGATCTTTACAGCCCATTCATTTTCATACAAACTGGGGACAAAAAACTTGGAGCCCACTCAACTTAAAATAAATGACACTCTCAATTCCGGAATAGTTTCATTTATAACATCCCTCAAGGCATGAGGGGTGAGCACCATTACTGGGAGGAAGCATTTCCGCTCGTTAACTTGAGCACTTTGCTGTTTGATACAATGCTCACTAGCCCTTATTCTGGCTGGGGTGCAAATCGTTAATGGGTTATAGCCGAGAATAATCGTAAATATTAAGGAGTGCAACTTAGAAAAACAAAAATAAATTTCGATACGCACTTTATGGGGAATCCTCCTAGCGAAAAAAATCAGTTTATTTTACGGCTCGCGACTTCGCCCAAGTTCGCCTATACCTAGACTAAATATTGAAGGTCCATTTCAAGAAAGTAACATAATAATACTATTATGTTACTTTCTTGAAATCTCTTTCTTTCTTGAATTTTTGTTCGCCTACTATACAGTAGGCGAACAAAAACTTCTGTCACATGACATCAGTCTTTGCGTTACATTAAAGTAAGTACATCACCAACAAGTATAGGTAACCTTCTCTAAACTTAGGCGCATAATTGATGTCAACTTAGTTACCGGATGAGAACTGTTAACTTAACTAAAGCCTGTACCGCGCGCAATCCAATATACAATTAATAGACGGTTTACTCAGAGAACTGCTGGCAAAATATAATTATCTATTCAACCAAACAAGAATAGTTACTACTACACATTTTCAAATAATAATCCTTATGATTTTAGTCAAGTTCTTACCTCAGTTTGGTCACATCGACCCATGTATCTTTATTTAATATATAATGTTTTTCCTCCATGATTCTCTTAGTTATCAAGAAGCAATTTGTCCAACATCCCCAATCAGCGACCGTCGAGGCTGGCCATAGCGTCACACTTCGTTGCGTTCCACCGCAGGCTGCGCCTCCCGCAGAACTGAAGTGGACGAGGAACGGCGTACCTCTGGACGTCAAAGAGAATGCGCTGCAGTTGACGAATATTGGATTGCAGGTGTGTACTTGACAAATTTATACGGCTATATTATTTTAGTAGAAATCAAATAAAGCATCTTGAAGATGTTAGGAATGAGAGTATAAGACAAGCTGCTTTGATGTCTGGATTCTGTAACATCCTTAATTAATTAATAATCCTGAACTTCTGAGTCTTTAATATACTTATTGAGTAATATAATATAAAAATTCAAGGTTATAAGATGATATAACGAACTATTTTTTTCCCGCGACTTCGTCCGCGTGATACTCGTTTATCGCGGTAGAATTTAATTGCTATTTTTTATATCAGGCGCTTACCTAGTTATCGCTCTTCCAAACAAACTTACACTCCTTTAAGGGATGATTTCCGGGATAGGATACTCCTATGTCCTACCCCGGGACTCAAACTATCTCCATGCCTCATGTAAATCGGTTTAGCGGTTTAAGCGTGAAGAGGTAACAGACAGACAGACAGACACACTTTCGCATTTATAATATTAGTATGGACTAACGGTTCCTATTGTAAACTTTCGTTCGTATTTTCTATTAAGAAATAAAAGTAGGTATTTATCGAAACATCGGGTCAAATTAGAGTTTTTTGACGAAGTTTTAA
Source organism: Cenopis cana (assembly GCA_951800055.1). Classification (NCBI taxonomy): domain Eukaryota; kingdom Metazoa; phylum Arthropoda; class Insecta; order Lepidoptera; family Tortricidae; genus Cenopis; species Cenopis cana. The sequence continues at coordinate 13,543,435 of OX637479.1, read as the reverse complement.
ACAACCTACCGTAGCCTATTATGTAATTAAATATTTTATTCACAATTATCTCCCCCAAAGCACATCTTACGCGTTAATTGGTAAAGCATTGTCAAAAGATGAACTATGAAATCAAAGAGTTACTCGTTAATTGCCTCTAGCCTGTTTGCGATACTGAATGTCAGAATAGAATTTTACTCACCACTCGACACCAAAAACTTTTAACGACATTTATGCCAAATAGGGCACTCAGCTACATCTGTCCGCAACCGTCAGGGTCACCTGTTACTTTTTAGTCCAAACCCCACCCAACGCCAGGCCCCTTTTTGTCCCGAAATGCCTTTCTTCAAATAGTAACCTGATGTACCCGTTTCGTTAATTTATGTACCCCTGTTCAGTCAGCGGGCAATCAGTGAGGCCTGTCGATTCACCTGAGTGACTATAATTGTGTGGATTAACCTGTATTATTGCAAATAAAAGGTAAGCTACTAGATTACGAATAATGAACTCTCTAGATTCCTTTAACCGTTCTCAGATCCGAATATAAGATAATTCGACGATATTGGAATACATATCGTTACATTTGATTTGTGCAGGACATGGCAAACTACACATGCGTAGCTGAGAACATCGCAGGACGTCGGGAGTCCGATGTTGCTGTCATATCAGTATACGGTAAGTTATCTGAACTAAACTGGCATGAAGTGCAATAGTTACGTAGTTGATTACCCTGTCTATATCTGCAACTATTATTTAAGTGCTGCAAGTGTTTTATATTTCTTGTCTATCACGATTTGTAAGTACAGTACGTATTTAAGTGCTTGGATTTTATTTTGCTATTACTGCACGAGGTACTACGAAACCTTTCCCTAACATTAAACTTGAAAGCACACGTAGTTTAAAGTAATAAAATGAGACTTAAACCTAGCTACCTAGCTTGGTCTAGTAGTAGCGTGCCGATATTTCTTGGGAATTTATTCATGTAAGTTTAACAAACTAGACAATGGGTGAGTGTAAGAAGGATATTGCGCCTGTTGTACAAATAACCTCTTTAAAGGTGTCTTGATGTCTTCCTTATTACACCGCATCCTGTCACGCGAAATGTCTCTATTTGTGAAATGTAAGCATCTACGCCAATTGCATGATTATTCTTGTATTAAATGGTCACTTAGTCGCTCAACTCAACTAGACAGCTTCCATTAAATATTATACCTTTGGTCATGTGTGGTGTTTTTTATCTGTTATCTATTATTTTGTATTCATTATCTAGATATTCTAGATAGTCGATAATCATTTTAGATTTGTAATTCGTTTTTTGCATAGGACTGTATTGGTTTTATTTATTGAGGTATACAATAAAGAGTATTTGTATTGTATTGCATTGTATACTACTCGTATTAGATGAATTTTCCGCGTTTTTTTAATTTATTTTTTTCTTTATTCCTATTTTATTTCTGATTGTCCCCTACTTGCGACCAAGGTGCGAGAAGTCGAAGAACAAAACCAAACGTGAATAGAGATCTAGAGTTTTTTTTCTATTCTTATCACTGGCAGGCTCTTCTTATTAGTAGGTTTAAAAAACTCCATATTTTTGCATAACCTTTGATAACGAAGTTCTCCTTCAACTTGTACCTTGACGTTATCTTTATATTTTGGCACCTCTGTCCTTTCTGTCAGTAAATGGTGGCTGGTCCGACTGGTCTCCCTGGCTGCCCTGCCGCTGCGGAACCGCCACCAGCGGCCGCCGCCGCACCAGGACCTGCACCGAGCCTGCCCCGGCTAACGGTGGGGCGCCCTGTAGGGGACAGTCGGCGCAGAACGATGAGGACTGCCTGAGCTGTCAAAATGGTAATAAAATGCTGATTATTCTTCAGAATATTATTAAAGTTGGTGAATTTTCTGCTCTCTTTTTTCTTTTTTTTTCTTTGATAAATCTATAATTGTATAGTTTATACAGATGACTTCAGCCATTACTGTTTCGCGGGCAAATAATATAGGTTTGGTGAAAAAATGCACGTTTAAAGGTCTCATGAGAGGAGTTTTTTTTTTATCATGACACTTGTAATTTATTGACTTTGAATTACCATTACAATCAAGGACCGACATGTAAACAGAAAAAATAGTTTATTTCAATCTCTTATTACTGGCTTTGTTAACTACTTGATCCAATGTAAAAATCACTCAGTTGGTACTTTCCATAACACCAAAGTGGCTATTATCGTGCACTCACTTTAGTGCAGGAAGTAGCAGCCTTCATTAAGGAATCAGGTACCTATTAAAGCAGCAAGCTGACTCTTTTATAATAATTAGATTAGTTGAGTTCTAAACGGATGCGTCTAATGACTGTGTGAAGCTTCGGGTTCGCTGGTTGCGCTCATTTTAAATGTGAAATTGAGGTTATCTTTTAAGCTGGGTCACATAGCTTATGTGTCGTATATTGTCGTGGCGTAAACGTTACACAACAGGGGCTCTGTTCTCGCTCCGTTAAAAACAAAATGAGAAACTTGCACTCGCTTCCACATACTGAAATTCCCCTCCGTTTATCGATTTCTTGGATCTGACTACCAAAACAACTCGCAAAAAGCATGAATAGAATAAATAAATATTTTTGGACAATCTTACACAAATCAACCTAGTCCCAAACTAAGCAAAGCTCGTACTATGGGTACTAAGCCACGATATACATACTTATATAGATAAATAGATACTTGAATCGGAGCGCTCGTGGCCCAGCGGCGCCTGCGTGCCGCAAGCGTTATGCAAAGTTAAGCAACGTGGACCACAGTACATGGATGGGTGACCGCTTTGAGTGGTTACTAACTGAGCGCTCCCGTGCTTTGGAAGGCACGTTAAGCCGTTGATCCCGGCTGCTGTCTATGGCAGCAGTCGTTAAGCCAAGTTGGAGGCCTTCAGGCGGCTTGAAAACTTCTAACACTCAAGTTGCCCACTCACTCGAAGTTGCACCACGTCCATAGGGAAAAGTACCCACCGCTACCCTACACGTGACCCCTGGGTGGTTCTAAAAGTGCAACAAAAAACTGGCAACCGTACTGTCTTCTCGAAGATCTCACGGTTCGAAATAAATGCCATACGATAAATAAATAAGATACTTAAATACATTGAAAACATCCAAGACACAGGAATAAATATTCGTGTTCATCACACAAATAAATGCCCTGACCGGGACCTCCAGCTTCGTAGGCAGGGTCACTACCAACTAAGCTAAGCTAATGCGGTTTTTAATGTTACTATTGCAAGGTCTATTTCATCTGACTGGATTTCATACTCGTAGGAGCCTGGTCAGCATGGGGCGGCTGGTCGTCCTGTAGCGAAGACTGCATGAGAGTGCGACGACGGCAGTGCACCAGTGCGTTGCTGTCGGCCTGTTCAGGCACTAGCTTGCAGCACGCCGCGTGCGTAGATGGATTATGTTCTAGTGGGATGAGTAAGTTCTTATACCCTAGACCATACCATATCTTATGAATCATATGAACTACATTTCTCTCTTAGCTAATTAAACAAATTAAAATTACCTATATTTTCATTTAATAAAACATATTAATTAAATAAACAAATCAAATAAATTAGGAATAGTGTAGTAGTTCGACTACAACTTCTGTCTCTTTGCAGTCAATTTTTCCTAGTAAGATGATCGACTCTTAGTTGATGAATTTGTTAGAAAGATATTTTCATAAATAGTATCTTTTGTCCAATTAAAGTCATAGGAAATATTGGGGCGGGCTTTAAATTATTATTTTATCTTAAATAAATTTGTTTCCTGACAGGATTAAGTAAGAACAACTTCTCCCTATACGTTGGCATTGGCTTGACGGTTGCCATTTTAGCAGCCGCAGCGGCAATTTTCTACGTATGGTGTAGATACAAAAACTCAAGACCAGGCTATATTGCCGCTCGGTCAGGTAAGACGAAAGCTCTTAATGATAATGTGTAAGTTATTTTAAGAAGAATACGGAGTGTCGTACTCTTCGTAATGATGCTACGGGTTTATTAGTAAATAAACACGTAGTATTTTGCTACTAGCATCACTGATGGTGACGGCTGGCTTATTCTAATGAAACTGATAGTAGGAAATCAGCTCATATATAGTGATTAGGTGCTGAACCGGCGTTCCTCTTTCGCAAGCGATGCCCAGGTTTCTCCTCCGTTTAAAAGTATGCTTAAGACGTATTTTTGGAACACGACCAATTTGACTGTCGTTGTGAGATACCCATTGCTCCAAACCCAGCTTCCCGAACACGAAAATACATACGTCGAATTGGAAGCCATATTTATTGGGTGACGGTTGAGAAAGCAAATCTGTTCATGGAAATCGTATTACACTTCCAGGTATCCCAAAGACGTAGGTATCCCAGCAGAGACAAAACGGTCTCCTCCATACTAGATTTATCGTCATCATGCAATATCGACGGTTGAAAAAGCAAATATATTCATGCAAATCATATTATCCTGCCAGGTATTCCAAAGACGTATCCCAGTAGGGACAAAACAGTCTCCGGACCTGACGTGACAAGGTCCTGCAACGAGTATTGGATGCAGGGCCCGGACAACCATTACGACATGCCGCATGTGCGAGACAGGTATTATACGTATTTATTTATCTATTTCAGATATTTCAGCTGGCAATGCCTGATAATTTATACTACGTATGAATAAAAACTTAAACAGGAATTAGAAATATTTTCCGACCCAGCCATGAATTAGACACAATAAACCTTAACTTAATCTTTTGGGTATATGTAGTTTTAGTGAATAGTTTTCTGTTTTAACAATTTCATTTTACGTAATTTTTTGTGTTATATTTTTAAAGGACCTAACCTTATTAAATAGTAAAAAAAATATAATTCTAGCGAATCAAATACCTACACAACAATAATCCATACACAAAGTTTTATGGCTATTGACTGGCAATGTATCTGAATATTTTCCTACAATCTCAATCTTGTTCAACAAATTGCCGGTTATTGATCAACGTTTATCAATATCGTTCCCTCTAGCTACTCGTCGCCCTTCGGCAACCGAGCCAGGCAGCCCTCGTCGGCCGGAAGCAACCACTACGAGATGAAACCCTACAGCCCTTCCGGGGACTCCGCTTCTAGTTGCTATACTAACTGTAAGTACACTGAATAAAATGTTACTGCGCGAAAAATACTCCTTTTTACAAATATATTGAAATATCCAGAATTAACCTATCCTACTGCACGTGCACACATAATTTCATGGATGCCTTCTCTTACATTACTCTGCAGCACTGAGAATTGGGATCGGTTTTATAAAGGTTCATTCGACTTTATGTCGGCAAGCCACCAAAATTACCTCAATTTGATTCAAAATAACAAACCAAAAAAATTAAGTAGTAAAAAAGTAAGTAAGTTAACAAAATTTGATTTGACATTTGGTCTTACAGGTCTAGTCTAAGTTATCTTCCAATAAAATAAAATATCTGAATAGTGGCTGCCGGGCATAATGTCGCTTGAATTCGTAAATATTGATATTACCGTGTTTTATATTGTTAACAGCTATGTGTTCATTGCCAAGATTCTATTCATGTTATTCATAGGTAGTCGAATATACGAATTTGTTTCTCTCTGTTTTTGAGATTTTTTAATTACCTATTAGAAAACGATTAACAAAATATCATGTTTCAGTGTCAATTTGTAATAGATCATGCCGTTAAACATTTTAATCTATAAAATATCGATTCACGGCCATTTTTCACCTCAAAATAGCCACTCCAAAAATAAACACAGATGAGTTCAGTGTTCACCCCTTTGGGTAACTTGACACTGATAGATCTAATGTGACGTGCCGGGGTGAGGTGTCATATACCCCATTACCCCGGGGTAATAAAAATGTTACACGCCGTGATGTGTGTTGTTTAGGCAGTCTGGCTTTGTTTTGCATCGACATGGTTTTAACATTAGTTTCGAAATTATTGATGGATGCGCATGTGTTTAAGTTTAAATATTTCGTTAATTGGTTTTTGAATAGTTTGGTAAATTATTTTAATATTTTTACTGTTTACCTAATGAATGACAATATATTTATTTAAATTAACTTCTTCGTCTTCGTCGTTACATACAAAGTCACATTTATTCTCCAATACGTGACTTGACAAGTAATATTGTATCAGTCATATTTACCGCCCTCGCCTTCGGCTGTGTGCGACCTGAAACTTTTCTTTATGCGTCATAATTACTTATCACTTTGTGTTTATGACCACTTAATTACCCTATTCAATTGGTGCAGCCAGAACAATGACGTCACGCTCCAGCGAGTGCTCGTCTCAGCTGGCGGAACTGGTGACGTCATCACCATCATCGGCGAAAGTCGACGTTGCTGTCACATTGCCATCAGTGCCTCTGGACTCTAGCTACAGGGAGAAGATATGCCTCACCGTTGTCAAATAGACTGTTTATCAGGGTACGACATTGTGTATACTTTGTAACGCAAGGGGTATGATATTTATGTGTCCTTTTAAGGACTTATCAAGGACTTTAGACTATTGAGCCGTAATTTTAATACAAGTAAAGAACATTCTTTATGCGGATATTCTTCAAAGACCGAATGTAAACAGAACAAAAATGGCGTTTTCTGTTTAGTTATAATTTGTCGTAATATAATTACTGACCCATAGTATACTTACCCATAGAATAGTATATAACTTCCAAAGCAGACGTTCATTTTATACGCAGTTATGTTGCACATTTTTTGCAAGTCGAATGAAATACGAGTTGTCGAATACGAGGTTATGTGACTACGTGAAGGCTAAATGTTAGACTGGATGAGTAGGTAATTGAAATAATGAGTTAGAATTTTTTTATTGACATGTTCTTGATGCTGGAAAAAAAAACTAACTAATATACTTCTTATTGACTGACTTAAGAGGAGGGCTAGGGCAAGCTCTCTCCATACAAACTTTGTGCAGGATTTACTTCGTTTGTGTTTGCATTAAAGTTATTTTTGGTCAGTATGCTTATTTTTCTGATAGCTATTTCGTGATCTAATTTTTTTTTATTATTTTTTTTTTTTAATTTTGATTTTTTTTGAAATATTTGAAAATTTTCACATCACGATCTTCGCATATCTAATATTTACAACCAAAAAAAAATAATTATATTTGTTAGTGCCAAAACCGACGAATAAAACGTGCACAAAGTTTGTATGGGGAAGGCCTTGCCCTACCCTGCGCCTTAATGACTAACGCATACTCATTATAATATTATAGCTAATCCTATTCTAACATAGCACATGTGAATACCATATGTTTACTGCGCTAATAACTCAACAAAATGACAACGTACAGCAATTTGCTGATGTTCTGTGGGGTCAGGAGAGTTAACAGCCCTTTTGCAATAATTGGAAAAGGCCGGATGCTTGCGGCAAATAACTTCCGCGATAAACTAAGTCCTACGTTTGTGCTCGACATGCGCCAAAGTCATAATAATCGGCGAATGTATTGGTATACTCTGGTTAATTTATGGTCAGCCGTGGGTGGGGTATACTTAGATAGTGATATAGGTATAGGTACTCTTGTTATGACTTGGATGTCACATCGTTTGATTGAACTAGTTAAGAGTTTAAGTTTGTGTACAAACGAAGAAAATCCTGCACAAAGTTTGTATGGAGAGAGTTTGCCCTACCCCTGCTCTTAACTAGCTTGCATTAAAGTTATGAGTTTTGGTCAGTAAGCTTATTTTTCTGTTAGCTATTTCGTGATGTAATTTTTTTTCTTTGATATTATTTTTAATTTTTTTGAAATATACGAAAATTTCCACATCACTTTCTTCGCATATCTAATATTTACATCCAAAAAATATTACATTTGTTAGTGCCAAAACCTACGAATAAAACGCGCACAGAGTTTGTATGGAGAATGCCTTGCCCACCACTGCTGCGCCTTAATGCGTTCAATCGATATGACATGGTACACGATCACTGAAGATTGTGACCTGGTTACCTATTACTATTGATTACTAATTTGTCTCATACCAATAGCCAAGATAACCTGATCAATGTATAGCGCTGTTTTATCACCACTTCATAGAAAACAATAAATTAGGGCGGCCATTATAGTGCGCGCCATCCACGACGACGCGCCCCTCCACAGCGAATCTCATACTAATCGGTGCGCAGTTGTACGACTTGGGCTGTGGAGGGGCGCGCATTCGTGGATGGCGCGCACTATAATATCGTTTTAGAGCGTATCGAATGTAAACCAGCGGGGTAATCACGTAACGATATGTACTACCGTTGGTACGTATTTAATGTCAGTTTTAGTATGGGATTTGACATTTAAATCTGTCGTACTAACGGTCGAAAACGTTACGTGATTACCGCGCAGATCTGTTGCTTTTGTGTTTTCACTTATTTTGGCAATAATTTTAAAGTCACTTGTATTATCTATTTGAAATCATTTAACGGACTTATTAAAGAGCCGTGAATTATGTATACCTAAGCATAAATGCCTGCTTAGTAATTTGTAATCACTGCATCCTAAAGTGTTCAATATTGTGGCCAAATATTGCCAATTAAGTATAAATGAAATGTAATTAATACGTTTTTTTTTTCAATAAGAACACAATACAAGACTATAATATGGATGCATATATATTTATTTTAACCCTTTTTCATGACAGTCATTAACAAGCCAAACAGTAACAATTTTTTTATTTTTTAGTTTTGTCAGTAACAAAATTATTAATAACACTGTGTTACCACCAAGACTATCGATTTTCTTTTTTTAATTGTATGCCTGAAAATGGGTTAGAAGGTATGTTGTTCTACAAGACAAGTGTTCTTTTCATAGTTAGGCTCTGATAAGTTTTTTTTTATGAAAACATGTAGGTAATAATATCAAATTACTTTAGTTGTTTTCAATTAGTTAACTCGTTTGTAGTTGTACAGAACTGAACTGGGTAAATGCTTTCCCATTAGATTAATTGTTTATTTATTTTGCACCTTTTTATTCTTTAAGTACTATACGTTTTGTATATTTGTTGATAATCTTGTGTTGGATCCGAAGTCTTTAAGACAGCCTTAAACAGCTCCACTGACAGCCGCCTGTCAGTTTGCGCGGCAATAGCTCATTGACATTAGATTGACATCTCGATGTAAGCTTGGTTAGATTGCTAGGCGCGTTGATTCTTGCTTTGGTATCGATAAATTGTTAATTTAATGTAGATTCCTTGAATTTATGTAAAAACAGAGATTACAGATTGTTATTCATTGATTTAGGCGTTTCATTGCCAAAATCAGAAGTGAGATACGTTTATCTAACTGCCCACCAAGTCGAGGTCTAGCGTGGCCAAGTGGCCATGTTTTCTTGTTTTTGTAAAGGCTGTTAATTGTTTCAAGTAATGAATCAATCGTATTCATAATCAGTTGAAATTTGATGTTTCGATACGTAAGCAACAATGACGATATGTAAGAAACGCAGCCGAAACAGATCTTGTAGAATTGCAAGCGCTGTCACTTGCACTGCGCACTCGCCGATGTCATCTTAGCCGGCCGGATCGTGTTTTGTCGGTGTTATCTCAAACACGGCAGAATTGTCATAAAGAAAACGTGTTTGCAATTTTCATTGGAGTCGCAACACTTCACGGTCGAAGTCAATGCTGCATTGATACGAAATGACGCAGTAGCTACAAAGCTTTAAACACTTGTGGAACAATTGGTTCCATGGTGATGTTTAGTGTTCACAGGTCAGATATTCATCGGAAAGGTGAAGTAAGAGCTGCCTTGCAATGGTGCGGTACACAAGCCCTACAGTATGCAGTTCCAAGTTTTAAATGCATGACATGTCATCGGGTATATAAATGTGGGAATCAGTGAAATGTTCATATACAGCGAGCGGCAAGTGTTATTGTCTGTAGCTTGTGTGGATACTGCAGGTTTCTATTGTCATACAAGGGGTAATGTACAAGCTGGTAACTATTTGCCCAAAGTCAGTGCTCTACTATACAAACAGGTAACAAATAGACTTTGTAATCAGTAAAGAAATAGATTTTTGGCATAACTTTGTTAGTTATGTGACTGTGTAAAGTTTGTATTAAAGTGCAGTACGGTGCTGTCTGATTCAGTACTTCCAGACTGTTATTGTGACATCTTAGAGAGAATGAGATACAAAATCAAACAAATACCTATTAGGTAATGTGGTAAGTCTTAGAATGTAACAACTTATGTATAGTTGTTATGAATTTTGATGTCAAGAAGTGTACTAGAAATATACAAAACCGGTGGGTAAACTGGGTAAGGTAACAGTTGTGACTGCGGTCAGCTCTTAGTTGATGGTGATGATCATTGAATGTCATATCTAAGTTGATACTAGCTTACAGTTTATTTTAATTCTTTGAGTAGAATGACTTGTTGCATATCAGTAAAAAAAAAGGTACTTTTGCAAGTTGTATTTCAAGCAGCTATAGAGTGATACACAATACTAGTAAAGAGTATGTCACATATGACATTTTCTAAGTAAAGATTTAGTGATGTAATTTGGAGTAATGATTTAAGTATCAGTCATTAAAATTGTGGTATGGAATTATGGATGAATCCACCACAGTTAGTGGTTGTGGTTATTTTCTAAACACCTTGCACATTGAGTTTGATTTCAGAGACTGAGTTGCACTATAGATACAGCATAGTTAGAATTTATGAGCAACGGTCAGGTGGTACAAGAAATACATGAAAGTTGCTCCACCAACAAGAGCTTGGCTTGTAAATTAATGATGATGATGATGATGGTACCAGTCATGGATGCTGTTGGGATTAGTGAGTAAAGGTCCAGAGTGAGTAGCGAGTGAATGCTGAGTTGGATCGACACATCTCATGTTAAGTTGCAATGTAAATGATAGCGCTGTGCCCTGCAACATTATTTAATTAGTAAGTAAGCAAAGTGAATAGCTAAGTGCCACATAGTATGTGTTGTGCACTGTTGTGACTAGTAGGTACATGTAATTTACCTAGAACTTATTTTTGAATTTCATACTTAGGCAGTGTCTACTATAGGGTAGACAGAGATCCTATTTGGGAACATGCTTGTGCTCATTTATGTATGTGTACATGGGATGCATTGGTGACATATAGTGTAACCACACTCTAGATGATGGTAGTTCAAATTGGGTTGAAATAAAACTGCTCAACCAAGATCACTAGATCGCAAACTCTTAGGGTATTTCAGTGTTTAAACTGCCCGCGTGGTCGTGTCGGAGGTTTCCCCTGGATTTTCCCCAGGCCACCCTCCAACAAGCTGATGACACTGAATGTGAAATTAATACTACTGGTTGAGGCTGAAATTCTTGAGACAAAGTGAGAAGCTTTGACTAATGTTTTTTCATGTCATAAATTACATTGGACTTTACCGATGAAAGATTGTTCTGTTCTTTAGTACTTTTGTGGGAAAGTTTTACTACATGCAAGTCTTTATTGTTCATGTGTAATGTTTCTTTACTTATGTGTATGTGTGTTAGCTTGTTTTGAAACAAGTTTGCAGGTCAGGTCTTGCCAGATTCTTGAAAATAATTGAGAAATGAAGTTTTGTGTACCGGTATTGGTCGGATGACATGGAATGTATGGTGTGGTACCATGGGACTGGCCTTATGTTGAATATGGATGGTAGCCATAGTTAAATCGTTTACACATGATGGCCTGGTTGACTTGGAAATTGATGGAGTTACATTGATGAGTAATTGATAGCTGTGTACAGTCGGCAATGTAAGCTCATACAAAAGGTGAAGTTTGGAAACTTATTTTATCTTTGTTTTGTGTATGTCAACTTAGAAGTTTTGACCTCACATATGAATCAAAAGGTGCAGCATAATATTAATGCAATGGACGAGGTAATATTTTGGATTTGATGAGATGACAATGCAATGTGTCATGAAAACCACTGTATTTAACTACATCTTGAAATTCCTGAAGTTGACATTTAGTAATTTGTATTTGTATGTGTCAATTTTAGATGCTATCTGTATAATGCTATTTTGGACAACATGTATGTTAATGATTGAACACTTGTAGCAAAAGCCATGTTGATCTTAACTTGTTAAAGTGAAATGTGACATGGTTAGTTGTTTTAGTGAACTGAACACTTTTAGTGAGTTCATGAGTTGTAAATTGCAGACTTGTGGCCCTGTGATCTGCGACTATAGCTGCGACTTCACATGCTTCAATAGTGTGAATGAATAAAGGTCATCATCAAGGGCTTATTTGTTGATCTGCCTATTTGATGGACTTCTTATGACTCATGAGAAATGATTATTAGGAAGAGATTTATTTGGCTTGATAAAAAGTAGCATTGGTTTAATTACTTGTGTTGTGTTTGTGTCTGTGTGTTACAGTGAAGCTTTTGCCTAGTGGAGGTGGCAGTATGGGCTGGAGGCCTAGAAATGTTTATATGAGTCAGTGAAGGCCGAACGGGGCAAAAATAAGATAAAGCATAGCAGGAATGGCATTGCATTATGGTGTATGATGTACAACTATGTTTTACTAGAATTGTTGGACGGTAAGCGTAGTGTGCTCTTTTGGCTAGGTGGAGCCAAGATTTGTGAAAGGTAGCTGACAAAAGCTTGATGGGACAAGCTAAAGGCACGGTGAAATTGGTGCGTATTAGTGAAGGCTTATGTCCAGCAGTGGACTAACTGTTGTTGACTGATGTTGTGACAATGATGCTCACTTTATTTTATGTGAATTTGTTTTTAAAAAAGGGCCAATAGATGGCGACTCACTGTAATGGTTGTGTTCATGATTTTTGATTTGATTGTGTTTGCTCTGTGCAGTGATGGTTTACTGTGTGAAGAGGACGCAGCGAGCTGCGGCTGACATGCGGGTCCTATGGAGAGCCAGACAATCTGCTGTCGTGTGCTGTCGAGTTGCTGCTGCTGCGGCGCAGTGCAGAGAAGAGTGGTGCCGGGGGTCACGCACTACTTTCTGGACCCTATCCTATGCTGTGAAGACGGAAGCGATGCCTGGAGGCATGCGCTACTTGCTGGAGCGGTCAGACGCTATGAGCTGCGGTTCATGAGCGGTTTCCAGTCTATGGTGATGTTGAGAGGATAGTGGTTAGTCATACGCTGCTTTCATTATTGCACCTGAAGGTTGTGATTCAGTTTATCATAAAACTAAATCCCCACTTCCTATTCTTTTGAGTCAGACACATTGTAGTCCCCCTCATAGTTTCTCTTAGGGTCTCCCTGTTATAGGACCATGGAAGTTAGCTCGACATACACTTACCGTTACAGACTGACTTACATTTCTTTTATGGTGAAACGAATCACGGCGGGGCGTAATGATAGTAGATGTGTGTGCAGGTTAGCAAGCTACTGGGATGCCTCTGCTGACGTTTACTTTGAGTAGTGAGAATAGATAGCAGGGTGCTGAGGTGCCTTTCTTGACATTTACTTTGAGCAGGTTAGCGGGGTGCTGAGGTGCCTTTGCTAGCGTTTACGTTCAGCTGGTTAGCAGGGTACTGAGGTGCCTCTGTTGACGTTGTATTTTGAACTGATTGACACGCTACTGATGACGTTTTACACTTAGCTGACTGACATGCATGTCTCTGTCGATGTTTTACTTTGTGCAGGTTGACACGCTAACTTTGGTGCCTCTGTCAACGTTTACATGGTGTGAGTTAACAAACACTTCTCGTGTATGCGGTTTAGCAGGTTGTTGTGACAGCTCTGTTAACGTTTTACATGGTGCTGGTTAACAAGCATTGTTCATGTATGCAGGTTAACATGTGGTTGCGATCCTTGTTAACAGAAGACGGGATGTAGGGACGCCTACTCCGTAGCAGACGGGAATGGAGGACGCTTCTACCCGTAGTGACGAAGTGGGAGCTGCGGTTCTCATATTTCGTCTGCAGACGGGTTCTGCCCGTGGTTGACCAAGTGGGAACAGGTGGTTCTTATCTTGTGTCTGCAGACGGGTCGTGAGGGTTACCTCTGCCCGTACGCAGGAGTTGTGTATCCTGCTAAGGCCATGGCAATGCAAATGTAAATTTAAAGGTCGAATAGCGCTACTACTATGTTAGGAGCTGATGTATGATCGCATGATGATTGAGTGAATTATGATGTTTCTGATGTACATTATACTGTGGGTCTCATTCATGTCACGCCTCATCTTTTATGGATGACTGAGCTGTGAAGACGATGGTAATGCGATGTTGAATGGAGACGTTTGATCATTGTGAACGTTTGATTGAACGACGATGGAAAATACGGTTGTATTGAACGAGTGATAGAATGGAGGTACAAAAAAAAGGTTCCTCTTGTGCCTGTGGGTACGGAACCTTAGAAAAAGGTTTCAGATGATTGAGATTGAGAAAGTTGTTGCAGATACGAGACGTGTCTTGCTGCTGGTTCTCAGCAGGTCACCGAGCGCGAGCAACGAGCATCAGGGCTGGTGCCGGAGCTCGAGGGAGCTGTCGACCCTCCCGCGACGCAGCTGTCTTCTGGCGCCGCGTGAGGACGGGCGTTGCTGATGAAGATCGGAAGATGCAGTCGAGGACGATGCAGAGTCAGGAACGGCCGTGTTGGATCCGAAGTCTTTAAGACAGCCTTAAACAGCTCCACTGACAGCCGCCTGTCAGTTTGCGCGGCAATAGCTCATTGACATTAGATTGACATCTCGATGTAAGCTTGGTTAGATTGCTAGGCGCGTTGATTCTTGCTTTGGTATCGATAAATTGTTAATTTAATGTAGATTCCTTGAATTTATGTAAAAACAGAGATTACAGATTGTTATTCATTGATTTAGGCGTTTCATTGCCAAAACTTGTTTATAATAAATAACATCTTAAATATACTAAATGTTTCTCATTGGATAAATAAATTATCAATTAATTTAATACATAATGTATATGTACCTACTAACAGTTTTGCCAAGTGTTAAATGTTAAGAAGTAGGAGAATTATAGGACGTTTATTTTTAGTACATTGTTAACGCTAGGTCCGTTGCCGAGGGCAAAATTCTTCTTGCGATCTATTAAAGTTTAACGTCACGTTATACTTTTCACAAAAACATGTTTCTGACTACATTGAGAGTTACAACGAAACACTTTTTAAGTTATTAAGAAAATCTTGTTATAATCCGAACCATCAGATAAATGTTTAGTTTGTGTCTGGCTGTCTTTTTACCCGACTGCGTGACGCTCCTTAGAGTCGGTAAGTATTTTGTTAGTTCCGATGCATTTATTGTAAGTGAAATTGTAAATAGTATTCGAATAAACTGTGATATTTAATAAACATTTTTACGAAGCTGTACCTACTGTTGGTTTTTACTTGCATTTTATCGACCTGAGTGATATAAAACAGAAGGATATTTAATTTAGAGCGCCATTAAAGCTATATCCGACCACCCACTAAAAGTGATATATCAAAACCTTTTAAGATCGTATAAGAGCCAGACTTGGGGTATTTATAGTGTACGACTTATGAAGTTATGACTGAAGGGCACTGTGAGTAAGTATAACCAATCAAGATAGAAACTTCGATTGGAGAGTGTATTGAACTCTATTCTTAAAATATGTTTATTAGTACAATTTTACCGTCTTTGTTCCGTTAGATCAGATAGTCAAATCGGAACCCTAAGAGAGCTAGGCCAAATAGTAGTTGCAAGAATTCTTGTTTGTTGTTAACATATTTTTTATCGACTTACTATTTATATAAAGTAATTATCTCAAGGAGCAAGATTTTTAATTCGTTTGTTTCTTAAATAGGCTAGTAACATTTCCATCAAATGACAAGATATAAAGCCTTTAGAGCAAAACACTTTTCAACATTCGCAAAAGATCGTATCGGAGTCGTACCGTCGACACTAAACCTGCGTTATTTGAAGTAACAAATTAGAGTTATTTCTGTATCAGGCCATTAGTCAAACTCGAGAGTAAATCACGAGTTCAAAGATGGCGGCACGCGTTTGTCACTCGAGATCCGTTAATTGGGACTTGTTTGGTTGTAACAAGGAACGGGTTGTACTTTATGAGCTTGAATGGCATAAACAGCCATCGTAATTAGTTTGTGACAATGTGTTACGAAAACGTATGTGAACTGCACCACGCGGGGCAGAACAAATGCAAGTGACAAATTTTCTATATAGTTACACTCAATTAAATAATATGCTAACAACATGGACAAAAAGAGGGTTAGACATGGATGTTAGTAAAATAAAAACGGAGGAAAGCCTAGTATATTGTAAAGAATGCCTCATGGCATTAATTCCGCTCTCTGTATTTATATTGTTTGTGCAATAAATAAATATTCAAATTTAATCCAGCAATTGGATCTTGAGCTATTTGTACCGTAACGACCGAACCGGACGGATGCCAGTAATCAATTAAACTTGTTATTGTTATTAGTTACAATTTATTAGTCCGTTGAGAATATTATATACAGGAACGTAGGTACTAAACAAATTTACAGTGCCACCATGAACTTCCTGGATAGTTAACGATTTTGTTAAACATTGATAAACTTACAATAGAAGAAATTCTACTTATTCTGTTACACAGGGATGCAATTTCGTTATGTGTTGTCAAATCTTGTTGATGTGTTGTCAGTCTTGTGAAATCTCAAAATCACAATACAAGACAATTTGCATATTATAGCTGTAAATGTGTGTATTGTATACTGTACATCTTAACATATATTTGAACAACCAAGCCAATTCAGCACGGGGAACGATTCAACAATATATTGTCGATATCTATTCAATCGGACAGAGCAATTCGCTTGATTTGTAATATACAAGACTTACTTAGTAATCTAGGTATCTATAGTTCGTCTGGCGTCTAAAGATACCCATTACTTTACCGAGATTATAATGATCGATATAAAATTAACTAATTGAATTGGACTAGTTGAGACACAGTTGCCTGTGTGGTTTGAATTATAATTTATTGGTAACAAAATATTTAATTAAGAAGTCCACAACACCACTCATTTAACAGTTTTCAATCCCTAAATACCTTAATAAGAGAATAACGTTTGACACTCACTTGGAAACGTCACTATTTGCGACATGTTTCGGACTGCAATTGGAGTAAGTACTCCATCAGGTAGACTGGTATTACGATGACCGACCGCGCGTCACTGACTTCCAAGTGAGTGTCAACCGTTATTCTGTTATCAAGTGTAATTATGTCTCACGTTAGTGTACAATTATGCCCCTAAATACTTCATGAAATTGTGGAAAGGTACCGAATGTAGGTACTCATAGTAATCCTGGCATAACGCCGACTTAGATTTCCAATTTCTGCTACTGCCAACATATAGTTAAGTACCTCCCAAGATGTGTCATACCACTGTTCGCTTCTATAATTCGCAGAATCTGAATGGAAGTGAGTAACCCGAAAACAATCTTGTTTACAATGACTCAGAATTTGTAATATTTTGGTCTATTTTAGTATCCCTGTTTCTTTGTGTGGATTTATCTATGTTTATTAATTTGGTTCCAATTTTGCTAATACCGAATGTACCTTCTACTTACTTAGTTGTTTTAGTAGTTTAGTTATTTTTCAGCTTAATTTAAACCGAATCGACTACTGATTTACGCTTAAGATTGATGGATAAGCGTAATGGACCGTATGATGGGAAGCAAATAGCGTATCAGCCTATGGACGCTTGTGACTCCAGAGAAGTCACCAGATCCAGAGCGTTGCCGACCCTTTATAGATTACATAATTGATTATATTAACTGCTTTACATGAATTTAATAGGTCCCTCATTCAACACAGCTCACTCATACTCATAGGTTTCAAAAATATTGTAAAGACCGACTTAAAACTGTTTATATGTGCACTGAACTGAACGCATATTTTGTTAGTAAACAATTACACCACCCTGGGAGATTCTGCATTTTCCCGTCCTAGGATCTTTGCAGCCAGTCCCTTCAGTCACATTCATCAGATCAATCAATAATGTCCGTCCTAGTGGACTCGGGTAGGTTGAAGTACAGGGATACATACACGAGCAAACATATTAATGGTCCTCACAGACAGTGGTCGCAAACATTTTCACGTAATTGTTCTTGGTATGGACAGACAGTGTTTGCCGAGCACACCGAGTGCCCGCATATTCATCACGTTAATTACGGCTGCATTTGAAATTCATCAACTTAATTTGGGAGACCAAATGTTGACGATGTCTGGAAGTGTTGAATTTGCTTGAGTTTAATTAGTGGAGAAAAAATGTAAAGTAAGTAGTACATTGTACACTTGGACAATGTCAACGAATTGATAATTTTCTATTTGTGTCCCAAACCCAAGTTCCCCGTTATAAACAAATTGACCAAGATAGCTATTATTTATCTACTATTTATCCAGCTGTACGTGAGTAAAATAAAATAAATCTCTATTTTATTCCATTTCAGAATAAGTCTAGGTTCTTGTGACTATGTTCAGAGGTATAATTGTTCATGAATCATGACTATGTTCGATTTCAAGCTCGCAACAATATGCAGGAATTTATTAAATATTTAGCCACTCACATCAGCTACAAAAGCTTACACATACTCGTTACAGGCATTTGAGGACACGGTAGAACATACCCTGAATACTGGTCGCATTCGAAAACTCGCATTCATTGTACTGTTACGTATTTCATTTAAGATATTTCCAAAATACTCGCACCGGAATCTCTGCTACTCGAAGCCGAGATGCGCAGGCTGGGAAGTCTGCGGGTTGAACCAAACGTTAGGCAATAGCAAAATGCTGCTTGTTAGCAGTAACCAAACGCAAAAGGAAATATCTACTCTTTTGTCACGTATCTTACATTCTTATTTTGTATTTTTTACTTTTATATGTGTGTCATCATCATCAGCCGAAAGACGTCTACTGCTGGATATAGGCCTCACCCAGAAAGCGCCACAACGATCGGTCATAGGCTGCCCGCATCCAGCGGACCCGGACCAGGTCATCAGCCCACCACGTGGGGTGGCCTTCCAACGCTGCGTCGTCTGATACGTGGTCACCACCACATATATGCTCATAATTTGATTTTTCGGATGGATTAGGTAGCGGACCCCGGGTATCCTTTATCCGGGTATTTCTTTTTGTTAAACAATAAAGAATATTTGTATTGTATCCTTC
This sequence comes from Cenopis cana, assembly GCA_951800055.1. Taxonomy (NCBI): domain Eukaryota; kingdom Metazoa; phylum Arthropoda; class Insecta; order Lepidoptera; family Tortricidae; genus Cenopis; species Cenopis cana. Next base: position 13,524,357 of record OX637479.1, on the reverse strand, counting down.
ACTATGTAACTGTACTGGGATAACGCTAAGATTATCCCAGTACAGTTGATGATACTCGTAATTTGACTTTATATCAATAATTCTTCGAAACATTAGTGTAGGTATAGGTATTTCTGTCATTTGTTTGCTGATAGATTTTGAAACATCTCTTCAAGCTCTCATAAGAACTTATTAGAATATTTTTGTGTAAGTAGGTATAGTGAAAGGTGAGATGGTCGATTTCGCGGAGTTCTGTCAATTTTAGTATTTTCGTAATGCATATTCGCGTCTTGCACACGAGCATGCGAAATATTGGTTTATTGGAATGTGAATTTAGACAGCTTTCTGTCAATTTGCGTTACGAATTTAGGTCATACTCATTTAAAACTTGCTCGTTATCATTGTGAACGATTCGAACTGAAAAATCTTACCTTTTAAGATAAATTAAATGAAAATCTTAGCTAAGCTTATTTAGCGAATAGTGCCTAAGGGCATAATTTATGAAAACGCACGAGTAAATACCCTGACCCTGAGGTCGCGGGAGTCCGCTGGATGCGGGTGGCGCAGGACCGGTCATTGTGACACTCTTTGGGGGATGATGAAATACCCTGACGAGCAAAAATGATGCATACTCTTTGTATTGAACTTCCGTAGAAAGTGTACCCCTTATTTTTGCTCTTAAGTATAGATGAAACGTAACGTGGCATGATACAGTAAAGGCATCGAGACTAGAAATGCTTTATCTTAGCTCGATATATAATTTTATGAATCTCGTTCTTTTTCTCTCTCATTATGCCATTATATATCTTATGTCGTTGGATAAACTGTAAGTAGTTAAACATTCAAAGGTGCCGTTATTCAGCTTCAATGATTCAAACCATAAGCTTAATATCATACGGTTTGCCGGTCGATCAAAACTCCAATTAGTCACCTACGTCGGTGGTAGTTTCTCAGTATTTCAAATAGGGACATCTTCTGGGTGATCGCTCCATTTTCGGCCTCACCTTTAGGCTGGATGCTGATCAAAAGCCAAATAAAAGCTTTTGGCATCATAAGTGCATCGTCTTGTTCAATGCTCGTCCTCATGCGTTTACCTAGCGATCATGTGAGATCACTTTGCGACACCAGCCTAACTAGCATTATCGCGTTTATATCGGACATATAGCATTCATCCCGCTCGCACTTATTTATTTACTAGGTAATACGGGACGAATGCTATTCTCTTTACCATTAATTGAAACGGGGTTTTTGTCTGTATGGGATTTTATTTGTTAAAGCCTTTGGAATCATTGCATTGAAAGTATAGAAGCGGCATTTTAAGCACTCTCCCATGGACGCATTCGCAAGGGAACGCTGAGACGTCGCGTCGCGCGCCATCGATTTGCTGCACTAAGTATGTATAATAAACAAAAAATAATGTAATATTATCACATTATTTTTTTGTATATTTTTTGACGACATCAGTGGCAAACAGGAGGAGTGGTAAGCAAGCAGAAACCGTAACCCAAGGACATGCGTAGTGTCGACATCATACGACGACAGTCATTCCTTGGAGCTCTAGACCCTGGCCATAGTGGCCATTCTTATCACTAGCAGCATAATACCACCTACGTACTGAGCCAGTGGTGTTAGCATGGATATACAGACTTCTGAAATTTGTTACAGACACGATGGCCTTATTTCCCTGGAGCATGATTTAAGAACCATAACTAATGTTTACGTTAGGTAATACTATATCAATTTAAGGTCGGGTTTTATAAACCTCTGTTAGGCTAAATGTCAAATAAAATTTTGATATTGTTAATACATTACGCACGTGATTCCTATATCAAAATAATAAGCATAAAACACTCTACAGTCCTGAATTTTGTTATAAGAACGGACGAGTCTTTAATTTGTCCCTATTGAGAGCAGCATGCATGCAGTTTATTACAGGGAAATGTCCGGTTTCACCTGATGACTACATGTAAAAGCTAACAATCATACAATTTTGCCCGATGTCGCATACTCGTATTAGCCGACCGCACTAAGTAAATACATACCTAAGTCAATATATTAAGTACATAAAACTTTAGTTCCAATAGGCTTTTAAACCAAGGTAAAAATAAATTATTTTTTACTTGACTAATAAAAGATCTAACGAAAATACTCGAAAAACATCAATTATTAATTTATTTTAGCTAATTGAAAGATTTTATAAGCATAAAGATTTAAAAAGGACGCTGATTTGAACAAACCTACTCACACTGCCTTAGTGACGTCACTAAGACAGTATGTCCCTACAAACTTCATAGTAACAAATCGTTTTTGACATTTAATAAAAAGTTGCTGATTTAACTAGGGGTTTAATACCGTATTGTACAGCTACATACGGAACATCTCTACCCGACAAAGCAGATTGTCTGAGACGTCGGCATTGATTGAATCTAAACGCTCGTATGCAATATTCGGACTCAGCAGGATATTGGAAAGCGAATTTGAAATGCAGTGAAGAGAATAGAATTGGAATTATCTCAGACACAGCTAAACACAGGTAGAATAGTAGAGGTCGGTACAGTTAGATCTTAGGTAAAGTCCAGTGAAAAATATACTGTATCGAATTAAATGCGATAATAAATTTATACCGAACCCGCCGACATAAAAGTCATGGGACGTATTTTTGAGCAAATTGCACTCATCTATATTCAAATATAATAAACGGGTCACTCAAGTCTTTATCGTCGAATACCGCTCGACATGTTTCGGACCAATACGTCCGAAACATGTCTCACGGGAGTTTTCTATTAAAAATTGCGCACCTGTATATTTGAATTTGACTGTACGAGTAAGTATGTAATGGTGAAAATTTTTAGTTTAGTGTACCTAAACGTAGTTATATTTACCTATTACAACCACAAAAAAATATTTATTCAAATGAGTCATTTGCAAGTTTCAGTTATAGCCTTATAGCTTTTCAGTATTGTCATAAAACAAGCCTAATCCTAATGGCAAATCACTTATTTCGGATAATTTCCCTTTTTTTGGTATCTTAACATCTTTAAAAATAATATCCAACATAAAGAAGCTGGTTGGATTATACCAAAATAAAAGTTTTTCACACGTCATGTAATCTTAACTTCGATGTAAAATGTAGCACCAATTTTTCCTCGTGATTGTTTTTAGTTCCATTAACGCTTGTCAAACGTGTAATTAATACTATTCTCAAACAATGGAGGAATCAATAAACGGTCTAATTACCGAAGTTGAATGCAATCAAATCATACAGAAGGACAGCTAAGAATTTGACTGTATTTCTCTGCAGTGCGTTCTATATCAAAAAGCTCATAAAATCCTAAAATTCGGACACATAAGAGTATACGAAAAGTCATCTGCAATGAAAAGAGACCCCCTGAAGGTTGTATGCATTTCTTTGCATCTGACCATACATATAAAAGTGTACGTACCTATGTATCATACAAGCTATAAAGAACTAAACAAGTTATTAAACCATGAAGCAACTTTGAGTTTGATGTCGGGACGAAAAGTATTTTCTTTGTCATGATTGAACTGCATTCTCCCCAATTTCCATCTAAAGCGGTTCTGCGGTAAGCGAGAAGCAAACAAACAATACAGTATAGGTGTAATGTAGATTGTTGGTAGCTTTATTTGGTTTAGGATGATGAGAATTTTGGTGAAGTAAAAATCGCGAGAGAGAGAAATCTGCATTTAATTGCAAAGAATTTCACGGGTGGAAGTGAAGTTCCCATCATCAAGGCCAGCGTGGTCCTGCCTTTTCCCACTCATAGTAGATAGGATAGGATATCTGGCTGATAATGATGAACATGAGAACTTTATTATCACTTCCAAGAATCTGTTATAAAGCGGTCCTTCTGTATGCATTCATATCGCGGCTCACTGGACCGCGCAAACACTTCATCACGTTTTGAAACGTCGGATACACAGAATACGTCATATCGTTCATTGCAGTGGCACCTAATGACCTGTAGCCCGATAATTAGAAGTCATTTCATGCATCAAATGCGACGAATATGGTGATAGTACCTACTAGCATGGCGCACTAATTTGGTGTATTCACTGTGTATCTAATTAAGGAGGATTTTTGGACATGTATGTCGGATGGGCAAACTCATACATGTCATGTCACTTTTTTTGCCCTCCCAAAACCCTAAATTTTAAGTCTGTTTTACTTATAAAATAAAATAAAAATAAAATAATTGAAATATTGCAGTTCTCTAAGCACCAAACCGCCTGTAATCCTTAACGGTGTTCGATAAAATCTTGATTATAATATGGAAAGTTTGACAAGTTGCTATGGGATGACAGCTGCCGGCGCCATGTTTGTATATCGGTTTGTAAAAGCTGGTGTAACTCGCCCTTAGATACGTGTATAAATTATAATTAATCAAATTTCGCTGTGGAATTACAACATTGTAGGTATTTACCGCTTTTATGGTGACTGATACCATATACTGTACAAGCCCCAGCGAACGTCACAAGGGCTCAATAAATAACGCTTTCCAACGCGGCACTAACTCATATTTGAGATGTAAACGCATTCGATATTCGAACATTGGACATTCCACGTACGAAATTGGTTCGCAACTGTTTTTAACAATATTTGTAATAAGCTCGTATCTGCCACTAATACTTAGTTTCAAATCACACCTTGTTTAGTTGGAATAAAGTCTAAATAATAATGAAGTGTATGTTTGTGTGATTGGAGTTTCAGTTACTATTCTGTTTGTTCCTATTGGGATCAATAGATGAACGTTGACACATTGTGTTTGCCAGCGGTTTCCTATTTACGCTGAAATACCAATGGTTTGCGGAGGATGATAGTAATTATTATTTCATTGAATTAGAAATGTTTGTTATCGGTGTTTATATTACTGGAAACGCAGTGGAAATTCAATGATTGCTGTAACATAATGCACCTATTCAAATTAACCTGTATCGATATTAACAATAGGAATCAAATATAATTACCGAACTCCATACTAGTAAAAAGTAGTAGTAAGTAATTGTTTTATTTACAATACAGAGTTTTACTACTACTACTACTACTAAATATAAGCGAAAACAAAATGGTGGTAAGGTTACTTAGTCTTATGATAAGAGTTTCGTTTTTGCAATTTTGTCTGGACACTTTCAACGGTTTGTTTGAAACCTCTGATAGGTCCTTAGCCATATAAATTTAATAATAATTTATCACTAACCTTACTCTCGTGGACCTTTGCTTATTATGCCGTCAACTTCGCCGAATAACTTCATAAAATCGCCATAAAACGTAAACGACGACGTACGTCGTTTTCAAATGTGCCGCGCGATGTTATTGTGGTCGTAAACGGTTAATAGTTGGCGACTGACAATACAAGCTGCTGATTTATGATGTCCGGAGTAAACACATTAAAAAAAACCTGGGCGCAATTCGATTGGTTTCGGTGACAGTCTGTAATATTACCAGGGCCGTGATTCTAGTTGTACAAAACCAATGCTGGTCGGAGAACCGTTATCTGATCACTATATGTTTACAAATCTAACGATTAATACCTATATTTAAATTAATCGGTGCAGAACTGTAACAAATTACAAGACAACCTTTAATTACTACATCAAATTATCCTATTACCAGCTTACTCATTTTGAAAAATAACTTCTTTAACCTAGTAACTTGCAAGCTGCAGCGGTCCAAAATCAACAGTAATCTACATAACACAAAGTTTAAATTTGAATAATATTGCACGGGGGGATACGAGGTAGTCAAATTAGATCGATCCACTCATCCCTCTCCCCATACTAATTACTGCCTGTTCAAGCCGCAAGATTAAACCTATATTTTCTTCCCCTTTAATCAGTCCATAATCCCTAGACGTCAATGGTGCCTGATTGCAAAACTCCTCTTCAAAGGGGGGGACGGACTTTTAAAATTATCGAGTATTGAAGCAATTTTCCATGTTTGCTGGAAAACTTGGGGTTAGGGAAGTATGGGTATAATTTTTGACACGTGATTGCCTATTCATAACAAAGTTTGTGATTATATTGTGGTTGCGGTTTGTTGAGTACACGATTAGATATGGTTTCGTTTAAAATTATAGGGGAAATAATTGATTAGGTACCTATTTTGTAGCGCCAGTGTGGGGACTAGTGCCTATTCCCTATGACAAGTGCAGTGTGTGGTGTATATGTTTTTATTTTTTTATTTTATTAAATAGGCACACAAAACAAGTATCAATCATGAATACACCATACATGAATATTTTTTGTATAAAACTAGACTGATGCTCTTAACTATGTGTACACACACACAGTTAATTAATCTAAGGTAAGGCAAAATTATCTAACTAAAGATTTTGGTTATTTGTCGCTTAAATACAGGAAAACTACTGTTAAATATGTCCAGTGAAGAATGCTCCGCCACAGTGTCATATATGGGTTACCTATTGATGATTATTTAGAATAATTAGAAAATATTTTACAGAATAAATAGGAGAAAAAATCAAGAGGCATGGTTATAATGACAAGTCGAAGTATAAAGTGACTTATGGCGGATGGCGGTGAAAGATAAGGGTGCGAGAAAGATAATAACAACACAGTAAATATAATACCAACTAGAGGTATTGTTCAAATATCTGTGTGCTTTTATTGACCTGTCATCTACTAAATATCAGAGAACTCCATCTTACACGTCCGATTCCAAACTGTTGTGTCTGTGTGTTGGAAAAATGCGTCTACAGATGGTTGGACATAATAGCGTGTGTAAGATGTAAGTATATACGCCTCTGTTCTTCGTAAAATACGGGTGGCGCCGCGATGGACGCTAGTCTAAGTATGTATAACTTAATAAATTATGTTGTGCGGCACCACGGGTAGGTACTTCCTAGCGCTTAATAATAATTTCCTTTCACACATCTGTTATTCGGAGGATTAAGGCATTGCGACACAAATGCAGAGCTAAGTAATTTGCATTGAGTATGCATGCATGTGAAAAGCCAACTGAATTAAGACGCGTTATACGTCACCCGGAATTACCACCAAGCGTCGCATACGCCAAGCTTGCCAACTAGATTAATACGTGACGAAAATCAAGGACAATTTGATATAAAGACGTGGTGACAATGGTGTCAAATCTTCCAGAAGGAAAATTTACCGTTTGTTTAATATAAAGTTGTGGTAAAAATGGTGACAAATGCTAGAAGAGTTTACTATTCATATTGCAAAAGCTACTATGTATCAAGCCCAAGATCGCGAAACTAAGTGAACGATACCAATGCCCATAGGGCCATAGTTGTCAAGTTTCTTAGCCATGAGGATACAACAAAGACGACAGTAACATAGTCAAGAGGCAGCAGGCTAATCGAAATTAAATATGCATTTTTGAAACATAAAATGACAGTTGATCTGCCCAACATATTATAGTGCGTGTCATCCACAGCGTATATACCAATCTATAAGTATCTAATTGTACGGATTGGGCTGTGGAGGGGCGCGCCTTCGTAGAAGACACGCACTATTTCATTTATTCATTTAAATATACATACATGTAAGTTTACAGAATAAAATGCGCTGCGGAACAAGTGGTGTTCTCGAAGGTGTCACATGCTGCTCTACACGTAACGCGATCAAAGCATCTAACAGGTTTTCTCAAAGGTTAGCTGGAAGAGATCCCTTAAAGGGATAAGTTCGCCTTTGTACACATGTCTACTATTAAGTTTGTTTTCCTTGTATGTATTTGATTTGTGCATGAATGAATGAATGAAATAGTTTATTCCAGAACATGTCCATATTGCATTACATACAAGATCAAATTAAATTAAAAGATTAAAATTAAAATAATTACATAAGATCAAAATACAATAAATAATAATATAATAAATCTGTAGGCCTTAGGCTTCTCCGTATAGCGCAATAAAGTAAATAAAGGCAATAAAGTGTTTACTACTATACTACTACTACTACTACTAACAGGTTGTAACATTATGTTGCCTTTGAAAGTTTTATAGTGAATGAAATTCAAACGTAAGGTACAATTGCACGTTAGGTGGAAATTATATAAAAGAACTAAGTCACGTATCTAATGTACAAGCCCGACACCCCGCTGAGCAAATAATTCTGAGACAGGCAACGGAACTGTGGTGGCTAGTAAAACACTAATTCTTCCTTTTTAGGAATCTTTCCAGTGGGTAACCAAGCGATAGGTACACATATGAGAACTTAAGAATCATGCGTTTTTTTGGAGAACTAGTTTTTTCACCAATAGTAAATTCTAAACTTGGCCAGGCGAATAATATATATTGGTGTCGATTTGACCACACACGAATAGGCTTTATTCTAGGAACTAGCTTGTGCACGCGATATGTTGATCCAGACTTTATCCCAAGTTTTATCATAATATCCGTTCGGCCGTTTTTGCGTGATTAACAAACATCCACACATCTAAACATTCGCATTATAATATTAGTAGGAGAAATGCATTCAACTATGACGTTTATCTACAGATTTAGTCCCTGTTCGTATTTGGTCGAATCCGACCTGAGACTATTAAAATTGAACGTACATTTTTTCAGTGATAGTGGATAGACAATCTGCGTTACTGATATACGAGTAGGACAGAGAGTGACTTACACATTAAATGGAACAGATATTAGAATCTAGCTTACGTGCGATGCCACGAATAGCAGCCCTATAACGAAACGTAATGTAATGTCCGTCTACCCCTCTGCAATATACATACATACATAGATTAGTGTTCCTTGGAATTGTCGATATATTGGCTTAAGGAACGGCATAGGCATATGTACCTACAAGACAAGGCTTAGTGTTATGTTTATCCTGTTGGCACCGTCTAGTACTATAGTTTCAATTGCTACTTATTTATCTCTCAAAACACCTTAGTACATACTGGTAAGCAAGCTTTACAAAATAGTCCCAGAAGAAACAGGAAATTAACTTTCGTCGGTTTGCGTGACAACTTCGTTTCTAACCCGGAGTTTTTTTTTTTTAATTATTTGGAGAACCAACAGCTATGTTAATATATTAAATAAGAAAGTAGATACAGAGAGCCAATTATAGGACACAGGTAGTGCCATGATACTTAACTAGTAGGTACTAACTAATGTTACGCACTAACGTAACCACACATGCGAACAAAGAAAATAGTATTACAAAGAAAATAAAACTAATACAAATGCAAGACTTGAAGTTTTGCTAAAAAAGCTTTAGCTTAGGATTTAAGCGATTTTTTTTATTCTTCTTCTCTTCTATTTATTCAATTAATGTATTCGAATGTACAAACTAATTCAATTCAATTCTTTAAAAAATGGATTACCATCGATGATTTCGCCAATGTCACGTGTTCAGTGACGTTGTTCGGTAACGACGACATGACAGTAGGCAAGGTTTTGTACGGTAAATGGATTCTGCTCGTCCGTCGTCGCCCCGGGCACGTGTGCTCACCAACGCGGCGACGACCAAAATCCACCGTCAAAGTAATAAATGTACAGTTCCCAAAGTGACAAAAATATTTGTACCTTCATTATTATTATTAATGTCACCTGGGTCTGAGGCCCTGATAAATTTAAACGACGTAACTCTCAACTAGATTAAATAATTCTCTGTACTTAGATTTAAGATCTTCTGTAGATATCTAATTTTGAATTATGTTATACGAATAAAGAGTCATGTTCATATATTTTGTCACTGATTGCGCATATTTATTTTCAATTAATTTTGATATATTTGGTGTAACAATAGTGATTGTAGGTTTTGTTGCAACCATGGTTCAATGGTTCGATAGTACGAGTATAATGATGCGATTTAACTATTGATAATCAAATTAACATGTATTATGTACTCATACTCCGTCGCCATGCAAGTGCTAAAAAGATAGCTTGATTTATCTCACTTCTCACTCGTTAGTTTAGTTTACGAATGCTATGTTACATAGCGGAATACTGTTTATGCTTAGAAACATAAAATCCGCATATTTCATTCAGTATACGTGGGCAATAATTCCATATCCAAATTACCACAGCACTTTGATTTGATCTGGTACATAAAAGTTAAACACTAATTAATTATATAACTAATTCCCGTTCTGGGAAAACTGACTAGCCTGCAAACGCGTAAACTGGATAATGCTGATATTTGCCTTTGCATTTCTTAGTATTGTAAAAGAGACATAAAGTCTTTACGACTAGGAAGCAGACGGTTCGAGTAACTACTTAAAACGTAGTAATTAATATTAAGTTCTAAGAACCCCTTTTAAGGTACTTGCTTTAAGATACTTTTTTAATACGCATTTAGTGGCCGCATCCTTAAGGACTTACATAAAATGTTAAAAACGGGTTTCTGACTCGCTGCTATCAGCTAACCTAACTTACCTTAGGATAAGAAATTGTATAATCGTATAATTATGCATAACTGCCTGATAATTATTTGCAGAATAGTCGTATTTCACGAGTTTTTCCTCTTATGTCCAACAACAATGCAATATTATTTATGACCACTAAGCTGGTCTAAATTATTAATAGGTATAAAGTTAGCAACTTGTACTTCTGAATTATTACAAATTAATATATTTAGTTCTGTCTCGAAGAATACAGATTCACTACTGCGAAACTGTATGTAAATACTTAGAACCGACTAAGAAGTTCAGTCTAATAAACTGTAACTGAGTAAGTAAGTTTGTAATAACAGCATGTCCAAGTTTTTTTTATAAACCTGAGCGCTTACGAGGTGCTAAGAGCAACATTAAATATATTAATGCCTTGTTAAAAATATCAACTCTAAAAATCAATAAAATTTAAGTAATTTAAGTTTGCAGAAAATCTTATTAAGCGAGGATGGACACCAAGAGCGTTAGGTAAGCACACTTGGTGTCGACCATAAAATAAATCCAGGGCAGACATTTCTTATAATCGCCATTACCGTAACAACAAATCACGCATCTTCGCCCATTCGCTGTGCTCCTCCCAGCGTGTCGTAAAGGTAGAAGCACTTTTTGGACCACAGATTACGTAATCAGCGGTATTAGTAATTTATGAAAATTTATTTTAGTCTTATTACATCCAATATTTAAGCTACAGCCAGGAAAGTACATTTTATAAAAGGTTTGGTCATCTAAGAGTCGAAGGCAAAAAATCTCGGCAAGGCGACCCGAAGTAGTACCACAAAGTAAATAGCGGCGGCGCGCGCCGGAGCAGAGAGTCCGCTCAGTACAAAGTGCCATTTTCGCCGCACGCACACAGACATAACATTTACAGGCATTCTCGGTTGATTTCGGACGAGCTTAGTCGCGACTGTCACTGTCGCGTCGCGAGTGCTAGTTGTGCGCGCGTTGATCACTTGACGTCGCCGCCGCTACGTAGTTACTTTGTGTCACGTACGTCAAAATGAATAACCGATATTATTACAGTTGGAATGTAGGTATTTTATTGTTTAAATACAACAAAAAACTGTGCCTACACTTTCTTCAAATTTTCAAACGATATTGAAAGGTAAATAAAACGGTTTTCTCATTTTGGTAGTTACAATACATAGGTAGGTAGGATTTTTTTTGAAACTAGCCGCTTTGATAACGACGATCAACCATTACACATTCATCTTATCGTTCGCTGGTAAAACGCCAGTATATAAGTACTATGGTTTAGTTAATTAGATACGTAATTAATTAGGTATATTCTTTGTTGGCGCTCTCGACCGCCGCCGGTCACAAGTCACAACTCGCAGCGGGTCACGCATCAATTTATTAGGGTTCCGTACCCGAAGGGTCAAAACGGAACCCTATTGGTGTCGCCTAGACGTCCGTCCGTCCGTCCGTCGTCTGTCACAAAATTTGTTCCGAAGAATTTTTAGGCTTCTCATTGACCTATGAACTTGAAATTTGGTGACAATGTTCAATATTACGTATATTTTAACAACAAATACTAATATATTGATAAATCATATTTTTGAGGTTGATTCGGAACCCTAAATGTGCGAAGTCCGACTCGCACTTGGCCGGTTTTTTACCAAGATACGCTGGTTCATATTTAAATGTCATGTTGAAGAATTTTTATTATACCTACTCCTTTTTAACATTCAGAATCAATACAGAAGCAACCCTGTGAGTCGGGCAAGTTTAGGTATGTATTTTCAAGAACGGCGGGAACGGACCTTCTGTATATTTTTTATTTTGTGGTAGTACCTACTTCATAAAATCAGTTACACTATTTCTGTAATAAATCTCTAAAATCTGTAAAAAGATATTTTGTTTAATTTATTTTAAAATGTTCGTATTTTTACCTAGGTAAGTTGTTCCGAAGATTACGGCCGCTTTAGCTTAGTTAGTAGTGACCCTGCCTACGAAGCTGGAGGTCCCGGGTTCGAATCCCGGCCGGGGCATTTAGTTATTTGTGTGATGAGCCCGAATATTTGTTCTGGGGTCTTGGATGTTTTCTATGTATTTAAGTATCTATTTATCTTGTAGCCCGGCTAGCCGGCGGGTAAGGAATAAAACTAAGTATTTACAAGTAAAATACAATATAATATAAAAAATAAAACTATGTACAAAGAGATGGGATCAACTTGAACAGTCAGTACGGAGCTGGTACGAAAAGTTAAGTCACTGGTCTGAGTGGTGATCTGCAATCCAGGTGGTAGAGGCTGTAAGACGTGATAGGCTCGGCGATTCCGTTCGTTTCAATTCACGATTGATCTCACAGCGATCAGCTCAGACGTCAATATTTACAGCAGCAGCGGTGAATCCGTAGAAAAGTAGTCAGGCAAAAAGGGCTGCAATCAAGTCCACTTCTTAGCACAGATTCAAACCCATCCGAGCCTCATGTAGTCAGACCAGTGACGGCTAAATGAGGCTTGGATTGGGTTTAACAAATAACAAGAAATATGTACAATATTAGATAAATTTTTACATAACAATTACCTGCGTAAGCGGCAGCCCCATTTTTTTACTACCGGCCAGTGCGCCAGTGACCGTACCACGGAGGTTTTGCCGTGTTACAATCTATATAAGTATTTATATCGTCGCTTAGTGCCCATAGTACAAGCTTTGCTTAGTTTGGAACTAAGTTGATTTGTGTAAGATTGTGCAGTGTGCACTAATATTTATTTATTTATTTATTACCTCGGACATACAAACTTAGACAGACACAAATTTTATCCGCTTCTTGCACTAGCTGCACAAGTAATCTATGGTAAAGTCAACGTCTTTGACAATGTATAAGTCGTAAAAATACGCAGGCAATGCGTTTTACGATCCACAAAATGCCTGTGCCAAAGACAATGATCATTCAATACTGCAATGTTGTGTGAAGGTGCAGATGCAATATTGTAAACGACGGCTACGTTTTCACCCTGTTGGGGGGTGAAATTACTGTATTTTTATAGGTACAGTCAATGGCCGTAGGTTGAGTTACAAAAATCTTGATTCGTTTTTTTTGCAGACCGTAATTCTTAAGAGTAAAACTGAAAATGAAACCATAAATCATGAAAGTGATTATTTCTGATGTCCTATAAATTAATATATTAAATATAAAATAGGAAATACTTTAACGGCGCAGCGACCAAAAGAGGATCTTGGCCTTGAAAATAGGAAATATAGAAAAAGAAAAGAATAGTTTTACTTATGTATCATATCAGTTACGTATTATATCTCGTATAACTACTGCGTAAAGAACTAGTCGCGCTTCGTGCAGTTTATGGAAACTCGGCATGTGCGTATGCGAGCAATTCTATTTTAGGTATTTACATTTTAAATTATAAGATTGTAATCAATTACTCTTGTGTACCCGAACGACCCCTAATTCATGTTTAATCTCTATTATCTCACATAAGTGTTTATAATATTTCGTATTTCGTTCGCCCTAATTATTTCCGTTTCCGGAAAATCCTCACATTTTTCGCTGTCCCCTGATTGAGACAAAACTACACCATCTTTTTTTATTAGCGCTCTTTGTGACACAAATGGCGGCGGTTTCGCGGGAATCATTTAATTAGGTTAACAAAAGTCAAGGTTTTGCTTTTTTATATAAAGAAATAATTTATAATTATAAAAGTACTAACTATGATGAAAATATGACGATTTATGCATCGTGACACGAGTTTTCAGATCAGTTCTTCTTACATTTATACTTCACCAATATGGCGACACAAAGACAGGTTTGCAATGATTTTATAATGGGCTTTTGCCATTTATATATTATATGTGTGTATTTTTTGACTTCGGCCTACTACGACCATAGTTATTGTGGCACTATTCATCGAAATATTAAACTTGTAGATGCAACTGCAGTGGAACTGGCAAGGCATATTTTTAAAATAGTATAATTTGGACTCTCCTTTACACGAATAAGAAGAGATATTAAATAATTGTTTTTCCATTATCTTATAACTATTTTTATGTAAAGGATTTGATTTTCAGCGTGTTCTATAGAACTGAATGAATCCTTCCTTACCTTATAAGGGTATCAAAATTTCATGGAATGAACTAAAGCGTGGTTTTACCTACGTGTCAACTGCATGATTTACGAAAGTTCATACATTTGTCATCGTATCTATGAATGGGGCGGTTGATATTGATACCAAGTTACGTGATTACCCCGCTGGTTGAGTTTCAACGCTGCATGGCGTTACTCAGAATGGTTGCAGTACGCTCTTAAATACATTTCTTGTGATTATTTCACAATCCTCAATTCCTGTTGCAGTAGGTACCTACACAAAGAAAAGCATTACAACGTGACCAATCAATTAACGAATTAACTTTCAGTACCAATTGGACCAATTAGTGTTGCTTTAATTTACCACACACGTCTGCAACTGGGTCAAAATAACTCTTAGTTAAACAAAACTAACCAGTGTAATTATACTTAGTTAGAATTATTTAGGAACAAAATTATTTGGGCTACATAATGCTGAATGGGGAAAAACGGGCCAAGCGCGAGTCAGACTTCGCACATTTAGGGTTCCGAACCAACCGCAAAATTAAGTTGGTTTGTTTTCGCGCGCCCTTTAGCCGCCAACTGTTTGGCTGTAAACCTGTGTGACAGACGACGGACGGACAATTAGGAGCAATGGGGTTTCTTTTTGGGTACGGAACCCTAAAAAATGATAGGTGAAATAGTGATGTTAGTGTCATCGTCAGACTTTTGTAGGTACCGTATTCGTATTACATTATATTTTGGCGAAAATTTTACACATACTCGTACGTATTTTTGAAGTAGACTGTACGTACAGTCAAGCTAGAAGAACACACGGATATAAAATATTGGGGGACAATCTTTTGGTTGCAGCTTATACTAATTGTTATTGAAAAATGATACCAAAAATATCTCAACATTCGTTTCCCATGTTAATAAAGAATTTTGAAATATTTAAATGGTGGTTTGTACCATGTTTGTACGAAACAGTAGTAGTAAAGACACGAGAGGTAGCGATAGCACGAGGCGACAGTGGCAGCCATTTTATAATCGAAGTATTCTTTACTGGCGCGGCTTATATATTCAAGTCAGTAGCTATACCTAAGAACTTATAAAAACAATTTATTCTTTTATATTTTGGAATAAATAATCCTTTCGCCACTCGATATCGCTAATTTCGTAAATTCTCCCCAATAAGTACCTACGTTTTCACGTAAAGTGCAGGCGTTGGCAACAAAAAGGCTAGGGGAGCGCTGGCAAATAGTGCACGGTGCGGGTAATTTACTCATTTATCCGCCGAGCTCTGGGAGGCGAGTGGGGAAACTTTGAACTTGAACACGCCACTTTATTTTCATTTACAGGACATATGTTGATTAATCGGCCGTGTAGACGGATACATGTTTATTATGCTGGTTGTACGATCATAGGTGTAAAGGTGGAATAAATATATAGATAACTAGTGGCTCTGTGAGCTGTAGACCTCGCGAGTATTTTTTTTTTAAATTTCCAAAATCTGACATGACAATAGAGTTTTATTATAATTATCGAACCTACTCACAAATTTTCACGAGAATTGGTTTAAAAATGCAACCTGTAGAGGAGAACAGACGGAAATGCCCACCGCCCAGATATACGAAATAATTGAATTTTTATTTTCTAAAACAATAATTCTATATAATTATCAAACCTGCTCACAAACGTTGAGAAACGCAACATGTAGAGGAGAAAAGCAGAAAATCTGCTGTCCGGATATCCGTTCGCATAGACACAATTTATAGGCATAGACTTTCACTGGCTCAATTCCTGTTTTTTTTTTATTTGTTTCAATTTCTTTCCTTAATATAATGATTGAACTAAATCCCGGTAAAAAACCAAGATATACACTTTGATATGACTCACTGACTGACAAAAAAAAACTGTTTATACCAAAGTAATAAACTAATGTTTATATTACTTATTTCCAAAGATGCGACAACATTAGGTACCTATCACCTAAGTTGCATACCTAACCTACCACTTAAGCTTATTTTTGAATAAAAATGAATAAAATAAATACTTAAATAAGTTTAGTATTAAAAATTATCCATAAAGAAGTTTTCATTCCTACAAGCCATTCTGCAAACCCTACGTTTGAGTAAGTCCACAGTTTAAGTGTTCACGTCGAACAGATGGATTGGCAAACAGAATAACGCTGTCGACGCATCTCGAAACCACTCATCCGGCGAATCAGTGAAAATTAAAAACCGAAATAAATGGTAGATCATTGTTAGCTAGAATTTATACCTCAGAGTAACCTGCCATTCTCTTGAAAAACTACTTGTAAGTAAAAATGTCCAAAACTTTGTCATGTCAGAGCATGTACTTATTTTTTTAACATCTTGCAAACCTCCCTGGATTGTCAAGTATTGAATGTGTCAATCGCTATCATTAAATTATAAAATACATATTATAATAGAATAAATATGATGATATTCAGAGAAATCAGAGGTTTCGCCTCTATTATCGTTTTCTCTTGTTTTGCTCGTAATTAAAATAAAAGCATATAAGGAAGCTTTACTAAATCTGAGTAACGGACAAAGCCGTAGACATCAACTAGTGTTCTATAATCACCGAAACTAGAGACAATTGTTTACAGCCGCTCTCTCAGAAATAAACAGAGCGTTATTCAATCTACCCTCGTTTTGTTAGCGATCGCTCGCTGCTTCGGCGGCTGGCGATATGGCGGGCCAGGAAAGGCATTATTATACGCTATCGCTTCAAATTGTACGTTATCGACTCGAATCAATTGAAAAAAAACTGACTGCTAAAGTGGAGGTCTCGCAGTAAGATACTCGTAGGTAAAGCCGTTGTAGTTATGCCACCGAAATGATTCCACGTGTGTTTCGTTAGGTGTAAGGGAACTATAGATATATTTAGTCGATATCTAGTATGGAAATTATATTATATGGTAATTGAAGCCGTGGATGACCCGTAAGCCTAACGTCAAATGAATCCGATACAATAACCTAAAGGTTGGTTTACGCGGATAACTAATCAATATTATCAATAAAGGAGAATCTTCCGTAATGTAATGCTTAACTAATTCTCAGAGACAATTACTTCAGCTTCTGATGAATATAAAATAACACGAACGAAAATAAAATAAAATATAATGTATGTACTCGCTGCTCGCTATTTTCCTGGACTGATTCTCCCCTGCCTCCTCACCACGCGACGTGACAGTTCACGACTGACATACCCGAAATCACTGCGACATTCTTCCTAAACGTCTTTCCAAACAATGCATCGAGGGTACCTTCATTTACCACATTATCTGTACATCTTTAACAAATCGTAAGACCTTATTTATAGGGTTTATTTCTGTTTGGCTTAATATACCATTTACTTAGTAATTCAATACTTGGAAATGAATTCAATTATCGTTCTTATCACGTTAGTTATTTGGTCGACAATAGCTTGACATGGTAGGCGGGGACAGGGAATCCTGAAAGTTTTAGATTTGCAGTAAAGTGACGGATTTCATTTTAAATTGTTTATTGTTAGTCACCCTTGTTTGGGGGATGTTTCGGTTTGTTGATTTTCGGTATAGACGTGCGTAGGTATTTTCCTATGGGATCAAATTACTTTTATTGTGTTTGGTTGCAGCACACAGAGCGAGAAATATTTATCAGCAATGAAAATTTTACAACGATATACGTAGCATGGCGTCGTTTTATTAATAAGTCAATATTTCGATTCAAAGGGAGGAATGGGAACAAAGACAAAGGAAAGGGAATATTCATATTTTTGTGTATTGCTACTATGGTCCCAGGACACAGGCATTTGGATAGACCAGTTAGATCAAAGGTCAGATCAAGTTTTGGTAACTTATTACTTTTTTGACATAACTTACAATGATAAGGTCTAACCTATCTTTATAAAACCTACTCTCAATCTTCTCCAAAAGTTTTAAATGGCATAATGAAAATAGGAATGTAGCAAATTGCCATAGATTCTTAAGGCGCAGGGTAGGGCAAGGCCTTCTCCATACAAACTTTGTGCACGTTTTATTCGTCGGCTTTGACACTCCCGAATATACTTTTATTTTTTGCTTGTAAATAAATATTGGATAAACGAAGAACATCCAGAAAAAAAATTTTTTTTTCAATAAATAGAAAAAAATACAAAAAATAAAGAAATAAAAAAAAACTCCAGGTTCTGGCTAACAGAAAAATAAGCATACTGACCAAAAATCATAAGTATAATGGAAACACAAGCGAAGAAAAACTGTCACAAAGTTTGTATGGAGAGAGCTTGCCAACCCCTTCGTCTTAAACCAAAACAATTATCCTTCCCATTCCAAATTTTAATTGCAAAACAGCCATAAATAACTGCCCGCCACAAAAAACAAACGCCCACAGGGTTAAAAACAAAAAGGCAGTACATCGAAGCCTTAATGACGTCCATTCATGAACAAATCTACATTTCTATCTAGTAAAGTGTAGCCGAATTTAAAACCCCACGGAGGGCGTGACAGCCCTGGATTTGACAAGTAAAGTGTGCATGCTGTCTGAAAAGATACTTAAAATTTGGCGTGGGGTTGGCACTACGGACGATTGAATTGCATATAGATTCTCGAGGACCTGTGTGCTTGTATCGGTTGCAGTTTTTTTTTTTTAATTGTATATGTATATTGTTGATATTTGGATTTTGGTGTTAAGCTTTATTTTTGAAGTGGTGATTAAATTATAATTATTATATTATCTTAAAATTTAAAGAAGAGTCATATCCGTCGATCACTTTAAACTAAAAAAATACTTTTGTCATAATTTGAGTTCACAATATTTGAAGATGCATAAGGCCTCTTAAACTATTGCTGCAAGAGGGAGGGCCCACACTTCCGTTTCGCAGTGCAGTTACCAAACGTCAGTAAAGAGGGTCTTATTTATAAGTGTTCTCGTTGGGGTAAAAAATACTAAGCGTATACTAAATGCCAGTGTGTCTTTTAAGTAAACTAGGTACCCAATATTCTTTGGTAAAGACTAAAGAAGATGTATTGTAAGTCTTGGCAACAGCATGTGTCGAAAATAAAAGATTGTTGAAATAGAAATAAAATTCAATTGGCAAAGTTCTAAAGGCGCGTTGTCAGAATTCAATGATGTTTTTGCGAAATTTAGCTCGCTAGGACCTATTTCATGTCTTTGATATGCAAATGGTCATGAAACCATAAAATCAATGCCAATCATAATTAAACCAAAATTAACAAACATTGGCAGGGTATTTTTGAATGCACCTTTTTGCAGTTTTATGAAGAAAATAGCGAACAATTAAAAACTTTTCTCTATTAAAAACTAAAGTTGAGGATAATAGTTGAGGGTAATTTAATGAAACGCACCTTTTTACCCCGTACATTTTGTACCCCCACTACAAAACAAAGTGCACATTTTAAACTGTTGCACTCGAGTGCATGCGAATGGCTGCATTCAATCGAACGAATGCAAACCTACGTGTTTACAGTCGCTTTAATGGACCGTTCGGCTTCTGGAGTTACCGGACACAGAAGTCATAAATATATGGACAGGGATATAGTTATCTCAAGGACATAAAGTCCACAATTGTATACATAATTGTGACTTAGACTAGAAAACTGAACTTGACTTACTGAACCTGACTTAGAAAACTTTTCTCTATTAAAAACTAAAGTTGAGGATAACAGTTGAGGTTAATTTAATGAAACGCACCTTTTTACCCCGTACATTTTGTACCCCCACTACAAAACAAAGTGCACATTTTAAACTGTTGCACTCGAGTGCATGCGAATGGCTGCATTCAATCGAACGAATGCAAACTTACGTGTTTACAGTCGCTTTAATGGACCGTTCGGCTTCTGGAGTTACCGGACACAGAAGTCATAAATATATGGACAGGGATATAGTTATCTCAAGGACATAAAGTCCACAATTGTATACATACTCGTAATTGTGACTTAGACTAGACGTAAATGAGCACCAGTTTTTCGATGTTGCAAATTTAGATTCTCACTACCCTAAGTGATCAATACAACATATAAAAAAAGCAGAAGTACGTCATGCTTTGCAATATTAGCTTTTTTAGTGTCAAATAGGGTTATAAAATGTTTTTGTTTATTATCATTCTTTTAGCTAGGCAGTGATAAGTTTTAACTTTTTAAATTAGGAAAATTAAACACTTGGCATGTTAGTTTTCGACACAAAACACGACCATTTCAAAGAATTTTAAATACTAAACTAGGTAGCAGTGTACTACTGATACACCCTTTTACAAGACTGTTAATGGCTTTTAGAGATGTTTTTATTTTATTAAACTAAGTACACTTGAAGTGACTATAAAAAGCTCTAACATTCAATGTCCGAGATAGCGAACGAGCGATTACCGTCAATTGGCAAATTGTCCGTCTGAGCTAATTAACATTTCACTAGATCAGACGGACGTGGGGCCACTAAAACCAGTGTTTAAAATGTTCGTGGCCAGTCTGTCATCGCGATATAGGACATGAAGTGTTTCATGTTCACTCATGTATTGAAAGGCATGGGGGCCATTAGATTACAAATTAGTTAACACACATAGATAGGTATATTAGGTCTATTATAAGGCTGTCAATGTGAATTTCATCATTAATCGTCAATACCTGCACATTTTAAGCTGAAAGAGACGACTGGTTCGTTTTCTTTTTAGATGTATTTTTTTCTTTGTTTAAATTTTTGAGTAATCTGCAAATATTTTTTCAACTACTTACTCAAAAATGCCGTTGAAATATAGGTATCGTTTTTTTTATTACAACTTATATTATTGTCAACTCATATCGTTGTTATTTTTATTGAGGTTATGCAATAAAGAGTATTTTTATTGTATTAGTATCAACCAGTTATACACTAGTCTACACGCATATTGCATATTTACAACTCTGACAAAGAGGATATATCGAGGGGTCCGTGGTCAAGGTTTTTCGAAAATAGAACTACTTATGTGTAACGGATATTGAGTTCTTATTTAAAAAAACAGCATCCTCGGTACAATGCCTCAAGGGCCTGTTTTAGATTTAAGTTAGCTTTAATTTTATTTTAGTTATTGTTGTAAAATAAATGATATATTTTAAAAACAATTATCTCGATGTACTCTCTGATTTCACGGCCACACATAAACTAGATCCAGTAGTAGGTAATTGATAGTTCCCGGCGACTTGACCAGCATTCCTGGACCGTCGCGCCACGTTGACAGTCGGACACCGACAGCATGCATGACAGGTAATTATTAAGTTCTAAAATAACATAGTATGTCAGCGTGGTTAACACAAATGTCGGGTATGTTTGCAAGATGTTTTTGGTTCGGTTGATGGAAAAGCAATTATGATAACGGGATAAAAAAACATGCACTGCATAGTTATAGCGTAATAATAGGTATTCGCTCCCGGTTAGTTACATACTGTGTGGAATCGCAATGTGTGTAGGAACAATTAGCATTTCCATTTGGAATCTTTATGTGTACATTTTCTGAAATTTACCAGTAAGTATATGAACGGAATACAGAATACCATACGAGTAATATGAACAGAAAAATTAATTGTGTGTGGAATCATTTATTTACAAAAAATATTATACAACAATTATTACAGCTAACTTAAAATTATACATTAAAGCTAAATTAAAATGATGCAATAAAGCTAACTTAAAATTAATTTATTACTAAGTATGAAAAGTTTTCCAGGTACTCCATTAGATAATTAAAAAAAATACTTCTACCTTAAGTCAGATCGATACATTACGCAGTAATGAGCATTAATGCAAAAAAAGATAAATACGAGCGTTTTAAATGACAACCAATTTTCATTACTTAGTTCTCATGAACGGAATCTTAAAAAGTAATGTAAAGTAGAGATGCAGCGCATAAGTATTCGGTTATTATTCGGTATCCGGCATATTTGGCGTAATTTTGAATGTTTGGTAGGTAAGTATTCGGCCGAATGGTCCTGCTCAACTGTTGGAATATTTACCTAAAAATTTGAAATATTTTTGTTTACAAGTTGCTACAATGTAATATTAATTAATCACTGCCTTGTGAAATCATTATTATTAACATATTATTATTGAACTTTAAAAAAAATTACAAGATTTTACCACTAAATTAGTATGTGTCAGACCAGTTGATGAAGGATTCCGTTGGACCGAATATTCGGCCGAATGTTCGTATTCGGTGAAACCCGTATTCGGCGCATACTATACGAAGCATTCTGCGAAACCTAGAACCAACCCCAAAATCGGAACAGACTACTACTAGCTAGAAATCGCGTAAATTCCGTCGCCCAACTCCAATTTGAGCGAAATCACAGCGAAACGGAATTTGGAAACAGAACAAACGTCCCCCTAATCCCGACAGAGGGCGGTAAGCCGTTAATTGACGTTCAGCGCTGTGTGCGACTGATGTTTGATTACATGACGTTAAAAATACATTAGTGTTAGCCTTTTTAAACTTGCGTATGGTATGCGCAATCACGTTTGAAATTAAAAGAGCCCTTGAGGCCTACTTGCAGAATAAATGCTTGTTTTTTTTTTTGTAAAACGCAGTTAGAGTTAGCTAAAGAGTGAATCATCCAAAGTAATTTACTTCCTGCAGTATTCATCTTCCAAATCACATATGACAGTGGCATCAGGCATGGCACCAAACATATCCTTAGTTGAGCCGAAGCTAATTAGTGTCATTTTCTTGAAGACCTCCTTCCTCATCTTTAATAAAATACCAACCAAGTTAGCACACAAGATAAGGTGCTCAATAGTTATAAATTTGGTAAACCAGCGGGAACCTTCTAAGGATGCCACAGTCATAAATTAGGTATGCTTACTAAATTAGGGTTACTTACAAGTAAGTAAGTAAAACAAGAAGAAAATGAATAACAAGATGAATGACTGTGATCTTATTTTTTTAATATCTCCTATATATGTATAGAAAGAAAGTTTGATCTGAATTAAATTAGGTACCTCGTATATTTTATGTCCTTATTCTTAGACCACTGCAGTTATAGTATTATTAAATTATTAATGACAAAAAATCGAAACCAACGATAAGTTTTGTAATTATCTACTTAATTAATTTTTCAATAATTTGTTATTAATTTATCAAGAAACAACATATGTTTTAAAAGCATTGTGTTTATGTCCGATAGTTTCAGTAAATGTACAAACGAGCAAACAGTCCCTACTTCACAGATTGAGGGATTTATGGCTTGCTCCGAGATAACACAAACTGGAGAGAAATAAGTGCAGATATTTCAACCTAGGGGACCTTGTACAACGTCCGTCTTTTGTTTTGTATTAACTCTGAGGATGGTCACATATTTTGTAGGAATTTGGATAATCAGTTAATTAATAAATATGACGGATGAATTTTTTCCCAACCAAGACCACAATTATGCAATTAAGTATAATTAAGGTGCAAACACGATATAAATTCTTATATAGCTAAATTAATAGTAAAGTACTTTCTTTAAAAATATCGAATAGGAAACGGAAACTAAATCTTACACTAATAATTATATTTACCGGGATTCGAACCCGGGGCCACGGATTGCCATGAATAGGTTATAGAATAGAATAGAATAGAAAATACTTTATTTCGCATAAAATATTCAACAAATAAGTATATTAGACTTAAGATTAAATGCGAAAAAGGAGTCCATTCAGCATAAGCATTTTGTAAACGTTATACTAGCCGTTTAGTACGAGATAGTAGACGTAGAGTAGACGAGTTATATATCTATATGAAGTAATTTGATTTAAAACTCATTCATTCATTGTTAAATTTGATGAAGCCATTTGCGGATTTCATCTCTGGTCTAGCTCTGTTTTGTTTTAGATTATTTGTTTATGTGTGCACCTGACGAAGCCTGTGTTGCGGATTTGAATTTGTGGACTCTGTATTTACTTAGATTGAATAAATGAATTTAATTTTATGTACCTATTTAAAACTCGAATCATATGAATATCATAATAACCTCACACATATTGAAATATAATAAACGGGTCAGGGTCACTCACGCGTTTGTGACAGTGACCCCCGTTTATCATATTTCAATATGACTGAGACTGACAGTGACCCCCGTTTATCATATTTCAATATGACTGAGACTCACGGGAGTTTTCTATTTAAAAAAAACCTAACATAGCTCTCTTTGTTATAATATCTCTTTATTTACTAAACTTAATATGTTTATTGGTAATGGTCAAGCGTGTAACCCCTCTAACGCCCTAGTGGGACGCGCGCAATTCAGTGTGTTTGTTCTCCCGCGATTTATTCTCATAACACTCAGATGAAATATAAAATAGTTTGCAGTAATGGCGACGCTTTGCTGGTAAACCCTTTGGGGGCTTGTGCTGCTTTTAAATCAGTTATAAGTTTTGTGACGTATGTTATAAGATTGTATTTCTACACAATGGTAAGTGCTATTGTGCTGAGGAAGACTGCTAGGGACCTGGATATTATATTTTAATGACTGTAACGCACATAGCGACATAGTAGCATAGGTATGTGCGTATAAGCTGAAGTGTAGGTATAGTTTTTTTTTTAATACGACCAATAAAGCAATAGGAGTGTGCAGTTGGAGAGTGTCCTGAAGAAAATCCAGGGGAACCTCTGACACGACCACGAGGACGGTTTATTTACACTGGAATACTCTAAGAGTTTGCGCTCCAGTGAGATTGGTTGTGCGGTTTCGATCCAATCTGAGGTGTGAGTGGAATCGAGTTACAGGGACTTTTGTCGCTGGTTCACTAAACCTAGCCTAGCTGAGAAGAGTCCAGCATGAAACTCAGCTAGCGCCGACCTGGGTCGGACTGACACGTGTGTAGGTATGTGAATTTGGCGAAGCGTTAAGGCCGTGTATTACCACTTTTGAGTTTTTAAAAACCATCTGAGACATAGAATATACAATACAATACAAATATTCTTTATTGTTCACCAAAAATTACATAGAAGTTGGGCTTAAAACTAAACATGTTGATGGTAGACAACAGGCGGTCTTATCGCTAAAAAGCGATCTCTTCCAGACAACCTTTGGGTGGTGGAGACACGACAGAAATTTGACATGAGTAGGCGACACAAAGATATTAAGCAGTATAAACAACTGAATCATAAGAAAGATCATACACTTACATAGATACATAGATATATAAACCTACATAAACATACAAATACAATCGAGATAACGATGTAACACGTCGTAACAGACATACGGACGACTAAAGATACATCAGCGAACATTTACGGAAGAGATAAATAGTGATCCTTTAATCTACTTTTAAACATGGGAAGAGTTTTAGCACGTCTAATTTCAACAGGTAGTGAATTCCACAATCGGACAGCTCGGAAAGTAAAAGAGTTATTATAGAATTTAGAGTTTGAGGTAGGGACTTTGAGAAGCAAATTCTGAGCAGACCTAGCAGAGGAAAGGAAACTAAAACGTTCCTTGAGACAGCGAGGAGTTGCTGGGTTAAAAAGAATTCCATATAAGAGGGCGAGAATGTGAGAGTCTGAGTCGAATAGGAAGCCACTTGAGCTGAAAGCGGAAACTGGATACGTGGTCATATTTGCGTAACCCAAATATGAACCTGATACATAAATTTTAAATACGCTCAAGCTTATTAAGTTGATCCTCTGAGAGATCAGTGTAGGAAACGTCAGCATAATCTAAAACAGGGAGAAAGTAGCGACTGAGCGAGCGCGATTTTGGTAGCGATGGGAAGGAAATTACGAAGTCTTCTTAGAGAACCCACTGCAGCAAACATCTTCCTGCTAACCTCACTCATCTGTGGTACCCATGATAGAGTGCAATCCAAGATAACGCCAAGGTTCTTCACTTGCGTAGAGTATGGCATTAGCACGCCGTTGAACAGGATTGGTGGGAGATTAATCATATCAGTAAATGAAATAAATGAAATAAATGAACTTTATTCTGTAAGTAGGCCGCAATGGCACTTTTACAAGTCAAACCCTACTAGCGTTTCACAGAGGCCACTGCCGAGAAGAAACGCCGAAAGAAACTCGACAGTCAGCCATTTTCTCACAAAAATATGCTTATTACAATGATAATACTTAACCTACTTAAGATCAAGAAATCTAAGACACATAGAATTCAAAGTTCAGAATTCAAACACTTATTCTGCAAACAGGCCACAAGGGCACTTTCACATGTCATAATGTTAATGTACAATTTTAAAAAAGTCTTACAATATAAGCATATGATAGATTTTTCATGAGAAAATATTAATTTACAATTTAAGAAATATATCAATAAGAATTTAATACATTTTTCATGTCAAAATATTAATTATCTATTACAAACATTACAATAATAGTAAAATTGAGAGATGTATAAGGTCTCAGTCTGAATAACAAAATTTAATATAATATCTCAAAGATGTAAATGGTCTCTGAGCGTCAAAATATTCTTAATAATGACTATTCTAACGTGCTTTGAGATGTACATGGTCTCAAAGCGTCAAAATAAAAATAATAAGTTTTAAATATAAAAGGAAAAAAAAACAATTTAATATAGAGGTCTCTCTCAGAGTCAATGTCAACAAAAACTAATCCATAACAGGGTGATGTCTCTCGTCAATCTCCAAGAGAAGACACTAGTATTAAAGTAGTTACTATGTCCTTGCAAGCATGAACGACCGGAGTTTTAGATATCATCTTTGCGCCTCCGATGATGATAGCTTGAGTTTTAGATGGGTTGACATTGAGACCATAATTACTACTCCAGTTTGAAATTCGTACTAGGTCAGTGTTCGTTGAGGAGATTACTGAAGGTAAATCGCTAACCAGACCCTGGGAATAAATTTGAAGGTCGTCAGCATAAAGGTGATGCGATGAAGATAAGTTATGTGTGATGGAATTTATAAAAATGGAAAATAAAAGTGGAGATAACACGCCGCCCTGCGGAACGCCGGCCAACGTCCAACACCATGAGGATCGGGAGGAGTCCACCTTTATTCGTTGCCGACGACCAGTTAAATAGCTACGAAACCAATCAATCACCGTAGGAGATATGTTAAGAGAACGCAGTATCCCCAGCATAATATCAAAATCGACAGTGTTAAATGCATTACTGAAGTCAAGCAGTGTTAACACTGTTAACTTTCGATCGTTCATACCTGACCGTATGTCGTCCGTAATTTTGAGAATATAGTGTATTAAAATCTAAAAAAATGTATGTGTTACATAAGGATCTTGTCTAGTCAAAATCGCAGTCATTTACATGACCTGATGAATTTCACTCGATAGAAAAAAATCGCGAAGTTACCCCTTTTTGGAATGTATTTTCAATACTACGGCTATATTACTGATATTTAACGTTTTATTTTTGTACTAAATTAAAGATCGTAAATAGTTATAGACAAATTCGCAAGGTTTGCTTTGATAGAATGATTGGCTTAATGACTATAGCTAAATATTTACAAAACTGCGCGCAGAGCTTGCGTAGAGAGCGGGATGGTTAATTATAAACTCACGCGTGTTACAGCGGGACATTTGCGTTGGGGATACCTCCCCTCTTAACTGTGTCTCCTTGTCAAGAGCAACCCAAGTAATGAAGAGCGTAATATAAAGATAATTAAATAGGTATTTACAAAGACATCGTAGACAGGTATTTTACGTCTCTAAGAGCTATTTGTAATAAGAGTTCACTACTCTAGAAGAGGCCACGCACGGCTGTGACAAATAAAGTATGTCTCCAAATGAATCGGGGATAACTGGATCTCATCATCTCTCAGTAAAGAATCGCCAAAACTGAATTCATTGACCGAAATTAAAAAGAAAAAACTTTATAACCCGGTTAATTTAAGAATGCTCCATTTTCTTACCACCTTCTGCGATGTACCATCGTATCTTGATTGGAATATAAATATGTATTATAGCACAAGTTTCGTAATAAAATTATAGCACGCGTGTGTAATATGCTGGATTGTGAGCCTAAAAGCGAAGTAATAAAAGCCACTTTACGAGCAAATTTGTTGAAAAATACTTTTATGTCACGCGCGCGGGAAATCCCACTTCCTGGCCAGGGGGTGACATTGTACTTAACACGGGCGGTAAAAAAGAAAGCCTCAGATCGCATATTTATCGCCCTTGCCTTCGGCTCGGGCGTCAAATACCTGCGATTTGAAACATTCTTTGTTTTACCGCCCTTGTTAAGTAATGTACTATTATGGCTCAAGACATAATGTAATTTACTTAATTCACATAGGTACTTACCCATAATTATAGATTTACCCATGATTTACCCAAAGTGTTGCTGTCGTAATGGCTCAGGTGGATACTAGATATAATCGCTTCTTAATTCATTACATGATAACGGCCCGTGTTAAACCCGCGATTAAGTAAAACTCATAGTCATGTTGCATTATGTTAGTATCGGGTTCGGGTAAATTGCATTGCATCAAGCAATTCTATGCTAAACGTGAGATTTTTAAAGATTTAGAAAGCATAATAAATACTACTGTTTGGGACATAAAAATGTATAGGTACAACACAACAACAACAACTACAACAACAACTTTATCATTAACAATTAAACGCTAGAATGTATTTGTACATATACAGTATATACAGCTGCTTTACAGTCAACTACAATGAGATATATCCTATGTTGGACCTTATTACAATGGCATAAGATAATAAAGTGAATACATCTCTTTGTAACTGACTGTACAAGACACCACTAGTATTTAGGTAGAAAGTAATCAGCCGTTTACCTACTATAGAGATTGTTTTTATTAATCACTAACTAAATAACAATATTTCTTCCTTTCAATCATTCTTCTTCAATAATCCAATTGATCGGAAATTTTGTTTGAGTGGTCTTTATCTGGATTGGATGACCAATGTTTTTAAGAGTGAACTATGCTTATACATAATTATAATTATACTTGTGTAAGTAGGAAAACATAGACATGTATATACTTTTGGGTTATAGTTTTTTTTTAATTCAAATAAACGTATGTCGTATACGCTTCCGCTTTACCATACTAATTCATACTATCTACCTATATTTTAATATATTTTTTCCAAATATATACTTTCACCGGCAGAAAATTTGGCTCAAATTAGAAAAATGCATATTATTTAATTTATTCAATTTATATTTTGAAATCACGAAAAGATTTTGGGACAAATTTTCTGCCGGTGATAGTATATATTTGGACACAGCTATTTTCATTAAAAATAAATGAAATCACTACCGGAAAAGAATCCTACAAAAACATAAAATTCAATTGTAGAAATACAGCGAAAAATATTTGCTTTAAAACTGGTTCTGCATTTCAAAATAATTCCTATTCCGGTTGCATAACAATCATAATCGTTTAAACCCTTCGCAAATAAAAAATATCATCTAATATTCGTTACCATGGTAACGTCACGAACGAAAAATAGAAATTTAGCTGCAATCGCACATATCTTACGTATTTGCCATTGGGTTTAAAATCGTGTTTTCAAAAAGTAAAGTTAAATTGGTCTCGTGCAACAATGTGGATCTGAAGTGGACAACGGCGTAAAACTGTTTGCTTCAATTTCGAGGGGGACTTAAGGGCTATTAGGAATGTCTACGAGCTACGAGTAGCTACTGCATGGTCTGTTCTTTGCTCTAGCTAGCTCTGAGCAGCTGTTTGCAGAGATTTCACGAGAAATTGCTTTTCAAGAAAATAATACTTGTGTAATTTTATTGAAAAGTCTACTTGTCATTGTCAATTTTAAACCTCATTCTTTTAACTAGGACACAATTAAATGGTCACTATAACTTTCAAAGAGGCGTAAGGTAGGTTACGTAATTTTACTTAAATAAAATATTAACGACAGATTTTTTATAAAGAAAAACATCTTAGGCTTAGTATAAAATAATACTATTAAGTAGTCTATGTACTCGTACGTCGTACTATCAACTACTAAAACGTAAATAATGGCATATTTTATGCTCAGCCAATATTAAGAAATTATATGCCACACAAGGAGGCTTGTAAATTTTATCAATAAAAAATAAACGAAAATCTCCTTTTTAATTGCCGAGAGAAAGATGGTTAAAACTCGTCGCAAGAACGATACGTATTTAAGTAATTATAAATTATAAGGATCCCGGACTTTTCTAGATATGTCCGTTACCGGGACAGAATAGGTACTCTAGTAGTTGCCTATCCAGAAAGAAAGATGAAGGTAAGTAAATTGCCTGCGTACATATTTTTTATCTGTCTGGCTTGTCTGCCTAAAATCATGTCTTAAGATTTGGTATCGAGAGGATAAAGAGTTGTATAGTCATTAAAGTGACATACTTTTAAATCTGGCTATGCGAAATCCATTAAACTCATTGCAAGTTTTGTTTTCAAATGATAACATTAAGCCATGTCTTAACATTGGTAGTGGCAGAAGTCGCCAAAAGACCTTAGTTAAACAAAACTCGAGTATTTGAACGTGTGTGCCAACATCCCGTTAATCATTTCTAGTTCGGATTTATATTATTAGGATGTAAACCGGTTACGTATCGATACTATAAAGGACGGGTATTGGAAATTTCGTCATCCCCTCACTAGACTGACACTGATTGGGGGGAATGTTTTGTCCAACTTTATTTTACATATTTAAAGACCCAAAGTAGGTATTTTAAAACGATGGCGCTACCTATCACAAATAAGTACTTTAAAGTCACTTTTAAATTCATTTCCCAACTCGTACATGGATTTTATACGGCTCTTGAAATTACGAGATTTCCTACAGTTAGTTACCTACTAAGTAGGAGAAGAAATTATTGCACAAAATGAAAACACGAACTATCAGAGAAACAAGTTTTTATACCTATCAGGTGCTAATACCAGGTACAATATCAGGTGGTGATAGGACACTCATAGATATACTGCTCGTTGTCACAGAAGGCGTGACGCTTTTGTAAATAACTTAATTATTGTATGTTACTTTCTAAAAAATCAAATAACGCGTCGAGGTGCCCATCTCTGTCATCATGAATGAATGAAGTGGCTTATTGGTTTATTGGGTCTGTGTCGAGCACAGGGACATTTACCTTACAATTCAATTCTTAAAAAAATGGCTTCCATCAAATTTATGATGATTTCGCCAATGTCACGTGTTCAATGACGTTGTTCGGGTACGACGCCATGACAGTAGATAAGGTTTTGTACGGTAAATGGATTCTGCCCGTCGTCGCCCCGGGCATGTGTGCTCACCAACGCGGCGACGATCAAAATCCCCATTTACCTTAACATAAATTGCCAAGAAAGAAGAAATATAAAATCACGATGGCCGTTTGACAGCCGAATACTTGAACTATTATACTAGACTATTCTGTGGCTTGAACAATTCAGAATAGTAAAATAACATATTATAAGGCTAGGTACTCGTACCGTGCCTAAATTTATATAGACAATCATAGACTTATTTCGAGTAAGCTATTGATAGCGTATGACGACCGACAATATAGTGACATTTGGAAATATTTCGGTTTCCTCTTCAAGTGCGCAGGAGTGCCAATTAGGAGGAGCGAGTGACAAATGCGAGTGACACACGGCGCGAAGTACAGTTCAAACAATTTAAACGGAAAACGTGTATTATAATGTAGCGTTGTGCCTGTAAATATACGCTAATGTACTCAACAGTATGTTCATAATTATTCTATTTTAATGATAATAATATAAATGTCAAGATAATTTTGAGGGCATTAGTAATTTTAATAAGTTTTGACTTCTCACTTGGAAGGAACAATTTTATTAGATTATTGGGGTTTTGCCAAAGTCGAACTGTAATTGTCAGGTTTGATTAATATTCATGAAACAAGTCATAAGAATTTTCCATGCGGCAGAATGGCACTCGCAAGCAAATTGTACAAAATTCAGGATTTCCGAACACAACGCCTTTGATTTACAAACAAAAATATCAAATATATTATACCTACTTCTTTCGTCCAAAGGTTAAATTATGTAGAAGTATTAAACAAATATTACAGATATAATTTACAGAAAAAGAAGTTATCCCTTAAAGGAGAAAAGAAGTTAACCAAGTATGAACCAGGATAGTTTTGTACATTTCTCAAGTCGACTATACAGACGCGAGCGCACCTCGCAACGTTTAGTTTGACTAATGGCGGAATACAGACGCCGTCCGTTGTACTCAACCTTTTGTAAACGCAAATAACTGCACTGAACGGGACATTTACTTTTAATTTAACATCCTTTACTGGTAAAACGTCTTAATCAATCATTCGATGTGTTTGTATGCGGCGACGGTTAAGATTAGTGAGACATTGAAAGGGTGTCCTGTTTCATTAAAGTTTTGCATTTTCGTTATTTTTCACTATTTTGTTGTTTGTCGGTGAGCCCGTTTCTGGGACACGGTTTTGACGTCGGTGCTGTAAAAATTATGTGAATCATCTTTGATAAGTAAACTGAGTACGGTAATCAAAAGTGACCGAAAAACCGCATCAGCGTGACAACCGCCTTAGAACACTTCAACTGTATCTGTAAAATACACAGTAACACCAGGTAACCACTCTCTACACGTCCGCCCGCTATGGCGACTAACAGCTAACTCCCCGGCTCCTCGCAGTGCGGTATACTACAGTATCAACTGTTTTTCAAAAACTGATTTGATATCGAGATGAATCTGAAATGTAATCGTCATATTGTGGGGAACATGAAAAAAGTAACTTTGAAACTAGGACAATTTTAAAGGGTACGTAAATGGAACGGACATATTCAGTTGTTTGTCAAGTGGGGCTCAAAATAGGGTTTTTTACTTTAAAAATCTAATCTTCAACCATAATCTTTGAGGTAATAAATTAAGAGAAAATATACAAAAAAGTATAGTTACAAAACATCAATCGACGGCTTCACATAGCGCCCTCATACACAAAAAAAGTAAAGTAGAAACGT
This sequence comes from Cenopis cana, assembly GCA_951800055.1. Lineage (NCBI taxonomy): Eukaryota > Metazoa > Arthropoda > Insecta > Lepidoptera > Tortricidae > Cenopis > Cenopis cana. The sequence goes on along the minus strand of OX637479.1, from coordinate 13,491,029 downwards.
GATATCTCTGAAATCCGAAACTGCAGTGACAGGCGCGGAACAAACGGATATAAGCCCGCATATTAACCCGAGCACACGGGCGTGGACTGTCTACTATTTAGTATTCAATCGATTAATCAAACGACATTGATGCTATAATTTTACGTAAGTAGTATCTAAGGTAAACGTCCCGACTTTTGACTCATGTGAAGCCACTCAACCAATCTGCTTTCACGCCACTATGCGCAAAAGGGCCGCATCTCTGGTGCGCCGGGTGCGTGGCAGTCCCAACAACATTCTGCGAATGATAGGGGATAGGATCGACTCCCCCTATTTGCTAAACTGTGGTAGGTTGCATGCCCCCAGTTAAATATTAATGTAATTTAATTGTAAACCGATTTCACTAACACCTAATCCTAAGGCATAACTAACATCATATATGAGTGTAATTTACTTGAAATAAATATATAATAAATAATCTCACTGGAGCGCAAATTTCAGTGTTTAAAAAGCCCGCGTGGTCGTGTCGGAGGTTTCCGCTGGATTTTTCCCAGGCCCCTCTAACCGCGCACTTCTATCGCTTTATCAGTCCCGGCCTATGTTGTTTCAGGTTCAAAAAAATACTCATGAATTAATAATTGACACATATTTATTGCTCACTCTCTCTAAAAGTTATGAATTAAGATTGAATGTGTCAAGTATTGCGCCAGTGTCTAGTACTGAAACGTTTGAAACCTTATTATTACCAAGAGCAATCCCATTATTAATAAAAAAAACCATAGTAATAAATGTTTTATTACACTGCGGTGCAAAGTGTTAACTTGTGACACTTGAATTGATAGTATATAAACCACAATTTGCCCATTTGAGCGAGTGTTACAAGATGTAATAAAGGTAGGTAAATATAGTTGTATATTATATATAGTAGGGTTGGGCAAGTTCGTGTTTGAAAAATTGGTATTATTCATTCAATTTACGATACCGTAACTACCAATAATTTAGTTCATCACAATCCATCAATAAAGCACTTGAAAAATTATTGAGAACATTAAATAAATAAGATGGCCATACTTGTTAACCTTTCCCACGTTGGTTTTATTTATGCCTCAAATATTTTGCCGCGCGTATTATGGTAATAGAAAAAGAAATTGTTGGCTGCTTTGCATAATCCACAAATTGACATCTTGACATTAAGTTGTCTCTTTTCATTTTTACAACATTATACAAGCTGATTAAAGAATAAAATTGAGCCTTATTGAGATGTGTTACGGTTTATGATGTCGGTAAATGTATTTTTGTGGCTGTGTAACTGTCGGGCCCTTACATGACAGTGCGAAGCGAATGATTTGTTTGCGTTTATTTTTTTATTGAATTGTGAGTTGTCTTGCCCGCCGGTCTTTTATGTTTATAGCTGCAAATTAAATAATTTGTTTGAATGCTACTGTAGGTTGTTTTGTGTCATGTTTTTATTTAGCTTCGAGATTTTGTTTAATTTACAACTTTCTTCTGCAGTCTGTTTTTATTATCATGTACATTCTACATAGGTACGAGTTCAAGGGGCCGATTTTTGAGTGTCGAACGTTCGACTTTTCACTCGACATCTGTCAAAACATCATAGTTTTTTGACAGATCTCGAGTGAAAAGTCGAGCGTTCGACACTCAAAAATCGGCCCCCTGGCACTTATTCATTATTTTTTATTGCACTTGCCTGTAAGGTATGTTGGGGCCGGATCGGGTCAAGATCGGATAATTCAATTTTCTACTAAACTAGAAGAGATTTTCGATTTGACAACACACCTGCCTACGCCATTTTTGTGACGCCCCACACCTCAGTCAGCCGCGTTGATTTAAAGCGACAGGTTGTCTGTGACAGCGTGAAATATAAAATTAGTGTTTTTTTGTAGTTTTGACAGGAAAGACCGGATTATTTTTAAAACGAACCATACGCGTAACTGCACAGAGTTCATTTTTCAACATAGTCCGATGTTAACCGTTTACGTCCGATGTTTCCCGATGAAAAAAAAATTCAAATGCTATCTTTAAACGTATCTTTATATATATAATTCTTCTGTACGTGTGTTAGTTTCATATCTCCTCCTAAACGGCTGCACCGATTGGGATGAAATTTTGTGTGTATATTTGTGTTGGTCCCGGAAAGGTCAATTGAGACAATTGGACCCGGCAGGTGGCGTCGTTTTCGTGTTTTCGTTAAAAAACGGATCTGCTGAACATTTGTGTATCATAGATAGCGTAGAACAAACTCTTTGGCATTTGACGGAATAAGACATGCGAAGTCACTTGCGTCACTGACATATTGCTATCAAACAAATGGAGTAAGCGATATTTATTTATTATTGTAAAATTATGGTAGAGTGGACGTAAGGCAATTTAATATATAAATAACTCTTGAATTATAAAATCAGTAAAAAGCTTCAATACATAAACATAAAACGTAATATGTTGTGGAAATATGTGGTCGTCACACACGAAACTCCAATTGTAAGCAGTTTACATGCGGCGAACAAATATGAATGCAGGAATATGGTTTACGGGAAAATGCAAGTGTAAGTGACCAAATTACCACACAATCCACACAACGGCTTAAATACATTACGTATTACATACGGCCTTCTTCGGCCTAACACTTTAAGGCAAAGACAGGTGCGCCAGAAAATCCGAAAACTGGCACAGTCTTCAAAGTATTGAGCACTGACTAGACTACCACAAGGCGGAGTGGAAGATACAGTCGAGTTCATTGATATAAAGGTAAGTATACACTTTTTTACCTAATCGAATGCGGTCGCCTACAATTTGAAAACAAAAGCATTCGATTAGGTAAAAAAGTGTATACATATTAATGAAGTCGACTGTGCCTAAAGAGCTACACAGGCGCTTCAACGGGGCCCGTACGGGGCCCGACATAGACTGCTCGCGTCTGTGAACTGGGTACGTTGCGGGGAAACCGAAGGTTTTGTCTGTGCAATCGCAGACGAAGTTATCATGCATGACGAAGAATTACCTGGAAATATATCCTAAAAGCGGTACCTACTGTCGACATTTGTCGGGCATGCCGCCGTCCAGGAGTGTCACTCAGGCATATCATTTTCGGTTGTGGTCATCATCCTAACGGCAAGTACTTGGACAAAGACAAACAGTGTCCTTCGGCTTTATAGGCCGGGCCCAATAGAGTCATAGGGGCGCGCGCTAGGTGAGTGGCCTAGGGAAAATCCAGAGGAAACCTCCGACACGACCACGCCGGAAATACCCTAAGAGTTTGCGCTTCACTGAGATTGGTTGAGCGGCTTCCAGCGTTATGAATAACAGCCCAGTATTTTTATCTCACGAGCGCATAAATCCTGCATGGTTTGAAAATACAATTCGACCAGGTAGGTGGCACTGCTTTTCGGGGCAGGACGACGTCTGCCGGGTCCGCTAGTGTTAGATAAAAACGGTTGCATATATAAGGAAATGAAAAATATAGGTTGAAAATATATTTATAACAAACGATAACAATTCAAGGAATCGATATATAAGTTAGTCAAAAAAAAATCCGAGTGCTTACCAATGTATCGAAAATTAGTCCGATCTTATCCCAACTTACCTTACAAGTTTTAATATGTTGAACTCCGGATATTAAAAAATATTGATAATTCCAATAATCTCACTGAAGGACACGATGTAATTCATTCATCAAGTTTATTTTAAAGAATTTTAATAACAACATAAAAAAGGGAAGAAAATAATATAAACGAAAACTTATACTAAATAAAAACTTATACTAAATAAAAAATTTGCCCCAGGTCCTCGGTGCGCGGTAGGGTTCCCAGAAGGCTGGCCGCATTGCCACGCTGGATAGCAATGCTAATCCGTTGTGCGAAATAGTGGCCAGCCCTCTGGTCACCAGACGCTTCTATAAGGCGCGTCGAGATGTCCTTATAGAGGCGCCGAGCACTTGGACCCGATGGCCCCAGGGTCTCAACCCCAAACGCCGCAAACAAGTAGCTACTGCCGAGAGTAGCATATTTGCGACGCTTGTGGTTTTCTGCCGAGGATGCAGCTGCGCCAGCATCAGTTTTGGTGCCTGGAATATGGGACGGTGCCAGGGTATCTACACAAGTAGCGTCCCAGACGAGAGGCCGACCCATACTCCAAGGCACCAACGTCATTCCGTCAGGCCTCTTGCCGTCGTCCCTTGTCAGGCCGTTGGGCTCGAGGACTGCCGGCACCTTGGCACTGACAAGAGCCCTACGGATGACGTCGTTGATGCTGGCATGCCGAGGGATCCTCCCAGCACTGCGGCTGCATGAGAGGCCATGGTGGCCCAGACTCTCCACCATAGCTCCGCACTGGCATCTGTGCGGCATATTTGTTGATGCCCCTATTCTAAGGCATGTGGCCAATCGGAAAGTATTGTTGTCCAGCAATGTGCCTATGGCTGGGGATGGAAGCGTCTGTAACCACAGACCCGACTCCCACTCTGCGGTGGCAATGAGACGAGCTCGGTCTGTCGGACTACGTGCGGAATCTAGGAGGCTATCCCTTGTTAGGCGACAGAGGGGCTCGTCCCATTGCCTTTGCGAACATGGGTTGGCAGGTGGGTCCGTAGAATATAAATGTTTTAAACATCATTGATGTTTGAAATTATAATTCTTCATGAAAATGCAATAATAATGTCCAATAATACCTAGGTGCGCTACGAGACCATACTTTTCTTGTACAAGATAGAAACGAAGAGAAAATAGTTTAAAAAGATGAGCATTTTAACTGCTAATTCACTATGTAAAGAAATGAGTGTTCCCCTAAAAACCTTACCTAAGTAAATGTATGACAAACGTATTCCAAAGGGCAGCTAGTGCTAGTCTCAACGGTAGCTATCAGAACTGCATGTTGCGGGTAATAAAAATATAAGTACGTACACATACAAGTAGGTGAAAAAATAGTCTTAATCATTCACAGGGTCTTTTGATGAAAATAGAGAAAAGGTAAAACAACAAATAATAAAGATTCAGCCTGAGCAGAAAACAAATGTAAACATAGCAATGTCGTGTAGCTTTACATTTGCGGATAAAAAAGTTTAGGTATCACAACATTTAAGACGCCGTTTTTTTCCTAAAAACGCATAATTGAATACAAAAGACATTATTTCGTAAACTGCCAGAGATATCCCCCGAAATAGACGCGGCATCCCCCGAGAGTAACGCCTATCTTGCCAGAAAACCTTCTTTGAGCTTTATTTCAATAAGAAACACGGTCAAGTGTGAGTCGAGGTGAAGGGCAGAACGTGCCGTGGCTGATAAACTACGAGTAACTACTTAGACAGCAAATATTTCAACACGAATGTTAGGTCAGGGATCGAAACCGGTATTTTTAAAAATCCCAGAAATAGTCCAATATTTTGAATTATTGTATGGTCTTTACGTGAATGAGGTATTGACTAAACAACTTCGTATTATTAGAGTATCCCATTAAAAATTAAATTATAAATCAAAAAACGAAAAAGAACGATATAAATGTATGGAGCAAATACCGGTATCCGATCCCTGTGTTAGATACTTATTGTAGATGTAGATGAAAGTTTGTCATTGCATGTTGTATTTTATAAGCCTGATTTAACCGTAAAAATGAATTCGTTCAAATGGAATTTGCAGGCTATTTGCATGTATTTGGTATCCAGCGTGGCTTATCGTAATGCGGCATGCGGCTATAAAAAGATACCTGTGTCATCTCATACATACATTTATTTCGGCTAGATAAGCTTTGCTGTACAGCGGGGAAATGCTGCCAGCATCTTTGGCCGCGGGGGGCCCTTATTTTAGATTATCTATTTTTAAGTTATTTAGGAATAATTTTAGTTATATTTAGTTTTAATTATGTTTTATTCCTATTTTTATTGTCTTTCGGCTAGATTTAAATTCACATTAATCTGATACACCTGACGTGACGCCCCGTACTTTGTCAGACGTCAGAGTGTGGTCAGAGCATATAAGAGAGCATCGCGCCAGATTAAGCATTGATCCGGGTTAAGGCAACTTCCTGACTTGGCGGGGCGGGATCGATATGTGACATTTTCTTCTCTGTCGTAAACGTACTGACGTCGCATAGATTCCCACTTGACGGAATACTGTCAGTATTACATTTGCGCAGTAGTAATATCATGCCCAGAAGCGGACCAGTACTGCCTTCGCATCGTCCCGCTACCGCGCATCCCGCGCCAGTCAGGAAGCACTCATTTAAATGTGGGGCTCAGGAAAAAGCGGTACTGACTCGACTGACAGTTGACACTGACATTTGACGGTTTTCTCATATCGTACCGCCTCCGCAGTCGCACCGACAAATCAGGAAGTCGCCTTACTCACCACCATGGCCTCGAATAGAAAAGCACGTTGATGACCTCAGTATTCCGTGGTATTTCGATCTTCATCATACGACTCCAATACATCCTGCAGACACCATAGGTATTGCTTTTCGGACATAGAGAAACACTATATTTTAGTGAGAATACATTGTACTCATTATTAACAATAACCTAACCTAACAGTACGTATATATAGCTCTAAGCTAATCTACGACGAATGGGTAAGGAATTTGAACCGCTGCACTTGTATGTAACGAATTTATTCAAATATAGCCACGTAAAATCCATAGAATTTGAAGAAGATATACATTCGATCTTCCTATTCACGTAATACAAATTTTATGGATTATCGCAACTATGTTTGAATAAATTCGTTACATAGTGTGGCGGGTCAAACACTAGTGGTCTTTGAATATTTACCCACCTAGCATACGTTCTAGAATCTAGTAACAAATTCAAAAGTTACTTAAATACAGAATGCAGTGCATAGCATTCCCCTTTTAAAAATAACTCTCGTTTTTAAGTAATCACAATTATTTACGGGTGGACCCGTTTGCGCGCTTTTAAAGTAGAATACATAATGTAATAAGAGCATAATATATGTCAATGTTAAACTTAAAGTAATTTACCTGTACCTTCGTTGAACGGAACCCTAAATCCCAAACTTAATTTTGTCATACAACATCTTTATACCGGAACATCAAACGCCGTGAATTTAATAATGCATCAGTTTATTACCGAAAAGCTATTTATTATCTAAAGAAGTTTGCCTAATGCCTTCAACTGCCTGGGCGGGGGATGAAGGCAATTTTCTTACAAAAACAAGGGGTTGGGAGGAAATAACATAAATGTTTAATGTCACAGTCGTGACTTTTTATTCGGTTATCGATTCGGGGGCGGAAATTTGTACCGAAGGTTTTTTGTTTTGATATTTGTGGAAATTTCAACAAGAAACGGCATAAAAGAAATGTTGTTTTAAAATAACATTCAATTTTGCTAGCTTTTATTTGAACGCTTTCTTAGGTAGGAAAGTAAATTTTTACTCTAAAATAATTCAAATGAGGAAATTAACATATCTATACATACATAGGTACATGTAAATGAAATAAATAAACATGAATTCCTCATGAAAAATTAGCTTACTGTCTACAAAAGTTTCACGACTTCAAAAAGTGCCTGGCCCTATTCAAAAAAATAATTTTTCACTTCTCATGCTCGAAAAGTGTGTCATATTAGACTTGTGAAGCGGGGCTAAAGTAGTACATTTAAGCCCTAGGGAAAATATGTATACATATTTATGATTTACAAAACATTTTAATTTGACCAATCAAAATACTTCACCTATTAAATCCACCAATCACAGAACAGTAATTTGACATGAATTTGACAGATAAAAAATTATTTGGTAAAAATATCAACCAACCAGAATACAGCTACGTTTTTCAGTTCTCTAAGGATTAAGCGGTGTCTATGGTCAAAGCAATTACTCCTCTTAAAAGAAAAAAAAGCGCATGTTGCATCTCTTTCTTTAATACAGCAAAAGAAAGGGAGGCCAATACGCAAAGCGAACACGCATAGGCCTTAGAAAAAAAAACAAGCTGTCAAATTAGACATACCGCCAAGAGTTAAATTATTAATTTAAGGTGGATAATTTGTGTTTATGTGTTTTCTCGCAATCGAAGTGAAAAGAAGAGTGTATAACTCGCGCCTAAAAGCCATATTACCACTCGAACAATTTTCCCTCACTCCGTTCGGGAAAATAACCATCTCGTGGTAATATGGCTTACTTTAGACCCTTGTCAAACAATCTACTATTATTTACTTATTTGATACAAAATTTACCCGTAAATGCTTGACGTATTATTTTTTAAATTGGTACAGTACAACTTCAGTTTAAGTCAAGTCGAGTTAATCTGAGCTACTTACTGGAACAACCATGCTCGGCCTCAACCTTCAACCAGTTCCCTCTTACTTACAACGACTTAGGGAGGAGATGCGGACCCGTACAGCGACATCTACCTAGATGACTCAATCTTCCAAACGGCACCAAACGTCAATTAGAATGAGAAATCGTCGTTAATTTAAAATTTATTATTTCGATAGTACCTTAGTACAAAATCAATTTCTTCAATATTTCGCTAAACTTTCAACGATAGCATCAGAAACGCACACACTAGTACATGCATTATGCTGGTCGAGAATAATTGATAGCATATTTTTATGAGGCAAATATACATGGAAAGGGCGTGTCGGCTGGATGTTGGCCAGAATTTATCAAAGCGTATATACACACTTTGAACTTATCCGAATCTGCTTACCCAGGAAATATCAATTGGAAATGCTATTACTGTTATTAACTCTCCTCTGCATGCATTTTAATGTAACAACTTTTGTAACTCACCCTTTTTTAAGCAAATAAATAATTATGAATTATGGTATTTGACCGGTCTTTAGAAATTGTTATTATCTTAGATTTGGTTGAAAATTTGTGTTTGGGTAATGTCATAAACACTTGAAAAAACAAAAGTCGTTTCTCCTGTGGTCAATAGTTAACGGCTTACGAGCATGTAGTTAAGTTATGATTTTATTACATGGATTTATAGAAACGGAGATGCCGTTTATACGGGTTACGAGACCTATCCAAAATTAAGGCGAGGTTCTTCCATTGCAAATGTCCCGCTCTAACACGCGTGAGTTTGCAATTGACCATCCCACTCTCTACGGAACTGTGCGCGTAATTTTCGTAAATCTTTAGTACATTTTTGGGTGAGAAAAATACATGGCTTACTATATTAACAATATTAATCCCGACATCCCTCATACCATCAAATACGTTTATTTTAGTATTATTTTCTACTCATCATGTTACCTAAGATTGAAATAAAATGAGTTTTAAGATAGAAAATAGAGGTATGTTTGGAATTTTTTTCTATCGAACAAAGTTTTGCAAATTGTGTAACGGACATCCGACGGCACTAGATAAAGGTCTCAAATATAACATCGTATTTTTTTTACATTTTTAATATGTATTATTTCGAAATAAAACCGTTTACCAAATCAGATTTTTACTATAACCCGGCCTTAAGCTTTGTAGCCCTTAACTTTTGATTTGTCCACAGGAAAGACGCGAACCTAAATCTGTTTATGACCCGTTTGGTTTAAAGCCAGAATACCGGGGGTGTAGTCGTCGACGTTGGGCGAAATGTTACAAAACATCATTTGAATCGAGATTTCGTAGTTGGGTCATTCACATTTTTGTGCACACTCCACACTGAGTTTAAGGATGCATTTAAGAGGAGGGGTAGGGCAAGCTCTCTCCATACAAACTTTGTGCAGGATTTTCTTCGTTTGTGTTTGCATTAAAGTAATGATTTTTCGTCAGTATGTTTATTTTTCTGTTAGCTATTTCGTGATGTAATTTTTTTTTCATTTATATTATTATTTTTCAATTTTCATTTTTTTGAAATGTTTGAAAATTTCCACATCAGTTTCTTCGCATATCTAATATTTACATACAAAAATAATATTACATTCGTTTGTGTCAAAACCTACGAATAAAACGTGCACAGAGTTTGTATGGAAAATGCGTTGCCCACCCCTGCGCCTTAATGATGAGTTATATTATTTATCTGTGGATTTCACTACCGTAGATGATATTATAGCTATGTTCTCGTTTAGTGATGAATTTATTGAGTTTTGTAGGTAAGTAATGAACACTTCAATAATACATCATTAAAATTCATATTAACTCAGTGTGCACAAAAATGAGATTGACAACATGTCAACAGAACAGAGTCCAACGATGGCTCATTAAAAGTTGACCATAAGTACCTACCTAGAAATTTTGTTTTTAATAATCAAGTGAAAAAAAATACACAACCTTTTTTTTAGTACCTAGCTCCAAATGGCACTGTTTATGAATAGCGAATATCGGCAAAAGAAAATAACTATAAACAGTACTTGGATTATATGTAAAAAATATATAATCCAAGTACCTACTGTTATCTGCGTTATCTGCGTCCAAAACTTCAACTACCTACATCAAAACTAATTAAATCACATCCCATGCAAATAAGTGTCATTTCGTTCATAACTCATGAAAGTCATGAAATATGGCCGCATCGTGGAAACTCCAACGATTTCCTTTCTAAGTATTAAGTAAGAGTTAAATCGGTTTAAAGACGAGTTTAAAAGTTTGTTAGGTATTCCGAGATGTTTTTGTGTAACATGAATCTGAGTACAGTCAGCAGCAGAGGCAGCTGCGCGTTCCAAGAAGTCTAATCGATCTACACACATCTTTATTATAAACCAACTTTATTGGCTTATAATAAAGATGACAAGCGCTTGCTTTGTGTAAATCACTTTCAGCACTTTACGCGTGTAAGCATATCTACTTATGTTGCTGAGTGTATGCCCACCTTGTATGCGGTATTTTCTACTTTCTCGACAACTTACAGACGTCGCCTAGATTTAATCACTCATCGATATGCTACCAGTATCACATTTGCGCAGTAATCTGGAAGTGCAGTAAGTAATTTGTACCAACCCAGATGAAAGTTCCTTCATAAGCCCTTAGTCCTATATCATAACGTACTTACATAATGCTACACATGTAGAAATGGCGGCGCGTTAAAATATTCCAAACTGCTAACATTTCTCACATACCTTTTAGTATCAGATGTGTCCAGGAAATTACCAGCCCTTGTCCGTGACACGCTACACGACTCACAGTTCCGGGACTAAATGGGATAGTTGATTTGTTACATTTCAGAGAGGTACCTACGTGGTATTGAATCTATTATAATGTAACTATGGACAGGTAAAGCTAGGTGTAGATGTGAGACCGAAGAAAAGCGATCCGCAGTAAGTAAGTAATCGCAATATTTTGGGGTGACTGTTTACTAAATTATAACTTGGGGGGGGTTTGTTTGGAGTACATACTTGGCAAGATTTCAGTGACATATCAATGTTAGAAATGACTGTAATGGCTGTCGTATATCAATCAAGTCCGCTACCGTGACTGGGATCCCCGGCCGGGTACGGACCCGTGCACCTCGTTATATCACGTTATATCACCTGGGTGAAGCACGGGGTATATGCCCTAGTCCCCGTGCTCCAACTGACAATTGATAGGTAGTAAAGAAATGAAGTACTTACAACCGAGTGCTGAAGTCTTTTATTACGATATTGTAAAACATGACATGTTTAAAAAAAGTTTTCATGAGACATTTTTTTTGGTTTTGTACTAGGTAACTAGATACATTACAAAAATTAAAAGAAATCTGACAAAAGAATGTTACGTTACGACTAATACCTCGTCAGTTTTGTTTTTTACGAAAGTTACATGTATTTTATAGGAAAGATACAAAGTTTCGAAAGAAACAACATGAATCTTTCGCCATTTTCATCGCTACTTGTATGTTATACGTGGTAGATAATGTTTAACAAGTTAGGTACTACAGATTACGAGCATGAATGTACGAAAATAATATCAGTTGGAGCACGGGACTAGTGATTAACCCTTGGCAGATCAGTTTTATAAGAATGCGTGTATTTGTAGGTAGTGATTGCGCACTAAACGGCACTCTTGTTAATTAACAGTTGCGTATATCTATTGAGTGTATCTGACATACGCGCTCATCTGAACTAAGCTTAATAGGAATCAAAGTAGCGAGTGAAAATCCGATTAGGCTGTGTCAAACTGTCGCTCTGGATCCGGGATGCACGTGTACGTACACACAGGCTTTCGAAGGTTTCCAACTGATTTACTTTATTTGGTTTACTTTTCGAAATAACTGACACGCTATGTTAATTGAAAGATAGCGGTAAGGTGCAGCGGGGCTATCTATGTAGACTGCGGGAAATTAAAAGTAATCGAAATATTTTCCGTGTTTTACATCATTTACTAGTAAAATTGTGAAAGCGCTTTTCCGCTAACAGGGCATAGATCTATCTATAGCACTCTAGTAAATTGTGTCAAACACGGAAGATTTCTATTGATTTTAATTTGCCGCTGTTTTGATTGCCCCGCTGCATCACGTTTCGATTATAATCATAAATCTTTGATGTTAGTAAGTACCTACTTACGATCCTTATCCTGATAACCTTTTTAATAATTTTGATTCTCGAAATTGCGGTACCTAAGGCTATTTAGGAACGTTAGATTTGAACAATGTTCATAAATAAATTGTGCGATGCTCTGTTATACGAGTATTGACGGTGCTTCATTAAGCGTTTGATAAATTGCTAAAACATGATATGTATTTCCAAAATTATTTTATAGAATTACTAAAAGTTTGCACGTGCGTCTAAGATGGATATAATGGAAAACAAGCAAGTACAGTCGAGTGCATAAAATGTATACATTTCTGAACTTTATTACAATGGAATAAGGTGAAAATATGTATACATATTGACGCCCTTGACTGTACACATCATCAAAGAGCCGTACAAGCACGTTTGACTTTTCAGTTACTTGACAGACTCCAAATTTCAGAAATGTCCTAAAGATAAACAAAAATAATGTTTAATATACTGCCAGTGTAAACATTTTATATTCACGCTCAATAAAGCACCTAAATTATGTTAAAGTGGGGTGAAGGCTCGGTTGCGCACCGATATTTGACTTTTTTAAATGAATTCCCAAATCGTTCGCAGGTGCGTTCAAGAGTGCCGATGTTCTAACTTTAGGTTTTGACACACTTTGTGATTTATGAAACAAACTAGGGGCTAAGTTGCCTGCGGTCGGGCTAAAAGGGCATACGTGTGTAAGAAATTATATAGAACATTGTGTTTATATCTTTTATTTAAGGTTTTTATTTGAAGTCAAACCTAATATGGATCGGTAAGATCCAAGATTGCTGAAAATATTCAAATGTGGTAAACATATCAGATCGGTAGCTGCCTTCGTTGACAAAACAATGTCGCTTTCACAATCCAATTAAGCCCTAACAACGAACAATATAATATTTACAGACACTACCTATTCCAATTTCAACAAAAAAGTAGTGCAGAAGTCTCCTACTCGTACCTACTGTATTATTTTATAGGTCGAGCATAGGTTGTACATTATTATTTTTTAGTAAAATTCCATCTCCTGAGTAAAAAGTAGAAGTAGGTACCTATAACGGATAAATAAGTAATACCTAACCCAATAACCCAACGGACCGAGTGCGAGATGGACTCTCTCTACTACAGTTGGATGCATACATACTACTTACTTACTCAAAAATTACAAAATTACAAAAAGATTGGGTACATAAGTCTAAGAGCGCACCAAAGAGTGGAACAACGGCACTCCAGTACCACCTATTAACCAGAACCTAGAATATACAGTCGCTGAGGTCGAAATCGGCCAAGAGCTCATCACTCAAAAATATCTCGTGGCTCTTATTTTGGCGAAATAAAGCACGGTATACACCTATTTATGAGAGCATAAAGTCATACATATTTTTGCACTTGAGTGTGCGTAATGCAAAACCGTAAAAACACGTGTCTCGTATCGTATGGTACGCCCTTTTACATAATGCATATAAAGTAAACTGAGGTTATTATATTACTACCTTAAAAGGGTCTTAATTGCAAATAAGTAAATTAACAAAATAGCATAGAATAGTCTATTCTGTAAAACATTCAATTGTCTACCTATTACGGGTCACCTGCTGGAAGATGGACGGACAGCGGAAGACGTAATAAAGGGGCACCCTTTGGATACGGAGCCCTAAAAATCGAAATCCGAGTAGATATTAAAAGTTACAATATGCAACAAGCTTATCAAAAAGATGATTTGTGTATAACGATATTTCGTGGAGTTGATACATGAAAGCTATGAAATATCTACCTTCAGTCCTTCACTATTCTTATTCATCTTGAAATTACTGTCAAATTCCTTGACATAACCGCGTTTCTTGCTGAAGTTATTCAATTCTGCCAAAGCGGAGTAAACATCGATAATAACCGTTAAAATATTACCACAACTCACAGACACAATTATATTTCATTCAGAAATTCTAGATCCACCTCCCAAACCAGTATCCACATCTTTACCACTGATCCGTGTACTTTATATTCAAAGCCATAGAGCTTGAAATTGTTTAGCAGAACGTTTGCTAACTGTAGATGGTGGTAGGTTGTCAATTAAGAGGGTTCGCAGACGATTCAGCCACAAACACGCATTTAGCAAACTCAGAGGAATTAAGGGCATTCAAACGGGATGCTGCGTTTGCGGAACTGTAAGGCTGAGTCGAAGTTATCTATGAGCCATCTGTATAATAAAACTGCTATTGGTTAGTAAAAGTTGGTAAAAGGGGCGTTGTGTTCTGAAGTTGAACTGATCAGTTTTGCTGAGAAATAAAGTGAAACAAATAACCTTCAGCTATATTTACTTAGTCCTAGAGTACAGCCAGACATTGCTACCCAAAATAACACGCTCCAATTTATCTAGGTAGGTACACAATACTATTATGATACATGGTCATTACGAGCACTAGGTACGCGGATCAAGTGCTCGTAATGACCATGTATCAACTGCTGCGACTCAGTGTAGCAATGAAAATGATTATTTTTACCAAAATGAAACTTGCTAATTAGTAAAATTGTATTGATATTGTAAACCTGACTAACAATTCTATTTTCTCTTCGTCCTTTCGCACATATATCTACCTAGTTGATATTGTAATAAAGTTACTCCAAAATTGTTAGCATCGCGAGTTTAAAATGTCACTCGTGAGATAATAGGCCTAACCTAATTACAAGACAGTAGAATTTTTGACAGCATGGTGGATTACAACTAATTGCAGCAATATTATTACCGACGGTTTTTACCAAGAAAATGGCACGTTGTCCTGTTTCTTTTTAATACTTAAAAGGAAACGTCAGAATGCCACACGTTGAGTAAAAATAAATCATCATTATATGTCGTTAGCTAACGACCCTAAGCATAGCCGGCCGGCCGGCGTTTATGTTTTGTAATTACGAGTACCTAGTTAACTTTTAAATATTTAATCACTTATATGAATCAACATTTATATCTATTCCTGATCAAAATACATTCGGTAGGTACTTTTTTCCTAAAACTTGTGAACTTGAGTGAGTTAAATACTTTCGTGGTGGTCGGCGTTCTCATGTAGAGCACTACCAGTAGGTACCTTACCTACCTCTAGTATATTTGTTTTTTGTGGAACAAAACAAATATAGTTACCACCAAAGGCCACTAAAGGTGCTGTTCGCGATGCCATACAAATTGAGACTAAACGCAAACGCGTTCGTTTGTGTTTTGTTCCAAAACAATTTTTTTGTACTGTGTAGACTACACTAGAGGTACAATACCTCATACTAAACTTATAGGTACTTTTAATATGATAGTTGATAGCTCAGTTTAGGACTAACTAGTTAATTAATGTGTCAAACTTACGGTAGGTAGACCTAACTGTAATTTTTAGTATGACAAAAAGACATATCCTATAGAAAAAATTTATGCTTGCAGACGTCACAGACGTGTGTCCGTCTAATCTTATGTATTTTAAGAAGCAAAACTATTTAAATTACAGTAGGTATCAGTGGCGGCGCGTTAAAAAATATTCTGAGGTCAGCCGGAAATATGTAATGTGCCTTTCTTATTCTTCATGAGCCGTAGTAAAAGAACTGGACCGGCTGAAAATTAGGCAAGCCGGTGGGAATCGAGTTGTATGGACGCTACGTACCTTCATAATTTATTGTCTGTAGCTGTAGCGTTATAAAGAAATATAAGTAGGTATGATAATGAGTGTAATACAGCTCATTTAAAAGAAAAACCAAAGTAAATTCTTCAAGATCTCACAATTAAGTACTTACTTCAACACCTGTGTCGGCTTAGATTCACAAAAAGACTTGTAGGTACTTACTTACCTACTTAGTAAGATTCAAACAATTCAAAATAAAGCTTCTTATGCTGCTAAAAATAGATTATAATACTGTTCCTAAAAGTCATAAACGACATGCAGGCTCAACAAAAGACGGAAAATAGCAACACTTCCTAAAGTCTCACGAAACATTAAGTTTATAAAGCACCTAACTCCGTTAACATTAAAGTTCAAAACTGAAAATAGTGAAATATAAAATACAATGCGTATTTTTTAGTTTTTTCAAAAAATAATGGACGTTTGGGAAGAATGGGAAGCGCCGGCGTTTTGTCTTTAGTAAAGTTTGATAATAGTAATTATTTCTACCTGGTTTTTTTCTCAGCAGTTGTCCTGCACGCTTTTTACCGCCTGGTTAAAGTTGGCAAAAATTACATTTAAATAGGCACTGTTTATACTTATGCCATCCCAAACAGTATTAAAGAACTGAACGGAAACTCCTTTTATAACAAACTAGAATCATGGCTCGTTGAAAATGCTTATTATAACGTAACTGAATTACATGATATTTAAATATTAATAATACGTCATTTATACCTTGACATATGTATTATCATTGTTTCTGACGTGTAATGTATATGATCCATTGCAAATAAAGTATGCTATTACCTACTTTCGAGAAAACAA
Source organism: Cenopis cana (assembly GCA_951800055.1). Classification (NCBI taxonomy): domain Eukaryota; kingdom Metazoa; phylum Arthropoda; class Insecta; order Lepidoptera; family Tortricidae; genus Cenopis; species Cenopis cana. Next base: position 13,474,172 of record OX637479.1, on the reverse strand, counting down.
CGTCAACATGCATCACTTTGACTTTGGAGGTGGCCCGTTTGCTTCATTGATAAAACCCCGGGGTTGCAACAAAGGCACGCTGAGATCAGCGCGTGTATTTTGTTTGTTACTAAAGATTTTCCCTCTCTTCGTATATTTTGCCTTGTCAACAGCCGTTCTGTATTGAAGCGATGTCAATTAGAAGCCGCGCGTTCATTTCAAACACGTTACGGTTTTCTCTGGTGGGTGTCTTGAGTTGCAAAAACCCATACATAGTGTGCGGTGTCCGCATATTACCATTTTATTCTGACCGTATTATCACGGAATAAGTTATGACTTATTACCTATTGGTGTATTACTTAAAAATAGTATGGCTAAAAAATTTAAAAAATTTAAGGGTCCTTATTAGGTAAAAAATGCTCATCTATTAAGGCCATTTTCTGTTTATTTAACAAGTTTCTTGAATTTTTATCAATGTTACTATCTAGAACAGGACTATTGCGACCTAATAAATTTTAAATACATTTCTTGCATTTTTCATTAAGATATTTCGTTTCAAACTTCACTCCAAATCGACTGTTTTCGAGCTAAAAAATGCTTTTTTCCGCTTAAATTCTACTACACACAATAAAATCAAAAAAGGGCAATGTTACTATCTAAAACTTTACTAATATCGTCGTATCCCATAACCTCTTTATTGGCATTATCAATACTTTTGTCACAATTTGAAATCAAAGAAATTTAAAACTTGTAAGGCCTCTTAACAATAAAAACATTTGTTAACTATCTGGCGCTTAGATAAACCAAACCAAGGCGCAGGCGCCTACACTTCTACCAGTTCTACCGTTATCGCAGGTAGAGACCTAATTTAAGACATCAATGAAACAATGCATAGCTTATCTTTAACCGGATGGCAAGGTTTTAAAAAGATATTTTTGTACGTATTGTTTCATTATTGTTACTGGTAGTTTTGTACACTATTGTTATTATACTTTGCGTCAAATCCGGTCGTTCTAGTTTTTGCAGACTTGTTTTGATTTGATGTTGGTCTAATGACTAATCCAGGTTTGTGACATCGAGCAACGAAACGAACGCAACTTTGTCAAAAATCGAAAAAAAGATTTTAGGTAACCTTAAAACTCTCTGTTTTATGTGACCTTTTAGTACATATCGACTACAAAAATCATGCTAGCTAGGCAGGAATAAATTCACTCACGCTAGACCGTTCCGTGTCCGGGCCGGCCCGTTTTCTAGTACAAGTATGAGTATGAGTAAGCACTAAGCACACAAATAGAAATAAGTGCCTGCTTTATGCAATAAGACTTGACTCCTCCTATTATCCCTTTTGACAATATAGGTAATCAGACCCCCAATGGGTACCTCGTAGGGTCAGAACAGAACCCATGACCACCACGTGCCCAACTTTAAATAAACCGTTGGTAAATGACAAATTTTGTCAAGGAATGATTTAATCAAGTACAAACCTTAATGGCCAATTAATAAGATTGATTTTTCGCAAACGTAATGCGCAAAATACGATGTACCGTAAGTTACAATCCGAAAGCCAAAACGAAGGGACCAAACATCCCCACCCAATCGTATGGCGTTGGTACCTACGATCTTATACCTGGCAACGAGTGCCCAATGAGGAATTGAGGGTGCCGACAGCATGGTACTCTTGGGTTGTTAGGTAGTATCAATTTGTATGTTGTGATTTTTTTTGGTATTAGGTACCTACCTAAAGTTTTGGGTCAGCGATCCCCAGGGTTTTCAACGAAGCTTGGTATATCTATAGGTAGATTAGATTATTATATTGAGTCACAAACATCCTCACAAACATACTAGGTAACTTTCGCATTTTAATAATTAACTAGGTAGGTATTAGTAGGATTAATAGAGGGACCCGTTCGGTCTGTTTTCTGCAACGGTTTTCTGGATTTTCTTTCGGACATCTTTTTTAACTGTCAGAAACGTAAGTATGTAGATGGAGTTTGCTAGAAATTGATATGACTTTCTGTAAAAAGTGCCCATTACTTTTTGTCTCATTTCAAACTTCGAGCTGGCAACCATGCAAAAGTCAAACGGACCCCTAGCTATGTAACAAAATGCAATAGCCCCAAGTCCATAGCTAAAAAAAAACAATAATACCCTTCTCCCCACCACATCCAGAAGTTTCTACCTGCTCTCCTACTCACCGATTCACAACCTGTTTCAACTCGAATACTACCCCACTAGTATAACTTGCCTCCAAGATTCGTAAACAACTTAAAAAATCGGAGGTCAGACTTGTACTGGTTTTGTAGGATGTCGTTGGTAAGCATTGCGATTGCGAAGAATTAGTCGTACAGACTGTAACTGTAATACATGACATCTTTCATTTCATTCTGTGCCGGCCGGCAACGAAGATGGATACTTGACTAGTGTTTTATAATTGTAACAGTCTGAAATTAGTGGCTGTAAGGTAAGTCTAGGGATTATTACCTATTCGACTTGAGTCAAATCGTTCTAGGGGAGGTATCTGACCTACAGGCATACCTAATCAAAATTTATATCAAATAATACGTGAATAATAGGCACTACGAACTGTACTCTAAACTATTTTTGTCGCGTTCATACTTATTTGTTAACAACGGCACACTAATTTACTTGTTTTATCATTAAAGGCCGTTAACAGTAACTAGCTACATTAGCTACTATTTGTATTAATTACCTATATATTGCATTGCAACGGACGCGCAAGTCGCGCATCCCTCCGTATGGCCTTGCCCTTTGTTGGCGTGGCGGGAAACGATGCCGGTCGTTGGCCTTTGCATTAGAAAAAGTATTTGTCAACTACGGCATAGGATTTAAAAACTCGTAAAAATGCAAGTGTTTTTCTGTTCCGAAACTAAAACAACATCAAGAACATATTATAAAAATAGAATTTAAGCTATATAATGTTAACTTGTGAAACGAAAAGTGCGCGTAAGTATTACCTTCTCCCTCTCGCATTGCTGTCTCGCTCGCGCCGCGCGCTTATTAAATTCAGATAACGTTCCGGAATGTCGATGTTGTTAGCGACGTTGCAGTCACTCCGCGTGCGTTCGAGCAGGATAGAAGACGTGTGATTTACAGTCTCGAACTTGGGTAGGGGTTGCTCTGTGTAAACGGCTATGTATTATTTGTAACGTCATTTCAAGAGCCACAGCCACGCTAGAAGTATTTACTCGTGACGCAAGAAATTTCCGTAAATAATTTAAATAGTCATACTAAATTATAAGTATTTCATCAAACAGTGTAACTGTGTTCTCAAAATATCAGTGCTTTGGACAAAAATAAGTGGAATCAAGAATAAAAACTGACGTCATAGGATACAGACTCGAGGTAATTATTGTTGCATTTATACCAATTTAAATAAATTGTTGTTTCTAGTTTTCAATTAACAACCTAATCGAGTAGTAAGATGAAAATTGCCCCACGAAACTACTAAATAATTAATAAAAGGATACTTAACCTTAAAAGGGTTATGTTTTTATCTTTATAAAGTTCTTAACTGTTTATTTTAGGTTTTATTTTAGTACGTAATCATTAAAATCAGCAAGTTCCTATTTTTTATATCAAGAAACTCCTTCAACAATGGCATCATAATAAGTATTATTACCAGCGCCATCTTGTTTTTGCCCTTGTAAACTTCGATCGGTACAGGCGTCGCTGACCGCGTTTCACAACTTGTATTCGAAGCGTTGGATCCAATATAGCTCTTATTACACTGGAATAGAGCGCACAATAACATAGTGCAAAGTTAAGAGTAATAATACGAGCATGACGGCAACGTTGCAGGAATGCGCTTCGTGTTCGATTCACAGGGACGCGTTCTTTGATCCTTCTTATTGAGCCCATAGAGTACACTTTTGTTGAATCACGCGTCTTCCTGAATTGTAGTATTTATAGCAATAGGTGCCGCCAAATGCAATGTGCATTATCGTTATAAATGATTTGTTATTAAAGTTGAAATTCTTGGCACGGGGGGGGGGGGGGGGATGATTTCAAGAACGTAGGTACCTACATACTTGTAAAATCACATCGATAGTTAAATTAGATAAGTACCTATGTCCCATTTATTTTTTTAACACTCCGACCTTAATACCTAGTACCTATAACCTAGTAATAAATTCACTCATAAAGGTATAATTCCTCAGCCGACAGCAGAAAACTGCAACTGCACGTGCACGTTCCGCCGCACTCCAAATTGAAGTTATTGGTAGTCAAAACTTATTTTTAAATGTTTTTAAGGGGGGCTCCCATCCCATACAGTTTAAGGGGGGCGCGAAAAAATTTTTTTATCCTACCCTATCGAGTGGGGTATCGTTGTTTAGAGTTCATTGAGTAGATACTTACTATAGTATTTTTAATTAAAAACAATATTGGAAAACAAAGGAATGAGAAGCCACCAAAGTCAGCTTTTTTTTACGAAATTTTGTTCCGAAGAATTTTTTAACTTTCCAAATACCTATAAACTTAAAATTTGCTAATAATTTTTGTTATTACGTATATTTTACCAACAAATACTAATATATTGATAAATTAGATTTTTTCTATGAAATTTCCTTATTTTTCCTATAAAAACCAACTTAACTTTGCGGTCGGTTCGGAACCCTAAATGTGCGAAGTCCGACTCGCACTTGGCCGGTTTTTATAATGTACTTACTAGATTCTTATAAACTACCACCCACATTCATTCAAAATTAATCACCATATCAATTATTTCACAGCTACACAGACACACCGAAAAAAGAAGATTTCACGGACGAAGAGGACGAAAAAAAAAATTTACCAGCCAAGTTGAAGATACGGAGATGCAGATGGCCGGACACCAGGGACCGATGGCGAACCAGCTGACCAGTTGCAGACTTCAGGGGGGCTCGTCCTGGCGACGGCGGATGTTCAAGACTGGGGCACAGTGGACTGGAGAATGCTGGCTGACGGGGCCGGCAGTATGCAAAGACGAGGAGCGGCTGAACACATGACGGGAGACTCAAGATTGAGAAACTAGTGTAAGTTGTGTTCTAAATGCTCTGCGAATTGATTGCGATGCGATTTTGTTTTAATTTTTATTTGTTTATGTACTGCGTTTTGTATTTATTATTGTTTTTTGTATATTTCGTGTCCTACCCGTTTTTATTTTCTGTGTAACATTGCGTGATGTTTCTTCAAATATTGCAATATTTGATATTTTGTCTCTGTGACCTGCCGCCATGCGATGTTATACTGTTATTGTACGATACCGATCAACTTAAAATATTATGTTGATTAAAAACGTTATTTATTTACTGGCGATAAGTGATGGTTCACTTTTCGTTAGGTGGTTTATTTTAGTGTTATAAATGTTGAAATGAAACTAGGTAAAAACATCTAATATCGTACTAGCTATTTGTTTCTAATCAATACTCATAGACATTCTGCTGACTAATAAGTGTGTAAAAAACAATTCTGATAAAGCTTTGGTTGCTGATACAATATTTATTTACAGTCATCAACTACTTATTTTTTCTATGAATTTAGGAGTTATAATTGAGGAATTCCTATGGACGCTTTCCGTCTTAATAGTACCACCTTGAAAGTAGGTACCACATTGTCACCGAATTTATATGACTATGCTTTAGGTACCCATATGTGGCCTAGGTTGGTTACACACAGTCACACACAGTTGACACACACACACACACACAGTTGACATACGGTCCAAAACTACGGCGTACGGCCAATAGGAAAAACAAAACGCAACATAACGGCCGACATGTTAGTATCACTTATCGCCATTAAATATTGACATAAAATACTAATAAAAGTTGATCTACTCGTACAATATATACCTACTCACCAGCAGAAAATTTGGCCCAAATTAGAAAAAAGCTTTTAATATATTAAAAATTATTTAATTTATTCAATTTATAGTTCGAAATCACTAAAAGTTATTGGGCCAAATTTTCTGCCGGTGAGTGTATAATATTATGCGCTCAGCGAATGTATTTCTTTGCAAAGCGAAGGTATTATATTGTTGTCTCTGCACTGCGATTGTATTTTTCTTTTGCACTGCGAATGTATTTTTCTTCTGCACTGCGAATGTATTTTTCTTCTGCACTGCGAATGTATTTCTGTGTACTCGCGAACTTCAAGACCAAGAAAGAAGATCTATTAAGAGGACCCAAGACCAAGAAAGAAGATCTATTAAGAGGACCACCAGATCAACATCAAGAAGAAATGAAGAACACTTCCTTGACAGTTTTTGGTGAATTCGGTAAGTTTTTAGATAAATCCTATTTCAAATTAATTTTCATATGACTTTTTTATGAAAAGTTCTTTTTTCTACTACAACATTCTCGGCCATGTCTTTGCAAGAATAGCATACATCCACTTGTTTTACGCAGTACGACTTGTATAGTTCGTAGGTTCGTACACAACTCTAAGGCAAAATTGTTAAATGAACGCAAGCAAAACTCGACTTACAGCTCTAACTGTAAGGTAGAGTTTGCTTTTGCTTGCGTTTATTTGACAGCACTTGGCCTTATAGTTTTGTACAAACTATACAAATTAACTGCCACTTAAAATCATATTTATTTCAGAAATTCACCTGTATGGCTGCCTCCTGATAACCATCTATGGCAAATTAGATTTCAATAACTACTGGCCTGTTTTACCTATCTGAAGAAAATAATTTTGGAGACGAAATTTAAAACTGATATTTGTAAAAAGTATGTGTTACTTATTATATATTACTTATGAAATAAAAATACATTTTGTTTTATTGTTGGACTATTATGTGTTAAAATCTCATTTCTTTTGCAGATACAGACTAGACTGACAGACACTATGCACTTGGAGCAGCCGAAGGAACTTGGCACAAGGATATGTATGTATGTATGTATGTATGTAAGCACTTTATTGTACCTACACAAAACAGGTTAAAACAATATACATGTCACATAAGATTAAAGGACACTGATATAACCGTAATGTTTTTTTTAAAATTAGTTTACAGATAGGTATCAACAGTCCACTACAATCCACAACAGTCTACCATCCTCCACATAGACTTCGATTCTCATCGTAGCTTCATCGTTAGTCATGGGTATTAGGTAACAGATTTGGGGCTATGCGATTAAAATTTAAAAGCTGTAATATGAATTTTTGCCTAGCTAAGTGTATTTTTTGTTTCTAATAGGTAATTTATTGATCTAGCGAAATGTTATTTTACATTGACAGACCGACTTAACCAATTTATCACAATAGGTGTAGATATTAATTTCAAGGAAACAGTTATTTTAAATATTGATACAGGCAGTTATTATGTATCTCTGCATCACGATTTTTTTATTTTCTTTTTCAACTACTAAGTCTGGTGGGGCAATAATAAAATATACTCACCGGCAGAAAATTTGGCCCAAATTAGAAAAATGCATTTTAATATATTAAACTTTATTTAATTTATTCAATTTATAGTTTGAAATCACGAAAGTTTTTGAGCCTAATTTTCTGCCGGTGAGTGTATGTTAAAAGTTAAAAATAAACAGCAGCAACAGCATCTTTTATACTTATCTTATATCTTTAAACGAGCAATTCTTGTATATTTATTTATTTGTATCTTATATCTTAAAACGAGCAATTCTTGTATATTTATTTATTTCGAGGATCTCGGAAACGGCTCTAACGATTTTGATGAAATTTGGTATGTGGGGGTTTTCGGGGACGAGCAATCGATCTAGCTAGGTGTCATGCCCGGGAAAACGCCCAGATATTATGCACTTTACCCGACCTAACTTTACTTTGAAAAATAAATTTACAAAGTCTAATTTGTCCTTCTTTTAAATTTCGAGATTTATTTGGCCAGTCAAATGTAATTGTACTTGAGTTGCCAAGCCATGCGAAGAAACGCAGCAAGATACTTGAAAACATAATATAAAATATTATCTCTTCACAGGTACCGATTTCGGAAACCCTCAACCAAAGCAGAGCGGCGCTGTCTTGAAATTCAGACGGACTTGATTGAAGGAGAATTAAAATTCCGAAGAAGATGACATCCAGCGTCCAGCTACGTGATGACTTAGTGTAAAAATAATACGAAGGATCTCAAATCACCAGTAAAGAAGAACATTGTCAAAGACACGAACTACAAAGAGAAAAACATATTGGGAGATGATAAAATTACCCTGAAATAGCTAACTCCCCAAAGATAAAAGCAAAACACAGCCAAAAAGAAGAACTGCTGAGAGTTACTAACAAAAACATGCAAAGGGCGAGGTTAATATATTTTAAAAATTAAGATCAGAAAGCTACGCAGAACTAAAAAGGCTCTGCATTTGAACGGAAGACGGACGGACGAGAAGACGCCAACATTCTGAGAAAAATAAGTAAAATAACATCGACGCAGGACACCACCAAGAGAAGAGAGAAACACTACAAACAATGGAAAAACATGCATTAAATAATGCTAAATTACTAGTTGAGATTCTACAATGAACACAAATGTCCTTTAGGACTGTCTGCGTGAAAAGTGCAGTGAAACTTAGAGACAATATCAAAAAGTATTAAAATAATTAGTAATATTATTCTAAATTTAATTTGTTAACTTGATATGTTTATCCCTTTATTGATGTCAAAAGATTCAAATCAAATTAATTTCATTGGTCTAACTTGTAACGAAGTTTGTACTACATACAGTTTAAATGGGTATAAATTATAGTTAATGTAATTTTAATAACTGATAAAGTTTACAGATAACTGTACGAAATAATTGTAACTTTAATAACTGATAAAGTTTACAAATTACTATACGAAATCATTGTAATTTTTATTACAAAACATTAAAAATATCTAAACCAAGGGACCGCCTAAGCTTCATTGCTTGGTTGCATCCAAGGAGACCCATCTATTGAGTATAGTTCGTACAAAACTGTAAGGCCAAGTGCTGTCAAATTAACGCAAGCAAATATCTACCTTACAGTCAGAGCTCCAAGTCTAGTTTTGCTTGCGTTCGTTTGACAGAATTTAGCCTTAAGAGTTGTGTCCGAACAATACTAAATGATAGAAAACAAGACTTGTCCCTATTAATGTTGTGAAATCATTTAAATTATTATTGTCTATTGACTAAAAATAATGTGAATTGTTTTCAATTTAAATCAACAGATTTTTTTGTTATTGTTAATTAAATTACTCAATTGTTTTTTGATGATATAAGTTTTTTCAAGTACTTCAATCAGATATTTGTAATAAAAGAGACTGCCTAAGCTTCATTGCTTAGTTGCATTATTGGGGAGCTATTTAGTAATGGCGGGCCGTCTTTAAATAATTTTAAGTATTCGCTTGACTATTTAGTAAAAATAATGTCAATTGTTATGATGTTACCTAGATCGACAGATTTTTGTGTTATTGTTAATTAAATTACTCAATTGTTTTTGATGAACCAAGTTGATTCCTTTTTCAAGTACTTAAATCTAATGTAATAAAAGAGACTGCCTAAGCTTCATTGCTTAGTTGCATTTTTGGGGAGCCATTTAGTAATGGCGGGAGTGAGGGCGGGCTTGTCTCTAAATAATTTATAATTATGTATTCCTACAATTCGTATTAAAATTCTATAAATACATATTTTGAAATCAATTAGTTATTGGTTCTGTCTTAGAACATTGGCAATAAGTATAGTAAAAACAACGATTGTAACCTTACTTTATATTTAAATTTGTATATTGTTTTAAAAGAGCGTTTGTCTAGTTTTTTGCCGGAACTCGAGCCAGAAGTTTACATCTCCAAACGTTATTTACATGAAATATTTGTATTTACTTGTGTGCATTGAAAAATAAAAACAACTTTGTTTTAATTTGTTTTGTTTTCTTTGTCTTTTAAGGCAGGATTTGACCAAACAAGAATAATGATTTAATTCTGAAGTTTAAAGACAATTGTGTAGTATAACCAATTAACCATAGAATAAACTATATTTGTTTGGTTGAATTCTCAGCAAATAACTTTTCCAAAAATAACACCCTGGAAAATGCATGATAAACTAACATGGCACTTGCATACCAAGGTAAACTAATCTTAAAATAAACGCCCTTAGGGATGATTCACGCTAGACCGTTCCGTGTCCGGGCCAGCCCGTTTTGTAGTACAAGAACGACGGATGCGCGTCGTCCGTCGATTTCTTGTACAGTCAGCATCACAAATAACGACACATGAAAGCGTCAAAAGTCTTTATTACAAAGGAATAAGAACTTTTGACATCTTCATATGTCAAGCTACTTTTGATGCTGACTGTACTACAAAACGGGCCGGCCCGGACACGGAACGGTCTAGCGTGAATCATCCTTTATTGTTGATGCATGACTAAAGATTCATTAAGTACTTATTCTTATTGTAATAGATTAGTCGTTCCAATAGTAGCGTCAGATACGTAAACACATTGAAGGCGCGTTTAGTTTAAGACTTAAGTATTTAGCAAACCTAAGGGCCTTTTCACACTTGAGCGATTTGCAAGCGATTTCTATACAAATTCGATCGCGGCGATGACGCCGCGAGATCGCCGCGTTCGAGTTTTGTATAGAAATCGCTGGCAAATCGCTCAAGTGTGAAAAGGCCCTAACTTTGGACACAGAATAAGTAATCTTTGGAGTAAGTATAATAAGGGCTTGGTCACACAGCGTGTGAAAAGCAATCGCTGCGCATATCAATACATGAATGAAAACGTCTTGCCCGCGTCGCGCAGCCAGTGTGACGTCACTGACGTCGCATCGCTAACGACAGCGCACGCCACAGCGCCACGCGACAGGCGGTCGCGTCGCGCAAGCTGTGTGGCCAAGCCTTTATGTGTAGCCGTCATCAGATAATACAGGAGCGATCAAGGTGCTCACTAATATGAACACGACTCTTCGTTAGGTACATAAGGGCCTCCGACGCAAGCGGGACGCTGCGCTGCGCGCCAAAATGTATGAAACCGTCCCGCTCGCGTCGCGCAGCCTGTGTGACGTCGCTAACCTGTTAGCATACGTTCCGGCGCGCAGCGGTCGCGTCGTGCGGATAAAAATGTTTGGAAAACTGCTTAGTGCTCACACTATCCGATCCGATATCGGTCAGATTCGTATCGGATCCGATATCGGTTAGTGGACACAAAACAGCCAGGACAATTTTCGGCCATCTGATTTTTTTTTCAGGTGGTGTGAAAAAAATCTGTCCATGGACTTCAGATTTAATATTTATTTTGAAACAAAAATTTTTTTTATATTTATTTTGAATTTTAAGCAAAAAAAATATTTTTTTTTTGCAAAAAATCGTCATTATACTCCATTTCGACTAATTTAGGGATAGGGATTTCAAATTTTACATTTACTTTGAGTTTTAAGTCGAAAAAAATATTTTTTTGCAAAAAATCATCATTATACTCGATTTCGACTAATTCAAGGATAAGGATTTCAAATTTTATATTTATTTTGAATTTTAAGCAAAAATAATATTTTTTTTTGCAAAAAATCGTCATTATACTCGATTCCGACTAATTCAAGGATAAAGATTTCAAATTTTATAACTATTTTGAATTTTAAGCAAAAAAAAAATCTTTGCAAAAAATCGTCATTATACTCGATTTCGACTAATTTAGGGATAGGGATGTCAAATTTAACATTTATTTTGAATTTTAAGTTGGAAAAAATTTTTTTGCAATAAACCGTGATTATACAATACAATACAATACAAATATTCTTTATTGTTCACCAAATAATGTACACTAAAAACAAATAACAGAAACAAATTTCACAATGGTAGACAACAGGCGGTCTTATCGCTAACAAGCGATCTCTTCCAGACAACCTTTGGGTAGTGGAAACGATGCAAGAAAAGTGAACCGTGATTATACTCGATTTCGACTAATAAAGATTTCAAATTATAGTTTTATTTGAATTGAAAGTAATTCATTTTTCACGCAATTTTGCTTTATATTTATTTACGCATTTGTTTTTGAATTTCACTTAATTTTTTTTGCGTTTTTTTGTTCAAGTTTAGTTTTTATTTTCTATTTTAATGAAATGAAAAATTGGAAGAAACTCATTTTTTTTTATTGTTTTACTTTTGTTTTTTCTTTTTCTATTTCCTCGCTTTAGTGAGGTGAAAAGATTTGCGTTACACACGGCTGCAAAGTTATTTTACCTCGTGTGTTGCAACACTCGCTATGCTCAGGATTCTAATTTTGAACCACTCGCATTCCCTAGCTCGTGTTCCAATTCCACACTCGCGGTTAAAATACAACTTTGCACCCTTGTATAACAAATAACTATTGTCTAGATGGCTACATAACGGCTGCCACAAATCAAGACTAGTAACGTTCAAAACTAAGGCTAAATGCTGTCAAATGAACGCAAGCAAGAATCAACCTTGTAGTCAGAGACTAAGAGAGTCGTTTTTAGTTGCGTTCGTTTGACAGAATTTGGCCTCAGAGTTTTGTACGAACTATACCTACCTACATTTAGATTCCTAATTAGTTCTTTACTTCCGTCATTCCATCTGATATCAATTTTCCTTAGCTATTACACAATATCCGAAGTGATATGATCCCCTTAGCGTTATCTCAGTATACAGTTGCATCCTGAAGGATGCCCTGGGTCCGCTACCTACCTAATGCCTAAATTTGGCGTAGGCACTAGTTTTTACGGAAGCGACTGCCATCTGACCTTCCAAACCGAGGGGAAATTAGACCTTATTGGGATTAGGCTTTGTCAATTGACTGGGCAACTTGACTGTTAGAAGCTCTCAAGGCGCCCAAAGGCCTCTAACTTGGATTAACGATGCCATCATAGACATCAGCCGCGATCAAAGGCTTAGCGTGCCTTCTAAAGCACGGGAGCGCTCAGTTAATAACCACTTAAAGCGGTCACCCATCCCGTGCCCATCCCGCTGCCGCTGCTGTGCCACGAGCGCTGCTAATATATAAATGTGTGCAAAACAACAATTCTGCCAGTGTGCCAGTACTGCCAGTTTACCATTTTTCTCTCACACTAGCGCTTTTCCACAACCTCGTAAATGTATCCGGTTCCACATTAAATCTTCAGCGCAAAGCTGTGAAGAAAATCCCAAGAAATTTCCTTACATTAGCAGTTAGCATAAAACAAAGTATTCTACTGTCATCCTACATCAGAAGCCTCCGTGCCGTTGCCATGGTTATACCATCCCCCGACCTACACCACTATGGAAAATCTAATAAAATAACTATGAAACCAACATAACTTTGCCACGAAATCATTCCCTATGCCTAAGTAGAATAAGATTCATTTTAGTCCATCCGAACTGCACGTGATTTAGTATGCATTTTGAGACTAAACGTATGCTCGTATAAACAGTTTTCCTCCCCTGCTTATTTAGTAATACAATACTTCTCTTATTCAAAGAGGGACGTATTGTTTTCTTAGAACTATTGCGTCGTGGAAGGATGTCGCATTGAAAATAAATTGACTGCAAGATTTTCCACCGAAGCACTTTAACATAGAATAAATGAAGAAAATGGTGAAAACGAGGACATCTTATCGCTAACAATCTTCTTTCTCATGCAAGAATACTAGGACAAACTAAATCGCAAGTTAGTGAGTATAAATTGTGAGAATTTAGGTGGTTTTACTCTAAGTACTGTAGGTACCTAATAAATTAGGGTGACACCACCAATTATGAACACTTTAAGCACTAGCAACAATAATGGACACTTCAACCCTTATTCAAAAATCATACGGTTTTAAATTGACTGGTCTATAAAAATGAATGACTTATTTTCTTTTACATAAGAGTTAATGTACATCATTGGGCCTTGTCCATTACTGGTGGTGTCACTCTACTAACACATTGTTTTAAAACAATCGATGTATCCCTGTGTCTATTTCAGATGATTGATATGATAACTGCATAGTTAAATGATCCGATAGTATATATTTAGTTCTGTTTTAAATTTGTCTTCGCGAGAAAGGTACATGACACAGATTCAGAGGTTTGCTAAATGAGTCTGATCGGGGGACGTAGGTAGGTATTTAAAGATTTGGTGCCCCCGGGCCAGTTAGCTTTGCCGCCCCATAATGTGACGATAAAGTAACTAATTACAAATCTATAATCTATATATTCAGAAGGTCTACCAAAACCCGAAAACGAAATATAGTCTGCCTCTCATCTGATTGTATTTTATTTCCCTAATTATATAACTTATAAGAAAATAGGTAGCCACAACAATATAAATTCCGTATATAAGACATCTTTAACGCATTCGGCTTCAGAAAGGCAATCAACCATACAGAAATGACACGAATTCATGACACCGGCACTGAATGTGTTAATTCGCAGAGGTGATTTGAAGCAAATAACGTTGCTTTTCTGAAACAACACTGTATCTCAAAAAACGTGTTTTTTCAGGAGAGAGGTTTGAAAGTTTACAGAAGTTACTTTGTAATAACTTTTATTTAAACTAACAAAAAACAAATCCTCTTTTTGTAATACCTTCATTGTTTATTGGAGTATACGACAAACCAAAGAAAACCTACAAAACAAAACAAAAATAGAGTTAAAAATCCTAAATTAGTAACATATTCAGAGTTGTGACTCAATAATTATGGGTTGTTGAAACGTTTTTATAAGCAATAACGTCACAAGACAAAATAATGAAACAGGATGGTTTATTGTTTTGATGAATAACGGCTCATTCGTCTTTAAGACATATTTTTATATAATATGTATTAGCAATACAGGAGTATTACGTGTTATATACCATAAACATTTTTTAACTTTGCATAACAGCGGCTTATTAGGACTTGTGTCAAAAAATATACCTAACTATTATATCGCTAACAATGGGATATTTTTGATTACCTCCACTACTTGGTATTCTTACCAAATGATTTTCTTAACGAAACATTAATATAGTGATACAGTAGCACAATTAGTCAATTTACGTCAAATTTATATGCGATTGCATCTTATAGCAGCTGAAATTATGTGATAACATTGTTTATCAGCTGAATAAAAGCATGCGATGGCATACTTTAGCAGCATTAACATGTTATACCTAGCACTTATAGCATCTGAAATTATCTAATGACATATTTTTGCATTGTCTTATCTGGCTCTCAATGTATAAAATGTGCATAATATAATCTTACAGCAAAACGTGATTTGATGGTGACGAAAGTGATTCCACCCTAAAAATCTAGGTACTGTAGGTATTT
Organism: Cenopis cana; assembly: GCA_951800055.1. NCBI lineage: Eukaryota > Metazoa > Arthropoda > Insecta > Lepidoptera > Tortricidae > Cenopis > Cenopis cana. The sequence goes on along the minus strand of OX637479.1, from coordinate 13,458,981 downwards.
ATGGAAATTAATGCAAAGAATCCTTTCTTTCTTTACTCTGCTACAGGGACCCCTTGGTGGCGAATCCGTTTTAAAGCAATGACTGTAATTTGCTAAAAAACAGTCATGTTTATTGCATCTCTGTCAAGGTTTTGGATTACAACTTTTTTGTTGTGGTCAGTTTCGTTATTGGGATCTAGGGCGTTGGTAGTATAGGTTGTGTGTTTCTGGACTCGGTCTTTTACCAAGATTTCGATTTATCTGTAGACTTTGGAACCGTGTCCATGTCTGTAACTAAAAATCACTGTAAAGTTTTATCAGTATCATCATCATAATCCTCCTGGCCGATTTCGACCTCGGTGATTAGAAAGAAGAGCCTGGCTAGTGAGAGCGTCGGTCACGAGCTCTCAGGTGACTGAGATATCCTATCTTCGCAGTTAATGTGCGAGCACTCTCCCCAGAAATCGACACCCCCTCGACATAATTATAGTGAATGGCCGCAGGTGGTCGGGCCTTCAAATCCTCACGCTTAGCGTCAAGTTCACTTCGTCTTTATATATGCCTCCATTTTAACCGATCTTGAGCCAAAAACTCCCAGCACGATGGTTCAACATCACGTCTCCGCGTGTGGCGCTTCAACACATCGTTATAATGCCGGAGTTGGCCGCCCTGTTTTCATCTTGCCATCTTGCAGTTCAGAATAAAAGATCTGATCAGCTATTCTGTCTTCAGATATTTGGTAGATGTGACCACACCATCGTAGCTGCCTACGCATTAGATAGGCTTCAATACCGTCGACATTAGCACGGCGTAGAACTTCCGAATTCCTGACACGATCTGACAAGGAAATGTTCATAATGTCACGCAGGCATTTGATATAAAATCTATCCAATACGCGGATGTGCTTGCGGTAGAGACACCAAGTCCAGGTTTCGAAGGCATACAAGAGATTAGGATTATTAGATGTATATGTTAATAAAGTAATAACAGACAGAGCAATGAATACAAGGAATAAATATTTTTTGTGGACTATCTTACACAAATCGACCTAGTCCCAAACCAAGCAAAGCTTATACCACGGGTGACGATATACATACTCAATAATACTCATATAAATAAAATAAAAACATAGAAAACAATTTTTCGGGTTCATGATACAATTAAATGTCCTGACCGGGACTCGAAACAGGGACCAGCTTTTAGGCAGGGTCACTACATACTAGGCTATTAATAGTGGTCGTCCAATGCATAATGTAGGTGCCCCCCACATGCGGTACAACGACTAATGAAGGCATAAGTCGATAGCACAGTCGTTTAACTGAATGCGGTATAACGACCAGTGAAATGAGGCTGGTCTTTAGTGCCCGCATCAGGGATACGAGAGAGATTTCCGAATTACGTGCCAACGTGCCATAGCTCCCCAATGCGGGGAGCCGGGCCCTCTTGATCAATAAAAATGTCTGAAAATGCATCATGATGTATATCGATCAATTCAAAAACCGATAAAAAAGGATCTTTCCTTCACCCCGTATGCGGGTTATATCAACCAATGAAATTGCGCCTGTATATAGATAGTGTTTGCAAGAGTACCCAGAAGAGTAAAAAGGGGTTGAGAGTCTTACTTGTTGTAAGTGTAGTTTAGTGTTACAGGAAGCTTGTTAAAACTGCTGAATATAATATTTTTTTCAACTAAATCATTAAGTTCACCTATTTTACAACAAACAAATTTAATAACAATCCGAACTAATACAGTTTACTACATGAATACTTAATCCAGTGTTATCAAGTATACAGGCCTATTTCGCTAACAAGACCTTGCTCACATCTACGCTTTTCGTAAACACAAGTGTATTTGCTGATAAGTCCAAATATTTGTACTTACTTTCTCTTGAATAATGGCCCTTCTATAAATATAACATTGATACACAAATATTTCATGGTGCATTGATGAACTATTTCACAATACGACACTATAGCAGAAAAAAGTAAATGGATGTGTGCGTATTATTTCTCGATGTGCCAGTAGTCAGCAAAATATCTTGGTGTCAACGTGAAAAGCTACGTCTCATCTGGCCTGCGGACGGTCTTGCACAAAAGTGGCATCGCAATTCGACCAATGGCATAACGGCACAATGCTGCCATCTGGCCATTTTTTAACGTAAAACGATGGGTGTTTTATTCACGATAAACTTTTGTGTGTTCCGCGTCCAGTCCTTTACTTAGTTGCAAAACGTAGTATTTCGAGATACTGCGTTGTTTGAGAAAAGCAACATTAAGAGAATTGAGTAAAACAAAATGGGAGAGGCAAAGTCTGGAGCTCAAAGTTTTGGATTATTGCGAATACCTAGTCGTGCCTATGTACCTAGTTTCATGATAACTCATAATGTTATATTTAGTGTCATGTTAGAGTGTCAAAATACATACAACGACCCGACATGGACATAATCACTTGATGGATGAGTTGCGTGACACATGGACATGCAGTAAATTAGTGGCGCAGTGATTTCCCGCTTCTTCGAACTTAGTGTTGCAGTGCTATTCGTGTTGTTCGTAGGTGCAAATAATGGTGTTAAAAGCATGAAAATCGGTACGATTGATCTTTAGGGCATATATACAAACAATTTGACCCGTTGGACGAAAAAATAAATAAAAAAGGAGAGAGGAGTTATGACGTCATCTTTTTCATGGGAATATTTTTTTTCGGAAACCTATCGGGTGTGGTATCAAATGAAAGGGCTTTCAGACCGGTTCTAAAATTCCGATCGAATTACACTGACGACCTCTTAGCCCAGTTGGTAGTGACCCTGCCTACGAAGCTGGTGGTCTCGGGTTCAAATCCCGGTCAGGGCATTTATTTGTGAGGTTCCCAGTCTTGGATGTTTTCTATGTATTTAAGTATTATTTATCTATATAACTTAAGTATATCATCTTGTACCTACCCATATTACAAGAATTGCTCAGTTTGGGACTAGGTAAATTTATGTAAGATTGTCCACACATTGTGCGGGCCCTCGGCTTCTAGTACACAACGGGAAAAAAACGCTAGTGTCACATTATTTAGTTATTGGCTTAAAGGATTCGCATCCAGGCCATAATCAATAAAAAAAAAAAATTAGAAGAGAGAAATAACCTTTAAAAATACCAAAGAGGATGTTCTGTTTTCTCTACATACCTATTTAAGTACATACTTACCTACACAGTCAAACAAAACCATTAAGTACTAAGTCCTAAGTCTAAAATTATTTGAGATGTAGGTACTACGAACTAAGCATATCGAAATAAACAATTTACTTTATATTACGGAAACCCGTAGCACAACATATTGTAATATTACATCCAGACTGAACAAACCTTACTAAAGGAACAGTTGTCAGTAACTTTACGATACAAGCTCGCTTGTACGAGATTGCATGGAATCACACAAAGGAATAATATTCACATATTGCGCTTGACGACACAATATCATGCAAATGGGAACGCTATGATCCTTTTGAAGAATTGTGTAAGGCCTGCGCGTGAGAAACAAAAACAATAAGGAAGTTTGGCTTCGGGTTGATTGAAAAACACAGATTTATTTTGGAGATCACCCAACTACATATAATATGTTTTTTTTTAAATTAAAGTGGGATTTGCTCTTGGCCAGCATCTAGCCAGAGGCAAATATGATACCGACGGTGAAGAGAGTTCACCCACAAGATGCCCGCCTATTAGCAGCGCGCATTATAGAAAACCGTCCAACTGCGAGTCGGACGTGCGCACTAAGGGTTCCGTAACATTATCTATAAAAATGGCAAAAAAAAACATGTCTAAATATTTATTTTATTCTGTTTCTTAGTATTTGTTATTATATCAGCAACAGAAATAGGTCACATCATCTGTGATAATTACAGCTGTCTAAGGCGACTTCCTGACTTGGCGGGACGGGATCGATATGTGACATTTTCTTCTTTGACGTAAACTTACTGACGTCGTAAAGATTCTCACTTGACATAATACTGTCAGTAAGTGCGCAAATGTAATAGGGAACAAATAAAATGATCACCTAAATAACTTTTGATATCACCAAATTTTCGAACCCTAAAATAAGGCTGAACACTCAAAAAAATGTATCGACCATCAATTTCAGATCACCTAACCACTCATACCTATTATTCCAGCAGTAGCAGCTATTTTACTTATTGCGTTCCCTGAAATTTTATAATCGCATCAAAAAATTCTCAAGTACCACCAAAAATACTAAACTACCACCAAATCTCGTGCATCATTTGTTATTAGAATTACGTCCAAATATTATACACATTACAAGCTATATTGTAGTTAATACATTCAAATTAATTATTGAGCGACATGTTTCGGACTCACACGCGACGTTGTTGTTACCGAGTGACATGTTTTGGACTAACACGCGACATGTTCGGGCTCATCAAGCGACATGTTTCGGATCCAGCGACATGTCTCGGACCCATCGAGCGACATGTTGGGGTCATCGAGCGACATGTTTCGGACTCACACGCGACATGTTTCGGATCCAGCGACATGTCTCGGACCCATCGAGCGACATGTTGGGGTCATCGAGCGACATGTGTCGGACCGACACGCGACATGTTCGGGCTCATCGAGCGACATGTTTTGGACTCACACGCGACATGTTTCGGATCCAGCGACATGTCTCGGACCCATCGAGCGACATGTTGGGATCATCGAGCGACATGTTTCGGACTCACACGCGACATGTTTCGGATCCAGCGACATGTCTCGGACCCATCGAGCGACATGTTGGGGTCATCGAGCGACATGTTTCGGACTCAAACGCGACATGTTTCGGATCCAGCGACATGTCTCGGACCCATCGAGCGACATGTTGGGGTCATCGAGCGACATGTTTCGGACTCACACAACGACATGTTTCGGATCCAGCGACATGTCTCGGACCCATCGAGCGACATGTTGGAGTCATCGAGCGACATGTTTCGGACTAAAACGCGACATGTTCGGGCTCGTCAAGCGACATGTTTCGGACGCATCCAGCGACATGTTTCGGATCCAGCGACATGTCTCGGACCCATCGAGCGACATGTTGGGGTCATCGAGCGACATGTTTCGGACTCTCACGCGACATGTTTCGGATACAGCGACATGTCTCGGACCCATCGAGCGACATGTTGGGGTCATCGAGCGACATGTTTCGGACTCACACGCGACATGTTTCGGATCCAGCGACATGTCTCGGACCCATCGAGCGACATGTTGGGGTCATCGAGCGACATGTTTCGGACTCACACGCGACATGTTTCGGATCCAGCGACATGTCTCGGACCCATCGAGCGACATGTTGGGGTCATCGAACGACATGTTTCGGACTCACACGCGACATGTTCGGGCTCGTCAAGCGACATGTTTCGGACGCATCCAGCGACATGTTTCGGATCCAGCGACATGTCTCGGACCCATCGAGCGACATGTTGGGGTCATCGAGCGACATGTTTCGGACTCACACGCGACATGTTTCGGATCCAGCGACATGTCTCGGACCCATCGAGCGACATGTTGGGGTCATCGAGCGACATGTTTCGGACTCTCACGCGACATGTTTCGGATCCAGCGACATGTCTCGGACCCATCGAGCGACATGTTGGGGTCATCGAGCGACATGTTTCGGACTAACACGCGACATGTTCGGGCTCATCAAGCGACATGTTTCGGACGCATCCAGCGACATGTTTCGGATCCAGCGACATGTCTCGGACCCATCGAGCGACATGTTGGGGTCATCGAGCGACATGTTTCGGACTCACACGCGACATGTTTCGGATCCAGCGACATGTCTCGGATCCATCGAGCGACATGTTGTGGTCATCGAGCGACATGTTTCGGACTCACACGCGACATGTTTCGGATACAGCGACATGTCTCGGACCCATCGAGCGACATGTTGGGGTCATCGAGCGACATGTTTCGGACTCACACGCGACATGTTTCGGATCCAGCGACATGTCTCGGACCCATCGAGTGACATGTTGGGGTCATCGAGCGACATGTTTCGGACTCACACGCGACATGTTTCGGATCCAGCGACATGTCTCGGACCCATCGAGCGACATGTTGGGGTCATCGAGCGACATGTTTCGGACTCAAACGCGACATGTTTCGGATCCAGCGACATGTCTCGGACCCATCGAGCGACATGTTGGGGTCATCGAGTGACATGTTTCGGACTCACACAACGACATGTTTCGGATCCAGCGACATGTCTCGGACCCATCGAGCGACATGTTGGAGTCATCGAGCGACATGTTTCGGACTAACACGCGACATGTTCGGGCTCGTCAAGCGACATGTTTCGGACGCATCCAGCGACATGTTTCGGATCCAGCGACATGTCTCGGACCCATCGAGCGACATGTTGGGGTCATCGAGCGACATGTTTCGGACTCACACGCGACATGTTCGGATCCAGCGACATGTCTCGGACCCATCGAGTGACATGTTGGGGTCATCGAGCGACATGTTTCGGACTCACACGCGACATGTTTCGGATCCAGCGACATGTCTCGGACCCATCGAGCGACATGTTGGGGTCATCGAGCGACATGTTTCGGACTCAAACGCGACATGTTTCGGATCCAGCGACATGTCTCGGACCCATCGAGCGACATGTTGGGGTCATCGAGTGACATGTTTCGGACTCACACAACGACATGTTTCGGATCCAGCGACATGTCTCGGACCCATCGAGCGACATGTTGGAGTCATCGAGCGACATGTTTCGGACTAACACGCGACATGTTCGGGCTCGTCAAGCGACATGTTTCGGACGCATCCAGCGACATGTTTCGGATCCAGCGACATGTCTCGGACCCATCGAGCGACATGTTGGGGTCATCGAGCGACATGTTTCGGACTCACACGCGACATGTTTCGGATACAGCGACATGTCTCGGACCCATCGAGCGACATGTTGGGGTCATCGAGCGACATGTTTCGGACTCACACGCGACATGTTTCGGATCCAGCGACATGTCTCGGACCCATCGAGTGACATGTTGGGGTCATCGAGCGACATGTTTCGGACTCACACGCGACATGTTTCGGATCCAGCGACATGTCTCGGACCCATCGAGCGACATGTTGGGGTCATCGAGCGACATGTTTCGGACTCAAACGCGACATGTTTCGGATCCAGCGACATGTCTCGGACCCATCGAGCGACATGTTGGGGTCATCGAGTGACATGTTTCGGACTCACACAACGACATGTTTCGGATCCAGCGACATGTCTCGGACCCATCGAGCGACATGTTGGAGTCATCGAGCGACATGTTTCGGACTAACACGCGACATGTTCGGGCTCGTCAAGCGACATGTTTCGGACGCATCCAGCGACATGTTTCGGATCCAGCGACATGTCTCGGACCCATCGAGCGACATGTTGGGGTCATCGAGCGACATGTTTCGGACTCACACGCGACATGTTCGGATCCAGCGACATGTCTCGGACCCATCGAGTGACATGTTGGGGTCATCGAGCGACATGTTTCGGACTCACACGCGACATGTTTCGGATCCAGCGACATGTCTCGGACCCATCGAGCGACATGTTGAGGTCATCGAGCGACATGTTTCGGACTCAAACGCGACATGTTTCGGATCCAGCGACATGTCTCGGACCCATCGAGCGACATGTTGGGGTCATCGAGTGACATGTTTCGGACTCACACAACGACATGTTTCGGATCCAGCGACATGTCTCGGACCCATCGAGCGACATGTTGGAGTCATCGAGCGACATGTTTCGGACTAACACGCGACATGTTCGGGCTCGTCAAGCGACATGTTTCGGACGCATCCAGCGACATGTTTCGGATCCAGCGACATGTCTCGGACCCATCGAGCGACATGTTGGGGTCATCGAGCGACATGTTTCGGACTCACACGCGACATGTTTCGGATCCAGCGACATGTCTCGGACCCATCGAGCGACATGTTGGGGTCATCGAACGACATGTTTCGGACTCACACGCGACATGTTCGGGCTCGTCAAGCGACATGTTTCGGACGCATCCAGCGACATGTTTCGGATCCAGCGACATGTCTCGGACCCATCGAGCGACATGTTGGGGTCATCGAGCGACATGTTTCGGACTCACACGCGACATGTTTCGGATCCAGCGACATGTCTCGGACCCATCGAGTGACATGTTGGGGTCATCGAGCGACATGTTTCGGACTCACACGCGACATGTTTCGGATCCAGCGACATGTCTCGGACCCATCGAGCGACATGTTGGGGTCATCGAGCGACATGTTTCGGACTCAAACGCGACATGTTTCGGATCCAGCGACATGTCTCGGACCCATCGAGCGACATGTTGGGGTCATCGAGTGACATGTTTCGGACTCACACAACGACATGTTTCGGATCCAGCGACATGTCTCGGACCCATCGAGCGACATGTTGGAGTCATCGAGCGACATGTTTCGGACTAACACGCGACATGTTCGGGCTCGTCAAGCGACATGTTTCGGACGCATCCAGCGACATGTTTCGGATCCAGCGACATGTCTCGGACCCATCGAGCGACATGTTGGGGTCATCGAGCGACATGTTTCGGACTCTCACGCGACATGTTTCGGATCCAGCGACATGTCTCGGACCCATCGAGCGACATGTTGGGGTCATCGAGCGACATGTTTCGGACTCACACGCGACATGTTTCGGATCCAGCGACATGTCTCGGACCCATCGAGCGACATGTTGGGGTCATCGAGCGACATGTTTCGGACTCACACGCGACATGTTTCGGATCCAGCGACATGTCTCGGACCCATCGAGCGACATGTTGGGGTCATCGAACGACATGTTTCGGACTCACACGCGACATGTTCGGGCTCGTCAAGCGACATGTTTCGGACGCATCCAGCGACATGTTTCGGATCCAGCGACATGTCTCGGACCCATCGAGCGACATGTTGGGGTCATCGAGCGACATGTTTCGGACTCACACGCGACATGTTTCGGATCCAGCGACATGTCTCGGACCCATCGAGCGACATGTTGGGGTCATCGAGCGACATGTTTCGGACTCTCACGCGACATGTTTTGGATCCAGCGACATGTCTCGGACCCATCGAGCGACATGTTGGGGTCATCGAGCGACATGTTTCGGACTAACACGCGACATGTTCGGGCTCATCAAGCGACATGTTTCGGACGCATCCAGCGACATTTTTCGGATCCAGCGACATGTCTCGGACCCATCGAGCGACATGTTGGGGTCATCGAGCGACATGTTTCGGACTCACACGCGACATGTTTCGGATCCAGCGACATGTCTCGGATCCATCGAGCGACATGTTGTGGTCATCGAGCGACATGTTTCGGACTCACACGCGACATGTTTCGGATACAGCGACATGTCTCGGACCCATCGAGCGACATGTTGGGGTCATCGAGCGACATGTTTCGGACACACACGCGACATGTTTCGGATCCAGCGACATGTCTCGGACCCATCGAGCGACATGTTGGGGTCATCGAGCGACATTGGGGTCATCGAGCGACATGTTGGGGTCATCGAGCGACATGTTTCGGACTCACACGCGACATGTTCGGGCTCATCAAGCGACATGTTTCGGACGCATCCAGCGACATGTTTCGGATCCAGCGACATGTCTCGGACCCATCGAGCGACATGTTGGGGTCATCGAGCGTCATGTTTCGGACTAACACGCGACATGTTCGGGCTCATCAAGCGACATATTTCGGACTCAAAATGTGTTATATATATGTAGTCTTCTCTTCAATAAAACACCTTGTTCTTGAATAATACCCTTTTATTTTAACCCCCAACCAAGTTTTACAGTAATTATTAAATTAAATTGTAAGCGATAGTTCCGAACACAACGTCTAGCTAATCCGTCCTCCATGAATCTCCCATTCCCCATTCATTCCATTCTTATTCACACACTCTTCCAGTCGGTCATCTATCATTCCTCTCCTACATTCGTTCCTACAGCTTCGGCCTTCCTGGACTTGCCTGGCCTCAGGCAACAATGGCCTGACATACAACAGCCGAAACCTAGCTACAGCCATACTATATAAACAATAGTCAACACATCGTAAACATTTGAAACAGCTTCAACAACAATAACAGCAAGTACAGTTAGCTAAGTAACTATTTTATAAAGTACAGTTCTCTCAAAAGTTATTTTATACACATGAACACGTCTTAATAAACAAATATCATTTTAAGCATGAAAATAGTTTTTAACAGCAGGTACAATTAGCTAAATAACTATTTTACGAAGTACAGTTCTCTCAAAAGTTATTTTTATACAAATAAACACATCTTAATAAACAGTCTTTAACAGCAGGTACAGTAAGAGATACAGATATGTAACGTCGTTACCAGAGCAATCGGTTAAGTTAGGTACTAAGTCTAACAGGTCAGACGTCTTACCATGTGTGATGTAGAAGTTCGTTGACCTCTGGCACTCGATCGTTGACCTCAGGTCATTCCCAGGTGACCGGCCATGGTTTCATGTGATCAGCTGACGCCGTCGTCCGCGTCGGCCCTTCTGACGAGCTGTCAATCTTCTCCACGTCGTACCTATCCTTTCCTGTGCTCGCTAGGACCTTGTAGGGTCCGAAATACTTCGGCTTGAGCTTCAGGCAGGGTCCAAACTGTGTACGAAGTATGGCCACACGATCTCCCTTCTGGTATACTCTGCTTTCTTTACGCTTTTTGTTATACGTCATTCGGTTCTCTTGCTGTATCTTCATGATCTGTTGGAGAGCGGTTTTCCGACGCTGCTCTCGTTCCTCGGTGTAACTGTCGTAACATTCCTGTTTTAACAGTTCGTAAACTTGAAGGTCGTCTTTGGTACGCATCTTCGTACCGAGTAGCAACTCGAATGGCGACGTGGCGATGCTGCGTTGATACGTACTGTTGAGCGCCGTCTGCACCCTCGCCACGTGCCGGTACCATAATTTGGGATCTGCAATACTCAGCTTAGTAAGTATAGATACGATTATACGATTAATTCTCTCTACCTGCCCGTTGCCCCTTGGCACGCCCGTCGTCACCAGAACATGTTGAATATGCTCCGTCTGGCAGTACTCCTTAAAGTCATTACTAGTGAAGGCTGCTCCACGGTCAGTTATTATTCGGGCAGGGTTGCCGAATGTCTGCTGGTGCAAATATAATTTCGCCAGTGTTTCTTTGGCCGTCGTGCCTTTTGTAGGGTACACCCACACAAACTTGGTGAAAGCGTCTACTACCACCAGTAGATAGTTGTACTGCTTCTTCGTTTCCGTCAGCGGGCCAATATGGTCGCAGTGTAGTGTATCCAGTGGTACACTCCCTTTGTCGATGCAGTGCAGGAATCCTTCCTGTTTTCCTGCTTTCTTTGTAGCTAGCAGACAGGGTATGCAGGTAACCATGAATTCATCTATTCTTCTGGATAAATCCTTAATGTGGTAATCATTGTTAATCATTTCTATCATCTTCTTCTTCGCGAAATGCCCTGTTTCATGCACTTTCCTTATTATTTGTATTTCCATACCACTAGGCACTACCAATTTTGTTCCTTTATAGAGTACGTCGTTTTCCATTACATAATCTAGGTAGGGCCTTGCTCTCAAAATCTCTCTTATCGCCATCAAGCCGCCGTCATGCTCTTGGGCGTTCTTTATGCTCTCATGAAGCTCTCTCGTGACTAGTCCAACATACGGTGCCCTGCTCAGTGCGTCCACGTGTCTCATAAGTGAGCCGGATCGATGTTCTACCTTGTAGGTGTATTCCTGTAAATCTAGGGCCCATCTCGCCACGCGCGTCGACAAATCCTTCTTGCTCAGGGTCAACTCGAGTGCTTGACAGTCTGTAACAATTTTAAAGGTAAGCCCTATTAAATAAGGCCTAAACTTCTTTAAACCTTCTATGACAGCTAATGCTTCCAACTCGTAACTCGTGTATTTTTGCTCGAGTGGACTCGTCTTTTTACTCATATAGTACACAGGATGTAGCTGTCCGTCGTCTGGGCATCGTTGAAGTAAAATAGCAGCTAAAGCCACCATTGACGCATCAGTATGCATCTCCGTCTGCAATTGCGGATCATATATTCTTAAAACAGGCGCACTTGCTAGCTTCATTTTCAACTCATGAAATGCAGCTTGCTGGGGTGCCTCAAATACAAAGCTAACATCTTGTTTCACTAGCTCCGTCAAGGGTCTTGCTATGAGTGCATAGTTCGGAATGAACTTTCTGAAGTATGACGTCAGTCCAATAAAGCTCTGTAGCTGTTTAATATTAGTAGGTTGTGGAAACCTTACCACTGCGTCCGTCTTGTCGGGTGATGGTCGCACTGTACCATTCTCGACTACATGTCCAAGGTACTCCACTCGTCGTTGCACCAACTGCGACTTTCTCCAGTTTACCTCTAAGCCATACTCGGATGCTCGCAACAGCACTTCCTTGAGTCGCTCGACTGCCTGTACCTCGTCTTCTGCAAGAATTATCACATCGTCAATAAATATTAAAACATATTCCTTTTCAATCAAATCCCTAAAGATTGCATTTATGAATCTGGTAAACACCTTCGGACAGACCGACAATCCAAACGGGGCCTTAAGGAACTCATACTGCGAGTTATTAGTCACAAACGATGTATACTTGATTGAATCCTCGTGAACTGTCAAATGAAAATATCCATTCTTCAAATCAAGTGTACTAAACACCCTCGCTTTCGACAATCTATCGATGTGGTCCTCGATCACAGGTAAGGGATACTCGTCTTTTACCATCTTCTTGTTGATTTGCCTATAATCCACACAAATCCTCGTACTGCCGTCCTTCTTTTTGACAAGCACCAAGGGACTAGCATATTCAGAAAAACTTACCCGAATGATGCCCTCGTCAAGCCATTCTTTCACCTGACGTTCCACTTCGCGTTGCTCCGCCAAAGCCAGTCGTCTAGGCCTTTGCGCCACAGGGATGTCATCCTTCAACGTAATGCGTAGTTGAATCGGCGCCTCCCGCGTCTTGTTTGGCCGGTATGTTTCCACAAGCCGTTTCACTTCTTGTTGCAGCGCCGTGTCACCCACGAAACCTACAACATCAGAAACATCCACCCCACACATAATATTACGAAGCCAACCATCGCTAGACTTCAACAGAAAAACACGATTGCCCTCCATAACAAACGTTACATTCTTTAAAAACTCTTGTCCTAATATTAATGAAAATGGCATAGCGTCTCTAGGCACGATATGAAACGTAACATTCTCGTAGCACTGCCCGTCGATGACAATGTTTGTAGTTAAATAACCTACCGACTTCACTCGCGTCGAACCAAGTCCCGTCAACCATATCTCGTTACGTACGTAATCCGGAGCATTTAACGATTCGTAACACTCGACCGCTAATAGATTAATGTCACTTCCCGAGTCTACCAACGATGAAAAACTTTTATCGAACAACAAAACGTTTTTCATAGGTTTGTTATCGTAATTCGCCGGCTGCCGTCCGCCATTGTTGTTGATGTTCATTGCCGCCATCTTCGAGTCGTGAACCGGTCTGACATTCTCGTTCGTTTGCGTTTCGTTCGATCTCGATCCATTCGTCGTGACGTTTGACTCCTCGCACTCGTTCGATGTTGTTGACTCACTCTCGCTCGCTGCACCGGTCTTTCCGTTCGACGTCTTGTCATTCATTCGTTCCTTCTGAACGCACATTTGTTTCGCCGTCTGATGCTTCGCCGAACCGCCATATTGGTTTGAATATGAAGTAGAATTTCTGCTTGGTCCCGCCGTCGATGATGTTGCCGATGCACATTGTGATGAAATGTGACCGAACTGATTACATCGGAAACATTTTAATCCTTTTTGCTTATGCGGACACTCTATAGACAAGTGGCTACTCTCTCCGCAATTATAGCACTTTTTCTTACTTGCGTAATTTTCTGCAGTTTGCTTCGGCTTGCTACTTCTTGCTTCGTGATGTGCACTTCTCGCCTTCTCTTTTATCGTCTCGTATATTTTGATCTTTTCTTTCAGGTCTGTGGTGTATGTCACACCCTAATAACTCAGCTGATCACAGCTGATACACATCTGATGGAAACTTAACTAATATTAACCTTTGTACCTTTTCTCAGAACAAAGGAATGCGAGAGACCTTGATATTGATTCCAAGAAGATAGTATTACCATATGTTCTATTTCGCATACCAAACTGTTAGTATAAAAGCAGTGTAATTGTTACTCAATAAATCAGTGTTAAATCAGTATTTCCTCGAGTCTCGTCTTATCATTATTACCCGTAACGCTCCACATCTCATGGCTACCCTGCCAGGCGGGCTGCCCCAGGCAGCCCTGAATTAGTGAACAAGTGCCAGAACCTAGATACTGAGAGCAGGTCATCTTCATCAGCGACCCTGCAAGAGCACCGCACGTCTCATGGCGACCCTTTCGATGCCGAACAACTAAGTGGAGGGCGCCTCTCATGGCGACCCTTCCAGACGGTCTGCTCTAGGCAGCCCTGATATAGTCACCAACGTCAGCCGCTTCAGCACCGCATTGCCAACGTTATTAGAGGAAGAACCAAGTGTCAGTGCGGCCTTGTGCCGTACTGGCGGCGCGCTGCGCCTTCCAGTCAGACTTCACGAGCCGCCTCGGTATACATAGACACCGAACAGCCAACTACGCTACGCCAGCCAGTCAGATCCACTGCGCCAGCCAGCCAGCTCTACTGAAGCCGAACAAGCCAGAGCAGAGCGTCGCCAGCACCAGCCGCGCCGCCGCTCAACAGCCCAGCTGTTCAACAGCTGATACCACACAGATGACTTCAGGTCCATAAAAGCCAGACAGCTGATCACCAGCTGACCATCAATCCACGTGAAGAAGTAATTAATTAAGGTACTTATAAAGCTTTTACTACAATGTAAGTAGTATGTTTAAAAAAATATTTAACTATTGAGTGACGTAGATTTTTTTAAAGTAAAATTTTAATTAATAATAAAGAACGATAATAATTAATTTTATCAAATTGTTAAAAAAGTAATATTTTTTTAATCTAATAATGTGTAAACTTTATGGTATTAAACCAATTTATGTTATAAATAATTAAGTAAATAAGAAATAATGCCGCTTGATGACGAGGTAATAATATGATTAAGATTTACAAATCTAAAAATAGCAACCAACGGTCCACTTGTACAACAACATCTGGACTTCTCGAGTTACAATACGTTCACGATACACACAGACGTATCGAGTATAATATAGGATTAGTGTTATCAAAATAAAAATAGATTCCCAGAATATAAAAATAAAATATTAAAATAATATACTAGAATGTTGAATAGTTTTAAAATAATGACAATAAGGATTCCAACTATGACAGGTCTGATCAACCAAGAATAGTGGAAATTCCTAAAAACCAAATAATTTACCAGAATTAAATAAGTTTCAATAAACGAGACTATAACGAAATAATGAGACAAACAGACTGTATTACCAGTCAGAATAATAATATTTTATGCTCGCCATCCTTACTAATAGTGTGTCGAATCTAGTACTCAATCGCGTACGGAACGAGCTTTCCTCGCGAGAGACTTAGGTATGTTTTGCAAGGCACAATAAATAAAAATGTATGCATATGGCATACTATATAATGACGACACCGCGTGTATTATTAGCTACGAGTATAGCTCAATGTATAAATAAATGTAAAACCGGGTACTGCAGATCCCGAGTATGTATAATTAAAGGTGTCTCAAAATTAAGTGATAACGATGATAGGCGAGTCATAGAGTCATATTAAACAACTTTCATTATTTGTCTTTGAATGCTTATTAACTGAGCGCTCCCGTGCTTTGGAATGCACGTTAAGCCATTTATCCAACAGCTGACTATGATAGGAGTCGTTAAGCCAAGTTAGAGGCCTTCGAACGAATTGAACATTTCTAACAGTCAAGTTCCCCACTTATTTGACAAAAGCCTAATTGAAATAAGGTCTAGTTTTCCCTCAGGTCAGATGACAGTCGCTTCCGTAAAAACTAGTGCCTACGCCAAATCATGAGATTACGTAGGAGGATGATTAAATAAATATAGAAATCGTGTCCCGCCGCAATCAGTGGTAAACCCGAGAGGTGCCATTGAGCGAGTAGGTAGATACATAATTATTAGCAAGGTACACCAGAAATACAAGGCAGGCAGCAAATCCTTGAAACCTTGAACATGATTCGATCGAGCATCAATCGTGCAAGTTCTTGGACACATAGTATAATGTAGTGTTAAAAGCACTGTCTGAAAGGTATATACCTACCTCTAAATGGTATTTACGCGCGCTTATGTATACAATTTATGTATAAAATCCTTGTATTACTGAGTTATAATTAAGGGTCGGCCGACCATAAAATAATGCATGCCGTGTACCTTACTACCTTAGCAAGCTTAGCAAGCTTAGCAAGCTTTGCAAGCTTAGCAACAAGTGATGCAAAATTGCACACTTTATGTCACAAGTAAAATACTAAGTGACAAATTAAAAATATATATATATAATTATGACGTCTAAAAGAGAAAAATGAACTTGCAAGTCACAATGACTATTTTTGAATGGTTTAAAAAATAATAATAATGACAAATATTGATGTGCACAAAATATTTGTTATTATGGTAAAATAAATACAAACAAGAGAAAAATAACGACATGATACAACGTCGTAAACACAAACTAATAATGGTAGCATAAATGTATACCATAATTTATGTCCTATTAAAAAAAAAAATTAAATACAATATGACAAACAAACATCGTCATCAAAGCGTGCATTTAATTCCAGTTATATTAGTATGGAAAAAGAAAATTTTGTATCATTAGATTTAGTTTTAATTTATTTACTGTATCCGTTTCAATAAATATTTCTCATTCTGTTTGAAAAAAAAATTAGGTATAAGATTTCTTAAATTTTTCGTAATTAATATTAATTTAGTAATAAGTTCATTTATATTTAGTTTAAAATTTTTTTAATTACTTATTTTTTTTTGAATAAATGTATAATCTTATAGTATTAATAAGTGTATTAACTACAAAGAAAAAATAATAATAACAATGTTTCCTTTCTAAATTTAAGTACATTACGATGCTTAAACGATTATGCCAATCCATCTGATCGCATACCACCTACCATATAAGGAACAAGTAATGTAAACATTCTAAGTAGCATTAAGTAGAATTAAGAAACCATGTATACCATAGACTTAAGTTACTTTAAGAAACCATGTAAACCATAGACATAAGTTGATTAAGTTTACAGAAGCCAAAAAATAGTAGTTATGTATTTTACTATTTTTTGTCTCAAAAAAACGGGGAAGCTGTGGTGTATGTCACACCCTAATAACTCAGCTGATCACAGCTGATACACATCTGATGGAAACTTAACTAATATTAACCTTTGTACCTTTTCTCAGAACAAAGGAATGCGAGAGACCTTGATATTGATTCCAAGAAGATAGTATTACCATATGTTCTATTTCGCATACCAAACTGTTAGTATAAAAGCAGTGTAATTGTTACTCAATAAATCAGTGTTAAATCAGTATTTCCTCGAGTCTCGTCTTATCATTATTACCCGTAACGCTCCACATCTCAGGTCGGCGTACGTCGTAACACCATACAAAATCATTTTATTTACTGGCATGTCTTGAATACCTTCCACAATATATTTTATCGCGACGTAATCCGGCATTTTACCTCTTTTCCCAAGCTCCTTCATGGTAAGTAAGTAATCTAAGCATGACTCATCGGTTCTCTTTGTTCTTGAGCTCATAATTTCGTGTATCGTCTTTATATCGACTGTATCTGGGAATTCTTTCGCGATTGCCGTCTTCAACTCTTCCCATGACTTGAAGGTTTTTTCAGAGCGTAACCAGAGCGCTGCAGTGCCAGATAATGACCGCCTCGCCATTAAAAGCTGCTGCACGGGAGTCCACGAAAACACCTCGGCGTTGTCTTCCACGTCTTCTATCCACCTGGCGACAGGGTACGTCTTGTCCTGTCCCGTGAATCTTGGAATAAGATCTTCCGTAAGGTGTAACATGGCGCCGCCGCTCCGCGATGACCCACCCTCAGCGTCTTCAAAATCAGCCTGTCGGCTTGCGCGTCTTGATTCTTTACCCATTTCGTCGTAATCTATTTAGCTGTCGTCTTCGTCGTAATGTCGAAACCCGTCGTTTTTGCGCTTACACGTCGTAACCGTGTAACTTGGTGTGATGGCACGTCGTCGTCGCCGAATCCAATCCGATGAAATTTCTTCAATCCCGGACGAGCCCCCAAAATCTGTAGTCTTCTCTTCAATAAAACACCTTGTTCTTGAATAATACCCTTTTATTTTAACCCCCAACCAAGTTTTACAGTAATTATTAAATTAAATTGTAAGCGATAGTTCCGAACACAACGTCTAGCTAATCCGTCCTCCATGAATCTCCCATTCCCCATTCATTCCATTCTTATTCACACACTCTTCCAGTCGGTCATCTATCATTCCTCTCCTACATTCGTTCCTACATATATATATATATATATATATACAACGCGCGAGCCGAGCGAGCGAAGCGAGCGTGCCGCGGTAGCGGCCGGCGAAGCGCCAGAACCACCACCTGTTGAGTCCGAAACATGTCGTTGGATGAGCCAGAACATGTCGTGTGTGAGTCCGAAGCATGTCGCTCGATGACTCCAACATGTCGCTCGATGGGTCCGAGACATGTCGCTGGATCCGAAACATGTCGCTGGATGCGTCCGAAACATGTCGCTTGATGACCCCGAACATGTCGCATGTGAGTCCGAAACATCTCGCTCGATGACCCCAAAATGTCGCTCGATGACCCCAACATGTCGCTCGATGACCCCAACATGTCGCTCGATGGGTCCGAGACATGTCGCTGGATCCGAAACATGTCGCTTGATGAGCCCGAACATGTCGCGTGTTAGTCCAAAACATGTCACTCGGTAACCACAACGTCGCGTGTGAGTCCGAAACATGTCGCTCGATGACCCCAACATGTCGCTCGATGGGTCAGAGACATATCGCTGGATCCGAAACATGTCGCGTGTGAGTCCGAAACATGTCGCTCGATGACCCCAACATGTCGCTCGATGGGTCCGAGACATGTCGCTGGACCCGAAACATGTCGCGTGTGAGTCCGAAACATGTCGCTCGATGACCCCAACATGTCGCTCGATGGGTCCGAGACATGTCGCTGGATCCGAAACATGTCGCGTGTGAGTCCGAAACATGTCGCTCGATGACACCAACATGTCGCTCGATGGGTCCGAGACATGTCGCTGGATCCGAAACATGTCGTGTGTGAATCCGAAACATGTCGCTCGATGACCCCAACATGTCGCTCGATGGGTCCGAGACATGTCGCTGGATCCGAAACATGTCGCTGGATGCGTCCGAAACATGTCGCTTGATGAGCCCGAACATGTCGCGTGTGAGTCCGAAACATGTCGCTCGATGACCCCAAAATGTCGCTCGATGACCCCAACATGTCGCTCGATGGGTCCGAGACATGTCGCTGGATCCGAAACATGTCGCTTGATGAGCCCGAACATGTCGCGTGTTAGTCCAAAACATGTCACTCGGTAACCACAACGTCGCGTGTGAGTCCGAAACATGTCGCTCGATGACCCCAACATGTCGCTCGATGGGTCAGAGACATGTCGCTGGATCCGAAACATGTCGCGTGTGAGTCCGAAACATGTCGCTCGATGACCCCAACATGTCGCTCGATGGGTCCGAGACATGTCGCTGGATCCGAAACATGTCGCGTGTGAGTCCGAAACATGTCGCTCGATGACCCCAACATGTCGCTCGATGGGTCCGAGACATGTCGCTGGATCCGAAACTTGTCGCTTGATGAGCCCGAACATGTCGCGTGTGAGTCCGAAACATGTCGCTCGATGACCCCAAAATGTCGCTCGATGACCCCAACATGTCGCTCGATGACCCCAACATGTCGCTCGATGGGTCCGAGACATGTCGCTGGATCCGAAACTTGTCGCTTGATGAGCCCGAACATGTCGCGTGTTAGTTCAAAACATGTCACTCGGTAACCACAACGTCGCGTGTGAGTCCGAAACATGTCGCTCGATGACCCCAACATGTCGCTCGATGGGTCAGAGACATGTCGCTGGATCCGAAACATGTCGCGTGTGAGTCCGAAACATGTCGCTCGATGACCCCAACATGTCGCTCGATGGGTCCGAGACATGTCGCTGGATCCGAAACATGTCGCGTGTGAGTCCGAAACATGTCGCTCGATGACCCCAACATGTCGCTCGATAGGTCCGAGACATGTCGCTGGATCCGAAACATGTCGCGTGTGAGTCCGAAACATGTCGCTCGATGAGCCCGAACATGTCGCGTGTCGGTCCGACACATGTCGCTCGATGACTCCAACATGTCGCTCGATGGGTCCGAGACATGTCGCTGGATCCGAAACATGTCGCGTGTGAGTCCGAAACATGTCGCTCGATGACCCCAACATGTCGCTCGATGGGTCCGAGACATGTCCCTGGATCCGAAACATGTCGCGTGTGAGTCCGAAACATGTCGCTCGATGACCCCAACATGTCGCTCGATGGGTCCGAGACATGTCGCTGGATCCGAAACATGTCGCTTGTGAGTCCGAAACATGTCGCTCGATGAGCCCGAACATGTCGCGTTTCGGTCCGACACATGTCGCTCGATGACTCCAACATGTCACTCGATGGGTCCAAGACATGTCGCTGGATCCGAAACATGTCGCGTGTGAGTCCGAAACATGTCGCTTGATGACCCCAACATGTCGCTCGATGGGTCCGAGACATATCGCTGGATCCGAAACATGTCGCGTGTGAGTCCGAAACATGTCGCTCGATGACACCCACATGTCGCTCGATGGGTCCGAGACATGTCGCTGGATCCGAAACATGTCGCGTGTGAGTCCGAAACATGTCGCTCGATGAGCCCGAACATGTCGCGTGTCGGTCCGACACATGTCGCTCGATGAATCCGAAACATGACGCTTGCGTTTCTTACATTGCGTAGATCCGGTATTATAGACTAGATATTAATTTGATGAAACAAATGACGCTTGAAATTAGGTGATCATGTAGTATTTCTGGGTATCGAAAGAATTATTTGGGTGTAATTAATTTTAATAGGATTACGATCCCAGTTATATTTGGATGCGAATTATATGAAATTTGGTGTTTGAAATTAGGTGATCATTAAGTATTTTTGGGTAGAGACTAATTTATTTGGTAACAATTTAATTTAATAGGTTATCGACATGTTACTTCTTCGAGTTGCACTTTATATTTAAATGGAGTTGAAAATTTGGTGCGAATCTAGTATTTTTGGTAATCAAATGTAATTTTTTAGGGCATCATTCGGCAATTAATTTGGTGGTTCGTTAAATGCTACCCAATGTAATACTGACAGTATTCCTTCAAGTGGGAATCTTTGCGACGTCAGTAAGTTTACGTCAAAGAAGAAAATGTCTCATATCGATCCCGCGCCCCGCCAAATTAGGAAGTCGCCTAACTATCACGGTTCATGTGATACAGCCTGGTGGCAGACGGACAGACGGACGGACAGCGGAGTCTTAATAATAGGGTCCAAATCGCTTGGTTTGTAAAAGAAGAGTTGCGACCAGGGTCGTACAATTAAGGATGAATGATATTCAGCCGTCTGGATGTCCGACGAAAAAAGAGGGAACCTACCGAAACATTATTTGTTTGTTGTATTGCCAACCCATTCACGATATAAATAAATCATTAAAAACGTTTATACAAACGTCGGACTTAAGGATGATCCACGCTAGCTAGACCGTTCCGTGTCCGGGTCGGCCCGGTCGGGTTGTAGTACAAGAAATCGACGGACGCGCGTCGATTTTTTGTACTAGAAAACGGGCCAGTCCGGACACGGAAGGGTCTAGCGTGAATCATCGTTTAATTTCAACCCAATGCAGTTTACACTTGTGCAAAATATGTTTTTGGGTAGAAATATGGCTTTACTTAAATGTAACAACCTGTTCATAATAGGAGCCCGGATATTTCACTGTGGCTTTTACAGAGAAAAACCTAGTTCAAGTCTACACGTTCAATGCTAGGACGGCTTGCGATCTGCATTTGTTTCAGTCTCAGTGTACATGACAACCGCAGTAGCAAATTTCCATACAGCGGCCATGCAAGTGACGTAGTAGTTAATTACGCCACCTACGACACGTGTAGCTCGTTAAATTCAGACCCTTCGCTTTGACCGTGAAAACGTGACTTAAAGCATGAGATATTAGAGGTTATAATACTTTAGACAGTAAGAAAAATAGTCCCTTTCTACTAAAATAATGAGAGTTACCTAGGTCGGTTATAACAAGTTAGAACTGCGACAGTGTGATAGGTACTAACTGGTCCCACCGCTGGCGTGTAGCGAGAACTCTCATAGTAATTCTACTCACTTGATCGAGAAAAGAAGTTTTCTCGTTTCGTGTCCGTCTACGGCGACATCATGGCAACATTAATATCTAAGGTACGGAGACTTGCAAGTATACCGAGATTACCGAGTATATAAATTAACCTCTTTGAGAGTTCCGTACCTAAAGAGTAGGTACCAATGGAACCCTATTGTTAAGTTCAACAGGGATAAGTTCACCTTTGTACTTTTATCTCATGAGACATTGTACGGTCAACCAATTTGATTTCTGGGCCACTTCGTACCTTGTCACAGTGACATTGATATAAGATCTCTAGCGGCTTTCATATTGATTTTCACTGTGACAAGGTACGAAGTGGCCTAGAAATCAAATTGGTTGACTGTATGTATATTGTTTTAACCTATTATTGTGTACATAAAGTGCTTATATACATTAACCCTGGGCTGAACGTCCGTCTATCAACGTTTTGTATGTCACAAACCGTAACAGTACACTTTCTCTCTCTTTCTTATGTGTTATTTTATAGTTTCTTTCCCATAGTCATTTTGAATACCTAATTGTATTTATCCGTTGTATTGAAAGACTTGCCAGACATACAGTGCGCTGGTATTCGTAACATAAACCTGTGACACTCATAATTTACTAATAATATTAGATATCTCATCGCTTATAACTTAATACACAATAATGGCATCCAATCGATGGCAACGCCTGTCTTAATTGGCCAAAACTTTCCGGTACATGCATAATGTACCGAAGGGTGGCTGCCGCCGACAGTTGCAGTGTTTAATGACTGGCTGACCTGTGTACGGGCGAGTTGATTGATTAGTGGCTCCGTGGTGATTTTGGACTGCATACCCTGTTAGTGGCCTCGGTAAGAGGACTTATACGGCATTTCGTGAACAAAAGATTTCCTGTATCAGGGTAGGTCCTTTAGGACCTAGAGATGGATTTTCGAAGTAGAGCCCTCGAAATTTTTTATGTCAAATTTTTGAGGGGGGGGTGAGTCCAGGTTAGTCTTGATATCTGCGCCAATTAAGCTACTGGGTCAAGTTGGGTGTCAATTTCGAGTAAATCAAGGATGCTAAATTCATTTCTGGAATTATTTTTGTACCATTCCATACAAAATTTTCGAAAAATATCAAAAAATAGGTAATTTTTCATTCATACTGAAAACAGAAAAATGGCCATAACTTTAGAAAACACCTACACATTTTGAAAAAAAAATAGGTCTTCAGAAAACCCTGTTAATATCATATTCAAAAATGTATATTTCAGAAATATACCTACTGTAGAAGTATTAAAAAAATTAAAAATTAAAAGATAGAACAAAAAATCAAATTAATTAAAAAACATAGTTTGTGATCTTGGAATCGTAGTGGTGGGTTTATAAACTCAATAAAAACATATTTCATGCCAATTCACGTCTTAAAATATTAAAAAAACAATGAAATATATCAATTTCGCCCTAAAATTTCACGTAAAAATTTATCAAATTTTAGAGAGCCGCCATGCTTCGTACGAGTTAACGATTTACAAAAATTCTTAGCTTACGTTATTAAGGACTAATGTAGGTTTCTATTACAGAAAGAATTTTTAAAATCGTTTGATTACTTCTAAAGATAGGCCCCTACAAACGATAGTACAAATTCGGACTCCATGAATTATATGGATAACGGCTAAATTAAAAAAAAATGCCAACTAACATTAACGGATCCTGTCCAAAATAATATTGGATCACCCTAAAAGTACTGCCTTATTATTAATAATAAAAAAAAAAATATTGGTCCACCTTGTAAGTAATAATTAGCATTCATATACCGCGGAGATACCTTTGTAAATTGAAGAGTGTCCATTTTCTCATGGATCCCATTATCAGATCTTGACCAAATTTAAAAGAAAACATCATAGAGGCAGCCCCTTCCAAACCAAAAAAAAACCGCGAAATCGGTCTTAAACTAGCAAAGATATTTGTGAACATATCTAAAAAATATTTACAGTCGAACACAGGACCTCATCTTTTTTGAAGTTAGTTATGATTTTTTAAACCCAGGACCAGTATAAACTGATAAAGATGTTGTACTCTACTTCTTCGGCCTCCTCGACGTCATCTTTGCTGAAACTCCTGGTCCACACTGGACACACATTTAAAACCATCAGTAATCGCATTTGCGACTACCCACAGGTCTTGAAGCAGCGTGCATGGCATTCATTCTCGCTTTCAAGGACAGTGGCCTCTGCAGCTGTTCTTGCAGCTAAGTTCTCGTGCCGCATTCCAGATTCTGTGTTGGGTTGTCCATACGGGCTGCCACTGTTCCTCCTTTTATCCACTCGTCTGTTAGGGAGGGTATATATTGTGTGTCATTTAAAGTTTGTCCCCACAAGTGTCCTGCTTGATAGGCTGCCCTAAGCGCATGCATACTGAAACTAAAATCCATACAATATTACAGTGTAATTTTTATCCCAGTCATCGTTTTAAAACCTGAAAATAACTTAGAGGAACTATCATTGTTATTAGTCAGACACGTCGGTATATTCAGGGAAGATTCTCTATTAGTTATTTTTACTCTTAAAAGTGGAAAACACTTCAATTCGGTGACTGTACCCAGTAGCTCGTAACGTATTTCGGTACTTACCGATCCGCCCGCGCAGCCGTCTTGCTACCCATGATATTTTTTTCTGTCATAATTTTGTAGGCAGAGCTATATTGATATTTATATATTTAGAATCTGCATAAAACGAGCTTTCTTATAGTATTTATTTCATTATTTAAATCAAATTTTTACATCCAATATCAGAGCGCTGAATCAAAAAGTAAAAATTAAAAATGTATAAATTTGCGATTTTAGTCAGAAAATTGTTCCAAAATAGTAAAATGTACGATCAGAAATGATGTCGGTGTATTCCTTTTATACGAAAATGATACCAAACTTGCCTTAGTAGATATAAGAAAGGAGTCAGCTTAGTTTGAAATGTACAGGTCGGCTGCTATGTTTGGACCCCCCCCCATTTCTTACCACGTGAAAAATCCGGGGGGCTCTACTTCGTAAATGCATCTTTAGACTATAGATATCAATCCTGCCAAAGGAAATCTTTTGTTCATTAAACGCCGTATTTTCCCTTTTCTTGTTCCGTACAGATGCCACTATGTACAAAGAGGGATAATATCCGTCTTATTTCTTCTTTCTTGAAATAAACATTAAAGAAGCCCTTTTTTAATAAAAAATAAACAAATATGTAAACCGAGAGTCAATAGAATTTTGAAATGATGTAAATACCAATTTAATCAAGTAATCAAGTAATCAAGTAATCAAGTAATTTATTGCTTTCATGTTGTTTATGTTACATAGATGACATAGTTAATAAAAGTACCAAACATGAGCCCTGTAAGGGCATCGCAACGGTCTTAAAACTAACTTATAACTAACAGGTTAACAATTATTAGGCACACTATCTTTAGTGAAGTGTGTGAGAGTATGTACCTAAGTGTATGTAATGATAACTTTGTGTATCCTTAATTTAGTGTATTATTATACATTTAATTATTTATTAGGTATTAGTATAATTATAATTTTATTTAGGAGCATGTTATTATATTAATTTGTCTTCTAAATATTCTTTTATAGAGTAATAGGCTTTATTTAATAGAAATTGTTTTAATTTACTCAAAAATGTTTTTTCTTTGCTCTCTTTTTTTATTTTATCTGGTAGTTTATTATATATTTTTATTGACATCGTTAAGGGACCTGAAGAATGGAGTGTTAGACGGGATGTTGGTGTTATTAATCTTGATTTGTTTCTCAATGCGTATGGTACAGCTGTTTCTTCTCGTTTGGTATAAAATTCTGGGTATTTGCGGACAAATTTACACATTTCTATAATGTACAAGGAAGGTAGTGTGAGTATTTCATGTTTAATGAAGTGCGGTTTACAACTGTCCATTTGTTTAATGTTCGCTAATATTCTTATAAGTTTTTTTTGCAGCGTGAATAGGGTGGAAGCATCCGTGCTATTTCCCCAGAGGATTATCCCATAGCTTAGCCAGGCATAACCGTATGCATAATATGTTGCCAGTGCGCTCTCTAGGTCGGTGTTTTTCTTTATTTCCCGTAGCGCGTACACAAATCTGGATAGTTTAGTTCTTATGTTTTTCAAGTGCGGTTTCCAGGATATATGTTTATCTATTACAATTCCTAAAAGCGTGAACGTATCGACCACTTCTAACGGAATGGAGTTGTGGGTACAATTGATTGTTAACGGGTCTTTTTGGTATGGGTGAAATGTCATTAATTTGGTTTTTTGGTAGTTAATTTCAAGGTGGTGGTCATACATCCAAGTTGTGACTTTATCTAAGATGGTACTTATTTCATTATTTATATGTGATGCATTTTGGCAGGACGTTAATATGGATATGTCGTCAGCAAATAGTATTGAAGGTTTTTCTATAATTTTAGGCAGATCATTAATATAAATGAGAAAGAGAAGGCAGCCGATTACACTTCCCTGTGGTATAGAGGATGTGATGGTAGTAGTAGTAGACTTAACGTTTTTAATTTTGTTTGCAATAAAGTCATAATGTTCTAGTTCTACATATTGCGTTCTATTAGTTAGATAAGATGCAAGCCACTTATGTGCCAGTCCTCGTATTCCAATACCATACAATTTATCTAATAAGATTGGGTATTGAACTTTATCATAAGCTTTAGTCATATCTAGTAGTATTCCTATTGCATATTGCTTCGTGTCTATTATATTGAGGATTTGTTGAATATATTTATATACAGCTAGGATTGTAGATCGTTTCTTCCGGAAACCGTTTTGTGAGTCGTCAAAAATTTTATATTTTTCGCAGAAGGTGTATATTCGGTTGCACATTGCTTTTTCAAATATTTTTGAGGCTGTCGGTAACAGGGCAATGGGGCGGTAATTATTTGGATCTGTTTTCGAGTTTTTTTTATGTATCGGTTTTACAATAGCGATTTTTAATAAATCGGGAAAAGTGCCTTCACTGAAAGATTGGTTTATTAGTTCACAGAATGGTGGAGTAAGTTCATGTGCACATTGCCGTAGTAGAGATGGCGGGAACTCGTCTACTCCGTTACTATTTTTATTTTTTAGATTTTTTATGATTGTGTGTACTTCTTGATAGGTAACAGGGGCAAGAAACATTGAGTTTTCAGTAGGATGCAACACAGGTTGTCGAACACATTTTGGCGTGTTTTTCCCTTTTTCTGCTGTCTTCCCTATGGATATGAAGAAATTGTTAAAAATATCAGCTACTTGTTTTGGATCTGAGGTAAGTTTATTTTTATTTATTTGTAGTTCTATATTACTTTTTTCCTTTTTTTGTTGCTTATTTGTTCTTTCATTAATTATATTCCACATAGTTTTTATTATGTTGCTAGATCTTTTCATTCTATTTATGTATTGTAATCTTTTGGCTATTGGAACTGCTCTTTTTAATATTTTGTCATATGCGATATAATATTTTTGTAATACTGGACTATTCGATTTTGAGGTGAGTATTTTTAATAATCTTTTGTTTTTGCAAGACAACTTGATACCAACCGTTAACCAATGTTTTTTATTTTTAGGTTTTAGCTTTAATTTTCGTTTTGGTATACAATGATTTAAAATATTTGAAATTATTTTATCGAACGCAGAGTAGTTTTCATTAATGTTTTTATTGATCTGAATAATGTTTGACCAGTTAACCCCACTCAATGTAGTTTTGAATTGTTTTATGTTAGCATTATTAAATAATCTTTTTTCTGTGTTCCATATAATTTGTTCCTGTCCTTTGTTTCTTATTTTCATGTGTAAGATGGTTCCAAGATGATCTGAAAATCCGATGTCCTCTACGCTTGTATATACATTTTTGTCATAAAAGTTGGTGAATATTAGATCTAAACATGTTGCCGTGGACTGTGTAATATGTGTTGCTTGTTTGATATGTTGAGTAAATTTATATTCAGACATGAGATCTAAAAAAATACATGATTGGGTGTTTGACTTTGTTATATTTATATTAAAATCTCCCCCTATAATAATATTATGCTTAGGATATTTTGTATTAATGTATTTTAAGATCTTCTCTAATCTCTCGTAGAAAATAGTTTCCTCTCTCCTATTCCAGTATACAGTAACTAATAAGATATTATACTCTAGTAATTCAGCTGCGCAAATTTCCAACACATATTCAATTGACATGTCATTGATGTCGGTCTTCTCAGCGTACTTTAAGTGATCTTGCAAGAGAATGAGTACGCCACCTCCAACTCTCGTCTCTCGACAATATGATGCCGCCACTCTATAGTTGCTGAATTGGATTAGCTTCAATTTATCTTTTGAGAGCCAGGACTCGCAAATACATATGGCTTTGTATGTTTTATTTTCATTTATATATGATTCTAGTATATCTTGTTTATTGTAAACACTTTGCATGTTTTGAAACAGAACTTTAAAGTGATTATCTTCATTTGCGAAATCTAGAGACCTTAGGATTTAAATTCGGGTCTTCGGTATTAAATTGGTTAATTGTCACTTCTTTTTCTGGCATAACTTCTTGTGTACTTCCTGTGTTTCCACTGTTATGTATGATTCTAGATTCCCTTGTAGTACGGTCAACTATTTTCCCCTCTACTATAAGCTGATTGTTTCGTATTACGGCGTAAAGACCTTTTTTTCGAGCCTCAAACATTTCGTTACGCATTGCTTTTCGGTCTCTTAACGCCTCTGCGTCCAAGAATTCAGATACAGAGAGCCCAGTTCCAACGAAGTTGTGAGTATTTTGTAAAATGTATTTTGTTACTCGCTTACTCATTAGTTCTACAACTAATGGCCGGTTCTTGTTGTTTCTTCGCCCTACTCTGTAGGTATCTTCAATGTAGCCAAATAAGTCTACTTGCTGGATATCGCGGAAGGCCTCAATTATTCTGCCATGCAGGTCGTACTCGGGTTCTTTGAAGTATTCGGCCAGTCCGTGTATTATAATTTTTTTCTTATTGTTTTCAGGCACTTTGTTTGCTGTAGAAGAGTTGTTTGGTGGGTATCTGTTAACTTTAGTTTCGAGTTCCATAAGTTCTCGTCTTAGTGTCTCGTTCTCTCTCCGCAGGTTCAGTATTTCCGAGTTAATTTTTAAGATATCTATTTTTCGCTGTTCGTTTTCTATGGTTAATATATTTGTTTCTTGCTTAAACTCGTTTCTTAGATTTGTTATAGCTTTGTTAATTTCAGTTTCAATTACATCTTTCAGCTGTGTTATAATGGATTTGTTATTTTCTTTAAGTCGTGAAGTTATGACTTCAGACAAGTTTTCCAGGGTTAATTCTTTTGGATATGCCTCTTTTATTTGACAATCTGAATTTTTAATAGTTGTGTCACCCAATAAACTGCTGTGATCTGAAGTGACTGTCTCGTGTAAGGCGGTGACCATTCGTTTCCTTAGAGTTACATGACTTATTTCAGGATAGGGAGTGCTGTGCGGTATTACGTTGAAACCATGTGGGCTTGCCGGCGTGCTGGAGTTTCCTGGTTTTTGCGTAGCACGGTGGCATGCCTGGCATATCCATGCACTTTTGTCTTCAGCGGTCATCAAATTATAAAACCGCTTTTTGGTGACGGTTGTGCAGTCTAAGTCATATTTGTTCTTGCAGCGCGAACACTTCATATATTCCTTTTCAGGTAGTCTTAGGAAACATGCTGCACACACGGGATCCATGTTTATTAATATATATAGGCCCTCGAATTTCACTTTACTACATTAAGTCCAACTTGTCATAATACTTTTAATTGTTTTCCAAATCCACTCAAGGTTATATTGTTTATTGACACTTACTTTGCTTTGTATTTCACTTATAATATCACTGGGTTTCACAAAATATAGTAATGTTTACGCAAAGTTCAACTAATAGACCAGTAAAATTAGCTTAACCTTGAAATAATCCGATAACTGTGATTTTCTTTTTGTATGATAGAAACTATTGTTAGTTATAGTTAAAATAAAAAGAATTAATCATTTTAAGACCCCGCGTCAGTATAAAAAAACCAAAAAACAGTATTTTAAGCACATTTTGATTTCATAAGTACAACATAATAAATAACTTTGTTAAAGTACCTATTTTATGATAGGACGCTTGCACTCCAGTTAAAGAAATCAAAATTACACGAATAAATCAATCGGGACTATCATTAATAAAGAAAGTTCGGTAAGTTACACATATACTGGCTTATCTTACCTGATATTATAGATAACTGAAATTTGACAATTTATAATGAATAGTATATTAGGTGTGTTGATAAATTATCTAAACTTAAACAGATACTCTTTGAGGATTTCTAAAGTCACAAATATTGGTAATTTTGGGATACCCAAAATACAGAACTACTTCAAAAGTGGTTAATTTATGCCGTCATCGTATTGTTATGACTATAAGTAACAAATTAATCACAAAATATGCACGCTTATTAATTATTTGATGTTTAATATTACTTGCGTTTTAGTATGAACGTTATTTCTTGCCATATAAGGCCGTCTTTTCTTTGTGCCTCAACTCCCGGCCATGCTGTCGCGAGTAGCGACAGGGGTGACTCAAAGGGCCGCCGGCGCCGTCGGCTGACTTTTTAACCGACTTCAAGATTTCAAAAGAGGAGGTTCTCAATTCGGTTGTGTTTTTTTTATTTTTTTTAATGTTTGTTACTCCATAACTAACTCCGACATTTCTGAACCGATTTTGTAATTTTTTTTTTAGATTGTAAGTATATATATCCAAGTTGGTCCCGTTGTTGTCAAAGCGCAGTTCTGATGATGGCATCCATGAGGAATCGAGGGAACTCCTCAAATGTGAAAGGCACACAAATAGTGATTTTAGTATTTTCATCAACTAATCAAGCATTTTCATTAAAAGAGTGACATTTGATGAAGTGGAACTGCTGATGATGATCAGAACGGAACTCTTTAACGACGCATAGTACATGTTTGCCGATTTGTTCTCTTCGTTATGTTTGTCAAGCAAATTAGGTTTTCAAGGGATATTTTTGTAAAGCTTGAGTTCTGATGGTGGATTCCATGAGGAATTGAAGGTAATTACTCTTTCACCATTATAAACATACTCTTAGCCATTTTTATTTGATTGTATGGAATCTAAGACTAAGTATAATATTCTTTCACCGGCCTCCAACACTGAAGTCGGTTTTTTATCCTAAAAATTATTAACCGACTTGAAGATTTCAAAAGAGGAGGTTCTCAATTCGGTTGTGTTCTTTTTTTTTTTAATGTTTGTTACTCCATAACTCCGTCATTTCTAATCCGATTTTGAATTTTTTTTTAGATTGGAAGTATATATGACCAATTTGGTCCCGTTTTTGTCAAAGCGCAGTTCTGATGATGGCATCCATGAGGAATCGAGGGAACTCCTCAAATCTTATAGGCAAACATATGAGACCGTCCATAACAAAAGGGCCCTTATGGCACTTTCTAGTTTCGTAGATATCAGCGTTTTAGTAAAATACGGTAAAATCACATATTTTTTTGTTTTTTGCATATTGATAAAGTATAAGACTAGATGTGTATTTCTAGCTTGGTCTCACACGTATAAGTTAAGTATTTCTACCTTAAAATTAGTTGTAAAGTTTAGTAAAAAAGGGCCCTTATGGCAGAGCGCA
Organism: Cenopis cana; assembly: GCA_951800055.1. Taxonomy (NCBI): domain Eukaryota; kingdom Metazoa; phylum Arthropoda; class Insecta; order Lepidoptera; family Tortricidae; genus Cenopis; species Cenopis cana. The sequence continues at coordinate 13,426,863 of OX637479.1, read as the reverse complement.
GATAATAATGATATAAAATAGGTTAATAACTTATTCTAATTACTTCTAACCATTTTCTGTATTATTTATGTGCCTTTTCTGTTTACTGGATTAGGTGGTACACGTTACAAATACCTATTTCTAGTCTCAAGTCAAGGAAGCTCTAGTCGTGCCGTGCATGACCGTTGCAAAAATTTTTGTTTTTTATTACATTTCCTATTGAATTGTATTTTTAGAGTTCCGTAACCAAAATGGTGAAAACGGAACCCTTATAGTTTTATCATGTCTGCCCGTCCGTCCGTCCGTCCGTCCGTGCGTCCGTCCGTCCGTGCGTCCGTCCGTCCGTGCGTCAGTCCGCCCGTCCGTCCGTGCGTCAGTCCGTCCGTGCGTCCGTCCGTCCGTCCGTCCGTGCTTCCGTCCGTCCGTATGTCACAACATATGGTAGGAAAGTATTATTCTATGAATTGCTACATAATATAATAGTAACGTTAACTTAAAATAAAAGGTAGTGCCCCCCCCTCCCACCCTCTAATTTCCATATGTATGAAAATTCTGAAAAATAAATGAGGTGGTGTACAGTCACCAGCATTCATATCTGCCAAAACAATGGTGGCATTTAAATATCCGACACAGCTCCATTTGTAGGGCCGTAAGGACGGGTCAGATATTTATGCCGCCTTTGTTATAGCAGATATTGATGCTGGTCACTGTACATTAATAAATACTTACGACGATTTTTGGTTTGATAAAAATACGGCTACTGGTTTTTGAGTAATTGCTGAAAAACTGTTTTGCCCAAACAAAAGGGCGTAAGTGCAGTGAGTTTACTATGAAGATACGACCTTTTTCGATTCGACGCATCAGATAGTGGGTTTAAATATGGACTAGTAGGTGTCGGTACGGAACTCTTTATTGTGCGTGGTCCGACACGTACTTGGTCGGTTTTCTTATTAATAGAGTTAAAAAATAATTATTACTATGCGAAATTGCTTTTTCTTGAAAAAACTTGTAATGAAAAGATTTATTCAGAATTACATTCTAATACAAGATTGCTACTTAGATAATGTAAATATTATTATTTACTTACATTTTTGGTTACATTCGTCCATAAAGGCCCTTTTCTCAAATGTATGGAAGTAAACCTTGATTTTCATGTAACTTTAATCGGTCATAAAACTGAAACTAATTGACATAAACCTGTGTAATGCTTGTCTAGACTTATTACAGGTAAGTATGGTGTACTACACGGAAATTGTTAAATTTATTCGTGACGAGATAATAAAAATATAATTTTCTATATTTATTAAAAAATATATATCACGTTAGTTTTTCGTTTTTATTTTCCAGTCGAGGTGTAAAGAAAACTATTTTCTAGCATACACTATGACAAAGATCACAAAATACGAAATAATAATTCACATATTACAAATTTCCTTATTTTTTTACGATCGGCGCCTTGCACTGATCAAAGGCCATTTTTTCTCAACGGGGTAGTGGAATTGAAAAATCTTTGATTGTTTCCTACAGAAGAGAACCTCAGGATTCAGAATCTACCATCATCTATGTAACTTCCCACGGGAACATACTTTAAATGAGTTTTAAACTTCTCTTAGTTATTTCTCTAAAGTGCATTTTTGGGTTGCGTAACTTTGATGATTTAAAAAAAAAAAGTATGGCACCTAGGGTCATGGTTTTTATTGTTTTTGGTAGCTTATGTATTGTAGATTATAGATCCGTGCGTAACTCAATACCGACCATAAGGGCCTCTGTGTGATGGACGGTCACATATAGTGATTTTAGTTTTATCATCAATTAATTAAGCATTTTCATATAAAAATGTGACATTTGATGAAGTGGAACTGCTGATGATGATCAGAACAGAACTCTTCAACGACGAAAAGTTCACGTTTAGCGATTTGCCCTCCTAGCTTTGTTTGTTAAGCAAGTTCTATTTTTCACGAGAAATTTTTGTCATGCTCAAGTTCTGATGACGGGATCCACCCATCGAGAGAACTCCTCAAATGTGAAAGCCACACACATAGTGATTATAGTATTTTCATCAACTAATCAAGTATTTTCATTAAAAATTGTGATATTTAGAAAATATACGACCCTCTTCTCCCGCACTACGAATATTATTAATATTACGAATAGTCGACCGAAAATTGATATGAAAATCGTACACTGACGGTTACCCTTAAAGGCAGTATACTTTACCACGGGGTCACATCGAATTTTCGAATACCTTTTTACAGGCCAAATAAAAAAAAAAAAAACGGAACCCTTATAGATTCGTCATGTCTGTCTGTCCGTATGTCACAGCCGATTTACTCGGAGACTATAAGTACTACAATTATGAAATTTGGTAGGAAGATGTATTCTATAAACCGCTACATAAATGTGATATGAAATCAGGAAAAATTACGCCATACATGTAACCGGGGCATGAAAAATTTTTTTTCAAAGAAAGTAGTCGAGAGTAGTATTTTTGGATAGACCCTTAAAAATGATATAGAGGTTACTAAAAAAGTTTTCCATTTAAGTCAATCGTTTGTGAGATATTAGCGGCCAAAGTCGTACAAAATGTGTCCCCCCCCCCCTCTAATTCCTAAACTATTAAAATTAAAATTCGTGACTTCCCTATGAGGATACGACTTTTTTCGATTCAAGGTATTATTAAATAATGTTTTAAAATATGGAAAGCTAGTTGTCGGTACGGAACCCTTCGTTGTACGTGATCCGACACGCACTTGGCAGGCTTTTATTTTTATTTTGTTTATTTTTCAATCTGAACTTTGAACCCCCCGCCCCCCCACCTGTCGCGGAGTTCAGTCTGGCTACCGGGTGTTTTGGGCTTAGGTAGACGTATATAACATCCCTGCCAAATTTCATTACTGTACCCCAAAATGTCATACTCATACTCATTAGAAAACGGACTATGTCTATATGAAAATCAAGGTTTACTTCCATACATTTGAGAAAAGGGCCCTTATGGACGAATGTAACCAAAAATGTAAGTAAATAATAATATTTACATTATCTAAGTAGCAATCTTGTATTAGAACGTAATTCTGAATAAATCTTTTCATTCAAAGTTTTTTGAATTTTGCGTAGTTTTTAAATTATACGAAAAAGCAATTCCGCATAGTAATAATTATTTTTTAACTCTATTAACAAAAAAACCGACCAAGTACGTGTCGGACCACGCACAATAAAGAGTTCCGTACAGTACCGACACCTACTAGTCCATATTTAAACCTACTATCTGATACGTCGAATCGAAAAAGGTCGTATCTTCATAGTAAACTCACTGCACTTACGCCCTTTTGTTTGGGCAAAACAGTTTTTCAGCAATTACTCAAAAACCAGTAGCCGTATTTTTATCAAACCAAAAATCCTCGTAAGTATTTATTAATGTACAGTCACCAGCATCAATATCTGCTATAACAAAGGCGGCATAAATATCTGACCCGTCCTTACGGCCCTACAAATGGAGCTGTGTCGGATATTTAAATGCCACCATTGTTTTGGCAGATATTAATGCTGGTGACTGTACACTACCTCATTTATTTTTCAGAAATTTCACACATATGGAAATTAGAGGGTGGGAGGGGGGCACTACCTATTTTTTTTTAAGTTTACGTTACTATTATATTGTGTAGCAATTCATAGAATACTACTTTCCTACTATATGTTGTGACATACGGACGGACGGCAGCACGGACGGACGGACGCACGGACGGACGGGCGGACTGACGCACGGACGGACGGACGGACGTACGGACGGACGGACGGGCAGACATGATGAAACTATAAGGGTTCCGTTTTCACCATTTTGGCTACGGAACTCTAAAAATACAATTCAATAGGAAATGTAATAAGAAACAAAAATTTTTGCAACGGTCATGCACGACTAGGACTTCCTTGACTTGAGACTAGAAATAGGTATTTGTAACGTGTACCACCTAATCCAGTAAACAGAAAATGGTTAGAAGTAATTAGAATAAGTTATTAACCTATTTTATATCATTATTATCTGCGCTCTGCCATAAGGGCCCTTTTTTACTAAACTTTACAACTAATTGTAATACTTAACTTATACGTGTGAAACCAAGCTAGAAATACACATCTAGTCTTATACTTTATCAATATGCAAAAAACAAAAAATGTGTTTTTACCGTATTTTACTAAAACGCTGATATCTACTAAACTAGAAAGTGCCATAAGGGCCCTTTTGTTATGGACGGTCTCATATTTTCCTTTGAAATTGTCACAAACTTTTTATCATCTCGCCTTTTACTTGCTGCAATCAAAGTATTCTGTCCTTTTCGACCTACAGACACCACATCAAAGTTCATTGCACACATACATATCCTACAATTAGGAAATTCCATATTGATAATATTGATATCCGCATAATTTGCACGCGCGACGGTAAAACCATGTGCATAGTAATAAACTCGTTATGACAGGTCCGCCGCGCCGCCCGCCGCTTGCTCGCCACTGACGCCTCGCTCTCTCCACCCCGCACCCCACCGCACACATCCCGCTTCGTCGTGAACTTTGCACGTATTTTGAATTGGATTTTCAATTTTTTAAGCGTGACATTTACTTGTTTAATTTTGATAAAAATATGATTATAGCAAAGAAAAAAGCTATCCTTAAACAATAAAATCACAGTTATGGTTTTTAATGAATGAGAAATAGATTATTATTAAAACGTTAACAATTAATGATTAATTTTGGTCCTAAGTGTCTAAGAAGACACAATATAGCTTAAACAGATAAACACATCATAGTTACCATTTTGGCTTGTCTAGATATTGAGATCAGATAAAAACTGTGAAAAAAAACGTACATGCAAATTTGGTTTCCGTTTAAGTTTGTTATTAAGAGATCACATTGGAATGCACCTCAAAATTATACTAACATGGTATTTAGTTATCGTTTTTGGTTGTAGCAAAAAGTTAGGTAGTGTACAATATCTCAAGATTTTTATCAAATACGGGTAAGACCCCGGATTTTTTTATTAATATATCGAATTAATATTTGATACTCAATATCAATAAACGATTACATAACAAAAATAACGAGTTTATGAATTATGTCCAGGTTAAGCTAATTTGACTGGTCTATAAGTTCACCACAGTTTTCGGAAATCCGCACGAATTTTTAGTAGTCCGCCCGGGCGTAGATCGCGTCCAAAACGTCGCAAGCGCCGCACAACTTCATATATCTTACGCGTTTTATTGAGACGCGTCGACAATTTCGCGCACTTTCTGTTTTGTTATTGTTTTCTGTGTTTTGTTCCTAATTGCAACTTCGAATTACACTCACGTTAACTTGTACACAATCTCTTTTTCATAAGGATCATTTTGATATATATTTCAATGCAAGATACACACTTTTAACTATATAAAATAATTATTAAACGCGGAGCGCGTCCGCGCGCTTTCTTTTCAAGCCCTTCCCACTTCGTAATCACGTACTTTTAAAGAACGAACACAGTCTTACCAACATTTTATAGACATAATCCTTGTATTTGCATTCATTTTAAGCTATAATATCTTTTAATTATTCATATTTCAATAAAAACAATTTTCGTTTACAATGATTATTATGTGACAATAGCTTGTCAATTTTTTTTACTCATAAAAATGCTAGGAATCTATGTTGTGTTTGAAAAAAAAGTTCGTTTAAGTGATGGAAATATCAGTATATCGAAAAAGTTTAATGTCATTATAGATTCAATTACAAATAACCTCACTTCTCATCATTTTCCATTTACTTTGTTATGAATTTTCATTGCCCATTTATTTTTATTTGCTGCCTTGAAATTAAGAGCCACAAATACTAGCAATGAATATTCAATAAAATAATTTCTCGAGTGTCAAGTGGATTGCTTAATTATTGTTATAGACTTTCCTCATCACTATTTTACGACAAATCCATAGACGACAAATGAATTGTCAGTCAGACATATTTGTTTACATAATTTCCAAATTCTATTGACTCTCGGTATACCTAATTACATAAAAGTGAGGTTATTTCGTGTGACATAAGATTAAAAGTGCCATACTGTATAGGGTCAGTTTTGAGCACAGTTTACCTATGTCATTAAACGACAAGAAACCGAACATCGATTGTAACTCATTTAGCGTAATAATTTCTCGGCGACCGAGCTCTGCTGACTCTGCTCGGCGTTTTCCATACATGAGACCTATCTAGATCGATTGCTCGTCCCCGAAAACCCCCACATATAGCAAGTATGAGATTCGCTGTGGAGTCTGTGGAGAATAAACTATTTCACGTTTATAGTGCTCGTCGTCGTGGATGACGAGCACTATAAACGTGAAATAGTTTATTTTTCTTTGTAGTCGTTCCTTCATGACCGAAGATCGTGATCATCTGTAGTCTTTTTGTACATAGTTTATAAATGTGTTAAATTTGAGCCCATCTGTTGGAAGTAAATTCGCCATCAAATGCAGATATCTGTATGATCTGTGTGTATCAGGATGCACTCGAATGCCGAAGACTACAAAGTCGTGCTCAAACGTTTGTGAGTCCTTAGTCGATCTGATTGATTTGCTGACAGCCTGACAGCGATGAAGACTGAGCGCTATGATTCTTACATAGACGAAATGTAATATCGCAAACTACTTATATTGATCTGCTGGGTGACCGACGCTACTTCTACCTACATATAAGCCAAATACATACACTTACTTATAAGTCAGCACCCAATCCGCTAAAGTAGCTTACCTGCGGTTTATTTTTACTAAGCCGATTAAAATGTTTCCGTAGAATGAAACAATCGAAGCGTCTCTGAAATGCTCGCCGTGGTGCGTGTGACAGGCGTCTTTCGCAGACGTTGCTTTGTACCCCCCGCTGAGATTTTTATACGGACTTGCCCGTTTTTATTACAAGCTTATATTTACCCGTATTCCGTATAGTTCTTATGAGTGTTCATTTTAAGAGACTTTCACTTTGGGCTGTAAATTGGCATATGAATGAATATACTTTCTCGTCTTAGCGTTAACCCCATGAATTATACAGGATGGATTTTCTTTTTGGGTCAGTGAGGGCAGCTACCAGATCTCGTGCTGCTAAGCGAAAATGGTGAATGGTCTTAGAAGACCCTTCGTCTCCCTCTGGTAGCTGCCCTCACTGACCCAAAAAGAAAATCCAGCCTGTATACCTAGAAGGTAGACATTTATTGCTGAAGCGATTGTATGCATGTATTGTAAGCACTTTATTGTACAGCTTAAAACATATTCATTGTCACAATCTCATTCAGATAACATTCGAGCAGTTGAGTGGCAGGTAGGTAAAAGGAGACGACGACGACGAAGTGGACTAGAGTTTCTGACTGTGGTCCGATCTGATCGAAAGAGGATATAAGAACTCTGTAATTTTAAGCCACTCAACTGACTTCAATCCTATTTTAAATTCTGACCAGTTAATTATTGCGTATAAAACTGCACTTTTAAATAGTAATTAATCGCAAATTTATCGTCGGCTTATCTCCGTCCGTATCTATTTTATTATATAATAAATTAAATCAACGCGTTCACGCGTCAACGTAACTACTGAAGTGTTAAGTTTCTCATGTAAATATTGTAGTAAGTAATTTATTTAACCGTACACATAATTTCCGTTTTTCCACATACCCGTGCTGAAAACTTTTTTGCCTCGTCACACGGCACGTGTCGTCATTACGCGCAGATGCCGCCAGGGGGCGCCCCTACCCCATGTTTTAATAACGATCGCAACGTAATTGACGGGTGACAGATTTGACAGTTCTGGATGGTTTCATTTTTATCTGGCGTATGCTTTGTCATTATCGCTTTAGAATGTACCTAGTTAAACAACATGGTGACGCAACTAAGAACCTAAACTTCTTTGTAATAAGTAGGTAATTTTCTTAAAAAATAGATTCGAAAATCCTGTAGATAGGTATGTAAGTTTATATTTCGTTCACATTTCGTTGCGAGTGCAGTGGAGCTTTAAGCGCGCCCAACTACTTACTGATGGTCCACTATAAAAGTTGACGCGCAGATGACCCAAGTCATTCTGAATTAGACCTATTAAAAAGTTAATCGGCGAAGGAGTGTGGTGTGGGTGTTGAAGATATGCTTAGGCCTTAGTTGACACCCTCCACATAGGCGGCCAGGCGAAGAGTCGACCCATGCGGGACTCTGAGCTGAGACAGTAGTACCTACGACGGGCGATAAACCATTAGTGTGTTTTTTTAATAATAATGGGATTGCTCTTGGCCAGCATCTAGCCAAGGCGCAAAGATGGGGCCGACGGCGAAGCGAGCTCACCCAGAAAATGCATATTCACTCTTGCCTTAATTAGGACCAGGTTATATGAACTCGGAAATACAGACGGCGGCAGGGAATTCCAAACCTTAGTGCCCATTATAAAAGATGACGAAAAGCGCTTGGTTGGTTGGCTGGCGCGTGGTAGCCCTAATGTGGTAGGTACAGGTACCTAAATTACTTTCGAGACGTTTTTGCATTTGTAGTAGTATTTGTATATTTACAGGGATTCTACATTTAAATTTACACACACTTAAAAAATAATTTAAGTACACACATTCAAATTTTGTCCATACACAACTACAAATGCAAAAACGTCTCGAAAGTAATTTACCTGTAAGTAAAGCTCCTTAATTTTTAATTTAGGCTTTTGTTTTTCACGATGCATCTTCATTTAAGCGGGCTACTCACACACCTGCTGCAGGGGCAATTTTCATACATTTCGAATTGGCCCGATTTCGAGTCGGCTTAAATAAACTCCAGGAAATATTCCGATTGAGTAGTAAGTAGTATGTGTAGAAACGTTTAAACAGTTACCTACTTGGGTGCAGTACAAAAATACCAAACCGGTACAGTAATTATCTCCAAAATGTGATATCAACCCTTTACATCAGTTTCAATAAATTTGTGCAAAAGACCAACAAATCAAAGCAACTCACCGCCAACTAAGTCCTGCCTGTAAGCTCAGTGCAGTGCAGTTCAAAATAAGTGTACCTGGGCATTTTCACTTTAAAGTGTATCCCTACTTTTTTTTCGAATCTAGGTGATTTTGGGTATTCTGAATCAGAATTACGAGTACTATTGATTCAGATGAAAAAAAAAATGTCCTTGATTTTCCATACAAATTTCTGTGTCAGTTTTGTGACGAGCCATATAAACTGTATGAAAAAAGCGTCACAAAACTGACTTTTATTGGAGAAACACTTTTTTTCTTCGCGGAAATGGATAATACTCGTGATTCTGAGTCAGAATACCCAAAATCACCGAGATCCGAAAAAAAAGTAGGGGGTACACTTTAAAGTGAAAATGCCCATTATATGATTTGACGCGCTAAGCTAGAAAGTATCCAACAGTATGATAGGCATTTTAGTATTATCAAGAACTGAGTCAATTATTAATGTTTATTCTTACATTTTGGAAGCCGATTACTAATATTTTAGGGTTGAAAGGGTAGTGCTAAGATTTGTATTGTATCAGTAATTTTCTAATATGAATATTCGTAAACAAAAACTAGACAAATAGTAGAAATAAGTTCTGAAGCGGAAATCTATAATACCATCCGCAGTAGAACGCATAACTCTTATTTTGGCGGGATTTTTTTACTCCAACTTAATAAATACTGTGTACAGTCCAAATTAAACTTAAGATTAGTTCTGCTTAAAAACTACCTCTCCTAACGGATCGCTCTCGCGGTTCAGAGAGGTAACGCCGCCAGCGTTTTGGGGTCTATGCCGCAGGCAGAACTTTTAGAGGGAGTCATCATCATCCTCCTAGCGTTATCCCAGTACAGTTGCATCCTGAAGGATACCTGGGGTCCGCTACCTAATCCCAAGATTTGGCGTAGGCACTAGTTTTTACGAAAGCGACTGCCATCTGACCTTCCAACCCCAAGGGGAAACTAGTCCTTATTGGGATTAGGCTTTGTCAAGTGAGTGGGCAACTTGACTGTTAGAAGTTCTCAAACCGCCCGAAGGCCTCCAACTCGGCTTAACGACTGCTGCCATAGACAGCAACCGGGATCAACGGCTTAACGTGCCTTCCAAAGCACGGGAGCGCTCAGTTAGTAACCACTCAAAGCGGTCACCCATCCAAGTCCTGACCGCTGCCCACGTTGCTTAACCTTAGCAAGCGCAAGCGGTTCGCAAGCGCCGCTGGGCCACGAGCGCTCGAGAACTTTTAGAGGGAGTATTTTTTTGTAATTAGTTTTTATTCGTTTTGATATGTTCGTAGTTTTAAGTGATTTCATGTTATTATTTATATTTGTTTCGTTATTTTATATACCTTTAAATTCTTGTAATTATATGCTAATAAAGTTATACTTCACTTCTACATAATTCTAAAAAGCATCAAACCACACTCAGCATAATATTCTATTGCAGTACCTGTACACTGCAACGCTTGTTTTCAGTCAGACCTTCACTAACCGTTGAATTGCCACACCTGATAAAAATAAAATTAAGCAGAAATTAAGCAGTGTTAGCAGTAACATCTTCGTGATCGCTGGCAGAGTTTTTGTCGTTCGGGGTTTCAAGCTTCGAAAAGGGTTAAGGCAAATCGGAATATTTATTGTCATCAATGTTTACCATTCAAAATGCACTCCACTGTACACAGTAGTATAAGCCCGGCTGTGTTGACATTGACTTAATCCCCGGTTATCGCGCAATATATTTCTTTGGGCGAGTTTAATATTTGGACTTACCCGGTGCTCAGCTCGCCAGTTAATAACGCCAGCATTTCGGAGGATTTGCTGTTATTTGAAATGTGAATGCGAACTGTTCTTTGGACATGCATTTTTATGCAAATAATATTTCTTACTTTTCTTAGCATAGTTCAAATAGAGATTCATGTAATTTTTCTCATACTGTATTTCCTCTACATTCAATATAATGTAAGGTGCGTCGTAGGAATAAATGCCTTGTTCCTATCTACAACTTGGTCTAAAGGCAATGCAAACTTTATCTTCTTAACTATAAATATTTTGACTACGCCTTCGAAGACAATATTTAATACGTTATTAATTTAAAACTTCATTACATTTTTTATACGAAAAACTTTTTTCATGACGATATTCGCCAATTTCCGAATGCGGGCGACGAGAGCACCATAATCGAGCTGCGAGCGACACAAAATGTTGACGAGTCAAATTCTCCAAAGAGTATACAAAAGTTTAATTGTTTTATATACGACGACGGTGGTAAACCAGCGTACGGTTCAACTGCTGGTAAGCGGACACCGTATCCTATAGACGCCCGCAACTCCAAAGGTGTCAAGAGCGCGTTGCCGATCCTTTATAAATTTGAGAAAAATTTAAGAATTGACTGAACTTGTCACATTGCTATGGACTTCTTATGATTGTAATCAATCCAAATAGTTGCATCCTGAAGGGAGCCCCGGGTCCGCTACCTAATCCCAAGATTGGCGGAGGCACTAGTTTTTACAGAAGCGACTGCCATCTGACCTTCCAACCCAAGGGAGAAACCTACTTACTATGTAACTGAATATAATTGAACGATCATAAATCTAACTTATATAGAGGCTGTCGCATGTAGAGTTGTGATAGGATACATTTCTGCTTTCCCTGAATTCAGTATTCATAGCACATAACGTAGTAACCAATACAAATTTAAAGGACAAGTCGAATGCGAGGGCGGAGCGACCGCATATCGAGATAAATGCTGTTTCAATGGAATGGCAATATCGTGGCCTTATTCGGGTAAATTTGACTAGGTTATACGAATGGCTTGTAATTGACAAGTTGATGGTAGCATTAATGCTTTACAGTAGTAGCTCGATGCTTTAATGCCACATTTGAAACATATATCTTTAAGACTACACATTATATCGTTTACAGCAATCGTCAATCAATAAGATTGTAAGATTCAAAAGTAAATCAGGATTTAAATTACTCTTGACAATATTTTAATTAAGGGAGTGTGGCAAGAGTGAATAGGCTATTACTGAACCAGCGAGCTAAAAAGAAGTATCAATCGATTTTGTGAAATGATGGATGTTTAATGTTTAAATGTTGAAGTTACGTCGATTTTGAAATTGTGCATCTGTGGTGAAATATTTTGTTTGTCGATCTTTTTGTAGGTACTGACGTGTATAAAATTTATAGCATCACTCACCTTACTGAATTTATTTAAGCAGAATTTATGGGCTATAGACATGCCATGGTTACCTAGCGCTTTTTGTCTAAAGGTCACTTGAACATAGGTCTATCTGACTCGACGTTGGTATGATATTGGTATAAAATATTTATCACCCGTTATAGTTTCCACTCGCACCAAGCATAAATAATATTATTTTATGACTTGCCGTCGAAACTAGTAAAAAGTAAAAGACATAAATAATATGTACATATTCCTAAACTGATAAAATATTCTGTATCTATACGCCCTTGTCATTACACATGTTCGCTTATTTTTATCCATTAATAATAAATTTTCGATGTTGACCCTCTGATCTCTGTTCGATGATGACCCTTTTTCTCATGGGACCATTTCCTCAGATATAGTCTTCTGCCATTCCACCAGATAAGGTAAATGTCCCAGTGCACGACACGGACCTCATACTTGACACTTTATTATGCCATAATAATAGGTAAATCTTATTGTACTCCATTTTATGCAAATAAATTACTTACTTACTTACTAAAATATAGCCACTATAGGTGTCAACTATTGAGTAAGAAGGTTTCAAACATTATTTGGTATATGGCGGTAGTTTCCAAAACTGAAGTATCATGGAAGGAAAAGCCTATAACGTGCCCATACCAATATAATATTTATACGTCGCGACAAACAAGACGTCCAGAATAATGCAGTCTATATGAATCTTTTAAGGCTCCCTACGGCGTGACAGCAGGGCGCATATAGTCCTGCTGCTATGTCGGCCTGTCTGCGTGTCACATAAATGCGATCAATAAGTCTTGCTATATCGGTTTAATTTCAATTGATGCCGTATCTCACTACTTGGAGTTGAAGGGTACGAGTCAGTACGAGTGATATTCTGATAACAAAAGACGAATATTTTTAAAGACAATGTTGTCAGTCAGACGTCACTTTAGATATACCTAATTAATATGTTACTTTTATGTCTATAATGGTAGGTGTTTCTACACAATATTAAAATATTTCCCTACTTTTGGTTAAGATTCACTTCCTGTTATTGTTTGTTGCTGTACCTACCTAAGATTGTCTGTAATTAAGTAATTGTATATATTATATGCATTCCACTACGGAGCACACTTTTTTAATAGCCGATTGAGGCAAGGATATTGTGTGGTTCTTCCTATCAATTGCTGAGAAATACATGAAGGCCATCCTGCTATCTCCGTCTAGGCCAGCTCTGTCTGCGTCGCGAATCATGTTGCATCCACTTTCATGGTTACGTAAATAAGTCATAATTTTAACAGTTTTACATACTGTGCTCAGTCTGGTGAGCCTACATATTCCAAATTCATTAATCAGGCAGTGTCAGTGCCATGATAAAATATCGTTAGAGACAAACAAAGGCAGGCGACGTCCGCATCCAGTTTAGAAATATGCAAATCGTCTGCAAATCCCAAGCTCATAGATTAATAAAACAGAGGCGACGCTTATTTCTATCATAATATGTTTCTAACTACACTCTATCCACAGTACCGAGTTAGTACTAGAAATCTGAGAAAGCATGCAACTGGTTAGCGATAAGGGTAACCACTGCACATAGGATGGGTTTACATGGCGGCCATCGTTCCTCTCGTTCGGTGCGTTCGTTCGTCTCGTTCTAATGCTCTATTTAGAACAGCTATTTTCAACGATTACCTGCCTTTGCTTAATGGATTGTTTTTTCTGCATATTTTATGATTTTCCTTTTTTACTAGACCATTTTCCACTTTCTCTGCGACTCGGTTTGTGTACCCAGTAACGTAAATCTAATTTATGTCACACCTAGCCATAAAGTGGCCATTATCGCACGCTCCGCGCGCGAAAAAACCCACTTCCTGGCCAGGGGGTGACATAAAATTTTGTACTTACCACGGGCGATAATAAAGAAAGCCTTAGATCGCATATTTATCGCCCTTGCCTTCGGCTCGGGCGTAAAATACCTGCGATCTAAGACATTCTTTGTTTTATCGCCCTTGGTAAGTAATGTACTATTTAAAATGACTATAATTCCGTACCTCGCGCCGGTATGTAAGCCTGCCCTGCCATTCAGGTGCGATGGTTTACGCCCACCGAAATTCTTATTTTCCCTGTCATTTGCATACAAAGGTGCAATAATAGAGAGGACGCTATATACATATACTAACTCGTTACAGTAGATAGTGTAATTTGTGTTAAAAAAATGCTTATGTAAGTCTAAGGTGTTTCGTAGATTTTCCGGATCCCATTCATCCGCTCTTCGTTTACTAAAAATGGAACAATTTAAATAAAACAAAGATTTCGAAAACTGATTCAGCAATGAGTTAGGTAATAGCCATATAAAAACAGTGGAAATGAGAACCCCTTTCTAAGTCGACCGATAAAACCTACTATACAAACTTTAATACCGATAATCAAGATAGGGAAGAAAATCTCTCTGAAATAATAGTAATAGGTATATTACGCAGTTAAATGTAAAATGATTCTGTAGCCAAGTTTTGAAGATCGGAAATAAACCTTGGCTGATTTTTAACCTCCTAAGGCGACTTCCTGATTTGTCGGTGCGGAGGCGGTACGATATGAGAAAACTGTCAAATGTCAGTGTCAACTGTCAGTCAACTCAGTACTACTTTTTACTGCACCCCTACATTTAAATGAATGCTTCCTGACTGGCGCTGTATGCGCGGTAGCGGGGCGATGCGAAGGCAATACTGCTTCACTTCTGCGCATGATATTACTACTGCGCAAATGTAATACTGACAGTATTCCGTCAAGTGAAAATCTTTGCGACGTCAGTAAGTTTACGTCAAAGAAGAAAATGTCACATATCGATCCCGCGCATGCGCAGTATTGGACCAGTACTGTCTTCGTATCGTCCCGCTACCGCGCATCCCGCGCCAGTCAGGAAGCACACATTTAAATGTAGGGACGTAGTAAAAAGCGGCACTGAGTTGACTGACAGTTGACACTGACATTTGACAGTTTTCTCATATCGTACGGAGGCGGTACGTTGCACCGACAAATCAGGAAGTCGCCTTAGTCTGAAATGACGTGCGAGTGTGTTTTATATTTTAAAACTAAACTCATAAACTCCCGTGGGAGGTAAATCAGCTACTGCTCTATACGCCTGCGTGCAATGAAACCGTATTCGAGCAAGTGCGATGAAAATCTTATGAATATCTGAAAATAGCAAAAAAATTAATCTTTAGGTACGTCTACAAATGTGTACAGTATGAACTTTTAGCTACTCTTTGCCTCTCTTAGTCGGTTTTAATTAATATTTCTTCTGTAAGCGTATCGCATTCGCCGAATTAGGCGACTTCCTGACTTGGCGGGGCGGGATCGATATGTGACATTTTCTTCTTTGATGTAAACTTACTGACGTCGCAAAGATTCCCACTTGACATAATACTGTCAGTATTACGTTTGCGCAGTAGTAATATCATGCGCAGAAGCGAAGCAGTACCGCCTTTGCATCGTCCCGCTACCGCGCATCCCGCGTCAGTCAGGAAGCACTCATTTAAATGTAGGGGCGTAGTAAAAAATGGTATCGCGTCGACTGACAGCTGACACTGACATTTGACACTTTTCTCATATCGTACTGCCTCCGCACCGACAAATCAGGAAGTCGCCTTAATTCAAAATACACTGGAATATGCTAATCTTCGAGGCACGTATAAATAAAGCTTTGGAAATTATACCTATATGGCATTTCAATTTCATATCGTTGGTAATACCTACTTCATATAGGATGAGTACCTATAATAGTTAGGTAATCTTTACCTTGCTATACTATATGTCGTATGTATATTCACAATTTAATTTATTTAAAGAGCTACCTGCGTCCTTTGGCGTCCAGCATCTACCGTGCGTTGTCCCACTAAAAAGGTACAATTTAAGTAGCAAATTTGACTTATGTCTATGATAAGCAATGATGACATCATCCGGTTCCCATAAGGCAAGATGTATGCTTGTTTCCCTTCGTAATGTTTCTGAAATGTACGGGCTATTATAGGTATTACTTGTATTTCCAATAATTTTAAACGCAGACGGTCAACATGCAGTCAATAAACTGATTGATTATCAATCAGCAATCATGTTTGCAGTGCAATTATTAATGCGATTGGTTATTGGTACTGCTCATACCGTGATGAGCAAATAAACGCATTTCATGTCGACTAACCTTTGAAATGCACTTCATAAATATCAAAGCGTACGCGTTTTAATACTAGTACTAGTTACGCCTTTTAACACTAGTATTAATTTGATACAGTTATTATTCTTCGACCAAGACACAAGACAAAACAAAACATTCGTACTACCCTGTGAAAACTAAAAACTGGCCGGAAATGTGAACGTTACTCGCTGTAATTTGAAAGGTAAAGTGTGTGTACCTATATAGTTTAGTGTCAGATATAAATAAAAAAAAACATTGCAAACTCGCCCCTGGCACCTGATATATAAATTCCCTTACCTAATTGTTGAGTTCCAAACTTTTAAAATTGCTATAAAAAAGAGAGCATAATTCATAATCACATACAGCTAATTCAAATGTCAAATAGATTTTATCTATCTGAACAGCGACTTTAGTTTTTGGTGTCAGAATACACTTGGGGTACCTACTGTTAAAAAAAATAACGAGGGGAAAGCATTACTAATTTGACGTTTTAGGCTGATTGATTATCAAATCTTCATTTCTTCTTCGTCTTTGAGATAGGCACTGCATTAGCATCGGCGGGAATGACAATTGCAGGCTTGGTATTAATTAAACGGACTCCCAATGGTCGTTCGTATACCTTAAACTAACACTCAAGGCTGGCGTCCACTAGGCTCGCCGAGCCGAGTCGAATCGAATCGAAATAATTCGCCTTCATACATTAACTATGAAAGTGCGTCCATTCGGTCGATTCGATTCGGCTCTGCGTCAATCGACGCACTTTCATAGTTAATGTATGGAGGCGAATTATTTTCGATTCGATTCGACTCGGCTCGGCGAGCCTAGTGGACGCCAAGCTTCAGTCTGCAATTGCGTCCTACCCTACCGTTACTCGAGCTCAACAATAATGCATAGTGCGCGCCATCCACGACGACGCCTCCCTCCATAGCGAATCTCATACTAATCTGTGCGCAGTTGTACGGCTTTCGTGGATGGCGCGCACTATACTACTTAGTGTTTGGCCATCAATACACATTACAAAGCAGTTTCTGTGGAATAATACATAGTGCCAGCAATATGAAAAATATGAAAATGGTCTTTAATGAACTGAATGCTCCTGTGACACGAACTACACGATGTCAATCTGTCAATAAGCGAGTAGAACACCAATAGAGTACTGCTCTAAAGCAGTGATGTATTTAGGTGGTCCAATGCGGCATGACCTAGATTGCTGAACGATTTAACTAAGGCTCCGAGGCTTACTGTGCCATACACCGTGAATCTGTGTGTGCCTATTTAGGTACCTAGAGTAATATTTTTTCCAAACATAATTTTAATGCTTTTAAATGAACCTTAGATTACAGTTACTCGTACTATTGATTTTGAAGCTGAATATATGGACTCTTTGTCTATCTACTTATATTTTTTGTCTTAAGCGGCAATAACGCTTCGCCGTTCACCTAATGCGGTCGCCGAATTCATTTTAAACTACTTAGGCCAACGAACGTCGTCTTTACACTAGTCTGTCCGCCTACTACGCTACGGCGTCTTGGCAGCTGTCGATCGCCGAACTAACGTGTTCTTTACACTTCGTCGTTCGCCGCATGCAGCATGTGGCGAACGACGAAGTGTAATTGCCGCTTTAGACTATTGCTTAGACTGTATTTTACTTGATTGTGTGGAATAAACCGGAAGGCTTAACTAACTCACGACCCATAAAACCCTGTGTTGTTGCTGGAAAACAAAAGGAAACGTTTAAATCATAATAGCCTTTAGCGCCTAACTTGTCTTACTTTTAATTTTCATTGTTTGAACGCTTGGAACCAGAAAACCATCAACGACTAAAATGATATGATGGTATGAAGGTAACCACTATACTTTAAATAGTTTTAATTAAGACTTCTGTCATCATCGATAGATGACCACTGCTTGACAAAGCCGCATCCAGCGGACTCCCAATAATTAAAACTTAATTTCTCTCACTTGTAAAAAGAAACGTTTAATATAAGTACAAATCCATACGAGCACTGAAATTATTATTATGCAGTTAATGTCACTGCTGTCAGTAGTTTTCAACCATACCATAGAATGTATTTAAGTATTTATAAATAATTACTAGTGGTTCTGTGAGATGTAGACCTTGCGATCATTTTTTTACGTCGCCAGCACACATAAGCCGCCATTTTTACCCGACTGCAAGGCAGGGTTATTAAAATTACTAAACACTGACACTAGAAAAAAAACATCCATATTATTATCGCACCGACTCACAAAATTTCATAAGAATTGGTTGAGATTGAGAAATTTTACCTGTCTGAGAGCATTATGGGTGGTTAACGCTAGACACATTTCTGGTACAATAAACCGACGGCCGTCGCGCGTCCTTTATTAGAAAACGGGCCGGCCCGGACACGGTACAGTCTACTGTGAATCATCCTTTATGGACATACGGAAATCCTCCCACCGATGTACTCGTATTTGCGACCTTTTTACCCAAGCTGAAACGGAGAACTTCCATTGCTTCGCTCACTCGGTCAAATATGTAAGTAACAACACTTTAAAAGTCAGGTGTAGAAACGTACTACTTGAACAAAAGCAACCTGAAAGCGTTACTCCAGAAGGCTTAACTAACTCACGACCCATAAAACACTGTGTTACTGCTGGAAAACAGAAGTAACCACGTAGGTCCAATGCGAAGTTGTTTGCCAAAAGTATTAACCGTTGGGCTAACTCAATTTTATGGGTGGAACGAGTTGTACGAAGAAAAATAGGGGAGCCGTGCTCGACGACAGTTCGGCGAGATTGGCTTTTCACTTTACCGTAGAAATAAAAGGAAATTCGTAATCATTGGTGAATTTTCGAACGATTTTGCGAACAAATGTAATGTTACGGGCATTGCAGGCTTTGCGGGCTATGCTGAATCATTTTATCGCAAAGGGCTAGTTAGTGACTTTGACATTAGTTTACACGAAGCTTGCGTTAATTTTCTGCCTCAGCGATTCTTCTGTTTGTTTTGAAGTTTTATGAGACTTATGTTTTAGGTACCTTAAGGCGACTTCCTGATTTGTCGGTGCGGAGGCGGTACGATATGAGAAAACTGTCAAATGTCAGTGTCAACTGTCAGTCAACGCAGTACTAATTTTTACTGCGCCCCTACATTTAAATGAATGCTTCCTGACTGGCGCGGGATGCGCGGAGGCGGGACGATGCGAAGGCGGCACTGCTCCACTTCTGCGCATGATATTACTACTAAGCTAATGTAATACTGACAGTATTCCGTCAAGCGGGAATTTTTGCGACGTCAGTAAGTTCACGTCAAAGAAGAAAATGTCACATATCGATCCCGCCCCGCCAAGTCAGGAAGTCGCCTAAAGGACGATTCACACTAGACCGTCCCGGACACGGGACGGTCTAGCGTGAATCATCCTTTAAGTTACCTCGTTTGACTAAATTTTCTTTAAAAACTAATACATAGACTAAGCTCGGGTTTTACAAAGATCCGTAAGACAAAATGTTAAATAAAATTTTGGTAACTCAGTACATTTTTGACATAGGGTGACACCACCAGTAATGGATAAGGCCCAATGATGTACATTAACTCTTATGTAAAAGAAAAATAAGAGTCATTCATTTTTTATAGAATAATCAATTTAAAAATGGTTGAAGTGTCCATTATTGGTGCTTGTATGTATGTATGTAATAACTTTATTGTACACAAAAAAACACAAAAAATACAAACAAATAAGGACATTTTGGTACAAAGGCGAACTTATCCCTAAAAGGGAGGCTTGTTCTTAAAGTATCCATAATTGGTGGTGTCAAGGGTGACACCACCAATTATGGATACTGGATACATAGGGATGTATACCCACATTAGATCAAACAGATTAAAAATAAACGAGCCTCGGTAGAAATTACAATCCACTGGTTAAAATAAACTGACGACTGGTGACCTTTTTAAATTTTAATTGTTGAAGTCGAACAAGGATTGAATGTAATTATGAGCTCGATTCAAGTACTTTTTGGTTTTGGTTATTAGTGCGTAAATTGAACAAAGTAGTTTTGCACATCTATAGCTTATTCAAATTAGTGTATACTATACGCGGTTTTATAGAGCGATTGAACTCGTGACCCGCAGTGTAACGAAACTGGCATGCGAGTCACCTATGCGGGTGTAAATAAAGCTAGTTAATTAAGTTAGTTAATCTTCGATGTCCTCATTTTCGTCCACACAGCAAAAACAAATGAGTCCTCAAACCACTTCAGTGAAGTTAACGAAAACTCTTGGCTATATTTATATGTACATATATATGGAGGCAGTAAATTTTTCTTTATTCGGGCAAACCCTTGTGTTTCGACGATGTTTGGTTTGCCGTACTTATTTAGGATTTTTGGGTCACAGTTATACTGTACTCATGTTTGTGGATTGGTTATTATTTTTGGCAAGTCTCTTAGAAATTGAGTGCGGACATAATGCGATGACATAAAAGTCACGTTGAATACTAACCTCCTTCTTAAAAGGCGCCTACCTAAATTTAACTTTTACATCCAATATTCTTGCAGATTAGGTATATGCACCGATGCATAATTAAAAAACCGGCCAAGTGCGTGTCGGGCCACGCGCAAGGTAGGGTTCCGTAGTCGTCCACCGTTACATTATGTGGACTAAAAAGTTTGCAAACTTATATTTACTGTTTTTGACAGCATATCTAAGGTGTCAATGGAAATTGTACGAAAGTTTGCTTTTGCAAAGTACAGTTCTGAAGTTCGACTATTACTCGTTAACTAGTAATGTCTACTCAGCTGTGATAGTTTTCCTTTTAAATTCATCGTATTTACTACTACCGTGATTTTTTTCACGTGCCTTGTAGCCACCGTTTAGCTGGCAGGGGGGGGGGGACACTTGACCATAACAAAAAATATCACTCCAAAGCTTAATATCACGCCAACCTATTCTTTAATCAAAAAATGTTTTTAGAAACCTTATAATATTTTGAAAAGACCTATCCAACGATACCCCACATGATGGGGTTTGACAGAAAAAAAATTGCACCACCACTTTACATGTAGGGGAGGTACCTAACTACCCTAAAAATTTTTTTTTTAAAGATTTTATTTTACCGTTTTGTCGGCGTCATTGATATGTGTACTCTATACTCATGCCAAATTACAGCTTTCTAGTACTAACGGTTACTGAGAAAAACGGGGGTCGGACGGACGGACATGGCGAAACTATAAGGGTTCCTTGTTTACTACGGAACCCTAAAAAAGTAGATTAGCTAAAGTGCGTTCGCAACGCAGCAGGCGATTGATGTAGAGGTACACCCAAGAGTACTTTAGACGTTTGATACTCATCCAACCCAGATTTATTTGTTTCGCTTTCGCGCTACGGTTAACTGACAAAACATGACTTGTTATTTGGATTAATGAATAAACTTGAAATAAAATGTATTAGGGCACTAACGAATTTCCCATACGAGCACTTCAATCCGCAATAACACCCGGGCTTAGCATATCTCTTACAGAAACGGGGAAGTAACAACCTTCTTACAACTTCAAAGGGGTACTTCAAAGCACGCGGGTCTTTCAAGTTGGCTGATAAAACTGAGATGACCTACATACTCGTAGCTGGAGGACCAATCATAAAAATAACAAAGTCTCGAAAATATTATTTGGTTTCTTTGTGGAATTGTCTGTTCTTTGTATATGTTTAGTGGATATCCCCTTGAATTTTTGCGGGATCCTGACATTTGGAAGTAAAGTACCTAATAACGAAATAAAGTATTATACTCGTGTAGATCAATTTCTTTATCAGACTGATGCCCCGTATTAGTTAGTTGTAGGTATATATTGTATTTTTATAGAAAGTTTTTATAGAAACCGTTGTGACTTTCTAAGTAGTGTTAAAATGCCATTGTACACCATTGTAGAACCAATTAGATGTAGGTACCAGAAAAGTAGGTTAGGTTAGGTTAGAACTGCGAGCCTTTTGAAAAAAAAAAAACAATGATTGAAACATTCTGCTGCAAAACAAAATACCGTATAATACATGTGTTTAATAGACAATATTATATCCTCAAATATATAACTATTTATCTAAATAATAGTCGGTTATGATCTACGAGTAGGTAAGTTATTTTCATCCGTTTCGGTATTGTGGCATATTCTCACAAAGATACATATTTAAAACCTTAGAAAAACAAAGAATTTTAAACGAAAATATCTCAATAAACATCCGTTTCGGGGAATTTGTGGTCCGTTTGTACAATTTCGCAGTTCGTTAAGGAAGCCAGTTGCGCGTGCGCGGCAATGCGCCGTGAACTGACGTTCGTGCTATTTTAGGTAAGTATAGCTTTTTGTAAGAATATTG
Source organism: Cenopis cana (assembly GCA_951800055.1). Lineage (NCBI taxonomy): Eukaryota > Metazoa > Arthropoda > Insecta > Lepidoptera > Tortricidae > Cenopis > Cenopis cana. The sequence continues at coordinate 13,404,186 of OX637479.1, read as the reverse complement.
TAATGATTATGACGGCACGGCACTTCAATTGTTCTCATTCACATCTTACACAAATACTTGGAAATATCCAAAACTCAGAAACAGATACATACTTGAATTTAAACTTTCGTGAGACATGTTATAATTTTTATTTTACTAAACGCAATCGCAATCGGGTGTGCAATCGGCGCGAGTTGCAGACGCACTCATCCAGAGCCAGAGGAAGAACTCCCGTAGAGTTGGAAACATGTCGCCCGAAATGACAATTAATACGTGGGTTTTAACCGTTTAGTAAAATAAAACAATCACAACCACACACATATTTGCAGCTTCGTAGTCAGACAAATATGAGACGGTCCATAACAAAAGGGCCCTTATGGCACTTTCTAGTTTCGTAGATATCAGCGTTTTAGTAAAATACTGTAAAATCACATATTTTTTGTTTCTTGCATATTGATAAAGTATAAGACTAGATGTGTATTTCTAGCTTGGTTTCACACGTATAAGTTAGGTATTTCTACCTTAAAATTAGTTGTAAAGTTTAGTAAAAAAGGGCCCTTATGGCAGAGCGCAGATAATAATGATATAAAATAGGTTAATAACTTATTCTAATTACTTCTAACCATTTTCTGTATTATTTATTTGCCTTTTCTGTTTACTGGATTAGGTGGTACACGTTACAAATACCTATTTCTAGTGTCAAGTTTGTAGGGCCATAAGGACGGGTCAGATATAAATTCTGCTTTTGTTATAGCAGATATTGATGCTGGTGACTGTACATGAATAAATACTTACGACGATTATTGGTTTGATAAAAATACGGCTACTGGTTTTTGAGTAATTGCTAAAAAACTGTTTTGCTCAAACAAAAGGACCTAAGTGCCGTGCGTTTACTATGAAGATACGACCTTTTTCGATTCCATGTATCGGATAGTGCCGATACTGGGTTTATTATGTGGACTAGTAGGTGTCGGTACGGAACCCTTTATTGTGCGTGGTCCGACACGTACTTGGTCGTTTTTTTTTTAATAGAGTTAAAATAGTACATTACTTGACAAGGGCGGTAAAACAAAGAATGTCTCAGATCGCAGGTATTTGACGCCCGAGCCGAAGGCAAGGGCGATAAATATGCGATCTGAGGCTTTCTTTATTACCGCCCGTGTTAAGTACAAAATTTTATGTCACCCCCTGGCCAGGAAGTGGGATTTCCCGCGCGCGGAGCGTGCGGTAATTGCAGCTTTATGGCCAGGGGGTGACATAAAATTTGGTACTTAACACGGGCGGTAATAAAGAAAGCCTCAGATCGCATATTTATCGCCCTTGCCTTCGGCTCGGGCGTCAAATACCTGCGATCTGAGACATTCTTTGTTTTACCGCCCTTGTCAAGTACAAAATTTTATGTCACCCCCTGGCCAGGAAGTGGGATTTCCCGCGCGCGGAGCGTGCGGTAATTGCAGCTTTATGGCCAGGTGTGACATAAAATAATTATTACTATGCGAAATTGTTTTTTCGTATAATTTAAAAATTACGCAAAATTCAAAAAACTTGTAATGAAAAGATTTGTTCAGAATTACGTTCTAATACAAGATTGCTACTTAGATAATGTAAATTATTATTATTTACTTACATTTTTATTACATTCGTCCATAAGGGCCCTTTTCTCAAATGTATGGAAGTAAACCTTGATTTTCATGTAACTTTAATCGGTCATAAAACTGAAACTAATTGACATAGAAAAAAAATAAAACCTGTGTAATGCTTGTCTAGACTTATTACAGGTAAGTATGGTGTACTACACGGAAATTGTTACATTTATTCGTGACGAGATAGAAAAAATATCATTTTCTATATTTATTAAAAGAAATATATCACGTTAGGATTTTGTTTTTATTTTCCATTCGAGGTGTTAAGTAAACTATTTTCTAGCATACACTATGACAAATATCACAGAATACGAAATAATAATTCACCTATTACAAATTTCCTAATTTTTTTAAGATCGGCGCCTTGCACAGATCACAGGCCATTTTTTCTCAACGGGGTAGTGAAATTGAAAAATCTTTGATTGTTTTCTATAGAAGAGAACCTCAGGATTCAGAATCTACCATCATCTATGTAACTTCCCACGGGAACATACTTTAAATGAGGTTTAAACTTCTCTTAGTTATTTCTCAAAAATGCATTTTTGTGTTGCGTAACTTTGACGATTTTTTTTAAAAAAAGTATGGCACTTAGGGACATGGTTTTTATTGTTTTTGGTAGCCTATGTATTGTAGATTATAGATCCGTGCGTAACTCAATACCGACCATAAGGGCCCCAATGAGCTGGACCAGCACATATAGTCGTCTAATTATGTAAACATAGACAACAACAACAAGGGCGGTAAAACAAAGAATGTCTCAGATCGCAGGTATTTGACGCCCGAGCCGGGCAAGGGCGATAAATATGCGATCTGAGGCTTTCTTTATTACCGCCCGTGTTAAGTACAAAATTTTATGTTACCTCCTGGCCAGGAAGTGGGATTTCCCGCGCGCGGAGCGTGCGGTAATTGCCGCTTTATGGCCAGGTGTGACATAAAAAATATTACAATTCACCCATTTATTTCTATCGACTGTGAAATCGCGGTCAGTTTCGTTTCAACGCAGGATGTTACAAAAAAATTAAGATCATAATTTTTTACAATACCTATCAAATATCCGAATCTTGGTATATATAACCATAAGAAGCATTGTTACGTTACGTTACAAAACTATTAATCAATCGACACCAGCCAATAAATCCCCAACTTTTGCTAGGTCATTCGAACTCGGTCCCTTTGCAAGATTTTCCGCCCAAATAAGCAATATTTTAGTTTGTCCAAACACTTGTGAGGCAATAACTTGCACGTGTCCTCTCGTATCTCAATTTCATCGAGTTATTTGCCCATTGAACACCTAAATTGCTGTTTTATTATCGACGTTATTTGGTTCGCTATTGGATTTAATATTGATTGTTGAATTTAGTAGCACCAACGCTCAAGTATCTGATTTTGGTAGAATTAATAAAGCTGGTCACTAGAAATTGAGATGTCACGACGTCTGTTTGAGCAGTATCTTGTTAAGATGTGGCATCGTTTCTTTGCTTGTGTAGGTTGTACTAAAATTGCATTATCTTTTTCTTAAATATTTAGGTATCTAATTATCTGACGTTAGCTCTAAATTAATCTTCAAGCTTATGTTGCCTATGTACGGGAATAATTGAGAATGATATTGTTACGGACAGCCACCTAAAATGCGTGCACATATGGTTTAAGTCAGAAACGAGCAAAAAGGTTTCTAGGAAGCCTCATCGCAGTTATGTAATTTAGGACAAAACGCCGTTAGCCAGTTTGTAGAAGTAACAACGACATCTAGGGGGACATTTGTTAAACTGCAAAATTGGTTATGAAAACCGACACTAAGTAGTGCCATCTGTTGGCGAGTAGAATAAGCTTTGTACTAGAAAGCCCGCCGGAATTTGAAAGTTCTCGAAGTTTAAGACAGAGAGCATGCTGTCCTTTTCTAACTTTTCTTGATTTTTCGATAATCTAGAATTCTCGATTTTCTTGGTATAAAAGCGAGCAAATGTGCCCCCCTGGAGTCAGTTTCTGATTATAAGCGGTACCGTAAAAGTGAAAAGAAGAACAAAGGAAGAAAAATAGTAAATAGTGCTCAGTGTAAAGTGTAATATTATTGTAAAGTACAGTAAGTTAATTGTTAGTGCCTAGTTACAGTGCCTAGCCTAGTGTTAACCATAGTGCCTTGTATATATGTTCAGTCTGTAAGTAATCAGTGTAAATAAATCAGTGATTCTATTCAGTGGTTTAATTAAGAGGATTCTCGGTCCTGTTAATATTAGTGTGTGTTGTGGTGTGACAAGAGCGTTGCTGGCAATTTCCTCGGCGGAACGCAGAACCTTGGTGAGACGCGACCGTGTTCCACGAGACGTGCCGGCGGAACCCTACGCTCGCGTGAGCTATCTAAGTGATACTACTGTGGCCCCGCGTCGCCTACAGTAAGTTTGGTCCTTCGAGCCGGATATCTACAGTAAGTTTGGTCCTTCGAGCCGGATCAGGACCGGACCGGATCGAGTGAAGTGATCCAGAACCCCGTGTCGGTATCGGGACAGTGAACCTCCGTGCGCGGAGACTGTGAAGTGAATCCTCTTTAGTGACTGTGAGTGAACAATATAGTGGCACTGTGAGTGACTGTACCGTGTTTGTGAGTACACTGAGCAACTGACTCTGTCTCTGTCTGTGTAAGTGATTGACTCTGTGTTGAAAAGTAACTGTGAATTATTTATCAAGATGATGACGCGTAGTAAAACAATGAACAAGGCTGACGATCAGGAGCGTCGTCAAATGTTGGAGGAGCCGACGCAGGGCCACGCGAGGACAGCCGTGAGGGGTATCGCGTGGACGTTCGGGCAGAACCCCTTCGAAGACGATCGTCCCAAAAGGACTGGCGCGATCCCGAAGGGCTGCAGTATGGGTGGATGTATGGTTGCGAAGGACGCCGACATCACCCGCACCGTGGAGAAGGGCTCCAAGACAGGTGGATGTATGGTTGCGAAGGACGCCGACATCACCCGCACCGTGGAGAAGGGCTCCAAGACAGGTGGCGGTATGGTTGCGAAGGACGCCGACGCCACCCACGCCGTGATGGCCGCCGAGGCGGCGGCCCGCGAGGAGATCATCGCCTACGGCCGGCTTCCGGAGGAGGGAGCGCGAGGCGAGCGACGTGACGCGCGTGCGCGCGCGCCATTAGTAGGGCGTGTGCCATCGGTACGGTCACACGCCAGCAGCACGGCGATGAGGAAGAGAGAAGCGGAGCTACGCGCATTAAAACGGCTTGCGGAGATCGACAAGGAGCTAGTTAAGAAAAGTCTCGCGATTGAATTGCAGGCGATCGACGATGAGGAGGCATCATTGTCGTCACATTCGTCGCGAGCGCCATCTCCGCCGCCACCGGTACCGCTTATTGACGCAACCAGTAAGGTCGACGAGTGGTTCAATCATACGGAGCAGAGACGGGGGACGGACAACGAGGACGCAGCGCGCCGACCCGACGTCGGAGGCCGGCAGAACCCCGCGGGAGAGACGCCTCTCGCACCGCTGCGAGAAGAGCGCGCCCTATCGCCGTCGCGAGGGCCGCGTTATCGGGCACCGTTGCCCGATCATTACGAACGTACCCGATCGCCGCGCGGGTACCGCGAACCATCGCCTGTGGAGCCGAGAGCCGCCTCGCCTCACGGGCGATTCGAGTCGACGCCGCTGAGAATGGGGTCCCGTGAACGCGAGCTGAGGTCGACGGTAGAGCCGCCCAGTGACGCCGCCACCGCCTTCAACCGTCTCGCCGAGCAGTTGAAGGAGACTATGCGACCCAAGCCGCCGAAGCAGGTGTATGAGCTGCCGTACTACAGTGGGGACCCGAATGAGTGGTTACTCTTTTATAACGCGTATAAAGAGACCACAGCGAGGTATGGGTTTAGCTCGTATGAGAACATGGCTCGTTTAAGAAATTGTTTAAAAGGGGACGCTAGGCATTGCGTGCAACACTTGCTCGCAACATCGAGTCAGCCCGATTTAGTTATTAGATTACTTAAAAAGAATTTTGGGCGCACCGATATATTAATTGATAGAGCATTAGAAGAATTAAAAAGATTGCCGAATGTCGGGCCTAGCGCAATAGATTTAAATACATTTAGTACTAAGGTTGTAAATATAGTAGGGACATTAATCGACTTGGATAGTAAGAGTTATGCGGACAATCCCCTTTTAACAAGAGAAATTACAGAAAGGCTGAGTCCACACCTACGTAGCAAGTGGTGCCAGTTTGCGCGGGAGCAAATTGGAAGTCAGGGCTGCGGTGAGCTGCAGTTACTGGCGAATTTCCTGTTGGAGGAAAGCGAGGCTGAATTGGAATATTCGCACGCAAGGGCGCCGACTAAAAGGTATAATGCTTACAGCGGTCCGTCACGCCCCGAGTACAAGCCGAGCGCGCCGCCGGCTAGGGTAAAGCCACCGGTACACAGAACGTACGCGGTCGAAAAACAGGATCCATGCCTATGTTGTGGCGGCAACCACAAGACACCGGGGTGTAAAAGGGTAATAGGCATGAATTTAGGAGCCCGTTGGGACTGGGCTAGAAATAATAGAGTTTGTTATAGATGCCTGAATAAGAAGCATACACGGGACCAGTGTAAGGCGAAGGGATGCGGCGTAGCGGGGTGCCCGCATGCGCACCACCGGTTACTACACGAATTTAAGACGCGGCAGATGCAATCCTCACCGACCCGACCCGAGCCGCCCCGCCAGGGCCAGGGTGAGCCCGAACTTAAGGCGGAGCAAAGCTGTATGTCCGACGTACATACTGAGCAAGTAGGTACAACCGTATTACTTAAGGTAATCCCGATTACGGTTGAAGGCCCTAAAAAATCGGTTGACACTTATGCACTGATGGACGAGGGCTCCACAGTGTCACTAGCCGACGAGGATCTCATAAGGGAGATCGGAGCCGTAGGAACAGAGGAACCCCTGCGAATACAGGGTGTGGGGTCGATGGTGACCTGCAATGATAACAGTCGGCGCGTCGAGGTTGCTGTTAAGGGTAAAGCTACCGGGGCCCATAAAATGTCGGTGAGGACGGTACGCGTATTGGGACTGCGCGGCCAATGTCTAAAAGGAATAACGAAATATGCGCATTTAAGCGATTTACAGGATGCCTGCTATGAGCGTGCGGTACCCAGGATTTTGATTGGGGCAGACAATTGGCATTTGATGATGCCCCTGGAGACGCGGACTGGGAATAAAGACGAACCGGCGGCCATCAGGACCCAACTGGGATGGGTCATTTTCGGGACCGTGCCCAAGACGAAGGCGGGCACAAACAAAAGTACCGATAATGGGAGATTTACCCAGGAGAGAGCCATACAAACGAGCCTTTATGAAAACGGCGGTAAATCTAATTGGTCCCGTAATAGTGACGATTGGGCGACGTCACAAAAAGAGTTGCGTGGCTCTGTTAACATGTCTAACGACCAGGGCAGTACATTTACAGAATGTACATTTTCTGTAGACAGAGTCGGTGATAATGGCGCTTCAGAGGCTAGCCGCAGGGCGCGGATGGCCGGCCGTCGTGAATTCAGGCAACGCGACGGGCTTCCGAGGCGCCAAAAGGGAGCTGCACAGCGCGGACGCCAAGTGGGTGCCAGCGCTGCGGGACGACGGCGTGCGCCGCAACATGGTGTGGCGCCTCACTCCGCCGAGAGCTCCAAACCAGGAGGGAGCGTAGGAGCGCTTCATGCGCTCCGTCAAGACGGCGCTTGGAGCCACGCTCCACACCGAGGCACCGCGAGAGGCGGTGCTCCAGGCGTTACTCGCCGAGTCAGAGAACACGGACACCGCGAGGCCTCTCACACACGTCTCCGTAGACGACCGAGACGAAGAGGCCCTTCGCCTCCAGTTTGGGAGGATCGACGGGTCTGCCACCTACAGGCCCGCGTGACGAGGCCGACCGAGGCACCTGGCAAGCAAGCCAGGCGCTCGCCGATCACTTCTGGCGCAGAAGGGTGCGCGAAAACCTATAGACGCTTGCACCTCGACAGGCGTCGGCCAACCAGACCCCGGCCTCTACAACCCGATGACTGCGTGATCATCGTGGACCCCAACATGCCTCGCAATACGTGGCCGCGAGGCATCGTACGGCGTGTGTTCCCGGGACCCGACGGCAACATACGATCGGCTGACGTCGAGACACGAGGCGGCGTGTTCCGACGGCCTGTTACGCAGTTGGCTGTCCTACCGGTGCAACGAAAAGACTGTGCACACACAGAGGAGGGAGAATGTTACGGACAGCCACCTAAAATGCGTGCACATATGGTTTAAGTCAGAAACGAGCAAAAAGGTTTCTAGGAAGCCTCATCGCAGTTATGTAATTTAGGACAAAACGCCGTTAGCCAGTTTGTAGAAGTAACAACGACATCTAGGGGGACATTTGTTAAACTGCAAAATTGGTTATGAAAACCGACACTAAGTAGTGCCATCTGTTGGCGAGTAGAATAAGCTTTGTACTAGAAAGCCCGCCGGAATTTGAAAGTTCTCGAAGTTTAAGACAGAGAGCATGCTGTCCTTTTCTAACTTTTCTTGATTTTTCGATAATCTAGAATTCTCGATTTTCTTGGTATAAAAGCGAGCAAATGTGCCCCCCTGGAGTCAGTTTCTGATTATAAGCGGTACCGTAAAAGTGAAAAGAAGAACAAAGGAAGAAAAATAGTAAATAGTGCTCAGTGTAGTGTAATATTATTGTAAAGTACAGTAAGTTAATTGTTAGTGCCTAGTTACAGTGCCTAGCCTAGTGTTAACCATAGTGCCTTGTATATATGTTCAGTCTGTAAGTAATCAGTGTAAATAAATCAGTGATTCTATTCAGTGGTTTAATTAAGAGGATTCTCGGTCCTGTTAATATTAGTGTGTGTTGTGGTGTGACAAGAGCGTTGCTGGCAATTTCCTCGGCGGAACGCAGAACCTTGGTGAGACGCGACCGTGTTCCACGAGACGTGCCGGCGGAACCCTACGCTCGCGTGAGCTATCTAAGTGATACTACTGTGGCCCCGCGTCGCCTACAGATATATTACATTGCATATTTACACATAAGTGTATAAAATATGTTGTATCAGCCGAGATTTGTATTGTCGATTTGAAAACATTCGTCGGACATTTCTTCATTGACATTCTGCGACCATCAAAACTGCTTCTTTTGTATAAATCTGCAGCGTTTATTATTATGACGATATATATAAAAAATGTCGTTAGACGATTTGTTCAAATATATACAAATTAGTTTAATTTCTATTCTTAGCAAGCATAAGCACTTGTGTGTATCGTGTATAGTATTTTTTATATCTATTTCTTATATAGAGCTCTCCAAAAATCGTCACACTGCTCTTAATTCGCTATTTGACAGTTGTAAAGATAAAATAATTAATGTGTTGGATACAGTAGCTTATAGGTTTACAATACTCATACAATACGTTTTGTGCTTTAAAATTAATTGAAAACATTTTATTTTTGAAAAATAAATTGAGAGTTTTTTTATCTCCGGATTACAAAAACCGAAACGCGTGTGACGTCACATTTCAAAGTTAAGGTTTAAATCCGCAACAGACCGCAACTGCACAGTTATGTTTCTCCGCACTCCAAATTGAACCGTAACGGTATTCGTAAAAAGCTCTATTTAAAATGAGCGGAGAAGTGTCACAACAGCACAAGTTACTGTACAATTTGGAGTGCGGTGTAGGTAACATGCAGTTGCCGTCTGCTGTCGGCTGCGGAAGTAAACCTTTAGTTGTTTATCAAGTGCGACGTCACAGTACTCACAGTCACGTGATCGGCTGTTTTCGCGCGAAATTCAAATTACTTAAAGAAAAAATATTTTTTTTGAAAGTAATTAAGCTCTTTGGGGGAAAAAGATAATTGTTACAGGTATAAAATAAACCTACGTATAATTTAAAATACATTTCCGAAAACTGTCAAGTAGCAAGTAGCCAATTGACTACGGCGACTTCCTGACTTGTCGGTGCGGAGGCAGTACGATATGGGAAAACTGTCAAACGTCAGTGTCAACTGTCAGTCAACTCAGTACTACTTTTTACTGCGCCCCTACATATAAATAAGTGCTTCCTGACTGGCGCGGGTTGCGCGGAAGTGGGACGATGCGAAGGCAGTACTGGTTCGCTTCTGCGCATAATATTACTACTGCGCAAATGTAATACTGACAGTATTCTGTCAAGTGGGAATCTTTGCGACGTCAGTAAGTTTACGTCAAAGAAGAAAATGTCAGATATCGATCCCGCCCCACCAAGTCAGGCAGTCGCCTACATCTTGATTAGGTACACCTTTTTTAACTTACATTAATTGGTGTTATGGGTCAATATTGAAGCCGCAATGATGTTTCCCCACTTTCATGTAATCAGTCTTTTAAAATCCAAAGTATACATTGTGAGTATTTACTTTGTCACACAAAGAAAATTAAATCCCTAAAAAATTAAATTATGAAAGCACGCATCAAAACGAATTCCACGTAAAACATTTGATGTTAACGGACGTCCTGAAAACGTCCGTATAAAATAAACATTGGCTTCCCTGGATTGAGACGTTTCTCGCTTCATTTGTGGGCAATGGCGTGTGTGGTAAATGTGCCGGCCTGTCTACGTCCGGCCTGTCTACGTCCGGCCTTATTCACTCGTGTGGAATAAATGTACCTACTAATATATAAGTTCGTATTGTGCTGATGCGAAAGTCTCTTTGTAATATGAGTAAGGATTTTAACTACGTGAAAAATATTCCAGAATTGACGACTCCAATATAGTCAACTACAAATAAAGATAATTCCCAAAAGTCTACATTGAGGTTAGTATAGGAAGATGATGTTTAAAGTATTTTTAAAGAAATATTTACGAAAACAAAGTAACTAATAACTCACCTGAGATAGTTGATAACTACACACAATTAAAATGTAGTCAGAATGTTTCTCGGTATAAGTTATCCAGTACTCGACACAATGCGTGCATTTTCAATCTCATGTCATAATAATAGAGGGGAGCAATAGGTATCAACGATTGAGTAGGTATTCAGATATTACCTTATTGATATTATGTACCTACTCGATTCTAGAATAATACATATGTAACACTGATCAGAGCTACATACGTATAATGCCTAAAATAGTAGTTTATGCAACTGGTACATAATGAGGGGCATTAAAACACGAGTGTGTTTTATGAAACGAGCCGAAGGTGTGACGAGTGTTTTAATGCCTAATTATGTACAGTTGCATACACTACTTTATCTACATCCATATATTAAATCCTCTTTCATGTGTTTCGTGTGGGCACTTCTCGCCGGCGTGCGCCATGTTTGCGTCGACAGGCCGGCCCGCGCCTCCGCCGCCAGCCCGCAGCTGTGTCTTAATTTTGTACGTGATCTCGTTAAAGTGTTATATTTCGTGATCTAATAGGGGACGCACGCAACAGCCGCACAGTATATTATAAAGCGGGGTCTTATCTACGGTATTTGAACTTATAAAAGAGGATTTACTATATGGGTGTAGATAAAATAATTTATGTCACACCTGGCCATAAAGTGGCCATTATTGCACGCTCCGCGCGCGAAAAAACCCACTTCCTGGCCAGGGGGTGACATAAAATTTTGTACTTACCACGGGCGATAATAAAGAAAGCCTCAGATCGCATATTTATCGCCCTTGCCTTCGGCTCGGGCGTAAAATACCTGCGATCTGAGTCATTCTTTGTTTTATCGCCCTTGGTAAGTAATGTACTATTATTGTGGCAATACGAGTAGAAACAACTCTTTGCCCATTTTCTGTTTGTTGACTTTAAATCCCTCGTTACATTCTTCAGTGAGATGGATCTCTTCTTTGTTAACTGCTTCCTATGCCATCAATATATTTTTCTAGAAAATAAACATCCGTTAGAACATAAACTTAGGTACGTATTTATTGCAGTACCACAAAATTGGCATTAATCTGCATAACTCGCCCATACAACTGTCATTAACCAGTGTAAAGCGGCAAGCGCCTCAGGACAAGATATTGCCTATTCATAAGCCTCAAACCATTATATCTGACCCTTACGATTCTGCTAATTTCAATACCGATCAGTTCTGTGTGAAACTCCTATAAGGTTCATGTTAGTCTGGCTATTGTTTTTCGAAGCGCATTCATAACTTGGTTCATAGGCGGTGAGCGCAACTCCTATTTGCGTTTGGCAAAACTTTTGTTAAACGATTTTAACCCTTATTAGTTTGTAGTTAGATCGAAAAAAGATTGATTCATCGGTATTTTGAGGATTTAATACAGGCAGTGAGAAGTCGGCTTTTGAGCTTGTCATTAAGAACTATTTGCGATGAGTGTTCATTTGAAAATTTATAAGTTTTCATGAATAATATTAATAAACAGTGCTTTCTAGGACCGTTAATTATTTTGATGTACGCTTTCATATTGCCTGTAGCAGTGATGCAATGAAATGCATCGAAACCACCGACAGCACCCTCAATATTGACCTAGATACCTACCTGTATTGTAAATTATATTCTCCTTTCCAACTGGTACAAAAAAAACACGACTTTAATTCGGCAAGGAATGTGCCAAGCTTCTTTTCTGGAACTGTAATTTCAAAATCAAATTGTGAAATCAGTCCCCTGTCGAGTGATTACTTTCGAACGTAGGTAGAACGTAAGCTAGATTGTTATATTTTTTTCGAGAAAATGACACTATACTTACGTTTGAAATGTTACGTAATCGATGACATACATCCCTGGTATTTGTAAATTTCTTAAATACAATCCCGAAGTGTTTCAAACCCGCAATCTATCATAAATTCTGAAATATATAACTTTATTTGAAACTGATTAAATATTTCACTTTTAATATATTTTCAAAATTTAATGGCTTCAATCAGGATGATAAAGTTCAGAAATATTCCATTTACGCCCCGTAACAATATTTTTTCACCTTCTATAATAATAATATTTCGTGTCGCCAAGTAATAAAAATAATTACTTACTGAGGTGAATTTTTCCAAGATTACTTCACCCATTAATGACTCCGCTTTCAATTTCACACTCCACTAGTTAAGGGGATTCTTATATTGATCCAAGAGCCCCTATTGGGAAGTGCTCGAAATTATATCGAACGATTTCAGAGGCATTCAGGAGCAAGAGCTTGTTAAGTTTAGAGTAGATATCAACATAATTATATAGATAGTTCAAACCACTTGGTGCGTTAAATGTGTTTATCATTGCATAATATGTAGTTTGTGATTTGTCCATTACACGGGGTAAAGGGTGCGAGTCATCATAAATATAGAACAATCTATAAGTATGAGGAGTTAGAAAGTTGCTTTTATTGGACTGTCAAAATAAAAACTAATAATAAATATTTGTGGACAATCTTACACAAGTGTAAAAGCAAAGCTTGTATTATAGGTACTAAGCGACGATATACTCGTACATACTTATACAGAAAGCTTGTGTACTATGGGCACTAAGCGACGATATACATGCTTTATAGATATAAATATTATAAATAGATACTTAAATACATAGAAAACATCCAAGACCCGAGAACAAATATTCGTGCTTATCACACAAATAAATGCCCCGGCCGGGATTCGAATCCGGGACCTCCAGCTTCGTGTACGGTCACTACCAACTAAGCTAAAGCGGTCGTCAACAAATGGTTTTTTAAAAATATTTTTCTTTTAAAGTAACAAAGGTTTTTTTTTGGGAAACAACACAATGGCTGGTACTTATTAGTGATTAAACGCAGAAAATATTAGAATGTCGACTGCGAAAACGTTGTTTAAAATAAATTAAGTTGAAATTAAGCTAACTTCGAAAGGTTCCAGAATAAGGGTTCTCCAGAATAAATTAATTCTTCCTCCTGTCGTTCTTTAACCCTCTTTAGGCCCATCTCATTACGTCGAGTTTAAAGGAAATTCCAATACCGGACGATTTTCCAGCGTCCGGCTTGCTTTGTTCCCGAAGTTAAGTAGGTTCTTAATGTTGGAGTTTGTTTTCTAATGAAAATTATATTTTTTATTAAATTTTATCCAGAACCCTTTGTTGTGAATCCGTTTTCCGTAACTTTAATCCATATAAAAAGCAATGCCCATATACAAAAATAACTTTGCAATCCTTTATATATTAGTGCCAATAGAGTATTGTTTGTTATTGACTGTATTAGAAAGACTATCATATCTTAAAAAAATATGCCGCCTCATTTTATGGCATTGGCTGAATTTTTTTTTTATATTAATGAAATTGAATTAAATTTAGTCATCAAAAACGCGAGCCAATATCGAATATTCAATATCTCCTATCAAAGCGTCCGGAAATCAAAAGTCGGACTTAAGAAATGTACTTTGCAAAAGAAAACTTTCGTACAATTTCCATTGATAATTTAAAAAATGCCGTTAATTCTGCCAAAAACGTAGTATATATAAGTTTGCAAACTTTTTAGTCCAATAATGTAACGGGTGGACAACTGCGGTACTCTACATTGCACGTGGCGCCACACGCACTTGGCCGGTTTTTTTCTACCACGGCGGTGGCTTATTGACGCCCGTACGGTTAATACTGTACGCCGTACACTTCATGTTAAATATTATTTGTTATTTGATCTAACCACTAGTCATAACCATATACGATTAAACAGAAGACCGCACGTATCATCAGAGTAAAATGGATTACACCGGCATCGCTCATTGGGGAGCAAAGAAAAAAGGTAACTATGGTAACACCTACCTAATCAGTAATCATATGATGTGCAGTAATCATTGGCAGCACTTCAAATATTTTACAGGATATTGACTCTTATGTAAATGACCTTCGATTTGGCAGATAAAGGATCCAAGGTAGGTATAGTGTTGAACAGATAAGACAATGTCTTGTGTCTTGTGTCAAAGTGCTTTCAATCATAGCAGATCAGCGGGTCAAACGCAGCTTTTCGAAAAAAAGAATTGAAGTCGTTTTCTCCGTCTGAAACTCTCCCGTCTCCCGTCTGCGTCACTCATTATGCGACACCCATTTGGTAGTACCCACCTGTTAGATGCTGATCCTGTTAGATTTTGATAGGCTCAGTTCCAGTTGTGCTTCAAATCTACCTATATTGCGTTAACCTTGAAATTGTAAGGTTACTGCTATACATAAATTGCGACCGGGGGATGCGGGCCTCAATATATTGTAAAGCTGGTCCTTGCCTACACATTTTAAACACATTAAAGAGGATTTCCTATATAGGTGTAGATAAAAGCTTTAAAAAACTTAAGAAAACGGCCAATGCATTCAGAGTAGACAAGATTGAGTCAACGCGCGCCCCGCAGAATGCTGAGTGGCGATCCTATTGACATTTGGAATAAAAAGCGTTCAATTGAATGTTAACTGTTATGATTACTTGGAAATTTTACTTGAACAACAATGAAATTTCTGGTGTATTTTTTTCTGTTGGAATTAATTTAAATTTTTCGTTCAATTTCACTTGGATTAGGCGTAGGCGAGTAGGTACGCTATTTTGCAATCTACGCGCACAGTTCATTGTTCCACCATGTCTTTCGATTTGGCTTGCACGTTTGTATAAATACACATTAGATTGCACGCACCTGATGTGTATCTTCTTATATATACATTAGATCGGCCCCCGTGGAAATAAAAGTAACATTAAAATGCGGATGCGAGACCAAGACACCAACAAAAATAGACGTAGGCTTAATGTTGTACATATATGTACTTAGCTCTCTGTTTCACCCCTCTCTTCCAATTTGCGGGACTCTAATTGGCGACCACAAATTAGTTGTCAGCGCCGGTGGCGGCGGTTAGCGGTAGTGCAAATTTATACTAATAATGCTAGTCGAGCTTTGAAAGCAAAATGCACCTTTTGTGTGTGATGAAAGCGGGTAGGAGTCGATTATGGATGCACTTCTTACGCATTGAGACTTGAGACTAGAATCGTATTGGTTGGTGCGCTGTTATGTTGTGTGAAAAAGAAGATGTTTTAATGAAATTCGAATTAAACAGGCTATCGCATATCGCAGAAAGAAGTTTCCTATTGTTCCTTACACGTATTTTTAATCCCACATAGAAAGAGTTTCGCTCATCCTATAAGAAATCCAATAAAAGATGTTTAATTTTCTTTTGTAAACTGAGGTTGAACTGAAGTAAGATTAGTTTAAATTATTTCAGCTTTACATAATCTTATTTGATAATATAAATTTTGATTCATACTTAGTTTCAACTTTAGAGCCGGTTCTTGGTGGTGCTATTATATGTTTGACAATAAAAAAAACATAGTATACATTTAAAACCAAGTATATAGAAAACTGTGCAATACAAGTTAATGTGGCTAAAAGTGTCATAAACACGAAAATGTAGTCACAGATGAACTCTACCATCCGCATCCCTCGAAGAGCTTTCAGACACATTTTCTCAGTCCGACCCAGGTCGAGCGAAGCTGAGTTTCTTTGCTATAGACTCTTCTCAGCTAGGCTAGGTTTAGTGAATCAGCGACAAAACTCCAAGTAGCTCGATCCCACTGACACTTATTCAGATTCGGTTAAAACCGCTCAACCAATTTCACTGGAGCGCAAACTCTTAGAGTATTCCAGTGTTTAAACCGTCCGCGTGGTCGTGTCGGAGGTTTCCCCTGGATTTTCCCCAGGCATCTCTCCAACCGCGTACTCCTATCGCCTTATTGGGACCGGCCTTTAAAGCCACAGTCTCATGTTAATTATTACTTGTTTCATAAGGTAAATAATACGTATTTGGTTCCTTTGAAAAATATTTATTATATGCCGGACAAACAAATCAAAACATAGAAGTTAGCACCGAATGTTTTCCTCGCGCACCGAATATTAACCTAATATAAAATCAAAGATACAAAACGATTCGACTCAAACAGTAGCACAAGGAAAAAATATTTATTTACATCTAGTACGAACAACTGGATTCTTTCCATTGTATCAAATTTATTTTCTCGATTGCATTACAGCTGATTATCCTATTCCTGAAACAAATGAAAAAAACAATGTATTTAAGGAGGTACCTAAATTTAAAGCCAAGCTATAGCAAATTGATGACAATATATTCTAAGCATTCTCCTAAATAAAACAACGTACTATAAGGTAAATTTTGTTCAACAAAATAATATCAAAGATTCCAAGTCAATAAAAAATATTGTGCAAGACGTGAAGCGATGACGTTTGCAAGTCACAAAACATGGGAAGTCCCAGCGTCGGCACTCGCTATAGAATAGAAAAAACTTTATTTCGCATAATACATATTACATTTAAACAACAAAAAGCAGGTATATTAGACTTAGGCTGGGTTTCACCAAACCGTCTGTAATCGTAAGCGGTGTTCGTCAAATCTGATTGTATGGAAAGTTTGACAAGTTTCTATGGGATGACAGCTGCCGGCGCCATATTTGACGACGACCGGCCTGTGTTCTTATGTTGGTGCAACTGAACCTTAAGCTCTAAAAAGCTAACACTCAGCATAATGTCGATCCACAGAAGGTGAAGCGACGCTGGTATTATGTGGATCCACATGTGGTGCACCACAGAACTGCACGTCTCTTAAATGCTATTTTGCATTCCGCGTTAGCTATTTACAAGTTGGAAGATACAACTATGCATGTACATATAATTATTAACAAACATCTTAAAATTACATATTCAAAGTGAACAATAATCACTGCCTCGACTTGGAAGGCTATGCTGGATTGACTTCTTTGTCAAGTAGGTTTTTTTTCAGACATTTTTTAAATGATTGAATAGTGGGGGCGGATTTGATTGGAGGGATGTTGTTCCAGCATTTCGTGGCAGAATATGTGAAACTACCACGAAATGAAGCACTTCCGTGTCGAGGCACTATGAGACATTACTATGAGAGTACTCGCTACTCAGCGAGTACCCTCGTAGTACTTAATTCTACTTGCTTGAGCGAGAAAACGATTATTATTACTATTAGAGTACTCGCTGTTCGTCGGCGGTGGGACTATGCCTCAAATTACAAATGGTATATTTCATGACATAACATATTCAAGTAGTTATTTTTCTAAACAAATTAAATGTACCTACATTTTTAGGAAATTACTTACTTAGGTCCTATACGCTCGAATCCCCGTCGCTGTATGTAAGTTACTTTGTCTCCTACGTCGCAAAGAAGCCGTGAAATCGATGCTTTTCGTATTTCCAGTAGTTGTTCTGGAAGTTAATTATTGTTTATAATAATGCCAATATATCTTTCAATCGACAGTAACAGCGCGCAGCGGCAGTAAGGTCGCGGGAGTCCGCTGGATGCGGGTGGCGCAAGACCGGTCATTGTGGCACTCTTTGGGGGAGGCCTATGTCCAGCAGTGGACGTCTTTCGGCTGATATGATGATGATGATGATGATGACAGTAACAGCCGTAACTGCTTAAATTCCGTAACGTGGGATAATTATATATTGCAATTTCGACATAATATCTTATCATATCATGGAAGCATAAGAATTCTTCAATAATTTGTAATAAATTGTAAATTACTAACCCAAAGTGAAAGCATTTGGTCTGTTCGGTCGCTCGTACCAATGTCTGTCTGATTTCAAATTCCTTAGAAGCTGGTCTACCACAATGCAGTAGAATGTTGGTGGAACAAATCCGTCTTTTACTGGCTTCTCTACCCAGGTGCCGGCCATCAGGTCAATGTCTCTTACGTTTCGGTACAGATCTCGTAAGAGGTCAAGTTTCTGTAACAAGAAGGATAAATAATACCTAACCAAAGTTATAGCTTCGCTGTAAAAGAAATTGAACAAAAAACTAATATATCATTTCATTTCATTTCATTTTAATTTCATTTATTTCGCTAACAATATACATTGTGTTCGAATTTTTATTTCTAAAGTACAAATTAATATTTATGTCAAAAATAATAAAATAAAGAATACAAAACAAAATAACAGATTAAATTAATGTCAAACTAGATACAAGAATATAAGAATGTCAAAAAATAATAATAAACGTCACATTACTTTTCTAAATATTTCCTCCACACTGTAGAAGCAACCCTTCAGTAAAAAGCTTTTTAATTTTCTTTTAAATTCTGAAATATTTACTAAACCTCTCAATTCAAGTGGTATTTTATTTAATAATTTTATCGCTTGATCTGGTAAATAAATAATAGAAATTGTTTTTTTCGTGGTTTTTTAGCTACTTACATCTTCGCCAATTAAGTCCGCGAGATCGTCAAAATTCTTAATAGTTTTTCCGGTGCAGTATTTTACGTATTCTATGTAGGGTGGAAATCCACTATATCTGCCCTTCTGCAAGTCGCTGGATGCCACATCTGATGCACGCTGTTGACCGCTGAGAACATCATCACCCATCTAGAAACAAACATCTACATAAGTTCGATAATTTTATATTTGATAATAACAGAAGGAGCGCTCGTAGCCCAGCGGCGCCCGCCTACCGTTTCCTAATTCAAAGGTATGTGAAGTCTCTATTCTCCAATCAGTACTGGGTTAACGTGGATGGAGACCACTGCCCGTTTCCTCTCATCTATTAGAAGAGGCTTGTGCCTAGCAGTGGGACGTGTTTAGGCTGATAATAATAATCTTGATGATGACAATTTATCATGTTAATCTCGAACTCTCAAGATGACAATTTATGTAATTAATGCGAGACTTAGATATTGAGCACTATAAACCGACATTCTGCGTGTATTTTCCAGTATTTCACTAAACGCTTAAAACTCACATATTAATTGTCACTCCGGGCAACACGTTTGGAACTCTTCGGCAGTTCTTCTTTAGGATGACAATTCTCGGCCGCCCCCAAGAAGTGACAATTAATACGTAAGTTTTAACCGTTTAATAATAGTAGTTTATTTATGTAACTGTTACGCAATGAGGGGTGTTTTAAGACATTCAAGTATGTGTTTAAACTCACATCAGGGTCGATGGTGTAGTCAATTTTACCGCATGCCTGTCGAAAACTTCCCTGCGTCATATAGTCTAGGTTGTTGTCGATTGCCAGGTACCCGGACCGTAACGTTAAATTCACTATGGGCATTTGCTTCAGATAGTTTCCAGCTACATCATACATCCTGAAATAGAATATTGAACTTATGAATGGTTTTGTCAGGGCTATTGATTAATAAATTCTATTATTTGTACACTTTATTCTTGCATAGAATTCATGGAAGAATTATAAAAATGTAAACGTGAAAAGTGCCAAGTTCCGAAAGGGTTTCTCTAGTAAAAGAGGTCTAAGTGCAGAGCACGTTAAGCTCCTTAGATCACAACTCCTGTCACGCATGAATGCATTACTTTTTTCAAATTGCTTACAATCATTTGTTATATAATTTGCTATTGAATCGTTTTTTGAAGGGCTCACGAAGAACTACATACAAACTTACTTAATCAGTAGATAATCGACATTCAACGTTTTTATTTTTGCGTAAAAAAGGGGTAGCGCTACTCTAACCACCTTAGAGTAGGTATTTAATAGTCATATAAATAGCAATATGCGTCATTAACTATTTCTCTGACAAAGTACCCGTATTTGAAAGTAAATATCAATAATTAGTTAAACTAAATATTCTTACTTCAGTCTTCCTTCTTGCATGAGATGAACCCATCGAAGTATGTATGGATATTCCAAGGATAATTGCGGCAATACATTTGGGTCATATCTATCTCTAAACCCAGGGCTCTCTGATACAACTGAATTTCTCTTCAGGTTACTCCAACCTACAAGGACACATCACATTTTGTTTTAGTACTAGCAATGTCTCTATTTTTTTATGTGAATGACACATCATCATCATCATTTTCAGCCTGTAAACGCCCACTGGCGAGCATAGGCCTCTCTTCGAGTACGTCACTCATCCCGGTCTTGAGCCAGTGTTATTCAAGAGTGACTCATAAATCTTAATTATATATAACTAGCTTTTGCCCGCAACTTCGTCTGCGTAGAACTCGGTCATAGCGTTAGAATTTTATTGCTATTCTTTTATTTCAGGCGGTTACCTAGTTTTCTCTGTTCCATACAATCTTTGTACAAAGTTTCAAGCCTGTAACTGTATCTTAAAAAAAATATTGCCCCCGATACAAACTTTGCACCCCTATTTTACCCCTTTAGAGGTGGAATTTCCAAAAATCCCGTCTTATCCCTTGCCTTCGTTATACAGGATGGATTTTATTTTTGGGTCAGTGAGGGCCCGACTGCTTTTTTGCCGACCAGATCCCGTGCTGCTACGTGAAAATTGTCTTAGAAGACCTTTCCTTGATTTAGAATTAATGAAAAATAGCTTTTTCAGATTTTGGAAAAAACATACACGGTGCGATAAAAAGGCCATTTTTGACAAACTTTTTATGCCAATCGATCGTGTTCCTAGTCAGGATCAAAAGATTGTATGGGACCAAAAAAAAATTTCCGGCTAGAAAAGCCACAAATCGAGGAAAACTTTTCCCATACATTTACAATTATTCAAATATAATAATACAAATTATTCAAATGGTGCCTAAATAAGATGTATTATGATGTTAAGGAACACTTTCAAAAAATTTAATTTATGATGACTTGTTCCTTACCTTTAAATTTATAATGACATTGTGTAATACTTACCATACCCGATGTGTTTATTGTTTAACATGACAAATTTGAAACTTGTTTTTATTCGATTTTATTTTTAATATTGACTTGACATTCCTCGTATTATTTTATTACATTGAAACTTGTTTTAGCATGACATTGAAACTTGTTTTTATTTGATTTTATTTTTATTTTTACTAGTAGTACTAGTAGTACTTTATATATATTATTATTATTATACATATATATAATATAGATGAATGCTAAAACTTATGCTCACCGAATAGACGTGGTAACAATTCATAATACAGTATTTGCACATATGTAGCTATATTGATTTCTCTTGCGGTGTAAAAGAGTTTATCGTCATTCCAGCATGGGTTCAAATCAGCTAGCGTCGAAGCTATTCTATTATGGTTACGCCAGAACCAGATAGACATAATATTAATGCCTAGAAGTGAGTTCGTTCCATCTTCAGCTGGAAATATGAAGAGAATACATTACAAAATATATTCTTTATTGCATACTTCTAATTAAACAAAGGCATGTACATGGCACTAGTCCCACCGCGTACGCAGCCAGTACTTTCATAGTAATTCTATTTGTTTTCCTACTCAAGCGAGTAGAATTACTATGAGAGTACTCGCTACTCGCCCGCGGTGGGACTAGTGCCTTAAATGATAAACAAAGATACAGGAAAACAATAAGCTGTCTTACCGCTAAATGGCGATATCTCCCAGACCCCCTATTTTTCAAGAATAACTATTTAAAAATGGATAAAAAATAAACAGCACCATTTCTAAAGTAGACATTACCTATGAAAGTATCAATATTGCACAATTTGCACATAATTCGTAATTTAGGCAGATTATGTGTCGCGATTTCAGTGACTTAAAATACAAAACAAAACTGTCTTTAATCCACCAGATCTTATAATAAATAAGTTAACTTACGTGTACTATAACATCTAGTTTCACTTGGTGGTTGATTAAGCAAGCACAAATTTGGTAAGGTACGAGTGCTGGGAGGGTATACTCGTCCGTCTTCTATCTCATATTTCAAAAGCCCTCGGTTATATAGTCTTCCTTTTGCTAAATTATCCTTTAAATTATTTCCATAAATGATTGACATATCAAAAAGAGGTGTAGATGAGCTTACCTGTAAAGTAAAATAAAAATGGATTGAAGATCAAAATTAAAACGCTCTTCAGAAAGAAGAAACATTTCCTTTTCGATCTTCCCCTCCTGCTGAGTTCTGTTACTAATAAGAATAACTCACTCGTTCAGGTGTTGTTCCATTTTTCAAGCATCCAGTCATTTGATAGGTTATAGGCCGGGTAAGATTAAGGCAGCGTATGTTAGAAAACCTGTGCACGGGGTCGTCATTTGGAACTTGAATAGGTGTGCAAAGCGGGTCAGTTTTGCCTTTCGGGAGGCAACAGTGTGGTTTCCATAAAACATAGTTTACTGAAAAGCAAAGATTTGTATTGAAACAATGTATAAACTGAGGAATTACCAACGAGACACTGCAAAATCTATGGAAATAGGTATGTGAAAGTGCTGGACAGCAGCATAGACCTCAATAAAAGTGAAAATCACGATTTAAAACTGAGAATTTATTTATTACACAAGAACCGAATAAGATTATTCCAGTGTCACTTACCTGTATCTTGGATAGTGATAATGTCCGCTACCATAAATACAAAAAAGTGCGTTGCGAGCTGAGTGAAAGTAGAATCTGGTCGAATACCGTTGGCCAGTAAGGTGGTACGAATGTGCCGACAAGATGGTTCTGGTTCACCTGACTGAGCTGGCTTTGGTTCAAATCCTGAATAGAAAAATTAAACGCAACTCATCATCACATGTTTGAGAGTGGTATATTTAGTAGAGCAGAATAGTGGTCATACACGTATTGCTCATAGGATATGAAGTAGTCCTAACAAGCGAAGTACAATCGCAGCCATAATAACACCACTATTTCTTCTGTAGGTACAGTCGCCATCAATAAATCTGTACTCTTTAGGGTGGTCAAAAGTATCTGAACCTGTACTCTAATGCCTTGATAATAGAGCCGTGTTCAGATATTTGTGAGTACCTTGCAACCCAAAATTTGCCCCGGGTCCTCGGTGCACTGTAGGGTTCCCAGAAGGCTGGCCGCATTGCCACGCTGGATAGCATTGCTAATCCGTTGTGCGAAATAGTGGCCAGCCCTCTGGTCACCAGACGCTTCCATAAGGCGCGTCGATAGAATTTTTTAATCGAGTAAATTAAAAAAAAAAATTGTCAATGGTATGTTCTCCTCTACATGTCGCATTTCTAAACCGATTCTCGTGAAATTTTGTGAGCAGGTTCGGTAACTCTATAGAATTTTTTTATCGAGTCCCTTTTTGTAAATTTTAAAAAACAATTTTTTTATCAATGATTTTGTGTTTCTCCGGCCGAATTTTGATTTGTTCTCCTCTAAGAGTCGCATTTCACAACTGATTCTCGTGAAGTAAATTGTGAGCAGGTTGTTTGATTACATAGAATGTTTATGTCCAGCAATTAACAAAAAAAAAAATGATTATAGTCCTCCTCAACAGCGTTTCTCAACCGATTCTCGTGAAATTTTATAAGCAGGTTCGATATCTAACATAGTTTTTTTGAAATAAAAAAAAACATTCACGAGGTCTAAATCTCACAGAGCCACTAGTCTGGTTAATGTATGGAAATAACTTAAATATATATATTTACTAGCGGCCCGCCCCGGTTTCGCACGGGTAGTCTAGTTTTTTTTACCTAATGTTTGGATCTAATTACCTAGTTACTAACCGACTCTATTACTACTAACGACATTTGTATAGTCCCTCATTTACAATATTACTCATTTTCCATACAAACATTCAACCCCCTTTTTTAGGCCCTTAAGGGATGAATTTTCAAAATCGCATATTTTTTCTGAGATCCGCCATGTCTACCCGCGAAGTATGAAGTCACTCACTTTAAAATACACAACTCACCCTTACAATGTTTCAACCCCCTTTTCATCCCTTCAGAAGGTGAATTTCCAAAGACGCTGAAAACTATTTTCTTCCATTTTAATGCTTAGTAGTAGTAACAGAAGTGTAGTAGTAACAGAAGTTTTAAGTTTCTATCTTAAAGATAATTTTCTTCTCCATACAAAATGACCACCCCATTTAAACCCCCTAGGGGGGTGAATTTTGAATTAAAGTATAGCCTATGTCCTATTCTGATGTCTAAGCTACAATACTAGAAAGTTTCATAGAAATCAATCCAGTAGTTTTTGAGATTAAGTAGAACGTACATCCATACATCCATCCATTCGCACATAAACTTTCACGTTTATAATATTATATTAGGATTAGGATTATTGGCGTGTTTGGTTTATTTGAAAACCCCTTAAATTGTATTAATTACTTACCTAAAAAAATCAAATTGAATTTATTTCCAAAACCAGGAACGTCGCCATAGCAATAAAACCGTGCCTAATTGCCGCCATTGTGGCATAATAAAAACAATTGACTTGTCGGATGATGACGTCAATTTGCTTGCAAGACAATAAAGAGCGAACCATGAGCGAACCAAGTATCGTAACAGCTGCGCTAATAAGCCACGTGACCGTATGTTGGATTGGGAATTACACACAATAATTATTGATTAAAGAATCACCGATAAGAGATATAAAATATAGTGAAACGAGTCACTCATGTCTGGTCAATTTGTTAATAATTTTTCTGCAAATTAACTTAATATGGTTAATATATGGAAATAACTTAAATTTACATATTTATTATTGGCGTGTTTGGTTTTTTGAAAACCCCTTAAATTGTATTACTTACCTAATAAAATTAAATTGAATTTATTTCCGTATCAGTAACCAGCAACGTCGCCACCAAAGTTAAGGTACTTATTTTATAGGAATATCCAATCCCCAATAATAAATATGGGGAACAAATAAAATGATCACCTAAATAACTTTTGATATCATCAAATTTTCGAACCCTAAAATAAGGTTGAACACTCAAAAAAATTTATCGATCAGCAATTCCGAGTCACCAAAAAAATTCTACCTATTTTTGCAGCACTTGCACCTATTTTACTTATTGCGTTCCTATAAATTTATAATCGCATCAAAAAATTGTCAAGTACAACCAAAAACACTAAACTACCACCTAATCTCATGCACCTTTTTTCGTTATAATTACATCCAAATTTTATACACATCGCATGCTACATTTTAGTAAACAGTTACAAATTAATTGTTTTTAGCACTATAAATATTTTAGTCATTTCCAAAATGTTATAAATTAGAAAGTAAAATTCTAAATTAATTTAAAAAGCAACGCGCAATGTGGCTGTGTGAAATAATAACACGTATACTGCTATCTCACTCAATCAAATACAAAGAATTGTCTGAAGCATAAAACCTATTGATATGTCGTTAGAGTGAAAGGTACCTATTGCTGTTTCATTCTAATTACCTATTGCTGATGGTTTACAAACTGCAAGAAATTTTATTATTAATTTTTTAATGTGTTGATGTGAGCGCCTTTGATTGAAAACTTTTATTTGAAAATGAGTTTTGTTGATTTATTAAATTGTTAGTTTGTTATGAAAATGGATAAAGGTCCTCAAATGAGTTTACTTTATTAATTTAGATAGACTTTCATGGAAAAATTAAAGGAAGTTAATAGGTATAGGTAGGTTTAGGTTATGTTAGTTTTGCATCGGCCCGAAGGGCCAAAACAACTCAAAATAGGAGCTCCGCGCCAGCGGAGATCCGTCAAAACTGTTCCAATGTCCACAAGTTTGAAATAAAAATAGATGTCATAGAAAAATACTACTAACTATATATACCTAAGCAAATTGAGGATTATCAGCGAATAGAGTAGAGGCAAAAACATCTGAGAACAAATAGCTGTATGCGACCAATAAGGAAAGCACTGTTGAAAATATATTAAATTAAATTATGTTATGTCCGTGTCTGATTAAAAATACAGAAATTTTGAAGCTTCTATAAAATAAAATCATTTAGCGCTGTCTAGCTCGCACGCGGTGCGACGTGCGAGCGAGACGGACCGTATGGAAAACCGCATCAGTGTGCTAGCAATGAGGTTAGACTAGATTGGAACTGCTTTGCGCGCCGGGCGTTAAAAAACAATTGCCGCGTGAAATTTGGTGATCATGTAGTATTTCTGGGTATCGAAAGAATTATTTGGGTGTAAATAATTTTAATAGGATTACGAGCCCTGTAATATTTGGATGTAAATTATATGAAATTTGGTGTTTGAAATTAGGTGATCATTAAGTATTTTTGGGTAGTGACTAATTTATTTGGTAACAATTTAATTTAATAGGTTATCGACATGTTACTTCTTTGAGCTGCACTTTATATTTAAAAGGAGTTGAAAATTTGGTGCGATACTAGTATTTTTGGTAATCAATGTAATTTTTTAGAGCATCATTCGGCAACTAATTTGGTGGTTCGTTAAATGCTACCCATAAATATGTTCTCGTTTTTACTTTAAATATAAAAATATGATTGCAAAACGTTGAAATTCATACCTTTACCAAACTCTGGGGGCAGTATCCTTACAAAAGGGGTGTGCGATGCTCCAATCGTAGGATGTTGCAGATTGTTACAGGAACCATCTATGCGCCTGCCTTCATTGGGATCACATGGCTGTTCGATTTCGATGGAACACCAACTAAAATCGATTTGAATAATTATACCTAAAGATATAAATAAATAAATACTTACTAAGAGGCATTCTTACACAAATCGAACAATTTAAACCAATTGCACTCAATAAGGTGCACGATGGTACTGGGTGCTAATAATAATAATAATAGCCGTTTGGCTTTCAAAACCAGCCAAAAAATTTCCCATACAATTTTTTGTTTTGAGCAAGTTTTTTTTCCCGTTTTCGGAATCAGGGGACCGATATCTTCCCACACACCAAATTTCAGCTACCTACGCCCTTTTTAAATTTTTGCCAAAAGAAAATCGTTTTTGCTATATAAATAATGAATGCCATTATTATTAAATCTAAAACCGAAGCCATGGTTCCTAAGAACAGATTTCGATATCTCTCATAGTTTCTGACTTCTCCATACTGACTGACCCATTTGGATTGATCACTCTGTATAATCATAGATCTTGAATCATATATAAGTCAGTGTTTGAGTTATTTTCTACAGTGCAGCTTTATTATACCTGTTCCAGGATACAATATTGTAAGTTCCTATATTTTTTAATCTAGTCCATTTTCATAGGGTGGCCAAATAACAAGTATACACTTTAGTTTTACAATATTATTCTAAGTAATATAAAATATAATCAAGTATTCCTTGTTAAATATAGTATTAAGGGCCGGCAGTTAAACATGGAAAATAATGTCAGACAAATGTCCACCTCTAGAAGCATCGCAGATGTTAACCCTTTTCATCGCGTTTTTCATCACATTTTCACACATTTCCTGCGTTATCTCAGTGACTGTGTCTCGAATATTTTGTTTTAATTGCTGAAGGTTCATTGGCCTGTTAGCATAGACACGTCCCTTTAGATAGCCCCACAGAAAAAAGTCAGGCGATCCTAGGGGCCAATCAATGTCACCGTTTCTCGAAATTAATCGACCGGGAAACATTCTTTTACATGTTTAAAACGTTTTAATAATTAAAACACGTTGTTCCGTCGTAAAGCGCTCCATAATAAATTTGCCGTATCTACACAAAGTAATATTCATGCAACAACTGTCATCATAGTACGGCTCCTTAGCTCGAAATACGGTCCCATCTGGCAGAAAGCATGAAACTTGGCATGCATGTAGCTTTCATATTTGTGCTTCAAAAATATTAGGGAAACACGTTGACATGTCTTTTTTCCCCACCCCCCACTTTTTTGTGCCGAATTACAGATTTTTTTAAATTTTATTGAAAACGGCTGAAGCTAGGAGAAAACCGTCATAAGGAAAAATGTGCCTTATAAAATTATCTACAAGTCATTCTTTGGATGTATTTCGATAGGAACTATAGTTTTCAAAATATACGAGCATTAATTAGGGTAAGTACAGCATAAAAGATGCTAGAGGGCAGAATACTAACATTTTTGTGCGCATCGGGTTACAAGCATGAAATTTGTACCATAGATAAAGTGTTCCGCGGTGATCCTTTTCAGATGTGGAGATTAGTTAGATTCGTCCCCTGTGCAAGGGGAGAGCGGGGTGAATTGGACCAAGCACACCTCTTTTTAGTCTCTTTCTCACTGATCAGTTAAGGCTATGGGAGACCCCCTTTAAAAATATATTTTTGACAATAAGTGTTACTTTGGGTCAACAAGGTGCTTATACTGTGAAAACTTGAAGCCTGTAGCTCAAACCGTTTGGCTGGTAAACCTTTAAAACAGACGGCGGACGGATTTATGACTGATAAAAATAGGGTTCCGCTTGGAGCTGTCGGGTTTGGAGTCCTAAAAATGAATTCTTGATGTTTATTTTACACGAAAACGATACCCCGCAAGCCATAGTAGCCTTAACTGATCAGTGAGAAAGAGACTAAAAAGAGGTGTGCTTGGTCCAATTCACCCCGCTCTCCCCTTGCACAGGGGACGTATCTAACTAATCTCCACATCTGAAAAGAAGAAGAATAATAAAAACATAAAATTACTCATACATAACAAACTATCAACAGATCCCAAACTAGTTTCGAATACATTCAATGAGTTGTTTATCAGCGCCGGGCGGTCGCGTGCGGGCGCCGCGGGTGGGTCGCCGCGCGGCCGGCCGGTGCAGCAGCCCACCGAGAACTCATTATTTTTACGCCCGGTCGACCCGCATGAAGTGAAAAAAATTATTCGAAATTTAAAAAGTAAATCGAGTTACGGAATCGACCAATTACCGTCCTCACTTATAAAATCCTGCGCCGATGAGTTAACACCGCCATTAACTTATATGATAAATCAATCCTTTGCAGAAGGTATATTCCCCGACTCGTTAAAAATTGCGAAGATTAAACCAGTTCATAAGAAAAGCGATAAAACAAACCCTAATAATTACCGGCCTATTGCATTGCTATCTGTTATTTCGAAAATATTCGAAAAAGCAATGTGTAGCAGATTATATTCATTTTGTGAAAAGTATGACATCTTTGATGACGCGCAGAACGGGTTTCGGAAAAAACGTTCCACAACATTAGCCACTTACAAATACACAAATGAAATTCTTAACATTCTAAACAAAAAAGAATATGCTATAGGAGTCTTGCTTGACATGACGAAAGCATACGAAAAAGTAAAATACAGTATACTTTTGGAAAAACTGCATGGCATCGGAATTCGCGGAATAGCCCATAAATGGTTCCAATCTTATTTAGAAAATAGGTACCAATATGTAGAGATCGAACACGTAAATGAACTATCGGGAGAAATTTGCACTGTCAAGTCGGAAGTTCAACCTGTGACAGATTCGATTCCACAGGGAAGTGTACTCGGATGCGCTTTATTTATTATATATATAAACGACCTTCCAAAAATATTCAAAGAGTGAGAAAGAGACTAAAAAGAGGTGTGCTTGGTCCAATTCACCCCGCTCTCCCCTTGCACAGGGGACGTATCTAACTAATCTCCACATCTGAAAAGAAGAAGAATAATAAAAACATAAAATTACTCATACATAACAAACTATCAACAGATCCCAAACTAGTTTCGAATACATTCAATGAGTTGTTTATCAGCGCCGGGCGGTCGCGTGCGGGCGCCGCGGGTGGGTCGCCGCGCGGCCGGCCGGTGCAGCAGCCCACCGAGAACTCATTATTTTTACGCCCGGTCGACCCGCATGAAGTGAAAAAAATTATTCGAAATTTAAAAAGTAAATCGAGTTACGGAATCGACCAATTACCGTCCTCACTTATAAAATCCTGCGCCGATGAGTTAACACCGCCATTAACTTATATGATAAATCAATCCTTTGCAGAAGGTATATTCCCCGACTCGTTAAAAATTGCGAAGATTAAACCAGTTCATAAGAAAAGCGATAAAACAAACCCTAATAATTACCGGCCTATTGCATTGCTATCTGTTATTTCGAAAATATTCGAAAAAGCAATGTGTAGCAGATTATATTCATTTTGTGAAAAGTATGACATCTTTGATGACGCGCAGAACGGGTTTCGGAAAAAACGTTCCACAACATTAGCCACTTACAAATACACAAATGAAATTCTTAACATTCTAAACAAAAAAGAATATGCTATAGGAGTCTTGCTTGACATGACGAAAGCATACGAAAAAGTAAAATACAGTATACTTTTGGAAAAACTGCATGGCATCGGAATTCGCGGAATAGCCCATAAATGGTTCCAATCTTATTTAGAAAATAGGTACCAATATGTAGAGATCGAACACGTAAATGAACTATCGGGAGAAATTTGCACTGTCAAGTCGGAAGTTCAACCTGTGACAGATTCGATTCCACAGGGAAGTGTACTCGGATGCGCTTTATTTATTATATATATAAACGACCTTCCAAAAATATTCAAAGAGCCATGTATCATGTTTGCTGATGACTGTTCGTTATTATTCTCATGTAAAAATAATACAGGTCTTCATGAAAAACTCAACAACATTATGTCAAACGTTTTAAGCTGGATGCACGACCATAGCTTAGAAATAAATTTTTCAAAAACTAAACTGATGCAATTTAGGCCTCGTCAAAAAAGTGAATTAGATCTAGCAAATTGTTCTTTTAATAATATCAAATTAGAATACGTACAAAATTTTTCACTGCTTGGAATAACTATTGATTCAAATATTAACTGGAAGTGTCATATACAGAACATAAAAGCAAAAATAAGCCAATTCATATACGCCTTAAGGGAACTAAAAAAGTCAACTGATGTCCAGACGGCCATGGTAGCATATTATGCATTTGCACACGCATGGCTCAGCTACGGGGTAACTTTGTGGGGCAATAGCACAAACTCACAAGAAATATTCGTTTTACAAAAAAAGTGTGTAAGAATAATAACAAATATAAAGCAAACTGATACTTGCAAACCTCACTTCCAAAATCTGCGAATATTAACCCTCCCGTCGATATACATACTCGAGGCATGTAAATTCGTAAGAAATCACCCAGAACTTTATTCTACGTTCGGAGATATGCCTCGTCGTTATGAATCTCGTTTTAAAAATAATTTAGTACAAATTTCTTCAAAATTAAAATTACATAGCAATGGACCGTACTCAATGTCAGTAAGGCTTTATAATAATTTGCCATGCGAGATTAAAGACGAGAAAAACCATAAATTATTTATAAAAAACCTTAAAATATATTTAATAGGAAAAGCGTATTATTCTGTTAGAGAATATCTAAATCCTCTACAGTAAATACATTTAAAAATAAATACCGTGGGTCTATCTCTAGTCTAAAGATTTTAACGAATTATTGAATTATATACAATTATTAAGATTAGTGCTAATTATTTATTATTACTAATTGTCTATCCTCAGCCGAATTATTTCTAGTCTAGTATTTTAAAGAATTTTTAATTTATATACAAATATTTAGATTATTGCCAATTAATTATTATTACTTTTACCAACTTAATTTTATATAATTATTTTTAACATTTGAAATTTTATTCGTTTATCAAATTTTATCATGAAATAAATGTTGCAATTAATTTTATCAGAATTGTTTTTACCAAACTATTTTTATTATTTTCAATGAAATTATCTTTAGTAGCTGAATTATTAGTAATTATACACATATTTTAAATCATTTGTAATAAATTGACGTCTACTAAGTGTTTCCGCCTAATAATCGGTTTATTAGTATCTATGTATCCTTCAGCGTTTATTATGAATTGTATAGTGTAGACAATATTATAAATTGTAATTAATTACTCAAATTAAAACTATTACTTAAGTATTTGCTGCGCCCTAACAGGGTCCTTGTACGTACTTGTAGTCTTGTCCCTAGCATTAAGTCTATTGTATGTACATGGTTGCAAAATAAATAAATTGAATTGAATTGAATTGAATCACCGCGGAACACTTTATCTATGGTACACATGCTTGTAGCCCGATGCGCACAAAAAATGTTCTTTTCGGCTGTACTTACCCTAATGAATGCTCGTATATTTTGAAAACTATAGGTCCTATCGAAATACATCTAAAGAATAACATGTAGATAATTCATGAGGAACATTTTTGCCTTTGACGGTTTTCTTCTAGCTTCAGCCGTTTTCAATAAAATTAAAAAAAACTGTAATTTGATACACAAAAGTGGGGGGGAGGGGGAAAAAAAAGTCTGTCAACGTGTTTCCCTAAAATCTTTGAAGCACAAATATGAAAGCTACATGCATGCTAAGTTTCATGCTTTCTGCCAGATGGGACCGTATTCGTCATATTTTCGAGCTAAGGAGCCGTACTATATATAACTTTAAGCTATCAATTGGAGTCGTAGGCTAAACGCACCCTATGTTGCAGGTGCCTTATTGTTTATTATAAATAAATATCCTCCTCCCTGGCCACCTGTGTTTGCTTCCTGATCCTGAACCCCCCCCCCCCACTCCTGACGAGAGCTTCGCACCCTCGCTATCATATTCGATCTATATAGTGGGATCAGAAGAACACTTAAAGATACATACTAACCCTAAAAACATTCCACTCCTTTCTTTAGACAGTCGTGAAATAAAGTTTTAGTTCTATTTCAATCCGACTCCAAACAAAAGGTGAATAGAGTTAAATTCGCGTCTTTTATTTCGAATTAACTAATTTTATAATAAATCAAATCAATTAACCAATTATAAATAAATAAATAAATATTTGTCGACAATCTTACACAAATCAACCTAGTCCCAAACTAAGCAAAGCTTGTACTATGGATACTAAGCGACGATATACATACTTATATAGATAAATAAATACTTAAATACATAGAAGACATCCAAGACTCAAGAACAAATATTCGTGCTCATCACACAAATAATTGCCCCGGCCGGGAATCGAACCCGGGACCTCCGGCTTCGTAGGCAGGGTCACTACCAACTAAGCTACAGCGGTCGTCAAATCAGCTAATTTAATCTAACGTAATTTTTTAAAGCACCATGGTTTATTCGAATTTCAATTGCTTACAAACAGATATCCCAGACAGTACTGGTTTCCGAATTGTTAGATAAAAAAAAACATAAACAGTATTAAAGTAATAAAAAAATTACTTACTACGTTGTATTGGCCTTAGCTTGCTGTTTGATTTCTTCTTTCGTTAGGACATTCTCGTAAAACGTGTGGAAGTATACCTTTTTCGTCTCTAAGCTGGCCAGCGTCAGCAACAGCCAAAGGAATTGCCACATTTCGTGAAATCTAAAAAATCTACTCCTGTAAAATTGTCTTTCACACTACTTAAGAGGGCATAGATGGCATTGCAAAAGTCCCGCTCTAACCCGCGTGAGTTTTCAATTAACTACGGAAGCTCAGCGCGTGTTTTTCGTAAATATTGATTTTTATTCTAAACGTGAACATAAGATAATCTTTTTTATCAGGTTTGAGAACTTATCATTTTACAACGATTAAACCAAAAATCATTGTTAAAAATGGGAGGGGTTTAAAGAAAATATCGAAAAAATCGTGTTTTCACTTTTAACAGACTGGAGGAAAATAGTTCAAGATTAATATACTGAAAGGACAGATATTTAATCACTATAGATGTTAAGATCTAGGTCGATAAACATTGGCAAAAGTGCATAATTATGTGAGCTCTTAATCCAGTTCAGTAATTGTACAAATAAAGACGGTTAGAAAAGAGGGAAATATTTAATTCATTATAATAATTGTCAAGGTGAAATATGCATAATATGCTGGCGGTATTACCTCGCCGCACTGCCAATGATTATCATATAGTATCAGAAAAAGAAGAGAGTAGCAGAAAAGTTCTAATTGAATGCTTAATCCTAAAATAGGTATACTCTATTTCTCTTTATAAATTAGAATATATCCAAATTGTATGCTTATTAGACGCCTGTAGAAGCCACCAAACCATAATAATAACAAACAAATGTGTATTAAATTAAGAAGTTACCCGATTATTCCTCTTCTTCGTGTAGTTTAGATGAAATCAGAATCTATAATGACTAAGAAAATAATACTTTCAAAGGAATAAGATGGTAATATTCAACTAATAATATTTTAATTCACATATGGTCGTCACGCTTATAATACCTATATGTGTAGCAAACAATACATTAGAATAATCATTTATGATACACCTATGTAAATAATTATTTTCGGCAATATTATTTTTCATTTAACATAATAATAGAACACAATTTATTATTACAAGGTGTGTTATCTTCTTAGGGTTCCATTTTACGATTTCATTCGCAATTTATATACTTTATCTACCGTTTTAAATAGGAGGCTAAGCCTAATTGAGGGACAAATTTTTGACGTCGGTTTTCTCGGGATGAATTTCCAGCTCAACTTCTTTACCAGGCGAAAAATAATAGGTAATACTCGTAAGACTACGCAATAGGTACGCATGTCAACTTAAGTGGCAAAAAAAATCTCGTAGTTATTTCGATGGTCCTAGACGTGTCTTGCCAGTTAAGGTGATATATCGATTGAAAGAGACACCCTTTGTTTTTCGCTTACGACAAAACGGGATGCAACCCTCTCCGAAAATGGCTTTTTAGACAAATCTCGTTAAATATCTGACTGTGTGCAGGTTTATTAAATTTCCTCATGTCAGTACCTAGATGAGACACGATTAAGTTAATACGACATAACTGAGCAAAGCCATCATCAAACATGTCAACATCTTCGTGCTGAGTGAGCATTAGGTACAGCAAAGATATTCGCGCGCGGTAGGAGCGTGTCGAGCGTGGCACGTGCGTGCGGCTGCGGGCACACGCTGCGCTGCAGCAGGCCCGGCCGCCGATGCGGCGCCACCGCACCGCCTTACCATCGAAATCCTGGGGAACCCTTACCGGAAGCACCAACCCGATGCTCTCCAGCACAGTCGGGCTTTCCACTCTGTGATGGACAATAGACAGATAATGGACTAAACTAACAGCAGCAACTTCCTCCTCATCCTAAGCGTTTCTAAGCCAACCATTCCAGATACAAACAATGAAGGGTGCATGTAGGTAGTACCCGTAAGCTTTGCAAACTTACAACCAGCGGGCGAACTTGCGCTGTACTCTTTCCACCAACAAAGAGTATTTGTCCTCGTAGGGATCCCAAATAACTGCTGCCCCGTTTTCTAATCTACTGCGGACATAGGCATTGTACAAGACCACAGCGACTCCGACATGAAACTGCTTCGATGCCCTCATGACAAAACCTAAGGTTTTGCTAGCTTTTTTGCAACTATCATTTATGTGTTTATGGAAATCTATTTTCACATCTAATACTAGGCCTAGATCAGTGATTCTATGTTATTATTAATTATCTATTTATCTATACATATAAATATATCCATCGTCGCTTAGTACCCATAGTACAAGCTTTGCTTAGTTTGGGATTAGGTTGATTTGTGTAAGATTGTCCACAAATATTTATTTTTTATTTATTTATTTTATTTGATGAGGGAGTGAGTTAAGGGTATAAAAGGTGATTTTCGGACGCCAAAATCTTGTGTACGGTAAGACGTTTTTTATTAAAATTCGGTATTCGGTTATTAGAAGACGGTCTTACAAGAATCGCGAAATTGGATGTCGTTCAAAATGGATGGGTGCTCTAAAGGGGCCCGAAATTGTTTGTGAACCCATGGCCGGTGTGTCTTTTTAGTTTCGCAAATTTGGTTGACACCCTGCAGTGTGTCTAGATTGCAACCTATGAATTTGCTCTTGGAAACTGTGAATCAGACAGGAAATGTGGTTATGTATTAAAAGGCAAAGCATTTAATTCAATTCCTTTTTATTTGCTCAAGAATTTACCGAAAAATCGGTCTATGTTTGACACTAACATTGTTGAGATACCTTACATGCGCTTTAAGCATGCGTCATCTTTCCAGGGCGTAAAATCCATTTTCACAATGTCCTTGCAGCTTACTAATTTGTTCCTGTAAAAAACAAAAATACTAAACACCTTTAAGAGAGCGTTAACTTTTTAACTCCTTGTAATATGTATAAGTCATATGAGAGCACATTCTTGCGTAAAAGTTTTATCTCAGTCTTTAGTCTCAGAAAATATAATCTTATATTCGAATTTAGGGCAGATTTACTGAAAAAGTATGGATACGAAAATTGGTATAAATATTTCGTATGTTTCTTCTCGCATACTTACGTTAAAGAAACACGTAAAAATCCACGGGACTGGATGTGCGTTACCTTGTCACCCACATCGCACAGGAGCTGCGAAACTGTTGCTTTTCTTATTTGTTGAAGTTGGTCTGTAGGAAAAATTTGATCAATTTCTGTTATATTCATTTGAACCTGCACAACCTTCACTCATTATTATTAGTAAACGGGATTTAATCGATACAATTAAATTTATTTACCATGTTATTTTAACTGGGTCACCAGCTGACTTGCGTGAGCGGGTATCAACCTTTTCTAGCCATACGAGTTTTTTGGGCTAATTGTTAATTATTAAGTCCCGTAAAAACTAGGTTGAAAGAAATTCTTTAACTGTTTGAAAAATTATATACCGAAGATAAAAATAATCATTTAAAGTATACACAAAAAATTTCAAGTATATAACTTTATTAGTAGGTACGAGTAAGTAGGTTTTTTACTAACTTTTGTTCTATTCTAATTGGAGCTGGATTTATGTTTCTCTTAACGTAAGAGATGTTTAGATCAATCTTTGTTTTACTACGCGTCATCTACAACGATGCGCCCTTCCACAGCAAATACTAATCTATGCGCAACTGTACGGATGGGGCTGTGGAGGGACGCGCCTTCGTGGATGACACGCGCTATAGATTCCTGTGAATATCAGGATCAAGCTTCATGTCAAGATCAAGTTTATGTTGATGAACATCCATGCCAAAAGAAAACTTACTTAAAGTAAATGCATTTGGTCGATTCGGACGCTCGTACCAGTGCCTGTCAGACACTATACTCCTTATAAGCTGGTCAACCACCAAGCAGTAGAAGGTTGGTGGAGCGAAACCGCCCCGTACTGGTTTCTCAACCCACACACCGGCCATGAGCTCTACATCGTTCACGTTACTGTATAGATCTTTGAGGAGTTCCAATTTCTGAAGAAAAAGAAAGATAATTGTCCGTAAAATCAAACATTGTTTATTTTTAAACATCGTTTGTCCTTATCTGCCACTGTGACATTTATGGCTGTGCAAATGGGGAAAAACACTTTTTAAACACGTAACAATGGACAGATTTAAACATTAAGTTATTATTATTATGAGCCTGTAGTGTCCTACTGTTGAGCAAAGTCCTCCCCCCGCTTTTTCCAATCGTTCCGATTCTGAGCAGTCTCTGGCCATTCTTTTAAAAAGGAGTCTAGCTCGTCGCGCCATCGCCGACTGGGTCTGCCGCGTCTCCTGTTCGAGCTATCAGGCCGCCACTCGGTTGCGGTCTTGGCCCACAGATCACTGGGCATGAGGCAGACGTGACCAGCCTAGTCCCACTTCAACTTAGCCGCCTTACGAGCCACGTCGACTATTTGAGTTTTGGAGCGTGGCGTGGTGTTTTGGATACGATCCACCAATTTTACACCTAATATGCTGCGCTCCATGGCTCGCTGGCAAACCCCGAGTTTGGACTTCTGAGATAACGTCAAAGACCAAGTTTGTGCACCGTAGGTGAGGATTGGAAGTATGCACATGTCCATGAGTCTCCGCTTAAGTGATAGTGGGAGATCACCTTTCATCAAATGTTTCATGGACCAATAGCTCCTCCAGGCGTTATCAGTCCGTCTTTCGACTTCCTTCTCTTGTCGCGCCTGGAAGGAAACTAATTGGCCCAAATAAAGGTAATCATGGACATATGCAATAGGTTCTCCGTTTACCTCAATCCTACGTGCGGTGCTATTGGTCATAAGCTTATTCTTTGTCATGTTCATCTTCAGTCCAACCTCGAGGCTTGCGTTGCTCAAGTCTTGGAGCATAAGTCGTAGCTCGGAAGTTGTTGAAGAGAAGAGGACAATGTCGTCAGTAAAACGAAGATTGGTTAATCTTCGTTAATCATCGACCAAGACTTTGTCTCTCCAACCAGGCACAAGTTTCCGGAAGACGTGTTCCAGTGTGCTGGTAAAGAGCTTCGGCGATAACGGATCTCCTTGCTCGACTCCTTTTTGAATATTGAAAGTTACAGGACTGTAATTTAATTGGGGCTGTGCTATTTTTATAGATGGCTGTGATAAGTTGTATGTAATTTTGGTTTATATCTTGATTACGTAATGCTGTGGAAATGGACTCATGAGACAGGCTGTCGAAGGCTTTGGAATAATCTACGAATGGTAGGTAAAGTGGGAATTCGTGTTCGTGGCTTTTTTCGATTATTTGATTTAGGGCATGTAGGTGGTCGTAGTCGGTGGTGGAAAGGCCTGGGCGGAACCCTGCTTGTTCGGGTGGTTGGTGGCTATCAAGTTGCCTGAAATGCGGCATTCTATTATTTTAATGAATAGTTTGTACAGGTGTGAGACAAGACTGATATAGAACGATAATTTCCTATGTCACATTAAGTTAAAATTAATAATACTTTAAGCTCATAGCTAAAACGCAAAAATGGATTTAATCAACATGAATTTACAAATAAGTTTATATTGTTAACACACTTACGTCGGCATCTATAAAATCAGCTAAATCCTCAAAACTAGTTAAAGGTATTCTAGACCCAGAACAATATTCTCTGTATTTCAAATAAGAAGGTAAACCGAAATATCTTCCTTTAGTTAAGTCACTAGATGCAACATCCGAAGCCCGCTGATGTCCACCAAGGACAACTTCGGCCATCTAAAAACATACAAGTATACACAAAAATAGCTGATCAGTGATCACTGATGAACTCAATAATACCTTCATAAGTAGCAATGTTGTGTAATATTATTATTCAGCTAGTAGGTAGATACTAGACTCCTTAACTCAAAAAATCTTTTTATTTAAGATTAGGTAATCAATAATATATTTTTTTATTAAATAAACTGCTCAATTTTTTTTATGTATTTGAAAACACAACATTATTCATTATTATTATTATTATTCATTTATTTCGAGTATCACAAAGACTCATATCATATGACAATACAATAGTTGTTAGTAATCAATTAATTAATAATAAATTATCTTATAGCTAGTGTTAGTGATTTCATTAAATTACATTATTATATTTACCTACAGGTTACTTTTTGTATGAAGGATGTTGTTAATTACTAAAATTTACCAACACTGTGTAAAAAAACCAAGTTGATAACACTCATGGATGGATCAGAAAATCCTACTCTCTAATCGCCTGTTATCGAAAAAAATTATAAAATTAGTATTAGTTCCGCCTGTTGTTTGCCTCTACTCATTGTCATTATGAACTGTTATGTGTTACTTTTGTTGAGGTTATGCAACAAAGAGTATTTGTATTGTATTGTATTGTATTGTATAGTTCGTCTCCGAAAAATTAAACACTACTTGAAGATTGACAAAGTTTGGCGGTTTTACACATGTTTCAATTTACTCCGAAGGAATCATACTAAAATTTCACGTTTATAGGTAGTAAAATGTGTAGTTGTGTAGTTTATTTTTATTTTAAATTTTAGACTATATTTTTTTTAATTAATCAGAGCTGTCGGGAAGTGTCAAAAGCAATGGGTCTATTCGGGTGTAGAAATGGAGTTATTACATTACAGAATTCAAAATGATGTTAAATTAAATACGAGGCTCATGAGAGATTAAAAACCGTTGGCGTGTTCCTTTTTTCAAGCAGAATACGGGGAAGTAATAAAATTGTAGGATTAAAAATAATAAAATGTTGTCAATTGCTTGTCTTTAGCATCAAGAAGCCTTTTTGTTTTGCAGGTAGTTTCAGTATATAAGTAGGTACCTTATTTTGATGCTAAGTGTCAATATTTTTATCTACAGTCTTGAGGCTCTTAAATCGAAATAATGGGTACAGATTATACAGGATTCGAGTATGAAGTAACCGGTTTTTATTTCACTCAAGTGTATCTATATCTTAATTGTTGTATTCATTATTTTTTGGTTGTGAATTTGGTTCTAAGACAATTTTGATTTACTCGATGAAAAAAAAGGTACTTACATCAGGGTCTATCACATAGTCAACCTTAGCGCTCGCCTGTCGAAAGCTGCCCTGAGTAATATAATCTATATTATCTTCTACGCCAAGATACCC
Organism: Cenopis cana; assembly: GCA_951800055.1. Taxonomy (NCBI): domain Eukaryota; kingdom Metazoa; phylum Arthropoda; class Insecta; order Lepidoptera; family Tortricidae; genus Cenopis; species Cenopis cana. The sequence goes on along the minus strand of OX637479.1, from coordinate 13,363,730 downwards.
CGTTCGTAATGTTAGGTTGACTATTGGTATTTGCTTCAAGTAATTTCCGGCTGCATCGTACATTCTGAAGTTAATCATTGTATATCAGGACAATTTTACTCAAGTTGAACTAGACATAGGTCTAGTTAACTGGTCTGTTCAAAATAGTAGGTAGCAGTGTATTTAAAATACATTCCTACGAAAACATATAAACAATATTATATGTACATTGTTATCTGTGATTGTGTTTAATTAACACAATAAATATACTTTTCTCAAAAATAGCCCGCAAACTGGACTTTAGTCGCTACATATTGGAAGGTAAAATGTATAGTTTAAGGTCAGATCCAAATTAAAAAGTAACAGTAACAGTCACATATAAATTCCTTTATTTGTCGAGTTATAAACTTTTTAAAATGTAGAAACTGTCATATAAAAGGAGGCACAGGTCGTATTCAGCCAATTCAGCTCCTATTTTTCTGTTGAAAATGCGACGTTTTTTTATGTGTCTCGAATAATTTGCGTTTTTCGGTGGAAAAATACACTTGCGATTCTGTTAAAAAAAATAAACGGCGGGAAAACATGATGTTTTTGACGTTTTAAGGTTATGTTTATCAAATCTTAATTAAATTTTTGTCGTAGTTTCCCCATTTTTGAGAAAAGCACTATATTAGCCTCGGCCGGAATGGCAATTGCAGGCTTCGTATTATAATTAAACGGACTCGCAAGCTCGTCCGTTTAAACAAATACTCAGCCTGCAATTGCTCCCTTCCCGGCCACGGCAATAATGTACTAATGTTTTTAGAAGGCCATTACTATAAACATCTTTATATTAATCACACATATCAAAAATGTAATATACTCGTATGTATTGAGTATGTCCAATATTAAACAATATGTGTAATATATGTACATATATTATATTCTACAATGTAACATACTTACTTGAGCCTGCCTTCCTGCATTAGATGAGCCCACCGAAGTATATATGGAAACTCCAAAGTTATCAGCGGTAATACGTCGCTTTTGTAAACATCTCTAAATCCAGGGTTAGGCGATAGCACAGAATCTTTAACCAGATTATCGTAGCCTGCAAGATAAAAAAATATTACGATCTTTTTTTGGTAGAAGAAATATGAAAACTTGCATGGGGCAGTAATCATGTCTCAACGGTAAAAAGGTTGTTACACTGTTGGACTGTAAGATAATTTTTGTGGAAAATTTCGGTAAATTGAAAAAGTCACACGATTGAAACTTCAGATTCAAAATAATACTACACCAAATAACAAACTTTGGAACATTGAGTTAGAGTGTCCTAGATGATGTTAAATCGTTTTACAATTTTAGAAATTGAATAATGGCGTTGAATTTACAGATAGCTGTTTTATTATTGTTCTGCAGTCGCGGCTGTACCTGCTTGCCATCAGGCATGCCGTATGCTTATTTGCTACCGACGTAGTATAAAAAATCTACCTCAGTTATTATATAAAAAATCAAATGATATAAAAGACTTACCAAGCAAAATAGGTAGAAATTCGTAGTAAAATATCTGCATGGATGTGGCAATATTGACATCTCGAGCTGTGTGAAAAAGTTTCTCATCCGTCCAGCATGGGTTTAAGTCCAATAACTGAGAAGCTATTCTGTTATGGTTGCGCCAAAACCAAATTGAAAAAAGGTTGATGCCAAGAATCGTGTTTGTCCCGTCTTCAGCTAGAACCATTTTATCAGAATTAGTTTTTCATAATATTTCACTACTAAGATCAGATTCAACCAAGCTGCATTAAGAATTTACTCTGAGAATAAACTTTATATTATTTTTGTTGCCAGTGTAAAGTGAGTAAGTCGTAACTGATACAAACTTACGAGTATTATGACACCTATGTTCATGTGGCAACTCATTAAGCAAACAAAGATTTGGCAAAGTGCGTGTTCTTGGAGGCCAAACTCGACCATTTTCCATTTCATACTTCAATAGGCCCTGTGAAAACATTCTACCCTTTTCCAGAGCATTCTTATTTAAGCTGCCATATACGATGGATAGGTCAAAGACAGGTGTAGCCGCGTTAATCTGAAAGTAATGGACCAGGGACAGTCATACTTAAGACACAATCAGACGACAAGGGCTAGAAAGGACGAAACTAATATTTTGCACCCCAGTCAGCGTATTGTGGAGCGGAGGTAGAGTAAAACTAATGAAATATCCCTTTCTTATAGTAGAAATTGGTTCGATGTATGAGTTTCTGTGTAGTTCATGTATTATTTACATCAAAAAATGTGAGCGAAAACACACTGGTGTTCAGTCATCAGTTTCAGATAGATTTTACTCTAGCCACGTGGTTCAGCGTGCGACTCATAATCTTGAGCTCACAGGTTCGAATCCCGACTTGATGAGTTTGTTGGAAGCTCATTTGATAGTCACTGCTAGCTTTTCGATGGGGTATAGCCTTGCGTGCTTCGAAGGCACATAAGCCGCTTGTTGTCTTTCTCACTAGTCCTTAAGCAGAGTTCTAACAGATAAGACAAGTAGCCCACTCACTTGACAAAGCCTAATCCCAGAAAGGTCTAGTTTGTCAGACAACTGTTGCTACTGCTGAAACTTGTACCTACGTGTATAAATGAAATTAGATAATTGGACACAGAGTTCGCTTAGAATACAACTGGGTTAACGCTAGGGAGAAGAAGAGAAATCATCATTAAACAAAGCATTACTTTTGAAAGCTGTAGGTAACTAAAGTTCTTACTCTTTCTGGAGTAGTATCATTCCTCAAGCAACCATTGAACTGGTAAGTTATAGGTCTGGTTAGGTTCAGACAGCGTAAACCAGAGAATCTGTGGACAGGGTCATCATTTGGAATGTCGATTGGCATGCACATTGGGTCAGTCTTGCCTTTTAGGAGACAGCAATACGGTTTCCATATAATGTAGTTAACTGTGAAAGTAAAAATGGTTGTTTATTCTCGTATAGTCAACACAAAATTAATTTGTAAGTTGGTACCTAAATTGACCATTGACGAGACAAAGTCGATTGTTGACTACACTGTCAGTCTACATCTACACTGTAGTAGACTATACAGCGTGTTACTTTTTGTACGGTGGCCTTGGTACCGTAACAACCAATTTACAACGATGGAAGCGACAAAGTACCAAGTGTTCGGCTACCGACGACTAGTAGGCCGACTGTACAACGCGGGACATTAACCGGCATCCTAGAAAAAAATACAAGGAAATGTGTTTACTCTAGTAGCTTCATTAACATGCTAAGGAATTCTAATTGGGAGTTTTAATTAGGTGCTCAAGAGACTAATTCATAGAGATAGGATCACTTAATATCAAGGTTTTTAATAGTATAAGCACTGAAATATTGTGTACTCATAAAAATTCAGATTAACGCGCACTTACGTGATAAATATCTTTTGTTTGCTCTTAAAGATTTTTAAAAATAGTTTATAAATCCACAAAAAGTAAATTCTAGTATCGTGTCTAGAATAGAATCATGTTTTTAAACCGACTGTGGCAATTGCACTGCTGTGCTAATCTTGTGCACCGTAATATACATATATTTAGATGATAAATACGAAGGTACTGACTGGGTTCACCAAAACCAAGGGTTTCCATCAAAAATAGTAACATAATAACATAGCATAAAAAACATTGCCTCAAAACAAACAAAAAAAAATAGTTACTCGGTCATGTTTGAAGCGGCAACGACAACTGTTAGAACACAGGGGTACCTACTTTGGCGACATCCTGACTTGGCGGGGCGGGATCGATATGTGACATTTTCTTCTTTGACGTAAACTTACTGACGTCGCAAAGATTCTCACTTGACATAATACTGTCAGTATTACGTTTGCGCAGTAGTAATATCATGCGCAGAAGCGAAGCAGTACCGCCTTCGCATCGTCCCGCTACAGCGCATCCCGCGCCAGTCAGGAAGCACTCATTTAAATGTAGGGGCGTAGTAAAAAATGGTATCGCGTCGACTGACAGCTGACACTGACATTTGACACTTTTCTGATATCGTACTGCCTCCGCACCGACAAATCAGGAAGTCGCCTTACGTATAATGTTTTCGAGCTTGTGTTTTGATTTTAATGGCATTTGACCATATTTCAAGTCACAGATCTACGGAACGTAAAATGAATAAAAAAAAAATAAAATGAATAAAATGAACTTTATTCTGTAAGTAGGCCGCAATGGCACTTTTACAAGTCAAACCCTACTAGCCCTACCTACCCTACTTGATTATGTAAGGTTGTAAACGTTACATAATCAACTCGCGTCGTGGCAAGCATCGTATTTATTTATTATTCCTGTGACTCTTTGGGTAAACGCCATCAAACTGTAGGCGGGATGGACGGGGAAGTCCATGGTCAAGTATTATGCCCTCCATGAAAAGGTCCATAGTCAGCAGTGGCTAATGATGATGATAAAAAAGTTATAATATAAGAATTATTGCCAAGTCTAACCAGTATCCTGGACAGTGATAAGGTCTGACGTCATAAACACGAAGAAGTGAGTGGCAAGTTGTGTGAAGGTGATGTCTGGACGTATACCGGTAGCCAGCATTGTGGTGCGCACATGACGGCTGGGCGGCAACGGCGCGCCCGACTTTGTGGGTCTCGGTTCAAATCCTGAAAATTCTTTACGTATGTTAGTAGTTAGAACCCTTACCATGCGTTTGCAATGTTTACATTACCGTACTAGCTAGCGACTGCGTACAAATGATTTAGTATGGCGATTCTTATCTATTGCGTAACCGCCAGAGGCGCTGTACTTTTGTCCATACTAAATCGTTTAGGGTACGCAGTCGCTAGCGGGTACGGCAATGCAAACATTGCAAACTCATGGCAAGCGTATAGGTATTCGTTACGTTTACACTTTACTTAACACTTTGATTACCATTGTCAAATGTTGTGTGTGCGGTCAACTTAAACTCCTTTCTTTTATTTTGAAAATATTCATTTTGAAGCTATTCAAAATATACCAATTTTTGGTCTCAGATCAATCCATGAAGTTGGTTTTCTTTTATACTTCTCAATCCATCCATAGTAATATTATAAATGCGAAAGTGTGTCTGTCCCTAACCTCTTTACGCTTAGACAGTGTAACCGATTTATATGAAATTTGGTATGGAGATACAGTGAATGTGTTAATTCGAGTCCATAAACTGAAGATGTCAGAATGAATATTTCGTAATTTAGACATTATTCCACAAAAATATACATAAAAATACATGTAACCGGTTATATAAGGGTAACTTTCATTCATAATAAATAATGTACTTTAACGATTACAGAATAATCACGTCCGATGTGCGCCCGTAAACATCAGTTTATGGACTCGAATTAAGGCGCTACACTGAGAAATTTTGAGACTGAAACGCTGTCCTGCCCAGACTAGCAAACAGTAGGGGCTGATTTCCAGATATATGATTCTTGACTATATGATTGTGGTACTGACAATAGCGAAACATGATTGCTTAAAATTTTCTCGATAGAAAATAAATCCAAAGTCGAGTCTATATTTACCTTTGTTTCCTCAGCCTACTAAAACAACGCATTATTATAATAAGAAACGATTAAGTTAATATGATAGTATTTTACCTCATCTAGGTACTGACAAGAGGAAATTTAATAAACTTGCACACAGTCAGATATTTAACGAGATTTGTCTAAAAAGCCATTCTCGGAGAGGGTTGCATCCCGTTTTGTCGTGAGCGAAAAACAAAGGGTGTCTCTTTCAATCGATATATCGCCTTCATTCATTGTAGTTTGAGTCACGGGGACACAGGACACAGGGATACTTTTTTTTCCCGGAAATCATCGATTAACATCGGTGTGGAGTATGGAAGAACGAAATCGAGGTAAGCCTTAAGCGATCGAAATAAAAGAATACCAATTAAATTTTAACGTGATGAATGAATTCTATGCGGACTAAGTCGCGGGCAAAAGCTAGTAATTTTAATAATTCATATCACAAATACTTATAAATCCTTGGACTTACCTTTCCCGTAATGAGGAGGCAATAGCCTGAGGAAAGGTGTTCGGCTAGCCCCAAACGAGGGGTATTGCAACTTGTTGCATGATCCGTCCAACCGCCTCCCTTCGTTGGGATCACAAGGTTCGATTTCAATCGTACACCAACTAAAATAAATTGGTCATAAAAATCTGCAGAGTTAAACTTAAGTAAGTAGGTACATTATCTTCACTCTACGTTTTTTTTTAATACCACGTCGGTGGCAAACAAGCGTGCGGCCCACCTGATGGTAAGGTAAGCGGTCACCGCAACCTATGGACGCTTGCAACCCTAAGGCACACGCGCGTTGCCGACCCTTTTAAAAATATATACACTCCTTTCTTGAAGAACCCCATATTGTAGTCCCTCGGGAAAACCTCGGCAGGGAGCTCATTCCACAACCGGAGCGTGCGAGGGAGGAAATTCCTCTTAAACCGTACCGTACGCGACCATTTAGCTTCTAATGTGTGAGGATGAATGCCCTGCTGACGGCGAGCGGTGCGATGGTAGAAAGCGGCCGTGGGCATCATTTCGAACAGTTCTTCGGAGCACAACCCATTATACAAGCGATAGAACACGCACAAGGAGGCGAAGTTTCTCCTTAAACTTAACGGTTCAATATCGCTTGTGAGTTTGGGATCGTCTACAATCCGCACAGCACGTCTCTGAAGCGAGTCAAAAGGCCCAAGCTGGTATCCAGGTGCTCCCGCCCAGAGTGGACAGCAATACTCCATGTGGGGACGGACTTGTGACTTATATAATAAAAGTCTCTGTCCCGGGGTGAAGTACCGCTTCGCTCTATTGAGAACACCTTACTTTTTGGATGCCAATTTGGCTTTGCCTTCTAATCGTAACCTTAAATTAACTATATAACGAATCAAATATACCTACCTAGACTTCAAAGGAGTTTTAGCATTCACTGATTTTGCTGTCGCACTACGTAATCATAGTTTCCATCATATTTGTTGCGTTCAATCAGTTACGTTGATAAAACCTAGTTCCAAAATAGTCTAGTTTCTTAGTGCATGACGAGTTCTGATCAGGGCAAATTCACTTCCGCAAATACTAGTAGGTTTTATGTAGGTAAGTGCAGTGCAATTGTAATAAATAGGTAACTCAAATAAAAAGCTTGAGGTTTTAAAAGTACAAAAATAGAAGACTGTAGAAAAAAATAATAATTTGGCACTTACAATGTTGTATTCGCCTTGACATGTTGTTTTATAGCTTCCTTGTTAAGAATTGTCCCATGGAAAGTATGGTAAAATACAGTTTCTTTAGCATGTAGACTGATAAATGTTGTTATCAAGAGTAAGAATTCCCACATTATCACACTAGAATGTAAATACTTCGTATAAATATTGGGAAGTCCTGTATTCGTTACAACATGTGGAAGAACGAATGTGAAGTGACTGGAAAGGTAAGCTAAGTTGTGGGTGTTGTGAGTTATTCTAGGGTACCGTAGGTAAATACGGGAACCCCTTTTTTATATTTTATCAATTCTCTCGTATTTTTTGAGGTCAATGGCCAATGCACAATGCGCTTCTGGACAATGTAAGTTTTATTGATTTTTAATCCCATCAGCGTTTATCCGTTCAGTGATTGGTTCAAATACTGTTAAAGAACGCCATATTAAATAGGCTTATTTTTATAAAGTAGGGGAGAGGGGGGGCTTGTCCTAACAAAATTCAAACTTTTGCTCATAGCTCTTAAAATTTTAAACTTAACGTTAATGTTTTTTTACTTACGTGTCGGAAATTTATTCATCTTTTATATCTATATGGAAAATACCACACAGATTGCCTGGTTTCACATGTAGAACCCATTTTTTTTAAATTGTCAGCGGTTAATATTTACCCCGTTTTTGGGGCAAATATTAACAATGAAGGGGTAAGAATTAACATAACATAAGATAATGACGTTTAAAGTAATGACGTTTGTCAAAAATAAAACGATATTATTTTTTGTAATATATTTTTTATATAATTAATTAATATTATATATAATTAACATGTTTTAATGCAATAATGTAAAAAATAGAGATCTTTTCTCGGATAAGTACTAATCAATCTTAGGTAGACAGGTGTTGTATTTTAATATCACAATTGACAATATTTCATGATTTCCAAAAGTCTTAATTCGAAAACCATTTCGGTAAAAACGTGTGAAGTACAGAAAAAACATTTTTTTAGATTTTTTAACGGGATAAAACTTGCCCCTTAATTTTGTTAAAACTAGCCTCATAGATGATTTCCAAACATAAAAAAATAACTATGCTTAAATTTAACAAAAACACTAGCACACGTAATAGCCCATTAAATAAGTATTCAACACACACTAATCCGTAATCATTGAACTTAATAATTAAGGCACAAATCAAAAAAATCACGACGTAAAAAAGTCCGTTACCTGTGTTTTTTTCACGCACGTGCCACAACTTCGCAACGCGGCGGCCGGCGGGAGACTAACTGGTCGGGACTCGTTCGTTACCCTCGCCCAAAGTTATAACCTTGAAATTGGTACTCTGCCGTGTATAGTTTAGTCGCTAGAGGCTTGTTAATACCTACCCCCGTTAAAACAAGCCCCCCTCTCCCCTACTACAACAATTTTTTATGTAGGTATATGCGCCACTTTACAAAATAATTATCCTCGATTATAACTAACCCTATAACTAACATTCATAAAATTAAATAAATATTCATGAACTAGAATGTGGTTTTTCTTTCTATCTCACACAAATATTAAAGTGACAGATAGAGACAAGGTTTTAAAAATGCAAATGGTTGAATAAATAACATAACGTAATCACTTTGGTAACAAACAGAACACATATAAAATTCAAAACGTTATCACTTTACTTAAAATTAATTTTACAAGGTGTACTAATTTCAAACTTCAATAGTAGTTTATGCAACTGGTACATAATGCCTAATTATGTACAGTTGCATACACTACTTTATCTACATCCATATATTAAATCCTCTTTCATGTGTTTCGTGTGGGCACTTCTCGCCGGCGTGCGCCATGTTTGCGTCGACAGGCCGGCCCGCGCCTCCGCCGCCAGCCCGCAGCTGTGTCTTAATTTTGTACGTGATCTCGTTAAAGTGTTATATTTCGTGATCTAATAGGGGACGCACGCAACAGCCGCACAGTATATCATAAAGCGGGGTCTTATCTACGGTATTTGAACTTATAAAAGAGGATTTACTATATGGGTGTAGATAAACATTTATTCGTGACAAAGTACAAAATATAATATAACAAAGAAATAATGCAATGTAATAAAGTTGTCACGAAATGGACCCGGCTTAGCATGGGTCCATTTCGTGACAACTGTGAAGGCAAGGGGGGTAACACATCGGCAAACAAACAAAACAAAATACATAATACTAAGGAAAATTCTAAGTAAATATCTACGGAACTTTGTCAAATATAACGTTTTTCACTTGGTCAAATTACAGTCGGATTTAACATAATTTATTTGTTGATTAACATTTTAGCCTTCGTGTTTTTACCTACTGATAACTCACTCGACAAGTTTTACTTAAAAATAAAACTAAAGATCTAATCATCTCACTAATGTATTTTTGTACAAAGCACGATATTTAGTTTTATTTTCTCAGTGACCGTCATCGTCATACCAATGAGCATCGACTAAAGGTGACATTGTTGGTTGTTGGTTTGTTGGATGTTGGCTACCAGTTCATTGTACGTCGGTCGGATAAAGTTTGCAAATGGTGCCTAGTGTTTAGGATGAAGTTCAATAAAAGGAACAAGTGAGAACAAATTGCCAAGTTATATATTATAATAATATACTTTTGCTATTAATTTAATAAATACTAAAAGTGCCACAAGCAACCTATAAAAACAGTAGAAATAAGTAATTTTTCGGTAAAAATTTCTCTCTTCGAGTAGTATGGAATAAAACGTTGTTTGGCATCGCAGGTAGCACCCAAATGCCGAATTCTAAATCTGGAACTCATCCAAAGGCACTTTGGGCGGTAATTGAAAAGTTTCGCCATTTAACGACTGCGAGGTTTAGGATCATCTTGTATAATTTACGCTGGAAACTTCTTCGTGTTGCTAACATAGAGCGTTTCAGCTATTGCACTTATTTAAAAATGCTATATAAAATATATAACGCATATAACTGGATAGTGGATACACTAATACTACAAGCATACAATCCCTACTTATATTACAAATATGAAAGGAAATCGGTCTATCTGTTACCTTTCTATGCTTGAGACCAATTAACATGGGATACTGTTTACCCCCTTTAAAACAAACCCATGAAAGCGTAATGTCATCGCTGTTTCCTAAGCTGTGTTCTTTAAAGATTTATAATGCATGCCTCTGAAGTGGGGTTTAAAGCTCGAAAGAAATTGTTGGCAAAGATTTAAGCAGATGATGAAGTTATGATAGTTATTCTTTGGGAATATTTTATGTAGAGTGGCGGAAAACCCGTTTCAAGCTGTCCTACAGCTTTTCCCAGCTTTTAATTCCCCCATTTTATTACACGAGCTCGAAGTTTCTTAAAGAAATTTAAAATCATAGGGAAATATTGAATTAACTCAGGTTTCAGAAAGAAATATCACTGTGTGTTCTTTTTTATTAATTTCGGAGGACTTTTTTTTTGGCTTATTTACTTAATATATTAATTGAATTCACTTTGATTGCAAGATGCATGTCAAGTACATAAACACTTCACAGCATATATTAATTAGATTGAAAATGCAAAAAATGTACAACAATTTGCCCATTTTTGTATTATATTTATTCATTGTATACATGTACAGTTTGATGCATATAATTTTCTGTGTGAATGTGGAAATAAGAATTATTACGTTATACTCGTACGCTGTACACATTTCTTTAACACGCTGCAAGATTGCAGACACAAACAACAACACAATATCCAATAAACAATATCCTACTAATATTTATAAACCCGAAAGTTTTGAGGTTAATACAAACTACTTCCACAATCTTTGTAAAAACATAATGAAATCAATGTATTAGAATTAAATTGTTTCTATAAAATTAATAATTTTCACGCGAATTAATAAACCTTATGATTGATGGTACAGTTAGGCGACTTCCTGATTTGTCGGTGCGGAGGCAGTACGATATGAGAAAAGTGTCAAATGTAGTTGTGTCAGTTGTCAGTCGACGCGATACCATTTTTTATCATGCCCCTACATTTAAATGAGTGCTTCCTGACTGGCGCGGGATGCGCGATAGCGGGGTGATACGAAGGCAGTACAGGTCCGCTTCTGCGCATGATATTACTACTGCGCAAATGTTACACTGACAGTATTCCGTCAAGTGAGAATCTTTGCGACGTCAGTAAGTTTACGTCAAAGAAGAAAATGTCACATATCAGCCCCGCCCCGCCAAGTCAGGAAGTCGCCTTAGATTACCGGAGAATCACCTTGGATGATTTTCCGCTGATAGAATTGCCTGAACTCGTTAGCATTTAAAGCGTTCATAAAAGGTATAAACTACAGCTTCATAAATGTATTTACATATTTATATAATTTTTTTATTTTATTAAAGTTTATACCTTTTCAGTGTCTTGTAAAAACGAAACAAACTCTTCTTTCGCCGAGGACGTTTTGTACATTTCAACGCAACCGAAAAGGGCTCCATAAAAAGCGGCAAGTAATTACACATTGTGTGCGAGCGACAAACATGAGGGTGGTTAAACAAAAGGCTTGCTTTACGTTAATATTTCAATGTCTGGAAGACTCTGATTAAAATTTTCTATGTTGTGAATGTTTTTGCACAACTGTGATAGGTAAATAATTTTAGGCGCTGTATACACAATTATACACAGGACGTGATACGGGTGATGCTGTGGGCTATTCAGGATATACGCGACGGATACGCGAACCGTACACCGCTGAGCTGATTTAGATAAAAAAATAGCATTGATGTAGTTTGAAACCCCGGTGGACAAAGCTTAGTTTTCATCCCGGAAATCATTTTTAAGGGGGTGAAAAGGGGGTCGGATATATTTATGGAAGAAAGACTTGGCATGAAACAGCTTGTGCCTAAAATAGTTTAAAAGCAATTTTTCTTTAAGGTGATAACGAATTCTACGCGGACGAATTGGTGGACAAAGTTAGGTGTTTATATACAACTATGGTCAATTAATCAATTAGGATGTATACTGGAACACGTTGAAGTCTGAGAAAAAAGTCAGGGGGCTTTGGCAGAATATATTTATTGATTATTTAGGGAGATAGACATGGTTTTTTATATTATATTTAAATAAACATTTTATATTAAACTTTCAACAACATTTTGTATTGTACACCAGAACTCAACTGATTGACAATCGAACAATATAAACAAGCTTTGACATGCTTGACATGCGCAATTGATTGTAAACCTAAATATGGAATTCTTGATTGAAGCTAATCAAACCTCATTTCAACAAGGTCTACCAACAATTGAGCTTCTGGCTTATGAAACACCCTTTACAGGTTTTGTATTAACGCTTTGGTAGCTATAAAATTGGTAAAGGCTATCATAAACCTATTCTAAGGAACAATTCAGGTATTGTCCGCCTTTTATTTAATTTATATATTTGATACAACATACCTGTTAATTGTGTGTAATCACGTTTTAACTACTTTCAATTGAAACGTCCCCTTATGCAGCCGACATTATGTTTCTATTGACTATGCACTAGATCTGCATACTTGGGAGTTAAAGCTGTCATACCATAGACTTCACTTTTTTTAAATGGCTTTCCATCAAATTTATGGTGATTTCGCCAACCACGATTACCTATAACCTGAGAAATTAACAAGCAAAAGGTTGCTCATACAATAAATCGGAACTAGGGCTTCGGACGTCAAACTTTACTGTGGAAGATCAGTGCCGTTCCTGCATTGGTCTATACAATCACCAAAAACGGTGTCTACACAACTACACAGCAATGCTTGATTCATCTGCAATAGACGTAAAGGCCTATACGTTGATAAATTACCTAAACCTTCCAAGTTTTTAGCAATTCAGCACTTTCTCAGCCTCGCCGTTTAATGTAGGTATTACCTACCCAGCATTGTTAAACTAAACCTTCCGCAGCGTATAAAAACTTGCTCAATTTCATTATTCGTTAATGACGACGGCGTGTGATTAATCCCGTTTTTGCCGACCCACAAAATGTAATGACGTGGAAGATGAATAATTATTTCACGCACGAATACATGCGGTAAGCTATACTTTGTATGTCTTTATTATAATCATGCCGTTGGTTGTCATATCACTAAGCGATGTGAAAATATTATGTTATTATAACAACATATTTAATTCATGTAGTTACCGGTATTTTAATGTTATTATTGAAAAATAGGTATTAAGTATTAGATTTCGAGAAAAAACTGTCAAATTAAACCATTTGACTGATAAACAGAACTTGAAAATACTTAGAAGGGTACGCTTTTAATAACCTTAAACACTTATAGAGTGCGCCACCGGCGTTGTATATAAAAAAAAACCGAATATACATTTCTGCTGCCCATATCCAGATCACGGTGACAGTGGTCTCTGATTAAAACAAATAACCAGTTGCGTCCCCTACCACTTAGTGAAATTGTCGCCATAGTTATTACTCACAACACAGAGTTTTGCGAAGGAAGGCAGTCCTTCTAGTTAGTGCCAAAACGTTGTATGTTTGCAGAACAAGCTATTGTTGGTCCGTCATATTTGCAAGTACCTACAGGGTGCGCCTTCACTTTGTCACTCGTCTCACAGGAGGTCGAGATACTGGAGCTTCTGTGACGTTCCGGCGATTTGGTATAAATTGGTTCAAACAAAAATGGAGTTTATTCTCAGATTCACTCATACTATTTCGACGTATAATTTTATCCTCATGGGCCTCTGTTTAAGATGTATGTTGGTTTTAATCTTAACTATACAGGTACTTATATTTTCTTTGTACATAAATAAATAAATTAAAGTCTATATTTTTTTTTTTTACTTTGGCCGAAACTAGCCGTAGGGAAAACAAAATTGAGAGGAAAAATCAGGTTTTTTTAAATTAGGTAATAAACTGAGGTTACATTACATATATTATTATTGAAAAAAAGACTACAAATTATCAAATTTTTCAGATAACTAATACAGTAGTAAAATGGCTTCAGACGAAAAATAAGGATTACCTAATTAATTTCTTTTTACATATTAACATGGATTTTGAATCATACCTACCCCTATACTGTGTCCTGCAGCTTTTGGTATATTGTATTCTGGTACTAAAATTGTAAATATTTAATGCTTAAAAGTGTTACTTTGCTACTAATTTTTCTACCAAAGCCTCAATGATACTACGCGAGAAGAAATTTAAATAGAATTTAAAATAATACTTGTTTTTTCCGGTAATTCAACTGAATTGCTGCGTTACCATCGTGGCACCTGACTTTTAAGCGAATTGGTATCACGTACGAACTCCATGTTATTGTTACCGACATCCTATTTGAAACGGTGAACTACCTAACTAGAGGGTATTTGCTTAAGATAATTGCCGGTTCCATCATACTGAACAGTTTTGTGTTAAGTCAATATGAGACGTGTAATAATTTAGTTCGGAAAATCAAATAGTGGATAACTATCACTTAGGAATTTAGTTAACGGCATATACCGTATGAGGCAAGAAGTAATTAGGGATGTTGACTGATAGTTAATAGAACTATTTTTTAAAAAACGGGAAAAAACGTTTGCAGGGATCAGAATACGTCAATTTATTCGTTTTTACACATTTAAAAATGTTTAAGTTAGCAGAAAAAATTTAAAACGTGAAGTTTTGCGAGTATTTTCGGGACTTAGGTTTATTGGTATGGTAAGACTATAGGTAATTATGAGCCTTTAAATAAAGTGCTCTTTATAAGGCTAAACTTATACATAGAAATGTAACACTTTTCCGCACTTTTCATGTTTTAAGATCACCGACGTTCATTAAATAGTCTACTTTCCACACTTGTACCATAAATAACTATTTAATTATTGTCAACATCCCATTTATGATTAACTAGGTGTGTTTAATTTGGAGTCTTTTTCCTTTCAATAAAATAAAAATTTTAACTGAAACTGAAATAATTTTCGAAAATATTCGTGTCTTACTACATGAAATATAATGTAACTATACCCTTCATATTAAACAATAACAATATGCAAGGTTTTGCTGGTAACAATAACGGTAGGTAGTTATGTATGTTGACTCCCGGGCCTCCCGGCCAGTTACAGTGAATGCATAACCGCTGACATTGCGGTAAGGATGTTATGCCCAGAGCGCCCGCGCACAGGTGGCGAGTACCGGGAATCAAGCCCACCGCTGTGTATGAGATAGTTCTTACATAGAATAAGTTAGTTACAGTTTAAGCTTCAAGCTGTTCACTCATCTTATATTTTAATCATTAAAGTTAAGTCCAAGTAACCTGAGTTTTACCTTGAAACGTCCTCATGAGCTCCCAACTTTAACTGGCGCAGCCTTGAAGGATATTCGTGAAAATAGTGCGTATAGTCGCGTCGCGTGATAAAGGACACTACTATTGGTTCTCACGCGTAACTCGAATATCTTCGAACCAAATAAATAAGTTAAATTGTGGACATTAATTGAATTACAACGTGAGGTACGTGATAAAAGGTGTCATCAGCGGCGGAAGTCATGGTAATCGGCGGTTTGTGAGTAGACCTTTTTGCATTCCTTGCTTATTCCTGATTTTTCCTGAAAGCTGGTGAAAACTCGTGTTACTAGTAGGTTTAGTAGTAGTTGTTAATAGTAGATTTTCGGATAAACTTCACTGGAAACTCTAGCAAATAGTGTTTAAGTTATCGTGCTCTGCTCTCCATCGATAGAGTGGCGTAAATTATAAGAAACTGATATAGGAATAAGTGCTAAAAGTGTTTTGTGCTAATTTTTCGAAAAAAAAAAAAAAAAAAAAAATATATAATAAATAAATTTGTGTTTTTTTTTGAGCCAGTAAATAGAAATTCGTGATTTCACATTGATCATAAATTTTATTAAAATAAAATGGCTCAAGTACAATTACAAGTAATTCCCAAAGAGATGATTGATATCATCCCTAGATTTGAGGGTGACAATAAACAATTAGATTTATTCATCCGTAAAGCTGAATATGTAATTCAGAGATTTAGAGGTGTAGATGAAAATGTTATTCAAGATGAATATGTATTTCATGCTGTAACGAGCAGACTTATTGGTAGGGCTGCGACCCTCCTGAGTGAACGAGGAGATTTGGTGTCATGGGATCAATTAAAAAGTGTATTACGCCAACATTTCGGTGATCCTCGTTCAGAGCAATGTATTGCTATTGAATTAGAAAATTTAAAAATTAAACAAGGAGAATCTTACACCGATTTTTGCAATAGAATTCAGCACGTAAGAAGTACTTTATTTGCTAAGGTCAATGAAACTGACGACGAACAATTACGAAATGCTAAGACGACAATATATAATAATACCGCATTAAACTCGTTTTTGTATAACCTTCCCGAGCACATGCTTAGGATAGTGCGTCTGAAGGGTTGCTCCACTTTGGAGAGTGCGTTAAGTGTGGTAACTGAGGAAGTGAATTTTCAACTCCAGTACAATTCTAAAAACGGCACGCGTCCAGTGCAACAGCAGCAAAACTCACAGCCACGTCTGACCTTCCAACAACCACCACAAAATCGTTATTTTAGCGTTCCTCAACAAAACAATTTTAGATTTGGCATTCCTCAAAATTCGACACCGAGACCAAATGGTTTCCAACCCAATTCAACGCCGAATCAGGGTTTCAGATTTGGTATCCCAAATCAGCCACAGCTAGGTTTTAGGCCTACTTCTAATCAAGTATTTGGGTATGGTGCACCCCAACAATATAATGGATTTAGATTTGGCACTCCTGCTCAACAAGGCTACAGGCCTTTGCCCAATCACGGTTTCAACCAACAAACAGCATCTCCAGGCTTTCGGTTTGGTGGTCCACGGGTTCAGCCAAACCTAAGAGCCCTTGACAATTCTGACGTCACCATGCGCACAGTTAGACAGAACAACTTGGTCGTGCCATGCGAAAATGATAATCTGTTTTACAGTGACACCCCGCAGTATTTAGACAACGAATATTACTATGAACAAGAGCCTGTTGAACCGACTCAAATCGAAGAAATACCTGAAGAAAACGCGAATGATGAACAAAACGTAATCGAAACTGAAAAAACAGTTAACGGCCTCGAAAAACCCAAAGCCTTAGTGATCAAATTAAATTGCGACAAAATTTCGGAATTACCGTGTATAGAGTTACCGGAAATCGGTGCACGCTTTATGATCGACACGGGAAGCACCCGATCTTTCATAAATACTACACTGGCCAATCGCTATTTTTCGGAATTTAAATACACAGAGCCCTTTGAGGTGATCAGCACCCACGCAAGAAGTATGCATAACGAAATTATATATATACCACTTCTAGAAACATTTAAAAGTACGGAATATCACAAATTTTATGTATATGATGTCGCCCAAGGTTATGACGGACTCATCGGATCTGACTTACTCAAACAATTAGACGCAACAGTGAACATGAAAGATCTTATGTTACACACACGGAATACAAGCATACCAATTATATACAAACCTCCTTGCGAAAGAATGCCATCTGTACTAGAGAATGACGACATTGTTGACCAAAGTTCAATGAGTGTAAACATCGATCCAAACGAATGGAATAAACCTGATACGGAAACAGCACATTCACATACGTCAAGTACCTTAGCGGCTTTAGAAAATGATGACATTGTTGACCAAAGTTCAATGAGTGTAAACATCGACCCAAACGAATGGAATAATCCCGTTACGGAAGCAGAACATTCATTTACGTCAAGCACTTTAACGGCTTTAGAGAAACACAGTAAACCCAGTACAGATGCTGTGCACTCCGCAAAGTTTGTAGACACCATTAGCATACCAATTCTTCACAATGCCATCGACACAAAACCTAATCAGAGACTGACATATGATTGGAACAGAAATCAAAAAACGCAATACCTCTTGAAACAAAAAGATAGAGTTAGAAAAAAACGGGGCGGCGAAGCCGAATTTGATGTTACAAAAGGAGATACAGTATTCGTAAAAGGAGTCAATGTAAGACGTAGAAATGTACCTCGCTACCAAAAAGCAAAAGTTAAGGGCGAAGTCGCTAGAAACATTGTACCCATAGAAATTCGCGGCAGAAAAACTAAAACTCCAATTAAGGATATCAAACGTCTTCCGCAGGGTTGCCACCCACGTACTGATCCAGGGGGCACAGGGCCAGGTCCTCCTTCAACAAATGGAAAATGACAGAGGTATTCTTCCGATCAGATACGACAAATGGGCTATAGTTAAGGTTTTAGATTTAAATTTGCTTTGTGAAGACTATAACAATAAAAAAAAAAAAAAAAAAAAAAATTTTGTCCAAATACTCCCATCGCGTAGAGTTAAACGTGGAATTCTAAACCCCCTTGGCTCTTTAGTTAAGGCTATAACTAGTAATCTAGATCACCAAGACGCCCTTAGGTATGATAGATTGATAAACGAATTAAAGTCGAGCCAGGATGCAACTAACAAAAGGTTCACCTTGGTTAGAAAAATGGCGGATTCATTCATAAATGCCACCAATTCCTCTCGATCTAACTTCATTCAGCTGGACAAGGAAATATGGGAATTAAGAAAAATGTTTAACCAAACTGCAAGTAATCAGACCGTCAACAAAATCATTCTTACATTTAATTTGTTTTTGCATAATTTTATGACGCTGTATGTCCGCCTGGATGAAATAGAAACAGCCATAACATTTAGTAAGTTAAGAACCCTACACCAAACCATTGTGGATAGCGATGAATTGTTAACTATGCTAAGAACTATTGAATCAAAGAACATTTTAGTGTACCCTGTTAACTTAGAGAACTTATTAAAACTTGAACAATGTATAGAATTAAAAGCTTACACTAAAGGAAGTACAATAACATTTTTGCTAGACATTCCAGTTATTCGAAAGGAAACTTATTCCTACTATAAAATCTTACCCTCACCAACCGTAAATATCCATAACCAAATAACCGTTATCATACCTGTACATCCTTATATCCTCGTAAAAGGGTCGAAAACCGAGCCGGTTGCTACACCGTGTATGGAGATTGAAGAAGGCTATTTCCTCTGCCAAGAAAATGAAATACTCCCGTTAACCCCTGACCGCTGCGTAGCAGATTTGATGAAATTTAACACAAATACCAGCTCTTGCCATCCTGTGGTTGCTAACATACAAGGGCTAAAAATAGAAACCCTGCAACTAAATCAATGGCTAATTTTTACAAAAGAGCCCCTCACACTGAAGAGGTTCTGCGAAACAGGAGTCACTCAGCACATGATCCGAGGCACTTACATACTTACCTTGGAAGACAATTGTGAAGTAAGGATCACAGACATCTTTTTGAGCCAACATTTAATAAAAGGGAAGGATGTACCAGTAACAAAATTACCAATTATAAACCTACCAGAGATCGATATGCCGACACCGCTACCAGAGAGGAAGCCTCTGAATTTGAACGGAGTTAACCTGGCGGATTTGCAGTTCATACAATATGCGTTACAGAAAAGTGATAGTGAAATAGTGGAAAGTAGTAATGAAAGCATAGTGAAAGTGAAAGGTATCAGTGTCTGGACATTGGGGCTATATATAATCCTAGTTTTAGGCACATGTATAACCATTTTTGCTAAATATAAGAAACTTTTATGTTTTCAAAATCATCAGTCGCAAAATCGTCCGACTGAGGATTTTGAACTTGCGGAGGGAAGAGTTATGTATGTTGACTCCCGGGCCTCCCGGCCAGTTACAGTGAATGCATAACCGCTGACATTGCGGTAAGGATGTTATGCCCAGAGCGCCCGCGCACAGGTGGCGAGTACCGGGAATCAAGCCCACCGCTGTGTATGAGATAGTTCTTACATAGAATAAGTTAGTTACAGTTTAAGCTTCAAGCTGTTCACTCATCTTATATTTTAATCATTAAAGTTAAGTCCAAGTAACCTGAGTTTTACCTTGAAACGTCCTCATGAGCTCCCAACTTTAACTAGGTAGGATAAGCTTAAATTCTCCGTCGTTAGTTAAAGTACATAAAATAGATACCTACTCTAGAAACTTTCGAAATCTGATATATTTCAACTGACTCTTCAAAGCTTCGAGGTTATTACTGATGAACTACCTGGACAAGATAGGATTGGCCCCGTTGGCAAAGTCCCACCTGACACAATGTTTGTCGTACTATATTCGTCTGGAACTTTTTGGGCCGGTGTAGTGGGTATGTGTAATTTATTCCTGTACAACATAGTTAAAATATTTCTGAAGCACGGAAAATCCCTCGCAAACACGACTGAGCAATTAGTACGTTATGAAATAGAACCTGTAAATAGTTGTTAAAAAACTGAAAGATAGTGAGCATTATTACTAACCCTATTGTGTTTGTGCCCATTTTTATGCCACGTTAGGTCACGTTTATGTAATGAGCGTTCTCAACAAATGCCAAACAAAGGCGTAATGGTTATTTATGTACAGGTGCCTTGCTGTGCGGCACGCTGGGAGCGCTTCACAAACACTATTTTATTTTATTTATTTATTAAGGTTTGCCAACAGGTGTAATACTAGAGTTACATAAATACACAGTGGATAGTAAGATTGGTTGAGTATTCACCCAATTATAGGCAAACACAACATGCATTTAAAAACTATTGTTGTTTACATTCATTCTGATAAGAATTTGCCATTTGTACAATTTCAATAAGAGCGCGCTAAGTCGTTTCAAACATGAACTCAGCATAATACTCAAATAAAACTAGGCCATAAGAAAATAAATTTTCCAAAATGCGCAAAATATAATTCGATAAAGGGAAAAATCTCCCGGAAAATCAGTTTCGGTTACAACTATCGTGAACGGAACTAATTCAATCGTCGTCTCTTGGGGCAAAAGTTTCCGGGTTTTATTTCATTTTGTTGTTTCGGCAATTGATACAATTTGTTGTTTAGTTGGTTTACAGCGATATTTAGAAGAAAATGAAACGGTTAATACGTACCTACTTATTGTTAAAGTGATAATTATTAGATACAACGTGAGAAAGAGCCAATGTAGTGTTACACAATGCTTGAGTATAGAGTAGGCCCATTTTTGAAGAAGTAGAATACAAGAAGCAAATCGTGTAACAGTTGGGGTGACAACGTAATCAGAGGGTTTAGACCCTGCAGAATACGGATCTGCCTGTCTCCATCCCCAAATTTGAGCCGGAAGAATGTTATATCGGAAAAGGTGCAGCCCATACAAATTTTTTCGTTGTACATTTGGTAAATCGTTGTTCCAGTACCCTAACTATGGTTCAATTGTTATGGATTTTTGATATGCCGTAAAGAACAATATTTGTCATCGTATCCCGAAATTTTTGACACTCCAGCTCCACGTCTTTCTCCGCCATCTTGGAAAATCTGTCACTTTTTCTGTTTTTTGCTTGTACTGTCGTTATAATTCATTTTAGTGCTAAACATGGTTTGGCAATATTGTAAAACACAAAATTTGCTGAAACTTTTGGGTACAAATATTTTTTCCATGACCCCTAGGGACGAAGATATGACAGGAGATATCATTATAAATTACCACTTTTTTCTAGTTTTCCTCTCATGTTTACGTTTAAAGTGCATTTTAGCGTTAACTATAGTTCAGCAATATTGTAGATTACAAAATTGCCTACAACTTTTGTATTGAAATATTTTTTCCACGATCATCAGGAAAGAAGATACGATGTCACCTATGGGGTACTACCGTCGATATTTACTACTTTTCCAGTTTTCTTCACATATTTTCGTTTTAGTGCATTTCTCGGTCAGCAATATTATAGAAGACAAAATTATATGCAAATTCAAAGTACCTACGATCTTCTAGGTATCGTGGAAACAGACGATTTTGTCTTCTGAGGGATTGAAGTGGTATAGATCGGAAAGTGACAGATGCTTTATCTTGTCGTCTATCCCGCTATTACTCGACCATCATAGATCCCCTACAGATTGCGATTAAATGCACTCAAACCTAAATATGGGAAGAAAACTGCAAAAGTAGCAAATTTCAACGGTGCTACTCCATAGATGACTTCATATCTTCTTTCCTAATGGTCGTGGAAAAAATATTTCAATACAAAAGTTGTAGCAAATTTCGTGATCTACAATATTGCCCAACTATAGTTAGTGCTAAAATGCACTTAAAATGTAAACATGAACGGAAAACTAGAAAAAAGTGGCAAATTTTAATGATATATCCTGTCATATCTTCGTCCCTAGGGGTCATGGAAAAAATCTTTGTACCCAAAAGTTTTAGCAAATTTTGTATTCTACAATATTGTAGAACTATGTTTAGCACTGGAATGAACTTTGACGACAGTAAAAGCAAAGAACTGAAAAAAATGACACTATTTCCAAGATGGCGGCCAAAGTTATGGAGCTGGAGGGCCGAAATTTTTAGGTTACCATGGCTATTATTGTCCTTCACAACATACCAAAAAACCATATCAATCGGAGCTCTTTTAGAGTACCAGAGCAACAATTTACTAAATGTACTACGAAATATTTTGTATGGGCTGCACCTTTTCCGGTATACCGTACTTCCGGCTCAAATTTCGAGATGGCGACAGGCAGATCCGTATTCTGCAGGGTCCAAACCCTCTGATAACGTTGTCACCCCAACTGTTACATGACTTGCCGCTTGCATTGTTTAGAGACGCCTTTTCCAATTCTGTTCCTACTCTAGTAGACTTTTTCGAAGAAGTTAAAGCTTAGCCATTTTTTCCAGCAGTTAGTACCTAAGAGGAATTAATTGGAGTACCTATACACTTTTACACTTAGGCATTCCCGCCGGTCGGGATGTCCACCGCGCGATCGCAACAACACAGACACAAATAGTCCCTATTCGTCCCGGTACCTGTGCATACTCGGGTAGAGTCAGTCCGACCTTGTCGGGCCTAACTGAGTTTTTTGCTGTACTTTTCTCAGCTAGGCTAGGCTAATTGAACCAGCGACTAAACTCCCAGTAGCGCGATTTCACTTACACGTCAGATTCGGTTGAAACCGCTCAACCGATCTCACTGGAGCGCAAACTCTGAGTATTCCAGTGTTTAAACCGTCCGCGTGGTCGTGTCGGAAGTTTCTTCTGGATTTTCTCCAGGCCGCTCTCCAACCTCGCACTCCTATCGCTTTATCGGGCCCAGCCTAAAAGCCACAGTCAGGTTCTAAAATAGTAGTTTATGCAACTGGTACGAGTGTGTTTTATGAAACGAGCCGAAGGCGAGTTTCATAATAAGGTCACACGAGTGTTTTAATGCCTAATTATGTACAGTTGCATACATTACTTTATCTACACACATATTATAATTACTCTAAGATGGGTTCAGAAACCGTAGTAAATAAATACAATAATTGTGTTAATACAACCTTTTTTGCACGGTTGCGGAAATATCGAAATCAGAACTGGCAACCGATACCTGAATGTTATTTTAAAAAGTAAAGAGTCCTTATTCTGATGTTATCATGTCGTTCTAGCTCAAAGGAGAATGGGCAAAATGTCCCATCGGTGTATACAGTTGAGACATATCTCGTTTGAAAGGTCTTCATCGTGGCAGTATTTCATTGTATGGCACCAATGTTGGACAGCGTGCAGGGGCCGAGTAATTGACAAGAGTATGTAAGGTATAAAAACCTTTATTATACCAAATATAAGGGATGCAATCAAATATAAGGTACCTCATATGAAAGATAATGATAATTAGCCCACGTAAGGCTGCCAATATCAGCACTGAAATATTTACAGGACTAGAATTAAGAAACGAAAGATATGAGTAAAAGAAAAATCAGCTACTGTTCAAAGATGCCTACGTGTATACACTAGTGACTTATACACGTTAAATGATCTGTTGTATGCTATTTTTTGATATATACATCTTCGAGCTAACGCGTGCAGGGATCGTTTTATATTGAGTTTTAGGATTTAACTCTCAATTAACTCTACGTTAATTAAGTGCAATAACTTATTCTACTTGGCACTAGATGTCTATAGTTGTATACTTCTTTCTTGATTTGTAGAAATGACACCAAGCAGATAATCCGGTGGTGTATCTCTAGCACTAGGAGGTTGGATTGCATTTTAAAATGATTTTAAAGAATAATCTGACATGTCGTGTCAAAGTGGTGATTTCTGTCAAGAATTTTTACATCAAATTAAAATTTTGAATGAAATAAAAATAAAAGTATCATATAACCTAAGAATAATCCACATGGATTGTGAATACATTCGTAAGTAATTTATATGGATCTATAATAAATCTTTTTATGAATCTAATTGCCCTGGTATAGGTAGTTTGCGAAGCCGAAGCCAGTAAAGCTGATTGATCGATGCTGCTGTATGCCTTGGGGTCAAAATTACGTACTTGACGTCGCTCATAAAGGTCTGAGTCGAGCATTCATTTTTGATATCAACTCACGGCCTGCCTGATGGTAAGCAGACACCGTAGCCTTTGGATGCGAGCACCTCAAATGAATCATAAGCGCGTCGCCGACCCTTAGTTGATTCCTGTGTGTATGGCTCGATATTACTGTAGGACTCCCTCTTTCAACACAGCATATCCTCGGGTGCTGGGCACAACTGGCGACTTTACCACAGAACAATTAATAGTACTAAGGTACAGAAGGCTTCCGTCTAACAAAACCGGCGTTAGGCAGCTAATCATGGTACGTGTTCCTTCGTTAAAAGCGCGATAGGGTATCTGGAATTCTGGACATCACGGAGGTATGCCAGACCCGAGTTTAGCCGAAGCGGAAAGAGGAACAGGCCTGACTTTACTCAAAACCAGGACACAACACCACATACCTAGAAAGAAGTTGTGTTATTATGGCTGCGGTATTTGTAAGGTGGAGGTGATTTCCAAGTTGACTAAGATTGTAAGAAATATCAGCAAGATGACATTCCGCTGTACCCTACCACTCTTGGCAGAAAATAAACTTGCTTATTCAGATCTATACAGGAATCCTGGAGCCTTCAAATGTTGTTCTATTATTATGGCCAACTAACAAATGGATGCTACAGTTTACTGAGGATTAAGGTACTCTGGCTGATGTTACTCGTAAGGTTCTTAACTTTTTCTCAACCTGACTGTGGCTTTGTATGCCGGGCCCAATAAAGCGATAGGAGTGCGCGGTTGGAGAGTGGCCTGGTTTAAACACTGGAATAAACTTAAGCGTTTGCGCTCCAGAGAGATTCTTTGAGCGGCTTGAACGGCGTCCGAGGTGTCAGTAGAATCGAGCTACTGGGAGTTTTGGCGCTGGTTCACTAAACCTAGCTTAGCTGAAAAGATTTCAGCAAGAAACTCAGCTAGGCCCGACCTGGGTCAGACTGATTCTACCCGGTATGCGGCGGTATCGGGATCGGGACGAATAGGGACCATATGTGTCTGTGTTGTCGCGATCGCGCAGTGGACGTCCCCACCGGCAGGAAAAGTTCTAAGCTGCATAATGAATACCAGGTACATAGGTAAACCGTAAATGTAGGTAAATTAAAAATGGGATAAGTAATTCGGAGTTGAGTTCATTTACATTTACTTACTACATTATCTAAGAAACAGGTGAAATTATATCTCATCTATGTCTGTATTTTTTACCCGACTGTGGTAGAAGGCCTGTTTTATTTCTCGAGTGCATGTTTGTATGTTAATGTCTAATGTAGGTATGTATGTATGAATGTATAGGTATGTATATATGTCTTTTCCTTTGGTTAAGCTCTGTATCAGCTTCATCTTTTTAACGCCATGTTAAATACAAAAGCGGTTGCTCACACGCCATTATATGGAAATGTCAAACGCGAAGTCGAACCCAAACAATGCATGCAGTAGGTTGATATCGCACTGCTCGCCGTAACGGATATATCCGTCATTGGGGTCGAAAAGTTTAACAATACGATGCATTCGAATATGTGAGATGTCTACAAAGTCTTCATAGTGGTTGGATTAACACAATATATTATGGACTTTATATCTATAGAAGATACATATATTATTACAAGTAGGTAAAGACGCGCTGGTCGATTATTTTATCGATAAAATAAATTATTGTTGTATGCGGTTTTCATGAACACGCACAATATTCTTGGGGCAGGATGTATAGATTAATGAATGCTTCGTTTGTAATTAATTAACTACAGTACAGCCATTTATTCCATTTTCTGAACACAGGCCGTGAAACAGTTGACAACGTCTAGCTCTGCTATTGATGCTAATTTCGCCGATGATGTTGGATGATTATTTGGAGATCCTAGAAGTGAACAAGGCTCGTTGGTATCACAATGGCTAGCTTTTAGGTAACTTAGCGAGAGTCGCCTAGCTAAGTAGTTCATGAATTGTATATAGTATCTACGGTATGTTAATATTATCAACAGAAAAAAAGTATTGTACCATTATTGATATTGTCGTCAGTTTATACTGACGACAATATCAAACTAGGTAGTTCCTCATTATTAAAAATATCGCAATATTTGTACATATTTCACATTAATCATTTGTACTGAAAAATGCGGACAAACTTACAAAAATCGACATATAGTATAATAAACATATATAGGTACTACATAATACACATTAGGCTAAAGATTTATTAGTTTAAAAACCAGTTCTTTCAGTTCACCGATCGCTGAATCAGTGGCGGCTATAGCCGAAATAAACAAGATTGTACAGTGTGAGTGACATTATGAAGTAGTTTGAATAAACGATATTATTGAGCATCCAGATTTGCTCAGGTATTATTATCACGATACTAAGATACACTTCAAAATGTTTGTGGTACGTATTGCGAGAGTGCATTGACATATTTTTAAACCTACTTTAGCTTTATAGGCCGGTCTTAATAAAGCGATATGATTGCACGGTTAGAGAGTAGCTAGGGGAAAATTCAGGGAGCCATATCTGACACGACTATGCGGGCGGTTTAAGCACTGGAAAAGTTTGCGCTCCAGTGCCAGTGATTTGTAAAGTTGACGGGCTTCAACTAAATCTGAGGTGTGAGTGGAATTGAGCTACTGGGAGTTTAGTGGCTAGTTCACTAAACTTAGCCTAGCTGAGAAGAGTCCAGCAAGAGACATGGCTAGGCCCGACCTGGTTCGGACTAACTCATTGCAGTGAGGGTGCATTGACAATGATTACTGATTAGCATTATATAGACTCCTGATCACAAGCGCGTCGTCGACCCTTTGTTGATTTAATGATTCCTGGTGTTGGATGATAACAGAGCTAGATTTAATAATAGATCTTTCACATACAACACAGCATATGATCGGTGATCTGGCGACTTGCTCTGATTCGGGAACTCATCCACCACATACCTCAATAGTGGTTTTATGGCTGCGGTCTTCTCTAAGGTAAAAGACCTTACCCAGTTGGAATGCTTCTAATATGAGCAAGTAGACGCATCGCTGTGTCGTACCTCTCCTGCCAGAAATGGGGCTTTACCAGCTAGTTATTTCTATCCTAAGCATGAGCTTACCGGAACAGAAGCAGAAGTGCCAGAAGCCTGTAGTCTTAATTACCTATGTAGTTAGGTAAATATTATTATGGTAAACCGGCAACTGTTTGGCTGTGAGTAAGGGACATTTAGTTATGTTATTCATAAGTCCATTATGGATTCCTTTATCAGTAGATAAAACGTATGTTAACCGTAATTCGAAGTTCAGTTGCCTACAATTTTTTGATAAGTTAAGAAATAGGCGAGATTATAGTTATGTGTTTATGGTGTGTCAGTCTAATGTATGTTTTTTTTATACAATGACGGTGGTAAACAAACTGTCGGCCCACCTGATGTTAACCAGACACCACATCATAGCCGCCTGCGACTGCAGTACACAAGCGTTGACGACCCATTATTGATTTTTACTTGACTCCGGAGTCGGGGTCCAAAGGGTTGTGTTTTTCGAGAGTATGTTTGTATGAATGTATGTTTCTGTATTTCTTTAGCACGCTTTGCAAATTAAACGTTTAAATATCGAAACTTATATATGTAATATCTGGGCGACCGAGCCTTGCTCGGCGTTTTCCCGTGCATGAGACCTAGCTAGATCGATTGCTCGTCCCCGAAAACCCCCAAATACCAAATTTCATCAAAATCGTTAGAGCCGTTTCCGAGATCCCCGAAATAAATATATAAATAAATAAATAAATATACAAGAATTGCTCGTTTAAAGATATAAGATAAAGAGAATAACTGGTATAGCGCTGAAACCATCTGTGCGCGCCTCCGCAAACATGCCTGACGCACCACAGTGGCGCGGCAGTCCCAACAACATCCTAAAAGCATTATTATATTGAACGCGTAGTTAGTCGTAGTTATTAATGAGTACGTATTCTTTTCTTGGCCAATGGTACCCTTTATTTGTGTGACTTTTTTATACCGCGACGGTGTAAGACAAGCATACGGCCTGGTCTGCTGATGATAAGCAGGCAGCATAGCGAGCACATTGATGGTTGCGACTACAGAGTCTACGTTGCCTACCCTTTATCGATTTGAGGATTCGTTGTGATTACAAATAGATATTAGGTCTCTCAACACAGCGCATTCTCGGGACATCTGATGCCCTTATAGTATATTCGTAATCACCAGGAACATAACAGACCCTTATAAAACAGGCAGTGTTGTTATTTTTCACCTCAGTGGCTCGAACAAAGCTCTGCCAACCCTTCTTCCAACACTGCATACCTGCATACCTGCAGTGTAGTCGTTTTTCATTCTTGCATTGATATAGCCTCTCTGTAAACTTAACTATACGTTGTTACACAAGTACTTACCTAGCTTGAAGCAGATTACTGAATACTACTTTAATATTTAATATACAATACAATACAATACAATACAAATACTCTTTATTGCACACCTCAATTAAAGGATACAGTACAATACAAAATCACAGTAAGCAGAGGCAAACAACAGGCGGTCTTATCGCTAAAGAGCGATTTCTTCCAGACAACCTTAGGGTAGCGGAAATTAAGTCTAATCATAACGATATAAATTGGTTTTTCAGGTACTTAATCAAGCCATACGTTTTATAAGGACAGTTACTACAAGCAAAGAACAATAAAAGAACCGTCCAAGTGAACCCAGAAGATTTACTTAGGATTGCGTTTTGACACGTTGACGTGTGTTTGACGTGCCGTTTAACCCTTTGACCGCCAAGAACCTATAAAGTGGTTGTATGTCGTCGTGCCCACCACGCCAACAACCACTTAAAAGGTCGGAGTGAAGGTGTACTTTGATCACGAATAAAAACATTTATGAACTGTTTTAATTTGTTTTTATTGATTTAGACATTACACCAATTCAACAGTGCTTGGCGTGGTGGGCACGACGACACACTACCGCTTTGGCGGTCAAAGGGTTAAGCCCACCAAACGCAATTCAAAGTAGCTATCAATTTATTGACGGCAGTATTGATCGTTGCCGGTTCTACTTAGTCATATCTGAAAGAAAGCTGCATTGCCGATTACTGGGGAGTTATCCTGAAGAGCATGGACAGATTATAGCAGAATGGCTTTTCCATACTTTATAAAAACCTACCATCGTGTGCTAAAAGGACAGCCCGATCCTATTGGTGGAAAATAATTAACTATCACAAATCGCAGAATCTAGGCAGTGTCGTACAAGCACACTCAGGCCGCGCGCGTCGTTTATTCACAATAGTCTAGCGGAAAAAGTTACGTCGCAGAACTAGTGGGACTTTTATCCCCGATTAATACGAATGTTCGCTTCTGGCGCGCGGCATGCTCGCTTCGGTCACTCGGCTCGAGCGCTGTAGGTACAGAATAAGAAAATAGTAAAAGTACTGTATGGTCACAGTTCTACTTACACTCCTCCTTGCTTCGCTCGTCGTCGTGCCTACACCGACCTGCCTTAGAGTAGATAGGACTGCAAGTCCAAGCACTGGGAATCTTATAAAAGCACGCTATGTTTACGCCTGTGCGTGCACATCGGTGAACCAAAGTTCGCCCATTTCACCCAACTGGTGGCGTAAATTAATCCTTATTTTGTGGAGCCTACAAATGGGACAGTCCGGTGTTATACGCGTAACTTCTAGATATAGAGGTTCCGATGCTCGTAAGTAAAGACTACTGCACAATTCTAGTCAGCCCTAGGTTTCGATTCCTTGACAGCTTTCTTAACTCTCGCGTTCTTCAGTCATGCACGTCTTTGGATAGTTTAGAGGTTGATATATCGATTAACTAATTTTACGTTGCTAGTGTTTATACTGTTAATGAGGCTTAAGGCCCTAATACATATGTTCGGCCAACCTCAGCAGCCTACAAGTATAAAGCCTTTTTGCGTACGAGACCCACACACGAGTTTAACTACATTGCGCGGTTTAATAAAGCGGTTAAACTCGTTATACCTCTATGACTTGAAGTGTAAATAAACTCGCATGCGAGTCTCGTACCTGTATAAATAAGGGTTTGTTCTACCTTTTAGGCTTGCCAAAGTTGGCTTAACATGTAAACATCTAGCCGTGGCCCCTTTAGTCCCTTCAGTCCCCGTATCTATTGAGAAATAATTTAAGTACATTTTTGTACCAACCAAAGTACCCAATTAGTTAATTACAAATTCAATACATTATACATTTATTGTACACAAAATACCTACAGGTAAAGATATAAAAACATTAGGTCATATTGGTACAAAGCCGAACTTCAAAACCGAGGTAAAGGTTAACAGTTCTAAAATAATATAAAACTGTTCATGCACTGCTGTTCCTTCTTACTCCATTAGGGAGCTACGGTACTACAGACAGAACCACATACTCACTCTACCTACATGTCAAAACCCTGTTTTGCGTTGCGCGTCGGGGGTTAAAAACACAGCGTTTCGCCTCGGTCCTAGCTGAGGTTCTTGCTGGACTTTTCTCAGCAAGCTAGGTTTAGTGAACCAGCGACAAAACTCCCAGTACCTACCTCGATTCCAGTCACACCTCAGATTCAGTTGAACTCGCTCAACCAATCTCACTTTAGCGCAAAACAGAGTATTCCAGTGTTTGCATTGCACCGCCCGCGTGGCGCGTGGCTCACTTGACAAAGCCTAATCCCAATAAGGTCTAGTTTCCCTTCGGGGTTGGAAGGTCAGATGGCAGTCGCTTCCGTAAAAACTAGTGCCTACGCCAAATCTTGGGATTAGGTAGAGGACCCCAGGCATCCTTCAGGATGCAACTGTACTGGGATAACGCTAGGAGGATGATGACATCGCCCGCGTGGTCGTGTCGGAGGTTTCCCCTGGATTTTCAGGCCATTCTCTAGCTTCGCACTCCTATCGCTTTGTTGGGCCCTGCCTATAAAGCCACAGTTTCATGCAATGCAGCATCAAAACCTGAACATACAACACACGAACACACTCGTCAGATCTGTATTGTCGCGGCCGTTTCTCCGGCACCCCCGCAGCCGCACCTAAAGAGTTATTAATGCGAATCGGATTCGCTTCTGTCGCGTCACAACGTAAGCCATCACATCGGAGCGCATCACATACGTGTGATGAGCCATACTAGTTAAATAAATGAAAATGATCATCCTAGCGCGTCATGACACAACACGTCAGAAGAGTATGAATCCAGCTTTGCTGCGAACAACGTACTATTTATGGGCGCATACCTAATAAATAAATTCGTTCGCGGTGTGCGCGTACGATACATATAGTGTGCACCGCCCGCCGTCGACCGGCCAAACGGGGCGCGGGCGCAGACAGCGGCCGGCAGCCGCCAGAGCGACCCAGACCGTATCGACGCACACACGTACCACTCCGCTCTAGCGCCGCGCGTCGTATAGCTTACGCGAACGTTGATTTTAATTTGTATCGCCTCAGTTTTCCGGTCTATATCTTCTGTAACGTTCCTTTCCTTTCTGCATTATATTTTTATTAACTTCTACTATCTACGTGTTTTCTTCAGTCGCCTGCAACCTTCTGTACGAGTCTTATAGCGAGTAGGGAAATAGTTAGAACGATACGTGCCTACTAGCTACACTGGTGACCCGCGCATAAGAACATTCAAGATGCCGCCGCCGGAAGATAACGCCGTAGCGGGTGGATCGCAGGAACGCCAAGTGGCTGACGCAACAGGTGACGAGGCGAAAACGATATTTCGACTCGGTGTGAAGATACCCCCATTTTGGCCGGAGGATGCTGCTTTATGGTTTGCCCAAATTGAAGGTCAGTTCCACGTTTCCAATATTACTGCTGATGCTACCAAATTCCACCATGTAGTTTCTCACTTGGATTACAATATCGCAGCGGAAGTAAAAGACATTATTGTGTCCCCGCCAGCTACTGACAAATATCTTAAGCTTAAAACTACGCTCATTAATCGCTTATCGCAATCAAAAGACCAGAGGCTTAAACAGCTATTAATGCACGAGGAGCTTGGCGATAAGAAACCCTCACAACTATTGCGTCATATGCAATCGCTAGCAGGGACCACAAACGATCCTAATGATTTTATGCGTACTATGTGGATTAGCAGATTACCCACTAACATTCAAACCATACTTGCTTGTCAGGAGGACTTACCGCTGGATGCACTAGCTACTTTGGCAGACAGGGTGCACGAGGTCGTGACCCCAATGGCCCCAGCACCTCACGTCGCGGCTACCAGCACCATGATGACGTCACATAGCGCAGCGATGTCGCAAGGTACCAGCGCACTTGAAAAGCAAGTAGCAGTACTGACCAGGCAAGTAGCATCCTTAATGGCAGGCACATACGCAAGACACAGTCGCTCCCGCAGTAGCCAACGGGGGCGCTACCGCAGCCGTTCTCGCTCTCGCTCCCGCTCAGGCAAGGGGAATCAGGACCATTGTTGGTACCACAACAATTTTGGGAACAATGCCAAGAAGTGTGAAAGTCCATGCGCCTTCAAGAAGGAAAACCCCAACGGCAGTCGCTAATGGCGGTAAACGACTGTCCCCAATCATCTGGCCGTCTCTTCGTCACTGATCTCCATACAAAGGTGCAGTTTCTGATCGACACAGGATCAGACCTGTGCGTTTATCCAAGGTCTGCCATCAGGGAACGCCGGAAAAAGTCAGAATATGTATTGTGTGCAGCTAACGGTACGACCATAGCTACCTATGGAACCATACACCTGGAACTGAACCTAGGACTTCGTCGCGCGTACTCTTGGAATTTCGTCATTGCTGACGTCACCAAACCCATAGTAGGCGTAGACTTCCTGAGCTTCTACAATCTCCTCGTGGATTGCCGTCACCATCGACTCATTGATGGTCTCACCACTCTCTCCATCCAGGTCCCCCACTCCAAGTCAACGGAGGACATATCGTCCGTCAAAGCTGTATCGGGCGACACCAGGTACCATGACGCTTTGAAGCGGTACCCAGACATCACCAGACCTGCAGGTAAACCTGTACAGCCTAAGCACACAACGGTTCATCACATCAGGACTACACCTGGTCCACCTGTCACTGCCCGCCCTCGACGTCTAGCACCGGATCGCCTGCAACGATCGACGAGCATCTGTCAATGTCCATCAATCAAAACTAGCATCAATGTCCTTCAAGCACGTAAATGACATTGACAAATGGCTTCAAACGCGACGGTAATGTTCAAATCATTGACAACACATAGTATTGACAACTGTCATTGATCGTTGCCGGGCCGTTTTAGATTTTTGCATAGGTAATGTAACATTATAAACGCGATAGCGAAGAAAACTAGTTCAATTGTGTTACTAGTTTAACCCTTTGACCGCCAAGAACCTATAAAGTGGTTGTGTCGTCGTGCCCACCACGCCAACAGCCACTTAAAAGGTCGGAGTGAAGGTGTACTTTGATCATGAAAAAAAAACATTAATGAACTGTTTTAATATGATTTTATTGGTTTAGACATTACACCAAAAAAACAGTGCTTGGCGTACTGGGCACGAAGACACACTATCGCTTTGGCGGTCAAAGGGTAAAATAGCTTAGAAAATGCACGAATAAGAATTGTTTTTGCTTACCCACAACGTGGGTTGCATTTACATTGTACGTGTTGTCATCTATACATGACAGCGGCATTGTAGGGTGTGATGCTATACAGCACGTCCACGGAGGATTTTGTAATTTCTTTTGCGGTACATATTCACGAAATTAAATGTACTTTTATGTACTCTTAATAAAAAAAAATGTACTCATGCGGTTTCGGCGTTACGACATAGAGCTCGTGGTCGTGCTAGGTAGATACTATGTGGCACGACCACGGAGAATTTTGATATTTCTTTTGTGGTAGGTATTCACGAGAAAATGTACTTTTATGTACTTCTATTGAAATCAGTGTACTCGTACGATAATCCATAATGTACTCTATATCTTGCTATTATTTTTGATCAGGCGCTCAAAGAGGTAGGGTAAGTAATATATATGACTATAAGTACTAGGTACGAGTAGCTATTTAGGGCCAGATGCATGCGGTCTGTTTTGCTTTAAAAATAAAACTAGCCCGCCAGATCGTTGATTGCGTAAGCTGTAAGCTGGCCTAACCAAGAAAAACAGTACGCGGCCTACGACCGCCACAGGCAGCAAACAGGAGGTCGAAAAAAATGTACTACTGTTTCTATCGTTGGATAAGTTAGCTAAATGTTATTTATAATTCTTAACGCCTGATCAAAAATAATAGTAAGATATAAAGTACATTATGGATTATCGTACGAGTACACTGATTTCAATAGAAGTACATAAAAGTACATTTTCTCGTGAATACCTACCACAAAAGAAATATCAAAATTCTCCGTGGTCGTGCCACATAGTATCTACCTAGCACGACCACGAGCTCTATGTCGTAACGCCGAAACCGCATGAGTACATTTTTTTTTATTAAGAGTACATAAAAGTACATTTAATTTCGTGAATATGTACCGCAAAAGAAATTACAAAATCCTCCGTGGACGTGCTGTATAGCATCACACATTGTAGGCACGCCGGCTCTTGTCATCTATATATGTTCGTAATATATTATGTTCAATAATAAATATTTACATATCTAAGAGTTATTTTATTGAATGCATCAAGACCACCATACGGCCAAAATCGATATTCAAGTGCCAATATTTTAGTCTCTATCGCACTTGTTAAGTTAGAGAGAGAGAGAGAGATATATATATATATATATATATATCTATACATATATGCTATATGCGGTTTCGAAATTACTGCTACTAGTAGAAAGTATTGAATTCGCAAAGATGTTTTGGCAGCTTAGTACGCTCGTAGCATTTCTTATTTACTAACATAACTGTAGTCAGAGCTCGAATATAGAATACTACTGAGCGCTGCGCTAAGACTATCGCGCATATTGCAGACGTTATAGCATTTGTCCCTCTCGCACTTACCTATTTGGCAGTAAGGGACGAATGCTATATGTCCGACATAAGTGATTATCGTAGCCCCTCTGATGTAGAAACCTACCTCGTACTGCGGGCCTTAGATGTCAAGTGTCATATTGTTACCGTCTATAAACGACCATGTGAACCTATCATTATTTACTAGCGACATCTGGCGTGCAGTAGCAGAATCAGGCGATAATAATTTTTTGTGTTATTAATTGATGTACTACAGATATTTCGTATCTATTTGTGGAAGAAAAATATGAGGTAACCATTCCCGTTTCATTTAGAAGCTCTAGTAATGTTTTAGTAAAATATTGGCGCTACGGTCTATGCACAAGTGTCCCATTAGTATGAGAATATTTAGTTCCAGTAATCGCCTCAGTGCTGTTATAAAATGAGCTATTCCACCTTCCCTGCACGCGACCGGTATTCGGCGTCATACAAGAAATTAAAGCTACCGCTAAGAGCTTTCAAATGATATATGTCTCTACTGTATACACCAATGGGACACCGCCCATACTAATTTGCCCATTCTCCTTTCGTGCGATATATACTAAAAAAACATCGAGCTGACATTTCGCATCGACTGAATTTGAATTTTCAGTGATACTAGAATAGGGACATGTCAACTTTGACATTTAAATTTTGACAGTTTTGTTTGACGTAATATTTTAACATCATATATGAGATTAAAATGAAATATTTTATTACTGCTGTAGCCTTAGCCACAGATAAGAAAATTGCCATATATTCATTGAATGTTGAAATGAGAGTCATTTTCTACGGTTTCCGAACGCATATTAGAGGATTTATGATATGTGTGTAGATAAAAAACTTTTCATATTCACCTATTTGCATTTTGCACGATTATTAAATATTTCGATGTAATGAAATTAGGGTAACTTGGTAAAAATATGAAACTTTAACAATTTGCGCAAGGAACCCGTTATGCATTTTGGTCGTAATATATAGACGACCTACGAAAACGTTGATACTTAACCTTTTCACCGTCATTGACTTGATATAAAGACAGGACATTAGGTGCTCCACACGCCAATGACTTCATATCGAGTCCATCAAGCCTATGTAAAGGCAAGCTACATGCAATCAAGTAAGGTTCTTTTTCAGTCTTTTGCTACGAAGACTTTGGCGTGTGAGGCACAACTTACTCTACTGTGGCGGTGAATAGGTTAATTACTGCTTAACTGAAAATGCACATCATAATTGATCATGAAATACCTATGCCCCGCGTACATCAGTTAATGTATAGACAGTTACTTTATAACATATTATGGAGGCTGATCTGGGACTAACTTATTCATCGTCGAACAGCCAGCAAAAATTACCTATCAATGTTAGGTTATTTAGTATGGATTGTAATCGATACCTTTTTCTAATAATCCCGTAACGACTTTTCTTACTATTTTTACTGTACCCGGATAACCCGAAGTACTTGGAGTGCCCGGGTCAGTCGCTGTGGGACCGGCGAGTAAATAAATTCCCAACTATCGGATATCCGGGTCTTACCCGGTTCCGTTTGATTAATGATAAGGCAGAGGTCGATGTTTTTTTACACATTTTAAGGAAATTAATATTGTCACATATAAGGTTTAAAGTATCGTTGGGATTTGAGTGCAGTGTTGGTATTTTGTAACTCGTTACTCGTTACCTATGTGTAACCTCATAAAATTTGAGCGGAACCAGTCATATCTCCGGCTACAAGGAGGAAATAAATTAGCACCATAATCTTTGCATATACTACCCAATTTAATATAGGTGTTCTTGCACAATAAAACAATTTTTCCTTTGTGAATCTTTGAAGTTTCATAACTTTTATGATTCAGATTATGTTTTTTTAAGAAATAAGAAAGAAATAAGATATATTTATTCGGGACAAAAACAACTGGCAAATAACAAAGCAAAAATAAAAATAAACAAAAACAGGAAAGTTATGTGGTGTGTAGTTGTTGTGTTTTTCATACAACGACGGTGGCAAACAATCGTGTGGTCCACTTGATGGTAAGTGGGCACCGCAGCCTATAGACGCTCGCAACTCCAACGGTGTTACGAGCGCGTTGCCGACCCTTTATAAAAATTGAGAATTCACTGTGTTCGCACTGATAGCAGAAGGGACAAATTAAGGTCCCTCGCTCTCAACACAGAGTGCCTTGGGAGCTCTGGCACCTTGCTCACCTCCAGAAACACAACACTACATAACATACTTGTATAGTATGTAAATAATGTTATATTATGGCTGTGGTTTTCTGCAAGGCGGAGGTACTTCCCCAGCTGGGCTGCTCAAAATTCGAGCAAGATGACATTTCGCT
The DNA here is from genome assembly GCA_951800055.1 of Cenopis cana. NCBI lineage: Eukaryota > Metazoa > Arthropoda > Insecta > Lepidoptera > Tortricidae > Cenopis > Cenopis cana. The sequence goes on along the minus strand of OX637479.1, from coordinate 13,325,943 downwards.
GTATCATTCAATTGCCAATTAATTATGATGATTTGCTAGTTTACTATCCATAGACTGACACTTTGTTATACATTTTGACATGAGGCAAGTATCTTATCGCAAGAAGCTTCTTTCCCCTCTCTAAGACGAAAAAATTTCCTTTACAAATGCCGCAGGCAACTAAGTTACATTAAGAGACTGCAACTCATTTCCCCTATTGCCCAGGTGATGGCTACAAAAGAAAACAGGGGGTAAAACTATTTCCCATGAGATGCGATGGGATTCGATCAAGCATTCATTCAATTAGTTTGGTGATTGACATTCGGGGGTGACTGGTGATTGTTACGCAGGGGAAAGTAAGGCTTCGTTATGTTTTTTTAGAGAAAAGAATATAACAAAGATTGCCAATTCCGAGAAAAAAAATATTGAAAGCAGAGTTTGATCTATGGACGGCTTTAGATTTTTTTTAATACAACGACGGTGGCAAACAAGCTTAGGGCCTGCCTGATGGTAACAGATAGGTACTGTAGCCTATGGATACTAACTCAACAAAAATCACAAGCGCGTTGTCGACCTTTATTGTAAATATAACAATCCTTGTTTGGCAGACGTGGTTTTTGATTGCTTGCAATTTAAGTTATATAATTTAAGTTTCGGTCTCTAAGACGAAGTATCAGCAACGAGACACCCATAATGTAATTTTCACCGCGTTGTTTATTTTAAGACAGTCTCAGTCAGTCGAGACTAGGGCTTTCAAATACCGGACATTTCGTGATACCGGTATTAATATCGGTATTGGCATCTTCAATACCGGGATCCCGGGATCCCGGTATTTTTCGGATAATCATTAAAAGGTACGAAATGTTGAAAAAAAAACACCAAATGTTCGATTAATAACGTAATTAATATGCATGCATATTACAATACGATTTTTAATAATCATGTCACTTGATAACCAGTCTCCTTTTCTCTCATTTGACAAGTTGTCTTAATCAAATATACATATAACAATTCTAGCTACAGTGATATTGTAACAAAAACAGAGTAACACTAAAAGCACATCGCATAACAGATAACATCTAAACATTTCAAACTTTGGCATAATAAAAACTAAGATTACTTATACGTAAAATGGAATAATTTAAAAATCAAATAACATGTCGAAATTTCCTTAGTTCTAATTAAAATGAGTTAACTAACACTATACAACTAAGTAAGATTAATCTAAAAGCATAATGAATAAAAATATAAGTATTTTACGAAATTTTAAATCAAATATTAGATTATTATAAATCACAGATAACATTAAGGTAAATAATTGTATACTTATATAGTGTTGGTTGACCGATTTTAATTAGAACTAAGAAATTTTCGACTTGTTATTTGATTTTAAATTATTACACATTGTTACATTGAGTAATCTTAGTTTTTGATTATGCCAAAGTTTGAAATGTTTATTTAGATAGGTATTATCTGTTATGCGAGTTGCTGTTAGGGCTACTCTGTTTTTGGTACAAGATCACTATAGCTAGATTCTTATATGTACATTTGTTAAACACAACTTGTCAAATGAGAGAAAAGGAGACTGGTTATCAAGTGATATGATTATTAAAAATACTATTGTAATATGCATGCATCATAATAATAATGTTATTAATCAAAAATTTGGCGTTTCTCTATCGTTTCGTACCTTTCAATGCTTTTCCAAAAAATACCGGGATCCCGGTATTTGATATTAAATACCGGTATTGAAATCTGCTCTGAAAAAGGCGGTATCCCGGGATCCCGAAATACCGGGATCCCGGTATTGAAAGCCCTAGTCGAGACAGACAATATTAATGCAGAGTTAACACGTAAACAAGTAAGAAATTTATGATCACGAAATTTCAACACGACAACTTAATATCTCATTGGCATTGTAATTATTATAAGATCCATAGCCCGAATTCAATACTTTCCCGAACTAGACCCTCTTGTCCTGTCTTTCAAACCAGTTGCAAACAAATCGGATAGTAAATGGGTTGTTTTTCCCACCGTATTGTGATCGCTTATTTCATTCCCTTCCAGGTTAATACAAGTTTAACCTACAACGGCCAATCCCTATTCACCCTGCGTGCACTCCGTGGCGTGAATAACTAAGCAACTGACTTCATCTGTTTACAGAGCTTGGCTTGTTTTTTCAGTCGGATAGAATAATCAGATTGTTTGACAGTTGGGTGTTGTGCATGATTTCTTTATATTTACTTAAGTTTAATTTTTTTAATGAAAATTTTATACCTACAAGAAAACGATCTTGACAATACAAGAAAAAGATCCTAATGAAAAACAAAAGGATCGCTTTTGTAATTTTTTGTTTAAATACGATGGTCATTTCAGTAGTAGATTATAACTATAACAGTATTGTGATCCTAAAAAATAAGTCGCTATGAATCTGAATACGCATGGTACTATGTATATGTTTGTTTTTCAAGATCAACCTAGTTTACAAAGTCGAAGTTGCAAACGTTAGTTAGTGATATAATAATGTTCAAATTAAATATAACAGCTACCTTGTTTATATATTTTGTATCTATGTCCATCCCCTAAGCCTCCCATCAACAATGCCGTATCTTATAAGGTTATGGGCTTAACACAGACCCGGATTACTACGTCGTTAAATATGCATTTTGGTTTAATAAAGTCCCCTCTGTTCGGCACGTTATGTTGGACACCATTTTCCCGGTCGATATTAATCTGTTATGTAATAGGTATGTAGAATGCGAACTTAGCTGAATATGTACTGTATTAGAAAGATTTTTAACATACCTTCATCAAGGAAATCGAAACAAGGTCCCTTTCCCAAACCTTTTTCGCTCTCGTGACAGTGAAAATAAGGGTTAAAGTAACCTACGAATTTACGTATTCTTTGCTATTTATAGATATTGTTAATTTATTATATATATATATATATATGTGGTATCATAACTAAATTAAGGATCACTTCCATCCTGTATCAATGTTTTTTATTTACATAAGTTAAAATAAGCTTAGTCCAATGAAATACTTATACCTACATAAATAATGTTTAACTATGTAGGTTTGTTATGAAATACTAAGTGCGTTAGTTTTTCCTTCACAAGTATAAACAGCTTCTCCATATTTTGAGACACTTACGGTTATTTTGAAAACTTTTCCGTTTAAGGGTCGTTTAATTTTCCAAGCGGTTATTTTGGTTATAATTTCCATGGGAGTGAAAAGGCAGACAGCGTCGGGCTGAAACCACTGTTAGCTTTAAACTTTTCAAAGTAAAACGATAGCTCACACCGACAGCTTAAGCTACAGGAGATGAAGCGTTAAGATATAGTCTTGTGACAAAATGACAAAATACATGAAATAACCTACCTAATGATAAAGTAATGACAACATTAATATGGCTATGCCAAAATAATATTATTTTGATGTTCGCTTTTGGCAGATTACTCCATTATGAATTTTTTAAACTTACAGATGATGTAAGTTAGTGTTAAGAATTAGAAATAAGAGAGTAAACTAAATACGATGGAATTTCCACCGTGGAAATGAGAAATAGGAGAAATTAAATGAAGACGACGAGCCTAGATGGGCCTTGAAGATAAGCGACCGTCTTCTGTATTTTATTGATCTAAGATTATTAATTTCGCAGTGTCTTAGGCTTAAGTCCTGTAAAACTGTGTAATTTTTTGGAATAATAAATAAAATAAATAAATGACTATAATAATAATTATAAAAGTGCACGCCTAGATATTATCCTACACTCTGCCACTTACAATTCTAGTGTACAAAGTCACCTAGAGATATTTAGTTTTTATTTATTTTGAAATGTGTTTACGTTTGCGTTTGTATGTGACAATTTATAGAACTTATTTGGGTTTGTTGTAGGTCAATGCTCCGCTTTCGCTTCTAACTTGAGCCGTGACACTAAAGACAATACAAAATTTAATTAAACTTTCGTCTGGATAGTTTATTGGTTTTGTGAGGAGGCTTTGTTTTAAGTTCTCCATGTAGCATTTGTTTGGATTTTTCATAACCAATCAAAAACTTTGTATTAATTATTTTATTTGAATCCCACTCGCACCATGGTTCACACGAATGAATAATTTTTTTCTTGTTGGTAACCTAATCTTGTAAATGACTTACCTATTTATATAATAAATAAATTCAATTATGTATACGGGATTATCTCCGGCTTAGTAAAACAATCTATACAACTTAAGCTAAACTAAGATATTTTAAGCGAAGCTAAGTTTTGATTTCGGCTTAGATTCTGTACATTGAAATGATTGAATTGAACAGTATTCAATTCGTCTTTAACGTTACAGGTAACGATGCAATATCTCAGAACTGTCGCAGGCATCCAATCAATAAGATGCCGTTAGATACAGTTAACAGCCTCCCCAGTTATCCCTTTAGCGTCGCTTACAGAACGAGATAAAGTTTCACAAAGTACTCGCAGTACACATATTTTAACAGTAAAGTTTAACGGAAAGACGTCACTCATGCTGACAAAATCTACAAGGTTTTTTTCTCTAGGGACATACTCGTACTAGGTGCTTGGTTAAAACAGACATCTCAAGTAACATGGCACTTCATAGTACACTCACCAGCAGAAAATTTGGCCCAAAAACTTTTCGTTGAGTCAAATTTTCTGCCGGTGAGTATATTTATTCATCGGTAGCTGAAAAGATAGTAAATTACGAATAGAAATCGAGAGTGTTTTTAAAAATAATGTTTTATACAAATACTATTACAAAACTGTTTGGTGTGCAGTTGATAATTTTAATTCATTGTTCATGTTATCTCGCTAAATCACAAAATTATGGTAGATTGTTTTTTGAAAATTGCAATCAGTACATACATAAACCATAGAAATTGACACAGCAAATAGCGACAAAAAAGCATTATAGAAATAGTAATCTAGGTTTGGAATAGACTGATTTATCTTATTAAATACATTTAGGTTTACCTCCCCACATGCTTACAGAGGATAATAATAGATGGCGCCACAGACCTCATATATTTACCAATAGATACGTTTCTATCTGCCTAAATAAACCCATAATTTGTTATTTATCTTGGTACTTCAAGACCACCGCAAGTATCGATTCCATTAGTTACTGTTTCCATACTGTTCAGTGTAACAGGGGTTCGATAGAACGAGTAGAGTCGTACAAAGACGCCATTGTGTCTTGAGACGGTGAAGAAAATGAAAATGCGTCACTAGACATAATAGTGGGACTTCTGAAGTCTGCCAACTGACTTCAGAACAAATTAATTAGTAATTTGAAGAATACTTATAAGGGCGTGTGCGCGGTGTTGTCATTATCGTTCAATATCTTGCTCTCACGACGTATGAACATTGATTAATGATTGAACATCGTGTATTGATGTAATGTGTAATCAGCGTAAAACTTTACACGAGCTTATTAATTTCACGTACAAAGTTTTTTATCTTTAAATAACTTCTAACATTACTATGATCATCGGCAGGGTGTGTAAGAAATAAGTTAGTATTTTAGTAATAAACCTCATGGTTGATACTTGTATTAGCTCGATTGACCGTTATCAAGCATCCTGCTGTCCATAGTGAAATGCCAAATAATCTTAATAGGTAGCATCTTTAAAACATCAATTGTAATAAAATTCGTTGAACGTGTAAAAGTACTTAACTGTCATATTAGAGGACTTCATACAAAAATACAACAAAACTAATACTTGTGTAAAGCTAAACTTATTCGGCCCGCGAAACGTTAAAATTGCGAACATCTGTCGCCGACGGTCGAATTTTTGTGGGAAATTTATTCTGTCCTCGAAAGAGTAAATTACAAGAAATATTGTCAACGCCAACTGCTAGGGAAAGTAAGGGGAGCCTAATATTGTGTTTAGAAGTAAAGAAAATTCGGCTAAGTATTCACATTCTTTCAGGTTAACAAAGTAAACATAAGATACCATACCAGTAATGATTTCTCTAACGTCGTGTGTGTCGTGTAACAAGTTTCATAGAAATTATTTTTAAATTGTTCATTTAAGTAAGGCTTGTTTGTAACTATTTCACATTGTGGTTTAAAAAGTTCTTGATATATACATATAGTTGTCATGAACAGTCGGTCGCACCATGGGAGTATCATTTTGTACCTTTTTATTTAGTTTTTTTTAACGTAAACGTAAAGAATACGCAAGAAAATCTTGTTTGAAAGAATCTTAACATTATAACGGAACTTTTACATCGTAAACTCGACTCGTTCTTGACCTTTAAATCCCCGTTTTAAATTTATTTTCATTCTCATATTCCAACCCCGTATTAAAGGAGTCCACAAGGAAACAGACGCTATCATTTGGAAGGGAATAGGCTATAATTACGGGAAATACCGGAGAGACAGTGCGGCGCCTCACGATATGTGCTGTAGAAATACATCGTCTTATTTATTTAAGAACCGTCTATAAAAAGGATTTATGAGGTTTATTTAAAATTTACTTAAATAATAAAAAAAGGGTTAGGCGAAATTCCATGGAAAGTGTTAAAGAAATATTTTGATACCTTCACTTACACGGTAAAAAAACATATTATTTCAGTACCAGGGAGATGGTGTCTCTTTATTGCCACCTGTAGATCGATTTTTTGACCCCCGAAGGAGTATTATAGGTATATATTGTTAATGTTAATCAATGGAGATCGTAACAGTCGTGATACAAACCTCAAATAAAAACAAGAAACCAAGTGCCAACATTTACTCGTACATTTGATATTTTGGATATTTAAGCTAAATAAGGCCCAAAAATGTTTTTATAATATATCAATAACAATATTTTTGAGGTTTTCTTAGTTTTGGGTTAATACCTAAAGGCTACTTACACGAAAATCAAATCCTCTCTATAGATTGACGCCTTTTTGTAGTCATCGTGATACTTGATTATTCTAGTTTTTACGTATTTTATGTAAGATTCGACGAGAATGGGTAGAAGGGATATTGTTTGATCAAAATATCAATAAAATTTTGTTGTTGTAAGCAGTGGCGATAATAGAGTTTATTTTTATTGCTCATGATATATAGCGTTACGATATGATCATGATATTTATTTATTATATCAGTTGATATTTGTCATTAATTACCTAAGTAAAATATACCTGGCTGCTTTATTTATTGTCTATGAGTATTGTCTGTGGTATCTGTGTGTCATTCTAAACAAAATTGAAACGCTGTTCTAATTTTATTCGGCTTTAATAAACTAATATTTTTAACACAAGTAACTCCAAAGTGATACAAAGTATCCTCTTAAACCCGATAAACAATTAACAGGCCAACAAAACCTCTAATAAAATAAAAGTTGGCTAAACTGCGAATCCCTGATCCGCCTAACTCCTTTGCAGGCAGCGACTAATCAAACGATTACGCTGACTGTACCCGGATTAGCGGCTTACTGGCAACAAAGTTTTTCCGTCTGACTGTACGAGCGGGGAATTAATTGTTCCACAATAAATATTCTTTGTTGTGTGTAGCAACTTTTAAGACGCCCATTTCGAAGGTTGGTTCGGAAAAGAATACATTTTCGTCGTGAAAAACTTTGACTCCAAAAACTGTTAGTGATGGGTTTACACCACCTAGTAATACTAATAATATAATACAACAAATGATAGTGACACAATACAATAGTGAACAAATTGACTTTTGTTATATTATTTGTACCTACAGAACTTGTAAGTAACGTGGTATTTTACAGAGTTTTCCTCATTCAGCGCATACAGCGCGTCATAGCTTGCCGTAGCGCGTAGCATGCTAACGTAAATAAATAAGTGGGGATAAAGCTTTTCGCGCATGTATTCATGCCCGTTAAAAACATTCAGTGCCGAGGATCCGATAGTCGGGATCTCCGTTCGTAAACTGTTTTCGCTACAGAGCGAAAAAACTATGTAATCGGCTACGAGTGTAGCACGTAGCACTAATCGGCAATAATGTTTTTCTAAATATGTAAATATTTAATTACTAATCTTAATAAAAGAGGAAGCGTAAATAACAGTATAATTTCAGAACGTGCTTTGAAATATACATTTCCCAAGGATTACATTCGTTCGTAATATAAATATTTAAATAGGTATTGAAAAATATAATTTTTCGTTTAATATTCAAACATATTGAATAGGCTTTGAGTGACGAAGAAATGTTTCATTTATCAAATCCTCTTTTGTTTTTACGAATGAATAAACAACTCAACACGACTGAAAACGTGATAAAATTTAGAACAGTTTATTTGTTACAGAGATTTTAGTTATTTATAATATTAACGTATCTTTACCATTGGATAATTAAGAGTAGATAGAAACGCTCACGATTATCATCCTGGAAGTGTTCCAAAGGAAAAATGAATTTGGCGTAGGCACTAGTTCTACGAAAGCAACATCCAACATAGAGGGAAATCTAGAACTTGTTGGGATAAATGATAAATGATTTATTCATGTATGTGGGAAATGGGTTACAATTTGCAGTTTTTGTAGCAGTACATCTGGTGGACTCACCATACCCTACCTTTTCAGGTGTACATACATCTTATTCTACATATGGATTAGATTGGAATTCTTATTGTACGCATTTAAATGCCAGCTCATGATCGTTACATATGGATACCACATTACAAACATGAGTGATGTTCACAAAATTTCAAGTGAAATGCAGCCATGTATAGAAAAAGATAAAAGTTTGGCAATTCCTGTCTACATTTTATGTGGAATTTCGGTCTTGGGTTTCTAACAACACTAGTTTTATATTAAATCACGATGGACTGCATGACATAGAATTAAACATAATAATGACCTAATTATTCTTCATTGAGATCATAATCGGTGCACTAAGCAATAGCTATCATATCATTATCTGATTATTGAAGTTTTTTTGTCATTTACTTCAGTAGTTTAGGTTTTTTTATTGTTGAAGGAATAAGCGTTTGTGTGCTTGCTACTAACTGATTGTGATGTATGAGTGTAGGTGCCTAATGTAAAACTTTAATTTTAATATGCAAGTAGATTTTTCTCTACTCGCGTCGCATCAAAGCAGCAGTAGTAGTAGTTGTGGTGTGTTGTGCGGTTGTTACTTGAAATAGAAGTCCGCTATGGATAAATACGGTACCCTACTAAATGCCAAAATCGTCATTCACGGAGCAGAAACGTGAAAATATTTAAAATGGAACATCAAAAGCCTTTTCGAGCGCAAACAAAAATTTCAATACGTAAAAAACACGTTGTTTTGTAATGTTCAATATTCGCTGAGAACTTTGGACATCTCCTTTTTATTGCTCTTTAATATTAAAAATGGACTTTACTCGCTTTAAATACGGTTGATGGTAGTTTGTATTTGTTAAGTGAGTTGGGAGTTTTGAAAAGTTATATAAGACATGAGTTTCTAATATCGGTGTTCAGCCGAGTGAGATCCTCGCTCAAAAGCTATCGGATATTATTTTTTATCTCAAACCAGAGCAACAAGGGTAGATTAAATTCGGTATTAAGATTCAATATATCTTTACCGATAAAATAGGCATAAAGCCGTTTCGTGATAAATAAATGTGTTTCATACAGTTTTTCACTTGTTTATTATGTTGTTGTTTTGTAAGTTTTTTGATTTGTCTTGAATAAATGTTTCTTATTCTTATAAAGGAGTGAATAATAAGTCTACATGTTTTTCTTATGTTCACACCATGTTTGAAATTATTTGGATCATTATTTGTGAGTAAAATGTAGTTCACTTTGTAAGTATTTAAAGGAATTAGAAATGGAATCTATTGAGTTTAAATTTAAAGTCACTGTTTGCCACATTGTCAGGTAACCAGTTAAACGTTTTCTTTTAAGAACCTTACAAACTGTAGGCTTATCATTGACCATTTCGTCATTTTTGGATATTAGAGCACAAATCAGCAGATGGCTTAGGTTGATATGTCCTTGTCCTTATGCGCGTTCTGGAAGGTCACCTTCACCGTCACCGGATTCAGAATTTTACATGAATTCAGTTTCAAAATGTTAATGAGGGACATCCACACGGTTGCGCAGCAATTAAATTTACGGCAACAGTTTGGACAGGTTGTCACTTGTCAGCCGCGAAGCGCAAGCACGTAGATATAGAAACTCTAAGGGGGGGGACGGGTCATAAATCCAGTACGCATCTACGAGGAAAACGCGAGCGTAGCGAGCGCGAAATTTTTCGAACATTATGATGCAAAATGCGGAAAATACTTCATGTTACGCATCAACGTCAAGTCATGACATACCTAGATGAAAAACGCGAGCGCAGCGAGCGCGATATTTTTCGAACAGTATGATGCAAATGCGGAAAATACTTTATAGGTACGCATCAACATCAAGTCATAGCATACCTAGATGAGGAACGCGAGCGTAGCGAGCGCGAAATTTTTCGAAAATTATGATGCAGGTGCGGAAAACTTCACACGCATCAAGTCATAACACATGTAGATGAAAACGCGAGTGCGAAATTTTTCGAACATAATAATGCGGGTGCGGAAAATATTTCATACGCATCAAGATGTCTAGGATGAAAAGGCGAGCGCAGCGAGCGCAAAATTTTTCGGACGTTATAATGCAGGTGCGGAATAGTAGATTGTTAACCAAGGGCTGAAAGCCACCCATTACTGCCGAGATATTTTGGCGCTCGAACGAAGTGAGAGCGCCAATAGTTCGAGGCTGAAATGGGTGGTTTCACCCGAGTTAAACACTCTGCTTTTCATTTCGAATACGAGGAAAGTAAAATATTTAAAAATAAAAAAATATTTGTGGACAAACTTACACTAAGATCGACCTAGTCCCAAACCAAGCAAAGCTTGTACTAACGCGACGATATACATACATGGATAAATGCATACTTGAATACATAGAAAACACCCACAACAATTATACGTGTTCATCACACAAATAAAGGCCCTGACCGGGAATCGAACCCGGGACCTCCAGCTTCGTAGACAAAAAAAAACAAATATGCACATTTTGGTTTCATTTTTCACAAAAGACAAGATAGAAAACAATATTGACATGATCTAAAAATTAGGAACTGTGTTATTTGCAACGCGAAATACTTGTTAAATTCAATAACAATATGCACAAACAACAATAACAACATGTTTTCTGAATCAGTGTTAAAAACATTTTGGCGGGAACTGTTGCCTGACGTTAATGGTGTTTGTGTATGGACCATTTTATTTCACTTATTTTTAATAAAAAAATAATCGGCTCACGCTCAGACTAATTAGACTCGACATCAAATAATAATACCTACTGAACGAGATGCTCATATACAACTTTATATAAGAGCGACAGAGAGAGACATATGATTTGTTGTCTTTGTCATAGTTTCCCTTTTTTTATCTGCCACAAACTATTGATACTACTTTCGACTGTGGCAAAAAAAAAACAAATTAAGGAGGTTGTTTATGGTAAGCAGTCAGGCATTTGAACAAGTATAGGATCTCTGAAGAATCTGTACTATGTGAATGTATAGGTTAGTGCCGTTGCCCAATTTAACTCCGATTCACCATACATTTTTTTTTAATACTTTTCTGCTCTAGAGCAGAAATGGACCACTTTCAGCACGCTACTTAGATGAGCAATGACCCACTTTCAGAGTATGAGAAATGAAAAATACCATACATAATTAATATAAAGATAGCTTTTGATTCCCCGAAAAAATAAATACCCTGTGGAAATCGACACTAAAAAACTAACATCCCAAAGCACAATGTAAGTAAATCTACATATTTTTAGGGTGTCGTGCCCAAAGGATCCAAATTTAATGGAGTCCTATTGCTGTCTCTCATGTGTGCGTACAGACGCACACCTAACTGGCGCGTCGCCAGTCACAGGTTTTTCAGCCAAACTGTTGGAGCTTCCGTTTTCAAATTTTCATAGTATAAGCATGTTGTTGACCCAAAGTCATGCAATTTTTGTTTTTATGTTTTAAGTGGGGAAAAAATTGACCCATCGCATCGAGTGGGGTACCTATGGTTGTTTAGAGCTCGTGGAATAAATGAATACTGTATTTTTGTTTAAAAAATATTGGAAACCCATCGAGTTCGGTCGAGTGGAGGCCTAGGTACCGACCCTGGTTGCTCCTGAGAGGTGACTTTCTGTCAGGTAGGAGATATTTAGTTAGAGAGATATACCGTCTTGTCTCGCTCTGAATGAGAAGCCACCACCCCAACCAAAAACCAGCTGCCAAACTAAGTTTTTTTTTCGAAATTTTGTTCCGAATTTTTTTTTGCTTCCTATCGGCCTATGAACTTCGAATTTGGTCATACTTACTTAATGTTTAATATTAGATATATTTTACTAATAAATACCCTAAATGTGCGAAGTCCGACACGCTATAGGCCAGTTTTTCGGTTCCATGGGGATCAGTTAGGCTAGTTTAATGTTCATCCAAATTTGCAACTTCGAAAAACTTGACTTCGTTACGAAACACGAGAACATAAATTTGACCATTTTTGAATGGCTATAGCTAGGCGTATAGAGCTGCGGTTTTGCTTAAATTGTTTCAAATTAATTAGGTGCATCAACAAACGAATGTATTTTATACATTTTGCTAACGGAAAACGCAAAGTTTATGACTTTTAGAACAGTTGCTGTTGATACTGGCTACGTATAAACATAATTTATTTTCTTGAAAGGGAAAAAAATTGGGATCACCCTGATTTTTTTTTCTGGCTCTAGGAATGATCAGTGGACCATCGAGCCCTAAGGGGGGGGTTTGAACCCCCTAAACCCCCCCCACATATACGTCCCTGGCGAAGCGCAATAACTGGCCATTTGGACAGCTGACGTGGCAGGAGCAACCTCGCGCTGATTGCCCATTGTTTTTGTAAAAACAGCCACTGAAATTTGGTAAGCCTGCTTTTTCACCAGAGACGTATGTGATAGTAAGCGGTGAGCGAGGTTAAATGTAAACTTTTCCAGTGCAGCTAAGTTAGGTACGTAGTTAAGGAGAACGTGATACCCGGCTATTAGGGTAGTTTATTGTGAAGTTAGCTTAGTTATTAGTTAGCTAAGTTACCTATTAGCAAAAAAGTCTAAAATACAATGAATTCGCTTGGCAGAAAATGAACCGTTACTACACTCGATTAGCCATATTACTGCTTGTCCATTAACTTTATTACAGGACCTTCTTATAAGATTATTGGATTACAGTTCGGATACGACTTTACGTAGTATACTAGTCATAATGCGATTTAAGGATGATTCACAGTAGACCGTTCCGTGTCCGGGCCGGCCCGTTTTCTAATACAGGACGCGCGACGTCTTGTACTAGAAAACGGCCCGGACACGGAACGGTCTAGCGTGAATCATCCTTTAGGTTTGCGTTTTTCCTATGAACATAGCAACAGCCGTTTGGACTCATAATCCGCATACGACGTCTCAGTTTAAAAAAACCTGTTTAACAATACCGTAACTTACTGTACAACCTGTGAACTATTGGACAGAGTAAATAATGACTTTTATTTAAGACTATTATGACTCGTAAACATGTATGTAGTCTTAATCGTAGTGCATTCTACATGATACAAGACGAGGCCGATGTTAACCTAATTCTCAGATGTCGATGTTAAGGAAAACTCAATTCTTATTTACTGGGTTCGCAGTGGTACTCGAAACAATGGGCGACGCAGTTGCGTTTGAAGTCCGGCCTTTGACCGGGACCGAGATAACGAAGCATCTCGAGTATAATCTTCAGGGCTTAATTGAGCTACGAGTAAATGAGATCCTTGCTATAATAATGATGGAAATCTATGAAGGTTGAAGTAGCCTGGTTTTGAATTCCAACAAAAATAAAGTAAGATTACAAAGAAAATGTTCTATGTGCAATAAAATATTCCTTTGAGTTATATTTTATTTAAGTGACACAATATAAATAATTTTGATAAAATATGTACGTACCTACAGTTAACCGAGTAGGTATATATTTCAACTAAAAAAAACTGTTGATAAAGCGTATATGCTAGAACAAACAGTCCTTTTGATGAACAATTATTTTCACAAGAAAAATGTGGCAAAATTGAAAAGACTCGTGTCAGTGACGTGAAATACATAACAATATAACTGACAGACCGCTTATTTGTTAGAATTACATAAAATGGTTGCCATATAAAGAACTAATTGAATTTTATTTCATGTTTTATATCAGGCGCTCTTCCATACAAACTTCCACCCCCTTAAGGGATGATTTCCAGAATAAAAAGTAGCCTATGTCTTCCACGGGAACCAAACTATCTAGATACCAAATTTCATCTAAAATCGGTTCAGCGGCTTAAGCGTGAAGAGATAACAGACAGACACATTTTCGCATATATTTTATTAGTATGGATATCAAATAAATGCTAGAGATACGCTGGCTACCGTTCAGCACGATTCAGTAATTGAACGAAATATTTATTTATTTAAACTTTATTGCACAAAATACACAGAATTGTACAAATGGCGGGCTTAATGCCAAATGGCATTCTCTACCAGCCAACCATTGGGAAATATCGATTATTTCATTTCATTTCATTTCATTTCATTTATTTATTCATCGAACAATATACATTGCGTTTGAACTTAACTACACTTAATTATATTCTAATACAATTACAAGTTTATATTAACAATTACATTGATGTCAAATATAATACCTTCCAAAATTAACAATAACAGAAATCCTACATAGTATATAACATAATAAATGTCAACATTAATCATGTAAAATAAATTTCATAAAAAAAAAAAAATGTCAATTTTAATTCTGCTGAGTCCTATGTTGACAGAACTCCTCCACCGAACAAAAACATTTTTTCAGCAAAAAACCTTTGAGCTTATTTTTAAACGTGTTAAAACTTGTAACTGACTTTAGGTCGGTGGGCAGCTTGTTAAAAATAGAAATTGCCTGGTTGCACGGAGAGTGTTTGACAACTTTAAGCCTAGCATTTATCGTTTGTGGTAAGTCCATCCTTCTTGTTGCTAGCCTCTTTTCCCTTTCTTCTAAAGTTTCGATGTTGTTTAGGTGTTTAATTAAAGGGAACAAATAAAATGATCACCTAAATAACTTTTGATATCATCAAATTTTCGAACCCTAAAATAAGGTTGAACACTCAAATAAATTTATCGATTAGCAATTCCAAGTCACCAAAAAAATTCTACCTATTTTTGCAGCACTTGCACCTATTTTACTTATTGCGTTCCTATAAATTTATAATCGCATCAAAAAAATTGACAAGTACCACCAAAAACACTAAACTACCACCTAATCTCATGCACCTTTTTTCATTAGAATTACATCCAAATATTATACACATCGCATGCTACATTTTAGTAAACAGTTACAAATTAATTGTTTTTAGCACTATAAATATTTTAGTCATTTCCAAAATGTTATAAATTAGAAAGTAAAATTCTAAATTAATTTAAAAAGCAACGCGCAATGTGGCTGTGTGAAATAATAACACGTATACTGCTATCTCACTCAATCAAATACCAAGAATTGTCTGAAGCATAAAACCTATTCATTTGTCGTTAGAGTGAAAGGTACCTATTGCTGTTTCATTCTAACTACCTATTGCTGATGGTTTACAAACTGCAAGAAGTTTTATTATTAATTTTTTAATGCGTTGACGTGAGCGCGTTTGATTGAAAACTTTTTTTTGAAAATGAGTTTTGTTGATTTATTAAATTGTTAGTTTGTTATGAAAATGGATAAATGTCCTCAAATGAGTTTACTTTATTAATTTAGATAGACTTTCATGGAAAAATTAAAGGAAGTTAATAGGTAGAAATAGGTATAGGTAGGTTTAGGTTATGTTAGTTTTGCATCGGCCCGAAGGGCCAAAACAACTCAAAATAGGAGCTCCGCGCCAGCGGAGATCCGTCAATACTGTTCCAATGTCCACTAGTCTGAAATAAAAATAGATGTCATAGAAAAATACTACTACCTAGGCAAATTGACGATTATCAGCGAATAGAGTAGAGGCAAAAACATCTGAGAACAAATAGCTGTATGCGACCAGTAAGGAAAGCACTGTTGAAAATATATTAAATTAAATTATGTTATGTACGTGTCTCATTAAAAATACAGAAATTTTGAAGCTTCTATAAAATAAAATCATTTAGCGCTGTCTTGCTCGCACGCGGTGCGACGTGCGAGCGAGACGGACCGTATGGAAAACCGCATCAGTGTGCAAGCAATGAGGTTAGACTAGATTGGAACTGCTTTGCGCGTCGGGCGTTAAAAAACAATTGCAGCGTGAAATTTGGTGATCATGTAGTATTTCTGGGTATCGAAAGAATTATTTGGGTGTAAATAATTTTAATAGGATTACGAGCCCTGTAATATTTGGATGTAAATTATATGAAATTTGGTGTTTGAAATTAGGTGATCATTAAGTATTTTTGGGTAGTGACTAATTTATTTGGTAACAATTTAATTTAATAGGTTATCGACATGTTACTTCTTTGAGTTGCACTTTATATTTAAAAGGAGTTGAAAATTTGGTGTGAATCTAGTATTTTTGGTAATCAATGTAATTTTTTAGAGCATCATTCGGCAACTAATTTGGTGGTTCGTTAAATGCTACCCTTAATTAAATCACTTAAAATGATTAGGATATATAGACTAGGGACTGTAAGAATCTCCATATCAGAAAAATAAGATTTGCATGACGTTGTCTGAGAGATTCTAGCCATTGTTCTGATTGCTCTTTTCTGAGCAACAAAGGCAGCCTGAGTGTTGTAGCGGTAGCTGTTGCCCCAAAATTTGATGCTGTATCTGATTTTCGATTCAACTAAAGCATATGAAACCATTTTTAGATGGGGCAACTGTACCTCTTCTCTGAGGCTTCGCAATGCGTAACAGGCTGAACTAACAGAGTTTACCAGTGCGGATAGTTCGTCTTTCCAGTTTAAACTAGAGTCGATCCAGACACCGAGGAACTTCACCGAATTTGCTTGCTGAATTTCGACACCATTTAAAGAAATTTGCAAACGGTCTTTGTTCCTCGAAGTGGTTTTAAAGAGCAATGCATTGGTCTTCGCGCAGTTTAGTTTTAGATTGTTCGAACTAAACCAAGTGTATAGAGCTTTCAAGGCATAGTTAACTCTGTCGTTCAGCTCTACCATATTCTCCGCCGATATGATAGCGTTAGTATCGTCAGCGAAAATCACAAGTTTTGTATCCTGATCAGAATTCCTAATGAACGATACTAAGTCATTGATAAATATTATAAAGAAAACTGGACCCAAGATAGAACCCTGTGGGACTCCCCTTTCCAACTTGGTCACTCTAGATCTATGTACAGTTTCTTTGCTCTCTTCAGTCCATTTTATTTCAACAAACTGATTACGGTTTGACAGGTAAGACCTAAAAAGATTTAAGGTTTTCCCTCGTATACCGTAATGTTCTAGCTTAGCAAGCAAAATTCCATGATCATCGGTATCAAATGCAGAGCTTAGATCAAGGAATAAGCCTGCCACTTTCTTTTTGCTGTTAAGTTGGAGTACTATATCCTCAATTAGTGTAGTGATTGCATCGTTTGTGCCTTTACTTTTTTGGTAGCCATACTGTCTTTCACTAATTATATTATTTAGATAAAAGTGCTTCGTAAGTCTGTCTTTCATAAGTCCTTCTAGGAGTTTCGACAGTGTAGGCAGAAGAGAAATTGGCCTATAATTTCTTGGGTCCTTTTTAGGCCCTTTTTTATGGATGGGCAGAACTTTAGCCATCTTAAGCTGATCGGGGAAAGTACCAGTCTTAAAACATTCGTTAAAAAGATATACTAATGGTTGAGCTAATATGTCTATGTTTTCTTTGATGAGAGATATAGGAATCTCATCGTAACCACAAGAGTTTTTTGTTTTGAGATTTTTTACCATGTGCATCAGCTCAGCCACATTCACCTCGTCAAAAGCAATATCAATTTCAATTCTTTTGACGTGAGCCTGTAATAATATGAGTGCTTCTGTCGTGGAATCGCACGTGCAGTTACTATGAGTAAATTTGTCTACAAAGGCAGCACATACGTCCTCAGGGTTTTTGAGCACCTTTTTTGATCCATTTCCCGGATCAAATTCCAATTTCAGATTGTCTCTAGTTTGTTTCACAACTTTGCAACGATGCTTGTGGACGATCTTCCATATCTCCTTTGAGGAGTCTTTCGCCTTTTCGATTTGTGCTTGTACCGCTATCCTTTTGGCATTTCTAATCACTCGTTTGAAGATGGATACATATCGTTTTCTGTAGTTTACAATCGAATCGCACACAGATGTTTTGTGGGTAATGAGAACACGCTTCATGGTGCTTGATGTTCTTATACCTTTTGTTATCCATTTAATTTTAGCACCATTAGTCGACGGTAACTTTATTTTTCTTTCTTTAAAGCTTTCTTTAAATAATCTATAGAACTTGTGGATAAAAGTATTTACTCCTATATCGATCCAGTTCTCGTCCATAACTTTCTGACGAAATTTTAATTTACCGATAGTGTTAAGCTTCCTAACTATTTTATAAACTGTTTTGCTATTGTCTGGTTTACGGACTTCATCTAAGGCAAAGGTACCAAGAATAGCAGCATGGCCATCAGCCAAACCATTATGGTCGATCTTGATGGAAGCTACACAGTCCTCAGATATATTTGTCAAAAAGTTGTCCAAGCAAGATTGTGCATTATTACGAATAAAAGTAACCGTAGAAGTTAGAGGTCTAAAGTTATAAGCTGCAAGCAACGATAAAAATTCTACTGTTTTCTTATCCTCTCTCAATAAGTCAACGTTAAAATCTCCGCAAATTATACATTTTTTGCTGAAAAAGTATTCCAAGAGACATTCAAGCTGCCCAATGAACATATCAAAATTAGTATCTACTGGATTTCTGTAGCAACATATTATATTAACATTAGTAGCGTAATCCTTAATCCCACAAACTTCGAAAAACTCTTCTTTATACAGGTCTTTGCAGATAGTAAGCTCTTCGAATTTCCCATTTAAAAGGCCTAGAATTAATGTGCCACCACCTTTTTTTTTGGACCGAGTATTAAAAGTAACAAGCTTGTGGTTTTCTAAGCGAAAAAGTGGGGCAGAGATATTATTTAAAAAATGTTCACTTATACATACATAATGCATTGTGTCAGCAAGATCATCTAAATACAATTCTAGTTCATCTCTCTTATTCATCATTTCCATGCCTATTAGGCATTCTCGAATCCGGTCATTAGCTAGCTATGCTTTGATGTGAAATCTAATATAATTTATACCATACCAAACCATACTATACAAGCGTTGTATAATTACTTATTTGTATGTAGTTGCCACTTGATTGTCGCGTTAGTTGCGTATCATGATTACATAAATTATGTGCCGTATTTAGTGAATTATTAATGTACATCAAAGTTTCGAGTATACATATTTCACGATAATCGAATAGTTCGCTAGGCTCGGTTTTAAAAATATGCTTTAGATTAGTCAGATATTTTATTCGCATGCTTTTTAGGGTTCCGTACCCGAAGGGTCCAAGCGGAACCCTATTGCTGTCACTCACGCGTCCGTCCGTCCGTCGTCTGTCACAAAATTTGTTTCGAAGGTTTTGACCTATGGATTTAGGTGACAATGTTCATTATTACGTATATCTATGGGCCCTTGTTGACTGAAATAAATGAATAAATAAATAAATAATTAAATAACAAATACTAATATATTGATAATTCACATTTTTCTTTGAATTTACCTTATTTTTCCTATTAAAACAAACTTAATTTTGTGTTTGGTTCGGAACCCTAAATGTGCGAGTTTCGAATCGCACTTGGCCGGTTTTTTATTTTCTCCGAGAGGAAAATGATGAGTTTTGATGGCATGTCTTTATAACATGAGATAATATATTGTTACAAAAATTATTAACAGAAGAAGGGAACGTCTTCAATGCGTCTTAAATTACTGATGTTCACCGCAACAGATTCCCTGTCGTGTCCCGTCTTACAGACGGCGTTTAATGTCCCCCGCAATCTCGAATTCCTAGTCCAAACTACTGACTGTTTACTGGGTCGTCAACTAGTGAAATTACCTGTAATTGCCAGCAGAACTAACCGCCGGCGTACCAACTCTAGCTCGAATTCATTAGATGCGTCGACGCGAGAAATTCATAGAATGAGCCATATTCGAGAACTGATGTGATAACGATAACGTAACGTTTCAAACGTATGTAAGTCAGATCTAACTTTCATTGTGTAGAATAGAATATATTATACACAAAATAACACCACATTACAATTTAAAAAAAACTAGAAGATATGCCTCATAGGGATATAAGTTATGATTAAGTGACTTGCATACGGTTTTAACCTGTTTTTCTGTACGATAAAGTGCTTACAATTACATACATACAAAACTTAGTACCTGGAAGCTACAATACAAACATAAAGACTAGCTTATATTACCTATTTAATAAGAAAACATTTACAAAGCGCAGTGGTGCTGCTATAATGGCCGCAATTGGACACCCACTCAGTGTTATAATTATATCTACCCAACTATACTTAAAATTATTTGAACTGTCCGAGTTGTATCAAAGTAGGCCGTTCAAAAAGCGACTTTACTATCCAAGCGTGAAGATTCAAAGTCCAATGACAAGTTTTATAAAATGTCGGACATTTTAAATAATGTCTTCTATACTAGAACCGATTTTTGTACTCGTTTTGACCGAGATTGGATTTCTCGTGAAATTAAAGTACATTACTTTAAATTGGATTCTGCTTTCCAGTGAAACGGGAACCCATTTTGTATCCTCTGTGATTGCCTTTCAAAAGGAAATATTATTACTTTTCTAAGATCAGTTCATTCCAGGAACCACAGGGCTTCAGTTATGTTGACAAATGATTTAAGCAGCGTGTAGGCAGGAAGGACCACACCTCTCGAAACCATATAAAAATAAGCCAATCCGAGATCGACATTTACCTACACTTACCATAATTATACATACCGATACTACGCTAAGCTACGATAAATTTATTCAGTAAAAAAGCCTCTATGTATTTTGCCATACATCATGCAAGTCTAAATCAACAAGCATTCTTTCATAGTACCTAAACTTCTAAGAGCATCCTTATAAGCAGCCTCGGACTTCAAAACAATGATAGATAATGGTGTTCCCTTTCGATAGATTCAAACAGCTTATAACTAATAAGATTCTAATAGCAGGACTAGTTAGATTTGTGTATCTAATAATATTATTTATTTATTTATACTTTATTGCATCTGTGTATGTTTTGCAAAAAAACATTACACTCCTTTTTTTGGGCAGTCGTGTAATAAATGATTATGATTATGAGTAACAAATATCGGTACAAAAGGCGAACTTAATGCATT
Source organism: Cenopis cana (assembly GCA_951800055.1). Taxonomy (NCBI): domain Eukaryota; kingdom Metazoa; phylum Arthropoda; class Insecta; order Lepidoptera; family Tortricidae; genus Cenopis; species Cenopis cana. Next base: position 13,304,585 of record OX637479.1, on the reverse strand, counting down.
GTCTACCAGTCAACCTTCAGGCCAAACAGAGAATAATCATAGTAGGTGCGGGATAATTATTTGTTGTCCAATAATATTTATTTATTGAAGCTTTTGAAGAAAGAAAGAAAACGTCATAGTATGTACCGAAGAGCCAAGTAATGTCGCTGTAACACGTTACCGCCGCCCAGAATCCGCACCCGTGTAGTGTGAAATGCGGCAATTACCTTCAGAGCACCACACGTCCCGCTGACACTCGGCACGCTAGTGATTGACTAATTAACATATCGATGTCACGACCCACATTCGTGATAATTTAATGGGCATTTTGGGAATATCGTGTCATATGCAATATGCATAATAATTTGTTTCATTAGCTTTCAGCTGTTAGGTTCTGCAAAATATTTAAATTGGTTGACTGACATCAGTAATCCTTTAGTCCCAATCAATGACTGATTACTAGTATAGTAAAATAAAGGTAATTTACCAAAATGTATAGGCAGCGAAATATCCTTACGTTGTTAATATACCATTTATTTGTACGAAGTTAATTGCCTCGTATTCCTTAATATGTACTGCTGTAATTGAACTGCTTAATGCAGCTCAAGGTAGCCCTTAGCAGAAGTATATCTAGAAGGAATAATTTTTTGAAAAAAAAAACCCTGTAGGCGTCAGCTGTCAAATTTACACCAGAAAAAAAAACTGTTTATTTAAATCTTTGTTGTACATTATAGACTTATTACAATTCTTAATCTTGAATTAAAAAGATTTTATAGAGTCTTAAAAGAATTAAATCTTACACTCAATAATCACTCATTTAAATCTATCAGTCTTGTCAGTCATAAATAATACGTTTGAGAAGACGATTGAAAGGGTTATCGACAGATCAAACAAAATGCGGTCTTGTGTACAGTGGAGGTACTTCCATCCATAGTTGGCCCCAACAGGTACTTTATTTACCGTCCATAGTCAAGTCAAGTCAGATAGGTACTTTAATCAGTGTTGTCATTTACCTACCGTATTTAATCAAAAACCATCGATACAATCCCTTCTCTATATCTCCTCGAGTGGCCGTCTCTGCGAAAGTCCTGGCTCAGTTCTCAAACACCGCAGTTCTAATGATCCGCCCCCACTTACATCTAACCACTGCATAATACAACGAGCAGGTACAACTTTCCTCAAAACTCTTCTAGACTATAACAGTGATACCTAAAATCGCTTAGCGATGCGGAGGCGATACGGTATCAGAAAGCTATTCGTTGTCAGTGTCAGTCGAGTCAGTACCGCTTGTTTAATGCACGCTTGCATATAAGTAAATGAGTGTTTAGGAATGCAGTACTAGCTCGGCTTTCGCGCATGATATTACGTAACTGACAATAATCCGTGCGACATCAGTCAGCTCGCGTCAAAGAAGAAAATAAAGCACACTGATCTCGTCACAAAATAACGGTTTTTTTAAATTAAATTTATCATGTGTATCCATGTATAGGTGTATAATTTGTCTATGGCATCGTAGGTTCGTAACGGATGAACCGAATTGAGTTTTTTGATCAGTTTTGTTAAGTTTTGATAGTGGAGATGGTTGTTAAAGAACTGTTTAATTACATTTATTTTAGGTAATAATTAAAAAGACTATGCGATTTGGTCATTCATAAGTGTCATCCCCCATATAGTATGTTTTAAACTGGTGACTATAATTTCTATTAACAGTTAATATACAAAAAAACACACATATTTACAAAAAAAATTGCCTTTTCGATGTGAGAACTTCACTATTGTATTAGGCGATCAAATTGTAGCGCCGGCAAAAGCGCGTTCTGATTATGTGTTGGATCTCACCCTGTATAACATTATAATTATTATCAACATCTGCTTAAGTAATCATTGTCATATATCTAGGTGAACCTGATAAAGCTTTTAATGGAGATTAAATTCCTTTGTAAGTTCCTCCCACGGTTTTAGATTATGAGGTACACATCAGATAAGGTTAATTAGGCTACTTTGTAATAGATAGGTAAGCATGTGCAGGTTACTCCATGCACTTAATAAAGTAATTAAAAGATAGTTTAATTTTAAAATTAGTGTAGAATTTTTTTTGTTTGAATAGACAAAAAAAACATGCACTTGTTATTAGGATTTCTGCGATTAACTTCATGGTTGATTAGAAATACTTCAATACAAAATTAAACGATATTCTGTTCTGTTCGAGTTTTTTAGTGATAAGACCGTTTTACGACCGTATACTCTGTATTTATTTTATTTTTAGGGGTCATATGAAGGCTATAGTCTTCACTTAATAATTGATCAATTAGTCTCCTATAATAGGTCCTTAAAATATAAAATGGCAAATATTATTTCAAGTAAAAAAGTCGGACTATCAAATTAGCCGACCAACAAGCTTTTTTAAAAAATAAACAGAAACAAATATAAAAAAATGGCCTCCTTTGCATAGACGTTTGCATTAACACAAGCAGCCAGTGGCATCTCGATTACAATTTACAAGCGACTAAAAGTAGTTAATGTGAACCTTAAATTCTTTGTTGTAAGGATGAATATGGCTAATACAGGAATGTATTATGTTGGTAGTGTTTTAGCATAAATTAGCATGTGTCGAGCTTGCCGACGTCTGTCGACACGGCATATCAATCACGATAAAGGAGCATTTTGTACTGTGACACTGGCCTCGGGCCCAGGTACTTTTAATGCCTGTGCTTGACATGTTGAAAGAAATACGCATACACAATTTTATACCAACAACCTTCACTTGGTTGGTCCATCTTCTTTGTAATAAAACATTAAGACTAATAATCATCACTAAATTGAATGGCATGAGAATATACCTTACATAGAAATATGCCTATGCATACATACTATAAGCGTATCGACACATGTATCATCATCATAATTTTCAGCCTGTAATCGCCCGTTGCTGAGCATAGGCCTCTCTTCGAGTACGCCACTCGTACCGGTCTTGAGCCAGTCTCAATACTACTACAAATCTCAAATATTCTATCTATCAGTCTACAAATATTTTAAATACTTATAAAGTGAGTGATAGTGAGGAGATGGGGGATTCCTAGTTCCTGTTACTACCCGGCAATTAATATTTAACTGCTATACTTAAAATTAATGAAGTTAAAAAACTAAATAGCGTAAGTACCTGTTTGTTGCTTATGGTCAAAGTGACAATATCGAAAACGATACGTGTTTACGCAGCACTCTCCATTAACGCTTAAGAAGACCTACACATGTCTGTGGTCACCTTATTATAAAATAACAGTACACGAACTACGGTAATTTTACCTTCAGTTTTAATTTTAGGGTCCGGTTTCACATGGTTTTTAATTATGGACATGTCTGGGTGCCTTCAGCAGGAAATCATAATTGGTATAGATTTTAACTAGTTGGTTTAACTATGATAGTTATGTTTAACAAAGCGTATTATGTCATATTTGTTCCAGAGCTTGCTTTTCATTTAGTTTTTAATGATATCCACTGATTTTAATTGAGAGCGGTAGACTACTCGAAAAAATAAAAAATATCGTTTCTGCTCCCTAAAGTTGTAATAGAAAATACGGGTTAGTATCATTTCGTCTAAAACGCAACTGGTAGAAATATCAACTTGTCTAAAACGCAACTGGTCACTGCATCAAAACGCAGCTAAATACAAGTCACCTGAAAAACAAATGGTCTAAAATACATTTATATTAGACCTACATGTATTTTAGACCATTTGCTTTTCAGGCGACTTGTATTTAGCTGCGTTTTGATGCAGTGACCAGTTGCGTTTTAGACGAGCTGATACTAATCCGAAAATACAGCGTTATTTCTATACGTATACGGGCCAGTTTACGTTTACATAGTCTAAATACCTAGTACTGGCACTGGCCCATGTTATACATTTTTACGTTACCGCTCGCACGTTAGTACTAGTGATAGTGGCTACGAAAACAAATTCACTAATAAAGTAGGTGGGTACTTATAGTTGACAGTCCGCTAGGAGGCAAAATCGTTAGAATGACTAATAATTAATGTAAGCTGTGTAAGCAAGTGGAGGGTTGATTTAACCCTACACTCTGGGAAAAGGCAATAGGATGATGATGAAGAAGAAAATACATATTTGTTGGCTTGCTTTACCTCATTACAATGCGATTTTGTTTTTTTTTGGACGCTGCATATTGTTTGTTCGTAATGTCGAGTTACTTTTAGTGGATAAACGATTTTCTTTTTGTTTTTACTCGTTAGACTGAAATAATGTAGCCTACCTATATAGTAGTATCGTTGATTTCGATATAAGTATCTAAATCGTCTATCGTGTTTTATAGAGGTGTTTGCGCATAGTAAGTTGCAGGAATAGGATTAATTACTTAGCCGACATAGAATGGTTTCAATACTTTTGGTTTAATACATAAGCGATGGCTAAACGACTTTAAATAAAATGTTGTACGAAGTCAATGAGCAGAATGTAATTGTAGGTACATAATATGCATAAAGGTATTCTTAATAGCTTGTTTTCCTATTAGATTTGTTAAGTATTACTTAAATCACAACAAAGCATAGGTACTTTATAGTATCGTAAAGTCACATTTTACAGAGGTGTAGTACTTACTAAATATACATAATAAACCAGTTTTGTCGTTTGAAATAGGACAATTGCTGATATTTACGTGCCAACAGCATAAGTATTTTAATATTTATTAATTTAGTATAAGGAGTACCAACAGCTACCTACTAAATTATGATAGAAACTTAGTTAGTTAGTCATATAAAGCCAAGACCGTCCTCTCCTTTGTAGGTATCTATTGAATAAAAAGATCAAAGCACACTAAAAAAAATTAACACCCGGTATGTCTGGATACCCGGCCCATTTTCGTGGGTAACTATGAGTCATACTTATGACGTAATTATTAATAAGAAGAGACTATTGCTTATGTCTATGTCTATATCTAAGTATATTATCCGCCACATGTCTTCTTCAAACGGGGATTATACGAAACTAAACTATAATGTCTATTTGTCTATTAGTTAATTGAAAAGTCGACCACTTTCTTACAGTTGTGAGCACAAGTCACGAGAAAATGCATTATACAACTAGGCTGATTTATAAGTAGACTTTACCACTCCTGCAAATTATAGGTTGCAAAGTGCTTTATTTCTTGCCTTGGGCCAGCCCATATCCAGAGCATGACCACAAAATGGATGGAGTCCATTTAATCTCCTGGGTTTTAATTGCAGCACCTCCCGATTCCGCCCGTTTATTGGTGCCAAGATTTATCGATGGCTCGGACAATTTCTACGGACACATGTTTTATTGAGATCTTTAATGAAACTTTTAATTGCATTGGATACAAATTGTGATTGTGCAACGGTAGAAAGTTGTTGATCATTTTTGTTATGACTTTTATGGCAAAAACGCAGTACCGCTATACGATAATCATATATTGTATATTCCGTAATGTTTACAAACAAATGAACTTTAGAGTTATATTGAATCATTATTAAATATATCACCTAATTATGAAGAAACTATATTATTATTATCTCTTTATTTATTTGGAAACTTAGGCTAGGTTGTTATAATAGCTTTATAAAAAGTAAAATATAAAAATACATTTACAAAACATAAAAATATTATAAAAACCTAACCTAGGGTGCCGCCGGCAGCGGGGCAGGGCCTAAGCTACCGGCGGTTAGGGCGACAGAGAGAGGAACCTCCTGACAATGCGCGCCGTGTCCAGGAGTACCGCCTTCTGAATCTGACCCTTGACCCAGCCATCTAGCGAGAGTCTCTTGAGGTGTTGGTCGAGACTCTTCGCTATTAGACCGTTCGCAGAAACAACTATCGGGACAATGGTCGTTGAATCAACATCCCACATGGCGGTTACCTCGTGGGCCAAGTCTAGGTACTTGCTGAGTTTGTCCTTCTCGGCCTTCACGAGGTTCTCGTCATGGGGGATGGTGATGTCAACGAGCACTGCCTGGCGTTTTGATCGATCTATCAGCACGATATCAGGCTTATTGGCTACAATAGTCCTGTCCGTGATGACAGATCGATCCCAATAGAGCGTGGCACGACCATTTTCGAGAACTGGCGCAGGTGTGTACCTATAGTACGGCACTTCGACGTCCACAAGACCGTATAGAAGGGCAAGTTGCTGGTGAATGATCCTGGCTACAAGGTTATGTCTGTGCAAGTACTCGCCGTTAGCAAGATGACCACAACCGGAAATGATATGCCTGAGTGACTCTCCGGGACGGCGGCATGCCCGACAGATGTCGACCGTACCGTCCTTCAGGATATACCTCCGGTAGTTGTTCGTCATGATAACTTCGTCCGCAATTGCACAGACAAAACCTTCGGTTTCCCCGAAGAGATCCCCGAAACGTAGCCAGTTCACCGACGCGAGCAGGTCTACATCGGGTCCCGTAAGGGCCCTGTAGAACCTCCCGTGTAGCTCCTTACTCTTCCATACGGCCTTGCGGTCCTCGGTACTCATTACTTTAAGTCTGCGCCAGTTCTCTTTTGCCATGGAGAGCGGGGTGTAAGATGCGTCTACTGCAACTACGTCCCGGTGCATCCCGCACTCGCTGTTTAGGAAATAATCCCTGAGACTGCACACCTCGCGGTTGTGGAGGTCTTTCGCGTTTAAAAAGCCGCGTCCTCCGCACTTCCGCGGTATGTACAGTCTCATAACAGACGAGCGCGGGTGTAGCATGCGGTGCGCAGTAAGCAGTACACGCACCCTTCGGTCCAGGGCGTCCAGCTCGGTCTGAGTCCATCTTAGTATGCCAAAGGAGTATATGAGTAAGGGCATCACCCAGGCGTTGAAGGCGCGCACCTTGTTGCCGCCTGACAAAAAGCTATTATATACTTTTGTCAGGCGACAGAAGAAACGCTCCTTCACCGCCCGCTTTACGTCCTCACCCTCAATACCCAAAGACTGTGACATACCAAGATATTTATAGGTTTCTGCTTCGGAGAGAGATTTGAGTGACATTGTCTCAGAGAGTTGTAAATTTGTAGAATTTACAACTTTCCCCCGCTGTACATGCATGACCGCACACTTATCGACTCCAAATTCCATTTTGATGGCGCTACTGAAAGCATCTGTCGTTTTCAGTAGCGTCAACAGGTCCCGTGTATTTGGAGCAAAAAGCTTAAGGTCATCCATGTAGAGCAGGTGAGAAATGACCTCACCCTCTCTCCGGAGCTGACAACCTAGCCCTGAATCCTTTAGCAAAGTGCTGAGCGGATTCAGAGCCAGGCAGAACCATAGGGGACTCAGACTGTCGCCCTGAAAGATACCTCGCTCAATCCTGATAGAGTCCCGCGGACTAGAAGAGCTATCGTGTCCACCCGGTTGACGAAGGACTGTGATCCACTGTCCCATTATTATTATTATTATTATTATTATTTATACACTAGCAGCTACAAGCTGATGCGTGTATATCACTGCACTTATTATTTTTTTATTGTCCTGTGGTTTTGTGTTTAAAATGTTTATCTAGTCTATTTTTGAAACTGTTCACTGAAGGGGCACTTATCACTGACTCTGGTAGTTTATTCCACTCACGTACTACGCGATTTGATAAAAAGTGCTTCCTAGGATTGCTTGTGCTGGATCCCCGAGTAATCTTTAAGCTGTGGCCTCTCAGACGATGATTCTTAAACAAATTCTTTAAGTCAGGTAAGTCATAATAATCATGCAGAACCTTGTAAGTTTCAATGAGATCGCCACGCTGTCTTCTTCGCTCCAGGGTAGTCAATTCAAGAACGGTAAGCCTTTCTTCATATGGCGTATTACGCAAACCATACACCATCTTGGTTGCCCTGCGTTGCACCCTTTCAAGCATATTGATATCTTTCTGAAAGTATGGACTCCAGATTTGGTAAGCATATTCAAGAAGAGGTCTAATATAGGTTTTGTAAAGTTTCAGAAATAAGTCCCTATTGATTGTCTTGAATGACTTCCGAATTAAATAAGTTAGTGAGTTGGCTCTTTTTTGCTTATGTCCAGGATGTGCATGTCCCACTTAAGGTTACTTGTTACAGTGACTCCGAGGTCTCTTTGTGTGTTTACTTTTATCAGGTTCTGGTTTTCTATAGTATAAGAAAGCTGAGGTAGTAGGTCCAATATGCAGAACAGTGCATTTTTCTGAGTTTAGGGATAGGAGCCAGTCTTGTGTCCATCGTACAATTCGATTCAAGTCTTCTTGTATGACATTATTTGCGATGAGAGGGTTTCCCATAATCTTGGTATCATCAGCGAATATAGTTATTCATTAATTATTACTGTTGTTAATTAATTACTATTTGGTTGGGGCATAAATATTACATTTCAGGTAAACATGGTCTTTATTTAACAACCCATATGTTTTAAGAAACGTTTAATACCTAGGTACTATCCATATTAGAGACGTTGAATAGAAAGGTAGCATCGATAAGGTGCTCATACATACTAATGGGTTATTTACTTACATAATTTGAACAATTAGCACCTTGTTATACAATGATGAACCTATACTTACTTTAAAATCACCATCATCTAACCTACAAAATTTGTAGGCTCGTCTAGCTGATTTTAAAATAAGATAATGTCTTATAACATACTTATTGTTCAAATTATGAAGTAAATCGATTAGAATAAATATGTATATAGAATGTAATGCAACTGATAGCAATTCAGTGTCAGTTGCCGTAGGTAAGTCGGCGCAATTTGCGTGCATACCTAGCAAATAGAACAGGCAATTTCAAAAATGTATCCGATCATTCTCCAAGTGCGGCAGCTGATGAAATGTCGACGTCAAGCTTCGAAATGCCGATATTTCCATTTCTCTATCGAATGGACGTCATATGTACGTTTTAATCTATTTGCAATTTGCAAGTGAAAGAGAAATGGATGTCTATGTGAAAGTATGCTATCGAATTATCTAATGTTGGAAGCACCTCAGGACTAAAATGGATAGCATCAATAAGAGAGTAGAAATTTCCTCGTGCTTAAAAATTAATTATAACTTTAGTATAGTACTTTTATTTCACGAGCGCGAGTCAGCCATTGTTGTAGTTGTAACACAGTCATATGAACACATAGACAACGTGAACCATACGCTGATGCACACAGTAAGAATGTGCACGTATAGCTCAACACACAACCATGCTCAGCCGCGCGTGAAATAAAAGTACTTCTACCTAGTGTACACTACGTAAGGGGGCCCACCAAGCAATGGTATGCAGGGTCTGTTGTAACTGACATTGATACTTTTTGAAGGCAGCGGGTAAACAAATGCCTTAATTCTTTCACCTAAATAACCATTTATTTCCATTCTGGAAGCACAATAAAACCAAAATGTTCTCACCCTCTTTACCCTATCCTATCCAACCCTAGCTATTAAAAAATCAACACGTCCCAATTATTTGCAAATAAGCACGCGCATACGACACATTTACCCTATTCAGCTCCAAGCAATTACGCACAGAGGTGAAACGAATTCCAAATTTGATTTATTTTGCCGTCACGCGGCCAGTGAAATATCAATACTGAATTTTAAAAAAAATAGGCATGCATTCGCATGTAGGCTGTACTGTGATACAAATGAAGATGGGCAGGTTTTTTTCCCCCAACTTTCACAGTTAAAATGCTATTGATAGGATACGTCGAAGTCAATAGGCGAATTTAAATCAGCTCAGTGTGAAATAAATGGCGAGAGTTATTGAAATTCACAATTCTGTAGTTTTTTAACTAATTATTTTTGAAATAGGACTCCAAATTAAAATAAACAATAAATTAGAATTTTGTCAAAAAAAATCAAATTCTCAATCAAATGGTGAAAAAAGTAACTCAATATATACTCGAACCTCTAATTAGTAATACTTACGTCAAGTTCAAAACGCACCTTTTTGTTGAAACGGTCGTCATTTACTATGGCGCTCGAAGTCCGTCACGGATTTGTAGTGTTCAATCTGTGTAAAGTCACATAAATGTTTTATTAAAAATAACCAAACTTTCTAATTATAAACAAACACTCCTGTACACGTATGCGTTGTATTTTCGTAGTTTTAAAGCGAGAAAACTCTCCAATTTATGGAATTGGATGAAATAAAAACTTGTAGGAAAAGTCCTCCATTTTAATTTGGAACCAACTGGTGTCGGACTTTTGAAATTTCAGGATGGAGTTAGGTCTATATCATCGGAATTCCTTTTTTTTTTGTTGTGGATATGCAATGGTACCTCTAGTGTTTGTATGTATGTACTTTGTGTTGCTTCGGTACGTTAACTCATCGCACCCAACACAAAGTGCTTACTGCTTACACTATTATATCCACTCACTCGCTTTTGGCAACCCTGGTTATTAGCGGCACCCTTATTACGAGGAAATAAAGTTAAATTCAAATGTCAAAAAAAACGAGTATGTGTGATATATGTATATCAAAGCAATATACAATTCCTACTTTTGAGACCTACTGAGTTTAAGCGTAGAATGAATAAAATCTCTTTAAAACCTCTATGTATAATTATTGAGTACCTATCAATACATTTTATGTCACACTTAGCCATAAAGTGGCCATTATCGCACGCTCCGCGCGTGAAAAAACCCACTTCCTGGCCAGGGGGTGACATAAAATTTTGTACTTACCACGGGCGATAATAAAGAAAGCCTCAGATCGCATACTTATCGCCCTGGCCTTCGGCTCGGGCGTAAAATACCTGCGATCTAAGACATTCTTTGTTTTATCGCCCTTGGTAAGTAATGTACTATTTTGATACTCGTCCTGCACGTTATAAATAGTGGTTATTGGTTCTTATTTAAAAAAAAACTTCACGCATGGAAATATAAGTCTGCCTCGTAAAAATATTATCTATATCAATACTTAATAGAAAACAAATGTAAGTTCTTAAAAGTACCTCTTCTCACGATCATTAGGAGTGAAGAGTAATTCCGTATTTATTAACAAAACCACTCATCTTTCCTTTTATTGCATTAAATAATATACTTTATTCAGATAAGTTTAAGGTCGATATTGATGCTGTAAGGGCACGTATGAACGGTAATTTTGAAATTAGAGACACATGGTTTGAACACCAGGGTGCCTAATTACGAAAGAAATATGTTCACGTCTACTAATTAATAAATGCACGTGCGTATATGATTTAGGAGGAGAAAGTTTTAATTTTTTAAATTTATTATTCACGCTCAATGAAACGGTTGGTGCAATCGGTCGATGTATAGATATTTTTATCTATTTCACCTAATACCATTGCGTATACCTCTCTCCTAAAATCCTCATTAATATAAATTAAAGACTGATTCATATTCATCTGACTTGAAGAGTGTGGGATCGTGCTAATACTTGAACGCGATTACGCGATGATGAACTTGATCCCTGTCGTGACGCCAGAGAATAATATCGGTTTCATACATACATATTTACTTAAGGTAATATCACGTTCACATGACACTCTGACGTAAAGATTCATATTGTGTATAGCGTGTAAGCACATCAGAAAGCATCACGTCAGATAAGTATGTATGAACAAATCTTTGTTATAGTTAGGTAAAAATGTTCAAAATTACAAAGTTACAGAGTTTTTTAAATTAATAATGGGATTGCTCCTGCCCAGCATCTAGCCAGGGGGCAAAGATGAGGCCGAGTATGAAGCGAGCTCACCCAGAAAATGCCTATTCACTCTTGCTTTAAACAGGTCCAAACCTTTTAGCAGTGCGCATTACAAAAGCGCAGATATGTTTAAACGGATTTAAAAAGAATGCTAACTAAAATTGGTTAATGAACGTTTATGATTTAGTCCATAAGTGCATAAAAGAGGTTGTAGTTACTTTGTTTTGCAGACAGAAGTTTCATATATGTATTGGTTCGGCGAATTGTCATTTCATAGAAAAAAAAATACAAAAGGGTCACAGTTCCAACCTAATCTAACCTACTTTTCTGGTAATTGGGTCCTACAAAATTACGGTTTCTGAAAAAATAGTTTCTGTGAAACGAAAATCCTCGATCCACAACATTCTCGATATAATATAATGTCCGTTCTACACGACGACCTATGATGGCACAGCAGGACAAAGCCTATGCGGTGGAATGAGATAAAAGTGTCTTTCTCCCTGTAGCACATAACTGCATCTTTGTTCTATGCTGTCATGGTTGTGTGGATCGGGCATAAATGATTACACTAATCTTGATCTAATGTGGCATTCCACAATTATAATTCATATTTAGAAAATAAACACCAAAATATACAAAGTAGCACTAAATCAAAACACGGGTTGAAGGAACCCTTATCAACGACTCCTAATTACTGACCCTCGGAAGTGGGTCCGTAGATATTATTTCATTCAAATATAAAGCTACGATTTGACCTATTTAGGTATCAGATGAGAAATAAATTGACGTCTTTTTTATGAAATGAGATTCATAAACAAGTGCGTGTCGGGCCACGCGCAAGGTAGGGTTCCGTAGTCGTCCACCCGTTACATTATGTGGACTAAAAAGTTCGCAAACTTATATTTACTATGTTTTTGACAGAATTAACAACATTATCTAACTTAGGTATCAATGGAAATTGTACGAAGGTTTGCTTTTGCAAAGTACATTTCTGAAGTTCGACTATTACTCGTTAACTAGTAATGTTTACTTAGCTGTGATAGTTTTCCTTTTAAATTCATTGTATATACTACTACCATGATTTTTTTCACATGCCTAGTAGCCACCGTTTAGCTGGCAGGGGGGGGGGGGGGACACTTGACCATAACAAAAATTATCACTTCAAAGCTTAATATCACGCCAACCTATTCTTTAATCAAAAAATGCTTTTAGAAACCTTATAATATGAAAGAGCTATCCAACGATACCCCACACGATGGGGTTTGGAAGAAAAAAAAATTGCACCACCACTTTACATGTAGGGGAGGTACCCTGAAAAAAATTTTTTTTTAAGATTTTATTCTACCGTTTTGTCGGCGTCATTGATATGTATACTCATGCCAAATTACAGCTTTCTAGTACTAACGGTTACTGAGAAAAACGGGGGTCGGACGGACGGACGGACGGACGGACGGACGGACATGGCGAAACTATAAGGGTTCCTTGTTTACTACGGAACCCTAAAAAGACGTCAATTTATTTCTATTATTAAAAAGATTGATTGTCTTTATATATATGTATTATATTTGTTAAGTTTATGAAACCTGCAATACGGTATTTTACTCATAGTCAAATCAGCAACTTTTTATTAAAAGCCAAAAACGATTTGTTAATATTAAGTTTGTAGGGAAACACTGTCATAGTGACGTCACTAAGGTAAGAATTGGTATGTTCAAAGCAGCGTCCTTTTTAGGGTTCCGTAGTAATTTAATTTAAATCTTTATATTTATAAAAATCTTTCAATTAGCTAAAATAAATTAATAATTGATGTTTTCCGAATATTTTCGTTAGATCTTTTATTAGTCAAGTAAAAAATAATTTATTTATACCTTAGTTTAATACCCTATTGGAAACTGCTCTATTCACATATTGGTACATATCGCACGTTAGGTATAGATAAAAAAAAACATTTTTAAATTCCATCCTCACAACCTATCTACGTGCTCGCCTGACATGTTAAGTTGGCTTTAAGCAAACTAAAAACCCCGAAACTAGACATGAGGGTTTCCTCTCCCACATAAAACAATTCGAATAGTTTCTGGTGCTCTCAATGCATTATATGTAGATAATAGACCGGGTGCGCCCGAGTCGATAAGAGGCGGTTTAGCTGTAACGACATAGTATCTACAATCCACGCCTGGCCAATCGCCATCTGATCGCTTATCAGCTTCATAGCATTTCAGGGCTGTTACAGATTACAAAAGGTAAGCATTTTACAAGCTTTTATTTAACTTGCAATGTATGTAAATATGTTTGTTCGAGTGTAATCTTGAAACTCAATTTTCAACCACTTGCCGCTATCCGATTGAGCTGAAATTCATACTTATGTAAGTTGGGTGACAATTAATGCAATAGTATGATACCATCAAGCTGATCTGATGATGGCGACAGAAGGTGGCCACAGCTACTCCTATCCTACACAAGATAAATACATCGGGCGGGGCTCATTGGGACCATCAGATCTCTACGAGCAGGGGCCTGTACCACAAAACTTTACAAGCGTACAATTCGACAAATTAGTCAAATTTGTCTATGGAAAATTGTACAATTTTGTCGAATTGTAGACTTGTAAAGATTTGTGGTATAGGATCCAGTTGATCACTGTGAAAAAAAAAGTACAGTCGGCAATAAAAGCTTGAACCAAAAATTATTTTTTGACAGAAACTTATTTATGTTGTTTATGCCATGGTTTAATATTGTATTACTGCATAGTATGAGACAGAGTGAGATAGGAGGATGAATGCAGTTGCTTTTCTCGTTCTTATAATTTGCAGGAGTATCACGCAAAGCTGTGTGAATGCGGTTTTTGTGATGTCCATACGATTTTGAGGACAAAAACGTTTCGAATTGACTAGATAGATATTTTTCCTTATTTTTTTCAGTACAAACACTTCAAATGATTCAATTTCGTTCACTTATCACATCACCTCTTATATGCTACGTGAATCTGCGTTCTGATATTTCTTAAGAAACTTGCTTTTTTTGATTTTGATAACCCTATGTCGTCTGATATCGTATCTCGATAACTATCACTCGGAGATGCAATCAACTCAACACCTCGGGCTTGGCCTTATCCGTAAGATAACTCCAAATATTAGTAGTCACTTTGATTTTACTATTATTTGATCGAACTACCATTAAAAGTCAAATCACGAAAGCTTGTTAAAACTACATTTTGGTGTCAAAGAAATAAGGACTAAAATTGAATGCAACAGAACTGTACACTATTTATAGGGATATAATGTTTTATTAATTACACTACCGGTTAAGGGAAAAGGTATGCTGCTATAACCTTTTATTTGTTAAAAAAGTTAATTTAATTTCACTTCATTGTACTTTTCTACGTTACAACATGATTAACAAGATTTCTAGACACGTATTAAGAACAGATTGATGCAATTACCTATCTATACGAATATCTAAGAAATTCAAAGTGATTATTACATTGATTATAACATTTATCCTCCTAAGACCCAAACAGATTTTTGTGATTTTGAATTTGGAGCTTTCATTAATTTTGTTAAGGTATTACCTACTAACCGATACACCATTGTAATTTAAAGAGAAAAATAAATGCATTTGTATTTGTAAGTTTGAAACTCGATTTGATTTTATACATTAAAATGTACATTGGGCCTTACGAGGCTAAGATATAAATGATTAGTAATTAATTTTAGTGTATTTAGTGTGTGGTTGTAAGTTTCAACTTCATCATCATCAGCCTATCTACGTCCCACTGCTGGGCACAGGCCTCCTCTCATAGATGAGAGGGATTGGGCAGTAGTCCCCACGCTGGCCCAGAGCGGGTTGGGGACTTCACATACAACTTTGAATTTCTTCGCGGATGTATGCAGGTTTCCTCACGATGTTTTCCTTCACCGAAAAGCTAACGGTAAATATCAAATGATATTCCGTACATAAGTTCCGAAAAACTCATTGGTACGAGCTGGGATTCGAACCCACGACCGCCGCTTGACAGCCGCACGCTTGAACCACTGGGCTACCGTAGTTTCAACTTATCATTCATAAACTAGGGCATGTACTAATGAATGGTTGATTGAGACCAGAACAATAAAATCAATCATTAAGAACTTCCAACATCCTCGTTAAACAAATAAAGTCCTATTGATAACTTTTAAAATAGTAATCCGACCCTTGGCTTACAATTTCAACAACCAACTCAATACGAAAGGCTCGAAAAAATTCAAAGGATGAAACCTAAAACTCGATAGATGCAAAATAAAAAAAAATGATGGGAACAAGAATAGTCAATAGTCACTTCATATTGTGTTTACTGAGTAAACCACATGAGGATCCGTGGTATCAAGTTACCATTGAACTGAAAATCTGTTAGACATAAAAGACGATATAAATGTTATCAAACCCATTGATGTATATACTAGATATTTGATTTAATACGCTCATATAAAACGCGCAGTGGATAGCGATGCAAGCAAAAGGGTAGTCGTTGAAAATGATGAGGTAGTATAAGTGCGGGCTCGCTTCCCGCAGGAGCGCGGTTGCAAGTTGAGTGAACTTAACTAACCTAAATTGTCTACAATAACACTATTGTCTTCCGTGGAGGTATTTCATTGACTATTTTTAATCCAACAAGGACTGATTAATGTTTTTCTTTCGTAAGTCAACACAGCGTGACATCTTATTCCACCGCACAATTTTAAATTATGTTCGTTTAAGTACTTTCAATTGAAAAAACGCAAGACACACGTAGCATTATGTACTTTTAACAGATTGAATCTATATGACTTTTATCTCACAAGCAGGGGTTTTTCATTGTTGTAGTTTGTTTGTTTTTAATCAAATATATTATATAAGTATTTCAGGGTATTTATTATAATATTAATATATTAGAATAGTTGTGAATTTCTATTTGATGTTCTAATTTGAGTTACTTAAGTCCCACTTCTGGTCACATGCTTATTATTGGATGAGAGCGAATGGAGTAATTTTAGTGAAGAAAATATAGTTTCCTTGGAACTTTGCATGCGTACCCAATAAATATGTAATTGTACAATGCATAACGAGAATAACACACTAATTAGCCTCAAGTCATGCTTGTAAAGTAAAATGAACGCGTCGACTTTCTGACATTTCTCCACAAATTTATCGTCACTCAAACTTCAGTGTTGCTGAAATTAATGCGAAGTGAGGACAAATGAAGTACTTGGAAATACTTGTATATTCAGTGACACGTACATACGAATACAATAACGTTTTATGATAATATATCGTTATATTTATCATGAAAATAAGAGCCTAAAAATTCAGATTCTGTTGACTACTAATGCTTCCAGACCATGATATAGGTACCTTTATTAAACCAAACAACAACATCCGCAGCCGTTTCAAATTAGGCCAGTTACCAGCTCATTGATCAATAAGGTTTAACGGTATACATCAAAAGTTTTTGATAAATATAAATATTCGTGAAAAATCTTACACAAATCGACCTAGTCCCAAACTAAGCAAAGCTTGCACTACGCTGATTTCTGGCTATAATTCATGGCTGGTATTATATTATATAACTTTTTGTTACTATATTAATACCAGCTATGGCGTCACCAAATTTATGTAACCTTACCGGATTATTTCTCCAATCTCCACAGTGCCTACATTCACATAATCTGTGAAGTGTACACGCGTTCTCACATGAATCCAGGAAAGTTGTGGTCTAAAGCTAGCAAGTACAGTGGACAGGAAAAGAACGTTGTGACAGATGTCAGCAAGCCGGCGCCGCGTTGGCAGGCGGCCAGAAACGCAACAATTGCTCGCTTCTATTTTTAGTAGGTGCAGGCAGAAATGAAAATGTCCTTTGCAATTTCTTAATTTTCATCGAGACGGTTTCATCGGTAAAAGGGCAAAATAATGTCGATACTAATGGACTCCATTTTATAAAGCTCCCGTTAGACCTTAAATATTTCAGTCAGTTTTGTAAGAAAATTAGATCTGATATTTGGAATGACGGAAAAAATACTATAAACCAGTAAAACTAAAAACGCCGAATGGCAATAAAAAAAATATTCGTATATTTTTCTATCAAGAGTCAATTCATACAATTATAAAGATTTTCTGATGGACGAATACGGATACCTTTCATAATTGTGAGCCGGGATAATGGTTAGCCCAAAAAGCATTACACGAAACATAACCATTCCTTTTCTAGTTTTGTAGAGAGTATAGTATTAAAACCTAACCAATCAATCAAAGAAAGGATCTTGACAAGTCATTTAAAGAGCTGATGTTTTTTATTAAGAAAACGTGTACAATATATTATAAAAGAAGCATAAAAATTAAATGAACTTTAACGATTTAAAGTTCATGTAATTTTTATGCTCCTTGGTAGAAATATGTAGCGAGTCATACCCGTAAGTATGTCTGAATTTTAAATCAGTTTGACCTGTTTCAGTCACTCAAGACAATAATACGTCCACGACTTAATCTAACCGAGATTAGTGTCTTTATTAACTACGCTAGACAATTGAAACCAACATTCGGATACAATAATAAAACTTATTATCTGTATGTAGAAGTGTAAATTGAACTTTATGTAGATAAAATTTAAGTTCCAAGCGGCATCTACTTTCAGTAGGAGGTTTATAAATGAAGTGGTGCAAATGCAATACTTGTCTTACATTACTGTCACAACTTACTCTGACATCTCAAAATATTGGTGCCATTTTAACTCGCTCGCAAACAATTGTGTCGGTTGCTGTCACAAATAAGGTGAGGACAGAAGGTGTAATGAATACTGAAGTCTTACTCGACGATAATTCAGGAGGTTATGGAATGTACAAAATTCAATTTTAGACTTTAATAGATAAAAAAATCCTTCATTACTAAAAGTCATGTAGGTATTGCAGTTTTATGTTATACGTATTAATTTGAAGACATTAAATTGTGATCCTTTGAGCCGGTGGTTTATAAAGCTGTCTTGAATCTTCTAGCATATAAAATTATGTCGCTTTTTGTGCGTGATTTCTTATACAACTCTGCCAAATCAAATAATCTTAAAAATAATAGTAGTCAACGGATTTAACTGATGCATGTTCCCCTATGTTCTTATTTAAGCAAGTTTAGAGTTCTTCATCATTTCGAAAGTAACTATTAAGTGACATAAACACATTTTCCTTGTAAATTTCTGTTTTTATCTACTGTACTTAACAATTTTCAGAGAACGCATTATGCAAAATACGTCAGCAGTGCACGCTGTCAATTTTGTTTATCCAAGCTTGGTTAACTTTGGCATTGTTTTGATTTATATATGGAAGTATTTTATTTAATCTTCATGGTTTTTTATTCTAAATTAAAGAGATAAGTGCATTATCATTTATTATATAAGAACCTACCCTTAAAATAAGAAAGCATTTAAGTACCGAACAAGTATCTTTATAGGTTGCAATACAGGTTTCTTTCGTAATGACAATGACATATAAACATCAACAAATATATCTGGTAAGGAAAGATGTCAACATAGTAAAGTTATTTCTAATCAACAACGGTAATTACTATTTACAACTATCTTTTGTAAATATTTAGCTATTCTATTTTTGCAAAATTTCTGTTACGGATATTAGGAAAAATTTAAAAGTAGCGTGGAAATCAACAAAATTCGGGACAAACTGAAATATTATTTTTAGTATGGGATTACGTTTATAAAATTAGAAAATAGGGAGCGAGATACAGGACAAAATCTTATCAAATAACAACTAGATTACTAACAATGATGTGCAATCATATAAAAAAAGAAAGTTTCAGGCTTTTTATTCGCTAAAACCTTATTATATATGTAACAGAACTGCGCAGAAACCGTAAAATGAATAAAATTAAGTCTATTCTGTAAGTAGGCAGCAATGGTACTTTAACAAGTCAAAATCTACTAGTGTTTCTCAAAAGACCATTGCCGAGAAGAATTTTTATCGGCGTAAAAACTCGAGTCACAGTGATTTTTCTCAAAAATATGCTTATTAAATTGATAATACCTACTTATGATAAATAAATTTGAGTATCTATGTAAAACAACAAAAAATAAAGAATAAAAACGAAGAAAAGTAAAAATTTGAACATGCTGATTAACTGAACCTGATTACAGAAACCGTGTATTTATCCGGGATAAAAAATTTGCCTATGTGTTAATCCAGTTTATAATCCTAGTAGTCCTGTAGAACTAGGATAATCTAGGGTATTCATCACCGACCTGAGCTAAGTTCTTAAATTACCGCTTGAAGAATACGTCCCAGATTTCTAGTGCTTTTAGAGAATAAAACTACCAATCCCTAATCAGCGCAAGTCTTGAGTCTCATTCAGTTACTGATATTTTTTTTATTCAACGCCCCTTTCGAATTATCTCACAAATTGCCAAAGACGTTTTTCCTCCCCGGACGTAATTATAGCTTGTATAATTAATGCCATGTGTGACTTCGGTTATTATACGGTTATGCCGATTTAAGTGGTAACATATGGCATGATTTGTATGGTGAGATTGGTTTGGAATGTTTTATTGGAGTTCAAATGCCAGGAAATAATGTGGATTTCCACATAGAAATCAATTGCAGATGAAATATACTGTTGAGAACCCATGCTAACCATCATTTAAATATTTGATCCTATTTGTTTTTCGTGCTGTATAGTATTTCTATAAGCACGACTATCTGGTCCTCCAGTTGCTAATAGCATAATAAACATTTTACCGCTGTTATTTTAGCAGGGTTAATATGTAATGAACTTATCGTATAATATGTGATTTAATTATTATCGAAGCATGTATCGAAATCACCAAACTGTATCCACATTCAATTCAATTTCCATTTAGTCATACCTACATATTGGCAATAGGCATATTTGAAATGATTCGATCAGCGATCAATATCATGGTTTAACAATCATCAACATAATAAAATAAATAAAATAAAATAGCCTTTTATTCCGATTTTTACATGTTTTCTGTTTAGTTTAGGTATTATGTTGATCTTTTATATTGGCTTGCCCAGCGGCATAGGCCTCCCCTATCATTCTCCATTCCTTTCTGTCTCTTGCAGCTCTTCTCCATGTAGGTCCTGCTGTCTGCCTAAAATCGTCTTCCCATCTTTTATGAGGTCTACCTTTCTTTCTTTTTCCCTCTCTGGGATACCAGACTGTGACCAGACTTTGCCCCTTCTCCTTTTTTTCGGTCTCTTAAAATGTGACCTGCCCATTTCCACTTCAATTTACTTGTCATGTACATCTATCACTTTAGTTTTATTTCTTATTTTACTAAGGCTTATTCCGTCTTTCTTTTTGATTTTAAGTAGTAAGTTTGATTTAAAGTAATAATCATCAACATAAAATACTACAAATAATACAAATCATACCAGAAATGGTACGGTTTAAAATATATGTATTTAAAATTTCAGTGTACATTCTTTTCATTATTGCCCATGTTCAGATTAAATTGCAGATTTTTGTGTAATGTAGTAATATAGCTATTTATGATACAAGTGCGGAAATCATCTTTACTATGCATTGTGCGAGAAAATAGAAAAGTTAACTTTAAATATATAGGTTATAATTTATCTTGCTCGATATGTTACTTACTATCAGGATCTTCATGTAACAACTTCTTGACATAGAATAGAGTGCTATTTATTTTCGACATAAACCATCGTAAGATCATTTTATTAACACAAAAACTTTTAAAAGTGCACCGCAAAATTCATCATAAGTATAGGTTTTTAATTTGGATTTAGCGGCCAACCTAACCTTTGGTGGCATTTTGTGCTTCTTGAAAACTATTTTCTGGTGTTACATTTGATCTGATTCGTCATTTTCACTCGATATTTTTATCAAAAACTAGGTAAACAAGAAATTAGTACTTGAAATGTAAAATGGCGGCATTTTTCTAAATATATACATGCGCGCTCAACATCTATACTACTGCGCATGTGCACATTTGTTTTTAAAATGCTAAGTAGGCAATGGCTTAATGCGCATTCAGCCACGCATTTACTTAAAGTGAAAATTTTCAATTTATTTAGAGGTAATAAATAAAATCTAAAATGATAAATGATACGTTGAAGAACTATTAATATTTATGTACCTGTTTATAAGAACGGTAATCTATAATTGATTAATTTTTAAAATGTTTTTCAAATAATTAAAACTCTTTGCGTCGAGCTGAAGACAGAGATAAAAAATTAAAAAAAAATTGAAAAGTAAAAAGCACTAGTGCGGAAAAGTAGCACTTTCCGCACAGTTTGACTGCTTAGAAAACGCTCTTTTCAAGCACATGCATTGTAAAATGTAATAACTGTCACCTCAGTATGCCAGGGCATGTGGTGTAAAATTATTATTGCTAACTGTTAGGTGTAGTGTAATCAATTATTATTTCATGTTTCAAACTGAAATGTAAGGAATTTATTTCCTCATTCATACTCGTAAATGCCTGTCAATCCAAAATGAGTTTGGAAGAAATAAAAATTGTTTTAATTTTATAAAGGTTCCATTTTTGAAGAAGTAAGTAGAATGCAAGAAGCAAATCATGTAATGTAACAGTTGGGGTGACAACGTTATCAGAGGGTTTAGACCCTGCAAAATACGTATCTGCCTGTCGTGCTTTCCCCATATTTGAGCAATGTGCGCATTTTCTTAATACACTCTCAATATTATGTAGGTACAGAAATTCCTTAATTATCCTTACTCATCCCCTCCACTTCAAATTCGGATTTTATAAGTAAAGTGGTACGTGCAGTGCAACTTTTATTATTATTCTAGTCTATACCAGTGTATGACGACTGCCTTATTGTGTGACATACATGTAGTATGTTCTAAAGGTCTTATCTATACATACTCGGCGTAACCGGTGATAGGGTATACCGTGGGCGACATTCTGGGCAACTGATCCATCTGGCTCGTGACATTGCTGCCGTGCCGCGCGTATCGCGCGGTCGTGACGTCATGCTGCCGCCGTTGCAGCTTTGGCGCAATTCAAGAACGAAAAAAAACAGATTAACTAGTCGTCTACCAGTCCCTGGGATCCACAAAATAATGTCATTGTTATTTTTTTTCGCCGGGAGAGGAAGGCTTAAAGTGAAACGAATGTAGAGAGACGACTCATACACGACACTGATTTTCAATTACCTTACTTATACGTGGGAAACTTTCATACTTACTTTTAGACTTCTTGTAAAATGTTTTTAGCAAATTTATTTTCGTTCCTTTTTATTTCAGATATTAACCTCATTTTTTTACCCTTGGGATACTATTACGTTTCATAGACATGATAAATCAATGACAGGTAATAAAAAATAGAGTAAAATCAATATTGAACTCAACGCCCATCTACTTGAGTTTAAGGTCAAATATAAAGGAAGTGGCAATGCACACAAACGCACACATGGAAACAATATCTAAATATTAAGGTAAGTAGTAGACGGGCGTTAATTTAAAATTAGGATTTTCTAATTAAAAACTCGTTTGTTCTTTGACTTGTACCACAATAGCGTAGTTAGCGGCTTGACAGATGCATCAGAATCCAGATTACATCTTCAATGCGCCCGACAGATCGAGATTAAATTATTCGTCCGAAGTATTCGTGATATTCCAAGATGGCCAGTATTTGGGCGGTAAATCGGTTAATTAATATAAATGACTGCGTTGGCTCAATTTATGGAGGTGCGTTACGGTAAAATGCCCCCGTGGCGCATTGGGTAGGTATTACTGGCATAATAATACAAAATTACTGGTTAAAATACAACAGATAGATTAAAGTACAAAGGCGAGCTTATAGTTAAATACATAGTATGAATATTTGTATTATTTAATAAATACAACGTAGTACGTAGCATAGTTTGATAAGTAAAGTTGATGAATAGTGTAAAAGATCTGGCATCGGATATTGCCTAGCTATGACTATATAATCAACAGAATTGAAAACGGGAACAATATATGTAAGATTTCTATATATTTATTGTTCCCGTGTTTTGTAGACTGTGTTGTTAGGATATAGAAACTAGCTTCTCTATTCTGGAAAATAATAAATTATATATTTTTAATTGAATGTACAGGCTGTAAATAAACTTTGTATTTAACATTTGGAAATCGAACTGGTTGGAAACTTCCATAAGTAGTAGTCTTCAGTTTGTTAAATGAATACTTTAGCTAAATAGAGATTTAAGTATATATTATTATTGAAACTACACATTAGATATATTATTCAAGGAATACTGTTGCGAAACCCTCGCGCAGCGGGGGAAACCGACGACAGTGCTGTTTAAGATGATCTAGTCCTGTTCAAACTAAGCGACAATTACTTATTTATCATATGGCATTTATTTCGAACCGTGAGATCTTCGAGAAGTCAGTATGGTTGCCAGTTTTTTGTTGCACTTTTAGAACCACCCAGGGGTCACGTGTAGGGTAGCGGTGGGTACTTTCCCTACGGACGTAGTGCAACTTCGACCCCCATTTGTCAAGTGAGTGGGCAACTTGACTAGTAGAAGTTTTCAAGCCGCCCGAAGGCCTCCAACGTGGCTTAACGACTGCTGCCATAGACAGCAGCCGGGATCAACGGCTTAACGTGCCTTCCAAAGCACGGGAGCGCTCAGATAGTAACCACTCAAAGCGAGAATTACTGCAAATAGTTGATTACTTACAAGTTATTTTATCTAATAGTTTTGTTTAAGGATAGTGATGCGCTTCAAGCTAAAAGTTAATTTAATTTAATAAGCGCAAACTGCATGATAAAATTATAGTTGTCTAGAGGTATTATTAAATAGGCACTTTGCCCTGGATTGAGTAGGACACAGGTTCGAAACCTGCCGTGGGCTTCATTGGATCCCGATCATTTTCATCATCATCATTTTCAGCCTGTAATCGCATACTGCTGAGAATATACTTTTCCAGTTATTACTATATTTGGCTTAATCATTTTTGACCTAAATTTTCAATTAATTATACACTTATTACATGTTTACTAAGTACGTTATGTTCATTCTGTCTATTATATAGTGAGCAGAGTGAGCTTAGATTAACTGTTTCAACTAACTTATAGGTTAGAATTATGGAGATTTCCTACCAATTTCTTCATTTGTTAATTACCATATTTAAACCTATATAATTAACAATACAATACAATACAAATACTCTTTATTGCATAACCTCAACAAAAGTAACACATAACAGTACATAATGACAATGAGTAGAGGCAAACAACAGGCGTTCTTATCGCTAATGAACGATCTCTTCCAGACAACCTTAGGGTAGCGGAGATCATATCAAAGAATAACAATTCACAGTAGGTGATGCATAGATAATAGTATATGGAATATACAAAAATTTACAACAGATAAATTATTATATATAGATACATAATATATAAATAGATAACATAAGCAAATATATATATATATATATATATATATATATATATATATATATATATATATATACATAAACAAATACCAAACGGTACGGTAACGGTTCCAAGTTGAGAGCAACTCAACACGGAAGGTGTCACAATCTGTACATTTACCACATAAGCATTCAAATGTCGACAAATATCGGCGTTGTGGAGTGTTCGTCAAACAAGGATGCGTTTTACTTAATTGCATGCGTAATGACTCCTGTACATTGTTGTTTGGTAAATGTTTGATTTTGTTTAATTGGATTTCGGGAGTAATTTGTTTTGGAGTGTAAGGTAATTTCAAGATGGGTTGGTAGTTTAGTTACAGTATTTTGTGCGGAATTGCATGTACGGTCGGCGTATGAAAATGGTAAGCATTTATCGTTGTAATCCATGTAAGTGTAGAACCGTAATAGTGAGTTAATAGGTACTATACGATAAATCGATATTCATGTTCGCGTAAATTGTGAAAAAATATTTCTTTTGAATTTTTTTTCTGTTTTTTTTTCTGAAATTGCATCTTTTAATGATACCTAATGCCTAGGAAAAATTAGAGTAACCTACATAAGTAAAATCAGATTAAAGTGAATCGATTAGTCGGATTAATCCTCTAAAATTTCCAAAGATTATATAATATCAAATTTTAAGTTTTATTCGATAAAAAAGTGATTTTATTAATGATGCTATTTGGGCAGAATGGTCTTTTAAATAACTTTAGTTACCTTACGATCGACTACTTACTTATTCTTTCTGGTTGCCACAATTTCCAAACCCAAAGCTCAGTGTGTTTAATGACAAGAGTGTTTGCCGCTCAAGCCAACATTGATTTATTAACAACGGTTGGTAATTAAGAAATACACCGTTATCTTTAACCGCGAGTTATATATGACGCTAAAGAGCAATAAAGTTTTAAATAGCTACAATCCATAAAGCTCTAAACGGACTTGGACTTTACGTCATTATAATAACGTTTCTATATTTAATAAAAAAAAGTTAACATCAGAATCCAGAGGTAGAAGGCATTACCTTGTCTTGGAAGAAAAATGGATGCGACCTCAATGATGGAGTGATATTTTATTTAGTTATGAGATCAGTTGCTCTTTGAACATAATCTTTGTTACATTCGTGGTAGTATTCGTTTTATAAGATTTAAATAGCTTAGTTTTAATGATAATATTGTTTACGACAATAACTTCAATTGGTTACTTACAAATATTTAATAAATTACTCATAGTTTAATTTTATTGACCGAGTTTTTTTAAAACTCGTGTAGTACTGAAACGTAACGTCAACGAAATAATAATAATAAACTACGCGTAGTAATTTGCGAAGTAAACATATTGCATAGAAAAGTTTGCATGAAAGCTACAGGTATTCGCAACTAGTCATGCGATTAAAAAAAAGCTCGTCCATAATATTGACTGTGAATGAATGATTGAATGGTCCTTCAGTCAGGCATGCGTAGAGTAAGACCATTTTACGAATGGTCCTCACCTATAGCCTGCTTTTTTATCTATGAAGTACTGCTAGATACAAATGAACGCGCCTACCTTAAATTTTACTGTAGGTACCGATGTAAAGCAGGCGCGCTCATTTGTTACTAAGACGTCTGAGAGGCAGCGGCAACAACCTTCTGAGGGTGTTGACGGAGCGGCTCGACTGTCCACTCGTCAAGTACTGGGTTGAGGTGGCTATCGGGAGGGCTAAAATAGGACTTACCGTAGCCAAGTTAAATTTATTAAATTATGCTCGTTTTTTTTAATATTTGTCACTAACGTACATTATAAGTTTCCACTGTTACTAACAATCTATGGAGAATAAACATGTCATTTATTTCAAGTATCATAGACCTTTTAAAAAACATGTGTACAGTAATTGAACTTACGTAGATCAAAATAAATTTATACAATGTTTCTCGTTTTTCATTTCAGCAGCGAACATTTTAGTTGCACCTTAGCTGATTGTAAAACTTTTGCTGCTCTGGCGTTGGCGTTTAG
The DNA here is from genome assembly GCA_951800055.1 of Cenopis cana. NCBI lineage: Eukaryota > Metazoa > Arthropoda > Insecta > Lepidoptera > Tortricidae > Cenopis > Cenopis cana. Next base: position 13,277,557 of record OX637479.1, on the reverse strand, counting down.
AGGATCCGGTCTTCATAGGATTCCTGCTCCATCTTCACATCCAAATGGTCTTATATGTCTTCTCGAGCCTCTCACCCTTATTGAGACCGCTCTTATAATTGAAATCTGTACTTTTACTTTCAACCAATACATTACTTGTGAATATGCATTTCCCCATTTCGTATTTAATTTTGATGCGGTTTTTTTTATAAAGTTGTTATATTCTGTCCCTAATGCTCCATCGCATGAGATGACAAGTGGAGTAAAGGAGGCTCTTAAATCTTCTGCTGCTCGGTCATATTTGGTGTGTTTCTCTCGGCTATGTCTCTGTGCTGTTTGTTGCCATGTGAGGTTGCTGTAAGAAGAAGCGTCGGCATTTATTATGCGAACATCGAAGAACGCTTTCCTTGCAGGTTCCCAAACACTGTTTAGTAACAAGTCTCCTATGAGGGCCGGTTGAGTATTACTTGTGTCACGCATTATGGGTTCTGTTGTACCTGTTCCCCAGGCTAGTTCAGCCCATTGTTTACAGTCATCTCTATGTTGATCATGACCTTGTTTTATTAGACCACCTTTTTTGCAATTTAGTGCGTGGTTTAGATCGAAGTTATTCTCTCCGCAACCATCGCAGGCTTGAGGGAGGCTGGTAGGTTCATGAGCATATCGAATGGCTAGGGCATCCTTAAACTGAGTGGCTGTGAGATCGGTATTATTGGCGGTAGTAGGGATAATTGTCAGCCATTGTGACGAATTCGTCTCAATGACTCTTTGAACACATCTTTTCATTTTATCTGGTAGTTTAGATATTATGTCTTTGCTGGTTTCGATGTCTCTTATTTGTCTTGCCAATTTTTCTTTTTTTATAGTTTCTGTAGCATGAATTTGGTGTGCCAGTAGGTCTAGGTTTTCAGCATTTTTGATAGCGTTAATTAGTAACCTGTTTGATTCTAATGATGTTTTGTAGCATTCTTTATTTTTATCTGGATCATTAATGCCGAGGCCGCCGAGTTTCACTGGTAGAAAGAACAGTTCATGCTCAAGTGAGGTTATTTCTCTGTCTAAAATATATGGTGTTAGTGATGTTATGATTGTTTGTTTTAAGGAGTAGAATTCTTCATGAGCTTTATCCATTACTGTTTGTAAGTATCTCCACTCACATTGTAGTGACTTTGTAAAGGCTGTATGTACAAGTTGTGGATGCTTTTTGCTGGCTTTTGATAAATGTGTAATACAGTTTGTCCATTCATTAACTTTTCCTTTGATGTATTCCATTTTCCCATCCTCATCGCCTATGACACCACCCAGAAATCGGTGAGAGAGTACAGTCTTCACGCCTAGATCCCCAAAGAGTCTCTTAGCCTCTTCACTCGAATTATTTTTAACTATAATATAGCTTTTTGAAGGTTCCGGGAAGTAGCCATATTTTGGCCCTTGTTCTATCAGTTTCTTTAACCAGCCCTTTATATTAGTTAGTTTACCAAAACAAGCTGAGTCATCGGCGTACCAATTTTGTATGTATTTTCCAGGGTCTTTGCAACTTTGAATTAGTGGTAAAATCCCAACTGCATACATTAACATTGCCAATGGGTCACCTTGTGTGGTTCCTTCCTTGCTTAAGATGAAATCATCTATGGATCATCTAGGTCTGAAATAAAGATATTTTATTTTATTTTATTTTTTATTTTATTTGTGTCTTGCATATCCTTGCATAGAACTTGATAAAAAACAGAGTTGTTTCAGTTTAAGAGTTTTTGTATATTGCGCATAATTATTTGCTTACCTATCAGAGGAAACGCACTAGAGGGGCATTCATTTTCTAAATGCTTTTACTCCTCTATTACACTAAAACATATAGAAGGACCCTTGTAATGCGGGCAAATGCAAAGCTAGTAAGGAATAAACTTAATAACAGGCTTCATACTTAAAAGTCAAACGAAGTCTTAGCTGTTTTCCCAAGCTTATGATAAAAATAACTAGGTATAAAAGTGAAAAATTACCCTTCGCGTTGGGGTAAAAGTTTCAATTTTTCTTTTCTTTTCAACCCTTGCGAACGGCACAGCTGCGGAACGCGTTTATATTGTCATTATTGCGCTTTTTGTATTATTACCTTTTTATACTTAAAAAGGCTCAAAGTAGGGTAGGTATGTATTTACTGTGAATCAAAATTGCGGATTAAATGCATGCTACACGTGTTCCATGATATTAGATGCTAACATGAATAGAATTAAGTTCACATACACAATGGTCATGTCTTTTACATTTGTCAGAGTATTGCGAATACAACTATTCAAGTATTCAGGCTTAGCTCTGATTATTTTTATGCATGTATATATACATATTATTTTAGACCCTAGTTAAATGGCTTGCATCAAACAAAAATCAAAACCAATCTAATGGTTCCAAATTAGTATTCCGCAGGCAAATCTCTACGAAACATCAAGATGCAAAGCCCAACAATATCGTCCGTTCAATTTGGTTACAAAATGGCGATGCCCATCTTACACTTTGGATTAATTAGCATTGTAAATGACCCGGTAAGACGGACTCCTCGGGTCAACAGTAGGGATGTACTGTCATAACATTATTGTTAAAGTAAGGAAGCTAAAGAAACAGAAGCTAAGGGTTCCGTCCTTTGTAACACTGCCTTGTCCGTTTGTATCGAGGTTGCTCCCCGCAACTATTAGTTGCGATAGTTTTCAGGGTAAACCTAGAGCATTCATTTTTAAACGATGGGATGACTCGTATAACCGCAAGTATCAATTTGTGTCAATTACTCACTAACACTGTCTGAATTAATCCCCAGTAATAAGGATGTGTACTGTATATATCTGTACATAATTTGGTGCGTTGTGTCATTCCCATTTCAACTCACATCTAGGCATCAATATTCTAGGTAGATGCATAGAAAGGAGTGGAAATAGGAATTAAGTGCCTAAAGTTATAATAACAAGGACCCCCAGAGCTAAAATCGTCAACTGTTTCATTCACTGTGGCGACAAACATGAAACCTGTTTGCTCCGATTTATCTGACTGAAATTTAAATTGTAAAAGCCATGTCTTGATCCGTACGTCGCAACCCTTCGAAATGTTTGCCCAGTAAACAATCCTTTTGGAGATTAAGACAAAATTGAAACACTCCCAGAATATTTATAAGGGTTAATATTTATAGAAAATTTTGTTGGAGGCTTCCGTTCGACTTATTGCTTTTCAAGGAAATTACGTCAAATCTGGGCGCTCTCAACTGTTTGTGTAATGTCTAACTTTCTGCTTTCGAGTTCAACGGAGAGAAAAATTGCTTTTTACTTGCCTGTTACATTTAAACGCTGCAGGTTTTAATCTTATTTCGGGGATTGGCATTTATTTCGCCGTTTATTGCGTTGAAACTACTATGATATATTTATTATTTGTGAATATGTCAATTTACTGAATTTCTAATGGATTTAATCGATATTATCAATTCAGATGGCAACTGTATTGTCCCACCAGATTTTTGGAAGATATTAAGGTAAAAAGTAAACATTAGATACAGGATTTTACAATCATTCAGGTATTTTTCAAAGACTTTATTTCTACCGCAACTGAAAGCGGAATACAGCCACGTTCGATTACATATTTAAACATTCATTGCACTCCCGTGTGCAAATCGGTGTACGTATACTGGTCCAAATCGACCATACCAGCATTGTAATCGCGTAACTTTTCGAACGAGTTGTGTTCATATCAACTACCATACTTTTTCTAGGCCTATAAGGTGTCCCACTGCTGGGCAAAGGCCTCACCCTTGGCTTCCACGCGTCCCTGCTTTGAGCTGTTTCGGGCCAGTTGTTTAGAAATGTGTCCAGGTCATCCCGCCATCTCCGTCTCGGCCTACCACGTCATCTCCGAGCATCTTGCGGCACCCACTTCGTTGCTAATTTTGCCCACCTCTGTGCATGCATAATACCGTTTATATAAAAAAACAGTTGAAATGTCCTAGCGCGCTTTCTAAAATTAATGCAATTAGTTTTATTTTATTTTATTAGAAGACCAACAGCTTTTACATATATAAAAAAATGCTTATAACTAGGATACAATTGTAAAGCCAATGACAGGTCTCCCTAACAGATACACATCAGAGATACGAATTTGCTTAGATATTACAATTTTATAAATTTTATAAATACGTGTGTGTGTGTGTGTGTGTGTGTGTGTGTGTGTGTGTGTGTGTGTGTGTGTGTGTGTGTGTGTGTGTGTGTGTGTGTGTGTGTGTGTGTGTGTGTGTGTGTGTGTGTTTGTGTGTGTGTGTGTGTGTGTGTGTGTGTGTGTGTGTTGATGTTGAGCTTATTTAATCACCGTCATTATTCTGATAGATTTTGTTAACTATTGCACTTTTGAACGTTTTTTTGTTGTTATACACAAATGGGTCAATATCATTAAACTGATTGTTATAAGTCCTCATCATTCTGTATATTACACAATTTTTACCGTAGTTGGTTTGACAGCGTGGTAGACTAAGGAGGCGCGGATACCTGGTGTTTGTTTTGGGTGTAAAGTATTTGATTTCTGATACGAGGTTAGGACAATCTATACAACTTTTGACAATGTCATAAAGCAGACCCATATCAAGCAAATCTCTTCTATCTTCTAAGCTCATCACTTTATGTCGCTTACAGCTATTTATATAACTGATCGATGTACGTTTGGTACGATAATTTAGGTATCTTAGAAATCTCTGCTGAATCCTCTCAAGCCGTGATTTGTAGGTAATGTAATGCGGGGACCATATATTAGACGCATATTCCAAGATACTACGTACATAAGTGAAATAAATAGTTTTGATGCAACCGGGATCATTAAATGCCTTACAGACTCTCATAACGAAACCCAAATTCTTATAAGCTTTGTTTATAATACTGTCAATATGGTCAGACATTAACATTTTGCTATCTAGTAAGACTCCAAGATCTCTTATTGATTGGACTCTTTGTAATTCAATATTATTCATAACGTAGGAAACGTGGACAGGTGATGGTTTTCTAGAAAAAGTTATCACTTGACATTTAGATGCATTGACCGTTATTTTGTTCCTTTTGTAATATTCTACTAATGAATTCAATGTGTTTTGCAAAAGGCGACAGTCAGATGGATTTTTGATTTTGAGAAAAACTTTTTTGTCATCCGCATATAATAGGTGTTCTACAGGTGACTCAATACAAGTATAAATATCAAATATGTATGCATTGTAAAAAAGAGGTCCCAAATGTGATCCCTGAGGGACGCCAGATGGGACATATATGCGATTCGATCTATAACCACCAATTGTGACAATCTGCGATCTATTGGAAAGATATGATTTTATCCACCTTAATAGACAGCCGTGTATTCCCAGCCTTTCTAATTTGGCCAACAATATGACGTGGTCTACACGGTCGAAAGCTTTTTCGAAATCGGTGTACACCACGTCAACCTGTCCACCTCCCTCCATATTATTTAGGACATAGTTAGTGAATTCAGCCAAATTGGTTATCGTAGATCGGCGCCTTAGGAAACCATGTTGGTTATAACTTATACCTTGCAATATAGTAGGATAAACGTAGTCATAAACAATTTTTTCGAAAATTTTACTGAATATATTCAATATTGAAATTGGTCGGTAGTTTTTTCTGTCTTACTTTCCAGTCTACGTAGTATGAGAGCTTACGTACAGCCTGAGAGCTACAAGATAAGTCCTGTCAATACAGAAATCCTATAAGCTTTGAAAGCTTTCGCAAGACTAAACTTTCTCAGAATACATGTTGTACGTTCTGCGTTGGAGCCGAATATTTTTCTCAGTACCGAATTGTAATTAAAGTTATGAATTATGTCGAAGAATGTTATATTTTACATATGAATTAAAGGTACCTAATTAGCGATATTAAATAATTAGGTATAAAATAATATATACACATAAATTATGTCCCGCTGGACCATTCCAAAAATATTAGCTGCTTCCTGATTTGTCGGTGCGGAGGCCGTACGATATGAGAAAACTGTTAAATGTCAGTGTCAACTGTCAGTTAACTCTGTACTACTTTTTACTGCGCCCCTACATTCCTGACGGGCGCGGGATGCGCGGAAACGGGACGATGCGAAGGCAGTACTGGTTCGCTTCTGCGCATAATATTACTACTGCGCAAATGTAATACTGACAGTATTCCGTCGAGTGGGAATCTTTGCGACGTCAGTATGTTTACGTCAAAGAAGAAAATGTCACATATCGATCCCGCCCCGCCAAGTCAGGAAGTCGCCTTACCATCCTACTTTATTGCTGTTACAGGTACTTGTTGGATCAGGTACTTCTTGTTGTACCAGGTACTTGTTGGACCAGGTACTAAAGAGCCAGCACATGGGACACAGCCCCTGCCCCTCAAGCGGCGACCTAAGTCCTCAGTTCCGGCGTTTTTTTTCGTTTCGGCGGCAGCCTTGTATGAGTAAGGGGAATCGGTGCAAAAATGATTACACTTGTGACAACTTTGTCGCATTTTTGTGTTTTTTTTTTTCGCACAATACATGATGTACCTAATTTTAATATTCATTTTAAAATGTTGTATTAATGTAGTTTAAATATGGCTTGTAAAATGTTTACCTATTTTACCAATAAATGTCTGTATTCTGTATTTCTCAGCAGGTTCCGGTTTTTTAGCTTATGATAAGACTTACCGATCTTTAGTTATATCGGTATGTGTAGGTCACACGCGCGCGCGCACACGCACACACTCACAAACGCACAGTCGGACCCACACGCACACACACGCACGCACGCGCACACGCGCGCTCACACATACACACACAGATTTCTTTTTTAACTTAATAACAATTATTTGTTGCTATGGAGGAGCGGGGCTCTCTGATACACATACGGGTATTGCATACTTAGGCGACTTCCTGACTTGGCGGGGCGGGATCGATATGTGACATTTTCTTCTTTGACGTAAACTTACTGACGTCGCAAAGATTCTCACTTGACATAATACTGCCAGTGTTACGTTTGCGCAGTAGTAATATCATGCGCAGAAGCGGAGCAGTACCGCCGTCGCATCGTCCCGCTACCGCGCATCCCGCGCCAGTCAGGAAGCACTCATTTAAATGTAGGGGCGTAGTAAAAAATGGTATCGCGTCGACTGACAGCTGACACTGACATTTGACACTTTTCTCATATCGTACTGCCTCCGCACCGACAAATCAGGAAGTCACCTTAATAGGATGACCCTACCGGTAAATAATCTGTAAATCAAAATTAGTTAAGGAAATAAAAGGTATAATTTTCATTTTTTTAATTAACAATGGCGAAAAAGGAAAAGTATCCTTAATATTTATTAAAACATCGGTGGTTGGGTTAAACCCGACTATTAGCAAATGTTAGTTTCGCGTCATTTTCTATGCAAAACGATTCCCTACGAGTATTGGTTTCTCTAAATATAAAGCTAGCATGCAAAAGTTCGTTGCACTAAGGCCAATTTACATAATGAATCAATGGTATGAAAATAAAATATTATATACTTCATTCATTATTGGTTTCACGAAATCCTTCAATATTTTAAATGGCAGTATCTTAATGAATGAATATAATTGACTTGATTTTTTACGCTACTTAGTATTGTTAATTTTGTTCTGGATTTCACTCTACATTTGTGTAGATAAAATAAATACTGGGTACTTAGGCTTTTTACGAGTATATCATTAACTTGGTTACTTTCCGTTCTCTGCTTGGTTCTCAATTTATTTTAAAATCAAGAACATAACACAAATTATGTTCGAATATGACAAATTATTTTTAGGGTTCCATGCCCGAAGAGTCCAAACGGAACCCTATTGCTGTCACTCACGCGTCCGTCCGTCGTCTGTCACAAAATTTTGTTACTAAGAATTTTTAACTTCCCGTTCACCTATGAATTTGGAATTTGGTGATAATACTGATAATGTTTTTTACAATGCATTTGCTCAGAAAGCGCCCTTTGCAAGGCTCAACTTATGCATAGAAAGTGGCACTTTTCTGCACGGCTGCTGGCGCTGGCGGCCCCCTGCGCGCCCGTGCAGCCCGTGGAGAAAAGTATCGCTAATGCGCGCATGCGCTAATGAATTGATATATATATAATATGTTTCTTTCCTCGCATAATGCATTGTAAAATGTTGTATGGTACTCGTGTTGAACTGCAGGTTTTTCCCAACTCATGTCGGTTGAAACTTACCGACATTCGTTGGGAAAAAGCCTACTTTCCACACTTGTATCATAAATAACTATTTTACGTATAGTACAGCATATTACATACCTAATAGATATAATTTGATACAACTCGGCCAGTTCAAATAATTTTAAATATTTTAATGTCTGTTCACCTAGATTTAAGATATACTATTGAGTGCCCTTACAGGGCGTCATGTACCTACCTAACTTGTCTGTAACACCTCAATATATTATGAACATGACTGCAATGCAATAAAGAACAACGAATAAAGAATAATTTCTTCACTAACATTTTCCCTTTTACAAGCACAGGAGAGACAGTACTCATATATTCTGGACCTCATCCAAAACTAAATTTTATTCCCAGCGTTAGCACTTCCATCGTCTGTTTACGTAGCCGGAATAATATTTGCAGACGTCTAAGAGACGTTTATATTGTGTGGGAATACTACTGTATTATAAATAGATTTCGCAGATGTTGTTTGAATGAATAGTGAGCAGGATTTGACTAACACTAGGGCTCAAGCAATACTGACTTCATGTACTAGTTCTTACTAGCAAGTATGTAAGTGTGATAGGGACGAATACTACATATATGTCCGACATAAACGGGATCAAGCTGGCTACGCAGTTCAAAAAATATAGTCGCCAGTAGCATTTTGGTTCTGTCTAAATTCCTCTTCTTTAATTTCGAATAATTATTCTAATTTAACTCAATTATTTCATATCTGTTTCTCGTAGGGATTTTATAGCTCCTACAAGAGAGTTGTATGTATTAAATATGTAGTATATCGCCGCCTATATACCTACTAGTGTCCAACCGAAGTTTCGGTTTCGGTTTTGGCATAAAAATCATGTTTTAGGCTGAAGGTTCGGTTTCGGTCAAGAAACTGCCGAACTTTTCGGCAACGTCGAAACTGATATTTATTGACCAAGCGGACGAAGCGAGTCTGTTTCAACGTAGGCAAAATTATCACTTGTTTTATATCTTGTTACTCAAATTGTTTTATTTTATACCAATTACACGAATAATAGAAAGAACCGTCTAGAAAGAATGGCCTGGCTCACGTTTTATTCAATGATTTTAACATTTCTGTAAAAGTTTCGGTTTCGGCCGAAACTAGAGCCAACACCGAACCTTCGGTTTCGGTTTCATTATAAATGTGCATTATATTGTTGAAAACACTGTTTCAACTACAAATATTTACCAAGGGATGAGCATTAAGTATATAGCAAATTTCCTAAGATCAATGCAAAACAATAACATCATAAGTTAGCATGTAGCGGTAGGTTGCCAATATTGAACGTCTAGACCAGCAAAGCAAGCACGGTATAAACGTAATGACAGGATTTATGTATGTAAATTGGCTCATGTGGACGTACATTGGGACTGTAATTCAATACTAAATACCTATATCTGGAGATAACCTGCGAAATATCTTAAAACTATACATCTTACGGAGGGATATTAGGAACTAGCTTCTGCCCGCGGCCTACAGTAGGATATTACTGAAAAAAAAACATCGAAGTTTGCAATCGATAGTTTTCGCATAATTTATGAGCTAAGACAAGCGAAATTTGCAGGGATCCTATCTTATACCACCTAGATCAGTCGTCATTGCTTTTGAGTATCTTAGTACAGTCAGCATCACAGCTACCTCTAATTAGAGACAGTCATGAGAGCCAAATTTTTTTATACAACTACGGTGCCAAACAAGCGTACGCTCCAAGTGTACGGTCCAAAGGAGGCATGTGCGCGTTCCCAACCCTTTATAAAAATTGAGGTCTCTCGCTCTCAACACAGTGCATCTTTGGGAGCTCTGATGGCAACCTTGCTCACCTCCAGGAATATAACGTTACATACTTTATAGTAAATAATGTTATTATTTGTTGTGGTCTTCTGCAAGGCGGAGGTAAATATAATTATTGTAACATAGGTACCTATAATATCTAGGGTGTGTATGACGTATTTAGTTACTTAGACTAATGCTAACTATAATTTTATAAGTACAGTTGACAACAAAAATATCAATAAATACGCAGCGACTGAAAAAATATACTAATATGACTACGCCAAGCGCATTACGCGTAACAGATATTTTTGTCACTTTCAGAGTGTAAAAACCCCATGCTCATCATAATATGTTTAAATTTTATTTGTGCACTATATATTTACGAACAGCTTTTTATAGCAACCTCAGGTAGCTCGACCTCTTTTTCAATTAACTAAAACATCCCAAAGAACCTTCAATATTCCATAGAAATCAGATTTTCGCATAGGTACGCCGGGCAGAGATATTAATCTATGGGAGTACGGCAATCACCTAAAAACGGCGGCCATTCAATTTGGCCCCGTGAGGCTGAGGTAGCTGTTAACCTTATACGAAGGTATATGACTGGTGTACCCGCGGTAAGGCCGGAGTACCTAAACAACGCTTTGAGTATATAAATAACCATTTAGAATACTAAGTACCTAAGTAGTCAGGAAGGCCTTTTTCTATTTGAATGTTGTTACAGAGACACCCATTTTCCACTGAAGATAACTTTCTATGCATAGATCATGAAATAGGCGTGGTATTAGATGTAAGATACAAGTTTAAATATGTATATATGCATTTATGCATGGAGACTAATAATTTAAGAAAAGTAGTCATCATCATAATCATTTCAGCTGAAAGACGTCCAATGCTGGACAGATGCCTCCCAACAACTATGTAGTTATCTTTAATTTACCATTAATTCATAAAGTGGATGAATATTATGAATGAATGCTCGGTGAAAAAAATACTTTAATAAGAACGGGGTATCGAGAAAAGCGAATCTCGAAAGAATGACTTAGAAGAAACCATTATTCCGAATTAAATATCAGCGTACTTTTGTAAACAACTTGAGGTGTATTTTATTTATGAATTACTTTTAAATATGGATAATTTATGAAATACCTACTATGAAAAATTCCTCTGCTTTCGCTTCGAGCCAAATGGTTAAGAAATAAAAATTTTGTTCTGAGTTTTGTGGTAACTCGAAATGGTCACTTTGTAAAATTTATAGATATATGTGACCATCACACAGAGGGCCTTATGGTCGGTATTGAGTTACGCACGGATCTATAATCTACAATACATAAGCTACCAAAAACAATAAAAACCATGACCCTAGGTGCCATACTTTTTTTTTTTAAATCATCAAAGTTACGCAACCCAAAAATGCACTTTAGAGAAATAACTAAGAGAAGTTTAAAACTCATTTAAAGTATGTTCCCGTGGGAAGTTACATAGATGATGGTAGATTCTGAATCCTGAGGTTCTCTTCTATAGGAAACAATCAAAAATTTTTCAATTCCACTACCCCGTTGAGAAAAAATGGCCTTTGATCAGTGCAAGGCGCCGATCGTAAAAAAATAAGGAAATTTGTAATATGTGAATTATTATTTCGTATTTTGTGATCTTTGTCATAGTGTATGCTAGTAAATAGTTTTCTTTACACCTCGAATGGAAAATAAAAACGAAAAACTAACGTGATATATATTTTTTAATAAATATAGAAAATTATATTTTTTCTATCTCGTCACGAATAAATTTAACAATTTCCGTGTAGTACACCATACTTACCTGTAATAAGTCTAGACAAGCATTACACAGGTTTTAATTTTTTTTATGTCAAATAGTTTCAGTTTTATGACCGATTAAAGTTACATGAAAATCAAGGTTTACTTCCATACATTTGAGAAAAGGGCCCTTATGGACGAATGTAACCAAAAATGTAAGTAAATAATAATATTTACATTATCTAAGTAGCAATCTTGTATTAGAACGTAATTCTGAATAAATCTTTTCATTACAAGTTTTTTGAATTTTGCGTAATTTTTAAATTATACGAAAAAGCAATTTCGCATAGTAATAATTATTTTTTAACTCTATTAATAAAAAAACCGACCAAGTACGTGTCGGACCACGCACAATAAAGAGTTCCGTACCGACACCTACTAGTCCATATTTAAACCCACTATCTGATACGTCGAATCGAAAAAGGTCGTATCTTCATAGTAAACTCACTTCGCCCTTTTGTTTGGGCAAAACAGTTTTTCAGCAATTACTCAAAAACCAGTAGCCGTATTTTTATCAAAAATCGTCGTAAGTATTTATTAATGTACAGTCACCAGCATCAATATCTGCTATAACAAAGGCGGCCCTACAAATGGAGCTGTGTCGGATATTTAAATGCCACCATTGTTTTGGCAGATATTAATGCTGGTGACTGTACACCACCTCATTTATTTTTCAGAATTTTCATACATATGGAAATTAGAGGGTGGGAGGGGGGGCACTACCTATTTTTTTTTAAGTTTTCTTTATTATTATATTATGTAGCAATTCATAGAATAATACTTTCCTACCATATGTTGTGACATACGGACGGACGGAAGCACGGACGGACGGACGGACGGACGCACGGACGGACTGACGCACGGACGGACGGGCGGACTGACGCACGGACGGACGGACGCACGGACGGACGGACGGGCGCACATGATGAAACTATAAGGGTTCCGTTTTCACCATTTTGGCTACGGAACTCTAAAAATACAATTCAATAGGAAATGTAATAAGAAACAAAAAAATTTGCAACGGTCATGCACGACTAGATCTTCCTTGACTTGAGACTAGAAATAGGTATTTGTAACGTGTACCACCTAATCCAGTAAACAGAAAAGGCAAATAAATAATACAGAAAATGGTTAGAAGTAATTAGAATAAGTTATTAACCTATTTTATATAATTATTATCTGCGCTCTGCCATAAGGGCCCTTTTTTACTAAACTTTACAACCAATTTTAAGGTAGAAATACTTAACTTATACGTGTTACGTGTGAAACCAAGCTAGAAATACACATCTTGTCTTATACTTTATCAATATGCAAAAAACAAAAATTATGTGATTTTACCGTATTTTACTTAAACGCTGATATCTACGAAACTAGAAAGTGCCATAAGGGCCCTTTTGTTATGGACGGTCTCATATTTGTTCGGTAAGTATAGCGAAGAAGTAATACCGAATTCGACTGCCTAAACATGAATGCTTCTATACTCAACCCTCCCATCTCATATCGAAAATATCTCGCCGGGAGGTTCGTTACCTATCCACATTTATAAGCTTTTGATAAACAAGTTATTTTTGTTTAACCTGCCATTGGACCTATTTTTCCTTTCGTCCACTTTGCGCACCTTTTAAATTACATTTCTATCCATTTCTCGTTCACGTTTCCTTTTATACCTACTCACTTACATTTTGTCTTCAATTCGTTTTTTTTACAACTCGTTTTTACAGTAACTAATTTAATTTTATTAGTGCCATTCTCTACTATCTAATCGCGTACTTATGTAGTCCACGCCTATAGCTGACTTATCAAATAAAAAACCCCTTTAGCTGTACTCCCATATACAATACAAACCCCATGCCCCCCCTTAAAATATTTAAAAATAAGTTTATATATTTGTATGGCTTTGGGCTGATAAGATACTTAGGCGACTTCCTGACTTGGCAGGGCGGGATCGACATTTGTTTGACGGATGTGACATTTTTTTCTTTGACGTAAACTTACTGACGTCGCAAAGATTCCAACTTGACGGAATACTGTCAGTATTACATTTGCGCAGTAGTAATATCATGCGCAGAAGTGCACCGTACTGCCTTCGTATCGTCCCGCTACCGCGCATCCTGCGCCAGTCAGGAAGCACACATTTAAATGTAGGGACGTAGTAAAAAGCGGTACTGAGTTGACTGACAGTTGACACTGACATTTGACAGTTTTCTCATATCGTACCGCCTCCGCACCGACAAATCAGGAAGTCGCCTAATACTGTAGAAATTTTAAGGCTGTAGCTCCAACCGTTTGGCTGTAAACCTGTGTGACAGACGACGGGCGGACGGACGGATGGACGCGTGAGTGACAGCAATAGGGTTCCGTTTGAATACTTCGGGTAGGGAACCCTAAAAACAACTTTTCATGTTTTTTTTAGTAAGTCTTGCCACAGTAGCCGTGTGGTAAGGGCGAGGCTCGCTTCATCGTCGGCCTCATCGTTGCCTCCTGGCTAGATGCTGGCCAGGATCAATCCCAATTTTAATAATAATAAAAAAAAACACTCCTGCGCCAGACTGCAAGACTGCGCTCTCCCCCGACCTATTGGCGAATGCGTCTCTCGAGCTGTGCGGTGGGCGCAAGGCACCACCCCAGAACACTGAGTCTGAGGAAGAATTCTCGAATGGCTCGAAACATGACACATGTAGTAAACAAATATGATCATCACCACACACTTAATTATAATTAAATTATCCTAGGCACAAAAACTTTTTTTTTCTTGCACCGAAACACCACCAGGAATACACGACCAATATAACAAAGACGCGACCTACTTACAGCATTACCAATGCGCTGCACCGGACGCTGCAAAGCAGAATTTCGGTCACAAACGCTTTAGTATGCAGTGGACAATGGCCCTAATTACTCCGTGTGGCCGCCCACAGCAATCCGATTGTCTGGGGTGAAAACATGGCCGATTCAAACGTGCATCTGTAGTACAGTCAGCGAAAAAACTATATGCAGCTGGTGGAAATGTAAAAATGACCCATGCATGTTCATTCAATTGGGAATCAATACCTATTTTTATTCTTCTTGAGTTTATCGATCCTTGTAACTACTTCTGCTGCTGAGTGTACCAATGAAATCTGTTACATAAGAATTGTGTGTCATTTATTTAGGTGTATTGAAGTCGGAGGTTTTCCTTGGATTTTCCCCAGGCCGCTCTCCAATCGCGCACTCCTATCGTTTGCCTGTCATTTAAAGCCATAGTCAGGATAAAAAAAAAGTTACTAATTGAATCCCAACACGTATATATGGTACATGCGAGAACCTCTAAGGCCCGGTTTTAAATATAAAAAAAACGTCAAATCAAATTTTGGTAACTCGGTATTTTTTTTTGACATAACTTATCGATATGAGGTCTAGGGGATCTTTAAGCCGGAGCCTAAGTTTGATCATTAATTACCTGTAAGGTACCGACAATAATACCCAACCGTTCACATATTTCAAAATTTAGATCTCTAAGGTTTTTGGTAATTTTAAAGATATTATTACCAACAAAATAAAAGACAAAATGTGAAAACGCAAACAAAGACATTTCCTACGTATATTGTTCAACATAAACTGATCGATTATTCTTGTATCTGGACAAAGTATATTTATATATAAGTATAGAACAGCAGACACTATGCACAGTTTCATAAGTTTAGCAAACTAAAAGGTTGTAAAATATAAAACGCCTTGCACTACAGCCGTGCCTCGACATATACCTTGAATTTTTAATGCCCTCACAATCCGAAGCCTGGCTGTATCGTATCGACCGTCTGATGTAATATTCAGCAGACGTCTAAATGCTGAAATCGATACGCCTTCTGTTATATTTGAGGACTTGATTGGGGGATTGTATCGATTTCGATTGTTATAGTTGATTTGGAGTAGTGAGGCAATAGTGGTACCCGATATAACCAATTGTTAACATTTTAAATAATCATTGGAAACGTAACAAGATGCCTACACGTTTCAAAAACGATACCCAAAGGAGTATAATAATATCCAGGACCTAAAAGCGCTGAAACTTTCATGTCATTAAAACTTTCAAGTCTCTAGATCCAGTAACGTTGTTCAAAATAATAAATATAATAATGTAAGTTTTCTGTTATGCATTTCCTGCTGGGTTTGACTTAAAGTGGCATAAATGTGTCGACTTTTTTAGTTCATACTCTAAATACTAAAATATATCACAATTTATTTATAACAAGTCAATGAGTAAAGTGCTTAGTGCTTTGTACTAATAATCCTAATTTGACGACCACTTTAGCTTAGTTGGTAGTGACCCTGCCTACGTAGCTGGAGGTCCCGGGTTGAATCCCGGCCGGGGCATTTATTTGTGTTTTTGGGTCTTGGATGTTTTCTATGTATTTAAGTATCTATTTATATCTATATAAGTATGTATATCATCGCTGAGTACTCAAATAGTACTCATAGTACATAGTACTAGGTTGATTTGTGTAAAATTGTCCACAAATATTTATTTATTTATAATCTCATGCAAACTGTACATTTAACTGCTTTTGGTTATATTGAATTGGTCTTATATTTAAATCAGAACTAACAACTTCGTATTCGTATCATCCACTTGACTTAAGTAATTTATATTGAGACAACAAATTGAATTGCACATTTTGGCATTCTTTTCTCCAAAATGCCTAAGCCTTAAACAACTGGGAAGTTATTATAAACATACGATTTCATAACGAAATTTTCCATTCCACAACTTCACGACAGTACGGCTATCGCTAAGTTCGTCGTAAACCTTAGTAGGCCATTAATGAGACAGGCCAGGACACACGCTTGGCATGGAATGGAAAGCAGAGACAAAGGCGCAAATGGGCGAACAAACGGACAAACAAATTGACAACCGGAGTTACGAGATGTTTGGAAACTCGTTTGTAGCACCTTTTGCGGCTTCTGTGATTTGTGAACGGATTTAGCAGGAGACGTTTCTATCATTTGACTGCATGTTTAAGCTTAACAGAGTTGAGGTTTCGAATTTAAATGGCATTACATACATGCAATTTTGTTATTATCTTCGCTTCTCGGCTGGTACCCAATAATACATTCTGAAGATTATTTTCGTAGAAGTGGGAATAAATTTATTTTATTGGCGTAATATAGGCCACAAGGGCACGTCTACATATCAAATGGCATTGTAAAATTAAAAAAACAAAACATGCAAGTCTAGCAGGATAAGCTAACAAGAGTGGCCCCCACGACGGATTTGGTCATTCTTCAGGGGGTGTAGTGGCAGACCCTAAGAACACACTTTGCTTAATATCAGTCCTCGATATTCTTTTGTTTTCGAGTTATTCACGAAAATGTTAAAAAATCAAGGTTATTTTTAAACTGTAATTATAGCTAAACCAAGCAAGCGAGAATTACCAAATAAAATCAGAATTGAGGAGGATATAATGAGGTAACTAATGCATATTTACTAATGCATATGCAAAGAGTGTTCTTAGGGCCTGCCAGTACACCCCCTGGAAGAATTACCAAATCCGTCGTGGGGGCCACTCTTGTTAGCTTATCTTAATAAAATTAAATGATATTTATGAAATATCATATATTAGATATTAAAAAAAATTAGAAATGTAAGTATGTCAGATCTCAACTTAGCTTAAATACGGTAATATCGTGATATTAAAAAAAATATATATATACTGTTTATTTCATATTATATCCAATAATTACATTCATTCATTTCATTCATTTCATTTTTTTTTATATTCTAACTCACAGATACCTACTAAGAAGTAATATTCCCGCATTGCCGTACAATATCCCTAAAAGACACTGTCTAATTAAACCTAACACTGCTCGTTGTCTGTAAGACACAAACACCATTGTATATGCGTATAATATGTATGTAGCTTCCGGAAATTATATTTATAAACAGTGATCTTTAGACTACTATAAATATTAATGAAGTAATGAAGTTTCACAACGGACTCCAACAATTTCATTGCACACTAGTAAACCAACATTAACTTTAAATATCTTCATTATTTACAAACATTAAGAACATTGGTACCCATTCCGAATGCAGGTCGACATGTTATAAGTTACAATTTACATAATTCAAAGTCAAACGACTCCTAGTTGGTCTAAATCTATGTTTTTATTGCCATAAAACCAGCTGTATTTGAATTGAGTGTCTTTGTATAATGTTTATTAGTAATTTAACAGCCTTGCTGCGTGGTATTGGGTGATTACTTTGGATAAAAAACTATTGAACGCCACTCGATAGACATAATGTCTTGAACTTAAAAGGAATACTTACCTAACTCATTTAGCTGACGATTATGCATGCACCGAATCTAATGTATCTCTTTTTATGTATAATTTTTATAAAACCTGGTCAAATTTTGTTGCAATTATTTCTACTACCCCCCAAAACGTGAACTGCTGGCTTGGTAAAGATCGCGGGAGTCCACTGGATCTGGATGCGGGTGGCGCAGGACCGGTGATTGTGACACTCTTTGGGGGCGGCCTAAGTCTAGCAGTGGACGTTTTTCGGCTGATATGATGATGATGATGATGATTTCTACTAGTAATATTCAACGATTATTTTTATGGCCCTCCTCTGATTTTGCTAACTATAAAGTTTCGGTTTCAGCCGAAACTACAGCCAAAACAAAACCTTCGTTTTCGGTTTCGGTTTCTGCAAAAAAAAAACCGTTTCAGTTAGACACTGTACAAATTGAAATTAATTGATGACTTTTATTTAAGTTTATACAGATTACACCTAAATATTATTAAGAATTTCATTAGAGTATTATTTTAGTAAGTGGAATATTAAAACATAAAGACATGGAAGTTCTCATATTTACCTACACATTTTATCCTAAGGTTTAAGTTAAAATTAGACACAAACAACTTATTTGACTTATCTCGAAAATAGGACAAGATATTCGCTTTGCCATATTTCACGAGTAATCCCTTAGTAAACGCATTATCAGCGGCGCTTTGCGCGATCACGAGTAAACGATCTAGATCAGAACGACTCAATCCAGTATCTGATTACAAGGACAAACGCGACACTACCTTTTGATGGGTTAAGGCAAAAGAAACTTGCATTAATAGTTTTTATATACCTAACCTGAACTTATGATCCATCCACGATTTTGCGCGTTTCGAGCGTTCAATGAACAGTAGGCCTAGCACGTGTTGCGCTCGAGAGCATGTCGGCTTATCTCCAGCTACGCGTCTTTTTTTGATTGGTGCTGTTAGAAATTGACGGATAGCTCGTGATAAGCCAACATACTCTCGAGCGCAACATGTGCTACTGGCACAGACAAAACGCTTGCCGCGCCGCAATTCAAGCCAAGTCTTAGCCGGGCTAATAAGTATCGCCACCTATCATGTCATGAATATGTTTGTGTTTGTTTTTCGGATTTTGAATGATTAGATGAATATTGATTGCAGATAATACCGCTCCAGTTACATTAGGTACTGTATAATTCTGAATATCGAGGATGTTTTACTAACTAGGTAATACTAATATCATTCCTAAAGATTTTTAATAGTTATATGAATGTAATCTATTTATTATTACAGCATGCGAAATCAATCTTGTTTTCGGATACACGATATCGGCGTATCTGAATAAAAAAAAAGTTAATTTCCAAATCGAACCAGAAAAGTCAACGACAACATATTAAATTAAACTTGTACAATTTTAAATTATATAGGTGTCTCATTATATACTACCCGACTTTTCTAGATCCCATATAGCAAGCTAACCTCTTCCAACTTGTACCACATAACGAGGGTCATTACTACCGCCCACAGACTGCGTCCGCGCAAGGTAGTTAAGCGAAATGTCTTCTTTAAGGTAACAAGATATAGGCCTTTATTGGTCCCCAAGTTTTTGTTTTATTTACCGTTGCACCGTGTGGGTTGGTAAATCCTTGTTTAAGATAAATCCGTATGACGGTGGTCATACAAACGCTACTCTCAGCATCTTAAGCTTGGTTAAATTTTTTTTCATTTCAAAAACATTTTCTTCATTCTGTACGAATGACCACTTTAAAACATCATCATCGCAGTGAATCATATTTACCTACTTTAGTACGAGTATTATTTAAAATACACGTATATTATTTAAAATGCCGTTGATATTAAAAATGCTTTTCAAAGACATGGTACATCATGGTTTAGAAGACTTTCTTACTTCTGTATTCACAACATTGGTACATATTTCCATTTATGATGATTGTATAAACGCTTGACGCGGTGGTGTTTAAACGTAACATTTTTTTTTATACTAAGTACAACCTGACTTTTTAAATAGGAATTTGTGTGGCGGTCGGTAATGAAAACACAACAATTTACGTTTGTTCGTAGAACAGCTTCATTGGCTCTTAGCACTACATCTTAAAGCTATTGTTTCTACACAGTCCCACAGAAAACCTAGTAATCTTATATAACAGATTTTAGAGATATCGTTTTTGCTTCATGTGTATAGAACAGCAGATAATAATAACGCGAGCATATTAAATGTCCTGCAGTTGCGCGTAAACTTCAATACATAATGTGGCTTGAGATCTGTCTATGTCTTTGTTTTAGTCGTTGGATCAACACAACTAGGCATAGGCGATATTGATAAAGTTATAAACTAAATGATCTAGTCGAATTTCAATCTAATGTTCAATGCAGAGGATTTAAATTGTAAGGTCAGCTTTCGCATGTTTTTGTTCATTTAAATCATAATAGTAGGCGGTGCATATAAATAAAATAAATAAATAAATATTTGTGGACAATCTTACACAAATCAACCTAGTCCCAAACTAAGCAAAGCTTGTACTATGGGTACTAAGCGACGATATACATACTTATATAGATAAATAGATACTTAAATACACAGAAAACATCCAAGACCCAAGAACAAATATTCGTGCTCATCACACAAATAAATGCCCCGGCCGGGATTCGAACCCGGGACCTCCAGCTTCGTAGGCAGGGTCACTACCAACTAAGCTAAAGCGGTCGTCAAATATCGTCGTCGTCGTCGTTAAATATGCACCATAGGCAGCATATGAAGCAGATACCTATATACTTAATATGCTCATATCAATCTAGAGCGCATTGGGATTTTAGTAAGAGCAATTAGCGCAAATTTTATTTGTCTACGTCACTACGAAATAGTAAATTTGACTTCATCTTAAAAATTTACTTGAAATTCATTACCTAACCAAGATTTGGCCCTAACTACGTTCTCGTATATTGCTATAACTTTATGACCATATATACTTCCACTCTCACTTTATCCTGCAAAATTGGAGTACATAGAAAATTGCTTATATTTGAAATCCAAACTATAGGATATATCTGTGTAATTTGTATAAGAAATTTATTAATAACATCGATACTTTCACTTTTTTGTAGTATCTTACTTACATTACGAATTAAAGTGAGAATGCAAACCAAAACAAAATATTTACATTGTACGCTTTTGACGTATTTAGCAACAATACCTGCAACGCGCGGCGGTACCCGTAAGCCCTAACGGGTGGACTAATCCAAAGAATACAATTATACATACTGAACTAATCCAAACGTTTGCTGTTGATCTAATTGTCAGTAAGAGGTAGCAAGCTTACGCTCGCACTAAACGAGCTACTGGTATAGTAGAAGTGCTAGGCTGCTACTAGTGCTTACTAGGGCTTCAATAAAATACTCTGCGCAACACTGTACGACTCAATGCATATATTTATGTAAAATATGTATATATCTGTATTACATGTATGTATCTGTATTATATGTACGTATATTTGAATATATGTTTATAGTAAAATAAGTATCACATTATTGTAATTTTATGTAAAATTTATTAGATGAGGTACGTTTATTCAATATTTGACATTGTTTCTTTTAAGTACTTATCCGTGTTTGTGCATATCTCGTTCGTCTGCCGCCTTCGTGCGTTACATTTATTTTTCTCATTTTATCGAAGGTGTGGAAGAGAACTCATAGAGGGATAAGTTTGCCTTTGTACTTTATATTTTGTAATTTTGTTTCTTGTAAATGTTCTTTTTTATGTGTCATAATACATACTTAGGTACTCATTTTTTTAAAGTGGTGGTTGTTCAGAATACATTATCAAAACAGCAATTTAAGCATGGTAGGTACATATTTTTCTTCCCGGAAACCATCCTCTCAAAGCATAAAATTATTATTACGGCACAAAGTTGCAAATAAACTTCATCCAATATTTGCCAACAAACCATAATCACCATAATTTATAAAGCCGTCGTTTACCGTGGTCGTTTTTATGAATACACAAGCTTTTGCTCTAAACTTCATCCGCGTAAAATTCTACACCGTATTTCGTCCCTTTCGGGGATGATTTTCGGTATAAAAACTATTCCATATTATTATGTTAATTCAGGCTATAAACCCGTTGTATAGGTACCAAATTTCATCATAATCCGTTCTGCTATTTTTGCGTGATTAAGTACTTAACAAACATCTAAACTATCTTATTTATAATATTATTAGGAAAGTCGTCGCGGGAATCTCCGGGCTCAGGAGATGAGTGGTTCTAAAAATCTTTTTTTTTTTATCTCAGACATTTATTAATCTCCGATCACTATAACATTTCTCACGTAAGTGAAAGTCATTAAGGCTTACGACATTTCTCCGTAATGATAAATGGTGCAAGTTGCGAGGTTAGTTTTTGAACGGAGATATGAATTTATGATTAATTGCCGCCATTATAACTGGAACTTGTAAACGCGTCTTTAATCTCGACGAGAACGAATAAAGTTTGAGTTTTTTGCCGATAATGACTGATCACGGTAGAAAAGAAACAGTACCTATGGACTTTACGAATCATGGTAGATAAGTCAAATCTGAAATTGAATTACTTCCTGCCACGCCAGACGCCACGCTTATTATGCGTTAGTCATTCCAATTCAAGTACTTCAGTCATTCCATATTTCAATTATTATAATAATATGATTTTAATTTTTAAAATGTCTTAACGACAGGCTGTGTTCGCCACTGACATCTACTTCCGCAAATATAGAAATATTTGAAACATTGAAAACAATTTGATTTCCAATTCTCTGGAATATATATCACTTTATAATCCCTGAGCGCTGACATTCTTTAAACACCGATCGTACGGTTAATTTTTTTACTGCAATAAAACTTTTCAACTTGTCACTCGGCTTGTTACTCGTGTATCTTTTAACAAGCTTTTTATATGCAATTTATATGCAATCAACTAATCGACATGCTGAACACCATTCTACGAGACAAGTTAACTTGTACTTTTTTTCATATTGCAGATGTTGCTAATGGATTTGTATATTTATTACTGATTTTTGCATATTTTTTATACGTATAATTTAATGTTACCGTTTAAAAAGCGTTTAATGCGTGAGTTAAATTTAAACCCTCCGCGATAATGGTAATTTACATAAACATGGTAAGTTCAGAAAAAAAATTGAATGGCTTTACACGTCTGTAGTTCTTCATGCCTTGTATTAGGTGCATCCGTGTTATAAACGCAATGATAATTAAAATAAACTATTTGACTAGCAGGAGTAGCAGATCGTTTAATGCACCTCTAGTTTAATAATCGTAACGGAAACTCAGCACCCCATAAATCCAGTGTAACAAACGTAACTATTTTATTGCTATCGTAAAATATAACTGCAGCAGTACAACGTATATAATTGTATGACCGCATTCCTTTCGATAAACGTTTAATCAATTCGCGAGTTGAAACTGAGCCGCTAGAACGATGGTTACAATCTTAAATTATCTTAAGAATTCCTGTGGCCCAAGTAATAGGGTAAAGAGAGTTTTGTGTTAGTTAGTTAGTTAGTTATACTGGGCATTTTCCGCAAGTCGACATCCAACGTGCCTATTTTACGTGAAAAAGGGGTAGCGCTACTCTAACCACCCTAGTTCCTGTATGAAACCTATTAGTGTCTTTATATTGTTTACTCCTGCAGTGTGTTCGGATTTCCTATGTGTTTCTTCCTTTATACTTCTACCTGCTTACAGTCTAGTAGAATGTGTCTAGCAGTCTCTTCTGCCTCCATGCATGCTCTGCACAAGGGACTCTCGGTGATTCCCAAGTCCACCCCTGTCCAGGATCAAAAGTGTGTATGGAAGCAAAAAAAAATTTCCGACTCGAAAAGCCACCTTGTATAATAGTGGACGTGACACAGAATACTTCATACTAAATTGCCATTGCTATAATATGAATATTAGATATAGCGCTGTCATGTACAACTTGTACCAAGCTACATGAATTATAGAAGTGATAATTTTATATCAGAAATGACAGTTTGACTTGCAACTGGCTTCTGTATTGATCGTTTTTACGAATTAAATTGCGATACTAGTCGCCACTGCACTTCAGTTAGGTATTCACGTTTAATCATAACATTAAGATATTGCATTAGACCGGTCGACATTGATTTTCAATAATTCGAAATTACTTGAGCTGTTGCACATGCCTTTTAGTTTTTTATTTCTCTTTTACGCTATTTAGGGAAATATTATAATATTTTAATATTTTCTAATTACTTAAGATGCAATTTACACAGCTATTATGAAAAACACAGCTTTTTCCACGATTCTTTTACCTATAAGAAAAACATTTTGCTTATGGGGAAAAGAAGCGTCTCGTCGTCCGGTAAACACGATGGGTTGACGACATTAAAAAGATCGCGGGTGACTCCTAGATGAGACTAGCAAGGGACCGGGACGAGTGGCGCACAAGAAGAGAGGCTATGCTCAGCAGTGGGCGATTACGGGCTGATGATGATGATGATTATAATTATACGAGAAAAAAATTACCCTGTAGCTTTATCATACCGATCGAAAGGCTTCATCATAAGGATTATTTTTTGCAAAATAACATAATGTCAGAAATAAAAGGAAGACCATGAATTTTAACAACACATTTTTTTTCTCGTGTAGCGGATTCGATTCTCGGTTCAACCATGTAATATTTAAAAATCTATGAATGCAGTTTAAATTGTTTTTTAAATTAAAATAATAGTATATAAGTATAAGTAGTAAAATCTTCCATCTACAATATTCAAGGTACCTACTTTCCCTTGATGTCACATAGTCTTGGGACGCCCTGTATAATATTTGTCTTGTGGGAATAGGAGCGCAATAGGTGGGTATTTTCCTATGTAACATACAAATATAATTCGGTCACTTTGCAGCTACTAGCTGCACATGACATACAAAGTGATTGATGCGTTCTTAATCGTCATTGACACAAAAAACAATTCACACAAGAAGACATAAATAAATTGGTATTTTCTTATAACATTGCTAAGTTATAACCACCATGACCTGAAAAGTCAGGTGTGCACAGTGCACACGACAAATCAACCAGTAATTAAGTCAAAGGCATTTACGACATACCACCTACCGAGATCTGATACCGTTATAGGATTACCAAATGTTCCGTATTGTGTAGGACATCATTAAAGTGATGTTTCAATGTCGATTTACATAGGTGTCCCGCTATATAAATTGTCCAGACAAGTGACAATCTACATATTTAGTTTTTATCTGTCGTCTTGAGCCGAAAGTATTTCATTATAAAACTTATTCGAATAAATGTTCTTCTTTTAAAAATCAATAGATATTTAAAACGGTTGTTAGAGCCTGTTTGGAATGAGAAGAAGCGTAGGAAATAAAGGCACCCTCAATCCTCATATCCTACGCTTCTTCTATTTCCGGACTCTACAAATTTTGTTTTGACTATCCAACAATTAACTTCGTTTGCAAGTGAAATGATGTAAAGAATCTTTCATATTATGTGCATCGCAGACACAGATTATGTGCGTGAAACTTATGCAAAAGCGATTAATGTCGCCATACCTGTGTCGGAAGATGTGTTTTAATGAAATACCCGTAGAATGAGACAAAACAAAAATATCCTTAAAGAAGGAACACCCTAGTCACCCCACACTTAAGTTGGCTAAGTAGCTGCCAGTGATTATAAGAGATTAATATGAAACAGGATGCTGTTATCTATCTTATCGTGTAATGTAAGGCGACGCCGCGCGTATGTAACGGATGACGTGGGTAATTTGCTAATAAAACTGGAGTGGAATCTAAATTAGGTAAATTTAATCGATTACAGGTGCAAATCGATGTGAACAGGTACTATTTCTGTAATGTGTTTTATTAATACTAATTAAGTAAGGGATTGTATTGATTTTAAAGTATTCACTGCATTTGTGTTTAAGTACCTTTTGTACCTATACATCAAACTACTCGTGGTTTTTTTTGAACGTCGATCTGTGAGCTCAAAAGTAAAACGGCCGTTTTAAACACTAAGCGAATCTACGACGAATCTAGCAACGTGAAAACTAGTTTGATGTATTCAAAAGGTAGGTACTTAAATACAAAATTCAGTTCATGCATTCCCCCTTCTTAAATATCTTTCGTTAAATTTAAATAATCACAATTATTCACTAGTGGCGCTAGTGGACCCGTTTGCATGCTCTTTACTAATTCCATAATCAACTAATCACCGTATAAAATTAAGCTCAACAGCGGACAGCAATTATCTGATAAGCCGTCTAGAGTAGCGTGACAATACAAAACGTTTTATCGTTTTAAACACGGTCGTGTGAACCCTCCTGTACATATTTATGTAAAACGACTATTCTTCTCGTTCTTATGTCTTATGTAATGTACACTAAGGTCCGATTCAACCTTTGATCCACGTCTTAGTCACACTTTAATGTGGTTTGTTTTGCTTGTCTTTTAGGCAAGTACTGTAATTAGTGTAAGTAAGTGAAATGATATTAGGTTCACTAATATTAGGATTAATAAACTACGATCAAGAATGGAACTCTTTTAACATTCATCATTGAATGCAGATTGCAATCTTGATAGGCCGCAATTTACATGTTGTGTTCTAGATGCTTGTTTAAAAAATAAACTGGAATTATAGTTAATTAGTTATTGAAAAAACAATGCTGAGGTTTTTTTTAAGTAGTACAGTTCGACTGTTAAATAATATCGTTTTAAAATTAAAACCCTGTGTGTGTGTGTCATCTATTGTTCACATCTATTATGACATCTACTCGTAGCTTTTGCTCGCGACTTCGTCTGAGTAAACTATCATTCCAATTTTCATACCTTCGAGGCATGATTTTTAGGGATAAAATGTTAATCCAGGCTATTACACTCGCTTTATGCCAAGTTTCAACATAATCCGTTGAGATTTTGCGTGATTTACAGACATCTAAGCTTTCGCTTTTGTAATATTAGTAGTATAAAAATTAAAATTGCCTAAAAAAAAAAAAAGTACCTAGTAGCTCATTGTCAAGCCCTCGCACGTTTACCTTAGTAGAGTTGTAGTTGTACTTTATTTAAGCTGCCGAGGCACGATTCGATCAAACTAGATTAAGGACGTAATCTTAGATTAAACATCACAATCCTATGGTCTATGGTTGGGATTAAGCTCTATTCTTGTTCGGATAGATTAACATTAAGACATTGTCATGTAATACGTGTAATACCGTCGTAAGAAGAAATAATTATGAAAATACATCTTATATGTAGCGTAAATTAAATATTATTTGTTATGCCTGCCCAATTCCCATGTTAATCAGTCGAACAAAAAATAATTTGCTATACCCAAACCACAATCTTTACAAAATTAGAGAGAATACAAAATGTTTTCTTGAGAGCACTTTGTTACAGGACCGGTACTCCTCTGGAATCGTCAGCCAAGTCAGCCAAACATTTTAATATAATTTCCCTATGTAATAGAAGACTCTTTTTAGACACACTTTTCTTCTTCAAAATCTTAAAAAATGAAATCAATTGCCCAAAATTGCTACAGAATATTATGTTTAATGTACCGCATCGCTCCTTACGTCTTCGTAATTTGTTTTATGTGAGTTTCGCACGTACTAATTATTCGAGACATACTTTTTTCAAACGAGTACCAAATACCTATAATGAGTATTTCTGTGACATCGATCCATTTATGCACTCTCTTCCTGCATTAAAAGAACAAACGAGATCCAAACTGTTGTTGATAAAATAAATTATCACTATAATTAGTTATTAGTATTATTACTTAGTTGTGTTTAACTTATTTTCTATTCGCAAAACGCTTTGGTATCTTTTGATGTTTCATGTTTACATTATGAACCTCCAGGTCTGTTTTTATATATTTTTGTATGCTATATCTATGTTTTTATATATGACAGTATGTGTTCTGAGAAAAAAAAAAAAAAAAAAATTGTTGCGTGTTTGAAACCGACCAAAATCTTCATGCACTTTGTTAGTCCAAATGTGGTTTAAATGAGGTGTCAACTTATTTTGGTTGATTTGTAACGACATAATCGCCGTAATTAAAGTAAATCTCACCTCTTATCTAGTTACAGCTTTTAAGCAATTTGTCCCGCAGCCTTTACAAACGCTGTGGGCATATTAATTGAAACTTGACGCCAATTTGCGTGTAATAGGCATTTTACATATAACAGGTAGCAGATAATAATTAGCCAGCTGTGTAATAGGAAGTTAGGTTACCGCAGACAAGTTTTCTTAGCATGATATACTTATAGATATTTATTTTACTTATCTACATAGTATCATTATCATTATATGAGCCGAAGACGTCCACTGCTGGACATAGGCCTCCCCATAAGAGTGCCATAATGACCGGTCCTCGCCACCCGCATCCCGCGGACTCCCCCGATTTTTACCAGGATACTTAGTATGATGTATCAAAAAAATCTTCTCATTCCTACATGTTAACAATTTGAGATATAATAAAAACCCGATAAGGTAACCGCTCCAATGCTTGATACTTTTATTGACTTACTTGATATTTTTCGCCTTTATATTGGTTTGAAACGGGCATGTTGAACATTTTACGTATTTTGTCACTGTCAAGCGATGTTCAACTCGTACATAATTATAGTAAAGTTGTGGGCGGTGCAAATTGATGAAAAGCTTAATTTAATGATATAGGGATCTAGATACAATATGATATGATATTATACATTATTATATAATATAATAATATACTACAGAACTATAACTACATACTTTAAATGTTTGTTAAGCGGATGCGTCCGCTAGCGAAAATCTCAATTTTTTAATCAAAGTGAAAATTCAACACCACAGATGGAATTTGAACCCACGACGCTGCTCACGAGCCTCCCTAATAAGGCTTAATTAGATGAGTGTTAAGATTAAAAAATTCACCATCACAATACCACGGTGGCTCAATTGGTAGAGCAATGGACGGATTCCAGAGGTCGTGGGTTCAAATCCCACCTGTGGTGTTGAAGTTTTCAATTTTCACTTTGATTAAATAAAAAATGTAACTATATAAAGTCGTACCTATATAATTATACTTAAACATACATACACATACATACGAATATAGATGAAACTTGTAAATCAGATACGTCACGAGGCTTATTTCTGCCAGCAAAAACTTAAATAAATTATTTTTAAAAACCTGTTTAGAGATCGTCTAATATTAACGGGGAGAGTGTTCCAAAAGCGGGATATAATACGTCTATGTTGCAACGCCCAACATATCTAATAAAGAAAGATGAAATATCATATCGATAAAGTATGTACCTAGTAGCGAAGGTACAGCCATAACCAACAACATATCCTAAAACAATAACGGCAAAATATCTGACCCTTCATAACGGCCCTACAAATGGAGTAGTCCTGTCAGATATTTATGCCTGTTTTAATAAAGTAGATATTAATGGCGGTGACTGTACCAAAGTGAAGAAAATAGAGAGTTTAGCAATAACTGGAACCAACACAAAAAATATATAGTTAATTATAGTCAATATATAATATTATCATATCTGACCAAACTAATCCAATAGCATCCTTGCCACACTTCACACAATACTTTTATTTCTATACAACGACGATGGAAAATAAGCATACGGTCCATCTGATGGTAAGCGGACACCGCAGCCTATAGACGCTCACAATTCCAAAGGAGTCACGTGTGTGTTGCAGACCCTTTATAAAATTTGAGGATCGACGTTGTTGACAGCAAAAGAGACAATATACTTATGTAATCGCAAGAATCTGCTTCCTGTCTCACTAAATAGGTCTAGATGTACCTAGTATGTAGATTTGTATAGGCTTTATGAGAACGCCCGGGCATGCGTGAAGGCGGACTCTATAGCCTCAATCACCCTCAATAGTAGTGATAACAGCAGCACAATCAAGTGAAGCCTCGTTAGAAACGCAATAGCCGATATTAGCTATCCCTATCGAGTTTACCAGTAAATCAACGTTTAATGGGTAATTTACCAGTCGGTCACATAAGCCGGCTGTTCAATATGCAGGGAGTTTAACGAGGTACAGCCAAGAGGCGGTCCGGTGTTTTCAATTTACTCGGTGAGACGGGCCCGGTGCGCTTGGTACTGCTATATTTGAACTACGACTTTAAAAAAGACAAATGAACAGTCCAAGTCAAAACGTTGTCAGCATTTTTTGCTTTAATTACAAAGTAATACGGCGCATAGGGTGTTTACTTTGACGTCGATGGCACAGAAAACGTATTAATAATTCAAAAGTGTATTTAATTATGTATTTATCTATGTATAAGTACGAGTATGTATATTGTAGCTTGCTTCCCATAGTACAAGCTTTGCTTTGTTTCGGACTAAGTAGATCAATTTGTGTAAGATTATCTACAAATATGTATTTATTAAGATTTTTAAATAGTCCCATCGTTAATTGGATTGTGGGATCGTGATTTGGATTAAAAACAAAGGCACAGTGAAAAAAAATATGGTTGGACACTACTATTACTACTGAGGAGATGTACCTATCCTAGAAAAACACGCTCATGATAACATTGATAACTATCAAGGAAAAGAGATGTATTCACTATGGGACCCTTTTATAATGCAATAAATACGGTGTAAAGTGGATACATTTTATGAAGTGTATTTTTTTTACATCACGATAGAGGCAAACATACGCAGTAGTGTATGGAAACTTGCAGACCATTGCAAATAACGTTTTTACATGTGCTGCATTGCCAAGCTTCAAGGTTTTTTGAGGAATACTATTTTTACAGCTTACTATAGAGAAATGGTAATTCATACCAAAATATGTCTTCGAGAGCTTCTTATAACCTCATCGCAGTTTAGACTAAAATCTTCTGTGGGGCGTTGAGCTGGCAATTTTATAAGGACTAAAAGAACTATTACAGGCTAGGAGAATGTAATACTTAATGTTACTTAAAAATTACTCTAGAAGTTGAAAGAAAGATACGGGGCAATACTCGTATACATTCTGCGTCGTCACTTTTTAGGGGATGTTTCAAAATATTCCAGCTATAAGTTAAAGAATATGAATATACGGAGCATACCTGCCGTTACACGCCACCAACGCCTTGTAACAAAGACACGGGGACTCAGGATAGTGTAATATTAATGAACAGCCCGCGTAGGATTGATAATGTGTGTATATCGGCGTCGGGCGACGAGGAGTTTTCCTTGTGGCTTCTATTTGTATATTACTGCTTAGTGAATGCTTTTACTCGAAATACCCTTGCTTGGTATTTCCTTTGTCTTATATAATAAGGTAAAGTCGATCACAAACACAAAGCAAAGACAAAAATGAACTGAATCAGTTTTAATTTGGATGTATAGATATTTCATATATTTATACTAATAGCTAGGATAGTAGCAGCATGTCTGAATATCATAGCTCATGTAACTATACCATAATCGATATTAAGTAGCAAATATATTACTAACTTAAAAAAAGTTTCCGAAATCAATATACTCAAACTAGCATACAGGACGAAAACTTAAAAAAACTGAAATGAGACGCTTAAAAATGCACAAGTCAATGAAAAACAGCAATGGAAGAAAAACCAATGTTAACCAAAGGCTACTGAGGCGGGCCTGAATTTTTTATAGAGCTACCCTAGCCCCCCTTAGGAAAACACCACCTCGCTAGGGAAAAGACTAATATACCTCCATTGGCGTATCTTGGGAAAGGAAAGGCGGATATGGTAGCCAGTAGTTTTGTTTTATGATAAAATAAATGATCAAATTAATCAATTTCAAATAATAGTAAGGTAACTGTTAAGGAGTTGTAGTTTTTCAAGACTAATTTGACAGTCTGGAGCGTTATCAACGATAAATTATATGATGTACTTAATACTATACTCCTCCTCCTTAATCAGTAATTTTGTACCGTATGTACAACATCTTCATAGTTCAATAACTAGAAAATGTGTGACTTAATTTACATGCAGTCCTTCCATACCTGTGTGTGATAATGATATCTCAACGTAACTTCAGTGTTCCTGTTAATTTTAATATTTTTTTATTAAAGTAAAATTTTGGGATATTCGGTGCTCTGGGCGGGATTTGAACCAGTGATCTTTTTAACCTGGCCAGTCACTTTTAGCCAAGTAAGCCCGTCAACCTCCTCTGACCCTTTCAAACCTTATTTTCATTATGAGACGTTTCTGCTCAAAATAAAATTAATATATCTATTAAAGTTAATGAATAAAATGTACATATCAATAATTAGTTACGTTTGGGAATATTTTACCATATCCACACAATCTGGCTTCGATTCAAACACCAGCACACTAGGACCATCTGTTAGTTCACAGGGCACCGTAGGTAAACGCAATTTTAAAACCGGCTGCCACACAGCGTCAAGCCAGAAAACAGCCTGAGGCCTACAATTTGTATAGCGAGCGGAATTAATAATGTATAAAATTGTTACGGATATCATAATAGGTGGGGTAATATGGGGGAATAATGTGGTATATTTGCAGGTTCTAGAGAATTTCAAATCAAAGCTGGTGCTAATGATACGGTAGCAAAATATTTGATTGCTGCAACGTCCATTTTTAGAACGACGAATAAAATTATATAGTGTATAAGTGTAAATTAGGCAAGACAGGATGAAACTATTCGTGATTTTCACACAAATATTTACTATACTGAAATTGAAACAGTATTTTCGAAGGCAGCTTCAATATCAATAAGACACAAGGTAAGCTTAACTCGAGTGAGGAACACATTAAAAACAAATCTGCATAAGATAAAGTCAGGTAGATAATAAAATCCTATATTGTAATAGTCTTAACCCAGAAATAAGGCCAATTGCGCTTTTATAAAATTATACGAAACATGAAGCAAAGGCATTGAATTACATTCCTTAAACCTAAACGTAACAAGTTCTTATCTCAAAATCTCCTTTCAAAAACCGCTTCTTCGATAAATCACTCGCAATATAACTCTAAGCGGATTAAATCGATTTGTAAAGGAACCAGTTACACTGTATTTACTCGGTGTATTGACGCGTCTAGATTTATGATCGACGATGTACCAGCAGTCTGGAAATGAGATGACTCTGCAATGTAACCTTCTTGTACGGAGCACTCTACTTATTTTAACTAGTATGAATAAATGTTTAAGAATGATTCAGGCCTTACATTTATACAGGTACCTTATATTAGGTACCTGTACATACAGTAGATTTCATAAATATATTATGATCTACGTTTCTAAATAATAAGAGCTAAGCAAACTTAACAATAAAACTTTGAACACAGTCATGATTTGATCACTTTATTCGTTCACATATTTT
Organism: Cenopis cana; assembly: GCA_951800055.1. Taxonomy (NCBI): domain Eukaryota; kingdom Metazoa; phylum Arthropoda; class Insecta; order Lepidoptera; family Tortricidae; genus Cenopis; species Cenopis cana. The sequence goes on along the minus strand of OX637479.1, from coordinate 13,244,114 downwards.
AGAATTCGACTATACTTACCTACCTACTTATTAAATTGCACGGTTCTTTAAGGAATGGATCTAACAAAATTAATTATTTAGTACCAAAACTGTCGAAGTTATGATTCGTATGGATTCACTTAGGCTTATTAGGTTATTAATCCGTTTTTGTGTATCATGATCATCATTATAATTTCAGACTATTTCTACCACAGCGACTGGTTGAAAAAGTAGTACCTCCTTAATGAATAGCGTCCTTAGTGAACTCTCAGATTGCTGGTTTAGGCAGTCAAATAAGACACACAAATAGGTACATTTTCATGGAAGCCCAATCACACCAACGCTAACCTATTAGGTAACGTTACATGGTTAATTTTGTATTAAGCAGTAACGCTGCTAACACAAACTAATAATTCAATTTTTCCTTTATTTCTAAATTTGTAAAGTTCCATGATTTTCATTTGAATTTCGTCCCAGATGTATACAGGCTTCTTCAATAATACTCGTTTTTTGCATCACCAAATTTAGCTTTTTCACTTTTGTTCTATAATCTGCAAACTTCTTTCGTTTTTATCAGAAAACTGATTGAATTTAGGTCACGAAACACGCCACAAGTCTGGCCTTTTAATTTTTTACGCCCCAATATCCATCAATGTTTCGCCAACGTCATTGTCTTGTCCGATAGCGTCCCCCGCTCAATCTTCCTTAGGGTTTAATTCCGTGAGTAGTTCCAAGTCATCGTTGTTATGGACATCAAAACCGATACAGCGAGGGTTGAGATTGGTATTTTTACTTTCGGGATACTCGCTGTAGCTTTTGTTCTTCTCCAAACGTATTTATTGGAATAGTTTATTATTGGGGTAGTTTTTTAAGGCGCTCGTTGCATGAAAAGACTGATTGAGAGCAAATTAATATTACTATAATAATATTCAAATGGATGATGAGTTTGATGAGAGACTAAAATATTTAAGTTACGTCAGAATCAAATCAACTCACGTGTTTTCAAGATAGAACTTCTTAAGTAAAAAACGGTTGCTGAATACGAAAAAAATAAAAAAGGTGCATGAAAATACACTCAAGTGCAAATGCAATGGGGACACTTCGTATTGAATTCTCGTAGAAAGTACCAATTTTTCTTGCTCTTGAGTGTATTTTGAAGTTGGTTGACTAACATCACAGAACGAAAGAACCAATCCACTACCAAATACTAACTTGCTAAACCTCCCTGAAATACCTAGTACCTACATACTAGGTGATTTGTCTACGAACCTTAATAGCACGCTGTCTTCCTTATTCAAGTCAACGTCGGCATAAGCTAGAAAGGGAAAAGATACGTCACGTGCTTGTTTCCCAGATTAAAATTGATTGCTTGGACGCTGCCTTTGTCTGCGGGACACGAAACGATTGATTCTTCATCAATCTTTATTCGCGGGTATTAACAACTTTTCCTTCTTATTTGGCGTTTCGTTAATGCACGTCACGTTCTTTTTAAAACTGTTGAGATTATTTTTGCGTTTTGTTTTTGTTTGGGTTTTTAAAAGCTTTTTTCGCTGAGGTCCGTTGTCGATCCATCAGAGAGACACGGTATTTAAATTTAAATGGTAACTTCATAATGATGGATCAGTGAATGGATGTCGGCACGAGTTCAGTTTTTTCCGGTGCGAGTATCATTTTACATAATAATACGATTTATTTTTAGTAATTTTATTGATTTAAGTATTAAAATACATCGTCTCTGTGTAACGAATTAAACTGTTCATTTAAGACACATTTTTGAAAGGCTTATAGGTAGCATAGTCTTCTACTATAATATAATATATCCTACTTACAGTTTTTGAAACAATATTCAATGGTTTTGGTTATGTAAGACCATATCTCTCGGGAAATGAAACTATTTGGTTGCAAAACATTTCAAAATTTACGTCAAAGCTGACAGGTAAACCAGTCAAAATGTCATAATTATAGTCTGTTGCCATTTAAATCAGAATAATAGCGCCCCCTTGACAATGGACATTTATTTCTGGTTTACCTTTAAATCGGAATTATAAGGTTCTTTCTTTTTTCGTTTCGGCAATACTCTTTCTTTTCTCGTTCTGGAAATAACCAAACAGGGTGAGCCAATAACACTAATTCGTGGCCATTATCCTGTTGTCTCATTAACGCGGCCGTTACTGCAGGTCGATAAAGTTTAAACGTTAATTTGACGATTTGTTTACGATCGGGGTAAAGATTAGACGCGTAGAAGTGACAGGATTCTGGGAGCATTGTTCAATGAAACTTTACTTTAGACGAAGTTAAAAAAATAATAATTTAAATTAAGGATGCTGAACTCTATAAAGATGATTTTCTCCCGGCGAAGATATATTTTTATAAGTAATACAACGACTCCTCTAAGTACTTATTTGCTCTTTTCAGTGCAGGAATAGATTTTACCTCGTTAAGGTTTTACTTATTATTTCTATTGCAGTCTTCTACTTATATATATAGTGTGGTTGCGAGAAAGGTCACTAATTAAATGCTCCCCATGATGCCTTCTGTTGATACCGAGGGACCTACTCATGTCTCTAGCTGCTGTCAACTCGAAGTCGAAGTTGCACCAGGTCCGTAGGGAAAGTACCCACCTACTGCACGTGTAGTGGGTGGTGCCACAGAATAAGTAATAGTACAAGGTGGTGCTAAAAGTGCAACAAAAACTGCCAACCGTACTGTCTTCTCAAAGATCTCACGGTTCGAAATAATTGCCAAACGATGAAAAAAAAATAGGCTGGTGTCTGCTTACCATTAGACAGGCCGTAAGTTTGTTTGCCACCGTAGTTGTGACAGGCGTTAGCGCTGTTATGGTGAACATATTTAGGTGTATATATCTCGATTTTATCAACCATAAACATTTAATCCAAAATTCTGAATTTCTACAATCCACCAAAAATCTGACTTTTATGAAGACTCGTAGGATTCATCAAGTTATTGTTCTTGATTGATGCTTCGACCTCATGTTGACAAATACCTGTATGAATCATGCACTTATTAAATATACCAATTTTTACTTTTTAACTGGTTTATTTGTCCTGACTCAAAACAATTCGAACACAGGCCCCATCTTTTAATCTCTGCCAAACAAAACTAAATCGACTGTCAGTTGATTGACGTTTTTAATTAACAAGCCGTTTGGGCCGATTTTGTTTAAAAGTAAGTTAAAATTCTTTAAACTTGTATTCACTGTCAGCGTGTTAGGAAATCACCTTGTCACTTAGTAAGGCCGGGTTTTATAAAGATCCGTTAGTAGTACTTTTTATTCTTAAAAAAACTTAATTTAATGTATATACTCTTATTTATACAAAAAGTGTTTGACGTAAAGTCGAATATAAAAACACAGCTCATTAATCCTTTATATCTCTGAGTCAATGAGAAATTGTTTCTTACAGGCAGAGGTTGAACTTTTTGGAGGCAAAATTGGCGGTAATACCAAATGTAAATATTTTGTACAATATACATATTATTATGGTACAATCGCGAATTGAAATATCTGCCACTTCACAAAATTGGCGAACTTGTTTAATGCTCGTCTATCTTTGAGAGAGCTTGATTGTAGCTAAGAGTTGGCTCTACTCAACCAACAATTGCCTGTTTCCTACTTCACAATATTTTTTTAATAAACCCATCTTGCCGACCCACAAACTGGATAGTGAACAGCTCGCCTTATTGGCAGTGATCGATTACTCGACTTTAACGATTTTGGTGATGACGTCAACCGAATTTAATGTGTTAAAAGACCTTTAATGGCCCTTAACAAGGGTGTGGTAAAATGGGAATTGGAAGAAAATACGTTATTACCTTTTAATTACCGCGGCTTATATTCATCTGTACATAACTTCTTTTAACGATGTACTTACCTTTAATGAAATTAAGGACAAAAAGTAATGAAAACACTTGCATGAAGTACAAATTCATGAATTAATTTAGTTACAAGATTCGTGTTTAAATAATGTTCAGTTTTATTTTAATTATTGTTTACAACCATACAAAAGCCTAGGCGATTGATTAGATACTATATCAATATACTTTTATTGAACTAGAGCTTTGGTGGTTAATAAAATAGTGGTTTCAAAGAGTAAAGAAAGTATGAATAAAACTTCAGTCTCGTAAATTTCGGCCAAACTGAAAATCAGCGCTGTACCTAAACTCGCCAAAGTGGCAAGGTTTGGAGCATTTGGCCGAGCTTGTCCTTTTGTCAATTTATTTTAATATTATGGTAGGTAAGTATTTTCAAATGTATTTCTATCTGTTTTGTAGGTTTTTGCATGATCGCGACAATAATAGTACATTACTTAACAAGGGCGGTAAAACAAAGAATGTCTCAGATCGCAGGTATTTGACGCCCGAGCCGAAGGCAAGGGCGACAAATATGCGATCTGAGGCTTTCTTTATGACCGCCCATGTTAAGTACAAAATTTTATGTCACCCCCTGGCCAGGAAGTGGGATTTCCCGCGCGCGGAGCGTGCGGTAATTGCGGCTTTATGGCCAGGTGTGACATAAATACATTTGGGGGGGTGACATAAAATTTTGTACTTAACACGGGCGGTAATAAAGAAAGCCTCAGATTGCATATTTATCGCCCTTGCCTTCGGCTCGGGCGTCAAATACCTGCGATCTGAGACATTCTTTGTTTTACCGCCCTTGTTAAGTAATGTACTATTCTTTTCAAAGACAGTACCGTCTGACACGAGCTGCCGTGAGTACCGCCGCTCCTCCCGATCCTGTGACATCTCCCGCCAGTTCATGGTTGATCAATATTGCGAAGTTTTATATACTTATTGCAATATAATGAAAAAATATATTTGAATAAAAATATAATGAAAAAGTACCGCCTTCTGTGTCTGACCCTTGATCCAGCCATCTAGCGAGAGTTGATATTATTTTATCATTACAAAGGCAAAATTATAAACATTAGAGATTTATACTAATAAATATAAACGAAACAGAGACTTGTATGACATAATTCAAAACGTCATACGTTCGTGAGTCACGCGGCGTGGGTCCTAAATATGTATGAGGGAATTAAAATAACGCCAAAGCAGAGGTAGCTTAACGAAACCACAAGGGTTAAAGAGATACAGAAGATTAACCAAGTGACATATCTGCCTATCTAATTCCACAATTAGGTACTTAAATATTCACCAATGAATATTTACATAATGAACCTGTATTTATTTTACATTTAATTACTTGATAATATTTTTTGCTCGATTCCAGTGTAAGACGACGGTAAGGAAGAAGGCGAGGGATTAAATTCTATCGTGATGAACGAGTTCTACGCGGAAGAAGTCGCGGACAATAACTAGTAATATATATTTTATCAAAAAATACCTACGTCCCTGTTATTACAACGAGGTGTAGGTATAACGTCGATGAGTCAGGTATTTATTTTAACGTTTTATAGAAAAACTGAATATACAGCCGAAAAATTATAAGGAAACGATGTAAGTTTAATCTGATTTTAAAGTATAGGTAAAATAGTTTTTTCCCGCGATTTCGTCCGCGTGGAACTCGTTTGAATCGCGATAGAATTGAAGTAATTGCTATTTACTTATATCAGGCGCTTACCTACTCATCGCTCTTTCATACAAACTTCAACTCCCTTAAGGAATGATTTCCGGGATAAAATCGGATCAGCGGTTTAAGCGTGAAGAGGTAACAGACAGACCGACAGACACACTTTCGAATTTATAATATTAGTATGGCTACAATGTTATTTAATTATTTAGACCTATCTTTGTTACGAAAAGACCGGCTGAAGGGTAGAATGGATGGTGCAGCCGATCTAGGTAGGTACTGCCTACAGACGCCTAATATAAATAAAAGGCCATAGAAGAAAATAATAAAGGCATTTTTGAGAAGGAACCGCAGAATTGTTCGCTCTGGCGGCATTGTTTGTTAGCCTGCTGTATCGCTTTCTCCAGTAACACGCAGAGATATGATTCGACTGACCTATTTAAATAAAGCGCCCTTACATTTGTCTGTACGTATTCTATTAACATACAACATAGAAACTGTATTGTTACATATATTTCGACATAGGAACGATTTGTCTTAACGCCGTCCGTTTGTTCAACATTTCCTACGGACATGTTTCTCTTGTAAGTTTTTTTTTCATGTAAATATTTATTCGGCATCCGATTAAGAAACTTTCTCTTTAAGGTGTGAAGAAGATACTTGTTGAGATGTTGATTATGGAAAAAGTATGCAAATAGGGATAAATTTAGTTTTGTCTAGAAAATATACATGTTTCGGTTTTTTACTCACTATTTCAGTCATCATATACCGAAAAATAACCTAGTACCTATGTAAATGTCTTTCTTTTTCAAATTTACTCGAATTATGTACGTTATTTACGTTTTTGTCTTACGGTTTGTATAGAGATACCTATTAGTGAATTTTGGTATCCATAAATGACTTTATTTTAAATCTAAGTTGTATGTTTTCTAATCTATCAATGTTTGTTTTAGTTGTGAGTCCATAGCTGTCAACGTGTTAAGGGCATAATAGAGTCTACTAGTGACATATATATATAAGCACCTTAAAGTGCTAATGTTAACTGGTATCTTGAAACTTAGGTGAAAGAATTTTCCGAATAATATTTTTAAATTTCTTTAGGAATATCACTTATAAGCATAAAAACATCTAAAACCCCAACGTACAATCTATTTTCTATGTACTAATTATTTCTGACCGTTCCCGCATTAAAATCTCATTAAAGCAACAACCCTAATAAATCATCATAAACTACTGTCTTCGATAAAATAATAGGATTTGCCACATTTCTAAACCCAAGAGGTATCTCACAAAGCACATTTGTCACGGACAATAAGTTGTGGCACACCGCCCCGAGCGTAACAAAGTCCTTGCCGCCTTTTTCTATTTCCATACAAACATAAAGTTTGTAAACGGAACCTTATGTGTTCCTCATAAGATTCAAAACTAAACAGCAAAATGACACGACATAGTCCTTCATGTATTTGGAGGTGAATTCACTAAAGCGGTGGTGATATACTCAATACACTTAAAAATAAGGTTCAAATTCCCCTGTTGTCTATTTTCTAAAATAGGTGCAACATTAATTATATGAAAACTTCAAAGGAATCGTATAGTTAAAAAAAGTGTTGCTAATTTTGTGTTAGAGTTTATGCTTATTAGAGGCAATTTATGTCACTAGAATTTTTTGTCATTGTGTGGGTGGCGTGATCAAAAAAATACCTATTATCTGAGGCCGCTTTACTATTGCCGCGCTTCTGCAATTTTTTTTAAACGGTACATTTTTAATACTTTGTTATAAAAAATAATAAGACCGGCAAAGATAAATAATGGCCACTGATTGCGAACATAAGATTTTGCTTGTATAGACCAAACATGTTGCTTTATTGTAAGCCATTGTATTAATCTCGACATATAATTAATACAGGTAATTAATTACTAGGCTGTCTCTCGACATTCATTAGCGTCAAATTGACGTATATTATGAAGGAGCGGAACAAAAGTTTCCGCTAAAATTTCAATCAGTAGAGGATCTGTTTCAACCTGTCACAGAATAAGGCTTAATTTTATGTATTGAATGAATTAATATTTTTTGTTTCCATGCAATAAACCAACTAGGTACATAAAAATATAACACAACAGTGCATTGATAAGGCTTGTAAGCATCATTTGAGTAATAAAAGCACTATTTAAACTTAAAAATGCGTATAAAAAAAACCTGTAGGTATCTGTATAAAGTTATACCTGTCTAGTCTAATACTTACCGATATCATAATTTCCTTTGCAGGCTGTAACTGTATTGAAACACGAAGTAAATATCCAGTCCAGAAGAAAACAAAACCTGTAGGACCGAAAATCGATAAAGGCAAAGAAATAACACAAAGTACAAACCCAAATAATTATTCCAAATTCCCACCCTAGGCCGCCATTTTCTCCCGATTTCCGCAAAACAGGATCGTTATTCACAAATCAATAACTCGTCAAATTAAAACCAGTTAGCTCTAACCTGAAATTACATTACAATTGTGATGAATTATAGTTCTTTTTTTCTTGCACGGTTCACAATTTTCTCGCTTTGCCGTAAGTTTAACTGGTAGAGATTGCTTTTATGGCATTCCGCTTTTTTCCTGAAACTTACTTTCGTACAATAAAGATTAAATAAATGATTGAGTCGGGGGTCAAGATATACTGGAGTCAGATATGCTAGTCGATTCAGGTAGTGAATCGACTAGCAACCCGAACGGATCAAATTATGCCTTGTTTATAAGGGACGGGTTGACAATGCAAATAGCAGCTTTGTGTACAACCACGTCTTAATGTGTGTTTAATGTATTAATGAGTAAAGTCTTGGGACACTAATTGTTCGGGGGTAATTCGCCGTGTTTGGGAAGTCTTTATTGTTAGTTTATACGCAAATGCTCAGATATCGAGGGACACGGTTTTGAATGAAGAATGAGTTGTTGGTAGGCAGAGTGATTGTTAGGAAGAATCAGAGCGGATAAAGGTTTTTGTTAGTTTCCTACATTTTGCATATTACATGTTTTTATGGTGTTAATACCAGCTAAATACAAAGAATTTGTTTGTGAAGAAACTGCAATGAATAAGGGATCGTCCTAATACAACGCGACTACGCGATGATCGCGCAATCGCGCGAATGAAATTCGCGAATATATTGAACTAGAATAGGTGTCCTACAGGGATCATCCCAAAACAAACGCAACTACGCGATTATCGCGCGAACTCGCGACTTTTACTGGTAAATATCCTAAATAAAAGTCGCGCGGTCGCGCGATCATCGCGTAGTCGCGTTTGTATTAGGACGATCCCTAAAATTAAAATATTGTAGTAATGTAGATTAGATACTATCATTATTGACGTAGAATAACAAACAGGCTGTAGGTATTCACTATCCAGAAATAACTTCATCTCGCAAGTAGCTTCATTTTGGTATCGAAAATAAAATTATTTAAGCACGATTTTACGTAAAGAGATATGTTTTATTAATATCATAGCCAGACTTCCGTTATGCGACACACTAGTGTGTGGTCACTTTCAAAGAGTAATTTTACTGTAGAAGTAACACACGCGTGACACGACACGTGTCAACCGTTTGCCGTGCATAACTGTTGCGTTCATCGTTATATATAATAAACTTCTGTTAAGTACGACTGTGTCTATCTCTTTCTCATAAATACAAATGCCAAAATGACAGATGTCAAAATGATAAACTAAGGGCTGTTGGCACCAGCTAGTGTCTGGTCTCAGAATAAGTAATTTATGTGACGACCGTTTCAGCTTAGTTGGTAGTGACCCTGCCTACGAAGGTGGAGGTCCCGGGTTCGAATCCCGGTCAGGACATTTATTTGTGTGATGAGCACGAATATTTGTTCCTGGGTCTTGGATGTTTTCTATGTATATAAGTATCTATTTATCTTTATAAGTACCTATGTATATCGTCGCTTAGTACCCATAGTACGGTCGCCATCAGATAAATCGATACGAACGAGGTGCTCACAAATATCTGAACACGACTCTATTGCCAAGGCGTTAGAGTGCATGTTCAGATATTTTTGAGCACCCTGAAGAGTACAGATATATTTGATGGCGACTGTACAAGCTTTGCTTGGTTTGGGTCTAGGTTGATTTGTGTAAGATTGTCCACCAATATTTATATTATATTTATATATTTATAATGTCTGGTCTATTCTACTGATCTTTGCTTCGGTGCCGGTTTATTTGAAGTACCAGGAGGCGCGTGCGCGGCACACGTTTTGTTTATGAATTACAATTGCTATCGTGATTCAGCCGTATACTCCTAGTTTTCTAATTTAGACAACGATTTCTTTGAATATGGAAATTCTAAATACCCAAAACAGGCGACATGTTGAACTCATTTTTTCTAAATAGCATCACCATGACTTTGTTGCTATTTTTAATGTTTCTCTTAGACGTACGTATTTCACATATAATTATGAATTTTGTTTAAGAATCGCTAATTAGAGGTACAACACGAAGTTGTATATTTTTTCAGTAATGTCACTACGAATCTTTTTTGTTATTTACTTAGCAGCACAAAATATTGATATGACCTTAACTTGTTCAATGCTGTTGATTTATGATACGTCAACGTTATTTTGATGCACGTAAACCGAATATTTGTATTTTTTGTAGCGATAGGTCATGATTTTTCGGCACAGTTTGATGTCAAAATAATGGCACTGTGATTTCTAGATTACCAAACTAATGTACGTACGACTACCTATTAAATAAATAAAATAAATAATAAATAAATAAATTATTTATTTAGGTATTTACCCATAAATTTACAAGTTATAAATTATTAAAGTTCAATATTTTTAAATAGTAATATGAACTTTTAATATTGGATATTTGTATGAAGTGAACCGAAAATTATCTCGTTATTTAACTAACATATAAAAAGTCAATGTTCAAAAATAGAAACAAAGGGAGTTTTTTCCCCATAAGACCCGAGACCCCGTAAAGACGGTATCATTTAGAATGATTGCGCGGCTAATAGTCGATGACAATGGTAAATGCCCCTCACACCCCATGCGGGTCACACTTGAGGTGACAGTGTTGCCCAATTCAGAACATTTGTTTTTTTATTATTATAATTTTACACGTTTTCGGTATTTTTATAGTGATACGAATTCTTTTATTTTATTGGGGTAAGATTTGATAAAAATGTTTATTTCCTAAGTAATAGAGTTCTATGCATGTATGTATACAGTAGAATCCGGATACAGCGACCGTCAAGGGACCGGCGATATTACGTCGCACTAACAGGACGTCGTACAAAACGGACTGATTTTCTTTGAAAATGTTTGGTATGAATCCTACCGTCGGTGATTTAGCAGTCGTTAAAAGCGGTCAATGTTACAAGGGGAGTCGTTATAAGCGGATTCTACTGTATATTGTTTTATTCGATTGAGTTATGTGTTTATCTGGATAGTATCGTATAATTAAAATAATATTCCAAGTACCTACTTATTGAATTTACTTTTTTTTACACACTTGTGACTTTCTGGTGTTACAGGTGCATAGACACTACCATCAGCCGATCCGTTTCCTCGTTTGCCTTCATAAAATAAAAAAAATGTCATGTCCATGGCAACATTATCGTGTGCAGATTCAACAGGCGTCTCATAACATGATCATTCATTTTATTAAGCCTTATCATTAACACAATAAAAGGCAATTACTGTCATTGTCATTTAAAATAATGTTTTTTTATCAATACACGGCTAGCTTGACACTTGATTGATTGATAGGATGGGGAAATATGCCCCAGTTTGTTGTTAATATCTTAATGCTGATAATAATTGTGTTGTTAATGAATCGTTCTGATAACATCTCCCTGGAAATAAAACAAGAGACTGTTGCGGTTTGGCAGAGTTCTTCATCATCATAATTATGGTTTGGAGGTTAAAAAGACAAAAAGTGTAAGGATTTCGCCCGTCGCCGCGTCGGTGAACACACGTGCTCTTCGCGACGACAGGCTGAATCCACTACTTACCGTACCAAAACCAGTTGCCTACTGTCATGGCGTCATTACCGAACAACGTCTAATGTACACGTGGTTGGCGAAATCATCATAAATTTGATGGAAAGCCATTTTTATTAAAAAAAGTGAAGTGAATACTTATTATGATGTTGACGGTATCTATGTAAATAAGTTGATGTGCAAAGGATTAGAGTACAAGGGTCGGCAAAAGACGGACCGTGGTCCGTATCCGGACCGAGGAAGGTTCAACCGCGGTCCCCCAAATAATGTTAAACATATTATGCTGCATGCATATTTATTTCGTTAATTTTTTTTTTTGGACCTCATCTACTATTCCGATGAATTGACATAACCACTGGTTTTTACAGTTGCTGGCAAACATCTTGAACCTATAACCTTACCTGCGCAGTAGTAGCGTGATTTGTACGTAAATCGGCTACTGCGTACCCAAGGTTGGGTTCAAGATGTTTGTCGGTAACTTTACGAAAGCCCCTGTCACTAGACCTACTGAGTCCACCATGCGATGATAAATGGTACCTACTACTAGTACGTGAACTGGAGTGCCCAAGAGCAAAGTTTACGTTCAATTTAGGTACATATGCAGAGCGTAGTTCGTACGTGAAGCCTTTCCGAGACATGCTCAGTGAATGCAGAGTAGTGGAGGGGCAGTATTCGACACTCACTTTGACATGACAACGATATTACCAATCTTTATGTTCATTTATATGAATTTTGCCATACGTTAACACGTCCACTTTATAAAAGACTAGTTTTCGCCTGCGGCTTCACTTCCACTCCCTATTTCATCCCTTTAAGGGATGGTTTTCAGGATAAAAAGTATCTTATATGTTAACCCAGGCTATAATCGTTGAATGCCAAGTTTCATCATAATGTGTCATAAACAGATTTAGGTTCGCGTCTTTCCTGTGGACATATCAAAAGTTAAGGGCTACAAAGCTTAATTTTGGATTGGTCTAGAAACCCGCATAAACAACGTCTCCGCTTCTATTAATCCACGTGATATAAAGCATAACTAACATGCACATAAGCCATTAACTATTGACCACAGAAGGGACGACTTTTGATTTTTCAAGTGTTTATGACCCTAATCCGTTTTGTAGTTTTTGCGTGGTTGACTAACAAACATCCAAACATTTAAATACTCGTATCTAAACTTTCGCATTCATAATATTTTATTATTAGGATGACATTTTACAGACCATTATATAATGTTCTACTTTTACCAAGCTTTAAAATTGGCTTTAGGGATGAATTTTCAATTGGGATTCAATTATGTAGTTCGGATGCCATCAAGTGTTATTAGGTACAGTCGATCACAAAAGACACGTATCATTTTATTCACTTAATGGAATTTTATAAGGTCAATGGAGAGTGGCTACATCTTTTTGTGGCCGAATGTGATTCTGTGGCAACGTAGCTTAGCTTAGTTTTGTTGAAATAGCATACGAGTAGCAGTCTTATTGCCGTTATGTCATGACACCGGTGCCCTTACCATGAATTTGCAATGTTTGCATTACCGTACTCGCTAGCAACTGCGTAAACGATTTAGTATGTACAAAAGTACAGCGCCTCTGGCGGTTACGCAATAGAACTAAGAATCGCCATATTACTAAATCGTTTACGCATTCGCTAGCGAGTACGGTAATGCAAACATTGCAAATTCATGGTAAGGGTAGTGCTGTCATTAAAACATGTCGAATCAAACACTGGTTCTAAACACTTCCTATTGAAACTTATTTTAACGGCAAGTAGGTCCACTTCATTCAATACCATTTCATTATACGTCAGATTTAAGTAGCTGTTACTTTATATCATAAATATAACGATCAATTACATGCATTTCCTCAATCAACATAACATTTCCAACTGATACGAGATATCGGAACGCGTCGTAAATCTCTCTCTCTCTCTCAATTATAAGTGATATAGAGGTACACACAGTTCCATAGTCTATGTTGTTTCGAGCAATTGGATTGTCAGTGGATGTCGACCGATGTTTATCGGGATTGGAGAATGGTACGTTTAGCAACACGCTATAATAACCAATAGTAGATTTTATCCTGTTGGAATACGGTTTAAGCATGGTGAGCTAACGTGTTGTCGATTGTACAGTAAAACTTGGACTTGACTAATGTTTGTTTAAGCAACTATTTAAGTGTTGGGCGCTAGAACAAGATGCACTTACGTTTCACAAGCCTTATAAAAACTTCCCCTGTATCGAAGTACGCATAACTCTCGTCTTAGCCTTTTCTAATTAATTTTTTCACCATTTGGAAATATTGGAATCATGATTAGGAGAGAAAAGGTTACTTAACTGAAAAATGTTTGCACCTCACTTTATTTGTTACCGGTTTATAGTGCTTGATATAGCTACATATATAAGCAGAAGATTTAATTAGATTTTCTACAATATTATCTATGTTATTCGATGATGGTAAAAATTATCATAGATTTTTCTAATAACGATGTAATCTCACTGAGGTTAGTCTCCTTGAGTACCACACACAATATGTCGTATCGAAACTTACTACATATACCTACACTCCGCAATAGAAGATTTATAATCGTTTATCGTTGGTATCTAATCTTATAAGGTTTATACATGAAATAATATAAAGCGGCCCATAAATCAGTGGAAAACCACACTTGATATTATAATAGTACGGTAGATATGTTTTTTTGTCAAAGTTTACATTCGATAACGCGATTTCGCGGTCAGTAACTCCAAGTTGTACCGAAACGCATTCAGTTTTTGTCCGCCCCGTTTCTAACGAGTGCTTACGAGTTTTTACGGTTTAATTTTTAGAGTTCCGTATCGTTCTTTGTGGCCGTTAAAAGTTCTTGATGGCACAATAGAATTATAGTATTCTGATCGCCGCATGTGAGCCGCCCCGCAATTCCAACTGATCTCGCATTTGCTTCATGTCATCGTTATGAATACCTATTTCCGTATGAAGTGGTGATAATATGCATGCCATATTCTTACCACGATAGGGCTTAGTGGCCAAAGTTATGAAGACATCACGTCAGCGGTGGTAAAACCTACATACCTATTTGTCAAAACTTTATCACTCAGGCATACTGTAGAAGTATAGCGTTAGTTTTTACTGCGTGTTTTGTAGGTATTCTTTATCCGGTTCACTCTATGCTTTTAGATATTATGCGGTGCATTGTGAGTGAACTAATTAACAATCCGTTTAAAATATTTGTACAATAGTAGAATAAAAGCTATTAAGGAAACATAAATATTGATCATAGTATTTGATGTCACAGAACATTGCGCTTTATGTTTATTTACGCTTGACCACACTGCCTGCTTTTGTTGTTATTCTGATGATTTTTCCTGTTACATTACAAAGGGCTTTTTAGAAAGTAGCCATTTATTCACCTAACATTTAAGGTCGATGTAGTTATGCGACTAAAAACTTGAACCAAACGAATTCCTCTAATACTAGTGTAACAAAAAATATAATAGAGTTAGTAAGAACCGCGTTATAAATATTGATTGAATTGAATGCGGATTATGAAACTAGAAATCTCCAAAGAAATGATAGGGTTTTTTACCGATTAAGTAACTCATTCTTCGCGCAAAGTCGACCAATCAGCTCGTAGCTCGCAAAATAACTTCTTTCAGACCCCACGATGTGATTTTCCTACTATCCGTGACATTTCTTTATAAATTACTCAACAAGTGCGACCGAGAGAGTTGTATTAGCTACTTTAACCCTACTTTTAGCAACTGAAATGGCTTCCTACGGGAGTTCGCGACTCTTTTGAGAGCGGTGAAGCATTAAATAACTGGCGATAAAGACCGCCATTCAGGATTCAAAAGAATCGTTGGGCAAATAACGAATAAAATGAGCCTGCTGGATAAGGCTGCCATTCATTATGTAGCGAACTAAATTAGTTCCTTTGTGCCAAATGTCACAAAGGCTGAACCTCAATAATTGGTTTTCATTAGTGAATGAGTATTATTTTCATTGACAATTGACAAGTAAAAAATAATTATAAAAATACTAATAAGATCGAAACAAAGAAAAAATAAGAATTGTTAACTTTTTATAGCATTCTGCTAGAACTTACACACTTTTTAATGCAGCAAATGAAAAACCCTTCTGATAAAGCGTCTAAGTTATACTTAGAAGATAATAATTATCGTACCAATATTATGTTGATGCGTCGAATCAGATGTACTTAATACAATTCGCCTTTTTTCCTATACTGTGTACTTAAGTGAAACCGCCATTAAGCACCATGTTTCCTGATTCGGTGTGAGATTGACAACTTGTCGCCTGCATTTAAGCAAGATTTTCGGAAAATCACACAATATCTCCCCCAATGAAATGCTCTCCTTTGCACATTTTAGTGTCGCCTGATGTACAGTCAGCAGCAATGGTTGCTACGCGGGCGAGGTGTTCAAAAATCTTATTCCCTTATAATAAAGATGTGTGAAGATGATTGTGAGCACGTCGCCCGCGTAGCAACCATTGCTGCTGACTGTAGATGCTGTGTTTACTTGAGAGGTGTTAGCTGAAGAACGTCGGCGGTACGGTTTTTGCTTGAACTTAGGTACATTTTCGGCATATGATTTTAGTATAGAAGATATCTGACGAATTTTTACTACTTGTCGCATTCTTTAGCCTGCTTTTGCCCTGGCATAAATGATTTTATTACAATACGTATATGTGCCACTTTCATAAAAATGTGTGTTTTAGCTCTTGTGGCTAAGTCGCCTTAAAGCTTAAACTTACTCATCCTCCTTAGTTTTGAATACTAAATTAAAATAAAATTATAATTTTAATAGCTGAGGATAACATGAAATATTTACGATTGATTAATAAACTACTTTACTCGCTTAAAATTATCCCAAGGTACATCCGATTAGTCTCCGTGTGGAAAAAAACGAAATATCTCTTGTAACCGGTGGAAAAACCTATACCTATTATAACTTCGTGTCGATGGACATTTTCACTTTAAAGTGTACCTCCTACTTTTTTTTTCGGATCTCGGTGATTTTGGGTATTCTGACTCAGAATCACGAGTACTTTCCATTTCCGCGAAGTCAGTTTTGTGACGCTTTTTTCATACAGTTTATATGGCTCGTCACAAAACTGACATATAAAATTTGTTTGGAAAATCAAGGACATTTTCTTCTTCATCTGAATCAATAGTACTCGTGATTCTGAGTTAGAATACCCAAAATAATCGAGATCCGAAAAAAAGTAGGGGATACCCTTTAAAGTGAAAATGCCCCGATTGATGAATGTCGAGCAACATTTCTAAGCGAGTCTATTCAGACTCAGTCCAGTATTTACCCGACTGTCGCGATGAGAAGCATCTGAACAATATTTGCAGTACACCCATCAAGGGTGTTTGCTTCGCTTGCGTTAGGTTTTTGGGTAGGTATACGTCATTGAGTTGAGGGTGCGGTCACTAACAGAAGAGCTCGGGTTGCACTTTCAAACCTAACCATCAATTGGTTGACGGTATTTGAGTTCTATGGCCAGCTTTAGGCGGCTTTCTCAATGGTTATTTCGTAGTCCCATAATGCTTTTGCTAGCCGCGTCAAAGAGTCATTTTATATTTAGGTTAGATCAAACGAAATGCACAAATAAAAGTAGGTAAGTAAAATGCAAAAAAATACACGAATTAAATTCAATTTCTATATTTCAGACTAAGTATATTTTAACTGGTTCATAAGTGATAATATTTATAATGCTTACATATCTATATTAGTGTATCGCAATCCAAATACATAGGTAATTTATAATTACTCATACATACTACAGAAAGCATCGACCTGTCATATAACACTTTCACATAATCATAAGTGCTTAGCTTTGCCAGAATTTAGCACAAATACGCGAGACCACACCGGAACCCTTTGATGCTTTTGAGGTTTAAAGTCGTTACGATACTAAACTTAACGTCCTGTTAAAGTACCAAGTATTATTCTAACATCGTTAACTACTTAGTGAACAAGGAAAAAATTTACTGCTGTAATAAACATTGTATTGAGATATAGCATATTATTATATTATTAAGGGCACCCTAGGTAATAAGTTTACCAGCATTTTATACCTACTAACGTACTCGTATCTCGCGAATGAGAGCGCAAATAATATAACTTTCACGCTTGCAAAGAATATCTTTGATTGTTAACTGTTTGACCACAACGTACTTCTAAATTAGACCTCGTAAAGGGCTCATAACTCCAATTTCCTGAAGGCTCGCGCATGCGTGAGTAATGCTAAGTCGCCGTACTCACTACACTACAAGATCAGTCGTCTTTCAACTGTTCCACTCTAGGGACGTTCGCGATTCGAAGCGAACTTGCAACTCTTACGTGACCAGTGGTGTGAAACTGTATATATAAAAGTCGTATAAACATAGTGTGAGTGGTTTGGCAATTTGTGTCGAGGATTTACTTCTGGTGAATGTAAGTTTTTTCTGTTTGCGATAGTAAACTAGTAGAGTAATGCGAAGTTCGTTGACTCTGATAGGATTGGCAGCGATTCAATGTCCTTGACTTGACAGATTGCAGGTTTAGTTCAAGGCTTGTTAACATGAGGCGAGACAAAAAGTTCAAGATAGACATATTGGCGCCGTGGCTATATTAATAGGTAAATTAATTAAATATAGACGAGGTATTTAATATTCAAACCGACAGATTTAGCACACTAAATATTCAGTTTTTGATTGTGATATTAAGCAATTTTATCATTTAAACAACAAGAAGGCAATATAATTATCACATATCTGTAGCTAAAATGAGATACCGGTCCTTTACTTTCGAGAATAGGTGATTGTGATTACGACAGTAGTTAACAAGCTTAGGGCCGGCTGGATCATCAAGCGGTCCACAGTCTACGGAATCTGCATATAATTACACCGTAGACACCGTAGTCTATGGATGCTCGCGACTGCAAAAAAATCTCAAGCGCGCTGTCGATCTTTTTAGGGTTGTGCGCTGTCCGCCTGTCTGTCTGTCCGTCTGTCACCAGGCTGTATCTCATGAACAGTGATAGTTAGACAGTTGAAATTTTCACAGATTATGTATTCCACTATAACACCAAATACTAAATTAAATAAATATTTTAGGAGGCTCCCATATAACAAACGTGATTTCTTTTGCCGTTTTTATAGATAATGGTGCGGAACCCTTCGTGCGCGAGTCCGACTCGCACTTGACCATTTTTTTTAAATGAAGGGTCAAAATACGCATGTTCATCTCACTCTCAACACAGCTCAGGAGCTCTGGCAACCTTTCTCACCACCAGGAACACAACACCACGTCCCTAGAGAGCAAGCAATTGACTGAATGAAACGAAGGTCTCCGCTTCAGCTTCGACAAAAATGCTTCCGTTTGTCTGGATTTACCAGATTTCTGGCTGTTCTCCTCTACAGGTGGCATTTCTCAACCGATTTTCGTGATTTTTTTTGGCGGAGGTTCGATAATATAAATGACTGGTGAGTCAGATTTTGGAAATTATATCAGAATATTTTTTTTTCAGTGATTTCGTATGTTTCTGCAGGCGGTTTTTGGTTTGTTCTGTACAGGTCACATTTTCTCAACCCATTTTCGTGAAATTTTGTGAGCAGGTTCGATAAATATCTAGCGATGTCTAAAGCTCACAGAGCCACTAGTTAAGAGAAATCTCTTGTGATGCTTAAAGTCGTGTCTACCTTTACCCCGTATTGAGAATTTTATCGGTAATTTTCGCCTACAATTCTTCGTTTCCCTGAGACATCAGCGGATGATATTGTACTCATTACACTTATTTCAGTAGCTTATCACGCCTTAAAGATAGCACGCCGCATTTTTCCCCATTTCAAGATTGTTTTCCATGAAATCGCATGATGACAATCGCACGAATTTTGTCATCTGAAAAAAAAACGGAGTATACTGTTAGATTTTCCGAAACGTTCATTAAATTGATGGTCTCTAAGTACCTATAAAACAATTAAACTTAAATGCTTACATTTCCGCGCTTTATTCTAATTGACTCAACACTTAAAGGCAAAATAGTGGTATAAAACGACTGATGGGCGTTATACAGCCTTTATATGATCAGTTTATCTTCACGCTGTAAACATTTAGGTCGGCCTGGTCACACATTAACACCCATGCCGTAAGCGCATGAGGCATTGTTCAACGGTAATTAGGACTGGCCCTATTCAATACATAGAAGGCAATAAAACTACTATATAGCTAATGGTATATCTCCTTTTTACATAACACCTTTTATTAATATCGTGAAAGACTGCACTCGAAATTATAACGGGGCTTGTACTTCACAGCATGCAGGTATATTCGAATCTAGAAGCTACGAGCTACAAAAAGGCACCTTGAAGTCTACATAGGTTTATTTTAAAGCTTGAGTTAGTCTCCGGGAATGGACGTGTGATACTAAGATAAGCAATCAAATATTCATAATATCCTAGCCACGGCACTTTGCACATTACGGAAATATGCCCTGGCCAAAGCCTTTGTTCATTAATCATAGCGGTCATATTATGTACTTCTATTATGGGAACGTATTGTGTAAGAGCGATACATGAGCAGTCAATACCGTATATTATAAAAAGAAAACTTGTTAGGTAAAACATATTATAAAAAGAGCGAGGTAATCGCACGAACGTTTGACACCCTAATACCCAATAGTTTCGTCCCTATTGTTATAAATGTCATAAGATTAAATTGGCATATGTTGATCCAGTGTCGAGCCCTGGAAAATGTATCTGTAATTGGGTAGTTTACTTTTTGATCGTGATTGAGTTTATCATAAAAATATAGACATGTTTTGATGCTATACGGTTAGGAACCTTCGAGTAGTTTGGATTACTTGTCAAGCTTATCAAGAGATAAAAATATATAGGGAACAGTTTAAAATGTAATATACCTTATTACAAGGTAGACATAAAAAGCAAAAACAAATAAATGGTTAGAGCAGCATACAAAAGACATCACAGTGAGGACCTAGAAGTAGCTGAGTAGTACCTACTGAAGTGTACTGCTAAGACTTGACTAAACTTAATAGAACCTTTTCTATTAGCATTAATAGTCCCCGGTGTCAAGTCAACTTGTTTATATGGCTTATAACTATTAAGCATAAATTGTTTTGTTCAAAGAACTTATACGACTAATTGTTTCATGTTGCGCTATTTAATTTTATTACGGCAATATTTTGCTGTTTATTTTACTACCAGCTTTATAACTTGTAGATTAACAGAGCACATAACCATTGTCGTGCATTTTCTGATTGTCTTTAGAAAGCATTGCGTAACATTAATGTTTGAAACTTTACTACAAGTTGTAAAATTTGTAGTAAATCATGAAATAATAGTCATATTTTATAAGCGTTTTATTGCAAGATATATTTGTAGACTATAATGGAACACTTGACACTGAGACTGACTTTGTGACTGAATACTTTCAAAATAAATGTTGGGATTCCAGCATTGTATTATTAAATCAGTTTTGCAGTAAAATGAAAAGTCATTTATTTACCGTGAGTATCGACTGTGACATGTTTCATAGGCCCAGAAGTGTCCACGTTACGATGACACTCATAATGAAGCATCAGTATTTTTTGCCGCCGTTAAGTGATAATCATGATTTTTGGTGATTTATACATCTTTCTGGGAATTCAAATATAATGGGAAGTCTTAGTTTGCTTTGGATTATTTAAAGATGATATGGGTATATTACACTAAACGGTTAAACTCACGTATTAATTGTCACTCCCGGCGACATGTTCTGACAATTTCTATCGAGTGGTCTAAAAGTGACATAGGTACCTATAGTCACTACTTTGAAAAAAGCTCGTAAGGTGCAGCGGGCCAATCTAGACTGCGGGAAATTAAAACTAATCGAAAATATCTTCCGTGTTTTACATAATTGACTAGAGTGATATCTATGCCAGTGCTCTCACAATTTTACTAAGATGGCACTGAAGTAAATGATGTAAAACATGGAAAATAAATCGATTAGTTTTAATTTCCCGCGCAGTCTAGATTGCCCCGCTGCACCTTATCTCATTTTTTTTTAATTTTTCGATTATTTACGCATTAAATAAAATAAAAAATATTAATTTAATGCGTGTATATAAACAAATCACGCTATCACGCGATCATCATTGACCCCCAGATTTTATTAAAGACTTATCTTTGAACTATGAATATAGAAGCCAGAAATATATTTGAATAACCATATAATTTCAGCTGCCCCTACCATATAAGAAGATTCATGACTCGTGTTAAACTTGTTCGAAAGTTATGCGAAAACAAACAAAAAATATAGGCTCCGTTCCTTTTAGAGGTCGTTACGGAAGTCGTTATACGGCGTCCTATTGCGCAACACTTGTTATAAACATATATCACATATACTTTAGGTAATGAAAATATTCATGAGTTCCCATAGTACGTAATATACCAAAATTGCGATTGACATTCATAACTACACACTACATGTTCAATCATGTGATTTAATGTGTTATTGGTTGACGGTATACAATCTAAAATAGGTACAATAAAATGACTTTCTTCGTCGTACCGATATAAACAGTTTCTTTTTTTTCTTCTCCAAAATGTAAAAAATACTTTTCTGAAGACGGCATCAAAATCGGTTCAGCCAAACACGAGATAATCGCGGACAAACACAGAAACATACGGGTCAAACGGAGGACCTCCTTTTTTATTTCCATTAGTAGTTATTCTGTTTTTTTTAAGTGCCAACTTTATCTAGAAAATATCGCAAAAGTATCGCTAAGGAAAACCGCACTATATTTATTTTATAAATTATAATAAGTTACTTGTAAATATATATTATACCTACATAGATATTATATACAAACTTCATAGCCGTGACAAACTTTTTAGCGGTTGTGCGGTATTAACAAAACCCACTTTTCAATACGAAATAGGACCGGCCCAATTTTTTGCCCACCCGGCTATCATCACGTTTCTTGGGTACGAGCAAAAACTTTGCCCTCAGCGATTAGGAGTATTGCCTTGGCAAGCTCTTATATTATTTTCACAATTTACTTGACTCTATTCTTTATGACGGTGATACAAGTATGTAATTGGAATAATACGAGTGAAACAAATGTGATGTTCTATGAATTGTATGTAATAATGTGAGACAAAGCCACATAAATGAGCGGTTAGCGATCGTGTTAACTGTTACTTGAATATATTGGTGCTTATTAAATGTTATGTAAGAACTGGTATTGTACTGACTGAGAATCGTAGGTATATTTTTTATTTTGTATTCCCCATCAACAAAATGGTTTCTTTATCCCACTGGTAGTCTAAGCGAGGAATAGAATTATGTTAAACGCGGTCGGTCCGTTTGCACAAAAGAAACATCGTGTCGACTATTAACATGCAAGGCACATGGAGCATCGAACCCAGATCAATAAACGCAGTTCCAACTACATAGTTACTGTTAGACCAATAAATGGATTTGCTGATTATCCTAATCCTAATATCCTAATCCTAATAATTTTATAAACATGAAAGATTGTGCTTATGGATGGATGGATGTATTGATGTACGTTCCACTTAATCTCAAAAACTACTGAACTGATTTCTATGAAACTTTCCAGTATTGTAGCTTAGACATCAGAATAGAAAAAAAAGCTATAACTTATTTCAAAATTCATCCCCGAAGGTGGTTAAAAGGGGGTGGTCATTTTGTATGGAGAACAAATTAATTTTAAGATTGAAACTTGAAACTACTCTAATAGACTAAAGCATTAGGAGTAAAATAGAAGAAAACAGTTTTCAGCGTTTTTCAAAATTCGCCCTCTGGAGGGGTGAAAAAGGAGGTTGAAAGTTTGTATTCCAGTACAGTACAGTACAGTAGTGTTGTCCAGTATTTCCAAATGTCACCTTTAATTGTAAAACCGGAAACGCGTTAATTATAATTTAATGGTGAATAATAAACCCCAGCTTTAATTAGTCCTACACTTATCTCAAAAATCGTTATCTAATTAATTAAGGATGCCTATTTTATGAATTTACTGTACACGTTAACATATACCTAGGCAGAAATGGTCATCGTCCTTTAGTGGAACGTACATATACATCCATACATCCGCACAAACTTTCACGTTTAATATAATATTTTTAGGATTATATAAAGTACATGAAAATTTGAAACGTATCAAATTGCCCGCATTTTTATACAAATACACTCCTTGTTGGTCGGGGTAAGCTCTAAACATTCTAACAAGCCATTACGTCATACAGCACTACTGCTTTAAGAGCTAGTTCACGAGCTTCAGCTAATTGTGGTTAATATAGGGCAATAGTTTGAAGTTGTTAATGGGTCAGAAGGAACTTTGATATCGAAATGCTAAAACGACCGCAAAATAAGTGGTATTGTGGTGTTATCGCAACTTTATTACATGCCAATTACTATTGCACAATGGGCAATAAACATATGAAGTGATTAATCAAGTTTTAAAGGTTCTTACTTACCAATTATGTGCATTCAGGTAATTAAAACCGGCCAAGTGCGTGTCGGGCCACGCACAATGTAGGGTTCCGTAGTTGTCCACCCGTTACATTATGTGGACTAAAAAGTTTTCGAACTTATATTTACTATGTTTTTGACAGAATTAACAACATTATCTAAGGTATCAATGGAAATTGTACGAAAGTTTGCTTTTGCAAAGTACATTTCTTAAGCTCGACTATTACTCGTTAACTAGTAATGTCTACTTAGCTGTGATAGTTTTCCTTTTAAATTCATCGTATTTACTACTACCATGTTTTTTTTTCACATACCTAGTAACCACCGTTTAGCTGGCAGGGGGGGACACCATAACAAAAATTATCACTTCAAAGCTTAATATCACGCCAACCGATTCTTGAATCAAAATATGCTCTTACAAACCTTATAATATTTTTTAAAAGAGCTATCCAACAATACCCCACATGATGCGGTTTAGAAGAAAAAAAATTGCACCACCACTTTACATGTAGGGGAGGTACCCTAAAAAAATTTTTTTTCCAAGATTTTATTCTAACTTTTTGTCGGCGTCATCAATGTCTATACTCATGCCAAATTACAGCTTTCTAGTACTAACGGTTACTGAGATAAACGGGGGACAGACGGACGGACGGACGGACGGACGGACATGGCGAAACTATAAGGGTTCCTTGTTTACTACGGAACCCTAAAAATGCGCGATTATTTCACGTTTGTTTAAACTCAAACTGGGTTGTCATGCGAAATCGGTGCCATATGGGAACAAGGGACGAGGGCGCAAAATTAACTTTACGCTGCGTTCTGCACCGACTTTTATCGTTGCGTCTGAGGACAATGAGACCATAGCTAAGATACTGTCACTAATTGTTCTGATTTAAAATATGTAGGTATATAGGGAAGAAACAAACCGTTACATAGATATATCAAGTTACAGCAAATATAAATACTTCGACTGCATTATTTATTTCCCATAAAGCTTCATGTCATATTCACGAATATAAAGTGCAATATTGAAATTTCAGATATTACATAAATTATTTACCTTCATACTCGTATTTCCAATATCCTGAATCCATTGTGTGTGCGGAAGGTACAGGGATTTCCTAAGCTCTCATCTCACTTGGAAGATTTTGTAATCTCATCCTTATTCGATGGTCACAGCATAATAGTTCCAACATTAAGCAAATACAAGAATACAACTTTGTTCTCTGGCTAATCTCATCCCCTCTCAGATCTATAATTTATGCACAGACTATTTCTGGGGATACGCCATGGTTACGCTGTAAATGCTACTCAAGCTACAATTGCAGTTGGTACGACCAAGATATTTAAAAAAATCTACTTAATGTTCTCCTTTAATGATGTGACAAACTGTGCAATAATATCTCTCCATTTCAAAAAGGCGTATCCTTTTTGAAATGTGGTTTCCTTCTTCATACAAAAAGGGCAAATTTGGAGCGCGGCTCTAGGTTGATTGATCCTTCAAAATAATGAGCAGTTTGTCTTGCGTTTTAATTTCATTTTATTATTATTTTGTTTTATTATTGGATTAACCCATGGCCCATGACCGATAGTTGTGGCGCTCTCTAGGGGAAGCCTACGTCCAGCAGTGGACGTCGTTCGGCTGATGATGATTATTGGATTAAGATTACGCAATACGAAAACAGACTAAAGTTATGATTCCAGACGGCAACTGCACGTACCGCCGCACTCAAAATTGAACCGTAATGGTATACGTAAAAAGCTCAATATGAAATGAGCAGACAAGTGTCGCAACGGCACGACGACACTTACGCCGCTTACTCTAAATTGGGTCTTTTAGTCTTACGATTACGGTTCAATTTAGTGTGCGGCTGAACGTGCAGTTGCCGTCTGCTGTCGGGTGCGGAATCATAACTTAACGCGAGTCACTTTCAATAATTCATGACGACATAATATTACGTATAAGAAAATTTGTTTACATGGGTGAATACCCAAACAGAAACAGTGAATACCCAAAACTCGAATTTGTTTTATATGAACGGAGTGCCTTGTTCCTCCTCCTCCCTCCTTCTCCCTCCTCCTTCTCTAAGGAATTCTAGAATTTATAAATACCTTTCAATCAATTCATACTTTTAGCATCGGTATGAAATTGTCGGAAGATCGTATCTCTTTCGGAACCCATTACTATTGATTAATGAGAAAATCCCGAAGAATGCCCACCCAGTATCTAGTATTCAAATTAACCATAGCCAATTTGAATTACATTCGCAAATGACAACATGTTAATAAAAGTCTCTAATGCATTTCCATATCAGTAGCTGTAACAATCGAGTCCATTGACCCCTAGACGTGAGTTTAATAACTATGCACAACGCAAACGAAACAACTATATATTAGCCATTGGAACCAAACACATAACCAGCTATGGAAGAGCTCTCGGCATCCCCACTGTATCTCTTGTTGAAGGTAGATTTGGTCTTAATGAGAGGGGCGAGGAAGATTAGAAAGAACTGGCTAGTTAGAATACCCATGGAGGAATGGTCGATTTAACATTTCCGAACGACGATTCTTAGAAACTTATAGATTCGAAATGCGTTGGACTGCGAGTAATGTGGATTCTTGTATTTCTAGAAACCAGAACTGTTGTTAGGTATGTTAAAAGTTACATTGAATCATTCTGGTTAGTTTTTTCGTAGCTTATTTTAAGTTCAATCGTTTTCGAAAAGAATACACTTATAAAAATTTACGTCTCAGCGTGATACTAGTCAACTGAAAAATAACGCTTACTTGAGTCCCGGCATGTAATCAA
Organism: Cenopis cana; assembly: GCA_951800055.1. NCBI lineage: Eukaryota > Metazoa > Arthropoda > Insecta > Lepidoptera > Tortricidae > Cenopis > Cenopis cana. Next base: position 13,217,269 of record OX637479.1, on the reverse strand, counting down.
TTTATTTTGTTAAGATACCTAATGGCATATTAATATGCGACTTGTTTATTAGTGATACCAGTAATATTCTGCAAATACGGATTACGAGTACGATCTATGCACGTGCATGCTTTTAAAATCAGTAGGTACTCTAATTAAACTCTAAAAATAAAATTATTGGGATTCTGTAGTGTCTGAATCCAGTATTGACGAGCCAGGCAGATCACCCTTTGACCACATCTTTGAGAAGAGTCTAGCCTAGCTCGTCCCGCCAACGCCGCCGAAGTCTGCCTTGTCTCCGTTTCGAGCTGTCGGCCTGCCAGTAGCAATCTTGGCCCACAGCCCACAGCCTCATTCGGCCTGTGGCACACATCGTCAGCAAACAATGACAGATAAACCAAGTATAGACTATTAGACGAATGATGTTGGCGTAACGATGACCGCTACTACATAAATATATAACATACTGTATTATATAACACTTGAATGTAAACAATAATAAAGCTATCTACCGGAAACAAAAGGCATTGATGAACCTGTCCAATAAAGTCACACTTGCGATGAAACAGGCATTAAAAAACGTCAGTTTAACAAACAAAGCACTATTTAGTGCAAATTTAAGGAGCCGATAAGAGAGTAACGGCTTGTTTGACACACGCCGGAGATAGTGGAGTCAGAAGTCACCGATAAATGGAGGTATCGTCCGGTGCCCAGCGTTTTATTGCCGTTGAGAAATTAATAAAACGAAGTAAGTATGGAATTATACTTATACTTTATCATAAGTATGAAATAATACTGGTAATTAAATGTTTAAATACACGTATTAATGTCATTACGGGCCCACGAGGGGGTTAGAGTTGGTATGGTCGTGAATTAAATCGGATAAAAAAGTTTCATGAAAGTTTAAAATTCAAGGAAATAATTGTGATTACATTAGGTGGAATTCTTTTAAAACACTAACCTCTTAGTCATAAACGTCCATCAAATCTATATTAGTTAAGTACCCGATAAAATTCGTTTGTCATTTTGACACATGTAATTGTGAGACAGTGACAAAAGAATTTGAGTTAGCAGAGGTAATTTGTTAAGTTTTATGAATAACGGGGTAATTTATTCTGACCTTTGCAGTATTTATCAAAATTATATACCAGGAAATGAAAATAATCGAACTGCAAATACTTACTACATGTTTCATATTAGAGCAATTATTCAACACGCATTACAACATAATTTCCAATATGACTAATTCTCGTCCCAATAACGTCAACGATACTTAAGTTATCTATACATAAATAATGAATCATTGAATAAATGATAAATAATGCTATTCTATTTATTAGAAGAACAATATTTATGAATATATGTTCCGGCGTAGGTATATACAACAAATAAATACAAGTTACAGCGTGCCATAGAGATGTATCTATAATCAAGAACAAAATGGGCACTTTGTATAAAAAGTGTCTCCATTTTTTGTGATTGTATCAAACGCGGATTTTAAACAAAAATTGTAATTATAAATCCTGAATCGTACCAATGAGTTTTTTAATACTTATGAACAGAATATCATCTATCATATTTTGGGTTAAGGAAAAACATCGATAGACTTGCATATATGTATACGTGTACCAATAATCCGGTGGGTGCGAAGTCCTCTACAAGCCAATTCTCTCTCGTGCCGTGCATGAGAAGAGTCCACTCTGCCTCTTGCATTGCGGCCTGCAAGCATAGACGTGTGAAGTAATTATATGTAAATACATGTATGTAGTAATTATATGTATGTTGTATTATATGTATATGTAATTGTATGTATTATTTACTCGTTTCTTCGGGTATTCATATTCTTCTTACAAAAGTCGATCGCAACCAAGATAAGAATGACATCAATAGCAGCTTGTAAAATAAATGAAACGAGATCTAGCTCTCATCATTCATTTGAAATACCTACCTGCTAACTTTGTACACGATAGCGGATAGCCCGCTAAATCCTGATGGAAGTTCTGAAACTATAAAGACTAAACAACCACTTTAAACTATAAACTTGGAATTCTGTATAAATCAATGCCAGGAAACTTTGGACGTTTGACGGGGAACTGTTAACTGTAGTCATTATACTGTTAAATTGTCAACTGGCTGTCACAAGTCGGGAACAACTGAAGTTGGGCCAACTAAATACAGCTTAGCGGGTCGTTAGTTGACTTGCGTCATACAGCATACAAACCGACAGGGAACTTTGTTACCAACTGTTTGGAAATAACTGATGTTTAACCTGGTTCAACTGTTTTTGTTTTCAAATGCATTTATCAAAATAATAGGGATGACGACACTATAAAAGAAAATCAATAAATCCAAATTTTCTACATAAAGGCTCAAATTCTCAATTAAATGGCGAAAAAAGTAATTCAAAAAAATAAATAATTACGTAATTAAAGTCTTCAAAGTTTTAAGAGTGGGTATGTTCTGTCCCTTTTCCGTAAAACGCACCTTTGTATTGAACGATCGTCATTTACTATGGCGCTACTTAACAGTGACGTCACGGTTAGGTAGCACTTTCTCTCTCTAACTACGAACATTCTAACCTTTGTAGCTTCGTTATTTTTTGAGATATTTGAATAGGATTTTCACTATTTGGCATAGTTTTACGTCTTCTTTCTATTGAAGTAATAAAATTTTTTGAGTACATCCCTATTATTTTGTCAAAACTATGTCATCGACGTAATTGTGGTTGCATGAAAACTTTGACAGCCAAGGTCGTAAAACAGCTTGCTCTGATGACTGCATCTATAACAGTCGATGTTCTTAAAATTTTAGATATTAAGTAGAATACCTTTTTCTTTGAATAGCACTTTCACTTTTGATATAATTAATTTTAATCAATCTAGATAATGGCCGTACCGTTGCCACAATAAGTTAAATCAAAATAAACAAATTCAATGTTACTTTTGTACTTTATATCACGTTTGTGGCTCTAGAAGTTAACTAATGCTTAATTAAATTTAAAATAACCTTCATTGTTATAAATCACTTAAACCATAATTAGCCAGACGGCTATTCAAATTAGGAAAACGTACTGTTAAAGAAATTAATTTCGCTACAATCCCGGTCTAGTTGAAGGCACCAAGGGATCGCTAATCTGACAGCGACAAAGCCCAGCACTGGCCAGGCGGACTTATTAACGTGCCCCTGTCACTCCTCCGAGTAACTTTCAATTAGGACCCTACCCCGGATTAGACGCCGCAAAGTATACGTTAATCTTGAAAACGACCTTTACATTGCTGGTTCATTTGAGCGCCGGCCGCGTCAATGGCAATAAAAGGATTAGTGAATGTGAACAATGTAATGCTGACGCTAATTGGGAATTAGCGATTCGGTATGTGGATGGTGGATGTTGTGTTCTTTTTTGTTTTCGTGTTCGGAAATGTAACTTTATTTTAGCCTGGTAGCTTAAACTGATGTTTAAAGGAGACAGAATTATAGAGATAATATCTAGGTAGCTAGGTCAAAGTTATAAAATACTCTTATGGGTCCACATGCCCTTTATTACAGATTGCAGCATACTGGCTATGCTAAGCTCCTTAATTCATTACTATTAAAGATTAAACATCTGTATTAAGGCGCAGGGTAGGGCAAGGCCTTCCCCATACAAACTTTGTGCAGGTTTTATTCGTCGGTTTTGGCACTAACAAATATAATTTTTTTTTTGTTGTAAATATTAGATATGTGAAGATCGTGATGTGAAAATTTTCAAATATTTAAAAAAAAATCAAAATTAAAAAAAATTAAAAAAAAAAATTATAAAAAAAAATTACATCACGAAATAGCTATGAGAAAAATAAGCATACTGACCAAAAATCATAACTTTAATGCAAACACAAACGAAGTAAATCCTGCACAAAGTTTGTATAGAGAGAGCTTGCCCTACCCCTCCTCTTAAGTTAGTATTAAAGATTTAAAAAAACAGCCAACTAAATTGAAAGTGAAAAAATTGCTTAGTAAAAAAGAACGTAATATTTTCATTTTAAAAACTTTGACAAGTTATTGGAGAATACCATCAGCATAGTTTTGTAATCTAATAAAATAAATAAACAGCCCATATTTACAAGCGGAACCAACTTTGACCTCTGGTACAAAAAGTTTATATTTGTAGAGTCAAACACATTTCTACGAACCACCGTATCGAGTGGAGATCAAACAATCAATTCTTTGGCTCGGACCAATATTTGTGAACAAAAAATCGATTTAAAAGGAACCGGGTGACGAGGATGTGATTTGAATAAATATCGACTACAGTTACTTGGAATAGATTGTTGATTTTTATCTAGGAATGACCTATATGCCTCTTTGTTTGGAATTTGTAATCGATATCAAGGATGTTTTTAAAGAAAAAAGACGTATATTGTTTGTGTTGATGCCTCGATTTATAAAAATTTCAAACCTTTGACGACAAACCACAACAAGTATTAGCAATATAATTGTGAAAATGCTAATAAAACAATGTAAGCAAGGCAAAAATTATACAAAAATTGAAATTATATTATACAATAGTTGTTCTATTACGTAATACCTTAATCTTAGAATAATAACAAAATTGCTATATCATAAGATTGATTGACTAATTTGTTATGTACCTACAGAGAAAGAGAGATTACGATCGGCACTCAATTTATTAACCTTAATATTTTAAAAGGCATTGTTTTTGATCTTTATCTTATAGATAGCTTAGAAGTTAATCTCATCAATGCTTATATAATAAATTCAGTTGAGTAACAAAAAGTACCTAAGTACCTGATTTATTATGTGATGACTGTGCGTTCACCGTCACCACATAATAATATGTCATTATTAATAAATGTTAGCTAAATTAAATTATTACATATTAAACAAAACATGTTCTCGAGTAACTGGGCCGTGGACTCATTTATGGTAGGAAATACAAGAATAAATTATATAGGTCATAAAAAAAGGAGGAGTACACAAAAAAATCATAAAAAACATACTCCTGAATTTGTTATGTAGTTCACAAAGAGCTAAATAGGCATTATTTCACACTAAGTATCTAGCCGGAGAAGTATAAACTTTCTTTAATTTATCAATTAATTTATTGTTGTAGATTGTAGAAGGTGCTGGTGTCATCAGGTAGTTATCAATAACAGTACACTACTTAGTCAACATTCAACAACTCGTTATCTCCACTGCATGCAAAAATACGTAAATAGATAGAAAGGACACTCATTATCACTTCTTAGTGTTACTGAGTGACCAGCACGTTGTTTTGCGGAATAAGAATATTCTGTTCTAGAAATTTATTAGGTAATCCTGCAACGTAACGCCTGATTCCATAAACTATTAGCTATCGTCTTAAAATCTTGTGCCAATGTGTACTTACAACGGAAAAATAATATTTTCAAAATGGCTATAAATATAAGGAACAGGTGCAACCTAGTTTCAAGCCATCATCTCACTGTCAAAACTCAGCTAACACAAACTATTTAGCTACAACATGAAACAAATGCTTAGCAACATTTTTAAAATTATGATGGCCTGTTCGATATCATTTTAATATTTTATAAAAGTTACAATTGATAGTTGGTATAATAGATTGATTTGTAGCATTGGGGGCAATAAATATTCCACTCACACCTCAGATTAGGTTGATGCCGCTCACGCCGCTCAACCAATCTCACTGTAGAGCGAAATTTTAGTTTAAACCGCCCGCGTGGTCGTATCAGAGGTTTACCCCTGGATTTTCCCAGACCATTCTCCAACACGCACTCTTGTTGCTTTATTGGGCTCGACCTATAAAGCCATAGTCAATTTCAAAGAAATAAGAACCATTAGGCTCCATATTGTTAAGACTATCATCATTGAAATAATTTGGATTTGATTTCGCTTCTGTTTAATTTTTTTGTCCCAATTTTTGGTCTAGTATAATATTATGTGTTCAGTGCGTATACCTATGTAGAGGTATAACCTCCTATACTATACCGAGCTACCAGTGGCAGCGCGTCAATAATATTCTTAGGGAAGCCGGAAATAATTTACCTATCTTATCCTTCATGAGCCGTAGTAAAAGAAATGAACTGGCTGAAAATAAAGTAAGCCGGTGGGAATCGAGTTGTATAGTCGCTCCGCCACTGCGAGCTACTGATATCATATTAAAATATCCACGATTGTTCTTCCGCTCACGAATGCGATCAAAGTCGCAGGTGCGGCATGTTTATGCCTTTTTTATACCTCCTACGAACCGTACCGTATATACTGAAATAACAAATTGTACTCCATCTTAAACTCACTCGTTTCATACTATGACGTTTATAGAAATCCCAACTTTAATCATTTGTTACAAGATACTTTTTAAAACAAACGAATTGAGTTATATACGGAATTGCGAAAGTAACCCTGTGAAATATCGGTAAAGCCGAATGAAATATCAATGGATATAAATAGAAGATTTCACAAACATTAAAAGCCAATGTAGACCAGTAAAATTAGCTTAAACTTGAAATAATCCGATAACTGTGATTTTCTTTTTGTATGATAGAAACTATTGTTAGTTATAGTTAAAATAAAAAGAATTAAACATTTTAAGACCCCGCGTCAGTATAAAAAAACCAAAAAACAGAATTTTAAGCACATTTTGATTTCATAAGTACAACATAATAAATAACTTTGTTAAAGTACCTATTTTATGATAGGACGCTTGCACTCCAGTTAAAGAAATCAAAATTACACGAATAAATCAATCGGGACTATCATTAATAAAGAAAGTTCGGTAAGTTACACATATTCTGGCTTATCTTACCTGATATTATAGATAACTGAAATTTGACAATTTATAATGAATAGTATATTAGGTGTGTTGATAAATTATCTAAACTTAAACAGATACTCTTTGAGGATTTCTAAAGTCACAAATATTGGTAATTTTGGGATACCCAAAATACAGAACTACTTCAAAAGTGGTTAATTTATGCCGTCGTCGTATTGTTATGACTATAAGTAACAAATTAATCACAAAATATGCACGCTTATAAATTATTTGATGTTTAATATTACTTGCGTTTTAATATGAACGTTATTTCTTGCCATATAAGGCCGTCTTTTCTTTGTGCCTCAACTCCCGGCCATGCTGTCGCGAGTAGCGCTGCTCAAAGGGCCGCCGGCGCCGTCGGCTGACTTTTTAACCGACTTCAAGATTTCAAAAGAGGAGGTTCTCAATTCGGTTGTGTTTTTTTTATTTTTTTTAATGTTTGTTACTCCATAACTAACTCCGACATTTCTGAACCGATTTTGTAATATTTTTTTTAGATTGTAAGTATATATATCCAAGTTGGTCCCGTTGTTGTCAAAGCGCAGTTCTGATGATGGCATCCATGAGGAATCGAGGGAACTCCTCAAATGTGAAAGGCACACAAATCGTTGCTTTTCTAAAACAACGCAGTATCTCGAAATACTACGTTTTGCAACTAAGTAAAGGACTGGACGCGGAACACACAAAAGTTTATCGTGAATAAAACACCCATCGTTTTACGTTAAAAAATGGCCAGATGGCAGCATTGTGCCGTTATGCCATTGGTCGAATTGCGATGCCACTTTTGTGCAAGACCGTCCGCAGGCCAGATGAGACGTAGCTTTTCACGTTGACACCAAGATATTTTGCTGACTACTGGCACATCGAGAAATAATACGGACACATCCATTTACTTTTTTCTGCTATAGTGTCGTATTGTGAAATAGTTCATCAATGCACCATGAAATATTTGTGTAACAATGTAATATTTATAGAAGGGCCATTACTCAAGAGAAAGTAAGTACAAATATTTGGACTTATCAGCAAATGCACTTGTGTTTACGAAAAGCGTAGATGTGAGCAAGGTCTTGTTAGCGAAATAGGCCTGTATACTTGATAACACTGGATTAAGTATTCATGTAGTAAACTGAATTAGTTCGGATTGTTATTAAATTTGTTTGTTGTAAAATAGGTGAACTTAATGATTTAGTTGAAAAAAATATTATATTCAGCAGTTTTAACAAGCTTCCTGTAACACTAAACTACACTTACAACAAGTAAGACTCTCAACCCCTTTTTACTCTTCTGGGTACTCTTGCAAACACTATCTATATACAGGCGCAATTTCATTGGTTGATATAACCCGCATACGGGGTGAAGGAAAGATCCTTTTTTATCGGTTTTTGAATTGATCGATATACATCATGATGCATTTTCAGACATTTTTATTGATCAAGAGGGCCCGGCTCCCCGCATTGGGGAGCTATGGCACGTATTTCGGAAATCTCTCTCGTATCCCTGATGCGGGCACTAAAGACCAGCCTTATTTTATTGGTCGTTATACCGCATTCAGTTAAACGACTGTGCTATCGACTTATGCCTTCAATAGTCGTTGTACCGCATGTAGGGGCACCTACATTATGCATTGGACGACCACTATTAATAGCCTAGTATGTAGTGACCCTGCCTAAAAGCTGGTCCCTGTTTCGAGTCCCGGTCAGGACATTTAATTTTATCATGAACCCGAAAAATTGTTTTATGTCACACCTGGCCATAAAGTGGCCATTATCGCACGCTCCGCGCGCGAAAAAACCCACTTCCTGGCCAGGGGGTGACATAAAATTTTGTACTTACCACGGGCGATAATAAAGAAAGCCTCAGATCGCATATTTATCGCCCTTGCCTTCGGCTCGGGCGTAAAATACCTGCGATCTGAGACATTCTTTGTTTTATCGCCCTTGGTAAGTAATGTACTATTGTATGTTTTTATTTTATTTATATGAGTATTATTGAGTATGTATATCGTCACCCGTGGTATAAGCTTTGCTTGGTTTGGGACTAGGTCGATTTGTGTAAGATAATAAGATAAAAATATTTATTCTTTTTATTCATTGCTCTGTCTGTTATTACTTTATTAACATATACATCTAATAATCCTAATCTCTTGTATGCCTTCGAAACCTGGACTTGGTGTCTCTACCGCAAGCACATCCGCGTATTGGATAGATTTTATATCAAATGCCTGCGTGACATTATGAACATTTCCTGGTCAGATCGTGTCAGGAATTCGGAAATTCTACGCCGTGCTAATGTCGACGGTATTGAAGCCTATCTAATGCGTAGGCAGCTACGATGGTGTGGTCACATCTACCAAATATCTGAAGACAGAATAGCTGATCACATCTTTTATTCTGAACTGCAAGATGGCAAGATAAAAACAGGGCGGCCAACTCCGGCATTATAACGATGTGCTGTAGCGCCACACGCGGAGACGTGATGTTGAACCATCGTGCTAGGAGTTTTTGGCTCAAGATCGGTTAAAATGGAGGCATATATAAAGACGAAGTGAACTTGACGCTAAGCGTGAGGATTTGAAGGCCCGACCACCTGCGGCCATTCACTATAATTATGTCGAAGGGGTGTCGATTTCTGGGGAGAGTGCTCGCACATTAACTGCGAAGATAGGATATCTCAGTCACCTGAGAGCTCGTGACCGACGCTCTCACTAGCCAGGCTCTTCTTTCTAGTCACCGAGGTCGAAATCGGCCAGGAGGATTATGATGATGATACTGATGAACCTTTACAGTGATTTTTAGTTACAGACATGGACACGGTTCCAAAGTCTACAGATAAATCGAAATCTTGGTAAAAGACCGAGTCCAGAAACATATAGGTACCTATACTACCAACGCCCTAGATCCCAATAACGAAACTGACCACAACAAAAAAGTTGTCATCCAAAACCTTGACAGAGATGCAATAAACATGACTATTTTTTAGCAAATTACAGTCACAAACAGGTACAGTTAAAACGGATTCGCCAACAAGGGGTCCCTGTAGCAGAGTAAAGAAAGAAAGGACTCTTTGCATTAATTTCCATAAATACCTACAGTACCTAGATTTTTAGGGTGGAATCACTTTCGTCACCATCAAATCACGTTTTGCTGTAAGATAATATTATGCACATTTTATACATTGAGAGCCAGATAAGACAATGCAAAAAGATGTCATTAGATAATTTCAGATGCTATAAGTGCTAGGTATAACATGTTAATGCTGCTAAAGTATGCCATCGCATTTTTTTTTTTTTTTTAATTTAAGCTGTTTATTTCAGTAAAAGTAACATAGTTTGTTTCACTTACTTAACTAATAATCTTAAATAACAAAAGATTTTTTATGTTAAGGAGTTGCGAAAATACATTCAAATCAATTAGTATACATTGTTGTTTTATTTATATTATATTATGACTTAACTAAGTATATTTTAACAGCATTATTTTTTTAACAAATATAACTTTATAGCATTTCTAAATCTTTTGGCTTTTTTATTATTCAAATCTAGTAGCAACTGTTTAGGGAATTTATTACAGGTGCGTGGGAGAATACATGACCAGGCTCTCTGACCGTAGGTATTTCTACATCGGGGTACCACAAATGATGGCAAATTTGCAAGTGAACGTAAGTTGCTATGCCTCGATGCATGATTTTATTCAGCTGATAAACAATGTTATCACATAATTTCAGCTGCTATAAGATGCAATCGCATATAAATTTGACGTAAATTGACTAATTGTGCTACTGTATCACTATATTAATGTTTCGTTAAGAAAATAATTTGGTAAGAATACCAAGTAGTGGAGGTAATCAAAAATATCCCATTGTTAGCGATATAATAGTTAGGTATATTTTTTGACACAAGTCCTAATAAGCCGCTGTTATGCAAAGTTAAAAAATGTTTATGGTATATAACACGTAATACTCCTGTATTGCTAATACATATTATATAAAAATATGTCTTAAAGACGAATGAGCCGTTATTCATCAAAACAATAAACCATCCTGTTTCATTATTTTGTCTTGTGACGTTATTGCTTATAAAAACGTTTCAACAACCCATAATTATTGAGTCACAACTCTGAATATGTTACTAATTTTGGATTTTTAACTCTATTTTTGTTTTGTTTTGTAGGTTTTCTTTGGTTTGTCGTATACTCCAATAAACAATGAAGGTATTACAAAAAGAGGATTTGTTTTTTGTTAGTTTAAATAAAAGTTATTACAAAGTAACTTCTGTAAACTTTCAAACCTCTCTCCTGAAAAAACACGTTTTTTGAGATACAGTGTTGTTTCAGAAAAGCAACGAAATAGTGATTTTAGTATTTTCATCAACTAATCAAGCATTTTCATTAAAAGAGTGACATTTGATGAAGTGGAACTGCTGATGATGATCAGAACGGAACTCTTCAACGACGCATAGTACATGTTTGCCGATTTGTTCTCTTCGTTATGTTTGTCAAGCAAATTAGGTTTTCAAGGGATATTTTTGTAAAGCTTGAGTTCTGATGGTGGATTCCATGAGGAATTGAAGGTAATTACTCTTTCACCATTATAAACATACTCTTAGCCATTTTTATTTGATTGTATGGAATCTAAGACTAAGTATAATATTCTTTCACCGGCCTCCAACACTGAAGTCGGTTTTTTTCCTAAAAATTATTAACCGACTTGAAGATTTCAAAAGAGGAGGTTCTCAATTCGGTTGTGTTCTTTTTTTTTAATGTTTGTTACTCCATAACTCCGTCATTTCTAATCCGATTTTGAAATTTTTTTTAGATTGGAAGTATATATGACCAATTTGGTCCCGTTTTTGTCAAAGCGCTGTTCTGATGATGCCATCCATGAGGAATCGAGGAAACTCCTCAAATCTTATAGGCAAACATATGAGACCGTCCATAACAAAAGGGCCCTTATGGCACTTTCTAGTTTCGTAGATATCAGCGTTTTAGTAAAATACGGTAAAATCACATATTTTTTGTTTTTTGCATATTGATAAAGTATAAGACTAGATGTGTATTTCTAGCTTGGTTTCACACGTATAAGTTAAGTATTTCTACCTTAAAATTAGTTGTAAAGTTTAGTAAAAAAGGACCCTTATGGCAGAGCGCAGATAATAATGATATAAAATAGGTTAATAACTTATTCTAATTACTTCTAACCATTTTCTGTATTATTTATGTGCCTTTTCTGTTTACTGGATTAGGTGGTACACGTTACAAATACCTATTTCTAGTCTCAAGTCAAGGAAGCTCTAGTCGTGCCGTGCATGACCGTTGCAAAAAAAATTGTTTTTTATTACATTTCCTATTGAATTGTATTTTTAGAGTTCCGTAACCAAAATGGTGAAAACGGAACCCTCATAGTTTCATCATGTCTGCCCGTCCGTCCGTCCGTGCGTCCGTCCGTCCGTGCGTCCGTCCGTCCGTGCGTCCGTCCGTCCGTGCGTCAGTCCGCCCGTCCGTCCGTGCGTCAGTCCGTCCGTGCGTCAGTCCGTCCGTGCGTCCGTCCGTCCGTCCGTCCGTATGTCACAACATATGGTAGGAAAGTATTATTCTATGAATTGCTACATAATATAATAGTAACGTTAACTTAAAATAAAAGGTAGTGCCCCCCCCCTCCCACCCTCTAATTTCCATATGTATGAAAATTCTGAAAAATAAATGAGGTGGTGTACAGTCACCAGCATTAATATCTGCCAAAACAATGGTGGCATTTAAATATCCGACACAGCTCCATTTGTAGGGCCGTAAGGACGGGTCAGATATTTATGCCGCCTTTGTTATAGCAGATATTGATGCTGGTCACTGTACATTAATAAATACTTACGACGATTTTTGGTTTGATAAAAATACGGCTACTGGTTTTTGAGTAATTGCTGAAAAACTGTTTTGCCCAAACAAAAGGGCGTAAGTGCAGTGAGTTTACTATGAAGATACGACCTTTTTGGATTCGACGTATCAGATAGTGGGTTTAAATATGGACTAGTAGGTGTCGGTACTGTACGGAACTCTTTATTGTGCGTGGTCCGACACGTACTTGGTCGGTTTTTTTGTTAATAGAGTTAAAAAATAATTGTTACTATGCGAAATTGCTTTTTCGTATAATTTAAAAATTACGCAAAATTCAAAAAACTTGTAATGAAAAGATTTATTCAGAATTACGTTCGAATACAAGATTGCTACTTAGATAATGTAAATATTATTATTTACTTACATTTTTGGTTACATTCGTCCATAAAGGTCCTTTTCTCAAATGTATGGAAGTAAACCTTGATTTTCATGTAACTTTAATCGGTCATAAAACTGAAACTAATTGACATAAAAAAAATTAAAACCTGTGTAATGCTTGTCTAGACTTATTACAGGTAAGTATGGTGTACTACACGGAAATTGTTAAATTTATTCGTGACGAGATAGAAAAAATATAATTTTCTATATTTATTAAAAAATATATATCACGTTAGTTTTTCGTTTTTATTTTCCAGTCGAGGTGTAAAGAAAACTATTTTCTAACATACACTATGACAAAGATCACAAAATACGAAATAATAATTCACATATTACAAATTTCCTTATTTTTTTACGATCGGCGCCTTGTACTGATCAAAGGCCATTTTTTCTCAACGAGGTAGTGGAATTGAAAAATCTTTGATTGTTTCCTATACAGAAGAGAACCTCAGGATTCAGAATCTACCATCATCTATGTAACTTCCCACGGGAACATACTTTAAATGAGTTTTAAACTTCTCTTAGTTATTTCTCTAAAGTGCATTTTTGGGTTGCGTAACTTTGATGATTTAAAAAAAAAAAGTACACCTAGGGTCATGGTTTTTATTGTTTTTGGTAGCTTATGTATTGTAGATTATAGATCCGTGCGTAACTCAATCAATACCGACCATAAGGGCCTCTGTGTGATGGACGGTCACATATAGTGATTTTAGTTTTATCATCAATTAATTAAGCATTTTCATATAAAAATGTGACATTTGATGAAGAAGTGGAACTGCTGATGATGATCAGAACAGAACTCTTCAACGACGAAAAGTTCACGTTTAGCGATTTGCCCTCCTAGCTTTGTTTGTTAAGCAAGTTCTATTTTTCACGAGAAATTTTTGTCATGCTCAAGTTCTGATGACGGGATCCACCCATCGAGAGAACTCCTCAAATGTGAAAGCCACACACATAGTGATTATAGTATTTTCATCAACTAATCAAGTATTTTCATTAAAAATCGTGATATTTAGAAAATATACGACCCTCTTCTCCCGCACTACGAATATTATTAATATTACGAATAGTCGACCGAAAATTGATATGAAAATCGTACACTGACGGTTACCCTTAAAGGCAGTATACTTTACCACGGGGTCACATCGAATTTTCGAATACCTTTTTACAGGCCAAATAAAAAAAAAAAAAACGGAACCCTTATAGATTCGTCATGTCTGTCTGTCTGTCTGTCCGTATGTCACAGCCGATTTACTCGGAGACTATAAGTACTACAATTATGAAATTTGGTAGGAAGATGTATTCTATAAACCGCTACATAAATGTGATATGAAATCAGGAAAAATTACCCCATACATGTAACCGGGGCATGAAAAATTTTTTTCAAAGAAAGTAGTCGAGAGTTTTCCATTTAAGTCAATCGTTTGTGAGATATTAGCGGCCAAAGTCGTACAAAATGTGTCCCCCCCCCCCCCCCCCCTCTAATTTCTAAACTATTAAAATTAAAATTCGTGACGTGACCACATATGAGGATACGACTTTTTTCGATTCAAGGTATTATTAAATAATGTTTTAAAATGCGGAAAGCTAGTTGTCGGTACGGAACCCTTCGTTGTACGTGATCCGACACGCACTTGGCAGGCTTTTATTTTTATTTTGTTTATTTTTCAATCTGAACTTTGAACCCCCCGCCCCCCCACCTGTCGCGGAGTTCAGTCTGGCTACCGGGTGTTTTGGGCTTAGGTAGACGTATATAACATCCCTGCCAAATTTCATTACTGTACCCCAAAATGTCATACTCATACTCATTAGAAAACGGACTACGAGTATATTGATATATGTAAATACTTTTTTTATGTCAATTAGTTTCAGTTTTATGACCGATTAAAGTTATATGAAAATCAAGGTTTACTTCCATACATTTGAGAAAAGGGCCCTTATGGACGAATGTAACCAAAAATGTAAGTAAATAACAATATTTACATCATCTAAGTAGCAATTTTGTATTAGAACGTAATTCTGAATAAATCTTTTCATTAAAAGTTTTTTGAATTTTGCGTAGTTTTTAAATTATACGAAAAAGCAATTCCGCATAGTAATAATTATTTTTTAACTCTATTAACAAAAAAACCGACCAAGTACGTGTCGGACCACGCACAATAAAGAGTTCCGTACAGTACCGACACCTACTAGTCCATATTTAAACCCACTATCTGATACGTCGAATCCAAAAAGGTCGTATCTTCATAGTAAACTCACTGCACTTACGCCCTTTTGTTTGGGCAAAACAGTTTTTCAGCAATTACTCAAAAACCAGTAGCCGTATTTTTATCAAACCAAAAATCCTCGTAAGTATTTATTAATGTACAGTGACCAGCATCAATATCTGCTATAACAAAGGCGGCATAAATATCTGACCCGTCCTTACGGCCCTACAAATGGAGCTGTGTCGGATATTTAAATGCCACCATTGTTTTGGCAGATATTAATGCTGGTGACTGTACACCACCTCATTTATTTTTCAGAAATTTCATACATATGGAAATTAGAGGGTGGAAGGGGGGCACTACCTATATTTTTTTAAGTTTACGTTACTATTATATTGTGTAGCAATTCATAGAATACTACTTTCCTACTATATGTTGTGACATACGGACGGACGGACGCACGGACGGACTGACGCACGGACGGACGGGCGGACTGACACACGGACGGACGGACGGACGTACGGACGGACGGACGGGCAGACATGATGAAACTATAAGGGTTCCGTTTTCACCATTTTGGCTACGGAACTCTAAAAATACAATTCAATAGGAAATGTAATAAGAAACAAAAATTTTTGCAACGGTCATGCACGACTAGGACTTCGTTGACTTGAGACTAGAAATAGGTATTTGTAACGTGTACCACCTAATCCAGTAAACAGAAAAGGCAAATAAATAATAGGTACAGAAAATGGTTAGAAGTAATTAGAATAAGTTATTAACCTATTTTATATCATTATTATCTGCGCTCTGCCATAAGGGCCCTTTTTTGCTAAACTTTACAACTAATTGTAATACTTAACTTATACGTGTGAAACCAAGCTAGAAATACACATCTAGTCTTATACTTTATCAATATGCAAAAAACAAAAAATATGTTTTTTTACCGTATTTTACTAAAACGCTGATATCTACGAAACTAGAAAGTGCCATAAGGGCCCTTTTGTTATGGACGGTCTCATATTTTCCTTTGAAATTGTCACAAACTTTTTATCATCTCGCCTTTTACTTGCTGCAATTAAAGTATTCTGTCCTTTTCGACCTACAGACACCACATCAAAGTTCATTGCACACATACATATCATACAATTAGGAAATTCCATATTGATAATATTGATATCCGCATAATTTGCACGCGCGACGGTAAAACCATGTGCATAGTAATAAACTCGTTAGGACAGGTCCACCGCGCCTCTCGCCGCTTGCTCGCCACTGACGCCCCGCTCTCTCCACCCCGCACCCCACCGCACACATCACGCTTCGCACGTATTTTGAATTGGATTTTCAATTTTTTAAGCGTGACATTTACTTGTTTAAGTTTGATAAAAACATGATTATAGCAAAGAAAAAAGCTATCCTTAAACAATAAAATCACAGTTATGGTTTTTAATGAATGAGAAATAGATTATTATTAAAACGTTAACAATTAATGATTAAGTTTGGTCCTAAGTGTCTAAGAAGACACAATATAGCTTAAACAGATAAACACATCATAGTTACCATTTTGGCTTGTCTAGATATTGAGATCAGATAAAAACTGTGAAAAAAAACGTACATGCAAATTTGGTTTCCGTTTAAGTTTGTTATTAAGAGATCGCATTGGAATGCACCTCAAAATTATACTAACATGGTATTTAGTTATCGTTTTTGGTTGTAGCAAAAAGTTAGGTAGTGTACAATATCTCAAGATTTTTATCAAATACGGGTAAGACCCCGGATTTTTTTATTAATATATCGAATTAATATTTGATACTCAATATCAATAAACGATTACATAACAAAAATAACGAGTTTATGAATTATGTCCAGGTTAAGCTAATTTGACTGGTCTATAGTTATTTCTCTAAAGTGCATTTTTGGGTTGCGTAACTTTGATGATTTAAAAAAAAAAAGTACACCTAGGGTCATGGTTTTTATTGTTTTTGGTAGCTTATGTATTGTAGATTATAGATCCGTGCGTAACTCAATCAATACCGACCATAAGGGCCTCTGTGTGATGGACGGTCACATATAGTGATTTTAGTTTTATCATCAATTAATTAAGCATTTTCATATAAAAATGTGACATTTGATGAAGAAGTGGAACTGCTGATGATGATCAGAACAGAACTCTTCAACGACGAAAAGTTCACGTTTAGCGATTTGCCCTCCTAGCTTTGTTTGTTAAGCAAGTTCTATTTTTCACGAGAAATTTTTGTCATGCTCAAGTTCTGATGACGGGATCCACCCATCGAGAGAACTCCTCAAATGTGAAAGCCACACACATAGTGATTATAGTATTTTCATCAACTAATCAAGTATTTTCATTAAAAATCGTGATATTTAGAAAATATACGACCCTCTTCTCCCGCACTACGAATATTATTAATATTACGAATAGTCGACCGAAAATTGATATGAAAATCGTACACTGACGGTTACCCTTAAAGGCAGTATACTTTACCACGGGGTCACATCGAATTTTCGAATACCTTTTTACAGGCCAAATAAAAAAAAAAAAAACGGAACCCTTATAGATTCGTCATGTCTGTCTGTCTGTCTGTCCGTATGTCACAGCCGATTTACTCGGAGACTATAAGTACTACAATTATGAAATTTGGTAGGAAGATGTATTCTATAAACCGCTACATAAATGTGATATGAAATCAGGAAAAATTACCCCATACATGTAACCGGGGCATGAAAAATTTTTTTCAAAGAAAGTAGTCGAGAGTTTTCCATTTAAGTCAATCGTTTGTGAGATATTAGCGGCCAAAGTCGTACAAAATGTGTCCCCCCCCCCCCCCCCCTCTAATTTCTAAACTATTAAAATTAAAATTCGTGACGTGACCACATATGAGGATACGACTTTTTTCGATTCAAGGTATTATTAAATAATGTTTTAAAATGCGGAAAGCTAGTTGTCGGTACGGAACCCTTCGTTGTACGTGATCCGACACGCACTTGGCAGGCTTTTATTTTTATTTTGTTTATTTTTCAATCTGAACTTTGAACCCCCCGCCCCCCCACCTGTCGCGGAGTTCAGTCTGGCTACCGGGTGTTTTGGGCTTAGGTAGACGTATATAACATCCCTGCCAAATTTCATTACTGTACCCCAAAATGTCATACTCATACTCATTAGAAAACGGACTACGAGTATATTGATATATGTAAATACTTTTTTTATGTCAATTAGTTTCAGTTTTATGACCGATTAAAGTTATATGAAAATCAAGGTTTACTTCCATACATTTGAGAAAAGGGCCCTTATGGACGAATGTAACCAAAAATGTAAGTAAATAACAATATTTACATCATCTAAGTAGCAATTTTGTATTAGAACGTAATTCTGAATAAATCTTTTCATTAAAAGTTTTTTGAATTTTGCGTAGTTTTTAAATTATACGAAAAAGCAATTCCGCATAGTAATAATTATTTTTTAACTCTATTAACAAAAAAACCGACCAAGTACGTGTCGGACCACGCACAATAAAGAGTTCCGTACAGTACCGACACCTACTAGTCCATATTTAAACCCACTATCTGATACGTCGAATCCAAAAAGGTCGTATCTTCATAGTAAACTCACTGCACTTACGCCCTTTTGTTTGGGCAAAACAGTTTTTCAGCAATTACTCAAAAACCAGTAGCCGTATTTTTATCAAACCAAAAATCCTCGTAAGTATTTATTAATGTACAGTGACCAGCATCAATATCTGCTATAACAAAGGCGGCATAAATATCTGACCCGTCCTTACGGCCCTACAAATGGAGCTGTGTCGGATATTTAAATGCCACCATTGTTTTGGCAGATATTAATGCTGGTGACTGTACACCACCTCATTTATTTTTCAGAAATTTCATACATATGGAAATTAGAGGGTGGAAGGGGGGCACTACCTATATTTTTTTAAGTTTACGTTACTATTATATTGTGTAGCAATTCATAGAATACTACTTTCCTACTATATGTTGTGACATACGGACGGACGGACGCACGGACGGACTGACGCACGGACGGACGGGCGGACTGACACACGGACGGACGGACGGACGTACGGACGGACGGACGGGCAGACATGATGAAACTATAAGGGTTCCGTTTTCACCATTTTGGCTACGGAACTCTAAAAATACAATTCAATAGGAAATGTAATAAGAAACAAAAATTTTTGCAACGGTCATGCACGACTAGGACTTCGTTGACTTGAGACTAGAAATAGGTATTTGTAACGTGTACCACCTAATCCAGTAAACAGAAAAGGCAAATAAATAATAGGTACAGAAAATGGTTAGAAGTAATTAGAATAAGTTATTAACCTATTTTATATCATTATTATCTGCGCTCTGCCATAAGGGCCCTTTTTTGCTAAACTTTACAACTAATTGTAATACTTAACTTATACGTGTGAAACCAAGCTAGAAATACACATCTAGTCTTATACTTTATCAATATGCAAAAAACAAAAAATATGTTTTTTTACCGTATTTTACTAAAACGCTGATATCTACGAAACTAGAAAGTGCCATAAGGGCCCTTTTGTTATGGACGGTCTCATATTTTCCTTTGAAATTGTCACAAACTTTTTATCATCTCGCCTTTTACTTGCTGCAATTAAAGTATTCTGTCCTTTTCGACCTACAGACACCACATCAAAGTTCATTGCACACATACATATCATACAATTAGGAAATTCCATATTGATAATATTGATATCCGCATAATTTGCACGCGCGACGGTAAAACCATGTGCATAGTAATAAACTCGTTAGGACAGGTCCACCGCGCCTCTCGCCGCTTGCTCGCCACTGACGCCCCGCTCTCTCCACCCCGCACCCCACCGCACACATCACGCTTCGCACGTATTTTGAATTGGATTTTCAATTTTTTAAGCGTGACATTTACTTGTTTAAGTTTGATAAAAACATGATTATAGCAAAGAAAAAAGCTATCCTTAAACAATAAAATCACAGTTATGGTTTTTAATGAATGAGAAATAGATTATTATTAAAACGTTAACAATTAATGATTAAGTTTGGTCCTAAGTGTCTAAGAAGACACAATATAGCTTAAACAGATAAACACATCATAGTTACCATTTTGGCTTGTCTAGATATTGAGATCAGATAAAAACTGTGAAAAAAAACGTACATGCAAATTTGGTTTCCGTTTAAGTTTGTTATTAAGAGATCGCATTGGAATGCACCTCAAAATTATACTAACATGGTATTTAGTTATCGTTTTTGGTTGTAGCAAAAAGTTAGGTAGTGTACAATATCTCAAGATTTTTATCAAATACGGGTAAGACCCCGGATTTTTTTATTAATATATCGAATTAATATTTGATACTCAATATCAATAAACGATTACATAACAAAAATAACGAGTTTATGAATTATGTCCAGGTTAAGCTAATTTGACTGGTCTAATGGCCTGGCAATGATAAACGCGAGTTTTTCAAACCTTAAGTCTGAAAAATGATAAATGTATTTTTCAAGAGCAGCCACGTTTTTGCGCAAAGATGGATATATTTTATAGTATCCACCCGGTGATTATTGGCGTTCCTTTTCGATTGAAAAATGACGCTTTTTAAAATTATTGTGTTCAAAACTAAATAGATATCTTGTTGAATAAATTTGATTTAGCCTTACTTACTTTAGTTCTTTATAACGCTCGTGGCCCAGCGGCGCCGGGTACCGCTTGCGGTATCTAAGGTTAAGCAACGTGGGCAGCGGTCAGGACTTGGATGGGTGACCGCTTTGAGTGGTTACTAACTGAGCGCTCCAGTGCTTTGGAAGGCACGTTAAGCCGTTGATCCCGGTTGATGTCTATGGCAGCAGTCTTTAAGCCAAGTTGGAGGCCTTCGGGCGGTTTGAGAACTTCTAACAGTCAAGTTGCCCACTCACTTGACAAAGCCTAATCCCAATAAGGTCTAGTTTCCCCTCGGGGTTGGAAGGTCAGATGGCAGTCGCTTCCGTAAAAACTAGTGCCTACGCCAAAATCTTGGGATTAGGTAGCGGACCCCAGGCATCCTTCAGGATGCAACTTTACTGGGATAAGGCTAGGAGGATGATGATGACTTTTGTTCTTTATAACATTATAACAATTAGGTCTATTATAAAAGTGGTTAGAATAACTAGTGGTACTCAGAGATATTTTCAACTAAGAATTGAAGTTCAATCATCTGATTATCGGTGTGTACCGCTCACACACACTATTTTATGCACAGTCACAAGAAGGAGGGCATGTAACAAGAAGATTTACATAATCCTTTCAGTTGATCAAAACTTGTTTAAATTTGGGTCCAAGCCGAAATTGCTTACTTTCGTAAGCTGAAAGCTCGTCCAAGTATTCCACAATTTGAAGGTAAGTAATTATGAATTCGCCACTCGATCTTAACTAAGTTGCGGATTGTATTATGAAAATTATGATAGACTAATTGAATAATAACTAACTTATTTAGTTATAAGTAGCCAAAAGAATCCCAGGCTAATCAACTAGCTCTAGCCACGGGGAGCAATCAACCAATTACAAAAGTTCACGAGAGGATTTAGCCCATTAGCCCATTGGAGGAAATTAACAATTGCCGGCTAAATAAGTCGACGGCTTAATTCCGTCATGTCAGTTATCGTTTGACTACGTTAAGGGCAGGACGGTGAATCACTGTAATGTGGATTTTTTCACACTCCTTTTAAACAAGAAACTCTTATAGTTTCGCCATGTCCGTCCGTCTACCCGCGATTTTTTCTTCAAAATCCCATCGTTTGTGGTATCGTTGGATAGTTCGTTCATTCATTGTGGAGATTTTAAACCATTTGTTGATTCAGAAATCCGTGTGCGTGATATTAAGCTTTAAAATTATATTTTTTGTTAGCAGCTACATGTGACAAAAATCATGGTAGTAGTATGAGTTTTCAAAGGGAAACTTTCAAAACTACCGCCTTTCGCCTTTTGTACTATAAGGTTTTCTTTTGTGCATTAAAGATTTAATAAATAAACATTATTAGTTGTGTTAAAAACATAGTACATATAAGTTTGCAAACTTTTAGGCCGCATAATATAATAGGTCGACAACTACAGAACCCTACATTGCGCGTGGCCCGTCACGGAGCGGAGGCAGAGAATATAAAAATGTTACTTTGTTGCCTTTAGGTACATGTATTTTATTTTAAACCAACTTAACCTCATACTAATTTACTTATCATACACCAAGGCAAATTAATAATAGTTTGTTTTTAATGACGCACTACCATCACGTTAAAGTAAGAAAGTAAGAAAAGAAAATCGACAAAATCGTCATCACGAAAAACGCTTGGCATAAAATATAATCCATAAAAATATTTTAAATTCGAAACATTTTACGTCACCAGGATTACGAAGGATTAACTTCCCCTTAAGCTCATTCATTCAATTTGGGCTCTCACTGTGGATCTGAAACCTGATTGGCCCACGGGCACAATGTTTCATTAATTCAAATTATAATGTAAACAAATTCCTACATACGTTTAAGACTGTGAAACATGATATCGTGTCTTGTTCTTTTGAATATTGAAATTATGAGATCACGAAGTTACTAAAGAGAATATTAAGGTCTATTTATTTTTAAGTATACATGTATAATCAAAACAACCATTTCCATTGGCCAGCTGAAACTTTACCATAATAAAGACCAACGGATTTTTTATCATCTCAATTTATCGGTAGTTTTTGTACTTTTATTGAGGTGTACAACCTTAATCCTTAAACTTTACCTTATTCCGTTCAGCCATATAGTTATGCATGAATAGCATGATTAAGTGACGTACATCCAAACTTTCGAATTTGACATAGGTATTAGTAGACGGAAAATTAAGATAATAATGTTTTCATCACGTTTGTGAAGCTAAAGCAACCAAAAAACCAACGGATATGTGCGAGTGCGAGACTGATTTTCGTTGTCATAAGCCGCTCGTCCATATTTAATTTAGCATGTAGGCCCTTATCAGTGCAAAATTGTGTGACCATCGTTGTACGATAACACTAGGATATTAACGCATATAGATAGGTACCCATATGCGTTATTACTTCTAATATTAAACCCTAACATTTTATTTCCTAGATAACATGTAATCTACTTCCACGATATAGAATAAATGTAAAAAAATATGCCAATAATGGAAAAACGCACATACAAACATGAGACGTGCCGTTTCCGGAAATATTTTCGATATTCGAGAGGTACTCGATTTGTATGATCACGTATGATGAACTTCTACTAGTACAATGCAAGCTATGAACCGTAGAGGATCTTGGCCTGTGACAGAAGTAAACGCCAGTTTCCGCCACCTCACACCACCAGTTGGGTACTTCGAATATGTTTTTTGAGAGCTTCGTCATCCCACCGGTATCGGGGATGGCCAACTCCATTGACCCGACCAACATTGGCGGCTAGCGGGGTAATGTAAAATTTTCCCCCGGTTCCTTAAAAAAACCAAGTAGATCGTCTTGACAAATTTAATTTGAAAAGCACTCTATCTCGCTCTCATATGCAGTGAATAGGAACCGAAATGAAAACAGCTAAAAGCGTTCATAAATAAATCTGCAATAATAGTAAAATGTAGGCAAACATTCAAACAAACTCAATAGTACTGATGCTGCTGATTAAAATATGCATTTAATTAATATAAACGTCATTTTGGTCTACTATTTGACATAAAATTACCAAGTGTATGATCCTCTACTACCTTTTACAAAGCCGCAACGAGTGTGCTTGTAATTTTACATACAGGCTTGCAGGTTTATACTTGAATTTTAATATTCAAGTAAATACACGAAGAAGAGTTAACCTTCTACTGACCTTTGAATATCAAATCAGTATAGAACAGGTAATAAACAACGATTTAAGCTGTCTTGCATTTCTATAGTGTATGAATGGGGAGCTTTTTTACAGTTATGTATTATGTACTTACATATTTAAAAGATGCTCCTATTTAGATTGTAGCTCGAATAATACGATTGATTCGATGTTTACACTTCACAAATAAAATCTTTCCAATAATTAGTAATTGTTTAATATCCTCCTGTCAAACATGCCTTTCCCATTCGGTAAGCTGGATAAAGTCTAAAGTCGTAAATCGTTCTCAGCCGATGCGCTTCTATAACCCATAGCGTTAACCAACCCTCTACAACCACAGTTATACCGGTTGAAGTGTAATCTGAGGGTGAATTCTCTCCACAAATGGCACAAGAGTGCTAATTCACTCTCAGCTAACACTTCAACCGGTATTACTGTGGTTATAGAGGGTTGGTTAACACTATGGGTATAAAGATCGTGGGCCTCTTTCACTGTTATATCGGTATTATAGCATGCTTAACACCTTTATACACTATACAGGCATGTGTTAATACTTAAATACGCGAATGAAACCGATATAAGAATGATATACAGGTATTCTTAACGCTAGCGTGCTAGTTGGGCTATGTTGATCAAAAACGAAGTTATTTGTAGAGTTGCATTGATCATGTCCGTATACCAAATATTGACACAGGAGACATTCTAAAAGTACCGTCACTCCGACAGATTTCATCCACTGACCGGTCTGACATAACCCGCTATACCTTTAAACTCATTAGGATTTGCAGTCATATTCGTACCTGAATAGGGTTCAAATTTGAGTAATTTGCGTTATACGTCACTGCTAATACAATCGGCATCACATATTCAGCGATTCGTAAGGTCACAGTCATTTATTATGCATACAGCGGACCTGAGCAGGGTCGAAATCAATCCAGGAACGTTCCGCATAATACAACAGGCAAAAACTGCTACAGCCCTGTTTGTTATTCTTTTGAACTTGTTTCGATGATTGGGCATGTAATTTATTTGTGTTTGATTGAATCAGGGAAAGGCTTATTTATTCACGAACATGATAAGTTTGTTTCAAATTGGGTTACAGAAAATAAGGCAAAAGAAATGGAGATCAATATTTATAATAAGAAGATGCTTTGGATCTTTATGCCGCATGTGTACGTAATTTGTAAGATTGTTGGCATCATTATCTTATCGTCCTTCCGATATTCACGTCTATTCAATAGGATATATTCACAAATTCGGAACACAATACATAATCAAGTTAATAAGTTCCTTAACTAAATTTTCCGATAAGATTTGTCAATGGTAAGCGGCTTAGAATATCGTTAGCCAAAAAATAACATACCGGCTATCCAATCAACAGAAATTCACCCTAAAGATGTCCCCCATTCCTATCTTATTTTGGCAGCATGGCGAATTGCTTTCCCAAATCCGGATATATAATGTACTATGGATAGATTGTATCGATAGACAGTTATTGGTATGGGTAGAGTTGTGGCGATTAGTCGCCTGGCTAAGTACGAATGGCATAGATGATAATCTCGATAACGCAGATTGCCGACGGTCGGCGGGTTTCTAATGAGAAATTTGTACCTATCAAATAAGGTATGATGAAGTCTGTGCGTATTATATTTGGAACAACAAAGTCTTTTTATGTTTAGTAAGTTAGGTACATATATTATTTTTGTTAAAACATTTACGAACACGAATTTTCACTCCACACAAGCAAGTGTCCATAAGCTCCTATACCTGCTGTTCCATCGGGCAGGCCGTAAATTTGTATGCCACCTTTAATTTTTTTGTCGATGAATATAAAATACTTCACTCATGAATCAAAATAACGTACAAGTGGCACACTTATACAAAATGAATTATTCTCTACCCGTCAACCAAAAGGCCAAACGTAGACGTATTCCAAGTCTGTGCAGGATATGTCAACAACAAACTGAGAAAGATTTTTAGATGGTTCAAACATTAAAACCTTGTAGCTGCACTGTGTAAACTTCTTACGACTAGGATCCAACTGCCACTATCACAGATCAAACCGCAATCCCGACTACATTCTTGCTTCATTGCCCTATTTCGAAACGCAGCTATATTGTTTCGTACCAAGCAACTGATAAGAGTATACCTAACCTAAGCGCTGTCTGCATTAGGTCTCTGCTCATGTGCCTGTACCACGCTATCCGCACGTTGGAATCTATTTACGAACCAATGCCTGGCTTAATGTACATTGCCGCGTCAGTGAGATAAGGCCGTACGTGAACGTTTAAAAGCGTTAATGGACTTCCGTATGGGAGTTTCACTGAGTTCTAGCCACAGTTCTAGCGATATTGCGTGTGGAGCTTTACTTATTGCTTGTGTTAAGTACGATACTTCGTAGTGCATACGAGCGTTTTTATGTGTTTTACTGTGTTACGAATAAAATTAATGTTTACATTCATCCTTGCATTTTTGGAATGGTTAGATTTAGTGTAGTGTAGGGTCTTTAAAACACTTTTAAGGATGATTCACGCTAGACCGTTCCGTGTCCGGTCCGGGCCGGCCCGTTTTCTAGTACAAGAAATCGACGGACGCGCGACTCCATTACCTGCGATTTATGTTCGAGTCACTGTCTCGGCTAATTGGTGAATGCCTGATAATATGTATTATTAAATATTACAATTAAGTCATCCAAATATGACTTGAATTCCATTACGGTTTTAGAATCGCTTATGAAATGATTTAAATAAAAACAGGATTATAATGCCGAATACTTGATAGAATCTCAATTTTTTAAGTGTAGTTTTCTTCAGTAGAAGTTGTTACGTTTAGATTAGTATAATTTGTTGTTATTATTTCCTAATTGTTCGAGTTTAAACGCAACTTTATGTCACACTTGGCCATAAAGCGGCAATTACCGCACGCTCCGCGCGCGGGAAATCCCACTTCCTGGCGAGGGGGTGACATAAAACTTTGTACTTAACACGGGCGGTAATAAAGAAAGCCTCAGATCGCACATTTATCGCCCTTGCCTTCGGCTCGGGCGTCAAATACCTGCGATCTGAGACATTCTTTGTTTTACCGCCCTTGTTAAGTAATGTACTATTTTACGTTTAAGACTGCGTCGTGCAGGGTAAATTATCAGCGCCTGTCAAATTTCTATTTTTTTAAATAATTTACCCCAGTAACTCACACATACATATTTCACACACACTACTTCATTTTGTTGGCCCGGGTCATTGACTTACATTTTTTTTTAATAGGTATTTTCGGTTGTATATTGCCACCAGTTAATCAGAGTTTTAAAAACTCCTTAGAGAAATCGAAATTGTCATAACTTGTCACTGTACAATGACAATGCTCTGTCAATTTCTGTAAGGAATACAAAGTTTTGATTTACAATATTTGATAATTTATTAAGGCATGACAAACATGTAAAAATAAAAGTCAAGTTCTGATCTGTCACCAAAACCTTACTTCTGAAAATTGGGATTTGATTTTAGTAAAACGCTCCAAATTATTCATATACAAATAGATTCAAATACCTATATTAGTGTATCAATGCCATGGCTTAAGCTGTTATGTTGTTAAATTATATATAATTGAATAAATGGTGAATAAAACTTAAGAATCTGTAATCCTTCTTTCTGACAAACCCATTTTTTACACGATTTATACCTACTTAACCTTTCG
Organism: Cenopis cana; assembly: GCA_951800055.1. Taxonomy (NCBI): domain Eukaryota; kingdom Metazoa; phylum Arthropoda; class Insecta; order Lepidoptera; family Tortricidae; genus Cenopis; species Cenopis cana. The sequence continues at coordinate 13,189,443 of OX637479.1, read as the reverse complement.
CATTGGTCCGACGCCAACGCGCATATATCCGTTATGGCGTCTAATAGACACCAAAACCTACATGCAGGTTCAATCTCACACTTGGCATTCCCGTGCCATGGCGTCCTAAAATACACAGACAACGCAAAGTGAGAAAAATTATTGCATTATTTGGCTATTTTTTGTCTGGTTTTGGTTTGCGCCAGAATTAATATATAAATAAATATATATATAAATATAAATAAATAAATATTTGTGGACAATCTTACACAAATCAACCTAGTCCCAAACTAAGCAAAGCTTGTACTACTATGGGTACTAAGCGACAATATACATACTTTATACATACAGATTTAAATAGATACTTAAATACATAGAAAACATCCAAGACCCAAGAACGAATTCGAACCCGGGATCTCCAGCTTCGTAGGCAGGGTCACTACCAACTAAGCTAAAGCGGCTTTTATAGGTAATGCGAGTTTTAAGCGAAGATGCGGTTGTTTTATTTCGATATATATTATGTAATGAAACTTAATTAAAATTAATGGCAGTATTTTGAAATAAGTTTGTTAAGTATTCTTAAAACCTAATGATAATGAAATAAGTAGGACAAATATGATCAAGTAGGATTTAGTAAATCATTGTCACTATATGTAATTGGAACTTGGCCGGCCGGACGCGCTATCGTGTGCATGGTAGAATGTACGAGTCCATAGTTATGTTATGACAAATTAGCTCTCATGTTCCTTCTTATAAGAACGATAATTGAATAGAATAATTAGTGGAGTAAATTTTACTGAACTTTTAACACTACTTGGACAATGGTTGCGTATAGCTAAATCCATGTACATGCTGCATACATGCTGTAATGTAACAGTTATAATACTTATAATATACGCAATTGAAATTGCAATCTTACTATTATTTACTACGTTTACGTAACAACGTCCAAACAATGATTGAGACGTACTTTTTTTGTTTTTTCAACCTGATTGTGGCCTTATAGGTCGGGCCCAATAAATCGATAGGAGTGCGCGGTTGGAAAGTGGCCTGGGGAAAATCCAGGGGAAACCTCCGACACGACCACGCGGGAGGTTTAAACACTGGGATACTCTAAGAGTTTGCGCTACAGTGAGATTGGTTACGTTACGCGGCTTCTACCGAATCTGAGTTGTGAGTGGAATCGAGCTACTTACTGGGAGTTTTGTCGCTGGTTCACTAAACTCTACTAGGCCCGACCTGGGTCGGACTGACTCTACCCGGTGTGACGTACTTACGTATATCCAAAGACTACAATGTATATACTAAAGTACGTATATCCGTATATCCAAAATCAAAGCAGTGAACCAAATAATTTCAAACCATAAAAAACAATCAAATAGAAATTAGAAACCGTACTTACAGACCTGCAGAAATAAGTAGGACTACATACATATATTTTGTTATAAGACTCAGATTATACGTCGTCGTTAGAGATATAACTAAGATAAAAAAACACACATTTATATTTTCAATCTATAATTAGTATGACCATGCGGCTTCGACAATACAATCTTCTGCTGCTTATTACTTTCTTTGTTGTGTGACACTGCAGATTGATAATCCACGATTCCTGAAGTTATATCACGACATCTGAGATATATTTAGCCATTAAATGTATTCCTATTTGACGAGAAAGCGTGAATATCCACACAAATTTCAATAAGTATTCCAATCCAATCAATCCAATCAGTGGGTTCTTCAATGCTGAGGATCATGACCGCTATGTCTCTGGCGGGGAGTGCAGATGGCTCGCCAGTGGTTCCGATGATGCGCTGCATGCAGCGCCTGGTGTTCTCGGAGTCCGGCGAATTTGGAGATTTTTTCAATCCACCTGGCTGGCCCGAGCTCGTCTATCCTCCACCTTTCCCGTCATAATGATGTACTCGAGGCTAATAGGGACGACGCGCGATATGTCCAAAAAATGCCAGAATAGATAAGTATGCGTTGTTGGCAAACTGTCGAGAGGCGTGTGTGTATGCGTATTTGGTGTTCGATCGCAACATTAGATACGTAAAATTATTGAATTATATAAAGAAAGAAAAATGTACACAAATTTTCATTTGAAGTAAGTGACAAATGTCATTACGTTATAAAGATGTTCCGTCAGGGTGACCATTCATTGAAATTAATTTCCATTGTAATGAAACGCATCGGCAACCTTTTAGCGTCTAGAATGCGTTTTCGGGAAGGAAAACATTATAATTTGAACGCATAAGCAAACTTTCGGGACCAAACACTGTATGTTCTCTAAAAAATAAAAGGCTAATACCAAAAATTCCATGTTAAAAGGTTCTTAAAACGCCACACGTCAATATTTATTTACCCTACTTCAATTAATACAATCTTTGTGTGTGGTATACATATTGTATTCGTATACGGGCAAAATGTCAAAAACAGAGCTGTCAAAGCGAAAAAAGGAGCATGCGTCTGCTCTCACCGAGGGCCAATGCCCATCTGTCGATTTTTCGAAAGTATGGTGGCAGGGAAAATGTATGGAAAAGTCACTAAAGTTTAGATTTACGTTTGAAATTCTCATTGGTCTTTGCGAGGAAAAATGTGAAAAGTGTGATAACTTATAGTGAATACTTTTGAGATTTGTTTGAGTGTGATTTTGAAACGAAATAATAGATTTTTCAATTCAATTTTGCCTAAACGCCGACACGCGTTCTTCTCATTTTTAGTGCAACTTTACGGTATTGTATTTATTAAAGTGTAATTTATTATAGATTACTAATAGTGATAAATTGTAAACACACTCTTTGTGATAATAATTACATATATTTTATATATTTTTGTAGAGAATTGTGACCTCCACAGATTGAGAGGTGACGGCTGTTTTTGCTAAATATGCTCGGCGCCCTCTTAAACTGGCAACCGTACTGTCTTCTCGAAGATCTCACGGTTCGAAATAAAGGACAGACTCCATCAATACGATAAATAAAATAACGCAGATCTCATAACATCGAAATAACAAAGGATATTGACAGTTCTCATTTTTATAACGTCGTTACAAACAGAGAATTGTTTTGTGAGCGCGTTTTGTTATTAATGAACGTGTGTTTTATTTATTATTATACCGTATTAATTAGGTGGCTATTGAGTAGAGACTACGGATAATTATGTGAGCGCTTAAACGGACAAAAATTCGCAAGTTCTTTTGTAATTGTAAATAGAAAACTCCCGTGTGTGTCGTAGAAATATTGAAATGTAATAAACGAGTCACGCTCTACAGGTTTCGGACCAATACATGGTCCTTAGTCATCGGAGCGCTCGTGGCCCAGCGAGCGGCGCCTGCGTGCCGCTTGCGGTATCCCAGGTTAAGCAATGTCGCTTTGAGTGGTTACTAACTGAGCGCTCCCGTGCCTTGGAAGGCACGTTAAGCCGTTGATCCCGGCTGCTGTCTATGGCAGCAGTCGTTAAGCCAAGTTGGAGGCCTTCGGGCGGCTTGAGAACTTCTAACAGTCAAGTTGCCCACTCACTTAATAAAGGGGGGTCGAAGTTGCACCACGTCCGTAGGGAAAGTACCCACCGCTGGGTGGTGCTAAAATTGCAACTAAACTGGCAACCGTAGTGTCTTCTCAAAGTTCTCACGGTTCGAAATAATTTTCCATACCATAAATAAATAATCATAAGAACCAGTCGCGAAGGCAGCGCGTCTAGCACTGCGTGCTCGCGCCCTAGCCGCTTGCTGGGTGCTCGATGTTAGCGACCTCAAAGACGTATGAGTGACCCGTATGTTAAATATTTGGGTCATTATTCGCGCGTTTCAACTCTCAACCGCCACACTTTCGTTGACACGTTTTTGACGAATTGGCTGTAGATTTTGCTGGTACATACATATTTCAGAGTTAGGTGGTAGATGTTCCGTACTTTTATCAGATAACTGAGAACCGCATTGAAATCTTTATCCAAACTCAACAAAATATTGACCACGAAAGTGATTCGGAACAAACGCCCGAATTATGACCCATTTCAATAATAATTATGTACTTTTGTACGATCAAAAAATGACAAGGTGTGTAAGTGATGTTTTGCTCTGGTGAGTACGGTGACCAGAGCTCCCGAGCATGCTCTGAGTTGAGAGAGAGAGAGTCAAACATTTCTTGTCTCATCTCAAATAATCCTCAAATCAATACAGGGTCGGCAACGCGCAGGTAGAGTCGCAACTGTCCTACGCTATGATGTAGTCTGGGCAGGGCGATTAAGTGTCAAAGAAAACGTTCAAGTAGGATTTTTCAATCATTTTTGCATTTTTGCCACTGTAGTATTATTTTGAGTAAGTAGGTACTTACATCTTTAAGTAAACATCTTAGAGTAAACATACGTCTCAGCAAACACGTGGTTTAGATTCATTTATTTCTGCATGTAGAATAGTATGTAAATTAGTAAGTAACTTATACTAGTTTATTGGTCAGTTATTTGCACACTTTTATTGCTTCGGCTGACCCTAAGGTTAATAGCGCTTGGGAAACAAATTTAAAGGATTGTTTAAATAAGTCTCCTTACGAGGCGCCTAGATGAGTATGTTTATTTTATACCTGGAATTCCTTTCAAATATTATGATTATGCAAGTCAACTGGACTGTAAGTCTTGACTTCGGATTTATATGACAACAAAATGAGTATGTAAATGCGAGTATTTTCAGTTGCCTATATTACCAGCCCGACCAATTTGTAAGATTTTTCAGAACTGATATAATAAACGGGTCATTCACGTCTACCGAGTCACGATATCCGACCTTAAAGTTGTGAGTGACCCGTTTATAATATTTCGATATGTCGAGACTCACGGGAATATTCAATTTAAAATTTGCCGAGTACGGCAAAGTTTCTATAGGTCAATCAGATTTTAATGAACACGGCTTATGATATCTGGTGCAATCCACCCATTACTATATTTATAAGACACTTATCATCCACCTAGTCAAAACATTTGACCAACCCACCAAATCGACTACCCACTGCACTGGTCCCACCGCCGGCGATGAGCGAGAAGCGATTAGAGCTGGAAACTAGAAACGAGCTGGCGAGCAGCGAGAATCGAGTGGTAGTTTGTCGCTCGGCTATAAGGAGTGTTCGAATGCGACGGGCGATTACTCGTAAAATGATTGCTGTATAGTCTCTGATCGCCTAGCGAGCATCGCTGAGCGAGTACCGCTGAGCGATGCTCGCTTTAATCGATGCGATCAACTACTAGTAAAGAGAGTCCTCGCCGGGAGAGTGAACAGCTAGCGATCAACTATAAATATATCTGTCACTTTTACTGCCACGTGATCTACATCTTTTGTTCGTTTCTTGAGCGAGAAAATCGCCGATAGCTAATAATCGCTTCCTCGCCCTTGGTGGGAACAGTGCCTTAACAAGCAGTATTGATGCAAATATCATGTCAAAGCGTTATACAGACGGTAAAGTGTTTGACAAACATTTACCCGTTATACAATTGCTATGGTACACTATATGACGTGTATTAAACAGGCCATTTTCACCTTTATTCTTCATAGTTTAAGATTCGGAATAAATGTCATGAAAAGTTGTCGTCGGCTTTGACGTGTTTCTTAGTAAATTATTTAAAGACTTGAAAGTTTGTCCGTTAAATAGTTTAGTTGAGTTGTTTATTGAGCTAAGTTGTTAATTTGTATTGTTTGTATGTGAAAGCAGTTTATTTAAACAATGGTAAGTAATAAAATCTAGTCTAAGGTTATGTTCACATAAACCAAGAAATGAATAACCTAGTAGATGCGCACTTCTAAGGTTTGGAATTCTCTGCCGGCCGAGCTCATATAACCTAGACCTTTTTAAGGCACGAGTGAATAGGCATTTTCTGTGTGAGCTCGCTTCATCGTCGGCCTCATCTTTGCCCCCTGGCTAGATGCTGGCCAAGAGCGATCCCATTTTTAATAAAAAAAAAAAAGATACAGTCAAGTAATTTGATTTCTGGGACACTTTGTACCTTTGTCACAGCAGTGAGAATCATTATGAAAAACTCTAGAGTTCTCATATTAAAATTTCACTGTGACAAAGAACGAGGTGGCCCAGAAAACCAAATTGATTGACCGTACCTACAGCCAGCATCAAAAATATGTATACATCTTTCGACCTCATCTCTAAACAAATTACTATACACTGCCTTAGTACCTACCTACAATTAAATAGTGTTCTCATTCATCATCTCATTGAAATTCATAGAAAATATAAAATTTAATTAGTAATAAGTAGTCGTAGTTTTAGTCTCTTTCAGTTAACCATTAAGTAAATTAGAAAACAAAAGAACAGAGTACAAACATTAGTTACACGCGTAGTGATTTCTTACCATTTCCTAGCGCTGAAAATCCCTTCATGCATTCAAAATCCAGTTTAATTTTATTTACTTTCTTTATTATAAGATATTTTAATAGAAAAATATTAAGTACCTACATATTAATCACCTTTGTCATAATCATAATGACATTAAGATTGATAGTGTCATGTATCAGTGTCACGCACAAGGACGTTTATGTAACGACGAATATGTAATTAATTTTAAATTAACAGCGATTGAAAACATTGCAAGAATCATTAGTAAAACAACTGTTAGCTTACCGTAAGACCTAAACTAAACGAACAATCTTATTGGTAACTTCTCTCTAACCTTCTGTTGTTTATGTTCGTATGAAATGAAACAATGCAAATAGTTTTTATTTTTAATTTACCGTCAGTTTTGTTATGACGCCTCCTGTTAGTTTTATAAAAATTAAACCATAAGCTGAAGCGTTTTTGGCAATATTCTGAAATAAATATTATATAGGTACTTGTGTTGCCACTTTATACACTTCAAAGTGAACCTATTAACTAATTTAATGAATACAGATGTATTCCAAAATTGCTTTCCTTCGGGAAAACTCGGATCTCAATCAGAATACGATGGCACCCGAACTGTCAATCAATGATTGTATTAAATGAGTGACGTTTTCATATCCATTATTTTGGAACTTTATTGTTTAGTGTCAAATGTCAAGCTAATTGTCAAATGTCAGTTGACATTTGACACTTGACAGTTCGGGTGCCATCGTATTCTGATTGAGATCCAAGTTTTCCCGAAGGAAAGCAATTTTGTAATACATCTGTACCTACGGATATTCACAAAAATTTACAGTCGAGGAATTTGAATTTTTGGCACGCATCAGAAGTCAAATGGCAATAAGAATTGCCATTATCTTAATTTCCCGGAATATTTTTTTGTATATATGAACATAGGTGTTAAAAAATACAGTTATATTTTCAATGCTGGTTTTCATTTTTATTTGCAAAACGCCTCGTCTTATAACTTGCGTATTAAGCAGCTGAACTCTTTTGTTATGGCGATTTTCATTGTTAGTGATTCAATGAGCGGAGTTTTTGAATCGATCCATTTTTAAGTGTCGAATGTATTGAATGATTTATACTTCATGAGTGAATGAGTTTTATTCACTCTCCGAGCGAATGATTTTGGACTACGTGTATATTAGGCGCTTGTTCGTGTCAAAATGTTTGAAAGATTGATTTATGAGACCACAAATCAATGGGAATGATTGGATGTAGTTGCAGATGGGAGGAAGGGCGTATGTTTGACCTGACTGAAGATGATTTAATCAACCTCAAAAAAGTAAACTAAATCGAAAAAAATGTGAAATAAAACGATTTTCAAGACCAGCAATCTGTTACAGTTTGTTTTATTCCGTTTTATATATGAGAAATAAATTAATAAGTGTACTAAATAAAGACAGTTTTTATTACTTAATTTAATTTTGATACTTCAATTAATATCATTTGTACAGAGATAGAAGATATGGAAAGATATAATAAAAAAAAGATTATATTCGTTCACTACATGTTCCTATCGTTGAGTACCCCTTTCTCTCATACAGGCATTTTTAATTAACCGATTTAAAGCATATGCATTAATTTACCGTTGTGTGAAGCTATTTAAAAAAGCATTGCACCTGACGCCTCTCATAAATATGTCATACAAACAATGCAATTAAAATTAATGGCCGACGGGAGCAAGTGCAGTTCATATCACTCCCCTGGGATAGGATTAATTATTGCACATTTTACTATTGAAAATAATCCCGGGAAATCCGTAAATCAGGTAATTGGATCACTATTTTATTTTAAATTGATTAATTGAACTGTGTTTTGTTCTTCTTGGTTGCCAGTTTTCCAGTCATTGACAGAATATCCCTTTACGACCGGTTCGATATAATCCTGCAAATTACTTTGAAAAAATCCTGTCCGCAAGTAAGTTGTCTTTTCGGGCTCAAACCTATACCGATCGAATCTGCATACACTAGCGCTACGTTTGAGTAGTAAAATACCGGCGGCCGGTCGAATCAGTCGGTCGCGAGGCAGCGTTGAAGATGGCGACTTATTTTGATGGGAGTAGTGGCACACGTAAGATCATAATTTCGTACATTTTTGGAATATAAGTTGTAATTTTACGCTTGATTATTACAGTAAAAGAGTTAAATGAGTTTATTTGTCACTAATTACACTAAAACCAAGTAATTTAGTGCTAATTACATGCCCGTAATAACGAAGTGCACAAATTTGGGGGTTCGGCCGTAGCCCGTAAATCGATTTTGCAAGTTAGTGCTTATTCGGCCTTTGCGCGAAAAATGAAATCAAAAGAGATAGTCATATATTTTGGCGATTTTATAACACATTTCATGTAGTAATGCTGGGTTTATATTTTTAGGGCGTCCATTAAAATATGCACCAATTCTTTAAAATTTTGAGCAATCAGATATTGAATAATTTGATGATGAACTCGAGGAATCCCCTTATTCGCTTTTTGAATGGCTTGATAACGACAGCCAAGAATCAGATAATATTTCAGAGCAGTTGGAGGTGGGTCAGCTGTTTTTCGAACAGGCAGGCAGGAGGCATCAACATAAATAGCGAGTATACCATTCACCCTTCGGTTTGCCGACAATATAGTAGTTATGGCTGAGACGATGGAGAACCTAAGTACTATGCTTGATGATCTGAGTAGGGCCTTTGAAGAAGTTGGTCTTATAAGATGATATGGACAAAACAAAAATCATGTTGAACGTAGTAATTCCAGTTAAGATCAGAGACACTATGCTCGATGTTGTCGACGAATATGTTTACCTGGGACAAACGATCTAATTGCGCAGTTCCAACATCGAGAAGATCCATCGTCGAATCTGTCTTGGCTGGGCGAGGTTTTGGGAGATTGCGCAACATCATCTCATCCAATGTCCCGCAGCGTGTGTTGTCAAAGTCTCAAAGTCTCAAAGTCACTCAAAGAGCAATGGAGGGAGCTAAGCTTGGAGTTACTCTGCGAGATCGAATCAGGAATGTTGAAATAATCCGCAGAAGAACCAAAGTAACCGACATAGCTCGAAGAATTACCAAACTTAACTGATGTAGGCATAGGCAGGCCACATTGTCTGGAGAACCTATGGCTGGTGGGGCCAGTGAGTTCTCGAGTGGTGACCACCATGTACCGGACGACGCAGCGTTAGAAAGCCCCCGTTGGAAACGAGTTGAGCTGATGACCTGGTTAAGGTCGTGGGGGTCCGCTGGATGCGGGCAGCCCATGACCGATCGCTGTGGCACTCTTTGGGGGAGGCCACAGGGGAGGCCTATGTCCAGCAGTGGACGTCTTTCGGCTGATTATGATGATGATGATGAACGTATGGAGGGATTTACTCGATTTTCGCTTGGAAATCTTTGAAACGCTGGTTAAAGCACCAAGAAAACGGCGTAGTAAAGCATTCCTGAGTGACGTTTCAAACGATGAAACACCTGTGAGGCCAAGAAAGTACCAAAGCGTTCGGAAGCCCCCTGTGTTCATTATATCTGATAGCTATGATAATTTTCAAGCATGAAAATTGTGATAAACATGTAAAATTGAAGACTAACTATTATAGATTGTTTAATTATGTCAAATTTTGCGTTTTATTCATATTCTTCGTCTATTCTAAACGAATTTGCACGTTCGTGCATTTACGAATAGATCCTGAACGTCACTTTTGTGCATGCGATTTTTTTAATGATAAAGGACAAAAATATTTTTTTTATTATTTTTAAAATGTATTTTACAACAAATTAGGACGATCCAAGTGCATTTTTCATGAGGTTTTGCAAAATCATTTTCCCGGCCGCAAAGGGTTAAACCGGGTGTAATAGTAGTAACACAGAGGCAACAAATTTAAAGGACTACTACTCCATAGAATATCCACAGTTATCCTTTAATGGCCCCGATGTGTAAAAGCATGTATGTACAGTCAAGGGCATAAATATGTATACATTGTTGGACCTTATTTCAATGGAATAAGGTGAAGAAGTGTATACATATTGGTGCCCTTGACTGAATAAACAAAAACAAACATATTAGGTAGCCTATAGATTAACGTAGTCACTATCGTTAAGGATCATTTCTGGTTCGTACGGTTTTCATTTTCGATGTAATTAAGAAAGCAATCAAAATATAAATAATATCCAACACAGTAACTCCGCTTTGTACGTCGCGTAATATATATTTTTTTAATGTGAGTAAACCTAAAGTAATATGTTTGTTTTTGTTTCAGTTTAAAACGTCAAACGGCTTCAAAAACACCCCGTTAAGGTAAAATTTAGTATTTTGATAACGGTAAGATTTTAGTGATTATTTACGTCTTTAAGTTACATACATAGTACGTATTTGTTACACTTGTAACACAACGAATAATCTAAAAAGTAACGCATTAAACAGCTTAATTCAAACAATTCCATACAACTAAAGGCGTATTCACACCAATCGTATCTATTAACGCTGTACTAATCGATTCGACCCGACTATTGTCTGACATCGGATCGTTCAACCGTTTTATTTTATTGTACGAGCCCGCACTTTCACCCTGACCCTACTATTTAAAACTTAACTTTTACTACATTATAAATGCATTCAGGGACGCTGTTATCGTCATAAAAATATGGTTTAATTCCATACAACACACGGACTTTAATAATTGGGGCACAACTTAATTTAGACAATTATTATTAGTCTGCATTGAACGCTCTTATTTTGATAGTTTTAAAGTATAATTTAGCTTTTTTTATTGTATTAGAAGTTTGTAGCGATATGTGAATTGTTTACTATGAACTATTTTATTGGGACTGATTATGTCATGTTTGTTAATTTGGAAAATGGAGCCATCGTTTAAGTTATGCGCTATTGATTTAAGTTGGTTCCCATGGAATATGGTTACAACTTTGTTTTATGATTGTTGTTTAAACTTTTGTTATGAAGGCAATTATTTAGATAATTTGTTTTATGCACCTACAAATACACGTGTAAGTTTTTGTAGTGTAGCGTTACTTTAAAATTAGCATGCCTCTTATGCTTACACATAAATCTTTAAAAGGCTATAAATTAAATCTAAGCAGCCAGTTAAAAATATTTTCATAATTCGAAATTCATAAAAAAAAACGAACGGCTATTATCTGCACTCAGAACAAAACACTGGCCGTTATAAAAATCAAGAGGCCATTAAAGCGATTAAAATGAAGACCCCCACGACGGCCCAACTAGTTTGCTATTCTGACTAAACTCGAAAAGACGGTATGATTGTATAAGCTCTATTACACCTACTGCATTCTTCCACCGGCATTTTATGATTACGCGACTTCGTGCAGATGGGTAATGATTTTTATTTCAATGAAGCTGCCGCGTCATAGGGAAAAAGGAAAAAAAATCCGCCAATAATAAAATTATCGGGGAACCGCCGGGCTATTAAATGCAGGTTGCCCGTGAAATATACGGACAGCCCAGCGTTGAAGATATGACTGCGAGCTTGGTGAAAACGCTCGAACCATGGTAAGTACTCGTATTGCTTTATCTATGAAAAATTCTGGAAATCGCACTGTGTTTTATACCTAAGCCCATTGAGACTAGCTGAACCATGTTTTTAACTCTTCCACTTCTTCTTTAAAGTTAAGTTTTTAATATTTCCATATTTTATTTGGTGAAATGTTTATATACAAAACACGACGACCGCTTTAGCTTAGTTGGTTACGAAGCTGGAGGTCCCGGGTTCGTTATTTGTGTGATGAGCACGAACATTTGTTCCTGGGTCTTGGATGTTTTCTATGTGTTTATCTGTATAAGTATATCGTCGCTTAGTACCCATAGTACAAGCTTTGCTTAGTTTGGGACTAGATTGATTTGTTGTAAGATTGTCCAATAAAAATCTAATAAAAAAAAGCTCATACCCGTATAGTAACGAAAATTACAGCAATCATAACACACCTAAAGACTAAATCCGGATAAGACAATGCCATATTTGTTAAATTACCGCAGTTGTTATATTTGACAATAAATATCTGAAAACGCTTATTAGCCTTTGCAAGGAGTATTTAGCCATCTATAAAATAATGGCTGACGTGTAACGCAGGGATGTCCGAACCCTGCTACCGATATCCGCTGCCTCTTATCCCTATAACCTCGACCCTAGCGATAGACCGTGTGATATTTATGTTTACTTTATGCAGGATCCCGGAATATTCCAGGGAATTTGCAGCTTAATTCATTTAGGGGCTTAAAAACTAAACCCGAAGCGTTAAGGCTATGCGACACTAACACATGGGAACTTATTCAATCACATAGTGTATCGATAGCTCAATATATTGAAGAAATAGTTTAAATTTTCCATAATAACATATTAACAAAAAAAATTGTGAACACTTTAAATGAAAAATGGAAAACCCTGTAAAATGTGGTCATCTGTCACTTTTGGTGTTTTTCATTTGTACACATATTAAGCAAGTGTTTCGTTTCACCCATTATATTTTCAACGAAAGCTACTACTGTTTGCGTGATTTCGATATAGAAAAACTTTAAAGGCACTTAATACCTTTATACCCTATGTATTTAACATCATGTTTAAACTGTAATACTTAATTTCCAACGGAGAAAAGCGACAAATTACTAAAGTGTGCAGCAGCGCTACATAGGAGTTCAACTTTACCTACTCCATAATGATATCAATAAGAACCACATTCACAATTTACATATGCGCAAACGTTGATTTTATTCAATCCTACCCCCTACTAAAACTAATTTTTATAGACGTTTCAATACTCACTTGAAACCTTTTGTGTATAACAAATTCTGTAAAATACTAAATTTAAGAAATATGTCAACGCGAGAAGTCAAAATTAACGTGACAAGGGCTTGCTTAGAATGGAGTTACGACGAGACGGAACGTTTTCTAAGGAACCAATAAAAATAACACATATACACACACACACACACACACACACACACACACACACACACACACACACACACACACACACACACACACACACACACACACACACACACACACACACACACACACACACACACACACACACACACACACACACACACACACACACACACACACACACACACACACACACACACACACACACACACACACACACACACACACACACACACACACACACACACACACACACACACACACACACACACACACACACACACACACACACACACACACACACACACACACACACACACACACACACACACACACACACACACACACACACACACACACACACACACACACACACACACACACACACACACACACACACACACACACACACACACACACACACACACACACACACACACACACACACACACACACACACACACACACACACACACACACACACACACACACACACACACACACACACACACACACACACACACACACACACACACACACACACACACACACACACACACACACACACACACACATACATACAAATGCATGCAATCTAGTTCTTTCTTTTACATCTAAATTTTATTCTAAATTTTCATTGTTCTCTTTGATTGTTTTTTAAAGCCCATATTTTTAATAATTTCTGGTCAACTGCACTCTTGGATCCCAAGATACAGGCTTTGCCTAGTTTGGGGTCCGCCGGGTACTGTTCCTATTGTAAAAACGGTTTTTGTTCAATAAAGTAATTTATTTATTTATTTATTTATTTATTTATTCACATAGATAGCATGATAGCACACACTGCTCTTTAATTCATTTAGTTCAAAAACTAAGCTCCGTATAAGGCTCTCGAGGAGCGGACATTAATTTGCATGTGTGAGTAGGGTGAATATTTGCGCTCAGTATTCGTTAACTATGAACACCCGTTACTGAAGAATGCAGTATTGTATCTACTACAGGAATTTAACTTGTTCGCAATTTTAAATGTATTGCCAAAAAAATTACAACAATGGTAAACAGTGTTGCACCAGCGGAAAACTCAGCGGTTAATATGCTCGCTATTATATTTGAAGTATATACATACGGTAGTACGTACGACCTTAATTAGGTACCCTATACCTACTAACTATGACAACGAATAATGACGAGCAACATTTGTATATTTATTTGTCATTGAGTTCATAAAACTGCCCTAACGATTTATGGGCAATATTCGTGCTCTCCGGAAAATGACGAAATACAAACATAACAAAGTTTGTTCACACAGGTACTAATTAAATCGATATGTCCTTGAATCACTGTAAAACCAGTGTACCTACACGACTGCAACAAAAGTTTATTGTTGTCTTTCCTACTTATAAACATTTTAAAACTAAAACCGTTATTCGTTCAATGCTCAAACAAACGGGACCAACTGGTTCGTACTGCAATAAGCGGAAACACTTCGAGATAATGACAATCTTCAGTGTCGGCAGGAATGTTATTTGCACACAAAATAATTTTAAGATGCTGTGAAGATTACAGTACGGCCGAAAAAATGTATATAAACACGTTTTTAAAACAACCTTCGTTTTAATATGCTTGTGATTACCTACTTAAAAGTATGTAACAATTTGCTCAATATCGGCGATCAGAATACACGAAGATTTCAGAGCAAAAATACTTATGCGAAACGTTTACTTCACATAAAGTATCATCCATTGCATGGAAATAAAATAAATTTGAGAAAACTTCAGTTTTCAGAATATAATACTATACATTTAAAAAAAATACCCTGATCATAGTAATTAGCAGATATATAATAGTCACGACACGTCATCGCACGGGACACCCTATTTTTTATCAGCTAACAGTAGTAACTCCCAGGCTATCGAATTACTTAGTTTTTAACGACACCCCCGCCCGCCCACTGGTCCAATCGACAAATGAAAAGTCGCCATCAATTAATTAGTGGAACCCTTGCGGCTACCGAGCGTGAGAACTGTGCAGCAAGTTAGAGGAATCAGGAGTTTTAGTGTACCTAAGTTTAATGTTCATACTGTAACCTATAATATAACACTGTATGAGTTTGTTGACTTCTGCATAACATGATCAGTCTTTGACATTTCGTAAGGAAGTCAATTTAATTTAAAGATGTGCTTTCAAAATCAATCTTTTTTTAAACTTATAGTAAAAAATATATTAAACAATAAACATACAACCCTTAAATAATACTAAACCAATCTTTACGCACAAAACCTTGTATATGAATTTAATATCATCCTCCTAGTGATTTCCCGGTTGTGTTATAAGAAGCCCGGGTAAGGCTTGAACCTAGTTTTTCAAAAGTAACTGCCATCTGCCTTCCAAGACCTCTATCCCGGAAGGAAAACTTGACCTTGTTGGGATTAAACCGGTTTCCTTGCGATGTTTTCTTTCACCTGAATGGGAAAGGCATAAAACTCACTTAAGTAAACAGGAGTTTGTTAAATTTAATGAAGTAAGTATTTAAGAAAATTTTCTATTTAAGTATCCATTACCTCTACATATGACGTGATTTTCCCGCTACCTCCTTAAGTCTGCACCAATAATCAATACTACCCTTAGCTACTTTATAATGAGTTCTCTCGATAACACCCTATTCGGACCATTCGGGTTAGTTCTAGAACTACCCATCTTAAAATTTTTCCTCTTCAACTTGAGATCCGAATACACCTCAGTTTGATGTTGGTGCTGAACTTATGCTTTACAATTCCGAACCAAACGAACGCCGTATAATGTATTTTGGACTGTGCGATCGATCTTGTTATGTTTTACAAGTAATATTTTACCGATTAATCTACATTACCAGTTTATATTTAAATGGCTATTAATTTTAATTTTATATATTTTTGTAATGGGTCTACTAAGTAATTCGAAGAATTAATATATTTACTTTTATTGTCATTCATTTCTACTGAAAAAAGTTTTGCACTAAAAATATTTTGAGTTTACCTTATATGCAAATACGGGATGAAAACTTGTCATTTTACATAACGTAGGTATTATATACCTATTTAGTCGATAAAGTAAAACCACAAGAACATCTCATTTAAAAGCATCGCCTCAAATTAAACCATGAACACATCTCAACTCTTCAAATCCACACCAATTACTCTCATTCACACATTTAGGCGGCTTGTTAGACGACACGCGGCGTGACACACGAGAGACGTGACAATTCCCGAACGTCACGTCCCTACCGGGGTGTGTCAATTATTTGCAAGGGTGTTTTATCTGTGACATTTCGTTTTCATTTTTGTTTTTGACGCCTTGAAGGGTGGTTTGAATATGGCTTTTTTAAAGTATTATTCTGGGAATGATAGGGTTGATATTGCGCGCCGTACTGTTTTGATGTTTGAGTTGAATATTCATATTATTGGGAATATACCATTGTAATATTCATTTTATATAATTTATGACGGAAAAACCGTTTAGATTCTTTTCCTTCAAAATATGACTGTATGTAATATTAATGTATATAGATCAACTGCGGCCATAACACACCCCTGGAGACCAAATAAACCGACCGAACGAACCGACGAATTGAAAATTGCACGTATACGTACCATACAAGTTATTTACGATTTCTATGAACCACATTCCTAAAACCGGCCAAGTGCGTGTCGGGCCACGTGCAGGGTAGGGTTCTGCATTTGCTATCAGTCAATATGTGGACTTCAGTTCACGGTCTATCACTGACGGCTCCTTACCTACTTTGACTCCATATATACCACACGCGCCAATAAGCAATAAACGCTGCGGTTGCAACGCCTGGGAGTATTTACTCATTTTGTGAGTTTAAATGTTTAGAAAATTAATTTTACCACTTTTATCAGTCAACTATTAATATATCCATACCAAATTAGAACTTTTTAGTTAATACTAAATTATGTAGTAAGGGTCACGGAGATTAAGCCGCAGACGCAAAAACGGACATGGCGAAACTATGAGGATTATTTGTTGACTACGGTACCCTGCGGTAACTAGTGATTTAAAAAATGTAATCAATAAGTATTGGCAACACGGTGTTCCGGCCATTGTAACTGCACAGGACAGGTGTCGGCGGCACCTAGCACTCAATCATCTTATTCCGATAAATTTGATCCGAATCGTGGCAAGCATAATGTAACGCGTATTTACGGAAACGCGCGCGCGGTATTTACGCGTATTTGTTGTAATTTAAAGAGAAAAATAAACGCATTTGTATTTTGAAACATTTTATTTGCTATTCTACAATACTAGTCCCGACCCTTCCCCCGTCCAGGCTAATTATGTGTTATTGTGAACATCAAATGTTAATTTAACTTAAAGAAAACAGTTGATATGATCTTGATACGCATTCCTGCTGCATTTTTTATTTTCTGACCTAAAACGTTGTAAGTTAATTTCCAAGAGTCCGATTACATTCTTTCTTCAGATATTTTCGTCTTTATACCGACATTTGACTGGATAATACCAAGTAATACACGCAACATTTTATGATATTTTCTATTACCATGAACCGAAGGAGACAGGTCAGATTTGTGGAGCTT
Organism: Cenopis cana; assembly: GCA_951800055.1. NCBI lineage: Eukaryota > Metazoa > Arthropoda > Insecta > Lepidoptera > Tortricidae > Cenopis > Cenopis cana. The sequence continues at coordinate 13,171,596 of OX637479.1, read as the reverse complement.
AGAATTTCAAGCCCATCTCCAAACCAGCTTAGCCGTCGACAGCAGACTTTAACACGCGTCACGTTGACAAACGTGACGCAGCAATTGTGACGCGCGTGACGAAGCAACTCGGATGCTTCGCGGTTATTGAATTGTTTTAGGGTACGATGATACCGTCGCAATTTGCATCAAAATTTGATGGTAAGCGGTTAATTTTATGAGCTATTTATTTGTGACATATGGAAGTGATATGTCTGTGTTGTAACTTTTAGACGCAACGTGCGTAATTTTCCTTGAAATTCACCTCTATGGCTATAAGAATAATGTTTACTACACGAAATAAGCTTGAACTCAGATGTAAAAAATACATACTTCTGTACTTCTATGGACTTCAATCTACTATCCATTACGTTTAACGTAAGTTAGATTTAAGGATGATTCATGCTAGACCGTTCCGTGTCCGGGCCGGCCCGTTTTGTAGTACAAGAAATCGACGGACGCGCGACGGCCGTCGATTTACTACGAGGTAATTACAAGATTTTAAAAGAATTATCGAAAACCTGCTATGTATCAACTTTTATTGTTTATTTTTCTTTCACTACACAATACATTTCATCTTTAATTGTTTATTATATATACTACAAAAAACATTTCTGATTACTTAATTACTAAACTAGAATGATACAATCTCGTCTTGTCATCATATATCATTTAATATTTTGTAACATGTTTGACCTGAATAAATTCTTGTTTTAATTAAAATTCTTTCACGAAACCAGGCAACGCTGGCAGCCTAATGGCACAAATTTTATGTGGGTCAACAACCCCAATATAATGTATGTAGATAACCTACCTGAGGGAATTTCAAATTGAATTGAACACTACTATAAACAAAGATTGCAAGTAATGCTAAAATAGTATCGTGATAAGGAATGAAAATGAGGTATGTACCTACTTAAATTGTCGTCATATTTTTCAAATAGGTAATTACACTGTGACTTTATTTAGCCATACGATCCGATATGTATGAATTTAACACAGTTATATTTAATTAGAGAAGTATAAAAACAACAACGATTATTTATCTTTGAATGGTCATCTCTCAGGTCTGTTTTGACCGATTCGGTTACTTTTCTTGTGAAAACTTTTATGGTTAGTGTTCAAAGCGGCCTATACCTAATTACCTAATCCAATTTATTTGACCGTCCCCGTTATCTTATTTGATACTCTGTAGTTAGTGTATTTTTTATTTTAACACTCGACACACTGCAGTACCACCGATCAGTAGCTCTAGTATAAGTTTTTTCGAAACATTAACTAATTCGAACGCGTTCGCGTTTTGTCTCAAAATGTATGAAAGTGGTATGAAAACGTGAACAGCGCTTCTGGTGGTCACTAGTGGAAACTAAAACAGCGAGTATACCATTTGTTGCTAACCGATGAACGCGCGTAATTCAAACTCGGTGAGAGCGTTTTCATACATTTTGAGACAAAACGCAAACACGTTCGAATTAGTTAATGTTTCGAAAAAACTTATACTGGAGCTACCGAAATGAGCTGTCACTTGTTTTACCGAGAAACGCGGTAGGCACTCACAGCGTCTCGGTTCGATTAACACTTGACGGAATGAATCTTGAAGCGGAAGGGTGGATGAAGTGTCACTATGTATATTACGATGGGAAAAATAAATCAGTCGCACATCTATAAGCATTGCTCGTTCTGATACTGAACAAAACAATCTATCGAAATTAAGAATAAGTATAAATAACTAGCTTTTGCCTTTGACTTCGTCTGTGCAGAACTCGTTCGCATTAGAGAAATAATTGATATGAAATATCGTTCTCCGATACCAACTTTCTAGCCCTTAAGGAATGATTTCCGGGAATCTTATCGTCTTCCTGGGTTAAAATCTACGAAACAGTTTGTCCTTCAATAATAATATCATCAATAATAATTATGTCAGTTTACGTCTACTATCAAACACATCAAAGCCTCGTACTACTTACATATCAAACAAATAAACTACCTATGACATACATTTATTAGACAATACCCATTCATTACGCTAAACCAGGGACGCAGCTGGATAAAAACGCTAAATCTAGATAGTCCTCAGCATCAGTGGGAACATGTCGCAAGTAACATAGCTGGTATAACGGTCATACGTCATTTTAAATTAGCAAGGTGGAATGAGTCAGACGTACAAAACAAACAGTTACAGGGGCACGACTCATTTGCATATGGGAAACGGTCATATGAAGTTTATACCTATGTATACACTAGATGACTAGATACTTACCTCGTAACTTGAGTAGGTATACACTGAGCGAAAAAAAATACTAATTATTAGTAAGTTTTAGTGAATCCCAGGACAAGTAGATTATATACTAACGGTTACAAAACAGTTTTTGATAATAGTAGTTATTTACTAATACCAAAAAAGTTTTCCTTGTAACTACTAATTACTACTAAACTGTTTTGTAACCGTTAGTGTTATAATCTCCTTGTCTTGGGATTCACTAAAACTTACTAATAATTAAGTAGTATTTTTTTCGCTCAGTGTAAGAAGAAACTGAATATTGGAAGTCTTGATTAGCTTAGAAAAACAGAAAAAAGTAATTGCACATTTTCAGGAAGCTATTGAATTTGAACCAAATGAGAGTCACAAGCAGAATTTAACTTATTCTCACTTCAAAATTATAATACAATGCGAATTTAAATTTGTTGCGTTGACCAAAATATCAAATCAAACGGTGAATGAAAAAATAAAATGATACTTGAGTGCTGAGTGAAGAGCCAGATGTTTTAAAAAATAGCATGTAACATGTTTAAAGAGGCAATTATGATTTCAATGTAACATTTAGGTGGGCAATGGATATACTTATACAACCCGAACTAAGGCTAAAATGTGTAAAACGACAGCTAATTTTGAGAGACATTTTTTTGGCTTTTACGACTTGGCAGCTCTGCCTAACATAGAACCCATGTAGTTATCTTTCCCATAGCTTTGCATTAAATCTGGGATGTATACTTTACGGACAGCAGTCAGCTGTAGAGAAAAGGTACCCCCCTGCATAGAAGTTTGTATGTACGGGGGGTCAGGTTTCTCTGCAGCTGACCGTACCTATGCAACTAATAAGTTTTTTTTTACCATTTTTTTACGAAATAGAAGAAATGAGGCAAAGATATGATTTAAGCATATCAGTTCACATAATATTATTATTATTATATTAAATTTGTCCTGTATTAAAATTGTAAAACTACTCATACATCTCAAAAGATAAGTATAATTTAAAATGTACAAATAAACATATATGTTAGAATTGTTCGATTTTTTCCTTGAATCTCTGACACACATTTTTAATCAGAATATGCAGATGGTCGTAGGCGTATAATAAAAAGGGTGGAAATATTCAAACCCCAATCACATTTGGAGCATGATCTCAAAGACAAACAATGCGTACTTTCACACATACCCATAATTACCTAAAAGTATAGCAATCCAAAGGCAATTCGTTATACCAGAGTCAAAATCATCAGGGGGAAGGATAAAAGCAACACTTCATATTTGTTATTACGAACACCACGCGGGAGGGTTCCATTCATATTCAAATCACTTTCAAATCTACAACTATTATTATCCCAAACGCATTGTGTAGGTCCTTAGGGACCTATATCATTATTTCTGGGCGTCCTCCGAATCATTCCTGATGTAAAAGTATTGTTGTGTTCCATGGTCGAGCGTGGGCCAAATTATTGTCACGAGGGTGATTCCAAAACGCTTTATATCAATTTACTACGTATTTACTGTCATTATTGACACATGTTTTACGGTTTTCCTATTATCTGTTCTTAAATGGTTTTCAGAAGAAACTAATAAGAGTTTTATCGACGATAAATTGTTAAGTCAAATCTTTAAGTCCGTGGTCGTCCATTAGTAATAAAACATTAGAGAAGTCATCGGTGTCTTTTGGAGTATAATTTATGTGACGGTTAATGTTTTTATGTAGGTACCATTAAAGTCCGATCCGTCTATCGGATTGTCTAATGTAAGTGGCGCCTGAATTCCGGGCGGATGTCCTCGCACGTAAAATTCGGTCCCGAACAAACATAGTCTTCGCTCGGTTTTGTTTTTTAAATAAGCAAACTCTGTTATGTCAGGATTAACTTCGGTAGTAGTAAAATATTGACATAAGTCATCGGTTACATACGGGAATATTATTTGAGAAGTTTCGGAATTTGTGATTTTTTTATGGATGACATAACTTTATTGACTTAATGACTCAAAACCTACATATAACTCGATACAAAAATCGCAAAGTTTTGGTAGGTTATTTATTCATTTCGTTTTGATTCAAACGAATTATGAATGTAAGATGCTTTATAACCGTTTATATTCTTTAAGACCGAGCGAAACTTTTATCGTCTTTCTCTTTAGGGGTTCTAGAACTAAATGTTAATCGGAATGTTTCGCTAATAAGAAATTAATCTCCAATCTAACCTATACAAAGACAATCTGATTATTACAAGATAAAGCGAAAGTCGGGCCACACCTTCTCAGTGCGACAGAAATTAATTATGTATGCGATGCATGTGATTTAATAGCCGCTTGCATTATACCCATACCATAGTATGGTTGTGTAAAAGGCCATGATGCTATATTAAAAACTCGTATCAAGTATCGTTTCCGCTGATGGTGTTAGAATGATAAATTCCGGATATGACAATACCGTACCCCATTGTTTTAGAGATAACAATGCTAGCAGACAGACAAAAAATGGGAGGGAATAAATCTAAATCGCATTTGAGACGGAAAGTGGTCCAACGGCTATAACGAGACGCAAGGAATGTATCGACTATTGAAGCGCCTCTATAAAAGGTTCTTATTACACCTTCGGTAATATAAATAAAACGTTTTGAATTCCCGATTCTTAATAGCCTTCTCTTTGGAAGAAAAAGAACCTGTTTCTACGTTTTAACAAGATACGAGTAAATATCATAACAATTGCAGCCTGTAGGGTAACCGCGTAAGTTTTCGAACGCGCGATAGGTTATATCAACTGTTTTTGAAGAGTATAACTACTTTTAATCAATTAAATGCCTCGTCCACAAGAGCTTATTACTAGGTTGTTATTACTCGTAAAATACCGTGCCCCTACACACCTACTTTTCTATAATCATTAATTAACACCAGTTTTTATAGCTACGATGTCTGCCCCTGAGTTACAACAGCTTCTCCAATGCCCAGTCAGATGCTTACGAAATTTACAAGATTTACACCCGATGTTTAAATTGACAGAAACTTGATAACCATAAGTTTGTTAGTTCAGAACATTAATTTAAATTTCGATGTTTAGTCGCGTGGCCATTGAAAATATTGAATTTGCGTTAAATTGGCTACTTCGTTGGACAGTGTTTGGTTACTGCTAAATTTATTAGCGGTTTATTGCGCGGCATTAGTTTATTTAGTTTCGCTATTTTGTAGGTACCTACATCATAAATTTCTTATATTGTCACATTATGCGGACAACCTAACTCATAATTTTGCGGGGCGTGTAGCTTTCCGAAGTCAATTCTGCTCACAATTCGTACTTAAGTATATTTTTTAAATTGGTTCAGTAATGCAATTTTTTGGAATAAATATCAAGTCTAGTACTTATGATGACAATACTGACATGAGTGTCCATTTCACAAACTAAAATTTAATATTTACTAAACTAAAATATATAATTACTTCCAACATCAAAATAAACTTCTGATATTTCTTTCTTTAATAAACACAAGTTACGTTACGTTTACGTTTTAGTTACGTTCATTACATTATACATCGCCCCACAAAACTGTGACAATAGTTTGACTGTGGGATCGGCAATTCGGCAGTCTCTTATTAACACTTTAGTTTTTAATTAAGTTTATATCTTTAAACGAGCAATCCTTGTATATATATTTATTTCGGGGATCTCGGAAAGGGTTCTAACGATTTTGATGAAATTTGGTAAGTGGGGGTTTTCGGGGGCGAGCAATCAATCTAGCTCTAGCTTGCTCCTCGCCCTCGAGGTCTCATGCACGGGAAAACGCCGAGCAAAGCTCGTTTGCCCAGATATACTTATGTTATAATATATAATTAAATTTTATTCATTAATTATTAATTAGTATGTCTTTCCCGTTCACGGGACAATGGTGTCCCGGACCTTTGGGAGGCGTGCGCGGAGTCGAAGTACCGAGGCACCGAAATGCCAACGAGTACCACATAGCCAACACGTAGAGGCCCTTTTGACAATTTAATGAAATGCAAGGGATACACCGAGCGGATGCTGTCCCTGCCCGTGTCATGGGACGCACACAGAGACAGCACCCGCCAGGGTGTATAGGGACTATTGTTGGTGGATGGAATCTAAATAAACCGTGTTATTAGGTGAAGATGATGGACTAATGGCCGGGCTATTGGGTGAGACATCGGACGCCTGCCTAATAAAACAGTCTCGCATTTTAATTCCGGCAGACGGTGACTTGCTCTCTGCTCGATGGGCCCCTATTAAACAGCGACATTAAAAAATGGCCTAGGGGCAACACCTGTCAGAGAGCTGGGGGGTAGAGAGGTGGCACTGGACTTTCAACATATAGCCAACTCGCCAATCTTATGTAACCACATCTACCCTCGAGCAACAGCTCTTGCGACTCCACTCTGGACGGCCGGTTAAGGCAAGCCAGAGGTGGGGGGGCCCGTCCAACCAACCAACCGATCAGTACATCCTGACCCCAGGCTCACCCCCAGGAGCACTCAGGTACGTAGGGTCGCTACTCCCTAACAGCCCGCCACAAGCTGCCTTACGTTGACTGATTGCACTGGAGAACCAGTGGGCGATGGGGTCGTCACATCCCTACGCATTTAGTATAATTATTATAATAAAATAATAATACTAATTAATAAAACTGCATTTCCCTGTTTAAAATACTATTGATATTCTCTGCAAATTCACTATCATTTTTGCTTTTTAATTGAATCTGCATATCGGCGGCCATTTTCGCACCACGTGCCTTATCAAAGGAAGCGTCACTTTTGACGCTATCGTTGAAAGCCATCAGTGCAAATGTGTCCAATTAGCCTGCAGCTAAAACGAGCCTCTGTATTTTTGGGGAAATTCTGGGGCCTGTACCACAAAACTTTACAAGCGTACAATTCGACAAATATGTCAACTTTTTCTATGGAAAATTGTACAATTTTGTCGAATTGTAGACTTGTAAAGTTTTGTGGTATAGGGGCCTGGTGGGCTTTGAGGCAACAATCATAATAATTGCTTTTTAAACTGGAGGCACATACTTGAGTGATTTTGAGCTTTAAATAGTTAGTAGATAATGTTTAGATGCTTGGATGTTTAGATGTTTCAAACTCAATCACGCAAAAACAGCGGAACGGATTATTATGGAATTAGGTATACAACATGTATACAACGAGTCTACAGCCTTGATTGACACGTAGAATACTTTTCATCCCGAAAATCATCCCTCGAATGAATTAAATAGGGGGTGGAAGTTTACGCGGGCGAAGTCGCGTGCATAAGCTTGTGTTTAATATTATATCTTTTCACAGAAGAGAAAACGCTGAAACCAAACATTACGTAAATCCAAACAAAATTGGACCTAAAATTTCTCAAGGGAAACACTTTCATCTCCTCGACACCGTTACCCGGCCTAATCAAACATGGTCTCACACACACCGCACTTTATGAGGTAATAACTTCCGGACAAACCGACCTCTGACACCTCTTACACGTGCAAATGAGCGCGCCATCTCTTTTTAGTGAACTAAAGAAAAGAGATGTAAAAATGATACTTCATTTTATTAAATTCTGTAATGCAATCTCGAGTTTACTTTACAGTCATAAGGTTGAAGTTTGTACGCTACTAATAGTAAAGCAAAAGTTTACGTAAGGACGCTATAACTGTATTCGCACATTAGAGGAAGTCGTTCAGAGCACGTGGCTTAGAGTTGGTAATGGTCAGTTAGCTTTGTGTCACTAATCTAGTTCTAATTTAGAACTACTAAACGCAAAGTTTCCTCAAAACTTTTAATAAAGCCTGTAAAGTATTAAGCAATCTAGATTAACGCGTTGAAAGAGCTTAATTTAATAAACTCTTTCTACCAATGTTCAGCATTAACAAAAAAAAGAGTGGTAGGTATTTCATGTAGTCAATACAATCTAAACGTTTATATAATTTAGTAAATACGTATATATAATTTAGATACTTCTTTTGAATTCATGGAATCAGGCGTTATTTTGCGGATTTCTTTGATGTTTCTAGAAAAATATTATTTTGTTAAAGAACCTGCAGACGTACACGATACCTAGCAGAATAAATTTGTGTAACTTTTGTTCAAATTATATCTTAGGTATCGTATATCCATATATTGTACCAATCATAAAATAAAAGTTTAATTGAACTTCGGGTACATGTCTACAGGTGTCTAGATATTTAAACGCATTACAAAAAATGGTCGAAATCCTAAGATACAGTTAAATTGAATTGCTAGTATTGTATTGTACATATGTACAAATTAAGAATGAATTATTTTAGCGATAGAGAACATGATTTTCGGTTATATTGAGGTAATCTTTTCTTTAGCACTTTCAAAATATTAATGCTATGTTCTATTTTCACAATTACTTTCTTAACTCATCAATCACAAACATTTAAAAAATATCCCTGTCTCATTTCTCAATCAAACGCCACTCAACCATGTCTGACCTACAGCTATACATGGTTGTAGACTCAACATGTATGAGCCAAGGTTGTAAAAAGAAACAATGAAGCCCGTGAGATAGGACAAAGGCGAACACAAAAAGTTATGTCGGCGCCCAGAGAGAGATGGGCTGATAACGAAATTATAAGCGAGCTAGCATAGTCAAAGTGATACTCGTATGCAGTAATTCATATTAATGGCTGGGATCAGGAATTTCCTCTTAATAATTGGTACCTAGGTAATATTTACATCATAAATAAATACATTTTCTGTTCCATATTAAAAATTCAAAATATCATCGTAATGGCATACTTAGTGCATGGGCACATACCTCAGCTTGTAGGTATGTTAATTTCTGAGGTAGAAACTATAATATTAATATTGATTAAATAATAATTACTAAATTAAAAGCAAATACAAATATAAACATTCAAATTTATCTCAGCTACTCTCTTTTATACAAAACGAAACCTATGCCATTGACGTATGTCTGAGTGTGGGTTAGTACTGAACAATGAGTAATGAATAAATGTTATGTTTAAAAGATTAACTAAATACTGTACTGCTTTCCTTACACTGTGGCCCGAGCCCTTCGTATGAGCGTGCACGAAGTTTGATTAAGTACACACACTTATAGTTTTAATAACTGCGATGAGAGTCTACATAATAACTTAACTTGTACAACTTTGCTCATTACGATAAGTTAGCCCTGAAGTATTTTTCACATGACTAAACATTTGCTAGATAAAAGTAGTTATATATAAAAATGTCTATTTCGAAAATAACTAGATTTTGACACATTTTTAAATGTTTACCTGACTAAAGAAGTAAAAAGGGATATAAGAGTATGTATAATTTTAAATAGGTATAAAAGTAAGCATAAATAATCCTTGGTCAAGTGAAAGCAAGAACCGTTACTTAAATCTAACAAGTACTAATTTTGATTATAGACGTCACAAATTTGGAAATACACAAAAACAAGCCTGTATAACGATGAAGGTTAAAAGTGCCCTTTGGCTGAATTCCGGAATTTAAAAGTATAATATGAAACATGCGCTTCTTTTGGTCGGGCCGGTCGGCGTGCACAAAATTCTAATTTTCGGCTAATGAAAGTGTGGACGTTTCTTTGGGGATCCGTTTGAACTGGTTTATTACTAAATAATTTAAATATATAATTATGTAGTTAAATATATTTATTTTTCGATATATTAAAGTTATTTTAGCCATTATTTATTGTAAAAATGTAGTACCAGACTTTTATTTTTGCAAATACCTGCAAAATCTCTTTAAGATGAAGTAGGAGACAGGAAACGTGAAAAACTTTTTTTTTACTTCTCATGCTCGAAAAGTGTGATATTAGGCTTATCAAGCGGGACTAAAGAAGTACATTTAGCCCCAACGGAAAAATATAAATACATATTTTTGATTTACAAAACATTTTAATTTGATAGGTAAGTAATTAGTTTTTACATTTTTACACTTTTATTAATATTTGTCTCGGTCGGTACAAATACAATTCAAAGAGTAGATTGTAATCGTATCTAATACTTAAATAAATTGGTCATAAACACAGAACCCGAAACCTAACCAGCGCTTTTAAAGGAATGTACAGATCACTCATCAAATTCGGAGCGGCAGGTACGCGGCAAAACGATAAAAATGTGCTGCCATCATAAATATTCATTCCTCCAGGATCAGGGGTAACTGCTAGAAATATGAGGTTTGTCAAAGCGCAGGGTAATCATAATTTTTATGTGTTTTATATGTTGGGAATTAGCGGGAGAGCGGTTGTGATGCTGAGATTAATTTTTATTCAGTCGGTACGTACAATTAGGCTAGAGGGCTAGGCTATAAATCCCGCGTGTCTAATTAACTTAATCAAAGTGGTGATATAAATATATAGAGATTTATTTTTAAGTGTGCCAAGGGAACCGATTCTCAATGTTCAGGTTCATACATTATTTCATTTCATTGTTATAAGTTAATATTCAAGTATTCCTAAATATACATACCTATTTATCTAATTTTACCAATGTAATAAAATTCAATTGTATCTACTTATTAATGCCCCTTGAACATTGCACTTTTGGAAGCACATTTAGAAAATAAAAGTATTTTATAATATTTCTGTAATAATTTTGAGGTTCCAATTATCTCGTTTTTAATTTAAGCTAAGAAATCTCGTTTGTGGGCGAACAGCTGAAAACTCTTAATCCTTTCTTTGTCACCGAATTTTAAGCTTAGGTAAGTAGATTTATTTGAAGACAAGATTTTTATCTTCTGGATATAATTCTTTAAAAATAAATTAAGAGATTCCTTAATTAATATTATAAATCATTGAATAGGAAAAAAGTGTTATTACTCATAAGATTATTTATATTTGTACAAAAAAGATATTCTCCTGTTTTAAAACGAGCCAATGTATTTATACGAGAAATATTTTTAATATTTCCTCTGTGGCACAACACAACTTCCCGCTATACCGAGTACTTACAATAGTTATAAAAGAATAAGTTTTGCATAATACAAAAACAATCTTACTTATAAACCCGCTATAGACTTCCAAACAAACTATATTTGGGGTCACAAAAACGAGGCTTTTTTAATCTCCCCTTACGTGGGTCGCGGCATTTTTTATTTTTAGGGACATTGATTGATTGAACCTTATGGCAGAAAATGAGAAACATTGGGATTGTTTTTTGCTTTTGTTTTTGTATTCGGTTTTCGAGCCCCGAACTTTATTGCGTCTTCATTTAGATATTATTTGTTGCCTTTCAACAGTGTTTCAGGGGTTTGGTTTTGTTAAATTAACGATATCAATTTCAATAAGGTGTCACAAACAACTGTCTATATTGATTTCATTACTTTCAATTTAATTACTTAATAGCATGTATAATGACTTGTAATAATTATTTCAGTTTCTCAATCAAAACGGTAAGGTTCTCTCCATGCGATTCGATCCTGCATATAAAACTTTTATTCTTTTATTTACATACGAGTATACTGTCGTGTGAAATATCTGCCCATATTTTGTTGACGAGTATTTACGCACAAGGACATTGTCACTTCTGCGTTTTGTGATTGACCGTTGGTGTCTTAATACAAAATACAGTTAAATTTGTTAAGCATCATCAACCGAATTAAAAAATAATCAAAAACACGATATTAGTTAATTATAAGCTGCTTTTAACACTGGCTAATACTAAAAATCTTTAAAATTACGAATTAAAGTGTCAAGATCGTTTAGATTTCAATATTGGATTAAGAAAAACCAATTGGAATGTAAATGATACTTAATGACGAAACTGCGCTTTTGAAGACACGAGAAAGCTGTTAATTAAGCTGTTTCCCAAGCCCTGTACATGAGAAGAAAGAATTTGACTTAATTTTAATTAATTGTTATTTCTTCACTAATACAGGTCAGATATTTTTAACAAGGCTTCTTGTAGTTTTGTATAACCACAAAACTTGCACAAAGGATATTATAATTGATATTAAGGTAAGCGTCCCAATGCTTGACATCTTAATGCCCAATAGTCACCATGACATAAGATTGAAAGTGTCAAAGTATTGGGTCAGTGTAGAGCACGGGGACATTTACTTTACTCGGACGTTGGCAAAAATAGTTCCTCAATCTTTTATGCGTTTCACTATAATTCCTAATTTTTAATAAATTAATAATTTCATAATAAAAAACTCTACTTTTTCGCAACTCGAAAAGGAGTCTACAGTCCGCCATATTGTTTTTATTGCAATGTGACATATCCTATGTCACTCACTCGGGATGACGTAAGGATTCCAAATTCCAACGATACCTCACACATCTAAATCGTTTAAGACGTTGAGAAGTTCTGAAAGAACAAAAAAACTTGCATACAATACATACATGAAACCTGACAACATTACACTCCTTTTTTTGGGCAGTCATGTAAAAAGTCTCTATTTTTTTTTACTACGTTTATTTTAATTAACTTATTTACCTACCTTCTTGGTCAACTCGTGTCAAAAATGTATTTGAAAAGCGCCACATACTGTTTTCTTTAACAAAAACAATAGTGTTTATAAACATGAGTAGGAACACACTAAAATTTCATATGTCCTCAAAAAATCTGTGATAATGTAAGTACTTTAAAAAACTCTCAAATATCACCAATTTTTACTAGAGAATATACTCGTATTGCGATATTCCTAAAGTATCCCTTATAAAGGACAAGCTAAAGCTGTCCTTAACAAATGGGGGCGAGAGATAACAAAATGGCTAAAATAAAAATGGCGTTACGTGACACGAGTCAAGGAAGTGTCCCTCAGGGCACCAGTACCTACACCATTTTCCACGAAATAGGGCACTCAGTCAAGATACGCTTGGATTCACCACTGCAGTTTTAGTTTGAGCAACCACTGTACCACTAGTTGGGGCCCTTTTTTTGTCATAAATCATAATCATAACATATTCCTTATTCGCAAAAAAGACTAAGATCCAATTTTTCAAAATATTACCTGTTCAGAATATTTAAAAAAAAACTGAAGAAGAAAGAGAGACCTATTTTTGAAGGTCACAAATGACAAACAGAGCCCTACAAATCTCATGATCGTGAAAAATTTTGCTAACATTCCACACATGCCCGCGGATTCGATAAGGCATTCAAAGATGACTCAGTATGACTAATGAAGTTGTACCGAGGCAGACGCGACGGAAATCGTAATGGGTGAGAATGGCTATCGACATCCTATAAAAGTTTTTCCATACTTCATCCAGTATTGTGTGCTAATTCTGTAAGTACCTAATAAAGTATGACTTTGTCAGTAATTGTGTAAATGACTTGAATGGAGGAAACTTTCTTTGTAACTGCTTTAATGTCGCCATAGCAGTATAAATACGCTGACGTCGTTGCTGGTCATCCCATCGCAGCCAACCGTAGAGTGGCGCCTTCAAGTGTCCGTGAAGATCGGTTTCCAAAAGTGAAGCCCTCTCGCACCGATGTGGATAATGAGATAAATTGAGATAATAAGTTATCCTATGTTTCTAATTTTACTTATTTTTATATAACTTCATACATTTTGTTAATTACTTATATTTTAGTATTTAAGTTTGCTACACCCGACCAGGGTCCATGAGATACTTTTACATGTTGTAACAACCTTATTAAACCATGGTGCAATAAATAATAAATGATAAATGAAAAAAAAATGAAAAAAAATAAGGAGGGTTTGACATCGGTGTCACGAAAACGCAAGCCACGCAAAAGTCAATGTGGTACAGCACAGCTGAGTTCTGGTCTGCGGGTTGCCTCTCCGAGCAAGGCGCTGTACTTATATGCTGCGCCTGCTTTACACCGCTACGGCTGAGGACGTGGTGAAGTATATTCATCAGAAAACTGCATTTTCGCTGAGGGTATTCCAGCAGCTTGTGGTGAGCGCAGACCTATCGATTTCTACGCCGGATTCGATGACTAAACGGAGCCCCGTATTTATCTATGGGCCCTTGTTGCCATAAATGATTTATCGAGCTCGTATGACGTAAGCGTAACGCGGCCAGTTTTATTTTTGTTTCGGATACTACGCCTAATAGTAGGCAATTCAATCAAATCTATTAGCAAATAATGTGACTGCGTAGGTATAATAGGTACCTTACGGGTTAACTTACTTTACCTATCCTAAAATTTGGCTCGACCACTTAAGAAATAATTCCACCAGCTCTAAGCGAACACTTAGTTTCTACAATAGTCACACCTTTTTTCCGTTATTTCCCAGAAACAGAATCCTACTCGTAAAACCTCTCCCAGTAGAGTAAACGCATCGTACCCTGAAAATATTATGATTTATTAAACCATGGACACGGCTCCTTGCAACAACCCAAAAAAGTGGAGACCTTAAAGGATTCTAAAGATACATAAGCTTTTTCTGTTTTACTAGGCCCGACTAACACCGATGTGAAAGGACACGCTCCCAAATGAATATAGAAATGTTTTTAGCATTTTTCATCAAATTTACGCCCCAAAAATGTTTTCGACCGCTGCCAGTCCGTTTGACGAATTCTTTGTTAGATTGCATAGAATTGCGGAGGCATACCAATTCGTCATTTTTTTTAAATTTTGTTTTGTTTTTGTAATTTCATCAGGCTTATTTTACTCGTATAACAGATACAACGTTTTCAAGAAATCATTTTGAATAAAAATATAATTCATTAATTTGAATTATACTACTGCCCTCGACTTCCTTCGTGAATAAACGAAACTAACATTATTATTAATTTTGCATAAGTTATGCTATTAAATACAACCAATTTTATTTCTGGTACTTATTTAAAAATGAATTATGATGAAAAAAGAAAAAAATATTTAGACTTGACAAAACGAGCGATATTCAACAGTAAGTAATTATTGAACAAATAATCAAATTATGCATTTTGCATGGCAAAACGCCTTGTCGCAATATCGCAAATTAACAAGAATAGTGTTCATTGAATCGACATAAAAACACAAAATTATGAACTTGTAATTAAATATGGGCAATAATCACCACATACTGCGAAATTAATACCACATCATGAGTTTGAATTACCCCATTAGTTAGCATGATAACGATTTTCATTACAAATATTTATGTTGGAACTTATTTCCTAAGTATTAAGATTCAATATGCCTGTAGTTATTCGAGTTATGACCTCGAGAAAAGTAAAATGAGTTAAGTAAATGTTGAAATCGTTTCTTACGAGGATACTAATCGCGATTAACACAACATAAATTGTGAGATAAAAATTCGAAATTAATATTTTCATATTATTAAAATTCGTTTGATTCTGACCACACTACAGCTTTAAAAATATATGTTAGGTCGTCTTCATAATTTTTGGATTACATTGGCCACTGATGTTTTGCAAGCGGCTGGATTCGTGCGAGGACATTTAGTAGAGTTGTATCATATCCGCAGCGGAGCCACGTCCTATATACCTATTCAGTATATGATGTGGCTCCGCAGCATCTACGGATATTTGCGCCAGAAGCTTTGATCAAAAACCAAGCATTTTGCGGTCAAGACTAAGTTGCCCGATACAAATATCACCGCGACATAATCAACCGTCCTTAATATTATTGTAAGCTTTCATGAATATATAGACAAATCATTAAATTACTCAGGATGAGGGACAAGACTTGCTAATTCGGCAATTCGGCAGTCACTGTATTTAATTTAAATTCGTTTGCCAAACGACTTTTTCGTATCGAAATTCTTTCATTCACATCGAAATCATCGTTAAAGTGGTGTTTGGAATAATTGTTTTACAGGTATTTTTATAAATTCTCCCTATAACCATTACTCGCCAACAAAAAATTAAGTAAGTCATAAAAATTATGCAGTCTAGCCACAGTAAATTTTTTACCGTCAGAAATGAAATTAATACCAGTCGGAGTCAAATAAAAGTTTGGCAATCAATACTCAAATTTAAACAATTAATTTTTAATTTTTTTAATAGGTAGTTAAATAAACTTTGATCTATGAAGATGTATTTTGAAGTAGAAGTTTCAATAAAGGTACTATTTCATGTTTCTAGTTATAAATACGATGCATCAGAGTAGTATCGCAAAGATAAAGGGATAGACTCATTAGGCTTCCAGGTTTTAATTTATATTAGACTGGGTTTTGAGAACTTTTACCAATATCTCTACAGGGATTGATTAAATCACATTACGCTTGAAGCTTTATCTAATGCTAGATCGAAATACATTCATAACATATATTAATCAATAATCCTACTTCAGGAGACAAAACCTCAGGTATCTATAACGTCAACTCATCATTACGAGTATATAGTAGAGTAGTATATTAGACCACATGAATACCGGACATTAATATTCTTCTTTAATAAAACTCCTTTGACCGCGCAATGGTTTTGCGAGACTGGAAATAGCGCAGTACTCGGCTCTATAACGCTTCGTTGTAAAAGGACATATACTTCCTCAGCAACACTGTATATATAAACGTATGTCATAAGCACATTCAGAAACAAGGGCAAGTAATTAGCTGTTGAGTCCGCCGCATGATTTGAATCCGCCTATTTTACGATAATGCTTACAGTTACACGTCTTTATTTACATAATTATATGTTCAATATTGTATTACGAATAGATTACTTGAAGACGAAATAAAAACTGCAATTTGACACCGTCCAATCCTCTACATGTGCTATACGTATCAATGCAGTACAGATACAACGAAAGCGAGGTCAACAATTTCATGTTCCATGCATAGCCATTTTAACAACCCACTCATAAGTATCATCTCATCACAAATTCAAATTTCGAAGTCTGAAATCTGGACGAACTGCATCGGTAGAGTGCTTGCGCCTGAGGCGGAGTGTCGTGGGCTACCGGTGCGGTCAACTCACGATCTGTCTACGGCCCCGGGCCGGCATGCAATTTGCATCGAAACACGCCCAGCGGCTTCCACACTACATTATTCTGCATTGTTCCTTCCAGCGACGCTTATCTTTGTAATTTTTTATATCATTTTAGCTTGCTTCGTAAAACTTTTGCTTCATGAACTAAATAGATTATCTGGAAGGGTAAATGTGTTTGATTAGGTATATTACAGACGTAAACTTTTGAAATATGAATCAGATTTTTAAGTGTGATTCCTCAATGCCGGGTCTTTAAGAATTCCTAGCTTCTATAGGGTACGTATTGCATCCCTGGTTCGGCATGTGTGCGGCAGTTACCAACAGCCTCCTAGCCACAGTCTCGGACAGAGTGGACGAGGCCTACTTCCAAGCCTAGAATGCCTTGCATTTTATCACCTAGGCTATGTTAAGCATAGATGTATTTATTACATTTAGGGGTTTTTGTAGTAATAAAAATCGATACACAATACGGACATTTACGAAATAAATGATGATGATATGACTATTGTTATGACTTTCATCGAAAATAAATCTTTGTTTTCTTTTGTACTTGTATCGTTGAGATCTTTGACCCTGCCATTGTCAACTGCTAACAATGTTGCGTTGCTACTTTCGCAATCACGCTACACATCTCCTTTTAGGGAATGATCCTGGCTTAGACTATTTAAACGCTCTGTCCCGCCACATTCGAATAACATCAAGGTCGTGCTCTCGCTTCGTTCAACAATTATAACAGACTGGAACGAGAGCAAGAGAATTGTAAGCGCAAAGACAAATTACTTCGTGAGCCGCGCCAATGGTAGCTCACGACGTAACTACATCTTCCTATATCTCGGTACATCTCGGTATATCTCGTTTATAATTCAAGCTTCTGTATCGAAGCTCGGGAGATTTTATTAGGTACAATAAAACCGCAGCCTCGTGCCACTCGCGATCCCCGAGGAAAACCTCTTATTTAGAGCTCCTATTTGTTTGTAAGTAAAAGGATAATGTATCGGTGTGTTGCAAGACTTGCAAGACCAGTTTCTAGTCTTGAAAAATAGGGTGTTTATTTATAATCAACAGGCCACTAACATTTTGAAAGGGTAACAAACGCAAGTAGGTAAATAGATATAAACGTCAAACTTGACTTTCTTTTTTGCGACTTTGTCAATTTAGACTAAGAAAATACCGTTTCCTATTTAATATATTTTTTGTGATTATTTATATCGTTATAAATATAATGAATGAGCAACAAATAACCATGAAATATAATTTCACCGTTCTATAAAAATATTGCGTTAGAAATCGAACAAAAACTTAAGAAAGTGGAAAAGTGAACCGTTACAAGCGATTTCTTGGTAACAATGGGATGAAGTGGGAATATGGAGTAAAAACCGCTGGGTTATCTTATTGAAATGATCGTCACGTAGTATATGAGGCTTGAAGATGGAAAGTTTTGATTGCTTATATAAACTGAATGATTAAATTCTGAACTCTACAGAACCTAAGGAATTTGATGATTTATTTCTGCAAGAAGATGCGTAACAAAAAAGTCGCTTTCATAGTCACCACAAATCTACATGCCTAGTTTTAACTACAAAGACTGTTGCATATTATTACTCTTTTCATCACTACTCATAAAAATACAATACCTTCATCAAAATTTTATAACAAACTACGCAAAACTATGTAAGTTTAAGTTCCCCGAACAATTAGTTTTTTAAGCACCAAACCTATCAAAACTGTTGGGAGCCTTGCGAAAACAAGTAAACCGGGGTTAACGAAGTGAACCAGGATTAATTTTCTCAGTGTTTGAGTTGGGCGGACTTGTCCCGGGCGATAGCCGATATAACTTGCTATGTTCTAACTTACGGGTTGCTCGTTTTGGGAGAATTAATCATCTCGATAAATTTCGCCATTTTTAGACCCCATAATATTGCAGAAAACTAGACTCTGTAGAAAAGCCAGGTGTGTTACGAAAGTTTAAGTCAATAAGGCAGGGGTCAAATACATTACGTATCCTACTGCGATAATGAAATGAAAGATCATATTTATTGCACTTATAGCATGAGTCGTATAGATCGAAGATAAACCATTAGGCAACTTTATAAGTATATTTATCGAATTACCAACATCCACAGGTTTTAGTAATAAGGAGTATCAATTACATAAGTATGCAATAAATCTAATACTAAGATATTCACCTTAGTGGTATTTTCGTGTAACATATTACTAGTATTAGTAGTTTATAATTTTATTAGCACTACTATACATGTTTCGCGTATTGCGTACTACTTACGAAACCTAGCAATATCTATTTTAATGAATGAAATAATACCAATTATCATAGGTCATGACGTTCTGATAGCGCTCCAAAATATAAGCATTCCCTTTGGCGGCTGTCAAGAAATTGGGTCTTGCTAAAATAAGCGGCAGAAACATATAACATTGTAACAAATTATCAGCCGCGAATTGTAGTTAACTATAGCAGATAATAGACACTTAGATTTGGTACAATTACTTGTATTCTAGTTTTGTATTGCTCCAATTTGTTCGTCGTTTAACACAAAAATTCCACTGGAACTCTGTAAATACTGGTGGGTACGGTCGAGTGCATTATATATACATGATGAATCGATGACCACCAGTTGAAAAATGTTATTCATCAACTAAATTGGATTCGAATAGGTGAGGTCTTGAGATTGTCATCGATTACTGGATTACATAGTTTTATATTGTCACCGATTATAAATCATCGTGTTTGTTCACAAAGGTTCTAAATTATCTAAATAACCTTAAGGCTATGACTTTTGTACTTTAAGGTTTTTTATGCAATCATCATCATCATCATCAGCCTATATACGTCCCACTGCTGGGCACAGGCCTCCTCTCATAGATGAGAGGGATGCAATAAAGATGAAGAATAAAGATAAATAAATGGCCGTAACAAAAAAATGTTTCCACATATTTTTTATAATCCCACTGTAATAAAACATCTGTTTTTATTTTATCTTGCTAGCCTGTAGAATTTTTAACTGATATTTTACTTTTCTTAGGTCTAAAACCCAATATCTATCATTTTCAATGGATTGATTATGATTTGTTTTTTTTTTGTTTATTTAATTCATTAACAATTTTCATCGTGTTTGAATGTCATTACAGTAAATATAATCTATGTCTTAAAATTATGTCATAATTATACATTTAAAATAAAAATGTCAATAAATAATTGATTGATTGATTGGCTAAGCCATATTCTGAAAGCGGTTTTTATGAAACTAATGAAAGTATACCATATCGATAATCAAGTTATACCGATTTTTCTTGCGTTTGGATTAAAAAAATACAAAATGTCCATAAAGCTTGTAGATCGTGAGCGTGCACCGACATTACAACGGATGGACGGACGGAGACGGCGACGGAATAACAATGCAACCGCAATCAGTGCGGTATCGTTCCTCGGATTAATTAGCTTACTCGACAACATTTAACTGTTTTAAAAATATACAGAAGAAAGATAGAGGTAGATACCAGTGGCGGAGCGTCCATACAACTCGATTCCCACCGGCTTGCCTGATTTTCAGCCAGTGCAGTTCTTTTAATACTGCTCATGAAGAATAAGAAAGGCAATTTTTTTCCGGCTTCCCTAAGAATAATTTTAACGCGCCGCCACTGGTAGATACATAGTGTAGGTACTTCTCTAGTAACATCATTCTAGGGGCATCATTTGGCGGCGTCAATAAGGCATCATTTCCTTATAAACCGCAATTACAAATCGTCTTTATACTTTATAAAAACAGGGTTACATAGGTTTAAACAAGTCAAGTCACATAAATATGTATGAATTAATTTAGAGTGTATTTTGGGGTTAGTATCACTTCGTCTAAAACGCAACGTATTTTAGACCATTTGTTTTTCAGGCGACTTGTATTTAGATGCGTTTTGATGCAGTGACCAGCTGCGTTTTAAACGAGTTGCCATTTCTACCAGTTGCGTTTTAGACGAAGTGATACTAACCCGTACTTTACCTTTAAAATATCAATTAAAATTAGGCCCAAAATGGAATAATGTACTTGCAGTCGAAGACATAAATATATACACTATTGTGTACCTTATTTCAATGGAATAAGCTGAAAAATGTATACGTCATGTAGCGTCCCTTGACTGTACTGTACCCTAAAAATGTTGAGAAATTTGACTTCCACACCTCACCATAATCTAAATGAACGAAACAGGGAAAGTAAAGACGGACCGCCGTAATTATCCGAATATTTCTCTCAAAATGGAGGATGTTTAAAATGAGGTAATTTGCAAAAACTCTTAGGGATTGGCAAAAAACAAGATTCTGGGTGAGAGTGATAAATTTCCTCGGAGATTGCGATCGGACGCATATGGTAAGCAGTTGGGGCCGGTTGTTAAAATTTACAGTAGCATAACGAAAAAAATGGGTGATGTTTTATGATTTTGAAAGGGTTCGGATCTGATTTTAGACGATGTTAAGGAAAAAATATACAGAAGCTTTGAAAATAAACAGTCTTCAGCAGCAATAGCAAGAACTAGTCCGAATGATCTTCTTGCAAATCAAATTCAATATCACGACGGTACTGTATCTTTAATATTTTAGTTCGCTATTAATGATAACACACATAAAATTTCGATGAAAATACGTATAAGTAATTGAAATCGAAAGTAAGGAAGTATACTCTTTCGTCACATCCGCCACAATAAACACAAAATGTATTAAGGAGGATAACTGTCAAATACTTTTCAAAGATTCATAAAGACAACAACGTAGTATTAACACCTGCTTATCCCGTCAGACGAATACTTATCGGCTCCCCCACATAATATATCAAACTTTTTGAAGTACTTTACACATCTTATAGAGCTGCTTCAGACGACTGACGCGAACTCCAAGGAAGAGTAATGAAGCGGACTCCATTACTCATTACAGCGCGTGACTTGCTCGTGTGGTGCGGCTTTTATTTCAGTGCACTACTGTTTGAAATGATTTATCTTTTCTAATACTTTATAAGAAAATCTTTTCAGTATAGACCTTATAACCTAACCTACTTGACAAATAAGACAATCCAGCATAGCCTTCCAAGTCGAGGCAGTGATTATTGTTCACTTTGAATATGTAATTTTAAGATGTTTGTTAATAATTATAAATGTAAGTACATGCATAGTTGTATCTTATAACTTGTAAACAGCTAACGCGAAACGCAAAATAGTATTTAGGAGACGTGCAGTTCTGTGGTGCACCACATGTTGATCCACATAATACCAGCGTCGCTTCACCTTCTGTGGATCGACATTATGTTGAGTGGACTCCTTTTTCGCATTTAGTCTTAAGTCTAATATAGTAACCTACTTTTTGTTTTTTAAATGTAATATGTAGTATGCGAAATAAAGTTTTTTCTATTCTATTCTATAACAGGGTTACTAGATAACTTACTTTAGTAGTTACTTCGAAAGAATCAGTATTCAGTTCTCACCCCAGCGAGTTGTTACTTACTTTGATAGAACTAAGTATGTGGCATGATAAATCACGAGGTCGATGTCGTCGGACATTTTCATTTTGCTTTTCTTCTTCAAAAGACGCAAGATGGATAATAATATCACTATCAATTCTGTTCGAGAGGTCTCATGATGGGGTAAAAAAGATGTGAAAGCCCAAGGATACACGCACTTGAAGAGCCGCTATTTCCTTTATCATGAGCATGGAAAAACATTGGTAAGAGATTAGACCGAGAAAGCTGTTAAAAATTAAAGGGCGGGAAGCAGAAGTGGCTGTGAAGCAGATATACTGTGTGAGCCTCATTATTCATTATGACCATCTGGTGTGCATCGAGACTAATACATGTCTTTGAAACTTCAACTACGAATATTTAAAATGATGCTTTATAATTGTGACAACATAAGATCTATTACAGGCGTCAATTTTCTAATTCGCCCTTCGAATACTTTACTCACGATATTGTAAAGATCCGAAGAAGAGAAGAAGAAGAGTATAAAATACCTAAAAGCTGATTTCTATGAAAATTTGTACAACAGCGAATTTAAAGAGATAATTATCACGATCTAAGTCATTGAATGGTACATCCCGATACGCACCTATTGTCAAAATCTGTAACAAGACACCCTTTTTAACGTTAAGTAGGTACCTCGATGCATTATACATATTGGAGCATTTCCCAAGAATACTTGAGAATCACAATAAGGTTATTTGTATGCTTGTTAACGGTACGCCTCCCAAACAGCTGTATAGGGCAGATCAGGGTTACACATAAAAACGAAATCCACCATAATGTTTCTCGTATTACCCGAGAGTGAGAGAAATCTACAGCTCAGATAAACGATAAGGTAATAACAGAAGCTGATCCGATCTTTTGTGCTCTTTTGTTGAACGAAGAACACAATGCAGTTGTAAATTTTTGGGTTCTTAACTCCACAATTCCCGCCATTAATCTATGAGTCCGTTGGAAGTCGAGGCGGGTCGGCTTTTGTGTACCTGCCCTTGCAGCCCCTGACATGTGCGACGGGACAAAAACCCAGTCTTGTGCAATATTGTCCGCCCCGAGATCCCGAGATGATGTGGAAATAATGCGGAAGAATATAAAACGCAATATTCTGCCCGCGGAACGAAGCTCGCATTTCATCCAATTTCAAACGTCTCAGACGAGATTTTAATCTAAAAATCTCTCTCCAACTTAGTTCCATCAATCCGGCCTGTCTTTAACTTTATTGTGGCTATTTTTAAAGATGTCACCCGCAATCTTAGTTTCAGTTTTTTCTGGCACGTCGTTTTGGCCCTTGACATGCTTTAACACTTAACGTGCGCTTTTTCTGTGCTTCGTTCATGTAGCCATATGCGTCATTAAAATCTTCTATGACTCCAAAAAGATCAAAAGTTATCTCGGTCCGAAGTGGTTCTCCCTTCGCCCCGGTGTCCTGTCTCCCCTCCCGCTCCGTTCCCTGTTCCCCCTTGCTTGGAGGCGGTAGCTGATTCAGTCGTGCCGCGACTTTGGTGCGCGTCGGGCGCCGGGGTGTTTCAAGCGCGTCTCTCACGTAACCGCAAATTTGTGAAAATAGTTTTCGTTAGTGTCATTTGCATACGTGAAGTGAAAACTTGTTTTCAATTTCGTAGCCGTGCGATGTGAATGCAGTTCTGGGATACGCTTATTATTTTACTGAGCAACATTTAGTGGAAGTGACAGATTAATTTGTTTTGAAAATTGTGTTGTGGACACTGGATTTGGACTGTGTGCTACTGCTTTGAGTGGACCTGGGTTTTTCTTTATCATTAAGTTTGGTATGTATTAGCTATTAAATATGCGAACGTATTTTCAGTTGAAAAAAATATTACTTAATGCCGGTTGTATCGAAAAAAATACTTGTATTGATTTATCAATTTTTGGTGCCGAAAAGATCTGCTTTTTATTGATAGGTATCGCTATCATTAGTAATTACTGAAAGCTTATCATTTCCATTAATCTGTAGGAATGGGATTGACTGAAGTTATCCACAGATATTAACTATCTGTTTATTGGAATTTCTCGTTTATATGGCTCACGAATTAATAGGTTGTATAAGTTAGTTGGTAGGAACATAACTTAAGTTGTAATGAGGTTCTTAATAACATTTACATATGTAATATTCCGCATATTTAATCTTGGGTTTAATTAAATTTTCTTAGGTATACACTGTCAATAAAATTGTCTTTGGGATTTAAGTACTTTCGGGGGTGGTAAAAATAGGTAAGGGTTGTTTTTATTGACTGAACGAATATATTTTAATTAAAAAAACCGGCCATGTCGGGCCTCGCGCATTTCCGGGTTCCGTAGTTGTCCACACGGACCACGGTACATTATGCGGACTTAAAAGTTCGCAAACTTTTTATTTACCTACTTACTTTGCTTTTAGTAGGTAGGCACATTATGTCTCATACAACTAGCCTGCATGCAAGCATGTAAATCATCGATTTAATATAATATTATATCGTATATTAAATCGATGGTGTAAATATATAGAAATCAATTAAAATGTCAAACCAACTACCTAATTACATTATTTTGCCCCACATTTAAGTAATCAATGGATTATACGTTATATAAGTACTAGGTAATCAATGGAAATTGTACGAAAGTTTGCTTTTCTAAGTTCGGCTATTGCTCGTTAACTAGCAACGTCTACTTAGTTTTTAATGCTTTTCCGTTTAAATTCATCATTAATATTTCACACGCTCAGTAGCCACCGTTGTAACGGCAATGGGGGGAACAGTTGACCATAACAAAAATTATCACATTAAAGCTTAATATCACGTAAACGGAAGTCTAAATCAAAAAATGGTTTTAGAAACCCCACAATCCACCACTTTAAGTACTAACTACGGGACGGGAGGACTCTATTTTATTTTCAATATTTTATTCTACCGTTTTGTCGGCGTAATTGATGCCTAAGTACTCTATGTATAAAAGAACTTTCTCCTCTCATATTCCGAGATAATATACTTTTGGTAGCTGGTTAAGAAACATTCGGCACTATTAATTTAAAGTTTTCTTATTTTAAAACTTACATCTATCCGTGTGGAAAAAGCAGAAAAACCTTGAGACACTTAGTTCTTAAATATTTTTTTCCGTTCCAGGTGAACTTAGGCTAAGTTTCATTTCCTAAATTAGACTCATCAAATATTAGGTTCTATTCTAACCAAAGATTATTATTAATACGGAGAAGTCCTAACCAAGACTTCTTTATTACGATCGGTTTTGTTTCAAATAGTTTCACTTCGAATTTTGATTTTGGTATCATACCTAGGTAAATGATTTCTATTTTCCGATAATAACATCATTAGTAACTTCTAAAGTCTCACAATTCGCCAAGTAAAACCTACAAGTTAATATTTGAAATCTTAATAACATTTTGCGGTAGCTACCTACGTAATTGGGCCAGTTTTTTTGGCGTTGTAGTTTTTTTTTCTCAGAATTGCATGAAAGTTGGTAGGTTGGAAGAGCTCCTTATTCATTTACAAGTAAAAAAAATATGACAATATGGCGTCGAAAAATTTTTTTTTCCCATACATTTTTTCCACTGAGTAACGAAAATCCCTTACGTTTTGTCACTCAATGGAAAAAAATGTGGGACAATGTAGGAAATCGTTCACATATTTCAGAATCAGGAGCTCTTCCAACTTCCAACCAACCAACTTTCATGCAATTCTAAGAAAAAAAAACTACAACGCCAATGAAATTGGCCCAATTACGAGTATTATTGGTGTGTGATGATGATGAGGTCCTGGGTGATTTCGGCCTCAGCGACGACGATGTGTTACCACATTAGTCGTTGTACTCTTTGGTGCGTTCTTAGGTGACAGTCTAGAACTGCAATCATAATGTAACATTAGCATTAATGGATTATTCAATTAACTCTGTAACCGCAGAACGCCGTAATAGTTACTCGCAAATTTAAGAATATGTAATTTACACTGTCACCGTCTGGTATAACAGACGATGGTTAAGGGAGTTTTCGCAGTTATAATTGTTTAGTTATAGTTGCACGCGCTAATGGTTACGCTACGGTTTTCACTAACGATGAGACAGGCTGTAGGCTTTTTTGTCACCGCTCTGCCGATATTTTTATAGGTCTCAGGTAATTAAGACGAAAATGTTAATCTCCTAAACATCTTTACCATTTGAAAATTATTGATCATTCCTCTCAGTTAGTTATCAGTATGGACATAAGCACGGTTATCTATAAGTTTTGGGTGTTCTTTCTTTGCTTGTAACCGCGATGCATTTCTCCTGATACGAGAGATTTATGACTCGTTACAACTGTCATTGTGATAGTGGTGTCACGGAGTTATCGTGTTTGGAGACAATACGTTTTCTGGCCGGGTTCTGGGCTTATACGTGCTTATTATATTTATGAAACAATTTATGTTACAGCACAATAATATAGTTAATGTATCTTTGAAATTTCGAGGATGTAGATTGAGTTATTCATTAATTAGAATTTCTTGGTAGGAGGAATTCACAGTGAGAGCTTTTGATGGACCTACTTAATTGAATTTCTCAGTAATGACTTAGCTAAGAGTTTTATGCTACTGGTTGTACATGTTGTACAGATAACGAATGCATTAATCTCTTTGCAATCGGATCCTTTTAAGAAATAATTAATTACGTATTGAAATATAATAGAGTAAAAAGTTGTTATATTACATCCAAGAACAAAATCACCTGGAAATATTATATCATCTATTGATAGAATTATATAATTCATACAAATAATAAAACCGCTTCATATTGTATACTGTAGAAAATTTCAGGTCATATTTTTCCTCCTATCCTCCAAACAAGAAACAAGGAAAACACCGTTCTGAATATGAAAGGAACCCTTTTTATACTAGCCTTAAAAAGTTTTACGACTGGCGCAATGGTCTAGGCGGCACCAATTGTTATGGCGGAGACGAAATCTGATAAAACATGACGACATAAAAACGCCATAATGTCATAAGCGACGTACCTTATACCTACGACATAAAACATGATTTTAACGATGAAGACAAATATAATGATGTAGATTATTCAGGTTTAAAAAAAGGGTCGATTGCGACATTTGGCTTTTCAAACATCAACAATTATGGTTCCCTCCAAAATAGGTTAATGTCATCTCCTATTACAGCGTTTTGTCACGTGTCGATGACTAGTGAGATAAGTTTTTTTACCAATTTAACCTTCGTAACCGCTGTCTTTTTGACGTAGATCTTATATATACTCGTAGATAGTAATTCTGACAAATTTAATTGGTTTCAGTTTAACGATGTGGTTATTATCTATTGCATATGCTACTTTTATGTATTAGTTTTATTACTAATCTGAAAAGATTATCAAAAATATCAAGATCAACTAATACCATGTAAGTTGTTTTAACTAGTTTTCAATATTTTTGTAGGTACGTTTACTTTCTGCAAATTAGGTGCCTTTTCGTAAATTAGGCTAATCATCAAAAAAGCTAAATCGTGAATAAAATTACCATCGAAACCATCTTTAAGAAATCCTTGTCTAATATTCGCCTTGAGAATAATGATCAATAATTCTTTCATTAGTTATTAATGTTATACCTTTATTAAACAAGCTACAAAAACCAACATGACCAGGCAAAAAAATAACTTACAAAGTTTCTTAATTAGTGTGCTATTATGTCCAATTTGAGATATCCATTGGAAATGAAATGTCAGTCTGTCTGTTAAGCTTCTGCGCGTCATCGTCACGGTTGATGCGATATTGTTTTTTTGCTGTTCAGCCTTTCCTTTCTCGTCTGTTAGTATTTCTTCATTTTCTTCACTTTATTTTTTACATTGAGCAGCAAGTTTCATGATTGTAGTTTAAAATGTTTGATATTATAATTATGGTTATTAGTAATCTACAAGTATTTTATTTAAGTGTGCAACATATTCAAGCTTTCGCCCCCAATTCATTCAAATGAGCTTTTCTTGTTTCAAATAGTTTAGTAGTAATCTAGAATTGGTAGCGTCACAGCCATGCCCCCGGATAATCGTTACAAAATTAGATAGGTACCCACTGTAGGGCTTTTCACAAATTGTATTTATTTCTACCTTCTATTACCTCCACACACCTTAATTACTTCAACAGTCGGTCAAGGTCGTACGGAGCCCTTACCTATTAATAAGCAGATCGCTATAGGCTAGATAAAACGGTTTTCATGACTTATACGACCTTAACTTTAATTGGAATGCAATGTTAAACTTTTTGTACTAGGCTTTGTCGCCTTGGAAATAGAGTTGCTTTTATTTTTAAACAAACAGCTAATCACATGTGGAAAATAGTACAATAGCCCTTTTGCTGGTTGGCCAAGGATTGGTATTAATTAATTTACATCTATTGAATTCGTCGGATTGATAATAACTTAACCAATTGTTTACAAAATACAAGTCGGAAATCAAGGTCGGAAACTGCAGTTGAATCACCATTATCTATAGATAGTATAATATAAATAATATGGTATAATACATAATAAAAATGTGAAGTCGATTTGTAAGCATGTTAAGTATGCACGGTTAATCTCCAAACCAACCCATCTGATTTCAATTTATATTTTCACTAGTATCCAGAATAAGAATGAAACAAGGTGGACTTATTTGGTGGGAAACGATGATTCATTTACTATGGGACCCACTTTAACTGTGCCAACAACTGCCATTTCATAAATTTTGGTCAGTTGATCACTTCCTATTTCATGTTGTTCGGGAAAGCCGAGAAATTTAAAGTGAATTTAATGGAATGCGAAAGTAGTCATATCTGCGAGCCCAAGAGATGGAAATTTTCGCTCAGAAAAGCAAACTAGTTGCATGGAATTAGATATTTTACAAAGTTGCAGAGCCCACTCCTGCGGCGCATGGGTATTCGATTAGGAGTCTTAAGATGTTACTGTCAACTGTCAAGTCGTGGACGTGGAATACAACGCGTTTGCATTAATGTATAATTTACACGAGTCTATTCGTAGTTGATTGCAGTTTAGTATTATCCAGCTTATAAGATCTTATAAGATCCAGCTTATAGATTAGTAATAGAAATAGAAAACATTTATGCATTCGGTTTTCTTATTCAGATTTGGGTTTAAATAAATTATAATAATTTCGTCGCAGTTAATATAATTTTTAAGTGGTGTAGTGCCGTCTAGCTGCATTATATTTAATTTCCTGAGGTAATAAACATATTAGTAATTAACTTCAGTGTGTAAACTTCTACATTGGATGTACACCTAATTATGATTACGATAATATATACATACATACACATTTTATACTCACGCCTGTATTCCCAAAAGGGTTAGGCAGAGCACATGAAATTTCATTCCAGTGCCACTTTTAGCAATTGTAGGTTTAAAGATGGAGAAAATACAACAATAGCATAGAACAAGCTTTGCTTAGTTTGGGACTAGGTTGATTTGTGTAAAATTGTCCACAAATATTTATTTATTTTATTTTAAAATGTGATATGCAAAGATAGGCTGCTAGCCCGTCGCCCACCAACACTCTTCAACCCGATTCCCGTAGTAGACTCTTACGACACCCACGGCATGAAAGGGTGTGGTGCTATTCTAACCCGGCACCACACGGGGATTACGATAATAATATTCTAAAATTCAATTTCAATGAAAAGAAACCTAAATTCAGTTTAAGGAATCCCTTTTAATCTCTTAAGATAAATTACGAAACTGATAAATGATGGAGCATTTAGTTTTCGTGTTTATGAACCCAAAAAGCCGACCCTAATAGGCTTAATCTCAAATTACATTAATCACCAAAGTTTTACAACAAAATAAACATTCTAACAATGAACTCAAACAGTAAATTCAATCGAAGGGAAAACAGTAGAGTTTGCAAAACGAATTAACTGTTAACTGCTTGTTTGACTATCATTACGTCATAAGTTGAGTGTAAACGGGAAGTTGGTAGAGTTACTTAATACTTAAAACGGCAAACAGAGCTTTCGGGTGCATGGATATCTGATAAATTGGACACTACAATGTACCAAACATTATAGGTGAATCCAAAGCACATCGCCTTCGCTGGCTTGGCCACCTATAGAGGATGGGAGAAGATCGACAGGTGAAGAGAGCATACTTGGACCGACCGACCGGACGACGTCCTGTGTGTTGCCCCAAGTATTGCTGGAGGGATGTGGTGGAAGCGGACCTGCGTGAACTCGGAGCTGGTGCAAGCTGGCGAGAAATTGCGCAGGACCGAGCAAAGTGGCGTGCTCTTGTGTCGGAGGCCAAGACTCATTTTGGGTCATCGTGCCAGCCCAGTTAGTTAGTGTGTTTCAGCATTTAGCGCCAAAAAACTTAAGGTTTCAATACTTTATCAGCGTTAGTAATTTCCATGAATCCTTAAGAATACGATGCTTTCTATTTACCAATAAATAACAATGGGGTACCTACAGCCGACACCTATCAATATATTATAATGCGCAAAATAATATCTTCGAACTATCCTCGAGTTTGCAACCGTCGCTGTTATTCAAAAACATTCAAGTAACGATTCAACGAGAGTGGTGATAAAAGTAATAAACATTTGCTTCGTTTGAGCAAAATCTTTACTCTGGCGACGAAGTTTTTCCTTAATCTCCTTATTTACAGAATGAGGATAGTTTTTTTAAGCTGTAAAGCCATCTCGGCCAAGTCCGGCTGCAATCTAGATGCGTTGCATCAGGCGCAGACAAAAGCGGCTGGAATTTATCTGCTTACTATCGCTCGGTCTCCGATCGTAAGTCTGCGGGACGCCTTATTGTGCTTCAAGGGACATGAGAAGTTAAGAGAGCCGACCTGGTAATGGCACTTTGTATGGGACAAATATTTCCCATAACAATTAATTGATCGTGAGTGGCGATCCATTCAAAAGAACGTTACATGATTTTGTAATGTATTCCCATTGTGCAACATTTGATCCAAAATAATCAGTAGACACCGCGATGCTTTAATAGTATAAAACGTCCTTGTCATCTTTGGGTGACGTGCGAATTTATGTCGTAATTGAAACGATTATATGCTTCACTGTGCTTGAAAAAGTTGGGATAAAAAATATTAAAAGGCCCTTTATTTGGAAACCGAAATGAAGTTCGAGTGGAACTATTGTCATAAAACTTTCGTAAATCATCAAGAATTGGTGAGAACGAATTTAACATTTCTTGTCATTGTTCAATGTGGATTTTTTTCCCGCCGCAAAATAAACGTTAAATGAGATTCAGCGATTAATATATTCATACATAACGAACTTTGAAATTTTCACAATTGCAAAGGCAAGACTGTACTTATTTAGGGTGGGTTGGGTTGCACCAACTTACGATATCAGAAGGTTTGGTGCAATCTGGTCTAACTTACGTAACTCCTTCAATATCTAGTATATTTACGTGTAACCTCCGCTGTCTCTCTACTCCATGGCTGGTTACTTACAGCCACGAAGCTTTGTTTTATCTGCGATAAGGCAGCTTCCGCTCTTATCGGGCCCTCTTACAGAGCTTTGTTGTTTAATGATCACTCATGTTACATCGACGTAAGTGATTGCATCGCTTATGCCAGCTTTTACACGTTATTCGTACCTATATTTATTCGCTAATTGCAAAATGTCTTAGCACTGTTAGTTTAGTAAATAAATGATGATAATAAGTACCTTAAGAATGAAAACCAATGATATACAGTACTGATTTTTATTTATATGAATCAGAGTCTAACTTAAGTACTTATCAATATATACAGATGCAATTATAAAGAAATATTTCATTTTGGCGACATGGTGAATTGTAGTTCCGATTATAGAAATAATATAAGTAAAATTATTGTGACATTACTGTAAATTTATTGGTAGTGTTAATTTTGCCTTTGTTAAAATTATGACTTGTAATAATATCTTTACCAATAAACAATCTGAATCTGATAGTTTGTTTGTAGTATGCTACATACTTATAAAAATAGTATTAACCCATGTAAACTCGTACGACTGGTAACCAAACGATGATAACATCAAGCATTAAACTTTAAAACTATAAAGAAAGTATACAGATCGTTGTACAGTCAGCGTCATATAGTATGTAGCAGCCAAAGTGTCCAGATAGTTCGGTACACCATATATTTTGTATGATGTACCGAAGTATTTGGCCACTTTGGCTGCTACATACTATATGACGCTGACTGTACCTATGAACACGTATTAGATTGTGCAATCCACATTATATGCATCTTCTTCTTCATCTACCATGCCCTATAGGGCGTCGGTGGCCAGCCTTTCAATATCCTACCTATTCTTGGCCAGTCTTGCGAGCGTGGCCGAGTCCTTGTCTGTCCATTTGCCCTGTATTTTTTTTTTCTTCTACATATTACAATTCTCAGTAAATCACACTTCTCATTTCTATGTAAATGTCCAAAATATACAGACTTTCTCCGTATAACTGTGGCTAGTATCTCTTTTTTCTTCTTTATTATTTACTACATGAGGCTCCCAGTGCAGTGTTACTAATTTAATTAATGTATCTACATCAGAATTTTCACTAAAACTAAAACCATGTCCTACAAAGAACCTTGAACAAACCCATTTCGAATGCATTAAAACGCGTTTTAAACGGCCCGTTCTATGTTATTTAGTTTTTGCCCCAAACCCATTAATAACCCGAGCCCTAAAGACGTATTAGTTACGGTCCCATGCCATACAAGCTCCATACGAAATGCCGTTAAAAGCCCCAACGCCGTTTGACAAAAGAAACAACCAGATTCACTCTTGGAAATTATTTGAAAGTTTTCTCGTACATTTCTGGTTCAAGCCACCGCTCAGAAATGGTTTCTGTGAAAAGCAAGAAATGTACTTAAGTTGTAAGTTCTCAATCGTTTTGGTGCAAGTTCATTGAAAGCTTATTAAACCCGTTGAAAAATGGAAGAGTTGAGAATTCGTAGAGAGGACAAAATAGTTTCAAGAAAGAGAAAACTTATTTTTCTGATGAATGAAACTTGTATTAATAGCAAATGGGCTAGCAGTAGCACAACATCCTACCAAGTCGCGTTGCGCGCGACACACCAACTTTTTTCACTCTTACAGTGTAATTTGAAACAAAAGGGTAGATTTTCTCACCTACCGTCGCGTGGTGTTGGTTGTGTTAGCCAAGCAGCTGGGCAACACGAAACTGGGTGATAGTGTTGAAATTCACTAGATTCTTGCAAGTAATAAGGCAGGGTTTTACCATTAAATAAATTTCTGTCCCTATTATTCAGTGCTATAGTGCAGAACAGTAAAGGTATTCCACATTTAAATAGCAGCAACAAAAGACTGAAGGCATTCGTGCGGGCATGCTATCTCTCCATTCATCCGAGAACCATTTCCGAACTGGCGAATTGGAATAAAAAAATAGGAAAGACTGAGTAGTGGTGTGTAAACCGGTGATAAAATGTCTTTACTAGATTGACGTTAAAGAGGTTTATGTGCCGCAAATATATTGCATTTACTAAAATAAGTACTGGGGTACTTATACAGTTATTAGGAGGTAAGTGGTTAGTGTGATTTCAATTTGTTCGAATCCTGCTCGGTGCCCAAGTTTTTCAATTTTCCCTTTATTTCTAAATTTGTTAATTCCCAGATGATAATAGATGATGAGAGATGTAGGTGAGTAGGTATCTCTCCGGAACTTCTCTTCCGATTTCAATTCCTTCACCTTCGGGATGGACATGGACTACATTTACTCGGTAACTAACTTTGCTTGCGTTCCTTGTAATAATTTGTGGGGACCTAGTATGCAAATAAAGTGGACACGCCGGACTCGTATGCACATAGTGCGCAGCTTCGTCGACTTATCGCTCTTATTCGGATAGGTTTCCGTTTTTGATTAACAAAAAAACTGATAGCCTTTTCTAAAACACTTGCTTCAACAAAACCTAACGGCCACTTCTACACATCAAACACACAAATATACAAATATTGGCCGTCCAACCCTTGATCAAATATTGGTCAGCTTTCCCGTGCTCAAACAGCGTTATTGTTTTAGGTGATGCGCGCGCGGTGAGATGGCGTGGGGGGGGATACTCCTCGTGCTATGGGTGGTCGGCGTCGCGGCTGACGGGAAACATGGTAAGTTTTTTTCTCTTGTATACATTGCAACTCTATTTAGCAAAGCCGCTTAGGCTACCAGTAAAACAGAGCGATGAAAGCACCTAAAAAGAAATGCTCGCAACCGCTAGTATGCTTTTTTAAATTTTCAAATATTTTTTCGCCAGCCATTTCAGACATAAGTTTTGCTGATAGTCACGCGATATATATTCTGTTTTATTTTTTAAATCTTAAAGTATAAACCGTACAATTTTATCCATGGTACTATTTGCTCGTGTATCTTGGTGCTATTTCCGTCTATTAATCCCTTGATATACTAGCAAGTTAAATACTTCAGTATGTATGCATATGTCTTTTAGCAGAAACAAAAATTAAAACTTTTGGTAGTTAAAAGTTAAAAATAACTTAAGTGGTCTTAAGGCGATAAAAAGCTTTTTAGAACGTGCGAAAAAACTTTGAAAGAATATAGACTTGGCACCTAATCTTGAATCAGATATCAACAAAAAGCTGTCGTTGGCGTTCAAACTGTTAAGAGGCATCGCGATAAAAAAAGGTTAAGTATGCTTCAGGTAGGGAGCTCAGGTTCCGTTGAGGATGACATGTTTGTTCCGTTATATCATGCGTTATATGTAGGAATGTAAGGGTCATTAAAGTAAGGCCCACAAGGAGAGCGAGACTAGTAATGTCATGAGAATGAAAAGAAGAAACTAAAAATGACGTATTATACAAGGATGAACTATCTCTTCTCGTAGGCTTTGCTCTAGGGATGATTACCTTATTTACCATGTAAACTTTGAGGAGATTTGAGTACCGATGAGATTAAAACAGGTAAGTAGCACATCTATGCTATAACTAAATAAGGAAAAGTAGAAAATTTTGTTTTGTGGAACCCTAACGACATTGGAAAGGGCGATACAAGCACGAGGCAAAAAACCTTTCGTCACGAAAAGGGCTTCCAGCACGACGCCATTGCAATCAGAACATCTCGGTAAAAAATCTATTAACGTAACTGTTTAGTACCTACGCGTGCAGGCGAGAAAGTGTACATTTGTACGGAGGCACCCATTATGTACTACAATGTATGTTGGATGTATAGATACGTGTTTTTGAGTTAATTTGACATTCCATTACGTTTTGTTGAGGTGCTTCAAGAGAACCGTACTTGTAAAAAAAAAGATCTCGTGGGAACAGTAATAGTAATTGCTTGCCGTTAGATCTTATTTATTATTCCAGAATATTGTTAAATAAATTCTGAACCATAATACATTTAACCAGTTTAGATGGACGAAGGATTAGATTAGAACGTTCAACATTTGATATGAAGGTTTTGCCGGATTCGTTTTATTTGTGTTTTAAAAATCCCGTAATCATAAAACTAAAAAAAGCTATTACAGAATATTTTTCAAATTATAATTTAGAAGTAAAAGAAAAGAAGAAGAAAAGAAGTGCCTTTATGTGTAAGAGTTTTTAATGAGGCTATAATAAAATAGCCAGTTAGTGCGCAAATTATCACATTATTAAAATTTTCTCACAGTGCCTTCATACGCGCCGCAAAAAGAGGTAACATTATAAATTCATAATAAATAACCACATCGTAAAGGGCCTTTACCTTAACAAAAATGTCCCGCTGTTTATACATTACATTAACAAGGTGCAAAAAGCCCAGTTCTAAAATTACTGCCTTTGAGTTCCCGACAAATTCTCACCCCAGGAAAAACACAAAGACGGAGTCGCCTACAAAAACACGTAACTCGATATAACCATGTTAGCTTTGCAGTTGGAACGCGTCACAAGAATCGTACATACTGCTTAAACTGAGCACTTCCATACAGTTCTGTATTAGATAAATTTCAAACGACTCTTAGATCGTTTCGTCTATGGAGCAACTGCTCCAGAGTATGCTGGCAGCTGACAATGTCTAAATTTAAAGAAACGTAAAGTGCCATAGATTTCGTATGGAGCATTGGTCCTTATGGTTGTCACGTGTGAGCATTTCCCACCTGAATATTTAAGTTGGTGGTCGCACAAAGCATCGAGTGCCAGTCAAGAGGTTCCCAAACAAGATAATCCCTTTGTTGGGTTATAATGGCGTCTCGCGGGAGTCCTTTGCCATTATTTCTGTTTCATTCACGCGGGCAGCTGCCAAGTTTCCTATTTCTTTAATAGCAGTTCAATTTGTGCATTTGAAAAGGTTTGCACTTGTCGTTTTTCTATTACGAGTAAGTACCTACAAAGTTTCTTAAACATTTTTAAATGTACTGAGATGTTTATTTAAACGCTTTAAATATGTAAAATCGAAGTAGAAAATATAACTTGGTATGCGCCGTTTAAATCAGTAGCAGTTGCAGACGGTCAATCGTAATCGGTTTAATTTTTAACACTACCTTGTACAGAAAAGATAAAACCTCATTTTAAGGACAGACGGAGAAGAAATGTCCGCTTCAATAGTTACGCCATTCACAGTTTTTTGTAAACTGCAACGCAAAACAATGAAGAATTCTACCTTAAACTCATCATGATTCGAAACGAGACTAGATTAGATTGTTAATAATCGTTATATCGAGACAGAATTATATCGCGAAGACGCTTTACACAACCCTAGGAAATGAGATTTTCCGTCTGAAACCGCCACACCAATTTCATTAGAGCCCCTTATTCGTTTTTTGCTTCTCAAACTCAAGTCTTGCCGGTAGCTTCAATCTTTTAAAGTGGCTAGTTGCTTCATTAGCCGGGTCTTGATCGACCGCACGGGCTAATATGTTAACGAAATCGTTAATCCGTTTCCTGTGTATTTGTGTATATATTTCCAAAATATGTATGTGTGTGGATGTTTTCTATGTATTTAATACCTACCTACTTGTCTATATATAAGTATGTATATCGTCGCCTAGTACCCATAGTACAAGGTTTGCTTAGTTTGGGACTAGGTTGATTTGTGTAAGGTTGTCCACAAATATTTATTTATATATTATAAGGTGATCGATTACATCATGAATATGGGCAGTGATAGGTACACACACGGAATAATAAAAACCAGTGGAAATGGCAAGGGGGCGTGCCGCGCTGCCATAAATATGAGGAGATACGCAGCATTGCTTCAGTTCGCAGCTTTCGCTTGTGCGTGACAGTTGTGTCGCTACCATTACAAAAAAATCTAAATTGCATGAAAAATGCCATATTGCGCAGTTTTGGAGTACAAAACCGATAGCCGGAGCAAAAACGTTGCCAATGGTGGTGTTTCATACCATCGCTAAGTTTTATTTTATTTTATTTTCAATAATTTCTAATTTTCTGTTTTAGGGCATTTTAAGCATATAGACACCAAACAAAAATAAACCTTATCATTAAGCAATAGAGTTGATTTTGCACCATACGTCAAAGTATGCAGCAATCTAGAACATTCGCTACTCAAGTAGTGCGCGGATGATGTCGGTAAGTTATCGATATTTGGTGCAAGTTATCTATTATAAAGATTGAAATATAATTCAATGTTTTTTAGGGTTTAATAGTAAAATAATGTAATTCATTGTAACTAGTGTACGGGGATTAAATAATGTATCTGTATTTCAGAGTTATTGAAATTTTTGCACTGATATTATTGATTTTCATCAAAATCGTTAGTGCCGTTTCCGAGATCCCCGAAATATATATTAGAATTGCTCGTTTAAATACATAAGATACAGTACAAGTCAGAAATATATTGACAGAAGTAATTTTTTTATAAAACGAATATACGACATTAATGTTTTTTTTCGTTATTTTAGACTAAGTTAGAATACTTCTTATTTTTAGGGTTCCGTACCCTAAAGGTAACACGGGACCCTATTAAATACTAAGACTCCGTTGTCCGACTGTCACCAGGCTGTATTCCATGAACCGTGATAGTTAAACAGTTGAAATTTTCACAGTTGAGTATTTTTGTTGCCACTGTAACAAACACTAAATAACAGAAAAAAAATATTTAAGGGGGGTTTCCATAAAACAGACACGTTTTTTTTGCAGTTTTTAGGGTTCCGTACCCGAAGGGTCAAAAAGGGAACCCTATTGGTGACGCCCAGGCGTCCGCCCGTCCGTCCGTCCGTCGTCTGTAACAAAATTTTGTTCCTAAGAATTTTTTAACTTCCCGTTGACCTATGCACTTGAAATTTGGTGATAATGTTTATTATTACGTATATTTTACCAACAAATACTAATATATTAATAAATCACTTTTTTGTGGTTGGTTCGGAACCCTTAATGTGCGAAGTCCGACTCGCAATTGGCCGGTTTTTACAGATAATGGTACAGAATCCAGCGTGCGCGGGTCCAACTCGCACTTGGCCGGTTTTTTATATTTTTTTTATGTGTGCGTGTGTGGTAAAATAAAGACTTAATAATCTATATATTACACTTGCTACATTATTACCTGCATTATTATTTATTGAATGCTACCAACGTTATTAAGTCCTTCATAAATAAAAATGTTTTCGTACATTAATATTACAATATCGATAACTTGGAAGTGAAGTATAGCACATCACTAAAGTACACGCAAAGTGATCTATCGACGAGTAGCCGAACTAGGGTATGTACTCTTATAGTTTTTCTCTTAGCAGTTCAGCTATTGAACGCTAGATGGCAGAACTTTGAAGGCGCAAAAGAATTTTAATCATTTCGCATGCACTTAAAGTTTAAATTAAGTGAAAGCTCCGTTGTTCATAGCACCTTTTGAAATAAAATACTACGACCAATCACTTTCAAGATTTCAATGTGTTTAGCATTATGATAGTGTGAGTTTTAGCGACACCGGTCTCGATACTAATCGCGACTTATGCCATTTCCACTGGTTTTTATTATTCCGTGGGTACACACGTACATTACGTACCGAAATACGTAGGTACGTTTTTATGAGAACAAATGTCAAACCATAAACCAACCCGTAAACAATATAGGTATCTTATCTGCGGTTCTACATTTCAAATCCCAACTCAAGCTCCCAATCCGACTCCATTCAGTTGGTATCAATCCGGACATACGTACTAGATGTACGTTTTTTGCTGACCACTTTAATTTGAAGAACTCGGTTATTCCTTTTCGTACTTCATTAGCTTTCTTCTTGGCTGTAGTTCTGTAAATGCAGAAAGTTAATTATGAAATGTGATAAAGGCTGTAGAAATGTGAATATTTTTCTTTTAATAATGCATTATTGATAAACTTTGTCGTTAAATTAATTACAGCACAACATGTTCTGTACGAGTTAGGTATGTGGTATTGTGTTCGTGGTGGTAAGGAAGGTCGACATATCTACAGAGGATATGCTGTGGCAAGACTTGCATTTGTTTCTCTAGCTTTTAATAAAAACTTGAACTCAATAAAATATATGGTGTCTGATACCATACTTACCATACCATACTTATTTGTATGTCATCGTCGTAAGGAAAAAGTGTTTTTACTCAAATATTAAATAATGTTAAATAGGTATAAACTTGGTTTATTTAGTTTTTTTGTTTATGAAAAGATGGAGATTTATTAATATTATTAACCATGATAATCCCCAGTACGTATTACAAATGGACCATATCAGTTTTCTGGTTGTTTCGTACATAACCCTTAAATAGATTATCCGGCATGCAAATGAAGTAAAGCCTAAAAATAAACAAAGAACAAGTATTAAAATAAGGGCACTTAATCCCTCTAACCGACACGTTCGAGAGCAACTAAAACTAACATAAAATATCCCTAAATAAACACCTTAGAGCACCATAAACTGCCTTAAAATAAAAGTGCTTAATCGTCCACTACCTTTCAAATACCGGACTTTTCGTAATACTTGACTGGTCTTTATCAATACCGGGATCCCGGTATTAGATACGCGGTGCGCTCTGTTTTGACTCTCTCTCAAACGTCCATAAGCTGGAATGTTTAGTTACCAAATCAAGTACCATAAGGTAGACTTTATGCTTCTTTGTGGTAGTAGTATGAAAAATACAAAATCGTTGTACCATATAAATACACAACATTGATAAATCACAGAAATGAGATTAATGACCTTTTGTCTACAGCAATTTGGCCCACACTATAGTTCAAGCTTTTAACTCCCCAAGTTAAGTGCATTTACGAGTAAGCGCATCAAGCCGAGTCTGAATCCACTGAACGTTTTATTGCATCTTGCTGGAACAGATATATCTGAAAATGTGTTTGTGATTTATTTATAACTCTCTCCTAAATGTAAGGTTAGGTACTTGAAAGCAAAGTTGCCGATGCCAACATTTTTACCCACGACGGAACGGAGACGGTATATGCGTTTAGGGTGAGAGATTGTTTATTTTAAATTTCTTATTAGATATTATATTTATCGTTTGTTATATGGTATATGTTTAATCAGGATACAGGTTACATGTCTTTATTCATGTTCTACTAGTTATTGGGAACTTAAATTGTTAATGAGGTTACATTCTATTCTTACATGAGGTACTCATGCATTGATGGCTAAAACACATTACGTAGTGTATCAACTAACTTAACAAGTAAACTTGCCTCAATCGGGAATCAAACTACTAGCCACACAAACCACTTTACGAGCTGGTCGGCTTCCAAACTTACCATAATCATCCCAGAACATCCGGTGAATCATCCCAGAACTTGGACTGCTGTGCCGTGCGAAACCTCTTATGAATTTATAGGTTACAACAGATGGGTTGATGTTCGATATCTTGCAAGTACAGTTCGTGTACATCGAAATTATAATCGGATTATTTATAAACGATCTTATGTCCTTGAAGGTAGAGTTGTACTTCCGAGAAATGTTTGAATGCAATTGAACTGTACTTTTTATCGGAACGGTGAAGGGTCACTTAGTGGGTGCATGTGTTTTAGTGCGCTGATAAGGAAATTATGTAATCGTACTTTTATACGAGTGCATTTGTTTTTATTAATATCTATGACGAATTGTTAGTGTTTTCATATTATAATTAATACTAAACCACACACGCATGCCGTTTTCATATTATAACAGCGCATAAGTAATGCATATTTTGAGAACATTATATATTTTGGAGACGTCATGTCTTACTTATATTTACATTTGTCTATCAGATATATCGGAGCGAACCGGCGCTCACAAATATATGAACACACTTCTATTATCGAGACTTAAGCACGTATCTACTTACATAAAGTGCTGCAACAAAAACTCCTAGCTTCGTCGTTAAGCACATTGCTACCTAGTACAAACGCACTAAATAGAATCGATTGGTTTAATTATTCGAATGGCCGTCAGAACAGCGGCCCCTTTTAAACTGCTAAGTACGGGATGACGCCAATTCGAGACCGCTTTTAGAATTAGTGGCGTACCCTTACAAACATCGACAGATATTCCAGTGACTTTTTAACCGACTTAAGGAGGTTCTGAGTTTGGCCTGTATGTTTTTATGTATGTATGTATGTTTGTCTGCGATTATCTCGTGTTCGGTTGAACCGATTTTGATGCGGTTTTCAGAAAAATATTTATTACATTCTTGAGAAGGTCTTGGTACCTACATAATTTGAAGTCGGTTCCCTTTTTCAAAAAAGTTATAAATAACTTCTCTTTAGAATTATCTATATGTATGTACATTTATGTTGTATACACTCACGCCTCCCAAATGGGGTGTTTCTCTGTCTAGAGAACACGATATTTAAAGTTTCTTATAGTTAGATTTATAGTTAGGGTTATTTAATTATTGTTGTCCTGTGATATACCCAACATCCAACATGTGCGCGGAAACACAGTTTATGAAACAGGCATTGGAACAACGTTAACACATTCAATGAATTTTTTACGTAGCGCTACATAACCGATTCCATGGTAGGTACGAACGGCGTGGTACAAAAATATCCAAAGTCGTAGCCACATATTTTCGATATGCGGCAGAAAAACTACGCTATCGGTTATGCATGTAGCGCTAACGTGAAAACGACATCGATATTGAATAACGTTGTTTCGGTACCTGTTTCATATGATTGAGCGGAAGTGATTAAGTTAAGGATTATATCAGTCGTTTTTTTAACATATTTTCCGCGCGACATTTTACATGAGAGGCAAATCAAGACCATCAATATTTAGGCATTTAACTATAGATTACAATTTACATATACACAAACTTCAAAACTATCGACATCGTCACGGCACTACTCATTAGTAGAATTCGGCCATTCATCAGTCGAAACATACTTCAACTCTGTCGTGGCGATAAGGAATTTCTCCATTTACATTAATTTTCTTCAGCGTGTGGTATTTTAAACTAAGAACATATTTTCTTTTGAATTTTTCAACCGTTTTCGTCGGCTGGTGTTTTCATTGAAGGAAATATTGCCTGTTGAGCATTTATCTGTTGTGATTGGTTGGACTAATGATGTTAGTGAAGTGTTTTGATAAGTGAATGTTGTTGTGTTATGATCAATGGATAGTTCAGAGTGGTTATAACGGTTATTGCAAGTCTGCCGAGCTTGAGTTTAAATAAATTATTGATGTTTACTTCTTTACGTTTTAATAAGCTTATAACGTGGTGGCCGAAAAGGGTAGGGTAACGAGTATATATTATATATATACGTCTAAGATATTTGTTACGCGTATACTTATGATATTTAATTAATACCCGTACAGAAAGCAACAAATTTTGCATTTAAAGTTCAATTGAAATTGAAAATTGAAATTGAAATCATTTAATTCGGACGACGGGCATCCATATACAAATACATTAATACACATCGCAAGAAATTGTTAGAAATAATAATAGATTAATAATAACAGTAACACACTTAACAGTTTTTGTTAAATATCTGCCTGCACAAAATATCTCGATAAGGCGTCATAAAGTTAATTGTAGATGTAGATGTAGGTACTGCATTCTTCATATTATTTTGTCATGATACAAATGCTTCGCATTTATCTCTGTATTAGGTACCTATTTTACGTTTCCTCGTCATAATCTACGTAGAAATAAAGTCACATAAAGTGCAGACTACAATATTATGCACCCTCTTTACGTCCGTCTGGGAATGCAGCTTCCGTCTCCCTCGCACCAAATAGCAATAAGAAAGAGATGGACAGTATTTGTCGCGTGAGCTCCTTGGAATTGAGTGGTATACATTATGCAGATATTTTCATATTGATGTTATTAGGTACCTTATAAAATCATATACATCTGTAGTTGTGTTGGATGGTTGATTCGAAGAAAGTGAATTAAAGTATTATTATAGCAAATTTAATTCCAAATTGGCGTAGACAGCTCTCAAATAATGTTAAAAACATATGCATACTTCTTATTTTCTGATATTTATTGTATGCCGCTTTTCCACCAGAGCTAGGCTATATTTTCGTAAATATAAATCGACCAAGTTAACTACGAAGCTGTGCTTTAAGCCGATTACCACCACAGACTGTGTAGTCACTTCATATATAAAATGCAGAACACTCGTCAACTTACAATTTACAAAAGAGTCGTGACACCCGTCGACACGTTTTGGTAAACGTTTAGTCGCGCACACACAGTCATGTCTAATCGAAAACGCACCAATGATGTATGAACCCTTTTGCAGTTACACCGTTATCCAACGGCCGTCCGAGTATATTTAAATAAACATCTCCTTTATTCACTGACTGTTTAAGCTTAGAACAAACTCCTTAGTCTCAGCTGGTGGTCTTGTCCTGCGGTCTATTATCTGTCTCAGTAGATACCAGACGGAAGCGGTTGGAAGCGATTGGCGATTTTATACAGCAGTTCTCGATAACGAAATCCCTAACAGTTGTATATAGTAGGAAAGTTGACTAAC
The DNA here is from genome assembly GCA_951800055.1 of Cenopis cana. Taxonomy (NCBI): domain Eukaryota; kingdom Metazoa; phylum Arthropoda; class Insecta; order Lepidoptera; family Tortricidae; genus Cenopis; species Cenopis cana. The sequence continues at coordinate 13,127,097 of OX637479.1, read as the reverse complement.
AAAACAAGTCAGTATGTGCAATGAATACAGAAATAAGAACTATTGACTTGATTTTTATGAAGGAGATAGGATAGGATGGAGTGTTGTAGATACTTTTTTTTGCAAAATCCAAATCCAGTAAAAGGAGCTGTTACTATGTGTTGTCCTTTACATTATGCATACCTAGAGCTAAGCACCTATGTAAGTACATTTATAGCAAGTAGCAATCATAATCGGGTTACGCTTATTTGTTAGAAATGTACAGTTTTCGCAGATTTTTAATTCCGCAGAAACTATCGTCTTTCAGAAACCGTTAACTTTTGAGGTACAGCTATAAGGTCATTGTGTTTACCCATTAGGTCTACCAGAAAAGTAGCTTAGGTTAGATTCCAACCCTTTTTTGTATTCTATGAATTGAAGCATCTGCGAAAAGTGTATTTCTGCAAAAAAAAACTGCTACACATTAGTAAACCATCATAGTCAAATGTTGGTTCTTATTTTTGTATTCATGAAATACCTAAGAAGGTAAATAAAATAGCTATAAAAATATTTATACCAGAAAGAAATATTTCATCATAATGAGCTCTATCCGAAAATCTATTAAAAGTAAAATATACACAAATGTATATGTGTTAATTGTAATAATAATAAACGATTGCAGATAAACTAAAACCAAACCATTGCGGCGCAGTAAGTTTAACGTGCGAACGTAACCGCAATTTAATTAAATTACAGCTGCAATGGTATTTATTATTGTAATTGTGTGGGTAGCCACATATAAACCTATGCAAAATAACAGAGTTCTATTCAAATATTGTAAAATTTACATGATGAGAAGCACATGTCGCCAAAAATACATTAAGATTAAATAGTTATAAATGACAAACGGTAGCCCAGTGGTTCAAGCGTGCGGCTGTCAAGCGGCGGTCGTGGGTTCGAATCCCAGCTCGTACCAATGAGTTTTTCGGAACTTATGTACGGAATATCATTTGATATTTACCGTTAGCTTTTCGGTGAAGGAAAACATCGTGAGGAAACCTGCATACATCCGCGAAGAAATTCAAAGTTGTATGTGAAGTCCCCAACCCGCTCTGGGCCAGCGTGGGGACTACTGCCCAATCCCTCTCATCTATGAGAGGAGGCCTGTGCCCAGCAGTGGGACGTAGATAGGCTGATGATGATGATGATGATAAATGACAAACATAATGGAAATATCGACAGTAATAAACCAGTTACTTTTTAGAGTTGTAAGTATTCAATGTAAAAGAGCAACCTATACCTATTTGGCAATTAAAGCAGGTCAACAGGCAACCCGCAGTCTTTAAGCTACTGTCATCGATCCTTGCGATCTAGCAAAAGTTCTCATAAGTATTTGATTCATGCTGAAGGTAATTTTTCTACTATTATGTAGATATAACAAACATGATATTTGATATGTATAATTGGTAATAAACCAGAAGTAACATATCAATATTTCTGTACAAAAAACAACAAGAAATTCAACCGTGTGACTCTCCAAGCGTACACATAAAAACACCTTTGTTTATCGGTCGTGACGCCCGAAGCGTGATTGATACTGCGCCGAAAAAGGCCTCTAACGAAGCGTGTGCGCATGCACTCATTACCGGAACACGACCTGAATTACGAAACAACGATAGTGGTGTTAATTGAAGAAACTTTGGTACTCGCCTGTTTGGAATTTAGTTTGAATCAACTTTGGAAGTTGCTCTAGTTTTAACTTCGAATTTGTGAATAGAATGAGTTTAATATATCCTAACTGCAACCTAACCTTTGTTTAACAACTACGCTCAAAATAGATTTATCTAATCGTGTTTTATGGCCTTGCTGGGTCGAAATACTTGTAATTCGGTTCTTCGTCATCAAGTGGTCATTTTTAATTTTGTTTGAATTAATTTTCTAACACTGATGGACGGACAGACATGATGAAACTAAAATAACTTAACTATATTAACTTTATAGGGTTCCGTTTTCGCTATTGCTACGATAGCCTATAAAAGTAAATAAATTATAATTACACGCGATTCCAACAATAATGTGTGAAAATCGTGTTACTATAAATCAATATAATAATCTATATAGTTGAAAAACTTTTTGGCAAGGTAACCAATGAGCTGCCTTGCCAAAAAGCTTTTCAACCCGTTTCTTTAAACAGGTGCTTTTACTAGGTAAATGTAGCCATTACGCTTAGTAGCGAATAGCCTGCTGGCTACCATTCTCGGTTGTCGATTAAAGCCCCTTTTAAGGGCCCTAAATATCGAATAGCCTGATATAGCCTGGATTGCTTATCTTAGCTCTCTACGTTGATGTTTCTCGTCAGTTCCTCTCTTATGTTAACTGTTACATTGAATGTAAGATCCCCAATTCCCCACCATCATTTTTGTATTTGACATCGTCATCAATATAAGTTTATGATTTATCTTTTATTTGCATAACATTAGGAAAAGTTAGGCACTTGTCATATACACAACACAACGTATATATTTTATAAGTGTGCTTGAATCAATCAACAGCTAGCCCTTTATTTTGAATCAGATTCAGAGTCAACATTAATTAAAAACATGCGATAACGCCTCGTTAGAATCGGAGGCGAGAAGCGATCTGACCTGTCGGTAATCAAAATTTAAAACCAATTTAAGTTGACGTGCTGGTTGCACATTGCACAATGGAGTGAGTTAACAAACTTTATTTTTATTTTTAAGACAAATTCCTTTTTAAACTTCTTTCAAACTTTTAATTGAATTCCACAATTTGAGCTTTCATGTTTTCAAAATCCATACTAATATTAGAAATGCGAAAGAGTGTATGTCTGTCTGTTACTTCTTCACGCTTAAACCGCTGAAGATGAAATTTGTCACGGAGATAGTTTGAGTCCCGGGGAAGGACATAGGATACTTTATAATCGGATTGGACGTTTGTATGGAAGAGCGATAACAATATAAGCGCCTGATATAAAAAAAATACAATTAAATTCTATCGCGATGAATGACTTCCACGCGGACAAAGTCGCGGACACAAACTAGTTTTGTACATTTTATTTACTTTTCCGATTTTTTTTGCGAAACTTACGTGTCTGCTTGACAATTTGTTTTGTTGACAATTCGCTAATTAAGTTGATCCAAAAAGTAAATAAGTTATTGTTACCTTTATAATTTCGTACATCATCCTTAATTAACGGTATTTACTTATTTTTTTAAATTAGTAATCGTGTACTTTATGATGGATCATTATTCATTTCAGGAACACTAAGAGGTAAATTTACATATCGTTGCACATTAAAGGAAGTCACGTAAAAACTCAATATATTATTATCAATAGGTACATAATTACATACAATACATACATCCATACAATAATTTAAAGAGAAAAATAAACGCATTTGATTTGTATTTGTATTTTGTATTTGTAAAGAAGTATTTCAATTGCATTCCATAGTCGGCAGGAACGTATCTGTTAAACCACATGACTCGATAGATAAACAGCCACGGAGGAGCGTGGTTTAATCAAAGAGTCTTACAGAATAGATAATCGAGTAGAATAATTGAGTACAAGTCACTATCAGATTAATTAGAAGTTTATTTACACTGACATTAACTGGGCTGATAATAAAGGGAATTTTTAATTATGATTATTGACGTGATGTTTAATATCACATCCAAATAAACTAGCACGAACACACGATAAGATTCATATTGACTGGGTGACTGAGACTGGGTGGTTTCGCAATTATCTTATTAAATAATAAAAATATCTAAAAATAGGTACTTACTCCAACCGAATCTCATTATAAATAAAGGAAAATCCGAAAAGGAAAGAACCCTACTAAAACGGAAATAGAAATAAGCCGAACGGAAGTAAAACTAATTAAGTTATCCACACTTCGCGTTATTTTCGTCTACAAACAGACGTACAAAATGTCAACGGAAAAGTAACAACACTGATGTGCTGATAGCGATTTCTAAGCGAAATGTGGAGGGAAATAACTTCACGTCAATTAAATTAAAGCCCAAGCTTCTGAAGCTTAAGATTGAAATCTCGTTGGCGCGTGACAGTCTTGTAAAGTAGGGTGTACAGTATCCAAATATCTACGTTTCGCATGTAAATAGGAGTGAGGCATGACACCAGGTGCGTAGAAATCGATGCCGCAAGGGAGCGTGTTATTATGACAGTTGCCGTTTATATAACTGACGTTGATTATAAATTAGGAGCTGTAATTAGAGCGCTATTAACTATTTGATACGGTTGCACGGTGATCATTTGTCGGCGGTTTCAGTTGAATTTTACTGTATGAATAATGTTCGAGGGTTTCTTTATTTGTATTGTAGGCGTAATTGGTCACCTAGTATAAATTAAACATTCTTTATAAAAAGCGTAAACACAAATACTAAAAATTTTTTACTACACCAAACTCTTATTTTTAGAACCCAATCAATTTATAACGAGCATTTATTTAGTCTTCATTCTTGCCAAAGAAATCATAGGAGAATTTATTTTGTTTCAGATGCTTCTAGCACACCAAAGCCCGAAGATACAACAGCCGCGTCAACTCCACCCATTCCTCTACGCCCAGAATACGCACACCCCGCTGGAGTAGAAGCACTAGACCCCTACAACTCCGAAAAGAACCACCCTCCTCCACATCACAGGGACTACTTAGAAGAAGACTACGATGGCGAACCTTATAAAGAAGACGACCATGACAAACGTGATGAAGATGAGCTGCCTAATTTATCAGGCGACCATTTACTGCAAAGCTCGACTGACGATCTTCCCATGTTTCTACTCGAGCCATCACACTCTTTTGTTGTTCGCAATAAACCAGCTACTTTAAGATGTCGGGCAGCAAATGCTCTTCAAGTATACTTCAAGTGCAATGAAGTGCGATCGGTTGCTAGCACGCAATTTGAGTTTGTGGACCCACAGACTGGAGTGAGGATTGTGGAAGCAGAGTGCAACGTAACAAGAGATCAGTTGGAGGAGTATTTTGGCGATGATAGGTTCATATGTACGTGCTATGCGTGGAGTAGCCGTGGCGATATTAAAAGTCAGCCTGCAGTCGTGGAATTGGCATGTGAGTATATTTTTACTTAAATAAGAGTCCCCAGTAGACCAAGTAGACCATTTCGTTGATGAATTGACACGTATCTTGACATTTTCTCAGCGTTACTATCTAGAACAGGGCTATTGTGACCTAATGTCACTAGAAATATCGTTTTAAACATCAATCCCTATCGACCATTTAGAGCTAAAAACTTTTTTTCTCTCTTAAATTTCTACTGCACAAAACAAAATCAAAAAATGCTTATAAATGTTAATAATTGATCATCGTAATCACTTCATTGGTATTATCAATATTCTTGAAACACACACACAATTTAAAATCAAAATATTAAAAAACTTGTAAGGCCTCATAATAATAAAGTAACTATCTCTATTTCCAAAAGATTTCGTTCCTCGTCACGTTAATAGGTTTTTCTACATTTCCTCTTTCCTATAGCATTAGCACAATTATAGAATCACCGATTAATCTCAAATGATAGTCGTATCGATACATTTACAGCGACAGTAAACACGTCGATACGATCATAACGCTTTCTATATCCGGACGTGGCGCAACGTTTCATCAAAACTCATAATTTGAGAGTTTCCGCGACGCATTTAGACTAACTCGGTCACCGTTTGAACCGGGGTTGTCTAACATGAAAATAACGTAATGAAAGATACTTTTTAACACTCTTATTTTTGGAGATGTTTTGAAGTATTGACCTTCCTCCGAACACATTCAATATCTAATAAGTTATTCGTTTTGAATAAAATCAGTTAAATTTAGAAAATTCTGTGCATTAAATAATTAATCTATCCTTTTTTGATGTCATTTACTGTCATAATGTCAACATTATAATCCAAATAAAAAAGGTAAACGAAATTCATGTAAAATACCCCGCCTACGCCTCAGAGGCAAACAAATTTAATTTATCGATCAGCGATAAATCAAAAAGAATTTGTTAAGCATCGTCATAATCAATTTGTATACCAATCGTGGGATTCGGTTCGGAATTTTAAATCAAACTCTTGTTGCATGATGGATTACTTTGACGTCGTCTAAATTCTACAATGACAATAAAAAAATATTACAGAGAAGGTTTGCTTCACTGCTGCTACTCAGATTAGATCTCATGGTAGGTACATTTTAGTTATCAGCGGTTTGTTTTTTTTTTTATGAACAAGGGGGTTGATTACATATGACAAAGTTATGCAATATGTCGCAATATACATTTAATATAGACAATTCTAAGGTCATATTTCAAATATATATTCTTAGTTCCTAAATAATCCTTAAACATACGGAATAAGCTCGAGTAGATCTTAGCATAGTTGGACTATGTTTTTTATTTATTATAGTAGTACAATTGTTTGTGTTAGTCCTAGTAATAAAAAAAACAGTAGTGTACAGGTTTGTTATTTCTTGTCATTTTATCCAAACCGTTGCGTAAAAATTGTCCCCATCACAGCCCAAATTAAACTTCTGCAACCGTCTAACTTTGACCACCTTCAAAATATCTGTCCTACAAAGACTTATGGCACCATTTATATTATTGTTCATAACTTCCATTAAGGCAGCCTCGATTTAATTCAATGCCCGAAGGTAAATCTTCTGTGCATATTAAATAAACGTCGGGTGCGCAGTTTGTTGGATTTATTGCTTCTTGGGCAATGCGAGCCACAGACGGGGGCAGAGCCATCACCATATCGATTGCGGCACCTGTGGCGGCTGCGGCTTTTAAGAATTAAACAAACTTAGTTAATACTGTATTTTTATTACTAATATTTTTACTGATATAAAATATCCTGGCATTGCGAGACATTTCATTATGTCGTTCATCGTTTTAATATAGAACATCTTTTTCATTGTCATAATGACAAAGGTAACAAACTAGTTATAATCTAAAGTAAGAAGGCTAGCGGGATTCGTTAGTTCTGCGCTATTTAAATGTTGGTAAGTAAAGCAAACGAAAATCTCAAAGTTATTTTTTAAAAGGGATTCATTCAAAAAATTCAAAATACAAACATTTATTCTGCAAATAGGCCACAAGGGCACTTTTACATGTCAATTTACAATTTACTCGTAATAAAGTCTGACAATACAAGCATATGCTACAAGAAAAAAATAATTTACAATTTAAAAAATAATGACAATAAGAATATGATAAATACACAACATTAAACAATATTGTAATTAATAAGCTCTTTAAAATTATGTTTCTAGTCTAATTCTTGTGTTAAACTCATTTTATTCGCTTTCTACACGTTTAGAGCACGTTATTCGTGCAAGGCTTAGGCTGCATTTAAGGCCCTTATAATAAGCCCAGATTAATACTTACGCAAGGTAATATCATTATAAAAATGTTAAAGCCACATGCACCGTGTTGTTAAACTGTTTCAAAGTGCTATCAATTCAGCAATCGTCATTACAAGCGCTCCGGACCCAGCATTGGATATTGTCAAATAGAAAGTACCCGAATAGTACAGCTATAAACCAGCTAAAGACCCAAATATCAAATGTGACTTGCGAAATTTTACTACAAGATTATATATCACAATTCAAACGACAGTAAAGGTAATGTAATTGAATTATAGGACAGGATTTATTGAGATTTACAAATACTTAATGCTATTGAATCAGTGGCGTTTGTAGTCAGTCGAGGGTCGGTGGTCACTTTTAAGATACATTTCGCCGTTGTGGAACACGATTTTTAGTGAATATTATTCTATTGTAAGCTTTGCGTTATTCAGTAAGTTGGCGGGATTGACGTAGCTACCGCGGTTACCACTATTCAGTTGTATGTATCTGTATTGTTGATATGTTCTCGCCTTCCCATCAGAATGAACTTGGCCATCCATTTATTTTTGTATTTGTACATGCATAAATTGTTTTAAACTACTTAGTGATTCTGAATCATAAACAACTTGAACTAATTCGTAATGAAACAAGTAACTTTACACACAATTTACACAAGTAAGATGGAACATTATTTTGAAGCTTTAAGTACCTTAACTTAATAGTTACCTTTCTTTCCATAAAATCAACGAATACTAGGTATACGTATGAAACAAAAGATAATAGACGATGGAACACTTCATGCGTTTTTTTATTTAACATTTCCTTTGAGCGAAACCTTTAGCAAGTACAAGTGTAGACTTCATAAACATTCCTTTGAAAGCGGTCAACTTAAACAAAACTGGAAGCAAACATCTATACAACTCATAAACGCCTAAATATAAATAGAAACGTTCACACTGTTCTAATTGCGAGAGAGTTGAATACAATACAGTCGGCAAAATTACTTTGAACAATGGCAATTTTACTATATTAATTAAAAGTTCAACTCGACATAATTAACTGGTAAACATAAAAGGGTTTTAATAAGGGCTTACTCGTATTATGGTGATATCTATAATTTTATAGAAATCTCCAACGATGCTTACATCGCTTAAATTATGATCCGGCATGTTCCAAGTAATAACAAAATGAACTAATTCACTCGACTAAAACCCAACACCAACGCATGTACTGACTTTAATACAGGAGCTCTAAATCCTCAACTTGACAGTTTTAATTGTTCCCCCGCTTAAAATACGCTCTCGAGCGACATTGCTATAAATGATAATACAATACGTGTTCTAAGTGACGCTTCTACGTCTTCCACCTAAGATTTACGGCAATGTACGCAATGCATTACCTTTTTAATGGTTGAGCAAACGTGTTTAAATTTAAATTCGTTTAAGGAGTTAGTTAATAGAGGGCCTAATGTAGAGCTATTTAAGTAACAGCTGTTTAGCTACTTTTCATTTTTATTTAGATTTCGTAATGATGACTGTTGTGATCTCTTCGAGTAATCGTTTCAGTCTCTTCATTAATAACTTAAATCCTTTCACATTCCAAGACAATTTAATACAACTAATAAAATTAAGGCATTAAGCATATCCCGTTTTAACTATCTTGCTTATTTATTTTATTTTATGTTGTTTTTATGTTCACTCCTTTCTGCACTATCAAGAATATTCACATTTAGAATTAACCTAAAGCACCGTCCACATACTAAATTTGATTTATTATAACCTTTTCTAGTCCTTCTAAGTCCTTTGTTCCAGAATTTTGTAGAGGAAATGAAACGTACTCCGTAATTTACGGCGTATGAACTCACAGGTTCTGACCAAATTACATTTGCTGTTGGAAACGGCGCCACATCGGACACTTCTCGTGTAATTAATATGTGGGGAAGATTCTTAGCAGTTTAGATGCTGGTAAATTTAAGTTGGGCTCACTTATCATTTACGGCTATCACGGGATGACTTTAAATTTAAAGGGAGGTAGGAAATATTTTTGAGTTTAGAAGATGTATAATGGATCTTATATGTAAGTAACAGTAAGGTCAAAAAGCTGTTACACAAAATATTTTAGTGTTAATATAGAACCGACCTATGGACTTGTGCTGGTGAGAAATAAACATAGGTAATACAAGTTCTTTACCTAAATCATACTTATACCTAAACGTTTTCCGAGAATCCCAGCCTAGTTAAAAAATAAAATTTCCTACTGAATCTTGAAACATTATAATATAAGCATTTGCAGACTTCCTTCCCAGAATTAATGTAGATAACAACCGTTCCTTCAATAGTTCGATGTAACGTTCCCTGTAAAGTGCCGCTTCACACTTTATTGTTCATTTAACAATATAGGATAACTTAGCTACTGTGCCTCAATACCAAAAGCTAGATCGTTGAAAGGGCTTATGAATTCAAGTACTTTAAATACTCATACGTCTCTTTAGACAGGGGTAAATAGCAGCGCAAGCTTAGTGCTCGAGCGAGTAATGGAGCGTGTTCGCTTTAGATTTATGGGCGCTCCACAGTTCGCTGTGTTCGTTTTGCAGCCGGCATTAGTTCTTACGAAAGCGAGAGTGTCGTGATTTGTTATTGTAAGTTCGTGTGATATATTGGAGCAGTTTTGATGGAGAGTATCAACGCTATCCTACATTAGCTAGAGAGGACCCCCTTGAGGAAATATTTTACCAATACATCCTATTGTTTAAGACGGGAAAGGAATTTTTAATTTAAAAAAAAATGAAAAAAATATAGACGTTTATTTTAAATGATTGTTTAAATTGTTTAAATTACAGTAATATGATCATTGCGGGGCTTTTGGGCTTTAGCTGTCCTGTAAATTGAAATAAATTTAACAATGATTACGAAAATACTTTACATTGTGCGAAGTTTTGTTACGCGTTGCCTCGTCAGTTAATATTAATTGTAATTACTTTGACCAAGTTGATGGCATATTTAACTTATTTTCATGCCTCAGTAACACAAAATTGTGATCGCTTCTGAATTGTTTAATGAAGGACAATTATCGCTGACGACGGGAACGACGTAATCGACCGGCTTGTTACGGTTTTTATTAAGATCGATGTGAGAAGATATTCGGTGACGGCTCAAATTAGGAGATCGAGCGAAAAAAGTCTAAATCGCTTAAGCTGTGGCACTGGCTGGGGCCGCTATTGCGTAGTTTTATTCAGTAAGAACATTACACTTTTGAAATGCTTATATACAGCAAAGGTAACCTTCTGGATTATTTATTGTTGACAAACTCATCTCACGTTATGTACACAGGCATATCTCGTTCCCTTTTATCTTGGGCACTTGGTGACCGACGACCTGCGTGATGACGCAGACATAGAAAGGGAGCGGAGGGCATTAGCCGTCCGAGCCAATATGATAGCTCGTAGGTTCAGTCGATGTACAGCTCAAGTCAAAATAACCCTGTTCCGCGCGTACTGTACATCACTGTACACCTGCAGCTTATGGTCGAGGTTCACGCAGCGAGCCATGAATGCGTTGCGTGTACAATACAACGACGCGTTCAGGGTGCTGTTGCGGCTGCCGCGATACTGCAGTGCGTCGGGCATGTTCGCGGACGCGCACGTGGACGGTTTCCATGCGACGTTGCGCAAGCGCTGCGCCTCGACGCTCCGCAGGGTGCGCGGCAGCCGCCACAGTCTCCTGACCGTCGTGGCGGAGAGATGGGACAGTGGCTTACTGAGACACTGGACATCTCATCACTTAAGTTTAAGTAATAACATAGTTATATAAGTTGTCAACACTAACAATCTATGGATACACTTAGTCCGAAATAAATGCATTTTATTTTATTTTATTTATTTATTTAAGAGTTTTCTAGAAGCATGATACTATCAAGTAGCAGATTGTGTTCAAGACAAACAAATGACTTGGAATTTTATCATGCCAATAAAATTAGAGGCACTAGAAACTTGGAAGATGAGACTTAAGAGTGTTTTAAGTGCCTATTAAACAAGGTTAGTCTATAAAACCCAGTCACAATAGTTGAAACGAGCTACAACGGTTGTCTTGGATGAACATGATATCTCGCTATAAGTTCAATGTCATAGAAACATGATACCTCATAAAAATTACGTTGATAAGTAAACCTTAATGCGTAACTTAAATTCGCCTTCTATGTGGCCAACATTTTGAATGCGTTGGTTCGTGGTCGTCTTAGAATTTTAGAATTTATCCCAAACCCTTATATTGCATAACAACAATGTCACTCCTTAAACAATTATCACATTAGAGCCCGTCGACGCGTGCGTGATTAATTGTAATTGACGTGGGTTTTGTTTGTATGAACTCATTCACTTTTGTATGAAGTTCGCATGCGGGCGTTGCGTACAATAGGATGTCAAATTAACGAGATATCGGAATTCGATGCTATGTAGAGTCCAGTTTAGCATTCATTTAAAGATAAAATTTGAAATATTTTTTATGAAATCAGTTGAACAAATTGCGATTTTAGCGATTGACACAAAATATACCTAACTACATACATTTTAAAAGACAGAAACTTGCAAAATCCGCCCTGTTGATAAAAATGTAATATAACGTTGACTTCAAATAAATAAGTTATTCATTCATTCATTTAATAAAAATCCAATATTTTTTATATATATAATGCTCAGCAAGCCCATATCTCGAAATGGATTTTTGCTTCAAGACGCCTAGATAAAATGAAATGTTGTCAATTAAAAGTAGGCACCTGCTTTTTATAAGTTTGCTGGTATAGTACCAACAAGTAGGTATGATTTAAAAGGTAATACGTGGCTATTCAACCGCTAATTGATAAACTACTAAAGCAATTGGTCACTTATCTATTATTAAAACATTTTCTTCTTCCTCAGATCTCAAAAAAGTGTTCACAATGTCGCCGTCGCCGGCGTCAGTGGAAGCTGGGTCTACTGTTTCCCTCCGCTGCTCGCCCCCGCAAGCTGCGCCGACACCGCGGGTGTCTTGGCTGAAGCATGGTTCACCTCTGCAGCAGGACCATAATGTGCTGATATCTGCTGAAGGGAACCTCGTGATATCTAGAGCTACTTTACAAGTAAGTACTCGAGGCTGTACCCACAATCATACTTTCCTCGCCCTCCATTTATATCAACTTGCCCCACTTCGTCATCGGCTGGCGACGCTCTTGGTTCTACGGTGTGCGGTTTTATTCTTCAACAATGTTGCCATCTATTGTACCACATTTTTTGTAGATATATTTGTATTTTGTTGTATTTGTATAAACGATTTTCAGAAGTGCACCACAAAGGTGACTGACCATAGAGGTCTTTTTATATTAAGTACTAGTTTTTGCCCGTAACTTTGTCTGCGTAGATCTCGTTATCGCCTTAGTGCTAATTGCTGTTGAATTATTTTAGGTGCAGGCTTAATTATCGCTCTCGTCTAAATCTATATATCTTGTCTAATTCCCGGGGTTTCAATTTATTTCAATGGCACTTTTTATCTAAATCCGTTCAGCCGAACAGACATGCGGACATGACGAAATTATAAGGGTTCCGTTGTTGCCAATTTGGTTGCGGTATCCAAAAAATTTAAAGAATTACCGTTTAATTTGAATGACGTAAACATTAAAAAACTTCATCTGCGTGTGATTTGGAGTTATTGTTGTCACAATACATAAATGTCAAATTTCTGCAAAAGCATCGGTACTCGTAATTGATAGATAGGTAATAAATTTGAAAGTAGGAATTTTATTCCCATCGTGTAATTGTAAAGTGTTCCGAAATCCAAACCGGTAGTTTAAAATCTAAGGTTACTTAATATCAAAGTAATTTGACGATCATCTTTAGATAAAGTGACTATTTTTAAATCACTGAACAACAATGGTATATCTTTAGTCAAGATATTATGCTATCATGTTTTTTACCAACCCATTAAATGATTGATATGGCTACTTAGTTTTTTATCTTGATAGAACCTTGTCTTCCATCGTAACTGTACGAGTAACCGTTATTTCGACCTTTAGTGACGTAGGTACTATTGGATTTGTAGATAATTAATAATAATCAATACATTTACCTTCTAATAACAAGTATTATTATCAGACACCAAAATCAACATATGTACATAAAAAATATAATGCAAAAAAAAATTAATAGTTTCGCAATATTGTGCAAAGTACGAATTTAAAAAAGGTGCAAGCAACAGCGGCAACTTTTATACTTCAGATAATATTATTTACATATTCTATGTGTTCTTCTCCAAGCTTGTCGTACTTATCAAAAACAATGGTTATATGATAAAAGAGCTTCAAAGTATCTAATATGCTAATTCGAAAACGTAACGTAAGGATATAAATAACAATAGTACCCGCTTGTCTGATATTTCGTGCACAATTCGCATAAAATTCCACTGACAGACAACCGTGAGTAACATTTTTATTGAATACAAAAGTTTCGAGCACGCCATTTTTATTGTTCAGTAGTTTGGCAAAATTCGAATTGTAGGAATAAAACTGTGCCGTTAACGCGTTCGGTGCGATATTTTGCAGAAACCGGGTCATTATTGTGGTATAAATCGGGCATAAAACCACAGATAAAGCGCAATTTTGCTTCAGCAAAATACTTAGTTAAAGTTAAAGATAATAAATATTTATATCAAGCTACTTTGATAACGTAATTAGTAAGCGAAGCACAGGTATTTTGGTACCATTAGATACTCGAAGCAGCATCTTAGTGTTCGCACATTATATTTTCTAGATACTTGTATAGGTATTTTCTTTAGTATTTGTATTAGCAGCAAGTATTTTGAAGGATCATAGTGAGATCGTACAAAGGTTTTATTAACGATTATATTGTTGAATTCGGATTTTACTATGGTGATGTCATTCGTGTTACCTATTTTGCTACTATGCCGAATGGAATTGGTTCATGGAATGTACTAATGTTTATGTTCCTGTTTTAACTTACTCGGTATTGTTAAGTTCGCTTCCGTTAGGACAATAATAACTATTCTGAATTTTGAACGATAGTTAACCGTCCAATAAAATAGTTTGTGCTATCGTAGGTATAACGTGTAAATTGGCTTGTACTATACATCTCTTGCTTGTAAAATTACATTACGCATCAAGTAGCAGAAAAAACATAAAATAAAATTTCATCACGCGACTCATTCTACTAAATCTTGCGTTCATTAAAACTTTTATACCCAATAAATAATTATCGTTACAGCTTATTAAAACCGCAAATATAAAAGTCGTATAACTTACACGTGTTTTATTTAGGTCATCAACGTATTACTCACGCTTCAAAATTGAACCTTGACATGGTATTAATAAAGTTCTATTTATTAGTAGATTGACACGTGACAAGTTTCCTATGTGGTGGAGGCATGTGACTCGTTAGTTGATGATAAAAGCTACAATATGTTTACCACTAGATGCCATGCGTTAGTGTTTAGTTCAAACGTACATTATGATGCCTATTTTCAGTTGGATCCATTAGTATTTTATGGTAAAAGGTATCTCTTGGATGAGGTCGTATAAGTGTCCACTTTTAAATAAACATTTAACATACTGTAAATTTTTTCTCAATATGTTTTGATAAAAAGGCTTTGTGAAGTCGCGTAAGATAATTTCCAATACATTTGTATAAGTAATTCTATAGTTTCTAAAATTAATTTCGTACTACTCGTATATGAGCCTTACTGGTTAAACCAATTATATTTCAATTATCTTCTGCTTTAATTGACGTAGACGTCTTGAAACTCTTGAACTCAGCACAGCTTGAACAAAATTCTATAACCGAATTATCTCACTGCATATTTTACTACTTCATAATTCAGCGAAGCAATTCAGTAACGAGATAATACCGCAGTGTTGCAAGTCTGTAATCACACAGCTTAGCTACAGCATGAATAAAATATCCCACCACTTTCATCAGAGCTTTGAAAGACAACACCGCACAGAGGAACGCAACAAAACAGCAGACGGAGACTTGTGTTGCAATTAATAAATGTCCGTGCCGCTCGACTAATTAGTTGGAGTCACTTTGAAATAAACATGAAATAAACAAACAAATAAACACAATGAGAACAAATAAAATGCGAGATGGTGACGATTGTTAACGCTAAGTCAGAGTTTGTTAATGTTGCTCCGGTTGGAATTGATAGTGCGCAGGCCATTGCAAGTGAGGAGGATTGTCATTTGCAATTTGTATTGGACGATGATATATTTGACGAGTTATTTATAAAACCGGCCAGGCATAAGTTTCAGTTTAATACGTTTGTAAGGCCGTCTCGGCAGATCACCCATGAAATATGACTTGATAATAAACATATCTATGTATCTCGATAATAGTCCCATAATTTTTCCATGTTTCCATAAGAAAGTATGTAAGTCAATAAAGTTGACCGACCTGCACATTCATACATGCATTTAGCATGTAAACATGATTTATATGAAATATTCATTGTTATTGCGAAGGAATTAGACTTAAAAAAAGATCAAATGAAGAGTGACGGTTGCAAACACGCACAATGAAGATTGACTGCCAATTACTTTGGATGAAAACGATAAACGTGTTTAATGCTCTGGAGTATATTAACTCCGGACATAAATTTATATGACAGATTTATTTCTCAATTTCCACAAAGAATCATACTACATCTAAATAAAGCTCTGGTAACTTGGCGTTAAAAGTAATTATTGCCTGTTTACTTACATGTTTATAAGGTACGCCCAAGCAAGAACATTATTACAAGGTGCGTAATTATCAGAGAGGCTACCAATATGGTTATGTTACGAGTATGCGATTAGTAAAAAATTAGGGACCATATTTCAATTAGTGCAGTGTTTTCCGTTTACAAGACTCAATTTATTATTCACTTGTTTCATTGCCTGAATATGTTACAAGAATACAAAGAAAACTAACGGCTCGTTACTTTATATCAATATCATACAATATCCCAAATAACGTCCCAATCCCAAGCCGTAACCAGAACCACCCACGAACGTCAGCATCGCAAATAATTCATTCCATCTCCGGTTTCCGTTGAACCACCTTACTAATTAGCAAACGCGTGCAGACATGGATAAATTGCAGGCGACGTTGCATTGTACGTAACGTTACATGAGTAGGAACGCAAAGGTGTCGGAAGTGCTCTTCTTAATTAATATACATCCCTTACTTTCTAAACCTCATCTGTTTATTTTATTTTACTTTGTAATTTTAACTCTATATTACACGACATAAAGTTGGTTTTGCGTTAACCATTTTACCCTATATAAGAGGTTGAGCAAATAATTAAATAATATAGTCGCGTGTTGCTGGAATTAATGGTTCTCCCTTGTAATTTTAACGCTGTTAACAAAGGTTTTGTCAGTTGCTACTAAAAGGATTTTGCATACTGAATTTCTGTTTCGACATTTAGCAGTTTTGTCTTAGTAGCATCTGCAATTATTTTTCAACACTTTCTGCTAAAATCCCAAATACATTAAACAAAAACTTCATACGACAACTTTTACGGAAAAGAAAACTTTAATTCATCGAAATCTAATATTTATTCCGTAAGTTCGAAGTCGTGAATTATTTTACATATAAAAGTTTCCAAATAAGTTGAACTACTACCACAGGAGTCATTACCTACGTATCTTTTCAATCAAATACCTATTTGTCATTTATATATTCCTATCGATAGTTTTGTATTTGTATCTTATAGTTTACTTTATACAATTATTGTTATGGCGTCGCCTTTTTATTATCTTTCATTCTTCCGGGCACTTACGTCAGTCATCTTGTTAACAGGACATGGCGAACTACAGCTGCGTGGCTGAAAATATCGCCGGCAAAAGAATTTCGGAACCAGCTCTCCTAACCATCTATGGTAAGCTTTTTTTTCCTTCCCTTGACACTCGAAGACCACATGGTGACACTTAAGAGCCCCATTCATTAAATTCATACATCGAAATAGTAACACATGTGAATAGGATGTAAGTGGCCACAAGAATAACAGTAGCTCTAGTATAAGTTTTTTCGAAACATTAACTAATTCGAACGCGTTTGCGTTTTGTCTCAAAATGTATTGAAAACGCTCTCACCGAGTTTGAAATACGCGCGTTCATCGGTTAGTAACAAATGTTATACTCGCTGTTTTAGTTTCCACTAGTGACCACCAGAGTCGCTGTTCACGTTTTCATACCACTTTCATACATTTTGAGACAAAACGCAAACGCGTTCGAATTAGTTAATGTTTCGAAAAAACTTATACTAGAGCTACAGTTGTTGGCAATTTAAGAACAGTGTCTTTGTTTTGATAATGGCCGTTAATATTTTTAATTAATTAGTTAATAGGTTTGACTGTTTCTTGTTTGTGTCGATAGTTTTAATAAGTTGGATGAAGGTCCAACGTAAGAAAGTACAGCGAGTGTTCAAATGCAGCAGGCAACCCTTGTTGATGAACACGTGAGGTGAGACCAAATATCAGATACCATTTTAGCAACTTTGTACATTTCTTTATAAAACGTCCTTACAATTATCGAATTCTTTCCAATATATTGCAAGAGGCGGGTAAACCTCAGCATAAGAACATGGTATTCAATTCTAATCCACCGACATATCAAAGTATTAAAAACAAAATTGTCCGCTAATTTTCCAACGATTTAATACGCTTTACCTAACAAGACATCGAACACGTTCTGCGGCTCACATAATTCATCAGACAACCATTTCCGATGGAGTTTAACGCTCATTTCACCCTCCTTGTACGTAATAACTATCTTTACTTCAGCGAGATCAAAAGGGCATGCGCCGTACAATTATTGCACTGATGCTTGCGCTGGCGCATGGGAGAGTCATTAGGGACGCGCCCACGCCATCTTGGAAATATGGCGCCTGACTAACTGATTGCAATCAGCACCTCTGACTTTACACGTCCGAATCCTTGTTTTATATCATTAGGGTTTAAATTATTGGTCGTGTGCTATGTATTTTGTGTGCTAATGACAGATGTGTAACTGTGCACCGTACAACAGACTTCTGTTCACACTACCTACCTAATAAAAAGTTGGACGCCTTCTAAAATCAAAAATACTAATTTAAAGCTTTTGTTTAGTAGCCTTTGCAATTAGCCGCCATTTCTTTAATATTTATGATGTCATTATGATTTATATTGCCTAGATTAGACTATATTAATTTAGCAAGGAAACTTTACCCAGAAACGTCTTAGAATCTGGCCAGCAATGTTATTTAACCATGATCAATAGCACCTCAGCTTTCTAATCCTGTTGCGGTCTCGTCCTGGCTTAGACAACCTTCGAAATCCGAAGGATTATAACCGAACCTCAATTTCTCTGTGCAAACTTACCTATAACTTAGAAACATATATTTAAGACACTAATTGGAATAGTTATTCCCGCTATTCGGGGAGCAATTACGTTTATTAGAGGGACAGAGATCCCTTTGTTACGTGTGTAGTACTAAAGTAACGTGTGAATTGGGCAATACACGTTGTCGCTTAATATACCTACCAGTAATGTGTCGAGTGCATTGTTACTAAACGGATATGGAATTTGAAAACTTTATTATTATATTTACACTATTCTGCGTTATATGATTCGAAATATAATGTAGCACAGTCTACAGTTGTTCTTAATTCGTAGTACGAATACTAGTTTCATTAAAAGTTGTGAAATATTACTATGTTGGGTTTTGATTTCTGCTAATGCTATTATGTAGGTACTTTATTATATTAGCTTTATCATATGGTTACTTATCTGCTATATTTAAAACACAGTCCCTATACATACTTTTGTTTTTAAAAGTGACACATTAATTTTATACCTTTCTGGCTTTAAATGTAATAGAAATTACCGACAACAAAAATATTTTTCCTTATTTTACACAAGCAGTTCCTAAAACGATTCCATTCCATCGCTATTGCCTGATAACTCGTCTTATTGCTGTAGTGGGCGTGCTTAACAATACTTCACTTCACACTATTATTTAATAGTGGCCATGCGTGTCTGTTAGCGGTGTCACGCTATTGTAGGAATTATCTTATATCTTTGAGATAGCGTTCCTCTGAAGATGCTTCTTTGTGCTCGGGTGATAACTTAAAAACTTTAATGATGCGAGGAAATTTCTAATTCGGTACCGTTAGTTTATTAACATGTTGGAAATCGTTATCGCTTTTTTTCCCTTTATTATAAGAGATGGCTTAATAAAGAAGACTCAAAAGAATGTAACATTTTATGGATACCAAAAAAATGTCTGAAAATCTGTCTGATCTTCTCGTAGATCTTACAAGGACCAAAGATATGTTAGGGGTTTCGATACTGGCTGGACTGTTCATAGGTTTCTTTACATGTTAGCTGTTATTCCCAATAATCTTTGCGCGGGCGGTGGTAGATACGAAGCCTTGAAAGCACCTTTCATAATCAAATAAAGCCAAACCAACTCACCAAAACTTCAGCTCCTCTGAATCTCCAAGGATAATTATCACCAAAATACACCGCACAGATCACAGGTATCGTCAATAGAAAATCTTGTAGAATATGCGGCGCGGGACGGTTAATTAGATGCGTCGGCGGCAGACATATTTTCGAGTTCGCTGAAATATTAAAAAAAATAAGAACCATGTTAACAATACAATTTAAAATATTGAAAGTTCAATTAAAAAATTGTGTATGTTATCATGATTACTTATTGTATCTTTGAAATACCTAATAGAACTGTCTAATGTATTTGTCAAAGCTGATAACAAACATCTTTAAAAAAAAAATATTCCCACTACCTAATTTCAATTCATAACTCATAACAACCGCCCATAATTGCGGGCCTTTTCTAACTTAATTTGAACTTGTAGACAGCAGATTAATATTAACAGTACTTTAATAAGTTAATAACGGAGCCGAATTCTCTGAGGGCAATCAATTTTTATTGAGAATCCAACCAAAATGAACCACGGGTGGTCCAATTTGGATGAAAGCTGTTTCGATAAAATGCTAACCAAAGCAAATATTATTATTATTTAAAATAGAGAAGTTAAGGGAAATAACTCATACCGTAACAGCAGGAGCTGATTACGATATAAAGGTTTTTTTAATGACTTATCTGAATTTGTCTTATTTATGGTCATTATTTTTGTTTACCATTTCGGTGGCAATCAAGCATACCATCTGCCTGATGGTAAGCAAATATCGCCTATAATAGGAGGAGTCACAAGCTCGATGCTGACCGTTTATTGATTTGAGGATTCGTGTTTTCAACAGTTCACAGACAAAGTTAGTCCCTCACATTCAACACTTCGAAACCGATGGCGAATTTATTTACTGGCAGGAACTCGAACAGAGGGAGTATGTGGTGTTACGAGTATTATGGATGCGCGATCTTCTGTAAGGCGGCGGTACTTTCCAATTGAGCTGCTTTAAATATGCTTGACATGACATCCAACTATGCCCCACCTTTATTAAATAACCTTTGCCCCACCTTTAAATTTGTAATTCTTGTGCACATTAAAATTTTCAACATCAGATCGAAAATCTTGTGCCATTACCAAGTTTACAAAAAAGGGTTGCAGCGAAGCTTGTATTCGGGACAATTTAGGCAGCATATGGCGACGAGTTCCGTTAAATGAATGGGCGTAATGATGCTTTATTATTATAGTGAGTTTAGTGATGCATTAGTCGCTTCAAGAATAATGGCATGAAGCACTTAGTGGGAGTTACAAAGAGTGTAGGATATTAAGAGCTTAAGCGAATATTAAGTATTTTATGCACAATTGAGTCCAAAAGTGGTTATCTGGAACATACAGAAGCATAATTTAAGCTTTAATTTATATATAAAGCAATCGCGATTCATTATTCACATAGGTAATAACTTGCTTTCCCTATACTGATTGTGAATCCCTAATTAAGATAGTGTGATAATAATAAAAAAATAGTTTGAGGATATTTACACGGGCAGATGTTGCTTTTATAACATATTCAATTTTTTTTTTAATTGTGTGTTTTACATTAGATATTCTGATTTGCAGGCAAGGATGACCGATTTCTACTTTCTTTGATACTGTTGTTTTCGTATACCTTCGTGCTGCTTAGTTTGAAATACTTATGACCAACCTTTTCTTAAAATTTATCAATAACAATATGATGGGGGTTACAATATAGACAACCAAACTAACCGTCCAATTAGCGAAGAGACGCGGTGGTCAACATTGCCTATTCGCTGGTTGTCGCGGTTAGTTAGCCTACAACAACACGCAAACTCGCGTGCCCCAACTAGCATGCTATTCACGAACAGTTTCAGCTTACATTACACTCAGCAGCACGCAGCACGCAGTTATATCTTGACCTCAAAGGTGAACCACTACACGCAATCAAAAAACGGATTTACACTGGTTCCCCCCTAGGTGAGGGGTCGGTGAGCGTTGTGAACACCAGCCCAGCATGCAACCGATTTGCAGAAAGAGATACCTGAGAATGGCTAGTTTTTCGTATTAGAAACGCTTTTTATTTTTTGTAGGGAAATCGCCCATTAAAAGGTTTCGCCTGATATTGATGAAGATTAGATAAAAATAGCTTCCGACTGATTAATGGTTGTGGGGCAAAACACGAGTCCATTGTGATGATAGATTTGGCTTGGAATTAAATTATTATCTTTAATAGAAAAAATATATAATCGCCTAATTTGTTATTCAAATCAGAAATCTTTACGGTTGTTAGCGTTTTTATAAGTTTTATGAAAAAGAGCTGTCTAAGGCGAGTTCCTGATTTGTCGGTGTGGAGGCAGTACGATAATGGGAAAAGTGTCATATGTCAGTGTCAGTTGTCAGTCGACTCGGTACCATTTTTTACTGCGCCCCTACATTTAGGCGACTTTCTGATTTGTCGGTTCGGTGGCGGTACGATATGAGAAAACCATCAAATGTCAGTGTCAACTGTCAGTCAACGCAGTACTACTTTTTACTGCGCCCCTACATTTCAATGAGTGCTTCCAGACTGGCGCGGGATGCGCGGAAGCGGGACGATGCGAAGGCGGTACTGCTCCGCTTCTGCGCATGATATTACTACTGCGCTAATGTAATACTGACAGTATTCCGTCAAGCGGGAATTTTTGCGACGTCAGTAAGTTTACGTCAAAAAAGAAAATGTCACATGTCGATTCCGCCACGCCAAGTCAGGAAGTCGCCTTAAATGAGTGCTTCCTGACTGGCGCGGGATGCGCGGTAGCGGGACGATGCGAAGGCGGTACTGCTCCGCTTCTGCGCATGATATTACTACTGCGCAAACATAATACTGACAGTATTATGTCAAGTGACAATCTTTGCGACGTCAGTAAGTTTACGTCAAAGAAGAAAATGTCACATATCGATCCCGCCCCGCCAAGTCAGGAAGTCGCCTAAGACAAAGAAGTAATATGTAAATTTTAAAAGTTAAATTTTAATCTTGTCGCAACAATATTTTACAAATAATCTAAGTTGTGTGCAAAATACCTACGCACGAGCATTGTCGAATACGACATTTAGCACATGCTTATCGTCAACTTATCACTTCACACGTCTGGCTGAGACCTAATTTAGGCTAAATGTGTTAGCATTAAAAGTATCAATAACCGGTTTATCACAAGTCTTTTATTATTAAATTGAACAATAGTCAAGTTACTACTTATTATAAAATAGCGGCCTGACCTTGCTTCACCGTATGTTATATAGATTTTTGCGAGAAAAGAATTTTCTGCTCAGCTTAGTACACCAAGTGATGTTTTAATCAAAGCCTTGCTCCCCAGTGAACGGCGGCTGGAGCTCCTGGGGCCCCTGGACCCAGTGCCGTTGCAACGGGCGCGCCGCCGGCGGGCAGCGTCGCACGCGCAGCTGCACCGAACCGCACCCGCTGAACGGCGGCGCGCCGTGCCAGGGCCAGGCCGTGCAGAGAACGCCGGACTGCATACCTTGTCAGAGCGGTGAGTACTTCTCGTGTTTTTTGGATTATTTTGGGACGTGATCTAGAAGTTTTAAGAATTATGAATTAATAAAGGGTCATTGTAGTCGAGATTGGTCAATCAAGGTATCAAGATAATATTGTAAGATAAACTTATTAACCCTTTCAACGCCGCTGTCTGTCAACCTTACGTGTGTGACACACGGTTGACTAACAGACGGCGTTGAAGCTATTAAAGGACTTTTTTTTTAATTTGTATCCAGAAACAAAAACTTACCTATTCGTAAAATTATTTGTTTACCATACACCGGACGAAGATCTGTCGTTCTGCATGCAGCATATTGTGTCAAAAGTGGTAGACTAAAAAATACTCGTATTTTTCCTGTTTTCATAATTTCTGTATGATGTGCAAATATTACGTAGGTATTTTATCATATATTTAAAATTATCCATGTGAACCCAGTACAAAGTGAGTGTTGAAGTTAGTTAAAACTTCGCTGAAGAATTATTCAAATGACTAAAGTTAATTAAGGTTTTCAGTGTTACACTTAGGTAAAATAAATGAAAGTTTCTTGAAATTTAGTGTAGTCAATGATTGAGATGTGATGGTGCAATTACTAATTTAAATTTACATTTTGATGCTGCCAATGCAGATGGATACATGGATCTACAAGCGTATGATAATTCACAGCAACTATTGATCGGTGAGTACACAAGTCAACAAGAATAGCATTCAAAACATGCATTGTTTAATTCCATGACCCTGACAATTAAACTTTACTCCTCTTTCATAGCCCTATTTACATTACTCTGAACAAAGACGCATCGAACAATAAAACAAAAGGCGCGTGCCTAAATGCTTTCATTACGAATAAGGACCATTTTAGTCATATCTTGCATCTAAACTATAAAAAAAAAGTTTTATTTCTGAACACATAAAGTCGTGTATTCATGGTCACATCAAAGACTAAGTACCTACACTATAGCAGTAAAATATGAAGGGCGACGAAATTTTACCGCGATTCTGACAAGTCGCATGCGGTAGTGTAGATTGACATGATGTCTTGAGGATGTTGGCATCTTATGAGTCATAGGTAGTTCATACGCTGGTTTGATTATTCACGCTTATTATTGAAGATGATTAAATGTGTAACGGAAATATCGTACACGACTTGCGAGGTCTCAATCAAATGAAAGAACCTTTTGTTTTACATAAAAATATGAATAATTTATCAGTTTCGTTTACTCATTTACATTCAACGATATTTCAAAATAATTTAAGTGAATGACTGTATTTCAGTTGTAGAAGAGTAAATGTTAATCGAAGTTAATGAAAATATATTAAACTGTTCGTGAGATGATTTTACCTATAGCGATCTTTACATGGTTTCTGGTCATGTAGTCATTTAAGAAGGTTTTCTTCTTACCAAAGATAAACGTGAAGTGCTGGGTCAGATTAATGATTGGAATAAACTCAATCTATTTATCGTTATGAATATTAATGTTCATTGATACCTGCTTGAGATCGATAGAAAAGATAATTTCTGCCATGTTTTGGAAAAACAGGTTTTGCTTTACGAGTACTTAAGAATAGTAAGAACTAATATCAAGATACTGAATAATTAACTGATACTGAATACTTTTTTTATAAATAAACTCAACCTTGTGTTACGAGCTAATAAAATAGACCAACCGGGTAGACAATAAAATCCAATCAAGAGAGTTTAACTCAAACTCGGATTATTGTTCAGTTAATTGGTTACACATGTCGGTTCCTCACAGGCGGTCTCGACTGTAACTGTTTCAGACTAAACATTTTATTGCCTAATGCACTTCAAAGAGTTGAATATGTAATTATGATGAGGTAGAATTTTTAAAAATTCATGCGAAGCGGAATCCAATATTGATTAAGTGTATTATATGGAATTGTACTATTTTATTTTACCTACTATAATATAAATTATTTCCTTTAAGCCATTATTATTCTTCTTAGGCTATTATTATTATATAACTGATACGACTGCTTACGCAATGAGAGAATTATATCAGGGCTTAACTTTTTAATCTTTTGTTTTATATATATTTTATTTATTAACAGTTGCACACACAGTTCAATACAGTATTAAGTTTACATACAAACTGTAGTACCTACATTTTTACTCTGGAGTATACTAACAGTTTTTATAAATACATCTTGTTCGAATATAAATACATACATACTTACAACACAACAGTAAACACAGCTTTCCAATAAAATAGATATTTAAGGTAGGTTTCTAGGGACGAACAGTGTTCGCAGACACCCTGACACAAAGTTATTGATATGATCGTATTGGCTTCTATATTCTTCTCTATCGTCTAAAATAACACGTTGTTATTGATAAGAAACGGTATCTGTATTATCATCATCATTTATGTCAAGAATACTTTGAGAAATATGCAAATAAGAGCTACCAAAAAGAGAAAATACTGGATTACATACACAGGCATATTTGTAATTGTAACGTACTCTCGTATATATGAGGCGTCCCAGAATGCGATTTGCAGATATTAAGGTACCATTACAATTTTTCATACGTTTTTATCCTCGCACATCTGCCACATTGTTTTAAATTTCCTCTGGAAGCATATAAAGCGATATTACATAATTTACCCGTTTTATCTCGTGTTACGTCTCTAAACGACTTCCTACAAAATGCGTTCTTATAAATTCGTATGGACCCGTCAGTGGGACGCAATTACATACAATTTATTAACTTACTTCGAGCCATAAAAAGTTGTTAAAGTAAAAAATACGTTTCACAAAATGTGAAAGTCCTTCGCGTTGTTCCTCTAACGAACCTCGACTGATTTATGTGTGTGCGCATTAATTAATAAGAAATGTTACACACTGTTGTAGTTTAATATGCGTATGCTTCCACCCACACACACAGGGCGTGAGTAATTGGCGGAGGAAGTCATGAGACTTAGCGGTTAGTGGTATAAATAATGTCAGGTATTTTAGGGAGCTATTTTTGAGGTTCGTGATTAGTTTCGATGGATACGTCCGGTATGAGATTTAGACGTATATTAGACAGTTTGAAGTTCATTGAAGGCGTGGAGGATATTAAAGGATTACTTATTATAGTTATTGCATAAATTAAATATTATCGGATATGCATGTAATGAAATCACACGAAAAGGATGACATTTTAATTTAAACACGGAAAAATATGATTTTGCGACAGCATATACCTATTTTAAATGTTTGTTAAGCGGATGCGTCCGCTAGCCAAAATCTCAATTTTTTAATCAAAGTGAAAATTTAAAAATTCAACACCACAGGTGGGATTTGAACCTACGACCTCTGGAATCCTTCCATTGCTCTACCAATTGAGCCACCGTGGTGTTGAATTTTTCAATTTTCACTTTGATTAAAAGATTGAGCATCTATACCTATTGATGTAAATGACAAAAATACTGCAATAAATTTGCATGTTACTCGTTTGGATACGTGCTGTAAACGGTTTTAGTATTGACGTGCTTATCAATTTTGCATTGCTTATGTCTACACATTTCATTTATATCTATTACACGAAAATGGTAAAGATGGACTGATTACCTGGTAAAGGTTGCGGGAGTCCGGTCCATGCGGGTGGTGCAGGACCGGTCATTGTGGTACTCTTTGGGGGAGGCCTATGTCCAGCAGTAGTGGACGTCTTTCGGCTGATACGATGATATGATGATGACACGAAAATGTTTTATGATTTAGGTTGCAACTAAACCCTTGATATGTTTAGACCAAACGTTAACCCAGTATAAGCACCAGCGCTATTATTTCTTTTGAAAAAAAATCTAGTGATTTATGCCAGACTCGTATGTAAGGGCAGTTACGGCGGGCTGATGTATTTTAATTTCAATTTATAGAGTCGATTGGCCGTGGGTATACGCTTTGAATTATTAGATATCCTATTAATAATAGCAAACGATGCGGTAATTGCTGCGGTACGGTAGGTAATTTAATTTGAATCTTAGTTGCGTTACCTTAAGGATGAAATTAAGAATAGTTAAAAACACTTCAGTGACCGTTTGTACCTTACTGCTTTGTGACAAAATCTACAAATCTTCAGTTAGATGGTTTTCTATACGGACGGCGAGTCGTAGGCGATTGTTTATGGGCGATGTTTTTGACAATCAGCTGAATGTTGTTTGTGAATTGTATGCAATAGATAGGTATTGAGATAATTGATTTAACGATTTCTGGCTTTTATATAATAACGCACGCTGGTGTTATATTACAAATTAGTCAATGCAATAAATTACCAGGAACTCTCATTACTATGATTTAGGAATTTTACTGTAATTGTTCTCTTAGATCGACAGCCCGGTTATAATCAAATCAGTCTACTTGCATGTTTAGTAAGTCTTTGAAATGGTAAAGCTTTTCTCACTTTATATATGACGGCAGCACGCTCGAAAGGTTCTAAACACGGCAGCGTTTCGGCGACTTTAACACAATTCATTGGTGACGAGTGCTACGCGCTACGTTTGTAGCCGATCTGCACATGGAATTTCCGCTTTGTAGCGAAAACTGTCTACGAACATCCCGAATATCGGGTCCTCGGCGCTGAATGTGTTATATCTCTTATGAAATTTTCTTTGAGCGCGCCTCTAGTGTTGTGATATTCCACAGCGCTCTCCGGTCGCTGGGGCCCGTGGTCGGAGTGGTCGGTGTGCGGCGCAGACTGCCGGCAAAGCCGCCGCCGCGCGTGCGTCGGAGACACGCCGTGCTCGGGCGCGCACGCGCAGCACGCTGACTGCGTCGGAGACTACTGCGGTGTGCATGAAAGTGAGTACATACAAAAAGGCATAAATATATGTACGTTCCCTAAGCCAGCATTTCCCTGGGCTGTGATTTTTGGACAATCCGGTATTCATACATAGTTTAGGCTGTTTTGTTCACTGACACCTAAGAAGCGAGTCCCAAAATTTTTTATTGAGTCTTGGTCTGTTCAACATTGCCCTAAGCGACAAAAATATCTGTACGCTCTAACGTCCATGTCATTAAAGTCATGTTCGCATATTTTGTCACTGTATTGCGTAGGTATAGATATTTTCGATGTTGATCGTACCTACATGCTAAGGGCGGGATGCTCCAACTTCGATGACAGACCGATCCAGGTTAAATATGGCGCTGACGTCTGATGATGATGTCTTTTGTGTACCTTTTGACGCATTTTGTCAAGATTATTTTGTATATAATATCGAAGTACTAGTAACATCCAGAAATACTCAATCGTAATTTTTTAGCTTACTTTTTAATCTCGTTACAAATATAGGCTTCTTCGCAGGCGTGTAATAACCGACTCCTTTTCTCTTATTAATTAAGTATATGTAGTAGTAGTAAAACTCTTTATTGTACATAAAACAATTATGAAAAATACAAAAGGAAATAGTATGTACAAAGGCGAACTTATCCCTTTAAGGGATCTCTTCCTTATTATATATATATATAATAAGGTTATACAAATAAAGATCATTTCAGGCACTCCGATATTAGAGTACTGTTGATTGAATACGGATCTAAAAATACATTCTAAGCAGCGACTATAAAAAGCGGTTTTACGTACACTTACAGGAGTAGGTAAGTGCTTGACCACAAATGGGAACCTACATAATTATACTGGTACATTGCTTCCTGTAATATTCCAAGTCTATGAGAAAAACGTGAAATTTACTAATATAACTTTACTGTTTTCCAGTCCACGATGAAGCTCTTAGGCTAGGGAATCAATTTGCGTTACGCCGCCCCATCTTGTCATAAAATTTACACTTTACATTTTCGTAATTTTAATTCAAACTATAGTTATACCTTATAAAACTTATATTCAAGGTGTATATTTTTTTGCCAACGACTATACCTATTTCGGAATAATGATAATCTGGACATTTACAAGGCCACTTACTTTATATGAAAGGATTACACTTAACGACATAAGAGTGACCTGAGACGGTTATATCACAGTATTCACAGTTACTCGTATTCATTAGTAATTATCGCTACGGATCAAAGTATTAATATCCACGATACATTAAATTTTATCATAAAATACACTGTTCATTAAACCGTAAATAATGTAAACATTCAACACACCTGTCACATTTAAAGGAAAACCATAAAAAAGAAATTTAATTCCTTAACGTTACAGAGGTGACATATTGAAAGACCCAGATTATTATAGAGGTTCAACCATTTATTTTCACGAAGGAAATAACATAAATCAACAGCAAAATTCACACAAAAATACCAGCACTCTAATAATTAAAAACGCTGGACATTTTTATGACACTACTATACAGCCAAAACATTTATAAATAATGAGAGAGTCAACCGCCAAAATATTTTATCATCGCATTAAGACAAAAAACGACTCATGGAATTAAGAATTACAAGTTTTACGATTTTGGTTGCTATGAATCAGACATTAGGAAACTATTCCACAAGAGGCATCTTAATTAAGCCATTTCTATGAAATGCAACAGAGTTCCAACAACCAGATGCCATGCAACTAAAAATATACTTCCTTTTCCGCGCGAGATCATAACTATGAAATGTTACACGGACTGCTCGCTTTATAACAGGCTATCGGTTCTACCTGTAACCTACCAGTGTAAGATGACCTGCCCACCCTTCATCCACTTCAAGCGATGTCATATTCTTAGTCTCAGGTATAAAGAGAAGAACGGACCGGCCTAAAATGGCCGCGTTAAAAGATTCGAGAGATACTAAAATCGGGTAGCCATGACCATCTGGGTCGTATCATATCGGCTAAATATAGACGAGGGACTAAAATTTTATGGTGGTCTTACGGAATGTTGACTTACAATTTCGTGTCTTAAAAGGTTGTTCTATAGCATAATGGCTCAGTTATTGCTTTTCGAACTTTGGTGATTATTTCGGAAATGTTTATTTTCTTCATAGTGCCTTAAGTCTGAATTATTTATGTATTTTTATCCACGAATTTATACACCATTAATAATATCCGGCCTTGCTCAATTAATTGCTTAAATGTGTCATAAAATAACGGATCTAAATGTAAAAAGTGTAAAATTTATCCAAAAAAATTAGCAACTTATCATGACATGACAAATAAAAATTCTGATTCCCTAATGCGTCTGACAAGCGATAATCGAGCAATAGATTAAAACACATTTAAGACATTACCATGATTGCAGCTCCCCTGGCAATCGCGATCCAATACCCAAATGGAAAATGATCAATCCTTATTTTGTTTATAATAGCAATAAATCATTTTCGTGGTCCCCGTTGACTCGATTTCAATTTCCTATGTCTGTTTATCGAGCATTTGATAAATAGCCCCAGGCTGCCTTGCCAGTTGTTTGGTTTGCTCAACAATTTCTTTCTCGTACACGTTCGGTTTCACGCTAAATAAATCTGCAATCTCTGACATATTTGCTTATAAATTGGCTTTGTTATATCTTTCTCTAGATTGATTATTATTTATTGGGATCATCGCTCAGGGAATCGCGTTGAGGGCTCGTGTTTGGTATATTTTTACGTGGGCGTACGCGTCATAAAATTAAAATGAAATAATTAATGAAGTACCTACCCGTTAAGTGTGTTATAAGAATGAAATAAATCCTGAATAGTTAAATTATGAAATGTCACAGATTGATGTCAATGATTAAAACAATTTACAAAGATCTGACGCTAAAAATAAACTACTTAACTTTTAAGTAAACATTTTCGAAGCTTCCTATTTATAGAAATTAGTTTACTGATCACAAAACGCAGCACGTCCTTATCGGCCCAAAATTCCTCCAACCATCAAACCCAAAACCATTACTTAGGACTGATTCAAGCCTCGCGTAGAATGTGGACCATCAGTAAATTACCCACATGAAAGGTGAGACTTGAATGCGGGGAACGCGAGGACTATTCATTCGTACCGACGCTACTTCATTAGCCTAATTGCTGGCGTATAAAGGGGAAATGGTTGAATTTTATGGCAGCTTTTCATCTTTTGTTGCCTAAACATTGGAGTGTTAATTCAGCAAGGTGAAGCGAATTACGACGGTGAAGTGTTTAAGTGTCTTTTGAAGTTGGGCTAGTATTGCTTGTGGTATTTGGGTACTGTGTATATCATCAATGGCCTTAGAGTCTATTACAGACAATGCAAGCAGTGTCAATCAGGGAGACAACGTCTTTCGTGGCTGTGTAAGCCAATGCGGGAGTGGCATACACGGCCGCAAGCCTTGCAAGTGAAGTTTGCCCTTACTGTGTATATACTTCACTAGATTTAACTTAACGGGTCACTGGCGTACAAGATACTTGCGTTTAGAAGAATAGGGATGATAGAAGAAAATCTATAAATCCAAATTTTCTACATAAAAGCTCAAATTCTCAATCAAATGGCGAAAAATGTAATAAAAAAAATGTAATTATAAGTCTTCAAAGTTTTAAGAGTGGGTATATTCTGTCCCTTTTCCGCAAAACGCACGTATTGAACGATCGTCATTTACTATGGCGCTACTCAACAGTGACGTCACTGTTGAGTAGCACTTTCTCTCTCTAACTACGAACATTCTAACCGTTGTTTGTAGCTTCGTTATTTATTGAGATATTTGAATAGGATTTTCACTATTTGGCATAGTTTTATGTATTTTTTACTCAAAATAAATGAAGCTAACACACAGTAGTTAAAACCCTATGCAGATAACTAAAAGCCTTTAACAATTAATATTCGCCCCAACTTAAACGATAATAAATTTGAACAATGGAAATAACATAAGAGTTATAGCTAATTTAGATCCATTGCTGATACGGGGATAATTGACGTAGGTACATGGCTCGGCCAGTCGTATCTAGGGCGCACTTAGTTAAGCTTCGGTTACAGTACGTAATAACTTGCTGTAATAGAAGAAAGATTAATTGAACTGAATTTATGAAAGCTTTTGAAACAAGAAACGGCACTGGGTGTTGGATCTTTCATTAATATTTCTTGGACAAGTAAAGGATACATGTAATTGAATAATTTAATATAATAAATGCTACCTATTCATACTCCTGTAATTTAGTTTCACATTCATCAAATTCACGATTTAGGTAGCAGTATAACTTAAAGATTGAAAGATATAAAGCTAAAAAGTGGGTTTAAATAAAAAATATGAGGATTAATGAAGTGTAGGGAACGGAAAATTTAGAATCGTAATATACCTATCGTAAGTTCCAGTCGATAATGTTTAAGTTAACTGCGAGTAATGACGCCGTCACCTTATCTGATATCAATCAATTTGAAACATAAACAACTCCCAGGTCCCATACGGTTTAATGCCAACTGAAGTTTGGAACGCGGTAAATCATTCGCTACTTCATTGCGGACGTCACTCCCTAAACCGCGTAAAACGTTGCGGAATTAATTTACGATTCGTTCAAACGCTTATCGGATTAACGTCGAAATTTGTACGCAGTGTAAACATTTGTCAGTGCCAGCCGTACATTTGGAACTGCAGTGAGATTGCAGATACAAAATCCAATCGAAATTTACAAACCCTTGTCGCTTTACCCATAACGCGGCAGGAGGCCTTGCAGAATTAAATACATTGACGAAACCAAACACACAAACGTGGCCCTAAAATCAGTAGAACTAAAGGTGGTAATGCCGTGGTGTGCTCGAAGGGGCGTCGGGATGCAAGTCGAGCTCGCCCGCTGCGCTCTCTCGACGAGATCACAACAAATCATTCACGGGGCCCACCTCCGGTAATGATAGCTACATATTCACATATTGGTTTTGTTATGATCGATACAAGAATCCGACTTTCGTCGCGAGTATTCATGTGGAAAAATAATTAACTAACATAACGTGTTGATGTAGTGACACGTTGTTTTGGTTTGAGAGCGGCCGAATGGCTGCTGACAAGATAAGTCAAAAATATAAGCATGAGAAAGGGAACATGGAAGCTTGGTGCGATTATAATCGTATTTGATTTTCGTCTGATAACAGTGAAAATACGCCAAACTTTTTGTTAAATTGCGTATGATCATGAAAGTAAACGCTGAACCTATTTTGGGATAAAACTTCTGACGCCTTTTGTCGTGTCGATCGACATTCAATTTGCCACGAACTCTTAGATAAATTGGTATCTACTTTGATAACAATGAACTTTTTATCTGCTATTACATCATTGCTTATTTCAATCTGATCAACCCCTACATCAAAATAATCAACTTATCACCTTTTTAACATCAAATAGTATTTTAAAATTGTTTAAATTATAACGAACTGCAAACGCCCCACACAGCCAGGTGCAAAAAGTTCCCCTTTGCAACTTCGCTTAGTTTGTTCTTTATGTAACCAGTCAAGTGGTACCTTTCAAAGGCTTTGAATTACAGTCTGTTGGAACTTGTCTACGCTGAGCTGAATAGTTGCGCAGTTTTGATATGTTTCTGTTTAAGAATGTGAACAAAGGCATGGACTCTTTCAGACAACGTTTCACTTAACAGCTAGAGCGCTCCGTCAATTTTCATGGGTAATAATAATCGCAACAAAAATATTTAAATGAAACCTAGCACGTAATATAATCTTTTTAGCTAAAATGTCGACTAAAATCTAAATGTTTGTCTTCAATAATCATTTTATGAAGTAGATTTTTATATATTTATCTATATTACAAAACTAAGTCTGGTGCCTATCCATACGACGGATTCCTTATTTTTAAATAAATTCCGCTCAATTTTGAACAACTCACATAATCCTTCTAGCGCTATTCCGGTCGTGCCCCGAGAAGCACGGGGTCTGCTTTGATACCTACGAAGTACGAACAAAATAGGAACGAACCAAGATCTGGCGTTGGAAAACGTCGGCCAGATATCCTCTATCCCTATCTTAAGACATCGTCACATATTAATTCATCCCTCTCTTACACACTGAGAACGAGATAGACTAATATCTCTTAGTTAAGTGTAGGTCCGGCTTTTATCTATAATTATGTTTATAGTGAAGAGTATAAGTCATATTTACGGACCACCTATAAAAATACCAACCCTCACCAAGTCTCAGCTGACAAAGCATCTAGCGTTTTATAAATTCTCTAACTCTTTTAGTCGAATGTCCAAATAACAATCCAATGCATTCGACCAATAAGTTCCAAGGCACCAAGCTATGCCCATAAAATTAGCAAGTGGCTATAAAAGCAACTATGTGGAACACACCGTCGCCTCGTTTTTAATTACTACGGCAACATTCGAGATCGTTATCGAGTTATCGAGCGATGGCTTTATTCTGGCTTCCTTTTATTTATAGTTCAAGCGATAAACACACCTTTTACCTTCGCCGTAGAGCACAACTTTGAGAAAACTTTGGCCAGGGAGATGCGACGGTACAAAAATGGGCTGCTAATATCGCGGCAATGTTGCAGATAATTCTTTAGGGCCCAGTTTTAATTCATTTTTATCGTTGGATCTTCAAAAAAGTCTTGAGCATTATTTTTGTTAGCCTTTCAGTTTTCATTTTAAAAATTACATGCAAGTGTACACTTACAGGGATGGTAATTTGACTTATTAGACACTTTGACTTTGACACTCCTATTAACTAGTTGTCACACTCATACTTATCCAAAAAAAGACTTCATAAAAGCATCCCTAGATTTTAAAAGACTGGTCCTTTCACGGCAGCAAATTACACAAAAAATACTCGTTAAAACGAACTGCCGCGAGCCCAATCGTAAAGTTGGAGACGCGATGACATAAATAATATTAAAACATGCTGCCAGAAACTTGTACGGTTCCACTCTGACGCTTGAGAACAAATTTACATTTACAAACACGAAAATTATCTCTTCTTCTGCATCGTCAAATTTTACATCAACATTCCGTAACTTGGCACGCATTTCTACAGTTGTCAAGCTAAGCTCTATCCGACAGGTGCTCATTGTGGTTGATTTTATAGTTTTTAAGAAACCCTTATATCCCTTTTTTCAAATCATCTTGGTTCCCTCACTTAATAAAAGTTTGCAAGACAGAAAATGGGAGCTAAAACTTACTTTGTAATTTATTACGCTTTGTTTGGACGTTGAAAGCGTCTTCGAATGGCCGAGGGAAATGTCGGTGGTTGTGAAATGAGCTGTAAATCAAAATGTTGGAATAGGATAAAGGCTAATGTTTTGAGTGAGTCGCAGCAACAATAATATTGAGTTGTTTACATCGTTAATAGCGCGCTGGGCTATTTGGTGAATGTCTACTTTGGAAAGATGCTTTCAGAAGTGTTGGCTGATGGTGTCTTATTTGAAAATGCTTCTACGGTAAACTAGTTACAAACGATTGTCTGTTTACAAATTATGTGTCTTCCATGAAACTAAAACTGTTAATAATAAAAACTGTTATAATATTGACCGTGTAACTGACGCCATTCAGTATGAAGCGTTTTCAGTATCGTACTTTGTATTTAAAAGAGATCATGGATTGGTTTTTATTGAGAAACAAAATTATTCTAATGTATATATACGTTATAAATGTTATATGTCGAAAGCATATGATATAAATATAATAGGTATTGAGTAGTAACGCGCGCGTGAGTAGTATGAGAAGAGCGCAATGGACAAATAAATAGTTAGAAGCACCTATTTAGACAGTACCAATGTTACAGAATTGATACTTTCTGAATCTACTACGTACCTCATACATCTGAAATTGTTCCTTAACTTGTTAAATGTCTTGTGAAATCTGCATAAAACAGCGGCAAGCTAACCTAACACGTTCATTCAGACATTCTTGGCACCGGTCCTTTTCTGTTCACTAAGTTTCAGTCTTGTCCCCAGTTGCGGCGCACAGCGACGTGCCTCTCTACATCGGCATTGCAGTGGCCGTGGTTGTTTTCCTGGCCGGTGCAGCTGTGGTCTACAAGCTGCTGCAGAAGAAAACGAGGGACCATTCGCTTTATACTATGACTAGGACAGGTAAGAATACAATACAAATAATCCTTATTGTTCGTCAAGAAAAACTGAAAAGTAACCTAGACATAAACACTAATTTGAATGGAGTAAAATTTATTAGCATAGTCCAGATTCTAGTAGGTAAATAAACTAGTAAGGATTTATATGGATAGGTGCTTTGTTACAAATACAGCTCTGGTATTATTCTGACAGAGTTGAAAAGTGGATTAGACAAGGTGAGCTCACGCTGTGAATAATTAGTATTCTGATTGATTACATTGTCTGGTAATTTACACTGGAAAGTGATTGTTGTATTTCAAAACAGGTACCAACTCAAACTCTATTGTTTGACACTGAACGGATTTTGTATCTATGTAAATACCTATTGTGTCCACTAATGTATAGAGCAAGTTACATTTGAATTACTTGACACAAATAATAAAAACCGGCACTTAGCGAGTCGGACCTAACCAACCGCAAAATTTCAACGAAAAAAACCTGTTTTATCAATATGTTAGTATTTGTTAGTAAAATATACGTAATAATAAATATTATCACCAAAATTCAAGTTCGTAGGTCAATGGGAAGTTAAAAATTCTTCGTGTGACAGACGACGGACGGACGGACGCGTGAGTGACAGCAATAGGGTTCCGATTCGACCCTTCGGGTTCGGAACCCTAAAAACCGTGACTGCATGCAACCCAAGGAAGGAATCTAATCTGCCCCTCTGCACTCTGGTTTGCTGCTACTAATAGTGACCCCTCTGTATTTTTCCGCAAAGTTATATTTATTCTGCAAATCATCAACTAGGCCGACTAACCACCCGGCTTTATATTACATGGAAATAATATCTCTGATATTATCATACGACTTATTAAACGATGTGGAATAATTTATTTTAATAACGTCATACATAAAAAGTGGTCGCTTATTCAGATATGAATAGCATTCTTTATTATTGACATCGGATTCGTAAGCAAAAAAACACGAATGGAATATTGAATGCCTATAAATATTTACCTCAGGCGATAATGGAAGTAAAATTAAACATCATGAATGATTAATGCATTAACTTATCGTAAGAAACAGTGGTGAGGTGAAAAATAAGTCCAATTTCGCAACAAAATTGTGTGGTTCTCCATGGTCTTGTATATGATTCATCATCATAATATTTAAGAGCTTGGCTCTTTTCGGTGGAGTAATTTCCAGCTCATTCTTCTTACAGCATTTTTTCCTTAAGTTCTCAGTATGACTATTATTTGTTCCATATTAGTTCATTATTCTAGGTCCCTTAGGTTTCTTTCTTTTTACTTCTATATTTTCTTCTTTTGTAGTTCTTGTACAGTCGTCGTAACGTAAAAGTTGTCCTAATATTTTTTCTCCGCTATTTTCAATCATTTTCATCAAACTCCTCTTTTCCTTTATATGTTTATAATTTCTTCGTTAGTTTTCTTCTCGGTCCAACTGATTCTTTCCATCCGTCTTTTCAAACGCTTCCCGTGTCTCTTGGTCCTGTTGCATATATGGTTACGTTACTAATTATATTATTTCTTTGTCTAATAGATTTCCAACCGGAAATGTATCCAACAGTAGAGAAACAATCCTTGTCTCTGGCTCCCGACCTGATGCAGCACCGACCACCTAGATACGAGCATCCGCAACTCGACACAAGGGCTGAGCACCATTACGACGTCCCTCATCTTACTAACAGGTAAGAAACATCCAATCGAAAGCAAACTTTGCCCCATGCAAACGTTGGTCTAGTTTAGTAGCATTGATATTTAGATCCTAAACTGATGTAGGGCTGCTATCATACATCAGATGGATATCGTGGTAGATATAGTTTCTATAAACGCCTCGTCTCGATCAGCGACTTTAGTTATACAACATTCTCATCTAATAAATTTGTACAAGTACGATTTGCAAACTAAGGCTGGGTTGCACCAAACCGTCTGTAATCGTAAGCGGTGTTCATCAAATCTGATTGTAAGGAAAGTTTGACAAGTTTCTATGGGATGACAGCTGCCGGTGCCATATTTGACGATGACCGGTCTGTGTTCGTACGTTGGTGCAACTGGCACTAAAGGTCTTTAGTTTGCAAATCGTCAGTTGTTACTTTTTATTAAGATGCTTATTTAGTGTAATTTTTACAGTTACGCCTCTCCAGTGGACCATCAGATAACTCCTTGTGCATCATCAAAAGGCCAAAGTGAAGATTATGACAGCAAACCCTACAGCGAATCCGAACATTCCGTCTCTAGCTGCTTCACAAGTTGTGAGTATTATTAAAACTTGCCGTCTTTGAAGCTAATTCAAATGATAATATACATACAACATACATAGTTGAATTTAAACTTTCGTGAGACATGTTATAACTTTATTTTACTAAACGGTTAAAACTCACGTGTGTGCAATCGGCGCGGGTCGCAGACGCACTCATCCTGAGGAAGAACTCCCGAAGAGTTCGAAACATGTCGCCCGAAGTGACAATTAATACGTGAGTTTTAACCGTTTAGTAAAATAAAGGTAGGTAGATACATAGTTCTTTTACCAGAAATAATCTGAACTGTCAGTTACCTACCTAATACTGACTTCTAAGTCTTCGTTTGAAAATGATGTTCAAGTATATGTAGTATGTACCTAACTTCGAAAAAAGAAGAGCACGTAACTAAATTACTTCCTTTGTCGGGGTACCTGAATTTCTCCTGGCTTGCGAAATTACCCTACTATGAAATTTATAGAACTACTTGCATCATAGCATAGCTCCCTTACGTAGACTAAAAAGCACTCTCTAAAATTCCTGTCTTAAATTCAAATTTCTTTCCAGCGGGGTCTATGTACGATGCAGCGAACGAATCAGTCACGTTGCAACTAGCGGAACTCGTGTCTAACTCACCTACCTCACAATCGTTGTCTGTGTCGAGTTCCGGAGCGAGATTAGCCCTACCAGCTGCCGGAGTAGCACTTTCTGTGCCCGAAAGTGCTCTTAGTAGGGGACGGAGGGAGCAGATGTATGTGGCTGTTGTGAGGGACGATAGATACAGACCGAGGCTTGGTAAAGGTTAGTAAATTAGCTGGCCCTGTATGGACATAGAAAATATGTGAATAATTTTGCCAAATGGAGAATTGTATTTGTATTTATTTAACGATTCTAACGTTTCCTTGATTCAATAAAAAAATGTTATCGTTACATGGTATCGTCATTATAGTTTTTAAAGAATAATAACAAATGTTTTGCCATTTTCGAAACGTATTTTCCTTTAAATTTTCTACACAATTGGTATTATAAAAATATTAATAAATGAGTTCAGTGCCTGAAGCGTAAATTAGCATTCTTATACTGAAGATAACGCATTAAAGTTTACTATCTCGTTCTAAAACCCAATATTAGAACGGGAGATGCATAAAATACTATAATTATTGCTAGTGTCTATCCTATTCGTGGTCTCACAGTTAATTCTGCCCCGCAGGTATCACGCAACTGAGTCCGGTAGTTAAGTGCGGACCTCCGCGTCTGCAATTAAACAAGCCGGTTGTCCTTCAGATTCCGCACTGCGCCAGCCTCAAGCACGGCTTCTGGAACCTCGCCCTCTATGCCATAGACCACAACAAGACAGACAACACCCAACCGCAGTGGAAGAAAGTGGTTGGTCTCGGCCAGGAAACCATCAACACCCCAGTGTTCACGCAACTTGACAACGAAAAGATATACTTAGTGACAGACATGCTGTCAACTTTCGTGCTAGTCGGTGAAAGTTTTAATGGTAAAGCAGTCAAAGCTTTACAGTTAGCTGTCTACGCTGCCGCAGCACCTAACGAAAGTTGTTCGGAATATAGTATAAGGTTATACGTATTCGAGGATACACCATGTGCACCATACTATTGCCAAGAACAGGAGAAGAAGCTTGGCGGTGTATTGCTTGAGAGGACAAAGACCCTTCTATTCCAAGATGGCGGGTCTAATCTATGTCTCAATCTGGAACACGTTAGTCCTGGCTGGAAAGCCAAACCCGGTATAGGCTATCAAGAAATACCATTCAATCACATCTGGAGCTCGAATTATAACGCATTACATTGCAGCTTCGTATTAGAAAGAACCCACGATTGCGACTCTATAGACTTTAGTATTTCCGCGTGTCAAAGGACCAATCCATCCTATAAACAGACATTCCGAATATCTCTTGAAGACATGAGAAGTCGGTCGCCGCGCGGTCGTTCGCCCCGCGCTGAATCGCAGCGCAGTTTCAACATAACTGAAAATCTTTTAGAGGCTCGCATGTGTAGGAGTGAGGACGGTGACGTGAAGAGAAACGTCACGGTTAGCGAGGCGGGAGTTAACGAATGCTCTAGCGAAGGCCCGTTTAAATTGAGTGCTAGGGTGAAGCGACAACTATGTGCTATATTAGACCCGCCGAACGCTCGTGGCAACGACTGGCGAGCCTTGGCCGCAAGGCTCGGGGTAGATCGTTATACTACCTGGTTCGCAACGAAAAGTTCTCCGACGGAGACGATTTTGGAGTTGTGGGAGTGTAGAGAGCGAGGCCCCGGAGCCACAGCCGCCCTTGCGGCCGCCCTGCGGCAGATGGAACGACACGATGCCGCCGACTTGCTACAAGGGAGACCCTCCTGGTTATGAATTCATTAAAGGAAAGTCGATATCTTGGTGTAAACTCGAGTCAAAGACGTTTAAAAAGTTACTTCAGAAGCAGTGCTGGTTAGCAATTGTGTTTTTGTAGTTTCCGTGCTTAAGCTCGTTTAGAGGGTATGGATACCGCGTCTGCTGTACATTAGAATGAACTAAAAGATTTATATGGACGACTTGTTGGTAATTTACTGAGTAGTCTAAATGTTATGTTAGTGGAAATAGTCTAGGCTTTGGCCTAAGTTTGTAAATCGTGGTAGTATATTTTGTATAGAACATTATTACGCTGTAAGATAAACGAGGAGAATAATTTATATTAATTATAGTAGCAATAATAGTGCCTACAAAATCTTTTAAAGAAACACTGCCAACCTCAGATTGGCTTTTGTTATTTTTTACTCTTAAGTGTTTGGTGTTTATTGCATTGGAAATTAAATTTATGGCCTAATTTTGTTTATTTTGCTTTTCGTTTTGACGCTTGAGTATTATAAATGTGCCAAATCTCAGATGCCACAGCACTTTGGCAGTTTTAAACTTAATGCAACTTCTCAGAGCTTACTGTTGTTAAATAAAATAATAGCTTAGCGTCTTATTTAAAACTACAAAGACTTAAGCAGATTGCATTTACTACTTAAAATTGTATCTCACTGTACTTTATACTTATCGAATTCTAAGGCTGATGAAGTAATTCGTCACTGTAAAATGAACTTAAGAGCTATTAGATTTCTGTCTACTTTAGAATGCAAAATCTTAGATCAACCCTTTCTGTATATAAGTAATAGATTGTAAATACTTGCATCGCGATCATACGGTAGTGAAATAACCATGGTTTTGTAAATGGGATACATGCCACAAGTAGACTATATTATTATATTTTTGTTAAAGTGATGAACTATTAAAATAAATGAATCTGTGATACTTAAAATAATATGAAATAAATTATGTTTAACTGTGTAGTTTTGTTGTTTTCCTAAATACAAATATTTTAGCCCCAGTCCCTTTCACGAGTCATTCATGTATGTGCGATCAACTACCGAATCCAATAAAAACATGCAAATCAACCTACTTATAGTGTTTCGATGGAAACGATGAAAAACTTATTCTGTGAGAACGGTCGAATATCTTATCTTATATCTTTAAACGAGCAATCCTTGTTTATATATTTATTTATTTCAGGGATCTCGGAAACGGGTCTAACGATTTTGATGAAATTTGGTATGTGGGGGTTTTCGGGGGCGAGCAATCGATCTAGATAGGTCTCATGATCGATAAAACGCCGAGCAAAGCTCGGTCGCCCAGATATTTATAATATTAATAGTATAATATCACCCTGAAAGTCACTGGATGTTTTATAGTTGCGAAAGTCTCTAAGCAAAACCAATCTCCTTTGGCTGCTAGATATGACCATTTCAAATATAAAAAAAAATGACCGCAGAATGTATCTACGACCGAAAAGTATTTTCTTTGCAAACTACACAAACTTGAATGCAGAAGCTTGCTTCCCAACAAATGCATTCCATCATATTCAAGTAACTTAAAATAAAAGAATACTTCACTATTACCGAAACGCCAAAGGCATACTTAACTGGCAACCTGACAAGTAGGCCAGTGAAATCTTACAAATAAAAAAGCTAAAATCGCAAAGCGAGATGTAAAGCTGCATTTTTGGTATGTTATTCGCACCCCTTAGGAGTATGTGTGACTACATTTTGCAAGCAAAAAAAAGTTGTGCTTCCTGTATGATACGCGAAAAACTGCAAAATTTTCGGACTTTTTTCAGGTATTGTAGTTCAATTCAAAAACTATGGGTTTTTGACATTACTTGTCTATGGCATTTTTAAAATACATTAAATTTGCAACAATTTGAGCCTACCTACAGCTCCGTATGTCTTATAGTTTTTGAGACATGATGTTTCAAAAATACTGCTTTATTGAGTTTTGCCTATAGTGCGTGTTGTTATGGGTTTCCGTCGAACAAACACTTCACCACCGGCCACCAGCGCCGGCTTTTAGTATGTTATCAGGCATATCTCCTGGACCCCGAAACTGCCGGGAGACAATCTCTCCAAGGTCGCTCTCCCGAGTAATGACGTCATGAAAATTGCCGCCGAAACGTTTGGAAAAGTGGCAATCACACCCAACCTATGCAACATACATACACGTGTATGGTATCAAATGAAAGCTGAATAAATATGCCATAACGTATACCTAAATTAAGTTTCAATACATTGAGACAATTCAAAACTATCTATAAGCAACATAATAAAAAAGTAAGGAAAACATTTCCGGGTTTCCAGATTTAACAGAATAACTAGAACAGGTACCCGAGAATTCTGTTGCACATAAATAGTAATTAGTATGTCAGCTTTACATAACTATTTATTGTTTCTGGATATGACCAAAACTGTGAGAGAAATGCTGAAAAACCCAACAGCGCGAAGCCGTCTTTCCATATAAGATAAAAAATGATGAAACGCCTATTTTCCATGAACCAGCTTTTTTTATACGTCAATTTAGTTATACGTTATGGCATATTTATTCAGCTTTCATTTGATACCATACACGTGTATGTATGTTGCATAGGTTGGGTGTGATTGCCACTTTTCCAAACGTTTCGGCGGCAATTTTCATGACGTCATTACTCGGGAGAGCGACCTTGGATAGATTGTCTCCCGGCAGTTTCGGGGTCCAGGAGATATGCCTGATAACATACTAAAAGCCGGCGCTGGTGGCCGGTGGTGAAGTGTTTGTTCGACGGAAACCCGTAACAACACGCACTATAGGCAAAACTCAATAAAGCAGTATTTTTGAAATATCATGTCTCAAAAACTATAAGACATACGGAGCTGTAGGTAGGCTCAAATTGTTGCAAATTTAATGTACTTTAAAAATGCCATAGACAAGTAATGTCAAAAACCCATAGTTTTTGAATTGAACTACAATACCTGAAAAAAGTCCGAAAATTTTGCAGTTTTTCACGTATCATACAGGTAGCACAACTTTTTTTTGCTTGCAAAATGTAGTCACACATACTCCTAAGGGGTGCAAATAACATACCAAAAATGCAGCTTTACATCTCGCTTTGCGATTTTAATGTACAATTTCACTGCCCTAAAGCGAGAAACGCGTTAAATAAATTATACTTCAACAATGAGGTTGGATAGATGGAAATGAGGTAAAGTTTTTGTGTCGGTTGAAATGTGAGCAGGTGCAAGCACGCTTTATGACAGGCTGATGCTTCACACGTCACGGTGTTCCTGAGGGTGTGGTCGGAGTGACAGCGGGCTAACGGCAAAATACTGTGCAAGGGTAGGCCACCCAGAATATAAGATGTAGGTACGGTCAACCAATTTGATTTCTGGGCCACTTCGTACCTTTTCACATTGATTTAAGATC
The DNA here is from genome assembly GCA_951800055.1 of Cenopis cana. NCBI lineage: Eukaryota > Metazoa > Arthropoda > Insecta > Lepidoptera > Tortricidae > Cenopis > Cenopis cana. The sequence continues at coordinate 13,082,839 of OX637479.1, read as the reverse complement.
TCTAGCGGCTTTCATATTGATTTTCACTGTGACAAGGTACGAAGTGGCCTAGAAATCAAATTGGTTTACTGTACCTACATGCTCCTATTCGGAGTAGAAACAAAAAGTTGGTATGTATGGTTTGTATTGATTGGAAATCCCCTAGTCCCCTATATATATAATGGGGCTGAGTGTCTGTACGCAAAACTAACTAAAACTTGGCGAGTATAGGTTATAAAAAGTCGAATACGCAAACACATACCACTATAATAAATACTTGTACTATTGATATATGTATCTCAGTGCTGTTTTAAGCGGATATTACATTGTCCTGAATTGAGGAGGGGAGTTGAGGGGTCTCGCTTTAACATATATGTACGTACCGATCTAAAGATTCTGAATTCAGGAAGGTGTAATGGTGGCTTAACTTCTGAGGATTGGCTCAGGCTTAGTTATGGAAGCGATTTGATTGCGGAATCAAACGGTAAGTAACGATCTTTATATACCTACGGTTTTAAACAGCCATAAGATATATTAATGTTTATTGGAGAATCTATTCAGTAAAAATAGGTTCAATGCCGATTTCAATTTTTGTACATTTGGCTACAGCAAGCGTAGCAAAAACCTGATAGTAATTTATAAAGAATTGGAAACAGTGTTTACCATTATCAATAGGTTTCTAAGTATAGGTATAGAATTACCAAATAATGTCTCATATTAAAACACTCAATCACTTCCATTGAATGCAAATATTTAGTTGAGTTTTCAAACACTTCTGCTTGGAAAAATAGTTCGGCCCAAAATGTTTCAATTTCAATGCAAATGCAGTCACATACCCCACCCGCAACTCGCTACCGCTTATACTGACGCCACCCCCTGCCACTACATTTCGGGCATACATTTAAATACATTATAACACCATTTCGGCTAGAAGGGATATAAATAGACAGGTGCAGCAATAAAATAAAAAATTAACCAACCGCTACTGTCAGCTTTTGGGTTCCAAATTATGTGTAATGACCAATGGATTCTTGTTAATAAATATCCAGTCACCTATAGATACATATACAATTTTCATTTGTATACATTGTAGCTGTACTTAAAGAGGTAAGGCTGGCTGCGTGTTTATATAATCGGTGCGTTTTGATAATGAAGACATTGGACTCAGCAGCTTGGCGACGTCGACTTTCAAATACATAACTTTCATATATGAGACTGTTAGATATGTAGTCAAAAATTAAGATTGATGACAGACTAGGCTCAAACCCTAGTGTCAGGACACGCTTTGGTAGAGAAAGAATAGCCTAATTGATCACAATAATCATAGTAATCATACTATAAGGAAATAGAGAAGAGTGCCGTGTTGTCTTTATCACCAACCGAGCATTTTTTGATGGTCAGGTTATAGGCACAGGCACACTTCCATAAGGCGACGTCCTGATTTGGCGGGGCGGGATCGATATGTGACATATTCTTCTTTGACATAAACTTACTGACGTCGCAAAGATTCTCAGTTGGTGGAATACTGTCAGTATTACATTTGCGCAGTAGTAATATCATGCGCAGAAGCGGACCAGTAACTGCCTTCGCATCTCCCCGCTACCGCGCATCCCGCGCCAGTCAGGAAGCACTCATTTAAATGTAGGGGCGCACTAAAAAGCGGTACTGAGTCGACTGACAGTTGACAGTTGACAGTTGACACTGACATTTGACAGTTTTCTCATATCGTACCGTACGTGTATCGTAGCGTATCGTAGCGTACGTGCGGAGGCAGTACGATATGAGAAAAGTGTCGATTGTCAGTGTCAGCTGTCAGTCGACGCGATACCATTTTTTACTACGCCCCTACATTTAAATGAGTGCTTCCTGACTGACGCGGGATGCGCGGTAGCGGGACGATGTGAAGGTGGTACTGCTCCGCTTCTGCGCATGATATTACTACTCCGCAAACATAATACTGACAGTATTATGTCAAGTGAGAATCTTTGCGACGTTAGTAAGTTTACGTCAAAGAAGAAAATGTCACATATCGATCCCGCCCCGCCAAGTCAGGAAGTCGCCTAAGAAAGACATTGGATCTGCAAGCCAGTGAAATTGCGTAGTACCTATATGTAAATTTCATATGAATCCTACTCCCGATCGCTCGGTGGCGCATCTATATCTATTTGTATATACTATATCTATGTTTTATAATGATCCGTTAGACCAAAATGTTAGATCAAATTTTGGTAATCAGTACATTTTTTGACATAACTTAATACCGACACATAAAAGGTTTTTAGATGATCGCTTATATATATGTCGGACATCTAGTATTCGTCCCTCTCGCACTTACATACTTGACAGTAAGAGACGAATGCTATATGTACGACATATAAAAGTGATCATCTTAGCCCCGAAGATCAAACCTTATAATTTACCCAAAAAACCGAGCCGAAGAAAACTGAAGCTCGTGTAGGTACGTAGGTATTGTACGTACGACTTTCCCAAGTACAGTCATCATCAAAAATATATATACGCACTGAGTGACAAAATATGCGGACATGATATTAATGATTAGGGTGTAAGAGCATACAGATATTTTTGTAAGTTTGGGAAATGTATATTATAAAATATGATTATGACTGTACTACAGGAACACTGAACAGTCGCCACCAAGAACGTGTTGCAGGTTAAAGAATCGACTGCACTTGATAAATGGAACTTTAAAAAGATAGAAATAAGTATTCTTTCCAATTATAAAAAAAAGTAATCCTATACTTAAATGTACCTGGACATTATTATTTTTAACCGACTTCAAAAAAGGAGGAGGTTCTCAATTCATCGGAATCTTTTTTGTGTATTCTAGGGAGAGAGTGAGGGACCTAATAAGTATGTTGGTATTTTACGTAATAGGTAGGTAACTTACATACCTACACATGCCTCATTTTTTGAGCAGTCGTGTAAAAAGTATTGCGCTTTATTTTCGGTGTGACGAGCAATCCCAATAAAAAAATATTTCTCTCTCCACAATCTTCGCTGTAGCTTTATTTGCTTATCTATTGGACAGATATAGATTAAATGACTATTCTAGAATCTAGATAAACACACATATTTTCTATCTCTGGTGGAAACGCGGTCTATATTCCAACTTTTGTGACTCTTTCTCCGCAGCTGCGTAAGCTACTTTGCAATCCCAATTTCAACTAGCCGGAAGGCAAAACTATAAACATTTATTACTATTGTGTTTCATTGTGCTAACGACGCTTACCCAAAAACCACGTCTTAATTATTACACCACCTAAAAAGAGCATATGTTCGATGGAATTCTGTTGAAATTAGGACAATTTCAAACGAGTATGATAGAATAGTGAAACTATAAGTACTTTTCTGGGATTTTGCTGAACTTGCTCAATGAATCCACCGAGATATAATAGCGTTATAATCAATTAGTATAATACTAATTAGAGGTGTTCGCTAATAATTGTACATTCGTTGTATTTATAATAAAATAATAACACAAATACATATGGTTGAAATTATTTTTGTTGAACGTATTTCTATTAAAATGTTATTGGATTTTGAACCTTATTGTTTGGTAAAGTAGCTCTTTGAATGAATTGCTTTGATACAATTCGTTCACCAGAAATGATTTCAAGTAAACGTATTTTTGTATCATCATAAATTCCCAATAGTACTCCCAAACGGTAGCACGCACGAGCGCAGAGCACGACCGTAAAATATACCTAATTTTCAATACTAATTCTAGCAGTTATAGGTTAACTGAATATTAGTTCATCTGTATAAAATTTACTAATTTAAACCGGTATTTAAATTAAAAAAACCCAAGAAGTGTTCATTTTTCTGTATAAAATATTCGTGATTTCAATGTAGCTAACGCTTTTTTCCGGAAGAAAAGAAACTGTGAAAGAAAATTCAGAATAACCTTTCGTATTGTTTACTTGTGTTTCTTTCGTTTCCCTCGACAACTGCGAAGACCTGAACGACCGTCTCGGCTGGTGAGCCCACATAATAATATATTTAAGAAGGTATACTTGTGTAGCTACTAGCTAATTACATCGCAGACCGCACCCCCTTAAACTTACCCTCAACTATTCACTGGCTTCTTAAAGACGCCCTACAACTGAACCGCGGATAAGCTAAGTTTGGCAGGTATACTTAGTATTTGTACCAGGAACGAATACTTGTAATATTTACTCATCCCTACTTAACCGAGTATCTGTATAATTATATTTTTAGGAAAACGCAATAAATGATACAAAATAATAATTTTCGGCCAATTAATGAATTTGTTCGAAATAGTTTCAAGTCTTAATTTTTTATTTTATTTCCCTCTATTCTTTGGCGTCTACCTTCTTGCATCGACGAAGGACGCCATCATCTTCAACCAAGGTCTGTAAAAGAATTAATTACTTAGTTGTTTCTTAAAATCCAATACTTATTTATCGGGAAAGGTGTGTTCTCATTTCAGAGATCCTCTTTGGGCCAATTGCGTGGAGAAAGTAAATAAATGTTTATTTATAACTTGTAGACATTTTATCCATATATAATGTATGTTTTTAGTTAACCCGTCGTCTACCAGTCCCTGGGATCCCAGGGCAGATAACAAAAGAATGGCATTGTATATTTTTTTCGCCGGGAGAGGACGGCTGCTCTAAAATTCGACAATGGACTCACGACAGTATAATAGTTATCAATATTATAACTGAACGAAAATAAACGTTACATCTGATTAGGGCACAAAATATATACCTAGTATTTCACAGTAGCACTACATATTAAGTATTAATACTCGTTTCTCACCTAGAGGGTCTGAAATGTCGGTAATCAATCGAAAAGGGCGAACAACAAAGGGGTTCGGAAGGGTGCCAATCCATCAACGGCAGGTCACTGTCCTGTGTCCTTTCACCGAGGGTTTTGGCGTATATTAATTTGAGTATCGAATGCCATAGGTCACAAGATACTTCGAAGGGTGTGATAAGGTTTCATAAGTAACCACTATAATATTTCATGTTGTCGATATTAAATTTTTGATACATAGACACGTAAAGGTTCAAAATGTCATAGGTCGTAATAAAATTACGGAAGATTAATCTTACGCCGCTTGGATTTCTGAACGTTCACGATTTAATTTAGGGTTACGGATTATTGGATGTTAGTTGAAACTGGGAAGTAATTAAACGGGAAAAATACTTTCTGACCACTTGGAAACAGCTTTACCTATGTATGTCAGAGTGTATATTTTCGTACAGCGTAGCTATTAGCTTTATTCGTGGTAATAGGTCTATGAAAGACGAGCTCAATTGGAATTATTGGGTCAAACATTGGGAAGCTTAATAAATATGCATACGCACATACAAATCATACAATAATAAGATATCTTTGTGACTTGGCGACTTCCTGACTTGGCGGGGCGGGATCGATATGTGACATTTTCTTCTTTGACGTAAACTTACTGACGTCGCAAAGATTCCCACTTGACAGAATACTGTCAGTTTTATATTTGCGCAGTAGTAATATTATGCGCAGAAGTGGACCAGTACTGCATGCAATCGTCCCGCTACCGCGCATCCCGCGCCAGTCAGGAAGCACTCATATAATGTAGGGGCGCAGTAAAAAGTAGTACTGAGTTGACTGACAGTTGACACTGACATTTGACAGTTTTCTCATATCGTACCGCCTCCGCACCGACAAATCAGGAAGTCGTCTTAGCACGTAGTATGAGCAAAAACATACACCTACTTTATTTTCACCAAAACCAACTCTCAGAACTCGTGGTGTGTGTTGTCTGCAGTACAAACGCCTACATTTTGACTCAATTGTTATATATCGATTTTAACTTAGTTACACGATTTTTACACATTATTATGGGAAAACGGGACTTAATCGCGTACACTTATAATATTTACCTTTTGTAAGGTTTTGCCCGACGTTTCGAATGTATCGCAACATTCGTGGTCGCGTGCTGACACACCAACCTTACAAAACAAAACCCTTACAAAAGGTAAATAAATAATAAGTGTACGCGGATAAGTCCCGTTTTGCAATAATAAACAATAGCTATAGGTTATGTTCTATAGCAAAAACTATGCAGGTACAGTCAACCAATTTGATTTCTGGGCAACTTTGTACCTTATCATAGTGAGAATCAATATGAAAGCCTCTAGAAAGCTCATATATTTGTCACTGTGACAAGGTACGAAATTGACAGTACGTACCTAATTCCAAATTCAATATAATTTTAACCCACACGTGTCGAAGCCTAATCGTGGGCGAATCCTTGAAACAACTCATCCGAATGGTGTAAGGGCAGTTTAATGGCAAAGACAAACTGTCGCAAGGTTGGCCGGGTCGGAGCGGGAACGATATTATCAAATGTCGCACCGGTGGCCGGTCGTGACTTACCTTACGCGCCGCGAGGCGTAAGCAACATACTGATGGACGATCTTGCTATACACAAACTTAACATACTCGTAATGCGCTAATTATTATAGGTACAATGTCATCTTCCAAGAATCTGAAAAGTCTTCTTCTTTAGGCATTTTGGTGTGTCTTGTATGGGGTGTTTGCTCCTGAGGGACTAAGATGATCGTTTACATATTGCATTCGTTGACATATAGCATTCGTTCCTCTCTCACTTACATACTTGACATCAAGAGACGAATTCTATATGCCCGACTAATAAGTCATCATCGTAGCCCTTCTGGTGGTGGTTAAGGTCGCCGGAACACCTGAAGATGCGCTACGTTTAGGGTGAAGGGCTTGCAATGTCTCTAGCTGTAAACATAACGAACCTTCCAAGTCAATGAACTGTTGGCATCGCAGTCGCGGTTCTTCTGGATTCACAGGCGTCCATAGTGTCTGCTTACGATCAGGCAGGCCAGCTTGTTTACAAACATCGTTGTACCTATAAAATAAAATAAAAGTCGAGTAGCGCATGTTTCTAATAGAGAACTGATGAATGTTGAACTGAGGATGTTGTGTTTCTGAAAATTAAGTGAATCCTGTTAGGGACCTTTTCATTAGGGTATTTTACGCTTGGGTCTGACCGACCCTTAAAAGTTAAAATAACATCCTGATAATATTGGTTTCTCAACATTACTCCTATTGAGTAAATTAAGAAAAACGGTAGGTGATTTAAATTCTAGCTTTATCTTCGAATCTTGAATAATTATGTCTCCTTAGAGAGCTAGTGAAAGTACTTATATCAAGAGAAGTGTCGTTGCATACTAATTTAATAGGCAACAGTCACGTACTCGTTTAATAAAGTTCATAAAATACCCAATAAATCCCAATGTCTGAGCAAACAATATCTTTACAATAAATTCGTGCACATGTTTTTTATCACTTTATCCGTGCGCATATTTTGAATTTCACATAATCCCTTAAGCCAAGTGGCCTTGGCCAGCAATGGAAGCAAAATGTGCAGAAATAGATTAAAAACGATCAAAGTTACTCGGACTCGCTCAAGGGACTCAAGGTAAGTAGTCCAGTACTGATTCAGTAGCTTTTATAAGCAAACAAGTCGCTGACTTGCACGCTTGCTTCTTCTTCCTTAAGCCAAATTTCAAATCGCATTGGACAAAGGAGTGGGCGAAGCGGGAATGATGCGAATGGCTGTACAATTGTTTAATTTAAGGAGGATTATCTTGAGTCAATGCGCGGTCCTTAATGAGGACGATACGGATCTCGGGGTCATTCAGTTGTTATAAATCTTTGACAACAGTTATTTGTGAAGCTTGTGGAGTATTTGAGACATCCCGGGCAATGATATTGGGACCCGACAGACTTCTTCGTTAACGTTTATTGGAATCATTCGCACGGCGAGTTTTGAGTTTTGAAGTGAGTATAAAATCATATTTGAACAAGGCCTTGAAATGCTAAAAACACACGAAAACGCGAACAGTGACCGATTTCTCAAAAAAGTGCAGATTACTCTGATTCAACTTTTAATGTTTTCTTACATACAATATTTTGTGTTGAAAAAAATTTCGGACTCCCTTTGATTTCAGATTTAGCTAGTGTTAACTAACATTCATAATATCTAGGTAGGTATTCATAGTTCAAATAAACTACACTTTTAAAATATCGAATCCCAGCAATGTATTACAAAACCACGACACCGTCAAGTCAACTAGAGCATACCAACATCCCAATTTATAATCCAATGTCAACGTCTCTCCTCTCCTTTTGTGCTATATTTCGTTCAAACTCTGCAAATAGCAATGCGCATAAGTTATGTGTCGGAGCGCAGTCTGTGAAATTGCATCGCGAAGTTGCGAGCAAAAAGGTGTCCGTGATATTAGTTCTTAGGACGGTGAATTGCTTAGGATTCTGCAAAGATTCTACACTATATTCTAGTACAGGTCACTTCCTTAGTTTAGAGTACTAATTTCAGACACCGCAGCGGTGGGAATTTGCAATGCGCTTTTTTAACTGCGTTACTGAATGGTGCATGCTCATTTTAAATTTACACTTACACTTTGTCTCAAATTTCAACAAAAAATCTTATTGCAGCTATTAACAAATTGTAAACATTTCAAACATTAAAGATCGATTAAACCAAAGATTAAAATACGTAATAGTAACACTAATTTGAAGGTGCTCTACAGTTACTCAGTGGTCACTAATTTGATTCATCTCCTATCTTCAGTTAGTTCTGTTCATTGCATAAGGTCGACTAAAGCTATTCCAAACGACCGGTTCTATCGAAACAAGATTAACGATATGTTCGCGTTTCTCAAGGTTTCGGAGGAACGTCTTCCCGCGAATGCTCCGGCTGTAGAATGAGTTCCTTGCCGAGGTATTCCCGAGAAACTACACTTGACGACCGCTTTAGCTTAGTTGGAAGTGCCCCTGCCTACGAAGCTGGAGGTCCCGGGTTCGAATCCCGGCCGGGGCATTTATTTGTGTGATGAGCATGAATATTTGTTCTTGGGTCTTGGATGTTTTCTATGTATTTAAGTATCTATTTATCTATATAAGTATGTATATCGTCGCTTAGTACCCATAGTACAAGCTTTGCTTAGTTTGGGACTAGGTTGATTTGTGTAAGATTGTCCACAAATATTTATTTACAGTATAAGCCTGAAGCCTTTCGGTCTTCAAGGCGAGAGTGAATCGGTATTTACTAGGTAAGCGTGTTCCATCCTAGACCGCAATATCGCTTACCATCAGGTGATTTGTCGTCAAGCGCAAACCTATTTTGAATTTAAAAAAACAGAGTTCTTCAAACAGAAGTGTATAGATCTTGAAGGGTAGGCAACACGCATGTGACCACTCTAGTGTTGGAGCGTCTACAGGCCACTGTGGCCGCTTGATATCAGACAGGCTGTAAGATTGTTTGAAACCGAAGTGTCATTTAAAAATGTAGATATTCATAACACGTATAATGCTTCTGTCATTTTACTTATAATATGTGCATATAATATCAAACTTATAGAGGCATCGGGTGACCAGAGGGCTGGCAGCTACTTCGGCCAGAGATTGAGTCTGGCCATCCAAAAGGGTAACGCTGCCAGTCTTCTGGGCACCATAATATACGAGGGCGACCTGGGGAGCATTTTCTATTTATAAGTTTATTTATAAGTCTATTTTTAAGTTTATTCATAAGTTGTTTATATTATTAGTTTATATATATATATATATATATATATATATATATATTATTGTATATATTAAATAAATATAAAATTTGTTTGTGTACACCAATTTAATAAAAGCAGTCGGTATATTTCAACAAATCGCACTTTCCCATCTCATCGTCTTATGTAAACATTCTATGCTAAATCAAAAGTCCGTCCCTCGTCTAAACCCTTTTTTGTATCCCTAATCTTGTGTACCTTTATAGATAAAATGTTACGTTCACTGCATTCTCTTGTAATTTATCAAAAACAGATCTATTCAGATGTGTAGATAAGGGGCCACCAACGAAGCCTTCTATCGTTTATTGCTACGATTTCTTTGTATTGTCTCAGTCTACTAATAAAATTTCGAAAGTGTCAATTCTTGTAAAGTTTCCTAGTTATCTATCTCTAACTCCAAAGTATTTAAGTATTGAATTAGAGTGATTTCTATCGCGCTCTAGTCAACGATGCCTTTACTTTTGTTAAGGTTGAATAAATATTATTATTTAACTATCATCTATACATATCTACTATTTATCTATCAAAGGAGACCTGTAGCCAGAGTATAGAGGATAACGAAGTTCGTTCACATCTAGCTCTCTCTCTGTCATTCGAATTTGCAAGTGTGACAGAGAGTAAAGTACACGAACGAACTTGGTTTCCATTTCACAATAGGCCCTCAGCAGTGGCACATTGTATTATATATGGGAATATGGGATACGTAGTCAATGCGTCATATTTTTCCAGGTTTTCTAAGAACGGAAACTAACGGGTAACATAATAAAAAATACGCTTATTATGTAGTGAATCTAATTCCGCAAAGCTAATAAATATCATTAGATACACTTGTATTATGGTACATATTATCAAATTATTTTATATATCTGCATTCGAGACACGTTTTCTCGTAACGAGGATATCATATTAACTGGAGCGCGAACAAACCTAGTTAGAGTAAGTTATTTAGTGAGACTCGCATCAAAGGGTAGATATACGTCGTCCTCTGACTAGGTCAGTACCACTACCACGTAGTAAAAAGGCTTCCTCGTCTGCCCGTATATCATAAACACTCGTGAACAAAGAATACGGGTCGGTAAAATACCGTCATATTACCTAATATAGTACAAGGTTGTATGGTTTATTTAATCCTGCCCTGAGTTTTAATTAAACTGCAAAAATAAATCTGTTTAAGGCTGGCCGCAGACGCACGTTTTCCGTATGAGTTTTTAGAGAGAGGGGAGTTGACGCCTCTCCCTCTAAGAGCGAGAGGCTTCAACTCCCCTCCCCTCCGATTCCGTTCTGAATTCCGTGCGAGTGCGGCCGGCATAAATCGGACTCGTATAAACGCATGAAAAAAACAACGTTAACGGAGTGAAATATCGCAAAAGTCGTCATTTTTGGATATTGATATTTGATAGGATCTCGGAAATTCCTAATATAGGTACAGTTAGGTATTACAAAGAAAAACAAAAAAAAAACCTATCCTGCTTTTGTATCTAACTGTCGATACAAATAATTCCCAAATAAATATAAGGGGTCAGCAATGCTCTTGTAACTCCCGTGGAGTTCTCTGGACTCCAGAGTCTGGAGCCTGGAGTGGTCTCTAGAAAAAATAGCTAATAACTTGCTATACATACGCGACACAAAAATTTCGCTAGGCGGCTCAACATTATCGTATTTCTCCTCAGTAACAAACGCCATTATCCATTACATTTCACACACACTATCTCACTTTACTATGACAGGTCACTGGCCTCTTTTTTTTTTTAATCGTTGGTAAAACCAATTTGAATTCGGACAAGTGACAGACCACCTTTGACAAAATGATATTGTCATAACATAACATCTATATTGTAAGTAAAATGACAGAGACGTGTTACATTTTCATAATTTCACATACGTAAGACCCCAAAAAATAAACGAGAAAAAATATCAAGTCGTTAAAGGTACAGTCAGCAGCAATGGTTGCTACGCAGGCGAGGTGCTAAAAATTATCTTCACACATCTTTATTATGAGGGAATAAGAGCGTGTGTAGATCATTTTGAACACCTCGCCCGCTTGGCAACCATTGCTGCTGACTGTACACACTTCAGAAAACTAAATTCTTTCAAATTTTCATTCTGACATGTTCTTAATTATGTTATTAGTGATATCTAGCCATTACAAGTGTATAACTGGAAGATTTATTCTGAAACTAGCTGACCCGGCGAACTTCGTAACAGTCAATGAATGTCGTGTTGTGACTCTTAGCTAAACATAGGATTAACGTGATAAAATGAATGCTTTAAAAATAGCTCAATAGCTCGATCTTCTTCAGTGGATTGATTGGCATTGTTCCGAAGCCTAAATGCATTATAAGATTACATAACAGTCGCATTTATCAAACAAATCAGCCGGTTACCTTTGTATGTTTTCTAGGGTTCCGTACCTGAAGGGTCGAAACTGCCCGTTTGTACTGTCCGTCCTTCGTCTGTCACACAGGTTTACAGCCAAACAGTTGGAGGTACAGTCTTAAAATTCTCACAGTATAAGCATCCTGGCCCGCAGCCAGACAAATAGTCAAAACTTATTTTTAAATGTTATAAAGGGGGCTTTCGTACAGGTTCGGAACTAAGCGTGCGAAGTCTGAATCGCACTTGGCCGATTTTTATAAAAGAAAAATATTGAATTAGATCGAATTTAAAACCATTCATTTAATCATCAATCCTTAATCTGTTGTCACTCCAACGAGGTTTTTATTGTTGCTCGAACCTTTTACTAATTCCTCATACTGCATTAAACCCATCAGCATAAAATATATAAAATCGGTTAAATAACACGGACCGTACGAAAGAACACCCGCCTGATCACACAAACTTAAGTTTTCTGGCCTCTGTATGAAACTAGCTTCTAAGGCCTATCTTTGTCTTTGTCAAACTTGCAAATTCAAGCGATAGGGAGATACAAAACCGAACTTTTTCATTCGAGGAAGCCCCTAGATAGTTTTACGTGAAAGAATAACAGAAATTCAAACATTCCGAATAATCCTTACTTCATCACAAACTTTCGTATATAATTTTGCTGTGACATATCCGAAATTCAGCAAATAATTATTATATACATATACTTACAAGGATCCTACACTTACCTACGGGACCCCAGCAACAGTTCCACTTCGAAATTTATATTTTGATGAGTATTATAGCTACTCAACGAAATCTGTTCGGAATATGTGAAGTACCTGCATCATTAAGGAATTCTCAAAGCACTTTCCATTTGTACGGCCGCCTGTTCTGACCAAGTTTATTTTAAAAGGACTGTTATACTGATAATTTAGGTTTTATTATGACGAGGGTCTTTGATTTGTGGCGCCATCTCCCGGCTGGACACTGAGAGATATCCTGGGAACGATTGGTTGTATAGATTAGGGTAAGTAATTTGACTCTTTGGGAGAGTTGTAGTTTTTTCGATACTTTATTTTTTTAATGCTATGTTAAGTAATTTGTTAAAAGCTTGGAAACGTTTTTATAGATTAGTGCTGGCATTCTATGTTTTATCTATCGCCAATGGTTTTAATGCTGAGGTAGGTTTGTTATGTATGTCATCGTACTATTTAGATTGATTGGGATTAAATATGTTACATCTTGAAATAATATTTTGAGTGACAGATCTCATTTAAATTGTATTAATTAAGCAAAATCACCTATCATAAAAATACTAAGGCATGGGGCATGTTACATGCTAAATGGCGAATCATGTTTTTACCTAGTCAAATATCATAATACTATTATCTGGCGTAGTTGCATTAAGAATACCACCTAATTAACTTAGATATTCTCATCAAAAATTCTTAGAGTCGAAAGCGCATTCACCACTCATTTCTCAGTGTAGCGCCTTAAAAAATAAGATAATGTTGCTGTGTACAAAATACATGGAAATCTGTTTGATAGATTTACAGTTATACTAAGTATAACTTAAAAATAAATTAAAAATAAATACTTAATCTAAATCTCTTCAACGTTACAAAAAATTCCCCTTCGTTTTCCAGATTTTCCCAGTTACAACCTAAAGGAGCACAGGAGCCTCTTGCTGCTTAATTCTAAATAGTGGTACAGAAAGCTACAGCTAGCACTACAGTGCTTTTATCTTATATATTACGGTTGTATGTTAAGATATTAAACATGCACATTGTCTATGTGTGCGTCAGAGTAGAGTCACAGAATAGTATAATAGTATTACATACAGAACGGACACGAATCCCCCGCACCGAGGTCAGTTATCTCGTCCCTGACAGGCCCAGGATGACAGGCCGGGTTACGATCGGGTTACCGTCGCGTCTCGCGATTCGTCCGCGCCACGCGCTACGCACTCGCGCAAACAATTGACGCGTGTACCGACAGCGCACGCACACATACTGACCCACATCGCTTACTCTCCTTTCCGTGTCACCCCCGTGTACAGTATAAAAGTAATGTACTCGCAGTTTCTTCGGAAGCGACTGCAATCATAACCAAAACAATACCTCTATCTCGCGTCTCGGTAACTGCTATAAAACTTTTAATAATAAACTTGAGGTCGTTATTAGCACGCCGTAAGTCTTGAAGCTTCAACCGCTCCGCTGACTCACGGCGATCCATATAGCGATATCGAGAGCAGACAATTTCCGAGAAACCTAGTCTTCTAGTATTGGTACTGGGAAATAAGTACGTACTCGTAATTTTCCAAGCTGAGACTGTTAATATATTATTTTACGTGAAATCCATGCCTTTATGGAAGTAAAAACAAATAGATAAGTACTTTTATAAATAGGTACTAAAACAGGTTATTTAAGTATACCTAAAATATGTGCAACATCAAATAAAACTGGACAATAAATTTACTGTAAGAACTATTGAGCACGTAACTAAAACGGTTGTTAAACAGCCAACCAAAATATCACTTCACTGCATCTTGTCTAACTAGTAGTTATTATATCTCTAGTTGAGTAAGTACTCCATGTTTATATGTTTTAATCAGAACGTGTCATTACCATTTCCCATAAATAAATGGCGCAATAAAAATGGAACGTATAATTAAAACTAGATTTATGTTAATCGAAGACGTTATTGCCGTAATAAATAATATCGTATCGCCTCAAATTGTATTGTATGGGATAAAACGAACGATGATATATAAAATTTTATTGTTTTTAGCTTAATGGAGTTGTTCCATGACAATAAAAGGTATTAAAATTGGTACTTATAGTAGACTCAAAAAAGAAAATTTTAGTTAGGTGACAATTAAAATGAATAATGTTGAAGCTCAGTGGATATTTAAACCCGTTCATTTACCTACACTATTTCTGACCTCGTATTTTCCAAAAAACTTAACCACTTACAATTTTTTTAAGTCACTTTGCTTTAGAGGAAAACATTGATTTGCACTAAAGTTTTAATGCTATTTATTTTAAATAACAAATTCAAGAATCAAGAAGTTATATCTATTTGGTTTCAAATATATCTGAAACCTTTTTCACAGACATTTAATTTTTCTCACCATTCTCACTTCCTTGTTTTCTCTCATTTGGTTTAAAGTTTCACTTATTAAAACTGTGACATTCTCATTTGCGGGTGGTATTCGTATGTTTCGTTACAGAACCGTGTCACTTTTGTCAATAAACATCGTTATTTCGTATATGGACTTACTTGGAAACACCAAAATGGTCTTAAACATGTATTAAATTGCAAATTAAGATTAAACAGATTGTAAGATCTTGGTATTTCGTTACCAAACGGTCCTTACTCCGTGCAAGTTTTAAATGACGTTGTTAACAAAAATTGATTTTCTTTAAATAAAGTCAAGGATATATGGCTTTTAAAGGTTGTTAGGTAGGCTGGATGACTGGATGGACAAAAAGGCCAATGATTTTGACTGGATCTGTATGTTTCTTCCAACGCCAAATTCTATTTAATATAACGGCTTTCCATACAATTTATGATACATTGCAATTTTATCAATATAAAGCGACCTTGTTTTCATAACTAATCACGATTTTTACAGTACTTTGTGTTGTAACGCTTAAAAAACTGTATTTCTGAGACTTTTCGGAAAATAAAAATACTTGTTTAACGATTACGTACCCGACAGCTTTTCATTTTAAATAGCATAATGTCCCTCGCGTTGGAATAAGTAGGTAGGTAAGTACCTACTCTTATTTTGAAAGAGAAAACAAAAAAGGTAAGTAATAAAAATAATTAAAAATAATACTTAAAACTAATCAATAACTTGAACTCACTACAGAAATTATTTACAAAGTCAATTGCCTCAAAGACATGCATAGCGTAGGCGGCGGCTGTCTCTCTAAGGGGGCCATAAAGGTAATAAAGGCCTTAATACGCCGCAAATAAAATGTTGACGGAACACAATCGAGAAATAAGGCGATTGCGTCGAAAATCTCCGCTTAAGATAAGTGGATAAGATATTGGAACAGTGCAGTGGTATTACCAGTGGTTCACATTTGTAGCCATAGCTGCAGACTACGCCGCTGTTTCTCTTCTAGTCAATTCACGAGGTATATCAATTAATTGCGTTCGACGTCTATAGACGTCTCTGTGCACCTAAAAGGGCCAGATAATTGCAAAATATATGCAAAATATGCATGAAAATTTAACATAAAGAAGAAGACGCAATTTTTTTCAAGCAAAATATTAAATATTACAGTCCCTATTGAGGCTGTTGTAAAAGAAATGTTCCATCTAACAATTGTTCAAATGTATCGTTTTAAAGCGGAACGTTTTTCTTTATCAATATTTAAAAATCAAGACTATAAGGACTTCTAATTGCGTCGGTAAAGTCGGATTTACATTGTGCACACTTGCATGCAATTTTGATTGCATTACGGGCTCCGTTCAACCGAGATAAAGCTGGAAACGCACAGACAGCGGTGGCGGCGCGGTGCGGAGGCAGTACCGGTTGTAATGCTCGAACTAATAATAAAGGGTCCGCACGGAACGCTTTTTTCCCGGCCGGTTTTCTGTGCGGACCCTTTCATATTAGTTCGAATATTACAACCGGTACCGCCTCGGCACCGCGACGCCCCGCCCCGCTACCGCTGTCAGTGCGTTTCGGGCTTAAGACGAGGACGATCAAACCCTGCAATGATCGGCAAGGCGCCTGCAAGTTCTTCCATCATATGAATGGTCATTTAAGGCGACTTCCTGACTTGGCGGGGCGGGATCGAAATGTGACATTTTCTTCTATGACGTAAACTTAGTCAAACAATTCTTTAAAAAAATGGCTTCCATCAAATTTATGATGATTTCGCCAATGTCACGTGTTCAATGACGTTGTTCGGTAACGACGCCATGACAGTAGATAAGGTTTTGTACGGTAAATGGATTCTGCCCGTCGTCGCCCCGGGCACGTGTGCTCACCAACGCAGCGACGATCAAAATCCCGACGTAAACTTACTGACGTCGCAAAGATTCTCACTTGACATAATACTGTCAGTATTACGTTTGCGCAGTAGTAATATCATGCGCAGAAGCGGAGCAGTACCGCCTTCGCATCGTCCCGCTACCGCGCATCCCGCGCCAGTCAGGAAGCACTCATTTAAATGTAGGGGCGCAGTAAAAAATGGTACAGAGTCGACTGACAGCTGACACTGACATTTGACACTTTTCTCATATCGTACTGCCTCCGCACCGACAAATCAGGAATTCGCCTAAGAAGTAACGCCTTATTGACGCCACTATAAGTAATGTACCCTTTTGATTGAGAAGGTAGGAGTAGATAGGAAGACACTTTTTGGTACATTGTCGCTTTCATCCGTTAAGAAATTTAGTATGACTAATCAAACATGACGTTAAAGCGACAGGGTAGTAGAGGTGTGAAGCATCTTGTGAGGCCGACCGTACGATTCAAAAAGATACACTGTTTGCAATGGATACGCTGTTAAACAACGTTATATACATTAAACAATAAACAAGGTACTTAGAATGAACTTAATAAATTCGATACTTACTTTTATCACATATTTTGATCTGGAATTAATGATTAAACACAAATTGCGAAATATATACATACGTTATACAGAGATTTTATTTTTACTATACCTTTGAATGTACCTCTACGATGTGTTTCGTGATGTCTATGTATGTGCTTATATATATATATATATATATATATATATATATATATATATATATATATATATATATATATTTAAATGCCTTAATGTCTTGTTTTATATTGGTGTCAGTATTTTTTAAATATTACAAAAGCGACTTTGATTATAAATTATTAATTAACATTTAAATTAAATTAATCAATGCGTTACGGCCTCGTTACTTAAGGCACGCGCTCGTAACTAATAGATATTACAAAATTATAGTAGCAATAGGTAAGTAAGTCTCAACTTATCACGCAAATAAGGCAAGATAATAAGCATTAGTCTTTTTATATCAAGTGACTTTATCGGTTAGGTACAAAAATAAAAAGTTACCCGTAATAAAATGGCGCCAAAAAACCTAAAAAAGAGCTTCCTAAACCGGCTGTAAGTTAAGGTTAAAATAAAAGTAATTTACGACCACTATCTAGCTCTTTAACAAGTACGTATTTATAAAGTCGGCAAGGGCAATCGTATGTTAAGGCCTTTATTGCGAACAAAATGTGCGTTTAAAGCGTTTAATGAGACTGTTTGGCTTGGTGCGATGACGCGCGATACCGTGTGGCGGCGCCTTAATGGTTGGCGTTAAGAGATCCTTCGAATGGTACTGTTCCCTATACGTTTATGGGACGGGACTCAAGCTTGACAGAAATCAAGCTTGTTAAATGAAGTCCCGTGATAGGTTACTTGTTGTCAGCATATTTAGTAATTAGAATGTTTTTTTTTGTTTATGTGCAAATAAATGATGTGATTTATACGATTAAAAAAACACAAATGTAAAAGAAGTATGTATGTATTTCAAATAATAAAACCGGACAAGTGCGTGTCGGTTATGTGCGGTTCCGTAGTAGTCCACCCGTTACATTATGTGGACTAAAATTTTCGCAAAGTTATGTGTACTATGTTTTTAACACAAAGAACTAACAAACATTATCTAAGCTGCTTAGGCCCCTGATCTCATTATCGATGGAAATTGAATGAAAGTTTGTGAAAGTAGGTACATTTCTTAAGTTCGGCTAGTATCCGTGAACTAGTGATGCCCACTTAGTTTTGAAAGTTTTCTTTTTAAATTGATTACGTATACTACCATCATGATTTTTATTGAGCTAAGCCTCGGACGGAGGGACGGACATCGCGAAACTATAATGGGTTCCTTTATTAATACGGAACTCTAAAAAAACAATCCCACCTATGCAATCTTCCTCGTTCTATTTTATAAAATATCGAACATTTGTACTTTAGAATATTCAAATAATTTTACCATTCAGTAAAAGCCCAATATAATTAACGCCTACCGCACAAAAATATCCACTCGATATTCCAAACTCGACAGCCGGTTCCAGAAAATTAATTAATATTTTAATTAATTATAAATGGAACTTGGGAACCGCATGCGAGACATTTTAATAAGCTGCCTATTGGAAAACTGTTGAACATCTCAATAAATTTGCCTGAAATCGAATTGCGTGAAATTTAATTGAACAAGAATATCCTCAAATTTTATAAAGGATCGGCAACGCGCATGTGACTCCTTTGGAGTTGCGAGCGTGTATAGGATGCGGTGTCCGCATACCATCAGGTGGACCGTATGCGTGTTTGCCACCGTCGTAAAAATAATAATAGACACGAGTTTCCATCTTGTAGGGTGACATGTCTGATTTCTGAACCACAAGAGAATATGCGACAAAACTGCATTTTTTTTTCATAACGCATCGGTGTCAAACAATCGTATGGCCTGACTGCTGCCAAGCCGTTACGTTAGCCAATGGACGCTCTGGAGTCGCATCTAGGGGACTCGGTTCCTTGCTTCAAGAACCCGATTTTGTACAGGAAAACCACGGCAAGGAATTCATTCTTGTCTGAAATTCTCAGAGTCCAATATGAATCGACATAATCAATACCAATGTCATATAAGTAATACCTACATAAGTAAGTATTCCATCCGAATAAAATATCTAGGAATAAATATTGGAGGAATAAAAGTTTGGCGGTGAGTGTGTAAGCGATTGCTTGCAACTAATTGAACATTGTGATCGGTCTGGTTGTTATGTATCTGGTGAGATTGATCTCAGCCGTCCTCTCCCGGCGAAAAAAATATACAATGCCATTCTTTTGTTATCTGCCCTGGGATCCCAGGGACTGGTAGACGACGGGGAGTCTTGAGCTACCAGAAATATGAAGTAAACCGAAGTTATTCTAAATAATATTCCAATTTTAAATAGTTGGTCTACGCATAATTACAGAGACGTAATGAAGTATTGGAAAACATATAGGTAGGTTCGTAAGGTTCAATGAGGGTTATTCAAAAACAAGAAACATGAAGATGATCAACGATTCATCACATTTTTCATCACATGGAATTACAGCGTGACACGAACAATCGACGTCTCAATCTCTGAACTAAATAAAAGCCCGACGATAAATCACAGCCCTATAATTACTTGTCGGGGTTCATTAATAATGCATAACTCGATCAAACGTGTGTCGGCGTTGAGAGGTGTTCACATAGGTAATAAAGTTATATTTGATGTTGTAAGTTGTAACCAGAACATTATGGCTGGAAGGCGTAATGTTGTGTGTGGCTCCCAAATCGGGAACGAAGACTGTCATTTTGACTTATCTCGTTGACTTAAATCGTACTTTACAAAACGTATATGAGTAGTGCGCGTTCCACAGCCTAATCCATACAATTGCGTATAGATTACTATGCAATTCGCTGTGGAGGGGCGCGTCGTCGTGGATGACACGTATAATAAGTGGTGTTGAATTCCTGGAGGTAATTAAGGTCACCAGCGCTTCCGATAATAAGCTGTGTTGAAAGTGATAGCACCTATATTTGCTACTACCTCTAGCTGTCGACACAATGAATCATTAAATCAATAAAACGCGCCGGCAACTCGATTGTAATCGCCTGTTGTAGCAAAAGCACATAGACTACTGTCTCAGAGCTTACCTACCATAAAACAAGCTGAATGTCGATTGATGAAAAAATCCCCATATTAAACAATTATTGAATTAATTGTCTTACACCAATCAGGACAGTTCTCTATGTGTCGGGTCCCATACGTGCATGTACTGCGCCTCATGTTATTCTCTAAATTAAAACCACCTTCATACGCATAATTGACTCGATAAATACGCGCCGTTACCACGGTTACAAGAACAGCTCTCGAAATTGTGTCGTTGTAACATTTCGCCACATAATAGTAAAAATTTACTTATCGTCCAGCAAGGAAAACTATAAATTCAAGTTCTTACAGATCGCTTCATTCATGAGAACACTTACTGCACAGTGTACACTCAAGTGTAAAACTAATAGGTACACTTAAGGCGCTACACTGAGAAATTTGGAGATTTTGAAACGCTGTCCTGCCCAGACTAGCAAACAGTAGGGGCTGATTTTCAGATATATGATTCTTGACTATATGATTGTGGTACTGACAATAGCGAAACATGATTGCTTAAAATTTTCTCGATAGAAAATAAATCCAAAGTTGAGTCTATATTTTCTTTTTTTTCCTCAGCCTACTAAAACAACGCATTATTAAAAGACACGATTAAGTTAATATGATGGTATTTTACCTCATCTAGGTACTGACAAGAGGAAATTTAATAAACCTGCACACAGTCAGATATTTAACGAGATTTGTCTAAAAAGCCATTCTCGGAGAGGGTTGCATCCCGTTTTATCGTGAGCGAAAAACAAAGGGTGTCTCTTTCAATCGATATATCGCCTTAATTTAGAAATCATGTGAAAGGCATAGCACCTATGCGTTTTTTCCACACGCAGGATTAGCTTGGCGCTTCTTCGTGGATTGAACGATCCCTTCGACGTTTGCTATACGTTGTAGGGTGACACCACCAGTAACGGACAAGGCCCAATGATGTACTTTAACTCTTATGTAAAAGAAAATAAGAGTTATTCATTTTTTATAGAACAATCAATTTAAAACCGTATGTTCTTTGAATAAGGGCTGAAGTGTCCATTATTGGTGCTTGTTCTTAAAGTGTCCATAATTGGTGGTGTCACCCTAACAAGATCAATCAATTGCTAATATATAAGGCATGCCACCACGGCATTATTAAATTAAACTGCAGACAATGATATTACAAAACGTAACTTCTTACGCACGCTTACCTACTACAACTTAATCAATAAAGTATAGGTACAGGTAAATTACTTTCGAGACGTTTTCGCATTTGTAGTTGTGTATGGACAAAATTTAAATGTGTGTAAATTATTTTTTAAGTGTGTGTAAATTTAAATGTAGAATCCCTGTAAATATACAAATACTGCAAAAACGTCTCGAAAGTAATTTACCTGGGAATCAGCAAGCAATATATGCTGCCGAAAGATTTGACAATTTGTTAAACAAAAACCTATCTTGAAAAAAAAACAAGATAAACTCGCCTGAATCTCGCCTGGTGCGAATCGAGAAAATTGTATCCGGTCAAACAGCCGGGACAAAGGTTCAAAAATTGATTCGCATTTAAAATGTAAATTTGGTTAACTTTCGAACACGGAGCCTTCGTGATATTCGTTTGTCCTTTTTTATTTGCAAGAAAACAATAGAGACGCACGTTGTTGATTTTATCTAATAAGTCTCGATTCAATGCGGGTTTTTGTTATTATGCTCGTACAATTTCGTAATACGTGACTTGGAATATATTAGCTTTTATTGTTTGGGTTTTATACTCTGAAAATCAATGTTTGCTATGTTCATACAATTTAATCATAAACTTTTAAGTGTTCTACGTACATAGGTACTGCACGAACATGTCAGAAATCATAATGATGACATTCATAATTTTATATCCAAGTTCATGAAACATACTAAGCATCTGTTCACTAAGTAATATGTTTGCAAGAAAATATATACAAGAATACAACAATAACTTAAATAATATGAAAGCTAACTTGAATCTAAAACAGTCCCTTGAGGCATTTTACCGAGAATGCTGGCGGCATTTCCTCGCTGTATCGCAATGCTGATTATGTTGTGCGCGGCAGTCACCAGCTCTTCATTCAAATTATTGTTAGCATATATCTTTGTATCTTTTGTCTTGTATTTTTCAAACTTTGAAAGTGACACATACTGAGTGGGTTCCAAGTACCTATCATCTTTCAAATTCAAAATAGTCGACCAAATGTAAAGCAACGGATTTTCATGAAGGCAATTACATACTATCAAAAATAGATGGTGACGCCTGTGACGACTGACGGCAAAATAAATGTTTTGACCTGCGTATTCATGTTCATTAGTTACATTGTGATGCTCGAGCGCGTGCATTTTTTGTTTGATGATGCATACATTTACGAGCTCTCCAAACTGCAACGTGATTCGAAAACAAAATGAACCGTGCAGCCAAAACTAGCACCACTCAAATCTGCACGAGAAATTTTATTTAGAAGTAGAAATATGAGTTATTTGTATTTTTGTCCTTTTTCGATACCCTCAGGTCCGGTTTTATAAAATCCGATAGACCTTACCTTAGTAAGGAATAGAATATCGTAAAATGTACTGATAAATCATACGTCCTAACGGATTTGGTCAAACCGGGCCTAATTAGTAACTCGAAACGTTAATTTAATGCTAATTGCAATTTGAGTGTTGATAAGCGAGTTGATCAGGTCCTACAAACTTTATGCGCACTTTCAGTGTGCGCATAATTTGCGCCCAGTACTAGGTTATATCAACGAGATATTACCGCTTCAATAGCTCTCGCAGTAGCTTTTACAAATTAACATACTAACATGGAGCTCCGATTACATATTTTAATTGATAAGGTTCTTTACAACGAAACTAAAATACGATTCATTTAGTTTTCATCACACATCCTCAGCTTGTAATATAATTAAAGTTTTTCTTATATAGATAAGTATAGGTAGGTAAAGATACAATACAAATGCATGAGCATGACAGCTCATTAACAAAAAGGCTCTGACATTATACAGAAGCTCACTCCTTCCCCAGTAATCCCCTAAATATTGAAGCCACTAAATCTGGAAAACTTCGCCCTTCCCATATTTCCGTATTGCCGCAACGCAGGTCCATTTACACTGATCGAATCTGCTAGCTGGTGGACTCGGAATTTATAAATAGTACATTGTTGCCGTGGCCACGAAGGAAGCAATTGCAGGCTGAGAATTTGTTTAAACGGACGAGCGTGCGAGTCTGTTTAATTATAACACGAAGCCTGCAATTTTGTTTTTGTTTTAAATCTGCAATCAGTTGTACTATAAGCAAATTTGTTGAAAGCTTTATATTATGACATGTTGAGTGTGGTCCCCCTTGAGGGCATTTACTCCTCCATTAAATCTAGTCCGTTAAAATGTCTTTTTTTGTGAGCCTCTTCCTGTAGTCTCTGGTTCACAGTTTTACAGCAAGCTCATTCGGATGATGTTTCAGTCTCTCTTTGTACGCTTTGGTCACAAAGAGTATTTCTTCCTTTACTGTGTTAATTCTTCACTGCGTTCATCTCTAGATACTTGTGTATTTCAGAGTTGGTAGTAAACAGCGAAGCCTTGCATATGGACCGCAGTATATTGTTTTGCCATTCTCTGTAAAGGCTGACGTCCACTAGGCTCGCCGAGGCGAGTCGAATCGAATCGAAAATAATTCGCCTCCATACATTAACTATGAAAGTGCGTCGATTGACGCAGAGCCGAATCGAATCGACCGAATGGACGCACTTTCATAGTAAATGTATGAAGGCGAATTATTTCGATTCGATTCGACTCGGCTCGGCGAGCCTAGTGGACGCCAGCCTTGAGATTGAGATGTTGGAGTTACTGGCGCTGCCCCACAGTTGTATATCGTACATCCAAACTGGTTTTAGGATGGATTTGTAGATTAGTAGCTTTAAGATTGTTAACTGTTTCTTCCCAGTAGCCAGTTGTAGCCTGCAATTGACAATATTTCATAATTTCCAAAAGTCTTAATTCGAAAACCATTTCGGTAAAAACGTGTGAAGTACACAAAAAACATTTTTTTAGATTTTTTTCTCCGTTAATTTTGGAAAAAAACGCAAATTACTGTAAACCGAAAGTTGACGTCATCTTCCTCGCTTCCCCTTAGTACAGAGTACAGACAATCGCTGCTCTGGAGTGGCTCTGGATTCTTGTTGGGAAGATGACGTCATATTTTACTTACGCCCTTTTGGAATGACCTACTTTTCAACGTGTTTTTTGTGTATGAAATAATGAATAAAATTGAAAAAGAAAAAATACGGGTGGCTTAAATTTTTACCTATTTTCTAACTAGTTCATAAAATAAAGTAGTTAAAAATATGAAATGTTGTCAATTGCATCCCGGTCGAGGCTAATATAGGTAGTGCTTTTATCAACAATGGGGTAATCAAGAATTATCAATTAAGATTTGGTAAACATAAACTCGAAACGTCAAAAACTTAATGAATTCCAGCCGCTTATTTTTTTTTAAACAAAATCTATAGTGTCTCTCTCTTTATAAGGCCACCTCGCCAAACATTCGGTTTTATGTAAACATCGAAACCATACTTTAGAAATACTAAATTCAAAATTTTCCCTAGTATCAGCATTGTAAATCGTGCCGTATCCGGGTCGTGTTGTAAAAGCCGTTCATACTTAGGTACTCACATTTGCATAAAGCCGTCCTCTCAACGCTGGCCCTCTTATTAAATTTCTCATGACCTTTCACAGGCTTCTGTGGTTAAAATACGACTGCAAACTTTATTTTCATTTACGGAGGATTTTACGTGGGCCAGTTCTAGTCGAAGTGGAAACTTTTAGTTTAAATCAATAAATAATCACTAACAGGGATTCATGCAGTCAAAAAAACGTCTACGTATACGTCTACGTCTTCCATCTGCTACGAATTTTAGTATATCAAATTAAATAGAAAAGCTTAATTATTCCTGAAAATAGGGACTGAATCTCCTAAGCCTACATCAACAACTCTGGCTTACCTACTTTAGAGTCAAGACCAGAGGTCAGGGCTGCAGGTAGACCCGGGATTACGGGGCTTTGATAATGGTCTACTTAATTGTAGACCTTTTGTTCCGGGCTTCACAAGGACTCGGATTAAGCTAAGGTCCGTTTAAAGGTTTCTATTGAACGTACTTTTTACTAATAGATCCCAGAGGATCCATTCTCACACGCGCTATGGAACGTAATGAAATTGATTGACAACGTTTCAAAATTTATAATGATGCCTAAATCGAAAACCATTTCGGTAAATATGCTACTTGAACGTAATAAAATAGTTACTAGATTTTTTTCTTCGCTAAATTTGAAGAAAATCGCCAAAATGTATAAAACGGAAGTGTGACGTCATTCCTACGACTGTTAAGGAGCAATGCTGTCAAACATAGGTAATTCATAAAAATTACGTCATAATTCACTTACGATTCACTTACGATTCGCTACTGTTAGATTAGATATGTTTGAATGAAAATTAGGATTTCGGGAGAAATAAAAAAACACGAGGACCTTAAAATTTCAGTTTCTATCGATCTATGACATAAAAAGGCCAACTTGAAAATTTTAAATGTTGTCAATTGAATGACAAATGTATTATAAACTCGGTATAGTAAAGAAGGTATTTTTATATTTCAGTTGCTTTCTGTCATATTAAGTTATCCACAATTGTTATTAAGAGGTAGGCATTCAGAGACTAAACGACGACCGCTTTAGCCTAGTCGGTTTGGTAGAGTGACCCTGCCTACGAAGCTAGAGGTCCCAGGTTAGGCCTAATTATGGTCAGTTGCATTACATATATAATAAATACTTTAAGATGGGTTCAGAAGCCGAAGGCAAATGAGCTGCATTGCTACCAGTGCTACCGGTAACATATTTATAGGTGCTAATCTAATAGGTATACAAACTGATATAAGAATAATAAATAAAATGTCGAAATCAGAAATGGCAGCCGAACAAACCTGAATGTATTTTTTAAATCATAGACCTAGTTGGTGCCTATTCTTATGTCGTTCGAGCTCAAATGTCGTACGATATATACTAAAAAACATAGTGAGCTGACGTTTGGTATTCCAATTTCCAGTGATGCGAGAATATTTAGATAGATAGATTTAGATATTGTTGGTTTTGCAAAAAATATTATCTATTATATTGCAAATCATAAAAAACGCATTTATACCCAACGATACTTTATACATCGCATTGAAACTGCCGCACAAGGTTTACGAGTTACAGCTGTATGAAAGACGTACGGAACTATTCTTGCTCCCTCCAAGTCCGATGCCGAACGGGGCTTTTGTGATAAAATTAATTGCATTTCCCCCTATGCACCGTGCACGCACACATATTGCTTTGGTTTGTCCTGAAAATTAAGGTTTCTCGGTATTATTTGGGACATGTAGGGTATCTATACGCAATATATATGTATATATATTCCTAATCTTTGAAGTCGATCTTGTTTTTGTACGAAACAAAAACAAAGATTAGCGAAACTTTTCGTTCCCGTGTATTTTAGGTCGAAATTATATTTATGTCACACCTTGTCATAAAGTGGCAATTACCGCACGCTGCTTGCGCGGAAAATCCCATTTCCTGGCCAAGGGGTAACATAAAAATGTGTAATTACCGCGGGCGGTAATAAAGAAAGCCTCAGATCGCATATTTATCGCCCTTGCCGTCGGCTCGGGCGTCAAATATCTGCGATCTGAGACATTCTTTGTTTTATCACCCTTAGTAA
Source organism: Cenopis cana (assembly GCA_951800055.1). Taxonomy (NCBI): domain Eukaryota; kingdom Metazoa; phylum Arthropoda; class Insecta; order Lepidoptera; family Tortricidae; genus Cenopis; species Cenopis cana. The sequence continues at coordinate 13,055,413 of OX637479.1, read as the reverse complement.
GTAATGTAGGTACTATTGTCTGACGTGGTTCTGATGTGTCGTGCCGTAACAGAACGATATCGGTGTATTACATTCAGTAGGTACCGTTACCTACCTACATTCACACTCATCTGATGCCGTCACAGCTGGCATCAAAGAGCATCACGTCAACTATATTTTATTTAGTTAGCGCAATTACTTACACAGAAACCCATATATTGAAACAATGTATACTAGGAAAAAAAATAGGTTTTATAATAAGTAACCAATGGTGTAGAGTAAAACCAAATTTTAAATGACCACTCCTCTTCTATAAGATATTGTTTTAATGAATGAGTTTCTATGTATTGCATCTACTTATATTCTAACAAGAAAAACGCTGCCAGTATCCTCGGTACCCTGCTACAGAGTTAAATTTTTAGTATGTTTTTTTATATAGTTATTAAAATTCAGGGTCTTTGTTTTTAAATTTAGCTGGTTTCAATATTATTTAAGTTTTTTTTGTTAGGTTTAATTTGGTTATAGTTTAGTTTCAATGTTATATTTTGTTTAGTTATTTTAAATAAAACTTATAAGCTTATGTTTACTTTTCATTTTTACAATACATGTAGTAAAGACAGACAGACAAGAAAGACAGTTGTCCAAGTCAGTACGCGCCCGCGAAAACTCCTAACAATGCTATTTTTCCGAGAAGCATTCTATTGCGGAAGTTCCATCTATTTGCCGTTATCCTGTAACTAACAGTTATCGGGATTAGAGTCGGAGCTAATAAAACTATTGTGTCCTATGATTGCTATTTGAGAGCGAATTCAATTGGAAATGCCTGGAGCCACTGGCAATGCTAGAATGTTTTTAAACCGTAGCGGATAAAAGCGATGACTTCAAAAATAATTTGTCAACGTGTGTTAATTTTCAGGCAAAATAAGTTTTCGCATGAAAACCGCGAGTTGACGACCGCTTTAGCTTAGTTGGTAGTGATCCTGCCTACGAAGCTGGAGGTCCCGGGTTTGAATCCCGGCCGGGGCATTTATTTGTGTGATGAGCACGAATATTTGTTCTTGGGTCTTGGATGTTTTCTATGTATTTAAGTATTTATTTATCTATATACCAAGTATATGTATATCGTCGTTTACCCATAGTACAAGCTTTGCTTAGTTTGGGACTAGGTTGATTTGTGTAAGATTGTCCACAAATATTTATTTATTTAATATCAGGAATTTGTGTGTAATGTAAACCAGGCAGACGGATCTGAAGTGAAGAGTGCGTGCTTAACTACATTGTCAAACAACTATAAACTCATTATTATTTGAAAACAGGACCTAATCGCGTACTAATTAATATTTGTTTACCTGTTTTGAGGTTTGCCCAACGTGCGTATCACAACATCCTTGGTCGGGAGCTGGTCCAAGAAATAAATTACCCAAAATTTATTTTAAATGCGTGAATGGTTAATTTCTGCAAAAGCTATCTCTTCTACCACTAAGTACAAACATGGCGAAACACTACCGTATATATCAGGCATTCATAACGCCGCAATCATTTAGACTATAAATATGACATAGATTAGCATGTGTCCCGTTATAGGTACAAACATTCACTCTCCAATAGCCTTATCACAAAGAAATAAAGTTTATTTTGGCTCGAACCAGGAATACCGAATTTCGTTTGGAATAGTAGCAGATGTTGTAATAGACCCCATATTTGGAGGGCACTCGAGAATTGATTACGGTGTAAGCTGATAAGCGGATTTCTTTTTAATAGTTTTCCTTTTAAGCCTGAGGGATACTTGAAGATTCATTTTAATATTATGGTGCGGTGATTTCGTGTTCTTTTGATTAAACAGAGAAGTATGTATAGCAATGTGTGAAGGGTCTCAGTTTTATGTTTCTATCTTGGCTTATTATTCGTTTTATATAACTCTATCTTCAATCAAGTCATTTTAGATGAATAAATATAATAGCGTAAATTTCCAGCCAGCACTACTGAAAAGTAATGAATTTAAAATATCGCATGTCGTGTTCAAAACTACATAAAGTTACAATTATTTAACATTACGTTTTATTAGGTTAAGGATCATGTAAACTAATATATAGTTTATATGATCCTTAACCTAATATATAGTTTATAATATCAAGAAACGAAGATGCCTAATTCAAGAGAATTCTAAAAAGTATCATATAATTAGTGGGTTTTGTGCTCATTTAAACATTACACATCCAAAAAACATTACCACAGCACCATTACGGCACATTCAATAATTGTTATCACTAAAAGCATGTTATCACTTCTTAGTGTTCCCATAATGCGTGTGTCAATAATTTACAGATGTTCCGTGTAACCACATTTTGACGTGCTCGAGTGTTTTACCGGATGTTACATTACTACTAAACCACAATGTAAACACACGCGTACCTACATTACGACATCATATCCGCTCGAAATTCATACAGTTATAATTTAATGTGAACTGCAATAATTTTATTTTGAGAATAATAGTACATTACTTACCAAGGGCGATAAAACAAAGAATGTCTCAGATCGCAGGTATTTTACGCCCGAGCCGAAGGCAAGGGCGGTAAATATGCGATCTGAGGCTTTCTTTATTATCGCCCGTGGTAAGTACAAAATTTTATGTCACCCCCTGGCCAGGAAGAGGGTTTTTTCGCGCGCGGACCGTGCGATAATGGCCACTTTATGGCCAGGTGTGACATAAAGTTTTTTTTTAATAAACGGGTTAAAATAATCAACTAAAACTAGACCTAAAAATAAAAATAAATTAAAATGAAATACCTATATCTAAATTAAAACTAAACTAAAATATATATGTAGAAAAGTGGGCCCCCGTGGCATGGTACTGAAGATGCTGGCAGCATTTCCTCGCTGTACTGCAATACTAATATTAAATGAGAATGAGATTAGTAAAAGAAGTATACGCCAAAACACGTAATTATCATTTTTTTTATACGACGACGGTGGCAAGCAAGCGTACGGTCCACCTGATTTATTTATTTATTTACCTGATGGTAAGCGGACACCGCAGCCGCAACCCCAAAAGAGTCACGTGCGCGTTGCTGACCCCTTATAAAACATCATTATCATATCATATCATAGGAAAATTCTTTATATCTCATTGTATACTTACCTTTTATTTTTGGGCATTAATAAACTCGACGTAGTACTTACGTATTAACACATTAAAGTTATGAGTTGTTTGTTGTATAAACATGTATTTCGACCGAGAACTTATTCGGGGGCGAACATTCAGCAAATAATCAAGACATTTACAAAATTAAACCTCTCATTTTATATATCATATACATACGCATGTCGTGCTCGTACCTACTCCATAAGGTTATGATATCTTTAAGCAGGTAAGAAAATGAAAACACGTGATTCGGTCTGAATGACGGAATCAGAAAATTTAGAAATCCTTTACCATTTAACAAAATATTTATCATATCGACACATATACATAGGTATGTTCCGCGGATGAGCATTGAGCAATAATCGAAACAATCTCCAAACGAAACTCCACACTTTCTTCTGGATTTGCACCTGGATTGGGGCTAAGATGATTAAGGAGAGGGGTAGGGCAAGGCATTCTCCATACAAACATTGTGCACGTTTTATTCGTCGGTTTTGGCACTCACGAATATTTTTTTGGTTGTGATTGGATATAGGTACGAAGGGCCTGAAAAAGAAATTTTAAAAATTTCAAAAACTGGAAAATAAAACAATAAATAGGTAGTTTAAATAAAAAAATAAACTTAGAGGACATGGCCAACAGTAAATAAGCATACCGACCAAAAATCATAACTGTAGTGCAAACACAAACGAAGAAAAACTTGCACAAACTTTGCCCTACCGCTTGTCTTAAGAAGATATTATTTTAAAAATTCTCCATTTCAGGATCATCTTTTAGGATGTTTTATACAAAGGTTAGGTGTTGAGCCAGGTGGTTTTCACTCTGTCAGTTTGCCGTACTGCAAGTACATTCAGTGGCGAATTGCTACCGGACGGTCGCGTCGTTTCGTCATTCGCTTGGTGTGGTCAATATTTGTTATGTACCTATTATAATTTGGGTTTGTAAGTTTGCGATTTGTTAACAGTGCAACTTCTGTACGTAGTACTATTACTTATTCTGTGGTTGAGCAGCGGATGTAATGAGGACGTCAATTCGCTCCGCGCCATGACGAGGTAGGCGTCCAGCCATATTTTGTACTCGTTAAGAAATTAAGCATTTATGGCATTAAAGCTTATTTTTATCACCTTCGTGCTCCTTTGTTCAGTTTTGTTTTGTGCTTCAAAATAAAGTCTGCTTTTCGCTTTGTTGCAGCATCTCAAAAACGTATTCGTTTATACGAGGGCAGAGAAAACTGTCGCCAACATCACTTTTTATTTCCTTAAGACACTAAAATAAAATAAAATAAATTGTATAACACCTTACTATGTATGTAATGTCATTACAATTGAAATGAAATTGAATAAAGAGAGAATCTTGTGACAACGCCTTTAAATATAGCCACGTCGTTCTTTTATTTAATTGCTCTGTTAGGTCAAAATCTATAAAAATATCAACAATAGTTAGTTATTTTAAAACATAAAAAATATCCCACGTGCCTTGAAATCAAGACAGTTGACGCGTGCGCCGGGCATCCCTTTTAGAATTCAGGATTGAAAATATTTTACAAACTCCTGTCTGAACTCTGGCTTCCGAAAACCCAAGTTCCGTCAACAGCCTCCGTGATCTCTTTGGTACTTATCTTAAAGTTTATTTTCGCTTGAATGGACAGTACATCAAATTTAGATACACAAAGTTAGGATAACCAGCCTGTTTATGCCTTATGGTGTTGAAATACGATTCAAATCCGCGCAAAGAAGAAGTAAAATATCGTGGTCCGTCGAGGGTAGTGTTTATAAATAAATCCGATATTCAGTTGTTTATACTTTGTTATTTTTACTCATGTTTGATGTGACATGTGAAATTGTTTTGTTTGAATCGGAAAGTAAATTGTTATTTGAAGAATATGCATTTATTTTTATAGCTTGATTACTAAGATCCGATCATTATGAAATGGTAACAATGGGAAAACGACCAAAAATTAGGTATAATATTGTTGAAGGCATAGGATAGTGCATTTATGATAATATTTATACCTACTGCATTATCCCATAATATTAATCCATACCTAAAGACAGATGAAACGTAGCCATGGGAGGTAGGCTGTTAATGCAGCGTCAATTGACACAGTACAGTGGTGTCTACCTTTGTTTAAATCTTTCATTTGACTTTGCTTCCTTTTGTGTACGTTTTTTGGTGAGCAACAAAAATATTAGTACTGTAAAAATAAAGCGGATGGCTGAAAATAATATAAATATATATACCTACTTGAATTATTTGTCCTCAAGCATTAACTGAGAGTGCTAAATAGTACCAGGATGTCCGCGTAACCGTAACGTTTTGAAGTTGAAAAAACCGGCCAAGTGCGAGTCGGACTTCGCACGTTTAGGGTTCCGAACCGACCGCAAAGTTAAGTTGGTTTTTATAGGAAAAATAAGACAATTTCAAAGAAAAAATCTAAGTTATCAATATGGTTTCAATCTAAGTTATCAGTATGGTCAATATTTGTTGGTAAAATATACTTAATAACATAATAACAAACAGTATTACAAAATTTTAAGTTTATAGGTATTTGGGAAATTAAAAAATTCTTCGGAACAAAATTTCGTAAAAAAATCTGACTTCTCATTCCTTTGTTTTCCAATATTATTTTTAATTAAAAATATAGTAAGTATCTACTCAATGAGCTCTAAACAACGATACCCCACTCGATAGGGTAGGATAAAAAAAAATTTTTCGCGCCGCCCTTTAGCTTCATTGAGCCCCCCTTAAATACATTTTAAATAAAAGTTTTGACTATTTGTATGGCTTCGGGCCAACAAGATGCTTATACTGTATCAATTTGAAGCCTGTAGCTCTAATTGTTTGGCTGTAAAACCTGTGTGACAGACGACGGACGGACGGACGTCTGGGCGTCACCAATAGGGTTCCGTTTTGACCCTTCAGGTACGGAACCCTAAAAACGACAATTGATATGTCCTAACCTCATGCTGGTTCCTAAGTTTACGCAATCACACTGCTGATGCTGACTAAGATTAGAGAAACAATCTCATATGATGAGATATTTATACCTACACGTGATTCATTTTGTTCGATTTACGATAGAATTTTTGTCCATTATCGATACACGCTCTTACGTAGAACTCTGAGTCACAAGGGCGGTACGTATCTGGATACGTGTTACTATTACCTTGAGTGTACCTACCTACTTTTAGTCTAGTGACCTTTGTATACCTGGAGAAGGTCAAACCGCCGCGTTACACCAAGCAATCAGTCCCCGTGCAATCCCGTCCTTTAAAGGTGTTCTCTGTAATCCCGCAAATCACAATTAATTCCTTTAAGTGACGTCTACTTAATCCGACCTGACGTTTTAAATGCGAACTTAATTAACTTTTATTAATGAGCGCAGCTAAGTTACGAATAAAAGGAATAAATTCATTCTATAATTAAGTGAAGCTGTAGGTTTCATGGCTAGATTTTTAAATTAGTTTTCTGCTAAATAATGCTGGATGACATTTTTGTAAACGCCCGTTCAATCTGCAGGGTGATTATGAAACTGTTGGGATTTTGATCGTCGCCGCGTTGGTGAGCACACGTGCCCGGGGCGACGACGAGCAGAATCCATTTACCGTACAAAACCTTATCTACTGTCATGGCGTCGTTACCGAACAACGTCATTGAACACGTGACATTGGCGAAATCATCATAAATTTGATGGAAGCCATTTTTTAAAGAATTGAATTGAATTGAAGCTGTTAGTGACGGTTCAATCCTAAATCCTTCTAATATTATAAATGTTAAAGTTTAAATGTTTGGATGTTTGTTACTCAATCACGTAAGTAAAAAGGGCTGAACGGAAACTTGGTGTACAACGTTTATATAGTGTGGATTAACATATAGAATAGTCTTTACAACGTGTTCACAACGGAAGGCCAGCGCTGGCTCTGCCAGCATAATGCTGAGTTGTGACCATTTCGTGACATAATTCGGTTTGTGATGTCCTGTTTTGTAAGTGTTTGGTTTGTCACAAATAAATGTTTCTTTTCTTTTCTTTCTTCTTTCTTTCTTTATCTCGAAAACCATCCTTTGAAGGGATGAAGTATGGGAGTGGAAGTGTATGCGGACGAAGTCGCGGGCAAAAGCTAGTTTGAAATAAAGCAAGTGAACCTAAATCATCTACTTACGGACAGCAAACTATTAGCTTCATCTCACTTGTAACCGACTAAAAATGTATTTGTTTTTGCATGTTTAAATATTTATGACCCCCATCCCATTTATAACCTAAAGTAGTAAATTATAAGTTTACTAAATTATAACTCTAATCTATATATATAACTTATAAATTATAGCACTTTTTCAACATCGCAGCCATTTGTTGTACTACGAATAAGTTCAGATATCGCCAATTGTTATACTTCTTTGCTTGTTTAGATATTATGAAAAAAAAAACCTCAAAGCAGTATTAAATATATTCATTCGATCAAACTGCCTCGGAAACGTCTTCCATTTCGGCGAGCATAAAAACTTGATACACATCCATTTTAAACGTATTTCAAATAATGAATTCCAATGGAAAAAATCGGGATCTACATTACAGTGAAAAGGAAACGGTGTGACGGGTACATGACGTATTTATTACAATAGTATGTTATGTACTGAGAGATACGTACTGACACAACTGGGAATAGCGAAATCACTTGTGCGAAATGGATTTCCGGATACAGAAGCTGAACTCGCGAAGGTAGTGCAGCAGTTACCACATTTATTGCAAATCTCGAATTTGTTCATTTTCAATTAATTTACTCAATGGTTACCTGGAAAATTCCTTAAAGGCATACCGCCCTTTTATTTTATTTTTTCGCTTTATTTTTTATACCTACCCAATAAAAAAATACATACGTATATACATACATACAATAACGACAGGATAAGTTTAATTACAAGATTTCATTAAATTTTATGCGGTTGATTGAGTTAATATTCTTAATTGAATGATGCTGCTATGGCGTGACTTTGCCGTCACGCTATTCTGTAGTTCGTTATGTAACTAGATTACTAGGTACCGATTTTATAGACGGAAAACTGAAGATTATAGCCTCCAAGAAAAGTCCCCGAATCAGTTGCAGAAGTCAAAATCGCATGAGACTATAAGTCTCATGCGATCCAAAATAAAGTGAAATAGTTATTGTTTTTATGAATTATGAGCAACTCATTTATTACAACATAGCATCAGCCCTCAAGATCGATGTAACGCGAGCCACCAGTTATTTTTTTGTTAGCATATAAATTATGGTAATTGTATACATGTACAGGTAAATTACTCTCGAGACGTTTTTGCATTTGTAGTAGTATTTATATACTTACAGGGCTTCTATATTTTACCTGTACGTAGTTGATTCTTGTTGCAACATTAGATCGCTCAATCATCTCACTTCTGATTGCGCATTAGTTTGTGTCTTACAGGAAGGAGAAAGGTGTTTGCTAGTGAATAGAACCATCTATATTAAATAAACGCCCCTGTGCTCGACACTGGCCCAATACATGGCACTTTCAATCTTGTGTCATGATGAAAGAATTGACAGAGGTGATTAAGAGTGTCATCTATAGCGTACTAAGTTGTCGAGTACCAGGCGCTACCCAACTACAACCCGGGTCCTACCCGACACCATCCTGGGCCCTACCCGACAACCCGGGCTATACTCAACGACCCGCGCACTACCCAACAACCCGGGCTCTACTCAACAACCCACGCACTACCCAACAACCCGGACTCTACTCAACAACACGCGCACTACCCGAGAACCCGGGCTCTTCTCAACAACCCGCGCACGCTCCGACAACCCGGGCTCTACTCAACAACACGCGCACTACCCGACAACCCGGGCTCTACTCAACAACCCGCGCACTACCCGAGAACCCAGGCTCCACTCAACAATCCACGCACTACCCGACAACCCGGGCTCTACTCAACAACCTGCGCACTACCCGACAACCCGGCCTCTACTCAACAACCCGCGCACTACCCGACAACCCGGGCTCTACTCAACAACCCACGCACTACCCGACAACCCGGGCTCTACTCAACAACCCGCGCTCTACCCGACAACCCGAGCCCTACCCGACAACCCGAGCCATACCTGAAATCAACCCGGACCATACCCGACAACAACCCGTGCCCTACCACATGACTGTTTGGTGCATTACAGTAAAGTTCATCTTACTACAAAAGTGCTCGGCTGCCAGTCCATCTAGCATGATAGGCTATACAGGTACCAGTACCTTACATAAACCAAGTGATCCCGCTCCTGAATAACACCGTTGTGGCCACATACTGGCACGCTTTGACTGTGACACGCATTGTTAGCAAAGTTGCCAGCTTCTGAATCCGCTACGAGCGGCAGTTCAACGGAAATTCTTTATTATTTTTATACTAGCAATTTTCGCTTAGGCCGGATACGTGGAAATGACAAGCGGAAACAGATTTGTTGGTTTGTGTTTTAATTCTAAAAATATGTTTAAGCATGGATTCTTGGCAAGATGATTAGGATGTATTCAGATATCTGCAATAAGGAATTGGATTAAATTGGCACAAGACCAAGGAAGAAAACTGGTTGTGCGTTTGTTTATTTACTAATCGGTAGACGGATGTTCAATGGCTCGTCCTGAGGAAGAACTCCCGAAGAGTGCGAAACATTTCGCCTGGAGTGAAACCGCTTTACCTTAGTTCATAGTAGGCCAGGGCATTTATTTGTGTAATGAACACGAATATTTGTTCCTGGGTCTTGGATGTTTCCTATGTATTTATATGTATTTATCTATATAGGTATGTATATCGTCGCTTAGTGCCCATAGTACAAGCTTTGCTTTCTTTGGGACTAAGTTGATTTGTGTAAGATTATATATACGACTAAAAATAACTACTACTAAAAATAACACGATGATTCACGTTTTAGAATATAGGACAGAGGTTGTCTGGCATAATTTACTACCGTTAGATAAATTGACTTGTGCTGAAACTCGAGAGGACACGGGTACCTTGTCACTATGACTCAGTGCTACTGGGTATCGCGGAAATGTCATCATATCTTGTAGGTGTGTGTACTTTGTTGTATGTGGGAGGTGTTGAATCGCGTTTGTTATAAGTATTTCAGAAAATCGTAGGGATAAACTGTTCACCAAATAAGTTAAGTGTCTAATCGACCTAACAAGTTTAATTCAAGCTTGGATTAAATATATCCTTATTATTATTTCTATTCTGTTTTGTTCAAATTGGGTATACTTAAGTTGAATAGTTTTTACACGCCTGCGCACACTGCCCAAAAAAAGGAGTGTAATGTTTTCAGGTTTCATGTATGTATGTATGTATGTATGTATGTGAACTTTTTTTGTTCCCCTAGAACTTCTCAACCCCTTAATTAAATGTAAGTAATCAACGTTTTCGACTCTTTGTAAGTTCATCATCATCATCATCATACCAGCCGAAAGACGTCCACTGCTGGACATAGGCCTCCCCCAAAGAGTGCCACAATGACCGGTCTTGCGCCATCCGAATCCAGCGGACTCCCGCGACCTTTACCAGGTCATCAGTCCACCTTGTGGGGGGTCTACCCACGCTGCGCCTGCGCCTTGTAAGTTACTTCCTTAAAATATCAGTATCAATGGAAACCCACCTCTGCTATCAGAGTTGGTAGCCGCCGTAAAATAAATAGACAAGCGCATGTAGGTAGTACCTAACAGCAAATAAATCCGCTGTTGGGAGCTCGCAACTCGTGTTGGATATTGCATAAATTATTATTCTTCGGCTACTGGAAGTGTACCTAGTTATAAGGTAATGGAGATGTCTACGATTATAACTACTATATTAAGATTCCAACATAATTTAGTTAATGTATGGGTACAGTCGAGGGCATAAATATGTATACATTTTTGGACCTTATTTCATTGGAATAAGGTGAAAAAGTGTATACATATTGGTGCCCTTGACTGTACCTACATGCGTAGCTTTCGAACGATTGCTAGAGCATAAATTAATATTTAACTCTCTTTTTAGGGTTCCGTAGCCAGAATGGCAAAAACGGAACCCTTATAGTTTCGTCATGTCTGTCTGTCTGTCTGTCTGTCAGTCTGTCTGTTTGTCCGTCCGTATGTCACAGCCGGTTTACTCGGATACTATAAGTACTACAATTATGAAATTTGGTAGGAAGATGTATTCTATGAACCGTTATATAAATGTGATGTGAAATAAGGAAAAAAAAATTAGGGGGGGCACCCCATAACATGTAACCGGGGGACGAAAAAATTATTTTCAATGCAAGTAGTTGCGTAGGGTATTTTTGGATAGGCCTTTAAAAATAATATAGGGGTTACTAAGAAAGTTTTCCATTCGACCTTTTTTTGATTCAAGGCATAGTGTTTTGAAATGTGGACTAGTAGGTGTCGGTACGGAACCCTCGTTGTGCGTGATCCAACACGCACTTGGCCGGTTTTTAGGTTCAAAAAGGTACTTAAAGTTGATCCTACTCTTAACGCACGTTTGTATACGATTATAGTTACCTACAGCCAGTCCCAAAACTTGATGGGAAATTACATGGTGCTTGGAATCACGAGGTCTATTTTACCTGGTCTCGCTTCATCTTTGCATTTAAATATGTTTCGCATGTTTGCTTACTCGCAAGGCGAACTAACGCATCAGAGTAACGGAATGCGAAAAATATAAACCAAATCAAGCTGCAGCAACTGTAAAAAAACCGGCTAAATGCGTGTCGGACTTCGCACTTTTAGGGTTCCGAACCAACCGCAAAATTAAGTTGGTTTTAATAGAATAAATAAGAAAATTTCAAAGAAAAAATCTGATTTATCAACATAATTATTAGTATTTGTTGGTAAAGGATACGTAATAATAAACATTATCACCAAATTTCCAGATCATATGTCAACGGGAAGTTAAAAAATTCATAGGGACAAAATTTTGCGACAGACGACGGACGGGCGGACGGACGCTTGAGTGACAGCAATGGTTCCTTTTGGACCCTTCGGGTACGGAATCCTAAAAAAGAGTAAATAGCACACCGGATATACAGTCGAGTTTGATAATATATGCGCGGACAAGTGATCAAAAATGTTTCACATATTTTCGACATTATTGTTAAGCTCATAAGGTTGCTCGGATATTTTTGAATCTTTGGAAACGTACAATATATTTATGAACTCCACTGTAAAAGTAATTATCAGACTAAAACGGTAACCAGACGAAGCCGCATTATTTAGTTAGCCGACAAACGTTTATCCAAAAGCCTATTAGTTTTATCGCTAACCGCTATCGAGGTTCACACTTGACTGCCCACGCATCATCCGATTTTGCTCATGTACGTAGGTACACGACAGTTCCATTTTAATACCATATTTCGGTATGTGTCAATGTTTACGGGGTCTACAGTATCTACAGTATCTACACTTCGAAATAGTATGTCATGAATGTCATGATGCATTTTTTTTAATAACTAAGATATTCTAGATAAATGGCAAAATTTATTTAAGTACTACTTTTAAACTTACAATGTAAATTATTTACGTTCAATTGAGTATTATTCACGAAATAGCGAACATTTTCCTGCTGTTTATTTCAAAAGAAATATTCCGAAACGAATATTTTATTTCCACAAACAGTAGCTACAAAACCACAGCATAAAATCCTAAGATGTAGGTAGTTAGTATGTGTAAGAAATTCTCAAATCTAATCTTATCTATCGAAATAAATGAACTTCAATCTAATAATAAAAGACACCTTTTAACACTATCGATAGCAAGATCTTGTGCATTTCCTATTAACAGCGACCGTATTTTACCGGATAACTCCATTATCGGTGTATCATTGCAAATGGATTATACGTGTCCGAGTTATCCGGGTAATGGATCCAGTTATAGCCAAAATTAACCGGATTCATATTGTAACCTTATTTTACATACTTATTTACTAGGTTAATTTGCCAATATAATTGTACCTAAAAATGTAGTCTCTAAGACCTATCAACTAGGTAAGTGACTATGTCATTTTCCAAACTACTATTACCACTAATGTTTAGGTTACTAGATATTAAATTATTTTCAAAAAGTAGGTAGCCTTTTTTGATACTATAAATAATATAATAATTGGGTTAATCCATTAAAAGTTAAATTTGTTTTATATTGTAATCAAATCATTAGGAAAAACAAAGATTAATTATTATACGTGTACTGTTAGTGTTACTTTTGTTGAGGTTATGCAATAAAGAGTATTTGTTGTTGTTGTTGTTGTATACATATATATCGACAAGAAACGTGGATCTGCGAAAACTATTAAGATTCATCTGCATTTTCCATTTCAGAAATTTCACAAATTCTTTCATTTCAAGGTATATAGGAGCGGAAATATCTGCAACTACTTGCGTGTTCCGAACACGGTTCCGGAAATAAGCCGTACAAATCCGGTTGTCACGTCGCTCTGACTCGACTCACAGACAGAAACGTTGGAGAACAATTTGGAACATAGTCGTGAAAAATTAACTCACTGCAGTTATAACAATTATGTAAACAAAAAGTACGCTTAGTTATTTATATGCTTTTGATGAATTGAACTTCTTTCAACTAGCTGTGTCATAAAGGGTTTCAAATTCATAAATTCAGGTAAGCCTTATTTAGATTGTATCGTAAGGTGAATAAAGTAATGTAATATCATTAAGTATAAAGTTTATGATGCATCATCTGGTAGAGAATACCTTGTGGTATTAAGTTCACCTTTTGTATAGGTTTTTTTTACCTGTGGGTTGACGGCGAAAAAAACACAACAAAACAATGTTTTTGTTTACTTGACTTGTTTTCGAGTCACCGGTCGACATGAGGTTAAATGGGATTTCTCTTGGCCAGCATCTAGCCAGGGGGCAAAGATGAGGCCGACGGTGAAGCGAGCTAACCCAGAAGATGTCTATTCACTCGTGCCTTAAACAGGTCCAGGTTTTGTGAGCTCGGAAGTACAGGTGCCGGCAGGGTACTCCAAACCTTAGCAATGCGCGATATAAAAGATGATGAAAAGCGCGTTCGAGTAAGAGGAAGAGAAGAAGACTAGTTATTTAACACTGTGCAATTAAAGTTTTAATAAAATAAATAAATAATGTATCATTACTAATGAAACTGTAGACCATTTCACTGTAAAAAGATGTAAAATTACATTTTATTAACTAAGTTATAGCGAACACTTATTATGAAAACATCTCAGACACGATTTTCAACATGTACCTACTATTTCCCTTGCATGTCAAAGGGACTTACCCCCTTTCATACATAATACCTTTCTTTGAAAATGAAAAAGGCAGAGGTGTATGAAACAGGGGTAATGAAGGACACGTGTCACATTTCGTTAGTAAAGTACCTGTATTGTACCTGTGTTGTGTCAGCTCCGTACATCCCCAGAATTCAATTAGTTTTCAAATTGTATTTTTTCGATGTTGACTATTTTTGGTGGCAGCATATCAGTAAGTGTGAGTTCTCAACACGAACGCTCGGCCTAGCCCAATAACACGGAACATTTGGGCAGCTGCGCGGCGCGTGCCTAGTGCGTGTAACCTTTTAGTTCCACCACAGAATAGTATAATAGTATTACATACAGAACGGACACGAACCCCTCCGCACCGAGGTAAGTTACCTCGTAACTGACAGGCCCAGGCTGACAGGCCGGGTTACGATCGGGTTACCGTCGCGTCTCGCGATTCGTCCGCGCCACGCGCTACGCACTCGCGCAAACAATTGACGCGTGTACCGACAGCGCACGCACACATACTTACCTACAGCGCTCACTTATCTTCGCGTGTCACCCCCGTGGTTCCACTTAGTTCCACTAGGTTCCCAAAGCCCACGATACATCGTATCGACATTGCTAATCAAAATGTGGTGAGCATCCTCCTAGCGTTGGTATCCCAGTACAGTTGCATCCTGAACGATGCCTGGGATTCATTAGCTTATACCAAGATTTAGCGTAGGCACTAGTTAGACTGAGACTGCCATCTGACCTTCCAACCCTTGGGGCCTTGGGGAAACTAGACCTTATTAGGTTATAGTCAGGTGAGTAGGCAACTTGACTGTTAAAAGTTTTCAAGTCGCCCGAAGGCCTCTAACTTGACTTAATGACTGATGTCATAGACAGCAGCGGGGATTAACGGCTTAACGTGCCTTTCAAAGCACGGGACTGCTCCGATAATAACCACTCAAAGTGGGTACCCAAGAGTTGAACTCGGCCGACGTTGCTTAACCTCGAATATCGCACGCGATACGTTGGCGCCGCTGGGCCTCGAACGATCCTAATCAAATGTGGTAAAGGCGATCAAATATATTATAAAGATCAATTCTCGCCTGGTATTTTAGATCTACCTATGCCTATGTATACAATGCTCGTCCAGAATGGCGTACTTACTGATCTCTACAGAAATGTATAGTTTAAGAGCCGGTGACACTGAACCTAGTATGATAAGATTCCCAGATGGCATATATATAATTAGGTGCGTCATTAGTCGGGGAACACGAAACGGCGATGCTGCAATGCGAAAAACCTGGCGAAGCCATTGAAAATTAAAATTGAAAAATGATGAAAAATCCGGTTTCTAGTATGATAAGATTCCCAAGTTTCGTTTGTTCCTCGAAACAGGGGAGGGGTAGGACTATACGATAGTGCAGTGCTGCAAGCCCTCCTGACTGGCCTTGTCAGTGGCAGCAGTATGATAAGCGACCACTTTTCTGAGGTATCTAGTATGATCGAATTCCTGAAAAAAACAGGGCTCATCTGAAAGATCAGAACTTTCTGTGTAATAAAAACCACTGCTGCATTTTCCAAACAGTGGAGAAGGTGGTTGCTGCAGCGATTAAAGGAGCCGACAACACTGAACCTATTTCGATAGATTCCCAGATGATATATATATAATTAGTCGCGGCATTAAAGGGGGTACACGAAATGGCGATGCTGCAAAGCAAATGAGCACGCAAACCTATTAAAAATCAAATTTAAAAAAATAAAGGGTTTCTAGTATGATAAGATTCCCAAGTTTCGTTTGATTCCTCGAAATAGGGGAGGGGTAGGACTATACGATAGTGCAGTGCTGCAAGCCCTCCTGACTGGCCTTGTTAGTGGCAGCAGTATGATAAGCGACCACTTTTCCGAGGTATCTAGTATGATCCGATTCCTGAAAAAAACAAGGCTCATCTGAAAGATCAGCACTTTCTGTGTAAGAAACCGCTGCTGCATTTTGCAAACAGTGGAGAAGGTGGTTGCTGCAGCGGTTAAAGGAGCCGACAACACTGAACCTATTTCGATAGATTCCCAGATGATATATATATAATTAATCGCGGCATTAATGGGGGTACACGAAATGGCGATGCTGCAAAGCAAATGAGCAGGCAAACCTATTAAAATTCAAATTTAAAAAAATAAAAAATAAACGGTTTCTAGTATGATAAGATTCCCAAGTTTCGTTTGTTCCTCGAAATAGGGGAGGGGTAGGACTATACGATAGTGCAGTGCTGCTTTTTTTTTCAGGAATCCGATCATACTAGATACCTCAGAAAAGTGGTCGCTTATCATACTGCTGCCACTGACAAGGGCAGTCAGGAGGGCTTACAGCACTGCACTATCGTATAGTCCTACCCCTCCCCTATTTCGAGGAACAAACGAAACTTGGGAATCTTATCATACTAGAAACCGGATTTTTCATCATGTTTCAATTTTAATTTTCAATGGCTTCGCCAGATGTTTCGCATTGCAGCATCGCCGTTTCGTGTTCCCCGACTAATGACGCACCTAATTATATATATGCCATCTGGGAATCTTATCATACTAGGTTCAGTTTCACCGGCTCTTCTACTAGTAGGTACTATTACCAAGCCGGCCTTTCAGGAACATAATCTGCTTTGGCAGGTTTATGAACGGTAATGTTCGGCAATTCAGGAACGTAGGCCTTGACAGGTGCCTGTACCTTACTTTTCAGTGCTAGTACCTCGTGAACCTAATTTCCGATAACACATCAAATTGTATGATAAATAGTTAAAAAACATTTTATGTTAAACAGGTCTTACATATGTAAACAAAACATTAACCTTAACCAACTTATTGATAGTCAAACGTTGAAACGTCTAAAATCCGTCATTTTAATCTGGTACTATGCTGGTACTTTAGCCAATCAGACCTCTATAATTTCAACTAAAAATAATACTCATACTTAATCCAATCCTCGACATGCTTTATGTCCGCTCGATCGCACGGCCTCTATAACTGTAATTAGTAATCAAAATTAAAAATGTCAGTAAAAAGCAAAACCCGGAGTCAGTGACCTGTCCAACCAGAATGAGGCAGTGTGGGTGAAACATCCATAATGTGAGTATTCTGCCGCAATTTTCTGTAAGGCAATCTTCTGAGAACATTGACTTTGAAGAAGACTGCCTTTTAGAAAATCACGTTAGAGGCATTTGTAAATTAATGGGGTACATTATAAAAAAATGAGGCAGGCTCCCCTACCAATGAGAATTATTCTTATATGATAACATTTTATTTATTGAAATATAATAAACGTCTTTAACGTCGAATATCGCTCAACATGTTTTGGACCAATACGTGGTCCTTAATCATTAGGTCTAGTCGCGACGGACTCGCATCGCATCTAACACTTTACATTTTATTCGTCTTGAAAGTTTAATGTTTTTTCTGTTATACCATGCTTGAAATTCAATATTTATATGTAGATTTCTGTTCAAGCAGTTACCTATTCAGCAGCATCACAGTCATTCCTGATATGTATTTCTAAAGCTTTCTCTTATACTCTAAAGGCGTTGTTTATTTAGTCTTTTGTTATAATATTTCAACGCGTTCCTACGCATTACATTCAATAGGTATGAGTCAAGCCTATTTGAGTTGGTCAACGTACAAAAGCCACGGAAAGCGTGTCAAATTGTTGTCGCTATTTACGCAGCGTTTAATGTACTTAGTGAAAACAGACTTCAATTTTCTAATACAAAGCGTCAGTTATAAGCTTTCATGTTTAACAAAGCTAGACTGTATTTTATGACTAGACTCAAAACGGTAATGTCAAGCAAAATGACGATAACTAATACAGTTACTCTTTCTCATCTGGTACAAAATGATTAAATTCCATATTTCTTGTAGCTCAGAAACGACAAAAATCCAATAAAACTTGGTACTATAATCTATATATATAAAGTTGATGGGTGACTGATTAATCACCGCCCCGCCGAAACTGCCGGTCCTAGAAATTTGAAATTTACACTATAGTTAGGTTATATAACGGAGGCAAGGGATAAGACGGGATTTTCGGAAACTCCACCCCTAAGGGGGTAAAACAGGGGTGCAAAGTTTGTTTGGGGGGCAATTATTTTTTAAAGGTATAGACTTGAAACTTTGTACAAAGACTCCTTAAAATGAAAGTGATATCTGCGTTTTCAAAATTTTCGTCTCCTAAGGGGTTGAAAATAGGGGTGAAATATTGTATGGGGAGCAATTTTTTTTTAAAGTGAGAGTCTTCAAACTTTGTATGAAAGTTTCTTATAATAATACAAAAAAGTAATTTCAGCGTTTTTCGAAATTCATCCCCTAAAGGGGTTAAAAAGGGGATCAAAGTTTGTATGGGGAGCAAATTTTTTTTTAAGTGAGGTACTTCAAATTTCTTACAGAGACTCTCTGTTTAAATAAAACAAAACTTTTTTCTGCGTTTTTTGAAATTCAACCCCTAAAGGGGTTAAAAAGGGATTCAAAGTTTATATTGCAAGCAAAAATTTTTTGAGTGAAGGACTTAAAATTTCTTACAGTAACTGTTTAAATTAAATACTACAAAACCATTTTCAGCGTTTTTTTTAATTCATCCCCTCAAGGGGTTAAAAAGGGGTTCAAAGTTTCTATGGGGAGCAACATTTTTTTAATAGAGAGACTTCAAATTTTTTACAGAGTCTCTGTTTAAATACAGCAAAACAAATTTCGGCGTTTTTTTTAATTCATCCCCTCAATGGGTTAAAAAGGGGTTCAAAGTTTGTATGGGGAGCAACATTATTTTAATTGAGAGACTTTCATTTCACAAAAAGACTGTTTAAATGATTTCAGGATTTGTGGATTTGGATAAATGTTTGAAACGAAATTTCTACAGGTCTATAATTAAATGCGTACAGTAACGAAGAGAAAACGACAAGATACGTGTCAACTCACACAAAAAATAGCCTAAGTAAATGAGAGTTTTTAACCGATAAGTAGGTACCTAAAGGGATTTTTAGAGGGGTTGAGAATTTGGGTTGACCGATTTATATCTGTACAGCATATTAATAATTAGGTCTCACCGGGTAAAAGTACCACAATTATTATACCCTTTCCTGGATATTAAGATGTTTTAACTAAAAACCGAGCTCTACGCAGACGAAGTTGCGGGCAACAGCTAGTAATTGTATAAAATTGAGGACACCATACAAATATAAACGATATTTCAGTAATCTCTTTTTAACCATTTAAAATCACGTAGGTATTTTTTATAAAATATTGATGCAATTACCAATCTTACCATAACCTTATACTATTGCCAGCAGTTGAAGTCTTTCACCTGATATGATGCTGATGAGATGAGATACTTTTATATTTTGATAATGAATAATGATATACACCTGACATAATTTTATAATATTCACTATTTGACGATCATAATGTAAATTCTTGTAAATTAGCTTAAGTTAATCTATAATGTAATTTATATTATGAAATAAATAAATCTTAATCGAAATCTAAATCTTATGCGATTCACTAAGCACCGTCCTCACCTGTCACCTCACAGCTCACCCGTTTTTATCATAGAAACTTCTAAATATCATATTTCACTTTTTGACAGTTCCCATATAAAAACGGGTGAGGGGTGAAGTGACAGATGAGGACGAGTTGGTTTATGAATAACAGCCCTGATGAGAATATTTAAAGGAAAGTATAAGAGAATTATGTAGACACATAGGTACGCAGCAAATACCACCAACCGAAGCGAAACCGTATTGTAATTGTACCTACTTATTTTCTTTGAGTACTTTAGTAATAGGTATTGTATGTGCATGCATTTAAATATGTTTTATTACACGACTGCCCAAAAAAAGGAGTGTAATGTTTTTGCAAATAAATAAATGATTACTGATAACTTTTTCGGAAGCTTTATTTAGGGCCGATTTTCAATCCCCTGATAAACGTATCTGTCAGATAAATGTTAGCTCTGTCTTTTTCTTTTATTTGACTTCAGAAAAAGACAGTCATAGTTTTAACCAACGGATAATTTTATCAAATTCGGCCCCTAGGCTTAGTATTATACGATATCATGCCACTTATAGCAATAGATATTCTTGGAATCTTTTAAAATACTGTTTCATAAACAGTTTCACCGCTTGGCAGTATACGTTTAAAGATTCTGTTGTGTTGAACCAATTTCCTGATTGCTACAGGAATATTCAAATGGCGACCGCACCTAAATAATAGTTGTAGAATAACGGAGTGGCTACTCGGCCAGCATAAAATATATAGGAGTGTGCTTTATCAAGATAGTGCAGTCTAAGCTACCACACGGCTATAACAGCAGAATCTTTTATACGTCTTTACATAGTTTGCTGCTTTCTTACAAACATTTCCAGCAGACGTTGATAGTACGGCTTTATGTTTTAAAATCAGTAATATGCACGTTTTTCGGTTCTTGGGAATTTATATAATTATCAATAAAATACTCAACTCCAAAGTCATAAATATTGCCATAAAAGTCCTTATGGAGAACCTGATGAATAGATATAATATTACATCGATAATAATACAGTTTCAAAATTTCGTACCTAAATGAAGGTGATTGTTTTAGACATTTGTTAGGACTACATTATAAACCTGTAGCATAATACTATTACTAATTCATTGACTCCCGTTCAGCAGTAAACAATTTGCTATTTTACATTTGTGTACTTTAAAATGCACTGTGCGTTGCTGTTTATTTTTAAGTATTACATAAAAGCATAAACGGAGCAAGTATTGCTAATTACCTATTATAAGTGCAATCTATCACTCGGCATTTGCAGTTACAATAATTCAAAATATACAATATCAATCAGTTACAATATCTATTTCATACTTGCAGTTTTACTTGTGTTATATAATAGAGTCACAACTTACATCACAGTTCATTGACCGCGCACAATAGCATCTGTCGTTCGCGTTATTTTTTTTATTATCTTTTTAAAACTTTATACGGTTTCTGCAATCGATATGTGAGTGTTGCCAGTATCGAGTTACTGTTTAACAAGGAAAATTATTTGACACTGGCCGCAGGTGTGCCGTGACGAATTAGAAAAAGTATATTGAAATGAATACGGGAGTGGTGCGCGCGATGACATGGTGCGATAATGTGGAGATGAACTCTAGAAAACCAAACATTTGAAAAACAGGTATAAATAGATTTTAAAAATTAAATAATTTCATGCTTAGGCAGGCTTTAATGAATTAGATAGAGAAGACAGACAATTACATATGTACATAGTAATTTCAAAATTCACTTTTATTAGCGCGTAACAATTATTTTTAAATTAATGTGAAATTAATATTGTTTTTTATTTGACACTGGGGCAGGGGGAGGTGGTTGAGTTCTATAATTATAATTGAAATGTATGTTGTTGTACTTAAAATCGCTATACGCTCATGGCTTACGCAGAAATTCATGTTTTTATGGGGAGATTATTCTTTGGAAAGCTATCGTGTTACCCTAGCGTAATTTTCACGAATGAAATTGATATTCTATTTGTTTTTATTTGTATTGAAAATATTCCATTTTATTAAAAAGTTGACATTGTTTTGCAGAATAAAAATACAATTGAATCGTTTGATAAATTACAATATACGTTTCGTATACATTGAGCAATTAATGGCGTGTTCGATTTAGACGGCACTTAGATTTGTTAAGCTGACTGGTAAAAACATCCCAGTACTTGACACTTACCTAATACTTGACACTCCCAACTTGAATTAAAAACAATAAAGAACTATTGACAAGAAGTACAGTCGGCAATAAAAGTTTGTACCAAAAATGAAATTTTGAAAGAATATTTTCTTGGTTTATGGTCTTGAATGAAGGTAATTAAGTTTGCTAAAACTTTATCTCCCATTAATTTCCCCGTAGATACCTCATTATTGATATTTTGGTCGATATTAGATATATCGAATTCTCCACTTTTTGGTTTTTCAGGAATAACTTAGTGCGCGTTCATTTTAAACTGCTGCAAATCTGGGTAGATACTATCTAGCTGGGTGGACCCAAACAACATACCAAAAATGCAAGGTTACCGCAATTATTGCAATTTCGAATGTAACATATGACAGGCCTATAGTCATGAAGGTGTCAAACATTTACCTTAATTGTTATCACGACGAACACCCCACATACCTACCTATTTGCCATAAACTTGAAACAATTAAAAATCCTTACACAATTTTCCCATTAATTCAAACAATAGGCATCCCAGAGAATCCTCACCTGCAATTAATAATACCCTTGCAATCAAACGTTTATTCAAAGATTTAACCCCGCATCGGACCGAGGGCGGTTAAAAGGTTAAAAGATTAAAAAGGGTTTAACCGGTTTAAATCAATGATAGGTAACAATGCACCCTGACCGCGGTCCCCGTAGCGTTTATTGGAAAAGTTTGTGTACATTGCGCGGTGCGTGTTACAGAAGAATGTCTGAAATTACGTAAGAAGGGTTAACGCGTGCTTGTCACGCGATGAATAGGCCCTATCCGCACTCATCTCTTTCTGTTTACAGTGCAAAAATATGGGTGTCATGAAATATGACGTGGGACACATTTCGGAACTCAACCTTTCAGAAGAGGTATAATGTCGTAGATAAAGCGCCCATCGCAGGCCTATTATGTTCCACAATAGTTTTATCCATACTATTAGTCGTAATATTTTTTGCGTCGTTTTAGGGATTTTAATAGGGATAATGATTCAGGCGAGGCAAAATCACAGGTATGGATTTATCGCTAAGATTACTAAGATTTCGAAATAGAATTTAATTTATCAAAATAATATATTAGAAAACAGATAAAGAGTAAGAAAGTCGAAAAATCACTTACTAACTAAACTGTTTTAGCGCGATCTAGATTCTAGTCTAGTAATATATTTCGTAAATCGCTACAAGCTAGCAGTGTTGAATGGCTATGCGAATTTGCAATGCGAAAAACGACCCTGTACCCTTAACATAAGTTTGCAATGTTCGCATTACCGTACTCGCTAGCGACTGCGTAAACGATTTAGCATGGATAAAATTACAGCGCCTCTGGCGGTGACGCAATAGAACTAAGAATCGCCAAACATTGCAAACTCATATTAAGGGTACTGGTCAACCCACTGGTCTAGTTATGATTTTGTTGCATATTTAGACACATATTCCGTAAAGTAAAAATGGGGTAATTAACAAATATCGCATCCTTCCGTACCTTGCGCCACAATGGCACGCAAGGAATGTCCTACGTTGGCATATATTTGTACCTGCACACTTGTGCAATTTAAACTTACTGTTTAAACCACTAATCGTTTACATACCTCACGCTTTGTGCTACGGGTTTGGCCAAGACAAAGGAATTCGGATTTGGGTTGTTTTCATTGTGGTTTTTGGCCGCGAAAGGCCACGTATATGAGCAAGCGGGTTCGGCAGTGCGACGTTTGCCTCGGTAGTCAAAAAATGGGGAATATTTTCTATGAAAATTCATTACAAATTGTATCCATGTTTGCTCTTGAGAGTATAAATATTTGGAGTTGCTAGGGTTGCACCTGCAGGCAGACGTGATCATACCTGTTCAAGAATTATGTAAAGCGTAAACTCATATCGAAAGCATATTATAGCACAAAAGACTACATGAATGATAAAACACCGTGGGTATAATTGTGGTTGAAATTCTAATAATATTTTAATCATAATGACATTTGATTTTAGATTTCCTCTTGACATTCAGATTTTATTCTAGAAACTGTCTAGATTATTCTATTTTTTATATGTTTTTATTTTACTTATTATTGACGATCTTTATGTGAATTTGTTATATTCTGTTTGACATAGATTACAGCAATTCAACTTTTTTTTTAATTATAAATTGCATCAATAAATTCCTCTGAATAATTCAATTCAAACTATGTAATATAAAACTGACGATTTAAAAGTGCTTGTTGCTAGGCCTATTTGAATAAAACATATTTTGAGTTTGAGTTTGAGTTTGTATTCGCCTGTCAGGCGCAGATGCGTCGACCGTCCTAAAACAGGGCCTTAAGATTCCTGAGATGGGCATTTTCACTTTAAAGTGTACCCCCTACTTTTTTTTCGGATCTCGGTGATTTTGGGTATTCTAACTCAGAATCACGAGTACTATCCATTTCCGCGAAGAAAAAAAAGTGTCCCTCCAAAAAAAAGTCAGTTTTGTGACGCTTTTTTCATACAGTTTAAATGACTCGTCACAAAACTGACACAGAAAATTTGTATGGAAAATCAAGGACATTTTTTTTTCTTCGTCTGAATCAATAGTACTCGTGATTCTGAGTCAGAATACCCAAAATCACCGACATCCGAAAAAAAAGTAGGGGGTACACTTTAAAGTGAAAATGCCCAGATAGACTATTATATTATGCAAATAGATTTTAAACATAAATCCACCATTTCTATGAAAATCTATTGGCTTATAAGATTTGATGAGGTCCAGTAGGTATAGGTAGGTACATGTTTGTTTTATTTTATTTTAAACATTTATTTAAGCGTCACAAAATCTCAAAGCAACATTTTCCGCAGAGAAGCAACACAAAATCTCCTCGTGCTTAATGAAACATTTTACTTTCCACTTTAAATTTAACGTTATGCTAATGCACGGTGTTACACAGTTCCTTAGTTGGAAAACTGCCAAATGGCTCTTGACGTGGTGCTATTTCCAGAACGATATTAAAACGATTACAATTGTTTTGATCGATTTTGATTCCACTGTTTTATTGTATGTATTTGTTAAATAAATTCTTTGCTGAAAGTCTTATATGATTTAAAAAAAGTTATTTTTTTATCTTTAAGTTGTAAACTATAAAGCATAGCATGTTCACCAAAGATTATCACGTGATAATATACTGCTGAAAAAAAAAGTCAATTTATGATTCATTCGTTGTTGAAGCTAAAAGTGATGGTTGACATTGAGTATGCTCTAATGCACGTTCATATCAATAAAGCCAGCGTTCATTCTTCTGCTAACTTCAGGGATGAAAGCTGAGTGCTTGTTTGCCACCAAGTGAAAGAAAATTCAAGGAATTAGTAATTATCTTGAAATCTAAGTCACTATGCAAATAGAAGATTCGCGACGCTAATTATTTATTTATTTATTTTTAGAATAAAGAGTAACTTAATAAAAAAGAAACAAAATAAAAAACCTGCCATTTTAATCATATAAGCAGGAACCGTAGGTCCCCCTCGTGTCGTGAAAGTTCTTCTATTGTCTATATCTCGTTAGTGTTTATACATTCATTTCAGCAAGAACTTCTGGAATCAATTAAAAATTAATTAAATGCTCTTGTTAGCCTAGTTTGGCTCATCGAGTATTCTTGGCACACGGCGCTTGCGTCTCGAAGGCTATAATCGAAGTAACACTCCTGGCAAAATTTAATGATTGTTTTGTGAACAGTTGCTAACAATCGCTGCACGGGAGCACAAAGTAAATAGCGGCGGCGCGCGCCGGAGCAGAGAGTCCGCTCAGTACAAAGTGCCATTTTCGCCGCACGCACAATGACGTAACATTTACAGGCATTCTCGGTTGATTTCGGACTAGCTTAGTCGCGACTGTCACTGTCGCGTCGCGAGTGCTAGTTGTGCGCGCGTTGATCACTTGACGTCCTCGCCGCTACGTAGATAGTTTATGTCACGTACGTCAAAATGAATAACCGATATTATTACAGTTGGAATGTATTTTATTGTTTAAATACACTTAAATACAACAAAAAACGGTGCCTACACTTTCTTCAAATTTTCAAACGATATTGAAAGGTAAATAAAACGGTTTTCTCATTTTGGTAGTTACAATACCTAGGTAGGTAGGTAATTTTTTGAAACTTGCCGCTTTGATAACGACGATCAACCATTACACATTCATCTTATCGTTCGCTGGTAAAACGCCAGTATTTAAGTAGTACTATGGTTTAGTTAAGTAGGTACCTAATTAATTAGGTATATTTTTGTTGGCGCTCTCGACCGCCGCCGGTCACAAGTCACAACTCGCAGCGGGTCACGCATCAATTTATTAGGGTTCCGTACCCGAAGGGTCAAAACGGAACCCTATTGGTGTCGCCCAGACGTCCGTCCGTCCGTCCGTCGTATGTCACAAAATTTGTTCCGAAGAATTTTTAGACTTCTCATTGACCTTGAAATTTGGTGACAATGTTCAATATTACGTATATTTTAACAACAAATACTAATATATGAATAAATCATATTTTTGAGGTTGATTCGGAACCCTAAATGTGCGAAGTCCGACTCGCACTTGGCCGGTTTTTTACCAAGATACGCTGGTTCATATTTAAATGTCATGTTGAAGAATTTTTAATTTATCTGCTCCTTTTTAAAATTCAGAATCAAAACAGAAGCAACCCTGTAGTTTAGGTATGTATTTTCAAGAACGGCGGGAACGGACCTTCTGTATATTCTTTATTTTGTGACGGGAGGTCAATCTGAGATTTTAATATGGTCTCATTTCATGCAAAAGACATGTTGGATGATTTAAAGAATACGCCTAATGTGAAATAACCTGACGTCGGTCTGGTCTTTTTGTTGGTAGGTACCTAATTAAATTGTTGACGAAAATTCAAAATGAGGTCAAAAATTCAGATTTTTCCAATTCATAACTGAAAAAATAAAGTATAGTTAGTGCATGTATCCAGTACCTTACTTTTATTCTCGCAGTTAAATTATGCCACAAGAGCTTGAGAGAACATTTTTACACATTCACAAATAAAAGCACAATAAGATTGTAAAATACCCTAATAAATCAAAGAAAACCCCCGAAAAACACACTCAAATTCTACTTCCTACATATTTGTCATCAGAATAGCGCGACCGTACACTTGGGGACAACAAAACTGCTATTCTCGCGCGTAATGGCGTCGCTAGTCCGAGTAATGGAGCAAGCGAGTGCTGGGCGTGTGTTTTACAGCTGCGATTTCAAGTGTTCACACTTTTTTTGGGCCAGGGTGTACGTAGATCATATTGATGGAGTTTTGAGTGGGCGATAGTGTTGTGGTTTATTTCGTTAAGGTGTTATAGTACCTACTTATCTATCTAAGATTATCATAATATACAATGGATGGTTCAAATTAGCTATTAATGCCAACCATTGAGATAAAACCCATGTTAGAACTGCAGGAAGACCCGCTTTTTCTCAGATAACCGATCGGTTGCTCATGCAACCGCAGTATAATCAGTTATACTTACTTGTTAAATCACGTTTTAGATAAAAGTACTACTTACAGTAAGAGTTATAGTTTTCTTTCTAAATATTTTTTTATATGAGCCTTTCAAAAGAGGTTTTATTTTATTAACTTCAAACGACACTCAAAGCATGCCATCCCATGGCGCCATAGACGGTGGTAGCACGACGAAAAGCCTTTTATTTCGCAAGAATGCGCTGAGCTCGCGGGGACAAAATGTGCTCAGTGCACGCTACAATACCTCCTTATAAGAACACTAAAAGATTAAATCGCACAGACTAAAATTCAAGCCTACAAATATTGAGGCGAACTTGCAGATACCAAAACTCTCTAAACTGAATTTTCTTTCTTTATACTAAAGGCAAAATGTATGAGAATTTTGTTAAGAAAACACTCGAAATTTCTTAAAGCATGCTTGTTTTATACGCGACGTGATCCGGGAGTGTAACACAGCTTTGCTTTTAGTTAATAATCTTACGAAAGTAGGTACGTTGTAACTAGACGCTTACAATGAACGCCTGTCCTTTACCGAATGCTAAACAAAGATCGGTAATTTTATCTTAAGTAGGTATTTCATTAAAAACTAATCAAAGTTATATACACAATTAAATAAACGCTTTACAAATTACGACGCAAAATCTATTAATAATCACAAAAATGGTCGGCGCCGGCGCGGCTACAACATATTTCAATAAGAGCCTATGTCGTGAGAGCATAATAAATTGCGACCGTAAACGTAAGCGCGCGCGGAGTAGTTTCGTTTGGAGTGATGCATGCGATATAGGCAATGGTTGCGATGCGGAGGATTTTTGCGATATAGGTGATGCAGGCGATGTTATTTTTAGTTATAAATAGCCGGGCGCGCAGAGCGGACGAAGGATTATTGTTCGACTGTCTGTGATACTGGTTCTATAGATTATTTTTGGTGGGTTTCTCGTCATTTTTGTTTGAGATTCCGTTGTTATGTGGAAATGTTCCGCATAGTGAGGGAATCTTCTTTATTTTCAATTTCATTATTATTTTACGGGTTAAAATTTATTGCTATTTATTTTAAGAGAGCCAGATCACATTCCAGACATACAGTTTAGTCTGATGGAATACGTTTAACCTAACGGTTTGTCAAACAAACTTATTCCGGAGTCATTTAGATTACCAGACTGTTTAGGGGGTCTGGGCGTTCCTATTTATCAACATGGGACGTATTTTACCCTTAGCGAGTTCCATTGTCCAACTGGTGTAGTCTGATCATGACCTCCGCGATTGAAGGAGGTATAGAAGGGTTCTTCGCTTGAGAGGGCTCACTAGTATATGGAATTCGGTCTTTATTATGTATATTTATATAATCTATTATATGCTAGGGCGTTTCATATCACAGATCCCTTTAGACTTCGGTCAGTTGTGATATGACACAATACACAGGCTTTAGGTTGATTTTCTCAAGCTAGCCACTTGAACGTTCTAGTAGGGAACTGTTTAGGTATATAGGTAAAAGTAGGGCCTCACTACATAACACTATGGTAAATACCTCACGGTTGAGGTTTGCATACACTAGAGTAGGAATTAGAGCTATTTGGGGATGTAAGTAGATTAGGATTAAAGTCATGTGTAGGATTAGGACGTTAGGAAAGAGGGTTTAGGGATTTAGGTTTAGGTATTAGGTATTCACGCGATTATTGGTGTATTGTGTAAAAAAATAAGAGGTATCTAATAATTTCTTTAAATAGGTACTAAAAATACTGGGTTTCATAGATTTTTATAGGTATAATGTATTGTAAAGGTCCAATTCTTCCAATCATGATTAGGATAGCAGGGCTGGTTCAGAAAGATGGAACTAACTCTGAAAGTAGCAGGCGGAGCAGACTACTAGTATTATTTTCCAATATCATGAGTGAAAGAATACTCATTGCTGGGAAAGAGTGGAAATATACTTTTGTAAATGGTTAGGAAACATTGGGAAGTGTTTAGGGTAGAGGGAACTGGTAGTTAAAGATGCTTCTCATCTAAAGATTTATTAATGAATTTATTTTCATTAGTATGGATTTATATTCATTAATATGTCTAGTTCTGGTATAGAATACGTTCCATCTCCATCTTGGCGTGTTAACAGCATTGTATGAGATATGAAAGACATACCATACAACAGTCAAAATTATCCTTTTTAGCTGTAGCTTAAAATTGGGTATCAACGATTCTATTTTCTACTGCATATTTATGGTAGCAGGATGATTTTGACTTAGGGGAAAAAAGTAAGGCTTTCAAGGGTATTTGCCGCCCATTGAAAACCTCCAGCTGTTAATAACGTAACTGAACACGTAGATCTTGTTGGAGATAGATTACCAATAATAATATTATTATTATGTATTTAAAATCTAAATATTGAGTAGGTAAAATATGTTAGGAAAGCTATTGTAAATGTATGGAAATTTGGTAGAAATAATTTTACTTAGTAGAAAAATAAGTGGTAGATTTGGTAGGAAAAATTAGTAGGTATTTTAGGGTCTTAGGTCAAATAGTGAAGAGTTCAAGTCTGATTCGTTTCACATAAAAGAGTCGGGGTTATTCGGTACACAACGTAGTTTATCACTAGACGATCACATGGCCAAATCAAAACAAATCAATTTATTTTCACGGGTCTTTTATTTAAAGTATGGGGGATAGAATGTTTAGAAGGGGTAGAGAGAGGGGGGAGCTACATTTTGGTGCAGTGACCGCGATATTCTGAAGCCCTAGTGCTTCATTTTGTTGTCGTGAAACGGTGTGTGATCGAATTTGGACTTGGACCCTTCGCTTATAAAATTGTACACGAAAAATATTATAGTTTATTATTACAAGCAAGTCAAATAACAAGTATGTTGTTAAAGTAAGTAAAGTATGTAGTAGCAGACGTCCGTAGGTTGCGGTGATGATTTATCGTTGGGTGGTTTATAAAATAACAAGTATTGTAAGTATGTGGAAGTTCGTAGTATCTTGCGTCTGTAGGCTGCGGTGGTCGCTTGTCGGGCGGAGCGTGTGTTCTTTGCCGCTGACGCAGTGTAGGATCAATTTGAAGACTGCTGTATGTTATAAACAGCATCTGGAACAGAAAAGTAAATGCGTTAACGTTAGTGACAGGTTTACATACTGCTACATTATATTTTTAGAGTTGAAAGATTGTTTAAAGTTATCACAGTTTACTGCATTAGGGGGCGATCATTCGATCGATCGTGTATCATAGTTTATAGATACAGGGGGCGTTCCGTTATGATCATCATCATTTGTGGCTTGTAACATAGTCTAGTGATACAGGGGGCGTAGTTGTTATAGCATGATCAGCGTCATCATCATTATCATAATAGAAGATCTGTAAGCTTATGAGTTATGAAATGGTGCAAGTCATTTGCATATAGTAACTAATGATAGCAAGTCATCATTGTAAATAAATAAATAAACATCATATCATACTTCAGTCATAAAGTAAAGACCACTATTGACAGCATTAAAGAGATATTCATGTATGGACATTATCAGCTAGGCTGGCTGTGTGTTTGTTTGCCACTGACGTAATATAAAAGAAATCATCATCATAATAATCATAGCGTAGTACTAATGCGTTTGCATACTTAGGAAGGCTGGGGTTTGCTGTCTGATTCCGAGGTTTGACGTAGGCACTAGTTTTTTAAGTAGTATAGGCATCTTGATTATAAAAATATTAGTGCTACATACAGTATAGATATAAATGAAATAATTACCTTAGGAAATACTGCAGTAGATTGCCGCTCATCATCTGGCAGTTACGGTTTCGAGTGGTTTACCGCTGCCTTCTGAAAATTGAAAAGTAGAGAAATTAACATCAAATAAGAATAATAATTATTGTTTGCATTTTTACATTACATACAGAATTAATACAAACATTCTAGATAGGAAAAAATTTTAATAAAATGCCATAGTTTTTGAAATTTCAAACTGCCGAGGGAATGCTTACATTGAAATTTGTTTTCATCAAAAATATACTACTATACATCTGTATGTTATGAAATTTAGTCAATATATAGGTTAATTTTATATACTTACATTAGGAGTTACCCATGTTGATTGAAGGTAGGAAATGAGAAGTTTTGCTATTCTTCCGGCAGTTGATGACTCCTGTTCATCGCTTTCAACTGAAAATTGAAAAGTTAAGATATTAGCATTATAAGAGTATAACATTATTATCTGTATTTATTAGAACATATAGAAACATTCTAGACTATAAAAATTAAGAAAATAGCATAAATAGGTATATTTCGGAATTCCATCGAAGGAGCCCGATGGAGAGCGATCAAACTAAAATTGAAATTTCACTAAAATCGGAATTGGGTATAGTTGTTTGATCTTAAATTTATTATGAGGACATCTGATTTATTAGTTAAAGTACTTACATATTGGGTCACTCATATTTTGTGATGAAACAGGCAGCTGTTAATATTTTTGTAGTCGAGTCAGCGGACCAAGTCATGTTTTTCTCAGCATGCTGTTAGCAGATTATCATGTAATCGGTTTAATGAGTAGATCATTAATATATGCAGATTTTATCACCATGGTCCTGAAATAAAAACAATAGAAATTATATGTTATGATGTGGAATAGTACATTTATTTATTCTGAAGAATAGAGGTATAAAGATATTGAGTAAATTTATAGTAATGAACTACTGACATTATGCAATGATATCAATAACTAGTCATAATCTAGAAATAAAATAGGACATGGTTAGGGAAAAATTTCATAATCTTGTGGTTTCATACAGTTTGACAAATGAGGGAAAGCATATATTCATTTATAGATTTTACTCGAATTTAGCATACAGTCATTAAGACTGAAATTGGTCAGGGCCTCATCATCATGTGGTAATTTGTACGTATACACTTTCGAAAGGAAACAAAGAAAAGGAGTTTAGCTTTTTCCGCAAACAAGAAATCCTTTTCATGACATTATCAGTATAACTACGTAGTATTATTTACATTGAATTGTATTTCGTAGCGAAGAGTTATTCATATCAAATGGTATTTTTCATTGTACATAGGTACACCAACTTTTTGTTAACATTTCAACAAAAGTTTCGACTTTTCAAGTAGGCTCGTATAGATTAAGTATAGAAATTGTTTATCAAAGTATGTATGTGTGATGGTTTTTATCAATAGAAGAGACAGAAAATATAAAAATAACTTACCAGTTATAAATCGGGTTCAAATTTCATCAAAATCACATAAACACGAAACCGTGTTCTTTGTTCAAAACACTGCGTAGCTTTCTTTTCTTCCAGTACAATTTCACGTATCACAGTAAAGTAGGAAATATTTCCGTGAGCACTTTATTTTCATAACTAAAACTTTCATTAGGACGGAGAACTTAGAACTTTTATTACGATTTTTGGTTTTATGTTTAGTATCAAACAAGCAAAGCGCGAAGCATCCATCTTTGGTTTAAGGATAGAGTTTCGGTTGGTAGGTTTGAAGTTAAGATCAGTGTTGCCAGTAAAAAAAGGACAGGAGGCAGTGTCCACATTATCGGATATCATTGCAAGTTCCTATGAGTCAATTGCTAGACGGAAACCATTTATGCTTGTCAGTGTCATTTAATATTTGACAATTTGTTTATTTTCATCTGCTGAAATGTAATGCAATTCATTTTGCTATATTGAATAATATATTTCTCACACGAGGAAAAAAAAGTGATATGACCACTTAATACTAAGGATGCTAAAACAATTATAATACAGATCATCCAATATTTTCTCGAATGATTAGGTTTACCCTTAAATATAATAAATATATTCGGTTGTAGTTATTGCTGTTATGTGTTAGCATTAAGACTGAAATTATAGTAATAGACAGCGACGTCGCGATATCGGGTCAATGACGTGTCGGATAGCGTGGATACGAACTAAAATATTTGCAGTTGATAACAAAATATATGTATACTGGTTTTCTTAACAATTCTAAATAAAATATTTTGTGCAGATAATGTTAATAATTATGATATAATTCTTAAGAAATATGATTTGCTGTCACAAATATTTAAAACGACGTGTGGAAACGTTTAAGTGAAATAGTAGATGACGTTTGACGTTTGTAGGAGGCTTAATGAATTCATAATGTAGACAATAGAAAAAAAACTGAACGCAGTATGCGAACAGTCGTTAGATTTTGACATTTGTTTTAGATTTAGTTTGTTTTGCAAATAATCTTTTTACATTCATGGCTTTAAAAATACTTAAATATGATACAGTTTCAGAGTGGATTAATAATCGAACATTATAGTTTAGTTAAAGGTGCGTTGACGCCAAAGATAGTGCATTCATTAGTAAAAGTCTGAAGCTAGATAAATACCATGTCTGAACTGAAAGTTAAAGTGTTGTTTGTTATAAATTAATCAGGGAGTCTAGGTAATGAGTGATTTGAGATTAAGTGCAGTGTAAATGGAATGTGAGTGGTATTTTATATTGGAGTCAACATTAGGATTAGGATTAAAACAAGTAAGTGGGTTTGAACATAACTATAGTATACTGAACAGTGAATATCTTGGGAAGAAAATAGTATTTATTTTCTCAGTTCTCTTGTAAGTGATACTTTGGTAATTTTCGGGGTAAGAGCACGGAGCTCTTATAAGGTCAAATTGTCTGTCTGCATGTTGGAATCATTTGTAGAGTTGCCATTTGTAGAATATTTTCCGTTGACCGGCGGCTGTAAGACTGACATGTAAAGTTGTTATATACTACAAGTACATAGAGGGCTATCGAAGCTCTACATTAGAAATAAAGTCGTAGAAAGAATGTTATTTTTATTTAATAGATTCATGTTTTGAAGTTAGTTAACCGAGTTGTGTATCAAGTTTTGTTGGCACAGGTTAGTTATTTATTTATTTTAAGCTTTATTGCATGACATGCGCAAGATTAACATGATATTTAATTGAATTTATGTTCTATAGTATTCAATTTATGTTGAGGTACAATCAATAATAGCTGCATTTTGGAAAAGTTGTCGGGTTAATTGTCGGGCAAGGTCCCGGATTCATTTGTAGAATTTGCTTGTAAAGTTGTGTGGAGCATTCAGGAGGTGGATCTGGCTTGCAATTGCCTGGGTTTAACAAAATATAGTGGTAGAAGCTTTTAGAAGTGGTTGGGATTAGAAATTTAGAATTTGGTTTAGCGGTGAAAATTTAGCGGTGAAGAAATTTTTAAGGCAGTATATATATTCAAAGGGTTATGTATTTTGCTAGTATAATTTATACTAAAGCTTCTATCAAATCAAATTATAATAGTAGAACGATTTTCAGTTTTCAATATAGAAAAGGAAAATTTAGTAATGCATGATTATCCATCGCTCTACCTGGAAAAGAAAAGTTTAAAATTTGGTTCTTTTATTGAAATAGGCCATGTATTTTTATATTTACATTATATTTTAATTACAAACAGTAGACTTCAACTTAGATATTCTTTTTGGTATTATAGTGCATGCAATGTGAAGGGTTTTAATATAAGCGATGTATCGGTTCTTTAAATGGTTTTTCTTCAAAAAGAAAAGAAATTTTGTAAAAGATAGTTAGATTCAGAATTATGATTTTAATAATATTATCAACATTTTCAATAAATTTCATAGAATAAAAATAAAATATTTTTATATTACAAATAAATAAGGACTGATTGCTTATAGTAAATTTGTTTGCCGAAACTTTATAGCACATAGAGAAGGGGTACAAATGGCGTACTTGAAGTTTTTTAAGGCTCTCTATCTGTCAGTCACTGGACTAAAAAGAAATATTTAAAATAAATATGTATAAATATGTGTATATAATTATGAAATTTTAATCTTGGTTGCATTGTTTGGCATTCATTTTTACAGAAAAAAGGTAAAATTTATTAATACACTCATATTATTTTTATTAATATTTCAGCAATTAGAAGAATATTCTAATGATTACATATCAAAGACTTTGGCTATCTGTAATTTTAACCGTTTGAAAAAGCGAGTGTGGAATGATGCAAGTAGTTGAGTGACAGAGTTACAGAGGTTTATTGAAATTGATGGATGATGGTGATGTATGGAAACAGGGGGGTGGGGGAAAATTTTGTGAAAATGGGTTATTGCAGGTAGACAAATGTTGGATTGTAATCAACCTGGATTTGTTGGTAGTTTGAGGGATCTATACACACAACTAGTCAGCAAGGATTTATCAGTAGGTTAAAATCGTATATCGATTCGACCCATTTAATAAGGGTAATCCTTATTGACTAGTACTAAACAGAAGCTAGGACTAAAAGTCTATTAGCTGAGGTTTTATCAAGGTTTTGTACACACACCACGATTTGATGAAGGATCATTCGAAAACAGAAATATCCGATTGCTTATTAGGATATGATATAAAAATGATATGGCGAAATGCAATCATTTTTGAATAATGTTTAAAATTTATATTATGTTAACTTTTTATTATTTTTGGTAAATGATATTTGATAGTTTACATGTCTGATAGAAAGACAAAATATTTATTGGTATTAAAGTAAGGCTCATTTCTCACGCTAGAGGTGAAATGTTTATTATATTAGTGGTATTTACATGATTAATTTTATAACAATATAATTTAAAGGTTATTTTTTAAGTTGGGAATGGGGAATTGGTTATTTTAATAACAGGGTGTTATGGATATTGACATATCCATATAGTTAAGCGCATTTCGAGTTTTAATGTTTTGTGGCCATTTAAATGACGAATGGGAATGCAGGAGCATTGAGGTGACGAATGTCGTTTAACTAAGTTCATAAATGGACATTTCATAAATTGGTGTGAAAATGAGTCTGAAATCGAATATCTGATTCAAGTTTGTGACATGTTCCAAGAAAACTTGATTGAAAATGGTGACAAAGTATTGAGATTTGGTTAGAGTTTTGGTCTAATGGCGATTGAATTTCTTAGTACTTATATAGAGGGTCTTTCTTTTTGCGTGGGGAGCTTTTGGGATATCAGATCGGATCCGGGCAATGTGGATTTTGAATGGATGAGTGCCTGGACAGACTCTGAAATTCAGTTTGATATTGCAAATGCGGACTATTCGGGTCTTCTAGCCTCACAAACTAGAACCTTGGGCAAATGGGAAGATTTCGAGGAAAGGATAGTCATGGTTCATTATCAAAATTCATAAGACTAAGTTTTATACCGAGTCACTAACAATCAATGAGTACTGGTTTAAATACTCATACACGTTTAAAAAGAAAGGGGAGGGGGGGAGGGGGAGGGGAGAATAGGTTCACTAACAAATCTATGGTATGTTATTTAACATTATAGTAGTTCAAGGATCCGTCATGAATCGCTCATTACATTAGCAATTACATGGCACATCCTTGAGGGGGCGAATATGTAACTAGACGCTTACAATGAACGCCTGTCCTTTACCGAATGCTAAACAAAGATCGGTAATTTTATCTTAAGTAGGTATTTCATTAAAAACTAATCAAAGTTATATACACAATTAAATAAACGCTTTACAAATTACGACGCAAAATCTATTAATAATCACAAAAATGGTCGGCGCCGGCGCGGCTACAACATATTTCAATAAGAGCCTATGTCGTGAGAGCATAATAAATTGCGACCGTAAACGTAAGCGCGCGCGGAGTAGTTTCGTTTGGAGTGATGCATGCGATATAGGCAATGGTTGCGATGCGGAGGATTTTTGCGATATAGGTGATGCAGGCGATGTTATTTTTAGTTATAAATAGCCGGGCGCGCAGAGCGGACGAAGGATTATTGTTCGACTGTCTGTGACACTGGTTCTATAGATTATTTTTGGTGGGTTTCTCGTCATTTTTGTTTGAGATTTCGTTGTTATGTGGAAATGTTCCGCATAGTGAGGGAATCTTCTTTATTTTCAATTTCATTATTATTTTACGGGTTAAAATTTATTGCTATTTATTTTAAGAGAGCCAGATCACATTCCAGACATACAGTTTAGTCTGATGGAATACGTTTAACCTAACGGTTTGTCAAACAAACTTATTCCGGAGTCATTTAGATTACCAGACTGTTTAGGGGGTCTGGGCGTTCCTATTTATCAACATGGGACGTATTTTACCCTTAGCGAGTTCCATTGTCCAACTGGTGTAGTCTGATCATGACCTCCGCGATTGAAGGAGGTATAGAAGGGTTCTTCGCTTGAGAGGGCTCACTAGTATATGGAATTCGGTCTTTATTATGTATATTTATATAATCTATTATATGCTAGGGCGTTTCATATCACAGATCCCTTTAGACTTCGGTCAGTTGTGATATGACACAATACACAGGCTTTAGGTTGATTTTCTCAAGCTAGCCACTTGAACGTTCTAGTAGGGAACTGTTTAGGTATATAGGTAAAAGTAGGGCCTCACTACATAACACTATGGTAAATACCTCACGGTTGAGGTTTGCATACACTAGAGTAGGAATTAGAGCTATTTGGGGATGTAAGTAGATTAGGATTAAAGTCATGTGTAGGATTAGGACGTTAGGAAAGAGGGTTTAGGGATTTAGGTTTAGGTATTAGGTATTCACGCGATTATTGGTGTATTATGTAAAAAAATAAGAGGTATCTAATAATTTCTTTAAATAGGTACTAAAAATACTGGGTTTCATAGATTTTTATAGGTATAATGTATTGTAAAGGTCCAATTCTTCCAATCATGATTAGGATAGCAGGGCTGGTTCAGAAAGATGGAACTAACTCTGAAAGTAGCAGGCGGAGCAGACTACTAGTATTATTTTCCAATATCATGAGTGAAAGAATACTCATTGCTGGGAAAGAGTGGAAATATACTTTTGTAAATGGTTAGGAAACATTGGGAAGTGTTTAGGGTAGAGGGAACTGGTAGTTAAAGATGCTTCTCATCTAAAGATTTATTAATGAATTTATTTTCATTAGTATGGATTTATATTCATTAATATGTCTAGTTCTGGTATAGAATACGTTCCATCTCCATCTTGGCGTGTTAACAGCATTGTATGAGATATGAAAGACATACCATACAACAGTCAAAATTATCCTTTTTAGCTGTAGCTTAAAATTGGGTATCAACGATTCTATTTTCTACTGCATATTTATGGTAGCAGGATGATTTTGACTTAGGGGAAAAAAGTAAGGCTTTCAAGGGTATTTGCCGCCCATTGAAAACCTCCAGCTGTTAATAACGTAACTGAACACGTAGATCTTGTTGGAGATAGATTACCAATAATAATATTATTATTATGTATTTAAAATCTAAATATTGAGTAGGTAAAATATGTTAGGAAAGCTATTGTAAATGTATGGAAATTTGGTAGAAATAATTTTACTTAGTAGAAAAATAAGTGGTAGATTTGGTAGGAAAAATTAGTAGGTATTTTAGGGTCTTAGGTCAAATAGTGAAGAGTTCAAGTCTGATTCGTTTCACATAAAAGAGTCGGGGTTATTCGGTACACAACGTAGTTTATCACTAGACGATCACATGGCCAAATCAAAACAAATCAATTTATTTTCACGGGTCTTTTATTTAAAGTATGGGGGATAGAATGTTTAGAAGGGGTAGAGAGAGGGGGGAGCTACATGGCATAGAAGGTGTGTTAAATGCACGAAATATGGCGATGTAATTTGTTTTTAGGCTCTGACAGGCTGCTACACTGAAAAAACGAAACGCTAGCAAAGTACCAATTTGGCTCGGTTAAAAAATAGTTAGTTACATACAACCAAGATTTAATTAAAATGAGAAAAAATGCTTAGTAAATGATAAACAAGCAAATTCTGTTAAACGTTTTTGGTTATTGTAACAAAACACTTATTAATTTCCGAATGAAGATCTCGGGAAAGATAATCTTTACCCGACTCAGTTAGAAATAACGAATTTTACACTGTCATTGTTTAACTAGTGCATTATTTAATGACAGACCTTGCACGACTTGCTTAATATTAGATATGTTGTTTTGTTGCAAATAACTGCGTGAATCACTAAGAAACAAACAAGTTGCTTTAGTAAATATAATCCTTCCTAGGCAACGGTCAAATCTGACATGTTCTGCATCGCGCTATCGAAGTTTCTTAAGTCAGTTGCGTATATAGAACTTCCAACCAACTCTCATTGGACTTCGGTCCCTGAGAGATCTCTCTATTGTTGTTTCTTCCTGTGTCTCCTATCTATTGTATATATGTATATTGTTTGTAGATATCCCTTTCATGTATATATTAACACTGTATATTATTCCTATATAGGAGCACATTTCTCTTCTACATTGGTGACCCCGACGTGATTTGAACACGCAACCTTCTGGTATTAGCTGACAACTGCATTATTTAATTTTAAACATGTAGTTACCGAATAAATCGTTTAAAAATACTAAATAACTGGGTTAGTTTTATCTGATTACAAAGTAAAAATTGGCTAATTGCAGCCAATTTAACTTTAACAATTTTTAACCAAGTGTATCGGTTACTATTTGATAAGTGAGAACAACAAAGTTGACTTATTTAATTTTAGCTACAAAGTTTGCAGGTGCTATATTGACAAACTCGGTGGGTTATTTTTGACAGTATTTTTGTTATTTTTAACCCAGACGTTTTTTCAGTGTAAACTTGGAAGTAACACGTAGGTCGTAGAGTACCTAGTCTAAATGAAGCGTACAGTTTGCTGCATCATTTTCGTATGGTACACTTTGCAAGAAAGTATGCAATAACCATACCAGGAGTTATGTTTTGCATAAATGTGCAAATCAGACGCCTTGCATATTTATGGAAAATATAACTCCTGTGAAAATAAAAACATGTAAAATTTATCAGGAATATAATTTTGGCACATTGCGTTACACCTACCAATTACTAAACAGCAGTGTCGGCAATTTGAATAGCGGTCGAGGCAAATTTCAGGTCAGCACTGTGAAAAAATGAGAATCTATTTTTAAACTTCACTTTATTCTTGTGTACCGCTTTAATTTTATTATTTATTTATTTAAACTTTATTGCACGGATACAAACATAAAAGTACAATTGGCGGACTTAAATGCCTTAAGGTATTCCCTACCAGTCAACCATTAATTTTGCTTCGTGTTTGCAAATTTTAAACACGAAGTTTGGGATTAATTAACATGATTTTGATTAACCATAAAAAGGAACCTATTTATGTATAATTATAAGTGGGACGTTATTTGAAGATCCCTATGACACTTGCAGTGACAGTTCATTTATATAACCTTGGAACAGCGTCGATGTCACATCGAAATGTTAATAAGCATCTTTTGGGAATGTAGCTAATTAATTTATGTAGGATTGTAACATTTACATAATAACAATATGAAAGAAACTTGAATTGTCCCTTATTTCCCAGAAATATGCTTAACGGAATATACACGGTGACGTACTGCAAAAGTTATATCGTTGGTCTGTATCGACTAAGGAAGCGGTGCCGTCGATAACAGATGTCGATAATTGAAGTGATAATAATAAAACGTGTCTTATATTTCATTTTAATTGTTACGTGACTGTGTAAAAATAAAACAACGTTAAATTACATATTTATTTATTATTTAACACTTATTGTTTTGACCTGTAGGTACAGGTCTTTCTTCTGGTGCGGCGTAAGAATTAATTTTATGTCAATAGGTCAAAGGGAAGTTGAAAACATCTTCGAAAAATATTTTTGTGACAGACGACCGACGGAAGGACGCATGAGTGACAACAATAGGGTTCCGTTTGGACCATTCTGAAACGGAACCCTAAAAATGGCGGTTTAGTAGCCAGAAACGTATTTTACACGATAACCGCATTTGAGGTTTAAATTAATGTACGTGAGAGGACGCTGATAAGAACCGCCACAGATAAAAAAACAATTGAAGTATCGACACATGCACATCACTATATGGTATGTCACTGTCAGTGTCATAGGGATCTTCAAATAACGTCCTACGTATAGCTCCTATTTCACTAGTTTGACATTTGACAAGTGTCACGACTGTCAGCGGCGAATATATCTGATCGCTGTCTAAAATTAAACAGTTTTGCAGGAAAATGTAAATAGAGTAAGTGTTCTGTATTTTGATAAGTAAAATAAAAAAATAAACAGAATAAAATAATCAACCTCATAATCTACATTTGCTACAATACAACTAGTTCGCAGCCTCATTTTAATTCAGATTTTGTACCTTCTAAAGCGACTGATCAAGTTCTTCAAGATTAAAATTAAATTTCTAACAATTTCGAACTGCAAAAGGCTTTGAGAGGAGCAAAAGCGGGCTCACATCAATCACTGGCACCATTGTGTGGCGCTGAGGCGTCGCTAGTGAACTTTCCAAGCCCTTTGAAAGTAATAAATCGATGTTACTGAGAAATGGTAACTTCATCTGGGAGATATCGAACCGTTTTTTGAAAGTTTCCATCTAATTAATTTTTAGTTAAACTAAGTTGATTGAAATTGAAATGAAGTTTCAAAAGGCTGCCCGAAGTGCCTCTTGTAGTAAGTTTGATAGTCCGATTTTTATAACTAGTTATTATAACTTTGTAAGTTTGGAACTTTTGAGCCAGTAATACATACGAATTAATATTTAAAATGCGAAAGTGTGTGTTTGTCTGTCGTCTGTTACCTCTTCAACCGCTCAACCGATTTAGATGAAATTTGGTATGGAGACAGTTTGAGTCCCGGGGAAGTTTAAAGAATTTTTATCCCGGAAATCATTTCTGAAGGGGTTGGAAGTTTCTACGGAAGAGCGATAAATTGGTAAGCGCCTGAAATAAAAGAATAGCAATTAAATTCTAACGCGATAAATGAGTTCTACGCGGACACGGTAAAAGCTAGTTGGAAATAAGTAAAGGAATTCGAGTTATTTGTGTATTTTTTGAGATTTCCTATAATAATTCCAAAATTATTTATTTAGTATTAATTAAGTAGCTTTGGAAAGTGTAAGCAGCACTTGAGTATCGAACTTTTCTACACTGAAGATCAGAAATATTTATTCTAAAAACAAATTACGCATTAGCTTTTTAACGCAGTACGATTCGACTCTAAAAAAACGATAAAATCACAAAACATTATGCTTTTTTAATAATATTATGTTGTACGGATTAAATTAGGTTAGGATTATGTGTGTGTATCCGAATTTGCAAATTTCGAAAAACTAGAGTTTGATAAGCAACAGGCAAAAAAATTGGGATATTTTCGAACTTTTCTCACTTAATATTCTCGAACTCATAAACTGCGCATTTTTACTACCTTCTTAAGGTTACTATTTGCGACAAATTAAGCCTAACCGCAAATCTACAAGTCCTACAGGGACCAAGCTTCCGCGTGTTGCTCAGCAAGCTCCAGTTTTTCGAAGTTGTAAAATTGGAAACACACTTCCCTAACTGATCCATACAAAATATTGAAAAAGCGGAACTAACTACATCTGCTTTGCAATTTCGATGTCAATATCTACTTGCCTATGTGTGACGATAATTCATATGAGTAATCGCTTATGATTTACCTGCTCTGCATCCCTAGTTAGAAATTTAAGGATCACCTTAAAATTAAAGCATACCCCATAGGAAGTGAGCGCATTTAGATAAGAGAAATGTTAATTTATTATTCACACGCCATTAAATTTGCCGTAACCGCCGCAGTGATTCATGGAAGTGCATGGTAATATCTTCCCAGAAGGTATTTCCGAGTTATGGGTTTGCGGTATTGGTAACTTGTAGCTCATACTTCGGGGAATGTTATGGTAATGGGTAATGGTTTTCTATGTTAGTTGTGGTGAATCTCATTATATATTCTAAATACTCATTCGATTAGATTAGGTAGAAATGCTTAATTTTCCCATTTTCACAACGTTTTACAATAAATCATTTTTAATATGAAGAGAATTTTAACTTATTTGAATATAGTATGAGAAGGTAACTGTCAATGTAATAACTCTACTGAAGTCTGTAAAAGTGTAAACGTGGTACAAAGTCGAAAGATAAATTCAAAACGTCGTATTTTGAATTTATCCCTATTTTGTACCACGTTTACATTGACGGCATTATATTTATAACAGCAAATATTTTTAAACAAATGACAGAAGTTGGGAAATCTGCGTATATTTCTATCAAATGTAAAAAAAAAATCAAGTCCAAATGTTTATGCAAAATCCTAATCAAGAAACACAAAACCAACTCAACCAATTCAGGTTCGTTCCACAACAACAATGTGGAAAATCTCAGAATTTTACAATAAAAGAATATTCCATTTACAAATCAAAACCTTCTGATCTAAAACAACGGTATGTTTCACGAGCCTGCGAATTATCGGAGTGTTTTCCTTAAATTTAGGGTTCCGCACGTGCCCCGGCGCGAGTTACGAGCCAAGTTCACGGGACCGTAGTTGCGATGTGGGAACCCGAGCTCATTGACTAGGGGACAAGGTCGTTTTATCGATCGATTTGGCTACCGGGTAGGGCTACCCCCTTAAAACAGTGCAAGGGAATTTTGATGAACCCTTCCTTACTACATTTGTATGGGTGCATCAAAAATGGTTGACATCTAAGGGAGTCAAACCCTAAAACGGCTCTTTCTAGATTCATATTCCCTGGTCTAAATTTAAACAACTCTAAGGGTTTTCTTATTCTACAAGAGAACCCAAAACACAGTGCTCGGTTTGAATGTCACTTTTTAGAAAACCTTATAAGCAT
Source organism: Cenopis cana (assembly GCA_951800055.1). Taxonomy (NCBI): domain Eukaryota; kingdom Metazoa; phylum Arthropoda; class Insecta; order Lepidoptera; family Tortricidae; genus Cenopis; species Cenopis cana. The sequence continues at coordinate 13,011,138 of OX637479.1, read as the reverse complement.
ATTTTCTTAAATTTTAAACAATCAAAATAAGTACATATTAAATACAACATAAATAAATTCAAAGACCATACAGAGGCCAATAATTAGGGATACTCGTAATCCAATATTACCGTCCTAACATCAACAGTGGAAACCCACTCAGGACTTGTAATCGTGACATGTAGCATTACTACAAACGTGTGTAAAGTCTGCTAACTTGTGTCGTTGGTTGTGATTTGTCGGCACCCGTTCCTTCATAATTGTTTGACCTGCTTGTTCATGTATCTCTATCGGAGGGCGAATAATATGTAAACCGAAATAGATGAGGTCACCATATCACTGTTGTAAACTTTTATAGTATAATTTTTAAGGTATTGAATACACCTGCGACGCGTAGGTATTTTAGGCTCGACTCGACCGTCGCCAAAGTTATTTTATCTACACACATATCATAAATCCTCTAATATGCGTTCGGAAACCGTAGAACATGACTCTCATTTCAACATTCAATGAATTTATGGCAATTTTCTTATCTGTGGCTAAGGCTACAGCAGTAATATAATTTTTTATTTTAATCTCATATATGATGTTAAAATAACAAACCTGTCAAAATTTAAATGTCAAAGTTGACATGTCCCTATTCTAGTATCACTGAAAATTCAAATTCAGTCGATGCGAAATGTCAGCTCGATGTTTTTTTAGTATATATCGCATGAAATTTGAGCTAGAACGACATGATCACATCAGAATAGGGACTCTTTACTTTTTAAAATAACATTCAGGTATCGGTTGCCAGTTCTGATTTCGATATTTCGGCAACCGTGCAAAAAAGGTTGTATTAACACAATTATTGTATTTATTTACTACGGTTTCTGAACCCATCTTAGAGTAGTTATAATATGTGTGTAGATAAAGTAATGTATGCAACTGTACATAATTAGGCATTAAAACACTCGTGTGACCTTATTATGAAACTCGCCTTCGGCTCGTTTCATAAAACACACTCGTGTTTTAATGCCCCTCATTATGTACCAGTTGCATAAACTACTATTTTGCGCTACGTAAATCATCAGCAAGAATCAGCACAAATTAAACCAGCTTTCAATAAAGACGCCGAAGGTTTAACAACGTATAAATTTCAAAGGGCGGCTATCCTGTAAAGGAAACAAAGTGATCCATAAATTTGGAATAATTCCACCTTTTACTGTAGGGCGCGCTAGTGTTGTGCCTTTGCCAATCACGAAAACCGATTATATACGGATACTGTTTCGTATAGATTAGGCAGTTGGAAACGTGTGCCTAACACAAGAAACAGAAACTCAGTTTTATTTTTTCGTTGACTGAATAAATGCAGATTCTGGTCTGGATAAATACAGAGTCAAAGGTTTGTTTATTAAATGATACTTAAGACTAAAGTAGAATTCAATGGAGCAAACTTGGGACCGAAGCTAGCTGAAACGGATGCACGGAGCGGGTCATACTAAACTGCCCGCCGCGGGCGCAGTTCAGTATGACCCGCTCCCTAATACAAGTACAAACCGGTACAAAGCACTAGTGAAATCAAAATTATTTCAAGGTTTGCTTGATAGTTTATATAATACTTATATATAACGTAGAAATAAATGAACTGTCTTTTTGTGAGAAATATAAAATAAGAGACGAGACGAGGAAAGGGCTGACTCATCAACGCACAGCCGAAATCACTAACGCTAGAGAATTGGTTTTTGTACAATCGGTTACTTTTATAACGTAGGCAAAGGATAGGAAAGGATTTTTCAAAATGTATCACCTAAGGGGGTAAAATAAGTGATGAAAGTTTGTATTGGAAACGTACAATTTTTGGAGACAGAAACTTGAAATTTCGTGTATAATATACATTCTCTGTTTAAATACATCAATAGTGTATAGTAGTTTAATAAAATTTGAGGATCCACTGTGTTGATAGCAGGGGCAAATTTAGGTCTCAACAAAGTGCATCCTCCGGAGCTCTGGCAACCTTGCTCACCTCTAGAAGCACAACACTTTTCTGCAAAGCGGAGGTAGGTACTTTGCCGGTTGGGTTGCTCCAAATTCGAACAAGATGACATTTTGCTGTGCCCTGTCTACCTCTCATAATTACAGTGTTTATTAAAGTAAGTAATATGTCATGCATAGTTGCATACGCTACATACCGAAAATGTACTCATTTGGCAGTAATATAGTTTATAGAAAAAAACACGTATTCTACCATTTATGCGCGTACGAAGTCGCGGGAAAAAGCTAGTCTATTTATACAAACTGAACTCACCTTGAGCCCATCCCTAGTGAAAACCGCGACCGCTTGATACGAATTCAGGTCAAACGTAAATAAATTTAGTTTGCTTTGTCCATTTTAAGCACAGTTGTGATTTGGAATTTTCTCCAAATATCTATTGTAGGCCTTGCGGTTTGTTTGATTCGGTACTTAAACTTGTTTCAAATCGCTTTCGTTTCGATTTGGTTAGCAATAAAGGAAGTTGGAATACTAAATAAAGCAAAGGATTGTATTGTTCCGATATAACCATTAAGTACCTCTATGTATCAGTCAAATTGAACAAATGTGGAGTTTGTATATGTATGTATGGAGTATAGTATACCTACGACTACAACGATTACGAGTATACGAATTTCACCTGATAGGTAAAAAAAATCATGATTGTTGATTTCAATCAGTGTTTTATAGAGTCCATAATTTTCCGATGACGTCGACAATGTCAGGTGTTCATCATGACTGGAACGACAAAGTATCAAACGACATCAAATTTCCTCTTCACTATAAAATATCTTTCTTTTTTCGGTAAATCTCTGCCTAGAAGGGTAAGATTTAGCTTGTCATCAAGCAACGTTGCAGTTCATATTAACCCCTACCATTGCACGGATCGTATAATATACTTACCGCAATGTTTCACGTACAGAAGCTAGATGGACTAAAAAATTATTGTACGTTCGAAGCATGTATTGTGAAAATAAAAATGATAAGGCAGTCCTCTATTGCAAGACTATGAATAAAAAATAATGTTAAACAACAGAGATAAAATAAAAAAAATATACTAAAACGTGTCCTGGGTTGGCAGCGCGCTTGTGCTTATTCTGGAATCCAAAGCGTCCATAGGGTATGGTGTCAGATTCGATCTGAAGCTGACACCATACTTGTTTGCCACCGTAGTCGTATAAAAATAAACTGCTTCTATTCTGTGTATATGTATGTGTCGACTAGTAACAACTTGGGACCAATATTAATTGTAAAGCTGGAAATGTACAGCGAACTGTCATTGTGTTGTGGCGTCTTGTTGGTAGAATAGGGGGGATCTCCTTAATTACATACTTATTGTACTCGTTGGATCTCTCGTGAGTTTGCAGTGACATTCGAGAGAGTTCCACGACTACGAGGATCATAATCCCTGCCAGCGAGCGGCGGCCGGGAACTCATTAACAGCCACATAAAAAGGTTTTATTACATAATATTTTTTAATTCAGAACCTTTCAAAAATTGTCTTTAAAACCAGACTATGTACATTCTTGCTCATTTTAGAGAAATACTGGCAGTTGATTCATATCATTGACACAAAATTATAACCAAGATCTTACCGAAGTAGATTTGTGTAAAAACGTGGTATCAGTAGCATTACAATATATAGGTATTCGAGAACAATAAAACAAGTAAAAATTGTACAGGTTACTATATAAATTTACTCATACTCATACTCATTTATTTATAATGCACAAATACATTACACGTCAATACATTTTACAAGTCATTTATGATACATAAATATATACAAGCTCCACGGCCGGTTACTATGCAAAATGTTATATGATGTCCAAGAGACCAGACCTTTGCTCGTTATCTTGAGTGGAAACTTACAGAAAATGTGTTTTCCTAATATGGTCAATTTTGTCCTCGTAATTTGTACCTTTACAGTGGACATTTCATCGAAATCCTCTAAGCCGTTTAAGATAACTCGTTTTCCAATAATAGTTGTGTAAGTATAGGATTAATGAAACAAACACTAGGTAGTCACTAATACAAAATAATGAAAACAATTAAACGACTTTATAGTACGAATCCTCATTTTCCGGCAAACATCAACAGATGTCCTCGTGGAAAATCAAACGCGTAAAAAGGAATTACGTTTCTAAACGAGTTTAATCATGGCAATTGAGGGACCCTAATTAATCCGAGTCTGTAGGTACGTCTGATTAAAAATAAATCGTCTTGTCTATGCTCATCCCAACTCTGCTGGAATCAGGCGCACACGAAAAATATTCACGAAAATGATGATTAAAGCTGGCTGTGCGAAAGATTTCCGGTAATTACTATTTAATTTGAATTTGAGCTAAGAAAGAAATACGGGGAACTGTTTATTTTGGATTTCGTTTTGAAGGAAGTAGAAATGTTAAGACAATTTTTTTAAAAGCTGAATGTAAGAGTTATTTTTGATATTGGAAAATAACTGAACGATTAGTATCGAAAAAAATGTAAATATTTTTTGGGGTGCTGGTAGGATCATTTGCCACCTTTCCACCCTTATACCCTGGGTTCTATGAATCATGGCTATGGAGGTCAAGATTTTGTGATTTCTAGAGAAAAGTTCTGGAGCTCCTTGACAACTCATTTGTTAGATAAGTACGACTTTCTGACTAAAACCTATTGTGCAAACAAAAATGTCCAAATGTTATCGATTTGATACTACCTCATTTGTTTAGTAATTGCCCACTCGCCTCTTGATTCTACTGGTATGTGCGTCAACCCCGTTTCAAGGCGAGTAACTAGGAAGGACACATCTAGGTAGGTAGTCAAATGGCCCTCCGGGTCAAGATACAGAAAAGTCTATCTTTAAATCGCAACTATAAAAACTAATTCCACTCACATTATTTATGAGCTTCGTGTGGCTTTGAAATAAAGCGCGATCCATTCTTATTCAGGTTTTATGCTGCGATCAAAATTTGATGGTCGGATTGTAAAGAATCATGCCATTTCTAGCATCAAAAACGATATGCATGAAGATCATAAATAGCTGTAAACTAATCTAATCTTTAAATTGTGTTGATAAGGTCTGAATTGAAATGTTATGATTTGATATGTTATATCTTCAAAGGCAAAATTTGAAGCGAAGATAGCCACAATTATTTACAAAACATGCACTTGCGCGTCCACTACTTGGCTACTAGTAGGTATCTACTCGTATTACTTGAGAATTTGTTAGACATAATAAGATGATAGTATTTGACAGGCCTTGATAACTTGCTCAGTAAATGAAAAATTTTCTTACAAAAATATTATGAAAACAATAGTTTTAATAATCGCAATAAAATCTATAGGCAATAACTACCATTTAGTAAATTGTTAGATCACAACCACAAGTTGTTTAGAAAAGTAGGTATGAATAAAACATGCTACATGCAAAATTCCAAGCGGCTCAAGTTTGCAGAATGTCGCAGTGTGAGCTCACAGTACCTATACTGTACTGTACAAGTTTACTATTAAAGTTGTTGGCCCAGTTTCTCACTGCGGCCCGAGATGTCTTTTATGTGTGTATTTTTATGTCATAACACAACCTAGAAACGAGCACAGCTTAAGTGTATTTTAGGGACTAGACATGTTTAGTTTAGTTTAGATCTGTGCTATTTTATTGATATATAATATCTACAGCCTTGGCCAAAAGTGTTGAGCACCCCTTATTTTCCTTTGTTACTTATAAAAAAAACTATAAATTTTTAATTACAAAAATGCACATTGATGAGGAGGAAACGGTCAGTACATAGTCTTCTCGCCAGGGCCCAAGCTGTCGCCATGTAATTTTGGAACTTTATGTATACCTTTGAATTCCTTCGCAAATGTATGTCTGTTTTCTCACGATGTTTTTCTTTATCGGACAGTATATGTGGTCCTTGAATGTATTTATTTAAAGTTTAAAATTTTAAACAAATACCATAACGTGATACTTTTTGTACCTGAAATCGTATAAAACAATGCAAATTTACTTATAAATAAGGCCCTAAACTATTCATCATGACCTTTACTTATTTCGTAGTCAACATTTCTTGTTGTTTGATTAAATTACAAGCATAGACCAAATTCGGCTTTATTGTCTTTAATATTAACATTATGTTATCAGGGTAGGGGTAATATAATAGCGACCCTCACCCTAGGAAATAGCTCACTAAGAAGCTTACCAAAAAGGACTGCAATTTACGTGAAATCTTATAAAGTAACACGAAAACTAATTTGTAGGGACGTACATACAACGAAATAAGGCTACGGCACTAAAACTTGAGAACACGTGTACCTATGAACACCTGGGCTAACAAAGCTGTGCCGTTGTAAAGTTAAATTAACGTTTTTATGTCGTAGAGGGAAAGGTCCATATTTGAATAACGATGGTGGGAGAAACGTGTAAACGTAACGTGGTTGAAGATGCTACGTAAGTCTTGGGCCTGAGACACACAGTAGCAATGACAGAAATGCAAAGGACTTTAAAAAAAGAGTTATTTTGCGGTCTGCGGCAACAGCGTGCGGTTTGAGGCCTTTTAGTAAAGCTGGCCACTAGTTTGACAAATAACCCAAAAGAAGTCTAATTTTCCATCTCAGCTCCAAGGTCTTATGAATCGATTTGGCAAAAAATAAAGCTATTTTGATCCTAGGCTCCTTCAAGATCCAACTAGGATCAATTAGGGATCGCGCGCCAATTAGGGATCGCCCTAATTGGCGCGCGACTACGCGATGATCGCGCGATCGCGCGACTTTGAATATTTACTAGTAAAAGTCGTGAATTCGCGCGATAATCGCGTAGTCGCGTTTATTTTAGGACGATCCCTTTAGGACACCTATTCGAGTTCAATATATTCGCGAATTTCATTCGCGCGATCGGGCGATCGCGCGATAATCGCGTTGTATTAGGACGATCCCTTAAGGTTAGTGATTTCGTATTTTATCGCAAGACGATAGCAATTATAAGACTGTCGCCCTTTGTTACAAACTTTATAAAAAGCTGACGTCTTATTGTTAATGTGACAACCGTGACTACGATAAGATATATGATACAGCTAGTAGACTACTTTCAAACATACTGTCATTTTCCTGTACAAAAACGTCAGTAAAACCTACCTTACGTACGTTTAAAATGTTACATAACCATCCCTCTGATTTTATACTCGTAACGTAACGCTATCCATCCTCTCCGTTCCTATGTAGTGTACGTACGCCTAATTTGGGTTTACGAGGCCAACTAAGGGCGAACCAAGCAGCGTCCGGACCATGCGAGCTGAAACGACCATGAAAGAGTAAACAGTTTTGTTTATGTCTTAGAAAATGGCGAGGAGCCTAGTTTGTGACTGCAGATAATGTTAGATTTCAGAAACTTTTTTGAGCGTGACAAGCAGAGTACATAACTATAGCGTACGAAGAATATTTTTCAGGTTTTGTTTGAAATAAGGATAGGTAATTATGTATGTAGTTGTGCATCTTTACACAATATTGATGCAAATTGTCACTCAAACACCCATGTAATGTCACATAATGCAAGTCTGCTGTTTAACTGAGTCATTTACTAAAGTTGGCCTTAGTTGTAGTGACACGTACGAACACATAGACAACGTGATCTCATAGCTCCTACGCTGACGCATACATATAGACAATGTACAATTGTACATGTATAGCTCAACACACAACCATGGCTCACCCGCGCTCGTGGCGCGAAAGAGATTGTTTGTGTAACACTAAAGACTAAAGTTTAGTGCATAGGAACCGAATCAGCTGAACTGTATGTCTGTAGTCACTTACACACAGTTCCATCTGACTATGACACCTAAAGCCACTAGCGTCTTTGACTTGTCATCTTCCTACAGGAAAATCTGTAAGTTATCTCCTTGACTGGTACTCACAACTCTCACCTATGGCGATCCAGTAAAAATCTGACCCTTAATTACTAAACATTGACATGAATATTAGGATCAAGTTAGACTAGTTATGAGGTGACTAGAGACAGATTTTTATTGCACAGGATATTACGAAGGCGAGCGTTTCCTGTCTTTGCCGTATGACTAAGAAAATAATTTATTAAAAAAAGCAAAATCACTCTTCATAACCATGTTTAAGGCAGCTAATGACAGATTAACCTTTCGTCATACTAACGTTACTTTGGACCATGCAGAATAATATTATAATCGGTGTCGTCATGGCGTGTACAATTGTACATTTATAGACTTTGACTAGGTACAATCAAGTGCTAAAATATGTATCCAATTATTCGTTAAAAGTATGTATACCTTATTTTACCGACATAAGGGCCGTGGGATATATTTTTGAGTAATTTGTATACACCCATTTTTGCACCTGTCTGTAAAAATATTTATTAATTTTAGTGTGCAATTACAACACTCTGAAGGTACATAATAAAACCGTTTCTTGCATATATACAAAATTCTTCTTTTTAGGATGCTATATCCTAACGGATGTCACCGATCACCATGCGAAAGTCTTCTTCTGCTTCTGTTTTTTGCAATATACAAAATTCTGTATTAAAATGTGTGTTTTAAAATTATGTGTGTTTTTTTATGTATAATGTGTTCTGTGTTTATTTAAATTGTATTTAAATATTCAAAGACTCTTTTAAACATAAACTGCTTTAAATTTTCGCTTAGATTAGAAGCCCCCGGTTCAGCAATCTCAAAGTTCAACGTTCGTAGTTTTCATAAACCTTTGAAGTTTTTCAACTTGAAGTAATAAAGAACGTTTACATAACTAGTTAATTCAAGTTTAAAAGCGCTGGAAGAATAACTAAACTCTTTAAAGTTATGTTAATTCGTTTCGAAATAGAGAACTGCTATCATTTAACAGTGTTTGAAAACAAAGTTCGGGCTTTAAAATTTCCGTAACTCGGAGACTTATTATTACTACTTTACTGACAAAAGAATTAACGGACGTTCTCCAAGCTAGTAGGGTTTGACTTGTAAAAGTGCCATTGCGGCCTACTTACAGAATAAAGTTCATTTATTTCATTTATTATTTCATTTATGCAGTACTTAGAAGTAAGTGTGAAAAATGAAACCAAACGAAACAATTTACAAACACACAAATGAAACATAAAAACGATTAATTTATCCCGAAGACAGCGTGCTCACCCTACACGTCAGCGCGTCCTGGGAAAATGACAGTGACAAGCCTTGTCACCCTCGCGTAGCTTGATGAATTGCGACCGAGCGGGTTGCGGATAATGCTTACAACGAAATACTTTGTGTTCGTCATCAAAGACGGGGTGTGAGGTTCAAAATATAACAGAACATTATTATTTAGCATACAAGTATAGTAAATCTCTTGTCACGTGACGATACGTGAGTTTTAACCGTTTAGTAAAATAAAGTTACGTTACCGGGGACAAGAGAGCTGGCAGCTTCCTCGCTCAACGCATAAGTATTGCGATTCAGCGAGGAAACGCTGCCAGTGTCCTCGGTACCCTGCCACAGGGTCCCTTTTTAGACTTTAATTTTTAGTAGGTATTATTAGTAGGTTTTTATTTTAGATTTAGCTATTTTTAATAATATTTAAGTTTTCCTTGTTAGGTTTAATTTTGTTTAGTATAGTAAATCAACAAGAATTCAACAAAGAGTTGTGTTCTAGCGTCCAATAAAGTTCGCTCAAATCCATTGCTAGATCTATTCTGAATACATAATAGTATAGTATTCCTAGTGAACGGAGACAAAATCCTTATACCCCAAGAACCCTGGCGGATTCTTTGTTTATGAAATAATCTTAATAATTATTAATTGGCAGAGTAACGTAAATTAGGGTAAAAATAAATATGCATCAAAATCAAGAAAAGTTTTTCTTCTCCCCTGGGGAAATGAATATCGGTTTCATCGTAAAGCTTTTTAATGCAAACTTTTTAAGCAGTATACCAATTAAACTAACATTTATTAGGTGATGAATTAGTTTAATTACTAAACAAAAGCTGGAATAAAATAGACAAGACGCTTTTTCGTATCTTAGTAGAATGTAATCGAAATAAGAAAAAACAATCCGAACTTTACCCTTAAAGCCCAAGGTCTAAATTGGCTTGGATAAGTGTTGACAATAAGGCAGCTACAAGTTTATTCTACTTGAGTCTCGCTACTTTGTCCCTTGTCATTTCTCAACGTCTCGTTTAAAATAAGTCTTCTGAAATTACAAGACGCTAAGTTCTCTATTAACATGCAAATTGGTTGCAACAGAAATTCTGGAATATTGCACGAAATAACGCCTCGGAATTAATTATTTAATAAAGGAGTTGTAGTTGCATAATATCTATTATGATACTGTAATGGAAAAAAATGGTTATAGTATGAGTTTCTGTAGAATGCGTAAGCAAGTGGAAGGTAGGGATAAACTTTGCTCCTGACATTTTTTCAGATTTTTTGTTAAAATAAAACAAACGGGAGGCTAATTTATTATAGTGAGGTAGGCCTCAGAAACATGTTACACAATACGTGTGTAAACGTGCATATTTATAAACCTAAAAGAGTAAGAGGAAAATTCGACTGATTAATAGTAAGTTTCCCACGAAACGACAAAAAAACATGAAATACAAACAATCATGAATCATGAAAAGGGCTCATTTTTTCCTACACAGCAAAGTTAGACTGTTGGTAACAGTACATTACTTACCAAGGGCGGTAAAAGTAAGAATGTCTCAGATGGCAGGTATTTTACGCCCGAGCCGAATGCAAGGGCGATAAAAATGCGACCTTAAGCTTTCTTTAGCCAGGAAGTTCAATTCATATTTCAAATGCTTGGGAATACCCACATTCACTGCCAGGAAGCCGCCTAGCGGGCGTTCTGCTCGTAGACGCGTAGCCGATACCATGCGTTTCCCGGTATGTAGACGAAATTGCGTAGCGCTACGAAAAGCTTGGTAGCGCAAGTATTAATATTTAAAAATGCATTCATCACTTACTTTTGTTGTATTGTATCCAGTCAAAGATATATAACTATACATATATGTATCTCTTATTTGCCCGCTCTCTACAAATGTGAATCTTAATATCTGTAATTACCTCTATATTAAGATCTCATTGTTTTACTAATATTTTATATAAATAATACACCTAATAAATGAAAAAATCTTCTTAAACGTGGAGAGAAATACCCTATCCCAAAGTTACAATACCTGTTTATGAAGGGGTTGAACTATAGACGTTTTATGAAGACGTATCCCATTCTTACCTACAGGACAAAAACTAGTGCGCAATGAGCAGTGGAGCGCGACTATTTATAAATGTAGCAAGTTTACGAGTTTCAATACAACATACAACCCATACCACTTTCCCTTTTCCCATTTAGGCACCTATTAAACTATAATGTTTCACTTTCCTCCCTCATTGAAATATGGATCATTGAACACTGCTCATTTATTTCTACATTCAAAGCAAAGCCTTCATTACAGCCAGGTAAGCGATAACACCGCTTGGATCGTTTCGCTTTTCTGAATAAGGACTTCTAATTACATCGCCATTGTCAAGTTTCGGTGCTGCATTTAATATTGTTTGTACTGTGTGATGAGTTATGTGACAAGTCACAGGCGATGTGCTATTATAGAAAAATAAAAATATAAAATTTCTTTGGCACTGTACTAAAAACAAATATTCCCACCCGACTATGACGTGATACGTTGTCTCTCTGCCTTTTCTGTCTGTTTTTTTTATTATGACATGCAACACTAACGTATTGATATTAAATGGGAAATTGTTCGCACTCTCTCTCACTCACATTGATAATCAAGCTTTACTTACATTGTTTATCAAATCACTTGGTTTTATTGTAGCTGAATGAAAACTCACTCAAATAGTCATCTCATAAAAGTTTCCACTTTCGTGCAAGTGGGCATGGCTGTTTAGATATTGCTGGATGGTCTACAGTTTTGGATTTTTGTTGATTCCTTCGTGAGGTCTCTCCATTTCAGGTGGTTGCATACCTTGCGAGAACTCTCAACCAGAGATGATTTGGTCAGAGATTTCGGGAGGTCAGTCATCGCATCGGGTATGTGACCGTTGTTTAGATCTTTTACCTCCAAGCTGGCCCTGGATTACTAGGCACTTAATTAAATCCATATTTCCAGATCCATATTTTTGGACACAATCGACGAAATCCAAGAAAAACGTTTTTTATTCTAAACGATTTTAGAATTGAGGCGAAAAGTAGGAAAGACTGACTTCATGATTAGAACATTTTAGTTATTTTGGTTATCTACCTGTCATCTAATTATATCAGAATAAAATAAACACTCATTTCAATAATGCCTAGGCTGAATTCACAATCAAGCATTTGTGATTCAGAAGGACCAACCTGTTGTATCGCTGCTATTGGGACCTTGTACCACACTTTAAGTGTCGTTTAATTTAACGCGGATTTCAAGTGCCGCTAATAAATCCAACCTACTTGATATTGTCGGGTTTTGTACGTGAAATTAATTTGAAATCTTTCATGTAAACGACACTTAATTAAGTCTCGCGTGTTGTCGAGTCTGTTCGCTGTGTTCATTAAAGTTTATATTAATTTAAATTACATTTAATTATTATTCAAAGTCTCATCGAAATGATATCAGTAGAATTTTCTGTTACAGGTAATTAACCTCATTAAAACGAATTTTTGACATGTTTCACTGCGTATATTTAAAAATGGTTAATTTGTATATTTATTTTTACAGGTTTTTCTTTTGATATTACTTTATCAAGCCAACTCTTCTTTTGTTTATATTTTTTGTATATAGTAGCTTTGAAGGTGAAGTTTAATAGTTTTATACTACAGTGTAATCAATCTAAATTAATGTTCAGTTAAATGTAAAACAAGGATATCTCTTTAATTTACCTATTTATTGTATAGGTGCAAAATAAGATAACCAAATGGTTAACAACTACATTTTCTGCTAAATATATTATCTCCATAAATAGCGTAAAGCCTTTACACTAATTTAGGATACCTAAATAGGTTATATAATTAATATATATCATCATTAAACGTTTATATTACTAAAACTAAGAATGAACCGTAAACTAACTAAACATCCTAAAACCTATAAAAAGTTATTTTTTGTAATATTCATTTATGAGCTTGTAATGGTATACCAAAAAAATATTTAATAGAATGATCCACTGTCTTGTGTACAGTGTTAAAAACCCAGGCTAAAAAAAAACAAAAACACGAGGTATCAAGATACACCATCGCCAATGAAAACTTCATCCGTACCTTTAGCGGATCACTTAACTGTAATTGCGATAGACGGTATCAAGTTAACTTTAACTAAAACGCCAGTAACTGCCGTCGCTAACTAACTTAGAGCTCAAGCGCTCGAGTGTTCTCTTAATAAAGCTGGTTAGGGGTGCCGACTGTCGTACAAATTTTATATTAAAAAACCCAAAACATAAAATTTATTGATTCAATGTTTGTAAGCCTGTGGGTTTTAACTTTAAAGTTAAGTTTTGTAACCATTAAAATACAAGTCACGATCAAAGAATTCTAATAAATTTTATTGAATTCTGTATTTATAAAATATCGTAAAAGAATACCGCACGCGTTTCTTTCGTCAATGTTTATGTTTTATTAATTGCAGGTATCCTCGCCGAGTAATACTCAACACCATTGATTTAAGAGGGCTCTTGTTGGTGGAGCAACTTCCAAGCATCCCCTTCGTGAGCCATTGGTTTGCCTACCTGAGACGACACGGCGTTTACTATTTCCTTAACTTGGTACATGTATGTTCTTCTTGGTCCTCCACCGGCTTCTATCTAGAGTAATATCTAATTAATTTCATACCATCATTCCTTCGTGTGTCAGCCGGAATTGAAGGCGTACCTAATACAGACGCTTGCAAAAACAAGCGCATTGTGAGCACCTGCACTGCGCGATAATGGGGCTAATTCACAAGACGAACAACTTTCAGCCAGTCCTTCGGACCGAAAAAGGATTTAAAAGAGTATCATGTCTTACAAAATTCTGTAGTTATTCTGAGCTTTTAAATTCGGATTGTTGTTGGAAATCCTTAAGGATCCAACGCGTGCCTAAACTAAAACATTAAAAAAATAGCTTTTTCAGGATCCAAAGTAAAAACAATTACAGTATTTTTTATTGCAGGTTATTATTATACGGAGAACCGAATGACGAAGTAGGAGTATCTAATTTTTTCAGTTATTTGGTATGTATTTGTCACCAAAAAAACACGTACAGACACTAAAATGTAACAAATAATGAAAATCAGTTACATTTTAAAAGTTATAATGGCAAAACAAATGATGTAAAGCGATGAAATGGCTGTCCATTTCACTATATGATATATCGTGTGTAAACACACACAGGACCTGGTCCTTTTTTTTAATCCGCCGTAATAACTCAAAATAATTATGTTTTCCTTAAAAGGCAGACCACACGGAGAACATTTCGAAGCTGGAATAGGGACCTCTTCCACTATTTGAATACGGAACCTGAAAACACCAACTCGCATTAAAATCAGAATACGCGATGAAATGATGCCTGTAAATATTTCACAAACAAAACAAGTCCACTTGTGCCCTCTAATAATTAATCAACAACTGAAACAAAAACACGCCAATTGGGTACGCAGACAACGGTTTACTCGTCGAACCGTTGCGGTCTGACTCGTGAAATTTTAACCAGCCAGCAGTTTTATTTACACTAGGCGCGCGGTCGGATACACTGGATGCGGGAGGCAAGCGGAGCGTATCTCTTTTGGATTGATTCTTGTTACTCTTTTGTGATTGGTGTTGTTTATTGTTAGATAATCACCTTTTGCACATTACTGTACTGCAAGGTTCCTTACTGTGCCTTTCCATCAGAGCTTTGCTATGCTACGTTGCAATGGACGCGTTGATATCAATCAATAATAATTATTCCTTGGTTAACATAGCATAGCACTGGTGGAAACGGAAAGCTATCACATCCTCGCAGCAAGCTGCATAGCATAGATCTGGTGGAAAAGCAGCCTTACTTGCATAGGTATTAGGCTATTTATTTTTGAGATGTAAATACTAACAAATATGGATTCTGAGTCTGAAATAAATGTTTTTTTTTTATAGGTATACGATTACTAACGTGACTTCCCTTTTTAAAGTTTTTAAACCAACGAACGAAGAGAGCAAAATGTTGTTTGAATGTATGTATGTTTCTCTGCGATAACGGAGCCTAGCCCCGTAAATTGTGGTAGAAAATTAATAGAAGATAAAAAGGTAGCGACCCAACCTACATATGTACTTATGTACACCTTGTATTATAAAGGTACTAAAACAGTTCTCTTTTTAAAAATATTTACAGGATTCAAATGAATCACAGCAACTGCTAAAAGCTGCCTAGGTTTTACGTGATTTTATATACATTTACACCTTTGTTGGCTGAACGTAATATTTCATGAAATTTAATACCTAGTAACTTATTGCTATCGCGTATCTGACCGCGACAGACAGTCTTCCAATAGTGAGAGATGGCGAGAGATCGTGCGGAGAGCTGTATCCGTCCCTACGACCAACGTGAATGCCTCGATGTGACCACGACCGCTCTGTTAAGAGCGTAACGACGGAGAAGAGAGAAGAGAGAACTATTGCTAGTCTATCAACCACGACCCAACGCCTGCGTTGTATTGTGACTTCATTAGTCCACTTTTAATTGAAATCACTTTCTCCTTCAAATTTGAAGTAAGTAATTTATTTCTGCGGGGTAATCACGTAACGATATGTACTACCGTTGGTACGTATTTAATGTCAGTTTTAGTATGGGATTTGACATTTAAATCTATCGTACTAACGGTCGATAACGTTACGTGATTACCGCGCTGGTTCCAAATTTGTCGAAATCAATTTAAATTTTACCATAAAATCGAAGTAAATCAAAATAAGGCGACTTCCTGACTTGTCGGTGCGGAGGCGGTACGATATGAGAAAATTGTCACATGTCAGTGTCAACTGTCAGTCAACTCAGTACCGCTTTTTACTACGCCCCTACATTTAAATGTGTGCTTCCTGACTGGCGCGGGATGCGCGGTAGCGGGACGATACGAAGGCAGTACTGGTCCACTTCTGCGCATGATATTACTGCGCAAATGTAATACTGACAGTATTCCGTCAAGCGAGAATCTTTGCGACGTCAGTAAGTTTACTTCAAAGAAGAAAATGTCACATATCGATCCCACCCCGCCAAGTCAGGAAGTCGCCTTACTCAACTCCACTATTGTCCGCCAAGACCGCGCGCGTCAATTGTTTTACCACAAATTACACCAGCGAGTAAAATAATCATCAACTCTATTTGATTCCATTGCGACTGGCTCGGTGCGTGACAGATCATTTAAATGTTGAATAATGTACGTTGTTTTTAATAAAAATGGTAATTGATATGCCACTGGGGTAATTAATGAGTACGATATATTTGCGTTCCGAATGCATACGTGCGATCACTTGCGCACTCCCGGAGTTACAGTTGCCGGCAAACATCTTGAACCTGATTGACCTGCTTAGTAGCGTGATTTGTACGAAAATTGGCTACTGCGCAGACAAGGTTAGGTTCAAGATGTTTGCCGGCAACTATAAGATCATTTGTAACATAGTTTGTTTGATATAAATATAATTAAGTCACCAAATTGCGACGCAAACCAAAAATATCTTCCCTCCTCTTTCTAATTTGAAGTCAGTTCAGGAGGCCCCAAATCCACTTTACGTGTAGGGAAGGTACCCTAAAAAATATTTTTTTAAAGATTTTCTTATACCGTTTTGTTGGCGTCATTGATATTTATACTCATACCAAATTACAGCTTTCTAGTACTAACGGTTACTGAGCTTAGCCGAGGCCGGACGGATCGACATGGCGAAACTATAAGGGTTCCTTGTTTACTACAGAACCCTAAAAGAATTGGTTTAGCAATCTTTTGAGCAAATCTCATACGAGTCTCGAAACAACATAGCTTTAGCTCTACTGCGTAGTAGTAGTAACCAATCTCCAATTTTCATAAGAATTAGTCGGTCGATCGCCTGTAACGATAAAACGCTGAGCAACGAAAAAGCGGTATCGTCTAATCTAAACGACACATGAGACTAAATCGATAACACTCGCTCCATTGTTCAGAAATGTTCGAATAAATAAATGTTGTTTAATGATCATGTCGCGGGACAAATGATCCACGGGTTTCCGGTTTCGGGATTTATTTTATTAATAATGTTGGCTATTGTGTGAAATTTTGTGTGAAGAACAATGGTTTGTAGCGTCAGCAGCCAGTCCACGTATTACGCTCATAGTTATCACAATGTGATAAACGACAAGATAAAATATCCGTCGCTTTTTATCAAATTGTGACAGGAACTGATATCATTTGCTTGCTTTTATCCCATTTAGTTGGGGTCGGGGCAGCATGTTTTTTCTTCCATACCTCGCTATCGCTCGTTATCTCGACACTCACAATACTCAAATCCTTCCTCTCCATACATATATCGTCTTTCACGCAATTCATCCACCTTTTCCTTGGCCTACCCCTTGTCTCACATTCCTCCACATTCACCTAATACCTTTCTTTTCCTTCTTTCTTCTTTGTTTCTTGTTATTTTGTGTTGTGTTGGTGTTGTGTTCTTGTTTCTTGTGTGTGTCTTGTGTTGTTGTGTTGTTTGTTGTTGTAATTCCTTTCTTCCCTCCGCATAACATAACCATACCAACGTAGCCAATGAGCTCTCAACTTATCGACTATGGGTGCTACTTTCAGGCTTCCCGATACTTTATAGTGTCCTTTATCACGCGATAAACGAGACCATCTCTCAATAGACCCTAATAGCATATAATATGCTGGTAAGTTTGGTGTGTGCAAGCGCGGCGGAGATAATGTCATGTCCAGTTGCCCAATAGCTACTTAATACGTCGAGTCAAGTAGATCTCCTTACTTTCTAAGCGTTAATTGCGTTGCGTTTCAATCCCATTTTTTGTGAAACCTTTAACCGGATCGTAATTCAAGTATTATAGTGAATTAGTGATATTCTTAATTCCAGATGCTGTCTGTACTTGAATTACAATAGCATTGAATTACGATAATGCAATGCCGATATTATCTGCAATGATATGATTAACTTTTGCATTGTGGACTGGAGTATCCTGGTTTGTTATCAGCAATTTCATTGAATGGAATTAAATTCTTGAATGCCTGAATGAATTATATATATATGAATTATACATATGTTTGTATCGTAATTTAAGCTATAGGTATTAGAGTGAAACCTGTTTTAAAATTTATTTTAAACCTCTCCCCGAATAGACAGTATTTCAATGTGTGGATTTCTGCCTGCTGCTCATATAATATGCTTACATCAGATGTGAGCAGAAACACATTGGAGGGGCGCTCAGTTTAAAATAAGTTTCCAATGCTTTAGTATACGTAGGAATGTATGTCTAAAAAAAATGGAGACCAATACTTTTTTACCATTCGTTTACTCTTGGCTCAAACACTTGGCACATACATAGCGCGATGGCATTTTGTACGTTAGGTAGATCATAAGAGATTTGGGGTAAGAGAAAGACTATTCATATAAAATTTATGCAACGCAATTTGACCGGTTTGCATGTCTAATGTATGTATTGCTTATGGAAGTGCGCCTGCTGTGTCTATAACCCGACCGTGAAAAAATTATCGGTCAGTGATAGAGACAAAACATAGCACCCTTTTCTATTTTCCACTTATAGGAATCGCAATAAGGCTATCTTTCTCTATCAAAGCGTGTCAGGCCTTTAATTTGTGTACCAGCAAATGACAGTTAACCTGACGCTCTTTGGAAAAGTTACGCAATTACTCCTCTGTATAGACTGTATAGTGAAGAAGCTCGTCTTCTCCGCGACCTTAACTAGCTCAAGTCTTGCATTGCTCGCCTGGCTGTGAAATTCTATTTAAATCATAAAAGGGCAGATAAATCTTAATAATACCGTATTAAGTATTCCCAAAACTATGACTAGACAAAAAACCGTCTTTATCTAACCAACTGACTAATAAACTGATACGAAATGAAGCATTTCAAATTTTACAGAGATTATACCTACTAGAGACATTTTCCGCCCCGCTCAACTTCCTGATATGGAATTAAACAGTCTATATTTCCTATACCGATCGACTCGTTTCTACGAAGGATTACGCTGTACCTCGATGTCCCCAGGTACGCAAGAATTGCTCCCGGCATTTCATATCCCGATTCGAATATCTGGGATTAATATCCCTTTGAAGATCTTCGGGCAACTTCATATGTATCCGGATGTGATAAGCTGGTTTGAAGTTTTACAAAAGGTATTGGCAATATGAATAGGAATATGTCATTTCAACCAGATAATGTTACAGTTGATTAGTCAGTTCGAAAGGTGTCGATACTGTCGATAGAAATGTGAGTTCCGCCTATTGTTGGTTATCTGTATATCTATGTATAATATATATGTCAAGTGAGTGGTTTTTTTTTTCATAGTGATAAGCTTGACATTTATGCATCAAAAACTTATTACCAGTGGATATTGTATAAAATATTTATTTTGTAGCAAGCAGTAAATAGTCTGGCAACACTAATACAAGATTATTTATGTTAATAATTCATGGAAAATAAAAAGAACAACTAGTATTACTCAATACTTGTTGTGTAGTATTACTTAATATTGTTGAATTTTCACTAACTTTCAACCCCCACCCCTTCCAATCACAACGGCTCTCAGTAGCCAGACTGGCATATTTATAGTCCAGAGACAAGCCTTAAAACAACTGTACCAATTCCAAATGTTGTAAAATCACTTTTTTTTTGCTGTCAGCTCTTAATCTATTACATCAATAACATACCGAAAATAAGTGAACCTAAATCAATCAAGTAAACTCAACGTTCAAACTGTGAAGACAGTAGGAAATCCCCATAAGAAATTATTACGTGGAATTTACAGCCCTCAAACTCCCTTTTATTGGTTGTTATTTATGTCTCGCAAACTTTCACCTGCGTTCAGCAATTCCGTAATGGAGGCCGAATATAGCTGGATGTGGTTTGTGTTTCGAAAACAAACTTAAGAGCTGCAATCACTTAGGGCTTAAAATAACATTACCTACATGGTGTTTGAATTGATTGAATCAATTTGACTCCATAACAGTTTACAACTACTTACCTGCAAAACATGCATGTAAACTGAAGAACAAAAAAGACGGTACGGAAGTAGTCTTGATTTGATTGTGTCCGTTATAATATTTCTTTTGAAAACATTGCAATTCGTGACACCGCTTTTTTTCTACCAAATAACTATTCGAATTTAATGTTCTATATACTTAATCATGAAATTGTATGTATCTATAATATATCGAATAGCATGGACAATCCTATACTGGTTTTTCTTTTGTTTGTCTAAGAAACCTACATGCTTTCCAACGTAACAACTCCTTAGTCTAAATTAATACATAACCACACTTTCATCTCCCGTCTTAGCCAAATATTCTTGTAAATGCTTGTTATTTTATCCCACGTTCGTATACTTTGAAAACATTCAAAACAGGACCATGCATCTTGTCAGTACGGTTGTTTTTAGTTTGAACTACAGAAGAATACTCAGAGAATCTTCTAGACGTTAATACGAATGTAACAAATGATCAGATCGTCTGGCGAGTGCTTTTAGATCTAGTGTTTCAGACGGAGAAATGCTGTGGATTTTAATCTGAATAGAACGTATGGTCCTATGAATTTTAAAGCCTCTTATGCCTTTTCGGAGACTGAGAGCATGTATAAAAGTTATGGGGCGATAAGAATATGTAAGAAAATATGGTGCTTTTGTCCTCGAGGGTAGTGGTTGAATTGCTTAATGCTTATAGAGTTTTAGTTAGGTTTCAAAGTTTGTTCTTTGGTGGAATTAGATAAGGAGGGAAGGAGTGGCTGTTGCAAATATTGATCTACGATACTGACGGTTTATATTTTAAGAAAACATCAAGACTTTTTATTTAAAGTAAACGTCCCAGCCTGACACTGACTCGACACTTAACACTTTCAATCTTATGTCAAATTAATAGAGGTGAAAAATAGGAGGCAACTCTTGGGCTAGTTAATCAGTTTTTTTTATTACTGGTCATGTTCCGCAAGTCGACAATTAAAGTGCCTAGGTATTTTACATGAGAACTATTGGGTATAGAGGTGTCAAACATAGGGACTTTTACCTTATTTATATACGTATTACCTTGGGCACAATTAACTTTCACAATCTCGAACGTTACTTATTACATTGTATTAGTTATCTATCTAAACCGTCTTGGGCACTCTGATGCTTTTAAACAATTATATGTAATTAGTAAATTAATGTAATAAATTTAAAAATTAATATACATATGTAATATAATGTGTAATAAATTAATGATATAATCGTTAAGTTTTCCTTTTCTGTAACACTGCTCTACTTTGGTATCTTGTAAGTAACCAACAACCAAAACAACAAATAAAGTACATACCAGCCTTTTGACAAACGTGAATTGTAATAACCAAGATTTTTTTAAACACAATTATCTACATTTTGTCATGTTTGAAACTCTATCTTGTGTTTGTTTATTTGCCCAACACTACACAAATAGGTGCTCAAAAATGGTGGGATGAATTTGCAATGTAGATTCGTCACGCCGTCCATTACCTTAATGGAGCGGGCAGTTCCAGCAGCCGTATTCAGGATATACCTATACAAGTATAGGTATAGTACATGTGAAATCAGATTTAAAGTCTGATAATAATTCATTTGGCCATACCTCAGTGGGCTATCCATTTAACGACATTATGTTATATATTTTATTTACACCCATATAGTAAATCCTCTTTAATGTGCTCAAAAACTGTAGGTAATGACCAGTTTTACAATATATCGTGGCCCACGCGTGCCAGTTCGGGGCGGAGATGGCCATTACAGAATCATAAATTGAACCGTTACGGTCATCTCCACCCATTACAGCATATGTAATGTACGGATGTAGGTAAAGTAGTGAATGAAGCTGTACATAATTAACTTCCTGACATGGCGGGGCATTTGAGTTACAATGTCAGATGGCAGTTACTTCGGCCTGTACCGACTCTTGGGTACAGGTAGCAGCCTTGATTGGTGTAATGTCAAGATGAAGAGTCCACCTAATGCCTCTCAAGTGTATTTAAATGTCCCAAACACATAGATACAGAAATATGTTACAATACTGTATTATCCTGTCCTGTGTTATTACTGTATTATTGTGTTTACTTTGTGGTGCACAATAAAGTATATTATTATTTTTATTATTATTATCCTGGAGATGCAATTTGGTTTGAGGACCATCTCCCAACATTCTATTATTATGACTAAAAAAAATACAATTTCACAAACGCAGAACGTGCTACGGAGCCTACGCCGTAGCGCATTCAAGTGCCGTAGAGGTACTACGAACATGTTTCGTTGTAAAAGATGCAGCTGCTACGGTGATTTTTAAGCGTTATTTTCAGGGGCTCGATTCAATATTCAAAATATGACTCAAAAGCAAAAATTGGTTTTTTTGTATCGAATTTTAATTGTTCCAGCGCGGTAATTACGTAACGTTTTCGACCGTTAGTACGATAGATTTAAATGTACCAACAATACCAACATCCTCACAAACACACTAACTTTAGCATTTATAATATTAGTAGGCCTTAGAGGTATACCTTAAGCACTGCTTCTCCAGTCTTACCTTCTTGTTCCAGAACCCCAACTCCCGACGAGGGCTTGCACCTTCGTAGATAGTGTGTTCTCAGTAGTTAAGCAGTGATCTTCTGATAGGGTGGCTGATAAAGCCGACAAGAAACAGTTTCCTACAAGCACATTTGTGATGTATCAGAATAAGGCGCCTTCTAATGAAAGAACACATGAGATCAATCAAGTCCTTCCGAGAGCCGATATTTCAATCAATACATAATTACTTTCTTTACTTCCCTACGCCTATCCAAGGAAAATGTATAAAAGAATGGAATGAATGCGATGGGGAAAAAAGCTGCTTGTGTTGTTTATGTTTTGAATAATTTGTTTTAAAACATGATTTATAAAGTTACATTTATTCATGACGACGACGCACGCAAAGACAGCTGAGGAACTTTCAAAAAATTTGTACATAGTTAAGGGCTTTAATTAAAACAAAACTTAACTATTGTTTCCTTTGTGTAACGATGACTCATATATATTATTTTGTATGGCTAACTTTCGTTACACAAGGGACGCGATCGTAATTTTGTTTTCATTAAGCCCTTAACTATGTACATTTTTTTTAAAAACGACTGACATATTTCATAATTGGTTTTGACATCTCAGTATTATACTTTACAATCGAAATATTTGCTTCATATTTGACTGACTCGGTTTTAACCAAACTTGTCGACAAGTATAACGGAGTTTTATATAATACCTTATTAGGTTTAAGGCTTTTCTCCCTTGGACTTATTTACAAGTGCCTCGTAACGCTTATGTAATATTATATGAAACACAAGCAGCCCGACACACGAAAAGCAGACCCTATGAAGCGGAATTAATCAATGAATAGTATGGCTGTATTAAATTTTCGATTTCGCCTCCCGGAATTGCATTGGGTGCATCTGGCACACGCGAGGTATTCCGATGCGGCCTCGTGATAAGGAGTGAATTTAAAGATTTGTGTCGCTGACGGGGTTGGAATTTAATGCTATTTTGAGACGTTAAGGTACCTATAAATATATAAATAAAACATCTAGAGTCAGCATCAAAAGTCACTACGCATAATGAAGAGTTCAAAATCCTTTATGTTAATAGAGATGGGAGCTTTTGATCTCTTCATTTATATAGTTACACATTTTCTATTTATACATATGTAGGTTATTATTTATACATAAATAAATTTTATTAAATACGAATGTAAAAAACATGACTGCACTAAAAAGACAAAAACAAGTTTCATATTAAAGAACAAGGAAATCTATTTTGTTTGCAGTCGGGGTCCTAATTATTTTGGTTGTACTTGTATGTAGTAGGTCCCCCGACTGCAAACAAAATAGATTTCCTTGTTCTTTAATATGAAACTTGTTTTTTAACTTTTGAGTGCAGTCGTGTTTTTAATTATTATATTATTTCGCATTTTTTCTGTTTAAAATACATACATTATATTTTCGAAATCGTCTCTTCAAATGATTCATTTTGAAACACCACTTGCTCTAGAATCGATTTTTTTTTTAGGAATACAAAATGGAGTCCACAGTCCGCCATATTGTTTTATTGCAACATCACATATCCTATGTTACTCGGGATGACGCAAGGATTCCAAAGATACCTCCCACATCTAAATCGGTTAAGGCGTTAAGAAGTTCTGGGAAACAAAGAAACTCACATACATACATAGATGAAACCTGAAAATATTACACTCCTTTTTTTGGCAGTCGTGTAAAAAATACATACCTATGAATCACATTCATTGCCGACGAGTGCTACACACTACGTTCGTAGCCGAAAACGTGTTTTTTCCTGCTTTGTAGCAAAAACTGTCTACGAACGGAGAACCCGATATCGAGTCCTCGACGCTGAATGTGTTAAGAAATATTATTTTCCCAATAATATGCAGTATTGTAAATCAGCCTTCTTTTGGTATCGAAAATCAATAATGTAAGAGTATATTTTTAGGTAGATGCCTTTACGTGATTCAATGTATCTCACGATAATCTAAAGGTATCGACTTATACATTGTTATTTTATGCACCCTTCTTTTATTTCGCGAATAAAACAACTTAAAGTAACTGAGATCCATACTAAATCTTTTCCGACTTTGTGAGCATTGTGTGACAAAGTAAGGGTAAACCTCACTGTGCAAGGCACTGACCTCCTACATGGGATTTTCAATCTTATGTGTCGTGATGACAGAGGTGATTAATTAGTGTCATCTATTGGACACTAAGGTGTCGAGCACTGGGATGTTTACCTTATATGGATCAAATTTTAGCAGCAGAGGAAACTGCTGCTACGGCACGGCAGCGTTTATTGATCTGTATCAATATAGGCCAGTAGCAAACCACCTCACTGGGCTTATGTATTATTTAAAGCGCTATTTCGGTGGTGTAACATAATACTGGAAATTACTGTTCAGAGTCAGGCATATAGGTATTTAATTTTAAACTGCCTTATTGGTCGATTATCTGAATATGTCGCCTTGTATAAGGGTAGCATTTAACGAACCACCAAATTAGTTGCCGAATGATGCTCTAAAAAATTACATTGATTACCAAAAATACTAGATTCGCACCAAATTTTCAATTCCTTTTAAATATAAAGTGCAACTCAAAGCAGTAACATGTCGATAACCTATTAAATTAAATTGTTACCAAATAAATTAGTCACTACCCAAAAATACTTAATGATCACCTAATTTCAAACACCAAATTTCATATAATTTACATCCAAATATTACAGGGCCTGTAATCCTATTAAAATTATTTACACCCAAATAATTCTTTCGATACCCAGAAATACTAGATGATCACCAAATTTCACGCGGCAATTGTTTTTTAACGCCCGACTCGCAAAGCAGTTCCAATCTAGTCTAACCTCATTGCTAGCACACTGATGCGGTTTTCCATACGGTCCGTCTCGCTCGCACGTCGCACCGCGTGCGAGCAAGACAGCGCTAAATGATTTTATTTTATAGAAGCTTCAAAATTTCTGTAACTTTAATGAGACACGTACATAACATAATTTAATTTAATATATTTTCAACAGTGCTTTCCTTACTAGTCGCATACAGCTATTTGTTCTCAGATGTTTTTGCCTCTAATCTTGCTGATAATCGTCAATTTGCCTAGGTAGTAGTATTTTTCTATGACATCTATTTTTATTTCAAACTAGTGGACATTGGAACAGTATTGACGGATCTCCGCTGGCGCGGAGCTCCTATTTTGAGTTGTTTTGGCCCTTCGGGCCGATGCAAAACTAACATAACCTAAACCTACCTATTTCTACCTATTATCTTCCTTTAATTTTTCCATGAAAGTATTGAAAGTCTATCTAAATTAATAAAGTAAACTCATTTGAGGACCTTTATCCATTTTCATAACAAACTAACAATATAATAAATCAACAAAACTCATTTTCAAATAAAAGTTTTCAATCAAACGCGCTCACGTCAACGCATTAAAAAATTAATAAAAAACTTCTTGCAGTTTGTAAACCATCAGCAATAGGTAGTTAGAATGAAACAGCAATAGGTGCCTTTCACTCTAACGACATATCAATAGGTTTTATGCTTCAGGCAATTCTTTGTATTTGATTGAGTGAGATAGCAGTATACGTGTTATTATTTCACACAGCCACATTGCGCGTTGCTTTTTAAATTAATTTAGAATTTTACTTTCTAATTTATAACATTTTGGAAATGACTGTAATATTTATAGTGCTAAAAACAATTAATTTGTAACTGTTTACTAAAATGTAGCATGCGATGCGTATAATATTTGGATGTAATTCTAATGAAAAAAGGTGCATGAGATTAGGTTGTAGTTTAGTGTTTTTGGTGGTACTTGACAATTTTTTTGATGCGATTATAAATTTATAGGAACGCAATAAGTAAAATAGGTGCAAGTGCTGCAAAAATAGGTAGAATTTTTTTGGTGACTCGGAATTGCTGATCGATAATTTTTTTTGAGTGTTCAACCTTATTTTAGGGTTCGAAAATTTGATGATATCAAAAGTTATTTAGGTGGTCATTTTATTTGTTCCCCTTGTATAAGTCGTCATGTCATGTATGGGTTTATGTTAGTACAGTTTAGGTTTTTTTTATATTTTGGATTAGCTTTAGCAGCCGTATTATATTAATCGTAAGTTTAGAATTGTTTTATACTATGTCTCACATAATTTTGTTAAATAACCAATTGATTAGAATTTTTAGTGCGTCGTAAGGGACGACAGAGGAAGAGATGGGTGGACGATATTGTGGAGGTAGCTGGTCAAAACTGGATGGACAAAACTCACGATAGAGAAAAATGGAAGAAGATGGGGGAGGCTTTCACCCTTATAGGGACCACAAATAAAAAGTGAAAAGCAATATCTTTGAAATATAAAAACAGACAATCAAGTGGAAAAAAGCTATAATAATTTAAAAAAAATAAGGGATTTGATATGAATGTTGACGTAGCAAGTAACGTAAAACAAGGCTTCATACTTTCAATAGCTCGCGGTAACGCGGTACGTTTGATACATCATCATATATCTGTCACTTTCTGATACCCACTCGATAAAAGTGACAGATGCTTTATCTTTTCGTTTATGTTGCCATAATAAATAATACGGGGCCTGATATATTTGTATTGGAGTTCGGAGCCGTAGAGCGATAATCTGTAGGTATTTTATTAGCCAATTGTCAAATAATAATCTTAGCATCGTTATCGAACATACCTCAGCCCAAATCGTCCTCATAAAATCAATATGTTCTATTGAACGATTATATGCCTTCACTGATTTGTCATTAGCTCAAACACAATAGCATAGTACGGAATGCCAATATCTGGCCCATTGTACGCGACCCTACGGAAGCGAGGGGAGACAATGGTGATTATACTATATGTTATATCGTATATGTTAATATGTTGAAAGTAGGGGTTGGTTGCGTGGGCTTCGTTTGTTGTGATACGTATAGGTTACTTGAGGAGACGCCAGTTTCAAAAGGTAATAAATGAGACATTGGAAATTTGTCATCATCATCCTCCTAGCGTTATCCCACTACATTTGCATCCGGAAGGATGCCTGGGGTCCGATACCTAGTCCCTAGATTTGGCGTCAAGTTTTTACGGAAGCAACTGCCATCTGACCTTCCAACCAGAAATTTGGAAATTTGTATGGTCATGAATATCTGTCGCTGGCTAAATATAGAATCAGGTTTACTGGATGGGCATCGTATTATTGACCCACGGCACCGCCCGCACTCTTTGAAAAGATGGTGGACGTAGGACACTTCCTATCATCTCTAAAATTAAATAAATTAGTTGGATCACAACGATCATTTTTCATAAATAAATTTGTAAGATAAATAGTATTAATGATGTGTATCAGAAAAAAAAATCTCAATCATGAGGCTAAAATTTTAATAAGTAACTTACAAAATCAAAACTATTTAGTTCAATTAAACTACAGATTCAATTTTGTATACACAATATATACAGTATAGTATAATGAAGCCCTATTAACAAACAGACACTCAATCAAATTAAATGAACATTAATCATCGTAGATGTCAAGCGTTGCTGTATTCACTCGAATTGGTAAAAATTGGACATCATTAACTTGATTAAATAAAAAATGGACAACACAAGTGTGATAATTTGTTATAATAGAATAACTAAATGGATGATAAATGTATCGTGGCTGGACAAATGGAAGCACTAGGCGACAATTTATATACTTATAGATAAATAGACACTTAAAAACATAGAAAGACTCGGGAACAAATATTCGTGCTCATCACACTAATTCCATGACCGGGATTCAAACCCGGGCCCTCCAGCTTCATAGGCAGAGTCACTACCGACTATTATTAGGCTAAAGCGGTCGTCGAATGGGACTGGTATCAAAATATGTGGAGCTAATATTATTATCAGAGTAAAATATTAATCTTTGATAACCTTGATTAACAGGCACGCTTTAGCTACTAAACCAAGTCATCTGGATACAAAAAAGAAAGCTGACTACCTTTTTCAAGTTGAGTCCGTGAGCATACGAACCAAATGATCCAAAAGCATCAAAGCATCTTATTCTGTCGTCAAAAATAAGGTCCTACCACACGAGGCCGTACAAGGAACGATGTAAATTGAAAATCTCTCTATTTGAAGATCAAACGGCAGTTGCCCTTTGTGGATTTTATATGCCAAGCACGATACAAGTCCAACCTTATTCTTATTATTTTAAGGTTGAAGGTAAAGAACAGATATTCGGCGAAATCTTATACAGTGTAATGATCGAGGCATTTCTGCGAAGATTGTGTGGCGGGGGCTTAACTCGGCCGATTTGGCAGAGATCGTTAACGGGAACATTTTTGATTTTATCCTATTTATTTAACAAGATGCCATCTTAAATCTTCGAGGATAAAGGAAACGCTTTACTTGCATATCAACGGTTTTTGCTGTTTAGATAATTCTGGGAGAATTTTTTGACAAAAATAAACGTGAATAATTTTTGAAGTAGAATGTGTGATAAACCTAATAGTAATAATTTTATAATAAGTCCACAACGTGCACGTGACCGTGAGCAAACTTGCCACCGTCGTTGTATTAAAAAAAATACCTAAGGCTTATGAAGCGGTATTTTTGCTCTACGCTGTATAAAATAGCAACAAGTAAATATACAGAAGGTTCACTTAATAACTCGGACGCATGTAACTAATCAGCACCTATTCGTGCCAAAACTAATTTCAAGTCCGTAAAAGCAATTGAATAATAAAACGATATCACTGCTATTGGCACACGGTTAAGCCATGTCCCGATCAATGTTCGCTAAAACAACATATCTGACACCTTATTTACCAATCAACATCCACTGAAGCTTGATTGAATGAACGTAAAACAAATATACGCTACACTTTACTACTGAAATGCTCAATCTATTACATTTTCGCAATACTCCAATCCAATGCGCGCGTTCTACTAAGCAAATATTTATCGATATAGGTGCATGCAGTAATGGATTAGGGAAATAGCAATTTTTTTTTTGTTAAAATTTGTATAGGTGTTTTAATACAGTAGTGATGTTTTTCCATAGTCCCGCCATTTCAGAAAGCTATTAAAGTTGCATAACTGTACCCCGTTTGCATTGGCTAGTAATTTAAAGTTGTGAAACTGAAAATGGAGTCAGAATGTCGTTGCGTTGCGTTGATCGAATCGCGCGGTAGTTGTTCGGTTTTTTTAGTTGATGGCTAGGGAGTTAGGTAAAAAAACAAAGTTCGGACGCGCGAAATTCCCAATTCGAGGCTGATAGATGGTAGCTTTAACGTTTTTTTACATACTTTTATACCGTGCGAATATTCTACGTGTTGTCAGTGACACATGTCCAACCAGCGCGCTGCAGCGCACGAATTCCCCGTTTGATACTTTACCAATAGTTACCTATCTTTAGGCACATGTTCTTGTAATATTTTAATATGCACAATTTTACTTTTCATATTATATGATGAATGGGTATTTTACCTGTAAGTACCTGATACCGTCATTTATAAATACTACAGTGTGTTAAATACAATAAAATGTGGTCCCTCCTTTGTAGTTATAAACGTTCATAAAATGTTACAATTTCAGCTTAACACGAGGCAGCGCTTGTTTATTGTATAAAAAATACCTACGATCTATACAAAACGACACCACCCAGCTGTAGACAATATTTAGGAACTAATCACGAACTCCAAATTTCTTTTACACCTGTTTCTCACATAGATGCACACATGCACAGAATTTATGGAACATAATTTAAAATTAACTTGTAGAATAAACGAACGTGAGTCTATAATATATCAAGTGTAACAATTCAAGTCATACGTTCACATATTGCCCAAGTTTTAATCTCAGCGGCGTTGAGGGGCAATAAATCCGCGGCGAGAATCCCGCCCGGCTAATTAGCATAAATTTACAGCGAGTGATCCATCTGTGCGGAGAGCGGTGTGCACTCTGGTTTAAACATTAGCTATTTCTTAATCAGCTTGAGTATTGCTTATACTCGTACTTTGTTTGCAGCGTTTGATCCATCTGTGCGGAGTGCGCTGTGTACTTCTGGATAAAAACATTAGCTTCTTAATCAGCTTGAGAATTGCTTGTTCTGTTTGCCTGTGAGTGATCCGTGAGTAATAGTCCACATTTCTTTTAAAGCTGATTCTTTTTTTGTTGTTACCTGAGTTCACTTCTGGGTTCAAATAATTTTTAAATGTTTGTATTGTATGGTTATCGGAAAAGCTTAACATTAGCTTTATATTTTTCCTATACTATTGTAATGTGTGTTACCACGTGTGTTGCATGAATATTAGCTAGTACTTTCAGAGGAAATATACAATTTTAAAATGAGATATGATTAGGGGCTATTCATAAATTACGTCATTTCAAATTTGGGGGGGGTCATAACATTGGATGATGGTAGCATGACGTAGGAGGGGAGGGGGGTCAATCCCAAGATGACATCATCTCTCGCATCTTTAAAAAGTGTTTTAATGAGTAAAAAAGGAATGAAATTCGTGTTTCTATAAACTGTTAATGCTATAAAAAATTACCTACTAAACTTGAATCAACAATAAATTGTTATAATAAATAAATAGCTAATTAAATTGGCTGGAGGCTCTGATCAAGAACCACATGATTCCAGGCCCGATTTGATTCAGAACTTGGAGGAGTGGGTGAAGTCCCCATGGGAAAACACTAAATGAATAAAAATTGTTATTTGATATTTAGAGTTGATTCTTAATTTGTTGTTTTGTTGATTGTTTTAACTTTAAAGAAATAATAATAACTAAATCATTTTAAATAGTTTTTTATTGAAAAATTAAGCTAAGAACGCATTTTTTAGAAATGACATCATTTTATTTGATAGGGGGGGGGGGGTCATTCGAATTATGATGGTTGGATGATCTTAGGGGGGGGGGTCAAAAATCGTCAAAAATAGATGACGTAATTTATTAATAGCCCCTTATTAATAGTAGGTACCTATCTCAAGTCAGATTTAACTTTAGCTGCTAATTGAGCATTAAATTACTACAAGTTTGCTTTGAACGACATTTCCTGCACAACTGCTACTAATGTTAATCCGCAGGTTACAAATTAAAATTAAAGAATTCTTGAAATTCCACCCAGAAAAATGTGTTTTTTTTTCTTTTGTCCCCAGCCTTGTTAAGAAACAGCTGTTCTAACAAACGGATTAAATTAAAAGGAAATAAAGAAAGGGAAAAGAGAAAACGTCTCGTGTTTAAAGACGTGAAGTGAGGTTCGGACAAAGCCAGGCCCTAATGAGGGTAAACGAATAAGGTTGGTACTTTTAATTTTCTAGCTCAACCGTCTTTGTAGATTAGCTTGTGGAAATATCAAGATTAAACGACATTAAAACTCACGGCTGTTTTGCAAAAGAATTAAAAATACTATCTTTTTCCCGCGCATAAATGGTAAAATACCTGTTTTTTTTAATAAGCTATATTACTGCTAAATTTGTACATTTTCAATTTTTTTATCAAAGTGAAAATTGAAAAATTCAACACCACAGGTGGGATTTGAACCCGCGACCTCTGGAATACGTCCATTGTGGTGTTGAATTTTTAAATTTTCACTTTGATTAAAAAATTGAGATTTTCGCTAGCGGACGCATCCGCTTAACAAGCATTTAAAGTTTGTAAATTTTCGTTGGCGCATGCATGACATATTACTTTGCAAACATGTCATCATCAAAACACCGTAATTATGAGAGGTAGACAGGGCACCGCAAAATGTAATCTGTTCGAATTTGGGCAGCCCAACCGGGGAAGTAGGTACCTCCACTTTGCAGAAAACTACAGCCATAGTAAAATTATTTACTGTACAGATATGTAGTGTTGTGTTCCTAGAGGTGAGCAAGGTTGCCAGAGCTCCCGAGGATGTACTTTGTTAAGAGCGAGGGATCTTCATTTGTCCCTTCTACCGTCAACACTGTGGATCCTCAAATTTTATAAAGAGTTGGCAACGCGCACATGACTGCTTTGGAGTTGCGGGCATTCATAGGTTGCGGTAGCCACTTACCATCAGGTAGACCGTTCGCTTATTTGCCACAGTCGTTGGATTAAAAAACCTTACGTGTTAATAATAGGTAATGGCAAAGATTCTTTGGTAATGGTAAGAGTAGGACTTTACTAAGTCATTAAAAATTAGGTAACAACGACACTGCGTCATTAGATATAATATTAAAATTACAAGTACGTGACATTGATAAATACATGTAGTCCAAACGAAAATTGTATGATCATTTCAAAAAAGATTTGCTTCTGAACAAACTTTTAACCCCTTTTCGCCGCTTTAAGCAAGGAATTTCGAAAAACCCACACTTCACTCTTTAAAAAAGGCTTTCCATCAAATTTATGATGATTTCGCCAATCAATAACTTGTTCAAAGACGTTGTTCGGTAACGACGCCATGACAGTAGGCACTAGGCAACTGGGTTGTTCGGTGGTGGATTCAGCCCGTCGTCGCGAAGAGCACATGTGTTCACCAACGCGGCGACGGGCGAAAAAAAAATTTTTTTTGTTTTATTTAAACATGGAGTGTACCTATATACGAAGTTTAAAATCTCTCACAAAAACGATTTGCTCTCCGAACAAACTTGTAAGCCCTTTAATACACTGTTGATGTATTTAAACAGAGCACCTATACACGAAATTTCAAGTTTCTACGCCCAAAAATTGTACGTTTCCCATACAAACTTTCATCCCTTATTTTACCCCCTTAGGGGATGAATTTCGAAAAATCCTTTCTTATCCCTTGCTTGCGTTATAAATATAACACTTTAAACTCTCGCGTTTTGTAAACATACGTTTCCGAAACGTCGGTAAAAAAGGTAAATACATAAATATCGCGTTAGACCCGTTAAAACAAACCTTTTAAGTACGTTATAAATGTAACCGACTGTACAAAAATCAGTCTCTACCATTACTGGTTTCGGCTATGCGTCGATGAGTCAGTCAGGTCCTTTTATAATTAATTAATCTTATTTTATATAAATAAAGATGACAATCAGTGTGTCAATTTTGACATTAAGGTGGAAGGTAAGCGGTAACATTCGAAAGTTTTATCTTAGCACTGCCAGCAGCAACCGCAGCGTAGCAACCAGCATTCCTATCTTAAACCAAACTTCAGTCTCCATCCTTCATAACCCATTTTCCTACTTCATTTTCCGTCAGAAATCTGAAAGGCAAGTTTTATTGGAGCCTGTTCTCGGTCCGGACGGTGTAACCTGATAAAAGGCAATTTCGCCCCGATTCCAGTCACGTGCGCTGCAGTCCTCTGAATTAGGGCATGTATGTGGAGTTGCTGAAGCTAAAGTAGGTCTAGCTAAGGTAGCTAAGCTACTGACCAAGGTGTATATGGACATACTAGCTTATGCCAGCGACTTACAATAAGATACATATATTTTTTTTGCTTTGTTTACGACTCTGTTGATTCATCTTCTGATCAACTTCTGTTATCAGGTAGGCTCCCACAGGATTCTTAATTAATAGTTTAAAAAATATGAATACTTTTAATTAAGTCTTAAAAAAATATAGGTAGTGCAGGATACAATTATTACAAAAATAAACGGACGAGCAAGAACGTACATATTTTTATGTCACATCTGGCCATAAAGCGGCAATTACCGCACGCTCCGCGCGCGGGAAATCCCACTTCCTGGCCAGGGGGCGACATAAAATTTTGTACTTAATACGGGCGGTAATAAAGAAAGCCTCAGATCGCATATTTATCGCCCTTGCCTTCGGCTCGGGCGTCAAATACCCGCGATCTGAGACATTCTTTGTTTTACCGCCCTTGTTAAGTAATGTACTATTATGTCACACCTGGCCATAAAGTGGCCATTATCGCACGCTCCGCGCGCGAAAAATCCCACTTCCTGGCCAGGGGGTGACATAAAATTTTGTACTTACCACGGGCGATAATAAAGAAAGCCTCAGATACAGGCCTCAGCCTCAGGGACATTCTTTGTTTTATCGCCCTTGGTAAGTAATGTACTATTAACTCCCGACGTTTTAATAAAAGATCGCAGTACCTGAATACAACGGTAGAATTCAAAAAGAGAACTGCTCTAACAGCGTTGTGCGGTAGTTATTGGTCTGAATTTAACTAGTCGCGCGCGGAAAAGTAACCGGCAAAGTCGTAAAAAGTTATTGTTACGGAGTTTCAGGCAATTGTCTATAGATTGTGGTTGCCCTATAGTGTTTAGATATTCCATTTTAGTAACGATCCTATTATGAGCACACGTGGGATTCCGGTTTAATTTTGTAGTTATATTTACGTTATTTCACGGTTATAAATGTTTATCTTAATAATATATATACTTTCACTGTATAACAATTTCATCAAGAAACTATAATGCTGTTCTATTATATTTCCATAAAGAGAATAATCTCCATGATATTCAATAGCAATTGTGAAGCGAACCATTACCATAATATTTTCAAACAAACAAAGTTATTTATCTCTCAGCGCGACTCGAAACTTAATCTAGACTTCAAACAAACTCGGAAGGATAAACATTCCGATATTGGAAACTGGAGTGTTCCTATAAAAATATTGCGGTTATAGTTTTTTGAGGGAAATACAAAATAGGTCGTACTTCTACAGTTTCAGTCCCCCGCGGCGAGACATTGAGTTACTAAACCTATTTATAAACAGATTGGTGAAAAAATGGATACGGAAAACTTGAAACAAATTTTGTTTACCGCGACTATCTATCTTCTTAAAATTTACTTTTATTTCGGTTTTAGTTACGAATAATTCTAAACATGACTCACCATACTTTAAATTCAACATGATCTCTTATGTTTTATGTGGAATTCTCACTAGAGTTGCACAAATGTACTAAGCTAATTATCTTATTTGTTATACAGACTATATAAAACATTCATCTTTTTCTGACATCACTGTATAGGAAGAAGAGATGCTTTGTTATCCCAGACTTGTGAGTATTATAATAATTAATATAAATATCTTCATAGTTACTGGCTCCTCGTTATCCGCTAGTGTCGTACCTACCCATACCCGTATATAATACTTACCCAAATACGTGATGTAGCATCTAAACTAACTATACCTCTAGCCTGCCTCGCTGCACTGGCACGGCGGTTAGGTACCCGGCATAGTAGGCAGTATTTGGTCATATGCAAGTACCGCCTCCAATCGTTCTTCCCTCCAAGGCATCTCACGTTTCCATTCCGCTTATCTGCCTCAGATTCCAGGCACATTTCGTTTCACTTTATTTTTATTCTAGTTCGTCCCGCGAATTTTTTAAGTATTTTTTTATGGATTTTAATGAACTTTATCTAGCTTCCTGGGATGTTGATTGTTTATGAAAACGCGGAGTTTTCAGAGGAATATCTTGAAAAGTACCCGAAGGAAATCAACGACGGGGCACGGACGATATTTTTTGCTCGAAGAGCATTGACTGGTTTTAATTGGATCTTAGTTGGCGTAATTATTTTATAATGATTCTTTGAAGTTACTCCAGAGGGTTCCTTCCGCTTTTTACAATAACGTACGAATATAATGAATATGATTTTACACGCAAATGTAACTAATAGATCGATACAACTTAAATCAATAACTTTACAACCACACTAAACTCACCACAATATAGTAAAGAGCAATGAAAATATATATATATAATTATGATTTTTTATACACATTTGGTATGGAATTGACAATTTCATACAACATTTGCACAAAAATTCATACGTAAGTGTGCAAGCACTAACAACTGGTTAGATTATATGCGGGTCAATTTATTTTGTCTGATCAAGGAGGGTTCAATAAATAGTTAATTATCTGTGTTCATAACGAACGGTACTTCAAAAAAAACTCCACCAACCCAAATCAAACAATTCCTCCAATTCCGAAACTGTCAAGCAACAACACGGCTCAATAAGTAAATCCTTTAATAAGAAATCGAGTAAGCAAAAAAAAAGCAGTAGCAACGGGAGCTATCTTGATTTATCTGACGTTAATGCCACTTAAACCCTTAATCCACTTAGGGCGAAGGAAGACTGACGGGATATTTTTATTGTGAAAATATAGGAACGACTTTTTTACGTCGAAGTATTATAATAAATAATGTTGAAGGTTTACTTATTGACCGTTAGGGAAATTAGGTACTATTTTTGGGTCGTATTGGCTTATTACATTTCTATGAAATCTGTGTAACTTTATTAAGTAGGTTAAGTAGTAGTAGTACAACTATTAAATAATCTGTGTTAGTACTTAGTAGGTTACATGGAGAATTAACAAAATTCAAAATATAACAATTAAATCTCATGGTATCTATTTCTAACAAATTTTGTTAACTCCCTTTTACTTCAGTTAGAAGGAGAACGGTTGATGTGTCAAGTGTCGCAAAATTTTCGAAGTCAGAGTATAAGTTACACATTTTATTTCATACACTTTCTTATCACAATTATGTTAGTGTCATTACGTGTAAGCAAGATTATTGTTTAAATATCTCTAATATTAGTTATTTAGAGAGAAAAGCCCAGCTATCATGTACACACAATCTGACAAACCATTCCCATCGAAAACAGACAAGCGATAAATAATAAATGCGTCCATGTCAATCGCAGTGTACGATACACGCACGTGTTTGGTACAGTCACATGAATATTAAGATATATTCAATGAAACTTACCTACATGAAAACAATCCATTTGCATTGATATTGTATCGCGTATTTAATAGAATGTCAACTTTCATTGAGATTTCATTTCATTTCATTGATTATTGACAATAGTATAGGTACCGGATATTAATAATACAACCCATGATGCTCAAAAATGTCACACGTAACGTATTTATTTTGTTTATTACAGAGTTGTTTTCAGATATTTGCAAGTATTTTGTTCACTTCCATATTTCCGATAGCGACTAAACGTTTATTTATTAAACTTAGCAAATCTCTGTTATCTAAAATGTGTTTTGCCCTTTCTCGCAGATACAAATGTCAGAGTAGAAAACGGGTTTTGTTATATTTCTTTTTTTAACTAAGCAGCAGTAGGTACTTTGTTGAGAGCATCTTATCGCATCTATCTACCAGAAGATCGCTTATTCGTATCGAGTTCGAAACAATGAATAGATTCAAAATTTATGAATCCGACTGTACTAATAGGTGATAATTAGCAAATGCATTCGCACAAAGCACCCGGCTTGTATTGATAACGCTTCCCGAGGAGTGCTCAATGCAGGTATGATGGAGAAGGCAATATACAAATACAAATATACAAAATTCATTATTTCCATTAATTAAGTAGTACATTTATGATATAAGGGGATGGAGCCACCCGGTAAGCAAACAATGCCTGTATTGGGAAGATATGAAATGTGAGGTGTTAATAAGAAATACATTTATTTTACCTACTAGGTATCCAAACCGTTTCGTGTACTCGTCTAACAGATAACCAGATTAACTCGGCAATCTCGGCAGAGCACGTAAAACGCAGCACACTGCAAATATCATAATGAGGACGCCCTCATTATGACGAAGTCGCGGACAAAAACTAGTAGGGTAGTAATCTTGTGTTGTGGGTAGGTAGGTACTATAGCGTTATAGTAGGTAGTAGGTAGTAGGTAGTAGGTAGGTACTAGTTTTTGTCCGCAACTTCGTCCGCGTGGAGTTCGTTTATCGCGATATAATTTTATTGCTATTTGTTTTATATCAGGGGCTTACCTAAGTCATCGCTCTGCCATACACACTTCCACCCTCCTTAAGGGATGAAACTTCCACCCTCCTTAAGGGATGATTTCCGGGATAAAAGTATCCTATGTACTTCCCCGGGACTCAGTCTATCTCCATACCATATTTCATGTAAATCGGTTCTGCGGTTTAAGAGGCCTTACAAGTTTATAATTTTTATGATTTCATTTTTTGACAAAAGTATTGTTAATACCAATAAAATGATTATAAGATACGATGATTATATTAAAGTTTTAGATAGTAACATTGCCCTTTTTCGATTTAATGGTGTGTAGTAGAATTTAAGCACGATAAAGCAGTTTTTAGCTCGAAAATGGTCGATTTGGAGTGATGTTTGAAACAAAATATCTTAATGAGAAATGCAAGAAATACATTTAAAAGTTATGTCATTAGGTCACAATAGTCCTGTTCTAGATAGTAACATTGATAAAATGTCAAGAAACTTAGCAGTTAAACTGAAAATGGGCTAAATAGATGAGCATTTTTTACCTTATAAGGACCCGTAACAGACATACAGACATTTTTTTATGCTGCGTCGGAGGCAAACAAGCTGACAGACAGACACACTTTCGCATTTATAATATTAGTATGGATAATATAATAATATTAGTATGGATTATGATAAACAAAAGTGCATGAATGCCTTGGTTTGAATCCACTATATTAGCTAGCTAATAATTGAGTTAAAGCTACTATAGTATCGCTTTATAAACTAGCCATACTTTGGCAATAGCACCTAGCCAAGAAAAAATTAATACGTCACAACACTCGTTTGAAAATTTGTGCAACTACCCTGAAGCTGTAAATGAGGCTCTTTTACAAGAACAGTGATAAAATCACATAAAACAACACACGAAAATTAAGATTTCGAAGATTATAGTACCAATTGGCTGTTTAGGTACGATGATTTCCAAACTCTGGTGGACGTCCACCAATCATGTTATTTATGTCAAGTAAATAACCTTTCATATCAAATAAATACTGCATTTCAAGGACTTTATTAGCTTACGTCAAATTAATGACATGTAAACTGTAGATATCTTCTGACAAACTTCACATAGTGCGAGACAACGCTCTATATGAAGCCGAAAGTACTCGTAGCCGAGTCAAAGAAGATATAATTATACTAACGTAACAAGAAGCGACACCGAAGCATGTGTGCTGTAAACCCGTCTCGCGGCTATGTGTGCGTGCCCGGACGCGAGCGGGGGCGCGCGAGGGTGGCGCGGTGTGTGGAAATCACTCCTCGGACGGGCAAAGTATAGAATCGTAGCGTTCCAAGGTCACCGACACTCGGTTCATACCGATAGACCCGTGTCGCGCCTTTGGCCGAGTCTCTTTCTAATGGTCGATGACCAATACTTATAGCCGGGTACTGTATGAAGTTCGACATTAGACAAATGTTACCCCATTCTAGCTCCATGTAAAGACTGCAGCCCGCGCCGCACTTTGTATATCAAACTCGGGCGAACAGGATCTTAACAACCATCAAATTCTCTACCGATATACCCTTTTGTACAAATACATCGCATATGCCAATAACATACGACACCTATTCATCTTGTATGAACCTATCCGAATATGTGTGTATTTTCGTTTCATTCTCTACGCTAAGACAAACAGGATGCATTCATCTCTTATCTCTCTCATCTCTTTTTCTCGTGAGTGAAAATGCTAAAGTATGATTAGATTAGATTAGATTAGATATATCTATTTCCTTTATAAAATTGCACAGTGTTTTACAATTTTAAAACAAAATTTCAATTCACAAAAGGATCGTCAACAGGTATAAAATTAGAAAAATATATAAAACAATAAAAGAAATCAAATAATGTCGCATATGTCAAAAATAAATTAATAAAAAATGTTACACACACTCGCTTCTGATTACGTTAGAAGCGAGTGTCTCCTCGGATGTGACGATATGCTCGAACACTTGTGTTAGCAAGTATTGCGAATCTGCTCCTGTCAGCATATAAAAACAAACGATACTCGTATACTTTTATGGTAGCATCAGCAGTATTAGTATTATAATGTAGTTAATAAAACTTATTTCATGAATTTGGACATGTTCGGTTAAGTATATGTGTGAAGGAAGTTAGAGAGGGAACAAATACAAAACCGAATCCAATTCAGTTAAATTATGAGCAATAAATATGTGTGTAAAGTGTATAACTACAGAAGAATTTGAACCCGATGTAATTTTTTCTAAGAGTGCTTCCAGCACAACATGCATTCCGTATCTACTCGCGCGCGAGATAAGCTACCTGTCACTTTTTGACAGCATTAATCAGACAGTGACAGGTAGCCTATCTCGAGCGCGAGTAGAGACGAGATGCATGTTATGCTAGCCCCACTGTCCTGGCTGGCGCGTGATGCGCGGTAGCGGGACGATGCGAAGGCGGTACTGCTCCGCTTCTGCGCATGATATTACTACTGCGCAAAAGTAATACTGACAGTGTTCCGTCAAGTGAGAATCTTTGCGCCGTCAGTAATTAGATTTCGAAAAGTTCTCATACTGTTCTATAAGAAATTTTCGTCATCTAATCTGGAACGAAGTATACCTA
This sequence comes from Cenopis cana, assembly GCA_951800055.1. Classification (NCBI taxonomy): domain Eukaryota; kingdom Metazoa; phylum Arthropoda; class Insecta; order Lepidoptera; family Tortricidae; genus Cenopis; species Cenopis cana. The sequence continues at coordinate 12,970,143 of OX637479.1, read as the reverse complement.
ATAAGTATTATTATTTAATCTGTGGTACTGGTGGGATTCCGCCTATAGATATTTCATTATCCAACTAGCCCGCTTACGAGTTCATCCTAATTTTTTTTGGATTTTAATTAATTATTCACCTACAGATACACGCTTGGTTGTATGAATTATTTCTAAGCTATCGATCATACCACAATGGCAATACCACATAAATTATTGACAAAGCGAGGCATTCAAACCCCGACTACACATGCATCATTAAATTACAAGGAAGCGTAACGTTATTGGATTCACAACCTTATCCTCATGCAGGTAGGTTCGCTAAATCAATTGATAGGTGTTGGATTGATTTCGATTAGGGATATTAATTTCTTGACGTAACATTGAGAGCGGTTGTGACTCAAGTGCTCTATTCTGATGCTTGGTTCAATAACAACAAATTGATTAATCCTTATTGTACTAAAATACTTAATGGAGCGGAATCTGGAATAACTTGAATTGGGAACAATTCAAATCGGTTTTGCAGTCCGTTGTCCTGCCGAGTTGCCCATAGACTCAGTGGAATAGAGGTGAAATCAGTGAATTTTATAGGGGAAAACTTTTGTGCCATGAAAACAATCCTAGCAGAAGCACCAAAATACTGGCATCATGAGAAAAAAAAGTCTGGAAACGAGAGCTAAATCCTAGATCGTCGTCGCAACCATACAGACATACCAACTTATTTTGAGAATAAATCAAGCCAGAGTGGACTTTCTGCCACTACGATAAGAACTTTAAATGATCCGTGGTAAAGTGGTGGACCTGTAACTCACAGAGCATGAATTATTGATGCTCCCACAATGGCGTCTGATATTAAACGATAAATAAACGAGGTGGCTTCATGGCGGAATTTGTAATGCGTTTTTAAGATGTTTAAAATGGCGGTAGAGGGTTTTTACTGACGCGAATGAATAGCAACGTAAGTTGGACAAAGTTGTGGTTTTCAGATTATGTTAAATGAAAAGCAATGCCACGCATCTCATTGGGAGGCAGCTAACATGAATGCGCGCCATCAATAAATGCAATAAATAGCTCCTATTGGTAGGTGCTAATGTGTTATGTCGAGGTCTAACTGCCGTACCGTAAAATGGGGTGAGTTAGCACAAAACCGAAGTTCAAACCCGGATAAAAGTTTATTTTTGTATGTGGCGCATTGATTTATTTACACAAAAAGTGTTCCGGTTGTTTTTTATTTTAGTTTTTTTATGATCTTGTGTTCATAACTTTAACGATAAACACAAAAATTTTGAAATCCCACCTCACCCCGTAGTTCATGTAGGTTGGGGTGAGGTGGGATTTCATACTAAGGCGAGTTTGGGAAATTGTAGGATCGACACTTTAGGATTATGCATATTATCATAGCATGATTTGTAATTAGAATTTATGTTACGTAGCAGTAGCCTATAAAAACTAAAAACCGGATCACCCCTCTGCCATCCCTACTCTCCCCATTCATAACCCAACTGTCCTCGCAATCCCTACTTACCCCATTTTACGGTACGAATCGAATTGGTAGAGAGACCTCTCCAGAGTGAAACTAGCTAGAGGAGGCCCATTATTTTAAAAGTAAGCTACAATGTACATGGTTATTATTAGTAATAAAACAACATGCATGCAATTTTACTAAATCTGTTCTGTTTGCTTTACGACATTTTTATCGCAAAATTGAAATATTAATCACGAATTCTTGACTCGACTTTATTCTACTTTGGAATCATGTCTAGCATTACCGCAATACTGTGTATATGGTTTTCATCGTTCGTTTTCGCGAAAGATGATAGAATTGTATTACAAATACAACCTAGAGCTATTATCGAAACCTTTAAGGCTTTGAAGGATACGGGATATTTGCGGAAATTGGCTGAAGAATTCGCGCTAAGAACTGCAGAACAATTTATTGAGCAAATGAAAAATGATCCAAAAAGGTATGAATTGTAGATTGTCCCTATTATTGTAAAAAAATACAGTTATATCACACATTACTTAACTTGTTACTGATAAGTAACGAAGGCTAGTTAATCTCAATTTTATTTATGTGATACAGATTACGGAAATAACAATTTCTTTCACATGAAGCGAAACAAAACTGCACTATGAGCCAATTATTTATGTTAGATGATGTAAATTTAGTCTTCTTCCAAGGTCAAGTGTCTGGAGTGTAAACTGCAATACAACATCTTTCTAGAAATTGTAGGCACTACTTATTTTATAGTAGCAAACATCAATTCTACCCTCGACTATAACTTACGGTTATACTCGTAAAAGACGGAACATATAATGTAGATTAATGCAGCCACGTGGTAGCTGCACTGTATCTCACGTACAGTTAAGTAATTAGACCCCGCTTCTGCACAACGTGCTTGCTTTTTATTTACGACTTATGTTACCAACGTTCCTCATGTGTGTACCTATGGAATATGACCCATCCATATCCTTTGTTTTTGAAGCAATCTCAATCGACAACCCTGCAGAATTGACTTAGTCGTACTCAAACCAAGTGATACAGTAAACGGAACGTGAACATTTGTACAACTTGTTGTAGCAAAGTCAAAAAAAGACCTTAAAAATACTTCGAGACGCCCCTTACTTCCCTACTACGACATCTCAAAAAGTAATAAAACTTAAGTGTCGGTCAGATTACTTGAATGAAATGAATATCATTTTCATTAAAAAGATACTCAGTTTCTTTGTTGTTAAAGTCAATATACTAGTCGAACTACAGAATAATTTATTAATTCGTTAACATTTTCAGTATAGTATACGTAAAGGAGCGCACGAATGAGACATCCAAACCACTTTCAAGTCCAAAATTGGTGAAGCTTCGTCAAAATTCTTCAGGTCTAGTGGTATAACACAATTCAATGATAATTATCTGCTACTTGATAACTTATATCTAATTTTTAATATTATAATAACATTTGTTTAGCGTCCACAAATAACTGACGAAGTACCTAGTAATGACGGACAGTGGGATGCAAGTACCACGCAGCCAACCAATGATATCGTCTCCTCTGATGAGAGACGGAGTCAACAGTTTCTGCCTCTCATGGAATCACCACCATCTGATGGAGACAACTTGGAAAAGGAATCGATTCTCTCTGACCTGGAGGCAGAGAAACCAAGTACCGAGAAAGCAGGGACCTCGCGCAATTTTATTAATGGTAGACATTTTAGAAGATATGATATCTATTGGAGATAAAAAAACAGTTATCATTTAAGTAAGTTTTATGTTATATTACAAGTCTATCACTTGCAAATATTTCATAAACTGTAAAAAAAAAGTAAAATGATTAAGAAATATATTTGGCGTATTCAATCAATATCAATGATGCTTTGCAATCAATATTTAGCAATAGACGCTACACAATTCCACACAAACATTCTTCACTACAAACGAAAAATTATACTATAATAATAATAATCTTTATGTCACACCTGGCCATAAAGCGGCAATTACCGCATGCTCCGCGCGCGGGAAATCCCACTTCCTGGCCAGGGGGTGACATAAAATTTTGTACTTAACACGGGCGGTAATAAAGAAAGCCTCAGATCGCATATTTATCGCCCTTGTCTTCGGCTCGGGCGTCAAATACCTGCGATCTGAGACATTCTTTGTTTTACCGCCCTTGTTAAGTAATGTACTATTATTGTTCAAAAAACCTTATACATAATACATTTGAAGCCCTGGAGACTGCGTTAGTTTTCACTGCGTTGCAGCCCCCAGTGGTTGCCCGTTGACATGAATAGCGTTCGGTTGTTAAGAACATCCAAACTTATTTTGTAAATTATATAACTAAAATCATAAGCAGACCCCGTTATCAGTGGTGAAAATTCATTGAAATAGAATCATAGGGTTGTCACACAATATTCATTTAATTCGTGTACATTTGACATACTGGTATAATGTCGCTAAAAACAATTTAAGATGAAACGCATTATTTTTGGTTTATTATTGCACTGTCACCGAATTTGTATCTATGTCACGAAATGTAAAAGTACACATATGTAATATAGGTACAGGAAATAGGTAAAAAATGAGTTTCAAGATTTATGATTCCCAGTTTTACATATTATCACAAAAAAATATCAATAACTATTGGAGAAAAAATATCGTCTATTGCACAGTTTTACTAAAATTACAAACCATTTTTTCCGCGTCGTATTCGGTTTATTTCGAGTTTTGCCATTAGCTCCATTAACTGAGAGGATTCAACACGATCGATTATCGAGGAAGTTCATATTTTTACCGAACATAAAATTAAGTAAGTATATGACATCAGACATATTTTGACAAATAATTATTATAGAGTTCAACAACCAAGTGAAACCTTTTTTAAGGCAATCGGCTTCACATTATATATACCTATGAATGAAATAAGTAGGTATATTGTTTTCATCAAATATTAGGTATATCAAATTATACACGTGTAATTATTAATGTGTAGTGCCAGCCCTAGTATTTTCAATGTTTCTTCACCACTGATAACGGGGTCTGATCATAAGTTACAAGATCTCGCATACCGAAAAACCAAAAATTTCACAACCCTAGATTAATTAGATTATGTTGTGCGTGTGTGTGTGAGTGTGTGTTTGTGTGTGTGTGTGCGGGTATCTGTGCGTGAGGGTGAGTGAGTGAGAGTGCGTATGAGGTTAATGAGTGACGTTATAGCGGGTTTGTCCAAGAAGATTTTCAGTCTCATCATAGATACAAATATACCTCTCAACCATATCCATGCGGTCTTTTTGAAGTCATAATTGCAGAAATATCCTTAATAATTTAATTTAATTTTGTTGTATATTATAGGGGCCGTGTATTTTATATTCTATGTTAGGTTGTGTAATATATCAAAATATTAGGATCCACAATTTGATTAGTTATTGTACAGTCACAAACTGGATAATGTAAGTACCCCTGGATGGGGTTGTAAGTAATGGTAAGTTACCCTGGACGGGTAGGTATTTTAGGTAATATTTCCAGGATGGGAATAGTATTGTCTTATTTCCCTTGGATCGGGATTTGGTTATCCAGTATGCGGCTGCACAGACTACGTACAGTTAAGGGGTGGGCTTAGATCCGGCTCGAAGGACCATATGTACAGTCACAAACTGGATAATGTAAGTACCCCGGGATGGGGTTGTAAGTAATGCCATTACTTACAACCCCATCCCGGGGTACTTACATTATCCAGTTTGTGACTGTACATTATAATTGTGACAGTTATTGTCAGCCCGTCCAGAGATTTGTACCACAAAGTCACATGAAACAAAACCGACGTTCACCGCGATCTCATAAGTCGGTACCTCCCTAAGCCTCTAACACCCACTCCGACACATGCACATCGGCTCATTAACTTTTATCGAGTGCCGATGCAGGCGAGCGGACGCGAGCGCATTGTCACACGGCACACGGCATCTTGGTTTCTTACACTTTACAGCCCAGCTTAGGAGTCAGCAAATCAGCTCTTTGAAGAGCCAGTTGCGGCTCTCCGAGGTCCCCTAAAAATTATAGTGGGAAACATGACACAGGTATTTTTCATTCTCTAAGGTTCCCAAAAATCGTCATTCTTATTGAGTTTGTCTCTTTTCAACGCAAACTAGAAATTTTAGAAATAAAGGAAAAACTGAAAAACTTAGGCACCGAGCAGGGTTTGAACCTGCGACCTCCCGGCACTCGCGGCCAGTCGCTCTAGCCAACTGAGCTATAGGTGCGATTGCTACCCGGCTTGAAATTTGTCAATCCTTCCTTCATTTATACAACGCCTTAAGGGAGGCGTACAGCGACATCTACCAGAAGACTCAGGCTTCATTACGGCACTAACGTCTCAAATTATGTTGAGAAATCGTTAGTGCCTAAATTTTTCAATTTTTCCTTTATTTCTAAAATTTCAATTTTTTTCTCTTTGGTTATAAAGTTTAGCGAAATCTGGCCTACCAAGTACAAAAGCTTTTCTGTCGGCATATATAGTATTCTCTCGAGCGGCAAGCCGTAGCGTAGGAAGGCCGCAAGCCAAATGGTCGGATGACATCAGGAAGATGGCAGGGCCAACCTGGACCAGAACCGCTACGTCCAGAACGAAATGGAAAGGCATGGAAGAGGCATATGCCCAGCAGTGGACGCAAATATGCTGAAAGAGATAGAAGAGATATAGTATTCATAAGACGATCGGCTTAGCTTAGTGGTTAGTGACCCTGCCTTCAAAGCTAACGGTCCTGGCCCTGTATTTATGGTCACGTTTATCGACAACAAACGACAAGATAAAGCATGTCACTTTCTATCGAGTGGTATCAGAAAGTGACAGATGCTTTATCTTGTCGTTTGTCGTCGATAAACGTGACCAACATAGGCCCAGGGTTAAAATATCCAGTAAGAGCAAATATTTGTGTGATGAGCATGAATATTTGTTGCTGAGTCTTGGATGTTTCCTGTATATTCAAGTATTTATATCTATAACATATATACTTATAACCAAATCTAAATCATTTCAGTCAAAGGTAAACCATTTTAAATACGAAAACGCTAAAACTGACAAACTCGGTAAACTCGGTTCCCATCCCGTCATCTAATGCTTACGTTACATTAGCACACACTATATCGAATTACGTTGCCTTAACGGCTAGGGCATAACATTTTACGAGTGCTCCGATGGGCGAATCAAATTCCGACCGTCTTTGAGCTCCTTTATAACATTCTTATTTAATACGTTGCAACGATTTCCCTTTGTTTTCTTATTATGTTTATTGGTTGTTTGTGATAGACCAAATGGAGTAGATTGAGTGGAAATACGACCGAAGTTAGTACAGATAGTATGCTGATTTATCCGTGATTGTAGCTGTAACGCAACTTGTTACATCGTTGCAGCGCGATACAGCTTTATTCGTTTTGAACAAAAATACAATCGAATTTCTTCATTATATATATATAAATAAATTTATTCTTCGTATCGTTTCAATTATTCGACACTATAAATGATAATGCTTACTACCACAGTGGTAGCTGGTAGAGGTATAGGGAGAAGAAAAGCGTGATTAATAATTGTTTCTATTATGGATAATGGCCTCTGACATTTATTTGGATACCTTTAGAATCAGACCTTTATTACACGCTCTCGTCATCCCGTCGTCTCTCAAATACTCGGTCCAAGGGGCCCAACATAAAAAAATACGTTTACAAATAGAAAATTATATTCTAAAATTGCAAAGCAAGAATCCTGAAAATGACGACGTTACGTCACCCTTAAAATTAAACAAGAAATATTTTTACGAGACACTTATATTAAAACACCTCTTAACATTCGAATGACAAAATTAAATTCCAAATTTAATTTTACGTTCATTGAGCATACCTCGCGAGATATAAATAAGCCGTCTTGAGCGTAACGACCGAAAAACGTCTTTATTTTAATCGTTTAATGTAAATTCCATTGCAATTTAATATGGACGTATTAGACAAAATGACTGAGGTTGGGGTTTTTAGGAATGCCATTCCTAAGGCTGCGTTTTAGACAATTTTTATTCAATATGCGACAGTTTATTCCAAGCTGCTATAACTCAAACCTATAAATTCCAGTTAAAACTCAGTTCTTCTCTCTCAATTCTTTTTTTTTATTCTGCCGATGCCAAAGCCACATAGTGTGACTAGCAGTAACATACCAGTTAAATCCCAGGGGTAGACGAATTTCGCACCAAAAATCACTGGCCGCACTCGCTTAACGGTTGAAAAATGAAAAACAATTCCAATTTGGTACGTCAACCGTCGCTGATACGGTAAAGTCGCGAACAGTAGGCTAGCTAAAAGGTAAACTCTCGATCTAGGTAACTGTAATAAATTAATAATTGATAAATCAGAGGTGCACTTTTCTTAACAGTCTTTTCACAATCGTAACTACACTCGAATTAACACGTTTTTATTTGAATCAAATGCTGTCATCTATTTATGATTGTTAAAATAGGTACCTAGCGTGAAGAAGAGTGCGCATTATTATTAATTCATTTACTTCGATGTATTAACAGACTTCACTTATTATAGTATACATTTTTTAAGTGGTTTACCTATGATATTTATTTATTTTAGTCCTTAAGTTAGGCTTTTACAACCTTCGATATATTGTAAACGTCCCGTGTACAAGACTAAGACGTCCTGGGCAATAGGGATATTGACACCAAATAAGAAAATCAATAAGTTGAGATTTTCTCGAAAAAGTGTAAAATTTTCAATCAAATGTCGAAAAAAGTAACTCAAAAGAATAAATAATTACATAGTTACAAGGCTTCAAAGTTTTAGGAGGGGGCATTTTCTGTCCCTTTTTCGCTACACGCACCTTCGTATGGGAACGATCGTCATTTACTATGGCGCTCGAGGTCAGTGACGTCACTGATCTGTAGCACTTTCTCTCTCTAACTAGAAACATTCGAACGGTTGTAGCTTCGTTATTATTTGAGATATTTGAATAGGATTTTCACTATTTGCTATAGTTTTATATCTTCTTTCTTTTCGAGTAATAATAAATTTTGAGTCAACATCCCTATTTCGTCATAAAAATATACTGGCATATATTGCACATTGAGGGTTTACGTTATTTTTTTTTTCTTGGGCGGCACGAGGCGATAAATTTTATTAAAATCTCCATCTGCTTCGTTGGCGCCACCTATTACATCGTAAGCCTGATAAGTAATAATGTTCTTCTGTACGGTTGTGTTCAGTATACCAGCAGTTTGAATTTGGAAGCAATGTGTGCGCGTCGAGGCGTCCGTCCGTGGCTATGTCGGCATCCAGGGGGACGCGTCCTAGGAATTTCGAAATCGAATTTCGACAGTTACGCTGCCACGTTTAATTTTTGTAAACTGATAATTGTTACATCAGCGATGATAGGAGATCATCTTTTCTTGGCGAACATGCGGTTTGTCGAGGCAGAACCAAAACTATACCTATACCTATCCGTCATGAAATAATGCTGACACCGGTTTGACTAACCTACCCCTAATATTAATTTAAAAATCTAAAATATCATCTATACTGACCGGCAGAAAATTTGGCCCAAATTAGAAAAATGCCTTTTTATTATTTAAATTATTTAATTTATAGTTTGAAATCACGAAAAGTTTTGGGCCAAAATTTTTGCCGGTGAGTGTATATCATGACTGTACTAGACATGTTTTCATTTTATATGAAAACTGACGTGCCCGCGACTACGTTCGCGTAAACTTCCACTCCCTATTTCATCCCTTCGAGGGATGATTTTCGGGATGAAAAGTATTCTATGTGAATTCAGGCTACAAACTCGTTATATACAGGTACCCAGTTTTATTATAATCCGTTCAGCCAATTTTGCGTGATAGAGTAGTCTAAACCTTTGCGTTTATAATATTAGTAGGATAACTGTATTTTTCACTTCTCATGCTCGAAAAGTGTGTAATATTAGCGGGGCTAAAGTAGTACATTTAAGCCCTAGGGAAAATATGTATACATAATTATGATTTACAAAACATTTTAATTTGACCAATCAAAATACTTATACTTCACCTATTAAATCCACCAATCACAGAACACTAATTTGACAGATTAAAAAATATTTGGTAAAATTATCAACCAACCAGAATACAGCTGTACTAAAATTGACCAATCAGGAAAGACGTTTTTCAGTTTTCTAAAGATTAAGCGGTGTCTATGGTCAAAGCAATTACTCCTCTTAAAAGAAAAAAGCGCATGATGCATCTCTTTCTTTAATATAGCAAAAGAAAGGGAGGCGAATACGCAAAGCAAACACGCATAGCGAGGCATGGTGCTGGCCTTAGAAAAAAAACATGCTGTCAAATTAGACATTCGCCCGCCAAGAGTTAAATTATTAATTTAAGGTGGATAATTGGTGTTTATGTGTTTTCCCGCAATCGAAGTGAAAAGTAGAGTGTATAACTCGGGCCTAAAAGCAATATTACCACTCGAACAAATTTCCCTCACTACGTTCGGGAAAATAACCATCTCGTGGTGATATGGCCCACTTTAGACCCTTGTCAAACAATCTACTATATATATATATTTTCTTCAACCTCTTAACCAAATGTTTATATAACGATGTTTGGCGAGGAATTGAATATGCCACCTGAATGGCACTTTACAACTGTGCAGTAAACTCTAAAACAACAGTATGACAACCATTATTTTTTAATGAGTATTACCTAGAGGAGTTTCTTAATTTTTTTTAGGATCCCGTAGCCAAAATGGCTAAAACGGAACCCTCATAGTTTCATCATGTCTGTCTGTCCATCCGTATGTCACAGCTGATTTACTCGATGACTATTAAGTACCTACAATTATGAAAGTGTGGTTATGTGTGTGGTAGAAAGGTGTATTTTATCAACCGCTACATAAGTGATGTGAAATTATGGAAAATTAAATTAGGAAGGGCACTCCATACATGTAACCAATGAAAAAAAAAACAATGCATATAGTCGTGTTGAGTATTTATGGATAGGCCTTTAAAATGATATGGACATTATGAAGGTTACTAAAAAAGTTTTACATTTACGTCAATAGGTGGCGAGATATTAGCTGTCAAAGCCGCAAAGCTTTGCATAGTAATGCCAGCTAAACTAGTATTAATGACTAAAATTTAGTAATTAGGGCAGTTACAAAACGACTTTATAAAATCTAGTTGTTTTTTTCTCCGTGTAAATTCTTGACGTGCACATCCACGTACTACTGTTTTCAGCACGTCGGCTGCGCACACGACGTATTACAGCGCCCGCTCGAGCGTCAAATTGCGCGCTCGTTGTTTGTAATAAACTCGATATTTCGCCGGAGTCACGCTGAGATTAAGCCTTCACTCTCCTACAGTACACGTTTAGCAAATTATGAATGCTACATCTTCAGTAAACAAGGCTGTTACCAAAGATATAGTATGTTCTTAACTATAATGTACAAGTATATGTGAACGGTGACAAAATAGGTACTATTTCATCAGTATTTATTTCCTGTAACTTTCCTTTCACGTAACTGTAGCAGTTACATAAAGTAAGCTCCCAAAGTACGAATAAGCAGCTTTCATTAAACCGCTTATCATTATAATGGGGGAGAATTTGTGTACTTTGTAAAGTGCACTTTAAAACTGGTTAAGTATTGGGTAATCTATTGGCATAATACCGAGTTGTGCATTCAAAGTCGCTCTTTCCGATCAAGTGTTAAAAGGCGATAAAACTTTTCTCTGTGTAGACAGAGGCTAAAGAAAGTTGCTGGTAGATCATTAGAGCAGTATTATATTATACATAATTTGATAGGTATAGTATAGATAGAAAGTATAAGTATAGATCACATATTGGACACTGTCTAGTCAGAGATTATTCTATCGAAAAACAAAAATGAAGTAATCTCACTGTACACTCTCAATACTAATATTATTTATTGCTCGCCAAAAATAGCACACAAAAGAAAAATAAGATTAAACTAAACATATAAATTGTAAAACAATATGAAATACTTCACATACCCTTACGTATAAATAATATATGCCTTTAGGTCACATGAAGCTTTGACTTAATGCGTGTGTTATACAGATAGTTAATCTAATAACACTACTTATATGAATTACGTATTAAATTACTCAAAATATCGAAGCAAATACATCGACCATTCGAACTTCATTTGGCCAATATTAGTTTGCCGTCCACAAACATTTACCACCCGACGCATAACGGTTTACCAAATATAATTACCGACCGCATTTTGATAGATTAATAGTACTTCAGAGGCCGGTAAATTAGAATTTCCGGACAAATAGATAAATACGAATAGAGATACGAAGCTGGAAATCCCACGCTCTACGCTTTGTGGTATATAAACGAAATAGAAAACACAACAAACTATTTGGCTGCCATTTTTTTTACAATCATTGTTATATATGGTCTGACTAATAACATTTGGTCGAGCAATATATACATATATCTATCGAATACTGTTTCCCGTAAAAAAAGGCTTAAAAGCCCCTTAGGTATTTTTGACAGTCATAAGTAATTGATTTTTGAAATCAAAGGCCTTATATGTGAGGACCGCATATACATGTACACTCCCGACCTATCTGACACCGTTTTTACAGGCCGTTGGTTAACTCTTTTAATAAGCAGCGCGGTAGCTCGAATGTTAGGTATGCTTGGTGTTCCACTACTCCATCCAACCTCCTTTTGGGAGAACAATTAATGTCATGATGATGTGTCACTACTATTGAAAAAAAGGTCAATTTGCCGGCCTAGGCTGTCAATTCAATATGAAATTCCATTACAGTCCTCTCTTTTCTCGAACGATTGAACACAACACTTTTCGCTGTATGTTTGAGACAATTACTTATTGCCTAATTCGATAGCCTACTAAGTACTAAGAATAATAATTAATTGAAGTTTAAATACCACTTGCAAAAGTCTTAGGTACATAGGTACATCCCCACTAGGCCTTTACTTATATCTTATTTCAGTGAAGGCGGCGTGTGCTACGCCGTAGCACGTAGCGGTATTTTTCCGTCTTGTAGCAGAAATCGCACGTAGAGGCATGACGCATGTGTCGTCATTTGCATTGAATGCGTTCCTCACAATTTAATTGCAATAGCGCATGTTTGTCAGTGCGTCATTCTCATCCACACATATCTATGTGCTAACGTAAGAGATTTCGTTTTAACAGCTTCTATATACGAGTAGGTGTAGGTTACATACATATTTTATGAATTCACTATATCTAATCCGCAATTTCGTACGAGAGGAATTCCTTTCCTGAGGGAATGGCGTTAAAAAAGGTGACTTTCATTTGTAAATTGATACAAAATCTCAATTAATTTCTAACATAAAACTACCTTATAAAATATTCCGTCCTTTTATGAAAACCATATCCGATAATGGGGACTTTCTTTCGTGGTAGTTTTTTGCAGGGATCGGATACCGGTATTATTTTCAAACCGGTTTCGGCCATTGACCCCAAACCGAAATGAATAGCGTTTGTGGTTTCGTTCTTGTTTCTGGTTTTCGGCACTCAAAACCGGTTAGTGAAGGAACTGTTCTGGGCCCAATTTCGTTTCCGTGGAACGAAATTAACCGGTTTTCGACGGAGGCAACCAGTCTTAACTCGAATTTTTGACAGAGGCCGCCAAGGGTTACTATTATCCGTAGCGGGAGTGCGCTTACAATTTATTTAAAAGCTAATTTATAATTTTATATTAAATTTTACCACTGGACCTGATGTCGAGGGTCTGATGATGCAGCCGGAAGAGAGGCACTGGAACTGCCTAACGGAAAGTGATAAAGTAGTCGAGTTTAGGCTTGTTTGTTTTGTTGTCTTGAGTACTTACCTCTGGACCTGATGTCGAGGGTCTGATGATGCAGCCGGAAGAGAGCCACTGGAACTGCCTAACGGAAAGTGATAAAGTAGTCGAGTTAGGGCTTGTTTGTTTTGTTGTCTTGAGTACTTACCACTGGACCTGATGTCGAGGGTCTGATGATGCAGCCGGAAGAGAGGCATTGGAACTGCCTAACGGAAAGTGATAAAGTAGTCGAGTTTGGGCTTGTTTGTTTTGTTGTCTTGAGTACTTACCAATGGACCTGATGTCGAGGGTCTGATGATGCAGCCAGAAGTGAGCCACTGGAACTGCCTAACCGAAAGTGATAAAGTAGTCGAGTTTGGGCTTGTTTGTTTTGTTGTCTTGAGTACTTACCCCTGGACCTGATGTCGAGGGTCTGATGATGCAGCCGGAAGAGAGGCACTGGAACTGCCTAACGGAAAGTGATAAAGTAATCGAGTTTGGGCTTGTTTGTTTTGTTGTCTTGAGTACTTACCCCTGGACCTAATGTCGAGGGTCTGATGATGCAGTTGGAAGAGAGGCACTGGAACTGCCTAACGGAAAATGATAAAGTAGTCGAGTTTGGGCTTGTTTGTTTTGTTGTCTTGAGTACTTACCCCTGAACCTGATGTCGAGGGTCTGATGATGCAGCCGGAAGAGAGGCACTGGAACTGCCTAACGGAAAGTGATAAAGTAGTCGAGTTTGGGCTTGTTTGTTTTGTTGTCTTGAGTACTTACCAATGGACCTGATGTCGAGGGTCTGATGATGCAGCCAGAAGAGAGCCACTGGAACTGCCTAACGGAAAGTGATAAAGTAGTCGAGTTTGGGCTTGTTTGTTTTGTTGTCTTGAGTACTTACTCCTGGACCTGATGTCGAGGGTCTGATGATGCAACCGGAAGAGAGGAACTGGAACTGCCTAACGGAAAGTGATAAAGTAGTCGAGTTTGGGCTTGTTTGTTTTGTTGTCTTGAGTACTTACCAATGGACCTGATGTCGAGGGTCTGATGATGCAGCCAGAAGAGAGCCACTGGAACTGCCTAACGGAAAGTGATAAAGTAGTCGAGTTTGGGCTTGTTTGTTTTGTTGTCTTGAGTACTTACTCCTGGACCTGATGTCGAGGGTCTGATGATGCAACCGGAAGAGAGGAACTGGAACTGCCTAACGGAAAGTGATAAAGTAATCGAGTTTGGGCTTGTTTGTTTTGTTGTCTTGGGTACATACCACTGGACCTAATGTCGAGGGTCTGATGATGCTGCCGGAAGAGAGCCACTGGAACTGCCTAAAGGACAGTGCTACGGTAGTCGAGTTTGGGCTTGTTTGTTTTGTTGTCTTGAGTACTAACCACTGGACCTGATGTCGAGGGTCTGATGATGCAATCGGAAGAGAGGTACTGGAACTGCCTAACGGAAAGTGATAAAGTAGTCGAGTTTGGGGTTGTTTGTTTTGTTGTCTTGAGTACTTACCAATGGACCTGATGTCGAGGGTCTGATGATGCAGCCAGAAGAAAGCCACTGGAACTGCCTAACGGAAAGTGATAAAGTAGTCGAGTTTGGGCTTGTTTGTTTTGTTGTCTTGGGTACATACCACTGGACCTAATGCCGAGGGTCTGATGATGCTGCCGGAAGAGAGCCACTGGAACTGCCTAAAGGACAGTGCTACGGTAGTCGAGTTTGGGCTTGTTTGTTTTGTTGTCTTGAGTACTTACCACTGGACCTGATGTCGAGGGTCTGATGATGCAATCGGAAAAGACGTACTGGAACTGCCTAACGGTAAGTGCTACGATAGTCGAGTTTGAGCTTGTTTGTTTTGTTGTCTTGAGTACTTACCAATGGACCTGATGTCGAGGGTCTGATGATGCAGCCAGAAGAGAGCCACTGGAACTGCCTAACGGAAAGTGATAAAGTAGTCGAGTTTGGGCTAGTTTGTTTTGTTGTCTTGAGTACTTACCACTGGACCTGATGTCGAGGGTCTGCTGATGCAGACGGAAGACAGCCACTCGAACTGCCTAACGGAATGTGATAAAGTAGTCGAGTTTGGGCTTGTTTGATTTCCTATCTTGAGTACTTATCACTGGATTTGATGTTGAGGGTCTGATGATGCAGCCGAAAGAGAGCCACTGGAACTGCCTATCGGAAAGTGATAAAGTAGTCGAGTATGGGCTTGTTTCTTTTGTTGTCTTAAGTACTTAGCACTAGACCTGATGTCGAGGGTCTGATGATGCAGCCAGAAGAGAGCCACTGGAACTGCCTAACGGAAAGTGATAAAGTAGTCGAGTTTGGGCTTGTTTGTTTTGTTGTCTTGAGTACTTACTCCTGGACCTGATGTCGAGGGTCTGATGATGCAACCGGAAGAGAGGAACTGGAACTGCCTAACGGAAAGTGATAAAGTAATCGAGTTTGGGCTTGTTTGTTTTGTTGTCTTGGGTACATACCACTGGACCTAATGTCGAGGGTCTGATGATGCTGCCGGAAGAGAGCCACTGGAACTGCCTAAAGGACAGTGCTACGGTAGTCGAGTTTGGGCTTGTTTGTTTTGTTGTCTTGAGTACTAACCACTGGACCTGATGTCGAGGGTCTGATGATGCAATCGGAAGAGAGGTACTGGAACTGCCTAACGGAAAGTGATAAAGTAGTCGAGTTTGGGGTTGTTTGTTTTGTTGTCTTGAGTACTTACCAATGGACCTGATGTCGAGGGTCTGATGATGCAGCCAGAAGAAAGCCACTGGAACTGCCTAACGGAAAGTGATAAAGTAGTCGAGTTTGGGCTTGTTTGTTTTGTTGTCTTGGGTACATACCACTGGACCTAATGCCGAGGGTCTGATGATGCTGCCGGAAGAGAGCCACTGGAACTGCCTAAAGGACAGTGCTACGGTAGTCGAGTTTGGGCTTGTTTGTTTTGTTGTCTTGAGTACTTACCACTGGACCTGATGTCGAGGGTCTGATGATGCAATCGGAAAAGACGTACTGGAACTGCCTAACGGTAAGTGCTACGATAGTCGAGTTTGAGCTTGTTTGTTTTGTTGTCTTGAGTACTTACCAATGGACCTGATGTCGAGGGTCTGATGATGCAGCCAGAAGAGAGCCACTGGAACTGCCTAACGGAAAGTGATAAAGTAGTCGAGTTTGGGCTAGTTTGTTTTGTTGTCTTGAGTACTTACCCCTGGACCTGATGTCGAGGGTCTGATGATGCAGACGGAAGAGAGGCAATGGAACTGCCTAACGGAAAGTGATAAAGTAATCGAGTTTGGGCTTGTTTGTTTTGTTGTCTTGGGTACATACCACTGGACCTAATTTCATTTCATTTCATTTATTTAATTGCTTACATGTGTTTTACAGGGTGTTAAATGCAGTGGACAGTAGGTATCAACATGCACCCATTTTGGGTATTGCAATATACTTAACCTAATTAAGTGTATACAATATCGTGGTTTAATATATTTATAGGTAACTATTATTTTTAATTGACTTAAGATAATTCAAGCTTTGTTAGTTATTTCCAGTATCACTCATAAATTCATTTAAGGTATAATAGCATTTTTGTAACAGTAACAATTTCAACTCTTTGTAGAACAGGTTATAATTATCTAGAGATTTAATAGAGGCAGGCAGTTTATTGTACACTTTTACAGCATTAAATTCTGGGCTATTTTGCAACATTTTGATTTTGGCTGCGGGTTGGAGGAGCTGGTATTTAAATCTGGGGTTTTTATTTTCTTGAAACTTGAACTTATTGTTCCGGACATAGGTAACTAATGCCATGATATATTGGCAGGGAAGGGTCAGGATGCCGTATTCTTTGAAGAAAGGTCTGCAACTAGTTGGGCTTTTGATGCCTGCTATGATTCGCAAGCCGAGGGTCTGATGATGCTGCCGGAAGAGAGCCACTGGAACTGCCTAAAGGACAGTGCTACGGTAGTCGAGTTTGGGCTTGTTTGTTTTGTTGTCTTGAGTACTTACCACTGGACCTGATGTCGAGGGTCTGATGATGCAATCGGAAGAGACGTACTGGAACTGCCTAACGGAAAGTGATAAAGTAGTCCAGTTTGGGCTTGTTTGTTTTGTTGTCTTGAGTACTTACCAATGGACCTGATGTCGAGGGTCTGATGATGCAGCCAGAAGAGAGCCACTGGAACTGCCTAACGGAAAGTGATAAAGTAGTCGAGTTTGGGCTAGTTTGTTTTGTTGTCTTGAGTACTTACCCCTGGACCTGATGTCGAGGGTCTGATGATGCAGCCGGAAGAGAGGCACTGGAACTGCCTAACGGAAAGTGATAAAGTAATCGAGTTTGGGCTTGTTTGTTTTGTTGTCTTGGGTACATACCACTGGACCTAATGTAGAGGGTCTGATGATGCTGCCGGAAGAGAGCCACTGGAACTGCCTAAAGGACAGTGCTACGGTAGTCGAGTTTGGGCTTGTTTGATTTGTTGTCTTGAGTACTTACCACTGGACCTGATGACGAGGGTCTGATGATGCAGTCGGAAGAGAGACACTGGAACTGCCTAACGGTAAGTGCTACGATAGTCGAGTTTGAGCTTGTTTGTTTTTTTGTCTTGAGTACTTATCACTAGACCTGATATCGAGGGTCTGATGATGCAGCCGGAAGAGAGGCACTGGAACTGTCTAACAGAAAGTGATAAAGTAGTCGAGTTTGGGCTTGTTTGTTTTGTTGTTTTGAGTACTTACCATTAGACCTGAAGTCGAGGGTCTGCTAATGCAGCCGGAAGAGAGGCACTGGAACTGTCTAACAGAAAGTGATAAACTAGTCGAGATTGGGCTTGTTTCTTTTGTTGTCTTGAGTAGGTACTTACCACTAGACCTGATATCGAGGGTCTTATGACGCAGCCGGAAGAGAGGCACTGGAACTGTCTAACAGAAAGTGATAAAGTAGTCGAGTTTAGGCTTGTTTGTTTTGTTGTCTTGAGTACTTACCACTGGACCTGATGTCGAGGATCTGATGATGCAGCCGGAAGAGAGCCACTGGAACTGCCTAACGGAAAGTGATAAAGTAGTCGAGTTAGGGCTTGTTTGTTTTGTTGTCTTGAGTACTTACCACTGGACCTGATGTCGAGGGTCTGATGATGCAGCCGGAAGAGAGGCACTGGAACTGCCTAACGGAAAGTGATAAAGTAGTCGAGTTTGGGCTTGTTTGTTTTGTTGACTTGAGTACTTACCACTGGACATGATGTCGAGGGTCTGATGATGCAGCCGGAAGAGAGGCACTGGAACTGCCTAACGGAAAGTGACAAAGTATTCGAGTTTGGGCTTTTTTGTTTTGTTGTCTTGGGTACTTACCACTAGATCTGATGTCGAGGGTCTGATGATGCAGCTGGAAGAGAGGCACTGGAACTGTCTAACAGAAAGTGATTAACTAGTCGAGTTTGGGCTTGTTTGTTTTGTTTTCTTGAGTACTTACCACTAAGTCTGATGTCGAGGGTCTGATAATGCAGCCGGAAGAAAGGCACTGGAACAGCCTAACGGAAAGTGATAAAGTAGTCGAGTTTGGGCTTGTTTGTTTTGTTGTCTTGAGTACTTAGCACTAGACCTGATGTCGAGGGTCTGATGATGCAGCCGGAAGAGAGTCTCCGGAACTGCCAAACTGACGGAACGGACTACTTTATCACTTACCGTTAGGCAGTTCCAGTGGCTCTCTTCCGGCTGCATCATCAGACCCTCAACATCAGGTCCAGTGGTAAGTGCTTAAGATAACACAACAAACAAGCCCAAACTCGACTACCGTAGCACTATCCGTTTGGCAGTTCCGGTGGCTCTCTTCCGGCTGCATCATCAGACCCTCGACATCAGGTCTAGTGCTAAGTACTTAAGACAACAAAAGAAACAAGCCCATACTCGACTACTTTATCACTTTCCGATAGGCAGTTCCAGTGGCTCTCTTTCGGCTGCATCATCAGACCCTCAACATCAAATCCAGTGATAAGTACTCAAGATAGGAAATCAAACAAGCCCAAACTCGACTACTTTATCACATTCCGTTAGGCAGTTCGAGTGGCTGTCTTCCGTCTGCATCAGCAGACCCTCGACATCAGGTCCAGTGGTAAGTACTCAAGACAACAAAACAAACAAGCCCAAACTCGACTACTTTATCACTTTCCGTTAGGCAGTTCCAGTGACTCTCTTCCTGCTGCATCATCAGACCCTCGACATCAGGTCCAGTGGTAAGTACTCAAGACAACAAAACAAACAAGCCCAAACTCGACTACTTTATCACTTTCCGTTAGGCAGTTCCAGTGCCTCTCTTCCGGCTGCATCATCAGACCCTCGACATCAGGTCCAGTGGTAAGTACTCAAGACAACAAAACAAACAAGCCCAAACTCGACTACTTTATCACTTTCCGTTAGGCAGTTCCAGTGACTCTCTTCCGGCTGCATCATCAGACCCTCGACATCAGGTCCAGTGGTAAGTACTCAAGACAACAAAACAAACAAGCCCAAACTCGACTACTTTATCACTTTCCGTTAGGCAGTTCCAGTGACTCTCTTCCGGCTGCATCATCAGACCCTTGACATCAGTTCCAGTGGTAAGTACTCAAGACAACAAAACAAACGAGCCCAATCTCGACTACCGTAGCACTTTCCGTTAGGAAGTTCCAGTGGCTGTCTTCCGTTCCGGCGGCATCATGTAAATTAGCTTCTAATCTAAATATTATAAGAGCACACGCGCCGCGGGGCCCGCGGGTGATGGTATTTAATACCTGACGACAACGCCTTCAAAAGTGAGAAAGTGACAGTCGTGACATTTTAAACCGGTTTAATAAAGTTCCACGGAACGTTAAAATTCCGTTCTCCTAGAATACTGATAACCGAAATAATTCGTTCTTTCACTAACAGGTATTTTGATAAACCGGTATTATGTAAGAACGAAATCAAACCGGTTTAGGAACAAAATAATACCGGTATTTGGAAACCGGTTCCGATCCCTGGTTTTTTGACATTCATAGGTGCATTTCGGTACTTACTTAATAATATTATGCTTAAATTGAAGAATTTTGAATAACTTTGACTTTGAAAAAGCTACGGTAGTCCAGTGGTTCAAGCATGCGGCGGTCAAGCGGCGGTCGTGGGTTCGAATCCCAGCTCGTACCAATGAGTTTTTCGGAAATTATGTACGGAATATCATTTGAAATTTATTTAGGTGAAGGAAAACATCGTGAGGAAACCTGCATACATCCGCGAAGAAATTCAAAGTTGTATGTGAAGTCCCCAACCCGCTCTGGGCCAGCTTGGGGACTATTGCCCAATCCTTCTCATCTATGAGAGGAGGCCTGTGCCCCGCAGTGGGACGTATATAGGCTGATGATGATGATGATGATGATGGTGATGAATAAATAACTTTGACTTTGAATATGTATTAATAATAATAAATAATAATAAGTGGTAAAGGTCGCGGGAGACCTCTGTGGGCGGGTGGCGCAGGGACCGGTCATTGTGGCACTCTTTGGGGGATGCCTATGTCCAGCAGTAGACGTCTTTCGGCTGACATGATGATGATGAGGTAGTAAAATACATGTCAAACAGGCTTACACTAAATATGTACTTAACTTTTATGTTTTTTCGTCACAATTTAGTTTAAACTACCTGATACTACCACATGGGTACTCTTTTTTTTATAATAACAATACATCTATCCTTATAGTTTCCCAATGCGATAGTGTAGCAGAAACAAATATACATAGCTTACTCGTATTACACAATTCCAAGACTTAGGTACAATAACACAACACATACAAAGTAACTTTAATGAACTCATTCAGAGAACAGTGGAATACATCAACCCGAGTGGCAACTTGATTGAATGTGCGAAGTGGTCCAGGACGCCGAGCGCAGGAGGCCGGTGCGCGTGCGCGGCGTGGCCAGCAGCGGCGGCCGGCGCCGACGCCACACGTACTGCGCGGACTGCGCGGGCGCGCACAGGCTCACCGCGGCCAGGAGCCCCGGGTTGTTTATGAGTAGGAGTATGATTTGATTATGAGTAGGTATTTGATTATAGGAATACCAAAAATCACCAGTCCACATGACATACTAAGTTGAACATAACCGTAAGAATAAAGCGCGCTTAATGTTCAATTTAGACTTTTTATTTTCACCCAGCTTTATCTTTAAAAAGGCCTCGGCTCCTAATTGCTTCACCTATAAAATAAAAGGAGAAAGCATCTGCATTTAAGTTGTTAGGCCTAGTGCAAGCGACCTCTTAAGCAAGTATAGTGACACCGCCCCAATTATTCTATTTATAATCATCCAATTTGATTTCTAGGCCACTTCGTACCTTGTCACAGTGAAAATCAATGTGAAGTTTGCTAGAAATCTCACATTAATGTCACTATGACAAGGTACGAAGTGACCCAGACACTAAATTGGTTGACCGTACAGTCTCTGAGCACTTAAGACAACCTTCGGATATGTACGGTCAACTAATTCCATTCCTGGGCCACTTCGTATCTTACCAGAGTGATATTATAAATATTATAATGAGATCCATAGCGGCTTTCATATTGATTTTCACTGTAACAAGGTACGAAAGTGGCCCAGATATCAAATTGGTTCTCTGTATTTACTTCTCTCTCCCTTACTCTTAAAAAAACATTTATTAATTAGCATGATTGTTTCACATAGTCTAAGTTGGAGCCTCTTTTTAAGCATTTACTTAATACGTTTCAAATGCTCCTAAACCCAATGTGTGTTTCTTGTAAGAGCGCGATAACGGACGCTCCTTTTATAGATTTAGTACTCGTACAACAATATTTATTTTTCCGCTTAAGAGCGACACTTTCTTAATCAGATTATCAATGAGACGTAATTTGTCATATAATATGTTATTCTTAGTGGCCTTTTCCCGATCTCATGTATCGGTTTGACTTCAAGGTGACTTCAAAATTCCTACTCGTCGCTTGCAGTGGAACCCCACTTCCAAGGCTGCGTAGGTAATGATGCCTCGACTACACTCGCCCTAACGATCTTTATTATTATTTGGGACGAGCCCTTTCCTTGTTTAATTAATAAAAACTCCTTTTTATTCTGAATTTAATTATTATATTTTATTACCCCTAATGATGTAACCTAAACTGGCACTTGAAAATCTTTGCGAACCAAATACAAAGTAAATGAACGCTAACAACTGTGAGTTTTGTAATTAGATGTTATAGTCATAATTCTTTATTCAGATCCTAGGGTCCTAACAACCCGGACATAGAAACGGTCTTGTGAAAAAAAGAAATACAGAAGAGTATCGGGAATCACTACATTACGGCCACAACTACTCCGCTAAATTATAATAATTAATAATAAGATATTTAGAAATCGAAAATATTATTATTTTGTTTGATAAAAGACTGGCTGAAAAGATTTGGCTTGAAGGTGCTTTTTTTTTTGTTAAAAATGGGATCGCTCTTGGCCAGCATCTAGCCAGGGGGCAAAGATGAGGCCGACGATGAAGCGAGCTCACCCAGAAGATGCCTATTCACTCGTGCCTTAAAAAGGTCTAGGTTATATGAGCTCGGAAACACAAACGCCGGCAGAGAATTGCTGTCTGTATTCACCCGATCGTTCCACCGAGGACGCCGAAAGGTGAAAAAGCAATTTGGTTTTACCCGACGAACTAGACGGAGGTTTCATAAGGTCATCCCTACTTATAACATGAAGCTAGAAATACGAAAAATAACTCAGGTAAACAATAAATAATAAAAGAATCTTACATGAAACACTTAGTGACTGAGATCACTATTTTAACTTAGGCTTCCATTTCCATTTTATAATGGTATAATGAACATGTTTGTCTGAATACCCTATGGATTGAAAATAGGGGCGGAAGTACGATGATGAAGTTATAACATCGAGAGATAGAGATTTAAGTCAAGAGTTGTTTTGACTATAAAAATTAAGGGTATCAGTTTGGTCGGACTAATACTTCCTACAAACCCAATACATAAGTGTCTCTAGAAGAATGTCTTTGGTGCATGTTGCTTCCCCGAAACCAGCCATAACAAGGAGGTGCACTGCGCAATAATGTTGGAAACTATCAAGGCGCCCTGAAATTCGTACCTCCCGGCCGTGGCGTGCCGGGCGTTCGTGGAATAAGTCGGCGCGGCGTGCCCCGGATTCCGGCCCAACCCTTTAAATATAGCCGACTTGTTTAGGGCTAGGCTCTTATTTACGAGTATAGGTCTTCAGTGACAGTGAGATATCTTAAGAACTGATGTGTCCTTATACTTTGATCAGGACTCTTTTAAATATTAATCGATTTGTACTCGTAACATTTGTAGTCTAAGACATCTCATCTAGCTTCTGCATTGCAGTCAGTTGTCATACGTTACTTGTTTTTATATTTTTTTAATTATTTTATGTTTGGAACCTTAGGGTAAAACATAAATTCGTTGAGGATAACAAGGTTTGTTAGTGACAATGGTGACTAAAATGAACGATTCTATTAATCCTAAAAATCTTACGGAAGTCCCTACGCTTAAGGACAGCGCTAACGTGCTGTCTTTTAGGATCAACCCCTCAACCTGGGGAGAAGACTCGCAAGACCGTGCCCAGTGGAAGGAGAGCCTACACGCATGGAGTAGTGGCTCATGATAAAACTTGGTTTGATCTCTTATCCCACAGGCGTGAGTTAAGACATCAGCCCGCTAATTTACCTCTTTCATCTTCGGACGGTCCCGCTCCCGTGTCGGTCTTAACCCACTTACGTAAGTAGGTACCGCACCTCGGACACGGACGCTGCTTAAATCATCTTTCCATAGATGAACAAGGCCAATGATTATGGTATTTATGATCTATTAATTGTAGGTATATACGGTTATTTAAAAAAGGTGTAAAATCAGATAATGCACGAATAGCTCATGAGAGTCGCACCCGTCTTATATTAAGGTTAGGATAAATGTTTTAATAACGATATACACTTAGATAAATATTCCAAAAGTGTAGGCATACCTATTAATGTACAAATACGCATACCAACGTCCAACATATATACCTACATATGTAAGGATACCCACTTCTCCAACTGTTGATACCTATCAGTTGACTACTCACAGTGATCATCCATGCGTCATAGCAGATATAATCCCTCCTGATACGCTCTGCACGATCTACAGTCCCCAATTTGCAATATTCCGAAGCGGGCAGCAGAGTGTCTCACTGCCAATTTTGCGTCGCATACAGTCCCTACGGACGTCCTGTGGCCGATGCATGGGATGTACACTCGGATGACAAAATATAATGGACGGACGAGCATTATTCTCTGGATTCTGTGCAAGGTCTTTGATTCTTGAACGGAACGGTCATTAGCTACGGTGTTTTATTCCATTTATTTGAATTTGAATTCATTTTGTCATCCTATGTTTCTTAGAAAATGTTAGTAAGGAATTCAGGGCCTAATGGTTCGGGTGAAGCGTATGTCCAAGATAGAGCGATCATAAGAATTTTCTCTAGGAGAGTAGATATACCATTTTCATCGTAAGTATACTAGCGAACTTTTACATTGCGTTTTCCACGATCATATGTATGTTTTCTCAGTCAGTATTTTTTCATGTAATGATTATTTAACTCGGGTTTTTTGTTCTATATTTGAAGACATGGGGAGATGAAAATTTACCATTATGATATTTTGCTAATTTTATGCAATAAACGTTGTAATTTAAATCGACTCGCATGGAAGGTATCGGCACGGGTACCAATCACGCGTAACTGTAATAAAATAATTAAAATGCTCGGCATAAACCGCCATATTGTTGCCCGAAATTGAATTTCAACTGTATACCTCCACGTGTCCCGCAGAAAAAGGCCCAAGGACAGGCAGATATAACGACTACAAAGTGATAGTGAATTGACTTAAAGAACCCTATATGTATTGGCACCTTGACAAGTAGCAGATGTTCAATTTTTCATATATTTAATTACAGTTAGTTATGAATTTATGACTGACTGATTTATGTTTTACTTCTTAGTTTCCAATCCCGCTTTTTAATGGTTACTCTGTACAGAGTACTCGTATACCTAATCGGAAAGGTTCAAGCATATTGCTATAAAGGTAATAGTAGATTATACACCAAGGGGATAAAACACTGTTTTATGTCACGGGTGCGATATTGAATCCCGAACGTAACGAAGGACTCCAAATTTTACTCCTGAGCGAAGCGAGGGAGTAATGACTTAATTCCTGAGCGAAGCGAGGGAATTAAGACTGAGTCCTGAGTGTAGTGAGGGATTTAAGCGCTCCCAAGACAAAAACAGCTTTATCCCCGAGGAGTATACTCTACTTTTCTCACCTCTTGCGAGGCAATAAAAAAACCAAGGCTACTAAAAACAGAATTAAATCAGTCAATCGCAGCAAATTTTAGTATCTATTTTAATAGAATCTGTTTTACTCCGTATAATTAAGCGTCTTGTAACTCACGCGGATCTTGTTTTTGGTATTTAATACCTAGTACATCGACGACTGCTTGCATTCATTTGTGTGCTGAGCACAAGTATTTTGTTCCTGAATCTTAGATGTTTTCTATTTATTTTAAGTATATATTTATCTTTATATGTATATCGTCGACTAGTACCCATAGTACAAGCTTTGATTAGTTTGGGACTAGGTAGATTTGTGTAAGACTGTCCACAAATATGTAAGTATGTATTTATTTACATTGCTGCAACTGCTGGGAAGGGAGGAAGGCTACGTCAGAGACACGGATATTACATAGCGATTTTATTTAAAAATGTAATAAAATATGAGAATAATGTATAAGAAAACTCCAAAATGTAATTCTACAAATATTGTACTAAAACCACGCGCTTGGCGCGCTACAGGCGGCGGCCGACGACGCAGTCTTTTGTTTCGAACACGATGTTCCAAACAAAACACGGAGCTGGTGTGCCGCCTCCTCGCCGCTTAGTGGACTTCACGACATTCGACTTTAATGACAGAACTATAAGAACTATAAAAAGTTAAATCACATTATTACCCGGCGGGTTATAATGAGATTCAGTACGATATTACTACCCGGCTTAAGCCAAGGGTTATAATGATTTGCTTTCGGTAAGGTTTGTATGATATATAACTGGGCATTGACGAGTAGGTGGTGTGAAAAGGATATTATTGATCAAGACCAAAAGGGGAACGGTTTACATCTTGACTTGATCAACATCCTTCTAACTAATCACCTTAGTCTATCCAGTTACCATCACATAGACATACATACATATCTGGATTATCTACTAGTTATCGTCGCTAGCCTTCCTCAGCTGAAATGCGACTAATACTATTAAAGTATCTTCAACTGATGTAAGACCTATCCTGTCGTGGTACCATGTACCATGAACAAGTTTGTAGGACTTTATTGCCCCGAGATAAGATCGAGAATTGTATGCATATAAGTGTGTATTTACTTTGTAGAACAGCAGTATTGCGATTGACATTGATTAGTTATAATACATTTTTTAACAATCGCCAAATAAAACCTTATTAAACAAGAAAAACATTGTACAAACCTTATCCAACAACAAGCAACAGCCACATGCTTCTTCAAACAATGGATGCATTTTAAGTAATTAATTAAGGCCGTGTATTACCACTTTTGAGTTTTTAAAAACAATCTGAGACATAGAATATAGTGTCTTAAAATCTAAAAAAATATATATATGTTACATAAGGATCTTGTCTAGTCAAAATCGCAGTCAGTTACATGACCTGATGAATTTCACTCGATAGAAAAAAATCGCGAAGTTACCTCTTTTTGGAATGTATTTTCAATACTACGGCTATATTACTGATATTTAACATTTAATTTTTGTACTCAATTAAAGATCGTAAATAGTTATAGACAAATTCGCAGGGTTTGCTTTGATAAAATGATTGGCTTAATCACTATAGCTAAATATTTACAAAACTGCGCGCAGAGCTTGCGTAGAGAGCGGGATGGTTAATTGTAAACTCACGCGTGTTAGAGCGGGACATTTGCGTTGGGGATACCTCCCCTTAAGGATGTTTCTTTTTTTGATATTATTGAAGAGTTTCAGGCACTCATAAGGCTGGAAACAGTGATCGACCGACGGTCAGCGCGTACCGTCGGTCGGGCGCCGACCGACGTAGATATTTCTATGCAAGTCGATGGCTGGAAACAGAGCACGACCGACGGTCAGCGCGTATGCTCGGTCGGCTGATGGTGAGCATCGCTCTGAACGCACGTATGCTTTCTTACAGCGATAGCTACGCCCGACACTGTTTCCAGCCTTGACTTCCTTAATTGATAATTTCGATCATCAACAACACCATTTCTCAGAGTTGCAATGAGTGTTCCACTTTAATCCGACTCGACACATTGCATATCAAAATGTAATGTAGCGCGTATTCATTCTGACTTTCTGACACGTTATCTCGGCGCACGTCGCACGGAAGCAAGCGCGTGCAACAAACACATCGGTATCATATTAGTATGCGGTATCAAGTCTTATTGACTACTTCATATGTCTCCAACAACACAAAAGACACGATCGTGTATTGAACTACTTGAATCACTCATAATTGGAACAAAACGAAATAAACTAAAACTACTTCTATCATATTACTTTCCACAACAGGCTAATAGAAAGCGACTCATAAAAAACAATGCATTTTAATCCATTGGTGCACAATGCAGCGGAGCGCGGGTAATGAAACAAAAAGCCTCGCTGCAACAAAACTACACCCACTACGAGCAATTTCATTCTGTAGAGATATAAAAAAATCTGGGTCAGGTAGGACGTGCTCCCAGTGTTGCTAGAGATACCAGGGTTCTGGTACAGTTACTAGATTGGACCCCGAGTAATAGTTGTTGTTATCGTGCGATAAAGAACAAAAACACAATCATCGTAATGAATCCCCAATGCTTGACACTACTGTCGTGAATAAGATTAAAAGTGTCAAATGTTGAACCAGTGTCAAGCACTGGCACGTTTACCCTAGGTATATTATGTAATTATGGTTATAAGAGATTGAACAATTGTTTAGGGAGATTACATTTCGCCCAAGAAAATATCAGTGACACTACCAGTAATGGGCAAGGCCTAATGATGCATATTAACACTTATGTGAAAGAAAATAAGAGATTCATTTTATAGACAACAATCAATTTAAAACCGTATGATTCTTGAATTAGGATTGAAGCGTCCATTACTGGTGCTTGTCAGCTTAAACGCATATATATATCAGTATTCAATTATCTTCAGTGTATAAAATAAGGGCAGTTCTAGTGCAGCGTTATATCCGCGCAGGCTATGCTGCAATTTGATGCGGGACCACGACCGCCTGCAGTTATGATGCCGCTCTTGTCCCGTAGCACCCCTACCGCAAGAGTATAGCTTTATTTTAGCCCTTATATATCAATATGGCTTTATTACACCTACCTACTTGCAAAACTTTTGACGAACGTATCGTGGATTGAGAATACTTAGGAAGATTTTACTATTTGCCTTGTCGCCATAACGGGCAATAATAACAACCACGCTATGACGGGGTTACATCAGTCCTTATGCGGCCTATTTGCAGTAAAATTTTAACTAAATACTAGTAACATTTTCATGATTATGGAATGAATTAAAATAAAGTTTTTTTAGCTCGTTTAATAATGAGCAATGGCAAAAGACTGAAGACAAATATTCTAAACCATGTTTATTTATTTTTCCGACAAGTTAGACAAGACACTCATACTGACCCGCACAAGGTTTTACTTTTGCATGCATACTTTTGCGAATTAAATGCCATATTTGTCGAACTTAAAAAAGGTTTCGAAAAGTCTATCCTACTAAAACATCGATTTATAATGTAAGTATAGCTTAGCACTTGTTCTTTATTTACCATACCAACAACATCACCGCCATTGTCATCAATTCATTAGGTATACTATTCACGAAAACCTCCAATGTCACGATCGTTTCATTTTTTTTTTCAAAGTGTAACCCTCGAATTCCAAATTCAAATTACACCTTTCCCCACAAAGGCTTGAGCTATACACATTCAGCCACAATTAAGAGGCTGAAGGGAATAAAAGGCATTGTGGCCAGTCTGAAAGGAGTGATATACAGCCTTCATCGAACAGCGGGGTTCAACTTATAAATAAAATATGGCGGTTGGATTTGGGACGGTCTTTATATTAAATTCGCGTAAGATTTAGTGGTGACGCGGCGGTTTTCGTGTTCGTGTGATCTAGGGTTATGTTTACTAGGATATATTGCGCTCTGAAATATTATCTACGAGTGTTTTCAGCATTCTGAAACGGACGGAGTGCATATAGAATGATATTTTGTTTGTTGTAGGAATAGCAAAGTATGACTTAAAATCTTGAAATGCGAAGAGGATTTTTCCGCAATAGGTACCTAAGTTAAAAACATTACACTCCTTTTTTTGGGCAGTCGTGTAAAAACTTGTGACGTCACTATATGCAAGGACCAAAGAATTTGCTAAGGATTTAAAACGTAGGTGGAATCTCAAATAACCCTGAACTTAATTTTTCGTCCATTTTCAAAAAATATATTTTTAATTAACACGCAATGCGCAACTCAAATTTCTGTACCTACAATGAGCATGACATAACATTTTCTATGCGCTTATCCTAATGAACTGTGCTGTTAATTTTCATAGTGATTGTGAAGCACCTTATTCCGAAGTGTTAAAAGCTATTTTACTTTGAACTAGTTTGAACAAGTGACTTGCTGACGTAAAACTTTTCGCATTAAGTTCGAGTAGGTACTGTAAACTGTCAAAAACAATTAAGAGGCCGTTACTTGCAAGTATCGGTTTGCTCATCCCAGTGACAGGGGGTCATTAGTTGCACTCACCAGTCGGTGGACGTTTGTTGCACTTAAGAGGGTAGGCCAAGAGCCAGCATCAAGATTAAATGCAACATAAACAATAAAAACACATCAATCTACTCGTAAAAGTGAATATCCACCAACAGCTCGGACATTGTTAGTGCTTATTCACCCTAACTGTTCTCTTTTTTCTGAGTGAATTTGCCTACTACAGGTATTACTGCGTTGCAGTAAAGGAGACTGAAAGATGAACGTGTTCTTTTGTGCAATAAAAAATATATATATTTCGGATATGGGACAGTATAATAAATCAGACTGAATTGGATGTCTACGACTGTTATTTAGTCATATTTCATCATGGGTGCCTGTTAAGAATATCTACATTTTAACTTTGATATCTAGGCGACCGAGCTTTGCTCGGCGTTTTCTCGGTCATGAAACCTAGCTAGATCGATACCTTGTCCTCGAAAACCCCCACATATCAAATTTCATCAAAATCGTTAGAGCCGTTTCCGAGATCCCCGAAATAAATAAATATATATACAAGAATTGCCCGTTTAAAGATATAAGAATATCTAGGCGGCCGAGCTTTGCTCGGCGTTTTCCCGGTCATGAGACCTAGCTAGATCGATTGCTCGTCCCCTAAAAACTCCTACATACCAAATTTCATCAAAACCGTTAGAGCCGTTTCCGAGATCCCGGAAATAAATAAATAAATAAATAAATAAATATACAAGAATTGCTCGTTTAAAGATATAAGATATGGCCTATATTCACGAAATACCCAAACAAAATTTCTTTTACCGTTTGCCAAGCCCTGCAGGAAATTCCGTAATTTATTGAACAAGCGTTAGGACATAATTAGCTTTCATATTGAACTTCAAAAAATGACAGTTGATGCATTCTAATACTCGTTCAAAATGTTACTAGGTACGCAGTTACATTTCGAAACAACAGGCAATTTTGAGTAGTCTACTCTTTGACTATGCTTGCACTGACTACCCTCACCCTCGATGATTTGAGTTTAATATCCTCGTGGAGTGCATTCCTTCACGAGGGTTGAGGGCAGAGGGTTCCGTACTCGCGGAGGGTTTCATAGGCTGGCACAAAGTTATTATGGTACAATGACGGGGTATGAAAAGAATTGAAATCGTATGGGAACTCAAAATGGCAAACACTCACACTGAGATTGATTGAGATTTAATATGACATAATATGGAATATATGTCTGATATACAAAATAACTACATATTATACTAAATAGTAACGTAACAACGTAATAGTAACGTCTAAACGGTAAAAACTCACGTACTTATTAGTCACGAAAGTTTAAATTCCAATAACAAGCTTCGGATATTATAGTTTAGGGAGCGCTCGTGGCCCAGCGGCGCCGGGTACCGCTTGCGGTATCTAAGGTTAAGCAACGTGGGCAGCGGTCAGGACTTGGATGGGTGACCGCTTTGAGTGGTTACTAACTGAGCGCTCCCGTGCTTTGGTAGGCACGTTAAGCCGTTGATCCCGGTTGCTGTCTATGGCAGCAGTCGTTAAGCCAAGTTGGAGGCCTTCAGGCGGTTTGAGAACTTCTAACAGTCAAGTTGCCCACTCACTTGACAAAGCCTAATCCCAATAAGGTCTAGTTTCCCCTCGGGGTTGGAATGTCAGATGGCAGTCGCTTCCGTAAAAACTAGTGCCTACGCCAAATCTTGGGATTAGGTAGCGGACCCCAGGCATCCTACAGGATGCAACTGTACTGGGATAACGCTAGGAGGATGATGATGGATATTATAGTTTAGTTCCTAGTCTCTGAAGTATATATTTTTCATAGTTATAAGTTTTCATCCCACTATCCAGTGGCACTAAAATAGAACCATACCGAATCACCTGAATTATCAATTCGTAAAGGCATACCAATACGAGTAATTATTGTTATAATTCTCTATTCTACTGCGAACATCGAGATCCAAAATAAACTTTTCTTGCCTCCTAACAAACACAAGATTCATTATTTGTCGGCAAATCAACAGGAAGCACCAAACAATCTGCGTCATGCCCCTCCAAACTATAACTTAGTCATATCTTATATATATAATATAAACATATATGTGTGTTCCCCCGCTCAAGTCACACTAAACATATTAGCGACATTCCGGGACCGGCTAATAGGCCGTGACGTCATAAATTCAATGCAATGGGGATGCTTGTGACGTCATGATGTTTAGTGCAGTCATAGACAAATTGCAATAGACAATCGGTGTCAAACAATTCTTCTTGCTGAGAGTTTGATAACAAATAGATATCAAAATATTATTTAGTTTATTTAAAATAGGTGAAGTTAATATACGAGTAAGGCGTGTGTTTGTTGTCAAACATGTAATTACCATTAAAAATTGTTGTAAAACATATAGTCAGCATTAGTAGTAGATATATTAATAATAATAATAAGCCTTTTTATTTCCTTAACTTTACAATTTTGATCTAAATTAAATAAAAATATATCTTACATACTAAGTTAAGGCCCCTTTCTGGGTATAGGCCTCCTCCAGTTGTCTCCATTGCTTTCTGTTTCTAATATCGTGTCTTGTTTCTAATATCGGTGCATTCTTGCCTGTCACTAATTTTTATATTAAGAATGTTCCTTTCCATCGAACGTTGCCATGTTTTTATTTTAGATATACTACTATACAAAAATATTAATTTTCAATTCTGACATTCAAATTATTAAATTTTCTTGCCCAATCTCAATTGAACTTCTGTCATAAATCTTCCCTTCACATCCACCTTTCAACCCCCAAATACCACTAAGCACTCATAACATTTTCATTGTCCAGCCGAACCCACGACAAGACAACCCTCCCTTGAGACGCAGTAAACCTATTAGCGTGTCCCGGTTGCATTTATGCTGTTCACAAATTTTCCAGGCACACCTCACGGGCCACACAGCTTACCACTAATATATCTTGATCTCGACGTTGATAACAATGATGCGTAATTGGACGTAAGTTTTACGCTGGTTAGCGTCAAAGTTATTGTTCGTGAGTGCTGTGAATACGTGCAGTAATAGGCCGTGACGTCATAAATTAGGTGCAATGGTGATTAGGGTGGGCCGTTGTTGTATGGGAAAAAATAAAAGTTCCAAATTCGAAGTGTAATAGGAATAAAAAGTTGCAGTTTAATAAGTAGATTATGGTGATAATATCAAATTTAAAAATATATACTACTTTTAGCCCTCTACCAGGTGCCAAAAATTTGAAGTTAGGGTAATATTTGATAATTATTTAAAGATACAATATTACTAGTATTTAGCCTGTTTATTTTTGTAAATTAAAGACGAATCTTAATATAATAGAAAATCATCATTAGTATTCATTTCTTTTTATATATAATCAATATTAAAAATATCCCAAATATTTTTGTAATAAAAAAAATACCATTAAACGACCGATGTACTGTATTATAAAAAAATCGTACTACATAATTTTCAAATATAATCTCATACAAAAGTACGAATGTTAATATTAAAATAAAGCAGGGTTTAATAGAAAATATATAACTTTTTAATGGTTTAAATAGACGGTCAAAGGTCCTATTTCGCACTTTTCCGGGCATGTTGCCACGTAATTTTGGCCATATTTTTGCTTTAATCCTTATCATTTTTATGCTTTATGTAATGTGTTTAATCCACGACAGCTCTGACGAATGCTTTAAGCACCAATTTGGATATATTTAATAGATCAAAAAGCCTTTTTTGAAAAACCCCATTTACGTCGTCTAAGTGGGTCACAAAAAAAAATCTTCTGATAATAAATAATAACCAAAAACAAGTATAATTGATACCAAAAGATGTTATTTAATTAATAATAAAGTTTAAATAAATTTAAAATATAAGATATATATTTTTTTAATATTTGAATTTTCTGACATTTAATCGTCGGTAGAGGGCTAAAAGTATATGCCAATTTTTTTTAAATTATATTTCCCCTAATCTACAAAAAATCATACAGCGTATGTATGCTATTACATTACGAAATTCCAAAATTTTGAAAATCGGCCCACCCTAATGGTGATGCACGTGACGTCTTGCTATGCATGGGAGTGTGTTGCTGAGATTATTAGATAGTGCTACTAAGGGCTCAATTTCTTTTTTTTTCGGTGTCAGAGTGTGTGTTACAATATTTATTTTTACCACAAGTAAATCTTTTATTTTTCAATAGAAAAGCAAAATTATGTACAGCTTTTCCGACATACCTAGGTGATATTTACGGTTGCATGTTGATAGTAAGATCTTGGTACCTTGGTAGCGTAATCTTCGACATCTAAGCTAGTTTTAAATTAAACTGTGTTTAACCGCAACTGATATTATGACCAACTCCGTAAGTTGAAACAACTTTTCACCATTAACAGCAAGTGGAAACTCTTCAACTAGAAACCACATCGAGTTCCGCAAAACTCCGCACCTCGTCTAGACTCCTTTTACTGGGACTGCAACTTGTTTGATAGAGTACATGACAGTAAAAGCTGAAATCTTTGAGAACTCTTCAAGTTTACTTTCAAGTTTGTCGTTTGATTTTACAGTTCTTATTGGACTTTGAGAACACATGAGGTCTTGTGTTTTGAGATAAGGGGGCAAATCTAAGTATGGTGTACACTCTGTTTGAGATGAAAATTAGGAATTTGATAATTAAATTCTCGGCTTCCCAATACAAACATTTAAAATAAGTAAATTATCATTTTAAAAGACTTGCTTAATTAAAACGATATGAGTACGTATCTGTTCCGAATAACCAAGGTGAATCGAGTTCCATC
Source organism: Cenopis cana (assembly GCA_951800055.1). Taxonomy (NCBI): domain Eukaryota; kingdom Metazoa; phylum Arthropoda; class Insecta; order Lepidoptera; family Tortricidae; genus Cenopis; species Cenopis cana. Next base: position 12,935,224 of record OX637479.1, on the reverse strand, counting down.
TCAACGAATTATTACTTGCCGACGCCTTTGTAAAATTGACAAAACGACTCGAATGAGACAATGAGATTCTAATGATGATGAGTGAAACGAAACATTCAGTAGAAAAAACCGTGAAATCATATTAACAAAAAGTTCAAATTTACTTGATGAACGTATTATAAACTGTTCCTACATGTACTGTTTGTAATAGATGTTATCTTTAATAATTCACCAAATAGTGGTGGATGAAATATTTTATATTAAAGCTATTGATGTATTTGAACTCCAAGCCTTTATATCCTTTTAAGACGGTTACCAAAGACTCCCCGAACCAAAGCCACCTGCCGCCAACTCGTGCAGAAGTCGTTAACTTTAATCAAGAAGAGCTAAACTCGGCTTTTGTTGTAGCAAACTAGCTCTTCACTGTCTGATACTTCGGTGACCAGCGAGTCATTCTGAACGATTCTTTCGAAATATTCTATTATACTTTAGTTGGACAGTTAGGACAGGAACACAGATGTGCAGACTGGGTAAACATTTTATTTACTTCTAAAATATAAGTTATTATTCTAAAATATAAGTTTCCAAGTACTCGTAAATCCATGAATTTCTAGTACGATTTTCCACTCCGAACTAAATCACCCACCGTATTTATTCCCCGTGACGTCAGAGGACGTCCCGTTATTTACGACGTCACGCGCTATTAGGCTTTCTGACGTATCGGTTTATTTACTAGAAAAATACTATTTCCATTTACTTTTACAAGCGCATATATTTTATGAACCGCTTCTTGCAATAACGACCTTATGTAACGTCATTGAGGTTTAAATTGTAACTTAACGTAAAGAGTGATAACAGTTTTGGGTGTTACTCGTAGCAATGATATATCGTGGTGTTATTTATTTCAGAGAAATCTCGCTGATAAGTATCGCTTGTTAAGGGAATTCCCGAGTGTAACGCTGTAAGGGACTATGTAATTTTTATAATCAAGGTACATTAAAATACATATTTCAGCATTCATACACTTATCTATTTGATTTCCAGAACAATACACAAAATCAAATGGAGGCTTTTATGTCTATGCGTTGAATGATGTAATTTTGTATTCTCATATAATAATAATTATTAGATTATTAAATAATTACACCAACGTAATCGTAATCGGATCTGATAGCAATATCAAATCAAATCTGATTACGACATGAGAAAGAAAGTCGCGATTATGATCCCTATCGACATGCCTCCTGTCACGTAGCAATAGCGAACAAACTCAAAACAGAAATACGAGTAGTTCTACATAGTTACATTAGTTCTTATTCTTACCAGTATCCACCGCTTACCTTACTTTAAACCAATAGAAAACTAGAAACCCGTAACAAAACTCCAGCTTCGACTGTAAAATAATTTGAAAAGCGCATCGACTTTTCTCGTTCGAAATTGAAGGAAACAACTACTTTGTCTACATTGATTCTGCTTCAGAATGCACAATACGAGTACATTGTTGGATTTACTAGTTTCGTATTTTCAGTTACATTATCTTTTGTTTTAAAGTCTATCGTCTCGGTGTTTACATAGGCGTATCGTAAGGTGGATCGTATTTTTGGTACTATTACTATACAATACTTTGATTTATCTGCGGTAGGTATTCCGTAATAGTAATAACCTAAAAGTAACGTAAAAATCTTTGAAGTCTACTAAACACGTCAACGTGGCTACACGCAAAATAGCATGAAGCGTCCGAAGGTGCCAAATATCGACGACGTATATCGGCGTAAAGAAGGATCACATTGTCGAAATATGTTTCGGATTATCCTGGAAACTGGTCACGTGTGTTACGCGGTCTGAATATATGAGCAGATGAAGGTCAAGAAGGTTAAAATAGACCGGTGCTCCTAGCCGCAAAACGGCGGTGTCCAAAGTCAAGTAGGCAGCGGCAGTGACAGATCGCCGTGTGATAAATAAAACAAAACAACCTATTGTATAATATAATTACTTAGCTAACGAAAATTTGATTTATAATGTTCATATTGGGACCAAATCAAATTGGGCCTAGAAAGGAGAGAGGCCTAGGGAGAAACTTTGTGTCTTATTTTTCTGTATTGTTGTTTTGTACGTGTAACGAATAAACGTTTTGAGTTTGAGTTTGAGTTGAGAAAGGTGGCCCTGCCTACGAAGCTTACAATGACGGTCCTGTGTTCAAATCCCAGTAAGAGCAAAATATTGGTGTGCTGAGCATGAATATTTTTTTCCGAGTCTTGGTCGTTCTCTGTGTGTATAAGTAAATATATCTGTGTCTGGTCTGGGCATAACTAAGTATGCATCGGATTTTTGTGGGCCGCGTTTGACAGCTTGTATGGAGCGCTTTTTAGAGTTCGGTCCAAAGAGTCCAAACGGGTCCCTATTCCATGGATAATGAAATGAATATCTCATCAAAATATCTTAGAATTAATAACATTGACTTAAACTGCAAAGTGTTAGTTTAATCCTTTAAATTTAGATAAACAAATCCTCGTACGATTCCACCACGTACCAAAATTATATAACGACAAACAGGCACCAATTTCTGCTAGCCACCGTTTGTAGACGCGCAGCGTTAAGACATACTAATTAAGGCGACTTCCTGATTTGTGGGTGTGGAGGCAGTACAACAACAACAACAACAAATATTCTTTATTGTTCACCAAATAATGTACACTAAAAACAAATAACAGAAACAAATTTCACAATGGTAGACAACAGGCGGTCTTATCGCTAACAAGCGATCTCTTCCAGACAACCTTTGGGTAGTGGAAACGATGCAAGAAAAGTTAAAACTTGAGTAGGTGAAACAGGAAAATAGAGTATGAACAACCTAAAATAATAATTATGACTATGAGAAGCATAAACTTACATAAATACATAGATATGTAAACTTACATACACATAAATACAATAATTAAATATTAAAGAAGCTGTCGCAACAGTCTGATAAAAACAGCACACATAAAGACAGAACCTACGAGTAATTACGGGTGAGATAAATAGTACTCCTTTAACATGCTTTTGAAAACGGGAAGAGACTTAGCACGTCTAATTTCAGTACGATATGACAAAAGTGTCAAATGTCAGTGTCAGCTGTCAGTCGACGCGATACCATTTTTTACTACGCCCCTACATTTAAATGAGTGCTTCCAGTCTGGCGCGGGAAAGCGGTACTGTTCCGCTTCTGCGCATGATATTACTACTGCGCAAACGTAATACTGACAGTATTATGTCAAGTGAGAATCTTTGCGACGTCAGTAAGTTTACGTCAAAGAAGAAAATCTCACATATCGATCCCGCCCCACCCCGCCAACTAACTCATTACTTCCCTAACCCAAGCCGACAACGCGGTTCAACTAATTTAGCCAGTATGTTGATAAGACGCATCTGTGACACTAAATTAGAATATAATAAAATGAAGCACTCACATTTTAAAGTCGACGCGAAAACTGTTTACGAAATCATTTAAGTATAGGTAGTTTTTATTGCGCATTTTTTTAAATAAATTACAGAATATTACAATTTCATAAATAATAACGACAACATAAATAACAACATGAAATGACTTAAAACTATGACCATATAAAAACTAATTCCAAAAAAAAACATTCCTTTAGGTAGTTTAATGTCTGAAATTCATCAGTCTAAAACAAAAAGAATAATTACGTACTTAGCTGTTAGAACGAGCGTTAACAAAACTATGTCATATTCATATACTAAACTTATACGGCATAAAAAATACTGTTATTGTGTCCAGACGCCCTTGGCCCGAAACTTGGTTGGCCCCATTCGAGTTTAAAAATAAGATGGCACGTAATATGGATATCACCTCTATCATCTAATTTTTAAAATCAGAATAATGGCGACATATAAAAAAACACCCGCAGCCTCTATATAGATATATATATATTTCATAAACGTGTACGTACATTTTGACTTGTGTTTGCAAGAATGAGATTAAACACACTTTCACTAATAGTCTTGTTATAGGTACTGTGAGTTATACAAATTAACTCAAATAGCTGATTACGCTAATGGTATACTGTTTTGTTCATTTCGACAGCTTACTTTCTCACACACGTATCGTATCATACTTAGGTACTTATTCGTAATAAAGCAAAAGCAGCCATGTTTCTTCCTGGATAGAGTTTATATTTGAAATAGGTTAAATGACACCATACCTCGGTTAAGGTAAGCAAGGAATTTTCATGGTTACTGTTACGTGAGGTACTATTACTATTTAATTGCTTTATCCTCTATAGGTATTTGTGAAAACAAATCCTTACTTAATGATTAGTAATCCGTTTTTGCAGTCATACTAGAGACACGATTCCATTCGACTTATAGTTGACAGAAAGGGATATCCCTAGGATATCGCTTTTAACTTATGTCTCGCTGTCATTCGAATTTTATATATTTTAAGATATGTGATAAGATGTTGTGAATTTCAATTTAGGTGTCTAGAGCCCGTCCCAATTGCATGTCATAAATATATATCCACACTTTCACGTGGTTGTCAATACGTAAAACAAAGGCGTTGCCCTAGGGCTCACTTTTAGTTAATCAAGACGGATGAAACCCTACACTTTCCTCATAGGGCCTTCCCGTGAAGCCCAACACAACACAACACACACAACACAACACAACTTGAAAAGAGTAATAACAACTACTACATTATTCTTTTTTTTTTTGCAAGTTGCTTGCAAGGTAGAAATGCTTACAACATAACGCCAAAACAAGGCAAATATTTGTCTCCCGACATTTCATAACCGTTTTTTTTTTCACCAAACAAACCGAAATGCATCTAACGACATAAAGGCTCTATTTGGCGAGTCGCTGGCAAACAAAGCGAAATGAAGACGGGCTAACTGTCCCTCGGAAGGGTTTTTTTGTCCTAAATACGTCTCGTCAAAGGGCGAGAGACAAACAAATTTCGGCCCGGGGCGAGGTCCTGATAGCTTGGAAAAATACGGATGGATTGTTGTGTGACAAACGCGCGATTGTCAATTAGGAGGACACTACTATGGAACTTCCACAGAAAGTGTACCCGTTATTTTTTCTCATGAGTGTAGTTTAGACTTTTACCTTTTACTAAGGAACATTTACTTTTGACTTTTGAAAAAAACAATTATTATGTTGCAGATTATTTTATCAGCGCTTACCGAAAACGCGACGAGTAAATAGCTTCCACTAAAATAGCTTAAATAATAATAACAAAAATAATTTAAATAAAGAATAATATATATATTTTATTTATTTATTTAATAGCTTATAAAATAGCTTACACTCTTAGAGTATAAAAATCCTTGTCGTGCCTCGTGTGAGTCTCGAAAATGTAGGCCCTAGGCTAGGTTTAGCGGAGTCATCTAGAAACTTATTGTACCGTATGTCTCAACTAGATAAACCTAAAAATATTCCCGGAACTCGGGGCAAGGTATGTCGCCCGGCCACTTTTCCGGACACCGGCTTCACCATCAATTATAACTCGATTTCGCAGCACGAATAAATAGAAATTCGATTATTGTCTGCCTTTGGTCCTTCTGACCGGATATCTGGGAATAACCCGCTTCTGGTGCCTTGAATAACCCACCCTTCTTTGTAAGTAGTCAAGAATGCGGTGCATTGTACCATTGTGAAATGAACTGAAATAAATGTGTTAAAATAGTCGGAGACTACTTGTAAAACTATATTTTAATAATACCACGAGGGTGGCAAATAAGCATACGGTCTGTTTGATGGTAAGCGTCCTTACGAAGCGAACTTTTTCACTGGGTATTTAAAATAGAATTGATATATGAAGTTATAATACCTAGTTAAATAGTTTGCATAGTCACTTTAGTTGGATCGTTTCGACGGTAATTTTGTTTTTAAATTGCTGTTTATTGCCACATTTAAATGACAGCATTATACATACCTTTTAATAACTTAATTGAGTCGTGAGTTGCTTTTCTGGGTATCCCATTTTCGTGTCCAGTTTCGTGAATTGGGCGCTATCAATGGCATTATATTCAAATTTTAATTACAAAATAAAACATAACTTTAATAAGAAATGGATATTATCGTAAAATATGAACTAGAATGAGGTTCTTTACAGAGCTTTAACAACTTATGACTTGTACAAATTAAACGTAGCAATTCAAATTCAAATTTATTCAACTCATCACGCGCCGATCTTTGCCCGAAACTTCCTTAAGGATGTATACACATTCGAAACTTCGTGATATATACGACTTAAGCACGGACTGATTCAAACACCCTTTTCACAGGGCACAGGTGCCGTCGACTTGAACTTGGTTCAACTTGTAACTGTGCTTACAACTTAGTTCTTAGAAGCTTTGGTGTAAACTCAAGTTAGGGTTCGGGATTACGAGACTGCCGCCAAATGAAGGTTCCTTTCAGGTTTTCACGAGTAATAGTAAACGCTTATGCAGAATGTTAGTTATTGTATAGTTTTTAGGTTTATTATTAATATTTAATTCCTATTACACATTGGTATATTTCGTTTTATTAATAAATAAAATACCTACATGTTTTGTAATCGTCAATAAACTATTTTTATATAATGTGCTCATGATTAGAAGCGCTGACCTTTACAAAGATATATGAAAAAGAATATTATGGACGGCCGTACTATGGATTATGGAACTGTGGAATATAAAATAATAATTCCACGTTGTAAAGTTAATTCTGTTATCCTCGTACCTCGCTGACTGTACACAAAATCGAATGTAGTACATTTTGAATTGCAAAATGAAAATGAAATAAAAATAATTTATTCATCACAAACAAACACAATTTTGTAGCATATATTGGGTTCCAGTTGAGCTAGGATATTTTAATTTTTATTCTTTTAAGTTTTATTTCTAGTCTTGGGAAGTCATAATCCTAAGAATGCAATGTACATAAATTTAAATCGAATGTTTATTTTTAAATGACAAATGAGAATGAAATGAATATAATTTATTTATGACAAACAAACACAATTTTGTAGCATATTGGTTTCCAAGTGAGATAGCAAATTTTTATTTTTATTTTATTAATTTATTTATTTCTCTTCTTCTAAGAACAGTCTTGGGAATTCAAAATCTTAAAAATGCATAGCCATGAATGCATTAATTCCGTATACCACTAAGGTGACTTCCTGATTTGTCAGTGCGGAGGCAGTACGATATGAGAAAAGTGTCAAATGTCAGTGTCAGCTGTCAGTCGACGCAGTACCATTTTTTACTACGCCCCTACATTTAAATGTGTGCTTCCTGACTGGCGCGGGATGCGTGGTAGCCTGGGGCTGGTAGCCATAGATCTTATACATATAATAAAGCAGAAGAGGGTCGAAAATCTGTACATTGAAGATATTTGTAAAAAAATCGATGGAGGGGTCTAAAAATCGATAACAGAACACGTTTCAACTGTTTTTAGAATTCGTGTCTGTTTGTCTGTTTGTCTGTCTGTTTATTTGTCTAACTATCACGCGAAAACTAGCGAATGGATTTTAATACAGCCTTCACTAATATGTTTATTGGATCTTCGGCCAGGTTATAGGCTATAAAAATCATACAGGTTAGGGATGAAAGGGGGTGAAAAGAGGGGTTAAACTTTGTATGAGAAGTCTTTCAGTTCATGATTTACAGGCTTGAAAGTTGGTAAGTATATACATGGACGCAAAGTAAATAGAACAGTTCAAACATTGTATAATAAACAGATAGTATTTGAAAAAATGGGGGGTGAAATAACAATACTTCTGCCTCTCAAGGCTATAGACAAAAATACAAAAGTCCCTCAAACCATATTAACTGTTTGAAATGAGAGATCTAATTATGTTGGTCAGTCAGTCGCTATCAATATTCACAAACCTTACTACGCAACCTCGGTTTTTTTTTTGTTTTCGATGGAGGGTACCTTACCTACGCAGAGCGGCGGGTTCTCGGTTGCATGGTAGCACTTGCGACATGTACTACCTATATATTAAGTATGCCCATTTTTGTATAAAATATTGTTTTTTGAGGTGCTCATTACAAGAATGATACTTATCCATTTTCAAATCGAAGATAGCGGACATTTACTTTTCTTAATAATCGATATGGGTGTCATCTTTGAGGTTCTTCGAGGTGCCGATTAGTTGCGTTTTCCGTCAGCAAAATGTATAAAATACGTTCAGCGCGTAACAGATAAATTTAGGGTATATTGGTATTCTTTATTAAAACATACATACCTACGTAACAATAAACATCAAGTATGACCAAATTCGAAAGTCACGGGCGGATTGGAAGCAAAAAAAACCGGCCAAGTGCGAGTCGGACTTCGCACATTTAGGGTTCCGAACCGACCGCAAAGTTAAGTTGGTTTTTATAGGAAAAATAAGGAAATTTCAAAGAAAAAATCTAATTTATCAATATATTAGTATTTGTTGGTAAAATATACGTAATAACAATCATTATTACCAAATTTTAAGTTTATGGGTAAGGCCGTGAATTTTGACCAATGTGACATAAAATAAACATAAAAAAAAATACGTGACGTTACTGTAAAACGTTACATAAGTTGCTATAAAGCTAAGATCATACTGGTGAATATTTTCATAAGATTTAAGGCAGGTAAAAAAATACAACAACATTTTATAAAACGAAGTTTTATTGAGATTTTTTTCCAAATAAACATACGTTTCGAAGTCAAGAATAAAACATTGCCAGTTGCATTACTTAACTAAAACTGTACTTGCATTTTTGATCATCTAGCAAAACGACTGTTTAATAATAAAACAGCTGTAGTTATATTATTATTAGGCTGTTGCTGTTTCATTATTTTACGGGAGTTTTGTTATAGTTTGTCAACCAATATGATTTTTGGGAACTTCGTACCATGTCACAGTGAAAACCTATATGAAATCCGCTAGAAACCTTATCTTAATGTCACTGTGACAAGATACGAAGTGGCCCAGAAATCAAATTGGTTGACTATATTTTCTACTATACAGATCTCCTTCGACACAGGCATGAAGAAGTACACATTTCTTACTTTCTTACAATGTCGTACTCGTATTAAAGCACCCTCGTGTTCTATTATATCGAGTGATTATTAAATATCTCTAAGAAATGGCCAAAACTTGTGACAATGTGATATCAGGAGGTAAACACAGAACTCGCCACAATTCTCGTAATGCCGATCCTAGTCCATACCGACAAATTCAAATTATTTTTTCTCAAAAATTCCCACCTAGGTAACATATATTGTGTTTTATCATTGAAAACATCTGTGCTTAAGTTAGTATTTATCTGTGTGCACTTCCCTTTACCACATGTTTTCGTTGCGTGACTCAAAAAATACGTTACAATCTACAAAATTTTAACAAAATCGTTACGAAAACGTAACGTATTTTCGAAAAAAACTTGGATATCATGGTGAAATAACGATATTTTTAATATAATAATGTATGTTTCTTGCATTAAAAACATTACACTATCGTATGAAAAAACAGCCAATTAAAAATAATCACTACTTACCTTTAAAACCACACAAGCCCTTCACACGAAAATTTAGTAAACTTGGGCAGCGTCACCTTTGGTCACCATTTCTCAAAAAACTGACGCCATTTGCTTTTCTCACCGGTGTTGCCCTAGTAAAGCATGAGTTGCCAATGTACAAGAACGCATTTCCACTATGATGTGATTAAAAATTAGCGTGTAAAAGCGTTACGAAAGTATTCGTAACGAAAACTCGGAATTTTTGGTCAATAAAAGAAAGTAAGATAAAATAATAAAACTATATGAATATCATAATCCCGCAGACGATAGGACTATCGTTATATAATATAATTTTGTTTAAACAAAAGCATAATCATGAGAAGTTAAATATCATGAAAATAAGAGGGCTTTAAGTACAAGGGGTCGAATTTTTTTTACTAATTTCGTTACGTAAACAGTACAAATATATTTTTATTATTTTTTGAGAAAGATTTAAATGTATTTCCTGAAATATGCCCCTTAGAACTTTTTATGCGTAATGTAATACAAAAATTCTTAACCATCCAAGTGTTACCAGTTTTTTTTAATCAGCAAATGATACTTTTTATGTCACATTGGTCAAAATTCGCGGCCTTACCCTTATAGGTGTTTGGGAAGTTAAAAAATTCATCGAAACAAAATTTCGTAAAAAAAGTTGACTTTGGTGGCTTCTCATTCCTTTGTTTTCCAATATTTTTTTCAATAAAAAAGATAGTAAGTATCTACTCGATGAGCTCTAAACAACAATACCCCACTCGATAGAGTAGGATAAAAAAAAAATTTTCGCGCCCCCCTTTAGCTGTATGGGCCCCCCTTAAAAACATTAAAAATAATTTGTGACTATTTGTATGGCTTTGGGCCAACAAGATGCTTATACTGTGTAAATTTGAAACCTGTAGCTCCAACAGTTTGACTGTAAAACCTGTGTGACAGACGACGGGCCGACATCTGGGCGTCACCAATAGGGTTCCGTTTGGACCCTTCGGGTTCGGAACCCTAAAATCAACTCTCAGAAAATCACATACCTCTCAGAAGCAACTAGGGTGGATGCGCTATCAACCTAGGCCTCTACTCCATCTTCGAAAGTGAAAGACCAGACCAAAGTAGTTATTCAGTTATACCTGTTTTACAATAAAGCACTTTGAACTTTGAAAGGTATTCCAATAATTTATGAACAAAAAAATATCTATTCAACTACCTCTTTACAAAGCCACTTGATAGGTCAACAGATTTTTTTTGTTCAATATTTCGCGCTCGCTGCGCTCGCGTTTTCATCTACATTGCTTGATGCGTATGAAGTATTTTCCGTACCTGCATCATAATGTTCGAATCATTTCGCACTCGCTTTTTTATCTACATTACTTGACGCGTAGGAATTATTTTCCGTAACTGCATCATAATGTTCGATAATTTTCGCGCGCCCTACGCTCGCGTTTTCATCTGCATTATAGTTGATACTTATGAAGTCTTTTCCGCACCTGCATCATAATGTTCGAAACATTTCGCGCTCACTACGCTCGCGATGTCATCTTCATTTCTTGATGCGTATGAAGTATTTTCCGCACCTGCATAATAATGTTCGAAAAATTTCGCGCTCGCTGCGCTCGCGTTTTCATCTACATAACTTCATGAGTATGAACTATTTTCCGCACCTGCATCATAATGTTCAAAAACTTTAGCGCCCGCTACGCTCGCTTTTTCATCTAAATTACAGATGCGTTTGAAGTCTTTTCCGCACCTGCATCATAATGTTCGTAAAAATTTTGCGTTCGCTACGCTCGCGTTTTCATCTGCATGACTTGATGCGTATGAATTATTTTCCGCACCGGCATCACAATGTTCGAAATATTTCGCGCTCGCTGCGCTCGCGTTTTCATACACATTACTTGATGAGTGTGAAGTATTTTCCGCACCTGCATCATAATGTTCGAAAAATTTCGCGCTCGCTGCGTTCGCGTTTCCTTCTACATTACTTGAAGAGCATTTTCCGCACCTACATCATAATGTTAGAAAATTTTCGCGCGCCGTACGCTCGCGTTTTCATCTACATTAGTTGATGCGTGTGAAATCTTTTCCGTGCCTGCATCATAATGTTCAAAACATTTCGCACTCACTACGCTCGCGTTTTTATCTTCATTACTTGGTGCGTATGAAGTCTTTTCTACACCTGCATCAATGTTCAAAACATTTCGCGCTCGCTGCGTTCGCGTTTTCATCTACACTATTTGATGCGTATGAAGTATTTTCCGCACCTGCATCGTAATGTTTGAAAGAATTCGCGCTCGCTGCGCTCGCGTTTTCATCTTCATTACTTGATGCGTATGAAGTATTTTACACACCCGTATCGGAATATCCAAAAAGTTTCGCGCTCGCTTCGCTCGCGAGCAATTTCATCTACATCTATGTATAATAAAATATATTTAGTCCTCTGTCATGTTCCATGTGGGCGCATTGAGCCGGCGTGCGCAATGTTTGGCGAGACAACCCGGCGAAATAGGGTGTAGAAGTTGATATGGATAATGGATATTCACGCGAATGAAGTCGCCGGCAAAAGCTTAGATAAATAAATTTAAAACTAGACTACCCGTGCGAAACCGGGGCGGGTTATAAATGCGAAAGTAACTGTTTCCCCTTAAAATGCTCAGCCGATTTAGATGAAATTTGGTATGGATATAGTTTGAGTCCTAGGGAAGGACAAAGGATACTTTTATCTCGGAAATCATCCCTTAACGGGGTTTAAGTTAGAATGGAAGAGAGATAACTAGGTAAGCGCATGAAATAGAAGAATAAAGTAACATTCTAACGCGATGACGCGAGTTTTACGTAGACGAAGTCGCGGGCAAAAGCTAGTATATAAATATCTATGGTGGTAGCGGGACGATGCGAACTGCGAAGGCGGTACTGCTACGCTTCTGCGCATGATATTACTACTGCGCAAACGTAATACTGACAGTATTATGTCAAGTGAGAATCTTTGCGACGTCAGTAAGTTTACGTCAAAGAAGAAAATGTCACATATCGATCCCACCCCGCCAAGTCAGGAAGTCGCCTTAGATGCTTGCGGAGTTTTTTCCCCGACATGCCTCAAACCAACTTCAGAACTTAAAACCTACGGCTACTTATAAAGCATTGTTTCCCTCGGAAAAGCCTATACAGTATGAATCACTCCACTGCACCACAGGGTGCAATTAGGGGGTGCGTGCTTTTAAAATGATTGGGGTTAAATGAAAATGTTTGGCAAAAAGGGTAGATGTCTTGATTTTCAACTTGGCGTGGTTTGAGTAGAGTCAATTAAATGTTTACTAATAAAACTATATTTTTTGCGATTCTACGCGAGAACGCAACCTGCACTGAGAGAAAAGACAACAAAAATAGAGTAATTAATACTAAAATAAAACTTAATTCGAGGACGAGAAATGTCTTCTAATAGCAACAAATTGACATTTGAAAATTCTGTTACTTGATGTTACTAAAATCTGACTGTTCCTAAAATCATAACTTGGAATCACAAATGGCTTTTCTAAAATAGGCAATATAATTTGTTAAATATAGGGAACTTTTTTTATTATTATTAGGAGATAAAACAGAACCAGTCACGAGAATACAGCGTATTGGTATGTTTGTAAAATTACTTAGGTATAGACATTTCCTTATACATATCTCACTGTGAACACAAAAAAAATTAACACGAATAACGCTAAAAATATGTTGACACTACTTTTCGGCGGATCAATTATGCAGTCTACCTACTTGGTGCATAATTGATGCGCTTCGAATTTCCACACTTTAATAATAATTACAGTGATTTGTAATAAGTAATGAATTTTGTTTTATGCTACATTTACTAAAGCCCATATATTGAAATTAGATTTAGGATTACTAGGCTGTTTGTAGAAATAGATAACTTTTATTAAAACCGTGATAACTTTTATAAAAACCGTAATACTTCTGTAATTAATAGTAAAACTTCATATTTTCCCCAATTACAAAACGGGTGGTGATTTTTTTCTCAGTGTGCTGGGCACTTTTGGGCCAGGAATGACAAGAGGCGGGTTAGTTGAGTAGGTAAGTTTATCCTACTATTTTTACGAATCAAATTATTTAGTTAAATTGTATTTGATTCGTGTTAATTTAACGTGGAAGTCCTGCAAACCGGAGTTCATTCCCGACCCGTCTCAGGCTGCGTGCAGGTCACGGTAAATTTAAGAGACATAATTTATTTGTAAAACATGAGTAACATGTTATCTCTGTATTTGTTCTCTGTATCAAATAATTGGGTAAGTTTATCATTATATTTATTTTTTAATTATCTTGTATGACTTTGTATTTTAAGTTTTTACTTAATATATATATACCTTTTGGCACTGATTAAAGGTTTCAATAATAAACTGTCTAGAGAGATATTACAGCTCAAAAGACACAAAGCCTGCGCAGTGACAAGAATCCTGACAGGCCACTGCAAATTGAACAAACACTTGTTTCAAATGGGTATGAAACAAGATGAACTATGCAGGTTTTGCCAGGAGTCAGAAGAAACTGCAATGCACATACTCTGCTCCTGCGGACCACTAATGCGCAAACGAAGTACCTACCTAGGGCAGCACATCGTGCAACCAGAAGAGGAACAACACATCACCGCCCAAAGAATCTGGAAATTCCTGGATTCAACGGGTCTTAGCGGTGTACTCTAAAGGGCTGCCACAATAGATCACGCGTTGGTCGAAGCGGCATACAAAGCCCAAAATTAACAATAATAATAATAATAATATACCTTTTACCTTTTTATGAATAAATTGAATTCTTCAGAATAAAAATAATAATGACTTCTATTGGGGTTAAAATTTTCCTTTCCTTTGCGAATTTGCAAAACTTGATCAAGAGTATTTTATAACCTATTTAATGGATTCGTAGCAAGCATTAAAAAACAAGAAGTTTTTTTTTAGTGCTTGTAGTTGAAATATTTTATACATATATTACTGAAATCAATTGATAAATAGTAATAAATAAAATTCAAGTATTTGTGAAAATTATACTTAGTCGTCATCTCACTACACGTTTTGACATTTCCAAGCGTAATATTATTGTACTACTATCGCCAATTCTTATTGATACGTAGGAAACATTATTAAAACATATTTTAAGGCCTTGTTCAAAATAAAAAGTAGTAGGTATTTGCTTCATCCATATTTCTCTTTTAAAAAACATATTGTATTCTACTCGAACACACTACAAACGTTGAATGAGCAATTGTCATTCTTCTTTAGTTTTTTGCTAAAAATGCCTTTTCGTATCGCGTGCTTGGGGCTCGCGTCATAAAGGGGTTATTTTAATCTAATTCAATTTCTTGGAAAACATTACTTAATTAGCGATAATATCACGTATACAAATCAATTTTAACGATGCAATTCATTGTTGTGCAGTCCTTTTTTATTTTTCATCCAACTTTTATGGATAAGTGGTTTAAAACTGCGAGGTAACATTTCAAAAAAAGGGTTCGGTCATGTTAACTCTGTCTACTATTATAAAATGGCATTTGATATGTCTTATCGAGCGTTCATTGTTCCAAACAAGTATACGTACTACATAAGAAGGTATTTAAACATTATTTTTTAATCCAAGCACTTAAGCAATATTGCATGATAACAATATTAGGCTATAAAAAACGCTGAAATTGCGGTAAACTTGCTTTTTTGGTATGTTGTTTGGGTTCACCTAGATAGTATTTATCCAGATTTGCAGCAGTCTAAAATTAACGCGCGCTACTTTTAAAAAAAAAGACTCTGACGAGAAAGGTCTTTATTTACACAAAACTTAAAAGGTAGCGCGCGTTCATTCTCGCGTATTTTAGAGCCTTCCTATATCGTTTTTTGCACAAAACTAAAAAAAAGTAGCGCGCGTTCATTTTAGATTGCTGCAAATCTGGATAAATACTATTTAGGTGGATCCGAACAACATACCAAAAAAAAAACAAGCTTACTGCAATTATTGCAATTTCGAATGTAACATATGGCTGGCCTATATCATTGACTGACTAGAAAAAACTACAACAAACATCCACATTATTATAAGCCTCAACGACGTATTCCATATATATTCCATCAGACTTCTCAACACCTCGTAAGTATATTCAACTATTGACTCATTATTGCAAATCATATTTGGAAGCGGCGACAACAAGCGATCATTAAAGCCCAGTAAAGCGGCAATGCGCTCTTTTACGACTATTATACAACTGTTTTATAGCTTACACGTGGCGACAACAGATATGAGCATTTCGGCACTTAACTTAATTCAATATTCAACACTAGTCTTAGATCGACAAAAAATGGGGAATAAATTAGAAGCGAATGAACCTTTATATCTACTTTTTCGTACCCTTCCCTTTTATTCTTATGAGGACTTTGACCTATCGTTGCAGCTACTTCCCATGTACTTCCCATTAACTAAATTAGAAGTACCTATATGAGAAGCCTTTACTCTACGGCATTACTTTATGATGCCATAGAGTCTATGGCAACTTCTGTTTTCCCAATTATTTTTGCCATATTCTTCCACGTACTACTTGAATGTACGAATTACCGAAAAAAGTCAATATCTACGTTTTTTTTAAGATTGTGTCCAGAATTTCTCTACAAAAGTATTTATCACGATATTTAGATTGTCATCTATTACGTAATTGTTGAAATTATCCACGTCACACGTACTGTGAGAAATGTATAAACCATTGAGAGTCGGACAATGTTTAAACAAATTTTACAACTTAAAATTAACTTAAATAACCCTACCTAAATACATAAATAAAATTGCCTACAGTATCCTATTTATAAAATTTAAATAACCATGAACACAATACTTAGTTCCTAGAACGTAATTTGAACGAACGAGAACTTAACTTATAAGAGACGAATTATGTATACAATAGTAAAGAAACCTAGAAGAAATACAGGGCCTAGCTTACTCGTATAATACCGTCGTTAGCTGTGTGATAATACTGATAATTAGTAGCTAAGTGGGTTCGTAGTTATTGTAAACGCTGCCTCTTTACATGATTGTATATATGTAACCTTTTTCGTACTGGCCGCTTGGCGAGCTGATAGAAAAACTATAAAACAAATGACGATTTTTTGACACTGCTAAAAGATTTGGTGAAAAAATTAGTCTCGCTGCCTGTAATTGTTTATATTTTAATGTTTTTTGATACAAAGAAGTTAAATGTACTTTTGTTTGTAAATATAGTTAAGTGAATTTTATGTGTGTTAAGTTATTTACCTACTGCGCCGTGTTACAAATTGGTCTTCGAGCCGGATCGCGATAAGTATCAATGTATCGCACACCGCCGGGCAAAATGTCATCGCAAAAAGGTAATAACGAGACTCTCGAGTGCAATATAGAGCAAAAATTAAATGAAACCGTAGTTTTGAATGCGGATACTACTATGAAGGAATCGCCGGGCCCGATAAAGGCCGAATATTCGCAGGCAAAATCGTCGGTATCATCTTCAATACTCGCACGTCGGAGGCAACTAGAATTGCAGGCAGCGGAAGCGAAAATGCAGTTGCAAATGGATATTATAGATAAAAAGCTAGCTTTAGAGTTAGCTGAACTTGAAGAAGAACAAAAATACAGTCCACGAGTTCGAAGTAAGTCAAGTCGTGCCACTAGTCGCAGTCGCGTAGAGAAGTGGATTGATCAGAGTCTGCAGAATTTGGAGTCCCTGCCCGCCCACGAGCATGGTGTGAACACGGGCGAGGTGGGGCCGCCGCCGACAGCCGGCGGCACTGAAGGTACGCTCCAACTATTAGCCTGCGCCGTGAAAGATCTTGCCGCTGCTACAAGCTACGCACAAAGTAACAGCGCACAAATGTTAAGCCGACTTAGCACGCCGAAGGATTTACCCATATATTCAGGCGACCCTTTAGAATGGCTGCACTTTAAACAGGCATATATTCAGTCCACCCAGCTTTGTAGTTTCACACCTGAGGAAAACTTATGGCGCCTACGAAAATGCCTGCAAGGTCCCGCAAAAGAGACGGTAGCGGCTCTCCTGGTCAGTGCGACGTCGCCCGACATAGTTTTGTCTACGTTAGAGTTACAGTACGGTAACGCCGATATAATAATAACAAGGCTTTTGTTGGATCTAAAGCGATTACAGCCCATGTCACAAGAGTATCATAAGGATATTGTTACATTTTCAATCAAAATTCAAAATTTCGTTGCCGCTGTAAAGTCACTCAATCGAGACCGTTATCTGAATGGATCTGATATAGCTGCAACTATACTAAGTAAAATGCCTACTGTTTTACTGTCCAAGTGGGTCGATTACAGTTATTTATCAGACGGAAACACATCTAAACTGCCCTTGTTGTCGGAGTTTTTACACAAAGAAGCAGTCAAAGTGTCGTCGTCCGATATCAATCTTTTGAATATTCACGATTCGGTCAAACGAAAACTAAATAATGATCACCGACCGCATCACGTACTGTTCCAGACTGAACTAAAAGATGATAAATGCCCTTTTTGTCGCGATGCTGTGCATTCTTTACCAGATTGTCGAAAGTTCAAAAGGGCTCTTAGAAAAGACAGATGGCAGCACGTGAAACGTTTCGGCATATGTTACAAATGCTTGACTTCGCGTCATGAAAGAGAGTCGTGTTCTGCTGCTGCTTGTGATATTGATAACTGCGGGCAGGCGCATCACCGCTTATTACATTTCATAGATCGAAATATAACAAGTAAGCCTAACGAAGTGCACGAAGTGGAAACGCAAACAGACTTTGTCACCAATATAAATGTGAAAAGTTCGCGAGTAATGTTAAAAGTGGTGCCTATTAGTATACACGGACCGAATGGTGTAATAAGTGCGAGTGCTTTGTTAGACGATGGTTCTTCGGTATCGTTAATTAGTAGCGAGCTGGCGGCACGCGCAGGCTTGCAGGGGAGCCCCAGCAGCATGGCGGTGCGCGGCGCGTGGCCTGGCGCCGAGCTGCGTACACAAGTCAGCGTTCTCAACTGCGGCATCTCCGCTCAGGACGGTACAGAGTATAATATAACAATGCGTTCAGTGGATCAGTTAAATTTGCCCACTCACGATTTATCTGGATTTAAATTTGATGAATATGTGCATCTTTCTAGTATTAGAGACAAAATTTGTTGTGACATAGTTAAGCCAGAAGTGTTGATCGGTCAGGACAATTATCAATTATTGTTACCTTTGGAAATTATAGTAGGAAAAGTAAATGAACCTTGTGCAACCCGTTCTGCGTTAGGTTGGAGCATTCATGGCGCGGTACACTCTCCTGGTTCCCCTATTACGCTTACACAACAGGTAACACTACTTTCTGAAGACGAGCGTATACTGAACGAAATTCAGGAGGAGGTTCGACGCTCTTTTACTGTTGAATCTATGGGTATTTCAGCTAAACCACGACCAAACATGGATGACATTCGTGCGTGGGAATGTCTAGAGCAAACTTCACGCCTGGAAGAGGGCAGATGGTACGTCGGTTTACCTTGGAAACATGATAACTGTAAGTTACCTGACTCTTATCTAAATGCCTTATCGCGTCTTAAAGGAGTGGAGAAAAAAATGGAGTCTAGCCCCGAATATGCCAGTAGGTATAAAGATCGTATTCAGCATTTACTGGATAATGATTTTGCATCTGAGCTAACTGATACTACAGTGTCGCCCAAGACTTGGTATCTTGCTCACTTTGGAGTGGATAATCCAAACAAGAAAAAACTACGTTTAGTATTCGACTCTGCCGCTCCATCAAATGGGTCATCGCTCAACGATTTCTTGCTTAAGGGACCAGACTTACTCGCTTCCTTATTTGGGATCATGTTGCGTTTTCGAGAAAACAGGGTGGCTGTAACAGGTGACATCAAGGACATGTTTCTCAGAATAAAAGTTAGACCTGAAGATCAAGACGCTCTACGTTTTCTCTGGCGGGACGACAACACCAAACAAGTAATAACGTTTGTCATGACGTCATTAATCTTTGGAGCAAATTGCTCGCCTTTCATAGCCCAGTTCATTAAGAACAAAAACGCCCAACGGTTCGAGTCCACCAAGCCGTCCGCGGTCGAAGCTATTTGTTCACAGCACTATATGGACGATTACATAGATAGTGTACCAGATGAAGAAACAGCTGTGAAATTAGTGCGCGATGTGACTCATATCCATAAAGAGGGTGGTTTTGAAATCGTTAACTGGACCAGCAACAGCAAGGAAGTACTAAACAGTATTCCCGACGAAGCTCTGGGTTCAGCCGCTGTCAAGTTTAAGATCGGTCAACCAGTCGAAGGCGAGCGAACTTTGGGGCTTATATGGAATCCAAAAAACGACTCATTAAGTTTTGATGTCAGTCTCAAACGCATATCTCGGGAAATATTATCTGGAGAGCAACGCCCTACAAAAAGACAAATGTTAAGAGTAATAATGTCCATCTTTGATGTTTATGGCTTTTTAGCACCATTCACGATTAAGGGAAAAATTATGCTGCAACAAACTTGGCAATCCCAAATCGGTTGGGATGACATCTTGCCAGACGATATTTACCGAAAATGGTTAGAATGGATCAATTTATTAAGGTCTATTGAAACTGTGCATATCCCTCGGCACTACAACGCAGTAACAGAAAAGCAGCGAGATCCAATACCTCCTGCATCAGCCATTGGAATGGCTGAACAAGATCTTAATACCGCGACTACCTTATCAGGAACTAGTTACAATGATTTGGAACTGCATTTATTTTGCGATGCATCAATGAAAGCAATGTGTGCTGTCGCATACTGGAGATGGAAGGATTGCGAAAAAACTCGTGTTGCATTTATAGCTAGTAAATGCCGAGTAGCTCCTGTAAAGCAATTATCTGTACCCCGTCTTGAATTGCAGTCAGCTGTCTTAGCAGCTCGCTTAGCAGAAACAATTGAAAAAGAACACAAAATCAAACCTACACGAAGAGTCTTCTGGAGCGACTCCACTACTGTGCTGCACTGGGTCCGCAATAACGCTCGCAACTACAAGACATTTGTGGCTCATCGTTTGGGCGAAATAGACGAACTAACGCGCAGTACTGAGTGGAGGTATGTGCCAACGAAAGTCAATGTCGCAGATATGGCTACAAGAGACGATTATGACGGTTCGATATTTGAATCTGACTGGTTACACGGCCCCGAATTTCTGTACTCTTGTGAAGAGTTTTGGCCCCAAGATGTCGTAAAACCTGAAATAAGGCAAGAGGTTCTGGAACACGTCCACGTAGTCATTGAAAAGGATGTAACGAACTTACCTGTTCCTGATTGTACACGATTTTCTTCGTGGAGACGTTTACTGGGAGCCTCGGCGTCAGTTCTAAAGTTTATTGACAAATGCAGGAAACCTTCTAGACTCGACGACGATTCCGTTTATTTGGAACAAGCTGAGATATTTTTGATACAGCAAGCACAAAGAGAGTCCTTTGGAGAGGAAGTAGATGCTTTGAAAAAAGGAAAACCTTTAGAACGGAATAGCAGACTAAACACTTTGTCACCCTATTTAGATGAAAATGAGATACTGCGTGTCGGGGGTCGCATTGACGTCGCAGCAGATGTATCCTTAGAAACAAAAAGACCAGTTATTCTTGACGGGCGACATCATATGGCACGTTTAATCGCCTACTACTTCCATGTGCGGGCAGCGCACAGCAGTCAAGAAACAGTGGTTAACGAATTGAAGCAACGGTACTGGATTTTACAAATACGGCCTACGGTAAAGCATGTAGTAAGTCGATGCCTATTTTGTAGAATACGAAACGCTCAACCATTTGTGCCTCGAATGGGAGATTTGCCTGCAGCTAGAGTAGCTCATCACCAGCGGCCATTCAGTCATACAGGATTGGATCTATTTGGACCTATGGAGGTCACTGTAGGAAGGCATAAAGAAAAGAGATACGGAGTGTTGTTTACATGTCTAACGATACGAGCCGTTCACATTGAAATAGTAAACTCACTAACAACAGATTCATTAATCATGGCTCTGCGGCGCATGGCTGCAAGACGTGGATGGCCCAAACATCTTTATTCAGATAATGGAACAAATTTAAGAGGCGCCAGTATGGAATTGAAACGTGCATGCGAAGAGATTGATGAGGATTTGCTGAAAAGGGAAGCTCTCGCTCTTAACAATGAACTGCATTGGACGTTTATACCGCCAGCAAGCCCACACTGGGGGTGAGCATGGGAACGCCTCATTCGGAGTGTCAAGGTGACTCTTAAAGTCGTTCTCAAAGAACGCGCTCCTCGTGATGAAACCTTGGCCACATTGATAGCAGAGGTTGAAAGTATGGTAAATAGTCGACCTTTGACTCATGTGACTGTCGAACCAGGCAGCAATGAATCTATAACTCCAAATCATTTTCTGCTGACAACATCTTCCACATTGCCAATTTCAGGGAGGTTTAACGATTCAGATTTGCATTTACGTAAACAATGGAGAATATCACAACGCCTTGCCGATATGTTCTGGAAAAGATGGACGAAAGAAGTCTTGCCAGAAATGCTACCCCGGAAAAAATGGACAAAAGAACAGAAGAATTTAGAAGTTGGAGATCTTGTACTGATAGTTGATCCTGAAGGGCCAAGAAATGTATGGCCACGCGGTGTTATACAACAAGTTTTCCCAGGAAAAGACAACCGAGTTAGAGTTGTATTAGTTAAAACAAATTCGGGGGTCCTGAAGCGTTCAGTGTCGCGCGTCGCTCGAATCCTATCGAAAGATGAGTGCTGCTAAGGCAGCACTGGGGGGGGAGAGTGTAAACGCTGCCTCTTTACATGATTGTATATATGTAACCTTTTTCGTACTGGCCGCTTGGCGAGCTGATAGAAAAACTATAAAACAAATGACGATTTTTTGACACTGCTAAAAGATTTGGTGAAAAAATTAGTCTCGCTGCCTGTAATTGTTTATATTTTAATGTTTTTTGATACAAAGAAGTTAAATGTACTTTTGTTTGTAAATATAGTTAAGTGAATTTTATGTGTGTTAAGTTATTTACCTACTGCGCCGTGTTACAGTTATAATTTAAAGAAGTAAGTATAAAGTGATACGGAGTAGATAATTATTCCATAATTTTATTCAAAGAACATAAGTGCGTAGAAATAGTGATAGTAATGAGTTAATGGAGAGCGTAGATATAGATAAAACGTCGATTGAGTATTAATGTAAAATATAGAATTATATAACCTTAAACTAGGGTTTGTTGCGACGAGATATTGACGATATTTCCTACTGGGTAGGATTAGGACGGGTAATATCTGGCTTGTTACGAAACGTAGTACAAATCTCAATTTTAAAGACGTAAGAATAAAATAGCTGATTGCAAGCAACCATAAAGCCACAATATCTCATAAAAGTACCATGCATAAGTCATATAATATGAGGCAACTATGTCGGGAGCCGCAGTCTCGCGAAGGAATACCTGATGCTAACCCATTGGGCGCCGCATGCTAACCACTTGGGTAACGTAAGAATATAATATGTATTGTATAGTGCGTCCCTACCTACTCCCTAACACGAGCAAACAGAGTATCCTCGCAATGGCACAGGGCCGAGACTATAAATTGATATATGACAATAGTGCCTGATGCCGAATGAACATATACATGGTATTGATAAGAGCGTAGCCCATAATATTATGAGACCAGCCATTTTATTGCATAAAATAAACTGAACTTATTTAAAAGCCAGTTGGAAGCGGATATTGATATATGTATATATAACCGTAGTAGTATTTCTACATTGAAGTAGACTGAAATACGAGTTATTTACCTCGTACCCAAATATTGTGCAATCAAACAAAGTTGTTGCTATTCAGGTTTAATTTCCAAATCGAGTCATACGATCATCCCCGTAACGAATATCACTACTGAGGCACGCAACCGCGATATCTCAGCATTGACCAGCTTCTCGCGACAGCAAGGAGTTTTTCTCGAGTCGTCAATCAACCTGTACCGCCTTTGCCACTTTCACATCGCATCTCGCCCATATAGTAGAGTATATAAAAGTACATATATATTGGGGTCTTTAATGGTCAGTTTCAGCTAATGGCAATACAGATTTCTGGTTCCCCACGGGACTAAAGTGTCTTGTTTGAATCAAAGATTCCCACAAGCAGCTAAAGGCGCACCGGAGTCTATAGACTGCAGCCCTTTTCAAAGCTCGTCCGAGACATGGAACTAAAGACGAAAGCCTGTCGTTAAGAAACCGTAAAGACTGTCCCTAAACCCCATTGATGAGCGTACTTCATCGGCCTGGAGTAAAACCATTGCTTAGCAACGTTAATAGTTATTACGCATAATTAGTATATTTGGGTACTACATTGTACTCAAAACCTTTCGTCATAGGGTGGAACATACCACACAAAATTGTAATAAATGATCGGCAGTCCATTCTGTGACATTACCTCATTGCTAGAACAGTCACGGATAATAAAAGCCACTGCGACCAGTTCTAACAACTACAATAAATTAGTAAATGTATAATTTGGTATTTAAATATAAAATAATGAAATACCATATACTCGTATCATCAATAAATACGCACGTCGCACATGGCAACAGTGATGATAAAGGTATTGACGTAATATTATTGTATAATAGTCAACAGACTACAAATATAGTATAGGAATCAAAGTTCCATCAAAGGCAGTTACGCCAAGATCAATTACGATATTGATTGTACGTTAAATATAAATTTATATCACACAGCGCAACGATAGCATTCCGAACTATTAAAATGTAACAGTATTCATGACATATAAAATAGCGGGAACGTGAATAAATGCCATTAGTTAACGCAGTCAGAAAGCTTTGCGAAACTTAGAAACCATTTAGGATCTCTTCATCTGCGTGTGTACAGTGGTAGGCTATGTGGTCATCGTGCAGGCACAGCCCCGTTGTCCAAACGCCGCAAGTGTGATTAGCTTCGCCGATGGTGATGTCAGATAATTATGGCATAGCTGTGGACTGAGAGTGGCCTGGCACTGGTCGTCGATTGCCCACTTGTACGAACTGCTGGCTGGTACACGTTCCGTAGAAATGTCGATGGTTCGAGTATAGGTGGAAGCATATCGTCGTTGGCATTGTGAAAACGTTGACGTAGTCATCTTCTGGACATAGTGAATCCTTCTCTTATATAGGTTTGATTTCGCAAAACCTTCCAAATGCCCCAATCATGGCATTTTACTTATTTAGATATACTTATAAATATGTACGAACGAATACAACCTAATTATTTAGCAACCTAGGAGTTAAAATAACGCCTACACGATAAAACTGCATGTATTAAATACTAACGAAAGCCACATACAACTAAATCATACAAAACCTACTCAAGGATACATAACGTAAGTAAAGTTAAATTATTAATACGACACCTCCATACGTGATATTAATCGTTAAATATTACAACAAAGGTATTTAACTCGGGAAAAGTAACAATCATTGAGTTAATGATTTGATAAATAAATGAGTACAAAATAAAAAGGCTTTAAAACTAATTTAAATCATAATCATCAAATTAACTGACATTGAACCAGCTTGTATAAATAGCATCTACGCACAGTTATTCATGAAAATTATTGCATACAAAATCCACCACCGCATAATGGTTAATTATTAGCATGCACAATAATTGTGGGTCAAATAAAACACATTTCTTTATAAAATCAGGTAGTAAAACTCCGACGCCGCATAAGATATTCCATTTAGCAAATATCTATTGATTAGGTGATTGTTGCAGTAATGTTAAACGACATTCGTAACAAAGGAATCAACCAATGGACGTTTATGTGGCATAAAACTATATTCATTTAAAGTAGTTTCGTCACTCCACAACGATCAACGACATCGCTAAACAAAGATCTTGTGAATGTAATTTGAACTTGATACTACGCACTAAATCATTGTATGTAAGTAGTAACGTACACGCGAAGTCATAGTATATAGTCATGTAACGTACACGCACACGTAAAACGCATGGGAAGATAACACTGATATTTGCTATATGGAATTTAAACACTCGATGACAATAAATCCTGTGAACAGAAAGGATTATACACACAACATCCTATGATATCCTAACAGAATGAAACCCTACATGAATCCTATCTATCACATCAAATAAAACTTTAAAACTCACATGGACATGCCTGAAGATCCAGCACCTCGTTCTCGTGATATCCAGTAGCCGAAGAAATAGTCAAAAAGTCCCGAAACCGTTGTGCATCCCCTTATAAAGCCTCATATCGCCCCCGACCCCTAACATCCCACGATCACTATGCTTTACCATAATTCTGGAGGGAAACCTATCGATTGGTCAACGGATTAAATCACGTTTTCCCATTGGTCAAAAATAAGTTTTAGTTTTCCTACTCAATAACAGATGTCTCTCCTTACGCCTAAGCCATTAAAACCCGACTCAAATAAATAGACACTAATACAAAACAGATTGCTTCGTTGTTAAATATTTCTTCTTTTAGCAGGGTAGCCACGCGCAATGTTCGTTCAACTACCCGCCCAATAGCGATGGCGCGGCACTGCTACTCGTTGGCAATTAACAACTCGCATCCGAACAACTCAACGGTCTTCTCAATTATAACTAGACACCGGGACTCGTACTAGCAATACGCAACTAAAGGTCCGACCTACACTAGTTAGTCTAAGACGAGTTTACGTTGGTCTCAACGTTGTAAATGAATAACATTATCCCTACAATTTCAGGCGACTACGCACATTGCTAAAACATAGAACTAACGACAACCTTCCTAAACAGTCGGATTATTCACTAACCTAGTCTGGCTATTCAATACCAGATGGCAGCCTTTTAACCATTGAAGCACTTTAAATTAAAATATAATTTAACTATACTTTAGAATATACTGCTTCAATAAGCGATGTACCAATTGTAAATAAATGAGCTTATCAAAAGTTAATTTTGACGCCATTCGTTTACGATGAAAAGCTTCGTTGATGATAAACTAAAGAAAATAATTTAGCTTTGCCAAGCTTTGAAGTTTTCTAGAAGCTTAGAAGCTTTCACAGGCTTTCACACGAATGTCGGATGTCGATCTGTTACAGTACCTACACTTGCGGAGCAGTGCTGGCACGTCTAGCCGTAGGTGTAGGCGGAGTAAGACGATATACTTATCTAAGTTATCTATTACTGCTTCTATCTATTTATAAAGCATATATCCGAAAAACCTTAAAATGTTCGAAATACACACAACAACTTTCACATTCGTTCACATAACAACTCCTTATTCAATCATGTCAATAATCAGTTTACTTTGGTTAAGAATGAGCACAATGTGTATCTGTCAGATATTCCAAACTTTATCCAACAAATTCTTACAACTTGCGTTCTTACATAAAATACGAGCACAAACAAAGTTTGAAAGCGGAATCAAAATCATATATGTTTTGTCATCTTTTTAATGATAGAAATAGGTGATATTTTCAGTTAAACTATGTTTATGACCTCGCTCCTCTCTTATAAATTGCGTCTAAGTCAGAGATGAAAACCCATAAACTCCGCAGCAGTATAAAAATTCGGCGTGAATATCCTTACAGTTCGTAAATTTTATGACATTTTATGTACATTTATAAGTACCCCCGCATCCCTACAGGATATATAAAGTTTATGTCAAGATGGTTTGTTTATGTGTCTGTCATTGACATGTTTAATCTATCTGATGACATATGTATCAGTGGCGGAGCGTCCATACAACTCGATTCCCACCGGCTTGCCTAATTTTCAGCCAGTCCACTTCTTTTACTACGGATCATGATGATTAAGAAAGGATAATTATTTCCGGCTTCCCTAAGAATATTTTTGACGCGCCGCCACTGATATGTATGCATATGTTTTTAAAAGTATTAGCAATGAGGGTGTTTGATACGGTAAACATTATTAATATTCGCTTTATGTATGTAAGTAAAATATAAAACTATACCTATTATACCCAAGTAAATACACACTACGGGCAGCATGACCATTATATTCACTACCAAAGATTTTTTTGTATTGGTTAACAATTATTTTTTACTATTAACAAAATCAAAATAGTTGTTTTGATTTTCTTAATGGTCAAAATAATGTTTTTTAACTAATAAAAACAATCAGGAGAACATAAGAACATTCTAGAATTATTCAGTTACTCCAACAATCCTCATTTAGCGCTTTACGAGCTCGTATCGCAACATTTACGAAGTTTGAATTAGAACCTAAAATCTTTGGTAATGAATATAATTATTATGAACACCATAATATTTAAAATAAGACAAGTAAGTATCAGAAATGTACATACCTTTGTTTAATGTGGGTTATATACCTATGTCATTTACATTACGTAAAAACACCAAACCGAATTGTTGATCCGCTTTCCATTAAACTGGACTAAACCCCGAACACTGTAACATAATATTTTATTTACTCCGGCCTTTTCCAAATACGTAAACTCTAATACCGAAAACAAGAATATAGGCCTTGAGCGCCCCCTTCAATAAAAACAACGTTAAGCGACAAACGAGTAAAATAAAAATGGCCGCTTTTCACGGAATAAGCGTTACCATAAAAAAGGTTTTCAGTGAGCAAGTGAATCATAATTTATGAATTCCGGTGTTGGTCCGGGGGCTGGAGATTTACGCGGGGTCATTGTGTCGACGCTCCTGGACTAGGACACACATAGAGTTAGGAGCTGAACCTTCCAGTAATGTCACGGAATTATTCACACTCCTAGCATTTTCCTGGTTGTAACATGTACTAAAGCCTGGTTGTACCCTGAAAGAACTGTTCTCCCAATCATAAACTCCGCTTTGGCTACTAATCACAAGAGTTGGTGTAGACACTACTTTTACGACACTAACATCTGATCTGTGGCCTCCAGTTTAAAAGTCGCATGTCTTACCGCTAGGCTATAGTGGCTTCTAGTTCTAACATTGAGGAACGTTACATTTTTTTTACTATTACGGAATTATCATAAACGTTATTTTAAAACGCTGTAGTAAATTGGAGATAGCCGTTAAATTATTTTCAATAAGTATAGTAGTCATTATTCAAATAAATATATTAGAAGTACCATTGATTTTGTCTTAAGAAATAAGTAGGTTCTTGTATATAATATATACTTCAAACGCAACTCAAGGCCCGGTTTTATAAGGATCCGTTAGATCAAATGTGAAATCAAATTTTGGTAAGTCAGTACATTTTAACATAAACGAACCTACGACCGACATACAGCACAAAACCGCATAAAACCGCACCTAAGTCTATCATAATGTCATTAAAAACTTGCCTGATTATGTGAATTATATAATAGCCAGACAGCACGCTTTAGCCGCAATTCTATTGAAAAACAGAGATCATAAATAGGTGATATCCCTATGACACAATACAAATATTCTTTATTGTTTACCAAAAACAAATCAAATAATTAAGTGGCTCTTTAACGCTAAGCGTTAAAACGCTACACAATTGGCGTTCTTATTGGCCGACATATCAGGGATATGTCATAAAATTTACTTAGGTATGTGGCTTCATTCATGAAAACGTCATTCATTCAATCATAATAATCTCAAAATTATGCCAAAAGTAACACTAGGAGAATAAAAGCGCGTGCCACGTCTAAACCTCCACGAGTCTACTGCGACCGTTAATGAAACATAAGGGGTGCACGTCCCTCGCACATCCCTCCGTTTCACTGCTCATCCTCTGCGGGACACAGCGCGTATATACAGCATCTAATCGACTACATAGAGGTACTTTTTAAAACAATATCTCTTGAAAACTGGTCGGGTTTGAAAACTACAAGTCAAGCGCCGCCAAGTCAGAAAGTTGCCTTACTCGGATACCCGGGTGAGCCATCATAGTTGACATGCACATTGTCTGTGTGCGTCAGCGTAGGAGCTACTTATGTGTTCACATTGTCTATAGATGTGTTTGTATTTGTATGTGTCACAACATAGTTTGTAACTATTGCTAACCCGCGTTTGTGAGATAAAAGTACTGTACTATTTTCTTGTTTTGTTATTCCACCTTGGTGAATGCGCAGCCCAAGTCGATATAAAAACCAGAACCCAGTGTAAAATTCTGCAAAAGCAGGTACCTAACTACATTTAAAACCCTAGCGCTTAGGCTAAAATACCTAAAATTATATATTTATTATAATCTAAAATAAATAGGTA
Organism: Cenopis cana; assembly: GCA_951800055.1. NCBI lineage: Eukaryota > Metazoa > Arthropoda > Insecta > Lepidoptera > Tortricidae > Cenopis > Cenopis cana. The sequence goes on along the minus strand of OX637479.1, from coordinate 12,905,504 downwards.
CTGAAACCTCAAATCCAATAACAACTCAACGCACTCTTATTGCAGAACATAACGAGCCGCACCCTGAAATTGCGCCACGTAAAGGGCACCTTCCTGCCTAGACCGTAAGAGATAGAGAGGTTCTGTTTTTTACAAAATGTAGGCCAACTCAATACCCCGAGGGCCTTTATTAATTTTTTCGATATCGCTTTTCATTTTCAAGATATTGCCGATTTAGTACGACAAGACACCAAAAAAATTAGACTTTTTCGACATTTTAGCAACTTTTAAAAAAAGTTTTTTTTTTAGTTTTTTTTACCATTTTGTAACCCTTGCCAAGGGGCATCTTTTGACACCTCAATCATCCACGTAGCCCTAAACCTCACGAGACCAGGGCAATGTATCACTCTCGCTGAAATTGGAGGCCTTACCGAAGCGAACGAAAAAACATTTTCAATGTTAAAAAGTATAAACGGGTCTAACGCAATATTTATGTATATGTATTAACCTTTGTTACTGATTTCGACACAGAGGTTGCACCGGTCATGATCGCAGCAGAATTCACTACCTCCTGTGTCGATTTAAGTAGACAAATAACTAATTTAAAACCATTACATACCTGCCTATGCATGGTCATTATTACGGATTTTCGAGGTATCTCATCGGTCTTGTTACGTAGAATCTCGCAACCGAATCCCGGTAGCTGAGAAACGCGGCCCTGACGCTTTTCCTCGGAACCTACTTCAAGTATACTTATAGGGTTGGAACATATCGTCACTTCCGACCGCGGCGGAAGGCAGCGAGTGCCGTCTTTTGTGGCAGCCCTAGCTATTGTCGCGATGTCTCCACAAGTGCCACCTTTATGTTGAGACGTGTTCATATTATGACAACTTACTCAAAAATATTTGTCATCAAGTACGTACGGTACGTACTGTACGAATATTAGTATTAGTACGAATATTATATTATTTTCTTACATAATCAACACCAGCCTAGCTAGCAGGATAGGTTATATATATGGTCACGTTTTATGGCCGATGTGACGCTTTATTATACATAGTATATTAAAATGTGACATAAAACTTGACGGTATAACCCATCGTGGTCATCATATCAGCCGGAAGACGTCCACTGCTGGACATAGGCCCATCGTGGTAGTGGGGCAAAAAAACCGACAACTAATCTTGACTTATTTTTTCATCGCCACTTTAAAATCTATTATTATACATGAGGTTCTAAAATCGTTGCAATTATATATGGCAAAAATAATTAATTAATTATATGGCAAATATTCAAACCTACATGCGTATACGAAAAGTACTCTGCCTATCACGCAGATAGCATTTGAGCTCAGTATTGAACTAAGTTTTAATAATTATAGGTACCTATAATTTCAAGTTGTCTGTCAGTGTACGCACAGCAGGAGGAAACATCTAGAGTTGTCACGCGACTAAATGGCCTGTCATCGCAGACAGCTATTGTCTGTACGCACACATTACTCACAACTAACATATCAACTTGTATATTATGATTATTTCAATGATATACGTAGCAACTTGCATACCAAACATGCTATTGACTCATTATCGTCATCATCAGCCGAAAGAAGTCTACTGCTTGATATGGGTCTCCTCCTCCACCTTTACCAGTTCATCAGCCCACCTAATGGGGGTCTACTCACGCTGCGCCTTCCGGTACGTGGTCGAAACTCAATAACCTTTCGGCCCCAATGGCTATCGGTTCTACGTGCAATGTTAACGTACCTATAGCTCTGTACCTATTTTGCTCGTCAGTGTACATGTTTGCCATGGGCCATCTGATTCCGTCCATTTCACACGAAGCATCACATAGGGTGACTTATTTAATAGTACAACGATGCCTGTACTCTTCTTCGAATACGGATCTATTTCTTTGCCTTCGGAACCAACTGCCAGAACAAATGCATGTCGTGTCAACTCAACGGCGTAAGTTCCTTACGTTCCTTTGTCGAACCTATGTTTATGCAAATGTGAACTAAGATTTTGGCATACTTTATCAAATATCATTAGTGAACAATGAACTGTAATGCAAGAACGTTCCTTCATTCGTTTGGGCTTAAACCCACCAATAGTATCTATGAATCGGTGATTCCAGAAAAGCTCATAAACCAGGCCCTCCTCAGCCTAGCTACCATGACCGTGTTCATTTTATGCAATCAGACCAAGAAAAAAGTAGTCTTTTTCATCCCTCTCTCTGATACTTGCATAGGTATAATAAAGGACAGAAGTGCTTAAATCATTAAATGTATGAGCCGAACCTCTTATAATGCACTGTACACAAATTACATCGTACGCATTAAGAAGGAATTGAGGGAGCCCTCATCTATTGAATGATATACCTATTCTATTTCTAAAACATCAGTTTTGATTACAATCGCACTCTGTTCACATTTGTATGCAGCGGCGTTCATAATTTAACAGGAACAGTCTGTGAGCACTACCGGGGATAAAAAACGGACGTGACGCCGTGACAAAGTTCCGAGCCGGTGAATTCTAGATGAAACCCTGTTATTGACGAAAAGGATTCTTTAGAACACATGGCGCTGTATTTCCTAGAAGTAGAAGGATCATAAATCACACCTTTCGAATTTGGTATCCGGACAATGATTGAAGAACAGAGAGATAGATGTTTGAATATTAGCATTATCTATAAGTAAAATAGGTTCGCACAGTTAACCCTGGTAATAAAGTCCGTTAGTCAAAAGGCTTACCAAAATTATATTGCGTCTTATGTAGAAGGCGTCTGGGTGTCTTACCCACAAGACAAGTGAAAATTAGATAGCATCAAAAACACACTGAGTTTCGGTCTCTTCACTGCTACGATAGTGCAAAAAGTGACTATATATATTTTTAATATAACGAAAATAATAATAATGAAGACTACAACTTTGTTAATAGTCAACATCTTTAATTTTTTAAATATTATTTTTCTTATTTTGGTTAGTGGTGTCAGTACCAATCGATTGATACCCATATTACTAAAATGGCAGCTGCCGTTTTGTAACTATACAATTTTTCAAAATGCAGCTCCCACTTTGGATAAGGACCACTATCTTGAATTCCATTGGATGGAATTTTTATTTCCCCGGATGAAATTATTCATATTGGTCCCTAATACCACTGGTCTTGCCTTCTGCATAAGATGCAGTTTAATTTTGGTAAGCCTTTTTAACAAGAAACGCAACATTGAAACGCATTTCGGTCATGATCATGAACGATTAGATTTATTAATAAAGTGATAAGAATTTATAGATAAATGTATGCTGGGATTTTATTTTATTATTTTCATGTTGACGCTTAAGAGACCTTATACATCTCTAACAAATCTGTGTTGTCATTAGCTTCTCTGACTTACATCTCATAATATTCTATGATGATTATTGTACCTTTTTATTTTTATTGTGACGCTTAGAGACCTTATACATCTCTAAAAAATCTGGATTAATCTTATTTATGATATGTAATTAGTTTTATTTGAATATTACAAATATTTTCTGTTGATACAGATAGATTTTGACTTGTAAAAGTGCCCTTGAGGCCTATTTGCAGAATAAATGTTTTGAACTAAGCATTTTTGAGTTCTAAAAAAAATAAGAATTTTTGATAACTAAAATAGCCGCCGTTTTGAATTTTTTGCATGGATAGTTTGTCCTCGCTCCGTATTAGTTACAAACAGCTTAAGAAATAGTTCCCATCGTGAAGCCAAACTTTATCATAGCTTGTAACTCCCACTTAAAAATTCATACCTACTATTAGGTAATACCACTATCGAAATTCCGCAATAAAACTGCTCCCATGTGACAATTTCGTGCAGCACACAAAAATACTTCTAAAATATATTCTTTTAACGCCAGCAGGGTAATCATGTAACTTTGTATAATTTTAATGTCATTTTTCGACCCAAGCTCATAGATGTGTACCTATACTTCGAAAATTACATTGAAGTATACCTACCGTTACACCGTTAGTACATAAAGTTACGTGATTTGGCTGCTGGATCAAACGTTATAATCATAGAAAAAAACATTAATTAATAAATAGTTATTTATTTATTGATTTTCTGTTATATTCCTACAGTATTCTTCAAAACCCAGCCATCAATACCGAAATTAAAACCCATTATTTATCTTTATGAACGTGCAGAATAAAAAAATAAATAAAATTGCTCTTTGATCTGGATTTAATTGCCGGACAGCGAGAGCTCTCGGATTTCTAATTTAATTTCTCTTAGCTTTAGTAATGTCAGGAAAGTCGGGTAAGCAAGTTGAGCTGTTTGTGGTTACTGTCGGACCAGTTGAGCTGTGCTTAAAACCTTTATAAGTCATCGAAATCTTTGTTGAAATATTAGTGCAAATTTAAGATCACAAAGTACAGTGGAATCTATTCCTTCGATATAAAAAAATGTTTCACTGTATTATACAATGGATTTTTCTGAAACGATTAAGTCTCCCACCTTCTTTGTAAACCTGAGCCGCGGGGACTGCTAGTCCCGATAAATAGTTTTAGTACCCTTTACAGTGGAATAATGGTCCGCTGTTAAGTGTTGACCACGTTACATCAACTAAAATAATTTTAAAATTCAGTTTACGCAATATACCTCGCAGTTGGGCACGCCGCGTAGCGTACATTTATTTTGCGAATATTCCACACTCACTTGCCTGCGGCAGTTGAATTCCGCGGCCAGTTTTGGATTTACAAGTGATGCGGTTTTCGGTTGGGAGTATGGAATATCCCAAAATACTTACAAATTAATATCCCGATTGAAATTTATCGTTAATTTATCGGAATTTGTGGAACTACGGGATATGATGTGATTCACATGATGTTTCGCTCTAATTTTGAGCTAAAGAAGTCGCATATCATCGCGAAAAAACATAATATAGACGTCCGCAAGTGCACAGCAGCAGCAGTAACGTGCGGATTGCCCTCTATAAAATTTGACGATTCACTGTGTTGACAGCAGAAAGGACAAAATTAGGTCCCTTGCTCTCAACACAGTGCATCCTCGGGAGATCTGGCAACCTTGCTCACCTTCAGGAACACGACACTACACATACTTGTATAGTAAATAATATTATTATGGCTGTGCGTCTGCAAGGAGGAGGTACTTCCCTAGTTGGGCTGCTCCAAATTCGAGTATAGCGGTAATTACACTTCGTCGTTCACCTAATGTGGTCGCCGAATGCATTTTAAACTACTTAGGCCAACGAACGTCGTCTTTACACTAGTCTGTCCGCCTACTACAGTGACTTAGCAGCTGTCTATCGCCGAATGCGGTCGACTAACGTGTTCTTTACACTTTTGCAGTCGCCGCATGCAGCATGCGGCGAACGACAAAGTGTAATTGCCGCTTTAGATGATAATTTGCTGTGCCATACCTGTCAAAAACCTTTTCCTACCTTTCACGTGTTAACTTGAATTTAGCCATACATGAGAATGAGTATTCAACATTTTATCAACTACGTTAAGAATGTAGAGATGATAACACTTTTTGTGTAACGCTCAGAGCCCGAAGTTATCATAGTATCCCATTTCTAGATACCGCAAATTTAAAAACGTTGAATAGGTATTAGGTACTAAGTACGTTTTTAAGCACTTGCATAGATTTTGTATATAATCGCTGTCCGTTGAGAGTACAACTTCTTCAAAGTACCTATGAACAGAAAGTATTAGTAACCTAATCCTTACATGAACTTCCCTTAGATTTAAAATTAATTATTCTCTTTTCTCCCCTAGCTACTCCTAATAACCTTTTGGTGTATCGATACACCAACAACAGAATTAGGAAGCATAAATAAATTGATTAATGACTATCAACCCCAGTCTCAAATAACCCGAGATACAACCCTAAGCTACCGCGACCTCGCCTCGCCGTCACTAAAAATTAAAAGAAAGAACTTTACACTGCAGTTCATTTAAAGTCATTATAAACTTTTTTTCACTTACATTGTATGCGATCTTATAAATAGATGATAAAGTCGAACATTTGTATACGACAACTGTTACGACACGACGAATTCATAAAGCACATTGTGGAAGGGAAGGAGGAAGGCGGAAGAGAGGGAGACCAAGAAGAACGTACATGGACCAACTTAAGGGGAGGTATCCCCAACGCAAATGTCCCGCTCTAACATGCGTGAGTTTACAATTAACCATCCCGCTCTCTACGCAAGCTCTGCGCGCAGTTTTGTAAATATTTAGCTATAGTCATTAAGCCAATCATTTTATCAAAGCAAACCCTGCGAATATGTCTATAACTATTTACGATCTTTAATTGAGTATAAAAATTAAATGTTAAATATCAGTAATATAGCCGTAGTATTGAAAATACATTCCAAAAAGGGGTAACTTCGCGATTTTTTTCTATCGAGTGAAATTCATCAGGTCATGTAACTGACTTCGATTTTGACTAGACAAGATCCTTATGTAACACATTTTTTTTTTTAGATTTTTAGACACTATATTCTATGTCTCAGATGGTTTTTAAAAACTCAAAAGTGGTAATACACGGCCTTAAGGAAAAGTAAACGTCGTGTCGTATCAGGCGGTCAAACGAAAGGCTCAAGAAAGAGATATATGGAAATCGCTCCACCGACAAGAGCTTGGCTCTTAAATTGATGATGATGATGATGAGGCTGAGTGTACCTAACCGTCGAGCGATGAGCTACTAATTTCGGCTCTTGGTATTGTAACACATTTAACATTACCAGCCTATATATACGTCCCACTGCTGGGCACAGGTCTCCTCTCATTGATGTGAGGCATTGCGCAGTAGTTTAAAATATCAAATCATGTTATTACTTAAAATTCAGTCTTTTCGGAATGAGATAGGATATATAATATATAGGCGCCTTCATATCGCACGCTTCTTCTATTTCCGAAGAGACTACCATCACGACTACTCAGAATAATTATTTTCAACATCGCAACATTTTTCGCTATTACAACCTATATAATAATCAGATTTGTGTCTTATGTTGCCCACTAGCTAAATGCTGGCCAAGAGAAATCCATTTTTATTTTTTTAAATGTAGTATTTTAATCTGTGATACGATGAGCGGTTTAAGTTAACACTTTAAGAGCCCGCCAGTGTACTTCCGATCCCGCAAGAAGTCTTAATCACCGCTGCACTTCTTTGCGGAGATTAATGACGTTTTGATAAATGGCGGGTTAATGGGGCGAGCCAGATAGATGTGTAATGACTCGCTGGTTGCCTAGCCCGACGGTGAAAGTAAGACAGGATTCAGTTAGCTCATTTCAAAGGTGTCCAAACACATGGCATTACCATTTTCCACCAACCTCGTGAACAATAAAAAAAAGAAAAAAAAGGAGATTAATAAAATTATGCCCTAAAAGTCATAATAACATGTTACAAAATTCAGAGAAAGCTGTTAAAAATAATGGTGAACTATTCGGTTGCGGTATTCGTCATAAATAAAAGTTTAGAAAACTATATCCTAGATTACTATTATCAAGCTACAACAGGCACTAAATGAAACAAAATTACGTGTTTGAAAACTCAATGAAAGTGGGAACAATACCAACTGTATTAATGTGAGAAGTGTTTTTATTGTTGATCCAATTGGTAACGATGGAAATTATTTGGACGAATAATAGTCGTTCATCACAATATTCTATTTACAGATACGTTCTATATTTACCTAATGTGGGTACAAAAACAATACAAACACAGACCACCAGCAAATATAACTTGTCTAATGAAAATCGACGCTATATACTTTGGCCAAACAAAATCCGATCTGTTCCCACAGGCACAGTTCTAGAACATTTGCATGTTTAGAAAGTTATAGCTAATAAATATCCAATAAATGACCAATGATGGTCAATTACAATAAATCAATGCTACCGCCGTAACTCAGAGCCGTGGGAATTGGAGATGAGCTCATTTACATAACTCCACCTAATACCGACGGTAAATCATAATTTAGTGGTACATTGTAAGGCTGTGCTCGATAACAGAGCGGACCAAAACTGTCTGCAATAGGAGCGGTGTGTTGACATGACAATGACAAGTTTTAATGGTATGACAGCTGCTAGCACCATTGGCTAGCACTATTATATGTATAACGTTGATCTGTATTGGTTGGTTCAACCTACCCTAAGTCGTTGCTACCGTAATAACGGAGCAAGTGTTAAGACAAATCAACGATCACTTTTGAAGGCGAAAATGACAGGTGATAACATCTTAACGCCCGCTCGGAAAGTTACACACCAAAACGTTAAACGACAAAAAAATACTTTCAGTCAGTAGCCACCTTAATTCAGTTTCAAGTATCTTGTGTTGTGTTTGTCTTGTGTATTCCCTGTAAGTGGAATAACACACCAAATTACTTAATATACAAAACCGCTAACTTAAAGACCAATGCCTTACCCACTACGTACGTATAATTTTCCACGCCACGCAAATTACGACACATCACACGCTATTTAATCCTGCATTGTCGCCCAAACTACACAGGGCCCAAACTATACACAACACACCGTAATATAAAGCGTCACAGTATTGTATTTACATGTATTATCTACTAACATAGCGTCACACTTAGGTTAGGTAGAAAGTGTTACAGTACGTTAGCATGACACATAGGTACAGTAGGTAACGTAAATGATCATCGTCATCGACTTATGCTGTATCGACCATAGGTCGATGATCATTTTAGTACCCTGTCACTTTCACTACGTTAACGCATCCTTTTTTAGGGTTCCGTATTTTTAAGGGGCGGTATCCCCAACGCAAATGTCCCGCTCTAACACGCGTGAGTTTACAATTAACCATCCCGCTCTCTACGCAAGCTCTACGCGTAGTTTCGTAAATATTTAGCTATAGTCATTAAGCCAATCATTTTGTCAAAGCAAATCCAGCGAATTTGTCTAAAAGTATTTAGAATCTTTAATTGAGTACAAAATTAAATGTTAAATATCAGTAATATAGCCGTAGTATTGAAAATAACTTCGCGATTTTTTTCTATCGAGTGAAATTTATCAGGTCACTATTTTGACTAGACAAGATCCTTATGTAACACATATATATTTTTTTATATTTTAAGACACTATATTCTATGTCTCAGATGATTTTTATAAACTCAAAAGTGGTAATACCCGGCCTTAACCTGACTGTGTGGCTTTATAGGGGGCCCCAATAAAGCGATAGGAGTGAGCGGTTAGAGAGCGGCCTGGGGAAAAGGCCAGGTGAGAGTGGTTTGACGCATCTCAAAATCTCAACTATCCACCAACTATCACAGTATTGTTACGTTAGGCGACTTCCTGATTTGTCGGTGCGGAGGCAGTACGATATGAGAAAAGTGTCAAATGTCTTTTTTTTACTACGCCACTACATTTAAATGAGTGCTTCCTGACTGTCGCGAGATGCGCGGTAGGGTGGAGCGCATATGACGAATTTCGGAGTACCGTAATGTAATAGGGCTCAAAATTTGCAGAATATTCTGTAGATTACAAGAAAACTAATTAAAAAAATCTAGATTTAGACTTTTAGCCCCCGCACAGCCCCCATATTAAAGCCAAAATTCAATAATCACTTAAATAAATTATATGACAATAATGTTAATATTTTATCATTTTATTTTATATTCAAAACTTTTAATTAAATAAATAAGTAAATAAATATTTGTGGACAATCATACACAAATCAACCTAGTCCCAAACTAAGCAAAGCTTGTGCTATGGGTACTAAGCGACAATGTATATTGATACTAGATAAATAGACTTATATATTAGATAAATAGATAATTAAATACATAGAAAACATCCAAACATGAAAATTGCATATATGCAAAATTCACTTAAGTGTTGAGTACATTCCCATGACTTCTGCACATACTTCATTATTGTAATAGCTATTAAGTTTTATAGATATTTATAGAGACTCGTACCTGCAGGCAAACTGTCAATACAGTTTTGCAGGAAAATTTATATAGAGTAAGATTTGTATTCTGTCTAATAAAGCAAATAATAATTTAAAAAAATCCAAGACCCAAGAACAAATATTCGTGTTCATCACACAAATAAATGCCCCGGCCGGGATTCGATCCCGGGACCTCCAGCTTCGTAGGCAGGGTCACTACCAACTAAGCTAAAGCGGTCGTCAATTATTAAGAGTGCTTTCGTTGCCGGGCACAAGTCAAATCTAGGTATTTTTTGACGTTTTTCGCTGCACACAAACGAGCACTGTACACGGTGAGTTCCAATGTGTTCGTAACAACACTATCGCACATAACTTTTCATTTAAATTTAAACCCTAATATAGTGCAATAAGGTATACAATGATATCTGTCATGTATCTTCGTATGCTGTAACAAGTTGCCGTATAGTGTGTGTATGAGCCTTGATACTTTTGCAGCGAAAATGTTGTGTTTAGGGATATACAACTACATTCATATTATTATCTTTTTTGTATTAGACTTACTATTGAATGTGAAAATATAATCAGTGGAAGATAAATTAGTGGGAAAATCATCCACATGCGTTTTGTAATATTGAAGGAAAATACAAGTCAATGAAATAAGTATATACTCGTACCTACCTACTTATACCTATGATTCATCAATACTTCGTATTTGACCAGCTATCTAACGAGAGTGTCTTGAGGCGTCTTGATCGAATCTTTTCAAGAGACAACGTGAAGAACATGGCGGCGGCTTTCAAGTTTTAGGGTGCCTTTCCATCAAAGTTGTGTCATTGCTATGAATGCGTTGATATCCACCAATCATATGTTCACATAACATAGCATTGGTTTAAACGGAAAACTATAACATCCTCGCAGCATAGCTGCATAGCATAGCTCTGGTGGAAAGGCTATCTTAGTCTTGCTAAATATGTCCTTCTCGGCCTTTTGCAAGGTTCTCGCCATTGGGGATAATGATGTCATCGAGCGTTTTGATCGATCTGTCAGTAGTGGTAGTTGTGTAACCCTGGCTACCAAGTTATGCCTACGCGAGTGCATGCTTGCCGTTAGCAAGAGAACTGCAATCGGAAATGATATTCAAGGTGTAGCCAGTAACAGGAGCAAATATATAAAAGGACGCTTCCTTAGAGCATCCGCAGGAGCCCCTTGTGTGTGTATTTCAATTCGGCTTTATAATTTCAAGCAATTTATTAGTTCAAGTTACGGTAGCCCAGTGGTTCAAGCATGCGGCTGTCAAGCGGCGGTCGTGGGTTCGAATCCCAGCTCGTACCAATGAGATTTTCGGAACTTATGCACGGAATATCATTTGATATTTACCGTTAGCTTTTCGGTGAAGGAAAACATCGTGAGGAAACCTGCATACATCCGCGAAGAAATTCAAAGTTGTATTTGAAGTCCCCAACCCGCTCTGGGCCAGCGTGGGGACTACTGCCTAATCCCTCTCATCTATGAAAGGTGGCCAGTGCCCAGCTGTGGGACGTAGATAGGCTGATGATGATGATGATTTCAATTCGGAGAAACTTTAATCTAAACATAAGACCCTCGACTAAAGTGCCGTGAAAGTCCACGGTACAGGATAAAACTACCGTTATTGTGTAGATAAACATCGTATATTAAAATAAAAGAAGTATAGGAAGAATAGGAAGTTAAAAATTACATCAAAGGAAAAAAAATGATTTTTGTGGACATAAACCTGAAATATATGAACCTGAAATTTGGCGATAAAATGTTTACTTTTTTTTCCTAAGCCTATAAAGGTGTCCCACTACTGGGCAAAGGCCTCCCCCCTCGACTTCCACTCGTTCCGGCTTTGAGCTGTTTCGGGCCAGTCGTTTAGAAATGTGTCTAGGTTATCCCGCCACCTCCGCCTCGACTTGCCACGTCGTCTCCGAGCATATTGCGAAACCCACTCTGTTGCTAATTTTGCCCACCTCCGTGGATGCATACGGCAGACGTGGCCGGCCCAGTTCCATTGCAGCCTGGCAGTCTTGCTCCAACATCCTCCAGCTCTAACATCTGCAATACCAGTTTTGAAGCGCAGCACAGAGTTCCGAACACGGTCGATCAGTTTGACTCCCAGCATGCTGCGCTCTATTGCCCGTTGGTAAACCTTCAATTTGGTCTCGGCGAGTGACCATGTTTGTGCACCGTAGGTTAGAACAGGCAGAATGCACATGTCGACGAGCCTCCGCTTCAGAGCTACCGGAAGGCCTCCCTTCAGTAAATCTTTCAAAGCCCAATAGCTCTTCCAAGCATTTTGGATCCGTCTTTCAACTTCCTTGTCCTGTCTTTGGCTGAAAGAAGCTTATTGGCCCAAGTACGGATACTCGTCGACATATTTTATCTGAATTTTCTAATTCGTGATTGCGTGGTCCTAAATGTGCGTATTCCGACAATGACTTGGCCGGTTCTTTAACTATCTGTATTTGTAATGGTAACTCATTCCCGGTCTACACTATGTTTCTCCAAGCCACACTTCAGATTCGGTTGAAACCGCTCAACCAAGCTCACTGGAGCGCAAACTCTCAGAGTATTTCTATGTTTAAGCCGCCCGCGTGGTAGTATCGGAGATTTCCTCTGCTCTTTCCCCAGGACACCCTCAAACAGCGCACTCCTATCGCTTTAATGGGCACAGCCAGGTCAAAAAAGAATTTCCAAGCACATATTTCAATTTCAAGCTAGCATTGTTCATTTGCGCCAGATTTGCTATTAATACCATGTATTAAAAGGGATATTTAGGCTGCTTTTTCACTAGAGATGTTTATGCTACGTTACTATACATATTTGATAGCTATCAATTATATACATTTGTTCATATAGCATAGCACTGGTGGAAGCGGAAGCTATCACACCGCACACAGCGTGTGGAAATGCAGCCTTACCATGAATATTTGTTTTTCGTAGAAAGAGAATCGCATAGAAGAAGTTTTAAGATCAAACGTCATCATCGAAAAAGATGGAATTATAGTAACCTGACTAAATTGAAAAGGATCAGATGACATATCCCTTGGCACGATAGTGACATCTCATCATTAGCCGTGTTATAAATGATATAGCGAAACCAATTGATGGCAGTACATCCATGACAAAAATAAATGATGAGAAACTATAACTAATGACTCACTCATTATAACTCATAACTCCCACGTGTATATGATTAGGTAAATTTTTAACTGGCAACTCACAAAAACAAATATAAATCGTAAATATCCCATTTTTAATATCACAATAATATACCATGTTTATAAAAACATTGTTTCATATGTATGAAAATTAAACGCATTTGTATTTGTACTTTGTATTTGTATTTACCATGAGTCACTACATATTATAGTTATTATACTTTTATTAACTTCTAGTTGCTATTGCTACTTTCCAGGTTGTACTACTAGTTCTGGTAGCTGGCTATATTCATACATAATTGCTTATCAAAATAAAGCATTATAGTTCAAAAAACTCAAGTCCAAATACAATAATAAATATATGAAATCAACCAAGTATCAAAGTCGTTAGTCGACAATCAATTGACGGTTGCGCACCATTCATAACTTGTCTCAATTTAGATCACGATTAGTCCCCAGTATAATCTGACTGTGTCGTTCTTAATAAATACGCCTAATCGGAGGTCACATGTTTTATTGGTTTCCTGACAGTAATTACGGTAGCTTTGTGAAGAGCCACAAAAAACGATGTATACGTCCTCCCCCGACGGCCGCTGGGCCGGTACTGAGTCACAGCAAGCGAGTCTATGAGAAAAAGGTCTATTTTAAATCGATTAAAATTAATATTTTTATATCCTATTTGTTACTTTTTATTATTTAATATCGTAGATTAGAAGTTATTTTACCCTAATAGCATAGTTAAAAACCTTTTTATTAGCTTTAAAGTGACAATATGATGCAGCGAAGTTTGCCAAAAATATGGAGTTTTCCGTGGCTCTTTTAGTTAAACCAAATTTTAAATTGTGTATTTTCAGACAGTAGGCGAAAGAGACCGTCTTTCGGTGCATCTAACTGTATGTATTACATATTTTAGTTTCAATCGGTTACAGAATAAACAGGTTTGAATGACGACATGGTTTCGAATATTTCGAAATCGAGTGTGAGAAAAGTGCTCGAGTTTCTTCAATAAATGTTTGTAAAAAATGTTTTGACTGTAGCTCCCGTAGTCGATAAGTTGTTCTTCACGGGTCTGTAAACAGCGTTACAAAAAACTATACCGTTTTTGAGATTTTCTGTTATGAATACGTGGTAAAACGCGGAAACACGGCGTTTCCAGCGAATACGCTCTTAACAATGTAATTTTATCATAGACCAGCAATTATTTTAAACCATTGGTACGTGCAAAACTCCCATTGGTTGTCCTTATTACATGTAACTTATTATAATAGTAAAAAAATGTGTTACTTTTGAAACGAAATATTGAGTCTAAAAGTCTCCACATAACTTATAAATCTTATAATAATTGGAATATTAAAGTGTGACAAATTACCTAATTTAGTCCGATGTGACTTCTTCTTCTTCTACCTAGTCTTCTACCGCTATCCCGGCTCTTCCCAAGGTCCGCTTTCCTGTTTGCCTTTCTCCATGACTATTTAAAAAACATTTAGTCCTTTCTGATAATGTAGACAGGACAAAGCAAATTGTAATAATGTACGTAAATACAGTAGGATGTGATGATGCAGTACTATTATGTATCCATTAAAATGAGCGTATAATTTGCTGCCTGAACTTTTCATAATATACTTTACAGAGAAAATTGGAATCTTGATTAAGAACGACGGTGTACACTGAAAACCTTTATCGACCAATACAAAGTTTTCCATACATCAGTCGTCAAAGTTAACCAACGCTCGCGAATAGCTCAAAAACCTATAAGCGATACCTACCAAAAACCGGGGTTATTATACAACTTTGGCAAGAATGTTGCGAGTTTGCCGACTGAAGATCTAAATTCAACAAATGCCTGCCAAAGGAGCCAACTTGCCTTATTACATCGGAAGAATTTTAACGAGATGCTAACTTGTTTATAAATTGAATTTCTGAACAGCTTGTTGCCGATATAGATTAAGTTCGAAAAAGTTGAATGATTTCGTTCGGAAATTGCGGTTGCTATTTTGTTACAGGATTACGGGCGAGAGAATTAATTTGTTAAGTTGGCACAAGGGTAATTTGTTTTGTTACGTTGGCGCCTTGTCGAAGATTGAACGCGCTATGACATAATTATAACACGAGTGAGCGATCGCAGATAGATCGTATACGGGGCAAGAGGTAATGATTTCCATCGTTATTACGTAAAAACACATTTTACGTACCTACTTAAGAAATTCAGATAGGGGTTTATTCATATAAGCGTGTATAGGCAAGTGCGTAGCATAAATCCGAATTCCAAAAAATGTTATGTAGGTACTAAGTTCAAAAAACAAAAATTCC
This sequence comes from Cenopis cana, assembly GCA_951800055.1. Taxonomy (NCBI): domain Eukaryota; kingdom Metazoa; phylum Arthropoda; class Insecta; order Lepidoptera; family Tortricidae; genus Cenopis; species Cenopis cana. The sequence goes on along the minus strand of OX637479.1, from coordinate 12,890,112 downwards.
AACATAATATATCTTATCTCCTAAATTCCTAAAAGTGTGTTCCACACACATTTTACGCTTATATTTTCGATACTGATATGTATTATATTATATACTAGCGGCCCGCCCCGGCTTCGCACGGATAGTCTAGTTTTGCTACCTAATGTTTTGATCTACTTACCTGCTATATTACTACAGACGACATTTCTCTTCGAATATTACTCGTTTTCCATACAAACATTCAACCCCCTTTTTTACACCCTTAAGGGATGAATTTTCAAAAACGCTCAAATTACTTTTCTTATATTTTAACTGAGAGTCTCCACAAGTTCCTATCACTCATTTTAAAAATTCAGGTTGCCCAAACAATGTTTTAATCCCCTTTTCACCCCTTCAGAGGGTGAATTTCAAAAAACGCTGAAATCAGTTTTCTTTGTATTTAATTCTAGGTCTAGAAACGAAGTTTCAAGCTCCTCGTTTAATAAAAAAAAATGCTCCCCATACAAACTTTCAACCCCCGTTTCACCCCTTTAAAGGGCGAATTTCGAAAAACACTGAAACCAATTTTCTTCCATTTTGATGCTTAGTCTTTTAGAGAAGTTTTAAGTTTCTATCTTAAAATTAATTTTGTTTCCCATACAAAATGACCACCCCCCTTTTAACCCCCTTTAGGAATGAATTTTGAAATAAATTATAGCCTATGTCCTATTCTGATGTCTAAGCTACAACACTGGAAAGTTTCATAGAGATCCGTTCAGTAGTTTTTGAGATTAAGTGGAACGTACATACATACATCCGCACAAACTTTCACGTTTATAATATTAGTAGGATTATACCTGGATAAGTGCCTAAAATTCACAATTTTTATTATTTTAAATCGTTATAATACGTCCATAAGCTAACTTCTAATGAGGTGCCAGTGAAATATGGTTTTATAGCATAATATAATTTTGTATTGCAGTACAGCCTCGCAAATCCGGACAGCCAAAAACAGGCCCGAAGTTACCGGGTGAACGGAAGCCTGATGTAGTGAGGCTCTACGTTGTAAGTTTTCTTCTGATCATCTGAACTGTAGCTCTAGTATGAGTTTTTTCGAAACATTAACTAATTCGAACGCGTTTGCGTTTTGCCTCAAAACGTATGAAAGTGGTATGAAAACGTGAACAGCGCCTCTGGTGGTCACTAGTGGAAACTAAAACAGCGAGTATAACATTTGTTGCTAACCGATGAACGCGCGTATTTCAAACTCGGTGAGAGCGTTTTCATACATTTTGAGACAAAACGCAAACGCGTTCGAATTAGTTAATGTTTCGAAAAAACTTATACTAGAGCTACTGAACTGAGCACAATCGTATTTAGTAATTTCAGGCAATAACACATATTCAAAGAGTTTGTCTACAATATCGACCAGTATATACACATATACACACGTGTAAGTGAACAAATTTAGTTTTTTGTGTACCTAATCATCACCGCGCGATGTACGGCATCACTATATCGGATGAGACCTAAAAGTCATCAAAATTCCATTTACCTGCAAGAACTTGCATGCAATTTTCATTACATTGCACGGTTTGTTCCCATCGTATTTCAGTAGCCCCGCAATGTAACGCAAATAATTTGTTCATTTAGCTTCATTTCATGCACCTACATAATATTGTGCAATGATTGTACACCATAAATATATATTATATTGTTTAATGATGTAAATAAGCTTTTAAGTATTGATTGTCTGGTTTATTTATTTGTTTATTTATTTGCTGATAAATGGTTTACTTGTTTGCTGATATGGAATTAATGGAATATGTCTAGAGACTATACAGGCAAACATAATTATCAACATACATTCAATCATCACAAATCTAAAAGCAAATATCCATCTACTTAATTATAACCGGCAATAACTCTCTTAATTCGTATTGTCACTTATGTTAACTGGTTATTACGGTACTTGTAACAGCCACATAACGCTCGAAACGGGCTAAAAACCATTCACGGTAAAGTACACAGTATCGTTTTATGCACTCATAAGAAAATTATCTCTTTGCAACGAGATTGCCAGATACCTTATTTTGTATGAAGAAATGTCTCCGTTCGGAGTCACTGGTATCTGAGACATGAACGCATAAGACCAATATTTACCGTTAGACAGTTTCAGATTTACGTGTCCATCAAATATCAAATACTGAAGCAAACCGTCGTTTTAGTCTGAATATTGTCTGCGCAATAACAGATTTACAGCTTTTGTGTGGCATAGCTTAGAACGAAGCAGCCATGACTGACAAAACTGTCGTAATTTAAGAAAAAGTAAAGTCTTTATAACAAACTTGCTGTAAAGCGGGTATTACATTGTCCTGAATTTAGCATCCTGAATAGGGGAGGAGGAGTTCAAACATCTCGCTGTAACATATATATTATATTTACGTCCCGCTTTAAGGTTCTGAATTCAGGAAAGTGTAATGCCGGCTTAATTAATAAATAGCTATTAGTTAAATAGGAGCATAATATACATGTCCCTATGCGTTTTTAAACTGACATGTAATTGTATGTACTAATTTATATATTGGGAATTCTATTTTCTTTTTACAAACCTTGATGCCCCAACTTTCACGGTTATCAAGCGTGCCTTAAATGTTAATAGAAGCATTTCGCTCTTGTCATAATGCTACATTATCATGATACTTAACACTTACACACACTCTATGCTGTTAAAAGGTTTGACAAAGGCTTGGTAAATGTTTAACCAGCTCGAACGTACTAAGCGTTTTTGAGGTCAAGCATCCCCGCTGCGATTATGACCTACATAAACGCTATTATTGAGTAGCTCATGTATATTTTATTGATACTTTATCTGTCATAACAGGGATTACGTCTTTCGTACATCAGCAGCCATACATAAATGTGTGGGTTATTTTATTTTCAGGGGGCTGTTAAACTACATAACACTAATAAACCTCAAAAGGGAATGAATATAATCTGCTTGTAAAAGAAAATAGTAGTTCCTTCATGCAGGTTTAGCATTTACTTATTTTGTGATTGTAGCGTAACCGATCCGTGTATGTATAGTTAATTCATAGTTTCCTTTTATATAACATAACTACATAAAATGAAACCGCAGGGTGGCACAGGTACATATATACTGACGAGCAAAAAGAACGGGTACACTTTCTATGGAACTTCCATACAAAGTGTACCCATGTGTGTTTTGCTCGTCAGTATATTTTTCAGACGGTGTCACAAATAGCAAGCATGGTAAACAATAAGTTGCTTATTTCACAAATAAAAGAAATACACGAAACAGTTATTTTTGTACCGACACTATACTCGTATAAGACTGTCTACCTACTCGTCGAATACATAAATAATACGCCATGCCGTGTCGGCTTACAAAAATAAAAGAAATAACCGATTATTATTTTGTAATGAAGAACTTTCAAAACCTTTGAATGGAAGTAAAAAACTTCTTAAATATAGGCTTGCTCTAAATTGATATAATTTGAATCTTTCGACACGTACAATCTAAGCAAACCATATCATTACTTACTCTCATCGACAAAAAATCAATCACATTCCGTCTCCTAAATAGGGATTGGTCTACAAAAGGCATTCCTGCTAGACATATGTACCAACCAGGATATGACGATAGCGCAACCAATCAAAAACAGCGCTTATTGCCTTACTATAAAGTATACTCCGAACGCATTTCTAAATCATCAGCTTGTAAAATTTAAAAATAAGATCTATATATATATACATATATGTTAAAGGAATAATTACTATGTTCAATGGACTATTTTGTTCTAGGTACTTAGGAAAGATAAAGGTACAAGTACTCAATGATAGCACTACCATACTGTAACCTCATCAACAAAAACACATTCCTCCATCCAAATAGGGTTCATTCTAAAACTACATTTGGTACCGGTTCAGTGACCAATCAAACTAGCTGATAATTTGATCCTCTTATCCGCCATTATGATCCAAATTACGGGCGGGAAAGGCTAGCTTGCCGTAAAAGGAGACGACTTTCTATATTGTTGCGGGTAAAGTTACAACTCAAGTAAGTTTAAGTAATGTCTAGACACTGTCTTCATTGTGTCATATTCAAACAAAAGGGAACTCGACTGCCGATGTCAATAAAGACGATAAGTACCTAATTGTGTCGTTACGGAAACTTTTATCACCGTCAAAAAGTTGCCTTTTGTTTAGGATATTATTATATTTAAGATATATTCTCGTCATAATATATCAATGCCGCTCTATAAATAGTGGAGTTCGTAAGATTTTATTGTATGTATTTTTAATACGTCAAAAGGGCCTTTCTTGCCTGATAGAGAAATAGTATATATATATATACTTTACTACATATACTATACTTTACTGTAATTTACTATAATTTAATGTAATTTACTGTAATTAACTTTAATTTACTGTAATATACTGTAATTTACTATGTAAACTTATTATATATACTATGTAAACTTTACTACATATGCTATACTTTACTGTAATTTACTATAATTTACTATAATTTACTATAATTTACTATAATTTACTATAATTTACTATAATTTACTATAATTTACTATAATTTACTATAATTTACTATAATTTACTATAATTTACTATAATTTACTATAATTTACTATAATTTACTATACTTTACTGTAATTTACTACATAACTATATTACTTTACTGTAATTTGCTAGAATTTCCTGTGATTTACTAGATATTACTGTAATTTACTATATATACTATAATATGCTTTACTACATATTCTATACTTTACTGTAATTTACTATACTTTCCTGTTATTTATTTAAATTTTCTGTAATTTACTGTAAGTTACTGTAATTTACTGTAAAATACTGTAATTTACTGTATTTTAATGTAATTTACTGCAATTTACTGCAATTTTCTGTAATTTACTGTATATACTTATTATATATACTATATATATCAATGAGTCTCGCTGACACAAATGGGCTAACTGAAGAGGGAGCGCATACAACAAAATAATGTATAGCTCGTAACTATCGATTACGTTAGTGGATATTTGGACATTAATGACATTATACATATAAGTTTGTAAGTAGCTAGAATTAGTAATGCTCTAAAAGCGCACAATCCAACATTCCCGCGACATGACTACAAGATTGGTAGTCCTAATTTGGTGCGACCGATCTAAGTATTGATTCGTAGGCATTTGTATTGAATGTACCCGTAACGAATACTTGATTTTGTATGAACCAAAATACTTCCAAGGTTAAGCTTTCTCTTTACACAACTACAATGTACGGTGCGACTAAAGCACACTCAGGATTATTATAAAGATCCAAAATATCCCTTTGAGGTAACTTGCAGGTGGACTTACACACTTACTTTTGTCCATGTTTGTCATGAGCTCCTGGAAAGTCGAAAAGAGTGGAGTGGATTTTGATTAAAAACGGTCCATGGACAGCATCCTTATTAAAAGAAAGTCACATACACACGAATATTAGCAATTTAAAAAACTGGACGTGGCACAGAATAATGAGTAGTTGTTACGTACAAAAAATGTCTGTCTAACAAAACCGATGATTGACAGCTAGAAAATTGAAAACATGGCATTCGTTCCTAACGCGATCGACCGACACCTCGGAGGTATAAGTGACAAGGGGAACCGGCGTGACACTGGTATCTGTATATAAATCGTTGTAGGTATTATGGTCCCCGGCCGATTATAAAATAAATCTGATAAAATATCCTGAAATTACATGTACCAGAATTAATTTCTAATCAGTGTAATTATGTTCATACTTTTCTAATGTTTCCATGATCGAGAGAAGTCTTGGAATAGGAATTGGTAGGCACGTATTTTCTCTTACAAATTTAAATATAAACACAAACGCGACCCATCTCCTATTCCCCAATTATAAGCCTAACAACCACGGGTTCATATTCCTAATCGCCTCCATAACAGCTCTTTTGCGGCGCGGTCGGTTACATTAACTACTGCTTATTATAACATAATTACAACGATTTCGCGGGACGACGTAAAATTAAGTGAATACTGTATGTATGATGTTAAAGGTAAGAGAATTGCGTATTTGTGATGTACCTAATAAAGTAACATGGTATCCCGGAAAACGGATTAAGATTCATGGGATTAAAATGAATAAAAATGAATAAAATGAACTTTATTCTGTAAGTAGGCCGCTTTATTCTGTAAGATTGTTTAGGTAAAGGCACAATACTTATACCTAAATCTTCCGTTACATAAATATGTAATTAAACGGACCTTCCATATACAATTTGAATACGGATTACAAATCCTAGCTATTTACACGGAAGGACATAAATAAACCCGCCTTCCGTCATCATAAAGAGTTTCGTTTGCATGGGAATTTAGTATTTTTTTTATTTCACTCCCAGTTTTGTATAAAACGCGAATGGTAGGTACAGCACAAGCAACCTTCGAGAGTATAACAATTGATTAAACTCATAAAAAGTTCCATCTTTCGCCTTTCTGCTTTCCGTGTCTAATTTTCAAATCGTAAAAAACCGGACATAGCTACCTTAAACGCCAGAAGGAGCAAAAATCAATTTGTTTTCCGTCCGAAGCCCGTAAAAACGCAGGCAACATGCGCTTTCATTAATTCTAAGCACTCTTGCAGTGGTAATTTATTTTTATTACCGTTACTAAAACCTCCGTGGATTTATTTGTAGCGCGCTAACCTGTGGCCGGTCTGATAAATAAGGAGTAAGTGAATCGGGAATATACAGGGGCTTTCCCTGAAAGGATACAACCTTAATTGTACGTCTATGTATTGGCAGTCGTGCGAATTAGATACAAGATAGAAGCCTCCGCTATAATACGCAATTGGAGAATTAGTTATTTCTAAAACATACTTCCACCCTCGGAAACCGAAGCTATACTGACGAGCAAAAATAACCGGTACACTTTCTATGGAACTTCCATACAAAGTGTACCCGTTATTTTTGCTCGTCAGTATATAATACTCTTCTGGCAAAGCAAACGCGATAGATATGTAATAAATATCTCCCAATATTTTCATGTTTGGTACGCAATTTCAACTCGATTGAACTTCGGCAAGTTAGTCAAAGGCACGTAAGATTCGTTCTGAACAAAAGTAAACCTACAGATAAATACCTACCTGGGTACACATTTTGAGAGATGAATAGTCTCCCAGTCCACTACAATAAACTTATCCTATAATACAGAGATCTAAAGAGTCTCCATGGTCATATAATAATTATATCAAGTAAAGCTAAGTCAAAACCCAGAAAAATACCAACTTTTTCCGATTAGGTCCGTCTAGTGTCAGAAAAGCATGGATAGGTACCTATTTTAAATCGTCACATATTTACAATGTGCCGCAAATGCAGGTTCCGTTTCACACAAACGCGCATAATGACAAAAGTTCGCATAGTGTAGCCACCAAGCACCCTCCACGCGAGAGCCCTCGAACATCTGTCGCGCCGTGTGGAGGGGCTTAGTTTAAATGCGGATTGAGGACTTGTCAAGTGTAACTTTTTTCGAGTTTGATTCTACGGAGCTTCAAATGTGCGTGAGGTAAAAGCACTTTTAGGTACTGGCTCATAATGCGTCGCAAAGTGGTGGCGTATTTATTTTTCCTTCCTTGTATATACTGTATGGAACAGAACAGTAGGTACACAAAAACATTTTAGTGAAATTATAAATGTCATACGAAGGTACTATCATTAGCATCGTCAACATATCAGTCGAAAGACGTCCGCCGCTGGACATAGGCCTCCGCCAAAGAGTGCCACAATTACGGTACTAGAAATACAATAATTTAAATAAATGAGCGACATCTTCTTCATGCATATATTATAAGCATACGCGTAAACAATAGTCACAAAGATCGAACAGGTCTATCTTATCAATGTACTTACTCGTAAATTTAATACCATACAAGTGCTATCGCTCAAGGCGTGTGAACACGTCTCGTTTGAGTCATGATCGCGTCAGCTTCTGTTTCCCATATCATTAACTTCGCCGAACCAATGGCTCCCAATGGAGCTCCGTTTACATACAAGTTAGAGGTCAGATAGCAAAGCTACAGTAGGTAGGCTTCTTATGTTTAAAATAATACTTTGAAGATTTGGCCTTCATTGATTTATGATGGGGTCTTTTAACCACTGTCTGAGACACTTTGGTAGTGAAATAAGATTATTCTGGCCCCGTTTTATGGTCGCAGTTATCGCGTAATAAACGACAAGATAAAGCATCTGTCACTTTCTATTGAGGTGGTATCAGAAAATGATGGTGCCCTCTTGTTTTGCGGAAAAATGTTTCATAGATTGTATTGTTTCGCAGAATTTTCATTTCATAGAAACTTTTTTTTCTGAAACCATTATCTTTTTAGGTACTTACAGCTAAATAGCCATTATGTAGAATCCAGTTACATCTACTTACCAGAAAAGTAGGTTAGGTTAGGTTAGAACTGCGACTCTTTAGAAAAAAAAATGTTTTCTATGAAATGAAAATTCTGCGAAACAATACATCGATGAAACTTCGGTCTGCGAAACAACAAGAGACTACCGTGGATCCGGGCGTTGCGAGTTTCGATGGTGATATCAAATGTGTGGTCGTTACATTGACTTGTTCCTTACAAAATGAGACCAACCGATAAATATAATAGCCACATCAGAAGGTCACTTTTATGGCGTGATAGCGACAACATAAAGCACTTGTCGGTTGTACTTTACACGCCCACATATTTGATACCACTGTCGAAACTCGCAACGCATGGATTCACGGTACAGTCTGTTTCTCCTTAAATTTACCAAGACACTTAGTGCCAGTTGCACCAACGTACGAACACGGACCGGGCATCGTCAAATATGGCGCCGGCAGCTGTCATTCCATAGAAACTTGTCAAACTTTCCATACAATCAGATTTGACGAACTCCGCTTACGATTACAGACGGTTTGGTGCAACCCAGCCTTAGTGTCTTAGCTATTTCAGCTAACAGATGATCAATTTTACGATTGCAATGTAAGTACAAATACAACATACAATTACACTTTATTGCACACCTCAAGAAAACTATACAGAACATAAAGCTTAAAGTAGAGGTAAGTTAAGTTGAAAATTGATAGATAAAATTAATAATAAGGTATAAGCTATTTTAGTAACCCGATTGACTGTATACTTAGCTTTTGTTATGACTTTTATGAAGCAAGTGGTCAAAAGACAAATGATTCAGCTATCGCTAACCATTTCTCTAGTGTTAAACTACTACTTAACGACCATTTCGGTCGCAGCCCGCCGGTTCACACGCTCGGATCATCTGCTTAACGGATGAAGGTTTCTGCCATTTGTCTGTAATGCTGCAATCACGCGTCACTCGGGAAAGGTTAATGCGCGCTTCACATTCCCGCGCACATCCCGTACAAGCTTACGAATTTGGTCAGGGGTCAGGACTTGTTAATATAGGTACTTACTTATAAGGTTTTATCTTTTTAAAGCGTTACTAGTGCTCAAATTTATAATTAAATTTATTGTTTAACATTGATTCATTGAGATGAAGTGGGATAGGTAGGTTGTACTGAATAACAAACTGCAATGCGAAATGCACTCGGCACAAAATAAAGCATTATTTGTATAGTTCGTACAAAACTGTAAGGTCAAATGCTGTCAAATTAACGCAAGCAAAACTCTACCTTACAGTCAGAGCCCTAAGTCTAGTTTTGCTTGCGTTCGTTTGCCTTAGAGTTGTGTCCAAATTATACCTCATAATTTTTTTGTATACTTATTTCTTTGTTGTGTTAATTACAATATAATACAATACAATAAAGAGTTTACGATGATCAACAATATTCGCTTAAAATTAACTCGTGGAATTTGTCATTCAAAAGTAACTTTTTTCAACACCTAATTTCACATATAAATATAACAATAGTTTTGTGCGAAAAATGTAGACTCCTTGTAGAAGGTCAAGAAACTGGTCACACGACGGCACATTATGTATGTAGGTATTTTCACCTGCTAAGAAAACGTATAAGGGAACAAAATAGACATTGTCACATACAAGGTTCTGGCAAAGTGCATAGATACATTTTACAGAACAAACATCATATTTCACTTGTACGCTTACCTGACCGTTATTTAAAAACTCGGTAATTCAGGCCATTAGTCGTTGGATACAATTTATTTTTATGGACAAATTTGAATTTATGTTCGAATACGTTGGACAGTTTCCAATTTTGAAATGTAAAGTGAGGATACCCTCAAATTGAACGCCTCGCGTTTATTACTTCCGGTGCAATTTCAAATTCTGGTTTACATTCTGACCACTTTAAAAATAGCAGGTGTACTGCCAAATAAAGAATTTATGAAAGGTTTATTTTTAAAATTACACTCCCAATTACATATGTTTTATTTAGCGGATTAAAAGTTCAGAACTGCTTTCACCATTAGCCACGTACTGCAATAACAGACATAACAGACATATCTACCGAAATTATACGAAGAGTCGCATTCACATACATTGGAGCGAACAAGATGTTCACAAACTACTGAACACCACTCTCAAGAGTCTCAAGGCAAGACATTACTGGTTAGAGTGCATTTTCATATATTCTGGAACACCTAGTGTTCTTAAATTTGATTTTATTATCACAGTCACTGTTTTAATATTAACACAGACAATTAATAAGGTATAAACAATTTTCAAGCTTGAATCCCCTGAAATTCTATTAACGATTTTAACTTTACAAAGACTTAAGCCTGTGTTTAAGCAAACACATGGCCCGTTACGAGCCTGCTTTAAAATCGGTTTAAAACTACTTAACGCCCCACGCATAACTACGTCTCAATTCGGACCCTATTCGGGATTCGAGACGCTCCGCTCGCGAAACTCGCTCGAATGTCGAATCAAATGAGACGCGTGATCGAATTAGGACCCCAGTGATAGTTTGCGCCAAATTGATATTTGAATTGTTCTAACGCTGTGATATTCATTTGTCTACGGTTATAATAAATTTAACACAATGTAGCTAACTATACTTACAATATAAGCACACGCCTACATAATTTGTAGAAAAAAGTGCAATTTGTATTCATAACTGACACCAAACCAAGAACAATTTCTTTCAGATCTAAAAAGATAATCAATGGTTTGACAAAAGGAAGATGATACAATTTGGACAACGAATTTTAATTTAGTTTTATTTCTAGGTCTAGTTTTAGTTGTTTATACTGTTTTTAATATTATGTTAGTTTAAATAAAGTTGATATTGAAACTTCAATTTTAATCGGTTAAATTTTATGAAACCTAATTGAATAAATATCGCTTTACCCAAACCAACGCAATCGTCGACCATAGTCTCCACAAAACATTCAAACAATTTGTATCTATTTTTATAAATGGTTTATGGCACATATAAAACCCGTTTTAAAACGTCATAGACGCGCCGTACATCACTTTACAGTGTCGTAAAAAGTGCAAGTCGACATTTCAGGCCAGCGCCTGTGACAAATGTGCTCGGCTCCAGATTTATAGTACTCGAGCTCAGGCCAGCGCTGTGCCTGACTTTCGAGCTATTTTGATATAAGGTCGTTGTCATATTTTCTGGAACGATCGACTTAAATGGTTAGTATTAGATCGCTGCTTTTTAATTTTACTATGAAGCCTTAAAAACACACATTGATTAGGAATTAGCCCCATTAAAATTTCATCATCTTCCTTTTGTCCAATTCTGCACCGTGAAACCATTAATTTCCTTTTTAATTGTTATTTATTAAATAATACTTACTTTAATCAATTCCAAAACGATCGACTCGATGCAGCACTTTTGTAACAGCTGATCTGTTGTTGAGGGACATGTTAGTTCAATCTTGTTTTTACGTAACAACAACTAAGTTATACGATTCACAAACCGATTCGTCCTCACCTCCCTCACCTCACCCGTTTTTTTATTTTCTTGAATAGATTTGCGCTTGACCACAAATCACGTGATGGTAAGCGATATTGTGGTCTATAGGATGGAATGCGCTTAACCTAGCAAAAACCGATTCACTCTCGCCTTGAAGACCGAAAGACCCTGGTCTGAAGGCCTGAAATACTGAGTTTTTAAATAAAACGGTCAGGTAAGCGTACAAGTGAAATATGATGTTTGTCTTGCAAAATGTATCTACACACTTCGCCAGAATCTTGTATGAGACAATGTATATTTTGTTCCCTTATATCGAAACTGTCAAATGTAACAGTCCAGCTTGTTGATTACGTAACCAAACAGGATGTTATTTTTAGTATGAAAAATATCATTTAGATGCAGCAATGTATAACTCACGTTACGAATCATCCGTCAACTTGACCAAGTCCCTTCTCCAGGGTACGCAGAAATGTGAATATCTTAAGTGTTCAAGTTATTTATTTTATGCAAGTTAACGACGCGCGTGTCACTGTGCGGGATGAATTTAGAAATAAGGGGTCGTTACATTTTCAAACTGTGGATTTAACTGATATTTGTTCTTTAAGCGTTTATGTCAGGCAGAGAAACAACAGAGAGAGGGAACCTTGGCACGTGTATTTAATTAGTTGATAAAAATTGCACTTACCTAGGTATTTACTTCACAGAATAACCAGTTAAGAATGAAAGATCCCAACAAAACCTTGTACTGTGTCTACATGGCAAGAGCACTACTAGTGTCGTTTTAAATTATATTTTTTTGAAATATTAATAAATTGATTTATATTGACACATTTGACGTAAGCATACCTGCATTTATATCTAACAATGTCTCTATTTCTATGTCAAGAATCCACATTATCGATATCTACTAAATTACTCACCTATGTCATGTCGCCTACTCGTAAACTACGGATAATTTCTAAGAGGAAACCTTTCCCTAATTACTGTAAACGTCAATAAAATGAGTTTACAGCTACTTTAGCTAAGCGGATTGTACATTCTGTCCTTAGGATTTACTGCACTAGCACATAAGTAAGCATTGACTTAATGACTTGCAAGTAAATGAACTATCCTCTAGCGGCCCACCATACAAGAAAAATTGGCAGTGAATTTTTAATCTCCTGTAACAGGAAATAGAGTAGAGTTTGTTTTGTTTTAGAATTGATTTCAATAAAACATATGCAACTCTTTTCCAATTACGAAAGATATAAATTCCATTGAAGTGAATTTGTCCTAGTATTATCACTTTGAACCTCAGGAGGCTATATCTCATTTTAAAATCAGATTTTTATTGTGATATTATTATTATCACTCTAAAACTTTATTTCATGATGTAATCGAGGAAAATAGACAATCCAATTTGTTCCTAATAATCTATATTATAAGTCAATGCTAATAATGGTCACAATACAAGTAAACAAGTAGTAGTAGAGCACTTTTATCTCACGAGCGCGGGTTAGCCATTGTTGTAGTTGTGACACATACGAACACATAGACAATGTAATGTGCATGTACTCGTATATACCTATAGCTCAACACACAACTATGGCTCACCCGCGTTCGTGAGATAAAAGTACTGTAACTCTTTATTGTACATAAACCAAGACGGTATGTGATTTACAAAAAGAGCCAGACCAGCTGGAACTACATGGTATAAGGATAAGAGCAAACAAGAATAAGAACGTACCCTCATATTCATAAATAAATACAAAAAATGACCTTTTTTACAAAAATGTTTGTTGATTATTTTTTCTAGACCGTTCCGTGTCCGGACCGGCCCGTTTTCTAATACAAGAAATCGACGGACGTCGCGCGGCCTGGATTAGAAAACGGGCCGGCTCGGACACGGAACGGTTTACTGTGAATCATGCTTAAATCAGTTAAATGTCTAAGTGATAGATAAATTTTAACGGCATTTTATCTAAAGAAGTTTTAATGAACGTTTGTGAATAATAGTTATTTGTTATACAAGGGTGCAAAGTTGTATTTTAACCGCGAGTGTGGAATTGGAACACGAGCTAGCGAATGGATTCTAGGGTTGAACCACGAGCTAGCGAATGGATTCTATGGTTGAACCACGAGCGAAGCGAGTGGTTCGAAAATAGAATCCTGACGAAGCGAGTGGTTCAAAATTAGAATCCTGAGCATAGCGAGTGTTGCAACACACGAGACGTAAAATAACTTTGCAGCCGTGTGTAACACAAATCTTTTCACCTCACTAAAGCGAGGAAATAGAAAAAGGAAAAAACAAAAGTAAAACAATAAAGAATAGGGTTTCTTGTAATTTTTGATTTCATTAAAATAGAAAATAAAAAATAAATTAGAACAAAAAAAACGCAAAAATAAATTAAGCAAAATTCAAAAACAAATACTAAAGTAAACAAATAAAGCAAAATTGCGTGAAAAATGTATTACTTTAAATTCAAATAAAAATATAATTTGAAATCTCTATTAGTCGAAATCGAGTATAATCACGATTTATTGCAAAAAATGTTTTTTCCAACTTAAAATTCAAAATAAATGTTAAATTTGAAATCCCTATCCCTAAATTAGTCGAAATCGAGTAATTTGATTATTTTTTGAAAAAAAAAATATTTTTGCTTAAAATTCAAAAGAAATATAGAGTTTGAAATCCTTATCCTCGAATTAGTCGAAATCGAGTATAATGACGATAAAATTTTGCTTAAAATTCAAAATAGTTATTAAATTTGAAATCTTTATCCTTGAATTAGTCGAAATCGAGTAAAATGACGATTTTTTGCTAAAAAATATTTTTAGGACTTAAAATTCAAAATAAGTGTAAAATTTGAAATCCCTACCCCTAAATTAGTCAAAATGGAGTATAATGACGAATTTTTGCAAAAATTTTTTTTTGCTTAAAATTCAAAATAATTATATATTTTTTTAATTCAAAATATATATAAAATCTGAAATATAAAATCCAAGGACTAATTTTTTTCACGCCACTTGAAAAAAAAATCAGATGGCGAAAATTGTCCTGGCTGTTTTGTGTCCACAATAACCGATATCGGATCCGATACGAATTTGACCGATATCGGATCGAATAGTGTGAGCACTTAGCAGTGTTCCATACATTTTTATCGGTAACGAATCCTACACCGATATTGTATCGGATAGTGGGAACACCGCCTTACATGTTATTATGTTAAAAAAGTAACTAGGAACACGTTCGGATTTTAAAATTACTTTGCACACATGTGGATAAAATGCAGTTTTGCTATCTGTTTTTAAAGAAAAAGCATTTATCTAAGGTTAAACGTCAAAATTGTATGGACTAATAATCTTTGAATAAAGTTTATGCTTGTCAGGTCGAATTAACACTTAATAGCAAATCTATTACTACGCTCACAATAGTGTGTGACAGAAAACAAAAGAAAGAAAAACAAACTACTTAACCGACTTCTTAAAACGCTCATCAACATCAAACTAAATACTTTCAACATTTCAAACTGCCTCTGTCATTCCTGTCATCCCATTTCGAGTACACGTCAAACGCTTATCTAAGCTTCAAGCTTACCCATCAATCACGTTTCCACTGCAGGACCTGAACAATAGGACACAGAGGTTAAAATTGTTTGCTTTCTGACCACGTGAAACAGCCGCGCGATTTCAACACGACCATATTGAGTCATGGTCTGAACTTTATCTCAGGGCACTAAAGTTTCTAATCGTTTATCCCGATCGAATAAGTACACTACAGTCCAAATACAAATACATGTTTTTGATCTTGCAACTTAAATGTTAAGATATAGAACTCAAATTCCAATGATTCTATGTAATGTTATTACGTTTTGCATTAAAACAAAATTTGAACCTTATCATAATGGAATTGAATCCAAGTTCGTTTCTGCTGGCGCCAAGAGAAACTGTCGCGGATTGGAACCACGGATTGTCATTGACATTTGTAGGCGTAACACGGTTAGAGCACATAAATCATCTTTCAGATAAAAACAATGGGAGTGACAATGGAGTGAGTCGCTTTGTTCGAGATTTTGTGGTACCAAAAAGACCATTCGCTTTAAATAAGTGTAACGTTTAGGTAAATTTAACTTTAGCAGCGCGATTAGTACCAGAGCGTGGTGTAAGTTACGTCGAGTTTCTTTCGGTCTTCTCGGCAATGGTCTTACAGAAACGCTAGTAGTTTTGGACTTGTAAAAGTGCGATTGCGGCATACTTACAGAATAAAGTTTATTTTATTTATTCACTTAAAAGAAGACTTAGGTAAATTGCCAGCAGTACTGAGAATATAGTCAGAGCGTGAGAAGGTCATAGGCACAACAAATGTGTATTGTATCGTCAATGCATAAGCATTTTGACGTTTGTAGTTTGTAAATTATGGCACAACATGCTTATGACCTGCTTGATGGTAAGCAGACACCGTAACCTACGGACGCTTGCAACTCCAGAAGAGTTACAATCACGTTGCCGACCCTTTATAGACTTGAGGCCTCGTTGTGTGTTGGCAGCTAGATACATATTGCAGGTCCCTCACTCTCGACACAACGCATCCTCAAAAGCTCTTGATAGTCAAATTTACACTTTTGTACAGAACTCTTAACATAAACGGTTTTGGAGATATTTTGGACAATTACTTGTGTACATAATACAGATTTATAAATTAACACTATGTAGCACCTAGATAGCGTGATGTTTTCCTAGACACACTTGATAACAGCGAAAACCTATAGCCTAGATTTGGAAAAAATATCCCTCAATTTCAGTTTATTTAAAACAAACAGATTTCAATGTTATATACGATGTTCAAAAATTACGCTTGAGTTAATCGAACGGCTGATGAAGCAAACCAGATTAAAGAATCCATGACAGTTTGAGTTCGGGCCTCTGTTCCTCACTCACTAAATTTTCTCTCAATTGAATTGGTAATGTTTAGCCAGCATTCAGCTTTCGTTCTCACTCATGCATAAAAAAAATATGAATGCTAAACGAAGATCAGGGGGCCGATTTATGAGTGTCGAACGCTCGACTTTTCACTCGACATCTGTCAAATCATTATAGTTTTTTGACAGATCTCGAGTGAAAAGTCGACCGTTCGACAGTTAGCTTAAGCATGTTTGATGCACTAGTGCATAAACAGTGTTTATTAAACACGATCGTCAATGTTGTATGGACGGAGCTCTGCAGTTTCCCTGTCATAGTTGTAAATATATAAAATTAGAAAAGTTAGTAAGATTTTATTCATAAAAGTAAGCATATTAAGTTAGGTTTTAAAACTAAAATTAAAAATAAATCCTAAATAAAACTAAACTAAACTAAAATCTAAAACGAAATAAGCTCGCGGCATGGTACCGAGAATACTGGCAGCATTTCCTCGCTGGATTACAATGCTTTAATAGGCTTATTTAGTTTTAAATTTTAGTTTAGTTTAGTTTTAATTAGAGAATAGATATTTGTAATAGACTGCTCAGAATCGGAATATTATTAATATATAATATTTTAAGACTCAATAGGGCCAGTCTGTTTCAGACTCCAAAGCTCAACTTTTATTCCAAATTGATGAATGCAGCAGTTTCTGATATCGTCAACTTTGCAATTCAACGAGGTAGCTAGAGACCAGTACCTACGTTTACAGTCTATAAAGCTCTCTCTCTCTCACACACAAGCATACTTAACTAGTGGATACAAACGGAGCAAAAATATATACCGATGCACTTTTGAACAACGTTGTCTACCTTAGAGGATCACAGCTGGCTCGGCTTATACTGCTTCGCAATTTAAATCCTTATTTGAATTTAAAAGCGACAAATTCCTGCGCGAGGTTATTTTAATAATAGCGTGTATAAATCAAATCTTTCGCATTTTAAGATCGGTGAAACAGGGCGTAACTGGACGTAAATTTCGTGCACGATACGACATTATGTGCTTATAAAGAGGGTGTGATTGTACGGAGGACTAAGTTGATTTATACGGGCGGACATGTCCTAGTGGCGGATAGGCGGTTCTGTATGGTGATTCATTGCCAGTCTATTATGCACTGGTTTTCATCCCGTTCCCAAACTTAGGTGGCATTTCTGCAGCTAAATTAACTTAAAATGTATTTTAGGCAAAGGTAACTCTGCCCGCATCTCATTTGTAACACATAAACACTTCAGTTTGTCACATATCTCATATATGTATATTTATTTAAGCAAATATAATACTAAAGAATTTATTTGGAATACAAATATCTGTTATAATAAAATATGTTACGAATATAAAGAAAAAGAGTGGCGAATCTCGAAACATGATCATTAAAATTAATGACGATCAATGATTCACATGTTATCGTCATCAACTTCGGACTCTACAACGTTGACACGCCCCCTTTTAGAGTCATACAGGGGATTCCTAAACGCTGTACCGACACCAACAGCGGAAGTAACTGTAGCTGTGGAGTCCCTCCTCGTTAACGATACAATGCTTTCAGTTCTTCTATCGAATCTGGATAGGAGACCCACAGTAGAACTACGTCCAAATGACGGCAGAGATGGTATATGCATTCCGGGCGTTGGTATCTTATAGTAATAAGCGTAAACTCCTCCAAAAACTAAGACAACCACAAACAACATAGAAAAAGCAATCTTCAAACCATAGTTAGACTCAGAAAGTGGGCCGCCACTTATAACCACCAATTGCTCCCCAGAGAACCACTCTCTGGGCAGTTGCCTGTCTACATCATTCACCAACATCACGCTCTGGGATTTATATTCCCCCTTCTCCGTAACAACTAGCTGAACTTTATTACCTTTGACGATCCCTGTATGATACACTATATTATCATCGTTGTACGAAGCAACAACTCTTTCAACCAAATTTTTGAATTCCATGTAGTTAAAATTTTGCTCTCGTTCGAAGGAAATTGCTCCACCACATATTTTACAACAAAACCCGACGGGTTTGATAGGGTTCGAACATTGAGGCACGGGACAAAATTTCAGAGTGCAGTCAATCGTCAATTCAAATTCCTGGCAAGGGCAACCCTTGATTGGATTCCGGCACTTATCTTCTTCTATTTTAATTCCAATTCCAAAGTGAGAGTTAGCGTAGAATTGTTGCGAATCTCTTCGGTTTAAAATATGGCGAATTAACGTACCAAAACCGTAATTAACGCCGCCCACTGTCACCTTTTTTACACTTTGCATTAGCTCAGGAAGGCGAATTGCAAAATTTGATTTATCAGGAAATTCGACAGTGTCCCCGGAGCATGGAATTCTCTCTGCATCGGGTGTAGCTTCGTTGAATAACGGTGATGACCACACATCTGGATCCGACCATGACGATACAGTTTTATCAATGAAATATTTGTTGCTTGCCACGCATTCGTCTTTATCATCTGCACCAAAAAACAGTGTTCCATCTAGCGCTATGTCTCCTGTATCGGGCAATATAAACTCCTGAGCAGCAGTCTCACCTTGGATCCGCACGAATCCTTGTATAGTCTCAGGAAATATGACAGTTTGTTTAGAACACGGCAATTTTCTATCTGCGAAATTTGAAGGGACATTGTAGCTTAAGTTCGGCAGCCATGTTACCTTAGTGGATGACGTCAGCGCCAAAATGACGGACAATATGAGTACTCGCATTGCGTGGTGATTGAATCAGCTTCGACTAACGAATGACAATAATGCAGGGACCCGTAATCCGATACGTATGATTTCATGTCTGGCGGGTCATTATCGATGTCTGTTTGTAATTAACTAGGGATGTCACCAAATGTTTCGATCCCAAGCTAAAAATTGCCCTTTTATCTGCGGCCAATAAAGCGCTGTTGCCAATAGTACAACCTAATGATAATAATTAATCTGATAACCATTATTAGTAAGTAAACACTATTCCAATTACATGATAGAATAAATTAACGTGCATTCATAATTTGCATTAGTAGTCAGTCTGACAATCTAATCACATATGCAATTTCCTCTTTACTTGTATTATGTGCAATAGTGTCTTATACTTTTCGAGGTAAATAACTAATACTAGAAATATTTTTGTGATAGGCGACTTACTCCTGACTTGGCGGGGCGGGATCGATATGTGACATTTTCTTCTTTGACGTAAACTTACTGACGTTGCAAAGATTCACTTGACAGAATACTGTCAGTATTACATTTGCGCAGTAGTAATATTATGCGCAGAAACGGACAAGTACTGCCTTCGCATCGTCCCGCTTCCGCGCATCCCGCGCCAGTCAGGAAGCACTCATTTAAATGTAGGGGCGCAGTAAAAAGTAGTACTGAGTTGACTGACAGTTGACACTGACATTTGACAGTTTTCTCATATCGTATTCCGCACCGACAAATCAGGAAGTCACCTTAGACGTCAATACACTCACATCCCTGGATACCGGAAAATGTTTCAATGCGAAACTGTGAAAATGTCAACGCGACAACCCTGGCTGATGATGACTCTACCAATTGAAATTAAAACGTGCACTGTAAACATTCATTTCTGCTTCGTTTATTAAATGAGTCTACTGATTGTGTATTACAATGGAAACTTTGGTGTAAATTTGGATGCGTTTTATCAAATTAAGTGCATTCATTTATGCAGGGTATATTTATGGAAGAAGTCAGCAATTATAGTATTTATGCGAATATGTATATAAGGATCGTAGAATCGTTACTTCAACAACATTACTACGAAAAAGTAGCGATCCGGGATTCCAACGTTTATTCGTGACAAACGAACAATAGGTTACACATAATAATAGGACAGAAGCGTAATAATACAATAACGACCGGCGAAATGGACCGAAATGAAACCGAACCCAAATGAACGGATATTATCACATTTACGAGTATAGCTAAGGTATTGAGGTAATTCCAAAATACGTACCGGGCTATTTAAAATCCACCCTGTTGAGTCAACGATTTCAGTTCGGGCCGCGTTAAGACACGTAATGGTACTTATACAAGATCCAGCCTCTAATACCGTAACCGTAACACCCCTCTCAGGAAGCGTGGCGCAATAACGCAGTACGGAGCTGTTACTCACAAAGCTTCATCCCACCTCACTTTAGAAAACCAGTGGAAGCCAGATCTTCGAATACACGTTGTTATTATCAACTAGCCTCAGACAGGTATTAGGAGTGAGCGGTGAGACGAGGTGAATCGAGTTATGAATAGCGTATCAAGGGCGCTACTGCACATTACCTCTTGAGCGTATTGTGCGTGCAGCCAGCGTTACGACTGTTACGAGGGAAAAATAATGCTGTCTTGAACGCCACGTTTTGTGGCTTTACACACATTAAATTCCGTTTTCTGAAGCGCCTTAACAGAAACTCCCATCGTGCCCAGCAAGCTGGATTGTAGAAGCCAGCACTATACCATGACTCGTATCAGCCTAATTAATGATTTGGGACCGTAGGGTATATAAATAGCACACTATGTCAACAAAGTTGACGAAGAATCAATCCGTAGCAGTTGTATGAATTTTTTGCTAATTCGAATGTGCGTTACATGAAAATGCGAAAAACTATACGTTTAAGCTATTTTTTGTATAATATATATTTTAATACCCTTGCTGATATGTGATTAATGCAACTTTGGTCACATTAACAAGAAATTAACCCAATTAGGTAGGTATAGTTTTCCCTTGGGTAAGAAGGTCAGATGGAAGTCGCTTCTGTAAAAACTAATGCCTGCGCCAAACCTTGGGATTAGGTAGCGAACCCTGGGCATCCTTCAAGATGCAACTGTACGAGGATAACGCTAGGAGGAACAACATTAGCAAGAAATTAACTTGGAATAAGCATGATATATTATACTCGTAAGGCGACTTCCTGATTTGTCGGTGCGGAGGCGGTACGATATAAGAAAACTGTCAAATGTCAGTGTCAACTGTCAGTCAACTCAGTACTACTTTTTACTGCGCCCCTACATTTAATGAGTACTTCCTGACTGGCGCGGGATGCGCGGAAGCGGGACGATGCGCAGGCAGTACTGGTCCGCTTCTGCGCATGATATTACTACTGCGCAAATATAATACTGACAGTATTCTGTCAAGTGGGAATGTTTGCGACGTCACTATGTTTAAGTCAATGAAGAAAATGTCACATATCGATCCCGCCCCGCCAAGTCAGGAAGTCGCCTAAGGTAGAATTTATGAACTATTCATCAAAACAATTAGTCTTAAGGTACTTTCCCGTTGTCGCTAGAGTGTAAGTATACTAAGTATGAACCTTAATTGACCGGCTTCATAACCGTGGTACAATATTTGTGAGTAAGATGTATGCACCCATACTTTTGCACTTTGATTAATAAATTAAAAAAAAAAAAAAAAGCATAACACATTTCAACAGTTTTTACTAAAACCACACCGGCCGACGTTTCCTTGACTCTACACTGAGCAAAAAAAATACTAATTAATAGTAAGTTTTAGTGAATCCTAGGACAAGGAGATTAATAATCTACAAACACAACAGTTAAGAGGCCGTCAAGCTTTGCGCTTTCATCATTTTCACGAAATCTTACTCGATAGATGGCGTTGGCGAGCTATTTACAATAGCCAAGCATCGATAACCTCACCAGTTACCCCTAGTATATCTTGACACTAGGACACGTAATAACTACACGCAATCGGAGGTCTGAAGCATTGATTCTCCTACGGTGAGGTCAAAGCGTTGCAGAATATTACTTAATTACCTAAGTAACCTACTGCCTGGCGTAAAAATCTTGATCGTTTTGTTTACTTAAAAAATAATATTACTTTGTATGAAATAATATTAGTTGTTGTACAAGTAAATAAAATGCCCATTTTGATTCGAAATTATGTATACATATGGTACGATCATATCCTGTACGTTTTATTTTAAAAAATATGTAGTTTGATTTATTTATATCTGTGATGAATACATAAAAATATTTAAAAAACAATCCCTATAGTTATTCATTAAAATTCATTTTAAAATTTTCATTCCTCATTCATTTGTGACTCAGCATCACGGCGTTCAGCTATGAAGAAAACTATAAGCAATAATTGATTTTTAGTTCGTTAAGACATTCTGCCACTACCATTAACTAAAAAAAAACAATTTCTCAAAATAAGACGGAACGGAAATGAGACGGATATATAATAAGACGGAATTTGAATTAAGATTTGATAAACATACACCAAAGCTATTGAAACGTCAAAAAGTTCATGCTTTCCCATTCCCGCCGTTCATTTTTTTAACAGAATCGCTAGTGTATTTTTGCACCGAAAAACGGAAATTATTTAAGACACATACAAAAACGTAGCGTTTCCAACAGAAAAATACTAGTTGAATTGGCTGAATACGACCGGGCCTGTACTCTGATATTCGAAATCCGTACTTGGTATTCGTGGCTTCCCTTTCACGCGAGAGTGAAAGGGACGGCATGTGCAAAGTATAGATTTCGGAGTAGACACTCTTTCTTTTATACGCCTGTTTCTACTTTTAATAAAGTTTAGAAGTCGACAAATAAATAGTAATATATGTGTCAGTTTAATTTTTTTCTAGTTTACTTTCAGTTGCTATAGAAATTAAAGTTTGATTCCTCGTAAATATCCGGCCGGCGACCCCTTACTTCTCGGCCTCTGTAGTAATGTACTATTTCTCACACGTGCAATGAACTGTCGTCATTACGTGCGTTTTATAACAGGATTCAAAGTATAACGTTTCAGGCGGAATAACCCGAGAGAACTGTAAAGAAATTTCGTACAAAATTGAGGGCCTAGCCCGGAAAGTATTTCTTTTTTGACCGAGTGAAACGAAGGTCTCTGTTTTTAGGCTATGGGCCAGCTAGCCAAATTTTAGAAAATGGTATAATGTGGGGGTACTAAGTTTCCTTCTTACAGTAGTTAGACAGGCTTATTATGATGTGAAAAAACCATGATTGCCATCTCAAAGTAGTAGCTAATAGAAATGGCGGCCAATCCAAGATGGATATAGAACTATGGTTTAAAAAAAGAACCATTGTAAAAAAACCATTGTACCATTGTAGAAAAGAATCAGACGAATACTTTTTAAGTTATAATTGATTTTGTAATACTCAATATCCGCCATCTTGGATTGGCGGCCATTTTTGTTAGCTACCATTTTGAGATGGCAATCATGGTTTTTTAACATCGTAATAAACCTATCTAACTCCTGTAAAAAGGAAACTTAGTACCCCCAAATTATACCGATTTCTTGGGTGGCCCATGGACTATTTAGCTTCCAGATAAATGCTTTCGTATGTCCGGATTTCCGGTCGTCCGCATCTACAGGTCGCATTTTTAAACCGATTCTCGTGAAATTTGGTGAACAGGTTCGAAAATAAAAAGAAATTTATTTGTCGAGTCAGTTTTTGTGTTTTTCTGCGGCCGAATTTTGTACGTGCGACTACGAATTTTTGAGCATCTACATACTTTATCAGATGCTTATTGTAACATTCTGAGAGACAATATTTCGCAGAACTACATCGTATACCTAGATATAGTTCGGACACAACTCTAAGGCTAAATTCTGTCAAACGAACGCAAGCAAAACTTGACTTAGAGCTCTGACTGTTAGGTAGATTTTTGCTTGCGTTAATTTGACAGCACTTGGCCTTACAGTTTTTTACTTTGACAAATGGCTAGTTGCTAAATGATTACCTTCCAGGTTAAGCCACTAGATGCTGATCGCTGACTTTAATCATAATGAAATGCTCATCAAAATAAAGCATTTTTCTAAATAAAAAAAAAGTCACGAGTAGACAAATAAATCTACCAAGTATCAAGGACAGTACTTGAAAATCAATTGACAACTGTGTTATCAGCTATGTGATTCATAAGTTGTCTTGATTTAGTTCACAATTACGTTCCTAGTATACTTTGACTGCGACTTTCATAATAAATACACATAATGGGAGGTCACAATTTGTATTGGTTTGTTTGAGGGGGTTGTGGTAAGCTTTGTGAATAGCCACAAAAAAACGGTATATACGTCCTCCTCCGACGGCCGCTCGGCCGGTACTGAGTCACTATGACCGTGTCAATGAAAATGTCGTGAAAAAGGCATGTTGTAAATCAAATAGAATTAATATATTTCTATCTTAGTTGCTACTTTTTATTATCTCAAGTCATAAAATAGAAGTTATTTTATCATAGTCATATGCTCAAAAACCTTTTTATTAGCTTTAATATTACTAAAAGATGCAATGAAGTTTGAAGTTTTTCAGAAAATTTACCAATTTTAATATTCTGTTTTTATAACATTTTTGTATGAAACTTGTAAAAACTCTTGCACTCATCCCTAAGAGGAGTATCTATTGCACATGTGCATATTTTTTTCAAGCCGGTTTGGCACCAATATATAGCTTAACTAGGTCGTTTTTAAAGCCTCTTCAAGCGCAAATCGAGGAAACAGCTGTTAGGTTAAGCAAGATTATTCGAAACTAAATAAGAAAATTTAGAAAGTAGCACACTTATTCCATTCAGAATGAAATGATCTTTCATAATCTGTAATAAAATGTAGATAAATACTAATAGATTATGAGATACGACCTCATCAATCTTAGCCAAATCGTCAGAATATGTTATACGGAGCCTTAACAGTAACAGTTTTTGATAATAGTATTTATTTACTAATACCAAAAAATTTGTCCGTGTAACTACTATTTACTACTAAACTGTTTTGTAACCGTTAGTATTTAATCTCCTTGTCTTGGGATTCACTAAAACTTACTAATAATTAGTATTTTTTCTCTCAGTGTATCAGCTACAGCTACGGTTCCACGTGGAACTTGATAGCAATTTCAACCGCTGCGTTTCGTGAACATTGATCTACACTTCTTGAATGTGAATTAATTTGTATGTGCACATTTTTTCTGTTTTAGGGTTCCGTACCCAAAGGGTAAAACCTCCTATTACTCAAACTCCGCTGTCCGTCTGTCCGTCTGTCACCAGGCTGTATCTCAAGAACCGTGACAGTTAGACAGTTGAAATTTTCACAGATGATGTATTTCTGTTGCCGCTATAACAATAAATACAAAAAAACAGAATAGAATAAATATTTAAGGGGGCTCCCATACAACAGACATCTTTTTTGCCGTTTTTATAGATAATGGTACGGAACCCTTCGTGCGCGAGTCCGACTCGCACTTGGCCGGTTTGTATCTATCGTTAATTAACAACTTAGTACGTATCCAACGGCGATATTTGTTAAAATTTCAACAGTACCTACCGTAGCGAATATCATCAACCGTCAAGCAGTTTACCACCACAGAGCCTTTCCGAACATCTCTTTAAGGCTTTTCCACCAATAAAATTTGCATAACTACGCACCACAGCGTCTTATTAAATTTCCACCCTTCCTAAACTCATTAATGGCTATAGTACGCGCCGCGGCGTTGCTCGACAGCCCACATAAATCATAAGCCCACGCGTGGAGATGACTTTTATTGCCATCTCGAGAGGTTGGTAAGCCCAGCGATGCCTCTAGGATTAAGGATAATCTTTTGTTTATACGTATTTTTCTCGTAAAGCGCTTGTTTGAACCGTATTTGTAGACGATATGGCGATGCGATGTTATTTTCGAATAATCGCTAAAATTCTTTTTTCTACTATTTTAGCATATAACGATCCAATATCAAGGCACCAGCGCAGTGATGACTTTTAAGTATGCCGATACCTACCTGTTTACACCACAGTAAAAAGAGTTGTTATTTTGACGAAATTAAAACTAGAACAGAATCAGCAATGTATGTACCTAACAGTGGCGGAGCGTCCATACAACTCGATTCCCACCGGCTTGCCTAATTTTCAGCCAGTCCAGTTCTTTTAGTACGGCTCATCAAGGCAAATTATTTCCGGCTTCCCCAAATATATTTTTGACGCGCCGCCACTGGTACCTAACATAAATACTTCGCTCTTCATATATTGTCTATATATATATATATATATATATATATATATATATTCCAAATCCATTACTTTAAAATTGAAATTATGAGTACTTTTTTCATAAAGTAAACTTGCCATGAAACCTGTAACGAAACACGCATGCCTAGTTTTTTTAAGTCAATTAACATTAATATGTTTCTGAGGTATATACAGGTTGAAATTTTATTGAGCGTTCAAATTTTTCCCAGGCATTAGTTATCAATAAAAGATGCCATCTTTTTTAAAAAAACAGCTAAAATTTCCAAAAAAAAATTTTTTACAATTTTTGTGAACATGAAACAACGTTGGTTACGAAACGAATGCATTTTTTATATTGCTTTCGTCAATAATCGGTTTTTGCGAAAATTGTCTCGGCGACTCAACGTGGGGCCAGGCCAGGGCGAGCGTTATTGCTGCCTCCCCACAACCCGCTAAATTTCACCCTGTATATATTAAGAACAATTTCTAATGAAGATGTTATAGATAAAACGCTAGCTTCACACATTAATTTCGGACGCTTTAAGTTGTAGATAAGTTCTTATTGTTATGTAATGTGTTGTTAGAAATAAATGATTAATTGATAGGTATCCGCCCACTAATAGAATAGACCATTGTAATGGAATCAATTACAAAATTGAAACAATGGCGATCCTGAATATGGTTTAATATCAAATGTTCTTCGGATTATCCTT
The DNA here is from genome assembly GCA_951800055.1 of Cenopis cana. Lineage (NCBI taxonomy): Eukaryota > Metazoa > Arthropoda > Insecta > Lepidoptera > Tortricidae > Cenopis > Cenopis cana. The sequence continues at coordinate 12,862,610 of OX637479.1, read as the reverse complement.
AGGCCTCGAAGCCTCGCAGACGCATTAATATTACGACTTCTGTCGTTGATCGGACATACATATAACGAAGGAATTTACGATGCCATCGCAGACTACACGCCAGAAGAGACAGAATAATAATATAGAGGCTTCGATCGATATTGAAGGGGACGCGTTGTTTTGTTGAAATGATTTAAGTTCGATAATCAGTGCTTTCGTCAGCAATATTTGAAAGAAGGGGACATATTGGGAATATGATGATATCTCTACCATTTTGATTTTGAGAGGCAGACATGATCATGAATCGAAGGATACCACCTTTTGATAGAATACCGGCTTAGGTGCCTGGCAATGTGTAGTAGGAAAAGTAGAGCTTAAAAGTCATTCTCTTTCAAAAACTTACATATAGATACCGTACGTTGTATGAACATCTGATGAACATTCCGGTCCTGATATGACGATTACCTACTTCCATTTAATTGAGACGGTGCCTGTAACAGAACAGGGGCAAGATGGAAGATGTCAAATAGTAGCGGGAGAGAGACACCTGCTACCATGCCGTCACGGTCATGGTCTAAGAAAACAAGGTCTGACAATCCGTGTCATACTTTCTAGCGGTGACATGATATCGTACGGAAATCAAACTCACATCAAAAAAGTGTACGAGAAATGTACGAAATTTTACGCGTATTAAAAAATTAATGTACTTCTCGTACTTACAACAAAACAATGATCAATCTGTCACCGCTACAAAGCATACTTTCTGGCGGGCGCTATCTGTTTCACTACTATGTAGCAGTCGAGTTTTCAACTTTTTTATGATTCAGAAAAAATGTACGAGAAATGTACTTTCGGGTTTTACAGCATGTAGCGGTGACAGATTGATCGTTGTTTTCTCGTAAGTACGTGAAGTACATTCAGTTAATTAGTGTACAATTTCGTACATTTCTCGTACATTTTTTTGATGTGAGTTTGAAGTTCGTACGATATCATATCACCGCTAGAAAGTATGACACAACAATTCGGATCGTGACACAATTGACATCACTGTCGACCACACACTCACACTTACGTCCGCATACCTTCGATTGCCTCGATAGCTGCGTAGTGTCACCCACACAACTAACTAGCGCAGTATATACATAATTGGCGGCCGACCTTCAGTTTAGTCGAGCAGCAATTGACTGTGTTCTTGCATGGTAGTGATTAAAGCCAGAATCAAAGCCTAAAATACCTAATTATATTAGATACATCATTTTTAAATTAAATATAGGTGTCAATAGCATTATTGGCATCTACGTATGCCAGTTTTATCTAAATCTTGAATGTTCTGTACAGCTAATACCTACTCTATGTCAACACCGCCATAGAATCGGTTAAGGCACATATATAAAATTTACGTCCCGCTAAAAGGTGGAACAATAAAACGAGGTGCGATCGCAGTTAAACTCCTAATCCGAATTTATGGCTTAATTGCTAGTGAGGATTAATTTTATAACCGCGTTTTGAAACTTGGCGTTTTGGGTTGCAGGCGGTAAAGGTATCAACACCGATAGAGGTAGTAATCGTCACCGATAATGGTGGTGGACTATGCATAAGTATGAAGAGTTCAAGTCTTTCTTGTAATGGATACATTTCCAAGAGCTTTTGACCTCTTAATTTACGTAGTTACTTTTGATGCAGATTCTTCCTGATGCAGATGCTTGAAATTGTAATGTAGTAATAAGAGTTTTTGACCTGTTGCGATCTCCATGCAACATCAACCTTTTCAGGTTTTTTTCTATGATATTTTGTCAGATTACTTCTTCTATAATACAATAACGATTTCACACACAATATCTGCATTTTATTGTAATATAAATTTAACACGCATAAAAGCAGTGCTTTTAACAGACCTCTTCAATTACGTAGTTACTTTTGATACAGATTGTACCATATAATCGAGTACAAGCAAACGTCTATTTCTTTTATAACGCGCATGACCTCCAAAAGATTTCGTTTCATGGAAATGTCTATTTTATATTCCGAACTCGTGAACTGTCGTTTTTCCGTCTGTGGACGTCGTGTGATCATTTATTAATGAGCATCCTCTATTGAAATATCAGCAATACGTGAACGAAGCTAATGAACACCTGGGTTAGTTAGAGATATACCTATGTATAACAATGAAGTGCCCAACAAAAGTTTTGTTCTGTAATTTGGTTCCACATTCGGTTCGTTAATTATGTGGAAATTAGTGTTCGATAATGATAGTGTGCTTAGAAGATAGTTATTAATTATGTAGATACTACCTACTTAATTATTCCGATGTGACATTTCACATTATTCAGACTGTTCTGTAATTAAAACATCTATTCGTAGCACTTGTCAATTTCTCATGTTCCCTTTATTGGAAAAATAAGTAATAAAACTCAAAGTTTCTATTGTACATTATGTCTCCAACAATTCAGTCAAAACAATTTTAATCCATTGAATAATATTCATAAGAGCAAGTGGTATCTGTAAGTACATAACTTTCATCAAATAATAGTAGATTGTTTGACAAGGGTCTAAAGTATATTACCACGAGATGGTTATTTTCCCGAACGTAGTGAGGGAAAATTGTTCTAGTGGTAATATGGCATTTAGGCCCGAGTTATACACTCTACTTTTCACTTCGATTGCGAGAAAACACATAAACACAAATTATCCATCTTAAATGAATAATTTAACTCTTGGCGGGCGTATGTCTAATTTGACAGCATGTCCATATGCCTCGCTATGCGTGTTTGCTTTGCGTATTCGCCTCCCTTTCTTTTGCTATATTAAAGAAAGAGATGCACCATGCGTTTTTTTTTCTTTTAAGAGGAGTAATTGCTTTAACCATAGACACCGTTTAATCTTTAGAGAACTGAAAAACCTCTTTCCTGATTGGTCGATTTTAGTACAGCTGTGTTCTGGTTGGTTGATATTTTTACATATGTTTAATCTGTCAAATTACTTTTCTGTGATTGGTGGATTTAATCGGTGAAGTATTTTGATTGATCAAATTAAAATGTTTTGTGAATCATAAATATGTATACATATTTTCCCTAGGGCTTAAATGTAGGGTTTGCAATCCGGATATCCGGATATCCGAAATATCCGGATATCCGCCGTTTTTTGGATCCGGATCCTAAGGCTTTCAGGATCCGGATATTTCGGATCCAACGGATCTTTCAATATTTGAACAAAAATGAGATAATGAACTAAAAGAAAGCTTGTATTATCTATTCTTAAATGGTAAATCTGAATGGAATGTATATTATTTGACAAAAATACAAAATAAATAAATTTCTGGCATAAACTTCAGTTTTGGTAGGACTGGTACGAGCCTTCATTAGCGTAGCGACTGTGCTTGTTTTCCACAGTCAACAACTACTCGTTTTCGGTTATAAGGAGCCCAAACACGACGTGTGTATCTTGTGTATAGTTTAGGAGTTGCTATGAGGAGTTGCTATGACCTCCAGCATCAGATCAGCTCGGTCGCCCTAATGTAAAATCAATCTGACGAAGCGTATGTATGTGGTCTACGGTACTAAGCCTTTCCTGAAACCGCATTATTCGGGAGGATGGAAGTCGTCAAAGCTGCGTGTAAGATGGTTCGTAATGACTCGAAAACAACTTGTAGACATGGCTCAGAAGTGAGATGGGCCTATATTGCCCTTTTTGGAGAACAAGACCACCACATTCCTGTTCTATGCTTTTGGTTTTCTGCCTTTGAGTATGGCGGAATCGAAAAGCTTTTCAAGTGCCCTAAGGATTGGCTTCCCGCCCGCCTTTAGGAGTTCAGCCGTTATTCCATCATCGCCTGGTGCCTTGTTGTTTTTAAGCTGTTTCAATGCCGTTCTAATGTCGTACAGGCAAACGTCCGGTATATCTTCGGTAAGATGTCGGGTTAATCTAACTCGTGAGTCGTTAGCTAGATTAGGAATGGGTTTACGTCTTGACGTGTACAGCTACAGCTGTCCATAAAAACCCTCTATCTCACTCAAGTGCCCAGGTTTGGACAAAACGATTCTACCATCCTCAGTTCCCAGCTTTGCAAGCTAACTCTGGCCGATAGACAACAGATCTCTTGCAAAACTTTAAGAGCTTTATTTTGCTCATCCGGTAAAACAAATATTATTAACCTTCACATTATTATTAGGCCTTTAATTCTAATCTCAGCCACATTTCAAATCAGCACCCCACTACTATGTTAGTGCAGGTACATAGTCAGTTAGTTGCTTTTTCGCGTCTTCCTGGAATATTGCCAGTGTTCCTGCGTGCGTGATTGTGATTTGACTTATTGACTGATGATTATTTTGTAAATATGGCAATTATTTCATTTGGAACTGCTAGTTACACTTTTTAAGCATATATACAGCAGCTACTTACTTGAAAAAAGCATTTGTTAATCGAAAAGACGTTAATATTGAAATGGATCCGTTTTATCCGAAATATCCGGATATCCGGATCCTACGAATTTTAAGATCCGAATTATCCGGATCCTTAAAATCAACGGATCCTGCAAACCCTACTTAAATGTACTACTTTAGCCCCGCTTCACAAGTCTAATGTTGCATGGCCCCGGTCAACCGAGAATACCGAGATAAATCTATGTTACCCTCTCTTAAACTTTTTTTCATTTCTAAACAAAACCTATCAAAGCATTTACATCTTCACCCTTAAAATAGAATAAATTATTTACACTTGTCTTAACTTTGAATATATGACCGGACTGAGTCGTTACTAGAAAACATTTAATCCACATGAAAGGAAATAGGCAAAAAGCAATCTTAAGACGTTGTATTAAAACACACTTGAGACTGCGCTCTTCAATTAATTATTCTCTCCTTAATTATTACTGCCTGTAATGTTTCATTTGTTTTGCGATTTCGGCCTGTTAGCGACTAGTGGATTTTCATTCTTGTAAATAGAGAAATAAGTTTGTTTTGCCTTGACAGCGGGAGTTTAAAGTTAAATGCAGTTTTTGGCCGCCCGCTGAGCGCATTCGAGGTGATCATAACAAATCATCAAGTTGTTTAAGGATGCGTGCACACAGAGGCTGAGGAAGTGTATGATTAAGTGGTCTGCGGTTTCTATCTACTACTCGCAAGATCCAGTATGCCTAGTCTGGTGATTGCTAGCCATACGTCACATTTTATTACCACGAATGTTTTTATCTTCACACTCTTTCTATTACTAGTAAAAATGAAGCTACGTCGATCATTTCAAAAGTAGCACAAAATCAACAACTTTGGCAATTAGGTAGATAAGATTAGGTAAAAAACGTTTTCGTCTATTATAATCTTAAGCATACCACGTAATGATAATCTTATACTATTATATACTTATTAACTATTGAATTGAATTGAATATACATACCTATAGTGCGCGCCATCCACGACGACGCGCCCCCTCCACAGCGCATCTCATACTACTCTATGCGCAATTGTACGGAACGGGCGGTGGAGAGGCGCGTCGTCGTGGATGGCGCGCACTATGAAGATAGACCGTCAGTAAAGACTGCACAGAAATTATTAGTACTCGTATCATTACAAAGTCAATTTCATGCATGTCTACACGACTTTATTGTTAAGTCCCCAAGGTTGCTCAGATATTTTTGAACCTTTGCAAACGTACATAAACATGTATTTATGAAATCGACTGTAAATTAAAATTAAATATTGTGAATATTGTGATGGTTGGTGAATGTTGAGGGCATAGTGTAAGAGACACACTATTGTCTCAAAGTGAGCAGCGCTTGGCGCTAGTGTGCCCCAGCCTTAAGACGAGTGCTGATGAATACTCGCTCTACACGAGGCATAAATCGCGCCGCATGGGGGACTATAATTTAATAGTCGACATTAGCGGACTTTATGTTAGAGCAAATGTTAGAGTAATTCGATTGCAGACCAGTCCAAGTGGTATTTATATATTTTGTGTTTCATAGAAAATGGTCTTCAACCGACTAATCGAAATATATGAAGAAGCAGATTTTTTCTCATGGACATATTGGTCCCATAGTAAAAGTGGTTCAGAATCATGGATAGAATCATATTTTATATTTTGTTTCACGATTTATGTGTCACCATGTACTTACTCCAACGGGTCAAATTGATTCATATGTCCTAAAGATCAATCGTACCGATTTTCATGCTTTTAACACCATTTGCAGCATCTTTTGGCGGACCGCTAAGCAGTATAAGTGTTACTTACCTACTTCTTCATGACGTTTTATAATTCCTGATAACGAATCATCCTGTAGAACATGCACAGTAAATACACACCAGTGACTCTCCTTTCTTCGTTTCAGCTTTAAATCACTTGACCATGAAGATCAATTGGATTCTGCAGCGCCGCCCAGCGGGGCTCGCCGTAAACATAATCTGTCAAACAAACTTACTGTGTGACGGTGTTTACGATCATTATTCTACAAAGTAGCTTTATAATGTTAATGGAATTGTACTAGTTTATAGTACAAGTGGAAACATATTGTAAAGGTGGCCACTATTTACAGTAGTCAGTCCAAGTGTAACATATTTATTATTGCCAGCGCTGAAAAAAGAGCTGATCCTGTATATTTCTCACTGTATTTATGTAGACTTGTCTATTTCTATGCCACTTTCTGTAGTGGTGTAGCAGTGTAGTACGCTCGCGTAGGCCTTGTTTATAATTATAACTATTCACAATTTGAAATCTATAGCATAAGTAATGCGACAAACGGTCGCACAATAAAGAGATCATTGTTATCTTTTTGGTATGGAAGCCTTAAAATAGGTTAATCTTTATTTTTTATGTTTTAAATTTGTATGTCATGCTTACTCTCATGCCTTCCAATTTTGGAAAAGAGTAGCTACCTATATAATTATATTTGGAAAATATCTAACTTCTCGTGAAAAATATGACATCGTTTGTAGTAAGCTTATAAAACTCAGTTAACATTGTTCCAAATTTTCCTTTCGAATGGGTGAATATCAAGACGACAGTTGGACAGGTTTGACGCTCCAAATTATAATATAATTACTGCGTTCTAATTTAATTTGAAAGCTTTTGATGAGTTACAAGAGCGGTTTCTTCCAGAAATAAAATGTAAAATTTAATGAAAGTTCAAATTATGAGGCGAAATTCAACAATAAGAAAAGCAGCTATTATCGTGTATTAATCTTCCCAAGGGGATTAAATTAATTTTCCCGTTTTCACTCTTGTGAGTGGATGGTGCTTGAAAGAGTAAACCGCTTGGGCTCTGTATGAAAAGCAATTAGAATAATGATCTTCAAGGACCTGGGGCGGACCACCAACTTATGAAGAGCTTTGGTAACATCTCCAGGTGTTGGTGTAATAGGTCTTACTACAGTAGTCGGGCCAGAAGGTCCCGTTTTTTTGGAGACCCTCCCTTTAGCGAGTGTTAAGATTTTCGCGTCCGCAATCGTTTTAGCGGTGAAGTGTCCTTTGTAGTTATCTCTGAAGGTTTTGGAAATACGTTTTTTAGACAGGTGGTATTGTTGGAGCGCACAATAGAGTGCTGTTGCATTTGACGTAGCTCTGAGGAGGGAAAATAGATTTCGGAAATGTTTTCCGTTCCATCGAAGCCGGCAAATAGGCAATTTCTTAATGATATTGAAATGTTCAGAAGTCATTGATAAAATGCTCTTTTTTAGGATTCCGTAGCGAAATTGTCAAAAAAGTAAATCTTGTAGTTTCGTCATGTCGTGATGTAAATCACAGGAATTTTTCTCAGAATCCATAGGGTGAATTAGAATACAATTTGAAATATAGGTGTATTATGTAGGCCGCTACAGTATAGTTATGTAGTCAAATTACTTAGAAAAACATTTTAAGGGCACGCTACGTAAAATATTTTTGATAAGTCAGCCCATGAGATGATTCCTCCCAACTTCTCTTAAGTCAACATTTTATAAAGGTCCTTTACTCATTCTCTACAGATTATTCATGAAAACCAGCTTAAACCCTTAAAACTTTACAATGACATCGCCTAAACATGGTATTTTCCCAATTAAACCCGTGAATTGCTCTCCCGCCGAGGGTCCTAGGGGCAAACCAATTAGCAAAAGGTGACGGCCAATACACATCGAGAGCCAGACCGGAGCACACCCGAATAGCCAATTAAAATGCTTTGCTCTTGTTCTAGCTGCTGTCAGGAATACTGTTAGCGGGACCTATTCTTAAGACAGAATTTTAGCTTGCTTGTTAAAAGTCAGCATTTCAAATAGTTACAGTTACTAAAAGCACTTTGGCTGTAGCAGTTAGTAAAATGGGAAAAGTAGTTATGTAATTATGAGCCTAAATACTAAAGTAAATATACCAGTGCTTGATATTGCCTCAATACAATACTTTCAATCTTAATTCAAGATAATAGAAGTTAGCAACATATCCACATTTCAGCGTTTACCTCTATTATCAATATCATCAATTTTAACTTCACATTATTATTTGGTTATTGTTATGGCAATGATTTATTGAACCTAAATTAAACCAACTGTAATGTATTGAATTAATTATGATCATATTTACAAAGTAAGTCCAAGAATCGAGGATCGTTTGCTAATTAAATAAGTCGACCACTTTTAAATCTGATTATGATTAGAGATTTAAGAAAAAGACAAGAAAGGACTTACTAAGCGGCTCTCGTATCCGTCTCCTATATTTTTCTCCCTAATTACTTAACCTAGACATGACTTCAACTGGCTAAAGTCCATTAAAAACCCAGTAACAATCACCAAACTTTTAACTAGACTCCATGCGATCTAAAATCTCAGTCCTCCTACTCCCCCCCATAAATTGATACAATTGATCCCACCGGCCCCCTCTATTAGCATAAATATCCGCTTACTAAGCCGAACGCATGCCATGTCCTCGGCTTAACGAAAGCAGGTTTTTTCTAAGCATTTTCTGAGGGTAGATTGCGAAAAATGTTTAATTTGTTTTTGTCCCGCCCGAGTGAGACGTTGGGGGATATTCTTAAAATGCAAACAATCCAGGATTTTTAAGTATTGAAATTCTTATTGGTTGGAGCTCTAATTCTCCAGTTTATGACATGATAACTAGTGACACGGCCGTAACTATGTCTTTGAGTACGTGGCATCAACAATCTGTCATGTCTAACTAGAAAAAGTTTTACTACTGTGTATTTTGTAATTTTCATTTTAAAATTATGTACAATAACTTGGTATTCAAACTTTTTGATATTTTCTGTTTTGACGAAAAACTTTCACAAGTTCGTAGACCTACCGTATATCAAGCTAACAGTCTAACATAGCGGGCGGCAAGCGAGCAAGACGTAATTTTAGCTACGGTCGTGCCTTAATACGAGACGAGTCCGGTGTAATATAAGGAAGCACTTTTGGGGTCTGTTTTATATTTACATATTTATTTACCTTATGGCAATTATTCGAACTGTGAGATCTTCGGGAGGCAGTGCGGTTACCAGTTTTGACATTAACACTTAACGTGTTTATCAACTTATTATACTCTTTGGTGTGTATAACCCAAGTATGACTCCATATGTGTTCTATACATTCAAAGATACGTAACAACATTACGATACTGATTAAAGAGACTGGCTATAACGGACGAAAGGGTTATGATGCATGACTTTATTTTTCAGCCGCATTACATACATTATCGAATACCCATAACCAGCGATAACATTTCCAAAGTAAAATCATATATCCACTGATTTTCGAAATCGAAACTTATTCCGCAGAAAATACGCCTGCTTTTCCAAAGTCACGACCAAGTAGCATACTCGCTTGCTAAAATTACGAGATAATCCGGAGGGCGTAACGCTAAATCTCCGACCAATCTTTCCGGAAAATACATTTATCATGGACTCCGTAAAACTTCCATCATCGTTACGTTTACGGCGTACGTTTTATTATTTCATCTCGACATTGCGCTGGTATGGTGTTGCCATGATGTCGAAAATATTATAACTTATGAGTGGTTTGGGGTTTTATTTAAACATATTACAACACAGTGCAGAGTTAAGTTAAGGATTCCTGGCAATAGCGATCACTGTCGCGACTGACAGCCCGACAACGTAGTTAATTAGTTCACGAAAACGCACCTTTTGGAGACGCATTGTAATTTGATGTATAAGTATCGCATGTTTTGATTTAAGAGCGTCGAAATAATGTCTCTACATTGATCGCTATTCCCTAGACTTTCAACAGGTAGCCTATACATAACATAAGATATAGATACTATAATTATGTAGTATATGCATAATTTAATTTATTTAAATATCATGGCCATTGCTGCCGGCTGGCGGTTCTGATGGTCAGTATCAATCAGAACAACATTTCATAACTAGCTGTAAGTATACGTAATAATATAATTATTAGTGAAAATCGTCGTGATAGGTTCAAAAGTCAGTGAAAAGGTAATGAAATAAGGTCAATAGCTGGCCTTCCTAGAAACGTTTTCGAAGAGCTCTATTATTTCTAGTCTTATTGCAAAAAGACAACAACGCAGAATCCAGAAATTGAATTCTCCCCGACCAGTAATCCCAGAAAACTCCGGGTATTTGGTGGACCTGGCAACACGGTGACATGGCCGGTAAGCCTGATCACTCGGCAATATAAGCTGATTTGATTGCTCTAAGCTGCTCCTGGCAACATTGCTAGCCTGCCCACGTAGGAGAACAAACTTTTTTTCATTGTATAAGTACATATAGGTAGGGGGGGGTATTGGTATTAATCGTAGACTTCAATTATTGTGGCTTTTATGAAAATTATTCTTCAAATACCATAATGATCTGGTAATCAGCATCATAATTATGTTCACATATCTGGTATGACGCTTCAAAGAAGCCAGGTCCTTTCTTTAAGAAAATGGGGTGGTCTTCACCTTTCTACAATAAAATATTGTCAGCTGGCGGTTGACATACAATATAAGATGTAGTTAAACTAACTCAAATCCACCTTTAACAGGATGCTTAGTGACCTTATTCTAACTCATTATCTCGTCCCCATTCTACTTTTTCAATAAACATTCAACGTGAACGTGTTTCAATGTACCAATGTCCGATTGCTCCAAGTATTTGAAGTCGAACTTCGATTTGCCCTCCTTTTGCCTTTCATTTTCCCCGTGATACGACCCGCTCGAGAACCAAATTACTCCCTTCAAAAACACTAACATAGTTTCAGGAACTCATTGATCGTCAACCTTTTTTGAGGTTCCCAAAACCCGTGCGAACCCATTATCGCGCCGAGGCCGCACGCTCGCTGGCTCATTTCCCCTATCTCGCACCTGCCTGTTTACATGCGAAACACCGATATTTTCATATCACAGGCTTTTTCTATAAATACCCTCAATAATCTAAAACACAACCCTGAATATGTTTACCAGTAAGTTCGTTTTGCAGTGACACTGGCAAGCTGATCTGCGAAAGCAACTGTAGTAAACCAAAATCAACCGTAAAAAGCGAGTGATTTAGTTGTTTTTTTACTTACAGGTAGAGGTGTAAATATTAAAGGCTCGACTGGAAGCAGTAAGTTGCGTAGAAGGCAATCAGGAAAATAACTTATGAAATAAATTGATCCGATCCGGCAAATATGAGTTTAAAAAAAGCATTTCGTTTCGAGCTGCGCTATTTTATACAATTCGATTTCAACATTATTTGCCATTAAAAATAGCTTAAAATGCCTTTTACTTGAACTAGCCTAGCTTTCAAATAAATACAACACAATACTTGTTATACAGATCTAAAAATATATCCAAGTAACAAAACCAATTTTAATAATTTTAGTCTACCCATTGGCAGTATACACATACAGTCGGTCGCTTCTCTTTTAATTAGATGTAAAATTAACACACTTCAGTTGAGTAGCACAAATAATTCTCTGTCCCTAGTGTCACTACGTATTCTAAGATAAAATGTATCATTGCAAATTCCAGATTAATTTGATTAAGATATCCTGAAGATAACCATGCATGGACGTATCTTTAATCAGCACCTTCATTAGTTACTGTGCCCGACAAACGTTCACAAATAAATTAAACAACACGTAACTAGTACTTACCGGTCATAATCGCCTGTCAATATGTCAGCGTCGACGCTACAAAGTGAATGCTTTAACCTGCAGAGTTGTCACGCCATTTCCGATCTAAAGTATCGGGCATTAAACTGATGCATGAGGTCCATCTACGTCCGCTGTGAATTGTGCTGGCTGCACTAACTGGATGGGTCGACAACATTTTGGCGATTGTTATTTTATTTATTGGCGCCATTTTTTTACCGGGCCACGACATTTACAATCTAATCAAATTATACACGCATAAAATTGGATATTCTATCCGACAACACTTATATTAAGAATGAAATACTTTCCTTTAAATGATTTTTGTTTTAATTGCCTTCCTATTTGATTTATTTTTATTTAATTTTGGAATGTACGTACTTATACTTAAATAACATTTATAAATGAATAAATACACTGTTATGATGAGTGTTTCGTGCGTGTAGCTAGGTGCTAGACTTTCAGGAATGATAGAGGTCATTTTAGACTGACATCCCTAAGTCTATGCAATTAGTTACTAAATACCCTGTGTATTTACCTGGTTTAAACAGTCATTGTTAAATAATTCCCTATTTTAACAGGTTATTGTGTACAATACAGTGCTTACTGACATAAATACATACATAAAAAAATCGACTCTCTCAAACCCTTACTATAATAGGTATGTTATTTAGATGCCATTACACCCACCAATTTTATTATTTTTAAAAATGCAGTGGCCAAGTTGCCGACCCCTGCCGATCTGTATGCAGCTCAGTAATTCGCGCCATCGCTTACCCGCATTGCACGTCTTAACAGCTTAATAAAGTCCGCCTTATTAACTCTGGTCCGCGCTGCGCTTGAATACGCCCTAGCTTTGGTAAATAGTGGGCTATCGAATGTCAAATGAATGTAAGAGATATTGACTACGGTTACAATCGTGCCAGTGAAAGTCAGAAATGGGGGTGAATGTAAAGAAATATAGAAAAAAAAATACTTAAAAATTGCTATTGAGTACAAAAAACCGGCCAAGTGCGAGTCGGACTCACGCACGAAGGGTTCCGTACTATCTATAAAAACGGCAAAAAAATCATGTCTGTTGTATGGGAGCCCCCATAATTATTTATTTTATTCTGTTTTTTAATTTTTTTTGTTATAGCGGCAACATATAAATACATCATCTGTGAAAATTTCAACAGTCTATCACGGTTCATGAGATACAGCCTGGTGACAGACGGACGGACGGATGGACGGACAGCGGACTCTTAGTAATAGGGTCCCGTTTTACCCTTTGGGTACGGAACCCTAAAAATGGTACCACCCCGGACTTGTCATTACAAAGCGCAGGGCTGTTATTCACAATCTAATGGTGGTGGTTTGACGACCGCTTTAGCTTAGTTGGTAGTGACCCTGCCTACGAAGCTGGAGGTCCCGGGTTCGAATCCCGGCCGGGGCATTTATTTGTGTGATGAGCACGAATATTTGTTCTCGGGTCTTGGATGTTTTCTATGTATTTAAGTATCTATTTATCTATATAAGTATGTATATCATCGCTTAGTACCCATAGTACAAGCTTTGCTTAGTTTGGGACTAGGTTGATTTGTGTAACATTGTCCACAAATATTTATTTATTTATTTATTTATAAATTTATCAACCCTCATAACCGCTTGGCCCCGCGAGATTTTGTTTCAGCTAACCCAAAGCATGTTAACTGATATGTGACTGTGACACTTTTTCCAATAGAAAATTCGATTTTATTGATTTTTTCACTATTATTATAAGCATTGTACGATTATATTATTTATGATACCTACTTTTTATCTATTAAAGATCATTCCCAGAGAAATATCGCTATAAGGCAAGCTTACAACCAAGTTTGCACCCATAACCTACTTCCTAGATAACGCCTCGCACGTGACGTGATGTGACGTCATCAGTCACCGCCCCCCCGCTCAGTATGTTCAAGGGGGCAATTTGCTCCCTTCCGCACTCACCGTGATGGCTCTATTTTGTAGTGTTTCGGGAATATGTTCAAATATGTGTTTGAAACTCCAAAATTGATACTTCGTCAAAGACGTGGGGTTTAATCTTGTTTGGAAACTTGGAAGCATTTTACAGAGACTTATAATCTAAATTTTTTGAAGCATAAGGGCTTTTAGCCCTTGTCTGTGCGTGTAACCTTTTTACTAATTACTTTAGTACAATATGTTAGTAACAGGCAAGCATGTTTTTAAAAGAACCAAAGTAGACTCATTATGCAAAAAATGTTTAATAAACTTCTCGAAGACTGCAGTCTTCCTCTCTTCTCGAAGACTAAATCTTTAAAAATTATCGCTTACTTATTGAATTATAAGGTGTTACTTTCAGTCGGAATCCTCAACATTTCAGGAAACAATTTCAAAGAAACCATTCTAAATATCCAAGATAATTATATATCTTCAGGCCATTAAAGCTGTACAGCAATTAAAATAAATCTCCGTTAATGGGGAAACAAAAGGAATCGTGGTGTCCAATTAACAGAGAGATGGGTGCTGATAGCTGAAGGTATCACGCGAGGCTACTGGGTGGTCACAGATTCGATGCTCGTTTATTGTTGTGACATTGTATAATAAAAAAAAGGGTTGCACTCCGGGAGTGCCGTCAGAAGTGAAAATTCAATAAAGTAAATAACAAAGTTATTCATATCCGTATCGGTATCGGTATCGGTATCCGTATCCGTATCCGTATCCGTATTCATATTCATACTCATGTGCATATTCATATTCGCATAATCCATTTACATATATACATAATATATCCCGAGTATCATTGTGTCTAAGGCGACTTCCTGACTTGGCGGGGCGGGATCGATATGTGACATTTTCTTCTTTGACGTAAACTTACTGACGTCGCAAAGATTCTCACTTGACATAATACTGTCAGTATTACGTTTGCGCAGTAGTAATATCATGCGCTGAAGCGGAGCAGTGCCGCCTTCGCATCGTCCCGGTACCGCGCATCCCGCGCCAGTCAGGAAGCACTCATTTAAATGTAGGGGCGTAGTAAAAAATGGTACCGCGTCGACTGACAGCTGACACTGACATTTGACACTTTTCTCATATCGTACTGCCTCCGCACCGACAAATCAGGAAGTCGCCTTACGCATCTAAGACCAGCTGAGTTTAGCTGAGTTGACTTCTCCTAACATCGCAATCACGGTACTAGGAGGGGTCAACTAGCTGGTCTTAGTATCTTAGAATCTGTCGCGAGTTTAACAATTTTTTCCCAGTACAAAAGTGCTCAGCGCCGCTAAAGAAGTTTTCACATCAAAAACAATATATAATCAGAACTTGTATATCAGTTTTACGTGAGACTTGGCGCTCAAAAGTACATTGCAACACCCTGTCAATAAAGTTCTGTCTACTTTTCAAAAAGCCCAAGTAAAGTCACAGCCTAATATTACTTATGCAACTTTGATCGATTTAACTCATTATGTCTCGGTAGCCCGCAATGTAAGAAAACTTGGATACCATTCGTGTACACTGTGTCCTGTCTGAAACTTGATGTTACCTATTTCATAATTTGATTTCTCATTCGACTTTGTGACACAAAATAATTTCATCGGTCAAACTCAAACTGCCTGAAATCTGAATCAAATATAAACTTCACATCCAAATTTGTCGAATGTCGATACTCGTATTTCACAATAATCGAAAACACATTTTATTGAAACAAATTCAATCAAACACTGTCAAATTATTGGCAGAAAGTAACAAAAACAAGCCCAATTTCTCAATTTAATGCCCAAGCCGAAATTGATTGTGGCAAAACAGATGTTCTACGAAGTTGCCTAATTACCCAACTTGCCGACATAACCGATAGGATTGGGAACGATAAATGGATCGCTGTTAGGGCAGTCGGTCACAAGGTAGGTAGAAGACTATGCACTCGTTCGCACCTATATTTAGAAATTAAGTAACTTGTCGACTTATGGATTTCGAATAGATTTTAATATTTAATTAGCTAACCTGGGGCCTATAGCATATTCTGGGCCTATAGCCCATAGCTGTTCAACCAAAAATCAACAGAATACGAAACCTTTTCCGTACGAAATGAATGAATACAGTACCGTAAAATAGGGTAAGTAGGGATTGCGAGGACAGTTGGATCATGAATGGGGAGAATAGGGATGACAGAGGGATGAGCTGGTTTTTATAGGCTACTGCTACGTAACTTATAAATTCTTATTACAAATCAGATTATGGTAATATTCATAATCCCAAAGTGTCGATCCATTAATTTTCCTAACTTACCATGAAACCACCTTAGTATAAAATGCCACCTCACCCCAACCTACCGGGACTACGGGGTGAGGTGGGATTTCCCACTTTTTGTGTTTAAAGTAATGAACATAAAAAAAGTAAAATACAAACAACCGGAACACTTTTTTTGTAAATAAATCAATGTGCCACATACAAAAATAAACTTTTATCCGGGTTTGAACTTCGGTTTTGTGCCTACTCACCCCATTTTACGGTAAGCATAGTTTAGTCACTTTAGTGAAATGCAAACTGTGCAATTTCGCATATAAACGACGACAGCTACGTGTCGCACGTAACAATATGCAACAACGCGCGACCCAGTGGACGGCGGCCCTAACTACTCGCCGCGGGATACGAGAGTTTTCATATCTTTATTCCCATTGTTGAATAGATTGCTTTTGTTGAGCCGAATATTGAGTTTAAATTCTACATATTTAAAATGTTATAAATGCAAAAGTTTGGATGTTTAGATTTTTATATGCTTGGATGTTTGTTACTCAATCGTGCATCAACGGCTGAACGTATTACGATGAAACTTGGTGTATAGCAAGTTTATAGCCTAGATTAATATATAGGATACTTTTTATCCCGAAAATCATCCCTCGAAGGGATGATATAGGGAGTGGAAGTTTACGCGAACAAAAGCTAGTAATCAAAATAAAGAAACAGAATTAACCACAAAACCTAATCAAAAGTTTGGCCACTGAAACGACTCCTCAGAAATACTATTAGAAGCAGGGAAGATGGCCCACTGGGGTTACAACTGATTTCATGGCCCACCTTTTTGCTATTACTATTTTTTCCTGTTATTACTATTGTTTAATTATTCTCGATAATTGGTAAAGTCGCACGCTACGGGAATTTATATAGGCATATAGTTGTACATAGATACATTCGCTACTATGTAATCGTACCCAAGCAAACAGTATTTTCTTGTGTGAAATTTATCAAGTTCATTAAGATATTTTAGCAATTTTAAGCTTACTGATACTTGATGGAGAATTAAAGTAGGTTCTTAATGAGGTACCTGTATTAAAGTGTCAATTAGAAGTTCACGAGTGTTTGGGCTATTTGAAGATAATTTTTGTTTTCAATTTGTTGCAACGAGCTCGTTCCATTGTGGATTTGCAAAAATACAGAAATAAAAACTTAAGACAGCGAATTTCAAAGTCGTTTTCCACACGGACCGCGAAGTAACTTGAATTATTGTTTTCCTCCTGCAGAACTTCTTTTATTCGAGAAAAGAATAATTATGTCGCTTAATTTCATTGATGAGCCCATTGTGACTCGACTTGGGTCTTATTTGATTTGAAACGAATATAATTCATTTAGGACTCGCCGCGGTGGAAAAATGACGAGATTCTCTTACATTTTCACGATATTATTAACGAAGCCTGTAGAAAAGTTTCCGCTCAGCTGCTTCTTTTTTCTGGTGACCTCATTTAATGTTATAAACTATAATGAGCTGATTATAAGCACTTTAATTCTATCTCATGACAGATTAGGTGTGTGGTACTTAGTATAAGAATGGTAGGTTATCTATCTAAATCGAGTTGAGTTATGTTTTTAGATTTCTTTATAAGCATGGATAGCAATTAATCACCCTCTATTTCCTTTTCATCGTTTTTGTATTAGGATTATGTTGTAAAATTGATCAAGATACGTAACACACCATAATTGTGTTGTAAGGTGTCACAGAAATACTATGTTGCCTAGGTACAACTAGACATGTAAGTACAATTGTACAGGCCCCCGTCTACTAAATACATATGTATGTACAACCTGGGACAACGAAGTATTTTACTCTGTAAAGTGCGCTGCTGGCTTTAAATGCAAAGATGGAACTAGACATTCTATTTCAGTTGGACATTTGAAAAAGGTAGGAGTAAATAATGTACCTAATACCCCACCAGGAGCGTGGGCATAGCTCCCGTAAAATATAAGTAAATCACAACACATCAATTACGGTATAATATAAGAAAAAAACATAAATATTCCGTTCCACTCTCAAAAGCGACGGGTGACGGTAAAATATCGCGACTCAAATACAAAGGGAAACATATTTTTTTAGCAAAACGCGCTTTCACGTTATAATTTTTCACGAGGGACCCTTTTCGGATTTTGCAAACAAAATTACGCTTGAACTCCGCCCTAAGGTTTAAGCAGCTGTGATAATATGCGACGTGACATAGTGGACAACCTTAATTATAATGGTGTGGTGGATGAATTTAAAAACCGGAAGTTCTTCATTAATGTACCTACATTTTGTTAACCCACCGTATTCATTCCTAACTATTAATGTTCGTTATATGTACCTATTTTTATAATGTCGGTTAAGTATAGGTTAGGCCTTTTCAGGGTTCCGTACCCAGAGGGTAAAACGGGACCCTATTACTAAGACTCCGCAGTCCGTCTGTCTGTCTGTTATTATACCACGTCGGTGGCAAACATTTTGTTATATTCCGTATGTGTACCTATCGTTATTCCTTGTGTTTTTTTTCTTTGTATTTTGTGTGTGTATTTGTAGCAATCAAATAAATGCTTTATCTATCTATCTATCAAACAATCTGATAGCCCACCTGATGGTAAGTGGTAACTGTCGCCTATAGGCGGTTGCAACACCAGAGGCGTCACTCACGCGTTGCCGACTACTAGGAAATTAAAATACCAAAGTTTTTACTTCAGATGATTCAGACGTAGGTATACCGCCATTGTACTACATATAACATAATTAATAACTAGATAACAAGATTAAAATTAAACACTTGGTCGACAACAGTACCTACGTCTTATTGCGATTTAGACGAGATATCACGAGCTAGCCAAAGACCACCGACAAAGCTTAAAATGACATTAAATCCTGGTAGTTAAAAGTGGATATCAAGTAAAGTTACAAGACAAGTTGTATGGGTCAAACTCTTGTTCTTTACGACGGCTATCTTCCACTGCAATAAACTTCATGGTTTTATGTCGACCACAAAATTAGATGCGGCTCAAAATTAGCTCACAAAATTTGACCCTGCCGTATTATTCAATTCAATTCAATACATTTATTATGTTTGAACAAAACTGATGATATTATTTACTTTGCACCAGATCACCCTGTGTATAAGGTATGCATAATAAGCTGCCGAAGCTTCCTTTCGAACCGTAGGCACAATAAAACAATATACCCATATTTATTCATTAACCATGACGTTTCTTCACTCAAGCTGTAATTGGGGCGAACAATGAGAGCAACGCGCATTCACACGTCCATCCGAGTCGAGGAACAAAGCCGGCCTGAGAACAGAGCAGCAGAGATGGTGCTAAATTTGCATACAGCTCCGACGTGGCAGCTACATCGTACGATATTTTCTAAGTGATTTAAAATAGCACCTAGGACGGTAAAACGACGTGAATATTTTCAGCAAAAAATATGTTATTTGTAGCTCTATTACTTCCCCTGGTGAGTAGGTTTTACGTCTTCCCTTGGCCAGAAAGAGGAAGAGGAGTGAACCCACACGCGTAGTGGACGATAATTGTGAGTTTATGGCCAGAGACGCCGTAACTTTTATTTTACCATTTGTGACACTTGTATTACATTCTAAAACTACAAGGAATTTATTGTTTAACTCGCACATATATGTATATAATAAATAATGCCAGGACTGAGTCCTGACTCCTGAATCACCGTCTGAGCCAGAATAATTACGGTCAAAATTGTTCAATCCAATAGTTGCTCGAAGGCATTTCAATCAAATTATTTGATTTGTCTGAATAGTTTTCACGATAACTACCTAAGAACTAAGTTCTCTACTTGCCAGTATCAAGTAGAGAAGTAATCGAGATGAATACTTCCATTTTAGTGCAGTCGGATAAAAAACCCTATTGTCTTCCCCGAGACAAAGTACCTCATTCCCGATTTAACTCAAATCTCTAAAATAAACAATTTTATTATTACAACGTACATAAAGAAATCTACTTTTCTCCAACTCTGTTAAACGTCAGATGCCCTGGACTCCAAAAGGAGCATTTATAGGAAAGAAACAAATAATTCGGGCATTTTACCACCCTTCCTTCTGTTCGAGGGAGATACGTTAATCGTAAAACTTTGCAGTTGGAAATTGTAACAATACATTTCGAAGAACATTGTTATGAGTTTTCGGATTTTCACACAAGTCACTGGCACGGTGTTATTTATGTACGAGCCATCTTCGTTCGAAGATGGTTTAAATGCGTTTTTATTACAAAGGCGGGTTGCGCAGTTACAATTCTAGGAAGAATATTATGATCGCGTTTGTCACGAGGTAAAGAGAGTCTTCTCTTACTACGTATCTATCTCTACATATTTCATATGTGCACACAACTTGATAGAGAGAGATACGTTCAATTATTTTCAATGTTATGCTACTTACTCGTAGCTGAGTAGGTATCTCAAAGAAGCGGGAAAAAGAATGCGAAGTGGGAATAATTATCAATTGCCTGGCTAGATGCTGGCCTTGGCCTTGCTATTTAGCAATCCCATTTTTAATTTAAAAAAATGAAAACTGATCCTGTCATCAGGACCTGGTGACTTTTCCTGAGCTATTAAGCAGGAAAATTCTAAATTAATCATAATCATAATAATCATAATCATCATTTATTCATAATATCGTATTACATGTCAATTTTATAGTTACAAAAATTATATTATATGTATTTCTATAAAAATATATTTTCAAAAATATCACATGTCGCTTGACAATTGTCACTCGACATATGTCACTGACAATTGTCGACCTGGTGAAGTATGGCCCAGGTGTGTTGAACTGCTAATTTTATAGAATGGTTATCAAGCTTAATCCCTAAACAAAAAAATGAATAAAATAAAAAATAAAAATACACAAAACATTAAAAGAAGTTACATGAAAGAAAGGTACTTAACAGTCATAACACATTCATATACATAAACTAATATTATAAATGCCAAAATATATGTCTGTCCGTCTGTCTGTCTCTTACCTCGTCACGCTTAAATCGTTGAACGGATTTTGATTAAATTTGACACAAAGGCAGCTTGAAATGCGGCTATAAGCATAGGATACTTTTTGTTCCGAAAGTCATAATTTAAGGGGCCACCCCCTTAAATTTGATAGAGAGAGAGCTCAAATAAAAGATTAACAATTACCTAAATTCTAACACAATCGATTTTTATGCGGCGAGTTCCAACTAATTATGTGAATATAACCCAACACTCTACCATTAATGAATAATTATAATTGAATATTATTAGAAAGGAAACGTTAATAAGATGTCAGAACGAATTATAGGAAAAACTTAATTTACTTATGCAAATACAAAATGTATTCTGATTTATTTATCAGCAGAACTATTTGCGTTGATTGCGAAGCGTATAAAATTACAATTCGATTAGGGTTGGCATCTCTCATTTGCATCATTGATGCCTACGGTGTTCGGGAAAAACGAGCATCTTGCCAACCCTACACTGGACACAAGCTACATCCCTGTTGGATGAGGCATACTGGATACTCTTCCAATCGCCATCATTTCTGACTGGCCCCTATTTCACCACGTCGACAATAGGGATGATGACACTATAATTCCGCAAAACGCACCTTTGTATTGAACGATCGTCATTTACTATGGCGCTACTCAACAGTGACGTCACTGTTGAGTAGCACTTTCTCTCTCTCTAACTACGAACATCCTAACCGTTGTAGCTTCGTTATTTTTTGAGGTATTTGAATAGGATTTTCACTATTTGGTATAGTTTTATGTCTTCTTTCTATTGAAGTAATATTTTTTTTGAGTCAACATCCCTATTTTCAGTGACATATATAGAGTGACAATTGTCAAGCGACAGCTGACATGTGACAATGTTGAAAATATTTTTTATAGAAATGCATATAAACTTGACAGGCATTTCGTTACAATTGTTTGTATGACAATTACGTTGTGAAACAAAAATAATTCTTCCTAGTCGACATGCTTGCTTTGCATGCATGCTTTGTAGTTTTTACCGACATATCTAAAAATATGCCGACTAGGAAAAATCATTTTGGTTTCACTACATAATTGTCATACAGACAATTGTAACAAAATGCTTGTCATGTTTATATGTATTTCTCTATAGAAAATTATTTTCAAAATTGTCACATGTCACCTGTCGCTTGACAATTGTTACTCTACATTATGTCACTGAAAATTGTCGACGTGGTGAAATAGGGGCCTGGCCTGCCCCATAGACGACAAGAAACGTGGTGATTGCGGTCAGTCTGTACGGGTTGGAGACTTGATGTCAAAATAAGGTTCTTCATGTTACAATTTATAACATAGTGTGGCTTAAATATGGATAGTAAACCATCCAATCAAGATACCAAACAAAAAATTAAAAATGAAATTTAAAAAGTTATGTGATACTTGAAAGTTTCGTCTTTTTTTTTGTAAATTAGATAATAGCATCAGCATTTACTGCCAATGACTTGTTTTTCCATACAAGGGTAGTACATTGCTCACTTACTACTCAACAGTGACGTCACTTTTATATGTCAATTAGTATGGAGCGTTTTCAATGTTCAGCAGCTATGTTGTAGATATGTACTTTGACTTTTGGTCTGATTACAGTTGGTCCCAATACATTAATAACATTTGATTCAATAGTAGTTGCAACAATATTATATTTAAAAAAAACACTTCTAATGCCATATCCACCGCATTGTAGATCTTAATTTCATACATATTCAAGGACAAGTCCTTTCCGTACAGTGACGTGCGTACCGACTTAATATCCCAAAATGTATATTTGATGATGTCCTCAAGTGTAGTCGTGTGAAAGGATTCTTGTGCCGTACACTAGCGAGCTAGCTATAGCGTCATCGGGTCCAGGGTACAGTGTAAATGGAATATTTATTTACTGACATCTTACGGCAAAATATATGCGGCATCTTATTAACGTTTCCTTTCTAATAACGTTCAGGTGACAACTCGTGGAAAAATAGGCGAGCATTAAGATAGCAATGGTCATTGATAACTAATAATACTAGCTTATAATAACTAATAATAGTGTAAGTTAAAAAAGAGGCTCTCTGAATACTCACTCTTTTTATTCAGATTTGTCGGCGAATCAGCGAAGATGGCAGAGTTAGCGTTTTTTCAGCGACGCCCATTACGACGCTGAATAAAACCATAACTTCCTTCGCCTTGCTGCGGTTAAGTGCGGATTTCGTTACAAAGACGAGTTCCGTGCGTTTATTTTAGAAACATTGACTTACAGAATGTTCAAAAACAAATACTGCAGTGGACGTCCATAAAATAAGTGCTTTGAAAAGTTGGTAACTGAGTCCTTCAGTGCTTTAAAAAACATACTAAGCCACTATCCCGGTTCGGTTGTTTTCTATGCCAGTAATCATTACGCCGAGTTTTCTCATCTGTCAAAGCCAAAAAATATCTAGTAGAGCATTTCGAGTGGGGTTGGCAGATGGCAGTCGCTTGAAAAAACTAGTAGCCCTAAGTGTAAGGCCTGAGTGGACGCTCGGAGCGGAGCGTTCGGCGTTGCGTCCAGCGGGGCGGACGAGCGTCCATACTATTTGTGCGGCGGCGACTCAGGACACCAGTATGAGTTTCAATTGTTTGACCCTAAAAAAGACATTTAGGTACCTTAAATATTTGTTACTAACATGATACGAAACTAAACGTCAGTTAAAAAAAATCTTTCAGACTCTCCCGTCCCGTGTAAATGATTTCCGTTTTCCGCAACCACATAGTTTATCAATACTACCTTCAGTAAAAAGGTTCCCCACTTAGGCGACTTCCTGTACTTGGCGGGACGGGATCGATATGTGTCATTTTCTTTATTGACGTAAACTTACTGACGTCGCAAAGATTCCCACTTGACAGAATACTGTCAGTATTACATTTGCGCAGTAGTAATATTATGCCCAGAAACGGACCAGTACTGCCTTCGCATCGTCCCGCTTCCGCGCATCCCGCGCCAGTCAGGAAGCACTCATTTAAATGTAGGGGCGCAGTAAAAAGTAGTACTGAGTTAACTGACAGTTGACACTGACATTTGACAGTTTTCTCATATCGTACCGCCGCCGCACCGACAAATCAGGAAGTCGCCTTAGATACCGAACCATAAACAAAAAAGTTTATTTTTAAAAATGGCGGAAACTCGGGCAACTGGGTCAATATGCGGGCGCGAGGACCGTTTACCTTATTGTGTTTCTTACGAACTGGGGACTGGGGACTGTGATGGTGATACTTTTTTATTTCCTTTAGAAATTCCGAGTTGGTGAATTTAAAGTGATTTAAGACTTGTTTAACTACGAAATTAAATTGACTTTTAACTTTATTGCGGCGGCCAGGTGATAACAGAAATCTATTCCCGCTGATTTTTATTTTTGTCCGTCTGTCACCAGGCTGTATCTCATGAACCGTGATAGTTCGTTGAAATTTTCACAGATAATGTATTTCTGTTGCCGCTATAACAACAAATACTAAGAATCAAAATAAAATAAATATTTAAGGGGGCTCCCATACAACAAACATGATTTTTTGCCGTTTTTATAGATAATGGTTAATGGTATTAATGGTACGGAACTCTTCGGGCGCGAGTCCGACTCGCACTTGACCGGTTTTTTCAGAAATAATTTGACTGTGATCTTAGATGATTGCTGCTAAATATATAAAATATTACTATACCACACATAATTATATGCACCGCACGTTAACACCCTTCGAAATTTCAATTAAACCATAAATTTTCAGATGTTCTTCAAAAAACACATATCGCTACAACGTCGCAAAAACCCAATTTCAATTTGGGCATCCAATCAGGGGACTTAAAAAGCATAATGAACACTTTGAACATCATTTAAGCAGTTACAATGAATTCAATTAGTTGCGCAAACAAGGGGACGCTGTCTAAAATATTGTTTGCTGACGGGATGGACTGCGCTGCGTTTGGAGATTTAACATACGTACATACATATTTTGAGGTCTGTCATACAGTGGCTTAAAAAGGAAACACTTTCTAAAGATTTCTAGCAGTAGGTACCATTTATTATTTTCGTTATTTCGATTCCATACCAATAAATGATTCAAGAAAGTTCGAGTATATACTTACTAGGTACTTGCTTTTACCATTCAATTACCAATGCACTTAACCTAAACATAAGAATTATAGAACTGCTGCGGACTGATTTCATGTCATGTCCCTCAGAATGTCAAAGAGGTATCCCGGTCGGTATCCCTACATTCATGGCTTTCAAGATCAGAATGATGGGGGCGTGAAACGCAAGCGATGTTCTAGGCGCCAAAATTTATACGTAAATATATCAAATATCTAAGTCTCTAGCGACAAAATCGAGTCATAAATGTAGTAAGTAGATAAGTAATAATAGGTAAACAACAACAAAACTGGAGAAAGTTACCTAATAACATAAAGTAATTGAAGAAATTCAAACACACATTATGCTAAACTCGCGAAGTGTTCGAGGCGTCATTCGAGTTATACTCGAATCGTGTGGAGTTCTGTTGCGGCTGTGAGTGTCGGTCGCTGGAGTTCCCAGCTTTTTGTTTTAACCAGGACTAACATCCATTATTTTACGCTGTGTCTTGTTTTTACAGGTGGAGAGATAAAATGAGTCCATTAGGGTCATTATAATTATTACCAACCCTTGAACCTTGGCTCATATTAATAAATTCTTCGCTAAGGAAAACTACGAAGCTAAGCGTATGTAAAATGCCTATGGGCTCCCTTGATTTTCAGGAACAGAAAAAGAGCTCCGTGTATGTGTGACCCTTCAACACAAACACAGTCAATCCTTAATTCTGGAGAGACAATATCCAGTCGACACAAAAGCCAGTACTGCTATCTCTATATTAATAGCTCTATTATGAAGCTGTTAGTGGTGTAGTAAATGGTAAATATTATTCGATGTTACCCAATCTTATGGTAACCCCGCGACTGTTGGCGTGAACAAGTTAGCGGCAACTTTAATGTTGTGAGGATTCGCCCAGGCACCTGTTCCCCGCGGTTGAAACTTCAGCGAAGTAATAAATCTTCTATAGTTTATTTTACTCTTGCTTTTACTTTAATGAGCGACTAGCGTTGCCCGCGAGTTTCTTCGCTTTGAATGCTCTTCACGTAGGTCCCATAAGTAACGATGTCAATCAAACAGATAAGATATCGTTAGCATTTTGAACAGCGGTTCATACTCTGAACTTAATAAGTTCTATAGCCAGGGCTTATTTTCACATAAGGTGGGTATCACCACGTATGCCTATATTCTAGAATAACGTGCTATCTTCTGGATACTTCTTTAGATAGTAGAACCAAATTTAGGTGTAGGTATACTGGTGTTTTATGTTCACCTATCCTAACGTCAATTTTCTAATAGAAAAGTTTGACACCAAAAAAATGCTAAATCACCAACTAACTTGAAAAGCTGATATATCAATCCCTACTTGAACGCCCCGCTGGTCTGCTGAACATGCCTGCACGCAGACGCCTGCACCTCGCCACTCTTCTTTTTGGCATAGTACAGTCTGTGGTCCATCCTCGGTGAAATCGGCAAATTAACATATTACTTAATTCCATTATCACATAGTATCATATATATCTGTACGTACATACATAGTATCTGACGTCCTGGGCTATTTTCGTGTACCTAAATAGTTTATTTTTATTTTTTGTAGACGCTTCATCCCACCGGCGGATATTTTGTTCATAGGAACATAGCGTCCAAATCGTCCAATCCGTGATATCCCTTGCCTAGGTCCCAACTACGCTCGAGTAAATCCACTTTTAGCATCCTGGCCTCCCCTGGTTCTGAAACCCCCTGAAAATATAATTTATATTTATTGTTTCAGTTCAGAACTCCCAACTGCTAGTTTTAACGAGCGAAGTTGTCACTAGTTCCGGAGACAGTGAATGCAGTTCGTTGGGCGACATGCGAATTTCATCCTTATTGCAAGTTGTTAAGGTTCATTGGTAAGTCGGAAAGTGAAAGCAAAAATGAGGAAATAATGGACTTTACTGACGTTTATCACAAAAGAAAAATATATTAAATATATATATGTATATAGTATATGGCGCTACTCAACAGTGTCGTCACTGTTGAGTAGCACTTTCTCTCTCTAACTAAGAACATTCTCACCGTTGTAGCTTCGTTATTTTTTGAGATAAGTATTCGAATCGAATAGGATTTTCACTATTTGGCATAGTTTTATGTCTTCTTTCTATTGAAGTAATAATTTTTTTTAAGTCAACATCCCTATTAACAATATTATTTTTCATTTCTCATACTCTGAAAGTGGGTCATTGTTCATCTAGGTAAGTAGCGTGCTGAAAGTGGTCCATTTCTGCTCTAGAGCAGAAAAGTATTAAAAAAAATGTATGGTGAATCGGAGTTAAATTGGGCAACGGCACTCACCTATACAGCCACATACTCGTAGTACAGATTCTACAGAGGTCCTATACTTGTTCAAATGCCTGAATGCTTACCATAAACAACCTCCTAAATTTGTTTGTTTGTTTTTTTTTTGCCACAGTCGAAAGTCATATCAATAGTTTGTGGCAGATAAAAAAGGGAAATTATGACAAGGACAACAACTCTCTCTGTCGCTCTTATATAAAGTTGTATATGACCATGTCGTTCAGTAGGTGTTATTATTTGATGTCGAGTCTAATTAGTCTGAGCGTAAGCCGATTATTTTTTTATAAAAAATAAATGAAATAAAATGGTCCATACACAAACACCATTAACGTCAGTCAACAGTTCCCGCCAAAATGTGAAAATAACACAGTTTCTAATTTTTAGATCATGTAAATATTGCTTTACATCTTGTCTTTTGTGAAAAATGAAACGAAAATGTGCATATTTAAATTTTTTTTTGTCTACGAAGCTGGAGGTCCTGGTTTTGCAGTGGCGGCGCGTCAAAAATATTCTTAGAGAAGCCGGAAATAATTTGCCTTTCCTATATTCTTCATGAGCCATAGTAGAATAACTGGACTGGTTGAAAATTAGGCAAGCCGGTGGGAATCGAGTTGTATGGACGCTCCGCCACTGCGGTTTTGACTCCCTGAGGCATTTATTTGTGTGATGAATACGTATAATTGTTGTGGGTGTTTTCTATGTATTCAAGTATGCATTTATCCACGTATGTATATTGTCGCGTTAGTACAAGCTTTGCTTGGTTTGGGACTAGGTCGATTTTAGTGTAAGTTTGTCCACAATTTTTTTTTTTTTTTACTTTCCTTGTATTCGAAATGAAAAGCAGAGTGTTTAACTCGGGTGAAACCACCCATTTCAGCCTCGAACTATTGGCGCTCTCACTTCGTTCGAGCAAAAAAAAATATCTCGGCAGAGATGGCTGGCTTTCAGCCCTTGGTTAACAATCTACTATTGCTATGGTAAACTAAGGATATAAATATACTGTGGATAAGTTTTTAGCGTTATTAATAAACTTTTTTTATTGTCAAAACTGCGATTGAACCTGACCGCTATCACTCATAACCCGCGCACCGGCAAAACAAAGCCTCGAGTGACAAATTTACCACCGTCGTAGTATAAAAAAAATGTTACTTTCTCTCCGATGTTACTCCCGAATCCTGTAAGACTTGTTTCCTCGTCAGATGATATAATTTAAATGAATGAAACTTTGTCGAGCAACTCCAAAAAAAGCATGAAAGTGAGTATCACGGAATTGTGCATCTATATCACGTAATAATCCGAGTTTACCCTATGGCTTGATTAGACTCCGTAAAATGTTTGGACTGCCCTGTGTCAAATGTTTTAATCTATGAATCATGAACCTATAACTTTTAATACTTACTCTCTGCACAAAGGCTCCTCTCATGGACCAGATGGACTGTAGATTACTTATTTATAGGGTTCCGTAATAATCCTTGTACCTAAATAAGGAGCCCTTATGGTTTTTTTACATATAACTAAAACCAGGGGCCTGTACCACAAAACTTTACAAGCGTACAATTCGACAAATTTGTCAACTTTTTCTATGGAAAATTGTACAATTTTGTCGAATTGTAGACTTGTAAAGTTTTGTGGTACAGGGGCCAGGCATTAATTCGATTCACTTACAGCGCCAACATGGCAGACGAAACCGATGTAGGTATTCATTATTTGTGGAATCCCAGGGAATAGGTATCCATAATGTTCTTGTTTTGCGGGCAAGTTGGCAACTCCCGTTAACGCTCGGTTTCACATAGTTTCGCTAAATTTGTATGAATAATTGGAATAATTTCCAGGTTATGGCTATATTAAGCTGTCTGGTTTCATTTCAACCGATGTTATGATTCAATTGATAATAACTTACTATGATTAGGTAAGGAATTTTAAGTGAACACAGAATCAATTTTTCAAATTCAGGTCACTACTATTTTATCAAAATAATTTAGGGTTTAATTTCACGACCTATCTGTACCTATCTTGATATGGGTAGGTAGAAGAAAATACTACATTATCAGGCAAGGGTCAAGATGCTCTTTTTATTATTAAGAATCGAAATTGACGAATGAAGGATCCAATATATTTTAACTAGATAAAGATTTCAAACAATTAAAATACTAGTAGAGTCATAAAATACTGTCTATTATAATTGATTGAAGAATGGCGATTGATATCACCTCAAATGTTGAATTATCTCCATGAGCTTAGATTTCGTAAGTCAAAGTTACGGAGTTAACTTATGTACAACAGGCTAATATTAGCCTGTTTAGATTTAAAGAAGCGACTAACTCACTGCGAAAAGCTCGGTTTACAAATAGGTATCAACTTTCCTTCCGTTCGCGCTTTACGGATAACTTCATAACATAAGCGAAGACTAGCATTATCACCAGTTATCAGTGCTAATTTAGAAGGATTTAAGAGTATAATAATTATTACAGACATATGTCGTTTTATATAAAACTGTTGGTGTCGGGCTTGCGTGCCGCACGCTATGCCGTGTCCGTATGAAAAATGGGGGGTTATGCGTTTGATTCTATCGGGCTGTCTTCGCGTTAGATTGGTAGATCTGTTGCGCATTGGATCTGTTCGTAAATGAAAGTGTTTACAAGTTTTGTGTCTGAGCATTTGTCATCTATTGCATAGCTATTTAAGATTGTACAGTAAGCAACAAGAACAACCCTGTAAGTACTTAAACCGCACACCTAAATATAAAATACGAGCTGCAGTCTTATTACTCCCTATAGTGTTGTCAAATAGTAGATTGTACAACAAGCGTCTCGTGTCTCGTGTAATGCACCATTTCACACGAGACGTTTATCCATCCGAGCGAGCTTGCGAGCGAGGGTGGATATAAAATCGAGTGTAAAATGGGTTTTATGGACGAGTTATACACTCTACTTTTCACGTTTAATTAAGGTTATGTTATCAGTCACATTTACACTCGTGAGGTCGTTAACCTCGTTCGATCGCACTGGCAGGATGCGGGCGCAGCGCAAGGGGTTGATCGTGTGGCTGTTGGACCGATTGCCTTGGTCTTCGAGTTCTTCGACGAAGATTTTACTTTATGCTCTAGAGCATAAAACTGTATTTTAGGTACTGTCTACGAAGCATAAAATTAAACTTTACGAGCAAGAGACGTGCAAAGTCTGTTTTCTTATTTTTTTCTTGTTTCTCTTGACAACAGAAACAAAAAAACGATAAGAAGTACCTACATATAGGTAATCATATCCTCTCTTCCCCTACAAATGAATACCTATAGGTACAGCCTTATACATGTCACTTTATCGCTTTTAAATTTCCACTCAAGCTACCCGAGTGAAAAGGCCAATGCATTCCCGCAGAGTGCAGACTATCTAAACGAGCCAACTTCCCGACTACAATCAGTGCGGGTAGATTGAAAAAACACGCGATAAAAACGAAATTCTTCCTCATTACCATTTATATGGGAAAACTTGTGATCTCCAACAACTTAGACTCTAAATAGTTGGCAAAGGATTGAGAACTTTATACAATTTACATAGGGAATTATGTGCATAGCTTACGGAGTCGGAACAAAATGTTTTTCCACGGTCGGAGCTTGCAATTTTTCAAAGAATTTCTTTCTCTGCGAGGAGGCTTTACATATTCCAATTTGTGTTCGCTTTAAATGGAGTTTAACTTCACCAGATACTTACCGACCGAGTTTGTTTATCCAAAAAAATAAACACGCTGCGGCGCAAAATAGTTTTCAACTTCTAAAGGTATGTTAACACGTTTCTGCAAACGTACGGAAATTCTTGTGTAGGTAGGTTTGTGTAACCTCAATATTCGCGACCGCCACATTTTAATTAGGTGACACAATTTCTTCTTATATTAATTGACTGCTTAATTCACTGTATAGCATTGATAAAAACCATTAATTGATTAGGGATGCATTTTACTTCAATTTCATTAAAATTTCTCAATAGCCTAGTAACATCAAATTCAAACCCAAAGTGTATATGTTCAAACCTTCTAATACAGCATGTCTGAGTCCCATAAATCAGAGCCAAGCTTATCAGACATCCTGTACCTATAAGGATATTAAAATTTCAGCTCGCTCTTTCGCGCATAGGCGTTTTTACCGAGCTGGAGAGAGACGGCTGTGGTCATCACCAAGACGGAAGCGGAGATGAATTATGAGGTGTGGGTTCGCATTGCAGTGCATGCCAGGGTTTCAGTTACTAGATTAATATTGTGGATACGGAGTGTACTCACTATGTTGATATTATTTGCGAAAGCGGGTATTGATTAGATTGAAAATGATAGTAAGTAGATGGTTTATTCTTTTTCTATTCTTTTTAGCTTATATAGAGTATTTCTAAGAATGCGTAATTGAAAACAACTTGAGTCCTTTCGCGACGCGTTTTTCATGTAAGCATTGAAATGATTTGTTAGATAGAACTTGGTTTATGCATTAGTTCTTGCATTATCGCTTTTATGAGACTTGGAACTTAATATGGCTAAGCGCCACACATTAAAATCGTAGGGGATTAAAATTCAATCGCTAGTTTGATAGTTTCTAAGTGTTTGAATAGAAGTTAGCTCTATTCAAAGTTCACATTTACGTTATTAATACCGATGTATTGGTGAAACTATATCCATATCATAGATTAAACAATGAGCAACGAAAAGGTCGCGTTTTCGCGAAGCAACAGCCAAGGTTCCCTCAAGTAAGAGTATATCGTTAGGTTTCGCTCCATTGGACTAATTCGCCACGCTGTGCATCCACCATTGTTTTCGCCTACCCTCTCTAAATCCCGCAACTTTATGTGCTAAGTACTATAAAATGCAGGGAGAGAGATGAGGATGCCTGGAAAGGACTGACACAGATTTATTTAATATGTATAAGAAAATTTTAATACTAAAAATTGCACTCGATTAAAGATAAACATACTCTTAACGGCTGAGTATTTGAGACTCTGACGGTTTATACTGTTACCTACCCGTATATTGAATTTCGCAGAATTAAATTGGTTAATTTTCGTTTTCTTATTTAGCCCAAAAAAAAAACAACTACTCTTCTGAAACCGTCCACTCCTTGCCATTATCATTCATAATAAAAGAACATACAATAGGTAGGTAGGTAGGAGCACACGTGGCCCAACGGCGCCCACGTACCGCGTGCGGCATGCGAGGTTAAGCAACGTCGGCCCAGGTCAGTTCTTGGATGGCTTATTATCTAAGCGCTCCCGTGCTTTGGAAACACGCTAAACCTTTGATCCCGGCTGTTGTCTATGATAGCTAGCTGATAGATATGATAGCTTGAGAAATTCTTACAGTCAGTTAACTTAATCTGAATTTTATTTTTAATTGAATGCCTTATTAATAAAAATAAATGTACCTAATTTTTAGCTATTTCCTTGTACAAAATTGTTTTTATATTAATCAAAATGTCAAAAATATGTCGTATTTACACTAAATTATCATTAATATACCGTTAAACTATTGAATATTAAAAAAATAAAACACTATGAATAATGTTGTTTTTTACTGACTTTTGACTGGACTTTAAAGAAAACGGGCACACACCTACCGAGATAAGCTGTTTACTTTTTTCTACTGTTTTTAAGTTGGAGAATAATAAATATTCTAAAGGTTATAAAGCGGGATTGGTAACGGTTTTCTTATAATAACATACCTATTTTTCAGTTTCATACAAAAAAAACTGATTTTATTTTTTTCTGCTTTAAATAAGCCTTATTTTGAAAAATTGTATATATTCCTTACATAATTTTCAACCGAAAAGCATTTTTTTAAATATGGGGTTTTTTAAATGCGAATGTCCATTTTTTAGTCATTTCGTTCCACCGTGCGACGCTAACACGTTGTGCAACATATTGGCCAGCCCTCTGGTCACCTGTGGCTTCGATCAGGCGTGAATTTGAATTTCTTGTGTAATATTTTAAGTGCGTGTGAAAAAAAATTAAAAAGCCCTTTTCAACTTAAAGTTTCAAAACCATAAACTTGTAAGATATTCACGATTCTTCCAACAGATTGGTTTAACTAAAATCGGAAAGTTTGGTACTCCAAAATTTATCATTCGTTTCGGCACTGATATTATTTTATGAGATTATTTTCAATTTTCGAAGAAAGGTGCCTTTTCCATTCGAGCTGATCATTCATATTCATTGGTTCACATACATAGGTAGCACTGGTGGATAGGCAGCCTATTCGAGCTACCACGAGCTAAAGCTCAAATACGTAATCGTTATTATTACACAAGCTTTTCTACTTGTACGAGTACTATTACTTATTCTGTGCTTTTACCAAACGGAGTGACACTGTCGAGGGGCTGATAAAAGTGGCAGGTGATAAGCGGTGCCAAAGTGATTTCATTACCATTATCTGCCATTGCTCACTGACTCAGAAGAGATTGCCTCTAGCTAATGGTTGTTTACGAACGTTTATTATGAATTTTGGATTAATTTTTAATGTGTTTTATTCAATAATTGTACTGCGTAGCCAATGGTTCAAGAAGATTGTGATTTTAGTAGATCGGTGAACTCTGAGTGATTTCGGAAGAGTTTTGCGCCTGTTCAATTAATAACAATAATATTTGCATATTTATATCCGTTGCGTCAATGCATCACGCTTTTTTTGTTTGTTTACTCTAAAGCCCCATTTACATGATGCTGCAAGAAATTGCATGCGATTTTCATTACAACATATCACCGTTTCGTGCAACCGTGAATATCGTTCTCGTCCTGTCCTACCTCAGTAGACCGCAGCCCCGAAATGTAAGTACAGAGACTGACAAGACCAAGAAAAACTATTTGTTCTAGCACGTAAAAAAATATATATGTTAATATTCATCATATTTCAAAGACCGTGTACGGATTCGATACATAGTTGGACGAAATTGGCTCGATAGAAAATAATTGCAAAGATCGATATCATTAAACGGTTCTATGTCTTTATTTTTATTACGTATGGGTCTGCAATTAAAAACATGAAGTCAACATATTCATACCTAAACCGCCAACGAGTCATATTTCACAAATAATCGACACTTTTTTTTATTTCAATATTATTATAGTATTTATTTGCTATTCTGCGCGCAGAGCTTCCGTAAAGAGCGGGATGGTTAATTGGAAACTCACGCGTGTTAGAGCGGGACTTTTTTTAGATCTTGTCAGCCTCTTAATGAAAATGCTTACACCGTGTAAATCGGTCTTAAAGGAAGGCACAGTCAATTAGTTTTGTATACAAATTCAAGACTTCAATCGTGAGGTTCGCATGATTCGATTCTATAGAAAAATTACACTTTGTTTTCACATTTTCTTAATTAAATCTGCTAATTAAATGTGTCTGGAATTATTTATAAGTAGAAGCTCGTTCGGTAAACATAATTGTATGAAAATGTTAGAAAATTAGATGGCGCTTACAGTGAGAAAATTCTTTTTGGTCGTTAGCTTTGATCGTGTCTATAAGTACTTAGCCGTATCCCGCTGAGTTACCAATTGGCTTCGTCGCGTTCAGAGTAATAACTGTGATAGTGCACTGCCAATCGGTGAAACGATTTTCCTTTTCTCGTGGCCATAGTTCTCAATAGGTTCAGTATTATATTTTACTTAGAGAATAAATACATCATTTTAACTCTAATACAGTAGGTAAGTAAAGTACCTATCCGATAGAATATCCTCCAGTATTCTGAAATGTACCTAACTAATATTCCAGGACCTGACTAGGTCACGTATGGAGAATATTTTTTCGGGAAAGGTAAGTTTAGACTCGCGTCATCCGTCACCTGGTATATTTTCCAGCTATAATCAATCATCAATTTTATGTATTGAAATAAAAAAAAACACAAATTTTCTTCAAAAACCTATCGGTTCCGTGAGCTGGATTCCTGAAAATATGCCAGACCATTACACTTCAGCCAGAGGTTTCGTCAAAAATAAAATTTATTTTCAAAACACACCAAGTTTCGGCTATTCCTGATAAGAAACGGGCTCATTATTTCTTTCTAAAATATACGTCGAACGTCCATAATAGCTTAAGAGCCGGTGACACTGAACCTAGTATGATAAGATTCCCAGATGGCATATATATAATTAGGTGCGTCATTAGTCGGGGAACACGAAACGGCGATGCTGCAATGCGAAAAACCTGGCGAAGCCATTGAAAATTAAAATTGAAAAATGATGAAAAATCCGGTTTCTAGTATGATAAGATTCCCAAGTTTCGTTTGTTCCTCGAAATAGGGGAGGGGTAGGACTATACGATAGTGCAGTGCTGCAAGCCCTCCTGACTGGCCTTGTCAGTGGCAGCAGTATGATAAGCGACCACTTTTCTGAGGTATCTAGTATGATCGGATTCCTGAAAAAAACAGGGCTCATCTGAAAGATCAGCACTTTCTGTGTAAGAAAAACCACTGCTGCATTTTCCAAACAGTGGAGAAGGTGGTTGCTGCAGCGATTAAAGGAGCCGACAACACTGAACCTATTTCGATAGATTCCCAGATGATATATATATAATTAGTCGCGGCATTAATGGGGGTACACGAAATGGCGATGCTGCAAAGCAAATGAGCACGCAAACCTATTGAAAATTAAAATTGAAAAATGAAGAAAAATCCGGTTTCTAGTATGATAAGATTCCCAAGTTTCGTTTGTTCCTCGAAACAGGGGAGGGGTAGGACTATACGATAGTGCAGTGCTGCAAGCCCTCCTGACTGGCCTTGTCAGTGGCAGCAGTATGATAAGCGACCACTTTTCTGAGGTATCTAGTATGATCGGATTCCTGAAAAAAACAGGGCTCATCTGAAAGATCAGCACTTTCTGTGTAAGAAAAACCACTGCTGCATTTTCCAAACAGTGGAGAAGGTGGTTGCTGCAGCGATTAAAGGAGCCGACAACACTGAACCTATTTCGATAAATAAATTTGAATTTTAATAGGTTTGCCTGCTCATTTGCTTTGCAGCATCGCCATTTCGTGTCCCCCATTAATGCCGCGACTAATTATATATATATATATTATCTGGGAATCTATCGAAATAGGTTCAGTGTTGTCGGCTCCTTTAATCGCTGCAGCAACCACCTTCTCCACTGTTTGGAAAATGCAGCAGTGGTTTTTCTTACACAGAAAGTGCTGATCTTTCAGATGAGCCCTGTTTTTTTCAGGAATCCGATCATACTAGATACCTCAGAAAAGTGGTCGCTTATCATACTGCTGCCACTGACAAGGCCAGTCAGGAGGGCTTGCAGCACTGCACTATCGTATAGTCCTACCCCTCCCCTATTTCGAGGAACAAACGAAACTTGGGAATCTTATCATACTAGAAACCGTTTATTTTTTATTTTTTTAACTTTGATTTTTAATAGGTTTGCGTGCTCATTTGCTTTGCAGCATCGCCATTTCGTGTACCCCCATTAATGCCGCGACTAATTATATATATATCATCTGGGAATCTATCGAAATAGGTTCAGTGTTGTCGGCTCCTTTAATCGCTGCAGCAACCACCTTCTCCACTGTTTGGAAAATGCAGCAGTGGTTTTTCTTACACAGAAAGTGCTGATCTTTCAGATGAGCCCTGTTTTTTTCAGGAATCCGATCATACTAGATACCTCAGAAAAGTGGTCGCTTATCATACTGCTGCCACTGACAAGGCCAGTCAGGAGGGCTTGCAGCACTGCACTATCGTATAGTCCTACCCCTCCCCTATTTCGAGGAACAAACGAAACTTGGGAATCTTATCATACTAGAAACCGGATTTTTCATCATTTTTCAATTTTAATTTTCAATGGCTTCGCCAGGTTTTTCGCATTGCAGCATCGCCGTTTCGTGTTCCCCGACTAATGACGCACCTAATTATATATATGCCATCTGGGAATCTTATCATACTAGGTTCAGTGTCACCGGCTCTTCTACTATAAGACTTACTCAGCGTTCCCGAAAAAAAATCTCCATACGCGAATTTCCCTGCACGACACGACAGTAGTCAGATCCTGATGGTCTATAAAGTCCCCCGATGACCCAAGTCAACGACTCATTTCGTAATCGTAAGGCTTTGCTCCTGCGAAAAAGACCCATGCTGCCCTATCGTCACACCTCAGTGAGTCCCACCATCTTTTCTCTATGGACGATCGCAGTAGGTACCAAGGGATAACGGAGCTGTATTCTTAATGCCCGAGTTACAGGGCGCGAACTGAACTGAACTTTATTTGTTTCTACCCATATCCCATATCAATATCACAGCCAAGGTCAGAACTAAGTGGCGGAGAATGATTGCTGATGGGCGCGACAACCACGACAAGGCCTGGTTTGACCTTCTTGAACACCGAAGAAGGAAGAAGCAATCAAACTCTCCACTACCCCTTAACCCACAGTTCTCCTGTCATATCTGCGGGAGACAATGCCGCTCCCGTATAGGCTTAGATACATAGCCACACTAAAAAGTGTACAAATCAAGTCGCTGCTTGGATCGTCTGTCTAAGACGTAAAAGGCCTATGATGATCACTAAAAAAAATATTATTAATACATTTGTTACACACAACCATACAATGTATGTGTGTACCATACAGTGTACGTGGTCCGACACCGACTTTTTAGTTGAAGAGGTAGCTGTATCAAGTCACTTCAAGTGACGACAGTTCTATATCCTTGGCACCCCACACGCAGAACAAGGATGAGTTTTGTAAAACTTCTCGGACTGTTTGTAATTTTAAAGTAGAGTTGCAGTTACGAGCGGGAGCAGCCAGCCGGACGATAATTATGACGGATGGGGTTTTTCCATTACAGGAAGAATTCGAAACAGTCTGACCAGCCATCGTGTCTGTAGCAAAGTACCTACATTTTGGTAAGCCTTAGTCAACGCACAATGGTCCGACATACACGGA
Source organism: Cenopis cana (assembly GCA_951800055.1). Classification (NCBI taxonomy): domain Eukaryota; kingdom Metazoa; phylum Arthropoda; class Insecta; order Lepidoptera; family Tortricidae; genus Cenopis; species Cenopis cana. The sequence goes on along the minus strand of OX637479.1, from coordinate 12,823,987 downwards.
CTAAGTGCGGAAAAAGGAGTCCATAACCATAACCATATAAGCCTTAGTCATTTCAATTGATAGGTATGTACAGTCCAATACAATTAACATGAGTTCATTTTTTGAGTTAAAATTCTTTTCGTTTACTTATATATGACCACTCTGAGTCTTATGTAATTGTATCTATTGCTGTACTTAATTGTATTTAAAGGGAGCTAAATAAAACCGAAACTTCATTTTATACAAAAAGCTCCATCCGTCACATTCGAAAAAGTTTGTCTCTGCGATTGGTGATAATACTCGTATATTTATTTTTCGTACATCTACTAACGACTCACTAGTAGTAATATTTATATTAAATGAGTAAGTATGCTATCGTTATAGCGGTAAGGCAACTGAAAAAAACCGCAACCGGAAGATGGGCGCAAGATTAATTGTGACGTCACGGCCGGAAACACCGGATGCGACGTCGAGGGAACGCCGGAAGTTCGCCAGCTGAGAGGCTAGTGATAAACAAACATATGCTTCGGTGCCTAAACCTTATTTATATTCATATAGTAAACGGGTTGGGTTAGTAGACGACGATATTATTACTATTAAGCTTCTTTATTCCATTTTTTTTTACACTTTCTTTTCATTAATATTTAATTATTTTTATTTATTTTTCTATATTTGGATCCTTAACAGGTTGAAGCCTCCTCTTCCATCTTTCTCCAGTTCTTTTTGTCTTGTGCTTTTTTAAGCCAGGCCCTGCCGGCTATCTTCACTATGACATCAGCCCATCTTTGCATTGGCCTGTGCAAAGACGACGATATACGTACAGATAAATTGTATAGAAAACATACAAGACCCAGGAACGAATATTCGTGCTCCTCACACAGATAAATGCCCTGCCCGGGATTCGAATCCGGGACCTCCAGTTTCGTAGGCAGTGTCACCATCAACTAGGCTAAAGCGGTCGTCGATGTTTGTAATCAAAAATACTATCTTGTGCTACGCTTTAACTTATATTAATTTAAAAACCTGCTTTTCAATAGGTATATATACTCATTTTACAAAACCTTATAAAACTAGTTACAAACTCAAAAATCAGTTCCATTTTACGTCTACCTTCCTTATTCACTGAATTTAGTATCAATATTACCCGCGCCTCCCCCGGGCCGAGACTGATCACTTTCCCTTATCTCCCCGATTTCCCATCATTAATTTTTTGCCCGGCCTCCCTCCGAATTGATTGTGACCAATCAGGACCGACAGCTTTCATTTATATGCTGTTCCCTATAATAGTTTTTGCTGTAATGATTCACCTTTCTTTCTAATTTTCTATTAGGCGTGAGATTGATTCTGGATTTTTGTATTGAGGTAACAGTGACAGTAGAGTTAACTAGCTATTATTTTGGTTAAGATCCCGGTAATCTTATTAGTATCTGGTAAGTATAAGTATAATTATCCGCTCTCACATCTAAATAAAGGCTGATTCATATTTATCTGACGTCAGTAGATATGCAGTTTCCGGGAAACTTTCCGATATTATGAGGGGTATAATTCCGGCAAGGGACAACTCTAGACTAGAGTAGACTAGACGTGATGCTCTCTAAAGCCTATCATAAAAGGAAGGGCGCATCAGATGAATGTGAATATAACCGTAGCTACTAAATGAATTAACTTTATACTCTTAGTTTGAATCTGGCTTAAAACAAGGTAAATTTTTTCAAGGACTTTATTTTGAGGCAGCGGACAATTTAGAAGAAAATGAAACAGTGGCACGATATAACAGATTATGATCAAGTTGGTGTGGCTCGAAGCGATGACGGTTCCTATAAATATTGCGTGCTGTCAACAAGTAGCTAACGAGGCACGCAAGCCGCCGGCACAAGCAGTGGCTCGCCACACAGGATTGGCAGAGGTTGGTCGCTTTTTACACGATCCCACAACATAAAAGAACGGGTGATGTTTATAATGGTATAATTTTTATTGCAAACTTTTTCTTGAGCATTGATAATACTCAACTTGTGATGAACCAAGGTGGTGAACATTCACATCTGCGTACAGTAGATTTACTAACTAGAAGAGGTTAGCCAAAGCACGGTTTAACGGTACATAGTCCACGCCACAAATCAGTTTTTCCTCATCTATCATCATTTTCATCTCTCATCTTTTATTAACGCCCAGAATCACCAAATTCAGTCAGAAATCATTTCATCAAGTTTTTAAGAATTTAGCCGCCCGTACCCTTCGCGGGGACTAAATTCAGGTAGGCACAGCTTTAAAAAAAAAAAAAAAAAAAAAAGCCAAAGCACGTGAAAACTCATTTTCAGTGCCACTTAATCCGTCTGATACTGGGCCCGCGAAATCGCGGCCAAATGTTATTGTTATGTATTGTTTTTTTTTATCGGTAGACGTGGGGGAAGTAAGGAATGTTTAAAGGTAGGGGAAATGTGAAAATGAAGTGATGAGTTGCTACCCTATCACCCACAATCCTCCACTCCTGTAGTCGACTCTTCCAACAGCCATGGGCAGAAAAGGGGACGGTGATAATTGATATATATTGTAAACCAACACCACGCAGGGAATTAAAAGACGTGCTTTACTAACCTACGAGTATTATATGATATGATATGATATGATTTATTTATTTCATAGTATACAATGTCACTTAAAATTACCCGTAGTCAATTTTTAGGAATTGAAACTGTGATCGTCAGTTTTTTAATATTTTCAAATTACATTAAACTTAGCAATAATTTAGAAGTATATAACGTCAAACAGTTATAAATAAAATTAAATAATGAAGTTGTCAATGGGTTAAAATTAAGATATAGGCACAAGGCTCGTCATTGATTTTAAAACTATTTTGATACATAAACATAATCCAGATGTCAAACTAAAACAATTCAAATGTCGTAAAACTAATATACAATATAATAAATTCAATCAGTAATGTCATAATACTCATTTATTGAATATAATGGATTTTCCAATAAAAAGTTTCTTAGTCGACTCTTAAATTTTTTATTTGACGTTTCTTTTCTTAGTGTTTAGTAGGCGCTCGTAAAATGTCGGACCAATGACACGTGGATTTTTACCTGCCAGTGCCATACGTATACATTTTAATTACAATTAAGTCTGGAACTGACACACGAGAAGAAGAAGTCCGGAGCTGGAATTTTGGCAAGTGCCCCGGAGCTGGCCACTTGGCCGTTTTTTACCATAATATATTCAATTTTATATTGAGTGTACTAAGGGTATACATGTCTGACTGGCCAATCAGACCTGGGGAATCTGCCCCTGTACTTTAGTGAGGGCACCGATTGATTGAAAACCAGCGTCTTGGCACATGCTGTAATGCTGTCAAATGATTTTTCCGAAATAAATGAAAAAATAAATAAATGACTTGAAAATACATAGTAAACAAGAGAGGTAAATAGCAACTACTTAAGTTACACTTGCACCATGCAAGTTTAAGGGCGATTAGCTCTCTCGTATAAAACTGCAATCACCTCACCCTACTGTGTGCAATCATTTTGCAAATAAACGTGCCTACGCAGAGCTTATCGGCTAGTTACTAACAAGCACGCAACTATGTTCCTATTGCGATTTACGGATAGTCGATCCAGCTTACACCTACCGAGCTGCGCTACCGATCGAGACTCCAGTATGAATAATTAAATGTTACGTAGGTACTTACATTCCGAAAAAACAGTTTTCTAGTTTCAGAATTTAGTATTCTCAGAGTGTATGTATGTATGTAGAACATTTATTCATCGGAAGAAAAGTGTGTGAGTAGCGGGCTTTTGAACGTATAGGTAATAATGTCCCCGATAGGAATATCATATTTAAAATGTGACACGTTCTTGGTATGTCATAGGGCAGTGGCGGAGCGTCTATTACAACTCGATTCCCACCGGCTTGCATAATTTTCAGCCAGTCCAGTTCTTTTACTACGGCTCATGAAGAATAAGAAAAGCAAATTATTTCCGGCTTCCCTAAGAATATTATTGACCCGCCGCCACTGTCATAGGGATAATGATAATGATAATGATAATGATAATATTTATTGGTAACATAAATGGTACACGTCAATATTTAATTACAACACGTTGTAAAAAAAAATATATGGTAAAATACCTAAAATATACATTCGCACTTTGGCACAAAATACGGATATAATTTTTATTAATTTTTTTTTTTTTTACATTGTTTGTGGTAGTTCCATGAACTCCTTTAGTTTATAAAAACTCTTTGTAAGGAGCCACACTTCTAGCCGACTTTTAAAAGATGGCAGAGAAGGTGCGTCTCTTACGTTTTCTGGGAGGCGGTTGTATATCGCAGGGCCCGTTACGTACACCGATTGTACCGACCTTACAAGTTTATGAAAAGGTGCAAGCAGGCGTTCCCGATGTGCATTGCTCCGGAGGTTGTATGACGTCACTATACCCTTCCGTTTAAATTTATTAATATTCTTGTAGGTAAAACTCGCGAGTTGGAGAATCACTAAGCCTGGTAAGGTCAAGATGCGTAAGTCCTTAAAGTGATCGCGGACAGACTCGTCACTGCGGATACCTACAATGCCACGCACTGCACGCTTTTGCATCCGGAAGGCGCGTTCGAATTCTGATGCTTGACCCCACAATTCGGCACCGTATGCTAATATCGAGTGGACGGTGGCGAAGTAGCAGGATCTGACAATTTCTCTACTTGCTGTTGATGCTAGACGCCGCAGTGCGTAGCATGCTCGGCCTAGGCGCGAACCAGAGATGGGCAAAATGTAATCGACTAACGATTAACGACTAAAACTAACCTAGTTAGTCGCGACTAACGACTAAAAATGCCGATTGATTAGTTTAGTCACACAAGTTCCGACTAATTTAGTCAAGACTAAATTAGTCGTCGATTAATTTCCAGCGACTAAATTTTTAGTTGACTAATTAGTTAGATTAATTTTCTCTCGATTAACTAATATTGGGAACTTTGTAATTCTAAGTTTTGAGTAACCATGACAGGCGGCTACAACTTAAGGAATGTACATTGCGTACTTAAAATTACACTTTATTTTCTGACAAATAGTGTAAAAGGGGGTGTATTCGAGTCGGTAATAGACCCCCTTCGACACCAATTGTCAGAAAGTGATGAAATCTTTGGCATGGCGAACCGCCTGCACAGACAGACGAGCGCGACGCGGTGGCGGGGCGGCGCGGTAAAGCGGCGTGACGTTGTATAAAGTTCGAAACGCACTGACAGCGGTAGCGGGGCGGGGCGTCGCGGTGCGGAGGCGGTACCGGTTGTAATATTCGAACTAATATGAAAGGGTCCGCACAGAAAACCGGCCGGGAAAAAGCGTGGCGGTGGCGGCGCGGAGCTGGTACCGGCGCGGAGGTGGCGAACCGCCTGCACAGACAGGCGAGCGCGTGGCGGTGGCGGGGCGGGGCGGTAAAGCGGTGTGACGTTGTATTACATAGCTATCAGTGTATCGGCGTCTGTCGGCGCGCACCGGCGGTGGCGGGGCGGCGCGGTGCGGAGGCGTGCTCAGAGCGGTGACAGGAGTTGTATTTTATACAACTTTAGTTTACGTTTTATTCGTTCCTGCAATGCGTAGGAATGAAAAATATACTAAACTTTTTAAACTGCACCCGGGCCTTTATAATACGCAGGAAAAAGATTACTGTAATGCAATAAAAAAAGAGTTATTAAGTGAGAAAATGGGCAATATAACGCCGCCTCCGAACCGCAATCCCGCGCGGATACCGGGCGGTTCTTTGGTGCGACGTCCTCCGGGCCGCTTTCGCTTTACCGCAGTACCGCCTCCGCCCCGGACCGCACCGCGCCGCACTCTGTGCGTTTAAAGCTTCACACAGCTGTCAATGTACCAGCGGCAGCGGCGCGGCGCGGTGCGGAGGCGTGCTCAGAGCGGTGAAGTATTATTTTACAACTTTAGTTTACGTTTTATTTGTTTCTGCCAAAAACACGTAGCATTTGTGCGCAGCAATGAAAAATATACTAAACTTGTTAAACCGCACCCGGGCCTTTATAATACGCAGGAAAAAAAATAACTGTTATGCAATAAAAAAGGGGTTATTTAAGCTGGAAACACACAGACAGCGGTGGCGGCGCGGTGCGGAGGCGGTACTGGTTGTAATCGACGTCCCGCTTCGCTACCGCTGTCAGTGCGTCTCGGGCTTAAAACGGAAACTTAAGTTGTAAAAAAATACTACTCCTGTCACCGCTCTGAGCACGCCTCCGAACCGCGCCGCGCCGCCGCCGCCGGTGCGCGCCGGTACATTGACAGTTGTGTAATACAACGTCACGCCGCTTTACCGCCTCGCCCCGCCACCGCGACGCGCTCGCTTGTCTGTGCACGTGAAGGCGGTTTGCCGCCTCCGCGCCGGTACCGCGCCGCCATCGCCACGCTTTTTTCCCAGCCGGTATTCTGTGCGTACCCTTTCATATTAGTTAGAATATTACAACCGGTACCGCCTCCGCACCGCGACACCCCGCTCCGCTACCGCTGTCAGTGCGTTTCGAGCTTTAACCCTTACCTGGGAAGGTCATAGAAGTGCTACCCTATAAAAATCAGATTTTATTAGAACAAAGTATCACACGGCACACAAGAATGATTTTTCAAGTGCACATACTCGTATATTATGATATATTTAATCTTTGTTTCGTGTAAAATGAGCATGTTTCAACATTTAGTCGAGATTTAATCGTGAAATTTAGTCGACTAAAACGGCGATTAATTAATCGTTAGTCCAACACACTGTCGACTAATTTAGTCGCGACTAAATTAGTCGAGACTAATCTTGTGGCGATTGAATGTTTAGTCGACTAATTAGTTGACTAAAAAATTAATCGATTGATGCCCATCTCTGGCGCGAACATATGTAATCAATGTGCTCCCGCCACGTAAGTGAGCTGTCAAGCACAAAACCGAGAAGTTTGGTGTTTGTAACTTGCTCGATTGTTGTGTTCCCGGCCCGAATATCTAGAGTGGTACTGTGGTGGCCATTTAGACTTATGCGCAGAAAGCAGGTTTTTTCCGTGTTCAGTGCTAGCCCATTCTGCGTAAACCACTTATACAGTCGATTTACGGTGTCATTGACGGCTATTTGGAGCAGCTGTTCGTTCAGCGCCGTGACCACCACAGTTACGTCATCAGCGTACATAAATACTTCGGCGTTATCGAGGGCTCCTGGTAGATCGTTAAGCAGTATTGTGAACAACGTATTAGATAAGCAGGACCCCTGCGGAACTCCCATTACGCTGTTTTGCTCACTCGATGTTATTTTCCCCCGGTCCCCCACCACAACTTGGGTCCTGTCCTTCATGAAGGAAACTAATATTCCCAAAGCGGGCCCACGGAGACCGTAGTGGGCTAACTTCGCCGCGACGAGACTGTGGTCCGCGGTGTCGAAAGCGCGCGAGAGGTCGCAGCACAGCACGGCTGCGTGCTGGCCACCCTCGCGCGCTTCCAGCACCGCCCGCACTACCTCGCGCACCAAGTCTGTCGTGCACCGCCCCCGCTGGTACGCGTACTGTCGGTCCGACATTACGTTTTGGGATAACCAAAAGGACATAATGCGCTGGTTGAGACCCACTTCAATTACTTTGCTGAGAGCAGGCACTAAGGATATCGGGCGGTATGATTTACTAGCGCTTTTCGGTCCTTTCCCCTTATATAGGGAGAACTCCACTTCCATATTTTCTGTCTTTAAGCATTCAAATGACATATAGGTATATGAAATACGAAATCGTTATGCTATACCTAGGTATAGATGTACCTTTAAAATATATACCTTTAATTACTTTAAATATGGGTACATACTACCTAAGCCAGTTAGTTACACTACTTTACACACTCCGCATTCCCATGTGAACTTCAAGCAGAGTAGGTAGTTACTTTTTTCCAGTCATGGTACGCAGACTCTTCAAAATCAAAAGTCACGAAGATTTTAGTCACCTCTTTACGTCAAACACTGTAATATATTCAACTCAACGCCCCGAAATCCGTGCCAGCCTGAAACGTCTACGTGCGTCGAGCTACTTTCGCATTTCTACTTTATACGGCTCGCGTGTCTCCCTCGAATAAAATACCTCCGTTCTGGATGTTTTCCTGCAGCACAGGCACAGGAAGTGTAATAGATAAATGCGGGCTTTTCCGCCAGTCGAATCTGTAGCAAATCATTGCCTAGGGTTAGACGAGATTGTTTTCGTCGAAAACGCAAAAGAATTTAGAGTTTTGCTCGAGTTCTGTAAACCTTTATTTTTATTCAAAATTGTTTAAAACTTTCACTCCATATTCTTTCTATCTCTTTTACAAAACTGAAGTGATTGTTTAGTTTTCAAGATTAATATAAGATTTTTAATTTAGAGTGTGAAATAACATAAGCTTAATAAAAATATTCGATTTTGATTGGTTTGGGTGCATAATACAATACCATATCAATTTTAAATACCATATTTTAACACGCAAAACGTACTTGTACCGAGATTCCATCGAATGTGTTCGGCGAAATTTTTCGTCAAACAGGATTCCACCAGCTCTAGGTGTCCCGCCATTGAATATAAATTCCCGCGACGAAACCACGTGACCGCAAACACCGTGAAACTGAATCTACGTGCTTGGCACTTGTCCCTGCCTTTGCAGAAACAATGCAACATGTCGAACGATTATTAACCTTAATACCTAGGTGGTAAGTTGAAATATTTCACTTTAGTAAGATGGTTTTGTATCGAACTAAAATCTTTTAGGCTTCCAAAGACTGTTTGAGAAAAATACAACCTATATAGGTATGGCGAACGAAAGAATGGCGCACAATTTAGAACGAGTTGTAAAATCAAATACTCTTTTCAGTTTTTTCTTTAACGAAATCAAGAGGTCAATTGGAATTCGTGGGTGGAAGTCTTGCCAGTAGCTATAGTTTTTTTTACAGGTAAGAGTGAAAAACCCTTATACACAGGCCAGATGATATTTAATCTTGTATTAATATCGTACAAATTTGTCAAGGAAATCTGATTGATGAAACAACACTATATTATTCAAAAATATATTCCATAGCTCTTAAATCGACGAATCAAGGTTTCGGCACATACCTAATTAAGAGAGGTTTACCTAATCGATAAATATTTTTGCACTGGACTAAGATTATTTAATCCACGGAAAAGCTCCTCGCTCCTGCTCATGTGAGATTGAGGTACTGTCCTACTGTCCTGGTGGATTAAATGTTCTGAATCTTTTTAGCAGCTATATTATTATCTATTTTTTTTAAATAGATTTGAATCTTTTTAACCAAAAGTTTACATTGATGATATAAATATTCTTTTTTGCAGTCGCAGCACGTAACACAGGTACATTTACGAGGACTTAGGTAATTCTAGCTTTATTTCTTAGACCATTACAATTAGTATGTAATGTAACATTACATTCTGAAGAACTGGGAGAAGTGAAGTCCCTTCTAGAAATTAATCTTTTAATGCCTTTTATCCTTTGATTTCGTGCCTAGTTAATTATATAGTGAAAAGTGCGCCTATGTAAGGATTGTAAGGTACTTAATAAATAATGAAAAAGAAGAAGTGTGAAGTGTTATAAAAAATGCGATATCAAACGATTCGATCGACCAATAAAAACTATTCTGGATACATTACCCAATACCTCAGACGCCTTCGACACGGAAGTTTCCGGAAAAATCCACCAGCTCGAAAATTCCATCATCGTTTGAAGTGTATCCGACTGACGTCAGTTCGGTGGGGGTAGGTGGAAAAATATCGGCTGCAACGAGAAGCTGACACGCGCAGGTACGTGCTTCCAAGCGACTGGACTCACGGGCGCTGGTTGTTGGCCAACATGTTGGCGAGCATCTATTTTATCAAGTCGCTTCTTTTCTTCGGTGAAGTATGACGATGGTGGGTATGAAGTACAGGTACTGTCGTTATGAAATATGTAAAGTAACCATCGAGGTGTTTCTTTTCAAACATGAAATAATAATCATTAGAAAACCAGGAAGGCTACTGTGGTAAAGTTTATAGTGGATATTATGGTAACCATCAGTTTCTGTTCACTAGCGTAGCTTGACATCCTCTTTTCCCGTGTGTCTCCTCAGGCAGGCAGTTTGAGAAACAGTGCGTTGTTCACAGCAGGCGCTGCACTTTATTATATAGGGTCGGTAGGTGGGTTTACGGCCTCTTAATTTGATGCGCCAGTTTTGCGGCCACTTGGATGAGTTGATGAACTGAAAGGATATTTTCTTGCTTTTTTAATATATTCCCATTCAACAGCTACTAATAAAAAGGCATACAACTCGACGTTTCTTTAGGGCATGTAAAAATGAAAATATCTTGAATTGAAAAAACTCAGTTCTTCAGGAGGCCGCAAACTGGCGCAGGCCGCGTAACTGGCCTAGCGACCCTATTTCAAGATAGCAACAGACAGTTTACCCTACTCGTTCCTGGCTTTATTTGGCGTCCGGTATCCCCCTGTGTCCATGCTAGTCCGGCAGACAGTTTGACAAGCGCGTTGCTCATAGCGCGCGCTGCACTTTGCTATATATTTTAAGATAGTAACAGACAGTTTACCCTACTTTTTCGTGGCTATATTCGGCGTCCGTTATCCCCCTGTGTCCATGCTAGTCCAGCAGACAGTTTGGCAAGCGCGTTGCTCACAGCACGCGGTGCACTTTGTTACATATTTCAAGCCCCCACCTCCCGGCTGTGGTTAGTTTTTATCCATGGACGTCATAACCATGTTTTACCGAAAAGAGTTTTTACAGCAACAGACAGTTTAGCCTACTTGTTGACAAGCGCGTTGCTCACAGCACGCGGTGCAGTTTGTTACATATTTCAAGCCCCCACCTGCCGGCTATGGTTAGTTTTTATCCGTGGACGTCATAACGATGTTTTACCGAAAAAAGTTTTTGGGTGCTCGGAGGGAAATTGTTTACCTCCGTCAGTTTTTAATTTTACTTCACAGAATATTCTAGATTTAAGATTTTTTATTAAACATCATGAGACTTTGCTATGCCAGAATAAATTAAATACAAAGTGTCTCTCTGTCTGTCTGTTACCTCTTCATGCTTAAACCGCTGAACCGATTTACATGAAATTCGGTATAGAGATATATTGAGTCCCGGGGAATTCTATGCCCATAGGATACTTTTTATCTCGGAAATTATCCCCTAAGGGGGTGGAAGTTTGTATGAAAGAGCGGTGAGTAGGTAAGCGCCTAATATAACTCAATGGCAATTACTTCAATTCTATCACGATAAACGAGTTCCACGCAGACGAAGTCGCGGGCAAAAACTAGTAAGTTTATAATAAGCCGCTCAAGTGTTTTAAAATAGTCAATTAGTCATTGACGAAAATTGTGTAGCATTGTTCATCAAGAAAAAAATCTGATTTTCAAGTAGGTAAGTAGAATATCTTTACCTATACACCCATATAGTAAATCCTCATTAATGTGTTAAAAAAACCGGTTGACCAGACCAGCTTTTCGATACCACATATGTATGGTATGATGAAGTTGTTGTGAGATTACGTACAACTTTACAGCTCAGGGGCCGATTTTTGAGTGTCGAACGCTCGACTTTTCACTCGAGATCTGTCATAAAATTATGGTATTTTGACAGATCTCGAGTGAAAAGTCGTGCGTTCGACACTCAAAAATCGGCCCCCAGGTACGCGCTGCCGTCGGGTCCGGGGGGCGGGCCAATATCTCGTCAAACATGCTTCCGACGTTCCGACCTCAACGTTTACACATGAAACACATGAAAGTGGATTTAATATATGGATGTAGATAAAAGCGTGTATGCAATTGTATATAATTAGGTCTTAAAACAATGCCTCTAATTATGTAGGTATTAGTTGCATAAACTTGTATTAAATCTACTTATAAAACCACGATTATACAATCGTCGGAATTTCGATGTAAATTGAGTATTAATTAAGTAGCTGCAAATTTTATAGTAATAAGTTTTTTTGCTTTACCCTATCAGGGTCCATGAGATACCTAAAAATTATTATGTAACACCTGCATTGTACCATGGTTGCAATAAATGAATTATGAATTATGAATTATGAATCATTCCACTCCAAAATGTATTTCAATTTTCAACTCGCACACACGGCAAAGTCCAGTAACTTGCACTCGGAACTTCCCGAGAATCCCGAGTACCTGTTTGTGTAAACAGACAAACAAATAACAAGCCTGTCATCATACTTGTGCAGTTGTACGGGTTGGTATTCGCATACTAACAAATCACCAGAGTTAGTCTGACCTCCGATCAGGCATAGTTGTATACAAATTTTATCTCGGTGTTACAATAGTCTGACTGCTCTGACTAACAAGTCGCGGCCGCGGCACAAGTTAAATGCAGCAAATGAAATAAATCGCATGCTGGTACACCTTTTTTCCAATCCATCCTAGGTAAAATTCCACATACATACATTCCACATACAGAATTTGGAAAAAAATGCTTGTGAAATTACTCGTTAGTCTGTCTCACAGAGATTCGTAGCAACTAACCGGAGATCAGACTGCATGACCCTGGTGACTTTATTCCTTACTAAGGTAGAAATGGTGAGGTGAGTCGAGAGTCGAGTCGATACAGGTTGCGAACTTGCGAATAGCCTAGCTGGTAGCGTAGCTGGGTACGTGCCTTTGTGTCAACTGGAACCAACCCTTAAGCTTAAGCCACACAGAGAGCGGGCGGGCGGTTGCCGCCCGCGCCCGCGCCGCCGCCGCCCGCGCCCGCGCCGCCGCCGCCCGCCCGCTCTCTGTGTGGCTTGAGCTTTAGTTGGTTACTTGAAAACCTCACGCACACACAAGCTGACGTCGCACCTAATACTTATGATTATTTTTGTTGGCCTTGTTGTGTTTTTATGTCAAAGTAATCCGTCCATAAAGCGACTTAATTTGGCTTGCAAGAGGGTTCAAAATACCTACAATAACAGCTTTAGAAAATCTTGGTTAACACTTAAATCTCAACTAGGAGTATGCATAACACAGGTACATACCTACTTTTGCAATCATAAACTCCTTGAGCTTCTAGTGCCGGTCTTACTTGGCCAGTTGCTTTTTAATCTGATGGTAGACTATTAAATTTGATAGTCACGTCTTACGTATATCAGTTAAGGCAATATTTCCCCAAAGTTGTTGAAAGAATCCCCATGTTTTCGGTATCTGTATAAATAAACAATGAAATTTTACGACTCGTACGCTTGATGATGCCACGAACGACGAGGTTTGGGCATTTGGTATGGATGTCTACGCTAATAGGTAAAACCTAGTTATTTTGATTAAGTTATGGCCCACGGTCGAGCACACTTGGACGCCGCAAATCTGAAACTACTTCGACACGCCGCGGTCCGATGCTTAGGCACCAGAATCATTGCCTTAGACCTGCGCAAGTGCGCACACTCTTGGCCATACAAGTCTACTCAGCAAATATGCTGGGACCACAGCATAGAGTATATTATTAATACTGGACGTGACGCAAGCTTGTGGTGGCTTTTTTTAATGTAAAAAAAAATCGAAAATATATAGTGTCATCGATGGCGCAATATAATATATATAATGACGAAATATGTGCTCATCGATCATCGATCTCGGGTGGTGGTGCAGGGAACAACCGCGCACGCGCTCGTGTCACACACTCTGCGCTCCAGGCTACGGAGACGGATTTCACTTTATGCACAAGACCATTTAATAGTATATTGTATAACCTACCTATGGCTTTTAGACCAAAGTTATACCTACGCCCACTCTACCACACTCTACTTTTAATTACGATTGCGAAAAAATAAAACACAAAAATTATCCACCCCAAATGAATAATAAATTAATTACAAAGAGTTATAGTACAAAGAGCTAAATTAGTGCTAAATAATGCTAAAGTATTTTGATTAGTCAAATTAACATGTTTTGTAAATCATAAATATGTATTCATTAGGTATTTTATGTCACACCTAGCCATAAAGTGGCCATTATCGCACGCTCCGCGCGCGAAAAACCCCACTTCCTGGCCAGGGGGTGACATAAAATTTTGTACTTACCACGGGCGATAATAAAGAAAGCCTCAGATCGCATATTTATCGCCCTTGCCTTCGGCTCGGGCGTAAAATACCTGCGATCTGAGATATTCTTTGTTTTATCGCCCTTGGTAAGTAATGTACTATTCCGTATAGGGGTTAAATGTAGGTACTACTTTAGCCCCACGCCCCACGCCCCACATGTCTAATGCCTTTTTGAACATGAGAAGTAAAAAAGCCCTTTTATGAGTTTTATGATGCTAAAACCTAGTTCGTATTTCCTGAACTCACCGCCGGAACCTAAACACATGGTTCTTTTACTAATAATATTGAAATATAACGTTAGGTTTAAAGATTTTGATTTTTTTAAATTTCTCTCGAGATAAAGGTAGAACAGCTTTACGAGCATGAGAAGTGAACCAAAGTGAACACAATATTTATGTCTTTGACAGTTTCATTTATTTCTAGCCAGTTTCTACCATTTCATTCCCTTTCTTGACAACAAAAATATTAATAAATACGCCATCTATACGATTGTTCTGAAACCACATCCATTGCTAGTTCTATTAGCTTTGATGCACTTACTTTGTGATGAATATGGTGTATATAGTTTGTGATAGATGGCGCTATAATCAAAAACCAAAAGTATAGAGGGAGCCTAATAAAATAATAATAACGTGACAATCTAATTCAATTTTCGGTAAATTGAGCGTGACAAATCAGAATGAAATTAATTAAATGGCTTAATAGATAATTATCACTTCCCGCATAAAGAAACAAATGAGGCATTTCCGTTAGCGAGCACTCCAACTTCTCCGTATTAAAACAGTTTACCTATTTTATACAAATTTAACTGAAAATGGATTATTTTATAAATTTTATGTACCTATAACTAGTACCTTCCAAAAAAGAGTAGGGAACTTCCAATTCCAAATCAAACTGCGATTAATTCAAATTTCAAATGTTACAATAGTGATGCTGAGTGATTTTTTACAATCGATAAACCAATATGTCGTTTGTCGTTTGTCAATTTGTTAATTCTTAGAACGAATGAAACCATTATGTATCATCAAAACCAATTTGTTCAAACTAATTTGATTCGAGGACTTATTTAATCTAAAAGCGACGTTCTTTATTAATATTGGCCTCTCTAGTACCCTACCAATTTATAATGATATATGCTGTGTATCGAACGACTATTACAATATCTATTTAATTTAAATTGAAACTATTATCAGTACTTACTTACCACCACTCATTTGGCCACAAGTTAGCTTAAGCGAGAGCGTTCGCGTGCGGTCTAAAGTCTAAACATTTCGCATTCAATCTCGTTAGGTAGGTTAGCGTTTTGAAAAACAGATATCATGATTCATGAAATAAAGGAGGCTATGAAAATCATACAGCATTATCATGTCTGTCTAACATCCACGACTACTATCCATTACTGACATCCTAACGGATTCAACATGGATGTGCACTTTTATTTAATGAATAAATAACTTTACTGACACGACAAGAAGGTTTTTACAAACACGTGAAATGTACTTACAGATAACTGAATGAAGCATATCTGGTTTCGGACCAGCGTGGTACTGCAGAAGCTGAACTAAACCACTTGGTGCTGCTACTTGACGAGTCACTTATTTCATCAACAATACCATGCTAGGTAGATTCAATCGTTTACCTCGTATTTATAGCTATTTTACAATATTGTACAAATTTTTAAGGTGTTACTTTGTCATAATATAATATATTGAATTATCATTCAAGAGGCCAATGATTGGGGGAAGGGGCAACATTACTACAGCTTACCCAATATTAACTACGATTTCCCATTACTCACTTTATCGTTTAACGTATACCTAACATACCTAAATAATTCGATGCTGTCGAAAACACCAAATTTCAAGTCCATACGTCAAAGGGAAGTTGAAAAATTCTTCGGAACAAAATTTTGTGACAGACGACGGACGGACGGACGGACTAACGGATGGATGGACGAACGCATGAGTGACAACAATAGGGTTCCGTCGGACTCTTCGGGTACAGAACCCTAAAAAGGAAATACTTTTTTTATATTTAAAAAGAGCTCAGGCTCCATCAACTTATTATTAACTGGCTTTTAGACTTACGATACCTATATGAAAGTACATGCAATAAAATTATTTATTGCTCATCAAAAACACAAAAGAAAACAAAATTAAAATTAAACATGTAGAACCTACATGTACCTTCTTACATTGTAGGTATGTATGTATGTATGTAAGCACTTTATTGTACACAAAACAGTAGTGTATGTACATAGTAGACAACAGGTAGTCTTATCGCTAAAAAAGCGATCTCTTCCAGACAACCTTGCACGATATCAATTTGAATAGTATCGCTTTCATAATAAAAGGATATACGAATTCACTCTATATAAGGTGTCATGCACTATATAAGCTTAATCCCCAGTTACTACGCTGATACATTATTCAATTACACTGATAGCACTTAAGATGATTACTTCAATATTGTACCTAATGTCTTATTTCCGAGACAAGAGCGACGCGTGGGCACTCGAGAAATGACCGGCATATGACTCCAACCAAACTGAGGCCAAACTTTTTCAAGCCAGTTCTGTAATTTTATTCAACGCAGAAAATAATATAGACATGTGTCTGATATATAGCGAGTAGGTAACACGCTATATACCTTTCCAAAAGTACTAATGAGGATGGTGAAACGACCGGTGTATTGAAAACTTTATTATATTTTCTAAATTAACGCATGATTCGTAGTTTACAGTGACCAAATGGATAGGTATACGCCGTAAAACATTATAGAAATACAAAACCTACTGGAATAACGTATACCATTACAATTCTCAGTAACGCATAGTTACTTCCAGAAAATTACTACGCATGATTCACTTCACTGACTAAACGGATGTAGTATTCTTGATCTTGATGTAAAACAATAAATTCTTCTTGATGAATAGGGTTACTCGTGTAGTCCTTTAGAAATTGATCCAACGGAATACTTTTTTCTTTGTCATCACATCATAGTCTTCATCAATGTATATTAAAAGCTATGTATTCAACATATTATTAGGTATTAGCACCAGTCTTTTTTACACGACTGCCCAAAAAAAGGAGTGTAATGTTTTTTACATATTAATCTTACTTCCGATGTCCAATAGCAATGGATAATCATTTTGCGATAAGTTACGTAAAAAGTACCTATAATAGATTAAAAACTTTACTTTCGCATATTACCTTATTTGAAAAGTACAATTTGCCGAACTAGTAATACTTAGGTACAAAGTATGTGCTTAACCAGCGAGTGCTTATCTTGTTCGGATGAGTGATGACGATGACACATTGAGAGCGTTTGTCTCATTGTATATAGGGCTGCCATCGCAATTCGCAACTAACTTGCAAAACCCGGACAAAAACTTTAAAAAACCCGGAAAATTTATCGCATTTTTCCCCGGACGTTTTAGAATCCAGTTTTCTAATAATATTTAATATTAAAAAACAGGCCAAGTCCCTGTCTAATATTTAGGGTAGCAAACCAACCGCTGGACATTTCAAAGAAAAGATACTTAGGTTTATGGGTGATCCCCGTTATTACTAAATTATTTAAAAAAAGTTTTGATAATTTGTATGGCTTTGAGTCAACAATTTAATATTTTAGTAACCCCCCCCCCACGGACGGCCCCCAGACGGCCTTCCAATTCCTCCAACGACGGAGACACTGGGACGGATGGCAACCCTAAAGTTATACCTTTAACCCTATCGGTTCGGTTCTATCTCAAAAAAACCGGCCAAGTGCGTGTCGGGCCACGCGCAAGGTAGGGTTCCGTAGTCGTCCACCTGTTACATTATTTGGACTAAAAAGTTCGCAAACTTATATTTACTATGTTTTTGACAGAATTAACAACATTATCTAAGGTATCAAATTGTACGAAAGTGTGCTTTTGCAAAGTACATTTCTGAAGTTCGACTATTACTCGTTAACTAGTAATGTCTACTTAGCTGTGATAGTTTTCCTTTTAAATTCATCGTATAATACTACTACCATGATTTTTTTCACATGCCTAGTAGCCACCGTTTAACTGGCAGGGGGGGGGGACACTTGACCATAACAAAACTTATCACTTCAAAGCTTAATATCACGCTAACCAATTCTCTAATCAAAAAATGCTTTTAGAAACCATATAATATTTTTAAAAGACCTATCTATCGATACCCCAGACGATGGGGTTTGGCAGAAAAAAAATTGCACCACCACATTACATGTAGAGGAGGTACCCTAAAACAAAATTTTTTTAAAGATTTTATTCTACCGTTTTGTCGGCGTCATTGATATGTATACTCATGCTAAATTACAGCTTTCTAGTACTAACGGTTACTGAGAAAAACGGGGGTCGGATGGACGGACGGACGGACGGACATGGCGAAACTATAAGGGTTCCTTGTTTACTACGGAACCCTAATAAAAAAGGAGTGCAACGATAAATTGTTTTGCCGATAGAACCCCTAGAACAGAATTATAAATTATTGTGCTGCTTTTGCTTTGCTATGAATGGTATTAGTATGGTACTTTTTTAAATAATAGTATGCCACACATTTACGAAAACCCCAAAGGCTCCCCTAGTCCATTAATTTAATCAGACAAATAACTATAATTATCGTCCGTCCTACTTGCTACTTATTAATAACCACCCTACTAATTCCAAGCAACCAATTAAAATTTTGTCTATCCATCGAAAACGACAAAAAATATCCTGTCATTCGAAGTAGCAGTTGGAGTGTTGGCTTAATAAACGATTTAATTAAGAGAGCGTTGGGCCGGGCGAGGGCGCAGTGTGATGTTTGCGCGCGTCCAGGCACCATGCTGACGCTTGCGCTGGCGGTACTCACGATCGCGGGCGCAGAAGCACAGCCGTTCAACATCACTCATTTCATCGTACCACATGACGTCCCCCCAGGCCAAGACGAAGTCATCATCGAATGCCGATATGACGCCAATTTTACCATTCTTAACTGGTTTAAAGGACCCACCGAATTCTTCCGTTACAAACCCGGCAAAACACCAAGCACTATGTCTTTCCCGGTACTCGGCGTTGGAAAAATCGATTTGGTTTCCTGTGGGCCGACAGCTTGTAGTCTCAAGCTTGGTGCCTTGACTGAAGATGCATCTGGTTTATATAGATGTGATATTGAAAAGAGTTCCCCGCCGTACTCATTTGAAACACGATCTGCTTACATGGAGGTCCATGGTCACAAGCACAGAAGACCATTGTTAGAAGGTCTAGCAGAAGAATTTGGTGAAGGAGACCAGATGCTAGCGTATTGCAGAGGTGCAAAAAACTCAGAGTTTCGCTGGTACATCAACGGGCGAGAAGTAGAGGACATGAAGGGGTCACAAACTTTGAGAAAGACCAGTTCCCGACTCATATTTTCTGGAGTACCACCACAAGTGACAGTGCAATGTGCTGAATTTCGCAACGGAAAGCTACTTGGTTCGAAGGAGCTGAAAGCTCGCTGGAGGAAGTCAGATCATCAAAACCAAAAACCGTTAGAACAGAGAAATGGTTGTTCATCCGTAGAGAAAAATCTTACCATTGTAACTATTATTTTATTATTTGTTACAGTCAACTAATTATAGTTAATGTTAAGTTATATTATAATTTATAATATTAAATTAACGTACCATACCAATCTATTTTTGCCAAAGAAAATGTTCCTCAATATATTTTGATTCTGAATAAAAACAATATTTAAAAAAACGTGTAAATATTTTGTGTCTAAAACCTGGTGCTTTTATACACGTCGATATTAGTAGGTAAGTTATTAAGTTCCGTGTTATTATTTAGTAAAGTGCGTGTATGTATTCTATAGAAATTTGCGAACTTTTGTTTTGCAGGTTAGTTAGTTTAATAGCCCTCATTATGTGACAACTTACCTGCATTTAAAATGTATGTGTATTTTTGAAGTGAAAACTTCTTTAGCGGCGCTGATCACTTTTGTACTGGGGAAAAATTGTGAAACTCCCGACAGATTCATTATAGGAACAGCTAGTTTACCCCTCCTAGTATCGTGATTGCGATGTCAGGAGGAGTCAACTCAGCTAAACTCAGCTGGTCTTTGATGCGTAAGGTAAGACACAATGATACTCGGGACATATTATGTATATATGTAAATGGATTATGCGCATATGAACATGAGTATCAATATGAATACGGATACCGATACCGATACCGATACGGATACGGATATGAATATCTTTGTTATTTACTTTCTTTATTGAGTTTTCTTCTGACGGCACTCCCGGGGTGCAACCCGTTGTTTTTTTTTATTAGATAAATTCAGGACGCAATTTATTTATTTCACCGCTTATAAAAAGTCACATTTACCTCATCATGATGTCCCTTTATTGACAATATCTGGGCGACCGAGCTTTGCTCGGCGTATTCCCGGGCATCCATATCTGGATCGATTGCTAGTCCCCGAAAACCCCTACATACCAAATTTCATCAAAACAGAGCCGTTTCTATTTTGAAAATAACTAAATAAATAAAATACAAGAATTGCTCGTTTTAAGATATAATTCACACATAACAGTTAACAATGTTAACATTGTTAACTGCAATGTTTACAATTACAGCGTTGCTCGAAAAAACGGAATAAATTAGGTGATGACTCCCTGTTTAGTTTTACTTACGCCACTTCTATCTAATGATGGTTAAAATGTATACCCCGTTTTTAGGGTTCCGTACCCGAAGGGTCCAAACGGAACCCTATTGTTGTCACTCATGCGTCCGTTCGTCCGTCCATCGACTGTCAAAAGAATTTTTCAACTTCCGTTTGACTTATGAACTTGAAATTTGGTGATAATGTTTATTGTTACGTATATTTTACCAACAAATACTAATATATTGATAAATCACATTTATTGATGTTGGTTCGGAACCCTAAATGTGCGAAGTCCGACTCGCACTTGGCTGGTTTTTTTAAAGATTAGAATTTTAACGGTCATTTTCGTCTGCAACTCTTAATTTCCCTAAGACATCAGTCGATAATTTTGTACGTATTTCACTTATTTCAGTGCGTCTTAAACATAGCACGCCGCATATTTTCCCGTTTCAAGATTGGTTTCCCTAACATCGCATGACGATAATCGCACGACTTTTCTAATCGAAGAAATAAGGGCTTCATAATTAAGGAGTTCCTAATTTGTAGTTTCCGAGATCAAAACACATTATTTGCCATAGAATTTACCGAAAACGCCATATATGCATATCCATCAATTATTTAAACAGCTCCCTCAAATTTTGATCGATCCTGTTATTGACCAAATTTATATGAGACCATCGTGAGGGGCTAAGATGTTCGCTTATATGTTGGACATACAGCAGTCGTCCCTTCCTTAGTGTCAAGTATGTAAGTGCGAGAGGGAGGAATGCTATGTGTCCGACATATAAGTGATCATTTTAGCCCCTCTGCTTACCAGTAAACAAAACCATACGAAGGCCTTCTCACGAAGAAGTAGTTGTTTTACTTTTTGCATTGGCGAATGGGCTTCCAGAGGGCCAAATTCGCGAGCACAATAAATTATATATATTTTTTTATTCGGCCGTATAAGTATTACTAGTTTTCATACATGTTATGAAAGTTATTTTTTAGGTGTAGCAATCATTTTTTAGTAAAGTATTTAGTAAGTACAGTAAATGAATTAAAGATTAAACTTATATTCTTAATGAACAACATACTTCTAAAACTTTTTCTTTTTAGGGTTCCGTACCCGAAGGCTCCAAACGGAACCCTATTGCTGTCACTCACCCGTCCGTCCGTCCGTCCGTCCGTCGTCTGTCACATAGGTTTACAGCCAAACGGTTGGAGCATAACATATAGTCATCAAATTTTTACAGTATTAAGCATCTAACTGACCCAAAGGCATACAAATTGTCAAAACTTATTTTTAAATGTGTTCCAATTTATTTCACCTACCCGATCGAGTGGGGTATCGTTGGTTCGAGCTCATTGAGTAAATAAATACACAATGTATAGTTTTAAAATATATTGGAAAACAAAGCAATGAGAAGCCAACATTTTTTTTATTTCCCACTGACCTACAAACTTGAATTATGTTGATAATGTTTATTATTACCTTTTGTTGGTAAAATATACGTAATGATAAACATCACCAAAATTCAAGTTCATAGGTCAATAGGATTATAGGAACAAAATTTTGTAAAAAAGCTGACTTTGGTGGCTTCTACTTCCATTGTTGTCCAAAGTAGATAAATATTGTACTTATTGTTTTTGACAATTAGTCAAAAACAATAAGTACAATGTTTATCTACTCAACGAGCTCTAAACAACGATACCCCCTCGATAATAGGTCAAAATGATTTTTTCTTGCCCCCCTTTAGCTGTATCGCCCCTCTGAAAAACATTTAAAAATAAGTTTTGAGTATTTGTATGGCTACCCCAAGGTAACAAGATGCTTATACTGTGAACATTTGAAGTCTGTGTCTGTGTCTAGGTGACAGACGACGGACGGACGCGTGAACGACAGCAATAGGGTTCCGCTTGGATCCTAGGGGTATGGAACCCTAAAAATATAGAAGTCTAGCTTCCAGCATAGGATAGGTCTTACGCAACAGTTGAATCTACTTACAGATAGAGCTTACGCACTCAAGCGGAAAAGCTTGCTTAAAGCGACCTTAACTTGAACTATATCCGCAAATTTTTATTTTTGGCTTTTGCATACTCTCTGCCTTTTTCTTTGCACTCATGTCAAAATAAATGTTATTTTTAGATAACTCTAATTTATTTATTTAGAGAATCTCTGGATCAAAACGATTTTTTGTATTCTGTACTTGGTCGCCCAAAGTTTACAAACAATTACTTACACAAACAAAATCAATAAGTATTCATTACCATCAAATATCTCAATATACACTGTTATATTACATCTATAGAGCAATTTTATAATTTAATTTTTATTTATTTACTTAAGAAACAAACAGTCTTTTATAGTTATGTTATAAATAACATTAAAAAGTATAAATAAATCATAGACTTACAGTTTCCTTAAAATAATATTTTAATATCATGCGTTGTAGTAATGACTATACTCAAGAGCAAAAACAACGGGTACACTTTCCATGGAAGTTCAATACAAAGTATATATCTAGGTATTTTTCTTGCTCATGAGTATACTCTAACCAAAATACTAATAAAAAACAAATGAAAGTTTTACACAAAAATAACAATGCAAAGAAGTAAACCTAACGTACATAGTGAGATGAAAACAAATGTGACAATTTTATATACTTAAAAATTGTAACTATATTAAAGCGGCTATTACACTGTCCTGAATCAGGCGTCCTAACTAGTGGAGGGGAGTTGAAGTATCTCGCTCTAACGTATAGGTCGGAACCCTTCAAGTGTCCTGAATTCAGGACAGTGTAATACCCGCTTTACTTTTTTTTTAAACAGTGCCATCCTATTACCTGATTAGTGTACTGCAAAGTTAGTCTTTTGAAACTATTGAGTTTTTCTTATACAATGAATATAATTTAAATAACGTAGGTATTTATTTAGTAAACCGTCGACAGTCTTAATACAAAATAACAAACCTACCTATCACTATTTTATCAAAAAATGTTACACAATACACAACCTTAGTCAATTAAAATCGACTTGATGCTTGTTTTGTCGATTACGTTTTTTATCGAGTACGTCACTGGCTGACATCGAGAATCTCTGAAAATGTAGCCAGGTACAATTAACATTTTCAATTAAATGGTAAAATTAGTTGTCTTATAAATTAAAACATCTTTGAAAAGTAAGGAATTTGAAATAGCAATATATTCCGTTTATTTTCAGAATCTTTTTTGTTTACGTATTAGGTACGTACGTGCTCAATTTATTAAGAAATACATATGGATTATTACGATTTTGGTTCGCTTTCAAATGATTTTAATAGCAACACTAAAATTCAAAATGGAGGCTTGACAGCAAGCTGAGCTAGCCAACCAGAGCGCATTGCGCAAAGCAGTGGAGTTGAGTGTGCATGCTACACGGTTAAACATGTTAAAAAGTTTTTCTGAAATTTTAGTTTTATGTTGCATTTGGTGCCCCAATCATTCTATAAGAACTGATATATTGAACTTTTCTCCGTCTTGATTAAGTGGGAAAGTTAGAAAATTAATTAGTGAATATAATTTAGTTTTATTTTAAGTCGGGCAATAGCTTTGTGTAACAAATAAATACACCATGCCGAAAGGAAAGAAAAAAGGAAAATACGGTGAGTTTTTATCCTTTTTCTCAGTGTGTCCGGAAGCTGTATCATTATGGAGCAGAAATTACCACGGGAATGCAATCACGCAGCGACCTTGTGCTCGCGTACTTTCCGCGCCGCGTCCACGTATTTTGCTTCGATCGTTATAGTCTGGGCATTTCCGTGAGGTCAGGTAGCATATGTCGGGCTGCCACAAAAGCTTGGCACTAGCAAAAGCCACTAATTTCGCAAGGCAGCCCCCACGTCGAATGTTTGGCGCAATCTAGAATTACTTTCACGATTTCATAACATGTGCCAATCTCATTGTTTTTCTTCACACGCTCATTGTGATCTAAACAACAATACCAATACAAACATGTGTCGCATATAAAAACAAATCTTGGGTAGTTTCACGTTTTTTAAACAAAATCTTTGACCTTGTGATCTAAAAACATCAATTATGTAATTTGACATGATAACTATAATGCTACTGTCTGCTGTCCTGCAATCGCTCTTTACATTCGTCTTTAATATGACCCATTTATTCATGTATTCAGCAACCGACATATAAACAGAATTATAATTAGGTTTAGAATTCTTTACAACATAATACCTACTTATCATTATGTACCAAAGCTATTATTTTACACTACCAGACTGTAATCCTAACAACTATTGTTCAAGCTTAGAAAGCGAAACCATCTTCATTGATAGTAGATCTTAATACTAGTAATATTATACTATAACTTAGAATGAGAAACATGCATCATTGTTTTACCTGCAGCTATGTTAACAAACTAGAAAATTTCACTTTTTCTCATGTATGTTGTGTTATTGTCATATGGGCGATTGTTTGTTTATTAACATAGGATAATCAACCATTTATTGCTATACCTTCTTGAATTATTTTCATTAACCCATCGTCTCCCAGCGAAAAAACAAAACATTCTTTTGTTATCTGGCTGGGGAACCCAGTCACCGGTAGCAGATGGCT
Source organism: Cenopis cana (assembly GCA_951800055.1). NCBI lineage: Eukaryota > Metazoa > Arthropoda > Insecta > Lepidoptera > Tortricidae > Cenopis > Cenopis cana. Next base: position 12,798,717 of record OX637479.1, on the reverse strand, counting down.
TAATAATTATTATCAAATAATACTAATCTTCTTCATGAGTCATGGGTTGGAGTAAATTTATTAAAAATTAATAGTTTTTTTAGATTATATATAAATACATCAAATAACAGCAATATGAATTAGATTAAAAAATATGGGACCTGTATGTAATGAAAATATGAGCAACTGTGAAATTGTCATTTTTTTATATTTCCCTTTAGCTAATTTAATTTGATAAACAAAGAAAGGATACATTGCAGACAAGATTGCGCAATGGTCTACTTACCAGGGGCCTATTGCATAATGATTTGTAACTAATATTACAATTGGATGACTCATTTCAACCCCTTAAATTTGAAAGAGACTTCCGCTTGTAATATTAGTTACAAGTCATTATGCAATAGGCCTCTGGTTTTCCCCTTGTATAATTCCTTTTACAGCTAGAGCTACAATTAACCCTTTACCAAGTTGAACCCACTAGATTCAATTATGCATAAACACTGTTGGTCCATATTAGTGTTATGAGTCGGAGCTCAGCCGAACCTTGAATACTCGAGTTGTCAAAGAGAAGACTAGTCTTTCACAGTACTGAGAAGACTGATACTGGTCCTGACGGCTCAAACCTCGGCTTGCTTCTAACTCACAATGCAACTCAAAATGTATTTGTATGGCAACATTAGCATTACATTGAATTTAGTGGGTATTGCAACTGCCAGACTATATTTCCAATTTTGCTTTACTAGTTTTTGTCTGTATAGAATTTATTGTTAATCAATGGACATACAATTTCCACTTTGAATATTCCCCCATGTCACTATGAAAATAACAAACCAGTTGCTTTCATATTTATAATCTTATAGCATATTACACAAGTATATTTAATATATTTTATAATCCCTATAGCTGCAGTACAGAGTAACCTTCACTACAGTAAAGAGTAGCCTTTACTACAGTAAAGCTATTTTTCAATGTGTGCAAGGTTGCTGTGCTTTATTGATTGTTGCCATTTCTGGTCAAACCCACATAATTAATTTGCTACCTAATACTGCAGCGGTCATCATTCATGCAATGACATGTGGATTATGAATGATTATTGCAAGTCTAATAGGCCAAGTAACATGGGTATATGATGATGAAGATGTTGGAAGGATGGTTAGACAGCCCTATGTTAAGGCACTGGGTAGGTATTGTGACAGGGAGAATTAAATAAACAATAATAATTAATGTTTAAATAATAATAATTAATTAATTAATTTAATGATAAGATTTAATATTTGCCTACTAACACCTTATTTTTGAGATGTAACTACTAACAAATATGGATTCTATGAGTCTGAAATAAATTACTTTTATTTATTTTTTTATATTTATCTTTCCTTAACAGGATTATGGTACGAATGTTTGGATGCCTTTATAACACAAATCAAAGTAGCCCAATTTTCACTATAGGCGTTCTAGTATTACTGCACTGTAGTCTTAGGCTAGTTAATTGGTCCGCACCAAAGACCCGCGTCTTTCCGACTATGCTTGTAATCTTGGTATCAGAACCTGGCTATGGCAAACATTTGCTGGATCTTGGTTGTTTTCTACAACAACGACAGTACAGCACTGTCATGTTTCAAAAATGACTTTACAGCAAGCCCTCTGTAGGTGTAAAATTGGTGGAATTAAGGCTTGGTCACACAGCGTTGCGCGACGTCCACGCAACGCGACGGCTGCGCGCCGGAACGAGCGGGACGGTTTCATAACTTTCATACATTATGGCGCCCAGCGTGGCGTCCCGCTTGCGTCGCGCACGACGTGTGACCAAGCCTTTAGTGTAAGATTATCCAATAATGTATAACATAATAACATTATCTAATAACCTCATTTTGGATTTCCATTTTCAGAGCACAAGAGGACAGAGCAGGCCTACTCCTCTGACGAGGATGCCGGCATCGACATGACCATTGACAACATGTCCGAGACCTCGGGCCAGTCCGACCTCAAGAGCATCCATGATGAAGCAGGTATGCCAACATAAGGCAATTCGTCTTATGGGGTCATAGCAGGGCAACAAGTGCCCATGCAATGGCAACCACAGACAATTAGCTGAAAACTAAATTATTATATCAATGATTTAGTACCTACATTTTTTTAGGCGGAAGGTATAGTGCGTGTCATCTACGAAGGCCCGCCCCTCCACACCCCAATCCATACAAGTGCGCATACATTAGTATGAGATTCGCTGTGGATGACACGTACTGTAATAGTAGGAAGCTAAGGCCATAACTATAAATCATAATAATGATGAGCACACCAACCCGTTGTCTGCCGGGCCTGGAGCTCTCCAGGCACGTATTAAAATAAGGTTATTGTTTGATTTTTTTTCGCGGCAGTCAATGTATAGATATATATTAGCATAGAATCAAGGATAAACGGAAAACGAACGTTAAAATGACTAGGTACACTAATTATTACAAATTGATAAAGCCATTAAAGTATCCAAACGACGGTTTGAGCATAAGCAGCACCACATTTGCACAGGTGACAATATAAAATATACAGCTATGACTTCACTGAGTCATTCAACTTGGAACGTCTTTATATACCAGGCAAATTTTCCGTCAAGTTAACGTGGGTGGGGTACCTACACGTCAGGGCTATAAAGTATTTGTTTCAAAATGTATGGTGTAAACTAGTCAAGAATATATATAACAACATACTAGCTGTTCCCCGCGACTTAACCCGCTTGAAACACTTAAAAAAATTCGGGAATATCATTTGTCTTACTGTTTCGTTTCGTCGAGTTTCAGCTACTCAAACTTATTCGTACTTATGGAATTGACTCTAACGTAAACTGCAACGGCGAAATACCGTTCACAATAGGTAAGTATCTAAAATCACAGTGATGAACGCATATTTGAAATTTTGAATTTTGTTGAACGCCATATGTAAATAAGTGTTCCATTCGGACCAATTTTAGTATGGAACAGTAAAAATTTGATCAAACGTATACATACATACTATACTGGTCACTTATTCCATGTTTATTGTGTAGGTCAGCTCAATATAATCGTCTGTCTATTTACAGATTAGAATCAGAATCGTTTGCCGTTGTCAATCTGATAAAAAACAATAATTGAGGATGTGAATTCCGTGTGCTGTGGACGCAAAAAACACACCTAAACACAGACTAGTTTAGCTGAATAGCCGTACTGACACACGTTAAATATACCGTTTTCTCAGTATACATATAATATGAGTTTAGATTAGAATGCTGTTTTGTTGGTTGCAAATTTGCAATAAAATATCACAAGGGCCTTATGTTTCCTACTAATTTTATAAATGTAAATTAGCATGTTTGTTACTCAATCACGCAAAAGCAGCTGCCCAGATTAGGATTAGATTTGGCACACAGAGTTACAACCTATATAATAAATGCCATACCTTTTACGGCGGTGGAACGTAGTATGGGAGTTGACGCGCGCGGGAAGAACGCATTCAAAACAGCATGTCAGCACCATTTTTTTTCTGCCAAACTCCATCGTGTGGGGTATCGTTGGATAGGTCTTTTTTTAAAAGCATTTTTTGATTAAAGAATTATCGTGATATTAAGCTTTAAAGTGATAATTTTTGTTATGATCAAGTGTCTCCCCCCCCCCCCCCCACAGTTAAACAATGGCTGCTAGGCATGTGAAAAAAAATCATGGTACATAGTAGTATATACGATGAATTTAAAAGGAAAACTATCACAGCTAAGTAGACATTGCTATAGTTAACAGTAATAGTCGAACTTCAGAAATGTACTTTGTAAAAGCAAACTTTCGTACAATTTCCGTTGATACCTTAGATAATGTTGTGAATTCTGTCAAAAACATAGTAAATAAGTTTGAGAACTTTTTAGTCCACATAAGGTAACGGGTGGAAGACTACGGAACCCTACCTTGCGCGTGGCCCGACACGCACTTGGCCGGTTTATATTTAGCTCGTATTGGCCGCATGAGGGCGATAAACGCTAGATAAATATCGTCACAAGGTTAATTTAATGATAAGCCGTTTCGTAAGGTTAAGGTTGCCGCAACCTTGTCGGATAATCCTAGATGTCTGTCCAGTAATAATGAATACTATCAGGTATTTAAAGCTCATTGTGACTTAGCTCTTTTCTATACCTTATTTGCATTACCTTGTTCCCTGGCCCCTATACATCCCCTACACCACAAAACTCTACCCCTTCGGCCACTCAAGTCTACAATTCGACAAAATTGTACAATTTTAAAGTTGTTAAATTGTACGCCTGTAAACTTTTGAGGTAAAGGCCCTAGGTGTAAATGTATTTATGTATATATCTAGAGAATTCTATTCTATTCTATGGTAATGAACTTGTAACGATAGTAAAAACACTTGTAGGTATTATAAAATACCTAGGTTATACTCGCATTCAACTGTAATCAAAATTACGCTGCCAAGTAAGTAGCTATGCCAAGAAGATATTTTGTAACGTAAAACGGTTTTGTAACGTAAAATTGGATTTTTTAATTTATTATATATGAGAAATCGCAATGTAATTATAATATGATCTTTGATTATTATGTAAATAAACTGTAAACTGATAAAACTCTTATAAGTTAATGAGTAGCGATTTGTTTGAGTGTTATCTAACAATACTAACGTGCGTTCATAAATGAACTGAAGAAGAATTTTTTGCTGTTTCGTAATTAATTACTTTATAAAGTAATTAATTACGAAACAGCAAAAATTTCTTGAACGACACGGTGCTCTTTCTCGATAAAGGAAATATGTAAAAAACATAAAACATTTATTTAATTTCTTTACATATTCTAATTTAGTTTACATTCTAAGTAGCCGAAATATACATTTAGAATCTGCAAAGATTTCGTTTGCGCTAATTCCAGTGTTATGCATGGAATGTGTCTGTGGATGTAGCTGACATTAGCCACTTATGTGTACTAAATCAAAACAATTAGCGAGTCTTGTGTCAAACTTTTTACTTCAGCACTGTATTATAAAACAACATGGAATCACGTTTCTTCGTTACTGTTACTACGTTACAAAATTAGTATTACTAGCACTGCTGTTCATAATACCGCATATTTCCCATTTTATCTATATTTAGCACGGTGCTAATTACTGTGGCGGGTTTAAAATGTCCGACTTAGTATGTTTAGTTTATTGATAGCTCGGCAATGCCTTGTGCCGTTGACCACTCTTCGACAATCAGTGCATACAATGTCTATGGGCAATATGGGCATACTTAGTCTTCATTCTCGTGCTACAAAGCATGGGGTGTAGGCGTACTTACAATAGGGCCATTTGAGCCATATGAATTGCTAGCGGCGAGAATATCTTTCCTTACCTTGCATTTAACACGTAGCAGTCGGGGATGCGAGCTGTCGAATATGTATATGAAAATGCAGATTCACACATCTCTGGTGGTAATAAATTATTTAGTTTTAGTTTTGGGATCCCAGACTGAAAACCAGCGCCGGGCACTCCTGCCCAGCACATGCTGAGCCTGGGACCCATTGCCTCACCTTATTCTAATAAGTCATCATCATCATCATCATCATCATCAGCCTATATACGTCCCACTGCTGGGCACAGGCCTCCTCTCATAGATGAGAGGGGAGATTCTAATAAGTAGTTTGATTTAATTATTTATTTAGTTTAATTCTCTCCCACTGTTGTCGATTGTTTTGTTTTGATTTTGTATTTGTTAGGTTAAGGTATATAAGGCTATAAATGTATTCTTATTCTTATTTTTTTCTTATGGAGCGGCTAAAGTTGTTGTCCCAGAGCGCCCAACTTTAACTTACACCTCTGTGTATGACTCACTGTTTACTTATGTCTTGTAATGTTCGGCATCCGACAGATTTATCAGTTCCTTACCTAAATCCCTCGCTAGAGGAATGATAATTTTATATTGCAAGAATGCAGTCTCGTTTAAATTACAATTACAGTATGGATACTTAAGTGTGTATAAGAGGTCATTGGTTTAACTCTACTTAATTAGTCGTAACGCCAGTGATTATACGTTTGTTTCGTATGACTCACGATCACGAGTCTCATGTCATGACTTCACGAATATCGTGAAAAGGCATTTCTCGCCACGACTTTGACAGAGATTGCCAACATTTTGCGCATCTATATTTAGCTCAAACAGAAGATTCATTCACCTACAAATAAATGAAAGGTAGCTGCTTTTAGACAACCCTGTCGAAAAACCAAGGGATTTTTACGAATGTGACCAGTATCGGCTTATTTTCTCGAGCTATCCGTCACTTCGACTACGACACTAACAGCACCAATCAAAAAAAGACGCGTAGCTCGAGATAAGCCGACATACTCTCCGGCCATCATGTTCTAGACCTACTGGCAAGAAATCGTAACATAAACTACACACACACATGTAAGAATTTTACTGGCAGCGCTCAAGATAATTTCCGTAATTTGTTAAATACCGACAATGAGATAAATGTAGCATCTGTTATGTCTACGATTTATATCAGGTGTCATAAACATTTGAAATATTATGTAACGTAATAGTCATCTCAGTATTATACATACAATCACAGTTGATTACCGAAGGATGCTAAACAGAGATTATAAAATGTCATAGAGAACTGCAAGCAATTATGTGAGGTGACTTTTTGGCAAAAAATTTAAAATGGCCGTAGATTTGCACTTGCAACGGTTCTGAAACACAGCTAATTTAATATAAGTGATTCATTTGAATTCACATGCAATACATGTTTTTTACCCTTGAAGATGAAGGTGATATGTAATGTTTTTTTCTAGCATGTGTAGGACTGTAGGTGGTGTATAAGGTTGATCTAAATGTCAATTCCAATAATGTAAATGACAGTTAGGTACATCTACCTAACGTAAGTTTGACACCAAAAGATATCATCTAAATTGCAGACGCAGAAATACAAGAGAAGTTTGAAGAGAAAGTAATGGAGACGATCGACGGCTTGGGCGCCAGGGCTAACGCCGCGCGCGCCGCCGCACTGGTATCACTGCGCGCCGCTCTACAGCGTCGCTATCTCGCACCGCTGTTGGCGAACCATCGCGCGACGTTGGCCGACCATCTCACGAAGGCTATTAGACGTGGCAGGGATGGGGAGAGAAAGGCCGCTGCAGCTTTGGCACCGCTACTGGCATTACAGGTTAGTATTTCAGCCAAAACATGTGTGATAGAGGACGAGAGATGTGATAGCTACGTCCCGTCATAACTGGCTTGACTACAGGCTGCAGGCTAGTATTTGATCTCAGGCAAAACACGTGTAATAGAGGACGGGAGATGTGATGTGGCATACTTAGTGGAGCTACGTCCCGTCATAGCTGGCTTGACTACAGGCTGCAGGCTAGTATTTGATCTCAGGCAAAACACGTATGATAGAGGACGGGAGATGTGATAGCTACGTACCGTCATAGCTGGCTTGACTACATGCTGCAGGTTAGTTTTTGATCTCAGGCAAAACACGTGTGATAGAAGACGGGAGTTGTGATACTGATAGCTACGTCCCGTCATAGCTGGCTCGACTACAGGCTGCAGGCTAGTATTTGGTCTCAGGCAAAACACGTATGATAGAGGACGGGAGATGTGATAGCTACGTACCGTCATAGCTGGCTTGACTACAGGCTGCAGGCTAGTATTTGATCTCAGGCAAAACACGTATGATAGAGGACGGGAGATGTGATAGCTACGTACCGTCATAGCTGGCTTGACTACATGCTGCAGGTTAGTTTTTGATCTCAGGCAAAACACGTGTGATAGAAGACGGGAGTTGTGATACTGATAGCTACGTCCCGTCATAGCTGGCTCGACTACAGGCTGCAGGCTAGTATTTGGTCTCAGGCAAAACACGTGTGATGTGTTAGCTACGTACCGTTATAGCTGGCTCGATTATGGGTGCAAGATTGTGTAATGGTCTCTTACCCCCTTATTCATAAACGTCCTTCAAACCTCTGTTAGTTAACAAGCCGCTAAAGTTCATTTGTCCTTATCTGTCACTTTGACATGTACGTTTGTGAGAAAGGGACAAACAACATATTAGTTAGCAGAGGTTTGTTAAGTTTTATGAATAAGGGGGTTAGAGTATAAAACCAAGTCAATATCAAGAACCGAAATTTTTACTGAAACTTACATTGGCATAAAATGTTGACAGATCGGTGAAGACGGTGCAGAGGAGTTCTTAAAGGAGGTGCGGCCTGCGCTCACCGCCTGCGCCGTTGACAAGACCGCTTCCATCGAGACTCGCACAGAGGTGAGCCGCTAGCAGCGTAGGTACAGTCAGCAGCAATGGTTGCTACGCGGGCGAGGTGTTCAGAATGATCTACACACGCTCTTATTCCCTTGTAATAAAGATGTGTAAAGATCATTTTGAGCACCTAACCCGCGTCGCAACCATTGCTGCTGACTGTACACAGACGGCGAGTTTTTGCAGTGACACAATTGCGCTACAAAAACCTCAATCAAGTCTTTCCGATTTTACTGGGATGAAAAGATCTGAAGACCGTGTAAAGTGATCAAAGGTTTTTTACTGTAAATATTGAATAGGGTCAGTGCTTTGTTTGTTTTAAGTTAGTGTTGTCTGTTTCAGTGTTGCCTGTCCCTCTCCGTAATATGCTATCTACTGGAGGAAGACCTCTCAGAAATCTTGGACGTCATGCGGATGTACGAAACCATCTTCAGTGGCAGCTATCTCAAGGTACTACGTGACACCTTTATTATTATCACCTACGAAAGTAAATGCTGGGCAAGTTTGAATATTTCGATCACGGAGGCTATAACTGTAAATTATTGTTAATAGTAAAATGTATGGTGCGTTCATTTGTTTCTTGCGTAGAACTTGTATAACATAGTAAAGTACTACATAGATAAAAAAAAACAGTAATATAGTCTCGTATCGCTTTTGTCACTGGTCACAGACGTGTCACTTGAGGCTAACAGCAGGTGTGAATGTTCCATAGGGTGACGGGTCCGTGAAGGTGACGGGGCTGGCGGTGGAGGCGGGCGCACTGCACGCGGCTGCTCTGGACGGCTGGGCGCTGCTGCTGTCACTGCCGCCCGCCGAGCACGCCGCCGCGCTGCTCCGCTCCGCGCCGCCCGGCCTGCCGCGCCTCGCCGACCTGCTGGCCGCGGCCAGTCTCGAGGTAGGTGTCCATGTTCCGCGGGGCGACGGCTCCGTGAAGGTGACGCTGGGCGCTGCTGCTGTCGCTGCCGCCCGCCGAGCACGCCGCCGCGCTGCTCCGCTCCGCGCCGCCCGGCCTGCCGCGCCTCGCCGACCTGCTGGCCGCGGCCAGTCTCGAGGTAGGTGTCCATGTTCCGCGGGGCGACGGCTCCGTGAAGGTGACGCTGGGCGCTGCTGCTGTCGCTGCCGCCCGCCGAGCACGCCGCCGCGCTGCTCCGCTCCGCGCCGCCCGGCCTGCCGCGCCTCGCCGACCTGCTGGCCGCGGCCAGTCTCGAGGTAGGTGTCCATGTTCCGCGGGGCGACGGCTCCGTGAAGGTGACGCTGGGCGCTGCTGCTGTCGCTGCCGCCCGCCGAGCACGCCGCCGCGCTGCTCCGCTCCGCGCCGCCCGGCCTGCCGCGCCTCGCCGACCTGCTGGCCGCGGCCAGTCTCGAGGTAGGTGTCCATGTTCCGCGGGGCGACGGCTCCGTGAAGGTGACGCTGGGCGCTGCTGCTGTCGCTGCCGCCCGCCGAGCACGCCGCCGCGCTGCTCCGCTCCGCGCCGCCCGGCCTGCCGCGCCTCGCCGACCTGCTGGCCGCGGCCAGTCTCGAGGTAGGTGTCCATGTTCCGCGGGGCGACGGCTCCGTGAAGGTGACGCTGGGCGCTGCTGCTGTCGCTGCCGCCCGCCGAGCACGCCGCCGCGCTGCTCCGCTCCGCGCCGCCCGGCCTGCCGCGCCTCGCCGACCTGCTGGCCGCGGCCAGTCTCGAGGTAGGTGTCCATGTTCCGCGGGGCGACGGCTCCGTGAAGGTGACGCTGGGCGCTGCTGCTGTCGCTGCCGCCCGCCGAGCACGCCGCCGCGCTGCTCCGCTCCGCGCCGCCCGGCCTGCCGCGCCTCGCCGACCTGCTGGCCGCGGCCAGTCTCGAGGTAGGTGTCCATGTTCCGCGGGGCGACGGCTCCGTGAAGGTGACGCTGGGCGCTGCTGCTGTCGCTGCCGCCCGCCGAGCACGCCGCCGCGCTGCTCCGCTCCGCGCCGCCCGGCCTGCCGCGCCTCGCCGACCTGCTGGCCGCGGCCAGTCTCGAGGTAGGTGTCCATGTTCCGCGGGGCGACGGCTCCGTGAAGGTGACGCTGGGCGCTGCTGCTGTCGCTGCCGCCCGCCGAGCACGCCGCCGCGCTGCTCCGCTCCGCGCCGCCCGGCCTGCCGCGCCTCGCCGACCTGCTGGCCGCGGCCAGTCTCGAGGTAGGTGTCCATGTTCCGCGGGGCGACGGCTCCGTGAAGGTGACGCTGGGCGCTGCTGCTGTCGCTGCCGCCCGCCGAGCACGCCGCCGCGCTGCTCCGCTCCGCGCCGCCCGGCCTGCCGCGCCTCGCCGACCTGCTGGCCGCGGCCAGTCTCGAGGTAGGTGTCCATGTTCCGCGGGGCGACGGCTCCGTGAAGGTGACGCTGGGCGCTGCTGCTGTCGCTGCCGCCCGCCGAGCACGCCGCCGCGCTGCTCCGCTCCGCGCCGCCCGGCCTGCCGCGCCTCGCCGACCTGCTGGCCGCGGCCAGTCTCGAGGTAGGTGTCCATGTTCCGCGGGGCGACGGCTCCGTGAAGGTGACGCTGGGCGCTGCTGCTGTCGCTGCCGCCCGCCGAGCACGCCGCCGCGCTGCTCCGCTCCGCGCCGCCCGGCCTGCCGCGCCTCGCCGACCTGCTGGCCGCGGCCAGTCTCGAGGTAGGTGTCCATGTTCCGCGGGGCGACGGCTCCGTGAAGGTGACGCTGGGCGCTGCTGCTGTCGCTGCCGCCCGCCGAGCACGCCGCCGCGCTGCTCCGCTCCGCGCCGCCCGGCCTGCCGCGCCTCGCCGACCTGCTGGCCGCGGCCAGTCTCGAGGTAGGTGTCCATGTTCCGCGGGGCGACGGCACCGTGAAGGTGACGCTGGACGGCTGGGCGCTGCTGCTGTCGCTGCAGCCAAACTAAACCAAGGTATATATATAAACCGATCGCTCGATCGAGTTGGGTAAAAAACAAGCAACAAAATTCACTTACTGTGCACTTAATGAGCTTAGACGTATATATCGAAGTAAAATCATCTCTAACTCTAGTAATATAATATTAAAATAATCTAATATTAAAAGGATTCTCAAGGTTGTCGCAGAATTAAATTGTATGCTTTTAAAAATAATTCCATATAACTTTGGTTTCAGGTCCGCATGGCAGCAGGCGGGGCGCTAGCGATCGCGTTCGAGTGCATCGCCGAAACGGACGCCGGCGACGAAGCGGCCGAGTACGTGGAGGGTCTACTGCCGCGGCTCGACGAGCTCGCGCGCGACTCGCACAAGTTCCGCGCCAAGAAGGAGCGCAAGCTGCAGAGGGCCACCTTCCGCGACATACTCAAGTACTTCGAGGTAAGTGTACTGGTGTACAATACAAACGGACGCCGGCGACGAATCGGCCGAGTACGTGGAGGGTCTACTGCCGCGGCTCGACGAGCTCGCGCGCGACTCGCACAAGTTCCGCGCCAAGAAGGAGCGCAAGCTGCAGCGGGCCACCTTCCGAGACATACTCAAGTACTTCGAGGTAAGTGTACTGGTGTACAATACAAACGGACGCCGGCGACGAATCGGCCGAGTACGTGGAGGGTCTACTGCCGCGGCTCGACGAGCTCGCGCGCGACTCGCACAAGTTCCGCGCCAAGAAGGAGCGCAAGCTGCAGCGGGCCACCTTCCGCGACATACTCAAGTACTTCGAGGTAAGTGTACTGGTGTACAATACAAACGGACGCCGGCGACGAATCGGCCGAGTACGTGGAGGGTCTACTGCCGCGGCTCGACGAGCTCGCGCGCGACTCGCACAAGTTCCGCGCCAAGAAGGAGCGCAAGCTGCAGCGGGCCACCTTCCGAGACATACTCAAGTACTTCGAGGTAAGTGTACTGGTGTAGGTACAGATGTATTGCAAAATTATTTTCTTTCGGGAATACTCGAATCTCGATTCGAATACGATGGCACCCGAACTGTCAATCAATGATTGTATTAAATGATTGACGTTTTCATATCGATTATTTAGGAACTTTATTGTTTTGTGTCAAGTGTCAAAGTTACCCCTACGGCTGTAAGATGGGTACTGAAGCTAATTGAGAGAGCACGATAAATACGAACTTTTCCGATAAAGTACGAAGGAAAATCATTTTGCACTACATCTGTAGAACAATGTACAGTGCAGACTCCGAGGAATCCTCAAAGTCCTCAAAAGAAACGAAACGGAAATTTTGATTGCTATTTTTTTTTGTATCAAGAGCAAGAGTTATAGAAAAATAAATAAAAAATAGCAGGCAATCATATTTGCTGAAATCCTGTCATTGAGTTAAGATATGAGGATAACCAGTCATTCGAAGAAAGTGGCCATGGCCCTGACGAGTGACTGGCATCACGACAAGCTTTTACGAAAAAAGCTGGGTGGCTAAGACTTGGTGAAGGCCGGCTCGTCGTCTTTAGGATATTTTTTTGCCACTTGTTGGTTCTTGAATGTTTTGGTGAGCGGCTTGGGATTCTTTCCGCCTAACAGGGCCCAAAAAAATAACTGACTATCCAAGTTTGGCGTCATAGACTAGATATTACATCACAACCCCAATAAAATAAATATATAAAAATCGTGTTATTAATTGTATGTTTACTGTGAATATTATAATTTATTTTATGGTTTTAAAACAAGGGTGGCAATCACCGCCAAAATGCCAATTCCTGGCCAGGGTAAATAGGTAACTTTGAATCTTCGGTTAACGATGTAATGCATGTATTTGCAGGAGGACATCGTGCCATCCCTCCGCGTGCGCGTGGGCACGGAGAGCGTGGAGTGCAGCACGTGGTGGGCGCGCGCGGCGTACGGCGCGCTGGCCGGCACGCTGGGCGCGGGGCTGCAGGCGCTGGCGCCGCACAGCCCCGCGCTGCGCGCCGCGCTGCGGCTGCCCGACGTCGTGGCCGCGCAGCCGCCCAAGCAGAAGCTCAACAAACTGCACCGGGTCAGTTAAATATTATATTACGTTTACATTCAGCCGAAGTGTCAAATGAGCAGGGAAGTGGGACGAGTATGTAAACAAGATATTTCTCATGTCAGTCGCGTTGCCCGGCGCTAGCGCGGGTAAGCCATGGTTGTGTGTTGAGCTATACATGCACGTTGTCTATGTGTGCTTCAGCGTGGGAGCTATGAATTCACGTTGTCTGTGTTCGTATGTGTCACAACTTCAGCAATCAACTCGCGCTCGTGAGATAAAAGTTTCCTGCTTCTTTGGGTACCTCATCACGAAAAAAGCATCGCACTGGGACCAACCATTTATCAAGATAACTCCCTAGTTGTTATTTTAAACAACAGCTAAACCCCGGCTATCACTATTTCAAGTTGAAAACATTCATTCCTTTTCTTGAGTGGTAGTGGTAAGAAAGCCAATCATTATACTCCATGCTACTGACGCGATTGCTTAATTTAGACGTTCGTGTTCATGTCCACTGTTTGTTACAGCATCTGGCCAACAACGCAGCGGACAAAGCGCGCACAGTGGCTCGCGGCAAAAACCGCGACAAGCGCTCGGCCGCGCTCGCCGTCTGATTCCAGCACGACCCGCCCGACCGAGCTCGACCCGAACTCTTACCCTAGCACAACTGGCCGTCGCTTTGTCAGGGTTCGAAATTATCAAGATAATTATCACTGGTGTAGGTATTACTATATACAGGATGAAAATTTTATTGACCGTCCAAATTTTTACAGTAGATTCCGTGGCGAAAATTAAAATATACGTGTTTTTTCTTTCAGTATCTTTTAGTACAAAAATGTTGATATACAGCAGCTGAAAGATATCCTAAAAAAATTTCGTTCGTGGATTCCGCCGAAGTGAGTTGTGTGGGAGGCAGCAATAATGATCGCCCTGGCCCCACGATGAGACGTCGAGACAATTTTCGCATAAAAAAATGCTTTTTGACGAAAACTACCAAAAAAAATTGTTTTTTTTTTTTAAATTTAACCCGATTTTTTTTCTGAAATTGCATCTTTTATTGATACCTAATGTCTAGGCAAAATTTGAACGGTCAATAAAATTTCAGCCTGTATATCACACGTGATCGCAGTTATTTATGTCGAATTCGATCGCCTGTAATAATATTATTACAATAATTTCCTTGTGCCTTTCGAACCCTGTTGACACGCGACAGACTTCTCATCCGTCTTCAGGTGTATGGTCACTGTTATCACTTGATAAAAGACAAGATGCTCGTAAAATGTCCTCCACTTTCAGCGAAGCCGAATGCTTTGTCATTGTTACGCGATAAACGCAACCTACCATAATATGTTAAAATTTGTTGCTTGAGAAGTCGCATGGTTTGTTGAGCTAGCTCCTCTGGCTGCCGAATGAACCGCACGTACTGGTATTTGGGTTACACGATCCGCCTGCCCTATCACTATATTCCTTTGTGTTTATATGTCTCATCTGGATGTAGATTTAGACTTGGCTAAGCCGTGTTCCGAATCACGCTTACAACGCTCACAGCGCTTACAGTGCTGACGGCCGATCCGAATCAAATAGGGCGCTCAAGGCCGCGTGAGAAGTGTTTTGTTTCGGACCGCTATTCGCTTGAGCGCGCTTACGATCGGACCGATTCACGCTCATAGCCCGTGTTTACTGTCATTTTCATATATCAACGTCAACTTGACGTTTGGCTTAAGGTTACGCCTGGGAGTGTGAGCATCGTAAACGCCAATATGGCGCCGTCCATGACATCATCAATGACGTCACGACATCTCATGTAAACGCTGTAAGCGTGATTCGGAACATGCCTTAAGTCAACTTGGTTTATTTACCAAGTGTCTAACGTTACACAGTCACAACATCTACTGAAAAGTATAGTCGATAGGACCCTGCTGTTTCCACCCTCTATACTGTCTGCTCTTCTCTCAAATTGTCATTTTATTAAGCTAGGTTTATATTAGTACGGTTGTTTTATACACTATAACACTGCGATTCACATGTTAAAATCTACTGTAGTTGTTTTAGTGTTGATTCTGGTTGTTTAATATATTGAAAACAAAATCGATTTTGCGTAGTTTGTAGATGGTTAGTGTTAACGTGTAACCCACTTACCGCTCTGTATATTTTAGTTATCCTTATTAGGATCTGTAATATAACAAAGAGCTACGAAAACGGGTCAGTTTATTTAGAGTTACTATGCAAAATTTACCCGTTTTCGTTTCTCGTGGGTGTATCATAGTTTGTGGCTTCTTTTAGGTTCCAACTGCGAAAAAAATTGTTTTGGTCGTGGTTTTCGTTATGTCAAATAACGCTAGGGTAGTGCTTTAGTGTAGAACCAAAGAAATTCGTTGTATGGGATTTTTGTATGAAAAGCGAAAATTGTTGGAACCTACGTACAGTCGTCTCCAAGTTAATTACATTACATCAAATGATTGATTGGATTATTATCTGCTCTGATATCTCAGGTGCTCACTACCTTGTTTTCGTTCTTTTAAATGAAATTATAAAATAGAATAAGTTACTTACAGCGTATTATTATGTTCAGAGTAGACGGAATCACTCGCTCTGGATCTTACATCATATCAGATTTATATCAGCATTTTAAAACATCGTCGACTAATGTCATTTATTTATTACTATTTGTTTCGTTAACGTTTGATTGTCTATTGTATATTCCTTAGATTGTAGAACTTGATGAAATGAACAGACATAAAGTTTAGTGTTTTAACATATTGATTCACATTAAGGTGTTGTTATAGTTTGTATAATTTTGTATTATAATTTGCATTGCTTACTCCTCGACTTGAGGTCGTGCTATAGGGGCTACAGACTAGTACAACGCAACGCACACTAATCTGTAGTGCTGTACGCCAGTTTGGGATGACCTTACTAATACTAGCTCCACAAAATGTTGCAATATCTAACGGGATACGCTATGTACTCTAATTATTATACATTATTTTATATTATAGTTTATTAAGATTTGGATTTGTTATTAACAGTAATCTAAAATAGCCAATTTTAACATTTATTTACCTAGGATCGAGAATAAACATCAAGTTGTGGAGTAACGAGCGTTGCTCAGCATTTTAATAGGCTCATAGTCAAAGGCTAACATCAATACCTACATTGATCTCTCAACCAACTGAATTAATAAAATCCTGCCATGTTAATATGATATGACAAATGAGAATTAAAAAGCTGAATGACACCCTAGATTTATTTTAAAGGTTGATAATTTAATTATAATTTACGACTTGTACAGTGCATTGCACGAGTGATAAATTGTCAAATAATGTATAGTGCAAGTATCATAAACCTTCTCGGTAAATATTATTTTGATTGGAAAAGTCTGTAAAAAATTGAAATAATATTTATGCAGAACAAACATGTATTTTATTTTCCCCAGAATTTCCCCTTACCCGTAATCCGTATTAGACGTGTGCGCCGATTTAAAAATGATCGGCGGCGGCGTTTGCCAAAAAATCGGCGGCGGCGGCGTACTTTCGGCGTGAAATCGGCGTGAAGGTCACGTAAATAAAAATGCGAAATAATTCGTATTTTTTTTAAAACGAGATCAATGCAGTAAATCTGTATTCATACAAGTAAACCACATCCCTATATAACAAAAATGCGGTAGAAACATGGACAATACTGGTTAGGGAGCGACAAAGAATTCGATATGCGGTACTGGAGGCGAATGATCAGGATACCATGGAGTCCCTGGACAGCCAAACGGACCAATGACCCAGCTCGGTATCAAGACACGGTTATCCACTGTTTGTCGGCAGTGGCTGCTTTCATACTTTGGACAAGTAATGCGCAGTGGTGCTGATAGTCTGGAGAAACTGGTCGTGGTTGATGGAATGGAAGGCAAGAGGGCTAGGGGACGCTCATCAACTACATGGACAGATCAGGTTAAGGAAGCCACATCGATCGAGACCGATGGAGACATTGGAGACAAGTCCTCAGGGCGGCGAAATCCAGAAGTGATCACGATCCTCAGGAATGAGGGACCGACTCAAGAGAGACAGATATAGCTAATAAAAATATCTAGTCTAAAAGCTCCGCCTGGGGCATGGTCCCCATAACGCTAGCCGCGTTACCCCTCTGTATTGCCAGAGAAATTCTCTGTGGGAGGAAAGTGTCAGGTCCCCGAGGTACCGACCAGTCGCCACAACAAAGCTCTCTCATGAATGTCTTCATGTCAGCCGGCCAGGGTCCAGAGTCCACTGCAAGCATTGCAAACTCGCAGAGTTACTTACACAATAAAGACGAGTGTTTGCGGTGCTTGAGAGCTTCGTCAGCTCCAGCTCTGGCCTGGGAGCGAGTTGCGTGGAAGTGGGATTGCTCCTTCAGGAACGCCATATCGCGTCAGTTTCCGAATGAGACAACTACTAGAGGAGGGGGAGGGGGACATTATATTAGATTTATGAATCGATTATTCCCAAAGTAAAAAAATGTCTTTGAAAAATTCTTAATCGTTTCTGAGTAAAAGGATTGTGACATTACAGGACATACGTACAGACAGACGGATATGACGAAGCTATAAGAGTTTGTTTTTGCTATTATTATTTGGCTATAGATGCCTACTTATACGATTTTCTCAGCCGGATTTCCATACTCAGGCGCTCAATGTATTTCAGACTGCTCTGATAGTATATATAAACTAAACTAAAAGGAAGAATCCCTGTTATGCTAAAATACGCCAAAATAACAGCAATTCTGAAACCGGCAAAGTCAGCAGATAAACCTGAAAGCTACCGGCCAATCGCTCTGCTGAGCATGGTCTACAAACTGTTTGAGCGAGTGCTCTACAACCGCATCGCGCCCGTAATTGAAGCACATATCCCACAGGAGCAGGCGGGTTTTCGCCCAGGACGCAGCTGTGACGATCAAGTTTTGGCGCTAACAACACACATCGAAAAAGGTTTCGATGAAAACCTCAAGTCGTCCGCAGCCTTCGTAGACCTCACCGCAGCCTATGACACCGTCTGGCGCCAAGGCCTGCTGTTCAAACTCTTGAAGGTTGTCCCTTGTATGAAGATTTACAGAATAGTGGAAGATGCTCTGACCAACAGGCCCTTTCAGGTGTTTTTGGGTGACAGAGCCAGCCGGCCAAGAATCCTCAACAACGGGCTGCCCCAGGGATCGGTGCTGGCACCCATGCTATTTAATCTCTACATACATGACATCCCCGAAACCCTCTCAAGGAAATTTGGCTACGCAGACGACCTTGCTCTCATTTCCCAAGGGCGGAGCATTGAACCCACAGAAGCCACCTTGCAGCAAGACCTTGCCACTATGAGAGACTACTTCGCTCGATGGCGCCTGTGCCCAAATGGATCTAAAACAGAAGTATGCTGCTTCCATCTTAGTAACCGACTGGCTGGCAGAAAGCTCAATGTAAAGTTTGGAGACACTCCCCTAACCCACAATCCCTACCCAAAATACCTTGGAGTCACATTGGACCGAAGCCTCTCCTACAAAACGCACCTTCAAAACGTCGCAGCCAAGCTGAAGACCAGGAATAACATCTTGCAGAACTTAACAGGCACCACGTGGGGAGCCTCGGCTGCCTGCCTGAGAACTACTGCCTTAGCATTGGTATACCCCACAGCGGAATACTGTGCCCCGGTCTGGACGAATAGCATCCATACGCGAACAATAGACACACAGCTCAACCACACCATGCGTCTAATCACGGGATGTATGAAACCAACTCCTGGGCACTGGCTTCCAGCTCTCAGTAGCATTGCCCCACCGCATCTGCGACGCTTCCAACACCTGCTTAGAGAGGTCGATAAGACCAATACGAAGCCTGAACTGCCCATAAACGCAGACCTAGCCATATTCAGGTCCCCAAGACTTAAATCACGGAATCCACCAGGTCTACTCGCCCACAAACCGCCGACCGAGTGGAACATCCAATCCGCCTGGCTAGATGAGTGGGCAGCTAATAACGAACCACCGAACCTGTTCAAACTCAACCCCGGCTATCGCCCACAGGGGTTTAGAGAAGATCGGCGTGTCTGGTGCTCCCTGAACCGAATCCGAACTAAGATCGGGCACTGTGCGTACCTACGTAAAAAATGGGGCTGGAAAGACGCTGAAGAATGTGATTGCGGATGTCCGAAGCAAACAGTGCACCACATCGTGTTCGAATGCCCTCTCACCAAATACAACGGGCAACCCTCGGACTTTAAAGACCTCACGAGCGACGCAGTAGTTTACTTAAAAAATTGTAAATTTAAGTTGTAACTTGTAACCAGTGTTTTATTCGCCATACGATAAATAAAGTCAAGGTTACGCCGATTTCACGCCGATCATTTTGTCGGCGGCGGCGGCGTGGCAAAAAGGCCGGCGGCGGCGGCGCGCCGGCGCGGCGCACACGTCTAATCCGTATAGGCACACCTGTGACACGCGAAGGAACGTAATCGCTGTGGGTAAGTATGTGTGCGTGCGCTGTCGGTACACGCGTCAATTGTTTGCGCGGGTGCATAGCGCGGACGAATCGCGAGGCGCGACGGCACCCGTGTAATACTATTATACTATTCTTTGGTATAGGGTATAAGGTCAAAACATTGAACACTTTCAGATGATATTGTTTTAATTTCCTAAAGATCAAAAATTAAAGTTCAATTGTGTTCTGTTATTTAACGTCGTTTTATAAAAATATAGTTATTGAACTTGTTACAATTTACTGTTCACCTACTTTATAAAGTTGAAAAAAATATTAATTTTCTCTATGGAAAAATTGGAGGAAAGTTATCCAATACGTTCAACTCGTTGAACAGATAGCTGGACAAATCTCTTAACAGGTGCAACACGCCCTTGGACCAAAAAAATTGCTACATATTTCCCGTCAGGACTGCCCCCGCGTCAACATATATGGCACGATATGGATAATTCCGTGGGCAATAAAAAAAAACAACAGCATAAACACATGACTAGCTTTATTCTCAGATATAGTTACATCGTGTCCTGCTTACAAAACATAGTCTTCGCTCGTATCATACACAACAGTTAAACAATATCACTTACTCTACGCGTCACTCGCGGGTCTGGACCGCATTCCTGCCGCGGAATGACTAGATACAGTTTTGACAATATAATTATGGATATATATTCAATAGCTAAGAAACAAAGACAAGATCAAAATATATCTTTCATAATTCAGGGTCGTAAAAGACGCGAGTCCTCGATTATATATAAAAACGCTCCGAGACAAAAAAATCGGTTTCGCCCTTCCTAAACCTGATACGTTTGTTACAAGTTTAATTGATACTAGTTCCGAAACTATCAAGTGATAATAATTGGAAATACACGACAAAACGCAGGAATGCAGTCCAATTCGTTGCTCAGTTAAACATTTGACATCAGAACAAATACACTTACCTACTTGGTACAAAGTTTAAGCTCATGTATCAGACATAGTACTGTAGCTAAATTATTCCAACACTGAAAGAGCTACGAGCCACATTGGCGTGAAACATCTAATCATAAAACTTGTAGAATCATCACGTCGAGGCTAGCTGGGCTCTCACAATGCCGCGCGCAGTGGCGGATTGCCCTGAGGCCCAATAGGCTCGGGCCTGAGGCGACCAATCGCGACAAAAATTCTAGCCGAGTGCTGAGAAAGGAGGCGGCTAGTCCTTTTCTACATGGCCTAGGGCGGCCTAGAGTGCCTAGACTGCAAATCCCCACTGGCCGCGTGCGAAATAGACTACCAGTCTCATTCTTCCGAACCCGGAATAGGAATTGGTAGTTTTTCTCGCATGCGGTTTTGTGCAAGTCCTGCAGACTTGATATGACCCGATCGACCCAAGAGTTGCGACTGTTGCAAGTCGTATTGATCTAATAAGTTCGGAAAATACATGATATCACGTTAAGACTATGAAAAAAAGAAGTATTAATGGCTAATTTGTAGTAGCAGCTTTATATGAGGTACTATACAATAATCAGAAACAACAAATACAACAGAACTATATGTTAGTAACGTTCAGACATGATCGCTAAGAGGTGTTGCTTCTCCATATTGGCCGTTCCTAGTATTGCGTTATATGACCAAGCGAACGAATCTGCATCATGATTCGCCCAGTTTACTTCGAGAAATATTAACTGTACCTTAGTGGCGGCGCGTCGAAAAAATTCTAAGGAAAGTCGGAAATAATTTGCCTATCTTATTTTTCATGAGCCGTAGTAAAAGAACTGGACTGGCTGAAAATAAGGCAAGCCGGTGGGAATCGAGTTGTATGGACGCTCCGCCACTGCTGTACCTATATCTCGTTCATACATTTGGTCCAAACCAACAGATCAGATGTCCATAACGTACACCAACATGAATTACACTGAGTAGTTGCAGGTTGAAATGAAAACTAGTTTACTTTTAGCTACAGTCCGTCTAGACGAATAAGACACCTATTAGAATACTATATCGAGATATTAATTACGAATGGTCTCAAGAATAGAAGTATGTAAAACTTCCATCGAAGAACATTTAAGAATAGTTTAATGACATTCAATAGCCAATATCTACCTACTACATGATGCGAATTTATGTACATGTAAAAATATGTAATACGTGAACATTTAAATTGATAAATAAAAATAAATCTTAGAGCGAACCCTAATATGTAAAGGCTTTCACGATTGGTTTAATTTTATATATTAAAATTTCTAGGCACTGGCCCACTCTAGTACATTTATTGAGAATAGGTTAATCAGGATAGTAAGACACCTGTTGGTATATGCAGGAAGACATTCTCTATCCTGATTCAGCCATTCATTTTATAAATTCCGCGCACACGGCTATTGTCAATCATAGTTAAATATTCAAGTATATTATGTATAGTCAAGAACATAATGTTCAAAGACTTGTTCCTTATGTCGAAATCTGTATGATAGAACATTATCCCGCTAGATATAACTGATACTGTCTATTATATATATTACTAGGCATTATGTAACGCACACAAATGGACAGTAATATTTATTATAAATGGAAACGATTCACAACTTTCGGATAATTATTTGCTTTAACACACAACCTATGTCCGAAAGCGACTTCGCAATCCGAGGTACCGTGTATAAGGCAACTGTAAAGGCGATCCTGTACTTATATAAAAATATGCGCCATACTTTGCCACAATCTTGAAAATGTTACTTGAAATAATTGTGCATTAGGGATTTGATTGCGTAGTTGAAGGAAATAAAATCATGCGCAGTACGAGGGGTGATCCAAAAGTAATGATAACGAGTATGTAAAACAACACATGTGTTCAAAAACTAAATTTATTTCTTAACGTAGTCTCCTAACAAGTCTACACACCTATGCCATCTTTTCTCCAGACTACGAATTCCATTTAAAAAAAAATCTTTGTTTGGACTCTCCAAATAAGCCTCCACAGCGGCCATAACCTCACTGTCATTCAAAAAAATTTTGACTCGGAGATTTTCCTTCAGCCGTGGAAACAGATAAAAGTAGCTGGGGGTTAGGTCTGGCGAATAGGGGGGTGTTCCACCAATTCGAAACCCGCATCCCGGATTGCAGCCATTGCAACACCTGGCCTTATGAGGAGGTCCGTTGTTGTCTGGGTGGAACATTCTAGGCACCCAACAAGCGGATACTTTATTCATGTGCAATTCTTGGGTTAAGATTCTTTGAATGCTGCCATACGAGATCCCTGTGACCTCATTTAAATGTCTGACTGTCACTCTTCTATCAGTTAAACTAAATCTTCTATTTTTTTGACATTCTTCTCAGTGCGGACGATGGAAGGCCAGCCCTCGCGGTGTTCGTCTTTACAAGATGTTCTACCCAAGTTAAACTCCTTGCACCAGTGTGCAACTGTAGAATACGGAGGAGCAGAGTCCCCTAATGTTCCCACCAATTCAACATGTATATCTTTAGTACACATTTTTTTCAAACAGAAGTACTTAATAACGGCTCTCACTTCAGATTTTTCCATTTCCACGCATTTATTCCGACAACTCACGAATAAATAAATTTATTTCAGTGACAGATATCAATTTTTTTACATATTTTTTTTTTAATTTACTGGCCAAGAACTGCCTTAAAAAATAAAACCTCTTTTTGCTTTTTTCAGCCACTGAAAGTATTTCATTATCATTACTTTTGGATCACCCCTCGTACAGTTCCTTTAGCGAACTAGAAAATGAAAGAAGACGGGTAACTTTGTAAATAATTGTCTTCGTAAAAAAGACTCCTTCACCGAAACATACATATTGCTGAACATTTGTAACATTTTTCTAAACTAAAATGAACAGCAGATTTAGTGAGCAAAATAACGATAAAGAATCTGTCAAGCAACCATAAATACGTGGCTATTTATACAGTTACATAAGACATTAAAATAACATTTTGATCACTACTACATATGGTTCTCCAAATCTCCATACTCTTACCTTATCTTATGCAATCGTTATGAAAAATATATTAACATTTATTTATGTACCAATGACAATTTGATATAGCTAATTCTAATGACTAATTACTTTCAGTGCTCTGCGGCACGTGTCGAAACAATATTTATACTTACATACAAAGCGTGGAAGTTTACAAGATAACAAAAAAACCGAAAATAATTTTACACAGAATTAAGAAAATAATCGTGTTATTTTTTTTTTTCGACCAGTGGACTAATCAACAAAATTTAGTACCCGATTATATACAGCGTGATTACAAAATGACAAAAACGGATTCTACTCATGATTCTGTTTTTTTTTTACTAAAGAACCAACTCTATTCGTGATACTAAAAAATCGGCTTCTACATACAAATTTCGACTTGTCGATAGAACTGACAACTGTTTCTTTTATTCGCTAGTTCAAGGTTAGTCAAATAGTATAAGTGGTTCAGAACCATCATGTATTTAATCCGATTTTGTATCACAATTTTGAAGTCACCTGTATTAATTGCAAATGATCCCATGAAATGAAATCTAGTTCTTACCACTAATTAATATGTTAGTAACAGTTAAATCATAAGGTCAGCCAAATGAGACGTCATTAGGATGTTATCGGACGGTATTGAAATTAAAACAGATTCACGGGATAATACGTAGGTAACTATAACTATTATTTTTCTCAAATCATTCCGTATTTCCTTTATGAGTCCATTCTTGAAGTTTCGTTCTCTCTCTACTGCAAATATTTGTAAGAGAAAATACAAGTACTACTTGTTCTTGAATGAATCTTTAACGAAAGTGTCTCAATGACTGCCTATTCATTGGACCTAACGCCTTCAAATTCTACTTAAGTGTGAATTATCAACTAAATGAGCGATAGACACAGAAACTCTTTGGCAATAAAAATATACAATATATTAACTCGTGCACGCCAAAATGCTAATTACTGTGCTTATATACAATATGATTAAATCTATAATATTTACACTTGGGCAAGTTCAGCAGAACTTTCTTATGTTTGTACAGTTTGGTCAAACATTGGCTCAAGTCAATGCTTATGGTACATGCCTTATAAGTATGTACACAACCTTGTGTGCCCTAGCACGAATACGTATCTCAATTCCAAATATATTTACTAGGGATTTCAATTACTTCCTTCCGAGTCCTATATGATCCTATAAAAAAAAACAAAATGGTTCAATAGAATGTAAATCTAAAGAGGGTTGCTTTTGTTTTGACCCGTTTAATTTTAGAAATAATGAGTAATGAAATGACATAACCTATGGTCCAAGCCACTCGATTTCAGTAACATAATTACGTATTTTGTATGCGGACTCAGGAGGCTAAATATAGATCTGTATTAGAGCACATTAACGAGAAAATGTAATTAAATAATAAAAAATTTAAACAAGAGTTTAACGTTGTTTTAAAAGCTCTGTGATAATACAATTCCTTATCATTTCCGCAGATTTTCTTCATAAATTCATATTTTATAGTTTTAGATCAATCTATCGCAGTACGGAAACCCAAAAATAATTAGTAGGTACCTACATAATTTAGGTTCGTAGGACTCTGTGTTAATTGTAGAACAAATATTTGCATTACCTTTGGACTACAATCACTACATGTGAGTATTTAAATTTAGTGGAAGAAAGTATAACCATATTAAGATATTATATTGGTAATAATTTTTCGATTTTTTTAGAGCAAAACACCTACTTATCAATCATTGTACTCTGCATGACCCAACTTGACGGTAGCTTTGCCTTACGCGCTTCATAACGTCAGGAGTATGTTATGTATCATCAATAAAATATACCGCCTGAGCCATGGGTACGCGTACACCCATTCGAATACTAATTCAATAGCGGGCTTCCCAACGTTATTTCTATTAAATTATACATATCCACAATATTTCATGTACACATAGTTACCACATCAAGCTTCGTATGATCTAGTAAGTATTTACAGTTCAGTTGGACGAGTCATGAGGGCATTCATAGATGTACAATTCGCTTAATAATAACATTTAAGTATAGTTGACGAAATACAAGCTGCACCGATTCCTCGAACAACTCGTATGGCGGATCGGTGCAGCTTATATTTCGTCAACCATATAACCTTTTACGTACAGTATAGAGTACATTAAAAATTCTAAAATACGAACGACTTTCTGCGCACACACTGTAAATTGAACTGTCTTTTTTTCTGTTTACGCACGGTTCAATGTCACCAGTTATGATTTCGGAAATAATCAAGGTCTTATTGCATAACACCTCCAATTAAACAGGTGTCCGTTTGTATTACAAGTAATTACGCAACTAACAAAACAATAAAACTGGTAATTTTTTATCTGGATCGTCTTAGGTAACTTTAAATTAATGTTTTCTTAGGATGCATTGGAATGCATTGAGACAATTTACATTCTTACCAACTTACCAACCAATCTGAAACACGTTTAGCCCTCCACATTGGTTGGGGTATTTAGCATCCTTGATGCTCTCGCATAAGGTATAATATACCTTATGCGAGAGCCTCTCAGTGCAAACATATAATGTTTGCATTGAGAGTCACAATACTTTGTACACAATGACAAGACTTTTGTATTTGACGTGGCGTAAATATTACCAGCACACTTCCATCAATGATTTTTAAGCTGCGATAAGGGATGCGCTTACGACGCATATGGTCAAAAACGTAAAATGACAGTAGGTAAACGCGAATGCTTATGCGCTCCGAAGATGTGTATGGTACATACAAAGTAGGATTTTAATATTTTCTCTACAGATATCAAAGTGACTTATCGGTAGTTATTTGTAAGCCCGAACAGAAAGTTAATTTAATATTCTTCCTCTCAATAACATTATAACGTATATTTCGCTATCCTTTATTACTCTTTACTGATAACTCTCGGTAAAGGTCTTCGCACACTATAGCCGTGTTCCGAATCACGCCAACAACGATCACAGCGTTTACAGTGCTGACGGCCGGTCCGAATCAGTAAGCGCGCTCAAGGCCGCGTGAGTGGTGTTTTGATTCGGACCGGGCATGTTGTGTTTACTGTCATGTTCATATATCAAACGTCAACTTGACGTTTGGTTTAAGGTGCTGACGCCTAGGAGTGTGAGCACCGTAAACGCCAATATGGCGCCGTCCATGACGTCATCAATGACGTCACGATATCTCATGTAAACGCTATGAGCGTGATTCGGTCCGATCGTAAACGCGTTTATAGCGTTGTAAGCGTGATTCGGAACACGGCTTATATCAACTCCACGCCACTGCGGCAGCACCTCTACTCACACTCGATGAGTAGTCATCTAGTTGATCCACCCAATGGTCACTAATGGACAACGCGGTGTCAACGAGTGGACAATGCGGTGTTAACGAGTGGGCAACGTGGTGTCAAGTGTGGGGAAGGCACGGGGCGGACGGGTTGGCTGGCAAATGGTTGCCCGTCACGCGTCAGTCGCAAACGCATAGTCGTTGCGGGGACGACGTGTGGTCAATGCGTGGCAAACGTGTCGGAGTTGACCTTAGTGTACGACGCGTAGACCACACGTCGTACACTACTTCAATATATATTTTTTTAAATTAAACCTAGAAAATAGGACATAGGGCTTAAATTACAATATTTGGCATAGAATCGAGTCGCCGTGGAGTTGATATAATGTGCGAAGACCTTTAAAAGGTTTGTAACGACAACAACTACTAGTCTTTCACGTCTTCCACCTTCAAAACGAATTTTGTTTTTTACATAGTATAATTGTCCTTCGGTTTTGAATATACTTAGACATATTACAGGAAAATGACTTGAGTTAGCTGCTCTTACGGCTCCGGCAACTTGGCCTTCTTGCAGGGCAGAGGTTCGTCCTCGTCTTCCTCCTCGTCGCCCCAGTCCCAGTCCCCCTCCCCCTCTTCCTCGTCTTCCCTCGGCGCCTCCTCGCTCACTTCCTCTTCTTCCTCCTGTAATTTAGATGTTGGAAAATTACCCTTTTTACGAAGTTGTTTAAGAATTGGTATAAGAAAACCAGTTTCAGCGTTTTCGTGCGAGTACTTGCTAACTCACACAAGTCACACATTTACTTGATAGGATTCTTGATAGTAGTTAGGACCACGGAAGAAGATTTCTTGTAATTATCTTGATTTATTTAACTTGATAGGTGTGCACACTTATGAATAGCGAACGTAAAGTGAGGTGAATTGACTTATTTGCTAATTACGAAATATTATACAAAGCAAATGCTGATGGTGCAATGACGCACGCGGGCACGCGCCATGTACTTGTTTGTACACTCAAGTTTCTTTCAAGTATTTGCTCCCCAAACAATTTTTCACCACCCTTTTCACCCGTTCAGAGGGCGAAATTTGATTGCTGAAATTTTTACTTTTCTTAATTTAATGATAGGTCTATGCACGAAGTTTCAAGTTCCTCGTTTTAAAAAAAAAACTGGTCCCCATACAAAGTTTCAAGCCCCTTTTCACCCCTTCAAAGGGCAAATTTTGATGAACGCTGGAAACAGTTTTCTTCTATTTTAATGCTTAGTCTATTAGCGAAGTTTCAAGTTTATATCGATCTAATTATTTTGTTCCCCATACAAACTTTCCACCTCTAATAAATTTAATTCTTTGTCTGGCACTTACGGGTGGGCGCTGCATGACGGCGATGGGCGGCGCGCGGTGGTGTTGCGCGACGCGGCGCTCGATCAGGTACGACACGTACTCGTCGTACAACAGCCGGATCAGGTGGAACGAGCCGAACGACGCCGCTGACCTGAAGACACAACTTTATTGAGACAGTTGACACTGATGGCGCAGACATAATGGCTCGTCCTGAGCTGGGACGACTCCGTTACGGAGTCGATAAGTGTGCGTTGCAGTATGAAGTGTCAAACAAACAATACTGACCGGCGCGAGCTGAGGCCCCGCCGGTCGTATGACGAGCGGTTACGTGTGCTTAAACATGAGGTGTAATCGTGCCGGCCTCGTGTCTATTTATAGACTGTTCATATTGGAGCGAGCGACTATGTTTCCGGCAGTATAAACGCCAACACAATTAACTGACCTTGGTGATCCTTATTACAATGCGCATAGAATGCACGAATGGTCAGTTAACTGTGTTGGAGATGGTACAATGACAATACTGCACGTGTACTGACCGCAGCGTGAGCTCGCGGATGACGAGCGACGAGTAGAAGGACCAGTCGAGCAGCAGGCGGCGCGCGCGCGCCGTGTAGTCGGCGCGGCGCTCGTGCGCGGCCAGCGCGCCGCGCACGCAGCCCTCCAGCCACGCGGCCCACTGCTCCAGCGTCGCCTGAACGTGTACTGTACAATACTGCACGTGTACTGACCGCAGCGTGAGCTCGCGGATGACGAGCGACGAGTAGAAGGACCAGTCGAGCAGCAGGCGGCGCGCGCGCGCCGTGTAGTCGGCGCGGCGCTCGTGCGCGGCCAGCGCGCCGCGCACGCAGCCCTCCAGCCACGCGGCCCACTGCTCCAGCGTTGCGCCGCGTCCGAGCGTCGCCTGGAACGACGACTACTTATATATAATACACCCAATCTACGCAACCAGCCAATGAGGAATGTGAATAGGTATGCAAAATGTGAATAGAGATGTACTATGACGTCAAGCGGGCCGGTCGTCGCGCGCTCACTTTTATTTTATTTATTGATTCCTTGAATTAACACTTACAGTCTAGCTACACGTGTTAACCAAACAGGATGTATTAATTAAAAGTACTACATAGTAATTATAATAACTTAGATTCTATTACTTATTTTTACTTCTTTTATTTTTTACACTTTAAAATTCCATATCTTGGAAACTAGTTGACGTATCGAAATAATTCTTCCACATATTTTTTTTATTTTCAACAGGGAATACAGAAACTTAAACTTTAAAATTAGTGAACATTTCTCAATTCTTGACTTGTAAGAATTTGGAACAATAAGGCGCTTATTTCGACCGAAACCCAACCCCAAATCCAGGTGACACATTTTCTTACGGCACATGCGATGTATCTAGCGCAGGAGACGGACTATCCAGTTATCCACCCCTTTCTAATTAGAACACTTGATCCAGAACTCCGCTACACGTAAGCGTAATTTTTGACGACACTCACGCGCGATTCGTGCAACATAGAAGAGGAGTTCTGCACCAGACACGCCTCTCAAATCATTAGTGATTCGATTGTCAAATTTGTGTAAGTTGGAAAAGGACAAAGTTAACTGTTTCAAGTGTACACACCTTGAAGTCTGCCTCGAGGCGGTGCGCAGTGGCCGCGCTGCCACAGGAACACGCCCACGCCGCCTGTTCACGTACCACGCGGAAGTCCACTCGGTTCAGGTCTGATAGCATCTGGAACAAACTTGAGTGTCAACGTTGTATATGTGGGTGAGTGTGTTCAATCTATGTGTTTTGACGATAATGTTGTTGGAGGAGATCGCAAGTAAACGGCGCGCGTTAGTCGCATAGTAGACTTTAAATAGGGTAGCTGTAGTAATGTTGGCCCCCCTCCAGTCATTGGCCTCTTGAATGCTGTATTTTTTTCAAGTGTTTTACCTGTCAAGTTTGAAAACTATCTACTACATTTTACAGTGTAGTAAATAAAGAAAAATGAGAGAAGAAAAAAGAGTAAACGGAGTTTAGCCAACATACCTGCTGGATCTGGTGCTGGTTGGCGAGCACGGCGCGCGCGGCCTGCGCGAGGTGGTTGAGCGAGGTGTAGCGGCGCAGCGCGGCGGAGAGCGCCGCGGCGGCCGACGCCTGCGCGCGGCTCGCGGCCGCCGGCGCGCAGCCGGAACCCGCCGCTAGCGCTAGGCCCGGAGTTTAGCCAACATACCTGCTGGATCTGGTGCTGGTTGGCGAGCACGGCGCGCGCGGCCTGCGCGAGGTGGTTGAGCGAGGTGTAGCGGCGCAGCGCGGCGGAGAGCGCCGCGGCGGCCGACGCCTGCGCGCGGCTCGCGGCCGCCGGCGCGCAGCCGGAACCCGCCGCTAGCGCTAGGCCCGGAGTTTAGCCAACATACCTGCTGGATCTGGTGCTGGTTGGCGAGCACGGCGCGCGCGGCCTGCGCGAGGTGGTTGAGCGAGGTGTAGCGGCGCAGCGCGGCGGAGAGCGCCGCGGCGGCCGACGCCTGCGCGCGGCTCGCGGCCGCCGGCGCGCAGCCGGAACCCGCGGCTAAAGCCGATTCGAGGCTTTTCGCGAAGTTGCGGATCGCCTGCCGATGCACATTATAATAACTACAAAGGCCGGTAAAGGAGTGCCCTCGTTTTACCCGACTACAACAAACGCAGCGAGGCACCTTAGAGACTGCATGTCCACAGTTATGGGGTTCACATAACGTGTCTAGCAACATACTAAAAGCTGGAGCAGGTTCAGTGAGTGGTTCATGAAAAATAGAAATTTCGACCATTTTTGATCTCGTATGGAACGTAATGATATATTTAAACACGATAAACCAAAAAACTACTTAAATTTGCTTGGAGCTTGTCTTATCGTCGAGGGAGTGCTATCCAGAGACGAATGACGAAGCAGAAAGTGAGGTAACCACTAATGGCGAGGAAGTATAGATAGTTTTAGGGATCGGGATGAACGCAGTGTATGTCGTGCTATAATATGTTGCTCTGTAAGGAGTTTTTGAACGAGTAAACATTGTAATCATCAAGCGTATTTTATTGTATGTCCATTGTTCTCTCATCCCTACATGCCGACCTCGTACAAAAATGATTTTCATTCCTGCCGAATCGTTTAATGTCAAGGGGAATGAGAATTCAAAATTAAAATAAGAGCAGAAACAAGAAGTATATAACCATCACCAATATCATAAGTAATAACATAAGTTACGGATTCAATAGAAATTATAATTTTTCACGTTAGCAGCGTTTAGTTTGCGTTAGCAGCGTTACTGGTTAATACAAAATTAATAGAAATTATGTCATATTAGGGAGACGAAATCCATTTCTTGATAAACTCCTTCACTTTTTTTCTTGATTCTTTCATTTGTTCAGGTTCGTCATCGTGTTGCAACAGTATTCCACAATGAGAGGATCCGTAGTTCATAATTGCACGCACATCTGGTGCCAGATCCATCTGGATGCCAAGCGGGTGCCAAGGATCCATGTCCCCGTGTGTAAACACCACCTGACTCACATTCGGAGACAACCCACCGTACATCTTGTTGGTCTTCGCTACCCCTTCATCAATTCTCTTCTCGACATCTCCTTTAATAAGACCTTTGCATGTTTTGACCCAAAACTCCACTGGATTCCAATGTACGAAGGGTTGTTTTTCTGATGATGTTGTTTGCAAGTAACCGAATTCTGTACAAGTTTGGTATGTCCACGGACCAGACCAATCAATTGTTTTAAAGTCAATATTCGAACAGTTAGAATGTCGGAACATATGAGAAGAATTAGTGGGATGCAGATGTGGAAAATCCAGCGTCAATTTGTTAGCAGATTTGTAATTCTGGCACATATTTTTAATGTCTAGAGGCTGGCCATCTTGCGATTTATCCTTCAGATTATAATATAGAAATAGAAATAGCAATTGTTTATTTTCTAATATAGTCAAATCATTGTTCGGACAAATATTTAATTCTTTTTTCAATGTTTCAATTCCACTCGCGCTTTTCAATAACTCTTCATACCTATTGAATGTATTTTCTATACGGTTCGGGCAGTTTGGAGTGCCATAAGTACGAAATGTATACCGAACGACATCTAGATATTCGTGAAAGTCTTTTTTGGCAAGTACCGGCGCGCTGGCTGCGATGGCTGCGTCCACTAGTTCAGGGTATAGCTCCCGCATCCAGGCAGCAAGGTTGCCTGAGTACGATCCGCCGATCACAACCACCTTCGATAACGCGTACTTCGTATCAGATTTCAACATCTTTATTAGACTCGCGATATCAGCCAGCGCTTGTCGGGAACTCAAGAATCTATAATACTGAATAGCATCGTCATGTGGAAAGTTAGGCTTGCTGTTTCCGTAGTACCTGTGTTCCGTAGCAAAGAGAGCACCTTTTGTTTCCTTCGCGATTTGAATCATCAGTAGCGTGTCATAATAGGTCTCTATGTACAACGGCGATTGCTCCCGTTCTCCACCAATCCACACGTAAATAGGTGCATTTGGTTGCCACAGGTCGAGATTCTCGAAGTATCTCATTTTGTATGTTCCTTTTTCATTTGGATTAAAGTGATCCAAAGGTTGTTCGATCCATTTTTCTTCCACATTACTCACGTTAAGAGCATTCTCTTTCAATTTCAGTAATAAATGGTTTAAGTTTAAACCGTTTGAAAATTGTGAAGTTACAGCCGATATAAATAAACTGACAAATAGGTATCGCATGGCTACCTTTTTCTGACTTGATAGCTAGTTGCTTCAAGCGTAGGTAATCGCACAATTATAATAATAGTTGACACTGTTATTTCTTTTAAATATATTAATGAAAGAATTATTTAGAAAATGTTCCATACGAAACAATAAAATGTGTCAACATAAAAATAAGAATGACAAGTATACGCACATTTTGATATTATTTGTTGATTATAATATAATCAACAGCGTGGAATGTTTAGAACGATGTAACTTCAGTACATGTGTACCTATTATTATAAATTTATTACCTATTTTATGTTCATATATTCCCGTGGAATGTTTTGACGTCAGACACGTGCATTGCAAATATAACTCTATGTATCAGCGGCGGAGCGTCCATACAACTCGATTCCCACCGGCTTGCCTTATTTTCAGCCAGTCCAGTTCTTTTACTACAACTCATGAAGAATAATAAAGGCCAATGGGTCACAACGGAAGACCAGCGCTGGCTCTGCCAGCATAACGCTGAGTTGTGACCATTTCGTGGCAATATTCTGTTTTGTAGTGTCCTATTTGTAAGTGTTTTGATTGTCACGAATAAATGTTTCTTTTCGTTCTTTCTTTTTTCTTTCAATTATTTCCGGCTTGCCTAAGAATATTTTTGACGCGCCGCCACTGCTATGTATACATATTATGTCGAATGCACATAAAAAAAGGACTAATTAGGCCATAGCGCGCCCGACGGGTTAATAAGGGATTCGCCGAAATTTCATTAGAATCTGGAACCTTTCAAATAAAATAAAAAAACCAATCGACTCTACCTATAAGCATATTATAATAACATATTATAAGGGATCGGGTAATTGATAGTATAGTCGGAAGTCCAGCCATACATGATATTGATATTCTAATGCACTACTCATACTCATCAGTAGGGCTAGCACAACTGTCACTACGGCGCGAAGCGAGTAGAGAAAGATCTACTCTCCTCTTTCTAATTCACACAGTTCGAGCGAGACAGGAATCTCTGAGTCGCGCGAGGACTTGACAGCAAGTTGTATACGGGAAGTAGCATTATATGAAGTAGTTATATATTTTTAAAAAGCTAGATAAATATTCTTTAAGGGCCTATCGTGCGGGGTAAATTCTCAGCGCCTGTCAAATTTCAATTTTTTTAATAATTTACCCAATTAACCCACACATGCATTATTCACGCACACTACCTCATTTTGCTGAGTCGGGTCATTGACCCATGTTTATGTCAACTTATGACAATATAGATTTTGAATATTTAAAGGTTTCTTGGTGCATAAGAGAAGTGTAACAAAAATCGTCAAGTTCTGATCTGTAACCAAAACTCAAGTATTAGTTGTATCTGAAAATGTCTTGAATTTGGAATTTGTGGTAGTAAAATACTCAGTTCCTTGTTTATAAAATAAAACTTGTCAAACCCCTGTTTTGTAAAATATATTTTGTTTTGCCCTTTCCTCACAGACTCATTTTTATACAACTTAAAACAGAGAAAGATTTTTCCTAATCGGTTCGTGCATGTTATGACTGTTTTATGTTTATGACTTAGGTACTTATTTTGAGAGTTTACTTGGTGATTTTCATGATACGAGTATATGTTGTACCTTAATAGGTTATTTTAAGCAAAACTTTTCATAAATTGATTATTTTCTGTTTATCAGTTGGTTAACTCTGAAATGGACACTGATTTAATGCAAGTTTTAAGAGAAGAAGCGGTAGTTTTATTACAATATATATAATAACTACTGAAACTATTTATACGGCACGGGATAACTGCAGCAATATTGTGAATCAACTTTGTATTTGAGGAACCAGTACCTAACCTTATAGGTAGTTCTTGTTATTCACGACCTCCCGTCGTAACCCAATCCGCAGAATTGCGCATAGAATAGTATGACATTCCCTGCACATCGTCGTTATCGTGAATGACAAGCACTATAAAACCTAATGATATAAAAAATATCATCAAGAAAGTCATTGTAACATTCTGCAATTGTGGAACTTGGCCGGACCACTACTGTATCAGCTCTGACAAATTAACTTTTATACAGTCGTGCCGTCGATGACACTTAACTGAATATTCGTGAACCTTATTGCAACGAGATAAGGTTCAATAATGGTTAACATTGCGTCTACTTTCATCAATAATAAATAGCAATTATTATTATTTCCTATTCGTTTACTATAACGTCGAGACAATTATTGCGATGCGACATAAGTACTTACTTGTACAAAATCAAAGCAACGGGATTTCCAACGCATGAAAGCTTTAGATAGAAACTAGCGCAGTTTAATATTATAAGTAAATATCTGGGCGGCCGAGCTTTGCTCGGCGTTTTCCCGGGCATGAGACCTAGCTAGATCGATTGCTCGTCCCCGAAAACCCCCACATACCCAATTTCATCGAAATCGTTAGATCCGTTTCCGAGATCCTCGAAATAAATAAATATACAAGAATTGGTCGTTTAAAGATATAAGATAAGATTACTGCATATTTGTTTGTTAGACATCGTCATTGTCACCACATCCCCAACAACTACTTGGTTTATTATTTATAAATGAAACATAGGTTTATTATTTTCATTCTAGGTATAATTATATTATGACCAGGCGGCTTAGACACTACACAATTTAAATCCACATCACTCAAACTGGCGAAGAAACTCCGATATTCTTTCTTCTGCTCCCGCTGCAAGAGAGCACTCTAGATCTGTTTCTTGGTATAACGCTGATATTTTATAAACTTCTGTTCAAAGCACCATAATAATTGTGCCTGTTTGTACAGATTCTGGGATATGTTTTGTTTATGCAGATTCTGCGATATATTTAGGTAATCATTGTTTGACGTGAAAGCGCCGTACATATACACATAAAATATAACATTAGATTCGTTAAATTATTGAAATACAAAAATACAATTTGTTTACAAATTTTAATTTGAAATATGATGAGTGACATAAATGTCATAACGTTCCGTTCTGGGTGGCCAATTTATAAAAAGTAAATTACTTTGAACTGAAATACATCGGTAACCTTTTTACGTTTAAAATGCCTTTTCGTAAAGGAAATCATTATAATTTAGTTGCATTAGTATACATTGGGGACCAAAGATTGCATTTTTATGTTATAACGAATAGCTAATACTAAAAATTCCATGTTAAAAGAATCTTCAATAGCCACACGTCAACATTTATTTACCCTACTTCAATTAATGCAATCTTTGTGTGTGGTATACATTTTGTATTTGTATACGAGCAAGCTGTCAAAAAGCGTGTTTTTATGAGATGTCAAACTGAGAAAAGCAGCATACGTCTGCTCCCATTGAGGGCCGGAGCCCATCTGCCGGCAAGAAAACTACGGCGGCCGGTCAAATTTTCGGAATTTCCTTTGCATTGTTAAAAAAATCTGCACATTTTGCAAATGTTAAACACATACGACCTAGATAACATGTAGTTTTGTTACTATTCAAAAATTGAAGACCTTTCATAAAGTATTAACGTGGTAGTTTGCGTTTATTTCCTTTAGTAGAGCTAACTTTGGATTGAATTTTTATGAAGAAAACTATAAGTAATTGTGTTTCTGAAACACATGACGTGTAGAGTGTATCCTTAAATATCATATATAGGAATTACAGAATTCAAGCTTTAGTAATAATAATACAGCAAGTGATCCAACCATCGCAATTATTCAGAAATTTGCTCGGTGCAGTCTTAAGATAGTATTTTTCATTTATTAGCATATTTTTTTTAGTCAATATTTTCGTTTTATTTTTATGAAACTAGACATTAAATATATCAAAAATGAATTTCTTACGAGTAAGTATGTTCGATTTATCAGAAAATGACACCACACTCGAGGTGTTAGGTAAATAGAAGTTGATATGTTGAACCTGGTTGATGGCTACCGGGCTAAATTAGCTTAGCTTTATGTATATTACATCTGTGCCAAGTAAATCCATCCCATAACAAAATATGCACCTCCCTTACATTGGGTGACACTACTTCCCTACTAGGCCACCAGGAACGGATAAAGAGATATATATTTGGTACCTGCGTGAGCTGCGGCGGTATGGGGCGAAGCACGTCGGGCAGCAGAAGTTCCACCGCGCGCTGATAGAGCTCGAGGTCGGCGCGTCGCAGCCATGCCGCCACGTCCTTACCAGAAAAATATTACGTTAGTCCGTCCTAGCCATAGATGTAATATTACAGAACTAGATACACAATCCAAGTTGCCCAAGACCGAAGCAAATGGAGAGAATTGATTCGAGCCCTACACCCCAGCAGAGGGTAACGGGATAAAGAAGAAGAAGACACACAATCAGTAGAAAAAATGGCCGCCGTAAAAGTACCGGCCGTGCGACTCGGGCGGTACATTCGTGTTGGTATTTGTGTTAACAAATTTGACACTGAGTCTTAAGACTATAATATATTAAGTCGCAGATAGGAAACAACAACTGTTTTATTCAAGACCAGTGCGGGTACTACATGCAATTCTTAACTACCCACAACACACGCATACGCAATCAGTTCCGCTAACCTTCGACTGCTCGTTCGCTAACTCGTCCTGCCCACTCCCCTGCCCTCTTCCCACTTCCCACTGCCCACTTCTCTGCTGAATGTAAACGTAGCATTATGTTTACCTTGCGCGCGGCGAGCCTGCACAGCACGCGGCGGCAGAGCGCGGGCGGCGGGCGCCGCCAGAAGTTGCGCCGGGAGCGCTCCACAGCCGCGATGTCTAGCGCCGCCACCGCCTCTAGGAATTCCACACCGTGTTCACTGTGGAACGAAATAATAAAAAGATACAGTTAGTTGGTCATTCAACTATTTCTTATACGTTACCATGGTTACCTGTCTCTCACGGTCTCCTGGGGCATTTAAAACCATTGACCTGTTATTACTACGCCAGCCACTACCACTACTCCCAGCCACTCCAGCCAGCCAGCCAGAACAATTCCCCAGCCAATTGCCAGCCAGCCAGTTCAGCAGTTCTACTGGCCAGCTAGAACAATTTTCGTGACGTTTCCTGCCGGCCGCCATTTTGTGACGTCATCGAAGGTGATCAAAGAGTACGCAGGTGCAGAAGATGCGACACTTCTCCAAACTCGGATTCAGAGAGAGGCCTAGTGTGATTTAATGTGAGCCGGCCACCACCGCGCCCAGGTACTGCCGGTGCGCCAGCCCGGGCACCCCACCCGCCGGCGCCGGGGGCGAGGCGTCGCGCGACCGAGCCTCCTGGACACGAGCGAGCTAACTGTACACTCACCGGTGGTGGTCCTGCAGCGCGGTGAGCGCGGACGGCGGCAG
Organism: Cenopis cana; assembly: GCA_951800055.1. NCBI lineage: Eukaryota > Metazoa > Arthropoda > Insecta > Lepidoptera > Tortricidae > Cenopis > Cenopis cana. Next base: position 12,760,489 of record OX637479.1, on the reverse strand, counting down.
CTCGAGCGCCGCGGCGGCGGGCAGCGCGGGCGGCGCGGGCGGCGAGCCGGCCACCACCGCGCCCAGGTACTGCCGGTGCGCCAGCCCGGGCACCCCGCCCGCCGGCGCCGGGGGCGAGGCGTCGCGCGACCGAGCCTCCTGGACACGAGCGAGCTAACTGTACACTCACCGGTGGTGGTCCTGCAGCGCGGTGAGCGCGGACGGCGGCAGCTCGAGCGCCGCGGCGGCGGGCAGCGCGGGCGGCGCGGGCGGCGAGCCGGCCACCACCGCGCCCAGGTACTGCCGGTGCGCCAGCCCGGGCACCCCGCCCGCCGGCGCCGGGGGCGAGGCGTCGCGCGACCAAGCCTCCTGGACACGAGCGAGCTAACTGTACACTCACCGGTGGTGGTCCTGCAGCGCGGTGAGCGCGGACGGCGGCAGCTCGAGCGCCGCGGCGGCGGGCAGCGCGGGCGGCGCGGGCGGCGAGCCGGCCACCACCGCGCCCAGGTACTGCCGGTGCGCCAGCCCGGGCACCCCGCCCGCCGGCGCCGGGGGCGAGGCGTCGCGCGACCGAGCCTCCTGGACACGAGCGAGCTAACTGTACACTCGGCATAACCGAAAAATAACGATACCGTCCTAGAAACGGTATGTCACGCCGGTTAATTTCTCAGCGTTTCGGTATGCTCATAAGATTTATTTTTATAGCTACTAAAATTTACTTTTTTTCGGGTGTCTTAAAGGCCGTGGCAGTGACAAAAACAAAGTAATAAATAGCCTTTGCCCGCAATTTCCTCCGCGTACAACCCGTTTATCGCGTGAGAATTTAATTGCTATTATTTTATACCAGGCGCTTAGCTAGTTATCGCTTTCCGTACAAACTTCTATCCCATTAAGGGATGATTTCCGAGATAAAAAGTATCCTAGGTATCCCGTGTCTCAAACTATCTCCATACCAAATTTCATCTAAATCGGTTCAACGATTTAAGCGTCATGAGGTAAAAGACAGACAGACACACTTTCGCATTTAAATATTAGTGTGGATTCCAATATACTAACACAGCTCTGAAATCAGTCGCTTACAAAGGCCGATTTACATTAGCAAAAACTTGCATGTAATTTTTATTACCTTGAAGTAGATCCGTACTAGTACGTAGAGCGTATGATCAAACTCTGCAATGTATTGGAAATTGCAAGCAAGTTCTTAAATCGACCTTAAGATGTACGTTTGAGGATTTATCTATCTTCATTCCAAATGGTTGTGACAGAATAATAATGTAATTGAATAATTCATGCTACAACTAACCTGCATATCTTGAACGTCGGCCTTTTCGTCGTTAGGGTCGGGCGGAGGCGAGGCAGGCACGCTGGCTTTTGCCCTGCACCAAAAACCTAATATATATTTGAAGCCTAGATTAGAGTATACCGTAGTGTTGGTACATTTGCTAGTGTTACGATTCATTCCATTATCGACACAACTGACCATTCATTAACCTTATTTAAACCAAATAACGTCCAAAACTGGCCGACAGCAGTGTAAGGTTGTCAGTGTGTGTGTAACACGGAATGTATGAATAGGGATGATGACACTATAAAAGAAAATCAATAAATCCAAATTTTCTACATAGAGGCTCAAATTCTCAATCAAATGGCGAAAAAAGTCATTCAAAAAAATAAATAATTACGTAATTATAAGTCTTCAAAGTTTTAAGAGCGGATATTTTCTGTCCCTGTTCCGCAAAACGCACCTTTGTATTGAACGATAGTCATTTACTATGGCGCTACGAGGAGAGAAAGTGCTACTCAACAGGACGTCACTGTTCAAGTGACGTCCTGTTGAGTAGCACTTTCTCTCTCTAACTAAGAACATTCTAACCGTTGTATCTTCGTTATTTTTTGAGATATTTGAATAGGATTTTCACTATTTGACATAGTTTTATGTCTTCTTTCTATTGAAGTAATAAATTTTTTTGAGTCAACATCCCTATTTGCAGAACAACGCCGCGTTTACCAGATCATATTCGTTAATCTTATTATAACGATCGGTTACTACGTACACTTATAGGGAGTGGAATCATTGAATCACCTGATGCCATAGTAGTGGTACTTGGAGTTGCCCCTAGTCCCGAGACGACGGGTACGAAGTCCGACGAACACGGAACGTATAAGCTTGCCGAATGACGCCGCGTTCACGGGGTCGAGTCGGTGCGCCGAGCAGTGACGTAAATAGTGCGCGTAGAGAGTAGACCGGGGCAGGGACACACCTGCATATGAACACTTATATTACTGTCAAGTTCGAAATAAATTAATGGGATCGCAGGTACTAAAACCGGCCAAGTGCGTGTCGGGCCACGCGCAAGGTAGGGTTCCGTAGTCATCTACCCGTTACATTATATGGACTAAAAAGTTCGCAAACTTATATTTACTATGTTTTTGACAGAATTAACAACATTATCTAAGGTATTAATGGAAATTGTACGAAAGTTTGCTTTTGCAAAGTACATTTCTAAAGTTCGACTATTACTCGTTAACTAGTAATGTCTACTTAGCTGTGATAGTTTTCCTTTTAAATTCATCGTATATACTACTACCATGATTTTTTTCACATGCCTAGTAGCCACCGTTTAGCTGGCAGGGGGGGGGGACACTTGACCATAGCTAAACTTATCACTTCAAAGCTTAATATCACGCTAACCAATTCTTTAATCAGAAAATGCTTTTAGAAGCCTAATTATATTTTTAAAAGAGCTATCCAACGATACCCCACACGATGGGGTTTGGCAGAAAAAAAAATTGCACCACCACTTTACATGTAGGGGAGGTACCGTAAAAAAAATTTTTTTTTAAGATTTTAATCTACCGTTTTGTCGGCGTCATTGATATGTATACTCATGCCAAATTTCAGCTTTCTAGCACTGACGGTTACTGAGAAAAACGGGGGTCGGACGGACGGACGGACGGACGGACGGACGGACATGGCGAAACTATAAGGGTTCCTTGTTTACTACGGAACCCTAAAAATGGGACTTAGCATATATAGTTGACGTAATATAATTTGCACCGATTCGCCATACAATTTGTTCGAGGAATCGGTGCAAACTATATTTCGTCAACTATACCGCCTAAAATTGTCTACAACGCTCCTCATAAAGTATGTACTGGTGGGTACTAAATAGCGTGGTTTTTCGACGTACGTACTTGCACATTGTGGCTCAAATAGTACATTACTTACCAAGGGCGATAAAACAAAGAATGTCTCAGATCGCAGGTATTTTACGCCCGAGCCGAAGGCAAGGGCGATAAATATGCGATCTGAGGCTTTCTTTATTATCGCCCGTGGTAAGTACAAAATTTTATGTCACCCCCTGGCCAGGAAGTGGGTTTTTTTCGCGCGCGGAGCGTGCGACAATGGCCACTTTATGGCCAGGTGTGACATAAAATCATTTTTAATAAATTTTGGCTCTAATCGAAGAAACAATCATATATCCAAGACAATTTAAAGTCTCGCTACTCCACTAACAGCGCCATCTAGCGCACATACAATCAGCAGTCCCGTAGCTGTCGAATATGTACGAGAACTTGTACGCGCTCAACGACTCAGCCACTACTCGGCCGCGTTGTAAACATAGTCTCGCTAACAGCGCCACCTATCGTGCGCGACTGACTTACCATCAGCAGTCTCGTAGTTATCGAGTAACCACTGCACGGTGGCGGGCCGCGGGCGGCATGCGCGGCTGCGGCGGCGTGGCGGGCGCGGCCGCGGGGGACGTCGCCTCGTCGGGGCCAACGACCACGTTGTACGAGAACTCAGCCGCGTTGTAAACATAGTCTCGCTAACAACGCCACCTATCGTACGCGGCTTACCATCAGCAGTCTCGTAGTTGTCGAGTAATCACTGCACGGTGGCGGGCGGCATGCGCGGTTGCGGCGGCGTGGCGGGCGCGGCCGCGGGGGACGTCGCCTCGTCGGGGCCAACGACCACGTTGTACGAGAACTCAGCCGCGTTGTAAACATAGTCTCGCTAACAGCGCCACCTATCGTGCGCGACTGACTTACCATCAGCAGTCTCGTAGTTATCGAGTAACCACTGCACGGTGGCGGGCCGCGGGCGGCATGCGCGGCTGCGGCGGCGTGGCGGGCGCGGCCGCGGGGGACGTCGCCTCGTCGGGGCCAACGACCACGTTGTACGAGAACTCAGCCGCGTTGTAAACATAGTCTCGCTAACAACGCCACCTATCGTACGCGGCTTACCATCAGCAGTCTCGTAGTTGTCGAGTAATCACTGCACGGTGGCGGGCGGCATGCGCGGCTGCGGCGGCGTGGCGGGCGCGGCCGCGGGGGACGTCGCCTCGTCGGGGCCAACGACCACGTTGTACGAGAACTCAGCCGCGTTGTAAACATAGTCTCGCTAACAACGCCACCTATCGTACGCGGCTTACCATCAGCAGTCTCGTAGTTGTCGAGTAATCACTGCACGGTGGCGGGCGGCATGCGCGGCTGCGGCGGCGTGGCGGGCGCGGCCGCGGGGGACGTCGCCTCGTCGGGGCCAACGACCACGTTGTACGAGAACTCAGCCGCGTTGTAAACAGTCTCGCTAACAACGCCACCTATCGTGCTTGACTTACCATCAGCAGTCTCGTAGTTGTCGAGTAACCACTGCACGGTGGCGGGCGGCATGCGCGGCTGCGGCGGCGTGGCGGGCGCGGCCGCGGGGGACGTCGCCTCGTCGGGGCCAACGACCACGTTGTACGAGAACTCAGCCGCGTTGTAAACATAGTCTCGCTAACAACGCCACCTATCGTGCTTGACTTACCATCAGCAGTCTCGTAGTTGTCGAGTAACCACTGCACGGTGGCGGGCGGCATGCGCGGCTGCGGCGGCGTGGCGGGCGCGGCTGCGGGGGACGTCGCCTCGTCGGGGCCAACGACCACGTTGTACGAGAACTCGGCCGCGTTGTAAACATAGTCTCGCTAACAACGCCACCTATCGTACGCGGCTTACCATCAGCAGTCTCGTAGTTGTCGAGTAACCACTGCACGGTGGCGGGCGGCATGCGCGGCTGCGGCGGCGTGGCGGGCGCGGCCGTGGGGGACGTCGCCTCGTCGGGGCCGACGACCACGTTGTACGAGAATTCGTCCGCACTCCACGACTCGGCCGGCTGCTCGGCCGCGTTGACCGTTGCCACGCCGTATACGGGGTATGAGCGGAGAGTTTCCCTGATACGTGCGTTAGTGATGGGTACAGTCAGTTGCAAAAGTAGTTACGAGACAATCTACCTACTCAAAAATATCCGCCATGCTCTAATGGGATTATAAATAGTGTCAGATATTATTAAGCAAGCGACTAGCCCTCTCTCTCTTCTACATTCTTGCTTTAATCTTTCTTTTCCACTTTACTCTATCTCACTTTTCCTTCCTTTTTCTTCTTGTTCTCGTTTCGGCCTTTTGGGCGTGCCCACGAGAAGTAACTGACCCCTCAGACGGCCTAACTTAAGAACATATATACAAAAAAAAAGCGGCTAGCCCTGTCGACTACTTTTGCATCTGACTCTTCACTTGTATATGTTGTAACAATGAAAGACAAGAGATTCATATTCATACCGAGACTCCTTTTATTAAAAAATTTAACACTAGCGACGTACCTAGTCATAAGGCTACATTACAAATAACAGTATATATTATTTTAGGTTGGATAAGCAAGATTTTATCGTAAAAGTAATTTACTGTAGAGTCGATCGAGACCGAAAATATGTGCACGGAAGAAGTGAGAAAAGAAAGATTGGATACGATTGGATTGGATACGGATTGTTAAGCGCATAAGGTTATTCAGATATGTTTCGGAACCTTTGGGAGAGTAGAGTACCTTAAGAACATCGCGCTGTAACTAAAAAGCAACAACCTGTATGTAGTCAATTCGAGTTTCCACTCAAATAACATCATAATACGTACAGAAGCCATACCAATACAGATTCGTCGTCAATAGAAACCTTTGGGCCACAAAATCAAACTGTTCAGAAAGCCGAATAGAATTGATACGTTTCCGCTATTTATTCAAACCGACCCTCGATACGCAGAGGTGTTGCCAGTCAAACATGGCTTCGATGATGCTTATATAATGCTACAGCATAGTCATTATCAACTCTTTTTTTTAGGCGTGATAGGAGGAAGCTGTCCATGGACACTGCCACTGCCTTGAGGAACCGACGAAGAATAGAAAGTAAAAATAAAAATATCTTGATACTCATTAATGGTTCCAGGAGTATAGTAGCAACTCGTACAATACAACATAACGATTGCCACTTGTTTTACAAATGGTAAAGTGGAATTAATTCTCGTCGTTTTAACTAGTGCTATTAGTAGCGTCTTGTAAAAAGTAACTTAATCATATTTGCACCTATTATAAAGGGACAACGGATTATTTTTATTCTATTTTTAATTCAACTATATTACACAGTATTACAGTGAGACACTAATGCACTGTGAAATGCATTCAAGATTGCTTAAGTAATAACAAAAAATTGTGAAAAATCTTAATAACTAACTGAAGATGGGCGATCATCCATGATTATGAGTTTTTCGCTCAAAATAAACGAATAAATAATAATATTCTGTATCAAATGTGATACTTACATGTGGGCCTCATGACCCTGGGTGTAGATCTCTTGAGGCTCCACATATTGCACATGGTAGTTGACCCCATTACTGCCTTCGCCTGTTAAAAATCCAGATAAAATCAAATAAATGTAAAATTAAAATATCCTTACATTGTAAGTAGGACCTATAGTAAGACTTTTTGTGATGACCACGACTGTCAAATGTTTCTACTTCCAATCCTTGTCGCCTGCGAACTTTGCAGTAGCAACCACTGTTAGTAATAGATATAATATAACACTACTGTTACGGAATTTACCATTCGGCACCAAATATTCATTCCAAAAATTCTTACTACACGCCCAAGAAATGATCAAATCCCGCCGATATATAATCGGCGGCCCCGAAACCTTGCCATCCTTTTGTAACTTATAATGATTGTATATGTTTGACAGGGAAAGCATGAAGTTCCAGCGTTCCGCCTAGGATTAATTCCGTCGCTAAAGCGTAAAGGTGGATGAAGGCATTATGTATTTGTAAAATTGAGTGTTATGTAAAATCAACTTGTTAATTTTGTTAATAAAACACATGTTATGTTACTCAAGCCGGTAAGCACCATGAGAAACATATTTCTGTTATGAAATGTAACGAGTATTAGTCAATTAGCATAATCGTTCATTTAATTTCTATTCCACATTTTACCAGATAACTAGACTAAGCTATGAATATGTTACATAAAATAAGTAATTAATAAGGGGATAAAACAAAAAAACACTACTTATAGCAAAGACCTCTTAACTTCCCAAAATTCAAATTACTTTTGAAACCATTTGTTCCTTTTTACTAGTTTATATAATATATAAAATACGGAGAAATTAAATCGTACGATTTTAATGACTGAGTAACATGCGTCAATGCGATGATGGTAGACTTGTAAGTTGTAAGACACGTTACGAAAACTACTACATATTCTTCATCGCTAAGACCACTTGTTGAATGCCAAAAACTGGATCTTAGGACCGGAATGGTTTCTCACTTGTGTCCTGATGTCTATGTTATTTTTTATGGTTCTACGTATTTTTATTACAACTATCTAAAACAACGCAGAAGTAAATCTTAATTCCACTTTATAAATCTAGCAGTGGCACGACCTTGCCACTGTCACGTATTTATAATACCTATTGCGCGAAATATGATCCTGGTTGGAAACAAATCTAGTGCCGATTGTAAAATTTAAAAAAGCGGCCTTCGAAAATGGAACCGAACCGGCGACCGTTCCAAATTACACTGAAACCGTAAACCACAGTCCAGGGTGGCACTCACAGGGGTAGTACGAGCGGTATCGAGGCACCTCCATGCCGCGAGAGGTCTCCCAGGCAACTCGTAGCGACTCAGACTTCCCAGAACAATATCCTATAAACTGTCTCGCTTCGATGCGATCTCTCGCTCTAACAATGTGGAAGAGGCGGTGGTGGCGCCTCACCCCATCTGCTTCGGTGTATTGTGGCAAAGTAGCCCCTCCTGGTGGGCATATGAAGGATGCTGGTTACGTTACAGGGTGATGTCATGAACAGTTGCAGGCAACTAAAGGATAACGTTTCTAGTTTAAATCATTTATTTGAGTTTTTCAAAGTTGCCAGTGTCTAATTTGTGTTTACTTATAGCCGTATTTTTATTAATAAAAGCTCAACATCGACTTTAGATATCGCTTGTATTCAAGAAGATTAGTAAAATTTCCGGTTTTTAAATTCTTTTGCACTTATGAGTGCGCGAAATTGGGAACCTCGATGTCCCGACGTAGGTACTTTTCAATGTCTTGTAAACCAAAAACCAAGGCAAAATATATTTATCTGATATACATCCATGTTTAATAAGTAATATTTGTGTACATGCGGAGAATCAGGGTATTCGTAACCTTTGGACTATATTTTTATTAAATTAGTAGTAAAACATTTTATTGGTTGCCTCTATATGGGTATTTTGTACTGTACTGTGTCCTTTAATTGAGGTGTGCAATACAGATTATTTGTATTGTACTGTAAAATATTCAGTTTCCTGGACTGTACATTAATTATCTCTTAGTTGATACTTCAGGTACTTATCATCCGAGATGAGTAAATAATATAAATTACTAAAGACTAAAAGCTAATAGTTTGGTTACAATAAATTGACGTATATTATATGCGAGGTCTTTATGATATATTTTATATGGTGCAAAACATCCGCCCTTAAATCCTAAACACACTATATCAAAGTAATATCGCGAAATAAAATACGACATCAAATGTTCAATAAACGTCCTCACAAATTGAGAGGAGTCGGCACGCGTCACGTCAAAGGTAACCAGCAGGTGTATCGCATGACAACAGAATGAACCCCTCGAGTGCATTCACGATCATCACCCAGGTAGATAATCCGAAGGGGCATCGACAATTATCTACCATTACTATTTTTTCATAATACACCCCTTATTAATCCTAAACAAGCAATTATAAACTTTATACGAGCATGTTAGAGTTGCTTTTATGAGTAATTGGCAATGTTTAATAAGGTATCTGTTTGACAGGTTCGGATAATCAGATTTTGAGTCTGTTTGGGCAGTACATCAAAGGTTTCCTGAGAAATCAAAATGTGTGCTGGATTATATAAATCTATATAATGTACTATTTTGAAAAAATATTTTTGGGTAAACGAAAACAAAGGGATTACAAACACTTAAATAATATTTAGTTATAATTTGGTAAATAATACAGGAAAAAGCTAAAGTCAGGAAATACTAATATATTTTAATAGATTTTTTATAAGCTGTAAATACGAACATGGCCTTAGTCTTAAAACACTTTTATTAAAGGCAAATAAGAAAGGTAACATTTGTAACAGCTGACAAGTTTTAATAAATTTTCAACGCGAGTTAAAACTATACAATTTTCTGGATTGTCCAAAAGGCGAAAATACAGCTGAGGTATCCCTTAGAAAAAATGAGAGATGGAATGCAAGACATTTCCAATATAAAATGTGTGAAATATGGTGCAGGAAAGGAATTGACGACAGATGGCGTTATAAAAGAACGTGGGAAAGATTACTTTATTGAAAGTCTAATGAATGAAGAGAAGTAAACATAGTTGTAGTATTAGAAATAGGTATGGATGAAATGATAAAAGCGGCCTGCCGCCGCCGACGTAGTCGCGGAAGATTCTCCCCTTTAACCCTTTGAACGCCGTTCTTCATGTATGGCAGTGCGACCTATAAGACGACTCATTTTCCATAAGAGATTGTGGAAGAAAGCACGAAGGTGACTTTGACAACGCACGTCATAATACCCATGGTCGTTATAGGCGCCGAAGGCACGACAACACGCGACACCTTTTGCGTTCTTGGCGTTCAAAGGGTTAAAATAGCTTGGATCCGGTGACAGCTGTCATTTTAGCTATCACCTCAGTATAGCTAGCACATGATGGCAACGTCAGTTTGTCGGATTATCTCGAGCTATCCGTCTTTTATTGATAGGTGCTGTTAGAAAGTGACGGATAGCTCGAGATAAGTCGACAAACTGACGTTGCCATCATGTGCTAGCCATACAGTACAAGATAACCTTAAAACGTCAAACATGACTTGTACTGGGATGACGGCCCCCAAGCTCTCACCGTTCCCAAGCTATTTTGAAATCATTTTAGTGAAGGATTAGGAGACCGACATTTTTCTTTCTCAGAGTGAGTAGGTACGGTGTCGTGTTAACGCAAGCTAAAGGGCGCAATCCGTTTAAACCATTAGTCTGACATGTCCAGAATGATGCAAGTACTTACAAGGACCGCCATGCAAAAAAGCAAAGCGACAGAAAGGGCCTCTTTGTAGCGACAGTGTTAGCACTTGCAACCATAACCGATAAAATAATAGCTAGAACACTTGCTTTCTTGGTCACTGTGGATCTCGGCCTTGACGGGCAATGCGCCGATCTCGTTCTGCCATTCATCCTGCACTGTGCCATGGACACACACAAAATAAATAAAAAGTAACAGTGCCAACATAATAAACAAATAAAAGTAAAAAAACTGTATACGATTATTACGATTACATGCTGACAACTAAAGAAAAATAAAAATATTTGGTTTGGCATAACATATATGTGTGTAATGTGTTCAATACACTAAAAGCGACTGACAAGAAACCATAGTCCATAAAAGTAAATACATATCAAACTCAAAACTTCACACTAGTACTTGGTAATATGTACATGCATTAATAGCGCTCTACTGATCGTCATTCGTGCTTCAGACGTTGATAATGATGAAGTTGACTCGGTAAACAGTATTTTTTTTTACCTGGCTGTGCCTCGATAGGCCAAGCCCATTAAAGCGATAGGAAAGGAATGCTTGATGGAAGCATCCAGGGGAACTTCCGGCACGTCCACGCGGACCGAATTCCCTCTCCACACGCATCGTATACGCTTCCAACACGCATTCATCACTCGTTTTGTCGGATGCGACACGTCTGACAAGCCTCATGTACAGTCAACAGCAAAAGTAGATGATTATTTAGGATCCGGTCACTTTCCCTAGTTTTATGCATAAGGTACAGCAGAATCCGCTTATAACGACTCCGCATATAACATTTGACCGCTTTTAACGACTGCTAAATCACCGACGTTAGTATTCATACCAAACATTTTCAAAGAAAATCAGTCCGGTTTGTGCGACGTTCTGTTAGTGCGACATAATATCGCCGGTCCCTTGACCGTCGCTGTATTCGGATTCTACTGTACACATACAAGTGCGTGAATTTGAAGCGACGCGGCGAACAGAACTGGATGCTAAGCGCGACGAGCTGGGCCAGACCACCTGCGGCCATTCAATGCAACGAGTGTGGACGCACGTTCACTGCCAAAATCGGTTAGGTCAGTTACCAGGGACCACACCAGCGACGTTCTCAACAGTAGATAACAGTCACTGTGGCCGAAAACGGCTAGGGGATGATGATGAAAGTACTAAATTGATCATTTACCTCCTCTAATAGTGCGAGAGCGTGAGAGGGAACGGACAGTAGACCCCACTGATATTAGCTACTTACTTGCTACGGTGATGTAGGTGTGCTGTGCCTCAGTAGTAGGGCTGGAATGGCCGGAGCTGTCTCCATTAACTTCTACAACAGTACTGGAGACCTGGAGAAGAGTAAAGTGCGTGTTGTAAAGGCCCATTTACACGGTGCAAGGACTTGCATGCGATTTTAATTACATCGCGGGGTTTGAGCGCCCTCGTCTTACCTCGGTAGCCCGCGGCCCGCAATGTAATCAAATTTGCATGCAAATTCTTGCACCATGTCAATCGGCCCTTAGTTAGGAAATATAAATGCTATGTACATCCCGAAGATCAAGTACATAGTGGTGGAAACTTTTTGAAATTCAATCAGTATTTCGCGTCGCTTAGTACCCATAGTACAAGCTTTGCTTAGTTTGGGACTAGGTTGATTTGTGTAAGATTGTCCACAAATATTTATGTTTGTGTTTATTTCAGGAGACCACGCTCTAAAGACAAACTTTATCTCTTAACGATATTAGTTTAGATATATGACCCCCTAACACACGCAGGCCTCCCATTGACAGGGGGCGGGTTGTAATCATCATCATATCAGCCGAAAGACATCCACTGCTGCCGCCACAAACTGAAATGGACGTCCGGGTACCAAGGCCCGGTTTCACGAAGTTCGTATTCAGTGCCATAGCTATCGCGAAGACTTCGTAACGACAAATTTTTGAATCACTTCACTCTTTTTATAACGTCTGTGGGAGGCTCGTAGCGATTCTAACGCGAAGACTTGATAAAAAGTTAATATTACATTTATATGATGCCAATAATACCAACCGATGGCTGTTGGGGCTAGGGTTGCCAACCGTCCCGCCTCAGGCGGGACGTCCCGTTTCCAGCACCCTAGACGATGCGTCCCGCAGAGGATGCGTGCGGGACGCCAATTGTCCCGTTTTCAGGCCTCGGCAGAATTATAAGAACTGGAGCGAACATTTTGAGGAAAGAGTGCACAACTTCGATAAATGAAAATAAGTAATTTGTATCCCGCTCCCGGAGGACCGTACATACTTCAAATAGGATAATTTTTAGCTCGGAAATCATCCACTAAGAACGTATATCGCGCGGGAATAAATAATGTATCCTACATCACAATTGAGAATGTCAATGGGTGTTCAAAATCACTTGAAAGTCTGTTACAGTAAAGCTTTTATCTAAACAAATACACTAATTTTTGTTTCATTCAAAAATACTCAATAGTTACGATTTTACAGGCATTTAAAGTTCGCATAAAATATTGCGTCCCGCTTAGGGTCAATGGCCGCGCGTGACGTCATTAAGCAACGCCTCGCTTAGTCGCAAGTACGATTTGGTATCTCGCGTGGTGTTTTGTTTTGTTTTACCGCTTATTAATAACACATATTAATAAAATTAAATTAATAGTTTAAAAACACTACAAAAACACGCTTTGCGTGTGAATTGAAACCTGATCGTGTTTAAACTCCATTACGTGACCTTTCTCACAAGTGCAAACACGACTATGATACGATATTCCATCATGGAATGCCAGTGCCTATCTTCCGGCTTCATCATCAGACCTTGAAACCTAATCGTGGTCAAAGTTCATTACAAGACTTTTCTAACAAATCCAAACACAGCTACGATACGATGTTCCATCATGAAGTTCCAGTTCATATCTTCCGGCTCCATCATCAGATCAGTTCGACAGTACCATATTATTGTATTGTCATCAGAACTACATACAGCTGCTAATTTTCATGACGCTACGATCCTTGGAAAATGGTTAAACTAGTTACCTTAGATTCCATTACATAGTTAGTTACATACAGGTCGACCTATCAGACCTTGAAACCTAATCATGGTCAAAGATCATTGCAAGACTTTTCTAACAAATCCAAACACAGCTACGATACGATGTTCCATCATGAAGTTCCAGTTCATATCTTCCGGCTCCATCATCAGATCAGTTCGACAGTACCATATTATTGTATTGTCATCAGAACTACATACAGCTGCTAATTTTCATGACGCTACGATCCTTGGAAAATGGTTAAACTAGTTACCTTAGATTCCATTACATAGTTAGTTACATACAGGTCGACCTATCAGACCTTGAAACCTAATCATGGTCAAAGATCATTGCAAGACTTTTCTAACAAATCCAAACACAGCTTTGATACGATGTTCCATCATGAAGTTCCAGTTCATGTCTTCCGGCTCTATCATCAGATCAGTTCGATAGTACCATATTATTGTATTGTCATCAAAACTACATACAGCTGCCAATTTTCATGACGCTACGATGCTTGGAAGATGGTTGAATTAGTTACATTAGATTCCATTACATAGTTACATACAGGTCGACCTAATAAAAGCGTGTTAAAAATGTTTAGTACAGTCAGCAGCAATGGTTGCTACGCGGGCGAGGTGTTCAAAATGATCTACACACGCTCTTATTTAATTTATATGATGCCGCCGGAACGGAAGAGAGGCACTGGAACTGTCTAACAGAAAGTGATAAAGTAGTCGAGTTTGGGCTTGTTTGTTTTGTTGTCTTGAGTACTTACCACTGGACCCGATGTCGAGGGTCTGATGATGCAGCCGGAAGAGAGGCACTAGAACTGCCTAACGAAAAGTGATAAAGTAGTCGAGTTTGGGCTTGTTTGTTTTGTTGTCTTGAGTACTTACCACTAGACCTGATGTCGAGGGTCTGATGATGCAGCCGGAAGAGAGGCACTAGAACTGCCTAACGAAAAGTGATAAAGTAGTCGAGTTTGGGCTTGTTTGTTTTGTTGTCTTGAGTACTTACCACTGGACCCGATGTCGAGGGTCTGATGATGCAGCCGGAAGAGAGGCACTAGAACTGCCTAACGAAAAGTGATAAAGTAGTCGAGTTTGGGCTTTTTTGTTTTGTTGTCTTGAGTACTTACCACTAGACCCGATGTCGAGGGTCTGATGATGCAGCCGGAAGAGAGGCACTAGAACTGCCTAACGAAAAGTGATAAAGTAGTCGAGTTTGGGCTTGTTTGTTTTGTTGTCTTGAGTACTTACCACTAGACCTGATGTCGAGGGTCTGATGATGCAGCCGGAAGAGAGGCACTGGAACTGTCTAAGGACAAGCGATAAAGTAGTCGAGTTTGGGCTTGTTTGTTTTGTTGCCTTGAGTACTTACCACTAGACCCGATGTCGAGGGTCTGATGATGCAGGCGGAAGAGAGGCACTAGAACTGCCTAACGAAAATTGATAAAGTAGTCGAGTTTCGGCTTGTTTGTTTTGTTGTCTTGAGTACTTACCACTAGACCTGATGTCGAGGGTCTGATGATGCAGCCGGAAGAGAGGCACTGGAACTGCCTAACGAAAAGTGATAAAGTAGTCGAGTTTGAGCTTGTTTGTTTTGTTATCTTGAGTCTTACCACTAGACCTGATATCGAGGGTCTGATGATGCAGCCCGAAGAGAGGCACTAGAACTGTCTAACGGAAAGTCATACAGTAGTCGAGTTTGGGCTTGTTTGTTTTGTTGTCTTGAGTACTTACCACTGGACCTGATATCGAGGGTCTGATGATGCAAGCAGAAGAGAGGCACTGGAACTGCCTTATGAAAAGTGATAAAGTAGTCGAGTTTGGGCTTGTTTGTGTGTGTGCCTCTCCTTCGGCTGCATCATCAGACCCTCGACATCAGGTCTAGTGGTAAGTACTCAAGACAACAAAACAAGCCCAAACTCGACGACTTTATCACTTTTCGTTTGACAGTTCCAGTGCCTCTCTTCCGGCTGCATCATCAGCCCCTCGACATCAGGTCTAGTGGTAAGTACTCAAGACAACAAAACCAACAAGCCCAAACTCGACGTCTTTATCACTTTTCGTTTGACAGTTCCAGTGCCTCTCTTTCGGCTGCATCATCAGACCCTCGACATCAGTTCTAGTGGTAACTGGTAAGTATCCAAGACAACAAAACAAACATGCCCAAGTTCGACTACCGTAGCACTTTCCGTTAGGCAGTTCCAGTGCCTCTCTTCCGGCTGCATCATCAGATCCTCGACATCAGGTGTAGTGGTAAGTACCTAAGACAACAAAACAAACAAGCCCAAACTCGACTACTATATCACTTGTCCTTAGGCGGTTCCATTTCCTCTCTTCCAGCTGCATCATCAGACCCTCGACGTCAGGTCTAGTGGTAAGTACTCAAGACAACAAAACAAACAAGCTCAAACTCGACTACTTTATCACTTTTCGTTAGGCAGTTCCAGTACTTCCAGTGCCCCTCTTCCGGCTGCATCATCAGACCCTCGACATCAGGTCGAGTGGTAAGTACTCAAGATCACAAAACAAACAAGCCCAAGCTCGACTACTTTATCGCTTGTCCTTAGACAGTTCCAGTGCCTCTCTTCCGGCTGCATCATCAAACCCTCGACATCAGGTCTAGTGGTAAGTACTCAAGATCACAAAACAAACAAGCCCAAGCTCGACTACTTTATCGCTTGTCCTTAGACAGTTCCAGTGCCTCTCTTCCGGCTGCATCATCAAACCCTCGATATCAGGACTAGTGGTAAGTACCCAAGACAACAAAACAAACAAGCCCAAGCTCGACTACTGTAGCACTTTCAGTTAGGCAGTTCCAGTGCCTCTCTTCCGGCTGCATAATCAGACCCTCGACATCAGGTCTAGTGGTAAGTACCCAAGACAACAAAACAAACAAGCCCAAGCTCGACTACTGTAGCACTTTCAGTTAGGCAGTTCCAGTGCCTCTCTTCCGGCTGCATCATCAGACCCTCGACATCGGGTCTAGTGGTAAGTACTCAAGACAACAAAACAAACAAGCCCAAGCTCGACTACTGTAGTACTTTCAGTTAGGCAGTTCCAGTGCCTCTCTTCCGGCTGCATCATCAGACCCTCGATATCAGGTCTAGTGGTAAATACCCAAGACAACAAAACAAACAAGCCCAAACTCGACTACTTTATCGCTTGTCCTTAGACAGTTCCAGTGCCTCTCTTCCGGCTGCATCATCAGACCCTCGACATTAGGTCTAGTGGTAAGTACTCAAGACAACAAAACAAACAAGCCCAAACTCGACTACTTTATCACTTGTCCTTAGGCAGTTCCAGTGCCTCTCTTCCGGCTGCATCATCAGACCCTCGACATCAGGTCTAGTGGTAAGTACTCAAGACAACAAAACAAACAAGCCCAAACTCGACTACTTTATCACTTGTCCTTAGGCAGTTCCAGTGCCTCTCTTCCGGCTGCATCATCAGGCCTGGCCAATTTTACCGTCGCACTGATGGTAGTATTTGTGCATTTTGGCATAACACACGATTTTCTAGTGTTTGGATTGGACAATTTTTTAAAACAATTATTATTTCTTGCGAATCGCAAGGCAGCGGTACGAAAGCGCGCGACCGGAGTGAGCGAGTGTTGCTGTATGACGTCACGCGCATTGAACGCGGCCCAATCGTCGCGCGCTCACTTTAAAATTGCATATCTTGGAAAGTACTTGACGTATCCAAATAATTCTTTCACCGTTATTTTTTATTAATAACAGAGAAGACTCAGAGCTAAAATTCAAAATTGGTTGACATTCTCAATTATACGTTAACAATATTGATAGAGTGCGCGAGTCCCGCATTTTTTAGCCAAGTCCCGCAATTCTACAACAAATGTCCCGCAAATCAGAGCGCATAAGTTGGCAACCCTAGTTGGGGCCGAAAGTTTCTCGAGTGGCGACCACAGCCCGGATAGCGCAGCGAGGGTAGACCCCCCCACAGGGTGGATAGAGTAGGCCCATTTTTGAAGAAGTAGAATACAAGAAGCAAATCGTGTAACAGTTGGGGTGACAACGTAATCAGAGGGTTTAGACCCTGCAGAATACGGATCTGCCTGTCTCCATCCCCAAATTTGAGCCGGAAGAATGTTATATCGGAAAAGGTGCAGCCCATACAAATTTTTTCGTTGTACATTTGGTAAATCGTTGTTCCGGTACCCTAACTATGGTCCAATTGTTATGGATTTTTGATATGCCGTAAAGAACAATATTTGTCATCGTATCCCGAAATTTTTGACACTCCAGCTCCACGTCTTTCTCCGCCATCTTGGAAAATCTGTTACTTTTTTCAGTTTTTTGCCTGTACTGTCGTTATAGTTCATTTTAGTGCTAAACATGGTTTGGCAATATTGTAAAACACAAAATTTGCTGAAACTTTTGGGTACAAAGATTTTTTCCATGACCCCTAGGGACAAAGATATGACAGGAGATATCATTATAAATTACCACTTTTTTCTAGTTTTCCTCTCATGTTTACGTTTAAAGTGCATTTTAGCGTTAACTATAGTTCAGCAATATTGTAGATTACAAAATTGTCTACAACTATTGTATCGAAATATTTTTTCCACGATCATCAGGAAAGAAGATACGATGTCACCTATGGGGTACTACCGTCGATATTTACTACTTTTCCAGTTTTCTTCACATATTTTCGTTTTAGTGCATTTCTCGGTCAGCAATATTTTAGAAGACAAAATTTTATGCAAATTCAAGGTACCTACGATCTTCTAGGTATCGTGGAAACAGACGATTTTGTCTTCTGAGGGATTGAAGTGGTATAGATCGGAAAGTGACAGATGCTTTATCTTGTCGTCTATCCCGCTATCACTCGACCATCATAGATCCCCTACACATTGCGATTAAATGCACTCAAACCTAAATATGAGAAGAAAACTGCAAAAGTAGCAAATTTCAACGGTGCTACTCCATAGATGACTTCATATCTTCTTTCCTAATGGTCGTGGAAAAAATATTTCAATACAAAAGTTGTAGCAAATTTTGTGATCTACAATATTGCCGAACTATAGTTAGTGCTAAAATGCACTTAAAATGTAAACATGAACGGAAAACTAGAAAAAAGTGGCAATTTTTAATGATATATCCTGTCATATCTTCGTCCCTAGGGGTCATGGAAAAAATCTTTGTACCCAAAAGTTTTAGCAAATTTTGTATTCTACAATATTGTAGAACTATGTTTAGCACTGGAATGAACTTTGACGACAGTAAAAGCAAAGAACTGAAAAAAATGACACTATTTCCAAGATGGCGGCCAAAGTTATGGAGCTGGAGGGCCGAAATTTTTAGGTTACCATGGTTAATATTGTCCTTCACAACATACCAAAAAACCATATCAATCGGACCTCTTTTAGAGTACCAGAGCAACAATTTGCTAAATGTACTACGAATTTTTTTGTATGGGCTGCACCTTTTCCGGTATACCGTACTTCCGGCTCAAATTTCGGGATGGCGACAGGCAGATCCGTATTCTGCAGGGTCCAAACCCTCTGATAACGTTGTCACCCCAACTGTTACATGACTTGCCGCTTGCATTGTTTAGAGACGCCTTTTCCAATTCTGTTCCTGCTCTAGGACTGATGACCTGGTAAAGGTCGCAGGAGTCCGCTGGATGCGGGTGGCGCAGAACCGGTCATTGTGGCACTCTTTGGGGGAGGCCTATGTCCAGCAGTGCAAGTCTTTCGGCTGATATGACGATGATGATTATGAAATACAAACCTGTTGTATAGCCTGCTGCAAGCTGATAGTATTGGAGATTTCTGGTATGACGATAAGCTCCCTCACGGCGCTCGGCGACGCGCCGCCGCCCGCGCCCGCTCCCTACAACATATGGCAGTGCTAATAAGGGGATATTTCCACCTGTTACCACCAACGTATTTAGTGGTAACGTCTGGGAATGAGATATCGGATAAATAATCCCAGGATTGCCAGTTAGAACCGGTGGAAATATTGTTTTACTTTTTAGGGTTTCGTACCCGAAGGGTCCAAACAGAACCCTATTGCTATCACTCACGCGTCTGTTCGTCCGTCCATTGTCTGTCACGAAATTTTGCCTGGTCGGTTTTTTAGTAGAAGCATAACGTTAGTCTATGCATAAGATAACCACATAATTTAACTATACAGTCCCGAAAGTGAACGCGCATAGGTATATGAACAAACAAAGTCATGGATTACACAATATGTCCACGTAGACCCCGGTGACTTCGTATGGTAGGTAGGGGATTTAGTGGTTCTACCTTGCAGTTCTGTTTCATAAAACGCCACTTGGCACGATTGTATCCAAGGTTGTTCTAAGCTAATTTAGCCCTGCTATCGCGCGGAACCTTCGATTAACGCCTAAGAAGAAGCAAGTTTGGCAGGACAGTGGAAAATTGAAGTTTACCTGCGCAGGCTGGGCGAGCCGCGCCGCCATGATCGGCGAGGCGGGCGGCGACGACTCCACTAGCACCTCGTCGCCGCAGCACTCAAAGTCTAGAACATTCGATACATACACTCACATTACGCTATGATCAGCAAAGCGGAAGCTTCATGGATGTGGCAATCCTGCATGTGCGATGAACAAGGTGCCATCATTAAGTACCTAATAGAATTCGAAGTCCCTCCTCGTGTTTTGTCGCAATAACCCAACACTACGGCAGTACGAATATACTCACTACACCTGTCCTCATTAATGAACTCATTGATGAATGTGACGAAAAATTACGCTGGCGAGAGATGCCCATTTTTCCTCACTTTGACGAGAGGGACATAGTAACATGACAAAGAGACATGTCCTTTCATTCCTAAATGTTGCTACATCTCTCATATCATTTAAATTGAGGTGTATTATGTACTTAATGGTGCAATAATTTAAAAAAAGTTATTTACAGCCACTGTAAAAATTAAAAACATGCTTTTTGTGCACACTTTTTGGCATCTACTACATAGAAATAATAGATAACCTTTAAGAGTCATATCAAATAACGAAATGACGTGTAATATGAGAATCTCGATTGTTCTATTTTAGCTTGATGATTAAAGTCATTATATGTATAATGCCTAATGATCAATAAAAACCAATCAAATTATAGAAAAAAGTACACTATGGTGATTAAACTGAAAAAAAAATACTTTAGATAGGGTAGCTGGTATTCAATACACAAAAATACTGGCAGTAATTTGACTAATAACATGAATAACAAAAGTGTAGCTTAACTTAATGCCCCCTCAAACATTTAATTAGTGTAAGGGTATCACCCCTTCTAGCTACCTGCATTGGGAGATTAGATATCAATATTGGGGAATGAAACAGGTACATGTGCAACACCTGATTACTTTGTCTATGAAAACTACTAAAGAGATCAACTAATAATTTAATACAATAATATTCATAGTACCACTTTTTTGTAAATTTCTGGTTGGAAGTTTTAATTAATAATGTTCAGAAATGAAATAGGAGAAAAAAAAATTGTAAACCCATTCCCTTAATGGTAATAGAAGAGTTAAAATAATTCAATATCCTAACATTAGTCATTGGAAATCTTAATATGTAAAGAAGACTACATCAATGAAAAATATAGAATTAACAAAAAAAATCAGTAATAATCAATTAAATTATTAAATAAAAACAGTAATATACAAATAGAAATAATAAAAGCAGGCATGTTTTGCAAACAATTGCATAACACTATCCCAGGTGATGGAGATGTTATTGATCTGGCTGGCCGGGTGGAGGATTCACGGAGTGTTACCAGGCAACACCTCTCCGTCCCTGCAAGCCCTCTCAACAAAAACAGTAATAACACTCACTCTCAAGGTAAAATACATTCTCAAAGCCCATCTCGGACATTTTATGAAAAACTACAAATTTAAATTAAGAACGGAGCAGGCACTGAACACAAACACATTATTATGACACAACACTGCCAGATAAAGTATCTTGTATTGATCAAACAACCGTTGCTAGGCTTGTGTGATAAAAGGCTTGTCTTGTTTCTAGATGTTTTACAGTGCAAGCTTGGGTGCTGTGTGTGATATTGATAGTGTGGGGTAGTGGAGGGGGCATGCAGGTGCTTTACTGTTGCGCTTGGGTGACCCCACCTGCCCTGTAATGCATGGGTGGACAATATTACCCCATTATTAGAGATAATGTAATAGTGCACTGTTTATGAACATATTCAGTTTCAACTTAGTTAGAATTAATAATTTTTAGGTACAACATTTTTCTGCATGTTTGAATAGGTATTTAGTTAGTTACAAGTATGTGTTTTTGAATGTGTGTAGTTTTAAATGTCTTGATTGTAAGGTGTTTAATACTCAATTTATGTGGTCATTATCATAGCAAAACAGCTTATTGACATATTTACAAACAAAAGGATGCTAGAGCTAAAGTTCAAAGTTGGGTCCAAGGTAGCTAAACTTGCTACATTTGTGTATCAACCTGCATGTTGATGTCACGGTGTTAACTGCAGGGAAGTGTTCTGGCGCGTGCCGTGCCTGGCGACGCCGTCGCGGCCCTCCCGCTCTCCGCAGCTAGATACGTAACCAGAGCGGGAACAAGGGGGACCTCATTCCCGACGTCTCCCTTCTCCCAACGCCACGCACACCGCTCCGTCATCGAATTAAAAACAGCAGTAACTGGCGCCGATACAAATATATCATACACATTATGGGAAATTACAAAAATATACCTTACCCACCTGCCAGCCATACATTTAGCTGTCAAAATCATCATAGCTTCCGACACCTCTAACGTTCAAATGTTTTTGCAAAAAATCCTTATTACGTATTATAACTGTCACGGTGAAATATGTACTGGGTTTTCGAGGATTTTTTTTTATATAACACGGCTTTATACCACTCTGCAAAGTTGTTGTATTGTAGCTACACCCGTTTCCTAGGCTACGGGGTCCAGGGACACATCGGCTGAATGACAAGCGAAGATGGCGCTGGTGTCGCTCGGTGCACAGATGATCTAATAGGTACACACAAAAGGTTCCAAATCGAACAAAGATAATGTGGTCAAATTGTAAAAAACGAATTCGAATTACCGTATAATAGGTATGATTCAACTCATTATAAAGATGCCTTTAAGAGATCGCATTCAAGCCTGTATTGCAGATTATGATTGTTTTCTGGTAATTGAATTGTAATCCGGGGGGCACGGGAGTGCCCCCGCCAAGTCGAGCATAACAAAAAGGGCACGGCCGTACCATCCTTTTCTCGAATCCTTTCGGGCTATTTTCAACATAAATAATACCTACCTACATAAAATGGTTACTTACAAAAAAATATACCAAGGATAAGATAAGCCGGAATTGTATAAACAAAAAGATTAAGCCTATTCTCATATTTTCAGCCAGTACATTATCACAAACCAAAGTTCCCGACTACGGCTGTTTGTTTGCAATAAACTCCAAAACGACTTACTTAGATGTGGCATTCACTAACGTGTATAGATATTTTCATGTGAGTACATAACTGTTTTAAGGATGCCTACTTCCTTTGTAATTATAAGTCCTAAATTACCGGGGAGTTTACGGCAATATATCATTAAGTATAGTTTAGTATTTCACTGTTTATGTCTGCTCCTACAGCTACAGGGAAGTATCTACTTTATTTATAGATTCGTATCGCATACCTTGTATTAAACCCTCAGGCGACAAAGGCCCGGGAAAACAAGTTGTACGCATGCGTTAGCGGTCCACACAAAGCTTCCTACGCGTTTTTCACAGTCATATATTAAAGTAGGTAAGAAAAACCTTACGTAAGTACATAGATCTTTCATCATATAAAGAATTTCATGAAAATCCTTGTGGGACGACGACTGGCTGGTCAGAATGTATATGCAAATTAACCATTTATAATAAATAATAATTATAAAAACGGTCAATGTTTTACAGAAATTGTTTTCGCATTGAGTACCTACTTTTTAATTTAAGCCCTTCGATACACATACACCAAATTTTACTACATATCAAGATTAACCTGTTACGAGACACAGCGTGGGGCAAGGCGCTACGTATGCGCATCGCAAAAGATTATTCCAAGACATTTTTTTTCTAGACTACTTTTCCTGTTATTATATTGTCGAATAACATTATTATTATTACCCCTAGAGAGCCTCACTACGCTCGGTTTTCTATGAAAATGGAGTATAACGACATAGATTCTCTCTTAGTGTACTACCTTTTCTGTGATACATACGTTATTGTTAAAGCGATTGTTACTATAATTACATATAAAAGTAATAACCCGAACTAAGTTTACCTTTGAAGTCAGATTCCTCAAAAATATACACGGAACAGCTATTTGGATCCTCATATGGGACGTCATCCGTATCATCCATACTTTTCAAAGTAATTTTTTTGAACTTCATAAAAGTTTTCTGATCCATTACGAAAGAAGTAGCGGCAAATCATCCAATATCTCCTAGGTAATTGTTTATATCTTCTCCTTGGTAATTATTGTTGATTAACGACAGTTAAAATTCTTGAAGTAATATACAATGACATTTCCTACCCTTTTTATTTTTAAAGTTTTATGGAATTTTGTGTTTGATCTAGATGGCCAAGTTAATATTTTGAGAGAGTTCCAATACTAAAGGTCACTGAAGAGTTGATACCAAAGAGAATACATATAACCACTTGGCTGCTACCGCAAACCAACCGCAAACCGTAAACGAGGGTCGTGTATCGTGTGAATTAGCAAGTGCGACAGAGAGGGACATACACGAACTTCGTTCGTTTTTAGGTTCGCGGTAGGCGCTAGCTACAATAGAACGTAGTGCGTAGATAGTAAAACTTACTTTACTCTTTGGCGTAGTGGTTATATTATTCTCTGGGCGCTAGCTTGCACACCATGAAGAAAGTATTTGCACACGTTATTATTTTAATAAAAAAAGAGATATTAAAATAAATGGCAATAATGAAATGACCACACTGAATTTCAGTAGGTATCCGGCACATATTCTATTTTTTGATTCGGCCAAACGACCAACCAATGAATAATCCTCTACTAGGGCACTCAATATGTGGTTTTCATATACATACTGGAGTTTGCATCTCATTATTAAGGATAATTTATTTAAAAGTGTTTTTTGACACGAGTTGTAAATATTTAGGGATGTCAATTCAGTGTCGAATGATCGATTATTAAATAATCGATTATTTTGCTCCAAATTAAAAATCGATTTTTGAAGAAATAATAATCGTTTTTGTTTCATAATCGATTTTTTAAAGTTTTCCTATGGGATCGGTTACACGGTGATTATTATTAAGCGATACACGGGTACGGTAGAGGTAGAGCTGAACAAAACCTATCTCAAATAATAAAACGTAAAAAAAATAAGTTTTGAATTGACAACATTTATATCGGCATTAATCGGCCGTGAAATTATAATCGATTTTTTATTAATCGATTTATTGCAAATACGAAGTAGATTAAAAAATAGATTATTTTTTAAATAACAATCGATTATTAATCGATTTTTTAATAATCGATTCTTTTTGACTTCCCTATAAATATTGCTTTCGGTGGAGTTTGTCATGCATCGTACATGTATTCCGTGATCTTTTGGAGTTTGGACATCACTTTATCTGTCACTGTCATTTTGTAGTCACTTGTCAATCTTGTCATGTCACCTATCGCCGTGGGTTGCGATCAATAATTTTAGTAGCATTAAAAATAAATTGTTTCTTGTGGCTGCACATGCTCTATAATCCCTTCTAAACATTCAATAAACCATACGTTACGATGAAACTAACAGTAAAGAAGTTGCAAGGTGGCGAATGTTGTGTGGAGGTAAGGAATTACAATCAGTGGTAACTTGTGCACACTGCATACGTATTTGTGAAGTTTTGTTACTATTGTTGGATAGTAGCTAATTATATTGTATCGGTAAGGTGTGGCATTACATGTTTTTTTTTAATTCACTTAACATAAGTGACTCATTTTTTACCGACTTCGTTACTATACGCCACGCTTGTATTCGTATTCGTATAAATGTAATGCTAGCACCACACTTCGCCGTAGTTGTGCAAATATTCGTCTTGCATCTCTTTCTTTAATATCGCAAAAGAAAGGGAGGCGAATACGCATAGCGAAGTGTAGTAGCAGATTTAAGTGTGTAAAAACATTTTACGGATTATTTTAATTAGACTGACAATGACTGGTTTGTAAAGATTTTTAGTAACATATTCTTAATTTTATTTCCAGGTGCTACCAACTACATCAATATCTGAAATTAAACGCGAAGTCGCTGGTAAATTAAGTATACCCGTTGAAGAACAGAAGCTTCTCCTACTCGGGCGCACTCTAGCAGACGAACTGACCATTGAGTCATATCCTTCAATAAAAGATGGTACCAAACTCAACCTAGTTGTGAAAAAGCCTGATGGTTTATTCGAAGCTTCTATGAAATACTTCAAAAAATTAGGTATGACAGATAAGGAAGCCACAAATGCAGCTAATAAACTGCTAAAAATTGTCCAGGATAAGTTCAATAAATTGTCCTGGGATGATATAGACCGTTTGTCTATGGACTGTCTTCTAGAAGAGTGTGGACAAAGCCGGAAGGAAGTTGAGAATGAGACAGAGAATGATGACATGTATGGTTTGTGACCCTTCAGGAGCGAGTTGATTTACATCCTAAATCAAATGTTCTAATGTTCATGGCTTTAAAGGACTACATTGATATGTACAAGTAACTTTTATTTGGAACAGTGTTTAATTTAATATTTTTAGAACTATGATGTTTCTTAATGTTGTTAATTTTTTTTTATTCACTGCCAATGTGCTTTTCACAATATTCCTGATAAAAAAAACTCCTTTTATAAAAAATATGCAACTAATTTTGTTCTCTTCCAAAGCTTCAAATTGAATGAGAAGTTAGTAATTTCAATCAGTCTTTTTTGGATGTCATTGTAATTCTATATAAGTCTATCCTACTTTGGGAATTGGGCCCCTGATTGCCAAATAACCAAATGTCAAGTTTTAAAGTTAACTAAAGTGGTTATTATACTGTCCTGAATTCAGAATCCTGACTAGGGCAGGGGAGTTGAATCATCTCGCTCTAACATATAGGTATGTACCACTCTACACATTCTGGATTCAGAACAGTGTAATACCCGCTTAATGCACATGTAATAATTAAAAGTTGTTATAAAATATGTTTTTACACCACCTGTATAGTTCGTACAAAACTATAAGGCCAAGTGTTGTCAAATTAATGCAAGCAAAAATCTACCTTACAGTCAGAGCTCTAAGTCGAGTTTTGCTTGCGTTTGTTGAACAGAATTTGGCCTTAGAGTTGTGTATAGGGCTGCCATCCGTCCGGGTTTCCCCGGATTTGTCCTAGTTTGGAGGCCGTCCGGGGGCCGTCCGGGTGGGGTGTCAAGAAGTGTCCGGGGAAAACCCGGACACTTTTCATGTAAGGAAGCACCTCATTGAATTTAAAGGTCATGTTTTTAAAAAATATTATTTTCGGACTTGTCCGGGGGAAAAATGCGATTTACGCCAAATGTCCGGGTTTTTTTGAATCGTTGTCCGGGTTTGGCGAAATTCGAGATGGCAGCCCTAGTTGTGTACGAACTATACCCTTACCATGAGTTTGCAATGTTTACCGTACTCGGTAGCGACTGCGTAAACGATTCAGTATGGACAAAAGTACAGCACCTCTGGCAGTTACGCAATAGAACTAAGAATCGCCATACTAAATCGTTTACACAGTCGCTAGCGAGTACGGTAATGCAAACTCATGGTAAGGGTACTGTGCTGTAAAAGTGTCAACATTCGTTTAGTATTCCTTTCTAATTGAAAACTTGTAATGAATAATCAGATAATCACCCTTGACATTGCCCACTGGCAAGAAACAAAGTTTTGTAATGGTAGTGGTACCTAATGTAGTGGTAACTTATACAAGTATAGTGTGCAAATAAAATACATCTGAAATGGATAGATTAAATAATAGGTACACAAAAAAAAACCAAGTTGGAACAACAATGGATACAATAAAAAAATTGAAAGTGTTGTGATATGCCCTTTTACTTGCATGAATTGTAAATATTTTTATTGGATAAGCTTTCGTTGATGGCGACGGAAATTCTTTTTATGGCAAATTTTAATTGTAGACTGCTGCCCATAGGGAGCTCAATCTAAATGTAATAAGCAAAATTTGGTATATATGTATGTAATTATAAAATTTTATATTAGTGTATATATGGGTAAATAGGTCAGATCCAGTGATAAGTTAGTGATAAAGTGCTTGTTATGACTACTATTTTATTTCACAAAATGTTTTTAGCGAATATATTGTGAATACACCTGAATTACAGATATTTGAGATTTCAACTGGTCCATACCTCTTTCTTGAACCTTGTCCACAGTATAATGCAATAGAGTGCTAAGAAAAAAACATGTTATGAAATAGTAGTGACTAACCAGATCACGACTGACGACTGAAATTAGATCTTACTCAATTATTCATCCCTAAAAAACTAGGAGAGACGGGTAGCTTATTTCACTCGCGGTCTTGTGCTAGGCGTACAATACCGCCCATTATTATATCTTGTATGGTACTGTAATAGTCCATATCTGTGTGAATACCCTACAGTAAAACCAGCTTCTTAACCTTTTCAAAGCCATGTCAAATACAAAAGCTGTCAATCACACGCCATGACATGGAATAAACGCGAAGTTGAATCTTATAGATATGCATGTAGATTATCCGTCAAAGGCGTCGAAAAGTTTTACAGTAATCGGCTTTCCATCGCTATCGCATTCACTCTTGCAGCTGACAGTATATTTGTCGTCAAGCAATATTATTTTGATATATTAATGTGACTATGACACCTTATTCACACATACTTAATTTACTCTAAATCTACACTAAATATTGATAAAAAAAACCGGCCAAGTGCGTGTCGGGCCACGCGCAAGGTAGGGTTCCGTAGTCGTCTACCCTTTACATTATGTGGACTAAAAAGTTCGAAAACTTATATTTACTATGTTTTTGAAAGAATTAACAACATTATCTAAGGTATCAATGGAAATTGTACGAACGTTTGCTTTTGCAAAGTACATTTCTGAAGTTCGACTATTACTCGTTAACTAGTAATGTCTACTTAGCTGTGATAGTTTTCCTTTTAAATTCATCGTTTATACTACTACCATGATTTTTTTCACATGCCTAGTAGCCACCGTTTAGCTGGCAGGGGGGGGGGGGGACACTTGACCATAGCAAAAATTATCACTTCAAAGCTTAATATCACGCTAACCAATTCTTTAATTAAAAAATGCTTCTAGAAACCTTATAATATTTTTAAAAGAGCTATCCAACGATACGCCACACGATGGGGTTTGGCAGAAAAAAAATTTGCAGCACCACTTTACATGTAGGGGAGGTACCCTAAAAAAATTTTTTTTTAAAGATTTTATTCTACCGTTTTGTCGGCGTCATTGATATGTATACTCATGCCAAATTACAGCTTTCTAGCACTAACGGTTACTGAGAAAAACGGGGGTCGGACGGACGGACGGACGGACGGACGGACGGACGGACATGGCGAAACTATAAGGGTTCCTTGTTTACTACGGAACCCTAAAAAAACATAATAAAGCTGGTACTCCTACTAATTGTTCGAAATATAATAAGGTGTAAGGAATAAAAACTGTTTTCGTTTTATTGGTTTATTATTCATTTACATACTTTATAATATAAAGTACAATTTTATGGCAAGCAAATCATACCCAAGTGCCTTTTTATTTTAAATTATTTACATAATGTCGGCATCGTCCGCCTAGTAATAACTATTAAGATTATTTTTCAGAAATCCACACGAACCTTTCGGCCTTGCTTACAGCAAATACCCACAGTCTAGATTATTATATTGATGTTGAATACCTAACGAAACTCATCTGACTGTTATGCAATTATTAAACACGATTGATAAAAATGTATGACAAATTATCAATTAAAAAACTTTACGGTATCTGCAAAAAGGTCGGAATTGTAATAATTCTTTGTAAGATTTTTTATTTCTATAATTTCAAGTCCAAAGTCGAACTAACCTTTATAACGCCACATCAAATAGAGCGAAACACACGCTTAGTGATAACGAAAAGAAACGTCTGTTGAATGGAACCTGTTCCTGTCTAACAAAATGTCATTGGCGTAGAAAAGGTTATTTATACTTGTGTGTTTTGTGAAACATGTTTAAATACGTCATTAATTAATTACTTAGGTACACTATTTACGTATTCCAAAACGTTGTTTAGTGACTACATGAGATCTTAAGTCATAACAGCAGCAAATGTATAGAATATTAGTCTATACTATGGTACAGTCAACAGCAAAAGTTCCTACGCAGTGGTTGTAATATGAAGCTCCGATTTCCCGACCGAAGCACGATTTTCATCAATACTCCTATTTATATACAATATATTGGCCGAACCGAAACTTCGGTCGGAACTTGTATTGAGTATGTCATTTTGACCTCTACAGTCGCGTAGCGTAGCCACTTTTCCTGCTGACCGCACTAGATTAGCCTAAACAGAGAGTGGACCGCCGGCTTCCTATAGGTTGCGATACAATACAACCAATTTAACACTTAACGAAATAAACCGCCACGAAGAACTTATTGTAGCAAGAGATAAATGTTAGGCTCGCCACATACAGACATGCGGAAGACTCGGCGGAATTTTTACGCCTGTCTGGGCTATAGACATTTCATGGAGCAGCCGTGGACGTAATCAACCCAGTACAATTCCGCGAGCGAATTAGGTCGCGGAACTCAGCCTGTATGTGGCAGCCCTTCGGCTTTGCTTGAAAGCGCGCAGGTGACATTGTGTAGTCGAGGAATCAAAAGGTTCGCGAATTTTCGACTAAGGTTCGAAAAGTGAAGTACGGCGTTCCCATGTTTAATTGAAAATTACCTGATCAGCCAGGATTAAGCTGTATTTTTATTTCACTGATTAAAGATTTGTCGGAAAGATAAACTAAACATTACATGTGTGAGGCACTTCATTTAAACACACCTACAATCAAACAATCACAACCTTACAATGAGCCTAGATTCATCTCCAAACCGCTAGCAGAGATTAGGAATTATATAGACTGCCAAATGACAATGTTAAAATAATGGGCCTGCTGTAGCTTGTTTCACTATGGAAAATCACTTTACCATTCAATTCAGTATGCCACTAAGAGTAAGACCTCTGCTTAACACAATAGCGCCATCTATGAACACAACAAAGAAGCTCCCAACAGATGGCGCTATTGTGTTAAGCAGAGGTCTTAGTGGCATACGAATTAAATGGTAAAGCGATATCTCCATAGTGAAACTAGCTACAGCAGGCCCATTATTTTCAAATTACGCCACAATGTATAGGCATTGGCAGTCTATATAATTCCTAGTCTCTGCCGCTAGTTACTAATTCAGTAATTCGAACGCAAATGTGTCAAGATTGAATAAATCGTCGGCTGACAACTAAAACTCGCTAAGTAACAAATACCCACTTAAAACCCTCGTTCCTATCTCAGCATCGTTCGTTTCTGTGCTGAGATATAGGTTTCTAAAAGTAATAACTTATTTTATAGTGAGTTTTGGTTGTCAACAGGCAAAATAAATGATTGAGATTTCACTTTTCTTAGTCACAGTGGCGAAAGACCACGAAAGACTGACGTAGCCTTTACGTTCTAGAGTAGGTAAGGTACAGTGGTCTTCAAAGGCCTAAGGTTTAAGGTACTAATAGGCAGGGATTTTTTCCATCGAATTCTCGGCCGCACCACATTATTCTCCGATTTTTAATTCGAGTCCGGAACCTGACAGATGTCAGAATGAATATTTCGTAATTTAGACATTATTCCACAAAAATACATGTAACCGGTTATATAAGGGTAACTTTCATTCATAATTAATAATGTACTTTAACGATTATGGAATAATCACGTCCGATGTGCGCCCGTAAACGTCAGTTTACGGACTCGAATTAAAAATCAGAGATTAGCATATTACATTTTTATATCACTAATTGTAATTATTAAAGGCTTGGTCACACCGCTTGCGCGACACAAGCGGGACGCTGCGCTGTGCGCCAAAATGTATGAAACCGTCCCGCTCGCGTCGCGCAACCTGTGTGACGTCGCTAACCTGTTAGCATACGTTCCAGCGCGCAACGATCGCGTCGCGCGTACGTCGCGCAACGCAGTGTGACCAAGCCTTAAAGGTTTTTTCTGCGACTTCTCCCGCGGGTTGAAGACCTATGTTTATTGGAACGCTGATATTAAACTTAGTTTAACTAGATCGAGGTATAAGGTAGTGGGTAAATTCATTTCACGAACTTATACACCTAATTAGTCAATTTACTTTGCTGAAATGACACAATAAGCGCTCGAATTCATCAAAGTTAACAATGAGTCCTTAGGAATACGATTATTTTATAAGTCGTTGATGATAGTTAAAAGTACAGTGTATTCATCCTTACGTGTCCTATCATGTAAACAAAGTCTTCTTGAAGACACACTTTTCGCTAGGATTACACAATATTCATCACTTACAATGTTGTTGTATACTTAAAGAAGCTCACAAAGTATTGTAATCCTAGAGAAAAGTGTGATAATGATTAAAGTCTTGAAAAAGAGTTTATTTACATGATTATGACACTTAAGGATGAATACACTTTAGTTGTCTTACACATTTCTACGTTTATACTTATCTACACAGAGTTACCAGTAGTCCATTTTAGAGTTACCATTATCGTTAAATAAATGCATGAACTGTAGTCGCATAAATTACTCACTAGTTGGCATTAGGGCGCATTTTAGTAGAAAATAGAGGGTAAAATAACCAAAAGGCGCTTTACCCTATATTTTAGAAAATTTATTATTGTTTACAAAACACCTATCTCTTTCTAGCGAATGAGTAAGAGAAGGATGCATTACCAATTTACCACTAAATGCGACCTTTGAGCGAGACAACCAACTAAAGTAAGTATACCAATATTGCTACATTATGACTTAGAATAATATTGTGTTTTCACGTCATACACTTGGTTTAATTCCACAGCCGACAGCAGACAGCAACCTCACGTTTCGCCGCACTCCAAATTGAACCGTAATCATAAGACTAAAAGTCCCAATTTAGAGTGAGCGACGTGTGCTGTTGCGACACTTCTCCGCTCATTTCAAATTGAGCTTTTTATGAATATCATTACGGTTCAATTTGGAGTGCGGTGGAACGTGCAGTCGGCTGCGGAATCACATCTTTAGGATGGATCTTAAATCACTAACACTTAAAAGGAAGGATTATCTTAAAAATTAACCTTTCATTTCTGTAAGTAAATGCTAACTTGAGAGCACATATTGTGAGTAGGTTATTATCCTTTTAACCCATTGCCGTATGACGTAAAAAATATTCGTTTAAATTTGAACCTTGACACGATGCAATAAGGTCCACAACGATATCTGCCATATAATTATGGCTTCGTATGCGGTAAAGGGTATACATAAGCCGTGTTCCGAATCACGCCAACAACGATCACAGCGTTTACAGTGCTGACGGTTGGTCCGAATCAGTAAGCGCGCTCAAGGCCGCGTGAGTGGTGTTTTGATTCGGACCGGGCATGTTGTGTTTACTGTCATGTTCATATATCAAACGTCAACTTGACGTTTGGTTTACGGTGCTGACGCCTCGGAGTGTGAGCACTGTAAACGCCAATATGGCGCCGTCCATGACGTCATCAATGACGTCACGACATCTCATGTAAACGCTATGAGCGTGATTCGGTCCGATCGTAAACGCGTTTATACGTTTTAAGCGTGATTCGGAACACGGCTACAGCTTGGGTACGGTGACAGCTGTCACTTAACTGTCATTCCAATACATACAATTAATTATTGACCCTGTACTGGACTGGATCCATGTAGAAATAAAAGAAACTTCTTCTATAAAATCCCGATTTTATTTACGGAGTGTTTTTAGGGTTCCGTACCCAAAGGATAAAATGGGACCGAAGCCCCCTTAAAAAATTTTTTATACTGTTTTTTAGTATTTGTTGTTATAGCGGCAACAGAAATACATCATCTGTGAAAATTTCAACTCTCTAACTATCACGGTTCATGAGAGATAGAGCCTGGTGACAGACGGACAGCGGAGTCTTAGTAATAGGGTCCCGTTTTACCCTTTGAGTACGGAACCCTAAAAAGTACCAATAACACGTTTGTACTAGGACGAAAGCTGTCACCGAACCCACGATATTTTAAAAGGACAATTAGTATAAGAGACATATTCTTTCAATACACCAGCTTTAAAAAAAAATCTATTACACATTTGAAAACAAATAAGCACCTTACGAAAAAACCTAAGTCTGTTTTATTTTAAAATAATAACATCATCATATCATTAGAATTTCAAATGGAAAAAAAAATACGACATATTGAAGTATGCTTACTATTTACACTTTATACAACTTAAAAACTAAGGAAGAGGCTAACAGAGGTCAATAGTAAAGTTATCAAATAAATTTACACTATAGGGCTCTTTTAAATTTTTGATCCTAAATGATAAAAGAGCTCCAAAAGATCTATCTCGTCAATCTCTTGTAGATATTTTTGAGCACTACATCTGCGTAGATACATATGTTGATAACTGTCCCTCCAGTCGCCTGCAGTAGAGAGGTTTAAGATACAGGCTACAAATGTCTTCAATATATGACCATTATCAAGAGGGCGCTACTATTCTGATTTATATGGCAACATTGGGCAACAGACTATTATGACATTTTGTCTTGTTTACCTGTCGGCTATGACAAATTTTGAAATGTTTTGCAGATGAATAGTTTCATTTCATCATATTGATAATATTCCGCTCTTGACTATGAATTGTTTTGGTATTTTTTTCTTATTTATTATTAAATATTCAACACATAATTAATATTCAAATAAACCGCAACAGTGACACTGACGTGCTAGCGCGTTCAAGGCCGCGTGAGTAGTGTTTTGTTTCGGACCGGTATTCGCTTGAGCGCGCTTACGATCGGACCGATTCACGTTCATAACCCGTGATTACTATCATGTTCATATATCAAACGTCAACTTGACGTTTGGCCCAAGGTTCTTACGCCTGGGAGTTTGAGCACCGTGAGCGCCGCCCATAACATCATCAGTGACGTCACGACATCTCATGTAAGCGCTATGAGAGTGAATTGGTCTGATCGTAAGCGCGCTTTGAGCGCTGTAAGCGTGATTCGGAACATGCCTAATGTCATTGAAATTATTGCGAGTGTAAGAAATTAGTTCCAATGAAATTCCGCAACATGGCGCATGGTCATATATTCCTGGTCGGGCTTTATTCTAGTAGCACAAACGATACCTGTTACTATATTCACAAAAGGACCCTTGTCTTTTTATTACACTCAAACATGAAATTCCGGAGGCATTAAGTATAATGAACTTTTTGTGCAAATGGATATAGCTAGCGATTTCCCTCATTAGTTTCACTAACGATTATCATGTTAACTGACCAAAGGGACGCAACGACAATTATTTATATCTCACTCTTACCATAAAACTGACTATTTCGGTCAGGTTGATCGTTGAAATACGTAGCTACATATGTATATGTGACATTTTGAAGCAATATGTATTGGTATTTGGAGGTGTCAATGCTCGCCTCAGCGCTACCACGAATATCAAAGATAAGGCATGTTCCGAATCACGCTTACAGCGCTCAAAGCGCGTTTACGATCGGACCGATTCACGCTCATAGCGCTTACATGAGATGTCATGACGTCACTGATGATGTCATGGACGGCGCTCACGGTGCTCACACTCCCAGGCGTAAGCACCTTGAGCCAAACGTAAACACGGGCTATGAGCGTGAATCGGTCCGATCGTAAGCGCCCTCAAGCGAATACCGGTCCGAAACAAAACACTACTCACGCGGCCTTGAGCGCGCTATTTGATTCGGACCGGCCGTCAGCACTGTAAGCGCTGCGAGCATTTTTAACGTGATTCGGAACACGGCTATAGTATGTCTCTGTCACTCGAGTATTATAAATGCGATAGACACGGACGTATCTAAATTTCGATGTTAGTGGTTAAACTCGGATCTTTCTTACGTGCCTCTCGTACCTTTCATAGTAGGAGTATATACAAAATGGACGGACCACTATAGTGGCTCAGTCGGAGTCTTCCTCGTCGGGCTCCGATTCGGACTCCGAGCTGTCCGGGTGGTTCTTCGTGATCTCGATGCAGTTGTCGACATCCGTCAGTCTCTTTAACGATCGCCCTGTCAAATTAGATATTGTTATAGTAGGTACGTCCGAAACTGTAAGGCCAAAGTCTGTCAAATAAACTCAAGCAAGAATCTATCTTATAGTCATAGCTCTTAGTGTAAGGCCTGAGTGGACGCTCGGAGCGGAGCGTTCGGCGGGGCGTGCAGCGGGGCGGGCGAGCGTGCATAATATTTGTGCAGCGGCGACTCAGGACACCGGTATGAGTTTTAATTGTTTAACATGTAGTCGTTTTTTGCTTGTGTTCGTTTGACAGAATTTGGCCTTAGATTTTCGTATGAACTATATATCAGTTAAGAGTAAGACTTGTGAAGCGAGTAAAACCGTGAATAGACCTAAAGTTTACAGACAACACAAATTTCTACATAAAGGAAAAATTAGAAAATAACACGTAACACCTTGACACGAATCAAGGGTTATCCTTATCAGTAAGTAATAAGAATTTCAAATATCAACCCAGTCAGACTTGGCCCAGGAGAAAATAACGAGTAAGTCACCTGTAAGAGTAGTAAGCAGCCTAGTTTCGCAACCTGACGGCATATGAATGGGTCCGAGTTTCTTCGCCAGCTCCCGCGCTCGGTCCGCACCAGATACTGAAATTATAAAAAAAAACTATAGTATATGTCTCAATGGGAATAGTTTTAGGATATAGAATATACTTTAAGACCCCAACTAGCAAAATTTCGTCATATAATGGTTGCGGCAACGTTTCTGCGGCAACCTTTTAGCTCTTACTATTAGTCATAGAAACGTAATCAGAACGTGTATACAACGCGATTTGGGCCCATTTTATTCAGCATTTCAGTCATATAAAAGTTGTATAACTGCAACCACCGCCACTTATAGATCTTATAATAATCACCGACGTGACTAGCTTATTACAATTTAGCTGTATATTAGCAACTCATATGACTTTTATATGACTGATTTGATCTATAACTTCCACTTATATGACATATTTGTGGAGTAATTGCATCCTTGGCAACTAAACAGAATATAACTCGATACTACAAGCGCAATAGTGTTTGTTGAAAAAGGAATTTAATTGGTTTGCATTGGATGACGGTAAGTATTTTTTTTATCCGCCATGATGTTACATGTTTTTATTAAGAATGCTCATAACTTCGGCGTATGGTAGAAATGTATTGCGAAGCTAAGTTTATTGATGAAGTAAACTATGTTTCATAGTAAATATTTAATGCCCCACTGTAATTTTTAGTTAATTAAATATAAATTTAATTAATATTGTTGATTGTCTTGAACGCCGCGGTTATACTGCATTTATCCAGCTATTAAGCTATATAATCGCATCTTATATAGCAAGTTTAGCGGTCCAAGCGCCATTATAAATTTGTCGGACATATTTTAGGGTTCGTTAGAGTTTCTGAAAAAACCTTTTTAACAGATCTTTGTATTTTACTTCTAGAGACAACTAGAACCATAAAATATGGTCATTGTAGCTGATGTGGGCTGTTTTTAGGGTTCCGTACCCAAAGGGTAAAACGGGACCCTGTTACTAAGACTCCGCTGTCCGTCTGTCACCAGGCTGTATCTCAAAAACCGTGATAGTTAGACAGTTGAAATTTTCACAGATGATGTATTTCTGTTGACGCTATAACAACAAATACTAAAAAGCAGAATAAAATAAATATTTAACATGATTTTTTTGCCGGTTTTATAGATAATGGTACGGAGCCCTTCGTGCGCGAGTCCGACTCGCACTTGGCCGGTCTTTAAGAAAAGAAGACTATATGACTCCAAATCGCTGAATAAGATACTCATATATAACATGTTCTATAATTAGCTTTTATATGACAGCATGTAACATTTACAGCTATTGTGCTGTATAAGTTACATGATGTCATATAATAGCAAACTACATTGCTTTTACTCGACTGCACTTGACATGTCGTATAAGTGACTGTTACTCGACTAAATAGTCATATAAGCCTCGTATAAAAGTGACTTATTCTGCATTTCTTATATGACTTATTAGTCATATAAGCAAGTCGAGTAAACGTTTACTCAGCACCATAGTATGACTAATATGCTGAGTAACTAAAAAGCTGCATAAGCTGGCTTTATACGACAGGTGCTGTAAAATTCACGTTTACATGACTTTTATATGATTTATTAGCTGAATAAGCCCAATCTTATATGACTACTTTGCTAGTTGGGACTCGTCTGTCTGATTTTTCTCCCAATAAAGAGAATACATTGAGGCTGGGTCGCACCAAACCGTCTGTAATCGTAAGCGGTGTTCGTCAAATCTGATTATATGGAAAGTTTGACAAGTTTCTATGGGATGACAGCTGCCGGCGCCATATTTGACGATGACCGGTTTGTGTTCGTCTGGTTATTCCAACAGTACACATCGGTCGATACAGAATCGAAGTTAGTCAAAAAATCAAAGAATTTAAATTTTAGGTCGGTTTTTATATGGTTTACGTGTTAGGTAGGTTTAATTATTTAAACTTTATTAGAGAACAAGAAATATGCACAAATGGCGGACATAATGCCATAAAGCATTCTCTACCAATCAACCATTGGGCTAAGCAGAAACATTTGGTCGATTTCACTCTAAAGGTGCGATAAATCCGTTTGAAAGTTATGTAGCGTCATGATATTACTTATTTCGCACAATATGGCGTATTTTGCTTACCTCTGGAACCTTCTTGACTCGAGTCTTCAGTCATAGTAACTTTTTCAGTTCTGTATACACCACTCACTAAATCCCATACGAATAGGCACTGAAAAGTTAAAAATATAATTATTCCAATCTGTTAAAAATATACGGCTTTGGCTTCCGTATGCTTAAACCTATATGTACAATAATATTTGTTACCATACCATACCGTACAAGCCATAATAGGGATGTTGACACCAAATAAGAAAATCAATGAATCCGAATCGAAAAAGGATCAAATTCTCAATGAAATAGCGAAAAAAGTGATTCAAAAGAATAAATAATTACATAATTATAAGTCCTCAAAGTTTTAGGAGGGGGCATTTTCTGTCCCTGTTCCGCAAAACGCATCTCTGTATTGAACGATCGTCATTTACTATGACGCTCGAGGTCAGTGACGTCACTGATCTGTAGCGCTTTCTCTCTCGAACTAAAGATATTCTAACGGTTGTAGTTTCGTTATTTTTTGAGATATTTAAATAGGATTTTCACTGTTTGGCATAGTTTTATGTATTCTTTCGTATGGAGTAATAATATTTTTTCAGTCAACATCCCTATAGTGGATGGAAAGTACCATCATACTAGGAGGTACTGCAAGCTTCTTAATAACTTCATTCGCTGTCTATCACTATCACATTTGGTCTTACTTAAATGTCGTAAAAACCCAAGAGAGAGCCGCCGCCGTTTTGAGAGAGCGAAGGGCACAGCAACATGTCATCTTGCTCGAATTTGGAGCAGCCAAACTGGGGAAGTACCTCCGCCTTGCAG
Source organism: Cenopis cana (assembly GCA_951800055.1). Classification (NCBI taxonomy): domain Eukaryota; kingdom Metazoa; phylum Arthropoda; class Insecta; order Lepidoptera; family Tortricidae; genus Cenopis; species Cenopis cana. The sequence goes on along the minus strand of OX637479.1, from coordinate 12,721,332 downwards.
AAGACCACGGTCATAATAACATCTTTTACTATACAGGTATGTAATGTTGTGTTCTTGGAGGTGAGCAAGGTTGCCAGAGCTCCCGAGGATGCACTGTGTTGAGAGCGAGGGACCTAAATTTGTCCCTTCTGCTGTCAAAACAGCCTCAAATTTTATAAAGGGTCGGCAACGCGCACCTGCCAGCTTTGAGTTGCGGGCGTCTATAGGCTGCGGTGTTTGCTCATCAGGTGGACTGTCCGCTCGTTTGCCACCGCCATTGAATAAAAAAAAGGATTGATGAAATGGAATAATAATTGTACAGTCAGCGTCATATAGTACTTATGTAGCAGCCAAAGTGGGCAAATAGTTCGCTATATGACGCTGACTGTACTGTAATTGCGGTAGTGTCGCTCACCTCAGCGGCATACTGTAGGCGATGCGCGGGACAGCCGGCGCTGATGGCGCGGCACGCCTCGCAGGCACCCGTCTCGTCGGTTGCCCAAAGCCACATCGCGCACAACTGAAAGGCAGTCAACGATGTTACGGCTAAGCAATTTTTCGGACCTCAGGCGATATTATTTTATTTTTTTCATTATTTCCACGCAAAACGGTCGGGGCTGCCCGATGAAGCAGTTCTGTCGGTTTGGTTAATAAGAAATATTGACTGTTTATAAACATCACTGCAACGTACAAAGTACGACACCAAAGAGTTGTTCATTGTTCCTTCCAATTTGATCAAATCTTCAAATTTCTTGGATTCTTGAGGCCAAGTGCTGTCAAATTAAAGCAAAAATCTACCTTACAGTCAGAGCTCTAAGTCTAGTTTTGCTTGCGTTCGTTTGACAGAATTTAGCCTTGAGAGTTGTGTCCGAACTATATATGGGACAAAGAAATTGGATAAGTGGAATACGGCTCTAATAATTTATTTAATACTCACCCCGGATAAGCAGCCACTGCTCTGGCACACGTCGATGACATGGCAGCCCCAATCAAAGCAGTATATGAACTTCTTTCCGTTCAGCTTGCACAGTCGTCCGCAGACCTTAACAGAACATTCACTTTACTTGAAACATTGCCCAATACCTTGTACTTTTCACTGAGAAGTACGATACAAGGAACAATTGGTAGGTTATTCTAAACTACATTAAGTCTTGTTGACATGCAGTTGCCGCTCGATGACCTGTACCCTTTTTTTTCATGTAACACGACCAACCTCGTTACACAGCAGCTCGGTGTCGAGGCTGCGTTGCTGCGCGCGCAGCGTGAGCGGCTGCGGCGCGCTCGCGATGCGCGCCCACGCGCCGGCGCCCACGCCCTGCAGCGGCGCGTAGCCCGCGCCGTGCGCCGTCAGGTGCAGCGCCACGTGGTAGCCTGATATGCAGTCGTCTGAAAACATTACCGACATCGAACTGTGCGGTTCCACAAGTCAAGTTTCCCCTCGGGGCTGGACGACCAGACGGCTATCACTTCCTTTTTCTACGGCTACATTTATCGCCTCCATAACAAATTACGTCATTCAACTTGTAACATCTTTTTATGTAAATTTGTACAGCTCAATTAAAAGGGCGAATTCGTCAAATTCAATTTGCAATATTTGATTCGGGGAAAACTTTATAGAAGCTTGAAGACAAAATTGTTAATTTGTTTGGTTATAACGAAAAGTGAATTGTTGTGGAGGTACCGAATAAGAATACAACAGTGACAACAGCTGTATCGAATTATACAGATATTAGCATTGTTATGAAATTGTACTAACCTTCAGAATCCGTGACAATAGAAGTGACCTCATCGTCGCTTTCCACAAAATATCTCGTGAAAAATTTGCTACATTGAGAATTCTCTGACGTCACCAAATAAGGATCTTGCGCATTGACAGGACATTCCGACAACGTTTTGGATGTATTATCGTGTACTGCCACCGTTTTGAGAGAGCCGTCGTCGAGCATTTCCATCACCCTATATTCGGATTCGCTCTTGTCGTCAGATTCCAGGCAAGATAGACCCTGATCTTTTTCACTTGTGGTCGGCGATGGAGGCCTACTAATCTGGTTGTGCGCTCTTAGAACCACACTTTCAACCGGAGGCGACTTTGGCCGACGCACTTTGCTTGTGCATCCCGTGAAGTATTTCCTATTACTCCTTAACACCCTAAAGGGTACTATATTTTCGTTGTTGTCCTCAGAGAACTCGTATTTCTTATCCGCTAACCTACGTTTCCTAAATATGCTCAGTTTTTCACATTTCGTTTCAGCTTCCTCTACAAATTCGTAAGCTTTGTCGGCTATGATTCTATGCGTTTCGTTAAACCGAGACATACTTTCTGCTGGTCTTCTCCTTGGAGATCTTAAGGGAGGTGATATTAGGGTCCTAATGGACGGGGATGGTCCTTCCCATTCTTCAACCAGGTTGTACGATATGGAAGATGCTTGGATACACAGTTCTTGACCCATCACATCGGGTAAATGCACTGGCTTGGACATTTGGAAGGGCTCTGCGTCTAAATCGGAGAAGTCTTCTAGAATGTTCTGCACAACCGTGTTCTGGTATTTAGGGGATTGGAAGACGGCCGATACATCGGAAGCTGGTGTGCTCGGGTTGGTATAGATGGAGTTCGTCTCGTCTCTGTCTGACGAGGATTTACAGTCGTCAATTTCCATGGGCTTGTCTTGATCAGGTTTGACGAAGTCTATTTCTAGAATGTGTATGAAGTCGGTGTATATTATGATTTGGTTGGAGTACGCGAGTTGTACGACAGGCTCGTACACGCTGGAGTCTGATGTACAAAAGAACTTTGTGTGAATAGCGAAGTTGTGCTCTAGACATCTTTGGCCCCAGTTTTGACAATCTGAAATGGTTTTTGCGATTGTAGAGACAAATTTTAAATGATATATGCAATAAAAATCAAGCAAACTCAATTATATCGTAAACTTATTTAGGTTCAGCACGATCTAGCAAATCCGGCACAAAAATTATGGAATCGGCCACTATGCCAGTGTTGTCACTTGAGTGTTTCTTTACCCACATTTTGGTAAACAAAAATTAAAATTTCGGCATTCCTTCACTCATGGTAGCTATGCATCAGCGGGCTAACGCCAATCTCGAAATAATAGGTTCGCGAACAAATAATCATGAAGGCAATGAGAATTTCCGTTTTAATATCATTGCTATAATCTAATAAATAAGCTAATTTTTGGCGTTCGTTTTGGATAAGCTAGATATATTTTACCTTCTTCTTTTGCCATGGCTGCGCATTTCCTACATCCTAACCGAGGCACTCCAATTACACTGAGGTGAGATCTCTCTGTACACGAGTCCCTGCAAGAAAATTCACAGTCGTTTTGTCGCGCAAAATAAGACACATTATAGAATAGAATAATACATTGCTTTACACAAATCTACCTAAAGTCGCATTGCACATATAGTTGCATTTGTGACTAACAGACACAAAAAAATTACCTAACAGACTTTGGAAGGATATTCCTTATCATCATTACACTCCAGATATGCACATGATGACAAAGGTGTATGGTGAGGTGAGATAAGATGGAATGGGGTTTTTGGTGTAGGTGAAAAAATCCCTCAGGTATTCGTTTTTGTCTAGTGCTCATCTTATCCCAGCTCACCCAGTCTTGGACAGCGAGATGAAACGAAAATTTAGCATGTCCCATGACACTTCAGTATTTATTCAAAATTTGTATTTCCAGTGCGCCATAGGTATAGTGAACCCAGTGATGTCGGGTCATGTTGGTGACTTGGTGGCCGATCTAGGCGGCACGCACACGAGACACATTAGTTGTTCAAGAGACTTACGGTATGCCATACACCACCAGCACGCCAGGGTTATGTTTCCACTGCGCCATGGAGATAGTGAGGCGGCTGTCGACCGCGTCTCCGCCGAATAATGGCGCTCGGTGCACTGAACGGACCACTCTTCCAGGTACCCACGACAAGAAGTGGACGCTACAAACAATGTTATTATTTACAGCATATGTTATTAGTTAACATAAACCGCGAATGGCAAGAATGATAAAAGTAAAACATGGATTAGATCATACACTACGCCTGTAGGTAAGCCAAAACGCATAAATTACAGTTAAACAATACGATATATCAAATAGTCTTGATCTGTCACACCAAAATATATTCATTTTAATTTTAAGTAATATTTAATTAATATTATTATGTAACCTTACTAACATTAAGATATAAGTATATAATGTAACTAACCATATATGGATTTAAATCTGAAATAAAGTATTTTGAATTTGAATTTAAACCTAAAATGATTTATATTTTAACAATAAATCGAGGAACTTAATTTGTAATACGTGAAATACTATCACTACATAGTATAAAACAAAGTCGCTTCCTGCTGTCTGTCCCGCTGTATGCTTAGATCTTTAAAACTACGCAACGGAGTTTGATGCGGTTTTTGTAATAGATAGAGGGATTCAAGAGGAAGGTTTAAATGTATAAATTACACCCGTGCGAAGCCAGCCGCGGAATGTGAGAAAATAATGCAAGCCAAACTTACGTAAATTTTGCATTCTCTCTGAAGTAAACTTGGGATCCGTTGCTGTATGTGAAGCTGAGCAGATACTGCCCGCACTGTGAGAAGCCCATGAACACATGGTTACTGAAGTAAGACATAGGAACTATGTCCATGAGGCAGAACCGCAACCGTGGCGGGATCCGCTCGAAGATCCTTCGGCCACGGTCATTGTAGCGACGCGATGTGCAGCCTAGAGTCTGAATAAAAGTATAGAAGAAATTTAGGATCCTAGACGCAATCTTAATTTGGTGCCAGTGGCGTAAAATTGATGTCTTACTGCTTATAGGATGATTTCAATTAATGTGTTATTGTAATTTTTATCTTTATAGATTAATTATATATAATAAGATTAGATAGACTTATTATAAGATTAGAAGGGGTTTTCTCTTTAATTTTAAATAATATTTTTTATAACAAATAAGTTTTAAGTTTATGGGAATATTTTACTCTAATAATAATAATTATTTATTTGACACACCAACAAGATACAAAGCAGAAGATGACACAAGTCCTGCCTGCATCTCAATAACAGGCGTGCTGCAACATAATTCAATTAAAATACCAGAGCAGTAGGTATAACAAATATTTAAATTTACAACAGAAACAATTATGAACATAATTACTTTATGACTGCCAGGTTTGTTCAATGGTTTGAAATTAACTGGTATTACACTTGAACTGACTCTTAGGCTATTACGGGTGTAACAGGACAGGAGTATAAATAAAAAAATATGATCATTGATGTTGTGCAGAGGCTTGGAGATACCCATCAAGTCTGTTACTAAATTTTATTTTACAATATTGTTAACATAATTAATATGCATAAGCATTGCCAAATTACCACTTAGTAGTACCAAGAGTATTTGAATTGCTAGATCTATGAATGTGACAAATTTAATATGAGTTCCTTGTTGAGCATGGAGCAGCAGGCAAAAGTTACTTATTTGAAAGTTATACCTACATAAGCACACCCCGTTATCAAGCAGGCAGTTTGGTGGCTAGTGGCATTAGTGATGTGCAATGTCAATAAAAAACCACCAAACTGCCCGCTTGATAACGGGGTCTGTCCATAAGACCCTACTGGCATACAAATTCAATCAAAAAGCATTGTTCTACAACACATACATAATTTACACAGGCACATTACAATCCAAGAGGTATGGCTATTGCGCCTGATTGGATAAAAACCATCAATAAAACTATTCAAGTTGATTTCAGTTGAAGTTGGTTTCATAGTTGCAAAGGTAAACAGTGTAAGGACTTGTACTATAAACATAGTCCAACCAATGTTAGCGTATTGGAGTTAATATTAAACTACACACACATATAACATTTGAAGATACAATAGGTAAAATCAAGCATTTAATACAATGTTTATGAAATGTGAATTACAGATCAAAGTTTAACAATTAGCCAAAAAAGTACTACTTTTGATATCTTTTTTTGATAAAGGTCACATCAATACGTTATTACAATGAGACGTCGTCAGGTAAAATTGAGTCTCAGTATCTATGCAAAAAAAAATACAAGCGTTCATGGTGTAAACAACCTTAGATTAATCAAGTTTACAATTACCTCTCTATTAAATAGTTTATGGACGATATTGTTACTATGTCCTAACATTGTTCTTGGAGCACTACTAAAAGTTTTCTTCATGTCACTCTCATTATACAAAGATTTTTCTGATTCCACACACTCAGAAGAGTCCATGTTTGTTTGATTGACTGAAATTTTGACAATTCTTTTAGCACTGACAATGTTGCCAAATATACATTTGTATGTATGAAAAAAATTGGTAAAATTAACTTTTCTTGAACTAAACAAATATTTCGCGGTAAAATTTTATATATACCAACGTTACTAGGTATTAGAATTACAATATTAGCATTAATGTGTTACATTCAAATGTTTGTGGCTCTCTTTGTAAACACTCACCTTAATTCGAAATTCAACCGACGCAATAATGTTGCCATCTGTTTGTAAGAAAATCTACTATATTTTAGATTCGTTTATCATGTGTCATGTATTTTGCTTTACTTCGCAGTTTGATAGATTACTAGAGTCTAGTGGTAGCCGTACGATTAAAAAAACCACAAATCGATGTACAGTTTAGCCGTTTGGCACACGCATACTAGAGGTCAAAACAAAATTTTTGACCCGCAGTTCCTAAAAAAATTTCCCTTAGGGGGGGAAGCCGAGACATTCTTTTTTTTGTATGAAAAAACAAATTTTTTTTTCAGAAACCTATCGTTTGTAGTATCATATGAAAGAGCTTTTTGAGGCGATTCTGAAAATATACCACATCATTACATTTCAGCTATTTTTTTTTAAATTAAATCAAAAATAATTTTCGAAACATACCAAGTTTGAGGTCCTCCAGACACGATATGGCTGATTTTTATTTTGTACAATATACCACAAATGATACTTAATATCCTCATATCTAACCTCAAAAAAGCAATTTCGAAATGATTTTCGGTAAGTATTTTTTTTTTAATTTTTCAATATTACTAAGTGACACGGTTCTACTTTAATACCAATTTTACGTGATTTATGGAACTTTAGTGCAGATACGTTACATATTAATCATAAAATGATACGTAGTATCCATATATCCAACGGAAAATACCTCTTTAACTGCACCTTGTCATCAGTTGGTATAGTGGGTAGGTGGTGGGTGGGTGGTTTGGGGTATGTGTATTGTACTACATTTTACGTTGTTACCATAATTGTATGCGGGATTTATATCATGTCATGTACCAATGCAACTTAGTTGAATAAATGTCTTTATTATTATTATTATTTATTAGTATGCGTGTGCCAAATGGCTAAACTGTACATCGATTTGCGGTTTTTCTTTGAAATTGGGCCTGTACGGCTACCACTAGTCTGGCTAATGAAAGCTGAGACTAGAAAAAGGCAGCAAATTAAAAAAATCTACGTAATGCAACACTCTGTATTAGTTACTATTCTAGTAACAGATGCGACAGTGGAGACCGCGTCTCGGCAAGCGTAGTGTGGGTCGTCCGCCGGCCGTGGCGGGACGACATATGTAAGCCTGGCCGCAGACGCACGGAATTCCGAACGGAAACGGAGGGGAGTTGAAGCATCTCGCTCTTAGAGCGAGAGGCTTCAACTCCCCTCTCTCTGAAACCGTATCGGAATTCCGTGCGTCTGTGGCCAGGCTAAGAGGGCGGGAGCGGGAGTCGACTGGATGCGGAAAGCAGAGAACCGCCAACCGGGCTTTGTGGAGTACCTTGGGGAAGGCCTATGTTCAGCAGTGGGCTGATGATGATGAGATGCGACAGTCACTTTTGTTCATCGTCGGCCTCATTTTTGCCCCCTGGCTAGATCCCATCCCATTATAATTAAATAAATAAAAAAATTCAAATGTTCCGTCTTGGCGCCACATCACACTCTGTGGGAGTAACTGTAAAGTTTGACATAATAGTGCTGACTGCTGGCTGACACAATAATATAGTATTCAAAGATTTGATAGGGATTTTGCTCGTCGCCAATGCGGCTTTGAACACACGTGCTCTCGGCAGCAGAATCCATTACCGAATTTACCGAACAAAACCAGTTGCCTACTGTCATGGCGTCGTTACCGAACAACGTCTTTGTACACGTGGTTAGCGAAGTTAAAATATACGGGAATTACTTGGGAATTACAGCAATGAAACTAGGGATTCTTGACAAGACAACTCAAACTGTATTCTTCTCATTGCATGACATTTCCGATGCAAAAGAGTCCGTACACACCAGAAATCAACATAAATTTGATGGAAAGCCATTTTTAAACAAAAAAAAAGATTTGATACTAGTGTCAACTAGCAGAGGTCTGCGCCGCACCGCCCCCACCACCGCCTGCCTCCGCCTCCGCCCGAGAACTACGCGGTCTACGCGCGGCGCGGAGGAGTGATGCGCGCTCGGAGAATGTCAACCGTTATTCTCTAATTAATGATCACTAACCTAACTCCATATTTAAAAAAAATAAACACGCCACACAATGGCCCATTTTATATAAATTCAATGCTGAGGGTTTACCACGAATCGAAAACAGAAAAAAAATCTATAAGTCGAATTGACTATAGTAACTACCATTTTAGAAGATTTTTTAACGGAAGCAACATTATAGGCAAACGTCAACGGCTGTTCGTCTTCGTCCTCCTGTCAAAAATGTAAATCAGTAAATGTGTTTTAACCCGCCACAGTCAATTTCTTACAAAAAAAGAGAAAAACCAGTAAATACCTACTGTTACTAATTTGTTGTCAAGTCAGTTAATAAATAAGTTGCATTATCAGTTGTTGAAATGGAGCCAATGACGCTCGGAAGTCCGACGCACTCGCCTTCGGGGAGTCCGAATGTGGGATACTTGCCCCCTTTCCTTTTGGGCGAAATTAACCCTCCTGCTACACCTAGAACCAACAGCCTTTCTCCTACGAAGGGGCGGAATCTTGCGTTTGGTAAGTAAGCACTTAGCCTATTCTCAAACCATGTCAAATTGCCTTTGCTGCATTGCAGTCGTGTGTGGATAAATATCATAATGATCATCTACTGTTATGAGTAGTAATGAGAAGTTGTTACACCATACATAGAAGTCAAGTAATGCAAATCAAAGGAGAAACTAACTTAAGCTCGAAACGCACTGACAGCGGTGGTTCGAACTAATATGAAAGGGTCCGCATAGAACGCTTTTTCTCGGCCGGTTTTCTGTGCGAACCCTTTCATAATTAGTTCGAATATTACAACCGGTACCACCTCTGCACCGCGATGCCCCGCCCGCCCCGCTACCGCTGTCAGTGCGTTTCGAGCTTTAGAGAGAAGAAAAAAATAATTGTATAGAGCAGAGTTAGCAAAAAAGGATACAACAGTAAATAGAAACCATTACACAATTTTTAAATGAAAATATTAAATTTGCAGGTTCACCCTCAAGCCCAACACAGACTTCGACTCCAGACCAGAAACTTTACCGTCAAAACCTCTCCATGCACCAGCAGGCCATGTACAATCAGCAAAGCATGTTTGCCAATCCCCCTACATCACCTAACATATCATACAACCATCCCAACATGTCCTACAATAACAGCAAGACCACAGGCCCACCCATAGAAGACTTATTTGACACGATCAAAAGCAATGAACCATCTGTGAACAAGTCACTATTCCAAGAACCAAGTTTCTACAATAATTCGGTTTTACAAAACTCGTATGTGAACAATATGAATGGTAGCATGAACCCAGCGGCATGGGATGGGAGTCAGGAACAAGAGGAGTACTGGGTGACAGTGTTTGGGTTCCCGCCTAATGCGGCCAATACTGTATTGGTGAGGTTTAGCAACTGCGGTGCTATATTAGGTAAGTCACTTTGGGAGAACTAAATGTACTGTGAGTTTTTTAATGCAGGTAAAGTAGGAATAGTTTTTCTATGTGAGTGGATTTCATTGGCATATGATTGAACAACAACATTATCAATGTGGCCTACTGTTAAATGTTTGCATATTTTTTTACATTAAACATACCTCCCCCTGCCCTGCTTTATACATTCTCATTTATACAGATATCTGATGTGACAAAAAAGCAAAAACAGCTCTAAAAATAAAGTTATGTCAAAGCTTTGATCATAGTCATATCATTTATTGCATCCATAGTTTGTACAGATCTTAAAAATAGTACAGTTAGCAACATACGGGCCCTGGAAGATAAAGTATTTGATTAATTTTATTAAGATTAACGATTATACTTATAACATAGGTTACAATTTCATTTTTAAATATATAACATGATTTCAATTCTTAGCAATATTACCATATAACGGCATTTTGAATGATTACAGACAAGCAGTACCCAACACAAGGAAACTGGGCGCATGTGCGATACGCAACGCGCGCTGAGAAGGAACGCGCCATGGCGCTTAGCGGGCGCCAGGTCCTACCCGGGGTCATGGTGGGTGTGGTGGAGTGCCGCGAGCCGCCGCGCGGACCCACCAGCCCTAACGTCACCAGGTGAGGATACACTAAACATAATCACAGCACATTGTGGGCACCATGGATACTGAATCTTGTCTTATTCTCCCTAGCGTTGTCCGGGCTCTTGCCAGGGTCCGCTTTCCGGGTTACTTTTCTCCACTTTGCACGATCCTGGGCGTCCTCTTTAGATACTGCATCTTGTATTTGACCTAAAACACACCTCCTGTAACACAGGGATTCCTAGCTCAGGACCCAAAAACCTGTATCCTGTGTAACATTTTTTTTTGGTGCAATAAATATTTCTATTTCTATTTTTTCTCAAAAGATTTATTTGAATTTGAATGTTATATTATAATATAATTATTTTTCATGTTTTAGTTTTGTAGGCGACACACGAGGCGATCTAGGGAGCAATCTAGGGTGCTCCCCACCACTCTCCCGATATCGCCTCTGATTTTAGGGCTATAGATAGACTTTAGACTAATTATGATGTGTTCAGTATAAAATGAGCTCTAATCAAAATGGCTCAATTAAAATCCGTGACCGTCCTAGGAAATTAAAATCTTGTTTCAGACAAACCCAAGGCGCCCGTTCCCTGTGCCCGACGCCCGTGCCGTCCGCGCCGGTGCCACAGCGCTCTAACGGGCTCATTTCCAAGGCCCTGGACTACGTGCTCGGCTGGTGACAGGGGCTCAACGCCGCCGCTTTCAGGCAACTCTCGCTTATGATAGATTATGAACTGTGGGACTAAATTTGTCATACTTTTACCCTAGTGCAGTCACTAGCATCAATATCTACCACTACAAGGCCAAAGAAGATATATACTAACGTAACAAGAAGCGACACCGAAGCATGCGTGCTGTAAACCCGTCTCGCGGCTATGTGTGCATGTCCGAACGCGAGCGGGGGCGCGCGAGGGTGGCGCGGTGTGTGGAAATCACTCCTCGGACGGGCAAAGTATAGACTCGTAGCGTTCCAAGGTCACCGACACTCGGTTCACACCGATAGACCCGTGTCGCGCCTTTGACAAGGCTTCGGTTGAAGCCGCTCTAAGTGTAAGGCCTGAGTGGACGCTCTGAGCGGAGCGTTCCGCGTTGCGTCCAGCGGGGCGGGCGAGCGTCCATACTATTTGTGCAGCGGCGACTCAGGACACCAGTAAGAGTTTCATTTGTTTGACATGTACGCCCCGCTGGACGCCCGACTCGAGCGTCCACTCAGGCCTTACACTAACAATCTCACTAGAGCGCAAACTCTTAGAGTATTCCAGTGTGTAAACCACCCGCGTGGTCGTGTCGGAGGTCTCACCTGTGTTTTCCCCAGACTACTCTACAATCTACAACCACGCACTTCTATCGCTTTATTGGGCCCAGCTTAGGGACAACAAGGCGCGCATAAATAGCTGACGCGTTTATTTCTAGGGCCGTTAGATATTAACTAACTACGGAACCCTACACTGCGCATGGCCCGACACGCACTTAGCCGATTTTTTGTGGCAGATATTTGCGGGTGACTGTACAAACGCAACACAACCCCGGCTTTATTCTGGAAGATTGATATTCTGTAAGATAATCCACACCTGTCTCTAACCATGTGATGTCTTACCATCATAGGGATGTTGACTGATATTCAAATTAACATCTTTTTATGAAATTTCAAAAACTGTGTTCAATTAAAAAAAATCTATGTTTAGTTCTTTCAGTTTGATCGAATTCATGATTATCGCACCACTCAGTGACCCTCACCAACTGAACAAAGAACACAAGTCCTTGTCCAAGAGTTGAACTTGGTTGTGAAAAGTAATGAAATAAATCCTTACTATTACGATTATTGAGCTTACCTTACAGAAAACTAATAGTATGCTCTCATCATCATCATCATATCAGCCGAAAGACGTCCACTGCTGGACATAGGCCTCCCCCAAAGAGTGCCACAATGACCGGTCTTGCGCCACCCGCATCCAGCGGACTCCCGCGACCTTTACCAGGTCATCAGTCCACCTTGTGGGGGGTCTACCCACGCTGCGCCTTCCGGTCCGTGGTCGCCACTCGAGAACCTTTCGGCCCCAACGGCCATCGGTATAGTAGTAGTATCGGATAGTATGCTCTGAATAGTGTTATTTCAACTTGTGTTATATTATAGGGTAACTGTAAATAATTACTTAAATAATAAATTTAGTTAAATAGTAAATCTAAATTTAGTAATCAATAAGACTGGAGGAAGAGAGGTCACCCACAAATCATGTTAAAAAATACTGACCACTACCATATTGCGTCTAAGATTGTTTTGGGTATGAATATGACAAGAGATAGGACATTATATTCGCAGATATGCCTTGTAATAAAACGAAGGCGAAAGATAGAAGGGATACAGTTGATATATCAAGTACATGCATTGTCAATGTGTTCCGTTTAATCTACTGTATGAAATATACTTTTAATTTTACCATCCTATCATGAATTATGAATTCCTATAATCATAGGTGCAGTCAAAGGCATATACAGGGTGGAAAAAAAATTATGGGTCCTGGAGGGAAACTACCTTAAATCCTTGAGATATCTCATTTTACTCAAAGGAAACATTCTTTTAATTTTCAAAAGAAACAAAACTGCATTCATAGATTTTTCATATTTTTTTCTAAGAAATTGCAACTCATCATTCGGTTTTATGGATATTTTGTACGACAGACGAGTGTGAGACCTAATGTTTCTTGGAGAAATATCTTATATCTTTAAACGAGCATCTCGCATCTTTAACAGTGACTTTATCGATTAGTGAAATAAAAAAGCGAATGTTTATTTTTTGCATTTTTAGCTGGATGCCCTGAAACAGGCGAATTTTAGAAAATCCTTGAATGCAGTTTTGTTTCTTATTAAAAACAAAAGAATGTTTCTTTTAAACAACGAGCTAACTTAATGATCAATATCTGGGCGGCCGAGCCTTGCTCGGCGTTTTCCCGGTCATGAGACCTAGCTAAATCGATTGCTCGTTCCCGAAAACTCCTACATACCAAATTTCATCAAAATCGTTAGAGCCGTATCCGAGATCCCGGAAATATAGAAATATATATAGATATAAACAAGAATTACTCGTTTAAAGTTTAAAGATATAAGATACCTTAAATTCCATCCAGGGCCCATATTTTTTTCCACTCTGTTTATACATATGTACGTTCTCAGTGACAAAAAATTATGTAAGTACTAGCGATGAAAATGGCGAAAGATTATGTAAGTACTAGCGATGAAAATGGCGAAAGATTCATGTTGTCTTTCGAAACTTTGTATTTTTCCTATAAAATACATGTAACTTTCGAAAAAAACAAAACTGACGTTTGTCTGACAAATACAATCATACACGTATAATACCTGTTTTATACCAAGTTTTATACTGTGTATTTTACATGTTATTTAATTGTCATGCCTATGGTCATGCCTTTGACGCAAAATTGACTTCACGTCACATAGACCATAGATTAACGATTCCAATTTATAATTATTTCGTCATAATTCATAATTTCAACCTCTTTAGTTAACTGATATCGAGATATAATCTGAGCGGAATGAAAAGTCACCTGTTTGTATGAGATCCAATACATTCCGAGTCTCACTATTCATATATAATATAATATAATAATGCGAAAAATAAAATGTATTTTACACGTAAAAAACCTATACTTGCGAAAGATTCAATCGAAGATTCGCAAGGAAAGATATTGTATTTTATTGAAAAATACAGGGGCCTTTGAAAGATACATGTATCTGTCATGTAATTTTCATCGCTAGTAAGTACCCTCTTACGCCCTTGTCACTAAATCATGTGTACATAATTTGGTACTATAGTGCGTATTTTCCGTGTTGACTGTACATGATTAATATGCCAATACGAATGTTTTAAATAAAAAATGTCAAAGGACCTGAGACATATTTTCTTGTAAATATAGTCAAATTCCATTGTAATTAGCTATCAATTTAGAATTACGACTATCATTTAAAATAATTTGTAAGTAAAATAAATGTAAATCTGTTGTTTTCTACTAATAAAATAAAACAATTCTTAAAGTATTTATACTATACTTTATTTCTAAACATTAAATACAAAAACCTTATTGATAAATACATTTTAAGTGTTGATTAATAATTAATAGATTTTCTTAAGTATTCTAATCCAATCGATTAATTTGAGGTATTCTAAGGTAAACCTCCTATCACTTTAATTTAACACTTATTACAACAAAATAAAAAAGATACCTAGAATGGACTTTTTCCTATGAATTGATATTCTAGCTTCGGACTGTACTTGTGTATGAAAAATGGTTTTTAAAATGCTAAAATAAGGTAAAAAAAATTGCATTTCAGGTATTATGGAAAAGCTTGCTTGAAATTATTGGCATTCGATTATTTCCGACTGACAGCTATTTCACAACGCGGGGCTTGCTGGCAAATTAAGAAGTAATTCCAAATCAGTACGTGTTTTTGAAACGAGAAGAAATCAAAAATCAATAATGACACATGACCTTAAGGTTCATGTGTAAGGTTCTTACTTTAGTATCGTTTAGTAGAATTTAGGGAATGATGTTGGTCCATAAAAATGACAAAAGACTTACATCTTTTTTTCATCACCATCTAAATATAATTCATATCCTACATAAAAATTAGAATTGTTATTCAAATATACATTTCTACAACCCGGTGTCGGAAAATTCATTAGCTTGAAAGATGGGCATACTACCATAGTGGAATGGTAATTACTGAATAAATTAATTTACAGACGGAAATTGCCGTTTTTTATTGCATAGCTTCTTCCATACGATTTCTTACACCTGGCATACATATCGTCGCTAGAAAGCAATAATGCTGTAACCCGGTACGTACGTCGACTCGGGTTACAGCATTATTGTTTTCTAGCGACGATATATTTAACGCTTATTTTATTATCATTGCAACATTAGGTACATTGTATCACTATGTATCATATTATGTTCTGTAAGCGCGCGTAGGTTTCTCCGTGCCCGTACCCTTAGGACGTGAATACAAAGTGTAGGGCGCAGAACAAGCCCCTTCATATGAGCGCGCGTGAGTATTTTCATATATGTATTATTTTGTAGAAATTACAATGATAATGAAATAAATTGAAATAATACGATTATTATTTACAAATAAACCACAGTAATTTACTTAAAACTTGGATTCTCTATAGTAGCGTTAGCTAAATCGGTCATTTTTGGATATTTGATGTTGTGTTTGTCTAATTCACTCTGTGACCAGAGGATCATGCGGAGCAAGCTGCACAGTTTAGGGTTGGTATATTCCTGGTTCTCCATCTTTAGTATGGCCGCGTTCAACTCGCTGGCGATCTGGAAACGAAGGACAGCCTTAGACTTGTAAACAAGTATTGTTTAAGTTAATTATTAATTTATTAACCCTAGCAGATTCGCTAACGGCAAGTACTTTACTAAAGCAGCGCTAGTGAACGCTCCAGCTCAGTGAACGCCGTGCGGTCGTTGGCGCCCGCCTCGGCCAGCGTATTTTATAGTGGTTGTAGTATGGATCGGGGAACGCAAGCAGCGCTAGTGAACGCTTCAAGTCAGTGAATGCCGTGCGGTCGTTATTGGCGCCCGCCTCGGCCAGCGTATTTTATAGTGGTTGTAGTATGGATCGGGGAACGCAAGCAGCGCTAGTGAACGCTTCAAGTCAGTGAATGCCGTGCGGTCGTTATTGGCGCCCGCCTCGGCCAGCGTATTTTATAGTGGTTGTAGTATGGATCGGGGAACGCAAGCAGCGCTAGTGAACGCTTCAAGTCAGTGAATGCCGTGCGGTCGTTATTGGCGCCCGCCTCGGCCAGCGTATTTTATAGTGGTTGTAGTATGGATCGGGGAACGCAAGCAGCGCTAGTGAACGCTTCAAGTCAGTGAATGCCGTGCGGTCGTTATTGGCGCCCGCCTCGGCCAGCGTATTTTATAGTGGTTGTAGTATGGATCGGGGAACGCAAGCAGCGCTAGTAAACGCTTCAAGTCAGTGAATGCCGTGCGGTCGTTATTGGCGCCCGCCTCGGCCAGCGTACTCTATAGTCGTAGCAACCTACCTTCTGGCTGTGGGAGGGCAGCAGCAAATCAGCGAACGGCGAGGCGTGTGGATCGGGGAACGCAAGCAACGCTAGTGAACGCTCCAGTTCAGTGAGCGCCGTGCGGTCGTTGGCGCCCGCCTCGGCCAGCGTACTCTATAGTCGTTGTAGCAACCTACCTTCTGGCTGTGGGAGGGCAGCAGCAAATCTGCGAACGGCGAGGCGTGTGGATCGGGGAACGCAAGCAACGCTAGTGAACGCTCCAGTTCAGTGAGCGCCGTGCGGTCGTTGGCGCCCGCCTCGGCCAGCGTACTCTATAGTCGTTGTAGCAACCTACCTTCTGGCTGTGGGAGGGCAGCAGCAAATCTGCGAACGGCGAGGCGTGTGGATCGGGGAACGCAAGCAACGCTCCAGTTCAGTGAGCGCCGTGCGGTCGTTGGCGCCCGCCTCGGCCCGCGTACTCTATAGTCGTTGTAGCAACCTACCTTCTGGCTGTGGGAGGGCAGCAGCAAATCTGCGAACGGCGAGGCGTGTGGATCGGGGAACGCAAGCAGCGCTAGTGAACGCTCCAGTTCAGTGAGCGCCGTGCGGTCGTTGGCGCCCGCCTCGGCCAGCGTCGCCGATGCGAATGAGAGTGCCTCTTCGGCGCGCCCGGCGCGGATCAGCTCCAGCAGTTGCAATTGCTGTAGTCAAATAGACATACTCTAAAGCAGCGGTCGGCAACGGGCGGCCCGCGAGCCTCCTTATTGACAACCGACAATGTGGCAATGTTTGCCTTATAGGGCCACAAAATATTAACACTTAAGCTACTAGGACCAGCGCCCATAGCACATGTTGCGCTCGAGAATATTTCGACTTATCTCGAGCTACGCGTCTTTTTCTGATTGGCGCTGTTAGAAAGTGACGGATAGCTCGAGATAATCCGACATACTCTCGAGCGCAACACGTGCTAGCCCTACTGGTCTACTTTAGTGTCTTTACATCTCTGTATTATTGGGTAAGTTTAGTAAATACGTGCCCAGGTATTTATCTGTTGGTTGATGTTGCTTTGTATATTTATTTTATTTTTTAATACACATATAAGCTAACAGTATTAACACCAAATCGCCTACACGGCAAAATATTACAAATTTAGAAACACAAATACAATACTTTAAATTTATCAACTTACTAAATAGTATCGTTGTAATTTGTGTGCCTACTTGCGGAATAAATGTTAGAATTTTGTGATTCCTTCAGAGCCCGAGTCGCGTCATGTAAAAAGAACGCTGGAAGAAAGTGGAGGGGGTGTGTTTGCGCATTGGTACACTCGCGTATGAAAGTACTAGCCTTATACCACCAAATAGACCGATAAATCGCCTAATGCGCAGCTTGCCGCCAGCGTTCTTTTTACATGACGCGACCTATAGTAACACTTACAAGTTTACTAAAACAATCGTACCTGCAAATGGAAGTACAAGTATCTGTCATTGTCAAGCAGCTCCGGGTGCAGGGAGTTGACCATGGCGATGGCATCGGGGATGCGGCCGCTCTGCACCGCCTCGCGGATCATGATGCGCTCGTCCAGGGAGCTGCATAGCGCCGGCTCCTGCAGGCCCGCCTCTTGTTGGAACTTTAGCGCTGCTTCTTTGAAACCCTCTATGAATAACATTTAAACTTTTTGGTTAAGGAAACAAAAACCATTTTGCTATATACGCATTATGCACAATGCTTATATTTAGAAAAAAAAGTCTAGTATAGATCAGCTTCATGCATGTATGTCACTAAACACTATACCGTAAACTGGAAGCTTTTGATAGTATTTATTACATTTTAATAGTAACAAGAAGATTATTCTCAAATGAACTCAAGTAAAAATAACTATTTTTTTCTATCATTCATAAATATCAATAAACATTTTAAACATGCCAAAAAATGTCACAAATTGTGAGACAAGGCTCTGCTAACTACAGGGTGGCCCAAACTTTGACATCCATAATTTTTTTTAGATTCCTCAGGTTGTGGGCTATCAGAATATGTATGTTAGCCAATTTTTGCATAGTTTTCGAGTTATGAATTTTTAAAGTTATTTTGCTAAGATATTCTGACATGAGGAAATTTACTTATTAAAACAGTAATTGTTGAACTTTTTTTAATGTTTGTGACAGTCAGTGACAGTTACTCGATGCTATTGTCAGATTCGCATGTGTTGCTACTGTCTTGTTATCAATAACAGGATTTTCTTTTATGAATTACTAATTTGGGAACTTTTCAGGATAAAAAAAAACTGTTGAACTTTTTTGAATGTTTCGTTTTGTAAGAATAATTTATTATAAAATCATTAAAGCTAATGTTACATTGTGCTTATAATTCTACATACATATAATCCTGAAAAGTTCCCAAATTAGTAATTCATTCACTACGAAAAATCAGCTAACATACATGGGTTATATTCTGATAGCCCACTGACAAATCTAAAAAACAATTATGGACGTCAAGGTTTGGGCCACCCTGTATAAGGAATAAAGATATAAGTTAGTGCCATTAGTGACATGAAGAAAATTGAAATGAAAATTATTAAATTTTTCATTGTTCTAACTACACTGTATCCCCATAATCGGTGCAATGTCCATATGCTTATAGCATCAAATTAATAAATTAGGGCTTCATCTTACACAACTCAAACTAGTCCCACAGTAAGCTCAAATCTGGCTTGTTGGGTATGAGCTATAATGTGATATAAAT
The DNA here is from genome assembly GCA_951800055.1 of Cenopis cana. Taxonomy (NCBI): domain Eukaryota; kingdom Metazoa; phylum Arthropoda; class Insecta; order Lepidoptera; family Tortricidae; genus Cenopis; species Cenopis cana. Next base: position 12,702,050 of record OX637479.1, on the reverse strand, counting down.
ACAAATACATAGGAAACACCCAAGACTCAAAAAGAAATATTTGCTTACTTTACAATAAACCTGTTGTCTGGATGCCATCATACTAAAACCCTGCTACCAGACCAACAAACTCATAGGCAAGTTAAAAGGACTTTGGATTGGTTAAGAATGCCTGTGGTCATGTTCATGCTACTTATTAAAAATGTTTAGAGTACAAGTCACTGGATATAGCACAAAATAATACATTTTAGAGAATGTTCAATGCTCTAATATATAGCTGCCAATTATACAGCAGCCTAGCTAGCTAAATTAAATATCCCATTGATGATCCTCTTAGCAGCAATTGTGTGTTAAAGATATTAGTATCTTAGATCAGCCATATTCAACCTAGTATTGGCCCAATAGTAGATTTGCTTTTCAGGATAGCAGACAGGAAGCAATGAGAACCAGATAATCACACCGATAAAAGGAACTTATTAACAATGCTTCCAAAATAATACGTGTTGTAAATTTTCCTCACCAAAGGAAGGTCAACGTCGCCACAAAAGAAAAGGCAAAAAATAGTACAACGCGATCGAATTATATTACTTTTAAGATATCTACGTAATTATGTATATAATATAGAAGGGAAATAGCATGCATATACATTTGAATAACACAAACCTGTGACTAAATAATTCATAATCAACATGTTCATGTCAGTTCGCGAAATTTGCAAGTCGTCAGATTTGTTGCGATCTGGCACCTTCCGATCCGCCTTATCGTTCGTACTGTTGCTATTTGAGGATTGATCGAAGCTCATTTTGAAATTGCGAATATGAAATACTTCAATAAAGGGATCAAGTGGTAATTTATTTACTGTATTATTGGAGTGATTGTTGCAGACAAAACGGATCTGACAGTGACAGATAAGATACTTGAAACAGATAATAAATATTTTCAAAATTCAAAGATTGCAAAAAGGCGTTTTTATCGCAGACTTAAATAAATTTCGTAGCTAGAATAATCGACTATATCTGGGCTGCTACCGCGAACAAAGTTTTCTGTCTCTGTCGCACTTACGTACAGACTTGCAAGTGCGACAGAGAGAGAAAATTTCGTTTGTGGCTCGCGGAAGCACCCCAGGGGTCGTGAAACTTTTTAACCAAAGGGCAAATTCAGTAAAAATACCAATTTTTGGTAACCTCCGAGAGTCAAAAATAGCTTTCAGTGTGTTCACTATATTTTTAAGGAGACCTCGACACTCGAACTGCACCTGGCCCTTCAACGAGCCGCCATTTGCCGACCCCTGGAGTAAATACAACGACTTTGTGGTTCACGTCAAAAAAAAACGGACCCTTAAGCCTTTGAAACCGTTTTTGTTGCAAGGGTTTTATAGCTTTGCCTATTTTGATTGTATGGCGATTGACTAGTCTTTTTGGTGCTGTAGGCACAGAATAAGTAATAGTACAAGTACAGAAGTTTCTCTGTTAACAAATCCCCCGTTTAAGCTGCCTACACAAAGCCCTGCCTGCAGGGCCCTGCTTGCAGTGCCACTGCCAAATCGTATTGTGTGTAGGCATGCAGGGCCGATTTTTTTATCTGTTAAATCGGCAGGGCTTTGTGTAGCCGGCTTTAGGTATGCCAAACGTGCCTAAACGTGGCCATCTCTTTCTATCGCACGCAACGCGCTCTTTCGAGGCCCCGCCCTCAGCGGTAGGGTTACCACCAGCGAGAACCTATTTTAATATATGTACTTATTATTAGTAGTGTTGTTTACAATACAAATACGAATAGTACTTTTAAGGTTCCGTAGCCAAAATGGTGAAAACGGAAACCGTCCGTCCGTCTTTTTGTCTGTATGTGACAGCCGACGTACTCGGAGACTATAAGCACTACAAATACAATTAAAACATTTAGCAGGAAGGTGTGTTCTACTCGTATGAACTTCTTCGTAAGTGATGTGAAATGACGAAAAAATATTAAAGTAGGGGGAGGGGGGCACTCTATACAATATGTAACCAGCGGGGTAATCACGTAACGATAATATGTACTACCGTTGGTACGTATTTAATGTCAGTTTTAGTATGGGATTTGACATTTAAATCTATCGTACTAACGGTCGTAAACGTTACGTGATTACCGCGCAGAAGGGCTACCGCGAACCACAAACGAAGTTTTCCGTCTCTGTCGCACTTACGTACAGATTTGCAAGTGCGACAGAGGCAAAATTTCGTTTGTGGTTCGCGGTAGCAGTGCAGGGGATACAAAGCGAAACGATTTATTTAATGAACGTACAACAGCGCGTGCGCGTGCGATCCGTAACGCTGCGCCGCAACCACTGAATAGTCACACGACGTGCGAGCCGGCGGCCGCATGTACTTAGCGCGGCGCGATGACGTCACGGTAGCAAACCCCTCCTGCTGTAGGTTAGGTTACGGGCAGTGAACGGTTGGTGGTGCCCGGAACCACACAAAAGGGCCAAGATGGCCCAACGTACAGGACTTACATTACTTTAGGGAGAGGTAGATTAAAATATAAACAAGATTACTAGGGTAATTAGCTAATTTATTTTCAGTTCTTAAACGCCGACTTACTAATAATGAGCTGATAATACAATTAAAAAAAAGAACTATCCTATGTTTTTATTGAATAATGCTTGGTAACAAATTATATCCTTTCTGTATTCAATAAAAAGTTCTAACTACATAATAATATAAAACAAATTCCCAATAATGCTCACCTGCATGTACATTGTATTCGCGTTTCGATCCCTGAAACGGCAGTCGAGAAGTTTTACCAACATTATCGAGAGAAATAACTTAGAAATAAAGCTAAATTATCATTTGCATGATAAGGCGTGATTCGCGTCAAAATGGCGGAGTTAGGGTTTTAATGCATGCTTTATTTTATTTTCTAAGAGAAAACTGTCAAATCAGAACCAATTCACATCAACTCTCCAAGGCATCATGCTAAATGTACCATTCTGACGGTCATCGTCGTCATATATAAATATAATAATTAGATCACTAAAAAACGGCGACAATCGCGCCCAATCAAATACAACTATAATTCGACAAAAGTACAATCAAAATACCAATCAAAATTATGGCTAACAAAACTGAGGACAATGATATCTTAACAGGCACTCTGCGTGAATATATTATTCGTGTTAGTACTAGGTTCCTAAGAGTTCCACAATTAGAAAATATACAAAATACCATCGGCTATTTGTAGGCTCACAAGTCACAACAAGTGCAGGAAACTGAATAGCAACTAGTCCCGGCTCGCCCCGGCATCCATCCTCAGTCTATGAACACAATTATCCAGCAAACCTTACCTAAAGCATTACAAGCTAATTTATGTGTATGTGGCATGAAAAAAGCTGCGGAATCTAACCCAGTCAATATTGTGAAACATTAACACCATGTTACGTAACTGTGTCATTATTATCGTAGTATAGTTATAATGGAGGTGGGGCAGCAAATTTGTATAATATATATATAATTCATAATACTGTATATACTTATAGTTGGCCAGCGAAATGCATTTCACAATATTAATGGCAGTAAAATTCCATCAGCGATCACAATGTCTTGTTTAATTAGGACATACTTTTGCGTATATTATTCACATATATGTTTGTCTTGATATATTCGCAGTTAAACACCGCACCGTCGACACCATCGTTATTAGGACAGATCTGTAACAGACAAATAAATTTAGAACAAAATAACAAATTTTAGTTTTAAGCTGAATACACAATAATCATTTGCCCTCAATACCAGCAAACGGTATGTGCTAATTTGTCAAAAGTATCATAATTGTACACAGCATACTACTTAGTTGTTTTTAACCTCTTGACCGCCACTGTCACGTATAGATGACAACACGTACAATGCAAAGGCAATCTACGTGCTACCAAGTAAGGTTATTTTCCGTCTTTTGCTATACCTTTGGCGTGTGAGACACGAATTAACTTACTATGGCGGTCAAGAAGTTCTGAGGGTCAAGGAAGACCGGTGATCAAGAACTTTTGATACTCAGTGAATCTACCTACTGTATTATTTCCATATACCATGCCGACGACGACCTTTGACAATGCCATTCCAATATCATGGCGAATGAGTGTCAGCATTTGTATTTGACAGTGTTGAAAAGGTTAATAAAATTGTCATTATCTTGAATTAACTAACCCTTAAGGCTTGGTCACACCGCTTGCGCGACGCAAGCGGGACGCTGCGCTGCGCGCCAAAATGTATGAAACCGTCCCGCTCGCGTCGCGCAACCTATGTGACGTCGCTAACCTGTTAGCATACGTTCCGGCGCGCAGCGGTCGCGTCACGCGGATGCCGCGCAACGCAGTGTGACCAAGCCTTTAACTTAACCCTTTCACCGCCGCAGACGGCAAATCCCGTCATCGGAAAATCAGCATGGCCAAAGGTTCCATTACGCGTTGAACAACGAGATTTGTGTCCGATGCTAAGAGTTCAAAAGGTTAACTAACCTGAGAGATAGCTTTAACTGGCTTTAAGGCGCAGGGGTGGCAAGGCATTCTCCATACAAACTCTGTGCACGTTTCATTCGTAGGTTTTGGCACTAACGAGTATAATTTTTTTTTGGTTGTAAATATTAGATGTGCGAAGATAGTGATGTGAAAATTTTCAAATATTTCAAAAAAATTAAAAAAAGAATCAATAAAAACTTTACATCACGAAATAGCTATCAGAAAAATAAGCATACTGACCAAAAATCGCAACTTTAATGCAAACACAAACGAAGTAAATCCTGCACAAAGTTTGTATGGAGAGAGCTTGCCCTACCCCTAAATAAAGTTTTATGGGAAACACGGCGTGAGTTGGGAATGGATTTATACTCACAGCTTGGTACTAGATCCTGGTGCATGTGGTGTTCGGCGTCCATGCCCAGTGGCATGCACGTGGCGGGCGGAGGTCGGCGTTGGACCTGCAACAGTTCAGCCATTCAATTCCATTTATTTTATTTAAGATAAAAAAAAAATAGGTTACAATCGGACGCTTTACGCTCGAAGTTGTAGACGATTATGTATACCTAGGACAGACTGTCCAGTTAGGTAGGTCCAACTTTGAGAAAGAGGTTAATCGTCAAATCAGACTCGGCTGGGCAGCGTTCGGGACGCTACGGCATATCTTTTCGTCCAATATTCCGCAGTGTATCAAGACGAGAGTATTTGACCACTGTGTTGCCAGTGATGACATATGGTACGGAAACGTGGTCGCTCACCATGGGCCTCATAAGAAGTCACTCAGAGGGCAATGGAGAGGACTATGCTGGGAGTTTCTCTGCGTGATCGCATCAGAACCAAAGTAACCGATATAGTCTTTCCAATCGCTAAAGTGGCAGTGGGCGGGGCACATTGCGCGTAGAACCGATGGCCGTTGGGGCCGAAAGGTTCTCCAGTGGCGACCACGGACCGGAAGGCGCAGCGTGGGTCGCAAGGTGAACTGACGACCTGGTAAAGTTCGCGGGGGTCCGCTGGATGCGGGTGGCGCAGGACCGGTCATTGTGGGACTCTTTGGGGGAGGTCTATATATCCAGCAGTGGACGTCTTTCGACTGATATGATGATGATGAAAAAGAGTGAAATACCTCAGAAGATGTTGGTTGAAACTTACACGATTTTTACACATTATTATTGGGAAATGGGACTTAATAATAAAAATTATATATTTGACCACAGAGACTCTTTACATCTCTGTATTATAGGATAAGTCCAGTAAATTGTGCCCAGGTATTTATCTGTTGGTTGATGTTGCTTTGTATACATGTTACTAAACTAAATGATACTTATAATTGTAACTGTATTGTAATTTTGTGACATGTAAAAGAGCCCTTGAGGCCTACTTGCAGAATAAATGTTTGAATTTTGAATCGCGTATAATTATAACTAATTTACTTTAGTTATAATTGTACGCGATTAAGTCCCGTTTCCCAATAATAATACCTCAGAAGAACTGTAGTCAACAACCAACAAGTAGTACATGTATAAACTGATGATGTTGAAAAATATTGTTATGAATTCTGCATTCATTTCCTTAACAAAAAATCCCAAAGCAGTCACGGATGAGTGGCCATTATGACTGAGTCACACGGCACTTCAGTTGAGAGGTGAAATGTTTTGCTAAATTTCAAGTGTTTTAGTGCATAGTTTTCTCAAGCTCAAGTGTCACTCGGGGCGTCGCGGTGCGGAGGCGGTACCGGTTGTAATGTTCGAACTAATATGAAAGGGTCCGCACAGAATGCTGTTTTCCCGGCCGGTTTTCTGTGCGGACCCTTTCATATCATATTGAGTACACACGAAATTACATATGAAACTATTAAAAACTTCTGAACATTGCCATATGTCAATGCATTCAAATGGTCTGGCAGTGTTCATGCATCCAATCTTCAACGTCTGGCGGCAGAGTGCCGTGTCGTACAGGGTGCTATAAAATATTAACTCAGTAGAAAGAAATAATGAATGGGGGACGATTGTGCAGTGAAGAAGGCTTATGTGGGGCGGCTCAGTGGAAAACGTCCGGTTGGTCGTCCCAGATACCGCTGGAATGACGAAGCCCTCAAAGACCTAGCCAACCTCGAAGTATCCAAGTGGTGTGAGGTGGCGCAGAACAGAGAAGAGTGGCGTTCTCTTGTGTCAGAGGCCAAGATCCTCTTTGGGTCATCGAGCCAGTGTAGTCAGTAAGAAAAAAATAAAGTTTGAACAAAAGTGTTAGTTACCTGGTCGAGGTTGAAGCGCACAAAAGCCTCGTACTGCTCGGCGAGCTTGTTGCTGAGAGCCGACTCGTACTCGGCGCGCAGGGCGGCCTCCTGGTCGCGGAGCATGCGCTCGCATATCATGCGGACCTGATGCGTTCAAACATATGTTTACATTGTTTGGATACAGTACTTTTATCTTGCGAGCGCGTTGGGCCAACATGTAGAGCGGGCATAAAATGCGTTTTGTCTCTTTCTCACAAACATAAATGTCGTAGTGACAGATAAGGACAAACGACTATTAGCGGCTATTTAACTAATAGAGGTTTTATGGTCGTTTATGGCGCCCATTAGACAGTAGGTTTTGCCATGGCAAAACCATGGCAGAGATTTTGACTGACGGAAAACCTATCGTCTAGGGTAGTGACTGATGGTTGATTGACGAATATCTAGATATTTTGATTTTCCATCATGCAACCATCAGTCAAGCTTGCCATGGCAAAACCTACCGTCCAACGGGCGCCTATGAATAAGGGGGATAGTGTTTAGCTACACATGCACATTGTCTATGTGTGCGTCAGCGTAGGAGCTATGAGTTCCCCTGGCCTGTGTTTGTATGTGTAACAATTATGGCTAACCCACCCCACCCTCGTGTAATAAAAGTACTGTAATGTGTTTATCTTTATCGAAATTAAACTCTTTCCTAATTTGTCCTGAGCATTAATGTTTTCAAAATTACATTAGTTTGTTGCTTATTAAATATGCAATGATTTTCTGAAACTACTTTAATTGTTAGTCTAACAACCTCCTCAATACAAGGTGACACAAAGTCGTGATACAATTCTATCCATGATTATTAAATACTCAGGGCTAAGTTAACGAAACCTATTGTTCTTTTCTATTCCTCAGAAAATAAAATATAAAGTTGTGGCCCTGCCCTGAAGCTAGATGCGATTCCATAAGTGTGATGATGAAATAACAGTTGTGATACTTGTGATGACGTTATTTGTGTCATCTTTACATCATTGGGAACATATTTGTGCAATCATTTCGTTTGCTGACTGACCTACTTAAATGTACAATTTATTAATTATCATTATCAAGCACAGGTCAACATTTTATCAATATAATATTAGGTTAGGCCTTTACCTTCGCAGGAGGGGTTCTTGCCTAAAATTCATAACAAAATACGATAAGAAAAATCGTAATCAACTTTAAAAGATTAAAAACTAAACTTAAAAATTTGATTTAGATTTAGTAATATTTTTTTCTATATATGTATATATTTTATGTTATCAAATGTGCAAGAAATAAAAAGGCTTTTTTTATTTATTTAATATTAGGTTATGTATAGGTCACGACCCTCAGACTTGAGGAATCGAATAATATTAGTATGGATTGGCTGGAGTCCTGGGTTATTGTGTCACTCTTTGGGGGAGGCCTATGTCCAGCAGTGGACGTTTTTCAGCTGATATGATGATGGATTGGCAGCTTCTAAACATTATCTTGTAACTTGACAAATACCTGTTTGAATGTGAAGAGCGCGCGGTTATGGACCTTCTGCTGCTGCGTGTGCGTGGAGCGGTGCGGCGGCGACGCGTCGCCCTCCGACCCACTGGACGAGGAGCACGACGGGACGCCAGACGCCATGCGCAGCTGCCGGCGGCGCTGCAGACGCTTTATCTCGTCGCAGATCTCTTGGGCCATGCGCTCTGAACAGGTTGACAAACGGAAATGGTCATGTTAATAAATAGAAAATCGTAGATTTAAGGTATGATTCCGTTGCAGACTGCATACAGCAACAGCACGTTCCGCCGCACCCCAAATTGAACCGTAATGGTATGCGTAAAAAGCTCAATTTGAAATGAGCGGAGAAGTGTCGGAACAGCACAAGCCGCTCACTTTTAGTCTTATAACTTAAGAGGAGATAATAAAAAAAAAAACTTGAAGAAATCTTGTCTTATGGATGGTCTATTTATTAAATATCTATTATTGAATTTCTATGTACATCTATGATAAATATTCTTATCAGAGGCTGTTGGAGGCCAATTCCCCTTTCGATCAATATCTTTTTCATAATTTGCTATATTGATTTCAATGCCATCATAATTATTGATCAAATGTTGACGTTCGTTTAACCAAATCATTAAATACATATTGGATAAGTGGAATATCTCGCTCTTTATCTCTCAGCCATCATCTTGATCAGTTACCAAATTTTATTTATTTAATTCTATAATGCCATCAACATTTTTCTGCAGTCATATATAGTATCCTATATTTGTTATGCAATAGACAATCAAATCACATTAAAAACCTGACTCTATACTGAACATATTGAATGCTTTTCAAGTTTTCACAGGATAAGTTTTATTTACTCATTGATAACAAAAAGTAAGCATGTCAAATAAAAATATGAAGATTAAATAATCAAATAATGGCAACTTCTAACTTCTAAACTAATACCTACTGGGTATTTTTTTTAATATTTTGTAACATTGGCTGATATGAAGAAATCTAGGGGTGCTGTAAATTAATAAGTAATAACAACAAATATTTACAATAATGTAAAATACAGTGGTTCAAATGTGTCTGATGCCATGTTGTATTACTAGACATTCATTTCAAAGAGATCCTAATGTAATAAAATTTGCATTGTTTAATTTAAGAGTAAATTAAATTGTATTGTAGGTGAGGGCCGATTCTTTGTAAACATCAACTTTGGCCACATCATCTGACTAACAGTCCTCTGGTAAATTTTGTATAGGACAATCATTTTAATTGTTTTATTTTATTATTATGCAAACATTAAAATGATAAGAGATATTATATAAATCTCTTTGTTCTTTAATTATGTTTTGATATACAAGTTTATTTTGATGGATATTGTATGCTGACTACAAAGCAGATTGAATATTTATATTATTTATAGGTATTGTAGTTTAAAATTGCGAACGAAAGATATATGAACCTAATTAAGATATAACAAATCTAATTTTCGTCTGGAATGAATTACGACTTTATACCTAGAATCATATGAATATGACGAAGTTAAGTAGCTCTAATTGCCACTAGCAACAATTGCCACTAGCAACAAGTGATTATATTGATATGGCTTCACATAAGTAGTCCAGTTTTATTATATTAATATAAATGAAATTTCGAATATTACAAACATTTTCCATACAAACATTCAACCCCCTTTTTACACCTTTAAAGGATGAATTTTCATAAACACTGAAATTACTTTTCTTATATTTTAACTGAGTCTATGTGCAAAGTATAAATTCACTCATTTTAAATACTCAGGTTGCCTATATACCTACAATGTTTCAAACCCCCTCTTCACTCATTCAGATGGTGAATTTCCAAAAACGCTGTGCATTAGTTTATCTTATAATTTTTGGATATAATGTATCAAAATCCTTGTTTTAAAAAAAATTGCTCCCTGTGCAGTCCCTGCGCCTTTGTAATTAACAAATTTTGAACCTCATTATGTCTGTAATTATTGATCTTAGAGAATGTTTATATAACAAAAGATGCTCAGTCTAGCATAATCTACATGATGCATCAATAAAACACATGTTATATACTGCCCCCCCTTTGCTACACCCCAACCTGTTTTTGTGATAATACTGGCACCTATTGTTCTAAGCCTTAGTTGTTGTAAGCATCCCAATTTTAACAGGGACAATAGTCAATACTTTTAGTACAATTATTAAACTAGATCCCAAGACTTTGTCCCCGTGGAACTCATTTGTATTGTAGCTCAATACAAAATTAAACCTCCTTGGGATAAAACTATCAGGCTATAGATACTGTTTCCTATCTCCTTCACAGGGTCTCAAACTGTCTCCAATTCTCCATACTAAATGCTATCACAATAGGTTCAGTGGTTTGAGTATGAAAGGGGAACAGACAGAGTTACTTTCACATTTTTATAATATTAGTAAGGATGTTACTGCTAGAAGAATACAAAAAAGTTACTACTGCTACATAAAACTATTACCTAAGTAGTAAAAACACTAGATATTCAAAACAGCTGTATAGATACTTACTACACAAAGCAGTAAGGTATAAGAAGGAAAATAATGGCCGTTTAACAATAAACAATGGAGGTAGGTATTAGACCTTGTGCCTCAATATCAACATTATTTTCAAGTATTACAGTAACTAACTCCGTATAAACGGGTGCAGTGCATCATGCCAGTCAATCAATACCAACTTATTGCTTTTGGCAAAAACGCGAGTTTTGGACAAAAAAACACGCGAAAGGCCGGTTTCCAAACCAAGCAGGTATAAAGTAACAAAGACTTTTTTGTGGGACTATTTTTCGAAAGAGAGAGCGTGCAATCTGACGCCAGATAAACAGCCATTACAAAATGAGAACTAGCCTGAACTATTTTTGATTTGATTCGTCATTACGCTGATAATGCATAGTTGCATACCTAAGATTATGCTTCATGCCTTCATTTAACAGGTTTTGATCGCAAATCTATTGGAGATCAGCTTGGTCATGTAAAAACAAAAGAACATAATCCGCCCAACGGTTTTAATGCATCGTTTGTCTCACTCCAACACTATAAAAATATTCATGATAGCGCAAAAACAATGGCGATAAATAATACAGCTGATTATATATTATGACGAGTAGGTACATATAACACGCTTATAATCGTAATTTCACAATATACATGACTAATATTGTTAAATCAATACAGAAATAGAGATGCAAATGGTTTTTTTTGTGATCGGGAACAAACCTGGGGTCAATTTAGCAGGTGCACTGACGGATTCTCCAAATGAAGAGGGTTTAGTTTCAGACACTCTAATTCCAGGGCTTGTGCTTGAACTTGTGGCAAACGGAGCACATCTTCTTCTTTTCGCAGGCAATTGAGCCTCCCAATCCAAATTTCTTTTAAGTGTAGCACACGCCATTTTCTTTTTACGCCCAACGAACGTCCTCTACACAATATAACTGGTTTTGGGTTTCAACCAATTTCACAATGTAACAAGATATCAAAAATAACGCTATTACTTAACGTACACTAACACTACAATTTAAATATAATTACTTCTTTAAAATAAGCTTAAAGGATTTTTCCGAAATTTATAGATTTTGCGACGCTGATCACCAAAATTCTGGCAGCGGTACTTTATTCAATTTTGTTATTAAAATTTCCAGGGTGTACCAACACACAGAAAACTAATGACCATAGAGAAAGGTTCTTTATAAGAGAGAGTTGGGTGCAAGTTGGGTGTATTTCGATCGAACTGCAATATTGTCAAGTATGAGATTGTTTTTAAATTTCGTTACTCGATGACGGTTTTTAAGTGTGTTAAATATGAAAAGCTAACCAAATTTGAGTTCGTAATTTATTTGTGATATAAAAGACATCATAGGTACAGTAACAGCTGTCGATCGAGTATTCGATCTCACATGTCTATGGTACAATATTTGACATTGACAATTTGACAGCTAGCGAAATTGTTGTGACTTCTGAGTCATCCCTATTCCCTATTTCTTTTTCCGAGCAAAATCTCGTCAAATATCATTAATTTGCAGTATTTTACGGATTACATCATTTACTTTACAGGTCAGCAACCCTATCAAGAACTTTTTTGTATAAAGTTGTTTTTTTACAAATGGGTAATGAAATGTCTTCATCTGCAATGGAAAGTATCCTTTTTAAAGATGTTTTCATCATTTATTCGTGTTTATAATCGTGAACTCGAGATTTTCGTGGTCGTTTTGGAATTTGTAATCTTTGTATTAATATATTGATTGTTATAATATTGATGTTTTGGCAAAATGGCGCCTTTAAAGTTAAATAAAATTCGAAAACTTCCTAGTACGTATATTAGTAGTCATTCAAGGTGAGTCAACTCGAGCTCGAGAATGTAGATTCTGGGGCAATCTTACTTTTAGTGTGTATAGGACTAGTCTTAACAATAAATTTACTATGTTTTTCTTTCTATAAGTGTAATTCATATAAAAAATAAGTACTCTTCATTAATTTAGCACATTTATACATATAACTAACGAAACTTGATTTAAATTAAATAAATATTTGTGGACAATCTACACAAATCAACCTAGTCGTAAACCAAGCAAAGCTTGTACTATGGGTAATAGACAAAAGTATCCTGTGGAACGTCCTGAAGTCAGAGACATGCATTCTTTGCATGCATTGCAAATATAACTCTATCTAGACATATGTCAAGTGCACTTTCAGTTAGGCCATAAGACGCTCGAGGGGTTAAACATACATATATAGATAAATATAAACTTAAATACATAGAAAACATCCAAGACTCTGTAACAAATATTTGTGCACTTAATCAAGAAATTTTTACATTAAACTATTTAAAGCCTAACTTAGCAAATTCAACATGTGAAATCCTTAACTCACTACTCCAGAACATCTGTTTAATTTAAAATTCGCTGTGAAAGAACTAGAAAGAAATTCTAAAAAATGTGAAAAGGAGGAAAAACTAGAGAAAGAAAAAGCCAAAAAGGCAATTCAGAAAGGCAACATGGAAGGTGCTCGAATACATGCAGAAAATGCAATACGACAGAAGAACCAGGCTTTGAACTACCTCAGAATGTCAGCGAGAGTTGATGCTGTGTCAAGCAGAGTGCAAACAGCACTTACTACACGGAAGGTCAGATCTTATTTTTATTATTTGGTGTGCAAATGCCCCAGAAACTTCTAATTGTTTAAAACTTTGTCATAGTGTCTGTAGAATTCAATTGCCTTAGAACTTTTGCGGAAAAAATAATATGTTAAGTTAGCTGTGGCTTGCATATTCATCATTCTTTAAATAATAAAACTACTAATAGTCAGGAAGTCTTGAATAATGGGATTCTAAGAATTTGGCATTCTGTCTTTTAGACAGACGATTGTTTCTGCTGTAAGCAGCAGTTTAATAAACAGGCTCAACATGTGTTTTAAAACTTTTTGGAATCTGTTTAAAATCGTCCCCAAATTCGCACGCGTCGCCGCATTGCTCATAACGCGCCGTGCTTTCAGATCAGGGCGGGCACGCGCTCCAATGAGGGCTACAGCGTAATCGCGTATAGATGCGCCGCTAGAGGCGCTAGTGTGATGTCAGTCCTCCGAAATGTCAAATTTCATAGTTTGTGTGTGGGTTACGCGGGTTTATTTCTAATTAGATTAATATGGTGACTATTTTGCAATATCTGAAATTGATACATATTTGCCAAAATATGAGTTACGGAACAACAAATTTCAGTGCTTTTCCATTTTTCTATTGCTCGTAAACTTATGTCATACTTTTTTCCGAACAAAACGGGACTGCGCTACAATACGGGATATCCGATAAATATATTTACGGTGCCGTTTTAATGTATGAAATACGATTTCAACGTAAATTTGGTTTTTACGCCCATAATAACCAATAATAAACTTTGACAGCTGGACTGAGAGCGCAGTGGCGCCAACTGGTGAACACAAATCGGTAGCCCTCATTGCGCCCGGCACGCTACTGCGCTCAATGTGACGAGGCTTGGATTGAAAGTATCTAATCCAGTTAAAAATCTTGTTATTTCCTTTTCAGGTCACTAATTCCATGGCAGGCGTAGTAAAGGCCATGGATGCAGCAATGAAGTCCATGAATCTTGAGAAGATATCCACACTCATGGATAAGTTTGAGAGTCAGTTTGAGGATCTGGATGTGCAGTCGTCATACATGGAGAATGCAATGTCACAAACCACGACCACCACGGTGCCCCAGGGTGATGTGGACAATCTGTTGCAGCAAGTGGCTGATGAGGCAGGGTATGTGTATTCTCCTCTTAGCATCAGATGAGCACAGAATAGAATAATAGTATTACATACAAAACGGACATGAACCCCCCGCACCGAGGTCAGTTACCTCGTCCCTGAGAGACCCGCCTGGTCTCGATCGGGTGCCGTCGCGCCTCGCGATTCGTCCGCTCCACGCGCTACGCACCCGCGCAAACAATTGACGCGTGATCGACAGCGCACGGTGCACACATACTTACCCACAGCGCTTACGTTCCTTCGCGTGTCACAGGTGTGGCAACAGTCTTAGTTGCATCTTCAGCTACTGTTTTCGGATCCTTGCTCGTTCCAACATTATTTCATCATCATCTCATACAAAACCTTTGTATGATGTTTTACATCCCCTATTGTGAGAGCTGTTATGCATTACGCATATTTATCCTTAGCTACATCAAGCCAGAGTTTCTTTAAAAAAAGCTGGATTTAAACATACATACATACACTCACGCCCGTACCCCATTGCGGTAGGCACTAGGCAGAGACCAAAGAACGCAAAGTACTACGGTCCTTATTACGTCTTTTGCTCCAATCACATCCATACATGATACATCTCCTCATACAAGCTCGTCGGTTGCAGGAACTTCGCTGGATTTAATGTTATTAATAATTAACTTGAGTAGCAGAGTTTTCTCTAAAAACTGGTTAAAAATAATGCATATTCTCAATTAACTAGACACCTTAACGCATTCACTGCCACCAACGCATATATGCGTTTCCTTTACTTTCACCCAGTGGCTTGAACGCACAGACGCGTTCATAATATTTAGTGACTTTCACCCTGTGCCTTAGAATAGTCTGTTGAACTCACATGTGCGATTGTGGCACACAGCAAAGTGCGGCACCTGCCGAATGTCCAGGAAAAGAGGGTGGCAGTGAATGCGCTAAAGTAGTAGAGTATTCATTGGGGAGCGTCACATACGTACTTCCCTAGACATGGCAATGATTCAAACCCAAGGCGCATTTAAACACGCATTAAGTGGTTATACCGAAAGCGGGTAGCACCGGCTTGCGGTAAGACTATTTTAAGTTGTTGTTCGAGTTCTACAAACTCAGTTTTATTTATTGAGGTGTGCAGTAAAGAGTCAATACAAATAACCTATTGTTATGCAAATATGTGTCCTTAAAAAATGTGTATAACTTTACCTGAACTCTTTTTAATACTTGTATACGTTAACTTTTCAGTCTGGAACTAAACATGGAGCTCCCATCTAATATTCCGAGTACATCAGTGGGCACAGCCACAGTGGTCTCGCAGGAACAGGACGAACTCACGCAGAGACTGGCAAGATTGCGGCAAGCGGAGTAACCATACTAGGATATTGTATGACTATAAATAAGGTCCAAGAAATTTGTATGAATCATTAGCAATACAAACGCGCGAGATGCTGTGTGAAAATATTTTAAAATGAATAATGATGTACTACAATAATTGTAGTATGACCCAAATTAAGAACACTGTCAATAAATCGCAAGCTTATAACAGCCTTATACTTCCGAGCATAGTCGTAATTTTTACAAAATTTGCTCTTTGAAGTTTTGTTCTGATGTATATGTGATTCTCCACACAATCTAAATCTACTTACACCAAATGAAATTAGTGAAAAAATGATATTTTTAGTGTAAAATATCTTTCGTACAGTCAAGGAAATGGAAACATGCCATTTTCTCTCCGGTTATTATGACAGTAAGGGATAATCCGCGGGTGGGTTGTTTCAGCTCCTTGACCGTACAAACAGGCTTTTAACGATTATTGTTTAATACAGGCAGCATCTTATAGATACGAGTAGCAGCAGCTATAGTAGCCTATATCTTAACACAGCCTTACTTCTACAGAAATAAAGACGTGTTGTAATGTAATACATTTGGCTAATTTTGTTGTTCGGTTGTTACTAACTATATGATGCAGACATTCCACCTAAAACACGTTCAATGACAATAAGGTCAGTGTGAAATTATTTTTGAACGCGTAAATAAAGGTGTTTATTCAGTTCTCCTGCCTGATTAGTGATTAACCTCTTCACCGTCACAGTCATGCCTACAACCAACGCCACTGTCATGTTTAATATGACAACACGTACAATGTAAACGCAACCCACGTGCTATCAAGTAAGGTTCATTTTCAGTCTTTTACTACAGACTGGCGTGTGAGGCACGACTTACGTAATTTACTGTGGCGGTCAAGAGGTTTAATAAAGTTGTAAGTTACGTTTATATATTATTATATTCACAATATTATCTGCGAAATAATAGTTTAGTTTTTTATAAAGCATGTAAAAATAAGATTAATGAAGAATTATCGTTTCTTATTTGTTTTGTAATATAGCTTTTATAATATTATTACACTTGTGATGCGGTTACAACGGTCTTTCATTATTAGGTATTCCCACTCGACGTAGAGTATTAGGTACCTACTACGTATTAATATTGTTATTAATTCAAAATCTTATGGTACGATTTTAGTGTGGACATCGAACTCATAAGTAGCTTAGTTTGGGATTAAGTCGATTTGTGTTAGATTGTCCAGATTAATAACACGTTCGGCCCGCGACAATTTTGTTAGGCCCTTAGCTACTTAAAGGTTTTCGACCCCTGGTATAAGGCCATGACGCGTTGATGACCCCTCATTTGCCCCGCTCTGAATTGTGAGGATTTGAATAGGAGAGAAAATAATCTGACCTAGTGGTAAAATACTTTTATTTATCATAAAACAATCAAAACAAGCGCAAATCAATAGCAACAATATAATAGTTTCAGATCGCGTATCATTACGCTTATAAACTAAATATCTGCAAATGCAAAAATCGTCAAATACTGTTCCAAATACTTGGATCCGTGTCTTAACAATATTACTTACTACATCAATGGCAATATGACTTAGGGAGATGAATAAGGAACTGTTATCTTTGGTTGGTTGTTGTTAGGCATCCCCGTTATTTGCGTTAAAGGATATTTGGTAGAAGATCCAGTCTTCAAGGAATGAGGGGACGAAGGCTCGGCTCTTGGAGAACTTGACGGCTGGCTTCAGCTTGGCCAGTTCCTGCTCGTACAGTTCCAGAGATTCGGAGCTGGTAGCACCATTGCCCTGGATATAAAATAATTGAATGTAACTTTTTGTACTTGTTACCTTGGGAGTGGTTTCACTAAAAGGAATGTATACTTTATTGCTTATAAAATAAATCATATTTTCGGACTTTTTAAACAATGTTTAGATGTTTGTTACTCAACGCAAAAAGGGTTCGAGGGATGTATATGAATTCGACACGACTTGGGTTGTCGTATCCGATTATAGACGACGTGTATATATTCTTTCTAAGGAATCTAAGGCCTCGTTTATGAGTTATGAGCTTATGACAAGCTCGGCATTAGGAAGCGCGGCGCAAGCGTCGAAACAAGCGCCTACACTTTGCTTTTGCGCTTTACGCGCACTAAATGTTTGCAAAGTATGGGAACATTTGCATAGGAGTGTGCGCATTTTGATAGTTGCTTCACGTGTCGCATGATGCTTCAAGATGTTGTAGGATATCGAGCGGGGCATTCATTGCTTTAGAAATATAGTAGAAATTATTTAAAATGTCCGACATTTTATAAAACTTGTCATTGGACTTTGAATCTTCACGCTTGGACAGTTAAGTCGCTTTTTGAACGGCCTAATATGATACAACTCGGACAGTTCAAATAATTTTAAGTATACTTAGCGCTATGTCGCAAGCACACCGGTGGGCCATGGCCATGCGCAAACCGCATTGGTGTGATAACCGCTGTAGGCTCAAAGGTATGTAATGTGAACGTTGTTGCACTTACGTGGGTCATGAACTTGCCGTCCGGCTTCAGGATCTTGAAGGATGAGTTCAGGATGGTGATCATGAACTCCCACAGTTCGCCGCAGGCCGACTCAGAGATCGGAATGTCGGTCAGGTCGCCGAATATGAAGTCCACCTTTTTGCCCTCCTTAATAAACTTGTTTATTGTCAACATGCAGTCTTCTACGATTATCTGCAAAGGTAAGGTTAGAGAGATAGTTAATTAATTTTGTAGGTAATGATATTTAGCAGTCTCCTAGCGACTTCTTTTTCGCAGACCTTGTCGGGATCGGTTTCTCAACAATGTTTTCTTTCACCGAAAAATTTGGTCGGAACGAACTCTTGATGTAATGTAGGCTTGTGTAGTACATGTAGGTACTAAGAACTAAAAAGACCTAATTCCCAACTATTCCGTAACGTTTCTGCTCTTAGTACATTTAGTACAAGCGGAGCGAAATCTGAATAGAGGCAACAATATCCAAATAACCGACCGACCAAAGCGACCGAACGGCTCTCGACTGGCGCGAACGCGAGCGACTGGTCATTCGAGAGATTCACTCATTCAATTCAGTCAAAGGAGCACGAATAGGCACGTTTCTTTCGGTGTACTAGTGTACTAAAAGACCGAACTAGTACATGTGAGAGATTGTACAAGTCCGGAGCGATCCGCTCAGTGAACGAGCGCGCACAAGCCTAGTTTGATGGGTATAATCGTAAGAAATCTACTCGAGTCGAGGATGTGTTGACGGAGAGATGCTGCACATCGCCAGGAGATGAGTCGTAACGTCTCGTTGAAAACTGGCCGTCTGCGAGCTGCAACCAGCAGCCCAAGGACTCTTGGCTGCGCCGCAGTCGACTTCCGACTTATGATCAAGGTTCAAGGGGATGGTCAACTGCTCACAACTGCTGCTGCCTTCTCTCAGGTTGTCAATATCGTGCTGGTTATAGTGCGCGCCATCCACGACTACGCGCCCCTCCACAGCGAATCCCATACTAATCTGTGCGCAGTTGTACGGCATGGGCTGTGGAGGGGCGCACCTTCGTGGATGGCGCGCACTATACCGAACAATTTTAGATTGGGGAGTTTTACAAATCCATGCATGCTTTAGACGGAGTGAAATTTATTGTAATTAGGAAAACATGTGTAATATTTACTTTTTATTATGCTTTATATAGGTATTCTTCGGGCTATTGCCCGAAGAATTGCCAAACTTAAGCCCGGAGGACCGATGGCCGGTGGGGCCAGCGAGTTCTCGAGTGGCGGCCACGTACCGGACGACGCACTGTTGGAAGGCCCCCCACGAGGTGGGCTGATGATCTGGTTAAGGTCGCGGGGATCCGCTGGATGCGGGCGGCCCGTGACCGGTCGTTGTGGCGCTCTCTGGGGGAGGCCTATGTCCAGCAGTGGACGTCGTTCGGCTGATTATGATGATGATGAAATAGGTATTTGACTTCTGTCATGCAGTGTATAGTGCTAATCACCATTTTTTCTTTGCTATTGTGTGGTTATTGGTGAGAACCTGTAATTGGCTCTTTGTATCATATATCTAAAATTATTGTAAAGTTATTAGCTGTTGGTTCTCCGAATAATTAAATAATAATATTATATGTGGTTTGGCAGAAGTGTATGAAATGTAAACATTTGTATAATTTTGTGAATAAACTATTTTTTTTTTTATATTTTGACGATAATTTAATAAGAAATTACGTCACTTATGTAGTGAGGGACAACGCTCTATGAAGTCGAAATTAGCCGAATCTAGCTCTTTCCAAAGGTCGCTGTGCAATACTTATTGCCGGGTACTCGGCCTCAGGGCTACTCACTTCATAGTTAGGTCCCTTTCTTCTCTCCAGCACATCCCCACAGATGGAGCGCAGGTGCTTGTTGCACGCGCTCATCACCATCTCGTCTATCTCCAACATCCACACGAACTTGGGTTTCTCCTTCAGCAGCTCGTATAGGAGCGCCCCGTCGCCGCCTCCTGCAAATGAAAACAACGTATAGTCACACCTGTGACACGCGAAGGAACGTAAGTGCTGTAGGTAAGTATGTGTGCGTGCGTTGTCGGTACACGCGTCAATTGTTTGCGCGGATGCGTAGCGCGTGGAGCGGACGAATCGCGAGGCGCGACGGCACCCAATCGACACCAGGCGATTCTCTCAGGGACGAGGTAACTGACCTCGGTGCGGGGGGCTCGTGGCCATTCTGTATATATATTATACTATTCTGTGGTATAGTTGTCTGTTTTTGTTAGCAACTCTTAGAGTACTTTTATCTCACGTGCGCGGGTGAGCCATTGTTGTGTGTTAAGCTATACAGGCACATGCATTGTCTATGTGTGCGTCAGCGTAGGAGCTATGAGTTCACGTTGGTATAATATGTGTTCGTCGTATGTGTCACAACAGCAAAAATGGCCACCCCGCGCTCGTGAGATAAAAGTACCATAAAAACCGGCCAAGTGCGAGTCGGACTAAGCACATTTAGGGTTCCGAACCGACCGCAAAGTTGAGTTGGTTTTTATAGGAAAAATAAGGAAATTTCAAAGAAAAAACCAAATTTATCAATATTATTAGTATTTGTTGGTAAAATACGTATGGGTCAGGCCGTAGATTTTGCCACTTTACTACGAGTCGGTCGCGCAAAATATTCTCCGAGATGGTCGCGCAGATTGACGCAAAACGATAACGCATCCATTTTGCGTGATCGTTGCGCGACACCTGCGCGATCATTGCGCGACATTTGCGCGACCGTTGCGCGACATAGCGCAAATAAAATCGACAATTACTCAGTAAATTGACTATGTTTTGAAGTGAATTTAACCTTGAAAGATCACGCTCACCTTACTTAATATGCCGCAAGAACAATAACAGATATTAATTCAACACTTACATTGAAATCTCAAAAAATGTGCTCCGCAAAAAAAGTGACCCATTTCACTCCGAAACACTGCGTCATCGAACTGACGAAAATAACGGCCTCTGTCGCTATATTGACCACAGATTAGGTTAGTTCGGTGTTGCCACTACTCAGAATACAAACTACCCGTTGTTTAACGCCACAAATTGGGGAGATAATGATCTCGCAATAAAAATCACGCACAGACAATGGCTGTTGGTCATTTTATTATAATGTACGAAAAACAATATACTTTCTTAGCAAACACGAAACGATATTTAAAAGGGGGATAGGTAACTATTATATCATAACGTCAAATCAAACAGATAACCAGAAATAGGCATTGTTTCAATTTTATGTTCGCTCAAAGTGCACTACTACCAAGGCGGATTCGCGATTTTTATGAAATTTTCGCCCTTTTTTGACAAATATATCGTCATAACTTTCCAAGCTTATGAATTTATTGTAATATCTCTAGTGACCATGGTTCACCATTTCTTGGGGAATAAAATGCAGTAGTTGATTAATATATAGTCATTAATATAGTTAGGAAAAAAAGAGGCGGAGAGTTAGGTTATACAAAAAGTGGCAAAATCTACGGCCTGACCCGTATACGTAATATTATATCCAAATTTTAAGTTTATAGGTATTTGGGAAGTTATAAAATTCTTCGGAATAAAATTTCATAAAAAAAGCTGACTTTGGTGGCTTCTCATTCCTTTGTTTTCCAATATTTTTTTTCAATAGAAAATATAGTAAGTATCTACTGAATGAGCTCTAAACAAAGATACCCCACTCGATAGGGTAGGATAAAAAAAAAATTTTCGCGCCCCTCTTTATCTGTATGGGAGCCCCCCCCCCCCCTTAAAAACATTTAAAAATAAATTTTGACTATTTGTATGGCTTCGGGCCAACAAGATGCTTATACTGTGTGAATTTGAAGCCTGTAGCTCCAACCGTTTGACTGTAAAAGCTGTGTGACAGACGACGGACGGACGGACGTCTGGGCGTCACCAATAGGGTTCCGTTTTGACCCTTCGGGTACGGAACCCTAAAAAGGACCATATGTTATTTTTCACTTGAGTGTGTTATTGATAAAAAGTATTGTGCTCAATTATGATCTAAATATCACTAACATAACAATTAATAGGTAATGTATTACTTGAAGGGCTCTACGATGATTAACCTATTCACCGCCACAGTAGATTCTGTAAACGCCTCACACTTGGTGTGTCTTCGTAGCAAAATACTGAAAATGAACCTTACTTGATACGCACGTAGCTTGCCTTTACATCTACTTCACCGACTCGATACGAATGAAGTCATTGGCGTGTGAGTGACACCTAATGTCCTGACTTTACACCAAGTCAATGGCGGTGAAAAGGTTAAATTAAACCATAAGGATCGTAATTTAACAAACGAAAAGCTAAGGTATTAATAAATTCATATGGCACATGGAATCTGGGCGTATTGTATTTGGAACTGTTTGGGATTTGCGCTCACTTTCACGCGCTCTAAACCTAACATGTAATGTTTTACTCTTCTCTTAGGTTTCTGTAGGTTCAAGTGAGAGATAAATCCCAATAGGAACTTGCGTGAGCCCAACGGGTAAGTGAGTTGCCAGCCTCAAAACAAGGCCAACTGAAAACACCAAACCGATTTCAACTATACTACTAGGGTGTTTCGTGACAAGTGTTATTAATTTATATTACAGAAAGGTGTACGATCCATGAAACGTGCGCGTGATAGGTTTAATTGTGTTTATCACGAAACGGTCTAGTATTACGTGTTACTGTGTTAGTAATGAAATGTATATAAATAGGTAACAATAATAATTTCTAACTCGAACAATGTTTCACGGAAATTCTTCAATAAATTCGATTTCAATCAGCTTTAATAATCGAATCTTTTTTGAATTCAAATATTCTTACCTAAAATTACAATTTCCTTTCCTTCATAGTTCTCCTTGCCTCGCTGCATCAAAGTTTCTGTGTATACAAGATCAGCCTCTGAAATATCTGTGAACAGCGCGAAATTTGATTAATTTGGTAATTTTCTTTAGGATACGATGCGATGCTATAATATATTATGTCTACTACCTGTACACTATACAGGTACTAATAATTATAAGTACCTATGTAATTTACTAGCTAGCTGCCCGTGCCCGCACTGCCCCGGTTTCACACGGGAGTAGGTACATAATAATGAAGAATATGAACCCAAAAACTTCCATATTTTTTTTAAATTCTTATAAAAAATATTATCCATTAGATGCTAGTTGCTATAAGTGCTAGATTTGAATGAGCCTAAGAGTATTCCTTGAGTAATATTTTTGATTATAGCAACGTAGGCGTTTATCATTATATTCATTATGTTTATTATTTAATCTTCATTGCCCTATTTTAACAAAGTATTCAAAAGTTATATTATAGGGAATAGAGATTGACTGTACTAGATAGGCGAAAACAGTAAACACAGCCGAAAACTGTTTGTAACACTTTTCCTACATTTAAACCAGACACGCGTGCGAAACATATTTCTGTAGCTCTAGTATAAGTTTTTTCGAAACATTAACTAATCCGAACGAGTTTGCGTTTTGTCTCAAAATGTATGAAAACGCTCTCACCGAGTTTGAAATACGCGCGTTCATCGGTTAGCAACAAATGTTATACTCGCTGTTTTAGTTTCCACTAGTGACCACCAGAGGCGCTGTTCACGTTTTCATACCACTTTCATACATTTTTAGACAAAACGCAAACGCGTTTGAATTAGTTAATGTTTCGAAAAAACTTAAATACTAGAGCTACTGACAGACAACGGTAGTTACATACAGTAAATTACGTTATAGTTAAGCATAGATAGGTAAACATCTCGTGCATAACTAAAAAAAACACCATTATTAAGATATAGTGTAACAAAGAATAAATAATAAAATTGCTCAAAAAGGTAAGGTCAAAAATTACAAATATATCAATTATCTAGCTTTCCAGACTGCTCTTCCTTGGTGTCAGAAAACGCTTCATTATCAATGGTACTACAGCTAGGCAATGAGTGCCTCGGTTCAAATTCAGCGCTGTTTATTAGAATAGGAGCGGATCTTGGCCTTCTAGCTTTTCGCTTCTTGATTTTCCCTCTAGTAATATTAGAAATTCGCATTATCGCTTGCATTTTTGCTATTCTCGGGAGAAGTGCACGCTTTGGTAAGATTAATTTTCTTCTTCGATTCCCTTTTATGGATACCGTAGGCATGATTGTACTAGTTTGCGAATCAATGTCTTGATTACCTTCTGCAGGGTCGATATGATTTTCAGAATGTGCATTGCGCATGCTGGCTAATCTTTGTACAACAGATTGTATCTCCGTGTCTAGTTTCTGAGATTCTGTCTCGCATGAAGTTGGAGTGTTCATTGTATAAAAATATGCTTTACAAATTATTTTAATGTTATCACAAAAGTTATACATAATTGACATTAGCAATGACTTATTGACTTCAGTATGCCAGTCTTGAAATAATTAGAACTATGTTCTGAAAAATAGGTTGCAAGTCGGGCTGCTAGTTATTTAGCAGATACAACTTGTAAGTGAAATAACTGATAACGTAGTTTACACTAATTTGAATAATTAAGGCGAAGGTTCCTATAGACCGACCGTTTAATGACTCCTCACCAGTGACGGGACAGGGGTAAGAGTGGAGACTTCAAAGGGTAGCCGACGGCTAGCAGGCGGCGGATACCTGCCTCCCGCTTCCCTTCCGCGGTTCCCCCGCGCGGTCTCAGTTAAGTGGTCGACCTATAGATAATTATATACAGTAATAATTATTATTGTGGAAACTTACTTTGCAAGTCGTCTAGCACCAACATGTTCCCGAGCGACTTGGAGTGCACTATCTGCACTCTTTGGAAGGGCGATTGCTCATCGAACACAACATTGTCGATATCGTACTCTAGCAGTCTTTCGTCTAAAAATATAAACAGTTATTAGCCTCAGTATACAGATATTGGTACGCATGCTTTGGACATACAAATCCGCTACCTAGATAGGGATCGTTACAGCTTTCGTCTCGATTTAGTTAAGTACCTACTAACGAGTGGAACATTGCTAATATATGTGAGTGAGAGCGTAGCATCTCACTAAAACATACACCTCTCAGTAGTGACTAAAAAAAATACAGATATAATAAGCCTGAAAGCTTACAGTCAGCGCCATTAGTGGTATCACACCAATAGATCGATAGTTCGATGGGGTACACTCAATCAGTAAATAAAATGGATACACTTTGTATGGAAACCCGATACATATATTTGCTCTTTGATGTAAATCAATCGATCGAAGGTTGATAAACTTCGATCAACGTACTGGTGTAGTAACAAAAACAGCGACTTTAATGTGCACAGTTGACGGATGTAAGCGTAGATGAAGGAATGAACGTTGAAGTGACGAATATCACGCATACGTCTATATATTCAGTAAATGATAAATGAAAGTATGTATAGTGCGTGTGATCCACGAAGGCGCGCCCCTCCAAAGCCTAATCAGTACAATGCGCATAGATTAGTATGATATTCGCTGTGGAGGGGCGCGTCGTCGTGCATGGATGATACGAACTATAATTTCAAGGCAAATGTGTTGAGTACACTTCCCATAACTCCTACGTCCATTTAAAGCAAAGAGTGCAGCCTACTTTATCTTACCACTAGTAACAGTAGTAACTGTTGAACGTATTAAAGAATCTAATCGGGCGATTCCCTGGCATTTCAACCGCCGTCAGTGCCCTGCCCACAATATTGAATAATTAATAAGCTATTGTAAGATTTAAACTCGATTAATTCTGACAACATCTACGAGCATAGTATATCGTTGCATCAAAACTTCTTGCAACTGATTATAGTTCAATATTTACAACTAGGGACTAGCGGCAGTTGAAACGGCCGTGTGGAATCACCCAATCGTCATTCTAAAATTTTTTGCTATATGGTCTAGCAACTAGTGAAATTGATAAGGTTTCTCGTAGCCTTCTCTGTATTGCGAAATTCTATGTTTTAGCAAGAATACTTTCAATAAAGGCGAACGAATTTCATATAGTATGTAGCAGCTAAAGTGGCCAAATAGTTCGGTACACCATATATTTTGTATGGTGTGCCGAAGTATTTGGACACTTTGGCTGCTACGTACTATATAACGCTGACTGTACTCCGACATATTTATGTAAAGTCAAAAATATATTTACGTTCCCAAACGTTTGTAAGCTCTTGGACAATCGTGACGTATTGAATTTTTGAGCGTCAAGCATCGGACACTAAATAAAATGGCGCATCGCTGACGCCACACCATCACTCTGTTCAACGCGAAATTAAACTTTACGGAATCGCGCATAGGTCGCTATTGCTTTGGCCAGGCTGTCGGCTGTAGACGTCGTTGGTTTTTCCGATGACGTGATTTGCCGTCTGTGGCGGTGAAACGGTTAAAGTCAAGTTCGCATAATTTATTACTGAGCGTATTCGAGTTTTTTCAAAGTTGACTGTACAGATATATCTTATATCAGATATATCTTATATTTATTTATTTATATTTTATATCTTATATCTTTAAACGAGCAATTCTTGTATATTTATTTATTTATATTTTATATATTTATTTATTTATTTTGGGGATCTTGGAAACGGTTCTAACGATATTGATGAAATTTGGTATGTGGGGGTTTTCGGGGACGAGCAATCGGTCTAGCTAGGTCTCATGCCCGGGAAAACGCCGAGCAAAGCTCGGCCGCCCAGATATTTACAGAGGGCACGAAAAGCCTTAAATATATTCACAAGCAAGAATACACGTTATTTTACCAGTAGTGGTTTCCAATGTTAAAACAGAGATTAAATTACGATTAACTTTACCCCAATTGGTCAACCCTGTCACAAAAATTGTAAAATAGTGTTAACCCTTTGGCTAGTTCAGTACCTAGTTACTTGTGAAACTTAGGGCAATTTTGTATTAAGGCGCAGGGTAGGGCAAGGCCTTCCCCATACAAACTTTGCGCACGTTTTATTCGTCGGTTTTACCACTAACAAATATAATATTTTTTTTGTTTGTAAATATTAGATATGCGAAGATCGTGATGTGAAAATTTTCAAATATTTCAAAAATATTCCAAATTAAAAAATTTGAAAAAAATAAAATAAATTAACATCACGAAATAGCTATCAGAAAAATAAGCATACTGACCAAAAATCATAACTTTAATGCAAACATAAACGAAGTAAATCCTGCACAAAGTTTGTATGGAGAGAGCTTGCCCTACCCCTCTTAAGCAGTAAGTAACGCTGCTAACGCAAACTACAAAAAAGCCCAAGTACCTAAGCTTTTCAATTTTTCCTTTATTTCTAAATTTGAAACTAAAGGGCGTCCGTTCCTTTAAACTTATACACTGAAATACTGTGGCAATCGACCTCCGTATACTTAGTCCGTATGAGCTGGTATGAGGGTGAATCGTAAAATCGATAGAAACACACACCTTAGTGCTTAGAGCATATAATATTAAGGATCTTAAGTAACCAAATAAAACGTTTTCTCCATTAAAACTATCTTTTAGATGTTTATTATGAATCTGTAGACTATCAATCTATGCCCTATACCGAGCGCCGTTTTGTAAGTAAGTAATTTTTTATTTGTAAACATAGGTTACGTTAGGTTAGGTTAATCGTGTAATAATTATTTTCGTATTATATTATATAAACATGAATCTCTTTGTACATAATGAAATACTTTTTCCAGAGCCCAGAGGCCAGGTGAAATAGGATCCTATTTACAAATATTACAATGTCGTAATGGCTTTCGACTTCGACAGAGAATACATTTTCAGAATATTTGTAACTTATTGTCGTTGTGACGAGGAAAAGTTCGCGTTTGATATCGTTGATCGTCTCTTCTAGTAGATATAGGTATAGTTTGCTCCTTTTAGAAGTCTCGAATGTGTGAACCGTTATAACTTTAAGTATACCTGAATTAGTATAACTAAATTGATGTATTACAGTACTATTAGTTATTTTGTGGTATTACGTACTTAATACTGACCAAATACGAGTGCTCTGCTATGCGATTTACTAAGCGCCTCGTCCTCACCTGTCACCTCACCCGTTTTTATATGGAAACTGTCAAAAAGTGACAAGTTACATTTGACAGTTTCCATATAAAAACGGGTGAGGTGAGCGGTGATAGGTCAGGACGAGTCGGTTTGTGAATAACAGTCCTGGTCTGAAAGACTTGATACAAGTCTATGATTACCTATATGTCACACTCGCATAAACAAAAAATAATAATTTCAGACATGTATATGTCTCGTAATTAAATTAGTCATTCAAGTTTCACTACCTAATACATAAGTTTTATGAATAGTAAGACATTTTGTGTTTAGAAGGCTTTATGAGATAACGATGTCAGTATTACACGTTATCTGTTCTGTTGCCATCAACGTCACAATAGGAATTTTATGATGTACTTATGCGCTAGGAACAAACGAATTACGAAATATGTAACTGGCGCGTATTTCAATATTTTAGCACCAATGTTTTATTTTTGATATTAAACGTGCAGAATGTAGATAGAACATCAATCAATATACAGTCGAGTTCAGAAATACGTGCACGGACAAAGTGTCAATCAATATGTGAACAAGACTTTATTGTCAAGGACATAAGGTTTTTAAGGTATTTTTGGAAACGTTTATATATTTATGAACTCGACTGTAACGTAGTTAAGGAAACGGACGCCTTATTATATATTATATAACACGTGACGGAATACGTATATTCAATTCCTAACAAATAAATACTTCTTGACGAGTCATTGTATTTGAAAAATTTAAATCGCAACATATCTAGGAACCAATAACTATGACAGTACCTAAAGTAGAACGGTATAGTAACCTTATTTTCTTGGGCATATTATCGGTTAATAATACTAACTAAGTACCATGTACCTATATTAGTCCAGTCCCTAGCTATCTATCCCTAGCTATAGCCAGGGACTGGACTATATGGTCTATGTGAAAAACTGGGATGTTACCGCAATATAAATGTAACCAGACCTTTTGTCTAAAGTTACGAGTCAATATTTTTATTTTTCGCACCAGGAGAGAAATAGACATTCCAAAAACAACACAGTAACGTTATTAGCCAGTACTGTAAAACCTCAGTGTAAATCCGAAGGCAAATCATAAAAGATAACACACCCACAAGATGATCGCATATGTCGGACATATACCATTCGTCCCTTATACTGTTAAGTAAATATGTACAGTGGGCCAACGAAAATGTTGAGCACTTTAGTACTTTGTCAAATTAGAGAGGTTTCAAATTTTATGACGTTTCAGTCTAAATATTTCTTAGATTTCGATGTGACAAGGTTCTAAGTATGCTCAACATTTTCATGGGCTGACTGTAAGTGCGAGAGGGACGAATGCTATACATATTTTGTGGAAATCTATCCATGAAGCTGAAGTCAGAAGTGTTTTTTTTTTATTTACTAACAATTTAAAAATAAGAAAAACAAATTAGACCATTTCGAGAAAATAACTTCATGTAATGAGTATTCGTACGACTAATCGTGTAAAATTGTGACAACGGTTGTTAAGAGCCTCTAAAAACAGTAGCTTTAGTATAAGTTTTTTCGAAACATTAACTAACTCGAACGCGTTTGCGTTTTGTCTCAAAATGTATGAAAGTGGTATGAAAACGTGAACAGCGCCTCTGGTGGTCACTAGAGGAAACTAAAATAGCGAGTATAACATTTGTTGCTAACTGATGAACGGCTGAACGCGCTTATTTCAAACTTGGTGAGAGCGTTTTCATAAATTTTGAGACAAAACGCAAACGCGTTCGAATTAGTTAATGTTTCGAATAAACTTATACTAGAGCTACAGGTCATGCCACTGATTTGCTATGTTACTGTACCACTGGCTTGATTGATGATTCATGACATGAGCATTTTAATTCTCATTCGCGAAATGGCACAATTTAACACCTAGTAATTGTGATTTAATAAAGGACTTGGGACCCTGCCCAGTAACTGGTTAATTTCGGCTTGAAACTGGTTTATGAATCACCGGACGACGACCAGTTTCATAGTAAAAGCGAGGGCTAGACGGTTGCCGACAAGTCGCTAGGACAAAGCGACCTTGGTCCGCAAAGACCGATTTATAAAGAAACAACTGTCTACATGGTCCGTGCGGACCAAGGTTGCCCGGTTGTGAGGCTTGTTTTCGACCGTCCAGCACGACAGCACTAGTTAACAAATAAAATGAATTTGTTTTGTCGAAACGTTCTAAATTGTTTAATGAGTTCGCGTTGCTTCGATCGCTGGGGTAACTTCACATCGACTAAAAGTATCTGTATGTCACCGTCAGGTTGTAAAAACCATTAAATAATAATCTAACTAGCGAGATTGTAAAATGTCGGAAGATTGTAATCTACAAAAAAATAATGCGATAAATTGTAAGCACTATGTTACGGTTCATCCTTGGACGTGAACCTTGCAACTTAGATTAGGTTCGTTAGTTATCTTGTGTTACTTAGAACGGAAATGCGGGGCTTCGTCGACTTACTTGCTGGAGAAAAGTACAATTTACGGTTCACATTCTTTCGACACTTTACAATCTCGCTAGTTAGATTATAATCTAACGGTCTTTACAATTTTACGGTAACATATATGAGTTGTATAAATATGACATGTCAATCAATCTTATATCTTATCAGCTTCCTGAATCTGTATAGCCTTTTACTAAATGTGAAGTTTTGATTAAAGTGAACGAAATTTACACAAAAATACCGGGAACTCTCCCAGGAACTCACCTGACGTCGGGTAATACCTGCCGAAGAGGCAACGTTTTATCGGTGCATAAGCTTGGGATTTTATCACACTGATGTATTTTTTCAGTTGACTCTCCAATACTCTC
Source organism: Cenopis cana (assembly GCA_951800055.1). Lineage (NCBI taxonomy): Eukaryota > Metazoa > Arthropoda > Insecta > Lepidoptera > Tortricidae > Cenopis > Cenopis cana. The sequence goes on along the minus strand of OX637479.1, from coordinate 12,670,896 downwards.
GCAGACTATTGAAAAAAATAATAAAAGGAAGAAAGAACAAACCCAATAAGTAAGTATGCGGGTTAACTAACATGCAAATAACAATAAATAAGTATCTCTTATTCGTATAATTTAAGGTTGAGCGTTCTGTACTAGAATCAAATCTGTTAATATCATTGGAACATTAAAAGGGTAATGGACAATGGATCATGCAGGTTATTATTACAACAGTGTACAGTCGAGTTAGAAAATATGTGTACGGACAAAGTGATGAAATAATGTGACCGTGATTTTATTGTTGAGTTTGTTGAGATGTTTGTGAACCTTTTTGAACGTACATATATTTGAACTCGACTGTTTCCAAACTACTCAACCTGACGTAAAATTATTAATTGGAAATCAATAAGTACCTACGAGTACGAATACTTTAAATATAAACACAAGTATATAGTGATGGTGTCGATGTAGTAGCCTGAAACTATTTCGTGGATGATACATACAGTACAGCACAAAAAAAACCATATTATAGCAAAATAAGCATATAAAATTGTAACATAAGTTTATTGTAATAAAATAATTCTAGTATACCAGCAAATTGTACAATATAAAAAAAGTGTTAGATAAACAAGATAATATTTGGTGGTATAGCATTCATAGGTAAGTATATGGGGTAAAATATCAAATGGGGTACCATCTAACCTGAACTAGTAAGGTAAACATCAAACTTATAGCCCCTTTTAATTGTTGGCAATAATTTAACTCTTTCGCACTCCAATGACATTCTGACAGAACCTTCCAGTAGTTTAGTGTTCTAGAAAACAAAACACGCTCAACCTTATCACTAGGTGGTTAGTTTAGCGGGATTACTATGAATTTATCAGAAAACACAGATTTCACGCCAACAATAGCAGTAGTAGTAGGTCTAGGTAGGTCAGTGGAAATAAAGATTAAAATCGTAAAGTGAGATGCTGGGTTTTAAGACATATAGTTTTTAACCATTTTAGTTTTTTTCTCTATCGTCGTCTATGTGGTGTAACTACATATATGTAGTGAATAATGTTTTTTTTTATTAGGAAAGGAAAACTCGGAATACCAGTATACGTATACCCGATGTTTAAATAAGCATTTATATATACTGTATATATTCAGTGATTTTTTTATGTCCATTAATGTGAAACGTCATCAATAAATGTCCAATAACAAAATACTGCCAGTTTTCAGTCTGACATTTCACATGATAAATAAAGTTTCATATTAGTGGACATAAACTTGTCATTTATTGAACGTCGACGACACGACACGTAGTATCTAATCGTATTCCGAGTTTGCCCGATGGATAAACATTTTTCACTACATCTATACGACTTTTGGGCCTTAGCCTTCACTAAGACTCGAAAGCTGATAGATCACTTCCTTAACTGACTGTACATGGCTGTTATTCACAAACCAACTCGTCCTCACCTGTCAATTCACCCCTCACCCGTTTTTATGTGAAAACTGTCAAAAAGTGACAAATGATATTGTTTCAGTGATCACTTTAGCTTTAGCAAATTAGCACCTTATTCTATTGTGATAAAGTTAAAAACTGTTTACTTATTACCGCGTTTGATTAGACGTCATGGTATCGCAGCAATCACGCTTTGCTCCCCCTGCGGAGCGTTATATACGGCGCGGGATTGCCGCAGCGTACCTACAAGACATAAAGTAACTGATTTTTATATGCAAACTGTCAGAAAGTTACAAATGACATTTGACAGTTTCCATAAAAAACGGTGAGGTGAAAGATGAGGACGAGTCGATATGTGAATCGCATAGCTGGATTTAAAAAGCCAATAAGGCCTTATCGCATTTGCGTCATGAGAAAGGGACGTATGTGCGATGGTGCCGCAACTTGTAGGTATGTATATAGCAGTGGCGAAGTGTCCATACAACTCGATTCCCACCAGCTTGCCTAATTTTCAGCCAGTCCAGTTCTTTTACTACGGCTTTTGAAGAATAAGAAAGGCAAATTATTTCCGGCTTCCCTAAGAATTATTTTTGACGCGCCGCCATCGCCACTGGTATATAGTTATATACGCTGCGGGAGCACAGCGTGATTGCTGCGATACCATGACGCATAATCAAACGCGGTAATAAGTACTTAAACGGTTTTTAAATTAACACAATATAATAAGGTGCTAGAGTGATCACTTCCATTCCATTTGACGTTGACTATACTAAATGTTTTTGATGGATTTGCTGGCTTTTCGGCCACAGTCGTGCTCGTGCGCCGAGCTCATTGTACGTCCGCAAGGTGAACGCTGCGCGATCGCCACGCCACTGTCCCGCTCTCTCAATGTAATGAATTCGTTTACGTTTATGCCTCTACATGGTTATAAAAATATGCCAAAAAGTAGAACAACATCACACTTTGCAATTTTAGCCTTTGACTTTGTAGTTTGTACAGTTAACCCACCCAGTTGTTTCTTGCCCATTCTTCCATAGAACTTGTATATGATAGTACTTTAATAGATAAAAAAATATAGACTTCAAATAATGAGTAAAAAATTAACATTTAATGAGCCCATAAAAAATGTAAGTATAAACTACATAGTTTCATGGATCAATTGTACAATTCTACTTACCTTTACAGTTTTATATTATGAGTATTATGACACAACCCATACCCCAACTACATATTGTAATATAATGCATATCAAATACCTATATTATATATACTGAACATAGTAAAAATCATAGCCATCAGTAATGTAGCCATAGGATACATTGTTTTGTTGTAGATACTATCTCTACAAGAGAAACTATTAAAAATACCCTTGATTGTGAAGCATCTTTATCTAAATAGAGAAGATCCCCATTTTTTAACAGTCAGCAAAACAAAATAGGTTAGATTTTGAAAAAAAGGCCAAAAATTTTGAAGAGTCATTAAGTTGCAACATGGAATTATAGGGTTACTGGTTAATGTCGGGTGCCGTAGATTGCAACAATATAAACAACCCTACTTTACTCCAATAGGTATAATGTCAAACAACACAGAAGGTATATCCAAAGTCAGAAGATAGTTTACACAGAAGAGAGTAGAACGGAAGGAAGTATAAAATATAAATAACAGTTCTAGCGTAAGCAATTATCGAGAGCGTATTAGCGGTCGAGAGCGACATGCACTTCGCGTCAGTATCTCAGGTAAGACTGGTGCAGTGCGCATCGCGACCGCCGGGCGGCCGGCGCCGCGCTCGCGCTACGTCACTGACCGTTATAGGTGCGCAGTCTCATTGCACGGAACTGTTGGCACGTCAAGAATATTGACGGATGAAATGTAAATATATTATGTGTAATGAATATTGTTAAATGTAATATAATGTATTGTATATTGGTATGATTATATGTGTAGATGTAAATAGTGTGTATTTGTATATAAATAAATATGTATGTAAATATTTAGTATTAAGTTATTATATAAGTGTAGATATATGTAAGTAGTATTAAGTTACAGTATAAGGGTAATTACTGTTAAAGGGCAAGTAGCCCACATCACTCCCCCCCAGAGACCTGGTTAGGGGCGATAATAATTTGGGAAACGTACTTGCCTCCCCGAACGAGTGGTTCTAAGTACGTTTGATGGTTGAGAATCAGGACGCTTTTCCTCACTTGTACGCACTGAGGTTGGTGGTGTAACTGGCGTGGTTGAATCCTGGTCGCTGTTTTGCGTTAAATGCTCAGATAGGTAATATGCCGGTTTTAACCGATCGATGGTTACCGTAACCGGCTTGCCCTTGAAGAGAAGCTTGAACACTTTGTCGGTTCTCTCTAACACTTTGTGTGGGCCTGAATATGCAGGAGTTAGAGGAGCGCGTGAAGCGTCTTCACGTAGGAAGACATATTCAGCAGTCGCTAACTCTTTGAACACAAAGATTTTGTCCTTGATATGGCGTGAAGCAGGGACGGGCTTCAACTTCGAGGTAAATGAGCGTAACCGCGCGGTAAAATCGGTAACGTCTGTGGTACCGGGTAAACTGGGGTCAAAAAATTCACCAGGAAGGCGCAGTGGCTCGCCGTAGAGTAATTCGGCAGAGGATGCTTGCAAGTCCTCTTTGAATGCACTGCGTATGCCTAATAGGACTTGAGGCAATACCTCTGACCAATTGGCATCAGCATGGCATGTAATGGCGACTTTGAGCTGTCTGTGGAAGCGCTCCACAATACCATTACAAGCCGGGTGGTAGGCTGTCGTGCGCTTGTGCTGGAATCCGATGGCTTTAGATAGGTATTGAAACAGTGTGGACTCAAATTGTCGGCCACGATCTGTGACAATATCTACTGGGCATCCGAACCTGGATATCCAGCCCGATAGCAATGCTTTGGCCACCGTCTCCGCCGTGATGTCCGCTATTGGTATGACCTCCGGCCAGCGCGTAAAGCGATCTATGGCCGTCAAACAATAGCGGAAGCCTTGCGAAACAGGGAGCGGGCCGATCAGGTCGATGTGTACCTGTTGAAAGCGAGCACGAGGCAGTGCGTATGTCCCTAAAGGTGCAGACACGTGTCGGCTCACCTTCGCACGTTGACATGGCATGCAAGCTCGTGCCCAGTCTCTGCAGTCCTTCCTCACGCCGGGCCACACAAAACGCTCTGCTACGATCTTGGCAGTTGCGTTGGCACCGGGATGGCTTAAGGAATGCAGACTGGTAAATATCGTTTTCCGGTACTGCTTGGTAACGAATGGCCGAGGAGTCGGCGTACTGACGTCGCAGTACAGCGGTTCGCGACTCCCCGGGAATGGCATCCTTATCAAGCGCAAAGAAGATGACGTCAAGTACTCGGCAAGCTCGGGGTCAGACGCTTGGGACCTAGCTAGGTCGGCGAGATCGAGTGCTATCTCCAGTTCCTCTATCCGAGATAAGGTGTCGGCCACAACATTGTCTTTGCCGGAAATATGCCTTATGTCGGTAGTGAACTGGGATATGTAGTCCAAGTGCCTATACTGCCTAGGCGAACAGTTATGTTTCCTTTCATGGAAAGCATAGCAGAGCGGCTTATGGTCAGTATAGACATGGAAGATTCTCGCCTCCACCATGTGTCTGAAGTATTTGATCGCTTCATAGATCGCGAGGAGTTCACGATCATATGGCGAGTACTTGGTCTGAGAGGGACTCAGCTTACGGGAAAAGAAAGCTAACGGCTGCCATACCTTGTCCTCCAGTTGTTGTTGAAGGACGGCGCCGATCGCCACGTCTGATGCGTCTGATACTAACGCAAGCTTTGCTCGACAGTCTGGATGAGCTAGTAATGCTGCGTTAGATAAGCTTTCCTTAGTGTCCTGGAAAGCCTTCAGAGCATCGCCGGTGAGGTTGATGGGCGTAGAGCCTTTGACTGCTCCGCCTAGAAGTGCGTTGAGGGGTGCTTGGATTTGGGCGGCGTGCGGCAGAAATCGCCTGTAAAAATTGGCCATACCCAAAAATCTCCTCAGCTGTCTGACGTCCTTCGGCGGCGGAAAGTCGCGTATGGCTTCGATTTTTGTGTCCAAGGGCTTGGTACCGCTCTCCGAGATCAGGTAACCTAGGAAAGTTACCTGGGGAGCACCAAAGACGCACTTCGACACGTTTATCACCATGCCGTAGTCCCGAAGCCTGGTAAAAACTGCACGCAGGTGTTGTTTGTGCTGTTCTTCGTCTGCAGAAAACACTAAAAAGTCGTCCAAATAGCAATAGACGAAGTCCAGCCCGCGTGTCAGTTCGTCCACGAATCTCTGGAAAGTTTGACCAGCATTGCGCAGGCCAAATGTCATAAAAGGAAATTCGAACATACCGAAGGGGGTCGTTATGGCCGTCTTCGGTATGTCCTCTGGACACACAGGTATCTGGTTGTAAGCCTTTACAAGATCAATCGTACTAAAGATCTTACAACCAGATATGCTATGGGTAAAATCGTGAAGGTGCCGTATTGGGTATTTATCGGGCACGGTACGAGCGTTGAGCTGACGGTAATCACCGCAGGGGCGCCACCCATTATCTTTTTTAGGCGCCAGGTGAAGCGGAGATGACCAGGGACTGTCTGATGGTCTGGCTGTACCGTTGGCCAACATACCTTCAAACTCCTGTCGGGCCACCTTCAGCTTGTCTGGGGAGAGGCGTCGCGGGGCGCTGGATACTGGAGGACCTGGAGTGGTGCGAATATGGTGTTGTGTGTTGTGAGGTATTGTGCGTTGAGTGCCAGCAGGTCGCGTGATTTCAGGAAATTCCTGTGACAATATGCGATGGTAGCAAGATACGCCGGTCAAGACCTTCACAGAAAATATATCATCGCAAGAAGCAGAAATTGCAGAAGAAGCTAAGCTAGTGGTGTTATCTACAAGCTTTTGATTCCTACAATCTACCATTAAATTATAATATGATAAAAAGTCAACACCAATTATTGGCTTTGTAACACTTGCTACAACGAAACGCCACGGATATTCGCGTCGAAGTCCGAGGTCCAGGTTGAGATGCGCGTAACCGAAGGTATCGATGGTCGTCCCGTTGGCTGCGGTGAGCTTGTACTCCGTCGGTGCTCGACGTTCCCGCAGTAGTGACTTGGGGAAGACACAGAGGTCGCTACCGGTGTCGACCAGGAACTGCGTCTTCGACCTTCTGTCGGTGACAAACAGGCGACCGGAAGAAACTGGGCTATCAGCTGTCGCCATCACCGACTGCCCCCGGCGTTTCCCGACTTCTTGTAGTCGCAGGGATGTACGCACTTGTTGGCATTCTCGCCATGCTTAGAGTGGTACCAGCAAATGGGAAACTTCCTGTAGCTGGACTGCGACCTGGTGCTGGAACGGCTCTGCCTTCTGGAACGGCTGCGGTTTCTGGGCTGGGATCTCCCATTGCCGCGGTCTTGAGTCCTTAGAGCCTGCACCTGCTTCCTCAGCTCAGCGATTTCGCGTGCCATCGCGTCCATGCTGGAGCGTGGCTGGTCAAGACCTGGATTGTGGCTCGTGGAAGCGACGTGAGATGAGCAGGGACAACGTGGGCCAATGTCGTGAATCCTGTCAGCAAGATCTGCAAGGATGTCCAGTGATGCTGTAGGGTGTGCTGCGAGAACAGTCTGGATGCTCGCGGGTAACCTGTTGGTCCACATCATCCGTAAGACGTCGTCCGTGATACGCTTGGCTGCAAGGCCCTGCAGATGGCGCAGGAACTGAGAAGGCTTGCGTTCTCCAAGTTCCTCATGATGGAGAAGCTGCTGGATCTGACGTTCGTTGGTGTCGCTGAGTCGGCTGATGAGCTCTCTTTTCAGCGTGGGGTATTTGTCAGTCGCTGGAGGATTGGTGATGATATCCTTGACCTCCTTAGAAAATTGACGGTCAAGCTGGCTGATGACGTAATGAAACTTGGTCAAGTCATTCGTTATGCCGGCTATCATAAATTGACCCTCAATTTGCGAGAACCATATCTCCGGTTCCTCCGGCCAAAAAGGTGGAACTCGTACTCCGACTTTGCAAATGTCGGATGACGGTGCAGTGGAAACGCGCTCCCCGATGGGCGTCGGGCGTGTGCTTGGCCCGGCCGCGGGTTCTTTGTATTCATCGTCACTGCCACCAGCCATAGTTCTCGACACTCTACGTACGTTTCTGGGTAAATCCTCCGTTTGGTGATGTGTTCTTCAGGGGTCACCAGTATAGGGTTACTGGTTAATGTCGGGTGCCGTAGATTGCAACAATATAAACAACCCTACTTTACTCCAATAGGTATAATGTCAAACAACACAGAAGGTATATCCAAAGTCAGAAGATAGTTTACACAGAAGAGAGTAGAACGGAAGGAAGTATAAAATATAAATAACAGTTCTAGCGTAAGCAATTATCGAGAGCGTATTAGCGGTCGAGAGCGACATGCACTTCGCGTCAGTATCTCAGGTAAGACTGGTGCAGTGCGCATCGCGACCGCCGGGCGGCCGGCGCCGCGCTCGCGCTACGTCACTGACCGTTATAGGTGCGCAGTCTCATTGCACGGAACTGTTGGCACGTCAAGAATATTGACGGATGAAATGTAAATATATTATGTGTAATGAATATTGTTAAATGTAATATAATGTATTGTATATTGGTATGATTATATGTGTAGATGTAAATAGTGTGTATTTGTATATAAATAAATATGTATGTAAATATTTAGTATTAAGTTATTATATAAGTGTAGATATATGTAAGTAGTATTAAGTTACAGTATAAGGGTAATTACTGTTAAAGGGCAAGTAGCCCACAGAATTAATAAATGTCCATTAATTTGGAAGTAAAACAAATGCCACATCAAAAAATATATGTCGAACCTGAACTTGGGAGGTACACATCAATTTTATGGCCCCGCTTGATATATGGGAATAGTTTGATTCTTCCCAAGTCCAACAATGATTTTACAGCATGTTTCAGTAATTTTGCAGTCTAAAATTAAGTTATTATTTTAAATATACAAAGACATTTGTGATGAGATTGACAAACACAATTGAGGACAGATTCATCACAAATGGATCACTAGTTATGGCTAGCATAAGCAGGTCTATTGTTACTTCACAGAAATTTAGGGCACTGCAATGCCGCAGTACATGAGTGGTCTGCTTCCAGAAGATAACAGCACCCAATGTCGGCTTTTACATGGTCATTATTATCACAATACTGGGATGTCATTGTCAATGAGATTTCAAAAATATTTTGGTTTTGCTTCAATGCACATCAATATTCATGTGATGCTGCTTCTATACTGTGTGTAATTGTGTATCCCATGATAATAATTACTGTAATTGGTGCATATGAAAGCTATTAAAGATTTCTGTTGATCCCAGCAAAATAGTATCCCTTTTTTGGTTATGGACAAGGAAGACTTTTGCATCATTATTATGATAGCACCCTAGACTATTAAGTAAACAAAGTAGTATCTTTTGTCTGAACATACCACTATTGTGTACAAATGTGAGTAAAAAATGAAAAAAAAAAGTTGTCCTGCTTAGCAAATTTTTTAATTATGGATACCTACTTCATGAACATTGTGTCTTGTTGTAAATAGATTATTGAACATACATGAAATTACAAATACTGGAAATAAATTGTTTGTTTTGTACTTGAAACTTTGCCAAACATCTCTAAACACTTTTTTTGGCTAAATGCCAGTAAATTGCATGATATGATAATAAATACCCCTAATATTTTCGCAAGAATATGTAAATTCTTTACTCTCTATTCAATATCCAATGTTCATGAAATAAAATTTGAAATTGAATGGTAACTGATTAACTGAATACATCATGTTCCAAGTTTAACTATTTTATGACGTTATAACTTGTAATAGCAGTAGTAAAGGAAACATTCTCACCTTGAAACTTATTAAAGGCTCTTCAGAGTCTTCCTTGTAATATTCAATATTTACAGTGACCAGTCCACGATCAAAGAGTCTCACCGACACTGTCGTGCCCTTCTTACCCGTTAATAGTTTCAAGGACCCGCCATCCACGGCTACTTCAGCGGCTAAAATAAGATTCGGCACATAATCTTTTAAAACGTTCTCTAACTGGCTAAAAACCGCCTTTTGACCGCTTTCATCGCCTAAACGGGCGGGGTCGACCGAAAAGTCCATTAATAAAGTTTGCACAGACATGTTTTAACTTTGAACTGGAATTGTACTATTATTTAAACGGAGTAATACTTGGACGGGACCGGGAATTGAGGAAGAAGATTATAATATTACTTTGCTATATTTTTGATTGAAAAGGGATTTGACTTGACGTTTCTTTGACAGAGTTGCTGCTGTGAAAAATACGTTTCATATTTATTATGCTTTTAAGAAAGTAATTATCTGCTCGTGATAAATACAAATTAAGAAAATTATGATGGATATACATGTTTAGTGATATGATAACTTATTAAATGTGTTTAAAAAGTTGAAGTTATTGTGAAACTGGCTGATATATACTTTGTCTATGCTTTTTTGACGGACTTGGCAACACTGATGGAGCTGTCTTTCTATGTCTGTGGTCTTTCTTTTGGTAAAATCGGGATCGTGAGATTCTTGTGATATGGCCGGAAATAATACCGAAGAAGTGGAGGTGGGTAGGCTAACATCTCATAAGACACGGAATAAGGCGTCTACCCGTATTTTACGAATATCTCATCACATTTCCCCTACTTATTGCGAGTTCTGGTGATGTGGCTGAACTAACTTTCACTATAGCATTTGTTTCGTGTTCGCCTGGTTTACCGTCGTTTTACAACTTCCTTCTTGCCTTTTTCCGGTTTTAATTACGTAGAACGACCTAAACTAACCGTTCTAAAACTTTGTGATAATTGATAGGAAATTATTAGAGGTTAGAATTATTAGAAAATACGGAACCCTAAAAATGACTTGTATATTCAAGGGGTCTGCGACTACCGACGTGAAGACCAACAGTGCAACTGAGGTTCCACCAGAGTTCCTTATCAAGCACCCCCTTCAGAACACTTGGAGCCTTTGGTTTTACGACAATGACAGAAATAAGACATGGGAAGAGAACCTGATAGAACTCACCACATTTGACACGGTCGAGGACTTCTGGAGGTACGTTATTCAAGTAACTTAATTAACTGGTTTATACCAGCTAAGAACGAATTCACGCGTAAAACCTTGATGATATGAGTCAGTTATCTGGAATGTTAATGATGTTGGTTGCATAGAACATAAGTAATATTAAATTATTTGTATGTGTGTGTAATCAAAATACCGTTACAATATTTTAATCTGACAACAGGACCAATGAATCCCCACCTGCATAAAACATATTATGCATTTGACTTGCCTCCTGTTACTAACACAATGCTGTATAATATTATTGATAAGATACATTTGTGGATTGACCGTTGTCTTCGCTGGATCTATAAATAAAAAAATTAGGGTGAAATTTTATTGACATTTCAAATTTTTCTCAGGCATTAGGTACCTATCAATAAAAGATTTCTGTAAATTTCAGCCTGTAATGTGGCATTTACACAAGGCCAATTGGTGAGCCATTCCACCAAGCCAAGACATTGTGCCAATCCAATCGAATATGGATTTGGTCTGTGTCTGTTTACACGGTGCCAATAGATAATTAATATTTTGACATGAAAAATGTATTAAATTCTTATTGATATATTTCTTAAATTGTAAATTAATATTTTCTCATGAAAAATCTATCATATGCTTATAATGTAAGACTTTTTTAAAATTGTACATTAACATTATGACATGTGATGTGCCCTTGTGGCCTATTTGCAGAATAAATGTTTGAATTCTGAACTTTGAATTCTATGTGTCTTAGATTTCTTGATCTTAAGTAGGTTAAGTATTATCATTGTAATAAGCATATTTTTGTGAGAAAATGGCTGACTGTCGAGTTTCTTTCGGCGTTTCTTCTCGGCAGTGGCCTCTGTGAAATGCTAGTAGGGTTTGACTTGTAAAAGTGCCATTGCGGCCTACTTACAGAATAAAGTTCATTTATTTCATTTATTTCATTTCATAATATTGGGTTGTCTTAGTGGAATGGCTCCCAAATTGGTCTCATGTAAATGCCGCATAATGATATAAATACAGTAACATATGAATTCCCAAAATATTCAATTTAAAATACTTTCTTTACCCACCATGGGTTGAGGTTGAGTTTCTAAAGGCTTTGCCCACATATTATTTATTTGCCGGACCTTAGGAACTGAAAGTTTCCTGGACCTCAAAATGTTTGATACATCATCTCGGAAATGATGGTATGAATGCTAAAAGCTTCAATGAGTGAAGTTCTTTAGTTTAATATTTAAATTCCAAGGTTTTCTAATTGAACAATATTCTTTGTTAGGCTGTACCATCACATAAAGCTACCATCAGAGCTGCGCCAGGGCCATGACTATGCAGTTTTCAAACAGGGCATTCGCCCCATGTGGGAGGATGATGCTAACAAGATGGGAGGCCGGTGGCTCATCAGTCTCGAGAAGAAACAGCGCAACTCCGACTTGGATCGATTTTGGTTAGATGTGGTAAGTTCACAATGCATTTACAAAATATTTTAACCTAAGTCTTATGACCACAGTTGTCAGACATAATCTTAGTTTTAAACTGGACACTTCTTTCTCACGTAGAAATTTAGTATGATAGTTTAAACATGATGTTAAAATGACAAGGTGTTAGAAAGTTAAGCCCTTGTGAGTTCAACCGTACAATCCACTATTTATAATGGTTCTATATTTATTTCAGGTTCTCTTACTCATTGGTGAGAATTTTGAAAATGCTGATGAAATTTGTGGAGCTGTTGTGAATGTTAGACCTAAACTTGATAAAATAGGTAAGCTATTGCTTGCTTAGTATTAATTTGTTGCTCATTTCTTGTGAATTAAATTTTAATGTAATTTCTTTGTCTCCAATTTAATCTGTTCAAGTAACGGTGCATCATTTATACCCAAGTTATCCCCTAACACTATGTCTATTTATGGGTTTTTACGTATGTTTTCATTGATTCATTTGACATGTAGCAGAGTATTGATGAGATGATTTTCCAAAGAGTAATATAACTTTGTTTTATTTTACAGGTGTGTGGACAGCAGATGCCTCCAAGCAGCATGCTACCATAGAGATCGGCAGAAAAATCAAGGATCAGCTCGGAATTCATGGAAAAATCGGCTTCCAGGTCCATAGAGACACCATGGTCAAACACAGCTCTGCCACCAAGAATCTGTATACTGTTTAGTCTGAATTATTTGTACTTCATGTATGGGATAACTCATTAATTTAACAACAAGGAATAAAAGCGCAGCTCTTGTCACATGCCTACTATTAAATGATTGTTTGTGTTGATGATCAACCACTGCTGAAGAATTAGGCAGCATAAGCTCTGGTAATTGAATAGCTACGCTTCTATACCCTGTTATTCTAATGTTGTGAACTAAATGCAATGTTATTACTCACACTGTGTGTGAGCATTAACTTTTTTGTCAATGGTTGGTCCAGTTGTGCAACTTATTGATTAAGTGATGATATTTGATATATCAGTTTGTCGATTGGACTAGTGTATGTGTGTATATGATTACTAAAAGTTACACTTGGTGCTTTAGCATTTGTAACAATTAGAATTTGATATACAATTATACATGCTAGAGTTATCTCATAATGTTTCAAATAGTTTATTTTATTTAACAGAAGTCGTGTTTTAGGTTGATGTTTGATCGTTTGTTTCGTATCCAGAGCTTTATAACATCTAGCAAAGTGATGTAGCTTACGAACTAATTGACTAATCCGAATGTAATAGTTGGGACACAGGATTTGATTGCGCTGAAAATGGCAAAATTTAATAGCCAATGATTGAGGCTAGATGACAATCTCTTAAGGCTGCCATTTTTCCATAAGCATTCTATGAAAGTTAATCCAGAGTGCCCTCCAGAGTTATTTAGTTCAGATTCGTCAAACTTTGCTGTGAACTGTAAGTCTGATTTTTATATAAAATGCTCGAGTATGTCTGTTGGTACGATCATAGTCGTAAGTTTGTATTTACTCTGATTCTGGTACAAGAACTTAACAGAAACATTATATTTAAATATTAACACCCACACTGTAAACCTATAAAGTTGGACTGTCACATAAGTCAAATGTTTGCTCCAGTAACATTTGTTGTTTAAATTTTGTATTTGTAAGTAATGTTTTGGCATACATATTTTAAATAAAGTATAAAGTAACCAATCTGTTTATTCTGTATATTTGCGTTCTTTGTTAGCGTTACAAGTACCTAATCTTTTCGTTGTAAGAACGGAACTCAATTGAAGTAAGCCCAATGATAGCTCAGTAGATAAGAATAGAACAGTCGCGAGTTTCACTCAATTTGTTCATCAAGATTCAAGACCACCTTCTTATATCGTAAATCGTAACATATATTTATTACTACTACAAGAGTAAGGATGTGTTACAATATCCTAAATTACTATATATAGGTATATGATGCTGGCTGTACCATCAGCATCACAGTTTTTTTTTCAGTTAACTGACCGTGAACCTTATTGTAACGAGATAAGGTCTACTTATGTTAAGTTAAAGTTAACTGTGAGGCATAACACCGCCGCACTTAATGTTTTAAGGATTGAGACGCATTGTATTAGTTACACGTAAAATTTTGTTCGCAGTAGATAGACAGAAACACCCATTCAAATAATATTAATAATAAAAACTTTATTCGTAACGGCTAAACATTTAGAAGACTGAAACGTGTTTATAATATGGTGCATGTTCTAGAGTTTGTCTGGTTCCGGATCTCGGTTTCGACTGTCTCTTCTATTTTGTGCACGGACTGCTCGGCGGTGTCGACCCCCTTGTGAATGTTTTCTGGAAAAAAAACGCAAGTAAACAATACAATACGTATTCTCGACTAACTAAAGTTCAACACGTTCACTGTCCCCATACAAAACTATCTGACAATATGAAGTCTATAGTCCATCTGGCAGTTAATGTGCAATGTGCATCCAGTATGGGAACATGACTATAGTGGGAGCAAGGACTCCTGTAAAAAGGTGCATGCAATGTGGGGAACAGTGGGGACACCTGGATAGGGCACGTGTTAAACCCACTACATACACACAAAATATTCGGTAACACTCAATAGTGTCAAGATCCATATACATTGAACAGCGTCGAAAGTGGTAGACCACTTTCTTGAGTTCTGTACCTACATTGTTGTGGTGTAGGTAAATTGAGTTTAAATGGGTCCACCTTTTACCAGGCAAGTTGGTCGGATACATGTCTGCTGTTTACAATCCGAAAATACGCTATTAACTGACAGACTGGCAATGTAGATTCAGGTCAGGCGGATAATTTACTGTTTTTTTTCATAAGTGCGATAATTTCGTTTCATCGGATAGACATATGCCTGCAACACACACAGGGCCATCATCGCCAATCACATACTTTTGTCTCATTCCAATGCATAGCTGAAACATGAGACAAAAGTATGTTATTGGCAATGATGGGCCTGTGTGTGTTGCAGGCAATAGACAAAAAAAAAAAAAAACCGGCCAAGTGCGTGTCGGGCCACGCGCAAGGTAGGGTTCCGTAGTCGTCCACCTAGGGTTGCCAACCGTCCCGCCTCAGGCGGGACGTCCCGTTTCCAGCACCCTGGAGGATGCGTCCCGCAAAGAGTGCGTGCGGGACGCTGATTGTCCCGTTTTCAGGTGTGGTCAGAATTTCCAAGATTTTTTTTTCGTTCGTGGTAAATATAAAGGGTCAGAACGGATTTTTGATGTTGTATTTTAAGAAATGTTTCTTACGAAACAAATAATATTCTGTTGCGGCTTCAAATTTGAGTAGCACTCTATTATATAAAACATATTTTTCCCGATTACAAACAGTAGGTTTCGATTTTTTTTAAAACAGCGCGTGGCGTCTTTGTTTGAATTTTATGTTGTTATTGACGCTTGCGACTCCAGCGGGGTCTCATGCGCGCTGCCGAAGAAGGGTTAAAAATTTAATCATTTTCATCTGGGTAAGGCCGGCTGCGTGAGTCCCGCATTTTTTATCCGCGTCCCGCAAATTTACCACGAATGTCCCGCAAATCTGGGCTCACAAGTTGGCAACCCTACGTCCACCCGTTACATTATATGGACTAAAAAGTTCGAAAACTTATATTTACTATGTTTTTGAATGAATTAACAACATTATCTAAGGTATCAATGGAAATTGTACGAAAGTTTGCTTTTGCAAAGTACATTTCTGAAGTTCGACTATTACTCGTTAACTAGTAATGTCTACTTAGCTGTGATAGTTTTCCTTTTAAATTCATCATATATACCACTACCGTGATTTTTTTCACATGCCTAGTAGCCACCGTTTAACTGGCAGGGGGGGGACACTTGACCATAGCAAAAATTATCACTTCAAAGCTTAATATCACGCTAACCAATTCTTTAATCAAAAAATGCTTTTAGAAACCTTATAATATTTTTAAAAGAGCTATCCAACGATACCCCACACGATGGGGTTTGGCAGAAAAAAAAATTGCACCGCCACTTTACATGTAGGGGAGGTAACGTAGTGGCACCAGTAATGGACCTGGCTCCAGTAATGGACGCAAAAATCTTTCACGGTCGAAATTAAGCAACGGAAAAGTCTTATAGTCATGGCAACACTTTAAGCATAAAGAATAGGCTTCTATGTATCACATTGACAAATGACATACACCTCGGTCATTTTGTTTAAAAATGGCGCGGCGGCAAAAAGTGTGCTCCGGCATTTTTCACGAATAACTTAAGTTTCTTACAGAAATAACTAAGGAAGTAGGTTTACGTTTTTGATTGTAAACTTTATTTTCTCTAAACAATATTATTTTGATATGATTTCGTGAGAAGCGTTACATATTTAACAATACTTTTTTAAAGTTTTTATTGCATTAGAGTCTAATTTGAATGATTTAGAGAGGATGTACATTACTGGTGCCCGTTTTTTGTTAATCTCCAATTATGGACAATTTCTCCATGATTGGTTTTCATACTGAATTCTGGTTACCCAATTATGGACACCCAATGTTGGACGGATTTATTGGCGAGGTAAATGTTTGAAAAATGCCACCCAGTTTTATTATAATAGTAGTTTATCTACACAAATATCATAATCCTCTAAAATGCGTTCAGAAACCGTAGGCAAATGACCTTCATTTTAACATCAATGTACTTATGAAAATTTTCTTACCTGTGGTGAAGTTTACCAGCAGTAATATAATATTCATTATAATGTCCTATTTAGTACTATAAAGTTTTTTTTTTAAAATTTGGAACAGGAAAATTAAAATTCAGTCGATAGGAAAGGTCAGCTCGATATAGGTTATTTTTTTTGGGATAAGAATTCAGGGAGAAGGATTTCAAATTTTACATTTATTTTAAATTTCAAGAAAAAAAAATTTTTTTTTTCGAAAAATCGTCGTTATACTCGATTTCGACTGATTCGGGGATGAGGATTTCAAATTTTATATTAATTTTGAATTTACAGTGAAAAAAAATTTTTTTGCGAAAAATCGTCTTTATACCTACTTGATTTCGACTATTTCGGGGATAAGGATTTCAAATGTTATATAATACCGGCTACTATAACCCATCTTAGAGTACTTATAACATGTGTGTAGATAATAGTACATTACTTACCAAGGGCGATAAAACAAAGAATGTTTTAGATCGCAGGTATTTTACGCCCGAGCCGAAGGCAAGGGCGATAAATATGCGATCTGAGGCTTTCTTTATTATCGCCCGTTGTAAGTACAAAATTTTATGTCACTCCCTGGCCAGGAAGTGGGTTTTTTCGCGTGCGGAGCGTGCGATAATGGCCACTTTATGGCTAGGTGTGACATAAAGTAATGTATGCAACTGTACATAATTAGGCGTTAAAACACTCGTGTGACCTTATTATGAATAGCATAAACTACTATTATGCAACTGGTACATCATGAGGGACATTAAAACACGAGTTTCATAATAGGGTCACACGAGTGTTTTAATGCCCCTCATGATGTACAGTTGCATACATTACTTTATCTACACACATATCATAAATCCTCTAATATGCGTTCGGAAACCGTAGAAAATGACTCTCATTTCAACATTCAATGAATTTATGGCAATTTTCTTATCTGTGGCTAAGGCTACAGCAGTAATAAAATATTTCATTTTAATCTCATATATGATGTTAAAATATTACGTCAAACAAAATTGTCAAAATTTAAATGTCAAAGTTGACATGTCCCTATTCTAGTATCACTGAAAATTCAAATTCAGTCGATGCGAAATGTCAGCTCGATGTTTTTTTAGTATATATCGCACGAAATTTGAGCTAGAACGACATGATCACATCAGAATAAGGACTCTTTACTTTTTAAAATAACATTCAGGTATCTGTTGCCAGTTCTGATTTCGATATTTCCGCAACCGTGCAAAAAAGGTTGTATTAACACAATTATTGTATTTATTTACTACGGTTTCTGAACCCATCTTAGAGTAATTATAATATGTGTGTAGATAAAGTAATGTATGCAACTGTACATAATTAGGCATTAAAACACTCGTGTGACCTTATTATGAAACTCGCCTTCGGCTCGTTTCATAAAACACACTCGTGTTTTAATGCCCCTCATTATGTACCAGTTGCATAAACTACTATTATCTACACACATATTATAAGTACTCTAAGATGTGTTCAGAAGCCGAAGGCAAATGATCTGCATTGCTTATCAGTGCTACCGGTAACATATAGATGCTCTAAATAGGTATCAAATTTGAACTCCTTATCCCTGAATTAGTCGAAATCGAGTTAACGATATTTGAAAAAAAAAAAAATTTTTTTACTTAAAATTCAAAATAAATGTAAAGTTTGAAATCCTTATCCCTGAATTAGTCGAAATCGAGTAAATTGACGATATTTGGAAAACAAAATTTTTTTACTTAAAATTCAACATTAATGTAAAATTTGAAATCCTTAACCCCGAATTAGTCGAAATCGAGTATAATGATGATTTTTCATAAAAAGTTTTTTTTTTACATAAGTTCAAAAGGCTTACCATATTGATTTTATTTAAAATAACTAAAACTATAACAAAATTAAACCTAACAAGGAAAACTTAAATAATATTAAAATTAGCTAAATCTAAAATAAAAACCTACTAAAAATTAAACTCTAAAAAGGGACCCTGTGGCAGGGTACCGAGGACACTGGCAGCGTCCAGTTCAAAATAAATATAAAATTTGAAATCCTTATCCCCGAATTAGTCGGAATCGAGTATAATGACGATATTTCGAAAAAAATATATTTTTTAACTCAAAATTCAAAATTAATATAAAATTTGAAATCCTCATCCCCGAATAAGTCGAAATCGAGTATAATGACGATTTTTCGAAAAAAAAAATTTACTTAAAATTCTAAAGAAATGTAAAATTTGAATTCCTTATCCATGAATCCTTATCCCGAAAAAAAATAATACATTATTGCCGTGGCCGGGGAAAAAAGTAATTGCAGGCTGAGTATTTGTTTAAACGGACGAGCTTGCGAGTCCATTTAATTATAATACGAACCCTGCAATTGCCATTCCGGTCGAGGCTAATATAGTACTTTTCTCAAAAATGGAGGAAATACGACAAAATTTGGATAAATATTTGATAAACATAACCTTAAAACGTCAAAAACATCATGCTCGATAAAAAAATAAACAGCGGGATGTTTATTTTTTTTAACAGAATCGCGTGTATTGTTTTACCGAAAAACGCAAATTATTCAAGACTTAAAAAGACGTCGCGTTTCCAACAGAAAAATACGAGCTGAATTGGCTGAATACGACCTGTGCCTCCTTTTATACGACAGTTTCTACTTTTTTTTAAAGTTTGGAATTCAACAAATAAAGGAATTTATATGTGAAATTGCAGGCGGTCTACAATGTTTTAAACCTTAAGGTGTCCATGATTGGGTGTCCATAATTGGATTTTGTCTGTCCATCATAGGATTTTCGAAGATTTTCGACTTCTTCAGATTTGGAGCAATTTTCTCGGAACTTACAAGTTTATCCAAAACTTTTGTATGTGTATTATAATAAGTGATTATTAAGCTACATTTTCTTTGAAATAACTAACATCAAACTTATAAAATACGAGAGTTATAGCCAAAAGATGTCGACAGAGTTCTTAAGCCGTCCATAATTGGTGCCATTACGTTACCCTAAAAAAAATTTTTTTTAATGATTTTATTCTACCGTTTTGTCGGCGACATTGATATGTATACTCATGCCAAATTACAGCTTTCTAGCACTAACGGTTACTGAGAAAAACGGGGGTCGGACGGACGGACGGACGGACGGACATGGCGAAACTATAAGGGTTCCTTGTTTACTACGGAACCCTAAAAACAGGCTATAGCAGCTTAATTTGGTTCCGTACCCGAAGGGTTCAATCTGAACCCTATTACTGTCACACACGTCTATCTGTCGGTTCCGTACCCGAAGGGTTCAATCTGAATCCTATTGCTGTCACACACGTCTATCTGTACGTTTGTCACACAGGTTTTACATGTGGTTTTACAGCTAAACGGTTGGAGCTACAGTCTTGAAATTTTCGCAGTAGTATAAGCATCTTGTTTACCCAAAGCCATACAAATTGGCAAAACATATTTTGAATGTTTTTAAGCGCATACAGCTAAACGGGGACGCAAAAAAATGTTTTTACCGCATTTTTTTGTTTCAATAAATATTGGGAAACAAATGAATGAGAAGCCACCAAAGTCAGCCTTTTTTGAAAAATGTTGTCCCTTGTCCCGATTTTTTTTAAACTTTCCCCTCCCATTGACCCATCGACCATCCCCCATTGACCTTGACATTTGATGTTGGTTATAAAGTTATAATGTTAATTATTACGTAAATTTTACCAACAAATCCTAAAATAGACAAATCCAGGATAAATAATATTTTTTCTTTTAAATTTCCTTAATTTCCTATAAAACCTACTTAATTTTGTGGTTGGTTCCGAACCCTAATTGTACGAAGTCCACCATGCACTTGGCCGGTTTTTAAATGGAAATACCGAACAAAATGAGTTTTTCTAAACTGTCTAACGATGATAATTAGTTTCATTTAAATGGAGTCTGAAGTAAATTTCTTAAACTAAAAAATAAACTTAAAAAAAAACAAATGTAATTTTTTTTAAGTAGAAAAAGAGGGGAGGCTTTTGCTCAGCAGTGGGACACTAAATAGGCTATTGAAAAAAAAATGACTTAAAATGAATTAACCCTTTTATATCTGACCTACCTACCATACCTTTGACCTGGTTTCTTACGATATCTTGTGGAGGAAGCTAGAAAAATGTCAGCTACCTCAAGAGCTTATTAGCATATTTAGATATTGGTATGGAAACCAGGTCAACTGCGTGAGATGGGCAGGTGTACTGTCGGACGAGTACAGGTTGGAGTGTGGGGTGAGACAGGGGGGGTTAACCTCACCATCACTCTTCAACCTGTATGTGAATGAACTGATCGAGGAGCTCAGCAGTCGCCATGTGGGTTGTCACGTTGACGGAGCATGTTTTAATAACATTAGCTACGCGGATGACATGGTGCTGCTGAGTGCCTCGGTCGGTGGCCTGAGAGAACTTATAAGTATTTGTGAAGACTTTGCACTGACTCATGGTCTAAAATATAACGCAAAGAAGAGCGAACTTATGGTGTTCAAATCGGGAACCAAGTGTCCGTCAAGTGTGCCACCTGTAAAGTTATGTGGCGTACCCTTAAGGCGAGTAAGGCACTTTAAATACTTAGGTCACATTGTGACAGAGGATTTAAAGGATGATGCTGATGTTGAGCGGGAGCGAAGAGCATTGTCGATTAGAGCCAATATGATAGCCCGCAGGTTTGCTCGATGCTCAAAGAGTGTTAAAATCACTTTATTCAGAGCCTATTGCACGACATTCTACACGAGCAGCCTGTGGGTTAGTTATACTCAAAAATCTTACAATGCTCTTCGCGTCCAGTTCAACAATGCGTTTCGGGCGCTGCTGCGGCTGCCCCGCCACTGCAGTGCGTCGGGTATGCTCTGCGAGGCGCGCGTGGACGGCTTCCACGCCATCATGCGCAAGCGCGCCGCGTCCATGGCGTGCAGAGCGCGGGACAGCGGCAACAGCCTCCTGGCAGTGGTCGGGAATAGGGTAGATGGTCCTTTTGCGTGTCACTGGATGTCGCTCCACGCACCAGTGCCGCGTAATAGGGAAAGGACGTATTAGTATATATAATTATTATTTTATTTTATTTTTATTTTTTGACATAATTTGGACATGTTATATGAAGAATTATTGTAAATTATAATTTTAATTCAAATTGTGATGATGTTATGTATTGATAGTTTTTGTTTTAATTTTCTAATTTAATTGTATAATTTAATTTGAAATCTACTAATATAAATTAAGAACTTACTAACACAAATGGACCCCTGTTGTCTGTGAATAAATGATTAATAATAAAAATAATAATATCAACAGCTGGCAGCACTGGCGTGAGGTCTAATTTTCGTTTGAACACCTATCATGTTTAATCATCATCATTTCGATTGAGGCATTTTGTCGCCTAGATTTTAGCTAGAGCTGCCAGCTGGTGAAAAACCATGAGGTAAGATTAATTCGTATTTACCTACAACAGTTTCTTCTACAACTTTTCCTTTTCCCATGCAAGAATTCTCTTTATCTCTGATATTTTGAAATATGCGGGCAAATCTTCCTTTTTCAGCCATTTTGTTGACCACAACATCGCTCTCTTCGTTTTGTCCAATTTCCTCATCTATATGGTCTTCGCTCCTCAGTATAGGAAGGACTGCTTGTGTTTTAGCCACCTTTCCTGCTTGAGGACTTGATTTGTCTGATCCACAAGGTATGGTTTCGTTTTCTGACTGACCAGTTTCGCTTTTCTGACTATCATCGCTATTTTTACTCAAATTTGGACTCATACGAGACAAATCTGGTATTTGCAGCAATTCTTGTAAAAGAGGCGACTTCGGTGGTGGTGAATTTGCTACTTCATCGATTTTATCTGGTATTTGCAACACCTTTTTCATCTCTTCTATTCCGGGAGAAATTTTTGCTTCAGTTTTCTTTATAACATCTTCAACGACTTCAATTTTCTCGTGAGCTTTATCTGATGCTGTCTTGAATGCGTCGCTAGCGGCTTCTTTAGCATCCTTGATATCGTCTGTTGTTTCTTTGACGTGTTCTTCTAATTTCTCGACCGAGTTATCCAACATAGTATCCATAGTTTCCATAGCATCCATTACTTCAGCTTTCAGGGCCGATGCAGTAGAATCCAACTCGTCTCTAATATCCTCAATACCATGTGTGCTTCCATTGTCATTCTCAAGGTCGTTTATGTTTACGATATGCGATCCACTAACGTTGGCTTCTAGCGAATCGATCGATCCGGTTTCATCAACATTGCCGTTGATGTTATCAGTATTTACGTCAACGTTGGAGTTAGTTATGTCCTCCATGGTGTGAAGCTCGTCTGCTTTGTTCATGGGTACTTTTAGTGGTGGTAATTCTGTAAGCGATATTTGTCTCGTATCTTCGCTGATTATGTTGAAATCGTTGTTACTGAAGTCGGCGTTGGATCCCTTAGTGGCAGTTAGTAGGGTATGGCAGCCGCCGCATGCTACGTTGTCGACAATGAATCCATTCATGGCGGTGACCCGCTTCGGGGAGTATTGATTGGACTCGTTTGAATTGCCGTCATTGTCTTCTAAACACAACTTGTTGTGCCGGGACTCGCCGCAGGTGTATAGAAGGCCGTTATCTAAAAAAAATAAGCAAAATATTTTAGATGGTAGAGGTAACAGTTTGCTTATGCTCGGAACTTAAAAATCGTAAAGTAAATATTAGGTACTTATTCAGTTTGAAAACTACACGCACATAAACATAACTACAATTACTACAATATCCGTAATATGAACTTAGATTGAGTGAGGCAACGAAGGCCTGAAATTTAAATTTGGTATGGAGGGCTAAGGTAACAAAAATTTGATGGGAACAGTTAGCATAAAAACGTTTTTTGGTGTTCTTTAAAAAATAAGTCACTACTTAGTAGGTTGTACTTAAGTAAAATATAAAAGAATTGAGATTGGGTTAAATTGATTTAGTCGAAATGAAAAGTCGCAATGTATTAAAAATTTTGCACGATTTTTCGGCAGGTCACCAATACGAGTAGCAACGATATATACTTAAATACTCGTATGAATGTAAATAAATATTAGTACATAAGGACGAGTAACTTCGTGCGAACTTAATATATCATGACCTACATAAACATACTTTACACAATAATACCAATTCCGTTTATTTGCGGCGTTTACGTCCATGTCCTTGTAATGAAATTAGGTTAGGATGTCTTATGTGTAGAAGGTGCGCTAAAATGAAAATGGGTTGTTTGTTTAGCATAAAACGACCGCAGACAGACAGACGCGATTGAGACACGTTTTAGTATAGTCAGAGTTTGGAAACTATTCCCCTGTAAAACACCAATGTAACTTTTTGTCCACGAAAATATGTCCACTGTTCACAAAGCAACCGTCAATACTGGCTATCAATTTGTTATCCTTGACACGTGGTAGGTAATGGCCAGGTATCATTTGATAGAATCGAACGCACGGAAATAGACATAGGTAGGCATATGTAGGTACGATTGACTGACGCCCTTACAAAGTGGGTAGTTTAAGTGCCCGTCGTTTTAATGAAATGGATGTGACGTAATACTGGTATGATTTGATTGGTTGTCATATAGTGGCGGAAACACGAATTTCATTTTCCATAGGTCTTTTCCACTGATAACTGCTACGGCTAGGTGTATACGTCCATCATGGATATTATATGAAGACCTACACAGATGGCTGACAATCATTAAAGAAAAACTTCATTAAATCTACGAAATGAATTTTTATTGCGCCACTTAATACTAGATTTCTGATAATGTTGATTGTTATTACGGGTAGCAGGCGTCTACGTCTTATGCTACTTGTGAACGTGAACTGCGTAAATAATAAACTCACCCGTAACAAAACCGGTATGCATAGCTCCACACGCGACTAACTTCAATTGATATCCCTCAAACATTTTCTCCATATCAATCTCCGTCGGCTGAGTCACGTACTCGACATCCAGGGGCATTGCTAGCTGTCCTCTTTCATTCGAGCCGAACGCCAAGATTTTTGTCTCGTCCATAGACAAGAGGAAAGTGTGGGAAGCCCCGCAACAAGCACTTTTAATGGGGATGTCGAGAGGCAGGACTTCGGGCACGTATACAGTGGTCGCTGTGTTAGGGATGCCGAGTTTCTGGTTTTCGTTGTCACCCGTTACGAAGACTGCGCCTTGAGCTAAAATTTAGGGCTACATGTAGATAAAATGAATAAGATAATTAAATTAAAAAAAAAACAACGGGTTGCACTCCGGGAGTGCCGGCAGAAGTGAAAACTCAATAAAGATAGTAAATGGGTCATTGTCAGATTTAGGTGCGCGTCTTTTCGGTGGACAGGACATGCCAAAAGTTAAGGGCTACAAAGCTTAATTTTCGATTGATCTGATAACCCGCATAATCTGTAATTCCGTGTCTATAAATCCATATAATAAAAACGTAAATTACATGCACATAAGCCGTTAACTATTGTCCACCGAATTGTCAGTCGGAAAAACAACTTTTGTTTTTCCGACTGACAATGATCCAAATAACAAAGATATTCATATCGGTATCGGTATCCGTATCGGTATCCGTATCGGTATCCGTATCTGTACTGTACTCATACTCATGTTCATATTCGCATAATCCATTTACATAATATGTCCCGAGTATCATTGTGTCTTACGCATCTAAGACCAGGAACCTGTACCACAATACTTTACAAGCGTACAATTCGACAAATTTGTGAACTTTTTCTATGGAAAATTGTGCAATTTTGTCAAATTGTAGACTTGTAAAGTTTTGTGGTATAGGGGCCAGCTGAGTTTAGCTGAGTTGACACCTCCTAACATCGCAATCACGATTACTAGGAGCGGTCAACTAGCTGGTCTTAGAATCTTAGAATCTGTTGCGAGTTCAACAAATTTTCCCCAGTACAAAAGTGCTCAGAGCCGCTAAAGAAGTTTTCACTTCAAAAATTGTAAGCAATACTACCTATTTCCCATTTTTATTTCTTTAGATTCGTTGAGTGTGCTCAGGAACTCCATGAGCTCATACCGCCTTCCCCCTTCTTCCATCAGATATCCAGACGACGTACGACTGGCTACTTTCATTACCTGGTCAAAATCATCTTTTTTTATAATGTTTACTGGTTTGGTATTCGAATGGCGTATGTAGGTACTTCCGAGTTCAAATAACCTGGACCTTTTTAAGGTACGAGTGAATCTTCTGGGTGAGCTCGCATCACCGTCGGCCTCATTTTCAATTTAAAAAAATATATATGACTGGTTAGAATTAGGCGTTTATTTAAGAAAATTTAATTTAGCTGTTTGCTCTAAGGAAGAACCCAAATATGGTGTATTTTGAAAATTAATTTTATTTTTTAGGAAATATTATATTATTAATATCTATTCATTTAATCTGACTCGTTTACTTTCTTTGTCTATTCTTTAAAGATCTTATTCTACCGTTTTCTCCGCGTCATCGATATGTATACTCATGCCAAATTACAGCTTTCTAGTACTAACGGTTACTGAGAAAAACGGGGGTCGGACGGACGGACATGGCGAAACTATAAGGGTTCCTTGTTTACTACGGAACCCTAAAAACTGAAAAAATCAAATTACTTGAATTTCCCGAAACGTGGGGTAATCTTCAGGGGATTTTTTTATTATTTGTTGGTATCCCGAAATCGAATTATAAACTAGGGCTTTCAAATACCGGACATTTCGTGATACCGGTATTAATACCGGTATTGGCATCTTCAATACCGGGATCCCGGGATCCCGGTATTTTTCGGATAAACATTGAAAGGTACGAAACGTTGAAAAAAAAAACACCAACTGTTCGATTAATAACGTTATTATTATGCATGCATATTACAATACGATTTTTAATAATCATATCACTTGATAACCAGTCTCCTTTTCTCTCATTTGACAAGTTGTCTTAATCAAATATACATATAAAAAATCTAGCTACAGTGATATTGTAACAAAAACAAAGTAGCACTAACAGCACATCGTATAACAGATAACATCCAAACATTTCAAACTTTGGCATAATAAAAACTAAGATTAGATACCTGCTTATACGTAAAATGGAATAATTTAAAAATCAAATAACATGTCGAAATTTCCTTAGTTCTAATTAAAATGAGTCAACCAACACTATACAACTAAGTAAGATTAATCTAAAAGCATAATGAATAAAAATATAAATATTTTACAGAATTTTAAATCACATATTAGATTATTATAAATCACAGATAACATTAAGGTAAATAATTGTCTACTTATATAGTGTTGGTTGACCGATTTTAATTAGAACTAAGAAAATTTCGACTTGTTATTTGATTTTAAATTATTACACATTGTTAGATTGAGTAATCTTAGTTTTTGATTATGCCAAAGTTTGAAATGTTTAGATATTGTCTGTTATGCGAGTTGCTGTTAGGGCTACTCTGTTTTTGGTACAATATCACTGTAGCTAGATTTTTATATGTACATTTGTTAAACACAACTTGTCAAATGAGAGAAAAGGAGACTGGTTATCAACTGATATGATTATTAAAAATACTATTGTAATATGCATGCATCATAATAATAATGTTATTAATCAAAAATTTGGTGTTTTTCTTTCGTTTCGTACCTTTCAATGCTTTTCCAAAAAATACCGGGATCCCGGTATTTGAAATTAAATACCGGTATTGAAATCTGCTCTGAAAAAGGCGGTATCCCGGGATCCCGAAATACCGGGATCCCGGTATTGAAAGCCCTATTATAAACCGATTGAATGATGGGACATCAATTCTAAGCTGGCTTCTATGGTAGATTTATACTACGCGATTTGATCGGTTTATTATGTGAAATGTTTGGAGGTTATTTTTGAATTAATTTACATATTTTTCCTATTTCATCAAGTGTCTCATGATATAACTTATGATTTAGCTCAGTAACTTGGTACCGGTGAGATTTTAGAAATAAACACGGGTCCAAAATGCAAAGAAAATGTACTTACGCGAATTACGCATGGAATGTAACATCCGCCTTTTTTCGGTCGAGTTTGCTTTTACAGCCCAACACTGAACACCCCACCATGTTTGCACTGAACACCCAAACACTACGGATCTGATAATTGGTAAATTATTATTCATTTAAACCAAACTTATCATTAATTCTCCATTTATAAAATGCACTACCAAATATTGCCAATTTGTTTTGCAACCTTCTTGACACAAAACTTTGACACAAATACAAATTTTTTCGATCGGTGATAAGGACAAAACATCGCACTATTTTCTACTTCCTCTCATAGGAATCGCAATAAGGCTATCTTTCTCTTACAAAGCGTGTCAGGCCCTTGGTATTTTATCCATCACTCTTGGCCACTAGGTATTTTGAAGGGAACTGTCACCGTATTTAGGGACAATAAGAACTACTTTCCATGAGAATTTATTTGAAATATGATCTTTACGGAAATCGGTCAGTCTGGCTATCCGATATTGGACTTTGGAAACGCTTTTTTAAGGACAATAAGAGCTACTTTCCATGAGAATTTATTTGAAATATGATCTTTATGGAAAATCTTAGGATTGTCTTAAAACAGTTAGAACCTTGGCTTTCTAAGAAGACCAGCTGGGGACCCCTCGTAACATAGCAATCACGATACTAGGAGGGGTCAACTAACCTGGTCTTGGAATTTATCGCGAGTTTATACATTTTTCCCCAGTACAAAAGTGCTCAGCGCCGCTAAAGAAGTTTTCACTTCAAAAAAAAACCCCGACACAAAACAGCTAAGAACCATCTCGGCTATCAAGAGACCGAACCGAAAAAACCGAACTTAAATTGGTTCATCTGTTAGGGAGCTACGATACCACAGACAGATATATATACACACAGACCCATGTTAAACTTATAACATCCGTCTTTTGCGTTGCGCATCGAGAGATTCCAGTGAAAAACTAATATATTTATCGACTGCCATAGGTATAGACTCAAATTATGAGATAGTTCTGGGTTTCAGGTTTCATTAAATCGGGTATAATATTGGTAAATTAAGTAAGTAATGTTTCCGAAAACATTTGCGTGAAAAGTGCCAGCATTTACCCTTAATTGTGTGTTAGTATATACATTAACATTATATATAAAGTGTCAAATAAAATGAAACTACGCACTTGTTATAAATACAGTATGATAGTATCCGCACTCGACGAAGGCGATTTTCTCCATGAATTTGAGCTCGGTGAACTTGGTAGTCGACCTGGTATCTTCGCCGAGGCCGAGTTGGCCTTCCGTGTTTGAGCCGCATACAAATACTCTGCCTTCGTCTGGGTAATAAAAAAAACTATATTTGAACTGAATGTGTTGGACCCATAACCTACAAGACATTCCATTCGTAGGTTTACATAGTCAGTTTGGTTCTGTAAATTAGAAATAGGAGAGTACCTACATTTTGTCATCTTCTAGCCTTACTGCACACATAAGTAATTGTCGAATGGCATGTTGAGCTAAGCTGCAGACCGAAAAAACGATGGAGGGACTGCGTAGAGGAGGACCTAAGAGCGATGGGCAAGCTCACGAACTAGGCCAGGACCCACAAAGGGTTGTAGCGCCACTGGAAGTAAGTGAGTATGTTGAGCTGTATTAGACGTATCGATCGAGGGACATAGAGACGAGTGGTAGGCGACCTACGATAGAGACGAGGCCTAAGCGTACGAATGGATCTCGATCCTATAGAAAGGCACAGAATATAATGCCGACCTATATGCGCGGTCCTCACCATTTACGGACCCACTGATTAATAAGAATCAAATAGAACGGTTACGCTGGACAAAGGATTCAGTGTCAGAGAACTGGGATTTCTGACTCAAATACTATATACACACTGTTATACACCCTGTTGAACCTACCTGTGAGTATCGCAGTATGGTTGCTTCCGGCCGACACTTGTCTGATGTTGGGTTGTTCGTCAACCTCGACGTACTGCGGCACCGTGTGGTGTTCCATATCACCTGTTCCTAGCTGGCCCTCGTCGTTGCAGCCCACAGAGTACACGGAGTTGGAGTCTGCGAAAAGGTCATGTCAAACAAGGTCGATTGGCAACTAAGTATACTCGCTAATTGACTTTTATTTTAAATTCTTTACAGGCGTAGATGTAGATCAGGTGTGGATGTAATATAAGGTGTGATTGTCCAGTAAGTTTATTTACTGTGGAAGTTGTTACATGTATCAACTATTTGTGTAGTATATAAGCCATACCATCAAGAAATAAGAGCCGCCGAACACAAACACTCGCCCATTTTATGATTGTGGTACCGATACTGACCTGTAACGAAGACAGTATGGGCCCGGCCACAGGCCACGAACATGGCGCGATGGGGCTTCAGCCACTTAACGCACGAGGGCCGCGTCACCTCGTCCTTGTGCCCGAGCCCCAGCTGTCCCCACGCGTTCCCGCCGAACACGAACACTCGCCCATTTTCTGATAAAACAATCATTAATCACATGACTTATAATTGCATTGCATGGCCAAGGTCTTTCGTTTGAGTCACCGGCCAGCTACAGCGTGTGCAGTCCTATATACCTTTGACCATAATAGCTTATGTACCTAGTTACTCGCTACGCTGGCTCGACATCCAAAGAGGATATTGGCTCTTGTGTACGCCACTTTTCTCTATTCTGCCAGGTGGGTGCTCCGAGATTGGTTAGATCTTTGAGGGCTTCGTCATTCCAGCGATATCAGAGACGTTTTCTATTGGGCTGTTTCCAATTCTAATAAGTACACTTACGACATATGACCGCGCTGTGTTCATCGCCGCAGGAAATGGCGACGATGGGATCGTTCTTGATGAAGAAGTGACTCGGCTCATTATCGGCGAAGTGCGATTTGCCGAACGTGAACACGGCGCCTGTGTCTGTACAAAACATGAACGGAATTAAATACCTATATCAGATCAGGATGGCATGAGAAGTGAGCACGTTCTTACAAATAAATATTATTATTTCAATCCGATTGTTACTAAACAAAAAATAAATTCTGTTGATCGATATGACAGAGCCATGTGTGTGCTACGCAAGCCCGTAGCCATATAACGTAGCTGCGTAGCGCTGGGAGCCGATTTTTGAGCGTCGAACGCTCGACTTTTTACTCGAGATCTGTCAAAATACTATGACGTTTTGACAGATGTCGAGTGAAAATTCGAGCGTTCGAAACTCAAAAATCGGCCCCCTGGCTTTGCAAAGTTTGCAATGAAACGGTTAACCCCAGGTTAACCCATTCAAGGCCAATGACGACACATGTGCGTCATGCCTCTACGTAAGATTTCCGCTACAGAGCGGAAAAACGCTGCTAACTACGTGCTACGGCGACACGTAGCCTTTGAGGGCCGCGAATCGACCCCTATACACATTCCCGTCAGCATAAGAATTCATGTTAGAATATCCATTAATATACGATATTTCGTTGCGATAAGGTAGTACTGTAATGTCCTGGTTAAAACGGTGTCAAAAGGTGAACTCGATAGCTGCCCTATTTCTTTACGTCCTACGTATAAAGATAGAGCAATTACAGAACATGCCTAGGTAGCTTTCCGCAAACATTCCGAGTAGTTTGATCTATGTTACGAGCATACAATCTAAAATTAAGGTGGATTCTTGAGCTATTTTTGTCTATGTGACCTTTGCATTTCATTACCGCCTTGCCTCATGTAAGTAAGACTGTAAGTGTAGGGCACCACTGGTATCTTATATACCTACCCAAGGATTTTATTGAATAAACATTAGCGATCTTCTGGCAAAAGCGACCTTCATGTGTTTGCTTGAAATAGCATACATGAGTATCACGCTACCTACATTATAATATCCCTGTATAATCCTACTTAATTAATAAAACTTGATAACTCTCTCTGTTAAATAAAATGGGTTAGGTAAGTCAACCGTTTCCTGTCAGGAACTACGTGTTTGAATAATGAACTTTTTATAAGACACCACTGGCTGAAACCTAATGGTGTAGTAAGTATATTTGGGATAAGCTCAAAGAGCGCGATAGTTTTTTAAGAAAATTGTTTTTCTTTCATACAGAAAATTGAGGACATTATATCTGGAAAATGTACCTTTACCTACGTAGACACTAAAAAATCGGCCCCCTGGTTAAAAACGGCCACCGATAAATTCAGGATGATAGAAATCTCATCTGATTAGAACCAGGGCCCCAGGCAAGGTCACCGGAAATTATGGGCCACGAACAAAAGGAGCACTTTATACCTAAAAGAATTCTCACTCGCCACTGACGTCATTTTCGGCATTATGAATAATGTAAGTTAGATGCCTTAGGAGTTAATAACGCCATTATAACACTATGTTTATAGACTGGCAGTTTCAGTGGAAAACCTTTTAATGGATGTAGGTACATTGTGTACAATATAGTAGGTTAGAGTTTCTAGCTGGTCAAGAAAACAGTTCGAATGTATCTAAATGCTAAATACCCTGAGTATATAAATACTGTCGTCTCTTTCACGCCGACCGTAAAATTAGTTTTTAGGGTTCCGTAGTAAACAAGGAACCCTTATAGTTTCACCATGTCCGTCCGTCTGTGCGTCCGTCCCCAGATTTGCTCAGTAACCGTCAGTAAGTACCAGAAAGCTGTAATTTGGTATGAGTATACATATCAATGATGCCGACAAAACGGTACAATAAAATGATTAAATTTTTTTTTTGGGTAGGTACCTCCCCTACACGTAAATTGGTGGTGCATTGCTTTCTTTCTTTCAAACCCAAACCCCACATCGTGTAGGATGTCGTTGGATAGGTCTTTCAATAATATTGTAAGGTTTCTAGAACCATTTTTTGATTCCAGAATATGTTAATTTTTGTATAAGCAGTAACGCTGCTAACGCAATAAAAAATAATATTTTAGCTTGATATTTAGCTAGCAGCCAGCTAGACGGTGGCTACTTAGTCAATAACAGAAATAAAAAAGTTACCTAATTTGCTACAAAGTGTGCTTAAATACACAGGTAGGTATATATACAGGCTCAAAAATGTATATTTTCTTTTATTGCTGGAACTCGTTTAATTCTCTAATCATCAATACCCCTGAATTCATAGTACCTGCCTATATTGACAAGCAGACAAGGGGTTCTACCGGTCACCTTTTGGAACTCCATTTTAGGCTGCGTTTCCACCAGAGATGTGCGAGGATGCGTTTTCATACATTTGACACCTCGAAACGCGCCGAGCGAGGTGTCAAATATATGAAAACACATCCTCGCACATCTCTGGTGGGAACGCAGCCTTATCCTGTCTTTTAGTCTATGGACTTGACAGGACATATGGTTAGTAAGGTATTCTCACGGCATGCGTAGGTACTTAGTATTTCCAGAAGTAAAACTTTAATAAGAAAACAACAACAAATATCTATGTAACCTATAGTCGTCTAACGACGTGGTAAAGTGACCGCCAGTGGGGGCGGAGCGGCGGCATGCGAATCAAACATTACCATACGTAATGAGGTGAATTATATGCTCTAGGCTCTAGTAAGTAGTACGTGGGGTAGTATTAAGAATACTTGACATTCGCATCGCGTTGTTGTGTTTTGCCCTTTTTTGAGACACTTAAGTGCCTACTTATAAGTATTATTATTTGTAGTCTTTACCATATCTCGGGACCATGGGGTCCCGGACCTTTGGAAGGCATGCGTGGGGCCGAAGCCAACAGCGCAGAGGCCCCCTTCAAGACAAAAATAATCTAAAGGCAAGGGATATATTATTATTGGGAGCCTATTGTGTGCCACTGCTGGGCAAAGGCCTCCCCCCTCCGTTTCCAGCTCTCCCGATCTTGAGCTGCCTCCGGCCACTCCTTTAAAAACAGGGATCGGAACCGGTTTCCAAATACCGGTATTATTTTGTTCCTAAACCGGTTTGATTTCGTTCTTACATAATACCGGTTTATCAAAATACCTGTTAGTGAAAGAACGCATTATTTCGGTTATCAGTATTCTAGGAGAACGGAATTTTAACGTTCCGTGGAACTTTATTAAACCGGTTTAAAATGACACGACTGTCACTTTCTCACTTTTGAAGGCTTTGTCGTCAGGTAATACCATCACCCGCGGGCCCCGCGGCGCGTGTGCGCTTATAATATTTAGATTAGAAGCTAATTTATATGATGCCGCCGGAACGGAAGACAGCCACGACGAGGGTCTGATGATGCAGCCGGAAGAGAGTCACTGGAACTGCCTAACGGAAAGTGATAAAGTAGTCGAGTTTGGGCTTGTTTGTTTTGTTGTCTCGAGTACTTACCACTGGACCTGATTTCGAGGGTCTGATGATGCAGCCGGAAGAGAGTCACTGGAACTGCCTAACGGAAAGTGATAAAGTAGTCGAGTTTGGGCTTGTTTGTTTTGTTGTCTTGAGTACTTACCACTGGACCTGATGTCGAGGGTCTGATGATGCAGCCGGAAGCGAGTCACTGGAACTGCCTAACGGAAAGTGATAAAGTAGTCGAGTTTGGGCTTGTTTGTTTTATTGTCTTGAGTACTTACCACTGGACCGATGTCGAGGGTCTGATGATGCAGCCGGAAGAGAGGCAATGGAACTGCCAAACGGAAAGTGATAAAGTAATCGAGTTTGGGCTTGTTTGTTTTGTTGTCTTGAGTACTTACCACTGGACCTGATGTCGAGGGTCTGATGATGCAGCCGGAAGAGAGCCACTGGAACTGCCAAACGGAAAGTGATAAAGTAGTCGAGTTTGGGCTTGTTTGTTTTGTTGTCTTGAGTACTTACCACTGGACCTGATGTCGAGGGTCTGATGATGCAGCCGGAAGAGAGGCACTGGAACTGCCTAACGGAAAGTAATAAGGTAGTCGAGTTTGGGCTTGTTTGTTTTGTTGTCTTGAGTACTTACCACTGGACCTGATGTCGAGGGTCTGATGATGCAGCCGGAAAAGAGCCACTGGAACTGCCTAACGGAAAGTGATAAAGGAGTGGAATTTGGGCCTGTTTGTTTTGTTGTCTTGAGTACTTACTACTGGACCTGATGTCGAGGGTCTGATGATGCAGCCGGAAAAGAGCCACTGGAACTGCCTAACGGAAAGTAATAAAGTAGTCGAGTTTGGGCTTGTTTGTTTTGTTGTCTTGAGTACTTACCACTGGACCTAGGGTTTGCTCCCGGGAAATACCGGTACCGAAAATACCGGGATTTCCCGGTTTTTTGAACCAAGGTAGGAACCGGGACTACGAAATCGAATTCCCGGTATTTTCGGGATTTTCGGGAAATGTAATTTGCAGCTTAAATTTAATACGCTAATCTATAAATGATAAGAGATATATCGATAAAATAACGCAAGCAATGTTTATAAACGGAAACATCGCTCTAAGCAGCTAATTCACGACCACGGCTGGCCATTACTCCGTCCCGCTTATACAAATTCATCAGCGCCGTCACCTAACCAGTCCTCCACCCGCATACTTACCCCAACGTGCGTGTTCATTGTTCTACAGCTACACTATTAGTAGGTAGTCGCCCAACTAGCACCCAACCAGCACGCTAGCGTTAAGAATACCTGTATATCATTCTTATATCGGTTCCATATGATTATTAAAGTGTTAACATATGCCTGTATAAAGATGTTAGAGCATGCTATAACATCGTTATAACCCCGAAACAGGCCCACGCGATACAACAGGTAAAGATTACAGAACGCCTGTAGAGCAGTGATCTTTATACCCGTAGTGTTAACCAACCCTCGACAACAGCAATAATACCGATGAAGTGTTAGCTGAGAGTGAATTAACACTCTTGTGCAGGTACTATTACAGGTACAGCAAGAGTGTTAATTCACCCTCAGCTAACACTTCCACCGGTATCACTGTGGTTGTAGAGGGTTGGTTTTGGTTACCGCTATAGGTTATAGAAGCGCTTCGGCTGAGAACGATTTACCACTTTAGACTTTATTACACCTATTAAAATATTTCAAGTGAGAATCTTACTTCTTTCTTATTAATATTATCTTACACGGTTACATTAAAATTATGTGACAAACACCTTACCAAATGACAAAGGAATATTTGACAGAAGGAGATAAGCAATAACTAATTATTGAAATGATTTTTGTTTGTGAAGTGTAAACAATCTGTCCTCGTAATTTTACGGTTATTTTATACGCTTTTTGAGATGCAAATACCATACTGTACAGGATTTGTCTTCATTCATAACAATGTAACATAACGGTGTAATAATTACACTTACTATATTCTGGACAAACTCTGTACTACAACCTTAAGTTATACAAGACACTCCACGGCAGCAATGATTATGACAGACTGTTGATTCAATTAAAGTTAAAATAATAATGAACAAATTGTAAGCATTTAGATTTTGAGTCCTTTTTATAAAACGCTAAGATAAAATAAGCAAATTCACTGTGATTTATATAATTAATGTGTATTTTGATAACAAAACACGTGTATTTTCTTTTTGCATCCCTGATATTATTATCATATTGTCCAAAAAAGGTATTAGGCTAAAACTACTCACGTCTCAAAACCACCACAAGTAATTTCCCGAAAGTACCGAAAATACCGGGAAATCCCGGTTCCTCTACCGGCCAGTACCGAAAATCCCGGGACTGATAAATGGTACCGGTTCTGCATTCCCTAACTGGACCGATGTTGAGGGTCTGATGATGCAACCGGAAGAGAGGCACTGGAACTGCCTAACGGAAAGTGATAAAGGGGTCGAGTTTGGGCTTGTTTGTTTTGTTGTCTTGAGTACTTACCACTATATATTGATTTAAACTTACACGATTTTCACACATTATTATTGGGGAACGGGACTTAATCGCGTACAATTATAACTAATTTACCTTTTTTAAGGTTTTTGTCCGACGTTACGCGAATTGACGCGTTCGCGTCCGAATTGTACGCGATTAAGTCCCGTTCCCCAATAATAATGTACTTACCACTAGACCTGATTTCGAGGGTCTGCTGATGCAGCCGGAAGACAGCCACTCGAACTGCCTAACGGAATGTGATAAAGTAGTCGAGTTTGGGCTTGTTTGATTTGTTATCTTGAGTACTTATCACTGGACCTGATGTTGAGGGTCTGATGATGCAGCCGGAAGTGAGCCACTGGAACTGCCTAACGGAAAGTCATAAAGTAGTCGAGTTTAGGCTTGTTTGTTTTGTTATCTTGAGCACTTACCACTGGACCTGATGTTGAGGGTCTGATGATGCAGCCGGAAGAGAGCCACTGGAACTGCCTAACGGTAAGGGATAAAGTAGTCCGTTCTGTCCGTTTGGCAGTTCCGGTGGCTCTCTTCCGGCTGCATCATCAGACGCTCGACATCAGGTCTAGTGCTAAGTACTCAAGACAATAAAACAAACAAGCCCAAACTCGACTACTTTATCACTTTCCGTTAGGCAGTTCCAGTGCCTTTCTTCCGGCTGCATCATCAGACCCTCGACATCAGATCTAGTGGTGAGTACCCAAGACAGCAAAACAAACAAGCCCAAACTCGACTACTTTGTCACTTTCCGTGAGGCAGTTCCAGTGCCTCTCTTCCGGCTGCATCATCAGACCCTCGATATCAGGTCCAGTGGTAAGTACTCAAGACAACAAAACAAACAAGCCCAAACTCGACTACTTTATCACTTTCCGTTAGGCAGTTCCAGTGCCTCTCGTCCCGCTGCATCATCAGACCCTCGACATCAGGTCCAGTGGTAAGTACTCAAGACAACAAAACAAACAAGCCCTAACTCGACTACTTTATCACTTTCCGTTAGACAGTTCCAGTGCCTCTCTTCCGGCTGCATCATCAGACCCTCGATATCAGGTCTAGTGGTAAGTACTCAAGACAACAAAACAAACAAGCCCAATCTCGACTAGATAATCACTTTCTGTTAGACAGTTCCAGTGCCTCTCTTCCGGCTGCATCATCAGACACTCAACATCAGGTCTAGTGGTAAGTACTCAAGACAACATGACCAACAAACCCAAACTCGACTACTTTATCACTTTCCTTTAGACAGTTCCAGTGCCTCTCTTCCGGCTGCATCATCAGACCCTCGACATCAGGTCCAGTGGTAAGTACTCAAGACAACAAAACAAACAAGCCCAAACTCGACTACTTTATCACTTTCCGTTAGACAGTTCGAGTGCCTCTCTTCCGGCTGCATCATCAGACCCTCGATATTAGGTCTAGTGG
Organism: Cenopis cana; assembly: GCA_951800055.1. Taxonomy (NCBI): domain Eukaryota; kingdom Metazoa; phylum Arthropoda; class Insecta; order Lepidoptera; family Tortricidae; genus Cenopis; species Cenopis cana. The sequence continues at coordinate 12,633,043 of OX637479.1, read as the reverse complement.
TAAGTACTCAAGACAACAAAACAAACAAGCCCCACTTCGACTATCGTAGCACTTACCGTCAGGCAGTTCCAGTGCCTTTCTTCCGACTGCATCATCAGACCCTCGACATCAGGTCCAGTGCTAAGTACTCAAGACAACAAAACAAACAAGCCCAAACTCGACTACTTTATCACTTTCCGTTAGACAGTTCCAGTGCCTCTCTTCCGACTGCATCATCAGACCCTCGACATCAGGTCCAGTGGTAAGTACTCAAGACAACGAAACAAACAAGCCCAAACTCGACTACCGTAGCACTGTCCTTTAGGCAGTTCCAGTGGCCCTCTTCCGGCAGCATCATCAGACCCTCGACATTAGGTCCAGTGGTATGTACCTAAGAGAACAAAACAAACAAGCCCAAACTCGATTACTTTATCACTTTCCGTTAGGCAGTTCCAGTGGCTCTCTTCCGGCTGCATCATCAGACCCTCGACATCAGGTCCAGGGGTAAGTACTCAAGACAACAAAACAAACAAGCCCAAACTTGACTACTTTATCACTTTCCGTTAGGCAGTTCCAGTGGCTCTCTTCTGGCTGCATCATCAGACCCTCGACATCAGGTCCATTGGTAAGTACTCAAAACAACAAAACAAACAAGCCCAAACTCGACTACTTTATCACTTTCCGTTAGGCAGTTCCAGTACCTCTCTTCCGATTGCATCATCAGACCCTCGACATCAGGTCCAGTGGTAAGTACTCAAGACAACAAAACAAACAAGCCCAAACTCGACTACCGTAGCACTGTCCTTTAGGCAGTTCCAGTGGCTCTCTTCCGACAGCATCATCAGACCCTCGACATTAGGTCCAGGGGTAAGTACTCAAGACAACAAAACAAACAAGCCCAAACTCGACTACTTTATCACTTTCCGTTAGGCATTTCCAGTGGCTCTCTACTGGCTGCATCATCAGACCCTCGACATCAGGTCCATTGGTAAGTACTCAAGACAACAAAACAAACAAGCCCAAACTTGACAACTTTATCACTTTCCGTTAGGCAGTTCCAGTGCCTCTCTTCCGGCTGCATCATCAGACCCTCGACATCAGGTCCAGTGGTAAGTACTCAAGACAACAAAACAAACAAGCCCTAACTCGGCTACTTTATCACTTACCGTTAGGCAGTTCCAGTGGCTCTCTTCTGGCTGCATCATCAGACCCTCGACATCAGGGCCATTAGTAAGTACTCAAGACAACAAAACAAACAAGCCCAAACTCGACTACTTTATCACTTTCCGTTAGACAGTTCCAGTGCCTCTCTTCCGACTGCATCATCAGACCCTCGACATCAGGTCCAGTGGTAAGTACTCAAGACAACGAAACAAACAAGCCCAAACTCGACTACCGTAGCACTGTCCTTTAGGCAGTTCCAGTGGCCCTCTTCCGGCAGCATCATCAGACCCTCGACATTAGGTCCATTGGTAAGTACTCAAGACAACAAAACAAACAAGCCCAAACTTGACAACTTTATCACTTTCCGTTAGGCAGTTCCAGTGGCTCTCTTCTGGCTGCATCATCAGACCCTCGACATCAGGTCCATTGGTAAGTACTCAAAACAACAAAACAAACAAGCCCAAACTCGACTACTTTATCACTTTCCGTTAGGCAGTTCCAGTACCTCTCTTCCGATTGCATCATCAGACCCTCGACATCAGGTCCAGTGGTAAGTACTCAAGACAACAAAACAAACAAGCCCAAACTCGACTACCGTAGCACTGTCCTTTAGGCAGTTCCAGTGGCTCTCTTCCGACAGCATCATCAGACCCTCGACATTAGGTCCAGGGGTAAGTACTCAAGACAACAAAACAAACAAGCCCAAACTCGACTACTTTATCACTTTCCGTTAGGCATTTCCAGTGGCTCTCTACTGGCTGCATCATCAGACCCTCGACATCAGGTCCATTGGTAAGTACTCAAGACAACAAAACAAACAAGCCCAAACTTGACAACTTTATCACTTTCCGTTAGGCAGTTCCAGTGCCTCTCTTCCGGCTGCATCATCAGACCCTCGACATCAGGTCCAGTGGTAAGTACTCAAGACAACAAAACAAACAAGCCCTAACTCGGCTACTTTATCACTTACCGTTAGGCAGTTCCAGTGGCTCTCTTCTGGCTGCATCATCAGACCCTCGACATCAGGGCCATTAGTAAGTACTCAAGACAACAAAACAAACAAGCCCAAACTCGACTACTTTATCACTTTCCGTTACACAGTTCCAGTGCCTCTCTTCCGGCTGCATCATCAGACCCTCGATATCAGGTCTAGCGGTAAGTACTCAAGACAACAAAACAAACAAGCCCAAACTCGACTATCGTAGCACTTTCCGTTAGGCAGTTCCAGTACCTCTCTTCCGACTGCATCATCAGACCCTCGACATCAGGTCCATTGGTAAGTACTCAAGACAACAAAACAAACAAGCCCAAACTCGACTACTTTATGACTTTCCGTTAGGCAGTTCCAGTGGCTCTCTTCCGGCTGCATCATCAGACCCTCGACATCAGGTCTATTGGTAAAATTTAATATCAAATTATAAATTAGCTTTTAAATAAATTGTAAGCGCACTCCCGCTGCGGATAATAGTAACCCTTGGCGGCCTCTGTCAAAAATACGAGTTAAGACTGGTTATCTCCGTCGAAAACCGGTTAATTTCGTTCCACGGAAACGAAATTGGGCCCAGAACAGTTCCTTCACTAACCGGTTTTGAGTGCCGAAAACCAGAAACAAGAACGAAACCACAAACGCTATTCATTTCGGTTTGGGGTCAATGGCCGAAACCGGTTTGAAAATAATACCGGTATCCGATCCCTGTTTAAAAAGGAGTCTAACTCGTCTCGCCATCGCCGGCGAGGTCTGCCTCGTCTCCGTTGCGAGCTGTCGGGCTGCCAGTCAGTGGCGTTCTTGGCCCACAGCTCTCTCGGCATGCGGCAGACATGACCAGCCCAGTCCAACTTCAACTTAGCCGCTTAACGAGCCACGTCGAATATTTGGGTCTTAGAGCGCAGTGTGGTGTTCCGGATACGATCCCTTAATTTTACACTCAATACGCTGCGCTCCATAGCCCTCTGGCAAACGCCGAGTTTGGACTTCTGAGAAGCCGTCAAAGACCAAGTATGTGCACCGTAGGTGAGAATCGGCAGTATGCACATGTCCATGAGTTTCCGCTTGAGTGATAGTGGCAGATCACCCTTCATCAGATCATCAGTAGTAAAAACAATTAAATTTTTAGGGTAATTTTTAGGGTAGTTACAAAATACCTAAATTAATGACTTCTTAAGCCCGTACCAGACGGTCAAAAACAGGCCCCAAGACTGGACGACCTTGGTCCGCAAAGACCGGTTTTCAAAGGAAATCTTGCTGGGAACTCTGGAAACAACTGTCTACACGGTCCGTGTGGCTGTGGAGTGTGGACCAAGCCGACCAAGGTCACCCGGTTTCTGGGCTTGATTCGACAGTCCGGGACGGGCTTTAACGATGATTAAAAAATGTTTTTGTTTCCGGAAATAATGTATTAGCCCCCTGAAGCAGACCTTTTTCAAACAATAAAAGTGATGGTGGCCTTTGAACCAATTCCTGGATCTGGGTTGTAGTATTTGTATTTTATGTTGTCTTAGGCAAGTTTCATATGTTTGTAAAAAATAATACATGAAGAAATTTAAAATTACATTTTGAAGTGCCGACTTATATACAGCATATTTTGTCATGTCAGATCGATTTCTGATTAATTACTGTTTTGCGCATACTTCTACAAATAAACTTCTACTATTCTGTTTATTTATAAGTACTTTTTGGAGTTACAGTGTGGAGAAAAATAGGCTTCGTTTGTCTACTATTCTATCGCTCACTGGAGTTGGGGGCGGTTCGGATTCTAAAACATGAACACCGTAACAGGATCCGGAAGGATGCCTAATACAGATGCGGATACCTATTACCTAGTATACCTACATGATACAGAAAAGTTATGAATGACATAGGTATCAAAAAGCTGTAATTTTCCTCTCTTGTTTTCAGCCTTTGCGGGACATGTTGACATGTTCTTACAGCCGACGATGTTTTCTCTAGAGGCCAATATTAAACTGAACGCTTCCTCGCCCCTCATTCTGTTCAATTCAATTCAGTTCTTTAAAAAATGGCTTCCATCTATGATGATTTCGCCAATGTCACGTGTTCAATGACGTTGTTCGGTAACGACGCCATGACAGTAGATAAGGTTTTGTACGGTAAATGGATTCTGCCCGTCGAATCCCCCCATTCTGTTAACGAAGATTTTTCTTTATTCGAATTTAAGCCTTGTCACTTTGACATAAACTGCCATGTCGAATACTAGTGCAGCGTCGAGCACAGTACCTACATTTACCTTACCTAAGCGTAACGGGAACGGTTTATTACGTCAGGATATGACTAGGCAATTTTTAATAAGATATAATTTATTAGGTATACATTATAGTTACTGTCCTTTTCTGTTATAATACGTTATGGAAGGAGAGGTCATACAACGATTCGTGGATCAGAGGCCAAAGCCTCGAGGGCGAATGCTTAATGTTTTGGATGTTCTTCTATTTAAAATCTTCTAGAAAGCTGGATTCGAAATAGGAACAATGCTGTATAGCCAGCACTGTGGAGTTGGCCATACAACCTTTACATTACCTACCCAATCTTCAATTCACTTTCAAGGTACGTGTAAGGACCCTAATATTTGTCGTTGTACCTATTGGAACGTTTGATTGAACACACACTAACTTTAACCTAATCGTAGTAGGTTTCGTCATTTTTAAAACAATAAATTGCATGCACTTTCATGATAATTATGTTATGACACACAAAACGAAGGCTATTAGCGAGAAATTACGTGCAGTAATAATTTTATTATGTCACGAGACACATTTACAAATTATGCGGTAATCATTTTACCTATTTAACTCCTAAATGTGAAAATAAATACTTTAAAAAGCAACCTCTAATATTCTATCACAGATTTTACGCACAATTTTATTTTAATTTAATAAGATAAAAAACGAAAATATCAATTTAGCACAGCATTGCATTCGTCGGACTTCGGCAAACAAAACACGGGAGGATTTAAATGTAAATGCTTTTGTTTTAAAATTTAACGCGTTTTTAAAACCCATAGACAATAACATACTTTTCTACGTCACTCCTAATTTTGTTCGGTTGGTTTGAAAATGGAACACATTTCACCTGGTATGTCATCGGTCATGGCGTCGTCTTTGAGCGTTCAGTGCGAGTTTTCCATGGCGGATCGACCGGTCGACCGCAGGGTGACGACTGACCGTTGGCCGCCACGTGCCTCCCTTGCTTTTAAACCACCACTGTTGTCTACACGGAAATAGTTCCACTAGATTTTTTTTTTGTTTGAAATGCTTTTCTGTTGTTTACCCGATGATATCCGTATTAAAGGCTGTTATCATTATTATGGGCAGACCAGCCTAGGTTAACATTGGAAGTACACAGAAAGTTTGATCTCATTATATACTCATTTCTTCGTCTTCAGTATAGGTTTAAGTATAGTGTATGTTTTTTGCTACTGACACTGCTTGTATTATACTGATTGGCTATACTAATAGGTTATATATTAACTAGACTAAAAAGTATATCTTAGGCTGACACCACCAATTATGGACACTTCAAGAACACACATCAATAATGAACACTTCAACCCTTATTCAAAGATCATACGGTTTTAAATTGATTGTTCTATAAAAAATGAATAACTCTTATTTTCTTTTACATAAGAGTTAATGTACATTATTTATTGGGCCTTGTCCGTTATTGGTGGTGTCACCCTAATTAATTATCTACCTATCAACTTTTCAAAACTAGGGGAAAATATAAGTAAGGTATGTTACGGAGGTGCACAATATAGCTTTCCTTAATTCTGATCCAAAAGTCCGTTCATTATAATTTACTTCTTTGAGAAATTATGACTGTCGTGAAAAGCAGTTACGCAGTTTTGAAAGAAACTCTTTACCCTTCGGTATAATCATGAACTGACTCAGAAAAGAGCTTTGTACTTAGGGGTCTATGTATTTTAGTCACCAATAAGAAAATAGTATTGTGGGTGGAGAATTAGTGATCCTTATTACATTCCAGCTGTATTAAAAAAATAACTAATTGGTATTTATTTATTTAAACTTTATTGCTCAACAAGAAGTATGTATACAGACGGAGGACTTAATGGCATAAGGCTAATGCCTACCAGTTAACCATTGGGCTAAACAGAAACATTTGGGCACAATTACTATGTCTATTCTATTCCCACTGTTCTTGAGTCATAAACCCTTGCCTCGGTTGCCATAGTTATTCTAGTAGGTACTTACTTCACCTGTGTCCTGTACATACTGGGCCGGTGATGGTGGTTTATTCCGTGTAAAAAGTAGTGAACGAGCAGTATTTTTTATATTGTTGACCTCTTAGACTTAGGTGCATTATTCATTTGTCATCTATGCCCATCAGACGTAGGCTTCGATCAAGGTTAGCTCAGTCTGAGACCCGGACGGAGTCATGGGCAATGGAAGTGTTATCTAGACCTACAAACTGTAAACCTACTTAATCTAATTCATTATTTTTATGGCCACTCAGCCTTGACTTGAAGAATTGATTGCTAACTTTCTGCAATCTCGATTAGTTACGAGACATTTGTGCATTTTCCCATTAGGTAACCTATGTAGATAGTTGTAGATACCTTAGCAGCTTAGTAGAGACTAACTAGTTAACCTTAAACGTGAAAAATAAAGTAGTGGTGAATATGGAATTATTACCGTGTACCAATATAATTTGAAGGTATATACATACCTACAGTTAAATAAATACAGACACGTGTATTAGCTCTAACAGCTCCAACTCTTTAGGCTGCTAACGTTTTACAGCGAAACAATTGATTAACGAGTTCGTAAACCTTAAATCTAGTTCATTAACATAGGTAAACGACACCTACAAGCGTTTTCTTAATAAATTCGAGGCTAATGTCTTCGATTGGCCAGCAGGCTACCACCCCTATACATATTTAAAGAGAGAATTGCGTGGAACGTTCAAATGCTAACGAACTGATATCGGAAAAGATTTTGACATTGGCACAAGACGTGAACAAGCAGAAGTTTAAGTCAAGTTTTAGGTTTCAAGGGTTTCGTATATGGGTCACATAAAGGATTAAATCAACTTCAATAAATCAAAATCAACAACAATTAACTCAATCCATGTCTCTGTCAGTTTAAACTTTAAATGTGGCAGGCATCCGTTGCTACCTACGTGGCTACGTCAAATTATCAGATTTGATGTAACTAGCCACTGGTTTTCACAGAAGCGACTTGCATCTGGCCTTTCAATCCGAAGAAAAGAAGGAGCTGCATCTGTTGCTCACTAGCAACCTGACTGTAAGAAGTTTAGAAGCTACTCCCGAAGGCTAATAGCTTGTTTTGATGACTGGTGTCGTAAACAACAACAGCGAATCAATTGTTCCTGTCTGATTTTTCCCCGCTTTTTAGGACTTACATACTTATATCTATCAATGAATACCTCCTTGAGTGATACCTAAGTACTAGCGTTTTACAAGCGTTTAGGCGACATTATTAAACAGACAACGTAAAGTAGTTAAGTGTCGCTGGTAGCCAAAGGGCTAATTAATCAATTTGTAAATATTATTGTTCAAATATAAATTATTATTGTGTTATGGTCCTGTACTTACTGTTTCATATAGTATTGTGGAGGTCTGTGTTCAACTTGACATCGAGTCATACCGTTTATTAGGCGCTTTCGTGATTCTTGAGTCGTAGGTACATATGTAGGTAGGTACATGTTATTGTAGACACACGCAACGTTTCTGATTTAAAAATTAGGTTTTTGTAAGGTCCGTAACTCAGGTAACGCAATGGGACTTCATTCTGAGGAGTGTATTGATGTGATGTGTTCGGTCACTTAAAAATACCTGCTCACCTATTACTTACGTTATGTTTTACAGTGCGGTAGTATATCTCCTAAACAGCAACTCTGCAACGTATGTGATGTATCTGGAAAATCTAACATCCATTCCATATACGTTGCAGTTTGCTTATAATGCTAACATAAAGGTCAGGATGCAATGGCGGGATATACAAACGATAATACCTCGATCGATCTGGGGACCGATTTTTGAGTGTTGAACGCTCGAGTTTTCACTCGACATCTGTCAAAACGACATAGTTTTTTGACGGATCTCGAGTGAAAATTAGACCGTTCGAAACTCAAAAATCGACACCCCTGCAAATCTGCATTTAATTTAACAGGCATGTATTTAGGTGAAGGAAAACATGGTGTAACCGCATATGGATTGCCGCATTGGTGTAAGTCCCAACCCGCACTGGGTTAGCGTGGGGAAAAATGCCCGTTTCTACTCATTAGTGAGTCCTTACCATCACTTCTATGTCCTAATCAACCATAATATGGCAATGGTGCAATCTTGAAATATTTATATTAGTCTAATATAGTTATGGCGAATTGTGATTCACTTGGTTTAGAAAAATTATCTTTACAAAAATTGTGGAAAATTTTGTGTTGTGTATTCTGGTAAAAAACCTAAATCACCAGTCTCACAAATGTAACATATGTATGTGTATGGATAGGTAACTGTAAGAATAATAACTATAACTTTTCACTCCAGTCCAATTCACTGCCGCGGGGACACACATATTTACGAGTATGTGTATGTTTCTTTTTTTTTCTGTTACAATTTTTTGTTATATGTGTGTCTCCTGTGTCTTATGAATAAATGTTTCTTCTTCTTAGGGTTCCGTACCGAAAGGGTAAAACGGGACCCTATTACTATAACTCTACTCCGTCCAGGCTGTATCTTATGAACCGTGATAGTTGGCAGTTGAAATTTTCACAGATGATATGTATTTCTGTTGCCGCTATAACAACGAATACTAAAAAACAGAATAAAATAAATATTTGAGGAGGCTCCCATACAACAAACATGATTTGATTGCCATTTTTATAGATATGGTACGGAACAATTCGTGCGCGAGTCTGACTCACACTTGGCCGGTTTTTTTATTTACTACCCTGTCTGATATTTGCTTATGAATCATATTATAAAAACTATTTCAGATAAATATATTAGATATTTTTTTTTTGTAATTGGAAACATGAACAAGAAAATCATTGAGGAGCCAAAAACCTTTAATTAACCAATAACATCATTATACAGTTCTATAAATTCATCATTGAATTTCGGTTGCCTCTTACAGTTAAAGTCTTTCGTGGTCACGCATACCGGCTCCTGTCCAATGTATTTCGCCCCGTTATATTGTATACCAATTTTTTTTACTTCAATTATAATATCGTTTAAACAGGCACATTGCCAGGGGTTCTGGTTAAAGTAGAACTTCTTCAATCGCACTCCAGAGTTCCGTAACTCTAGGCAGAAGTTGTCTTGGAGATATGTAAATTTATTACCGGCTAGGTTCAAATTTTTCAGAATAGTATGCCGAAAAGCATTAACAGGCACGTATTCTATTAAATTGTGTGATAAATTTATGTTGCCTAGCTTGGTCAATCTTTCGAAAAGGTTTTGTGGAAGATCTTTTAATTTGTTATGTTGAAGCGAAATAGTCTTAATGTTTCTTAAAGGTTTAAAAACATCTTCTTGTATATGAACGATGAGATTACCATCAAGCTCCAAAGATTCAAGTCTTTCCAAATTGCTAAACATCTTAGTGTCATGAAGGCTTGTAATTTGATTTGATGACAAAGACAGGTGTGTCATTGTGTTTAAGTTAGGGCGCGTGGCGAACGACGGCACTTCTTTCAAATTACATCTTGATAACTTCAAAGTTTTAATAGCGCGTAATGCTTGAAGGAATGTTTCTTGTGTATCAGACATAAAGTTTCCACTTAAATCTAGATAATCAATGTTATGTGACTGTTTGAATATTCTAGCATCTAAATTTTTTCCCAAAATCACGTTATTCGATAAGTCCAGAGAGTTTAGCCTTGTCAGTGGGTGGAAAACTTTCAGTTCTAAATCTTCTATCCTGTTATTGCTTAGGTTAAGTTTACGCAAATTCTGTGTTTGATTGAATAGTCCGGTCAGAGTGTCAATACAGTTGTGAGACAAATCAATTTCTTCTAAAGCGGGTAGAGCGTTAAGAGCGTCTCGCTCAATTTTTGTAATCCGGCACCCTTTTAGAACTATGGCTGTTGTCTGATCGTTATCTGAAACTAGGCCTTTGTGTAGAATATAGTCTTCAGTCCCAGCAGTACATACGACGTTAGGACCAGTTGCTCCGAATCCGTGGTCACAAGATAGTTCTGCATAAATTCTGCTGATTATGCAAAAGAGCAGAGTCAAACGTGTTGCTAGGCTTAATTCCGCCATGTCTGAAACAAATCATAAGGATAAGTAATAAACACTTATATTTTCCTTATTTACCTACTAATGACTTCTAGTTAATTTAGGGTCAGTTGTATTGTTTTATATGAAATGGTACGTAATTATTATTGCTTACAAGAATCTTAAATGTTAAACACCAAAAGCGGAGGTCCCGGATTCGAAAAACGGTCAGGGCATTTTATTAGTATGATGAGCACGAATATTTGTTCCTGGGTCTTGGGTGTTTTCTATGTATTTAAGTATCTATTTATCTACATTATGTATATAAATGTATTTATGTCGTTGCCTAGCAGTGGCGGCGCGTAAAAAATATTCTTAGGAAAGCCGGAAATAAATTGCCTTTCTTATTATTTACGAGCCGTAGTAAAAGAACTGGACTTGCTGAAAATTAGGCAAGCCGATGGGAATCGGGTTGTATGGACGCTCCGCCACTGTTGCCTAGTACCCATAAGTACATGCTTTCCTTAGTTTGGAATTGGGTCAATTTTGATTTATTTATTTAAAATATGGCCTTTAATTTTAATTTTTACAGTTTATTGTTAAAATCTAATTAGATTTATTAGTCATGTGAATAGATTTTTACTTGCCAGCATTTAGAAAACCTTACAACAATAATAATTATCACTCGCGACACAAACTAGCTATTCCAGTAAATCTTGAATTGGGACTGGATGCGTAAACGGATTGAATCCAGGGGATCAATCTGTGACGAAAATTTCGCAATGTCATTTGATTTTAGTTTGTTTTACAACGAATTGACGCGTGAGCTCAGCGGCCAGCGCGCGTAGAAGTGAGCGCGCGTACCACATTGAAATCTACTTGCAATCTATTCGTAGGTCTTAAATTGACTCCTAAGTAGGTGCGGTTAATACCCGAGCATTGTAAACTGGTTGGATAAAAATGCAAATTTCACAGCGAGCGCTTAAGTGTTTACGTGTCTACGGTTTTGAGGTTTACTATCATAAAGTAAATAGTTGAGTATTAATTGTCTCCTTGATAAGGTTAAAATTGTATTGTAACCTGTACCGGAAGCGCAAAATTTTACGCTGTAAGAGAACGCGCGTGCCAAATACACCATCGATTCCAATTCAGTACGTTCAGACCAATACAGCCCAGATACCTATTAATATAATACCGTCTGTTTAAAAAGTACTAATAAGCAGTGCCAAAAGTAAACAGCAGTACTTACAAGGCAAACAAGCAAACGTACCAGGTGAGTGCTCATTTGAACAGGCAAAGCAGGTAAGAGTGTTCATTTTATTATGGGTCACAATCACAATCGAACGCAATCCCAGTTTCCTTGCGTCAGTGCATAAAACCAACCAGCCAGCTAGCAGCTGAGTTGGGTCGTTCTTTCGTGGGTCTTCTCACACTCCCCATTAGGTCAGGGGTGTGGGGGTGGCCATTTCTGGATGGGTCCATTTTGGCTGTTTATTTTCGCCTCCCATCACGGTGGGAGGATCTTCTTTGCCTTCTTGGCTTTTTAATCTTCTTCTTTTTATTTTTTTTATTTTTTTATTTTTTATTTTTTTTATGGGTCGTTGGGTCCATTGGACACTTTTATACTTTACCGTGGACGTGCACGTCCACGATAAACTTTATGGTTTTATTCATGAATAGACCTTATACTATACTATGGACTTTAGACTAATTACGAATGAAACCGTAGAGTTAAAGTAAGTATAAAGGCGTCCATTTTGTGACACGGGCTAATCCGCCTTTCTTTCCCTTTGTCTTCTATGTAAAACTTGTAAGTACCTAGGTAGCTAGGTACATACCTGTACTAACTATGTACTACTAAGTTTGTACGAGTTAAGGCGCTACACGAGAAATTAAGATACTTTGAAACGCTGTTCTGCACAGACGAGGAAACAATAGGGACTGATTTTCAGATATATGATTTTTGACTATATGATTGTGTTTCTGACAATAGCCGAAACATGATTGCTTAAAATTTTCTCGATAGAAGAAAAATCCAAAGTTGTCTATATTTTCCTTTTTTTACTCAGCCTACTAAAACAAGGCATTATTAAAAGACAGGATTAAGTTAATATGATGGTATTTTACCTCATCTAAACTCTGTCAAGAGGAAATTTAATAAACCTGCACACAGATTAATCTAAAAAGCCATTCTCGAAGAGTGTTGCATCCCGTTTTATCGTGAGCGAAAAATCGATATATCGCCTTAAGGCGCTACACTGAGAAATTTGGAGACTGAAACGCTGTCCTGCCCAGACTAGCAAACAGTAGGGGCTGATTTTCAGATATATGATTCTTGACTATATGATTGTGGTACTGACAATAGCGAAACATGATTGCTTAAAATTTTCTCGATAGAAAATAAATCCAAAGTGGAGTCTATATTTTCCTTTTTTTCCTCAGCCTACTAAAACAACGCATTATTAAAAGACACGATTAAGTTAATATGATGGTATTTTACTTCATCTAGGTACTGACAAGAGGAAATTTAATAAACCTGCACACAGTCAGATATTTAACGAGATTCGTCTAAAAAGCCATTCTCGGAGAGGGTTGTATCCCGTTTTGTCGTGAGCGAAAAATAAAGGGTGTCTCTTTCAATCGATATATCGCATTAAAATTTGTACTCAAAGTTGAATTTGAACAAAAACTCAATAAATAAAAAATGTGCAGTACACAAACATTTTATTACAAGTGACCCCTGTGTCGTAAAGCAGGCAGATATAAAACAATCCAACGTTAGTTATTAAAAGTAATTCCCCGATGTTTGCCCATGGTTCCTATGGCTACCCTATCGTAACATCTTGCCAGCTTTGCATGTTGGCAATACTTTGACTAGGGTCAACGATCCTTGGCTAGCGGCGATTTTAGATCGGATTTAATAATAGAATAATCTATTGTTGTAGTAGTAGCTAGTAGCTACTGGTGACTAATTTTAATCATCACTTTAAATTTAATATCTGGGCGGCCGAGCTTAGCTCGGCGTTTTCCCGGGCATGAGACCTAGCTAGATCGATTGCTCGTCTCCGAAAACCATAAAATCAAATTTCATCAAAATCGTTAGAGCTGTTTCCGAGATCCCCGAAATAAATAAATATACAAGAATTGCTCGTTTAAAGATATAAGAATATTATGTGTAATCTATCTATATATATAAAGTTGATGGGTGACTGATTAATCACCGCCCCGCCGAAACTGCCGGTCCTAGAAATTTGAAATTTACACTGTAGTTAGGTTATATAACGGAGGCAAGGGATAAGACGGGATTTTTGGAAATTCCACCCCTAAGGGGGTAAAACAGGGGTGCAAAGTTTGTATGGGGGGCAATAATTTTTTTAAGGTCCAGACTTAAAACTTTGTACAAAGACTCCTTAAAATAAGACAATGAAAGTTATATCTGCGTTTTCAAAATTTTCGTCTCCTAAAGGGTTGAAAATGGGGGTGAAATATTGTATGGGGAGCAATTTTTTTTTAAAGTGAGAGTCTTCAAACTTTGTGTAAAAGTTCCTTATAATAATGGAAAAAAAGTAATTTCAGCGTTTTTTTAAATTCATCCCCTCAAGGGGTTAAAAAGGGGTTCAATGTTTTCATGGGGAGCAACATTTTTTAAAGTGAAAGACTTCAAATTTTTTACAGAGTCTCTGTTTAAATACAACAAAACAAATTTCAGCGTTTTTCGAAGTTCATCCCTAAATGTCTTAAAAAATCTTTTTTTTGAATTTTTTTTTGAAATGTCTTAAAAAAGGGTTTCTGTGAAACTTTGTTAATCTTTTAACTCCCTAAATAACCTCTTGGTCATTTTGTATGGAGAACAACATTATTTTTAAGATAGAAACTTTAAAACTTCCTGACTAAACATCAAAATAAAAAAAAAAAACAGATTTCAGAGTTTTTCAAAATTCGCCCTCTGTAGGGATGAAAACAAATTTTATTTTCAATGAGACTTGGAACTTTGTTTATAGGCCTAGCATAACTCTGTCTCTCTGTAACCCCTTCACGCTTAAACTGCTGAACTGATTTAGATGAAATTTGGTGCGAATATAGTTCGATTAGTTCGAGTCCGAGGAAAGGACATAGGATAGTTTTCATCCCATCCCGGAAGTAGAAGTTTGTATGGAACAGAGATAACTGGGTAACCATCTGAAATAAAAGAACAGCGATAAAATTCTAACGCGATGACCGAGCTCTACGCAGACGAAGTTGCGGGCAAAAGCTAGTATAAGATAAACATGTAGTCGTATATGCAGTTTCTGAAAGCATTTATGGATTCAGGAATTTTTGCCTCCCCCCTGTCAGCAAAACGGTGGTTACTGTGCATGTGAAAAAAAATCATGGTCCTAGTAACATATTATAAATAGGTAACTACCTATAATTATTTTAAAAAGTGGTGTCAAACAGTAATAAAAGTTAGGTAAAATATAACCATACAATAACGTCCTGGACGGAATGATTCTTAATAATTTGGTAATAGTTAATTTTATTGCAATTTGACTTTTTGTCGTAATCTAAACAAGTTATTTAAATAAATTAAAAACCACTACACGAAACATCCATCAAGCCTTTTAAAACCGCATTCCGTCCGTTAGGGAGCTACGATGCCACAGACAGACAGACACACATATACACATGTTAAACTTATAACACCCCGCTTTTGAGAATTTAGTTTTTTGAGCTCCTCCGGCCATAATTTAAATAGAGAATGACCTTCATTTCCTACTTCTTGTCAGAAATTATATTAGAGGTGACAAATCAAAAAGACATTGTAACAATTTTCAGTTCAATTCAATCGTTTATTTGCTAAGTAAGTTATAATAAGTACAGTCAGCAGCAATGGTTGCTACGCGGGCGAGGTGTTCAAAATGATCTACACACGCTCTTATTCCCTTATAATAAAAATGTGTGAAGATCATTTTGAGCCCCTCGCCCGCGTAGCAACCATTGCTGCTGACTGTACCTATTCAATCAATTTTGGTTACATTTAGTTTTGCTACTCAGCACTAGATGGCGTTAGCGACCGCGTTTATGGAGGCTAAAAGCTCAAATATCAGGTAGTTCAAGTGTAGTTCGGGTTGTCGTTATAAAGGATGTTTAATTATGAAGTTCACTTGGATTTTGTTTATAATTTTGAGATGTCATTAATCTTCAAAAACAATTCAACTATTTGTTCTAAGATATAATGGGATAAGAGTTGACAGGTTCTCCGTATACTTACTTACTTCAAAGTGTATTTGAAGTGTATATGAATTGACAGCTATTCCAGTCTCAAACCCAAAATAATAAAAAATAAAAGTAATAAAATAAAATAATAATAATAATATGTGCGTAAAGAGGCACGTAGTACGTTTCAAACGCATTTTTTTTGCTTATTTAATTTATTATAATTATTTAATTGTTTTCTATGTATTTAAGTATTTATTTATCTATATAAGTATGTATATCGTCGCTTAGTACCCATAGTACAAGCTTTGCTTAGTTTGGGACTAGGTTGATTTGTGTAAGATTGTCCACAAATATTTATTTATTTATTATTTATATACTCGTACCTACGTTGGTTAAGTGACAATGAAATTTTGTCATCTCATCAAGCTGGTTTGATGCTGCTAGATCCTGAAGACGGCCAAAGGATACTGTGGCCAACCCATTATGAAAGGCTGTGTCCACATTATCCGATATCGGCCCCGATATCCATCAAAAATGTATGGGAATGTGACCGATATCGGATCGGATAGTGTGAACACTAAGCGGCTTTCCATACATTTTTATCTGTGTTGAATCTTATACCGATATCATATTGGATAGAACCATCGCAATGACAGACGCTGACTGAAAATTTGATTTAAAAAAATACAAACATGTTTCCTCTGATTCATTTATTAATTAAAACATCGATACAATAAGAAATTACTCACTTTAGTTTACTTAATGTTCCAATGAATTCAGTGAACTTTGTTAAATAAAAATATTGAGTAAAAAGATCTTTTCAATTACCTATTTTGGTTTAGTGATAAGTAAACTACGCTCATTCAAAAATACGCCGTAATCTTTTTACACAATATCGTAAAACATAATATGTACTAATAGTTACCCATATTATTTACATTTAATATGATTTAATGTTTGTTTGTGATTTGCATATACCTACATATGGTCCATAATGATATGAGGTAAGTTTAAAATTGTGTAATTATGATGATTTTAAATTACGTTGGTTTTCATTACGGATAAATATATAATTTATTTTTAGGTAGGTACTTTACAATCTATGGTGGGTAAGCAGAATTAAGAATTGCTCATAAGCATATGCTACATAACTATGGCCATACACGTGACTCCACTTGCTAAACTAATAGATACGAAACGAAGAATTCGTGTCTAAAAATAGGCAGATTAATTAATAACGCTGTCATATCGTTGCATGTTTGTATAGCGGCGAGATTGCCTAACGCAAATGTTATGTAGTGGAACTGCTCTTTTGAAGGTACGATTTTCCTTGTCGTACCTATAATATTATAACTCTACAGTGAAGGCGTGCCGGGTTCCAAAATAATAACATAAATAAGCAAGCTGAATTCAATATAATAATATTATTATTATTATATTGGATTTAATTAGGGTAGTAGAACTTTTTTTAATGTACAATATTTAAAATACAAATGCAAAAGACTAAGATACTTTAGTAGCATTATATGGCATATGTCACTGAAGCGCAATAAGAGTTAAGCATTATAATAGTAACTAACTTAAATAATAAAATACCTAATATTCAGAAACTAGGCGATAATCTACAGTGCAGACTAAGTACGAGTAAATCACATGGTGAAAAAAGCAAGTTCGAATATGACTTCGAATAAATTAAAATGTTAAATTATTTGCAGGGCGATAAATAACGTCTTGGTAATTAATACAAACATAAAATTTACTTAACATAAATGCGAGGACTTAAACTATTGGCAGTAATCGCGACTAATAGTCAGAGTCACCTTTTTTATTGGCCAATCTGGACAAGTGTTTAGGACCACTTGGGGCCCAGATCACGTGTCATGGTTTCTATCAAATGGTAAATCCAACGATATTCCTTTGTTTATTCCGCTGAAAGAACGTGTAGGTCTATCAGTGATAATGAGATGCACCCACTTGCTTATTTTTGCATGCGGTTAATGAAGCCACCCTCCCACACACATACACATAAAAAAAAGCAAAAATAAGTAAGTGGGTGCATCTCATTATCACTGATAGACCTACACTTTCAGCGGAATAGCAAAGGAATATTGTTGGATTTATCATGGAATTCCGCAAAGAAACGCCTGATTCAATCAATTATTTATATCAAATGGTATCAGAAAGTGACAGTTGCTTTCAACATAGACCCCAAGTTCACGGATTCATCTGGACTCCCATATCATTGAAGTATCGAGGACCCTGACCATAGTTTATCAATTTGTTTTTCAATTTAATCTTGTTTTGTTTTATTCTGGTGTACTAGTAGTCTAATTAACAAATCCGAACTTGAACCATAAAATTTTAATCGAAACATAAAATTCTTTAAAATCTATGTACATTTCAAATGCCAATGTAGAGTACGACACAAATAAATGTTTAATTAATGAATAGGTACTTATGATTTTTAAGCCAGTGACCCATATATGTTTCGACTGGATTATTAAATAACGAGTAGGTAAGTACCTATACCTATCTTATATAAATTAAATTTAATTATTCATAGGCGTCTTATATCCAATTTTTGTGGAAATGAACTTAGTTCGATATTCTCAAAACTCAATTCAAGATACGTACATACAAATAGGTACTTATACCTTTTACGCAATGGTTCGCTTTAACATGGATAATCACACATTAAAAATCATAAAAATAAACACACTTACTGACTAGTTGTTTAATCGATATAAAAATAAAATTAATTACAATTGCTTATAACTACAAATAAAATATTGTTTCCTCAACATGTAACAAATGTGGTTATTTTCGATGTGCCTCGGTGACTTTATATAAAATTTTAGTATGATGATATAGAGTCGCTAGGCCGGTTATACGATCAGCTAAAAGTCGAGTTTTTTATTTATTTAAAGAGTAATGAAACTTGTATGCATTTTATTAGGTAGACCTTGAATGGGAATCCATTTAAAACACGAGCAAATATTCTTCCAGTTCATCAACTTAATCGCTTACTTAGCCAAATGGACGCAAACCGGCACACCAAATACATTTAAAAAATCACATCTATGTCCTAACGTGTCTAATCGGAATAATTCCGCCAAATTAGCTGGCCGTTAAACGACCTATCGACCCTACCTTACCTTGATATTATAGTTTTGTAGGGCCAACCTTCAAAGGTACAGCCTAAGACAACAGGGGAAATTTTCTGTGTCTGTCGATTGTAAATCTAACTTATTCTAAATAGAACATGACGATAGAGTTTAAGTTAATTATTAATACTCGAGATGAGATGGTTTACTAACTGACTTATATATTTCTTAATTGTTAACATGACTTAGGACATGTACTACATACGGTAGATATACTTCGTGAAACGGTGCAAGTTGGTCGCTATTTCTAGTCCTAAATATACGATGACTGAGAAACATACAACTATATTAATTCTCCGAATATGGATCGTCACGTTCTGTCTGCTCTATGATAAGAGAAGACGAACACTAAAAGTCTACACTTGTCTATGACTAAGCGATCACATTGCAAACGCAAATAAATATGCTTACAACCTCTGCTTATTACAAAACTTACTGAGTATAGGTAAATACTTAGCAGATCCGAACTACGGAGTCCAAAGTGGCGATGGCGGTACTTGCAAGGAACTAATTCGATGTAACTGATCTTTTGAAAAGTTAAATACTTCATAATAATACTCTTCTTAAATATTAAAACTCATTGTATCATTTCAAGAGAACAGTAACCTACGCTACGTTAAGAAAAATAAAAACTCATTTCGAAACGCTGAGATGGAATTCAAATATGGAATTAATCGTGACGTGTCTGGCGCGCCGGCCGGACCTCGATAGGTGATGATGGCGGCATCATATCGAATTCCTCCACTATTGTCTTTGGATGTAACGCGCTGATGTTGTTATCCACGGTGTACGTTCTAGCGTGGGTGTGTGCCATATCTTGCTTCGGTTCGTTAACGAGCCAGTCACTTCGGTTCCGTATTCTATTTTTCCTGGCGACTTGCTTGTCTCGTAAGTGTTGGAGCCTGTCGAGATGAGACTTGACTTGCTGGGGGCTGAGTCCAGTGCGACCGGAACGCAGCAGGTCGGCGTTCCGTCGGAATGAGCCCTCAGGGTCGCGGCGGTTCCATTGGTACCTGAAACGTGATTATTTAGTTGAATTAGAGTTTTTTTTGTCCAGTCATACTGGTAGCACTAGTTTCCGTTCACTGTTAGAAGTAGTATTTAAATACTTTACTTTGTGCATTTTAATTTAGCCGCCATTGCTGTTAACTATGTGACACTTCATATTTTGCTTTATTTTAAAGTATGAAATGAAAATGACAATCAATTTTATATGTTGTCAAATAATGTGATCGTCAGTGTAAACGATTAAATTTCTTTAGTTATCTACAAACGTTTGACTCATAAAGATCTTTAAAACTTGGATCCATTGCAAGAATGGCGACTCACAAATTTAAAGAACTGTTAAACTCGGTTCTACCGCACAAATAAAAGTAGTAGTTATTAAATATTTATGTAGTAGTTATTAAATATTTATTGCTCATTAAACCAATCATTACCCTAAGTCACTGACAAAAAAAACGAACAAGAATCGTTAAATTACTAACGTCCGTGAATTTGGACTATTTTTTGTTGGGTTCGCTTTTCGTCCTACGTATTTGTGTACAAAAACTAAACTTACTATATAACCTTATTGTTGTAGGTAATTAAAAACGATGTGCACGTTGTCAACAATAAATGTTTTCATTGTCACATATCAAATTTAAAAGACAGAAAAAGTGAAAAACTTACCCAGGGAAAGGTCGTGTGAGCTTCCTACTCGGTCGCTGCTTCTCAGATCGCTTCTTGACACCGTTCGGTCGCAGATCGTGAATCTTCGTGTTCCTTCGAGGCTTCGGCAGGGCTCGGAGCGGGCTCGGACGCAGGTCGTATGACTTCAGCGGGTTCAGCATAGGATTAGCTGTTACGTCGTTAGACCTTGGATCATTCTTTTCACGACTGATGTTGCGTTGCCGCTGGTACTTTAGTTTGGTTTTGCAGATGTATTGGCGACTTTCGTAGCAGCTTGTAGGTGCCCATCTGAAAAAAAACATGCGATAAAAATTTCAAGTCGTGAGTGTGAGGATCCTTTTACAGTCGTTATCGGATACATAGAAACGAAGAAGTCGCACACAAACATCTAAACTAGTTTAACTCGAGTGCATGTTCATGTTCAAATATTTTTGTACACCCTGCACTCCTTGCAGTGTAGAACTGTAGATGTATATATATCGTGGACTGTACTTGGACCTATGTGATTTGCCATTTTCCATAATCAAAATTAAGTTAAGTAATAATCGTAAAAGCTTTATAGTTTTATGGGTCACCGTCCGCCAATACAATAAGGGCTTTAGCTGCACAATGGCGATGTTGCATCATGGGTTCGTAAAGTTTATATTGCTTTTCGCGGTATCGGTCGATGGGGCTATCATGTTTGAGGGTTGGAAGTATTAAGCGATTTTTAGGATTCTTCAAGAAAAATACAATTTTGTTCTTATTTTTGTGAGTTGTTTAATAAATAGCTTTGGTTGCAATAGGGACTGATATTCATATTAGCAACTTTTTATGAAACGTCAAAAACACTCAGTATGAAGTTTGTAGGGAAAACGGCCTTAGTGACGTCACGACACTTTTATGGTCGTCCATTTATACGTTTTTACACATTTAAAAATGTTTAATAAAGCAGAAAAAATTGGAAACGTGACATTTTGCGAGTATTTTGGTGAGTTTGGTTTATTGGTATTGCATAGCAACTTCGCAATTTCATGCAACACGCATTCAAAAAATGCACTGGTAAATCGTGCGATAAAGGCTAATTGGATAGTCATACCTACCTACACAAAATAATAACAAAAATAAAAGCCCATTTATTCCAAAACCAAGAAACATTGCTTGCACAATACGAATTAAGTAATATTAAAAATATACCTAAATAATAAGTAAGTAATAACTAATTTGGTTTGGACCCCTCTCGGGTAAAGGCCTCCTCCAGCTCTAGACATGCGCCTCTATCATTTGCCCTGTTGGTCCTGTCCTGTCTTTGGCTATTTTGTAAAGGTCATCTGACCATCTTGCGTAGGTACTTTATTCGCGGTACTGGTTATTATTATTAAACTGAAAACGAGACTTTTGTAACATTGTAGTTTTTGAACGAGACTACGCGTACATAAGTATATTGACAGAATGTATATTGATTGACTGAAAGCACTTTATAAAAATTGGATATATTTTTGCTTGTTTTGATATGTTTTGTGCTCTCATTTCTATGCGTGGAATGCAAACATGTCAAAAAGAGCGCGTTAAATCGAATAGAGGCCCAGTGAATGGGACAAAGGAAAAACCTTTGCTCCATGAAGTTCAATCTTACAAGTATGTCAATGCCATAACCAGGAAAAACTTTCCTCTCTTTATCTATAGACATATATCAATCCAAAAATCGCTATAAGTTCGTAAGTAACACCAATCGCTACAATTGTCAGCGATTTCAGAGTGAATGCAACCAAAGGGTCCCACGTCCCTGTGCCCTTGATATCGTTTATTTCTGTCACGAACACGCCATTTCGATATCGGTAACACTGCGTTATTCAGATACGCGAATATATGAAATATTCAGGCTTAAGGCGCTACAACGAGAAATTAAGAAACTTTGAAACGCTGTCTTGCCCAGACTAGTAAACAGTAGGGGCTGATTTTCAGATATATGATTTTTGACTATATGATTGTGTTACTGACAATAGCCGAAACATGATTGCTTACAATTTTCTCGATAGAAAAAAAATCCAAAGTTGAGTCTACATTTTCCTTTTTTTACTCAGCCTACTAAAACAACGCATTATTAAAAGACACGATTAAGTTAATATGATGGTATTTTACCTCATCTAAACTCTGTCAGTAAGAAATTTAATAAACCTGCACACAGTCAGATATTTAAAACGAGATTTGTCTAAAAAAGCCATTCTCGGAGAGTGTTGCATCCCGTTTTGTCGTGAGCGAAAAACATAAGGGCGTCTCTTTCAATCGATATATCGCCTTAATGGAATATTTTGTTCGCGGAGAAGATCGTCATATATTTTTCGTTATCGAAAAGGCCCCTTGTTGGGCGTTTATATTATTTATGACACCCGTTAACCATTACTGTCTCGTAAAATATGCCTGGATTGGATTGTCCGACTTTTTCAAAGGACTTTATTGTTGTTGTTGCTAATCATATTTTGAATACCAGGCATGTCATGGCATGGCGTATACCTATAGCAAGCGAGATTTAGGCTGGGCTTGTTCTTTGATTGCTTTATACTTAACGACCTACATTGGAGATAGTGTGTAGGTGTCAATATCAATGTGCAAATTGTAGATTCCATAGAATTTCATCCCACAAAGTAGCTGCCAAATAGGAATCTTCTGGGTGACCTCGCTTCATCGTCGGCCGCATCTTTGCCCCCTGGCTAGATGCTGGCCAAGAGCAATCCCATTTTTAATAAATAAAAAAGCCTTAGGTTAGGACCCAAGTATGCATAAAACCATCTTATAATTCTTTGGAACAAAGGATCTCCTAAACTCAAATAAAATAACGTGAAATGGCGCGTGTAGCAAACACAGGGAGCCCTCATATTTATTACTTTAGGGGACGAACTGTTGTTTGTATGAGCTGTTTAGTCTACGCGAATTTTGCGGGTAATAATTTAACATCTTTATGAGTAGTTACTGCGAAAATACGAGAAGGCTTGGCTCCATTTTTCTGTACTGGAATTTACTGGTGGTGCAAGTTTCTTATTTTCGTGAAGAATGATCTAAGAACCTGGGGGCCGATTTTTGAGTGTCGAACGCTCGACTTTTCACTCGACATCTGTCAAAACATCATAGTTTTTTGACAGATCTCGAGTGAAAATTTGAGCGTTCGGCACTCAAAAATCGGCCCCCAGAAATCTGCAGCCTTCAGGAGATTACTGGGTTATGTGCTATATTGCCTATATTTACGTAGGTTCCCAACCTTACTATTAATATAACGGATGTTTAACATGCGCAAAATGAGTATTTTAATTTTTTCTTCGGTATAGAAATTGTTCAAGGTCTTCGGATGGTCCGTTAACGAGGCATCCCAAAAACCAATGAAGACTTGCCTGTAAAGGAGCTCGGGCTCCATGGCGATGCAGTTCCACTGCAGCTCCTCGGGCCTGAGTTTCTTCATCTTGGAGAAGGACTGGTAGCGCATGGGGCGCAACTCGCCTCCCCACTTCCAAGCGCGTGCCGCGTAGTCGTATATGCCGCCGATCCAACGGCTCACTTTCTCTGGAAATGCGAGAGTATATTGGTGAAAAAATTGACTTATTTCTGTAGGAATGAGAATCATAGAATCAAATGGAAAAGGTCGGTCACTATTAACAAATTTCTCCACACAATTATACACAAGTTATATACAATTAAATTGCAACGATTGCTGAGATATTTAATGTTACCTACGTGTTGTGAGATATCTAATAGTCTTGGCCAAAAGCGTTGAGCACTCACACGTTTTCCATATAAAAGTTAAACTTTCAATCAAGCATTTCATATCCTTTTAAAACTAGCTACTTTCGTTGACGTTAAAGATAATTGCACGGATAAAAATGCAATTTGTCCTTTTATTGCAAACACGTCTATATTTAGTCTTCAGTTAGCAATAGCTACTTCGAAATGATATTATCTAAAGTTCTCTAGATGTTCTTTAGTATATACCTTTTCATATTTTACGTCAATGTGCATTTTTGTAATTAAAAAATAATAGTTTTTTTATAAGTTACAAGGAAAATAACTCTTAAGGGCACTCAACACTTTTGGCCAAGGCGGTATCTGTAAACAATACAAAACATAAACCAATACAAACATTTTATGCACAATAAGCTTTGCGACAAGTTTTATATTATTTGTAATTATCATTCATTAGATTACGTGTGCGTGTGAGGTAGGCATGTTAATTATCGTATAAACACTTTTAATTACTACATGAGCAATCCGCTTATTTACATAATAAAAATAAAAAATATGATGGCACACAGTTTGGGCTATGCCTGGCAGGTGCCAATATATGGCTAATAAAAAATGGATACTAAAAATCGGCTTACCAATGCCCGGTTTGTTGAGATAGTTCCGCAGGTTGCGATCCTCCCATCGCGCCGGCACCGTCAGATTGCTGTTTCGGTCCTGAAACAAATTAAATAGCATGAATATCTTTATCCACATGAGGAATAACGGTTTAAATATATCAGTCGTTTCGTTATTTGTGCAAGAAAAACATGATAGTGGCGGCAATAATGCCATGAAGGTATTCTTTACTTTGGTGTCTCGATAACGCGATAATCAATATATGTGACCGTCCAGCTCACTGGGGCCTTTATGGTCGGTATTGAGTTACGCACGGATCTATAATCTACAATACATAGGCTACCAAAAACAATGATCACCATGTCCCTAAGTGCCATACTTTTTTTTTAATAAATCGTCAAAGTTACTCAACCCAAAAATGCACTTTTGAGAAATAACTAAGAGAAGTTTAAAACTCATTTAAAGTATGTTCCCGTGGGAAGTTACATAGATGATGGTAGATCCTGAATCTTGAGGTTCTCTTCTATAGGAAACAATCAAAGATTTTTCAATTCCACTACCCCGTTGAGAAAAAATGGCCTTTGATCAGTGCAAGGCGCCGATCATAAAAAAGTAAGGAAATTTGTAATAGGTGAATTATTATTTCGTATTTTGTGATCTTTGTCATAGTGTATGCTAGAAAATAGTTTACTTAACACATCGAATGGAAAATAAAAACAAAATCCTAACGTGATATATATTTTTTTATAAATATAGAAAATGATATTTTTTCTATCTCGTCACGAATAAATTTAACAATTTCCGTGTAGTATACCATACTTACCTGTAATAAGTCTAGACAAGCATTACACAGGTTTTATTTTTTTCCAATGTCAATTAGTTTCAATTTTATGACCGATTAAAGTTACATGAAAATCAAGGTTTACTTCCATACAATTGAGAAAAGGGCCCTTATGGACGAATGTAACCAAAAATGTAAGTAAATAATAATATTTACATAGTCTAAGTAGCAATCTTGTATTAGAACGTAATTCTGAATAAATCTTTTCATTACAAGTTTTTTGAATTTTGCGTAATTTTTAAATTATACGAAAAAGCAATTTCGCAAAGTAAAAATTATTTTTTAACTCTATTTTAAATAAAAACCGACCAAGTACGTGTCGGACCATGCACAAGGGTTCCGTACCGACACCTACTAGTCCATATTTAAACCCACTATCCGATACGTCGAATCGAAAAAGGTCGTATCTTCATAGTAAACTCACGGCACTTACGCCCTTTTGTTTGGGCAAAACAGTTTTTCAGCAATTACTCAAAAACCAGTAGCCGTATTTTTATCAAACCAAAAATCGTCTTAAGTATTTATTAATGTACAGTCACCAGCATCAATATCTGCTATAATAAAGGCGCCATAAATATTTGACCCGTCTTTACGGCCCTACAAATGGAGCGGTGTCGGATATTTATGCCACCATCGTTTTGGCAGATATTAATGCTGGTGACTGTACACCACCTCATTTGTTCAGAATTGTCATACATTTGGAAATTAGAAGGTGGGGGGGGGGGGGGGGAGAGCGGCCCTACCTTTTTTTTAAATTGCACGTTACTATTATGTAGCAATTCATAGAATAATACTTTCCTACCATATATTTTCATAATTTGAGAGCTTATAGTCGGCTGTGACATACGGACGGACGCACGGACGGACGGACGCACGTACGGACGGACGGACGGGCAGACATGATGAAACTATAAGGGTTCCGTTTTCACCATTTTGGCTACGGAACTCTAAAAATACAATTAATAGGAAATGTAATAAGAAACAAAAAAAATTGCAACGGTCATGCACGACTAGAACTTACTTGACTTGAGACTAGAAATAGGTATTTGTAACGTGTACCACTAGAATCCAGTAAACAGAAAAGGCAAATAAATAATACAGAAAATGGTTAGAAGTAATTAGAATAAGTTATTAACCTATTTTATATCATTATTATCTGAGCTCTGCCATAAGAGCCCTTTTTTACTAAACTTTACAACTAATTTAAAGATAGAAATACTTAACTTATACGTGTGAAACCAAGCTAGAAATACACATCTAGTCTTATACTTTATCAATATGCAAAAAACAAAAAATATGTGATTTTACCGTATTTTACTAAAACGCTGATATCTACGAAACTAGAAAGTGCCATAAGGGCCCTTTTGTTATGGACTGACTCATATGTATACTTTATGAAACTAATTTTTAAGCATCTCGTTAGGTTAAAATTTAATTCAGACATGCTGTCGTAGAAGTAAAGCAACGTCGCTATTGTTATGCAATATGCGCAGCTCAATATATTATTTAGTATTTACCTAAATACCCCTGTACCTAATGCGAAAATAAATCCCATATCCTATTAATCAACTCTTAATTTGTTTGGTTCAGAAATCCTTGGAATGACAAAACTTTATGATTATAGTTGACGCGGCTGGTGTTATTCCTGAAGGTAATAAATCTGATATTTTTGTCACAAACGCTTCTTGTCCGTAGAGCTTAGAGAAAGCTCATTTAATGCCATATTGAGTATCTATGTGTTACTTAGTCCGAAATGAGGAATTCAGCGTTTATTTGTTTAATTTTACAACACGGGGATTTGAGAATCTTCCCGAGAATATGACTTCGCGAGCAGTTTAATTTTATAACTTTATTTGTCCTTGTTTTAAAGATAGCGTTAGCGTTAGCGGTTGATACAAACGACATAATTCACATAATCAACGAAATTTAAAAGCTATAAAAAACTTGAATTCAATGAAATTTTACATGGTTGAGATTAAATTTATACAAAAACATAGCACATGCCCATTTTTATTATAGCTTTGCGATCAAAACTAGTGGCAACAACGTAAATTTAATTTGATATAGGTACACTCGCGGACAAATTATACGGGTCCGTAAAAAACCCATCATATTTCCTAAAATACTGCGAGGTTGTCAGTTTTTTCAATCATGTGATTATCTTTATTTAATTTTACATCTATACTGCAAAATTAAGAGCAAAAAAAGTAAAGTTTTCAAGTTTTAAATCGGACTCGTTAAAACCCATGAAAAAAAAACAACTTTAACGGAGCGAGATATCGCGAAAATCGTAGTTTTTGGACATTGCTATTTTTATGATAGGATCCCGGAAATTCCTAATACAGTTGGGCAATTCGAAGAATAGTATATTATATAAATAAATAAAACGAGTGTAGAATATTTCATAAAACCTATTGAGGCTATTTAAACTAGGGTGACCCGAAATTTTTGACCGCCAGTGTAACCAGATTGATTATGAGTTATGAGTTAGCCAGGAGTGAATAATCTCTTAAGGCTTTCCATCGGGAACATAAATATTTCTAAATTACATTTTGGTGAATAAGGTTTCACAGAATTTTTAAAACCATTGAATTTTTTCCATACTTGGAGTTCGAGTAATACACATACCTACTTTTACTGCGAAGCTTATTTCTGTGAGATAAACCAGCCTTTAATTAGTAACTGTTATAAGGCACAATTTATTCGTAGAATCGACTGAACTAATTTAAATATCTAGACTATCGAAAAAACTATCACAGACCTTATCGGTCATAGACAGATCAAAATGAATACAAAGCTCTACGAGCTACAACACAATTCGCGGCTTTACACATGTCTCCGATTTTTTACAGCCGCATCCCAGACGGAACGAATAGCCCATATCGATCACTGGCATCTCAAGGGCTTAATTTCCAGTTGATAATCGCTGTAATAATAGTTTCTATCGATTTTGATATGCATAGGAAATATCGATGACGATGTTAATATCGATGAATCTGTTCGGATGAATTTATATTTAGAACTGAACATGCTTGAGAAGAGTAATAAGTCTGTGATTGACGCGGGGTTTGGTTTTATTAGCGTTTTTGTACGTGCTCTGTTTAGTGTTTATTTCTGAAATTGTTATTAGATTTTTCTATATTTCTTCTACGAAGTTGATAAATCCTAATATTCGAATGAAAGGAAACCTACTAACCGTAGTAGGTTTTTTTCATTAATAGTGAAATATTTACACAAATATGTTGTTGATTTATGATCGTGTGCCAACAAACAACAAGTTAAACTCAAGGTTAGTTGAATGTGTAACGAGGCTATTACTTAATCAGTTTAGATAGGTTATTTCTTCTCATTCGGCTCATTATATCTCGCTATATTAGGGTCATTTTCAGATTTAATGTGCGCGTCTTTTCTGTGGACATATCAAAAGTTAAGGGCTTGCAGAAATGCTCAAGAAAGAAAGAGTCTAAAGTACTCTAAATCAATATTATTACGAATACTGTTATTAAAAATATGTAATTTGTGCCGAACCCCTAGGGAAACAGGTGTTATTATGGCTCACACAATTGACAGGCATATACACGCCTAGTAGGTCTGTTTCAGTTACAAAAAATCTTGGGATCAAATCCCTTCAATAATATAGCTGATAATTCAATGAGCAAATGTCACAAGGTTAAATATCGAATGCGTGTGGATCTTAGTAATTATTACGACGCGAGCCATTAGCCAGTTTTATCAATAACCACCCACGCCTTCATCAGAAAAGCGATAAATCTTGCAGTGAAATTGTATGCCAAACCTTATCAGTGAGCGTGGGCCCTAATAGGGGACTTAGGCGTTATCGGAGAAAACGAACAGCAAGTGGTCAGAAAAGGTACACCAATATAGAATCTTAACGGAGAAAGGCTAACTTATTAGGCTTTCTCTAAGTCTGTTCTCTGTTAGTGTATATTTATTTCGTTAATTTTACTTTATCTAATTGTACCTACCTACCTATACTGAAGGCATTATTATCTATATATATTCTTAAGGAACCGAACGAGCGTAACAAATGCCAATCAGATGGAAATCAATAATAGGTTTCGTGAAATAGACCCCTTATAATGAGCCCGAACTTCTTACCCCTTACATTGAGCCCGAACAATTTCTTGTGGTTTCAGGCACAAATCGTATTCAGAAGAAATGAATATTAATATTTGAAATAATTATTATTTGCTATCTGATTTGTATTGTACTATATTCTGCAACGTTCTTGTCATAATGTCATAAAACCATGATACAGATTTAATAAAAGTATCATACCCCGGAATAAACAGGCCACGATAAATAACATCTGTCCTCATTGCATAGGTATTAATTTTCGTCTCTTGAAAACGTAAAATGAACTGTTCTTCCTAGCCAGTCTCCCGGTCTGAACAAATCGCATTCACAACTCACTATGGTTCACAACATATTATATTAAATTTTAACTTCGAAATGAGAACTGAAATACCACTCCCATAATTTACGACCGGCTATTATTTAGTCAAAATAAAAGTAGGTTGGAATTCGTATGCATTTATTTCTATTTAAAAATATCTCTCGTCAAAGTCAAGGGCGCAACAAGAATAGCGAGAGGAAACATCCGCTAACCGCGAAATAAAACAAATGAATCTGGTAGATAGAGAGAAGCTGTGGATGTGGGGACACTTGGAAAACCGAGGGTCAATCTGAGCATCCATCCAATTTTATTCACTTTCGGTTTTTATCATATTTTAGCCAAATTACGTTTGTGTGAAATAGCGAACTTGTCACTAACCTAAAAAATTAAACTGAATTTTAATACAGCTTCGCATCTAATCCTCAGTATTCATCTTTAGGATATCGTGATGTCTAGAACTTAGGCCGCGTTTACAATGATGGCACCCACCTGTTGCCAACCGCACAGACTGGAAGCGTTTATTTTCAAATACACAGTTAAGTATCGAAATCTCGTATCCAAAAATTTCGTTTAATGCAAAATAAGCCTTGTTCTGCACTCAACAAAACATACACTTGAAAACTAGGCAAAATAGTTGCTGGAATGCTGGCTGATTACATTGCGGTTTTTTATGAATAGATCCTGAATGTTTAAAAAAAAAAAACGCTAGACGGCTGATCTTCATCTTTCTTTGAGAGAATCATTTTAAGGTACGATGATTTGTTCACACTTATTATTTTCATAACCGGCTTTATATTATTCTCGTTTTAGCCTGAGGGGACCTAATTGTTAGTTTGAACTGGATATCCCCTATATTCAGGGTCGGTCACTGCTATAAGTATTTGCGATGGCAATAACTGTTCATCACCTTTTGTCGCATAAAATTTATGGTTTCTCGAGCTCCCCAGTTTTTGAGCTCTGTCGGATTTCACTAATAACTTCTGTTATTTATTACTACAGCTTGTTAATTTTGATCGCATTATTTTTTGTATAAATTGTTAGAGGATTAAAATTAGCATCTTCCAAATTGGCTTTTAACCGTTAATGTTATGAATATAAATTTTAACACAAAAGACCCTGCAACCAGCGGTCCCCATTTTAATGTGACACGAACTTTTTTTTAAATCCTGTGGCCAACTTACTTTTCTAATTTCCGTGGCCTATTTCATACCTATAAACAATGCGGTAGGGTGATAACCGGTATTGTAGATTTATGTAGGTCGCACGGCCGCTAAGCTGATGTGGAACTGGGCTGGACTATGGACATGTGTGCTAGGCACAGACCACCTCCTCTAGACACCTCGTATGAGCGATTTAGTTCGAATCAAAAGTCACCAAGGTTAGCGGTAGATGCGGGCTGAGGGGAGGTCGGCAACAGCGCTGCGATTGGCCGTTTCAAAATGCGCGCGACTTCGCCGCAAAATGGCGCGCGGTCTAGTGATGAGACACGGTTGTTGATTATCGGTTTTTACCAGCACCCCAATTTATTCTAGGTAAATTATTTTACATGGCATTTTTAATTATTTTATACTTTATCTATTGAATTGACTATAATAATATCTTCTAGGCGTGTTTACAACCTTTACTAGTGTATACAATTGAGATTTGAAACAATTTTATTTTGATTCATGTATATGCGCTGTATATAAATAAATAAAAATCGTTTATTTCAGACCAAATGTTGATCCATACATATTATTACATATAGCGTAATGTACAACAGTGGCGGAGCGTCCATACAACTCGATTGCCCACCAAGACGATTCGAAAAAACCTAATTGCAATGGGTTTATCTCTAAATCCCTTACACTTCTTCGAAATTCAGTATTGGGGCCTTCTCGTGTCACTAGTCTTGATTGCTAAAAGGAATCCACCACCACTAATTATGTTACTACTATATAAACTTCATATTAAAATAAGACAACAACAAAACTACAATGAGAACAAACTAACTAAATATTCTATCCCATACAACTACACTGATTTGTTTGGCGTATAAAGTAAAACGAGATAAAAAAACACTACACTATTACCATCTTTCACCTCCTTATACGAACCTCTATGATTCATATAGTAAAATAATATTGTCTACGTAAATACTGGCATTCAATATCAAAAAATAAAACTAATCAGTAATGTTTACCAATAGAATTTTAATATTTATTAAAATCATTGTGATATATAAAAGGGTAGCATTTAACGAACCACCAAATAAGTTGCCGAATGATGCTCTAAAAAATTACATTGATTACCAATAATACTAGATTCGCACCAAATTTTCAACTCCTTTTAAATATAAAGTGCAACTCAAAGAAGTAACATGTCGATAACCTATTAAATTAAATTGTTACCAAATAAATTAGTCACTACCCAAAAATACTTAATGATCACCTAATTTCAAACACCAAATTTCATATAATTTACATCCAAATATTACAGGGCTCGTAATCCTATTAAAATTATTTACACCCAAATAATTCTTTCGATACTCAGAAATACTACATGATCACCAAATTTCACGCGGCAATTGTTTTTTAACGCCCGTCGCGCAAAGCAGTTCCAATTTAGTCTAACCTCATTGCTAGCACACTGATGCGGTTTCCCATACGGTCCGTCTCGCTCGCACGTCGCACCGCGTGCGAGCAAGACAGCGCTAAATGATTTTATTTTATAGAAGCTTCAAAATTTCTGTAACTTTAATGAGACACGTACATAACATAATTTAATTTAATATATTTTCAACAGTGCTTTCCTTACTGGTCGCATACAGCTATTTGTTCTCAGATGTTTTTGCCTCTACTCTATTCGCTGATAATCGTCAATTTGCCTAGGTAGTAGTATTTTTCTATGACATCTATTTTTATTTCAAACTAGTTGACATTGGAACAGTATTGACGGATCTCCGCTGGCGCGGAGCTCCTATTTTGAGTTCTTTTGGCCCTTCGGGCCGATGCAAAACTAACATAACCTAAACCTACCTATACCTATTTCTACCTATTAACTTCCTTTAATTTTTCCATGAAAGTCTATCTAAATTAATAAAGTAAACTCATTTGAGGACCTTTATCCATTTTCATAACAAACTAACAATTTAATAAATCAACATAACTCATATTCAAATAAAAGATTTCAATCAAACGCGCTCACGTCAACCCATTAAAAAAAAAAAAACTTCTTGCAGTTTGTAAACCATCAGCAATAGGTAGTTAGAATGAAAAAGCAATAGGTACCTTTCACTCTAACGACATATCAATAGGTTTTATGCTTCAGACAATTCTTTGTATTTGATTGAGTGAGATAGCAGTATACGTGTTATTATTTCACACAGCCACATTGCGCGTTGCTTTTTAAATTAATTTAGAATTTTACTTTCTAATTTATAACATTTTGGAAATTACTAAAATATTTATAGTGCTAAAAACAATTAATTTGTAACTGTTTACTAATATGTAGCATGCGATGTGTATAATATTTGGATGTAATTCTAATGAAAAAAGGTGCATGAGATTAGGTGGTAGTTTAGTGTTTTTGGTGGTACTTGACAATTTTTTTGATGCGATTATAAATTTATAGGAAAGCAATAAGTAAAATAGGTGCAAGTGCTGCAAAAATAGGTAGAATTTTTTTGGTGACTCGGAATTGCTGATCGATAATTTTTTTTGAGTGTTCAACCTTATTTTAGGGTTCGAAAATTTGATGATATCAAAAGTTATTTAGGTGATCATTTTATTTGTTCCCTATATAAAATACGGATGAACCGATAATTAAATGAAATCGGAACCGAACATCACTGGCACAGCACTAACCCGCACACGTGCTGTCAGAAAGAGAAAGTATATTGGCATTTGAGGTGGTTGGAAAGGAACAAGCACACTTCACTACGCCTTATAAGCCGGCCCGGCCAGTGTAAAATGATCCCCGCCGGGCAGAATAAAATGTGTATTTGTATTAATTTAACTTACCTATGATATGTAATTCCGCCTTTCTTTAGATTTTTAGTTCGGGAATCGTTCTCACACCACTTTACCGAACAAAAACCCATGCTTACGGTTAGTCGGAACCAAATTTAAGTATTTTTTGTACCACGTACGTATAGGTCATGAACCTGGACGAGACTGACTGAGCGGCGTGAGGCGGGGCAGTATATTAAGCGCAATTTCTCCCAAGTGTGGCGCGAGCGCGTCGCCCTGAAAGCTCTGTCTAGAGGAGGTTGTCTGTGGTGCTAGGCTACCTGGATACTGCGGCAGGGCTGCGGGGATTGTAACTAAGACGGCGGGATGATCAACTTTTTTGAGTTTTATATAATGAACATAGGACTGAGACAAGCGGGGCGGAGGCTAGGCAAAAATATATATATAAACTTCAATAAATTGCTTGATTCCTCCTAATTACTTCGCCAATTAATCGTTTTATCCCGCTTTCTTCGCGGCTGAGCTTCGTACAAATTCCCTCACGGTCGGTTTAATGTTCACAAGTGATAAATATCTACAAGACTATCCTGGGCCTGTGAAATTGGCCCTGGTCCAGGGCTAGAATCTGGCGAACTTCAAACTGATTTGTGATACTACTGTGCTAATGTATGAGTACGATCTCTTGAACAATTATAGTACCCTCTGCAGTGTCACTGCCAGATTGAAATTACCATTCTTCAGGCAAATAAATCTGCTGGACTGACTTTCGCCCTCGCAAAATTTTATAAATTTGGAGCGTTTTTCGATATGCCGCTTACTTGTTACCTACGCGAAATTTATTGTAAATTTGTGTAATGTTTCAGGATTCCATGTTTCTAGGTGTATATGCTAAGTACTAGTGATATGCTGTCTTGTAGACAAATGATGATGAAAAAGAGTTGAGTGGAAACGAGAGTTGACTTGATTGACACTGTAAATACTGCACCGTTGTTTCTGCGTGCTGTCGTTGTTTCGTATATATGTACAACTCTGTTATTATAAATGTGGGACAGGTTGAAGAATAATTCGCAAGTTTGCTTGGGCAACGAGCGTGGGAAACACTCGTAAACATTATGATATCACGGGCAGACACGCCAACTGGGTTATACGCAAGCCGACTTGCCAGTGAGTTGAATACGGAACGTTACAAGGCAATTAGTTTTTTGTTTCCTGTCATAAACATTTCTAGGAAATCAGGGGTTTTTAAATTCCTATTCCGAGTCCAACAAAGAATTGTGTCAATGTCATGTCAGTGTGTGAATGTGTGTGTCTCAATCAGGATTATTCCAAATTTCAGTGTCCATTGGTAGACATTTTATGTGTGCTTTTAACTTTAAAAATAAAAATAACTTTAAAAGTAAATCTGCTTCTTTATCCTATTATACACCAGTTTAATTATAGCTATGACTTCGACTGCTTACCTTAGGCGTTACATTTCCTTTTAGGAACGGCATGCTATCAAACTCCATTCCACAGGAGAAATTACTTTGTGACATGTTTAGGATTATGAGAACTGTACCCATAAATTTAAACTCTGTAGTTAACAGCGTTTACCCATAGAAGTGTTGCTATATTGAGAGTACTGGATTCCTGTGCTGTGCTTTTTATAGATCTGAGCGTCAACTACGCGAATAATAATCTTATTTGAATGCTAGAGTTTTTAAATCATGAAAGATTAGAAGTGTTCATGTCAGCGTGGATGATTGGAATGACAGAAATGGATCATTTATCTACAGGTCAAGTAAATCAAAATCGCAATGAAAAACAAACTTCATATATTCTACAAATAAGCGATTCATGAAAACAATCAAGGATGTCCATTGTCCGTGTACCGCTAACAGAGAGGTATTCGCTGAGTATTCAAAACTCGTGAGAGGCATAAACTTAGAGGCGTATCAGGAGATTAATAACATTCAAGACATACTGCGGCGGGCGGGACGACAGATTCATGCACGCTTTGATCTCAGGGCTTTTCACAAAGCTTACTGATAACTCTACAGAGGCTGTCCAGTATTAGACTGGTGTCCCATTATGCGCGGTTATAAGGAGCTCGGGGTCAAAATATGCTAAAGGTGAGTGTGGAGTGGGTCGAAATAGTTTTTGAATCGCTTAGTTGAGCTGGTCATACCGCTCAGCACTTGCTTCATATGAACTAGCATTAACCTGACCTCGGATTACGCACAGTTGTCAATAATCATGAGATCTAGTCATACCAGGGACGAGGAATGAGGCAAGTCGAGACTGATTTCGAATTGTAAAGCAAGATACCGTATTCGTACTTTATTTTTTCCGCACTAACAATGTAGGTTAAAAACCAGCTATCTTTGAAGATTTGGGCATGTCATAAAGTCATAATGACGAATGGAACAAAAGAGAACAGAATTAGTTACAACAGAATTACTAAAAAGGGAGTAAAAAGACAAATACTAGGGAATGAACCAGCCGGACTCTTTGTTTTAATGATGAAAAAGCTTATTACTTAGAAAAAAAGTACTTAAAGTGCAGTTTAATATGATAATAAAATGCCTGTGTGAAAATGAGAGACGTATTTCATGTTTAAGATTTATAAATCTTTTAAATATTTATAGTTTGTATCCTTCTTAATGGAATCTAGCACGCTTTGTTACCTACTTGGAATAGACAATTTAAAATACACCGTGCGTGAGAACCAACTGGTGACAATAAGAATGAAGATTTATTTCCAGCGTATGATAGCAGAGTAATTTTTTTCAATTGGTTGAGAATCTCCACGGGGTCACACCTTTGCATACATCATATTAACAGCCTAGGCGGGCAATTATATCGTAAATTCTCGGGTCTACACCGATCGTCTAGACTAAAGTCATGCACGAAAACGTTACGTTAATTTAGTATCTTGCCACAACAAGGCGTTAGTGATCTAATCCATGTTTCCATTGCCTTAATCGTTTTTTTACATGAAGAATAACTATGTTGAAGGCATTTTTAAGTTTATTCGAGGAAAGGGGGAATTTCGCGCAAATGGAAAGCCAATTTATGAAAGTTTTTACATCTATCCTGCGAATGTCAAAAGACGTTTTGTATCGAAACCGAACCACCTTCGATGCAATTCCGATTTTTTTGGACTTTTCGTACGGTTGAAATTAAAATTAGGTAATGAGTCTCTAAATGATTGTGAATAGATTGTTTAAAATATGTGTCATGCTTTTGTAATAAAAATTGTATTGTAACCATGGAGCTTACGGCGTTTGTTTATGCTGCGTATTAGTTCTCGATGCTGTGTGGTGTGGTCGATGTAGACGGTGTAGACCCGGTTGTTCGCGACACGACCTATTTAGCTAGTTGTCACTAGGCGTTTGGTATTTTTGTTTACAAACGATGGCGTCAACTATGGCGCCTTGGCGACGTATTGGTTATGTTTAATAGATAGGCTTCAGGGTGATCGCAAGAAAGCCACAAGTTACAAAAAACGCTATTGTGCACAGACGCGAAATAAAAATGAAGATCACGTCCCATCACTATCACATAAGGATCAGTTTCGGGAAAGATTTTGCCATCTATAATCTACTCGTAGCGTAATCATCTATAGTACTAGCTTTTACCCGTGACTTTGACCGCGTAGAACTCTTTCATCGTGTTAGAATTTAATTGCTATTCTTTTATTTCAGGTGCTTACCTATTTATCGCTCTTCCGTATAAACTTTCAACCCCCTTCCGGTGATTTCTGGATTAAAATGTATCCTCAAATTTTATCTAAATCGGTTTAGCGGTTTAAGCGTAAAGAGGTAACAGGCAGACAGACACACTTTCGCATTTATAATATTTAGTATGGATATACAGATAGCTACACTAAGGCGACTTCCTGACTTGGCGGTGCGGGATCGATATGTGACATTTTCTTCTTTGACGTAAACTTACTGACGTCGCAAAGATTCCCACTGGACGGAATACTGTCAGTATTACAATTGCGCATAAGTAATATTATGCGCAGAAGCGGAGCAGTACTGGCTTCGTATCGTCCCGCTACCGCGCATCCCGCGCCAGTCAGGAAGCACCAAGGGCCTGACACGCTTTGTAAGAGAAAGATAGCCTTATTGCGATTCCTATGAGAGGAAGTAGAAAAAAGTGCGATGTTTTGTCCTTATCACCGACCGGACATTTTTTCATGGTCGGGTAAAAGTAATCTGTCATTAGTGTCAAGAAGATTGCAAAACAAAGTGGCAATATTTTGCAGTGCAATTTATAAGTGGAAAATTAATGATGAATTTGGTTTAAATGAATAATAATTTACCAATCATCAGATCCGTAGTGTTTGGTTGTTCAATGCAAACATGGTGGGGTGTTCAGTGTTTGGCTGTAAAAGCAATTTCGACCGAAAAAAGGCGGATGTTACATTCCATGCGTAAGTACATTTTCTTTGAATTTTGGACCCGTGTTTATTTCTAAAATCTCACCGGAACCAAATTACTGAGCTAAATCATTAGTTATATCATGAGACAATAGATGAAATAGGAAAAATATGTGAATTAATTAAAAAATAACCTCCAAACATTTGACATACAAACCGGTCAAATCGCGTAGTAGAAATCTACCATAGAAGCCAGCTTAGCATTGATGTCCCACCATTCAGTCGGTTTATAATTCGATTTCGGGATACCAACAAATAATAAAAAAATCCCCTAAAGATTACCCCACGTTTCGGGAATTTCAAGTAATTTGATTTTTTCAGTTTTTCAACAGAGGATGAATCCCGAAAAAATGGATTTGAGGACTGAGGGAACAGGTAATTAAATTGGGTAAAATAATCTATAACTGCTTATTACATATTTGTTTACTTATTGAAAAAAAAGTTATAAATGTAAGATATTATTGTAAATAAATTACCTGTTCTAAATTGAAGTTTATTCTTTTATTCCAACAACTACATAATTTATCTGTGAAAGACAAAAAGGGGCATGGAAATAGTAAGCACTATCTGGTTACATTACTTACTACTTTCATCGTCTAGAGACTTAAACATTTAGCATGGTTCTTTGGGTGACGTGATGACCAGCAAGTCAAGCGGCGAGCAGGAAGGCCAGCGACCAGCGGCGAGCGGCGAGAACAAAATGTATAGATTTGGATCAGTGAAATCGCCGTTTGATGCAACGGTGGTAACCGGTGACTATGTATTTATAGGTAAGATTATCACAAAAAAAAAAAAGTGGCCGGTCGGGATCACTTATTTTACGATATCGCCTACGATGT
Source organism: Cenopis cana (assembly GCA_951800055.1). Taxonomy (NCBI): domain Eukaryota; kingdom Metazoa; phylum Arthropoda; class Insecta; order Lepidoptera; family Tortricidae; genus Cenopis; species Cenopis cana. The sequence goes on along the minus strand of OX637479.1, from coordinate 12,593,855 downwards.
TGTGTAAATTTAGTTAGTGAGTCAAAATGGCGACTTAGTCACTATGGAATTTGATCACTTGTAACTGTACTATCCGACTAAATTTTTGGGGTAATTTTTTGCAACCATGGTATCCCCATATTTTGACGTCATAATATGAGAAAGACATAGCCCCGGTCGCTTGTTGGCGCATCTATAACTACAGAGTATATACTATATCTATGGGAAGCACTTATTTAAATGTAGGGGCGCAGTAAAAAGCGGTACTGGCTCGACTGACAGTTGACACTGACATTTGACAGTTTTCTCATATCGTACTGCCTCCGCACCGACAAATCAGGAAGTCGCCTTAACATGTCAACAATTTTAACATGTGCGACAATCCAAGGTGTCAATTGTACCGTGCCATGGATGCGAGGCTTGGGCGAGCCCAGTATCGAACGGTGCAAAGAGTATAATAATATATGTCAGGTAGAACTGTGGCTTTACGAAAAAGGGCAAACCGTAAAGGAATTACAGTTGCCGGCAAACATCTTTAACATGATTGACCTGCGCAGTAGCGTGATTTGTACGTACGTATGTTTCATAAATCGGCTAATGTGCAGACAATGTTAGGTTCAAGATGTTTGCCGGTAACTATAGCTATTCAGGCGGCAAGGGGGATTCTGGCATCTGTATAAGTAACCACTTTCTACGATATCTAATCTTGGCATGTTTCAATTTAATTACACCGGAATGAGGTTAATTGCCGATTGTAATCCTGTCAAAATTTTTAACAAATTTTAATTTATTAGTGTGATGTGATAATAAACCGCTTCCTCTTATGAATGGTTCCACAAATTTCCTTGACATAGCGTCTACAATGGGCTCATTGAGCAGAGTAAGGCAGACACGGTCGTGGGTCTACCTATATAGTACCTCAATACTTATATGTTATACCTACTGGTGACGTCATTGTTCAAGTAGATATCGTACTCGTAGGTAGGTATAATTTCAAAGTTTTTTTACATTTTAACGCTAATAAAAAGCAGTTGAAACTTGATAGCAACTAACAATAGGTACTAAAAACATAAAGATTTCCAGATTTATAGGTAATGTATAGACACAGTTTTTCTGGATGTTTTCCTCAAGTCGACATCCAATGTGCCTATTTTGCGTGAAGGACAAGTAGGGTTACTCTTACCATCCTAGATCTTGTATAAAGTTTACCATGATTTTGTTTACTGCTTTATGCAGAGAGTTTGGTGTTTCTATAGTTACTTTTTCTTGTATACTCCTACCTGCTTACATTACAGTCTACTTAGAATCTGTCTTGAAGTCTCTTCTGCCTTGAGGTATTCTCTATACATGGGACTGTCTGTAATACCTAAGTTGTAAAGATGTTTATTTATATATGGTGTGTTTTGTCTCGTTATTATTGCTGCTACTTTGCGTAGTTGGTTTCGTGTATTCTCAGTAGTGCAGTGTTGTGAGTTTATGATTTTCTTTAGGCTGTCTACATGTGCCTATCTTGTCCCAGTAAGTACCTTTGACGTAGGTGTTTGGTCTGCCGATTTAGTTCATTGTCACAGATCACACAGTTAATTTTGGTTCTGGTCTGTCTGTATGCCAGTGTTTCTGAGCCTTTTTTCTCAGGTACCTATAATTGAACAGTCTCATATCGGTGCCATATGATGTCGCGTTGACATTGGCTATTACGGCATAGGTACTTACCGTATCTACAACAAATTGAAAAACTCGAGTTACAATTAGTAGGTACCTAGAATAGTAACTATGATATAGAAAATACGTAGCAAAAATGAAAATTCTATGAAAACGAATATAAGGCTGCGATTGCAAATAAATACTACAATAAATACATAGTTGCTGGTAAAACTGTTTCTCGAGCGGAAGAGCGGAACCCAGACATAGCATTTCTATGCAAAACAATTATGCAAATTGCAAGCAGAGCTTAAAATGTATAATTCAGGAGCAAAATTTGCAATTCAATACTTATTAAACTTCCAATTTATCAAAACTCTATATTCTATCAAACTAAATAACATGTTTTATGTGTACGATGACTTTATGGTCTCGGGCACTATCTATACATATAATAAAGCAGAAGAGGGTCGAAAATCTGTACATTGAAGATATTAGTAAAAAAATCGATGGAGGGGTCTAAGAATCGATAACAGAATACGTTTCAACTGTTTTTAGAATTCGTGTCTGTTTGTCTGTTTGTCTGTCTGTTTATTTGTCTTACTATCACGCGAAAACTAGCGAATGGATTTTAATACAGCCTTCACTAATATGTTTATTGGATCTTCGGCCAGGTTATAGGCTATAAAAATCATACAGGTTAGGGATGAAAGGGGGTGAAAAGAGGGGTTAAACTTTGTATGAGAAGTCTTTCAGTTCATGATTTACAGGCTTGAAAATTGGTAAGTATATACATGGACGCAAAGTAAATAGAACCTCATTCAAACATTGTATAATAAACAGATAGTATTTGAAAAAATGGGGGGTGAAATAATAATACCTCTGCCTCACAAGGCTATAGACAAAAATAACAAAAGTCCCTCAAACCATATTAACTGTTTGAAATGAGAGATCTAATTATGTTGGTCAGTCAGTCGCTATCAATATTCACAAACCTTACTACGCAACCTCGGTTTTTTTTGTTTTCGATGGAGGGTACCTACGCAGAGCGGCGGGGCTCTCGGTTGCACGGTACCTATATATTAGGTATGCGCATTTTTGTATAAAATATTGTTTTCTCAAAAATAGTATGTAATGTTCTCATAACATCTGTGAAGATAGTATCCGAAAGTGGGTCATCCTGGACAGTTGCCAGAAGTGTCCAGGAAGTAACACCTACTGTCCAGGAAGTAAGTATGTAAATCCCATTACATATCATAAATCATAAGTTTAGCTGCTGCTGCGGGCGCGGGCGCCTCCCTGCCAGCGCTCGCAGCAGCAGCAGCGGGGTGTGCGACGGGGCGGGGGGCGGGGGGCGCCCGCGCCCGCACAAACAAAAGCTCAGTCCGACCCCACGGTTTTAGAACAAACGAGATGGAATTGGCGAAAAATATGATTTCGACCGCTATTTATACAACTTGTTTTATTTTTGAGAAAAGCACTATACATGCCTCGACCATAAGTGCCATCCTGGCCTCGTATTATAGCCGGACCTCGCCTGCGGCTCGGCCGGCTAACTCATACTCGTCCAGGATGGCTTACTTACTGGTCTCTGCAGTAATGTACTATTTTTGAGGTGCTCATTACAAGAATGATACTTATCCATTTTCAAATCGAAGATGGCGGACATTTACTTATTTACTTTTGTTAATAATCGATATGTGTGTCATCTTTGAGGTTCTTCGAGGTGCCGATTAGTTGCGTTTTCCGTCAGCAAAATGTATAAAATACGTTCAGCGCGTAACAGACATAAATTTAGGGTATATTGGTATTCGTTATTAAAACATACATAGGTACCTACGTAACAATAAACATCAAGTATGACCAAATTCGAAAGTCACAGGCGGATTGGAAGCAAAACATACCGGCCAAGTGCGAATTGGACTTCGCACATTTCGGGTTCCGAACCGACCGCAAAGTTAAGTTGGTTTTTATAGAAAAAATAAGGAAATTTCAAAGATAAAAATCTAATTTATCAATATATATTAGTATTTGTTGGTAAAATATACGTAATAACAATCATTATTACCAAATTTTAAGTTTATAGGTATTTGGGAAGTTAAAAATTCATCGGAACAAAATTTCGTAAAAAAAGCTGACTTTGGTGGCTTCTCATTCCTTTGTTTTCCAATATTATTTTCAATAAAAAATATAGTAAGTATCTACTCAATGAGCTCTAAACAACGATACCCCCTCGATAGGGTAGGATAAAAAAAAAATTTCGCGCCCCCCTTTAGCTGTATGGGAGCCCCCCTTAAAAACATTTAAAAATAATTTGTGACTATTTGTATGGCTTCGGGCCAACAAGATGCTTATACTGTGTAAATTTGAAAACTGTAGCTCCAACAGTTTGGCTGTAAAACCTGTGTGACAGACGATGGACGGACATCTGGGCGTCACCAGTAGGGTTCCGTTTGGACCCTTCGGGTTCGGAAACCTAAAAACAACTCTCAGAAAATCACATACCTCTCAGAAGCAAGCAGGGTGGGTGCGCTATCAACCTAGGCCTCTACTCCTTCTTCGAAAGTGAAAGAACAGACCAAAGTAGGTATTCAGTTATACCTATGTTTTACAATAAAGCACTTTGAACTTTGAAAGGTATTCCAATAATTTATGAACAAAAAAATATCTATTCAACTACCTCTTTACAAAGCCACTTGATAGGTCAAAAATTTTTTTTGTTCAATATTTCGCGCTCGCTTCGCTCGCGTTTTCATCTACATTGCTTGGTGCGTATGAAGTATTTTCCGTACCTGCATCATAATGTTCGAATCATTTCGCACTCGCTTTTTTATCTACATTACTTGACGCGTAGGAATTATTTTCCGTAACTGCATCGTAATGTTTGAAAGAATTCGCGCTCGCTGCGCTCGCGTTTTCATCTTCATTACTTGATGCGTATGAAGTATTTTCCACACCCGTATCAGAATATCCGAAAAATTTCGCACTCGCTTCGCTCGCGAGCGTTTTCATCTACATCTATAATAAAATTTATTTAGTCCTCTCTCATGTTTCATGACTTTCATGTGGGCGCATTGAGCCGGCGTGCGCAATGTTTGGCGAGACAACCCGGCGAAATACGGTGTAGAAGTTGATATGGATAATGGATATTCACGGGAATGAAGTCGCGGGCAAAAGCTTAGATAAATAAATTTAAAACTGGACTACCCGTGCGAAACCGGGGCGGATTATAAATGCAAAAGTAACTCTGTCTGCCTGTTTCCCCTTAAAATGCTCAACCGATTTAGATGAAATTTGGTATGGATATAGTTTGAGTCCTAGGGAAGGACATATGATACTTTTATCCCGGAAATCATCCCTTAACGGGGTTTAAGTTAGAATGGAAGGGAGATAACTAGGTAAGCGCATGAAATAGAAGAATGAAATAACATTCTAACGCGATGACGCGAGTTCTGCGCAGACGAAGTCGCGGGCAAAAGCTAGTTTCTTATATGACATGAGTTGATTTCGAGGCCAATCGATTCAAAAACATATTTATAAATACAGAAAAGATTCGTAACTATTATCTTCGGGTTTAGTGGTCATTTAGACCGAATCTATTAGCAACAAATTGATGTTTGGATCGATTTAAATCTATCGAAGTTTAATAATTATTACCGAATACAAACCTAATGTTACATGCATGCTTTCGATCAGCATTCAAATTGGAAAGTTAGTTATGTGGAATAAGGTTGCTTTTTCAACTGCATTCGTTGTATATTTTTGAGAATTTTGTTCGCGTACTCTTGATTAGCATATGTTGTTCAAGTTCATCACGACTTCGTTATAAGTAAATAAAGGTGCGTGACTGGAATTTGAATCATACACCTCTCAAATGATTATTTCACTGTGTGGTAATAGTAATCATTAAGTAATAGTACATTACTTACCAAGGGCGATAAAACAAAGAATGTCTCAGATGGCAGGTATTTTACGCCCGAGCCGAAGGCAAGGGCGATAAATATGCGATCTGAGGCTTTCTTTATTATCGCCAGTGGTAAGTACAAAATTTTATGTCACCCCCTGGCCAGGAAGTGGAGTTTTTCGCGCGCGGAGCGTGCGATAATGGCCACTTTATGGCCAGGTGTGACATAAAAGTATTGTTTATAATTAAATATCACTCAAGACTAGTATTATTACAAATCGTTCGTTTACATATTTCGATTGGAGGTCACATCATGTTACCTTTTATTTCCTGAAAGCGAATTTAAACAAACTTGTATCTCATCACTAAAATTAGGTAAACATTCTGTTTCTTTTTTTAGCCCAATGATACCTATATTCAAACAAGGCTAGCCTGTTTTTAACAACAAAAGGTCAAAGGTTGAAGTCTTTGTCTCCTATTCTATTCCATTATATAATATTAATGAGCTTATATACAAGATAGATCAGTCGTGGTTACGGTAGCCTAGTTTTTCAAGCATGCGACTGTTTGAGCAGCGGTCGTAGATTCAAACCCGACACGTATCAATGAGTTTCTCAAATTAATGCACGAAATAAGTTTTCGGTACCTAAAGGAAAACATCTTGAGGAAACCTATATACATCTACGAAAAATTCAAAGGCGTATTGTGAAGTTCCCAACCCGCTCTGGGCCTGCGTGGGGACTACTGCCCGTTCCCTGATATCTATGAGAGGAGGCCTATGCCCCTGATGATGGTGAGATCATGGCTCACACCTTAGAGAACGGTGTCTACCTACTTTAATCGGTGGTATGTCGTTGATCGGATAATGGGATGAGATTACCTTTATTACTTTATGTTTCCATCAATAAAGCTTTTGCTGGTTTTTATAAGTGCTTCTAGTTTGTTATCGTTATGGGCAGCATAAATGGAACTGAATACAAATAATCAATAAATTATATTTTAATTTGTTATGCAATTTGGCTGACACAAGCCCTTTACAATCTGGCTGATAAGATAAAATGGTAGTAAAGTGAAATATTAGGCACTAGATTCATTTTCAATCCGACTGAAATAAAACTGAAACATAATAACTAGTGGCTCTGTGAGCTGTAGACCTCGTGAGTGTTTTTTTTATTTCCAAAACTATGTTAGATGTCGAACCTGTAGAGGAGGACAAACCATAGATTTTTTTTTAGATTACTCGACAAAAATATTCTACGTAATCAAAGAACGTGCCCACAATACTTCACGAGAATCTGTTGTGAAATGCGACCCTTAGAGGTGAACAAATCGAAATTCGGCCGCAGAAACACAAAATAATTGATAAAAAATTGTTTTTTTTTTTAAATTTTGAAAAAGTGACTCGATAAAAAAATTCTATAGAATTGCCGCACCTGCTCACAAAATTTCACGAAAATGGTTGATAAATGCGACCTGTAGAGGAGAACAAACCAATGAATAAAATAATAATAAAAAAAAATTTACTTGCCTAAAAAATTCTATGTAATCATAAAACCTGCTCACAAAACTTCACGAGAATCGGTTGAGAAATGCGACCTGTAGAGGAAAAAACGGCCGCAGAAAAATACGAAATCATTGACGAAAAGTTTGTTTTTTCGAATTTCAAAAAAGTGACTCGAAAAAAAAATTCTATATTAGTTACCAAACCTGCTCGCAAAATTTCACGAAAATCGGTTGATAAATGCGACCTGTAGAGGAGAACAGCCAACGTCGTAAAAATTTTTTTTTAAAAATTTACAAAAATTTACTCTACAAATAAATTATATGTAGTCATGGAACCTACCCACAAAATTTCACGAGAATCGGTTGAGAAATGCGACCTGTAGAGGAAAAAACGACCACAGAAAAACACGAAATCATTGATACAATGTTTGTTTTTTTGAATTTCCAAAAAGTGACTCGACAAAAAAATTCTATATAGTTACCGAACCTGCTCACAAAATTTCACGAAAATCGGTTGATATGTAAATACGACCTGTAGAGGAGGACATACAAAAATCCGGCCGGACATACGAAAGCATTTTTGTCGAAGCTAAAACAGAGACCTCGTTTCACTCGGTCAATAAATTAAAAAATGACATCAAACAACTGAATGTAACACAATTTTTGTTACTTAATGTCATTCTGATTTATGTCTTCCGAACAGTCAATCGGGTACTAGATTCATTTTCAATCCGTTTGAAAGAAAACTGAAGCTTAATATGTAATAAATAAAAAAATGACATCAAACAACTGAATGTAACACAATTTTTGTTACTTAATGTCATTCTGATTTGTCTTCCGAACAGTCAATCGGGTATTTTTCACTTGCCTGCGAAACGTCGTTCACTGTTACGGGCTCAACTTAAAATGCGTATTCAACCATCTAGTGGCTTAACGTATAGATAAAAGGTTCATTATAGCTTGATCGATGTAAAAATAAGATGGTCTTTCTGTGGAGTGAGTTGTCAGTAACCGTTTCAGCGGGCGATCGCGTGAAATGATAAATGACACTTTGACGAGGTCGTGACAGATTGATGTTAATTGTCTAAATTCCGCTGTGACAACTGATTTTGAATTATTTTGGTGACTATTAATTTTGAAATAATGGAGCGCGTGGGTGGGAACTTTATACGGTAGATTAAGATAAACAGCTTGAGTAATTGTCATTAATAAATTATAAGAGTCTCGATCTATTGTACAAGTACAGTACAGTACAATACTTGTCGGTTTGATATGGCCAAGAGACTCGACCTGTCTGTTTTATTGTGTAATCTAAAGTTTGTTATTAATTCCTTGTGTTGATTGTTAATGAACGGTTTTATTAATCCTGTACATCAGGTATAAGTATAATTATTTGCAGTCTGAGCTTTCTTTAGGTACCTCCTTACCTGGTAAAAAAAACATAACACGTAACTACCTTAGCAGTCAAAATATGAATTCTAATTCAACTACCTATATAATACGAGACATTTTTGCCAAATCGCTAGAACATAATGTACTTGCAAATTATCTGGTGCACCCCTTCTTCTTTCCCGAAAAAGTGTATCGGGCTGTCGGGAGGTATTCAACACGTTATAATAACATCTTGTAATATCGCCATTTTTATGCAATAGCGTCAATCTACCTAACATAGATAACATGGGACATGTTAAATTTCATAATATCCATTTACACTATTTCTATGTCACCCAGACGGTTAATATCGCGGATTGATGCTTAGTTTAACATGTTTGACGACCTCTTGACAGTGATGTCCTGTCAGACAACAATGCTCATACCCTCTTGATGCTATTACAAATTGACATGTCGCTAATGAGATGACTGCTAAAATTATGGTAATAACCATGTCGGCCTATCAAAATTGATGATTGTAATCATAAGGTAGGTGTGTTCCTACATACAAGGATTAGAATGCGTGCGAGTTCATGATATCTATCTATACATATAATAAAGCAGAAGAGGGTCGAAAATCTGTACATTGAAGATATTAGTAAAAAAATCGATGGAGGGGTCTAAGAATCGATAACAGAATACGTTTCAACTGTTTTTAGAATTCGTGTCTGTTTGTCTGTTTGTCTGTCTGTTTATTTGTCTTACTATCACGCGAAAACTAGCGAATGGATTTTAATACAGCCTTCACTAATATGTTTATTGGATCTTCGGCCAGGTTATAGGCTATAAAAATCATACAGGTTAGGGATGAAAGGGGGTGAAAAGAGGGGTTAAACTTTGTATGAGAAGTCTTTCAGTTCATGATTTACAGGCTTGAAAATTGGTAAGTATATACATGGACGCAAAGTAAATAGAACCTCATTCAAACATTGTATAATAAACAGATAGTATTTGAAAAAATGGGGGGTGAAATAATAATACCTCTGCCTCACAAGGCTATAGACAAAAATAACAAAAGTCCCTCAAACCATATTAACTGTTTGAAATGAGAGATCTAATTATGTTGGTCAGTCAGTCGCTATCAATATTCACAAACCTTACTACGCAACCTCGGTTTTTTTTGTTTTCGATGGAGGGTACCTACGCAGAGCGGCGGGGCTCTCGGTTGCACGGTACCTATATATTAGGTATGCGCATTTTTGTATAAAATATTGTTTTCTCAAAAATAGTATGTAATGTTCTCATAACATCTGTGAAGATAGTATCCGAAAGTGGGTCATCCTGGACAGTTGCCAGAAGTGTCCAGGAAGTAACACCTACTGTCCAGGAAGTAAGTATGTAAATCCCATTACATATCATAAATCATAAGTTTAGCTGCTGCTGCGGGCGCGGGCGCCTCCCTGCCAGCGCTCGCAGCAGCAGCAGCGGGGTGTGCGACGGGGCGGGGGGCGGGGGGCGCCCGCGCCCGCACAAACAAAAGCTCAGTCCGACCCCACGGTTTTAGAACAAACGAGATGGAATTGGCGAAAAATATGATTTCGACCGCTATTTATACAACTTGTTTTATTTTTGAGAAAAGCACTATACATGCCTCGACCATAAGTGCCATCCTGGCCTCGTATTATAGCCGGACCTCGCCTGCGGCTCGGCCGGCTAACTCATACTCGTCCAGGATGGCTTACTTACTGGTCTCTGCAGTAATGTACTATTTTTGAGGTGCTCATTACAAGAATGATACTTATCCATTTTCAAATCGAAGATGGCGGACATTTACTTATTTACTTTTGTTAATAATCGATATGTGTGTCATCTTTGAGGTTCTTCGAGGTGCCGATTAGTTGCGTTTTCCGTCAGCAAAATGTATAAAATACGTTCAGCGCGTAACAGACATAAATTTAGGGTATATTGGTATTCGTTATTAAAACATACATAGGTACCTACGTAACAATAAACATCAAGTATGACCAAATTCGAAAGTCACAGGCGGATTGGAAGCAAAACATACCGGCCAAGTGCGAATTGGACTTCGCACATTTCGGGTTCCGAACCGACCGCAAAGTTAAGTTGGTTTTTATAGAAAAAATAAGGAAATTTCAAAGATAAAAATCTAATTTATCAATATATATTAGTATTTGTTGGTAAAATATACGTAATAACAATCATTATTACCAAATTTTAAGTTTATAGGTATTTGGGAAGTTAAAAATTCATCGGAACAAAATTTCGTAAAAAAAGCTGACTTTGGTGGCTTCTCATTCCTTTGTTTTCCAATATTATTTTCAATAAAAAATATAGTAAGTATCTACTCAATGAGCTCTAAACAACGATACCCCCTCGATAGGGTAGGATAAAAAAAAAATTTCGCGCCCCCCTTTAGCTGTATGGGAGCCCCCCTTAAAAACATTTAAAAATAATTTGTGACTATTTGTATGGCTTCGGGCCAACAAGATGCTTATACTGTGTAAATTTGAAAACTGTAGCTCCAACAGTTTGGCTGTAAAACCTGTGTGACAGACGATGGACGGACATCTGGGCGTCACCAGTAGGGTTCCGTTTGGACCCTTCGGGTTCGGAAACCTAAAAACAACTCTCAGAAAATCACATACCTCTCAGAAGCAAGCAGGGTGGGTGCGCTATCAACCTAGGCCTCTACTCCTTCTTCGAAAGTGAAAGAACAGACCAAAGTAGGTATTCAGTTATACCTATGTTTTACAATAAAGCACTTTGAACTTTGAAAGGTATTCCAATAATTTATGAACAAAAAAATATCTATTCAACTACCTCTTTACAAAGCCACTTGATAGGTCAAAAATTTTTTTTGTTCAATATTTCGCGCTCGCTTCGCTCGCGTTTTCATCTACATTGCTTGGTGCGTATGAAGTATTTTCCGTACCTGCATCATAATGTTCGAATCATTTCGCACTCGCTTTTTTATCTACATTACTTGACGCGTAGGAATTATTTTCCGTAACTGCATCGTAATGTTTGAAAGAATTCGCGCTCGCTGCGCTCGCGTTTTCATCTTCATTACTTGATGCGTATGAAGTATTTTCCACACCCGTATCAGAATATCCGAAAAATTTCGCACTCGCTTCGCTCGCGAGCGTTTTCATCTACATCTATAATAAAATTTATTTAGTCCTCTCTCATGTTTCATGACTTTCATGTGGGCGCATTGAGCCGGCGTGCGCAATGTTTGGCGAGACAACCCGGCGAAATACGGTGTAGAAGTTGATATGGATAATGGATATTCACGGGAATGAAGTCGCGGGCAAAAGCTTAGATAAATAAATTTAAAACTGGACTACCCGTGCGAAACCGGGGCGGATTATAAATGCAAAAGTAACTCTGTCTGCCTGTTTCCCCTTAAAATGCTCAACCGATTTAGATGAAATTTGGTATGGATATAGTTTGAGTCCTAGGGAAGGACATATGATACTTTTATCCCGGAAATCATCCCTTAACGGGGTTTAAGTTAGAATGGAAGGGAGATAACTAGGTAAGCGCATGAAATAGAAGAATGAAATAACATTCTAACGCGATGACGCGAGTTCTGCGCAGACGAAGTCGCGGGCAAAAGCTAGTAGTCTAAATATGAATACAGAGTAGGCACGTAGGAACGTAAGCTTTGAGAATAAAGCTCAAAATTGTTTACTTGTTTTTAGTGTTACAGGGTGCGGCAATGGGGCCGATTATAGCTTGTATATATCGACGCTAATATAATTAGTGCTCCAATCCGCAAGTATTCAAATACCTAATTACTTAAGAGTAACCAAAATGGGTATTTTTTTGGTACTGCAGGTAGTTTTTGGTTTTTAATTTTGTATTACTTAATCAGTAACGCTGCTAACGCAGTTCAAATCCTACTCAGAGCCAATTTTTTTTAAATTTTCCTTTATTTCTAAATTTGTACTTTCGGTTTTTCTTTATTCTACACCAAATTTATAATTAAATTTTCATTCCAATCGATAAACTAAACTAAGCTGAACACTGTCGAAATAATTATCAACAAAAAATCGAAAAAACAATCGACAAAAAATCGATCGACAATCGATTCAATTTAGTCTAAATTTTATTAGTATTTTTTTGTTATGGTGATTAATTTATTCTCGTTTGTTTGTCAATAAAAATATTAAATATTATCAACATAGACGCAGTTCTTTTAAATTAACTTCCACTTTGCCATATTATGCATAAGTAGCGGAAAAGGATCGCTAGATGAATAATCTCTTTAGTATGATGATGATATGCTAATTTTAAGACATTGGCCTGTTGAGAATAGGATACAAGTACGGAAGCCACAAAGACAATAAGATTGGCTTAATTCGAAGCCTTATTTTATGTTTCATAATCATAAATATTTGTTGGCGCACGTAAATGCATACTGAGATGCAACGGCGCATGGACTGGACTCGGTGCGGTGTACTGATATATATATATATATATATATATATATATATATATATATATATATATATATATCTTTTAAGTTTTGTAATGGACTACACTTACTTACAACATACGGTCACGTGCATTAATTTAGAATTTCTATACTGTTTGACAGTACTGTTAACCTTAAGGGGGTCCCAAATTAAAACTCGTGACTGTACATGCTCAACTTTGAGCAAAAACGTTGCCTGTACCTGGTTAGGTACAGTCAGCCAAGAAAGAGGTCGACTATTTTTGAACCTCTTAAGTACAAAATACTCGAAAAATGGTAGCCCACTGCCTTGGCCAACTATAATTCGGTATAATAATAAAGGTAGAATACAATTTTCTTCTCCCGTGTATTCTAGGTACCAGAACTTTAACCGAAGCGAGAGATCAAATTAGAGCATTTCCATTTTCAAAATGTAAGTAATTTTTGCAAGCCACCCTTCCGGCTTGAACTTAACGCAGCATGGCTCAAAACTAAAAACCCGTGGTGGGCTCAAGACTGCGCCCTGCTGGCGAGCAGACAAACAGACAATATTTAATTTTTGTCTACACCCATATAGTAAATCCTCTTTAATAAGTTCAAAAACCGTAGATAATACCCCGCTTTATAATATACTGCGCAGCCCCTATAAGAACACCAAATATAATACTCTTACGAGATCACGTACAACCTTAACGACACAGCTGCGGGCTGGCGGCGCGGCGGCACGCCGGCGCGCGGGCCGGGCTGTGGTTATATGTATAGAAGATAGATAGATAGAATAGACACATAAAGACACAGTCCCAGCTAATCCATTATAATTAAGAATCATGGTGTAATTAACACCATCGTCTGTTAACATTGAATTAATTAATATTAATTACCTCTATATTAACTCCAGCGGCTCATTAATTAAGTAATAATTTACTTCTTTTGACTCTCGAATTTAAATGACTTTATAGACCCCTGTCAATGCTGCGTCTGGCATAGGTACTTCAAGTATTATGTTTAATATAAAGTTTATATTACTTTTAAAGCTTTTCGACCGTGGAACTCTCTCCATCTTGACTATTAATATTATCAAATCCCTACTAAAAAGAACATTATTTGTCTGTCTTTTAATATCGACTACCGATTTATATATTTTATGTCCTTTTTGGCTGATTTTTATTTTACCTTTTGTTAATTGTATATTGTTTTATACCTATGTATGTGTCACCCAAAGAAAAAATACAAATGGCGTGATAAATGCAGACTTACAAGCAATTTTTCTACTTAATTCCAAAGAATGATAATGTATTCCATGGACTGTTTGAAGGCAATCAATTGATATTAAGCCAAACAAACTTAGCTCGAAATGGACCAAAATGGATATAGATGCCCGCAATTAACCATCATAATGTTAGAGTAATGGCTGCGGCTTCCGCGCCAGGAGTTATGGTTTAATTTACGAGGTCGTTGGTAGTAAATCATTGTTTGGAACGACAGAGGGTGTTGTCTAAAATCCGATCTGTGTTAATTAGGTTGACGTGCTTATGACGAATTGGGGGCGTTATTTTTCATTATAAATAGAAATCAGCAATAAGGCTGCGCTCCGTATTTACCAAAGTCACATCCGAGATACAATACACTACAAATACTCTTTATTGCACACCTCAAAAAGAACACATTACTTACAGTACGAACAGAGATGTGCTAAACTTGGGCCAAATAAAATGGCTTTTGAAAACATTGTGAGGAAATCGGTCTAATCCCAAAGAGATCTAGATTCCCCTTTGGGTTGGAATTGGAAAGTCAGATATGGTAGTCGCTTTCTTACTATTAGTTAAAACAAGTGCCTAACTAAAATTAGGTGCCATAACCTTCCCCTGACTTCCTTTAGGATACAAATGGGGCAACTGTATGTTTTTACGAAACTAATATGCACCTCTACCATTACATACAAACGTCAGGAATTCTGTTGGAAATGGGTCAACTAGCCGATATCTAGGCGAGAGCATCCGAGGCGCGCGCTGTTGGTGTGATATGCGGTGCGCGCGCACGCGCTATGTTGACCATCGCGAGGAATGCTGGCAGCGCACGACGAGCTTCGTGGAATGATCGCGACGCAAAAAGAAGGAGGCAGCGAGGGTTCCGTACAAATAGTGCCAACGGAACCCTATGACTAAGCGTCTCGTCCGTCCGTTTGTCCGTCTGTCGAGGGCTATATCTTATATCGCAAGAATCGTAATAGAGTTATTTTTTTACATAATATGTATTGCTATACGTAGGTTCATATCTACACACAGTTTTATACAATTCATTACTTACTGCCTAATTATTATAGATTTCCAAAGTATTTTTCGTTATTCCGTTTTGTGTAATTCAGTAGAATGAGTGCCAAGTGCGGGTAGTTCGGAAAACCCGTGCGGCTAGAAGATGTTGATACCCGCTCACGCCAGTCAGTTCGCGACCACGGATGTTGTGATACATTCGAAACGTCGGACAAATACCTTAAAAAAGGTAAATTAGTTATAATTGTACGCGATTAAGTCCCGTTCCCCAATAATAATGTAAGAATGAGTGAAGACCAGTGAAGACCAAATTTTGTTTTAATTAGACTACAATTTAATAAATAAAAATAAAATAAATATTTGGGGACAATCTTACACAAATCAACCTAGTCCCAAACTAAGCAAAGCTTGTACTATGGGTACTAAGCGACGATAAATATAGATAAATAAATACTTAAATACATAGAAAACATCCAAGACCCAAGAACAAATATTCATGCTCATCACACAAATAAATGCCCCGGCCGGGATTCGAACCCGGGACCTCCAGCTTCGTAGGCAGGGTCACTACCAACTAGGCTAAAGCGGTTTAATTGATTCTGCTGTGACACGAAAGTATATATTCATGTATAAGGTATTAGTCCTAACCAAACATTGGATCCTCACTTAAATGTCTGCTTTTCAGTTTTATTTGAGTCCAAATCGTTACAGAATTAATATAGTATTCAGCGATTAATGTCGTGTTGAAAAATTAACCTAGACTATTTGACTATTGCTACTTATTATACTGTTTTTAAGGGTGAGTGTGAGTGAAGTCAGTGTGCTAAATATATGAGTGAAAATTGAAAGACTTGGACCTAATTTCCTTTAAAAAAATTAACTATGTACTGTTCCATTGACTCATCATAACATTTAAGAGCTTGGCTCTTGCCGGTGGAGTAATTGCCAGCTATTTCTGCATTCTGCTTTGTCCTTCACTTCTCTGTATGACGAAGCATTTATTTTTTCTTTTATTTGCTCCATAAGTATACATAATTAGGTCTTCCCCTTTTTCCATTGACTACGGCAATTATTTATAAGTATTTTAAATTTTGCAGTGGACGATTAGGCTGAAAATAATGATGACTTTTTTGTTTGATAATTTTTAGTACCGATTAGACATTCGTTTATGACTTGGGCCGGCAACGCATTATTGCGATTGAGTAACGAACTTTAAAGTGTGAAAAATTGTCACCACTGTATTATTGTGTCAATTAATACATACTGCTGACCCAGTTGCGAGTGATTTACTGCATTGTAATCGAGTTCTGAGAAGATGTATATTGCTTTGGGTCATATTAGTTAGTTAAGATGGTATAGTCTTAGATATATTGAGATAACTAGTTGGTGCAATTACTGAAATGAATGATGGAGCTATTATTATGATCAAGATGCGATCGATAGATGATGAGATTGTAGTCTAAATTATACCTATTACAAAAATTGAATTCTAACATACGTAGATTGAAGCTAAAAGCGAGGGTAGAGTCCACATACCATACATTAAAATCGCTATTATTTGTTGGTTTATAGGCAATTGGGTAGGTAATTATTTCCTGGGCCTGATAGCAAGTATCATGTGAAGATATAATTCCCCATATATTATTTTAGCCTTTACTAACACATCATATTTTTAGTGTTCTGTATCAAAATTGGTCAAACATATACTAAACGCAACAGGCTAATTCGGTTCGGATTTCTTATTGCGATTGAAATTGTCATTTAGAGCGACGAGATGAATCTCGCCATAACACAGACAGTCTTTATCAGTTTTATTGGACACATTATTAGGTTTATTGAATTATTCATGAAGAAAGACTTCTGCAATGAAAATGACCTCCAAAGAGGTCCTCGCATTGCCGACCGTCTGCCGATATAAAACCTTTGTACATCGCGACAAAGTTATATTTTCGTTGAGATTCAGTTGTGCCCTGAGGATCATAAGCAATATAAGCCGATAGTCAGATTTCTTCAGCAGTATCAGTGTGTTTGTTAAACTGTAGGCCATACGAAGCTCAATTGTTCCACTTGGCGAAATCTAATTTGTGATTTCAAATACTGAACATGTTGTAGATGCCACGTAGGTACATTCATCAATCTTATTGTCAGAGGGTTATTCGTACCCACAGCTAGAACAAAAGAAAAGCCACACCGGCGATAGTTGTATTTTTTTTAATGCTTATGCGGGATTTACTTTAAGAAACTAGTTTCATGCATTTTTGATTACATTGCGAGCTTTGATTGCCCTCGTCTTACCTCGGCAGTCTGCAGCCAGGGGGCCGATTTTTGAGTGTCGAACGCTCGACTTTTCACTCGAGATCTGTCAAAAAACTATGATGTTTTGACAGATGACGAATGAAAAGTCGAGCGTTCGATACTCAAAAATCGGCCCCCTGCAATGTCATCAAAAGTGCATGAAACTAGTTTCGTAATGTAAATCCCGCATTATGGATTAGGTACCCATATCTTGGTATGCGATGTTGCCAGATGGGCCACTGACCTATTTAATATTGGATTGTCATCTTGAATTGGAGATAAAACTGTAATAATCGAATGACATGTAGACCACACGTAATGGAATCGTCAGATCGTTGGTACGCGTCTATTGTTGGCCGCGCAGACGCAAACAAAGCAAACGCAGCGAAATGTGTGGCTTACACCTAGTACGGGTATGTTGCAGCAGGGACTGTTATACATAGAAGTCGGTTACATCAAAATAAAGACATTCTTAGTTGAGTTTTAAAGGTAAATTATCGTCGACTAATACTGTTATTTGTATAACCTAATATAATATAGGATAGTAGGTATTTATATACATGACAATTTGTTTTATTTGTCCTATCTAGCCCTACGCTGATGGTCACTAGCAAAATGAACTATTAAGAAGTAGTTAATATGTACTAACTCCTGCTATTGTTCGAATTATGGAGTATATCAACAGTATCAATAATAAACCAACAGAATAAGAAACGTAACAATTAAACTCCACGATGATTTTCGGAAACAAATCTAGCCACTGAGCTGACCAAATATCTTAAAAAAAAAATATCAGTTCGTCGCACGATTGCAGCTGTTATGTTAACCAATGAAGGGGTGCTTGACCTCATAAAGAAGATGGACGAAAATAATCGACAATTAATTCCATCGATCACGGGTTGGTTTGGACATTCCGGAGGGTCAACGGAATGGCACGAAGGGGTAAAGTGATTGAAGCCAGCGGGATGTCATTTAAGGGAATTACTTTTCAGAACCGTTAAGTATGCAATAATCGTAAATATTGATAATTTAGGTACTACTATTATCTCGATATCATCAGATGATTCAATCAATCCATCGATCAACACTGTATATATAGTAGCCATATAACCATCAATCACTCGGTTGTCATGAAATAATAAGCCACTTTACCCTACTTAGCCATCTCAACATGCTTGATATCATGATTGTATCTATTTATATTAATTTGAGGCAATAAATATATTCTGATTCTGATTCTTGATCCGAATAGAATACCAAATCATTAAAATCGTATAAAAATCGACACGACTGTTTGAAAAGCAATGACGAATGTATTACTTGAGAAACCACCTCACCGATTAAATACAAATCCCTTATTACATCATCTCGGCGATATGACAACATCTAACTAATAATTGGAAACTAACCTTTAGCCAATGTCACCCATAATCCGTAAGGTGTGATCACTCGATACGTCCAATGTCGCGTAAGTGGGACGCTGTTTGTGATCCACGCATCTGTGCAAACACGGCATGGTGATAATGGCTATCGATGATGGAACCGTCTTTAAAGTAGTCACATCAAGTTTTTTTAGTTTAATTTTTATTAAAAAGATGAAAAACATAATTTGGCAAAAGTCTGGCTTGAATGAGAAAAATAGGTCAATTAAAAGGAGTGCTAGTAAAAGAGCCCTTGAGGCTATTTATATGTAGAGTGAATAATAAAATGTTCAATGTTAAACGTATTTGAACACGTGTGTAAATGTATTAATAATAATCTAATAATGGATGCGACACATACATTGACAGAAAGCTGCCTCTCAGGATACCAGTTAAATTGAAAAACATGCCTGTCAATAAACACGGAATCAATCCATGGAAAAGAGTACTTTAGTATAACATTGTAGTCTTTGGAAAAGCGTGAAACAGCACAGACAAAGTGATTGTTTGTAGTAGAGAGTTTCATTTCGAGACACATAGCAACAGATTTGTTTACCGATAAGTCAGTGCCGTTTGATACAACGAGTTTAACCTGTTAGGCAATTTTGCACGCGAGCCAAGCCATCTGTCAAGCGAACTTGGGCGAGGTCAATAACCTTGAAGGAATTAAACACTGGGCACAGGGGCCCGATTTTTGAGTGTCGAACGCTCGACTTTTCACTCGAGATCTGTCAAAAAGCTATGACGTTTTGACAGATGTCGAGTGAAAAGTCGAGCGTTCGAAACTCAAAAATTGGCCCCCAGGTCTGCCGATTTACAAAATGACACATATTTGACTATGCTTTTTTACTCTGAACAAACTGATATAGGAATGTAGTTATGTCACATGTGTGTTGTGGTAAAGATGCCTCTCAAAAACTCAAGCACCCAATTAAAAATTACAGGGCAGCTACATTACATTAAGGGGATATATCTTTTTGCTCGACCACGCCCCCTGTGATAGAGGCGCGCTTATGTTTTTCGCTCATGACAAAACGGGATGCAACACTCTTCGGTAATGGCTTTTTAGACAAATCTCGATAAATAACTGACTGCAGTTATATTGAACTTCCTCTTGACAGAGTTTAGGTGAGGTAAAATACCATCATATTAACTTAATCGTGTCTTTTAATAATGCGTTGTTTTAGTAGACTGAGTAAAAACAAGAAAATATAGACTCAAATTTGGATTTTTTTCTATCGAGTAAATTTTAAGCAATCATGTTTCGGTTATTGTCAGAGACTAAGCTACCAAAACACATGTCGCAGTAAAATGAGAATAGTTAGGTACCTAGTGTAGGAAGTATTATTCGTACTCTTATTTTAGCATTAATACGATTTTCTAATCCTGAACGAAACTATTGCCGTTTTGTAATGTACTTACACTTCTTTTATAAGAATCTATTGGTCAGAAATGCGGTGATGTAACATTTGATAAGCGGCAACTCGATTACAACGCGTTATCTACAAGGCCGTACCTAAAGCAGGAATATGCATTAAAAGGGGATTTAGATTTCGTCGCGCCTAACTATTTCATCTGACACATACATTATCTTTTCTCAAGAAATATTCAAACCTCTATGTACTCAAATGAGCTGTGGCAAAAGAATTTTGCAAAAAACCTTTCTAGTACAGTCGTCCGTAATTTTATAATTACCTAAGCAGTCCTATCAGTCTTATGACTAGTTATGACTAACAATTAAGTCGCGTTCACGTCACATTCTATTTATATACCTATATTTTTGAACTGGATAGTACAGTATAATTTACTTTCGATATGGCGCAGTTAGTGCAAAATAAAACCCTTAAAAGGCATCTTTACATGTACATAAATGCACAGAGTACCAATTAATTGCTAATAATTCCAACACCGTGGCATCCCACATCAATGACTTGATCATTTGACATCATTAATTCTTTATGTTTACGCATTGCACCTATGAGTCTTACAATTATTGCCTTAGAAGCTTAGATGAAGTCATCTCTATTTAGCATAGGCTTAGTAATTATTATACTTGAGTACTGGTACTAATTATTTACAATAACGAGATATAATACATATTTACACCAATAAACTGGCGCAGGGCAGAATAAAATAGGAAACAGAATGTGACCTATCAAGCAAAAGATCCTTTTTTCTCGGGTGCCAGTAACGACGATTTCCCTTTTTTTTAATACAACGACAGGGGCAAACAAGCATACGGTCCACCTGATGGTAAGTGGACACCGCAGCCTATAGATGTCCGTAAATCCAAAGCAGTCATGTGCGCGTTGCCGACCCTTTATAAAATTTGCGTCGATACGGAAATAGCGCCTTATTGACACCGCCAAAGAGATACGAAAAGGTATTACGTAGGATACGTTGATGGACTACTGTTAGTAGTACGAACATTTTCATAGTTTTTAGTTTACGAATGTTTTTGAAATATAGATCTAAACTTGTTTCATTGAAAATATTGGTTTGCAGAGATACCTAAAAAATAAGTCTGTGACCAATCTTCTTTCATTACTTGCTGATTTTAGAGTACTTGTAGGTTTTTTTAAATAACACCGCTTTGTTTTTTAATTGTATATAGGGCATGTGTATCATAGCGCTGGGAAAACACTAGATGCCCACGCGCACTGTCGGTGGTCCCGAATTCATTACATTCTATTTTCGACAAAAAGCTAGCGAGTAAGTGTTACGTTGTAATGTGATGTTGTTACTTTATCATAAAATAAATTAGTTGAAATCATTCAGATGTGTTGGAAACAGATTTAAAATATTTTGAAATATTTTTATAGTATATGGAGGCCAAGCAGAACATTTCAATGGCAAACCAAAACGAAGAAATTAAATATTTGTGAACAGCAACTTATGCCCACGATGAAAGTATGGATTTGTCTTAAAATTTTCTCTGATGTATTCTGAACTCAAACAGTTACGAAGTAGTCAAATGGCGTAAAAACGGAACATCCATGAACGGAACTTGAGGCACCCATTTTCACCAGGAACTGGTATGTCTCCGTAGGTATAACCTCTAATACTAACTCAATACGAATGCAAGATGTGGACATAATAACTGGACATGTGTAACTTGTACCCAACTGACTCATGCAAGCCCTATTTTATGAAATTAAATATATTGACATTTCCATCTCTGTACATTTATGAAACTGCTATATATGTTAAAAATAATATGAACCTATATGCTAAGTTTAATAGTATACGAATGCAAGGCAAAGTTAATCATAGACTATATAAAACCGCATTACTTTCTAAAAGCGTATTTGGAATGGCACCCAGGATTTACAATAAGTTACCAAACGCCATCCTGAATCTTCATGACCTACATATGTTTAAGAAAGCGTTGTATATTTTTTTAAGTTAAGAAGTCATATTATTCAATTCAAGAGTTTTTAAATGATTACGACATAGAATAATAAATAATTAATAGTACCTAATATAATATTTAAATTATGATATATTTAGTGTTTAAGAATGCATGCTGCATGCTGAGCTAATTGCAGCTATTTGTATGCCTTATGGCTAGACATGGTGATACCGAACTGCAGAGAAGATGACACCTATGTAAACCTATGTTTGACAAATAAAATAATTTGTATTTCGACTAATAAGTACGAATTTATAGAGGTACAATCAAAATATCCGCATAGGAACAGAAATGGAACCACCGGAACTGACGACCGCTATAAATGGATCGGGAAATAGACCGTAATCCCATTGCAGAATATTTGTCTCTAACTGGAGATTAAAATGGTTCTACGAAAGTGGGATTTGGGACGGAGTTCTCTTTGAAATTTGAACTTGATGGTTGGCATGATTTCAGGGAAAATCGTTGCATGAATAAAGTAAGATGAAAGAATTTGAGTATGTCGTTAACGCCTGTATTAGATGCCTCGTGTGGAATATTCAAAAACCGTGATAATTGCCGTAAGAATGGGGTAAATGTGAACGGAGAACGAAGGAATAGATATAATAAAGTTCGGGCGATTGCAATTATAAGTACCTATACTATATGCATTACATATAGTATATTATATTATGTAAATACACGAATCAACTTTCATACCAATAGACTTAGCAGAGATGCCAGTTAACACTATAGAATATAAAAGTAATAATTTCCTAATAGAAAACAAACTATATGCACACTGTCTCGCATCTAGATATTGTGTCAATAATTAATTGACATAGATATATCTTTAGTCATGCGGAAGAATGTTTTGCAAGAGTACCAAAGTACCTATAAGTATCATCACATTATTTATTTATCTTCCGATATTTTCAGATCAAGCAATTTCAAAACTAGGGGGCGATTTTTGAGTGTCGAACGCTCGACTTTTCACTCTACATCTGTCAAAACGTCATAGTATTTTGATCTAATTCGTAGCCAAGTTATTTTTCTCAAATTAAACTGCACCGTAAATCGGATTCTGCTTACACCAGCGTTCCATTACCTACCACACCAGCTGCTCTGCTGTGATTCGCAAACTACCTCGCCTATATAATGAGACGTCTTATCCGAAATATTGGTTCACCTGAGGCGAATATAGGTAGTCGGTGATCAGTATCACTGCTAATACCAGCCCAGTGATTCTTAGAAGCGTAAAATGAGATATTAGCGTCACATTGCGTATTGCGATCGCGTCGCAGCGTTACAGCGTTAGTCGATCGAGGCGTTTGTATGGTAATTTATTGCTACAGGACTAAGGAACCGTTCCAATACCGCATTGATGGAAATCAGTATGTGTCTGGCTAAGACATTGTCTGTATGTATGTCTAGATTTTGTACTGGTCGTCATGACAAGGAACATGATCTATTCCTGTGTTAAAGAGCATCATATAGTACGTATGTATGGAGTTTGCAAATTGTTACTAATTGTTTTTTATTACTTATTAAGTTAGCCAGGTAATCGTTAAAACTGTAAATCGTTCAAGTGTCAACCTGCGAGTCAGGCCAAGCCTAGTGCAGGGGACACAGGGAAACTGGAATTTGAAATGATATTTTTTTGTCAAGCAGCGGTAGGTTACAATTTTTTTATGTAAGAATACATGTAACTAGTCTTAAGTACCACTGTATTTAAATAAATAAATTGAAAATTGAATTGACTGATACTAATAAGACTACCTAAGAACTACTATGTATATTTTTGGAGTACTGTTGTGGAACACTTTTGTTCTCAGAAGTTGTCGAATCGTAAGTACACTTTGGTTAAGAAAAAAATCGCTGGTTCCTGAATGAAAATGAAGTGTTGATAACTTCGTGACATTTTTACAGCGGAATCTAAACGGGAAATGACCTGCTGTTTAATGAGTGTCTCCGTGATCTATGAACTCTTGAGTTTCGTAACTGCCATAAAATTTCAAGTACTGATTATTTGTGCAAGTGATAAATATAACATGATGATGAGATATGACAAGTCAATTCAGGATCGCGAGGCCGTATCACTTTAGTTTTACGGCTTGCTATAAATTTGAATGAAGTTTTAATAGCCTCGTGTTTAAGTGAATTAGTATCGTAACGGACACTTAGAACAAGTATTATTTTATTGGAGACAGCAATAGCAATCAATGGAAGAGAGAAAAAAAATGACTCCGATTATTTGATCTCTGCTGCTGCGTCGTTCAGTCTTCGTGTGTAATTATTGTTAGTTTGCTAGTTAACTCAACATCGAAATATTGTTAATATAATACGAGTACATACCTATATACATATATGATACAAATACATAACAAATCCAAACTGCAATATCACCGAATCTCTGTCAAACATGTGTCAAAATTTGGAATGCTCTAATTATAGACAGTTGAAAGTGGTTTTTAACGACAAATTTTATGAGCTTTTTATCACATTAAACCTTATCTAATAGACATCGAGGTACCCCGATCATTTGACTGATTCACTCATAGTCATAGTAGTTAAATATGTAATAAATAAAATAGTCTGCCCCAGGGATTAGATACCGGTATTTCATCAATACAAAAATACCGGAATTATTACGTGCTTTTTCGTTCTTTGGTTTATTATTTCATGTTTTTTTAGGGGACAATCTAATAATTCGAAGTTGTACCTAAATACTTACATGATTCAGTCCTACATAAAGAGCATAAAATAATTCAAAATATTGGGCTATTTCGAGGTTTTTTCAAAATACCGGTTCCGATCCCTGGTCTGGGAGGCCATTTTTGAGTGTCGAACGCTCGACTTTTCATTCGAGATCTGTCACAAACTATGATAATTTGACAGATGTCGAGTGAAAAGTCTAGCGTTCGACACTCAACAATCGGCCCCCTGCACTCAGACTTTGTTTCCTTATAATTTCCCATTAAATTTGACAGTTAGCACTCACCTTGCATGCAAAAAGCGCGTTCTGCCACGTTGCCTTCGTCTCGCTGAAGTAATAGCAACTGTGGCCGAGCCGGATGAACTCTGGAGGGCAGCTGTAGATCTTCTTCGTTGTGTTGTACCCTTCCACGCCTTTGCCTGTTAAAATGGCAGTTGTGTAAGATGTTTGCAATGGAAGATAAGAATGTAAAACGCAGTACTCATCTACATAATACGTAAACGCGATAATGCATGAATTCTTGCAAGCAGTCATCATCCCGCAGTAGCATTCTCTCACAGTAGCGTGGAAAGAGATAATATGTACTTATGTTCAAACCATTCACATAAACTATTGTAGGTAATATTTATTAAGTACTCAATTTCTTTTTAATCTGATATTCAGTATACATACCTACATTCTTTATATAGCAAATTACGGAATCCACCTGTGTTCGATATAAAAAAAATCTTTTAATACATTTTTATTATTTATAAATTATACAGAATTAGAATAGGTCAGATAATAAAATATCTCTCTTCCGTATTAAAATGCATAGATTAAGGCTGGGTTGCACCAAACAGTCTGTAATCGTAAGCGGTGTTCGTCAAATCTGATTGTATGGAAAGTTTGACAAGTTTCTATGGGATGACAGCTGCCGGCGCCATATTTGACGATGACCGGTCTGTGTTCGTACGTTGGTGCAACTGGCACTAAGCCTAAGCAGAGACTATAAAAGTTATGATTACTGTAACGTGGCTGGTACTAGTTATATATCTTTTAGCCCGATTTTTTAACAAGATACAATTGCAACTAGGTAAAAGATATAATTTTATTTGCGTTTTTTCTTCTCCTCTTTAATTAATAGTTTTATTTAATAAATATGGCGGATACCGCATAATTATGACATTAATGAGAATAATGACTTACGGCGCATGACACGAATCCATACTTTGTGGACAGAATAGTGCCAACACAAACGAAAAACACACGCTCATAACATAATAAACACAACAACTAATCGAAATGTTTCATATTATAATGTTTACACTACCAGCTCCTAGTTTATAATAACCGGATTGGAGTTTCTAATGATAACTCGATACCTACTCATAGCTATAGGTACAGTCGAGGGCATAAAAAATATTATATATTGTTGGACTTTATTACAATGGAATAAGATGAAAATATGTATACATATTGCTGCCCTTGACTGTATGTTGACATTTAACTAAATCGATCGTGACATTTAAACCATTTTATATTCACAACCCATTTTATTGCATTTTTATTGGAAAATACATACGTTCAAAATGGACAGATAAACCTAAATTCTCCGAAAAATACTTACATTGTGACCAAAACACGATGAATAGTATGGCAGCTATCGCCAACACTTTCCCTCTCCTTTCCAATGCTTCCATTTCCAAAGTTTCACTAGCAACGGTTCACACTGATTAACACTGAACTCACAGACACTGGGATATAGCTTTACTGGTACACATGGCTATCCAAGACTTTACGTCGTCAAGTTAGGTCATTTCGTGATGATTTCGACCCCTGAAACAAAAAAAAAACAATGTGATATAACTGAATCGTTTTATTGTAATATTCCCTCCTATGCCTACTTCAACTTTCAATGATATCCAATATAAAAAAATGCGTGATAAGGCGATTTAACCAATGATCAGTAGTGTTTGTTCCAGCGTTCCAGATTGATATCTGCGATTTTGTATCTGAAATCATCGTTAATTCCATTAGAGTTCATAATTTGAATTCGTACTTCTACAAGTACGCGGAAGCCGGAGATAGAATTTCAAAATATAGCATTATAGGATTCTTATCCAGTGACAAAGAAATCTGAAAACCACTCATTGTCAGGCGGCAAACTAATTAAATATTCATCATGTTTAAGGAGGTAATTAGGGACATCGTCCTAATTAGGGTCATGGTTTTAAGTCTCTATACAAATCCAATTTGACTCTTGGCATTATTGTAAAGTTGCTAATGATCATGGGTGTATGCACGCCCAATAAATAAATTCTATTTTAACAATTTAGACAATGCCCCATAAATCCACATTAAAACTCAAACTATGACAGTGTTTATGACGCTATTAAAACGCTGTGAATCTAGATTTCTCCTTGTTAGACTTTCTACGGTGACCTAAATGGACATGAGTTACTGTGATTGTCGCTGTTAGATTATAAGGTTTTCAGGTAAGTTTAGCATAAATGAGAAATTTAGATTTTAGCCCACGGGTAATTACAGATTAGCTTATTTGGTGACCCTGCATATAAGTAATAATTATATAACATGTTTGAACATGTTCATATTATTTAAGGTGACGTTTAGTTGGGTTACCTGCCGAAATGTCAAAATCTAACTCAATTGATAACGTCAAGAACGGTGCCCATAATTAATTATCCTAGAAGGTCTGAACAATGTCAATAATTATATAAAACAGGCACTTGTTTGGCTTGGGTGCTAATTTACTTCTAAGTAAATTAATGTGTATTAGCGGACCTTACCCAATACTTGTAATGTTCAGGCGTAAACTTTAGGTTTAGATTACATACAATTATAGTCTGGGCTAGAGGAGTGTTATAGTGGTTAAAGGCAATGCAATTACTGGACGTTTGAAGTTGCCGACCATCAGTATAATAATGAGGTTCATTTGAATTGAATTTCACGGATAAATTACCCGTTTCAAATGTTGTACGCATGTTGGATTCAGTTTATGACCTATTTTAGTAGGTACTTTTTCACAAAGGATAGTTTGCTACAGAGGAAATAAGGGAAAGTAACCATCTAGGTAGAAATAAATTGATTTAAACCACCATCCACCAACCAACCATCTACCACTATCGCCACAACCCGTCTAGAAATGTCTATACCAGACGACAGTGACAGAGTGATTATTTTTGTGAGACCTAATTCTCGTACCTAAATAGAAAATTTTGACCGCAACGTTTTCTTTGGTCTTTGGATTTTGTATATGGTAAGTAGTGTATTATACCATTTATACTTAATACTTCCATTTTCTTCATTTTCTCATTAGGTAGGTACCTGGAGACCTGGAGTTACCTGTTTAGCCATTGCTTTATAGATTCCTGAAGCTATAATGCTGTGTTTCAGCTATAAACCCAGTCTAAAACCGTCGTCGTCGTAAACGAACTTGTAACCGGGACATACGTTGTATTTATTATACGTGTGGTCCGAGCTCTAAATCACTCACCAAGCATTAAAATATATATAAAGACAATGAATTTATATCTGACAAACAGCTGGGGCCTTGTGATATGATATGAAATAATTGCGAGAGGTGAGCGCGTGGCAAAATCAATAGCACAAATAAGTCTGATTTGTCAATGAGTTCTCGTTGTGCAGGGTGTTTCAGCGGGGCTAGCACAACTGCCACAGGTAGACGAGAAATATCAACCCTTCTGTTTTTAAGTTAGCACCGACACTAATGAGACTGGAACAGGACTGGAATCACTGAGTCACGTCAGACAACCTGACAGGTGCGACTTGGCATTGGCAGCATGTTGTGCTAGCCCACCGGATATACCTCAATCAAAATAACTCGCTTAACCATCCTTAAAATTATTAAAAACATAACATACAAAGACTACTACAATCTTAAGAAATCTACAATAAAACTCCCATGGTGATTTTCATCGCATCTCGAGTTATCAACTTGTATTGTCTAGCATAGCCGCCAACATGCAGGTTCATCGTAACACGATATTGAATGCACACCGCAGTTCAGACGTGTTCAGTGCAGCGTGCGTGAAGTGACAGGGCCAAGTTCAGTAAGGCGCAGTTTAGATTGCAAGGTAGGGTTCGTTACGTCACTATTCACTATTAAATGCCTATTTAATGCTATTAACTATTTTAAAGTGTATCTGCGTATCTACTAACTCTACTCTACCGGCTATGGATTAACTTCATCAATAAGTATGCTCAAATTGTTCAGTTACTACGTTATGATCAGTTAATGGATATTTTGTGAAATGTTTTTATATAATTGTAGGTATTGGTAAAATTTTCTTCGATTTATAATAAGTAATCATGGTAGAGTCACCAGCAATACCTAGGTAAATATCTAAATATTGCATACGCTCTAGTGCCTCTACGGCTCCATACACCATACATGAGGTTGTTAGATATTATTGCAAGTTGTTTTCTTGACATTTTGACAGATATTCATGCAATTGATAATATTCTGGCGTAGTGCCCTTTATCGCTGCTCGCGGGTTATCGTGCATTACCCACTATACTATAGGCAATTTCATTTCATTTTATGCTACAGATAAGTTGATGTCATATGTTACTGACTTGGAGTTTTTTTTACAAGTGCATCGTTAATATACCATATATTATAAACATCAAAAGATGGGTATCATCGTTCTTGTTTACTGAACTGATAACATAAAAAGGATAACAAACACACCAGACTCTAGTTTCCACATGTGTTAGTGACCACACACGCGTTTATTAATTTTTTATTGTTAAATATATGTATATTATTTTACGTTTGTTTGAAATTATTGTGCTATTAGAAGTTAAGTCAGTTATTTTATTACATTCTTGGTATTTGACCCTGACGTTATTCCGACCTCGGTGAAAAGAAGTATAAAAGTAAACTAAAAGAAAAACAAGTAAGCAAAGCAAGTAAGTAAAGTAAGTAAGTTCATTAAGTAAACTTTACAAGGACCAGAACACATGTTTGTGGTAAGTAACTTTCGGTGTTATCGCTAAATATTCGTGATATAATATCTTTGTTTACCAGAGACGAACCAAAAACAATGAGAAACAGACCTAACCTCAACAATAAAAAAAATCGAATGTAAACAAAAACAAGCAATCAGCTTCGTTCTATTCTCAGTTTTACCACCCACGGTATAGTGGTTATTGTTCCATTGTCCGCTGGTGGTTTACGGGCCCTCGACTGCGACTCAGTGGAGTGTATACTCGAGAGCACTTGTGGCTTCAGCGCAATCGACGCCGTCCGTTGAAATATTAATGCATGACTGTTTGGGAATGCATATGCGTCGGTATATGCGTTCATGACTGGAGCTGGGTTTAAGATTTAATGTAGATTTATTGAACTGACATAACGTAGTAGACGGCTTGGAACCCACGCTTTATATTAGTCACGCTTGGAAGTAAACAGAAAATTAATCAGAAATAGTCAAGTAACTAAAAGTAGGCTAATATATCACTATATAGTATAAAACAAAGTCGCTTCCTCCTGTCTGTCTGTCCCTATGTATGCTTAGATCTTTAAAACTACGCAACGGATTTTGATGCGGTTTTTTTTCAATAGATAGAGTGATTCAAGAGGAAGGTATGTACCCGATAATTTGCACCCGCGCGAAGCCGGGGCGGGTCGCTAGTAACTATTATATGGCAAAAATATATATCCTGTTACGCCCAGTGTTTTTTTTTAATTGTGGAATGTTTGTACTTAGTACAAAAAATGCTGTTTGTAAACTGATAAATCGAATAAAGCTTTGACCACACTTGTATCTTTTACCGTATCGTATCTCCATCGCGTAGCGCCGACGCCTGTCATGATCGTTATGCCCGAAATGAGCGTCCACACTAGGATACGTGTGCGCGATACGATACGACTGATCTTGATAATGATAAGCTAAAACGAAACAAGTGTGGACTAACCTTAACGCATCCACCCAGTTGCATAATGTATAATACAAGTGGCACTGGAGGCCTGTGATAATCGAGTTTGCTTGTCGCTCTAGATAAAGCTTCACTCCCATAATATAAAGTTTAATGTTCATAGAAAAAATTAATGTTGCTCACAATACGCTTTTTACTTCACACCCTTACTAGCAAAATATTCCGTAATAAACCACTTTTGGGCGTATTACATCTTTTCTTTTCTCTTACTCTTCGATTTTCTGCCAACCAAGGGTAAATTTGAAAAAGTTAAGCTTGGCTTGGCATATCTTGGAATAACATTTTTATATCGAAGCCCAGCTAAATTGAGAACAAAATTAAGGACTTAATGTGACAGCAAATATCAAAAATGTACGGAAACATGGAATAAACTATATTCTTGTTTGACACAATTGACACCAATACTAAAATTAACCACTGATTTTGTGGCCCCACCCGAACTCGTGACTGAGTCAGTACCAAGCCACCGTTATCGTTATTTCAGTGGATCTATTCCCGGCACGGACACATCAAACCCTGTAATTACTCGATGACCTTAGGGCAGTGCAGGAATCACGTTACCTACATGTTTAGCGACATAGTAAAACAGTTGCGTCAGTTCCTAGTCTGTCGATGACCAAGCCTCGTCGTAAATAAATGCATACTATACATACTAATGTACCTACTAATACTAACTAACTAAGCAATATTATGAAAAGTAACTCTGTTTGCCTGTCGGTTTGGTATCTACAACCTGTGGCTCGAAAATTTGACGATTATTTCAATCTTGGAGAAGATCCTCTTCCGCCTTGACTCAGGGGTAGAAGATTAGGTGGAATTTTGCGTGGAATTACAGATAAAGCGTTGTTGTACACACTTATTAATTCATCCCTAACCTAGAGCCGTAGCCGCTGCTTTAGGTAAGGTGGAAAGAGGCAGTAAGCATTCGCTTCATTAAATTTCAATGAGAATGCCTTGATAAATTGATAGGCGTGCAGATTGCTTTACAACTTCAACGCGAGCAGATTCGCGAGCATGGAGTACTAGCTTTAAGAACAGTTCGATATGGCCATTGAGAGTCTCTAAACAAAAGGACGTACTTAAGTGCTGTGAGTTCTCTATGAAGATGCGACTTTTTTCGATTTTTGACGATCCGACACGCACTTGGCCCGTTTCTCGTACAGTAGATTACCTAGATGTTAAGATAATTTTTACTACCATAAATATAGTATGAAACATGCTTATAAATATTTGTGGACTATGAGTATCATTATGAATTTTATTACGTTATTTTTGTACAATATTCGCCATTAAATATATCTTATACTGTTCAGGCTGCTCGAAAATGCACTTTAATACCTACGTTGATAATAGTCGTGTTCGCTTCGTTCGATATATCGATGGAGACAGCGCATTAAATTGTGTAGGTAATATTTTGGTAATCCAATATATGTTCCGTTTAATGTAGGTTAAAATGTCAATTGATAATAACTGCAAACTGTAATTTTATTATATTTTTAATACAATCATTCATAATGTATTTGTTGTCTCCCAGCATATCATGTTACGAATAATAAGATATTTGGTTTTTTTTTTGATCAAACATTCATTTCAAGTATCATAGACCTTTTAAAAAACATGTGTACAGTAATTGAACTTACGTAGATCAAAATAAATTTATACAATGTTTCTCGTTTTTCATTTCAGCAGCGACCATTTTAGATATTTGTTAATCCTAAATTATTACACACATTTCATATTCGGTTACAGTGTAATAAAAAAAAGTGTATAAGTATAATAAACAATTTCTACCCATCGTCATAGGATGTTTAGGTTACTGATTATTTAGAACACTGTGTCATTATTACAGTACACTAATCAAAAGTTAATACAAAAATAACAGTTTTAACAGAACACCGTAAAGTTCATAATCCAACGACACTTTATTAGTTGTTATGGTTTTGCGTGGTATGCAAAGGTAAACACTGTGGCTTTATGGTATGTAAAAGGTTGGTCAATTGGAGCGACTGGATTTGATTGCACCGCTGAACTAGATGCATATTTCGAGAGTTTATGATCGTTTAAATACTGCAGCTTTATTTAAACGATGAAATATAAAAGTCTGCACTATTAACTCTCAAGGGTGGAACATAACATTATGCAATACAGTTTAAACACAAGAATTGCAGTGATCTCAACTGTGGTTTAGTTGAAATGTACCTAATAGTAAATGATGTAGGGTCAACCGGTATAAAGGCGTCAATGCGGCGAAATGCGTCTTTTAAAGATTTAACACAAACACAGTACTTTAGAACTACTTAAGCCCTACATATATTTAAAAAACCGTAGTTCCAAGCTTTTAAAAAATAAGCTTAATGAGGCTTGTATTGTTGGTAGTATGCGATGATTTATTTTATACCTAATTTATTAAATACTTAAAATAGGAACCAGAGAAAATATCCAAGACTCAGAGAAGCAAATATTCATGCTAATCACTCAAATAATTGCCCATAGCGGGATTAGAGCCTATCACCACCAGGCTAAACCGGTCTTCAACAAACATAATTTGAGTTACATATTTTTAATGCAAACAAACCCCTTAATGACCCAATAGGTATGTGCACATAAGTCTAAGCTGCTCTTTTAATGACATACAGTTGTTACACATAATAGGGAAAACTAGTGAGGCGAGTCGGGAAAGCTTAAGAATCTCATAACAATCAGCCGAAACCGCATTGTTCAATGTTCATTCAACAATTATATGAACAAGTAGGTCACCGAAACTTCCTCGAAACTTGAGACTACTTGAACTAAGGACTAGAGTGCAGCAAACAATCGGTAATGCGCCCGTCAAGGGCAATTACTGCGACAATGGCGAGTATACACAGTCGTACTTTAGACGAGCCTGCTTCAAGTTGCGGCTGTTTCCATTATCAAACAAACGATAAGAAAATATTAGAAAACTGGCTAACTTTCACCAATCGAATACCAAATACAGGAAAATGAGACCATCAAAGACATTTTGAAAAACCGGCCAAGTGCGTGTCGGGCCATGCGCAAGGTAGGGTTCCGTAGTCGTCCACCCGTTACATTATGTCGACTAAAAAGTTCGCAAACTTATATTTACTATGTTTTCGAAAGAATTAACAACATTATCTAAGGTATCAATGGAAATTGTGTGAAAGTTTGACTTCTGAAGTTCGACTATTACTCGTTAACTAGTAATGTCTACTTAGCTGTGATAGTTTTCTTTTCAAATTAATCGTATATACTATTACCATGATTTTTTTCACATCAGCCAGCCCCCGCCAGCCACCGTTTAGCTGGCGCGGGGGGGGGGGGGGGCGACGACACGACTATAACAAAAATTATCACTTCAAAGCTTAATATCACGCCAACCAATTCTTTAATCAAAAAATGCTTTTAGAAACTTTATAATATTTTTGAATGAGCTATCCAACGATACCCCACACGATGGGGTTTGGAAGAATAAAAAATTGCACATTTTACAAGTAAGGGAGGTACCCTTAAAAAAAAAAAATAAGATTTTATTTTACCGTTTTGTCGGCGTCATCGATATGTATACTCATGCCAAATTACAGCTTTCTAGTACTAACGGTTACTGAGAAAAACGGGGGACAGACGGACGGACATGGCGAAACTATAAGGGTTCCTTGTTTACTACGGAACCCTAAAAATGGTCACGGTAAATGGTCGGTAAGATAAAGAGAAAAATACGATAAGTGAAATGACAGATCGGGATCTGTCAAAAAACTATGATGTTTTGACAGATGTCGAGTGAAAATTCGAGCGTTCGACACTCAAAAATCGGTCCCCGGGACACCAAATATCCCATTGTTGACAATTACATAGACCAACCTGGCGCCGCTCAAGAAGGCGATAACTTTAAGTTGGTACCAGAAGGGTTGGTTGGTTATGGTTGGTTCCTGACGATAAAAAAAAATTAAATGAGAGACAAAAGAGATCAAATTGCCTCTAATAATAAACGAAATAATACCGTAACATTGAAAATTAAGCGCACCTGTTGAACGGCAGTGTTTCTTTTCCCCGAGTCACATATTTTTTACATCCCACACACGTCTGCAGGCATTTCCATTTGTGGATGTTATGTCACGGCCGTTTCATTTATGGAAACTAATGTTTTTAAGATAGGTGCAATTATAGTATCAATTTCATAATAAGCATAATATTAGTCCTTTGTCGTTGATAAGTAGATAGTGTTTACAGAAGACCGATGAATTCATTACAATTAAATTTACCCAAACAAGCCACAAAAGTTAATATAAATTGTACACTTTGTTTGACAAACTTCTAAGTGACGCAATGAAATTGATCAAATAAAGTTCTTAACTATTTATGGATATTATGTTTATTTAATCAATCGTTATTCCTTTATACTTGGATGACGTAGATACATCAAATCTAACAAAACGAGTAATCGTGATCACTGTTGCTCATCCTCTCCAAGATTTCTTGTCTAATTATTGTAGATATTTTCGTAAGGAGTAGGAGTCGAATTAACCCGACGATGGCGTAGTACATTATTATTTTCATCTTCTAGTTTAGAAAAGCGAGGTTACATGGAAACAGTCCGTCAGTCCCTCATTCGCATGCAAGCCTGCACTTCCGAGCACTCTTCTCATTCTAATAAAATCCTGGCAACTGTTGCATTGCAGCAGACGCAACGCTTAATGGTCGGCTGGACGAGAATGCTAACGGGCATTAAGCGCTTATTATGCTAATGGAGACTAATATTATTGTTAGTTTTTAAATATTTTTGAAGTCAGTTTTGGTACCATCGGGAATACTGTGTAGTTTATCTTGACGAGTAAGCTTCTAACTGCAATGTTTTGTATTGGTAAACCATTGTATTACCGGGTTAATGTATATTACCTATACAAAGTCAACTAATAACCATTTAAGAGCGGTAAGGTCAACAATACCCACCTTTGAAACAGCCTACAAAATGTCATGTGAGTCACTGACTGGCAAAACGATATTAGGAAACTGATTAATTTGCGTAACATTTTATGGCTAGTTCAATAAGTTATTGATTTATTATTAAGACTTATAGACCCATGACGCGATGTGCAATAAAATACATTGTATAGTCACTATACCATAGTGAACTTACAAAGTCATAGATAAACATTATTGATCGGGTTTTATTGGTCCGCGATCAGAATGGGAATGACATAACTGGCATATCTGGAAAAGTGTCAATTATATTACCATTATTGAAGTTCAAAGTTCAAAGTGCTTTATTGTAAAACATAGGTATAACTGAATACAGGGTTGTTAAAATACATATAGGGTATCACTATGTTTTGCCAGTTGGCATACAAAAACATTGAGCAAGTAGCACTACTATACTATTCCATTACATTATAAATATATATATATTGAGCCTGGAATATTTACCGTAATGAGGCTCGTGTTCGTGACATGACATGAAATTAACAGTTTAACCTATTTCTATACAGTTTCAATGTGATTTTGTCGATGAACAAGTACCTACCTACACGTTGACGAAATCAATATATATCTAAATATAAGTACTCGGTTCAGATTGTTCTTGTTGAATTTAAAGTGATTTGCGCATTCATTTGAAATTATACATTTCTGTTAAAATACCTAAACCATTAATTCGTCTTTTCGAACGATGTACCGAGCTTTGATGAAGCCCCTCTCATTAGTATGTATGCAAAGTGTGGAGAAATTCGTCCGCCCTCCGCCTCGCATTTTGCTTTCATTTGCACAATACGACACCGACCTTATAATTTGGAAGATACGTAATTAGTAGTTTGGATGTTTCATTACATTACCATAATCTCGGTTTTGCTTGGAGACAAACATATATAGAATTAGAGAATTATATTTTTTTGGTATTCCTCTAAAGAATAGTTCAATATTTTTTGTTTAATTTTTTCCTTTGATTAATTATTTATCTGTTTCATTGATAAAATGCACCACATATGGTGATGACTGTTGTTACGTTATAAATTATAATAGATAGGTACGTAGATTTTATATACGTATAGGTAAGTACTCGCTCACGTACGTATAGAGGTAGACGTTAACGTAAACAATTTAAGTAATTTCGGATTGTTTGAGCAAAGTTTGCTGGAATCCCTGACCTTGCTTTACCTTAAATAACTTAGCAACAATGTCGGAGTGGGACGTTGCTTTTACAAAACAATAACCTAGTTAATTTAAGCTCACATTAATTCCATGGGCAAAATTATGTACAAAACCGAGATAAAATGTACGATTTTGAGATTCAAAGTGATACACCAAGTGAGTACTGTGAGTAGTAAGATATAAGGTAACGGTTGACGAAGATTATATTGAACCGCATTTGAGATTCTGTACAATTTAGTTTAATCATATAAGTATGTAACTTGGTTTCTTTTAACCAATAAGTACAATTTTGTCATAATAATTCCAGGGGACCGATTTTTGAGTGTCGACCGCTCGAATTTTCATTCGACATCTGTCAAAACTTCATAGTTTTTTGACAGATCTCGAGTGAAAAGTCGATCGTTCGACACTCAAAAATCGGGCCCCAGGTGGCCCATTTTTGAGTGTCGAACGCTCGACTTTTCACTCGAGATCTGTCAAAAAACTATGACGTTTTGACAGATGTCGAGTGAAAAGTCGAGCGCTCGACATTCTAAATTTGGCCCCCAGACACCGAAAATGTAGTCTCCAGTAGACACATAGCAACTGAAACACTTATTTAATAATCGAATCACATTAAGCTGATAGCTACTGATTAATATTGTGTAATGTTAACTTTATTTCCGTATTAAGTTATTGTTAGAACGTGTGTAATAAAATATAATGTATAATAAATATGTGTTGCGCTAACTCCATTATCCATAAAATATACATGACTAATCCACTTTATTTCAGAATCATACTAAATTAGTCTAGCCTAGACATTATAATCTGTTACGTAATTTGTCTAAATACAGGGTGGCCCAAAAATATGTTGACACGGAATTTTTAGGATATTTTTATTACGACACGACTACACGACTTTTATAAAAAAAACCGGCCAAGTGCGTGTCGGGCCACGCGCAAGGTAGGGTTCCGTAGTCGTCCACCCGTTACATTATGTCGACTAAAAAGTTCGCAAACTTATATTTACTATGTTTTCGAAGGAATTAACAACATTATCTAAGGTATCAATGGAAATTGTGTGAAAGTTTGGGGGGGGGGGGGGGGGGGGACACTTGACCATAACAAAAATTATCACTTCAAAGCTTAATGTCACGCTAAACGATTCTTTAATGAAAAATGCTTTTAGAAACCTTATAATATTTTTAAAAGAGCTATCCAACGATACCGCACACGATGGGGTTTGGCAGAAAAAAAAATTGCACCACCACTTTACATGTAGGGGAGGTACCCTAAAAAAAATTTTCTTTTAAGATTTTATTCTACCGTTTTGTCGGCGTCATTGATATGTATATTCATGGCAAATTACAGCTTTCTAGTACTAACGGTTACTGAGAAAAACGGGGTCGGACGGACGGACGGACGGACGGACATGGCGAAACTATAAGGGTTCCTTGTTTACTACGGAACCCTAAAAATGTTAAAAATACTATCATTAAACTAAACAAAACACTAGTTATATGCAAAATATTCCCCTTTCGCTTTGATTCACAATTGCAAACGTAAGTAAAACTGAGGACCAAAATGCCGCACGTATTAAAACGTCATTTTCGGAAAGGTCTGCATTTCTATGTTTAGTGGTACAGGCCCTTGTCTCTAAGTTAGACTAAAAATTATAATCCATTGGATTAAGATTAGGCAAAAATGGTGACCAGTGTGTCGATCTTACGACCCTAGGGCACCATCAGGCCAAGGGGGAGCACTATCAGGCGAGGGGGGTCATCCATGCCGCAGGCAGAACTTTTGCAACGAGTGTTATTTTTTTGGATTTTTTTTAATGTTTTCATTGTCTTGTCCATGTTTCTTTTCGTCAATTCAGAATGATGTTTAACTAACTTACTATATTTTAGTAGTATTTATAATTGTGCTATTATTCGTTTTACAAATTTCTTTTCAATGTTCAAATCTTACCGATATTGGGCAATTCGAATGGCGAGGATCGATGACGATATTGATATATATTTATGCATTCTGCATGCATTCTCCAACGTACCTGTAAAACAGTGGGATTTAATTAATATATGAATCTTTAAGACGACATATTTGAGTCATGTAAACAGATTTTATTTGTACATCCAATCAATAATGTTCATCGTCGTTCAAGTCACGTTGGTGTATGACAAAAGAAAATAAACGTTTCAAGAAAATTACGAAGATATATATGTCATACTTAGGAAAACATCTACACACTTCGGCCCACCCACAATGCAAATCGAGTGATTAGTTCAATCGCCAAAATGTTAAATTGCCTCACTATACCGTAGTGAATTATGTGTGGTTGGATCCTATAGCTTTTATTCCATTTTAAAAATGAGTAAGGCCGTAAATAGGCCATTGGACAATAAAATAACTTTCGTGCGTGGAATTGGCGCCGGCGCTCGGCGCTCAGTCGATGTTACATGGCTATTGTGACTACATTTCAGGATGATCACGGTAAGTCTTCATCCCGAACTTGGAGGTTAAAACGTCGTAGGCTATGTTTGTTGTTTATTGACTTTAAGCTAATTTAGTTATACGGTTATTTGGAAAAAAAGATATTCTTCCATAGCACCTGGTTACGAAGGGATTGTATTTTACTTCAATTGTTAGGGTATGATTTGTGACTGATTAAGAAAGCGAAATTTGGGGCCGATTTTTGAGTGTCGAACGCTTGACTTTTCACTCGAGATCTGTCAAAATACTACGATGTTTTGACAAATGTCGAATGAAAAATCGAGCGTTCGATACTAAAAAATCGGCCCCCAGTCTCACATTCACATGTCACCCGAAGACCCCACTGATACCCGAAGTACCTACCTATAATTTTAGAATGACACGATTTAGCACGAATGATATTTTAAGAACTAAAGCACTGTACTGTTCGAGGAAATTGGGAATAACAAGTTGCATAATCGCTAAATAAACGAAAACCTACGGGAAAGACGTATATCTTTCTCTGCCACAAAAACGTGGTAAACGCGAGTAATCACGTGGCATGTGGCTGCAAAGTTGTCCCCCATTTACGGAACAGCCGCTTTAGCATTAGCATACTGATATTAAAACGATAATTAAATGAATAATTAAATATTAACGAAACATTACACTAAAATTAGGTTTCATGTATGGTAAAACAGGCTACTTGTACTTGAAGAAGGACTTAGATAATGACCTGACACGTAATGTAGTTGTTGCACTTCATCTGTCAGTTGGAAAGATTTATGGTGTTTTGTTTATATACAGCAGTGAAATTGTACATTAAAATCGCAAAGCGAGATGTAAAGCTGCATTTTTGGTATGTTATTCGCACCCCTTAGGAGTATGTGTGACTACATTTTGCAAGCAAAAAAAAGTTGTGCTACCTGTATGATACGTGAAAAACTGCAAAATTTTCGGACTTTTTTTAGGTATTGTAGTTCAATTCAAAAACTATGGGTTTTTGACATTACTTGTCTATGGCATTTTTAAAGTACATTAAATTTGCAACAATTTGAACCTACCCACAGCTCCGTATGTCTTATAGTTTTTGAGACATGATGTTTCAAAAATACTGCTTTATTGAGTTTTGCCTATAGTGCGTGTTGTTACGGGTTTCCGTCGAACAAACAGTTCACCACCGGCCACCAGCGCCGGCTTTTAGTATGTTATCAGGCATATCTCCTGGACCCCGAAACTGCCGGGAGACAATCTCTCCAAGGTCGCTCTCCCGAGTAATGACGTCATGAAAATTGCCGCCGACACGTTTGGAAAAGTGGCAATCACACCCAACCTATGCAACATACATACACGTGTATGGTATCAAATGAAAGCTGAATAAATATGCCATAACGTATACCTAAATTAAGTTTCAATACGTATACCTAAATACATTGAGACAATTCAAAACTATAAGCAAAATAATAAAAAAGTAAGGAAAACATTTCCGGGTTTCCAGATTTAACAGAATAACTAGAACAGGTACCCGAGAATTATGTTGCACATAAATAGTAACTAGTATGTCAGCTTTACATAACTATTTATTGTTTCTGGATATGACCAAAACTGTGAGAGAAATGCTGAAAAACCCAACAGCGCGGAGCCATTTTTCCATATAAGATAAAAAAATGATGAAACGCCTATTTTCCATGAACCAGCTCAAGCGTTTTAGTATATTGTTAGACATGATATGGCATATTTATTCAGCTTTCATTTGATACCATACACGTGTATGTATGTTGCATAGGTTGGGTGTGATTGCCACTTTTCCAAACGTTTCGGCGGCAATTTTCATTACGTCATTACTCGGGAGAGCGACCTTGGAGAGATTGTCTCCCGGCAGTTTCGGGGTCCAGGAGATATGCCTGATAACATACTAAAAGCCGGCGCTGGTGGCCGGTGGTGAAGTGTTTGTTCGACGGAAACCCATAACAACACGCACTATAGGCAAAACTCAATAAAGCAGTATTTTTGAAACATCATGTCTCAAAAACTATAAGACATACGGAGCTGTAGGTAGGCTCAAATTGTTGCAAATTTAATGTACTTTAAAAATGCCATAGACAAGTAATGTCAAAAACCCATAGTTTTTGAATTGAACTACAATACCTGAAAAACGTCCGAAAATTTTGCAGTTTTTCACGTATCATACAGGTAGCACAACTTTTTTTTGCTTGCAAAATGTAGTCACTCATACTCCA
Organism: Cenopis cana; assembly: GCA_951800055.1. NCBI lineage: Eukaryota > Metazoa > Arthropoda > Insecta > Lepidoptera > Tortricidae > Cenopis > Cenopis cana. Next base: position 12,552,085 of record OX637479.1, on the reverse strand, counting down.
AAGGGGTGCGAATAACATACCAAAAATGCAGCTTTACATCTCGCTTTGCGATTTTAGCTTTTTTATTTGTAAGATTTCACTGGCCTATATAACCTTTTTATAAAATCTAAGTTAAAATTTAAAACAAGTACCGGTTTTTGCAGAGGTACCTAACTATTGTATGTATTGGTAATTTAGAGAATATTTTCTTAAATTGAAACTACAGCGTATATTTAAATTAAAGGAAGTGTAGATTTGTAATATCTGTATTCGTATATGTAACTCCCGTTTGAGTTTGTTTAATTTTAATAATCAGTGTTTCATTAGGAAAAAGGTATTATTTTGGTTTTAAATTGTTTTATTTGTTTAATGTAATTAAGTTCGGTTGGTCAAACTGACGTCGTCGTATTTACACTACGTATAATAAATATTTAATGTGTATAGTGAAATAAAGCATGAAGACAAAAAGGTAAAAGTAGTGTACAGTGGGCCTACGAAAATGATGAGCACTTTAGTACTTTGTCAAATTAAACCAGAATAAGGCATATTAGCGTGCGTGATAATTAGGTTGTCAACTATTTAAATTGAGAACATATTGTTGAGACACAATTAAGACATTCACGCAAAAGAGTGCAGACTTGTCATTGTATATCTTTGTCTCTGTTCTGCGATTTTGACAGATTTCTCGTAATTAATATTTAAATTATTTTACCTGTTGACAGTGGCACCAGAATATTTATGAAAGATTATCTTTTAATGTTTAATGTTTTAACACCTAAACGGAGGAGGTTTCAAATACTTATGACATTTCAGTCTTAACGATATTTCTTTGATTTCGATGTGACAAGGTTCTAAGTATGCTCAACATTTTCATGGGCCGACTGTACACCTACAATACTTTAGCGTACCTAACTACTAACCTAACCTAACCTATACCAATTTGGGATGAATAAGATTAGCACTTGTCAAAATATTATTTGATAAGTAAAAGGTATATCTACTAATCAATCAATTCTTTAAATAAATGGCTTCCATCAAATTTATGATGATTTCGCCAATGTCACGTGTTCAATGACGTTGTTCGGTAACGACGCCATGACAGTAGATAAGGTTTTGTACGGTAAATGGAATCTGCCCGTCGTCACCCCGGGCACGTGTGCTCACCAACGCGGCGACGATCAAAATCTAGGTATATCTACTGTATCTGTGTCACCTGTGACAATGACAGTGACGGATTTCAGAGGTTCTATCCTGACCACCCGAAGATCGAAGTACGTATGTTTCTCTCTCTATCACTCGAATAAGCAAGTGAGATAGAGACGGAGCTATTCGAAAGATTGTAACCTAGTTACTTCACTTGACAAGATAAACCCCACAACTGTGTCGATGTCAATATTTTCAAATGTCGCATCCATAGATAATTTTTATTATATTATAGGCTGCAATATACCATGTCGCGCTTGCGGAATATTCGTATTCAGCCATCGAATGGCCTACAAGTATTTTGCAGTTTTTTCGCGAATTAGGAACGTATCGAATATAAGAATCCAAAATTTTTAATATGTGCTCAGCAAGCTCAAATCTTTAAATGGATTTTTGCTTCAAGCCGCTATGATAAAATGTAATGTTGTCCTTTCAATAAATATGTATAACAGCTTTGTCTAGTATGAAAGAGTTAATATCCGCAAACGTTGCCTAACGAATGATATTTTTAATTATTTAACTAGGTAGTTGTTAAATTTATTTGGTAAGCAATAAAGAATATTTGTATTGTAACTATTGTGCCCAGACATTGAAGCGAGACCGACCAATTTTCTTGTCCATCGGCGTTGTCACACTATTACTGTAATATACCGACAACTCTTGTTCGTTTCAATTAGTGTGAAAATAGTAGGTACGAATAGCGGCCTTGGTGAATTTTGCGAACACCACTATACCAACGTCTCTAAGATACTTGACAATAAGAAATACTTGGGCACTAAAGTAGAGCTCCGAGTTATTCCTGTGATTGAAATTTATGTTGATAATTAAATGTTCTATTTATTTATCGTATGGCATTTATTTTCGAACCGTGAGATCTTCGAGAAGACAGTACGGTAATGTTCTATTTATACTGGATAACGGAAGCTCAATTAATTCTGTCAATATTTTAATTTCTCTATTAGCCCAGTGTTTTAGAACAAGATCTGTGGGTTTTGTTCTTCGTTTTAGTTTTCTACGCAGCGGTTGCCGTTGTGCAGATTTTATGTATTACTTAAATTGAGTTGATGTTTTTATTTCATAATGCAAAATAGATCGTTAGATATATTTTTATTTAAAATGTTTTCTTTTATGTTTCATCGGTGTGGAACCGGCTCTTTGACCATTTACATTTTTATATTTTTAAATAGGTATAACAAAAATACTTTTTAATTTGAGAGCGCACTATTCGCCAACATAATTATTTTTTGAATATAAATATGAAAAAAAATAATTTTTCGGACTAAAGTTGAAAACCAGTCATGGGAGAAAAGAAAATTAGGGTTGATGGGAAGGTTGGTTTTGGTTACCGACCAGCTAATTTGGTGAGCCAGCAGTTTGCGACAACTTGAATGAGTTGATGAACTGAGAGGGTATGTATGTATGTATGTATGTATGTAATAACTTTATTGTACACAAAAAATACAAACAAATAAGGACATTTAAATAAGGGTATTGTTTCGTTTCTCAAACTGACGCTGGTCACGTAAACGGTCTAGCGACCCTACTAAATGACTCTTATAGAAATAGATAAATAAATGTACCTATCGGAGAAAATCTTGTAATTGCATTTTCATATGCTTAATTTAAATATTAGCCGGATTTTTTAATGTTCCGGAACAGGCTTTTTGTTAATTTTTAAATGTTAACTTCGATGATATCGTTGAATCAAATTAAATAATAAAGGCCGTTCATCAGTAACAATTTCCGTATTCAGTATGTTTAATGTGATACCTATTAGTCAATTTTCTAAATAAATTCTGAAGCGAATTCCGAAGTTAAGTGGAAAGATCCTATTCGCACGTTAAATTCGGATATAAAGTAATTTTTCGTGCAGATAATTCCGAGGTCTTCATGACTTACAATTTGACAGCTCTAAATGTCAAAGATACTAAATTATCATTCGACCATTTACCGTTTATATTTATGACCTGCGTGTGTATGTATACCAAGATAAAGGTCACTGTTTTGGGTCACATGATGTCATAACTCGAGTGTTCGTTTCTGTCAATGAAAGCGCTAAAAATATTCCTGAATTATTTTAACATATGAGTAATGCATGTGAATATTAGCTTAGGCTGTTTTTTGCCAGACGTGTGCGGCATAGCGAAACGGTGTGAGAGGTCAAAACTTTACTACTTATTCGTTTGCAACAGTCCTAAGCAAAATTAAAGTATGATAGACAATTCAAATGGTGAATAGGCATCATGAAAGCCTAGAACACTTGTATAATGTTGTTTTTCATCTGTCGCATGAGGTGAAATATTTTGTATATTGTTAACTAGGTACAGTATTAAAACAAGTAAAAAAATCAAGGAAGGATCTAAAGTTATATATAAGTGTTTATACAAATCGAGCGCAATGTTTGATTAATTTTCAATTTCATCACTTATCGAACATTTAGTCGATGCGATTTGGCATTTTATGCTTAAATAATTGTCACTATCCAAACTTTGTTTTTTTTTTTTAATATTAACTACGACGGTAGCAAACTAGCGTTCAATTCAGCAATTTATAAAATTAATTGTGGCCAATACCTACCTGCATTACCTACATGTGAGTTTCATAATTTTTATATACTTAGATGTGGGTCATTTTCTATACTCGTTTTTTTTTGTGTGCAATCAAAAATTCCTATCAAAAACTGTACATAAGAATCACTGATTTCGTGTCAAAAACTTTAACTTGATTATATTTACTATCACTGAGCACAGACACTATTCACTTCACTGTGGTAAATAACTTGTGATTGATATTTAAAATTCGTCCGAGCGCGAGAGTCCAATTTTATCGGCAAAATTCTAAGGTCCCTGCCAGCTATCGTTCGCAACTGATCAGCTTCGCGTCCTGCTTCACATGTGCTCTCAAATGTCAGCTATTATATATAAAAAAAATATATATAGCAAACCGCATTAAGTTCGAGTAAACCACCTAAGTACTTCGGTTTCTGGGTGGGCGACAATTTTTTTGCTTTTGCTTGCAATTTCGGTGGCCCTTAGAAATTCAAATTCTTACATAAGTAATCATTAACATATGTATGCATTATAAAGCACTTTGGTGTCTCTATATAAACTATAACTTAAAATATTATTAACATGCGATTTGAATTTTTTATGATTTTTTTATATCGATTTCCAATTCCCGTGTCCTAATTCCCATAGCTTGTTTATCCGAAACAGCTGATTTTGGGGCACGGGAATTGGGAAGGGTCACTTATTTTGTTAATAAACCGCATTTAATAACAATAATTATGGATGAAATGCATAAATAAATATAATTTGTACTAAGTATATCGATTAGAGTTATAGTTTATGCGTTTATTTAAAATAACAGACCAACTGCTACAATTACACTTAGCTTCTTAAATATTTGAAAAGAGTCAATAAACAAAGTTAATGAACATTATGTTCATAAAATCATGTAGGTATATATCGATACATACGCATTTTATATACAACGACGGTGGCAAACAAGTAAGCGGACAGCTCAAATTTTATAAAAGGTCAGCAACGCGCCCGTGGCGCTTTTGGAGTTGCGAGCGTCTATATGTGCATCTGCATTTAGTGATAGTTTTAAATATTAATACGTGTATGATTTTCTGCAAAGAAGTTGCTATGTGATTGTATAAAGAGAAATTTAACTTAAAATATAGATTTTTTGTTTATATAAATTTCCTCGGTTGAAACTTGAACCCATGATTGGTAAAATTAGGCTAAATAACTTCGATACAATTGAACTTTATAATTCTTGATAAATTAGATGGTAAATAATAATTTAAATACAATTTTTTCTAAGAAAAGGCAATTCCCATGGACAGATAAATTCCCGTGCCCAGGTCAAATTTTCAAATTGTAATAACTTCTTTAATTTTATAAGTATAAGTACCCCGTAAGAAAATTTGTGTTTATTAATTTTTGAAGTGAAAACTTCTTTAGCGGCGCTGAGCACTTTTGTACTGGGGAAAAATGTATAAACTCGCGATAAATTCCAAGACCAGGTTAGTTGACCCCTCCTAGTATCGTGATTGCTATGTTACGAGGGGTCCCCAGCTGGTCTTCTTAGAAAGCCAAGGTTCTAACTGTTTTAAGACAATCCTAAGATTTTCCATAAAGATCATATTTCAAATAAATTCTCATGGAAAGTAGCTCTTATTGTCCTTAAAAAAGCGTTTCCAAAGTCCAATATCGGATAGCCAGACTGACCGATTTCCGTAAAGATCATATTTCAAATAAATTCTCATGGAAAGTAGTTCTTATTGTCCCTAAATACGGTGACAGTTCCCTTCAAAATACCTAGTGGCCAAGAGTGATGGATAAAATACCAAGGGCCTGACACGCTTTGTAAGAGAAAGATAGCCTTATTGCGATTCCTATGAGAGGAAGTAGAAAATAGTGCGATGTTTTGTCCTTATCACCGATCGAAAAAATTTGTATTTGTGTCAAAGTTTTGTGTCAAGAAGGTTGCAAAACAAATTGGCAATATTTGGTAGTGCATTTTATAAATGGAGAATTAATGATAAGTTTGGTTTAAATGAATAATAATTTACCAATTATCAGATCCGTAGTGTTTGGGTGTTCAATGCAAACATGGTGGGGTGTTCAGTGTTGGGCTGTAAAAGCAAACTCGACCGAAAAAAGGCGGATGTTACATTCCATGCGTAATTCGCGTAAGTACATTTTCTTTGCATTTTGGACCCGTGTTTATTTCTAAAATCTCACCGGTACCAAGTTACTGAGCTAAATCATAAGTTATATCATGAGACACTTGATGAAATAGGAAAAATATGTAAATTAATTCAAAAATAACCTCCAAACATTTCACATAATAAACCGATCAAATCGCGTAGTATAAATCTACCATAGAAGCCAGCTTAGAATTGATGTCCCATCATTCAATCGGTTTATAATAGGGCTTTCAATACCGGGATCCCGGTATTTCGGGATCCCGGGATACCGCCTTTTTCAGAGCAGATTTCAATACCGGTATTTAATTTCAAATACCGGGATCCCGGTATTTTTTGGAAAAGCATTGAAAGGTACGAAACGAAAGAAAAACACCAAATTTTTGATTAATAACATTATTATTATGATGCATGCATATTACAATAGTATTTTTAATAATCATATCAGTTGATAACCAGTCTCCTTTTCTCTCATTTGACAAGTTGTGTTTAACAAATGTACATATAAAAATCTAGCTACAGTGATATTGTACCAAAAACAGAGTAGCCCTAACAGCAACTCGCATAACAGACAATATCTAAACATTTCAAACTTTGGCATAATCAAAAACTAAGATTACTCAATCTAACAATGTGTAATAATTTAAAATCAAATAACAAGTCGAAATTTTCTTAGTTCTAATTAAAATCGGTCAACCAACACTATATAAGTAGACAATTATTTACCTTAATGTTATCTGTGATTTATAATAATCTAATATGTGATTTAAAATTCTGTAAAATATTTATATTTTTATTCATTATGCTTTTAGATTAATCTTACTTAGTTGTATAGTGTTGGTTGACTCATTTTAATTAGAACTAAGGAAATTTCGACATGTTATTTGATTTTTAAATTATTCCATTTTACGTATAAGCAGGTATCTAATCTTAGTTTTTATTATGCCAAAGTTTGAAATGTTTGGATGTTATCTGTTATACGATGTGCTGTTAGTGCTACTTTGTTTTTGTTACAATATCACTGTAGCTAGATTTTTTATATGTATATTTGATTAAGACAACTTGTCAAATGAGAGAAAAGGAGACTGGTTATCAAGTGATATGATTATTAAAAATCGTATTGTAATATGCATGCATAATAATAACGTTATTAATCGAACAGTTGGTGTTTTTTTTTTCAACGTTTCGTACCTTTCAATGTTTATCCGAAAAATACCGGGATCCCGGGATCCCGGTATTGAAGATGCCAATACCGGTATTAATACCGGTATCACGAAATGTCCGGTATTTGAAAGCCCTAGTTTATAATTCGATTTCGGGATACCAACAAATAATAAAAAAATCCCCTGAAGATTACCCCACGTTTCGGGAAATTCAAGTAATTTGATTTTTTCAGTTTTTAGGGTTCCGTAGTAAACAAGGAACCCTTATAGTTTCGCCATGTCCGTCCGTCCGACCCCCGTTTTTCTCAGTAACCGTTAGTACTAGAAAGCTGTAATTTGGCATGAGTATACATATCGATGACGCGGAGAAAACGGTAGAATAAGATCTTTAAAGAATAGACAAAGAAAGTAAACGAGTCAGATTAAATGAATAGATATTAATAATATAATATTTCCTAAAAAATAAAATTAATTTTCAAAATACACCATATTTGGGTTCTTCCTTAGAGCAAACAGCTAAATTAAATTTTCTTAAATAAACGCCTAATTCTAACCAGTCATATATATTTTTTTAAATTGAAAATGAGGCCGACGGTGATGCGAGCTCACCCAGAAGATTCACTCGTACCTTAAAAAGGTCCAGGTTATTTGAACTCGGAAGTACCTACATACGCCATTCGAATACCAAACCAGTAAACATTATAAAAAAAGATGATTTTGACCAGGTAATGAAAGTAGCCAGTCGTACGTCGTCTGGATATCTGATGGAAGAAGGGGGAAGGCGGTATGAGCTCATGGAGTTCCTGAGCACACTCAACGAATCTAAAGAAATAAAAATGGGAAATAGGTAGTATTGCTTACAATTTTTGAAGTGAAAACTTCTTTAGCGGCTCTGAGCACTTTTGTACTGGGGAAAATTTGTTGAACTCGCAACAGATTCTAAGATTCTAAGACCAGCTAGTTGACCGCTCCTAGTAATCGTGATTGCGATGTTAGGAGGTGTCAACTCAGCTAAACTCAGCTGGCCCCTATACCACAAAACTTTACAAGTCTACAATTTGACAAAATTGCACAATTTTCCATAGAAAAAGTTCACAAATTTGTCGAATTGTACGCTTGTAAAGTATTGTGGTACAGGTTCCTGGTCTTAGATGCGTAAGACACAATGATACTCGGGACATATTATGTAAATGGATTATGCGAATATGAACATGAGTATGAGTACAGTACAGATACGGATACCGATACGGATACCGATACGGATACCGATACCGATATGAATATCTTTGTTATTTGGATCATTGTCAGTCGGAAAAACAAAAGTTGTTTTTCCGACTGACAATTCGGTGGACAATAGTTAACGGCTTATGTGCATGTAATTTACGTTTTTATTATATGGATTTATAGACACGGAATTACAGATTATGCGGGTTATCAGATCAATCGAAAATTAAGCTTTGTAGCCCTTAACTTTTGGCATGTCCTGTCCACCGAAAAGACGCGCACCTAAATCTGACAATGACCCATTTACTATCTTTATTGAGTTTTCACTTCTGCCGGCACTCCCGGAGTGCAACCCGTTGTTTTTTTTATCAAATTATCAGCATACAATTTTCTATGTATTATTGGTATTTCAAAATTCCATGGGAATTAGACAAAAATGCCCGTTTGGTGAAATTCACTCATGTGGGAGTTAATAAAATCTGTTAGGATCAGGAAAACAGGATAAATAAAACAAAACGTAAAATCTAATTTTACCTAATTTTACGACCACAAATGTGACGCAAGGGCAATGTTTACAATTGGCCGATCTGCTGATCACGTAGTTTGGTAGTTGATACCATGAGGCATGATGGTGTCATCAGTGGAAATTGAAACTACGTCATCGTGTACCATTCATACAAAAGACACTTTTCTAGAATGTCTCGCGGAAGCAATTTTCAAGGCAGTGCATATTATCACTTGTAGCGTCATCGTGAGCAGTCTATTGTAAAAATTATGGTTTGCCTCTTTTGACTTTACTTTGAAAATATAGCACACCGTCTTTTCATCATTAAAGATGTCATAAATGTGTGTTGCAACTTGCTTACACTAACTCGTGCATATTGCTTTTGCTACAGGCTAGGAAAACTTAATCAAATAATACACTTGCATATTCCAGGCCCCTAAGATACCACAAAACTTTACAAGTCTACAATTCAACAAAATTGTACAATTCTCAATTTGTTGAATTGTATGCTTGTAAAGTTATGTGGTACAGGCCCCAGGTAATATACCTACACATGCTGCCATTAAGTACTTAAAGAGCATTTACTATTACTATCAGTCGCACGGTTTGTAAAATCTTAATTACTAATGTAAACTATTGTTATAAATAATAAAAAACCAGATTTAACCAATTGTAGCCACGCAACTGGAATACAATAGGAACTTTTATATTTGGCGATATTTGGAACTCTTCGTAAATTGATCACATCACAAGTTAACTTATTAAATCAATCTAGGCGCAACGAAGCACTTTTCAACATTGTTATTGTTACATTTTCGCACAGGTACTTAGTACACCTCCTCCAATAGAGAATCAATGTATACATGCGGAATCACGCGTAGTTTCGAAGCAAATGAATATCGTTTATAATATTTCTGATTTAGTTTAAGTACTGTGTATTGATGGTAGCCGTATCGCTGTTCCAATGGTTCCAATGCAAATTTTACTCATGCCCACAGGCTGTGGTTGTGAGACAAGAGCAAAAGTGAGAGATACGGATCACGAAACCCATAAATCCTTTAGCCTTGTGTGTCTTGTTAATTGGATAATTACTGATGATCTAACGAACTATGTAATGAGAATCAATTTGAATATCAAAATGGTAGTTGTTACCTACTACGGGAGGTCGATCTACGCCATTGGGTGCCACTTGCAAAACTGTCACAGCAGGTGCCACCCTTGCTTTGCTATAGGTATAAGTACATGTGTGTCATCCGCGATGACGCGCCTCCCGAAGCGATTCTTATACTAATTGGCTGCTGAGGGCTGTGGAGGTGCGCGTCTTCGTGGACACGGACTACGTCACTGTCGTATTGTAGTGAAATTGAAACACCGCTTTTGCTTGTGACTCAAACCAGTGTCCTTGAAACTTAAGCCGTTTTGTTATTGCCGGTTTCTAACATTTGTAGATTCTCTGTTTACATTATTTTTGCATTTAAATGACAAAACCTGATTAGGCTAATTTTAAACCATAAGAGCGTTTTATGACTGGTGTAAAATAAAGCGTCTTTATAATTGCAATTCCTTTGTAAACATGACGTTTTAGAGCTTATAGCAATTAAGGTGAATGACTCCAATGTGATATGCAATGTGAATGCTTTGTTTTACACGAATTTCCAAAGGCATGCATATTTTAAAATATGTATCTTTTAACTATAATAGCCTGGCATTATCCTGATAACGACGTCCAGAAGAATTTTATCAAATAAATATAACTTTTTGCCAACTAGAATTTCCCTACTTTATGTCAGATTTTGCTAGGTACGTTAATTAAGAACGAGAAATTCGAATTCTGAAAAAGAAATGTTTGGTTTACTTCTTGAAAGAAGAAATATGCGTATTCCATTGAGCCAAGTCCACGAAGCGATTTGTATTATGTAACTTATACAACCACTTAACCTTCAGCGTAATTATAGGCGTTCAACCGATTGTAAACCGTATTACCTAAGGCTCAGGTACATTTAACGATAAAACATCAACAAGTAGGCTTGCACCTGTCCGCCGTTTGGTTTTGTTCTTTGAGGATATTTTGGGACTTTTCGGTGCAGAAAACCGGTCTAAGATTCCAGTAATATTTATTCGAACCACTCCCTCGAATGACCCTTTGCGTTCCTAATATTTTCGTATCACGAGATATTGCACGCCACCTACCCAGCTAGCTTAATTTTATAGCCTTTACTTATATATCGTACGTAAGACATTCGTCCTTTACTTAGTATTAAATTTACTTAGTCATTACATAAGTTAAGAGGGACAGAAAATCTTTGTCGGACGTAAAAAGCGATCGTGTTATACACAAAGTTATAAACCAATGCAGGTTAACATAAAATACATTAGGGCAACGGGGGCAACCAATTATTTGTTAGGTACAACTGTTTTCTTTTTAACAGAAACATATATTTTTAAATCCTGTTTAGTTATTTGCATATCAGTTTCTTTTCTTACCTTGTTCATTCTACAATGCATTTGTAAACTCTTCAATTACCTTCCAGGAAGTAAAGCTATCGCATCGAGATTACCAGCAAAATACCTTAGTTTTAAAAAGCGCTTTATTTAGACGTGCAGAAGATTCAAAATGCTATAGTTTGTCTTCCAATGTGTATTGAACGTAATGTAATGGATGCGCGTCGTCTTGCCGGCGCGGCGCGAGAGCAGCTTGAGCCAAATTGAAGCGCAACGCGATACGTTCGAGTTCGACCGAGCTGCTCGTTGGAAACGGACATATTAATGTAATTTACTTTTATCTTTTGTTTACTCTGCAATTTATACAAGGAAATATGAAAAAAATATTGGTTACGTGTCCGTTACCGGTGTATACGTATTCAAATCAAATTCGTCTCTATCACATTTGCAATGTTAGTTCGGGGCGCGAGAAACCGAGCGAGACTACGAAACAAACTCGAATTTGATTCAGATTTGAAGCGACGAATAACGACGTAAAATTTGATTATTGGATATTAATTGAAGCAATTTAAATATTAAATAATAGAATAAAAACCACACAATAGATAAGATAATAATATCATCCCGCCACATGCGATGCTTTTTTGCACGGAACTAATTAATTTCAGAAGATGGCACGTTTTACCTGACGCTATTACGGAATAGTAACTTATATAAGCTGAACAAACAATACGTTCTAATTAGTCGTGCAAAGATGTGCACTACAAAATACACCGGCTGATACTGAGTCATTCTGTCGCAAGTGTCACAGCTACCGATAATTATGTAAAACCTATTTAAATATGCATTTTGAACACCACAAAAAACGGTTCAGTGGTTGTGCTAAACAACGCTTTATTTTCTATGACATTGAGCCTTGAATCAATGTTTTACGTTTTGGCATGCGAAATGTAATAGATATTTTGAGTACGCGCGAAGAATATTGAATCATCTAGCTATTCGTTGGTTGACCGATATAGCCGACAAAATTGTTTATGAAAGCTTCTGGAAATATATTTATTGGGAAATTTATTTTTAAATTGTGATTTGAACTTAACCCCGTTCCCATATTAAAGTTCCCAAGAAAATGATAAATTTTTGTTTCGGCGAAGAGTTACGAAAACGCTCGAAACGTGAAATTGTCATATTTATTTTCATAAGGTTAAAAAAAGAAAGGGCAATCATTATCATCAGTTTATTATTGGAACTTTCTGGTAACGTACTTTCAGCAATAAATTATTTTTAACTAATCCCTCTGGTCATAAAAACCTCGAGGAATCAACGGAACTCCGCAAACGTGATGCCTATTTATGACCATTTATATACTGCAACGCGCTCATAATTTCTACATTTAGGTACTCGCGGCATTGTAACCATTTTAGGAAATTTTATCTGCAATCTTTCTTTAAAAAAAAGTGTACCACCAGCTATTGAATCGTATTAAACCTGCATAGCAAATTCGCATAGGACTACTATAACGTCCACGAATTCGGCGTTATTACATTTTTCGAGCTGAATATCTTAAAATGTAGTGTTATTTATTGCAAAAGTTACGGCACATGATACATACTTGCTAGACCATATCTCCTATTTCATAGTCGCCTTTCTCATATTGCAGACGTCAAATTGAGTCATTTCCTTTACAAGCTATGCCCCGCCCCCACAGAGCTACTGAGTCGATTTAAACTATTCACGAGTATTTGTGAACGTGTTTACTGTCATAATGCATTATGTCGGTTGTGCAATTCAACTGGTTGACATTTTACACCTTTGCAGTTCCATTTTGACCGGAAACTTGCCTCATGAATGGCCAAAAATACCGGTATTGTATGTATGAAAACTAGAAGGGTATAAGACACAGAGCTGCACAAGTAATGTTACAGGCTTTCCGCAATTTATAAACGACTTTATTTATTCACACCTAATATCACTCGCTACGAGTATCGAACTTTTCATTTACAGTCTATTTATTCATCCATACTTATCCTATCATGCAAACTAACTCTTCTTGAAGACATTAATCATTATCACCTTTTTCTCTAGGATTACACAATAATCATCAATTAAAATGTTGTTGTAAGGTCCAAGTCAATGGAAATAAGAAATGATGTAAACAGACCAATTTACCTTCATTACTTCGTAATCACGCACTTTTAAAGAACAAACACAGTCTTACCAACAATTTATAGACATAATCCTTGTATTTGCATTCATTTTAAGCTATAATATCTTTTAATTATTCATATTTCAATAAAAACAATTTGCGTTTACAATGATTAGTTATGTGACATGTGTAAAAACAATTTGCGTTTACAATGAGTATTGAAAAAAAAGTTCGTTTAAGTGATGTGAATATCAGTATATCGAAAAAGTTTAATGTCATTATAGATTCAATTACAAATAAACTCACTTCTCATCATTGTCCATTTACTTTGCTATGAATTTTCTTTGCCCATTTATTTTTATTTGCTGCCATTATAGTGGCATCTGTACGGAACAAGAAAAGGGAAAATACGGCGTTTAATGAACAAAAGATTTCCTTTGGCAGGATTGATATCTATAGTCTAAAGATGCATTTACGAAGTAGAGCCCCCCGGATTTTTCACGTGGTAAGAAATGGGGGGGGTCCAAACATAGCAGCCGACCTGTACATTTCAAACTAAGCTGACTCCTTTCTTATATCTACTAAGGCAAGTTTGGTATCGTTTTCGTATAAAAGGAATACACCGACATCATTTCTGATCGTACATTTTACTATTTTGGAACAATTTTCTGACTAAAATCGCAAATTTATACATTTTTAATTTTTACTTTTTGATTCAGCGCTCTGATATTGGATGTAAAAAGTTGATTTAAATAATGAAATAAATACTATAAGAAAGCACGTTTTATGCAGATTCTAAATATATACATATCAATATAGCTCTGCCTACAAAATTATGACAGAAAAAAATATCATGGGTCGCAAGACGGCTGCGCGGGCGGATCGGTAAGTACCGAAATACGTTACTAGCTACTGGGTACAGTCACCGAATTGAAATGTTTTCCACTTTTAAGAGTAAAAATAACTAATAGAGAATCTTACCTGACTATACCGACGTGTCTGACTAATAACAATGATAGTTCCTCTAAGTTATTTTCAGGTTTTAAAACGATGACTGTGATAAAAATTACACTGTAATATTTTATGGATTTTAGTTTCAGTATGCATGCGCTTAGGGCAGCCTATCAAGCAGGTCACTTGTGGGGACAAACTTTAAATGACACACAATATATACCCTCCCTAACAGACGAGTGGATAAAAGGAGGAACAGTGGCAGCCCGTATGGACAATCCAACACAGAATCTGGAATGCGGCACGAGAACTTAGCTGCAAGAACAGCTGCAGAGGCCACTGTCCTTGAAAGCGAGAATGAATGCCATGCACGCTGCTTCAAGACCTGTGGGTAGTCGCAAATTATGCGATTACTGATGGTTTTAAATGTGTGTCCAGTGTGAACCAGGGGTTTCAGCAAAGATGACGTCGAGGAGGCCGAAGAAGGAGAGTACAACATCTTTATCAGTTTATACCACGTTTATACTGCTCCTGGGTTTAAAAAATCATAACTAACTTCAAAAAAGATGAGGTCCTGTGTTCGACTGTCAATATTTTTTAGATATGTTCACAAATATCTTTGCTAGTTTAAGACCGATTTCGCGTTTTTTTTTTGGTTTGGAAGGGGCTGCCTCAATGATGTTTTCTTTTAAATTTGGTCAAGATCTGATAATGGGATCCATGAGAAAATGGACACTCTTCAATTTACAAAGGTGTCTCCGCGGTATATGAATGCTAATTATTACTTACAAGGTAGACCAATATATATTTTTTTATTATTAATAATAAGGCTGTACTTTTAGGGTGATCCAATATTATTTTGGACAGGATCCGTTAATGTTAGTTGGCATTTTTTTTTAATTTAGCCGTTATCCATATAATTCATGGAGTTCGAATTTGTACTATCGTTTGTAGGGGCCTATCTTTAGAAGTAATCAAACGATTTTAAAAATTCTTTCTGTTATAGAAACCTACATTGGTCCTTAATAATATAAGCTAAGACTTTTTGTAAATCGTTAACTCGTACGAAACAGGCCGGCTCTCTAAAATTTGATAAATTTTTACGTGAAATTTTAGGGCGAAATTGATATATTTCATTGTTTTTTTAATATTTTAAGACATGAATTGACATGAAATATGTTTTTATTGAGTTAATAAACCCACCACTACCATTCCGAGATCACAAACTATGTTTTTTAATTAATTTGATTTTTTGTTCTATCTTTTAATTTTCAATTTTTTTAATACTTCCACAGTAGGTATATTTTTGAAATATATATTTTCAAATATGATATTAACAGGCTTTTCTGAAGACCTATTTTTTTTTCAAAATGTGCAGGTGTTTTTTAAAGTTATGGCCATTTTTCTGTTTTCAGTATGAATGAAAAATTACCTATTTTTTGTTAATTTTCGAAAATGTTGTATGGAATGGTACAAAAATAATTCCAGAAATGAATTTAGCATCCTTGATTTACTCGAAATTGACACCCAACTTGACCCAGTAGCTTAACTGGCGCAGATATCAAGATTAACCTGGACTCACCCCCCCCTCAAAAATTTGACATAAAAAATTTCGAGGGCTCTACTTCGAAAATCCATCTCTGGGTCCTAAAGGACCTACCCTGATACAGGAAATCTTTTGTTCATGAAATGCCGTATAAGTCCTCTTACCGAGGCCACTATTAAGTTAAGAGCCACAAATACTCGCAATGAATATTCAATAAAATAATTTCTCGACTGTCAAGTGGATTGATTAATTATTGTTATAGACTTTTCTCATCACTATTTTACAACAAATCCATAGACGACAAATGAATTGTCAGTCAGCCATATTTGTTGACATAATTTCCAATTTCTATTGACACACGGTATACTTAAAGCTAACAAAGTATTTATTGTAGTCCTAGAGAAAACTGTGATAGTAATTAACGTCTTCAAAAAGAGTTTGTTTGCATGATAGGACACGTAAGGATGAATAGACCGTACATGTATAGGATAGGAACAGTTTATACGTTTGAATGTAGTAGTAGTAGTAGTAGTAAAATTATTTATCTACACACATATCATAAATCCTCTAATATGCGTTCGGAAACCGTAGAAAATGACTCTCATTTCAACATTCAATGAATTTATGGCAATTTTCTTATCTGTGGCTAAGGCTACAGCAGTAATATAATTTTCATTTTAATCTCATATATGATGTCAAAATATTAAACGTCAAACAAAACTGTCAAAATTTAAATGTCAAAGTTGACATGTCCCTAGTCTAGTATCACTGAAAATTCAAATTCAGTCGATGCGAAATGTCAGCTCGATGTTTTTTTAGTATATATCGCACGAACGACATGATCACATCAGAATAGGGACTCTTTACTTTTTAAAATAACATTCAGGTATCGGTTGCCAGTTCTGATTTCGATATTTCCGCAACCGTGCAAAAAAGGTTGTATTAACACAATTATTGTATTTATTTACTACGGTTTCTGAACCCATCTTAGAGTAGTTATAATGTGTGTAGATAAAGTAATGTATGCAACTGTACATAATTAGGCATTTAAACACTCGTGTGACCTTATTATGAAACTCGCCTTCGGCTCGTTTCATAAAACAGACTCGTGTTTTAATGCCCCTCATTGTGTACCAGTTGCATAAACTACTATTATTGCACCAGTAATAAAGGAGTTCATAATTAAGATTTCCTTCTTGGGCGTAAACGCTTAAATCCCTCGCTACGCTCAAGATTCTACATTAGAATCCTATTGTAGAATCTGTCGTTTCACTCAAGATTCCATGTATCGCCCTCGCCGTACGAGTAAATAAGTATACCCACCCTTGAGACACAAATGAATGAATGATTTGAATGTGATCATGGATCACTGTTGTCTGAATAAAAAAGAATGTTTATTATTATTAAATGCATTAATGTATCGTTTCTCACTGCTATATTCGTCAACATATTTTAGATGACTTTCAGAGTAAGTAAGAGGAATAAGCAATGCACATGAAATTCAACTCCGCTCGCCGTTTGGGAATACTGGTGTGGGTGTGGCGTAGTTTTATGTGTCTTTCAGTGTCGTGTGGCGGCGTTTTCTTGCAATGAATCAAAATTTCTAGTGATACTATAAAGTACATTGATGTTAAGGTTAAGACTATATCGCAAAATCTGTAGAAATACCCACAAAGACTTACGCTAGTTTGATGCTGACGTATGCAGTAAAGGAGCGTGGGATGTTATGGGTCTATGAATCAAATACTTTAACGCGGTTATTTCACAGCGAAACTTTCTTTTATCATCAATCGATTCGAGATATATCAATCGAGTCATAGGTGATGGAGTCTAAAAAGGGAGCGCGTGGTCGATTTTACTGATTTTTATACCTTCATGGAAAATGACCTTCATAACCAAGTTTTAGAACAGTGATTTATAGTAACTGCAAACACTTTCACACTTTTGTAGTAGTAGTAACTATTAATAGGTAACTGTCTAACTTACCTATATAATGGACTTAAAAAGTTCGTGCTTTACTTAGGAACCGCTAGCACCAATTTTGGTAATATATTATTATTTATTACTTATTTACTTTGTTCATCCTTTTCTTACCCGCCCCCCTCGATTTCGGAATTCAAATTTGACAATTAGTAGTATGTCAACTTCAAATAATGTTCTCCTAACAGTTAGGCGACTTACTGACTTGGCGGGGCGGGATCGATATGTGTCATTTTCTTCTTTGACGTAAATTTAGTGACGTCGCAAAGATTCCCACTTGACAGAATACTGTCAGCATTACTTGCGCAGTAGTAATATTATGCGCAGAAGCGGACCAGTACTGCCTTCGCATCGTCCCGCTTCCGCGCAACCCGCGCCAGTCAGGAAGCACTCATTTGAATGTAGGGGCGCAGTAAAAAGTAGTACAGAGTTGACTGACAGTTGACACTGACATTTGACAGTTTTCTCATATCGTACCGCCTCCGCACCGACAAATCAGGAAGTCGCCTTAGGCGCGACCTCTCAGTCATCTCGATACAGTGAAATATATATACATGAGCACGAACGCTCCAGAAAGTGTACCAGGCAGTGAAGGGCAGTTTTGCATACAGTGCACACCTGATATGAGATAGCACGAAACACTACTCGCAGAGAAAACACACGGAATGCCATCCGTCGGGGCGACTGTATGTTACTTGTAGTAAAATATTGGTTGAGTTAGTAATTTTAGATGTTACGAATAAATGTCAGAAAGAAGCCATCAGAGGGACAGTAGGTCAATTTATATTATCCAGTTCAAATAAAAAAAGTGGTTTGTTCATGTTCAGTTTTCTTATCATAGGTATGTATTACGTAGGTATGAATATCTAGGTAGGACAAGTTTTACATGCTAAAGTCTCGTTTACACTTGACACAGACGTAGTATTCAATATAATTCTCCAGATGGGCGGTACTGACCATCCACAATCCCGATTAAAATTCGGGTGGCGACTAATTTCTATGGTCGTACGGCAGGCGTTAAGTTTCGCGGCACGAAAGTGTAAACGAGACTTTATTATGTGACATTGTGAGTGTTGTGTGTAACCCGACATTGAACAATAGTGACGAAAATGAAGGTAGATTCTCGCCTCCCGCTCCCGTGGTACCGACGCAGCCAACACCGAGCAACCGCGCTCGCGCGCAGTGTTAGACGCGAGGCCGTCGCGACTAGACCTCATGATTAAAGACCACGTATTGGTCCGAAACATGTCGAGCGATATTCGACGTTAAATACGTGAGTGACCCGTTTATTATATTTATGTCTGAGACTCACGGGAGTTTTCTGTTTAAAAACGACTAGATGGTATTTTTGGACTACTTGCGCTGTACCTACACCTAAGTTGTTGTGTTTCTGATGACGGAGTAAGGTTGCCAGAGCTGCCATGCCGCGAGGATGCGCTGAGTTGAGGCACACTGTTTTTTTCTGCAAAATATGTTACGTATGGAATATGGAAGATACGCAGTACGTACTTCAAGGAAATTCCAGATTTTATAGATTTTGTGGAAACAAAAACGCACAATACCTGCAATTGATCGACACAACGAATCCACAATAAACTGTTGTCACAAGTGTCCATAGGCTATGATGTCTGTATAGCATCAGGCAGGTTGTATGTTTGTTTGTCACCGCCGTGGTATACAAAATTGTACGAATACAGCAGGAACGTTTTTAAAACATAGCCGTATTTTTCGAATTGGAAACGTAACTGCATACAATGTTTGCACAGATACGAGTATCTGGCAAGCTCGCCTTCTCATTACTGAGCAAATACCTTTCTCTTGTACTCTACGTAGCAACTGCATCTTTATAATCCTTAGTACGCTTAAGGCTTAGATTGTGGCTATCCGATGCAACACGTAATAACTGAACAGAATAAATATATGTAATTCTGACTCTGTCGTTGCTAAAAAAATTTTCTTGCTCGCTCGCTAGTGTAAGATCGATATGAAGTCCTCGTCTCCTCTGGAAACTTGCGAAATTCAATTCAAAACAGAATTGATTTTCAAAACGAAACATTACCTATTTCAAAAACATTAGAGGACGTTTCGATAGTTTAAATATATAAAATAAAAACCCTGTCGAGTTGTCATAATATGCTTATATCACAGGTTTTATAATATTAGTACCTACCTACTTACATACTTATAGATTATAGATATAACGTGTTGCATACTAATTTTACAGTTTCGTCAAGGTATATGAATGTTAGCGTGTTATTCTTTCCGAGTTATAAATGAAGAAGCCAAACATTTCTCTTATCAGGCACGTCACCAAAATTAAATAAACGAAACTCATCAATTACAAGGTAGGTATAAAATATTTTATTACAAAATTAAGATAAAGTGGATGGAAGTAAATTACTCTGATAAAATTGAAACTTATTTGAAGACTCATATTTACAATGAATAACATGTATAAAGTTAAATTCGTGTTAGATATGATATATCCACTAATTACACGTCAATTTATGCATGTACTTATTGGAAATAATATGGAATCCACTAGTTGGTCAATTTGATTAAGAAGTATTAACGTTGATCATGCATGATAGGTAAATAGCCTTAGCTGTATATGAATAGAAATAGGTATGTCGACAAAATTGAATATCAGAGAGCTATAAAGCCATTTCCTTAAAAAGACCTTTAAAACTTTATAAGCACTACCAAATATATGGGAGCTGGCCAATTTTGTAACAAAATCCTTAACCGTTTTCTCAGAAAATAGACGTAAATGTTCGTCCGCGCTTGATTCGCGGAACAATTTCGTCTTAAGAAAATACGACTACGCGAAATTCCAGTCAGGTTGTGTATAATAGCTTAGTGAAAATAAACCAAGTTGATTTTGCATTGCGAATATTTTAAAACAATCCTTAAAGACATAGGCATATGAGATAAAATTCTATTGGCGTTACTTTCGAGTTGGGTTTGGTTCGGGGATATTATGAAATTTGATGGCGGGCCTCATGCCATTGAAAGTCTGGCTCTGCCATTGCTCTGTCTGTGCTTTCGTGACAAAGGATCCTTATCCTGACTTCATTGCCAATTCTGTTGCTGTTGTCGCGCTCATAAAGACTTTGGAGTAAGTAACCTAACCTACCTAATCTAACCTTACCTACTATGTACAATGTACATTATTCTCAAATGTCTTATACCGCAACCGTAACCTTTTAATACAGAAAACCTCTGAGTAATAAGTTCAACTTCGCAATATTAAATATTGTATATATCTAAAAAAAAAATATTACAATTTAACAGATCACTGTAGGAGTAGGTAAGAATCAAAATTCCTACCGCGGTTCATTCCGTATTTTTTCTGAATATTTTCTGTTGTATTCAAGGTCTCGTGCAAAAGTTTATATACCTAAGTATTTTGATCAAGAATTATTAAAACGGACAATTACCTACTGTTGATGGACTCTGTTTTCTTTCAAATTCTGCACCCATAATTCTCGGTGACAGTAATCAGAAAGTTTAAACCTTTAGATTAGATATATTTATTTCCTTTATAAAATTACACACTGCTTTACATTTTTAAAACAAAATTAATTCACAAAAGAATCGTCATCAGGTATTATAAGAAAAATATAAAAGAAATCAAATAATGTCGCATGACAAAAATTTTTTTTTTTTTTACATTTGTATGTGTTTTATGTGTTTATTCCGTTTGTAGCAGTTAGATACATATTATATATTGTTCGTTATATGTTTAGTCTATTTGACAGAACATTGAACCTCCTTTTTTCGGAAGCATTACGTAATTGTTCTTCCATAACCCCGGGTTTTTGTTGGAATTGTATACTCAGATTATGCATATCATATTTTATTAGTGGGCGTCTGCTGCTTTGGTCACTGGTTTTGTATTTATTTATTCTTTGACACAGGCAGTATCTATAATATCAAAGCCGTGCCTAAGTCTTCATTTTTTTATCACTTAATGACTGCTTTTCTAAATTTAATCATTATTTACAACTGTTATCTCCTTATACCTACGCCAAATTTTTGATGGTTCTTGCTTATTTAATCCCTTCATCAATTATTCATTAAGTAAGACTGAGACATGTGTACACATCATCATCGTGGTCGAGTATTTATGTTATTCCAATATGCTCAATTGTTTCTCGTGTTACGAGTACCTAAATGGAAAATATTTGCAGGAAGCGCTATATGCTTTGAAACCCATATAAAATTTACGTTTTAATGTCTGTCTAGAAAATAAACTCATATATGAAAGCCCGGTACCAGGCATGATACGGTGGACTGTATAGATATAATTAAAAACTTTCCAAGTTACATGCTATGCAGGACCATTACCCAACCTTCGTCGGATAATAAATAAAACACCGAAGTCTGATATAAGAAATAAAACATCTAGATGCGACCAAAATTTGCATGACGTTCATATGGAGGCTGCAAATGACTTTACATTTCCTAGAAAAGTGCAGGTCTGCTTATCTAATTACTGTCTGTGATAACTCGTTATCAGCACAGCTCACAGTATCTATATGTATAGGTACCTATTTATAAGGTTGTCTCCTAAGGTTTCTTACTTAGTAGTCTTAGTACCCACATTGTGTTACAATGAAATACCTTTAGATTACAATGTTTCAGGTAATCCTATCGTAGAGAGCAGGTTCCGAGTAATAGAGAAAGCTGGAACGAGTGCTATTACAGATATGGTTCTTATTAAAGATATAGATAATAGCAACGCAACTATAATAGTCAGATCATGACTTCCATGCAAGTAATAATTTCGTTTAAATTTTATTGAAATCCATCTATAATGCCTGAATTCCGCTCTGGATATGTGTAAGTATAGAAACCGTTATTCTCTTTGCTTAGTTTATTTACAATACTAAATATAGTTTTTTTTAATTCAATTCATGTAGATTACTGTGTTCAATGTGAATTATTTTGTCTAATCTAAGAGATTACTTTCTTTTCATTGCAGTATTACACTTTATCAATAGGTACTCACATAAAATTTTGTACGTCCTATAAAAAAAAATCATGTTGTGATAAAATAACAAATATCTCGACTGTCTGTTCTAGTTTTATCATTTCGATTGCTGTCCGGCTTAACATTGTTTAATTGATTTTAAGAAAAATATATGGTTTCTTTCATATTTGAAGTCACCTTTAAGACATGTAAGTATTTAGGTATTATCATAAACTATCTTGTCTGCACTCATGTTTTATCTCAAGTATTTTAACTATCTTGATCCAAAAAGGCCTATCTGTGAATGTGAAAACTCGTAGCCGTGAGACGTTTTTTGTTCAGATACGTTCCTCGGCTTTAAATTGAATTATTCGGAAAAAAGTTACCTACGTTTCGTAACAAGAAAATGTTTAATTGAAATCGGTGAAAAAATCGGTGACGAAAGCTGGTGCAATATAATACGTTTAGGTACTGTAGTAACATCTTTTGAGGATGCAACTAAACTAACTCGTGGCGTGACACGACAAAACCGAATAGTGACGTAATAAAAAAACCGGCCAAGTGCGTGTCGGACTTCGCACATTTAGGGTTCTGAACCAAAGTTGGTAACTAAGTTGGTTGGTAAACCGTAAATTAAGTTGGTTTTGATAAGAAAAATGAAGAAATTTCTAATAAAAAATCTGATTCATCAATATATGTATTAGTATTTTTTGGTAAAACATACGTAATAATAAACATTATCACCAAATTTTAATTTTTTAGGTCAATGGGAAGTTAAAAAATTCATCAGCACAAAATTTTGTGACAAACAACGGACAGACGGACGCGTGAGTGACAGCAATAGGGTTCTGTTTGGACCATTCGGGTACGGAACCCTAAAAATGGTGCACTATCAAGGTCATACATGCGTACCTATACAACAAATATAAATATTAAATATTTGTGGACACTGTTACACAAATCAACCTAGTCCTAAACTAAGCAATGCTTTACTATAGGTACTAGGTGACGATATAAATACTTATATAGATAAATAGATACATAAATATATACATATATAACATCCACGACTCAGGAACATACATTCGTGTTTTTACACAAATAAATGCCCAGCAGGGTCATCAACTAGGCTACAGCGGTCGTCAAATGTGATAACAACGAAGACATTTCTCAAGGAAGTAAAACATGCATACTTATTTTTGGTATTTACTGTCAGTTTAAGGGCATTTTCACTTTAAATTGTACCCCCTACTTTTTTTCGGATCTCGGTGTTTTTGGGTATTCCGACTCAGAATCACGAGTACTATTGATTCAGATTCACAAAAAAAAATTAGGGGGTACACTTAAAAGTGAAAATGCCCAAAGAAAAGAGCAGCTAACGTTGCGCTTGTTTGTAATGCAACGTTAAGATAATTAGCAGTATGCATGTCCGTGTCCAACACTGGTGTTCACGACTTACAACTCTTAGGCGAACCAGTATAAGTCTGACCTCCGTTTGTAAATAGTTGTCACAATCTTCGGACTTCAGATATACTAGGCTTCCGATAGAGAGGTTAGTCGAGACGGTTGAGAATTTTAGAGCAGGGCGGTTTGACCCAGTTACGGGAGATAACGACCTACGAAAAGTACATGTAAACTTAACTAGGACAACTTAAGCCGCTACCGGTGACTAGGTTCCCCGGCCGGATAACAAAATAACGTTTTGGTTTGTTTTTTCGCTGAGAGAGGACGGGTTTAACCTGTAAGTAGGGACGGGTTCAAGCTATTAGATATACGCCGCATTCGAATAATAAATGTCATGCTGCAGTCTGGAAAATAACTAGACCGGAAAGTGCACTCATTGTTTTATGCATAAACTCAATATTTCAAGGACTTCATTCTTGTTAATTTTACCTGTAACAAAATAAATAATTATCAGAAATACATTAGTCATCACAATACTGTTTTAATGATGAAAATATTTAAAATCAAAACCTTTTGTAGGCTTGTTGATTGTCATTGTATACTAAAATTTAAATACTACATCACACTAGTACTGTAAAAGTATACATCGACATCCTACTAATATTATAAATGCGAAAGTTTAGATGTAGGCCCCTGATTAGCCTCTGATATAAATGGACGACCGGTTACGATCTTATTTTAACTTTTACTCTGAATTTATTTAATTTCGGCTCGGAATAGGCTTAGAAAAAGAAAAAATCAGCAAAAAAGGTTGAGAGGATTTTTTTTACACTACGTGGCAAACAAGCGTGCGGTCCACCTGATGGTAAGGTAAGCGGACAACGCAGCCTATAGACGCTCGCAAGTCCAAAGGAGTCACGTGCGCGTTTCCAACCCTATATATAATTTGAGGATTCACTATGTTGACAGTTGAAGGGACAAACTTAAGTCCCTCGCTCTCAACACAGTGCATCCTCGGCGGTGCAGTGCATTTCGTGTGTTAGGGAATACGTAAAATTATAGCTAGCTGACTTGATAGCTGCTTGTGTAAAGTTACTTGACACACATATAAACATAATTATTTATTATATGCAATATTATGCACACGAGTATCTAGAACAGTTAAATACCAATCAGGCATGCACATCACTTAAACCATAAAGACCGGCTTCAGTTCAAATCTGGACAAGATAGATTAAAACACATTCAACGACTGTTTAAGCTAACTACTAAGTACATTCAACTGTCAAACAGTCGGATTATCTACCTATTTAAATTTTAAATGAGTCATATATAAGTAAAGCACAATTAACGACCCATAACGTACAAAAACCCGACAATACGCGTATGTGCTAATGGAGGTCTTTGCCCAGATGCCAGCATTCACAATGCGTGAAAAAACTAAGTCGCAAAAGATTGCAAAAACTAAATCCACAAAAGTATAGAAAAACTAAAATTCTTGCCATCAAGCGAAGAGACTCAGTCCGGTCGGAAAAAAGTAACTAGAGGTGCGGGAAGTCATGTTGTATGCAGTTGAATATTAGTTCGATTTCATTAATTCTAGAACTGCCTCTAAGACAAATTAACAGACTGTTTCTTGCAATTTGGCCAAGAAAATATTCCATAAAATAATATAAGGACTTAGCTAAGACTTGACCTTTAATTTCAGATGTATCTAAGATGAATGTCTTTATTACATCCTTACATCGTGCAGCGCCCCGTACCACCCATCTCGTAACTTGTGCAGCACCTCCCTTTCCGCGTTCCTTCATAATCTTCACATCCTGAATCACCGTTACACCGATCTTGAGGAATAGCCAATGGAAATTAATTGGGCTCTTACAAAGTACTTTAATCTTGTACAGTCAATGACAGTAACGACGTTGAAGATAAGAGTGACACAACCTTTGAGCAAACATCTTTTTACGTTTTTACTTTAAGGAGGTGGTAGCGTATCGAGTACTATTGCCTCGAATTTGAGTTTTAACACTACTATGTTTACTGGAAATGCTAAATTGATTTATTTAGTTTTTGCTCGTGCAATATAGCAATATACACAAATATTGATTGAGGTGTTGTCGGTATAGTCAGTTGAAATAATATTTAACGAGAAGAGGTGATCATAAACATCTGATAGAATTTTGTTTGTAAAACCATTAGGGCGTGTCATGTATTTTAAAGCATATTGTCCTGTCAGTATGATTGCAGGTGACTGTATCTACCGCGTTAAAGCTGAGCTCAAATTGGCTTGGATAACTAGTTGTAATTAGAAAATGTTTCGCGCTGCGGCGTGTTGAGTGGCGAAGTGAATTTATAAAAGCGATAAATAACCAGCCGACTTGGTCGCATGTATAATCGAAGAGTTGTCCTTAATGGCGTTCTTCTAGAAAGGTCAAGTACTTTGGAAGTCTAGAATTGGAACTGGCGTTTTAATGAAATTCTATTTAACCTGAAGAAGATTACTACGACAGATGTAAACAAGGTAATACGAGCGAACAGATGGTTGACAAGTGAAAACTTCGTTATAGGTACATTCCAATTAGACCATGGGCATGTCGTATTTCCTCATGAATAGGTTAGATAGATTACACGTGGCCCATGCCTGCAGGTTTATTTCAGATAACGAAGTGGGCCAGCGCAGCGTTTTACCGCTGCGTAAAGTGTGCTTAAAGTATCGCGGAGTATCAGCTGTGCTGTACGTACGTTTCATCATATAATTTTAAACACCTCCGGAATATTTTCATTGACAGGACAATAGCCAGTCAGTCACGGATCTTGGAAATTAGGTAATACATCTTCATGGCGCAATCTCAGAAATCGCATTAAGTTGAAATTTGTTTAAATATTTGATCTTATTTCTTCAATGGCCATTCATAACAAAAAATGGTCTCTTAAAGTAAAAATACATCCAACACGCAATATTCGTAAACACACCGAATGTAAACTTGTATTACTAGTAGTTAAAGGGTAGCATTTAACGAACCACCAAATTAGTTGCCGAATGATGCTCTAAAAAATTACATTGATTACCAAAAATACTAGATTCGCACCAAAATTTCAACTCCTTTTAAATATAAAGTGCAACTCAAAGAAGTAACTTGTCGATAACCTATTAAATTAAATTGTTACCAAATAAATTAGTCACTACCCAAAAATACTTAATGATCACCTAATTTCAAACACCAAATTTCATATAATTTACATCCAAATATTACAGGGCTCGTAATCCTATTAAAATTATTTACACCCAAATAATTCTTTCGATACCCAGAAATACTACATGATCACCAAATTTCACGCGGCAATTGTTTTTTAACGCCCGACCGACTATTACTTATTCTGTGGCCCGACGCGCAAAGCAGTTCCAATCTAGTCTAACCTCGTTGCTAGCACACTGATGCGGTTTTCCATACGGTCCGTCTCGCTCGCACGTCGCATCGCGTGCGAGCAAGACAGCGCTAAATGATTTTATTTTATTGAAGCTTCAAAATTTCTGTAACTTGAATGAGACACGTACATAACATAATTTAATTTAATATATTTTCAACAGTGCTTTCCTTACTGGTCGCATACAGCTATTTGTTCTCAGATGTTTTTGCCTCTACTCTATTCGCTGATAATCGTCAATTTGCCTAGATAGTAGTATTTTTCTATGACATCTATTTTTATTTCAAACTAGTGGACATTGGAACAGTATTGACGGATCTCCGCTGGCGCGGAGCTCCTATTTTGAGTTGTTTTGGCCCTTCGGGCCGATGCAAAACTAACATAACCTAAACCTATCTATACCTATTTCTACCTATTAACTTCCTTTAATTTTTCCATGAAAGTCTATCTAAATTAATAAAGTAAACTCATTTGAGGACCTTTATACATTTTCATAACAAACTAACAATTTAATAAATCAACAAAACTCATTTTCAAATAAAAGTTTTCAATCAAACGCGCTCACGTCAACGCATTAAAAAATTAATAATAAAACTTCTTGCAGTTTGTAAACCATCAGCAATAGGTAGTTAGAATGAAACAGCAATAGGTACCTTTCACTCTAACGACATATCAATAGGTTTTATGCTTCAGACAATTCTTTGTATTTGATTGAGTGAGATAGCAGTATACGTGTTATTATTTCACACAGCCACATTGCGCGTTGCTTTTTAAATTAATTTAGAATTTTACTTTCTAATTTATAACATTTAGGAAATGACTAAAATATTTATAGTGCTAAAAACAATTAATTTGTAACTGTTTACTAAAATGTAGCATGCAATGTGTATAATATTTGGATGTAATTCTAATGAAAAAAGGTGCATGAGATTAGGTGGTAGTTTAGTGTTTTTGGTGGTACTTGACAATTTTTTTGATGCGATTATAAATTTATAGGAACGCAATAAGTAAAATAGGTGCAAGTGCTGCAAAAATAGGTAGAATTTTTTTGGTGACTCGGAATTGCTGATCGATAATTTTTTTTGAGTGTTCAACCTTATTTTAGTGTTCGAAAATTTGATGATATCAAAAGTTATTTAGGTGATCATTTTATTTGTTCCCGTAGTTAAACGTAAAAGTAAACTTGTTTTTGACACAGCGTGACCTGTGAAATGGTGACCATCATATGAGTAAATATTGTTGTATATATCTGTACCCTAAAGCCAAAATGGCAATACTATGAGTATCTGTGATCTGTAAAATGTTGATATTTTAACTTGCATTATATACAGTAAACGATGTGTGAAAAAACAATGTCTCATACCGTCCAAAGTATTTTATCGCTGGCTTACACCATCGAAAATAGCTACTGTAACGTAACATATATATGTAATATTACCTATAGATAAGTCAATGTACTGTAACTATTCATAATTAACTTTTTTTTAATGACGTACTAATCAAACCTGGCTTTGATTGTACTTCTTATGCCGTATGCAGATAAAATAGCATATTACAAATATCGTATAATAATATCTTATAAGATTAAGTTATGTTATTTTTAGCCTCCAATTAATCTTGCACGCTTGCATGCTCTCGCGCGAGTCAAGTGGCTCGTCCAGATAAGTGCAGCGATATCAATCAAATATTAAATGCTCAGCTTAATGTAATATAATAAAGGGCGGCTTCATTAATTTTAAATCGGCGACAGCAATGTCGGACTGTATTACGAGTAAGGCTGAAACACATTGATTATTTGTTAAACGAATTAATGCGTTCTGTTAATGATTATGATTACGTCTTCTAAACGATATTATTCTAAATATATTTAACTTTAAATTTCATTAAATATGTAAGAACCTACAAAAAACACTCTAGTATAGAGGTCTATGACACTCGATATATCTGTATGATATTTTTATGACATTTGTCGCATCCGCTCGCTAACTGCGAAATGCATAGGTGGTCAATATCATATGAATACATCAACCCAAATAGACCCCCTAGATTCCGCATTAATTGTGGATTATCTAACCCCTATGTTTAACACAAATCAAAGTAGAAATAATAGTACATTACTTAACAAGGGCGGTAAAATAAAGAATGTCTCAGATCGCAGGTATTTGACGCCCGAGCCGAAGGCAAGGGCGATAAATATGCGATCTGAGGCTTTCTTTATTACCGCCCGTGTTAAGTACAAAATTTTATGTCACCCCCTGGCCAGGAAGTGGCTTTTTTCGCGCGCGGAGCGTGCGATAATGGCCGCTTTATGGCCAGGTGTGACATAAAGAAAATTATCGGCTGATAAATAGGCTTCAAAATGTGCTTATCAGTTAGCCGTTAGGTATATTTTTGAAATATAGGTACATTACTCCTACAGAATTGTATAAAAAGTAAAATTATAATTAAACCTGTCACAATGAGGTTAATAACTTTATTGAGCCTCACGGTAATTATTCCTGACATGCAAAATGCAACTCTCATTTGAACATTGCGTGTGTACTTCGCCTTACAAAGAAAGTGGCAATCTGGGTTACCGCAGCGTGCCTTAATGAGGTCCTTGAATGAAGGTAAGCTTGCAACGAAGTATAAATTGCAAACGATCTTATCGCCTCTTTCGCTCTTTACCATTGCAATGCAACTTGAGTCAGAGAGGGTCAAGGAGATTTTTGACTTCAGATAGGGATAAGAGGATTAAAAGTCTGCCATAGTTGACGCAATTTCACTCTTTCACTTCATTATTTTAATTAAAATGTGTTGAATTAATTGATCTGAATACTGGATCTGAGCCGGGCATTTTCCTTTTATTAATTACTGCTTGTTGTGTGGGACATTTGCTGTGTGATATAAGTTTCGTCATTAAGAGGGCGTAGTTGCATTGTCAAATGTCCCACTACAACACGCGTGAGTTTGCAATTAACCATCCCGCTCTCTATGAAGCTCAGCGCGTACTTTTCGTAAATATTGATGTTTATTCAAAACGTGTACATTTATAAGGATAATCTTTTTTCTCAGGTTTGAGAACTCATCATTGTACAACTATTGAACCAAAAATCATTTTTAAAGATGGGAGGGTTTTAAAGATCCAACCAAAAACATCGAAAAGAAGGGTTATGTTTGAAAAATAAAAATATCGAGAAAATTTGTGCAAATCGTGTTTGCACTTTTAGCAGACTGGAGGAAAATAGTTCAAGATTAATATACTGAAAGGACAGATATTAAATCCCTATAGATGTTGAGATCTACGTCGATAAACATTGACAGCATTATGTGAGCTCTTAAAAGTTACTTAGGTACTAGTGTATTAAATAAAATAAAATAACTTATACGGAAAATAACACTTTAGTGTTATTTTCCATTCCACCGTCTATATGTATAATTATAAATTTTATGTTTACACGACATATATTTTAGGTAGTTGACGGGTTTCATTAACGTTGCAGCCAGAATCAACCAAATCCAAAATTTTGAAAGATAAAAAGACTAAGGTGGACTTATGAAAAAGAAAATCATAATTTTTACTATTACTATGTAGTTATGTATTTTAAACCATAAAGTGCTGTAATAAGGCACGTTCCATACAGTAATGCCCTCGCCTCATGCCGCTGCCTAATGAGGCCTGCTTGACCCATATTACTGGGAGTTCGTTAATCTCTCTAGTTACTCCGAGCTTTATTGGATAGCTCTTCAACTTTTCTTTGATTTTTTTTTAAATTCAATTAAATCATTAAATTCACGTAACTTTTTTGAACTTTGATGATGATTTAGTGGTGGTACATCGATTTCCGTGTAACTATATGGAATTTAGAAGTGGTCTTAACAAACCACGTCACGTCAGTGGTCTTAAAACTCTATTTGATGAATACCTAACCTATACCTATTCTGCGCGAAAAATGGTATCAGCAGGTACTTGTTAAATGCTTTTTATAATTAATTTTTAATATGAAATAATCATTGTAAAATGTTGATCAATAATTAACCACAATACATTCATTTTTAAACTAAGTGGTGATTCTCATGTGCAAAACAGTAAATAGGTATGTCACGGCCATGTTCGGAGATTAATTGTGACAATTCTGTATGATCTACTTCATAGAGAATTATGGCACCACCGAGCTGATCTGATGAAGAAGACAGAGGATGGCGATAGCAATTACTAAACTACACAAGATGAACTCGTCATTTTTGGGACTCATTGGCAACCTCCCATCAAGTAGGTTATGAAAAGTACAGTCGGCAATAAAAGCAAATTAATTTATTTGACAGAAACTTACCCGTATTCAACTTAATTTTGAACGGCTAGTCAATATTCTGGCTATTATTCGTCGGCCTATTTAACAACATTTCATTCATAAATCTTGTCCGTTTATCTATCAACCTTCAAATTCTGAACTCAAAACGTTGTTCCAGTTTACACTGTCAGCTTATCATGACTGAAGACGTAGCACGAGTCGTGATGTTTGCACCTAAACAATAGAAGACCAACATTGTTCTATAAAGAATAATCACTACTTAGTACCTAAGCCAGAGGTATTATTTTAAGGCTTTCTTTTATCTAAAAAGCGCGAACGGAATATTAGGTATTCCTAAGGCTGCACCTAGGTATTTGTCTGGTATCTTTGAACTGTTGTACTTATATTAGACGGTCTAATAAGTTTGCGGATTTCACAGATGGAATTTGCTGATTTTCTGATAAATAATAACAATAAAATAAGCTTGAATCACATTGTATACAACCTAACTTAACTTTTATAAAATATTGAAGAGGAAATTTGAAGACATATCTCTTACCGAAGACTTCAAGTTTAATATTTAAGATGTTTATACTAGAAGAGCGTCGAACAATACCTCTAAGTACTTTGATTTCAATAAATTATGTCTTCATCGTCCTATCAGTGCTGTAAGGCATTATAAATGTCTGCAGCGTCGCGTGTATACAACCAATTTTCCTCTTACTTAGCTCGCCTCCTGCGCGTGAAATGTTCTAATATCAACAATTACTCACTTTACTACTAATTAATAGTGTATTGACCTGAAGAGGTCCATTGATACATTTCTAGAGTTCGTTCACTGGTCGCGTGCACTTTGCAATAATGGCAATAATGACCAATCTGAGACCGCATGCATCGTTAATGCATTATTTATTGCTCATGTCCGCATGACACGTTGGTTTTGTTATTATTGAGAGTGAATTGGGCGGGCTTGTGTAAAGGTTGTATGGTTTAAATGTACTCCTAGTTAATACCTACTTCCTTGTATAGAGTCCTCATGCGCGAATCCGAATCGCACATAGGTAAGTTTTTTATTATTGGTAGTTTGTTTTTCTGTATATTTTTGTATGTTTCAGCATTCGGAGGGAGGGTTTTAATATTGAAGACCTATAAGTTAGTACATTTTATTATTGCTACCCTCACCTTATTTTATCGAAATAGGAACAGAATATTATTTTATATTAGTGTATCTGATGTACCAAAGTAAATTTTTCAAATTATATTTCTAAGTTAACGAAAGATAATATTATTATTTTCAATAAACTAATATTATTAGAGTCAATGCCTATTTTTTTTAATTATTCATAAAAACGACTATTATACAACATTCAGTAAAATAATCACGAGGAACTTATCAATGCAATAAACCATGATGAGTGTACCATTTACAGATCTGCTACTTACAGCGTAGTCATTTCATTCAAAGAAATGACATCGTCTAAACATATTATGTTTTAAGGCGCTACAACGAGAAATTTAGAAACTTTGAAACGTTGTCCTGGCCATTCTAGCAGATTCTTGGCTATATGATTGTAGTACTAACAATAGCCGAAACATGATTTCTTAAAATTTACTCGATAGAAAAAAAGTCCAAAGTTGACTCTATATTTTCCTTTTTTTACTCAGCCTACTAAAACAATGGTATTTTACCTCGTCTAAACTCTGACAAGAGGACATTTAATAAAACTTCACACAGTCAGATATATAACGAGATTTGTCTAAAAAAGCCATTCTCGGAGAGTTTCGCATCCCATTTTCTCGTGAGCGACAAACATAAGGGCGTCTCTTTCAATCGATATATCGCCTTAATTCACTAAAGTTTTATTAGTTTGTTGTATGACTTTATATTCGTTGTGGGAATGGACTAATCATTTCATACAATATTTTGGCGATAAACTTTATTTTTGCGTTAGGTTTAAACTAATTTTTTGTTAGGGTCCTTTTTAGGGTTCGGTACCTCAAAAACGGAAACCTAATACAATTAAAACTTATTATGTACATTGTTATCCGTCAGTCTGTATGTCTGTCTATTATGTCAAGATCCTTCTCGGGACCGCAAAGAGGCACCGAGTTGAAATTAAAACCATACACTGAGGTCTACAGTCTCTTTAAGCTGTGAAAAAGTCAACATTCTAAGCTAACGTAAAAAAGACAGGGCCGTTTATGCCGCAAAAAACGGATAGTTCGCCACCCCTAAGGGAATCAAAACTCATAGGGTACTCTCCGTTCACCAAGGGCTATGAATTTTGGCAAGTAATATCGTTGTATACTACAAATACAGAGGAAAATTTAAAAACTATACATTTGTAATTAAATGATAAAAGATGTAGTATTTTTAAAGGACGTCATCAATTAATTGACAATATTTTATAATTTCCAAAAGTCTTAATTCGAAAACCATTTCGGTAAAAACGTGTGAAGTACACAAAAACATTTTTTTAGATTTTTTTTCTCCGTTAATTTTGGAAAAAATCGCAAATTACTGTAAACCGAAAGATGACGTCATCTTCCTCGCTGTATTCAGGGAGACCTTAGTACAGAGTACAGACAATCGCTGCTCTGGAGTGGCTCTGGATTCTTGTTGGGAAGATGACGTCATATTTTACTTACGCCCTTTTGGAATGACCTACTTTTCAACGTGTTTTTTTTTGTATGAAATAATGAGTTAAATTGAAAAAGGAAAAATGCGGGTGGCTTAAATTTTTATCTATTTTCTAACTAGTTCATAAAATAAAGTAGTTAAAAATATGAAATGTTGTCAATTATAAAGGTTAAGGAACGTCATCCACGGTCATAATTGTATGTGTAAACAATTTTTTACAGAATCCTCGGTGGGCGAGTGCTGCTCGCACTAGGACGTTCATATAATAAGTGATAGGTACATAACAATACGAATACATGACACAGATTGCACGTTTATCACTCTTGCTTTCGGCTTGGTAGATATATCCTTGCGATATGAGATTCTTTGTTTCACCTCCCCGTATGTAAACATATAAACTTCTATGAATGTTAAAATCTATCGACCTGGCCAGGAAACTGCACTCCTGCAGGCGTTGCGTCACAATGAACCATACAACAACTGGGGCACTGTGATTATTTATAAATCATGTCACCCTTTTTAATATCAACCTTAATCGCATAACAATAGAATTGAAAGTTCAGCACGTAACCGCGAGAGAGGATCCGTAGATGGTATAAGTGCTTGTAATGCTGCTGTAACTGAAAGATGTACTTAGTGTTTAATCTAGATGCGATTTCTCGCTCCTCGCTCTACATAGTCTACAGATTTGTTTACTAAAACAGTGCGATTAAATTAAATGAACACTTATTTTCAGGCAACAAATGCCGATAGATAAATATACAAAGATTATAACTTAAAGCCCAGTATTAAGGTACATATGTATAGCAACAATAGCAACCAAATTGGACCATGCAACCTCACGCTGTCAGGTAGGCCGGGGAAATATTGTTTGTGGGTTAATTAGTTATACGAGTAGAATAGGTTCTCAAGCAACAAAATCAGCACTAAACCAACTTTTGCGTTTGCATAGCCTAGTACCTAGGTACTAGGCTATGCGTCTCACTGTCACATAGCTATGTGACAGTGAGACGCATTGGTATCAAAATTATATGTAGAGTTGCTAAATGGCGTCCCAGCAGGCATGCTGTTGACTCAGACTAGAATGTATACCATACGGATCTTGCTTTAGTAGTGAGTTGCATACCAAACGAGGTGTGACGATGTTTTAAGTGGATTTCCCGTTTTAATGGAAAACATTTCACGTAATATGGCATCATGCTTGTTAGTCATAGTCATAACCAGCAACCCTTACGAAATTGCAAGTACTAAAATAAGGTACTATTCATTCACTTCATAGACTCACGGCGATCACTTGTATGATACTGGCGATTTTCATTACATTGCAGCGTTTGATCGTTTTCCTCCTATCTCAGTAGCCCTCACCCCGCAATGTAATGAAAACTGAAGGCAAGTTCATGGACCGTTTAAATCGTCCTTAAAGTGCTATAAACACATAAAGTGATATGTATAGTAAGAAAATATATCTACAAGTTACTCAAATACATAAGTACCTGTACCTGTAAGTACCACACTGGCCTGCCTAACTACATTCTGAAACAGCGCGGGTTCCTGGTTATTTACTGGTTGTATTGAGTTTTTGCAATTGCAATCACTTGCTTGCCTGGATTAAGTGATTAGTACCTACACGCCAGAATGACGAACCAGAATGTCACAACAATTAACTAAGATTACATGATGAGTAATCGGTGGCCATGTTTACAGCTACAACAAACCAGTTGACTGAATGAACACACAATGACACGTTCCTAGAAAATAACTAGGTCTCAGGACTAATTAACTTGGCTTAAATCTATGAGATCATTTACCACTTTATCCCTTGCAATGCTTCAGCATAGCGCGATATTTATATATATATATATATATATATATATTATGGACCTAGCTTTATACATAGAACGAGAATCATTTACTACTTCTATCACAAGTCATATTAATGTAAAGCATAAAACTTGCATGAAGTTTTTCTATCATACTTTTATGTAAGTACTTATACCTGCTTATACGGTTGGATAACAAGCAATAACATATTAAAAGCAATAAAATGTGTTGTTTACAAGCAAAAGTAACTGCATGTCAATTAGAAGTTTCATTTACAAGAAAAGGAAACTAATAAGAACAGGTAAACCATCATCCGAGGTGTCCAATGTCCATTACACGTTGAAAGTTTGTATAATATATTGTTGATTGAAAATTTCTATATAGGTACGCGGGTGGAAGGCTTTTAGAATAGCAAAAATAGAATTAGGAACCATTTTACACTCTCACTTGCTCTTCTTACACGTTCTTAAATGCCAAATAAAAGTTTTCACCCAAACTCGAATAGTATTAAGAGTCTCTGTAGTTCGTAAACCTTTGTGACTAATGCAATATGTATTAAAACTGAGTCACGCTAAATCAAATTTTTTTTCAACAAATTGTTTCTGCTGACACGTAACTTTGTAAAAACTCCTTTGTTATCTGCCATCTGATTTACGCGCAATGGGTCCCAACCCTGCGCACGAGTGTCGTTTAGGGGAAAAAAGTTTACGCCACAGATGTATAATGGATAGACACAACAAGTGCGATCACTGAACTCTTTTTATGTAATATAAATACTATCCAGCCAGTTTTAAGGCATGTTTTTTTTTACATATGTACCTGAATTTGCAGTATGTAACTCCATTTGTATTATATGAAATCATTTACTCACCTCTACATTAATAAAGTGTTATAGTATAGTTTTTAAGTCTATATTTTGTTCAATTTTAGCAGCATAATTATTTCGATTCACCAATTTCGTTAATTTTTGTAAAGTAATATGATATACACGTTCGTGTTTTTATTTATTTATTATTTAACCTCAAGTGGTGTTGGGCAAGACATATTGCCAGACGAGTGCTGGCAGGTGGACAAAAATGCTAACAGCAGACGCCAAGTATGCAGATTGGTGACCACTGGCAAAACAAGCGTCGGTAGTACTCCAGCACGATGGGTTGACGACATTAAAAAGACCGCGGGTTAATTCCTGGATGAGACTAGCAAGGGACGGGGATAAGTGTCGTACTAAAAGAGAAGCCTATGTTCAGCAGTGGGCGATTACAGGCTGAAAATGATGATGATTATTTAACCAGTTGCCTGCCGCTTGCAGTGTCTATTCGGAGTTATTCTTTGGTACACTTTTTAGTGAACACGTGTTTTCTCAATATTTTATCATGTTCAGGTCGTGATTGTGATTTGATAAAAAGGTAATAATTTATAAGATCTTTCAATATTGTGACGTGGGTGCTAAGCTTTATTGCTTTTCATTAAAATACATGTATATAGCAGTTTATTTTGCACTATTTATGACTGATAGATTTCGCATGTGTCCAAGGTTTTATTTGCTTAGTATATACTGTAGCTATACGCGTATATTATAGCAGATGTTAATTCGACTTCATTTTATTTTAAAACAGGTTGCATGATATATGAAATGGTATCACCATTCATTTCATATAACATCATTCAACCTGTACGCACTGCTAAGGAATGGAATTCGCCTTCGTCGTGTAAACCTTTTTTAGGGTTCCGTAGTAAACAAGGAACCCTTATAGTTTCGCCATGTCCGTCCGTCCGTCCGTCCGTCCGACCCCCGTTTTTCTCAGTAACCGTTAGTGCTAGAAAGCTGTAATTTGGCATGAGTATACATATCAATGACGCCGACAAAACGGTAGAACAAAATCTTTAAAAAAACATTTTTTTTAGGGTACCTCCCCTACATGTAAAGTGGTGGTGCAAATTTTTTTCCTGCCAAACCCCATCGTGTGGGGTATCGTTGGATAGCTCTTTTAAAAATATTATAAGGTTTCTAAAAGCATTTTTTGATTAAAGAATTGGTTAGCGTGATATTAAGCTTTGAAGTGATAATTTTTGCTATGGTCAAGTGTCCCCCCCACCTGCCAGCTAACCGGTGGCTACTAGGCATGTGAAAAAAATCATGGTAGTAGTATATACGATGAATTTAAAAGGAAAACTATCACAGCTAAGTAGACATTACTAGTTAACGAGTAATAGTCGAACTTTAGAAATGTACTTTGCAAAAGCAAACTTTCGTACAATTTCCATTGATACCTTAGATAATGTTGTTAACTCTTTCAAAAACATAGTAAATATAAGTTTTCGAACTTTTTAGTCCATATAATGTAACGGGTGGACGACTACGGAACCCTACCTTGCGCGTGGCCCGACACGCACTTGGCCGGTTTTTCGAACCTATGACTGTGGCTTTATAGGCCGGGCCCAATAAAGCGATAGGAGTGCGCGGTTGCAGATGCAGAGTGATAGGAGTGCGCGGTTGCAGATGCAGAGTGATAGGAGTGCGCGATTGCAGATGCAGAGTGATAGGAGTGCGCGGTTGGAGAGTGGTTGGTATTCCCTGATAATTACGATCTAGTAGACGTCTTAAAGCCAGATGACTGTATAGTATTCCTGAATCAGGGAGGTCCACCTTAGGCCCTATCCTATCGTACCTACTTATCAAATGAGACTAGAGCAATGGTTATAGTAGTCTTTTATTAAAAAAAAATCGTTATCTTGAATCTTAATATGTACCTAATAAGGTAATAACAAAAAACGTACATAGGTAGTTAATTAAAGCTCGGGCTGATATTTATTCGGGCCTAATAATACGAGGTTGCGTAACACATCGCAGTTGTAGAGTTTAATTGTTAAATGCCAGTTTTCAAGTTTTTTTTTGTATGTATAGGTAGGTATGTTAGTTATTGGTATTTTTGTCTATGGGCCTTTGTTGCCTGTAAATAAATATTTTATTATTATTATAATGTGTTCCTGCATTTCTTGCAATGCGTCGATGTAATTAAAAGTTTCCATAGAGGTAAATTTGTTTACTCATTTTTAAAGGTTAACTATGGAGTACTTGTATAGACAAAACACGTTGTACACTCGATTGCAGAACCACTTGAATGTAAACGAAATTGTAATTTAATTTTCTTAGAAACCTAACTTACTAGGTAGACTTACGTCATGAAAATTTTGTTACCTACTTGCAAACTTGTTTTTGCGGGTCGCACTGTCGCCATAGTTAAATGTTAAGAGGAAACTTAGTATACGACCGAGTTAGTTCAGAATTTGACCACATGCAATAAGTGAGTGGCGATATTGTATTCAGAGCACGTCTCGCGGCGGCGTGTTCTCGGTCTTTTGTTACAATTAGATACGATAAAATCGTTAATAATACATATACGAGTACTACATACATAAATATCAAGCATGAGCTTATCTACTTCAAACTACGTCTACGTACGGGCTTGTAAAATTTACGATTGTTAGAAATAAATAGCAGGTATTTGCTTTAATTTTTTTTTTTTAATTTGGATGATTAGGTACGTGAGGTCTTCGAGCGTGCGTAAAGGTCTAAATGGCATTTTCCATACGAAAAAGAACACTTTAATTTTGACACGTTACATAATTTCTATTTATGAAGGGCGCTCTATTTACGAAGCTCGCACAAATTACAATTTGTTTTTTTTTTTTAACACAGGTTTAAACTCACTGGTAACACAGGCTGATGACCAACAACGACTAGCCGTTTGACCAGTGTTGCCAGATTAAACTTGTAAAATTGGTACGTGTGAAGCGATTCTCTGTTATAATTATAATGTCAAATTAATACAAGTATACTGTGCGCTGTGCACTTATAATTTATAAAGTTTCATTTTTAATGTATACTGTAACTGAAACTCTTTCTACAGGTAACTATGAATTAAGTAGTTACAATAATCATAATCAGTATGACGAATGGAATATAGTAACGGAGTATGAGGTTTATATGATGTTAACTATTTACCACTACCTGTGTAACCTGTGTACAATTTTGCACAACCGTGTGTCAGTTACAGTCATGGTTAAGCCTTAAATGACGTCACCCTTATACTGGGTCACGGCTGGCGTAGGTAGGGCGATCTCTGTTCTGTCCAACTGCAATATTAATGAATGGATAGGTGTGTGTACTATACATACATTTTTACAATATCTTGGGGCAATCCGTTAGAAATTGACTGTTATAAACTAAGAAAATATTATAATATGAGTTGGTAGGTATTAATACTAGACGACGATGGATATACTTATAACTATACAAACACGCAGAATGAGCTTTTAAAACGTGAACTTTTAAAATTAGATAAGAAACCCTCAACATAAATTCGTCGAATTCGAGAATTTTCGTCATAGATACTTAGCTAAAAATATTCTATTGAAGTATTAGAAGTAAGGTAAATATTTTCCCATTCCATACAAACTGTGTCATGGCATGGCACATGTCTCTATGCACATGCAATTAGTCAACATGACAGACTGACAACTTGAGATATTGTCGACGCGTCACCGTCAGCGTCGGCAGGTGACGACGGCTGCTTAATGAAAATGACATAATGACGAGTTCATGGGATAATTTGATGATAGAAAAAAAGATTTTGTACGGAAGTTCGAATTTAAAACGCCATAAGTAGTGTCTTGACAAGGTTCTATGTGAAAATATTATTTCAAGCATTCTGTTCTTCAACTACCAATTTATTAATAGATATGTGTTTTTAAATCATCATCATTGTCGTCAACTTGTAATTGTTCACTGCTAAGCATAATATACAGCTCTTCGATTACGTCCCTCATCTCGTTGCATATCTTGGTTGCATTAATAAATGTGTTTTTCTCCTTGTTTTAAGGGTAGATGCAGTTACACATTAGATGAAGAAACAAATGGAAATAAGAATCTTTAATAAATACTTTCCTACAAAATGGATATGTCTGCAAAAAAGTCCTTCGAACTTTGCATGAAAAAAAAAATGTGATTAAAAGCAAGGCAACATTTATTAAGCCATCTGTGTCGTGTTACAGTGTTCTAAGTACTTAAGGTGACTTCCTGATTTGTCGATGCGGCGAAGGCGGTACGATATGAGAAAACTGTCAAATGTCAGTGTCAACGGTCAGTCAACTCAGTACTGCTTTTTACTGCGCCCCTATACATTTAAATGAGTGCTTCCTGACTGGCGCGGGATGCGCGGTAGCGGGACGATGCGAAGGCGGTATTGCTCCGCTTCTGCGCATGATATTACTACTGCGCAAACGTAATACTGACAGTATTATGTCAAGTGAGAATCTTTGCGACGTCAGTAAGTTTACGTCAAAGAAGATAATGCCACATATCGATCCCGCCCCGCCAAGTCAGGAAGTCGCCCAACTATGCAAAATAATAGGTCCTTCGGTTTTAAATAGAACACTCCCGTGAGTCTCAGACATATTGAAATATAATAAACGGGTCACTTACGTCTTTAATGTCGAATATCGCTCGACATAGTTATGTATGTATGTGATATTCGACGTTAAAGACGTGACCCCTTTCTTATACATATTTCCTATATTTCTTATACATAGGTCCTTCGGTTGTCCTTAATACGGACCTCTTGCTAGAAATTACACTTTTTCCTAAGGATTTTAATAGCCAACTTTATTTATTATACCTACTTACCTGTGTATTGGCAAAGTTTTATGTCAGGTGAGGTCGGAGTGTACAAACAGTTTCACCACATTAATAAATTAGTAGAGAAGAGTTATGATCCATAAATCGAATGAAATTTATCGCTTTTGCAAGTGAAACTGACATTATTTATGTCGAATTTTCAAACATAATTAAACGTGAGTTTTTATGTAGGGAAATTTATGTGTTGGTTTTTTGACTTGGGTCTTCTTTTAAAATTTGATTCTATTTCATAACATCTTACTAGCTCACTCCGAAACGCAATATACATATAGTTCAACGCGGACGAAGTCGCGGGCAAAATCTATAGTAGGTATTTAATAATATTGTCAATTGACGAATGAGTCCCGCCCACCACCTACCCAATTAACAGATTCCACGAATGAACTTATAAGTGTACCTAAAGGAAGCCCATAAAACCATTATCATGCAAATCAAAACGTCACATCTAATATTAGCGCTGATGTTCAATTAAACGATGACAGCCTTGCGTCAAATTTGACAGTTGACATTGCTGTGTCAAAACCGCACTAGGCCGCTACTTAACTATGACCTAATTCAAGCAATCTTCATTTACGGCTCTAAAAATAGGAAAAATCGACGTAATGCTACAGGTAATGCTTTATGTCGATATTGTCGATACTGTACATCATGTTGACAGAGTTGATCAACTGTAAAGTTATGTTGGTTTTATAACCTTCGCGAGGACTGGATACAAATATCCTTGGTATGTGTGAATTTGTGGTTATTTGTAAGCGTGGGTATAGTTTTGAGTGGGATTAGATAAATGTTTGATTGGCATATGTACCTATTTGTAAAACGAATCAATTATCGGACATGTAACTCCTATAGAACATTTTTGTTTTGATACATAAGTGACACAAACGTATGTAAATTCATTTTCAAGGTCCAATGTTTTAGTAAACGAAACGATTAGCCTAGGTACTTATTAGCTTTATTAAATTAATGTTTTTAATTTAAATTAAACTAACTAAAAGAAGCTATTTTATATACCTACCTGTATTTTTTTAATCCTATAGAAGTACCTAATGGGGAGCGCTCGTGGCCCAGCGGCGCCTGCGTAACGCTAGCGGTATCTAAGGTTAAGCAACGTGGGCAGCGGTCAGGACTTGGATGGGTGACCGCTTTGAGTGGTTACTAACTAAGCGCTCCCGTGCTTTGGAAGGCACGTTAAGCCGTTGATCCCGGTTGCGGTCTA
This sequence comes from Cenopis cana, assembly GCA_951800055.1. Lineage (NCBI taxonomy): Eukaryota > Metazoa > Arthropoda > Insecta > Lepidoptera > Tortricidae > Cenopis > Cenopis cana. The sequence continues at coordinate 12,508,780 of OX637479.1, read as the reverse complement.
TGGCAGCCGTCGTTAAGCCAAAGTTGGAGGCCTTCGGGCGTCTTGAGAACTTCTAACAGTCAAGTTGCCCACTCACTTGACAAAGCCTAATCCCAATAAGGTCTTAGTTTCCCCTCGGGGTTGGAAGGTTAGATGGCAGTCGCTTTCGTAAAAACTAGTGCCTTCGCCAAATCTTGGGATTAGGTAGCGGGCCCCAGGCATCCTTCAGAATGCAACTGTACTGGGATAACGCTAGGAGGATGATGATGATGAGAAGTACCTAATGGGAGAAGTGGCGCGTAGATCAACATGATAGTAGGTAAAACTATATACAGTTACCTACTAACCAAGCCTGACTGAGCCAACAAATTGATACTCGTTTCTCACAAGTAAATTCCAAATTCTAAACGGTCCACAGAAAACTTAATGAATATTGAAATGGAGCTTTGTCAAGAGGCGAGTAGCACCGTATAATAGTTATTTAACTTATAACAACGAGGAGTGACGCATCTGTGTCAACAGTATGGTCAGAAAGATATATTCATTTTCGTGTTCTTCTGGTGGTAGTTGGAGCGCTGCATATTATTATAGTAATACATGAATGAAATAAAAATAGAAACACGCGCAACAATTTTGCCTCTGGTTTTAAATATCGCTTTTGGTTCCCTCCTGGACAATCATATCCACAAGGCTAAACCTAAGTCACGCATAACTATTAGATGACCTCACTGATCAAAACAATTGGGCAATTGTTCGTGTAAACCTAAATAGCCGTAAACTTCCTCTATAATATTGAGTTTGAGATCAGGGGACTGATTTTTGAGTCAATCTGTCAAAGAACTATAATGATTTTCGAGCGTTCGACACTCAAAATTGCCCCCCAGGTAAACTAACAGTAATGTACGTATTGTGTCAAGTGAAAAGATGTGTTAGCGTGAGGGTGGAAAAGGTTTTTATTTCAATGCAAGCCAACATCAACGGCTCAGACAAAACTGAATTAAAACGCTGAAACAGTAGGTATACCACACAGCCTGGCATGTCTATTGTTTTGTTTCCTTCTTAAGGTAGAAATGGGTCATTGTCATAACCCTAAAAAAAACTGTTCTTTCGAATTATACAATACACTTTAATAATAGCGTTCTATTTTACATCATAATAATAAAGTAAACGATGCGTACTACACCACACTGTAACAGATTTATTGTAAATTTATATGTTTTTAGCCATATTTTGCCAAAATGTATCTGAAAGTCCACTTCGGTGGACTGTTCGGATTCTACCTTTTCAATAGAATCTAGCTTTAAAAAATACGTAGCTTTAATTATTGCACAAAAATGATTTATTTTCCTAGCCTACGTATGTTTACCATTTAGCATTAAGTGTATAAAAAAATTACACTTAAATTAAACACACTTTTTGCATGGTTGAATCTTGTCACAACATTTTTTGTCTTTTCGGTGGACATGACTTTCGATTCTGACTAAAATGAAGGAAATGTCAAATCAATGGAACAGAACGTAAAATGGAACGCATCCAATATCGCACTATCCCTGTCAGCGGCCATTTTGCCGGGACTCGTACGCAGAAGACGTTGTTGTTGTGTAAAGAAAAATATTGAGTAGTGTCAAAGTTGAGTTGTCTTTTCGGTTACTGCTGTATTTTTGTATGCGAATCACTATAAATTGATCAAGCATTCTTATTAACTACTTAAATGATTTAACTTTATAAATATACCTTGGTTTTTGACATAATCTATAAACGGCGGGTGGTATAAATGATTTTGCGAAAAAAGTCCATTCGGTGGACATCTTTTTGGTGGAACTTTTGTCCACCGAAACGACAAATGTCCACCGAGTGGGATATTTCTTTACTTGAATGTGGATTATTTTGTTATTATAACTTGTAAAGCTTCTGATTACTGGTGCTTTTATAAGTAAAGGACGAATGAACAATTTTTTGTTTCATTTTGCTTGATTGTATTAGTAAATTAATGTTCTAAACCACCTCTTCCATAATACTTTCCTACACCATGCCGACTTGTAGTCAATGTAATTATCCTTAACTACATACTCAATGTTAATGTTTTTTTTCATACCGTAACACTTGTTGTATTACGGTATGAAAAAAAAAACATGAACACGGTTGTATCCCCTAAGGAAAAACTTTTTTCTTTAAAAACTCATGCTCTTTCCTTGCACAGCTTTACTCTATTTTCGTCAGTCTGTATTGCTTGTTGCGAGTTTTTAGGCAATAGCGAGGACAAGTAAACTGAACGATAACCAGATAAAACGATATTATTAGCAAAAACACAGAGTATGAGGAAGGAGTGTGAGAAACTTAACCAGGATCGTTCAGGAAATCGTTTCGTGGAATTATCACAGTCCGTTAGGTTACTTGGAGTCACCGTAAAGCAATAGATCTTCAGTTTTGTATGTTGAGTTGTATGAAATGTAGTCCAGAAAATACTTGTATACATTACATTATGGCTTCGGTTGCAAAAAACTTGATATAACACCATGTCTCAGACCACTCCAAAATAATGTCCCAACTCTTTCAAGTCCAGTCCTGGCGACTCCTCTGCAAAGTCCTATCCGGAATACCACGGTACCTCCCACCGAGAGGATGAATTTACTGAGTCTAATCTTGACTCCTATGCATAGTCCAGTGGCAAGCCAATGGTCAAGTCCACTTGAGAGTAGCTCGATGCAACAACCATTGAAAGTTGGCCAGTACAGTCCATCACTGGTGATTTAAGGCAATGTCCATAATCGAAAACCATTTTCGGACGTATATTTTAACAGCTCAGATACCTCAACGTCAAAACCAGAGGAATCACCAAACCCCCCAATCATTAGTGAACGTGTTCAACGCTACAGGTCTTCTGACGACGAAGACATAATTTTGACCACCGAAATGAATTGTCTTTTCGGTAGACAGAAACAAAACATTTTTTATTTACTTTTAGAATGCTTTTAAGTGACTTGTTTTTTGTGATAATGTCAAGGTAGTTTAACATTATTTTTGTGCCAGTTTTTACCGTTTTTTCATTGTCTTATTTTTTCATTATTTAACATTTTAGTCCACTCGGTGGACATACTAGTCTTTTCGGTGGAACCAAAATATCGTAATTTCGTTATAAATCGCGTTTATCGAATTATTGATCTCAGACTGATACTCATGTTTGTTGTAAACTAAAGTAAGAGTCGTAATATACCTTTGTTTTTTATAAATCTCGTGTTTAATTTTTTTGCAAAAAAAAACTTCGGGCTTGACAATGACCCAAATTGATAAGCAACTCGGGTGGTCTCTAATAAATATTTCTCATCCAAACTATTGCTGAAAGCAAAACGTTCTCAAGTCTTTAATATCTTAACTGAAGTATAACGGTATATAGTAACGAAGATATTTATATAAAACTTTCTATTAATTATTATCTAGGTTCATGCATGGCAGCTCGCACCGTATTCCTAGTTAGGTGCCCTAATAAAATTTTACGATCATTAAAATCGTATGGTAGTTTCACTACCTATGACTTTCGCGACATTTCGCGGGATGGCGTCATCGGCCTTCGGATGCAATCGGCGTACGCGCTGCCATTTCGGTCACAATTATTTTAACCGTCACGGCCACATGTGATGCACTATTATCGTTTCAATATAATTTTGTACGCATAATAATTAAATTGACCATTCTACTCTTCTTAACCTGCATTTTTAGTTACAGTGCGGTTTTGTCAAAATTATCTGCTTGTAAATATTATGCGAGTTTACTTAATTCTGAGATTTACTACTAAATTGCGTACCTAACCTACGGTGCATTATTATAGCGTTGCAAGTATTTGCTTTTGTAACCTTATATATCAAATATTGCAAGAAAATTGTAATATAATTAATGTATGATCTACGTCATTGATTTTCAGATTGAGTATGTTCAGCATACTTTTGTTTACAAGCTTTTATTTAACTTATGTGTTAGTATGTAAATGTGTGGCAACCTTTTTGCAGAACAGGCTGGCTAGGCAGATTTGTAAGAGAATGTTCTGTCTACAGACAAAATCAACTGTTGTTACTCGTAGCTTTCAGGTTAGATTCCTTGTAAGATGTCCCTTTTAATTTATAATTTATGTATTCTGTTATTCCTTTAAAGTTTACATTGTGTTAAACTAATACATAGCTATCTTTTTATATCCGGCATTTCATTAATTGCTCACCAAGATTCGATGGAAGTATAAATTGAACACGCAACCTACGGGAGGTCCCTTACACATACTGCGGACTCGGCCTCCCACAATGGTGTGCACCGATACCGATACCACCATCTCGGTCCCCCATTTCGGTGCACCCATATTGGTGACCCCAAAGTTGTCCTAAAAATTTGCAATCCTTTTTTCCAGCTACTTTTTGGTATCCGATTGAGCTGAGGCATACTTCAATCACAAGTGCGCTGCCGACCCTATTTTGATTTGAGAATTCGTTGTATTGAAAGCGAGAGATAAATGAAAGTCCCTCACCCGTAACACTTCGCATACTGGCTCAAATAATTTCCTTTGTTTCAAATATAGTGCCAGTTCAGACAGTAAAGTTTTTACATGTTTAATAGCCATTTTACTGTACTTTCTCGGCGTACGAAACGCCTACAATAGGTACGTAAGTTTAGTACGTAAGTAAGTTGCAAGCTTTTGAAAGACAAAGTGACAATGTGAATGTTGTCTTTTAATTTGTTGCGGGATATTCGCGGAACTACTTCGAACGCGTACTAGGATATATTATCAAACTGAAAAAATATAACCATATCTCTCTACGTTTTTAATCATCAAAAATATACCTTTATAATCTATATTTGTACGGAACCCTCGGCGCCCTAATCAGTATCATATTTGACCGGCTTTTAAGGGAAAACAAACTATAGTGAGATGGAATCAATAATTTAAGGATCACTTCGAACATAACAATTAAGACTTCTGTGTATCGCCTAGCATGTTTACATTCTTATGGTTATTGGAGGCATCTTCTGGCCCGTCTGTGTAACTGACACACGCTCCAATCGACAGCTGTTTACATAAGTGTAATGGGGCCATTAGCTGAAGCTATAAAAAACACCGGTCGGCGTACCTATCCTATATTAATATTATAATTATAATTAGTTTAACTTATAATGCATATCGTTTCGATAGCCTTTACGATGAGAATTATTTATATTTAATATTGGATTTTATTGGATAAATAAATAAATATTTGTGGACAATCTTACACAAATTAACCTAGTCCCAAACGTGAGCAAAGCTTAAATAAAGTTGTGAATCTGAGTGTGTTTAGTTAACTGTAAGTAATATATGATCATTCATTATTTAGTTAAGTATTCTAAATACGAATATTTTTCGTGTCATATACATTTTACACGTATCTATTAACAACGACTGATGATTGGTGTCCAATTCAGATATTCCTTATTTAAAATTATGATTATGATTGCAGGAATTGAAATTCTTGGTCAAATACCTCATATAAAAGCACGCGTCTAACGAATTCTGTTAATTAACTAACATACCTACTTAAGTACCGGTATCTTTGGTGAATGGCCGGGGAATATTTATTAAATTCCGAGTATTCCCTAATCCCGCCAAATTTTTGTTTCAATTATAAACAAAATAATGATAACTATTCCATATTAAAGATCAAAGAACGGCGCGCATCAATAAAGATTGAGTTATTACGGTTACTGCGACCTCCATTTGTAATTATAAGTTCACCTACCGTTCATTTTCATCTGTTGCTAGTTCGCTATTTGTATTTGGGAATAGGTAGTTACTTGGGTAGGTACCATATTTATAGACCGACCGTTTTAACGAGTCGTCGCCTGCGACGGGAGAGGGGCAAGAGGGGATATGTAAGAAGGGTAGGGTAGCGGGCGGCGTTGTGGGTCTGTCTACAGCAACCATTCTGCGCGGTCACGGTCTCAGTTAAGCGGTCGACCTACAGTTACACTGATTATATGACTTTATACACAAGCCCTTTATCACAAAGGTAGAATTAATACAAGCATGATAATTTACAAAATCCCATCTTGACAGTTTATTTTCATTAGATTAGCGTCAGTGTCAGTAGCTTCCGTTTCCTGTGCGCGGGAGTCTGTTAAATAGCGCGATAGCGCGCGCAGGTGACTGGCGACGTTCTTATGGCCTCCCGCGACTATTAGCACTCACGCTGGACTGATGATAATAATTCCTCGTGGATATAAATATTTCAAGCGTGAGTGGGTGCTTTGAAATGGACAACATATAAAAATCGTATTGATTCCCTTGCAAGTGCCAAAATATGCGGCACAAATGGCAATTGGTAATGTACCTATTGTTCGCATAAACCTAGATGTTTTATTTTGCAGATTCAAGGGAATGCAAACCTGCCTGGGAATGCTGTGGCGGAAGGAAACATACGAGGAGGGCTGACCCCAAATAAATGGGATTAAAGCCAGGACAAAAAAGAAGAAGAAGAAGGGAATGTGAACCTGAACATTTATTGTTTTTTTTATATTTGGTAGCCTCCGCGTATTTCCTGCGAAACTGGGCTCCTCTTTTCCTTTTGGAACGGAAGCCTGAAAGTAGAACAGTTAGAAGCCCATGGATTTTATAAAAACGTGTTCAAAAATACGAAATACAAAAAAAAACGATGCGCAATACGTACGTGGCCATTTTTTTTATCAGTCAGGTTTTATTTTAAATACTTATTCAATTAACTTTCCCCCGAGTTACACCACCAGACCGGTCAATCAGGCAATGTCACATTTGGTAAGTTTATCGACTTTGAAATCGGACAATACAAATAAATACCTCTAACCGATAAAGATGAATCATTTCATAGCCTAACATTAACGTTGCCAGAGAAAGCTTCATTATTGATTCGCCAGCTGTTCGTGACAAATTGTGACCATCAATACTGCATCTGTCACAATTGGCACGAATTGTGCCAAAAGCACAATGGACTCAAATGAATGGCACGTGCTTTCTTGCCCCATCTGTGTATATGTTTGGCGGTGCTGTGCTCTATTAGGGTGGATAAATACAAAGAAATGAATAACCTTAATCGCTTTACTTTGTCACCGTGTTTGATAAGTAACCCCTTACATGCTAAGGGGTACCCCCTTTCCATGTACTATTAGAATTATACAGGACGATAACGTCTACGTTTTTTAGTATGTAGGGTGTTTAAACAAAAGACAGCTATTTCTTTTTACGCTTCGGAGTCGTTTTATTAGAAATCGTATGATAATCAAGGTCATAAAACTTCGCTAATACGAGTTTACCTTTTCTTTAGATACCATTTCTATTTATATGTTTAATCCTGTGGTAAATATGCATTTTAAAAATGGAAAAAGTCACCCGTCAACATGGTTCATCCATTAGATATCCCCAACGGCGCCTAGCGGAAATACTGTCATCGCTTATAACTTAAGTATCATAAACAAACGTCACAACATTCTGTAAAACCGAGATACCATCTTTCTCTGTCGGCGAACAGTTCCCAGCTGTTGTCCAAAGACATTGGATATACATTTCAACCCGGAACAGATGGTGGATTAAACAAGTTTAACGCCGAAAGGCATTAAACACTGAAATTGCAATTGTACTTATGATCTTTAAGCACAAGGGAGATTGAGGTAAGTGCTGGTTCACCGCTATAATGTTCCTATACGCCCCGGGGTGCACAATTTAAATGAAGCATTTGAAGCAAGAGTCTGGGATTGGATACGTTATTGCTTAGGATCAAATAAATTGTTTGAACACACGACGTGTTTGCGGTCGTAGTCGGCTAGACTGTGTCTAGAATTTTATTGCAGTCAGTTCAATTGAACTGGGTGATTGCTTTGACTCGGTCATTTCATTTGACAATAGACAGAATCAGCTTATTACGACTTCGCAGAAAACGTTCTATTATTTTTAACGATCTTAGGTTTACATACAAAACACATTCTAAGTAGGTAAATTAGTCCGTTTTCAGCGACGTTACATTAATGTGACGTAAAATGCGGTCCATTTACTGTAGCTGTATCCAGATTTTACGGGAGCGCTCGTGGCCCAGCGGCGCCTGCGTACCGCTTGCGGTATCTAAGGTTAAGCAACGTGGGCAGCGGTCAGGACTTGGATGGGTGACCGCTTTGAGTGGTTACTAACTGAGCGCTCCCGTGCTTTGGAAGGCACGTTAAGCCGTTGATCCCGGTTGCTGTCTATGGCAGCAGTCGTTAAGCCAAGTTGGAGGCCTTCGGGTGGCTTAAGTACTTCTAACAGTCAAGTTGCTCACTCACTTGACAAAGTCTAATCCCAATAAGGTCTAGTTTCCCCTCGGGGTTGGAAGGTCAGATAGCAGTCGCTTCCGTAAAAACGAGTGCCTACGCCAAATCTTGGGATTAGGTAGCGGACCCCAGGCATCCTTCAGGATGCAACTGTACTGGGATAAGTGATTCCCCGCTCTCGTACAATGACACCAATGTATTATGTGCTGTATGTCGGTTTTAAAATCGAGCTTTAAGTATTCGGCATCGGCATCTTCCGTATTTTCCCAGAAAATATGAAATTCCTGGAAATTAGACCTAACTAGTATATTGAATGTTCGCTTAATAGATAGTACCTACGTACCTAACTTGATTGCGCAACCAAGTTATTATAAGTAGGAAAGTAGGTAGGTATGTGAGAAATAAATTCAATCTTGTTAATAATTTGATCCTTTTGATAAAAAGATAGAAGTCGTAGAAAGCGAAATTAATCCGGAAGGTTAACAGCACTAAGAAGATTAAGTCGGTTTCACTCTATTGTAAAATGTAATTGATATAATAAATCCGCGCATGTCAATTTGACAAGTTTTTTGCTGCACTATTTGTGATGGGTTTAAATTGATCATCAAGATGACTATCTTCACATTCTCCTACAGACTTGTAGGCTTAAATGGGTCATTGTCAGATTTAGGTGCGCGTCTTTTCGGTGGAAATATCAAAAGTTAAGGGCTACAAAGCTTAATTTTGGATAGGTCTAGTAACCCGCATAAACTGTGTTTCCGTTACTATTAATTCCTGTATCGGACGTGCGATTGACTTGTCATTCAGCAAATATTTCTTTTCAACTCGCTACAGGGTATTTATCACACGAGTCTCAGAAATATAAAATAAACATCGTTATTTCCTTGATAAACACGCAATAAATTCTACGAATTAAGGGCTACATGTGGGATTTCTTCACCATAAGCAAATATTCTTCAACCAAAGGAAGTATCCGCGAGCCTCAAGCATTCCGTGGGTAACTTTATAGCCCTTTGAAGTTTAATGGCGGCGGAAACAATGGGCCGGCGTGACCACACTTATCTCAGCGTCTACTATTTTTGACAATTCTGTCACTTTATACGTGTTCCGCATACCACTGTTGGTAGTTACTTGCGCAATTTTTTTCCGGACGTTTGAAACAAAAGTGCCATAAAAGTCATGGAACGATGGTTATACACATACAGACCTAAGAATTTTTTGATAGTATTGATTAGTATTGAAGTAAAAAAAATGTCAGCAGCTACAGCCCATATGTAACGGGTCGGTTTTATTTATGAGAAGTGCGATAACTTTTACTTTACGCTATGCGAAATCTAAATAATCGAAATCCTCAAGTCAATAAAAGGTCGGCAACGCGATTGTGATTCTTCTGGACTCATAAGCACTATGGATGCTCCGGTGTCTTCTAACCATAAGGTAGGTCGTAAACTTGTTTGCCATTGTCGTGGTATATAAAAATAAAGTAGGTACGACACTGTCAACCCTTCTAGAAGCCCATTTTCACTTCCATATCAACGCCAAAGGGCCACCCCGAACTTCCGTATAACTTCTAATGTTATTTTATTATTGAATAGGTACCCTACACCTAATACTGGGATATTATCTGATCTTATTACAATAACACACTATATCTCACGGAGTTCTAATGTACCATTGTCATGGAGGTACTTTTGTCAATGTCGAACTGTGAAATCGTAACCCAACACGTTGCACAAAACAGTCTAACGGACACCCTAAACATTGACAATAGTAATAAGCTGCTGTTTATATGCAACGTTGCCAGTTGCCACACCTACGCGAAAGTCATGGGGGAACTACAATTAAACGCATGATTTGTTCACTATAGGCTTATTTTAGTATTTAGTAATAAATTGCAACGTTATACAATGATATGTAGGTACTATACGACTATAAGAACCGGGCTAAAGCTGCGGCATTATCTTTAGCACTTTGTGTTCTTAGAGTATTCTAGTGTTTAAACCGCCCGTGTGGTTGTGTCGCAGGTTTACCCTGGATTTTCTCCAGGCTACCCGCCAACCGCGCACTCCTATCGCTTAATTGGGCCCCGGCCTACAAAACCACAGTCAGGTTTAAAAAAAATGTTATAGGATGTGATTTGCTGAAATCTGCCTACTCCTTCTGGGAATACAGGTGTTATTTTACATGAGCGTGAGGTGATGATGTGACCTTTTGTCTAATTACACGTAAATTTGACTGTAAATTGCATTAGCCCAATAACGACATTTATTATAATAAAAACAGTACAAACACGTCGAACAGGCACCTGTCTAATATCAACTTTTTTTAAATTTTAGAAATAAAGGAAAAAATGAAAAACTTTGGCACTGAGCAGGATTCGAACCTGCGACCTCCCGGCACTAGTCCCCCTTCCCTTAAGGCGTTGTATAAATGAAGGAAGGATTGACGAATTTCAAGCCGGGTAGTAATCGCACCTATAGCTCAGTTGGCTAGAGCGACTGGCCGCGAGTGCCGGGAGGTCGCAGGTTCGAATCCTGCTCGGTGCCTAAGTTTTTCAATTTTTCCTTTATTTCTAAAATTTGTAGTTTGCGTTAGCAGCGTTACTGCTTAATACAAAATTAATATACTTTTTAAATTGCTCATTCTTTTGTTCCCCAGGCATTTATAGAGGAGATTAGCAAAATTTATTTTTTCACGAAAGACAGCAATCTCAGTGACGAAGGCTGCGAGCGTCCATAGGCTGCGGTGTCCGCTTACCATCAGGTGGACCGTAAGATTGATTGCCACGTGTTCTACAATTCTCCAAAAACTCACCCAAAACTGTTAATAAAAGCTGTCACGGTAATTGATTTACTGTCCAACATCCAACACTGTCTGGCTGAGAAGTCTCGTTAGCAGCGTATTATAATTTTGTGACGGCGTCTCTTTCATTTTCTACGACAAAGTAAGAGACGTCAACACGAATTTCTCCGAAAAGCTGTGTCGTAGGGTGAGAGTGATTTAATTAAACCCGTACTGGCAGTAGCGGTATAGACAGCAATATTAGGAGACGGTCGAACAACACTCTATACGTCGTAAAAACAAATACAAAAAAAGGATTAGAGAAATTAAATCTGGAGCATGTTCTCAATATCACAATTTTATTACCGCCTTTGTTACTTTCCTTCCTTCAAAGTAGAATACGGTATTAAACCCCTAGTCAAATCAGCAACTTTTTATTAAATGTCAAAAACGATTTGTTACTATGAAGTTTGTAGGGAAATACTGTCTTAGTGACGTCACTAAGGCAGTGTGAGTAGGTTTGTTCAAATCAGCGTCCTTTTTAAATCTTTATGCTTATAAAATCTTTCAATTAGCTAAAATAAATTAATAATTGATGTTTTTCGAGTATTTTCGTTAGATCTTTTATTAGTCAAGTAAAAAATAATTTATTTTTACCTTAGTTTAATACCCTATTTGCTTTTGTACAGCTATATACTCGTATATGGCTACACTTTAATCAACCTGTTAGGTAGCCATATATTTTATAAATATTATTGTGACCGTAACAGCGGCGTAACTACATCCTACATTTTGTCGGGAAATGACGCGATACATGCGAATAATGGTAGGTACAAATTAATATGTTAAAGGGTTGTGTTAACTTTTGTTACAATTGTTGTGCGTGTTAAATTAGATTGCATTTAGGCACGAGATGGTTGAGGGGGCTCGGTACTCGGTAGGGATATGGTGTATTTCTGATGTGAAACGAAACTAAAGTGTAAGCCAAATAGGTACAAAACCGCGATATTCATGCATTAATACTTAGTACTAGTAGAAAGTACTTGTTATATGTATATTAAAAAAAAAACAGAAACCATTCTTGTTTAAACTTTGAAATTAAAACTATGTTTACCTTGTTGAAACAAAAAAATAAGAAGCCGAAGAAATTTCAACAATATTTTTCAAATTACCTGAAAAAAGAAACACATTTGATTATTGTTTTGTATAACATAAAATTATTTGAATTGTCAGAGTTGTATCAAATTAGGCCGTTCAAAAAGCGACTTTACTGTCCAAGCGTAAAGATTCAAATTCCAATGACAAGTTTTATAAAATGTCGGACATTTTAAAATACCAAATACAAACATTTATTCTGCAAATAGGCCACAAGGGCACTTTCACATGTCATAATGTTAATGTACAATTAAAAAAAAGTCTGACAATATAAGCATATGATAGATTTTTCATTAGAAAATATTAATTTACAATTTAAGAAATATATCAATAAGAATAGTCGAGTCCGGAATCTGTGTTTTAGAATTCGTTTCTCGGAATTAATAAGATATCGAGGGTCTATGTGGAAAGGCCGCCCGCCCATGTAGAACAGTCGTGTATGACTGACCTATGACTGAGTACTGGCATAGACCAATAATTGACAATATTTCAGAATTTCCAAAAGTCTTAATTCGAAAACCATTTCGGTAAAAACGTGTGAAGTACACAAAAAACATTTTTTTAGATTTTTTTCTCCGTTAATTTTGGAAAAAATCGCAAATTACTGTAAACCGAAAGTTGACGTCATCTTAATTCCTCGCTGTATTCAGGGAGACCTTAGTACAGAGTACAGACAATCGCTGCTCTGGAGTGGCTCTGGATTCTTGTTGGGAAGATATGATAATATATATGATATATTTGTGGACAATCTTACACAAATCAACCTAGTCCCAAACTAAGCAAAGCTTGTACTATGGGTACTAAGCGACGATATATATACTTACTTAGATGACGTCATATTTTACTTACGCCCTTTGACCTACTTTTCAACGTGTTTTTTTTTGTATGAAATAATAAGTTAAATTGAAAAATAAAAAATACGGGTGGCTTAAATTTTTACCTATTTTCTAACTAGTTCATAAAATAAAGTAGTTAAAAATATGAAATGTTGTCAATTATTGGTCTATGGTGCGGGTACAGATGTGAAGATTGTGATCATTAAAGGTGCTTTATTTATGACCTTCCTTTTAGTTTCCGACGAAGAAATTCTAAAATCTAACTTTCAAGGATTCAAAATATAATGGTTTTATTTATTACGATCAATTATCAAGTACTTAAGTATTAAAATGTATGACGTCTGGGATCAACTGATCTCATAAGTATACTAGTTTAGTGTAATATAGGTATGTAAGGTATAGATTTCAGTGGAAATGGTGAATTAATGACAACATTAGGATGGTTACAATGATTAATCGTTGTTAGTAACAACAAATGATAGAAACAATCTAACCACCAACCATTACACCAATTATTTTGACACTACTATGAATATGATCTGATCATCCTTCAGTAATGAAGAAATCTCTTAATGACGTAAGTATCTTCTTTTATTATTTCTTCTTCTAATTAACAAATGCGCGGAGATCAATCTGGATAGAAGCCTAAGAAACCAGCATATCTACATCAACTCAGACAGCCAAGCTGCTCTGCTGGCACTAGAATCTCTAGAGTCAAACTCTAAGCTAGTACAGACATGCAAAAACAACCTAAACGCCCTGGCCAACTCCAACAGAGTTATACTCAGATGGGTACCGGGGCACTCCGATATCGCCGGAAACGAAGAAGCAGATGAACTTGCCAGAAAGGGCGCAGACAAACCCCTGGTCGGCCCGGAACCGTTCTGCGGCATCACAAAACGGAAAGCATATTCTCTGCTTAATAGCATAGAAAAGGCAACGGCAGTCGAGCTGTGGAAGTTCGCAAAAGGACAAAAACACTCGAAGGCACTGATTAAAGGTTTCAATAATAAACTGTCTAGAGAGATATTACAGCTCAAAAGACACAAAGCCTGCGCAGTGACAAGAATCCTGACAGGCCACTGCAAATTGAACAAACACTTGTTTCAAATGGGTATGAAACAAGATGAACTATGCAGGTTTTGCCAGGAGTCAGAAGAAACTGCAATGCACATACTCTGCTCCTGCGGACCACTAATGCGCAAACGAAGTACCTACCTAGGGCAGCACATCGTGCAACCAGAAGAGGTACAACACATCACCGCCCAAAGAATCTGGAAATTCCTGGATTCAACGGGTCTTAGCGGTGTACTCTAAAGGGCTGCCACAATAGATCACGCGTTGGTCGAAGCGGCATACAAAGCCCAAAATTAACAATAATAATAATAATCTTCTTTTATTACATGTTTATCTATATATATATAAAGTTGATAGGGTGACTGACTAATCACCGCCCCGCGGAAACTGCCGGTCCTAGAAATTTGAAATTTACACTATAGTTAGGTTATAAAACGGAGGCAAGGGGTAAGACGGGATTTTTGGAAATTCCACCCCTAAGGGGGTAAAACAGGGGTGCAAAGTTTGTATGGGGGATAATAATTTTTTTAAGGTCCAGACTTGAAACTTTGTACAAATACTCCTTAAAATAAGACAATGAAAGTTATATCTGCGTTTTCCAAATTTTCGTCTCCTAAAGGGTTGAAAACGGGGGTGAAATATTGTATGGGGAGCATTTTTTTTTAAAGTGAGAGTCTTCAAAGTTTGTATAAAAGTTCCTTATAATAATGGAAAAAAAGTGATTTCAGCGTTTTTTAAAATTCACCCCCTAGGTAAAGGGGTTAAAAAGGGGTTCAAAGTTTGTACGGGGAGCAATTTTTTTAAAGTAAAATACTTCAAATTTCTTACAGAGTCTCTCTTTAAATACAACAAAACAAATTTCAGCGTTTTTCGAAATTCATCCCTAAATGTCTAAATGTGTAAAAAAAGGGTTCAAAGTTTGTATTGGGAGCAATTTCTTTTAAATTGAGAGACTTTCATTTCGCAAAGAGACTGTCTGTTTAAGTAAATGATTTCAGGATTTATGGATTTGGATAGATGTTTGAAACGAAATATCTAAAGGTCCATAATTAAATACGTACAGTAACGAAGAGAAAACGACAAGATACGAGTACGTGTCAACTCACACAAAAAATAGCCTAAGTAAATGAGAGTTTTTAGCCGATAAGTAGGTACCTTTAAAGGGATTTTTAGAGGGGTTGAGAATTGGGTTGACCGATTTATATCTGTACAGCATATTAATAATTTGGTCTCACCGGGTAAAAGTACCACAATTATTATACCGTTTCCTGGATATTAAGATGTTTTAACTAAAAACCGAGCTCTACGCAGACGAAGTTGCGGGCAACAGCTAGTTAACTATAACTATACTTATCTATACGTTATATAGCAATCGTTGTTGTTGAAATGGATCCTTTGCCGAACTGGCGTGGGCGAAAAGGCCCATTATCAAGCAATAAAAAACATATTTGGAAAAGCTTTGGTTAATGGAGGAACGTTGCTGCGAATTTTCGTAAAAATAAACTTTATTAAAAGTAGACATCAATATTTATTAAGATATATCTCTACACTATAATTAAGGTACTAGTTTTCTATAACTAGTTTATTATAAATTACTGAACGGCGAAAAGGCGGCAGTTCAGATAATTTTTAATAACTCTTAATTAGGTGTACTAATTGACGTATTTCTTATCGCTTTTGATTAGAACAGGTTAATAGAAAAAAAAAACATACAACCGAATTGAGAACCTCCTCCTTTGAAATCTTGAAGTCAGTTATAAAACATGTTTCTTTGACCCGACCGTATCAACATTGTGTTTAGGCGGCTTCACGGCTTAGTAGGTAATGAAAAATATCATTATTTGACGAGAAAACAATTATAATTCTTGACTCTATTTTTGTATTATATATTTTGTATGTTTTTTACTCTATTTATATAAAATAATGCAAATTATACTTAAACAATAGACCGGTCTATGCTCAATAGTAATAAAGACTCAATTTCGACTGGTAGGTAATTACAACTCTGAAAATTACTAGGTACGAGTATATACAGTACTTTTACTGACAATGATTTCCACACGAGTCAAGCCAGCAGCACACACAGGGACTACTGTTGTCAGCATTACTGAGCGCAGATAGTATTTCACCAGATTTTCACCTTATCTACCGGCCCCTATTTCACCAACTTGACAATTGTCGCCTGACAATGACAATTCGGTTTTCATTGCCGGGCCGGTAAGTATCGATGCTATCCAGCGACCGTCTTTACGTGACGACTCAGAAGTGTACTTTGAATTGTCATTGTCAGTTGACAATTGTCAAGTCGGTGAAATAGGGGCCTGATTATAATACAAAATATGAATAACATAAACCTTCACAAAGTCAGATTGTTGCATCTCGTTTTCTCGTGCGCGGAAGACATGGGGGCGTGGTTTACAGGATCTCTTAACTTTGTAAATTACCCGCAACCTGAATGTAGGTACATTACGCAATTGCTCCCATTCTTAAAATGTTTGGCTCCGATTGTAAAAGGACCCCGTCATAATTATACTTATGTCCGCCCAATTGAAGTACAGTGAACTGCAATTATGTCTACAGAAATGTCCTGTCTCCATTTTCATTTCCTATTCGTATAATCAAGATTACACAAACGGGGCTTAATTGGTGGTGATAGTCGCGGAACCCCAAAAAGGAAGTGGCGGTTGGGTTGAGTCACGCGGCAGTGCCCAAAGGTGTTGCCTGTTTCTATGGGCTCACTTGTAAAAATATCGTTTCGGCAGAATTTCAACTTATTTCCTTACTAAGGTGACTTCCTGACTTGGCGGGGCGGGATCGATATGTGACATTTTCTTCTTTGACGTAAACTTACTGACGTCGCAAAGATTCTTACTTGACATAATACTGTCAGTATTACGTTTGCGCAGTAGTAATATCAAGCGCAGAAACGGAGCAGTACCGCCTTCGCATCGTCCCGCTACCGCGCATCCCGCGCCAGTCAGGAAGCACTCATTTAAATGTAGGGGCGTAGTAAAAAACGGATGCGCGGTAGCGTACCCATGCGAACGCAGTACTGCTTCGCTTCTGCGCATGATATTACTATTGCGCAAATGTAATACTGTCAGTATTCCGTCAAGTGAAAATCTTTGCGACGTCAGTATGTTTACGTCAAAGAAGAAAATGACACATATCGATCCCGCCCCGCCAAGTCAGGAAGTCGCCTTAACCCCAATTTCACGATTGACGTCGTCTGGCAGTATGCCGTACATTTCTGAGTTGATAGGTAGATAACGTTGTAATCAGCGACCATTACTTGTAGACCAATATAAAAAGTGTTGTCATTTGACAACTTGTGGCTGTTCATGTCTACAAACCGCCCCGGCGCGGCGCAGCCAGGCTCGTGCGTGCAAAAACCTATTTTCCACCTTTTGTCATGTTGGTGAAATAGGGTCTGCCTGTAGAATATTGTAGGTTTTTTTAAGTAATTAGAATCCTTAAGAGTGTTGAAACACTCTTAAGGATCTCAATTGCGGAAAGCGTTTTCGGCGTATCGCAATCGTCTTGATTTAATGGGGTCTCTTTCTGAACGCGGCATTGATAATATACCTAATCATATGGGATCGACATCAAATTGATATGATTTTTGATATGGCTGTTATTGTGTTGTGTTGTATTTGACTAATATTCGGCTGGGCCAACAGTAGCTTCTAAGTAGCTTTGTAAAACGACTGATACCCACTTATTTACTTGAGCAACATCAAAACATTGTAGTGTATCTTTTATTGTTCCTTTATGTTTTCAGTCACAAGCATTAATATACTATATATTTACTTTAGTATAATCTAAACACGTGTTGCAGATTAGGTAATTGGCTAGCAACTATTTTATCCGATAACATTATCGATTTTATAGTTGAAATTAAAATATTATTAAATCGAAAATTTGAGGTCAAACGAAATTTGTAAGTTAGTATGGAGGATGTGAAGTCCGGAACTATTCGTCTGATTACATAAAAATTTTCAACAGTGTATATAATGGAATTCGGGGTGCATATAAGCCATAATATATAATCCCACGACTCCGCCTTCTTTGTTTAATAATAAGCTGGTATTAAATACCAGCAGAGGTACTTACGTAATGTGTGTTTATGACTTTGTTTCTCCATAGGGACTTCTGTCAAAATTACGTAATCTACTAAACTGATTACGAAAAATATTTGTCAAAAATATGGGAGATTATTATGTTCAATTTATACATAAATCGCCGGTAACATGTACCTATGTTTATTGTAGAGGTTGTAGGTATGCCCAACCTCTACAATGCTGGCTATAGAGCATTGCTCCTATTTCGAATCAAGTTGTCTAGAAGACTATACGATGACGTCAAGCACCAAGCAGTCGCTCTCTCGAGGCTTTGGCAACATGGCTACGATATGCTGTTCCTGAATAAATCCCTATTCTGTTCGTCAATGATAATTCTCCTCTCCTCACACTATCCAAACTGAACTGATTCTTTCCAACATCAATGAAAGTAGTGCGTAGTATGAGTGCGACAGCGATGATTGCTGGTCGCATTTCGTGATACTATTTTTTAGTGCGATGAAGTCGTTTGACATTAGTTTTTTATGATCATGACTTCATGACATGATGAATGGACGGCCGATGCCGACTCTTCTTAAACACTGGGTCAAGGCAGCTATCAAGTGCGCCTACTCTAACATTTCTATACATTTGTTTGACTAGAATGACGAACGTCGGTGACATCACTTATCTTTATTGATGGCCTAGAAAATATTTTTATCTATGTATATCATTGTGATAAATACACATCACGAAATCAGTCATTTACCTATGAAAATTGATGAATTGGCACTATCACGATCACGAGTAGTGCGTTTTGTATTTGTATAATACAAAAGTGGTGGTAATGAAATAAGAAACGGAAATTTCTTAAAACATCTTATTAATTCTGCCACTTTTTGGGATTATCTTCTGTCTCCGACATATAACAAATACAGCAGTACTGCGTTTCAAAGAACGCGACATTTCTCGTTGTAGTGCCTTATATCAACCTATATGTATTTATTATCAAAGTAGACGAGTAACAAAAGTTCAAACTGAAGTTAAAATATCTTCTCCTCGTGTTTACAAATTTTCCTCGACCCACGATCTGCCGACATGATGATATAATCTTTGAGAATAAGAACGCCTGTTGCTGCACCACTAGTAGTATTCTAAACCACTTTAAATACCTACATTATTTACAATAAATAGAGCCGAAAACTGGTAACACACTTTCTTGGTTTAGGAAAGAGTAGAGAGGTAGGTACTATATACGAGTAACAAAAAGTACCTATATTTGTAAATAGCTGTTTTTCTTTCATAAGGTATACTTAAGTATAAAACAGCCACTGGGGTCATAATATTGGGATCCTTTCTAACTTAGCGTACATAATAAATATAAATAATCAAAAGAAAATTATGGAAAAAATCTTATCAGACTCGTGGCTAAAAAAAATAGTTGAGAGCAGACCTAAATTTGTCCCTTCTATTGTCAACACAATCAATCCTCGAAGGGTCGGCAACGCGCACGTGACTCCTTTGGAGTTGCGGGCATCTATAGGCTGCGGTGTCCCCTTACCATCAGGTGGACCGTACGCTTGTTTGCTACCGTCGTCGTATATTTAAAAAAAAACAAATATTGATATGAACATTGGATTTGAATTTTTTGTATTGCATAGGTACATTGTTTTTTTTTTCATATTGCATATTGCATTGCAAATTTTTAGTTTGTTTTGTCGAAAATATTGTTGTCGATAATACTTAAATAAAGACAGTGATATTTTCAGTAAGAGGTCTTTTGAAAGTATTGAACTTTTCAGTTACTAAACCGTACGTAAGCTTATCTATTAGTTTAGGAGTGACTAGTATGTATCCCGATTTATTTTATAAATTCCTTAATACCAGCAAGTATTCACAATAATTCTTAGCTTAAACTCTTCACGCATCAGCACAAATGCAAACAACTGATTATCACCGGCATATTTACCTTTTATCGCGTGGCCGAAATCAAACACTGGCTGAAAAACACTTGACAACACTAGTGGACTAGTCAAAAATGTCTGCTAATATGTTTTTGAGGTTAGATATTTTATTTTTAATTCAACTTTTCCGAGCCGGCATATACGCAAAGCGGAGGACCGTGAACCGTGCGCCTGCCTCGAAAGCTAGTATGATACTGCGGGCGCTTGGCAAGCCGGCAACAAGATTTTCTATGCTACGCGATGGTGAATGAATTAAAGAAACTATTTTCATGGTTTTTCCCATGTGCCGCGATCCTGAAATGGGAGTTATACATGAAACGAAGCAGATTGTCATGTAAAACTGGCCAATGATCGTTATTAAAATGCAGCTGGGTTTTTAAAAGCAAATAGTAGAGTGCTACTATGCAGCTTTGATTTATTTGTATTTACAGGTAGCTTTAGTTGCATGAAATGCATTATTTCAGGTCTAAATCAGCCCCTATACTTACATTGTTATTAGTTACACATATGTTTGTTTGTAGATAAAAATAAAGAAAGAAGAAATACTTATTTAAGATATTTGCAGACCGCACTGGATTTCCCAAATCTAAAGAGTTGGGAAAAAATACACTAATAATACACTGGGTTTCCCAAATGTTTAGATTTGGGAAATGAATTAATGAAATAACTTCCATAGTTTTTCCTTTGTGCCGCGATCCTGAAATGAGAGTACTGTGCACCGCAAGCGTATTGTCACGTAAAGCTGAAACTTTATTCTTCTTGTGTTGTGCTCCAAGGAGAATGATATTAACGAGCTCTACTTCTCACTCTGTAACTGATACACACTCTTTTTACGCTGACAAATTTTTACACCGTAGGGAAAAATTACACCGCTTTTTATACAGAACATCATAGAAGGCAAAATTGAAGGGAAGCGAGGCAGGGGAAGACCGAGGATAAGCTACATGAAACAAATAAAAGGAAAATTAGCAGTCGTGTCGTATAAGAAGGTCAAGGGGACGGCCCTAGATAGAGTCAGATGGAGAGAGCTACATCGACAAGAGTCTAACTCTTAAATTTATGATGATGAGGGAAAAATTAAGAGGATTGATCCGCCTAGCCTAACCGAACCCAAAAGGTCCAAACAGAACCCTATTGCTGTCTCTCATGCGTTTTGTTCCAAGGATTTTTAGTAGAGATGCCAAGTTGAAAAAACGCAGTTTCCGTAGGACTGCACTGAAAAAACGTCTGGGTTAAAAATAACAAAAATACTGTCAAAAATTACCCACCGAGTTTGTCAATATAGCACCTGCTAACTTTGTAGCTAAAATTAAATAAGTCAACTTTGTTGTTCTCACTTATCAGATAGTAACCGATACACTTAGTTAAAAATTGTTAAAGTTAAATTGGCTGCAATTAGCCAATTTTTACTTTGTAATCAGAGAAAACTAACCCAGTTACTACTGCCTCCTTGCTTGATACATAACACCAGCGTTATTTAGTATTTTTAAACGATTTATTCGGTCACTACAGCCAGCCAGCTCGGGTAGTTATGTTCCATGTTTAAAATTAAATAATGCAGTTGTCAGCTAATACCAGTGTAACCTCGTTTATTTCTAACTGATAAAATAACGATTATATTTACTAAAGCAACTTGTTTGTTTCTTAGTGATTCACGCAGTTATTTGCAACAAAACAACATATCTAATATTAAGCAAGTCGTGCAAGGTCTGTCATTAAATAATGCACTAGTTAAACAATGACAGTGTAAAATTCGTTATTTCTAACTGAGTCGGGTAAAGATTATCTTTACCGAGATCATCATTCGGAAATTAATAAGTGTTTTGTTACAATAACCAAAAACGTTTAACAGTATTGTACCGAGGGTGCTGGCGACATTTCCTCGCTGTATCGCAATGCTGATACGTTGAGCGAGGAAGTCGCCAGCTCTTCGGTCACCAGTTACGTCAAGACGCTTTGCGATTTCACTAAATAACTTGTGCGCACGGGGACCTAGAGTTTCGACGCCAAAAGGTATATAAGTAATTGTACTCTGTTAGTGTAACAAGTAATTTTATAATGTGGACGCAGCCTTACTCATAGGATTTGTGGCCAATGGGGGCGACGAGCTATCGAATGACGGCTACGTATTTACTGGTACTAAGTACTCAGCAGACAGCGTGGGAAGGTGCCCCTGTTGACCCATTGCTCGCATCCTAATAGGACGTATGTCGCTCCTGACTATGCCCTCACCTAAATAACAGCACGCGTGTGAATAAGTGTCTGTGTGACGGCGACATGAACCCTGGTCTTCGCAGTTAAGGTATGTGGGCAAGAGACATGACCTAGTATTTTTTGCATATAAACTGATGACCTGCTGGATCAGAAACTTGTCTCAATCGCAAATCGTCCTAATTTCAGAGGCAAAGAATTTCATTCTTACGCAAGCGGATCATTTGGCAAACACTCTCTCGAGATAATAGTGATAACTGATATAAGTACGAAAGGGCCTCTTAGAAGGCCAGCCCTCCCATTTGTTTATCTGAACTGTATCTCCTTGCAAAAAGGTCTATAATAGCATTAAGAGTTCTGGGCTTAGTCATATGTTTCTAATTTTTTGTAAGTATTCGAATCTGAATGTTTTGGCGAGTTACAAGTTGGATTATTGGATTAGTAATGTAGGTTAATGTCATGTCTTGGTTGTAAGTGTGTCATAACTTCATAAGTTTTAAAAATATACCTCGTCATATGTATGACCTAAATACAGGTCGATTTATTATAGGTATAGTATAATAATATAATAAACCAGGTTACTTGTTGATCGACCGTACACATTGCATCAGAAAAATACCAGGGGGCTGATTTTTGAGTGTCGAACGCTTGACTTTTCACTCGAGTTCTGTCAATAAACTATGATGTTTTGACAGATGTCGAGTGAAAAGTCGAGCGTTCGACACTCAAAAATGGGCCCCCAGGTTAGCTATGATTATTTTAAAATCTTAATAAGGGAAGGGGCAGCAAAAGGTGAATACCACCTAAATTTAAGCATTTGATCAAAATAACTAACTAACTAACTGGGCTGGCACGACGACCCAAAATGAGTCTTGGCCTCCGACACAAGAGCACGACGCCACTTTGCTCGGTCCTGCGCAATTTCTCGCCAGCTTGCACCAGCTCCGAGCTCACGCAGGTCCGCTTCCACCACATCCCTCCAGCGACACCTGGGGCGACCCACACAGGACGTCGTCCGGTAGGTCGGCCCAAGTACCTATATGCTCTCTTCACCTATCCTCTCTAGGTGGCCAAGCCAGCGAAGACGATGTGCTTTGGATTCACCTATAATGTTTGGTTCGGCTACCAGCTCTTCTATTTCGGCATTTTTAAGGATCCTCCAACTCCCATCGTCTCTTTTAACTGGCCCCAGGATTTTTCGGAACACCTTACGTGTTCAAAATATTAATAATATTAATTTAATATCCAAATATTCATTAATTTAATATCCAAAATATACAAGTAAGATCTATGCTATTATATTAGCCCCCAATAGTCCTCTGTATTAGATCGTAACGAAGGTAAACTCAGTAAAATGTCAAGATACCTACTTGTCAATTATTTATTTATCGTATGGCATTTATTTCGAACCGTGAGATCTTCGAGAAGACAGTACGGTTGCCAGTTTTTTGTTGCACTTTTAGAACCACCCAGGGGTCACGTGTAGGGTAGCGGTGGGTACTTTCCCTACGGACGTGGTGCAACTTCGACCCCCCTTTGTCAAGTGAGTGGGCAACTTGACTATTAGAAGTTCTCAAGCCGCCCGAAGGCCTCCAACTTGGCTTAACGACTGCTGCCATAGACAGCAGCCGGGATCAACGGCTTAACGTGCCTTCCAAAGCACGGGAGCGCTCAGTTAGTAACCACTCAAAGCGGTCACCCATCCATGTACTGACCGCGGCCCATGTTGCTTAACTTTGAATAACGCTTGCTGCACGCAGGCGCCGCTGGGCCACGAGCAATGAATACAGAAAATACGTAGGCGTAGGCTAAGCTTTCTTAACTGACAAGGGCCCTCTGACTACCTATTTCCTGTATGAATTGTATGATCGTCCCGCAACCTCACACACAGCGAGAAACATTCATATATTCGTTCGTACAAAGCAATGGGTACAGTCGACGTCACAGATATGTTTACACGTTTGCACCTTATTATTTGACGATGCCTGTACATGTTGTTTAGTGCCATCTCTCGGCAACACAAAAAATCTAACATTACGCCCACTCGAAGGCAGAGGGCGCTGTTGCGTTAGTACTGCTACTCACCGTCAGAGGTCGCTAATAGAGAAAGCTCGAGGATGTATCAAAATCTACAAAATAAATAAAACTAACCATTGCATACTGGATAAAAAATCATAAAAATGTAAAGTAGTAGTGGGATGCACATGACTCCATTATTTATGGGTTTTAAAATTAAAAATAGTTAAACCTTATTCAATGACGCATAATGACAGCTCACCTGACGAAACCATGTTGCGGATTAGAATTTGTGGATGTTATTAAAATAAATAAATAAATTCTCAATGTTTAAAATAGAACGAAGGAATAGGATTCCATTTACTTACATATCGTAGGTGCCTAATAGGATTTTGTTTAGAATAGACAAGAATGAAGCATGACTTACGGAGGAAGGTGTTTGTATCTCTAGTACTTAACTAACTTACTTACTAAAAATTACAAAAAATACCTACGGTTATGTGTGGTGCACAGTAAGAAAAAAAACTCTCTCCTCTCTTTCTCACGGTGATAAAATTATTCCTTCCCTTTGACTTATTAATTATTATATAGGTAGGTAAATTCATATTCAAATACCTAAAATTAGCTAGGTATCTAGGTAAAAAACTGACAAGGTAGGCCACAATATTTACCACAACAACTTTCAGTTCAACTTATGACGTTGAAAGAATAATATAATCGAATTGCATAATTGATCGAATAGTTTAACTACAAGCAAATGACGTCATTTGGAGATCAACGGCCAGCCTTGGCGGTGCGTTGGCTTGGCATGCTTAACGAGTTAGGGTAAGGGATATTGTGACCCTGCCCTGTACTACGAATACCTTATCTTCTTTCCAATTAATGATTTCAGGTTTGGAGAACACAGAGTCTAAAAATCATGATGTGTATTCTAATTTTACTATGTGAGAGGATAAGATCCTTTTGATCAAACTTTACAAGCCTATTATTAGACGTGTTTAAAACGAAACTTCTAGCGATCGTAGCACAGTAATCAACTTTAGTTGAATACAAATATTAACTAGAATGTTCCGAACATTCTAGCTAATATTTAAGATTAAGAAGCTTTTAAGATCATCTAAATTACCTTTACAAGGTGAATTAGCTTGAGCTCTTACATCGTAAACAAAGCAACTCGAGAATACCTACCTGCTACCTATTTTAGTGAACATTTTCGTCTATAATAAAATTATTATTAGAGATAGGCTGAGTATAGTTGAATAATCGGTGCTAATATACCTACACATAATGACACCCCGGGTTTACGTCAGCTTTTAAAAAATGAGCATTATCTACATTTTGATTGTTATAGCAGCTATAACAATCAAATTTCTTAAGCATAAATATATCTAATGGCGGTCAAAATTTTTGGATCACCCTAGTATATAGGTAAATAGCCTCAATAGGTTTTGTGAAATATTCTACACTCGTTTTATTTACATAATATTCTTCGTATTGCCCAACTGTATTAGGAATTTCCGGGATCCTCATATCAAAATTACTACGGAACCCTAAAAATATCAATGTCCAAAAATTTAGAATTTCGCCATATATCTCGCTCCGTTAACGTTGTTTATTTCATGGATTATAGGAAATATGATGGTTTTTTACCGACCCGTATTCATTGTCCGCGAGTGTAGTTGGAGCTTCGGGAAAACTACACTTTATTTTTTAGAAAGCGTTCAAATCCACCCCGTTGTCTATATTTGATATCGCGGACTGTCGGTCGTACGAGCTGGCATGCGTCCTGCCTGCAGGCCACTAACAAAACAAAAGGATTGCCGGTATTCCCAGTTAGGATTCCATTTACTTACATATCGTAGGTACCTAATAGGATTTTGTCAATTGAAGTCTCGGTAATACCTATGTGGGATTATTACTTTTTGATGGCTATGTAAGGTGCTGGCTGCTTGATGATAAATAAGGAACCTTCGAATGGATTTTGAATTGTATTGGCAATATTGGAATGGCAAACGAGTTTATGTATGTTTCAGTGTACGAGTATAAGACGAGCTGAACGAAGTAACATTATATTTGCACTGAGAGAAAAGACCGCCCGAATTCGGAAGGTCCATCCTTCCGTTTTGACTCAGTGGGTAATTTACCTTCCAGAACGGAAGGAAATGGTTGTGAAATCTTACCGTCCAAAATTTTCCCTTATGGAAGGTAACAATATACCTTCTAAATTTACCCACTGAGTCAAAAAGGAAGGTAATTTATTGGAAGGTAATACTAATGGACGGTAAAATCAGGAAGGTAACAATATACCTTCTAAATTTACCCACTGAGTCAAAAAGGAAGGTAATTTATTGGAAGGTAATACCAATGGACGGTAAAATCAGGAAGGTAACAATATACCTTCTAAATTTACCCACTGAGTCAAAAAGGAAGGTAATTTATTGGAAGGTAATACCAAGGGAAGGTAAAATCAGGAAGGTAAATATATACCTTCTAAATTTGCTCACTGAGTCAAAAAGGAAGGTAATAACAATGGACGGTAAAATCCGGAAGGTATTTATTACCTTCTAAATTTACGTAGGTAAATAACCTTCCAAAACGGTTCAGTTCTTGCCTAATTACCGCCTATTTCGGAAGGAAAATACGGAAGGCTTTTGTTTGATTCGGTAGGTAAGTTTTGATTTTCCTTCCAGACCTTACAATTACCCACCGAATACAGAAGGTAATAAGGGAAGGTAAATAAATAATTGGGAAGGAAACAAATGATTTCCCTCCAGATTCCTCAATTACCTTCCTAATTACCCTCTATTGCGGAAGGAAAATACGGAAGGCTTTTGTTTGATTCGGTAGGTAAGTTTTGATTTTCCTTCCAGACCTTACAATTACCCACCGAATATAGAAGGTAATAAGGGAAGGTAAATAAATAATTGGGAAGGAAATAAATGATTTCCCTCCAGATTCCTCAATTACCTTCCTAATTACCCTCTATTGCGGAAGGAAAATACGGAAGGCTTTTGTTTGATTCGGTAGGTAAGTTTTGATTTTCCTTCCAGACCTTACAATTACCCACCGAATATAGAAGGTAATAAGGGAAGGTAAATAAATAATTGGGAAGGAAATAAATGATATCCCTCCAGATTCCTCAATTACCTTCCTAATTACCCTCTATTGCGGAAGGAAAATACGGAAGGCTTTTGTTTGATTCGGTAGGTAAGTTATGATTTTCCTTCCAGACCTTACAATTACCCACCGAATATAGAAGGTAATAAGGGAAGGTAAATAAATAATTGGGAAGGAAATAAATGATTTCCCTCCAGATTCCTCAATTACCTTCCTAATTACCCTCTATTGCGGAAGGAAAATACGGAAGGCTTTTGATTGATTCGGTAGGTAAGTTTTGATTTTCCTTCCAGACCTTACAATTACCCACCGAATATAGAAGGTAATAAGGGAAGGTAAATAAATAATTGGGAAGGAAATAAATGATTTCCCTCCAGATTACTCAATTACCTTCCTAATTACCCTCTATTGCGGAAGGAAAATACGGAAGGCTTTTGTTTGATTCGGTAGGTAAGTTTTGATTTTCCTTCCAGACCTTACAATTACCCACCGAATATAGAAGGTAATAAGGGAAGGTAAATAAATAATTGGGAAGGAAATAAATGATTTCCCTCCAGATTCCTCAATAACCTTCCTAATTACCCTCTATTGCGGAAAGAAAATACGGGCGGCTTTTGTTTGATTCGGTAGGTATGTTTTGATTTTTGTTCCAAACCTTACAATTACCCACCGAATTTAGAAGGTAATAAACGTTATTTACCTTCGATATTCGATAGGTTATTGTAAAATCTGGAAGGAAAGTCAAAACTTACCTACCAAATCAAATCAAAGCCGCATTTCCTTCCGCAATAGGTGGTAATTGGGAAAGTAATTGAGGAATCTGGAGGGAAATCATTAGTTTCCTTCCTAATTATTTATTTACCTTCCCTTATTAGCTTCTTTATTCGGCGGGTAATTGAAAGATCTGGAATGAAAATCAAAACTTACCTACCGCATCAAACAAAAGCCTTCCGTATTTTCCTTCCGCAGAAGATGGTAATTAGGAAGGTAATTGACGAATCTGGAGGGAAATCATTTGCTGCCTTCCCAATTATTTATTTACCTTCCCTTATTACCTGCTATATTCGGTGAGTAATTAAAAGGTCTGGAATGAAAATCAAAACTTACCTACCGAATCAAACAAAAGCCTTCCGTATTTTCCTTCCGCAGTAGAGGGTAATTAGGAAGGTAATTGAGGAGTCTGGAGGGAAATCATTTGTTTCCTTCCCAATTATTTTTTTATCTGCACTTTTACCTTCTATATTCGAGGGGTAAGGTCTGGAAGAAAAATCAAAACTTACCTACTGAATCAAACAAAAGACTGCCGTATTTTCTTTTGCAATGGTAATTGTGAAGGCAATTGGAGAATCTGGACGGACATCATTCCCTCACCACCGTCTGGATTTGTTAGGTAATTCTAGTCTGGAAGAAATAAACACAATTTACGTAATAGCTAGTAAACTGCACACTGAAGTTAATTTAGATAATTTATAGAGGGAAATGACATAATTGCTACTGGAAAACTACATTATGTATAAATCAAACCTTAAAAACCGAATCAAACATTGAATACTACGTTAGTGACTATAATGAATAACAACAATATTTAATAAAACCAGTTTTATTGACACACGAGTGCACAAACATCTCGATAATTCTTAAAGCGACAATTATATATTATTACAAATGATGGGGTTTAAGTATTCCCGAATAAAAAGAGGCATGTACAACAATCATTGAAAATAGTACATTGATTGAAAAATTAATAACTATCGGGTTAACAACAATATCGTTAAGTCAAAGATATTTATGTTACAGCTGGCCAAAAAGTGGCAATTACCGCACACTCCGCGCGCGGATAATCCCATTTCCTAGCCAGGGGGTGACATACAATTCTGTACTTACCACGGGCGGTATCAAGGCAAAATGTAAGTAAGGAAAAAGCGTCAGAAAAAATGCAGAACAAGCGTGTCACCGCCGATACAAATACTACATTTTTGGAACCATCAAATCCTGTATATGTCTCACCGGGCACGCCAGGTTGACAAACATAATATTTTGGCACGTTCGTCTTAAAAATTATACAGTGTGATCATTTCGAATTCTTAAACTACTGTCGAACATAGTAATTATTTTAAGGAAAATGAGAACAATATTGTAAACTACGATAATAATATTAACATCTCAGTAAATAGTGATAATAATAATCGAGTAGGCTCCATTAAAAATAAGGAAGTCACACCGGGGCGACGTCATGACACCCCGCGCGCCCCGCCCGGTCTGCGTCTAGCTAGCCCCCATTCAAACGACCATTGGATCAACGCGTGAGCATCGCGACTCGCAAGGCGCAAGCGTTTCTGGTTTCTATTTTTAGGTGTTCAAAAGAAATGTGCTACTGATACTACAATGGCTGAATTACAAGTAAAACTAAATTAGGCGCTAACCAGGAAGTATAGAATAAATCGACAGTTTTTTAGGGGAGAGCAGGAACGGCAGCAGAAATAGCAGTCCCGAATATTGCAGGTTCAAGTCATCATCTGAAAATTAAAACTCTGTAAATATTTCGCAAGCGAAGCGATACAGCACGATACTGGGAATAGCGTGAATACGTTTGCGAAGTAATTAAATGATTGTATGTGAAGTTCCCAATCCGAACTGGACCCGCGTGAAAAACTATAGCCCAAGCCTTATTGGTGATGGGAGGCCTGTGCCCAGCAATGTAACATTTAAAGCGGTCATTCGGTCAGTATGGGAAAGTCTGAAACTATAAGACATGAGAAGATCTGTAGCTCTAGTATAAGTTTTTATGAAACATTAACTAATTCGAACGCGTTTGCGTTTTGTCTCAAAATTTACGTACGTATTCATACATTTTGAGACAAAACGCAAACGCGTTCGAATTAGTTAATGTTTCGAAAAAACTTATACTAGAGCTACTGTTCTCAGGAACCATGTTATCGATTTTAGTGACAAGAAAACGCAATAGTAAAATCATTACCTCCTTTTTTACCTTTTTAGTACAGAACCCTAAAAATACACATTGTCGTACGCCGTTGATATCTCATTGGAAATCCTTGTAATATTCGGCGATTATTTCTGGACCCCTCTTTCGAGCCTCACGTGATTAATATACGATCCCAAAGAAACTCTAGTATAAATATTACCTTTTATCGCCAGTCCCAGAAATTCTTTCAGTTTGTTTCTCTGAATGTGTGCAGTTAGTTGTGTTGTAGGTTTTCAGCTAAATTAATGATTTCGCCTCTGTTGGAATGCAGAAATTCTTGAAGCTTACTTGTTCCTGCGGCTTCACCTTTAGCATATAAAAGCTCGAAATCTTTCTTTATCTAAAAATAATAAGACATTGATTTTTTATACTTACAGGTTACAGGTACCTAATATAATGTTACAGGTAATGTAATTCGTACAGGTGTGTAATAGCGAAGATAAATTATAAAAATTACTTGAAGTACTTACAAGTGTAGGTCCAATATTTGGTATTGTCAAGTAGTCCCATAAATTTCCGGGAGTCTCACAGAGTTCTTTATTGCGATATTCGTGTGTTATTTCCCAAGCCTCCAATAATTCAGACGACACAAAGTTGGGAATTTCACTCCACAAATAGTCCAATTTAGCCTTTAGTTCCACATTATCAGTTTCTGAAAATACATAATTCAATGTATAAAAACTGAAGTAACGAAACAAAAATCATACATATAGTATTTGCTAATACCGGGAGGTGTGTACCTATGGCAGGTTATAGACGTCTCCAAGCAGATCAAACGATGGCAAGTTCTTGATTTTTTTTGTGGTTCTTGTAGTCCTGGCTGTTCAGAGTTAGGAATGCAGGTGCTGCTGGTACTTGCAGAAGATGATGATGCTGAAAAAACTTAAAAAACAGTAGTTCATTGTATTCTGTCTGATTACTACGTACTTCCTACTGAATTGCAAATTTTCCTTCTAAGTTAGACGGTAATATTTTAGGTTAAAAATTGAATGGCGTGTCGTTTTTTCTATCAAGAGACCTAATTCAACTCAAGGTAAGGACCATCCGGGTAGGTACTTAAAAAGAAAAGAAGCATTAATCAGAGAATATTGCGAGTGAAATAAATAAGGAGTAACTTATTGCCAAACAAGATTGCAAAAAACAGGTTTAAATCAACTCACCTAAAAAACTATCGATTACTTCCTGGGTAGCGCCTAATTCACGAAGTTTTACTTGTAATTCAGCCATTGTAGTAGCCAGTAGTCAGTAGCACATTTCTTCCAAATTAGAAAAAAATGCTTGCCTTGCGATGCTCACGCGTTAACACGCGTTAATTCGTTGGTCGTTTGAACTTTGAACAGCGAACAGCTAGCTAGACGCAGCGCAGGGCGGGTGGGGCGCGGGGGCGGGGTACGTTGTCGCCCCGGTGTGACCAGTGTGGGAGCTCAGGTTCCTTATTTTAAATGGAGCCTGCCTAGACGATTATTATTATCCCTATACTGGGATGTCAATATTATTATCGTAGTTTTCAATACTGTTCGCATTTTCCTACAATATTCGTCAATATTCACGTGATACGTATTTTGATAGGAGTCTATCGCATGATAATAATCACCGTGTAACATGCCCCAATGTAAACATCTGGGTATAAGATGGTATATTAAAAAAATACAGAATATTATATTGTGTGTGCATAACATAAATCATAAATGTCTGTAAAAATTAAATAATTATGTTAACAATACTATATTAATGTAAACCTGCATATAATTTAATTTTCGTCACACTTGCTCGTAAAGAGTGTTTTTGCACGTATGCGTAAGTTTAAAAAAATATAGTTGGCCGCGCGCTACAATAATATTGCTCTGTGATTGGTTGAAAAAAATCTAGTTAGCCGCGCGCCGCAAGAATAATGATAGAGGTGAAGATGTTGACATAAATCAAAAATTGACGAGTTCGTCAATTTTTAATTGATGTGGTTGTATGAAATATGATTTTTTCTGCCTTTTGTAGTTATTTATTTTCTCGCAAATATGATGAAAAACATTGTGTGTATCACGGGTGGATAGGGTTATTAGTAACTCAAGTCAATAAAGTTGACTTTCGTTAGTAATAACCTGCTTACCTCCCTAAATGCACAATGTACTATAGATATTAATTTATGAAATCTTTATATATAAAGATTAGAGATGCAACGGATAGTTGTTTGGCCGGATACCGGATATTCAGCCTCATCACCGCCATATCCGGTATCCGGCCGCCGAATATTCAGCCGGCCAAACGATACCAACATTTTAGTTTGGCGGCGGGCGCGTCGTGCAGGTTTCAACCTGTTACGTATTGTAGGTTAGGGTAGGTCTTTTTACTTATTTGGTAACACTTATTTTATTTGATTAAAAATTAACATTTGGTTCGCTACGATTGGTTGAATGGATACCTAATACTTCTTCTCGTGTCGATGGTTTCTTCTGTGGTTAAATCTAACCTAATACTGATCATAGGATTTCTTATTTCTTAACTACTTCAAATGAGGCTTTTTGATAAGTTTAAATTGTACGTTAAAGGTAATACTAATAAACGAATATTGATAATTTGTTGTTGTTTTCTTGTATAATAACTAACCATTTTTCAAAGTTAAATACCAAACAGAATCACTATTCGGTATCCGGCCGGATAGTGCGCAACTATCCGGTATTCGGCCGGATAGTAAAATAATGGCCGGATAGGCCGGATACCGGATAGCAATCGGATATCCGTTGCATCTCTAATTAAGATTTTCTAAATATATCCTGAAATCATTACTGGTTAAAAATAATAGTGGTCATAATTCCTTCAAATGCTTACTAAATGAAAAGACCGCTTTAATGACATGCCTACGAAGCTGGAGTGATATATTTCTTCCTGAACCTTGAACGTTTTCTATGTATTTAGGCCTACCACCTAAGTTTGTTTTTGAATATAAAAAAAAATAAAAAATAATAATATATATCTCTATATATATAACCTATATATATAATCTATATATATATTGTCGCCTAGTACCGGGATGGGTATCCACAAACATTTAGTTATATATATTAATTCATTTAAAATTAATTACTAATTAATTAATTTTTAACATTTAAATAACATTAAATTAACATTTATTAATTTTTACTATTCATTTAAATAAGTGAACTTTATTTTGCAAATAGCCGCAACGGCACTTTTGCAAGTCAAGATCTACTAGCGTTTCTGAAAAAGAAGATCACACGTTTAATATATGTAAATTGATCGTTTCATTGCCAATCTAAGTAAGTAGTGAATTCTAAAATAAAACGGAAAGTAAAATAAAAATGTCATAATAATACGTTTCAAAATAAATCCAACGCAGAACAGATGTGGAAAAACTGGCAACACTGGCCGATTTAGAAGGAAAAATGTGTTTAATACCAACCGTCTTTGTAGGTAATGTATTTTTTCTGTTTTTAGGGTTCCCTTATAGTTTCGCCATGTCCGTCCGTCCGTTTGCGGCTTAGCTCAGTATCACTAGAAAGCTGATAAGCATGACAATATCAACTACGCCGTCAAAACGGTAAAGTAAAAGCTTGATTTTTTATTTATTTAGGGTACTTCCACTACACGTCCGTCCGTAGAAATTCGTTTTTAAAGTTACCTATTCAAAAATTGTGTTCCAAGCATTTCCCTCTATACCCCTTTTTTAGCGTAAAATTAAAGTACTGTACTTAATTTAATCCTTATGTAAAAATGAAGACTAAATTGTATGACAACTAAGTAGGTAAGGTACCTAAAACAGCTAAATACTGATTAAAAACGCTACTTTATTGGCAATGGGAAAAATAGTGGACATTGTACTTTGAAGACATGTACAACTTTATAAATAATAGTAAGTATTAGTTATGTCAAATAAAGTAAAATGTGT
Organism: Cenopis cana; assembly: GCA_951800055.1. Lineage (NCBI taxonomy): Eukaryota > Metazoa > Arthropoda > Insecta > Lepidoptera > Tortricidae > Cenopis > Cenopis cana. The sequence goes on along the minus strand of OX637479.1, from coordinate 12,474,416 downwards.
TTTTTTATTTCTAATTCAATTCTAATTTCTAAAATCATTAAATAAAATTGATTGGCCAAATTGCGTGAGAAGCGCTTTTCCTCCTCTTCTCTGCACTTTGGTGATCAACTGATCACTAAGTACAGAATTTCTAAAATCATGAAATAAAATTGATTGGCCAAATGGCGTGAGAAGCGCCTTTCCTTCTCTTCTCTGCACTTTGGTGAACACTAAGTACAGAATAGCGTTTCTGTGAATCTAACTTATTTTTTTGATGAAATATTAATATCATTAAATTTCTTTACATGCTTAAAAAGCATCCCAGTTTTGTAGGTTTTGATGTAGATTTTTGTTTTTAGAATGTCTAGTATTTTACCCATTGTCGAATTAAGGGCTAAAGTGATAATTTTTGTTATTGGCTACTGCTGCTAGGCGTGTAAAAAAATAATGGTAGTAGTTAGTAGTATATGTAATGTAGGTAATGAATGTAAAAGGAAAACTTTTAAAACTAAGTAGACATTGCTAGTTAATGCTCTTAGTTAATGCTCTTAGTTGCGCTTGTGTCAAAACATATTAGTGAATATAAATTGCGAACTTTTAAGTCTGCACAATGTTAAAGGTGGACAACTATTACGGAACCACATTGCGCGTGGCCAGACATTTTTTTTTACTTTTCCTTCCGACATAACCTACTGTTTAAAAACCCTACCAAATTAAAAGGATTGGGATATTTGGGATCCTCTGTGGGTCTGACCGGGTGCTAGTGTTAGGAGGATGTTAATTAAGAGGGCAGCGCGAGATTCGTATGTAAGGTGTAATTTAAATATACATAAACATCTAGAAAATGGTCCAGACATTATTCTATAGCTAACATATATACCTCTGTCGGTAATGGTTAAAAGTAGGTACTTAGCTCAATTCTTTGCTATGAAATGTACATTAATCACGCTAAGTAGTGCGCGTGAGTACCGATAGATGGTGCTGTTACAGTTCACATTGTAACAGATTGTTATTATATGGATGGTAACAACAAGTTCCTTCTGAAGCTGCTTGACCCACTTAAATGTTACCGTCTAAAATTTCCTTTTAAATTAGGTGTGTACCTTCAGATTTGATCGGTACTTCGGTAGCAATCGGAGGGAAACTAATTTTTTTTTTGGTAGGTAAGATAGTTACAAGGAAATTATCGGAAGGTTACACTCTCAATTACCTTCTATTCAAAAAAACCCTCCCAAATTAGGGGGTAAAAGTTAGAAGGTATCCCAAATTTCCGTCTAGTTTTTACCGTTCCTTCCGAAATTACTTGTTGCTTCAAAAACCTTCCAAAATAGTACGATTTATATGGACCGTAACAAAATATTCCTTTTAAAGCTTTACCTACTAAAATGTTACCGTCCAAAATTTCCTTTTAAAATCGGTAAGTAATCAATTACCTTCAGATTCGATCGGTAGCATTCGGAGGGAAACTAATTTTTTTTGGTAGGTAAGATAGTAAGAAGGAAAAAATCGGAAGGATACACTCTCGATTACCTTCGGTTTAAAAACCCTACCAAATAAGGGGGTAAAAGTTAGAAGGTATCCCAAATTTCCGTCTAGTTTATTACCTTTCCTTCCAAAATTACCTGTTGCTTCAAAAACCTACCAAAATTTGACGATTTATATGGACGGTAACAAAAAATTCCTTTAAAAGCTTTACCTATTAAAATGTTACCGTCCAAAATTTCCTTTTAAAATCGGTAGGTAATCAATTACCTTCAGATTTGATCGGTAGCATTCGGAGGGAAACAAAATTTTTTTGGTAGGTAAGATAGTAAGAAGGAAAAAATCGGAAGGTTACACTCTCGATTACCTTCGGTTTAAAAACCCTACCAAATTAGGGGGTAAAAGTTAGAAGGTATCCCAAATTTCCGTCTAGTTTTTTAACTTTCCTTCCAAAATTACCGGTTGCTGCAAAAACCTACCAAAATTTGACGATTGATATGGACGGTAACAACAAAATCCTTTTCAAATTTTACCTACTAAATTGTTACCGTCCAAAATTTCCTTTCTAAATCGGTAGGTAATAATTTACCTTCAGATTTGATCGGTAGCATTCGGAGGGAAATATTTTTTTTTTGGTAGGTAAGATAAGTAAGAAGGAAAGAATCGGAAGGTTACACTCTCGATTACCTTCGGTTTAAAAACCCTACCAAATTAGGGGGTAAAAGTTAGAAGGTATCCCAAATTTCCGTCCACTTTTTTACCTTTCCTTCCGAAATTACCTGTTGCTTCAAAAACCTACCAAAATTTGAATATTGATATGGACGGTAACAACAAAATCCTTTTAAAACTTTACCTACTAAAATGTTACCGTCCAAAATTTCCTTTCAAAATCGGTAGGTAATCAATTACCTTCAGATTTGATCGGTAGCATTCGGAGGGAAACTAATGTTTTTTTGGTAGGTAAGATAGTAAGAAGGAAAAAATCGGAAGGATACACTCTCGATTACCTTCGGCTTAAAAACCCTACCAAATTAGGGGGTAAAAGTTAGAAGGTATCCCAAATTTCCGTCTAGTTTTTTACCTTTCCTTCCGAAATTACCTGTTGCTTCAAAACCCTTCCAAAATAGGACGATTGATGGTAATAACAAATTCCTTTTAAAGCTTAACCTGCCAAAATGTTACCGTCCAAAATTTACGTTTAAAATCGGTAGGTAATCAATTACCTTCAGATTTGATCGGTAGCATTCGGAAGGAAACTAATGTATTTTTGGTAGGTAAAATAGTTAGAAGGAAAAAATCGGAAGGTTAAACTCTCAATTACCTTCTGTTTAAAAACCCTACCAAATTAGGGGGTAAAAGTTAGAAGGTATCCCAAATTTCCGTCTAGTTTTTTTACCTTTCCTTCCGAAATTCCCTGTTGCTTCAAAAACCTTCCAAAATAGGACGATTGATATGGACGGTAACAACAAATTCCTTTTAAAGCTTTACCTACTGGAATGCTACCGTCCAAAATTTCCTTTTAAAATCGGTAGGTAATCGATTACCTTCAGATTTGATCGGTAGCATTCGGAGGGAAACTATTTTTTTTTGGTAGGTAAGATAGTTAGAAGGAAAAAATCGGAAGGTTAAACTCTCAATTACCTTCTGTTTAAAAACCCTACCAAATAAGGGGGTAAAAGTTAGAAGGTATCCCAAATTTCCGACTAGTTTTTTACCTTTCCTTCCGACATTACCTTCTGTTTCAAAAACCTACCAAAGTAGAAGGATTGATATGAACGGTAACAACAAGTTCCTTCTGAAGCTTTACCTACTAAAATGTTACCCTCTAAGATTTCCGTCTAAACTGGAAGGAAAATTTCGTATTCCTACCAAATTTTGGTGGGTAACCTATTACCTACCGATTTGGTCGGTAAGATTCGGAGGGAAGCTAGATTTTTTTGGTAGGTAAGGCAGTTAGAAGGAAAAATTCGGTAGGTAACGCTGGTTTTTTCTCTCAGTGTGAGAATGTGTTGATAAAAAAATATTGTATAAAGAATATTTAGGTAGGTATTATTTATTTTAATATCTAACGTTTTCGACCGTTAGTACGATAGATTTAAATGTTAAATCCCATACTAAAACTGACATTAAATACGTACCAACGGTAGTACACATCGTTACGTGATTACCCCGCTGGTCTTACACCTACTTGGCTGTTAGGAGTTATACCTAGTTGATATGGAGCTATTTGAATTCGACTAGAATAAGTAGGTAAGCAAGGAATAACATTATCACTAGGTTTATCGCATCAAACCTTAGATGAAAGAACACAGACGGATCCGCGCGGAGATTATAGGCAGCCATATAAATATCTACCGGTGATTAATTAAATTACCTACCTCTTTATAATATTAGGATGCCTACAATCTACATTGTACAAAATATCATGAGTTCAATGAATTAAAAAAAACCGGCCAACTGCGAGTCGGACTCGCGCACGAAGGGATCCGTACCATTATCTATGAAAATGGCAAAAAAAACATATTTGTTGTATGGGAGCCCCCTTAAATATTTATTTTATTCTGTTTTTAGTACTTGTTGTTGTAGCGTCAAATTTTCAACTGTCTAACTATCACGGTTCATGAGATACAGCCTGGTGACAGGCGGACAGACGGACGGACAGCGGCGTCTTAGTAATAGGGTCTTGTTTTACCCTTTGGGTACGAAAACCTTGAAAAGTAACATCTAAGACTAAGGAATACGATTAACAGCTCTTTTAAATTCATGAGAGAAAGGGATATTATGTACTCGTCAAAATATGCTATGGTTTTACAGGCATGTAGGTAAGTCATGTTACGCAATTTTAAGATTAAATTATTACGATTTCATGTCGATAGACGATATTAAAGGCATATTAATTACTTAGTGTAAAAATAAAATGCGAAGAACCCTCAAGCAAATGGCATGTTCGCATTTTGCATGGGTAATGAATGCCGCGCGAGAACAAAATGAGTCACATATTAACTAGGACGAACAAAGCTAACAATAACCTTTTTAACTACATACGGAGGTGTTAAACTACAGGAAAACCTATATAAAATATCGAAGCCATTGTATTTCAAGGTTTTATTTGAAACGCAAAATTATACCTCTAGCAAATGTTTTTTACAACAATTGTCAGTACATGGTCAGTACATGGATGGGTGACCGCTTTGAGTGGTTAGCCGCGTTAAGCCGCGTTAAGCCGTTGATCCCGGCTGCTGTCTATGGCAGCAGTCGTTAAGCCAAGTTGGAGACCTACGGGTGGCTTGAACTTCTTACAGTCAAGTTGCCCACTCGACAAAGGGGGGTCGACCCACGTTGCACCACGTCCGTAGGGAAAGTACCCACCGCTACCCTACACGTGACCCCTGGGTGGTGATAAAAAAGTGCAACGAAACTGGCAACCGTACTGTCTTCTCGAAGATCTCACGGTTCGAAATAATTGCCACACGATAAATAATAAATAACAACAATTTCCTTACAAGACATAGGTTATGAATTGTATACCATACTAAATCATAGATTTTAGGCAGGTTTCTATTTAGGGATAGCTTTCTAATGAAACACCGGAGTAGCTGTATAGTATAGCGTGTACTGGTCGGTTACAGACTGACGTACTTACGGGCGGGACGTACCACTTTTAAAACTACCCGTTATAGTACATTACTGCAGAGACCAGTAAGTAAGCCATCCTGGACGAGTATGAGTTAGCCGGCCGAGCCGCAGGCGAGGTCCGGCTATAATACGAGGCCAGGATGGCACTTACGGTCGAAGCTTGTATAGTGCTTTTCTCAAAAATGAAACAAATTGTATGAATAACGGTTAATAGTACCTGCATTCTGACCAACTAGTACTTTCATGTTCCGCTTTGCACTTGATGAACTTCTTATAAATGGTCAAATACCACCTTAGATTTGGATGGAAGTATTTTTTTCAGTACCTAGTGATGTCTGTGTATGTATTGCAATCTGATTCATCTACATAAACTCATTTTTATCAATTATACTTCTTACTTTATATATTAAATCAATGAAGTCAATCCCGTCAAAATACAAGTGAACTTTTTTTAGCTAGATGTTATGTTAAGACACTGATATTATGCCACAACCCCAATAGAATAGATTTATAAAATCGTATTTAATTAATCGTAAATAGAATCGTATTTATTTTATGTTTACTATTAGTATTTAATTTCATTTAATCTATTCATGTTAATTTCTAAATTAATCTCGAAATAGTTAAAAACATGATTGAACTGTATTTCCCGCCAATTCACATCGTGCAATACGGACACGTCAACCTCCATGGTACCTACATTTTTTTTTAATGTCAAAAACTGCCATCTTTATTTTCTAGTTCTAAATTCAAATATTATGATATGTAATGGGATTTACATACTTACTTCCTGGACAGTAGGTGTTACTTCCTGGACACTTCTGGCAACTGTCCAGGATGAGCCACTTTCGAATACTATCTTCACAGATGTTATGAGAACATTACATATTATTTTTGAGAAAATATATAAACACTACAATGTGAAACTGTCATTACAGTGTTGGAAAATATGATAATAATAATACACTAGGAATATTTTGCCCGTGGGGTTATTTAAATTTAGTAGGTACGACAGTTTAAACATGATGTTTGATGTCCATCACGCCTACTCGATATCTGACCGGGGCGTCACGTGTCATGACACATTTTATTGGGCGTCTCACGGGTAGGGTCGACGTGAAAGCCATGTATGCATTTTCCGCCTTGTTAAAAAGGATTAAGGTGCAAAAGTGTAACCATATCTTTGACTACAAAGTGCATGACCTTTGCCGCTCTCCATAGAATTATAAGCACGTGCATTTCTGAGATTTTTGAAATAGATATTCTGTGAAGATAGATAATAAAATAACTGTTACAGGAGAATGCTTTAAAACAACTTGTTGTTGGGAATTGAGGGTATTCCTCTCACATAACCTTTTATTTATTTTATCACATCGGCTATCCAGAAATAAGGGCCATTGTTGCCCTCGAACAAGGGATCAAAGTCGTACTTTTCTTCCCTCATTTGAGGGCCACAACGACTATTTTCCTCATAGAAGATGTGAAAAGCAGTCCCAATCGGTAGCAAAATTATTCGTAAGATATTTCATGTATTTAGCAGCGGGCCTCATAGGCGGTGTTGAAAGCAGTATATGTCACACGGTAGCAAAATTATTTCCGTCTTGTGACACTTGAAACCCTCGCTACTCTCATGAGAGAAGGTGTGATAAGAAGTATATGCTGCTCGGTAGCAAAACTACGTGTAAGACATTTCAGCTGGTTTTTAGCAGTGGTCCTTATTATAACGTGGGAGGGAGCGATTATTGAACCTTGTGCCAAGTTGCCAACCCGCGATACCTGGGTATCACGCTGGACAGGGCTCTGACGTATAAGACGCATTGCACCAGCACTCGCATGAAAGTCGGCGCGCGTAACAACTTACTGCGGAGGCTAACGTCAACAAGCTGGGGCGCTTCCGCGGACACTGTGCGCACCACCGGTCTAGCGTTGTGTTTTTCTGCTGGAGAATACGCTTGCCCTGTATGGCATCGATCCGCACATTCCAGCCTCGTGACCGCTGCACTCAATGATACCAGCCGCATCATCACTGGTTGTCTCAAGCCTACTCCGCTCAATAAGTTGTACCCACTCGCGGGCATTGCCGCTCCAGATATCCGTAGAGAGGTGGCTTGCTCTGTGGAGAAAGATAAGCAGATGCACCGTATTGCACGATCCACGCCACCCACTGCACGGTCACAACCGACCAGCCGCCCTTCTCAAGAGCCGCAATTAGGGGTTGCAATATCGGACGGTTTTCCAATTCCGGAATTGTATCCGATATTGGGCTCCAATTCCGGAATTCCGGAACTGGTTCCGGAATTGGGAAATTTACCTTTTTCAACTAAATTGATGTCACAAAAATGTACTAAAAATATAATCATTAACGTTTTATAGGCAATATCCAGATAAGGTAGCCTATATTTTAAATTTTAGTAAAAATATTAAGATATTTCGTACTTTCAATTTACTTTTTTTACTTTACCTACTGAATTAACGGCTTTCCGGGATCAAATAAGCAGAGTGCTAAATGTGATTCATTAGTAGTCATATATGGTCATTAATTCATTATCAGCACTAAACTCGTGATTTTCGAAAAAAATGCACGAAGTAGGCTAGGTACGTAAGCCACACTAGAACACACGAACGCAGCTAACGGCGGAGTTTAGTGATCGTTGTATCCAAAATACGGATAGGAGGAGTATACTATACGTGATGGAATACCAATACCAATACCAGTTTGAAATCTATTCACAAAATGTTTATGAATCTGGTGATAGGCGAACAATTCCTCAGTTTTACATTGTGAAATTTAAAAATAAACAAACAAAATACTCTATTTTCTCTCTCTAAATTCATCAAATCCAATTCCGGAATTTCCGATATTTCGAGTGTACCAATTCCGGAATTGTAATATCGGAAAAATTGGCCGAGATTCCGGAATTTCGAGATTCCGGAATTCCGGAATGCAAGCCCTAGCCGCAATAGCTTTATGCGGAGCACTGGTCCCCTTACTGACGCCCTCTCCGATGCTCGCTGCCGATTGTGGCAAACGCCCTCCACCCAACGTCTATGTGCTAGTTTCGGAGCAATTACCACCAGGCTACAAGCAACCATGGCCAACCTGGAGGGCGCTAAACAGGCTCAGATCACAAGTTGGCCGTTGCCAGGAGAACATGGCCAAATGGGGACTGCACCGGGGACACACTACCCAATGTGTGTGCGATACAGCACCGCAAACCATGGCACACCTGCTGTCGTGCCCCGCATGCCCACTCTCCTGCTCAGAATACGACCTGAGAGACGCGACGGTCAAGGCTGTCTCCATCGCTGCTCATTGGGCATACCTTGTTTGAGGAACATCGACACAAAAGAAGAAGATGAAGAAGCAGTGGTCCTCATCATCATCATCAGCCCACTTTCGTCCACTGCTGGACATAGGCCTTTCCCATGGCACGCCACTGAACTTGGTCGTGAGTTTTTTGTTTTTAACTGCTGCCATTTTTTGGTTATACAGAAACGGAACACCTTTTTACTCGTACAGCAGTCCCTGACAGATAAGAAATGATCCGTCCTTTACTTACAGAACAGGACTGTAGGTACGAGGACTGTAGTTTCAATTCAATTCAATTCAAATAATTTATTTGCAGTTACAAGTATACAAGTTGTTAAATTATGGGTACATAGTCGCTGTGTAACTTACCAATTAGGCATGCAAATTTATGTACTAAATCTAAATCTAAAACATTCTTCATTCCTGTTATGATAGAAAAGTTAGTCGAATCTATGCTTCAAATATTCGTCCACTGAATAAAAACATTGCTGAGATAACATTTGAAATAGCTTACACTTAAATGCATTTTGTGGCAACTGTTTGAACTTATTTGGTAGGTGATTGTATATAACTAAGGGTATGTGAAATGCACTTTTCCTATATGTGCTTGTTTTTGGACCTGTGTAACATACATTGAATTTATAGCGTGATCGTTCTTTCGCTGCGTCTTTGGTTTTATAATAATGCATATTATTTTTAATGAAATTGCACGCTTCAAAAATATACAGTGATGGTAATGGAAGTATGTTATGCTTAATGAAATATGGTTTACATGTATCAATTTGTCTTAGTCCAAAAATTGCTCTCATACACTTCTTTTGCGCCCTGAAACACAGCTCTTTATTAGTTGAGTTTCCCCAAAACATTAAACCGTAGCGCATATTTGACTGTACATATGCATGGAAAGCTGTAATTGCTGTTCCAATTGATGAAACTTTCTTAAGTCGTCTCAGTGCGTATATAAATTTATTTATTTTATTATTAAGGCTAAGGATATGGGCTTTCCAATTGCAGTTACTGTCTATAGTTACACCAAGAAATTTATATTCGTTTACCTCTTCAATTGTATGCCCCTCAAATTTAATTTGGAGTTTATTAGGTTTACTTTGTGGAAAATAAAACTGCATCAGCTTTGTTTTTTCAAAATTAAGAACTAGCTTATTATTATCCATCCAACTTTTAATACTTTTTAAACTACTAATTATGTTGTCTTTGAGGTTTTCTTTGTCTTTCCCTTTCAATAATATAGTGCTATCGTCGGCAAAAAGTACCATTTGATGTTTAATACTTTTAGGCAAATCATTTATGTACAGCAAAAATAGGAGTGGGCCTAAAATACTGCCCTGTGGCACACCTGACCTAATGTGTTTTTGGCTGGATTGAAATTTATTCTGGGTTTTATATTTGTGATTCGTATTCTGAATTTCCACATATTGTGTCCGATTTGACAAATACGAATTTAGCCAGTCGAATGCAATTCCCCGTATTCCATATTTGTGAAGCTTCATTAATAGTGTTTTATGGCAAACGTAGTCGAAAGCCTTCGACATATCCATAAATAGAGCGATTACATATATTTTATCATTAAGGCATTCATATACAGTTTTTAACAAATCGTAGGTCGCTATTGTTGTCGATTTATTTTTCCTGAAGCCGCATTGCTCAGAAACTAATATGTTATGCTTTTCTATAAATTTCGTTAACCGGGTATACATTATTTTTTCGAAAACTTTAGAAAGTGTCGGTATTAGAGCAACTGGCCTGTAGTTTTTCACAGAATCTCTTTCACCTTTTTTAAAGAGAGGTTTGATGACTGTTTTCTTCAACTTACTTGGAAATACGCCTTCGGATAGGGATTTATTCAATATATAAGATAAAGGATATGCAATAATATTTGCTGACTTTTTAAGTATCATAGTTGGAATTCCATCAAACCCCACTGATTTCTTATTTTTTAAATTTTTTATTACTCTAATGACTTCATCTGGGTCAGTCGGAAAAAGATAAATGGAATTAGTATTTTCATTAATATTATCAACCGACTTATTTATATTCTCTTGTATTCCTGCTAAATTTGTGAAATATTCATTGAATAAATTAGCTATATCCTTGGGATTTGTATATGCAACGCCATTATCAGTTAACTCTTCAATTTCTTTATAACTAGTTAGAGCTGCAGTTCTATTTCTAATAATATTCCAACATGATATAGTTTTGTTTTCTGACTTATCCATCGTTTTCATATTAGCTAATCGTTGAGCGGTGTCCATACAGTTTCTAAAAGTTTTCCTGTATTTGATGTAGCTGGATTTTAATGATGCATTCGGCGATTTCCTATATTTTAGGTAAAGTTTCCGTTTATTTATTGAACAGACTTTTAATCCCCTTGTAAACCATTTCAATTTATTTTGTTTTATTTTTATTCTACATAGGGGGAAACAAAGGTCGTGCAATAATAGAAGCCAATCAAAAAAAGTATCGAAAGCAGTTTCAGTGGTATCTGCTTCGTAAACATCACTGAATGAAAGGCTAGTTAAATGTTTAATGAATTTTGAAACGTTGTCATTGTTATAGTCCCTTTTCATGACATAGAAGTATTCTAAATGGTGCTTTGTTATTGGTATCGTTAAAAATTGTGCTGTGTGGTCCGATAAACCAAGATCATAAACATAGCCTTTACTATTTGGGATGTCTGTGGCAATATTATCAATACATGTTGAAGTGCGGTTAGTTATACGAGTAGGTGTGTTTATTTTTAAACGTAAGTTAAAATTCCATAACAACTGTTGGAATTCATTGGCAATTTTATTGGACTGATTTAATAAATCTATGTTAAAATCTCCACTTAAAACTAGTCGTTTTTTATGTTTCTGTGTTACATAGTACAATAGATCCTCAAGGTTTTTCATAAAAAGCTCTAAATTTGATATTGGAGTTCTGTATATACTTATAACAATTATGCCCGATTCAATTATTTCCACACCACAGCACTCAAATACATTTTCTACACCTTTGGCTTTAATTTCCAGTAATTCTTTATATTTAATTCCTTTTTTAATTAAAATACAAGAACCTCCTCTTGACATCTTTTTACGTGAAAAAATTGAACCTAATTCATAGCCTGGTAACGTTAAATTATCTTGGTCTATTTCTTTAATAAAATGCTCAGATATACAAATGACGTCGACTTTTGATTTTAATTTACTAATTTTCATTTCAAGTTGCAATTCCAAGGCGTCCATTTTGTTCAACAACCCAGCAATATTTTGATGCATTATCCCTAATGTTTTCTTACTAACGAAAAAACTGATCTTTTTCAATAACTTCATCCATTTTGTCGTTGTCATTTGTTTGTGTTGGGGTTTGTGCATTTTGAGGTTCATTTCTTATATTACACATAGCGGGTTTGGAAGTCGGTGATTCCTGAGCGCTTATGCTCACATTGCCGGTGGCATAACTATTTATAACGTTACAATTTATTTTAGACGTTTCGCTGGGACCATTAACAGTTTTGCCAAATTCATAATATGCCTTTTTGTAGGCAATTTGTTCTAAAATCAGGTGATTTTTTTTACAGATATACTTCATATACATTTGTTTGTTCTTATATTTATACTTTTGATTAGTTAAACCTACAAACCTTATATTTTCTACACCTGTACAACTATTTCGTAACATGTAATTTAAAACATTTACGTCTAGCTCACTACTCTCTCGAATTCCTAATATACATACAGAGTTTACATTTATACCTTTTAAAAGGTTATTTAAACTACTAAGTATTTCCATGGGGTTTGTATCATGTTCCCCAACTGATAACACCAAATTGTCATCTTCCGAAAAAGCCTGCTGGTCAATTGCTTCTAATATAGTTTTCGTGGAGGCACCGGGTTTTATAATGGCTTGGATGTTCTGTTCATTGGAGTCATTTTCCTGGGATCGAATAAGAGACGAAGCTATTCCTACACATTGCTTTCCTCCGAACACGAAGATTCCTCCCTTATTGACCTCGACTTCCGCTTCTTCTGGAGATGACACTTGCTGTGTTAAAGACACTATGTGATTTTTAAGTTCGGTGATCTCGATTTCTGCACTTTTTAGTTGGTTTTCTAATTCTTTTATTTTAAGTTGTAGGTTACGGATCTGTTTCAAGTTCACTGTGTGCACTTTCTCAGATGTAGCTGGCGAGGAAGAAATGGATAATACCTTAGTGGTCATTGAGTGTCTTCTTTTCTTAGTCGAGCACCCGGGTTTTTTATTTTGTAATGATGATGCATGGCAAAGTGAGTGCAAAAGTTTATTTTCCATAGATAATTTGTCCACTTTCCTGTAAAGCTCATTATTTTCCAGCATTTGATTTTCCAGTTCATGTTGTGTACTGTTTAAGACTGATGTTAAATGATGAATTTTTTCCTGCATTTCTTGAATTGAAACTGTGTCTAATGATGAACCATCTAGACTTTTTGATAGAAAGCAAGGTGAGGTGTATGATCTGTTTGAATCATTCGCATTTTCCGCATGAGTCTCGAACTGCGGGCTGGACAATGGACTGTCTAAAGGAGATTGTGAATCGAGCTCGCTGCAGGGAGTCGTGTTGGTATCTTCCGTGAGAGGTAAATTGTCACAATCTACCGTATTAGATGTAGAAGGTGTGTTTTGCGGAGTTGTTGTTGAGGGTTCTGGGCTGTGGGACTCTGCAATATTTAGTGTCTGATTGATATTCTTCGGAGACTTTGGTTTTTTCCTAATTGTGATGTTCGAATCATATTTATAATTTTTCTGCGCTATACACAGTTTACATTTCCATTTTTTTCTTGAATCTAGGTTCATTAGGTTATAGAGGTTTGCTGAGAGGCCTGCACAGTCAAATTCAAGTCTTTTATGACATTTAGAGCATAAGACTGTATGTTTTACATCAACATATTTTTTACAAGTGAAACACTTGACCTGTGTGGCAACCTTGCGGCCGCTGCTAGAAGTACTTGAATTAGCCGGTTTAGACATTTTGCTCTTTATTAGTCTTCTTGTTCTTATATACACTTCGACAATTTAGAGCAGATAGTAGTGTCCTCTACTGGAGTTTGTCAGTACTAGTTGAAGGTTAGCTATCCCCATAAACGCTCTCACGTTCGTGCGATTACTGAACGCAGCTTAATTTCTTATGAATAACTTTTTATATGGCAACATTCAACGAAAAGTCATTACTGTCAGTGTCAATTTTGTGTCCAATCAGCTGTTGAGTCGGGACGTAATTTGCTTAAAATATCCCGTTATAAGTCTTTTTAAACTTATTTTGTCGTTAAAATCGAAACATTAACGGTTTATTAGGCATATTTCTCACCATATAAGTGATCCTGTGCGTCTCAATTGAAATATTCGGCGTAGAAATTGCAATGCAGGTATCTTGGCTCACAATGTTTACACGATATAATCTTCGAATAAGTTCTTTTTCTAGTAAAGTTTAATTAAAATCGATACGAGCTAATTTTTCAATGTTATCATGGCTAGGGTTGCCATACTAATCTCATAGTTTAGAAGAAGAAGAAGAAGAAACATTTATTTACTGCAAGCTAAGTTTCATTAGTTTAGGCTCGGCGTTGAGTCCTAAATGTATAAGATTTGTTTATAAATAACTTATTATGTACCTTATAAATATATAATATCTGGGCGACCGAGCTTCGCTCGGCTTTTCCTGGGCATGAGACCTAGCTACGTAGGGAGCGCCAAAAATTCTCGGCCTGAATATAAAAAAGAACAGAAAAACCAGTGAAACAAATATATTTTTCTAGATAACCGCCTCCTTTTTCAATACACTCATTGTAACGCGGAATAAGCATCTCTATCCCTTTATAATAATAATCAGATTCTTTGGAGTCAAAATAACTCGTTACTGCAGCTTTCAACTCGTCGTCAGTCCTAAAACGGCGTCCACGCAGCGCTTTTTTCAGGTCACGGAATAAATAATAGTCCGAGGGAGCCATATCCGGGCTATATGGTGGATGATCAAGCTGTTCGAAGCCAAGATCTTTAATCGTCACTTGCACTACCCCCGCCGTGTGCACAGGTGCGTTGTCGTGCAACAATCGCACACCTTTACTGAGCATTCCTCGACGTTTCTGGCGGATGTTTTGCCTGAGAGTTGTTAGAAGATCTGCATAATATGTCGCGTTTACAGTGGTATTACGTTCCTTAAAAACCAGTAAAAGTATTCCCTTACAGTCCCAGAAAACCGTCGCCATTATTTTTTTATTTGATTCCAGCGCCCTTGCTTTTACTGGAGCTCCTTCATTTGGTTTTCGCCATTCTTTCGATTCCATTTTTGATAGGGGATCAAAATAGAGAACCATTGTCTCATCCCCCGTTACAATAGACTCTAAAACCTCTTTAGGATTCGCTCCACAGAGTGCCAAGAATGATCTTGCGCAGTCAACACGTTGCTGTCGTTCAACTGCCGAGAGAAGTCTGGGTACCCATCGCGCGCTAACCTTATTCATTCCCAAATGTTTGTGAAGAATCCGACGGACCGTTGTTTCGGAAAGATTAGACATTGCAGAAAATTCTTCGACCTTCAAACGGCGATCACTAAGAACATTTTTTTTCTAAAAGGGCAATGTTTTCTGGGGTGATCGAATCGGCCGGGCGTCCAGGACGATCTTCATCTTCGAGAGAATCGTACCCCAAACGAAACCTTTTTGCCCACTCTTTTACTGTTGAGTGAGAAGGCGCAGCGTCCCCGTATACACTATCCAATCTGTTTTTAATTTCTTGCGGAGTTTGTCCTTCTTTTGTCAAAAACTTTATGACTGCACGATATTCTATCTTCGAAACCATAGATATAGTATATGCTCTGTAGTTATAGATGCGCCAACAAGCGACCGGGGCCATGTCTTTCTCATATTATGACGTCAAAATATGGGGATACCATGGTTGCAAAAAATTACCCCAAAAATTTAGTCGGATTGTACTTAGTTACAAGTGATCAAATTCCGTAGTGACTAAGTCGCCATTTTGACTCACTAACTAAATTAACACAACATCGTAGGCGATATCGTAAAATAAGTGATCCCGACCGGCCACTCTTTTTGTGATAATCTTACCTATAAGTATATAGTCATGGTTATCACCGTTGCATCAAACGGCGATTTCACTTATCCAAATCTATACATTTTATTCTCGCCGCTCGCCTCTGTCCTTCCTGCTCGCCGCTTGACTTGCTGGTCATCACGTCACCAAAAGAACCATGGATTTTGATCGTCGCCGCGTTGGTGAGCACACGTGCCCGGGGCGACGACGAGCAGAATCCATTTACCGTACAAAACCTTATCTGCTTTCATGGCGTCGTTACCGAACAACGTCATTGAACACGTGACATTGGCGAAATCATAAATTTGATGGAAGCCATTTTTTATTTAAAGAATTGAAGAATTGAAAGAACCATGCTAAATTTTTATGTCTCTAGACGATGAAAGTAGTAAGTAATGTAACCAGATAGTGCTTACTACTTCCATGCCCCTTTTTGTCTTTCACAGATAAATTATGTAGTTGTTGGAATAAAAGGATAAACTTCAAATTAGAACAGGTAATTTATTTACAATAATATATTATATTTATAACTTTATTTTTCAATAAATAAACAAATATATAATAAGCAGTTACCTATAGATTATTTTACCCAATTTTCTTTCCTGTTCCCTCAGTCCTCAAATCCATTTTTTCGGGATTCATCCTCTGTTGAAAAACTGAAAAAATCAAATTACTTGAAATTCCCGAAACGTGGGGTAATCTTTAGGGGATTTTTTTTATTATTTGTTGGTATCTCGAAATCGAATTATAAACCGACTGAATGATGGGACATCAATGCTAAGCTGGCTTCTATGGTAGATTTATACTACGCGATTTGACCGGTTTGTATGTCAATTGTTTGGAGGTTATTTTTTAATAAATTCACATATTTTTCCTATTTTATTAAGTGTCTCATGATATAACTAATGATTTAGCTTAGTAATTTGGTTCCGGTGAGATTTTAGAAATAAACACGGGTCCAAAATTCGTAGAAAATGTACTTACGCATGGAATGTAACATCCGCCTTTTTTCGGTCGAAATTGCTTTTACAGCCAAACACCCACCATGTTTGCACTGAACACCCAAACACTACGGATCTGATAATTGGTAAATTATTATTCATTTGAACCAAATTTATCATTAATTTTCCACTTATAAATTGTACTGCAAAATATTGCCACTTTGTTTTGCAATCTTCTTGACACTAATGACAGATTGCCTTTAACCGACCATGAAAAAATGTCCGGTCGGTGATAAGGACAAAACATCGCACTATTTTCTACTTCCTCTCATAGGAATCGCAATAAGGCTATCTTTCTCTTACAAAGCGTGTCAGGCCCTTGTTCGAAATGGTCGACATATTGTTTTTGTACTTTTATAAGAAAATAAATAAAACACGTAGTTACGAATTAGTCGACTGCGTCTGTGATTAGTAGAGACCTTACACTTTACGCGGGTATAAATAACGTCGCCCTTAAGCAAGTTTAAACCTGTCAGTCCGAGAATTTTTGGCGCTCCCTAGATCGATTTCTCATCTCCGAAAACCCACACATACTAAATTTCATCAAAATCGTTAGTCGTTTCCGAGATCCCCGAAATAAATAAATACAAGAATTGCTCGTTTAAAGATAATATCTCTCTGGGCAGCCGAGCTTTGCTCGGCGTTTTCCCGGGCATGAGACCTAGCAAAGAACATATAAAGCTTTATAAATATATAATCTTTGGACCTAGCTAGATCGATCGCTCGTCCCCGAAAACCCCCACATACCCAATTTCATCAAAATCGTTAGAGCCGTTTCCGAGACCCCCGAAATAAATATATATAGAAATATAGATTTATATACAAGAATTGCTCGTTTAAAGATATAAGATAAGATACGTAATATACCCACGTTTACTTATTCGTTTTCTTAAACGATAAATTTATACTCTGACTCGTAAAATATATCAAAATAAACAGTAACTATTCCAAATTCTTGCCCTAATACTATACATCGGATATTTTTGGTTATTCGAATCTTTTTATTTATCTATCTCTTCAGTTAATAAAAAGCTAATGTGTTTGATTCTCAGACATATATATATAAATATGTACAATAAAGTGTACAATATGCCATCTTTGTTATTAGTTTATTAAACTTTTCACAATTCTACTTGTTACTAAAAATAATTTTAGAATATAAACGTTTTATATTTTACGACAACCAAAACAACGGAACTTTAGAATGAAAAAAAAACTGTTAGTTTCTACATCTTGTTTTAAAAACGATGTTGCTGTAAATTTTATACTTCTCATGTCACTGAACTGAAGTCACCGAAGGGAGGTTAATTAAAAAACAACCGCAATATGACATTGACACACACTGCACTTGACCGCTTTTTATCTTATTGGCTAAATTAATCCGTTGGTTCGTATCAATTTAAGTGTTTCACAGTCGTTGACGCACTCAACTCACGCTAATAAACATCGTGTGTTAGCAGGTATTATCAGTGAGGACCAATTTTTAAGAACGATTTGTCGATTTAAAGTTTATATAAATAATAAATAAATAAATATTTGTGGATAATTTTACACAAATCAAATCAACCTAGTTCCAAACTAAGCAAAACTTGTACTATGGGTAATAAGCTACGATAGATATAGATACTTAAACACATACTTAGAAAACATCCAAGACCCAAGAACAAATATTCGTGCTCATCATATTGAAAACAAGTTGAAAACACATTCTACTTTCATGCGCATTCACATTCTCAAAGGAAAGTCTCAAATAAATTATTGTTTCATGTCATACCTATTTTGGAAATAAACCTAATTGAAGAGGTCGATTTAATTGATGTTTCGCTCCAAACACGGAATGAGCTTACTCGTAGTTCCCTGTTTGATCTCGTCGGCGTAGTAAGGGGCGTTCAATAAATTCTCGGTATTGATATCTTTTAAACCTTTTTAGTAAACTTTTTAATACTGGCCGGTAAGTGTCATTCATTAACATAAAAAAAGGTAAAATTCAAACGGCGATGTTCTTTTGTTTTTCTGCAACTGCCGAACAAACGTGATCACAATGAGCGATTTTTCAATGTTAATTAAATTAGAGCACCGAGCGGTAATAAAATTCTTGACCAAACAAGGAAAAAATCAAAAAGCTATAAAAGAAGAAATGGATTATGTTTACCGAGAGTCTGCTCCTTCTTTATCAACAATTCAAAAGTGGTCAAGTGAATTTAAGTGTGGGAGAGAGAGTATCGAAGACGACCCCAGACCTGGTCGGCCCGTCGAAGCTTCTTCACGAGAAAATATAAAAAAAGTGGAGAAAATTATATTGGAAGATGCTCGAGTGAAGGTGACAGCAATAGCTCAAATAGCCAAGCTTTCTATTGGTACTATACACAATATAATCCATGACAATCTTAATATGTCAAAAGTCAGTGCGAGATGGGTACCGCGAATGCTGACGCCGCTTCAGAAAAATACGCGCGTTGCTTGTTGTTCCGAATTTATTAAGCTGTGTGGTGAAAATCCTGATGAGATACTGCAAAAGATTGTTACCGGAGACGAAACCTGGGTTCATCATTATGACTCTGAGGGCAAACAAGAGTCCATGCAGTGGCACATTAAAGGAACTCCTCACCCTAAGAAGTTCAAGGTCATGCCTTCAGCTGGAAAGGTCATGGCCACAATATTCTGGGATTGTGATGGAATATTGCTGATCGATTATAAAGAAAAGGGTGTAAATATCACAGGAGGGTACTACGCTAATATTCTACGCCAATTAAGAGAAGCAATCAAAGAGAAGAGAAGGGGAAAATTAGCCAAGGGAGTTCTGCTTCTGCACGACAACGCCCCTGTGCATACTGCTCATATCGCCAAGGCTGCTGTTCGGGAATCTGGGTTCGAAACTATTACACGCCCACCGTATAGTTCAGACTTAGCCCCGAGTGACTTCTTTTTGTTTCCCAACCTCAAAAAGGACCGGAAGGACCTTTCCTCGTAGGAAATCGATTTTCTGACGATGAAGCTTTGAAGACAGCACTGGAGGAGCATTTTGACACTAAAGATAAAATAGTACATTACTTACCAAGGGCGATAAAACAAAGAATGTCTCAGATCGCAGGTATTATACGCCCGAGCCGAAGGCAAGGGCGATAAATATGCGATCTGAGGCTTTCTTTATTATCGCCCGTGGTAAGTACAAAATTTTATGTCACCCCCTGGCCAGGAAGTGGGTTTTTCCGCGCGCGGAGCGTGCAATAATGGCCACTTTATGGCCAGGTGTGACATAAAATATTTTTATGAGGGGTTAAAAAAACTAATTGACCAATCTTATAAGTGCATAAACATAGGGGGGGAGTATATTAAAAAATAAAATAAAAAAACCTATCGTACTCTTTTGTTTTCATTCTCATACCGAGAATTTATTGAACGCCCCTCGTACTTACCACACTTACCTCGTCATCATAGTTTTCTTTGCGTATTGTATTGTATAAACCTAATGCGTATTGTATAAACCTACCCATCATAAGTAAGGGAGCCCCTCTGCCAACAAACTGTCCTGCAGTTTGGCAGAAGAAAAAATTGTTAACCAAGGGTTGTTTCGTAAATAAATTTATTACTTATTTATTTTTCGGGAACCATTTGTTACTACAAAAAGAGAGGAGCAGAGGTAGAGTGTCTCGCTATGTTATGATTCAGAACGGTTTTGAATTTTGATTGAGGTGTGCATTATTTATTTATTTAAACTTTATTGCACAATACAAAAGGTACAAATGGCGGACTTAATGCCTCGAGGCATTCTCTACCAGTCAACCGAAGGGCTAAACAGAAAAGTTTGTAGTGCAGGCTTTAATCGAAAAATAATAATTAACGCCACCTAATAATGATACAATACAGTTCATCAAAAAACATATACATACATAAATACAGATATGATATAATAGACACTTCATCCTGAATTTCTTTGGATTAAAACATCAGTTATTTGTGGAAGTTTCAGTTAAAGTGCAGACGTTCAAACCTAAAATGTTATGTGACTCTGATATCTTAGTGCTCAAGTGGGCCTTACTTAGTTTTCGAAAGCTATCCCCGACTTTCACCACAAACTCGTTTGGCGTAGTGACTGGTGTGCTATATATACATAATGTGCTATAGGTACCTAGGTTCTAGCTAACGGACCTATTACTAAGAGGACCTCTTAAGTAATAAGAGGAAGGTCTAAAGTTTCATCCAAAATAATCCTACGAACTTCTTCTTCTTTAAAAAAGACTTTCCATCAAATTTATGATGATTTCGCCAATCAATACTTGTACAAAGACGTTGTTCGGTAACGACGCCATGACCATGACACTAGGCAACAGTGGCGGCGCGTCAAAAATATTCTTAGGGAAGCCGGAAATAATTTGCCTCTTTTGTTCTTCATAAGTCGTAGTAGAAAAATTGGACTTGCTGAAAATCGACGAGTCGAGTTGTATCGACGCGCCGCCACTGCTAGGCAACTGGTTTTGTTTGGTAGTGGATTCTTCTCGTCGTCGCGCCGAGCACGTGTGTTCACCAACGCGGCGACAAGCAAAATCCCTCCTTCGGACTTGTAAAAGTACATTTAATAACTACTTGTCAATAGACAAGAGATTTTATAACGTTTTGTATTTATATGCTTCTTTTTCACGCTTCTTTTCATTTTAGTAAATGCATGGGAAATTGTTTAATTGAATGTTTAGAAAACTAAAGCACCAACCTTATGACTTTGTTGTAAAAGTCACAAGGTTTCTTTCAACTCCGCAGAAAACACATTTATTATTTTCTTTCCTTCCTTTGAAGATTTGATTGAAATTTACATTTAAAATGCGTCATTGCAATAAAATTATATGCTTTGTAGTTGGAAACTCATTTTAAAATGAGGTTTCGTTATAATTATAATTTCATGCTCCGATAGTTGTTCAGATTTTGACGCATTTTCGTCACTAAAAACTGGTTCGAATGGCACCATAATAAAAATTCATTCCTTGACCGTAGTACCATCAAAAAGAACCATTAAAGGTAACTAGGGTGATGGCACCAGTAACCGGCAGGCTCCAGTAATCGGCATTTTTTTTACAAGTTGGATTAAAATTAGGACTGCCAACAATTATTCCAATTAATCAACACTGGACCATAGACAGTGTATATTCTACTCTCATCCAAGACAATATCATAGACACAGGCGGTTTTGTTTAAAGATGATAACATGAAAATGATGAGAAAAACAGTGCTTTTGAAGAAAATGAATAATCCTTAAGGAAATAGTTAAGAGAGTGACTGTACATATTTGTCGATTATTTAATAACTATGAAAGATGTTTGAGTTTTTGTTTACGTTATGTATAGCTATAAATATCCTTCAAATAATGTTGTATTTGAAAAATTTAATGTTAGCTTATTCTTGTTAAAAAATATAGTGCCGAATACTGGTCCCGTGAAAGTACACTTTCTCCAGTAATCGGCAGATGGTGATAATAATGATTCTTAATATGCCATTAATAAATTATTCGTAGATACATAGATTTTGCCAGATGCAATGACTCACAATATATCAATACGGGGACAGATAGTGAGAGAAATACATGATTTTCATTCTAACTGCAGTACTAATCTAATAATATCAATTTAAAAAATCAACGTCCTAACAAAACTACTGAACGTAGAAGCTTGTTTTTTTACAGTAGTCTTTCTAGCCTATACTTACCGTTTATCTACCTTTCCAAGCTAGCTCTCTCGGAACATTTCAACTTCTCACTGTCACTTTTCATTTTCATACATTTTATAACCTAAAAGTTTCTTTTAGGTTATATAAAGAAACAGAACACCCTAAGCAACTTTCTACAGTTCGATCCTTTATTTATTCGTTTCTTTTAACGATAACTTTTGATCCTGTTCCGTAAAATACATCAAAACAAAAGTACCTATTCGAAATACTTGCACCAAACTAGTGCCGATTACTGGGTGCCGAATACTGGAGACTGCCGATTACTGGGTGCCGAACACTGGAGACTGGCTGCCGATAACTGGAGATTGCCTATATTTTTGGTTATTAGAATGTTTTTATTTATCCGTGTCTCTTCAGTCAACAAAAAGCTAATATGTTGTTACTCAGAGATATATTTAACGTTTTTATTCAGTTATTTTTGTCCTAAGTGCAACCATATTATTTTTATCATTGATGAAAGTACACAACCTCCTTAAAGTGCCGGTAACTGGTGCCATCACCCTACTGTGGCAAATAGTCGACCATTGAAAGTATTTAAGCAACTAGGCCCGATTTTATAACTCTGTCACAAGATCCGCTACCTTTATCTAGTGACGGTAACTTGAGTATTGTTAAAAATGCACTGATTCACTAATATTTGATCTCGCATAAACTTGTAAACCCTTTGTTGAATTGAATCAGGGTTCTTGGCAGGTCTTCGGGCTAACGGGGCTTTGATCGGGCTAATGCCACTCAGTGTCAATTTTGAAGGTTACCGTGGCTTATACAGTCTATTCATCCTTACGTGTCCTATCATGTAAACAATCTATTTTTGAAGCTGTTAATTATTATCACACTTTTCTCTAGGATTACGCAATAATCGTCACTAACAATGTTGTTGTATACTCAAAGAAGCTCAAAAAGTATTATAATACTATAGAGAAAAGTGTGAGTGTCTTCAAAAAGAGTTTGTGTAAATGATAGGAAACGTAAAGATGAATAGACTAACTACTTACAACTGGGAGGGGGCAACTCCTCAAAAGCTCATTGGGTCGAAGTGCATCCGAAAGGCACCTCATCTTGATAAGAAAATAGCTCTTATATATACACAGGTGTCCATAATCTTTGACACAGGCTATGGCCTGTAATAGGAGCAAAAAATTAAACGGTAGATTATTAACCTTGCGTTGCGTGCAATTATTTCCACATGGTTAAAGTTGAAAACAATATTTTTTTTCGGCACAGACAGTTGTGCTCTACCCTGCTGATTACTCTTTTGGAGTAGGCACCTAATAAAAAAAAAACAATATATCCTGTCAAACCAAACATGCTGCTAAAACTATGGCTACTCATATTTTGATGCTACCTCTGAATCCGCATAATTTACGGATGTGCTATGATCTCGTGGTGTCAAGATCCATAACTTGAGGGTCCTAACTTTAACTCTTTCCTAACAAGTTTCTCCGAATTGAAATAACAAATAAAATATTAGGACACCACGGGTTACTGCAGATGGTCTAAGGAAGCGTCCTTTTAAATATTTGCTCCTGTTAAGTACAGGCCACAACTTGTGTGTACCTATACGAGTATATATATACATTTAAAAGACTATTTGTTAATTATTGAACAATTTCTCCGCCGGCGCGTTGTCGCCGGGTGTGTAATTGGAGCATGCTATGTTATCCATGCAGTGCGGACCGTTAATACGCCGACCGTGAACATCTCCGTAATCCGTAATGGTTTGGTTGTTGGACGCTATTTGGAGATCGATACGAAATTCTTAATGAATACTTGTGTGTTTTAGAATATGCAACCACATTTTTAACATGTTTACAATATCCAGATCTATTCCGAATGTCGGTCGTAGGGTCAAAACGGAACCCTATTGGTGTCGCCGAGGCGTCCGTCCGTCTGTCGGCTGTCACAAAATTTGTTCCGAAGAATTTTTTGACTTCCCATTGACCTATGAACTAGAAATTTGGTGACAATGTTCATTAAGTATAACGTATATTTTAGCAACAAATACTAATATAAATTGATATTCCACATTTTTTCAAACAAATTACCTTATTTTTCCTATTAAAACAAACTTATTTTTGCGGTTGGTTCGGAACCCTAAATGTGCGAAGTCCGACTCGCACTTGACCTTTCTATACGATGCATCTTAGCGTAAAGTTAGCTACTAGTAAGTTAAAGAACATGGAATTCTGCTTAATATTTCGGTACCAAAAGATGATTGAACGTTCATGCTAATGATTAGGTTTATGAAACATAACGCATCAAGGTCGTTCACGTTTTGTGGAGACACTGCTAGCCTCATGCATTCTGTAGGTAGAATGCCACAGTGTCGCATAGAAACACGCCGATGACGTCACCATCGCCGTATGCGCAGCCCAAGATTAACTTGGGGCTGACTTAGTGACGCATCCATGACATATGAAATACTTCTGTCTTACGAAGTAAGATTTTAGTGGAGGTTTAGGGTATATCTTAGACTTACAAGCGATTAGGTATTATTTATTTATAGATCGATTTGTAATTGAAATACGATTTCCCGAATACTTACGTATGAATATCCTAATTTTCAATTTATAAAATTTAATTATGGGCTCTAGCCAGGGGGCAAAGATGAGGCCGACGATGAAGCGAGCTCACCCAGAAAATGCCTATTCACTCTTGCCTTAAATAGATCCAGGTTATATGAAGTCGGAAATACAGATGCCGGCAGGGAATTCCAAACCTTAGCAGTGCGCATTATAAAAGACTACGAAAAGCGCTTGGTTCGAGTAAGAGGAATTTCCACCAGGTAAGGATGGTAACCCGCCGTACGTCTGGATGTCCGATGGAAGAAGGGGGAAGGCGGTATGAGCTCATGGAGCTCCTGAGCACACTCACCAAAGTACATATTCCCTCTGTCTTTCAAAAGCTAGGTATATAATATACCTATCCTAAACACGCCCCCTTCTGTCATAAAGACTACTGGTGGCTCAGGCATACTTATGTAATTGAATCATCCTCCTCCTAGCGTTATCCTGTACTAACGCATCAATGTTAAAGCTCTATTATTTTATGACATAAGATGGAAAGTGTCAAGTTTCAAGCCAGTAGGTAGGCTTGACACTTGACACTTTCCATCCATAGATATATATAGGTATTTCATATTAAATAAATAATTCTTTTTATGTCACACCTGGCCATAAAGTGGCCATTATCGCACGCTCCGCGCGCGAATAAGCCCACTTCCTGGCCTGGGGGTGACATAAAATTTTGTACTTACCACGGGCGATAATAAAGAATGTCTCAGATAGCATACTTATCGCCCTTGCCTTCGGCTCGGGCGTAAAATACCTGCGATCTGAGACATTCTTTGTTTTATCGCCCTTGGTAAGTAATGTACTATTAACTTGTACCTTGTTCAAATTTTAAAACATGGGCCAAGTATGGCAGGTCCCTTAAACAAGTACCTAAAGGTGCTTTTTTAGGGTACCTATAGTAGGCTATAATGGCCTGGCCACGACATTGGTCTAAGGCGACTGGCTAAGGCGACCAGCGGCGAGCGAATTAAACAAAATCAAGACCGCTAAAGAAGCATGCCACGAGAATTCGCTGTGGGCTAAATCGCGCGCGAATTTACTCGCGCGACCGGCTGCAGCGGCGAGCGGCGCGGCGGGCGGCGAGAACAAAGGCACTGGCGGAAAGAGCCATGCCACGAGTCAGAGCGGCGCGAACGGTCTTAGCAGCGGCGCGGATCGGGCGGAGTTTTAAAAAACAAAATATTTTGTTTTATTCGCTCCGCGATGTTGGACACAGAGGCGTTTATCAGTGAAATTATAAGCAAATATAAGCAAAAACATATGGTTGATTGTTAACTGACTGTAATGATTAGTAAATAAGTATTACCTACCTAACTGTGATGATTAAATAAGCAAAGACATATGGTTGATTGTTAACTGACTGTAATGATTAGTAAATAAGTTAATACTACCTAGAAGTGTGATGATTAAATAAGCAAAAACATATGGTTTATTGTGAAGGGCCACTTTTGATAATGACATTTTGCGTCCTTTGAGTACGTCCCATTCGCTCAATGCCGCTAAGACAACTGCGTTGTCGTGGCATGCTCACAGCTTAGACCGTTTTCGCCGCCCCGCTCGCCGCGCCCGCGGTCGCCTTAGACCAATGTCGTGGCCAGGCCATAATAGCGCTATTAGGCTCTGTAATATTACAGAGCCTACTCTAATCACCTCACTGCCGGATTTGTCTAAAACGAATAATAATTTTGTACCTCTGCCTATAGGCTTAACTTATTCGGTTACTTAATATAGGTATGGTTTGGCTGGTGAATAAGAATGTGGTGACCGTAGTCTAAATAGGCTCGTTATCGTATTTATTGTAATATACACTTCGAAAAAATCAGCAGCAAGCAGAAATATCTCGGCGCTGTTGGCCTATAGAACAGAGAATGTAAACATCTCTTAAGTGAATCATGCGTTCAGCTGTAATGTGTAAACTTAGCATGGCATTGAAATCGTTACAATCAACTTACACAAACTGCTGTCCACAAAATATAACGAACAGGGGGAGAGGAGCGCGTATAGGTACAAAACATAACCTCTAAATGGTCCCTTGACCGGTAAAAAACTGCCAGCCGCGAAGGAATGGTCTGGCCGGTTTGGTTTCTAACAATTCCACGCCCGGTCGGCACTCTGCAGTCACAAACCTGCCTCGCCGCGGGCTCCACGTCTCGCGTCGCCAGAAGTTCCGCAACACCCGATAACTTATCAACAATTAAATGCATGACTTCATCGATTAAACCGACTTCAATGCTTGTCTCCAGCAACCTCAAAAAGAGTGTAGTGAAGTTTGCCAAGTTTCGTGAAGTGAAGTGAACTTGTGAAGTTGTTAATCATGAATGGAGCACCGGCGAGACGACCTAAGAGCGCCTTCTCCGAAATGGTAAGTGTTTTTTAATAGAGATCCTTTAGTTTTTTAGAACTTGACCATTGGCAAAGTGAAAGAGCGGAGAGAGACGGCGAGGGCTTCTGCACGGATTAGAGCGGGACAGATAACGCCGAGAATACAACTGTAAATAGTTTAAATTGGGCTATCGAGATGTATTACTTGTACACTTACTTTTGAATTGACTATCAAGGCAATATGATTGTAGTTTACCGTAAAGGGTAACAAATACTGTTAACATATTATCTAACAATTATGCTTTTAGTTATCAATATATAGAGATCTAAGTAATAAATCTTAAATTATCTTATTGGTTCAAATAAGCGTCATTTGCCTGGTAATTTAGTAGGATTCACAGGCTATTATGAACCAATTATTGTAGAATTTGTACGAACATATCTTGCAAGTTTTACTTCATGTAATTATGTACCTAGTGACTACTAGTTAACAATATGACCACCCATTCATTAAACATGCCATTCATTAAGCATCCCAAATGCAATTTGAATCTGCATGCTACTTGATCATATTAAACCGATATTTACTTACGATAACAAATGTTTAATATTGATTTTATACAAAACCAATTAGTTACTTAAAATTAATAAATCAATGAAGTCCCCAATTGTAATTTTAGACTATACTTCCGAACTTGGCTGAACCGACTGACCCAGACCCACATAATAAAATTGAGACTTATATTTGTTATTACATTGACATACCTGTCAGAATATACACGAATTAAAAAAATGGTATATTATTAGTATTGGTACATTACCCGGAAATCATCTCCAAAAGGCCAAATTGGACAGTGAAACAAGTTTCTAAAGGGGTCTGGTAATTTTATTGATTCTACACCTTAGAGAAGTCTAATAGGATATTGCTATTTGATTTCGTAAAGGCGTAGCA
This sequence comes from Cenopis cana, assembly GCA_951800055.1. Lineage (NCBI taxonomy): Eukaryota > Metazoa > Arthropoda > Insecta > Lepidoptera > Tortricidae > Cenopis > Cenopis cana. The sequence goes on along the minus strand of OX637479.1, from coordinate 12,446,363 downwards.
TTTTTCCCTTAAGGCGATTGGTATACGCAAACGCAGATGAAGTCACGGGGGAACGCTAGTAACCTATATTTTGTCCCGCCGCGCCGCTTCGCTTGTTACCGTACCTGTAATACGTGAGCGCTGCCGCGTGGGGAGCTAGTATTATATAGATTTACATATATACCTATACAACACATACCTACCTATATCGAGAGTATCCGTGTTTGTACCTAAACTTGTTGGACACCGGCAAAGCTCACTCAGTTTAGACATCACGTTCTACAAATATTGTGTTTTTGTAACGTATAGTGAATACTAAGTATTAGCCTTACCTACATAAGGATATCTAATGTTTGTATAGATACATACATATCTGACATTACCACTTAATATAGTTTTTAATACTTTTTAGTGTAACTGGTATAAAATGTATATGTACAACATACATATACACTCCAGAGCAAAAATAACGGGTACACTTTCTATGGAAGTTCAATACAAAGTGTATGCATTATTTTTGCTCATGAGTGTAGTCGAGTACCTGTCTAGTGTCCTGTAGGGAAGTCTGCGTATGGAGATTTGTTTCGGAAAAGGTGAGTAGGTCTTAGTAAGTATTTTAGACTCGGGTGGACAGCTGCACATTTGCCAGCTATGATGTCATCTGTTTGCTTTGCTCTTTAAAAAATTATATATGAGGAAATAACGAGTACAAGGGGCCGATTTTTGAGAGTCGAACGCTCGACTTTTCACTCGAGATCTGTCAAAAAACTATGATGTTTTGACAGATAGCATTTGTAGTATTTGTATATTTACAGGGATCCTACATTTAAATTTACATACACTTAAAAAATAATTTAAATTTTGTCCGTACACAACTACTGCACTGTACATTAGTTCGATTTAACTATTCTTGCCTTTAAGTCCTCAAATCTATATAGTTTCAAAAGCACTATAGACTTCTTCAAACTATTTTCGGTAAGGACGTGACCTCACATGACAGGGGACTTCGATTCAGAGAATAGACCTGTTCAGGTTCTTGATCCTTTTCCTAACCTACCGAATATAAGGATGTTTGTCGTAGGTAAACTTTATCAAAAATAGTCTGGTCTTGAGGCATATTACGCTGCTAGATATTGTATATGATATTATTTCGGTTTTTTCGTTTCTGCTCCAAATATATTATTTTTCTGTATAAAACTAAGTTAACTTTCTGTAAGCTGTTGGTGGCTGAAAGGAAAATCCTCCGTAAAATCTTCGGCCCAATTCAGAGACCAGGGAGCCGATTTTTGAGTGTCGAACGCTCGAATTTTCACTCGACATCTGTCAAAACATCATAATTTTTGACAGATCTCGAAAGAAAAGTCGAGCGTTCGACACTCAAAAATCGGTCCCCAGATGGCAGTTGGAGAATACGGAGGAATGCCGAAATTGAAGATCTTGTCGCGGAACCGAATATCATCGGAGTAACGACAGCGCACCGACTTCGCTGGCTTGGTCATCTGGAACGAATGGGTGATGACCGTGCTGTCAAAAGAGCCTACCAGGGTAAACCGACAGGGAGACGGCCGGTCGGTCGCCCCAGATACCGCTGGGCTGACGTTGTGAAGGCTGACCTACGTGAGCTTCAAGCTGAGTCGTGGAAAGATCTAGTACAAGACCGGGATCAATGGCGTGCACTCGTATTGGAGGCCAAGACACACTTTGGGTCGCTGAGCCAGCGGAGCAAGTAAGTATAAAACTGATTTTTTAGGCTAGCAACAGACATATGTCAGTATAGGTAAGTAATACTGTCAGAAAAAAAATCAGAGTTAAAGGAATGATGACGACGATTGAATTTTAACTGAATTTATTCACTGTATAGCGAGGTACAGTCAACCACACAGGTTGTACACTTTGTACAGTTCAGAAGCTCTTTAGTGACCCTAAGGCCAAATCCGGTGGGTGACAGTGACAGCTTAAAGTCTTCAAGATATTTTATAGCTAGCTCCTCTGCAGCAGCATCTAGCTCTGTAGCAGCTCGATTCAAAATAAGAATAATGCTATGTAGCCAGCATTGTAGAGGTTGGAATTGAAACACACTACTTCTAAAGTAACAATAAGTTTGTTTTCAAAAGTGAGTTTCTCAAGCTAACGGGGCGTTTCGTAAATTATAGCTCGCATCTATATACCTGTACCTAATCTTATCTTATATCTTAAACGAGCAATTCTTGTATATTTATTTATTTCGGGGATCTCGGATACAGCTCTAACGATTTTGATGAAATTTGGTATGTGGGGGTTTTCGGGGACGAGCAATCAATCTAGCTAGGTCACATGCCCGGGAAAACGCCGAGCAAAGCTCGGTCGCCCAGATATTATACATACTAAATAAGTATTATTAAAGTATTAGTATTGTCAAAGAGAGTTCTCGAATTAACTTGAAACTATTTCACGTTTTAGGATGGTGGACATAATATCTATGTATAAGTCTTAAATGATTACCTTATTATTTATTAAACATGTTATTTCATTTAAGTCACTTATATTATGAATAATTAAAATACTTAAGTGAATCCGTAATAAATAATTAATGAACTTATTTTGCGTTCATCTTTGAAATTACAAGATGTATCCTCAAGAATAAATCAAATGGTACAGTCAAGGGCCACAATATGTATACACTTTTTCACCTTATTCCATTGAAATAAGATCCAAAAATGTATACATATATATGCCCTTCACTGTACATGTACGTATTATGCGTGTGAATGGTAAAAAAAATATAACTTCAGTTGCACATCCAAGCTATGCAGCCAAATCGAAAGCTTCAGCCGTAAATTTTTGAGCCTGCATCCACCTTTCCTGTTTCTAAAATCTAACTTCTTTTAAGTACTAGTTAGGTATTTAAGCACATTTACAGTACATCAACAGTATTCATTACGGCACAATCATGCACTAGCAATTATATCTCATACAAAAAGGAGTTAACAATATGTACCTACGTTTTTTATACATGATCATATGATGGTAGCAAACAAACATAAGGTTTGCCTGAAGGTAAGCTGATACCGTAGCCTAGGGTCATTGGCTAGGATTTAGCTCCCTTACTCTCAACACAGCGCATCCTCGGGAGCTCTTTACGCCTAGAAACACCATAAGGTTCTAAAACAGAACGTTTGATACTCAAGTTCACTGGAAATCACACGCACGCTCCGGTTGTGGAATGAGCTCCCTGCCGAGGTTTTCCCGACAATATGGGGGTCTTCAAGAAACGAGTGTATAAATTTTTAAAAGGGTCGGCAACGCGCGTGTGACTCCCTTGGGGTTGCAAGCGTCCATAGGCTGCGGTGACCGCTTACCATCAGGCGGGCCGCACGCTTGTTTGCCACCGACGTGGTATATAAAAAAAACATACAGTTTTAAATAGAAAATTCCCGCGAGTTTCCGCGCAGCGCGCAGTGTGATATATATATATATTATAATATATATATTATATGTCTATGTAACTTACCACAAAATTACCAATTATAAACTCAGCTTAGGATACAGAAGCCACACATCAATTAATACCATATCGTTCGCGATAAATGGGTTCTTAATTGAAAATTATCGGAAAATGAAAATGGGTCATAAACAGATTTAGGTTCGCGTCTTTCCTGTGGACATATCAAAAGTTAAGGGCTTCAAAGCTTAATTTTGGATAGGTCTAGCAACCCGCATAAACGGCGTCTCCGGTTCTATAAATCCATGTAATAAAATCATAAGTATATCATAACTCACATGCTCATAAGCCGTTAACTATTGACCACAGGAGAGACGACTTTTGTTTTTGCAAGTGTTTATGACCCAAATACTTACCACACAATAACCTATACAGGGTGGATTTTCTTTTTGGGTCAGTGAGGGCAGCTACCAGAGCCCGTGTGCTAATACGTGGCCCGAGTCAGTTGGCGGCTGCCTTAAGAACGAAGTTTTTTACATTTTTACATGCCCTAAAGAAACAGTGAGTCGTATGTATTTTAATTCGTAGCTTTTGAATGGGAATATAAATTTAAAAAAATTTAGACTATATCCTTTCCATTCATCAACTCAATGCAAGTGGCCGCAAGCCGGCGCATGAAATTAGCATTCCGCAATCCCACCTATCGACATCGACCCTACCTCCACATTAAAAAAACCTAAAACGCTTCGATTTGTTAGTGTCGGAGGAGCTCACCTTTACAGGATTACTCTCGGTGGTCGTTATTGTCTATCCGTTACATTGCGTCACAGATTTTCTAAATCAGGGGGCCGATTTTTGAGTGTCGGACGCACGACTTTATTTTACTAAACGGTTAAAACTCACGTATTAACGGCGCGGGTCGCAGACGCACTCATCCTGAGGAAGAACTCCCGAAGAGTTCGAAACATGTCGCCCGAAGTGACAATTAATACGTGAGTTTTAACCGTTTAGTAAAATAAAGTTATAACATGTCTCACGAAAGTTTAAATTCAAAAACTATGACGTTTTGACAGATGTCGAGTGAAAATTCGAGCGTTCGACACTCAAAAATCGCCCCACAGTTGCATTTTTATGCAGTGACTGAATAGACTGAAACCTAAGACAGTGGATTGATCATAATTATTATTTTAAGGCGTCAATGTTTCAGTACCGGAGTGCCTAGAGTACCTATGTATACTTAGTGGAAAAAAAATAATGTTCGTTACTTTTGGACTCTATTTATATTGAAACCTTACGTAGAATAAGAAGCCACGGACTTTACAACTGGATGGATTATGGGAGGTATCCTTAGATTAGATTTATTAGCCGTAGCATATACGCCAATAATGCCATAATATTTAAAAAAAAAAAGTACTTTTCTGATGAACATAACCTTTTAACGTTTATTTTAGATGTGTAATGACTTTATCGTTAAATCAATATCTTTCGTGAACCATAGATAACGTGCCGGCTAAACGCGCTCGCGTGAACGCACTGGCTACCCCAGGCTGTTGACATTTAGGACATGATCAAGCGAACAACGTACCACGCATTTATGGATCTTCATCCCTTTAGATCCATGCTAACGGTTATAATTATCTAAGTTTGAAAGAGTATTCTGGACTCCTTTAGGATGGAATTCAAGTGTGGAACAAAAACAACCGTGTGCAACTAACACGACGGATTTATCTTGTATAAACTGTGTAGTTTAGGAGTTGCAATGGCCACCTTTTGTCTCCATCATCAGATCAGCTCGGTGCTACCATAATATTTCATTGTCACCGAAGAAGTTACGTATGCATGCAACATCAGAGGGTAACTGCTTTAAAATTCAGCTGCTGCAAGATTTTGCCCGAAACATTGCAAGTTCAATAAATTGATAATCCGAAAGTATTTATACTATATTGTTCATTATTTTATTTACATTTCCAAAGCATTTTTTTAAAAATAGACGCGATAATTTTCTAGTACGGTCGGCGTCACGGCTTAACACCTTGGTTTGTACATGCTTACACTGTCATACCAAATTTCTTAACGGATTAAAGCGACAAAGTAACAAAGTGTCCAGCTACTCATGAGGCCGACTGTACTTCATTTCATAGTCATTGTGATTTATTTGTAAACATGCACAGGTGCGATAGGTACATTGGCGGATATTTTTTTTAATAGTTGTGTAACAACACTATTTTTTGACTGTAGGCGTACAAAATCAGTAGCATAATGAACTTATTCAAAATAACATAACACAATAAAAAGAAACAAGAAAAAACAGAACATGCTCGATGACAAGAGAAACGTGAGATGTCCAATAAATTCAATACTCATTAATAAATTCAAAGTAAAAATTCACAAAGGAATATTTTTATCGCCAAGATCACGAGACCACGAGTTAGGTAACGAAGTTCAACGGCCTCTGATGGACCGAAACACATTTACTATCTTGACATTGACACAAGCGGATTGATACGAAAATTTCCTACGTAAACTAATGAGTAATCACTAGTATAGTACTTTTATCTCACGAGCGCGGGTTGGCCATGGTTATAGTACGAACCCATAGGCAACGTGAACGTCGAGAACTGATAGCTCCTACGCTGACGCACACAAAGACAATGTGTATGTATAGCTCAACGCACAACCATGGCTCACCCGCGCTCGTGAGATAAATAAATAAAAATAAAATAATCATAAATAAATTATTTATTTAGCAATAAAGTTCTTACATGATGGTTACAGATAAAAGTACTATACTTAACTTTCTGTCTCGTAAAACTAATTTGTACAAAATGCCTGCCGATACTGGCCCGCTGTCTATTTTTTTCGGCTAGCCCACAACTCACATTCACAACACAATTGCTCTACTGAAATTATTTGCTCTCAAAACTAAACAACACTCCAAAAAGCCCTAGCCACACAGCACAGGAGCTCCGTTTGACTCGACAAATTGACATGAAATCGATAATGATTTTTGTCGCCCGCGCTCAATTCGACTATGCTCCATGTCGTATCAGAACTAGTGCGCGGCACTTATGTTATATGAATGTTATATCAATCATAGCTGATTGATATGACATTGGTATGTATACCATGTATACTAACTTTAGGAAAAAATGTACTTTGATAGATTTAGAACACTTATACATCACTATGTCTAGTTAGATTCAGTTTAGTAAATAGTTATGAAATTTACGAAGGGTACTTGCTTACCTATACCACTGACCAGGTTAACCAAATAAAAACTAAAATACGGCATAAAAACTGAATTATTAAAGTCGCCCCTCAATTGGAAAGTCACCCCGGTAACCCGATTTCCATTTTGCACTCATATAGTCTCACAGAATGTGTCTCAGATAATTTTATGGGCTTTATGACACTAATACTCTGTTTACTTGAGGCCACATATCGTAATGCTGGTATTCGTAATACATAACAACGTGTCATCGGATCTTTGGCGACTCTGCCACTTGTCGACTCTAGACTACATTAAGGCATACTATTACTTATTCTGTGACTGAGTTTCAAGTTTTCACCACCAGTTTCTTGGCTGATTGTAGTTTAGTACCTCTAAATTCGCCTGAGGTGAGGTGAAGCGTTGTGAACAACCAACAGAGGGCCAACACAAACTACTCCCAAGTCACGTCACGGACGACTAAGCGACTTTTTTTATATGACGTCGGTCGCAAACAAGCGTACGGTCCAACTGGTTGTAAGCGGACACCGCAGCCTATAGACGCTCGCAACTCCAAGGGATTCAAGTGCGTGAGGAACTCACGGGTCACTCGCTACAAATTAGAAAGGGCCGGGTATAGTTCGGACACAACTCTAAGGCTAAATTCTGTCAAACGAACGCAAGCAAAACTAGACTTAGAGCACTGACTGTAAGGTAGATTTTTTGCTTGCGTTAATTTGGCAGCACTTGGCCTTACAGTTTTGTACGAACTATGCATTTCCTCGTCTCGCGTCGCGGTGACAGATGCGCGAGCGCAGCTGTGGGTAGATCGATAAAGCCAGTAAGTGGCGCGCGCGCAGGTCGATGACTCACGCGAAACAGGACCAACTGGAACTTTAATTAAGAACCTATTAAAATACCTCGCGACAAAAACGTGTATAGCTGTAGTCAGAACCTGTGAAGAAGAGGTTTAATTTAATATGCGAAACATAGTTTATACATGTAGTTAGATGGATTCCTGTTATTATATTATTTTATTAAGATAATCATGTCACGGTGTAATATGAAAAATTGTTGATTGAAACGATAGTGTTGGTGAAAAATCCAGAAATAGGTACATGTTCCGTATTATGGTCGAGTGATAGCGTGACAAACGACAAGATAAAGCATCTGTCACTTTCTATCGAGTAGTATCAGAAAGTGACAGAATGCGTTATCTTGTCGTCTTTCACGCTATAGCGCGACCATCAAAGCCCCTGGATACTATAAATAATACAAATGTCAAGATACTAGTATATTGATAAAGAAATTAGCATAAATAGTTGAGCGCTTTATAACACCCTTACACAAAAACAGACACTAACAAAAAAAAAGTATGATGACAATGCAAGACCAGCTATTTTTCTCACAACAAGCAACGAAAACAACGATATTGGTTGCGGTGACGTGATACGCAGCGCTGCAGATGCAGGGAATGTGTGGTCACCGCGTGTTTCTGCTGCCGACAAATTGCATTTTCTAGCAGCTTTTATATATGTAAGTATTATCCCTTTTACACATTCATATTCTTAACGTATGGAGTAAGGATGTATTGATTGCTAGTCGGCCAAGTTAGAGGCTTTCGGGCGAATTGAGAACTTTTAATAGTCAAGTTGCCCACTCACTTAAGGGGAGATATCCCCAACGCAAATGTCCCGCTCTAACACGCGTGAGTTTACAATTAACCATCCCGCTCTCTACGCAAGCTCTGCGCGCAGTTTTGTAAATATTTAGCTATAGTCATTAAGCCAATCATTTTATCAAAGCAAACCCTGCGAATTTGTCTATAACTATTTACGATCTTTAATTGAGTACAAAAATTAAATGTTAAATATCAGTAATATAGCCGTAGTATTGAAAATACAGTCCAAAAAGGGGTACCTTCGCGATTTTTTTCTATCGAGTGAAATTCATCAGGTCATGTAACTGACTGCAATATTGACTAGACAAGATCCTTATGTAACACATATATTTTTTTTAGATTTGAAGACACTATATTCTATGTCTCAGATGGTTTTTAAAAACTCAAAAGTGGTAATACACGGCCTTAACAAGCCTAATCCTCATGAGTCAGATGGCAGTAAAAACAAGCGTATACGCCAAATCTTGGAATTAGGTGGCTCATCATTGATCAACAGATTGATTGATTGATTGATCATCTGTTGATTGTGTTACGATATACCTACCTATTTGTCCACTTCAGCTGCTACTATATATCTGTTCACGCTGACCGTACGGGATCGGAAGTTATATGATTAGCATCTACTGCAATAATATGTAGTGTGAGCAATTTTAATTGGTCAGTGAGGGGAAATCAGAAACTATAAGAGACTAGCTTTCGCCTGCGTCGTACATCGCGATAGAATTTAGTTGCTAAGTAGGTACTATATTTTATTTTAAGCGCTTACCTAAATCTCTCTTCCATACAAAACTTCACCCCCTTAAAGATATCCCGGGATAAAAATTATTCTATGGCCTTCCCCGGAACTCAAACTATATAGATACCAAATTTTAATTAAATTGGTTCAGCGGTTTAAGTGTGAAGATGTAACAGACAGACAGACACACTTTTGGGTTTATAATATTACTAATTTTTGCCCGCGACTTCGTCTGCGTCGAAACCCGTTCATCGCGAAATTATTGCTATTGTTTTTATATCAGGCGCTTACTTAGTTATCGCTCTTCCATACAAACTTCCACTCCCTTAAGGAATGATTTCAGTGATAAAATGTATCGTATGTCCTTCCCCGGACTCAAACTATTTCCATGCCAAATTTCATCTAAATCGGTTCAGCGGTTTAAGCGTGAAGAGGTAACAGACAGACAGACAGACACACTTTCGCATTTATAATATTAAGTATGGATAGAAAAATCATTTAGGACTAATAAAGTCGATTTTAGAATTAAGTAAAACATATTTTTTTTAAATGCCTTGTATATTTCATCCTAAGATGCATAATCTTCATTTTACAGTTTCTGAGTTCTCATCACTAACACTGACCCATTTAGGCTCTGTTTTATTATATTTTAGTAAGTTATACCAAAAAATTTAGCTCTAGTATAAGTTTTTTCGAAACATTAACTAATTCGTGGCGTGAAAAGGGTTCTTATGGGTCGGCAACGCGTGAGTGACGCCTCTGGTGTTGCAAGCGTCTATAGGCGGCAGTAACCACTTACCATCAGGTGGGCTGTCAGCTTGTTTGCCTCCGACGTAGTATAAAAAAAAAAAAAAAATCGAACGCGTTTGCGTTTTGTCTCAAAATGTATGAAAACGCTTTCACCGAGTTTGAAATACGCGCGTTTATCGGTTAGTAACAAATGCCACTAGTGACCACCAGATGCGCTGTTCAGGTTTTCATACCACTTTCATACATTTAGAGACAACGCAAACGCGTTCGAATTAGTTAATGTTTCGAAAAAACTTATACTAGATCTTTATAAAACGGCCTTACAGATGCTCACCCTATACACATTTCACGTTAACTATGCAATACTTACTTGGACCAGTTAACGTGATAAACTCAGTCGATATGAAATTCTATTCAGCTTTAGCAAACTCCACAGCGCTTTTAAGCTCGAACTAGCAAGGAAAGTTATAACTTGTACGACCTCAGTTAACGTCCGTTGTTATAGTCGAAATATCTTTTGGAAAACTGCTTTATAGGCATAAATTGCATTAGTAGGGCTAACTGACGATAATGCTTTGGATACTTTTTTTGTACCAAGACGATGGCAAACAAGCGTATTCGGTCCACCTGATGGTAAGCGGACACCGCAGCCTATAGACACTCGCAACTCCAAAGTAGTCACGTGCGCTTTGATGACCCTTTATAAAATTTGAGGATTCACTGTGTTGACAGCTAAAAACGCAGTGCATCCTCGGGAACTCTGGCAACCTTGCTCACCTCCACTGAACACAACATTACATATCTACCTGTATACATGTGCACTGAGCGAAAAAAAATACTAATTATTAGTAAGTTTTAGTGAATCCAAGGACAAGGAGATTATATACTAACGGTTACAAACCAGTTTTTGATAATAGTAGTTATTTACTAATACCAAAAAATTTGCCCTTGCAACAACTAAACTGTTTTGTAACCGTTAGTATATAATCTCCTTGTCTTGGGATTCACTAAAACTTACTAATACCTATACCTATAGTACCTATAGTTAGGTAAATAATGTTATTATTGGCTGTAGTAAGGTAGAGGTACTTCCTCGGTTGGGCTGCTCCAACACACATGACATTTACATAGCCCTACCTCGCATATTATAAATGATAAATCATATACATAAATGTGAACTTTATACTCCTTCACGACTCTGAGAAATGGCTCAAAACCGCCAACAAGGTCAGCAGGGTAATTCGAACGAACACCAACGGATACATCCATGTCATCCATCTACATGAAATAGAGGCAAATTGTCACATGAACATTGTACCTTAGTTATTTACGTACCTAAGTGACTTTCATATATAAATTGTGCCGTTGTGTGTGGTTGGATCTCGTGAACAGAAAAGTTGGGATGGTACAAGGAACACAAGTGCCTGATAATATATGGTCGTCTGGAATATTCATGGAATCAGTGTTCTATGTAAAAACTCGGTTACCTACAGCCAACAATTCGAAATTTATAAGCAAGGGGAAGTATACTACCTCGTCCTACTACGTTCCCAAAGGGGCCAAAATGCGCTCTTACGCCCTTCACCAAAGTGTTCTGTTCACCTATCTTGTCACTGAGTGCGTACCTATAGTATAGATATTATTGATGTTGGCTGTACTTACCTCTACCTATACCTACACACCGTATATGAAGTTTGTATGGCATTATTGACTTTGTAAATAGAATGAATTCTAGGGCTACAAGTTATTCAGGATAGAATACTCTTTATTGCACTCTCTTTCTCTCTCTCTTTTTCAGCATATTTGTGTCCACTGCTGGACATATGCCTCTTCCATGCCTTTCCATTTCGTTCTGGACGTAGCGGTTCTGGTCCAGGTTGGCCCTGCCGTCTTCTTTATTGCACACTTCAATAAAATTACAAAACAGTTCAGAAACGTAACATAGCGAGATATAAGCAGAGGTAGACACCAGGCGATCTTATCGCTAAAGAGCGATATCTTCCAGACAACCATACATACATACATACATACATACATACATGACATATTTATTCATATAAAATGACCGCGGTAGACAACGTAGGTACATATTTTGTATTAATAGTGAGCTTGTTTTCTCATTTACTGATTAACTATGAATATAAAAAATGCGACAGTTGAGTTTAATACCAGTAACAAAGGTCAACATTACCTATCTCTTGGTAAGTTGGTACTTTGTACTAATAGTACTGGCAATATCAATATACAATTGTTATGAATAAATTTTTGTATTTGTAGATATATGCGTTTGTTTTGCACTCTAGACATTGTCACGGGTTATGATAAGAATTAATTTGAATCTTAGTTACCTACATACTCGTATTAAATACACTAGTCAAAAGATAACAAAAGTGGGACAATCAATAATCGATATCTAATTGTCACGAGGACCTACGTCCATCAATAGCGTGCCTAATTGTTCCGAACAGTGTGATGCCTATCCATTTTTAATCATAATGTGAAACCTATCTTCGTTCATGTGTTTGCTCTTGTTAAAGTGCATAGCTTACGCGATTAATTAATAGGGAGATGCGGTTATTACTAAATTGAAATTTTATCAGCAGTTGCAAAATTGATGCGCTGTACGGTCGAGTGCCCGCTCGTCGCCAACGTGCAGCAGTTATTAAACATGCAAAAACTTTCTTTTTCCTGGAGAAACCCTGCAAGCCAGCCAGTCGTCCGGGGAGCTGGGTTATGTTGAATTTCTACTTACTAAAAACTCCACAGCGGTCGCCATCTACGCTTCACTGATTTTAGGATATCAAAATGAAAACACTGAAGTCCACCTCACGCATTGCTACGTTTGACAAGTTACGTCGTCAACTAGCTGTAGAAACTTAGCAAAGCAACCACTTCGTTTATGTACCTACGAGATCCTTATGTGAATGTGACGAAGAAGTCAGCAACGTACGAATACGAAGGTACCTACGAAGTAATCAATGTCAGATGATGGCTTTGAGCACTTCGCTGGCGCAGCTCTGCTGCTGTCTGTATTATATTACAACTAGCTTTTGCCCGCAACTTCGTCTGCGTAGAGCTCGGTCTTTTATTTCTTCTTTTATTTCAGGTGGTTACCTAGTTATCTCTGTTCCATACACACTTCTACTTCCGGGATGGGATGAAAACTATCCTAGGTCCTTTCCTCGGACTCGAACTATCAGTGGCGGAGCGTCCATACAACTCGATTCCCACCGGCTTACCTAATTTTCAGCCAGTGCAGTTCTTTTACTACGGCTCATGAAGTATAAGAAAGGCAAATTATTTCCGGCTCTCCTAAGAATATTTTTGACGCGCCGCCACTGCGAACTATATTCGCACCAAATTTCATCTAAATCAGTTCAGCAGTTTAAGCGTGAAGGGGTTACAGAGAGACAGAGTTATGCTAGGCCTATAAACAAAGTTCCAAGTCTCATTGAAAATAAAATTTGTTTTCATCCCTTCAGAGGGCGAATTTTGAAAAACTCTGAAATCTGTTTTTTTTTATTTTGATGTTTAGTCAGGAAATTTTAAAGTTTCTATCTTAAAAATAATTTTGTTCTCCATACAAAATGACCAAGAGGTCATTTAGGGAGTTAAAAGATTAAGATTATTTCACAGAAACCCTTTTTTAAGACATTTAGGGATGAACTTCGAAAAACGCTGAAATTTGTTTTGTTGTTATTAAACAGAGACTCTGTAAAAAATTTGAAGTCTTTCACTTAAAAAAATGTTGCTCCCCATGAAAACATTGAACCCCTTTTTAACCCCTTGAAGGGATGAATTAAAAAAAAAGCTGAAATTAGTTTTGTTTTATTTAAACAGAGAGTCTCTGTAAGAAATTTGAAGTACCTCACTTAAAAAAAAATTTGCTCCCCATACAAACTTTGAACCCCTTTTTAACCCCTTTCGGGGATGAATTTCGAAAAACGCTGAAATTAGTTTTTTTGTATTATTATAAGAAACTTTCATACAAAGTTTGAAGACTATCACTATAAAAAAAATTGCTCCCCATACAAACTTTGAACCCCTTTTTAACCCCTTTAGGGGATGAATTTTAAAAAACGCTGAAATTACTTTTTTTCCATTATTATAAGGAACTTTTACACAAAGTTTGAAGACTCTCACTTTAAAAAAAAAATTGCTCCCCATACAATATTTCACCCCCATTTTCAACCCTTTAGGAGACGAAAATTTTGAAAACGCAGATATAACTTTCATTGTCTTATTTTAAGGAGTCTTTATTTTATGAACTAGTAAAAAAATTATTTATTGTTCACCAAATAATGTACATTACAAAACAAGTAACTGAAAATAAACCTAAATGAAATAAAAATAAACTTAAAATATGTCTAATTAAAATTAAAGGTAACCTAGAAACTAAAATCTAATTATAAAACTAAATTACACAATAAAAAATAAAATCTATATACATGTGAACTACGTCCGGCTCAGACCTGGTCCAAAAGTGCCAAGGACGCTGGCTGCGTTGCCACGCTGTATGGCGACAGAAATTTGTTGGACCAGGTAAGAGCCGGAACGTGGGTCACAGCCCCTGTCCGTCATGCGCCTCCCTACATTTTTAATCAGGTTCCTTGCCTCGGCACCCCAAGGTCCCGCCGTTTCGACGGCGACCGGAACAAAATCATACGCTGGTGTTAGGTTTGCATATTTGCTATGCTTTAATTTAGCTGCGTTTTCAGCGGCTGCGCCTGCTACTCTACTTGTGTGGGTAAGGTGGGAGGGTGCAAAAGTACTCACACAAGTAGCGTCCCATAGCAGGCTGCGCCCTTTGGTCCAGGGTACCAGCGTAAGACCGTCCGGTCTCTTGCCATCGGTTCGGCTTAAACCTTGGGGTTCCAGAACGCAAGGAACATTAGCGGAGGACATGGCGCGGCGGATGATCTCATTAATTGCGAGATGCCTCGGGATACGCCCTGCACACCGCAGACAACTTAGGCCATGGTGTCCGTTTGCCTCGACCATTGCTCCACAGATACAGCGGTGTGGCTCACACACCTTACACCCTACTCTTAAGGCTACCCCGATTCTTAAGCTATCATTGTCTAGAAGGGTTCCCAAGTTTGGTGAAGGCAAGGCATGTAACCATGCTCCAGACTCAGGAACCCTTGCAGCTTTTAGACGGGCCACGTCTACCGCATTATTAGTATTATTTAATAAATGCGTATAAACAGCCTGGCAAGAGATGTCGTCCCAGAGCCTTTGTGACGCACGGTTCTCTGGTTCCGTTGCTCCAGGAAAGCGGGATGACCACTCAGTCAGAGCCTCCTCCACATACGGTATACAGAAATTGTCACCATTAAAGGAAAGTATCTTAGTGACAAGATCTGTACACGCATGGGAAGAGGCGAGAAAGGCAACGATCCCGACGTCCTTCAAGCGGCGGACCCCTAATCCCCCATAACGTATAGGCAGTGTAGCCTGGCACCACTGCGTATCATCAAAATTGACGTTAAGAACAGTGTCTAGGCATTGTTTTAGAGTATTGTCGTAAATTACTGAATCTTGCATATACATCCATGTAGGCGCTGTTCTTAACGTGTAAGTTACTCGTGGCAGTGCGAGTCTTTGTACAAAGTTTCAAGTCTATACCTTTAAAAAATTATTGCCCCCCATACAAACTTTGCACCCCTGTTTTACCCCCTTAGGGGTGGAATTTCCAAAAATCCCGTCTTATCCCTTGCCTCCGTTATATAACCTAACTATAGTGTAAATTTCAAATTTCTAGGACCGGCAGTTTCGGCGGGGCGGTGATTAATCAGTCACCCATCAACTTTACATATATCATCAAAATGAAGCATTTGAAGAGACGATTCCAAAAATATATATAATGTGTGTGTTTCAAGCAAAAAAAAGTCCTAAATTAAATAATAATTATAAGAATTAAAAACACGACTGCATTAAAAAGATTTGTTTGCAGTCAGGGACCTACTACATACAAGTAAAACCAAAATATTAGGTCCCCCGACTGCAAACAAAATATATTCCTTGAGTTCTTTATTAGGAAACTTGTTTTTATCTTTTTAATGCAGTCGTGTTTTTAATTCTTATAATTATTATTAATACGATATGTGGTAACTGTGGTAAACCACGCGAGCTCTCTGGGTTCAACAGCTGCGATGCAACAAATGCCATGCGCGAGCCTATCTTTTTGCCTCTTTCTTCGTATAGGTAAAAGGCACATCATACAATCAGTGATGAAACACCATAATTCTATGTGCGATATGGAAAAATCGCAATCTATATTACACTAAATGGTTAAACTCACGTATTACATAATTGTCACTCCGGGCGACATATTTCGATATAGTTTTAGCATGACTCACGAAAGTTTAAATTCAAGAATCCAATCTAGCTTGCAAGGAGTGGGGTCCTGATTAGAGGGTTGAATTGAACGATTTATTTATTCTACAATTTCCAGTCATCATCATTCTCCTAGCGTTATTCCAGTACAGTTGCATCCTGAAGGATGCACGGGGTCCGCTAGCTAATCCCAAGATTTGACGTGGACCTAGTTTGTATGCAAGCGACAAGCGACTGCCATCTGACCCTCCAACCCAACCTTATTGGGATTAGGCTTGTCAAGTGAGTGGGCGACTTGAATGTTGGAAGCTCAACGACTGCTCTGGAAGCTTATAGACAGTAGCCGAGAACAACGACTTAACCTTCCAAAGTACGGGAGCGCTCAGTTGATATCCACTCAAAGTGGCAACAGGTTAACTTCGCCGCTGGCCCACGAACGCTCTTTAAAAGTAATACGGGAAGGAATACTGCATTGGAACTTACGTTGCGAGTGGAATACAATAACATGTATATCAAATTTTCTCATAATCCGTTTATCTATTGAGTACAGACAAACATCCAAACCCCCAAACCCCAAGTACCTAACATAGACATGCTGAATAAAGTTTGAGTAATAGCGACCCGCGAAACTACTTATTATCTAAGTAACGTCTATTCAGCTATTATTCAAGCAATTTAGGAACATTCTGATACTTTTCAGTACCAGAAGTAAATCTCAGTTACTCATTTTGTGTAGGTAAGTTATAATTGTTATAAATTAGAGAATATTCGAATATGTGTCAGATTTATATTGGACCATGGTATATGTTCATGTGCAATGATATTCAATGTGTCGATTGTTAGGTATCATGCTACACAAGTTTCTAAAACATTATTAATTTGTTTGTCTGAAAACATAGAATGTCTGAACTATGGTATGGTATAAAACATCCATCGACATTTTAAACCCTAGGATAAAACTAACCTAAGATCCCTTTCGACATTGTGATCTTTAGAAATTGCTTTGCAATGCAGTAACGGGACGGACTTGACATTATTAAACCGGTTGCACTTGCATGAAAGCTACTTTCTCGATTTTAACAGAATCGCTAAGCGCTGTTAGCGATCGTGTGTACTGGAGGCAGTGTTAATCCTCCAGTGCATATTTGAACACTACTTTGCATCCGTACGTAGCGTCTTTCTGATACAGATTTGACATCTTGACACTAACGTATTACCAGTAAGTTATTGTTATTCTGAGACTATGCTTCGCAATTGTATGTTGATTCGTGGAATTGACAGTGTCATTGTTCGACCAAACTGTCCCAGTCCTGTTATATATCCAATGTGAGTAATAATCGCGGTAGCGGAATACCGTATTATAACTTATTATAACTTAGTTGCGGATTACGATAAGCTTCATTATTCTTAGATATTTACGATAGTTACGTTTTTTGACGACCGCTTTAGCTTAGTTGGTATTGACCCTGCCTACGAAGCTGGAGGTCCCGGGTTCGAATCCCGGTCAGGGCATTTATTTGTGTGATGAGTACGAATATTTGTTCCTCGGTCTTGGATGTTTTCTATGTGTTTAAGTATCTATAAGTATGTATATCGTCGCTTAGTAGGTACCCATATTACAAGCTTTGCTTAGTTTGGGACTAGGTTGATTTGTGTAAGATTTTCCACAAATATTTATTTTATTTATATGTACACTTTAATTTACACTCCCTATATTTCATCCCTTCCAGAGATTATTTTCAGGATAAAAGGTATATATTCTATATTATGTTCATTCAGGCTATAAACTCGTTGTATATCAACATTATCCGTCTAGCCGTTTTAGCGTTATTGAGTATCAAACATCTAAACTTAATAGGTGTTAGTATGATTACAAAAACACGTTAACATAAATACAAATACGGAAAATAAACAAAACTCAATGAAATATATTTTGTTTGTAGTCGGGGGACCCACTACATATACAAGTAAAACCAAAATATTAGGTCCCACGACTGCAAACAAAATATATTTCCTTGAGTTTTTTATTAGGAAACTTGTTTTTATTATCTTTTTAGTGCAGTCGTGTTTTTAATTTTTATAATTTCAGTTGAACTCATAAAGAACTAACCCTGCACTCTGCAATATTCAAATATCGAATTCATGAAGATAGTAGCGCCCATCTTAACCGGATGGATGCTTGGCTTATATCTGGAATGAGTCACTCAACAACTTTACGAGTATAATTCCACATTTTATTATAAAGTAGCTGCACGTGGTTCCGCCTGCATACTACAATGAATACACCCAAAGCCACAGGATAAAATATAGACTGTGTCTCGGAGATCCATGAAAATATTTTTGTTGACGGATCAGTATTTCCGGAGATTAAACTACGTATACAATCTCATAAACTTTAACTTTTTATTAAAGCTGGGCGATTAGCGATGCAGAATTATAAAATCTGTGAATCAATATGATAAACAAGTGATTGAAGCTCTATCCTCAAACTCCGCTCAATTAGAACTCAATTAGTCACGTCTATTAATATAATATTAGTGTTTAAGTTGCAAATTTATTTACGTACGTATTAGTATTTTGTTTTCCTTAAAGTTATACTAAGAATTGCAAGAAATGATGAAGTGTGGCTGTGCCCTTGAGTGTGTTAGGTATTTTACTTCAAATGCAGAACATAGTCACAAAGTAATATTAATTTGTAGTAAAATAAATAAACAGATTATCGTATAAGTGGAATAAATAACCAATGCTAAAAATTACATATATAAAAACGATTTCGGTGTTAACGAACACCTTTTAATCAAGAGGGTTCTTTGGTTTATTTTTTATTCAACTCATTCAGTCATTGCTAGTCAAGCAGACAGTAATGCTATGTGACGCCAATATGGCACCATTTATGAAGGGTACTGTACCTTATGCGGCACAATACAGTACTGATATCAGTATATGATTAATAAGATTATGATAGTTCGGTATTGTATACTTAGTGGTGAGCTGGTGAGGTTCTCAGACTATACCTATAGTACAAGAGATAGTGGTGGCATCTGCCTTATAACATTGTCGTTATCTGGGGGCACGGCAGTGCCCCCGCAAGTCGAGCAAAAAGGTGCACGGCCGTACCATCCTTTTCTCGAAGCCATTCAGGCCATTTTCAACATCCTGTAATTTTGTCCCAGTTAAAGCTAGAACCCTGAATTGTCAGTAACATGTTGGGCATAATATGGGTTAGATATATTCTCAATAACATTCAATTTGAACTTTTTAAGAACTATTGCCCCTCAAAATTCCTTAGTTTTGTCACTGACTCACTGACTGACTGACAGATCATCAATCGTTTAAGGTACTTCTAGCAGACCCACAAGCTCCAAATTTTAAACATAATTAGTTTTTAGCCTATTAATTGCTAGAAAATTGAAAAATATTGCAATATCAGTCACGTATCTGAGATATACAAACTGCATAAGTAAGTTTGTAATCCTATACAAAATACATGCGATTACAAAGTTACTTTTACAGTTTGCATGTTCGTTACTAGAAGTCATACCTGAAAAGAAAAAAAAGGGATGAGATCCCATCAAAAACATTACATGTAAAAAGATGCAAGTCTCGCAACACAGTTCTTTTACAACAAAAAGTAGGTAATGATATGTAATCTTAAACTAATCTAAAAAGTAATGTATTGAATGTAATTTATTTATCTGTAATTAATGTAGTATTAAATGAAATTATTTGATTATGATTATTATGATTAATGTATTTAATGTAATTTAATGAAAATGTGAATGTAATTAATTTAACTTATTAGTAATTGCGATACTAACATACCTAGGTTAAGAAACTTACTAACAATATATGGATGTGAGTCCGAAATAAAGATTAAATAAATAAATTAAACCAAGTCTGTTATATTTTAGTCAATAGTACCGGAGGGGTGCCCACAGAACAAAATTTGCACCGACTTGCATCTGCATAACTTTATTTGTTTTAAATATATATGATGACATGATCAAAAACATAAAGTACCTAATGCTGATGCAAGTTGGTGGAAATTTTGTTCTGTGGGCACCCCTCCGGTACTATTGACTAAAATATAACAGACTTGGTTTAAGATTACATATCATTACCTACTTCATGTTGTAAAAGAACTGTGTTGCGAGACTTGCATCTTTTTACATGTAATGTTTTTGATGGGTAGTATATTCTACTAAACGGTTAAAACTCATGTCTCAACTGTCACTCCGGGAGTCATGTTTCGAACTCTTCGGGAATTCTTCTTCAGGTTGTCAAAGTTAAAATGTAGTCGTAATATAAAATATTATCTGTAACTGATGACTTAGTATTGGGACCTACGTTTATGTAGGTAATGTAATTAAGAAATTAGCATTATTAAATTTAATATCCGCATCATACTGAGGAGCATAAATAATTGCAACGAAAGAATATTTAAATTAAATAATAACATGAAGCAAATCTGATGTCAACATCAATAAAACGTTAGGTGTTTACGCTATTGGCTTTCATATTATGGTAAGATGTATCGGCCTTCACGTCTAGAGCAACAATGCGAATGCCCACACCTTGTTTTTGTTTACGTCTTTTTGTCAACAGTTACGTCGTATCGTAGGTTGATGATATTTGATTTATTATTTATTTTTA
Source organism: Cenopis cana (assembly GCA_951800055.1). NCBI lineage: Eukaryota > Metazoa > Arthropoda > Insecta > Lepidoptera > Tortricidae > Cenopis > Cenopis cana. Next base: position 12,425,596 of record OX637479.1, on the reverse strand, counting down.
GATGTCAGTGATGGAGCATCCATAGGCTGTCGTCAATACCCGGCACCACATGATTTTAATAAGTCTGGATCCATAAGAAATCTAAATCGGCGCACAACTTCTCAATAATGTGTCCCGACTGTTTAAAATCGCTATGATTTTGGAAATTACATATATTTTTAAATTAATTAACTCATAATGGCCCTTATATCTTGGCTGAATCTCATAAAAGTGCGTAATAGATTGCTTTGAGGCAGATGACAAGGTTGACAGGTCTCAAACAGCACTAAATATGTAGGAAATCATAATGTATGGTAAAATTAAAAATAATTAAAAAAGAATAATTCGGTAGGTACTCATTATAGCCTTTCGTAGGTGTTATCGGCAGTTTACTTTGCATTTCGGATGCACTCAGGTGACATCAACATCACAGAATAGTGAAGGCCATTAGGGCTGCTACTTTACAATAAAAGAAAACAAGTTTTTTTCCAAACATGTAACACCACTAACATCAGAGGCGAAGTTAAAGTGAAATTTCACTCTTCATCATTAAATATTAGGCACTAGATGAAATACATAGAATAAAATAACAAAACTTGGAAAATAAACGTAAACAGGACTTAATCGCATACAATTAAATTTAGTCAACTTTTTAGGTTACCCGACGTTTCCCTACGTTTAGTAATGTGTGAAAATAGTGCAATTTTATGTAGATATCAGTTCCCAAATTATAAAGTTTTGAGGAGAAAATAGAAACAAATAATGTCAGTTAAAAAATCAGAAGCCAACCCTACAAGCAGCACACATAGTCACCGTATCGCTTACAAGTCTCAAGTGGCACAAACGATTTACGCTAGCGAAAATTGCTAGGTATATTCAGATTTCCCCGCCTTCTTACGTTTTATTTATACTAAATACGTACAAATGCATACTACCTATGCAACAGCACTAGCAATAGACAGACGTATCGCATTTGCAGGAAACAGGACTTGCTGGGTTCTAACGCTAACTATGCAGGCTTAATAGGTATATTTACGTCTTGCTCAACGTACTCGTAAATCTCGTAATGCATATCTGAGAACTGGCCTCGCCATAAGTACCTATCCCGTGGACATGGCGCCGATTTCGTCCGTCACATAAAAACGTTACAGTTTACAGTGGGCTGTGGCTGTTTTGTTTTTCTTTTGTTTTTTATGCAACGACGGTGGCAAACAAGCTTACGGAGTGAATCACAAGCGCATTGGCAATGCTTTAATAACTTGAGGATTTGTTGTGTTCACAGCTAGAGACATGCACGCGCCCACAACCACATGCAGATGTTTTAATCCGAAATTAACTCTATAAATACGTTTAGTGTGCAACATAAACAATGAAACATGATGCTAAAGCCGAGTTACTGAAACTTCGGCTTCGGCTTTTGACGACCGCTTTAGCTTAGTTGGTAGTGACCCTGCCTACAAAGCTGGAGGTCCCGGGTTCGAATCCCGGCTGGGGCATTTATTTGTGTGATGAGCACGAATATTTGTTCTCGGGTCTTGGATGTCTTCTATGTATTTAAGTATCTATTTATCTATATAAGTATGTATATCGTCGCTTAGTACCCATAGTACAAGCTTTGCTTAGTTTGGGACTAGGTTGATTTGTGTAAGATTGTCCACAAATATTCATTTATTTATTTTATTTAATGTTCTATGCGCTAAATTTAGGAGGAAATTAAGTACGATTGGTTGCTTATACATTATAATATTAAATTACTTGGACTTCTGATCCTCAAAAAACTAGGCACAAAATTGGGTGCAGCAACAATACCGACTAGAAAAGGGTTCAATCAAATTATAAAGCATGGCATATAAATATCTTGCTATAGACTAATTAGTAGCGAAATTATTATTAATTTACATTTACAGGTTCTATAATTTGCTCCACTCGTTTTAAATATGAATATAATAATGATCTAAACAACCCAATCAAAAAACCACAAGCAACACAAGCAAAACAAACAATGATATTAATTAAAATTAATGACATTAAGATAAAAACTGTTTGTTGTTCTTATAATTAGGTGCGCTTTATATTTAATAATTAGAATATAAGCCACTGTAGCGGAGCAGCGAGGCACGAGATATTCAATCTGGGGCCTGTACCACAAAACTTTACAAGCGTACAATTCGACAATTTTGTGAACTTTTTCTATGGAAACTTGTACAATTTTGTCAAATTGTAGACTTGTAAAGTTTTGTGGTATGATACAGGGGCCTGGAGGTTGCGTCTCCAGGCCACTATATCACAAAACTTTACAAGTCTACAATTCGACAAATTTCCATAGAAAAAGTTGTCAAAGTCGAACTGTACGCTTGTAAAGGTTTGTGGTACAGGCCTCAGGCCTCCAGATGTAGGTCTGATGGCGATGATGATAATTAAAATATACCTAGTCCCGGATTTCCGCGTTCGTTTCACTAGATTATTTTATTTTAGTAAGACAGTTACATATATATCGTAATTTAATCGAACGATGAAACCCCCGGTTCCACTTACTATACTTACCTATTCACTCACTCATACACTTCATATAGTAATTTTCTAATCAAGAATTGGAATTTTATAATAGTTGTATTGTTAGTAACGCTTATGAAACGATATTAAGTAGTGAATATCACGCTAAATATCAGTGAGGAATGTTAACTATATCATGGCTTGAGCCATCTTACTGCGACTCATAAGTATGAGATTCATCAAAACTGCCAAATTCGTTAAATTTTACAGATACCCAATCCTATCAAAGTCTCAACTTTGTGCGACTTTTGGCTGGTTTATATTCACAAAGTATATCGAGAAGTGAACCAGTGTACGTCTGATCTCCGATTATGCCTAGTTTTACGAATCTATGGTTCAAGTTATACTGGGGAAAAGTGATGAGGTTCATGCTATGAACTCCAGGGCTGGTATAACAACTCATACCTCCCCTGGAATCGAATTTTTAATTAGAGCTAGGCCGGTGATCTGACGAGTCTGCAGTTACCATGCAGTTGAGTTTAAATAAACTTATATTGGTAGTTGAACGGGATATGATATAACATGAACCCCATCCAGTATTTGTTACAGGACAATAGTGCAGTTGTGTTATTTCCACATTATCTGTTGGTTGATGTTGCTTTGTATATATGTAACTAAATGATACTCGTACATAATTGTACCTATTCTACTTTACAACATGTAAAAAAGCCTTTGAGGCCTACTTGCAGAATAAATGTTTGATTATGATTATAGGAATTATCCTATAATCACTTACTAAATTTATGATACTCATACATAATTATAACCTGAGTATCATAAATTTAATAAGAGATCATATAGAATACCAGAGTTTAAGCTGTTTTGACCAGAGTTGGGGCCTTGTTTTACTTTTTAGTGTTCCGTACCAAAATTAAATTGGTTCTAACTACGGATCACTTGCGTTGCGCGATCACTCGGCGTCTGGGCGTCAACCATTTGATACTTATACTTAATCTCAATATCCGTAAACACTGGTCACGAATATTTATTTAATCGTGAATATGAAATATGAATACCTAATTAATATATCTAAAAAATATAATATCAGCTATTCCTAAATGAAATGTTGGTATACGATGGATGCGTAAGTAAATAGGTATGTTTGCTCAGTTTTCGCGAAAAACCAGAACTACTGGTTTCCATAAATTAATATTCTTAACAAAAAACTGAACCAGCGGAATTGCTTTTTTTACCTTGTACCTATATATTATATAGTACGATTAAGTAATACGGTCTGCAGCTCTCGTACCGTGAGATGAAGTTTCTTTTTAAAATTAAACTGTTTTTTTAATTTTCCTTAATTATTGCCTAACTGCGTTAATACTTCGTTCGTTAAACACAAGCAAAATAAGAGTAACTTCCAGACATTTATAAACAAGTAAAACATAAATATTGCTATAAAACCTTATTTATGACTTTCCAACTCTGTTAAATGATAGTCCACGTTACGGAACTGATATGCACGAGCTATAAATTGTATTCGCACCAGCGAGTTTGATGTAGTGAGCGATGCCCTCGGAGCTATATCTGCTTCTATAAACACCGATAAGGTATTAAATGATACTTTATATACATCTGCGAAAACTTACTTATGTTATTCGTGACACTAAGAGAAGTATTAACACTAGGTCTTTTTTGAAACGCTAAGGCTCTTTATAGATCACATCATTCAATTGAAAAAAATATATATCTGTACTCAGAGACCTTATACATATATGTACGAGTACATCTCTAATATGTTAAAATTAGTGTTCTTAATTGTTTATTATTGTATATTTCTTTTGACTCTGAATGACTTCTTCATCTCCGATATTATTAAATCATTGTTTTAATCTTTAATCGTACTTAAACATTATAACCTATTATGGAGCGCATTGCAGTGGTTTAGGTAAGCCCCATCCCACCTCGGTTCCACCACTTCGGTTAATTAATAGCGTAAACACCAATCTCATTAAGGTCCCGCTTCCTAGAGAAGGAACGCATGTTTGCATCTTCAAGAGCGCGGTATGTAGCTAGTGGATTATGTAGGTACAGTCAGCTGCAGAGAAAAGGTACGCCCCCCCCCACCCTGCATAGAAGTTTGTATGCACGGGGGTCTGGTTTCTCTGCAGTACTTTTAGCTCACGAGAGCGGGCGAGCCATGATTTTGTGTTGAGCTATACATCATGTACATGCACATGGTCTATGTGTGCGTCAGCGTAGGAGCTATGAGTTCACGTTGTAGTAGTAGTCATCGTCATTGGCCTGTGTCATCTATAAAAGATGATTTAAGCAACGTCCATTAAATTGCGGCACTTGCGTACATGGCTAGTAAGGCCAATACGAGAGCGGCAGGCACGTCCGCATATATGGCAGGGAAATATCATGCTCGACGCTGTAGGAGGTGCAGCAGCGCGCTGGTGTCTCAGCTCTCGTTTCGTCGTGCGTTCGTTAGTAGTATGTAGTAGTAAACACTTTACTTGAATTTAAACTTTCGTGAGACATGTCTCCCGAAGAGTTCGAAACATGTCGCCCGAAGTGACAATTAATACGTGAGTTTTAACCGTTTAGTAAAATAAAGTAGTAAACACTTTATTGCACAAATCAAGTACATGCAAGAAAAAACAAACTTAATAGTAGACATTTGTACAAAGGCGAACTTGTCCCTTTATCCGTTGTCTGATGTGTTTGTATGTGTCACAACTACAACAATCGCCAACCCGCGCTCGTGAGATAAAACTATTATAAGTATATCTACATCTACAACTAGGGCTAATAACTGATTGGTGAGTTTTCTTTTAGCTAGCGTAAATCTTCGGCAGTTGAACCGAATAATTGAATAACAATGTGCCGAATAGTTTACCGAATAATTACTGAACATTCGGCGCATATTAGAAAAACAACTATATATATATAAATATGCAATATGCATTGAAAATTGTCTAGATGCTAACTGAAACAACATTTGTTTACCTTGTGTTTGCCTATGAGGCCTCAAAAATACAAGCTCATTTTTATTTCACAAAAACGGCACGTTTAACTTGTTGCCTAACAATACTAGTTAGAAAATTCTTCCTCTAAATATAAGGATATAAGCTATAGGTAATATCGATTTCTGTTTTGAATAGTGATTCTATAATGTTAATAATGAAACACCGGCAGAAAGAACGGCCATCCCGCGCTGATGAGATAAAAGTACTATACCTATAGTTTTCATATCGAAAAAGTGGGCATAATCTTGACCAACAAGTCAATAAATTATATAACACGAATCCTTATTACAGAGTTCGGAAATAACGAGGAATGATCATGGAATGTGGCCAGCATTGACTTTCTGTGTGCCTTGTTTGGCGAAGACAACCGTAACTTGCTGAACTGGAATGCTATGTAGTCATCGATACCGATTTAAACAATTGTGTAGGTAAGATATGTCTTTACTAATTTGAATTTTTTACTATGGTAGCAAGGGTTTTTCTGCAATCTGGACTTCAATTTCAAATTATATAGGGTAGGTACACTAATCTTGAACGGTATAAGTAGTTATGTGTCGTATGGCATAATATTACCTAGTTGGGAATGATCCATCGACTATTGACTTATTTTCCACGATTATACAAATAGCTACTCTTTGTTGCACACCTCTCGTTTACGTAGGTACAACAGGTAGAAAAGAATAAGGAGACAACAACAACAAGTGGTGTTATCTTTCCTGAGGTATATTTTGAATTATTTGAGCCATTAACTTTGAGTTCAACCATTTTATCACTACTAATCGAATTATTTAATTGCATTGGCCAAGACACCAAACATTCACATTTCATTTCTTCATCATACGAATTGGGTACACATTTTCTTAAATTACTAGTCACTACGAATCGAAATATTTCATTGCACTGGCCAAGGGACCACTTACAAAATCAAGCATATAATTCACTAATATTAATAAAAATAGATATCATCATCATCATCATCAGCCTATATACGTCCCACTGCTGGGCACAGGCTTCCTCTCATAGATGAGAGGGATTGGGCAGTAGTCCCCACGTTGGCCCAGAGCGGGTTGGGGACTTCACATACAACTTTGAATTTCTTCGCGGATGTATGCAGGTTTCCTCACGATGTTTTCCTTCACCGAACGAACCTTTCCTTCTCCGAAAAAATATATATATTTAGATTCAATTTTTTTTTACTTATTGTTTTTCTAAATAAAATATGAATGTGACCGATAGCGGATCGGATAGGTGTGAACACAAAGCGGTTTTCTACGCATTTTTATCGGTGTCGGATCCTACTGTGAGAACAGACCCACCAGAAGTGACATTTTACTAATTAAACACATTTCCCCAAATTAAGGTCTGCGCTTGGAGGGAATACATGTGTGTATTCCCTATAAGTGTAATATAATCGATAAGTGAGATTTTCTTAACGAACTGTACGGTAAGTATTCTAATGTAATAAATGAAAGAGTGATTCATTTCTGCAAGTGAAATAGCTTCAGTGACATCTCAAATGTTCATAAAGGTCAAGGTACGCGCTACCTTTCTCTATGTAATTGGAACTGTTCTTGCATCTTAATAGAAAAATAATGAAGAACCCTTGTCAAGATGATAAAATAATGACTTCAATAAAAAATATGCAAAGGTCCATAAGATATATACGGATATACGGGAGTTGAAACATATTAATATACGATCTTATGTTGATTCGATGCGGTTAAGTCTCATGCAATTATATCGCTGCGTTGTTCATTAAACGTAATGATAATATCAGTACTAATTATCTACTAAATGTATGCTACCTACATTTCTTCAATTATGTGTGCACACTACAATGTGCACACATAATTGAAGAAATGTAGGTAGCGGTAGGTCCGGTTACCATCAGGTGGACCGTACGCTATATAAAAAAACCGGCCAAGTGCGAGTTGGACTCGCGCACCGTTACCGGCTCGTTAAGGGCTCCGTACCGTTATCTATAAAAACGGCAAAAAAATCATGTTTGTTGTAGGGGAGCCCCCTTAAATATTTATTTTATTTTGTTTTGTTTTTAGTATTTGTTGTTATAGCGGCAATAGAAATACATCAACTGTGAAAATTTCAACTGTCTATCACGGTTTTTGAGATACAGCCTGGTGACAGACGGACAGACGGACGGACGGACAGACGGACAGTGGAGCCTTAGTAATAGGGTCCCGTTTTACCCTGTGGGTACGGAACCCTAAAAAATGACAACTTGCTGTGCTATGGCGGGAAATTTGATAGGCGAATAGGAATGTCAAAAAGCGTTGCTCAAACAATTGAATCACTCTTTCAATTATTTTGAAATAGGGACTAACTACTAAAACTTAATCATTAGAGAAATGAATTCCGTTTCCTGAATACTTGATGAGCCGATTTTGGTAAAACTGTATTGTTAGTTGATACATTGTACACTTCCGTGTTTTATTTTATACAACGCCGGTGGCAAACAAGCGTACGGTCCACCTTATGGTAAGTGGGCACCGCAGCCTATAGACGCTCGCAACTCCAATAGAGAAACGTGCTTGCCGACTCTTACTAAAAAAAATTGGGGATTTACTGTGTTGACAGAAGAAGGGATACATTTAGGTCTCTCGCTCTCAACACCAACACAGTGCATCCTCGGGAGGTCTGGCAACCTTGCTCATCTCCAGGAACACAACACTACATACTTGTTTAGTAAATAATGTTATTATGGCTGTGGTCTTCCGCAAGGCGGATTTACTTCCCCAGTTGGGCTGGTCCAAATTCGAACAAGATGACATTTTGCTGTGCCCTACCTCTCTATTGTAGTAACTAGGTGTAGTACTTTTATGTCACGAACGAGGGTTAGCCATAGTTGTAGTTGTGACATATACGAACACGTAGATCCTACGCTAACGCACACATACACAATGTGCATTATGCATGTATATACATATATCAACACACAACAATGGCTCATCCGCGTTCGTGCTTATAGGCCCCAATGAAGTTGTGTGTGCACGTTCGATTCTAAATCTGTCCTGCCGCATATGCGTTAGTACCTTATGGACCTTATGCACATGTTACCATAAGGTTCCCTTTCATTTCGATGGAAATGATACCCATCAGACAGTTCGTGGGCCGGCATAAGTAATCGACATTCACTCAACACGTATATATTTGTCGCAGCAATTTGATGATTGATCAAATTCCTATGGAATACCTTAATTTTGGTTTTGATCATGTCCCTGCTCCTATATACAGCCTTGGCCAAAAGTGTTGAGCACTCACACGTTTTCCATATAAAAGTTAAACTTTCAATCAAGCATTTCATATCCTTTTATTATATATTAAATATCTTTCAAAAACTAGCTACTTTCGTTGACGTTAAAGATAATTGCACGGATAAAAATGCAATTTGTCCTTTATTGCAAACCCGTCTATTTTTAGTCTTCAGGTAGCAATAGCTACTTCGAAATGATAGTATCTAATGTTCTCTAGATGTTCTTTAGTATATACCTTTTCATATTTTACGTCAATGTGCATTTTTGTAATTAAAAAAGAATAGTTTTTTTATAAGTTACAAAGGAAAATAAGGGGTGCTCAACACTTTTGGCCAAGGCTGTATGTGCTACAACGGTTGTTCCACGGGTATGCAACAAGGTGCAAAAATACCTTTAGTAAAAGATAGCACTAATCATAATCATAATCATTTATTCATAATTTAAAAAATTACATGTCGACATCACTTGGTTAAAGTAAGTCAGTCTAGGTCTTTCTCTTCTGCCTTCAATTTTGCCCTCTAAGATAGGAAGGAAGAAGGAAGAAGTTGGTGCCGGGTCGTATGGGGAAGTCAAGAAACTGGCAATGAATAGAGAAGAGTGGCGGTTACTCCACCGACAAGAGCGAAGCTCTTAAGTTTTGATGATGACATGTCAACATATTTAAAATTAATTCTATCACAATAATATATTTGTATTTGTATTGTGGCGTGATTATCTGGGGGCACGGCAGTGCCCCAGCCAAGTCGAGCAAAACTAAAGGGGCACGGCCGTACCATCGATTTCTCGAAGCCATTCGGGTCGTTTTCAACATCCTGTAATTTTGTCCTAGCTGAAGCACAAAATCACAACTAATGACATAAGAATAATCGTCAACTGTTTAAAATAATCGTAATTAACGTGCGATGGCCAAGTTAATCTATATATTTAAAAAATAAAGTATTTAATGCCTATGCAAGTCCGTAGAAATCTAGTTCGGTATTGTGGACCCGCCCCCCGCTCCGCTTCCACCATATCCTTCTAGCGATACTTGGCGAAGCTGGCCAGAAGTTGCGCAGGACCGAGCAAAGTGGCATACTCTTGTGTCGGAGGCCAAGACTCATTTTGGGTCATCGTGCCAGCCCAGTTAGTTTGATATTAAAGATACTTTCACACCCTGTAAGTATACAGCGATCGATAAAATAAAAGTAATTAAACCCTGCCGCACGTCACCTGACCGATTAGACTGCTCTAATGGACACTGTCACGGCATTTTAGGGTTTGGATAAACGAAAATTGCTGTGCATCAGAGTAATTGAATGAGTTAAGTACTTAATACATATAGACTACCGTTTGAACAACATAGTAAATGTTGTTACGGGATAATACTTCGCTTTCCGAAACCAGCACCAGCTTTAAATATGTTATTAAGCATGTCTCCTGAACCCCGAAACTGCCGAGAGACAATCTCTATAAGGTCGGTCTCCCGAGTAATGACGTCATGAAAATTGCCGCCGCTGCGTTTGGAAAACACACCCAACCTATGCAACATATATACAAGTGTCCACACTCATCATCATTATCCTCCTAGCGTTATCCCAGTACAGTTGCATCCTGAAGGATGCCTTGGGGTCCGCTACCTAAACCCAAGATTTGGCGTAGGCAACATATATTACTTATGTATATTTGGATATATACGTGTATGGTATCAAATGACATAATTTAAAAGAATAAAAAAGTAAGGAAACATTGCGGATTTCCAGGTTTTGCAGAAAAGCTAGAACAGATACACGAAAATAATATTCTACATAAATATAGCTCATATTTCACCTTTACATTGCCAATATCACGTTTCTAGATCAAACCAACCAAAACCGTGAAAGAAATGCTGAAAAAAACCAACAACGCGAAGCGGTTTTTCCACGCGAGATGAAAAATAGTCGAATTTTCTATTTTGCATGAACCAGCTTCAGTGTTTAGAATATTATGTGAACCGCAAAACTGCAGAGAGACATACTCTAAGCTGCCTGATTCTCCAGTAATGACGTCATAACCATCACCACTCCCTATTTTTGATAAATGCAAATTACGCACAAGTTATGCTATTTATACATACAAAAATCTAATATATCATGCGAAAGCTCATTAAATATGCTATAACTCTTCTGAACATTGTAATTTAATTTATTCATAAGTATAAGAGTTACTTGAACAGTAATAGAGAAAAACTTTGAAATATGAAATATAATAATTTCAGTTTTCTTCGATACCAGTAAGTTGAGATAAATATTAATTATTACCGAGATAATATTTATTCAGCTTTCATTTCATATTATACACGTGTATGTATGTTGCATGTGGTTGGATGTGATTGACCTGTTTCAAACGCGGCGGCGGAAATTTTCAATACTCGGAAAACCGACCTAATAGAGATTGTCTTCCGGCAGTTTCGGGGTCCAGGAGACTTGCCTAACAACATACTAAAAGCTGGCGCTGGTTTCCGAAATTGAAGTATTCGGCTATCAAGCGAGGTGCAACGGCTGTGGATTCAAATCCCGGCACGTGCCAATCAGGTTTTCGAACATATGTAAGAAATATTTTTTGATATTTATCGTTAGCTTTTTGGTAAAGGAAAACATTGTCCCCAACCCGCACTGGGCTTGCGTGGGGACTACTACCGGTTCGCTCTCTATATAGATTGACGGTGGTGAATAAAGACCGTCTAACGATTGACATTTACAAATTCAAATCAAAGCAAAAGAGAGAGAAGAGAGTTCAAATTTGTTTCTTACTTCAAGATAAAGCTCACTATATTGAACATGAAATGTAAAAGTGATATACTTAATTACTTATACCACCTTACGTTACTACCAACTTTTTTCAAACCTGACTGTGGCTTTGTAGACCGGCGGGGTAAGATCACGTAACGATATGTACTACCGTTGGTACGTATTTAATGTCAGTTTTAGTATGGGACTTGACATTTAAATCTATCGTACTAACGGTCGAAAACGTTACGTGATAGCGCGGGCCCAATAAAGCGACAGGAGTGCGCGGTTGGAGAGTGGCTTGGAGAAAATTCAGGGGAAATCTCCGACACGGCCACGCGGGCTGTCACTGGAATACTCAAAGAGATTGATTGAGCTCCAGTGAGATTGGTTGAACGGTTTGAACCAAATCTGAGGTATGAGTGGAATCGAGCTACTGGGAGTTTTGGCGTTGCTTCAGTAATCTAGCCCAGCTGAGAAAGTCCAGCAAAAAAACTCGGCTTGATACCGCCTTACACAGTTTAAGAGGGCGTAGATGCCATTGCAAAAGTCCTGCTCTAACACGCGCGAGTTTTCAATTAACCATCCCGCTCTCTACGGAAGCTCAGCGCGTATTTTTCGTAAATATTGATATTTATTCTAAACATGTACATTTACGAGATAAGGATAATCGTTTTTCTCAGGTTTGAGAACTTATCATTTTACAACTATTAAACCAAAAATCATTGTTAAAGATGGGAGGGTTTTAAAGATCCCACCAAAAACATCGAAAAAAAGGGTTATGTTTGAAAAATAAAAGTATCGAAATTTTTTTTGCAAATCGTGTTTTCAATATTAGCAGACTGGAGGAAAATAGTTCAAAATTAAAATACTGAAAGGACAGATATTTAATCACTATAGATGTTGACATCTATGTCGATAAACATTGGCAAAAGTGCATATGTGGGCTCTTAATATAAGTAGTAAAGGAGAATGAACTAGAGATATAGACAAGGACGTATTTATGTTCATTTGTTCATGTAGGTAATGTATTGTTTGCACACAGAAGGTCATAGTTTACGGCCGTCCGGAACGGGCCATTTGACAAATCGCCGCAACAAATCGGGCCATTATGCACCCAATGGTTCAGCGTGAATCTTCTACATACGCACTATGATATCGATAATTTTGCAAATGGTATTGCTTGTTTCATTTACTAAAATATTCAATGTAGCGAAGCGGATTTCCACTAAGGCTTTGTTTACGTTCATACGATACAACCACTTGCAACCACTGTTGTCATGCATATCATACATTATTAGTATTCCTAAGGACATTGTTGAAGTTACAGGCAATAAAGCGAAATTTTTAGTTCGACTATTAATTCGTATGTACCGCGTCAGTGTCTCCTCTTAGGTCATTTTATACCGGACGATAATTCGCTATTCGACTATTTCGCTTTTATTTATTTATTTATTTACTCACTTTATGGTGTCATTTGAATAACTATAATTAGAGCATGTCATAAGTTGGCCATTTTATGTCCTAGATCGATAGAAAATGAAATCTTAAGCACCACGTCTTTTTTTTTATTTCGCTGGAAATCCTAATTTTCATTCAAAAATATTGTCATAATAATCGTAAAATCGTAAGTGAGTTACAAAATAGTCAAACCAGAAGACTAAGTAATGATATTTTATTCCATGTCTGCAATTATGTAGGCCTTATTACGTTACAGCTACCGTAATGCCAAAGGTTACAAAACTTTCTTTTGAAGCTAAAGCTCAAAGCACGTAATTGCGACCGACACTGGTTTACATTACATCGTTAAAAGTTCGTTTTTACTTCAACTATGCGAAAAGTGATCATGTTACAATTAGAAAGTTTAAACCGCAATAAAGTTATAGATAGATATATAGAAAGGATATATTAAAAGCATCCAGTTCCTGGCTCCATACCCGGCACGAGGCTGCGCTGGGGGGCGATTTTTGAGTGTCGAACGCTCGAATGTTCACTCAACATCTGTCAAAACATCATTGTTTTTGGACAGATCTCGAGTAAAAAGTCGATCGTTCGGCACTCAAAAATCGGCCCGCTGGACTGACACTGTATCGTTCCGGTCACGCTGGCTGGAATGGCACAAAAAAAAATACATGGCGGTAGTAAAGCTCTGCCAGCCCCGGCACCCAGCGACATTGGCGCCAGCGCCAGCCATACGGTCTGCCCGATGACTAGCGATGAAAATTACATGAAAGATACATGTATCTTTCAAAGGTCCCTGTATTTTTCAATAAAATACAGTATCTTTCCTTGCGAATCTTCGATTCAATCTTTCGCAAGTATAAGTTTTTTACGTGTAAAATACATTGTATTTTTCGCATTATTATATTATATTATGAATAGTGACTCGGAATGTATTGGCTCTCATACAAACAGGTGACAGGTGAAAACATTTCGCTCAGACTATATCTCGATATCAGTTAACTAAAGAGGTTGAAATGATCACGAAATACTTATAAATTGGAATCGTTAATCTATGCTCTATGTGACGTGAAGTCAATTTTGCGTCAAAGGCATGACAATGAAATAAACATGTAAAATACACAGTATAAAACAGGTATTATACGTGTATGATTGTATTTGTCAGACAAACGTCAGTTTTGTTTTTTTTCGAAAGTTACATGTATTTTATAGGAAAGACACAAAGTTTCGAAAGAAACAACATGAATCTTTCGCCATTTTCATCGCTACCGATGACTTATCAAAGTTATAAGCACCGTAGCCTAAATAAATAGAAATCCAAATTTCTAAGCGAAAGAAAAGTTTTGGCTCCGAACATGGTCCAAACAGAGTTCAAATCAACTCGGAGTCATATTTAATTGTAGCTCTTAAATTTCGTTGCATTACGTACAATGTGAAAGAAAATGTGGTACCTACGAATAAGTCCTTATTTCCTTTTTTATTCAAATACAGTGAATAAGTAATACCTACCTATTTCAATGCCTTCTTTAATAAATAACTAATTAAATAACGTTTGTGACTAAGTTAAATACCTATACGATAGACCGTTTGTGATTTATGATTAAGGCCGTGTATTACCACTTTTGAGTTTTTAAAAACCATCTGAGACATAGAATATAGTGTCTTAAAATCTAAAAAAAATATATGTGTTACATGAGGATCTTGTCTAGTCAAATTCGCAGTCAGTTACATGATCTGATGATTTTCACTCGATAGAAAAAAATCACGAAGTTACCTCTTTTTGGAATGTTTTTTCAATACTACGGCTACATTACCGATATTTAACATTTAATTTTTGTACTCAATTAAAGATCGTAAATAGTTATAGACAAATTCGCAGGGTTTGCTTTGATAAAATGATTGGCTTAATCACTATAGCTAAATATTTACAAAACTGCGCGCAGAGCTTGCGTAGAGAGCGGGATGGTTAATTGTAAACTCACGCGTGTTAGAGCGGGACATTTGCGTTGGGGATACCTCCCCTTAATGAAATACACCTAGATTACACTCCAAAAAGACAGGCGAAATTAAACTTGTTTTAATTCGAATATATGTACAAATTGCGTAAGTATTTTTACATTTTATTTTGTCTGGGAGTTTATCCTGGCTTTCGAACTCTTAATAGGTACGTTCACACCTAGGTGAGTAATTAATTCCTCGAGCGAGCGTTCTTATAGCGAATAGCGATTTCCCGCATTAATTCCATACAGGAGGGAATACTGAATCGTGATTTATATTGACATGATTGCCCGAATAAACAATTTACCGGTTCCATGGCTATCTGTTGTTTGGATTGCAGTAATTAATATTTGCTTCAGCAACAAAATTTCCACGCAGTAAAATTATATGTAACCTATGTAGAGTCAGCGTTGAAAATATCGATGCGAATTAAGAGGGCGTAGATGGCATTGCAAAAGTCCCGCTCTAACACGCGTGAGTTTTCAATTAACCATCCCGCTCTCTACGGAAGCTCAGCGCGTGTTTTTCGTAAATATTGATGTTTATTCTAAACATGTACATTTATAAGGATAATCTTTTTTATCAGGTTTGAGAACTTATCATTTGACAAATATTAAACCAAAAATCATTGTTAAAGATGGGAGTGTTTTAAAGATCCAACCAAAAACATCGAAAAAAGGGTTATATTTGAAAAATAAAAGTATCGAGATTTTTTTTGCAAATCGTGTTTTCACTTTTAACAGACTGGAGGAAAATAGTTCAAGATTAATATACTGAAAGGACAGATATTTAATCACTATAGATGTTTAGATCTAGGTCGATAAACATTGGCAAAAGTGCATATGTGGGCTCTTAAATGTCAATAATATGCGAACAATGTGTCGCTTTGGGGAGGCAATGTACATTGCCTTACTTATAAGTACAGTCAAGGTCATTAATATGTATACACTTTTTTACCTAATTGAATGCGTTTGCTTATAAATTGTAGGCGACCGCATTCGATTAGATAAAAAAGTGTTTACATATTAATAACCTCGACTGTACATATTTATAACTTTGACTAGCGTTTTCCAGTGACTTCGTCTGCGTAACACTCGTTAATCGCGTTATAAATTAATTGCTTTAGTTTTTTTCAGATGCTTATCTAATTATCAGTTTTAAGGTTCATTGTTACTAATACGATATGGACAATTGGACATTTCCGAAATAAATGATTGATTGATTATCACTCTTCCATACAAACTTCTACCCCCCTTAAGGGATGATTTCCGTGATAAAAGTATCATTATGTTCTTCCGGGGACTCAAACTATCTCCATACCAAATTCCATTTAAATCGGTTCAGCGGTTTAAGCATGAAGAGGTAACAGATAGACAGACAGACTTTCCCATTTATAATACTCGTATTAGTATGGATTGTGCCTACCGAATACAAAGCACATTGATCGTTTTAATAATAAAACCGGCCAAGTGCGTGCCGGGCCACGCACAATGTAGGGTTCCGTAGTTGTCCACCCGTTACATTATGTGGACTAAAAAGTTTTCGAACTTATACTTACTATGTTTTTGACAGAATTAACAACATTATCTAAGGTATCAATGGAAATTGTACGAAAGTTTGAGTTCGACTATTACTCGTTAACTAGTAATGTCTACTTAGCTGTGATAGTTTTCCTTTTAAATCCATCGTATATACTACTACCATGATTTTTTTCACATGCCTATAGCCACCGTTTAGCTGGCAGGGGGGGGGGGGACACTTGACCATAGCTAAAATTATCACTTCAAAGCTTAATAACCCGCCAACCGATTCTTGAATCAAAAAATGCTCTCATAAACCTTATAATATTTTTAAAATACCTCTCCAACGGCACCCCACACATAGGGGAGGTACCCTAAAAAAAATTTTTTTTTCAATATTTTATTCTACCGTGTTGTCGGCGTCATCAATATCTATACTCATGCCAAATTACAGCTTTGTAGTACTAACGGTTACTGAGATAAACGGGGGACAGACGGACGGACGGACGGACATGGCGAAACTATAAGGGTTCCTTGTTTACTACGGAACCCTAAAAATGACGGATATAAAGCAAAATAATGTGTGTTTCTTCCAAGACACGAAGGTAGATTTGAATACGTTCACGGACAGTACGGCAACAGCCCTAGGGGCCGATTTTTGAGTGTCGAACGCTCGACTTTTCACTCGAGATCTGTCAAAAAACTATGACGTTTTGACAGATGTCGAGTGAAAATTCGAGCGATCGACACTCAAAAATCGCCCCCTACTATGCTGAGTGGGACCCTCGTGACAAACTACGGCTGTGCCGGTAACCTTCACCATGACAAAGCAGCCACTCCGTCCACAGACGAGAGATTCTCATTATGATTATAATGAGGCAGACACCTTGTACCGTTTTAGGCACATCGCAAATTTTCCTAGTGCTCCACGAGTCGCCGCTGGTTGGTTCATTTTTACTTGAGCTACACGTTTATTGAGCGACAGTTTATGGCCTGTATATACTTTGTTTAGTGTTTAGTACGAGCTCATAGAATAGGAGGATGTTATATTTCTTATATGGACTCGTACTAATCATTTATCAAAGTGTAAACATGCCTTTAGAAAGGCGCTTTTGACCGCATTCAACGCAATGTATTTATGGAAACGCTGCGTTTAACGCATAAAACAACCGCGCGCCTTAGAGTCACACTGTGTCACAAGCGAATTATGAATTTCCAACCTACCTTTTGTATACTTACTATACTTAGTTATACAGGATAATTTATGGGTCGTGAAACTGAACAACTTTCCCCAAGAAACCATGGAACGAAATAATAAAATTAGAAATCAACTTTCATACAAATTGGCTGGTCACGTGACTAATTGACTATGTGAAGTAGGTTTTTAATTTTTTATGTCTTCAGATTTCGACCTATATTCCTAGGGGAAAGTTGTTCAGTTTCATGGGCCTGATTATCTACCTGATTCCTGATCACGACCCAGAAATCATCCTGTATAGGTGTTACGTTACTACCAATATGAACAACGTAGTTGTTATTCATTCAAGCTAATCAACATTAACGTTAATTTAAACCTCTTATCACCTACCTAAGTTCATGTCGCGTAAAGCTTATACTTATAAATGTTGACCATTACTGCAGAGATGTCGTGTCTTTTACGTCTCTGACAAGTTTGTATTTAGTTCATGAAACATCGCGAAAATGAAATGTTATTTGTTACAGGTAATCCATCTTATTTTCCAGAACTGTCAAATATTATACGGGAAGTTCAGCTGACCACCGAATATGCGTTGACACTGAACCCAGAGTACGTATAAAACTTCATAACTCTTTTCTCACACTTACTAAGAGTACTTAACTTAAGGAAGGTAAAGGTAGTTAAATTTTAATAATATGACTAGATAAGTTTGCCTTAAACAATAAAAAAATTTAGAGTACAGAATTTGGCCTAAATTTAAACAGTAAATGTGATGGTTAACAGAACGATGGCGTAAAACGATAATGCCTTCATCAAAACACAATCAGAAGTCTCGGAGCTACGCAATAGTCATAAATAAACAAATTTATCGATACAGTGACTGAATCTGTATCTAAAGGCTTTTATCAATGTACAATAATTCAAAATGTTTTAAAATGTTGAAAGAATGAACGTCTTTTTACTAAATTCACTCTATCACTTTCCTCGTCGCTTAACAATTGCTTGTGTTAAGCGTTTATTTTAGTCAGATTTTAGGTTTTTATTTTCGTAGATGTTATTAAACGTGCAAATTGATGTTTGGCTACATGCCGGCAGTGTGTCTACAACTAGCTTAGCATAAGATTGCAACAACATTAGCTTCTTCAGCTAGGTAAAGCTTAGAGGTGAGACGTATTTACGGGAACAGGATTTTGGAATAGGTTTTGGCATGGACGCGTAAGTACGCGATCCCGCTCGCGCGTCTTTTAGCGTATCGAGTACTAGGCGTACGACGACTCTGAAGACTCGAAACGTCTAAGAGTTATGTTCTGCGCTATTCGTATTCGTCTGCGCGTTCGGATTCTTTCAGGGCACCTCGGGTCGGGGTCGGTTTAGCGCGTATTTGGACCTAGTCTTTGGATCTAGTCTTTTTGTGGACGCGTACGTTTTATAGTACGTCTCACCTCTATAAAGCTAAGTTTCTGGTTTTACAGGTAGGTAATTGGCCAGAATGAGCCAGTGTCCGTTTCACTGCCGCGGGGACACACATATGTGCTTTCACGCTTTTGTTTATGTTTTTCTTCTTTTTTCTTTTTTGTAATATTGTGTCTTCTGTGGCTATGAATAAATGATCCATACAATATTTTTTATTACGCCACAGAATAGTATAACATAATTACGCATAACATTTGATTGCCATCGCAACTGATTCTGTTTGCGATGACACATATATATCAGAAACAGAAGTAACAACAGTATAAATGTACCTAAACGTTTGGGTGCACAAGTAAGCGTTTGAAGAGGTCAAAATGATCTACACACATCTTTATTATAAGGGAATACGAGCGTGTGTAGATAATTTTGAACACCTCACCCGCGTAGCTTTTGCTGCGCATTGTACCCTACCGCGTATTAAGGTCAACTTTGATATAAAAATTCAGAGTCAAGTGATACGGGAATTTAAGGTATGATTCCGCTGCCGACTGCATTCAGCAACTGCACGTGCCGCCGCACTCCAAATTGAACCGTAATCGGTAATCGTAAGACAAAAAGTCCCAATTTTGAGTGAGCGGCGTAAGTGTCGTCGCCGTTACGACACTGGTCTGCTTTTTTCAAATTGAGCTTTTTAGGAATACCTTTTTAGGTTCAATTTGGAGTGCGGCGGAACGTGCAGTTGCCGTCTGCTGTCGGCAGCGGAATCGAAGCTTTACACGGACAAAGTTGCGGGCACAAGTAGTTAGTGACTATTAAATTTACATTTCTATACAATTAACATAAGATTTATAAAGGGATAATTTTTGTGCGTATGTAGCAGTTAATCTCGGGAACAAATTTTTCACCATATAAATTTCTGAATTTTCCAATTATTACGAATGGGATGCACATAGTTACGCTATATTTTATCCCGCGGTTTCGTTTACGCTCTTTCTCTCTTTAGTGGTAGCACATACTATTACGCTCATATATTACTTAGAACGTAATAGGAGCAACGGTATTAAGAACAGGCGGGACCCCCACAGAGGCAGCAAAATACCGACCGCAAATACATCAGTCTTGTAGACCGCATGGTAATCAGAATCACGTAACGTTTTCGACCGTTAGTACGATAGATTTAAATGTCAAATCCGATACTAAAACTGACATTAAATACGTACCAACGGTAGTACATATCGTTACGTGATTAGCCCGCAGGGAACCGATTTTTGAGTGTCGAACGCTCGACTTTTCACTCGACATCTGTCAAATATCATAGTTTTTTGACAGATCTCGAGTGAAAAGTTGAGCGTTCAACCCTCAAAAATCAACCCCCAGATCGGCACAATTTGCAGCTTTTGCTGTCGAGACGCTTATTTAGATTTTAGATCTTAGCTTAGAGTGCCGTAGCTCACCAGGCTTTTGTGAGCTTGTGAGGGCTTATTCTGTGTCCAAGAATTGGACGTATATTTGGCGATGCATAAGGTGTCTAAATTATCGAAGTTCTAATACGATTTTTACTACACTATAATAGGATTATTGCTACACCGCATCAAAGCCCGATCTGAAATATAACTTATTCCAAAATCATTGTTACTTTAATGGTCATAAATATACAGTTTAATATACCTTTATTTTGATTATTAACACACTTGGTATGACTGTTAGCGTGTCAGCCATAGAAATCTAATCTAGTCAACCTTTAATTTTTTAACTTAATATTATTGGTGCGAATGACCTTGTGTTGAAGTGCTTAATGGCTTTCTTCGCGTGACTAGCCGCCAATTTGTATTCCAGGTGCGGCTAATCCTCCCAAGCAAGGAAATTCATTTTCCATGTCATTGATAAGGGGCTATAGTGCTAACCGGCTTTTCAGCATAATCTGTGATGACATCTAGCTACGAGTAGCGGAACTAATCTAATTTGTCGCGAAACGCGTTATGGAAATTTTCAAAGAAGGATGCATTAATGCGGAGCTCCTATTTGGATAATTTCTCCGTTTGGGTCCTATTGGATTTGTATATGTTGTTCCTTTATACCAGTATAGGTTAGTGTTTCCTCATTCCACACGTTCCATGCGAGTTTCATTACCTACATTACTGGGTAGATATAATGAGTTCTATCAATATATCAAACCGCACAATTTAGTAACACTCGCATGCGAGTCTCGTACGTTTATAAATAATAAGGCTTTTAAGCGGATATTGACTACATTTACTATACACCCATTTTTTACATTTTCACTTACATAATACATAATATCCGTGGGCAGGCAAATTAGGGGTTACGAAGTCAAATACTCAACACTTCTTACAATACAAATTATGCATTCCATATCATAGTTACCTACATAACATTAATTTGTAATGTTAATCTCAACATAATGGAATCATAATATCTAAATAAAAGGATCTACGCAACGTAAACAAAAGCAGTGCACTAATGAATTCCGTTGCAACGCGTTAGCTGGAACTGAAAGAAGGCCACATGTGTTGTAATACTTATTTGTAATCGGAACTACACATAACAGAAGGTCACAGTGAATTTCAAGATCAGTGGGTAAACTAAAATAAAAAGGAATGATAAGTAAGGCGTACGAAAAACCGTAGTTCACTTCGAAGAAATTACCTACAGACTTGACTGTCACTGAAGTTTTTACATGGGTTCGCCGCCCGCATAAATTGGAGCCTTACAAAGTGCTCACAAAATCTCATCAGGGGGCCGATTTTTGAGTGTTGAACGCTCGACTTTTCACTCTACATCTGTCAAAACAAAACATCATAGTTTTTTGACAGATCTCGAGTGAAAAGTCGAGCGTTCGACACTCAAATATCGGCCCCTGGAAGAATTGAAATGCACGACGAATGGACGAATTGAATTGGAAACGCATTAAAGTGCATGTTCGGATATGTCTGACCATCATGAAGTGTGTACAGATGCAGTGCGTCCGACGTCCGACAGTAGAGTAGACGCTTGCAGGTGCTGATGAAAGATACGAACACGGTGTACTTACGTAGGTAAAATCTCTTCATAGTTTCCCTCGTGGTATTGATAAGATAGATAAAATAACGGGGTAATTTTGTTTTGTTTCAGCATGTTACCCCTTACCGTTCAGTCATGTTTAGTTTATATTTGAAAACAGTGTCCTAGAAATGCTTGGCCACCAATGTCAATATAGGAAGAAAATGATAAGTTAGTGTTCTAAGCGCGTAGGTGTAGGTAAGTAAACTAACATTTTAATTAATTATTAATTAATGCTTTGGAGTTATCTTACGATTCTCATATCGTACCGTACCTAATACCCGTACCTATCTGAACATTTGTCTAATATGGTCGCCCTATAAGTACTGCCTCTCAATATCAACACAAGAATTTAATTTCATACCAATCCAATAAAATCGATTTTCGCTATAACAATGCGCTTTGTTTGACATGCGCGGCGTGAACAATACAATAGGCGTCATATAAACATTCCTTTCTGAATAAAAGGCGCTACTGACTTTATAAATAAAATTGAATGATAGATAGAAGGTACGTGCCGTAAACCGGGGTGACTTTGATCTGCAGGGGTGACATTTACAATGCAGTTTTTACCGCCAAATATTATTTATTTTGCAGTAATTGGGGGCCGATTTTTGAGTGTCGAACGCTCGAATTTTCACTCGAGATCTGTCAAAAAACTATGATGTTTTGACAGATGTCGAATGAAAAGTCGAGCGTTCGACACTCAAAAATCGGGCCCCTGTTCTTTATTTGTTCATGCAGTTTCGCTGAAATAGTAAGAATCATTCATTTTTTCCTAAAGCCATCGCATTATCCAATCTAATGAAATAGTTCAGTTTTCAATCTAAAGGATGCTTCTAAACTCCCAGCAAACTCCCAGAGCAACACAATAATTGTTTCCGTGCGTTGTTTATGTAAACATATCCTTCAATTAAGCAAATACCTGGCAATAAGTATCCGTCCTAAAACCTGTAGTTTAAGAGCCGGTGACACTGAACCTAGTATGATAAGATTCCCAGATGGCATATCGTCGCCCCCATGCTAAACTAACATAAGTGCATTTTTGTCAAAATTGAGTTATTGATGTAATTATGTACCAAATATGGTAATCTACAATGTCACAAATTTCTAGACTTCTATCTTTTAAGATTTCAAAGTTACGGTTGTGCTAATCTGACATTTTATCTGTTTTATCCCATGGTAGACTTGCGAAGTGTAGATAAGGCATTTTTCCTTGGCCGATAAAGTTAGGACGCCTGTGAATAATTAACGAATCTGCCATTTTCGTTAACTTTCTATGGTGGAAATTATTAATGACCGGTACGATTAGCCCATAGCAAATTTGCGATTCTGACAGATACGATAGTTTACTATGGTGGCATTTATTCCTCATCCATATTATTAACTATAGCATATTTGCGAATCTGCAGATTGGTTAATTTAATATAGTGGCAATTATTACTCAACCAAAAAAGTAGACTACAGCAAATTGGCGAATCGGGCACATACGTCAGTTTATTATGGTGGTATTTAATTCTTATACATTCATAACCTTTAGCAAATTTGCGAATCTGGCATATTAGTTATTTTGCATGGTTGCTATTATTACCACATCACATAAATTTGACTATCAAACTTTGCGAATTTCACATTTCCGCGAGTTTGTAATAGTAGATAAATCATTCGTATGTACCTTAAAAAAAACTTAAAATAATGCATGTTTGTTAATTGCAGTTTTTGTTATCGTTGATAATCATAAAATTAAATGGTGCGAGTTGTAATTTTTTATGCATAAACTAATTATTTAAATGTACCTACTTTTCAAAAGTGTATTTTTTGGCTGAAATATTAAATGCCTTTGCCTACTATGTTTTATAAACTTTCATCCTGACAGTACATGCAAATTAGTAAAATTAATATTATAGAATCTCGTATTGCCTACATGGTGACGTACTACAAAAGTTGGTCTGTAAGTCTGTATCGACTAACGAAGCGATGCTGTCGATAAACAGATATCGATAATTGAAATAAAAGTTATAAAACGTGTCTTATATTCCAATTATATTGTAATGGGATTACGGGACTGTATATAAATAAACCAGCGTTGTATTACAATTTAATGGGCTTAAAAATATGTAAGACATTGTTAGAAGTGTGTATACTAAAATTAATAAGCATGTCGACCAACATAGCTGCATAAAAAAATAGAAGCATGTTCATAACTATCAGGTATCTCACTGTCAGTGTCATAGAACTCATCTGTGCCCGTGGCTTCTATAAAACATTAAAGACAGGAGACACCATTATATTCGAACTTAACCCTCTGCCCAAGGTACAGGAGGAAAATCTGCCACGTTAATAAAAAACTACTTATTTAATCGATTAAATATGTCAGTCTCAAAATCGTTTCCGGCGTCAGAAGAGCTTCGTCAAAATACCTTTATTTGCTGTTTTTGGGTGAAAAAACCTTTTAGTTTATCAAATCTACAAAAATATTATAATTATCGTAAAATATTAAAAATTTCTGCAACATTAATGATTTAATTCAAATCATATATCGAGCATCCATACCCAAATCGATTAAAAAATATTCGTACTTGGCCGCTATTTTGACGTCTCACGTCACCGTATTTTAGGACCGTAAGGACTACTAGCTATGAGAATTTCTTTGAAATGTGATCCTTAGTGGGATTGGTAAATTTTGCTATTCGATAGTGGACGTAGAATTCCGAGAAACTTTATTAAATCGGGGGAAATAATTTGTGTATATTTGAAAATTGGTACAGTTATCTTTTATAGCATGTTCATCTGAATACCGCAATGTAAAACTATACCAATTTTAAAATCGACACGAATTATATCCCCTTATTAATTTAGTATTTGGCGTAATTTTCCCAGACATGGTATCGAATTCAGCATTTTGAATCATCTATATTTGAATCACTTCCGTTGGGTTTTATTTTATTTTATTAAACATAGGATTGCTCTTGTGAAGCGAGCTCACCCAGAAGATGCCTATTTACTCATGAAAAGAGCTTGGTTCGAGCAAGAGCAATTTCAACCAGATAAGGATGGTACCTAACCATTTGTTCGTCTGGACGCCCGATGGAAGAAGGGGGAAGGCGGTATGAGTACAATTTGTAGAAGACGCACAGACACGCTACTTTGCGTATATGCTAGGCTCTGCAGCTTAGTTGCTACTACCGTACTGTCCCCGTATGATCCCCCTGCTCTGCGATCCACCGAGTCGATTGCGGCAAGTTGGTACTTAGCCAAACAATCCCAAAGGACTACAATATTCCATGCTGTATAGGACTTGGGCTGATTACGAATATTAGTAATCCATTTATATATCTTATAGGCGGAAGGATTGGAAGTGATTAAAATGTGGACGATTGAAACTGGATCGATTTCGATCGATTTAATCGATTTAAACTGGAGTTTGGCCCAAGGAATGACGGCCTCACCCTTATTTATAAATTCCTGTAATGGTTATAAGTATTTTGAAATGAATTGAAATGATATTATACAATATATTTCTGTTGGAATTACAAATAAATACAGATTCGCAAATCAATATCTCAATACAAATGCATAGGAAGGTATTCAAATACACCATAGTTAACACACGAAACTGTCATTTTCGTCACTTTACCTGGGTTCAAATATATTAAAAGGAGTTTTAATTTGCGAAAGTGGTAGTTTCGTGAGTTTATTATGGTGAAAAAACTTACCTTTGTTGCACTTTCTATGGAGATGCAAAATTGCGAATGTGCTGTAATTTCTAAATCCAATAAAATAATGCTTATCTGAGAAATTGATCATGTTATACATCCATTTTGAAGACACTACATGTATACTATATCAATACAACTTCAACTAATACATCAAAAAAAATCAATATAAAATTTTTAGCACCTTTAAATCGCTCTCCTCAACATTTTGTTTTTTGCAGTTATGTTAGTTTAGCATGGGGGCGACGATATATATAATTAGGTGCGTCATTAGTCGGGGAACACGAAACGGCGATGCTGCAATGCGAAAAACCTGGCGAAGCCATTGAAAATTAAAATTGAAAAATGATGAAAAATCCGGTTTCTAGTATGATAAGATTCCCAAGTTTCGTTTGTTCCTCGAAACAGGGGAGGGGTAGGACTATACGATAGTGCAGTGCTGCAAGCCCTCCTGGCTGGCCTTGTCAGTGGCAGCAGTATGATAAGCGACCACTTTTCTGAGGTATCTAGTATGATCGGATTCCTGAAAAAAACAGGGCTCATCTGAAAGATCAGCACTTTCTGTGTAAGAAAAACCACTGCTGCATTTTCCAAACAGTGGAGAAGGTGGTTGCTGCAGCGATTAAAGGAGCCGACAACACTGAACCTATTTCGATAGATTCCCAGATGATATATATATAATTAGTCGCGGCATTAATGGGGGTACACGAAATGGCGATGCTGCAAAGCAAATGAGCAGGCAAACCTATTAAAAATCAAATTTAAAAAAATAAAAAATAAACGGTTTCTAGTATGATAAGATTCCCAAGTTTCGTTTGTTCCTCGAAATGGGGGAGGGGTAGGACTATACGATAGTGCAGTGCTGCAAGCCCTCCCGACTGGCCTTGTCAGTGGCAGCAGTATGATAAGCGACCACTTTTCTGAGGTATCTAGTATGATCGGATTCCTGAAAAAAACAGGGCTCATCTGAAAGATCAGCACTTTCTGTGTAAGAAAAACCACTGCTGCATTTTCCAAACAGTGGAGAAGGTGGTTGCTGCAGCGATTAAAGGAGCCGACAAGACTGAACCTATTTCGATAGATTCTCAGGTGATATATTTATAATTAGTCGTGGCATTAATGGGGGTACACGAAATGGCGATGCTGCAAAGCAAATGAGCAGGCAAAGCTATTAAAAAGAAATTTTGAAAACATAAAAAAACCGGTTTCTAGTATGATAAGATTCTCAAGTTTCGTTTGCAGCAACCACCTTCTCCACTGTTTGGAAAATGCAGCAGTGGTTTTTCTTACACAGAAAGAGCTGATCTTTCAGATGAGCCCTGTTTTTTTCAGGAATCCGATCATACTAGATACCTCAGAAAAGTGGTCGCTTATCATACTGCTGCCACTGACAAGGCCAGTGAGGAGGGCTTGCAGCACTGCACTATCGTATAGTCCTACCCCTCCCCTATTTCGAGGAACAAACGAAACTTGGGAATCTTATCATACTAGAAACCGTTAATTTTTTATGTTTTTAAATTTGATTTTTAATAGGTTTGCCTGCTCATTTGCTTTGCAGCATCGCCATTTCGTGTACCCCCATTAATGCCGCGACTAATTATATATATATCATCTGGGAATCTATCGAAATAGGTTCAGTGTTGTCGGCTCCTTTAATCGCTGCAGCAACCACCTTCTCCACTGTTTGGAAAATGCAGCAGTGGTTTTTCTTACACAGAAAGTGCTGATCTTTCAGATGAGCCCTGTTTTTTTCAGGAATCCGATCATACTAGATACCTCAGAAAAGTGGTCGCTTATCGTACTGCTGCCACTGACAAGGCCAGCCAGGGGGGCTTGCAGCACTGCACTATCGTATAGTCCTACCCCTCCCTTATTTCGAGGAACAAACGAAACTTGGGAATCTTATCATACTAGAAACCGGATTTTTCATCATTTTTCAATTTTAATTTTCAATGGCTTCGCCAGGTTTTTCGCATTGCAGCATCGCCGTTTCGTGTTCCCCGACTAATGACGCACCTAATTATATATATGCCATCTGGGAATCTTATCATACTAGGTTCAGTGTCACCGGCTCTTCTACTACTGCTACGGACCAGGGGGCTGATTTTTGAGTTTCGAACGCTCGACTTTTCACTCGACATCTGTCAAAACGTCATAGTTTTTTGACAGATCTCGAGTGAAAATTCGAGCGTTCGACACTCAAAAATCGGTCCCCAGTACCTCTTACTATTTATTTTTTCGAAACATAAGTAGACGCACGCGCCGATAATATAGCGCAGGAACATTATGAATATAATTAAGACATGTCTCGAAATGAGTTATCATTGACAAATTACGACGACGGAACGAAATACAGCCATCGCTATTGCTATGTCTCCTGGTACAGTTAGCATCAAAAGTAGCTTGGCATATGAAAAGGTCAAAAGTCTTTATTACAAGGGAATAGGAACTTTTGACCTCTTCATATGTCAAGCTACTTTTGATGCTGACTGTACGTAGCCAAGGACGGTAACGTTTTCCGACCATAGACAACCGTACCTCTTGAAACCATTGTGGAGTGTGGACTGCTTCGTTAAATAATAAATCGAATTCTTTTGTTATCTGCCCTGGGATCCCAGGGACTGGTAGACGACGGGTCCATCCCGCTCTTTACGGAAGCTCTGCGCGTAGAATAATAAATAAATACTATAATAATATTGAAATAAAAAAAAGTGTAGATTATTTGTGAAATGACTCGTTAGCGGTTTAGCTATGAATATGTTGACTTCATGTTTTTAATTGCAGAGTTGCAGACCCATACGTAATAAAAATAAAGACAGAACCGTTTAATGATAATTTTAAGACCAATCTTTGCAATTATTTTTTAACGAGCCGATTTCGTACAATTATGTATCGAGTCCGTTCACGGTCTTTCAAATATGATGAATATTAACATATATTTTTGATGTGCTAGAACAAATAGTTTTTCTTAAAAAACTGCATAAAAACATCAAAAAGGTAACCTTTTTTATTAAGAATTTAATGGGGATTATTTTTGTCCTTGAGACTTGTTTTCTATCTGTAATAGTTTTCGAAAAAATGTGAATGAACCGGAAAAGGGGACACATTTCATGGTGAGGGGGGACCATGCCCAAAAGTATGATGCAACACAATCTTCAAAACTTTATTAATTTGCTTGTTTTCCCTTACATTTAATTACATAGAATGACCGTATAAAAATACAATATTATAGAAGCAGATAAATTTCGACTAAACTGAACTCAATAAAACAGTTGATAATTAGAACGTATATTTCAGCAAAATTATAAATTAAATAATTGTTTTTATAGTTAAATGTAGGAGTAACAACCACATAAAGCAGATATTTTAGAAGTATGTAGCTAATTTCGGAGCAACTTTAAAATGTTAAAAGTAAGTTAAACGGTTTGCTATTTCAGCAACCACGCCGCCCGCCCACTCGTGGGAAGACTAACACCCGAACCGGCACCACACGCCCAATTAAACTTGAGTCCTATTTAAATAGACAAGGGCACAGATGACAGAATTCGTTCACATGGCCACAAAGTAACATGGCGTTAAATGCGTAAATTCATCACAATACATAAATAACCCCAAACTCGCCAATCGTCTATCTTTCGTCGAGTTTTTTTATTTAATTCGTATTTTAAAAAGTTAGTGTCCTATTTAAGCATCCGATCCTCATCTTGAAGAGCTAAAGGCCCTAATACACACGTACGAGACGCTCGCGATTGAACTCATTATACATCCGTGACCCGCAGTGTAATGAGACTCTCATGCGAGTCTCGCACGCGTGTAAATAAGCCTTAAGGGGAGGTATCCCCAGTGCAAATGTCCCGCTCTAACACGCGTGAGTTTGCAATTAACCATCCCGCTCTCTACGGCAGCTCTGCGCGTAGTTTTCGTAAATATTTAGCTATAGTCGTTAAGCGAATCATTTTATCAAAGCAAACCCTGCGAATTTGTCTATAACTTCTATTAACTTGTGTTTGTATTTGTCTTTATCTTTAATAGTACGGGAAGTAGTGTCACCCAATGTATTGGGAGGTGCACAGTTTGGTATCGAATGAATTCATTTGGCACAGATGTAGAGGTACGTAAATCTAAGTTAATTAGCCCGGTAGCCACCCGCCTGGGGTAGTTCTATTTTTTCATACACGCTCCCCCTTCGCTGCATGGGAGCCACCCTTAAAAAGTAACGGATTGAGCTGTGGGATATAGCCGTAATTTTGAAAAAACATTCCAAAAAGGGGTAATTTTGCGTTTTTTTTCTATCGAGTGAAGTTGATCAGGTCATTTGTATTAACTGACCGCGATTTTCACTAGACAAGATCCTTATGCAGCACATATACTGTATATATATTTTTTAATTTAAGACACTATATTCTATGTCTCAGATAGTTTTAAAAAACTCAACATTGGTAAAATATCAAGATTCCATTATGTTGGGATTTACATTACTATACTAATAAATGTTACATGTCATTCTATGATATAGGATTCATAATTTGTAATGTAAGAAGTGTTGAGTATTTGACTTCGTAACCCCTAATTTGCCTGCCAACGGATATACTCGTATGTAAGTAGGTAGGTAAGTGAAAATGTAAAAAATGCGTGTACAGTAAATGTAGTCAACATCCGCTTAAGGCTGGGGCTTTCGAGTTTTTTAAAACCATCTGAGACATAGAATCGTAGGGTTTGCTTTGATTAATGAAACGAAAACTACGCGCAGAGCTTCCGTAGAGAGCGCGATGGTTAATTGCAAACTCACGCGTGTTAGAGCGGGACATTTGCAATGGAGATATCTCCCCTTAATACTGTCAGAACGAGTGCGCGAAACATATCAAAATACGATTGCGACGTGAAAGAGGTGTGCCGAATTGAGGTCCCACCGCCTGGGTGGGGAGATTAAATTACATTTAAAATTATGGAAGTCGGTAAATAAGCCACTGCTTGAGCAGCGTAACTCAATGCTTAACCTCAACTACTAACTACTTAGTCACTCGATACATATTACATATATCAACATAAATGTACGTTGATCCACAAACATGAGAATGATTCACAACACCGTTCACTGTCTTGTAAGGTTATAAAATTACATAGCAAACATAAAACATATGTTCTCATTCATCTTTTGTTAATCGAAAAGTAATTACGATGCGTGTGTGCCTGTAGCACAACGGTGCAAGTGAAAGGAGATAGCGAGAAAGTGTTATTTCACAGTTTCGCCGGAATTATGGATAATTATATTTTAACGATGTAGTTAATCATTGTTACCTTGACCAACTATATACCTACCATTGTAACACCTGCTAGATATGCTAATAAAGTACACTACTACATTAAATATCCATAAAATATATATTACCGTCATTATTGAATAGGATATAGACTCATTTCGTAAGCACATTCATGCCACAGACTTACGAGCATAACAGCTATAATACATCACATCATATTGATTTTTTTTTTTATTAATAAATAACCTCTGCCACCTGGCTCAAGAATACAAACCATGATGTCATCATAACTTCCCGAATCAAAAAATTGACAGAACATTAATTAATCACACCTACGGACATCTAGATAGATCAGTGACTGGTTTTACCAGGCCTGGTACACTCAAAATTAGTTCCGCAATCTCTTAAAAGCGTTGGCATTTTTAGTGACAAATTATAGATATAGGTACATTGTGGCGATGACACTGATGATACACTATATACAGCCCTCGAGCTGAAAAGCGATATCAGAATTGAACAAACATATTCTGGCCTTCGTGACCCAAGTCTCAACTCGTAAATATTACAGTGAGTATAAATATTTATCATAGTAAAACACATTTTCTACTGATATTATTAAATTGAAAGTTTAAATGTTCAGGATGGTTACATGTTTGGGTGTTCATTACATCTCAACCATGCAAATTCAAACGGATGAGCGGGGATTATGATCATTGGTGAAACTTGGTATACACCGAGCTTATCAACAAAACATCATAGTTTTTTGTCAGATCTCGAGTGAAAAGTCGAGCGTTCGACACTCAAAAATCGGCCCCCTGGATTAACAATTGTTATTGATTTGTTGCGGGCCTTCCATGCCGCGACCAGATATTGATCTATTATGGCAGCCCTTAAAGTTCTTTGCTTATAGGTTGCCCGTTGCCTCCAGGACTTGCCTCCGTTGACTCTGTCGATCGCAATTTGTTGTATCTTGTGTAAAAATACATATAAACTAGACCGCTTATACGTTGCACCAATCCCGACCCATATTAGGCATTCACGGTCACAGTAGTTACGTAAGTTATATTTTGAGGAGTGATGTGATGTTTGCTGATCGTTCAGGTTCAATGACGATACGTCACACACCGAGTTCGGTAGCTTCATATACCACCTACTACGGATTTTAAGATTATTAGTAACAGCAGCTTTTGCCCGCGACTTCTTCCGCGTGACCTTGTATTTGAGGGATGATTTCAGGGATAAAAAGTATCCTATATGTTAATACAGGCTATAAACTCCTAGTATACCAAGTTTCGTCTTAATCCGTTCAGCCGTTTTTGCGTGATTGAGTCACAAACATCCTCACAAACATACTAACTTTCGCATTTGTAATGTAAAAAAATAAATATAAAAATAAATATTTTGTGGACAATCTTACACAAATCAACCTAGTCCCAAACTAAGCAAAGCTTGTACTATGGGTACTAAGCGACGATATACATACTTATATAGACCTATAGACTTATAGAGACTTGTTACTTATATTAGTAGGATTACCAGTCCAAATCCAATTTTTTGGCATATTGCAAAGATGAAAGGAATATTGAAATATAATAAACGGCGGGGTAATCACGTAACGATATGTACTACCGTTGGTACGTATTTAATCTCAGTTTCAGTATGGGATTTGACATTTAAATCTATCGTACTAACGGTCGAAAACGTTACGTGATTACCGTCTTTAAAGTCGAATATTATCACACATGTCATAACATGTCGAGCGATATTCGACGTTAGTGACCCGTTTATTATATTTCAATATGTCTAAGACTCGCGGGATTTCTATTTGAAATGAAAGAAATACATACACAAATAACATTAATAAAATGAGACGTCTTCGTAATCTTCGTATATGTACATACACCCTGTATTTCTTAATTTTCAATTTTAAACAGTAAATTTCAAAAAGCCCTGTGATTCTAATTCTCTTTATTTCCTAGATAGGTATTTGTTATTAAGTTTATTCTGCCTAATTGTAAAACTGCTATATATTCATTTATACTACTCAAAAAAATATATGTATAAATATAAATGATTATTGTTTTGTGGTGCCGGGGGTTAGAATAGCACCACCCCCTTTCTCGTAAGTCGACTATGGGAACCAGGTGGAAGAGTGTTTGTGGGCGATGGGCTAGCAACCTATCACTGCATCACATCACATCATCACCATCTGTATCACATTTTCTCCATCTTTAAATCAACGATTGCTAAAAGTGGCACTGGAATTATATTTCATGTGCTCTGCGTACCCCATTTGGGAATACAGGCGTGAGTTTATGTATGTATGTATTGTTTATATCGGGAAAAGTGGCATTTACATATTTTTTGTAGTGTGGTGTTTTGTTAAAAGTAAAACATTTAAATTAGTTCAGTAGGTAAATGGGGAATTTCTAAAAGCCTACTTAATATTAATTTCATCTTTGCGTTATTAGTCGCGTCTGTAGACGACAAAAAAATGTAATTTACGGCGTTTGATGATTAAAAGGTTTCCTTTTGCACAGTGAATACCTAAAACCCATAGATCATTTTAGGAAGGCGAGCCAAACAAAATTCAACTGCTTAGGGGGTTAAAAGGAGGTGGTAATTTTGTATGGAAAATACTTATTTTAAAAACCCCGGATTCCCATACAATGTTTCTACTTTCTACCCGTTTTTACCCCTTCAGAGGGTGAAATTCAAAAAACACTGACATCAGTTTTCTTTGTATTAAATGCTAACGAAGTTTCAACCTCCTAGTTTTAAAAAAATCCTAAATTTCCAAGTATTTCTAAAGTCACCCCAATTGACGTAACATTAAAATATTTTTTTACACGAATAAACACGCGGGCAGAATCTAGTTTGTAATAATGTCATAAAACACGATACTAGCCTGTTTTGGACGTTAAATAATAGCTATTGACAATGACGTAATAAGATGTAAGTAAAACAAGATACTACTGTCCACCCACGCAGAGGTACCGCCAGGGGCCCGATTTTTGAGTGTCGAACGCTCGAATTGTCACTCGACATCTGTTAAAACATCATAGTATTTTGACAGATCTCGAGTGAAAATTCGAGCGTTCGAAACTCAAAAATCGGCCCCCAGGTTTGTTATGGGAACTGGACCTACCAATAGAAAAATAGAAGAGTTTTAAGGCGAGCTCTATGTAAACTAGTTAACATTTATGAGTATACCTTTGTCCTTAAGATTATAAAAATCGTGTCGCAAAGCAATTTGTCATAATATACATATGTACGTAATATAAGTTTAAGTTTTATATATTGAGAATACAGGAGAGAGCTTTATGTATGTATGTATATGTATATAGATAGGTAAGAGTAAGTATTGGGTACCTGGATAATTGTGAATAATACAACCGCACTATGTGTGTGATTTTATTGTTAAATCAAGCTTCCACGTGGAAGAAGTCAGCACAAGGAAAACTACACATGAAAAGAATTGATTTCGTGTCATTTCTAACAGTATGTATGTAATAACTTTAACTTAGTTTGTTAACTTCGTCATTTACTCGAACGTATTTAAAAAAAATTGCATTTAATTAACACAAAAGTGCCTGAACATTCAATTTGTTTTTTTTTTCATCGGCCGATGTCGGCACGTCACTTCGTCAATGCGCGCTCAGGTGAATACCTACTGATAAAGGTGTACGGTCTATTTTGAGGGAACGTGCCAAATTAGTTCGGTAAAAAAATACAAATTAACAAGAGGCTCGTTTGCCTTAGGTACATTGAGGCTCCAATAACAGAAATATCCATACTAAATACATGCATGTATTTGATGTATTATGCATACTACTAATATAATATTATAGGTAATTGCGATAGGCAGTAACTCTGTCCTGTAAACGGCTGAACCGATAAAAACAATACAAGAGTCTTTGAGAAGGACATAAGATACTTTTTGTCTCGGAAATCATCCCTTAAAAGTGTTAAAGTGTGCTGTGTGTGGATGAAATAGGGAGTAGGTTATGTAAATGTACCTTTTTACGTCACAAGAGCTTTTGATGTGAAGCGCTCTGCTTGGTGCTCATTCATGGGCGTTGTGCCCTCAACACTGTGCTATGGTGTTATTTTTTGGGGAACAAGTGAATTAGACAAGGATGTTTCCTTGTCAACGGAATTAGGTATTACTTGAAGGCACAAAAATGCCGCATCTATAGAGTGGACCTAACACCTCATCATCATCATCATCATATCAGCCGAAAGACGTCCACTGCTCGACATAGGCCTCCCCCAAAGAGTGCCACAATGACCGATCTTGCGCCACCCGCATCCAGCGGACTCCCGCGATCTTTACCAGGAACCACACCACCTACATACATAGATAATTCCGGCGTAATTATGTACACATTTTATTAGAGCACTCATTATACACAAATGACATCTTAGCACAGAAATATCTAAGTTATTGTGAAAGAATTTAACATATCCAAAATACATACCTAGACCTAGACCAGACCTAGACAAAAAGAGTTATATTATTGTACGCTTAAATAGCACGTAGGTATTATGTATAAAAAAATAATAAGATTAATAAGACTGCATGTGCTTGTGCATACACCTACGCAAAGTTCTCAAAGGCTTGGGTCATGGTTAGGTACTAAATATATACCTATACCTACCTCCGAAGAAAACATTCAAGGCTCAATTGTAAGAAGATTAAAGTGTTTATATTTATAAGTGTATTTACACTGGGGCCCGATTGTTGAGTGTCGAACGCTCGAATTTTCACTCGAGATCTGTCAAAAAACTATGGGGGCTGATTTTTGAGTTTCGAACGCTCGACTTTTCACTCTACATCTGTCAAATCATCATAGTTTTTTGACAGATATCTAGTGAAAAGTCGAGCGCTCGACACTCAAGAATCGGGTCCCTGTTCTTTGATCGAAATTCGAATTGACCCTAAACACTGACTGATAAAAATGTAAGAATTCGTTTTTTTAAAATAAAACGGCCGTTTTAGCCGTTTTATTATATAAAACCACAGTCGACGAATTTAGCAACGTAAAAACTAGTTTGATGTACCTATTCAAAAGGCACTTAAATACAAAATACAGTAGGTACATAGTATTCCCCTTTTTAGGGTTCCGTAGTAAACAAGGAACCCTTATAGTTTCGCCATGTCCGTCCGTCCGTCCGTCCGTCCGTCCGTCTGTCCCCCGTTTTTCTCAGTAACCGTTAGTACTAGAAAGCTGTAATTTGGCATGAGTATACATATCAATGACGCCGACAAAACGGTAGATTAAATCTTAACAAAAATTTTTTTTAGCTTACTATACATGTAAAGTGGTGGTGCAATTTTTTTTTCTTCCAAACCCCATCGTGTTGGATTTCATTGGGTAGATCTTTCAAAAATATTATAAGGTTTCTAAAAGCATTTTTTGATTAAAGAATTAGTTGGCGTGATATTAAGCTTTGAATTGATAATTTTTGTTATGGTCAAGTGTCCCCCCCCCCTGCCAGCTAAACGGTGGCTACTAGGCATGTGAAAAAAATCATGGTAGTAGTATATACGATGAATTTAAAAGGAAAACTATCACAGCTATGTAGACATTACTAGTTAACGAGTAATAGTCGAACTTCAGAAATGTACTTTGCAAAAGCAAACTTTCGTACAATTTCCATTGATACCTTAGATAATGTTGTTAATTCTGTCAAAAACATAGTAAATATAAGTTTGCGAACTTTTTAGTCCACATAATATAACGGGTAGACGACTACAGAACCCTACCTTGCGCGTGGCCCGACACGCACTTGGCCAGTTTTTTAGACATCTATCGTTCAATTTAAAATCACTAATTGCCTGTCAAATAAATGAATTTATTATTTATTATTATTAATATTCACTCGTAGCGCTCCGTTAAAGCGCGGTGAACGGCTCAAAATGGAAACTTAATGGCTTTAGTTTTGCTACTCGATGAAAGGTGGCGCTACTAGTATCAAGGTAGCAAGCCTTTTTTGCGTTGCGGTTTTGTTTCTGTATGCCATTCACCAAGCGGGAATGTTCAGCACTACGTTGGAAATACAGGTTCTAATTATTACACTGTTGGTTACTAGATGGAGTAAGGAGAGTAAACTGAAATAACTTTGTTCGGTAAATAATAGTACCTAATTGTAGTTTTATAGATCTACTACTATATAAATGACAAAGTAATTGGTTTCATATTAATACGTACTATTCGGTTTTTACATATAGGTACCTAGTTTAAGCCGTCATCTCCCAAGCCCACAGATATCCGGGGGGCACATAACCAAACAATGTTTTTGTTTGCTTTTTTTTCGCCGGGAGGCAACAAGTGCTAAGAGATAATATCCAGAGATATAGACACCATCAAAATGTGTTGGAAAAAGTACTCGTAAAAGTTTTCGAGGTTCAATCGAGCATCAACCACCCCACATCAAATAAAAGGCCGTAACAAGGAAACCCGTGCAATTTGTCACACCATTTAACATTTACATAGCACACACGTCTGTTTGTCTGACCATAAACGTCCACGCCCTTAGTTCAGCCCATTACCACCCTGCCAAATAACCAGTATATCTAGACCTTTGTAGACTCGCACTTAACTATTAAAGCTAAGATGATACGGTATCGATTCTCAGCACAGCGGGATCTGTTTACAGTGGACGAAAAACTCTGTACCTATTGGCAGGTGACCACTCTCTCGATTGAATCGTTAAAGTTCTAGGTATGAGTTCTATTCCGCCATCGCATCCGGAGGAGAACCCTCGTTTGAACTGAGTTTGTTCTTTCGGTTTTCTCAACTATCTTTGTATTCACAACATTAAGTACAAAAACAAGGCAAGGCCGTCTTGTTCTTACAACGCCATGAAAGTCAAGTTTAAGTAATAAGTGACGAGAATAATTACAAGTAACTTGATAACTTATAACAAAATGTTTCCCCAGGCCTTGCATGTTAAAGAGACATTAAACTAGAGTTCAATGAACTGGAGAACCGCACTACTGCAATTCGCTTGTAGAGTTAAGAGATATATTGCAAAAAAGAACAAAATGAAGAGACGCAGAGAATCAGTTGCATTAGTGTACAGAAAAACGGCCAAATTTCTATCAACAAATACGGGATTTCTGATGAGGAAAATGTCAAACAGGAGGTATCGGTTGTTATCAAGAACACAGGATGGCGGCAACCAAAACGTAGACCACAATCAAAACAAACAAGAGACAATCGATGATAGGGACTTCGGCGAAAGAGATTTAGACTACTATCTCGGAGTGAGCACAAAAGAGACCTTCTGGAGAGACCCGGAAGGAAAGGAAGAAATTAGAAAGGACTTTCTTCTGTACCACTGCGGAGTGACAGAAGAAGATTATGAAAGGCTGTACAAGAAAACTGTTCTTAAACCTTCCTACGTAATACAACCGAGACTGAAACAAGTGCCTTTTAGGATCCACAGGAAAAAAAGAAGCAGTCAGATTAAAAGAGAAGGGGAGTCCTGGTGCGAAAAAACGGGCATTTTTAAGCTTTTTAGTAATAGAAGAGATAGTGAAATTTCAACGTCGGATAGCTATAGCGAGTGCGATTCGAGTGAAGACGTCAGAGCGCTTGAAACAAAGAACGACGTATTTACCAACAATATGACTAACAGTTTGAGTGCTCTAAATCTGGGAGACAATGAGGTCTGTTAGACTTAACAAGGCTATTATTACATTGGAAGGTTCAGTTTAAAATTAGGTTTCTTTGTCCACAGGGTGTGCGGATAAAGGAGGTGTCGGAAGGACGGCCATGCGACAACTGCCCGGAGTTGTGCCCGGGATTCATTCCTCATGCTTGGAGGTACGTACATTCTTACACTCAAAAGTTTTATAAAAAAATAACACGATCAGAGTGATCTACGTCGTCAACAGGGAAACTCAGGGAACTCAGATCAGGTGATTTGTGATCAAGCGCGAACCTATTTTGAAAATACAAACAACAATGACCTCTGTCGAACTACAAGCCCTCGAGCGTCGTCGGTATTTATTTATTACAGTTCATTTTCGGTGATATAATCCGTTCTGATTGATTTATTAATCGACTTCTTTAATAAGTAGCAATCACGGTAACTGAAGACACCAGGGTATAAAACATACTTCATAAGTGGAGTACTTAGATGTTTTTCTCTCCTTGTTTTGTAAGGAAGTAATCAAGAATATCCGTGATGTCGGCGTCACTTAGGTCGGAAAATGTATGTTAATGTCCTTTGTATACAAGCATACAAATTGCTTGAGCATGATAGGTAAATTTCCTCAGTATAGTAATTATGTAAACACAGCGACAATCCATTTGTCAATGAGACACATCTTGGATCTCATTTGATTAGCAAGCCATATCCAATCTCATCAGAACAGGGGGCCGATTTTTAAGTGTCGAACGCTCGACTTTTCGCTCGACATCTGTCAAAACTTCATAGTTATTTGACTGATCTCGAGTGAAAAGTCGAGCGTTCGACACTCAAACATCGGTCCCCAGCTTGCTATCATGCGGATTTCTGATATTATCGTTATATCGCGGCGAAATTATTCAATATTATTTACTCGTAGTTACCTAGGTACTACCACTGAGCGGGCGCGTTTACCTAGTTGTTTACTAGGAAATAAATGGCATGCAACCAATGTTTTTCCACATGTTGTCAGTACCTATCTGCAGAAAATGTTTTATTCTATTTTCCGTACATACTATAGAGTTCCTTAAAAATTATCAATAGAACTAAAACTGACTGGAAAATATGTACTTACTGAAATAAACCCGATACACTCGTATGTATCGTGCATCCTATGAAAACATAATGTAAACCAATATTTAGCGTTGGTCAATCAGAACAATTTTGTTATCGCACCGGCTGACCGGGTCAGCAATGATAACTTATCAAGCTTTCGTTTTCTGTTCCTACATTAGAAATCGACAAAATACTTACCTACCATAATAACGTTCTAGATCTATCAGCGGCTTGTTTTTCAAGCGTGTAGGCCTATTTGATAGGTGTTCCCAGTTAAGAGTTGTAAAATTTGTAAATATAGTAGCTTCGTGAAACGAGACCCTGGCAGTGAGTAAAGTACCTAAGCTGCCGAGGATGTAGCTTTCCAGGGAGTAAAGACCTGTCTGTGTCTGACAAGAGTCGACACAGCGAATCCTCAAATCAATTAAACTTCTTCTACGAAAATGTGACTCTTCGGCTCGGGTATAGTCGGTGGCCATACGCTACTACAATGAACGCTTATGGTTAAGGTAATGTTTTTTGCAATTATTATCAAATTAGTCATATATGACTACTTTGATAATTTGTCGTACCACATTATCTAGAGACAGAAATCAGAATCATAAGTCACAGATATAAACGTATTACCTAGCCGCTTCCTTATAAAATATGTATGTGCTATACTTATAATACGCGTTCGAAATCGATAAATACGAGGAAAATAATCAGCCTTGTCTGGCTAAGAGACGTAAGGTCACAAAACAACAGCATGCGCTCAACAAAATGTATTCGCCAGTTCACCACTGTCACACGAGTGTGCGCGGGCGACGGACGCGTCGATCGTACCAACCGACACAAACCGAACCAAGTCTAGCCACAACCAAATAATTTCAGCTGTGATTGCACTAGCGCCAAGGTCCAAACTGCAATAGAGCCACTCCTTTACTTAATGCACTTTGGAAACATGTGCCTCTCATTGAAACAATTAGAGTGGACAGACGTATGCCGCCTCATATTGGGAGAGAAAGAGCCGACAACAAAGAAGTTCCAGAAATTCCCATCTAGGGAAAGAAATTTCGCCGTAAGAAGAAAAAAAACAAACAATAACAACACAAGGTTTCACGAACACTGCGAGGATTGCGCGAGAGTCGCCGAACGCGAGAACAGGTGATGAAAATCTGTGGAAGTGATAGAATATAGGCGATGAAAAATTGTGGAAGTGGTCGTGGAATTTTAGCATCCACGGATATGACGTTATGTCATTAATCAGTGATACTATTGCTCATAAATTGTAATGGATTATTATGTTTTACTGTGTTTGCGATATTGCTGCATACATTTTGACTTGTGCTGTGTA
This sequence comes from Cenopis cana, assembly GCA_951800055.1. Taxonomy (NCBI): domain Eukaryota; kingdom Metazoa; phylum Arthropoda; class Insecta; order Lepidoptera; family Tortricidae; genus Cenopis; species Cenopis cana. Next base: position 12,384,356 of record OX637479.1, on the reverse strand, counting down.
ATTGGTATATGTTCACGTTGTATGGACGCAAATTAACTACCTACATATTATTAAATTGCAAATGTTGCATATGTATGACGTTTGACCGTTTGACGTTTGACCTAGTCACATATTAGAAGAAATTAGTATAACAATATTGCTGAATATAGACTGGTTGTTAAAGCCGATATATAACTATATTTACGAAGTTTATGACAAGTGTTTGATTAAAGAACTGCTTATGTACAGTAAACTTAGCTACTCAAGTACCATTATAGTTATAGTTAAATTTGAATAAATATATTTCGAAACTAAAGTGTTTTTCTTTATCAAATAGTTACATAAAGTGAAACAAGGAATATTTTTGGAAACTTTAGGTAGGGTATATAGCACCACCTAAAAAAACTCTTAGGTTAATCTACTTGCCATATACCTACATGTGACAATCGAGAACTTATTACTAATAATTTCATTATTTGGTTTTAATTATACTTAGCCACGGATAGGGTAAAAAATATTTTTAATTGAATGTTAATTCCCGATAAAATTATGTTCAAGAAAAAAGTTTATAAACAGATAATACTGCTTGCAATGCGGCAGAGAATAGATGTTTCGTTATTACCGGCTTCATATTCCCGATTTCGTACGAGAAAGATTTCCCTATTTCTTGTTCTGAAGTGCACACCTTTTTATCGCAGCACCACAGCCACAAGCCAATACCGATCTAACATCAACAATACGTTTTTGCTCAATCAAGATTGCGAAGCAATGGAAAGCATGCCGTGCAAAGAAACAAGTCTGTGTGTGAGGTATTTATTCGCTCTCCACGCGACGTTGCCTGCAATCTGCAGTCTTGTGATGCTCCAAGGTTCGCATATGCATACTTATGCAATTTCTTGTGCATAATGCAACGAATAATATATCAAAGAAAAAGAACCTTTTGGATTCGTTAGTATACCTTACCTACCCATGAGAGGGATTGTACATGTACAGTACAGACCCTGCGAAATTATCTGACAAAATACATAAAGCCAATACATCCAGATACCAAACTATCCTTACATTTCGTTGTACTCATATGCTATGCTAATTAAACTGTTTATGCACTGATAATTGCTAATTAGTAATTACCAAATGCGTAATTAGTAATACATTATTTACTGTAAGCATTTAACGTAATGAGTAATCATCATCATGATTTAACGTAATGAGTTATAGGTATATTTAAATATAGTATAGTGATAGATATTTAGTTAAGTAATAAGGTATGGTTTATACGTATTATCCATTATATGTATGGTTTGACATCATATTCTTCAATTGTGTTGTGTTAGTTATTTACCTACCTACCGAGTGTATTTATTTATTTTCGTTTTTATTTATAAGTAAAATAAATATGGGATAAATGAAGACGACTCTATTATTCTTTATATTACAAAAACAAATATTTTTCCATATAAATAATCAATGCAAGCGTTACAAACATTGCATGTTACATTTGGAGTCCCCTTCCAAAGAATATATTTCATTTTGTTACATATGATATGTTGACAATACGATTGGCAGTCCTGACGCAATAAAAAATATACAATAAAAGAATCTTTAGCCGTTCTTTTCAACATGCATCTCTTACGTATTAGATTAACAATATATGAGGCAATTATCCCACCCTTTTCTAGGCAAAGCTATAAATCGCGTCGTTATTCAGACACCCTAAATCTGTCGCCGAGGGTCCGTCACGGGCTCATTAAGGGGTCCATAAACGCGCACCGATGGCGTTTGGACCCAATTAGTGTAATGATCTGATAAGGCTGATTCGAATATGGCGCAGACGTGAACAGGAATGTTAATAGGTTGATGTGCATCGTTTAACGAATAGTTTAAAAGTAACCCGTGTGAATAACTTTTAAATTTTGGTCTAATATTATAATATAGGACTATAGGACACTTAACTTTTTAACAAAGGCGATCATTATAAAGCTACGGTAGCCCAGTGGTTCAAGCATGCGGCTGTCAAGCGGCGGTCGTGGGTTCGAATCCCAGCTCGTACCAATGAGTTTTTCGGAACTTATGTACGGAATACCATTTGATATTTACCGTTAGCTTTTCGGTGAAGGAAAACATCGTGAGGAAACCTGCATACATCCGCGAAGAAATTCAAAGTTGTATGTGAAGTCCCCAACCCGCTCTGGGCCAGCGTGGGGACTACTGCCCAATCCCTCTCAACTATGAGAGGAGGCCTGTGCCCAGCAGTGGGACGTATATAGGCTGATGATGATGATCATTATAAAAATTATGCAGGCTATATGGTATGTACTTTTAAACTTTACCGTGGGCGTGCACGTCCACAATATTCTCTATAATTTCATTCATAATTAGTCTAAGGTGGTCTATTTATATGAATGAAACCATAGAGAATATGTATAATATATAACCGCTTGTGAAATCATGCATGTTTTGCATGCATTCTTCATTGAGATGATATGAAATTACAACATAAAATAGGTACGAGTATCATCTAGCCAAGTGTTAAATTAAAATTATAAATTGAGATGATGGAAATTGATGACTCGATGCAATTTCTTGTGCATAATGCAACGAATAATATATCCTACGCAGTAGTATTTTTTTTTGCACTCAAACAAATCAGTTATTGAGGATAGAATAAGGCCTTTGAAATATGTATTATAGGTGCTTACAGAAACGTCAGAAACTACTAGAAAACATGTTTTTTTATGCAACAATATGTTTAATCGGCGCTCTATAGCTGCATAATGTCACGGACATGGGCACCGTAATACTACGGCAATACGGTCGATATCTGCCCATGCAATTTTGCCAGCCCAGTAAAAACATTTTGTAGTGAAAAACAATTTGCAATGGAAGAATGAATTTTTCATTGTCGCTTATTGATGTGGGTACATTATTGATTTCAACAATATTTATAGTTGATAAACTATCACATAACTCGTCTTGTGCTATGATAAGAAACGGATATTGTGTTACTGATATCAACAACATAAGTTAAACATAATATGAATGTTTCCAAAACATACTTGACCGGATGTTTATGATTGATATCCAAGAACCATTAATTAACATAATTTTATTTTATGTAATAAAGTTGATTGCTATTTTTAAAAAATCACGACACTACAGCGAATTAAAATACGATTGTGACAGACACTGAGTACCTACATTGGATAATACCTCTACTAACATACCTTTTTAGCTTAAATATTACGATGTTAGTTCAGACCCCTCCTCCCCATAGTTTAGATCCCTCTATATCTACGCCTCAAATCACTCGATTATCTCTGAAGAATATTATATGAAAAACCTGTAAATAAATGCTATAACCAAACCGATTTTTATCCACTAGCATAATGATTTGTCGACACTCTTTTGTGTTGAATTGCTCATCAAGGGACTTGAGAGTTGAGACTCGTGTTGAACAATAGGTGATTGGTGATTCATAAATTCATAATCTGACACCTTGTCGTAATTTCCTAGGTATTTAGTATTTCATCTAAATTCAAATGCACTTAATATTTTATTTTATTTTATTTATTGAAATATAATTTAACAACATCACAGCTTAAGCCATGGCGTTGATAAACTTAATTGTAGGTATCTTAATCTATTTACATATTATTTTACAACAAAGAACAATACATTTATAGGTAATTTTCACAGAAATTTAAAAGGGTGGAGTGGAGATGAATATCTGGGTTGTAATCCCGGTCAGGGCAAATAATTTGTATGATGAATATCTCAAGATCTGCTTCTGAATCTTCGATGTTTACTATGTACTTAATTATTATATCTATTACATATATCGTAGTCAAGTACGCAAGTCCTAGTGAGCTTAGGTATATAGTTGCTTTGGTATAGGTTGATTTGTGTATGATGGTGCCCCTAATATTTACATATTCAATATTTGACAATACAATACAAATGTTCTTTATTGTTATTATTGAAAAACGGGACTTAATCGCGTACACTTCTATTTTATTTACCTTTTGTAAGGTTTTGCCCGACGTTTCGAATGTATCGCAACATTCGTCATTTCTTTATTGTTCACCAAAAAATACACATTTGACATTGGTTTATACCGATTTATTTGTTATTATCGCGCCGTGATCCCATTTAAGACTGTTAAGTTTTTAATCTGGAAGGTCAGATGGCAGTCGCTCTCGTAAAACTAGTTCCTACGACAAATTTTGGGATTAGATGTAAAGGCGAACCCAGGTCAAGTACTATACCGCGAACCACAAACGAAGTTTTCTCTCTGTGTCGCACTTGCAAGTCTGTACGTAAGTGCGACAGAGAGAGAAAACTTCGTTTGTGGTTCGCGGTAGCCCCTCAGGATCCTAGGGCACAACCGGGAAAACTCTAGGAGGATAACATGACTCTATTTACGTCTCCATTAGAACGTGTAAAATAGATTTACCTGGTTTTTTTTTGGAATGAATACTACCTATTTTAAAAGACAAATTAAAAGTTCAAAAGACTGATTCGTCTCGTACCGACCTAACTACGTTCACATTGTGTTCAATCGGTATGATAACATTATCACGCCGATAAGTGCCAGCACACGATCTGTTCAAGTGCACATGCTATTTACAAACCATTTTGCAACACTTCGATAGAAATGGGTTTTTTAAACTTTAAACGCAAGGAAATCTTGAATTAAGGCATTTATTTGTTTAACCTTTGCCTATCTATATTTCAATTTTAAACTGTGTATTAATGTTATACAGTAGGTACTAAAAATTACTTATTCTGTGGTTATATTAAGTACCTACAGTTACTTATAAAAATAAATGAGTTTCTTCATTAACTTTTTTTATTTGAAATGCTACTTAATTAGTACTATCTTTATTGACCCGACTTTACTGAAAAGAGACATAAACAAGTAAATTACTAATAGCGTCACTGATGTCAATGACCTGAGATTGATATAAACACCACCTAGCGGCGAGTAGCGGACCTGTTACTAGTCTAACACTAGCATTGATTTATCGAATACATGTATCCATTTATTTACACGGTCTAATTATAGATGGCGCTATAGAGTCTGACACAGCCATCAAAGTTAGCTGTACTCTTAGCCGTTAGCCGAGGTATTCAAAAGGATCTACACACGTTCTTATTCCCTTATAATAAAGATATTTCTCTGTCGCTTGAATACGAAATTAGAGAGGCAGATATATTATATATAGATATAACTATGTATTGCGTATTTCGTTTTCAGTTCACGGTAGGCTCTCGGCTTTTGCAGAGGCGTGACTGGAGCAAGCGGTACCGCGAAGTTCGAAATTTGAAGAGCAAATTTGGAGCCGCGAACGCCTTACGCGAAGAAGACAGTTCTTATGCATAGGTATCTCTTTCTCTGACGCTCAAATTAACCAAGTGCGATGGAGATGGAGATATTCTAAACTTTCTAAAGGCTGTCGCTTTTATAGCCAGAGAACGTGATTGTTTAAAAAATAAAGAATGCCGCTCCAACTCCATAACATCCTACTGTTTAGGTAACATTGCTTTGTTATCAGTACCATTATCAAAACAAATGACATCACCCATTAGACTGCTATGACGGAGAGCACTTTTTAGAAAACCATTACATATACAAGGCTTATCTCAGTCTTACAGGGTTACCAGCCGTCAGATTTTACTTGACAATGATAGGAATTTTCGTTATTTGTAATGGAATGCGGCAGCCAGATAGAGATGTCACTTTTTAGGTTAAATTGATGTTATATACCTACTTACAACAAAAAAATTATAGGGTGATTCTAATCGTAGTATTTTTCCACATTTACTGCATTTCTTGTATCTAACTATCTACGCCACCCTTGTTACTTTTTCTTAAAGTTTTTCTTAAAATTTAATTTTTGTTTGTGATTTTTTAAATACCTATTAGTTATAAAACCCTATTTATTTTGAGATTAGGTACGATGGTATAAATAATTATGAATTATAGTTATGGTGCCATGGGTATAGGTATTTATCTACCCGTGGCTATAAAGGAATTTTGTAGCACTCTACAAGAGTCCAAACATTGCGCATTGATAGGTACAGTCACTTCACATATGAAGAGGTCAAAAGTTCCTGTTCCCTTGTAATAAAGACTTTTGACCTTTTCATATGCGAAGCTACTCGTACTTTTGATGCTGACTGTACAACAGAAATATAATCACACCAAAAATATTTTGATGTAAAATGTTGCCAAGACCATATCGCTCACACTATTAATAAGGTATCAGATCGAATGTAGAGCCAAGCTTCTAACTCTACATGCCCTAACTCTATAGATACATCCTAACTTCAAAAACTCTACACCTTAGTCAAAATATGTATCTTGGCCGTTTCGTTCTTGCAAGAACTATTTTGGTATCAATAAAATCTACCCGTTCTTCTAAAAAATAAAACTACGAAGCGCTTTGAGAAAAGGTAGTTTAAATGTCCTTGGGCTTCACTTGGCTGGTCTTGGCGGGGGCACTACCGTGCCCGCAGATTTTGGAATGGATGAACCCTGAGATTCGGAACGGCTAGTGATGTGAGCGATTTTTTACTATAAAAAAAGACTACAATATTTTTTTTTACTTGCCGCTTCTTTATATGGCAACAATTTTACCTATCAAATGTGTCATTATCAGATAAAAGGGACCATAGTTAGCACCTATAGTACTATCGGCAACAGTACCCTCCATTTTTCCTGAGAGCGAAATTTGCGATATGAAACATACTTGAGATGCGCCGAATACGGGTTACACCGAATTCGAATATTTGGCCGAATATTCAGTCCAGCTGTTGCTGAACCGTATATTCGGCCGAATTATTCGGTTCAACGTATTGTCTTTAATTCGTTTTACTGAAACTATAGAACTATATTCTTGTAATTTTAAACAAAAACCACTCCAAATTGTTCGGTAGATATTTGGCAACTTAACCGAATAATTGGGCCGCATACCGAAAATTCAAAAACTTGCCGATACCGAATAATAACCGAATATCTACATACCTTTTACAATTGATAACTTGCCTTATGAAATTTTCATTGGCGTAATATTATTTTACTAAACGGTTAAATAAAGTTATAACATGTCTCACGAAAGTTTAAATTCAAGTTTCATTGACGTTTTCGTTGTACCTAAATTACCTAATTGGTCGCTTTTATACTCTACCGTGAAAGTTTACGGGACGGTAAAACTCTATGCGGCGCTGAGAGACGAGTGGCGACGGATTATCAAGCTTGCCACTAAACCGACATGACGACCACGACCACTCTGCCAAGAGTGAAGCGACTAAGAAGAAGAGAATACTCTATGGTTTCATTCATAATTAGTCAGTCTATCTATGGTCTATAATTATGAATGAATTATGAAACCATAGAGTTTTATCGTGCTGTGGCCGTTGACGATAAAGTATGAAAGCGTCCAATAGAATTCGACACGCTGATAGTCAAATCGACGCACCTACAAAAGTTCATATAATGGACCGTCAAATCTGTCAAACCTGATAAATATTAAAATAACAAGTAGCTACTATCATAGAAATGGCACTATTAACAACAAGAGTAATTTTCATATCAGCCGTCGATAAATCGTACCATTACAGTTGAGAAATAGAAAGCAATTAGTCGTAAGTAGACAGTCAATATTAATTTAGTGCTATCATAAATAAAACCAATTAGGAACTAACTAAATATGTAACTGCTCTGGCACCAGTAGTAGTACGATTGCTTCCTTGACCATCGGAAAGTTTTCGTCCCTCTCGCACTCATGCTCTTGCTAGCAAAAGACGCATACCTACTGAGCGTCATCCATTTAAAAACTTAATGATGATATAGGCTAACTACGACTCTACACTCTACAGGCACTCCCAATACAAATCGAAGCAAAGCTAAAAGTGACATTAATAGGTGAGGTAATTAAATAAAAACTACCTTGGCAGCTTGACACTTACTTAAACCTGATCAAACGAAATCATTAAAAATATATTCGTACTAAATGATAGGTAATAAATAAATAAAATATAATTATATTGTAGATACGCGTTCGTGCCGTACATCACTAGTAGTTCCGATTCCGCACGCCGCCTCTGCCTAATCCCTTGAACTTGGCGCGAAACCGCGAGGTAAACAAAACGCCGGCAACCCGTTGACGCGCATTTGTCATTCGGAACGCAGCCGCGCCGCGCGCCGTGCGAATGAAACGTCGCTGTCATTTTTTGAAAACCGAACGTTTGTTTTTTTCGCGAATTGTGACCGTGAGTGAAGTGTTTTGTTTTGGCCAGTGACATTAATAAGGTTTTATTTTTTCTTTGTTGCCGTATGAATTTATTAGCGTTTTTTTTTCATTGTTTGTTTTATCGTGTGTTCACGAAGGAAGCATCGGCAATTGACCGATAAGTGCGACTGATTGTTTGTAAGCCAAAGCTACCTTATGACATAGTTAGCATGTGAATGGTAATTTTACCTTCATACATAAACCGGTAGTTGTTGATAAACATGGTTAAAATTGTAGATGAGAAATTAGGTTTTTAACATCATTTTTGTGGTTATGACGCGTGATCATTAGGTAGGTACATCTGCACATAGCGTTGCCCATAGGCAACTTATTTCTGAATCGTTTAAATTACAAGTAATTGGGTATTATGGATTTTAAAGTATCTTATTCAATTCAACTTCATCGAATTTTCGGTAACGTATTGTATATTTTTAGCTACTACAGTTAATTAAACTGCTAGGTACATTTGTCCTGACATGTCCGGATTTTTGACCATTTGTCCGGATTGCGGCCGGACTTGGGAAGTGTCACGATTTTTAGGAATGACCCTATTAAAAAAAAATGTTTTTACGATACATTTATTTTAACATTTACACAGTTTTAATAAATGTAATGATAAATTAGTAAGTAGGTAATCAACAAAAATAGTAATATTTCTTCGAAAACAATATAAAATAGAATAAATTACAGCCAAAGTGATCTCAATCAATTCACGAGTCCCCGCATGCCAAATTTATCTCAGCGCGCTCGGAACATTTTGAAATATTTTTCCAAAAAAAGTAAATAAAAAAAAAACATTGCTAAAACGGCAAAAAAAGTATAAATAGGTTTATGAACTATGAATAGTACCTACCTATATTGAATTGTGGAGGTCATAGTCATATGGGTTATGAAAAAAAATCGTGCACTTTTTGATGAAAGCAAGCCACTTTGCACAGTGATAGTAGAAATCAAATTAAACATTTTTTTTTCGAGGCAACCGAAGTTTCGCCCCTTGTTAGAAGAAATGTCAGGACTTTTAGGGGGATGTCCGGATTTTTATCAGGACATTTCAATTTTACATATGGCAACCCTAGGTACATTGCTCATAATACATATTTCTTGACAATGTTAATAAGATTATTCTTCAACATCAACACTATCACAATGTCAACAATTAATTCTAAATACAATTAAAATAACTACCTAAACTAAAGCTAAAAAAGGCCGTGGTCTTGGGTTCAAATCCCGCCAATTTTTTAAATGAGCGAGTTGGGGGGATTCTTCGCTTCTGTTACCACCTGGCGGCGCAAAGGTTCCTAGTACACTGGCGGAGTTGCCTCGTTGTATGGAGAGGGATACCCTTTGCACCAGGTACTCACCTCACCAGAGCGGGGATCGCCTCCACGGTCTCTTAGGCGTCGAGCTAGAGCGGCAACGAATGCTTTGGCCTCGGCGCACCAGGGCCCACCAGTCTCCACGGCAACCGGGACGAACTCATATACTGGCTCCAGATTGCTGTACTTGGCGTGCTTGAGTTTGGCGGCGGTTTCAGCAGCGCCGCCAGCTGCACGCGTCGTGTTTGCTAGGTGAGAGGGAGCAAAGGTGCTGACGCATGTTGCATCCCATAGTAGACTGCGTCCTCTCACCCAGGGAACCAGTGTGAGTCCGTCCGGTCTTTTGCCGTCAGTGCGGTTTAGGCCCTGCCTGGGGCTCTAAGACGCATGGAATATTGACAATGAATTGTTTACCATATAGGTAGATTGAATACATACCTATCTATTATTGATCAGCTGAACCTTGATTTTAAATTGGTAAGGTAAAGAATATGCCTAGTTTAGTTACCTACCGTAGTCTAATAGGTAGGTACCTAAAGTAGGTATTTCGTTATATCATATCGGAAGAGAATTTATTGTTTTTTTTATATTAGAATCCCACGATAATCGAATGAATGTTCGAGTTAATTAATCGATTAATGAGTTTGTTAACTCGAATAGACGTTAAGTCGTTATGCTAATTGATATTGATTGCACATCGCGAGTAATTGATAGGGTCAACTTGGCTGCCTTGTTGTAGGTTAGGTTTAAGATCCGATACCATAGTACTTGGTATGGTGGGACCCACTTTGAATAAGAATACTTACTTCCAAGTCCTGGATGGGTGCCCAGTAGAATAGAAGGTGGGTGGATATTATACAATAGATACTTAGGAGACTGATTAACCAGTCGACTACGTTCCCCCCCTCTCCCTGACGTAACTCGGCGACGATGACTGATTAGGGGCCGCATGGTCCGGCGTCCTAGGCACACACTCACGGACCCAGATGACGTAATCACAGCGTCCATCGAAAGATGGAACGCAGCGCTTACGACGTCCAACTCAGACACGACTCACACGACGCGTACGCACCTACACTTAGGCGTTCCCGCCGGCGGCGGGGACGTCCACCGCGTGATCGCGACAACACAGGCACATATAGTCCCTATTTGTCCCGGTACCGCCGCATACCGGGTAGTCAGTCCGGCCCAGTCGGGAGTTTCTTGCTGGACTCCTCTCAGCTAGGCCAGGTTTAGTGAACCAGCGACAAAACTCCCAGTAGGTCTATTCCACTGATACACTTCAGTTCGGTTGAAACCGCTCAACCAAGGTCTCACTGGAGCGCAAACTCTTAGAGTATTCCAGTGCTTAAACCGCCCGCGTGGTCGTGTCGGAGGTCTCCCCTGGACTTTCCTCAGGCCACCCTCCAACCGCGCACTCCTATCGCTTTAATGGGCCCGGCCTATAAAGCTACAATCAGGTTTAAAAAAACAGCTCTATGCATACGGAACCGTAAGCACGGCTGTGGGCAGTGGTAAGTACTACATGAAATAAAATGCAGTACAACTGCAGTAGTTACGTACTTAAGTCAAATGATTAAACCATGTTTGTTTGATGTTAGAGTGTTTAATTGATGGAGATGTACTATTAAACAGTGAAAATGAACTTTCGTTGTACCACATTAAAGGAGAATTTCAATTAACACTTCCGCAAAATATTCAGTAAGTATGCTAACCAAGTAGTTGTCACGTAGGTAATTGAAACAATTGTTTCAAGTTAAAATGCACTTTCTTGCTTCAGAAATGAAGTTGGAATTAAGATGAGAAGGAATATAAAGTAAAAGGCCATTATGCATGAGCTATACGGAGCATAGAGATCGCAACCGGAACTAAAAAGAGTTTTGCTTAGTGTAAGGTCACTTTACTGAATCAGCGGAGCGGATGACGTCCAGTCAATTCGCAAAACAAATTGTCTCGATTTCTGGCAAACTTAACTATCTTTATCGCCAGATGCGTAACAAGTATGAGCCATGCAGGGTCACAATACTGTAGTTGATACAGTAGTTAAATTCTCCTTACATTACCAATAAACAAAAGTCACGAAAATACTCGGAATTTAATAATGCGTAAAATATAATAAAGATATAGATAATACACCACTTATTGTCCTTACTTTCATAAGTTTCATACTAAAATAGCGTTTTTAAATACAAATACAAATTATTTTATTTGTCAAACATAGGTTTCCATACGTGTCATCTTCTCTGCAGTTCGGTATCACTATGTCTAGCCATAAGGCATACAAATAGCTGCAATTAGCTCAGCATGCAGCATGCATTCTTAAACACTAAATATATCATAATTTAAATATTATATTAGGTACTATTAATTATTTATTATTCTATGTCGTAATCATTTAAAAACTCTTGAATTGAATAATATGACTTCTTAACTAAAAAAATATACAACGATGTCGAAAGTAGGTACATTACATACCTAGTTCTCTAGCATCTGTCAGCGACCTGGGGGGGCCGATTTTTGAGTGTCGAACGCTCTACTTTTCATTCGACATCTGTCAAAACATCATAGTTTTTTGACAGATCTCAATTGAATAGTCGAGCGTTCGACACTCAAAAATTGGCCCCTTGGCCTCCTCGTAGTCTACATAACAGAATATGTACTATCGAATCAACTGAATCGTGACATTCGTGACCCACCGTGGAACCTTGTCACAGAAAGTGTCATAATGATTTTCCTTGCCAGGCAGTACGATGTCACTATGACATTTTCTGTGAGAAGGAATAGTACGTGATTAATTGATTATAGTCAAACATAATACAAATCGTTCACTGGATACAAATGTGTAAATGTATCTATGGCATCGACCCTACTGGATCACACAGACAAACTGTTCCGACGGTTTTGTGAGACCCTGTTAATTTTATGTTTTTATACCCTGATTATTAAATAAATAAATAATATTATACAAAAACGATCCTGCCATTGTATTAGACTTTAATTGAGCTTTGTCTTATAGTTAATATTTCGTTATAAATAAAAATGCTCTCAAAAAAACGTGGACTTAGCGGCAATTTTCTTAACAAGTAAACTAAGTAATTATGAAGAGTTAGTCGAACTGTACCCTTACCATGAGTTTGCAATGTTTGCATTACCGTACTCGCTAGCGACTGCGTGCCTAAAGCCCGAAACGCACTGACAGCGGTAGCGGGGCCGGATTGGACCGGTTGTAATATTCGAACTAATATGAAAGGGTCCGCACAGAAAACCGGCCGGGAAAAAAGCGTTCTGTGCGGACCCTTTCATATTAGTTCGAACATTACAACCACGCCGCGCCGCCACCGCTGTCGGTGCGTTTCCAGCTTTAAACGATTTAGTGTGGCGATTCTTAGTTCTATTGCGTAACCGCCAGAGGCGCTGTACTTTTGTCCATACTAAATCGTTTACGCAGTCGCTAGCGAGTACGGTAATGCAAACATTGCAAACTCATGGTAAGGGCACTGTTGAATGGACGGACGTGCGTATCGTAACATTCGTAACGTAACTCGCAACTCGAGACCTCATCTTACGTGTTCGTCGTACAATAGGCTGAATGGCTGAAATAACCCATTCGCTACTGACAAGGTTGGTTGGCCAGATAATATTAGATAACAGTACGGCAAAAAACCGAAAATGCCCTCTTTGACGTTGACGGCAATTAGATATGAAAGGCGTGACAGATTGTCAAACAGGAAGTCTCACGTACCGTTACTTCACTGTGTACTGTCGCATAACTCGATTATGGGGCCGTGAATTCATAGAGTTAACCCCTTCACTTTTATTTCTAAATAAATGAGAATTAGGTACAATAGAACAAAGAACTAACTACTACTATGATTAATGTACAAACATCAGTAACTTATAAACAAATCACACTTAACATAACAACCAACCACTCATTCGCATACACAAAACAAACATATACACAAACACAAATACATATACACATTACATTTGCATGCATGTCGTATTTAGATTAATTCACTTAGATTCTTAACATGTAATCCATTTTACTTATTTTTCCTTTTTGTCTGTGAAAACTCTTATACTTATCAACTTTTTGTGTTACATTAACTAAGACATTCACGGAGGAATCACTGACTCCCGAGTCACAGGCTTTGTCCTAGTTCGGGAACCAGAGGCTTACTCCTAATGAAACTGTGTCAAATCTTAAGAGCCATTGTATCTCTCTTACGTTTTACAATGAAATGTAATCATTAGGTTTAAAGTTAATATTTTTTATTTATTTTATTTATAATAATATGAAGTCTAACGTAACATAAAAACCTGTGCCACCTAGCAAAAAGCAAAACTATTCATCTTAGAAGGCAACTGTTAAAATTTTTGTGTTGTACAGTTACCAGCACCAATATCTGCCATAACAAAGGCGGCTTAAATATCTGACACGTCCTTACGGCCCTACAAGTAGAGTCGTGTCAGATATTTATGCCGCATTTGTTTTGGCAGATATTAATGCTGGTGACTGTACGTAGAGTAGGATATATCAAACAATAACGGTATTTATTAAATAAGGAAATAAACATGACAATATTCTGCTAATACTTGGTCCTTATTGTATATTACGTGATGGAAACACAAAACAAGGAGTCATTATTACACGGTCCAAATTCCTTAAGTATACCGCTAGGTGGCCCTTTTAACTACAACATTGGAATTTAATTTCACTAATAAGTTATCAAGGACATCGTAAAACAAAATAATCTCAAATCACACACGCACATAGTCACCTATTTTTTCCTTTTTTGCTGCATTTGAGTTGAAAATAACTGAGTTAAGTGAGTTGAGTCATACTTTCTCGTGACTCAAGTCATGTTTTGTTAGTCGAAGTCATGTTTAATTCCAGTTTCAACGAATACTTGCTATTACTAATGTATCTGTGTATAGAAGAGTTTCTTTTGTGCCGTTAGAGCCCGCATTTAGGTTCCATTGATAAAGTAAGTAATTTTTTTTCGTTTTTAGTTTGTTGTTAGGGTATCAGCCTTACTTACTAAACTTTCATAAGTTGGGTAGGTACGTGAAACTGCCGCCTATAGTAGTAATAATCGTTAATCACACTTTTCGCACTCAAACTTTACCACCTATTTATTCCTCTTCCTAAGCTTCATAAGGAGATGATATCTAGGCCACAAAGTTTTGTAAGTTCCCGACACTCATCCTGGCATTTTTTTTAGGGTTCCGTAGTAAACAAGGAACCCTTATAGTTTCGCCATGTCCGTCCGTCCGTCCGTCCGTCCGTCCGTCCGACCCCCGTTTTTCTCAGTAACCGTTAGTGCTAGAAAGCTGTAATTTGGCATGAGTATACATATCAATGACGCCGACAAAACGGTAGAATAAAATCTTTAAAAAACTTTTTTTTTAGGGTACCTCCCCTACATGTAAAGTGGTGGTGCAATTTTTTTTCTGCCAAACCCCATCATGTGGGGTATCGTTGGATAGCTCTTTTAAAAATATTATAAGGTTTCTAAAAGCATTTTTTGATTAAAGAATTGGTTAGCGTGATATTAAGCTTTGAAGTGATAATTTTTGCTATGGTCAAGTGTCCCCCCCCCCCCTGCCAGCTAAACGGTGGCTACTAGGCATGTGAAAAAAATCATGGTAGTAGTATATACGATGAATTTAAAAGGAAAACTATCACAGCTAAGTAGACATTACTAGTTAACGAGTAATAGTCGAACTTTAGAAATGTACTTTGCAAAAGCAAACTTTCGTACAATTTCCATTGATACCTTATTTTTACTAATTGATTTAGCGTCAAAAGGTAATAGACAGAATATATACTGTCGCATTTGAAACACCTAACTATAAGTATTTTGCTATATTTTGGTATTTTGTTTGGATATTCTAATTTTTTTATATTGATTATGGCCTGGGTGCTAGTCCTTTAAGCTTAAGCCACACAGAGAGCGGGCGAGCGGTTGCGGCGCGGGCGCGGGCGGCGGCGGCGCGGGCGCGGGCGGCGGCGGCGCGGGCGCGGGCGGCGGCGGCGCGGGCGCGGGCGGCAGCGGCGCGGGCGCGGGTGGCAGCGGCCTTTGTCGGCAGCCGCCACCGACAAAGGCCGCTGCCACCCGCGCCCGCGCCGCTGCCGCCCGCGCCCGCGCCGCCGCCGCCCGCGCCCGCGCCGCCGCCGCCCGCGCCCGCGCCGCCGCCGCCCGCGCCCGCGCCGCAACCGCTCGCCCGCTCTCTGTGTGGCTTAAGCTTTACTCGTAAGCCAGATCCTCCTGAATAATAATATTATAATAATATTACACAACGTCCATTCGAAATGCAACTAATCAATCCAAGTGGATATAGAACAAATAAATTCTGCAAATAGCGTGCAGCAGATGGCTTTCCATTACGCACTGTTAGCTGGTGCACTTTCTTTTATTATTGAAATTGTGTACTGAGGAACGAAGGAAATATTGTAAAGTTCCAAAGTAATGTGAGTATAATATTAATACAAAAAGAAACAGAAAATAACGAATTAAATTTTGGATGAGAAAATAATCAAGATGAAAGCCTGAATTTATCGCAGTATTTTTTTCAATCCAGAGGGAGTTGTCCAGTCGCATCCTGAACGATGCCGGGGGTCCGTAATCTAATCCCAAGATTTGGCGTAGGCACTAGTTTTTACGGAAGCGACTGCCATCTGAACTTCCAACCCGAGGGGAAAACTAGGCAACTCGACTGTTATTACTCCCCGAGCCCCCGGCCTCTAACTTGGCCTCTAAATATCTGTCCTTTCAGTATATTAATCTTGAACTATTTTCCTCCAGTCTGTTAAAAGAGAATACACGATTTGCAAAAATCTCGATACTTTTATTTTTCAAACATCCCTTTTTTTCTATGTTTTTGGTTGGATCTTTAAAACCCTCCCATCTTTAACAATGATTTTTGGTTTAATAGTTGTAAAATGATAAGTTCTCAAACCTGATAAAAAAGATTATCCTTATAAATGTTTAGAATAAACATCAATATTTACGAAAAACACGCGATGAGCTTCCGTAGAGAGCGGGATGGTTAATTGAAAACTCACGCGTGTTAGAGTGGGACTTTTGCAATGCCATCTACGCCCTCTTAACGAGTGCTATGTGCTATCATAAGCAGCAGCCGGGATCAAATTCACTGAAAATTGCACACAAGTTCTTGCTATGCTAGCCGCGCATAAGGCTTAGTATATTCAAGCTGCCATCATGCCATTGCCAGTGGATAGTATAGGATAAACTGAGTTTGTATTATGACAGAGTATATTAAACTGAGTTTATATTGATACACAATTCATAACAGAGCTGCTACGCATATGTTTACAAATATTAGAAGCACGCTAGCAATATTTACACGATAAAATAATGGACAATAAAATGAGTTTTCTTTCAAATTTAAGATAGGTTTAGTTTATTTATGTTGCGAAATCTAAAAAGGTAGGTGTAGGGGAAACCGGTAGATAATAATATTGCACTACTCAGCTACTACAATTGTGGCTCTACTTGAGCAAATTTTAAGACTAAATCTTGAATATCAATGTTAGATTTCATTATCATTGATATACGAAAAGTGGCAACCGTCCTGTCTTCTTGATGATCTCACTTACTTACTTACTACGGTGGCTAGACGACCCAAAGAGGATCTTGGCCTCTGACACAAGAGAACGCCACTCTTCCCTGTTGTGCGCCACCTCACGCCAGTTGGGTAACCGAGGATGGCTAGGTCTAAAGATCTCACGGTTCTAAATAATTGCCATACGATAAATATACGAAAAGTTAAGTGCATTTTTGTCCAAGATAAGTAGTGACGCAGACTCGTAAGGAGCACGCTTAAAAAGGAGATGATTAGATAATTTTCGGTTTTTATTACAACGAACGGTGGCAAATAATCTTACGGCCCGCCTGATGCTGATGATAAGCGTATATCATAGCCAATGGACTCCGGTAAGTCTAGAGCAGAAACATGGCGTTGCCGGCATTTTATTGCTTTGAGGATTCTCCGTGGCGACATCAAGATTCAAGACACCGAATAGTATAATAGTATTACATACAGAACGGACACGAACCCCCCGCACCGAAGTCAGTTACCTCGTCCCTGACAGGCCCAGGCTGACAGGCCGGGTTACGATCGGGTTACCGTCGCGTCTCGCGATTCGTCCGCGCCACGCGCTACGCACTCGCGCAAACAATTGACGCGTGTACCGACAGCGCACGCACACATACTTACCCACAGCGCTTACTTTCCTTTGCGTGTCACCCCCGTGATCAAGAGACAAATTCTGGTTTCTCACACTCAACACGGCGCATCCTCGGAATCTGGCGAAAAGTTTGTAAAAGTAAAATAGTAAATCAGGATTAGTATGCCGTGCCGGGTAGAAACAAACTATTTAAGGCCTGGCGTTCCCCTAATCCACATTAGTTCTAATGAAATTATGTGATAGCGTATAAAGCACAATTGAGCCATTCGCGGACAAGGCCGCGCCTCGCAATAAAATATATTTTAGTCACACATTTTAAGGTTCGTTAAAGTAATGAAATGGTATAACACGCCTACGTAATGCTAAGTGTGCTATGTCAAGAACACTGCTTGTTTAGGAAATACAATCTGACAGATTTTTAGGTAAGTACAAAACGTGGAAGTTTTAGCCTACAACCTACATACTAACCGATATTTTTTCCGTACATTATTTAGTATAAACATACCTATTAGTATTCTTTGATCTGTGCTATTAGCATTTCGGTCAAGTTGAGTTCTATTGCACGCTTGCCAGAACAGTACTCCAGACGACTTTTTATGACGACCAAAATTCTTACGTAAATCATTGGTTGAGAGAAACCACGAATAAATAATTTTAACAAATAGGTACTACCTCGAAAAGTAAGTCACGCCATAGTGAGAACGGTAGGTACATATCTAAAACCTATTTATTTCTGAGATCACGCACTTTACTTAGGTACTTCACTTAAATATGTAACTATGTACTCCATTTATGTTCAAACTAAATTTTATCTGAATCGATTCAACGAAAATTTAACAGATCATTTCATAATAGGTAATGTAAACTTGTAAACGCCATAGAGATGTGCTTCAGAATCGCGAATTTCTTCTTTAATTTTGAAAGCATACCTACTCAGTTTTAGACTACGAATAATTTACTATTAACTCATAAATCATTTGCTTCAAGCATTTGTTTCTACCTATGTACCTAATACAAACAAACGAGCGTAGCCGAAGGTCAAGTGACTGGGGAATTGAATACCTAATATTCACTGGCTATTCGCACGTCGGTTAACTTGCATATGTAATTAAAACCAAAAATATATTAGCATGCACGAACAACCAACACGTTGAGAAATGAATATGCTTTTAAAATGGTACTAAATCATTTTAGAGCTTCGTAAAACGTGCAACATATATGCTGAGTCAAGCCCTTTTAAACATCTTCATTTTCACCTTTTGATAGTTTTAAGTTTTTCATTAACATGTAACTATAAATGTGTTGTTTAATAAACGTTTTCTATGTCTATGTCCAAAACGTTTTCGGTTGCAATTGCATAGAACTCGGTACATGGTGGACAAAAAAATTGGGAACTGAATTTTCGATATTTATTTTTTGTTTGGCTGTATGTGTGCGTACCATAGTAACTCCGCGACTAATTAATTATGCTCAAACCTATCTTGACAACGCCGTAAAGTATCACAACGGTAATTACTAACATTTATAGGTTTCAAGCGCAAGCCAAACATAAGTCGTAAATAAACTATACCGTGGAGTTTTATCCGTGGCCAATTGTTGCTATTTATTGCCCATTTGAACTCGTAAAGATCGTTTTAGACTCCGGCGCAGGTTGACGTCAACACTGGCATTCATAAGTCATAACACTTAGTGCTTTCTCGTTTCAAACAAACCAGTGTAAGTGAAGCGGATCACGACGTTTATTGACACAATGTAACGATTGCCAATAAGGCACTAGTACCACCGCCGGCGAGGTAGAGAGTACTCTTATAGTAATTCTACTTGTTTGTACTCTCTACTCGTCATCGGTAGAACTACAGCCTAATTTCACGTTTCCTATAAAGAGCTCATCGATTATTCTCTATAAAAGCGTAAAAACAATGATTTAAATCCACTAACGTCCTTTTGTGACAATTGTTTTCTCATTATATGACGAAGTCCATATTGTGAAGATTTTTATTTGTCGATTGCATTAGCGGAATAGAATATTAACGCGCAAAGCATATTTATTATTAATGCGAGCTATTCAAATTTAGAAATAAAGGAAAAAGGAATAAAGTTATTGAAAAATTTAGGCACCGAGCAGGATTTGAACCTGCGACCTCCCGGCACTCGCGGCCAGTCGCACTAGCCAACTGAGCTATAGGCTTCATTTATACAAACGCCTTAAGGGAGGCGTACAGCGACATCTACCAGAAGACTCAAGCTTCATTAACGGCACTAACGTCTCAAATCATGTTGAAAAATTGTCAGTTATTCAGTAACAGTACGTTTTATTTGTCTACTTTGCTCTGGCATAGATTAAGTTGTTTTTTTTTATAACAGTAGGAAAGATATGCGCCTCCGATTACGCATCGAAACGGAGTCCAGGGGGCCAATTTTTGAGTTTCGAACGCTCGACTTTTCACTCGGGATCTGTCAAAAGACTATGATGATTTGACAGATTTCGAGTGAAGAGTCGAACGTTCGACACTCAAAAATCGGCCCCCAGGTTCATGTCATGTTAAACTAGAAACGAGCTGCGAAATGGATTTAGACGGTCTGTAAATCGCACGCTAGGGCAAGGTGGATGGAATGGACGGAGAGAGACTAATCATGAACATACATATATATATGTATCAACAAATGAAGCGGATTGAACTATTTGGAGAACATACCTAATACCTCCCAATTCGTAATGGGCAGGATTTATGGAAGTGAAATTAACCGGGAAGAGAAATATAGCACATACTATGTACTTATGTCTAGTAAATGGACACAATTTTTTAGTTTCTGACTAAAGATTCCTAACTACTCGTACTACCCGGTCACAGTATACCAGTGGCGGAGCGTCCATACAACTCGATTCCCACCGGCTTGCCTGATTTTCGGCCAGTCAATTTGTTTTACTACGGCTCATGAAGAGCAAATTATTTCCGACTTCCCTAAAAATATTTTTGACGCGCCGCCACTGCAGTATACCTATCTGTGCACATCGCCGCGAGTCTACACAACGGCGCTTTGGTGACGGGGTAGTAAGCTCATCTTTGGCACAATTTGTTTTACATAAATACAATACAACGCAACATACCTTGTTGCTATAACACTCCATGCTTATTCAGCACACTGTCACAACCGTGGAATTCCTTTATCTGGTACATAAAAAACACGAAAATCTAATGTTAAGAATCCGAAATACTAATTCCATTCATAGGGGCTATTGATTGCTTATACGTCGGACATATAGCATTCGTACCTCTCGCAGTTACATACTTGACAGTAAGGGATGAATGCTATATTTCTTATAAGTAGGCGATCATCTTAGCTTAGCCCCTCAGGATAAGTAACGTCTAAAGATTGACCGTGTACCGTGACTAGTCGCGACATGCGATAATCATATCAAGCCCACCTTTAGCAGGTTATTTAAATAAAACTCCTTGAAGGTGAATGTCGGTAGCGATAAAAAAAGATAACACTCACTGCATTTGGCGGACTCTGAAAAAATTATACGTAAATAATACAACTAAGCGCAAAAAAAAACAATTACAAAAAGAATACACCGTCTCGTAGTTCAATTTACATTAAAAGTTCATGGACTTTGTACAATTTAGCTTTATAAGTATTTAGATTTTTACTCCTCAATTTACATGACCTATAGACTAGAAGTCTAGTAATTCAGTTGCTATGTTGGATAAATCTCGTAGGTATTCAGATGATAGTCAGGAGCCTTTCTGTGCCTGTGTAGTGTGTACGAGTAACGAGTATTATCATATATATTTATTATGCTTATCTGTATTGCACATCCTGACCATATCCGTACTATTTGCGTATTGGACCGTGGGCCAGGCGCTAAAATCGTTACTCATTACCTCTCGCACGAAAACTTGTACAGTAGTTAAGAAAGTTGTATTATGAAGGACTGTGAATGTCTGCCCCGATTCCGTTGGTGGGTTAAGGATTGAGGAGCAGCAGCCTCCCAAAGACGGTTTTTTTTTTCAGTAATTTCCTCTCGACTAAAACTAGTGTCAAATGATAGTTAAGCCAATACGTTAAGGAATAAAACTCGTCTTCCGGTTGTAGAGTGGTGGAATACCCGTCGGCCGAACATGTAAAAAAAACAGTCATTCCCTCTCGCAAGAAATTTTGTCAGATGATATTTTATATACTATTGTGAATAAATAACTTTCAAACCGTCCTAGTGCGTCCGAGACCGAGAGATCACACACAATGAAGGCTTCCGTACCGACACCAACTAATTCACATTTAAAACCACTATCGAAGGAAATTGGTCATCGAGACCTGTTGTTGGCCCACGGTCTATATATCTCACATTAAAATTTGTAACTGCGTACTAGTCTAATGTTTTGTTTAACATATGTTATACTTTGATACTCCATACGCGTCACAAAAAAGGCTGTAGGAAGGAACTAAGAACGTGTCGTATTCCATATTTGCAACTTACTATATTTTAACTAGACAAATGTATTTGCCTAGTCACATTTTTGTGTAAAGTATTCGTCTGGGTACTTGTCCACCCGCCGACATCTATGGATAGTGCAATATGGCCAAAAAAATTGCGTCAATAGGGATGTTGACACCAAATAAGAAAATCAATGAATCCGAATTTTCTCGAAAAAGGACCAAATTCTCAATCAAATAGCGAAAAAAGTAATTCAAAAGAATAAATAATTACATAATTATAAGTCTTCAAAGTTTTAGGAGGGGGCATTTTCTGTCCCTGTTCCGCAAAACGCACCTCTGTATTGAACGATCGTCATTTACTATGGCGCTCGAGGTCAGTGACGTCACTTATCTGTAGCGCTTTCTCTCTCGAACTGAATACATTGTAACGGTTGTAGTTTCGTTATTTTTTGACATATTTTAATAGGATTTTCATTATTTGGCATAGTTTTATATATTCTTTCGTATGGAGTAATAATAAATTTTGAGTCAACATCCCTATTGCTGCTCTATAGTGCTCTTACTTCTACTCCACTTACGAAAATTGTATCCCGAATATCGATATGAAATAAAAACTGACATTGTACGCCTCCGTCAATCCAACGATTCCGACGAACTCAAACCCTTTACGACCACAATTACCGAAAATGTAAAAAAGATTTGCAAGTTGAAAAATCTCCTCAATACTGTCCTATTTCGTTCGCACGTGGCCTGTTTACCTGATTGGAAACCTTACATCACGGATGGTCTTAGGCGCTGACCTACTGGTTACGTCATACTTAGTAACTAGTGCTCACTTAGCAGCTTAGCGCGAGGTGTCCTAGATTTGAGAGGGAATTCAGGTGAGAAGTAAGATTCTAAGGCTAGGGTGAAAACCAATTAAATTTAGTCTACGTCGGTTATGCTCATTAATTAATAACATTATAAAAATCAGCAAACTGATGCAGGTAACAAGTATTCGTAAATAATTCAAGAAAAATCTACAATGTCAATATGCAGTATGTACATAATTGTAAGTGCTGTCTCTGACATTCAAGAATTTTAAAATGTGTGTTCTTTTTTGGCCGTCGTTTTAATTTAGTTGACACCAAGTCGGTTAGTATTCGCGGCACGTCCCGGCCATTGCAGCGGTTAACATTGTTGATAATTATTAAGTAATTATCTATAAATAAAGGTGCACGATAATTGGTTTATTTTTATCACAAAATATAATAGCTACCCAGGTCAAGTATACCTGCGAGTTTATCACTTCGAATAGTTCGAATAGCATCTCTTGTCCGTCTCTTTGAATTTTTTATTTATAAAAGAAACTTACATGCAATTGTTTATTTTAAGAAGACCGTAGAAGATCTTCGGATCTTATGATTATGGAATGGTATTGACCCTTATGAAATCCAAGAAAACAAAATATTTAAGTAGTGATCTTGGCAGGATACTTGTGATCAAAGCTGTAGAAACCGGTCTTATTAAATGACAGCCAAGGGAGGTCATTTTGAGGCAGATCGGAATATTGGATGTAAGAGAACAAAAACAAATAACAAACTAACCTGTCGTCAATATTTTTCACGATATCTTTACATAGGTAATTTTCATTTAATCGTTGCAACGATCGACAACTTCCAAGTTGTACTACTATATTGGATGGATATAAAAATGTTCGCTACATTTTCCACCCTCCCGCCCCGTTTTTGTAAAAGACCTATTTATTTTGAAGCCGCTAAAGAGGTTAGGAAATCAATCCTGTCAGGGGGAACATCACATCAATTGTAACTAGGCGTTGGAAATGTTTTGTCGATATTGCGCATTTCAATTAGGGTTCTTTGAACGGGATGCTCTGCAATTTCGAAGTTTCTATTACATACATAACTATTACAAGGGATTAGGCAAAGAACTTTCAGTCTATTACAGTCAGACTATAAAAATATTGTTAAGGAGGGAAACAACATCCGCGAAACTGACTTGATGATTTAATATGTACATAAAATAGACTTGCATCCGCTGCGCCAATATTAAAAGGTCTCTGCATAACACACACATATCTTCATTTACACACACACACATACACTCATATCATCATTTCGACTTTTGAGTAGGTACGAATAGTCTTTGGTATAGTGTACCTACTTAATTAATCTTTCTGCTAGGAGACTTTAGAATAATTGCCATTATAATATGCCATATATTGCTCGATCTCTTTTGTTTCTAAACAGCATAGAAAACACGAACATTTGTCTTGTCTGCAATAATTTTACTTGTTCTCCTTAAAAAAAGTAAATAAACATTCACAGAGCCTAAATCAAACAATCAATATTTTCTACATTGCTTTCTTGACCTTAAGGTAGGTACATACTCCATATCAAAAACATTAACTATTTTATGAACGTGTTTATGTTTAGCAAAAAATTCTAACCCACATTCGAAATTAAAAGATGACATTGAAATGGCGTCAGTAAATTAATTACCGAGGCTGGCTGCTGTACTCGTAAATCTAAATACGAAAGTTATATATTACACACACGCGTTTGGCATTGTAACTGTCATAATCTAATTATGTACTATATACTAGGACGAATATAGTCAACGTGAGAGTGTAAGACGTTAATATTTGTATAATTATCTCGTACTTTAAAGGAAATTTCCAGTAATCAAAAGGTGAATCATGGTAGCGTACTAACGCGGATAAATAATCTGTATAAATTACTTAATAAAAATAAACACTTGGATCTTGGCTGGTCCAACAGGTCTCCATTGCTGTACAGCGTGGAAATGCCGCGAGCATTCTTGGGACCTTTGGATCAGGTAGGGTAGGACACAGAGCGGGGAATAGGTATTTTATTTCATTTTAATTTAATTTTCTGTTTTGTCTGTATGTTTCTATTTTATTTTTAATAATTAATTGCCAAAAAAAAAACACTTTATCAATTAAATTACTTAACGTAAAACGCTATCGAAACTGCATCAATAATGTGTCGAACATTTATATCATGATAAACGTTATAATTATAAGAAACTACGTCAAAAATATTTAAACGGTTGGTGCCTCTTGTTATCTGCTAATAGATTTGAAGTACGAGTATGGTGCCAACTTGTATATGGTTAACATTATCGCTAATATAATTTTAGGTGGTTTATCTAGTCCACAATCTATCAGTTAATCTAACCAGTAAACCTACCATTATCAGGTGTCTGATAAAATAACTTTGGCAGAAAATAATCGATTAATTTCATATAACATTAATTTGATACGTTTCCGTAAATTAAGCATTATTTTGCGTAATAACCACATCATAAATCTTTACTACATCAAACTTGATTTCCTTTCTTAAAGGATCTCTTGGGATAACGCTAGGAGGATGATGATGGTGATGTGCTCGGTCTATCTATCCTTTTGACAGGTATGATTATATTATGTTGTATTTATTTCAATGCCTAAGAGTTGCACATTTATTTTACACTAAATAAAAACTTAAACTCTCCTTTTTTGGAATATAGGCCTTAAACATGGCATTTTTAAGTTCCAATTGGTAAGGCCTCGCGTCTTTTTAAACACGTATCCATAAACGTTTCCTTTGACCCCCATTTAATTTACCTATGCCAATACCGACGAAACCTTTTAGGTAACGAATCACTTCAATTAATTAAATCCAAATAAGGATTTATGTTGCGTATTAGTTTGTAACTACGATTCGAATTAAATCAAACTAGAGATGTAGTATCAATGGGTATTGGATGAGGTCGTGAAAGATTTTTTTTAGATCAATCAATTAGGTGCCTAATTACCTATACCAATCATTATAACAGACACATCTATTAGAAATACAACGTAAAAAATAATAAACTACCTATACTTAACAAAAACTACGGTTCTCTCACTACATAGTACCAAAGATACTGGCTGTATAACAATGTGAAATACTGTACTAAATCTGGGTTAGCTAGCTTCACCGTCGGCCTCATCTTTGCCCCCCGACTAGATGCTGGCATAGAGCAATCCCATTTTTAAAAATAAAAAAATTGAAACCCTAAAAACATTTTAACATTACCTAACTAATTTTCAGTACCGCAATCTGCGATCGCAATTTGCGAATTTCTCAAGCCTAAATTTCAGAAGATTCTTGATTCATTTGAAATTAATTACTAAACTTTGTGGTTAATTCATTATAAAAATTCATCTTTATTCAATACTACCTTTTGCTCGCAACTTTGTCCGCATGGACTCTTGTATCAATATCAACATC
Organism: Cenopis cana; assembly: GCA_951800055.1. NCBI lineage: Eukaryota > Metazoa > Arthropoda > Insecta > Lepidoptera > Tortricidae > Cenopis > Cenopis cana. Next base: position 12,357,832 of record OX637479.1, on the reverse strand, counting down.
CACCACCTATTTGATGTCTATGAAGTAACTATGATTTTCGGGAAAAAAATATCCTATGACTTTTCCCAGGACTATCTCCATACCAAATTTCATCCAAATCGGTTCAGCGGTTTTAGCGTGGAGAGGTATCAGAAAGACAGACATTCGCATTTATATTATAAGTAGGTAAGTATTGATAAACAATCTGTGGACTGTAAGCTAAAGATATTCTCGGTGGATTCAAATATGGATATCCCTACGTCCGTACCAATCGGATATTCTTAATTTAATCCTTATTTACAATCTGTGTCAGTCCGCAAACGTGGCAAATTAAAAACGAAACCAGTAATTGCGTATTTTTTTTGCGTTCGTTTATTTTTATGGTGTCTCTCTAACCGATGGAAAAATCTCGATATAAACGTGTAAGTGCTTGGAAGACTTTAAGGTCCTCATTATTCACTGCAATGGTTTTTAATGTGTTTGGCATATCAGTATTTACAGTTTGTTTGAGTGATCTCCAGTGGACAGGCACCGTAACATATACACAGTATACATACATGGCATTTAAGTATTTTATTTCTTGTAATAAAGATAATAAATAAATAGGTAGTAATAAATTAAATACCTAAATAATGTTTTTACTATGACACAATTTTGTTGCTTTGTTTTCGAGGGTAAAGTACATAACCACAATTTGATTGCTTAATAGTGTCGATTTGCTGCTATACTGTCTATTAACCTCTTTGTATATTACTCCCTAGCACTATCAGAAGGCCAATTAGGCCAAATACTGTTCCTCAGTATTGAGACAATTACCTAGAGAAAACACGGGTCCATAACCTAAGGCGACTTCCTGATTTGTCGGTACGGAGGCGGTACGATATGGGAAAACTGTCAAATGTCAGTGTCAACTGTCAGTCAACTCAGTACTACTTTTTACTGCACTCCTACTTTTAAATGAGTGCTTCCTGACTGGCGCGGGATGCGCGGAAGCGGGACGATGCGAAGGCAGTACTGCTCCGCTTCTGCGCATAATTTTACTACTGCGTAAATGTAACACTGACAGTATTCTGTCAAGTGAGAATCTTTGTGACGTCAGTAAGTTTACGTCAAAGAAGAAAATGTCACATATCGATCCCGCCCCGCCAAGTCAGGAAATCGCCTAATACCTAATTAAGCATGCATTAGCATGTAACAGAAGTTCAGTGATGAACGTACACAAAGCGAGCAATCCAAACAATAGTGGCTGAATTGTTTAAATTGCCACTTCCTCGGGACGCGGGCAGCGCTCTACTGACATTCCTTATTTGTTTATTATGTCACAATAACGACTTGGATTTCTTGCTTGGTATCCGTTTTTTAATTATTAAAAATAGGATTGCTCCTGGCCAGCATCTAGCCAGGGGGCAAAGATGAGGCCGATGGTGAAGCGAGCTCACCCAGAAGGTGCCTATTCACTCGTGCGTGCCTTAAAAAGGTCCAGGCTATATGAACTCAGATATACAGACGCCGGCAGGGAATTCCAAACCTTAGCAGTACCTATATTTTATATGTACTCCTTTATTACTGGTGCAATAAAGAATATTACTACTACTACTACCTACTACTACTTAACAGTAAATTGGATTGATTGGATGGTTTTGAGTAATAGTCGAAACACACGTATGTAAAGTCGATTATCAATTTATCACAACCGTGAAAATCTCGGGTCAAATCAATATGATCACGCCTTTGTGCCAGTAATAGAAATTCTGTAAAATACTAGCAACAATATATCTTAATATGTACATCTTAAGAACAAAATTACCCTTTTCAGCTCTCATAACCATGTGTATATGTATTAGAAATACATCCGCATAAGTATGCTATATATTTACCTAATGTTATTGTCCTCTAAGGTATTTACCAATGAGCAGAACTAGGTACATGTATATAGTGTCCAGAACAGGAAAATTGAGATTTTGCGGTGCTATTGGAAACGATAAATTAACCATTTACTGTTTAGGTTACTAACCTTTCAATGGTATAAGAGTACATTACTTACCAAGGGCGGTAAAACAAGGAATGTCTCAGATGCCAGGTATTTGTCCGAGTCGAAGGCAAGGGCGATAAATATGTGATCTGAGGCTTTCCTTCTTACTGCCCGTGGAAAGTACAAAGTGTTATGTCTCCCCCTGGCCAGAAACGCTAATTGCAACTTTATGGCCAGGTGTGACATAAATAGTATTTAGCCAGTCAAGTAATGTTCGTACCTTAGACATATGACGTCATGACACTGGATAAGGTGCTTGTCGTCAAAAGTACATACCTACACGAATTGAGCAGTCTACTTACCATGACTATTGTCGACTTCCTTCATGAACATAAAAATCTTTTAGAAGCGTGAGATTTCATACCTAATTTGCTCCGGACAATATACTTGATAGGAAAATATCCTTTATCCTGTTGTATTTCAGAGAACTGGACAAAGAGCAAAGTTCTTAAGAATTGTCCTACTGCTCTCAACATATAGTTAAGACTCATATAGTTGGTTTAAACGAAATCAAACAATATTCTTGAACATTTTGTTTAGTTTTCTACCTACACAAATTATCTATTATTTTGATTTGTGGGCTGTTATAAATTACAAAACCAAGCACCGAGAATAAGTAGTCACTGATGAGTCTTTTACTAATGCTGCAGAGTTTAACCCATTTCAAATTTTGCCCGTTAATGGCGTAAACCCTTTTGTTTGTCCCCTTTGGGAATAACCCCCGAGCTCTACTAACTAAGTAGAGGTGCAAACTAATTTAAATATGGACCTAACCGTATTTGAGCACTTTGTAACTTCTTAAATACGTTTCAATATTTTAAATCCATACTTTTTCTCTGAACTGCTTCAGGATATCTATCATCACTATTTTGTTTCACAAAACAGAGCAGTTTTGTACAAAATCGACAAGACACTTCACACGACGTGTTCCGAACAGTGTTTCTTTCAACTAAGTGGTATGAACAAAAGTGAAACCTAATGCCTCCTACGGAGACCGAGCAAGGCATGTTGTGTCTTTCGAGGCACGAGGACTGCCCCTGGGAACAAGCTCTCAAGGCGGCGGACGTGCCGTGGACGGGGCTGCAGTATGCATGTCTCAAAGTACTGCATCTGTACTGCAAGGCGTTTGAGCAGGAGGATATCATCGACATGGTTATTAGGTAAGTCATCATCCTCCGTGCGTTTTCCTCTTAGTATCCTAAAGGCGGCCGGCGTCGGCTTTGGCACCTCTTAATCCCTAGATTTTATGAATGCGGCTGTCATCTGACCTTCCAAACCAGGGGAAAACTAAACCTTGTCTAATGACCGCTTTCCTGACGATGTTTTTCTTCATCGAAAAAAATTACTATTAGGAACGCTCGTGGCCCAGCGGCGCCTGCGTGCCGCGTGCGGTATCCCAGGTTATATTAAGCAATGTCGGTCGCGGTCAGTACATGAATGGGTGACCGCTTTGAGTGGTTACTAACTGAGCGCTCTCGTGCTTTGAAAGGCACGTTAAGCCGTTGATCCCGGCTGCTGTCTATGGAAGCAATCGTTAAGCTAAGTTCGGGCGGCTTGAGAACTTATAACAGACAAGTTGCCCACTTAACTTGACAAAGAGGGGTCGAAATTGCACCAGGTTCGTAGGCAAAGTACCCACCGCTACCCTACCTACACGTGACCCCTGGGTGGTGCTAAAAGTGCAACAAAATTGGCAACCGTAGATACTGTCTTCTCGAAGATCTCACCGAAATCCTCTGTTTAAATATAAAAATAATAATTCGTAGATAAGATTTGTTAATAAATCCAGTGGTAATGAGCCGGGATTCGAATCCACGATCTCCAATTGAAAGTCGCTTACGCGTCGCTCGGCAACAGTTGCAGTGCCTGTGGTTTTCAGGTAGGCAAGGTTATTACAATCTTTGATTTTAACTAAATAATAACAGACAACTTTATGACCTAGCCAAAAACTAATTTATCACAAAGGTTTATTATTGTCCATCGATACCAAAAATCTTAATAGTGTAACTTACCGACGATGTTATCGATTTATGTCTCGTTTCATAATCGTTCAGTGCGTTCAGTTCAATAAAGCTAAGTAGTTTAGTTAAAATACCATTAAAATTCCTACCTGTTTATTTATCTGTCGCATGACATTTGTTTCCGTGAGAACGGGGCAAAGGCTTGTTTAGTTTTATGAATAAGGGAGTAAACCTGCGAAAATGATACACATTGTTTCAAAACCCTGTAATTTGTTCCTGTAACCCCTGAAAAAGGCCACGCCGCTCATTAGTACCGCCGTTAAATCTTTACGGCCGCCGATTCTCGCCATTCACGCTTTATGCGCTATAATTCGGCCAATATATCCTATCATTCGGCCGTTTACAACAATCGAATGGAATGGGTGAAATCGTGCTAATCGTGTGCTTTGGTTTGATTTTCGGTTTATTGGAGATCAAATGTGGGTCCAAAAGTCCAAATTTTGAAACCGGAATGATAACTAAGATATAACATATGGTAAGAATGAATTCCTAGGCGTTCCGTAAGAAGCCGTAAGAAGTGCATCATCTTGCAGGCTGATTTATTCAGCATAAATTATTGCTGAACATCTAAGTAAGTATTTGAATCAAATCCTTTTCGGGCTCTGTGGTTAGAAGAGCGAGTAGTTTACTGTTCAAACTAAAAACATTGACAATATATTATTTAACTCGTATGAAAACGACTAATGAGTACTTGTGTTAAAACGAAACTAAACAAAGTAGGAAAAAGCAGTAAAAATTCGATGCTAAGTATATCTGCTAAATCCAAACATTGATATCCAGAATTCCGGACCTAATTGTATCCTCGGCCGCGACCTTTGGCACGCCGCGCCATCGCCGGCTAATGGAACCAAGCCCACACTCCCATTTACTTTGCAATCAGTTGCAAGCAAACATTATCTTGGTCTGCCTGGGTGGGGTTAGCGCCTTGGTTTTGTTAATTGAAAGTGGAATAAAGAATTTTACTACTAAATAAATATTTGTGGACAATCTTACACAAATCAACCTAGTTCCAAACTAAGCAAAGCTTGTACTATGGGTACTAAGCGACGATATAAATACTTATATAGATAAATAAATACTTAAATACATAGAAAACATCCAAGACCCAAGAACAAATATTCGTGCTCATCACACAAATAAATGCCCCGGCCGGGATTCGAACCCGGGACCTCCAGCTTCGTAGGCAGGGTCACTACCAACTAAGCTAAAGCGGTCGTCAAATCCTCGGTTCTTTAAGGTTTTAACGGTTGGAATGGAAGAATTTTAACGGTCACCGTTCTTCGTTTCCCTAAAGTGGTCGGCAACAGGCGGCTCGCGAGCCTCCTTATTGACAAGCGACAATGTGGTACCTTTTGTCTGATAGAGTCACAAATTCACTTGGTGTCCGCGACAATTTTATTTGCTACTATGTGGCCTTTGACTGCTAAAGGGTTGCCGACACCTGCCCTAGAAGATCGAAGGATAATATTGTACTAATTTCACTTACCTATTTCAGAAGCTTATCACGTTTCAAATATAAAAGATATATATTTAAAGTAGCGGGTTTGTCTATGAAATTTCTCATTCCTTTTCGAGCATTGTCCGACGATTTTATTTATACAGAAACTTTATGAGATTTCATCGTCAGAAGTATGATGTCGACCACCCACTATCAATAACCATTTCAAAGACTAACGGCCTAAAAACACTATAAAATCAAACTTTCAGCGCAATAAAACAGCGATATTATTAACTTTATTATGTCATTGTTCTTTTGTTTTTCAGTACATTTTTCTTTCGTCGTCTCTTTCAGTGAAGGATGGCGGTAAAATTATGATACACTTCATAAATTTTTACGTCATATGAACATAACGCTTTTCGTGCCTATTCAACAAAACCCAAAACATATTACCCACCAGGGATCCGAATCATGGATCCATTCCGTTGCGAATTTATTTTAGTTACATTTTATTATTAAGGGAAAGACAATCTGTACATTTTCTAAATTCTTATTTTATAATCAATTTTATTCGAATACAAAGACTGTGTTCACTACAAAACTTACAATATTTACATTTTATCGGGTTAAGACATTCATTTGAGAGTCGAGTTCCTAATTTAAAAACTTAGGAACGTTAATTTAAGCGTGGTACTGGAAGTTGGTACTTTAAACTTTTAAACCTTCCATGTTATATCGCATCCTGTAATTTAATTTTTTTGGTCATATGTTGTAATCATCATTGTTTATGAGATACTACGTGATATGTAAAGAAGCGCTTCAATGGATCCAAAAGCCGCCGAGTAAAAATGTGGCTAGTTAGTTTTTGACTGAAGCTTGTTGAGATAATAAATATGACGTCAAAAATTAGGTAAATTCCAGAGTGCCATGCCAAAATGTCAATTCATGCCGATATTCTGGAGGCGTGTAATATATAATCGGCCTTCATTCTGTCAATCCGGTGCCAAGAATACTATCTTTGATGTTTTAATTATGAGAATTTATTATACGGATTCTGAAGAGTGATGACGTACTAACTGACTGATAGTGATAACATTGAACTATCCCGTTACCCTCTGCTGGGTTGTAGGGCTCGAATCAATTATCTCCATTTGCTTCGGTCTTGGGCAACTTGGGTTACTTCTTCCCAGTTCATCCCCATAGAACCCAACTCTTGAACCACGGAACGCCGCCAAGTTGTTCTGGGGCGATCTTTTTTCCGCTTGCCGGGTATCTGCCAAGTCAGAGCCTTAATAGTATTTATTTATTTTGGAGCTTTCGTGATATTCTCTAACCTAACAATTAGTCCAACCAAAGCCTCTACTGTATTAAAATTCCTCAATAGCATAATGGGCAACTCATAGCTGTGGTGACATATACCTGTGTACGCCAATCGACTCGTGCTCATCTGTCATCTCTCACCCGTTTTTATATGGAAACTGTCAAATGTTATATGTCACTTTTTATTGGTGAGACATGTTCCCTATAATTTTAGAGAAACAGCCACACATTTCTTTCAATATTAATTAATTGTGAAAGAAATGTTTACCAAACAATCGACTGTTATCGTTGAAATGTTAAATTATAAATATTTTGACTCCTTTCGCTCCCGTCACAGTTAGATCAACATCAGATGAATGATTTTGATTTATTCCTTGACATACGTAGGCGCAACGCGTTAACATGCGATTTCGACATTTTCCATACAATTGTTTTGGAATGGTTCCAGGTTGCATCATTTAATTGTATTTTGACATGTTAAGTAAGCATGGCGCTATTAATCACTTGAGATTATTTCATCTATGGCCGACGATTGTACTACGGTCGGCATCAGAGATATTTTAAATTTTTCGCATTAGTTATTACATATATTCGCATGATAGAGTATCAAAAGTGTAAATGTATATTTGTATCGTCGACTTGTACGTACGCTGACCACGAAAACTTCTTCTTTAGGTCTAATTTTATGCTTCCATCTTAGGGATGTCTTCAGCTCCTAAAATTCCAGAAAACGAAATAATTATTGGAAAATATTAAGTGACCATGGTCTAACTAATGTGTTGTGTAGATGCGAATAATATCTAAACACGTAACCGAATAATACACAGGTCGCGTTGAAATTTTTGGATCATAGTAAAGGCTTTTAATTCGTCTACAGTTAATAGATTTCGCTGTGGCATGCAGTTTTACAGTAAAGCAATATCTTTTGATCCAAACGCACAGGATAACAACTGTTTTTGTGTTTCCGTATTTTCTTTCCCTCTTGGCCGACTTTTAATCGCAGATGGAATATTTATTTTCATAATCGTCCCGATATTGGAACCATTCCAGACATTCGCGGATTTGCGAATTTTAAAAACTTATAATTTTAATAAATATAAGTTATTATTTTAACCTGACGTATCGCTGAGTAACGACTTACGACTGTAAGTAACAAATCTTATTCAGATTCATACATAGCTAGTTAATAGTTTACTTTTTTTTATTAAAATATTAAAGAAGTCCCTCCGGCTGAAGTAAGTGTATTTAAAGGTCTATGTCTATGAAAAGGATTATGAACTGAAAAATGCATATGAAATCTTATTCGTCTTTGCTGTATAAATATTCGCATTTTTGGTATTCGCGCGTCATCTTTATTTTCAGTCTTACACTAGGTAAATAATAGTTAGTTTTCTTTATATTTACATGCATTGATTATATAGATTAGACAACTCTATAGTCAGGAGGAGTCTTGAATAGCGATTGATTACTACTGTAATAATCAAAATAACTCAGACTGACAAAATAACTCTGAAATTTCAGAGTTATTTTAACTAAAGTTCGTTTACGAATACTTCAATGGTGTGAGCATATCAAATTCCAGCATCTCACTAAATGATGGGAGTTTTAGTAGCATCCCAAATAGTTCTACAGTTCTAGATAGTTCTTTTTAATACTTCAGCCCATTTTCGCGAAAAAATGAAAATTTGAAAATGAGATGCTAACTTCGAAAATTGACTTCCAGCATCTCACCCGTTCTCGGTTCCTAGACACGAAATAAGCATTGGGATTGAATGTTCTGCTATTTCCAGGCATCCTGCCAATAGTTCTGGGCAAAAAACCATTTAGTGAGATGCTGGAATTTGATATGCTAGGTTCACAGTTCACACGCACTTCAATGGTTAACAAACTATGACATCGGAATAAGTACCATATCTCACAAAAGGAAAACCGGGTCATAGACAGTTGAATAAACGAAAGTCGTCTCTCCTCTCCTGTCCTAAGAGACAAAAAGACTCCGGCCTAATTCTGTATATGGCCATTAGCCAACGATAAACGTTCTAAAGCTCGCTGTTGACCCAATACTTGGCACTTTTAATCTTATGTCATATTTATAAAGTAGAGCAACAGGGGGCACTTTTTTTAGTTTAAACAATATAAATTCATGGCACTTATTTGGCCCTAAGGTTACCGAATCGATATATCCCCTTAAGGAATTAGGACGTGAGCTTGAAAGTCGCAACAGTGATCGTTATGGCCATGCATCAGCATGCATCATGGCACGTAGCATGCAGACATGTTTACATCACCCTCAATTAACATTTCCCATGACTCTAAGGATCTGCTTAATTGGTATGCGCGTAGGCAAGCTGCCGGTCAACGACCCGTATTGTTTAGTGTTTACCTTCTCTTAATACTACCTTTTTTTAATATATAATAGCTTTTAAAATATATATATATATGAGTGGTAGGGCACAACAAAATGTCTTCTTGCTCGAATTTGGAGCAGCCCAACTGGAGAAGTATACTTCGCTCCAGATTAGATGACGGAAAGTTCTCATACTAATCTACAATACATTTTCGTCATCTAATCTGGATTATCTGTAACGAAGTATACCTCCGCCTTGCAGACAATCACAGCCATAATAACATAATTTAATTTTAGTACGTAGTGTTACAGAATAAGTTTAGGTACCTTTATTTTACTAAACGGTCAAAACTCACGTATTGATTGTCACTTCGGGCGACATAATACGTGAGTTTAAAGCTTAAGCCACACAGAGAGCGGGAGGGCGGTAGCTGCGCGGGAGCGGGCGGTAGCGGGACGTGAGCGGGACGTGAGCGGGACGGGAGCGGGCGGTAGCGGCGCGGGATAGGTAGGCGCTCCCGCCCACTCCCGCGCCGCTACCGCCCGCTCCCGTCCCGCTCACGTCCCGCTCCCGCGCCGCTACCGCCCGCTCCCGCGCCGCTACCGCCCTCCCGCTCTCTGTGTGGCTTAATAAGCTACCGTTTACCGAAAGTTTAAATTCAAGAAAAAGTTTAGTAATGTAGTGTTGTGTTCCGAGAGCCGATTTTTGAGTGTCAAACGCTCGACTTTTCACTCGAGATCTGTCAAAATACTATGACGTTTTGACAAATGTCAAGTGAAAATTCGAGCGTTCGAAATTCAAAAATCGGCCCCCTGGAGGTGAGCAAGGTTGCCAAAGTTCCCGAGGATGCACTGTGTTGAGAGCAAAGGACCTAAATGTGTCCCTTCTGCTGTCGACAGAAGCATGTTGAGGATTCACAGTGAATCCTCAATATTTTTTTTGCGGAACTTTTGGCATCGTCATGACAAAAGCTAGGGTGTCTAATATTGGACAGGGCGCCATAGTTCCGAATTTAAATAATTTAGTTTCGTCTAAATCTAAGATGCAACGAACTAATGAAGTAATTCATGTCAATCAGTTTGTTTTTATTGGATCGCTTACAATGTTTTCGCGCCAGCGATTTTATGAATTCGGCCATTGTCATAAAATATATTTTCGTTTGATTTACGGCATAGTAATTAGGTTGCATGTTGTTTGTACGCTGGTTCAAGGACCATGTCTTATCCATTATCCTACGCGTTGTGGTAAACTAAACAGTTCTGTGTTCTTCGGCTTTGATATCAAAGATTGACACTGTAGCTGAAAACAGTCAGTTATTGATCTCGGGTTTTATTGAGTCATACTTATCGATTGATGCAATTATCGATTAATCTTCGCAAGAGAATGAATGAGAATGAATTTGAATACTTCCGCACAAGACCAATCTTTGCGCCATTCGACTCAACAAGAATGGATATTTTGTCCGTTATACTTAAAAGCTGTACACAACGACTCCGACCTAATAGGGTATTAAACTAAGGTAAAAATAAATAATTTTTTACTTGACTAATAAAAGATCTAACGAAAATACTCGAAAAACATCAATTATTAATTTATTTTAGCTAATTAAAAGATTTTATAAGCATAAAGATTTAAAAAGGACGCTGATTTGAATAAACCTACTCACACTGTCTTAGTGACGTCACTAAGACAGTATTTCCCTACAAACTTCATATTAACAAATCGTATTTGACATTTAATAAAAAGTTGCTGATTTGACTATGAGTTTAATACCGTATTGGTAATGACAGCCACAGTATAATATGTATTAATACCAATTCACAACTCGTCATAATAGTTCATGTCTAGAAAAGGAATATTTAATTTGACATTCGGTAGGTAGGTACGAGTACGTACTTCTTATTTTAGATTTAGAATCCAGTTTGTGCGGAAGCAAGCCAGATTTAGCTCGCGAAATTTGCTAATTAAGTTAACAATATTTTATCTCATATCTCAGGCGCGCTAATATGCAAAGTTAAACAAAAGCATGAGACTCGTAGCTAAACGCCGTACGGGGCGTTTCTGTATTTCGTGATCGTAATAACTAATTGACTATTTTCATTATTGTATAAAGTTCAACAAGAATAAAATTAAACGGTGTAAATACAAATTTAAATAAACAATAGGTACAATAACTATTCAAAGATACACATGAAACCTAATACAGATGTTGTGATTTCTTCTAACCTAATCGCTAAATGCTAACGTACGGGAAGCAGTCGTAAACCAGAGACTAATATAATTGAAATGAAGGTAACTCGAACCTTTTGGTCACCTAAATATAGAACACATTTGTCTCTGCCCAGGGTTAAGGCCACTCTATATTATTGGTTGAGCGTTGACGTCGACCAGATATGGCCACTCGCAATCGTATAGAAAATCGCGTGTGGTGCGAGTCGAGGCCAGGTAAGGTTGCAGTGATGGTTTGCGAGTAGCATTTCTGTCAATTTGTCGAATACCTTATACACTCACACTCATTACACTCACTCACTCATTATTATACTTTACTCATACTCATTTATTTATAAAATGTGAAATATTAGTTAAATCAATATCAATAAATATTCAAAGTACCTTTACAGTATTTTCATCGAATAATATTGCGTAAACTCCGGTCAATTCTCGTAGAATGTATAACTAACGAACGTGAAATTATATCTACTGAGGAGAACAGTGTTACCCATGAAAATTGTGTAAAATAAATATTATAACTTTTCATTGCATGTATGTAAATAGTTTATTGCGTACATGTATATGTATTAACCAGCTTATGCCTGCGACTTCGTTCGCGTAAACTTCTACTTCCTATTTCATCCCTTCAAGGCATGATTTGATTTTCGGGATAAAAATATACCAACATATGGTATAAACTCGTTGTATACCAAGTTTCGTCATAATTCGTTCAATCGTTTTTGCGTGATAATAAACATCTACTGGTAATGAAGAAGTATGACATTATTTAGCATGGGTATATATAATCTAATCAGAGTATGGGTATCAAAGTTTGCCAGTCGTCATAACGTAAACGTCCCAGTGCCGGACAACATAGTGCCCAGTAGATGGCACCTTTTAATCACCTCCGTCGTTATGACATAACATTGAGTGCTATGTATCTAAGCAGTGTCGAGCACAGGGACCTTTAACTTATATATATTTATATACTTTACTTGTACTGTTTATTCGTGATTGGAACTTTCGGTCAAACGCTTTTTAGATTTGTACAAAAAATCTTCGTGTTAAACTTCATACACATAAAAGCTGACGATAAAAAAAGAATCAAACTAGTAATCGAATAAACCACTCGTGGCTGGTGTAAAAACAAATGCAGAGTTGAGGAAGGAAGTGATGTTACATGGTGTTTTATCTCCGGCTGTAAAACTAAGAGGGTCAAATGTTAAATAAAACGAATGGGATAGATGTTTGTGTACCGGTGCCCTAAAATACTCGATAGACATTGCAACTTCGATCAGGAGATCGATTTAGCTTACCGTGCACTGCAATTTGCTATTGTATATTTTTTTTTCATCATTTCTGATATCATCCTCATCATCTGCGGCTGATGATGATCATCTTATAATATACGCGTCACTGCAGGCCGCAGGCCTCATCTTTCATTTCTTGGTTAAATTTAAAGAAAAAGTTTATGAAATCATTGCTATTTTTACAACTGTTGGCTGGCTGGTAAAAATATCAATGTTGATCTGGTAATTACAATAAGTAAATCAGTAAAGTGCCTTCTGTTATGTTATGTATTATCATCTTCTTTTTTTACAAAGTGACTTGCGTTTCTTTAAAAAAATATTATGGCCATGAGTGATATGAGGCGACTTCCTGACTTGGCGGGGCGGGATAAATATGTTTCATTTTCTTCTTTGACGTAAACATACTGACGTCGCAAAGATTCCCACTTGACGGAATACTGTCAGTATTAAGCCAGCCACCCTTTAAAAGAATACCGTAATCTCCACGGAAAATTTTGTGCCTTCAACTCTTGAATCTCCAAATACAGCTTGCAATCAAAAGTCATATTCATATGAAGTCCAGCCTTCATAACCCATGTCGGATCCAAATCAATGTCGAGAATGTAATGATCCACGACTTACTGCAGTCAATAAAGAACTTCTAAAAGGTCACAAGTCTCATCGACGTTCCTACATACAAAAGATATTTTTCGTTTAGAAAATAATTATTGCACGTATTCGTAGAACGGATGTAAGTATATTTGAGATTGACGTGTATATAAGACCTTTTACCGGCAGATCGGAGCGATATTGTGATCATATTGAAATGCTAAGTGAGGTACAAAGGCACTGGAAGATGGCCGCGAGATTACGATTGTGTTCTGTGTAAGTGATTTGCAATTTGCAATGCGAAGACGGGAGGGCGTAGAAAATGGCATATTCACCTTGATTAGCATGACTTTCCGACACCGTTACATTATGTAGTTATGCAATTGGTATAGTTAATCTTAAATCCCTATAAGTTTAAATATGTAGCTATTAGGTATTGTATTATATTCTGTAAGGCGACTTCCTGATTTGTCGGTGCGGAGGCGGTACGATATGAGAAAACTGTCAAATGTCAGTGTCAACTGTCAGTCGACTCAGTACCGCTTTTTACTGCGCCCCTACATTTAAATGAGTGCTTCCTGACTGGCGCGGGATGCGCGGTAGCGGGACGATACGAAGGCAGTACTGGTCCGCTTCTGCGCATGATATGACTACTGCGCAAACGTAATACTGACAGTATTCCGTCAAGTGAGAATCGTTGCGACGTCAGTAAGTTTACGTCAAAGAAGAAAATGTCACATAGCGATCCCGCCCCGCCAAGTCAGGAAGTCGCCTAGGAGTAAACTGAGGTGGACAGGCTACTGGTAAATATTAAGCCACTCTTTTTTTACAAAATAATTAGGATACGTCCTTTGTCATATGGGCTCTACATCGACATCACTAAGATACTTATTGAGAAATAATTGGAAGTCACATTTGTGGTTAAACTTAAATCTGCAGCAATGTCTCCTCTCTTTTGATCTCAATAACTTCAAATATTACATATTTATAGGTTGTTAGCTAATGACAACAAAAAAAGACAGCTTTTGGTTGGTCAAGTCTGTGCGACCTTAAAATAAACTTTCACGAAAACTAATAAGACAACAAACGTTACAATAAGATTAATGTACTTATGATCGGATTATCCATGATTTAAGCCAGTACGTATAGTTCGTACAAAACTATAAGGCCAAAAGTGCTGACAAATTAACGCAAGCAAAAATCTACCTTAACAGTCAGAGCTCTAAGTCTAGTTTTGCTTGCGTTCGTTTGACAGAATTTAGCCTTAGAGTTGTGTCCGAACTATACCCTCGAGATCATTGTCTTGTTAGGGATAAGAGACGCTTTGTCACGACGGGTTATTTTTAGAACAATACGCATTGCGCGAAAAAACGCGCGCTTATAACATAACTTTTGCGAGCGCTATATCAAATCATAAAATTGGTCCACTCAGCTTATCATCTTGAGGTCAAACGTGAAGTTTATGTTTATACGACCTTGATGTTTAGTATACACGCGATCAGCGATCATATACCTTAGATGGATGCGCTTGTTAGCGAGTGTAGTAACTAGGTAAAATAACTGTATCATACAGAGACATGGCGAAACTAATAAGTTTGTAAGGGTTTCCTAATTTGTATACCTACGAAAACAGAACATTAAATAAATAACCGATATGACCTGCAAACCTTCAAGAAAAGAGCGTACTTCCACTTGTGACTCCTCCGGAGTTGCGGTTGTATGTACCATCAGGCGATCCGTCTGCTCGTTTGCCCCTATAGCAATAAAAAAAATACAACGCCCTATTAAAATTGTTGTCTAACAAACTACAGCGTATCACCAGGCAAGTACCACAAAAATTTTCATCAACAACTTTATTCGGCACTAAACAACATCGAAGGGTTGTATTGTTATATAGGTAGTCTAAAAACGCCGCGTTTATTAATCATAGTGCGTGTTCCTGTTTAAGCATGCAAATCACTAAGTACTCACACAATGTAGTCATGTTCCGTTATTGACTAGTATTTTGCATCACCTGATCTTTGTCTTAAACAGAACACAGTTTTTTTTGCGTTAGATAAGTAGGCTTCATAATGTAAGAGTTAACGGTGAACAAGTGAAAAGGTGTTCCGAAAGTAATATTCTGTCATATCTTGCGTATCGCCCGAACCAAGGGTCTAGTTCGTTTTTTTTATTAGTAAAATCGAGCGTTATTAGGAAAACGTTACGTTTTTAATATTAAACATGTCACACTTAAAAAAAGGAAAACGTCATCCGATTTCAAGAAAAAACGTTCTATCGTGAAATTTGCGATGTGTTTGAAATAAAACATACGTGAGATAAGTACAAATATTATCCCCTGGTATCCTTGGGAATGGGCAAGAATAACAGTTAAAATTTTAACCTAATAAAAAATCGGCTAAGTGCGTGTCGGGCCACGCGCAATGTAGGGTTCCGTAGTTGTCTACCCGTTACATTATGTGGACTGAGAAGTTTACAAACATATATACGAAAGTTAACGTCTAAGTATATTTCTTAAGTTCGGTTATAACTCGTTAACTAGCAATTTCTACTTAGATTTGAAAGTTTTGCTTTTAAATTCATGATATACATAACTACTATCATACCTGTATCTTAGCAAATAAACATTTCTGATTTCTATGATTTTTTTCCCATACCTAGTTGCCACCGTTTAGCTAGTTTTGTCGGTGTAATTGATAGGTTATACTCATGCCATATTACAGCTTTCTAGTACTAAGGTTACTGAGCTAAGCCGCGGACGGACGCACGGACCGATGGACGGACATGGCGAAAATGTTTACTACAGATCCCCTATATGCCTATAGGAAATTAAAGAACTCGTTTCAATGCACTATTCATATTGTTGACATTTATTTCCAAACACACTTTTCCAGTGACATCAACATTAGTTTTAGCGATGTTAACGATAGTACTAAAACTCAATGTATTGTAAATTATGTAGCACAGTTTTGCATACACTCTTTGTTGAGTCCATGCATACGTATAGAATGTCACAACTCAAAATCGTACGTAAGTAAAATTAAAATAGGTACCTACCTAACGATGTTTTAAAAGGCATGACACTGACAATACCTACTCAAAATTACTTCAGATGTTTCCTTAATGAGTGCCTAAATACATATATCTTGGATTAGGTTAAGTTTTGTTTGTTTAAGTATTTGGTGTATTTAAGTTTCATTATAAATTTATTTAAGACATGCAAACAATAGGTATAGGTATTTATAAAGATTGTTCCTACTCCTTGGAAGTTTTAAATACCTACTCGGGACCGCTGTTCGCTATATGCTAATAAACATGAAAGGCCAAAATTAGTCTAGATATTAACCTAATCTTTAGAAACAGGACAGTACCTACATCTTTTGTTTCCAGTCTAATATCTGACCCAAGTCATAAAATGTTTGAGAGAAAAGTCATTTATTATCTGTATATCTTATCCGTACTGCTTGAATAATTGACTGTTGGTCATTCAAAGATTCTAGATTTGACACATGCTTACGTACAACCAATTTATTGAAAAGATTACTGTTCTAGCAGAAAATGGTTACATTTTTGCAGAAAACTACAGAACTAGGTATTATTTTTTATAACTAACATTCTGTCATCTATCTTTCCAGGAAAACCTGCAAGTCATGCGGCTGCGACCGCCTGCAGCACTCGGTGTACCACGAGGAGCTGGACTCCGTGCGGGACCGGCTCGGCCTGCGGGACCGGCCGCAGCTAGGACTCGGGCTCGACTCGCCGCCGGGACTCACTCACAAGCAGGTACAATCATGCAAGCGGGGAATACTCTGTGTACCATAAAGAACTGGACTCCGTGCGGGACCGGCCGCAGCTAGGACTCGGGCTCGACTCGCCGCCGGGACTCACTCACAAGCAGGTACAATCATGCAAGTGAGATCCACTCCGTGTCGGATGCAGCTAAGACTCGAGCTCTAACCGTCTTCGGGACTCACACAAGCAATTAAAATCATGTTGGCGGGGAACATCGCGTGTGCCACGAGCTGCCTCATTTCCCTGGTAGCACTATACATGTGCCAAAGCTGTGAGATTCCACCGAAAATTTACGTAAGATATTTGCGACACTAAACAATTAAATCACTGAACAGACAGCACACACGGTGTTAGGTACCTATAAAATGGCAATATATTATACAGATTGATGTTAGCACCCATAATATTCGGGGAACGGATAATAACTCTGAATAAATACAGTTGTATTTCGTTGGTGCGCATTTGTACGTTGCATGGAATTATCTACGAGCTGCGATCAGTAATACAGTGCTATCCCAGCCTCAGCAATCAATTGACTCGTCTATTAACACATCGACAATCGATCGGTTCATCATATAAAATCTTTCGTAAATAATACCATTAATGGATATCGGTTGGTACCTATACTTACATGTTATATACTCGTTTACGTTACGCTTAGAGTTATGATAAATAGTGCCATCAAAATAAAAGTTTTACGTGCTAGATGACGTTCACCTTTGTTGCCATTACAAAGAAAAACCCGTCCAGGAGTTCTGCTTGCGGCATGGTGCCCAATACGCTGGCCGCGTTCCCTCTCTGTATCGCCAGAGAAATTCTCTGCAAGAGGTACCTACTACCTACGACCAGCCGCAACGACCGACCGGGCTCTCATAATCATAAAGGCTGTCATGTCGGCCAACCAGGGTACCATTGTCTCCACTGCTAGCGCCGCAAACTCGTATATAGTTCATACCCGGGAAAAAGCCGAGCAAAGCTCGGTCGCCCAAATATTTGAATGTAAAATGAATGAAGAGAGTTACAAGGACCGTTCCGAAGATACACCTTCAATAGTTAATATATCTTACGTAGCCCACGAGAAGCAAGAGAAGAGAGCAGAATAGAGTTGCAACACCTCAAGTCTGCACGTTTTCATGTAAAGTTTATATGTACAGTCGGTGTAAGAAAAGGTTCGTCACCTTAAAGTAGAAATTTCCTTGCACCATGGCAATAATCGGTCCTGCCAACCTTTAATTTCCAACGAAACAGAAATATCGCATTGACGTTTGCAATAACTGATAATGACAGGTCAGCTTAAGGTTTATAAGAGAAAATATTGACACTGACAAACACTGACAATTAAATAGAACATGTTTGATTATTACTCTTAAAAAGTTGTTTATTTGACTAGGTAATTTAAAAGGTTTGATGTTGATTTGAAATTAGATATAGGTCAGAGGTCCTACTATTTTGACGCTTGTTGTCATATCAAATAAGTATAATTTTATATGCACTTGTCTACTTAGTTCTTTGGTTTCAAAAGGTACTAAGAGCTCTGATTTTATAAAGGAATTCATTTAATAACTGACGAAGGTTTTCGTACCCTGACTGTACAGTCGGCTGAAGAGAAACCTGACCCTCCGTGCATACAATATTCTATGCAGGGGGGTACCTTTTCTCTGCACTGAGCGTACTTAACTACCTATATGGTGAATGAACTACCGTCGCTATAGCATACCTACCTAAACACATGTTTCACAGCACATTATTATGAGGAAAACAATGATCGGTATAAACAAACTGTTTATTTGCTCTAGGAAAGAAAACTGTTGATTGATAACGCGTCTGAACAACGTAGCAAATACCAATCTTATCAAAACGTTTTGCTTCCAGACCGAAATGTACTGGGCGTCGTTGGCGGAGCGTGCGCCGAGCAACGTAGGTGGCGCCACTGGCGCGGCGGCATGGCGAGCCTGGCGAACCCGGGCGCTCGCCACTCAGCTCCCGAAGCAAGACTTGTCTCTCTCACACTGCCGGCACATCGATGAGGCCCACCGAAAGCAATTCGAGGACTTTGTGGCCGCTAGAAATGAAATAGCATTAGATATTGGTACGTAAAAATTATATTATAATTCGAACTGGCGAAATCAAACCTTATGCTAACGTTACAAGACGTAACAACACTCAACAGTGGTAGTTTTCGTTTCAGCGCCATCTGTTGGCGAGTAGTCAAACTACTTCATTTGTTTACAGGTGTTGCTGGCCAGCACCATAACGCACAGAGCTGTTTAGGTTGTGATAAGCCTATTAGAAGTGGAAGCATCGCTATTTGCGCGCCGCGGCTAGGGCAAGAGGTAAAGTCTTCTTTTTCATCATGATTGTGTATTGTACGACTTGTACGCAATATGTAAATGCATGAAAAACTACGCTGCTTATAAAAAACCGCCCAAGGCAATGTCCTAATAGTTCCGCTACTCACCGCTAGACAGCGCGAATATCAATAACAGTTTATACAAGTTTGATACTGATATATTTGCGTTTTTCAGGCATTGTTTCACCCAGCATGCTTCTCATGTTCTGAATGCGACGAGTTGCTGGTGGAACTGGCGTACTGCGCACTTGATGGTCGACTGTTCTGCGTGAGGCATTACGCGGAGCGATTGAAACCGAGGTGCCATGCTTGTGATGAGGTCAGTGCACATTTTATTAAAGCTGGATTCATTTTTATCTGACGTGATGTTCAGATCAGCGATTTTTGAGTGTCGAACGCTCGACTTTTCACTCGACATCTGTCAAAACACCATAGTTTTTGACAGATCTCGAGTGAAAAGTCGAGCGTTCGACACTCAAAAATCGGCCCCCAGATTCTGTTCTGACGCCTAACACAGTATGGGCCGTCTCGTCAGAACGCATCAGATGAATGTGATTCTAACCGTACTAAATGTATGATATTTATTGTTCTGACGCGTCACGTCACGTCACGTCAGACAAACTTAAATCCGATTTAATAGTAATAGAAGAGTATACTTTTAATTTCCTTTCGAAAACCGTTGCAGGTAATTTATAACATTGTCGTCGATAAATTAGGGCACTATTTTACATTTAGCCACTAATTATGGTCGCATAGTTTCATGTCGCGAAACAGCAATTCCGGCTAAAGCGTTTTTTTCTTCTTTAATATAACTTGTAGTAGGTAGGTACCTACCTAAGTTAGAAATATGCATGTACCTTACCTATCCTGATACCTCTGCAATTCTGCATTCACCAGAATGGACGGTGGCAAACTGATGGTAAGCGGACACCGCGTGATTGTTTCTATTACTTGATACGGTATTTTTATTTTAAGAAAATTAATTTACCTGTCTACGTAATTAGTCATGAATTCATGATTAAAATAAACAATTGAACAATGATGCAAATTAAATCGGTACGATGAATTGATGATGTTTGGACGTACACCAAATGTGTTTAGATTAGACGATTAGGTAAATAATGAAATAAGTACGTTTGTTTACTTAACAATTATTTAAAATGCGAATATATTATATTATTACACTACGGTACTAAAACTTTTCCACGACGATTCAATTTTCCAATAACGAATCTTGAAACAAACCTTATTTCTGTTTGGTGGAATTATCCAGCCTTAGACAGGTAAACCCGCGAGCGACGGCTAGCCAGCCTGTATGGGAAGTGTGCTGGCAAATGTCAGCCGGCCAGGAATAGCGCGCCGTCTCGTTTTGTTTGGGATACCTTCAATTTGGACAGACGCGCGTTGCGTAACAAATTCGCGAGCTTGTTCACGACCATAAGCGTGGTTGGGGTAGGCAGGCGGACTTAGGGACTTAGGGCGTTATCAGTGTAACAGGTACCTACCTACTTATCTTGTACCTATGCTGTAGAGAAAGGTTGTGCGTCGTGTATGGTTAAAAGTTAACCTATTAAACGGGTTACTTACCTGTCCGAGAAGATACTACAATTTGGAACTAAATATTTAGAGCAAAACACATAAGGCGACTTCCTGATTTGTCGGTGCGGAGGCGGTACGATATGAGAAAACTGTCAAATGTCAGTGTCAACTGTCAGTCAACGCAGTACTACTTTTTACTGTGCCCTTTTTTTATTTAAATGAGTGCTTCCTGACTGGCGCGGGATGCGTGGAAGCGGGACGATACGAAGGCAGTACTGGGGGCCGATTTTTGAGTGTCGAACGCTCGACTTTTCACTCGAGATCTGTCAAAAAACTATGAAGTTTTGACAGATCTTGTGTGAAAAGTCGAGCGTTCGACATTCAAAAATCGGCTCCCAGGTCCGATTCTGCGCATAATATTACTACTGCGCAAATGTAAATATTGACAGTATTCCGTCAAGTGGGAATCTTTGCGACGTCATTAAGTTTACGTCAAAGAAGAAAATGTCACATATCGATCCCGTTCATTTCACCTGAGATATTTAGCCAATAGTTCAAGGGTGAAATGGGTACTTTCACCCGAGTTAAACACTACTTTTCATTTAGGAAAGTAAATGAGAAATAAAAGTCATACTAAATTACATTCTAAAGGTATGATTCCGCTGCCGACTGCATACTCCAAATTGAACCGTAATCATGAGACTAAAAGTCCCAATTTAGAGTGAGCGGCATGTGCTGTTGCGACACTTCTCCGCTCATTTCAAATTGAGTTTTTTATACCGTTACGGTTCAATTTGGACTGCGGCGGCACGTGCAGTTGCTGTATGCAGTCGGCAGCGGAATCATACCTTAAGCATTTAGTAATAAAAACACGTGCTGCAGCCACCAACAGCCGGCGCCGGGCCCCTGCTGTTGGAAAAGCGACTTTCAACTTTTCGATCAGGAGAGATGAAAATTATATTTATAAGTAATAAGCAAAATCAAACCGTATTTGGAGTCTTTGCAAGGAACAATTTCCACCTACACATCTAAGAAATGGTATTTAACAACGGCAAAAAATATAATTACGAACATCAAATTGTAACTTATTTCTTCTATTTTAATATTTTTTAAATGCATAAAGATAAAAAGGACTGTTAGACCACGGAAAATTGTGACGTCGTTAGTCATATTTCCCTTCAAAATTCATAGCGCTTTTGACGTTTCGTTTCGTAAAAAGTTGCAGATTAGACTAACAGGATAAACAACATTTACTAAGACTTGTTAGTATAGGTTATTTTTCCATTTAGATAATTATTTTCATTCGGACCTATAATTTTAGCAACACTCAATAATATTAGATTTATTTAACATTGCTAATTTTCATAAACAACTTTGTACATTAACAAAGTAGTTAATTAATGCTGCCGGCAGTCATGTTTGTACCAGGGAAAAACGACCCTACTAGCCATGATGCTAAGTCTCAAATTCTAATTAACAAAGAAATCTAGCCCATATTTCAGCCTAGTTATATTTCGAGCACGACCACAAATATTGGTCTAAATATAATTCAACTTTTCAATAAGTCGGTCTAACTATGCCAAGTACCTAATAATAGGTAACCACTGCTGGTTACGAGTATGTTAGTCTGGTGCAACGATATCGCAACCACATAGTATTTATGAAGAAGTTATCTAAGTAGACAAATCAATTGCCTAAGTTTCATATGCATAGTACGAGTATAATCGTATGTCATAACCTAGTCAGTCTGCTACTTAAATAACTTTGAAAAGTCTCAAACTGAGTACTACCTGCCATTTCATCATAATCAGCCGAACGACGTCCACTGCTGGACATAGACCTGCCATTTATTAGAAGGAAATTTATTTAGGTCCTACGGTTTATGATAGCAGTTGTTAACTTGTTACGTCGCCAGATGAGAACGTCAGATGGCAGATTTTTCCTACAGGTTTGTATTTCTCCAACTTCGGTATTAAGTAACAAGCCGACACGAACCGAAACGGTGGGTGAAGGAAACTTAGTTGGGGACGGTGCTGTATATTATGTAAGTACGTACCGTGCCTAAACCTTCTTACCTATTAGGTACAGTCAACCAATTTGATTTCTGGGCGACTTCGTACTTTGACACAGTGACAATCTATATGAAAGCCGCTAAATATCTCATATTAATGTCATTGTGACAAGGTACAAAGTGGCCCAGAAATCAAATTGGTTGACTGTACCTAGAATATTTTGTCGCATCCAATGAGCAGAAACATCTCAGATCACACAGTTGAGCATTACGTACAGTTGAAACATTTTCAACTGAGCTCAGAAATGGCTATTGTATCTATACAATAATCAATAGCATTGTTCCATCCCGTAGTCTTTTTTCTAATGAAACGTGAGTGGCGGCCGCTCGGGTGGTTGTAAAATGAGCACCATTATTCTGTTTGTTGTGTAAATTAGTGTTTAGCCGCATAATGGTATTGTAGTCTTAAATAGACGAGCTCAGTTGAAAAACGTTCAACTATAGTTGCAGTGTTGGTGTAGTATTAACAATCAGAATAATGATGTAGAAGATTTCAACTGACAATATGAATTACGATGCGCAACTGCGCTCGTTCATTCATGCAAAGTGCATTACGTTGGCGTATATAAATATTTCCTGACTGACAGCCACGGATAGGTATCTACTGACATGATTATAATTTAAATTGTGTGGTAGGGTATGGTACACTTTTCGTAACTTATGTACCTATACAAATACAAATACAAAATGTTTACTACTATGCTGAGTATCTTAACTTACATAAACTTACTTCTGTATTCCCGAAAATTCTTTGCAGAGCATATAACATTAGGTTGACTAATTCGATCTACTCCAGACTGATCGCCCATATTGTATCATTACATACTTTGGAGTAAAGACAACCGGAATCGATCAATGAAAATATCTCTAAAATCCTATTAGAATAAAGAAAGAACCTATTTTAAGCTGCTTTTGCTTTCAGTTGGTAGTGAAACAGCAATATGACTTAAGTAGTAACGTCATGCAATGTGAACCTGAACCTAGTAGGTATTAACTGAATTAAAACCGAGGGCCAGCTACCTTAAATGCAATCATGATTAAATATAAATACAAGTGTGTTTAAATAGTAGTACCTGTTAGTGCAGACTTAGTAAAGTTCAAATAAATTAATCCAAAAGTTAATCCAGGTTATTAGCTCTATAATATTGGTTAAGCGCCTTAGATTTATGTGATCAGGGATGAACCATCTGCGTCGATGCTTGAGCCGCATACCCACGTACATAATTTGCGTAGATAAACTGCTCAAGTCAACCTTATATTTCGTGTGACATCTTCAACCACTAAATGCAACTAGAATTATTAACGGTAACTCTTAACGGTAATTTCGTAATAGGCCAGTGAAATCTTGCAAATAAAAAAGCTAAAATCGCAAAGCGAGATGTAAAGCTGCATTTTTGGTATGTTATTCGCACCCCTTAGGAGTATGTGAAACTACATTTTGCAAGCAAAAAAAAGTTGTGCTACCTATATCATACGTGAAAAACTGCCAAATTTTCGAACTTTATTCAGGTATTGTAGTTCAATTCAAAAACTATGGGCTTTTGACATTACTTGTCTATAGCATTTTCAAAGTACATAAAATTTGCAACAATTTAAGCCTACCTACAGCTCCGTATGTCTTATAGTTTTTGGGACATGATGTTTCAAAAATACAGTTTTATTGCCTATAGTGCGTGTTGTTACGGGTTTCCGTCAAACAAATAATTCACTTTCGGAAACCAGCGCCGGCTTTTAGTATATTGATGTTATATCTTTATACTATATTGAATTATCGTATGGCTAAATATACAAGCTGGGTGATTAGGTAAACGAGAGTCGTGATATTAGAAAATCGCTTGCCGAAGTACGTTAGTTCGAAGTGTTCATTACAGTATGCTTTATTTCCCTAAAATTCCACAGGTACGTAGCAACAGTAAATCTAATGTTTCAATCGCTTGTAGCTAAATGAATAATACGTTCGGTATGTGTATACTGGTTACGGAGCAAAAATAAACAGTTAAACGGTAACACCTCTCAGCAGTTGTGATATCCCGTTTGGCTTATTTGAACGTATTTTGCGCGATTTTTTTTACTATTACTTTTTATTGCTTTTTACGTGGCCAGTGCACGTTTGGTTTGACAGTTTGAGGTGAGAATGCAAGACATTATGGTGTATTTTTGCATGTTGTATTTTGTATAGAATAGTAATAGTACTAATTGTATCGGGTTTTTTAAATTTGTTTACTGTTGATGTTTAAAAATGTATGATTTGACACCCTTAAAATAATACTCGTACTTCTAGTGACATTACGTAGCCAATTCCATAAAAAGTATCCTTAACACAATATTTGTACGTTTCTGTATTTTATATAAATAGAACACGGATGATGGCTACGGTTGAAGCTTAAATATATGAGGATTTTTAAGTTATGCTACCGATGTGTTCTTAATATTTTTTTACATGTAGGTTAATTTTTATGGGGACGTAGGCATTTACGTACACACTCCCAAATTTTAGAATTCATTTGACTTTGAATATGTTTGTTTATCATCATGTATAATGTGATAATTAACATTTATTATTAAAAGCCCGCTCATGACCTATTTCGAAAACTAGTGCGCGATCATGTTACTCCGTCCGTATAGTGTCTTATTTATTTGGTAACTAGGTACTCTTAATTATTTGGTACCTACATTTGAAAAGTTAAAAGAATACTTAATTCAACAGACACAAGATGATTGTTGCCTAATAAGCATAGTTAAAAACGTGTTACATAAACTTAACAAATTATTGTGGAGTTCGAACTACCCGCACGCGAGATGTTGGGTAATTTTTTTTTTGATTTTGCTCTCCCTCTTCGGTGTGGGCCTGGATGCCGGGAGGACCCCCGGAATTTAAAGAAAATGGTTTCAGATACATCTGTATCCGGTCTATCACATGTCTATGTGATAGCCTCTGTGTTAACTGTGTACTTTACTTACCCTTCATAAAAATCTGTGTACCTCTCCTGAAAATAAGCAACGGTCGAGAAAGCGTCCATCACCCTCCATTCTGACGTCTGGCTAGACAATAACATGAACAGTAGGCAGCAGAAGCAGTAGAGTTCAAACTTATCTACGTATGTATGCATTACAAGGCAAGAAGAGCTTGTTTAGATCATTTTGAGTTCTTCGCCCGCATAGATACTTCTGCTGCTGACTGTAGATACAACATTTTGTAAACTATATTTTTCACGCGCACCTCGCGGTAAATTTTTGTGTCCTTTCTGTAAGTTGAGAAAAATAGCTTCAAGTCCTTATCTTATATCTTTAAACGAGCAATCTTATATCTTTAAACGAGCAATTCTTGTTTATATCTATATATATTTCTATATATCTATATTTCTATATTTCCGGGATCTCGGAAACGGCTCTAACGATTTTGATGAAATTTGGTATGTAGGGGTTTTCAGGGACGAGCAATCGATCTAGCTAGGTCTCATGCCCGGGAAAACGCCGAGCAAAGCTCGGCCGCCCAGATATTTAGTAGTTTAACAAGTGATATAAGGTATATATGCTAGGACGGTGTCTCATAAGCCTCGTAATGTATAAGTCAGCAACAGGCCGACCTGAGATGAGCTTGCATGGTGACCGTATTTGAATACGACCCTAGTTTCATGGGCATTAGACCGTTTGACATGTTGACCGCCGCTGCTAAATGCGTTAGGTATGTTAGTTGCTCGCCGATTTCTATGTCGATGTTAATAGATTTGGCCACTGTTTCAGTTTGTAACTGAAACCGGCTTTTCTTATTCAGTTTATGAATACTGTACACTGATAACGCACCGCGCATTAAACAAACGATATCGCCATAGGCAAACTTAGAGTAGACCTAACGTAAGCAATATGGGTGGGTCAATGCTAATCAGATTCGTACACAAATTAATTGAATGCTAATTTGCACGCCCGTGGTTTCCAAAGCTTGATTTCAACTTTGCTTCTTTTAGGTTTTTACTTGGTTCTTACCTAGTTCGTACCGCTTCTGTTAGAAAAAACACCTGGCGCCATGACAGTTCTAAGAATGCGTTCACCGATATCCCAAATAGCGATCGATCTCTTTGAAGTAGTGTCGTGTTTGTTTATAGCTACTTCGATGTAATAAATATATTTGTCTCACGCACACTACACGACACACCACTGGCGATTCGACGCCTACTTCAATCCTCTTTCGACAGTTACCGTGGCCGTGTCTTCCAGGTTTAAAAAAGAAAATATAATTAATTAATTAAAAAGTGAACGCGCCCATATGGAGTTCGGTATAATTTAAATTCGCGCGCGGACTGCTGTGGATTTTATGTGCGTTTGGAGAATTTAACTTGTGTGAGTTTTTGTCGTTTTAAATCTAGTAATACTAACTTACTGCAACATTTTAGAATTTACCAGCAATTTTTTATGCTGGATATTGTGGTTTCCTTGACTGCAACAAAATGCTGTAACTTATTGGAAACTTACGTACTTTACTTCCCTACATCATTAGAATTTACTTACCTACCCAATTTTGTAATGTTATCAAACATTGCGAGTGGAAAAGTTCATATAAAAATGGACAATTATATGACTTCCATGAGGTTCGGCTATCGACTATTTCCTGCTTAGTCTAAATGCGAATCACATTTAAACTTACAATAATATTCATGCACGCTTAACGCGTTCAGTGGGGGATCTAAATTTCACCACGTCCGTAGGGAGTACTTACCGCTACCCTACACGTGACACCAGGGTAGTGCTAAAAGTGCAACAAACTGGTATCCGTAATCCGTAATGTCTTCTCTAAGATCTCACGGTTAGAAATAATTGCCATACGATATTTTAATATAAATATAACGCGTTCAAATTTCTAAATCAAGGAAAAATTTAATTTGAGCTTCGATTCCTGCTTGGAGCCTAATTATTTTTTTTTGCGTTAGCAGCGTTACTGCTTAATACAAAATTAATAACGCGTTCAGTTTCCGTACGACAACCTTAGTAATTACATAACTTACCTACTACTTTACCTTTTACTTAAGTACTTTTATGTCACACCTGGCCATAAAGTGGCCATTATCGCACGCTCCGCGCGCGAAAAAACCCACTTCCTGGCCAGGGGGTGACATAAAATTTTGTACTTACCACGGGCGATAATAAAGAAAGCCTCAGATCGCATATTTATCGCCCTTGCCTTCGGCTCGGGCGTAAAATACCTGCGATCTGAGACATTCTTTGTTTTATCGCCCTTGGTGAGTAATGTACTATTATCTCATCTATATAATTAAATTGGTAGGTAAGGTACCTACTCAGTTCAATTTTGGCCATTCACAGGGTGTTTTGGTTACAAATATGAAAGCAAACAAGCGCAAGGTCTGGTGATAGGCGAAATCCGAACACTATCTATGAACGCCTCACGCCTGTAACTCCTTGTAGAAAAATGGTGCTAAACCTAAAGTGGTGGCGATAAATACAGGCCCTCTACTCTCAACACGAGAATTAACGAGAATCATCTCTACGTATCAACGAAATCAATACAATTCTGAATAATAAATAGATGGCAATATTGTGAGAATAAAAAGGGGCGAACACTTTAGCACCAACTTATTTAAACGAAACTCGAATCAATATAAAGAGTCAGCAAAAGTTTTTTAATTTTTCTGGAGCTGCAAGCGTCTCCGGTGTTCGATTGGTACCTATGGCCAGAGACTAGGAATTATATAGACTGCCAATGCCTATACATTGTGGCGTAATTTTAAAATAATGGGCCTGCTGTAGCTAGTTTCACTATGGAGAGATCACTTTACCATTTAATTCGTATGCCACTAAGACCTCTGCTTAAAATATAGCGCCATCTATGAACACAACGTAGAAGCTCCCAACAGATGGCGCTATATTTTAAGCCGAGGTCTTAGTCGCATACGAATTAAATGGTAAAGTGATCTCTCCATAGTGAAACTAGCTACAGCAGGCCCATTATTTAAAAATTACGCCACAATGTATAGGCATTGGCAGTCTATATAATTCCTAGTCTCTGCTATGGCTGCTCCAAATAGGAGCTTACTACCTCTAAACTTGCTTACTAAAAATTTAATTTTTCGTACATTTGCTTTTATTGCCGAGCGTACTTTTTTTCACATTCATCAACATCTCATGGAGATGGTTCCAGTGAGCCCAAGCACGCCGTCTTTTATCCTGGTAGTTTAGGAGTCAACTTCTGTCCCCATCATCAGAACATCTCCATGGTACCATAATATTGCATTGTCACCGAACTACCATAATACGCCTAATTTCAGCTCAATCGGATACCGGCAAGTGGTTGAAAAAGGATAGCATGAATAATAAATCTTACATAAACTTGTAAAAACTCGACGTAAATATTGTAAATGAACGCGTTTGTACGTCTTCGGAATTCGCAAGCTCCTATACGCCAGGCAGCCATAATGCTTGTTTGCCACCGTTCTGGGATAAAAAAAATACATAGTACGAAAAGCGGTAACTAGAACAAAATGTATAAAAGTAGCGGTCATATCACTGCATAGCCAAACAGTAGAGTTGCGTTTGTTATAGTTCCGCTACTTGACAACAGATGGCGCCGCGCTCTCGATATTGGTTAAAGATGTAGTAATCGTTAATGTGTGTGCAAGCAAATGTGTGTGTAGTGTACGTCTAAACTAAAGTAGATATGCAACGTTGGTTTCTAATTGAGGATTAAAGTAAATAGAGGTTTTGAATGGCAACCACAGTCAGAAAGATTCTTCGACTAAACGTAATGGGAATTTGACTAAATTGATATTTGTTACGCAAGTTAACTCGAATATATATTCCTTACGGTGCCTTTCCATTCGAGCTATTATTTTATTTTATTATTATTTATTTAATAAACACAGGTTACATGAAATATAGTATACATTACATCGCCCCTAAAACTGTGGCTACAGTATGCTATGCTACGTCACAGAATAAGTAATAGTACTACGTACAAAAGTTGCACTGTTAACAAATCTCCAACTTACAAACCCAAATTATTATAGGTAAATAACAAATATTGACCACACCAAGCGAATGACGAGACGTCCGGTAGCAATTCGCCACTGAATGTACTTGCAGCGGCCCGGGGATATACTTGCAGCGCTGCGTCGAACTGACGGAGTGAAAGCCCCCTGGCTACGTTGCTATGAATGCGTCGAAATCCACCAATCACATTCGTTGGTTCACATTAGTATTGCACTGGTGGACACGGGATCAGCTAAGCTATGTTTTTCATATGAAAAGATGCGTGCCTCTTCCCTCGCCGCCTCTTCCCTCTCCGCGCTGCCGCTCCCCATGCCCCCTGTTACATCGCAGAGCTCGAGCTGCGCATCTTCCTCGCACAGCTACCTCGCAGCTGCGCATCTTCATAGCGCATCTTCCTCGCACAGCTCTGTAGCTGTTTTCGCTCGCTGCGCGTTGTTGTCTGTTTCGCTTAGCATTAGTGGAAACGGTCACAGTTTCGTAGCGTAGCTTTCGCATCCTCGCAGCATAGCTGCATAGCATAGCTCTAATGGAAAGGCACCCTTAGCCCAGTGGTCGGCAACTATTGTTATCTATTAACTTTCCAATTATTTAGATGCTTCAGAAGTTCAGACTCGGTCGATGACTGAAATACTTAATGTGCTACAAAACTTCACCTATTCCCATTGCAATAAAGTTGAAAAATGCAGGTACACATTCCTGCCAACACGAAAACTACATTCATAAAAACATTTTTTTTTTCTAAACAACAGGAATGACGTCTTTCCGGTCATACCTCACGTAAATTAGTGATATAACGAGCGTAAGGATTAAAATTACTGAATTAGAGTTAACTACTTGCCAGTAAGAAAACGAACGATCTTATGCAATAAGACTAAATTAACTACTGTTCTGACAATAGCTAAAAATAATCTAATCTAACATTGCTAAAAACATTCGCGCTCAATTTATCTTTCAGACAAAAAAAACCATACTTAACCCAAATTAAATAGGTTCATTCATTTCAGAGCTACGATACTACAGACATTACACACGTTAAGACCACCTCGGTAGCACAATTTTATTTGTCCTCGATTAAGTGATATAATTCTTTCAGCGTCTATTTAAACATTGAACTGTATTTGTGTCGGCGTAGTCGGTGAAGGCCGAGCGTAAAGCGTGTTCATTCATTCGAGGCGTAGTGTAAAAATTTGGCAGCCTCTAATAAGTGTCAATACATCTATTTTTTTATTATCATTACATAACATAATAGCCGTAATTATATGGCTGGATTGAAACTGACAGGTATTTCATAGAACCTAATTAAACAAACCTATTGTTTTATTGTAACCTAGAAATGAATATTTTTCCAAAATGCACAATTAAATATGTAGAAGCCGTCAGCAATGTGTCTATAGTGGTCTAAATGTGAAAATTCACTCGTTTGACACCAACAGTCTGTTTAATATATTACACAGTACCCTTACCATGAGTTTGTATGGAAAACTCTTACCGTACTCGCTACTTCGCTAGCGACTGCGTAAACGATTTAGTATGACGGTTCTTAGATCTATTGCGTAACTGCCAGAGGCGCTGTACCCTTACCATGAGTTTACCGTTTACCGTACCGTACTCGCTAGCGACTGCGTAAACGATTTAGTATGGACAAAAGTACAGCAATTCTGGCGGTTACGCAATAGAACTAAGAATCGCCATAATAATAAGTATGCTCAGCAGTGGACGATAACATACTATTTTTCTGATTTATGATGATGATGGTCGTAGTTACTTTCCCAGCATCACTGCGCTTGCGCACTGGCTCCGTCTAGCGCGCGGCGGTCCTTGCGCACGGCCCGCGTGACGTCACGCGGTGTCGGGTTGCGCGCGCTTTCACTCGCATTGACCTTGGGCATTACGTTATTTACGGATAGGGATAGCGGGCATCGCGGATTCGGGATGGAAACGAGAAGGAAAAACAAAATGGTTACGGATTGCGGTTGGCGACAACTTAGATTAGAATTTATATGTAGCTAGAATTTATCTCGGGTACTTTGTGAGATTTAACAGTGGTGTTACCCTGTCATAGCGAACGAGGCTGTCATATCGATTGGACAAATAACCAGTCGACGTAAAATCCACACTATATCAAGTTGTGTGTATCACTGTTTAATCTCCTGAAGTATTCCAAACCCACAACCCGTTATAAATCCGTACAATACGTAACGCTGATTTAGTGAACTCGTAGACTATCGATATCCGCCCAGTGTAAACTAACAGGTGCGACATAACGGTGAAATATTCCTCCTCTGTTTAACTCCGAATGTAAACAAGTGCAATTAAACCTTGGCCTTACGAGTAAGCGTGATTTCTGAAGGTTGGCCGACCGTTAGTCTGGATATTCGGTAATACCTATTTACACAACATTCACATATTCAAGGTATAACGAGTCTGAAGCGTAATCCTGAAAAACTTGCATGATCTCTTAACTTAAATCTTAAATTTAATTTACTTAGTATAGATTAACTATAATATTACCTATAGAAAAACCAGGTAAGATTAACAGGATAGTAGTTTAATTCAATAGTACATAGTTAAATGTTTGGACACATAAATATAAATACTAGTCATCAAACTAGGCTTTCCTGAAAGAAGCTCGCTGCGCAACGTCTCAAATCGCTCACAAAATGCTAATACAAGTGATAAGGTCCTAATTTAGCAAGTTTCCAATCCAATCAATCGGTCCCTCAATGCTGAGGATCGTGACCGCTATGTCTCTAGTGGGGAGTGCAGATGGCTCGCCAGTGGCTCCGATGATGCGCTGCATGCAGCGCCTGGTGTTCTCGGAGTCCGGTGAATTTGGAGATTTGTTCAATCCACCTGGCTGGCGGTCTGCCGCGAGCTCGTCTACCCTCCACTTAGCAAGTTACAAACTAAATTGACAAAACTTACAAACTAAATTGACCCAACCGGGAAACGAAATTAGGGACTCATTCACTGTAGGTACTATAGCTACACGTAGGTACTGGGTGGGTGAACTTTGAGGCCGATGTCTACTACGTTAAATATTTTTATTTTTGATGACATTGTAAATTTTGAACGTTTTGATTTAACATATATGTAGGTCCGATACTTAGAATACAAAAATGTATTGAAAATTGAGATGGATTCGAAGATAATTTTTATTTATTTACGGGGACTCGAAAAGAGAACCTTACAAGTTGATTCACATACTTTTACCGCTGCCCGACCGGTTTTTGAGTGTGGAACGCTCGAATGTTCACTGGACATCTGTCAAAACATCATGGTTTTTTTGACAGATCTCGAGTGAAAAGTCAAACGTTCGACACTCAAAAATCGGCCCCCTGTTGCTCGATTCGTTGCGTTGCGGCAAAGTCACACTAGTTACCAAGAATACCAAGTCCACTATACTATGTATATGTGCACTAGATTTAAGGCGAGTAATACTGGAATGCTTTCCACACGACCCACCGACGTCACCGCGTGACGTCACACTTCTGCAATTAGACCGACGAAAAATAGTATTAATGCCGCTTTGAATCGGGACTGATTCATTGAGTGCGTGTGTAAATGTCTTAGTTTAGAAACGTGGGGGAGGAAACTTGACCATAACAAAAATTATCACTTTAAAGCTTAATATTTTTGATATATTTTTAAAGGGGTTTGGAAGAAAAAAAAATGCGCTCCCACTTTCGGTGTGATCGATATACCTACTCATGCCAAATTACAGCTTTCTAGTACTAATGGTTACCTACTGAACTAAACTGCGGACGGATGGACAATGGACATAGCGAAACTATAAGGGTTCCTTGTTTAATACGGAACTATAAAATGCAGTAAATTTTCCACTGTTTATTTCTACCCAAATTTTTCTTGTCAAATCTATGTGTTATTTACATTACAACTTTTTACTTAGGTACAAAAGACAAAATGTTTACGCTATCTATCTCATTATTGTCATTTCTGCGCATTGAGGTTATCTAATAAAACAATTTGGCGTCATGTCAAAAGAAAGTACATTGCGCGTATTTTTTGATGGCTCGTGTTCATCATCACAGATGTATACATCTTGTGCTTTTTTTAACCTTAAGATGTCAATGACTCAATTTACGTAATAAAATTATAAACATGCTGTCGGTAAACTTTTTCCTTTAATTCTCTATCAATCACACAGTCAATTTCGTAATATCTACGAGTTTGTATTGACAAAACATTAGCTTATGCTGCTATAAGTACTGACTTCCAGTTGAGATGTTGGTCATCTCGACTTTATAGTACAATATCATCAGTAATATTAAAACATGGTATATTTTTGGTGATTGATGATAATAAAAGCACACACGCTTACGATGTCATAAAAAGGAATAACAAAGGTAATAGCGGCCGAGGCCGTCGATGCCAACTCTTTTTAACATTCCTCACACTTTGTAATAACCATCGATGTGTGATCGCGAAAAAAAAAGCTCTGAATTAATATAACTTTACTCACTAACGTCATAATAAGACCTGAGGGGCTAAGATGATCGCGTATACCGTGATGTTTCATGTGACGTTTTCATACATTTTGGTCATAAAACGTGACGGTATACACGATCATGAGGGGCTAAGATGTCCCGTATATGTCGGATATATAGATAAGATGTAGATATGTTTTATAAATTGCTGGTTGTAAATGTTGTAATGGAACATTGGTATGTCGCAGCTCAGGGTTTTCATTTCTGTTCTTCACGCGCTTACGCTTAATTCGATTTCAAGTAGGTTTTTTTTACTATGGAATGTTTTTATTAATAACCGTTCCAAAGGTTTTGCTCCTGAATAACACCCTAGGTTGGTTTTTCATTATAATCCATAAACATACCATTTGCGCTTATGAATATTTGTCATCATGGATTATATAGGTATTCGCAATTTAACCATTCCATATTATGTCGAGGTCTTCGTCATAATATCTAGCTCAAGTTAAAATAATGTCCTAAAAACACACTAATCGATGAAACGAAGGAATTAGTCACGACTTAAGCACCATTTGAGTTTAGGTTAACTATATTTTAACGTCTGATCACATTAACGGTAATGTTGTAATGCCATGCATTTATCGTGGTTGTCATAGAATCTTTAGACTCCTCGTCTCCTTGAAAGTTTTGGTCGAGTACTGTATTCTGTAAATACAATACAATCAACGTCAAAAACTTTTGATTGAGTTGCTAATTCACTATTATTTTTAAGTTACGGGTTCATAATAGCGTAACCAAACACAATGTTTAATATTTAATATATACATATTGGTATATATAGAAAAAACATACTTTTAAACAATTAGAGCTAAAATAAAATCAAACTGAATTGCTTTATTCGTTCATAGTTGTTTTAAATTTATGTCATTTCGCGTTGAAATATGGCCTCCTAAATAACGATCCTCCTTTAATGACGCTGCAGTAAATAATTCGTCCGATCAAAAGATAAATCAATGTTATTGTTCGCATAAACGGACCCGGCCTTGCTAGCTACAGACTTATCGCTAAAGCTTGGCTCAGCCAAACCCTATTCTAAAATTGGATTCAATTCTTTGGCAACTAATATGATTTTAATTTCAGTTGTTCAAATCTTGTCCCAGCGTTATATCGCTGCATCCATCCTGCTCCCTGTCACCTTTAACTTCAAAGGAACCCGCCCCGTCCTGTCCTTAAAATACCGGAATTGTGAGTGAGTGAATATGGGGCTAGTGCTGTCCGCCATCATCTCATACGCCGGCGTGCTCGAGGCAATAGAGTGCTTGCGACACATTCAGGCCGGCGTGGTGCCCGACTCTGAGCCCGACTTCCAGGACCTAGTGGATTACTACACCAGCCTGCTTCGGAAGTCCGCCAACCCTGCCAACCACTCAGACTGGACGACGCAATGCGGACAGGGCTATCTCTGCCTAATACAAGACGAGAACGGAAAACTAACACAAGCAGCCGTCAAGTACTACGACGGACAGCCTAGTTCCGCCGCCATATTTTTCTCTACGAAAATATCAAGCTTCGGTCAGGAGTCACTCGAAAACAACAGTTCACACGCCAACGGCGACTACAGGACTGAAAGGTATACACCGACGCAGACGAAAACTATCATTACTAATGCGTCAGAGTCGTTCAATGTGGGAAACAGAAACAGATCACCAGCGTCTTGTGAAAATATTTCAGATCCAAATCATTTTTTGGGAAATTCTTCCGGGCGTGACGAACGGCAGTCCAGGGAGAGATCCGAGGCCAAAGAGAAACTCACTTGGCATTACCGCCCTAAGAGCCCCACCCCACAAAACCTGCCCGAAATACAATTTCATTCTTCAGTCGACGACGAGCTCAGAGGCAACGAGGCTTACAGCGAAGATTTTTTAAGGTTAATATTCATTTTTTGGGCAGAGCACGTATCATGCGTAGTGTCGTTTGCACCCCGATCCGCCGTCACCTAGCCGTCATCCATCTTCATACCTCGCACGAGTAGCCAACGACACCAGTTCATGAGTCCACCTGTACAATAAACCAACTCATATATATTGTGAATTTGTTTAAGATCACTTGACGGAATAAAGCTCCGACCGTTGCAACGAAGCGACCCGAGTGGCAGGCGCAGAAGTTTCAAAAAGAGACACTCTTCGTCGTCGACCTCGTCGCGCGATTCGCGTGCGTCGCGCGAGGAGGAACTTAAGATGTTCACGTCACTCGAGGAAGCTGAGTTCGAACGCATGACTCAGGAACGCGAGCAGAATCTCGGCAGCGCTCCTAATCTAGGTTCTCATTCCAGAAGTCGCTCGAGGGAGAGCTCTAAGGAGCGAAGGGATTGGTCAACCGAAGTGTCGGTTGACAGCGTGGCCGACGAGGAGCCTCTGCTCAAACCGAAGCTGAAAGATCTGCCCAAACTCAGCTCCTTCGAGGAGAAAGAGGAAAAAGAGACAGAGGTAAACGAGCAAGATGAAGATGAGGAGGAGATAGACAATTTCTGGGGTAACTCCGGAGATTAGAGGACTAACGCCGCACGCTGTAACGAGCTTCGACAAGCATGACTGATGAATTTGGACATTAAAACTTTATGATTCCCCTTTGCGTGTTTCTCTTTACCATTGTTATTTTGTGTCGTACCGAAATAGGATATAGTGGCAAATTGTTTATGTCAAAACAATGTAGTAAGTAACCCTAATAAGGTTGATCGAGTATTTTGGTAAAATCTACTGTCACATATATTTTGGCTCGTCACAAAATTGATTGAACGTTAGAACCCTTTTGAACAGGACCCAAATTTTAAGCTTTAATGTTTGGCTTCGTAGATACAGTTCTCCTGCACAAATTGCCAGTGGTTTTAAAGTGAACTTTTTCTCAATATCATAACCATTGGGCGAGTGCCGAAAATAGTCGACACAGGGCGGACCTCGACCCAGATGCGTCTCCGAGCGGCAGACGCGGCGTGGACGCTTGCCTTTATTTAATGTCACTTGTTGAACATTGGTCAGGGACCTGTTTCAGAGCGAGACACTCAAAATTTGGCGCCAAGCCTGACAGATGTCGTGATGAGTGGTTTGTTGAGCGAATAAGTTAAATGCAGTTACAACAATGGTTGTTCTTCATGAAAATATTGAAGTTGGCTTCGTGGCCCAGTATTTCATTGACGCTGGCACTAGTAATGACAGGAATGATGAAAGCAAACGATCGTAAATAAAAATATCTTTATTAGGGTTCCGTACCAAAAAGGTAAAAAAGGAACCCTATTGGTTTCACTTTGTCTGTCTGTCTGTCTGTCTGTCTGTCTGTCTGTCTGTCACATCGCTAAATGTCTCAGGAACTACTTATCCTATCGATTTGAAATTTGGAATAGTTATAAACAAGGGTAACCCAGATACATAGAAGTTGGTTTTTTAAATTATTTTATTTTATTTTCTGTGAATAATGACAGATAAAAGGGGGTTCAAAATTTCAAAGTCTGGCAACTATGTCAAGTGGGGTATCATATGAAAGGGCTTGACTTGTACATTCTGAAACAATTTTTAGTTTTTTTTTTTCGTTGGGGAAATTTCGATTTACGAGGGAAAATGTAAAAAAAAATACCATTCCCCCCCCCTTACCTCCGAAGTTTACGAAGAAAAAAAAATGAAATTATTACACAACATTCATATGCATGTATATTTTACAGGAAAAATATAGCCATAGCCCTATCTAGTTTTTCCTTTTTTTTAATCATCAAAAACTCTTCTATACTAAGTTTGTAATTTAATCACCTTTGTATATATTTTTGTTTTATATTTAAATTTACAAAATTACGTTGAAAATACCTTCTTTCAAATAAAAAAACAATTATTGAAATCGGTTGATGTGATAAAGAATTATCCTTGAAAAACCAACATACGTACTAAGTTATTCAGTCGCGCAAATTAGTAACACAATGCGCCGATAGATGGTGCTGTCATGTTTTTTTAAGATTGTTCCTGAATTAATGGGGTCGGGACGGGTACACAACTACATATACAAGAACTGTGTACGGAACCCTCGGTGCGCGAGTCGGACTCGCACTTGACCGGTTTTATATATATATATATTGTTGCAGTGAAAATTATTAGGCCAGGGTGCCGATTTTTGAGTGTCGAACGCTCGATATTTCACTCGACATCTGTCAAAACGTCATAGTTTTTAGACAGATCCCGAGTGAGAAGTCGAGCGTTCGACACTCAAAAATCGGCCACAGATCTCGAGTGAGAAGTCGAGCGTTCGACACTCAAAAATCGGCCCCCAGATTCCACCAAACAGGAATAATGACAGAATCCAAAGTTAAACGTATATAAATATCTAGCCTAAACAGACTAGTCTTCAAATAATGTAGACTATTCTTGTTTAAAGTCGAACTGACGGCTTGTATTGTAGTACATTAGTTTTTGTGTTTGGGTGTGCCCCTGGTGTGCCTAATAATTATCAAACAGTTGTGTTGAGTATAATGCGTGACTCCTTTCGTAGAATGCACCATGAAGGATCATTCACAGTAGACCGCAAAGAGTATAATAATATATGTCAGGTAGTAGACCGTTTCGTGTCCGGGCCGGCCCGTTTTCTAATACAGGATGCGCGACGGCCCTCGATTTCTTGTGCTATAAAACGGGCCGGCCCGGACACGGAACGGTCTAGCGTGAATCATCCTTAATGTGTTAATTGAAAATAAATGTCCCTTTGTTGGTAAAAACATACAGACTACTAATACAGGCAACGCGAAACAAAATCATTCATAGAAGATAGGTTACTTACGGTGAACGTCGCTGTCGCTCCCATCAGTTCCATCGTGCTCGTAGCTCTAGAGGCGCGTATAGTAAGACATAGGGATCCGTTTTACAGGTCCGGTGTTTGGTGGCGTATGTAGTTGTATGAGCGAGTTTACAACACAATAGTAGGCATTCCGGATCAAGTAAGTAGTAGTAGCGCAATCCGTTAAAAAGAATACTGTGAAAACGAATGTCTATGTGTACGCCCCCTTACAATAATATAATGGACATCCGTGCCTCCTACTTACGTGGTGCCGGACTTTTATAGACATTGCTTAAATCTCAACAAATCCGATAATAACATTGATGATGGCAATGACTACCTATTCTATACTAAGGTTTGTAATATCATAAGCTTTTTCCGGATACCACACTGTTAAAAATTTTCAGGGAACTTTACATATTTTTAGGGCAACTTTCGTTGCCCAAACATTTCCGTATTTTTACATAATTATGTAATAGTACAAGGCTAATGTAATTTTACATATCGACCCGATTTCACAATTATGTAAATTTACATTTATGTAAATTTACATAATCAAACAAATTGACAAATGTGTAAAATTACATTTATGTAATTTTACATAATCGTATAGACTGTCAATTATGTAAAATTACATAATTGAATTTTTACATAACTGTCAGCCTGACAGATATGTAAAATTACATAAATGTAATTTGTCAATTTATGTAATCTTACAGAAACTTATGTAAATTTTAATTTTTGGGGGTAATTTTAACGTATTCTTTTTTTTTCTGTTACAGATATTGTTTGTAAAAATACATAAAATATGTGTATTGTTAATAATTTTTGTGGATATTTACATTTTATTCTGTAATAATACGGAATTATTATGTTAATATATTACATAAATTTATGTAAAAATAAATAATGTTTTTGCGTTATCAATGATTTTTATGGATATTCACATTTTTTCGGTAATATTGCGGAATTAATATTTAATTGTTTTACAAATAAAATATGTAAAACTAAATAAAGTTTTTGTATAATCAATGATTTTTATGGATATTTACATTTTATTCTGTAATGTTACCGAATTATTATGTTATTACTTTAAATAAATGTATGTAAAAATACATAAAGTATGTGTGTTCTTAATGATTTTTATGGATATTTACATTTTATTCTGTAATATTACGGAATTATTATGTTATTATATTACAGAAATTTATGTAAAAATAAATGACGTTTTTGTGTGATCACTGATTTTTGTGGATTTTTACATTTTATTCGGTAATATTACTGATCTATTATGTTATTCCTTTACAGAAATTTATGTAAAAATGCATAAAGTTTATTTGTTATTAAATATTTTTATGAATCTTTACATAATATTCGGTAATATTACCGAACCATTATGTTATTCCTTTGCAGAGATTTATGTAAAAATACATAACATTTATTTGTTATTAAATGTTTTTTATGGATATTTACATTGTATTCGGTAATATTACCGAGATCATTTATGTATTTTTACCTAAGAAATCTGTGATTTTAAATATGGGTTTGGTAAAATTACTTGTCGTTTGTGTATTATTACTGATAGAATTAGGTAATATTACATGTTATTAGGGGATATTTTCTGTAAAATTCAATACATATTCTGTACATTTACATGCTGTCGGCAAGTCTCCAGACTTAGTTAATAGCCAAAGTCGTTTGTTTTTCTAATGTATTATATTAATCCAGTAATAATAATCAAAATATTAAAGAAATCACTAGGTACCAGTCTCAAAAGAATTGCCGATCTAGGTATAATATCACTGTCCGCTTCTTTATAAGTAACTTTCCACTTATAACATTACATATAGTAGTGATAAAAAAAGGTATGACCTCAAATCAAATTACAAACGACTCTTCTTTATTATTGAATAATTTGCTTAAGGTCACACATTTTATTAAGAACATATCACTTCTATAGTAATATTATGTAATATGCGCACATTTATATTATTCAGAGATTATACCCAGATCGGATATTCTCCCGATTGACTGGTTCTCAGTGATTTTTACTTAAGTATTTTGATTAATGCAGATTAATAAAATACAAAACAAAAAGCCGACGTGCTAATAACGAAATCTGGAGAATTGTCGGTAGCTAATGTACAAAATTTGTATCGAATAATATAGAAAATATCTCCTATAATAGTAACATGTAAAATCAACTAATCTTATAAGTAATAATAGACAATCAACAAGCAATTAATACTAGGTTAGAAATGAGCTTATACCAACTATGGAGAAAAAAAGCAGTTACAAAGAAACCAATTTATTGTTTTACTGAACAGTAAAATTAATTGACATTATAATAATATCATAACTATCCTTACAATAACAAAACACTAAACGCCTTATTATAAAACCAAATATAATTGTGACCGACGGTTATAAATAACACCATAAGACCGGGTTTTATAATGATCCTGAAGATCAAATTACAGATCAGTAATGTGAAAAAACTTTACCGGTTTACTAATATTTAATCTGACATTTTGATCTTACGGATCATTATAAAACCCGCCCTAAGAATATAATAGTAAACTCGTGCATAAACACACGTGCATACTATATACCTACTACTACTACTTACATTATCAATTGAATATGCATAACCTAAAATAAAAATAAACTGCTAGCAAACAACTAAATCCGAAGAATTGCATGCTGATTGCATGTAATTTTATATTTAAATTAAAAGTAACTATAGGTAAGTTGTTGTTGTCGTTGTCGTAATATAGTGCACAAAAAAGCGAAGTAATTTAAATGAGCTAAATACAAATCTTTAAAACATAACAAATTATTGTCTCTTTGTTACTTGTCACCAAATTAATACGAACAATAAAATGAATGGTATATTTATAACCGTAATAACTTTTCTCACTCATTTATATTTTTTGTCACTGTGACATTCGTGTTTGTAAGAAAAAGACAAAAACCATCTTAATTAACATAATGTTAGGTTTTATG
This sequence comes from Cenopis cana, assembly GCA_951800055.1. Taxonomy (NCBI): domain Eukaryota; kingdom Metazoa; phylum Arthropoda; class Insecta; order Lepidoptera; family Tortricidae; genus Cenopis; species Cenopis cana. Next base: position 12,315,571 of record OX637479.1, on the reverse strand, counting down.
AATTAAGGGTCGTGCATACCGGAAGCGTATGCGTGACTTGTTTCATACATTATACACAGCACGCACGTGTATGTACACGCATTACGCATCCGGTAAGTACCAGCCCCTTTTACTTGCTGTTGTCGGTAAAGGCTTGGTCACACCGCTTGCGCGACGCAAGCGGGACGCCGCGCTGCGCGCCATAATGTATGAAACCGTCCCGCTCGCGTCGCGCAGCCAGTGTGACGTCGCTAACCTGTTAACATACGTTCCGGCGCGCTGCGGTCGCGTCGCGCGGACGTCGCGCAACGCGGTGTGACCAAGCCTTAAGTATCGTTCACCTGAATTAACTAGCAAGTTCGTAAGGAGTTAGGTAAGTATAAGTAGGTACAGTACGTATAAAAACCTTTTACATGAAGTGACCAAATTCTATACGGGTTTACAACTTTTATAACGTTTGAATAAATTGTTTACTTTACTAGAATGCAACTTAGGTACTACACGTGGTTTACACTGTAAGACCAGTAAATATTCCGAAGACTCATAATTATTGAAAACACTTTTACACAAATGATCAACACACACATTTAACACATTTACTGAACCTATGGTTTTCTATGGTTATTGAATGAAATCAGTGGAAAAAATATCTTGCCTCAGTAACCGCATGTAAATGACACATTATTCAAAGTTGAGTTTACCCATTAATGATAATTGCGTCCTTTGCGGACTTTACTCCCTTCTTTGGGATTTATATTAAAAACATACCTTTGTACAAAATCTAATGTGTTTTGACTCTTCACTGGATATTTCATATTTAAGTTGAAGTAAGCCGCCATCAACAGTTATAAGTGTTGTAACGACGTAGGCAGATCCGCAGTTTCGCTAACAATCGTGTTTTATACCAGTAAGTAATATTTATTTTCATTATCTGTGGGCAAGAAAAAAAGATTAAAACAGGCAATACAGGCGCTTACATTTTAAATTAAACTAGCTAATACTTTAAAAAGCGAAACCTCATAAATTGATCACTACCAGCAAATTCACTTTATTGATAATAGTACATTACTTACCAAGGGCGATAAAACAAAGAATGTCTCAGATCGCAGGTATTTTACGCCCGAGCCGAAGGCAAGGGCGATAAATATGCGATCTGAGGCTTTCTTTATTATCGCCCGTGGTAAGTACAAAATTTTATGTCACCCCCTGGCCAGGAAGTGGGTTTTTTCGCGAGCGGAGCGTGCGATAATGGCCACTTTATGGCCAGGTGTGACATAAAATATTTTATGTCACACCTGGCCATAAAGCTACAATTACCGCACGCTCCGCGCGCGGGAAATCCCACTTCCTGGCCAGGGGGTGACATAAAATTTTGTACTTAACACGGGCGGTAATAAAGAAAGCCTCAGATCGCATATTTATCGCCCTTGCCTTCGGCTCGGGCGTCAAATACCTGCGATCTGAGACATTCTTTGTTTTACCGCCCTTGTTAAGTAATGTACTATTATGTCATACCTGGCTATAAAGTGGCAAATGTGCTTCGCGCGCGGAAAATCCCACTTCCTGGCCAGGGGGTGACATTAAATGATGTACTTACCACGGGCGGTAATAATGAAAGCTTCAGATCGCCCTTCCCTTCGGCTCTGGCGTCAAATACCTGCGATCTGAGACATTCTTTGTTTTACCGCCCTTGGTAAATAATGTACTATAAAAATAATAATTACGGGTCATCTAGGTGAAATGTTTACACGCACTTGCATGTAAATTTATCGTATTACTTTTTCGTTTCTAGTCTGGGCGTTAAGGCGCAGGGTAGGGCAAGGCCTTCTCCATACAAAATTTTGTCAAGTTTTATTCGGCGGTTTAGGCACTCCCGAATAATTTTTTTTGCTTGTAAATATTGGATATACGAAGAACTTCAAGAAAAATAAATCAAAAATTTAAAATAAAATAATACTAAATATACAAAAAAAAATCTTGAGGTTCTGGCTTACAGAAAAATAAGCATACTGACCAAAAATCATAAGTGCAATACAAACACAAACGAAGAAAAAAACTTGACACACTTTTGTATGGTGAGAGCTTGTCCACCCCCTGAGCCTTAACTATTTCTCTTGGTTGGTACTTATCATTGAAGTAATTATTACGTCTTACCTGATGAAAATACAATGTTAGGTTAGACGCATCAGTCTGTTTTTGGAAACTCGGCAATCTCCGGTTCCTGAAAATGTTAATAAGATCAGTAAATGTAACTACTATATTTAGCAAGGAATGAAATCCGGAAGGAAATTAGGATATGAAATCAAAAATAGATACCTCGTGTGTTTGGTAAGTGTGTTGTCTTCTTTGAAATACGTTGCAACCCTCCGTAGGTTGTCATTTAAACTATTGTCATAAACAGCGCACTAGATCCGGGTGTATTATTTTCAATTGCTGTAATAAAAAAACAGTTTATCATGATCATTGAAAACACTTTTACACAAAGGATCAACACACAAATTTAACATGTTTGTGCAGAAACTATGGTTTTCTATGGTTATCGTATGAAATCACAGTGGAGAAATTCTCGCCACAGTAACCGCATGCATGTAAATGACATGTATTCAAAGTTGAGTTTACCCATTAATGATAATACTTTATTTAACATGCGTCCTTTACGGACTTTACTCCCTTCTTTGGGATTTATTTATAAACATACCTTTGTATAAAATCTAATGTGTTTTGACTCTTCACTGAATATTTCATATTAATTAAAGTTGAAGTACCTAAAGCTTAAGCCACACACAGAGCGGGCGGGCGGGTGGCGCGTTAAAGCTTAAGCCACACAGAGAGCGGGCGGGCGGTAGCTCCCACGCGGCTCCCGCGCCGCTACCGCCCGCTCCCGCGCCGCTACCGCCCGCCCTCTGTGTGGCTTAAGCTTAAGGCGGGCGGGCGTGAGGCGCGCGGGAGCGGGCATGAGGCGGGCAGGCGCGTGTCAACGCGCTGCAGTGTGAAACTCCCGCCCGCCTCACGCCCGCTCCTGCGCGCCTCACGCCCGCCCGCCTCATACCTTTGTATAAAATCTTTTGTATGAAATCTTAAATAGATACCTCGTGTGTTTGGTAAATGTGTGTTTTGTCTTCCTTGAAATATGTTGCTACCATCCGTAGGTTGTCATTTAAGCTATTGCCATAAACAGCGCACTAGATCCGGGTATATACTTTTCATTTGCTGTAATGAAAAAAAGGTTTTTTTCTTAATCAAAGGTTATATCTATTATAAATATACATCGCGACACCTACCCTAATCACAACAGTGACGGATACCGTGGGTTGTGATGTTTCCGGTACGTGAATGATGTCAGTACCGGTAATGACGTTAAAATCGCATGACGTCGCTGGTACGTCTTTCCCAGCTCAATTCTCGCATTTCGATCTCACTACAACGGGTTGGCCGCATCCGTAACTATAGGTACGTATTGGGTTAGACCCCGTATTTGCATTTACACCGTCGGAAGCTGTACTAAAACTTAAAAAACGAACAACGAACGCGCTTATCACGTTTCGGAATTTCGTTCGAGTTAAAAGTGAGTTTCGCGACAGTAGTACCGCGCGAACCAGTGGTAACGCTGCGCTTGGCCGACTCGATCGCGCGCGGCGGCGGCGGCGTAGGCGTACGTACCTAGCGCACGAGTTGCCGATATTGTTATTGTTAACTACTTTACTTAAATTTCGGAAATCGCGTCTTCGATGACCCGCACTTTTTCTACGAAACTATGTACATCAACAATACCGTCTATAGGCAATCGCTTCCTGACACGTCGACGTAACGACCCGTAGATTATGTCTATTTGCATACACGTAGGTACCACGTACGGTAATTTAATTCAATTCAATTCTTTATTCATGAACAATATACATTGTGTCTGAAATATTTATAAGGCAGGCGCGCCACAGCGTCGGACCAGGTGTGGGGTTTGGCGCGCGCGAAGGGGAGTAATCGCAGGGTTTCCACCAGGGTGCGGTTCGTCTCCGCTTGCATCCTGGCGAAGGACTCCATGACGCCGACCAGGAAGGTCTCGGTGTTTATGTTCGCGGCCGCCCCGGCGCCGGCGCGGCGTGTCCGGGCGGCGCGGCGGCGGCGGCGGCGGTGGCGGCAGCGCGGGGGGCGCCCGAGGCGCGCGGCTCCTTTGCTCCTGCCTCCGCCTCGTCGGAAGATTCGTTTCCATCAGGATTGGGAGTCCTTTCGTCGTTAGCGGTTTTACTCCGCGTATTCATGGCAACAATTCTTTTACACTTTTCGTCAAAAAACGGCGCGAGTTGAATGAAATCTAGCGCGGCACGGCACTCGCGGCGAGAACGTAGGCACAGTTTGAATATCGATTCAACGCCACTAGTTGAGCAGCCACTGTAACTTCTTTATTTCACACATTAACAATTAGGAAGGTACTTATTCTATGACATAACACAGACTTAAATGTAAAATTACGACGCGCGCTGCGTGAACGAATAGTCTTGACTGCCATCATGGCGCGCGCCGCGGGGGCGTCGCGGAGAGCGTGGGCGACAGAGACGCACGCGCGCCACCTACGGCGAAGTACAGAAACGGGCGAGCGCGGTAAAACGCGGAATGATTACGTGCGAAACTAAACAGCAACCTTTGTTTATTTGGGCTTGGAGGCTAAAATATTCTTGAGGATTCATATCTTGACAAGGACTTTAAATAGTACCTATACCCTTAAATAAAGTTATTACCTCAGAGTCTAGGTTCTTGAATAGAACTAGGCTTGAAGGAAGGCTTTTAGTCTACTAGGCATCAAGAATCGAGGCGAACCCAAACAAAAGAGGCTAAATAAAGGCTCGAGTCTTGTGTAACACTACTATGGGTACAAATTTGTACAAACTTACCTTTTTCAATTATGTTTTATTAATTTTTAATTATTAATTTTTCTTTTTCTTCTTTTTTCATCCCTCTCTTGATAATATCTTGCCATCTAGTAGATAACTGGGTTAACAGCTTTGGGTCATATTTAATTTCCTCTGATGCCTCACCAAGGAGGGCCAGTATAGTTTCGCTCAGTTCTTCCTCTGCTGTAAATAAAGCAAGCATGTAAGCATTACAAAGGCATTCCTGCAAATAATGCGACTGCATCCGCCATTTATTAGTTGTCATGTTGCCCTTAAAATGCAATGTCTGTTTAAAGACACAGGGCGGCCTCATCACAAAAGGAAAGTTCAGGTAATCCATAAAAAACATGCAGAAGATTCATACCAGCAATTTTACCCCATAGTACTTAAGGTCTTATTAGAATACGATGAGTAACGAATGGGCCCAGTGTAGCCTCATCACGGAACTCGGGGTAACCGGTCAAACATTTGGGTTACTGAAATCAGTACCCAACCGGGGCCTTTTACATGACGAGTCGGAAAGTAGCTTAAACCAGTGCTGTATAGTAAGAGAGTGTATCCATTGTAATACGCCACAACAGTTACTAATGCGCTGCGACAACAAGAGTATACCCATTATAGTATACCGCAAGTGTCACTTGCAGCCGGCAAGGAGACATGTCCAATGCCCAGCAAGGTAAACGGATAAATCTAAGTTGACAATCCGCGCTAAAAAAACAGTCCGAAGGGACGCACACTCCATGCTATATATGCTAGGTAGATATTTCTTAAAGGAAAAAATAAATTATAGTAAAGAGTAGAGCATACACGGCACGCAATAATGCTCCGTAAAATTAAAGACTTACGAATCTTACGATGCGTTACTTGTTGGCCTGGCTCGTCTGGCTTCAGATTCTCTTTATTGCCGGGAACATCAGGCGTTGCAATGTCTTCTTCTGCCTCAATTACAATGACCGGCGATTCTGAGCCAGATTTAACTGGCGACATATCGCCCATTTCGCCAAATGAAGCTTCGCGGCTTTCCCGTGAACTGTGTCTGTAGTGACGCTGACGCCATGGCGAAGGCGATCTCGACGAAGAAGAAAACGATCTTGATCGGCGCCTTAATCTTATCTTCAAACGAATAATCTCATCCTCCAACCGTTCAAGGGAACAGCTGTGCCTTCGTTTGGACATACCTAATTATTCTGAAAACACTAAACACTTTATTAAAATCACTATTTTTCACTGTGGTAAATTTTGTGCGCGCACAAAAGCGACAATGAATGAAGCCTGCGTCCAGTGCGTCCTGCGGGCGGGGAGAGCGCGGGGCAGCGGTCGCGTCGGTAGCGTTCGGAAATACGGTATTTTACTCATAGTCAAATCAGCAACTTTTTATTAAATATCAAAAACGATTTGGTAATTATGAAGTTTGTAGGGAAATACTGTCTAAGTGACGTCACTAAGACAGTGTGAATTGGTTTGTTCAAATCAGCGTCCTTTTTAAATCTTTATCTACACACATATCATAAATCCTCTAATATGCGTTCGGAAACCGTAGAAAATGACTCTCATTTCAACATTCAATGACTTTATGGCAATTTTCTTATCTGTGGCTAAGGCTACAGCAGTAATATAATTTTCATTTTAATCTCATATATGATGTTAAAACATTTAACGTCAAACAAAACTGTCAAACAAAGTTGACATTTCCCTATTCTAGTATCACTGAAAATTCAAATTCAGTCGATGCGAAATGTCAGCTCGATGTTTTTTTAGTATATATCGCACGAAATTTGAGCTATAACGTGATGATCACATCAGAATAGGGACTCTTTACTTTTTAAAATAACATTCAGGTATCGGTTGCCTGTTCTGATTTCGATATTTCCGCAACCGTGCAAAAAAAGGTTGTATTAACACAATTATTGTATTTATTTACTACGGTTTCTAAACCCATCTTAGAGTAGTTATAATATGTGTGTAGATAAAGTAATGTATGCAACTGTACATAATTAGGCATTAAAACACTCGTGTGACCTTATTATGAAACTCGCCTTCGGCTCGTTTCATAAAACACACTCGTGTTTTATGAAACGAGAAACCGTTTTTAGTGATGTAAAATACAATAATAAACATTATGACTAATTAAGACCAACTAAAAACTAAAACATTAAATTTTTTTTAGTGATGTGGAAAGACATTCAAATTTAATATTTCATAAATCCTCTAAAATGCGTTCAGAAACCGTAGGCAATAGAAAAAAAAAATATTTATGAAAATTTTCTTACCTGTGGTGAAGGTTACCAGCAGTAACATTATTATCATTGTAATTTCCTATTTAATAATGTAATTTTTTTTTTTAATTTGGAACAGGAAAATTAAAATTCAGTCGATACGAAACGTCAGCTCGATATAGGTTTTTTTTTTTGGGAATAAGGATTTCAAATTTGACATTAATTTTGAATTTGAAGTAAAAAATTTAATTTGCGAAAAATCGTCATTATACTCGATTTCGACTAATTCGGGGATGAGGATTTCGAATTTTACGTTTATTTAGAATTTAAAGTAAAAAAAAATTTTTTTTGGGAAATATTGTCATTATACTCGATTTCGACTAATTCGGCGATGAGGATTTCGAATTTAACATTTATTTTGAATTTAAAGTAAAAAAAAAAATTATTTTGGGAACAATCGTCATTATACTCGATTTCGACTAATTCGGGGATGAGGATTTCAAATTTTACATTTATTTTGAATTTTAGGTCAAAAAATTTTTTTTGCGTAAAATCGTCATTATACTCGGTTTCGACTAATTCAGGGATAATAAGGATTCCAAATTTTACATTTATTTTGAATTTTAAATATAAAAATTTTTTTTGCGAAATGTCAATAAATATAAAATTTGAAATCGTTATCCTTATCCCTGAATTAGTCGAAACCGAGTATGAAGATTATTCAGAAAAAATTTTTTTTTCTTAAAATTCAAAATAAATATAAAATTTGAAATCCTTATCCCTGATTTAGTCGACATCGAGGATAATGACGGTTTCCGCAAAAAAAAATCTTCCTTTTAAAGTTTAACCGTTTAACAGTTAAACTATTATTTACTTCATTACGTGGTAGTTGACCGAGTGAAACGAGGTCTCTGTTTTAGCTTCGACAAAAATGCTTTCGTATGTCCGGCCGGATTTTTGTATGTCCTCCTCTACAGGTCGCATTTATCAACCGATTTTCGTGAAATTTTGTGAGCAGGTTCGGTAACTATACTGAATTTTTTTGTCGAGTCACTTTTTGGAAATTCAAAAAAACAAACATTGTATCAATGATTTCGTGTTTTTCTGCGGCCGTTTTTTCCTCTACAGGTCGCATTTCTCAACCGATCCTCATGAAATTTTGTGAGCAGATTCCATGACTACATAATATAATTTATTTGTAGAGTAAATTTTTGTAAATTATGAAAAAAAATTTTTTTCGTCTTTGGCTGTTCTCCTCTACAGGTCGCATTTATCAACCGATTTTCGTGAAATTTTGCGAGCAGGTTTGGTAACTATATAGAATTTTTTTGTCGAGTCACTTTTTTGAAATTCGAAAAAACAAACTTTTTATCAATGATTTCGTATTTTTCTGCGGCCGTTTTTTCCTCTACAGGTCGCATTTCTCAACCGATTCTCGTGAAGTTTTGTAAGCAGGTTTTATGATTACATAGATTTTTTTAGAAAAGTAAATTTTTGTAAATTTTTTTTTTTTTATTCACTGGTTTGTTCTCCTCTACAGGTCGCATTTATCAACCGATTTTAGTGAAATTTTGTGAGCAGGTGCGGTAATTCTATAGAATTTTTTTATCGAGTCACTTTTTCAAAATTTAAAAAAACAATTTTTTTATCAATTATTTTGTGTTTCTGCGGCCGAATTTCGATTTGTTCACCTCTAAGGGTCGCATTTCACAACAGATTCTCGTGAAGTATTGTGAGCACGTTCTTTGATTACATAGAATATTTTTGTCGAGTAATCTAAAAAAAAATCTATGGTTTATCCTCCTCTACAGGTTCGATATCTAACATAGTTTTGGAAATAAAAAAAAAACACTCACGAGGTCTACAGCTCACAGAGCCACTAGTTATTTTAATTTTAACAATTGAGAGCTACTCCACGAACACCAATTCCACATAGCTTCTGTATAAAAATCTCATGTGATACTGGTTTAAATTATTTCAGTTTTTTTTAAATATCTGTTGAGTTTCGTAATAACTTGTTACGAAACTCAACAGATATTCCGATCCGGGAGTCTTTTAATATAAATTCGATATTAGATTTTAAACGAGTGGCGGCCATTTTTATTTTATTTATATACGTCCCGATTAAGTTCAAAATCGATATTTGAGCGACTTAGGGTCAATCTGACGTCAGATTTGAAAAAGTGTCGGCCAAATTGATTTTGTTAATTTTTTTATACAACGACGGTGGCAAACAAGCGTGTGGTGCACCTGATTGTAAGTGGATACCGCAGCCTATAGACGCTCGCAACTCCGAAGGAGTCACGTGCGCATTGCCTACCCTATATAAAATTTGAGGATTCAGTGTTGACAGCTCGCCTGGTCTAATATTATTATTGATTTATTAATATAGTTTTATATAAATCTACGTGTTTCTATCATCCATTAAACATCCTAATACAGTCCACATACTCACATTTACCACTAGTTATCATTTTGGACGAAGCTTCTTTCAAGCTTTCTACAGTCGATGTTTTTTTAGTATATATCGCACGAAATTTGAGCTATAACGTGATGATCACATCAGAATAGGGACTCTTTACTTTTTAAAATAACATTCAGGTATCGGTTGCCTGTTCTGATTTCGATATTTCCGCAACCGTGCAAAAAAGGTTGTATTAACACAATTATTGTATTTATTTACTACGGTTTCTAAACCCATCTTAGAGTAGTTATAATATGTGTGTAGATAAAGTAATGTATGCAACTGTACATAATTAGGCATTAAAACACTCGTGTGACCTTATTATGAAACTCGCCTTCGGCTCGTTTCATAAAACACACTCGTGTTTTATGAAACGAGAAACCGTTTTTAGTGATGTAAAATACAATAATAAACATTATGACTAATTAAGACCAACTAAAAACTAAAACATTAAATTTTTTTTAGTGATGTGGAAAGACATTCAAATTTAATATTTCATAAATCCTCTAAAATGCGTTCAGAAACCGTAGGCAATAGAAAAAAAATATATTTATGAAAATTTTCTTACCTGTGGTGAAGGTTACCAGCAGTAACATTATTATCATTGTAATTTCCTATTTAATAATGTAATTTTTTTTTTAAATTTGGAACAGGAAAATTAAAATTCAGTCGATACGAAACGTCAGCTCGATATAGGTTTTTTTTTTGGGAATAAGGATTTCAAATTTGACATTAATTTTGAATTTGAAGTAAAAAATTTAATTTGCGAAAAATCGTGATTATACTCGATTTCGACTAATTCGGGGATGAGGATTTCGAATTTTACGTTTATTTAGAATTTAAAGTAAAAAAAATTTTTTTTGGGAAATATTGTCATTATACTCGATTTCGACTAATTCGGCGATGAGGATTTCGAATTTAACATTTATTTTGAATTTAAAGTAAAAAAAAATAATCCTAATACAGTCCACATACTCACATTACCACTAGTTATCATTTTGGACGAAGCTTATGTCAGATTTGAAAAAAAGTGTCGCCATATTGATTTTGAAGAAGAAAGAAGAAGAAAAACCATTTATTCCGTAAAGCACACACAACCGGACTTAATACCTATATTACAGTTCAATTTCGATCAAAATCGATATCTGAGGGTCATCATTAAATAAGAATCCTAGCTCAGATTTCAAGAAGGTTACCACAGTTTAGGTCTTTAGTGTTCCGTAGCCAGAATGGCAAAAACGGAACCCTTATAGATTCGTCATGTCTGTCTGTCTGTCTGTCCGTCCGTATGTCACAGCCGGTTTACTCGGAGACTATAAGTACTACAATTATGAAATTTGGTAGGAAGATGTATTCTATGAACCGTTATATAAATGTGATGTGAAATAAGGAAAATAAATATTTTAGGGGGGCACCCCATACATGTAACCGGGGGAAGAAAATTTTTTTCAATGCAAGTAGTTGTGTGGGGTATTTTTGGATAGGCCTTTAAAAATTATATGGAGGTTTTTAAGAAAGTTTTCCATTTAAGTCAATCGTTGGTGAGATATTAGCCCCCAAAGTCGCACAAAGTGTCCCCCCCCCCCCCCCCCCCCCCGCCCCTCTAATTTCCAAACTATGAAGATTAAAATTCTGAAAAAAATTGAGGTGGTGTATAATAATAAATACTTTCAACGAATATTGGTTTGAACAACAACGGGTTTAGGGTTTTTGAGTTATCACTGAAAAACTGTCTTGCCCAAACAAAAAGACGTAAGTGCCGTGACTTCCCTATGAAGATACGACCTTTTTTGATTCAAGGTATTAAATAGTGTTTTGAAATGTGGACTAGTAGGTGTCGGTACGGAACCCTCGTTGTGCGTGATCCGACACGCACTTGGCCGCTTTTTTATTTATAGATCGATTTCATTCAAAATCAATATCTGAGGGTCCGGGAGGTAATTTAATACGAATCTCTCAGATTTTAAGAAAGTAGCCACAGCTCAGTTTTTTTTTAATTTATAGTCCGATTTCGTTCAAAATCGAAATACGAAAAAAAAAACATAATAAATAAAAAAAAAAATCTGTAAATATAAAAATCTAAATAGCTACCTTTTCAAATCTGAGCTGGGATTTTTTCTATGGGACCTCCCGGACATCCAGATATCGAATTTGAACCACATCGGAACGGAAATGTGAACAATATCGTGTCGTGCTATGTGAACACGCTCTAAGGCCCATGACAATTAAAAAAAGGCAAGTTTCATAATTTTGTTTGTAATTTCATTATCAGTTTTCTGAATGTTACATAAGACGTAACGTAAATTCACCTAAAAAATATTTTTCAGGAAAATAGGTAAAACCACGACATTTTTATGTGAAAATCCCGTTTTAATTAATAATTACATATTTTTTATGTTAAAAGACGGGTTAAAATTGAAAATCACGCCACTTACGTGAAATTCGCGTTTCATTTGGTAAAAACACCGAAATATATTTGCCCTAGGCATTGTGTGTATGTACAGATTTTATGTAAACGTCCATCTTCGTGATTATTATATATTTTTTTATGTAAAATGAAAAAATCAAATGGAAAATTAAAAAAAAATCGGGTAATTTCATAAGTTTGTTACTAGTTTTACTGTAATTTTCCTGAATTTTACCTAAGCCGTAAGTAAATTCACATAAAAAGGTATATTTATGGCACTTTTATGTGAAATTCCCGTTTTATTGTTAAGAAGAATTAAATAGAAAATTATAAAAAAGGGATATTTCGTAATTTTGATAGTAGTTTATTGTCATTTTTCTGAATATCAGACGTAAGTAAATTCACATAAAAGTTACTTTTCAGGAATCTAGGAAAAACCACGGCACTTTTATGTGAAATTCCCGGTTCAATTGGTAAAAACACATACCGAAATGTATTTGTCCCAGGTATTGTGTGTAATTTTACAGATTTTATGTAAACATCCGTCTTCGTGATTATCACATATTTTTTATGTAAAAACTAGTAGTCTAATGGAAAATAAAAAATAAAGTTGGTAAATAAAGTTTTACTTTCATTTTTCTTAATATTACATAAGACGTAAGTAAATTTACATAAAAAGGTATTTTTCAGGAAAGTAGGTAAAACCACGACATTTTTATTTGAGTTTCCCGTTTCAATTGTTAAAAATGCATATAGCAATGTAATTGTCCCAGATATCCCGTGTAATTTTACAGCTTTTATGTAAATGTTCATGTCTTAGTGATAATTACATATTTTTTTATGTAAAAAGACGGGTTGACATTGAAAATTAAAAAAATAATTGTAAAATTAAAGTAATATTGGAAAATTTCGTAATATGTTATGTAATTCTATTGCCATTTTTCTGAATATTACATAATACATAAGTAAATTTACATAAAAAGTATTTTTTCAGGAATGTAGGTAAAACTTAGCAATTTTTATGTGAAATTACCGTTTTAATCGTTAAAAACGCATATCGAAATGTATTTGTTCCAGAAATTCCGTGTAATATTAAAGATTTTATGTAAACGTCCATGGCGTGGTGATTATTACATAACTTTTATGTAAAAATACAAATTCAAATAAAAAAATTACAGAGAACTTGTAATATTAAAGAAATATTGGGAAATTTCGTAAAAAAGTTTGTAATTTTATTGTCGGATTCTTTAATATTACACAAGACGTAAGTAAATTTACATACATACGTATTTTTCAGGAATGTAAGTAAAGCCACGAGACTTTTATGTGAAATTACCGTTTTAATTTTTAATAACACATACCGAAATGTATTTGTCCCAGACGTTCCGCGTAATTTTACAGATTTTATGTATAAGTCCATGTCTTAGTGATTATTACATAACTTTTATGTAAAACTACACGTTCAAATAGAAGAAATAAAACAAAATTTGTAATATTAAAGAAATAATGGGAAATTTCGTAATTTTGTTTGGAATTTTACTGATACGCTGCTGAATATAACATAAGGCGTAAGTAAATTCACATAAAAATGTATTTTTCAGGAATGTAGGTAAAACTACGAGATTTTAATGTGACATTCCCGTTTTAATTGTTAAAAACACATACCGAAATGTATTTTTCCCAAACATTCCGTTTAATTTTACAGATTTTATGTAAACGTCCATGTCTTAGATATTATTACATAATTTTTATGTAATAATACACATACAAATAGAAAAATTGAAGAAAATTTGTAAAATTAAAGAAATTTTAGGAAATTTCGTATGTTTTTTTGTAATTTTGCTGCCTTTTTTGTGAATATTACATAAGACCTAAGTAAATTTACATAAAAATGTATTTTTCAGGAAAGTAGGTAAAACCACATATTTTTTATGCAAAATCCCCATTTTAATTTTTAAAAATACATACCGACATGTATTTTTCAAAGCAACTCCATGTATTTTTACAGAATTTATGTAAACGTCCATGTTTTAGTGATTATGACATAAATGTTATGTAAAACGACATAAAAATTGTAAATTTTGCCGAAAAAAATTGAAATTAATGAAATTTATGTAAAATATCATGATTTTTGGTAAATGTTCTTGCTTTTTCAGGAAATTTACATGTTTATGTATTTTTTTTGCATGTAAAATTACATAATTTTTAACAGTGCAGTCTGCCATCCCATATTAGATGAGGTACTTAAAATTATGTGCAAGGAAAGTAATACGAAAGGAGACAAAAAAACGTAATGAATCAAACAGAAACCCTAGAATTTTGTAAATAACCTTCTCCGACTTATCGACTTCACAGTACTAACGATGCCCTTTCAGAGCGGAAGGGTATTAGGCATCATTAGTGGGCAAGACGGAGTGCAATCAAAATTGCCGTAGTTTTTCTCTGAAATGAGAAATATTCCAACATTTAGAATAATCTTGACATAAAGTCAAAAAGCGGCGCACATTTTATTTCACAACATTCAAAAAGATGATATAGGAATATTCTTCAATATCAACGCTATCATAAAGTCAACCACATACAACCGTCGGAAAAAAAACGGCCATTGCAATCTGCGTTGGTAAGTGGTAACAAACATCTAAAGAACAAAAAACTGTTTCTTTTCAGCCGGTTGTGGTGGCGGTAAAGCTATTGTTGGATACAACAATGATGTTACAACAACAGCCGCAGACTCGTATAATTTATAGAAGGTTATACTCGTATGTTTCTCGTTTCTGCAGTGTCAGATATGCCTCCCTGTAGGTATATGAAATACGTGATAAACATATGATGCAGTCAAATAAACAAATAAAACGGGTCAACCTCGGAATGAGAGATAATGAGCTGGAAGCTTGTAATAGTCTCGTATAAAACCTCGTTTTAGCGTTCTCCTGTTTAGTCCGGTTATTAGTTGTGTCGTGAATTTAATTTAATGTTCTACAATTTTTTAATAGATGTTAACATCATCGGAGTTATAGGAATACAGATAATGGCGAAAAACCCAATTTTGTGACATGAGATTTTTTGTGATTTTTGAGGCAGATTATAGAACGCCAAAATGAAGGTGTATGCAAGTTTCCAGCTTGTTATCTTTCATTCCGAGGTTGAACTCCTAAAATGACTGGGATCAATATTGAAAGTTACTCACCATGAACCAAGAAGTATTCTGGTTCCCATGGAAATTATGCTTATATCTTTGCTGGTTGGTGAAGGAAATTAATGAGTTATAATTAATTATTAGTGCAATAAGCATAATCAGAAAAGGTCACGTAGGTTCTTAATATGGCATAGAGCTCGAGAAAGAGTGGGTTTTCTCTAATTCATTGAAAAAATATGGAACTTAGTACTAGTTATGAAGCAAGACCTGTATACATGAAATGATGCATGTATTTTTGTCGTCAAGAAGACCCATATTCCCATATGAAGGGACTAAGTTTAGTCAAAAACTCTGACTGTCAACTAGTCAACAACACACTTCCGCCTCTCACGTAAAACCTATAAATCAGTGTATTTCTATTTCTACCGAAGAAACGTTCACGTAAAATTAGCTTCGAGTGTTGCTGAGGCAAACTCTATGTAAGGTAAATGTGGACGTCTGAATAATTGGGAACTAGCATTTCGAATTCGGAATCGTGAGTCGCCAAATCGCCAAATTATCCTTTCCTGCGTTTAATTACGTACATAAAATCGTTCGGGCCGTTCGAGCGATGTGCATAAGCTTGGAATGAAATCACTGTTTACGAGTAAAGGGAACGAATTAGTCTAAGATAGACAGTTGTTATGATTTACTGTTGCCCTGAAATCCTACCACGGCGGAATTGGGTTTTATTGTGTTGACAGCTTAAGAGACATGCAAGTCTAACGCCGTCAACACAGTGCAGCCTCAGTATCTTTCACTATCTCAACACTAAGACTATGACGAATACAACACTGAATTAACTTCATACCGATAAGTAGAAGATGGGCTACTTTTCCAGATATATACCGGTAGCTATTTCAACTGTCTAACTATCACGGTTTTTGAGATACAGCCTGGTGACAGACGGCCAGACGGACAGCGGAGTCTTAGTAATAGGGTCCCGTTTTACCCTTTGGGTACGGAACCCTAAAAAATGTGACTTTTACACAAAATGCCGTTCAACTTGACATAATATCATACAACTACGAGTATCAGTATTATTAGGATGCTCCAAATTCAAGCGATAAAATATTTTGCTATGCCCTCCTTACCTCCTCCAAAGTAAGAGATAATTTCTCATAGCTTGGCTAAATGGTTTTACAAATGTCTAATGGAAAATCCATTAGATTGATTGATACAATTTAATTTACCGACCTTCTGAACATAAATGAGCACATTCACACTCTCATTCGGCCTTTACCATGCAAGTATATTTTTAAACATTACGCGACAGAAGTTATAAATGTCAGCCATTTTATAGATAACAATGAGAATCTTTGCACACGAGCCGTCTAGCACTAGCTGTTATTTAGGATACGGCCGTGACTTCGCCTGCAAACGTAAACAAGTTCGATTACGAGTACGCTTTGATAATTTCTACCTAATACGCCACATGTAGGCGACTAGACAAGTAAATAAACCTAGTAAATTGACGGTTAACCACTAACATAAAAAAACTCAAATTACTTGAAATAGACTACTGAAAAAGTATACATTTGGTATAACATATATGAAATATATTTTGTCGTCGGTAGGCACACATACACGGGCATATATTACATGCACCGAAATGTTAACTGTAGTGGTCATTGTAGCAACTCTATTTCATGAAATTCAGCAACACTTCAGTAAACAAATGATTCGCTCAACACATCTGTAACATTTGCAGCGATCCACAGGAAATAGAAAATTGCTGTAAGAATTGAATATTATGATTGATGACCGTCATCGGAAATTTCCAGAACTAAACATGTACGACATTTCAAAGAAACAAAAATAAACATTTTATAGAAGCAACGTCAATTGCAAAGTTGAACACTACTTGTTTTCAGGGGCGCTGTTTACGCGTAATGAACAGTTGTCATCAGATCTAAGTACAATTTATGACATTAAAAAGGGAAAAGTACTGATATAACAGCAGTCTTATGCCAAAAGAATACGAAAAATGTCATAAAATAAATAAATGAACTTTATTCTGCAAGTAGGTCGCAAAGGCACGTCGTTTCTCAAAAGAAGACCACTGCCGAAAAGAAATAAACTCGACTAATTCTTTCTTATTTTCTCTCATTCTCATTTTCAGTGGAAAAGTTGTATTGTAGTTAATGACGATTGCGTTTGTTTTACTAGAATAGAAACTCTATCTCAAAGAGTTGCCCAGGCGCCTGTAAACATTAATTGATGCTTCTGAAGTGACATATTTATTAGTCCGAATTTATTAGTCAATACAGTGTTTTAGAGTAATACAGTTGTTTTTTTTATATTAAAGTTACAATGGTAATATTCGACGACAAACAAACAAAATGTTTCTGGTAATAAAGGACGTCCCATACTATTCTGCAACCGTTACCGTTACCGTCAGACAGGCCGTATATTTGTTCACCACCTTGTTATTACAAAATAGTAAGAAATTAATAGAAACGTATAAAGCAAAGCAACAGATTCAGTACACACACAACAACAGATTAGAGCAAGGGAGATTTATGATTCTTGATGAGTCGCTTGTGTCCTTAGGCAACGGTATCTGCTTACAATCAGGCAAACCGTATGCTTGATTGCCACCGCCGTTGTATAAAAAAACAGAGGAGAGAAAACCCTTACACCCCTGAACCGGAACCTGAACTAAACCCTTACAAATAGAAACTGGCATCGAGTTCCGCTCTCAGTCAGCTTCCGACTTCGGAGCAGCCTTCAGCGGTCGATGTCGCATTGTTCCTGCGAGGTCTCGGTCATTCGCACACTATTTTTATACTAGCGAAAACCTCAAAGGAAACACAAGATTTTTATTTTTTTCTTAAAAATGGGGTTGCTCCTTGCCAGCATCTAGCCAGGGTGTGTTCCTTCCTGGCCCCTATAATTACAGTGATAATATGTACCCTAAGTTGGAGGCTATCTATCAATTGTTTGAAGTAATCTTAGGCTCGATTTGTAACAACTGTGCTGAGTTACCAGAATTTGATGTGACATTTAGTCCAACGTGTCTTTATAAAACCGGCTATGTGCGTGTCGGACTTCGCATATTTAGGGTTCCGAACCAACCGCAAATTTAAGTTGGTTTTAAATAGAAAATTAAGGAAATTTCAAAGAAAAAAACTGATTTATCGATATATTAATATTTGTTGGTAAAATATACGTAATAATAAACATTATCACCAAATTTCAAGTTCATACGTCAATGGAAAGTTAAAAAATCTTTGGCACAAAATTTTGTGACAGAAGACGGACAGACGGACGGATGGACGGACGGACGGATGGACGGACGAACGGACGGAAGGGCGCGTGAGTGACAGCAACAGGGTTCCGTACCCAAAGGGTCAAAAACGAACGTTTAAAATAAAATCAGGTTCACTGAGCGAAAAAAAATACTATAAGTTTTTGTGAATCCGAGGACAAGTAAATTATATACTAACGTTTACAAACCAGTTTGTAATAATAGTAGTTATTTACTAATACCAAAAAAAATGTCCTTGTTATTATAAACTCATTTGTATTACTTGAATAACCGTTAACCGTTTAGTAAAATAAAGTCATTTGTATTATATTAAAAACGGTTTGTAACCGTAAGTATATAATTTTGTGGTCCTCGGATTCACAAAAACTTTGACTCGAGTTTCTTTCGGCGTTTCTTCTCGGCAGTGGCCTCTGTGAAACGCTAGTAGGGTTTGACTTGTAAAAGTGCCATTGCGGCCTACTTACAGAATAAAGTTCATTTATTTCATTTGTAGTTTTTTCGCTCAGTGTTTGACGACCGCTTTAGCTTAGTTGGTAGTGAAGTGACCCTGCCTACAAGGCTGAAGGTCCTGGGTTCGAATCCCGGCCAGGGCATTTATTTGTGTGATGAGCACGAATATTTAATTGTTCTTGGGTCTTGGATGTTTTCTATGTATTTAAGTATCTATTTATAAGTATGTATATCGTCGCTTAGTACCCATAGTACAAGCGTTGTTTAGTTTGGGACTAGGTTGATTTGTGTAAGATTGTCCACAAATATTTATTTATTTTATTTGTTTAAAGCATTTTAGACTTAATAGGTAATTAAATCCGTAAGACTTTTACCGGCTCCGTCTCCCGCCCGAACAGCCTCCCGGCGTGTAACGCAGCGTGTACCTAGGTAGCCTGTGCTTACATGCCGCCTTTTAGTGTAAAAAGCAACAGTAACTTCACTGGCCACTACACCCCGCACAAATGCACTCGCCTAAGCTTCATTCATGTCCGACTTCACATACCTACACAAGAATTCTAAGGGACCAGCTGGTCAGACTCAACGCTCGATGTCTGTTTATTTGTTTCTATTTGCACTTTTGCATAGGTTACGTAACTATTCTTCACTGGCAACATCAAAGATGAGAGGGTAGACGGGTTTCTCTGTGGATGACGCGCGGAGACTGCTGTATACTATACCTATACCTACTTCCCTAAAACAAAAACTGTCTGTGATAGACGGACGTATACTGAGAGGATATTTAGTAATCGCAAAAGCTTGGTATGAAACACAAAAAAGAAGTAATATTAACAAGCGTTGGTGGAATCAGAAATATCAGAATATGATTTGATGTCTTTTTGGTACCATGAAAATAAGCTTAGGACTTATTACGATTGAATTTCATTTGGCCCAATAGTAAATACCTGAACGAAATCGTATAGAGATCTAGGAGTACTTCTTGGTCAAAATGAAATTAGTCGTAAGGAAACCTAAGCGAAAATTATTATTCGTCCAAGTATCTTTTAAATCACTCAATGCATCCGCTAACCGCAATCCGACGATATCGAAAGATATGAAAAACTTCCATTTTCCTTATTAGGAATTAGGAAAACAACCATTTTCCTAATTCCTAATTCGCTACTTTGAAATAGAAAAGTTATAACGTGACTGATATATGCAATTGTCAGTCGCCAGCTTTATTTTGATAAATTATAAATAACTGAAAAGCGCATAATTTTTAAATACGCATATTTTCCCATGTATTTTTTCGAGTAATTAACTTTGCCTGCAGGAAAATAGGCTAGAAGTAATACTGACAGGTTGTACAGACCTACGTATTTAAACCAGAATGCGCGGAATATCCATTAAGCGGGTGTTTTACGAATGAATAGGTACTTCGTAACAGATTGCCCTTTGTAAATTTTCCCTTCACTGCCAAAAAACAACCCTGTAAAACGCAAAAAACCGAAAACGTTGACATCCCTCTTATCAAGGGTAGGAAGTAAAGCACTTGAATGGCGCGGGTGGCGTTCACCCTCATTATATTTTTTTATTGTATTGATGTCTTGGTAAACCAAAACGAAATTACCGACTGAAAACTAAATTACCGGACCAGCACTTTATCCAGTACAAGTAGTAACGAACATTAAGGTCTTTAAGTACCCATTCTTTGCACGACGAGTAGTAAAGTAAGAGCCATACAGCGTCTACGATAAAACTTTACAACCCAAAACTCACTCGGAACAGAACGCCACATTAAATAGTGCGTTACCGACCTTGCATAAACTATAATTGTTAACCAATAATAGCTCGTTTAAGTTTCTTGAAACACCCGTAAGTCGAATGACCCAAATTTTAGAGAGTATCGAGTGCTCTGACGCGCGAATTGCATTAACTGACACCGATACAGATTTAACAGAACCAAGTCTTAAGACTAAATGGATGCCTAATAGATATCTCTATTTCAACCCAGTCTGGATATTCCTAATTATTTTATCTTAGTTTAACCGTTTCAGTCTAAGACTTTAACAGAAAATATGATCTAATAATTATTTATCGAACGATAACGAAAAACATATATAAATTCCAAAGCTGCAGTGTCATACTATTAAAGAATGCTAGGAATGGAGATGTTTGGCAGCACACTAAGAGCAATTATATCCTAAAGCAGAGAAGTGAAGCGCCGCCGCCGGATCGCTGTGAAATCCCAAGCGTTAGCGGCGGGTGGGTTTCTCCGGGAAACACGCGATCCTCGGATCGCCTCGGGGAGCCGCCCGCGCACCTGCCCTCTCCGTCACTCTTCCAAATTTAAATCCCAAACTCCCCCCACCGACGACGCTAAACATTCTGGAATAATTCCCGCTATCCTATACCGGTGCTCGCCATTCGAATTCGGGTCGCGACCGCGTCGTATCGCTTTTTGTAATCAGGCAGACCGATTGCTGCCATGGCCGACGTCGACGTTCAAGTCCAGTACACCACCACCGAGAGGAAGACCAGGAAGGTCAAAAAATCCTCGAAGCGTAGGGAATCTAAGGATGGCGAGGTCACAGTCACGGAAATTGAGCAGACCTCCACCACCAACGCCGACGATGGGTATGTGTGCGGTGGCCAAACTTCCTTGACCCTCAGTGACGCGACAGTGTCTGTGCAGCCAAGTGTCGATTACCGTGTTCGACCTTTAGTGACATGTACATGACGATGTTTACATGCGTAGGGTTCATTATTGGCCACCCTCACATACCCGGCCTAATTTAAGGTATTTTCAGGCATATACATTTTTATACTAACGCATAAAACCACTTTGAAACTGATTAAGAAACATTGCTAACAGGAAATATGATATGCCATATTACAAATCGCCCAGCTAGAATTTTTTGTAATATCTTATCATCTTATGAGATCAGTAAAGAGGTCACGAAACTAGTCTCGACCAACCTCGAATACCAAGTACCTACTTACACATCTGACCTGACTTAAGCATCATGGCACACATGAATGAATGTTTTTTTTAGTTACAAACATCATATTATTATATTCTTCAAACCGGGGTAATTTCCGAAACTTAAAATGACTGTTTCGTTATCTTCAAAACAATCAGGCTAGAATAATTATAGTAATCTGATTCCGTTACAAACTCTTAGTTCTCCGACTGCGATCGTCTTTTCTATCGAAATGCCTATTCTCAACTCAATGTTCTCTTGTCCACAGCTAATTTTCAGTGGCGAGTACACCAAGGCGATGAACAAGGATTGGCACAGCGGACACTTCTGCTGCTGGCAATGCGACGAGTCGCTGACTGGCCAGCGCTATGTGCTGCGCGATGAGCACCCTTACTGCATCAAGTGCTACGAGAGCGTTTTCGCCAACGGGTGCGAGGAGTGCAATAAGACCATCGGCATCGACTCCAAGGTAAGCAAACTCGCATCTGGTGAACCACAGACAACATTCTATGAAAATTTTTGATTGCCTCGTATTTCATTTGCGAAACATTTGTTTTTGTTTCAGTAACAATATTAAGACGTATGTCAAAGTCAATTTTGATAAACGTTATCAATATAAAATAGGCGAAGCCATGCCAAGAGCATGCGCTGATAGCTCGCAAATCGTTGACCAAGCCAAAAGGCAAGTCTTTAAGTTGATAAATTACCATCTAGGCGTGCGCAATAATAACAACTCAATATGGATTCAATTGACTTGTCGAATACTATTATTGCCTATATTAATTCAATTATCCCTAAATGCTGTTTAAATTCGAGTAATTATGGAAAAGAACCAAAACCAAATTCTGGTAGGAGCAAGTATTAGGTTCCTGCCTTACGTCAAAATGCACAAATGTCTGCTATTAATGTACATTCTGTACCTGTACTGTCTAAACAAACAAAACATTGATTGATTGTATACTTGCTAAGGATCACTTGCATTTGGATTGAAATAAGAATCCCCGGCATTCGGTAGCTTTGTTACGCTCGATCAAATATAGTTATGTCACTCCAGCCGGCCCAGATTCCTCCGTACCTCTGCACACGGCCCCAGCTCCCGTGCCAAGCCAACGTGGGCACGCCACGCCAAACACTACACATTTATCTCCACTACCGACGAATGACTTTTCCTGTCTGAATAACGGCAACTTGTCACTGTTTACCCAATCCTTCAGATAATGAATAAACATTCCACGCGACACGCAACCGCTTTCCCTGTTGGGATAGACGGAGGCCAACCTGCCCAACTCATTATGGGCTACATGTCACCCGATTTGCTCGGCAGATTTGACCTTTGAATGATTTATTGCAGGTCGTTTTTATAAGTAATATATGGAAAATCATTCCATAGTACATATATTGTGCACAATAAGTTTGCAGACCAGTCAGCCGTTGTTTACAATGAAACTTAAGACCGTGAAATCCGGGTATTGAAGCTGCTTCTGAAGCAGCAACAGCTACAAATAACGCAGCAGTAAAAGCTAGTCTTGTTTACGAACAGCAAAATAAATCATGGGAATATTATTAGAATTATTTTGCAGTTTTGTTTTGACTTGAACAAATTGGCGAGCGGTCCGAACAAACGCCTGCTGTTTCTATTTTTGAGTTGGATACAGTTTTAATGTGTCGACCTTGAGCCATCGTCGGATCTGTCAGTAATTCTTTCGAGATTTATACAAGACACCCCGCTAAGTATTTCGTAATCGGTAAAAATAAACTTTCATATTTTATTGACATTACGACACGCGAGTTTTAAACGCGCGCTGAGAGCGGTGCAGGAATAGATCTGGAATGAGGGGCGCTTTATTTTGAAACCCGAACACTGAACAGGAGCATTCGTCAACCACCGCGAGATTTATTAGAAATCTTCTGGCTCTTATGAACTCGTTAAAATATGAAATACAATGACACTGCATGTTGCGTTTGATAATACATTAAAGTCATTCTTTGGTCAGTGAACTCTAGATATTGGTGTAGGTAAGGTAATAGAATTTGATGGTTTGAACGTTTGTCTTAAAACGTAGGTGAATCATGGACTGGAAATAACTCGAGATTGTAGTTATGACGTCTGAGCTGATGCTCGTATCGATTTGCGTCTGATAATACGCGAAATTAATGTACGCTGTAGATTATGAATGACGGCCAGGAGAAGCGAGGGAAAAGTTGTTTGAGCACTGAATATAAAACAAAAGCATGATAGAGATTGAATATATATAGTTATTAAAGATTTTTCTATAAACTTTAATCAAAGGGCTGGCAATCAAAATGTTTCGAGGACTTTTGTCTCTTAAATATTAATTACTGCAAGACACCAAATAAAGTGGTGATGCGGGCGAATCTCAATATAAGTAAAGCTCACTAATTGCCGCCCACAGTATTAGGATCGCAAGAGTTCCGTAGCTCTAGTAAAGTTTTTTCGAAACATTAACAAATTCGAACGCGTTTGCGTTTTGTCTCAAAATGTATGAAAACGCTCTCACCGAGTTTGAAATACGCGCGTTCATCGGTTAGCAACAAATTTTATACTCGCTGTTTTAGTTTC
The DNA here is from genome assembly GCA_951800055.1 of Cenopis cana. Classification (NCBI taxonomy): domain Eukaryota; kingdom Metazoa; phylum Arthropoda; class Insecta; order Lepidoptera; family Tortricidae; genus Cenopis; species Cenopis cana. The sequence goes on along the minus strand of OX637479.1, from coordinate 12,291,179 downwards.
CACTAGTGACCACCAGAGGCGCTGTTCATGTTTTCATACCACTTTCATACATTTTGAGACAAAACGCGAACGCGTTCGAATTAGTTAAGGTTTCGAAAAAACTTATACTAGAGCTACCGTACTGAAATGGTTAAACGCCATACGAAACGAGTAATGAACACCTACCGGCCAATTAAAAGAAAATGCGTGCGTGCTCTTTGTCGTAAAAAGTTACAAATTGCTACTAATGACTACAAAAAGAATGAGATAGGTCAGTCTCTTTAACAGGTTAAAAAATAGATTTCACCTAACGACGAAATATGTGAATGGAACAGTAAATTACTTACGCTTGACCAGATGTTGTCGCGCCATCCACGACGACGCGCCCCTCCACAGCGAATGTCATACTAATCTGCACAGTTGTACGGCTTGGGCTGTGGAGGGGCGCGCCTTCGCGGATGGCGCGCACTATATATGGCTGTGTTTTTTTATTAAGTGGTCCTTGCACTTGTGCTTGATTTCCTAGGGGTCCGTGGATGGGAAAAGGTTAACCGCTGACCCAAGTAACGACATGTTCTGTCTCCAGGACCTGTCGTACAAGGACAAGCACTGGCACGAGGCGTGCTTCCTGTGCGCCAAGTGCCGCGTGTCGCTGGTCGACAAACAGTTCGGATCCAAGCTGGACAAGATCTACTGCGGCAACTGTTACGACGCGCAGTTCGCGAGCCGTTGCGATGGCTGCGGCGAGGTGTTCCGCGCTGGTGAGTACTGCTACTGATACACACCTATATACACACCTCAATAAAAGAATACTATTACAGAGTAGGTATATAGATTTAAAACTAGAGGTAAACAACAGGCGGCCTTATCGCTAAAGAGCGAAAAAAAAAGATAAAGATAAAATAACTTCTTCTTAGTATTTTTTTTGATTACTAAAACAAATTAAATCATAAAACAGTAAAGCACCTTAAAAATAACCTAATAGTAGATTATACACCAAGGAGATAAAGCACTGTTTTATGTCACGGGCGCGATATTGAATCCTGAACGTAACGAAGGACTCCAGATTTCACTCCTGAGCGGAGCGAGGGAGTAATGAGTTAATTCCCGAGCGAAGCGAGGGAATTAAGACTGAGTCCTGAGTGTAGTGAGGGATTTAAGCGCCCAAGACAAAAACAGTTTTATCCACGAGGAGTATACTGTAAAGGTTGTATACACGCCTTTACAGATCTCCTTACTGTGACGGACTGGCTAGATGGAACATTTTAAATTAGGAATTGTAACACACTTTCGCACTTGTAACATTAACAGTACCAATGGATTTTTATACAATCTGAAATTTTACTCTGTACCTAGTACCTATACTGCAGCGTCTTGTTACATTCGCGTGTTTTGTTTTTATTTTCAAAATTTGTTCCATTCAGCTTATTTTATTTATTTGAATCAGGCAACAAGGCCCATGGCTTATGGTGGCCAGTACGGGTACGTTCGATTTTCAAATTTGTTCGGAGCGGCATCCCCGTCCTCGGGGCGGCGCAGTGTTTTGTTTGGAACGTCGCTGTGCCGCCTCCCCGCCGCCGTGCGAACTTCACGAAATTAGACTTTAATGACATAACAATAAGAACTACGAAAAGTGAAATCATATTATTACCCGGCGGGTTATAATGAAATCCAATACAATATTACTACCCGGCTAAAGCCAAGGGCTATAATGATTTGCTTTCGGTAAGGTTTGCATGATATATAATTTGGCTGTGTCGAGCAGGTGGTGTGAAATAGTACATTACTTAACAAGGGCGGTAAAACAAAGAATATCTCAGATCGCAGGTATTTGACGCCCGAGCCGAAGGCAAGGGCGATAAATATGCGATCTGAGGCTTTCTTTATTACCGCCCGTGTTAAGTACAAAATTTTATGTCACCCCCTGGCCAGGAAGTGGGTTTTTTCGCGCGCGGAGCGTGCGATAATGGCCGCTTTATGGCAAGGTGTGACATAAAAGTATTTATTGACTGTAAACTTCCGGAATTAAAATTGATTTTAATATCCCGTTATTCATCTGTTCCGAAACGACGTTATGCTCGCTAAATCACATCCGTACTTATCAATCACCGACGCAAAACGTAACAACGCCTTTATCATGTTTGACACAAAGTCCTTATTTGCCTGACCTGTTCAACAAACTGTCGGGTCTGTATAGTCCATATAAGGGTCTCTCCCCAGTAGCTGCTTAACAAGGAGGCGCTAAGGTCGAGATTCAAAGAGAACGACCAATGCCAATGCCATACCCTCGACCGTTTTACTTTTAAACCCCTTTATGGGCTTGCACTGGCCGCATACAGTTTTGATTGAGTTTTAGTGAGTCATTTTGCTGCCTTTTTGGATACCGCGCGATCGAGGGTCTATTTTAAGAACATATAAACGATTAAGTCCTTGAAATATAACTTTAGATTTAATAAGGACTTACCGGCAAATAATATACCAAACCAATACCACCTTCATGTTGCAAAACCTTTCTTGATAATTTTCGATGAATTTTCATATCAGTTGTCGCGAATAAAATGTACCTAAAGCCGACGGATATCAACTTTGAAGGGGTATTTTGGAGAATTCTCATAATTTTGAAACACACAAAAACAACATATATGATTGGCCTGCACTGTAAGATTTATCGAAATTAACATTAAAGGATGATTTACGCTAGACCATTCCGTGTCCGGGCCGGCCCGTTTTGTAGTACAAGAAATCGACGGACGCGTAACGGCCGTCGATTTCTTGTACTAGAAAACAGGCCGGCCCGGACACGGAACGGTCTAGCGTGAATCATCCATAACTTTGCACATGCAAAAACCACAAGTCCAAATCCTAATTGAAACACAACTCTGACATAATACGCCCAAAAGAGCAATCTAATCGCAAATTAACTAGCGAAACGGGCGAAATAAGCAAAACAGTCGTAAATCGCGAGCGAAACGACACCAAATGATCGCAAACTGGATAGTGCGGTATCGTTACGCACTTACATGGCCTCGGTAATTGGAAATGGAACATCGCTAATGGATTGAAGAGGATTGTTTGTCTCTGGTCACTATGTGACTATGGGTGTAGTTCATGTAACAAAAAAAAACCGCGATCGTCGCTATCAAATTACTCGTATTAGTTACTACTTATACACTGAATGTATCGTCATGTAGGTATGGAGTAAAACCAGACAATTATTCTTTGGTTCTTGAAAGTTAAGGGTATCCCAGTTCAGGGTTAGGTTTAGAAGTGGCTTGTATGTAGTTTATTAATAGGCCCGGGCGCACCGATATTGTGACCGCTATGTGCTTGCGAGTGCACGAACCAAATCGATCCGCATATGATTTCAATACGCAAAAAATGTGTCCTAATTGGGTCCTGTCGGTCGTATTAGCGGAATAAATTGACCCGCCAACCATTAGTTTCTGAGACAATATTGTTCTTTATTGATAGATGATGTCACTTGTTTGGGTTCCATTTGAAGTCTATTGAATCACATCTGCGTTGACCCCGCATGGCTTCTTGATCGAGTTAATTGGAAATCTGTATCGATTTTGTTTTGTATTCGATAACGAAGTCAACCCTTGCCCCCTTATATTGCATCGAATAAAGCGAAGTTTGAAATACTGCTTAAGGGTAGGGTATCATCATCTATTTAGTGATTTAGGCTATGTTATGTGTTGATTGACACGAATCTTGTAATTTTTTTGTAATAGTTTTTTTTTCATTAAGGATATCGTTTCAAATATCAATCCAAATCGACAAATGTCTTGTAAGTCCTCTTAACTGTTAACTTGGTTTCGTTACAGAAGCGTTTATTTATACACTCTCATTTTAGTACCAATCTTAAAGTCATTTGGTATTCTTAAATAAATACACTTTGCGTACCTATATAATACTTACTTGTATCTTATTAGAATAAACTCAGCTAAAAGGATTACAATCCTAAACAAGTATAAATTAAAAGTAGGTGGTACCTACTGCCGCGTAGACCCCAACAATAGCCACATTTTGTTTTTGCTAATCTCGTGCCCAATGTCTTTTCAATGACTCCCACGACCGAATGATGATCCAACCGAATCGCGGAAGCGACTCGATGACTCACGTAATTACTTCGATTATTATAATTTTAACACTAAAGTCAAATTCTCACATATGAAACCAAATAGTTTATCTTCTCTTTCGTGCAATCCTTGTGCAACATAAGAGTGAATGAGAGCTGGATGTACCGGTAAAAGCACCGTTGTAACAGTAAATACTTAATAGATTAATAGTCCGTTATAAGGATGATTTGAAAATATTGTCTGAGAGGAGTGAGAGGTCCGGTGGCGAGCAAGGTTACGGCTACAGACTAGCGCTAGCGCATAGCCGCGGATCAAAGAATCTGTCTAACATAAACAGTTGACCTTTGCATCTTTGACATTCGTGGAACCCGATGATGTCAGTATCGTGTTTTTCACCCAGCTACTTAACTATGGTGCTCTTAGCAATTATACCATAAACGATTGACTTTTTTCTACAAATCGAAATCAAATCAATGAGCGTGTATAATGCTCTAGTGTCTCCATAGGTATATATTCTTGATTGTTTTGTGCACAAAAACTGATGTGAAAGAACGAAGTTTAGCTTTATCAGTGGGATAAATTCTCTATGCGATTAACTTTAGGCCTCTGTAAACTTTCCTGCGCCTGTTCTGTTTTATGCTGTTGCTCACTACTGTAAACTTGGATAGGTTAGATATAGGTTTATATACTTACTAAATAAATAAATAAATGTACTTACTCTGGAGAAAGAGGTTCTGTTCGAATTTACGCAGAGTACTTCAGTTACTGGGTAAACAAACACACATCCAAACACAATAGTGCAAAATGTCATTATTAACAAGACACTACCTATGTCCATTACTATTTGTCAAGTGTCACATGCTGAATCACCGTGCGTGGGTCGCAATGGGCCGAGCATATTGTATAATCTATAATACCATAAATTTCCTGCTAATAACATGTTAATAATATGCCGATTGCCGATCGACCTTGAGATTAGGTTCTAATAAGTCCTATACAAGTTTAGGGAACTAGCTTACAAATTAGCGAACTATTAGTTTCTTTTGAGATTATAATCTGGCGACCAAAGTTTTGTCGTAAAGATGATAAATAAATGCATTAACGATGGAGGTGGGAACAACCTATAGAAATCTATTTTAAATGTTTTGGTGCCACAAAATGATCATATATCATTTCATGTATTTTTCAACGAAGTTATTAAATATCTAATCATAGAATGTTAATCTCATGGAAAAATACACTAGCAATATCGATAAATCACGCAGGCAGCATCTTCCCCTTATTTCCATACAAAAACAAAATCGTACCTACAAACTTGGAAATAAAGGCGTGGGCAATGCAAATTGTATAACTCAAGCATTGGAAAAACCACACGTTTCCTTAATACTAGAGACATAAAGTCGTCATTCGTACAAACAAGCGATTTAGTGTTTATTTTGATTGTCTTAAGTATTACCAACTTACTTACATGTGCCTAGAGTAGTGGCGCGTGTATGCAGCAATGTTAGTTCCTAACTTATCCGTTTTCGTCTATAAAATTGTACTTATTAACTATTACATTTGAACCACAGACAACGTTTTGTTTTAAATTATTCATTACAGCCCTGCGATTAAATCAGCGGGTGATGAATTGAGCTCTTCGCGTAATAATCGCATTAATATTGTCACATTAATATTTATGAAGTCTGATTTTGAAGAAAACGCGCCTTGTCCATTTTTTATTGCGTGGAAGGAATTACACTATTAGGTACAGTTGTTTTGGATGACATGCTATTGATGCTATGCTTGGAAGTAGTCGGTTGCTGTAACGTAATAGCTCTACCTGTACCTATTGTAGATCTCACACAAGAAAACCTGAATTTAACAAATCTACGGATACTGATAAACCTATGTTTTACTGTAATGTTTTTAGTGCGTGGCAAAGTCAATACTGAGGGCCGATTTTTGAGTGTCGAACGCTCGATTTTTCACTCGAGATCTGTCAAAAAACTGATGATGGACAGATGTAGAGTGCCGAGCGTTCGACACTCAAAAATCGGCCCCCTGATGCTTAAGAGCTTATTTGTAGGTTTCACGACAAAGGTATTTACCTAAACTTAGTAATATAAATATTGAGCTACAGTAACAGTGTAATATGCACACCCAGTGATGCTGATGTCCATAGCTTTACATATTTAAACACCTCGCAGATGGCAGCCGTCCGGTCCGGTCCGGTATTATGCTATGTCCGCTCCGAATCCGTGCTACGTGTCCGACGCAATATTTTACTTTTTTAACCTTTTATAGATTCTACGATACGGAAAGATTGTTTCATCCACGATAACCCGCCCCTCCACAGCGAATCTCATACTAATCTATGCGCAATTGTAGGAGTGGGTTGTGGAGGGGCGCGCCTTCGTGGATGGTGCTATTTTCATTAGCTACAATAGTTACATATTCATATTATACATAGAATAGGAAACCTAAAAAAGTATTTCTTAAAAAAAAAAAAAAAAAGTATTTCTTACACATACCCCTAATAGACTAAAGGCGTAATGCTAATGCATCTCAAGTGCATCTGGCCCATTAATTTAGCGCCCTTCAGGCCGAGCACTGATATGACAACACCTTTTGTGGATAAGCCAGTTTTAAGACCATTGGGAAATTGTCTCATTGCGCATGAGCAATCTTAAATGAAGTTTGCCTTTATCATTTTCGCGAAGGAAATGTGCCTATTTCAATTGAAGTATCAAACATAATGTAAAAATATTTATGTAGAATTTCTATATATTTGTGTTTTTTGCTATTATGTACTTCAGTTATAGAGAAACACAGTAAATTATTTTTTGGCTTACTATGCGTTCTTCAATAATTTAGTACTTTACACAACATTTTTGCCATAGGTGCTACGTAATTTAAGTACCTACCCATTTTTATGTGGTTGCATTTTTAAACGCTTCAACACATTTATGTAGATGAGATAAAAACTTGACAGAAACTAATAAATAGACTTGTATTAAGGTGCGCCTCGAATGATGCCATATTATGGTGCCTCGGCGATATCGCTTAAGATAGGACCCAAAAACTGGGCGATGACTGTAGGTACATTACGATGTTATTCGACCAACGAACACTAATAATAGTTATACTTACCTCATTTTGTTATTTGGGAATCACGTCTTCTTTTCACAAAATTGATGCGCTTTTTAACCCCCGACGTGCAACGCACAAGAACAGTATTATGAGTTTAACATGTTAGTATATGTGTCTCTGTCTGTAGCATCATAGCTCCCTAACGGATATACCCATTTGAGGGTCTTTTTTAATCGAATCTGATGGTGGAGATTGTTCTTAGTTTAATTTTTCTGAACAGATAAAGTATTCTATAATGTGGACCTATTTATCTAACGATTTGAATCATCATCATGATCAGTCGCTCCCCCAATGCTAAGGATCGTGACATCATGTCCCATTGTTGCTGACCAGACTCCTCCATTAGCTCCTGTCGAACTATTTGAATAAGTTCACCTAAACGCCGAAGCCTTTGCGATGGTGTTTTGCCGAATATATCCAAGACTCATGGGAGTTTTTTTATTTAGATTCCAATGTTAAGTTGATTATTCTCAGCGGTTGCATTCGTAGTTGATACCTATTGTATGATTGTCAGACTACATGTTTAATCTGTGTACTTGTTACTTAACTTTAGTCTCACTATGGAACAGTGGCGGAGCGTCCATACAACTCGATTCCCACCGGCTTGCCTAATTTTCAGCAAGTCCAGTTCTTTTACTACGGCTCATGAAGAATAGGAAAAGCCAAGACAAGCCGGCTTCCCTAAGAATATTTTTGACGCGCCGCCACTGCTATGGAACGCAAATTTTGTTTAAGTACCTAAGTAGTTGTGTCTCTATATTATCAAGAGTGTGCAAATGTCATAACCATATTTGTTCTGCAGCTTATCGATGTTTACTTACAATGCATTTGCAGTACATATGTATAATTAGCTTGAATGCAAATAGATGTCTAGGTTATCTGGTCCCATCAATCAACACAAGCATCCCACATCCACCTACAGACTTAGTAGAGGACTCTTCATTTTATTGCCACTGGATGCTTGTTTTACGATACTTACATATTCTATCAGATTAGTTCTAAGCTATTGTCATGTTGTAGTTCACTAAGTAGTGTCAGAATGATGTCAATGTATCTAAATCTTATTTAAGGCGATATATCGATTGAAAGAGACACCCTTTGTTTTTCGCTCACGACAAAACGGGATGCAACCCTCTCCGAGAATGGCTTTTTAGACAAATCTCGTTAAATATCTGACTGTGTGCAGGTTTATTAAATTTCCTCTTGTCAGTACCTAGATGAGGTAAAATACCATCATATTAACCTAATCGTGCCTTTTAATAATGCGTTGTTTTAGTAGGCTGAGGAAAAAAAGGAAAATATAGACTCGACTTTGGATTGATTTTCTATCGAGAAAATTTTAAGCAATCACGTTTCGCTATTGTTAGTACCACAATCATATAGTCAAGAAACATATATCTGAAAATCAGCCCCTGCTGTTTGCTAGTCTGGGCAGGACAGCGTTTCAAAGTCTCCAAATTTTTCAGTGTAGCGCCTTAATAGCATTTAATAGTCTAAATGGCGAGCCTTATAAAGTAAAATTTCACTTTATTTCACTAGCGCTACTTGTATCAGCCATTTATAAGAGCTCTTCAGGCAGATTAGCGTAGTATTTGAATTTTCAATTTCGAAAATTTTCATCCCACTGGCAAAATAGGAGATATAAAGTTTTGGAATTAAGTTTTTTAAATTAATAGTCATCAAATATAAAGAGTACAACGTCACAAATAAAAAAATACTCCGTAAACGCACCAGCCTTGAACTTATTTTTGCTATTTTAAAGTTTTATTAAATAAGATGAAGGTGGACAATTGAAAACTGTGATGTCTTCATTCCCTCAATTCCCTGATACAAAGCATAAACAATTGACTGGCCTATTCGCGGGCTACATAGTTGTCCGCATTTGTTTCCGGCATTTAACACAGCTAATCCTCAAATAATTATAGCTCGGCAACGCGTTTATGCCTCCTTCACACCGCTTTTCATCAGGCAAGCCGTATGATTTTTACCCACTAGACATGAGTAGTACCTTTGTGGTATAAAACTATGTACTGTACGTGCTTCTAATGAGCTTGGTAACGTTATCGGCGGCTTATCGTCTAAACGTGTTCCACCCAATCATACGGTTCGTATAAAAAGTTTATAGAAAAACCTTTTTGAAAATATCAAATGCAAATATACAAAGAACTAGTCTAAAGACAGCTAAACACTATCTAGATATGCGGATTATATCATCGTAAGGACCATGTTTATAACATAAACATACCTGCCAACTTTAAACTAAACAGTTGAGAAAACAAATACAATACTTAAATGTATTAAATTAAACTAAAACAAGAAGCGTTTCATGATTCTTGTGTGAAGTTGAAGTAGAATTTGCAATATTCCTAATAGACAGACAACCCGCAATATTTTTTAAGGCGCGTTAACGATACAGTAATTTGGAGGTCAAGATCCACTTTTGTTGATCTATGACACGACAATTAACTTCATTGAGAATGAATTGTTTCCTCATTACGAGCATCTGAAGACGAGTACTCGCGGTGTATCCACAGCCTACACCGTGCCTACGCCTCCCTCCAGCGACCGCGCCAGCCAGTATCGTACTGGCTGCCGAGAAGCCTACACCACGGTCGCGTTAAAAAAAGATAATTTGTCTTTGGCGCGCTTTTTAAGTTTGCAATCCTAACTGTCAACTTTATCCCGCGTATTTTTTTAAATTTTTAAAGGACTTGAATAAAATGTCGGCTGATGTGTTGAGTGATGATTTCAAATCTCGTCTGCATTTGACGACAAAAACAGTAGGGCAGGATAGAATACGAAGGGCGAGGGAGAATAATGAGGATGTCGCCATATTGTCTATGTTCCTACCCAACGCCACAGCTGAAAGGGAAAACAAGAAGTTCTGCTGCGCCATGAGAGACCAGTGTTTGCTTGGAGATCCGAGGAAAACTGTCGCAGGTTGTTTTATTAATCATATTCAGTTTTAAGCGTTGAAAATGACGCGAAGCTCTAGATGATTGCATAGCATATTAGTTAATTATTTTTGAATAAACACGAATTTAAAAAAAATCTTGTGTATTAAACACCTGTAAGTAAAGTTGTAACTTTGTTCACTTTTTACTTTGAAACACATTGTATTGAATTTACTGCAGCTCTCAATCACCGCTCAAAGTTAATCAAAATAAAATGAAACCCGTAAATTGAGTGACTGATTGCAAGCCATTTATTGCATTGCCATGTAAATTTGTAAATGCATCCAAGTGTTATTCATTCGAAATAAATATTAAATCATTCGAGCCTCGTCCGACTTTTTTCTGCCAGGATTTTATTTATAACCAGTATTAAACGCAAAATCCATCCATCGACTTTACTATGAGGTCAATATGCCGGTCATAATGTCAAAACGTTGACAATTGATTTAACTATGCTACCGAAAATTTGTATTCCGTGTTGGATAGACCTTAATGGCTCGATGTCAATATAAAGCCGGGTAATGCGTTTGTTTATATAAACAAGCTACTGACTTACGATCTCAGACGCATAAGTTTATCTGAATATAACTTGTCATGCATCATGTGCACTAAATTTTAAATATTATACACACATTAATTTAGGTAATCAACGCCTATTTCAATTTATATAAGTATATATACGTCAAGTTTAGTATTATAAAAATTTAAAATGGTGAAATAACATTTAAGACCTATTCTATGTAACACATGCATTAAATTTAATAAGTATTTATTTTATACACGATTACATATACTGGCAATACACAGGCGACTAGTAAATTTACATTCTTATTCGTCACCCGTTAATTCTAAGCCGCACCATTAATTTATTCACTCGTAATTGAATGAACGACTGATCCTTTCATTAAATTAATCGTCATTCATTGAAGGTCGCATTTAATTTTATTATTAGTATAACAAACACGTACGCAGACGTTTAGCAAGACAAATGTTTTTAGACAATAAGCCAGGATATTTAAACACGTATAATTATTAATTACAATATTTATAATGTAGGAATATCTTGATATCGGTTTGATATAGGTTTCAATTGATAAATCAAAACCTGTAAATAAAAATGAATATATTAAACTTCGCCCATTTTTGCAATAGTTCCTAAGTTTAGGTAGGTACCTACACATTTAATTCCAAAGTGGACCTTAATTGTAAATGCCTAAAGTATATATAGGTACAACGTACCTACCTTCTTATATATTCCAAACCGAGCAGCAATTAGTTGTCAATAGGAAAACCAAATACAAGGCGCTTATGCAAACAAAAGTTACTAAAACCCGAACGCGTTCCGAAATCGTATCTCACTTGGAATTGTATGTGAAAAACTTACCTTACGTCTCGTGTTAAAAGAATTTAAATTACAAAAACGCCGATAATGTAACAATAAAAGTTGCTCGAAAGTATTGTTTCAAAATTCGTTCCAAATTAAGCTCTACTCGTTTAAAAATAGAGTCCACTGTTACGGTTACGAATTGAGTTGAAATTCTGAAATGTTCGCATGTAAAAATATGTATTGTAAATATTTAAACATCACAACCTACTAATGAAGACGTGTCGGATTTGTAGCCTTCACCTAGTTAAAAACTTAATTTAGGAACAAATTGGCTTCCTAAAAGCAGGGCATATCGCAATATGGTAGAAAATGTAAATTAATTTCCATTTTTAGACTTCTTTTAAACATTGATTTTATGGACTTAAATCCAGCAAAAGTCTTGGCATTTTAATGTGGTTGGCTTTAAAGGTTAACAGTGATATCTCATCTCCAGAAGTCAATTGTTTAAAGAAAATATGTCATAGGTTGTCATAGTGTCTCCTAGCTAACGAGGCAGATTACCAACAAGAAGTTACTGACGAATGAATTTACAACATGAACTATCTGACACTTTAAACTCGCGCTTTGTAAACATACTTAAATAAATATCGCGTTAGACCCGTTAAAACAAACCTTTATGTATGAACTGTCTGTATTATATTAATACAGCTACATAACGTTGTAGGGGGATGGATGACGCTAACATCCAGGCATAAGCCGATTTACGGGTCCCTACTGATTGTAACCCAATTTCACGACCCGACTCTCAAATACTTTGATGTACTAAACTACTTTAAACTAAACTTACTTAAGTACCTTCAGCTACACATATTGACAATTTCAAACACACAACCTTATGCTTAAAGTACCTAAGTATAGCTATAGACAATTTATACATATGCACATTTTTGGAACACGTGAAATACAAGGATATTAGATAAAAATATACACACTACGTAACTGATATCACACAATTTGTACACAAAGTTTATTTTATTTTACTCAAATTTTCATCAGTCATCAGTGATTTTTTCTTCCAACACATACCCACATAGTTATGCATAAGGTAATAGTTATAATTAAGTATACCCAAAAAATAATTCTCAGTTAAGCTCGCATCAGTAATTCTCAATTAAGACAAGCCGGAGAATAGTTAAAAGCTCAAATTAACCCACGACCCTTTTTTTAGACATCTATTGATCCGAAGACATAAAGACAGAGTCGTAAAGATCTGAAGAACTTTTTATAGCTTTTATGGTTATAGAGGCCCGACGAATTGAAATAGTCCGGTCGGATACAATAGTTGATACAATAAGTTATGATTAGTATTCACATCAAACAATAAAATAGGTGAAATAATTACCTACGAAAAAGAGCATTATGGGGTCTGGTAGAACTCGCGGCTATGTCGCGTAGCGTGCGACTAAACGACTCCTGTCTCACTTGCACTTTGAAACTTAGAAATAGGAGGTTAGATCGTCTCATTTCGCGTCGCGTCGCGAGTTCATTGTGCTAGCCCTAATATCATGTCCCTGACATGGATAGATGAGTTTACACAAACGATTAAAAAGTTAAATTGAGACTTGCTCTGACCGAGGCTGCTAAATTAGCTAAAAGCTAAAAGTATGTTACTAATGACTAATTCACTAGTAAAATGTTGTTAACTATAACTTAACTATTAATATGTTTACCTACTTAAAATAATGAAAACTAACGTTTATACAATATGTAGTTAACTACGTACGAACCCTATTTTATACCTGACACGGCGGATAAAAAAATGGCGCCATGAAACTCGACGTTAAGTTAAACAGCCCGGAAATGCTTACAAATCTGTGTAATTCAGTAAGGAATATAATTTAATATCCTTTTCAGAAACGTCTCCGGTTGTTTGCGCCTTATGCCGCTACATTACGAGTACCTTTGCTTCGCTCTGAAATAAAAGTTGTTTACGACGCGTTAAATGAATGTTAACATTTCTATTGCGACGAAGTTAGCTTTCTTCTAATTTTGCATGAATGAGTCTAAAGTACCTACATTTATTATAATAGGTATGTATAAATGTGTAGCACGAATTTCGTAATTTTATCAAAACTTTTCACTAACTACTACCGACACGAGAATTTCATTTTTTAAATATTTTTTCCATAAAGAAATATTATTCATTATCAACGTGCCTAAACGGATACGAGTATAATAAACACAAGCATGTCAATTAAATATCGATTCCTTCACCTCTGCCTTTACCGGCGTGTCTTTATAAGTTTATAATTAATAAACAAACTGAGGCCGCTACTTTCCAATAAAAATATTTTTAGTTACGTAAAGTAACACTTTATATGGATTTTATAGCCCGTTAATTACCTATGCAATTTCTTGTATTGTCTCTGTAATTAATTAATTGAACAAGTGGGCGGTCTCGTTGATATTTTTCTTTAAGTACATATATTTTACATTGACGCAAATTGCATTATGACTCATTTTGATTAATGACAATAATGACTGATCGAATTCATCTAATTTCATCTAGATCCAGGTTTTCGCTAATTCTATTTAGGATAGGTTTTCCCGATTGTAACTTAGTGTCATATGTTTACTTCACATATTACTTACAAGAAAGTAAAAGGCAAGGCTTTAGAGGTTTTAAGTATAAAGTCTCGGTACATCAACGAGATGCTCGTTACTCGCATCAGCACCGGAGTGTGATATTTTTGCAAGTACTTGGATGAATATATGTTCTGTGAGGTGATGGATAAGCGACCGTCTTCTGTAGGTATTTTATTGATTTAATATTATTAATTTCGCAGTGTCTTAGGCTTAAGTCCTGTAAAACTGTGTAATTTTTTGGAATAATAAATAAATGAATAAAGTTACAAGTATGTGGAGCCTCAAAGCAATTGAAACTTGCAAGTTTTAGACCATTTATTATATTAAAAAAAAAAGAAGAGAGTAAGTACATGATTTACCGACAAGACACATTGTTTTTTCCTGTCAATCACAATGCACAATGACATTGCCTGTTCGCTATCACTCATACGAGAAAAACTTCCGTCGGAAGGCTATCGTGCGAGGAACAGATGGCGAGCAGCTTACCTTGGCCTTCCGCGGCCGTATCACGACAAATAACCGCATAGCCACCCTCGGGCAAGAGAACATACAATCAATCCACACATGTTATTACAATCTTATATCTTTAAACGAGCAATTCTTGTATATATATTTATTTCGGGAACGGCACTAACGATTTTGATGAAATTTGTTATGTGGGGGTTTTCGGGGACGAGCAATCGATCTAGCTAGGTATCATGCCCGGGAAAACGCCCAGATATTAATGCATAATGCGAGATCTTGGGACATGCGAAAACCAAGCTGTGGAAAATTCAAAAAAAAGTAATGGGATGACAATGACGGATTGCGTCAAAAACAAGCCGCGTTTTTTATTTGTGATGTCAAGATGAGACTTAGGACCATAATTATATGCATATGTATAAGTATTCTATGCTCTGAGCTTAGGACACACTGTAGGTGTGTGTGTGTGAATGTGAACCTATATAGCTAAGCCTGCACCATTGGGAATAGAAGTTAGGGCTGCGGTGTAGATTAAATAGCAATATGTTAAATTAGTTGCAATAAAAGAGCACTGCCCTTGAATTGCTAAGAAAACAATGCATTGCCAATTCTTATCTAGCGCAACACGTGGCTGCAGGTGAGCGAACTGCGTGCAAAGAAACGTGCCCGATAAAACTGTTCATTGATTGGCGCGAAATTAACGCATTCTAATTTTGAATTTATGTTCATGATACTTTTGTTTTGACCAATAAAGGTATTCTGTATACAAGTGCATTTCCATACAGTGCATAACATGCGACGCAATAAAGTACTACGAAGAATAATCGGCACGGTATACATAAATTGTCAGATAATTTTGTGGACCTTGTTCTGCCATATACCCATATGCCAATTTTTGCTAAGATATCTTACGATTACCTACATAGTTCAAAAGCAAATAATCTACACGAGTTACATAGTTCACGTTAAGCTTAAAATCATTTGAAACTGTTAAAACGTCCAAAAGATCCATAACGGGCATTCCTAAAAAAGGTTAGTAACATCGAACTCTGTTAATAGCCTGCAATAAAACCAAAAGTTAGATCGGAAAAAAGAAAAACTTCGCGTGGGAATTTTTCATTTCAAATCCAAGCGTATTTTTATTGCCAGCTTACAAACTACCTGAAACCACAAAATTACTTCGGTAAACTCGAAATAGAAATTGCGTGTTAAACATTTCCATTAGGGAATGTAGTTTTGATTTTGTTTTCCATAGTCTATTAATCTAGTTTCTTGGATAAGAAACTTATGAATCGTCTATCCAAAGTTAAGTTTAGATTTGGTACAAATACGAACAGGAATTATGAAATGTATGAATCTAGAATTGTCATTAAATTATCGTCTAAAGTTTAGACTCTAAACGGTCATTCTGATGCGGCCAAATTCGGAATTTCTACCTACTTTTTTTATTCTTTATTTATTAAAAGGGTTTTACAAATGCCACCCTCATAGTGGCTCTCTTATAGATATACCTAATACTTATGTACGAAAATAGCGAGGTACTTAATATTACGTATGACTGAAAAATTGATTTTTTCTTGAACGTCCACATCAATACTACCAATTAATAAAATGTTTCACTTTTTACTCGTGTAGAAATCAAACCAATGCAACAATACAATCAATAGAAGCAATTGCATATAGTCAATAGATTGAGTGCAAACATGGGAAACTAAACAATGCTCTGTTTAACTCTTTAGCATTAGTCATGCCTCTTTAGAGGTCGAACAAGCTGTTAACTTGTCCTATAAAAACTAAGGTGGAAATGGTTATATTGGTTATAGCCATAGCTTAACAGGTACCACTGTATACAACACGAACACGTGTTCACACTGGTAATGGATGTCCTGGTTGACTAGCCCGTAAAACATCAAATGTTCATCATCACATTTCCCTCCATTTCCATCTGACTCTATCTAGCCTCCGAAATGTGAACATTGATTTGTGACATTGATTTTTCGTGTGAAAGGAATACTGACATTATTCCCATCCCGGCAGTACTCGGGCATAATAATGAAATGATTATGTGGCGATATTACCTTACTGCCCCATAGATGATACTATTAATCACCTCTGTCATCATGACATAAGATTGAAAGTGCCATGTATTGGGCCAGTGTCGAGCACAGGGACGTTTACCTCACTTGCACTTTCGTCTAATATTAGCGATATGCATATTGCACAAATGTTCAATATAATAAAACCTTTTCGATTTCATTACAAGTATATACAATTTACATAATTCGTTGATTGCACAGAAAAGATAAAATAAATTCGTATTTATACTTAAGTAGATACCCAACGATGTATGAAATATACTTCACGTACGGTACGATACTTTACACGTACACATAGGCAGTTATAACACAACCTTTTACACTCAAACAATATCTGCTTTTTGTGGCCAAGTGTGCACAATATCGGAGTTAGCTTTACAAAACAAATAATTCAAACCGAGACTAATTTAATTACACACGTTAATAACCTTACAAGAAACTTAATACCATTACACACAGTCGGTAGTACAACGACGAGTCTTTTTCCAAGCGAATAAATAATTTGGCTCACTGATGAGCCTTTAACACTGACCTTGCTATATGTACTTAATGACGTAATCTTCGAAATCTTATAAGACAAACTTATATTTGCGGATAAATTTAGTGGGACTATCCTAGAAGTTATAGTGTACTCTGTATGCGGACACGACCGTTTCAATTTGCTCGTCCGATCAAGACAACTTGGTGTTCTTAAAATTCGGGTTTTGGAATGAATGTATATGTACCACACGTTTACAGAACGTTTCTATGTTGATGAATAGCTGTATTGATCTAGTAATGTATGATGACATCATATGTAGTTAGAAATTAGATTAGTTACTTATGACAGTGGAGGTACTAATACAAGTTGATAATAGTGGTTCTGTCCCATGCAGTGCCTGACTTATTGCTCTGAACTAAACTAGGCATGAGTAGAACAAGCAACTATTGCTTGATTAAGTATCATATAAAGTTGGTAACTATTCATAAAAGTCCATTAAAGCTTGTTTAAGTTAAAATGCTGTCAAGATTCGTCTTTGCCTGTCTCTTTCACATTTGTAAGGACAGACTTGTTGAGTTTTAGGTATGAATTAAGGGATTATTCCGCAAGAAACAACTCCTAACAAATTTATTACTAGATTAACGTGTGCTTGGGAGTCCCAACCACATGTTAATTCAGTCCCAACTTGGGACTACAATAAAGCCGTAAAGACCAAAAGGGTAACCGGCTGGCAACTTTCAATATCGTCATCTCTATATTATTCCAATCCACATTTTGGCTAGCCCGCTGTCTAAGTATGAGAACATGACTCGGAATGTATTGCTCGCACCAACTGTATCTTAGTCTAAACTCAGTCATAGTTAAATATATATTATTACGTTATCATCTAAAATACAAAGTATATGTCGCCGAAATAAATCTGTGTAAGTTGTCCAAAACGATACTCCATGAATCAATGCCGAAGGCCGGTGATGTCACGGCAACGTGGGACTCTGTTTGCCGTCACTCTGCACTGCAAATACGACTGGGTACAGTAATTGGGTAAATATTAGTTTCACGTGGCCGAAACTATGGGACATGGCGTTCATGTACCTAGGATGTTCATTAGTGTCGTGTCCCAGAGGACGTATTTTAATCGTACCTTGAATCAAGTCTAAATTAATTATTAAACAAACAAAATGACGTGACTTTTGTCTCATCAAATATCACCCTCGACTTATTGAACAGCACTCTTTCAATGTGGAAAGACATGACAACGTGTTACGTTTCTCGATTAATTTCATTGCGTTTTAAGAGCGGGAATTGGTCTATCTATCTATTGTCCTATCAACTCCGCTACGCCGTAGCACTCTTTCGTCCGACGACTCGTAGCGAGCTCCACCAAAACGGGTCAGTGCAGGTCAATCTCAGTTACGTTTCGTATACCAAGTTGATGCGCGCCGAACTCAGGTGAACGCGAAACCTCTGCCAGATTGATATTTAATGCCTCTGTTTTTACATATCTATGAGGTAATTTGATTTTTTAGTTGCAATTATATGAGCATCAGGAAGTAATGAAGAACCCACATTTACCCTTGAAAGACAAGGCTACAGTATTCAACACCTGCATATTACCCTGCTTAACCTACGGAGCACAAACCTGGGCACTTACTAAAAAACAGAGTAGAGCACTTAGCGTGTGCCAAAATAGAATGGAGAGAAGCATTCTAAACATCAGGCTACTGGACAAAATCAAACTTACAAATATAAGAAGCAAGACAAAAGTTGCAGATGTGATATACACGGTGAAAAAACTTAAATGGCACTGGGTAGGCCATACGATAAGAAACAAGAAGAAAAAATGGACAACCGACGTTAGTGTATGGTACCCCAGATATGGGAAAAGAAGGAAAGGACGTCCAAGAATGAGATGGGAGGATGATATCCAAAGAGTTGCTGGAATAGCATGGCAAAGAAAAGCCACAAACAGAAATTTGTGGAAAAACCTAGGGGAGGCCTATGCCAAAGGGCAAGCTGATAATAACGTTACCGATGTCGTAAAATGAACAATCTTACTAGTGTAGTGAAGTGAGATAAACTGAAAAATTATATTTATATGGTGATGGAATAGACAATAGTAAGAAAATGTAAGATGTATATACTTTATCAGTAATAAAGGCTTATCTTATCTTATCTTATCTTATATGAGCATCTAACTAAAGACTCCAATTTGTATGCTCGGGAGGCTTCTGCTTAATATGTACCTAAGGATCATTAGGACTACTAGTTGAAAAAAACGCTAAAAGGAACACAGGGGGCGATTTTTGAGTGTCGAACGCTCGACTTTTCACTCGAGATCTGTCAAAAAGCTATGATGTTTTGACGAGTGAAAAGTCGCGCGCTCGACACTCAAAAATCGGCCTCCAGATTTACCTACATAAGTACAGAAGCACTAAAAGTGTCAAAAGTATCAATTTCCAATCCGTCTTAGCTTTAAGCATGCTAGTTTCTTCGTGAACCGCAGCCTCAGTATAGAGTGTCCTGCGGCTTCGGGCGCGGTTGCGACACGAAAACATGTATAAATAACGTAATGCTCCACTTTTTATTTTTAACAAAAAGTCAAGGTTTTGGTTCTTATTAGCGGTTGGCCTAGTGCGCGGTTTAATACACGCTAGAGGCTTATTTTGACATATGCGAGCAAATAATTTATTATTATGACATCCGAAATAGGTACATAATATGTACTTACTAAAAATTTGTTTATGAGAGTTGTTACCTGACAAGGTGACAACGGTAAAGTATTTGGGCCCGTTGGACACAACCGTTGGGACCGCTGAGTACTTTAACTATTTTTATATTTGGATATACGATTCTACCTTCCTCCTTAATTCTATACCTCATGCAATGTTAGGTTAGCTATACTATACATATAGCATATAAGATTATATTAAATGTGTATTTTAGCAGCATGACGAATGACCATTGACCGTTATAGATTGAGAGACGCTTTCATTTTCGTCGCCGCATGTCGAACATGTTTTATTTAATGCAAAACTGTCACAGCGCAAGCTACAATTACGATCGCGCCGTTATTAACTCCCACGTGCAATACCCACTTAGTCACGAACAGGTCGAGGTAAGGATGGCTGTCCATTGATGAAATCAATATTACTGTACCGCCAAACTTACCCTGAAACATAAACAGATCGTTCAATACACATGGAAGCGTCCCACTTATTCTCATTGCGTCTTAGTTTGTGTACTGTTGATAGTGTATGTTATATCATCCTATAAATCAACAATAACCACCACCCCGCCCTAAGCATGATCCCAATGCAATCTACAAGAACTCTAAGGATCATTGTGTTCGTAACAAGGTTCTAGTGCATTAACAACAAGGTGTTTTCGTGGGTAAAAACCAAAACTATATATATTAGTACGGCGGCATTTATAAGTTCAAATTAGCTTCAATTCAGCGACTGGAAACCAACAATTTTGAGGTGACTCTAGCTTCTAACATAATTAAATATTTTGGTGTATATATATTTCACTTGAGGAAACCTGCATACATCCGCGAAGAAATTCAAAGTTGTATGTGAAGTCCCCAACCCGCTCTGGGCCAGCGTGGGGACTACTGCCCAATCCCTCTCATCTATGAGAGGAGGCCTGTGCCCAGCAGTGGGACGTAGATAGGCTGATGATGATGATGATGATATATTTCTGCATAAATACAGCAGTCCCTAAAAAATTTAATAATGGTCACAATGTCTCAACACAGTAAAAACGTAATTGGCTTAACCTAACCGCATTCCTTGCTGAGATACCCTCTGTTAGCAATATAACTTAAACTTGAGATTAAATAATACATAATTTACACATTTCTTTACTAACACAGGTTTATAAGGTCCAAAATACAGGTAATGGTCGCAATTTTTTATGTATGTATGCATGCAAAACCTTTGACTCAAAATGCAAATTGCTAGTCGTGTCAGGCGAAATGGTCGCAATTTTTTATGTATGTATGCATGCAAAACCTTTGACTCAAAATGCAAATTGCTAGTCGTGTCAGGCGAACGTTAGTGCGGAATTGTGTAGCAGGCCTTGTTTGGGGTCGAGCTCAAATCTCTAACGCCCTGCAATACGCCTGTTAAATGGCGGCTATTATTTTCGCCTGTGACATCTGGCTAACTATGCGTAGGATCAAACATACAGTTATATAGTGATAGAAGTTAATAATTGACAATTATGCACATCTTCGCCCGGCCCGGCTAGCTCAGTCGGTAGAGCATGAGACTCTTAATCTCAGGGTCGTGGGTTCGGGCCCCACGTTGGGCGCCACTGTCGCAATTTAGCTTTAGAGTTTTTATAGAAACAACTTAATTACAAACAATAATTTAATTAAAATGATAAAAACTACAGTTGCCAAAATGTGGGTAGATTTAAATTAAGTAGCTAGCTCAGGGTGAGGGTCCTAGAGTTTTACATAAGGATTAAAATGTTGTTGACTTGTGCTTATTAGGTATGCGTATAGGTGAATTGTATTTGTCTATAAACCTTTACACATGGGTAAATTTAATTATTGGTTATCTTACTAAGCGAAGCAACAGCCAAGCCGACTTGCCTACAGATTCATTTACACAATCATCTTAACCTCTTTGTGACTGTTCTATGCATATTATAGTATTCCAATGGACAGCAGCCCTAATCATTAGCAATTAAAATCAATACGCTGCCCGTGGGATGCTAAAAGTTGTCAACCGCGGACCTTTCACTTGAGAACAATGGCGTAATGAACAGTTATTGATATTATTCACGACTCCAATCGCAGCAGAGATGAGTCGGTGAATGTCCTGTCCCATAATAAAAAGGCAGTAAAAAAAAAACATTTGATACCCCATGGTACCGTTCTCGGCGCTACGAGTACCTTGGTATATAACAATAGTAAAAAAAATCGTACTAATAGTAAATACAACAGCCCTTACTAAAGTCACGTACTGAAAGTTCGCGCGTTCTGCACGCGACAGTTTTATGTTGCATCGAAAAAATCTTGGGCCATATAATTTTACTCGTACCTTACACTCCAAAGGAAAGGAGATAAAAATCGATAAACGATACGGTATCAAATAAATTGTACAGTTTTTGACATTGTACATGGAAAGGAAATCTTTAGGTAGGTTAAATAAAATACAATTGACACCACGCGTAAATATGTGCGAAATTATATCGGACCGAAATAGTATGATGTTTGCTAAATAAGAGAGAAATAATTCGAACTGCTAACAGCGTTTGAAATCTTTGTTGAAGTTATTATTGGTAAATTCTGAAACGATATCAAAACCAATATGTTTGTATCTACCCACAGTTCGATGATCCTTGAAACGATGCATCGCGTGCAATTCAAATATCCACTGATATCCGCCCAAAATATCGATTGCCGCTTGCAAGCTTCAAGGACATATCTCCATACAAATCTGATGTATTGGAGACACGCAAGCGATTGTTATGACGTCATAAACACGAATAGGGAAATCTTAAAATATGTGCTAATAAAATGATGTTTAAAATAATAATGTTTGTTGATGTTTTTTTTCTGAATACGAATGGAAAATCTTGTTTAACCGTTAAAATACCACGACATGGATTTTGTGAATAGGTAATAATTTGTAAGGTGGGTGGTGGTTTGGTTTGTAACGTGTCGTGATTCTTAGTTAATTGACATTTTATTTTGAAACTAGCACTAAGTAATTAAAATCCTTGACCCCAATTATTACATTAAATATTCAACCAATTAAAATTTACACACCAATAAAATATCGAATTTAGTTAATAATTTAATTGTAAACATCCAAATAAGGATGCATTGACATGAAACAAGCAATCCATCAAATACCGGTTAGATAAGGCCGACCATTATTGTTAAACTCCATAAGTATTAAATTACAAATAGTAAGAGGTCGTAAACTCTATCGGTAGAAACATATTGGATATAAGGTACTTATAATTTAAAAAATTAAGCGTTATTCCCCCCTTAAGCTGTCATGTCCCGAGGCCGGGGATCTCCGGGCACATAATATAACAATGTTGTTGTTTGAATTTCTCGTCGGGAGGCTATAGCTTTGGGGTTTGCCCGGCAGAACATCAAAGTTGACCGTCTTTTTGCATTGTTTTTCTGAGCAGCATCGTTTGGACTACTCAGCATTGCCAAGGCTAAAACTTTAGTTATTTTTTGTCAAATTAAAACTAACGGAACATATCGATTTAAACTTACTCGATTTTCACACATTATTATACTCATCGGGCAAAACCTTACAAAAGGTAAATAAATTATAAGTGTACGCGATTAAGTCCCGTTTTCCAATAATAACGGAACATAATTCCTTCCCCAGGAACCAAGAAGATGGAGTACAAGACCCGGCAGTGGCACGAGAAGTGCTTCTGCTGCGTGGTGTGCAAGAACCCGATCGGTACTAAGAGCTTCATCCCGCGCGAGCAGGAGATCTACTGCGCCGGCTGCTACGAGGACAAGTTCGCCACCCGCTGCGTCAAGTGCAATAAGGTGAGACTGGGAACTTACTGTTACTCTACCCTCCTAAAGCGGGTATTACACTGCCCTGAATTCAGGACACTTAGAAGCGTTCCGACCTATACGTTAGAGCGAGATGCCTCAACTCCCCTCCACTAGTTAGGACGCCTGATTCAGGACAGTGTAATACCCGCTTAACAGCCTCAAACCTTAAAAAGTATACAATCACATTTTATCGAACTCCGCTTAGACTTATTAGACGGTTGGTGAAACCATACCATACCCTAAGTCTGACCCTCGATAATGGCGATCTTGACGACGGGTCACGAAGTCACGATCATCAGTACTTTTATCCATTCTCCACTTCTCTGTCGGTTGCCCCGTAGAGAGCGGTACTTACAGGTATGGGGATGTCTCTCTTCTCAGCTAGGCTAGGTTTAATGAATCAGCGACAAAACTCCCAGTAGCTCGATTCCACTGACACACCTCAGATTCGGTTGAAACCGCTCAACCAATCTCACTGGAGCGAAAACTCTTATAAGTAGTATTCCAGTGTTTAAACCGCCAGCGTGGTCGTGTCGGAGGTTTCTGGATTTTCCCCAGGCTACTTCTCCATGCAACCGCGTACTCCTATCGCTTTATTGGACCTGGACTATAAAACCACAGTCAGGTTAAAAAAAAAAATTTTTTTGATCAGTTGGTGGGATATCTGACCACACTATATCGCGTTGGGCTTCTTTCGTTGATTTCGTGCCTTCCATCTGCCCCGTCACCAAATCAGTAGGTATTCATAACTCTCCAGTTAATAGGGTCTGCGAGGTATGGCATAAAACAAATGGGGCCAAACCAAACCATTTGAGTGTCATCACCATCATCATCTGACTTTCGTCCATTGCTGGACATAGGCCTCTCCCATGGCAGTCCACTGAACTCGGTCTTGAGTTTTTAGTTTCCAAACGCTACCAGCCACTTTGCGTACGTATGTCATCGCTCCACTGGAGGGCGTCCTATACGTTTGCAGTGAGTGTCCTAATTCTATGTTTTATTTTTTCCAGATCATCACGCAAGGCGGCGTGACGTACAAGAACGAGCCGTGGCACCGCGAGTGCTTCACTTGCACCAACTGCAACACGTCGCTGGCCGGGCAGCGGTTCACGTCTCGCGACGAGAAGCCCTACTGCGCCGAGTGCTTCGGCGAGCTGTTCGCTAAGCGCTGCACGTCTTGCACCAAGCCCATCACCGGTCAGTATTTAGATACAAGCAGGCGGCTTTCACTCAGTCAGTTCGCCGCGCCGCTGCAAGTACATCCTCGGGCCGCTGCAAGTACATTCAGTGGCGAATTGCTACCGAACGGACGCGTCGTCTCGTCATTCGCTTGGTGTGGTCAATATTTGTTATTTACCTATAATAATTTGGGTTTGTAATTTGGCGATTTGTTAACAGTGCAACTTCCGTACGTTATACGTAGTACTATTAGTTATTCTGTGATACAAGTAGATATCGCCGGTTGACAGCCATGTCCCTAGCAAATCTGTCGATACTCTCGGAAACCTCGTATCTCAGTACTGAGGGCCGATTTTTGAGTGCCAAACGCTCGACTTTTCACTCTACATCTGTCAAAACATGATAGTTTTTTGACAGATCTCGAGTGAAATGTCGAGCGGTCGACACTCAAAAATCGGCCCCCTGACGATGCTGAGATACGAGCTTACGTAGGTATTTGTTACTTAGTGAGATTTGGTTGTCACCCGAGGATATAGGTATATAGTTAGCCTTGTTCAGTTCTCCCAAACTAATAGATTTTTAACGATTAAATTCGACTCTATTTCTTCGTGTATCTCTAGCATAGTCGATGGCAACAATATTAAACTGGCTAGTGAATGCTTTTTCAGTAAATAGAGACATATTTTGTAGCAATAAAAACGCAACGTTTTCTACTGAAAAAGGAATGATGTATGTCGTAAACCTGACACTAGATAGCAGTGCTTGTGCAACAGCATAGGCTGGTAGTTGTTCTACTCGTTAACAGATGTCGCTAGTTTTCTTGCTTAGTTACTTCCAATTGTTCAAGTTGAGAATGAATTTGAATACAACATTACTTACGATAAGGAGAAATACCTACTTGTGGTGTTTTCACGTAGCTTAAACTAAATTGTCGTTACAGGCATCGGCGGCACCCGTTTCATCTCGTTCGAGGACCGCCACTGGCACAACGACTGCTTCATCTGCGCGCAGTGCAAGACCTCCCTCGTGGGCAAGGGCTTCATCACCGACGCACAGGACATCATCTGTCCCGAGTGCGCCAAACAGAAGCTCATGTAAACACCGCCACATAGCCAACGCCACGTCACGACTAACGAACGCAATAACGTCACTTTTAAAACGCGCTTTGCCATTTCCTCACGATCACAATAAACACAAGCGCGCCGGTTTCTGTCTATTCGAATTTCAAATTGGTAGAAACGTTCTAACCTTTGCATTAACGCGCTAAGTTTTGTTTCATATACGATTATTAATCGGAGTAATAACGGCACGATATTAAGTTAAGTCGCAATCGCTTTTTAAAAATCTTAACAGCACTATTTTAGTGTAGCAAAACTGATACGTGTTTTAATTTGTGATGCAGCGAAAAAACCGTACTGCCGGTTGTTGCTAGCGCGAGAGAGTGGATAGAGTCGGAGGGACGCGATCCGCCAAGAAACCTCTTCGACCTAGTGGAGAAAACTAACTTCCGCAAAGGCAAAGTCTGACCTGACCGAAGCGTTGCTAACCGATATTTTTATACAAAAAACTCGAGAAAATCACAAAAAAAAATCAAAGTGGATGCACAAATGTATGAGTATTTAATTTTGCTTTTCTACTGGTTTTGTTTAAGGTGTTTATATATTTTGGCTGTAAGCTTCCGTTGTCACTAATCCAGTGATCCATCCACGCCTATTTATTTAGGATCATTATATACATGATTATGTATCTACGCTAATTGCCATATAATTTTGCTTTAGCTGTTGTATTAGTCCCCTAGATTTTATTGTCAATTTACCTAGTGCGATTCACGCGATGCCTTAATAACATATCTAAGTCAATTTCGAGGGTATATATATAATTTGTGTTGTACATGTATTTCGACGATATAATTTACAACATGATCAAGTCCGGGGTTGCTGGACAACATCTATTTAGTACTTAGTGCAAATAAATCTTTGCCGGTAACAGAGATGCTGCCGGTTATTGAGCAGCGTTGACAGTTCCGTATTTGGCCACTGGCAAAGATAATTTTGCAGATCTATAATATCTGTATAGGCCGCCATCTTGGTGACGTCAATTGACTGCTATTGTAGGGTAACTGTGGGAACATCTTCGAAAGTATTATTTTGCCTCCAATAGCTTTTAAACCGTCATCAATTTGGAGTGATAAGTGCTTGTTATTATTTAAAATTCGTAACATAGCATAAGAATTGACATTTTAATGATATATGTGTTATATTGATAAGTATTTATTTACCTATACGGGAGTAGGTACGCACTCATTAAGAGGGCTGCTGCCGCCGCAGCGGGCGCTTCCTAACACTTAATGACTTTACGTCATAGTTTTTACTAATTAAAAAATAATAAAATATTTTTGTTCTCGAATTAGAATTACTCGTGTTACAATAATATAATTGAATGTTATCGCTATTTTTACAAGGTAATATAAAGTAGGGTAACATCTGTGTTGAATGAGACCACGATCAGGGATCACTTATGGGTACTTGTTAAAGGATAAATTATTAGAATGTTGAAAATATAAATTTATATTGATGTGTACACTTAAACTATTTAGCTGTGTGATCTGATCTAATTTAAATCTTTGTATCTATCTACTCATAGATTGTATAAACTACGAAACTGAATAAACCATTAAAAGTATTATTGTTTGTTTCTCACCTGAACCATACTTTTAGGGACCATCCCTCTCTGTAATTGCAGTAATTATAATCCTGCAAATAAAACTAAGCCTATTTTATAAAAGATCCGTTAGACCAAATGTCAGATCGAATTTTGGTATACTTAAAATCATATGAACTGGAAGGATTGTAACTAATAAGTACATTCAAAGAAGGACTTAAGCGTGCAAACATAAGGTTCAAAATCGAATGACAGTTTTATAAAATATCGGTCATTTTAAATAGTTTCAACTATAAAGGCATGCATTTTTTTTAATGCGAGTTCGTGTCTAAATAAGGCGTATGATTTCAAATATTCCAATACGTGTTAGTGTCGAAGAATGAAATTCCAAGTTACTTTATAAATACACCAATTTATTCTCATTTAATCCTAATGACTACAATTTAATATACCTAATACAAACATTATAAGGTCCTGACCAATACAGTTAAAACGATAAAAGAAACAGCTTGACAATCGTTTGAATAAAATATAAATATGTAAGTTACTGTTAATTAACTTGTTATATATAAACAATGTAACTCATAATTCATAATGGCAATAATGGTATTATGAGCGCCATTGTTAAATTAACTTTAGTTAGCTTTAACCCATCGTACACCTACCGGAACAAAATTGAATACATAACAATAGCATGTAGACGGTAATTACCGGCTTCGATAGATGACGGGTTTGAATATTACTGAGCTTCTCAAGGGAACGTATGGAATACCAAATTATTGATAACTTTCTGGTCAGGATACTCTTACACTCATTAGTAATTAGTTAGTCATCTTATAACTATTTAAATAACAGTTCAGTTGTCCTTCGACTTCTCACAGACTAACCAAACTCGAGTATCGACATCAGATAATGATACCATCGAAAGAGATGGTCGCATTGCAATTTGAATAAGAATATGTGATTAAAAGACAGATATGTGATTTTGTTATCTTTGTCATAGTTTCGCTTTTTTTGTCTGTACAACTCTCTGTTTGATGTCAAAGAAAAGTAGGTTGTGTATAGTAAGCCCTTAGTGAAATAACAATGAGTTTTTCAGTCCCTTGGGCGCACACCAAGTCTGGTTAGCCTGAGTTCCACTTACATTTTTAATAAATTATTTTATGAGATTTAATAACATTTTCGAGCTAATACTTTTTCTTACATTAGTTAGTCCGTCACAAACTGTTGTAAAAAAATACAAGAAGCTGCAAAAGCATGTGCAGACAAGCAGTCTTGCATGTCTGTCTACTAGTTAAAAAGCGTATTTATATGCATCCCCGCCGTCGGGAATGCTTAAGTGTACGGCTGTACGCGCTATGTCAAGTTGGACGCCGTAAGCGCAGCGTCCCATCTCTCGATGGACGCTGTGATTACGTCGTCCGGATTCGTGCGTGACTGCGTGTGCCTAGGACGCCGGACCGTGCGGTCGCTAATAGTAATCGCTGAGTTACGACGTAATCGATACCCTTCCTAACTAACGGATTCTTATGATGCACCCAGGCACAGAATAGTATAATAGTATTACATACAGAACGGACACGAACCCCCCGCACCGAGGTCAGTTACCTCGTCCCTGAGAGACCCACCTGGTGCCGATCGGGTGCCGTCGCGCCTCGCGATTCAACCGCGCCACGCGCTACGCACCCGCGCAAACAATTGACGCGTGACAGCGCACGCACACATACTTACCCACGGCGCTTACGTTCCTTCGCGTGTCACAGCTGTGCCCCAGGTTAAGAATTGTTATTCCAGTAAACTTATTTTGTAGCCCATACTAGGTTTTGATAGAAGGCAGCGGAATGGAATATAACAATTGGGAATCACTTAACGCAAGCGTTTAACCTCTTGGCCGCCACAGTCACGTATAGATGATCCGACAAGAGCCGCCGTGCCTACAACGCCGCTGTCATGTATAGATGACAACACGTACAATGTAAACGCAACCCACGTGCTATCAAGTAAGGTTCGTTTTCCGTCTTTTGCTACAAAGACTGGCGTGTGAGGCCCGACTTACGTAATTTACTGGGGTGGTCAAGAAATTAAAATATTTACTGTTTAAGGTATACTTTAAAGAGTCAGTCGGTGCCAAAGTACTTCTGTCCGAAGTGGTTGGGCGCTACAGGGTGCAGCTCAGAGGTGAGTATCTTCATTTTGGGCACGTAGTCGACCACAGCCTGCACGGCCGCGGGCGTACAGAACAGGTTCGAGAGGATGATGCGTTCTTCCTTCACACCATGTTGGGTGAGCACGTTCACGGCCTGGAAGCAGTATGCAAGCATAGTTGAAATGAATAGTTTATTTGCTGCATATGGTAAGTTACAGTTGTTAAATATTATATTAGGTTAGGTACATATTTAGCCGGGATTCCGGCATGCAAATCTAGGAATACAATGGAATTTAAATTGACAATGTTAAATATTTTCCTATAAAGCAAAATAAAATAAGTAAAATAGAATTAAACAAAAAAAACAAGACCATAAAATATGCCAAATTATACAATCCTATTATATCTCAAAAATGACGAAGTTATAACTGTTTTAATTTTGCTAGTTAGAGAGAGAAAGCGCTGCAGAGGTGACGTCACAAATGTCTAGCGTCATTCCATAATATGGTAAGCTTTGCGCAAAAGGGAGGAGAAAGAAGAAAACTTCGAACACGTGATACTTGACATTGTGATAATTCATTCTCTGAGTTAAAAGGGCTTTCCCACGTGCCTGAGAACAGTATTCGTTAAGTATTACAACGAAATGAACTATTCGCTAATCAAACTGTAATAACAAGGCATTGTACAACGTCAGACACATGCTAGACTGGTTTATTAACCAGTTAATCAGTCTAATCAATATGACAGCTATCTAATGATAGAATTATATCCAGGGTTCGAAAGAATAATTATCAAGATAATTATAGTGATTTTCGTGCTTTGATAATTATCGATTTGATAATAAACTGAAAACTTAATATTTTATTAAATAAAAACCCATATTTTTTTAGTTATCGTGATTTTTATGCTTTGATAATTATTGATTTGATAATAGCCTAATTTTTTTTTTTTTTTATTAAGACCTAAAATTATATTAGTTAAATTTAACGAATAAAATAACGTATACTACCCTACACATAATTATCAAAGACCATAATTATCTTGACAATTTCGAATCCTGATTATATCACTATCTACACGAGATTTCACTTATATAATGGATTTCACAGATAAACATTTTTCATTTTGAATGTGTAAAATATTTAAGTATTTACGTACAAATATTTGCACATACCTGTTTAACAGTGTTTCCCGTGGACATGATGGGGTACATCAGCAGCACCTGCCTCCGGGCGATGTCCTCTGGGAACTTGGCATAGACGACATGCGCCTCGTGGGTGTCCGTGTCACTCTCTACCAGGATCTTGCCGATACGAATGGAGCGGCAGCAGTCGCGGAGACCCTGGAGTCAAACAATTATATTATATGGTAAATGAAGTTTGTTAATTTTTCGTAAAATTGTAGATCACTCCAGCCCTGTCAATATGATTAAATTCATATAGTGTAAATTAAGAATTTTCAACCGAAATATCAGATAGAAAAACAATTCATATAAAAATAAAATTAACTTGAAAATTCCTAATTTCTAATTAATATTTATGTAATATATACAGGGTGTCCCTTATCTACCACGCCGCAGTGACACCGGAGGTAGGTCAACTCAAGAGGAAACCACTCGAAAACCGTGCAACTTTTACTGAGGTCATGTTAGGCTGGTTATGTTCCTCTTGAGTTGACCTACCTCCGGTGTCACTGTGGCGTGGTAGATATGGGACAATCTGTATAATTTCATAGTCAATAGCCGCGTATTCACTGAGCGAGCGGCTTCGATTGTTGCACTAGGATGCCGCGCGCGGCAAGCCGAGCACTTTTCTTTTCTCTTGACTTTTCCCTCTTGCACGATCCTAGCAAGGACTTCTTCTTTTTCTTTAAATCTGCTACTGGCATATTAATTTTCTGGCTTATATTTCTCCACGCATCTTCTCTTAGTCCCCTATTATTATAATCGGGACATTTCGCATCCCATAATCGTCTATATTCACTAAATAGTAGTATTTACTGAAGGCACTGCTCTTGCTTTGCTTTATCCATTGCGAGGCAAAACACAACCGTCTTGATTGCGCGCGGCAAACTTACTGAGGCGCCTTTGAGCATTGAGCATGGACAAAAACCGACAAGGCTCGGCTCGGGCCGCGGCATGCTCGCCCGAGCACGTGCCTCGGGCGAGGCACGTCCTGACTGACCGAGGATTTGCCTCACGGGGCTGCCTCGCGAGGCCGCTCGCTCAGTGAATACGCGCCTAATAAGTTCATAGTCCGTTACTTTGAATCTATATTTTTTTTACCAAGCCGTTGTCTTGGGGTTCCCCGGGCACATAACAAAACAATGTTTTGTTTTGTTTTTTCGCCAGGGTTACTTCACTCATCTTCTGTTGTCAGATAGAGAATACTCACTAACGACTTACTTGCTCCATAGCCTCTCCTGACCGCACAATGGACACCCCGCAGTTCCCTGCTCCATACTTCAGCCCCTTGTACAACGCTCCGGTCGGTGTCACCACCTCACAGTCCGTAAACGGCAGTTTGTTCAGACTCTCTTCAATCACTAGTCTTATCAAACGGTCTGCATAGAACTTAAAATCACTTCTTGATGTATTTCTGTAAATTGTGTAAGTACATTGCTATATGTTTTATGCAAAGGTGTATTTGTAGTGCCTGTATTGTATTTTAATTTACACATGTATTACATTAATTACATTGGTTGGTACAGGCATGATTGGGTCATAAACAGATTTAGGTTCGCGTTTTTCCTGTGTTCTTCAAAAGGGCTTGGTCTAGTAAACGTTTTTCGGATTTTCGCAATTTTCGGATTGGTCTAGTAAACGGTGATAAACTAAACGGTGTCTTTGTTTCTATAAATCAAATTAATAAAAACATAACTTACATGCTCATAAGCCGTTAACTATTGACCACAGGAAGGACGACTTTTGTTTTTTCAAGTGTTTATGACCCTATTGCTAACCGATATTATAAGTGAGGTACGTAGACCGAAGCGATTAGGATATAGAAACACGCAGGGAGAAATCATTAAACCATACAACTGATTCATATACAAAAACTGATCACGATGGTAAGTAATAGTAACCTCACTTACTTATCCCGCAAAATACTCTGCAGCTCCTTGATATTGTTGTTGGATGGCAGTAGCATTAGACTGTCTCCAAACTGTTCCTTAACGTCGTTCGTGTCCCATGGCCGGATTTCATTACTTAATAAATCCATTTAAGATTCGCAAAATTCTTACTTTGCAATAACACGAGAGATAGATCGAAAACAAATGTCAATGTCATGGCTCGCTGACACTGACACACCGTTGACATTGACACACGCTCAGCTGTACGGTATGGTTGAGACACTTTTAAAACGGTCGGTTTACGTTATGATCAATAAACTTTAATTAAACCATTAGGCCATGCACGCACGAGAAACTTTTATATCTGTCTCATCAAGCCTAATGTGTGTAGATAAATAATTAGTATGACTTTTCAGCGCTAAATGTCGAAACATAACTTAATATGAACGCCACCTAGTGCCCGTGAAAACAATGATATAGTACGGCTTTTCACCGCTAGATGTTAGCACACAACTTAATATTAGCGCCATCTAGTGAACAAGAAACAAACTACATAGTTTGGCTTTTCACCGCTAGATGTCAGGTCTTATACATTAATTTTAGCGCCATCCAGTGATCAAGTAACACACTAAAATAGTTTGGCTTTTCACCGCTAGATGTCAGGTCTTATACACTAATTTTAGCGCCATCTAGTGATCAAGTAACACACTAAATAGTTTGGCTTTTCACCGCCAGATGTCTGGTCTTTTATATTAATTTTAGCGCCATCTAGTGGTCAAGTAACACACTAAATAGTTTGGCTTTTCACCGCTAGATGTCAGGTCTTTTACATTGGTTTTAGCGCCATCTAGTGATTGAGTAACACACTAAAATAGTTTGGCTTTTCTCCGCTAGATGTCCAGGGGGGCTAGCATAACATGCATCTCGTCTCTACTCGCGCGCGAGATAAGCTACCTGTCACTTTTTGACAGCATTAATCAGACAGTGCCAGGTAGCCTATCTCGCGCGCGAGTAGAGACGAGATGCATGTTATGCTAGAGGGGCAGGTCTTATGCATTAATTTTAGCGCCATCTAGTGATCAAGTAATACATTAAATAGTTTGGCTTTTCCTCACTAGATGTCGCATAATTAGAGTAGCTCGTTCTCACACCACTAGATGTTTTAAAACTTTTACATGGGGGACTATAGTCTTTGCATTCTACTCAAATTATGCAAATTTTCTTTTGCGAAAAAAATATATGACCTCGGAAACAAACGCCGGCAGAGAATTCCAAACCTTAGAAGTTGTGCGCATTATAAAAGATTATGGTTCGAATAAGAGAAATTTCGACCAGGTAAGGATGGTAGCCAGCCGTACGTCTGGATGTCCGACTAGGTATCCCTACCTATATCTGTCACTGGCCGCTTTGCAGGCCAAAACAGGAGCACACCTATACAAAAAAAAAAAAAAAAAGTCTGGATGTCCGATGGAAGAAGGGGGAAGGCGGCTGCCATTTTACAATTCTGAGCTCACGACGTGAGGAATCTAAAAAAATTTGACGTCAAGGTTTGGGCCATCCTGTATGTACCTAGTAATTTTATGGGGCGGCAAAGCTAACTGGCCCGGGGCGCCTCTGCCTAAAAGGCTTATCACACTACCCTATTCATTAGGGCCCTAACTGGGTGAGGCGAGTTAAACTATCTCGCTGTGATGTGTGAGATGCTCCCCCAGATAGTGCCCTACCGATAGGGTAGTGTGACTAGTGTGCTAAGCCTTAGAGGATGACGAATCTTTTTAGCAGTAGTGTAGTGTAGCGACCATTGAACTTCTCTCGCAACAACTTGAGAAACAAGACGAATTCATTGCGTTTTGTGTCTTTGTCTATGGTTAATTTTAACGCTACACCATTGCTTTTTTATTAACGGTACCTAATATAAAATAAAACAACCTTATTTATATACGCACTAACGCTTTTATTCGCCCGGAAATTACAAATGAATGATTGTAAGAATAATTCCATATCTTTTGTAGATTACGATGGACATCTGACAATATTCTCTCCAGAACTGTAACCACAAAACGTTCACAAAAATATATTTTATTGAATACTATGGAACTGTAACCGCTAGTCCATTCTAGGCAGAACAACAACAGTATTGTAAATGCGAGAAAAATACGCATATAAATAAAATAAATAAATGCTAAAATGTTTAAGACAATGTATTTGTAGAATATTGATTATTTATTTTAAGGTAGGTATACAATAAGAAACAACTGGTTACATAATCGAAACTTCTCGAGACAAAGGTAACACTTATGATCCTTAATCGGTACAAAAATGTACACATTAGGGTACGAGTATAAGCAACGGTAGGTATACATAGCAAGAAACTCAACATAAATTTAAACTACCTCGTGGTAAATGCGCTTTTGTGGCTGGGATGATCAATAATTAAATCACTAAATATCATTTAGTTTTGTCATTTCTGTTATAATCCATCAAAAACCCAGCCTGATTAGATTGTCATTTGTACTTTCTAATTGGTACGTTATCAACTTACGTCCAACTATTTTTCAAGGTTGAAATTTGCACCTCATCAGGTTTTCTATCACGGGAACTAGTACAAGCACACACTATTACTATTATTATTAGTGTATTGTACTAGTACGTAGTAGTGTAGTAAATAATTGATTCTTGATTCTTACATCTTCTGAATGTAAATACGATCAAAATATAACCTAAGTAGCTAAATAGCTTGAACTTCTTGAATGTCGCAATATGCAGGGGTAACAACATTAGTATTATAGCTGTGATTGTGGCATTGTGTTCGTGTCTCCACATCGCGTTGCTTTCCATGATCCATCTATTAAGTAAGACCCATGACCGTAAAAAGCGAAAAACACTGTCATTAAACAAATAAAAACATCAAAAAATACACCAAAATAAACCAAGAGCATAATTTGTGTATCAACATTATGATATATAAAAATAAAACACATAACAAATTAAAAATATCCTTAATTAATAATATATTACTCTTATGTCTAAACCCACCTATCCATACATAAAACAATGGACTGGACAATGGAAAATAACAGCCTAAGTGATAAATTATAAACGTTTTAGAACTTAGCTTATAATTGTGACTTCTATAGTGGAACTAGACGAAACTGACCTGCCCTAAAACTATACTACGATTGTCCACGGGTTAACCGACTTTCAAGTCATTTTTAGCGGGTATCTAAGTTTTCTAGTCTAACATTATTGTATACAACTGGATGTGCCCAAAGAGAAGCCGACAGCGAAAATAGTATAACTTACCAATACCAAGAGCGGTAAAACCGAATGTTTCAGATCGCAGGTATTTGACGTGACGATATGTGATCTGAGGCTTTCTTTATTACCGCCCGTGGCAAGTACAAAATTTTATATCCCCCCTGGCCAGGAAGAGGGATTTTCAGCGCGCGTAGCGTGCGGTAATTGCCACTTTATGGCCAGGTGTGACAAACTCTTTTATCTGAATATTTTACTGATCTTCCTTCTCTTAACTTAGGTAATCCAGTTCCAATTTAAAGTCTTCTAAAACTGTTAAGATGTCAGGGAACATATTAACAACGTTATCTAAATTCGAAATGTATCTTAATATAATGTATGTAAATTAATATTTCATTACTATGTACTTGAGGCGAACATTATATTTATATCACTGACGCTGGGTCTATGGTATGGTTCCTTACATCTGGTGTCGATACACCAATCAGGTCGATGCCTGAGGCCCATTGGCTTGGCACTAACTAACTTTACGCACTAGATTTGCCTAAGCCTCTCGTCAAGTCTAAATTCCGACATTATGCTTCTTTAAAAATGTTAGACAACGACCGTCATAAGCACCGGAGTTTATGGAACCTTTAGCTTATTCACAAATGATTGCATTAATTAGGTATCTCTCTTAGTAAAGCACTAGTTCTAAGAGCGTGTTGGCCGATCAGATGTAAGTACGAAGTTATCAAAATTCCCACAACTACTAATAAAATGACTAACTATTTTGGACTTTTAGTAACGCTTAAAGATCTAATTTGTGTGCGTCTAAGTTAGCATAACGTCCTGCTAACCTAATTAGTTTATAAAATCGAGATGCACAGGCCAGAATACAGTACTACGCCTTAGCCCGCTAAGTGACCTCTCAGTCCTCACACCTAAACCACGAAACTCAAAACAGATCACAAAACTACCACTTCGTAGTAAAGTATTCCAGCCCTTAAATTAAGCATTGGCTTTGCATAACATTAGCATATTTACAAACAAACATATCTAACATTTGACAAGGTCAACGCATCCTTGTGACAATAGAAACCGGATAAAATTCCTGTTTTTTATAATGATCATTAAGAACAACTATGAAATGTCTTGCGTCAAAATGTTCCAATTACGCCGTGAACGACAATAATCATCAAAATCTGCTGACATCTGGGGTTGCCAGGTACGTACAATTAACGAATCCAGCACAATTTTAAAACCGTCGTCTTAGCTTATTAAAAGTAGAACAATATTTAACCTTAACCTCTCGCGTTTTTGTCGTTTAACGATGTCAATAAAAATCGTCACACTGGAAAATAATGTACCTACGGATCTTTTTCATAGCGATAAACGATAAAAACAGACTCATCATAGGCCCTTAATGCGATGGCCTATGATGTTCAGTGCCAATGCTTTCGTAGCGCTGCGCTCGTAACCGAAGCCCGCAGTACACATTGTGCCAACATATTGGCTAGCAGTTGGGCCAAGACGCCAACGTGTGAACGAAGCGCGCCAAGAATCTTTGATGTGCACGAAAACCGCACCATTCGGGTTGCGAGCCAGCGTTGGCACCAACTAACAACATACAGCCAATCGGGTCTCTATACGTTGGCCCAATGTGTACTGCGGCCTTAATATATGAGTTAGCATGTTCCCTAGCCGGATCCCTGACACTGACACTGAAAGTGTTAAAAAGACGACACGTTCCGTAATTCTTAGACCAATAATCAGTCGTTTCACACACACAGTTAATTTGTATATTGGCGTCAGTACCTTTAATGGCACAAATTTTATGCCTCAATACCGAGACGAAACCAAAACATTTGAAGCTTTTTATTTGGAATAATTATTTGTGGCTCGCGCAGGATCGTATCGATGGTCCAGTTGTAAAAGATACCATG
The DNA here is from genome assembly GCA_951800055.1 of Cenopis cana. Classification (NCBI taxonomy): domain Eukaryota; kingdom Metazoa; phylum Arthropoda; class Insecta; order Lepidoptera; family Tortricidae; genus Cenopis; species Cenopis cana. The sequence goes on along the minus strand of OX637479.1, from coordinate 12,253,235 downwards.
GTATATTCAGTACGTCTAATACGCACGCAATCTAAGCTCTAGCATGGGTAAACCTTAAGTGATACATTAAATTCGGTTCAATTTCGTAAGAGGAAGATTAACTGAACGAAGATATATAGTTGGATCTTTAAACACGCTTCTTACAGAAAACTGGACCATCTAATCATAGCTGTCCACTAAAGCACTGTCAATTTCATCAAACATTAATATTGCTTATCCCACTAACAGGAATTGTAATATTACACTTTGTGCGCTTGTTTGACAAGCGTTTCAAAGTTATCTAACCTAGACAACAACGGTTACACAGCGAAACCATAACCTTACTAAATGTAGAGGTATATAATAACCCATTTACAAATAAATTACTTTAAATCACTTTTTTTCTTTAAGTAATAAATATGATAAACAACAACAAAAAACTACTGCTTTTATATGGGTCGGAAAGCAGCTGACAGTCCGATTTAAGTTGCTATAGACTTTAACAGAGCAATCGCTATTACACTAGAGTCTAGAGCGACAGTTATAATTTAAATACCACTACGTTTCGGTACGTCTTTGTTGTAACGGTGTTTGCTGAATATATATAGCGGAACTAACTCACGAATGCAAGCGTTGTAAGGAAGAAATATTGGAATTGGAAGGTTATAAATTAAAGAACCCATTTAAAAGCATCAGTTCACTCTGGGAGGGCATCACTACTCACAGAAGCGTAAACTAAAGCCAGACAGAGATGACACCATCGATAGCCCTATCTGATTAAGGAAGCCCAGAACAAAACCTGGTACAAAAATCGGCTAGTCTTGTCGGCATATACCTGTGTATTTTTAGACATACCCATAGTGATACTTTTACTGGGATTTAGTCAGGCAGGTTACCAACGGTGGCGTGTCTGTATAGTTGTACAATCTAGCGGAATGCATTGCGCGCCTGGCGCCCTGACCGCCGGCCGAACCGCAACAATTTCACTTAAAAACTAACCATATTACTATACCTACGTTTCCCGGCAAACCTATTCATTCATTTTGACCTAACAGCGTTTTCATAATAATATGCATTGATTGTAGTTGCACTACTTGTACTTGTGTCTTGTGAGTTATGATCGGTTTCGAGTTGATAAATAATTATGTTAGTTTTTAATTAAAAAATAACATATAAAGAGCACGATTCACGCCAAAAAGCTAAGCACATCAATAATCTTTCTACGGTAAATGTAGACATCAAAGAAAAATACACCAAAATAAGCAAATAATGTGAAGCATTAATCAGCTTATCAACTATTAAATTATTCATTACAAACATCAATCGACAATTTCGTCAATGTTTAAGGTTGTTTGTTTGGAAAAGAATTGAACTCGGAAAGGCTAACACGCCCTGAACGAGTGTTGCGGAGGGGCCGATGCGGTCAATCCGTTGTATACCCTTAAGCCATACGGGAACTGTACAATAACCTAGCACATATCACAACTTGCTACGACTAGTGGGCGACGACTCCGTTCCGTTGCCGAGGATACTCGTTGTAATTCGTCTTAGCGCTCGGAGTTGGGTTCTGGACTGCTGGTTCGGATTTGGCCTTCTTACCGGGTTTGGGGGAGAGGTAGGCTTTGTAGAAGAAGCGGGCAAAGAGTACGAAATAGGAGAAATACATGGCCATGGATAGTTTGATGTTGAACTGGCTGATGCCGCAAGCGCCGGTGGAGCTGGTGATGTAGTTGTGCGCCCACACGTTGATGGCGCAGCCGATGATCATCTGCGTCAGCTGCAGGAAGGTGATGGTCATGGCGAGGAACTTGGGCGGGTACTTGCCCATGCTCACCAGTGCGTAGTACGTGTACATCACACTGGAAACAAACGCAGACAATTGTTACATACACTTCAATAGTGCACACAACTAAGTGTATTAAGACAGAAATTACCGAAATTCATTTTTACATTTTATACACGTTTTATTTTTAATATATGACTGAACAGCGATTGACCTTATTGTATTGCATCTGTATGGTAGGTATGTGTACGACCTATAATTAATCATTTTTAAATTTACGACCTATATTCTATTTTAGATTTTATTGTAACGAATAAATGTATTTTTTTATACTCGTCGACTACAATATTACAATTAGAACTTCATAGACCATTGCACAATATTATACATTTTAAGCTGAACTAAAAGTCTATGCTCTATGGAGTAATATAATATTTCATTGTACAACTGCGCGGAGAATCGAAATATCATTCAAAAATAGAACGCCGTAATTTGATGAAAAAAATTATGTTTAAGGAGACTCATTTTATGAATATTTCAACATTGATAGTGCTTCCCGCGCTTCTGAACGTAAAACCGTCAATGCACTTGTCAAATTGTCTACCTACTTAAACGGTCGTCTGGATACTGGCCATAATCATTAGAAAAAAAACTTAAATTCTCCTGCGTCGTGATTGGTCGAAATTTGACATGATGCCAAAGGCGGGCATGGACTGATATTTTTTTTTTCAATCTTAACAGGGCACCGGCCCCGTGGGAATTGTTATTACAAATTTACAATACTTGTGATATTATCGTAAATTTCATAATTATTTAGACTTGTTTTCAATATTCATCAATACCCACGTGATACGTATTGTGATATGTGCAGACCACGTGCTATTAATCACCGTGTAACCTACATGCACAAATGATATCGTTTCAGCGGTAACTTTCTGTTATTTTGTTATTTTCGTGGACTCGTAGAAAAAGTATTGTATACAATAGTTATATAATTAGCTTTTTGAGTCTCGAACCTTACTTAGACCACTCGGCAAGCCTCGTGGTCTAAACGCGGTTCTCGACTAAAAAAGCATTCATTATATAACGATTGTATAAAATACTATTCTATCATTAGAAAAAAGGAAAAAGGTTTCTTTATGGTTTATCTATGATGTTAGTTAGCATGTGACATTTCTAAAACATGTAAATAAAATTTAGTAAACGACAATACTTTCGATAAATTAATTAATTTTGCTATATCTCATTCTTGCAGGGGTCAACAACAATCTGCGAGGGTACATTTATCTCCGCTACCGATGATAAAGTAGCGTATATTGGTGCACATTATTTACAAGTTAAAAAAAGTAATATAAGTGGTACATATTTTTATTCAGCACAACACAAAATATATCAACATTGGAACTAAAATAATATTATAACTAAATTAAAAAAGGTCCCCGAGATCGGAGCCCTGTGGAAGGGTTCCCATAAGGCTGGCTGCGTTCCCCCTTTGGATGGCTATGCCGATCCGCTGGCCAAGGAACGAGCCAGCCCTATGGTCCCCTGACACCTCGGCCAGCCTTTGGGATAGTTGCCCAAAAAGGCGGTGGGCACCGGCGCTCCACGGACCCAGTGTTTCTACGGCAAATGCCGCAAATACATGTCGGTCTGTCAGGCCGATGTATTTGCGGCATTTCGCCGCCTCGGCCGCTGCGGCTGCCCCGCCTGCTCTCAATGATGTTGCGCCTAGGTGGGACGGCGCCAGGGTGTCGACACAAGTAGCGTCCCAGATAAGGGGCCGTCCCAGTCTCCAGGGCACAAGGGTCATACCGTCGGGCCTCTTGCCATCGTCACGAGCAAGGCCGGGCGGTTCTAATACGGCTGGCACGTTGGCGCTGACAAAGGCCCGACGGATGATATCATTGAGAGAGGCGTGGCGAGGCAGACGACCGGCGCTCTTGGTACAAGACAGCCCGTGGTGACCGAGGCTATCCACCAGAGCTCCACAGGGACAGCGGTGGGGTGCGACGATGTCTGCACCCAAACGCAGGCCGATAAACAACCTCAGTGTATTATTGTCCAGAAGGGTGCCATAATTGGAAGAAGGAAAAGCATGTAGCCATGAGCCAGACTCCCTTTCCGACACAGCCAGTAACCGTGCTTTTTCCTGGCTGGTGGAGCAGGAGTCCAACAAATGGGTATGCACTTGCTTGCAGATAGGTTGGTCCCAGATTCTTTGTATATTTTTGTTTATAGGCAAGTTGACTCCAGGGCAGGCCATCTTCCATGTGTCTTCTGCCTCAGATAGACACACTACCTCAAAATCACGTAGTGATGGTGTGAGGATTTTGCCAACAAGAGGTAGCGTGCTATGTACTGAGGAGAGAAACGCGGGTAAGGCAACACTGGAGATTTTTCGAATACCTAAACCTCCGAATCTAATTGGAAGAGTGGCGTGCAGAAACTGTTTATCATTAATTTGGACATTTAATATTTTGGACGTTTAATATAAGTGGTTAAAGGTGAAAATTCAGCATCCAATGTTGATATTTTTTTAACCATGCAGATAAATACTTGAAATGGCCCTTTCCAATAGGGCTGTCTTTATATGAGTGGTGCCTATATATACCTGAACCACTCCTTTCCACTTGCAAAAAACCTCCTTTTCTCATACTGCTAGATTGTTTAAAATGTTCTTGACCTGGCCCTTGTTTATACCGTCTAATTTTATTATAATACAATTTCGTGTTACAACTTATAGAAACCGTTGCAGTGCAAGACCTTCCGCCATTAGTTATTGTAGCAGCCGTAGTCGTAATCTTTTTTCACTCGTCAATAACAAAACAACTCAACCTTTTACTCTCTAATTTCATTACACTGTTAATTTTTAAAATAAATATTTTTATTTTTATAAAAATAATCTCTGCCTCTTTTGACATTCTAGAAAGTCGAATGTTATCTGAACATAACACACCATACCTAGAATCAAGACCCGAGATAAAACTAATATACCTACATATTTACGTAATATTTATAAGTAGTTTTTTTTAACCATGTCGGTGGCACGCCTGTTGGTACGCAGTCTTCGTATAGAGCGCGCCATCCACGACAACGCGACGCGCCCCGCCACAGCGAATCTCATACTAATCTGTGCGCAGTTGTACGGCTTGGGATGTGGATGGGCGCGCCTTCGTGGATGGCGCGCACTATAACCTATGGATGCTTGCGACTCCAGGGGAGTCACAATCGGGTTGCTGAGCCTTTATAATGCATGTACATATATATAATCCTGTCTTAAAAAATCCCAGACTGTAGTTCCTCGGGAGAACCTCGGCAGGGAGCTTATTCCACAACCGGAGCTTTCGAGGGAGGAAACTCCTCTGACTTTACGTGCCCATTTAGTTAATATTTTGTTAAAAAATAAATCCTATTCGAAGATGATCAAATATGGGCCACTATAGGATACTTATATCGTCGGTTGACAACCAACAAACACCTACTTAAGATAAATATCGTATCTAAGCATCGTTTTAGTAACGATACATTTGCTTATGACTTTTGGAATTTTTGGATGTCACCCGCTGACGAATATAAGGACTATAAAACAACAGCCACACGATTCACAAACCGATTCGTTCTCACCTCTCACCCCACAGCTCACCCGTTTTTATATGGAAATTGTCAAATGTCATTTGTCACTTTTTGACAGTTTCCATATAAAAACGGGTGTGGTGAGAGGTGACGCAGGTCAGAACAGCCCAGGAAATTTTCATGAATGTCACATTGTAGTTACTGTTATAGTACTTTTATCTCACGAGCGCGAGTGAGCCATGGTTGTGTGTTAGCTCAACATACAACCATAGCTCACCCGCGCTCTTCAGATAAAACATTTATCATAAAAGTACTCTACTGTGCTAACGCGCAGCCGGTAACTCACCTGTGCACACAATAGTTCATGACGACGAACCAGCGCGCCGACGACGTGTACTCGGTGAACGAGAACCATGAGTACAGCAGCACGGTGATGTGGTGGTACCAGTGCAGGAAGATGAGCGGCTTCTTGCGGAGCACTATGAATATCGTGTCGCCCAGCTCTGGTACTTTCGACAGCACGAACATCCACGTCCAGAAACCGGACACTTTATCCGCCTCGATGAAACTGAAAAAGGACACAGACACGTTATTTTTTTTTATACTATGACGGTGGCAAACAAGCGTACGGTCCACCTGATGGTAAGCGGACACCGCAGCCTATAGACGCTTGCAACTCCAAAAGAGCAACATAGTCTTTGAATGTTGTTCAATTCAGGAGCAACTCTTTCTCATTGCGTATTGGTTCGTGTCTATCTATAATATCTATATAATGAGTTGAGCGCACCTTCTCCGTAAATTTGAATGATTATTTATCCTCCTGATGACGACTAAGTATTATATGTACCATGTAAGTATAGGACGCCAGTCGTCAGGAGGTTATAGCATTAAATAAATAAGTGTAATGCGATCAGAACAGCGCCTTTATTACCTAATACTTTACGTGTCTAAACCAAATTAATTTGTCGTAGTTCATGAGAATATAACATTAACGAATGGAAGTAACAGAAAAGTGACAGAATGTCAAATAGGTCAGCTATGCGTTTCCCTAGGAACCGTCCTCACCTGTCACCTCACAGCTCAACCGTTTTTATATGAAAACTGTCAAACGTCATTTGTGACTTTTTGACAGTTTCCATATAAAAAGAGCCCAGGGCTATTTATGTAAGACCACAGAATAAGTAGTATGATAAGACTTATGCGTTAAGCTTAATGATAATAAGAAATGACTAACGAAATATTATTATACTGTTTTCTTTGTAATTTGGCATATATGCATGTATAATGTTTATGATATGATTACCATAAAATGTAATTTCCTTACAGTTCACAAGATCATTTTCATTACAACACGCAATGGTGGATAAGATAATGGGGATATGAGGTCAACATGCAATTGAGATGACCCGTGACTATATATAGGTATAATATAGTAGTTTATGCAACTGGCACATAATGCCTAATTATGTACAGTAGCATACATTACTTTATCTAAACACATATTATAAATACTCTAAGATGGGTTCAGAAGCCGACGGCAAATGACCTGCATTGCTACTAGTGCTACCGGTAACATATTTAGAGGTGCTAATCTAATATACAAATTGAAATCAGAAATAAATCAAAACAAAGATAGAACATATTTATTTATTATAATGATGGTAAATTGTATTAAGACAACATTTTTTGCACAATAAACAAAATGGCGGAAATAGTGAAATTACTGGCAGCTATTAAAAAATACCAGAAAAGTTTTTGTATGATGTTCCAAATTTGTTTTTTTTTTTAATGTTATCAAGTATAGGAAATCATAATTATTTTATGTTACTGCTGTAACCTTCTATCACAGATAAGAAAATTTTCATAAATACATTGATTGTCATGATGCTGGTCATTGCCTATGGTTTCTGAACGCATTTCAGAGGATTTATGATACATGTGTAGATAAATATTAATATTTATTGCACCATAAAATGCTAAATTGTTACACGAACATGGCATAGGTAATATCAGTACATACATATGGCCACATATGTTTATGTATGTACATGTGTATAGGTATGCATATGACCACAATTGTATGTGGTTATGAAGCCGCGTGTTTCATAATTTGCAATCAGAGGATGTGCGTCACGCCATCATATATTTTATCGTATGATATTTGTTTATAATACGAGATTATTATTTAATCCACTCTGTTTATCTACATATATGCTTAACTTACATAGCCTGTTAATACAATTGGACGAGGACCATAATGAAGACTTTTAATTCGCCTAAATTACGTTTGTATGACAAAAATTTGTTCCTCTCACAATTTTATTATGGTTTTAACGAGTGATCTCATTGCCTTTACTTAATAAATTAATGATATGTACGTAGATACCTGGATACTTTTCATTTTTTGTAAAAATAGGGAGTTTGTAAAGTGTCATTCAATGGAACTTGCTAACTATGTAAACAAAAGACGAAACTTAGTTTTATCACTGTTTCTCCTTGAATTTTCACCCACCTCATCAAACACCGTTGAAACCATACACTATTGAAACGGTCGTTACCGTAAAATACAAAACTAAAAAAAAAATAACTGTATCTTGGATATTTCATTAAAAGTTTATAGTAGTTGCAACTGCAGATGCAACTGGTACATAATGAGGGACATCGCCTCGCCTTCGGCTCGTTTTATAAAACACACTCGTGTTTTAATGCCTAATTATGTACAGTTGCATACATTACTTTATCTACACACATATTATAAGTACTCTAAGATGGGTTCAGAAGCCGAAGGCAAATGACCTGCAACCAGTGCTACCGGTTACATATTTATAGTAGCCGGTCCGGTATTATATAACATTTGAAATCCTTATCCCCGAATTAGTCGAAATCAAGTAGGTATGATGACAATTTTTCGAAAAAAAAATTTTTTTTTCTTAAAATTCAAAATTAATATAAAATTTTAAATCCTTATCCCCAAATTAGTCAAAAACGAGTATAACGACGATTTTTCGAAAAAAAATAATTTTTTTTTTCGCTGTAAATTCAAAATTAATATAAAATTTTGAATCCTCACTCCCAAATTAGTCGAAAACGAGTATAATGACGATTTTTTGCAAATTTTTTTTTTACTTAAAACTCAAAATAAATATAAAATTTGAAATCCTTATCCCCGAATTAGTCGAAATCGAGTATAATGACGATTTTTGTTTTTTTTTACTTAAATTTAAATTCAAAATAATATAAAATTTGAAATCCTCATCCCCGAATTAGTCGAAATAGAGTATAATGACGATTAAAAAAAAAAAAATTTACGTAAAATTCAAAATAAATATAAAATTTGTAATCCTTATCCCCGAATAGTCGAAATCGAATATAATGACAATTTTTCAAAAAAAAATTTTTTTTTTAAATTAAAATTTAAATTAAATGTAAATGTTGAAATGTCCCTGGATCCTTATCCCAAAAAAAACCTATATCGAGCTGACCTTTCGTATCGACTGAATTTAAATTTTCCTGTTCCAAATTTAAAAAAAACATTAAAGTACTATTTATAGTACTTTAATGAATATTATATTACTGCTGTTAACCTTCACCACAGGTAAGAAAATTTTCATAAGTACATTGATGTTAAAATGAAGGTCATTTCATTTGCCTACGGTTTCTGAACGCATTTTAGAGGATTATGATATGGGTGTAGATAAAAATAGTTTCATAAGTTAGGTTATTTTTTCAATACCTATCGCGGTTTGTTTACATAGCAAGTTCTATGAATGACACTTTATGCAACGGGTGTGGTCACCGAAACTATTCACTGGATGATTTTTTTCATCAAATTAATGAACACGTACCTAATTTAATTATACATGTATAATTAATAACTATTGAACTAATTACATATTGCACCATAAGGAAGACCGCTGACTCAGCTCACACGCGCCACCGACCGACGACACGAGGCGCGACCTCAGCAAAACAAGCGTTTACCTTATTAAATCAAATCCATTCTTTTATTCACTTTTGATTCATACTTCGAACGATTGTCACCGTACTTAAGCTATAATTTTGTATTACCTATTTTAATTAAATTAGTTATAAAAGTTTTTGGTTTTTTTTCGGGCCTCCGATTGCAGCTATCATAATTGGCGCAGTCGGTAGGATACTCGCGGGTCGTTTTCGCGAATAAATTCGGGACCTCCAAAATCGAGACCGCGCGTTCGCGAGCCACCCGGGTTGGCTATCAAGCACCGCTGCCGAGTATCCAGAATCTACGAGCTGCAGACCGGAGGCGAATCCAGCAATCGATTCACGAGGAAGACCAGAAATGAACCACATGTGAGTACACCTGAATTGTTCTCGTGTTGCTTGCTTCCTTAGCCCTTACATCCCTATTTTTCACCATTTTTCATCCCAGAGAATCGGGATCCCGGGAACCTACATCGAGTGAGGTTCGTTGGGAAAGAATAGATTTACTGAGAAACTTGGATAATTTAGAGTTAGAAAACCCTTTAGATAATTTAGACGTTAGTTACTTAAGTGAGTCAAGTATAATAATGGCAACGAACCCGGACGACATTTACAAAGCCCTGCGATTAGTCCCGGACTTTGACGGCAACCCTAATATTCTAACGCGATTCGTTAAAATATGTGATCAGATAGTAGAAGCTTATTTGAGTACCGAACCCGGAAGCGAATTATCCAATCTCTGCCTCATCAATGGAATTTTGAACAAAATTACTGGTACAGCTGCAAGTACTATTAATAGTAATGGCATCCCCGATAGTTGGTTAGGTATTAGATCGGCCCTTATTAACAATTTCTCCGACCAACGTGACGAGACAGCCCTATACAATGACCTCTCAATAGCCAGTCAAGGTAATAGGACACCTCAGGAATTTTACGACCATTGCCAGACGCTGTTAAGTACAATAATGACGTATGTGTCCCTTCACGAGAGTGTTAACACTACTATCGAGGCCAAACGGACCCTTTACAAAAAGGTGGCTATGCAAGCCTTTGTGCGCGGCCTGAAGGAACCCTTAGGGTCACGAATTAGATGTATGCGCCCGGATTCCATAGAAAAAGCCCTCGAGTTCGTACAAGAGGAGCTTAACGTAATGTACGTGCAACAACGAGGAGATTCGGGTAAGGTCCACCAACCAAATAAGGTGACCATGCCCTCACCAAATGTGGGATTCTTACCGCCTCGACCATTCAATCCGCCTCAAGCGCCAAATTGGCCTGTACCTTTTGGCCAGCGACCAGTGCAGCAACCCCCTCAACCATTTAGATTCAACCCTATTCAAACGCAACCCCAAAACCGTATGCCCACTAGGACTCAGCAAATGTTCAGTGCCCCTCCGCCTAATTACAACCCCCGGAGTAACGTATTCCGACTACCCCCTAGGAACAACCCCCAGGCTAATTCAACCCCTAGACCTATGAGCGGAGTTCAGAATTACACCCCGAGGATATTGCCTCAGTCAAATCAATCTTTCTATAGGCCACGCGAAATGAACATGAACGAATGGTCACCCTACACTGTTGACACATATCCCGATAACTACTATATGCAGCCAGAATATTATTATGACACGACCATGACTTACGACAATTATTACACCGAATATGACCCCGCCGCTGGACTGGACACCGAACCGAGCTATGATTATCAACCGAATAACGACGCGTTACCTAGCACTAGCGAACAGCCGGATTTTCAGTCGGACCAGAAGTCACTCAAGCCAAGATAGAATTGAATTTGCAATCTCAAAGGCAATTGCCTTATGTCCAAATTAGCGAACCGCCACTTAAATTTCTAATAGATACCGGAGCAAACCAATCTTTTATCAGCCCCGAAGCCGTCCAACGCTACTTTCCAAATGTTCCCCTTAATTACGACCCCTTCGAGGTCACTAATGTTCACGCCGTGAGCAGGAATGACTATTCATTAACGTTACCTTGTTTCCCGGAGTTCAAGGATACGAACAACATGAAATTATTCATATACCGTTTCCACGACTATTTCGATGGTCTCATAGGGTTAGATTTACTAACCAAATGGGAAGCTAAGATTGATCTTAAAAGTAACACTTTAATCACGCGAACGTCAAGCAACCCGATACGGATGTATTACTCGGGCAACGCACACAATCATTTCGAGGAAATGATCCCGGCCGGCACGTCTAGAATAATAAAAGTTCCGATTAATACCGCCGACGGCGAAGTTTTGGTAGAAGAGCAGGTAATTAGTAACTGCACGATTCATCCCTGTTTCACAATGGTTAAGAATAGCCGCGGATACATAGAAGTTGAAAACCAATCCCCAAATGACGTCATCTTCTCGCTTGACCGGCCAGCTCAAGCTGACCTCTACAATATCGAGTGCATGCGCACCGAACTGAGTCATAATACACGTGCACAGGACGTAATATCGCGCTTACGTACCGAACATTTGAATGAAGAGGAGGCAACTAACTTGAAATTACTTTGTTCTCGCTATGCCGACGTGTTCTACATTGAAGGGGAAGCGCTCTCCTTTACTAACAAGATTAAACACAGAATCAGGACCACAGATGAGGTGCCGGTATATACAAAAAGCTACCGGTATCCCTTCGTACATAGACAGGAAGTTAGGGAGCAAATAACCAAAATGCTCGAACAAGGAATAATCCGGCCCTCGGATTCCGCCTGGAGCTCCCCTATCTGGGTCGTACCCAAAAAGGCGGACGCCTCAGGAAAACAAAAATGGCGACTCGTGGTTGACTTCCGCAAGCTGAATGACAAAACAATTGATGACAGGTACCCGATACCGAATATCACAGATGTGCTAGATAAATTAGGGAAGTGCCAATACTTTACCACACTAGATCTGGCAAGCGGATTTTACCAGGTTGAAATGGACCCCCAGGACATTTCAAAAACGGCTTTTAATGTAGAGCACGGACATTTTGAGTTCTTAAGGATGCCAATGGGGCTCAAAAATAGCCCCAGTACGTTTCAGAGGGTTATGGATAACGTCCTGAGAGGTCTACAGAACGAAATTTGCCTTGTATATCTCGACGACATAATTATCTTCAGCACATCGCTACAAGAACATATGGAGAATCTAGAAAAGGTCTTTCAGAGATTAAGGGAATCAAATTTCAAAATCCAGATGGACAAATCTGAATTTTTGAAACTTGAAACCGCTTATCTCGGACATATAGTCAGCAACGACGGCGTCAAGCCAAACCCCGAAAAGATCTCCGCCATACAAAAATATCCGATACCTAAAACTCCAAAGGAGATTAAACAGTTTCTGGGCCTTCTCGGATATTACCGAAAATTCATCCCCGATCTTGCCCACATCACTAAACCTCTCACTAATTGCCTAAAGAAAGGGAACAAAATTACTCTTAACTCCGAATATATCAACTGCTTTGAAAAATGCAAAACCCTCCTTACCAATGACCCTGTGTTACAATACCCCGACTTCACTAAGGAATTCCTTCTGACTACAGATGCCTCAAACGTCGCTCTAGGCGCAGTGCTCTCGCAAGGTCCCATAGGGTCCGACAGACCTGTGTGTTATGCCTCCCGTACCCTTAACGACAGCGAGCTTAACTATAGTACGATAGAGAAGGAGTTACTCGCAATAGTCTGGGCTACGAAGTATTTTCGACCTTATCTTTTCGGACGAAGGTTCAAAATTTTAACAGACCACAAGCCCTTACAGTGGCTACTTAATATAAAGGAACCCAACTCACGCCTCACCCGTTGGAGGCTAAAGCTCAGCGAATATAAATATACGGTTATATACAAGACAGGAAAATCTAATACCAATGCCGACGCCCTGTCCAGAGTGGAGATCCACAATGAGGAACTCGAATCCATAGTAGCAGACGAACTGTGTTCTATTTTACCTAACCCCACAGAAGCTCCAGATACCTTGGACAACTCCTCCACAGAAACTGTGCATACAAGTAATGAGAGCCCCATATTAGAAGTGCCCATTACCGACGAGCCGCTTAATAAGTTTCACAGGCAGATTATATTTACTGTTGTAGATATTGCAGCAAGGAAACCAACCGTAACGAAACCATTCGACACTCACACTCGTATATCCGTTCAAATATCTCGTTCAAATTTAGAAACCGAAGTGATAAACGCTATCAAAGAATATGTAAGCCCCAAGGTCAAAACTGCCCTACTTATCCAACCCCCACTCGATATGTATAAAATTATCCCAATCATCCAAAGCAATTTTAAAAGCTCCACTATGAACATCACGCTTGCTAAGGTAGAACTGGAAAATGTCAAGGATTATCTAAGACAACAGGAAATCATGAATAATTACCACGATGGGAAGACCAATCACCGCGGCATTGCGGAATGCTACCTAGCTCTCTCCCGTAAATTCTATTGGCCCAAGATGAAAGATCATATTACCAAATTTATAAACGAATGCACCATTTGCGGCCAAGCCAAATACGATAGGAACCCGATTAGACCCAAATTTAACATTGTTCCACCTGCAACTAAACCATTTGAGACGGTACACATGGACCTCTTCACCGTTCATAACGAAAAATACGTAACCTTCATGGACGTATTCACGAAATACGGCCAAGCCTATCATCTACGCGATGGCACAGCAGTTAGTATACTTCAAGCTCTTTTAAAATATTGCACGCATCACGGAGTCCCCATCACCATAATTACAGACAACGGAACCGAGTTTACTAACCAGCTCTTTGCCGAATTTGTTAGACTGCACAAAATAAATCACCACAAAATCCTAGCTCACTCACCTAACGATAACGGCATTATAGAACGTTATCACTCAACTCTTCTTGAACATCTCCGCATACTGAAACTAAAGAAAAAAGACGAACCCATTATCAACCTCATGCCCTATGCCATTATAGCTTATAACAGTTCCATTCACAGTTTTACGAAATGTAGACCATTTGACCTTCTGACCGGACACTTTGACCCAAGGAACCCCCTCGACATTGACATAACGGAACGACTCTTACAACAGTATGTCCAAAACCATAGAGAACAAATGAATCTGGTATACGACGTAATTAACGACACAGCCCTCGCTAATCGAACTTCCATAATAGAGAACAGGAATAAAGATCGTGAGGACGAGGTGGAATACACCCCGCATCAGCAAGTTTTCATAAAAAATCCCCTGGCAAGCCGCCAAAAACTTGCCCCACGCTACACCCAGGATACAGTTTTAGCAGATCTCCCCATACATATATACACGTCAAAGAAACGCGGGCCCGTAGCTAAATCACGCCTAAAACGCGTCCCTAAAGGAGACCCCTTGTTGCAGAATTCTTTTGCTGCTGACGATCCCCCTGACGCAATGCTCCGAGGTAAAACTTGAGAGCCTGGATGATGGACCCGGACTTCTACCCTACAAACTTGGACCCATGCGACTCACGACCCATTACCATACCTACCTGCAATACATACAGCTTGACGAAATAAGAGAAAAAATTAGCTTAACTTCTGGACAACTACAGACATACAAGATTAGGTTAGTTAATGACACGTACCTACTGTACGAACATCAAATAAATTTTTTAATAAATAAATTAGGAAAGGTAGCAAACCAGCTAGAAACCCTGGAACCGACACGAACTAAGAGAGGTCTTGTGGACGGACTTGGGACAATCATTAAAAGTATCAGCGGTAACCTAGATCAGTCAGATGCCATTAACTATAATAATCTTATAAAAAATTTACAGCTCAACCAGAACAAAATAGTATCAGAATTAAATAGTCACGTGAGCCTAAGCAAAGATTGGGCAAGTCGCCAAGGCAGCATACTAGATACCCTAGTGGAGAATCAAAGAAGAATTAATTCCACCTTAGAAGTAATCTTAGATAATAATGCTTATAGAGAGGATAGTTTGATTAAATATGCAAAGTTCGCTCAACTCCTTCTGATCTTGAGCGACAACGTAGAAGATCTGAGCCAAGAGCTTTTAAGGATAGAAAATAGTTTAGCGTTTATTCGTAGTTCTACTGCTCATCATTCCATGATAGAGATTAGCGTCCTAAGAAACATGTTAGATAAATTAAGAATGTTATACGGTAACGATAGGATATTAGACTTAGAGTTGCGAGAATATTATGACATAATACGCCCGGGATCCTATTACACAGACAAAGAAATAGTAATTACATTTCAATTTCCTATAATAACGCCAGAAGTTTTCGACTTGTTTAAATTATCTATTGTACCCAATAAAAATAAAGAAGCCCTGATTCCACCCTATCCCTTCCTAGCAACGCATGAGAATTCATTCATGTACATGGAGGCAGAATGCCCGAAGTTCAGCCGCCATTACGTCTGCCAAAAGGAAATAAGCTTGCAACTTCGTAGTACATCGGATTGCATACACAAACTTATCAGAAATGAAGACCCGAAAGCATCGTGCCAACCCACTACAGTGTCCCTGTCAAGACCAGCCATGGAAAAACTCGATGACCAGCACTACATCATTTCACTTCCGCAACCAACGAAAATACAGCTGTCCTGTAACGGGGAGGACTACAGCACGCTACAAGGAAGCTACCTAGTTATCATCCCACGCAATTGCTACCTGCGAACAACGGAGTTTACGATCACCAATGATAAGGACGAAATACGAGGCCACCCCCTAAAACTGGCCGAGATCCCCCACGACGCCGATAAACAAACTACATCCTCCGCCCACGTCAGTCTAAAATCCATAGACCTCAAAGGACTACACGACGCCGAAAGCAACCTCATCTTCGAGTCTCCCGTCCAATTAGATGCAAGCCTGAAAAACACGCTGTACCACACAACGATACCACTGTACATCATCCTAATAATAGGCGCAGGCGCACTTACGTTCGCAATCTTAAGAAAACTCTACTTCAACCGCAATTCAAATGAAAGCATTCCAGAGCCAAGCAGTAAGACCCCTGAAAACGAGGACCTAAGGAATATTGAAACCCGACAAGCCCAGGATAGACTCCCGGCGATTTTTTCACTAAACGTGGGAAAATAATCGCCGATCTGCGGGTGGACGAATTACATATTGCACCATAAGGAAGACCGCTGACTCAGCTCACACGCGCCACCGACCGACGACACGAGGCGCGACCTCAGCAAAACAAGCGTTTACCTTATTAAATCAAATCCATTCTTTTATTCACTTTTGATTCATACTTCGAACGATTGTCACCGTACTTAAGCTATAATTTTGTATTACCTATTTTAATTAAATTAGTTATAAAAGTTTTTGGTTTTTTTTCGGGCCTCCGATTGCAGCTATCATAATTAACTCCATAACACAGCGGAATTCCCACATAAATAATTACTTAACATTAGATATAATTAATTAGCCTATGACCTCCTTATGACTTTATACATTACTAACATTTATCAAACACTTATCTGGTGTTACTTTTTTAGTGTCGTTCCCGTTATGTGTGTTAGAAACGTTGTGTTATAGCTAAAATACTTAATATTTTGGCTTGTTCTGGGGTTTGGGGTTTGGGTGTCTGTCTGTGGAGTCTAAAGCCTCAAGCCTATGAACGTATGAACTAGTAAATCTAAGAATAGACTAGTAATCGGCGAAACGAAGGCACGAAAAATCGAAAATGCATAATAGCGCTCGATACCGAGTCGGAATTTTCATAATCGGTTCCGATACTTCCGGTTAGTCGTAACGATATCTGTGAAATTTTATCAAATTTTACAATTAAATAGATTTTATTCGATTAAGACTATACCTATTCTGTTTATTAAGAATCTGTTTTTGCAGTAAGTAGGTACTATGCTATACAAGTTCTATGCAAGAAACAAATGATTCGGCCATACATTTTACTATGACCAGTACTTTATTGTTTAAAAAAAACTAAGTTTTGTTTGTTTTATGGGTAATAAAAACATAAAAGATACACACACACAACACACGAACACGTACACTTCGAATATTCCATGGATGTTAATGATATCATTTACATTATGAATAATTATTACGCCATACTATGTAGGAGATGAATAGATGATAATTAGCAGTGCATAGGTTTTTGTCCTTAAATTATGACCACGTGTATGGTAACTTAGGTAACCTTCTAGACCAGGTTATAAAATAATTACCTATTCGAGCATAACTCAACACTGATCACAATCATTTCACAAGTACCTAACCAGATTTTATAATGTTATAAGAATACTAGCCACCCGCCCCGGCTTCGCACGCGTAGTCCCAGGCTTTCTGATCTACCTACTTACCTACCGTACTATTATATTTCTTACTATAAAAGAAATTTCTAGTCCCTAACTTCGAATATTACACGTTTTCCATGCAAACATCAATCCCCTTTTTACACCCTTAAGGGATGAATTTTGAAAAACGCCGAAATTACTTTACTTATAGTTTTACTGAGAGTCTACCCCCCGCCACGTATGAAGTTACTGACTTAAAAATGTCAAGTTTCCCATACAATGTTTCATCACCCTTTTTCACCCCTTCATAAGGTGAATTTCCAAAAACGCTGAAATTAATTTTCTTATAATTTAATGATTAGTCTACGAACCAAGTTTCAATTTGACGTTTTAAATAAATTTGCTCGCCATACATACTTTCAACCCCTTTTTCACCCCTTCGGAGGG
The DNA here is from genome assembly GCA_951800055.1 of Cenopis cana. Classification (NCBI taxonomy): domain Eukaryota; kingdom Metazoa; phylum Arthropoda; class Insecta; order Lepidoptera; family Tortricidae; genus Cenopis; species Cenopis cana. Next base: position 12,235,254 of record OX637479.1, on the reverse strand, counting down.
CGAATTTCGAAAAACGCTAAAAACTGTTTTCATCCATTTTAATACTTAGTCTATCAGGGAAGTCTTAAGTTTCTATCTTAAAGATAATTTTGTTCTCCATACAAAAGGACAACCCTTTTTGAACCCCCTAACTTAAGGGGATGAATTTTGAAATAAATTATAGCCTAATATGACTTATTCTGATGTTTAACTAAGCTACAATACTGAAAAGTTTCATAGAAATCAGTTCCGTAGTTTTTGAGATTTTAAGAGGAACACGTACATCCGCACAAACGTTCACATTTACATTTAATATTATTAGAATAAGATAGGATATCTTTTAATTAATTAAGCTACTAAACACTATTACAATTACGTTGTTTCAACCATTTAATACGGTTATAATTGAATTAATCACTTAATTGGTAATTAATGACTACGCACTACGCCGATTACTAGACTATTATAACGTCCACATTATCACTGAGGAGCTATGTGCGTGTCGGCTAGCCGTAATTGCTCTCTATCGTATTCGTAATAAGGCTCTGTAGTCCTTCAGTCAAGACTTATATTCGAGTAGCATCCGACGTACGTATACGTTAACGTAGACAACTTGCAGAAATATTAGTAAGTACCTGACAGCCAGTATCTACCAGCCAGCTGACACACAGTAGCTACTTATTTTCGCCGATGTTCTTGTCAATCATTGCCATGTCTTAGATACATACTCCGTATCTGAGACATGGCAATTATTGACAATGACAATCTAGCCTACTTGAACTTTTACTCCAAGTGGTACCCTTGGAGTAAAAGTATCCCCTGGGATATAGCATAAGTAGAGACCGAAGAACACTGGCAGAATAGATATTGTGATATTACAAAATCTTTTAGAAAATGAGTAAAATTAGAACGCTCTGTGAAATAAGTAAATATTAAATCGGTTTTCTTTTCTCATAGTATTATCCAGATTGAATAGGTAACTAAGTAGTCCAATTCCAAACTTTTCTAATGAACAAGTATAAGATTAGGGTAAATTACCTATTGTTCGAAACCCCCAAATAACTGGCTACTTCGCAAAAAAATGGCAAAAATATGCACAGAACAGAGCAAATCAATAGTTGGCATTTCTGCAATTAAAGAATGAAAATTAAAATAACTGAGTTCAGAGCTGATAACATCATGAATTATGTTATTAGGCGGCTTTCACTGCGCAAATTTGGTGGCTAGTAACTGAATGACATTTTCTTAAATGGCCAGTTACTGGCGGTTTACCCTATCTCATAACTGGGCAAGTGGGCAGCCCACACGAATGCATGCCCATTGCCCACGCGGCGGTTTATTAATGTGTAAGCTTGGACGCATTTACCTCCGTTCTGAACTTTTATTTGGCATTAAAACGTCATACTTTGTCCTGTAAATTGAAATATAAACATAGGTACAGCATAGTCATTAATCAATTTTAAAATGTTATTACACAAGTATTGATCATATATAGCATTAAACTGATACGATGTTTTTATTCAATTTTTAGATATAAAGCCATTTTAAGCGAAAAAACAAAGTTTTAACTTAAAAATTGTCGATTTGGTCTGATGTTAGAAAATACAACATACTGATAATTATTACAACACGATTTTTTCCTTTTACTTTATGGGTTCATCACTTAAAATCGCTCATCCTCCGACAGGTTAAGCTGCTATTTCTTCAATGTCCTGTGTTCATTGGCACGTATCTTGGCATTTTCTCTTCGTTATTATTTTTTCATGAAACACTGTGATGTTTGAAAATATAGTTGCATTTTCTTAATTGCATTCGTGATATATTATGCATGGCAGCATGGCTCTTACTTACATTACAATATCGTAATTTTTACAAACACATGATGTAGTAATATTTATACGCAAATTTAATTTATTGTATCAACTTAATAAAAACAATTTTAATTAAAGCACACTTAACCTTATTTTATTAATAGGTACGTTACGAAAGGGAAAGTGAGAATTCAATAACGATTGGTTCTCATCAATACAAAACTAACGAGGTCGTACTTTATATTTTATATATGTACACGTAACATATATCACGTGAGTCCCGTGAGGTTCGCATCACATTGTCAAATAGTAATTATAATAAAAAATAACTAAAGTATGATCATGAAAGAAAATAATTTGTTCTATTAATGGAGAAGATCTTCTTTGAAGATTAAAATAAGTCTGACACGTAGTCGCTTCATATTCAATATAATTGTGATAAAACTTCTATTAAGTCTGATGTTTTGATACTTATTTTTAAATCATCACATTGAGTTAAACGGTTTTTTAATGTAAAATTATATGCATCCAGTTATTTCTGGTAGGCCGTGTAATGTGTAAAATGTCATCGAATTAATTGCGGTTCACCTCCAGAACTGATGAACCTGACCCAATACCCTTGTGTCAGTGTTAAACATTCGGTTATTTATACTTGGCCGAATCAATTTAGTTAAACTATTTCAAGAAACCGCGAGAACCTATTACCAGTATCGAAGCGTGAAATCGACAGGCGGTGACCGCAGAGCTGAGTAGAAAGCAGGTGCTAGGTATAATTCTACTCTAAATTCAAATTCAAAATTCAGTTTGATTTCATTGACCAAAAATTGGTCAAGCTCTAACAAGCATCCAAGTAAAAAATAATGCAAAAATTACTGAGGTCATCGGAACAAAATCTTGGAAATTACAGATTTTACTTATAATTTGTCCGTTGTATTGATTATCAGCATCACAGTTAACTGACCATTGTGAGACCCTATCTCATTCACAATTATGTCATAACAGTTACAGTACTTTTGTCTCACGAGCGCGGGTTAATTAGCCATATATTTAGTTATTATAGTTGTGACACATACGAATACATAGACGACGTGACGACGAGCTTTAGCTCCTACGCTGACGCACACATAAACAATGTGCATGTATAACTCAACATAACCATTGGCTCACCCGCGCTCGTGATGTACCTACTGTAACTGTGATGCTGTTAGTACTATAATATAACTAAATTCCGTTTTTAGATTCGGTTCAAACAAGTGAATCGTGTACGTATGGCTCGTGCTCAAATCACAACACAGTTTACAGTTTGCGTGACCGCTGTAGGCATCTTTTTCTGTCAGCATGCGATGGCGTGTAGCGTCGCTGACACGGTCGTTTCGCGCTTTTCTGCTCTTAGGGACGTAGTCGTGTGCTTTACTGATAACATTCTCTGAATAGTCTCAGCCTTCCCAAGTTCCCACAATTGAACAGAAGTGAGAAAAGCACAAGACCGCGATTTGTGGAAGTCTCTTGGGGAGGCCTATGCTGCAAAGCAAGACCATTCGGAAACAGAAGACGTGTAAAAGGAAAAGAAAAAATACAGATATATAGATATATCCATATAAACAAACATTTTTGGTCTAATAAAAGGCTTTATTATTATATATTTAAATGAGGTTTATTTTTAATTCAATGCATTAATGTTAATGCAATTTTAGGCGCGTAATATGTATGTTAATAGAGATTCAGGATTCTAAAATAAAAAAATCTTATTGAGGCAACATTTATTTTTTCTAATCTATCTGCTATTCAGGAATATAATCGTCGAGTTATGTGATCAGAAGAAATTAGCAGGAAGATAAAATAAAAATATATACAAAATTGAGCCAAGGGAGCAGGTTATACGTACGTTCTTCGACTTTCCACAGAACTATTTCATGACATCTTTAGATAATATCTCACTTCCGAAATAGGGTTATGATGTTAAATAAGCATCTTTATCAAATAAAAAGTTAAGCAACACGTGTAAATATTACGTCACGAGCGAGTGTCCAACTGACCGACTGTCAGTTAGAAAGTGGTCTTGCGTAAGGTGCGCTCGCGACTGCGCGGGATGCTATCAATTACTCTTCATTATACTTATTAAGTCTTGTAGGCGAGTATTTATAGCAAGCCATCTTTTAATTACACAGATATTATCCGTCTATAGATATTGTAATAGTTCTTGAAGTTTAGTACATACAAACTGGGGCAAACGGACATAGCGGAATAAGAGTTTTACTTCAAACTACAAACTTACGACTATGGAATCGTAAGTTTGAAGTCAAACTTGAGAATAAACATATTGCACAAGTTTAGCCTTAAAAGGTTTTGGATCTGATGCATTGCAAGAATAACCAGTTGCAATTTTCCAATTAAATATTATTCAATAATACAATAATTCCCCATTGACAGTTCTATTATACAATATACGTGTGGGGCCATTCATTTATTACGTAAGACGATTGGGGGGGGGGGGGGGGGGGTCGACCATGTCTTATGTTTTCTTACAAGGGGGTGGGAGGGGAGTCTCTATAGTTCTTACGTAATTGATCAAAAAATGCGCATAGTTAAAATTATACTTTGAAAAAGCGCGGGCAACCGCGCGATTACCGAGGTTCGCTCGGATGCGCATAGGTAAACGATATTTCCATTTCCATGGCAAAATTAGGTAAAATCGCGCAAATCATTAAAATAAACCAAACGTGTATTCATTTTTCCTTTAGATTCTTACGTAATAAATATTAAACAGGGCGGGAGGGGGTCGGCCTATTCTTATTTTTTCTTATAATGGGGGAGGGGATCAAAAACTAGCGAAAATAGTCTTACGTAATAAATGAATGGCCCCTGTTAAATGTGCTATGATCATATGAAGCTGTGTCTTCCTCAATGTTGTGAAGTTGTGTTTTGTCAAAATTTCCCATGGGTATTGATATGCGAAGCGTTCACATAGCATCAGCTAGACTCAGACTTAGACAATAGAGGTCAAGTAATACTCGAGACAAGAATAGAATTGCTAGATAGCCACTAACCAGCAATATTAGGTCAACGTCTAAAGCATTCACTATCTTCTGGAGCTATCAGGCTAATTGAGAATTAGTTTATACGGTAATAAAGTTAATAAAAAATAACTGCCTTTAAGAGTTTATTAAAATCCGGTTCTTGCAAATGTAGATAAAGGGTTGAAGAGCCAATAACCGCTTATGGCCATCAATATATCTTCAGCTTTGAAGGAGGAATATCAACACAAAACTCGTCAAAATCGACAAATAGCGCATGGAGCCCCCTTAAATCGTATAGAACAGCAGAATTATGTTTCCTAATTGACCTGCCAACAAGATTAAATCTTTCATAAGATCGTTCCGCGAAAATCATGTTTATGACATCAAAGGGCTTGGAAATGCTTTCAGCGAAGCAGTTTGACATCATCTTCCAGTCACACATAATTGAAGAACGTTTCGTTTTAGATACTTGGTGCAAATTCTTGTCTATATATTATGTAAATGGTTGGCGAATCAAATTGACGTGGATTATTGAATAATTGTGGAAACCTAAATAATAGATAGGCCGTTATTCATAATCATAAACCTCTGTTATATAAAATGTGTTTTGTCTCTTTCCTACAAAACTAAAAATGTTAAATGTCACAGATAAAACAAACTATTTTTTTCGGAATTTTAGAGGCGGAGAAGTTTTGTTTTGATAGAGATACTTTATGAATAATGACATAAGTATCCATTCTTGTACATTAAACAAGGTATAGGTATTATTGTCAATCCTACTTTACTAATGTCATAAATGCCAAAATTTAGATGCTTGTTACTCAATCACGCAAAAACAGCTCAACGGATTATGATGAAACTAGGTACAAAAAGTCTATAGGTAGTCTGGACTGGATTAACATATAGGATACTTATTACCCGGAAAATCATCCGTTGAAGGAATGAAATAGGGAGTGGAAGTTTACGAAATCGCGGGCAAAAGCCTTATGAATTATATAAAAACATTGGAAACCTGACGTAAAATACGAGGGTAATCCTAGTGGTTATAAAATAGAAAGCCGATCGAAAAAAGTACTATCTCATTTTCCACTATGAGAATTGAAGTACTCGAAGGAACAAGTAAATCAAGTCCGGGAAGTTTTCATTGTGGACGACGTCAATATTTACGTGGTCAATGAGTTTTTAATGAGTATTTTAATGTATACTAGATGATTCCAACGGCAAAATCGAGAAATGAATGGAAAAATAGCAATTATTGATGATATCCCATATTGGGTAATAATTAAGTTTGTAAAAAACCAGATTAACTACAATCCACATTTCGCACAAATAACATCAAAAGTTCGAGATGTGATTGATTACTCGTAAGTAGGTGGATGTAGCATGAAATTAAATTGCCACGTTGCGTGTGACAATTGTGTTTCTAGAAGCATACAAATTCCAGGGTTCCGATCTCATAATGCGTTGCATACACTGCTTACGTGGGCTTAATGGTCGCTTTTATAATTTACCGCGGACGGCCACGGCACTATAAAACTCTATGGTTTCATTCATAATTAGTCTATATATATATGGCCTATGGTCTATTTAATAATGAAACCATAGAGTTTTACCGTGCGGTGGTCGTCGACGATAAAGTATAAATGCGTCCAATCTGTCCACGTGATACAGTTGGAAAATGATAAGTAGGTACATTGTCTCACTGTCTGTCACCATTAATTGATTTAAGTAATTTCCTAGAAAGGATCGAAACGATAAGGGCAGGTCGGCGTTTGGTAAACATTAATCTTAGATAGGTTTTGAAATAAATAAACTAGCTGTCGAATTCATATACTTTTTTGCGCAGTTATATGGCAACATTGTAGGCTTTATCTCAATGCAATAATGTTCACGGATGGTCACTTAACTGTGACATCAATATTATCGTGTCAATGATATCATAATGTATTAATAATACATTATGATGTAATTTAATTGTCTGATTAATTAGCACAATACACGCGCACAACGTTACGCGTACGTATGGAAATGTTAATTTACGTCATTAAAATACAATTTACTTAAATAATTCACAACTTAAAGCTGCGTCAAGTAATTCTATACATTTGGAAAAATACGCGAAGAACCGGAACATAAACCATGTGAGACTACTTTCAAGTTTGGCTATATAAATATCTGTGTATATACATATGCGTGTAACTTTATTAGGGTGGAGGACATATACTTTTGAAGAACACAAATTGATGCTATTTATTGTTTTCAGATAAATGGGTTCGACGCCGTTATGGCAAAATCTCTACCAAGTATGGCTGGTATTTAAATATATACCTTAATTCGTTCTCTACGTGAAACGTAACATATAAATCAATGATTTTGATTTATATGTTTTTTTTAGAGATATGGCACAACTACGTCTTGAAACTCAAACAATCGGTAATCTTAAGCTAAAATCGATTCGCATGAGAAGTTTATCGTTTTCTACGGAATGATTGCTGCCGGTGCCATATTTAACGCTAACCAATCCGTCAAATGTGACTAGGACAAAACACCATTAAAACTTAAAACAGAAAGAGTGGCAACCTTATATTATCCTGCATCGGGTCTACTAATATAAAATCAGTGATACTCCTTACAGCAAGACCTCATTTACGTCATTTGTCTGCCACTGCCACTTGACGTACATACGCAAATCACAGTGTTGTCATTCAGTTGAAGTGTTTTGGCATTAAACTAAACGTGACTTTTTAGGCACGAGACATTTTACAATTATTATTAATTCATTTTACAATTTTTGCTTCCAGATATTCATTATATTCATATTTGTTTGACTTAACTTTTTAGTTTTATTCCTAGAATGTATTTCTGCGCATCAAAAATATTGTCCGAATACTAAGTTTAGTAAAGTATTTTACATATAAATAAGCAATATTTGTTTATTTATTTATCGTATGGCATTTATTTCGAACCGTGAGATCTTCGAGACAAGATCTTCAAGACAGTACGGTTGCCAGTTTTTGTACAGTACGGTTGTGTTTTAGCAATATTTGTACATTTTACCTAATGATATATATATTTTTTTCATATTTTGTTTGATTGATTTTTATATTAATTTTCTCGTATTCGCGTTTTTATTGAAAAAGAAAAAATCATGCAGTTAAGGGTTAAACCTAAATTAATAAAAGTAAATCACACTTAGTCGTTGTGCGGTTTGTTAGTCTTTTCATGATGCTAGAATGGACGAAAACAAGAAGACCGACTCGTGGGGAAAGTATGTTATACAGGTCTCTCACAGAATTATCTAGGAGAAAGAAGGACCAATGTTCCGCAGAAAAATGATAACTCCAGTGTACCTACGTCCGCTAATATGCTCGTATGACACTAGTATCTTAGCACAACATGTATATAAGCGGTTACTCATTCAAGCACTATTTTCACATATCGTACAATGGAACTCGTGAGACTGTGTTATGTCACGTCACATTTATCTGCAAAGTCGACAAAAAGCGCTAAATCCGCACGCGACCCACACGTGACGGTATGCAGTTCGTTACTGTTGACACGTTCCGAGAACTGTACGAGTAGGATGATGAGTGATGATGATAGTCTTGACCGATTTCGGCCACAGCAACCCTTTCATAACTCGCCCAAATATATTATGAATAAATAGCTAAACGCAGTATTTTTTACATACTAATAATTTAATAACTACTACGGGAAAAGTCGTTATAAAATATACAAAACAAAACTTTTGAAAATAATACTGTAAGAAAATCTGATAAAATGTTTTATGCAGGGCTCAATACTTTCAATCAACCAACTTAAAGGAACTAACAGCAGCAACGTAAACATTTGTTGGATCGCTTTAGAAATCATAAAAATCAGTGATGTATCGGAATGTGCGAGATTTAAGATAAAAGAAACAAGATAATTTGGTCGCTTTATTGATAAAAAAAATACAAGTGACGATTAGGTATATCGAGAAATCTCACATCCGTATAGCAAGACGGCTAATCTCTTCTTACATTCGATCTCTCCAGGATGATCTGATCATCGCGGGTAAATGTTTTACAACGCAAACGAGTGAAAACCAAAATGAGTTTATATAACATAGTGAAGGCATATCGCTGGCATTAGCGAATGTTTCGGAGCTCTAAATCTGACGGTCGACATTGACCGTGACCCGAAGTGGCCGCATCTTCGTCTGCAGAATGGGAATCGATACTGCCCGCTGAGCCGGGAGGCCTCTGCTCTTCATTTCAGATACATTTCTATCCATACATTACTGATAATAAAATTCAATGTCTACCTTCCTTCCTTGATCGCAAAAATTACAGATCTTTTTATTGTGTATTCGTCTTACATACCTACTCTCTCTCCCAGCAATATATGTATGATTAGCACTTTAATTAGTAAACCACGTTACAGAATCTAGTTACCAACTACTTATCAATCTTATCAGCTTGCAATTATTTTAAAGTTAACAGTTGTCTTTTTGTTTCATCAGGCAAAGTTTCATTAAATAAGCGTTTCAAACAGGCGTAATGTCTCACTTGTTAGAATTATTAAATTCCTCTATCAAGTATAGACACATTAATTCAATCGGCAGACAGATAATTAAATAGAGCGAGTGGTGGTGAGTATATCAGAGGTCATTGCAGTGGCGGAGCGTCCATACAACTCGATTCCCACCGGCTTGCCTAATTTTCAGCCAGTCCAGTTATTTTACTATACGGTGCATGAAGAATAAGGAAGGCAAATCATTTCCGGCTTCCCTAACAATATTTTTTGACGCGCCGCCACTGGGTCATTGTCATTAAAAAAGCGCTGAAGTTCCTCTTCAGAAATGAAAGATTGTTTGATCAATGAGGTAACACGGACATGTGTTATTTACATTAACAATATTGACACAGAATCTGCGTAATGTTTGCATAACAACTCCCATTTGCACTATTTCTGTGAACTAACTACATTATAGTTTATAATTGCTGAATACTTGCTATATACGCCTATATCTAATATTATAAGAAACATTGACATATGATTACAGTCCAATAATTGTACGTATCCTTCGATACCGCACCTTGTTGGTTTCATGAATACCTACGTCAATCCGTCAATGTTAATTTGCGAAGTGGAATACCTAGGTAGGTAGGTACCTAATAGAATTAATGGACAAGTGAGAGACGGGCGCATGGTGCCGAACCAAACCAATACAACAGGTAATGTTGAATGGAACAAAATATTAATTTAATAAAGTTTTAGATTCATCAGATTTTACAAATACCTATTTTGGGTAGTTGACGACTAGATGGTTAAATGCCGAAAATGACCAATGTAATTTATTTTTTCTAATTATTTTATGCAGCAGATTTTTCCGTCTTTCTTACGAGTAAGTATTCAAATTACCACAAGTGAATGGTAATTAATAGAGGACTAGTTTTAACTCTCTCTAGTATCACTAGCTTTCCATTGACTGACAGTTGAAGAGCGATAGCGAAAACGAAAATAACAATGTCATGTCATGACGATTGTTACCGACGGTGCACCTCGATTGAAAACTAACGGGGTCTTTTTTGCGGTAGGTACAGTCGAGTTCGAAAATATGTGCACGGACAAGTGTGAACGAGGCTTTATTGTCAAGGACATAAGGTTGTTCAGATATTTTTGAAGCTTTGGAAACGTTACTATTACCTACATGGCAATAAGTTGTTTAATCCGATTAACGTTTAGTCTAGGCACAAATTAAAATTCTTGTAAAACATTAAAAATCGCAAAAAAAAATCACTGTTTCTTTATCTTAGGTTCGTAACCATACCAAGCTGGATGTCCCATTTTAATTTGGTTTTTCAGGTTAGGTCAGTCAGTCAGTGAGAAAAATCTGGATTTTTACATGTCTGTATCTTAATTCGATTGAGCTATATTCCTGAAATTTGGAGTTCTAGTTAGCCTTAACCTTAGTAAATTAACCAAATGTCATGTTTATGTTAATAGATTTTGAGTAACGTAGGGGCATAGGAGTTAAATGTGGCTCCAAACGGTTCTCTTCTTTTGAACTTGGCTTAACAACGGCACGCTACATCCATGACTGTACGAAATTCTTCAGGCCAAACCTTGGGAGTATGAAATGAACTGAATTGAAGCACAGGCTGAATTGGCGACCAGCCAACCGAACGTTATATAAGATGAAACTACTCTGCGAACATTACATGTTTTTCCAATAATCAGTATTACATTTTTTATGACTGAACCTCAGTTCAGTCTCAACAAAGAAATATGTTTTGAACGTTCCTTAATGATGAACATGTTTATAAACAAACACCATTTTCCTCTATTTACGAGTTTGCCTGACATCAGCCTTTCATGGCCTCGAGAGGTCGTGTCGCCGCTTCACCATACCCATTAAATCCATTCAGAAATACAAACGTATATAAAAAACTTAGAAATGAATATTATACCATAAACAAGTTTTTATAACTAGACCGTTCATATCTACGAAGTCATTCTGGCCTTTGATTCAAGCCTTACATAACTTACATTATATATTTTACTGGCATAAAGATTATCAAATTTGGTATAACAAATCTTATGATCTCTAACTAAATCATATTCACATTAGTACAAACGATTTTAAAAGGTCAACAGAAGATCAAAAGCCAAAGCAGCTCCCCTCCCCCTCCCGGGAGTCAAATGCCCCGCGCCCGAGAGTCGGGAGTGTGAGTGGGAGGTACGAGGTTCGTGAATGACCCAGCTGAATGGGTGCAAGCAAACTGCAAGTGAATCAATGCCGCGCTCTGACGTAACTACTGCCATCTGGAAATACCCACCATTTAGCTTAAATGCAATATGGGTTGCATTTAACTTTCTTTTTAAGTACCTTATCGTCTCGTGTAAACATTATTTCAGGAATATGAAAATTAACAACCGTGACATCTACGACCTGTATTCCATGTATTATAACATAAAAGCAAAGCAGGTTTTGTATTTATATTTGATTTTATTTTCAAATTAAATTAACATGAATTTACATGTAAAGCGCGAGTTGAAACAATTGTGCAATTAACCTGTTAGCAGAGTTCACGTACAACCGTGATTGAAAACATCTACACTTCGACACCCAGCTGACACATAAAAAACATAACCCACCTTGTCAATTATGGTTATTGTTTTTTATTGAAATGTGCATAATTTTAAGCTCAAGCCACACAGAGAGCGGGCGGGCGGTGGCGGCGCGGGCGCGGGCGGCGGCGGCAGCCGCCACCGCCAAAAGCAGCTCCCGCGCCGCCGTCGCCCGCGCCCGCGCCGCCGCCGCCCGCGCCCGCGCCGCCACCGCCCGCCCGCTCTCTGTGTGGCTTAAGCTTTAATCTAAAATTGGCACACTAACAAAATTGTTTCACCGGATTTTCGTGAACTTAATGAAACATTATGTTTGTATTAAACCCACGTATTCCGGAGGTTCATTCTGAACACGAATGATTTTTTGAAATCAGAATAGATGTTACGGCAATTACACTCTTCATACACACAACACAACTCGCAAACTTTACCTCTTTATAATCTATTTCATGTACTATGTAGGTATATTATTAAACATGAAAATGTTACGATGTTTATTCGTATTAATTACAAAAACTAGTGAACCGATTTTGACAAACCTTTTCAGCAATGTTAAAATTTATACGCGATAGACGTCCAAAATCGCAGTCAGTAGCTAGCATTAGTATAGAAATATCTTAGATTGATTATCATACTCTATTGACACTTGTGCGCGCGACGGTACACCATAAACCCGGATGTACGTAAATAGGTAAATACCCATATCTATTAACACTATACGTTTGGCAAAGTCCACAAACATGGTATAATTCTATAATACAATTTAACTGACTACTGATTGACGTTAATAGTACCTACAGTAAAGTGAAAAAATATAAGAACATTTGACAGCATCAAAACATGTCATAATGAATGATACTAACGCGATATTTATGTATTAACCTTTTTTTACTGACGTTTCGACACGTCGGTAAAAAAGGTAAATAGGTACATAAGTATCGCGTTAGATCCGTTAAAACAAACCTTTTAAATAAATAAATATTTGTGGACAATCTTACACAAATCAACCTAGTCCCAAACTAAGCAAAGCTTGTACTATGGGTACTAAGCGACGATATACATACTTATATAGATAAATAGATACTTAAATACATAGAAAACATCCAAGACCCAAGAACAAATATTCGTGCTCATCACACAAATAAATGCCCCGGCCGGGATTCTAAGTATGTTTACAAAGCGCGAGAGTTTAAAGTGTTATTATGTTATAATGATGTTATGTTACCAATTCGGTCGTCTTCGTTTGCGGTTTGGTCAATAAACAAGTGTTAATATTTTCAAATGGAATTGCGTTTCACGTAGTAATCTCATCTCATCAGATGTGGGCTGTATTACACGTATTACGTACATAACAATATTATTACAATTTCGATGGCAAAATCACTTAGCATCAAGGTCAAATACAAGTAACGTAATTTGTATTTGGATGCTATAATGTCAAGCAGGTACGTGTGTTTGACACGACGTTTGGGTTTAGCAATATCCTAAACAAGTCTTGCAATGCAATCCCGCAGCATAGAAACATCGAGTTAATTTTTAAGGGCCTGCATGAAATGTCAAAAGGTAGGTTTTAAATTGATCATGAATTTTAAATTGGTTGTGCAGTGCGTACACACTGTGTACAGTGCCCGAAGAGTAAACTCGTGATTTTGCAGTTATCAAATAAGCTAGTATCACTTTTTTGACGAGGCGAGACACACCCAGAGAGCGAACATTCGAAGTAACAGAGTATCCTTTTCGTGTGTTATATACCTTACACCATTTTCAAAACAAATTACTTCTAGAAAATGTGTTCTTCTCTAGATTTGGTATGGACCTCTAACGGCCCTGTCTAAATGATAAACAAATGGTATATAAAAATCACATGTACAAAGGCGCAGGGGTGGGCAAGGCATTCTCCATACAAACTCTGTGCACGTTTTATTCGTAGGTTTTGGCACTAACGAATGTAATGTTTTTTTTGGATGTAAATATTATATATGCGAAAAAAGTCATGTGGAAATTTTTAATTTTTCAAAAAAATGAAAAAAATTCAAAATGAAATTACATCACGAAATAGCTAACAGAAAAATAACCATACTGACCAAAAATCATAACTTTAATGCAAACACAAACGAAGAAAATCCTGCACAAAGTTTGTATGGAGAGAGCTTGCCCTACCCCTCCTCTTAACAGGCGTAGGTACTCTATAAGTACGTCATTTGCATATAACTGTTCTACGTGAACAGGGACAAATTAACACAACTTGCAGCAAATATAATATAATATCGGTAAAAAGGGAAGCACTGTGACAAAGAAAGTAACAACTAATCAAATAGAATGTAAGACAAATTACATGAAAAATTACGCCAGACATTCGGTCGGCACTTTCACACCGCCTGAATAACATTAGATAGACGAGTGTGGAATACGAACGCAAGTCGTACGTGACAGGACCACAAGAAAGGTACCCGATAGAAATGTCATGACGAGTGAACACGAAGCTGAGCCGAGAGAAAAACTATCGATATTTTCGTAACTATTCCGAGCTACGAATCGCAATTTATAATCATGGCAAAATAATGGATCCGTCACTTTCAATCAATGAAATAAATGAAATGAAATGAAATGACTTTCTGACAACGAGCATATGCGCAGTCCAGATTTCACATCAGTAATAATTACGACTCTTTTTAACCCAATTAAGCGATAAGACTCCTATCGCTTTATTGGGCCCGGCCTATCATAGGAGCGCGCGGTTGGAGTGTAGCCTGGGGAAAATCCAGGGGAAACTTCCAACACGAACACGCGGTCGGTTTAAACGTTGGAATACTTCAAGAGTGTGCGCTCCAGTGAAATTGGTTAAGCGGCTTCAAATAAATGTGAGGTGTGAGTGGAAAACCCCAGCCTATCTGAGAAGAGTGCAGGAAGAAACTCAGCTAGTCCCGACCTGGGTCGGAATAATAACGCCACTATCACTATTAATAGTGTAGTCAACTAGTCATTGAAGTGATTGAAAATCATTACATTACATACCGAACGAAGGATTTTCAAGTCATTGTTAATGTTAGGTAATGTTAATGTCTCAGTCGGAATTAGTCAAAAAGTGATGGTTTATTACGAAAGTAAAATAAAAGAAGAGGACAGGGTGAGGATTTCAGTCATACACAGGACAAATCGCGATCATTCCGATCCGAAGCGTCATGCTAAATAAAGCCAATTAATTGGGTAAAAAAAGTTCAGTGAACACAACCGAGGCTTTAACCTGCGTTAACCTTGTAAGGTTTTTGTTATTTTTAGGGCTTGATTTAAACTTGCAGATAGTGTTCTAATAGTAGTTTATGCAACTGGCACATAATGCCTAATTATGTACCTACAGTACATACATACATTACTTTATCTACACACATATTATATAAGTACTCTAAGATGGGTTCAGAAACCGAAGTAAATAAATACAATAATTGTATTAATACAACCTTTTTTACACGATTGCGGAAATGTCGAAATCAGAACTGGCAACCGATACCTGAATGTCCCAATTCTGATTATCATGTCGTTCTAGCTCAAATTTCGTGCGATATATACTAAAAAAACATCGATCTGACATTTCGCATCGACTGAATTTGAATTTTCAGTGATACTAGAATAGGGACATATCAACTTTGACATTTAAATTTTGACAGTTTTGTATGACGTTTAATATTATAACATTAAATAGGAAATTATAATGAAAATTATATTACTGCTGTAGCCTTAGCCACAGATAAGAAAATTGTCATTAATACATTGAATGTTGAAAAGAGAGTCATTTCCTATGGTTTCCGAACGCATATTAGAGTATTTATGATATGTGTGTAGATAAAAAAAGTTATTAGTAAGAATTCAATTTTAAATATTCAATCAAAGTACTATGTTAAAAAGTTATGAAATAGGGCCTGATTGTAGCTCTGCAAAACGAATAGTTTGGAATCGAATTAAGCAGTCAAAAAGAGAAAGCGATCGTCTGCATTTACGATATAATGGCAAGGCGACTCGCGGTCGATAGTGTTGATAAGCCAACTATTATCAAAGATTTAAACCTATCTATGAGTCACATGGCCGATTGTATTAAAACGCAACATAGTTAAATCACCTATGAATATATTGAATATGTACATATAGCAAATATGCCTTATTTGTTCGAATGAAGCCCCACAGGGCTTATGGCCATTCGACCAAACGCAAATGCCATCCCGACGTGACAGCTATTTAGTACAATCTTACCCCTGTTATGTTATTCAGGCCTTGATGCCGAGATTCATAATAATTGTCTTATATATTGGTTCTCCTGAGGTGAGATGAAGCTCTCAGGCCTTGATGCCGAGATTCGTAATTGTCTTATATATTGGTTCTCCTGAGGTGAGATGAAGCTCTCAGGCCTTGATGCCGAGATTCGTAATTGTCTTATATATTGGCTCTCCTGAGGTGAGATGAAGCTCTCAGGCCTTGATGCCGAGATTCGTAATTGTCTTATATATTGGCTCTCCTGAGGTGAGATGAAGCTCTCAGGCCTTGATGCCGAGATTCGTAATTGTCTTATATATTGGCTCTCCTGAGGTGAGATGAAGCTCTCAGGCCTTGATGCCGAGATTCGTAATTGTCTTATATATTGGCTCTCCTGAGGTGAGATGAAGCTCTCAGGCCTTGATGCCGAGATTCGTAATTGTCTTATATATTGGTTCTCCTGAGGTGAGATGAAGCTCTCAGGCCTTGATGCCGAGATTCGTAATTGTCTTATATATTGGCTCTCCTGAGGTGAGATGAAGCTCTCAGGCCTTGATGCCGAGATTCGTAATTGTCTTATATATTGGTTCTCCTGAGGTGAGATGAAGCTCTCAGGCCTTGATGCCGAGATTCGTAATTGTCTTATATATTGGTTCTCCTGAGGTGAGATGAAGCTCTCAGGCCTTGATGCCGAGATTCGTAATTGTCTTATATATTGGCTCTCCTGAGGATCTGTGAATAACACCTCAGCAGCGGGGCTCAGCACTTTCTGTCTCGCGTCGCGACATAGACGAAAAAATCTAGCCTACGCATTTTAATTTGTAGTGCAACTGAGCCGCGCTCAACGCGACTTAGCAACAAGTTTTTTTGAATTTTAAAAAGGCGAGACTCACCTGGGAACACATATGGAGTGATAGAGCCCGTAGTTCCGCAGAACGTGGATGAACTCGGGCAGCGTCCGGCACGCGCCCATGATGCTGAAGGCAGCCAGCCCGCTGTTCCACACGATCAGTGTCCGCGTCAGCTCGAATCTGATGATATAAACTAAACCTATAGGTACATAACAACACATGAGGCAGATTCAATGAACAAATAAAGAGATAACAGGACTTTTTAATAAATGCATATATGTATTCAAAAGCGCGGACAATCTTACACCAAAAGCAGATGAATCCGAAACTATTCCCGACCATGCCATGTACGACATTAGATTATTTGTTCTAGCTCTTCTTCTCCTTAGCGTCATCAACCGGCTTTTGCCTACTATGTATAATATATAGATTCGCAGAAAACTTTAACACTAGTATAGAGACTCTGGGCCATTCCCGCATTTACAAAGATTCGGTACGTCGATTTACCCTAACTGGGATCTGAATCCATAGAACCGAACACTAACCACTATAAGTGTAAGGAAACTAAACGAAGTTTAAAGTTAAACATGTTTTTTCTAATACGAAGTCACGAATACCTCAAGTCAAGTCAAACTAGCCATAATACTAGAATATAAGGACTGAATGGGAAAATTAAATAGGTAACTATGAGAGGTCAAACGGCTTGCGGTGTTTGACTAACAAAAAAACTTACATCTTACCAAGAAATATTAATAACATAGGTATATGGCAGGACAGTATGGTCCTACTACCTACCCCATACACTAAATGATTTTCCCTTACATATCAACAAAATAGAGAATAATCCAAAGCAAACTAAAAATACTATAAAAAGAATATTAATGTATAACCCAATTTAACTTAAGAAGACTACAAATAATTAAGCTTAGCATCATAATCTTAAAATATAAAGATTTAACTAAGTAAATAACAATTATTTGTAATGATATTTTTTTCGAAATAAACAGTTCAAATTTAAATTTTTTTAATTTTTTTTTTACCTACCTAACTAACCCTACGTTCATAATGCGCTTACGCTTCGCACCCGACCCGAATTCATGAGGTCAAATAACTTCGATTGATTTACCTACGTCATTAAACGGTTGACGTCATTCTGGGTTAAAAGTTCGTTTGGCATTTGTTTTTTTTATCATTCATCTAAAGCGTGCTATATTTTCCTTTAAGAATTAAATGGCAAAATCTTGAATATATTATTAATATCTGTTGACTTTTTCATGTCCAATTCTTTACTCGTATTTGCTAGCGGCCTTCCTTGTTCTTCTGGTGAATTATAACGTATGCGGAATGAAATCTGCACAGTATTTAGTTAGGTACATGAAGTAAGTATCGGAAAACTGTAGGAAAGCAGCCCGGATGAGAGCAAATTTCTTTTACATAATTTTTTATCTATTTTATGTTATATTAGTACCTACAATTTAATACATATTTTGTTTTAATGTTCGAATTAAATAGCTTAATTGAACTTTTCCAAATTTCATTCCGCATACGTTAAGATAGGCAAACAGATTTATAAAAAATTATACACAACACATAATTAAGATACCGAGACCATCCCCAATATTAAAGCTACATGTCCACATCAAAATTGGTCTCGTATTTTGAGATTATCTTCAACAGAGATAAGAATGAAGAGTGTCGATCGTCGGTCACCTCGATTAATATAATTTAAATAAACGTAGTGTTCAGATATAAAATTTTGCTGTGTAAGTTGATTTCATGCTATTCTTGATCTTGGTTTTAATCCTATGACTGGTGCATTCATAAAATCGCTGTTGGCTCACATATGGCTCAGAAATATATCTATATGGATTTGATATCAATTGTAGGTATGTATTTTACTGTAACAGTATATCAGTCAGATGGTATCAAGACCTTTAATGTCACTGATAATAGTGATAATGTACTGAATGGCACTCCTATCTGTTATTTAATATTATAATCCTTTTTTAAATCTATTACTACGTCGATGTCTACAGGCAAAATAAGGAAATTTTCCCGACTCTTAAAAGCACTTAACCATATTGGGGTGTAATGTGAATATTTATATAACATAACAACACCATAAGAAAAGCATCGCGGTGATGCAAGCAAATTCAGCGAGTATGTTGTTATTTCCGACAAATGCAAGTTTACCTATGACAGGAACAAATGCTATTGTGCAACGCTGTAAATGTAGCACCCTTAAGGTAGTAAACTTTATCAGTTTATGGCATGCCGTAAACGAAAGAAACAACAGGTAGAGTAAAAAGAATATAAAAAAAATGTGTTTGCTTTATTATTTACATACTCAACTTTTTGCAGCTCTAATAGGTTATTTTATACCTACTCGTAGAGATTAAAGGAAAAATAATTGACTATATATTATCAGTTGCCTAAATAGTCTCAAACTACTGGATCGACTACGGCATCATCACATTAAAAATATTCTGCATTATTTTAAAACCATCTTTCTAACAGATTTTACCTCCGTGAACACTATGTAGCGACAGCGACAAGCATCAAATAATATGCGAGTACAATACGTTCTATACCCTCAGCTCAGAGTAGTATACTATCTTAGAAAAAAGATACGTCCCTTCAGAGTGAGTTCTCTACGCGAACCCAAAGGCCAACAAAGGCTTGAAAGGCAAGCCACGCGGACTCACACCCTTCACCATCTTTCACAGGCAAGAGCTGGTGCAACTGCAAATACTGTTGTGCTATTGTCCCGCGTAGGTACCGAGCAAGAAACTAGGGTTCAATTACTTCAATGGTGTAAGAAATTAATAGTCGTAGTTACTTTTTATGTTGTTTACTCATATTTAACTACCTACTAGCCTATTTTTTTCTGCTTACTATTAACCGGACAAGTAGATACGTCGATTAGCAGCTAATCGATTAATTAACGACCGATTGATTCTGTATATTCTGATGTATTGTTGTTGGTTTTTGTGGGCCTTCTGTGCCGCCTCGACCAGTTATTGATCTATTGTGGCAGCCCTTAAAGTTCTTTGCTTAAACCCGTTGCTTCCAGGAAGATTCAAGAGGAATTTCCAGACTCTTTGGGTAGCAACCCGTTGTATCTCCTCCGGATGCATGATGTGCTTCCCTAGGTAGATACTTCTTTTGCGCATAAGTGTATTCTGATGTAACACGAGAAACCAAAGACGTAGCTTTCTTTAAAATTCGAACTTATGTTCCGTGTGAGTTCAATTCAAGGTCGTCAGCATGATCGCACTAGCCATGTCCAAAATGTGTATCTAAAAAGAAAAGATTGACATACTTCACTCCTTCACTGTGAAGTATATCACTCATTTAGTTCACTAGTTCAGTAACTCAACAGATCCACCTACAATATAGATTGGGAATAAATAATATCAGTCATTCATTCAATCATGGCGTCTATGTCACTCTCGGAGCGAATAAGTGGGAAAACGATATGATTCATGAACTGATCTGACTGGAGTACCTATATGAATCCGAACTGAACTAATGAATGAAAGAGTTACACAAGGTGAAGTACTTAATTTGAATCATTCGTTCGTGAACTACTCATGTCTACAATGAACATCGCAAGTGTTAGTGTTATGGATGTTCTATTTTCGTAATGACTCGGGGCTTTCAATTAGGGGTGGAGAACTGGAGAACCGTAGGTACTTAGTAAAGTCAACGCCCGCACCTGTAACCTGAAGCCGACCGGTTTAGGTTGCCATTACATTATTAGACACCTAACTTGGTGTTTGTAATGTTAATGTTTGTAGGGCGTTGCTCCATTCCACACGTCATTGACGACCACGAATTTCAGTAGGTTTAAAATTCATAGTCAGTGGTGCGCGTTTTCAGTATTTTTATTACACAACTGGCCGAAAAAGGAGTGTAATGTTTTCAGGGTTCATATGTTGCTCCAAAACATTTCATCGCCTTAACCGATTTAGATGTGTGAGGTATCGGTAGAATCTCTATGTCATTCCGATTCCGAGTACATATGGGACATCGAAATTTTTAACCGTATGTAGACGAAATCGGTTTCCGAGCTCTGCCTACAACATGCCTATAATACCAAAAAAATATTAGGACCCGCGACTGCAAACAAAATAGTATTCATTACTTAATTTGAAACTTGTTTCTATCTTTTTAGTTCATTTTTATAGTCTGATTTTCGACTCTGATTTAATTGAAATAAGAATCCTTTTGGCCTGTATTTATCGTTTCGAACTCGTTTATCGCGATAAAATTTAATTGCTATTATTTTATATCAGGCGCTGACCTAGTTATCGCTCTTCCATACAAAATTCCAATCCCTTAAGAGATGATTTCCGGGACACAATGTATCCTATATATGTCCTTCTCCGGGACTCAAACTATCTCCATGCCAAATTTCATAAAAATCGGTTCAGCGGTTTAAGCGTGAAGAGGTAACAGACAGACAGACACACTTTCGCATTTATAATATTTGTATGGATATCGCCGGTTGGCAACCAAAAGTCACTAGCAAATCTGGCGTTACTAAAATCTCGTATTTCAGTAGATACAAAAACGATGCTGAGATAAGCTCATTACTTACTCAATTATTTACTTTTATTATGTACTTCTTTACTACGGGTGCAATCAAGAATTTTACTACTACTACTACTTTAAGTAGGTAACTGTTACTTAGTCACTTTTGGATGTCAACATTGTCAACCGAGGATATACCTATAATAAACTTTGTTAGTTATATATGTGCACACTCACTTTCGACTTTGAGACATCGTTCACTGCGAATAAGGGACAGAATTTTATAAGAAATTTCGATTAATTACCTATACTGTGATCAAATGATGCCAACAATGCCGACAAACAATAAAATGCCAAATTCATAACATAACTGTCTGCTGCTGCCGAGCATCCACGTCGAGTATTCGAGAACTTACTTAATTAACTAGTAATTACAGTAACTTTCCGCTAACTGTGAATGAAGTGAGTGAACTGTCGAATTGTATTTTCCAGAGATTTCCACGATTTTGAAGTAAGAGTGGTTTGTAACATCACCTGTTGGGTTACGTTGCACCGCCACAGAGAGTAGTTTTAATAGACAAACTGCTTCGGCCTAAAATGTGGCTTTCCATCTGAAGTCTAGAACTGTTAATCAAGTGCTAGTGATCTTTCTAGAAAAAATCTGAATAAATATGTTGGTGTACAGATCTAATTATTATTTACGACCGAATATTACTAACTTTATATGGCTTTTTTGTGTGATTTGGGAGACGTGTAGTGATGATAATTGTGTAATGCGATAACATGCTTAATGCGAAATTCTTTATCTTGATTTTTTTATCTTCTTAGTATAATAGTATTATCTTTTTTTGTTGCCTTTACACTGGGAATGTGAGAATTAATTGGATAATAACAGCAACAACGAATAAATCTTGATCATATTTATGGACCCTCTCGTGCACCACTTCGAAGGTGGAAATACAAGGTGAAACCGGTCCACCATCGGCATCACATGAGTGCTTCGCTAACCGAACCGACACCATTAATTATTAATTCAAGATTATGTCACTCCATAAACTACAATATTTGTTTATACTCTTAAGAGTCTAATGCGATATTTATCCATGTTACCAACGTTTCGACATGGGTTGCATCGGTCATTTTTGTATTATTATATATTCTGAAAAAGTCGTTACATTGTTTAGCCGATACAGAGATTATTGCACACGTAGCGTAGGCGGCCGCGAATTTTAAAAATTTCTCAAATTTTGTAGGCTCCACAAAGCAAAAAAATGCACTTAAAATCTATATTCAGCTTTAAAAACCTAATTTATACCTAAAGCTCGATCTAACTTCGCGTTTTATTTTACATTTGCTTAAAAATATGTCCTACCTCTATAACCAATAAGTGTCAACTTTCGAACCTTTGGAATAATTATCGAAACCTTTAGGACAAATATCCGGTCCCACTACTGGGTTATATAACTAAAATTCGCGCAACGGACGCCGTGGACAATTTTCAGGCGTGTGACTGTAAAATTCATAGTTTGAGTATAAGCCGTATAGTAATCTGTATTTTGAAACTTACGGCTCAAGTTAATTAGGCACCGTAGCATATCTACGCTTGTGACCATAGGATTCACAAGCGCCTTGCCAAGCCTTAGTGCCACTTGCACCAACGTACGAACACAGACCGGTCATCGTCAAATATGGCGCCGGCAGCTGTCATCCCATAGAAACTTGTCAAACTTTCCATACATTCAGATTTGACGAACACCGCTTACGATTACAGACGGTTTGGTGCAACCCAGCTACTGCAGCACCTACCTATAGTACAGGACAGGTTTCTATGGGGTACCTGTCTTATACCTATAGTACAGGTGTACGGATAGCATTGTAGAATTTGTAGACAATGCATAACAGCCGGTTGCATTTGTCACTATCACCCCTGCATAACGTCGCGGACGTAACGTCGCATCATTGATACGAGTTACGCAAACAAACAGACTCGTTTCATGACACTGTTCTCCCCACTCATTAGGCTTCAATTGCTAGGAAACGAAACTCGTCGGCAGTAAGTAATCGCTAAAGCGGAAAACCCCCGCAATTGTCATTACTAGATTGTCAAATTCATAATATGACAGCTTTAGGAAACTAATTCGTTAGCACAAATAAGTTTATTCTAAGAAAATAAATTCTTTAGTGTGAGTAAAATTACACGGCGATACGAAACAGTTCTTGTTTTTGGCCCATCTTAATAAGAATCTTTATTTCGGCGGCTGACAGAAAATTATCTACCTATGTCAAAGTCCGTGCTATGCATCGCATCCAAACGCTGGAGTATTCCTAAACAAACTCAGATTGAAAGCTAAGTTTTCTGCTAAACCTAATATCATAACAGAGACGAAATGACGACGTCACAGCTCCAGCGTCGTTAGGCTATGATGGCTGAAAGGATGGAGGAACATCGCAAAATAAAAGAGGTACCTAACCTACCGCGGGCGTCCCGCAGGTTGCACGTCATAGAATTAAATAAATAAAATAATAAATAAAATAATAGTACATTACTTACCAAGGGCGATAAAACAAAGAATGTCTCAGATCGCAGGTATTTTACGCCCGAGCCGAAGGCAAGGGCGATAAATATGCGATCTGAGGCTTTCTTTATTATCGCCCGTGGTAAGTACAAAATTTTATGACACCCCCTGGCCAGGAAGTGGGTTTTTTCGCGCGCGGAGCGTGCGATAATGGCCACTTTATGGCCAGGTGTGACATAAAAATATTAAATCAAATAAATAAATAAATAGAAGATAAGGTTCTTCTAGTAAATTTATATCGCTTAACCGGTTAGAATAACTTGGATCCGATCCAGTTATGATCAAGGATGTATGGCTCATAACTCATAAGCATGTAATAGGCATATGGATCGCCGTGACGCACGAGTCAGCAGTTTTAAATACCTACAGTGAGTGATTAGGTGGGATATTGAATACCCAAAAACAATAACATGCTCATTCATAATTTAAGTGTTTTTAAGTCCACTAATGATCTGAATCTGTCTATTACGAAATCCATCCCAATTAAATAACATCCATACTTATAGGAACAAACATCTGTGCTCGTCACACAAATACGTGTCCAAGCCATTTTATCCTTTCAATTGTAGCCATGTATATTGAACACTTTTATCATGAGACCAATATCAATAATCTATTATGAAGTCACAGAATATTTAATGCAGTTATTTACAAGAAAATATATACAAGAATAAATCTAAAACGGGCCCTTTAGGCATTGTACCGAGGATGCTGGCGGCATCAGCTCTTCGGTCACCAGTTATGTCAACCAGACGCTTCGCGGATTTCACTAAACAACGGAATATTATCTGAATTTACAACACTTGGATCAGTACAGTAATCTTACATAATCTTGGTACTCAAAAGTTTTAGCACATTTTGTGTTTTACAATACAATTTAAATAGCAAATAATTCACATGAATTAAAACACAACATTCGATACAAGTTCAAATCCTCTGCTTGCCCGGTCTGTGTTGGGGCTAAGAGGCAGGAAACCGTGCCAAACGAGCTAGAGTTTCTGTTACGTAACGTTGCAGATCAGATGCGGGGTCCCATTCACGACAGCTTCCGAAAAGCCTGTTCACAGTTCACACTAGGTTGGCCCAGAGTGTCGAGTACTTTATTAGTATCAATTTGTTGTTAGGGTTTAAGAAATAAGATTAAAAATCAATTCATCAATCAATCATTCGTTAACCTAAATAATAGGGGTCGGCAATTAGTTTCAAGTGGGGTCCGGAAATTATAGAAAAAATTTTTCGAGTTCCAGAAAAAAAAACTTTTTATGAAATCAATATGCATGCAGCATATTTAACATTATTTGGGGATCCGCAGTTCGACCTTCCGTACGGACCGCGGTCCGCCTTTTGCCGACCCACATTAAGGTCCAAATGGGTACAGTACCACACAGTACCCGGCAATAAGTATTGCACTCTCACACAAATTAGGTTGATTCACACCATAGATTCGGTTGAAGCCGCTCGACCAATCTCACCAACTCTGGCGTATTCCAGTGTTTAAGCCGCCCGCGGGGTCGTGTCGGAGGTTCCCCTGGATTTTCCCCAGGCCATTCTCAAACCATAAAGTTCAGTACCTTTTTATTTTATATGAAACTCAATTAATAAATAAACTGATTGATGGCCGTTCGCCAGAGTTCGGAAATCGTCGTAAACAGATAATTGTCTCTTTCCAAAGACTGGCGTGCAGCATTTATTGCCGGGTACATTACTGTATCACTACATAGTATAAAACAATGTCGCTTCCTCCTGTCTGTCTGTCTGTCCCCATGAATGCTTAGATCTTCAAAACTAACGCAACGGATTTTGAGGCGGATTTTTTAAATAGATACTTACAGTGATTCAAGAGGAAGATTTATATGTTTAATTTGCACCCGTGCAAAGCCGGGGCGGGTCGCTAGTAATTGTATATAGGTAAGGCCGGCCCAGCCAGTACAACCCAAAATGTTAATGTAGTACTTACTTATTACGAAAACTAAATTAAATACATAATATAATGTGAAGAATAATCTCGTTGTTTTTTCTTTAATTAAATTTAAACATTTATTATCATATTACATACGAATTTGAATACAAAAAATAATTTTAAATTTGAATCTGTTCTTACAATACAATACTATTATTCTTTATTTTTTAACAAAAAATCGTCATTAAAATTAATTTACAATGTCAAGTAAGAGGTTCTTAACATTGAAAATTACATCAAGGACAAAGGACAACATATATGCATATAATGTACGAGTAAACGTATAAGAACTACATAATAAGAGTTTCTTAGTAATCTCTAACGATTTGATTGCGGTCTTTACAACATAAACAGCAAAATAGCGAGGAAATAGCCGTGTAACTGGTTCCGACGGTTATCAGGTATAACGTGGTCGAAGCTTTGCAGTCAGGGACAGGGGCAATGGGACAAGGCTCGGTAATTGTTTACTACCTGTACCATATGCGTGTATTAAACACTATATACATAATTGTAGTTTGTACGGTGCATTAGTATTAAATACTAGTCTTTATTATATTATAACCAGCAAGTGTCTACGTCCAAACTTCTCAAAATATGTGTATTAGGTAAGTACATAAAACCGTTTATTTCGTTTATTATTCCGCTTACTGTTTATTTTTCGGATAAAGAACTTTTCTCGCTTTTGTATGCCAAAAGGAGTCATTTAGGATTTACCATGTTTATCTGAAACGTATTATACGAGCATTGGGACTTTTTATAAGACCGGGCCCAATAAAGCGATAGGAGTGCGCAGTTGGAGAGTGGCCTAGGCAAAACCCAGGGGAAACCTCGACCACGCGGGCGGTTAAAACACTGGCATACTCTCCGATTCTTGAGAGATTTTGTGAGCAGGGGGACGATTTTTGAGTGTCGAGCGCTCGGCTTTGTACTCGACATCTGTCAAAACATCATAGTTTTTTGACAGATCTAGAGTGAAAAATCGATCGTTCGACATTCAAAAATCGGGCCCCGGTTCGGTTGTTTTTTATCGATTCAGTATCTACTAATAAAAATAAAAAAGAAAGAAAAGAAAACTCGCGAGGTCTGCAGGCTCTACAGCTCAAAAAGCCACTAGTTAAAAAACCGGCCAAGTGCGAGTCAGACTTCGCACATCTAGGGTTCTGAACCAACCGCAAAATTAAGTTGGTTTGTTTTCGCGCACCCTTTAGCTGTGGGAAGTGTGGGAGCAACATTTAAAAATAAGTTTTGACTATTTGTATGGTTTTGGGACACCAAGATTAAACTGTGAAAATTTTATGACTGTAGCTTCAACCGTCTGGCTGTAAAACGATCGACGGGCGACGGACGCGTGAGTGACAGAAATAAGGTTCCGTTTTGACCCTTCGGGTACGGAACCCTAAAGATATTAAACAGATCATTTGTGTTTATTGGTAGGTATTATGTATTTGTCCAGACAGAAAGTCAGAAATCCCGATCACCGATCTAGCAAACATACTTGCAACTCTAAATCGCTTGCAAGTAAACAGTCTTAATCCTCTCACTGGACGCTCCGCTCATATTGAACACCTAGCTGGTACAGTCAGCGTCATATAGTATGTAGCAGCCACAGTGGGCAAATAGTTCGGTACACCATATATTTTGTATGGTGTACCTATTTGGCCACTTTGACTGCTACATACTATATGACGCTGACTGTACTTCCTACTATGGTCATGGCCAAAATACTGTCTTTATATGCCATAATAGAATTACAGAGAAGTCATACAGCGGAAATACGCATGCCAATGCTGACAGAAAACAGCGAAATGGGTAAAACCCGTCACAAACGGAGCTATAATATATATATTATTATAGCTTCTTCTTTGACGAGCTTCTCGTCATAAACCGCGCTATTTTTAGGGTTCTGTACCCAAAGGGTCCAAACGGAAACCTATTACTGTCACTTTTTTTACAAAATTTTGTTCCAAAGAATTTTTAAACTTTTCCATTGACCTCAACTTGAAAGTTGGTGATAAACGTATATTTCATGTATATTTCACTAATAATTTTATTTTGCGGTTGGTTCAACCACACATTAAGCCAATCTTTTAACAAAGCAAGCCCTACGAATTTGTTTAAACTATTTAGTCTTTAATTGAGTCCAAAAATAAATATAAAATATAAGTAATATAGCCATAATTTTGAAACTTTGCGATTTTTTTTCTATCAATTGAAATTCATCAGGTCTTGTAACTGAATACAATTTTGACTAGACAAGATCCTTATCTAACACATATATTTTTAGAATTTAAGACACTATATTCTACATTTCATATTTAAAAAAACTTAAAAGTGGAAGGACCTAACCTTAAGATGGTAGCCTGGGCAGTTCCTGGGAGTCTGTCCGTCGTCCGAGTACTTGTTCATTGGCTTGGCAGAATAATCCCAATGATATATCTGTTTTTTCCAACTATTTCCAACATTAAGTCACTGACACAATGATGAATTGATGATAGCCTATTAACACCCCATTAAAAAGATAACATTGATAGCCCCATCAGCTGATTGATAATAGTTTGTAAACAATTACTTACTCGTATTTCAAGTGACATTGGACTCATGCAATGCATTTTTTATCAAATGTTATGATTTGTAATTATAAATATGGATATGACTACAATAAACTGTAATAATAAATCAATTAAGGCGGTTCCATGAGCCAGATATGCGAAAATACCATATTTTTTTTAATTTGAAGAGCTGAAAAGTTTTGTGTGACAGGCGTGACCCACAATTTTCCTAATATTGTCAATCTACGGAGCTAGAGTCCGACCCCACTTTTACCCTTAGTTTACAATACCATATTATAATTCAGTTTATTTGGGAAAGTTTTATATTTATTATTAAAAAACGATAAGGGGCGGATTACGTGAGTAGGTCGTGTGTTCGTGTTTTGTGTGTTAAATGTATAATGTGTTTTGTGTTTATTTAAATTGTATTGTATTTGTAAGTTTTTATTATTATTTTATAGGTAGTTTTAGTTGTTATGATTCTTAACTTGTCGTCTACCAGTCCCTGGGATCCCAGGGCACATATCAAAACAATGCTGTTGTTTTTTTTTCGCCAGGAGAGGAGGGCTTAAAACAAATTCCGTATAGTTATAGCTTATGCATTGCTTTCAAAAATATCTGTCCTGAAAATTAGAACATGTTTTGTCTAGCTAAAAAATTCTTATAACAGTTTAGTACCTAATTAATCAAAGGTCCACCCAACAAGGGCTCCCATCTGATCAGTGTGCAATATGCCCTTCCTTCTTTTCTCATTCCGCCTTTAGGTGCTCTACCCTAGAGGCCAACATGGGTATTTACCCGACTGCAGGGTTATAAGCTTTCAACTTGCAATAAATAAATATTTGTGGACAATCTTACACTAATCAACCTAGTCCCAAACTAAGCAAAGCTTACTATGGGTACTAAGCGACGATATAGACATAGACATAATTAATTGATAATAACATATTACAAGTCAAACTTATATAGATTAAATAGATACTTAAATACATAGAAAACATCCAAGACCCAAGAACAAATATTTGTGCTCATCACACAAATAAATGCCCTGGCCGGGATTCGAGCCTGAGATCTCCAGCTTCGTAGGCAGGGTCACTACCAACTAAGCTAAAGTGGTTGTCATAATATTTAAAACATATAGCTGAATTTCCGCAAACTTTGAACTTTCGCTATTTGAAACTTCCATTATAAATTTTAAACACTAATATTTTGCATTATTTCTCAACTATAGTATGTTTGTAGTCTTTGGCTATTTGGCAACCACTCTGCCGTAGAGCCTATGAACTGGCAGTCCCAGGTTCTAATACTATGAGTCGAGTATGAATATTTGTTTTTGAGTGTTGGATTGGATGTTTCCTGTGAATTTATTTACTTATTATAGGAATGAATAGGTACTTTCTTCTAGTACCCAAGGTACAAGCTTTGTTCAGTTTAGGAGTTTTTATTTATCTTCTCAAGTCCCAGACAGATTTTCTTGATTTTGAATTTGGAACCTTCATTAATTTTGTTATAGTTTGAAACTTGATTTGAATTTGTACATTAGAGTGTACATTGGGCCTTACAAGGGTATGAATTTTGTTTGTGTGCATGCATGATGATCGATTTGTATTTATTTCTTAACATAAACACCTGCCTCACATATTTTGCATCAATACTGGGCTCCCGGGATACCAGTATTGATAAAGACCATTCCGGTATTACGAAAGTTTTATTTGAAAGCCCTAGTAATAATATAATATAGATAATGCTGCACAGCATAAAAAGAAAATGATGTTCACACTTCATTCATATATATGGACATTGTTGATTTTACATTTAATTTAATTTCAGGAAAAATCGAACACTAGTTTTGATACTAAATAGTTGAAAATTGCGGATAGGTACCTACTTTTTTGACGCTTTTCGATTAAAGGGTTAAAAATAGCATTAATAGAATAGATTGGTAACTTAACCTTTAAAGCCGTAACACTAACAGGAAAAACATTCAGATTGGAAAGCGCGGTTCAGCTCAGCATCGCACGGAAACGTATACTTGTGAATGAAAGTTGAAAGCTTACCTGGGCCGGGACTGCATGTAGCGATGTCCGCCGAAAATGATGGCCATGTACAACCCCACATAGTAAAACGCCACTGTCCAGTTCTCAGTCATCCATTTCCTTGAATTCTGGTGGATAAACTCGCTTTCAAAGTCGAAAATGTACGAGTAATTCGGGGTAGTGTCTAAATTGTACTTCCAAGTCGACATAGACTCCATTTCGAAAGTTTTCAGATAAAGTCACTGAGCACTATAGTTTGCCTCACGCTACACTGATCATCACACCGCCGGTGTTTAATTAATATAACCTAAATTCTATTTAATAATCGTTATATCACAGATGACTAATGTCAATATTTCGTGCGAAGGCGTGTTGCCTATATGACACTGAAACCAGCAATGAGCATCAGTTAACAACGTTGACTATTTATTTATTCGCGGTGAGACGCGGACGAAGCACGGACTTATTTACCCAGTCGGCGTCAATCGCGGCAATGAAATAAAACCTCGTCTTACGCCGCGCCTACTATCACAAGTCACGACCGCCGCGGGCTACCACTGCAACGTGCAACCAGTGTTGCCAGAGCACTCCCGTCAAAAAGTACGTTCGGGTGTCCAAAATAGCACGTTTTTGGAATAAAAAGCACGTTTTTAGGGTTTCGTACCCGAATGGTCCAAAATTAACCCTATAACTGTCACTCACGCGTCCGTCCGTCCGTCATTTGTACTTACAAAATTTGTTCAATATGATGTTTTTCCTCCCTTTACGCATGAACTTGAAATTTGGTAATAATTTCCATGATTACGGGTATTTTACCAAAAAATACTTGGGTATTGATAAAACAGATTTTTTTATTAGAAATTTCCTTATTTTTCATATTAAAACCAACTGACGTTTGCGGTTTTTATATAACGACGGTGGAAAACAAGCATGCGGTCCACCTGATGGTAAGCAGACACCGCAGCCTATAGACGCTCGCAACTCCAAAGTAGTCACGTGCGCGTTGCCAACCCTATATATAATTTGAGGATTCACTGTGTTGACAGTTAAAGGGACAAACTTAGTGGTTGGTTCGGAACCCTAAATAAAAAGTCCGACACGCACTTGGCCGGTTTTTTAATAAGTACGTCACATTCAGAGTACATATTGCACGACACGAACGATAGAGCTTGCAGCTACCGCGGTAATACTCGTCCTGCAACCACAGCTAAAACATAACTTTTAAATTAAGCATATCAAAGCGTATAGTAGATTAGCAGAGAAAGATTGTTTGACACAATGTGACACAAGACGACCGCTTTAGCTTAGTTGGTAGTGACCCTGCCTACGAAGCTGGAGGTCCCGGGTTCGAATCCCAGCCGGGCCATTTATTTGTGTGATGAGCACGAATATTTGTTCTTGGGTCTTGGATGTTTTCTGTGTATTTAAGTATCTATACAAGTATGTATATCGTCGCTTAGTACCCATAGTACAAGCTTTGCTTAGTTTGGGACTACTGGACTAGGTTGATTTGTGTAAGACTAAGATTGTCCACAAAAATATTTATTGTCCACAAATATGTTTGTTAGAAGTTTTAGAGAGTATCAAACCAACATTACCTGCCAATCTTAGGTAGTACAATCATAAAGCATCATAGCACTTAAAAAAAGCACGGTTTTAGCACGTTTTTGGGGAGCGCACGTAAAAAAAGCACGTTCGTATCCAAAAAAGCACGTAAAACCGTGCTAAAAAGCACGTTCTGGCAACACTGCGTGCAACTGCCAACGAACCGAACCAATCACAGACAGAAGAATTGACAAGGAAGGAACCTTGAAGGAACCATGAAGGAACTGTCACGTTTTTTTTTAATGTTTATGGCCTGGATGCGAGTCCTTTAAGCGGGTATTACACTGTCCTGAATCAGGCGTCCTAACTAAACTAGTGGAGGGGAGTTGAAGCATCTCGCTCTAACGTATAGGTCCGAACCCTTCTAAGTGTCCTGAATTCAGGACAGTGTAATACCCGCTTTACAGTTACACTCACGCAGTGTCTCACTCAGCTGTGCTCACAGATAATACTTTTGTGCTCTATGCATTTTTCTGTGTTTTTTTTTTTCTAATGCTTCGGCTTGGCTTCGGCACAGGGCTTCGGCTACATCAACGTCAAGAAGTTTAAGCCGTGTTCCGAATCACGCTTACAACGCTATAAACGCGTTTACGATCGGACCGAATCACGCTCATAGCGTTACATGAGATGTCGTGACGTCATTGATGACGTCATGAGCCGAATCACGCCAATAACGATCACAGCGTTTACAGTGCTGACGGTTGGTCCGAATCAGTAAGCGCGCTCAAGGCCGCGTGAGTGGTGTTTTGATTCGGACCGGGCATGTTGTGTTTACTGTCATGTTCATATATTAAACGTCAACTTGACGTTTGGTTTAAGGTGCAGGGCTGTAACCGCGAATTGGCCACACGTAAACGAAAACGAAAACGAAGTACGATCGAACGTTAGAAGTGTCACTTACCGCGAGGCACTTTCGTTCACCGGCTTTACGTATCGTTTCCATAGACAACTTGCGGACTTGCTATCGTGAATGGAAAGAACGAATGAATTAGTAAAGTGATGTCACACGACGCGATAAAAAACCGGTAAATTGATATTTGACTAAAAATAAGCTTGAAAGGTTGATAAATGAGATATATTTCGCATATACAACGTTTATTGGCATTATAAACACTTGTAAAACTCGTTATAATGCTATTTTTGATGTTTTTTGTTAACATTTTGAAAATGTCAAGTCCGCGACTATACGTTTTGGCGGGAATTTTAACTTAGCGGACCGCCTTTTGAAGTGTAGCTTTATGTTAATACTTATTTAATTGCTTTGCTAATGTTTTTGAACTTAGTATGAAATACCTTTGTTAATACTATGTCATTTGATATAATTAACGAACATTTCAACATTTAAAACAAATAAAAAAATCAGTTTCAGATGTGATTGATCGCTACTTGTGAAAATTTGGGGATAAACCTTTCCCCTAACACAAGACAAGATTCACTTTGCATGGAATAAGTATGTTATCTCTAGCTATATAGTCGATGCTTCATCATCATCATCATCATATCAGCCGAAAGACGTCCACTGCTGGACATAGGCCTCCCCCAAAGAGTGCCACAATGACCGGTCTTGCGCCACCCGCATCCAGCGGACTCCCGTGACCCTAGTCGATGCTTATACAGACTTAAAGAACCTTACTTTGTAAACTATCAATAAGACTCACCGTTTAAAAGCTTATAATTCCTTCGACCTCGGGGTAATGCGAAGATAAAGTCAGTGCAGGGGCGAGAATTTATTTAGTTGCTGTCTGGTCCTCGAGACCTGTCTGGCTTTACAGTGTTGGCGATGAAATGAGAAGGGGACAAGAACAAAATATTTATCCATGTGACAGACAGACAATGTGAAACCAAAATGGAGTGCATGTTGTAGATAAATTAGGTGTTCCTCCCACCGATTACATTGTAACTTCATTAACTGACATTAGTAATTTCCTAAACTTTCATATATGAATAGTTTATTGAGAATCTATTTACTTCTCAGTACTGCTGTAAAACAAACCTATGTAATCTAATTCTTACAGGTTCCTCCAGATAATAGGTATCTTAAAAGAGTCAGTGTATTAGAAAATAATACCTTCAGATTATAGGACAGGAATTACTTATTTGGGGAAACGAAAATTCTAATCATAATTATATATTCATATACAGGGGAGAGAAAAAAACTAAACAGTTGTTACCAAATTATAAAATCATTTATTTTTGTCATCAAAGTATTCATTTTTAATGCTTTGGAACTTCGAGTAACCCACTCATGTTATGATATTAAAGAATTCTATGACATACCCAATAATTCATGATCATTATATCTATTCCTTAAGCGGGTATTACACTGTCCTGAATCAGGCGTCCTAACTAGTGGAGGGGAGTTGAAGCATCTCGCTCTAACGTATAGGTCGGAACCCTTCTAAGTGTCCTGAATCCAGGACAGTGTAATACCCGCTTAATAATGATAATGAATGATTTCTGTAATTTGAATTACTATACTCTCTAATTAAACTTAATAACAATGACATGTAACCATCCATCCATCCTCCTAGCGTTATCCCAGTACAGTTGCATCCTGAAGGATGCCTGGGGTCCGCTACCTAATCCCAAGATTTGGCGTAGGCACTAGTTTTTACGAAAGCGACTGCCATCTGACCTTCCAACCCCGAGGGGAAACTAGACCTTATTGGGATTAGGCTTTGTCAAGTGAGTGGGCAACTTGACTGTTAGAAGTTCTCAAGCCGCCCGAAGGCCTCCAACTTGGCTTAACGACTGCTGCCATAGACAGCAACCGGGATCAACGGCTTAACGTGCCTTCCAAAGCACGGGAGCGCTCAGTTAGTAACCACTCAAAGCGGTCACCCATCCAAGTCCTGACCGCTGCCCACGTTGCTTAACTTTGAATAACGCTTGCGGCACGCAGGCGCCGCTGGGCCACGAGCAATGACATGTAACATTATTAATAAATGACCATGACCATATGGCATTTTATCATGTGGATTTGTTTGGGTAGATTTTTACCAACTCAAGGTATAGTGCATTCCAGAATTATATATGCGGCTGTTCCTTCAATGTCTCCTGTTCTGCAATTTGTAACACTTAAAGCGAAAAAGTCCTGAATTAGTGTACACATACAATGTATATTTAATTAGCAACTTAAGTTGGTATATTCGGAGATTTCAAAAAACCGGCATATAAAATATCACCTATGAGTGAATAATCCTGTAATCATACGTCATAGGTGGAAGGAAATAGAAATCACCAATATATATCTGTAAATAGAATTCAGAATCTTACAGATCTTAAAAGGTATCTAAATATTGAAAATATAAATATAATACGTATAGGAGTATACGAGTTCTATTGCTACATTATAACAATATATCGAGGATGAAAAAATTAAGTTAAAACGAACATGGGGGTGATATTGGATTTATCACGATAAAATGAACCAGTCTTTTATAAAAACATGCCCGGAAGAATAATATAGTTATTACTGATTTATGAAACGTCATAGTGAAATCATCTATTTTAGTTTCCTGATTCAGATAGGTACAATGTTAACGTAGTCACTAGTCATGTGCGCGCAAACATCATAGTCAGAGAGCGTTTTTCGTGGCGGGGTACAATATTCGTCTCGCCTAATAGCTGAGTTTCTTGCTGGACTCTTCTCAGCGGTTTAAGCGTGAAGAGGTAACAGAAAAACAGACACACTTTCGAATTCAGGATTATTTAAATTTTAAGAATATTTGGTATAACATATACATTTACAGGAATTACTGGTACCTAATTGACATGTTGTTATTAGTTAATAAGTTTGAGTTCAGTTTACCAAATATTTGTATGCTTGCATGCATGCTGAATACGAGGATAGTCCTCAACACTACTTCAAAACCAACCAGGATTCTTCAAACTAGCGTAAGTTTAGTGAACCAGCGACAAAAGTCCCAGTAGCTCAATTCCACTGACACACTTCAGTTCGGTTAAAAGCGCTCAACCAAGCTCACTGGAGCGCAAACTGTTAGAGTATTCCAGTGTTTAAACCGCCAGCGTGGTCGTCTCGGAGGTGTCCCCTGGACTTTCCCTAGGCCACCCTCCAACCGCGCACTCTTATCGCTTTAATGGGCCCGGCATATCAAGCCACAGTCAGGTTCAAAAAATAAAATTATCGGAAACTCACATATATAAATATACATGGCAAATATCCCGTTATTAATCGTAATTCTAATGTAAATGAACAAGTGAGCTTAAAATCTTATAAGGTTAAAAAGAACAACACCAACAGAATTCTAACACCTATGTAACAACACGAGTGCAATAAATACTTGAAACTTGAAAAAAAAAGTTGACTTATGAAATGATTAACGGATTTACAGAATTGTACCCAGCTTTGCAAACGATTTGCCGTAGCTAGTCGTTCGATCAAATCAAAT
The DNA here is from genome assembly GCA_951800055.1 of Cenopis cana. Classification (NCBI taxonomy): domain Eukaryota; kingdom Metazoa; phylum Arthropoda; class Insecta; order Lepidoptera; family Tortricidae; genus Cenopis; species Cenopis cana. Next base: position 12,198,564 of record OX637479.1, on the reverse strand, counting down.
GATTCGTTTTCAGACCTAAAGTATGTATGTAAGTGACATAGCCTGGTGCCGAGACATAGGTTAGAGTTAGCATTAGGTTACAAATTTACAATAGCACCTAGTTCCATTGTGATAAGGTGTAAAACTGGTAGCTAATTTCTGCTAACGCCTTTACTCTTGAATAGCCTGCGTTCCGTCTTCTTCTTGCGTGGACGATCTGCCATTCATATTCATACGCCTGGAATAGCAATAGAACACTTTAAACTAAAACATACGAAATAGTGCGTCTGAGCTCACCCAGTATAGCCTGACAAGATTTTATTTTAGAGAGAGAGAGAGAGAGATCATTTATTTGTGAGACATAGGTACAAAAATGTGAAGATCTTAAATAAAATAACAAATAGTTTCACTATGCCCATGCTTAGGTTCGCCTTATTTGACTAGCAAGAAGACATTCGATGACTTTCAACAGCCATTGAAAGTCATCGAATGTCACCGATGTAAACCAAAAAGACCTCTCGCTCTCAACACAGTGCAGTGCAGTATTTCGTGAGGACTCGCAAGGCTGGGCCCGAGGACAGGGCCGCGCCGCGCCGAACTAATATGAAAATCGAACGTACTTGTACTGGCCACCACATGCTGAACAACAAAAGCCGCGAATGTTACAAGATGCTGTACTGTACAGAGTAAAACTTAGTCCAGTAGATTTTGACGTCAAAATTGCAAAGCATGATGTAGTTCTGCAGCTTTAATATGTTGTATAGATCAGTTAGGGCAGTTTGAATCTAGATTTGCAACTTCGAAAAAACTGAAGCTTGCTGAGCAACACGTGGAAAATATACATTATGCTTTGCCATTTTAGCCTTTTTTTATTATTACACGACTGCTCAAAAAAAGGAGTGTAATGTTTTCAGGTTTCATGTATGGATGTGTGAACTTTTTTGTTCCCCCAGAACTTCTCAACGCCTTCACCGATTTAGATATGTAAAGTATCGTTGGAATCCTTACGTCATCCCGGGTGACATAGGATATGTGACGTTGCAATAAAAATAATATGGCGGACTGTAGACTCAATTTTGAGAGTTCCGTAAAAAAAAATCTGTCCTAGCAAGTGAAGTATCAAAATTAAGCATTTGAAGAGACGATTCCAAAAATATATATTATGTATATATGTTTCTAGCAAAAAAGTTCGAAATAAAATAATAATTATAAAAAATGTTTTTATCTTTTTAATGCAGTTGTGTTCATAATTTTTATAATTATTATTTTTAGTGTCGAATCCTACTGCGTTATAAAGTGGGTCTGTCGGTCGGGACGGTCGGTTTGCTATTTTTTAACGCTAAAACCGCTGAACATATTTAGATGAAATTTGGTATGGATATAGTCTGAGTACTTGAGTAGTCATCATGATGAAGGAAATAGGATACGTTTTATCCCGGAAATTATCACCTAAGGATATGGAATCGTATGGAAGATCGATAAATAGGTAAGCGCCTTATAAAAAAGAATAATAATCAAATACTAAGGCGATGAACGAGTTATAAGTAAGCTGTCTGTCGCGCGCGCACTAGCGGGTCATCCACGCCGACGCGCCGCGCCCCTCCACCGCCCGTTCCGTACAATTGCGCATAGATTAGTGTGAGATGCGCTGTGGAGGGACGCGTCGTCGTGGATGGCGCGCACTATAGCGACACTATTTCAGGGACAAATAGAATCTTAATTTCCAATTAAAGTGAAAAATTCAAAAACACAGGTGGGATTTGAACCCACGACATCTAATTAAGCCTTAGGAAGGCCCGTAGCGGCATCCGCGAAGTTATTACAACTTTGACAGCACTAACGTTTCAAATTGTATCGAAAATCCCCATACTCAAATTAATTTGTCAAGCGGATGCATCCGAAAAATCAACGCCACAGGTGGGATTTAACCGACGACGACCTCTGGAATCCGTCCGTTGATTTTTTCTAATTTTTACTTTAAACTGGAAACGGTAATTTCGGAAGCGGACACATCCGCTTGACAAATATAATTCAAATAGAATCTTGTCTGGCAGTCCGCTACCTGTGATTGGGATCCCCGGGTATTTTGCTGGTAGCGGACGGGTGTGGATTGACCCACAGTTTTAATACATGTAATAAAACTTTAGTCTTTTCCCGCGACTTTGTCCGCGTGGAACTCGTTTATCGCGATACAATTTAAGTGCTATTTTTTTATATCAGGCGCTTACCTAGTTATCTCGTTTATCGCGATACAATTTAAGTGCTATTTCTTTATATCAGGCGCTTACCTAGTTAGTTCATTCAAAACCTATCCTATGTCTTTCCCCGGGACTCTATCTCCATGCCAAATTTCATCTAAATCGGTTCAGCAGTTTAAGCGTGAAGAGAACAGACAGAAAGATACACTTTCGCATTTGTAATATTATACTAGTTTTTGCCCGCGAATTTGTCCGCGGGGAACTTGTTCATCGTGATAGAATTTAATTGCTATTATTTTTATGTCAGGCGCTTACCTAGTTATCGCTCTTCCATACAAACTTCCACTCCCTTAAGGGATGTTTTCTGGGATAAAAACTATCCTATGTCCTTACTACTCTGAGTATTCAAGAGTATAAACCGCCCACGTGGTCATGTCGAGTTTTCCCCTGGATTTTAAACAGGCTACTCTCCATTTATAGATGTCATAGGCCAATGTAGATGATGACTCTCCAACAGCCCATTTCTATCGCTTTATTGGGCCCGGCCTATAAAGCCAGTTTTCCCTCTGGGTTGAAGTCAGTCGCTTTTGCAAAATTAGTGCCTACACTAAATCTTGGAATTAAGTTTCAAAGCGGACCGAGAGCTGCTTGGGGCACAATCCGGCAAACGCTAGGAGGGTGATGATGATCACCATCGTTCATCATCAGTTTATCACGATTTTAAATCATGTGCTACATACAGAGTGTAATGTTTTGATATCCATACTAATATTATAAATGCGAAAGTGAGCTGTCTGTTACCTCTTCACGCTTAAACCGCTGAACCGATTTGTATGAAATTTGGTATGGAGATAGATTGGGGAGGGACATAAGATACTTTTTTCCCGGAAATCATCCCTTAAAGGGGAGAAGATTGTATAAAAGAGCTATTACTAGGTAAACGCCTGATATAAGCAAATAGCAATTACTTAAATTCTATCGCGATGAACCAGATTCATGCGGATGATATCGCTCGCAAATAACTAGTTAAGTTATAATAGAAGTACTTATTAGGTACCTTTTTCTTCCTAGTACTCGTACAGCCAAAGGTGTAAAACTGTCAGCTTATTTCTGCAGTATCACTGGACATCTGCTTGAATTTCTTGCGTTTCTTCCTCTAATTCAGTGCGCGGACAATACGGGATCTAAAAGAATGAAAAATAACACTTCAAACTTCAAACTGATGTATGTGTTTCAAGCAAAAAAAAGTTCGAAATAAAATAATAATTATAAAAATTAAAAACACGACTGTATGAAAAAGATAAAAACAAGTTTCCTTATAAAGAACTCAAGCAAATATATTTTGTTTGCAGTCGGGGGACCTACTACATACAAGTAAAGCCAAAATATTAGGCCCCCCCGACTGCAAACAAAATATATTTCCTTGAGTTCTTTATTAGGAAACTTGTTTTTATCTTTTTAATTTGTTTCATTGTTATATGCATAGGTAGGGCAGGGCAGAAGGCCAATGTCCATAACCTTCTTTTTGACTTTTAGTGGGAAATCCGATTTTAATACCTCTTTGTAAGACCAAAATTTATTCCAATAGTGAGGTTGATCCTTCTGTTTACTTCATCTATGTCTCGGGTTGATATAAATGATATTAGTTTTCCAAGGTATATATATTGGTCTTCATAGTCCAGCATTTTGTTTTCTAGGAATATTGGGGCCTTTACACTGTTTGTAAGTATCTTTGTTTTCGAAATATTTAGTTTTAGTCCAATATTGTTGCAGTAGTAGTATCTACTAAAAGATGCATCTGAGTTCAGCGGTCGGCTAGTGAATTAAGTGAGTTGACCTACGATTTTAATACATGGACTTAGTCGTACTGTTACCGTACCCATAATGTGGCTGAACAGAGCACATACAAAGTGACAGTCTAAAAATGTTATAATCGAGTTAATCAGTTACCTACTTCTAAAAGTGGCGTTAACGGGCTGTCGCCCGCACCCCGCGGCATCCCGCGCTCTTGACACAATGAGTCAACATCCATAGCATTTAATAAGCGCGCCGTCTGAGCGGCGCGAAATATAGTGCACGAACGCCACCTTCAGTGTCGCTGTACTATACGCTAAAAATACGTACGGTAAATATGTGGTGCCGTAAAAGTTTCCATTGCATACATACTATGCATTATATATAAAATGCACATCCAGGTATCCTTTATTTCACGACAAATAACTTCAGAAACAATGTATGTCATTGACCGAGTGAAACGAAGGTCTCAGTTTTAGCTTCGAAAAAAATGCTTTTGTATGTCCGGATTTCCGCCTGTCCCCGTCTACAGGTCGTTTTTGTCAACCGATTCTCGTGAACTTTTGTGAGCAGGTACGAAAAAAAAAATGTTTTTTGTCGAGTCAGTTTTTGGAAATTTAAAAAAACAAACTTATTATCAATGATTTCGTAGTTTTCTGCGGCCGTTTTTTCCTCTACAGGTCGCATTTCTCAACCGATACTCGTGAAATTTTGTGAGCAGGTTCTGACTACATAGATTTTTTTGGTCAAGTAAAGTTTGTAAATTTTCAAATTATTTTTTTGTCAATGGGTTGTCTTCCTCTACAGGTCGCATTTCTAAACCGATTCTCGTGAAATTTTGTGAACAGGTTCGGTAATTTTATAGATTTTTTATCGAGTCACTTTTCGGAAATTGAAAAAAAAACACATTTTTTATGAATGATTTTGTGTTTCTGCGGCCGAATTTCGATTTGTTCACCTCTAGGGGTCGCATTTCACAACCGATTCTCTTGAAGTATTGTGAGCAGGTGCTTTGATTATTAGTTATTACACAGAATATTTTTGTCGAGTAATTAAAAAAAAACAATAGTTTGTCCTCCTCTATAGCGTTACTCCTAAGAAAATCCAATGGTCAAAGAGTGCGCGCAGGTTCAAGGCATTGGCTATCGTGCCTATGCACAGAACCGCAGCTTTCCGAGGCAGTTTCAGGTTTGCGGCGTCTAAGTGCTGGAATGACCTCCCTCCTCCTATCCAGGGGGCGCCTAGCAAGTATTCCTTTAAGCGTAAGCTTAAAGGTTATTTGTTGACGCTCCAAAAATCCCAATCCTAATCCAGCACAGCAGCAGAAAATATACCAACTTATTTAATTTTTAGTTCTTTTGTTTTTGTACCCTAGATGCTGTATGTAGGCAAGCAGTAATTGTAGTTTTTATCTTATTTATGTATTGTTTTATTTTTATTTTTTATTAATCTATTGCAGTTAATTTTATTTTATTTCCTGCTATTATATATATTGTATGCCGGTCCGTGAGTCACCGACGGTACTGGCTGAAAATCAGCGCTGTAGGTGTCTAACACCTCAGCATAATGCTGAACCAGTGTCCGTTTCACTGCCGCGGGGACACACGTGTGCTTTTGTGTATGTTATTCTTCTTTTGTTTTCTTGTAATATTGTTTGTTTTCTGTGGCAATGAATAAATGTTTCTATCTATCTATCTATCTTACTCAATCGATTCTTGTGAAATTTTGTGAGCTGTGGCGCTGCTGGTTTGGAAATTATAAAAAAACACGAGGTCTACAGCTCACAGAGCCACTAGTCTTTAACTAGGATCAGGAGGCACTCACCATTATTCATATTGTTAGCACCAAGAGTGAGAGAGCAAGCCAGGTTGAACATCGGCATCGCGAGCGCGTTGTCGACTTCTGGTGGTGAAGATTTGGACTTCTTGATATCAGCATGTTAAGCACTGAAACAGTTTTTCAAAATATTGAACACACACTGCCACAGCAATTTAACCACATGTTTCCTGCATGTTTCACACATTTCGCCTAAATACTTATATTTAGTAAATGTCGGCAAAAGCGGGTACTACAAACAGATATGGCAATTTATAATTAGGATCATTTACGTGCACACGTTTGCACAGGCGTTTGTTTATTATTCAGCAGCAGTAATGTGACTGTGTAATTGTGTATGTACCTTTACTATCTGTTTCTGTTATTGATCGAGTGAAACGAAGGTCTCTGTTTCAGATTTGACAAAGATGCTTTCGTATATCCGGATTTCCGGTTGTTCTCCTCTCCTCTACATTTCTTAACCGATACTCGTGAAATTTTGTGGGCAGGTTCGAAAATTATATTATCAAGTCAGTGTTCGGAAATTTTAAAATACAAACTTCTCATCAATGATTTCGTACGTTCCTTCGGTCGATTTCGGTTTATTCTCCTCTACAAGTTGCATTTCTCAACAGATTCTCGTGTTTGAGTGCAGGTTTTATGATTATATAGAATTTCTAGCGTCTATCATCAAATTTAGATCTAATGCTATAGTAATATTATATGAAGACGATTTACAATGTCTTCGTCGTAGTCGCTCAAAGTATATCTTGAACGAAGCATCTTAACGCTACCCATGAAACACAAACTTAAGAGTTTTCCGTGACCATCCGTGAATTTTTTCATCAGTTTTTTTATACAACGACGGTGGCAAACAAGCGCACGGTCCATCTGATATTAAGCGAAAACCGCAGCCTATAGACTCACTTTGTTGACACAGATGGGACAAATGCAGACGGAGTTTCAGTTCACCACATTCTACTTTCTGAATGCAAATGCTTAATTTGTTACCGTGAAAAGTAAAATCGCTATACTCTTGAAGTTCCCTAAATCCCTCATGGCTTCATATCGCAGAACAGAACTTTGGTAACAACAGGATGAAACCAATCTGGAAGCATATCCTTCAAACAAACAAATATCTGTCTAATACGGTTCTTAAGTCTAGTCAGTAAGTCGAGTCGGACTTCGCACATTTAGGGTTTCAAACCGACTGCAAAATCAAGTTGGTTTTTATGGGAAAAATAAGGAAATTTTAAAGAAAAAATGTGATTTATCAATATGTTAATATTTTTTGGTAAAATATACGCATCGAAGTTCATAGGTCAAAACATTTCACGGTACATTTTTTTAAACCTAACTTTGGTCACTTTGGTGGCTTCTCGTTCTTTTGATATAAAAAAAAATTATAACATAAAATACATTATTTATCTACTCAACGAGATCCAAATTAATAACGATATCGATCGATGGGATGCGTCGAAAAAATAAAAGCCCCCCTTAAAAACATTTAAAAGTTAATTTTGTGAAAATTGGAATACAATAGGGTAGGGTGGGGTAGGGTTTCGTACAAAACTGTAATGCCAAGTGCTGTCAAATTAACGCAAGCAAAAATCTACCTAACAGTCAGAACTCTAAGTCGCGATTTGCTTGCATTGGTTTGACAGAATTTGGCCTTAGAGTTGTGTACGAACTAATATACACACACATTTTGGCAGAACGGGCGGACGGACGGGAGAGTGTCAGCAATAGGGTTCCTTTTGGACCCTTTGAGTACGGAACCCTAAAAACACAGTCGAATAATCTTTGGAAGTCGGTGGTAAAACTTAGTGTCATGATCACAGTTAACTGACCATTCTTAGACCTTCTGTCGTTGTAATAAGGTTTACCAATGACCAGTTAATCCTGTCAAAACAATCAGGTAAGCTGTTACCGTTGTGATCTCTGTGTCTGGCGATCGACGCGTAGGACCCGGTGCCGATCACGGCCCGAAGCGTAGGCCAAGCCGCATATCCAGACTTCTGTTATGTTATGCCTGTAAATTAGTATTGTTGATGCTGAGCGATTGTATTCAATACAATTAATACAAATACTCTTTATTGCACACCTCACTTAAAGGACACAGAACAGTACAAAATCATAGAGGCAAATAACACGCGGTCTTATCGCTAAAGAGCGATTTCTTCCAGACAACCTTAGGGTAGCGGAAACTAACTCTAATCATAACGATTGATAGTAGGTGGTACAGAGATAATATATGAAACCTCCTAATAATTACAGCAATCAACCCGCGGGGGTAGCTTGTGGCGTGCTGACGGTGAGTGGCGACACCGCGGACCCCTATTCCAGAGGGTTCGGTTATCCGGCCCTCGCCTCTGCGCTTGCCTTTATGCCTTAACCGGCCGGCCGGAGTGGAGTCGCAAGAGCGGAACCTATGCTCCAGGTTGGAAGTGTGAAATGTCATAACGCCGGCGGCCTGCTGAACGGATTACCGGGATCTGGCTACCGCAGACTCACCTCTCGACAACCTTACAGCCGCTCAAAGGAATGTTGCCCCATTGTCGCGCCGTGCGTGCGACTGTTTTGTGGGGCCCACTCAGCGAGCAGGCAAATCACCGCCTGCCTTTTTACAATTTTGAAACTAATTGTCAGGGCAGGTGTCCGCTAGTCTCAACCCATAAGTCGCTGTTGAAGTTCTGTATGAAATGGTATTTTTTGTAGTTGCATACACGTTAGATCTCGTATGGCTTCATGCATGGATTTTGAGCCAGTATACATATATTAAAACAGCTGGAATAGTATAGATGAGTACAGTTCAAGACAGAGGACACTGGGCGTCTTTGGAAGAGTCTTTCACCCACGGCGGGGTTTTTGTAGGTAGATATAATACGACCGCTTAGTTGGTAGTGACCCTGCCTACGAAGCTGGAGGTCCTGGGTTCGAATCCCGTCCGGGGCCGGGGCATTCATTTGTGTGATGGCAGTGATGGCACAAATATTTGTTCTTGGGTCATGGATGTTTTCTATGTATTTAAGTGTCTATATATCTATATATGTGTTACCTTTGTGATCTGTCTCGCGGTCGACGCGTAGGTCCCGGTGCCGATCACGCCCGAAGCGTGGGACAGGCCGCATATCCAGACTTCTTTTATGCCTGTAAATTAATATTTATATTATTTATTTATCGTTTGGCATTTATTTCGAATTTTCGAACCGTGAGATCTTCGAGAAGACAGTAGAAAGTACGGTTGCCAGTTTTTGTTGCACTTTTAGAACCACCCAGGGGTCACGTGTAGGGTAGCGGTGGGTACTTTCCCTATACGGACGTGGTGCAACTTCGACCTCCCTTTGTCAAGTGAGTGGGCAACTTGACTGTTAGAATTTTTTAAGCCACCCGAAGGCCTCAACTTGGCTTAACGACTGCTGCCATAGACAGCAGCCGGGATCAACGGCTTAACGTGCCTTCCAAAGCACGGGAGTGCTCAGTTAGTAACCACTTAAAGCGGTCAACCATCCATGTACTGACCGCGGCCCACGTTGCTTAACTTTGCATAACGCTTGCGGCACGCAGGCGCCGCTGGGCCACGAGCGCTCCTATATTTATATTGATGCTGAGCGATTGTATAAGACTTCATTAAAAAAAAAAACTGGCTCAAGCAGAAATTTGGCGGGAAGAACGTGCATAACCTCAACTGTATACTGTATTACATCGTAAAGGCAAAGCATAAATGTACCTACTAATATTTATAAATGCGACAGTTTAGATGTTTCTTACTCAATCCCTCCTGCTCGGGCTCTATACTAGCGACGAGTGCGTCATCTTGTTTGAAAATACGATTGGACCCGGTAGGTGGCGCTGGTTCGCCGGGCAGGACGACGTCTGCCGGGTCCGCTAGTTAAGTAGAATATTATTACTTAATAAATACATATGTAGGGATTGTAGGGTTGAAGTCAAGTGCAGAGTGCAGGTGTTTTAATTTCATAAGAGGTGCGAGGTATTTACCTAGTGAAAATGTCACTAGGTAAACACTGCATTTTCATAGAAAACTGGAAATACATCGTTAAGGCAAGGTATAATAAAAAAAAGGCATAATGTACACATCCTACTAATATTATATAAATGCGAAAGTTTAGATGTTAGTTACTCAACCACGCAAAAATAACTAAACGGTTTGTGATGGAACTTGGTATAGGTACAGTCAAGGGCACCAATATGTATACCCTTTTTACCTTACTCCATTAAAATAAGGTCCAAAAATGTATACATTTTAATGCCCTTGACTGTACAACGAGTTTATAGTCTGGATTAACATATAGGATACTTTACACCCCGAAAATAATACCCTGGAGGGATGAAACAGGGAGTGAAACTTTACGCGGACGAAAGCTAGTTGCTTAAGATGCTATATTATCTTATCAGATTAATAGCCGACGATATTAAACACGAGCCTAATTTTGTAAAATTCAAAGACCACCTGAAAGCGGTGTTGCTGAAGAAGGGTTATTATTCCACACAAGAATTCTTAACGGACTGTCTTTGATATATATGAAAGCCCGCATGCATTTTCGTTTGTTTAAATATACTTATTCTTATGTGATGTAAGCTGTAATTATTGATGTAAATTTGGTATGCACGTGATATCTGACAACGTAAATTGTATTGTTATTTTATTATACAAAACTAATATGTGACATCTTCTGTATATTTAGTTAAGTAACCAAATGTAATATTAATCCATTTTATTAACCAAGTTTGACATTGTAATAAATTATGACATTATTCTTAATAAGATTGCTGTGCCCTTGCAGGGTTCATGTTTCTGGCAACATGACTTAGCAATAAATGAATTGAATTGAATAGTTAACCAAATGAATAGGTAACTACCTACTACTTTTGTTTGATAAGATGCGGCTTACAACTGTAAGCCCCTGTGTCCACGGCCAATTTTGTTTGCATATTTTAGTAATATGCAAACAAAATTGGCCGTAAATATTCAGAATTTTAATTATATGATATCTAACAACCACATAAATATATGTATTAGTTAAATATAACAATATTATGGATTAGTATAAATGAGTACCTACAGTTCAAGACAGAGAACACAGGGCGTCTTTGGAAGAGGCTTTCACCCGCGGAAGGGTTCTTGTAGATATATCCTTATATTATATCTTATATCTTTAAACGAACAATTCGAACAATATTAATTTATTTCGGGAATCTTGGAAACGGCTCTAACGATTTTGATGAAATTTGATATGTGGGGGTTTTCGAGGGCGAGCAATCGATCTAGATAGGTCTCATGCCCAGGAAAACGCCGAGCAAAGCTAGGTCGCCCAGATATTATAAGAATTAACTTTCTCGCAGCTTCAAGGGACTTAAGTATATGGTTATAATACGGTATTTTACTCATAGTCACATCAGCAACTTTTTATTAAATGTCAAAAACGATTTGTTAATATGAAGTTTGTAGGGAAATACTGTCTTAGTGACGTCACTAAGTCAGTGTGAATGTGTGTGTGTGTGTATGTTCAAATCAGCGTCCTTTTGAAATCTGTATGCTTATAAAATCTTTCAATTAGCTAAAATAAATTAATAATTGATGTTTTCCGAGTATTTTCGTTAGATCTTTTATTAGTCAAGAAAAAAATAATTTGTTTTTACCTTAGTTTAATACCCTATTTCAACTCTATAACTACACGCGTTGCCGACATAATGTTTTTTGACAGAAAGACAGACAGATGGACAACAAAGGGATCCTATAAGGGTTCCGAATTTTTTTACATTTATTGTTGAACATTGTAGGCAGGTGTTGTAATATTTGAAGTAGCCATCCAAAGAAAATGCCTTAAGGTCACGAAATGACAATGGAACCCACTACAAAAATTACAATACCTACCAGTGGCGGCGCGTCAAAAATATTATAAGCGAAGCCGGAAATAATTTGTCTTTCTTATTCTCCATGAGCCGTAGTAAAAGAACTGGACTGGCTGAAAATAAGGCAAGCCGGTGGGAATCGAGTTGTATGGACGCTCCGCCACTGATACCTACCTACATTGGTCAACATGAAACATGAATTCTTAGAGCCATTAGAAGTTAAGCAATAACTTTTTACTTTTTAGGGTGTACAGCGATAAACGATTTGTATTTGTGTTTTTTGGAATCGGTTTTTAATTTTTATAAAATAAATTACTAGTTCCACACTTTTTACTATTAGAGTGTATCTCATCTCATCATGACTATTCCAATGTGCCCAAACACAGCTAAGTTACACTATTTTATTTTATTACGGAGTTCCGTTGCCTACTTTCCGGCTTCAAATACCAGATCAGATTGATGGTAACATTACTTCAATTTTGATGGTAAAATTACTTCAATTTTAGTTACCAAAAAAACTGATGTATCTACGAGTTATCATTTAAGATTTTACAGTAGTTTATCGGCTAATGAAAACGTCGTGTGGAACCTGGTATAACCCTTACAAGATCTATTTTCCCCTCTGGGTTGGGAGATCCTACGTCAAATTACAACTGGGAAAAGGCTAGGGGGATGATTATTAATCATATATTTTTTTAGAATAAAATCATGTAAATAAGTACCACATCGGCAGATGAGCGATTCATTCATGCTTCTTCCCTGCGCCGGCCATGGTGCTGGGTAGTCTCTCCTGCGTCTTGCGTTGCTCGAATGCCCGATATTGCTTATTGTGAGACGGAGATCTGCTATGAGATCAGGTCTAAGCTGTCGCCCGGCGCGGCTGACGACCCCGCCGTCACGTTGGTTCGGAACACTGCTCCTGTATTTCTGCTGTATAAGTACAAAAAGGAAGGTCAGATGGTAATCGCTTCCATAAAAACATCTGTTTTTTTGTTTTATAAAATACTAGATTTTTCTCGTAACTTAGTCCGCGTGGAACTCGTTTATCGCGATAGAATTTAATTGCTTAATAAAGGATAAAAGTATCCTATGTTTTTCCCCGGGACTCAAAATATCTCCTTCTCCATGCCAAATTTCATCTAAATCGGTTCAGCGGTTTAAGTGTGAAGAGGTAACAGACAGACAGAGAGTATGGATTGGAAAACACAGGAATGAGAAGTCACTAAAGACAGTTTTTTTTTGTTCAAAAAGAGTTCTTATTTTTTTCTTTAACTTCTCATCTACATGAATATTGATGATAATGTTTATTATTACGAATATATTTACCAACAAATACTATAATATACTGATAAATCAGATTCAGAAATTTCCTTAACATTGCGGTTGGTTCGGAAACTTTAGTATAAGTGAGCATAGTCCGACACGTACTTCGAAGGTCTTGATATTACTGTGGTAGTGTGGTGCTATTGAGGGCGTTCGCGACGTGGTTACCATGTGATGTGACCTCTTAAGTGAACAGCCTTGCCGGGGAAACATTTCCGCCTCGTCGAAGACCACAGCCATAAATATGGCACCATTTACTTTTTTTAATTACCACACCGGTAGCAAACAAGCTTTCGGCTAGCCTGGTGATAAGTGGTCACCGCAACCTATGGACCCTTGCAACTCGAGAGGTATCAAATGCGAAAGCTTATGAAAATTTCAAAAAATGGTGTACAGTCATTTCTTGAAGAACTCCATACTTAGCCACTCGGGAAAATCTCAGCAGGGAGCTCATTTCACAACCAGAGCGTCCGAGGGAGGAATACATATGAGGTGTTGAGAGCGAGAGCGACGTTTAGGGCGATTTGTTTCTTCTACTTTCATATGGTCAATACGGTAAATCTTCAAACCTATAAAGGGTCGGCAACGCGCACATGAGTTCTTTTTATTGGTGGGCGTCTATAGGCTGCGGTGTCCACTTATCACCAGTTAGACCGTAAGCTTGTTTGCAACCGTCGTTGTATAAAAAGATATGTACCTACTTCAAAATTTCTGAGAATTATACATTTTTTGTTATTATCTAAGATTAAATTAAGAAGTACCAAGATAGTACTATAGGGAGTCCTGCAATATACTCATTTTTCTGTACCGTGGTAGCATGGGACTTCAAAATTGAAATTAGTTTTGAACATTTTCAGTGGCCTGGGCTATATGGTGGTGGTGGTTTCAGTGGTGAGTGGTGGTCAGCTGGTGGTCAAATGCAAAAATATGTATTGAATGAATCCTCTCATAAATATGTACCGAAACCTTAATTCACCGACATTAGGAACTATGGGACATATTTTTGAGCAAGTTGTATGTACCCATATTTTTGGACTTCACTGTACTTCGACTCTCATTTTTGTCTTTTGTGTTGCTCTAATTATAGTTGATTATATCCACTTTACAATCATTATATCCACTTTAAAAACTGATTTAAATTGCATCATAAAAAGACTAGGCAATCTAGCCGTACATTTATCATATTTATTAATTTAATGGTACCATCAGCCTCATAAGTAGCAGGTCACTTTGATAATTTGTCCTTTCATCCGTGAAGGAATGTCAGTTCAAATATGAGGTTAAAGTCACAAGGTACAAGTCTTAAGCCCCTTGTAAGGCTTACTATACCTACACAGTATAAAATAACAGCACAATGCATTATCAGATTATATTGACATACAACATTCAGTCTGAACTCTGAAATTTAGCTATAGGCTTCATAAGACACCTAATAAATTGGAAAATGTTTTTAAATCAAATTATGTAAAAAAATATTATTACTGCTTATTACAAAGTTCTAGATAGCAATGGATCTATTTTTTTTTATTGTGTGCAAATATAAAGTGGATATAACAATATTGTAACTTCAAATTTGTGGTTTTGAAAATATATTTGTTAAAATAGTTATGTTTTAACATTATTAGACTGCATTAGTCCTACTAGATAGTAATGAAGAAAAATGGCTATGTATGTGTCAATTCACACAGAAAACAGCCTAAACAGATAAGACATAAGTTTTAATTTGTGTATTCATACTTACTGCCGTTGGCTACCGGTGACTGGGATCCCTGTCCGGATAGCAAAAGATTGTTTTGTTTATTTTTTTCGCTTGGAGAGGACGCGTTATTCTCTGTCATATTTATTTCACATTTGTAAAGTAGGGTTCACTTGAAATACCTGCAAAATATAAAATCAATTAAATAATATAAAAATAAAATCCCGTTTCTCCATATGGGTACTATAGGATAGGGCTATAATAAATAAGTCTTGGGATTTTTGCGTAATTTGTAATTACTGAGATCTCAGTGTTTCAAGTTGGATTGACTTCTAATCCCCAAACTTTCACTTGGTAAACAACAAATATAAATTTGGGAAAATCTTCTTAGCTAGTGGCTGCCCTTAGAGATAGTAAAACTCAACAATGGGATAGGAATATGTCACTGCAAAGTTTAAATGCAGCAACAACCTACAATAGCTAGAAATGTAACTGAAATTTAACTACATGTGTTCTGACTAACCTATTTAAGCATACAGGCGTAAGTTTGTGTTTATAAATAACATCAGCCACAAAACTTGGTAGACTGATGAATATTTCTTTGTATAATGTCACTTCATAGTTCGAGAAAAGGAACAATAAGTAAAAATCAAATAATTACCTTTTAGTGGCTAGAATAATTCCTTCGTAGGCCAATTATTTCTCCAGTTGAGAAAATGTGTAGTAGTGTAGTACTATAATTCACGGCGCCGTTGAGTAGCTATGAATGTTTATTTTTAATAACCTATTTCGTGGAGACCCACATCTATATTTGCAGTTCAAAATGGATTTAGCTTAAGACAAAGCCTTTTAAACATGTTTCAATTCACTTTGCGTGCGGATTTAACACATTTAAAGAAAAAAATATTGTTGACAAAGGCAACTCGTTGACGTTTCACTTTATTAATCACACAAAAGCACCACAAAAGTGGGACGGAATGATCGATGAGAGAAAAAGAAGGCATATAAAAATGGCCGAATTTACGAAAAACGATAGCTATTTAGCTATCGTTAAATTTTGACGTTTCTCGCGAAAATAGTCCTGTCAAAATCTTCGAAAATACGGAGTTGCCGGTAAGGTTTTTACGATATCATTCACTCTTACGAACTTCGTTTAACGATTTGGCGTTTGACAGCTGTTTGACAGATGTTGCCGGTTGCATTTGGTCAAAAACGAAGAACGAAACTACGATTGGCCCACTCGCGGTTGAGCCCCTGATGCCTGGGAGTGTGAGCACTGTAAACGCCAATATGGCGCCGTCCATGACGTCATCAATGACGTCACGACATCTCATGTAAACGCTATGAGCGTGATTCGGTCCGATCGTAAACGCGTTTATAGCGTTGTAAGCGTGATTCGGAACACGGCTATGGACGGCGCCATATTGGCGTTTACAATGCTCACACTCCCGCACCTCAAACCAAACGTCAAGTTGACGTTTGATATATGAACATGACGGTAAACACGCCCGGTCCGAATCAAAACACCACTCACGCGGCCTTGAGCGCGCTTACTGATTCGGACCAACCGTCAGCACTGTAAACGCTGTGGTCGTTGTTGGCGTGATTCGGAACACGGCTCTAGCTTGAGCGCGCTATTATCAACGTCAATATTCACAGCAATTCACGCGGCAAAGTGTATTGTGTATGATTTTATGATATATGAGCGTTTTCCAAAAAAGTGTAACACGTGACGAATCGGAGAACGATTTTTTAATAACACTATTAAAATACTTACCGCAAAAAAAAAGTATTTTTTAATAACATTAAGGGATACCTATTAATTTAGTTAACGCTTAAAAATGCGAATTGTTGCACTACAGCAACCACAAATATTTAGGTATTTTCGACACTCCGAATATTGGGATATTGACTAAACGGAATCTCATGTGACTATAACTGGAAAATGTAAGGAATAGTGTACACAGATTGAATATTGAAAGAAGTTATCAAAAGGAATGAAATCGTATTTATTTATTAAACCACCTTGTGTTTAGGAATCGCTTTATTAATCTTTATCACCAATTATGACATATTATTTATTTTTAAGTTTACTTGCCACCGTATGAGTTGCATGATAGTTTACAACTTTTTAGTATTACAATACAATACAAATATTCTTTATTGCTCACCAAAGAAAGTACACGAAAGAAGACAGCAATTAGGTACCTAAATCGCACTTAAACAACGATAGACAATAGGCGGTCTTATTGCTAAGAAGCGATCTCTTCGAGACAACCATTGGATAGTATTTTTTATATTAATCTGTTTTACTTGAACATGAAACATAAAACTAAATAAGTATTGTTCAAACAAAATACAAGACTTTAATATAGCCAGTTTTTATATCAATATCAGTTTTTTTATTGAAGTTCTTTTTTATATATATATATATTTTTTGCTGTTTATTTATTGAAATATATCATTGTTGTTTACCAAAACCTTCTCCAGAATGTAACAAATATTTTGATGAAAATCGCATCAAAATCGGTTCAGCCAAATGCGAGATAATAAACTGACAAACATACATGTTCACTGTGCAGGGTGTCCGGTGGCAGAATTAGTTTTTTTTTTTTTTAGCAAACAAATTTTAACGAAGAAGCGCCACGGTCTCCCTAGCAGTGCGAGGCGTGGTGCCAATGTTACGACACAGCACAGCAGTAAGTATATCTTGATCCCTCATCCTTTCTAAACATATTAAGAACTCGCAAATTTATAAGATCAGCAGATTTTTTATTTCAGACCATCAAATCTTGCTCCATGTAATCTCATCTTTACCAAAGAGTAGATATACCTACCTATACTAACGTAAATGTGTGTTTACAGATTACAGAGTTGGGGTGTTATACTTGTAGTAATCCTTTTTGACCGAGTAAAACGAGGTCTCTGTTTTAGCTTCGACAAAAATGCTTTCGTATGTCCGGCCGGATTTTTGTATGTCCTCCTCTACAGGTCGCATTTATCAACCGATTTTCGTGAAATTTTGTGAGCAGGTTCGGTAACTATATAGAATTTTTTTGTCGAGTCACTTTTTGGAAATTCAAAAAAACAAACATTGTATCAATAATTTCGTGTTTTTCTGCGTTCGTTTTTTCCTCTACAGGTCGCATTTCTCAACCGATTCTCGTGAAATTTTGTGAGGAGGTTCCATGACTACATATAATTTATTTGTAGAGTAAATTTTTGAAAATTTTAAAAACATTTTTTTTACGTCGTTGGCTGATCTCCTCTACAGGTCGCATTTATCAACCGATATTCGTGAAATTTTGCGAGCAGGTTTGGTAACTATATAGAATTTTTTTGTCGAGTCACTTTTTTGAAATTCGAAAAAACAAACTTTGTATCAATGATTTCGTATTTTTCTGCGGCCGTTTTTTCCTCTACAGGTCGCATTTCTCAACCGATTCTCGTGAAGTTTTGTGAGCAGGTTTTATGATTACATAGAATTTTTTAGGCAAGTAAATTTTTGTAAATTTAATTTATTTTTATTTTATTCATTGGTTTGTTCTCCTCTACAGGTCGCATTTATCAACCGATTTTCGTGAAATTTTGTGAGCAGGTGCGGTAATTCTATAGAATTTTTTTATCGAGTCACTTTTTCAAAATTTAAAAAAACAATTTTTTTATCAATTATTTTGTGTTTCTGCGGCCGAATTTCGATTTGTTCACCTCTAAGGGTCGCATTTCACAACAGATTCTCGTGAAGTATTGTGAGCACGTTCTTTGATTACATCGAATATTTTTGTCGAGTAATCTAAAAAAATTCTATGGTTTGTCCTCCTCTACAGCAGCGGTCGGCAACAGGCGGCCCGCGGCCCGCATGCGGCCCGCGGCCCGCATGCGGCCCGCGAGCCCCTTTCGTGCGGCCCGCGAGCCTCCCTGGCTTTATTGTTTGTAAAGGTAGAATTTGAAATTCTTAACATCGTGAAAGCGTCTGTATCGCCAACCACGAATATTTTCACAGTTGGTCAGGACGAGATATGTGTTTGTAAGTATATTTTACAATTAAATCTATCTAATTTTTTTTTCAAAAATTTCGCGCTCGCCGCGTTTGCGTTAGACAGTATGAAGTATTTTCCACACCTGCATCTTAATGTTCAAAAAATTTCGCGCTCGCTGCGCTCGCGTTTGCGTCTACATGATTTGATGCGTATGAAGTATTTTCCAGACCTGCATAATAATATTCGCAAAATTTCGCGCTCGCTACGCTCGCGTTTTCAACGAGATTTGTTATGACTTGATGCGTATGAAGTATTTGCCGCATTTGAATCAGTGTTCGAAAAATTTCGCGCTCGCGTTTACATCTATATAACTTGATGCGTATGCGTATGAAGTAGGTATTTTCCGCACCTGCATCATAATGTTCGAAAAATTTCGCGCTCGCTACGCTCGCATTTTCATCTAGATGTGTTATGACTTGATGCGTATGAAGTATTTGCCGCATTTGCATCAGTGTTCAAAAATTTCGCGCTCGCCGTGTTTGCGTTAGACAGTATGAAGTATTTTCCACACCTGCATCTTAATGTTCAAAAAATTTCGCGCTCGCTGCGCTCGCGTTTGCGTCTACATGATTTGATGCGTATGAAGTATTTTCCAGACCTGCATAATAATATACGCAAAATTTCGCGCTCGCTACGCTCGCGTTTTCAACGAGGTTTGTTATGACTTGATGCGTATGAAGTATTTGAATCAGTGTTCGAAAAATTTCGCGCTCGCTTTTACATCTACATAACTTGATGCGTATGCGTATGAAGTATTTTTCGCACCTGCACCATAATGTTCGAAAAATTTCGCGCTCGCTACGCTCGCATTTTCATCTAGATGTTATGACTATGACTTGATGCGTATGAAGTATTTGCCGCATTTGCATCAGTGTTCGAAAAATTTCGCGCTCGTGTTTTCATCTAGGTGTGTTATGACTTTATGACCCGTCCCCCCCTTAAAGTTTCTATATCTGCTATTCTATATGCTTGCATTGATCGAATGAATCGCGAAAATATGATGCGGTTGAAATGCGAATTATCTGGGTTTGGTAAGGAAACTAGCTGGTTTATCTGTGAAAAGTCGGTTTTTTCGTCTTTCTCGTTTTTCACGTAAAAAGGGGTGCGAATTTTTACTACGTTACTGTCGCCTACGGCCTACCAATTTGTTTCGAGTTGATATCAACAGACAGTGATCATTATTATCATCTGCGGCCCGCGAAGATTTTTTTAGCTACTATGTGGCCCGTGGGTGCTAAAAGGTTGCCGACCCCTGCTCTACAGGTTCGATATCTAACATAGTTTTGGAAATAAAAAACCACTCACGAGGTCTACAGCTCACAGAGCCACTAGTTGTAGAACGAATTATCTTTATCTTTGTGCCTTTTAAACAAAAGCACTTGTCTTTCATAGTTAAACGTAACCACTAATTGATACTGTAAACTAAACGAAGTAAACGTTCACACTTTCAGCCAAAAGACGGCTTTACGTGCAAGGAAAGAAGGTTCACATTTAAAAAATACGACTTATCAGTGTTGACCTTTTGTATTTAAAACAGCAGTAGTGTCCGTAGAGCAGCCTTTTCATTTCGAAGCATTTATGGCACGTGGCTAAACAATGGCATTGTTGGCCCGATAGGTCCTTAAGATAAGACCCGTTCTACAAAAAGGATTACAAGTATACAGAGTTGTAAAAAATTAAACTCTGTAACATACATTCTGTAACAATTTATTCACATACCAAACAAATTATCCTTGTAGTTTGGTAATTCTTTTTGTAACTCCAAAATCAACTAACAACTACTTAAAACGTGTAAGCGTGGAGCAAGTAACTCCAAAAGGTGTAATAACAATATTAATTTCGAACATTTAGCATAATAAAAATATAGACGTAAACACTGACAATAACATTCAGGCCAAAATGTAACATATTCAAACTAAAGACATTAGCAACCGAAAATACAACTGATAAAATCCCTTCATTAACACTTTAGCAAAAACAAGCATGTTACTAAATCTAATTTGCAACTCGGTAATAACTGGCGGTAACTTAAATGTTTCCGTGGTAGTGTCATTTTTAACATATGCCTCGGTTTTGTTATAAAATGTAAACATGTAGTATGCTGGTTTTTTGCCTATATTAAGAATTTTGTGGAATAACCCAGAATTCAATTGGATTCGTTGTCCCGTGTTCAACTGGAAAGACTGGCTGATTTGAAGGTTTGTGGCCTCTGGCTCAACCGCTACTTCTCCTTCTAAGACTTTTAATGTCACATTACTCAAGTCGGGTGGAATATATTTTTCCAACACGTAATCTATAAAAAAAGGGTATATTAGGATTAATCCTACTGAAACAAAATTGGAATTGGGTATTAGATAACTAATTTAAAATCTTCAAAACAGTTAAACGGGTTAGTAGGTATCGACCGTTTTTTTCGAAAATATCCAGTGACATTCAACACAACAGTTACAGAAATTAAACCAACCTGGAAAATCAGCAAAGAATATGACGTCATTAAACCCATGCCAGGAGTGAACCTCATCCCTTATTTGATTCAAAATTGGTCTCCACTCAGATGCTTCATCAAGAAGTGGCATCAAAAAGGGAATTTTCTCAAAAGTGCTCCAAGAAACTTGCAATAAATCGACACGGGGATCAAACATACGTTGGACGAATCTACCGTTCATCGAACACCACACGTCAATGAAAATTGAAATATTTTTGGACAGCATTTCACGTTTCCCGGATTTACCCGGCTCTCTTAGCATGCTAAGGTTCATGCATATTGCGTATTGATGAATCATATCTCCGTTTTTCGACCAGCGATTGTTCGGACTGAATGCCTGGGGGTCGATGTAGAAATGACTATTTTTCTCGTTGTCGACGACTTTGACGACCACTGATTGAACATCCCAAGTGTGCACCATCATGTCCCAAGAGTAACCGTAGAGGCCGTCCGTCCAATTGTTGTAGCCCTGAAAGAATATACATGTATACCTATTTTCCTCGCAAGATAGACTTCTTATCTTGCGAGGAAAATGAGACGTTTAGTGATTTGAGACGTTAGTGCCGTTAATGAAGCCTGAGTCTTCTGGTAGTTGTCGACTTGTCGCTGTACGCCACCCTTAAGGCGTTTGTGTAAATGAAGGAACGGCTGGACGAATTTGGGGGCCGGGTGGTAGTTGCACATATAGCTCAGTTGGCTAGAGCGACCCGGGAGTAGGGTTGCCATATGGAAAATTGAAATGTCCTGATAAAAATCCGGACATCTCCCTTAAAGTCCTGACATTTATTCTAACAAGGGGCGAAACTTCGGTTGACTCGAAAAAAAATATTTAATTTGGTTTCCACTATCACTGTGCAGAGGCTTGCTTTCATCAAAAAGTGCAGGATTTTTTTCATAACTCATATGACTATGACCTCCACAATTCAATATACTATTCATAGTTCATAAACCTATTTATACTTTTTTTTGCCGTTTAAGCATTGAATTATTTATTTTTTCTAATTTACATTTTTTGGAAAAAAAAAAACAAAATGTTCCGAGCGCGCTGAGATAAATTTGGCATGCGGGGACTCGCGAATTGATTGAGATCACTTTGGCTGTAATTTATCTTATTTTATATTGTCTTCGAAGAAATACTACTATTGATGTTGATTACTTACTAATTTATCATTACATTTATTAAAATTGTGTAAAATAAATGTATCGTAAAAACATTTTTTTAATAGGGTCATTCCTAAGAATCCTGACACTTGTCAAGTCCGGCCGCAATCCGGACAAAGGGTCAAAAATCCGGACATGTCAGGACAAATCCTGACGTATGGCAACCCTAGCCGGGAGTGCCGGGAGGACGCAGGTTCGAATCCTGCCAGGCCATGTGCCTAAATTATTCCTATATTTCTAAATTTGTAGTTTGCGTCAGCAGCGTTACTGCTTAATACAAAATTAATCAAGCTTTTATTGTCGACTGTACTTCTTTTCCACAGTCTCAACTACTCGTAGAGACGGTTCTAATGAGCCCAACACGATGGGTTTATCTTGTGCAGTTTCGGAGTTGCTATTTGCTATGGCCTGGCCACCTTCTGTCTCCATCATCAGATCAGCTCGTTGATACTACTTGATACCATAATATTGCATTGTCACACAACAACAGAACTGAACAAACATAAGTACTTATGTCAAATTCCAGCTCAATCGGATACCGGCACGGCAAGTGGTTGAAAATTCAGTTGCAACTTTAGATTCCACGGACAAACATACATACGTTGCAAGTAAAAAAAAGCCTGTAAAATAATTTAATTCGTTACGAGTAAATAGAGTATCCAGTACCCTTCAGGGTGCTCAAAAATAACGCCTTGATAATGGATTCTTGTACAGATATTTGTGAACACCTTGCCTTGTTCGCTACAATATATCTGGCGACTGTACATACAGGGTGTATAATTAAACGTGTTATTAGTTGTCAAATAGTGAAGCGTTAACTACAATAATCAGTTCGGGTGATTCTTGAAATCAGCTCAATTTTTTTCTGGTATCCACACATAAGCAGAGAAATAGGGCACAGTGGAAAATCTAGAGAAGTAACTCCGGGTTACAGAAGACTACTGCCATAAAAATTACTTGCTTTGCAAACGTACATGTGTTCCTAGTGGCAAGTAAGGTTGCTAGAGCTCCTGAAGATACAAGTTCAGTGTACCTGAGTAGTAAACTAACGAATACATCCCACATACATCCATACTATCCATACCAATATTATAATGCGAACGTGTGTCTGTCTGTCTGTTACCTCTTCACGCTTAAAACGCTCAACCGATTGACATGTTTGGTATGGAGATAGATATTGAGTCCCGGGGAAGGACATAGGATACTTTTTATCCTGGAAATCATCCCTTAAGGGGGAGGAAGTTTGTATGAAAGAGCGATGAGTAGGCAAGCGCCTGATATAAGTAAATAGCAATTACTTCAAATTTATCGCGATAAACGAGTCCCACGCGGACGAAGTCGCGGACAATAACTAGTACTATATAAGGCCGCCCTACGCGATCACCTATATAGTGGTGGATCGCGCAGTGGTGTTGCGGTTTCCAGCACTCTGAACAGGTTCTGGGCCCATAACCTGTTCGAGTGGTGGATCGCAGTGGTGTGGCGGTTTCCAGCGGGAAAGTAAAAGCACAAGGTTCCTTTTTGTGTACACTATTCTTTATATAAGTACAGAAAATTCAGAATGATAAAACAATTAAATTACCTTACTTATGTGTCCTCGGTCCCCGATAATTGAGTAGGAAGAAGAGAGGGCTTTGAGGGCAGATCAAGGTTGCCAAGTTACCATACAATTAAAAATAAATTCACGAGTGTTGTGGGTCATAGACTATCCAACAGAAATTTGGTGCATTTGATTCGAGTGCAAGCGTGGGGGTCTGCCTAATGTGCCTCTCATTGCCTCTCACTGTTGCCAGAGCATGCAAGTGAGTTTTGAAAACGAACTTCTAGAAGGCTACGGTGATTGCTTACCATCAAGTAGGCTGAGATATAGAACAGATGTGTGAGAAATAAGATTCAGTTATAAATATTTCCAGCCAATGGTCATTGCCTAGACCGGTATAGATACGTAGAAGTGCTAGCCTATCAGAATTAGGTATTGAAGGTGTACTTATGTACGTGTTTCCATTCGTTATTTTTTGAGAAAAACTGAACAAAACCGTCTCTAGAATCACCCTGCTAATTATGTTAACGAACAGGCCATGTTACCTTAGTGATGAAGTGGGAAAACGGCAGGAAACCTTGCATTGTTACATACAAAATAATCAATACAGTTGTATACTTTTTACTCCACGCAATTTGTGTGTTAATGCGGGTATTATTTCCATTTTTATGTTCGGCGTGTGATGATGGCAGGTGTTCTGGTATTATTTCCTGGTTCTGTATTTCAGTATCTGGTTCATCGTTTTTGGGAGATTTTAAATGTTCCGATGTATTGGTACTAGAACTTTTTTCATGGCTTTCCTTATTTTTATTGTCAGATAGAGTAACGTCGTCGTTTTCAAAAATATCGTCATCTTTCTCAAAATTTTCATCAATATCTTTATTGTCTGTTACTTTTCGTTCCAATGTCTCTTCTTCTTTTGGAAGGTTTTTATGTATCGTTTCGCCCGTCCCACTTATTAGCATCTTGCATCGCGTTTTGACACAGTTAAGAACCAATTTTGGCCAATGGAATGGATAAAACAGCGGCATAGTAGCCAAACATACCCACGGAAACATTCCTGAAAAAATCACAAGTAATTTGGGCATTCCTATTTTAAGTCGTACCCCAATTTTTTTTACATTATGGATGATTACTTTATTAAAATCACGAGCTCTTTCGATCATGACAACAAAAAAAGAGCCCGCATGTTTTTTGAACATTTGATTGCGTTTTTAAAAACAAAACATATGAATGTGACAAAATGGATAGGTACTTATACGAAAATGGTATGAAAGCTCGGGGACAGTTTTTTTCATATCAGGGTCGAAAGAGCTTGTGGGTCTGAAAATAATTACATACAATTTTGAAAATGTAAAGCAAAAGTTGCAGTACAGATTAAGGCGCTACACTGAGAAATTTGGAGACTTTGAAACGCTGTCCTGCCTAGACTAGCAAACAGTAGGGGCTGATTTTCAGATATATGATTCTTGACTATATGATTGTGGTACTGACAATAGCGAAACATGATTGCTTAAAATTTTCTCGAAATCCAAAGTCGAGTCTATATTTTCCTTTTTTTCCTCAGCCTACTAAAACAACGTATTATTAAAAGACACGATTAAGTTAATATGATGGTATTTTACCTCATCTAGGTACTGACAAGAGGAAATTTAATAAACCTGCACACAGTCAGATATTTAACGAGATTTGTCTGAAAAGCCATTCTCGGAGAGGGTTGCATTCCATTTTGTCGTGAGCGAAAAACAGAGGGTGTCTCTTTCAATCGATATATCGCCTTAAATAAAAATACGTATTTATTTAATCTAGTATGTCCGGTCAACTCCAGAGAAGCCTGACCCCCCGTGCATACAAATTTCTATGCTGGGGGATACCTTTTCTCTGCAGCTGACTGTACCTACACCTACAGCCCGCGTTAAATCTCGTATAGCATTCGTCCCTTACTAGCAGCCCTAGCAGGTATATATGTGCGCGAGAGGCACAATGGTCAGTCATCGAAGTAACTGTACATGGATAAAGCTAATAACATTAAGGGCATTGTACATTGCAATATGGTTCCCACGTGGTTACATAAATGTCGCCTTCTTTAGTAAGTAGGTATTCATGGTGAATAAATGCAATATTTTTTATATTTTTGGCGAACCTCAATCTAAATGGAAATCTTACCTATAGTGAACAGCCTGGAGTTCATGAGATGGAACAATGCGCAGAAAACCATTGCAACATGGCGAGTACGGGACCACATCATCCAGAACGCCACAGTCAGATCAAACAGGAAAATAAACCAGTGCACAATAATGTAGTCGGTCTGTTCAATTGTTAAAAACAACCTGAATAAACATACCATAATTGACTATGAAAGAGTTATTGAATGCCACAAAGTTGAAGCTGTCAGGAATCAAGAAGCTGTTATATGCAGTCACTTTCACAGGCAAAAGTGATTTAACAATTAATTAGGCATAGACGCTGCGATGTAGGTACAGACAGCAGTTCCAAGAGATCAAAATTACCTAATACACACACGTCTTTATAAGTTAGGCACAGTTGAATTACGAATCTCGCGGGGTCAAGTTATTGTAGCACAGCTTGAGTCAAAACACATTTTTATAAAAGTTTAGGAAGTAACTACCTACTTACCTATTATTTATGACCTATAGCAACATTAGCAACCTAAATACCCCGCTCTGCAAATGTGTAGGTAGTGTTGTATTCCCGCCATTCCGTGGTAAGTGTTAATTAAACCCTGAAAGGGCATAGGTACAGTATGACATGATAAATATTATATATATGTTACTTACGTGAATGGGGTAAATACCCAATGAGCACTTAGATTCGGCACAGAGTAGCCAGATAGCCATTCTGCCGAACCTTTCTTCACTCCTGCCATAAAATAGAGAATAAAAAACTGGTATTTCAAAATGAAATAATTCCAATAAGGCACAGTTTCGCTAAATTTTTCGGGGTCCATCACAGCATCAAAGGACCTGAAAAATGACTTTTACTTTTAATAATAACTCAAGTGATTAACAAATTTTATTATCATTCATAATACGTACCAATAGCAGTTGGCATCTGTAAACATGAGTAGAAAACTTACTAAACCAAACAAGTAACTATGATTGTTCCAGTAACTTTTCTCAATGAGAAATAAGTACCAATAAGAGATCGTAAATAGTCGCGCCGAGATGTGATATTTGAACCCCAACATTATGCCTAATGCTCCTGAAACATTTTGTTTATGTCAGCCGCATAAAAATATACTCCGTAAAGTATTGAGTAGGTTGTACCTAACACTGATTAAAGATATATTGAATGTAAGAAATACTTAGGGTCGTTATGTTTATTATTTTTATAGTAAAAATAACCCATAAATCATTATGTAAAAAGCACAGCCAGAGTTTTATTTCGATTTTATTAAATAAAAACAAGGTAATTTAAAATACAATAATGTTCTTCTCCGTTGTGTGACTTTTTAAAAATTAGCCTAATGTTACGACACTGGTAACGAGAAACTGGACACTATCTACTTATTTCATTATTTGCGTAAACACTACAGTAGGTACAGTCAACTTCATTAATAAATGAACGTTTCCAACGGTTCTAAAATATCTGGGCAACCATAAAGTCTTGTTCACATATTCTTGATCACTTTACCCGTCCGTTCACATATTTTAGAACACGGCTGTACCTAAAACTAAAAATTTCTAAATATAAGTATTAGGTACGGCTTGGCATAGTTTACCAATCCAAAGTGCCATGTAGACGATCGTCATGTAGGGCATCGGGACACCCTGGATAAAGGTGAACAGCGGGAAGTGACACATCTTGGGATTCCCCCATCTCTTGTACAAAAGAGCACCTCCTCGCTCATCTGGTATGTCGAATAGCATTGCAAGACCTAGGGAAAATAAGGTATTTTTGAAGCGAAGCAAAATTTCCCTTCAGTTATTATTCTATGTTTATATTATTTTCGCAGTAAAACTATTTTTGTGCAGATCATGTATAAAGTACATAGTCCGCCATATTGTTTTTATCGCAACGTCAAATAGCCTATGTTACTCGAAATGACGCAATGATTCTAAAGATACCTCCCACATCTAAATCTGGTGTTGAGAAGTTCTGGGGGAACCCTGAAAACATTATAGATACACTCTCTTTTTTGGACAGTCGTGTA
The DNA here is from genome assembly GCA_951800055.1 of Cenopis cana. Taxonomy (NCBI): domain Eukaryota; kingdom Metazoa; phylum Arthropoda; class Insecta; order Lepidoptera; family Tortricidae; genus Cenopis; species Cenopis cana. Next base: position 12,170,485 of record OX637479.1, on the reverse strand, counting down.
AATAATAAAAAAAATGAGCGTCCGTTTAACGAATTTTAAAATATTTAAGTTTAACCCAAATCTTAGAATGAATAAAAAAGCACCTAAGTATACAAAGCATTAAGGACTTTTTTATTTATTTATTAGCCTTTTCTTATTCGGACTTTGGTCGCTTGTTAGTAGGTATATATTCTATTGTTTGACATTTGTTTTTCCTTTTCCACTCCATTCTACTTATTGATTGCCACTCTGTTAAAAGTTTTTCCGACGACTTGTCTTATGTCGTCTATCCTCGTAGTTAAGTCCCAGACAGATTTTTGTGATTTTGAATTTGGGACCTTCATTAATTTTGTCAAAGTTTGAAACTCGATTTGAATTTGTACATTAGAGTGGCCTTACGAGGCTATATATATTAAGGACTTACCAAATAAAATTCTCGTGACGGCCAAACTGGATGAATCTTTTGGGGCATGCAAATAATGAACCAGTTTCGTAAACGTAGTCTTTTCAGCATTGAAACCGAACTGTTCTTTAAATTTGGTATGGATCGCTTCATAGACTTTAATGAATATTTCTTTAAATTTCATTTTAAGGCAAGTTTAGGATCGGTTTAACGTTTTGCTCAATATCTGGGACAATACTGAATAATCGACACGTTGCGATGAACCAGGTAAATATTAACAATGTGTATTATATCAGTTCAGTGAATCTCATGTGTCTGTTTAATTATGGAAAGGGGATTATGCCAGACATGTATGGGGAACGTCTAATTTTCAGTTGACTGCACCCTTAGAGGTGACATTTGTCTCCTTAGCATGTAAGACAACTAAGGTTACTTTAAGGTTACGCATATTTTAATATTAATTAGTTTATTTTTAAATTAATGAAAAAAGTTTTACACGTTATGATGTACCTACCTATCCTATAGGTTCTATGTCCTTTAGGTAGGTAGGGTAGACCGGGTACGCTTGTGACAATTTTGGCTTGATCGCCAATAGTTTCGATAATTTACCAGTTAGCTGGAAGAAAAGTAACTTTAATCGTAATTTGTACATTTGTCTACGTAAATAAACTAAATTATCGCCTATAAATACGCTTTATTAGTTATAGGAGCGTGTTAAAAAAAAAAAGTGTCACAACCGGCCACAGCCCCAGGACGGTTGTGACAGTGGTTGGGGTCGGTAGTGAGACAGGCATAAACATACACCAAAATGGTTTATAATTACTTTTATTGTTAGAAATATGTAACATAAGTCAACATAATGTCCTCCTAAACAATATTAACAATGTCAATTAACGAAATTAGCATATTAACTACAATTTGAGATCACTCTATTCTTATAATGAATAAGGTACTATACAGTCTTTTCAGAATGAGTCAAAACGTTAATTAAAGTTAAAATCATAAAAAGTTTTAATAAATTTTAACAAAAATGTGATCGACTTTATGCATTCCCCCAGTTCTTCGTAAAGAAGTCCCACGTATTTCACTTCTTCATATGCATGTTCATAGTTAGTAATATCAGACCGCGCTCTTTCAGTCTTCCGCAAGCGTATTCTGGGCATCTAAAAGCAAAAATACAAAAAATAAATATGTCACAATCGTACCCACAAAATTTGTCTCAACCGTAGAACCGTACCTGACGCACACTTTCGAAAACAAAAAATCGTCATGACTTTGCCAAATACTCTACGTTAAAAGTAATCACTCCAAATTAACTACTAATGTACAACTTATAAAAAAAAACACCAGGTAATCTATCTGTATACAAACAATACTAATTGCTAAAAGAAATCGAATAAAAAAACTTACTTTTGACTGTCGAAAAGCAATGTGGTCTCCTGCTTTCGTTAACGTCGCGCGTTGGCTGACGCAATACTGGGAAACGCTTTCAGATTGGCATGCCGCTTCTTTCTCCCCTAGAACTCTTCCCCGTATTCCGTATAGTTTCGCTATTATTACGACTGTCACAACCGTTTCCCGTCACAACCGTACCCAGTCTACCCTACCTATAGTTGAGGAATAAATAGGTTCATCAATTTTCGACGTAATGAGATTTCAGGTCCAAAAAGTGACGAACCTTTGTTTCCGCGATTGCAGATAGGTCCGATTATCAGGATATAGGTAGGTACTCTGATCATAGAACTGAGGGTAAGTAACTATAAAAAGTATTGCGCATAGTAAAACTACTTGCCGACCCCTGCTTAAGCTATCTAAAAACAGGTTAATCGAAGTATTTAGAATGAACAAACATAAAGATTAAACTCCGGGGAAAGATTTCGCTCCTTTGTGTAACGTCAGCTGTGTAACGACAAATTTCGCGTTTAAAAGCAGTTAATGACCTTGCAGTGCTTGAATAGCCCTGTTTTGTTTTCACAATTTCAAAATTGCAAGAGGGACAAGTCATACGCCATAAGTCCGACATAAGCGCAATCATGCTAGCTAGAGTGGTGACTATTTGAGCTTTTCCGCCAAGTTTTTTTAAAGGAAAAGCTGATTTATGTGCCGAAATATTTAATTACAATACATATTACAATTTGATATATAATACTACTAAGAACAGACATTTAATTATTGTCAATGATATAATCATACAATTTAGAAACGTCAATAACTTCAACAAGAACTCTTTGACCGCCCTTGTCGAGGTGGAATATCTAATCGAAGTAAAATAATTTTACCCAAGTATCTAGGTTAGTTATTGGAGTCCATGGTCGATATGGCGTCTGAACCTTTTCAACCCCCCGAATATCTAAAGATCGCGTATGCATATTCAATATTGAATATTACTATGGCGCTACTCAACAGTGACGTCACTGTTGAGTAGCACTTTCTCTCTCTAACTACGAACATTCTAACCGTCGTTGTAGCTTCGTTATTTTTTGTGAGATATTTGAATAGGATTTTCACTATTTGGCATAGTTTTTGATTCAACATCCCTATTCTCTGATATGATATGAATTCTGACGTGGCGGTCAAACATAAACAATTGGCTATAGTTGTCTAGATATATTTTGTTTTCAACATTACTTTCTAAACACTATCTCTACTGCAATTTGATGAAATTCGAATTAAGAATGTCGACTACGATAAGTGGCGCCGGCATCCTCAAGATTCAATAATCTTTTACCTACATTTATATGCGATATGATATTGAATATAAAATTCCCTGTGAAACTTTGCCACTGACAGGTGATGTTAATCCCAAGTTAATCCAATTCATATTGTTCATAATGTCTTAACATCAATATAATAAATTATTTATTACAAAAATGCGAGTTTTAAACAGTGTGTATGTAATATAAACTCTATTACATTAGTGTTAAAGTAGAATATCCAGTAGAAGAAGACCATAATATGTCAGTGACAATTTACCTGTAACATAGTCTAGTATACTAAGTACCTACCTTCTTTTCAACTTTGGCATGCAGGAAACAATAAGGACCGAGATCGTGTCAAGTATTTTCTTCCATTATCTCAAAAACCATCTCATAAACGACTTTGATATTCAAAGTCGTTTTGCTTGACTCTTGACACTTATTTTTAAAAAAATCTTTGAACATTGTTTTATTTTTATTTTTTTACCTACCTACCGAAGTGCGGCTAACCACCACAAACTAAAGGGTTACGTTTGAACGAACTGCCTTATGTTATGATATATGCCATAAATGGTTAGTTATTAATAAAGAGTTATGTCACACGACTTAGGTTTTTCTTTAGGCCATAGTTTTTCTTGCGTGGCCTTTCAGGTCTCTAGTAGGTACCTACTGCTGGTTAGGTTATGCAAATGAACTCTATTCACTAACATGATCAACCTAAACTATCTAATCTTAATACATTCGAGTGAATGTACGTAATAAAATGTTCGTGCTAAGGTACTTTAACTTGTAATAGTAGTATCCATCAATTGACAAAGACTTTAAACTTTAAACCTAATTATGCGATTACTTTGTACTTGTGTGACGTCGCGTTAATAGTATCGAATCTATAAAATAAACACTGCGACTATAGATATGATATTTCTTTTTCTAAATAAGCAGATTTTATTATTTTGTGCTTAGAAATCTGACCTAAAAATAAGCAAAATGCTGGTAAAAATTAAAAAAATAACAAACTAAAATTCGAATACGTTTAATAATAATAAATAAAACAAACTCTTAACAAATTACATTAATAAAAAAATCAATTCATAAACTACTTTTTACATCACATCCTTCGTAGATTACAGCGTTCTGGGTATGACACATGTTTTAAAATAATACAAGATCTAGTGAACAATGTAAGCTTACTCACTAAACTATACTGCAACTTAAAGAGCTAGTATCTCTTCCGTCAGCGGTGACTTTCTACAATAGTGTACTACAATCAATTTAAATACACGTCTAGTCTCAATCATACACATTTCATGAGTTTCCTGGAGTTCGCGATCGGAAATATTTGGCATATTACAAAATCATGTATTTATTTTTAAACGTAACATGCAAACCGAAGAGATATGTGATTTCAGTATATATATATTACATTTAGGAACTCGCTCTGGGTCGTATCTGGTTCAGCAGGTCTCCATCGCCGTTCAGCGGGGTAATGCTGCCGGTATCATGGGGACCTTTGAGCCAGGTACGATGCGAGAGTCTTAGGTAATTTTGTTGAAATATTTTAAAACTGTATTTAAATAAGTAGGTAATTTATGTAATTATTTTAATTTTAATGATTTGATTGATTTAGGAACTTTGTTAAATATACGACAAATAATAAAGTTGACTGCAACATAATTCTTATAAAAACTTACATCACAGTAAATATTTAAATACTCGGACTGCGCAGTTTGTGCGCAAACAGAATTAAAGAATTAATTATCCTAGTCAAAACAATTGTAAACGTAATCAGAAATCACACGACTATATTACATTTCAAAATAATTTCACCGTAAAAATAAAAATACTAATATAAATTGGCACCTCGTATAGTTTTGCATTTGATTTGCAAAATGATAAGTCATATAGTGCAATCATGTATAACTATAGAAACGATTAATAACATTAAAAACAGTCAAATGTAAACAACGAAATTTTACACTTAATGACGCTTGGGCAGAGATCACAGTGCAGACAATTCGGTCAGGATACATTTTAAGTTGTCGCGATTCTATTCAACATTCATAATACATAGGTACGGAATGTCCTAAAAACAACGCTTAAATAAAAACATATACAATATTCGACTCGATCCGTAAACGTACAAATATAAAGGTGCTGTATATTTATTTTTGGCGTCGCAACTACTGGAATTACTTATTTAACAGCAACGGATCACAATTCAAAACTTACTATAAAGCATAAGATCTGTGTACATTATCATTACTATGATATTCAACATTTTAAAGTTCTATATCTGATGTAATATGCTTTAAGTCAATATAGTTGTAAACCATCTAAATACCGGTGACAAAAGCCTCCGCTTGCTACGTGGGTGTTCTATGAGTGTTGGCGCGGGGTTCAGTAGGCGCCGATGACTCCGCCGGGGCCCGGCAGCGCGGACTTGCCGGACAGGAACACGTCCACAGCTCTAGCCGCTTGCCGCCCTTCGGAGATCGCCCACACCACGAGGGATTGACCGCGGCGACAATCTGATAAATGAAAACAGATACTTAGAATTAATATACGTATGTCTTATCTTGTGCGACTCAGCGATTCCTGGTTCTCATTCGGACATAGATTATCGTCTAGTGGCCCACCATACAAGGAAATTTGGCAATTAAATTTGAATCTCCTGGCACAGGAAATAGAGTTTGTTTTGTTGGAATTGAATGAAACAAAACAAATGCAACTCTGTTTCAAGTTTGAAAAATGTAAATTCCATTGATGTGAATTAGTCCTAGTATTATCAATTACTTTGAACCTCGAGAGGTGTATAAGATTATAAGTAGTTAGATGTTTTTATATATTAGAGGTAGATTCGTCTCTACTCGCGTCGCGTCGACAGTTGTGCTAGCCCCGCAGATAAACTTTGCATAGTGCGACCAAACATTTAAATCGAAGTTCTAGTGCGTTTATGAAACCCTGGCTCGCATGATTATTTTTCTGTCTGGTCATTTTCCATTGTACAGTCAATATGGGCGCGGACAAACACGACTTTATTGTTAAGAGAATAAGGTTATTTTTATAACCTTATCATCAAGTATCAGGTATTTTTGAATGTTTGGAAACACACATATAAAAACTTAAATATGAATACAGTAGAATAGAATAATACTTAATGTTAAAGAACTCGACTCTACCTACGAGAATTAACCGAATGCAAACATCGAATGCGTAATCGAATATTTGTTCTTGGGTCTTAGATGTTTTCTATATATTTAAGTATCTATTAATCTATTAAAGTATGTATATCGTCGATTAGTACCTTTGCTTAGTTTGGGACCAAGTTGATCTGTGTAAGATTGTCCAAAAATTTTTTTTATATTATGAAATTTAAACTGGAGAAAGGCTATATGAACATGGGCACGTGTAGATCTGATGTAGATCACGCGTCTGATATTACTATTGTTTGTTTTTTTGTCATGAATTTCGTATCTGCTGAACGTTGACCCACCTCCGGCAGCGAACACGTTATTGACGGGCGTGTGATAGATGTTTTTCTTATCGGTTTCCACGTTGCTACGCGCGTCCAGAGGTAAATCTGAAATTAAGATAAGGAGATAGAGAATCACGCATATTTATTTAATCGTATGGCAAGGTATAAAGATATAAAGATCACAAATACAACTCCAGAGCATTAATCCACCCGAGGGCTTCGTCGTTTAAGTTGATCAGGTCTCGACGCATATTAAAATTGTTAAAAGTTTCATTGTGTTTTGAAAGTTTAGTTTCGATATCTGTTTGATGCTCGATGCATATAGAAGAGAAGAAACTTGTCGAATGACGCCAAAAAAAATCAATCACATTGTTATTGTTATTTTTCACCTTAGCAGCTCGAATAAGCCTATTTTGTGAGCAAAGACTGTTTTTGTTCACTCCCTTGAGACAAAGTAGCTTTTTAATTTTTGGTATGGCACGAATACCACGATCTGCTACTTCATAGTTCGGGCCTTATTACAAACTCGGTATGTTTGACATTCCACCGCTCTGACCCTTTCAATTCCTTATTAAAAAAGAGAGGGCCACAATAGGTCGATTCGTAGTTCGATATTCAAATACCCAAAACGCGCTAAATAAAACTCATAAATTAAACTAGAAGTCAACATTATCAAGACGTTAGTAGCGGTTATTTTACATATATTATTATTTTGATAATAAATATTTATAAATAAAACCCTTATTGCAGAAAAACAGAAAGTTGATCACGATAATTATCAATTTTACTTTTAACAATCTTTATTTTAGCAATAAAATAACACCGGTGTCGTTTCAGAACGCACCTTTAATAAATCGAGCGTTTTTTTTTCGATTTTACTTTTCTTCAGACTTGCGCTACAGACATTATAATTAATTATTAATTAGTGATTAATAATATGACTGATAACATTTGCACACCTGCATGCAGGTTGAATACGCATGAACTTTTTAATATAAGATCTTTGTAACTGTGTTCAAGCAAATAAAGAATTTGTATTTGTATTAAGGCTGTATTTAGAAAACAGTGCGCCTAATTTTTAGTGTATAGTTCGTACAGTAGGCCGAGTGCTGTCAAATTAACGCAAGCAAAAATCTTCCTTACAGTTAGAGCTCTAAGTCGAGTTTTTCTTGCGTTCGTTTGACAGAATTTGGCCTTAGAGTTTTGTACGAACTATACACGCGAGCTGGCGAGCACGGTTCGGCGGTACACAGTGACTCACCGAGTTGATGCGCGACGTATCTCTCCGGGCCCAGGAAGCCCATGGCCAGCAGCACCAGCTCCGCCTTGTACACCTTTTCAGTCCCGGGTAACTCCTTCATCTCCCAGCGGCCGCCGGCGGCACGTGTCCACTCCACCTCCACGGCCGACACTCCCGCTACGTTGCCGTTACCTGTTCGATTCAAATATGTACATATTTATTATTATTTATTTATTTATTAATAATGGGATAGCTCATGGCCAGCATCTAGCCGGGGGGCAAAGATGAGGCCGACGGTGCAGCGAGCTCACCCAGAAAATGCCTATTCTCTCTAGCCTTAGATAGGTCCAGGTTATATGAACTCGGAAATACAGATGCCGGCAGGGAATTCCAAACCTTAACAGGGATACATAATAGGGATGTTGACAGATAGCCAAATTAGAAACTTTTTATGAAACGTAAAAAAGGATCAGTTTATCTATCTATGAAAATTACACTTCCATGACATACGTATAAAGTACCTATTAAACTTTTTTTGTGTGAGAAACACGTTAAAATAAAATTATAGCTGTTAAAATTCATGTTTTTTTTTTTTAAATTGTACAACCCCTTGTACGAAAAACCGTTACAACGTGCGTCACTGGTGTTGAATTAAATCCTACAAATTACAATATCTCAATAGCACGTGTATTTTTATTACTTTTTCATATAGACAGTGCGATCTGCTAAATTCTTCAATAGAGAAATGAGGGATAAATTAATTTGATTTACCCTCAATGGATGCTATGTCATAAAATCACAGAACACGATCAGTTTGCTTAAAGTAAACAAAAAAGGTTCATCATCGTCACTGGCCTTTGCGTCTTTATCAGACGGTTTATGCAGCGACCTGCGAACACTTCCTGGTCCATGAATTATTCAAGACCTCGAAATATGTATTTAATATTAGTTTACGGAATTTCCCATTCGAAAACACGTCAATACTACTAGACAATGGAATCATAGGGTTTAGGTTAAGTGGGTTCTACCAAATCATCACGTGACGTCCGTATGACGTGTATAGATCAAAAACTAGAAGTTATGAAGTTTCGTAGGTATAGGTAAATCGCGTACAAACAACCAAGAGCCGTGTTCAACGCTTCGAAGTCGGATGTTCAACTTTGACTCTGGGTCTGCTAACTTTTTTGCATTTGGTCTCATGTACCTAAACATTTGAACATCGGCTAAAATAATGTCGAATCGAAAGTAGCTATAAAAAATGGTTCAATCCCAGTGGAGGATTGTCTTGACCAATAACGAACTTGACTTTGTGAACAACAATTTTATGAATTACGTTTCGTTTTATGATTTTTGGTAAAATTTTGTTATTAACAATTTATTGATATTATGATGGTTTACTATCTATTTAGTGACATCGTGTTATAAATTTAAACAGGAGGAAAATACCCAATTATATAGTTAGGAGAAAGTGACAATGTGTGCACGTACCGTCATCCAGGAACTCTTTGGTTAGCGTGGAGAACTTCCTCGGGTCATTTCCAAACTTGACTTTCACCTCCTCGTGCCCATAGTCCACCCTAAGAAAAAGGCATTTGTTTTGTCATACGAAATCTCAATCAGGTCATTAGAAGATTGTACCTAAATTTTGCTGTAAGCTCTTATAAAATATACAATCAAAGTTTTTTTTAATGTAAATGCAGTACAAATACAAATACTCTTTACAGCATATTTTTAGTGCAGTACCACTTTTATTAGTCAGAATTTTTCGTTGTCTATTGCAGAAAAAAACATGTTTTACATTTTCATAATGAACATTACCCTACGTAAACTAAGAGCTGTGTGTACAGTCAACCAATTTGATTTCTAGGCCACTTCGTACCTTGTCACAGTGAAAATCAATATGAAAGCCGCTAGAGATCTTATATCAATGTCACTGTGACAAGGTACGAAGTGGCCCAGAAATCAAATTGGTTGACTGTACCAGTGAAGGGGACCGACACGTTTTCTTAATTTCACTTCTTAAAACTATGTGTTGGATTATACAAGAACGCTGTTGCTAACAGTTGTTGAATGATCCTGCCAGTTCACGGACAAAAGTAGAACGCTACAAAAAAACCGGCCAAGTGAGAGTCGGACTTCGAATTCTTTACGTACCAAGGGAGACCCCTTAAATATTTATTTTATTCTGTTTTTTTTTAGTATTTGTTGTTATAGCAGCAACAGAAATGCATCATCTGCGAAAATTTCAACTGTCTTAACTATCACAGTTTATCCTGTCCTGGTGATAGACGGACAGACAGACAGACGGACGGACAGCGGAGTCTTAGTAATAGAGTCCCGTTTTACCCTTTGGGTACGGAACCTTTACGACACCGTTAATTAACCTTACGTATGAAATGACAGTGCTAAAGAACTTTAACTTTTCGCTTGATCAGTGCTCAAACATAAGAAAGCTCAAGAGTCGCGTCGTAGGTGTTGAAAAAAAGCCGTCCTCTACCGGTGACTGGGATCCCCGGCCGGATAACAAAAGATTGTTTTGGTTTGTTTTTTCGCTGGGAGAGGACGGGTTATATAATGAATGTTACCTGAAGACTCTCGGCCACTGCGGCCACGGGTTGTCCTGCCCGCGGGTCGGCTTCGGCTGTGGAAGGATCTCGAAGGTCGTGATAGACTTGGCACCTTGGCGGAGTGACGTCGCTATACAGTCGCATCTACGAAACACATAGAAATAACTAGTTAGCTTTCAGTAGTGAATATAGACATTGGTAGAGACGGAAGAAAAAAACTGGCCAAGTGAGAGTCGGACTTCGCACATTTATTAATCAATATATTAGTATTTGTTGTTTAAATATACGTAATAATGAACATTGTCACCAAATTTCAAGTTCATAGGTCAACGGGAAGTCAAAAAATTCTTCGGAACAAATTTTGTGACAGACGGCGGACGGACGGACGCCTGGGCGACACCAATAGGGTTCCGTTTTGACCCTTCGGGTACGGAACCCTAAAAATCTACATTAAATCTTTGACCAGCTATGTACAGTACTTAAACTTATCTCACGAGCGCGGGTAGGCCAACCATGTGTGTTGAGCTATTCATGCACACTGTCTATGTGTGCGTCAGCGTAGGAACTACGAGTTCAAGTTATTGTGTTCGTATGTCACAACTACAACAATGTCCAACCCTAGTGTGATAAAAGTACTATAAGACAAGTGACTCACCCGGTATCCCCTCCACCAATAACAAGTACATTCTTGTCCTTGGCGTTGAGCTCGGGCATCTCCTTGCCGTGGTGAAGCGCCGGGCCCATCTGCTTCTTCTGCCAGGTCTCGAGGAACTCCATCGCGTAGTGGATGCCGTTCAGCTGCCGGCCTTTAAGCGGCAAGTCGCGGGGCCAAGTCGCGCCCATGCATAGCACTAAGGCGTTGTATCTGGTGATGAACAACGTGTTAAATCCACGAAGTTTTTTACGCTATAGACTAAAAGAGAGGTAGGGCACAGCAAAATTTGGAACAGCCCAAACTCCGCATTGCAGAAGACCACAGGCATAATAACATTATTTTCTCAAAAATGGCCCGCAAACTGGACTTTAGTCGCTACATATTGGGAGGTAAAGTGTATAGTTTAAGGTCAGATCCAAATTAAAAAGTAAAAAACATTGCAGGCCACATATATGGCCTGCAATGTCACATATAAATTCCTTTATTTGTCGAGTTATAAACTTTTTAAAATGTAGAAACTGTCATATAAAAGGAGGCACAGGGGACCGATTTTTGAGTGTCGAACGCTCGAGTTTTCACTTGACATCTGTCAAAACGTCATAGTTTTTTGACGGATCTCAAGTGAAAATTCGAGCGTTCGACTCTCAAAAATCGGTCCCCTGGTCGTATTCAGCCAATTCAGCTCGTATTTTTCTGTTGAAAACGCGACGTTTTTTTATGTGTCTCGAATAATTTGCGTTTTTCGGTGGAAAAATACACTTGCGATTCTGTTAAAAAAAATAAACGGCGGGAAAACATGATGTTTTTGACGTTTTAAGGTTATGTTTATCAAATCTTAATTATTTTTTTGTCGTATTTCCCCATTTTTGAGAAAAGCACTATATTAGCCTCGGCCGGAATGGCAATTGCAGGCTTCGTATTATAATTAAACGGACTCGCAAGCTCGTCCGTTTAAACAAATACTCAGCCTGCAATTGCTCCCTTCCCGGCCACGGCAATAATGTACTATTACTATACAAGTATGTTGTGTTGTGCTCCTGGAGGTGAGAAAGGTTGCCAGAACTCCCGAGGATGAACTGTGTTGAGAGCGAGGGACCTAAATTTGAACCTTCTGCTGTCAATACAGTGAATCCTCAAATTTTATAAAGGATCGGCAACGAGCGCGTGGCTCCGTTGGATTTGCGAACGTCTATATGCTGCGGTGTCCGCTTACCAATGAGGTGGACCATACGCTTGTTTGCCACAGTCATGGGATATAAAAACAAATGGGTGATTTTCGTTGGCATGAGTGCGGCCAGAGAAAGATACCGAGCAAAAGTGGATATGAGATCAATCTCAAGCACAACAAGCGTCATAAATACAGTCATAGTTAACCTTTTGAGCGCACACATCGGACACAAATGACGTATCGCTGAGGCCACACCATCGCATTGTTTGACGCAAAATTAAACCTTACGCAAACGCACATAGATCGCTACTGTTTTGGCGTTTGGCAATTTTGTTTTGCTGTGCAATAGGGTAGTTGGCTCAAATATTATTATTAATCGTAAAGAAACAAGGCAAAAACATATGGAAAACGGTGAAAATCCTATTTAACTGACTGAATGCTGACTTGCACAGCAAAAATACTAATTTCGTTTTTTTTTTGAAATTGAAAATTGAAAATTATTTATTCATGACAAACTTAAGACTAAAAATTAAAATTAAACCAAGACTACAAACTTAGAACTATAGTTGCCTTTCGTTTGCCACGAATGGTCCCGCCTCAGCATAATGCTGACTGAGGAGCCAGCGCTGGTCTTCCGGCGAAACCATATGTGGGCCACGTTACGCACCATGCCGTCTGTCACGGCCTTAATGAATAAACTGAACGCAGCCGTTGCGTGTGCATCGGTCCGGTCAGCGCCATCTAGCTGCGAGCATTCCATTCCACTCACTTGTGGCCGCGCGGACGACATGGCCGGCGAAAAATGTACAAAACAAATTAACAAAAAGAAACTGCTTATAAATTATAGTTAAAACTAATAAACAACACACGACGAGAAGTAACATATACAAAACAAGACATCAGTGGAATGAAAAAATAATTGCTTGTATCGATATCAGCCTATAACTTTATCACATTGGGGACAGACAAATGGGTAAGATTCATAATAACTACTTTAATAGGTTCACTATATCCTATATCAATTTTATATAATAATACGTTATTATTAACAAGTAGTAAATTACATTCTATCTCCAGGTTCCAGATTGTTGCCACAAAAAATACACAATGAACAGGACACAGCTTAAAAACATAACCTATATTTATCTTATGTTTACCGGGCATCTTCAGAGAAAGGACACTAATTACTTATAATAAAGGGGAAGAAATCAGAGGTAACTATACACATATTAACTACTGATATGAGTGCCAACAGATTTCAGTTATTCTAAAAACAACTCGTGTCAAGTGTTAATGTTTCTTGTCGCCGCTGATGTTCACATATATATTTTTTAACAGATGTTCTAAAACTACATTTTTCTGTGCAAGTCAGTTTTTTTTTGAAGCACAGTCAGTATTTTTTTATGTGCTGTTATATATATATTTATATTTTTATATATCCGACGTCTAGATACGTCGAGGTCAGTTACCTCGTCCCTGAGACCCGCCGGGTACCGTCGCGCCTCGCGATTCGTCCGCGCCACGCGCTACGCACCCGCGCAAACAATTGACGCGTGTACCGACAGCGCACGCACACATACTTACCCACGCTTACGTTCCTTCGCGTGTCAGAGGTGTGGTTGTACTCACTCATTGGCCAGCTCGTTGGCGCTGATGTCTTTCCCCACGTCGATGTTGCACTTGAACACTACGCCCTCGGCCTGCATGAGCTGTACGCGCCTCTGCACCACTTCCTTGCTGAGCTTCATGGTCGGGATGCCGTACTGGAGTAAACCTCCGGCGCGGTCGTTACGCTCGAACACAGTTACCGAGTAACCCGCCTGCATTACAATAGTACATTACTTACCAAGGGCGGTAAAAGATCGCAGGTATTTGACGCCCGAGCCGAAGGCAAGGGCTATAAATATGCGATCAGAGGCTTTCTTTACTATCGCCCGTGGTAAGTACAAAATTGTATGTCACCCCCTGGTCAGGAAGTAGGATTTTCTGCGCGCGGAGCCACTTTATGGCCAGGTGTGACATAAATAAGTTTCTGTCATATATTTCATGTTTGGTTGAAGCTTTTATTGTACTTACAGTCGTCATGTAACGTGGAATTAAGTGCAAAATATTTCAAATGAGAGAAAGAAAATCTTACCTTGTTTAATTGATGCGCACAAGCCAGGCCAGCGGGACCAGACCCAACTACAGCCACTGTTTTGCCATTACGATGTTCCGGGATCTATTTAACAACCACAAATATTTGTCAGTCACCGATTGGTTGCTTTTATACTTTACAATGGACGCCCACGGCCCTATTCTTTTCATTCATAATTAGTCAATTAGTCTAGTAATTGGTCTATTTATGAATGAAACCATAGTTTTACCGTGCCGTGGCCGCCAATGATAGAGGCCGCCCGTGTTAGAGCAAGGGACCTAAATTAGTCCTTTCTGCTGTCAATACAGTGAATCCTCAAATTTTACAAAGGGTCGACAACGCGCACGCACGCTTACCATCAGGTGGACCGTACGCTTGTTTGCCACCGTCGTTATATAAAAATAAATATTCGTAATCATCCTCTTGAGTAGGGTTTGCAATATCGGACGGTTTTTCAATTCCGGAATTGCTTCCGATATTGGCCTCCAATTCTGGAATTCCGGAACTGGTTCCGGAGTTGGGATTTACCTTTTTCAACTAAATTGATGTCACAAAAATGTACTAAAAATGTAATGATTATCGTTTTATAGGCAATATCCAGATACTATAGCCAGTATTTTAAAAATTAGTAAAAAAATAAAGATATTTCGTACTTCAATTGCCTTTACCACATGGTCATTTTCAATTTACTTTTTCACTTTACTAAATTAACGGTTTTCCGGGATCAAATGAGCTGAGTACTAAATGTGGCTCATTAGTAGTCATATATGGCCATTATCAACACTAAACTCGCGATTTTGGAAAAAAAATGCATTAAGTTGCATGGGGGTAAACTCCGTCTTACTGGAAGGGGGAACGCTGAATCAATTGCGAATTGCGAAAGCATAAAACACAGGCGAGGTGGCGCTGTTCTTCAAGAATGGTGACAACACTGACAACACAACTTACACGATTTTCACACATTATTATTGGCAGCACAGTCAACACACGACTGACGACACACTACTGAACAACTACCGAACCGAACCATCACGCTCTCTGGTGGCTAGTCTGGTGATAGGCGAACAATTCCTCAGTTTTACATTGTGAACTTTAAGAATAAACATACAAAACACTCTATTTTCTCTCTCTAAATTCATCAAATCCAATTCTGGAATTTCCGATATTTCGAGTGTACCAATTCCGGAATTGTAATATCGGAAAAATTGGCCGAGATTCCGGAATTTCGAGATTCCGGAATTCCGTAATGCAAGCCCTACTCTTGAGTATTAGCGCTAGTAGTAGGTTTACCTCGGGCTCGATCCATCCGTTTTCAAAAGCGTTATCAATGATGGCGCACTCGATGTTCTTGATGGTGACGGGCGGTTCCGAGATGCCCAACACGCAGGCTCCTTCGCATGGCGCCGGGCACACACGGCCCGTAAACTCTATAACAATTACAACACTAGTTTCAGAATAGTACATTACTTAACAAGGGCGGTAAAACAAAGAATGTCTCAGATCGCAGGTATTTGACGCCCGAGCCGAAGGCAAGGGCGATAAATATGCGATCTGAGGCTTTCTTTGTTTTACCGCCCGTGTTAAGTACAAAATTTTATGTGACCCCCTGGCCAGGAAGTGGGATTTCCCGCGCGCGGAGCGTGCGGTAATTGCCGCTTTATGGCCAGGTGTGTCATAAAACTTTTATTGCTGTCGGTAAAGCATCTGTCAATCACCGTACTTAAAACTCATTAGGAGGTGTATTCCTCCTTATTATTTTATCTCCATATGAGTGTTACTTTTTAGCCTTAGATATATTGATACTTAAATTTGCACCATTGTAATAAAAACGCACCCACGCAAAGAATTGGTTTAAGAACTGATTTACCTCCCTCTCCTTCCGATTAAGTACTATAACATGCAGAAGCTCTAATGGTTTGGACACTTTCCGAGAATTACCAGTAATATAACGTTGCTGTCATATTGATTGGGCACGTTAATTAGATAATTAACTGCAGATGTAACAGCCACGTTACAACTCCCTAAAGAAACCCCTGGTAAACGTGTTTTTTTTTCTTTTCTCAAAAACATACTTATCAAAGTGACAGATGCGGACAAACGATGCGTCCATGGCAGTTCAAGTTACCTGGGAAGTTGTTGGTCTGGAGTAGTTGCTTGAGCGCCTCCTTCCAGTCGCCGTGGAACACGAGGTCGTTCCACTTGGGTATGATGTTGCCGAGCGGGCAGCCGTGGCCGGACTGGCAGAAGGGCACGCCGCACTCCATGCAGCGCGCGGCTTGCACGCGCAGCCCGCGCCGCACGTGGTTGAAGTTGTAGATCTCCTCCCAGTCGCGGAGACGCTTCTCCGCCGGACGGTACATGGACGTTTCGCGTGGGTATTTTATGAAGCCCCTGAAACATGTTGACTAATCAGTTTCTTGCTTAGTTACAGTACAGTGTGCCTCAGAAGTCACGACTTAACACCTTTGGACCGTGTCGCTTTAATGTCATGTTTAAACTGTCATACTAAACCCAACAGCTAGCTGGAAGCGTGAAAGTCCCATAGATTCGAGCTACTTATGAGGCCCACTGTATTACATTTAGCGCATCTATATATTCTCAATGTACAGCTTTAGCAATTATTGAATAACCCGCCATTGTTCGGACGAAGTTGCTAATTCGCGATTGTCATGAGTGGCGTTTTCGTAAATCTTCAGGGAGGGAGGAGCTCGACGTATAAAGCTTACTTCTCGCACACAGTTGTGACATCTGGAATTGGTTGGTATTTGCCACAGTAATACATATCATTATTTAAATTAGCCTGGCAGTCTCTCACTGCTCGACAAAGGCCCCGCGTAAATTACCACATATATCGAGGTCATCATAGTCGTGTGAATATTCCTGCTTATAAAACCACTAAGGCATTAAAGACTATATTCAACGATGAACTCGACAACTTACCTAGTCTTATCTAGAATCTTCTCCAAATTCTTCTTATCGAGCTCCACATCGCGCACCGCCTCCTCAATATCAGCGATCCCATTCTCCTCCTTCCCGTTGGCTTCAACCTTCGGCGCCTGCTGAACGGCCATCAGTTTCAGCGCGCGTTGATATTCGTATGGGAACACCTTAACGAATTCCTTAGCCGGGGCCGGCCAGGTTTTTAGGAGCTGCTCAGCAATAACAGACCTGTAAAGGAAAATAGTTTAAAAATAATAATAATCAATCATATTTTTTTGGGAGTGTGATGGTTTTTGATAGGCACAACCAGAAAAATCTAAATAGTTGCCTATAAAAAATAAATAAAAAAAAGCCTTTATTCCCCATTACCATGAAATACAAAAAAGATAATGTTACATAGAAAAAAAATGTTTAAAGAATTTACAATTTATCAGGTGTTAATTACATACTAATTATTATTAGGGGAACTTCCATTTCTGGCCGAAGGCCTCCTCCATCCTCTCCCAATCAGTCCTGTTTTGTGCTTGGCGGACCCAGAAGTTTCCTGTCACAGATACAAAGACATCTCTCCACCGGCGTGCGGGACGTCCCCGGTCTCTTTCAGTCATCTTTCAGTCTAGCTACGTGCCCCGCTTTTTTCCACTTTAGTTTGGCAGTTGCCTCGAGTGCATCAGTTACTTTATTTGTTCGGGATCTCATGTCGCTGCTGATGCGGTCTCTGAGAGACCGCATCAGAATAGTTGCCTAATGGATTGACAAATGAATCCAAAAGGTGTCCCGACGAGCCACCTCAGCGGAATTTCACTGTCCAAATGATATGAAACATTTTTCTTACATACCCGGTGTACTGCACGAACTCTTCAAGTAAAGTTTTGACAACTTGCAAGTCGTCTTCCAACTCCAACGGGAGCAGTTCTACCATTTCAGGGTTGCACTTGCCCCTCTTGAACGAGCCGTCGATGTCGTAAACGTACGCGATACCGCCTGCGACAGAACAAGGTGATTATAAATTACGACTACACTTACGAATATTTACTGGGAGTTGATTGTAAGGCCTAGAAGCCTAAATTGAATAAATGAATTACTTAAAGTCTACCAAACAGAATCGTAGGGTTATAAAAACGTTAGTATGAACCGTTTCTGCGATCGCCTAGGGTGGTCTGATTTTAAGGCCCTACAACGAGAAATATCGCGTTCTTTGAAACGCTGTTCTGCCCAGACGAGGAAACAATAGGGATTGATGTTCAGATATATGATTATTGAGTATATGATTGTGTTTTTGACAATAGCCGAAACATGAAACATGATTGCTTAAAATTTTCTCAATAGAAAAAAAAATCCATAGTTGTCTTTATTTTCCTTTTTTACTCGGTCTACTAAAACAACGCGGCGTGGCATGGTGTATTATTAAAAGATATGATTAAGTTACATGATGGTATCTCCTCAAACTCTGTCAAGAGGAAATTTAATAAAACTATTAAAAACTGCCCACAGTCAGAGCGCGGCGTCCCGTTTTCATCGTGTAGTACGCTATGTGACCAAGTCTGTAGTTGGTCAGTTGGTTGTTCATACGACTGACTTAAATAAATAAATATTTGTGGACAATCTTACACAAATCAACCCAGTCCCAAACTAAGCCAAGCTTGTACTATGGGTACTAAGCGATGATATACACACTTATATAGATAAATATATACTTAAATACATAGAAAACATCCAACACCCAGGAACAATTATTCGTGCACACACAAAAATAAATGCCCCGGCCGGGATTCGAACCCGGGACCTCCAGCTTCGTAGACAGGGTCACTACCAACTAAGCTAAAGCGGTCGTCAAACCGAGTTCCGGGACTCACCGCTCATGCCGGCCGCGAAGTTCCTGCCAGTGAGGCCGAGGATGAGCACGGTGCCGCCCGTCATGTACTCGCAGCCGTGGTCGCCCACGCCCTCCACCACCGCCGTACACCCAGAGTTGCGCACGCAGAACCGCTCCGACGCGATACCCCTAAAACAAGATACTATCGTTGTACGGTCAGGTAACCCCGGGCGGCCGATACGACAGCGAGGGTTAACGCCGCAGAGGTTTTAGTTGGTATATATCCCTTTTCCCTACAGAAGGGCGAGTCCCACATACCTCCTTAAAACTCCCTCCGCGTAAATAAATTTCCTCTGCGTCACAAAGAAAAGGTCAGGTAACCTGCTGTAGCCGACAGCTAGTTGATCGCATCCCTCATTTGTAGTTTGTTGCCCTAAATTTGACAATGTCCTCTTTTTTTCTAGACTTATTGCCAGTTGCACCAACGTACGAACACAGACCGGGCATCGTCAAATATGGCGCCGGCAGCTGTCATCCCATAGAAACTTGTCAAACTTTCCATACAATCAGATTTGACGAGCACCGCTTACGATTACAGGCGGTTTGATGCAACCCAGCCTTAGGGTCAGTTGCTCCAACATAAGAACACAGGCCGGTCATCGTCAAATATGGCGCCGGCAGCTGTCATCCCATAGAAACTTGTCAAACTTTCCATACAATCAGATTTGACGAACACCGCTTACGATTACAGACAGTATGGTGCAACCCAGCCTTAGTCTGCCTTTTAAAACTCTTAGATATCCAAAGGACAGGTCCTAATCTACCAGGTATAGTGCGTGCCATCCACGAGGACGCGCCCCTCCATAGCGTATCTCATACTAATCTGTGCGCAGTTGTACGGCTTGGGCTGTGGAGGGGCGCGCCTTCGTGGATGGCGCGCACTATACCTAGCTAGACTAATGAGGTAATGAGGCACCTGCCTCCACTCCACCTGGTCACGTATTATGCTCTTAGTTATCGCGTGACAAACCACATTCACTCACTCATTTACCAAGTCTTTTTTATAACATCGCTTTTAATAGTTGGTCCCCGATCAAGCTGTGACAGAAAGGGATAGATGCTTTATCTGGTCGTTTTGCGCGATAAAGAAGACCATCATAGACACCCTGGACATCAAGTTTACTATGGGAGTGTAGACTAGGCTTTAATGTCATCATCATCATCATATCAGCCGAAAGACGTCCACTGCTGGACATAGGCCTCCCCCAAAGAGTGCCACAATGACCGGTCTTGCGCCACCCGCATCCAGCGGACTCCCGCGACCTTTACCAGGTCATCAGTCCACCTTGCGGGGGGTCTACCCACGCTGCGCCTTCCGGTCCGTGGTCGCCACTCGAGAACCTTTCGGCCCCAACGGCCATCGGTATCGGCTTTAATGTGAGTTGACATAAAAAATACAAGTGTTCATACCTGAAGTAAGCCCTCCCGGAGGTAGCTCCGTATAGACAGACGTTGCCGACGATAACATTCAGATGGGACTCGAACGGCGACACCTTTGGCGGGTAAATGATCACTTTACCGCCGGATAACCCTTTACCTGTATACAAAAAGATTTCATGAAATCGAATGAAAACATGGCCTACTCGTAATTATTTAGTTGGTGAGCGTCGTCAGCAAAGTGCCTTTTTGTAGACCTCAATGGTATGTTGTTGATTTCTAGATTACCTTTAAATTGACAAAATTAAAAAAAGACGTGCGTTAAAGTCTCGGTTGCGCTCTATAGAGAAAAAGTAATAAAAAGATGACTAAAAAACGTGTGTATTATTTAGATACGCTGCCAATTTAAGGGTGATTTGAAGAAACTGTTGTACATACCGACATAGTCGTTGGAGTCGCCCTCCAAAGTGACGGTGATTCCTTTAGATAGGAACGCACAAAAGCTCTGTCCCGCAGAGCCCACCAGAGATATATCAATGCTCGTGTCATCGGGAAGACCGTGTTCGCCGTATTTCCTATAATAGTACATTACTTACCAAGGGCGATAAAACAAAGAATGTCTCAGATCGCAGGTATTTTACGCCCGAGCCAAAGGCAAGGGCGATAAATATGCGATCTGAGGCTTTCTTTATTATCGCCCGTGGAAAGTACAAAATTTTATGTCACCCCCTGGCCAGGAAGTGGGTTTTTTTGCGCGCGGAGCGTGCGATAATGGCCACTTTATGGCCAGGTGTGACATAAAGAACAATACATTATTGTCTAGGCCGGGAAGGAGGTAATTGCAGGCTGAGTATTAGTTACAATCGGACGAGCCTTGCCTATCGCATACTTACAATAGGGTATTCTACTATGTTTGAAAAAGTACTTATGGAGCTGGTGATACACACATACAAAGCGGTGTGAAAGAGATGCAATCATGGACAATGATACACGTGAGAGCGAGAAACAACATTCCTCTTTCTGCGGAACTGACAGTTATTGCCTATATGACGTCACACCGTGGGGGCTCATGTTTTAGGTCACGTGATATACATATTAAAAATTACGACTTTTAATTTCAATATAATAAAACAATGATGTGCTTTTATGACTCAAAATCAGAATATTTAAGTATATTTCTATATTTAATGTAATATTTATTAAATTTCATAATCTATTTTTCACTACCGAAAGTACCCTAGGACCCTAGGGTACAAGGGATATAGTATTGATTTGTAAATCCTACATTTTGTCAATTTGTACACTAAGGGTGGGTTAATGCGCCGTCTGTAAGGCCTGGTATACACATTGATTAGTGTTTAGTGCGAGTCTATATAAATGCTACTCGCAATAAAACAGAACACTCTTCTATTCTATGAACTCGCACTAAACACTAATCGATGTGTATACCGATTACCGGCCATAATCGAAAGTGCTGTCTGTACGGAAAGTTTAATAAGATTCTATGCGATGACAGCTGCCGGCGCCATATTTAACGTTGATCGGTCTGTAATCGTAAATTGGTGCAACCCACCTGTTCACGTAAGTATGGAGTAGTTTTAAGTTGTCATCTTTTTAAATTCAGGGATCAGCTAGGTTTTTCTCTTGTTAATTAAATGTTTTGATGTACGGACGTGTTTTACTCCGACTCCGGAAGCCTGGACCTGACTAGGACTCCTCGTATACCTGGACGTATATTTAACACCACCCTAAAGGTTACTGGGTCGCAATTTCATCAGACGTAAAGTATTTGTGCTTCACTAGCAAGTATGTAAGTGCGAGTGAGAAGAGTGCTTTATATCGGACGTTACGATCGTTGTATCCAGTGCTGACATATATAGGATATGTTAGAAACAGAGACGGATTAGCCACATAGCAAGAGTAGCAAATGCTACGGGCATCGCGCATTTGAGAGTCCCGCGCACCAATAAAACTTGAATACCATAAACTTCATAAGAAAACCTAAAGCAATCCAAGGTGGGGATAGAATTTGCTACAGGCCCCGCGCTGGCTTAGTACGGCACTGGTTAGAAACTCACATAGCAATGTGATAGGAGAGCGTGGAGGTGAAAGTGCGGTCCTCGTTGGTGATCTTCATGGCGATAGCGAAGTGTTTCTTGCTGCCGTCGAGAATGCCAGCACACTGCTCGATCAGTTGGTTGTCCAGTCGCTTCTCTAGTTGGAAATCCTGTGAAAAAAATTGTTTAGTTTATGATCCTCAGTTCACGTGAACGGTACACAAGCATATTTTCTTCGCGTCTGATAGTGTTAGCACACGTCTCATTTCATTAACAGAACATGTATCTGAAGTAATAAGAGAAGCCGTCTATCTATAGCGTAGCTTTCACTTAAATCAAAAATAAATAAATATTTTTTGTTGACAATCTTACACAAATCAACTTAGTCCTTTTTCACAAATCAACTATCTCGCACATAAAAGCTACAGGCACTTTTACCATAAGTGAACAAAGAACTGGAGCACTGTGTGGTTCGGTTCAGAAACATAATTGCTAAATCAAACGTTTTAAGGTTTAGACCAAACTGAACTAACGAGCATTCTTGCATTCATCGTTGATTTTGTCCAGAAGCGTTGACAGCCTTTGCCAAAATGCTCCTTCGTCTGCTGCCCGTCATTACAAGAATGTTTCAGTACCTGTGACTTGGATCCTCCAATGATATTGACGCCAGGGCGCATGTGTAAAGCGTTCTTTAGAATAAGGCTCAGGTTCAGGAGTCGAGCCTTGGGGTTCTCGTTATTTTCCCGCACTTTGAGCAGATCCGTGCGGCCGATGAGGTCTTGGAATTTTCGCACGCCAACGTCTGCCATGTGCTGACGAACCTGTTCAAACATGACTTGATTAGAAGCAAGAACTTTGGACCGATCGAAATTCTAAGTTCGGATATTCTCGTGTCTATCGCGCTTATAGTACTCGAGCGACAGCGATGGATATGTAGCAGTTTGGAAGAGTATAAACCTATTTACAAGTAGCCCGCAACAAGGGCAAACACTAGTAGAATCTAAAAGAAGGTAAAAAATATCTGAGATAAATTGTTTACAAAAAAAAATACTGAACATACCAGGGTCTGCTAGTTGATTATGTAACGTGTCAAACATAGTTAGCTAGATTTAAGTGAGATTTTTTTGTATGGATAATTATATTTACATCAACATTATGCACGCTTGAAAACGTTATATAATCAGCGATGCCCAGGAAATAAGTATAGTCAAGGAATACAAAGGTTCGCTAATTCTCGACTTTATTTGAATGATATTAAGGTCCAAAAAGTGACGGACATTTCATTCCGCGACTGTACACAATATTTCGAGGGCAGAGCGGTCAAACCCGATAAATCGAGACAATTGCTTTTTGAAATAAGAACTTAACATCCGAGGCACATAGTTCTATTTAAAAAAAAAAACCTCTTACGCGACTTATTGGGTGTAACCGCTCACCCTTAGATTTGTTCTCAAGTCATGAGAGATTCTTACCTCCTCAGCCAACATGAAGAGATAGTTAATGACATGTTCGGGCTTCCCGGCGAACTTCTTTCTCAGCACCGGGTCCTGCGTGGCAATACCCACTGGACAAGTGTTCAAATGGCATTTGCGCATCATCGTACAACCTAATGGACAAGTTGTTCTTATGAGAAGGGAATAGAGTACATATTCTTTAAGCTCATATTTAAGTCTTGGTTAGTATTTGTATTTTGTAGTATTACTGTTATCATTTCCTGGCTTAGGAAAGCACCCACAGATAATAGACCTAGGTACAGTATCAGGCTGGTCATACGACTATTTGGTACTAAAAGTACTGTATAGAAGACTGTGACTCAAGGGAGCAAAATATATTTTATGTCACACCTGGCCATAAAGTGGCCATTATCGCACGCTCCGCGCGCGAAAAAACCCACTTACTGGCCAGGGGGTGACATAAAATATTGTACTTACCACGGGCGATAATAAAGAAAGCCTCAGATCGCATATTTATCGCCCTTGCCTTCGGCTCGGGCGTAAAATACCTGCAATCTGAGACATTCTTTGTTTTATCGCCCTTGGTAAGTAATGTACTTTAGAACGAGGGCGGTATATTGCTTTTCACATCTTCTATGAGGAAAGAGTCATTGATGCCCTCAAACAAGGGAATAAAAGTACGACTTTGATCCCTCATTCGAGGGCAAAAATGACTCTTTTCTGAATAGCAGGTGTGACAATATGTATTTTATCTAAAGAGTTATTTTCACCTTTGGCATTACGAGTATAGACCATTCTCTTTATTCATTTTGAAACTTTATTATTATTGTGTAACGTATACTAACAGTAGTTGTAAGATTTTCAAATTGTATCCACTAACACTTTATGGGCAATGCCTGAAATAAACGATATTGAATTGAATTGAATAGCAATTTTCATCTCCCTAGTTAGATAATACACTATACTGCCTCTTGTTTTAAAACTATTTCATAAACTTTTACTAACCTAGTGCTATCAGAGGCGCAGTGCTGAATCCGAACTCGTCAGCGCCGAGCAAAGCGGCCACCATTACGTCGAAACCGGTGCGAATCTGTCCGTCCGCCTGTACCACCACACTGCGAACAATCAATATTAACTTTGCAATATGTATTCTAGTTTCCTTCTAATACTATAAATGTGAAAGAGAGTGTGTTCGTAACATAGTAAACTTTTTATCCCAATAATCTGATGATTATTGGGACCTACACCTCACCCACCTCACCTCTAGGTTGATACCTAGGAACGAATGAGGTTGGCCGGTCGTAACTTTTTACAGATGGCGCTAGCATAGGTTTTACCTGTGAAATGCGGTGACAGTTGCTAACCTCATTGGGAACGGTCGAGTACTACGGGAGGGTGCAGAAGACGCTCAACAAACAACGAGTACTACGGGCAAAAACCTGCTGGATCATCTAAACCAGTACATAAACATAAATATATGGAAGTTCTAGCGGACTTGTTTTTTAGCCTTGCGTCAGTGATCTACTGACGGACTTTTCATAGCGAGGTGGTCTGCCGATTTTAGGTGCCCATTGGCATAATACCAATGATTGGCCGGATCGTCAAATTGTCGACGGTCGTGCTTTAAGACTCTAATGCCCTAACGCCGCATGAATGCCCTAACTCCGCATGCGAGTTCAGCCGTCGAGCCCCCGTGCCCGGATATCACGATGTGCTACCCATCCATCCATCCATCCATCCCACAATGACTGACCGCGAGCGCAGGTCGTTGAGCACCAGCACCTGGTGCGTCTCGGCCACGCCCAGCTCCCAGGGCAGGCCGGCGCTCTTGATGCCCGTCCAAGAGCTCGCCCCCGTGCCGCCGTCGTGCCCGGATATCACGATGTGCTCTGCTTTCCCCTGCACAACAATAAATTAACAATTAAATCATCATAATACCAGCCGAAAGACGTCCACTGCTGGACATAGGTATCCGCACAAATAGTATCACAATGACCGGTCCTGCGCCACCCGCATTGCACCCGGAGACTCCCGCGACCTTTATCACATGGGCTAGCACAACATCCTGCCAAGTCGTATCCCGCGCGATTCCTGTCTCGCTCGAACTGTACGAACTCGAAAGAGGAGGGTAGATTTTTGTCTACTCGCGTCACGTCGCAACGGCAGTTGTGCTAGCCCGGCAGGAGTGTGGGCACCGTGAGCGCCGTCCATAACATCATCAGTGACGTCACGACATCTCATGTAAACGCTATGAGCGTGATTCGGTCCGATCGTAAACGCGTTTTTGGCGCTGTAAGCGTGATTCGGAACATGACGGATACTGGTGGTCAGAACTCGGAACCCTAAGTTTTGAGGCAAATACGGATACGATATCCCTTAAATTACGAAGGACATAATACTCCAGAGATAAAAATCTTACCTTAGCGACACCAGAAGCGACAACCCCCACTCCGACTTCAGACACCAGCTTGACAGAGATCCTGGCGCGCGGATTGGCGCACTTCAAGTCGTAGATCAGCTCGGCTAAGTCCTCGATGGAGTAGATGTCGTGATGCGGCGGCGGGGATATCAGGCCCACGCCTGGGACTGAGCAACGGGTCTTTGCGATGTCCTCTGTCACTTTGTAACCTGGAAAGCATTTAAAATTTTAATTGGACGACCTCTTTAGCTTAGTTGGTAGTGACCCTGCCTACGAAGCTGGAGGTCCCGGGTTCGAATCCCGGCCGGGGCATTTATTTGTGTGATGAGCACGAATATTTGTTCTTGGGTCTTGGATGTTTTCTATGTATTTAAGTATTTATTTATCTATATAAGTATGTATATCGTCGCTTAGTACCCATAGTACAAGCTTTGCTTAGTTTGGGACTAGGTTGATTTGTGTAAGATTGTCTAAAAAAAAAAAAGAAAAGAAAAGAAAGAATTAAAAGGCTCGCTATACTCCGCATTTAGGCGGAAAGCAACAAGAACAGGCAATAATTTAATTATGCTTGAGCCTGTTTTCACAGAGTTGTTGACTACATTTTCTCGGTATATTATTGAGTCTCGATTGCTTAGTTTATGACAGAGCTCGGATAAAAAACGGTCTTTCCAGTGTCTTTTTGATTGCAGCATGATATTGCACTAAAGTAGGGTTGCCATACGTCCCGGTACGCCGGCACATGTCCCGGTTTGAAGCGTGGTGTTCCGGCGTACCGGCCGTTAAGCAAATTGTCTCGGTTTGTAAAGAATAATTTATTAGTAAGGACCAGGGGCCTATTGCATAAGTTTACTAATAATACTAGGAAATAATACTAGTTACAAGTCAATGATTTACAAGTCGTACTTATTTGTGTTGCATAACCATTTTTGATTTTACTAATAATACAAGGATATTCCTGTTGCATAAATTGCTAATAATATTTCTAAACTACAAGTTATAAGATCTCAAATTACTAGCACTAATATATTCTGTTGCATAATATATTTATTGGAACTTGTAACATTGGTGCTAATATTATCAGCAAATTATACAAATCATAAGTAAATTTGTTGGCTGAATGAGTAAAACCTTTGCCTAGGTCATGCTTTTTTTTTAAAGTATCATTTAGGCGGCAATTTGAAGACTGAATATTGACACATTTTCAGCGACAGCTATTTAACAAAATATCATAAATGACGGGAAAACGTGAATTCACAACAACTAAAATTGAAAATGTGCGTTTGGGCAAAAATGAACGAAAAGAAAGACGTGTTATTTGGTCCATTTTCCGCAACCGTAACAAAAGAAATAAGATGTGATGCCTGGAAAAGTATTGGACAATATGCACAGAGCCTAGGTATTTTAAAAGAAAATAAAGATTGGACCTATATTCGCGATGTTTTCGTTTTGTAGAATAAATTCAGCATCTTCAACATCAGATGAATTTAATAAATGGTTCATTTTTGATATAACGGTTTAACGGTTCATCAATGGAATACTAATATTTTAAAAATATGGTGCCCCTGACGTACGTAGAAATAATTACAAGTTTGTTCTAATAATTTGTGTTTTTGCTTTCATTTTGCAACAGAAACTAGTAAAATTCACTAATTATATGAGTTATTAGTACTAATATTTTGCAACTTGTAGTTCATTACTGCTACTTTATTATGCAACAAAAAATTATAAATTACAAGTCGAGTTACTAATATTATTAGCTTGTAATTTAGATACTTGTATATTGTATCTTGTACTTTATTATGCAACATAAAAGTACAAGTTACAACCAAAACCGCTAATAATATTAGCTTGTACTTTGTTATGCAATAGGCCCCTGGTAGAGAAATAAATACTTACCTGACCTGGCTCGCTGTCACATCTGCTACCCTTTAACAATGAGTGAGGCAAGCGCGGATGTCCTTTGAATTTTTCTCTTTGACGTACACTACTTTTTACTGTCCCGGTCTTCGGCCCCATATTTATGGCAACCCTACACTAGAGCAAAATGAAATATTTTGTTCTGGCTAGGTATTGAACCTCGAACAAAGCAAGATCCCTGTACCTGGCAGCTCGCCGCCTTCTCCCGGTTTGGCGCCCTGTGCCATCTTGATCTGCAGGTCATCGGCGTGCGCTAAATACGACGCGGTCACACCAAAGCGGCCAGATGCCACCTGCTTGATAGCTGACCGCTTGTTGAACTCGGGGTCCTAAAACAAGATTTTTTTAAATATGTATGTATACTGTTTTATCATGGCAGATGGGTTTAACGCTCATTGTCACGCTAACCAGCCAGAAAGTTTTTAGGAATAATCCTGTGTTGTTCCAAATGATATGGTAACCTAAAGAGGATATAGTGCGTGTCATCCACGAAGGCGCGCCCCTCCACAGCCCAATCCGTACAATTACGCATAGCAATCACCCCGCATGAGATTCGCTATGGAGGGGCGCGACGCCGTGGATGACACGCATACAGTGCAGATAGTGGTCACCATTTGCATCGCATCGCGCTGTGTATCGGAAGTCTGGCCCATTTCCCATTGACTTGTGGCTAGCAGTGCGACTTATATGGCAGTAAGTATGTAATTACTGTAATGATAATCTCACCTGGTTAAGGTAGCGGTCGGCGTTTTCTCCTCCCTCACCCGTGTTGGATTTGCCGCCGATTCGATTCATGGCAATGGCGAGCGTCGTGTGCGCCTCCAAGGATATGGATCCGAATGACATCGCACCTAAGAACACATATCATATAGTGACTGGGGGCGTCCAACTTTAAATTCAGTTGATAATGCGCAAGTCTATTTACATGATATTTAATCCGTGCGGGCGTGTCAAGAGTCCGTATAGCCCATATGATAGTCGACCTCCGGTAGGAGATGGCGCTTGAGGGAGAAGAGGTCTATTTAGTCGAAAAGTGTGGTCTTTCCTATCTCGCCATCGAACGTATGAGTCCTCGTATTTAAAGCCTCATGTGGATATTGTAGTTAGATTCATAAACACACACGTTTGACATTGTGTTCTGCGTATCCACTCGGATGTAGTCTCACTATTTGGTAAGGTTAGGTACAGCTACGAATTCCAGTGACAGTGGCAGCGGTGCACCGCATGAGCGCACTATACGTAACGGAGAGACCGCAATTCAGAATCAGAATAATTTATTCGTGACAATACAACACAACAAAATGTAAAACATGGTATTGCACGAAAATGTTCCATCTCAGCGTAGTGCTGACGCGATTGCCAGCGCTAATTTTCAGCCTCTAGCTTTCAAGAATGGCGCAGCGCTGCCACTAGATGTCGTCGCTGAGCCCTTACAAATTTCCTGTGGCGAAACTTGGAGCCGGTATACAGGGATAAGGCAAGGCCTTCATCTGGATAAGATAAGATAAGATACCTGTGGCGAAACGCTTGACGATCTCCGAGGCGGGCTCCACCTCGCTCAGTGGTATCGGCTCGTCCAGTTTCACGAGCTCGAGTTGTCCGCGAAGGGTGCACGCGCGGACAGACTCCAGTGAGCTCTCCCTGTGTACGTTATAAATGGAATACAGTGTTACCAGGCTTGACGTCAGATTAACAAATTAGTGGTATAAACAATAAAATAGAATAATTTTACAAAAGGAAACAATAGAGTTTTGTAGCGCGGATTAACGTTCGAGCACGAAATGAATTAAATTGAGGTTACTAGAAATTATAAGGACTTTTGGGGGAGGCCTATGTCTAGCAGTAATAAGCTCTATTGTTGTTTGATTGAATTGGAGCTAAGTTACGATCAAGCAAACTATCATCAACGACGACAGGTACCTATTTTCGGACGGTAACATGAATATTGTAATACGATGTAGCGAAAACTGTCTCGACAGATAAGAATAAGTGACAGTTAGTGAGTATGACAAAATACATTTTAAAACCCAAACCGACTTCTTACAATCTCTGCCTCTTTGGGTTTGTTATTGTACAACTTTTAGATTAATGAAACGAAACGTAATTTAAAAAAAAATTGATGCCTTATCAATTATCATTTAAAAATCTATATAAGAAAATTTAAATGAAGTCATATATTTTCTTATTCTTAATAATATATAATATGAAATAACTCTTTTAATATTTATTGAGATTATTTGACACTTTTACCGCAGATCGTGCCTGATAAAAAACCTCGTGAAACGTCATGAGTCATTATTTCTAATGCAAAATAAAAAAGGCAGTGTAAGACTAACCTGAACTTGTCGTACGCCGACGAGCTCTTGTTGGCGACGGCCTCCTGCAGGTTGGCGACCGACATCGGGTCGTTGATGTGCTTCTCGCCGCCCGCGCGCCAGTGGTAGTGCCCCGGGTTCCTGGCCACGACAACCAATTACAGTACAATCCGCTTATAACAACTCCGCACATTACATTTCACTGCCTTTAACGACTGCTAAATCACCTACCATATATTTTCAAAGAAAATCAGTCCGTTTTGTGCGACGTTCTGTTAGTGCGACGTAATATCGCCGGTCCCTTGACTGTCGCCGTATCCGGATTCTACTGTGCTTAATGCTTATTCAATTTTTTTTAATTTTTTTATACTACGACCGTGGCAAACATGAGTACAGTCCACCTGATGGTAAGCGAACAAGGCAGTTGATAGAAGCTCGCAACTCCAAAAGAGTCACGTGCGTGTTGCCGACCCTTTATAAAATTTCAGGGGTTATTCATCGTTCATCAAACCAATTTTTCTCAAAAGTGGCCGGCAAAGTGAACATTAAGGTAAAGTGTATAGTTTAAGGTCAGATAAAAATTAACAAATAAAAAAAACATTGCAGGCTCGCTCCAAGCACTATTACAGTAGTATTGACATTGTGGCAAGATACACAGTGGTCCAGTTTTTAAATTTCCTAGTGCAGTGCCTTTACGTATATATTTAACTAACCTTAAGACGAGGGCATCTTTGCAAGTCCCATAAGCCAATTCATGCCTTTCGAATATTTCCTTTGAGAGGATCTCGAAGTTCACACCACCTGAAATTTATTTAATATTGTAACAGGTATGTTCAAAATAAAACAAAGCCGCTTACTAATCGTATCAATACAAAACATTGCTACTTGAACGATTTCAAAAATGTAACCTAACCTTTCTATCCTTACAGTTATATATCCGTAATGCATTTTACTAATTGATTTGCTTCAAAAAAGAAAGGTCAGTTTCTACAGCCGACTGGTCTTATAAATGCTCAATGATTATATTGAGTATGTATAAACCATGTATTATTAAATTACTCACCGATTCTAGATTGTGTGCCTCGGAAGCACTTATCAATGACGTCCTCATTCAATCCAACTGCCTCAAAGATCTGCGCACTCTTATACGATTGAAGGGTACTAATGCCCATTTTGGCCATGACTTTGGCTAGGCCGGTCTCGATGGCCGACTGGTAGGCTTTGTAGATGCTCTCGTCGGTAATTGTCGGGTCTATGATGTGGTCGTTGCGGAGGGCGAAGGCCAGTTCGAAGGCTAGGTAAGGGCATATAGCGTCGGCGCCGTAACCTGGGGATGTCAGAGAATATTTTACCCTACTGCGACGGAAAAAGGGTTGTTTTTCAAGTCATCTTTGACGTGCTCTGCTGCTAAAACGGCTGGATGTATTTCAACATGTGAAGTGTCGATAGATTCCTCTTAGCCGTGAGAGTGACATAGGCTATAAAGTAAAAAGCAGTGCTTAAAAAAAACAACTCCCCTTGTTAGTGTTTCTTTTACTAATTGTGATATTTTTAGTTTATGTATGTGAGAATAATTGCAGGTTTGGGTAAGTAATTACAGACTTTAAATACAAATATGATCGATGTGTAGAAACATTACTTACCAAGCAAAACGCACATGTGGTGAACTTCCCGCGCCTCAGCAGTTTCTACAATGATGCCAACTTTCATACGCGTACGGGTCTCGATTAGATGGTGGTGGACAGCGCCTGAAGAAAATAACAAACATAAGTCAGCATTACTTTGCTCTTATCTACTTTATAAATGAACCCGAGCATCGCAGTCCTACCCTATAATGTTAACCATTCTGAGTTGAACGCCGCGATTTCGCCTGGGGCCAAAGGTGTCAAGAGTCCATACCATACTGTATTGAGGTCAAATGTCAAGCGCAGCCACGGACTCAGAATGTCTAACCTGAACACAGCGTGCTGTACACGAGAATCGCCCCATACAATTCCTTGGCTTTGGAGGATCTGATACTTAGGCTGGGTTGCACCAAACCGTCTGTAATCGTAAGCGGTGTTCGTCAAATCTCATCATCATCATCAGCCTATATACGTCCCACTGCTGGGCACAGGCCTCCTCTCATAGATGAGAGGGATTGGGCAGTAGTCCCCACGCTGGCCCAGAGCGGGTTGGGGACTTCACATACAACTTTGAATTTCTTCGCGGATGTATGCAGGTTTCCTCACGATGTTTTCCTGTTCGGTTCGTCAAATCTGATTGTATGAAAAGTTTGACAAGTTTCTATGGGATGACAGCTGCGGCACCATAATTGACGATGACCGGTCTGTGTTCGTACGTTGGTGCAACTGGCACTTAGTGTCATTTATGTGCCGGTGGTACCACAGAATAAGTAATAGTACTGCTTACAGAAGTCCCACTGTTAACAAGTCCCCAATTTCCAACCACAAAGTATAATAGATAAATAACAAATTCTGACCACACCAAGCGAATGACGGGACGACGCGACCGTCCGGTAGCATTGCGCGGCAGCCAATGAATGGTACTTGAGTAGTGAGACACCCCTGGTGGTAGAGGTACTGAGTACTTAGATCTCCGTCAGCGCGGGCTCCAGCGCAGACTCTCCCGGCTGGTAGTGGGACGTGCAGGCGGTGGTACCACAGTCTTACTACATACAGTCTGCAAGTTCGGCTATTTTTGGTCTTAGTCCAATTACGTTCAAAATCGATATCTGACCGTCCGAGAGGCCACTTAAGACGAATCTGATGTCAGTTTTGAAAAAAAAATGGCGGCCATATTGGTTTTGTCAATTTGTAGTTCTTTACGTTCAACATCGATATCTGAGCGTCCGAGAGGCCACAAACAATTAAATAACTTTTTTTTTACAAACTGACCCTAGAACAGTTACGTCACGCGGGTGCGTAAATTCGAAAGATGAATGAAGCTTGCATACTGGTTGTAGTT
Source organism: Cenopis cana (assembly GCA_951800055.1). Lineage (NCBI taxonomy): Eukaryota > Metazoa > Arthropoda > Insecta > Lepidoptera > Tortricidae > Cenopis > Cenopis cana. Next base: position 12,136,843 of record OX637479.1, on the reverse strand, counting down.
CTTTATACTGTGGTGGTACTGACCGAGAGCCAGCAGCGAGCTGACGGGCACGCGGCGCGGGCCGGCGGCGCGGTCGGACAGCACGAGCAGCTGGTGGCCGGCCGCCGCCGCCGCGTGCGCCTGGCTAGCGAGCTCCGTCATCTCTCCCGGCCGGTAGTGGGTGCAGGCGGTACTGACCGAGAGCCAGCAGCGAGCTGACGGGCACGCGGCGCGGGCCGGCGGCGCGGTCGGACAGCACGAGCAGCTGGTGGCCGGCCGCCGCCGCCGCGTGCGCCTGGCTAGCGAGCTCCGTCATCTCTCCCGGCCGGTAGTGGGTGCAGGCGGTACTGACCGAGAGCCAGCAGCGAGCTGACGGGCACGCGGCGCGGGCCGGCGGCGCGGTCGGACAGCACGAGCAGCTGGTGGCCGGCCGCCGCCGCCGCGTGCGCCTGGCTAGCGAGCTCCGTCATCTCTCCCGGCCGGTAGTGGGTGCAGGCGGTACTGACCGAGAGCCAGCAGCGAGCTGACGGGCACGCGGCGCGGGCCGGCGGCGCGGTCGGACAGCACGAGCAGCTGGTGGCCGGCCGCCGCCGCCGCGTGCGCCTGGCTAGCGAGCTCCGTCATCTCTCCCGGCCGGTAGTGGGTGCAGGCGGTACTGACCGAGAGCCAGCAGCGAGCTGACGGGCACGCGGCGCGGGCCGGCGGCGCGGTCGGACAGCACGAGCAGCTGGTGGCCGGCCGCCGCCGCCGCGTGCGCCTGGCTAGCGAGCTCCGTCATCTCTCCCGGCCGGTAGTGGGTGCAGGCGGTACTGACCGAGAGCCAGCAGCGAGCTGACGGGCACGCGGCGCGGGCCGGCGGCGCGGTCGGACAGCACGAGCAGCTGGTGGCCGGCCGCCGCCGCCGCGTGCGCCTGGCTAGCGAGCTCCGTCATCTCTCCCGGCCGGTAGTGGGTGCAGGCGGTACTGACCGAGAGCCAGCAGCGAGCTGACGGGCACGCGGCGCGGGCCGGCGGCGCGGTCGGACAGCACGAGCAGCTGGTGGCCGGCCGCCGCCGCCGCGTGCGCCTGGCTAGCGAGCTCCGTCATCTCTCCCGGCCGGTAGTGGGTGCAGGCGGTACTGACCGAGAGCCAGCAGCGAGCTGACGGGCACGCGGCGCGGGCCGGCGGCGCGGTCGGACAGCACGAGCAGCTGGTGGCCGGCCGCCGCCGCCGCGTGCGCCTGGTTAGCGATCTCCGTCAGCGCCGACTCCAGCGCAGTCTCTCCCAGCCGGTAGTCGAACGTGCAGTCGATCACCTTTGTCTGCAATATTTTTCGTAAATTTTAACGGAGGAAATTATGAGATTTTGGGCAGGTACAAATTCCGATTACAGGCCGATCAACGATAAATATGACGGCAACTGTCATCCCTTGGAAACTTTTCATACTATTTTAACCCCCATAGCCGTGTTCCGAATCACGCTTACAACGCTATAAACGCGTTTACGATCGGACCGAATCACGCTCATAGCGTTTACATGAGATGTCGTGACGTCATTGATGACGTCATGGACGGCGCCATATTGGCGTTTACGATGCTCACACTCCCAGGCGTCAACACCTTAAACCAAACGTCAAGTTGACGTTTGATATATGAACATGACAGTAAACACAACATGCCCGGTCCGAATCAAAACACCACTTACGCGGCCTTGAGCGCGCTTACTGATTCGGACCGGCCGTCAGCACTGTAAACGCTGTGATCGTTGTTGGCGTGATTCCGGAACACGGCTCTATTATGCCCTTCCAACTCCAAGTCCGAAAAACGCTGTCACAGGCTACGGCGTAGCATACTTAGCGTTGCTTGGCCTCTAATGGGTTAACGAACACAGATTACGATAGTGGCATAAACTACCAGTGCGGAAACCCAATGTAAATCCTCCGGTCAGAAACAAAGCGGCCGCCATTTTGAACTTTTTTTAGTTGCTATACGGGTTAAATTCACTATCAAATCCAAACACGTTAATAAAACTAGTCAAAATGTAATGCTAATCGTTATGTGTCTGTAGCATTTACTACAAGTGTAGAAGACCAGGGGCCTAAGTAGAAGTCTCTTTTCAACCCCTTACATTCGAAACAGACTTGTAATATTAGTTCCATTATGCAATATGTACCTTCCAGCCGCGATGAGTAGAATGTTTGATAGCGTACAGGTCCGGCAGCGACAGTATGGGCTGCGGCAAGAACAGGCGGTGCGTGAACGCAGCGCTCGGATCCAGGATGTTCGCCACTGGACCGATTGGGCAGAGCAGAGACATCACTATCTTCTCCCTGGAAAAATAACGGTATCAAACTTACATCTGTCCAATTTCATTATCAATTTGCACACAATTTGACAATGCTCACATTTAAACATTGATTCTGCAAGTAGGCCTCAAGGGCTCTTTTCTGTGGGATGGATTTCTCAACGGTATGACTCATATTTGGGCTAATCTACTATTTTGTCTTCTGGAAGACTATAAAATAATGATGTTACAGGGTTTAAATCCATAAAAATACGCCAAGACCTCCGAAGCATTGAAAGAGTCGATATTATGATATTTTTTGTAAGAAACTATCTCCTTTCTTACCGTAATGTTTCGGCACATTTAACGTTATCAAGCACACGCTAGTAAACGCTATGATGCAACCAGCTCTTTCGTTTGGTGAATCTAATTGCGCCGGTTCTCTTTACATGTAGCATAATCGTTCATCAAACCTATTTTAGTCAAATTGCCGATAAAGTTTGTTTATCTTTATCTGTCCCTTTGACATTTTGTGTTTGCGGGAAAGGGACACAACACAATTTAGTTAGCAGAGGTTTGCTAAGTTTTAAGAATAGGGAGGTTATATTTTACCTGAAGGGATCTATGGGAGGGTTGGTGACCTGAGCGAACAGCTGTTTGAAGTACTCATAAGGTAGTGGCTGGAACTGGGACAAGCACGCGAGGGGCGCGTCGTTGCCCATACTGCCGAGCGCTTCTTTTCTGGAATAATAAATATCGAGATTTTCAAAATACAAATTATAAATTTTCTAAATATGTTTACCTGAGATTTCTGCTATCAGAGGTATAGTTCGGACACAACTCTAAGGGTAAAACCTGTCAAACGAACGCAAGCAAAACTAGACTTCGAGCTCTGACTGTAAGGTGGTTTTTGCTTGCGTTCATTTGACAGCACTTGGCCTTACAGTTTTTGTACGAACTATATATATACCGTAATTTTAATTGTAGATATATTTTTTTATACGTATTCATTTTAAATCTCATTTATATAATGAATGAAAATATTGTCGTTTTGCCGAGAGTTTATATCCAAAGGCACTAAGCACAGGTAAATATAATATTTATCAAATTAACGAACCTAAGCTAACCTATAACATAACATTTTCAGTACTATCTAGGTTGCATGCAACATCCTGACAACTAAACGACGTATCTTATTATGATTTGGTTGTTTTTTACAGCAGCAAATGTATAATATTTTTCGTAAGATTCATTAGAAGTCGTATATTGGCGAAGAATGTCGCTTTCGTCTAGATCGATCTAGAATGTTTCTCACTTGTTCTGCAGCATCGGCAGCAATAGCATGTTGATGGTCTCGATAGTGTAGCCGTACAAGCTAAGACGACGGTCAGTAAGGCCCGTGATGACGTCACTGGCTCCGTTCGACACCGCCTCCTTCGCTACCGACTTGTGGATGTCTTCTAGCGTTATCTGAAGTCACAAAGACAGATATCCGGAAAATATTCCAAAGTATAGTTCGTACACAACTGTAAGGCCAAGTGGTGTCAGATTAACGCAAGTAAAAATCTACCTAACAGTCAGAGCTCTAAGTCGAGTTTTGCTTGCGTTCGTTTGACAGAATTTGGCCTTAGAGTTGTGTCCGAACTATATACATATTATAATGTTGAATATTGAAAAGAAATGTACAATTATCTCTTCCATCATGTTGTTCATGTTGTTAATTAGAGATATTTTTAACTATCAAATCGAACACATAAGCGAAGTTATCTATGGCGAAAAAATAACACATTGCAACCACACTAAGCTTTAGGCGTCTATTATAAACGAATATTGTATGAACGAAGAAATGCACACGCTCTTTGTAATACATGTTAAAATACACTGTCACGTGTTTTGTGTGTGTTCTGCCGCGAGTACTATGAGGCAAGAAAGTGATCAGTTATTTGTACATTATGGTTCAAAAGAACCACTTTCTTGACTGACTATATTACTGACACATCACGCTCTTTTATGAATAAGGTCTCAGTGTAATACATGCGCATAACGCGACGCCAAATTTCAAAACAATAGCAATTTAGACACCCAAGCTAATACCAAACACCAATGACTCACCATCTGATATATTATGTTTTAAATATAATCCCATCGCCAATATGCAGCACAGAGAACAGAAAACATAGTTAACCTTTTACATAACCATACCCAATTGTAATGGTGACATATCATTAAATTATGAGTGAATATGGTGTGATATGAACGTAAAATAAATAAATATACCATATACTACTACCTACGTAGACAATGAGAATGAAACTATTCTGTTAGTCAGTTATTATACATATACAACACAAATTTCTTGATGAAATACCCAGACATATATTATATGTATAAGTGTATATTACATGTATGTACCGTAGAATATAGGTACGTAATGACCCAACCCAATTTTTTAAAGAGGTGAAGCAGATTTATTTTTAAACACGATTAGCGAATAGCCAGGAACATTTAAAAATAAAGCCAGAATCCCATTGTAGCCCACGATTAGGGTAGAGTACTGTTATTTCACGAGTGCAGATGAGCCACGGTTGTGTGTTGAGCTATACATGCACATTGTTTATGTGTGCGTCAGCGTAGGAGCTACGAGATCACGTTGTCTATGTGTTCGTATGTGTCACAACTACAACAATGCCCAACCTGCGCTCGTGAGATAAAACTACTATACATGATAATAATGATTGTCACCTGTTCAGCAAGCCACTGGGAGTGCGGCCGGCTGCTGGCGATTTTTAACTTCAGCTCGACGTCTTGGATCATTGTTTTTTCCACCGTGTCTACCAGCAACATGCGGCCGGGTTTCAAACGGCTCTGAAATGAAGGTGAGATAAATTTGTTACAAAAAGTTTCGATGTGAATAACCCAAAATGCAGTCGAGTTTTGTTGTGACTGTCATGTGACTTATATTTAGAACAGGCCAACTGGGGATGGCTATTGAAACGATGGGAGGGGCTATTTTTATTTTATTAACTGGGGATGTGCCTTCATCTTTCAAAAGACTGCAGCCATAATAACGCCACGACTTGGTCTGTAAGTAGTAAATTTGATCTCGGGCGATGAATAAAGTCGCCAGAGTTGCCTAAGATGCACCATGTTAAAAGTGACGGACCAGATTTTGTTTCTAACTGACGGCGACATAATTTGTGATTATACGTGGCTCGCAGCCTATGCCGTGTCCGTATGCTACTCGTAATTTGCCACTGTCAAACTGGAGAAAAATAAAGCTGGTGATCAATCATTTTGACGGCAAACTAACATCACTACATAGTATAAAACAAAGTCGCTTTCTGCTGTCTGTCCCGTTGTATGCTTAAATCTTTAAAATTACGCAACGGATTTTGATGCAGTTTTTTTTAATAGATAGTTTGATTCAAGAGGAAGGTTATATGTTATATGTATAATTTGCACCCGCGCGAAGCCGGGGCAGGTCGCTAGTATTTTTTATTTGTTTACCTTTAACGTAACTTTCTCCGGGTCGACATCGTATACGCCGACTTCAGAAGCCATCACCAGTATGTTATCACTGGTCACGTAGAAACGGGAAGGTCGCAGGCCGTTCCTGTCCAAAATTGCACCTGAAATCCAGACGGGAAATTTATTTATTTATTTATTGACTCGTAAGGCTCCAGTTGAGACGAAAATATGTGCATGGAAAAAGTGATCAAAAGCACGACTTAATTGTTAAGGGCATAAGGATACTATGATATGTACGTACATATATGTAATACCACTGAACAAAATTGGGAAAATCCTTTACAGAATCAGAAAAGATATCTAGTAGAGTTTTACTCGTCCATCCTACAAACATTGTATAGAAACCAAAAGATAAATTTGGTTCTCAAGGCGTCGAACATTTCTCACACTGATTTAAGAACGTGTTTGATCAATCGACTTCTCGTTGTTGTTATTCTGTATCGTGAGGAGATAAATGTCAATTTTTTTATTAAAACTGTTAGGGAGAAACCAATGAAAAGTAGTCCCCTTTTTCTTTTGTCGCTTTAAGGTTTTTCTGCCACATTCCCGGCGTCATTATCATGATCGAGAGAATGTTTGCCGCAGTGTAAGAGCTTGAGGACGCAGTAGACTGCCTTGGGATGGGAAATATTTGTTTCCGACTGATTTCACAATGTCAACATTACCACTTACCAATGTACCGTCCATCAGTGAACGACACCAGAGCCGGTCCATCCCACGGCTCCATAGCGCACGAGGCCCACTGGTAATAGTCCCTCTTCTCTTTCGGCATGGTCGGGTCGTTCTGCCACGCTTCCGGTACCATGGTCATGACCGCTTCGGGCAAGGAGCGGCCGCCGCAATGCAGGAGGAACTCGAGGACACAGTCGGCTGAACCGGAGTCAGACAGATTTGGTTCCACCACTGGGTATAGTTTCTTTAGGTCTGTAAAGAAGAAATGTCGGATTGATTGGAAAGCTAGCTTGGGTCCTTAAAATAAAGGCACGGCTCGTTTGATGAGGGTTGCAACCCCATGAACTTCAGCTCCTCATCCAACCACTCCACGTTCCACTGGCGACCAGCTTGTTTGAGCCCGTACAGCGACCTCTTCAATCTACACACGTCACCCCCAGTCTTCAAATCACATAACATCTTGCTGGCTTTTTCATTCGTAGCTGAACCAAACGTATGAGGTCTTGCAAACATTCTTCTCGGCAATCGCAGAGTTATCAATAGTTACCATAGCTTTCACTTTTTTGCGGTATGAAGGAGCGGGAGCTAATTTTTTTTTCTTCAAATGGTCATTAAGTAAGGCCTGATATCAGCGTTGTTTTATGAGTATGACTTAGAAATGAGTAAAACACTTACCATCTCCAAAGATGTCGCTCTTCATGACTCCCTCGCGAGCCTTCATCAGGTTCACGTTGCCACGCAGAGTATTGATCTCTCCATTGTGGGCGAGCACCCTGGAACCAACGCTTGGTTTGTGAACAGAAGCGAGATGATGGCGATATAGAAAAAGGGCGTAACATCATCTCGCTCATAATTGGAGCAACCAAACTGAGGAAGTACCTCCACAGAACACCGCAACCATAATAACACCACAACTTGGTCTTTAGGTGTTTGGTGTTGCGTTCCTGGTGGTAAGTAAGGTTGCTATAGAGCTTCCGAGGACGCGCTGTGTTGAAAGTCAGGGATCTGTCAACACTCCTCCTCAAGTCAATAAAGGGTCAAGCGGCAACAGGCATGTGTTTCGTCTAAAGTCGCAAGCGTCCAGGCGGCATGGGCGGTGTTTGCTACTAACAATGTTTTTATTCGGTGGAGGAGTTCTGTCAACATAGGACTCAGCAGAATTAACATTGACATTTTTTTCTTTTTTAATGAAATTTATTTTACATGATTAATATTGACATTTATTATGTAGGATTTCTGTTATTGTTAATTTTGGTAGGTATTATATTTGACATCAATGTAATTGTTAATATAAACTTGTAATTGTATTAGAATATAATTAAGTGTAGTTAAGTTCAAACGCAATGTATATTGTTCGATGAATAAATAAATGAAAATGAAATCAAACAGGCGACCGTCGTTGTTAAAAAATAATTTTGCAGTGAAAGTAAAAAGCTACGGTAGCCCAGTGGTTCAAGCATGCGGCTGTCAAGCGGCGGTCGTGGGTTCTTATCCCAGCTCGTACCAATGAGTTTTTCGGAACTTATGTACGGAATATCATTTGATATTTACCGTTAGCTTTTCGGTGAAGGAAAACATCGTGAGGAAACCTGCATACATCGCGAAGAAATTCAAAGTTGTATGTGAAGTCCCCAACCCGCTCTGGGCCAGCGTGGGGACTACTGCCCAATCCCTCTCATCTATGAGAGAAGGCCTGTGCCCAGCAGTGGGACGTATATAGGCTGATGATGATGATGAGTATTATAGCAAGTATTTGACTAACCTCAGAGGGTGAGCTCGCTCCCAGCTCGGGAAGGTGTTGGTGGAGAAGCGAGTGTGGACCAACGCCAAGTACGTCGTGAACGCCGGGTTTGTCAGATCCTTGAAGAACTCCTGCGATACACAGGTGATGGATAAATTTATAAGTTTGCGTAATGACAATAGCCAAGGAAGATAAATGCAATCAACAGAAAAACAAGTTAAACTTATTTTTTCACTATGAAATGATTTTAAAACTAACCAAAACTCATATATAAAGGACAGCTTGATCATACTTAGCAAATTGTGACATCATTGTAAGCTATTACTTCACCAACGTCCTACTAAAAAGTTGTTTTTCTGCGTCAAATAATCCCTAATTTGAGCTGATTACTGATTACGATTTGAAAGTTAAATATTGAAGTGTAATGATATTTGCTTAACTCACCCATAGCTGGTTGGAAGTCAGCAGTCCCTTATAGACGACAATCCTGAGCGACAAGCTGCATATATAGAACCTCGCACCAGGCACCACGAGCTCATGCGACGCACGCTTGCGAAGCACGAATATCTGCGAACACACATAAACAAATTCGAACATGTCCAACACAAACTAGACAAGGGAAATCTATAGGGTGTGTAAATTTACGTTCGCATGAAGACTGTCCTCGGTCCGGCCCGCCTCTGGACACGGTGATCTGAAAAAAATCCTCCAAGAGTTCCTTGCCTATGCCTTATAATTGAATACTCGAGTTTGAATTCGTAACCGATCTATTACGAATTCATACTCTTTCTTTTCTTTGCGTTCAGTTATTTGGTCGCCCCCCTGACAAATTCTTACCTGCCTGGCGAGTTGGGTCTCGTCTTCGATGTCGCCGGTTACAAACACTTGGCGCATAAAGGGTTCCGAGTTGCGGGCCACTTGACCTGAAAGCCAGCCAAAAAAGACCATTACTAACTTCACCCCTGTTCGTAGAAAACGGAATTTTATGACATTAAGTAAGTTACCTACTTATATTAATTTATATGATGGATGTAACTCTGGACTAAATTCGATGTGTGTACGCTACAAGTAGTTTTAGATTTATACATTATATGTCTCTAACGTTTATTATGATGAAATAATACCGTAACCAGGGGCGAGATGTCTACATATCAAGTTTAAAGGTAATTGAGTACCATAATTCTTAAGATCTGTTCTGAAAGACAAAAATATTAGCTTCGGATTATCTATGGATATGTTTGACGTCATGCCACAGGTAGGTACGAAAACTTTTATAAAAATAAACAGGTGATCATGGGACCCGTTTATTATATTTCAATACGTATGTGTAGTTCGTTCAAAACTCTAAGGCCAAATTCTGTCAAACAAACGCAAGCAAAATTCGACTTAGAGCTCTGACTGTTAAGTAGATTTTTGCTTGCGTTAATTTGAGAGCAATTGGCGTTACAGTTGTGTACGAACTATACTTAACATCAAAGTTATTTAATTCTCAGCTAATGTGATTCATTAGAAACATGCAGTATTTAATCATTGTTTAAACCCATTGTTTGTTAATGAATCCCACTTAGCTAATAAAAATCTATTAAATGAAGTTTGCATCGCGCAACTCAATGTATGCTTCATTCATCTTAATCACTCATAGTATCCAATAAAATGTGTAGCTTATTGATATTATATGAAGTGGAAACTCCAGCTATACACTTTATTACATTTGCAAATCGACAATCGACATTGTGTGTGGTAAACCGCAATACTGTCATAAATCAATCGAGCGATACAAACACATAATAGATATATAAAAAATATGGGATACCTACTCTGTTCATAGTGTCGAAAATGGCTCCAATATCGATTCTGACTATAATTCTCAATGCTTGGCGTAATAATTAAATATTTGACCACAATGATAACCATAATCAGTTTATGAGTTTGTTACTAAAAACCTACATTAAATTACAGCGATCTCAATGTCTATATCGATGGTGGCGCCATTATACAATTATGTAAATACTATGTGTGAAAATGCAATGCCATGTGTGAAAAAAATCTAACTTGTATGATCATGAAATGGACGGTAATTACAGAGCTCAAACAAGTAAGTTATGATCATATAATTCTTCCACGCTCTAAAGCCGTGACGACATTTGTTTTTGTACTGACAAGCGCAGAATTACTTATATAGCGTAGGCACTTACATATAAGTGCTATTTCCTTCAGTCGTTTAAGTTATTTGATATCAGTCTTCATAATGTACACATATCGTGGTATATCGTCACAGTTTTACAGAGTGTGTATGTTAAAACGTAACAAACCAGATGGTCAAGCAACGCATGACCCGACAGCCGAAACCCATACGACTGTTTACTATGGTACGACCTGCAATGATCGCAAATAAATCGCAACACCTGTTCTAAAAGATACGTCATGTTAGGGAGGTTTTATGATCAGTGAAACGAGTAACATGAGACACGAATATAAAATACGCATAAGGTAAATTGGTAGGGTATCTAAATTATGCATTACTTAAGTGAATTCAAATTCGTTACAGAGAAGGCTCCAATGAGATATTCATTTGCAAAAATTGCGGACCGCATTCTGACTTCTGATATATATTGCTTAAATCTCAGACATCCAATCAACAAATAAATGCAATGACAAGATTTCGGCAAATATGAATGCCAAATATATGATTTGAAAAAATTTGATTTGAAGAAATCTTGTTCTCTATACAAAAGAAAAAAAAATAGTAAGCAATAATATTTTCCCTTTCGTTTCTATAAATTTGAGGATTTAACGAATCATTCGGCGTATATTATATTTAAGAACAATTCATTCAGCCGTATGTTAGGAAGAGCTCAAACTTGGTGTATTGGAATCAGCTCATGGAGCCCTTATATTTGATACCCCACTCGATAGGTTTTGAACATTTTTTTTTCATTGATGGCATCATAGCATGGAGGAGGACAACAAAACTGGTTGGCAACATCTGTTGATTGGATGTCTGAGATGTACAATATATATCAGAAGTCAGAACACGGTTTTTGCAAACGAACATCTCATTGGAGCCTCCACTATTAAGAGAGACGAAAAGCTGTAGATATAACTGTCAAAGGTACAAAAAGTTTTGGAAGTTATGTTGGATTTTATGGGTGAAATCCACACTGTTTAGAAATCAAAAGTACTCCAACATAAATAAACTTATATTTGAAACACCATAGAGCATCAGCTCAAGAATAAATTAGACTCCTTCCGAATTTCTAATGCATGCGTTTTGAACTATCTAATAACTTAGGGGCTATTCATAAATTACGTCATCTATTTTTGACGATTTTTGACCCCCCCGCCCCCTAAAATCATCCAACCATCATAATTCGAATGACCCCCCCCCCTATCAAATAAAATGATGTCATTTCTAAAAAACCGGCCAAGTGCGTGTCGGGCCACGCGCAAGGTAGGGTTCCGTATCCGTAGTCGTCCACCCGTTACATTATGTGGACTAAAAAGTTCGCAAACTTATATTTACTATGTTTTTGACAGAATTAACAACATTATCTAAGTTATCAATGGAAATTGTACGAAAGTTTGCTTTTGCAAAGTACATTTCTAAAGTTCGACTATTACTCGTTAACTAGTAATGTCTACTTAGCTGTGATAGTTTTCCTTTTAAATTCATCGTATATACTATTACCATGATTTTTTTCACATGCCTAGTAGCCACCGTTTAGCTGGCAGGGGGGGGGGGGGGGGGGGGGGACACTTGACCATAACAAAAATTATCACTTCAAAGCTTAATATCACGCCAACCAAATTTTTATTTAAAAAAATGCTTTTGAAACCTTATAATATTTTTGAAAGAGCTATACAACGATACCCCACACGATGGGGTTTGAAAGAAAAAAAAATTGCACCACCACTTTACATGTATGGGGAGGTACCCTAAAAAAAAATTTTTTTTTTAATTTTATTCTACCGTTTTGTCGGCGTCATTGATATGTATCCTCATGCCAAATTACAGCTTTCTAGTACTAACGGTTACTGAGAAAAACGGGGGTCGGACGGACGGACGGACGGACATGGCGAAACTATAAGGGTTCCTTGTTTACTACGGAACCCTAGAAATGCGTTCTTAGCTTAATTTTTCAATAAAAAGCTATTTAAAATGATTTAGTTATTATTATTTCTTTAAAGTTAAAATAATCAACAAAACAACAAATTAACAATCAACTCTAAATATCAAATAACAATTTTTATTAATTTAGTGTTTATAACAATTTATTGTTGATTCAAGTTTAGTAGGTAATTTTTTATAGCATTAACAGTTTATAGAAACACGAATTTCATTCCTTTTTTTACTCATTAAAGCACTTTTTAAAGATGCGAGAGATGATGTCATCTTGGGATTGACCCCCCTCCCCTCCTACGTCATGCTACCATCATCCAATGTTATGACCCCCCCCCCCCAAATTTGAAATGACGTAATTTATGAATAGCCCCTTAGTACAAAAGCAATGAATTGAATGACACACATTCAAATGTATTTCGCCTCATCCCGTCACAAGATCTTGCACGGAAAGATTCTATAGGTAGTCTAGACCCAAAAAAATTCCGCGCGAGATTTTTGATATACTTGATAGGCGGCAGAACGATTTTTCAAAAACCTCCGCGTTAATAATCAAAGTCCACTAAAACATCATTATCACATTATCATGATCTATTAGCAGGCTCTACTTAAAAGTAAATAAATGTATTGTTTTGAATTGAACTGAAACTTGAATGCCATACCAGTGATTACGCAAGGGCGCGTCCAAAACACTGCGTTGCGACGTCGCATCGCGTCGCATGAGTAGAAATCTACGTACAATCTAGTACGTCGTGCGATGCGACGTCGCAACGCAGTGTTGTGGACGGGCCCTAAGGGATGGTAAAAGTAAACTACCTATGCTGATTAAACATTAAACAGTACAAGATTAGTACAGATTAAGGAAATTATCACCAGACACGCTGTATTTAAAAAGTTTACTAAAAAAAGTATCTTTCCGGACAAAAGGTTGAAACATCTTGCCAAGACCATTTGAAACATTGATAGTAATATGAAGAAAGTAAGAATCACCACTAACCAATGGTCGAGTTATTAGTTGGCACAGTTCTCCAGCATAATACACGGAGTCCGAGACTCTCGGCCAGTTCGGAGAACTTCTTCTCTATGTCCTGGTGGTGAAGCTTGTCGAGGAAAAATATGCCGGTGGCGTATTTGCCGAACGGGGGCAAGTCCAGCTGGTGTGTGTCTCTGTAACAAAGGAAATTTACTGTTTACCTTAATGTTTTACATACAAGACTCACTGAGTGAGGGGTAGGGGTAACTAGATATTTCAAATCCGCTTCAATCATAATGCTCCAGCGATACTCGTACTTGAGACATCCAAAAAGTTGCGAATTACAGAGAAAAGACTCTCTTATCTTAATTTTGGGTCGCTGAATCAACAAAGTAAAAAGTAAAAAAGTTTTTGCAATTGGCGATTCGAGAAAATTGCAGCAATTAGTCAAGAGTAAAACAAAAGTTCAATAAAATTCAATTCAGCATTCAATAAAAATACAGATTTTTATTCAGATAGCTGTTGTAAAGATTTGTAATAAAGAAGAAGTTTTTTTGCGAAGTTTATTGAAAAGTGCTCGTTTTTGTGCAATTAATATGATTGCTCTTGGCTTGGGGTTTCGTAGTTCCTATGGCAACCTTTCCAACTCTACCGCCAGTTAGACCAGCCTATGAATGATTTTGATTATTAAACCGGGAGAGGTGCATCTTACTTAAGCATGATACTTTAATCTTTACTTGTTCGAGTTTACGAGTATTTATTAAGTTTAATTAAAGTCCATACATATCCTCACAGTGTATTACCGAAGATTTCTTACGTGATTCAATCTAACTCAAACATCTGACGTTTCAGGCTGTAATCGGGCTGTAAACACATGTTTTAAAGGTCAGACGAAGACTTAGGTGTACGCATGCGCCAACCGTGACGTCACACACCACGGCTATTGACCAAACAAACTGCGCTGGGATGTTTTCCGTGCCGTACTTAGTGTTACATCAACACAGGGTAGACACTGTGTTACACTGTAATGTTTCTGATCGATTTGGCTGATGTTGTTGGAAATCTGGCCCCTGTGTCTAGACAGCAAATTATGATTGCAGGCCACGCTACTGCGACGGAATAATTAAACATCTGGCTGGCTGACCCATTTCTTTATTCTAGAAAAGGTTGGAAGGGTGGTCTTTCAATGGTGTTGGATTCAGATCACGTCGTAGTCAAACTAGATCCACTGATCTGATGTAATCTGCCATAATAAAACAGGATTGGTCTAGAGTCTAGAACGAGATTTCTAATCGAGCTTTCGTCCATGCTTCGTGAACTAACTAGCGGATCCAACACGCTTGAAAGTTCCACCCTTTTCTATAGAACATGGAAATGTGCCATCCAGATGTTCAATTATTCTGTCGCAGTAGCGTGCCCTGCAATCATTTAATTTGCTGTAACGACACGAACCCGAGATCAAAGGGTCTCCAGATGAAATATTACAGCTATCAGTGTGGTTTGGTCGTCTCAACTTTTTGCGACGTACGCCTATTGGGTCTCACACAGCCGGTGCAAAATACAATGCTGTCACACCTCTTTAAAACTATTCAGTAAATAGTAAATAAATATATAATCACAATATGTGAATATAACTAGTTATTACAACTTTCTACATCATTTAACCACTATGGCAGTTGTAAATATTTTTTCTGATTTTAACGTTTTACTAATAAGAATGAAGCATGCTTGATTATTACTATCACGATTTCGATTTTGATTTATAGGAACTGTCACTTTGTGGAACTCTTCGAGATAAAGCACCTGAATTATGATATTTGCCAGTCTTCAAATACATGACCAAATGTGATAATCCGTGAGCTGTGGTATTATGTAAATCGCGATAACGTACGGCAACATGGTACCGCGTAGTGAGGTGTGGTTGCCGATAGATCTATAATTTTCGCCATACATAATAATCGAACATTTTAAGGAATATTCTCGAGAACGGTAGGCGGCACATTAGTGTCGTGACTGTATACAAAAATGTACATAATGTCGTGTGTCTCGGACCCAACCCAAGCATACAACCCTACTCAGTTCAAATACTTCAAATATTATGTAGCGTTCGCTTGCCTTTTGCGAATTTAACGGGTTCGCAAAAGAAAGCAGTTGTAAGTTAGGTACTAGACATGGTTCACATTGTAATAGCTACATTATTTTACGGTTATATAATTCTAATAGGCATGGCCGGAAAACCGCAGTTTGACAATAGTTTTCCTGTTTTATTTATCACATGCTTGAAGCACATGGCGTGACCGGCGGGGCAACGACGCCGACGCTAAAACGGACGCGGTATTCAGCCGATCTGGACTTGAGCCAACCGACGAGACATATTCATCGCAACTTAGGCCCAGCTTAGCTGCATGGACAGGTTCTTATTTGTTTCATGAATACGAGTATAAGTGCGGAGCAAATGTTTCAGATTAAAAATAAAAAAAACTTACACACGCGCACAAAGAGACAGGGCCTTTCCTAAGGGACGTTTTCGACCAGTTGTACTATCACTGGAATTTTGAATAAATAATATCATATTGATAGAAAATAAGATAGTCCTCAACCCGCACCGTTGAGACTACCACCTATATACCATCATCCATGAGAGGAAACCTGTGTCTAGTAGTGGGAGGTAAACAGGCTGATGATGTAATAGAAAAAGATAAGGATTAGAACAATGTGTGGAAAATGGGGTAGGTAGAATTCATCTGTACTGTGCCTACAGAAAAATCTACAGATTCCTAATTTTCGGAGGCATGTTTATGTCTATTTGCTTATACATACACATGTTCCTATGATGGAGCAGAAAAAATAAATCTAGTGCAGTATAGCGGTTATGTATTTATTTTGCGATGACACACCCATGTTGACAACTATCAGTACCTAAAGAAAGCGCCGCCGTGGAAGTAGTAAAAATAGACCTGTAATTATATCACTGCGTAGTTGCATCTTGTTATTGATCATCATATTGGGAGCATCGTCGGAAATAGCTTTTAGAAGATAATGGTCACATCAAAACATACAAGTCATACAACTCTGCTTTTCGCTGTGCTTACTGTTTCATAAAAGCTATATGAATTATATGATTTGCATAATTTATAATGGGTTATCGGCATGTGATATTTTGTGAAATTTTAAAGTGATAATCAGCCTGTTATTGCGTGGATGTGAATGTCACAGCGTCACCTCACTGTCAAATTTCTAAAGATTACCACAACCTTAATAAAGTTAAAGGCGCAGGGTGTATGAATGTAAATAGTGTTTCATGAACTCGCTTTTGCTACAGTGCACGTACCCAAGTGATATGAGTGCAAGGAGTGCAAGTGCAGTAATAGTAAGCTGGCTATAATAATAGTGTTTCCGATGTTTTATAATATGAGTTCGGCATATCCGTTCGACATTCAATAACAAAGATATATTCCATGGCAAGTGGTCATTATTTGGTACAAATCGAGGTTAATTGTCAGGTTCGACCAATGACGTAACGAGGACATGGTGATTCGTATAAATAAAACAATCACAACCGATGATAACTCCCATAAAATACGATACCATAACAAGATATAACTAGTTTTTAATGTAAATAAGTCCAAATATATATACAGTATTTTTAACATTTTGTCTTTAGTGAAAAATGTAGGTACTGCAAGAAATCGATAGTAATGACTAATGAATTATGCAACAGTTGTATAAGAAAGTTCAAAAAAACGTTAATGATGTGGGTTATGATTAGAAAGTCGAGTATCGCAAAGGTAGACGTCCAAAACGTTTGTTGACCTTTTTATAGGTGCAACGTGCAACAGTTTACTCTACAATAAAAATAGAATAAGACTGTCTAAATTTACTTGACACACAGCGTATTTTAGACTTAAATAATTGCCCATGATCAATACAGATATCGGTCTGTAGTCCCGACAATACACTACTGACGGCGGTCGGTTGACCCAAATCTTGAAATGCAATCAATACAGTAATACCATTGTATTCGAGAACGATGAAAGCCGTCATTTCATCATGTAATTGCTGCAGAATCTTAGATCTTCATTAAGACAGATCAGGGTAAAAAATCTCAACATATTATATTTTAAGTATTTCTTTAAAAGTTTCGAATTAAAGAACTAAAGGAAATTTATTTTGTTTGCATTCGGGATACCTAATATTTTGGTATTGTATGTAGCAGGTCCCCCAACTGCAAACAAATAAAATTCTTAAGCTCTTTATTTCGAAACATGTTTCTATCTTTTTAGTTCACTTTCATGCAGTGCAGTGCAATTTTATTATCATTTTATTTCTCAAATTTTGATTTACATTTTAAAGCATCTCATGCCGTAAAAATCATGTTTCAAATACATACGTTAATATAAATATATTTTTTTCTTTCTTTCCTCCTTCGAAGTCTGCCATGTTGTTTTTTATTGCAGTCACAATATCCTATGTCACTCGGTATACCGTAAAATGGTCCTACTTTGCTCCAAAATTGGCTCCACTTTTACGAATCGCATCGCATCTTTTATAAATATGGAGTTATGGTACTTTCAATGGTTTTCAGGGAAATATGTACTCTTTAACTACCCTTTGGGGTGAAATTTGTTCCAGTTTAGTTGATACATTAGATTTTTTAAAACTTTGTTTTTGGAGCAAAGTAATCTGTATGAAGCAGGAAACTTTGCTCCAAGGCAAGATTACTTTGGATTCGGAGCTATTCCTGGCTTGGAGCATTAAATAGCGTGCTTTATTCATCAATGCTCCATTGGATGATAGTTGGGGTACCAAAAAAACACAAATTTCGCTCAGAATCACAGTTTTTTTTATTGAAATCAATCAAATACCTTGTAGCTCCATTAGAATCAGTCTTAAATTTGAATAATTCTTATTATTACACATAAAGTTCATATAAATCTACGTTTATAAACATTTCGCAAGTTATTGCTTTTAATTGCAACCATTAAATCTAAAGCCTACCTATCTTAAAAACAAAACAAAATATCAGGTAACTTTCACCTACCTACGTAAACAAAACAAAAAGGTTGTTTCAACAACACGAAATAAAATATTAGTTAAGGAATAAGAAATCAAACAGCCCACAAATAATCTAGTTCAGGAATGAAATAAAACTCTCGTCTTCCTACTTTTTTGGGAACGTTTATGCCTCCTAGCACGTCCGCCCATTTGTACATAATTTCATCTTTGGGTTTTGGCCATTTCCAATTTTTGAGGGATCTCTGCATGGCCGATATTGCGTCAATCCTTCTCACGTACTTTCTGGGCATGATTATCTAAAAAAACAATAACAGAAAAATTATTAACTAAAAACATTATTTAAAAGGGATACATTGCTCCTAGAGCAAAATATCCCCAAAACCATGTGCATAGTAAGACCGTCCGTGAAAAAAATTAATAATTTGGAAACTATCGAAGCAATCACTTAAATATCACGTTTCCAGATAGGTAATGAAATGTTAAATGAAACAATAAAACACTTACCAAATTTCATCCAGAGATGTTTAGGATTGGAACAGATTTTTTGCATAAACAAAATCGGTTGCACACACGCGTGTTGAAGTTTTGACAGCTACTGACATGACGTTTAAACTTTTGACAGTCAATCATACCGGTGTTGCCAGGTGAAATCTTGTATTACCCGACAAAAACATTTAAATTTACCCAGCTAACAAGCACTTTCGTCTGGAACGGAACTTAACTTTTTTTTTTCTTGGAGCATAGTTACCACTCAAGGAGCAAAGTAGGACCGTTTTACGGTACCTAAGGATTCTAAGATTCTAGGGGTACCTTTAAGTGGGGTCCGGATATGTTAGAAAAAAATTTTCGAGGTTCAGAAAAAGAAACTTTTATGAAATCAATATACCTACATGCAGCATATTTAACATTATTCGGGGGTCCGCGGATCGGCCTTCCACGGTACGCCTTTTGCCGACCCTTGAGTAACCCTGAAAACATTACATCCTTTTGGGCAGTTGTGTAAAAATATGAAGAAACCCGTTGTGCTATTTTGTGTCATATCTACTACATATTAGCGTACTTTTTGATAATGAATAAAGACCTAAACACTTTTTTCACATCCGTATAAAACTTCCTTAACAAAATAAATAGATTAGGTACTTATTTAATAATAGGACAGGAAGATTTTCTGCGTAGAGCTGTGGAGTAGTTAATAATATCTTACGGTTAAAAAAATAATTATTACTTACTCTTAAAATATTGAGATTAGTGTTTTTCTAACGCGAAGTTTGAACACTTCGAGGAACAATCATATAAGCATAATCTGCATAACATTTGCAACAGTTATCTAATATCTCGATTATTGCAGGAAATATTTACACTAACAATTAATAGTAACTAGAATAAGCTAACATAACATATCTAAATTACCTGTTAAGTATACAGGGTTTGTTTCTCACTTTATCTGGTATGATAAGTATTGAACGCGTGTTTTATTTAAACGGGAACTCTATAGGAAGGACATGTTAGGACGGATTTAATATTAAATAGCGAATAAAGATTTTATACAAATAAATGAGCAAATAGAGGAGACGACAGGTCATCAAGTCCTGACTTGTCACCATAGAGAGCATACAGAGTGATCGTAAAGCGATAAGATCAGCAGGTCGACGCTCGGTCAGACTTCGTAACTCTAGGTATCGTTGTTCGTTGCGGTGTGTATCGGCAATTTTATTCAAAACACCAATTGGCAAGAGTCAGTTACTGCTACACCAAGAAAAGTGACATGGCGGAGGCCAAGATTTCTTTTTCGTCGCTGATCCAACGGAGTCAGTTTTTTATTGTATTTGACAGCTCACTAATGCAATAAAGAGCGCTTACAAGATATATATATACATGCTATTTGAGACAGTCATTTTTTTAATTCGGCTATAAAAGAGTTTGATATGGCTATGGAGGATTAAGTTGCAGACCTTGATGTGGAATCACTGTGCCGGCGCGTGCTACTCGTGTGTATTTACATTTCGCCTCAATTCATGTACGTACAATTATGTAGTATGTTGTGCGTTAAATATACACAATATGTATAATAGTAGATTTTGCCGGACAATGTAAACTGTGCATATAATTGTAGCCACATATACAAATCCTTTCCGTATTTTCCGTATCATGGATGAGACTAGCACGGGACCGGTATGAGTAGCGTAATCGAAGAGAGGTCTTAATCGCATTAGATATCAGTCTACTAGTAATAGAGGATTACAGGCTCGGGAATGATGATGTTGATGAAGTACAGGACCCTTCATTTTTTGCATATATTTATTTTATTTTAACCTTCCTGTAGACATTCTACAGGTCATCCCATCGCCAGCAAAGGCCCAGGCAAAGGCCTCCCCCATCCTTTTCCATGTTCGACGGTCGGCGGTGAGACGGGTCCAAGTGACGCCTGAGCTCCGAAACCGATGCAGCTTGCAGCTCGTCTCGCTAGCATACGCGCGGTGGCCCGTGCCGTCGAGTTACGTATCGTCTTGCATATATACATAATATATATTAGTGAGTATACATATTAATCAGAGAATATCATAAACCATTGGTTATGTTATATCCCGAAATTCCCGAAAAGTGCTGGGTTTTTGAGTTGAGCTGAACGCTATTGTTTCTCATCTGACTAGATCTTTTTCGGAAAGGGATGATTTATTTTTCAGAAATATATAAGACTGAAAAGGCGCTTCTAGACGGTCAAACACGGCAGTCCACAACGTGAAGCAAGTTATAAGAGCGAGAATGACCTTTGTTTTCTCGCCCTATCTTATTCCTATAGCAATGTAAAACCGTTTGGTATGTGGCTGAACACACATATACCCCCCTGTAGAAACTGATAAACATAACAACTTCACATGTGGCCTGGCGGCACGGTTGGATGATAATCATTACCTCACCGTATGATCGTAGTAGCGAGATCATTTACGATAGACTGATAAGTGATAACGTTTGCACACCGAATTGACAGATTTAACCCAGTAAATACCAGATTTAAATGATTAGATAACGACTTATGTCAACACTTATTATCACATACAGTCTAATTAAATATACGAGTATAAGTTATTAGCTTATGCTCAAAGTATTTTTTTTTCTCTAAATGAAAGAAAAAAAAATCATTATAATAGATGACCAAAAAAGCGTCCCCAATTTTTAGTACAGTCAAGGTGTCAAGGGCATAAATATGTATACATTTTTGGACCTTATTTCAATGATATAACGTGAAAAAGTGTATATATATTGGTGCCCTTGACTGTACACTGTTTTGTGACAGTTCATGTAAAAAACGTAACTAAGCGGAATAAAACACGATTCCGTAAAAGGAAAAATCTTAAAATTGCAATATCTGTAAAAAAGTAATACCTATTCTATTGTAAACGCCTATTAGTCTAATTACAATAAACTGTTATACAATATTATATAGAGCTCGTTGCCTTTTAGGTACAGAAATAAACGGTGGTTCCTCTGGCAATAAATAATGTTTATTTCTAATTTGCAGTTGTCTCGGCCCCTCCTGGCTGCGTACGCGTTGATTTATTCCATTCATCCGAACGCAAACGCCACGGCAGCGGCAGGCGTAGTTGGCAGGGCTGGTAATTGTTTTTCAAGCCCACGTCACTACTTATTGAGCTTCCTCTGATATGAATAATGGCTGTTTATTTAGAAGGCATCTCAGATTGCTTGCGTGGTGTAACTTATTATAATGTGATTTTGTTGATGGATTTGTCTGATCGTTGTCTGATTAATAGTTGCTATGCCGTCTACTTTATTAAGTGTAACTGAGGTCTTAAACATTGTATGTTTTGGAAATTGTGGATATTGATTATGGTTAACACTCAGTTTAAGTCTTCCAAACGGTATGCGGTGTAGAGATCACAATTTAGATTTTTTTTAATACATTTCTGCTTCTTCTATCTTGTCAGTCATGTCGTAGAAAGTAGACATGTTTTGTTTCAACAGTGAAATATCTTTCGACGCATTTTCGACAAGTTAAATATATATGACGTAAATATATATGTATATTAAACCAGTCAGACTGTAGTACTCGTACTGTACGCCTTGACCTACTTTAGGGGAGAACTTCAGGGTCGCCATAAAACGATGATTCGACGCAGACCCTTACTTATCTAGACCATCTAAACCACCGGATTTATTAAAGTCAACAAACTTCTATCATCATGTAATTATACAATGTAAATCAAAGTTATATTTTATTCTTCTACTTGGTAATTATATGGAACGCAGAAAATGTGATATATATTGTTATGATATTGTTACATAAAAAAAGAGTTTTTTACCTTTTCAAAAGTTATGTTTGATTTCATTGATTGTAATCGCCATAATAATCATCCAATTCATAGTAATTACATGATGTTATGATGATACGAATTAGATGCAATGTGTGTATTTTTTTATCAACCTTTCTGACAACGCTGACACATTGTTAAGGCGCTACACTGAGAAATTTAGAAACTTTGAAACGCTGTTCTGCCCAGACGAGGAAACAATAGGGACTGATTTTCAGATATATAATTCTTGATATGATTGTGGTACTGACAATAGCCGAAACATAATTGCTTAAAATTTTCTCGATAGAAAATAAATCCAAAGTCTATATTTTCCTTTTTTTACTCAGCCTACTAAAACAACGCATTATTAAAAGACACGATTAAGTTAATATGATGGTATTTTACCTCATCTAGGTACCAGTGGCGGCGCGTCAAAAATATTCTAAGGGAAGCCGGAAATAATTTGCCTTTCTTATCCTTCATGAGCCGTAGTAAAAGAACAGGATTGGCTGAAAATAAGGCAAGCCGATGGGAATCGAGTTGTATGGACGCTCCGCCACTGCTAGGTACTGACAAGAGGAAATTTAATAAATCTACACACAGTCAGATATTTATCGAGATTTGTCTAAAAAAGCCATTCCCGAAGAGGGTTACATCCCGTTTTGTCGTGAACGAAAAACATACGCGCGTCTCTTTCAATCAATATATCGCCTTAAATGCGCCTGGCTCGCTTATCATTATAGGTACCTACCACGGTTGGCTAAAGGGAGGGAAAATTTAAACCTCCGACTAACAATCACAACCAATATTCCAGAAGCCCGTTTCACAAATCGTCTATTTTTAATATAAAGAGTTGCAATTGCAAACAGCTAGTTGGTGCTCGAAACCTATAACCTATATGCCGTTAAAATGCGTTTGGTTATTATTTGACATTTGTTAACATGCTCTTAATTAAAAAATAAGTAAATATTAGTGTCCGACCAAAACACGATTTTCAGCCGACCCCAAAACCAAATTTCAACAAATTGTAGCTAAAAGTGGCCGAAAGCGAAGCCGACACTTTGATCTCACACTTATTTATAATTATAATGTTTTGTTATCACTCATGATTCGAGTGCTGACAATTATTAATTTATTACAATAAACAATCTTCATACTTTACGAGCAAATGGGGTCATTGGACTTAGATAAAAAGGTAGCAGTGTGAAAATTACACACGATTGATTGTAATGTAATGGATTTCTGTTTTTTTTTGTCTTTTTGTCTGTAAAAATCTTTATACTTATCAACTTATTGTGTTACATTAAGACATTTAGGGAGGAATCACTGAGTCTAATCCACAGGCTCGGTCCTAGTTCGGAAAGCAGAGGCTTAGCCTACTCCTTATGAAACTGTGTCAACTCCCGAAGCGTACAAACTTCTGTGCAGTGGGGATCACGTTGTTACATAAACAACGGCGATGAGAAACTACTAATTACTATGTATAGTGCGCGCCATCCACGACGACGCGCCCCTCCATAGCGAATCTCATTCTGATCTGTGCGCAGTTGTACGGCTTGGGCTGTGGAGGGGCGTCACTGTATTGGACGCTTGTTTCTTTTTCATTTCTGACAATTACCAATTCTTCTTATTGACATTGTCTCGTGGAACAATCATTGGTATCATCAACAGTATTTGTTGTCACTACGATGACATGCCAAATGTCATCATAAACGGACCGTATTTCCATTCTTGATTCTCACGCCACGCCATTTAGGGCACTGGTTCCATCGCCGGCGAGCAGCGAGTACTTTCATAGTAATTCTACTCGTTTTATCACTTAAGCGATTTCGTACATATCCCAACCCAACAAACCATACGCATATATATCTTAGTTAAAGTAAATGAAGTATGCATACATAAACCAGTAAATTATGTTGCCTGGTTAGATGCTATGATGTGAGATGTGACATTTAGCAGGCTGGACTACATGTTTATGCGTAAAGGCCACCATTAACTGCGCAGTTGTAGAAATAGACATAAAATAAGTAGCAGTTCAATATGTTCAACTTAATTCTTATAAATTAATGAGATTAAATATATACGATTCGAATATATTACCTATTATGCTCTCAACGGTTATTTTAATGTTCCTTAGTAACTAAGACAACACACGGGTATAAGATTATCGTTATCACTAAAGTCGTGCGCTGCGGTACGTAATTTGAGGGTTAGTATTTTTTTCTTAACGGCATACTGCATTCACTATAACTTTTATACATGTTGCCAAATTGGCACGCTTCAGCGTACTGTATTTTCTCAAATATCATAAATCAACAACTTTGTTATTGTGAGAAATAATAAATGTATCTTGCTTTCGGAAAGAAGATCCTAATATTACGCTGTGAATCGTCGCACTATTAGAGCACCGCAACTAAGGTCTAAACTGGCTACCGGAATGAGGTTAGCCTGTACCTGAGAACGACACAGATCTTACTATCATTAGTTATAAGCACAAGAATATATGTACCTATATTGAGTTTCCACAACGGCCAACGAAAATGTTGAGCACTTTAGTACTTTGTCAAATTAAAGAGGTTTCAAATTTTATGACGTTTCAGTCTAAATATTTCTTAGATTTCGATGTGACAAGGTTCTAAGTATGCTCAACATTTTCATGGGCTGACTGTAGGTCTAGTAGTTAACAAAGCGGGAAACGCCGGTGTGGTTTTAGTGGGTATGCTCCCGAGTGAGTCCCACATAACCCCCATCAGGTTTCCCAGACCAGGGGGTATGCATAAAGCATTTCCACATCGTGAAGAAAAAAAAGTAGTAATAGTTAACAATACCAATTGGACTCTAATTCTATTATAGTCTCAACTTTCCGCCTCGCGTTCTTTTCGCATGGTAATTCTCATTAGCCACGCTCGATTAACTATAGAATACTAGTACACAAATTGTAAACTAAACTAACTAGTAAGTTTCAGCCGATTCAGGACAGTAACTAAGTTTCAAGATAGTAAATATTTACAAAACCCAGACTTAATCGGCACTAAGTGCAATGTTTGTGTGATTAGTCATTATGTTTTCCCTTCGTGGAATGTATCCCAATTGAACATAAGTTACATATTGTGGAAGGTCCGTCATTCCATTGAATATAAAATGATGAAATAAGTAATTGATTACTGAATAATGTAGTCATAACAAACATACCCACGCAACAACAAAATACAAATCAACATGACGAAAATAAAGACACAAATGCCGTCTCTACAACATTTAGGTACAGTCGAGGTCATTAATATGTATACACTTTTTAACCTAATCGAATGCGTTTGCTTACCAATTAGGCGAACGCATTCGATTAGGTAAAAAAGTGTATACACATTAATGACCTCGACTGTACCTATATAATCTCATCCCATCAAAAACATTACATGTAAAAAGATGCCAGTCTCGCAACACAGTTCTTCTACAACAAAAAAGTAATGATATGTAATGTTAAACCAAGTCGGTTATATTTTAGTCAATAGCACCGGAGGGGTGTCCACAGAACAAGATTTCCACCGACTTGCATCGTCGGCATTACTTTATTTTTTTAAATATATAGAATGACTTGGCCATCGCACACAACGCTTTACTTATACATGTGTACCTATCGCTCAAACTCGCTCAAGCTGCATGTCATTAGGGCGCTATGTTTAATTAGGAATATTTTAATAATCAGCTGACGATTGTTCTTTTGCCATTATGTAGCCGTGCAATGGCCAAGCCATTTTATATATTTAAAAAAATAAAGTAATGCCGACGATGCAAGTCGGTGGAAATCTTGTTCTGTGGACACCCCTCCGGTGCTATTGAAAATGAAAATGAAAAATGAAAAAAGTTTATTGTTCTAAGTTACTTGTACATTAACATCACGGCTCTGTGTCCTGAGCTAGGAAGCCCTGTGTTACAGGACACAGTTACGTATCCATTATTGTTGCACTTAATTATACCAGTTATACAGAGAAGTAGGTGTCCTAAATCACATATTTACAAGTTATACAGAGAAGTATCTTAAAACATTCTTACTGTAAAATTATTTTAACTAAAACTTAACTAACAGCGTGTGTGTGTGGGTGTGTGTGTGTGTGTGTGTGAGTGTGCGAGCACTAAGATCAAATAGATAAGGAAGAGGCAGTTAATTATATATTATATATGTATATATATATATATATAAATGTGTATATTTTGAGAACGGCAATTTTATTTTTATTTTGTTACGACCAGAAGGAGTTCGGTCTCATAGTAATCAAGTTGCGCGAGCCACTTTGTCAGCAGAGATTTACTAGGGGGCCTTGTGATATGATGATGCTTGCTAAATATTTTCATGACCAATGGGGAAATAAAAGCGTGGAATCTTTGAGAAAACTTCGTATGAGTCTTTGGGGTTTTCCAGCGCTGGCGTCGTCTTGTGTCTGCCAAGAAGATCTTGTCATGCAGTGTGCAGTATTTGTAGATCACCTTTCTTAGGAACAGCTGACGGACGGTGAGGACGTTTGCAAGCTTGTAGAGTTCCTTGGTGCTAAAGCGTGTTGGTTTTCTAAAAATAATCTTGAGAAGCGACCGCTGTGCCCTTTCTAAGCTAATCAGATGCGACTTAGCCGCACCTCCCCAAACCGAGTTACAGTAGCCTAAGATGGATTCGCAGAGAGCGAAATAAACTGTTCTGAGCAGTTCAGGGTACGCAATATTCCTTAGGGTACGAAAGACGAACATGAGCTTTCGTACGCGGCATTTAAGTGACTGAATGTGTTGCCGCCACGTGAGGTGAACATCTAGTATTACGCCGAGGTAGCGTATTGTGCTTGAGCGCTCAATATAGTTCAACGAAGGCTCACACTGGTGTTCTACCTTGATACTAAAGTCGTCATCAGGCTGGCCTCTAGAATTAATAGAAAAGCATAAATATTTAGTTTTTTGAATATTTAATGTTAGTAGATTTAAATCGAGCCAATTGACAATTGTTTTTAAGTCGAATTCTGCAACTCTTTGCACTTCAGACCAGTCTTTTCCACGTACTAAAATAGCTGTGTCATCTGCGAAGGAAATATTTGTAGCATTTGTAAGTTTAAGGTTACAGAGTCCATTTATGTATGTCAGGAAGAGAGTTGGGCCAAGGACGCTTCCCTGGGGCACACCGAAATCCACGATAGAGAAGTCACTGGTGTGTTCGCCCACACGGACACATTGCTTTCTGTTCAGGAGATACGAACTATTGACTAAAATATAACCGACTTGGTTTAACATTACATATCATTACTTTTTTGTTGTAGAAGAACTGTGTTGCGAGACTGGCATCTTTTTACATGTAATGTTTTTGATGGGATCTCATCTCTTTTTGTAGGCAGTCCTTCTTTTTTCTTTTCAGGTAAGACTTCTTGTAACGAGCATTCAAACTGCAAAAGTAACTTTGTAATCGCATGTATTTTGTAGAATTACAAACTTACTTATGCAGTTTGTGTTTCTTGTCAGGGTCACAAGGTACTCCAGATTTTATAGTTTTCCATTTATGTGGCCATTGAACCCTAACTCTGGTGCAAATTTCAGCTCTCTGAGTTTATGGGAAGTACTAGTTCTATTCTTATGATTATGAGTGTGTGAGTTTCGAAAATGCGAAACTTTGCTTTCGCTTAACTTCGGAACTAAATGACCTACAGACTTGAAATTTTGGATTTTAGGCATGTGATTATAGCTTATTGGATGTCGAAAATTTCTGCGTTCTGGTCTTATCCAGAGGTTTTCAAATAGGGGCTTGAAAATGTGGCGAAATGGTTCCAGTAAAGGATGGTACGGCAGTGTTTGCTTCGCGCTCGACTTGGCGGGGGCACTGCCGTGCCCCCAGATGTGCATACTTGTAATACCTAACCTACCAACGGATACAGATACCTTATTTTTAAGATAACCAACACGATAATAACTGATAAGGAAGAAAGATTGCCATGGATAAAGTTAACAATTATCACTATTATCAGATAAAACAACCGTCAAGTGCGAAACGCCATTTGCATGAATTGACAAGCTATCTGAAAAAGCTTCCATTCGGTAGTATTCCATTGTTGCAAGATTACGGTTTGCTATATTTCTCAAGTGGTTTTTAAGTATTAGCACATTTTATATTATTTTGTTTCTAACATTTACTTTCATATAAACCTTGTCCTGACTATTACAAACGCAACAAAAAACGAACTAAACAAATAGCCGTTTTGAAATCGTGCGGGTACATAAATTACAAATTTTCGAGAACTTTGTCATCTAAATTATTGCCGCAAATTGAATTACCGATCGTCGCACTTGCATATTGGAGCAACAAAGAGATACTTCGTTTTCAGTTCCCGCTAGGCCCCCTGTAACCTTCTCGCCTGAAAGTACGGGATACTTTGCGTCAATTCCGGTAGGTAGTTCCGATTATTTCGAGAAAAGTCAATAAATTCAAACGTGTATATACCTATACCTTTACACTTTGTCACTATTATGCGTGTATGTTAGTATCATTAGGATCCTGCCAATATTCCTGGAAGAAGCCAGGAAAGATAGGACCACACTTAAACTTGTTGTGACTTACAACATTGTAATGTAATGTACCTAAATAGCCCGGCCTTGGCAAGTGATAATCAGTGCTGCGAAGTAGCAACGAGATGCCATAATTACCGTCTAATAGATTCGTGCAATCCAGTCTGATAACATCGAGGTACAACCGTCGTAATATTCGTTCTTCTCATCGAGTTTCTCGCGAAAATGAAATAGAAAATCATTGGAAACGCCAAGTATAATTTCTGTAGAAGAAAGTTAAATTGCTTCGGGATTTGGGAGTTCGGAGATAGATTTGGAAGTCGAACGATAATATGAAATACAAAATTCAATTCTAGATATGGGATGGGAGATTAGGGATGTGTATACGACATGTTAGTAAAATACTTATTAGCTTGGCAGCGACCAGCGACAATTTAATGTTTGTGTATTGACAATGGCAATGTTTATTATTGTAATAAATACTGCAAAATAAATAAAATATAGGTAATCACTTCATCTAAAAATAGATATAAAGTAAAAATATTTTCTGTTTGTTCTAATTATTTCGAAAGCTGATTAGGTAGGTAGGTAGCTGATATTATTGATCGTGGAACCCGACTAGAAAAACACATTACAAATATGCAAAAATCCTTAATTAGGTACTCTATACAAAAAGTCAGAAGCGCATTTGAAAATAATCATTAATGAAGGCAAGTGCTAATTTATTTTAAAAATAAACTGCCATTTAGTCGAGACAGGAGTACAGAGGTTGATAAGACAAACAAAGGGTATATTCGACTGCACATATTTAATTGTAATCAGTTTGATATTTGTTGCACGCGTGCCAAATATAACGTAGCCGAACGTATACGCGGGACAAATTTCAAATCGAGTCCATATTCCATTCTACATTTCGTCAATTTTTTTATAATTCCAAACGTATGTGTGATACATTCATTATTCACGTGTTTCGAATATGGACAAGGCTAATTTTAGCAGTAATGGATTTACATTTACAAATACTACTTAGACTAGGAATTTAAAATAAACTCTGTTCATATAAGCGAAAGTCTGCGCTCGAGTCTGCATGTCTGACAGGGATAAAGATAGAAACTAGGTGGTGCTCTGAATTCGATGCGGTTTCGTTTTCTTTTTCAGATATTAACTTTAAAAGGATTCGAGGTTTATATTTGTAGTCAGTTTTCGCTGTTTGATTAGTATATATAATACACACTAAATACCAGTGGCGGAGCTTGCCGGCTTGCCTAATTTTCAGCCATACCAGTTCTTTTAGTAGGTACGGCTCATGAAGAATAAGAAAGGCAAACTATTTCCGGCTTCCCTAAGAATATTTTTGACGCGCCGCCACTGCTAAATACTAATATAATATTGACTATATATATGTTTCTTTGTTTTGCTTTTTATTCGCTTTGATGATGCCACTCTTTTAAGTTGCCGCTTTGGTCGTAGTGATAATTTGATGGTTTTCTATCCACATACAAAATTTTACATATGTGAAATACCCAGTTGTCAAATACTTAAACCATTAAAGCTGAAACAATGTTTTGCTTTCATTCAATAAAAGGCAAGGCAAGTAAAGATGTCGGGTATCAGCCCTATTAGGTTATTAGGCCTATTTAATTTTATAAATGTTTAGTTACATTACCTAAAGAATAATTGCAATATGAGATACCACATACGACAGGACTTTTATGCGAGAACAGAAAGCATATAACCCTTAGGAAACGTTGGCAGGTCAAGTTCTATAAAGCACAAGTGTGGATACGTAGCTCTATAAATGATATTAGTATGAAATATACATAAAAAGCCAAAATAAGTATCGGAATGCTGAAAGGGTAAATCGAATTCCTGTTTCAGGAAATCAGGAATGTTCATCTGATAGCCCTAAGCTCTTTATTTGTCGTCCTGACAAGGCGTGGGTTCGGAATTCTGAATCAACTGTCGACTGTTTATTGATGTCGAACATTTCTGCCTAAGTGATTCTATCGAATTGTTTACAAGGTACGTATCATGTTTCTGAGATAAAGCACCTAAACAATATGAGCTCAAATAACTTTGTATGGTATAAGCAGCAAAGATATACTACATTAATAAAAAATATGATGGCGTGTTTTCGTGTTCATACCTAAGAGTATATAATACAAACACGTCTTAGAAAATATGTATTGAACCTGTTCCCTTTCTTTCTTTTGGAGCTTTCGGCTGGAGTATACAACGGCATTTTCGTAATTACGTATTAGTTTGATTCTTCTAGCTCTAGAACAAGATATTTACAATGTTTCCATTCGAACTAATTCTCTTAGAGGTTTGGTAAGGCTTCAAAATAGTTTAAAATCATCTTACTGATGACAAGATTTCTTTCCAAACGGTCAGATTGATTCGACCTTCAGCCTATTCACTGATCGTAGCCACAAACGAGGGAGGCGTGCGACAAATAACTCAATCACGAGCATGGTAATTTTATTAACATGTACAAAGTACAAATATGATGCTAACATTCT
Source organism: Cenopis cana (assembly GCA_951800055.1). NCBI lineage: Eukaryota > Metazoa > Arthropoda > Insecta > Lepidoptera > Tortricidae > Cenopis > Cenopis cana. The sequence goes on along the minus strand of OX637479.1, from coordinate 12,105,186 downwards.
GCCGTGCATGTAGTTTAAACACCATTATGAGAGTGTAATAACATGCACGGTATGGTGGACGTGGATGCTAATGAAACGAATCGTATAACCATCAAAGTGCAGCATATTTGAGTTTTATTACATAGCAAAATTAATGGCAGTATTTCCCTTCATTTAGCACTGCACTTGAACTTTCATTTACAAAACAAATACCTACATTGGCAGTCAATGTTCTTTCGAATTCTTATGAATTTTAATCACAACATATAATATATATATACAAAATAATATTAAATAAGCATATTGTTATTAATTTTAGCTGTGTTTTATTAGTAATATATTTTTATTAGTAATATATTGTTTTTTAAAGCCCATATTTTTAATAATTTCTGGTCAACTGCACTCTTGGATCCCAAGATACAGGCTTTGCCTAGTTTGGGGTCCGCCGGGTACTGTTCCTATTGTAAAAACGGTTTTTGTTCAATAAAGTAATTTATTTATTTATTATTATTATTTATTTAATACACATGACACGAAAAAGAATTAAAAAACCAACTTGATAATCACAACCTCAAACGATACAATAAGATAATTAGTACATCAAACAAAGTTCTACAAACAACATAGATGACAGTATATCGGCACTAGTATCTTTAAACCTTAAGAGGAGGGAGGGGTAGGGCAAGCTCTCTCCATACAAACTTTGTGGAGGATTTACTTCGTTTGTGTTTGCATTAAAGTTACGATTTTTGGTCAGTATGCTTATTTTTCTGATAGCTATTTCGTGATGAAAAAATTTTTATGTTGTTTTTTTTTAACTTTTCATTTTATTGAAATATTGAAAATTTTCACATCGCTATTAGTATTTTCGCATATCTAATATTTACGACCCAAAAAAAACTTATATTCGTTAGTGCCAAAATCTACGAATAAAACGTGCACAGAGTTTGTATGGAGAATGCCTTGCCCACCCCTGCGCCTCAACCAATAAATATACAATGCTCTGGTCTGGAGCATTCATTCAACAAGCAACTGCGTAGTTCGCGAGACGACGTAGGTATGTGCACCTATAGCAAGGATATTATATCATTATCTATTATTTGTGTGTTCTTGACCTAACTCTGGTTGGGGTAGGGTTATCTTACCAGTCTAGCATATAAATGGAACAAATGTTACCCGATTACATAACTTGACTTGCCTCAATATGAAAAGGAACTATTTTATTACCTGCATTGCGTTTCATTCGAACACGCACAATAATGCGAAGGGTAACACATACTATTGAAGTTTTGTGCGGTCCAATCAGTGACTAACACCTGTCGATATACTCATAAATAAGGCACAATAATAAAAGGCAGAGTTAAAAATGAAACTTCAAGGTTAATTAAAAGTTCTAATCTGGGCCTTTAAAATACCTTGCCCTTCAATCGTTTCTCATCCAACGTGGTTCCAGCGGGCGCATCGATTTTTCAGAACGCCCTGGCAACGAGCCAAGTGTAAGGTTACGTTCGATTGTGGAGGATCTGGCAGTTTGCCGAGTGGCACGACACTCAAATTTCTATGAAACAGGTCTTAAAGCAAATAGCTTGGCTTTACATTAATGGTGTACTGTTATGTTATTGCTGTATCGGAAATCGTGTCGCAGTTGCTTTATATTCATTGTTGCGTAGATAGTCCGTTCCAGAAGCAAAAAATGCAGAGCGTCTGTGTAATATAAAATAAAACGACTCGAATCAGCTAAACTTTATACAACTATGCTTCATGAGAGTAAACGTACGAGATACTAAAGAAAATATACAATTCCGTTTGATTATTATATTATTAATCCGTTACGTTTCCCATATATATACGTAGACAAGTCGTAACGTAATCCTCACACCATGAGAATGATGATATACCTTCCATGATCTATTTCCATCATGTAGGTAAGTTATGTTATAAGGATAACATCTGAACTTACGTAGTTTTCTATAGCTTGTAAAAAACATGTAGTGACCAATACAGTATTGGAAATATCGTTACGTAAAATAGTTCGAGTGGGAAATCAATATCCTATTTCCTACACTACAGAGTCAGAGTTTATGAATACTTATATTCTATACGGTCTGCAACCTGCATTTAACATATGTCTGAATAAATGTTGTCTTTCGTATGGCGGTAGGTATACTAGGTATGGTTTATTGGCACGCTTTGTTGACAAATGGTTTGATAGATTTTAACAAGTGTGTTGTCCTTCGATTGTCTCTTTGTATGTGTGGCTGATATTTTAATAGTACCTATGTATTTAGTTCCCTTGTTCCCCATGAATAACCAAGTTTGCCAACTGGTTTTAGGAAGAGAAAAAATATTATACCTAAATAACTCGGTTATCAAATGGGCAATTTTTTCGTCGTAAAAAACTGTGATTTTATTCGGTATTCCATCATTCAACAAGCAACTGCGAGTAAGAGGGACATCCATCTTTGTAGCTGACCCAGTTACCAAGTAGTCCAGTCGTAGAAAACCAGGATTTTATTTGTTGCTCTACGAAGATTTGGGCTTTCTTTTCCTCGAAGGCACTCCTAGGACACCCCAATGCTCGACAATGAAAGGGCATGACTAAAGGGCTAAAGGCACAGAATAAGAAATAGTACTACGTACAGAAGCCTCATTGTTAACAAATCCGCGCGAGGCAAGTCAAACGTGCCTAAACGTAGCCGTCTCTTTCTATCGCACTTCTCTATCTCATCGCTTTCTAAGCGGCCGCCAGAAGGGGTACTTGTCGCGGTGCGACGCAATCGCGGAGTGGGCCGCCCCTGCTAAAGGGCTCGTATGTGGCGAGCGGGATACCATGATTCAGATTCAGATAATTTTATTGATAATAGTATAATTTATACATTTTAAAAGTCAAGATTACAATGTTTTAACCGTCAAACATCAGTTTTGGTAGACAGTGGAACTTCTATAGGTACGTATCAAGATTCTATTTCACTCATGTTGTTACAAATACATAGGTGTTACCTGTTACAATATAAATATCAAACATAAACCCTGTACGGGCATCGCAATGTATAAATTGACTTGTAGCTAATAACATAAGAGGTACACTTTGTACTAACAAGAAGTACTTATTTAGTAGTATTTGCAGAAGACCACAGCCATAATAACATAATTTACTATACAGGTATACAGTGTTGTGTTCCTGGAAGTGAGCAAGGTTGCCAGTGCTGTCAACACAGTGAATACTCAAATTTTATAAAGGATCGGCAATGCGCACGTGACTGCTTTGGAGTTGAGGGCGTCTGTGTCTGTGGGCTGCGGTGTCCACTTACCATCAGGTGGACCGTACGCTTATTTGCAACCGACGTTCAGTTAAGTTACACCGCGTGCGCGACGCAAGCGGACCGCCGCGCTGCGTGCCATAATGTATGAAACCGTCCCGCTCGCGTGGCGCAGCCAGTGTGACGTCGCTAACCTGTTAGCATACGTTCCGGCGCGCTGCGGTCGCGTCGCGCGGACGTCGCGCAACGCGGTGTGACCGACCAAGCCTTAAAACTTACCTCAGCTGAGCGCAGTAGTACTGATGCGGAATGGCGACGAGCACTCCAGCGCCATCGCCGGTGTCATTGTCGCAGGCGCAGGCGCCGCGGTGCTCCATACGCTTGGCGAGCGTCTCAGCATCTCGGACGATCTGTCGGACGTTTACTATCATTAGCCTTCTTATCTTATCTTATCTAAATGAGGGCCCTTGAGGATGGAGTGTTCCATTGCATCAGTCATCATTAGCTCTAATTTACATTGGCTCTTCCTATCGATTTATCGATCAACAAAACGTCAAAATAAATTAAGCCTATTTACACTTTTTCTATTCTATGAGTACAGACCGAAGCAAGAACCCACGATTAGTTTTTCATTTGGCAAGTTTAGGGTAACACTGTTTTCAAATTAATACTCCTATTTACAAAAAATCGAGCCCTAATTATCAACAAGAGATTTACTAAAGCTAAGCTAAAGTCAAACGATATACATATTCAAATTTTGACTTAGGATTCATATTCTCGTTTTTTTAAGTTTAATTCCTGGTATTTATTACATTACTGACAACAGCAATATTTATGACTAAGTACATTGTTTTGATAGACAGAGATTATAAGTAGGCGTACGCTATCAGAAACCTGGTTGCTTAGATCTTAAACAGGTATTTCAACATAACGATTAACACAGAACACGAACGAACGAACGAACAACACTTCTAACTTTATTCACTACACTACTTGCAGTGTTATTTTATTAGTTTTGTTAATTTATAAACATTATAATTTGCATTGATATATGTAATGCGTCTCTAATAGTAATAAACTAGATAGATAGCACTGGCTTTATTGCTTTTAATGAAATATGTCTACAAATTCTGTTTTGTTAGAGTAGCATTATCTGTCATATGACAACTTTAAGCACAACTCTCATGCCAAAAAGAGTGTGGCCCCTAATTACCGAAAATTATTTTTTCTTTGTGTCAATTATTCCGTTCCCATATTTCCCCAGTGGCATTTTTCCCCAGTCACCTATTTTTGTTAGTTTTTTATTTTTTCTTCCTTTTCTTTCCAGTGGCATTTTTCCCCAGTCACCTATTTTTAGCAGTTTTTTTTTTCTTCCTTTTCTTTCCCTTCTTTTAAATATCTAGGATAGTATTTTCTTGTTGATTGATTGTTTCTCCGAGATTACTTGCGGACTGGACAGCACTTACCAAGGACCTTCTTCCTGTTCATGGCAGAATTTAGGTATTTAGTTAGAAGGCATGTGAAAGTTTTTTAAATCTACTCATTTGTTCAGCAGTCAATGTCATTAGTTTGTAATATTTATTTATTTTATTTATTTATTTGAATCAGGCAACAAGGCCTTTTATGATGGTGACGATTAGACTTTTTATGAAAAATAGGTTTTATAAATTTGAAATAGCGATGTTAACGGAGACTGTAGAAATATATGAAATAGGAAAATTAATTTTCTGAAAAAAGAAACTTCTGGTTATTTTCACAATTGGGAATTTAAAAAAACCGGTGCGGCGAGTCAGACTTCGCACATTTAGGGTTCCGAAACAACCTCAAAAAAAAATATATATTACTATTTGTTTGTAAAATCTACGTAATAATAAACATTACGAGTATCACCAAATTTCAAGTCAAAGGGAAGTAGAAAATTTCTTCGGAACAAAATTTTCTGACAGACGACGGACGGACGGACGGACGCATTAGTGACAACAATAGGGTTCCGTTTGGACCCTTCGGGTACGGAAGAAATACTTTATGAAAAATGCCCATGAAAAATAAAAATATTGCGAAAAAATGCCACTAGGAAAATAAGAGAACGGAGTAATTGCGGCCAAGAAAAAATGACACTGGGAAAAAGTGGGAATGGAATATGACACAATAGGACACAAAAAAAAATGATTTTCGGAAATAAGGGGCCACACTAAAAAATATACGAGTGTGTGTACATATGACCCTAATCCAAATGTAATAGTGACAATTTTAAATTTTACATATACACAATTTAATGGCTCTGAGCCATAAAGCTGTGTATACTTACATCAAATCTGACAATGCAGATTAAGTGAATTTCTCAGGTCACAATTATGAAACATGAAATAAAAATAAGTACCTACAAAAACTTTGTAGTACTTTTGATACAATTGTACTGTTATGAGATCATGGTGATATTCAAGAAACCAGTCATTTTTAAATAACTGAATTAAGTGACACAGCGGTCACTTACTGTCTGTCTGAAGTCATAACAATTGTATTCTAGTTTAAGTTAAATCTCTTTGCGAAATTGAGTTAAACAATATATTGAATAAAATATCGAAGTGATATTTTATATAACTGCATGAAGCGTTCTCATTGAACTAGCAAATTAGTGTGCTTCGGAGAGGTAGGGCACAGCAAAATGTCATCTTGCTCGAATTTGGAGCAGCCCAACTGGGGAAGTACCTCCGCCTTGCAGAAGACCACAACCATAATACCATTATATACTCAGGTACTCCTTGGAGTTACGAGCGTCTATAGGCTGCGGTGTCCGCTTACCATCAGGTGGACCGTATGCTTGTTTGCCACCGTCATAGTATAAAAAAAAAGTTGTGATAGTGGAATGAATAGGCACAATCCGAAACGCCGTACTGATAAAACGCGGTAAAAGTGTCACTAAACTCACTTTATGTGTCCGTTTCCCGTCGATAGCAACCACAAATCCGACTCCGCAGGCCTCGTGCTCGTTTTGGGGGTCATACAAGCCTTGCTTGGGTGGCCCTTCCCACTCCATACCTGTAACAAAATTTCTTTTAGATTTAGGTATCCATACTAATATTATAAATGCGAAAGTGTGTATGTCTGTCTGTCTGTTACCTCTTCACACTTAAAACGCTGGACCGATTTCGATTAAATTTGACATGGAGATAGTTTGAGTCCTGGGGAAGGACATAGGATACTTTTTATCCCGAAAATCATCCCTTAAGGGAGTAGAAGTTTGTATGGAAGAGCGATAACTAGGTAAGCGCCTGATATAACAATAATAGCAATTACATTCTATCGCGATGAAAGAGTTCCACGCGGACGAAGTCGCGGGCAACAACTAGTTTAATATAATTGATATACCACTAAAGTTGTCGTGACGTCATAGGAACGCTCCTGTACGGTTCTAGGTACATTTGACGCCATAAAAACGCTTCTGGACAAATCTACGGCCATGAAATGTCATAGGAACACTCCAGCAGGAGTCGGCGGTTGTCACACTGATGTGGTTTCCGGACGGTTTACGCAGTGCGCGCGGGACACCGCTATAAACTTGCATAGCGATATCCCGCTCGCACTGCGGAAACCTTGATACCTATCGCATCAGTGTGACAACCGCACATGTGACGTCATATAAACTGTCCTGTACGACTCTAGGCTCTAGCGTCACATGTCACGCTATTAACACTTTAGTTGCAGTGGGAATGGATGTGTGTGTGTTCCCTAGGGAAAAAGCCCCAACAAATTACATTAACTAAAGATCTCAAGACTGAGATGGCGGGACGACCTAGACGCATACCACGAGGATTGGCCAGAGATTGCTCACAACCGTGACGAGTGGAGATCAAGAGGGGGGGGGGCTTTGCCCAGCTTGGGACACTCTATAGGCTTTAAAAAAAAGATCTTAATGATAGAGAGCGACATTGCCGCACAGTTCAGCCCCTGCCATAGAGGTCAGATTATATAGAGGTCCTTGGAATTAATTAGTAAGTATCTATCACATTCTTATCAGCAGAAAAATTTAAAAAAATCAAAGCATTTATTCTTGAAATAAAAAACGCAGACTAAAGCTGCAAACGCACTGACAGCGGTGGCGGCGCGGTGCGGAGGCGGTACCGGTTGTAATATTAGAACTAATATGAAAGGGTCCGCACAAAAAGCTTTTTTCCCCGGTCGGTTTTCTGTGCGGACCCTTTCATATTAGTTCGAATATTACAACCGGTACCGCCTCCGCACCGCGACGCCCCGCCCCGCTACCGCTGTCAGTGCGTTTCGGGCTTTAATGTGTGAGGAAACAATGGTAGCACACATGGCAGCCATAGCCACACAGTAAGTTCGAAACTGGTTCGAAAACACTTAGGCATAAGTGGAATCAAAATGCTTATTTTCACACATGAATGATGGGAGTGCATAAACAACCGCATTTATTTCCAAGTATTTATTGTTGTTTGATGTTCGTGTTTATGTAGAGATAGAGATTGACTACAAACTTTTCTGTCTATTCGATGGTTACACAATCTGATTATTTCCTTAAATGAGCTGACCATTGACCTACAAATAATCTTATCAGAAGTTCAATGGTAACTAAAGATAAATATTGCACAACTTTATACGTAATTAGTTGTGATAGAAACAAAACGCTTGATATAGCTGGTAAAGTTGAAATAATGAATAATACACTTATCACCTCCTGAGGGTCGCAGTTGCACCACGTCCGTAGGGAGTACCCACCGCTACCACTGCGAAAGTGTAACAAAACGGACAACCTAGAGAAGGTTTCACGAGTTCACGGTTCGAATTGCCATGCGATAAATAATAAAATCATCCTCCTATCGTTTTTAGGGTTCCGCACCCGAAAGGTCCAAACGGAACGCTATTGCTGTCACTCACGCGTCCGTCCGTCGTCTGTCACACAGGTTTTACAGCCAAACGGTTGAAGCTAGTTTTTAAATTTTCACAGTACCTATAAGCATCTAGTTGAACCAAAGCTATACAAATTGTCAAAACTTATTTTAAAATGTTTTTAAGGGGGGCAGCATACAGCTAGGGGGGCAATTTTTTTTTTCACCTACCCCATCGAGTGGTATGTTGTTGCTTAGAGCTCATTGATTAGATAAATAAACAATTTATGTTTTTAAAATATACTGAGCAATGAGAAGCTATCAAAGCCAACTTTTTTTTGCAAAATTTTGTTCCTGAGAATTTTTTGATTTCCCATTTACCTACAAACTTGAAATTCGGTGATAATGTTTAGTACTACCTATACTTTACAAAAAAAAACTAATATATTGATAAATCAGTTTTTTTTTTATTTCCTTATTTTCCTATAAAAACCTCTTAATTTTGCGGTTGGTTCGGAACCCTAAATGTGCGAAGTCCGACTCGCGCTTGGCCGGTTTTTCACTCTATTATTATAACATAAGATTGAAAGTGTCAAGTATTGGGTCAGTGTCGAGCACTGGGACATCTAGTTTAGTATAAACTATAAACATGTAGGAAAGCGCCATGATGGATGACATTGTATACGAGAATAGAAACTAAATCTTACTTATCAGCAGCATCTCTGTCAAGAATGATGGATGATGTTGACAGATGCAGGTGCTGCATCATATTATTTTTTCCATGACTTCTGAGCATATACAGTGTATAGTCATGTCAAATGTTTCGCACCTTATATCTCAGGAACAAGACTCAAAATAGAGTACAAACTATTGGACTATACATGGTGATGATGACAATGATGTACTCATATTTTATGTTAAACAATGGACACTTTTATACTTTACCATGGATGTGCATGTCCATGATATTCTCTATGGTTTCATTCATAAATAGACCATAGACTCTAGACTTTATAGACTTAGTGCCAGTTGCACCAACGTACGAACACAGACCGGTCATCGTCAAATATGGCGCCGGCAGCTGTCATCCCATAGAAACTTGTCAAACTTTCCAATCAGATTTGACGAACACCGCTTACGATTACAGACGGTTTGGTGCAACCCAGCCTAATTATGAATGAAATGTTTACCATGGACGGGCATGTCCACGGGCCGTGGACATGCCCGTCCATGGTAAACATTTCATGATGGGCCAAGGAGAACATTCTCGCTCTCGAGAATTCCTTTCCGTGAGAATTCTCAATAATTCTCGAGAAAGTTCTCTTGAACGGAAATTTCCGAGAAAATACATTTAATCAAAACAATACAGAATTTTATCTTTTATTAATTTCTTGCTTTAACAGATTGATAAATATTCTGAAGGGAATATTTTTAAATAGACGATTCTAAATGCTAAATTCTCTTCGTTCTCGAGAAGTTACCGAGAAAGTTCTCGGGATCGTTCTCACTGAGAACTTTCTCGGAGAAAAATTCGGATAGAAATTTCAAGGAAAAAGCCTACTTAATTTGGATATTTTTATTTGAAAGCCCAAATAATCTTTTTATATGATATATAGGTATCTGTTGGCTTGCCTACGTTGCTTTCGACTTATTGTATGAACACATAAAGCGAGAATTTCGGTTTACTTCCGAGAAGCTTCTCGAAATTGTTCTCGACTTCATTTCATGTTTATGTTATACTACAATTAGCAGTGCAATAATATCCATAAATCTTAGCTTGTTAGATTTATTAATAATTTAGTATTGGACTATTAAGCAAATGCTAAATAACTCATTTCTTTCAAGTCAATAATTTCCTTGTAGGTGAGATATAGGTATGATATTAAGATAAGAATTGCTAATATGTTTCGAAAATTCAAAAGGGGATCATGAGCCACCTCAGGTAGTTTTTAAAAGAAAAGGACAGGGTCATCTTTCCTGTACTCGCACCCTTTACAATAACGCTTATCTTATACTACACCATTGTTTTGCCGTCTTTTAAGTAATTTATTGAATAGTAAGTTGATAAAAATACACGTGCTCCAGATATCTGCAACATAGGCATTCAATTTATTCTCAGTATTATCACTGCTAATTGACGAAGCGGTCGTGGCATGCATAATGAAGAAAAGTAGAGTTTTAGAGTATTTTAGAATACTGACGGACGATGAAAAAGCCAAATACGTATGCTTATTTTGTGATGCAGTGTATACGTGCAAAAAATGTTACACGATTTGTACGGCACATGATTTCTAACTGTAAAAGTAGCCCAGTTGAGGTGAAACGTGAATTAGGAAAGAAAAGAAAGATCCTGAATTGATCAATCAATCTAGTGTTTCTAATGAGCCCGTAACTGTGGATAGTGTAACGGAAGACGACATATTTAACGAGGTAACTTTTAATGCAATTATTTTGGAAGGTAACATGTAGAAAAAGATTTGGATTTAAAAGCATAGTTCAATTATAATTAACAAAATACAAAAACATGCCATAGTTTCGAAACAGCATTGTAAATGAAAAAATGTCAAATTCGTTGTTCTCAGTTGACAAGGCATTAGCTAGAGCTGTATACGTCACTGGTCTGCCACTTTCAATATTTGAGCATCCCTTGTGGAAACGAGCTATTCAACTTTTAAGACGCAAAAAATTATCAACAGTACTGCTTGATGAAGAATATGATGACGAGAAACGAAAGGTCACTGAAAAAATTGATGAGGCTAAAGTTTTACATTTAGCTGCCGATGCCTGGAAAAATATTAGAAAAGACTCTAATGTCAACATAGTTATCCACACGCCTAAGCCATATTTCTATTCATCGATTGATACCCAAAATAATAGGCACACGGCAGAATACTTATCTGAAAAGTTAGGCCAAACTATGTTTAGATTACACAGATAAAAAAAACATATTTGTGACTAAAACGTGTATTATTACCTTATATTTTTCCATTTGTACGATTCTGAATTTATGGCGGAAAGTTCTCTGGAGAACATTCTCGAGAACTTTCCCGGAAATTTCTCGAGAGTGATGAGAATTTTTCCCTTAAAATACTCACTTAGCCTTAAATGTTTCACGAATGCACATATTTAACTAATATCATGAAATATAAAAAATTAAAATTTCAAAAATGTTCATATTTTAACTACTTTCTCGGAAATTTCCTTTGAAGAGAACTTTGCCGAGAAGTTTCTCACGACATTCTCTCGTTTCGGAAACTTCTCGAGAACTGCCCATCACTATCAGTCCACCATAAAGTATAAAAGCGACCATTAAATTCAACATTTTACAGAGAATGAATAAATATTAAATAAAAATTAACCTTTGACTGAATATGATATGTAAATGATAACATGTTGAATAAATTATAAATACGAGTAAATAATGTAACTAAATTAAGAAGATCTTAATTATATTTGTTTGGGTGGCATATGGAGTGACAATCCTTTTGTATTTAGCAATTTTAGCAGCATATTTAATAGCATTTTGACCTTTACTGAGACAGTTTTGGGTTAAAGACTCAATAACCAGCACCCGGTAACCCCACAGAGAACCAGCAACATTTAAATTTAGAAATTAAACCCCTGTATTTAAACAAGATATCCAAGTCTTTTTTTATTGTCCAGGGATTTACTAGTAGATTGTACCTTGTTTGTAAAAAAAATCATGATATCCAGTTACATATACTGCAATCTTTTAAATAACTTTGCGTTAATTTTTTTTATTCTGTGAACATCACACATTGCTGATACATGTAATAGGTGGCTTCTTGTGGTACTAGCTACCTTCCTTCCAACTAAAATATAATTGAAAACAACATTCACAGCACAGACAACTCGGCAGGGACTATAACAATAGAAACTGACATCAATTATAAAAAAAATGATGTTAATAATGGGTTAAGGCGCAGAGAAGTCAGACATTCACAATTGTGTATTAAAGTGTGTGGACACTTCGAGTCATAATATACAAATGGTAGTTCTTTATTTTAATTCTATTATGTAGAATTAGTATAGGAAACAGGGAAAATGTAGCCTCAACTACTATCTTTGTTTGACCGTCTGTGTTAGATTAGGCAATGATAAAAGCCTAGAAGGAAAATATGTATAAAAAAGAATAGGTACTTGAAAGTGTAGCTCAAGCAGCTGTGTCAAATGTAGAATAACAATATAACAACATCACGAATAGAATTGTTATTGTGTCCTTAGGCTTACGGGATCACCTATCTGCGTCATATCATATGTACCGATGGAATGTGCCGGTGGGTGACGCAGAGAGTAAACAACGGTAAGACGAGCTGCACCTCAGTCCTGTAACACGTATGCGCCAATACACGTGGCCACCAGACAGCCAAGAAACGTTCAGATTATTTATTACCCACACAAAATCCACCTTACCTTAGAGTAAAAGCAAAAAGCTGTAGAACCTTTTCTGATGACAACACTTCCTAACGTTCACTATTTCACTGACAATTATTATCAAACCACAAAAGAAATAATTTAAATGTTATTTTCAATTGGGACACTTAAAGCCGGCTATGCGTAGTGACCTTTCTATTGTCGACTACGACGGCCGGTGGAGCGCGAATGACTAAAAAATAGATGAAATGAAATGTCAAAATTAGAAATGCTTCTCATTGGTTGATAAGATTGTATCAGTGTTACCAGCAGTAATTTGTAAAAAAACTGCTATTATGTCAAAATTGTAATGTAGTAGTATGGTAGTTGTGTTGTTACTAAACTGAACTGATGGACCGTGGGCCAGGTGGTTAAAATAAAATCGTCAGTCATTTCCTCTCGCACGAAAACATGTAGAGTGATTAAGAAAGATGTATAAAAAATTACCGTGGACGTCTGCCACCATTCCGTTGGTTGGGAGCAGCAGCCTCCCAAAGACGTAATAGTACATTACTTACCAAGGGCGATAAAACAAAGAATGTCTCAGATCGCAGGTATTTTACGCCCGAGCCGAAGGCAAGGGCGATAAATATGCGATCTGAGGCTTTCTTTATTATCGCCCGTGGTAAGTACAAAATTTTATGTCACCCCCTGGCCAGGAAGTGGGTTTTTTCGCGCGCGGAGCGTGCGATAATGGCCACTTTATGGCCAGGTGTGACATAAAAATAATAATTAAATTCAGTCATTTCCTCTCGACTGAAACTACGTTTAAATGATAGTTAAGAAAATACCTTAACGAAGAAAAATCGTCTTCCACTTGTACCGCGGTGGAATACCCGTCTGCCAAGCACGTGGACAAGAAAAAAAAAACAGTCAATTCCTCTCGCATGAAATTTTGTCGGCTAATAGTTTATGGACTATTATGAAGAAATAAATTGGCATTCATCGATGACGCTACGGTGACGGTGACACTGAGAAATATTATGGCCTTGAGAGACAGGAGGTATGTTATTGTGTTTCGGTCCCACATATATACAATAATAACAACAATAATAAACAATTAAATTAAAATTTAAAAAAAAATTAAAATATGTTATTGTCTATGCTTACAAAATATCTTTATCTTTTTCACTCATGTGTGTATGTGAGTATTGGCCAATCCAGTCATATATACTTACCCAAACTCACACACATTTATTCATAGTACTACCTACTTTCTTTCTAATATTATGAATGCGAAAGTTTTCATGTTTGTTGTACAATAACGCATACATTGGTAATGGTATACAACAAGGTTATAGCCTGGACCTGGATTAACATATAAAATACCTTTTATCGAAAATCAGCCCTCGAAGGGATGAAAATATAGGGAGTGAAAGTTTACGTGGAATAAGTCGCGAGCATACGCATAATATTATGAAATATTACATATAATCACATTTATAACAATTTAACAATGATAATTACAAACATGGTATTCAATTATATTAGATACTTAACGAAATCACAAACTCGTGAAAAACAATAGGAAAATTTATTTAATAAAGCCAGTTCATTATAATATATTTGAAGTTGATGCAATATACGACGGCCTGCACTTCTTGTCTTTCATACATATAAGTTTTTCCTCAGGGCCTACCCCGAATTGAAATATCTGCCTCTCTGTCGCATTTGCGTATTCGAGCAACCGGAAAACTACTATAGGTGCGTAAACTTAGCAAATGGCAACATTAGTCTAAAGTGAGTGATAGACACACGATTTTTAAAACTGCGGTTTTAAAGTTCACGGTTTTACTCGGCTCGGCATCGAGGCAGACATATATACGATTTTAAAACTCGCAAACTTAAAAATCGATACTCGACGTCGATGACACACGTGAAAATAATCACTTTTATTAATAATGTTCAAGGGCCTGACACGCTTTGTAAGAGAAAGATAGCCTTATTGCGATTCCTATGAGAGGAAGTAGAAAAAAGTGCGATGTTTTGTCCTTATCACCGACCGGACATTTTTTCATGGTCGGGTAAAAGTAATCTGTCATTAGTGTCAAGAAGATTGCAAAACAAAGTGGCAATATTTTGCAGTGCAATTTATAAGTGGAAAATTAATGATGAATTTGGTTTAAATGAATAATAATTTACCAATCATCAGATCCGTAGTGTTTGGTTGTTCAGTGCAAACATGGTGGGGTGTTCAGTGTTTGGCTGTAAAAGCAATTTCGACCGAAAAAAGGCGGATGTTACATTCCATGCGTAAGTACATTTTCTTTGAATTTTGGACCCGTGTTTATTTCTAAAATCTCACCGGAACCAAATTACTGAGCTAAATCATTAGTTATATCATGAGACAATAGATGAAATAGGAAAAATATGTGAATTAATTAAAAAATAACCTCCAAACATTTGACATACAAACCGGTCAAATCGCGCTTAGCATTGATGTCCCACCATTCAGTCGGTTTATAATTCGATTTCGGGATACCAACAAATAATAAAAAAAACCCCTAAAGATTACCCCACGTTTCGGGAATTTCAAGTAATTTGATTTTTTCAGTTTTTCAACAGAGGATGAATCCCGAAAAAATGGATTTCAGGACTGAGGGAACAGGAAATTAAATTGGGTAAAATAATCTATAACTGCTTATTACATATTTGTTTATTTATTGAAAAATAAAGTTATAAATGTAATATATTATTGTAAATAAATTACCTGTTCTAAATTGAAGTTTATTCTTTTATTCCAACAACTACATAATTTATCTGTGAAAGACAAAAAGGGGCATGGAAATAGTAAGCACTATCTGGTTACATTACTTACTACTTTCATCGTCTAGAGACTTAAACATTTAGCATGGTTCTTTGGGTGACGTGATGACCAGCAAGTCAAGCGGCGAGCAGGAAGGCCAGCGACCAGCGGCGAGAACAAAATGTATAGATTTGGATCAGTGAAATCGCCGTTTGATGCAACGGTGATAACCGGTGACTATGTATTTATAGGTAAGATTATCCCAAAAAAAGTGGCCGGTCGAGATCACTTATTTTACGATATCGCCTACGATGTTGTGTAAATTTAGTTAGTGAGTCAAAATGGCGACTTAGTCACTATGGAATTTGATCACTTGTACTAAGTACTATCCGACTAAATTTTTGGGGTAATTTTTTGCAACCATGGTATCCCCATATTTTGACGTCATAATATGAGAAAGACATAGCCCCGGTCGCTTGTTGGCGCATCTATAACTACAGAGTATATACTATATCTATGATAATGTTACGGTATATTTGAACCAAAATAAACACTAACAAATACGAAATGCCTTAAGCTATCCGCACCTATATGATACATTATACGAGTATATTAGATAAATTTTAATGTATTGTAGAACTTTTATAAATGAACTGTTAAATTACTATCATTTTAAGTTGTTATTTTAAAATTGATGTTTTTACCTTAAGAGGAGGGGTAGGGCAAGCTCTCTCCATACAAACTTTGTACAGGATTTACTTCGTTTGTGTTTGCATTAAAGTTATGATTTTTGGTCAGTATGCTTATTTTTCTCATAGCTATTTCGTGATGTAATTTTTTTTGTATATATATATTTTTTAATTTTTGTTTTTTTTTTGAAATATTTGAAAATTTTCACTACACGATCTTCGCATATCTAATATTTACAACCAAAAAACATATTATATTTGTTAGTGCCAAAACCGACGAATAAAACCTGCACAAAGTTTGTATGGGGAAGGCCTTGCCCTACCCTGCGCCTTAATATGCTAGTATTTTTCTATTTGTGTTTGTTTCTCATTTTATTTTTAGCACATGCATGAAATATTAATTAAAAAATGATGTGTTCACCTATAATAGGGGTACATGTAAGCCCAAAGAAATGTATATTTTTATAAGGAGAACTGTTAACGTGTACTCTGTTGGTGTCCCGAATATAAAATAAATAAACAATAAACCTACAGACTGCACAAAGCCGCGGCTTGCGGCTCGCGGGCCGCGGCAGTGACAGACACACGAGCCAAGGCGGGCTACGAGCAAAAATCAAAGTTTTATAAAGATCCGTTAGACCAAATGTCTTAGTACATTTTTTTACATAACTTACCGACATAAAGTCTAACGGACCTTTATAAAACCGGGCCTTAGGGTGCTACATGTGCGAGTAAAGTCGACGACCCGTGAAACCGCCAGACTTACTCGCCCGTCTATCACTACCTTTACGTCATTCACTCATCGTCCTCATACGATCATTCTGTCGTCATTTCCGCTCCATTGACGTTTCATTTCATTTCATATTATATTAGGGTGGTATATGGGCGGGCACGTAATCCGCGTCCAGGTACCCTGTCCAGCCCAGTAATCCACGTACAATATGTACATATTGTATCTCTATAAACATGATACAATAAATATTTAAGGGGGCTCCCATACAACAAACATGATATTTTTGCCGTTTTTATAGATAATGGCACGGAACCCTTCGTGTGCGAGTCCGACTCGCACTTGGCCGGTTTTATCTCATTCCACCACATAGCTGCAACCCAATGTGTACTGCGAGCATTATCATGTAGTTGTATATAACGAAATAGTATGTATAATTGTAGTATCTTTTAAATAAATCTGCCTGGACGTTGGCCAGGCCAGGCTGTTTCCTAGAACACCATTCATTCACCTCACTTACATTCACTTTGGCCACCATTCAATCGTAGGTATTACTTACGAGTTCCGGTGAGTCAGTTGAAAGTTCAGTTCAGTTAGTAGTTTGCGCGCGGAAGTGAAGGAAACTTCTTGTGCCGCTGCTTCGCTTGTTAGTTTATTTACGAAAGACATTCTCGTTTATGCAATGGTTGCATAAACTCTAGAATACTTCAGTGCAAAAATTGTGTTAAGTGCTAACTCTATCACAGTGATTTTACGTGTTAACGCTATTTAGAAATTCTAAAAATCTAAAGATTTCTTAAGTTACTAGATAATAAGTTGTGTTAGCATTAGCAATCACCAAAATGAGTTTGAGTCGTTTACGAAGTCTCGTTAGGGCCGATTTGGTGAAAGTTTGTTCGTCAAGCGCGGTGTTGAAACTACGGGGACCTTCTGCAAGGGAATTGAACACATCTGAACCCCAGCGCGCCACAATTGCTCAACACACATCTAAGCCAGATTGGAACCGCGCAGTGAGCGAAGCAGAGAAAATAGTGGGATACCCAACCTCTTTCCTTAGCTTGCGATGGGTTATGAGTGATGAAATTGCGAATGTTGCCCTGCATTTGCGAAAATTAGTAGGAAGCAATCATCCTTTGCTGAAAACTGCCAAGTAAGTAGGTATTTAAATATTTCAATAATAGAGCTATGAAAATAATTGGCAAGTTAAATTAGTTTACAGTTAACCACAAAGTTATCAACTGCAAATACCTAGTTGCAGAAAATGAAAGCGCGAGCGCGCATGTGTAGGTACAAAGTTTTGAATTTCAGTCTTCAAGTTTTTTCAAACCGATAAAGTTCTAACATAATTAGGTTTTTCTTTTCAGAAATTCCACAACACACTTTGTACCTATAATGTCATGTCATTGATACACTTGTATAGAAATACAAGTGTGATGTAAGTCTAAATGATTGACTCAATGCTTCCATATTTCGTCTTCTGGTGTTTGAATATTAGCAATGGGCCGATTGCCAAATTAGCCAAATATGAGGTTTAATTTTAAAAACCGATAATTTAATGGGCTGTTGATGGGCTGTATTGCCTGATTCAGGTCTACTCACAAGTCTCACAACGCAGCGAATCCTATTGAGATCTGACGACCTTACTAAAGGAACTCATCTGTCATAATCTCCAAATTGAACCGTATAATTACTTACATGCATAGAGTCACAAATTATACATTAGAAATCGTTAATAATTAGGATAGTGAATTCAGCCGCCCGTATCCTCCGCGGGGACTGTTTTCTTATAACACAGTATTAAAAAAAAAAAACTAAAGGAACTATTTACAGAAACTTGATCTACAATGGAAAGAACAACATGCAAGCGTGGGGGCTCATCGTCCTGTTGGTGTCCAAAGCAGCCGGCCACAGCCCCGAGATCCCAGACCTGGAGCAGGACAAAGCAGCCGGCGTGTTGCACAGGTAAGGAATACCTTTTCACCCCGTAAGGCGAGGAGATGCCCTATGTTGGTGGCAGCAGGTGCGCATACCGCCGGCGCCTGCCTCCTCCTCTGCGCCTACGGAGCGGGTGTGCGGCAGGATCGTTTTCCTGCAGCCGCTCCGCAGTCTCCTTCGGCGAAATTACCTCTTCACAGAAAGAGACCACGACTTTCCATTATCTATCGCTGTCGAGCATTGCGCCTACTATGTTCGCCAGCGATAGATGAGCCCCCACCTCGTCCCTCAGTCCCGCTCGATAGGGTAGTAGTAGGGAATACCTATCAATTTCCCTGATCAGAGGGGCTAAGATGATCGCGTATATGTCGGACATATAGCATTCGTACCTCCTTGTCTTGTCAGTAAGGGACGAACACTGTATGTCCGACATATAAGCGATCATCTTAGCCCCTCTGGAATGAAATCCAAATGTTCGTGGCGGGTGAATGTCAGAGCGTTTCAAACGCCTAATTTGTTTGACGCCATTTATTATTTGAATTTAAACTTTTGTGAGACATGTTATAACCTTATTTTACTAAACGGTTAAAACTCACGTATTAATTGTCACTTCGGGCGACATGTTGCCGAAGTGACAATTAATACGTGAGTTTTAACCGTTTAGTAAAATAAAGCCATTTATTATGATGAATTTTTATGGTTTTATGATATTTCCAAGTTATTTGATAGAAATCCGTGACCGCTTTCCAACGACTGACAATGCCATTGAAATGTATATATGTACATATAAAGTCCTCCTCATCGATTTCGATGACGGAGACCCTGGCAAACTAAGTATTTACCCTATTGTGAGCTCTGATATGGCTCTATCTAAGCCAAACTTGCTCTTGAAATGTTCAAAACTTGAAACGCTCTGGTATTCACCCTGGCAGTCATGGCACAAATATAATACCTACGAAATAGACAACAAAATGCACTTGAAACTCATTAAATGTGAAGGTTCCATAACAATGTTTCGACGTCCGACGGTCATTACAACGACCCAAATATTTCCGCAGCTTAACAATGTAAGCAAACAGCAGTGAAACTCACAGTAATGTACCTAATTCACAACCTGTTTCAAATAATTTCACTTAGCTTGTAGTATAAACTGGCCTAGAACTCCTCCTCTTGTCTTTATGACTACGAGTGATCGGGGGGGTCAGACTTGCATTGGTTCTTGTTCAGAGCGTCTTGAATACCAGTAGGAAACGCGTGCGCAATATTTCGTGATTAGCAGTCATTTGGCGTCACGACGTGATGGTCGCGCGATTCCACAATATACTCGTAGATTCAATATAAACAAGACAATGTGAACACAAAGACTTCTGCTCATTTCACAATTCCTTGCATTTGCCTCGGTAAAGGACAAGACAAGAGACACATTCAACTGAGCTTCCTGTGTCTTACACAGGAAGCTCAGTTGAATGTGTGTCTTACACAGGAAGCTCAGTTGAATGTGTCTCTTGTCTTGTCCTTTACCGAGGCAAATGCAAGGAATTGTGAAATGAGCAGAAGTTGCTCAGTCTTTCAATATGTTACATATAAGTAATCTAGCTTATTCAGTTTGGGACTAAGAGTACCTAAGTCCTAAGTAGGTAAGTTAAGGATGTAATCGAGGTGGCAGCCGTGATTCCTTTACTATTCACGACGTGACCAATTTTGCAAATGGTGTGGCCGTTCTAAGTCAGCTGGCGAAAGCCACTATTGTAATCTGATTGTTCTTGGTATACGTCCGATTCACGAGCGAGTTTACCTGGGTAGGTTAGGTAAACTGGAGGTAAAACTGGAGTAGGTACTCTTTACTCACATCTCGATAGAGTCAGATTGCATACCGAATTATCGAGGTTATCAAAATCAATAAAAACAGTATCAAACATTTATTCTGCAAATAGGCCACAAGGACACTTTTACATGTCGTAGGTATATATATCGTCCTGAAATGAATAAGACATAAAGGCAATCTGGCACTCTCTCTATCAACACCTTTCCTCGACCTGCCTGTGAAGAAGACAGGTTGAACTATTAAAGCCGATACAAGTGATCATCCTATGATGATCACTTGCCTATGCGCGCAACATGTCTTACAAACAAACCGTGATTAAATTGAAAGCGGTGCTGGCTTTAGTATTCGCCTTAAAATCCACGTCAAAGAGACAGTTCTACTTCCATGAATGGTTGCGTTATGTATCCTATATCAATCCTCAAGAGTCAGGTCAACACATTTAGCATGGCAAGTCAGGAATACAAAATGAATATTCTGCGACATTTGCCATTTAGATCAAGAGGAAGAATGAAGTAATTCAGGTTGTGACCAGAAGGCTGGCTTTTACCTCGACCAGAGTATCAGCATTGCCATACAACGTGGCAATG
Organism: Cenopis cana; assembly: GCA_951800055.1. NCBI lineage: Eukaryota > Metazoa > Arthropoda > Insecta > Lepidoptera > Tortricidae > Cenopis > Cenopis cana. Next base: position 12,084,154 of record OX637479.1, on the reverse strand, counting down.
CTGCCAGACTGCTGGACAGATTACCGCCTGGCAGCGACCTGGGGCAATTTTTTTATAGTTTTCATTTGTTTATAAACGTACATAGATGTGACCTATTCAGGTTAGATCACATTGGTATACAATACGCTTTTGTCCACAGTCAACGCGCGTTAGCAGAAGTGACGGAGATGATCCGAACATCGCACCTCGTCCACAAGGGTCTGGTCAACATGAACACTAGGCAGCTGTCAGTGGCCGAGCCGGACGACATGACCTTTGGCAACAAGATCGCACTGCTCAGCGGCGACTACCTCCTGGCTAACTCTTGCTCGGAACTCGCTAACTTAAGGTAGTTTTCTTTACTTTTCTTGTGTCTAGGGTCTGATCAACATGAACACTAGGCAGCTGTCAGTGGCCGAGCTAGATTACTGTGTGGGGCAGTGCGATTCGTTATCTTTCTAAAATTTAGTTTGGTTGGAGCCGTACAAAGCTTGTGAACGACGGATAAATCTTTTATTGCTCCTCTAAATAAACATGCATCTTTCGTTACGTATAAATACGAGTATGTGTCATTTCTTTAAAGATCGTCATTGAGTAAGTACCTATATGTGATTTCACAAAACATGTCCAGTTGTTAGTCGTACGTATAGGTATTTACACTACTACAATAGGAATTCATAAAGTGAAAGTGGAATGATAACCGTGAAATCTCTAGTTGAAAAAAAAATCGGTTTTAAGGCAATGTAATTATTTTAGGTTAGCTTGGAAACAGTCGTTTCAATAGTAGATTGTTAACCAAGGGCTCAAAGCCACCCATTTCTGCCGAGATATTTTGGCGCTCGAACGAAGTGAGAGCGCCAATAGTTCGAGGCTGAAATGGGTGGTTTCACCCGAGTTAAACACTCTGCTTTTCATTTCGAATACGAGGAAAGTAAAACATTTAAAAATAAATAAATATTTGTGGACAAACTTACACAAATCGACTTAGTCCCAAACCAAGCAAAGCTTGTACTAACGCGACGATATACATACATGTATAAATGCATACTTGAATACATAGAAAACACCCACAACAATTCTACGTGTTCATCACTCAAATTGACCGGGAATCAAACCCGACACCTCCAGCTTCGTAGACAAAAAAAATCAAATATGCACATTTTCGTTTCATTTTTCACAAAAGACAAGATGTAAAACAATATCGACATGATCTAAAAATTAGGAACTGTCTTATTTGCAACGCGAAATACTTGTTAAATTCAATAACAATATGCACAAACATTTTCTGAATCAGTGAAAAAAACATTTTGGCGGGAACTGTTGACTGACGTTAATGGTGTTTGTGTATGGACCATTTTATTTCATTTATTTTTAATAAAAAATTAATCGGCTTACGCTCAGACTAATTAGACTCGACATCAAATAATAATACCTACTGAACGAGATACAACTTTATATAAGAGCGACAGAGAGAGACATATGATTTGTTGTCCTTGTCATAGTTTCCCTTTTTTTATCGGCCACAAACTATTGATATTACTTTCGACTGTAACAAAAAAAAAACAAACAAATTAAGGAGGTTGTTTAATGGTAAGCAGTCAGGCATTTGAATAAGTATAGGATCTGTGTAGAATCTGTACTATGTGGCTGTATAGGTTAGTGCCGTTGCCCAATTTAACTCCGATTCACCATACAATTTTTTTTAAATACTTTTCTGCTCTAGAGCAGATATGGACCACTTTCAGCACGCTACTTAGATGAACAATGACCCACTTTCAGAGTATGAGAAATGAAAACAATTTATCCTGTCATTTCATTAATTACGCAGGTGTAATATTTTATTTTAATATAGGGCTATCCAATCCAATGGAAGACCCCCCCCACAAGGTGGACTGATGACCTGGTAATGGTCGCGGGAGTCCGCTGGATGCGCGTGGCGCAGGACCGGTCATTGTGGCACTGTTTGGGGGAGGCCTATGTCCAGCAGTGGACGTCTTGCAGGGGGGTGGTGGGGGGCGCTCGCGCCCGCACAAACCAAAGCTAGTCCGACCCCACGGTTTTAGAACAAACGAGGTGGAATTGGCGAAAAATATGATTTTTACCGCTATTTATACAATTTGTTTTGCTTTGGAGAAAAGCACTATACATGCCTCGACCATAAGTGCCATCCTGGCCTCGTATTATAGCCGGACTAACTCATACTCGTCCAGGATGGCTTACTTACTGGTCTCTGCAGTAATGTACTATTAACTATTCGCACAGACTCACAGAGGCTGGATTTTGCTTCTCCTTTCTACTTATAGTCGCATCCCTTTTACGTACCTACTGTAAACGGTTCAAGCACTTTCGATTTCGACGATCGTTTAAGGACAAGAATCCAACGTACGCAATTTGCATGCTTGTTGATGGTTATATGCATAATGTGGTTTTACACTTAATGCACGTATAGCTCGACCTCGGCCTCGTAAGGAATCCGTTAATTACCAATCATTTACCAATAATAACTTCTACTGATAGGTCATGTTGAGTCTCATTCCTTTGTTTCTCAATATTCTTAAAAAAAACAGTTCTAAATAACGATACCCCACTTTATAAAATGGCTTCTCGTTCCTATCTTCTTCAATATTTTTAAAAACAAAAACTACAGAATTTATGCACTTAACGAGCTCTAAACAACGATACCCCAGCCGATGGGGTTGGTACATTTTTTTTTCGCACCCCCATTTAGCTATATGGGAGCCCCCCTTAAAAACTAAACCGGTGGATTCAAATTTTCACAGTTTAAGCATCGTGTTGACCCACATCTACGTACATCGTCAAAAAATATTCTTAAATGTTTATAAGGAGGCTCCCATACAGCTAAAGGCGGCGCGAAAAAAAAATTTTACCCCATCGAGTGGGGTATCGTTATTTAGACCTCGTTGAGTGCATAAATACTGTATTTTTTTATTTTTAAGAATATTGAGAAACAAAGGAATGAGAACCACCCATGAGGCCACTAATAATTAACTTTTCCTCCTTTAAAATCTTATTAAACATTTATGCTAGCGAAAAAGTGCGTAGAACCTTTCTTGTAGAGAATTTTATGTAGATTACTCATATCTATGAACATTTTTTGCTATGTGCCACCGTTTAGGAGTTTTATACGAAAAACTAAGAAAAATTACCTTAAATGATCTTTAAACCCCCCTCAGTCAGAATTTTTAGTATATTATTAAGGACATCTTTCCCTACAACTATGCCAAAATCCGCTTATACACGAATGAATTCCGCCAATTGGCCGTTAGTGGTCTTCATTGCTTGAATCATTACCGACCTATTCAGGATTTGTGTTACTTGTAAGAGCCACAATATCTCAATCGTCGGTGGAAACACAAATGACCTTAAGGTCACTGACCTTAAGGTCAGTGACCACTTTCCAGTCGATAGGTCGCATCGTTTCCCAGCGGTTCTGAGGTAGAAATTATAATACATTTAGTAGGGATGTGTATCTCCACCAGATGTGTTGTAAGGCCGCTTACATGGCGCGTGACCGGCCATGACGTCACATTTGCAGGCCGCGCGTTGTGTAGCGCAGCATATATGTAGGCTATACGTGAACGCGGCCTAAAGCTGGTTTCCTAATAAAATAACATTTGATGATTTGACACTAGCATGCTGGACGAACGAATGCCGACATTAACGCGATCATGCTAAGTTTTTACACGACTGCCCGAAAAACGGTAATGTTTTTCACACGACTGCCCAAATAAGGCGTTGAGAAGTTCTGGGGGAACATAAAAACTCACATACATACGTACATACATGAAACCTGAAAACATTACACTCCTTTTTTTTTGGGCAGTCGTGTAAAAAGAGTGTAATGTTTTCTTATTTCATGTATGTGAGTTTCTTTGTTCCCTCAGAACTTCTCCGCACCTAGATGTGTGAGGTATCGTTGGAATCCTTATGTCATCCCGGGTGTCATAGGATATGTGACATTGCAATAAAAACAATATGGCGTACTGTAGACTCCATTTTGTATGTTCCGAAAAAAAAAATTGTTTGATCCTAGCGAGTGGGGTATCAAAATGAAGCATTTGAAGAGACGGTTTCAAAAATATATATAACTAGCGACCCGTTCCGGCTTTAGTGGTAGCCGTACAAGCCCCATTTCAAAGAAAAAACGCAAATCGATGTACAGTTTAGCCATTTGGCACACGCATACTAGAGGTCAAAACCAAATTTTTGACCCGCAGTTCCTAAAAAAGTTTCCTTTAGGGGGGGGGGGGGGGGGGGGGGGGGTAAAAAATAAAAAAAAATCAGAAACCTATTGTGTGTAGTATCATATGAAAGGGCTTTTTGCAGCCATTGTTGTTTAATAAAACAAAAATAATTTTTAATTTTTTTAGCCTGTCACGTCATCTCATCTAAATATATGAAAAAGAAAAAACTGACTGATTGATTGACTGACTGACATATCAACGCACAGCCCAAACCGCTAATTCTAGAGATTCCAAATTTGGCACGTAGGTTTCTTATAAGGTCTAGGGGTGCACTAAGGAAGGATTTTTCAAAATTCTACCCCTAAGGGGGTGAAATGGGGATCCAAAGTTTGTATGTGGAAACAAGATTAGTTAGACTATTTTATTCGAAACTTAACAGGAGTACTCCTGACAATAAATAAGTAAACACGTATTTCAGGTTTTTTGAAAATTGAACCCCTAAAAGGGGGAAATGGGGTGACAAAATGTGAAAATCGACAATGGGTATTGTTTCCGTGGTTTATCGGGTTGCTGATTACGAAAACTACAATGATTTTAAAATCGAACGTGGCGGACATGAAATACCATCTCCCACTTCGGGGTGATATGGGGTTGAAATTGAAATAACTAAATATCAATATGGGTTTTTATGTTTTTTTCGGACGTCAATTACGAAAACGGCATGAATTCACGAAATGAACATTCTTTATCTACTTAAATATATAAAAGAAGAAACTGACTAACTGATTGACTGACATATCAACGCACAACCCAAACCGCTGGTTCTAAGAGATTTCAAATTTGGCTAAATACTCGTAAATGAGTGTTACCGATTGGAGAACATCACTGGGTTGTGGGCACGGCACTACGGTGCGCAGCGCGCATGTGAAGATTATTCAAAACTAAACTAGAAGACGAACGCCTGTCAAATAATGGCTATTTAATTTATTGTATTTTTCTCAAGAATTAAAATATATTAATACAAGTTAGCTGCAACTCATTTCTATATATCTACAATCTACATCGTAGTTCAGCTAACATGTTGGTGACCCTCGACAACTGAGCATGAAAATTCATTGAAAGAAAAAATTGAAAATCGGCGACGTGCGGATCCTTGGAAACAAGCGGAATCCCGAAGTCCAGCCTGAACCAAGCATTTGACCAGCAAGAGCACAGAGATTACAAGGAAACCCTACGTGTAGTGTTTAACATATCCAAAAATATTCGTGTTTTGTGACGAATTCATGGTTTCCTCGATCCTGCTCTGCCTAAAGGTTGTATTCTTTCAAACTACAATATAGCTAAACAATATTGCGTTAATTTACTACAATTGCTATCATTCTATAACAAAAACTGCATGATTTCTATACCAAAGTACAGTTCGTACGAATATTTTGTGACAAATTGTCAAATTTCAATTCGAATTCGCTAGAACAAAATAAATGTCATATATTTATATTTCAATAAAAGGTTCCGGGATAATTTGCATGCACTAGCATTTACTAGAATACATTTCCAGGGAATAGTGTGAATACTTACTGTTTCCGGGATTTCTTCGAAGTTCGAGTTTAACTGTGAGCTGGCTTTCCGTGTCTTCGCCGCCGCGTCGTGAGGACGGCTTCATCACTGCATGCGGACAGCTCTCTAGTTGCCTTTAATGTCATACAAGGCTTGCATGGTTTGAGTTCCATTTAATTCGTGAGTACAGTCTGTTCAATTTATTTGAATTGTTTTCTAAACATATGTGCATTTTGTTGATTGGTTGAAAATGTCTGACTTAAAACAATTAGTGCGTAAACGTGGTGCCATTAAGGCCAAAGTAACTTTATTCGAGAAATACATTGACACAATAAAGGCAATTTCAACTGAGAACTTTACTAAATGTATGTATGGGGAACTCCAGTTGAAATTGAGCCGTTTTCAAGAATTATTGTCTCAATTTGATGAAATTCAGACGGAAATAGAAAATGTAGTCGAGGACAACAAATTCGACGAACAGCTGTCAGAACGAGAATCAATTGAGGATTCTATTATAAAGTTGATTGCATTGTCACAATTGATACTTGAATCGAACCAACAAACGACTGATATTAAGTATGTTAGTGCTGCGTCTCGGGCGGAAGGCTCTGTTGAGTCAAATATCAACACTCAACAGTCCGTCAACTGTCAAATACGCCTTCCTTCAATAAATTTGCCCTCATTTGATGGCAGCTATACTAAATGGATGGAATTTCGCGACACCTTTGATTCGTTGATAAACAATAATGAGTCCATCCCAGCTATAAACAAGTTTCACTATTTACGTGCATCTTTGGAGGGTGGAGCGTCTATAGTTATAAAATCAATTGAGTTTACCAGCGCAAATTACAAGGTTGCATGGGACTTACTGTGTGAGCGTTACAACAATGAAAGAATTCTGATAAACAACCACATTAAGTCTTTATTCAACTTTGAACCTATTACTAGAGAGTCACACAAGGCTATAAGGTATATGATAGACTTCTATACAAAAAACTTGCGTGCTTTACATACTCTGAAGGAGCCCACAGATAGTTGGGATACATTAATAATTTATATGATGGTAGCAAAACTAGATGGCGCCACTAGTAGGAAGTGGGAAGAACACAAGAGTACACTTAAAGTTTCACCTAAGCTTGATGATTTCTTAGGATTTCTCCGTAATCGAGCCGACGTTTTGGAAACGATCCAGTGCAGTGCTTCCACACACAAACTTGATAAACCTACTTATCAAAATAAAGATTCCAAGTATGTCAGAACAATGTTAGGCAATACTAGTGACTACAAATATACAACAAATGATAACAAATACTCAACAACAGACAATAAATATACACCTAACGACAATAAATACCATACCAAGACAACTATAACTTGTACGTTTTGTAAACAAAATCATTTTAATCACGAGTGTGCTAAGTTCAAGGAACTGTCAGTGGACTGTAGACAGAGCGAAGTGTCTAAACATAATTTGTGTAAAAACTGTCTACGCCCTGGCCATCACACCGGCCGTTGCCGCCTAGGCCCGTGCAGGATTTGCAATAGAAAACACAACACCTTACTGCACAATGAGGCGCACGGTAGTAATACTAATACAAATACTAACTCGCCTGATGATAATAATACAAATATGACTGCTATGAGTACTACATTGTCAACTTTCATGCCGAGTCAAGTGCTGTTATGCACCGCTGAAGTAGAAATAGTTAATCCTGTAACAAAGCAGCCTCATCTAACCAAGGCTCTTCTTGATGTGGGTAGTCAATCCTCTTTTATATCTACAACAATGCAAAAGCGATTGAACCTTACCTGCGTTGAAACAAACCCCGTTTCTATCAGCGGCATTAACAAATGTTTAACCAGTACTACAAAGCGCTGCCATGTTAATGTGAAATCGCGCTCTGGTGCATTTGAAATGAATGCTTCATGTTTAGTAGTGCCAGAAATAACTGGACTTCTACCAAATGTTCAAATTGACACATCTTGTCTCAACCTCCCGGCTTATATAGAGCTAGCAGATCCTAGCTTTTATCGTCCGTCGGAAATTCACGTTCTTCTGGGAGCTGATGTTTTTTGGGATCTTGTAGGATCCAGGCAAATTAAATTGGGAAGAAACAAACCAACCCTTCAAGAGTCTAAATTTGGTTGGCTTGTCTCTGGACCCACAGGTCAGAGCCCAAGCTCTACTACACATTGCAATTTTTCTCGGGAGATCAGAGAATCTCTGGCTAAATTTTGGGAACTTGAAGATATTCCCAACCCTACTTGTGAATCAAAACTGTCGAAAGATGAAGAGTATTGTGAGACTCATTTCAAAGAAAATACGGTTAGACTAGAAGATGGTCGCTTCTGTGTCAAGCTTCCTCTTCGCGAGGTCCCGGAGGATGCTCTAGGTGACTCCTATTACATTGCTAAGAAGCGTTTCTATAATCTTGAAAGGAAATTAGACAAATCTAACATGAAAGGCGATTATGCTGCATTTCTCAAAGAATACGAGACCTTAGGGCACTTAACTGAAACGGACCGTCCAGCATTTGGATACTACATCCCTCATCATTGTGTGATTCGCGAATCGAGCGAAACAACGCGCTTAAGGGTTGTCTTTGATGCCAGTTGCAAAACGTCAACAAATAAGTCATTAAATGACATTCAGATGGTGGGGCCTGTAGTCCAAGATGACTTAATATCAATTTTATTGCGGTTTAGGCAAAATACGTATGTTGTGACTGGGGATATAGAAAAAATGTATCGTCAAATTATGATAGACGAGTCTCAGCGCAACCTTCAATTGATACTATGGAGAAGAGAGCCTGCCACTCAAAACTCTTAAATTGAATACCGTTACTTACGGCACTTCCTCCGCTCCATATCTTAGCACTAGGTGTTTGGTGCAGGTTGCTAATGAGTGCACTGATGAAACAGTGGCAAATACTATAAGACATGACTTTTATGTAGATGACTTAAATACTGGTTCTGATTCAAAGGCCACTTTAGCTACAACAATCAAGGGTGTTATAAACGAATTGTCTGCTGCGTGCTTTCCATTGAGAAAGTTTCGCACAAATGCAACTGATATTTTTGACAATATAGATACAGTACAAAATAATCCACAAGACTTCTGTAAGCAGTCAACAGTGTTAGGATTGAAATGGTCACCTTCAGAAGATACACTACAGTTTTCTTCACAGTTTGAACAAGTCGAAAAGGTGACAAAGCGGAGTATTTTGTCTAGCTCATGTAAGATATTCGACCCACTTGGTCTTCTGTCTGCTTGCACAATATATAACAAAATACTGCTGCAACGACTATGGTTAATGAAATTAGATTGGGATAATTTAGTGCCCACAGAACTTGCGAATTCGTGGCGAGAATTCATTGACGAATCGAAGCATTTTGCTAACTTAAATGTACCTCGTCACGCACTGTGTCATGCACCTGACACAATTGAAATTCATACCTTCACAGATGCTTCAAAGGACGCGTATGGAGCGTGTTTGTATTTAAAATCCATTGACAGTGAAGGCAAAATATTTGTCCATCTTTTATGTGCGAAGGCAAGAGTAGCACCATTAAAACCGGAAATGACAATTCCGCGCTTAGAGCTATTAGGATCATTATTGGGTGCTCAGTTACATGCAAAAGTGACAAAGGCTTTACGAGTGACGGTTACCAGATCTATATTTTGGACTGACTCGACCATTGTCTTAGGTTGGCTTCAGACTCAGCCGAAAACATTAAAAACATTTGTATGTAATCGAATTGATCAAATACGTGAATTATCGAACCCAAATGCATGGCGTCACGTACCAACAGATTTAAATCCAGCAGATCTGGCTTCAAGGGGAGTCAAACCACAACAATTACTCACCAGTGTTTTGTGGTGGGAAGGACCAAGCTTCCTTAAGAAGCCCGATACTGAGTGGCCTTCAGCAAAACGCGTTGACGCCCAATTGCCAGAAATCAAAGTTTTTACAACTGTACAATGTGAAATAAATGATGTAGTTCCATTTAATAAATATTCTAAACTAAAAACGCTACAAAGAGTATTTGCATTTGTATTGCGGTTCATAAACAATTGCAAGAAGAATAATGACAAGCTATCGGGTGATTTAAGTCTTGCAGAATTACAAAACAGTCTAACGATGTTAGCAACTATATCACAACGAGAATCATTTGACAAAGACATTCACTCACTCAAAACATCTAAGGTTTTAAACCGAAAATCTAAATTGTTAGATTTAAATCCATTCCTTGATGACAAAGATATTTTACGTGTTGGTGGTCGCATTGTCAACGCTTTACATTGTCCGTATGAACAGCGACACCCAATACTCATTGACAGCAAGCATACATTCACTAGACTACTATTCGAAAGGGAGCACGTTCGGCTGTTACACGGTGGTGCTCAACTGCTTTTAAACTCTATTCGCGAGAGATTCTGGCCTATTGGTGGTCGGACTTTGGCAGCTAGCATTGTAAATAAATGTGTGAGATGTCAGAGGTTCAAACTTAACTCAATACAGCCAATAATGGGCAACTTACCTGCTCCTCGTGTGACTCCAGCTCCACCCTTCCTAAATTGTGGGACGGATTTCGCAGGACCATTCTTTATTTCTAACAAAAAGGGTCGTGGAGCCAAGACTTCAAAATGCTACCTTTGTGTGTTTGTTTGCTTTTCAACTAAGGCTGTCCACCTGGAAGTTGTTAGTGACCTAAGTGCAAACGCTTTCATCATGTGTTTACGTAGGTTTATTGCTAGGCGTGGTAAGCCAGATAATATCTATTGTGACAATGGAAAAAACTTTGTAGGGGCTAAAAATGAATTGAACAGATTGTTTTCAACGTGCAAACGGCAGATTGGAGAGTTCGCGTGTAGTGAAGAGTTTGTCTTTCACTTTTCTCCAGTTTATGCTCCTAACTTCGGGGGAATCTGGGAAGCAGCTGTAAAATCTGCTAAATTCCATTTGAAAAGAGTTGCGGGTAATACAAGTTTAACATTTGAGGAGTTAGCTACACTTTTTGCGCAGATTGAGGCAATCATGAATTCTCGTCCTTTGACTCCTTTATCGGAGAATGCTTCTGATTTAGCGCCACTCACGCCTGGGCATTTCCTTGTCGGGCGACCTTTGATGTCCCTGCCATCACCTGAAGTGAAGACTTTATCGCTAAATAGATACCAGCTCGTGCAAAGACTAAGACAACATTTCTGGTCTCGATGGTCAAAGGACTATTTAACTACACTCCAACAACGTGTGAAGTGGAAAATCAATAAGGGTTTAATCAAGATTGATGACCTCGTTTTAGTCAAAGATGACAACTTACCGCCAATGAAATGGCTCTTAGGACGCGTAGTCAAACTGTATCCTGGCGAAGATGGCGTCTGCAGAGTCGTCGATGTCCGTACTAAAAACGGTGTAATTAAGAGAGCCGTGTCGAAGCTGTCCGCTTTAGAAGGACTAGGCTCCCATGAGCCTCTTGAAAGCTAGGCTTTCAAGGAGGGGGAGGATGTTACCGATTGGAGAACATCACTGGGTTGTGGGCACGGCACTACGGTGCGCAGCGCGCATGTGAAGATTATTCAAAACTAAACTAGAAGACGAACGCCTGTCAAATAATGGCTATTTAATTTATTGTATTTTTCTCAAGAATTAAAATATATTAATACAAGTTAGCTGCAACTCATTTCTATATATCTACAATCTACATCGTAGTTCAGCTAACAATGAGTAAAGATGTGTTTCAGGTTTTTGAGAATTCAACCCCTAAAAGGGGGAAAACAGTGACATCGATTTCTAAATTTAATATTGAGGACATGAAAGTTTTAGAAAGTATGTGTGCCAAATTGCAATTCTGTCGGTCCAGTAGTTTCGGACCAAATCGGTTGTAATGTAACAGATGGACTGACAGACAGCCAAGGCTCGGAACTGGTTTTTAATATAATATACCTACCGGTAACAACCGGTTCATTTGGTTTAGCTCTGAACTTTTCTTAGGAACGCATATACAAATTATTTTATTTGTCAAACATAGGTTGTCATCTTCTCTGCAGTTCGGTATCACTATGTCTAGCCATAAGGCATACAAATAGCTGCAATTAGCTCAGCATGCACCATGCATTCTTAAACACTCAATATATTATAATTTAAATTGTTATATATATATACCTATTTAAGGTACATTATTAATTATTTTATGTCGTAATCATTTAAAAACTCTTGACAACATTTCATATTTTTAACTACTTTATTTTATGAACTAGTTAGAAAATAGGTAAAAATTTAAGCCACCCGTATTTTTTCTTTTTCAATTTAACTCATTATTTCATACAAAAAAACACGTTGAAAAGTAGGTCATTCCAAAAGGGCGTAAGTAAAATATGACGTCATCTTCCCAACAAGAATCCAGAGCCACTCCAGAGCAGCGATTGTCTGTACTCTGTACTAAGGTCTCCCTGAATACAGCGAGGAAGATGACGTCAACTTTCGGTTTACAGTAATTTGCGATTTTTTCCAAAATTAACGGAGAAAAAAATCTAATAAAAATGTTTTTTGTGTACTTCACACGTTTTTACCGAAATGGTTTTCGAATTAAGACTTTTGGAAATTATGAAATGACTTCTTAACTAAACGAACGAACTAACGCGAACGTTTAGTACGCGGGCAAAGCCGCGGGCACAAGCTAGTAAGTAATAAGATAATAAATGCAGTGTTGCATTGAAATAATTCATAACATTAAATACTTGTAAGCAATTTTTTTACACCAAGAAGGAATTCACTCTTCAATATACGAGTATGTACAAGGACAAGAAATTTTTGTATGGAAGTGAAATTGTGTCCCCTAGAAAACCAATAAATTTTGTCTAATTTGTAATGTCGGTTAATAGGCTAGTTCAATAATTAACATACTAGAATAAATACATTTCTTATTCCAGAGAAATAAAATAGATTCATTAGTAGTGACACAGAATGACAAGGAAAAGTTGATTGACCCAGAAAGACCGGTCTAGCGTTGGGGCTACCGCGATCAAAACGTCGGTCAACTTTGCAATGCTAAACCACTGACCTAGCATCATCCATAATTTGTAATATTCAGTCCAATTGGTCAAAAATGCGATTAATCTGAGAAAATTAATAACATCAGGGGAAATAATTTGGGTACTTTCGAAAATTGGCAAAATTATACCTTGCACTTGCAGTATCCAGATGAACATACTAAAAATCCCCACGGGTGGGAGCTGTGATGGGGGGGGGGGGGGGGATTTCGTAAAAAGCTCGTATACTGTAGTCCATAGCAAAAAATGTTCTTAGACATAAGTATTCTACATAAAATAATCTACAAAAAAGATTCTGCACACTTTCTTACTTCTCTAGGATTAATATTTCATGAAATTTTAAAGGGGGATCATTAAATTAAACGGGGGTAAATGATAATATAAGTGGCTTCTAATTCCTATGTTTTTCAATATTTCTTAAAATACTACATTTATACACTTAACGATACCCCAAAATTTTATTTTTCGCACCCCCCTTTAGATGTATGGGAGCCCCCCTTATAAGCCTATTAAAATATTTTTGGATAATTATATAGATTTTTTTGCTTGACGTTCTTCGTATATCTAATATCAACAAGCAAAAAAAAATTATATGCGGGAGTGCCAAAACTGACGAATAAAACTTGCACAGAGTTTGTATGGAGAAGGCCTTGCGTAATACAGGCGCCTAAATAATTTGTTTATATCTTAGTTCAATCACTATCTAACTGACTTAACACTGTCAAAGATGAATTGTGGTGATAGAATTTAAATTATTAGGAGATAACTGCACATCAAAAGATACCTACCAGCTGACCGCGCATCAAAAGTAAGGTGGGACGCTTTCCATACAAAACGTTTTTTGACATTCGCAGGCTAACGGCGTGATATTTTAAGCAACTTATGAAACAAAGTTTCATAAATTGGCTTTCCATTTGCTTTCTGAAAACAAAAATAATGCACATTGGGAAGAGAACAAATGGTTCGTTATTCGCGAATTTCAACCGCCTCACTTTCGTGAACACGTTTTTGACGAATTGGCTGTAGATTTCGGTGACATTTCTAAGCTAGTTGGTAGATGCCCCGTACTTCAACCAAATAACTGAAAACGGCATTAAGATCTTTACCCGAATTCGACAAAATACTTAGTGACCACGAAAGTGATTTGGAACAAACGCCCAAATAATGACCCAAATCTACTTATTTTAAAGTTATAAATAACATCAATTTAAACAATCTATAATAATAATGTCGTCAAATTCTTTTAAGGTTCACGGTGGAGTCAACTCGACCCTTGTTTGGGAAAGGTTCATCTCATCTTATTAATAATTTTTGTTTTGACCAGGAACCAAGAACTCGTAGAGCTGATGTCCTCGGCCGTAAGGGACCTGGCTGAAGCAGAGTTCCTGGGCGAGAGGGACGAGCAGAACAACCCTCTGCCCTCGCGACCGGTCGCCGGCGACGGAGAGCCATATACAGGTCAGTATAACTACCTATAGCTTGGAGTGTCATTTCACATTGAACTTTAGTGCGAACTATTACGTTTGGTTATGCTGTGTGTAAGAAATCACCTATGCTCTTTTGTAATAGTAAGCTCCTTTGTAGTACTAATTAGTTTATATCTTTATGGGATCGGCCTAATACAATGCGACTACGCGATCATCGCAAGTTCGCGAGCAAAACTCGCGCGAACTTGCGATCAAACCGGATCAAACATACGGTCGCGCGAGTGAAACTTGCGATCATCGCGTGATCGCGTTGTATTAGGAATTAGGACGATCCCTATGACTGTTTGGCCTTAAACCAATGTCTGGGCTATACATGCGCAACGGATGTTGAGTTCTTATTTCAAAAACCTACCATCTCGATTTGTCGAGTTTGACCGCTCATCGCTTATACTAAGAACCGGTGACGTGGCATTTAACATCTATAGTTGTTTAACGTTAGCATTTAACGTTATAGTTAGTCAACATGAAAAGGCGCACGCGCACGACAGAACAAGTTAACATTAACCCTCTGTACGAGTGTATACTCTGTCATAAATTTTAGTTTGCGAGTGTGCGAAAGTCTATTAAGAGAACCTACGATAAGTAGCACCCACCTGTATACTACGATTAAGTATAGGTACCTACATGAATCGGGTCATAGATATCGAACGGTTAAGCATACCTGTGCTAAGTTTAACGCTAAAAACGCCTCAACAAATTTATTTATGCGGCTGGCCAAATCCGACACTATATGCTTGCACCCACCATCCTTATGCGCAGTAACCTCCATGAGTGTCTCGACTTAAGTTGGTAATGATTAGTTAATTACCTACGTGCGACTCGCGCTCGGTCTATTTTTAACGAATAATGAACAAATATTCGTTGAGTTTCTCCATTCAACGTATTTGCGTAAGAAGTAGTAAGAACTAATGAGCAAACTCATACATCCGCAAGGCGCACATGCGATTATACTGGATAAGAGGCCTATGCCCCACTATTAAACAGAATGTTATTTGTATATCTCTTTAACGGATTGGAACCACGAGCTTTTCAAATATACTTATGTAAGAAATAGCATTTAATATTTAACAGTAACTTTTCAAGGAAGGAAAACAGAAGAGCGGTGTTCGTCAAATCTGATTGTATGGAAAGTTTGACAAGTGTCTATGGGATGACAGCTGCCGGCGCCATATTTGACGATGACCGGTCTGTGTTCGTATGTTGGTGCAACTGGCATTAAGAGATAAATTACGTACAACAAAAATGTTGGGAATTTTATCATCTTTATATTTGCCGTAGACACTTTTGAGATGGAAACAAAAAAATCTAATAAAAACCGGCCAAGTGCGTGTCGGATCACGCACAACGAGGGTTCCGTACCGACACCTACTAGTCCACATTTCAAAACACCATTTAATACCTTGAATCAAAAAAAGGTCGTATCTTCATAGGGAAGTCACGGCACTTACGTTCTTTTGTTTGGGCAAGACAGTTTTTCAGTGATAACTCAAAAACACTTAATCCCATCTTGTTCAAACCAATTTTCCTTGAAAGTATTTATTATTCTACACCACCTCAATTTTTTTCAGAATTTTAATCTTCATAGTTTGGAAATTAGAGGGGACACATTTTGTACGACTTTGGGAGCTAATATCTCACTAACGATTGACTTAAATGGAAAACTTTCTTAGTAACCTGTATATCATTTTTAAAGGCCTATCCAAAAATACATGGAAATTGCTCCACCGACAAGAGCTTGGCTCTTAAATTGATGATGATGATCCAAAAATAACCCACACAACTACTTGCATTGAAAAAAAATTTCGTCCCCCGGTTACATGTATGGGGTGCCCCCCTAAATACATCTTCCTACCAAATTTCATAATTGTAGTACTTATAGTATCCGAGTAAACCGGCTGTGAGTCTGTGACATACGGACGGACAGACAGACAGACATGACGAAACTATAAGGGTTCCGTTTTTACCCATTCTGGCTATGGAACCCTAAAAATGGCTCTTTTATTTGAAGATGGTAGCAAACGCACGCGCGACCCGCGGTCGCAAATATGTATTTTTTTCATAACCCACCAATATACATAAGGCAAAATCCCCTACTGAATTAATCCCAATTTACCTAGTGTGCCAAATTTCTGTAGTTGTTTTTTTATTGATTAAGCGCGTCCGTCGATTTCTTGTACTACAAAACGGGCCAGCCCGGACACGGAACGCCTAGCTCTAGCGTGAATCATCCTTAATGGCATATGTGCATACTGCATACACGATACCGCAGGATATCATTCAATATATGGCTGATGGTTGTGCAACAAGTTATTTTCGAAAGAGCGAAGTGGATTGCCTTGAACACATCCGCCACTCCATAAAAATGTTGCAAAATAAACATGCAAACGAATAAAATATACACGTTGGTACGAAATAACCTTTAAGTAGAGAAACGTCAATGGAAATAAATGCGCTTTATTTTTAGCGTAATATAATAGTTATTTGTTATACAAGGGTGCAAAGTTGTATTTTAACCGCGAGTGTGGAATTGGAACACGAGCTAGCGAATGGATTCTAGGGTTGAACCACGAGCTAGCGAATGGATTCTATGGTTGAACCACGAGCGAAGCGAGTGGTTCGAAAATAGAATCCTGAGCGAAGCGAGTGGTTCAAAATTAGAATCCTGAGCATAGCGAGTGTTGCAACACACGAGGTAAAATAACTTTGCAGCCGTGTGTAACACAAATCTTTTCACCTCACTAAAGCGAGGAAATAGAAAAAGGAAAAAACAAAAGTAAAACAATAAAAAAATTGGGATTCTTCCAATTTTTCATTTCATTAATATAGAAAATTAAAACTAAATTTGAACAAAAAAACGCAAAAATAATTAATAAAATTCAAAAACAAATGCTAAAGTAAATATATAAAGCAAAAATGCGTGAAAAATGAATTACTTTCAATTCAAATAAAAATAAAATTTGAAATCTTTATTAGTCGAAATCGAGTATAATCACGATTTATTGCAAAAAATAATTTCCAACTTAAAATTCAAAATAAATGTTAAATTTGAAATCCCTATCCCTAAATTAGTCAAAATCGAGTATAATGACGATTTTTTCCAAAAAAAAAAAATTTTTAGCTCAAAATTCAAAAAAGTTATAAAATTTGAAATCCTTATCCTTGAATTAGTCGGAATCGAGTATAATGACGATTTTTTGCAAAAAAAATATTTTTCTTGCTTAAAATTCAAAATAATGATAAAATTTGTAATCCTTATCCTTGAATTAGTCGGAATCGAGTATAATGACGATTTTTTGCAAAAAAAAATATTTTTTTTGCTTAAAATTCAAAGTAAATATAAAATTTGAAATCCTTGTCCTTGAATTAGTCTGAATCGAGTATAATGAGGATTTATTGCAAAAAAAATTTTTTTTTGCTTAAAATTCAAAATAATGATAAAATTTGAAATCCTTATCCTTGAATTAGTCGAAATCGAGTATAATGACGATTTTTTGCAGAAAAAATTTTTTTTCGACTTAAAACTCAAAATAAATGTAAAATTTGAAATCCCTATCCCTAAATTAGTCGAAATGGAGTATAATGACGATTTTTTGTCAAAAAAATTTTTTTTTTCGTAAAATTCAAAATAATTATAAAAAAAAAATTAATTCAAAATAAATATAAAATCTGAAATCAAAGGACTGATTTTTTTCACACCACCTGAAAAAAAATCTGATGGGCGAAAATTGTCCTGGCTGTTTTGTGTTCACCCACACTAACCGATATCGGATCCGATACGAATCTGACCGATATCGGATCGGATAGTGTGAGCACTAAGCAGTTTTCCAAACATTTTTATCGGTAATGAATCCTACACCGATATTGTATCGGATAGTGGGAACACGGCCTTACATGTTATTATGTTAAAAAAGTAACTAGGAACACGTTCGAATTTCAAAATTACTTTGCACACATGTGGATAAAATGCAGTTTTGCTATCTGTTTTTAAAGAATAAAAAAGGGCTTTCCGAGCTAGTGAGGTGAAAATTATATTATTTGCTGGATATTCATTGGGTCGACTATGTGGCATAGTTACGACAAGTAGGTTTCTAATTTATTTATTTTTAATTATATATGGACATTTTGTGTTATCCGAGTTAAAGGAATTTATTTATTATATAGATGTATTTAGCCGTCCTCTCTCGGCGAAAAAAATAAACAATGCCATTCTTTTGTTATGTGCCCTGGGATCTCAGGGACTGGTAGACGACGGGCAGGGTTGAGAAGTTAAAGGACTTTTGGGAGAAATTACTTAAGAACACGATACATTAAAGAAAAATAGGCAGGAATACGATACTCAACTCAGTCACACAACAGGTTGGTTATTTTTAACTTTAGCAGGTTAGGTTACCTACTTTTTTCGGCTCTAAGGATTGCTCTCAAGTTGGACTACAAGCTTATATGACGTCACTGCAATAAAATCGTCTTCCGCGATGAGTCCTCCATGTGATCTACTGGTTGGCTGCGATAATCCTACTTATACTTAATATTATACGAAAGTGTATTAGTGTAAGATGTTTGTTATTCAACGGATTATGATGAAACTTGTTATACAACTAGTTTATAGCCTGAATTAACATATAGGATTCTTTTTATCCCGAAAATCATCCCTTGAAGGAATGAAATAGGGAGTGCAAGTTTACGCAGAAGGCGCAGGGGTGGGCAAGGCATTCTCCATACAAACTCTATGCACGTAGGTTTTGGCACTAACGAATATAATTTTTTTTGGTTGTAAATATTAGATTTTCGAAGAAAGTGATGTAAAAATTTTCAAATATTTCAAAAAAATTAAAATTTACGTCACGAAATAGCTATCAGAAAAATAAGCATAGCAAACACAAACGAAGTAAATCCTGCACAAAGTTTGTATGGAGAGAGCTTGCCCTAACCCTCCTCTTAATAAGTAGATATCACTGTATCAATTCAGAAGGTGCAGTGTGGCCAGTGTGGTCCGAAGTAGCAAGTATGTGTTGTATAGTAAGACACGCTCTGCATACTAATTACTAAACCCATGCATACTTTTAACTAGCAGAGAATGCAGTCTCAATTTTATAGTACGTTATTAAATTATACGATCATGACGGACCAGGTGAAACTTATGGAAATTATTAAGTCTCTGTTATCTGTTAAAAGCTAAACAATGCAAATTATACTCATAACCAAGCAAATATTAACTGAATCGAAAGTAAGATTAGATAGACATATCTCTCATCCTAGTGAAACTGAAAAGTCATTTACCTAAGTAGGTAGGTATGTAATGTAGCTAATGTCTTATAAAGCGGGAGAAGTAAAGTTTCAGTCAGTGATGTAGCCTAAGTATGGTTGTGACCACAGACCAAATATTGTGACACACACACGTTTGAAGAAGCTGCTTTTGCTAGTTAAAACTACTTTAGTAGTACCTATTATTCCTTTGAAAACTGTAAGGCCAAATGCTATCAAATGAAGGCAAGCAAGAATCTACCTTACAGTCAGAGCTCTTACTTAGTCGTTTTTTGCTTGCGTTCGTTTGACAGAATTTGGCCTCAGGGTTTTGTACGAACTTATATGCTCAGGGTGGCTCGGGCAAAATGTATATATACCATTTTATCATCAGAAAAAAGGTACCATAAAAATAAATTGAAGACAAAGCTGCCTCTATTCGATGTGTTAGAATTCACAAGGACCGGCGTTTGCGGCCTGAATGCGAGTGTCGCCGTGTTTTGAATACTAAGTACAGTTGAGTGGAATTTGCTCCACAAATCAACATACCCACGGCGGTATCAATTTAAGGTGCTATTGGACACCTATAGCGTGAACACTGAACATACATATACATACTTTGAAATTGGGTCGATTGTGATTTTACACTAAGTACTTGTGGTTGTGACTAGTGGTTAAATTTTACTAAAAATCTGTGGCAGATTTGCAGCAAGGTACTTAGGAAATTTGCCCTTGACTAACGATTCGTGATTTCTCTTATGGCATAGGTATTACTTGTTAATATAGGAAAATAAAGGATGATTCACGCTAGACCGTTCCGTGTCCGGGCCGGCCCGTTTTCTAAATAGTACAAAAAATCGAAGGCTGTCGCGCGTCAGGATCAGGACGTATACGGACGCTTGACTGCCGTCGATTTCTTGTACTAGAAAACGGGCCGGCCCGGACACGGAACGGTCTACTGTGAATCATCCCTCCGCCCCCAGCTAGGGCCCTACCCATAGGTCAGTGTGATGTGGGCATTACCTAATCTATTTGACTTTGTATTCTTTATTCTTTATCGACAGAATGGGACTGCGTGATTGACCCGCTCCCGCTAACCGGAGTGTTGGGTCGCGCGCGACGCGAGTGGGCGGCGCGTCACGTGCTGGCAGCTGGCGCTTTGCTAGGCAAGAGCTGCTCCGCCGCGCTCAAACTGGCTGGCCACCAGCCCCAGCTGCAGACGCAGGTATGGATAAATAATGAGTGATGATCAACAGAATTATTGAGTAATGGACCCCCTTACAAAAATGGGTTTAAAAC
This sequence comes from Cenopis cana, assembly GCA_951800055.1. NCBI lineage: Eukaryota > Metazoa > Arthropoda > Insecta > Lepidoptera > Tortricidae > Cenopis > Cenopis cana. The sequence continues at coordinate 12,063,335 of OX637479.1, read as the reverse complement.
AAAGTGCAGCAGGCAGCTGTTAGGAGTCGTAGGAGAACGTCTTCCATAGTCTCTGCTCATGTGGACCACTTATAAATGCGCAAACAGCGCAAAAGAGGAGGGTCTAGGGAGGCACATCATGCATCCAGAGGAGATACAACAGGACCCAAGGAGTCTGGAAATTCCTGGAAGCAACGGCTATTAAACAAAGAACTTTAAGGGCTGCCACAATAGATCAATTACTGGTCGAGGCGGCATAGAAGGCCCAACTAATCAAATAATAAATTGACCCTCTCCCTCTAAGTAAATCGTTAAGTTATGATTCTGCTGCCGACAGCAGACGGTAACTGCACGCTCCGCCGCACTCCAAATTGAACCGTAATGGTATACGTAAAAAGCTCAATTTGTAATGAGCAGACAAGTGTCGCAACGGCACGACGACACGCCACTCACTCTAAATTGGGTATTTTAGTCTTACGATTACGGTTCAATTTAGTGTGCGGCGGAACGTGCAGTTGCCGTTTGCGGAGTGATAACTTTATGAGTCGCGTGCTCCACTCACACCTCAGATTCTGTTGAAGCCGCTCAACCAATCTCACTGGAGTGCAAACTCTTAGAGTTTTCCAGTGTTTAAGCCGCCCGCGTGGTTGTGTCGGAGGTTTCTTCTGGATTTTCCCCAGGCTACTCTCGAACCATTCACTCCTATCGCTTTATTGGGCACGGCCGTACTAGGTTAAAAAGGGTCGCTCAAACTGGCCGGCCACTCACAGGTATGAGGGGCACTGTGGAACTTGAACAGAATGACTGCTTGATTGACCCGCTCTGGCGTGTTGGATCGCGTTTAGTTGGATGGCTTTGTGGAAGCGCGCCAGTGTTCACAGCACACCAATAATGATTTGATACAGTTTTGTTCTGTTCTGATTCTGTAAAAGGGTGTAAAATTACAATTACCTGGTTAGTGTCCCTGAATATTAAATTTTAAATATTAAATTTATATTGAATGGGGTTCTTTTTACTCTGCTTCCAAGTATATGTATAGGTATATTAGGTATAGCAATATTTAAGCCTTAAAATCACGAATTGAAGGACTTCTCATACAAAGTTCATCCCCTGTTTTCACCCCCTTTCATCCCCGATCTCGCAATCTGTATGATTTTTATAGCTTATAACCTGGCCGGAGATCCAATAAACATTGGTATTGGTAAAGGCTGTATTTAAATCCATTCGCTAGCTTTCACGTGATGCTTAGACAAATAAACAGACAGACAAACAGACAAAAGTTCTAAAAACTAAATTCCTTTTTAATAATATTTTTATTTTTATATTTAGTACAGCCTTTTATTTTCCATAATAAACATAGTTTGTTTTAATAAAAGTAATTTAAAGTATTAACAGAGTGAGTTTTTTCTCACTTATACCTACGTGGTTCTAATTCTAAGTTCACCTAAACGATTTAAATTTCAGGGCTACCTCTTCGGCTGTCACCTAGCCTTAGCCTGGCAAGCCTTTCTGGACCTGGAAGCGTTCTCGGGGCCCGAGCCCTCCCGCTTCTCGCTCGTGGGAGCCCCGCTCGCCTTCACGCTGCAAGACAGGCCAGACCTGTACGAGTACATAGAGGCTGGTCGGAGGAGTGTGCATGATGTCGACTATCATGCGGTGAGTTCCAGCCGCCCGCATAACTAGCTGGACACTTCTTTTTATTTTGTTTTTAACCCTTAAATGCATGGTTTTTTTCTTTTTCAACAAAAACGCGATATTTGGTGATTTAAGGTGTACTGATAACGGGAAAAATAATATAAAAATTATCTTGTGAGTGTCATACAATAATTGTAAATATAAAAAAAAGATTTTTTTCATACCTTACCAAAAAGTACAAATATTGCTTATTTATATGCGAAATACTTTACTAAACATAGCACTCAGACAATATTTATGATATGTAGAAATATATTCTAGGCAGAAAATAAATACTTACTAAACTATAAGACCGCCAAAAACACCAATCAAAACATCTCAATTTTCGAGACCGTAAAAAATATGGCGGCCGTTTTTTGAAATTACCGACTTTTCGTCTATAAACCAATGTAAGGTCTTATTTAATATATAGAACCGTTATCATTTTAAGAATGAATATGAAAATATATTAAATTTCCATGTGAAATAAGTCTTAATATTATTATAAATATAACTACAGTTAAATAAATCTTGAATTCTTGGTTATGTCTTATGTGTTATATACGATGCATCGTACACCATGCATTTAAGGGTTAAATGGGATTGCTCTTGGCCAGCATTTAGCCTGGGGACAAATAATTTATTTGCTTAAAAATAAGCAGCAGAAGGGGCTTAAGTCCCTCGCACCCGACACAGTGGGAACTCTGGGAACTTTGCTCACCTGCGGGAACACCTACATATTTGTATAGTAGGTAAATAACCTGATGACCTAGGTCTACTCTCTTCTACAGCTCTACAAAGCCGTGCTGGAAGGCGACGGCATAGAAAAGACCAAGCAGCTCCAGCGGGAACACATCGCGACCGCCTGCGAGGTGCTAGACAGCTTCCCCAACTGCGACGCACGGACCGCGCTCACCAACATCATAGTGGCCATGCACCACGACCACCTCTAGACTTATGGGACCCTGGTACTTTTATACTTTTGTGAATTTTTAATGCAGTTGTAGGTAAAAGTATGATCGTAGCCAAAGCAAATTCTTATTGTCTCTAACAGCCATTCGTTGGTTTCAAATGTAACCACCTCTAGATTCATAATAAACTGGTACTTTTTCTATAGGGGCACAACTTCATTAGCTGTAAGTAGATAGGTACTATTTGGGTGTATCTCACTTTGAGATAGAGTACTTACTTAGTGGGCCTGTGTAGATTCATCAAAAGAATTGCTAAGTACATACTATAGTACTTCTCAGTTTCTATACGTTTCTGTTTTGTTTTATAAATATGAGGAATGTTATTTTATAAATATGTAGCTTGATGTTTATATACTTACTCAAAATATCTCAATTAAAATTCTTGGTTTAAATAACGTCGTGTTACCAACAGCAAGTTACCATCAGTTACCATGTCTCGATTATTTGAAAGTATACATAAAAGTGAGTAAGTAGGCTATAATAGTTTTCTATAATAGTGCTTACTTAAAACGAATGTTCAATTCGGCTCAAAGTAAATAGTTATTGTAGTATAGACAATTATATACATTTAGAGACTGTACTTTTTAAGGAATTATTTGACACTTACACATTCCAAACAATGTATTTATATAAAATCGAAATATTTTTCTTGCAATGCAATATTTTTGTATTTTTATAATAAATATTTTTACTAACATCCTTTTTTTATATTCCTCTTACGAATGAAAGGGAGATGGGGTAGAAAAAAAAGAAAATTCGTTTTTAAATTATTGTATTAATAAATAATGGTAGTTCTATTTACATGACACATTCGATTACTCTTTTGTTTTGGCAGAAGACAATAAAAATATTGTTACACAATAGGTTTGTCGTAACTTAAACTAGCGCACGGGGCGTAAAGTAACCTAAATTGTAAAAAAACCACATGGTAATAATCCACATTTAAAACACCTGCAATCAGGTGGAATAAATTGACAACAAAAGACTTCATGCTTTTTGGTTACAACATTTTGACAATACTGGTCGTTTTTGGTTTTGAGTTTAGAATTTGAAGAAAATACTCCATCCCTTTCATGCACACAGAAGAAGTTACAAGCAGTCCAAGCACTCGCAAGTTAATGGGTATATCACAGGTTTCTAGTGACCTAACTGATACAACGCTTATAAAAGACCGATGATACATGATTTCTTTACATACGCTACATTCTATTTTTACAATTTTGGTGTCAAAATTTATTTTGCCCGTGCAAAACGCGTATAAAATTATAAACGATTCGGTTTTAATTTTAACACTAGTACCACAGTACGATCAAAAGTCGGTATACTTAAAATTGACAAGTCACAAAAAATACACCAAGAAGACATTTTGATAGTAACTTATTCGGTGGAAGTAGGGTAAACGAGGTTTGTAACGAGTAACTATCATTATATATTGCGAGTGGTTTGATATGTGTAGTCCAGGGGACTGGGGCTGGCTCACGACCGTTGGCAACTGGCAATGGCAAGACTTCCTACCACGTCTACACAAATAATATCCAAATACAACTTTAGGCAAATTTTGGTAAGTTTCGAAACGTTAAGCATTTCCATAAGATCGACGACAATTCGCACCATTCGTTAATTTTAATTTCACTCCTACCTTACAATGTACATAGACTCCGATGCCTATTATTGCTTAGTTTTTATAAGTTTTGTTCTTCAAAACTTTTAACCTATAAATAATTTCACGTTCGTCCCAATAAATTTACCATTCAATAAATACGTACACGTAAAAAATATAAACTATATCAATAGTTTAATCTTTAAAACAAACTTTTTTTCTTACGCTAATTATATATTAATAACTATTAATCAGTATGTTTTCATTCATTTTCAATAATACGCCTACTTTATAATCTTTCCAAGCGCCTGACAATTGTTTTTTCTGCAAATATTCTATCTTATATAAATGTATGTAATTTATTATTCATCTTTTATTGTATGTACCTAATTTATAAAATTTTATCGTCTACGTTGATGATTAAGTCAATAGACGCGTCACTTGATCAAACGAACAAGGCAATGGTTTAGTTAACATCGAAAGGGCAGACCATGGTCTGCGGCCGAACATGCAGGCACTAGTGAAAAGTAAAGAAGGCTACTTGAACATGCTAAAAACAACTGCAATAATTTAATGTGATGACATAAAGGAAATATATTAATGTCTAGAGTAACACTAAACCGTTACAAAGGAAATGATCTGACAATGGTTCACGTAATACAATGTAAATAAGTTAAATATTCTAAAAAGTTAAAAATACACACATCCTAACCTAATAGAAAAGCACTCATATCTTTGTGGTACTAACCGTGTCGCACGAGCGCCACCGTCGTGTCAATAATATAAATACGCCTAAATAAACGATCGGCAATACAGAGGAATGGTAATTAAATACAATTAAAACAACTTAAATACAAAGGTACAAAAATATGAATAAACACGATCGCCGAATGCGTCGGTGTCCGTCCGTTTTGTACTCTCGTAAGCTAGTCACAGGTTAGTAGTTGAGATCATTGCGACGCACACGCACTGCGCTGTGTTAGAACATCCACTAAATATGTAGACAAAACGTACACTAACCATTCTATTTTTACAACGTAGAATGTAAAATAATAAAACTAGATCCAAAAGGGCCACAAATCGATTTCGGTAAACTAAAATACGTCAAGAATATACAAAAAAACAAATCTACACGATCACGGTCACCTCGACGATACACGATTCGATACTAACATAGTAACGTAAGACTAGCTGAAATGCGATAAACACTACTAAAAATATAACTTAAAATTACATCTTTGATCGGAAACTCACTCGGTTCGCTAGGAACGCGGTCGACTTATACATTTACAGTTTATAAATCGAGGAAAACTCACTCGGTTCGCTAGGAACGCGGTCGACTTATACATTTACAGTTTATAAATCGAGGAACTACAAAAGTCGGAAATCACGATCGTCTCAGAGTCTGCCATGGAAAGGCGCTAAGGTTTCATTAATAATTAATTTTATTTTAATCCGAAACTTCTAAATCTCATAACGATTTAGTGTCGAAGTGTTCAGGGGCATAACGATTTTATTTCGTATCCTAGAATGCTTATTTTTTTGACAAACACTGGAATATTCATATGGCTGAATGTAGGCATTCTACTTATCTTTTTAAGATTTAGTATTTCTTTTTATCGTAATGAATGCATCTTACTCTAACGCGGCAATCGAAGGCGCGCGGTGTGCGGGCCGTCAGGTGCCAGACTCCTGGTACGGCCCCGTGACGGTGCAGCCGTGCATGGGGAACAACGTGGTCCACGACGTGGTAGTATTCGTGTCTGCGCGAAGCCGCACTTGCCCGCTGCGTTTCGCGGCAACGGTCGCCTCCACCAGCGCACCTAACGAGCTGTATTTACTCGGGATAGCGTCGCTACTCTTCCATTTCTCCGGGGTATTATTCTGCTCGGGCCCTGGAGTGCTGGCCGGAGACACGTGGCTCGAGTTGGAGCCGCTCGGACTAAGCCCCAGCTTCTTTAATCTCATCTTCTCTTCCCACTCCTCGAGCCCGTGCTTCGGTCGATTAAGGTTTCTGTGCTGGTAGAAGACTAAGGAGATCCTCGTGGGATTCATCCTGTTGGGTGTCTTGACGGAGGTTGTTGAGTGCATTTCGTGTTTCGCACACTCGAATAGCACGCTGCCATGACCGAGGGCTATAGCGACTCCGCCCATTTGGGGATCTTTGAAGCACTCGAGGTTATCTGTGACCTCAGTGACTTCCCCGATTGGCTCGGCCTTCGGAGGCTCGGGCGGATATGGAATGGAGAATGGCGGCGGGTATAGGCACCAGTTAGGCGACGACTGGCACCAGTTAGGACTCGGATTTTGGTAAAAATTTGGCGCAAAATTTGGATTATATTGGTACCCGTACGAGTTGTAGCAGGGGTTTCGCAACAGCTCCTCTCTTTTGTACTTCTCGGCGTTGTAGTACGCTATATTGTAGTCGCTATACGAGTTTTCGTATGGATTAAAATGGCCGTAGGGATTTGGTGGGAAAGAGTAGGCGTTGGCGACTTGTGGGTAGTTGTAGCCCTGAATCGGAGCTTGGTTTCCATAGGGCTGTTGGTTGACAGCCTGGAAGTTGCTGCCGGAGAATTCAGTCGGTTTGTTCGCAGCGGCCATATTATTATTCTGATTATCATCGTGGCTGATGGTGTAATTGGCTTGTGAAGTGGCTGTTTGCGGGGCAGTGTTGTTCGGTAACCTATTGTCGTATGGACTTCTGTGTTCGTATCCTTGGACTAATGCTGGCCTTTCGGAGGGCGGATACGGTTTCAAGAACGTAGTGTTTTCCATGCCTTCGGTTGGATTGACGTGTTGTGAGCGAGATGGAGGCCTCGCTTTTGGAACTCTGAACAAAGAATTTTCGTTTTCTGGAGTCGTGGGTTCTTTGCCCTTGGATGGGTCCCAATTTTTCGATTCGGGCGATTTCCATACACTATTACGCTTTTCTAAAGGAGTATTTAGTTCACTATTGTTATTTGGAGATTTTAATTCAGGAACTTGAGAAGGCGCTGGCGATGGCGGTGCGCTCTGCGATTTCTGTGAAATCTCAGTCAGTCTTGGTGAGCTTGGCATTTCGAAGTCTGGAAGTTTCTGCGCTAGGTCTGCTATGAGAGAGTTTTTGTCCGATTCCACAGGATTCTTTTGGGTCATCGGGTCAGAGTTTGTTTCGCTTTTATTGGAGTCGGGACTGTAGTTGTTTGGTGGAACATTGAGATGTGCCGTCGTGGAATCAGGGTCTTCTTTGACCACATTGCTGAACATTTCAGCATTGGCGAAATCTGGCCACTGGTTTTGCGAAGGGTTCATCTGAGCGCCATTCGGAGGATTCGGAAACTGTTCTCTCTTTTGTAGACCGGAAGCAAAACTTGGAAGCTGATTGGGATTCAGGTTCTGACAACCTTCCACCAACGGTGGATTATTGACATGGTTCGGATACAGTGCGTTTTGGTGATGCAAATTATAGTTTTGCTCGTACGAATTGTACGGCGAATCGAGAACCGTGCTGGATATTTGATTGCTCTGCAACTGAGCGTCAGTGAAATTATCTATCATGGTGGCCATGTCTAACAGCGCGGGGTTGCTTAAGTTGGGATTCATGAGGTTTGTTGAGTTGTGCATGGGGTTGAATGCAGAGTTGAAAGAGTTGTTGGTGAAAGCTGAAGTGTTGGTCTGGTTGAGAGCAGGGGTGAGCGCTCGAGGCGAAGCACTGTTTTGGCTCCTAGGGCTTGGATTGTTTCGAGGGTCCGGTTGCGGGGTTCGCGGTGCAGGAGAACAGACGGGTTTCTTCTGGCTGTTGGGGCTTTGCTGGCTGTTGTTGGAACTGTTTGCGTCAGCCGTTTCTTCGTCCTTCCGCTTCTTGCCGTGCCGTCGGCAGGGTTGTAATGGGACTGAACGCACGCGGACTTCCATTGGATATCTGTAATTAAGGAATTATTTCGTTTAGCAAGTTTGTTCGTGTAAACCCGCTGCTTATAAGGCAATCTCCCAAAAATATCTGGTTTCAACGTCACTACTGATGATGACGATGGTACCGATTTCGACCTCAGCAACTGTGTATTCTAGATTTTGGTTATTAGGCATTACTGGAGTGCTGTTGTTTTACTCTTTGGTGCGCTCTTAGGTGACTTATGTAGCCGATTTTTTGTAAAGGTATAAGCGCATTTTACTAATATCGGTACTAGGGTAACATGAATACATCACCACTCACTTATCCAACACCTCAAGCGCGCCGCTCTTAATCTTCTCCTCCTGGGCCTCCCTCGAGCCGAACTCGTCCGTAGTATCCAACACGTAGAGAGGTAGAACGTGTAGTTGCTCGTCTGCTGGTTTGGCGAGAGCGCGATGCCGGGCGAGGGTGACGACGGCTGTGCAGCCGTTGTTCATGTTGTGAAGGTCGCGGTGAGCGTGAGCGCAGAAATCGATGCAAGCTGTCACCCCTGGAAAGTTACGGGGAATTTAGTAATGATGTTAGTATAGTATGGCCGAAACTGTAAGGCCAAATTATGTCAAATGAACGCAAGCAAAAATCTACCTTACTAGTAAGATCTCTTAGTTGTTTTTTGCTTGCGTTCGTTTGACAGAATTTGGCCTTAGAGTTTCGTATGAACTATAATTTTGTCAAGTCACTAAAGATCTGTAAAGTGATAACTACAAAACTAAATTCATTGTATTAACGCACTTTTCTCAGATAAAACTTAACAGAAAGTGACTTCAGATCTCATACTTTACTTTTCTTCAGAAGATAATTTAAATTAAAATTTATTTAAAGAGGACTTTAGAGATTGGCATGTCAAATAGAATTCAGTTCCATGATGAATGATACCAAATACTTACCAGAAAACGGCCGTCCCGGCTTAAACCCCAGCCTACAATCCGACGCCTCCTGCTCAAATTGGCATTGGTTGTCAAAGCTCTTCGGTGCTAGGTTCATATACAGCGGACTCAGAAGTGTCGCCAACACGTGCATTCGCTCCTCTATCTCAGACTCCTCGGTTTTGACGGAGAGACGGAATTTGCGAACGGTTTTGGAGCGAGCGTACTTGCAGCCGTTGTAGTACATCGACCAAGAGCAGCCAAAGCTGTAGGAGGCGCCACAGGATTCTGGGTCGAGGCCTGGAAGTAGATAAGTATCTAATATTATAACTGCGAAAGTTTAGATGTCTGGATGTTTAAAAAGACTTACATTAGCAATAAACAAAGCATTTGTAATGTATGTGTAATATGGCCTTTAGCGACATCTAACGGAAAAGCTTAAGTAACTCGTAACTTTCATTACCTTGGCAAGCACAGGTTCTATTCTCATTGGTGGCGCACCGCCTAGTAGTGGGCAGGCCGTAGCGGTTGAGTTTGTGCGACAACAAAGTGTAGTCTAGGTCAGCTTCGGACTGAGGAATTCCCTCCCAAGCCACAAGGCACACCACAATCCACGTCGTGGGGCACTTGTGGCCCGCACGGCACTTTACCACCACGAGAACCTTCTCTGTGTAGCTTGAGCGACGAATCACCTGAAAATTGGTTGATATTAGTTTTATTTCAGTGTCCCTGATAGTAGAATGAGGTGTCATCTATCGTGTAGTAGCGGTGTTACTTTGGCTATTGTCGTCTAGTTAAATGTCACAATGACACCATAACAACGCCATCTATGACAGAACAGATAGAAATTAAAGTTTTTTTTAGTTATAGTAAAGAGCCGCTTGGCTATCACTAGCAGTTCTTGGTGTGAAAACATTGACTGCAGCAGGAAAAAAAGCCAAGAGCCAAGAACCAGCGAGCTACATCTTAGGCCTTGTCGTGGCTTTCCATCAGGTGGGACTAAGGTCGATCGCTGTTCAGTCATACATAAAAAAAGAAAGAAAAAAAAAACAGCGACTGATTGATAATCAATGAAAATTGTTGTTGGGATCCATACACTCACCCACTTGGCCATGGGACAGCCCTGGGCCGACTTCCCCTCCTTGCCGGTATAACACACTTTCTCGATGCGCAACTCCTTGCCTGATAACCCAGTACGCCCTTCTAGCTCTTTGCGCAGATCTGCTAATGTTACTGCTGCTCCTGAAATTATAAATTCGTTTTAAATTCCATTATTTCATTTCATTTCATATATTTAATTGCTTACATGTGTTTTACAGGGTGTTAAATACAGTAGGCATCAACATGCACCCATTTTGGGTGTTGCAATATACTTAACCAGCTTAACCTGCCGATTAGGACAATGAACGCAATTAAATATAGTAAAAAAAAGAATTTAACGACGTTGTAGAATTGCAAAAATAGTCTTGACAGTGGTATTAAGTAATATTAAATGTGTTACCTAAATGAGTATAATAGCTGCCAGGCTCTGGAGGATTCTTGTCAGCGGGAAAACAGTTGCAGTCAGGCACTTCCGTCCTCGAATTATTCTTTAACCGCTCCAGATTGTCCAAGTATTCCTTCGAATAATTAAACTGATTTTCTTTAACTTTTTCTGGGACTGGGGTTGTTGGCTTTTTGGTGTCTTTTTCTTCAGGGTCGTCTTCGAGGATTTCGTCCTTGGTTTGGAGGCCAGGGCAGGCACCGTCTCGTAAATGTTCTGGAGGCGGTTTCTTGGTGGATCCCTGTCTACAACAAGAGTAGCCTACCTCGTTGTTTATTGACACTGGGCCCCCATCCCCAGGGAACATATAAGGCTCTTGACTCTTAGGGACGTTGTAACTTAAGTTCTTGTAAATCTTATGCCCTGGAGGAGAATGTTCCGATTTTATTTGCTCTATATAGTAAGGTGGTTTTGGCTCTGACGGCCTCGCAAGATTGGCTCGATTCTCTAATTCCTTAACTTGTTGCTGTTTTTGTTGTTCTATATAATTCCGATTGTACTTTTGAAACCCCAAGTTTTCTTGTAACCTTGGATACACATCAGCCTCTTGTCTTCTCTCGTACGGGTAATTCTGAAAATTCTGGTAATTTTGCGCCTTTTGCCCAAAATTTTCCTGCTTTATAGTCGATATAGGTGGTAACACTGTGCCTTGTGGCCGCGCTACGCCGTTTGGGTATTCCCTGTAAGAATTACCCATTTCCTTACTTTTGGAATAAGCAAGGTTAGCATGCTGTGGAAGTCTAGAATGGTCTTTTAGCCTGTCTTCTTTAGGGTATTGAAACGAGTCTGGTGCTTCTAGTTTGGGTATTAACGGCGCCGAGGGATGTCTGAATTTGGCGTCGTACTCTCTGGGATCGTAGTTCCTCGTTTGTGCGTTGGTGCCGCGCGCCGGCGCGCAATTCTGTTGATTCATCTCCGATACCGGCCCTATAACCATTTTCGACTGGAAATCTTTATTATCTATTTGATTATAACTTAAACTATCACTACCATACATTTCTGTATATTTCTGCGCTTCGTACGGTACGGCCGGATAACCGTACTGTCCTCGCACGTCCGCGTAGGACGGCAGCTTCTGAGTCTTCGCGTTCTTAGTATGCTTATCATAAACTCTCGGCACCTCCGTGCCCCCCTCCCATACGTGGTGGCCACCACCTCCGAACTCACTCGCGCCGTAGGCGTGAGTGTTCTGTGAATAATTACCAGCGGCAGGGTACTGCTCGCCTAAGCGGTAATTATCTCGGAGATGGTGGCTATACGATAAAAAATGACCGGTGGTATTTCTGTCATCGTTGACGGAGATTGCTCCGCCTTTTCTCTCGTCGAGTGGTCTTGGTGGGCCCTCCCCTGGGTCGCCCTTGTCGGGAGGCGTGCCTGATCCGTCACGCACATGGCTTTGCTTGTTGAGGATCATGGTCTTTAGCCGAGAGTTGAGGTTGACTCGGTCGGATTGCGAGAACAGCTGCTGCTCTGCATCTTCGCGCTGTTGTTGCATATGCTGGTTTTGATGATTCTGCATTTGCTGCTGGTTCTGCAAATGCTGTTGATTCTGGATCTGTTGTTGTTGATTCTGAATCTGTTGCTGATTTTGTATTTGTTGGTTTTGCATTTGTTGATTTTGTATTTGTTGGTTTTGTATCTGCTGGTTTTGTAATTGTTGATTTTGTATTTGTTGGTTCTGCATCTGTTGGTTTATTCTTTGGTTGTGTTGCCACTGGCGTTGCTGCCAGTCTTGTTGTTGTTGTTGTTGCTGCTGCTGTTGTTGCTGTTGCTGCTGTTGTTGTTGCTGCTGTTGTTGTTGGCTCTGTCCATTCTCCCTGTACTGGTGTCCGCCATTATAGCCGCCTGGGTACCCGCTACAATCGAGTGAAGCTCGCGGACCGCTGCTCCCCTGCAGGTACCCAGGCTCGGCGTTTCCCGAATGCTGTCCATTCGGGGTATTTTCTTGTTGTGTTGCCGTATCGTTGCTGGACTCTCCTGTGCCGTTTTCGCCGTTGTACTCCTCTGAATGCTCCTGGTAGTCGGTGCGCTCGTACGTTTGTTGGCTGACAGTGTAGACGGGCGCTGAGGTAGTAGGAACGGCACTTTGGTAAGAGGCGGCGGAGGCGGGTCGTGAGTCGTTGCCGCCGGTGACTCCTGGAGTAGCCGCTTGCTGTGCGTACTGTTGTTGGTACTCAGGATAGTGAGGCGCACGAGGCGACGGCACTGGTGTGTACGCCCGACTGGACGGCGGTCGTTGCGCCGGCACGGCCTGGACGCCCGCCTGGTAGTACGTGTTGTTAGTCACGTCGAAGGTGGTGGCGACGTTCTGGACGGTGTAAGTGGTGCTGGCCTGGTAGTGTGGTGACGTAGCGTACGCTGTGTGGTTGCCCTGGTAGTCGAGGGTGGTCTGGCCGGTTTGCGTTGGAAGTTGTTGGATGAACTGGTTCTGCCAACCTGGAGCGAAAACGTATTTATAAACTAACAACAAGGTACAATTAATCAACCATAATGTTTAATAAACACAAACAAATATGTTCTTTGAAACAAGCTCGACATCGTATGAATACGGAAGATGAAAAGCCTTACGTTACGACAGATACTAAGAGGATTAAATATACTAAGAAACTCTTAAATTAATGAGACCACGTTTAAAGAATAATTACCTTGTGTCGGGTCGGTTTGCCAGGTCGTCGGGAACCTGTTGGGATCCCCGGCGTAGAAGGGCATTGGAGCCTGCGAAAAAACAATGCTCAATGATTATTGCGACCTCTTAAACAAATTTACATGCAGTTTCGTAATCGTTTCCACGTAAATCAACAAGGTATTATGACTCATTAGGAAAGGTATAGCAGCTGGCATTTGAGTTTGTACTTAATGTATTTTTTACTAAGTTTAAATACGCCGCAAAACGTTATATTTGTATTATTACGTTATTTATGTTAGATACTGAAGAAACACTGCTATTATTTGTGATGTGTAGTTTTATCAAGTTATTTTTAGAATATGTCGTAAGCGAGTCGGGGAGACCCGCAACATTGAGGTGTCCTACTTTAGTGGATGTTGAAACGAAACGTTCTCATTTCGATGAGACACAGAAGAAAGCGATTTACTAAAATAGAGTGCGTTAAATTGACAAAATTCCCACTCAAAGTTACCTACATCAGTGCTAATATAATTTTTTTCTCTTTTGTTTTTTTCTTTATTTTGGCACAAACAGTCATTACAAAAAATACAATTAATGTATTAACATTACATATAATGTGGACCAAAACAGTGCAATTACAGTAATTTCAATGTTGGAACGGACCTAGGTAAGTTGTGATTTGTGATAAAATAATGATAAAAATAATAATAATGAAGGTGCAAGATACTTAATGCATTTACAAAAAAATGCGTTTTTCACTATCTCTAATGTAGATGTAATATTTAATTTGTTTTCTTGTTTCAGTTTCATCTATAGATCTATTCTTTGAATCTGCCGGTTAATATTCTATAAACCTACATTGAATCTAGATAGAACAGTTTTGAAAAGCCTGCGTTAAATAAGCAAAAGAAAATGAAATGTTCCTCAGCTCTTGACCTACCCGAGTACTCCACTCACAATAGCAAAGCGGTCGAGGCTGCCGGAGGACCTCGCATATTGTTTACACGTGTGAACACCGTAATCGCGAGGTTACCAGTTTAGGCTGACGGCAATGTATGCAAATGTGTGGATTTTTATTAACCTTTTCAGCGCTCTGTCAAAAACCAACGGTGTCACTCACACGCTATGACATGGGAATGTCAAACGCGAAGTTGAACTATGACGGGTAGGTATATCTGTCGTTGGCGTTGAACCGATGGTGCGCATTTATACGTCATTGGCGTCGAAAAGGTTAAAGTTGACGTTATGAAATCTGTCACGGGATAGTTTGGAAAAGCTGGTGTTCGACGGCAAAGTTGATAAATTTGGTTTGATGCAATCGAGGAAATTATGCACTTGAAACTCCAACTGCCATCGTGCCAACTTAAGGCAGAAAATGGTTTTGTCCGGAGAGCACTGCAGACTAGCGATTTATGGTGGTTACGACCCTCGGTAAGGTGGTTGCACACTATGGTGGTTTCTGCACGACGGTGCGATATGTGAAATGACATTTAAGTAGAACGCACGAACGCTCGAAAACGTTACGTATGTATACTTGTTGACTTATTATCAAAAATATGTGACAGCGACAGAGTCTTAGCTATTAATGTGTAGTCTCAACTATCGTTTAACTGAAATGTGGCATCAGTGAATTCCTTAACATAAGAAATTGTTTAACAACAGTCAAACAACAAAGCGATGCCACTTAAACAACACTTTAAGGACTTTCGCATAATGTAATTTATTCTAGGTATGATAAATAAAACATGTCTGTGTAAAACAGTCTATAAAGGGACCCCAGAAAGAAAACTTGCTTGTAAACTGGGATATTTACCTATAGGCGTAGATATTAATTAGGTCACATTAAATAATATTTAGATTATGTAATGGTTCAATTATTTTTCTACGTTAGGTGTGGGTTTTAAAGTACTCTATTTTTCACATGTATTTATGTACTTACAGGTAAACATGTGAATATTCTCATCTTCAAAATAAGCTTAACTGCAAGGCCAGTTCCTACGTCAATCACACTTCTAATTCATAACTTTGTAATAAATCCAGTCTTCTTCTAATATAAAGGCATAATTAAAAAAACGCCTTACGTTCCAACAGCGATCCATGGTTAAAGGCAGGTAAGAAATTAATTTCAATAAAACTCGCAGCGATATTAAATTACTAAACTTGAACGCACGTGGAGGTATTACTTTTGAAAGCGCGTATTTAATACGGTTATACGTTATTACAAACCCGACCTTACGCCAGGTAACCAAACTTCAGTTTTATGTATACAAAAGCACATATACCAAAACGAACAAATTACGCATAAGTACGTTATCCGTAAAGTTCGTTCTAAGTTCGAAATATTTTAAATGAAGAACGCGTCGGTTAATTTATAAATGTGCGGCCGTAATTAAAAGTAAAGTTTGCAACGAGGTTGCGATAACAATGGGTTGTTTATGGTTGATATAATGAGGGGACGAGCTACGTGTCCTGATTTTGTATATAATACAAATTCATTCAATTTACGTTTCATTGTAATAAAGTTTATAGGTATAACCAGTCGTAATTAAGTAACTGAGGGAGATTTGCATGGAGGTATGCATAAGCATACCCGTCATACACCATAAATCATACGTAGAAATTCGTCGTACCGTCGTCCATCCAATTTGTTTGTCAACAACTTCGTAACAATTCGGCCGGTAGTTTGAAAACAAGCATTTTGGTACTCTCGCCGCGTAAAATGAAACGAAAAAGTGCAAAGCTCAGTCGCAGTTGTCGGCTTGCGAGAAGAACTTTTTTCAAATGAGAAAAACTGTAAATATAGATTTTTCTCGTTACCCAAATAGTTGACAAACATCGGTATCGCGGTATCGGTAAACACTGAAAATAGATATAAAATACAAACTTGAGGTAACTTTGTGAAAATAAATGTGTTTGAACTTTAAACGCTGAACTCTAACTCAGAGTTAAATAAATGTACGACCGTATGCTCGCAAATTGACGTAGTTGAGCGCGCGAATTAAAAATTTCCAACTTATGCTTACCTATGCCACTTTTCGCGGGGGAATTTTAAATTTTAGTGGTAGGTAAATGCGCGTTACGTCTAAATTAGGGTACAAACAACTTTTCATACTTATATGTAGGTTTTTTACAAGCACCATAAGCATTATTATTTTTAAATTCTGTGGTGACAATATGTGTTTTAGTATATATGTAATTATTCGGTCTCCGCGGCCTCCTCTAGAGGAGGTTTATGTCGTGGATCAAGCATGTCTTGCAATCGGAAGTTGCAAAAAGTACGGACTAGATTGTACACACATATAAAAAAATGACAGTCAGATATTGCGTTGGTTCTCAATCTCAAGTAGCAATAGTATTATCTCGTATAGTTGGAAGCTGTTTTCAGGCACATTCGCGACATTGCATTTATCGCTGACTAGGTAAACTACCAACTTTTCTCATAACCACTCCTAATTGTTTCACGGGACCGCTGTAGCGTGAACCTCGCGAGATCGCCCCACTTGCTACGCGAGTTAATTTAGCACAACCATGAAACAAATGCCAAATCAAGCGGAAGAGATAGCAGCTCATATAACTCATCTGTGTCGGGGAAACTGGATATATTATGTACATGTCTAATCTAATTTGCTGTTTAAGAAGAGGAAATTAGTTCGTTTCAGAAGAGACTTCACTATTTTCTGGCTCCCGATATCTAACAATCTAAAGTTTCAGTTGACATTAGATTGAATAGAATCGTAATGGTTATTGAGGTCTCAAGAGCGTTAGCGCGTAGTGAAATCAGTGGAAGCTCTATACACCGATGATTGAATTTGCTGTAGCTGGATGCAGGCCCTAAGCGATACAATAAGATGTACGTTTTTACAGTGCATTACATAATAGCGGTAGAAACTCGGCGAGAGATCTTTAGGGATCGTCTTAATACAACGCGACTACGCGATCATCGCGTGATCGCGTTGTATTAGGACGATCCCTTATACATACAATTGATGAGTACATTTTGACAGGTACTGTCAAAAAGACCCGCCATCGTTCTTCCAGATATTATATCTGGTGGAAAACTCACTGGGGAACCTGTATTAGTGAACTTATACATACATGTACCTAGCAGTGGCGGAGCGTCCATACAACTCGATTCCCACCGGCTTGCCTAATTTTCAGCCACACCAGTTCTTTTAGTACGGCTCATGAAGAATAAGAAAGGCAAACTATTTCCGGCTTCCCTAAGAATATTTTTGACGCGCCGCCACTGGTACTTAGTTAAAAACAAACCACTAAAATACGTAAGAATACTTAGTGCCAGTTGCACCAACATACGAACACAGACCGGTCATCGTCAAATATGGCGCCGGCAGCTGTCATCCCATAGAAACTTGTCGAACTTTCCATACAATCAGATTTGACGAACACCGCTTACGATTACAGACAGTTTGGTGCAACCCAGCCTTAGTGCCAGTTGCACCAACGTACGAACACAGACCGGTCATCGTCAAATATGGCGCCGGCACACTAAGCGAAAAAAAAATACTAATTATTAGTAAGTTTTAGTGAATCCCAGGACAAGGAGATTATATACTAACGGTTACAAAACAGTTTTTGATAATAGTAGTTATTTACTAATACCAAAGTCCTTGTAACTACTAATTACTATTAAACTGTTTTGTAACCGTTAGTATATAATCTCCTTGTCTTGGGATTCACTAAAACTTACTAATAATTAGTATTTTTTTCGCTCAGTGCAGATGTCATCCCATAGAAACTTGTCAAACTGTCCATACAATCAGATTTGACAAACACCGCTTACTATTACAGACGGTTTGGTGCAACCCAGCCTTAGAGTTTCTATACCAAACCAAATGGAACGGTTACCAACTACCTAATACATAGCTATAGGTAAAAGATTGCGATCCGTTAAAACATCTAGTTTTAGTAATCGCCGCCTAAAACAAAACAATAACCGATTAAATTAAAGACGCCTTCCACGTTATAATTAGTGGCAAATAACAAATGAGGAATAATTGCTGTATCATTAGTATAATTGGAGGAATTAACATAAATGTAACGTAATAATGGGCTATTAGCATGTTGTTTTAACTGGTTCCTTATCTCGTTAGATGTCATTTAATTAAATAAGGGTTTAATTTTCTCAGGTGTCGGTAATGGGATTGTTTGAAGTTCATATCTATTTCTAAAACTTGAATTAGCTCAAGAATACTAGTAAATGCTTGTGCAGAATCCACTACCGTACAAAACCAGCTGCCTACTGTCATGGCGTCGTTACCGAACAACGTCACTGAATTATTGATTGGCGAAATCATCATAAATTTGATGGAAAGCCATTTTTAAAGAAGAAGAATGACAAATATTATTTCACGAGTTCAAGCAAGTGTAATTTACAGCATCAGTCGAAGAATAATGGCGAAGCATAAGCATACTTTTTTTAAACTGACTGTGGCTTTATAGGACGGGTCCAATAAATAGGCCGATATGAGTGCGCGGTTGGAGAGTGGAGAGAACTATGCTTATGCTATTTAACAACCTGCTTATTATTCTTGAGTGCAGCTTTTCTCTACTCGCGACACTCGCGTCACATCGCAGCGGCAGTTCTGCTAGTATGACTCGACTCTGAGGTTCGTGACTCTGAGCTGGCCTGAGGGTCTATTCCGAACATCGAAATCCGAAGACCATATCGTTGCGTCGGCGTCCCCTCACACTCGTGTTATAGGTACATTATTAGAGTGAAAGGGCCGGCACTATACGAAGTTCGGAATACAGGCTCTGTATAGCCGAGGCAACTCACCATGGGTTGACTAGGGTGTTCCTGCTTCATGCCGGGCGTGGTGGCGGGCGCGGGACTAGGCGCGGCCGGAGCGGGGCTCGGCGACGCTGCTGCGGGCACGCCGGGGCTCAGCCCGACGGGTACTGCCACGCCTGGGGGCCCGGGGACGCCTGCGGTGCCGCCTAGAGGCTTTCGGCCTCGGTAGCTCTGTGAGCAAATGAGAAAGACGTCATTTGTTTGAACTATGTCAACGGGATTTTGGTCTGGTTTTGTTCGGTTAGGAATAGAGTTTTCTAAAGAAGTAGAGATAAAACAATAATAACTGACTAATTACTATAATGATGGAAAGTTTTCAACATTGTCGACACATTAACGGATCCTTACCTAACTTAATTATGTCTACAAATGGCAAGATCCTCGACCACCAGTTAATGACCACTAAGTTACACAAGCTACAGACTTCAATTGTTTTTGTTCTATAACTTGGTGGGTAAAGATGTAATCATTTCACATGATTAAAGATCGTTATTATATTACAATCTAATACGTGTTCTTTAAATGGTATTAAAACATCACTCGGGCAATATTTAACTATTTGATATTAACGGTAACACGGCTCATCTAACTCAATGGATTGTTCCTTTAATGAATCGAGCGTCCTGATTGGTAGGCTTCGAGCTAGTGATTTTAACGTGATTAAAAATATTGAGTTAGCATCTATCTTCATTAAAAGGAAACTTTTGTAAGGTTTCCATGTGTCGTATAATAAATCGTAGTTAATTCAAGATGAGGTTTAGCCAGATTTTATCAATATATACATAAACTAAATGGGAATCCATGGAAGTGAAGAAGTGAAAGGAATCTCTGGTGCTCAACCACCGTGGGCATTTATTCGCGGCTGGATGCGTATCAAGTCGGATAAATTATATTTAATTATTCTACTTGGGCACTTAATAACACTTTATAGATTTAGGTTCCGTACCCGAAGGGTCAAAACGGAACCCTATTGGTGTCGCCCAGTCCGTCATCTGTCACAAAATTTGTTCCGAAGAATTTTTTGACTTCCCATTGACCTATTATGAACTTGAAATTTGCTGACAATATTCATTATTACGTATATTTTAACAACAAATACTAATAAGTATATTGATAAATCATATTTTTGAGGTTGGTTCGGAACCCTAAATGTGCGAAGTCCGACTAGCACTTGGCCGGTTTTTTATGTAAGCTGGCGCCATTCTAACATTTCTAACGCAAGTTGAAATGACCGCCTGTGTTTTTTTTCTTCCATAATTCTTGACGTGAGCGGTGAAGGTGCAGTGAAGTAGTAGGTAGCGCACAAGATAAATAAGGGCAAAAAAGTTTTCTTAGTATGAGTTTTTAAACGCTTGATCTAATTATAAAACGTTAACGCTCGACTACACTTCAACTAAGTAATTCTCGAATAAATCCGAAATATAATGTTGCCTACTTAAGAAGGCACAATGGTTAGTAGAATGCCAAAAGAATTTTGTAAAGATTTCATGCTTCATCGAGTTTATGAGCGGCAGATGTTTTTTAAAGAATTTATCGGAATGATTATGATCAAATTTCATGTCTATTACTCACATATTTACATCCAACTGCTAACCACCCGCAAGTACATCTGGATTTTCGAATACCTTCGATACTAATTCTTTATCAACTGTTTATAAAGATAAACCTGTTTCGAATAATAAACTAAGTATATAGTTGTACGTACAAATAAGGATTATACGTTGTAACCTGAATAAATTATTTAATTAAGACGACAGTAAGTAGAATTGCATGCACAGGTCCCGTCAAAGTTACGCCATCCATTCCCAGGACCAGACAATAAGTCACAATCGAGTTACAAAGCCCGGTAATTCGCCCGCAAAGGCATTTTGTATCCGGCCATTTGTTCCATACAAAGCTACAAACAGCACCTACAAATTATAAAGCTTCTAATTTACACCAGTGCCAGGATTAAGGATGATTCACGCTAGACCGTTCCGTGTCCGGGCCAGCCCGTTTTGTAGTACAAGAAATCGACGGACGCGCGACGGCCGTCGATTTCTTGTACTAGAAAACGGGCCGGCTCGGACACGGAACGGTCTAGCGTGAATCATTCTTTACCAGTTATTATTAACATTTATTCATCCTCAAATGTATACCGGCAAATAAACATGAATGTAGAATAAGCAACTGTTGGTATTACCAGTTCAAGTCGAAGTACTGTAAATAAGTAGAAGAAGTACAGTTCTTGTAAGATCGGCAGCAGGTAGTATGAAATACACTGAAGATCACGCGATTAAGTAATTGGGACAAAGCCTAAGCTCCGATTTCAATAGTTTGGTCAAAGTTCTTCGTCTATGTCTTCGACGACCGGTTTAGCCTAGTGGTTAGTGACACTTCCTAAGAAGTCCTGGGTTCGAAATCCGGCCAGGGCAAACATTTGTATGTGGAACATGAATGTTTGTATTATTATTGGGGAACGGGACTTAATCGCGTACAATTCAACGTCGGGCAAAACCTTAAAAAGGTAAATTAGTTATAATCGTGTAAGTTTAAATCAATATTTGAATGTTTGTTCCTAAGTCTGGGATTTAAGTATTTATATATTTATATTATTAAAAATATCGTCTAGTACTCATAACACAAGCTCCTTACCGAGCTTACTACTATGGTGCTAACTCGATTTGTGCAAGATTGTCCCTGTAATATTTATTTACCTATTGATTATGTCTATCTCATTTATTAAACTATGCAATAAGACCCTAAGTCTCACCGCGAGCCTATAATTTATCACTTATCCAACAAAAAACTACCGTGTTGCTCTTATTTTCGTAAGAACTTATAATTAATATTTAACTTATAAGGGTTCTTATGGGTCGGCAATGCGTGAGTGACGCCTCTGGTGTTGCAAGCGTCTATAGGAGGCAGTAACCACTTACCATCAGGTGGGCTGTCAGCCTGTTTGCCTCCGACGAAGTATAAAAATAATAATAATATGGAGGCGCCGCACGAAACTTTGCGAAAAGGTATCTATAACATAATTTTTTCGCCGATAAGGAGTCACGTAATTGTGACGTGGTGTACACGTGAATCGTCATCGGGTGTAGAAATACTCGTGCTAGTGGCTAACTCGGTATCATAGAAACATGATGGAAATAGCAATAGCTATTAACGATTTAAGTTATTGATTTAATTTCCGCCTGGGTAAATATGGCAAATTACTACTATTAAGGTCCCACATAAGCACAGAGAAAGGAGAACGACAACGTTGAAGCAACAAGTATCATCGGTAGAAAAGATACAACTAAACTTAGAAGCTTATGTCAACAGCGACTTCTCCAAAAATTCAAAAGAGCATCGTACCTTGACAGATAACAGTAGAGTCTATCTCAGCTCAGTATTCTCAGTTGAAAACCTGACTGTGGTCGAATTTAAGTTTTTTTTTATGACTAATGGGATTGCACTCAATTTGAAATGCAGTCTAGAAAAGTGAGATTTTTTTTATCAAAAAAGACATTGATTGATTATTTCGTATTGGCATTGGTGACATTGGAGATTAATTGGGTCTAAAATGCTTAAATACACAAATATTATGTTAGCACCAACATTTAATAATCTAGATTAAGTAATAAAATAAAAGATCTTTATCTCTTATCCAGTTTATTAAATATCGGTTTGATAAATCACCAGCACCGTTTTGAAGGATTTCTTGTTTTCCGGAGGTTTATCGGTGATTTTGCATAGCGATACCTAATCTCTATTACACGTAATAGGGCACGCGTATCCAGGCAGGCCAAGGCCACAGTATCTTTGATCTTTTTGGCGCAACGTCAAATCGTAAATTAACGAAATTTGTGGAACTCGAACGTAAAACGTGCGTGGTTTTGCTTGTGTTGTGCGTTGAACTTTGTGATATTACATATGAGACTGTGTGTTGGGCTTTAGTTACGAAGAATTACGTAAGTACACGTAACCTGCTAGCTATTAAAAATGACAAATCAAAGCTAAATAAATATAATCTTTGTTTTTTTTATGCTAGCCTAGCGCGGTGCGTGTCTTACAGATTAGTTAGGTCTTTAGTTTAAGTTAGATTTGGTTAGTTAGAAAGGGAAGTTTTAAAGTCACATAATGAAGAACTAACAACCTAAAACGGCTGATTTGTACAGCTAAAATACTATTTGACACATCACAACACGGTTGTGATAAAACACGGTTCACGGTTTTGGCAATTGGTAAATTTTCATTTCAAGTACTTCAGTATTTTTTGGTGCGCAGCCCAGTTAGTATTTTTTTTGATAACCGAATCTGAATCTCATCTCACCTAGAACTAGAATCTGCCTTTACCTCTATGAATGTTACGTTACGTTACTTCTTAAACTTCTTACCAAACAGTAGCCCTAAAATCTAATTTTTCTGTTTAAATACAACATTCATTTCGCTTACCAAACAAACCAGAACTGCTATTAAACGTTTAACGGCAATAATTCTGACAGGAGCTAACATTCTACCTTATTTATGGGCCAGCAACAATAACAACAGCTATTTGTGAAATTCATTTGTTCCAGAAACTGATATTATTTCATTGGCAGTCTAAAACAATTAAAGCCGTTGTTGTTATTTAGTGTCAATAAAAATTATAGGTAGGTTAGGTAAGGTTAGGAACCTGCACTACAGAACCAAACAAGCGTGCGTTTAATATCCACCAATCATATTCATTGGTCCACATAGCATAACACTGAATTCACTGGTCGCGAGTACTCAACATGCGTGCATCTTCCTCGCACAGCTACCTCGCGGCTGCGCATCTTCATAGTACATCTTCCTCGAACGCTTACATAGGGTAGCATTAAATAAAAAATAAAAATAAAATAAAATATCTTTATTTCAGACCTAGACGATCCATAGATTGTTATTAACAGTGGAAACTTATAATGTACGTTAGTGACAAATATTAACATAACGAGATTAATTTAATAAATTTAACTTGGCCACGGTGAGTCTTATTTAGCCCTCCCGATAGCCACCTCAACCCAGTACTTGACGAGTATTAGTATGATCTTTGCATTAGTGGAAACGGTCACATACTTTCGTAGCGTAGCCTTCACGAGTTCACGTCCTCGCAGTTTAGCTGCATAGTAGCACATTTCTGATGGAAAGGCACCCTACGGCCTAAGCATGCTACACTAACTACGACGTGCTACAGCTGCAGTAGTTAGCATAGAAAACGTTATAGTGTCGATAGCCATTATGTTTTAGGATTTTTAATAGGTAGTTCACGGCATCTCTACCACTTTACGAACTTTACGTAGACCTAAACCTAAACAATTCTTATTAGCGTGAGGTTTACGAAATAATAATATTACAAAGTACAGACCAGAGTCATCAAATGAAAATTTACTTACCTATACATTTAACTATTGTAAAGTGAGTCGTTTTGTCAAAACCAATATCAATACAATAAAAAAATCCTTTGGTAAGAGTTTCGTATTATGTTAAAAATAACTGAACCAGGTAAAATTGAAGAAAGTGAGGCCTCGTTAGATTACGCTGTGTTATCGGACGGGGCAACAATTAATCACCGCAGAAATAGGACGCGATAAAATAAACGAGGAGGTTAATGCGGTCTATGGTTTACAAGGTTTTATTATCTATGCTCACGGATATCAAACTGGCTGGACTGTAGAACGAGTATCGATATTCCTTTTAAGCTAGCACCACACTTCGCCGTATTTGTGCAAATATATTCGTGCTGCATCTCTTTCTTTAATATTGCAAAAGAAAGGGAGGCGAATACGCAACGCGAACACGCATAGCGAAGTGTCGTAGCGGCCTTCTCAACCCACAAAAATTTTGAATTTTGAACCAATTGAGCTGGCATAGTTCGGTGACAATGTAATATTATGGTACCACCAAACTGGTATGATGATGGAGACAGAACTTTACTATAGCAACTCCTAAACTACACGAGATAAATCCGTCGTGTTTGTGCTCATTGGAACCGTCTCAAAGAGTAGTTAATGACTGGACTGACTAAGATTGCCTGACATGTACAGCCTTAAAAAAAATCTTCAACCATCAAATATTAGGGCGGACTCTACTTTTATGCCTACACATATTTATTTTTCTCATTAATTCCGCTCTATTGGAATAAAATTAAGTGTTATCTTAAAAATAAAATTAAATAATATCCTAAAAATCAAGGTTGCTCGTGATTTTTTTTTTCAACCAAAACGAAACGACAAGGAAAAAAGTTCTCTAATTAAATTTTGCCAGCCGATCAAACTCCCGAAAAACTAGTTCGAAATTATATAACAAAGAAATTGTTTCAATTCGATTAATAACATTCTTGCACTTGAAAAATTATCTTTCAAATAAAATAACATAATAGTACATTACCTAACAACGGCGGTAAAACAAAGAATGTCTCAGATCGCAGGTATTTGACGCCCGAGCCGAAGGCAAGGGCGATAAATATGCGATCTGAGGCTTTCTTTGTTTTTAAATGGGATTTCCCCGCGCGCGGAGCGTGCGGTAATTGCCGCTTTATGGCCAGGTGTGACATAAAATTATATTCTGAATTTACAGCTCTATTTTTTCTGCAACAGAAATTTTTTTCGTATTAAAAAGGATATGCTAAGGTTCCTCTTTGCTTTCATGCACAGAGATAGCTAAGGCATTTTTATTCAAATATAGCAAAAAAATATCCAATCTGTCTCGGAGATCAGCAATAAAATAGGTAGCAATAAAACCGGCAGTAAAAGCTATGTAAATATCTACAAAGGTCGACCATATTTTAAGGGAACTGCCCAAGGCCGTATTACGAAAATATTATTCATCGGTGCCGCAATATATATAAAAAAAACAACGGGTTGCACTCCGGGAGTGCCGGCAGAAGTGAAAACTCAATAAAGATAGTAAATGGGTCATTGTCAGATTTAGGTGCGCGTCTTTTCGGTGGACAGGACATGCCAAAAGTTAAGGGCTACAAAGCTTAATTTTCGATTGATCTGATAACCCGCATAATCTGTAATTCCGTGTCTATAAATCCATATAATAGAAACGTAAATTACATGCACACAAGCCGTTAACTATTGTCCACCGAATGGACAACTTTTGTTTTTCCGACTGACAATGACCCAAATAACAAAGATATTCATATCGGTATCGGTATCCGTATCGGTATCCGTATCTGTACTGTACTCATACTCATGTTCATATTCGCATAATCCATTTACATAATATGTCCCGAGTATCATTGTGTCTTACGCATCTAAGACCAGGAACCTGTACCACAATACTTTACAAGCGTACAATTTGACAAATTTGTGAACTTTTTCTATGGAAAATTGTGCAATTTTGTCAATTTGTAGACTTGTAAAGTTTTGTGGTATAGGGGCCAGCTGAGTTTAGCTGAGTTGACACCTCCTAACATCGCAATCACGATTACTAGGAGCGGTCAACTAGCTGGTCTTAGAATCTTAGAATCTGTCGCGAGTTCAACAAATTTTCCCCAGTACAAAAGTGCTCAGAGCCGCTAAAGAAGTTTTCACTTCAAAAATTGTAAGCAATACTACCTATTTCCCATTTTTATTTCTTTAGATTCGTAGAGTGTGCTCAGGAACTCCATGAGCTCATACCGCCTTCCCCCTTCTTCCATCAGATATCCAGACGACGTACGACTGGCTACTTTCATTACCTGGTCAAAATCATCTTTTTTTATAATGTTTACTGGTTTGGTATTCGAATGGCGTATGTAGGTACTTCCGAGTTCAAATAACCTGGACCTTTTTAAGGTACGAGTGAATCATCTGGGTGAGCTCGCATAAGCGTCGGCCTCATTTTCAATTTAAAAAAATATATATGACTGGTTAGAATTAGGCGTTTATTTAAGAAAATTTAATTTAGCTGTTTGCTCTAAGGAAGAACCCAAATTTGGTGTATTTTGAAAATTAATTTTATTTTTTAGGAAATATTATATTATTAATATCTATTCATTTAATGTGACTCGTTTACTTTCTTTGTCTATTCTAACAGAATCGTGCTCTATCAAGGTCATAGGGGCCCCATTACCCTAATGTGCCCAGGGCCTCAAATTGGTTAAAGACGGCCCAGCCCTGTGCGTTTCCGTTACTGTCACCCGGGGAGGTACCCTAAAAAAAATTTTTTTTTTAAGATTTTATTCTACCGTTTTCTCCGCGTCATCGATATGTATACTCATGCCAAATTACAGCTTTCTAGTACTAACGGTTACTGAGAAAAACGGGGGTCGGACGGACGGACGGACGGACATGGCGAAACTATAAGGGTTCCTTGTTTACTACGGAACCCTAAAAACTGAAAAAATCAAATTACTTGAATTTCCCGAAACGTGGGGTAATCTTCAGGGGATTTTTTTATTATTTGTTGGTATCCCGAAATCGAATTATAAACCGACTGAATGATGGGACATCAATTCTAAGCTGGCTTCTATGGTAGATTTATACTACGCGATTTGATCGGTTTATATGTGAAATGTTTGGAGGTTATTTTTGAATTAATTTACATATTTTTCCTATTTCATCAAGTGTCTCATGATATAACTTATGATTTAGCTCAGTAACTTGGTACCGGTGAGATTTTAGAAATAAACACGGGTCCAAAATGCAAAGAAAATGTACTTACGCATGGAATGTAACATCCGCCTTTTTTCGGTCGAGTTTGCTTTTACAGCCCAACACTGAACACCCCACCATGTTTGCACTGAACACCCAAACACTACGGATCTGATAATTGGTAAATTATTATTCATTTAAACCAAACTTATCATTAATTCTCCATTTATAAAATGCACTACCAAATATTGCCAATTTGTTTTGCAATCTTCTTGACACAAAACTTTGACACAAATACAAAATTTTTCGATCGGTGATAAGGACAAAACATCGCACTATTTTCTACTTCCTCTCATAGGAATCGCAATAAGGCTATCTTTCTCTTACAAAGCGTGTCAGGCCCTTGGTATTTTAATCATCACTCTTGGCCACTAGGTATTTTGAAGGGAACTGTCACCGTATTTAGGGACAATAAGAACTACTTTCCATGAGAATTTATTTGAAATATGATCTTTACGGAAATCGGTCAGTCTGGCTATCCGATATTGGACTTTGGAAACGCTTTTTTAGGGACAATAAGACCTACTTTCCATGAGAATTTATTTGAAATATGATCTTTATGGAAAATCTTAGGATTGTCTTAAAACAGTTAGAACCTTGGCTTTCTAAGAAGACCAGCTGGGGACCCCTCGTAACATAGCAATCACGATACTAGGAGGGCTCAACTAACCTGGTCTTGGAATTTATCGCGAGTTTATACATTTTTCCCCGGTACAAAAGTGCTCAGCGCCGCTAAAGAAGTTTTCACTTCAAAAATTAAATTTTTCGCATCTGATTTTAAATTCTTAATATCTATCGCCCTTGTGCAATATTTGGCGTAAATATGGTTGTTATTCAGGCTTCTGCGTCCAGATTCAAGCCCGTTTTTATCCATTTTATAATAGTAAAAGCGAGTTTTGTAGCGACATTTCATTTTTGGAATACGTGCGTAGACGTACGTAGATTCGGGAGTTAAAAATGAAACCTGCCGAGAGTATTTTTGTAACCTAATATATTATTTCCAAAAAAAAACCAATCACGTCACTCCAAAAAGAACTTCGATTAGAAGTTATGCTAAAATAAGCTACATAAGGATTCCTAAATATCCACAAGGTGAACGAAACCGTCACTTCTTATCATCAAGCCAGCTGAGAATAGCATTTCCAAAAAACAATTAATTAATTAATAATTATTATTTCATAATTAATTAATAATTTAATTTCATAATTAATTATTATTTTTTTGGTTAGGTCATTTATTTACTGATTCATTACATATATTTTTTTATCAAATACAATATTTTAAATACACCAAAATCAGTTACCATAATATCACCTAAAACTAAATATAACTAAATTAAACTATGAAAAACAATATATAAAAAAAGAAACCTAAACACCTAGGTCGCTCATTGGCGGAAATGAACCCAAGATGCTGGCGGCGTTTCCTCGTTGCACAGCAATGCTGAGCCTTTGGCCGAGGAACGCGCCAGCTCTGGGATCACAGGTGACTTAATTAATTAATTAATTAATTTAGAATTAGAAAATAGCATGCAGCTGGTTCAGTACAAGGGTCGGATACCCGTATTTTATCCATACAAAAATACCGGAATTATTAAGTTCTTTTTCAGTATTTGGTATTACATATTTTATTTTTAATGGGACAATCTAATAATATGAAGTTGTTACCTAAATACATGATTCAGTCCTACGTAAAGAGCATATAATAATTCAATATATTGGGCCATTTCGGGATTTAAAAAAAATACCGGTACCGATCCCTGGTTCAGTGTAGGCTTTGCTACGTTTCCACGAGGTGTTCCGAGCACGTGTGTAGTGTAAAGGACTATTCCGGGACGTAGCGGGAGACGCGCGATACAACCGAGCTTACGTGACACTTGTGTTTACTTTGGATCAATATATAAACTATTTGGTTATTTTGTGCTATTTAAGATACATTATGATTTACTATATTATTTTCGTAGAGTTAAAATTAACACATTACTAAACCCATATTGATGAAACTCCGTACCGCCTAACATGAAAAACCTAGTCAACATTTTCGATTTGTTCGCGAACCTAGACTAGAGCTCTAAAAAAATCAGCGAGGTAATGCTGCCAGCATCTTCGAACAATAACACGATAATCAATATCTCATAATTAGCTGCATTACAATACATTAGTTACCCGGCAGAACTTATTATCCTCCGAACCTTTAGATGTCTTCACGTCAAAATTAAACTATTAAAAAGTCAACGACTTCAATGGAGACCATAAAGCAGTAAATGTCATCATAAATACATAATGTCCTTTTAAAAGCCCGTAACAGTCTAGAGTTGATTTAACTCGCAACTCCTAATGACTACCATTACACTGAATGTTACCTTCTGTGACCCTAATAGAAAAAATATCTTGAATACATGATAAATTGCCGTCAATTTAACTGACATACAGACAATTCCACAGTCCATTTTGGTCCATATTTCAAGAGCAAAAGTCACTATTTACTTCGGTACACTATCGGAAATGTCAGCTTCGAATGGCTAGCGGACAATTTATTGTTCAATTTTGTTTTTTATTATGTCTATAGTCAAATAAATAATACATTAAGTATGACTTTTTCATGGTTAATGTATTATATACGTTTTATAAAACGGCTATTTTCGCAGTGTAGTACCTATTCGAGCATCACGTAAGCTTATGAAAGCTTTCAGTATCACTGATTTGGACTCTGTGATTTTTTGAGGATTAAAATTACATTTGGGACTCGCATGAACTAAAGTTACGCAATTACTCGGTTCGCCTACCACCATTGCACCATCACCACCAAAAATTTATAACATTTAAAAAGTTGTCTATTAGAAGATACAATAAAAAACCTAGACGACACGGGTCAAAATCAAGTTGACCATAGGAGTTTCAAGATGTCTATCGAATAGGCACAATTAGCTCGAGTGAGGCGAAGGCCGCCTATTGTTAACGAATAACTCGGGACCTTTGCCTTCCTAGTTTGATCTGTTTGAATTGATTGCTTCCGCAATACAGCACTATAAAGTAATCTATCAGGTGGACGAGGCTAGGACTCGGTCGGTACAGCCAACCAAACACACATTTTTACACCTGCCCATTATACGACGCGACGGCGAGATATTCCAGTCCATGAGTTCTTATTTTTCTCTCGCTTACTGTTGCACGATCTTGACTCTTGTGTAGAATTAACCGAAATCACCTGAGAGTCTATTTTAAGACCTCAATGACTGTGTTAAACGAGATGTCATAGTCAGCGGAAAAGTTGGCATGTGTGCTGTTTGGATCGTTAAGGCGATGTTAACCAATAAATCTTGTTACGTATCCTTTACTCGATTCCTTCAAGGGTCATTGACCAGCAATTGCCTCGATATGTCTCGGAATCAATGTTAATCCCATTGTATATGAGACCGTTCAACGACTTAGTCAAAACTATGAAAGCCCTATAGCGTATAGACACAACTCGTTTAGACTATTCTGGACCTCGGTCACTTTCCTACCGTATTATGTTATGTTATACAATGACAATAGAACTAAATGTTTATTAAATAATAGCCATTGCGGCAACAACTGCTAATAATTCGCCTGGATATTTCTCAAACATCCGTAGTGGTGTCCAAACATTGTGACGTCATTTCGATTAATTATGACAGACGACCCGATTGTGAATCATGTTATGAACTGTCCTAAAACGTGAACTTGAAGTGAAATGCGGATACTGGGGACTGTGAACTGGAGGCGTCGATGAGATATAGGATTCCGACATGTTTATGGCTAATTAGCTTAGGATCAATTTGCTTCACAAAGATTATTAATGAAAAATCAAAAATATCATTACATACATAGGCTATTAATGATAATAGCTATGACTAATTGACTATTCCTTGAAGTTATGAGAATGCGATCTCTTTAAGATATGCAATTAAAATCTCTTTTCAGATATAGGGTAACAAGAAAAGTCAAAATCTCAAAAAATAATGTAACTTACTACAGTAACGATTTAAAATTTTGGACGCCTATTTTAAACTTGAGGGAATTAACATTAGAACACAGCTCCGTATGTTGTCCTTCGTTAAACGAAGTCTGGAAAACGACCTCTGTCAAGAAAGAGAGGTGTGAAGAGGGACGGCATGTGTGACGTCATGCACTCCCGCGCAGTGTGGCAACGTCGCCTCGAATGTTTTGTAAATAGAATCTCCGTTGGCGATTGTTGTGTGAGCGAGGCATAGGCTGGAAAAGGAGGGAGGAACTCCAAAAACAACGTTAAATTGGACTCTATATCCTTGAATTATGAATTTTGGGTCATAACTCGTATGCTGCTGTGTTGAAGTTTGATTTCCGATATTAGGTTTATTACTTACTGCGCTATTTGTGGTGGAATTAAGGATCGATCATATTTTGCAGCTGACTGTTATTGGATTTTAAGATTACGATCGGTGTTTTTCTACTATTACTGTTAAGTCTGTTACTGAAAATATAAATAAAACATCATATGTAATATTGTAGAAAGCTCAGATTTTATAACTTACTTTTGAAAATGTAGAAGTGAAAGAAAATTTGCTATGAAACGTTTTTCCGAATTTTTATTATCACCTTTTCTCTTCCTAAACTGCTCGGTTCACTCCAATTCAATCTACGAGAAAGCGAACTAAACAAGGCACTAAAATTCAATGGATATATCTTTCTGTGGATAGATTTCAAGCTAGCTTAGGGTTGCCACAGCGTCAGGCAGGCTACTCAGTTACACAGTGAAGAGGAAAAGATTAAAAAATATGTTTTTAACATATTTCTAATAAATTTAAGATTCTATATCTCTGTAGCATGTACCAAGAAGTACCTTATAACTTGATCATGACCGATAGTGAATGTGTTCGATAGCACTACTTGTATTTTATAATGATTTATTTTTATTTTATTAAATAGGCACACAAAACAAGCATCACATATGATTATATGTAAATACTTAGATATGGTTCAGGTGGCATGAAAGAGTGCCGTATAGGCACAGAATAGTATAGGTTTAACTTGTTAAAGTAAGTTATTAACATTACATAACTTACTTCTGAAAAAATACCTAATTGTATTGGTAAAATAGTATTAAAATCGATGAAAAATATTTTATCGTTATAAGAATAAGAGTAACTTAGAATTAAATTAAGTTTCGCTGCATTAATACCATTTTACATAATAATTGTAGCAACTGTTCAGTCAAAAACATGTTATCGTGTATGCAATCTCTCAGTTAACAAATGCAAGTAGGTACTATGTACGAATTACGAACAAGCATCAATAAAATATGTAAACCTATTGTCTACGTATTCAAATGAAAAAAACATTACACTCCTTTTTTTGGGCAGTCGTGTAAAAAGAATATTTTAACGTCGAAAAAACCCGAATTTAATCCTGCATGCTTCCTTTATAGCGCTATTAAAGTTTCCAGACTAATAATTAATACGAAACAATAGGGAATTTAATAAATAAATAAGTGGGGGTGGTTTGGGCGGGGTCGTTGCCCCATCGACCGCGCCCCCTCCCTACGTATCGAACCTTTGCGGATGTAAGAACATAGGTACTATGTATTTTGGCATATGTATGTACGAACAATGAAAATTATTATTATTCAGGACTACGTACCTAAAATGTTTTTTTCTTAAAACACTTATTTTTCAGAACTACTACTACTACTATCTAAAAAAATTTTTTTCGTAGACTTTACTAGAATTAACTTTCCTCATTGTATGTATGAATAACTATAACAACTTATGTATTTTAAAAATGACTTTACTTAAATTTAAACGATACTATTACATCGTTCATCGCTCACGATACTATTACTTACATCTGAAAAAAACCTGCCAAGTTTGAGACAGATTCGCACAAAAGTATCACGTTTCTTGTACGTTTTAGTTTTTCATTTGCTTCTAATATAATACATATTCTGTAAAAAAGTCACCTGTCTACCTATTAAAGTTCATGAAATCATGTGATGCAGCCTGCTGACAGACGGACGGACGGACAGGGGAGGCTCGGTAATTGTAATATATTGCATAGCTACCAAAGTAATAAGCAACAGAGTAAAACACAACTTGTTAAATATAAATAATTCGATAACATATACAATGCACTTACCTTACACTTAAGGCTAAGGTACTGCTAGACAGTTAAAGCGGAAAACAAAACTATACAAAACAGCGCAGCCATCGTGCCGATTGAAAAACTTAAAAAGACAAACTCAAAAGATCGAAATAAATTGGAAAATGTGCAAGAACGCAGAGGAGGTAAAGAGAAATAGCGAACGCGACAGACCATATTTACCTTGATGTCTTGCAAGACCTGTAACCAAGAATTAAACAAGAATTAGTGTCGTTATACACCCAGTTTAAACCTTAAGAGTGTGACAAGACCTAAAAAAAGTCCCGCTCTAACACGAGTGAGTTTCCAATTAACCATCTCGCTCTTTACGGAAGCTCTGCGCGTAGAATAATAAATAAATACTATAATAATATTGAAATAAAAAAGTGTGGGTTATTTGTGAAATATGACTCGTTAGCGGTTTAGGTATGAATATGTTGACTTCATGTTTTTATTTGCAGACCCATACGTAATAAAAATAAAGACATAGAACCGTTTAATGATGATTTTAAGACCAATCTTTGCAATTATTTTCTATGGAGCCGATTTCGTCCAATCATGAATCGAGACCGTTCACGGTCTTTGAATATTAAGTCATTTTTGGATATTAAGGGGATCTTAGGCAAAATCGGCCGTATTCATGTGGTGTGGTGTGGTAAACAAAATATGATGAATATTAACAAATATTTTTTTGATGTGCTAGAACAAATAGTTTTTCTTAAAAAACTGCTTTAAAAACATCAATTTCAACAAAATTAGGTCTTGTCAGCCTCTTAACTACATGAGATAAATGCCCCAAAATTCGACACCTTAATTTCAATCGTTAGCACGCTGCATGTCACCTTTGTTGCTAATTGCTATGAATTAAGATCGAAAGTGTCAAGCACTGGGGTATTTACCTTGCTCGAAAGTCACAAGGTACTTACAAGCGAAATAATTGTAGTAAAATATGAGCGAGAGGTTTTAAATATGACTACTAACTACTAAAACATTAGGGTAGGGAACAATCTGGCTGCTTGTACAAGTTGTGACGCTTAATAAAGCCTGAATAAATAGCTCACTTTTTTACCAAATGCGAATTAATTCTAAGGACTTTTAATACTGATCAGTGGCGGCGCGTTAGTAAAACTTTATTCCGACTGGCTTGCCTAATTTTCAGCCAGTCCAGGGGCCCGATTTTTGAGTGTCGAACGCTCGACTTTTCACTCGAGATCTGTCAAAAAACTATGAAGTTTTGACAGATGTCGAATGAAAATTCGAGCGGTCGACACTCAAAAATCGGTCCCCTGTTCTTACGGCCTATGAAAAATAATAAAGACAAATTATTTAGGCAATATTTATTTATTAATAAATTTTAAAAATACTTTTCTTTTGCATATATTTTAAATTAACTGTCGCAAATTATTATACAGTAATGTAAATATATCGGCATGATTTTTTTAAACATAATAATACTCGATATCGATAAACAACTGTTACTAAAACTAGCGTCAATGCGAAAGTTTTTTGTTTTGCTGTGAAAATTTCGGGCTCTGATCATAACAATCGGAAAATATTTACTGAAATTCTCACCAACTTTTGCCAAAAATAGGATAACCTGACTATGACTTTACCAAGAAACTCTTGTTTTTTATTGTGTAAAAAACGAAATAAGATTAGAAACGACTATGTGATTCATGGATATACAATGACGAAACTCAACCGTCTCAATCAACCATCGAGAAATACGAGTCCTCAATCCGGTAAAAAGGAAAGAGAATCGACCGTTCCAATCAGAAAACGGTGAAAAACCATAACCGGAAAATCGTGGGATCTCGAGAAATGTCCGGGTGTGAGAGGTTATCGACCCGGTTGACCTGAGCAGCCCCGGGCAACGGGCAAGCCGGATAGCGGTAGGTCAGGGATGTTTACTACCCGTCACGGATTACTTCGATTGATTTAATGATGTCCACATGCTGGAGATTGTTTTACAGTGGTGTCCACTACTAGGCGAAGTTGTTTGACAAGTCAAAACACAAATGTTGCCACAGTATGGTCAGTGCCGTTAATATCGATATTATTTAAGCTTAAGGCCTTTCTAGACTTGCCTCTTTCGGCCCAATTTGGCGGGTACCCCTAGGGGCCCTAGGTGCTTGCCGAGAACATCGAAATCGAATAAGTAGTATTTTTTTTAATTTAAATACTTCATGTAAGCAATATAATTGCATGTAAGCAGCTTCATGTAAGCAGTCTGTAGCATCGCTCAAGACGAAGTTGAAAGAATTTTGGCTATCCAATAACTTGTGAATTATATGGATACAATATTTATGGGTATATTTATGTATTTAATTTTGGGTAGGTATATTTATATATATATAGTATATATATATATATATATATATATATATTTAGTTGTTTATTTATGTGTAGTATAAATATATATTTGTACACGTGTTGGTTTGTCTATCGTTTGGTTCCTATTCTCCACTCAATTGCTCAAAGGTTAACTGGAAGAGATCCCTTACAGGGATAAGTTCGCCTTTGTACATGTATAATCTATTTTGTCTGTATTGTTTCTTTCTCTTGTCTTGTGTACAATAAAGTATTTACATACATACATACATAATTTATAGGAAGTGGCTATCGTTACCCATGCATATTTTTATGCATAACTTATAAAATACAACATTTGAATAACTTTGGTAATGCAACGTTATAATTATCGACATGTTTTTATACCGTCACTATTTTTTTTCTACTCCTGGCAACATCTTATCAGTCAGTTTACTTCGCCGAATTGTGAATTTTAGTTTAGTATGAAAAATATGTTAAGTAGTACCAGAATTGCGAAATTGCCATACTCAAAAAACAATTTATTATTCCATTATACACACCTGGATGATGTAACGAGGTTTAAACAAGTTATCAAATTATAACTCTCATAAACTTCAAAAGTTTCCACAATATTGTTTCATGAAAAGCTTTAAAGAAGCTTTTGCTTTCGAGGTATCACGGGGATCGACGGCTTACAAGAGCTTTAGCACGGTAAAGGAAAGCTGCATTGTGAATAACCGAGCATTTGTAAAGATCGAATCATTCTATTATTAGGTTCGTTTCTTAAAGTGAATAAACTTTACTAGCACTTACGTTGATCATAAATGAGTTACACATACACAATAAATTCAAGCGTTACTCTAATAAATAAGGACTACCTACTAACAAGTAATCCAATTAAATACATACTGAAAAACCGGAAAGAGGTTACGTGAATCAGTTAAATAGCAATTTCATTGAAGATATTCTGAAAAACCGGCCAAGTGCGACGTGTGAGTCGGACTTGCGCACGAAGGGTTCCGTGCCATTATCTATAAAACGGCAAAAAATCATGTCTGTTGGATGGGAGCCCCCATAAATATTTATTTTATTCTGTTTTTTAGTATTTGTTGTTATAGCAGCAACAGAAATACATCATCTGTGAAAATTTCAACTGTCTAACTATCACGGTTCATGAGATACAGCCTGGTGACAGACAGACGGAGTCTTTAGTAATAGGGTCCCGTTTTACCCTTTGGGTACAGAACCCTGAAAAAGGCAACTGCAAGAATAAATAATTACTACAAATAAATAGTTTAACTAGAAACTGAATGAATGTTGACAAAAGACAAAGTCTTATATAAATTGTATAGAGTGGTACTTATAAAGGATTCTAGTTCATGCTAGAGCATTCTACAGCATAGAGATAGAGTTTCGAGTTTGGATCAGCAGATGTACTGATCCAAACTTTTTCAGTATAAAGATGACACTTAGATCAACCTTACGTACCTACGTTTGAAAAGGTTACGTAATCATAATCACCCTGCTCGAGGTCTATTATTCGAGTCCTATAATTACGTTCGCTATAATCGCGTGATTCTCTTAGTTACAAATTGAACAGTCTCATCGTTCCGAGTTTCGTTCTACAACAAATGACCAAAAAAGTTCTTAAAATTAACAGCATGTAAGTATAAATAAAGTTAATAGGTATCGTAGTAGTACATACAAATACTTTATTAATAACATCAAGTTACAGGTCAGGGTTGAGTTCTAATACTTACGTCGGTACATTATACTCGTATTAACTTTTATTTCATTTTTATACATAGTTGGCAAGCGAATCAGGTACGTTCGTGAGTGCCTTAACCCGATGTAAAGATGGCTATCTCGGGCCACGCATTCGCATTGGCCCTTTCACACGCGGTTACACGCTAGTTCAAGGGCCGTCTGGTCCCTGTCTGCCGATATAGGGCTGCCAATCACTGTGACAAACATGAAAAATTGCAAACGTTTTTTACCACTGATATCGCTGACATCGCTGTACAAGTGTACTATACTCGTCCATAAACAACCTGCGATCCAGGTACCCAGACATGGGGGGATGCCTGGGTTATGTGGTACTTCGAGCCACTAAAAACTCCACGACGACCGCCATCTGCGCTCTCAGACGGGGGACTCCGGGATCTCATATTGAACGCACTGGAGCCCCCCTTTTCCCACCTTTGGCTTGGGCCACCCTCCCTGGGGCTGATAAACAAGTGCTGGGGCCCCCACCGCATTAAGAACTTGCAACCCCGGTGACCTCCTTATTCGCCTTTTACGACAGGCGGGGAAGACCGTAGACCTATTCTAGGCCGAGTCTACACGGCTGATAATAATTATGTGCAGGACAAAGCGCCCAAAACTAACGAGCATTTTTCTAACTGCTCTACAAAATACAGTCGTGACAGTGTCAAATATTCTTGAGCGCCGTGTTCTGTTAGTTCATATTGCTGGTGGGGCTTGTGTGATGCGGATACGTCCTCTGTGTCTCATCACTAATAAGGCATGCAATTTCCCGGGATTTTATATGAAATCCGGTACCGGGACTGCAAGCCCTACTCATCACCTGAGTTCTATGATGTGAACCATTTCTAAATCTTTAATCCCTACATGTGTTGAAGTGGTTAATTTAGCTGCCTAGTTACATAGCCGGGCCGTATTATGCACAAACAGGTCAAAAATTAAAATTACAATACAAAATCTTGAACCCAGGGCTTTTAATCTCTATTTCATGTTTTCTTGTCCCGTGCAATGAAGTATCCGCATTATTTATATCTTGTCTGCGTATACCTTTGTAGAATTATATTAATCTATCTGGCGTGGCGTTGACTACTACCAGTAAAATGCTGGTTGACAAATGGCCCTTTCGCACGCTGTTACACGCTGGTTCAAGAACCGTCTGGCATTCGTCTGCCAATGTAGGGTTACCACTGACGTTTTCATGAACGTTGAAAACAAATCAAGGTTTTTAAATTGTAACCGCATGGTTTACTTTAAGTCTCTAAGTTATTGCTTTAGAAGGCGCTGATTCATCTTCCAATTCTTTATTTTGGCGATGTTGGCAACCCTACCGATACGCGTGTCCCATGGCATATTTCACTTCGCCTCGACGCCCCGCACGGGTGTCACGGGTGTGTAAAAAGGAGAAAGTTCCCGATTTCAAACACGAAAACACGTAATCGACCCCTGAGATGTCACGCCACAGGTTAGCGATGTCAAGTATCGTGTTCTTGGGTTAAAGTTGGGTTAGCTGTAATTTATATTTCTGATTTTCAAACTTAACTCGACTGAAACTTAATGACAACATCAGGTCTTAAGTATTATAAATTCAAAAAATAAGGAATTCGGTCTGCATGCCATCTCGTTCCCTATCATCCATAAATCTTTCCGAGTCCAGCAGTCTGCAGTGAGATGAAAAGAATGGTGATGATAATCATCAATTTTAGTTCTCTCTTCTTCCCAGGGACCAGGGAGGGACAAGCAGCACTTTGTTTCGAGGACGTGAGCCTGCTCAGTGGTCTCGTATAACAGCGTCATTTCAGAAATCCATGAAAGTCAGAAGATGCGTGCCTCAAGTCAAATCACCATTCCAATTCCACGTTCTATTTTTGAATTTGATCCGTTGCCGAGAACATTGATTAAGGTAGTCCTGCGCGTGACGGGTTCAAGGGCGGGGATATCTTGCCCGGGGGAATATGAGCCTGTGAATGAACTGTTTGTAAACAACGAGGTGAATGTTCGATTTGGTCGGTTAATGCGGTTTTTGGGGCTGCGACAGTTATGGTGAGGCTCGGAAGTCGGAATACATACTACGATAAACGAACGAATTCGTTCTATATCTTCCCAGACTCTATTGTTTCGGCGGACGTCAAATAGACAGTGACACCTCTTTTCTTAGTTGTAACCGGTCTCTCGTAGTACTTAGTATTATAAACACTGTAAGAATGTGTGCGTGTGCCATTAGAATGCGAAAGAAACCTTAGATTCCCTACACATGTTATCTGTAGGGAACTTGCCGCTAATCAGTAAAGCTCATAACGTGACTGAAATTCCCGTTTTGAGCTATTTGGTAACTATTTCTGTTTTTAATTCAGTTTTCGTCACTAGTTCTTTAGAATTTTCTGTCACACGAACGGGGCTGTCACATGGGCATATATGCATGCGTAAGTAGATACATACAATATACATACAAAATCACTGAAGTTTATTCAACCTTTCATTCAAAACACAACATGTTACTCACGTCCAATGTTCACGACTCGCTACATAGCGGAAATTATACCTTCTACGAGTTTTCATAGCACAGGTGACATACGCCAAAAATGCGTGATGCAATCACTCAAATGGATAGACACGTGGTTGTAACCCAGTATTTGTGACACGCTTCATATAAAATCATAAACGTTTCATGTGCCCTTGCTGTGTCAGAGGCGTGCCGGCATGACAGGCGTCGTAGACGGCGCGGCAGCCGCCTTTGTATTTCCATTCACATTTGTACCACGTGCGATACATTTATTTACTATTTTACTCCGTGCTATCTCAGATAAACTGTTGACTAGGTAATTAAGCTCTTTAAAACTTGCCATCCTTTTCGCGAACAGCGAGTAAACGGGAAAATTTTGGTGAAGAAAAGGATGTAATGTGGGCGCGGCGGCAGTGTCTTAAACAAACACAGTTTCCGTGAATTAGCGGTAAGCTCTTTATTCCTTAATGTAAAAGGCGAGGTATACATTTTACTACTTTAAGAGTTGCCGCTTTGGAATCGATATCAGAATCCCTCAAGCTTTCTCTATATAACAAATTGCTTTCAGTTTTACTTATGTGTCGCATTACCTACTATCTTTTAGGGGCTTTTGGCGAGCATGCAGGTTTATTGGCATAATTTTAGTTAGGAAATAAAATAAATACATGCATGTATAAAATAACAAGTGATATGATAGCCACGCATCAGCTTCTAGCTCTTAGTGTATAAAAAAATTATAATACATAAATTAACTTTACATTCACTATAACATTTATGATTTGTGTCTTGCGTAGCAATGTTCCTTGTGAATAATGACAATGAATCTATAAAGATGCACATCTTCCGGTAACGGTGTAACAGATAACAAAAAATATATGTAAGTAGGTTCGTCTAGTGGACCAAAACAAACAAATATTGTTTTGGTTAAAAGGCATGCGTTAGAAAGCGGTGAAAGCACGGGAACTTCGACCTACATGCACATACCCTTATGTGTGTCGACTATGAGTGATGTATTGCGTCGGAAATGACTTCTTTTCGGTGATTTATTACTCACTTTTAGAATGTAAAACAGTCATTTGTCATAATTACGGAGTTGCATAGAAGTGCTATGAGTTATGAACCTTGGTACGTTTTCTTCTCGAGCTTTTTGAAAGTGAGTAATATTATGTTTTATGTCTATCTCTAGTCGACAATTTGTTAATGAATGTTAGAAATGCTTATACTGCTTACTTCAGTTAAATTCAGAAGTTGTATTAGTACTCAAAGATTGCCAAAGTTAAGCACATAGTGCTGGGTATTGGGTGAACAGAACCGAGGAAAAAGTTTTGACGAATACAGCTCCTTTACCAAAGTTATAATAGAGAACGTATTGCATACCTACTGTGCTATATCCAGTACAACCAAAACACATGATAGTAACGGCACATAGTAACAAAACTGTCATATTTACCAGCAGTGCCACTAAACTTATTAAAAAAAGTCTTCAACTTCGACAGAGAGAAATTTTGTAATAAAGAAATAACATTTTGTGGTGCATCTTTGTTTTTAAAAATTTTTTAGCTCGTAAAAACGACCTACGTTGTTCACAAAAACAATAAACAAGTGAGTTTTAACTGCAGAATTGCACTAATTCGGGTTGATATGAGCTCGTTCCGTCAATTACGCGGAAATGGGATGAATAGTATACGACGGTTTTGTATGCAGCTTGGATGCTTAGTGAATAAGTATAAAAATGAAAGCTACAACTCGTAAACAAAAAAAAAATGTTATCACGTTTTTTCGCGTCACTCTTGTCGTCTAATGATTAACAATTTGTAGCCAATCCTAACAAAAAATAATTGACCTACTATATTTGATGACATAACTAATTATAATTACATTCAATCAAGGGAAGACAAATACCTAAAGGTTTGGATATTAGATTGAAGTCATACATGACGCGCGTTACGAATAAACCAAATGAGAATGATACAATGAATAAAAACTGTTTTTCGAAGTACAATAAAAACGATTACTATAACAATTAATTAATACATAAAAAATATACATAAATAAGTTTCTAAACGATGAAAAATTGCTATTATAAATCGTGTTAAATAAAATAGCTGTAAGGTCGATACAACGAGGAAAAGGCATGCACGGAAAGTGAAAATTTATAGCTTTCATCGTACATTTTCCAATTACGAGACTCGGTGGCCATATTGATTTTCGCTTTTTGCTGCAGACGGGTTTACTGGGGGCTTACATTAAAAATTCCGACGTAAATTCATGGCCCGTCGCCGATACTGCCAATAACTTTTGATGGCGAAGTTTAAACTGTTTTAAAAACAAAATAACAGTCGTATTGCGACGATGCCTGGAGCCATAAAGTTAGTGGGCGACGAGTAATTTGTTTCGTTATAGCTTTTAAATTAAGCCTTTTAGCTTGCGATAAATCCTTGATTCCATTAGGCGGGAAATTAGTCTTCGATTCGATACTGAGCTCGGAAGTGCATTTTGGGATGTCCCATCCAAGCACTTTAATTTTGACCTGACCATTTTGAGTCGGCTAGATTTAGCGAAATATAGATTATTGTCGTAATCAAAAAACTAAAGGTTCTTGGATCCTCAATGTAGGTACATAGAATGTAAAATAGTCTGCAGTTTATCGAAATGAATTCCAGGTCCAATATTCCCAAGCCTTACTTTTATGGGTTCGAATGAAAGGCAAGAGACACCAATCCTTCTCTATCTAACTGCATAGAATGACCGTATTCATGTAGACGCTAAAACGAGAGGCATTACTAAAGACGTGGGGAAGATAGAGACGGCGCGAAATCGAAACTCGAGGTAGGCAGGGCCTAAATCTCGTTAAGGTTTACGAGGTTAACCTAACATAATTTAGGAGTATTTTGACAAACTTTTGTTGCACCGTATACGTAGGAAACGAAAATGGCCTTGGGCGTAAACATTTTGTCGGAAAACTCAATTAGATCGTTTGAAAGCAGATATTGCTCGTAACACCGTCGTAGTTTGATTGGGTTTCTATAGCAACCGGGACACAAGGGACTGTAACTAAATGACTTATTGACATTATCTTTACCGTTGCATACATGAGAATATTTAGCTTAAATATGTACACACATTCGAAACCTAACTTGAGATCCAAGGTAACCCTCGACCCTAAATTAAATCTGTACATTTTTTTGGGGAGGTATCTCTCATTAAAATGTGCTCATTTTAATGAGCATAATATCTGGGCTTTCTTATTTGTACTTGGATGATGAGTGCGGCCCTTCAGTGTTTAGCCAAAACATTTGGCTTCTAAAGACACCCATTTCTGGTCTTAAGTTTAATTGTGGTGGAACACTTGAAACAAAACAAAATCGTTTGGCATGTTCGAATGGCCACGTGTTTTTATTTACTCTACTATCAAGCCAACGCAATCGGGCACTGAATGAAACGGCCTGACCTAAATTTTTGTACGCACGCCGGCCGGCTACTGGCTGGCGATAAGCGAGACTAATGCCCCATACGGTTTCTATTTTCAATTTGGAACTGGTATTCCTAACAATTAGCCTACCCAATGTAGGAAAAATAGGGGAAATATTTCGTGTAAAAGCGAATTATGGCATACTTGTAGGTTGTGTCATTCCTTTGCTTTGGAAACAATGTTTTTAAAACAAAAAAGACAGTATTTATACACTAAAGGAGCTCTCAACAACGATACCCTAGTCGATGGGGTAAATTATTTAGCATAAGGGGAGCGCGAAAAATATATATTTTATTTTCTAATAGAGTAACCTCATTTTACTGTTGCACCCTTACCTAGATTAATATTTAGCCAAATTTAAAGTTCGTTTAAGTTCGCCTTTGGCATAATTTTTATTAGTCTCTTCCTTATTTGAAAAATTAGACTCGATTATATTATTAATCAAACAACAACTACGATAAGTCGTTTCTTGGTTATTTAAACAAGGAAATACCTACCTAAACATAGTTTGTTTTTAAAAGGTTTCCTCATTACACAGTAAATATA
This sequence comes from Cenopis cana, assembly GCA_951800055.1. NCBI lineage: Eukaryota > Metazoa > Arthropoda > Insecta > Lepidoptera > Tortricidae > Cenopis > Cenopis cana. Next base: position 12,018,968 of record OX637479.1, on the reverse strand, counting down.
CTTAGTCAAGGCCTATTAACTGGCAACTACGAAGGCCAGCGTTTGGAGAGCGTTATCGTTTAAAAAATTAAAAACATATCGATTCAAAAACGAGGACGTCAGATAACCATTATCTGTGGTCGTAGCCGTATCTCTGTGTATTCTGGCGATAAGGAATGGGAAAGATGTATGAATCAGAAGTGGAACTGGAATGTTTAAAAAAAAACCTAGTTGTTTCCAACTTAAAAACATTAAACACATAGATGATGACACTATATTATTTAAATTAAGTAGTTAAAGATTTCAAGATGCTAGTATGCAGATGAAAAATTCGGAAAATACACGGAAGTCACGTGATGGAAAGTTAACGTATCATCATCAATTGATGCATTTACCTGTGATGAATTCATCAGAGGTAAATGCTCCTCTTCTCAACGGAACAGCAGTGAACAGCCGTGCGCTGCAAACCAGCTGCCTGGAAATATTTGCATTGATTTCTGTAATCACATGCAGGTAAGGTATCAATCAATGTTGTGATTATTTTGCGTTTGGTTTTGGATTTTTGTGATTTTGTTAGCGCGACTTTGCGCTATGTAAAAAATTCTTTCAAGGATTGTTAGTATGCTAATTAGGTAGATGTGTGTAGCACTAGCTACTTATTACTTTGTACTTAATTTGTACATTAGAAAAAAAGAAATCAAAAGAAAATCATGCATGACCTTGTTTCATCAAGTAAACTAGATTAACTAGAGCATAATATTTATGTATTATATTGTGAGTTTCTTAAGACTATTGCATGAACTAGGACCTGACATTATTTGAAATAAGTATATAATTATGATGAATATACACGCCCTAACAGGTCCCCTTAAATTAAAAAAAAATAGAATTTGTTTCCACAACAAATAAAAAAAACAGGATGACTGAATGTGCCTGCGAGTTTTTAAAGTTTAAACATAGCACACATTCGCTTTAAAATTTAAACTATTATTTTCTTTTCAGGCTACAGCTGTATGTAACCAAGAATAGCAAGCTTCCAAACTTTTTAAGTTTCTTTTTTTTCTGCAAGTGCATCACCCGTCTATCGCCTCCAGACTGCAGCCACCGCGTGCAATGCTCTACATCCATCGATACCATCGCGTGCCTCGCGGAGTATTGACCTTTTCCTTTGCCTAGACGCGATTTAGCACCAAACCGGTTTCATTTCCCCATCAATTTAAAAAGAAAACAAACCTTCAGCACAGCTGATGTGTAAAATCCAACAATATTACAGTGGAGCGACACTGAAAAATCACAGCACACGCGGTGAAAACTTAGTTTAAAAGTTTAGCAAATTCGCGCGGCAAACAGTCTCGTGATTTGCGTGTGAGGATCGATAGTTGCAGTTGAATCGATATGTTACGTGAGCGCGTTGTGGCAGCGACGTCGCACGTGACTAAAGACTGGCGGTGTGCCGGAGCGCGCCGCGCCGCGTCCCCCGCGCGCTCCTCCCCCGCACCACAGATACGCTACAAACTCGTACGTATAGCACGCTTGATAAACAAATTACAAATTTTAGATAGCTACCGTGAGAGCTTTAATAGCTTTTCTTATAAAGTCCTTTGTAGCGTATAAACACATTTGTTATGGAGTTCTTTGCACTCTTTTTTTTAAGGAGTAAACTTTTTTAATATTCAAACGTTTTTTTTTAAATCGCTTACGACCTAGTAATTTTTATACACCTATTTTTTATTTATACGAAAATTTTGAGTATCTTTAGCAATTCAGATTCAGATTCAGATTCATTTATTCACAATATACGATTACATTATAAATTACATGTCAATTTACAAGACAATGTCAATTTAATTAATAATATCTTTTCGGAAGGTAGGAAATATACATTCTAGTTGTAGATATACCAGATAACATACAACAGTAGAGTAGCTTCAGTTTCATACATTAGGTATTAGTATAACTACTAATACCTAATGTCCCGAGATGATTATTTATTTATTTATATTTATACTTTATTGCACATTACAAAAAAGGTACAAAAAGCGGACTTGACACAACATTCAGCGTTGATATCGTGTTCTCCGTTCGTAGATAGTTTTCGCTACAATGCAGAAAAGCCATGTTATCGGCTACGAGCGTAGCGCGTAGCACTCGGTGCAATTAAATGTGTTAATACCTCATAATTTTCAGCCTGTAAGTACCTATGCGATGCGCCACTCCCAGTCGAGCTAGACTTAGTTGGGATTGGGACTTGCGGGAGTTACCCTTAAACCGCCCGCGTGGTCGTGTCGGAGGTTTCCCCTGGATTTTCCCCAGGCGACTCTCCAACCGCGCACTCCTATCGCTTTATAGGGTCCGGCCTAAGCCATAGTCAGCTTGAAAAAAAAGAAAGGGAGTTACCCCCGACTTAATATCGTCGACCCAACGAGCTGATGGCAGGTACCCTACACCTATTTACAGGATTCCATAGCTAAGTACAAATACTTTCAGGGCTAGAGCAGAACTAGATTTCCACCGACTTGCATAGGCATTACTTTTTTTTTAATATATAGAATATGACTCGGCCATCGCAGGTAATGACATAAGAATAATCATTAATCGTCAACTGTTTAAAATAATCCTAATTAAACATAGCGGTAGCCCTAATGACATCCAGTTTGAGCGAGTCACAAAGCACTGTCTGTCTGTCATGATTAATTACTACTTAATCATAATATTCATGATTTCTTTAAAATTTTACCCTAACGATGAGGGTAATATTTTACCGACCGAAACACGTTTTTTTGCCGAAACCGAAGGTGCAGTTTCGGATCTAGTTTTGGCGGAACCCGAAACTAAAACTTTTACAGACGTGATAAAATCATTTGACAAAACGTGAGCGGGCCGTTCATTCTAGACATATGAAAAATGAAAAACCTATGTATTACTGTAAGAAGTAATAAAACAATTTGAGTAACAAGATATGAAACAAGTGATAATTTTAATTAAGCTGAAACGCGCAGAGCAGCTACGCGCGCTTCGTTCGCTCGGTCTATAATATATGTTTCGGCAATTCGGCATTGCCGAAAGGTTCAGCAGTTTTTGACCGAAACCGAACCTTCGGCAGAAACATAATTTTTATGCCGAAAGCTGCCGCAACCGAAACATCGGTCGGATATAAATTTTTAAACAAATTTTAACGGATTTTGATCAGTTTCAAACAAGCTTGATTAGTGTTGTTAGTGTTGTTAACCTTTCAGTCTCGCTCGGAGCCATGTTTACTTAAATTAATTACGACAAAAGAACGTCACATCACTATAAAAAATATCGCAGGTATGTAATGCAGAAGCTTTCCTAATAAAACCGTATTTGTTTCCATTACAGAGCCCCAAATGATAATTTAACTAAAACTAAACAACAACTTAAACTAAACAACTGTTTAAAATATAAATAATAACTGTTTAACAAAATGGAAATAATGTTCTAACTAGCATTGTTATAACAACTAAGTAGTATTAAATGTGAGGCATTATTCAAATTCTGCCAGGAATTAGCAAACAGGCGACTGACACGCGACCAGGCGAGGCGGTATTAATGGCCACTAACTACAGGTATTTCACATATTTTGCATTTTTTACCCCATTGTCGGTAAAATAAATGTTTGTATTTGAAGATTAGTCAAGTAAGAAAGTGCTGAGCCGGTAATAGGAACATGTAGGAAAATAAATTATGTAATTGATGTACTTAATGTAATTTTCTTTAATCTTCTTCGCAGAAGACAGGCCCTCCGACAAAGTCTGAACCAAGACAGAGGCAGCGGTGTTACTTTGGGTGTGGGTCTTGGTGCGTTGCGCTTTACACATTATGCGATAGAGAGAGAGAGCACACAAACCAATGTGATGTTCCGAAGCAGTCCCAGAACCTTGCTATCAGTAAGAGGCTATCTATAGCTATAAATAAAGAAGCTGTCCTTGATTTTGCCCCTAATCGATATTATTCAAATATGAAACAATACAACTCCAACGACGACCTGGCTGCAGAAGACCTTAGAGCCTCATTTACTCCTCTTGTAGTCTCCTGTGATGGCATTGTGGGAACCGAGTATGAATCGTTCATAAAGAAAACTTCTCTCAAGCTAAATGAGAAATGGTCTAAACCATACTCACAAATAATAAGCTAGCTTAAAGTAAAAATACAAATATCAATAATAAGAGCTGTGTCTATAAGAATAAGAGGAACAAGAAGACGAATTAGCAGATATGGGTGCGAAGACGGCTCTGGAATGCCCATCCTAGATCCTAGATCCTGGATGTAATCACGGTGCTATATTCATATTATTAATTTATACTTCATATTTATTTGGTATCAATATTTGTATTATTTAGGGTATAACTTTTTAATAAATGATTTTATATATATTCCTAAAAAAAATACAACTCCAACCATTGGAATATCACATTTGTATTATAATACAAAATTTACAAAATATTTTTTCTACCCACGCAAGCCGCCCAAGATACTCTTTGACATTTCGGAAGTTTATTTTGTTTACCACTTCCGGTAATGAGCAATTAAGTTGCCACAAGATCCGGCCACGGAACTCGCGGCGCTACGAGATGGTACTTATGCAAAACAGGCCAATATTTCATCGCTCCTGCGTCTATTGCAGCCAGTATTATCATAACAATCGTTTATGCTATGTACGAAGTACATTATGTGCCTCATATGAGTACTTAGCATTGCACGGAGGCAAAGTTCATTCATTTGATAACCATGTGATGCATTTTACGAAAGTCCTAAAACTCTACCATCTGTAGTCTGTCGTGTCAAAGTTTTACTTGTACGCATGAGGATAAGAAACTTTTTCTAAAGTTTACATCGTCATTTTTTCTCATCCTGAAATATGCAAGCGCTATGAGACAATAAATGCGTCTACTTGAATCCCTTCAAGATTCTTCTTGACAAGTCCGTCCCGCATATTAGGTAAATAGATCGGTTCTGTTATCGATTGTGCAAGTAACGGACTGCTCGATGCATCGGTACGGGATGGCCTTATGCGCTTGCCCCGTGGTAGAGCGTATCCGATCCGAACGTCCCTTCCGACCCTTTAAAAACAAACCGTTCCTTTTTTGAATTTCTGATTTCAAACTTTTTCTTTTCTGTCTGTAGTGTCCAATGAGTTTAAATTCAAGGACAAGATTGAAGTTGCCAGTGTGTGCGTCGTGCATCCACATTAAAACGAAATGTGGTGGCTACGGGTATATGCCGTTACGTCTGGCAGACGGTAGACGGGTATGTGGCCGTGGGCAACATTATACAGCTGAATATGCAATTAAACGAGGGCAGTTTCAGAGCGCGCGAGCGAGACAGCCGTCTTCCACCACTCGATATTTATTGAACAAGTTTATAACTACGTGTATTAGACGAACGAGTTCGTACAACGTTTTCTCATTTCCCCGGACGAAACTTTTCTAATATTATAGTTTCATTCATATTGTCGGTAGTTTCGCGGAGTTTTCTTTCGTGGAAAATGAAAGACTATTTCCATAACTATTATTTCGCTTTTATTGCTTTGTTAGTTTCTTTTGCTTCAAATACATTTGTAGAAGTTAGGAGTTTTGTATTTTATCGCTTGGAAATAATGATTGTTCTTTGAAAGTGTTAAGTTACGATTGTTATTTCGTATGCCTTATCGTACGAACTTGATTTAATACCATCGGGGGTATATTTAACCCGAAGTTAAACACGAAACGGTTGGACCAACATTTACAATTCAAATGTAGAATGCAGTTTACTTTTCTATTCGTTATTAATAATGTAACAGTCACTCTCGCTGGCGAGGCGACCGGCTGGCTGCAGTGCAGCCTTGACCGCAGCGGAGAAAAAATATACAGAATCCACTCGGTCAATAACTTGAATTCGTGAATGACTGATTGTGTCAACACGAACATTGCATTAATGGATGAGAAATAGGAACCGACTATAATATAGTGTACATATTAAAATGAATTATACGATTCCTTTTATATTATTTGAGACCGATTTTGATAGCTCCAGCTCTACCTAGCTGATTGCACTGTTATTGATTAACAGATGACATCTCACGCTATATTTAATTTAAAATAAATACTCACTCTTTTGTACTTTCTTAGAAAAGCATTCACTACATTGCAGCGGTGGCGCGTCAAAAATATTCTAGGGAAGCCGGAAGTAATTAGCCTTTCTTATTCTCCATGAGCCGTAGTAAAAGAACTGGACGATGGCTGAAAATTAGGCAAGCCGGTGGGAATCGAGTTGTATAGACGCTCCGCCACTGCTACATTGATAATATTGTTATTGTAAATTATTAAAGAAAAACAGATATATAAAATGCACATATTTTTCCAAGCACCATAAAGAAAACATAAGATAAGGTAATGTGTGGTGAATGGATCGAATTGAATGTAAATGTTGATTTTTAATTATCTGAAGCTTTGCAATTTATGCAGAGCGGCGTCTCAGTTTTCTGAGTAAATATTTCGAGAAGAACCGGGCGAGGCGCATATTAGCAACTGCGCTACGATTGACGAAATATTGTTTTTAGGCACTAATTAACTGTATTATTACTACCTATGTTATAATATTGCCTAAACACTGAGTTTACCATACTTTGGAGCACCTTAGAGTTGTTTACATACTGTATATATTTAATGACTTTTTAATTACCTAACTTATGGAGCGTAATTTTTTTTTTATATTGTGAATATATAAATAATGCTCTTAAGACACCTAATGAAGATATTCCACATATTGCATTAGTATTGTAGACTGCATAATTATTATGCAATGATAACATTGCCCATTGTTTTTTTTTACGTTAAACATATGGTTATAGTGTATAGTGCTTATCCTTTAATAACACTAAAACAATTAACAAATTATTAAACACCGCCGACACTTTGCAACTTACGCAAGTAATGGCGTTGCGAAGTTTCATTAGAAAAAGTTCTTTGTCGCGGAGTTTTTCCACAATGGTTGTAATTAAAAGTTCCGCTTTGTGGGGCTGCAAAAAGGGCCAAACTTGCTATTAACAAGTTCTGGGGCTTGCATGCCGCCGCAGACGCCGGATGCACTGATTTGCTCGCGTTCTAGGTTATCTATGATTGTTAAACTTAGATAAACTTCGTAAATTCAATTAGAACAAAATTGGAAGAACAAAAGCAAGAAATTAAAAATGCAACACAAAGATTGCGGGTAAGGTGAACGTCCTGGTGCTCGACACTGACCCAATACATGACACTGTCAATCTTATGTATTATGCTCTGTCAGTATTATGTTGACAAACATTGGGACGTTTCCTTAATAGCAGTTTAATATGCAAGGATAAAACATAAGAATTACAAAAAACACAATTTTTTTGATCGTATGTAAATTGAGAAAAAAGGAATTGGGGTCATATTTTGGAATAACAAAAAATGTCTTCATTGTGTTTCCATTTAAATAATCCACTTGATAATCAGATATATGCATGCCAGGCATCCTTTTTAAATAATCCTGATAACACAACCACAAATTCCATTCTTATGATGGTACTTGACCATGGCCCTCCAAAACCACTTTCTTAATCGGGAGGCGTTTAAGCGGGAGCGAATTTTCTGCTCTCCAACATAAACAACAATTTAAATGAAATAAGTTTGTAAACGCGCCAGGAGTAAATAAACCAAGGAAGGCGCCCAATCAGGTCCATTTCCTCGGTTGAAGACTGCAGAATGCAATTTAAGTCGCGTCTTAGAGATTACCGGCTGTTCGTGTACTGGTATATGGTAATTGGCCGAGTGAGCGAAGCGATCGAAGGTTTCCGTTTCAGCTTGGGTAAAATGCTTTCGTATGCCCGGATTTCCGGCTGTTCTCTCCTCTATACAGGTCGCAATTCTCAACCGATTCTCGTGAAAATTTGTGAGTGAGTTCGATGATTATATAGATTTCTTTTTGCCGATTGTGTTTTTGAAATAAATACTCAAACACTAGTTGAGTTTACACTATTGAATGAGATCCTGTACGTACATTTTTAGATACTGGCTGACTTGAGCTTTTAATCAGAAAAGATATCTTTATTATTTGTTTGACATGCACAAGAGTCCACGTGAACGAGCATCATAAGTAGGTTTCTATAGTTTCATTTCTGCCTATAGACTTAGGATAAGCAATGAAAGTGTGGAAAGTTATTATTTGTCCGAAAACCTTGCTCACATATTTAGCAAGGAAACAAGGGTGTGAGAGACACATTCCTTAACAGCTTCATTAAAGGCCGGTGCACATTGGTTGCGTGCGCGTTGTAAAGTATGAATCTCCAATAGTACTTAGATGTCACACGCTTGCACACGCACGCACACGTCACGCAAGCGGTGTGACATCTACTATGGAGATTCATACTTTAGAACGCGCACGTCTACGTGCATGTCGACGCTTACGTGCTGCGCACGCAACCAATGTTATACCAATGTTATAACGGATACATTTAATATGACCCAACCTGCCAAATATCGTCTTACAATTAACGCTACGCGGAAATTAAGCGCTATAGGGTGGCTGGTGGGGTAGACGGCCCCCCTGGCAGGGGGCAATCTAGCGAGTCTGTCTGAAATATCTAGGCCTAGGAAACGCATTAGGCCCGTAGATAGCCCACGGTCCGAATTGCATACTGAATATCTGTCCTGAATTATCAATTGTTTCAGTACATTTAGATCGAATGGGTTTTCAATAATGGAATCTACTGCAAGGTTCATAGTCACCAAAGCAATTACATATAATGAATTAATTATTGCGAGGTCACGGAATGAATATAAGTTTTTTTTGTGCCTGTATATTTGTCTGTCTATGCTTGAGAAGAGTGATAGTTCTGGTTGCTGTAAATGATATAACTTAGTATATGTTATTTATATCGACAGATTTTTTTAAAATATTATAAGTCTATAAGCCTAACGAAGCTGACAGTGCAGTGGCACGGTTTGGTTCTAGTTCAATCTAAATTTGAGAATTCAAAGTATGTCGAATGCATATTTAAGTAATTCTATTATTGGTCCGTGATATATTATCAAGTTTAAATTAATTTCGCCACCCCCGCTATCGCGCTGATATATTGAGGATGTTTAATTAAAATATCTTTAAGTGATTTAGTGAGGAATCGATAATTGCCGGTTCAAGGCAAATTTATTGGTTCTGTTTGTTTTAGATAGCGCTGATTTACGAGTTATATTGAATTTGTTTGCTATTGATAATGACATTGCTGTGGAGGAGCCGTCTTAGGCCACGTTTACGGACAGCGACGCGTGCAGCGGCGCGTGCCCCGTTTCGGAAGTCGCGCAAATACAACCATGTGGCGTTGCTTAGAGGTGTGAGGGTTTCCATAGTCACTTAACAGCGCGAGTCGTCTATATCCACAAACTTATTAAGTTTTTATTGAACCGTAATAAACATAGAAAATAGCTCAACATTTCTCTAAAAGTAATAGTTGTGGGCTGTGGGAGGACAAGTTGGGTTAACATTAACATGTCACCAATTGCAGTGACAAAGATAAATATGGCCTGCTTAGATTAGATGTATAAGTATAGATAATTCAAGTAGTAAAAATACGTCTTGTTTTCATCACATCAGCCCATCCCTCACAGGAAACATTCATCTTCATCATTATCACCGCCTGTCTGTTGTAATAGTGCTGGCTAGGTACCTATCCCAATTTTTTTTACTTAATTACATATTTACGTATATACCTGAAGCTTATAAGAAAATAAACATTAGAGTTAAGACTTTTCATACATAAAGCAAGAACCTATTAACATTTTCTCAGAGCGTCGGCAAATAGGTATTTATAGGAGTTTCTATGAGCTAACTCGATTCATTGCTGCATCGACGTGCTCCGGGATACCAATTTCCAAAGAAAATTAAATTTCGCGCTCACCCGGAAAAAGTTTAAACGCGTAAGACGTACGTTTTTCTGCGCTGTTTTGTTTTCGGAATTAACCGTTATAGAGATGGTCTAGTTTAAATAGTATTTTAGTGAAAATGTTTCAGTCTCTAGCACTCTAGTGCTGGATGTCGTGTAATTAATTTAGTTGTTATCGCAGCAAATGTTATGTAAAAGCAGAGATTTAACGAATGGATTCAACCTTTGTCTCCTTATTATCATCATCAGATCCACGTCCCACTCCCACTACGGATCTCATGCACGATAGGGAACGGGTAGTAGTACCAAGGGTAAGATTTCCCATACACCTTTGAATTTCTTCGTCGTCTACCACCAGTAATACCCACCACATCTTCACATACTCAGCGCTAATTGCAAGCCCATTAAGGCACATACACAACGCATGTACGCTTAAGAGGCTTAGCAGTCGACTTTTAATATATCTCGGATCACCCGCCGCTCTGAAATCTGTTTTATGGGCGGATTACTTCCTTGCGCCTGGCATAAAATCCTCCAACCGTTTTATTGCTCTTCCAATATTTATGTTGCCAAATTGTGCTGAAATTTCGCAACAGATCCTTCAGGTCACGAGTTTTACGTTTTCACAATAAAGATACTCATTTTCAAAGTCTATTCTCAAAACTCTTAGGATTGAATTGAAGAATAGGATTTGAACTCACTTGAGCAGTTGGCTTAACCAATTTTTAGTTAAGTGCAGGTACTTGCTAATCCGACGAATTATAAAACATTTGTGTGCTTAAAAGTATTGTCCATATTAGTATGTGTGACATGATACGAACGTGATCTGGTAAAAACTTGGAGCAACACTGTTCTTAATTGGAATAGTTTTCAAAGTACAAAATGATATGGCACAAGTCGCATGACATTAAAATAACTTTTTTGTAACACTGTAGATAATATGTAAATGGTGTCGTAAAAGTTTCTTGAAATTGACATTGCCATGCATTATTCATGGCGGCCTACATTGTAGGCATAACCGTTTTATGTGCCCATGTTTATGCAATGTATACTATTCCGAACAGATTTTTACAAAAGATTTACAATGTCAAACAACTGTCTAGATCATAATCTCTTTCACATAAATAAATATTTCAACTTTGTAGCTACTTCGCCAAGCCAAATACATTCATGAACATTTTCACATCTCCGTTCTACTTCATCAATGAACTGCTATGTTTTCCGAGCGCCACCGATAATATTTGAACTGTTCCATCAATTTCTCGAGGATTCCATAATTACCTGCGGTAATTAATTTGGTGCTACTTTCACGGAATCTTATTAAAATATATGAACTTACGTCATCCAGGAGTTTCATAAGTCACCTGTGCAATGTGCATTGCGAAGTACTACAAAATTGAAGTCATATTTTTGAGTTTCGTTCAACAATGTAGGTAGGTACTTAAACGTATTCTGCGCTCTTTTAAACTCCCTATATGCATTTAATTTAAGAGTTCCGTTATTATATTCAACGGCGAGTAGAATATATGATGCGAGACTTGTTATTTGTAGTTTGTTGTGAATTACACTAGTCTTCATATATGCATCCCTTTTGTTTCTTAAGAGTCTCGCGACAAAGGGCAAAGACGCAACAATAGGTACTTACGTACTCTTTATTAAGTTCAAGTCTCATAAAGTTAAGTGAAAATTATATCTCACATTGCGATTATCTTACGTACCTATTAATTAACCTTTACTGTTGCCTGCTAAACCCTTATTTTTCATAAATATAAGCGAAAACTCGCAATTTAAGGATGGGTCTACTTTCGCAGGCTATGGTAAAATAGCTCGCTGTATATCACGGACGGAACGTGAAAAATTCATTGGTGTGTGTATTTTTTTCACAGCAAACGCAAACAGAGTGGTTGTCAAAGGGTTCGTGTGAAAATTCAGCGCGTCCGTGTTAGGAATGTTAGGATAGAACGTGCCGCGGCGGCACCTACACCGACCAGCGCACCGGCAGAAGATAGATCACTAATATAAATGAAAAAAGAATCCAATAGACTCAATAAGTTGCTTTCATCCTAGGGGCAACGACGGCAACGTCCTTTAAATAAACAGGCTGAACAAGAAATTCGTTTTGTCACCTAAATAGTCGACGTGCTGATAACTTTTGGAACGAACTTTAGGGCAAAACAAAATGTAATTTTTGCCTGTAATAAATGTCTACGAATACGATCTCAAAGGCAGGTTCCGTAAATTAATTCGCCAATGTATGAAATTTAAGAAGGAAGAAGTAGAAAATAAGTATTTATCAGGAATATCAGGTAGTAGCAAAAGGGTCTCCTTTCAAATGTACCTTGTTTATACCTTGACGCTGGTCTTCCGTGGCGTGGTTGCTTATAGTGGCAATCATAATTTAAGGAATAATATTATATAACATAATCAACTTTTTTTTTATTCCGAGCTTTTCGACAAAGGTTCCTCTGTTCAGCCAGCTGTAGTGCGACGTGCGGTCGGCGCGTGACCATGCACTTGTTGCTCGTAGCCTGCCACTGCCAGTGTCGGATAATTTTTAAGGTGACAGTATTACAGTCGAGCCTGAGCGATAGACAGCTGTCTCTTTCGATGTGTTCGCGTAGTCCTAGGATTTTTACCTTTGTGTATAAGTGAGAGAAAATGTGCACTTTCCTTTCCACTTTTTCGATAAAACTGCACAAATTATATATGGTTTAATGAAAATCAGTTAAGCATTGTTCTAAATTACTACCATATCACTGCCCCTTCCTGCAGAAAACATTACATATTAGAATAGGTACAGTCAACCAATTTGATTTCTGGGCCACTTCGTACCTTGTCACAATGAAAATCAATATGAAAGCCGCTAGAGATGTCATCTTAACGTCATTGAGACAAGGTACGAAGTGATCCAGAAATCAAATTGGTTGACCGTACGCCGATTACGGGTGCCTCCAAGATCGTGATAAACAGGAAATAAAACGCTTATCTCCCTGGTAGACTTTAATCGCCTATTAGACGACACTTGCTTCACTTGTTGCACCCTGCGGCTGGCCCGAGGGCACTTACAGAGTTGGTTGGATCCACTGATGGCAAAATGCATAATCACGTGCTTATTAGCTATAGCTGGTTTTCCACCAGCTTAGCTGGACAGTGCAGGAAACCTCATATTATTTATTGATGGCGAATGCCCTTTTTTAATGAAATTGCAATTCCATGATCGCTGTCTTACATGTGCAAAGGCAACTTTAGTTGACATCTACAAATAAATAGGTGTCGTATATAGTGATATTACTAAGGCCCGGTTTTATAAAGATCCGTTAGACATTGTCGGTATGTTATGTCAAAAAATGTACTGAGTAACTGAAATTTGATCTGACATTTGGTCTCACGGATCATTCTAATGTATACCTAGGTATTTATTAGAAGTTTTTAACACTCAAGTAACCTAGTCAGTGTATATTTATGTAGAATATAATCAATTACCAAGGCAATATTGATGGTATTGAAAGTAAATTATATAATTTTGAACCTTCGCCAAGTGAAATAGGTCATCTGCTTAATGACATTGATGTTATAAAAGCATATCTAATCCACTTAATAGGTTTTCGCATAAAAATACACAAGTCCATACTTTAAATGAAATTACATTTGAAGGACGTTACCGACGCTCTGTGCTCGTACGCTCGATAAATTTCACAATTCATGTCTGTGCTTACAAAGGTCTTATTTGACATTTCCACGGCACATACTTGTAGTAGGAATTTTCATTGCTGTAGTAAATGTTGCATTCCACTTGACTTTATGACTTTAACACGCATTGTTAAGGAACGATGAATGAAATTAAGTAGTAAAGCGATGTGATACTGCTGCAAAAAGTATTGTTAAGTATTTGTTTAATGTATGCTTACGTAGTTGCTTACCACTAAGGTATATAGGCTATAGGTCCTAATACCTACTTTTACAATTAAATAATGGTCCACATGTCAGAGTAAAACCACTTTTAAAATGAACGCCACTCGCCTAGTAGACATGGTTTCAACGTGTGTTTCGATGTATTTCGCCTATGATGATTACGTCAGATGTAAGTGGAAATGTTTCCTTTTATATCATCGTCAACATCATTACCTACATTTTTCTTTAAGTTGCCCACAAGTTAACAGAAAATGATGGGCTTTTGAAGAACTAATTTTTCAACAAGGGCTATCTTTTGAAATAACTAAATTAAAACTTATTACATGAGCGAGTGTTAAGGACTGTGCACCGACCGCGTGGTACCAGCACGTGATAAACTACCATTAATTAAAAATAAAAATAATATAAAATAAAAATCCCACATTCCAAGCAATTACCGTTCAAAAATTGCCAATCTCTCAGCGAATTGCAAAGCAAATTTCTCTCCTTGGAAATTGCGCCCGCTATAAAAGTGTAATAGCGTGTTCCTAAACATTTTTCCGATTCAAAGGTCTTTGTGGTCGCATCAGCATATTGGCTAGTTAGTTGAGAATGCACGAAAACATGTGCATGTACTTACAAGTGCACAGATAAGGGAGGGCCTTTGCATGTGTGAGTGCCAGACAGCCGGTACAATAGTCCATTGTTGTCAAGTACTTTTTTTGAGTCTTGTACGAGTATATTGGCAGCCTTGAGTTAAGGCGACTTCGGAAAGTTTTCCTTCCGCTTTTCAGCTTTTTTAATTTGGTAAAATAGCTTCTCTTTGTAGAATTTTAACGAAAGAATTCTTACGGTATTTATTTATTCACAGAAGTTGTTTAGTTACACATCTAGGTAGAAAATACTTATTTTTTATCTATAAATTGAAATGACTATTACTTAACGTTAATATAAATGGATAATGGTCAATAAAATACTTAAAAGTGTTATGAAAGTTCCCTATATATTATAGGGTAGCTAGGCTGGTTATACGACCAGCGTCAGTTTGCGACTACCCGAATAACAAGGTTTTTTAATTATTTTTTTTCGTATGGCAATTATTTTGATCCGTAATTATTTTTCAATTACTTAAAAATATTTGTATGCTTACTAATCCTGAAAAAAAAAACAGTAAACTGTATGCAATTTATTTGGGAGTTATTCAATGGCAATTCTTCTAAACTCAATCCAAGTGGTTGCAAACCGGCGCACCAAATTAACTGGTCGCTAACCGACCTATCGACCCTACCCGATCAAGACCTACGACACCTGCGTTATCCGATGTTGCTTGGCACGTTCTTTACGTATATGTAACTAGGTAGTTATTGCCCGCGACTTCGTCGCTTATTTTTTAAATCAGGCACTTGACCTCATTATCGCTCTTCCATACAAACTTCCACTCCCTTAAGGGATGATTTCCGGGACAAAAACTATCCTATGTCCTTCCCCGGGACTCAAACTATCTCCATGGCAAATATCATCTAAATCGGTTCAGCGATTTAAAGCGTGAAGAGGTGACAGATAGACAGACACACTATCTCATTTATAAATTAGTATGGAAGTATGGATTACATATTTACGAATCAATTGAAACCGTTCGTTTGTTCCGGTAAGGATGTCTTGCCTCGCAACTGAGGAATAAAATATTTAACAACCCAACATTGCTAAAAGTTATCAAATTTTCAAATATCTACAGAAAATTACGACTTACGTCGTAAAATTTTAATAAACCAACCCACTCCAAAACGCATTTTAAAGCTATTTTCTAAATGATTATACCAAACCAATTTGATGCTGTGCATAGAGGAAGCAGTATAATGCATTAATATAAGTTCGTAGTAATAGTTCGGAGTAACTATCCAATAGCAGCGGGAGCCACCCACCACCCCTTTAATACTGCGCTCCAAAATTAAATTAAATTCTGCAATCCAATTTCTTTACGAAAGAAAACTTTTAATTGCAGATTTTCGAACGTGCGCTTTCATATTTTGGCGCGCAAAGTGATTTTTGTAAAAATAAAAACAATAATAAAGTTGGTATTGATCGGTGCAGGGCGCATGCGCGAATCGGCAAAATTTGCAATTACAAAGTGCGCTGTGGAAATTTCGCCCGAGCTGGTATAATTCGGAGGGCGGACGGGCGAGTTTCGCCTACCAGCTAACCGGCATATTGGAAAATAAATTTAAGTTAGCGCCATTTTCGAATATTCGCCGTTTTTATGCTCGTTACGGTAAGGCGGCGTGGTTAGGTGAATAAATGTAAATTAGAGTGTTATTTTAGTCACACGACGCATGCTAGTAAAACATGATTATTAACGTATGGCTGGTTTCTTAACTAGGTAAAAAGTGCACAATGTTTTAAGCAAAACCCCGTTCAAATTCATGTTTCGTTTTAAAAATAAAAATTAGTTATCTCTTACGTACGCTACTTTTTATGATAATTATACTCTAAAATTAATTCCATTAAGAAATCTTTGACCGCACTTTAAACTTTTCTATAACCGCCATCCTACAATAATTCCACCGAAACTGCTAATCAGTGCACCCCCCTGCTAGGAAGTGCATCGGGGGGAGTGGGGGGGAGGTGGTAGTCTGTTGCCATGGCAACCGCAAGATGGCCGCGATTAGTCCGTCTGCAGCTTTATGCGTCTTCATTATGGCGGGTTTCAATTTATGCCCAAACTAGCATTAGATAGCGGTTTTGCATTTATAGTGAGTGCTTTTAATTTGTTTATATGTAAATATAAAGCACTGAATTATTAGAATTATAGGTGCATTTAGTACCTCGTCGTGCAAACACATGTACTACGCCAGGGGTCGGCAAACTTTTTAACCAGAGTCAAATTCAGTAAAAATATAAATTTTTGGGAACCTCAAGATTCAAAAATACCTCTTTCAGGTTTATCACTATATGTTTGACGAGACCGCAACTGGCCCATCAAAGAGCCGCATGCGGCTCGCGAGCCGCGGTTTGCCGACCCCTTTAAAACTACGCGACCAACCAATGGTCGTTGTACCTACAAATGAGAGGATATTACGAAATCTCTTTCCTATATTTTATACCACGGCGGTGACAAACAAGCGTAGGTACTGCCCGCCTAATACTAAACGATCAACGCAGCCTATAGACGCTTACAACTCTAGGGGTGTCACATGCTCGTATCGTATACATCTCTTACCTTGAGTTCTAAAACTGTAGGTATGCTGTGATGTATATTTTAACAAACGTTTTATTGTAATGTCTAGGTTAAGTTTTTGAGGCAATAAAGATTTATTTTACTTTACTTTTTAAAACCCAACAACGGACCGAAGTCCAAGATGCTATTCATGCGCGAATTAATAATATTTAATTTTAATTATATGTAATTTTACTAAATACTGACGATCCACTGCTGGAGATGATACCTATTAATGATATAAATAATTAATTAAATGTAAAATATGTACATGGTAACTATTTTAGATCAAATTTATATTTTGTTGACATATATCTGTTTTGTTTTTGACGATCATAATAATGACTCCATGTAAATTTAAATTCAATGTAATTTATAATGTAATCTTATTATGAAATAGATGCATTCCATTCTTCTATTATATTCAAGTAGCGTTTTCAGCCTGCTATTAAGTAAGCACTAATTGTCAGCCCACCTCTACATTCAGTTGAGAACCTCTAGAGGTCTCATTCGAGTCTGGAGAATGTGCAATAAGCAAATTTGACAAACGTAGTATCTTTTATGTCACACCTGCGGGGTAATCACGTAACGACATGTACTACCGTTGGTACGTACCTATTTAATGTCAGTTTTAGTATGGGATTTGACATTTAAATCTATCGTACTAACGGTCGAAAACGTTACGTGATTACCGCGCTGGCCATAAAGTGGCAATTACCGCTCGATACGCGCGCGGAAAATCCTACTTCCTGGCCTTAATGGCACAAAATTTTGTAATTTCCACGGGCGGTAATAAGGAAAGCCTCAGATCGCATATTTATCGACAGCGCTATCTGAGAGATACTTTGTTTTGCCGCCCTAGGTTAGTAATGTACAACATTGCGGGGCTGCAGGCTACCGAGGTGAGATGAATACCATCAAACCATACAATCTATACTAATATTATAAATGCGAAAGTGTGCCTGACTGTCTGTCTGTTACCTCTTCACGCTTAACCCGCTGGACAGATTTAAATGAAATTTAGCATGGAAATAGTTCGATCTATCTCATTAGATACAATCAGTAGATCCACGGTGTACGTATCTAATGAGATTTTTTTTCCCGCTAGATACATTGCAATTCATAATGTATCTATCGAGAAGTTTTTTTTCATTAGATACATTTTAGCAAGGGTCGGTCACTAATGGATCTAGTGAGAGTTTATTACACAATATATGGAGTATAACACGAGAGTTAAGGGGATGGTACGATACGAATCTTGGATTTTTATGTTCGGTTCGGAGTAGACCCTCAGGGTGGCCTGCATAGCGGACGCAAGATAACTCCGACCTAAACCCAAGTGGAACTAGTGGAAGCAATTAGTAGGGGATGCAATTTACATTCTAACTAGGGCAGCACGCGGCGCCGCTCGTGTGGGTGCTGACGACGCATACCAAGCGGGCGAGGGCCAGCTAGTTTCATGCCCGTATTACTGGAAGAATAGGTTCGTCAATCGTCTAATAGGCAGGCTCACACTGAGCGAAAAAAATACTAATTATTAATAAGTTTTAGTGAATCCCAAGATTATATACTAACGGCTACAAAACAGTTTAGTAGTAATTAGTAGTTACAAGGACACATTTTTTGGTATTAGTAAATTACTACTATTATCAAAAACTGTTTTGTAACCGTTAGTATGTAATCTCCTTGTCCTGGGATTCACTAAAACTTACTAATAATTAGTATTTTTTTTCGCTCAGTGCAGCTAAAGATAACAAAAGCATCGAGCAACCATCGAGTAACGCCGAGCGTTGAAAACATAATCATTTCATCGCCTCCTCTGACTTACATGCTGACCCGGAGTGAGGTAACCGGTCTGGGGTCAGAACGAGACCCCTGGGTAACCCACTGGAATGTACAATATGCATAAACTATCTCAATTTTCGAACGTTCAGCCCGACCTAACAGCAAGTACACTTTTATTTGATGACTATCCCATCTCATTTCTAAATCAGTGTATCGCGCTCACACCCGTTTGGCTATGCGCTTGCGAAAGCGGAAGCGTATGAACCACGACGATCGTCATCAATGCGTGAAATGACTGAAACATCGTTTTAAAGATGCTACGCCACTAGTGCTACGCTGGCTACGCCGTAGCAAGATTCGACTCCGTGCGATGCTATATTGTATAAAAATTACAAGAAGGCTGTATTTTTATCGAAAATTTACTTGATTCCGCTTTGTATTTTTGGTTCCAAACCATTTAGGACCAAACCAACCTCAAAAATCTGATTTATCAATATATTATTTTTTGTTGGTTAAATATGTAATAATTAACATTATCACAAAAATAACCAACCGAAGGAAGTGAGCGAAAGTATTTAAATTTGACTTTAATTCTCCTTATTCTCAGATTCACAGATAATATGTCGCGCTTTCAAAGGCTATGGGGCTAGCACACGACCGCAAGGGACAGTAAGGTACTTTTTTAAATTCAAGTAGGTAATTGGTCTAAAGCAATTCACATATAATTTTAGCACGTAGAAAATGCATCCTGCTTTTGCCGTACCGGTGATAAAAGGGTCTATAAATTAACCTAATACGTAATCCAAACGTCCCGCGAATCCAAATAGCCGATTTGCACTTGACACATTAAAGCTATGTTGAATACGCATCGCAATTTATTACACAATGACGTGTCAAACGAAAACGAACAAATGGGTCACTTTCAGTTTCAGGCCGAATGCGGATAAAGAGCGGACATTCGCTGATTAACAAATACAGGCGGTTGGATCACGCCGCTTGTGTACATTGCTCCTTATTTTTTTTGTGGTAAAACTTGGTAAGATATGTTTGATATTGTAAGGTATGTCTGTATTTTTCGCTTATTAATAGTGTGTTAGTTCATAAATGACGAGTTGACGGACCATAAAGGCAACGTCAAGTGAATGGTGGATAAATTTGGTTCTCTAAAGTCATCAGCTATGTCCACACTTGTATCGTGTTCGCGTATCAAATCGCGTATCGTATCGAGCACGTGAATCATGATACGTGTCGGTGTTACGCTACGCGATGGAGATTTGATACGGTAAAAAGATACAAGTGTGGACAAGTTTTACCTACTCTTCAGTCTAATCGATTATGTGCAGACAAAACTGGTATTCATAAAGCTTACATACAACTCACGCGACGCGAAATCTTGTAGTATACAAGTAAACTATGTTAGGTATAAGTGGCGAGTGCTCGAGTTATGAAAAAAATGGAAAATGTTAGTATTTATTTAACTAACTTTTTTGCGGCCAATCTCTAAGTAAACGGAACGGAACAGTCATCTAAGTAAGTAAACCATTATAGTATAATATATGTATTTTACCTAAATATTAAGTTTTTGATAGTTAAGAGTATTGCTTATCACCCAGTTTTTTAAATAAAGTTGTTGCTTATTTTACATCCGGCTTAACCTAGTTAATGGATGACCAATAAACAATTATTATCATACCTATAAATGTCATTATTTTATGTAAGTACTTACCTAATGTATGGCACGTGAATGGAAATTGTATGTAATAATAAACATCGTTTATTATGTTTCGCTTATCAGAGCAACGCAATGCCAGTAACAACCTCGCAGTGATAACACATTGCAGTTAACTTTTCGCGTAGGAATTAGTCAATAAAGTAAATAAAATCAAAGCAAGCAATGGATGCGGTCCAATCGGCTACCGCCGCGCCGCCGCCGCGCATTCGTTCAGTCGCTCATAATTACTGCAGCGCGATGCAAGTTCAAAGGTTATTTTTACGTTCGGTTGACGATTGTAAACAGTGCATTGTTTGAATGTTTAATGTGTTTAATCGGAATTTTGGGTATTGATTTTCTTTTGTAATTCAAAAATAGCTCTTTGAAAAGCTTGGTTACTATTCATTTGATTAATTTGTTCGTCTAACTTAGCTAGGTACAGTAAAGCCAATTTTAAAATGAAAGCCCCTCTCCCAGTAGACATTGTTTCTGTTAATGTAAGTTTCTGTGTATTCCGCCTATAAAGTATGCTTACGTCAGATATGTACGCGGAAACACAGTGGAAGGGCGATCAGTTTAAGATTTAGTTGTAGGTACTCCACTAGGTATGCATTTTTATTTACTCTTTTATTAGGTTTACATTTCCCTAACAATTGGTAGTTTGTAGCAAGTAGGTACATTTCATTGAGAATTGATAGGTGCCTAGTGTCTACTACCTTTACCGTATGGGAGGCCGTGGCCTTAGTAAGCGCCGTCCTGGCGCTTACGACCTCCCAAGGTTGCGTGTTCAAATACTCTTTTCCTTGGAGCCAAATAAAACCGCCGAGTACAAATATAGGTGTATTAAATTACCACAGCAGAATTACAAGAAACTAATTATAAAGGATAGGGACATCTAAGCAGTCCAGGAATCTAAAGATAATGACAGTCAATTTTTGCCTGTCACAGAACATTATTTTTCCTGCCTAGCCAGCTAGCCAGCCTGGTGTAACAAGGTTGGTTGCCACACCCGTGACGTAGGTATAACACGTATTTCCCCTACACTACACACATAAGTACTGATTAGGACTTTTAGCATAACTTTGTACCTAGTCTTTGTTTACGACGTAGCAGACAGCGCTTCACTTGCGCTTGAACGTAACGTAACAATTAACAAAAACACACACATGTTAATGAATTAGTATTAGTCACAATGAAAATGAAATGGCAGAAGAAAGAAAACAAAAGAAGGAAGATATACTCACAGGTGTTGTGACGGCTCGGCCTCGACCTCGACCTCGTCGCGATTCGCTCTTCACTGTCTGCAACGTCCCGTCCGGCCCCAAAATAAGCTAAAACAACATACACACCACGGACTTAACATAAAGCAAAATAAAGAACACAAAAGAAATGAACAGACATGCGATGGATAAGGTTAGATGGCGACAGATTAGTTATTTTAGTAAATGAGTTTTGTTTATGTACACAACTTTACACAAGTATAAGTTAATGAGGGAAAAAGACTGTATCTAGGTAAGATTACGGTTAATGATGTAACATACCGAGAGCGAGAAATCTCACGTATTTTAAACACTATTCAATTCGAAATAGATAGTTTATTTTATACATGAACATCTACGTTCTTCCCTACGATTTTCTTCTCATAAGCAGTTTATTATAAATCTGCTCTAAGTGCATTACGGGCACGGTCACACGGGGAGCGAGAGACGCAATTATTATTCAATTAAGAAAGTGTGAAAATCTATAAAGTATAATATGTAGAAACTAGAATGGTACCTACTATTTATACAAGATACTTCCTTCAGTGAACACCATAGTTTATTCAATATAGCTCTTTAAGCGCCATCTATGTAAATAGAATGGAACTTCGGCGTATTGTCAGCGAACGTAACACCGCTACTTTTATATGCTAGCTAGTAGTTCCGCTACTTGCCGCTAGGTGGCGCTAACGTCAACTAACAATAAAATAGTTTGTGATTTTATTTAAAACTTTAGATGGCTAAAATACTCGGATAAGCAGTTGTAATTAGAGATCACTTCCCTTATACATAATTACGACCATTAAAATGTGTTTTGTCTCTTTCTTACAAACATAAGTAAGTACCTATCAAAGTGACATCCGAATTTTAGCGACTATTTAACTAAAATAGGTTTGATGACCAATTAAAACTAAGAGGGTTATGCTTTATGGAAAATAAGTGTATTAGACGTAGTGTGACGTGACGTGACGTGAGTGCGTTTTAGCTTTTTCTCACAAAATTACAAACGATTTAAGACATTAGCCGAACTTTCCCTAAGTTACACTTTTAGTCAACTGTCAATCCCATTGACAGCTGTCATTGCGTCGGAGTTCAGCAACCTAACGAGCATTTCCTAGCCACTAATTAAATTGGAGAGATGTATACGAATAAATATAGTTGCTGTTACGGCACATGGCCCGCACACCTGGCGTTTCGTTCCTGTTTTTATGTTAGAACGCGACATTTGTTCAATTGTCGACTCTTTCTATCATCGTTCTTTCCTTGTCTACCTATTCTCATTCAAATTGCAAGTTTTATAATTACAATTGGTGAGACAGCCGATGGGAATGTAGGTATGATCTTAAGTATGACCAATAAGATTTTAGAGTACGCGAATCAAATCGTATTGTAAGGTTGACTATTATTATTGTGTATAGTTTTATTCAACAATAGATCCGTTGTGGATTAAGGTCATAATGTTAATGAAGTCATACCTGTGTAATTAATTCCAACTATTTACAGCTGCGCTAACACTATTAGGAAGCGGAATGACTTATTTACAAGTAGTAAAACTTTAGCAAGTTGATTTGATACTCAATTAGGTATGGCATTGACATTAGCTCCGGACTTTCTTCGTTAGTTCATTTAATTAGGAGTTTTGTGTGACCAGAAAGTTAGTTCTAAACTAATTACATATAACAGACGAGCTGAATGTTTCATTTATACTTAGTTAGGTATTATATACGAGTAACAACGAAGTTGTATTATATATTCTTAATGATGAATGTCCTAGATAAATATACATATATCTCTAAACTTTCCCATACACTATAGTAAAATTTTATAGCCGGGGCTCGGAAACCAATTTC
Organism: Cenopis cana; assembly: GCA_951800055.1. Lineage (NCBI taxonomy): Eukaryota > Metazoa > Arthropoda > Insecta > Lepidoptera > Tortricidae > Cenopis > Cenopis cana. Next base: position 11,995,381 of record OX637479.1, on the reverse strand, counting down.
GGTTAATTGCGATGTAGGTACGATATTTTTATTTCATAGATAGCGCCTAAACAAAATCAAATCTTATAGTAAAAATGGAGATATGAGAAATACTTTAGGAGATATTACAAAAATAGTAAAAACCGTAAAGGTTAACTGACAATCCTCGCTAAATCGCTCAGCTAGCTCCGATTATCTCATAAAACCACTATTTTACGATCAATTATTATCACACACGGGGCACGTCGCGTGGGTGCGGATTGGGGCAGGTCGCGCACGCCATTCCGACACTTTCTTCACACCATCACATGCCATGCACGAGACAGCAAAACTGATCTAGGTAATACCCTGAACGCGACGGGCGGCTTGTCACGTCGTGTTTATAACGCAGCAATCCCATAACAATTGTAAGGATAAGTTTGTGTGATTATTCCAGTAGCTCCAAATAACTTAACTTCCTTTAATTGTTGTAAAACAGATGCTAAAACTTTATAGTGCTTGATTTTAAGCTTTTAGTTAGACAAGGTAAAACCATTATAGTCAGGAGTCAGGACATAAATCTATTATACGATATACTAAAGGAAAGGCTGGTAAGACTGATGTCGGAAAAAAGGTGAGGTTAAGTGCTGCGCGAATTGCATAAGTAGGTAAGTATAGGTGGGGCACCTGCATAAACCTTACAGTTTAAGGAATCCATCTTTTCCTGATAATGATTAGAAATTAAGAGCGGAAAGATAATAAAAGACGCACTGGACACTTTAAATTCTGGTGACTGTTCATAGAACAGCAATATCCCGAGCAAAAATTGAACATGATGGATATAAATGGCGGTTTAAATCGGTTAAGGCAGGTGCACAAGATAATAAACGCAAGATAATCTCGACCGTTAATCTGTACAGCGAAAATATTGAGGTTAATTGGTCATTTTCTTTCTGGACGCTCGGTTTTTTGCCGTTGATAAATTGCAGCGCGCGTTTAGTGCCGCTATTCGGCGACAGATGGCGCGCCGAGTAATTTGCGGAACTACGGTTGCATTGTGTTTGAATAGCACACACCGCCATAATTTTGTGGTATCAATTTCTTAATTGTACGTTATGCATGTTATTCGTGACAGTTTATAAATGCGTAATTCAGACCTATTATTATGGAAACGTCAACTCATGGAAGAACATGGTCATATTAGACCCTTTTTGAATATATGAAATAAGTAAACGCTTTATTACCTAATTCTCATATTTATTTTTGACCGAGTGAAACGAAGGCTTCAGCTTCGACAAATTTCCGGTTCTTCCCCTGTACAGATCGCATTCACCAACCGATTCTCGTGAAATTTTGTGAGCTGGTTCGATAAATATAATAGTAGTTTATGCATAAGAGGTATTAAAACACGAGTGTGTTTTATGAAATAAAATAATTGTTGGACAACAATTTTTGCACAATAAACAAAAAGGCGGATATGGCGAAATCAGTACTGGCTGACTGACTATACCTACTAAAAGAACATACCGAGAGGACGTTTCGTATTGACTGAATTTGAATTTTCAGTGATATAATAGGAACCTATTTAAATATTGTCGGTATTGTTTTATGTTCCAAATTTGAAAATGTCTACGTTATCCAAGTGATTTATATTCTCTTTGACGTTATCAAATAGAAATTCGTAATAATATTATGTTCGTATCCATAAATACCATAGGAAATGACATTACAACATTCAATGTATTTATGAAAATTTTCTTATCTGTGGCGAAGGTTACAGCAGTAACATAATTTAAATTATGATTTCCTATTTAATATCATATTTTTTGTTCAAATATGGAACGTCATAAAAACTATCAAAATTTAAATATGTCCCTATTTTAGTATCACCGAAAATACAAATTCAGCCGATGCGAAATGTCAGCTCGATATGTTTTTAGTATATATCGCACGACATTTGAGCTAGAACGACATGAAAATCTCAGAATAGGGGGGACCATTCAGGTTTCGGTTGCCAGTTCTGATTTCGCTATTTGGGTTACTGAGCCAAAAAGGTTGCATTAATACAATTATTTTATTTATTTACAATTATTATAATATATAAATAGTTTTGATTTATTTATTATTTTAATTTGTATATTAGATTAGCACCTATAAATATTATGTTACCGGTAGCACTGCACTGCTGTTGGTAGTAATGCAGGGGGCCGATTTTTGAGTGTCGAACGCTCGAATTTTCACTCGACATCTGTTAAAACATCATAGTTTTTTGACAGATATCAAGTGAAAAGTCGAGCGTCCGACACTCAAAAATCGGCCCCCAGGTCATTTGCCTTCGGCTTCTGAACCCATCTTAGAGTAATTGTGTATAGATAAAATAATGTATGCAACTGTACATAATAAGGCAATAATAATTTCAATCAATGCAATGTGAAAATGTTAGTTCTTATATGGTACAGGCAGAAAATTTCATACAAATAGTATTTTTCACGGATTAGGCGATGCTTGAATACCGCTTTTTAATTAGTACCTACTTTTTATTGGTCCTTGTTACACATACGTATTTTTGGAGTAGGTACGAAAGTATTTTTGTTTACACCTTGTCTAAAGTTGATCAACAAAGTTTGTACTTATTGTTTTAGCATTAGTACTTAGTTGAGCAACGACTATTGATTTATAGCTGCCTTGCATATTTGATCTGGACAAAGCTGACAAGCATTAAATTCAGTTATACTTCCAACTAACCTGCACTAGATAAGTTTAACGCTATCGTATCGTAGCAATCCCAACCCTGTGTCTCGGATGTAGAGTTTCGATTTGCAGTAAACAACCAGCACAGCAGAATACGAGGTTGTCTAAGTAGTCGATCGAATGTAAAATGTTGGTGGTAGTCGTGGGTGAAAAGCAATCGGGCGATGAGACTATCGTGTCAGCAGTGACGGTGAAATGTGATTTGACGCGACACTCGGGGAACCAAGCGACTGAACAAAATTTTCCATACGCGTGGGGTGCCAATGTCTGTAACTTACCTATTCTACACTTAAAATATAAATAGCACATAATTAAGAGCTGCGGAAAAAAACACTAAGTACACGAGTTAGCTTATACACGAGTATTTTCCGTTAGTCATAATTTTTTAAAGTAAGTATTTTATCGTGGCGCTTCAGGTTTATTTACTAATACCTGGGATTTGTAAATATCTGCTATTTTTACAATTTCTACAAGGTAAAGAATAGAAATTGTAAAAACCCAGGAGCCTTGTATCGATCATACTTCAATGAAATGTGAATCACTAAAGTGGTGCTAGGACCACCACTATAGTGATTCATATTTCGTTTATGTATGAGGTAAGTTAGTACAAAGATTGGTCTAATGATCACTCTGCGATTCAAATAACATTACTAATGGTAAAATCTTGTTTGAATTGCTCTTCAACACAATTAAATACTAAATGTTGCTATCATTTCCAACTTTTCTGTTCTTTCGTACCTAATGAAACTATAGAATCATTTGATTTTAAAACGAAGTTATGTAGATAGGGTGCTACGTTTATTCTAGCCTTAATGGTCTAGATGTACAGCGGGTTAGTATAAGCTGGTGCAAATAACAAGTCCCACTTCCAATAACACACACTATTTATTACAGTTAGTACAAGTAGAAGGAGTACAGGCGAAAACGGTCAAATTTACACACTAAGTACGCGGGCGAGCGAGATCGATTTTACGCGGAGAGGCGCGTGCGTTTGCGTCGCATCTAGTTGGGAACTCCCCGCGCGGGCGCGGCTCGGCCGCGGCGCCGCTGCGCGGTACCGTGCCGTAAGTCCGCCATTTTCGCGGGCGACGCGGGGCCAAATATCTAATATGAAACAGTCGCTCGTCCGTCCGCGAACAAATATCAAATTCAAGTAATTATGGGGATAGATTCCGACCCCACATCACCCCCCTCCAGAGACCGTCCAGGGCGATAGTGATTAATAATAATAATCAGGCACACGCACTGTGCGTCCTGATCTAGTCCTTTTTACCGAGTTGTCAGTCTCTGGAGAAGTTTGAAGCTGTGGGACAGGAATCGGTACATTTGTTGGGTCGGCCAGTATGTATGCTGGTTTGATACGGTCTATGGACACTGTAACACTTTTACCATTCACTCTTAACTTAAACACTTTGTCACCTCTTTCCACGACTTCGTATGGGCCAGTGTAGGCTGGTTGTAGTGGTGGATGGCTGGTATCGTCTCTGAGCAGCACGTGACTGGCCGTTTTGAGGTCTTTAAAGACAAACACTCGTCTATTGCCGATATGCCGCGATGCTGGCACTGGAGTGAGATCATGGGCAAACTTACGCAGTCGTACAATGTAGTCAGTCACGTCCATCATGGTGTCATCTGGTGACTTGACATGTATGAACTCGCCCGGTAACCTCAAGGGCTCTCCGTAGACGAGTTCCGCAGTCGAAGCGTTGAGGTCCTCTTTGTATGCGCTGCGAATCCCAAGTAGGACTAAGGGCAATGTGTCTACCCAGTTGCAGTTTGCGTGACAAGTTATAGCGGCTTTCAATTGTCTATGAAAGCGCTCCACCAGGCCGTTACAAGCCGGGTGGTAGGCAGTAGTCCGTCGGTGCTGGAATCCAGCTAGCTCAGACAGATGCTTAAACAGGCTGCTCTCGAACTGTCTGCCGCGATCAGTCACGATATCAGTGGGGCAACCGAAGCGAGATATCCATCCATGCAGTAGTCCTCTAGCTACGGCTTCTGCCGTGATCTCCTGTAGTGGTACCACCTCAGGCCAACGTGTATAACGGTCGACGGCTGTGAGGCAATACTTGAATCCCTGAGACACTGGCATGGGGCCGATCAGGTCTATATGTACATGCATGAATCTTGCTCTTGGTAATCTGTAAGTACCCAGTGGTGCAGAAACGTGGCGACTTACTTTAGCCCTCTGACATGGCAGGCAGGAACGCGTCCATTCCCGGCAATCTTTTTTGATGCCCGGCCACACATAACGATCTGCGATGAGCTTTATGGAGGCATTGGTACCTGGGTGACTAAGGGAGTGCAAGCTCTGGAAAACCTGTTGGCGCAACTCCTTAGTGACATAAGGCCGGAGTGTCTGGTTGCTATCGTCACAGTATAGCTCAGCCTGTGTACCTGGCAACTTGAGCTTCTTCAGGCGGAGCGAAGTATCACTGCGTAGCAGTTCCTGCAGCTCTGTATCCTTCAGCTGGGATTGCGCTAACTTCTCCAAGTCGATGGGCTGCGAAATCTCGTCAATTCGCGACAATGTATCTGCCACCACATTGTCTTTACCCGAGATATGTCGGATGTCGGTGGTAAATTGTCCTATATAATCAAGATGCCTAAATTGTCTTGGAGAGCAGTTGTCTTTGCGTGAGCTGAACGCATAGCAGAGTGGCTTGTGGTCCGTGTATACTACGAAGACTCGGGCTTCGACCATGTGCCTAAAGTACTTGATAGCTTCGTAAATGGCCAGAAGCTCGCGGTCATATGGTGAGTACTTACGTTGCGCAAGGCTCAGTTTTCTGGAGAAGAATGCCAGAGGTTGCCATTCTCCGTCAACGCATTGTTGCAGCGCGGCTCCCATGGCCGTGTCCGATGCGTCTGTGACTATGGCCAGCTTAGCCTGACTATTCGGATGCGCCAACAGCGCAGCCTGACATAAGCTGTCCTTGCAACGATTGAACGCCTTGTTTTCTTCTGGTCCAAAATTGACAGGGTGGGAACCTTTGACAGAGCCTGTCAGCAGTTCGTTGAGTGGAGCTTGGAACATCGCTGCGCCTGGGATGAATCTGCGGTAGAAGTTAACCATTCCCAGGAATCTGCGCAGCTCCCTGACGGTCTTTGGGATTGGGAATTCTTTGATGGCCTCGACCTTGTCTGGAAGTGGCTTGGTACCCTCGGCTGAAATGTGGTATCCCAGGAATGTGACCTCTGAGACACCGAAGACACATTTAGAGGTATTGATGACCATACCGTACTCCTCAAATCTGGCAAACAGCTGGCGCAGGTGCTCTTTGTGTGTAGTTTCGTCCTTTGAGTAGACCAAGAAGTCATCTAAATAGGCATAGCAAAAATCCAGTTCCCTTACCATCACATCCACGAACCGCTGGAAACTCTGCGCGGCGTTGCGTAACCCGAACGACATGTACGGAAACTCGTATAATCCGAACGGCGTGGTGATAGAGGTCTTCTGGATATCCTCTGGATTCACGGGGATCTGGTGGTACGCTTTCTCAAGGTCGATGGTGGAAAAGACCTGGCAACCAGAAATGTTGTGAGAAAAATCATGAATATGACGAATAGGGTATTTGTCCGGGATGGTCCTCGCATTAAGCATTCGGTAGTCGCCGCAAGGACGCCAGCCATTATTCTTCTTGGGGGCTAGGTGTAGCGGTGACGACCAAGGCGATTCCGACGGTCGGGCAGTTCCATTTTGAAGCATAGATGTAAATTCGTCCTTAGCTATTTTTAATTTGTCCGGGGCCAACCGTCGAGGAGAGCAAGACACAGGAGGCCCTGAAGTAGTTCTTATATAGTGGAGAACATTATGCTTCGGTACTCGGTGAACGCCAGACGGGCGAGTAATGTCGGGGTATTCTAGTAGTATGTGATGATAGTCTGACTCACCCGACAATACTTTCACTGAAGAAATTTCATCCGACGAACAGGCAGGCAAACCCACGGCGCAGAGGCTAGTAGTTTTGTCGATCAGCTGTTTGTTCCTGCAGTCTACGACGAGGTTGTAGTGAGACAGGAAGTCCACGCCGATAATCGCCTTCGTTACGTCCGCGACGATAAATCGCCAAGTAAAGTCGCGGCGCAAGCCTAGGTTTAGCACTAGATGTATGTATCCGTAAGTGTTTATTGTCGAGCCGTTTGCTGCACATAACTGGTAGTTGGTTGGTTGTCGCCGGTTTTTGAGCGCTGACCTCGGGAAAACACAGAGATCGCTGCCCGTATCTACGAGAAACTGTATCTTCGACGTCTGGTCAGTGACAAATAAGCGACCGGTGCTAGGGCAATCGGCGGTCGCCATTAACGAGTGCCCTGTTCGTTTCCCGCCTGGTAGTCGCACGGTTTTACACATTTATTTGCCCGCTCGCCGAATTTCGCGTGGTACCAGCACTGAGGGAACTTCCGGTAACTCGACTGAGACCTCTGTGAACTGGAACGGTTGCGTGACTTGCTGTAGGCACGGGTGTTCGAACGTGACGGCCTGCCACTATGAAGCTGGGTTTTCAGTTCCTTCATCTCCCTGGTCAACTCACTAACCTGACGCATTAGGGTAGCCATTTCCGGTTCTGATGCAGATGTTGCGGCCACTTGCGGACAGGATACGTCGTGCACACGGTCGGCTAGATCGGCGAGCTCCTCGAGCGAATCATTGGGCTTCGATGCTATAATAAACTGCACATTGTTTGGTAGGCGTGATGTCCAGATCGATAAGAGGAACTCGTCAGGGATACTCGGTCCAGCCAGGTTACGTAGGTGGCGGAGAAACTGGGAGGGTTTTTTATCTCCTAACTCTTCTTGGCTCAGCAGCTGTTTCACTTTCTTTTGCCGGGAAACCGAAAGTCGCTTAATTAATTCATCTTTGAGTTTCTTATATTTTCCGGTAGCTGGTGGTGAAACAATTATATCCTCCACTTCGGCGGCGTATTGTGACTCGAGCTGCGCGACAATGTAATTAAATTTGGTCGCGTCCGTAGTAATATTAGAGATACTAAATTGGCTCTCCATTTGGGCGAACCATATCGCTGGTTTCTCAGGCCAAAACACAGGCACTCTGACGCCAACACGGTAAATTTCCGTCGCAGTTGCGGCGCCGCCACTTTGCCCACCGCCAATTTCTTTGTTCGAACTAGGGCCCGGTGCGGGCTCCTTAGCAGTTTCATTATCGCTCATCTTTCGTGCTCCAAGGGTCACCAGTGTAGCTAGTGGCGCTACGTTTATTCTAGCCTTAATGGTCTAGATGTACAGCGGGTTAGTATAAGCTGGTGCAAATAACAAGTCCCACTTCCAATAACACACACTATTTATTACAGTTAGTACAAGTAGAAGGAGTACAGGCGAAAACGGTCAAATTTACACACTAAGTACGCGGGCGAGCGAGATCGATTTTACGCGGAGAGGCGCGTGCGTTTGCGTCGCATCTAGTTGGGAACTCCCCGCGCGGGCGCGGCTCGGCCGCGGCGCCGCTGCGCGGTACCGTGCCGTAAGTCCGCCATTTTCGCGGGCGACGCGGGGCCAAATATCTAATATGAAACAGTCGCTCGTCCGTCCGCGAACAAATATCAAATTCAAGTAATTATGGGGATAGATTCCGACCCCACAGTTACAATCACAAACAAATTGTACCGCGACTGTGTCGCTGTTTTAGTGACGTTACAAATGCGTTACAATTATTCAATTATGTTCACAAAAAAAATCAAGGAGCGTAAAAATTGATCGTACATATAAAAACCGTAGTCAGAAAGTTATTGTTCAGAAAGTTCTAAAATTAACAGATAGCGGGTAAAGTCTGCAAATTCAAACCTAATGTTATTTGCATCGCATAGCCTCTTGAAATTGGCAACGTCAAATGCTACACCTTAATATTAACACCCGGCATATTTGCAGCTCTCTCGACTCAAGTCGCAATATTGCGGTTAAGGGGTTGTCTTTAACGAGGGTTTGCGATATTAAACTTAAAAGACTAAAGTATTGAAATAAATAAATAAAGAACATACCTATTTAGGTATTTAGTACGCATAAAAAATACAAATAAAGAAATAACTTTTACATCTTAAGTGCTAAATATTGTTGAATTTTCTTTATCAGTTTGACATAAAAAGACAGAGTCAACGCATATTACGTATATTTTTGTTCGTCTCTTCGCATTCGCGTCTTGTTTGTATTTCAATGCGCTTTGCTCGTTTCCACGGTCGAGTGCGCCTATCTAAATTTTCAAAATGAGCGCACAAAAACATACGATGAACGAAGAAGTTGACTTGGGTGATGAACCGAATCAAGACCTAACCTCTCTTGATGTAAATCATCCGATCATCTGCCTCAGCGTTGATTAAGAGTATCCAGTCGTGAAATTACGGGCTTCAGGTAATTTATGGCCAAACTTGTACGCCAGGTTTGTGAACAAAGTAAATATTGTGGATACTGTACAAGATAAACTTCTTGAGCTTTTGTTTTCAACTTTCCGAAGACAATAAAAGCTTGAAACTTTTAAGAACATTTTGTTAGAAATGCTTTTGAAATTCCAACTTCGTTTCTTGAACGTAAATTCGTTGTTAGTGCATACTTAGGTTTTTCTTATAAATATATTTGGTGATTTCACCTGGTTAGGAAGGTCAAACGGCAGTTACTGCCTTAATAACTAGTAACTCTCATGTTAAACGATAATCAAACGCGTTTTTGTTAATATTCGTTTTTCACTTTGGCCACATCAACATTTGTGTTTGTAAGAAATAGAATCAATCTTTTGACTATAATATGATTATGTACTTATTTTGGTTTCCCCTTCACAAAAAATGTGTAGCGATTAAAAGTAAACACATCAGCACCTACCTAAATAAAATGTGCTTAAACTTTAACAGGACGTTATCTCAATAACGGTATCGATCAATCCGGAAAAAATGAGCGGGGAAAATCAGTGATCTGGTATAACGTTTTCAGTGCAAGTGAATCTGTGCAACGCGCGCTTAATTCAACAAATTGATCGCCTTCCGCTGTCGGCGGATACGCCATGAGTCGTGACGCACAGACGCAATTGCGGCAAAAACAAAGTGTGTATGTAGGTTATACATCATATGATAGGACAAATACCTGGGCTACTTTGTACCGGACAGATAAAGTTAAATAATGTTTTGTCCGCATATTTCTGTCACTCGGCAAGTCGGCAGACGCGTTGTACAACTCCCGAGCGTGTGTATGTTTAGTTGGAAATATTGAATATAATATTAAATCTTAGTAACATATTTATTAGTGAAACACACCATACTCAAGCATTTATAGATTTTTAAATTGTATCCACTAACACTTTATGGGCAATGCCTGAAATAAACGATATTGAATTGAATTGAATTGGTCCGGACCTCGGAGTCCGTTTAAATAAGTATAATCCCGAACGAATCACTTTCAAATATATTATTAAAAACATTTTCTCTACATTTCCAAATATGCATTGTTTGAGGAATAAAGTTTTTAAGAACCAATTTTGAGAACGCTCGATTTTTTTTCTTGATTGTTGTGAATATGCCTTTCGTTACATTTTGTGTCGTGCTATTAGTTATTAGTATCCCATGACGGCATTTTACCTGCTCGAACCTATTAAAGTTCAGCGTGCCAAGGCCTACGTAAGGTTGTTACTGTAGGTACCTACGTAAGGTTGCACTGCATCAAAGCTATTTTTAATATACTGGCGATCAACAATAACGGGTACACTTTGTAATCTTTGTATGGAAGTTCCATAGAAAGTGTACCCGTTATTTTTGCTCGTCAGTATATGTCATTATTGAATCTGCTACAAATCCACATCTGCATCTGAAACTGGCAGGGTTACCGTAAAAGCAACTCTTAAGCATCCTGAATAACCTAAGGCTGTTTTGCCAACGAGTTCGATGTATTTAATTTGGAACACATTGGTTGAATCACAAAGCGAAGGGGGAAAAATTGTAAGCACATTATAATAATTTTAAATCTTGAAAATTAATAGCTGCGGAATACAATCTCTTACTTTCTTGCTTATTAAGTGCTGGGTATAGGCGTAAATAAACAATTTGCGTTAATACAAGCAGTTTATTATTTCCGTGCGGATATTTTGATATTAGAACTGGTATGATCCCGCTACTCGCCACTAGAGGCGCTGCAATCCTCAACCAGTGCGTGTAGTGATTGCGCTGAATTGAGCTTCCGTCGACGGATAAAAACGTCCTCGCATTAAACAATAGACAGCCGGTACACTTTCGTTCGACGAGTTTGATTGGTCAATAAAATAATAAGAGCGTATGACGGATACACGCGTTGTTATGTTCAATGTGACATACCTACTTATGGAATCATATTGTTTTGATTTTTATTTTATAAATTATTTACTTTATAACTGTATCATAATAAGAAACTAATTAATCTCATTTCAACTCCAATTTCATCCCCGTAGGGAATAATTTCCAAGCTAAATGTATTTATAATTTTTTAACTCCATGTTCCGCTTTAACTAGCATGATCTGATCGAGTAACCAACTATTAGTAGGATAAAGAATAGGTGTACCTCCGAGATACAAGATCCGAGATGAATACACAGACAGATACTTTCTGCGCCCACACTGCCCCCAGCGAGAACCTGTAACTTCGCCTTAACCCCTAATAATGATGCTTTCAGGGCAATTTGAGCCCCATCAACCCTTGGAGGGTCTGGTTAACCTGATCGATGTTAAGGCGGGTAATTCAAATGTGTCCACGTGATTGCCAATTCGGGCTGTAATGTGTATATGCACAGATATTCAATATATAAGTAGGTAGGTACTTACACTCGTTTTACTACTTAATCCTTGATATCCTGATATTCAAAAATTCAAAAATAAATTCAAAAATATTTATTTGGTATAGTGTTGGTTGTAACATATGAATGTGGCCGACCCCTCCAGGTAAGTATGAAAATACTTGTGTTAGGAGAAGCCGCTCCTCCCATCCGGAGTTATATTCAATACAGACAGACTGGTTGATATACAAAGAACGTATACCTAACAAGTTTATAGATTACGATAGGCCAGTGAAATCTTACAAATAAAAAAGCTAAAATCGCAAAGCGAGATGTAAAGCTGCATTTTTGGTATGTTATTCGCACCCCTTAGGAGTATGTGTGACTACATTTTGCAAGCAAAAAAAAGTTGTGCTACCTGTATGATACGTGAAAAACTGCAAAATTTTCGGACTTTTTTCAGGTATTGTAGTTCAATTCAAAAACTATGGGTTTTTGACATTACTTGTCTATGGCATTTTTAAAGTACTTTAAATTTGCAACAATTTGAGCCTACCTACAGCTCCGTTTGTTTTATAGTTTTTGAGACATGATGTTTCAAAAATACTGCTTTATTGAGTTTTGCCTATAGTGCGTGTTGTTACGGGTTTCCGTCGAACAAACACTTCACCACCGGCCACCAGCGCCGGCTTTTAGTATGTTATCAGGCATATCTCCTGGACCCCGAAACTGCTGGGAGACAATCTCTCCAAGGTCGCTCTCCCGAGTAATAACGTCATGAAAATTGCCGCCGAAACGTTTGGAAAAGTGGCAATCACACCCAACCTATGCAACATACATACACGTGTATGGTATCAAATGAAAGCTGAATAAATATGCCATCATCATCTCACAATATACTAAAACGCTTGAGCTGGTTCATGGAAAATAGGCGTTTCATCATTTTTTTATCTTATACGGAAAAATGGCCCCGCCCTGTTGGGTTTTTCAGCATTTCTCTCACAGTTTTGGTCATATCCAGAAACAATAAATAGTTATGTAAAGCTGACATACTAATTAAGTACTATTTATGTGCAACATGATTCTCGGGTACTTGTTCTAGTTATTCTGTTAAATCTGGAAACCCGGAAATGGCATATTTATTCAGCTTTCATTTGATACCATACACGTGTATGTATGTTGCATAGGTTGGGTGTGATTGCCACTTTTCCAAACGTTTAGGCGGCAATTTTCATGACGTCATTACTCGGGAGAGCGACCTTGGAGAGATTGTCTCCCGGCAGTTTCGGGGTCCAGGAGATATGCCTGATAACATACTAAAAGCCGGCGCTGGTGGCCGGTGGTGAAGTGTTTGTTCGACGGAAACCCGTAACAACACGCACTATAGGCAAAACTCAATAAAGCAGTATTTTTGAAACATCATGTCTCAAAAACTATAAGACATACGGAGCTGTAGGTAGGCTCAAATTGTTGCAAATTTAATGTACTTTAAAAATGCCATAGACAAGTAATGTCAAAAACCCATAGTTTTTGAATTGAACTACAATACCTGAAAAAAGTCCGAAAATTTTGTAGTTTTTCACGTATCATACAGGTAGCACAACTTTTTTTTGCTTGCAAAACGTAGTTTCAGATACTCCTAAGGGGTGCGAATAACATACCAAAAATGCAGCTTTACATCTCGCTTTGCGATTTTAATGTACGATGTTAACATTTAGATAACTGGAATATAGTAATATGATAGGCACAATTGCAGAAATCGTAAAATTTGTGTAGATTTTTGTCCGCAGCTAACGACGATTTTATAAATCTTGGGAGTTGACAACATATATTGGATTTTTATATTCGATAGTTTTCGAAAAAACTGCAAAATACTTGTAAGAAGCCATTGTGCGGCTGAATAAGAATATTCCGTGACATGACTTATGTTATGTATTATTATTGGAAAACGGGACTTAATCGCGTACATTTATAATTTATTTACCTTTTGTAAGGTTTTGCCCGACGTTTCGAATGTATCGCAACATTCGTGGTCGCGAGCTGACTGGTGGCGTCCCGTAAGTCCCGTTAAGTCCCGTTTTCCAATAATAATGTGTGAAAATCGTGTAAGTTTAAATCGATTAAAACAATAAAAATTGTCTATGGATGCGAGTTGTGGTATCTTGTCAAGTGATGTAATTGGGTTAAAATCTTATAACCTTTGCCTCTATCCCACTTGATTCGAGCGATAGAGAAAGAAACATACGAATTTCGATCTTCGGGTGGTCAGGATAGACCCCTTGAAATCTGTGACTGTCACTGTCGCAGGTGACACAGATAGGTACAGTATACTTTTTACTTATAATTCAATATTTTGACCAGAGTGCTAATCTTATTAATCTTATTATCCTAACTAGGTACGATTCACCAACATTAATATCTGCCAAAACTATGGCGGCATAAATATCTGACACGACTCTATTTGTCGGCCGTAAGGACGTGTCAGACATTTATGCCGCCTCTGTAATTTATGGCAGATATTGGTAGTGGTGACTGTAGGTACATACGCCTTCTTAGAACGCGGCAGTTTTAGATTACTAAAATAAAGGGAATTCATTGAAAATAAACTGAAAAGATAAAATTAAGGGGTCAGAAAAATTAAATGTTGTCAATTTCGCATCAAGTTAATTGCCAGGCTCTTGTAAGTCGCTTTAGCAAAACGGGGGACATGGATTTTTACAAACATATATTTACAGTCTGAAGGATATACTAAAGCATAAATAATGCTCCATCCCTCAACCGCAAATAATTTTGTATTTCCAAATATTTCTATATTTATCTTTGTCAATCAAGAACATACAAATAAAAACCCTTTTATCTACACACATATCATAAATCCTCTAATATGCGTTCGGAAACCGTAGAAAATGACTCTCATTTCAACATTCAATGAATTTATGGCAATTTTCTTATCTGTGGCTAAGGCTACAGCAGTAATAAAATATTTCATTTTAATCTCATATATGATGTTAAAATATTACGTCAAACAAAACTGTCAAAATTTAAATGTCAAAGTTGACATGTCCCTATTCTAGTATCACTGAAAATTCAAATTCAGTCGATGCGAAATGTGAGCTCGATGTTTTTTTAGTATATATCGCACGAAATTTGAGCTAGAACGACATGATCACATCAGAATAAGGACTCTTTACTTTTTAAAATAACATTAAGGTATCGGTTGCCAGTTCTGATTTCGATATTTCCGCAACCGTGCAAAAAAGGTTGTATTAACACAATTATTGTATTTATTTACTACGGTTTCTGAACCCATCTTAGAGTAATTATAATATGTGTGTAGATAAAGTAATGTATGCAACTGTACATAATTAGGCATTAAAACACTCGTGTGACCTTATTATGAAACTCGCCTTCGGCTCGTTTCATAAAACACACTCGTGTTTTAATGCCCCTCATTATGTACCAGTTGCATAAACTACTATTTCAATAAAAAATATTGACCTAAATCCTTTGACGCTGTCACAAAAAACAAAATCTAAACGCACAAAGCAACGTTCAATCACTGCGTTTAAATTATTCAAATTTGGAATTCGTGTAAAAGTAAAAATGCGATCGGTGAGTCATTCATTGTCCTAACTTCAGCTCTGACTCATATGCGTTCGATTCTGATTTCACAGCAAGCTTACTACACGAATTCTAACTTTAATAGCTCAGTGTAAGGGTTTTTTTCATTAGGCACACGCTTGCGTGAGAATATGAACCTTTAAAAAATTTGCATTGCGTTTGTAGCAGTAATTTTTGCAAAATTTGAAGCCCGAGCGTTTTTCTCGATTTTAAACTTTATTTCCAGGCAGGTAGGGTGGCGTTGGTATCGTTGATCTTTGCTAAATAAGAGCTCGCAACATATACCAGCAGGATTGTAATGTTGTATCGCGATAACAATAAAATTATCGTCGTTATTAAGGAACAATGCGCTGAATGGCGCCGGTGTCAATTATATGTCAGGATGTGATGTATTAAGTTGCCTTACATTCGTGTTGCTTTTCAAGTTGAATTGAAATATATTAAAAGTTACAAGACTTAGCTTTTTTACAGAACAAATGCACACATTGCTTAATTTAATACTACCGACATGTCACTATCAGACAAGTGTTCAATTCTGTCAAGCTCAAGATGTCAGCTGCAGTTTCTAAGAGTTGTGCCTTCAGTCAACAAACATTACTTACTAAACTTCTTCTTCTACATTAGTAAAGGAAATTTCTCGATTATAACCATAGCTAAGTAATAAGCAAGTATGATATTGGATGAAGTATTTCAATCTCTTCTCGACTACGGCGTCGCATTAATTGAAGGAGTAACTTAGGTACTTGAAATTGAAATCAGCAGATTATTAAGGCTTGATCACACAGCGTTGGATGAAGTTATTTCGATATCATCTTAAAGATTCGATCTCTTACAGGTTTATAATTTTGAAAACAATTTTTCATGCTCCATTGATTTTGAACTAAAAATTACCAAGTCCAAAACAAAAATGTAAAAGATAACATTGTAAACACGTTGTAAACATAAACACAAGGGTTCAAGGGCCGCCCTGACCCCGGTCCCTCAGGCATCGGCTCCTAGACCTCTGAAAAAGGTTTCACGGCCAAACGGATCCGATTTACATAAAGATATACGGTCAGATGATGTACCCGTGGATTATGGTATAAATAGCTTTGCGTATTCATGAAAATTAACAAACTTCTGCTCACTAAAATGTTTTGTTACATTCTCAAAACACACAAATGTCACAGTGATAAATATAGAGAAACTAGGGTTAGGTACTAAAAAATACTGTGGCAAAAAAAGTAAGTACTAAAACGACAAAAAATAACTTGCACCAACGTATGAGATCCAGAAACAAAAACAAGTGCAATATTTTTGTTTTAATCACCGAAACTTGGCGACGCGTGGTGATTAAGCCGCCGCCATTTTGGGATTGCGAATATTCTGGAACCGCAAATAAAACGGAGAATAGTAAGTGTGAATAATAGTTAAAAGCTCTCCGCGAATGAGGGACCAAATTTTTTTTTTTCAAGTTAGAAAAGCGAAATCTTAGTTTTGTGCGAGGTTGCAATTTTCATTAGTTTTGTTTTTCCAGACACATATTTCTTTTTAGAATAAAATCTAAAAATTTATGAGAATTATCAAAAGAAATTGTATATGGAGAAAGTTAAATATAAATTTTGATCTCGGAGAACACTTATACTTACGGGTACTTTTTATCCCAAATCTTTTGACGATGAAATGGTTTGTATGCTAGAGCGATTAGCGATTTATATGCTAGTCCATACGTACGAGTAGAAGTGGTTAAGTAACTTAAAATAAAAACTGACTGAAATAGTTATTACTACATCCAATAACTCCTGTCCAATGTGAATGAAATGTGTCTTATTAAAGGCTACATTTTGTTTACGCCGCGCGAGTCGCGCGACCCAGAGCGGCGTCGACTCGACGCCCGTGGCGACAGACAACGATTGACATCCACCCCACAGTCCCCACACTTAGGACTCACATTCCACTTTCTTTTATTGTGAACAGAATGCTTTATAATAACAGTTTTTTTTTCTAAATATACATAATGGAATGTCACAAATGCTTAAATACGTATTGGTGTCGTTGAGCTTAGCCTTCATTGGATAGTTTATTTATTTATCGTATGGCATTTATTTCGAACCGTGAGATCTTCGAGAGGACAGTACGGTTGCCAGTTTTTATTGCACTTTTAAGCTCGCGGTGCGGAGGCGGTACCGGTTGTATTATTCTAACTAATATGAAAGGGTCCGCACAGAAAACCGGCCGGGAAAAAAGCGTTCTGTGCGGACCCTTTCATACTAGTTCGAATATTACAACCGGTACCGCCTCCGCACCGCGCCGCCACCGCTGTCAGTGCGTTTGCAGCTTTAGAACCGCCCAGGGGTCACGTGTAGGGTAGCAGTGGGTACTTTCCCTACGGACGTGGTGCAACTTCGACCTCCCTTTGTTAAGTGAGTGGGCAACTTGACTGTTAGAAGTTCTCAAGCCGCCCGAAGGCCTCCAACTTGGCTTAACGACTGCTGTCATAGACAGCAGCCGGGATCAAGTAATCAAGTAATTTATTGCGTTCATGTTGTTTTACATATTATATGTAGGTGACAAAATTTACATTAAGTAGTAGTATCAAACATGAGCCCTGCAAGGGCGTCGCAACTGTTGCCTTAAAACTAAGTAATTAAAATGGACTTAAATCTATTATAGAGCAGGAACAGAATTGTATATCTCGTATGTATATCACCCACACAACAATATATTATAGTATAGTTCAGACATTTTTACATTACATTATTTAGGTTAAATGTCATCAACGGCTTAACGTGCCTTCCAAAGCACGGGAGCGCTCAGTTAGTAAGTCATTGGATAGTTTTTGTGTGAAATCAAACTATCAGTTGTGACGTGTCCAATAGAGAAATCGTTAAACATAGATGAAGAGTGAAGTCTTTCGGAACACCACAGTGTCCTTGCTATGTTATAAAGCGGAGCTTTAGTAGAGATATGTCGTTTCCGGAAATAATTCCGGTTTTTAATGGCGAATATTTATTCCCCAATGGCACATATCAACGTTTGAGTGACCATTGGTCCCGAAAAAATAAATCCTTAATGTCGATAGTCTACTAGGCGCCAATTATGCATGGAAATATATATTTAATTAGATGGAAAACACCCAAGACTCAGGAACCTGACTGGGATCCGAACCCGGGTCCTCCAGCTTTGTAGGCAGGGTCACTATCAACTAGGTTAAAGGGCGAGCGGTCGACGAATTTGAGGAAAACAATTACTTTTTTCCGATTTTTTTCAAAGATAAAGTTGACCGATAAAAAAACTTTTTCAGTTAATACTCTAATCTACTGAGAAACCCCAGATTTAAATGTAAAAGGGCACAATGTTTTTGCGGGACCACCCACGCTTCCGACTACTAAAAATAACGTAACCTTACACAACCTACTTTACTGTATCCAAAGGGAAAAACTCTTAGGCCCTTTCGATCGGGATTCAACGATCCCGTTACGGCTGGTCCTGGCGTGACCCGTAATCCCGGGGTCCCGGCAGACGCCGGCCAGACGTGGGTCAAACTGTTTCCGAGGTCTGTGAGTGAGGGGATATATTATAGACTAGTTTATGCCCGCGACTTCGTCCATATAGGTACTTCCCACCTTTCTTTATCAGTATTTCTCTTTTTATTTTGCACTGCCTTCGGAAAAGCATCCTTACCGTTTACGCCACGAAATGATTACGAAAATTTACAACATTACTATTTGCTATCACGTGCTATCTCATCCTTTTACGGTACAAGGTCACACATTAAAAATTCCTCTTTTCACGTGTTTTGTTTGTGCAAATTGAACACCAAAACACGGGTTTCGCCCCTAAATGACGTCGTCATCCCTTCGGCCTGATCCGGAGGGGACCGTCTGGCGCGCGTCTGCCTGTTATCGAGATTAATGCCTTATCTGTGCCCGTATATTGTACCGACAAGGTCAAACCCTGTTCTGAATTTGAATTTTGGTTTTGTTTTCAGCCGGACACGTTGTATTTTTGTTTTTATTCGGTGTTTTCGGCCAGCGTCTTGCGATGTACTGTTTCGACACGTTTGTAAGGCATTTCCACGACCAAGCGATCAGTACCGTTAGCGACGAGGATGGACGTTTTAACAATTATTTTCAAAGAGAGACTATGGATAAGGGAACGAAAAATTTAGCATATAATTAAGAAAATTTCCTACGTAGGTTAAACCTTTTTACTCAAGTGGCAAAGTTAAACGAGATTTTTGAAGTAACTGGAGTTTCTTGGTGAGCAGTATTCTTGAGTGCTTAATGTTTAACGTTAAAATACAATATGTGTAATGTTTGATCAATTAATCATTTATTATATAATATCCTAAATTTTGTAAATGTAAAAAAATCTCGAACACAATATTATAATTTTAGTTTTTTTTTATCAAATTATTCACGTTGATTGACAACCTCAATCTACTTCGAAGTCTTTCTTTGGAAAGACTCAAACGAATCATAATAGCAAAAAATAATTCCATACAAAAATAGTAAATAAGCAATCAAACCTTTCGTTAGGTTTTATGATTGACCGTTTCAAGTAGGTTGATACGCCGCAGATCTGCGCGCCAATAGACGCGTAGCGCCGCTACGGCCTACGGCGTAGCACTCTTCTATTACTCGTAGAGCTTTCAGGCGTTGATGAAACTTTAGGACGTAGTATGATAATGACACTGTATTTTTAGAGAGGGACTTTTACGAATATTTTTCATGAGCTCGCAACGAACTTTCGTGTTAGGTTAATGACAAGAACAAGTGCTCAGTCACGAGAGTATAGGAAGTTATCTAGTAAAAATACAATATAGGGCCGTTTTCTATACATGTTTAATTGTTTAATGTTCTATTTTAGCAATTGTAGGCCATGTAATATGCTCAGATACCTTTGAGGTACCACCAAGATAAAAATTTGCCGTCAATAAAATTTAGCTAGTCAATGTGAATTTAATATTTACATAAACAACGTTACATTCAGAGTTCATTAATTTTATCAATGTCGATGAGTCATGAGACTCATGAGCTGTAAAGGCTCTAAACTCCATTTGACAATTTCCGGTGAGAGCTTAATGTTAAAATATCGATTCCAATTTTCGATTGCATAAATATGTATACATTCTGGGGCCTTTTTTCAATGGAAAAAGATGAAAAAATTATGTACTTTATTGGTGTCCTTGACTGTACCTATCGTCGTGAAAAGAAACTATCAGAGGCCTATTGCATAATGATTTGTAACTAATATTAGAAGCGGAAGTATCTTTCGAACGAAATGGTATAAAAAGAGACTTCCGCTTGTAACATAAGTTACAAATTATTATGCAATAGGTTATGAACTGCATTGAGAGCCAAAGTTAAATTTTCCATTCCAATTTTAATATTTATAAACACTTCGCCGTGAAAAGGAAAAAATATTACCTCTAAACCATTTAGATACTGGCCGGTGAAAACGAACGTTAAAATTTCGATTCCAATTTTGAAATTTGGAACGTCGGGAAATGGCGGGCGAGTTCCAAATAGGAAGGCACGTGTAGAGGGGGACTTTCACCCTCGCCCAAGGTCACGCGGACATTGCAGCGCGAGTGTGCGTCGGCTGTCTAGTCTGGCATTGGTATTGGTCGATTGGGAGCTAGGAAATGCGGATAGGATACTATAAACATTCGGGCTAAATATCTTACTTTTAGATATTAACACCTGTGTACATTCTTCATTGTACATGTATGTATATGCGTGTATAATGTATATGCACTTTTGTGAGACAAGACAAGGTACAATCATGTGCAAAAACATGGCGTACAACTTCCTAAAAAATATGCTCCATGACTTATGTCGGAGAGTTTGGTTTCGAAAAATATTGTTCAGAGGATTCATAAAGTAAGGTTGACAATGCATTAAACATTAATTAAGGATAAATCTAAAAGGAACAATTTTAATAGCCTAATCGGCTAGGTTTGGGTCGATTAGGGTAGTCTGGGTTAAATGGGGTAACATAAACTTTAAACTTAAGGTATCAGAATATGAACTCTTATTGAGTTTGGATTGAAGTAAAGCTAGGATTTCTTAACGGAGATGTAAAAGTTTAGGTTAAATCAAAACTACGATATTTGAACAGTTAAACCAATTACTAGCATGGATCAACTAAATAATAAGCAAGTGTTTTCCTGAGGACCCGAGCGTCACTTTGCCATATTTATGTATAAAAATTCAATATGTTTTCTTTAGTTTTTTTAAATGGGAAATTCTCACTGTTTATGTTATTACAATTTACTCTCTTTCATTCAATTTGATAGTAGGTTTAGGGCATTCACTTCATACCCATAACACGTTATGAGTTTTGATGACTTGCGATTTTAACTACATTGAATAGACACTATGGTCACAGAATAGTATAATGGTATTACATACTATGGTTCTAATTAAAAACCTTGAGTGTGATTCAAACAAAGATGAATAGACTCAGATTGTACTGGTTAGAGTACTTACACTGTGATGTAGTTCTATTTTAGTTACCTATAGTAGCTAACTATTATGATTTTTGTAAAGAACGTTAGTACTAAACATTTTATAGAGCAAAATATGAATTTGCTTTATAAGCGCGAGAAATACGCGAAATCGACGTCCGAATGTAAAACGCCACATTTTTACCTTAGTATTCAGATACCACTTAACCCTATCCCTACTACACAACTACAATCTTTGCCATACTATTACAATCGCAAATTGCAATATTGGAATACCCCGAAGCGCTATCTCCCTCGCACCTCCCTTTAATGGCATAAAAAATCAATTTCCCCGCCAAATTACGCCAAGTCGACAAATTGCCAGCGTCTAGGCTATAATCGAGTATTTGCTTTCTTACAAGAAATTGTTTTTCGAATACGAAAAAAGTACTTTTTCATGTTTTTTTCGGCTATGGGTTAGAGTTTCATAATGTTAACTTAATTCACACCATGGCGTGATTTACGTATACTTAGTAAAAAATATTACATGGTTGATAATCCAGATGAACCATCGCATTCTAGGTAAGATCAATAATTCAAAGAGCGCCATACCTATATATTATTTAACCTTTGCAGACGATCTGATTGAAAAATTCTCGAGCTATATGTATGTCTTGGTATTGCACAGTGTTTATAATCATATACCTAAGGTAAATAAGTGTTTAAGCGTTTTAGACGCAGCCACCAAAACAGTCTCGTAATCGGATACGAACTATTTTATCGGATATTCAATATGACTTTTAGAACAAACAACTTATTTTTATTTTAAGTTCGACATTTAATGGTAATAATTAGCACAAAACACCTAGATTTTACACTATATAGGCTGATATCACTAATCACAGCAGTCAAAGGAAGAAAGCCTGGTATTTCAGCATGTTATTTTTTTCATGTTACAAGCACCAAGCAATTTCGAGTATTTTCAAGTGCCTCCCTTTCGAAAAACAGATCTCTTCAGGAAGACACTTAACATCGTAGGGGCCTAGGATGAGCTGCGTTATGAACAATTTAAGTACTATTATACTAATTATTATACGATCTGCAAATGTGTAAGACTATTCATCTAGACGACAACGATATTTAGTTGTACAGTTTCTTGTTTTTTCACAGACTCGTAGTATCAGGAGCTCTAAGAGTATTTCTTAATACAATAAAAAGATGGCGGGCTTCAATATAAGTTGGAGTTTTCGAAAAGAACGTCTCGGTTCGCTTAATAACTTTAATTGTCCGCCGCGACCGTCGCCGTCTGCGAACTCGATCGAACGCGGAAGCAAACGTACCTATACATTGCAACGCTTTACAAATTCCTCTTACCCACACCAACCTATTATTTCCATCAAAACAAACGCACACACCCGAAAACTGTCTGCCGAAATACATCCACACAGCAACAGAAACGCACAATGAACGAGTGCGCATGTGTTGGTGTGTGTGAATGAGAGGGAGAGTGTGACGAAATTTCACTTTCCGTTTTGGCAACGTCGCACCTCCCCGTTCGTCGACATTTGGAAGGGGGTGGCGCGGTAGTGAGTTCCGAAGCCGACATTTTCATTTTTAATGTTGGCACCCGTGATTCGTGTTCAACTCGAGTTGTCGCCACTATCCTACACGCATAGCATTAAACATAACTTTATAAAAATAATCCATACAAAATTCGTCTAAAGATCCACTATGAAATCGTCGAACTTCTAAGCGTTCAATAGAGAGCGAACTTTGAACTGCCTTTTCAACTACTGACTTTACACTATATGAGTTAGGTATCTCGAAGTTTTTTTTTGCAAATTCGCGTAAATTATAAGAGGGGTGGTATAATAACAAAGAAAAAAAAACCGAAAGCGAGTTGTAAAGTAACGGTGCTATGTGTGGGGACTTCAAAGCTCAGACGATTCTTGGAAGTGTCATCTAAACGGGACGGGCTGTCTGCCGTCTCATTCTGTATCGACTGAATGGGACACGGGATGAAGTTGAATACTTTTCGTACAGTTTTAAAATCAGATGGTTAAATGAATTCAATCTAACACGGAAAGTGATTTATTAAATAGTGTTCTTATAAATTATGGCGCTTTTAAAGATTCCTTCCATAAACAACATTACTGTAGAAAAACTCAAGGAAAGAAATCTACGAACAATAAATGGTTTAAGGGTCAAGGTGATGTACTCTATTCAGGAGTAAATTGCTTTTTCACGGATGGATTGGGCCTTATCTGAAGTTGAATTTACTTCAATTCGTAATTTCGTACCTACTATATGTAGGTTTAGGATAAATTAGGGGCGGTTGATAATGTTTAAGTAGGTAAATGTAGTATCATTTAATTATGTTGTGAACGTGAACTTACAGATATTTATTAGAATAGGACATCGAACTTAAATTGATGATTATAGTATAGTTAACTTAAGTATTGCTCTCAAATAAAACTTTATTATTTGAACTCAAGATTATTTTGATATCTTAAATGAAATTTATTTGGCCCGAATTAGTCTGAATAATTTTGATTTTATTGGGATAGCCCGATTTTCTTACTATCATATCATTACTGCACATCAAAATAATAGTGATATTTAGGTGAAATGAATTCTAATTTGTAATCAGACATGTAAGGATTTGTTTCTGAAATTTCGATCTTATGACAGAGGTGATCAAATTGGTGAAACTATTGTACATTAAGTGTGTGTCGAGCATTGAGACGTTTCTTATTTCATAGTTCCTCATTTCGGCTGTCTAGTCGCACATATACTGAATAGGCACTAGCAAGTGAAAAGAACACATTTAGAATTGAGAACAGTTTTTTGATCGATTATTGAGCCTTTTTACAATCCTTGTTGTTCGATTAGACAAGGCTGCGCAGAAGTCAGTTGCTCATTTCGGCTATCTATTTACATACATTGAATAGGTAGGCACTAGATCTTGATATTTAAGTTTTTGAAAAAGTTAAAAGAACACATTTTCGAATTTAGAACAGTTATTTACTTTTTTCTTTGATCGATTATAGAGCCTTTTTACAATGCGTGTATCCTTGTTGTAATCGATCGGACAAGGCTGCGCCGGAGTCGGGTTTCAGCGGATGTGGGCGCGGAAGCGCGCCGGCCGCGGCCGGACGCCCGCCATCTTTGTTTTGCTGCTTTGTGGTGCGATGTGCGGAGAGCAACGTAAGAAATGTTTGGGTTTGCCTAGTAGTAGTAGAGTAAGCTGAGGTAGTAATGTTGCCTTCCTCCCAATCATTGGCCTCTTGAATGATAATTCAATGTACACAATCCTTCAGTACAAGGTAGAATATAAATTTCATATTTTGCGTTGTTTAATACAGTCTAAAATGTAGTAGATAGTGTTCAAACTTCAAACTTGACAGGTAGAACACTTGAAAAAAATGCAACGCGGGCAACTTTACTATAGCTTACCCTAGATCAGTGGTTCCTAACCTTTTAGTGACGAGGGACCATTTGACTTTTCCTTGTCTTGCCATGGCCCTCCTCTTATTTGTATAAATACGGTAAATGATCCGTTATCACTTATTCAATATTTTCCTGATGGCTTCGCGGACCACTTCGGGTACTTCCAGGGACCACCAGTGGTCCGCGGACCACCGGTTAAGAATAAGAACCACCGCCCTAGATTGATCATGTGATCACTCTGCAAGTGTCGGTCGTCTTCCTGGTGAATATCTAATGATAAGGATGAAGCCGATCAACCGATCCCCTGTGTATTTTCCCCAAGCCACTCTCCAACCGCGCTCCTATCGCTTTATTGGGCCCGGCCTATAAAGCCATAGTCAATTTTTTTAAATCTAATGATAAATAAATATGCAAATCTAAATTATCTCTGTTTTTATAGCTACATATGCCTATAGCTAACTTTTGTCTGTACCTACACTTTCAATTAAAAATGTTGTCAAAAGAAAAACTTAATTCCATTACTTTGCTTAAGCGAGAAAACTATAACTATAACCTTCTATTATTTTACCGTGTTTAGAAACCAAACTAATGTTCAAATAAAAGGATAATTAATAGTTATTATTTTCTTTCCTTTTTGCCGTCGTCAGCCAGTGCCCATCTATAGGTAATTTCATATTATTATTCTCGTGACATGATAAATTTTCTCAGCTTGGCTCCGAGTAATAATTCTTATCTGCACCATTGCTCCAAGATTTACAACAACGAATATAGAAATATAAACTCTATACGTAGGAGAATAATGAGCATTGTGGAGTGTAATAAAGTTTATCAAAGTGACATTTGACAGCGATTCAGGTAGTGAATGAGATGGTGTATAAACAAAAAACCATAAAAGGACCAGGTAAGAGTCCTTTGTGAGCTGCGCATGAGTTTTGCGCAACAAAGGTGCGATTTCGCTGCGTTTGCGCACAATAGCTGATAAATTATTCGCTAATTTGTGAGGATTGCACCTGGCAGCGCGTTGGGATAAAGATTGGTCAAGTACAGAGTTGCAATTCAAAAGTATTTCAACCGTTTCAGAGAGACTTTATAATAAAGTTATAAACCTGTGCTTTCAATCGATCCGTCATTGGCATTATTAATAATATGACGATAGTGCATAAGTGCAACAAACATAAAGTTGGAATTTAATTGACAAAAAGATTTAATTTGTGAAGTGAACTAGCCAGAGTATCGACGTAGTTACGTAACTATTACTAGATAGTTATATTAACTATATTGATTGAGGATAAATTATAGGTAATCTATTTTCGACTGTTTTTTCTTTTCTGTGTAGTTTTAAAGAAATGAAATATTAAGTTATATATAACAAACCAAAAATGTCCTGTCTACCATGTCGTGTTTTCCAAATTTGAGATCTTTTAAACATGTCTAAATGTCAATTTCTGATTGAACTTTATAGGAACCGTTATTTATAAGGATTACTATCGCTTGTACGGTCGGCCTCACAAGGGGCTTAACACCTTTGTACCGTGTCGTTTTAACGTAATGTTTAAACTGTCATACTAAATGTCCAACGAGTGAAAGCGACAAAGTACCAATATTTCGAGCTGGGTGGAAAACTGCAACATCGCATTTCCACCCTCGACTTTTCTCGTCGATGACTCATTCGGCCTTTAACGTGGCTAGCTAGCCGTCGCGATATACAAATTCAAATCTTATCGCGTGAAGTTAAGATTTATTTTAGGGTACTAACGTGTCAAGACGGAATAATTAAGACTATATTTGAATTGGTTTGTTCTGCGCCATGTTTAAGATACAGTTAAAATAAATAGGGTACAATTAAATTAAATTGGTTTTTGTTGGGTTTGTAATTAAACAAAAGTTGAAGTGCAAATTAAAATTAACGGAACTAATCTGTTTCACTATGTTACCTCTTTGTTGGTCGCCATCCAGCATGTCTGTGGGTTCTGAAATACAACTGGACACTTACCTGAAAAAACGAAAAGATGGTCAGATATGAACAGTCAACATCGAAAAACTGAGTAGGTACTAAGTGCCAAAATTATGTTAACTTGACCTTGAATGAAAAGAGCTTTGGGTAGGTATCGTACATACATTTATGACTTGACTATATTCTAGTGTAAAATTACATGTAAAATTATAATTGGACCGGCGGAGACGGCAAGATGACCTCGACATTTTTCGAAAATATTAGTTGTTCTTATGAACTTTCAGCACTCAACAGAAGTCCACACGAAATCGAGTCGAGTACTTAATCCCCAATCTTTCGACTTCGTTTCCGATACGGAACGATTGAATTCGGATGGAGCACCGCGCGATGAGTATATGAATCGATACAAATACTATTATGAAAATGAATGGTTGGTCGTAGGTACTTCCTCCTATCCAAATCGGGTGTACGGGTTTTAAGTTAAACGTAGAACTATACTGACGAGCAAAAATAACGGGTACACTTTGTATGGAAGTTTGTGTGTGTGTGTGTGTGTGGAAGTTAGTGTAATTGTATTGTATACCTCGTTCTAAAAACCACGTATCTGACAATCGAGAAACAAAAGCAGCATTTTTTAAGCTCGGTTACGTCATTATTCGGGTATAATGGAAGAAGGCCGTAAATCCGTCGGCAGCTGTCACTACAGCATGTGTACCTGCGTGAGAGCAGCTGCGCGCTGATAAAAGGTTGCGCTGAGAGACGTTGGCTGAGGTCAAACATGAGTTACGTCACGGGAATAAATCGTTGTAGCCAGTTCCAATGTAATAACTTATAACCATAAAATACCAGTATCTAGGATCTATGATATAGGACCAAAGAGAAGTCTTTACGCGGATTCTCGTTGGAGTGAGGTAGATATGGCAAGACCATGCTCGATATGTTTATTATTTTAAGGTAACGCAAAAGAAAATAGCAAATTGGCTGATAGGATGGTCTAAATTTATCTGCAAAATTGATCAGGTTTTCAGCAAATGGAAAATATTTCGGGGGTAGCTAAATTTTAGACAATAATTTACTCGGCGAGAGCTTTATTTGGCTGATAATAGGCTAATAAATACGGACGGTGAAATATCCAATTATCCAGCAAGAGTGCTTGTTTGAAGATGTGTCTTGAAAATGGTTTCAGTGTACTGCACTATACTGCAAGCTCTAAAAGCCCATCAACATTTACGAAAACTCTTTGCCGCCGTCCGTTCGAAAAAATACCCTACGACAAAACTGTTGGTGGGTTCTGCAAGAGGATGTAATCTTAGACACTTAATTTGTTTTATTAGTCACGCTATTTTTGTTTAAAAAGTATAAAAAAAATTAACAAATTTATTTTAGTGGTCGAAAAGATTTACAAATATAATTATTTTGATATATTGTCTTTCGACATTCTGTCGGCACATTAATGGGAATAAATACCAACCTAAAAAGTAGAAATTGCACTAGACAAGCTTAAATTCTTTACAGTGTCATCATCAATTTGTTTTGTTTTTTTACGATGTTGCCAAGCTGTCCTGTAACGGTAAGTGGTCAGCCCGCCCATAGACACGTGTCGCTAATGTGTTGCCAACTGGAAGCTTGTTATAAAAATATTATCTATAGCCTCGCAGGGCTACTGGCAAAAAAAATGTCGTAGCTTAACTTTTTTACGATCTAACGTTGAAGAATATGTCAGATGCCAAGTTATAATTAATACCAGTTCATACACATTTAAATGAGAAAACGAGTAATTACAATTGATGTTTATGGTAGAAACTATTTGAAACTACACCAAGAATAATAAAAAAAACAGCCGAGTAATTTTATAAATAAATATATTTAATTATTTTAAATTACCAAAGGATGGCTTAGCAAATTATCAATTACACACAGTTAAAGTACGTACGTTCATTACATGTTACTGAACTGCTTTTATTAGTGAAATGCACTAGGTATGTATATATAAAAATAACTATGTAAAAAATCAAATGACATCAGTTGCGTGCGTTAGTGTTTATTGAGATTAAGCTGACAAATTAACTACATTGATAATCATCAAGAAAATGCCATCAAAGTTCTAGTTTTTTAGTCGTAAAGCTAATCCTCGGCCTCGGACCCATTAAGACATTCCAATGGAGCCTGCGCAATTGCGCATGCAACATTTACAATGATTATAATAACTTACTGAACAACTGTTGCATTTAATCCATTTAAACAAGTACCTATAATTTACTCCGAAAAATTATAAAGTTGTTGATGACACATTTAGGTTCAAATGGAGTCCAAATTTGTGATAGTGAATAGTTACATTACGTTGTCTGGGAATGAAAACGGGCCTGTCAACTGGATCAAGTCCCGTTGACTAACCTTTGACGGACAACTGACATTTCGGGACAGGAGAAACATGCGACGACAATACGTAATACATGCGTAGGTAATACGTATTTAGCACTAGCATTACAGGAATATTACATACATAAGATGTTATTTTATATCACTATTTGGCAATTAAAGAATACAGAAGTAAACAAATATTCAATGCCACTAAAAAAAATAGCCAATAAAATATTTCGCTTTCATGCGCTCAGGTTTAAAATCACGAATTTATTTTTCAACCTTTTATTCTCATAAAATACACACGTAAGCACAAAAAGACATCCAATTTCTATGGGTCGAGCTCTACCTGAGTGTGCCATAAAAAAGAGGTCATCAACCCCAACAGCTGCTCCAATTCAAGATGGCGGGCATTTTAATGTCAAAAATTAATAAATGCAAGCCAGTTCCAGTGATGGATCGTGCATTGAGAACGATTTACTTGGCTCTTCATTTTGTATGCAACTGACTTGTTATAATTCATATACGATTTGATTAAAAATAATTTTACTGATGAAAATATGAATAAATGACCGCCACTGCCGTTATGTTAATTTACGTAATTTAAATTGAAATATATGTCTTCACTTTACTCGTATACATGTCAATTTTCAACGATCTACCTGCCAATCTAAGGGGAGTCATGGCGTTTCTTCAATAATTCAATAGTTTTTTTTTTATTCTTTTATAAATCGTTAGGTAATAAATAATGATGCGCTTACTTGAGTGTTACTTATTCGTATGATTCATTTTGGGGAGGTTTTTAGTATGTTATTAAGTTGCCAGGTTTTTACAACTTTTAACTACATTAGGTAATAGGTACACTCGCGCTCAAAAGAGACGATTCAACCATGGACATTTTTAACGGTTAGTTTTGCAGATTAGATGTTTTTTTTATTCTGCTTTAATTTGCAATCAGTCCTAAGACTATGAGCAAATCAGTTCTGTGATGCTGTCATGCGGAGTGGCTTCTCATCGGAAGCATCTACTGCCTAGAGCTACTGCCGATCTTCAAGGTCTAGGATATGGTGACGTTTTAGTCGTCTCACATACTGGTCCATGGTGAGTTGGCGAGCGAGTTCGTTAGGGTGACGGATTAACCTCTCTTTATATTTAGCTGCCAGACTCCGAATTTCCTCTTTGATTGTTGGCAGATTAGATGTTAAAATTAAATAAGATCATGACAGGATTAAACAAAGTAGTGCACTTTAGGAAATATGACGGTATTTTACCGATCTTTGTCCTCGTGTGTAGTTGGAAAAACAAACATACAAATATTTTATTATTTATTTGGGTTTGTTTATTATTATAAACATTATTTTATTTAGCATTTGCTATAATTTCACTCGACTATCTTACACGGAGTATAAGATAATGTTTGAAATGTCGATAAAAAAATAATATACACTCGCCGTAACGTAATAGTAGTTTATGCAACTGGTACATAATGAGGGGCATTAAAACACGAGTGTGTTTTATGAAACGAGCCGAAGGCGAGTTTCATAATAAGGTCACACGAGTGTTTTAATGCCTAATTATGTACAGTTGCATACATTACTTTATCTACACACATATTATAATTACTCTAAGATGGGTTCAGAAACCGTAGTAAATAAATACAATAATTGTGTTAATACAACCTTTTTTGCACGGTTGCGGAAATATCGAAATCAGGACTGACAACAGATACCTGAATGTTACTTTAAAAAGTAAAGAGTCCTTATTCTGATGTGATCATGTCGTTCTAGCTCAAATTTCGTGCGATATATACTAAAAAAACATCGAGCTGACATTTCGCATCGACTGAATTTGAATTTTCAGTGATACTAGAATAGGGACATGTCAACTTTGACATTTAAATTTTGACAGTTTTGTTTGACGTAATATTTTAACATCATATATGAGATTAAAATGAAATATTTTATTACTGCTGTAGCCTTAGCCACAGATAAGAAAATTGCCATAAATTCATTGAATGTTGAAATGAGAGTCATTTTCTACGGTTTCCGAACGCATATTAGAGGATTTATGATATGTGTGTAGATAAACAATTAAAAAAGTGATAACAAGCTATATACAATAGAGAATCAAGCGATTATATACCTACTCGTAGTCGCATGCGTTTGTAACGCAGCTGAACGCTACAGGATGCATTGCGCGCGCAGATGACGCGTAGACAATAATGACGCGACAGATGTGTGTCAAATTACTGCCATGTAGTTTACTGTGCATAGTAGTTTTCCAAAAAATTTGATTGTAATGTTCGCTTGACAATTTTATAAATGTGTTGTTATTTTTGAGTTTCAGTTTTGTGTTGGTAGTTAATGGTTGGTTCGAAAAAATATGTTGAAAGCACTTTTGGGAAAACCTTTTTCTTAAAAAAAACTTACGTATTCTGATTATTTTGCCAACGACATAACCATATTTTAACTTGAAAGTACGACTTTATTTTTCAGCTAGTAACAGTAGCTCAATAAAAAGCGGAGCGTAAATCAAATAAAGGTGTATCCGCAGTGTTGAGTCGACGGAAGCGGGCGACGTTCGAAAACCGGTGCCGAACCGTAAATTATGATTTACCGTTCCCGCCGGGCTCGCGTTACGTTTGTCACTTAATTACGATTACCGTGAGAATATCGGTTTATGGATTGCGTGACAGCACTGTGTGTTTTTCGATTCGTATAAATGTGTTCTAATATATCATTAAAGGCAGAAATATATTCGGTAGACTTTGTCTATTTTTAAACATAATGGAAACGTGGCAATGGCAAATATATATATATATATATATATACATATATATTTGTAAAGTCAAGTTTCAATATTTCATCTATACTATAGCCTATTCTGTTATTTTGAGACTAAGTTACGTTTTATATATTAATTGCTATAAATAAATCATTTTAAAGTCTCACAAAACTGAAGTCTTTAGAACCTACACTGTTTCATCAACTTTCAACTATTTTGTAATGGCAAGCCACGGCCACGATATCACTTTGTAAACTCATAGCAAGACTGTAATCAAAACTTTCCCATTGGAGTACCTAAAGTCTTATTTTATTTTAACTGTTTTAAAGTACCCTCGTCTACCTTAGGGATTTATCTACATACATATGGATTATGTATATACCGATTACCGAAGGATCAATTAATATTCTAAATATATTCCTAGATATATACAATTTTAATCAGAAGTAAACAAAAACACGATTAATATATAATAAACTAGACTAACTTAAAAATAAATTAAATTAAAATTAAATGTAATAAGTACAAAAGATTTCTGTATTATATTATATATTCCTTATATTTCTAAATGACATACATTAATAAATACGATATTGAATCGAATGTAATATCTAAACGCCGATTTTTAGCAAGAACTTGCTTGCAAGTTTCATTACATTGCGGGTTGCGGTAAGATGAATGCGATCAAACCCTGTAATGTATTTCAAATTCACTGAAAATTGTACGCAAGTTCCTGGTAGTCTAAACCGCGCTCAATGTTATTCGGTCGGGTTTATTATAAAATTTATTACGTAAATTAAATAAAGGCTTAAATGAACCCGCATTTATTATAAACCCACACCAAATAAGAAACCCTTATCGCACTAATTTACATTCTCAGCAACAATATTTCTAACAGTAAGTTTATAAGTACACTGCAAATAAACTCATACAATCTCGAGTACCTACAGGGTTTACTCTACGCATTTAATCCCTTATTTTTCCTCCATTAAACTATTTTCTCCTTGCACTAATTGCGCGTATCAAAAGGTTACGCATCTATTTACCTCGTTTACGGTATCTCCCTCGTACCCTACATCGGTGCATAAAAAACTGCAATTTACCTATCAGTGCGTGGGTCACACAATAACCAACTTGCGACCCCTCCCAGTGGAGCCTGGCCCGCCTGCACCCCCAACTAGTGCAACTAGATAACTCGTTCGCGTACTTTTAGATAAAGAAACCTGTACGTATCTAGCTTTTATCATGTTTTAAGGTACTAGTTTACCTACATAAAATTATTCGGTTAAAT
Organism: Cenopis cana; assembly: GCA_951800055.1. Classification (NCBI taxonomy): domain Eukaryota; kingdom Metazoa; phylum Arthropoda; class Insecta; order Lepidoptera; family Tortricidae; genus Cenopis; species Cenopis cana. The sequence goes on along the minus strand of OX637479.1, from coordinate 11,962,038 downwards.
TTTCAAGTTTCCTCGATAACTATCACCGAATCGCGCGCTTTTCGGGTAAAAAACCAAAACGGCACTACCAGCTTTTATAAATTAGTTATTTTGGTGGTTATTGCTTAACCTATCGTAGCTGGACAAATAAGTCGGTTAAACAGGTAAGTATTTTTTATGCTACAGAGCTGCTCTTCCTGTTTTCGGAAATGTGTTTTAAAAGAACCAGCGATTGTTTTGTTTCACAATAACGTGTTGATTATATCGGTATACTTTTTAGGATATGAGGTATTTAGATGGAAAATTAAATAAAATGTAAAGTGTACGGTCCTTTGATTTCTGGGCCACTTCGTACCTTGTCACAGTGACATTGATGTAAGATCTCTAGCGGCTTTCATATTGATTTTCACTGTGACAAGGTACGAAGTGGCCTAGAAATCAAATTGGTTGACTGTACGCGTAGGAATCAGGCTGTAGCACACGCAGCGAGTTGTTTGATCCTCCAGGGGTCTGCTGTGACTGGCGGCTGTAGGGCTGGAGGTCGTTAGCCTGCCGTTGATTGTTCGATGAGAGCCGCAATGACTCACTTGTGTATGAAAATATACGGGAATATGTAGGGAAACAGTATCGGCATGATGTGTTGCCAACTTGGACGGAAAATAGCTATTATTTTGAACTCTCCATATGACAGCCTCTGACCTAACCGGGCGTGAAAGGGTTAAATCAGGATCTAAATAAGTTTCTGTAACAAAAAACATTTTAGTACTAGCTTTCATTACTTTAAAAACTGATCATCAACAAATACGAAACAAAAACTTACCTACCAAAGGACTAAAATTATACCGAATATTTGATAGCAATCAATAACTTAATCCACATCATATAGAGTTCTTGCTTCAAAGGCAAGACTATTCCTGATTGTTGTTGTACGATGAGAGTACTCAGGCAACATCCTTTGTAACTTACATTCACATTTTATTTAGTTTCATTTAGGATTATTGATTCTTTATGTAAACAAAAGAATGAAGGCATTAAACGAGTACATACAATACTCGTAGTTTCATACCCGCTCAAATTCTGTTCATTGTATTTAAAACATGTGAAGTGAATCATTTAAAAATATACGTTACTAAAATTAAAAAAAGTCATATACATATATTATATAGTTATTTTTCTTTTTAAAAACAGGTCGTACATATGTCACAATGGCCTAGCGTAGATTTGTAGGTTACGCGTGCTCCCTACAGGCCCTTAAGCTGTGCACACACTGGGGGTGAACACATAGGCATGTGCCTGCTAATTGAGCTAGGTAAATAAGGTAGAAAACATAAGGAAGATTGTGCGTGGGGTTAGGATCTGTTTTGATACAAGATAAAAAATGGGTAAACGGAGACTTTTAATTTGAATACTAACCTAACGCGATTCATTGAGTGGCAATATTAAATCAATTATAAAATGCAACGACACATATGTACCTAATTAGCCAATTATTCATAATTATGTTGAGGGCCCAAAAATAATTACAAATATTTTCACATGTTTAGTTAGTTAATTGAAGTGATATCACATGATGGTATATACATATTACAATATATTGACTGGCAAAACCTATCTACCTGTGCTAGTATTACAACGCAAACGAACTTTTTATTGCAGAACTATTTAAAAAACATAAATATCTCTCGCAAGTCTCGCAACTCAACTATAGCAAATGAGCCAGCGTGCAATTTCAAAAATTGAAAATAGAGTGTTGCCTGTAAACAACCTTAAAAAATCGCTAACACGTTCAAACGTGCAGAATGAGATCTCACGCTGCGCTGGCGGGCGTAATGAAGCGCATGTTCTGAACTGCTAGTTGCGTAGGCACGTCCATTTATAGACAGCTAGTGAGCCACGCATTTCTAGATGATTTAGTTTCAAAACCTATTTTGTTTCCTGGCAACTCGGCTGTGCGAACTAGTGAGTCGTTTAATTTGGGTTAGGTTTACTTTTTATGTACCTACAGGGGAGGTTTAAGTAGGTAAGGGGTTGTTCTAATTGGAATAGTTGGTCACATAGCAAGTCAGCGTCCGTAAACTGTATTACCTATATAGAAATTCTCTATTTCTTTCAGCTTGGTTTCATGAAAAAAAAATTTAAATCAACATGTAAGTAGCACTTGGTTATTTACATTATAAATACAAAATCTATATGTTTTACAAGTGGCAACGATAAATCTAGATCAGACTCACCTTTTGTTACAGTGGGGTGGGAAGGTTGTTTCAAAAATCTATAAAAATAAGTTTCTATCTAATAACCAATAATATTTTTTTTTATGTTTTCATATGTGAAACCTAATGGAAAAATTCTTGACCATAATCCGAACATACTTGAAATCATTGAACTAATATAAATCTACACAAATATTAGTCTATCTAAATGGGTAAATTAACAAAATGAGAAACTAAGGGCAACTGTCCAGTGTCCACCTGCCATTGGGCTTGGCCATCAATCTATTTCGCCTGGGAATTGTATCGGAGTTGGGTAATCGTCATGGGAGCTGTAAAAGTCGTTTATTATGATTCGTAATAATCGTAATGTAAAGTGCAGTGTCATTAGAGTAATGTAATAACACCTAATTTAATTTGTGAAGCAAATATAAATGTCGCAAGCATTATATATAAATGCGGCGTTCTGGTAAAAAAATATTCATACCTTAGTCATCAATATCGAGTAGAAAAATACTACTTTGTAGGTAACGCGTTATCATCGTTTTTGAAGGACAAGCTTATATACACCTATATCTAATACAGGTTACATTTAAAAAATCCCAAACCTCTTCATACAGTACCGGCAGCTTAGAAAATCCTAGGCACACGCATTTTTAGAAAAAAAAATGTGTTAAAAACTCTTGAAGGCAGTAATTAGAGATGCGTTAAGCGCTTGGGGCGCGGAAGTAAATGCGTGGGCACGCTCAATTTTACCACCGCGCTGCTTCTGAACGCACCCCTAGCTTACGCACACAGGTGACACAGGCTTTTGACTAATGTTTATACGTGCATCTAGATAGATTTTTCAAAGAATTTCCCACTAGTTAGGAAATATCACACAAGGATATATAATACAAGGTCTTACTGTCTAAAGAAAATGCAGATAATGAAATGGTAACATTTTCCTTGCAATTGAACACAATGTTGATAAATACAATATTTCGCAAAAAAAACAAGTAAGTAGTAGTAACTGCTAAACCTTAATGCCAGAAAGATTTATAATAGCGTTTAAAATGTTAAAATTCACCGGTTTACATGTGAAAACTATAAATCTAAACATTATTCCTTCAGAAAATATTGATCAATGATTTTATTGCAACCATAAATTACTGCAAGATTATAGGGGAGAAAAATAATATAGAAAAATCGTAGGCGCGAATGCTAGAAAATAAAATGCATCGCCTTCGATTTGGTATCGTCATAGTAAGGGGTGCATCGACGCACCCCTTACGCACTTACACACACTTGGACAGACAGGCACTTCACATGCACTATAAAACTGGGCCGCCATTGGTCGACCTGTCTGCGCATGTGTGTGTAACTGTAGAAAAGAGGTCGGTAATGTGTGTAGATAGTTATTTATATCGTGTTCTAGGCTGTATGAATTAGTTGCGTGCATTGGGGTAGTCTTTGCTCAGAAAAAGTATTGATTTGTCGCTCGCCCGCTCGGAGTTTGCAACTGGCTGGCAAGATGAATATTCATCCGTTTTTAAAAAGTTACGTTATCCGTTTTAAAAATAGGAACGTTTAAATTAATGCAGATGCTAAGAACCGGTATTTGTAAACGGTTTTATAACGAACACAGCTTTATTTCTCTATTTAAATTTTTATTATCCATCGACAATGGTCCTTTTAATACAGGCATATCGCGGTCATGCTTTTAAAACAGGTATGCTGTACTTACGTTGAATAATTTATTTTTTCAGTGTAAAAACCATTTGTTTTGTTATTTATCATTTGAATTTGGTTTTTTACTGAGTGGAAGTAAGTACTTCCATTTCGAGTTGAAGAAATGAACGAAGAAAAAAGTCAACGCAGCTGCCGGCGCGGTCTAATCCGGTGTGAAAAAAGTTTTTTTTTAATGTATGCATTATTTAATATCTATTTTTGTAGGTAATTGTTTAATGATGATGTTTGATTATTTACTGAAGGACGCAATTGAAATAATCTACCTACTTAATTGAATTAACTAACGTAGATAACAATCCAGGTTTCTGTCCATCGATACCGATCCATTATATTATTATATGAATTGTAATTGTTTACCCCATTTACAATCTAAACCCAGTCATAATATATGTATTTTTATACCTACAACTAGGAATATGTATGATGGATGAAGTGATTAATTCGAATTGAAGAAGTCATCACGGTGTTTAAAAATAGACTTAGGTTCGGTGACAAGTACAACTGTAAGAGTAGGAACCTCACAAGTACTATTTATTTGTGTTGTACGAACTTCACCACCTACTGGTGTAGGTGTAAAAATCCACCCTAACCTACCACTTAGGTAGGTTAGGGTGGATTTTTTATATTAAAGTACCTTAAATTTAGGGTTTCTACTTTCTAACAGGCACTTACAAAGTATAACTGGAATGATTGAATAATTTTAAATGCTATTGAATATGTGACAATTACATATACATACCTAACACTCACTAAATTGGAGGCAAAACAGTATGACCAATGTTCCACTCGTTAAACTATTTAATATAAACTCTCTCTCTCTCTCTCTAAACAACATCAATTATCATTTTACCGTTAAAAGCAAACATAAACTAAAACTAAACTGCACAGAGAGCGGAGCGTAACTAAATGCGACAAAGCTCTAAATTCAAAATAATATGTTGCTCAAAAAACAGTCTAATGTACGCAACACAAAGCATTGTGCTAATGAATACGTACGGGCTTTTAAATAAAGCATGATAATAATACCTCTATGTATTAGAAAATTGTGAGAATAGAATATTTTTCCATTATATAACATAAAGGTGACTAACTAATTTAACAGAGTGTATGGTTTATAAACCTCATTATTATTAGGTAGTAAACTTTATTTGGTACAACATGTACCTAAACTTCATTAGAAGTACCTATCTAGAAACTTCATTAGGTACAACGTGTATCTAAACTTCATTAGTAGTAAGTACCTATCTAAACTTCATTAGTACCTAAACTTCACGGCATTAGGAAATGCTAAAATAAGAAAAATATTTAACTACGAGTATATGGTCTGTAAACTTAATATTATGAATTATTCTTATAGATTTAATATCCCACGTAATCACGTGAACACAGATAAAAAAATCAATTACAAAATTCTTGTTACAAGTAATAGTCGGTAGTCATGCATGCAAGATGCATCATTAATGAACTACCCGTTACGTTACATCAGCTGATAGCACAAAAACCAGCGAGAACCGGTAACATCTGCCGGCTGAATCGGCATCGGCTTCGGCACGTGCGGGAAAAAAGAAAAAATCAAAAGTGTAAACTCCCGCCGACCGTTATAATCGCCCGACCCACTGGGTGGACTCACGTGGTTCCATGTTCGAATTTTTTGCCTGACAGTGATATATCGGTCAACCGGCCAACTCTTAATTTCTTCTCCTAAATATTTGTCACTCAATATGGGAATCCGTTTGTTAATTTGGAATCGAATTATTTTAATACGTATTAGTTAAGTGGATCAATCAACCAGTTTTGAGAGGATAGAATTCACTTCCCTGCGTTCCTTAAATACTGATTTTCTTATTTAAAGTCGGATATTGAAAAAAAAATAGACAAAATACTAAAAACAACAAAAGTTATGCAGATTTGTCAACTATTAAGTTAAACAAAAAAATAACTCGTTGTTAATAACTAAGTTGTTTCAAAATGACAACGATAAAAATGGAATAATAAAAGTCATAAACCATAATCAAATTGCAATCACAACGATAAATTCGTTTTAATTTTCAAGATGGCGACATATTTCTGTGTCATAAATCGGCGCCGAAAAAGAATGTCGATTAAACTGTAGGTACACAGAATATTCGAGAAAACAAAAAAGCAATTAAAATGGGCGATAAACGTAGATTTATGGACAAGTTTGTTAGTAATGTTTATTGCTAGATTGTTTGTACGGAGGTGGCATGGAGGAAAGCGTTATTCTTTCGCGAGACACTTTTTGGCGCGCGCCCATTTATGTACATGCCGTGTTATTTACTTACGGGAATTTTATTATCTTTCAGAAACAAGAAAGGTCGTTTACTTTGCTTTCCAGTGAAATACAAGTTGACAGTTTTTTGTACAAAGTTCTTTGTAAATAATAGCTCCGTCGCACTATGCTATGAAATCAACTTTTACGAGGACAATACATATATAATAACAAAAGTATAACCCGAGACTATTTATAGCACAAAGATGAAGCAGTACTAACAACGAGGGAATTCCTCAAAGAGAGTATCATATCTAAGAGCAAAAACTTCTTATATTTTCTGTTCCTAATTCCTAACTTGTCAACTACAACATTGCCTAGAAATACGGGTTAACCTTTTAGGTGGAACTAATAAAATGTATATATGTATTATATTACTTTAGCCGAAAGCTTGCTCGCTTTGCTGAATTATGAGTTCAGCCGAGTTTCAGTAAAAGTTTCTGTGAATCAATGTTTTCTATTTCTATTAACGATGACGCATTTTTACAAACCTTGTCTCTAGGACTACTAGGACTCTAGGTAATTACTTGTATCAAAAATTCTACAGTGACTACAAATTTTCTCAACCTTTTGGACACGAAAAAGTGGTTCCTTAAATAAATAAATCAAGATAGTTTTAACTTTTTAACCCCCAAATCTCAGTTGTTGTCTTTATTTAAAACTCCTTCACATGCTAACATTTCTAAAATAAATTGTGAATCTTTAAAAACAGACATTGAACCCACGGCTACTACGCGTTATCAATCCATAATAATTTAATCTTAATCAACCAAACACCTTTGTCCAACAATAGGTAGGTACCGATCGATAAAAATCCTAAAGGCGGTCCGTTCAGAGCCGCGCACGCTGATTGGAGGACGGGGCAGCTGCGTGGCGCGTGCGCCGCCGTGGCCGACATGTGATAGGTACAATGAAAAAAAAAAAGATTTTTTTATCAGTATTGAGCATGTGTCTATTATATTGTAAGACTTAAGCGATAGTACAGCTGTCGTTAACCTTAGCAAAATGTCACGCTTTAAAAAGGACACATTCGCACTGTTTTTATATTTGCTTTATCTACCTACATTTGATATTATCTGGATTTAGGGGAAGATATCAACATTTAAAAATCATGTTCGTACAATACTGGTATCGCCCAAACTAGGATAGAGTTTATTCCTAGATTAGAGCATAGCATTTTAATGTTTCTTCGAATTAAGTCTTTATTAATTTTAGTCTTAATCCGCCCGGAAGTGTTGATTCGACCAAGTAGGAATTAATAACAGGCAAGCAGGAAATAACCCTAGTGTAGGAATGTTGACGCTCAAACTCAATACAGATTTTCTTACTCTGATTTAAACTAAATCGGGCCTAAATGATTTGAATGCGGAAAAAAAAAACTATTACACCTACACATGTCGATAAACATGTGGACGTCTTTTTGTTGGATTTACGTATCAATATTGTAAGTACTGTACAGCCGGCATCTGTAGCGCGTGCAGCGATGAGGGCGACATGTGATAGATACGTTTGTTGTTGAAAAAATCCTTTATATACAGCTGTGTTTAAACTTTACCGAACTGTACCGAAAATGTACTTACCTACTATACCTACCAATTCAAAGGAAATACACAGTTCCTTAATAGGATATTAATTATTTTAATTAAAAAAAGAACTAGGTATGTAGTTAATTTGTTTTTGTAGTTTGACATGCTTGAGCGGAATATAGGAGCAAATATATAATCTCTAATGTCATTTCATTTTGTAATCATTTATTCCTAGTTTTAAACGCTTATTTCAAAATCTATTAAAACGCTAAAAAATACAAAATTTTATGCTACATCAATGTAAATTCTACATCAATTCAACACGTTGGTCCAAACATTGGCCCAACGTTATTATTTGAGTAGAGTAATGAATGTAGTCACAGATAACGAAAGATAAACGCCAGGTGTCAAAGATCATAGACTTAATGGCCGCACCCGGCCTTTGAGAAATGGATTAAAAGCCTAGTATCCAAGGCAGGAAATGTTTTATCTTTTTGCTTCTTTAAAATAAAATTAGGTGAACCGGAATAAAAATCAGGATTTAATTTACTATTTTAAACAGTTTCTGTTTTAGTGTACGTTACAACGAGACAAAATCTCTAATGATGTGCATAAATTGCACGATGTGAATCATTTGGCTCAACAAGTTTTTTTTTGCAAATATTTAAATAATTTTATATTTTGCGTACTCTGTGGCCTTTTTGATTGAGCTCGTCTTAAATCCACTTTTCCCTTTATCAATTACCTCCACATTTTCGGATTAACTTAATACAATTCTCGTTCGCAAGATGATTTGTAATTAGGTGAGCTAAGTAAAGGTGTTACAGAGGGGGTTGCCTCCCTCTAAGCTTTACGGTGCTTGTTTTAAAACTAATTTGCTAAACTTCCTTCTTCGTAGCCGTTAAGTTATAATCGTAAATTAAGTGGAGCACCGACGCTTTTTCTTTGGTGGAAACTTTTCGCCGAAATACTGGCCGGTTTTTTCGGCCGTTTGAATTGTGAAAAAGGAAAGTTTGGGATTTGAAAAAAGAATCACATTCTTTTCTTTATGTTATATTTAAGTCGACTGCTTCCTAGATGCTTGTGTTAAATGTACATTATTTTTCCACCGAAAACAATAAAAGGAGACAGATAATAGAGTTGGTTCGAAAGAGCAGTACGAACGATCTTTTCACGGGCTATTAACTCGGCGGTTATGTTTTTTTTTATTACGATTTTATGGTAACGAGTGTCTTTGTTTTGAATTTCGATTTTGTATTTATTAAAGCTGACGACTTATTCGCCTAGTTCCCAAGGAAAAATAATATGTTGATGCGTCGTCGTGGCAAATATATACTGCTCATTATTGGGAGAATTCAATTGCAGGTAGATCTGGCGTGCTTATTGAATAATGTGACCTTTAGGATGTCGGTTCCATTCGCTGAGTGATGGCATAGTGATGGTAACTGAGAGAAGTGTGTGCCAAAATGTCATTAATTGTATAGTAAACTTGATAGTGATTTATAAAATATGTAACTGTTTACGAAATTATTTCTGTCAGGTACCATTTAAAATTATAGTCAAGTATTTGAAAAAAAAAGCAATGAAGCAGAAATTTACTTGTTAAATCGTTGAAATTAGTTTAAAGGTTATTGTTAAATTTGTCTAAAGTTATAGAAAATAATAATAATATAATGGACAGTATTCGACATGATACTCAGACTGATATCGTGATGAAAACGTACATTGGGATATTTTTAACAGTTGTATCTTACTTCCTGCAGTAAACAATATTAGTTTTATATTTTGCAATCGAATACATAAATACTAATCATCCGTTGAATAAGTCATACCGTACTTGCGTCATTCTCCAGTTTTTCTTCAAGATTTCCTAGATTGAATGAAACATGACACGGCGGAAAAATAATCGTAACTTGTGAATGAATTCCAACTGCCAAGGTCTGTACTGTATAAAGGATTACAGTGAGCCAACGTTTCGATGTTTGCCAAACGCTTGGCAATGCGGCTGCCGATTAACTTGAGTTAATAAAGTTTGTGAGGACCAATGTCACGATAGTAATACATTTTGTACAAGAATCGTAAATAATATTCATTCATAATACAGAATACTGGTTTGTAAGTTCCCTGAGTTCAGTTCACTGCGTAGCCTGCCTGCGTGGATCTTAGGTATTTTATTAAATACGTATTTATCGTAGCAAATAAGAAATATAGCTAGGTTTTTTAAAGTGTTTCATGTAACTAGGTTTGTAGAAAAAGCTAATTATTGTTATAGGCCATCTTTTTAGTGGTAGCGGTACAGGCCCAATTTCAATGAAAAACCGCAAATCGATGTACAGTTTAGCCGTTTGGCACACGCATACTAGAGGTCAAAACAAAATTTTTGCCCCGCAGTTCCTAAAAAAATTTCCCTTAGGGGGGGAGTGCTGAGACATTCTTTTTTTTGTATGGAAAAAAAACATATTTTTTTTAGTAACCTATCGTGTGTGGTATCATATGAAAGGGCTTTTTGAGGCGATTCTAAAAATATACCACATCATTACATTTAAGCCATTTTTTTTTAATTAAATCAAAAATAATTTTCGAAACATACCAAGTTTGAAGTCCTCCAGACACGATATGGCTGATTTTTATTTTGTTCAATATACCAAAAAGGATACGTTATATCCTCATATCTAACCTCAAAAAAGCAATTTTGAAATGATTTTCATTAAGTACCTCTAGTATGCGTGTGCCAAACGGCTAAACTGTACATCGATTTGCGGTTTTTTTAATCGTACGGCTACCACAGTTTTGCAAGATTAATAAAAGCAACAAGCAGTCCAACTTTACGCGTTTACGCGATAACTCGCGTAACTCGCGTGCGATGACATTCGAACCAGCTTTTAGAGAGGAAAAAATGTTTATATGGAACACAAGAGAAAAATGTGTGTCAAAGTACAGTATAGCTGCCGAGTCCTGAAAATGTCCATAATTAATGGAGCGTGTTATGTGACGCCACATACTCCGTGTCCCGTACTACCATTGTATGGAAAAACGAGTAATATGCTGTTTTGGTGCTCCATACAACATACTTATTAAAAATGTTGATCTACATCATGCTTTAGGAATTTAGCCTTTTTAATGTCGATTACTATTGGGTTAAGGAATGACCAGCGGACCATCGCGGGGGGTTTAAATTTAAACACCTAATATATACTAAGTCCTCGGTGTCGACCATGCAAAACTTATTGTAGGTACTACGTGCACAATTTATGATAGGTCGTTGGTTTCACTTTGGAAGACTTCAACAATTATGCAACCTTGGCATAACATGAATGACATCGACTCCCAGACGTATCCCAGGGTCCCGCCCCAGCATTATTTGAGTACATTATATGTTATAATGAGTGAGACTGACCTTCTTCTCCGTGAGTTTCTCGCACCGTCGCTGCTTGCAGATCTGGTGGCTCTTGTCGTTGCGGCAGGGCGCACAGTCGCCGCAGTTGTCCTTGCGTTGGCAGCCAATGCACTCGCCGCAACGCTTGCGCTTCTTCTTGGTCTGTTGATTACACCGTAATATCATTTTGACGTTGACAACAGCTTTGGTCTAGTTTGTAGTAATGTGCGTATGAAATCAGCGGTTCCAGGTTCGAATTCTGGTAAGCGGTTAAGCAGTGGTTTTATGTGACGAGCACGAATGCTTCGTTCCTGAGACTTGGATCTTGGTTACGTATATGGATCGTACCCATGGTCTCATAATGACAATGCCTTGAGAAAGATCAACTACCTACATATTACATTTCTGATATTTTTAAAGCATCATATATCAACTCTGATCGACATAGATACCTACTCTAGTGCAATGAAAGTCTAAAATAGATAATTATACTTATCTGTCATTTCATTTATAATCGATAGCGTATTAGGATTGCTGATAGTTAAAAATCGATGTTTTTTCATAAAATAAATCTTATTAAAATACTGTTTAAACAAACTTTGGGTGGCATTCCGTATAAATATGTGTGTAACGTAATGATGAATTAATTCAACTATCATAAAAAAATACAACAGCTGTGGAGCGTGAGCCGCCATTTTGCGCAATTTCATTCGTCCAAATGGCTCGGTTATCTTCGGGCGCAATCGGGGCGGATTGTGCCGCCGAACAGCTGACGATCGTCCGTGGAGTACGGAATACCGTTTGTTTTAAATTTGAAAATATGAAACGCGATTACAAATAAACTGAAGGGAGGGTAGACAAAGGATACCTACTGTTTAATCAGGAAATGTTTAAATTTTCAATATTTTGAAAGTCGTATGAATTTGTAAAAGTATAAAGAATAACTATCTGGGTAAATTAAAGGTCAGTTAACAAATTATCGTAGAATAACATACAACGTCAAATTTTCAATATCAATTCGACATTTTGTAATTACTAGGTATTGATAATACAAACCGCGTTTGTCATATTTTACAGCAAAGAAGATCCTTTCCTACTTATAGCAAATATCATTTTTACATTGTTAATTTAACATACCCTTAATTTTACTATATTTATACATCGTTAACTTTGGTGTATTACAATTTTATTATTTCGTGTTTGCGTCTTATTCATAATTCGATTCGATTTTTTATAAGCAAAACTAATAGGCTGCATTTTATATAAGTATATTACCAGCTTACGCTGCCATAGGTATTACATGAGAAAATTGTACAAACGAAATTGACGAAAGCACGTGAGTGTTTATACAAAATAAAGAGGGTTTTCCCGCTTATTCACCCGTGGCCGTGTGTAATGCGGGGGCGGAGACTGAGATAGACGCGTGTGAATTTTCAGCCGCACTTTTAACCCCTTTACCAAGAAAAACACCAGTTCATTGCACAGGAAAAATCTTCCAACATTGAGAAGCTTTCGATGAATATTTATCGCTGCAAAAGCTTGCGAAATGCGCGAAGTTTAAACGGGACATGAAAAGGCCGCAAAAGCTCGACCGTCGATTCGTTAATGAATACATTTCGTTGGAGACACGAAGCTTTTAAAAGCTCTTAATTATCATGTTAGCCAAATTGGCTTGATTAAATGCTTTTAAAATATAATAATTACACCGACTGATATTGCATGACTAAGAGTTTTATTAAATTGACAATTGACTTTTCAGAAGTCGCGTGCTAATAATGATTTCAACTGTCAAAAACTGCACTCACGCAATGATATATATATACATTTTAGGTTGTATTTGTATTTAAAATATGCTGGTTACATGGGGATTACATCGCAGTTGCTATTAAACATATAAATAATCAAATGTATGACAAACGAGCGTTCTTTAGTAAAATTCCGGCGGTTCATCAAAGATTTAAAGAAATGCATCTTAATGTGACTGGAAAAAAACATTAATTAAATGTAGTTACTCTAATTTGAACCCCTCACTGTTTCCAACCAACCCTTTTAACAAGTCACGGTGTTTAATCAATTTGATATTCCCTTGACACACACTTATATTAGGACTATCTGTCATTCATAGTCTAGTGCAATATTAAGTGAGATATTATCTCATAGGTAATTCCCTAACACCACTTTTTGACGTGACGTTATTAATATATTTTTAATTTGATTAGTGAATGAATCTACCTACTACCTACTCTGCAAAATTTTCTTATAGAGTAAGGTTAGTATTACAATTGTAGCAAGGATTTATTCCTTAGCATAGACTAGAGCAATACGTACCAAAATTGTACATCTTAAACATCATTACACATTTTAAAGCCTGCCATACTATTCTGTGGCATGGCAAGATATTATATTTTCTATATACCACATAGTTGCAGTTATGCAAGTTCACTACCATTTAACCTAAGATCTGAAATAGAGCGGAGCAAAAACCATAGGCAATGATAATTAGTGCCTATTGTATAAGGCAGCTGTCTCAAGGTGTTCGTTATTAGACTAGGAAGCGCTGACATTTGTGCGGAATGCAGTCTATACAGCACTTAGACTAAGCTTTTTTACTTGGCCATATGATCAGCTACGAGAAAAATGCTGCTAGTTAGGTACTTTAATTATGAATTTCGTGATAATATACATTAATAATTTTGAGGTCTTGCTAGTCGTATTCATTTTACAGTAAATATAACTTTATGTGCGCGCCATCCACGACGACGCGCCCGCGCATCTCATACTAATCTATGTGCAATTTGTACGAAACGAGCGGTGGAGGGGCGCGTCGTCGTGGATGGCGCGCACTATACATATTCTTGTACTGATCGAATAAGTGGGATACCCGAAAGATCATTAGGCCGTCTTTTCTTGCAGCATTCACGGGTGGCCGTCCCATAATTTTTCTTTGATATAGGGCTACGGCAGAGAATATTCGCTAATATATTCGCGCGGTAATATAATTAAAGCCGCGCGGGCACGGCCCTCAAACTGCCGCCTAATTGCACTCGCTGCTGAATGGGACTCATAAAATTTTCTAAGCAGGACACGCGTAAATCGCCCCACTTTAATTTGTGTTTTAAACGAGAGAAGAAGTTAATTTATTGGCGGAGCAGCCGAATCGGCTAACTATTAAATTTATAGCCGCGAAGACAGAGAGTTCGGCCATTCCGAAACTCGGAACCGAGAATAAAAACTGCTCCCCGAATAATAAAAGGTGGAATTACGGCAAAACTTTCTCTTTTTCGGGATCTCTCGAATATCTACTTTCAACGCCGTGTAGTCGGATGAAATTCAGAGAATTCTAATATCTTTCGTCGAATATTCAGTCGGCTTTTTGTGTTCCCCGGTGACTTGTTTACACAATTCGCCAATTCGCGGAAAGAGACATTAGTTGTCTCCTCAGATTTTTCCCAATACGGATATATGTATAATGTGCGCTTCCACCTACGCTAATTTGGTACGATTTCGAAGATAATGTATACTATCTTGTTTAGTATGTCGATCAGAGTTCTTAGAATTATATGTGTATACACATACAGTTGTCAGCACAAGCGCTATTATTTTTCTTACCTGTTTCTCTGAAGAGATGTCGTCCAGGTCCATGGGCCCGGTGTTCATGGGCGGAGCGCCATGGAGCGGCGACTTGAAGCCGGCAGTGGACGACACGGCCGCCACCTGCCCGCTGCTCTCCGACCCCATCTCCATGTTAGACCCATCCGACTCCGAGCTGTTTGCTCGCATTTTCCGCCTCTCCTTCTTCCTGAAATCTGATCTCGTGGGCGACGACCCACTTCCGAAACCGTTCTTCTTTTCATACCCACTGTCTATCAACATGGGGTTTTGAAAATTACTGTGGTGCAGCCCGTTCGGCGTGTACTTCTCTTGGAGCGACTTCATATCGAACGGCTCGTTTTTCAACACGTGAACCACAGTTGGACTCTGAATGTTCTGCAGTAAGCTTCCATTTTGATGCAGTATTGTCCCATTTTGGTGTAAAATACCATTTTGAGTGGGGAATGCATTAATAGTGGCGATATTTGGTTGATACAGCTGTATATGCCGGTCGTCAATGTACGCTTGGCCGGCGGGGGCCAGCTCCCGGGCTTGCAGCGGCGCCGGGACGATAGGGTAACTCCTGGCGTTCACCGCCGTAAGAGTATGGAATGTTGTGGCGTTGACCGGTGATAGAGTGGTTAGGGTTGTGGATAGTGGCGTGACCTGCGCCAAGGTGGTGAGATGAGCGGGTGACGACGGCGTCGTCAGCTGCGTGAGTTGCGTCAGCTGGCTAGGGCTGGCGCTAGGCGTGGGACTGGCGGTGACCGGCACCGGTGTCACGCTAGGCAGCCCCGTCTCGGGTATGACGGTCGTCTCCGGGAACGTCTGGAACTGGCTCTGGAAGGACGGCAGCTTGTTGATGGGCTGCAGCGTGACGGACTGGTAGTCGAGGGGAGAGGAGAAGCCGGCGCGCAGGATGGCATCCTTGGCGCCGACGGTGATGGGCATGGACTCCCAGGGGCGGTACTGCGCCTGGCTGGCGATGACGGAGACGGCGTCGCCGCGATCGTAGTACTCCCAGCCAGGGTCGAGCAGCCGCGCGTCGGCCGCGAGGATGCGCTGCTCGTTCTCGGCCATGTCTCCGACGAAGGTCGAGAAGGGCGGCAGGTGCGCCTCCGCGCCTCCCTCGCTGCGAAGCGCCTCGCTCATGGCGCCCTCCCACGGCGGAACCTCATCCTCACCGCAAACGCTTAACACGTAAAGGTTTTTTTACAAAAATAAGCTCTCCTAAGTCTATCTCGCTATGAACACTCGCAACACTGGAACTTGATATTTGTACTTTGACTGACTGGCTAAAGTTAATTGGATAAAGTCCGTCTAAATAGCTCTTAATTTACGATTATACGGCACACTGGTTTACACTACACTAATCACAATTTCGTTAATCACTAACAAATAAATATAAAAAATCCCCGAAGGCAGTTTACACACGAGTCTTAACTACGGTTTTATAAAATCTTTGGCTGACTTTTAGAAAATGCGTCGACTCCGTTAACGATCGATAAATATTTTGTGCACTCGTTAAACGATATCTATTATTTTGGAACGTTTAAATACTGGTCGTTGATAGATTTTTCTTTCGCTCGTTCGTTCTTCTTATTGTAAATACCGATCACTTCAGACTTAAATTAATTTGTACTGTTTGGGAGTTAGCGTATACTATTTACGGTTTATCGTTATAAGGTTTAAAAAATAGTGCTTATATTTAGATTTTAAACGAAAGATATGACTGGAGGCTTTGGTTTGAGGGTGTCGTCTTTTGGTGGGTCAGCGGCGGCTAGCCGGGCGGCCTGCACCAGTCTGTAACAAACAAACAAACACATTATTTATTAAATATTATTTTCACAATAAAAAACATTATCTGAATGTATAATTGTGCGTATGGAGTATGCAAGAAACGAATTAGAATACAAAAGTACATAACATATTTTAAAGAAATCATAGTTTTTCTTTAGTTAATGCTCAATTCGTTCATTACTTTTACCATAGTGACCTACTTTACGTTAACATATTTTGCGGGGCGCTTTACACAATCATCATCAACGGTAAAAATCCACATGCAAGATTTGAACCCAAACTAATTGAGTGAGTGATTTGAACCCAAACAAAGCGAGTCTTGTAATAGGGTACCTATATACCTATATCAAAAATATAAAATAAAATATCAATATACATATAATCCTAACCACATATGTAGTTCTAACCATTCAACTATAATAGTCCGATTGATCTGTGTAGCGTGGTCGAACTTTTCGACTCGTTTCACACCGATCTGCGATCTTAAATGAGACGTAGAAATAATTATCTAGCCTACATTAGCTTATCAGGTGACTTATTGTCACTGATACTACTATTCCAAAGGCAGGACAAAATTAACCTTAAACATGTGTTAAAATTAATGTAATAAAATGTCTAGGTATGCTAGAATCAAAAATGAAGTAGGTATGTACCAAGAATAATTTCTGCTCCAATATATCTACATGTACAAGTTTTCAAGTAGATGAATGACATTTGCCAGTGGCAAAAAAATACATCAATAATAAGAAATCAAATTTAAATTCCATTAGGAAAAGGAAACAAAAGTCGCACGATTAAAAAAGTAGAAATAACGAAAATAAATTTAGCTTATCGACTGTTTACTTCCACAACCTCTGCTTTAACGAAGGGCTGGTTGAAAAACCAACTTTATGTAGTAGACGTGAAAGTTTAAATATCGAACAAAATTTGATGTCTGTTACGAGGTGGCGAGACTCTTTATTTTAGGCGCCGCGTTCTTAATTCGAAATAAGAAAGAAATTGCAAGGAAATTCGCAAGTTATGGGTTGGCGCGGACATGTTTACTGGCAGGAGCGGCGCACGCGCGGTGCGCTGTTTTGTGGCGCGCAATCGATGGAATGATGACCGAATTTTCGATTGTTATTGCGAATTTCTACTGCCTTTTTGGTGCGGAAGGAAATGGTTAAGTACAAATGGAGAATGAAAATGTACGAACTCTTTAAATCTAATCCATTGAAGGGTGCATGCTGCGCATGTTAATAGTTCATGTTCATGTTCATGTTGTAAAATATTAAGACTACCTAACATTTAGTTTATATATTATTAGTTTATAGGTAGTATTATTTGAAGAACTTATTCATCTGACTAGGACATTCAAGTATTAAATTAAATTATAAAAAATATAATTAAAAGTAACCAATAATTTTTGTCCTAAATGGTTTCAACAAAAACGTTGCAAAAGGCTTAGAGGCGGAAAATCGTTAGCGGCGCTAACGCTAAGGTACGCACGCATCGAGGCCAACCTGTGACGTCACGTTTATCTAGTAATGACGGGGAGCATTTGTGATACGAGCACGGCCGCAATTCGACTATGTTATTAACAACTTGCGATATAGCCACGACCGTGATTCCAGGGCATTGGCAAATGTGTACTCAATTTTTCATTGCTCTCATATTGAAATTCGATGCTTTGTGCTTCGTTCTAACGATATCGTCATTATCCGCAATGTTCATGTGGTAGCCATAGATCCATGTTACGAGAGGCAGTTAAAATAATGTTATGTTATCCCATGTTAGGTGATGGTATGCTGATGAATATTGTCGATATGGTGAATAGGTGCAATGCATCTGCATACAGTACACACTCGCTTTTCTCGTATTGTTTCGCATATAAAGTAGGTATTATTCTTTCATTTCCAACCTTTTTATAAGCGTGTTAATTTTTACATATTTGCACGTAAATAGGTATAATATTGCATGCGGCTGTCAATCGGGTTCGAATTCCGGCTCGTGCCAATGAGTTTTTCGCCCTTATGTAAGGAATATCATTTGGTATTTACCGTTAGCTCTAGGGCTTGCATTCCGGAATTCCGGAATCTCGGCCAATTTTTCCGATATTACAATTCCGGAATTGGTACACTCAAAATATCGGAAATTCCGGAATTCGATTTGATGAATTTAGAGAGAGAAAATAGAGTGTTTTGTATGTTTATTCTTAAATTTCACAATGTAAAACTGAGGAATTGTTCGCCTATCACCAGATTTATAAACATTTTGTGAACAGATTTCAAACCTGTATTGGTATTCCATCACGTATACTCCTCCTACCCGTATTTTGGATACGACGACCACTAAACTTCGCCGTTAGCTGCGTTCGTGTGCTCTAGTGTGGCTTACGTACCTAGCCGTTCATGGATGTGGTCTATGGTACTAAAGCCTCTTCGGAAACCGGCTTTTTCGGGAGGCTGGAATTCATCAAGCCTGCGTGCGATATGACTCTTGGAAACAGCTTGTATACATGGCTCAAAAGCGTGATGGACTGATGGTTCGGTAGTTGTTCAGTAGTGTGTTGTCACTTGTCAGTGTTGTCACCATTCTTGAAGAACAGCGCCACCTCGCCTGTGTTTTATGCTTTTGGCGTTCCCCCTTCCAGTAAGACGGAATTTACCCACATGAAAATTCGTGCATTTTTTTCGAAAATCACGAGTTTAGTGCTGATAATGAATTAATGACCATATACGACTACTAATGAATCACATTTAGCACTCAGCTTATTTGATCCCGGAAAGCCGTTAATTCAGTAGGTAAAGTGAAAAAGTAAATTGAAAGTACGAAATATCTTAATTTATTTTTACTAAAATTTAAAATACAGGCTACCCTATCTGGATATTGCCTATAAAACGATAATGATTACATTTTTACTACATTTTCGTGACATCAATTTAGTTGAAAAAGGTAAATTCCAATTCCGGAACCAGTTCCGGAATTCCGGAATTGGAGCCCAATATCGGATACAATTCCGGAATTGGAAAACCGTCCGATATTGCAACCCCTAGTTAGCTCCTCGTTCGAGGAATATATCGTGAGGAAACCTGCATACGTCAGCAAATGAATTCAAAGGTGTATGTGCCAACGTGGCCATATAGATAGGCCAGCGTGGGGACTACTGCCCTTTCCTGTTTATGACAGGAAGCCTGTGCCTAGCAGTGGGACAGTCGCTGAAAATCCTGTAAAATTACTCTTTCTTGCATTGAAAGAGGAGAGAACGTTGTTAAACACTATTAAGAATAGAAGAGGAAAAATGATTGGACATTTGATACGGCTCGACAACTTCTTCAAGATCATTTTGAGAAGAAATATAGAATGAAAGCGAGGCAGGGGAAGACCAAGGCGCAGTTTCATGGACCAAATAAAATAAACAAAAGGAGTCAAAGGGCTTGCGTACGAGAGAGTAAAATGGAAAATACTCCACCGACAAGAGGATAACTCTTAAATTTGATGATAATGATGTATTTTACGGTGTTTGGAAAGTTGTAAATAGACTAATACAAAACTAAACAAGTTTCCACGTTTTGTAACTAGGTATACTAACTAGATTACGGTTATATTAAATTCATTAGCCAGTTAATGAAATTCGCTAACGACCAGGACGCGTGTGGCCAAACCGGCGGATTTCGGGAGTCCTCATTATAACAGAATGTCGAACATTCCCCGGATACTAACCATGCCCGGGTTATACAGTGTAAACAAACTATAAATAGAGTTACTCCATAGTAAAGCGCCACTATTTCGGCTTCACTATTTTAAGGGAACTATTTTCGTGGGTTTAAAACTGTGTCTTCAATTCTCATCTTATAAACTCTATCTATACATAGGTACATATCAACCTAATGACCTAATTAAAAATGAAATTTAATATGGAAGAAAATTAATTAAATCGTTACTTTAAAATATTGTACTATTGTAGTAGATAGTAACCAATAAAAATATCAACAGCATAGGATTTACTAGCACTACAATAGGTATAGGTACAGGAGGACAAGACCAAATCAGAATAACATTGATAGATTATACATAGTTACATCAAGAAATGACATGTAAGTATGTATATTACCTAATATTGCCTTCAGTTGCAGTGATTGTTACTCAATTAAAAAACGATTTTAGTCGCGTGTATATAGTGTTCCTATTAAATTTTATACATCCCGACATTTCGAATCCTTTACAACATTCGAGGTCAAGCAGGTAATAAGTAAACTGAGAAAACCTCAACTAGTTACAGACTAAGGGTCAGTTGCACCAACATACGAAGCAACATACGGTTTGGTGCAACCCAGCCTTAGGCTGGGTTGCACCAAACCGTCTGTAATCGTAAGCGGTGTTCGTCAAATCTGATTATATGGAAAGTTTGACAAGTTTCTATGGGATGACAGCTGCCGGCGCCATATTTGACGATGACCGGCCTGTGTTCGTATGTTGGTGCAACTGACCCTAAGTAACCTAACTAATACTTCCTTCAATAAATTTCTATATTTACAGTCTCATTCAATAAAGCGTTACGTTCTAAATTTAAAATGATCTATTATTAGAATTAGAATTCCATTGGTTATTTTCAGCCAATCAGATCTATTCACGTTTTTCTAAAATTAAATACGGAACGGAACTCTTTCATTGATAGCCTGTTGTACACTGATTTCCATTTATAGACAAGATACCTGTGTTTACATACCTACATATATACGCATAGTTAACAAGAAATAACTATGTGTTTACGGGAAGTAAATTGTAGCTCGCTTAGTTCACAAACCCTTTAATTTTCACGAAGACAAAGTTTTCTCTTCAACTTGGGAATATTACAGCTAAGTACAAAATGTTTTCCTCAAATGAATTATATCGAATCGAAATACGATTTTCCCAGAAGCTGATAATTATATAAATAAACCTAACCCGACCTTTTAAATAGAACTCTGAAAAATTTACCGATCAAAATTGACACGTTTATTTAATCATGTAAATTACAGTATTTTTTAAATCAGGATAGCAAAAGAACCTGCTTAAAATATTCTTTGTTACATCTGATTCGTACGTTATACATCAGAGTTCATTTCGTAATCGCCTTTAGGTTTATTCAAACGCTGATGTCGTCTCTTTTATGCCAATCCCAAGCAGCCAAGTTCTTAATGGAATCACAATCATTCCAAATTCAAGTTCAAGAAAATATTCAGCGAGCGATTGTGTCGTCAAACGCCGCTAGTAATCACAAGGCAGAACTCTTTGTAGATGCGCACAAAGAGTGAACGAGAAAAAAAGATTAAAAGCTCACTCCAAACCAAACGGAACGCAGCTCTAAGTCCATGTGTGGACGTGTGCTTACTTGATGAAA
The DNA here is from genome assembly GCA_951800055.1 of Cenopis cana. NCBI lineage: Eukaryota > Metazoa > Arthropoda > Insecta > Lepidoptera > Tortricidae > Cenopis > Cenopis cana. Next base: position 11,940,176 of record OX637479.1, on the reverse strand, counting down.
ACACTTATGTGTGCATAGGGATTCGTCTGATCCTTGCATGTGAGTGTTTCGCGAGGGTGTGTGCGTGGAACACGATAGTATCTGGGTCTCGGTTGTCAAGGGCGACCGTACAACCGCTTGCAGCGAAAGCGTTGCGCTTTCAGCTTTGCGTTGTAATTACACGGCTTATTTTTAGCATCGGATGTTGTCGCTTTTTTGTGCAACGTGCGGCGCAGCGCTGTTTAGACGTTCGGCCATCCTTGGCTGTAAACTTGAAATCGCGCCCTTGATTTCAAATAGACTAAGAGACTAATTCGAATTTCAAATAGACGACATAAACTCTCGATGAAACAAACACTGCTGGAATGGTTGCCGATTGAAAAACCAGATATAACGACAGTATAGATACCTACATAGGTACTAACCTACCTAACCGCGAATAGATTCATTTCAATGGTCGACTAGTCCTGCGTGTCGTTCATTATAGATTCCCTGTTCTTTTCTCGTGATCTATTGCTTCTAAAGTTCAGATAATCGTTCGAAAACTTAATGATAAACTATCATGATAATAGTGTAAAGATTGTAAAGTAAACCCAAACCCCATTGCAAACCTACAACTCACGTTCACAAGATTGTACTCAACTCAAGCGCACAAGGCACAAAACACAAAGGACGAGAGGGGAGAACGGATCGATATGCTTTAGTTTCGACGTGCTTCTGAAAATGTCAATTTAATTCTTCCCCTATGGTCAAATATGTAGGTAGATAACACTGGAAGTAGATCGTAACAATATTACCTAATATTTCTACAAGTATATCCAGAGACACAAAGTGGTAAAATAAACCGAAACATTGAACCCAGTATTCATAAAACCTTTAGGCAAATTTGATCATCGTCTTCTCTATGGAGCACGATTTATTATTATATCCGCGATAAAACTCATAATTTTAAAATTAATGTCTCTCGATATATCGGTTTCTCCAGTTTCATGAAAATAACATCGCGTTAAAATTCATTAAATCTACAAGAGTTTCCGATTTAGCAAATGCGCTTTCTTATGGAATAATACAACTACGCATTCATTTGTTTGATTTCATTCGATCTCATCCAACCTCTAGCCAAGTGCTTTAACTTATAATATAATTTATCAGCCTGGCACTATTTGATCAATCTTCACAAAGCGACACTTCCTGTGTGCGCCGGATACACATATATATCCGCTGATCACACCTGATAATCAATGATAAGTATATTCATGACATTTATTCGCGTACCTATTAAATCAGTTCCTAAACTTTATGCAATGTTCTTTGCTTTTGAGTTTTCCGTGAGGAGGGAGACTTCCTCTTATGCGTCTCTCAGGGTTGAATCTACTATAACTATAGTCTCCAAAGTTCTAAACGAAAATTCAAGTACTACTTAAGTCAGTAGGGTCGAATTGGTAACATATGGATCGAGTTCAAAAGGGAATCCTCAAACAGTTAATCATTTATGGTGGTCCAAAATTTTAAAAATACAAAAACAAAACATCTGCTCTCTGAAGTAATCGTGAGGAGAAGATCAAAAGAAGATTTTGACCAGTTTCTGTGGACGCGCGTTAAGCCAGTGTAGTCAAGCACATAATTCTTTGGTAATAGTGTGGATCTTCTTCCTAGCTTAACATGTAGCAAGTACCTACATGCCATGCTATGGCATGTTATGGCCAATGAACGCGGTGGTAGTCGTATTCCTTACACCAATACAATACACTTCAATTCAGTTGTCACAAGTTAGTTAACAATGATTATTAAAACCTCGCAATCATGCAATGGAAACTTTCTCACCGCGGCGTATTCTGCTAGTAATCACACAGGATACGCACATCAGCCTGATTGCCGTGCTGTGCCGATTCGGTTCTCGGCGGTGTTATTTGCAGGCAAATGACGTTTAAAGGACGACATATAAAATAATAAATAGGCAGTTGGCTCGTTACGCTTTCCCAGGAACTAAGTGTATGGTTGTTACGTTCTTATTGTGATGAAACAGCAGCGTTATTTAACTGATCCAGTAGCAGGGGGCCGATTTTTGAGTGTCTAACGCTCGACTTTTCACTCGAGATCTGTCAAAAAACTAGGTATGATGATTTGACAGATGTCGAATGAAAAGTCAAACGTTCGACACTCAAAAATCGGCTCCCACGCGCAACATTATTATCATCATAAGTATGATCCATATTTTAATTAAACCATTGAGTTATGAAAAGGATAAAAAACTATTATGGGTATCTTTGGTTGATCAGACCGATCATGACAATAATTTACACAAATAGACGTTAATAAGCAGTGCAATATGATCTGATGATGAAAATCAAGATAAACACGAAAAACAATAGAAACAAAGGACGAACATGAAGGTTAGTCCACAATTTGATAAGGCGCGATTTCTCGATATAGAGTTACGTCCCATCCCATTCAGCCGGTTGAATAGCGCCGCAGATGTGGCGTTTTTTCACAACCATCTTTCCCACACTACCACTTTTTCTGATGCCTCAAAACTATAGCACACGTACCCTTCAGCTTCTCAACTAGATGCCAAGCAACTTCAACCTCTTAATGCCAAGCAATAAGGGCTTCACACTTCAGATTTACCAGCAAAGCAAAGCTAGCAAAACGCACTTTTGTAAACATTTTTTGTGCTCACGTCTGTCTGTGCTATCGGATGCGACATCGGAAATTGAGCATTTTTTGTACTTACACCTATGAGATGGAATTGTTCGAAGGAAGTCGCATATTACAGTCACTGTATGATTTAGTATTGTTTCCTTTCAAAACTGTAGCAGGGTCGACTTCATTTCTTATACTTATTGGTTTCTATTAAGAATACATTTCAGTCCTCCCGTCCTAGTTTAAATTTGTAAACTTTCCATTAATATTGAAAACATCATCCCTGCAAATTCTTAAGAATTTTTTACCCTCAATATTTAGTTGAGGACAGATTGAAGAAGAAAATAAATCGGAATTTATGCAAACGAGTACAAAAGTAATAATATTGGATTGAATGTAATATTTTTAATAGCACTAGCAATCAGTACCAGTTCTAACGTTTGCCTCTAGTCCGGTAGCAGAACAAGAGCATTCACCGGCGAGACTCCCCCACACGCTAAAATATTCTCCACAATTACATTTCCACCAAAACTTTTTCCTGCAGCGCTGTTTGAACTTTCCCTAGACGAAAAGCAAAAGTATAGAGGGAGAATATAGGTATACCTCAAGAGTAAAATACAGCATTTTTAGCGGTGTATACCGTGGCGTGGACGTTATGAAAACTGAAAGCGTCTTTTCAGTTTGCTCTCAAGCAATAAGAGAGGGATTATCCTCCAAGAAAGTATGAATTAACTTAAGATATTACTTGCGGCAATATAGAATTGGGGGTGGGATGAATGAGGCTTTAGACTTTGGCTCAACATCGTTTTAAATGCTTATCTATTATGCCTATAGTCTGCCTAAGTTTACGATGAAGTTTTTGTTTGATAAATAAGTGCAGTAAACACGCTTCACATTGGGCAGCTGTAGGCTTCTATACCAAGTTAGAACGCTACCAGTCTTCTGATACAAAAAGGACTTTAAATTATATCGGTGAAACCAAGATTTAAACTGGACGTTTTCTGGTTTTTTTTTTCATTGTGACATTAGTTGCATCCGTTTGAAGACCTTCCTCAGATTTCCCACTAAGTAAGGTCACATTAACAATGTAAAATTTCCGAAACTAGACCGCCGGAGGAAACATAACTCGCTTGTTCAACTAAAAAGGAAGCATGTGGCATTGCACAATCCAGCCGCCGATGTACCAACAGTTAGCTCGGGCGAAATTGGCCAATTTGTTTATTTGTTTTCATTGGCCTCACTGAACTTGACTCCCCATTATCGCATTCACGGGAGGAAGGCGTATTATTTATTCGATTATTCCGTGGGACCGGGGTCTTCGCAACTTCAAGCATGAGTATTGATCTATTAAAGTTCAACTTGACCTGACCAGACATATGCTTGCATTGCATATCTTAGAGTTGTCTTCTTCATGTCCCTAGTCAATTTATCTGCTAAAGGAATTTTCTTTCTTTTTAGAATATTGAATCTACTTTAAACCCTGAATTGTGTAAAGGTTTCAAATATTTCGTTACTGGTTACATCTTCTTCTAGAACCCGACCATCGTCTTGTAGAAGTATTCTGGAACCCGACCTGTCGTTTCTATCATTCAACCGATAAATACATTTTGTAAATGGTTTCCGCAAAGCTCCTTATTTTCCTTGATGCCTCTTCCTTTGTAATTTATCTTGGATCAAGTTTTCTGTTCCCAGACATCTACGTAGTTCACAAAAGTTCCAAAAACTCCTAGCTAGTACGTTATTCACTAGCGCGAAACTAGTGGATTCAATTTAGCTCAAAGAAAGTCGGCAGAATGTTCGGTGATAAACTGAGCCTGCGAAGCCCTAGGTATTTACTTAAGTTGAATTTAACTTGGGCGTACAACGTAAATTATGCGTGAAGTTATAGGGCTTGTTAACGATGGTTTACGCGGGCTTTTGTCTAGAAATAGGAACTATAAAAACTATTCCATTCCTGTTGCATTGGATGACTAAGTTCCTTATGAGTCTTTTGGAATGTTTGTATGCCGGTTATTCTTTAATTGGACTGTTCTAGGTTCTAATATATAATGTTAATGAGACATTGCTTCCCAAATTCCGCTTTTTTATCTCGTAGGTTAGGTTAGGTGGCCAGTTGACCTTACTCATATCACCAAGTGGGACAGTTTCTTAGTCTTTACTTTTTTAAGGCAGCTCATTTCTTTTTAACGTGTCTTTTTAATATGGTCAGCTGTGGTCTGTTGACCACTCCCTTCAGGCAGTTTCTTAGTCATTCCTTTTTGAAGGCAGCTCGTTTTCCTTTAACGTGATTTAGTATGAGTAGGCACACTTAAATAAACATCGTAATTGCAATCGATCCTTATCACAACACACATCGAGAATAGTGACAACCAAAGACGGAACAGACAGTCGATACACAACATCGCAAGTAGCTATCGGCAGTTTTATCTCGCAGACTGAAGATGGATAAGTAAAGATGCGTAGGGAAGCGGGATGCTTCTACGCTCTACTGGGATGTGGGATGTGGAAAATGTAGGAAGTATGATGCACGTCGTTATATGTCAAACGAGGAAAGGGGACAGGACAGTCCGCAATTGTACAAAAGGAAGTGCATTATACACTACAGGCGCATCGATAAAAATCGACATTCTTCCCGCTTTAAACTGGTGTCAATTAAGGGTTTAAATGACGTGACATCATGCACCCGCGGCAGCAGCCGATGCGTCATGCGATGACTGCTTCGTTGCTATCGATTCGCGAAAGCACACAACGAAAGCTCCGGCGGAAGCACGCGAACGCGCACAGCGCGCTTCACGCTCCACCGCCGACAAGCTGCCTCCGACTAAAACGCACAAAAAACCAGAAGCTTCCTCGGAAACTACACTTCCACAACTCGAAAGCTCGCACAAACTTTTCAATTCGGCGGTACCTTCTCTCGTGGCTCGATCCATGCGACGTCTTCGTTCGCCGCCTGGGTAACGCAAAACGGTTCGAAGGACGCGAAAAATAAACAAAAAAAGGGAATCTGAGTTCGCGATCGCGTCAGTTGCGCGCGTGTGGCGTCGCGCGGGACTGAAACGCGCGTGGTTGCGCGGCGCGGGTCGGCGGCGGACTGGCGCGCGCGGCGCTCCGGGGAGGGGGCCGCAGCTGCCGGCGCAGCCAATGGCGCGCGGTCACGTGACGCCGCACGCACCCCGCGCCGCGCACGCTTGTTTACAAATAATAATAATAGGCGCCGCTACAGCTACGCGCTACGAGCTACGCACAGCTGTCGTTGCATTTGGCGGGATTCGATTCGGTGCCGACTTCGATCTGTTTACGAAGCTTTCGCGTCGCTATCGATCCGCGGGAATTAAACGCGCTTCCCGCGGTAAACACGGCGGAAGTTCCATATTTTCCTTAACCTAAAAAAGGGTTGTAGTATAATAAAATTATTCTGCAATTTTAGCGGAGAGGGTGCGACATTCATCCCTATTCGCGACAGGTTGATGTTTCCGATTGTTTTGCGTTCAGGATGTAAGGTGCGAGGAGGGTGATTGGTGAACCCCAGTCAGTACGTTCCCCTCGTATCAGGGCTGAGGAGCTAGAGGTGGACCACTTGACAAACGATAATAATTGACACACACGTATTTAGGTCTGCACAGGTGGGTTGGTCCCCTCTTCACACCTTCCTTGAACTTTGCCGACTAGATAAGGTAAGAAGACGTTTCTTCCAACTCGTTTCAAGGGTTATTTATTGATGAAAGGATGAGTAATACCTGCAGAAAGAAAAAGCTGTTCGGCGGCGTACTTACCAGCAAAGTTTCCACAATAAGTGCAAGCTGTAGTAATATTTTTTCCAAATCATGCTCGGAAATGGTTGTAGTGTAGTTATTTTGTTTCAAATACGGTCACGCAAAGTACCTAATTTGTATCTTCCCAAATTTTAAAAGGTGTTGGTGAAGCTGAAGACTCCTAAGCTACGCGTACCCTGTTATTTCGTCCCATTGTTTGAGAAAAGCTCTAGGTATACTTATTTATTTACCATGGCGGCAACTGGGGTTACCTGACTTCACGTAATAGTTACTGCATCTAAAGAAAGGGTAGAGCAAGTATCCGTATCCCATCAAAACATAAATGTGAAAGAATTTCAAGTTCGTAGTTCGTACACCGTTTGACTAATAAAATAAGTAAGATCTAAGTGGAAACCAAGTTCTTTCAAACCTCCTTAGATTACAGCCCCTGTTATGCGTACCTACTACTATAACGTTCTTGGACTGCTTAAAATTGCTTAACTAACCGACTTCAAAAAAAGGAGGAGGTTCTCAATTCGTCTGTATGTTTTTTGTACTCTGATTCAAAGATAAAAAACTGACCAAGTCACACTATTAAGTAGCAAATAACATAAAATAGTACATTACTTACCAAGGGCGATAAAACAAAGAATGTCTCAGATCGCAGGTATTTTACGCCCGAGCCGAAGGCAAGGGCGTTAAATATGCGATCTGAGGCTTTCTTTATTATCGCCCGTGGTAAGTACAAAATTTTATGTCACCCCCTGGCCAGGAAGTGGGTTTTTTCGCGCGCGGAGCGTGCGATAATGAACACTTTATGGCCAGGTGTGACATAAAATATTTTAAATATTTTAATTCAAGGGCACGTTTTAGATTTAAGTTAGTTTTAATTTTATTTAAGTTATTGTTGTATTCTTGTGTATATTTTCTTTTAAACAATTAAATAACCCTATGCATGACATGGTCCGAACCTTGGTATTTGAGGCATTGTACCGAGGATGCTGGCGGTTGTAACAATTTGACAAGATCACCCAAGTGGAATCGAATAGAACTACACTGAGCGAAAAAAATACTAATTATTAGTAAGTTTTAGTGAATCCCAGGACAAGGAGATTATTTATATACTAACGGTTACAAAACAGTTTTTGATAATAGTAGTTATTTACTAATACCAAAAAATGTGTCCTTGTAACTACTAATTACTACTAAACTGTTTTATAACCGTTAGTATATAATCTCCTTGTCTTGGGATTCACTAAAACTTAGGTACTAATAATTAGTATTTTTTTCGCTCAGTGTATTCAATTAGCACTCACTACAAGACACTCAGTAGATACTTCGACGGTTGGTTTATTTTAAATTAAAGTGACTCATTCTCACCGATCACTGTAAGTTAGTAGCCACAAACCTACCCGCTGAGCTGAAATTATTGCTTTTTTTACGCTTAAAAACTCGTCGTTTGTCGTGTTATGTACTGTGAATTTTGTTATATTAATTAATACAAATCAGGGTTGAGCCAACGTTTGCCGGTCTTTTAAAAAATGAAAATATACCACAAACTTATTTTATTTTAGCGGCAACCCATGTTGGTTTTGAATTATGAATCAGAATATAGGATACAACCGGAAGACGCTAGGAGGATGATACAGTAACTCATCAAGACATTTTTCGTTGTGACCATCTCCGGTCGCCAGTTGCGTCGATTCGCGGCTAGAATTTTGGAGTTTTTGGACACGACATGAATGTTCTCATGCTGGTGTACAGCCTGCAAACCTTCTCCTTTGTATACCTCTCTTTCTTTGTTCTCTTAATTATTACTTTCCGAACTTGCTTAGGGTCTTCCAAACCTATCGACGCGGAGTCGGCATAAGCCGAGTGCTTACTCCACACTATTCGCTTTAATACGTTATCGCCGCCGATACTTATAGTCGCTTCGCGTCGTCGATTAACGTATTTTTCGCTCTTATTGCGTAGATATAAAGCTTTTTTTTGGTCGGCTCATGCCGACTCCGTCTCGATAGGTTTGGGGAGACCCTTATTCTCCTCCAGCACCAGTATCCACATGCCACATATTCGTATCGTATAGTGAATACTTTTTTACTGTTCCTAGATATTTTAACCAGTATTGGATATTTAAGCGGTGTGTGATGTTTAATCTAAATGTAAGGTAAGTAAGTATCCGTTTCAAATACTGAAACCGTCCTTCAACATTATGGTACCGTCGAGCTGGTCTGATGATGGAGACAGCCGGCGACCATAGGCACTAGGCTAAAGCGGGTATTACACTGTCATGAATTCAGGACACTTAGAAGGGTTCCGACCTATACGTTAGAGCGAGATGCTTCAACTCCCCTCCACTAGTTAGGACGCCTGATTCAGGACAGTGTAATACCCGCTTAAGGCATACATGTTAGAGGCTTAGCGCTAGTTGGAATAATATAGGTACTTCTTTAAATTTCAATGTATTAGGTATAATGTAATGATAGGTTAGGTTAGGTTATGTAAGTAAAAAGTTCGCCTATACTCCTTGCGGGCTCTTTGAATTTGGATATAAAAGTAGATTTTACTGACAAAAAAAAAAGAATAAGTGTGCATACATACTTACTTAGTTGCTGACTTTGAAAAAAATACTATCAGTCATAAATAACTTTTCTGCAGATTTGTGTTTTCTTTTTACTGAAACTACTGAAAGTAATATATTTCATTATGTAAATACCCGTTACGAATGTTACGATTCTATAAAGTTGTAGTCAGGGCCAAACGAGCCGTCAGAGATTGCACCATGCACGCGGGTAGAAGCGTAGTTGTCACCCACACCCCGCGGCTGGTGATGAAAAATGACACATCCGAACCAGCGGCGGCGCCCAATCGCTCTTGACATCACCAAATTGTATTACAGAAAAATAAAACATCTATATGTATTTGTTAGTAGCACGCTAGTAGATTGCTTGACAAGAGAGTAGAATTAAATAATGTTGCAATGTTGTTTTCATAATAGTTTCATGTGCGTATTTTCTCTTGACTAATGCATAATAGGTGCTTTTTATTTTCAAAATCACCCCCTTTAAAATGCTGTACTGCTGGGTTGCGAACATACGAGTTATATGTATGTGTACCTGTCGTACCTGACCTGTGCTTCAGCTTGCAAAATAGGTTATATCGATGACGATCACGAAACATATGAGTTTTATATGCCGTTTTAGTGCATTCCAGCCATAACTATAATGTAACGATATCTACCCTGGTAGAGGCTTTCGTGCTAGATGCACAGGTGCTTAAATATATTGCCTAACTAACCGATATACATGGTGAAAGAACTTGCATGCAATTTTGAGTATATTACGGGCCGCGGGCCACCGAGTTCAGACGAAAACGACAAAACCCCGCGATGTAATGAAAATGGCATGCAAGTATTGTAGCATCTAAATGGACCTTAAGAGAATTAGGTACGTAAAGATTTCAATGCCGTTTTAAGGTACACCTTCGCTATCAGAAATAAATGAAGCACTCGACACCATTCAAGTTACAGATTATGCGACAGAGAGTTAATTATTAAAGCAACATATTAATTAGTAAATAGTACATTACTTACCAAGGGCGATAAAACAAAGAATGTCTCAGATCGCAGGTATTTTATGCCCGAGCCGAAGGCAAGGGCGATAAATATGCGATCTAAGGCTTTCTTTATTATCGCCCGTGGTAAGTACAAAATTTTATGTCACTCCCTGGCCAGGAAGTGGATTTTTTCGCGCGCGGAGCGTGCGATAATGGCCACTTTATGGCCAAGTGTGACATAAAATATTTTATTATTTAATATGTATTTATTATATGTATAGTTATTATATATTTTTTATTTATTAACGCGGCAATTCTAAAGTAAAATAATTTCTATGAAAACAATGTCTGATTTAATTAAATCTAAAATAAACATTCGAACAGTGAAGATACATTGCTAAAATTCGAAAGATAATGTTATTACCAATTGAGGGCTCAGAAGGTATACCTATTGAAATAATATTATAATCTCTCTATAGTCTCTATAAAATAATAATAATAAAAATGCTTTATTGTGCACTACAGGAAAATAATACAATAATACTTTATGATCAGGCGGTCTTATCGCTAAAAGCGATCTCTTCCAGACAACCTTCAGATAGCGATATGGCGAATAGAAATAAGTTATTGGGCAGTGCATACCAACAAAAGGTAAAGAGAATATTATTGCAAAGAGGTTACATACAATGAAACATATACTACATATACTGAATATATAAATCAAAAGTATACACTACATAAACTACATAACATATATAAAAAATATATATAGAAAGAGAAACAACGACAAGGTAGCGCAAATAAAATGGGAGTTCATAGGAATTGAGAATTGAGCAAGATTACGAAAGAGATAAATAATGCTCTTTTAAACGCTTCTTAAAAGTAGGGAGTGAAGGAGCACGCCTTATATCAATGGGCAAAGCATTCCACATCCGAACAGACTGAAAACTAAAGGATTTGTTATAAAACTTAGTAGACGATCTCGGGGGCACAAGGAGGAGATTTTGAGAACACCTACGGGAAGACATAAAACTAAACCGCTCCTTAAGGTAGCCATCTCTATCATGTTTACTCTGACAAATAACAGAAATAAAAAAATCTATATAGATATAAAATTAGTCATTTGTAAAGGAAACCTATTCGTATAATTCACGAATTCTAGAAATTGACAAATGAGTAATATTTGCGACTGACCAACGCACCCCCTGCGATGACTCACGAGAATTTTACCCGCTCCAGCGTGTCCGCGCTCTTTGTAGAACTCATCACTGCGCCATCTGTCGGGAACCACATTAATTATACTTTTTATGAACGCTGCTACAATTATACACGATAATTAATATCTGGCGCAACCCTAAAACTATGATAAATTGTATATCCCTGTTATAGATAGAGTCTGTTCGGAATGAGCAGCGTTAGGATACAGGGGCGCCCTTACCCATATCCTACGCTTCTTCTCATTCCGAACAGACTATAAGCTAACGCTCGAGTTCAATATAGATTACCTATTATAATAATTAATTTAATAGTATTATTTGAAACAAAAACTCTATACGAAATTCCGACAGTACATTTATATTGTAATATTTGCCTCTTAGACACTTTTTCTAAGCAAAAAGCATTTTATAGCAACTATCAACATTTTAAAATAAGATTGCAGCGTGCAAACCTTTCTTGCACCGCGGAGCGCCAATTTCATTGCTACAAAAGTGCGTAATATCGATTACCGGCTCCCTTACCCCATCTTCCATCTCTTTCTTCTTCGACGCACACTCCCGAATGTCAAACACAGAACGTCGCAAGTGTGAAATCAGCGATAAAGCGTCGACTTTACGCGGGAAAAACAGACGCCATTTTGTTGCTTCCTTGCGTCACTTACGTCATTTTTTCGCGCCTAGCGCTTCCCCCGTCGCGGTTGCTATGACAACGGATCTGTCACACGCACAGAACATAAAATGCAAGCATTGATTTTTCCCTTCCTCTTTACTTTTATGCGTAGCGACGTTTTGCTTGAACTTTTTAAAGCTCGAGTTTTAGCAGTGGTTTTGATAGACTATGTAAGCTTTTACGTCGTGTATTTCATGTTTCGGACTTTTATGAATTGTTGTGTATTATTTATAACGACTAAAACCGTTTTCTAATATTTATGTAGCGCTTAAGTAAATAGTTTTTAAGTTTCGTAAGATAATCCTATTTTCAACGCATAATTAAAAAACAAAATCAGACTATTCATTGATCCTCAAAGTAAAGGAACTGAATCGGGAAATACAGAACATGTTTACAGCTTAAGGGAAAATTTGTTAAGGTAGGCTCAGCCCCAAGGGTACGCCAAGGGTTCGGTCCCCAGATGTGCCCCTCTCGTTAACTCTATAGTCGGAAAATATGTTGTCTTGAGGCGGCCGGGAAAACCTTTCTAAATAATTTATAAGGTGGATGATGAGTTAATTTGAATCTGATTTATTTTTAATATTTTTATTCCGTTTTTATGAGTGAAATAAATATGTTATACTGCGACGTTATATTATTTATAAATTCTGTTTTCGATTTGCAACAGGGTATATACTTAGTGCGTCTCATCCATGTCCATGAAGGCGTGCCCCTCCACAGCCCAATCCGTACAATTGCGCATAAATAATTGACAATATGCATCTTTTTTTCATGATTTCATTCGAATCAGTTTTTGGAGAGGAACAAATGTTTCTAATGAACAACTACAATTAGAACAAAACAAAAGGCAAAAATACAGCGAAACGAAAGAACCCCAAAAACGCTCTATACTAATTGAGCGTGTTTTGTGACGTCAAATACTATGTGCCCTTACTACCGTAGTATGGAAAAACGAGTAATTTGCTCTTTTGGTCGAGAAAATATTGCGTTTAGGTACATAAGTTGTCATAGAATTTTTTGTTTATTTTCGCATAAGAATCCTGATGGTGGTTTTTAATTAGAATTTATTTCAATAAAAAAATTACAAAGATATTCAACATATTTATTAATTTACCTTTTTGTGACAATTTGATGATTTACTGTCCATTTAGTAACAACTTATTACTATTAATTCCGCATGCATATTTCCTATTATAAGAGTCGCGGTGGAGGGGCGCATCTTCGTGCATGACACACGCCACAAAATATCACATAATTCACATAAATGAAAGAACTAAGCCTCCATAGACTATGGTGTCTGCTTACCATCAGGTAGACCGTAAGGTTGTTTGCCACCATCGTAGTAGTAAACTTTTTAGTATCTACTTAGGAACAGAAACAGATAAAAGATAATCTCTGCCCTGACAATCCTTATGAAATGGTCATGAGATTGAATTTCGGTCTATCAAGGTTTTTCACTGTTGGTGCAATTAGTGTAAATAATGACTAAAACCTGTGATAGGAATTTAATTTGACTCGGATTTTATTTGAAGAAATAAAATAAATGTACAAAAGTTTCATTTAAACCTATTTGAAAACAAATTACACGGTTTACAGCAGTGTCGCCAGATGGTTACATTTGTTATATTTTTCGTAAGTTTTGACCGACTCGCGTAACATAAACTTCAGTTGTGAGTAAAGGATATTTTCGTAACTTGAGAAAAATTAAACTGATTTGAAGAGAAAAGACAATTGTATCTAATCGGGAGCATACGAGATAATTCATAGGCTTCCATACCAAAAATATAACAACACTATGTATCTCAGGTGATCTCAGATCTACCTATACTATGTTAATGCTACCGATTTGGCATTGGGAATACCTCCCATCGTCCCGGCGTAATCGGCGGCTTAATTCGGTCGTCGAACTCGCCGAAATCCGCGTGTAGGTATGTGACGACTCATATCTTAAAAACTAACATTTTGTTAAGTAATTATGAAAAATATAAAAAATGTAACCTTTGTAACAGAAATGTAACTTTTACTTATATTGGTCCTGGCAACACTGGTTTACAGTTTAATGACCATCTATTAAGCTGTTAAAATATCCCAGTGTAAATGACGCTGATTACACTCCATAGCAAAACAATAAACTTCTTATAACATTTTTTTTTTTGGATTAGTATGCAAATGTGCACTAAAAAGTGACAGAATACGGTTCATCTTGTAGATTTCCGAAGGACATCTTAACGTCTCAAAGATTGAAAATAAATTCGTATTTGGTCCTTCGTTCGCTAAATCGTCTACTTAAGGCGCCTGACGCAAGCACTCCCCATACAAACTTTGTGCAAGTTTTTCTTCGCTTGTGTTTGCAGTACACTTATGATATTTGGTCAGTACGCTTATTTGCTTTGTATACACTTTTTGACATTTTTTGTATACCTAATATAAACAAGCAAAAAAAATTATATGCGGGAGTGCCAAAACTGACGAATAAAACTTGCACAGAGTTTGTATAGAGAAGGCCTTGCGTATATTACAGGCGCCTTAACTACTATACTATGAAATTAGGGAAGATATAATAATATTGATAGATAGCTATTGAAAACTGTACACGAAAAAGTTTTATTTACTTGTTAACCTTAAATAAATAATAATTTATTTATAACTTAGACAACTTTCTTTTCAGTTAATATTACCGATACCTGCTACTGTAAGAACAAGAACTGCGTTTGAATGACACTAATGCTTTGTTGTCATTGGCTATTGTCTTGTGTTGGTTGATCTACGACTTAAATGATATATTATTATGCTATACATATAATATTGCTGAATATTTTTTCAATTGGATAAAAAATAGTAGTTTATGCAACTGGTACATAATGAGGGGCATTATCACACGAGTGTTTTAATGCCTAATTATGTACAGTTGCATACATTACTTTATCTACACACATATTATAACTACTCTAAGATGGGTTCAGAAACCGTACTTAGTAAATAAATACAATAATTGTGTTAATACAACCTTTTTTGCACGGTTGCGGAAATATCGAAATCAGAACTGGCAACCGATACCTGAATGTTATTTTAAAAAGTAAAGAGTCCCTATTCTGATGTGATCATGTCGTTCTAGCTCAAATTTCGTGCGATATATACTAAAAAAACATCGAGCTGACATTTCGCATCGACTGAATTTGAATTTTCAGTGATACTAGAATAGGGACATGTCAACTTTGACATTAAAATTTTGACAGTTTTGTTTGACGTTTTATATTTTAACATTTTATATGAGATTAAAATGAAAATTATATTACTGCTGTAGCCTTAGCCACATATAAGAAAATTGCCATAAATTCATTGAATGTTGAAATGAGAGTCATTATCTACGGTTTCCGAACGCATATTAGAGGATTTATGATATGTGTGTAGATAAACAATTATAAGACCTCTACTTAGAAGCACATCACATTACACATTAAAGTTATAATTTAAAATAAATTGGTACTGATATTTACAAACGCTTCACTTAACTTATTAATACTTGGTTAATTCGTAGCTAAGCATTTACAATTATAATACTTATGTGTAGGACAAAAGTGGCAATACACTACATAAACTTAATCGTATCTTTATGACCTTATCAATGGTCACTTTCTAGTTTTTTGAAAACGTCTAAGTATAAAAAGTAAAGTAACCATGAGACCTGAATTCCTTCCTAATACATATTGTATTAATTATAACAAAAAAAAACGGGTTAAGAAAAAAAAGTTTTCGTATCAAAATTAAAACTTAGGAGTAGGTAAACTTGTATATTACATATGTACAATTATGGAGGGGGCAATACGTTACAAGCTCCATTACAGCGTTTACACACGGAATCCAGACTCGAGAAAATAAGAACCGAGAAATCTCGAGAGTGATCCACCCTGTTCGCTTTTCACACGAAAGGGTTGTTTTCGGAAAGGGTGCCGCAGCATTTACAGGTTTTAGGATAACGATCGCTGCGAAATGTGTCGATGTAAGTCAATACCGCTTAAATACACGGAAATATATCATCATCATCATCATATCAGCCGAAAGACGTCCACTGCTGGACACAGGCCTCCCCCAAAGTGTGCCACAATGACCGGTCTTGCGCCACCCGCATCCAGCGGACTCCCGCGACCTTTACCAGGTCATCAGTCCACCTTGTGGGGGGTCTACCCACGCTGCGCCTTCCGGTTCGTGGTCGCCACTCGAGAACCTTTCGGCCACCTTTCGGGGTGCTAAGAATCTCCGGAAATATATAACGGAAACTAATTATAAGATAAACTTCGCAATGCTCGACACCTTAAGGCGCCATTACAACGAGAACTTTAGAAACTTTGAATCGATGTTCTGCCCAGACGAGGAAACAATAGGGACTGATTTTCGGAAATATGGTTGTGTTTCTGACAAAGCCGAAACATGATTGCTTAAAATTTTCTCGATAGAAAAAATATCCAAAGTTGAGTCTATATTTTCCTTTTTTTACTCAGCCTACTAAAACAACGCATTATTAAAAGACACGATTAAGTTAGTATGATATGGTATTTTACCTCATCTAAAGGAAATTGAATTGTCAAGAGGAAATTCAATAAACCCGCACACAGTCAGATATTTATCGAGATTCGTCTAAAAAAGCCATTCCCGAAGAATATTGCATCCCGTTTTGTCTTGAGCGAAAAATATAAGCGCGTCTTTTTCAATCGATATGCATATCGCCTTAATGCCCAATAGATGACACTATTGTTATCACCTCTATGACATAAGATTCATTGCCATGGGCATGGGATTTTCACATAAGGTAAATGTACCTTATGTGAAAATTACAAATTTTAAGGAGCTTGCTAGGCATTAGGGTGTCCTTCGACACGATGTTATATTTACCTACTTAGACGATGTTCATAATATACTTCCATTCTGTTTATCATAATTATAAATATTTAATATATTTATTACAATAATTACAATATTTAAGATATTTTATATATTTTGTTTGGCGAAATTGATTAAAAAAACAAATGTACCATTACTTTTTTGGAATAAATTAAAAAAAATGCGCAATGGAGCGGACAAATCCTACGACCGAAGTGTCCCCCTGTCCCCAATGAGGGCTACCGCGTATGAATCCGCCGCTAGAGGCGCTAGTGTGATGTCAGTCCTCTGAAATATCAAATCTCATAGTTTGTGGGTGTGCTACGCGGGTTAATATCGAATTAGAATGATATTGACTATTTTGCAATACCTAATATTGATTATGGCAAATACGGGTCAATGAATTTCTGTTCTTTGACAAAAAATATCGTTCTTAACCTATGTTATGCCCTACTTTATTCCGAACAAAACGGGGCTGCGCCTAATAAGTAATTTTGAGTGCGCTAGAATACGGAATGTTTGATATTATTACGGTAGGTACCTACGGTTTGAATGTTTAAATACGATTTCAACGTAAACTATGTTTTCACGCCCATTAACAACCAATAACTAACTTTGGCTGCTAAGCAGTGGCGCCAACTGGTGGGCACAAAAACGGTAGCCCTCATATTGTTATTGTGTTATGAATAGTTAAGCGTTTCTAGCGCCATCTAGGGAAAATTATTACAAAGTCGCATGATAAAAATTCTAGAAGGAAGGAAATATAAACTTAACCTAGATAATTTAAGCAATGTCATGACTTGAATTAACATTTCATACAATAATTCGATCTCATACTTATAATCATAAGGGCAGTGATTGTAAACTATGTATGTTCAGCTTTAATTCGCGCGCCATCTAGCGGCGAGTAGAATCAACGTATAAGAAACGTTACCATGTATTTATGTTATAAAAGCATATTGGATATTTAATAAAAGTTTCTAAGTATTGTTGGCTACAATCGTACACTGACAGCAACTAGGAATCCAGAATATATCAGTGTATAAGTTCTGTCCACTGGACTCAAGGGCTACTAGTCGTTTTTGTATGTATTTCTGTTCGCAGCGGGAACTGTAACCTACTGGCACGGAGCACAAGTTGCTGCATTGACTTGACCTGAAACAATAACATTAAAATATAAGTATATATTTTTATTATAATAACTAGCGTAATATTCTTTTGATACCGCTACTGCTTCATAGATGGCGCTGTTTACAAACTCTAGAGAAATGTTTCAAGTCTCCAATAGATGGCGCACTTATTGTATTTTACGCTCGGTACTTTCGCTGTAAAGTGTAAACCAAAAATAGCATTAAATTTCTTGTCGTTTGTCGATCGATAAATTTCCTCCTGTTCCCTCTGTCATTTGCATCGAAAGTTCCGAGCCTACTGAATCCTGATATCAATATTTTCAATGAATGATCACTGTGGATGTGGAACTCATTGCCGGAATCCTTGTTCCCTGTGAACTACAACCTTTCGATCTTCAAGGCGAGAGTGAATCGGTTGTTGCTAGGTAAGCGCGTTCCATCTTAGACCACAATATCGTTTCCCATCCAGGTGATTTGTGGTCAAGCGCAAACCTATTTTGAATAAAAAAAAACTTACAAACTATTTCAAACACAATGTAAGTCCAACATTAAATATCGACACGAGAAAATTAAATATTGAAATAATAAATTAAATATTCCGACATTTCCGACCGACGGATCTATGTTATTGATTTTTATTTTGGAAATTATGCTGCAGAAAAAAACGAAGGAACTTTCCTGACCTAAAATTTAAAGTATGATGACGGTACAATACAATGATATCTTGTTTCAGCTCCTCTGTCCCGGGCGTCTGTCGCCTGGCGCGCTCTCCTGATGTCTCTGCGCTGGAAGTGTGTCTGTACTCACGTGCATATCTCGGCGCGCACGAGCTGCGTCATGTTGTTGGGCATGTTGACGACGTATCGCCAGCTTCCCTTGTTGTTGAGCGCTGCGCGCGGCGTGATGTACTCGGTGCGGACGCGGCACAGTTCTTCTGTCCCGGGAGTCTGTCGCCTGGCGCGCTCTCCTGATGTCTCTGCGCTGGAAGTGTTTCTGTACTCACGTGCATATCTCGGCGCGCACGAGCTGCGTCATGTTGTTGGGCATGTTGACGACGTATCGCCAGCTTCCCTTGTTGTTGAGCGCTGCGCGCGGCGTGATGTACTCGGTGCGGACGCGGCACAGTTCTTCTGTCCCGGGAGTCTGTCGCCTGGCGCACTCTCCTGATGTCTCTGCGCTGGAAGTGTGTCTGTACTCACGTGCATATCTCGGCGCGCACGAGTTGCGTCATGTTGTTGGGCATGTTGACGACGTATCGCCAGCTTCCCTTGTTGTTGAGCGCTGCGCGCGGCGTGATGTACTCGGTGCGGACGCGGCACAGTTCTTCTGTCCCGGGCGTCTGTCGCCTGGCGCGCTCTCCTGATGTCTCTGCGCTGGAAGTGTTTCTGTACTCACGTGCATATCTCGGCGCGCACGAGCTGCGTCATGTTGTTGGGCATGTTGACGACGTATCGCCAGCTTCCCTTGTTGTTGAGCGCTGCGCGCGGCGTGATGTACTCGGTGCGGACGCGGCACAGTTCTTCTGTCCCGGGAGTCTGTCGCCTGGCGCACTCTCCTGATGTCTCTGCGCTGGAAGTGTGTCTGTACTCACGTGCATATCTCGGCGCGCACGAGTTGCGTCATGTTGTTGGGCATGTTGACGACGTATCGCCAGCTTCCCTTGTTGTTGAGCGCTGCGCGCGGCGTGATGTACTCGGTGCGGACGCGGCACAGTTCTTCTGTCCCGGGCGTCTGTCGCCTGGCGCGCTCTCCTGATGTCTCTGCGCTGGAAGTGTTTCTGTACTCACGTGCATATCTCGGCGCGCACGAGCTGCGTCATGTTGTTGGGCATGTTGACGACGTATCGCCAGCTTCCCTTGTTGTTGAGCGCTGCGCGCGGCGTGATGTACTCGGTGCGGACGCGGCACAGTTCTTCTGTCCCGGGAGTCTGTCGCCTGGCGCACTCTCCTGATGTCTCTGCGCTGGAAGTGTGTCTGTACTCACGTGCATATCTCGGCGCGCACGAGCTGCGTCATGTTGTTGGGCATGTTGACGACGTATCGCCAGCTTCCCTTGTTGTTGAGCGCTGCGCGCGGCGTGATGTACTCGGTGCGGACGCGGCACAGTTCTTCTGTCCCGGGAGTCTGTCGCCTGGCGCACTCTCCTGATGTCTCTGCGCTGGAAGTGTGTCTGTACTCACGTGCATATCTCGGCGCGCACGAGCTGCGTCATGTTGTTGGGCATGTTGACGACGTATCGCCAGCTTCCCTTGTTGTTGAGCGCTGCGCGCGGCGTGATGTACTCGGTGCGGACGCGGCACAGTTCTTCTGTCCCGGGAGTCTGTCGCCTGGCGCGCTCTCCTGATGTCTCTGCGCTGGAAGTTTGAAAGTTATATTTTAAACGGAAAACAATGGTTGACTGGTAGAGAATGCCTTAAGGCATGAAGTCCGCCATTTGTACATAATTCTTGAATGAATTGTGCAATAAAGTGGTTATGAGCCGCATAAGAAAAGATACCTTTGTATGTTTCTATTAATTTACTTTAGCACGTAAATTTAAATCCAAGCCTTATGTTAGAACCAAAGGGTCTTAGTTTAAATTCTTAGTTTAAATTTTTCTCTCCTCGTAAGTTCAAAATAAAATGTAAATACAATTGTTTGTTGAATAATTTTCACAAATGCTTGCTTATTGTGAATTCTTATATTTTTGACATCAATGCAAAATTATATTGTAATTTACATTTATGAAATAAATGAATCTGAATCTATTGCGTAACTTGTAAGATAGTTTCAGATAAGCTGTCTTAGAATAGAAATTTCTGTAATATCTTTAGACTAAACTATTTTCCTTAAATCGACGTTTAAATAAATAAATCAGTTGTAGGCAGAATAGCTGACGTAATTTTCAGATGAAATTGATTTCTAAAAAAAAGAGTGGCGCTGGGACAGTTTTCGCGTCGGAAACGTCTCAGAGAGCTGCACTGCGCTGCTTATATGAATGAGCCACCTACCGCTGGGCGAAGGAGAAGCACCACTACTCAAGCACACTTGAGCTGCTGCTGCGTGCTGCTTGAGTCACTACTCAAGGTCATGTTGGGAGGGACTAGTGCTACCTCGTGCGGATCATCCGAGTCTCACCTGGCTAGTCCCAAGGCTATCCTGAGCGCCTCGGCGCCGGTGAGCTGCCTCTGCTCGGAGGCCCGCACCAGCTCAGCGTTGCGCCGCCGCCGAGAGTGCCGCTGAGTCAGGCTTCGTGTCGGAAACGTCACGGATCGCTGCACTGTTATTTCAGCGCGGGACGGGTACCTAAAGAGTTGGGTTGCACTTTAGGCGGTTGTCACACTGATGTGATTTCCGGACGGCGGCGGTGCGGTGTGCAGGCAGAACACCGCTATAGACATGCATAGCGCTGTCTAACTAACTCCCACTCCGCACCGTCGTGCGGATATCGCATCAGTGTGACAACCGCTTAAGGAATGTTTCTCATGACCTAGTTATCTCTACGGTCGCGATGTGTAACCTATATAGTTGTAAATTAGCAATCGTCACTCTCACTTGGCAGAATATTCATATGTCATAGACGATCTTTAATTTACTGATTCTACTTAAATACTGGTCTTTGAGAAATCAGTCGTTAACTTAATACATATATTACAAGAATGCCAAGACAATCTCTCGAGAGTTTAATGCCATATATGCATACCTAATAATATAGAATGGCAGTTCTACAAGCGAAAAAAATTAAGTCATTCAGCTTCCTATCTTTCTCTGTCTTACACCTGCGCTGCGCCTTAGCTTAATGGCGATATGGAATATAAAACTTAAAAAAAAAAACAAAATAAAAACTTACTTCCACCATTCATTAGGATTATACTGCGTTACTCCACTCGCCGCTTGTCTGAACCAATCCGCGCTATCATACTGGTTGAAGGGCGTGTTATATTCATTCTGGTTGTAGCCGTTGTTCGGTCGGTAAGCCTTGTTCTCATAGTCGAAGCTTGGCGCCCAATAGTTGGGGTTTTGGAACCCGAACTTGGAGAAGTTTGACGATTGGAAAGCGTTGACATTGTAGGGCGAAGGGTCCACGGGGGAAGGCGGTTGAAGCGGAGTTTTTTGGGAGAATATTTCTGGAAACGAACAATGGTTGATGTTTTGCAGTAAACTACTACACAATGTTTAAGTTCTAGAACGATTAATTGGGTCACAAGTCATAAACACTTGAAAAAAAAACCAAAAGACGTCAATCCTGTAGTCAATAATTAACGGCTTATGTGCATGTAAGTTATGCTTCTATCACATGGATTTATAGAAGCGGAGACACTGTTTATGCGGGTTACTAGTCCAATCCAAATTTAGGCTTTGACGCTCTTAATTTTTGATATGCCCCACAGGAAAGATGCGAACCTAAATCTGTTTATGACTCAATTTAATAATTGTAAGAAGAAAACTGCTGCTTAATGACTTTTTCCAAGACTAGTCTGACATGTTTAATATGCGGGTTACTAGTCCAATCCAAAATTACGCTTTGACGCTCTTAACTGATATGCCCACAGGAAAGATGCGAACCTAAATCTGTTTATGACCCAATTAAACAATTGTAAGAAAAAAACTGCTGCTTAATGACCTTTCCCACGACTAGTCTGGCAAGAAAGGTGGCAAACAGTTCACGAGAAGAAAACAGAGCAAGAAGAAACTCACTGCGCCATAAACCTACTTACCTACTACTGTTATCGTGACAAATTCAGACTCACCGTGGTTAAACCTGGATTGGAACTTCGTGTTATAGTTTTTTGGCTCATTGACGATGGATATCTGGTCGACGTTGGGCAGCGAGTTGGGGCCGTATCCGTACCCGTAGTCCACCTTCTTGTTGGAGTTGAAGTCATCGCGCGTCTCGTCCGAGAGCAGTGTGGAGATGTCGTACTCTCCTGCTTCTATCAGCCGGCGGATTATGTGCCTGAAAAAATAAGGCGCTACACTGAGAAATTTAGAGACTTTGAAACGCTGTCCTGCCCAGACTAGCAAACAGTAGGGGCTGATTTTCAGATATATGATTCTTGACTATATGATTGTGGTACTGACAATAGCGAAACATGATTGCTTAAAATTTTCTCGATAGAAAATAAATCCAAAGTCGAGTCTATATTTTCCTTTTTTTCCTCAGCCTACTAAAACAACGCATTATTAAAAGACACGATTAAGTTAATATGATGGTATTTTACCTCATCTAGGTACTGACAAGAGGAAATTTAATAAACCTGCACACAGTCAGATAATTAACGAGATTTGTCTAAAAAGCCATTCTCGGAGAGGGTTGCATCCCGTTTTGTCGTGAGCGAAAAACAAAGACACCCTTTGTTTTTCGCTCACGACAAAACGGGATGCTTTCAATCGATATATCGCCTTAAGGTATGTAAAAGGCTGTAAGTACAGGGTTTTAGCGGATGGATGTAGTGCTCGGAAGGTAGCTTTGAATAATATTTACTCAACAGCAGCAGCCCAACTGGGATATTACCTCACCTTACAGAAGATAGCAGCCATTACTACACTAATGGTGGTTGCTCTGTAGGCAGTGCAGTATTCTTGATGGCGAGGAACACCGCCAAGAGCACCCAAAGGATGGGCTGTGTTGAGAATGAAAAACTTTCATTTGTTTTTTATTGTCAACACAGAGAATCATCATTTTTAGGGTTCCGTACCCAAAGGGCAAACCGCCGGGACCCTATTATTAAGACTCCGCTGTCCGTCCGTCTGTCACCAGGCTATATCTCATGAAACGTGATAGTAAGACAGTTGAACTTTTCAGTATTTCTGTTGCCGCTTTAACAACAAATAGGTACAACAGAATAAAATAAATATTTATGGGGGCTCCCCTCCCCTACTACAGAAATGATTTTTTTTGCCGTTTTTATAAATAATGGTACGGAACCCTCCGTGCGCGAGTCCGGCCAGTATTTTTATACCACGTCGGTGCCAAACAAGCGTACGGCCCGCCTGATGGTAAGCGGTCACCGCAGCCACGCAGCCTATGGACGCTTGCAATTCCAGGGGTGTCACATGCGCATTGCTGACTATTGCTCTAAAGTTGCAATTAAGGCTGGGTTGCACCAAACCGTCTGTAATCGTAAGCAGTGTTCATCAAATCTGATTGTATGGAAAGTTTGACAAGTTTCTATGGGATGACAGCTGCCGGCGCCATATTTGACGATGACCGGTCTGTGTTCGTATGTTCGTGCAACTGGCACTAAGGATAGGTACTTACTCAGGATAAGGGTCTGGGTGTACGCAGTAGGTAAGGCCGGGCTGCGCGCAGGGCGGTGCTCGCCCGGGCGGAGCGGGCTCGAAGGCGTTTGCGCAGTTCTGTCCGTAGGGGCAACTGTAACCGTCGCCGCGGGAGAGCCAGGCTATCTGGAAAGAGTACACTGTGTCATCAAGGATGCAGCGCCGGCCCTAGCCCTAGATCCGGGTGGGGCAAGATGGTCTTTGGGCGCCCTTTGGTTTGAATTTTTTTTTGACGTTGCCAGTTTGGCGCCCCTTGACATCCCGCGCTTGGCACCTATTGACATCCTGCGCCTGGGGCGGCCGCCCCATCCGCCTCACCCTTGGGCCGGCCCTGCAAGGATGGTACGATGGTACGGTAGATTAGCATCCTTTAGCTCTCGCGGTCTTCTTCACAACTAGGCCTGTGCTTATATGTATGATATGTAACAGTTTTCTTTCATTTTAGATAGGTAAATTAGATTTTGACATTAACGCGATAGTCTCGTCTGGTCAGATAGACTAATTGACGGATTTGATATTGGAAGGATTTAAATAAAATTAACCAATGTTGTCTCTTTTGGAACAAAATCTTTTAAGTATGTCTGTACGTGACCTGCATTGTAATACCGACCAAATCTGCATGTAAATTAACAAACAGACAAAACATCCCATTTAATTAATGTTTAGTAACCTTTCATTTAGCCTTGTCCTAAGTGAGATCTTGACACGAAACGGCAATAGTATCGCCTTCACACATGATCCCAACTATTGTCACTGTAACTGCATGTATTGCCGCCCTTGTTCTGTAATCGTATGATACCTAATGTGTCAATTATGCCACCATTGTGACAGAAGGTTGGCTGTTGAGGCGTTGACATTTTGATAATTGAGTGATCTAGAGCTGTATACAATTGAACTCAGTAAGACGGAGGTTCTAGATGAGGGCAGCAGTCTAATAGTCTGACAAGCGATTTGTTTTAATTATCTATTTACGAGTAGAGTACCTACGTAAAGACTAATTTAATTAATACCATAAATACCATTGCATTGATTTCGTTATTCAGACATGAATTTTGCTTTTAATGTGCAAGAATCATACAAATACTACTAGATACACAAGTAAGTAGTAGGTAGTAATAATTGTATAGTAAAAAAAACAGCATATGATTTAAAGAACTTGAAAGACAAATAGGTCAAAGAGACAGGCAGGTTGCAGTTAAAATTTGAGTTAATTGAATGTGTCTGTCAACTTGTTCAAGCCACAGAAAAAAAACTGATTTCCGGTATTCCGATAGTTTGAGTCCCGAAAAAGGATATAAGATGTGAGATAATTTCCTAAAGTGGTTAATCCAGAAGGAAGCTAGTAGGTACGGGAGTTCGATTAACGAGTCCTATGCGGACGACCAGACAAAAAATATAATTTAGAAATCATTGTCTTTCTATGTAACATAATTTGCTGTAATAAATAAGGTAGGTACCTACCTAAATAAATAATTGAGAAACCCATTGTCGATTCAATGGATCGATATCTGGTAGAAATATACAACCCAATTTTCTAAAACGTGTCCCGGAAGTGACGCGGTTGTAACGCTAATAATTACATATTCATACTTACAGCAGCCAATTTTCAACTTGCTAAGCACTTCAGTGTTTTCCCAGGTAAAAACTAGGCAGTAAAGCAAATACAATTTCCTGACATAGGTAAGGCGCTAACACAGATAAATACTTGACGCTAACACCAAATATAGTATAAGTATAGCGTTATTCTACCTGCGTAAGTCTACGATCACTTTCAACTGTGTGACCAGAATAATTAACATCGGATTACGGTTTACTAGAGGATAATTGAATATAGTATGAGCACTAAAGCAGAATGGAAGGTAAACGACCTGGGAGAAAAGGCTACCTGAATTTCATCCACGAGGTATCGCTTGTTAATGCTTAGATACTAATATATATATAGTATACCTATATATATATATTATACAGTAAGTACCTATATATTAGTATTTATTTAGCTTAGCGTAGGCAAAAGTGGGTCGGTTTTTCGTTATTGAACAATAAATACTGTTTACTATGCTACAGAAAACTGTGTCATATAAAGTGAAGGTAGATGGTTTAATTATAATCTTTTATGTATCTATTTAAAGTTAGTGTAACTTCAGACAAGCCTAGACATCTACGGTTAATATTTTAAGTTATTGTTAAAAATCATCACGTGAATACATATAATATAAAATGAACAATAACCATTACGAAACTTAGAAAGCTCAAGACAAAGTGGGGTAAAAAATAGGAAGAACACTTATTACGAGACCTAGATCTGCGTCGGAAGTGCGAGGAGGGTGACATAACTTTATTGCGTCGACACGGCAATTATATGGGAAACTAAGTATTTGTTAGGTTAATTTAATGATGAGAATTTGTTCACTATTTTAATAGTTATAGTGTTTGAATCCTGGGTCAGTTTCGGTTGCACATACTTCAAGTTTGATTGGGCACAGTAAACTGTAGAAATATATGCATTTCTAATGTTTCAAAAAAGAAATAAGGATATCTTGCAGACCCGGCAAATAATAGTTGTGCAAGTTAATGACATCTAATTGTCAATTAAAACATATTGTGCAATTTATTTTGTTGTTGTCTGTTTTTAGGCTAATCATCAAAGCAATCATAAAACATTTACCATTAAATAAGCTTTAAGTACCTAAATGGAAACCGACCATAACCATCTGTAACTACATTTTTATCAAAATATTGTGGTAAAATAGAACCCATTAGTAAGCAAACAATCAGTCATTACTTACATTCCTAAGGTAAACTATTGTACCCAATATTGGTTAAATATATATAGTCATCATGCAAACAGAATTCACCAAAGTTTTGTTTAACTCTACTCAGACTAAAGGTAAAGGGTGATTCACGGTAGACCGTTCCGAGTCCGGGCCGGCCCGTTTTCTAGTACAAGAAATCGACGGCCGTCGCTCGTCCTGTATTAGAAAACGGGCCGGCCCGGACACGGAATGGTCTACTGTGAATCATCCTTAAACTAGACTCAAAATGCCACTAACGAAAGCATTATATAGATACTCGTACCATCACCTTCTTAGAATTAATATTGAAATGTCAATGCCACTGTAGTTTCATCAGTGACTCAGACTGTGAAGACTGTGAAGGTAGTTTAAACAGGGCATTGTGTGTGACACATCTTCCAAACATCACATGTTTATAATTTTGCTTTCCTTCTTGATACCCTGTACCCGTGCCGTGCCTGTACCTGATGTATGATAATACCTATTACTTGGAATATTTGTTGTAATTCCATGTATTAACGTCCTTCCCACGACGCACTCAAGATAGTGCGTGTGTAAAATCTCTTCATGCTACCAATCTAGTAAAAGTGCAAAAGGCTGAATCATCACCATTTGGAACACTCAACATGTATGCACACGTGATTTTATTACTAATCGCTGTTTACACAAAACTAGGTTTCATAGTAAAGTTTCCATAGCTAAACCCGTATTGCTAGAAAGTGAACGAAATAACGCAAGAATCCTGATAACTTGGTATTACCACCAACTACAAAATTACGTAAAGTAGATCATAGTGTGCCCCTAGACTCGAATTACTAGAAAGTTATCAAGATAACATCATGTTATCTCCTGAATAACAAGTCCTTGCTTATAAATATACCTGAGACTATTGCACACGTTCGCATTGCGGTTAAGTGATATACCTAATGTGGCTAAAAGCCACCGGCGCTGTAAACAAGTTCATGCTAACATGGGTTTTTCATGGTTGGCACGATACGGTTTCAGCCAGGCGCCGATTTTTGAGTGTCGAATTCTCGACTTTTCAATCGAGATCTATCAAAAAACTACGATGTTTTGACAGATGTCGAATGAAAAGTCGAGCGTCCGACACTCAAAAACCGGCGCCCAGATTTCCTCCCGCGAGTCCCGAAAATGTTATGCCCACATTTCCCAAGAAATTGCTTACAGTTGTTAAAGACAGTGAGTGAAAAAGGTTTTGGCTCTACCCTTCATAGGTGATTAGAAACCGTCATGGGTAATTATAGTCAATGAGTAACACAATGAGGCAAAGTGCCTGAATATCGTTTTTCAGTTTTTTAGCACCATCATGTTATGGAAAATCCTCGTAGGGTCAGTGCCCATGCAGTGCCCATGTGTCATCACGGAAAATTTCTAAACGTTTGCCGGGATGTTTGACACCTCATTGTTCACCTGGCGTCACTAGAGTCACCGTGTCATTTCCGCCGGGGTTAGGGGTTAAATGTTTGCCAACACTAAATGTTTACATGTTTACAAAACCTGTAAAGTTAGGTAACACCGGTGTTGCACTTATTTAGCTACTTACTGCTTTTAGATGGGTGAAAATAGAAAATGGATTTTTTGGATACCAGACATGCATGAGTAACTAAAGTATTAGATCTATTACTTTTCCAAGTTTCTGAGGCATTAAGTCCGTTGTTATGTGCAACGAAGTTTATTGTTTTGCGCAACAACGTTTACATAGATAAATAACTGTAATTTTATATCAATCTGAACAAAGTGGATTCTTTGTCACTACGCTTACCTACCTAACTTCCTAGCTACGAAGTAGTAGTGTGTTACTTAGATAAAGGATCTTCGACCAAGTAACCTTACGGGCCTTCAGAAATTTATAAGTAAGAATATACTTGATAACATCATATAGGAGTGAATTAAAATAATATAAGTAAAATTATGTAATCTGTAAGACTTTTCACTTAATTTCCAAATATTCAAGAAGGACCCCCGGCATGGAACAAAATAAACTACTTCTTGTAACTATAGGTAGAATAAAACCTGTCTAAAACTGAACGTAAGCGCCTGCTCATATGATGCCTAATACACAGAAACTCATATGAAACAATGTCTCATACGAGAGAGTCGTACATTTAAAAATTGGTTTTAACCGACATTAAAAAAAGGAGGAGGTTCTCAATTCGTCGGAATCTTTTGTTTTACTCAACCAAAGAACATATAAAGCTTGTCCATAATGGGCCCTTGTTGCCTGAAATAAATGATTAAATTAAAATTAAATTAAATAATCTTTGACTCAACCCACTAGTGCCGCCCGCTAGCTGCTTATGTGCGTCTCATCGGATCCGCATACCGCTCGGCTCGAGTGTTTGGCGTTTATGATCTAAACGGGATTAGGCAAGTGCGCAGCGCAGCCTCGCCCCACTTGCATCCATTACGGCTATTGTCAGAATATTAATTGTTTGAACAACGCGCGACATTATTCGCAACGCGAGCGACGCCTTTTGTTGCTTTTTAAACGCTTTTACGCTGGTTATTTGCTTTATTTACAGTTTTGTACAGAGCAATCTGTTTGACATGCGCCAAAACCTTTTTGTATTGGCGTACTAGCTTTATTGCGATTCCAGCCGTCCTCATGACAATCTTTAGGATATCGCTTTTCTTTTCTTTCATATCTCTGACATTCTAAATATTTTAAAAACACTGACATAAAAGCGGGCATATCCGCAAGACATGTCAGACCATAACATTTTGAATCCCGAATCGGCCCCCATCCTCTTATACATAAAATTCTCCCTAATACATTATTAATAGTAAATTAGTAGGAGATAGTTTAGAGGTATAGTATAGTATGAGGACTGCAAAGATTTACTACTAGGAAGAGGAGCTTTAGTGTAGGTATGCCTAGGAATATTCCTTGTTTCTGTTGTGCCTAGGCACCTAGACTAAAGGTCGTGTTCCCAAATTTTTGTTTTAATCGCTAGGTAGCTCGATATGCCGTGCTCTTCGCCCGCGCACGGACCAACTTGCGAAATTTGAATAAAAAATCTCATTGTCAAAACGAACGATTATTTCGGAATATCAAACGTTCAGATATTAGATAAATGAATTGCCAATATAATTGAATACCCTTCTTTATCTTTTTTTGTAAAGATTGAGTGAAACGAAAGACTCCGTTTCAGTTTCGACAAAAATGCTTTCCTATTTCCAGATTTCCGGTTGTTATCTTCTAAAGGTCGCATTTCTAAACCGATTCTCGTTTAATTTTGTGAGCAGTCCTGCGCTTGTTGGTCACCGATTTCCTATAAAAAAAAACAACTAATTCCGCCTTCTCAATCTCGACAATTGACAACACAAAAGCATTGTATTTGTTTTAAGTACCTATCGGCATCCGGTTGTCAACGTGTTAATTAGACAATAGTGACAACGCTGACTTATTGATTCGTAATTGTTTTTATACGAGATCTAAATCAATATTCATTAGTGTCGAGACACGCCTTTGTTATTGTTGCCAGTTAGTGTCGGTAAAAAGTACTTATAGCTTAGTTATAGAATTATTAATTTCATATATACATACAGTTGCTTTTTATACCTTTATTGATTCATTAGAGTTATTTAAACTATTCTTTAGAGGAGACCGGAACACTTAAGTTGTATATTTTTATCCTTTATTGTCATAGTGGCAAGGGCGGCAGGAGTTTATGTTTCAGTTTTCATGACTGTACTTTAGTTGGCTGATAGAAATGCACTCATTTTGAGAGTGTGGTATAATCGTTAAGTAATGCCACTCTATAGGTATATTAATGAAACCTTTTTAACTTAGATATACATTCTGAAATGAGACTGTTGTTGCCTGAATAAAAACCATAGAATAAACGCATAGAACTAAGCAAGAAGAATAGAAGCATATAATTAAAAAACTATTATTTGGGATTTTTACCTTCATTTACTACTTAACACTAGCTTACTCGTATGACATAATAGTAGTTTATGCAACTGGTACATAATAAGGGACATTAAAACACGAGTGTGTTTTATGAAACGAGCCAAAGGCGAGTTTCAAAATAAGGTCACACGAGTGTTTTAATGCCTAATTATGTACAGTTGCATACATTACTTTATCTACACACATATTATAACTACTCTAAGATGGGTTCAGAAACCGTAGTAAATAAATACAATAATTGTGTTAATACAACCTTTTTTGCACGGTTGCCGAAATATCGAAATCAGAACTGGCAACCGATACCTGAATGTTATTTTAAAAAGTAAAGAGTCCCTATTCTGATGTGATCATGTCGTACTAGCTCAAATTTCGTGCGATATATACTAAAAAACATCGAGCTGACATTTCGCATCAACTGAATTTGAATTTTCAGTGATACTAGAATAGGGACATGTCAACTTTGACATTTAAATTTTGACAGTTTTGTTTGACGTTTAATATTTTAACATCATATATGAGATTAAAATTAAAAATTATATTACTGCTGTAGCCTTAGCCACAGATAAGAAAATTGCCATAAATTCATTGAATGTTGAAATGAGAGTCATTTTCTACGGTTTCCGAACGCATATTAGAGGATTTATGATATGTGTGTAGATAAATGATATTTATATAGTTTTACTGAATCGCGATTAATTATGGAGTAGAAGAGCTAAGCTGTCAGTTCATATCATAACTACAGCTTTCACGTAATTATAAGACACTAGTTTTTGCCCGCGAGTTCGTCCGCGTGGAATACGTTTATCGCGATACAATTTAATTGCTATTTGTTTTATATCAGGCCCTTACCTAATTATCGCTCTTCCATACAAACTTCCAGCACCTTAAATTATGATTTCCAGGATAAAAAGTATCGTATGTCCCTTCCCCGGGACTCAAACTATCTCCATGACAAATTCATCTAATCCGTCCAGCGGTTTAAGCGTGAAGAGGTAACAGACAGACAGACAGACAGACACACTTTCGCAATTATATTATTATATTGTATAAGTATGAAAGTAAGGATATCTGTCATCTCCATTCCCGTTCTCATCACGGCACAGTAATGTCAAAAAACATTCTCATTTTCTGTTTTAAAAGTTCCAATTAAATTCAGTATCAGCAGATCGGACCCTCAAACCAGTCTAAAGGCTCGACATGTTACGTAAGGGCCGTTGACCCGGACCTCTGTCGGTCAGTTCCTTTCCTTTATCGATTTGCGACCAACTCTTTCAATGTCATTAAATGGATCGGATGGCTGTACGAGATTTGTTACAAAATAAATAAAAGAAAAACGTTTTCAAATCCC
Organism: Cenopis cana; assembly: GCA_951800055.1. Lineage (NCBI taxonomy): Eukaryota > Metazoa > Arthropoda > Insecta > Lepidoptera > Tortricidae > Cenopis > Cenopis cana. The sequence goes on along the minus strand of OX637479.1, from coordinate 11,908,015 downwards.
ACTGAACGGCACCTATCATCATCATCATCATCATCATATCAGCCGAAAGAGGTCCACTGCTGGACATAGGCCTCCCCCAAAGAGTGCCACAATGACCGGTCTTGCGCCACCCGCATCCAGCGGACTCCCGCGACCTTTACCAGGTCTTCAGTCCACCTTGTGGGGAGTCTACCCACGCTGCGCCTTCCGGTCCGTGGTCGCCACTCGAGAACCTTTCGGCCCCAACGGCCATCGGTTCTTCATCGGTAACACACACTGGTCAAAGACTCTCGTCTTGAGACACTGTGGAATATTGGACGAAAAGATATGCCGTAGCTTCCCGAACGCTGCCCAGCCGAGTCGGATTCGACGATTGACCTCTTTCTCAAAGTTGGACCTACCTAGCTGGACAGTCTGTCCTAGGTATACATAATCGTCTACAACTTCGAGCGTAAAGCGTCCGATTGTAACGGGAGTTGGTGCTACATGGGCATTTGACATGATCTTCGTCTTATCCATGTTCATCCTTAGACCAACTCGCTCGGAGGCTTTACTGAGGTCATCGAGCATTGTACTTAAATCCTCCATGGTTTCAGCCAAGACTACTATGTCATCAGCAAACCGAAGATGAGTGATATACTCGCCGTTTATGTTGATGCCTAGCCTTCTCCAGTCCAGATTCTTGAAAACATCCTCCAGTGCAGCGGAGAACAGTTTAGGAGAAATAACATCTCCTTGCCTGACGGCACCTATATATGTACTATATATATATAACTTTTTTATGTGATGTTACCTAGTGGTAACATCACATAAAAAAGTACCTTACCTTACCTACCTACCTTACTACCTACCTACCTACCTTAGTAGGTATTTAGCAAAAATATTCAACTGTATTCTATTATCATGATTAAGTATGTTATTCATTATTATAAAGTTAATATATGAGACTTTTCTAAATCGTAATCATCATTTGCTTGCCCTTCCTCCTTCCTTCGGTATTTAAATACTTAGGTAGGTATGTCACTTCATCGAATGGTTAGTTATTTCAACGCATTTTGACGTAAAGATCGTAGCAGAAAGGCAGCCTAAATTACACCACATCTATCATTTAATGAAAAGGTATGTCCATGTTATGCAAACTCTGAAAACAGTTCACCCTTGCCGAGCTCTGGTTGTCATCACGAAACGATTCAATCGCCAGCGTTCATCGGTTAGCAACAAATGTTATGTACTCGCTGTTTTAGTTTCCATTAGTGACCACTGCGCTGTTCACGTTTTCATACCACTTTCATACATTTTGAGACAAAACGCAAACGCGTTCGAATTAGTTAATGTTTCGAAAAAACTTATACTACAGCTACTGTAGCTCTAGTATTAGTTTTTTCGAAACATTAACTAATTCGAACGCGTTTGCGTTTTGTCTCAAAATTTATGAAAGTGGTATGAAAACGCGAGCAGCGCCTCTAGTGGTCACTAAATGGAAACTAAAACAGCGAGTATAAAATTTGTTGCTAACCGATGAACGCGCGTATTTCAAACTCGGTGAGAGCGTTTTCATACATTTTGAGACAAAACGCAAACGCGTTCGAATTAGTTAATGTTTCGAAAAAACTTATACTAGAGCTACTGGTCTTCCGATGTGACCGTCGAGTGATTTCACGGTGAGTAACAACAGCACCGAAAACCGTAAGTAGACTATATGGATGGTAGGGTAGGTAACAAAATTGAACGCCAACGTCAAAATCATACAATTAGTAACAAAACGGACAGGTTAGACGTCCTGACTTAAACATCACTAAATGAAACTAGTAGACGTTTTTCGTATAACCTGAAATATGGGTCTACCTACTCGTAATGAGAGTAAAGTGAAATTATTAATTTGGTGGGGAAGTTCAGTTAATGCAAGCCATTTGGTAACCGTATAATACTGAATTGTAGGTACCTCGTAATACAAGTCCATCTGAATATAAGTATACTAAGTATTATTGTTACCACAGATGTTCTTTTTCAGTGATCAAAATGAAAACGTGCATTTTCTCTACCTTTCCCTAATCGTACTTACATATGTGTAATTTGTTTCGTATCCGGCACAGTATATTGAAATCATTTAATTGCTGAGACAACGAATATAATATAGCTGATGTCATTTTCGCCATTATGTCCACACCCTAATTGCTCCGTATGTACTCAAGCGGTTTTATATGCATAGTGATTTATTTGATTACAATAACAGATAGCGCATAATAAAATTGTGACATGACAAGGAGGAAATCCGCGTAACCAATGTCGTTGGACCTACAACCGGACTGATGTATTCCCGAATTGAATGACCTAAGTGTTCAATCGAATTTAATAACTTCAATGATATGATAATTGATAGTTTATGTCCTATTTGTTCTATGGTCGTCTAGTGTGAGTCTTAGGATTCACAATATGTTTATTTGCAATCGATTTGGAAGATTGTCAGCCTGCCTATCAGCCTACCTTTACCTAGTTAACACACGTTTCATATCGGCCGTATAGCAATCTGCACTAACAAGTACTTTACTAACAAGAGTATCAAGTAAGTGCGAGAGAGACGAATGCTAATACGTCTGACACGAAAGCGATCACATGGACCATCTCAATCCTCATCTTAATTAGGTACGAGTAGATCATCTTTGAAATACTGTACTTAGCAATTTTTTTACTTCATGGGAAACTCAATGAGGAGGGAGGATAATACTTAAGAAAACTTGAAAATCAGCGTCATGACACTATGCTGATCGACACTCTACTCTGGTATTAAATTAAATACTAGTGTTGTGATCTCCTGTATGTTACCAACTTATTAAAAAAAAATCTTTAAATATTAAGCGAAGTCTGATTTTGACCGCCAAAGACATCAAAGAGAGAAGAGAGGATGACGGGGTTAATGTACCCAGTGTGAATAATGAATATGTATACCACTCATGTAGGTTATGTATGTACTGACCTATAAGTGTGTGTATAAATATACATGTAGACCACGGGAATGTGGTAGGTCGACTTTTATCTCATAATTATCGTCGTTTGTATGTTAATTTCTACAACCGCTTCTTTCCACCGCGACACAACCTTGAGATGAGATGCGACCTTGATATTGTTCTTTCTCGTTTTACCAAATCATTTTCGTGCCGTGATGACGAGATTGTGCCAAGTATTTCCATAATTCCGTTTCTGAAATCGAGTTCTTTTTTCATTAAAGTTAAACAAAATAAGTATTTCCAGTATTGCAAAGTCTATCAACGTTATTTTTAGAAAATATCTTAATTTTACTTTTTGAGCTATAAAGTACTCTTTATAGGTACTTATTGTAATAGTACATTACTTACCAAGGGCGATAAAACAAAGAATGTCTCAGATCGCAGGTACTTTAAATATAGATACTACAATCGTATGAATTCAAAAGTATTTTAAATGGATCGCATACACAACATCTACAATGTAGATGTCGTTACATCAGGCATAACAGCGACTTAATTAAATATAAATATCTTGCGCGATCGGGTGTAGGTACCTACTAAAATCGCAGAACATAGAAAAATGAAAACAACAATTATTACTTACTCTCTTTTATCCACACACATATCATAAATCCTCTAATATGCGTTCGGAAACCGTAGAAAATGACTCTCATTTCAACATTCAATGACTTTATGGCAATTTTCTTATCTGTGGCTAAGGCTACAGCAGTAATAAAATATTTCATTTTAATCTCATATATGATGTTTATTATTATTATTTATTTATTTAATAATCAGGGTATAAAAACATAAAATTAACGGGGTCTCACAAAACTGTCGGAACAGTTTGACTGTGTGATCCAGTAGGGTCGATGCTATAGATACATTTACACTTCTGTATCCAGTGAACGATTTGTATCCTATGCCATTGCAATAAGGTGCAGAAGCGCAAACCTATCCATGGCGTCGACTGTACAGTAAATACAGAGTTAACTAATTACAAATAATTATGTTCAAGTTAGATACAAGTTATATATAATTGCATAGAGTTATGCCTTACGTGTTATTATACTTAAATAATGTCGTTTTAATTTTCTTTTAAAGTCGTTCTTCATTCTTTCGCAGCTGATAGTTTCTGGTAAACTGTTCAGAAGATAAGGGATACGTTTTTTTAGCGTTCTATCACCATAATAGTTGTGAATCTTCGGTACGCGCAGTTTACCAGATGCCATAGCCCTAGTACCGTATACATTATCAACTTTTTTTAACAAGCTATTGTCAGAGTTAGGCTCTAGACTGCTATGGTTATTTATAGCAAGTAGATATTTATGTTTGAGACTAACAGGCAGTATTTTACAAATTTTGAAAAGAAGTTTATAGTTACCTTTACATTTTTGTCTAGTTTTATAGTTTAAGAGCCGGTGACACTGAACCTAGTATGATAAGATTCCCAGATGGCATATATATAATTAGGTGCGTCATTAGTCGGGGAACACGAAACGGCGATGCTGCAATGCGAAAAACCTGGCAAAGCCATTGAAAATTAAAATTGAAAAATGATGAAAAATCCGGTTTCTAGTATGATAAGATTCCCAAGTTTCGTTTGTTCCTCGAAACAGGGGAGGGGTAGGACTATACGATAGTGCAGTGCTGCAAGCCCTCCTGGCTGGCCTTGTCAGTGGCAGCAGTATGATAAGCGACCACTTTTCTGAGGTATCTAGTATGATCGGATTCCTGAAAAAAACAGGGCTCATCTGAAAGATCAGCACTTTATGTGTAAGAAAAACCACTGCTGCATTTTCCAAACAGTGGAGAAGGTGGTTGCTGCAGCGATTAAAGGAGCCGACAACACTGAACCTATTTCGATAGATTCCCAGATGATATATATATAATTAGTCGCGGCATTAATGGGGGTACACGAAATGGCGATGCTGCAAAGCAAATGAGCAAGCAAACCTATTAAAAATCAAATTTAAAAAAATAAAAAATAAACGGTTTCTAGTATGATAAGATTCCCAAGTTTCGTTTGTTCCTCGAAATAGGGGAGGGGTAGGACTATACGATAGTGCAGTGCTGCAAGCCCTCCTGGCTGGCCTTGTCAGTGGCAGCAGTATGATAAGCGACCACTTTTCTGAGGTATCTAGTATGATCGGATTCCTGAAAAAAACAGGGCTCATCTGAAAGATCAGCACTTTCTGTGTAAGAAAAACCACTGCTGCATTTTCCAAACAGTGGAGAAGGTGGTTGCTGCAGCGATTAAAGGAGCCGACAACACTGAACCTATTTCGATAGATTCCCAGATGATATATATATAATTAGTCGCGGCATTAATGGGGGTACACGAAATGGCGATGCTGCAAAGCAAATGAGCAAGCAAACCTATTAAAAATCAAATTTAAAAAAATAAAAAATAAACGGTTTCTAGTATGATAAGATTCCCAAGTTTCGTTTGTTCCTCGAAATAGGGGAGGGGTAGGACTATACGATAGTGCAGTGCTGCAAGCCCTCCTGGCTGGCCTTGTCAGTGGCAGCAGTATGATAAGCGACCACTTTTCTGAGGTATCTAGTATGATCGGATTCCTGAAAAAAACAGGGCTCATCTGAAAGATCAGCACTTTCTGTGTAAGAAAAACCACTGCTGCATTTTCCAAACAGTGGAGAAGGTGGTTGCTGCAGCGATTAAAGAAGCCGACAACACTGAACCTATTTCGATAGATTCTCAGATGATATATATATAATTAGTCGTGGCATTAATGGGGGTACACGAAATGGCGATGCTGCAAAGCAAATGAGCAGGCAAAGCTATTAAAAAGAAATTTTGAAAACATAAAAAAACCGGTTTCTAGTATGATAAGATTCTCAAGTTTCGTTTGCAGCAACCACCTTCTCCACTGTTTGGAAAATGCAGCAGTGGTTTTTCTTACACAGAAAGAGCTGATCTTTCAGATGAGCCCTGTTTTTCTCAGGAATCCGATCATACTAGATACCTCAGAAAAGTGGTCGCTTATCATACTGCTGCCACCGACAAGGCCAGTCAGGAGGGCTTGCAGCACTGCACTATCGTATAGTCCTACCCCTCCCCTATTTCGAGGAACAAACGAAACTTGGGAATCTTATCATACTAGAAACCGTTTATTTTTTATTTTTTTAAATTTGATTTTTAATAGGTTTGCTTGCTCATTTGCTTTGCAGCATCGCCATTTCGTGTACCCCCATTAATGCCGCGACTAATTATATATATATCATCTGGGAATCTATCGAAATAGGTTCAGTGTTGTCGGCTCCTTTAATCGCTGCAGCAACCACCTTCTCCACTGTTTGGAAAATGCAGCAGTGGTTTTTCTTACACAGAAAGTGCTGATCTTTCAGATGAGCCCTGTTTTTTTCAGGAATCCGATCATACTAGATACCTCAGAAAAGTGGTCGCTTATCATACTGCTGCCACTGACAAGGCCAGCCAGGAGGGCTTGCAGCACTGCACTATCGTATAGTCCTACCCCTCCCCTGTTTCGAGGAACAAACGAAACTTGGGAATCTTATCATACTAGAAACCGGATTTTTCATCATTTTTCAATTTTAATTTTCAATGGCTTCGCCAGGTTTTTCGCATTGCAGCATCGCCGTTTCGTATTCCCCGACTAATGACGCACCTAATTATGTATATGCCATCTGGGAATCTTATCATACTAGGTTTAGTGTCACCGGCTCTTCTACTATTATTGTTTACTAATAACTTTATAAATCTAAGTTGTATGTTTTCCAATCTATCAATGTTTGTTTTAGTTGTGAGTCCATAGCTGTCAAGGGCATAGCTCAGAATAGAGTCTACTAGTGACATATATAAGCACCTTAAAGTGCTAACTGGTATCTTGAAACTTAGGTGAAAGAATTTTCCTAATAATATTCTTAGTTTATCGCAGATAAAGTTAGTATGAACAGACCAAGAGAAGTTTTCGTCTACTTTCATGCCTAAATAAGTTACATATTTAGATCTTTTTATAGGTTCACAGGTACAATTTGCCATATTATTATGAAGACATTCAAAGGTGTGGGTATACATAGGGGGTGGAGTGCTGACTGGACATAAATATGGCGAATGGATTAATAAAAAATTGGTTTTATCAGCATTGAGAAGTATCCCATTGTCATGGGACCACTTAATTACTGAATCAATGTCCCGTTGAACTAGGCGGACAGTGTCCGCGAGGTCTGTGCCAGCTCGTAGGATGCAGAGGTCATCGGCGAACATGTGCGCTGAGCAGTGCTGTAGTACATTGCACAAGCTATTGACGTGTATCAAGTAGAGCACGGGAGAACAGCCCGAGCCCTGTGGTACTCCACATCCCACAGAATGCTCGCTACTAAACGTGTTACCTATTTTCACCATGTAGGAACGTGAAGTGAGATAATCGCGAAACCATTCGTTTAGCGGTTCGCCCACTCCACACTCGTACATGGCGTTCAATAAAGTATTTGACTCTAAGGTATCAAACGCTTTTTTAAAGTCAAAGAATACTGCTACTACATGTTTTTTATCGTTTAGGTAATTATTTATTTCATCTGTAAATTTGGATAATAGAGTAGTGGTACTCTTTCCTTTTTGGAAACCATGTTGACAAGGGTTCAAAATGTTATGTTTACTAAGGTAGTTACCAAGCTGGTCATTTATGCATTTTTCCATTATTTTATCAATACTTGATAAAATTGCGATAGGTCTGTAATTATAAAAGGATTTTCGATCACCTTTTTTGTAAATAGGTCGTACAATAGCTTGTTTCAGTTTATTCGGAAATGTATGAAGTTTGACTGATAAATTAACTAGCCTGGCAATCACTGGGCTTATTTTATCTGCTACTAGCTTAATATCAGACATGCGTATCAGATCACTACCCGGTGATTTATTGACACTCATTTTATTGATAATTTTTTTGATTTGATAGCTTTCCACGGGTTGCCATCTCATAAACATGTCTGGTTTTTTTACATAGTCATCTCTTTCAAGCCAAGTATCACTACATGTGTGCTTGATTGCTTTGATTTCATCAGAGAAAGTAGAAGCGAACTTGTTACATAGGTAATCGTCATTGTTGGAGTTTTTCATATTGGAATGTATAATATCATCTAAGCTCTTATTACTCTTTCCTAGTAGAATGTGGATTCGTTCCCATATTTTCCTTATGTTTTTATTACATTCAGTTATACATTTTTTGTCATATGAGTTTTTACATTTATTCAAAGCTTTAGTGCATTTATTTCTGTATTTAGTATATCTAAGTCGCTTTAACATATTTTTTGGCTCATTACACCATGTAATAAAAAGTTTATCTCTCGCAATTACCATTTTCTTTAAATTATCATTTCATCATCATCATCATCATCATATCAGCCGAAAGACGTCCACTGCTGGACATAGGCCTCCCCCAAAGAGTGCCACAATGACCGGTCTTGCGCCACCCGCATCCAGCGGACTCCCGCGACCTTTACCAGGTCATCAGTCCACCTTGTGGGGGGTCTACCCACGCTGCGCCTTCCGGTCCGTGGTCGCCACTCGAGAACCTTTCGGCCCCAACGGCTATCGGTTCTACGTGCAATGTGCCCCGCCCACTGCCACTTAAGTTTAGCGATTCGAAAGGCTATATCGGTTACTTTGGTTCTGCTACGGATGGCCTCATTTCTGATGCGATCACGCAGAGAAACTCCCAGCATAGCCCTCTCCATTGCCCTCTGAGTGACTTTGAGCCTTCTTATGAGGCCCATGGTGAGCGACCACGTTTCCGTACCATATGTCATCACTGGCAACACACACTGGTCAAAGACTCTCGTCTTGAGACACTGCGGAATATTGGACGAAAAGATATGCCGTAGCTTCCCGAACGCTGCCCAGCCGAGTCGGATTCGACGATTGACCTCTTTCTCAAAGTTGGACCTACCTAACTGGACAGTCTGTCCTAGGTATACATAATCGTCTACAACTTCGAGTGTAAAGCGTCCGATTGTAACGGGAGTTGGTGCTACATGGGCATTTGACATGATCTTCGTCTTATCCATGTTCATCCTTAGACCAACTCGCTCGGAGGCTTTACTGAGGTCATCGAGCATTGTACTTAAATCCTCCATGGTTTCAGCCAAGACTACTATGTCGTCAGCAAACCGAAGATGAGTGATATACTCGCCGTTTATGTTGATGCCTAGCCTTCTCCAGTCCAGATTCTTGAAAACGTCCTCCAGTGCAGCGGAGAACAGTTTAGGAGAAATAACATCTCCTTGCCTGACTCCCCGCTGCAGCGGAATAGGTTTCGAGTTCCGGTCCTGGAGTCGGACTGACATAGTGGCGTTTTCGTACAAACACTTCAGTACTTCGATATAGCGGTAGTCTACTTGGCACCGCTGTAGAGATTGTAGTACCGCCCAGGTTTCGATCGAATCGAAGGCTTTCTCATAGTCCACAAACGCTAAACAGAGGGGCAGGTTGTACTCTTCAGTCTTCTGTATAACCTGTCGGAGCGTGTGGATGTGGTCTATGGTACTAAAGCCTCTTCGGAAACCGGCTTGTTCAGGAGGCTGGAAGTCATCTAGCCTGCGTGCGAGACGGTTCGTAATGACTCTTGAAAACAGCTTGTAGACATGGCTCAAAAGCGTGATGGGTCGATAGTTCTTCAGAAGAGTGGTGTCACCCTTCTTAAAGAACAGCACCACCACGCCTGTGTTCCATGCCTTGGGCGTTCTCCCTTCCAGTAAGACGGAGTCGAACAACTTCTGAAGGGCCGTAAGGACCGGTTTTCCACCCGCCTTCAGGAGTTCGGCTGTAATTCCGTCTTCACCGGGTGCCCTGTTGTTTTTGAGCTGTTTAAGAGCCATTCTAATCTCGTACAGGCTGATGTCCGGGATGTCGTCGGTATAGTGCCGGGTTAGTCTAGCTCTAGGATCTTCCACTAGACCAACTTCGGGTCTGCTAGTTGACGTGTAGAGCTGTCCATAGAAGCGCTCTATCTCGCTCAGAAGCTCAGGTCTGGATGAGACAGTTCTACCATCCTCAGTTTTTAACTTGGCGAGCTGGCTCTGCCCAATAGACAGATCTCTTGCGAAAACTTTTGAGCCCTTATTCCGCTCGATGGCCTCTTCAATACGTTTTGTATTGAATTGGCGCAGATCGCGGGTCAGGGATTTGGAGATCTGTCTATTAAGCTGCCGATATAATGTCGCATCGACTGAAGACTGTAGAAGCATCTTACTCCTTTCCTCGAAGAGCCTCTGAGTGGAGTTAGAGAGCCTATTGGTTCTGTTGGTCCGTTGGGCCTTGAAGAACTTAGACCCTGTGGTATGGACAGCTTCCACAAACCCGTCGTTGAATTCGTCCACATCGCCGCCTAGGCAATCGAAACGGTTCTGGAGTTCCAGCTGAAAGCTGTCGGGGTTTTGGAGTTGGGCTGCTACTGGTCGGAGCGTGGACTTCATCAGACGAGAGCGTTCCAGCTTAACACATATATTCAATGTGCCTCTTACCAGACGGTGATCACTTCCGGTTTTGACCGTATTAATCACAGAGACATCATTGAATATATGCCTTTTCGTCGACATGATGAAGTCAATCTCGTTTTTAGTTGCACCGTCGGGACTCATCCAGGTCCACTTTCTATGCTCGCGTTTCCTGAAGAAGGAGTTCATCATGTAGAGTCCCTCCTTCTCCATGAAACCAGCCAGTAGGTGGCCCCGGTGGTTCCGAATTCCAACTCCAAATTTCCCCACTCTCAGCTCTTCACCATCTCTCTTGCCCAGTTTCGCGTTGAAGTCCCCCATGACAACGGTGAAGTAGGTTTTAGAACTATGCATGACGTTTGAAATGTCCTCATACATAGCCTCCACCTCGTCGTCGGAGTGTGCCGATGTCGGCGCGTACACCTGTATGACCTTCAGCAAGTACCTCTTTGATACTCTGAGTATAAGGTACGCCACCCTAGACGACACACTCTCGATCTTCACAACGTTGTTTACGAGGGACTTGTGGACGATGAACCCGACACCTCCCTGGGACTGTTGGTCGCCCTCCCGGAAATAGAGCAAGTTGCCGGACTTTAAGGTTATCGTGTCCTCCCCCTCTCTTCGGACTTCAGATAATCCTATGACATCCCAACGCAACTTGCTCAATCCTTCCTCCAGTTCGGCTATCTTTTCGTCGGTGCGCAGTGTTCGCGTGTTATATGTTGCCAGGGCCAGGAGTCGTCGGTGGTGGTAGCCGGATCTTTGCCGGAGATTCTTAGCACCCCTGACCCCGCTAGTGCCCTGGCCGCTACCATAACCAGGACACCGGGGGTCGCCGGAACCTCGGGGCCGTGGCCTTGTTGAACTCTGCATGGGGGGTAAAATGCCATAATCGCCACGCTTGGCATGCGGGTTGGCGATCGCAGTATCTCCCACCGCACTCCAGGGATGCTGCTGCCCATCCCCCGGTGGTCTTGGCCGTAGTTTTAGGACTTACCCGGGTCCGGGTAAATTATCATTTAACCAAGGTTTATTGTTTCTGGTATTGTTGCACAGGTTTGATTTAAGTATGTAGGAATCATTGTATATGTTAATAAACACCTGTGTTAGGGTGTTGTATAATTCTATAGGACAATTTATTGATAACATATCTTCGAAATTAGTATCTAAAAGTTTTTCTCTTACAGCTCGGTTGTCTAAGACACGTCGCTTGCTCTGAGGTGGATCAATCGTGTTGCTATTGTTATGAGAATGAGTGGAATTGCGCGTTGAAGCGTGTTTCCACTGTACCACAGTTGATACGTAGTAATGATCAGATATTTTATGCTCGATTACAGATGAGAAAATACGTGCTGTTGATAAGGAGGTTCTTAAGTAAATATGATCTATACAGGATTCGACTACTTTACCCATAACAATTTCCTTACGGGTTATTTGATTAATGCATTTTGTTAATCCGGAATTATTCATAATAGTTTCATATGTTATGACATGTTTGTTTTGTTTATTGAATAATATTACGTCAAACAAAACTGTCAAAATTTAAATGTCAAAGTTGACATGTCCCTATTCTAGTATCACTGAAAATTCAAATTCAGTCGATGCGAAATGTCAGCTCGATGTTTTTTTTAGTATATATCGCACGAAATTTGAGCTAGAACGACATGATCACATCAGAATAAGGACTCTTTACTTTTTAAAATAACATTCAGGTATCAGGGGGCCGATTTTTGAGTGTCGAACGCTCGACTTTTCACTCGAGATCTGTCAAAAAACTATGAAGTTTTGACAGATGTCGAGTGAAAAGTCGACCGTTCGACGCTCAAAAATCGGCCCCCTGTTCTGTCAGGTGCCAGTTCTGATTTCGATATTTCCGCAACCGTGCAAAAAAGGTTGTATTAACACAATTATTGTATTTATTTACTACGGTTTCTGAACCCATCTTAGAGTAATTATAATATGTGTGTAGATAAAGTAATGTATGCAACTGTACATAATTAGGCATTAAAACACTCGTGTGACCTTATTATGAAACTCGCCTTCGGCTCGTTTCATAAAACACACTCGTGTTTTAATGCCCCTCATTATGTACCAGTTGCATAAACTACTATTACCTAAGGTTCCGCGCAAATAGAATGACGCGCGAATTCGACGAATTCATTTACATTGCATAAAAATATCAGGGGTATTATCCAACGTCGACCTTACCCCGTCGACCTTGACCCTTCATGCCCCAACAGGAGCAGGTTCCTCGCGGACGCAACCTTTGCCCATTGTTTCAAAAGGTCACGTCTTAGAAATTGCACAGCTCCACGTTAGCTATTTAAATTTATGTGCAAGTTACAGGAAAATTGCTTTTGCCAAAGTTATTACGCATTGTATTTCTGCAACAAGAGTTTGCAGACCTTGGGTTCTTGGGGATTGAAATTCAATATAAATACGGTTGGTACCGAATACCGACGTTCTCATACCCGATCAAGCTCAGCTAAATAAATGTAAGGGAATTGAATTTCTTACTCGCAAAAAAATCTCTTGTATGTCACACCTGGCCATAAAGTGGCCATTATCGCACGCTCCGCGCGCGAAAAAACCCACTTCCTGGCCAGGGGGTGACATAAAATTTTGTACTTACCACGGGCGATAATAAAGAAAGCCTCAGATCGCGTATTTATCGCCCTTGCCTTCGGCTCGGGCGTAAAATACCTGCGATCTGAGACATTCTTTGTTTTATCGCCCTTGGTAAGTAATGTACTATTACCTAGGATGTTTTATAGGTACGTCGATGGTGGCGGATGGTGGATGGCAAACAAGCTTACGGCCCACCGGATGGTAAGCGGACGCTGCAGCCTATAGACACCCGCAACTCCTAAGGGGGCACGTGCACGTTGCCAGTTGCCACGGTACCCTTTATAAAATTTGAGAATTCACTGTGTTGACAGCAAAAGGGACCAATTTAGGTCCCTCGCTCTGAACAATACGACACTATATCACAGAATAAGTAATAGTACAACTATATACACTTCCCCAGTTGGGCTGCTCCAAATTCGAGCAAGGTAACATTTCGCTGTGCCCTACCTCTCTAAATACCTACCTAGTACGGTCAACCAATTTGATTTCTGAGCCACTTCATACCTTGTCTCAGTGAAAATCTATATGAAATCTGCTAGAGATGAGTTGTCATTGTGAAAGGGTGGCCCAGGAATAAAATTGGTTGACTGTACATTGTACCTAGTCTTGACATAGAGGTAAAGTTTGTAAAATGTGAGTTTGTGACTAAGCCAATTCTTTTACAAATGTAGGGTTTGCAATATTGTTAGATCTCAAATAATATAGCCGAAAAGTTGAAAACATTTTTAGAATGCATTACCCTGTAATTTTAAATTTCATACATATTTCGAATTATCCCAATCAGGGCGCGGAACTTCTGACACCACAGGATCACTACCCCTGCACTAAGTGCCTACTCAGCTCTACTTAACTTTGTAGGTATACTAACATCAAAACACCGCATCTCATTTTCCGTATAATAAACACAGAATATTGCATTTTCAAATGACTAAAACTGGTATGCGCTGAATCGCTGATTAGACGACACGGAATTTCGCGTACGGGAAAGTTGTGACGTCTGGTCAAAACTAACGTGATGGAATACGTCGATAATAAAATTTATGTCAGCAATTTATCAAATCAATAACACCAGGAAAAGAAAGTTTACAACTTGGATGAAGTCACGTTAATTTGAAATACATGTTAGAAATAATTGGTACCACAAATACAATGGTAATTAATGGATTTCAAAACTACACGGCTGCATATTAATATCCCCGTCTTCTAACGGCTAGACAGGGAAAACTGCCTGTATACAATTAGAATTAAAGATAGCGAAATCGTCGGATAGATAATTTTTAGGATCACTTGTAGAAATCAGGCAGGCCATGAATAACCGAATTATTTCTGTAACATTAGCTATTAATTACCTACAATTATAGCTGTGTAATGTGTATATTGAACTAAAGTAAACAAGTATCACTACTGCCAAGGATATTGACTACCCGAAACAAAAAAAAAACAAAAATTCTGTACTCGTACTTATTGTTAATTTTCTATATTAAGCTTCTCGTATCAATAGTTAGAAATTAACATCATAATGGCATCATATTTAATTTTGTCCCAAAACTCGATTAATATAGCAAGTGCCTCTTGAAAAGTTTCCATTAAAATAATTGTATTATCCCGGACAAAGGACAAATAGGATAGGATGATTTCCCTGGATATAAGCCCGCAAGGGAATGAGGGGATGTTCGATAGAATCTCGGGCACAGAAAATATGCCATATGCAATTAAACCGACGAGGCAACACGTTAAATGTTATGAATAATTACTTGCGGTTTGATGCAAAATAAGTTGATTGCAAAAATGCAAACATGAGTAAACGCTTTTTAAACCGTCTCGAGTTGAACCTTGGGATGTGTATGAAAGTAATATTTATTCACGACGTTAAGCAATGCCAATGACGGGTCATGACTGAAATAAAGTGACACTAGTGGTTTTCAAATGCCTCAAGTATTTGCTCGAGGAAGGCAAAATAGGTGTGGCTAGTGGGTCCAGAATATGAGCACTTTTTTGCTCAGGTGAATTTAAACGTCATCTGATAATCATGTGCTAAATTTAAATTTCGCTTTCCTACTATACCATATATTGGAGAGGATATGGAGTTTCTTCCATCAGATACGATTCGGTTTCGATTAAAGTACGAGGAATATGATAAATTATAATAAGTTCTGATAAACTATTTTAATTTCAATTAAAATGACAACTTGTAAGTAGTTGTAAGGTTCGTATGTGGTATCATTACAAATAGTTTACTGCAGACTTCGTGTGCTTTAAAAAAGCATTAAAACCGTCGCAAAAAAAAGTTAAAAATAATTGCCTCAGTTCTAACACCTGAATATGAGCTATGTAGACGAATTTAAATTTTTGTAGTCGGTGCCATTGCCATTTCGTCAACTTTATTTACAATTAGTTCTCAAATAACACTAAAATACTATTTTACGACTTTTGTCATTTATTTAAGAGCTCTCAAAATAAACATTCTTAACTTTAAGGCTCTCTTTTAACTTAAGTAAACAAAAGAGTAAACTGTTAATGAGCTCTTTGTGACGGTAAAAAGGTGCAAATTGCATCGATAAAAGTGCTCGACTCGTGCTATGCATACATTTGCATAATAGCTGATAACTGCCTGTGTACACACGAGAGCACATAATTATATGCTATATGTCAAGTTGACAAAAAGAAAGTGTGAGCACAAGGTCACGGTCGGAAGGAAATAACCGAATTTAGATGGTACTAGGTAAGGTACACTACTACGTGCCCAGAGTTCATTGACTACCTTTGGACATATTACATGTTCGAGTCATGGTTTATGTAATCCTTTTAAATTTCCATACTGAAAAAAGACTCAAACCTGTTGATTGAATAGAAGAGTAACATACATTCCTATCATATCAATTACATAGGAAACCATTGTTTAAACAATATTATTAATAATAGATATTTAATAAATTTGGTAGGTAGGAATATCTTTTTATAGAATTTGAGAACACGATATCATAATATCCTAAATTCGTCTAGTTCTCTAACCTCTTCTTACCTCCTGCTTAAAAATGAACTCAACGCTGCACAAATAAGGTTGATTTTATAATTACACTATTGAGTTTAAAAAGGTTCAACTTGCGATCACGGCGACACTGGGACGTCAGGACACGTAATGTGTTGTGTAATGGAGACGTATTAGACGACATGCAATAGGCGCCGCTTATGGTGGCGGATGCGTCCAATGCCGGTATTTGGGACGGCATTCTTTGAAACGATTAAGGATGATCGATTCTAGTATTATAACATTATAAAAAAGATATTATAACATTTATAAATGTATGACTTAGGCGCCGAGCTTGTCGATTTGTGTCGGTGACCGGCGGTGACCGACGTCTGCCGTCTCGACATTATTATAATTTATCATTGATACATTCAGTTGCGCAAATACATATTCATCGTGCTAATGTAGAAGCACTGGGATATTCATAACCGAGCTATATGTTTTTTTTTCAAATGTAGGTTTATTAATTCCACATTAATTCATAGGTACCCACTAATATTTGAAGACACTTAAAAAACATTAGAGTTTTTTTCAGTAAAATAAACTAATCAAGTGCTGAATCTTGAACTCTACGTACAGGGCCGTACGTTTAAACCCTGAATAAGACCTCTTACATTTTATAACAATTAATTTAAAAAAATAAGATCAAAATAAAAGTCATTATCATATACCAATATCTGGAGTTCCCTTCAGTTGACTCAAAGCCACACCAATTGGCAAAACTTTTTAAAATGTTTTAAGGGCTCCCATAGAGCTAAAGGGGGGTGCAAAAAAAATTTGTGGGGGGGAGTCACAATGAAATTCCGCCTTGTATGTCTAGGTCAATGATGGTCTTACAAGATAATATTACCTACTTTCTGTCACGACTTGATGGAAAGTATTGGAAGTATTGGTTTTGAAAGTGACGGATGCTTTATCTTGATACTAGCTTTTGCCCGCGACTTCGTCTGCGTAGAAGTCGGTCATCGCATTAGAATGTTATTGCTATTCTTTTATTTTAGGCGCTAAGCTAGTTATCTCTCTTCCACCCCCTTGCGGTGTCCCATGTCCTTCCCTATGTTTCGAACATTATGATGCAGGTGCGGAATATACTACAAACGCATTAAGTAATGTAGATGAAAACGGGAGCGCAGCGGGCGCGAAATATTTCAAACATTATGATGCAGGCGCGGAAAAGACTTCACACGTATCAAGCAATGTAGTTAAGAAGGCGAGCGAAGCGAGCGCGAATTACTTGAAACATTATGATACAGGTGTGGAAAATACTTCATACGCATTATGTCATGTAGATGAAAACGCGAGCGTAGCGAGTGCGAAAATTTTCGGACATAATGATGCAGGTGCAGTAAAGACTTTATATGCATCAAGTAATGTAGTTAAAAAAGGCAAGCGAAGTGAGCGCGTAATTTTTGGAACATTATGATACAGGTGCGGTAAATATTCATACGCATTAAGGTATGCAGATGAAAACGTGAGCGTAGCGAGCGCGAAATCTTTCGAACATTACGATGTAAGTGCGGAAAATACTTAACACGTATCAAGTTGTGTAAATGAAAATGCGAGCGAAGCGAGCCCGAAAATTTTCGGACATAATGATGCAGGGTGCGGAAAAGACTTCATACGCATTAAGTAATGTATGAAAACGCGAGCGCAGCGAGCGTGAAATGTTTCGAACATTATGATGCAGGCGCGGAAAAGACTTTATATGCATCAAGTAATGTAGTTAAAAAGGCAAGCGAAGCGAGCGTGAAATGTTTGGAACATTATAATACAGGTGCGGTAAATATTCATACGCATTAAGTTATGCAGATGAAAACGCGAGCGTAGCGAGCGCGAAATCTTTCGAACATTACGAATATTACGATATAGGTGCGGAAAATACTTTACACGTATCAAGTTATGTAAATGAAAATGCGAGCGAAGCGAGCCCGAAAATTTTCGGACATAATGATGCAGGTGCGGAAAAGACTTCATACGCATTAAGTAATGTATGAAAACGCGAGCGCAGCGAGCGTGAAATGCTTCGAACATTATGATGCAGGCGCGGAAAAGACTTCATATGCATCAAGTAATGTAGTTAAAAAGGCAAGCGAAGCGAGCGTGAAATTTTTGGAACATTATGATACAGGTGCGGTAAATATTCATACGCATTAAGGTATGCAGATGAAAACGTGAGCGTAGCGAGCGCGAAATCTTTCGAACATTACGATGTAAGTGCGGAAAATACTTAACACGTATCAAGTTGTGTAAATGGAAACGCGAGCGAAGCGAGCGCGAAAATTTTCGGACATAATGATGCAGGTGGTTAAAAAGGCGAGCGAAGCGAGCGCGAATTATTTGGAACATTATCATACAGGTGAGGAAAAAAAAAAGGTGCGGAATATTTTTCACACGCATTAAGTAATCTAGGGAGCGTAGCGCGCGCGAAAATTTTCGAACATTTGATGCAGGTGCGGAAAATACTCCATATTCATCGAGTAAAATAGATGAAAACGCGAGCGCAAATTTTTTTGAACATTGTAATGCATGTGTGGAAAAGACTTTATACGCATCAAGTCATGTGGATGAAAACTCGAGCGAAGTGAGCGTAAAACTTTTAGAACATTGTGATGCAGGGTGCGGAAAAGACTTCTTACGCATTAAGGAATGTAGATGTAAACGCGAGCGCAGCGAGCGCAAAATTTTAAAGAAAAAAAATTAGTTGTCGGTGATTGAATTCATATTTTTTTGTTTAAAAATTATTGGAGAACCTTACTAACTTTGTTTGTTCTTTCCCATTCAAAGGTGGAGTAGAGGCCCAGGTTGATAGCGCACCCACCCTGGTTGTTCTTGGGAGATGTGTGATTTTCTGAGATTGAGTTTTTGTTTCCTATCGGCCTATGAATTTCGAATTTAGTCATACTTAATGTTTATTGTTACATACCTATATTTTACTAACAAATACCTATGTACCCTAAATGTGAAAAGTCTGAGCCGGCCGGTCTTCGGTATGTTGTATGGATCAGTTAGTTCATCCAAATTTGCAACTTTGACAAACTTTACTTCGGTGCGAACTGCGAACCGGGAGAACATAAATAGGGCCATTTTTTAAGTGCCATAGCTTAGGCTTATAGAGCTGCAATTATGCTTAATTTGTTTCGAATTAATTACCTCAAAAAACGTATTTTATGAATTTTGCTGACTTGTGGAACAGGGGGGGGGGGGGGGGGGGGCTACCACGAACCACTTCTCTGTCGCACTTGCAAGTCTGTACTAAAGTGCGACAGAGATGGAAAACTTCGTTTGTGGATCGTTTATTGTCTGGCTTTGAGATTGGTCAGTGAACCCCCACCCCTGATATCCCCGTACCCCGAAGAACCTCAAACATATCCCATAACGATTATTAAGAAAATAAATGTCCGCCATCTTGCATTTGAAAATGGATATCATTGTTGTAATCAGTACCCCAAAAAAAAGATTTTATACAAAAATATTAATATTTAAATTTATACATTTTGAACCTTATTATTTGAACAGTAAAATAGCTTTTTAAACAAATAAAGTTGATGCAACTCGGAAAACTCAAATTATTTCTATCATGCGCATACATAATACGTGCCGCAAGTCTTACCATGCAACCGAGAGCCCGCTGCTCTGCGTAGGTAGGTAGAGGTACCCTCCATCGAAAACAAAAAAAAAACATCGAGCTTGCATAGTAAGATTGGTATGTACCTAGGTTTGTGAATATTGATAGCGACCGGCTGTCCAACATAATTAGATCTCTCATATCAAACAGTTAATATGGTTTGAGGGACTTTTATTTTTTTGTCTTTGGCCTCTCAAGTATATTTCGTCCCCCCTTTTTTCAAATACTATCTGTTTATTGCACAATGTTTGAATGGGGTTCTTTTTACTTTGCTTCCAAGTTGCTGCTTACCAATTTTCAAGCCTTTAAATTACGAATTGAAGGACTTCCCATACAAAGTTCAACCCCTGTTTTCACCCCTTTTCATCCCCAGTCTGTATGATTTTTATAGCCTATAACCTCGCCGAAGTTCCAATAAACATATTATTGAAGGCTGTATTAAAATCCATTCGCTAGTTTTCACGTGATAGTTAGACAAATAAACAGACAGACAAACAGACAAACAGACATGAATTCTAAAAATCGTTGAAATGTGTTCTGTTATCGATTCTAAGACCCCTCAATCGATTTTTTTTCTTATATCTTCAATGTACAGATTTTTGACCCTCTTCTGCTTTATTATATGTATAGATTATGACGCGATAGCTACGAGCGTATTATCAGTACTTGGCCTTTTTTTTTGACGCAGACGAAATGCATTTGCGCATCCCCCCGGGCAAGGGGGAGGCCCATGGTGAGGGGTATGTGGGCATAGTACTTGGCCTTTTTTTTTAGGGGGGGGAAATCCTTCATGGATACCCCCGCACCGCGGGGGCAGTGCGCAGGTTATGTTTGACTTGCACCGACTAAAAACCCCCGATTGTCCTCCTCATGGACGATCGCAGCCCCCAACTACGACCGTCTTCGGCCCCGAGGACCCTCTTTTAGTCGCCTTCTACGACAGGCAGAGGATACCGTAGCCGTATTCTTATGCCCGGGCTACAGGGCGCATAGTACTTGGCCTGGCTCAACAAAGATCGATAATCCCCAGCGATTATCTTTTAAGTATTTATAATCCCAGAAATGTCCGGTGAATTTTTATTGTCAGGTGCCAATTATCAAAATGGTAAAACAGGGACCTGATCTGACCAAGTATCCACATTGTGTTTTGGATGAAATCCAACGGTGCGGCAAGCTGATACTATTCTGATAGGAATCCCGCACTAAAATGTTCTTAATATTCAACTTAAAAATTAATGTAGGTAACGTGTCTCCGTCTCCCCGTCATGCCCCCTATTATTCTAAAGAGACGTGGAGTGTTATCCTTCACCCTTTCAACGCCGCTGTCAGTCAACCTTATGTTTGTGACACAAGGTTAGTTGCCAGTAATGGTGTTGATAGTGTTAATATATGCTGAGGACGTAAAACAAGCGATATCCTAGGGATGTCCCCTTCTGTCATTAATACAAAGGAAATCGCGGCCCAACGGTCACGTCGGGTTGTGTCGGACCCCACGTGTCAATACCGCGTGTCAAGTGCGTGTCGCAAGCCTCGCGAGTGCACATGGTGAAAGAATTGCGCGCACAGAATTTTATTGCAGCCGAGGTTATTGCCTGCTCTTCAGTTCAAAACTAAAGTTCTAAGCATCAAGCAGTTTTTTAAACCTTTTTCATGGCCCATAGCTTTAGTAGTACCGTGAACCATACAGCCATAATAAGAGATTGTTGAAGAGGATTTTGTGTAGCTAGAATTTATTTACGGTGATAATTAACCAATGAACAATATTAACTATGGTTTTACCATTTTTATTATGGCCAATCTAAAAGTTGCAATTATGAGTAGGTACGTCACCTACCGCGTAACCCGTACCTCACCGAATACAATTCAAAAGTGGTATCTACATCTAATTTGGGTATACGTAAGTATCAATGAGGGTCGGCTTTATTTAATGAATGTTTAAACCTCATACCTAAATATGAAATATTTAGTTATAAGGTAGGTACGAAATAAATATCGTGATAGCGAAACATAAGTTTAAATAAAAAAAACCTCATATATAAAACCTGAAAAAACATTACACTCCTTTTTTTGGGCAGTCGTCTAAAAACTGAATTTAAATATATTTTTTTGCTCTTATAAAGTATTGCTCGTTTAACAGTCACCTAACATGATTAAACATTGTAGTCAAAATCAAATCGATCATGTGCGGCAGTCAATTGGCCCCACATGAGTTGCACCGGTTAACGACCCGGGACTCAGTATAGTAGTTAATGTAATTACATTAAATTACACATTTGATCTCAATAACGTTTAAAAGCTGGTGAAAAAACCTCACAACAGATACGTTTCTATTTCACCAGCTTTTAAACCTTAATTACTTTTTATGTGTAGAATGAGACTCAAGATTTCTTAAATTAGTTTAGGTTTAAGCTAAACACATCACAACCGTGTTACAGTCTATTCATCCTTATCCTTAAGTGTTATATCATGTAAACAAACTCTTCTTTAGTTAACTCCCTTTGATTTATTTATTAATGGCAGAGTTAATGGTAATAAAACTACGAGATCTGGTTTTATTCGATGCACCTGGGGGCCGATTTTTGAAAGTCGAATGCTCGACTTTTCACTCGAGATCTGTCGAAACATCATAGTTTTTTTGACAGATCTCGAGTGAAAAATCGAGCGTTCGACACTCAAAAATCGGTCCCCTGTTTCGCATCTTAGTAAATTGTTTGCTCCTAAGAAAGATTAAAATTGTGCCATTTGTGCCAATAAATAGTACATTACTTACCAAGGGCGATAAAACAAAGAATGTCTCAGATCGCAGGTATTTTACGCCCGAGCCGAAGGCAAGGGCGATAAATATGCGATCTGAGGCTTTCTTTATTATCGCCCGTGGTAAGTACAAAATTTTATGTCAGTCCTGGCCAGGAAGTGGGTTTTTTCGCGCGCGGAGCGTGCGATAATGGCCACTTTATGGCCAGGTATGACATAAAATACATTTTGTGCCTATAAATATATAAAATGCAATATACTCACCACGAAAAACGTCCGTATATGTAGCCTCAGCCTCTTCATCTTGCCACTGCAACGCTTAAAAATCTGAAACAATATATATATGCGAAATTACAGTCATTTCAATATTATCTAGCTTTAGTTTTATAGTAATCTACAAGTCAGTAAGTTTATATTTAATACGTCGTCAGCTTATTACGTAGATAAACAAAAACATTTTTCTGTCCCTTTCCATTGTTTGCTTGCAGCCACACTCTGTATTAAGTCACGCAATTCCGAGATCCGTTACGATAATTTCTCTTGGCCTCTTTAACTCCTGTCCTTGTTAGACCACCATGTTTAAGGCTGTTACAGTTTGTTACAAAACCAGTGGTCTTTGTAAGCCGCTGCTAAATACTCTATCGCGTATGGGACGCACGCGCGCACGAATCCGTGTGAAGGATCTCGAATCTTTCTGTAGATCTCTTTATGGGGCCATCTTCGATTGTCGGATATCGTGGTGGTGTTGGTGGTACAATACTACAGAACCGTCCACTTTAGATGATATAGGTATTAGAGCTGGGTCGTTGCGACTTTTAAGTGTAACGAAACGTAACAGCTTTTCACTATCTGGAAACAGTTTCACGAAACAGTTTCAAAAGTAACTAGTTTTTTTCACTGCGGCGCCCGACAAAACGAAACGAACGAAAGAAATATTTATGAATAAATTTTCAAAATTAAGCCTTAATTTCTTGCGAATAGAGCGCATTTTTGTCAATCATCAACACAAAAATTTTTGGCACAAAGCGCGCCCACCCGAACAAAGCTAAGTTTTGTTTCGTTTCGTCGTTTCGATCGCTACATCAATGAAACAGTTATAGGTTATAGTTTGAGTTATGTCAGTTATGAGTTTCGTTTCTATTTTCATGTAGTGCAGTTTCATTGTTGCGTTGCAACTTTGGTGGTCGTTTTTATAAAAACTGTTTTTTGTTCTCATAAGAAACTGTTGTTCCGTTACTGTAAGCGAAAGCGTTTTACGAAACTCTTATTGAAAAAAACGCTCAGCTTTAATAGGTATGTAGTTGTAGATACCTATATCACCTAAATGTTGATTTTAACTTAGTTTTTAGCGTTCCGTATCCGAAGCGTCCAAACGGAACCCTATTGCAGACACTCACGCGTCCGTTCGTCGGTCCGTCCTGGTCGGTGCGTCGTCTGTCACACAAGTTTTACAGCCAAACGGTTGAAGCTACAGTCTTAGTTAGTCTCAGAGATGATCCGTCATTGAACCGTTTTCCCAAGCGTCATAGTCACGGGCTCAGCGTCATAGGTCAGAGAATGATGCTCCGGATTTACCTCTCGCGTCAATACTTGCGATAACATCGAAGCACACAGCGTGACATTCGGCATTTAGCCAGCTGAGGGCATTGTAAGGCTTTTTATTTGTGTGATGAGCACGAATATTTGTTCTTGGGTCTTGAATGTTTTCTATGTATATAAGTATCTATTATCTATAAAATTATGTATATCGTCGCTTAGTACTTAGTACCCATAGCAGTGGCGGAGCGTCCATACAACTCGATTCCCACCGGCTTGCCTAATTTTCAGCCAGTCTTTTCTCTTACTACGGCTCATGAAGAATAAGAAAGGCAAATTATTTCCGGCTTCCCTAAGAATATTTTTGACGCGCCGCTACTGACCCATAGTACAAGCTTTGCTTAGTTTGGGACTAGGTTGATTTGTGTAAGATTGTCCTCAAATATTTATTTATTTATTTATTTATTATTTATTTTATTTTATTCTTACGACGCTGGCAAACAAGCCTAAAGCCTTAAGTAAGCAGAAACCAGAGCTGTAAAATCTATGTTTTATATTAATGAGACGCTAGTTACCCCAGCTAGCATTTCATTTCTGTATATAGCAGTACAGGTATAGCGAAAAAGCCTTTATGTCACACCTGGCCATAAAGCGGCCATTATCGCACGCTCCGCGCGCGAAAAAAGCCACTTCCTGGCCAGGGGGTGACATAAAATTTTGTACTTAACACGGGCGGTAATAAATAAAGCCTCAGATCGCATATTTATCGCCCTTGCCTTCGGCTCGGGCGTCAAATACCTGCGATCTGAGACATTCTTTGTTTTACCGCCCTTGTTAAGTAATGTACTATTTCCACGTTCCAGAAATTTAATTTAATGTTATGTCTAGTAATGTAGTAACCGGGAATATTAATTTTGTATTAAGCAGTAACGCTGCTAACTCAAACTACAAATTTTCCTGCTCGGTGCATAAGTTATTCAATTATTCCTTTATTTCAAAAATTTGTAACCGGGAATATTGCCAGCTCGGGAATATTCCCCGCACAATTCAGAAATCTGTTACAACATTATCAATACTGGTGTCAATGTATAAAGACTACATAATAACTAATAAGTTTAATTCTCTTATTATCTGTACGAGTAAGTAGTTAGCGATGCGATGTGAATATTGACTACATAGTTCGTTGATGTCTTTTGTACTATCGTTATTTTATCAACCTTAGTTAACTTGTATTGTAATGAACCGAAAATAATTCTATTATATTTGTTATTTTATTCAATACTAGGTTTTTGATTTGTACCAAAGACTTAACAAAAAAAACTATTATTAATAATTTATTTAACTCCACTGGAAAATTATGTGCAGCAAGTTGGAGAGTACAAAATACCTAGAATAATCCGGAAGAATTCGTCCACAATTTACCCACATTTAGCCATCATCATCATCTTCAGCCCACTGCTGAGCATAGGCCTCTCTTCTTGTACGCCACCCATCCCAGTCCCTTGCCAATCTCATCATTACATTTCGCCATACCGCCCATAATTTTTAATTTTATGCAACAAAAAGTCAGCCCAATTAAAAGTAAAATAAGCCTCGTAGGCTTTAAATTTAGGAAAGGAATTCTTCCAAATATGTCGAAATCATCGCATTACGGGAAGCCCTTAAAAGGAAGAAGGCCTTTCTCTACAACCTTCCTCGCTTCCTGTTCAGACAAAGTGAGGACATTGTTGTGGCCTTTGTGAGGAGAAGCTCAATCCAAGCTCATCAATTACATCCTAAAATTCGTTATAGATATAATATTTACTAATGTAGAAGGCACTTATTAGTTATAACTTTACCTAGCTCCTTTACCTAAAATAAAAAGTGAGTCGATAACATAGGTACCGAAAATAATATTAGATGGATAGTTTTATAAACATGCAGAATATGCGTAAAATCATTCGCTTAGGTACTCATAGAAATAGATCCACTTGATAATGAAACCCCCTCTTGTACAATCTTACTTAATTGACCGACATAAGAGCTATGGTACATAGTTACATACTTTTGAGCAAGTTGTATGCACCCATAGTTTTGCACTTGACTGTAAAGTGTAAATGGTCTATAATTTAGACCTGATACTACCCTAGCTTCTTTGGACCATAATACTTTTGATCTAGGAACGTTTACCTAGGTTTTCGTTACCTAAAGCCTTATAGAGACTCGCATGCGTGTCAAAAAAATCAATCATGTATTGTATTCTGCAAATAGGTCACAAGGGCACTTTTACATGTAAAAAAAGTAAATTTATTGCCGCCAAAAAAATAAAAAATACACAAAAAATACAAAACATTAAAAGAAGTCATATTGTTAGTTTATAATGTAATAAAGTCTGACAGTATAAGCATATATACATTTTTCATAACAAAATATGAATTTACAATTTAATAAATATGACACTAAGTGTTTCACTACATTGCGCGGTTTGTTAGATAGATTGCTCTATACCTACTTGGATAACCTGCAATGTACCTAATGAAACTCGCATACGAGTCCCGAACTAGTGGTAAATATGGCTTTACCTTAGCAGACACCGTCACAACACAATCTTGTTTGTTAGTGTTCATATCCCCTCCCTCCATCTCTTTCACATTCTAAAATCTAGAGTCTAATGTTAGATATCTGTTAGACCATAGGTTAGATAATATTATTATTGACCAAGCTATATTCCTAATTTGTAGTGACCATAAAACAGAATCCAAAGCGTATTTAATAGTGCCAAGTGTGTACTCGTTCTCACGATGAAAATTTAACCTTAACTCCGATTAACAAGGTACATTTTTAAATGTCACAATAATGTAAATAACCCCGTATAGAGTCGTCTCGGTTGTAAAGCCAGGTTCACACTCGTAAACGAACAATGGCTCTCACGGCAGATGGCCGCTGCTTTACGTTCACTTATGTTGTAGGTGTAGGTGTTAAGTAACTTTATACGGGATGTAAACCGAGTTAAGGATGATTCACAGTAGACCGTTCCGTGTCCGGGCCGGCCCGTTTTCTATGACAGGACATGCTACGGCCGTCGATTTCCTGTCATAGAAAACGGGCCGGCCCGGACTCGGAACGGTCTAGCGTGAATCATCGTTTACCTGATAGATCGATTCAAATCAGTTATTTATAAATTAATGGTGATATTTGTAAATGATGCAGGTACAGTCAACCAATTTACCTTATCACAGTTGAAAATCGAAATGAAAGCCGCTGGAGATCTCATATATTAAACCGTTGAGCGATTTAGTATCACAAGTCTGTTACTAACGATATTTGGATTTCGAACCTACCTTTTGTATAGTCTGGCTAATGAAAGCGGAGACCAAAAAAAAAAAAAAACACTTCACTTTCGATCGGCGTGGTCTCCTACTTTTATTTATTTTATCAAATCGGCTCTTTATAGCTTTTTTACAAATTGTATTTTACATTGCCGGTCCCTAAAGATTCAGACTGCTAATTGTATTTCAGTCTTAAGAAAACGTTGAAACATTCTCAGCCTCCTGTAAGTATGCTAAGACTCCATAACAAAGTGGACTTTTACATTCAGTTCGGACGAGCTGCAAGTGCTTTAAACCCCGTTTGTGTTAACGAGGTAACGAGCCACGATCTTCGCATTTTCGCCGCGCGTGCGACCCCTTGATCTCTCACATTTCCGCCTGGTATTTGCTTTGGGACACCTTTGGTAATTGTTACAATTGACATCAAACGACATGGCACCTGCACCTGTGTGAGAAGCCATAAAAAGATAACTCAGATGATTACTCTACCTAGGTTATAGGTATGAACTTGAAAATACAGACGCCGGCAGCGAATTCCAAACCTTTTCGCATTATAAAAGATTATAAAAGAATTATAGAAAATTGGTTCGAATAAAAGCAGTTTCGACCAGTAACGATAGTAGCCACAGGCGTAGGTACGTCTGCGGATGTCCGATGGAAGAAGGGGGAAGGTGGAGCCAATCACTTTATCTTACTTATCAACTTATCAATAACAAGAATAACATTTCAACATTCACCGTCCAGCAGCCAGATAAAAACGCCAAATAATGGATGATTCACGCTAGACCGTTCCGTGTCAGGGCCGGCCCGTTTTCTAGTACAATAAACCGACGGCCGTCGCGCGTCCTGTATTAGAAAACAGGCCGGCCCGGACACGAAACGGTCTACTGTGAATCATCCTTAAACAGTTCAATCCACCGCAGCATTTTTTATTATACGAACTAATTAGCATATTGTTATTACTTACACTTTTGCACATGTTTGAAACACGGATACAAAACCCAAATCCTTAATTACCGTGAGAACTGTATCTTTTGTAAAAACTCCGAACCACAATAGAAATTGAACATACGATTGTTATGTACCGGAATCATTGACTCAAATATAATCGCGGAAAATCTACATTTCAAACGACTCTATGTTGGGCAGTTCTACTAGTTATATTACGAAATAATGATGAGTTATTATGATTATTACTGTTACTACTACTTGTTAGTCATGCCGACCGGATTCGGGGCGGGTTTGTATATGTGACATTAACATTTTAGTACTTTTTCGCAATAACGAGATAATGCAATTGTATTTCGCATTATGTATAATCAGTACAAGCGACTGAAAAATAGTGTCCGATCGAAGTTTCGGTTTCGGTTTCTGCAGGTTTCGGCATAAAAATCATGTTTCGGCCGAAGGTTCGGTTTCGGTCAAAACACTGCCGAAACTTTCGGCAATGCCGAAACTGATAATATTGACCTAGGGAACGAGCGAAGCGTCTCAGTTTCAACCTGGATACAATTATCACTCGTTTCATATCTTGTTACTCAAATTGTTTTACTTTATACGACTTATTCGAATAATAGGTTTTTCATATGTCTTGAAAGAACGGCCCTCTTACGTTTTATACAATAATTATGATTTTAACACTTTGAGAAAACGATTGAATATAATATAGAAATGCTAGTTCGGCGGCTTAATCCAGCTACAAGCAATAAATATTTAAAATTTTCTTTTTAATTTTACTATTGAATGAATGAATGATGCGTTTTATTTCTGATTGTTTCCTACATTTCTCAATACTGTTAAGTAAGTATGTACGTTTGTCTATGAGTGTCCGAGTATTATAATAGCAGGGTGTGAACTGTCGAGCTGCGGTCATTATATAGTGATCGATGGATCATTTGTCGCACCTGATGAACTGGCTGACTTCACTGATGAGATTGCTTCACTGGTGAGTGATCCGTGAAATACTACGTAGTACGTACATAATTCCTCTTTACTTGTCCGCGAATACGTCGAATAGAACGAAACTTGACATATTATTTTACAATTTTTTATTTGACTTCCCCTGTTAGTTTAGTATGTGTGGGACAAATCTTGCAACTAAATTTTCAATCGCTTGCTGGTATCCGATTGAGCTGAAATTTGGCATGCTTATGTATGTTTGGTGACAGTGCAATATTATGGTACCATCGAGCTGATCTGATGATGGGGACAGAAGATGGCCATTGCAACTCCTTAACTACACAAGATAAACCTATCGTATTGGGCTCGTTCTAACCGTCTCCACGAGTAGTTGATTACTGTGAAAGAAAATACAGTCGGCAATAAAAGCTTGTACCGAAATTTTTATTTTGACAGAAACTTATTTAAAATATGTTAAAATAGTGTAGTGTAGTGACATCATTCGTTTCAATTTATATGATATTTCCGTAATTTGATGAAAATCGATCAAATCGATGAAATTTGTAATTAATCGTTCACCATTCACTCATAATAATCGCTATATAAAAATAAACCATTCATCTTAGCCTAGCCTCATCTCTTCAAACTTCAATACATAACACATAACTGTTAAATGGGAATTGATACATATCCCGGGCAGTAGGAATAGGAACCCTATGTGTGTCCAGTTGAGCGGCGCCATTAGTTTCGCCAGGTCAATGATAAATCGAGCTGAGTAAGCCTGAGTAATGATATTTTTTTCATACAATCCATTATTCTTCTTGCCCTGGTTATGGTTGTTGCCCCGGGCTTACTTGCTCATGCCGATTGGCATTAGGTGGGTATTATGATAATATTGTGATTTATTTACCTATTTTGCTGTAGTTAATTAGTGATTAAAAATGGATACAGTTTTTCAAATTAATGTTTCGTTTATCTTTTTAATCTAAGTAAGACAAATTTTCAGAAATTGATACCTATTCAGAAATTTAAGAAGACATTCTAGGTAGTTAGTTACTTTATTAGAATTTAATGTACCTACCAATGTTTGGAAACTTGGTTGGTGCGAAGTTTCTAGTTTTCCAAATAGGTACTTGATCTCTTTTTTTTTTAGTAATTTCTTATGACTGTGGTCAATGGATATATATAATCGTTAATTGCACCTACTCGTCCCTAATTTGTCAGTCGTAAATGTCGTAATCTAGCCTTGCAGAATCGGTAAGAACGGAGAAACAGTTTCCAACTTCTCTATCACCCCTAAATAAAACTGTTTGTGTCGCGTTATAGCATTCATTGTAAGCAGTTATTAATGGAGTTAATATTTTCTAACGTTTTCTTGTAGTTTACCAAATACCCTACTCACGAACCAAATAAAAAAAAAACTTACCGCCTATTTCGCACACTTTTACAACACAAATACAAACTTTTTAAAACTTAATAAACAAGAGAAACTGTTCCAAATCACACACAGTCACTGTATTAAGTATTTAAGTTCTCGTTCATTCACCGCTTGTTCCCGCGCTTTTTTGACGTTTTGAGTCGCGTTTGGAAGCGGTGCGTTCGGAGCAACAGCTCTGTCGGCACTGGCTTCAGCTGGCCGGTCCGAAATGTGCTACTCGCGCAACACATGCATAATCAAATGAGAGGATATCTATGGAGCTATCACAATTTGTTTATGTTGACGTCTGAGAGTGTTGCGTGGGGCTAGCCTATACTTTATAACTCTAAGGTGATAGGTATTCAGGCATTGCGTTGCATATTTAGTATTGGCAATTGCTTAATCAATTTATGCTGTTATGCTGTTATCACCGGATACTGCGTGAAACCAGTATATTATAGCAGGATTAGCATTAGCAGGATTATAGCAGCCTTATATTATAGCAGGACATGGGTGAAATATATTATGTACCTATTACCAATTGCTTAATCATTTATTACCTTTTACTTTACTAATGATTAAGCCATTACTGCCTGATGAGATTTAGCTATATATGTAGATTCTGACCAGCGAGTCGAGTAACAACAATAATAATAAACAGCATCACCAAATTTCAAGTTCATAGGTCAATGGGAAGTTAAAAAAACTTTGGGAACCTTTTTTTCGCACCCCGTAGCTGTATGGAAAATACTGTAACTGGTGAAACCTGTGTGACAAACGACACACAGACACGTGTGTGTGATATCAATAGGGCTCCCTTCGATACGGAACCCTAAAATGCGGCGGAAAAATCTCATACTGGTAACACGAAATACTTACATAGCATTAGCATTGCAACGTGATAGTTACTTACAACCTACAGCGTTTGGTAAAAATTTTACCAAGCATATTATATACAAAGGATTTGTCAGAAATGCTTGCGACACGACACGCCTCGCTGGTCAGACTCTACTTATGAAGGACATTTTCGTGCCTTTAGTAAAATAAAAAAATCACTTTAACATTCGTTTTGGTTAAAACTCCTCGAAATAGATTGTTATGTCCAAGATAAAATTGGTTCACACTACGCTTGTTTTGTTTGGAAAACAAACGTTAATGCTCAGCTATTGTTTTAATAATATTGGTTAGGTAGATTTTAAGGTGATTGTGAGCATTTGATGGGAATAAGCTCATCCGGCTTAAGATTAAACTTGCTATGCACCGCTGATGCACTTTACAACCGAATAAATTTAACACATGTGCTCATTATAACTAATTATAACAACCCACGAACCCACGATATCATAAGCTGTGGTGGTAAAAACTAGTTGTGATCGAGGTGTGTGTAAGGCGCTAATTATAGTATTAGTATCGCATAGTGACTAGAAATGAGTAGTAAATATAAGTACTAAATACACCTTAAATAGACCGCCACCCTTTTCTTTACATCATGTATAATATCAAACGCCTCAAACAACACAAATTGTCACACCAAAATTTCATTAGTCACACCTCTGATCGCTTCAATTCGTGCCTGCACCTGACATAACCGAAGCAACCTACTTAACACTCAAAGAAAGCAATACTTGGTGTCATATTGTTGTACCCAACGTGGTCTGTCCTCCTACTGTCCCTTTCGCGCATCTGCCAAAACTAGTTGGAGAGCGAGAGAGTTGCATTAGCAGAGAAATGTGGTCAGGTTTTTGGTAATCGTCTAATAAATCGTACGATGATCGGCATATATTGGCAGCATAGGCTACCAATTTAGAAAGAGTGTACACGCCGGAATAAACTTTATTACATTTGTCATAGAGTTGTAATTCAAGCAAATATATTAAAATAAGATGTGAGTCCGCTAAAACTGTAGAGTGAAGACACAACCTTTGTTTAGTTTCGCAAGTATTGGCATATATGGATGATGTTTGATTAATGATTGAGTTTATTTTGGGAACCTGATTTTCGGATACGTAATACAGCAGTTTGAAAGCTCTGGATTTGATATTACTAATTGCGAGATCATCTTAGTGGACATAGGTATAATGAACATAATTTCCTAATTAGATCTCAATATTTCTTACTATTCGGTACCTACCTATAACCTACTCAATTAGGCATTAATTATAGGCCTGAATCGCTTATAGTGCCTCGTAATTCCGTCCGCGACCGCTAACATATGACATATCCCCTCTTGCGCCGCGCGCGGCACAGGCACCGCCCGAGGAGAGCCTGGTATCCCGCCTACCATCAGGCAAGCTAGTGGCCGGTATGATGCCGGTATGCCACTGATGTGCTATTACGACGACCGCTTTAGCCTAGTTGGTGGTTGGTGGACTTGGTGGTGACCCTGCCTACGAAGCTGGAGGTCCCGGGTTCGAATCCCGGCCACGGCATTTATTTGTGTGATGAGCACGAATATTTGTTCTTGGGTCTTGGACGTTTTTTATGTATTTAAAGTATTATCTATATAAGTATGTATATATCATCGCTTAGCACCCATAGTACAAGCTTTTGCTTAGTTTGGGACTAGGTTGATTTGTGTACGATTATGCACAAATATTTATTTATTTATAAATCTTATATCTTTAAACGAGCAATTCTTGTATATATCTATATATATTTATTTCGGGGATCTCGGAAACGGCTCTAACGATTTTGATGAAATTTGGTATGTGGGGGTTTTCGGGGACGAGCAATCGATCAAGCTAGGTCTCATAACCGGGAAAACGCCGAGCAAAGCTCGGCCGCCCAGATATCTTATATCTAAACGAGCAATTCTTGTTTATAAGTTTATATCTATATATATTTCTATATTTCCGGGATCTCGGAAACGGCTCTAACGATTTTGATGAAATTTGGTATGAAGGGGTCTTCGGGGACGAGCAATCGATCTAGCTAGGTCTCATGCCCGGGAAAACGCCGAGCAAAGCCGCCCAGATATTTTAAGTATCAAACAAAAACTAATGCATTGACGTCTGTGAAACCATTCGATACAAAACATTATCGTGACTTTCAGAATCTTAGGAGTTATCACAGTAGCGTAGGTAGTAGTCTAAATTTGAAAGCCTTAACTTAGGCACTCATAAAAACCAGACCAAGGTTAGAATTTATACTTATGCGCGTCTAAACCAACTTACGCTCCATTTCTTCATAATAGAAGGTCACATACATCTAAAATGCGAGCTGAGTGAATCACCGTGTAGACGAATGTCTAGGTACATTCGTCATACACTACTTATTAACCGACTTCAAGATTTCAAAAGAGGAGGTTGTATGATTCAGGTCTAACGCGATATTTATGTATTTACTTACCTTTTTTACCAACGTTTCGACACGGGTTACACCGGTCATGGTCTCGGAATCACTGTCGTCTTTGCAAGTTTTCAACTTTCAACGGAGATATATGGGATCACAACATTTGACTAACATTTGGGTACACAAAAGTTGATAAAAATGTGAAGTGTAGACTCGAAAGTTATCGACACAGCGAATCGACAAATCAATTAAGGGACCGGTAGCTCTAGTATAAGTTTTTTCGAAACATTAACTAATTCGAACGCGTTTGCGTTTTGTCCCAAAATGTATGAAAGTGGTATGAAAACGTGAACAGCGCCTCTGGTGGTCACTAGTGGAAACTAAAACAGCACGTATAACATTTGTTGCTAACCGATGAACGCGCGTATTTCAAACTCGGTGAGAGCGTTTCATACATTTTGAGACAAAACGCAAACGCATTCGAATTAGTTAATGTTTCGAAAAAACTTATACCTACTAGAGCTACTGATTGCGCATTTAACTCATTTGTTTTATCTACTTACCCATCGGTTAACGGATTCCGTAGGCTATGGAAGGAAGAGTTTATGAAATGAAGGTCGCACGAACGCGTGATATAAAGCATTTGTCACTTTCTGATACCTACCACTCGATAGAAAGTGACAGATGCTTTATCTTGTAGTTTATCACTCTATCGCGCGACCATAATACGGGGCCTGAACCGGGCCTTTTTTGTCCCCATCGTGATGTAAAAACACAATATGCAAGTACTGTAGACTGTAGGTACAGTGGAACTCATACTTACCTTGTCGTTTTCGTGACAGTTTAGAGAAAACGTTAAACATGACCTATTTATACAGTTTATGTTCAGTGGGCCGATTTTTGAGTTTTGAACGGTCGACTTTTCACTCGACATCTGTCAAAACGTCATAGTTTTTTGACACATCTCGAGTGAAAATTCGAGCGTTCGACACTCAAAAATTGGCCCCCTGTTCCTTTCCTTGCGAGTTTCATGCTCGCTCATTGGTGAGATAAAACAAATCAAGGTACTTACAGTATCTATTCAAAACACAAAATATCTTCTACAACTACATAGATATTTGGGCCAATTTTTTTGCGTTGTAGTATTTTTTTATTTCTTAGAATTGCATGAAAATTGGTAGGTTGGAAGAGCTCCTGATTCTGTACAAGTAAAAAAATATGACAACATGGCGTCGAAAAAAAAATGTTTCCCCATACATTTTTTCCACTGAGTTACGAAAATCCCATACGTTTTGTCACTCAATGGAAAAAAATTGTGGGACAGTGTAGGAAATCGTGCACATATTGTTCAGAATCAGGAGCTCTTCCAACCTACCAATTTTCATGCAATTCTAAGAAATAAAAAAAAACTACAACGCAAAAAAAATTGACCCATTTACGACTTTATATAGGTAAGTGAAAATAGAGACTGGATTTTGTTTCACGTTCACTGTATCTCTAATTTAATATAACAGAATAAGAGGATTATTAATCACTTACTTATTCCGTGTTCACATCGTTGCGACACCACGGTTTCTTTTATCCTTTTATTTATTTTTATGTATGAAGTGTTTGGGGAATCAAATTGCTTTCCCTTCTTACTACTCTGCATACGTTCGCGATGCGACGTGAATAAATATCATCTTTGCAATACTCTTGTTGGTGCACGTTTCCATAATCGATGATGATTTTCGGGACTCGATTCTCAGTTAGACCGGCGGGGTAATCACGTAACTTTATGTACTAGGTACCGTTAGAGCATATTTAATGTAAATTTTTCGATATTAGCTCAGATTTATACGTTAAAATTGACATTAAATATGCTCTAACGGTAGTTCATAACGTTACGTGATTACCCCGCTGGAAAACATTTAGTTTTTAGGGTTCCGTAGCCAGAATGGCTAAAACGGAACCCTTGTAGTTTCGGTCTGTATGTCTGTCTGTCCGTATGTCACAGCCGATTTACTCGGAGCCTATAAGTACTACAATTATGAAATTTGGTAGAAAGATGTATTCTATAAACCGCTACATAAAAGTGATTTGAAAATAGGAAAAAAAAATTTTTAGGAGGGGCACCCCATACCTACATGTAACTGGGGAATGTTTTTTTTTTTCAATGCATGTAGTTGTGAGGGTTATTTTTTAGATAGGGGGCTATTCATAAATTACGTCATTTCAAATTTGGGGGGGGGGGGGTCATAACATTGGATGATGGTAGCATGACGTAGGAGGGGAGGGGGGTCAATCCCAAGATGACATCATCTCTCACATCTTTAAAAAGTGTTTTAATGAGTAAAAAAGGAATGAAATTCGTGTTTCTATAAACTGTTAATGCTATAAAAAATTACCTACTAAACTTGAATCAACATAAATTTTTATAATAAATAAATAACTAATGAAATTGGCTGGAGGCTCTGATCAAGAACCACATGATTCCAGGCCCGATTTGATTCAGAACTTGGAGGAGTGCGTGAAGTCCCCATGCGAAAACACTAAATGAATAAAAATTGTTATTTGATATTTAGAGTTGATTCTTAATTTGTTGTTTTGTTGATTGTTTTAACTTTAAAGAAATAATAATAACTAAATCATTTTAAATAGTTTTTTATTGAAAAATTAAGCTGAGAACGCATTTTTTAGAAATGACATCATTTTATTTGATAGGGGGGGTGGTCATTCGAATTATGATGGTTGGATGATTGTAGGGTGGGGGGGGGGGGGGGGGGGGTCAAAAATCGTCAAAAATAGATGACGTAATTTATGAATAGCCCCTAGGCCTTTAAAAGTAATATCGAGGTTACTAAGAAACTTTTCCATTTAAGTCAATCGTTGGTGAGATAATATATTCGCTGCCAAAGTTGTACAAAATGTGTGTCCCCCCCCCCTCTAATTTCCAAGCTATGAAGATTAAAATTTTGAACAAAATTGAGGTGGTGTACAATAATAAATACTTTCAACGAATTTCGCTTTGAACATGATGGGATTCAGGGTTTTTGAGTTTTCACTGAAAAACTGTCCTGCCCAAATAGGACTTAAGTGCCGTGACTTCCCTATGAAGATACGACCTTTTTAGATTCAAGATATTAAATAGTATTTTTAAAAGTGGACTGCTAGGTGTCGGTACGGAACCCTTCGTTGTGCGTGATCCGACGCGTGGTTTTTTTCAGTTATCTGCTCGAAAAGTGCGTCATAGTTATGTGACTTATTAAGCGGGGCTAAAGTAATACATTTAGACCCTAGGGAAAATACATATTTATGATTTACAAAACATCTTTCTTTTGACCAATCGAAGTAGGTACTTCACCATATTTTATGCACTAATAACGGAACACTAATTAAGCTCTTTAAAAAAATGGTATTGGGGTATCATCAACCAACCACTCAGGAAACAGAAGCCCTTTTTATGGTTTCGTAGCCAGAAATGCCAGTATGGCAAAAATGTATTTAAGTACCTACACGTAACGTGCTTAGCAATGGGCATGCGCAACGATATGAATCGAGATTTGTCATTACGCAAGCGGCGCTGGCGTGGGAACGCCCGCGCACGCTCCTAGCTCGCGCGTGCAAAAACTGACGGAACGCGCTTCCGATCCTCTT
Organism: Cenopis cana; assembly: GCA_951800055.1. NCBI lineage: Eukaryota > Metazoa > Arthropoda > Insecta > Lepidoptera > Tortricidae > Cenopis > Cenopis cana. The sequence goes on along the minus strand of OX637479.1, from coordinate 11,870,451 downwards.
CCGATGTTACATGCCGTTGCCGATTTTAGGTTAGATATACTCACCTACTTTAATTATTAGACTTTATTATTCAGGTGATGAATATTTTGCCTGGTGTTAGCTAGTGTTGTACCTAGTAATCATTTCGATAAAGACGATGCGCCACATATCCAGTGATGTACTTTAACATATTGAGAAGAGATTGTATGAGAAACGAATTGGTTGCGCACGCTCGCTTGTTTTCACTCATGAATAGCAAAATGTGTTCAGTGAATCGCACTGAGTACAAATCAAATTTGAATTAAACATTATTTAATCTGGTCTTTGAAACGAATCTAACGAGCTCTATCTTATTTATACCCTGTTTTTTAAGATTAGAATTTTAACGGTAATTTTCGCATCCATTTGTTCGTCTCTCTAAAGGCCCATTTAGACGGTGCGAGTTTGTCGCATGATTCGGGGTGAGAAATAGTATGACATTACTATTGCGTGCGATAATCTCCCGGCGATTATCGTATAAAAATGTTAACATTGATGCGAGAAATAAAATCTCGTCTACGATTATGTCATGCGATACTCGTACGGATATTATCGGCAGGCGAATTAGTTTAGACGAGAATATGCATTCTAGGGCGATACTTGCTTACGATTTCTCGACTTGTCTAAATCTGATGAAAATGTCCGGTGCGGCGGACACATATATTTCAAAAATCTAACGGACACATTTTTGTATTTTTATAATTATTTTTTTACTCAAATGGTAGCTTTACTTTCTTTTATACTGTAGAAAATAAATAACTAAAATAAAATCATCTGACAACTAGTGTAGGCAAAATGACTATATACATACTATATAAAAAGTATCAAATAAATCAAAATCAAAATAACTTTATTGAGCTAATTAGTACAGTCAAGGGCATAAATATGTATACGCTTTTGGACCTTATTTCAATGGAATAAGATGAAAAAGTGTATAGGTACAATATTGGTGCCCTTGACTGTACATCTCACTGCTTACTACTAATAGGTACATACATGCTAATAGTAGTAAATGCTGTTCACATGTAAACAACTGAATACCCAAACCGACCAGTAATAGACCCTATGCCGTGTTAATAAGATGTACTATATGGGCCAGTTCAGGTATGTGCAGTCGCAAGTATAAAAATAACAGAAATGTTTAATGTAAGTATTGTGCAAGTGCAAGTGTTTGCGGCAAGGGTGGGCGGATGGGCGCCGGATGTCAAGGGGTGCCAGCCACCGGATATCAAGGGGCACCAAACTGGCAACGTGGAAAATTTTAAAACAAAGGGCGCCCAATGGCCATCTCTCACCACCCGGATTTAGGGCTAGGGCTGGCGCTGTCCCTTGCATCCTTCTTTGGGTGCTTTTTCTTGTCACGTACAATACCTACTAGTAACATATCTAGCTAGTTAGTATCCAGGCCAATATATAAAGGAAAATGTCAAATGCAACATGCATACATGCGCGGCACATTCGCTACTTCATCGGAAAATCGACAGTAAAGTCGTAAGGCATGATGTTTTATAGTATCTACTTATATGTTGTATGGATCAGCTAGGGTAGGTAAGTTAGTAAAGTATTTTAATCTTTTGCAACATCGAAAAAAATCATAAACTATACAATTTACCACATAATTTACCTACTACGCTTTTAAAGCTAATTTAATTTAAGCCCAACAACAGCTCTATGGGGCCGACCCACGACGGGTTCTAGGGATAGGGACCGAGTGACCCTTTCGAACGTCCATTTAGCTCCTCTGGAGCAAAAATTAAATTGGAATATGTGAATTAATTGAATGTGTATAAATTGGAAACTAAGTACATTCATTTTTGATGACCTATCGGTTGATGTTCTACATGTTGTTTTCTAGTAATTTCACTGCATTCATTTAATTATTTATATGACAAGGACAAATCCGTCAGATGGTCCCGTCCAACTAAATTTCAAGTAGGTATGTGTATAGTTTTGGGTAAAATACTGTGACTGATGATGTGGCAAAACTATAAGGATCAGGTTTTTGCCATTTTAGGATTCCGTACCTAAATAGACAGCGAATATGCAGCGCCAGACAAAAAAGTGAAGATATTATGAAGATGGTATTCGGCACATGGGCCGTCAAAATTATTCAGAGCGCTGCTATGCAACTTAGTACATAATGAGGGGCATTAAAAAACGAGCCGAAGGCAAGTTTCAATTAGGACACACAACACGAGTGTTTTAATGCCTAATTATGTACAGTTGCATACACTACTTTATCTACATCCATATATTAATTAAATCATCTTTCATGTCGTGTTTCGTGTGAGTGTGAGCAAGTTGAGCCGGCGTAGGTAAGCCATGTTTGCCTCGACAGGCCGGCCCGCCCGCCGCCTCCAGCCCGCAGCTGTGGCATTAAGGTTGTACCGTGATCTCGTAATGGTTTATTTGGTGCCGTTTCTCAGCGCGCGCTTAGCCCCGGGAAGCTTCCTGCACGCTATATTATAAAGCGGGGTCTTATCTACGGTTTTTGAACTTATTAAAGAGGATTTACTATATGAGTGTAGATAAACAATTGTATAGTATGACTTTTCAGCGCTAAATGACGAAACATAACTTAATATTAGCGCCATCTAGTGCCCGTGAAAACAATTATATAGTACGGCTTTTCACCGCTAGATGTTAGCACACAACATAATATTAGCGCCATCTAGTGAACAAGAAACATACTACATAGTTTGGCTTTTCACAGCTAGATAGATGTCAGGTCGTATACATTAATTTTAGCGCCATCTAGTGATCAAGAAACACACTAAATAGTTTGGCTTTTCACCGCTAGATGTCAGGTCATATAGATTAATTTTAGCGCCATCTAGTGATCAAGTAACACACTAAATAGTTTGGCTTTCCACCGCTAGATGTCAAGTCATATGCATTAATTTTAGCGCCATCTAGTGAACAAGAAACAAACGAAATAGTTTGGCTTTTCACCGCTAGATGTCAGGTGTTGTGCATTAATTTTAGCGCCATCTAGTGATCAAGTAACAGACTAAATAGTTTGGCTTTTCCTCACTAGATGTCGCATAATTAGAGTAGCTCGTGGTTTAACTTTATAAATAACAAAACGGGTTTTTTTTATGAATTACTAATTTGAGAACGTTCCTGGATTATTTTACAAAACGAAACTTTCAAAAATGTTCTACGGTTTTTTTTAATAAGTAAATTGCTTCACCTCTGAATTTCTTAGCAAAGAAAAGTTTGAAAATTCATAACTCGAAAACTACGAAAAATCGGCACTTACATGGGGTATATTCTGATAGCTGAGGAATCTAAAAAAAATTGACCCCAAGGTTTGGGCCACCCTGAATGTACCTAGTAATTCTATGGGGCGGCAAAGCTAACTGGCCCGGGCGCCAAATTTTTATATACGCCTCTACCTACCGCGGACCAAAAACTAAATAACGGCCTCTTTGTCGCACTTGCATATTGGAGCAACAGAGAGGCAGAGGCGTATTTAAAGATTTGGCGCCCTGGGCCAGTTAGATTTGCCGCCCGATAAAGTGACGATAAAATATTATCTATATATTCAAGTCTACCGCGAAACGAAAACAAAAGATTTGCCTTTCTGTCGCACTTGATCCGAGACGAATGACAGAAAGGGAGATAATTTTCGTTCGCGGTAGGCTCTCAGAGCAGCTAAACTATTTAGGCGTTCTTCGCTTATATTGGAACGTAGATAATTAGGGTTCCGTGCTGGAAGGGTCCAAAAGGCACCCTATTGGTGACACTCAGGTGTCCGTCGACCAAACTTTTCCAGGCTTTAGTCAGGTAAATAGCTTTATATTTTTATAGGAGCCAACTGCCCGTCCGTCGCCCATCTTGAATTATACAGAGATCCTATGATGAGTGCTATGATAATCGTATGGCCGAGGTGAGAAACTCCCACCGTCTAAATGGGCCTTAAGACACCAGACACCTGAAGATAATATTGTAGGTACCTACCTACCTACTAATTTCTCAATCTCAATGATAACACGATGACGACAATAGCACGACTTTTCTAATCTGAAAAAAAAACGAGGTATACTAAGGCTACATACGCACTTAGCGGTTGGCCGTAATGCGGCTGGCCGTCCTGCTGACCGCGGGTTGCGGATGCAGTTGCGGCCAACCGGACGACCAGCCGTAGCGCGGCCAGCCGCATAATGCGTACAGCGACCGCGCGGTTGCTCCATAGATATCCACCAACTGTTCCCAAGCTTTTTGACGTGCATTTCTATCAGAATATTCTGCGGATTTCGTGTTCCAGATTGATGGTCTGTCTTGTACTTCAATTATAAATCGTTCTGAATCGAAATCCATATTTGTTTATTGTACGAGCGTGTACACGTGCGCGCGAGCAGCCGCAAACTGGCAACCGCAGTGGATCCGCGTAGTGCGCACAGCTACCGTCCGGCTGTCCGCCAGTCGGGCCGCAGCGCTCCGAGCGACCGGAGCGGATGGGCGGCAGCCGGATTGCAGTGCGTATAGGTAATACGGTTTACATACAATTTTGAGGTTCCGGTTAGCCGAGCGGTCATCCGCAGTGCGGGCAGCCGCACAGTGCGTACATACCCTTAGGGCTGCATTTTTGGTTTACAGAGTAAGTACCTATGGCCAGCTTTGCGCTCTATCGTCAAAGCTCATAATAATAAAATCTGTGACAATACCTAAAGCGCGCATAAATATATCAATATCACACGACTCAATGGCATCGGTTTCACGGTCAATATTATCACGCGATACAGTATTGGCCTCTCTCTCACTTTCATGTATGACCGTGTAACCGATGCCTATGTATTTCTAGGACTCATAAACGGCGCTAGAAATTGAGTCGTACTTATCAATTATTTTTGTCCACTTTATTATGACAATATGTTAATGCTAGTGACTGTACCTACGCATCTACGTATGCCAACGTTCGGCTGACAAGTACGAGTAGGTATGTACTCGTACTTGCAAATACAGTAACAGAAATAAAGGAACTTATTTCGGCGGAGATACCTAATCTCTTAATTTACACGTTCCCTGTCCGGGTGCCCCCAATTGGTGTGCGGTCATGAAACTGTTTTTCAGGAGTCCATACTTTTGTACTCTTTGATACTTCCACTTTGGGGTCACATCCCATCCCCATACTGATGCATAGTCCAACCGTCGGCGGTATCGGTATATGACAAAGAATATTCATATAAAATTTGTACTACGCAATTTGAACGGTATTAGGTATGTCCAATGTATTGCTTAGGGAAGTGTGCCTATAACCCGGCCATGAAAAAATGCTCGGTCGGTGATAAAGCCAAAACATGGCACTCTTTTCTATTTCCTCTTATAGTAATCGCATATAAGGCTATCTTTCTCTATCAAAACGAGTCAGGCCCTTGATGTGGACACGTGTTAAATTAGTAACGCAATCGCAATAATCATTCAAAGGTACAGTCTTCCGATTCATCGCACAATTGAGGATGTGCTTTGTTTGCCAGGAAAAGCGTTGACCTTTCGGCCATTATTGTCACTAAAGTCTAGTTCCTTCGTCTGTATTTTTTACATTACAGTTCGCGTTGGCAAGACCAGAGACCTTCAAACATTCAAGGGTCATTCATACTCCGATTTAGGTTCGCGTCTTTCCTGTGATATATCTCAGAGCTAGGAAGCCCAGGATTCAAATTCCGCATTACATTGTAGGTAGGCATTGAACAGACACAACTAGCTTAACCCTTTGACCGCCAAGAACCTATAAAGTGGTTGTGTGTCGTCGTGCCCACCATGCCAACAACCACTTAAAAGGTCGGAGTGAAGGTGTAGGTACTTTGATCATGAATAAAATCATTTATGAACTGTTTTAATTTGCTTTTATTGGTTTAGACATTACACCAAAAAAACAGTGCTTGGCGTACTGGGCACGACGACAAACTATCGCTGGTGCTTTAACCTTTTCACCGCCACAGTAGATTCTGTAAGTTGTGCCTCACACGCCTAAGTCTTCGTAGCAAACGACTGAAAATTAACCTTACTTTATAGCACGTAGCTTGCCTTTACATCTACTTGGTCGAGTCGATATGAAGTCATTGGCGTGTGGGGCACACGGGACACCTAATTTCCTTACTTTATATCAAGTCAATGGCGGTGAAAATGTTAACAAGCGAAACGTTTGAATTTGATTTTCACAGGGCTTTTAAATCTCACTCTCCGTGAAGAATTTCAGTCTGTGAAATTATTATTTAAATCTACATCTCAGAAAATTAACCACCTTACGCCGTTACGCCTATAACATGCACAGCTTGTGCGATCGGCGGCGTATGCTAGATTTTTGTTTCCTGCACAAGATAGTTAACGGGCAAATAAAATGCAGCAACCCTTTAGAGAGAGTCTCGTTAACCGCTCCTCGCAATTACCCTCGGCGCCCTATAGCAAAACCTTTCCCTATCCCAGTCACTAGGACTAACCTTGGATTGCAGGCTCCAATGGTGAGGATTTGCTCGAGTTTTAACGATTTTGTTAGCCAAAATAAGTCCATCAACATCTTCCATGACCGTCTACCTAAATTTAAATCGTTATTATTGCCTAAACTAAAATAATTATCTTACGTTTACTAGTTCTGTAGATATTATTATATATAAAGTCTGTTAATTAATATTAGTTTAATCCAATTTCATTTAATTTATTGTACTAGCTTAGTTTAATCTTTTTGTTATTGATCTCACTCTCACTGCAACATGCGAAGTCAATGTTATGTACCTCCGTAATTGTCGTATATATCAGACATAATACCTCTTAAGATACTAGCTTTAAGTGAAATATAATATATATGATGTGGATGTACTAAATAAATAAAATAAAAACTCGAAAGGAACTGAATGAAAAATAGTCGTTTGTGCCCCTGATTTCCATCAACGTAATTTGCCATCTTTGGCGTAAAGGTTCACAAATCTGCGTCTTGGGATTGTAATACAAAAACAATTTTAAGGAATCCATTTATTTGTTTCATCGCAATACAATAAAGACAAACAATAAATAATTTAATTCCTAAACTACACAGACAGACACCAATTACATCAGTATAATAAGTTTATCAGTATAATAAGTTTACAATAAACTTACAATCAGTGGCCTTATAACATTGAATAGAATTTACTTATTACTATAATTCGCTTATGCCCGCTTGGGGATTGGTAGCCGAGTGAAAAAAATAAATAAATGAGGCTATGAGAAAGACGACTTCTTATTATAATTCCTATTGTTTCGTTTGAAATATAACGATTATCTGGTGAATCCAATTAAGACTAACATAATCCATACCAAACAATCGCATAAGTAAAGGTTGACGGCGATGTAGGCACAACTGCTATTCAACCGACGCAAAAGATTGAGTACCTACTGAGGCAAGGACGCGTCTATGTCAAATTCAATAAGACGCCATGGTGACGCATCATAACTAAAAACATGAAAATCTAAGGGCCCGGTTTCCTATAAACGCCATCGGCCGCTTACCTACAGCGTCACGCCGTACGCTGCGTCACAATGCTTACTATAGAGATGTACTGTTATGTTCTCACAGGTCTGTCAGGGCCTAACAGTACATCTCTATAGTAAGCATTGCGTACGGGCTTGACGCTGTAAGCGGCCGATGGCGTTTATAGGAGACCAAGGCCTTGCCCCGTTGTAATTCGAAGCAGGCGTATCTCCATCTCTATCGCACTTACAAATGAGCGACAAAACCAGAGATTTTGAGATTTTTGAGATTACATTTACGGTGCGCTCTGCCCGTGATGCGTCCTTGTCTCACGCCAGTTCTCTGTCTTGCGGCTATCATCGTTATTGGCGTTCAAAAGGATGGTAGATTCGTTTCCTGCAGTTTTTTTTACACGGTAAACGTGAAATTATAGTTTGATTTTTCCGTATAAACTTCAGAGCAACACGTAATTTAGACGTCCCGTAAAGCGAAGCTAATTTGGCCCGTTAGGAAACTAACCTCTATTACCCCCTTATTCATAAACGACCATCAAACCTATTTTTGTTAACAAGCCGCTAAAGTTCGTTTGTCCTTATCTGTCACTCTGACATTTACGTTTGTGAGAAAGGGACAAACAACATTTTAGTTAACCCGTCGGATTTTGGTCGTCGCCGCGTTGGTGAGCACACGTGCCCGGGGCGACGACGAGCAGAATCCATTTACCGTACAAAACCTTATCTACTGTCATGGCGTCGTTACCGAACAACGTCATTGAACACGTGACATTGGCGAAATCATCATAAATTTGATGGAAGCCATTTTTTAAAGAATTGAATTGAATTGACCCGTCGTCTACCCGTCCCTGGTATCCCAGGGACGATAACAAAAGAATGGCTTTGTTTGTTTTTTTCGCCGGCTTCAAAGGTTTGTTAAGTTTTATGAATAAGGTTAAACGCCAGAAGTTGCTGCATCAATTGGTGAAGGAAGCAAATAATTTTTCAACAAACCAAAATTCAGGCACAACGTTGATAAATTATTATGTGATACTTATATTCCAACGAATATTACATGTATGAATAGGTATACATATATAACGACATAGTTTCACAAATAATTTTCATTTCAATTCATAATTTATATATATATTCTGAACCCGTATGGAGACACCCAATCACTTAACAAATATTATCTTCAACCCAACATAAGATCTATAAATTATGCACACTATAACACCACGACTACTACATATTTACTTGATAATTATAATAGCCAATATTCTAGACCAGGTATTAAGAAACAGGAGTATGAGTAAATCTATTTTATCATCATCATCATCATATTAGCCGCAAGACGTCCTGGACATAGGCCTCCCCCAAAGAGTGCCACAATAACCGGTCCTGCGCCACACGCATCCAGCGGACTCCCGCGACCTTTACCAGGTCATCAGTCCACCTTGTGGGGGGTCTACCCACGCTGCGTCTTCCGGTCCGTGGTCGCTACTCGAGAACCTTTCGGCCCCAACGGCTATCAGTTCTACGCGCAATGTGCCCCGCCCACTGCCACTTAAGTTTAGCGATTCGAAAGGCTATATCGGTTACTTTGGTTCTGCTACGGATGGCCTCATTTCTGAAGCGATCACGCAGAGAAACTCCCAGCATAGCCCTCTACATTGCCCTCTGAGTGACTTTGAGCCTTCTTATGAGGCCCATGGTGAGCGACCACGTTTCCGTACCATATGTCATCACTGGCAACACACACTGGTCAAAGACTCTCGTCTTGAGACACTGCGGAATATTGGACGAAAAGATATGCCGTAGCTTCCCCAATCTATTTTATATTTTGAGAAAAATAAAATTAGAACAATCTACTAGTTACAGTAGCAAAATATTATTTAATTACACGACACGATATCGTCGTCGTGAATCTGAAATTAAATTCGAATGGTATATACCATTTACTATACGTCGCTTTAAGTCTAAAGAAGTTATTTAATGCTGTGTTTTTGTAACAATATAAATCCACGACGTCCATTGTTACGTATAAAATAGGACATAGAAAATATACAAAAAAAACCCGTACTTATACTGTCCCGTATAGGACACGACATCAAATCGGTGGTTGTGGCATTCGAGTCAAAAATGTTATAAAAACTTCTTCAATTGGGACAGACAATCATATATTAAAGACACAAGATAGCCAAATATCATCACATCCTTATTACTGTACGAATAAGGATGTGTTACGATATATTTGGCTATTTTTAATGCTAATAACTATATGACTATATGGTACCGACTGGAAGATATATTCCACATTTATATTGCTTAATCCTCGATCCAGATTTCTCAAACATGTAAAACAAAAGAAATTTTACATTAGTTTTTGAAAAAGCAATCCGTAATTACAACCTAAAAAATATATTTGAAATCATAATATTATGCATTATCTAAGTGGTAGGATTGCATTTGAGTAAATACAATGTTACCATATTTTACACAGTTTTTCAATAACAACATGTATACATATAATTAAAAAAAAAGTAAGCACATAAACAGTGTCTACGTATAACTAACAGCTAGCGAAAGTAAGGATAACTCAACATAACGTAAAATCACAACATCATCACCAAACTTAATAACAGTCTATCTATGTCGGCGAGCAGAAACGTTACCGTTACCAAATTAACAAATTTGGTAAAAAACAAGTCTTATTTATTTACCAGGTTACTTAAAAAAAAAAACACATTATTTCCCTGGTAGTGGTTTCATTAGCTCATTATAAACCCTCTACAAATTATAAACATGTACACATAGTACAGGCACACTCAGTATCAGATAGTATCAAACATCAATCAAGACAGCCAAATATAATAATTGATATTAGATTTGGCTGTCTTTGCTGCCACTAAATGATTCCGACTCTACACAAAACGCGACAAGTAATTACTTACACATATTGCCATTTTTATAGATGATTAAATTCCACAATTTTTATTAGATAAAGTCGAAAATGTTCATTTCCAAAAATGTATAACAGATAAGGTTTAACTGTATTTTTAAATAATTACTTCTTTGAGACATGGTCACTACTATCGGCAATAACTTTTACAGAGATATGGTAGGATTGTATTTAATCGTAAATACATTTTAAGACTTACCTAAGTATTTGAGAAAAATGAGTTACATTATTTAGCATTAACACGAAAAAGTTCTAGGAAAACCGAAATTAATTTACTTATTATACGCTATTATACCGATATCTAAACCATCTCCACCGATAATCTAACTTCGATACCAATCAATAAATATATAAATAATTCAGAAATTTTGTTACAGTGTAAATTTAGTCAAACAAAGTACAAAAGTTGTTAGCATACTAAATACTAACGCGGGAATGGCAATGCCTCTCTTTTACTTGAACATTAGAAAGGGACGGAAGCTCTTAAAATGGCGTTACATTTAATATGCTAACTTCGGATAAAGGTTCAAAAACTTTAGCACATGCGCAGTCATATCAATATCAGTCAACAAAAAACATACCGATGAATTGAGAACCTCCTCCTTTTTTTGAAGTCGATTAAAAAAGTAATGCAAAAGCTTCCCTGTCTTATCCACCCCCTGTCTTATAACCGAATAATATATGACATTCAGGTATTTAAATATAACGACGGACCAATCATTCGATAATTACAGAAAACTGATAAATACCATTTGATTGGTCAGAAAACCCCTTCTTAGTCAGTCGCTAACATTCTTTAAAATACATTAAACTATAAGATACTGTATTAATACAGATAAAGTCAAGATCGAGTGTATATTTATATCTTGAACAGAATAACAAAGCAGGTATAAATTATATAGTACCCCTACCTTAAAAAATATATTTCGAGAAAACACATTAGAATATTTTTTGGGTAAGGACCACGAGCGTTTGACCCGCTGCACTTATATGTAACGAATTTATTCAAATATAGTTGCGATAATCCATAAAGTGTGAATGCAAATAGGAAGATATACATTCCATCTTCATATTCTCATTCAAACTTTATGGATTATCGCAACTATATTTGAATAAATTCGTTACATATAAGTGCAGCGGGTCAAACGCTCGTGGTCCTTACCCTTCTAACGCTATAAAACATTTCGATGTTGGATACACGAACTTTACTATAACTTCTTATATACCACAGCAGCTCGGCCACGACTTTGCGCGAATTGCGGCACGGCAAGAGTTTTTACTGTTTATTGCACGGCCGAGACGTGCGACGCACTGCTGTTAGTTGGGGACACACGCAATGTATTAGGAAAATAGCTGCAGCTCGCAGTCGTGGCCGTCTTGTAACGAGTTATAATAATATTCGAATTCGCTACCATCTTAACATAATCGCAGTTATACAAGCCTCCAACTGTTTCTCTTGCTTGATTAAACTGTTCCATAAAAACGCTCTACGTTTGTGTTAGTATGATAACATTTCTGGGCCCAGTTTCACAAAGATACAATTCCAAAGTGTGTATAATAATATGCGTTGAATTAAGCTTTACGCTCGCGGCATTTTTTCAATTCTGTGCCACCTCAACAAAAGAAAATCCTTATACCATGGTCTGCGGCCCTCTTTGATTTTGGTTTGTGGAATACTTTCCAACTTTCCAAAGTACTTTTATTAATATTATAAATCTTTGGTCACTGTTACCATTATCAATTTGTGGAATTAATAACAACTCGAGTTGTGACGTTATGACAAAGGATCCAGATACGTATCGATTTATACTATTGCATCAGCAATAACCAGGAGCTTTGACCTTTATAATACTGTAGTGATATACATAATGTAAGTTCTGGTTTATTTTACCTCCAGCGAGATATTTAGACGCCTTACATTTTTAAGATCATGTAAGGGGAGTAAGTATCATCGCCTTAAAGGTTTTACACACATTAGATAAACTCAAATAGGTACGTAGTGTGTCAACGCTTAACACTAAAATTTTCTATTACATCTAGATTTAATTCTAATTTTTTTTTTTTTTCTATTATTTATCGCATATTATAGGAGAGCCAATATTATATATTTTTTATCTAATTGTATGCTTCGTTTGCCTTGTCTTGTAAGTGGTCTGTAGCTTTACGCAAAATCATAAATGAGTTCAAGGCAAATGATTCCACAATTATGAGACTAGAACAAAATGTATGCTTTCCTTTCGAGGTACATAAATAGATATGTTCCACTTTCAAGCAATTCCGCACTGATTCAATACCTCCGCGTTGTTTTTGTTAAAATAAAAATATTGAAAAAAATAGCAAAATAATTATTGCGTGTCATTGAATCTGACAAGAAACATTACATTAAACTTTAAAGGTTTCTAACGAAAAAAAAAAGCTAAACTTAGCTTCAGCAAATGTTTGAACACACGTGGCAAGCGACTATGTGTTCAAATTTTGAACAGAGATTTGCTCTTTGCCATGCGGTGTCGGTTTTAGGACACGTCAAAGCTTTCAAATGTTTGCAAAGCATGTCTGGCCAGTTGCGTCAATATGTGTTTGCAGTCTTCAAAGATGTGTGTAAATCTTTGAAGCTATGTCTGGCGCCCGGGTTAGAACAGAAACGCAGCGGTATTTCAGTCAGTACGGCTGCGCTGTAATCGTAAACAAATAGTTATAATTCAGATACCTTGGATAGTCTAGCGCCACTTAAGGCACCATGTTGAGTATGTTCCTGTTTTCCAAAGACTCCTTCAGAGCGTAGAACAGTTGGAGCTGCTGCTCCGGTTTCAAGTTATATACCTAAAAGAAATAATTTGTTAATTCGTCGTTTTTTATTGAAAATTTCATGACACAATAATAAGCCAATAAGATCACGGTGGTGTTATTCTTGGTGGAGAGAATAAAGTCTGCCCAGCCCCTATTCCCCTATACCACAAAACTTTACAAGTGTACAATTCGACAATTTGTACAATATTCCATAGAAAAAGTTATCAAATTTGTCAAATGTACACTTGTAAAGTTTTGTGGTATAGGCCCCAGAGCTCCCGAGAATATGTTGTGTTAGCGACTTATATTTTTCTCTTGTTGTCAACAAAATGAACTCGTAAATCAATGCAGGGCCAGCATTCAGCAAACACGCGCGTGTAAATTTATTTTTCTTGAGTGGCAATGTATTGCTGGGGCATTCTGCAAATATGTTGCGTCTACGTGAAGCTTTTATTTTAGTACTTCTGACAATGTTAAGTAGCGGATTTTTGGTCAGATCATATTTCAAGGCTTGACCACTTGAGTTTTATCCATTTTACAAAGGTAGCTGCCATCTACCGTAGGAACGCTCCGCTTATTTTCCCATTTATTTGGACAGCATGTCATTTCCATCCAATCATCTCTGTAACGTGTTGTGCCTATTCATATCGTCCCTCACACAATCTATCCACCGTTTCTTTGGCCTACCTCGTCTCTTGCATCACTCTTCTCTGTTCGCCTTTCTATCCTCGTTACTGGCAACGGGCGTACCGCTCTACAATCTATTCATACTCACGTGGCCTATCATGTAAACAAACTCTTCTTGAAGACATTAATCATTATCTCCCATTTTCTCTAAGATTACACAATAATCACTTAAAATGTTGGTGTATGCTTAAATCCTAGGGAAAAGTGTGATAATGATTAACGTCTTCAAATGTTTGCATAATAGGACATGTAAGGACAATTTCCTTTTTTCGGCAATGCATGCTACCATGCTACTTTCATGCTTCCCCGTACATGCTAATTCCAGAGGCGCTACTACGAAACTCGAACTTCTTATCGTGCCATCCCTTTCACTCTCGTCTTAGAGACTATAAGAGTGAAAGGGACGGCGCAACACGAAGTTCGGATTTCGAGTTTCGGAGTACAGGGCCTGATCCGGTCCGGATTGTTTATCATAATCTTAGGTTACAAAGACGTGTATTTCTGTAATACCTGTTGCAGCAGTTTTTGCGGTGTGGCGGTGCGGATGAAGCTGGTTATGTAGACGTTCACGAACGTGGCCATCAGGAACTGGCAGTCGAAGCGGTCCATGATGCCGCCGTGCCCGGGGATCACGTCACCAAAGTCCTGCAATGTTACGCCAGGTTTCAATCTCATAGCGTTGTCTCCGAGCAAAGTGGCGTGCTCTCGCGTCAGAGGCCAAGACTCACTTTGGGTCGATGTGCCAACCCAGAACCCAGTTATAGTGCGCGCCATCCACGTAGGCGCGCCCCTCCACAGCCCAAGCCGTACAACTGCGCACAGATTAGTATGAGATTCGCTGTGGAGAGGGGCGCGTCGTCGTGGATGCCGCGCACTATAATTTGCGTTTTCTAGCGAGTAGAGTCCGGGGTTTGCATTGGCAACTAATCTCAAGATATACTACCACCACTACGAATGAAAGTCGCGTGCCTTATCGCTTGATTACGCGATCGAGTTGTTGACTCAAAATTTGACTACTCCAAAAGGAACAAGGCAAAAAATTTGCCAAATAATGAAAATTCTCTTCTAATGCCTCAAAAACAACGAAGCTACCACCGTTGTTGGTTAGACTGAAAAAGCGCCGCAGATCCGTGACGTCAGACCTCGAGCGCCATAGTAAATGACTATCGTTCCAATACAAAGGTACGTTTTGCGGAAATGGACAGAATATGCCACATCTTAAAACTTTGACTTATTTGATTGGTTTTATGCTTTTAAGAGAAAATGAGAACCTAATTTGTCTGTAGTTTTTGGGTGTCTATTGTTTGCCCGAAATTCATATGGAATAATTTCAATTGCTCGATAAACATTTGCCCGATTTTCATTTGCCCGAATGGTTTATTTACTAGAAATATCGTTTGACATACTCTTGTATTCCCGAATATTACATGATAGAATGATACGAATGCCATACGTATTGTTATCCATATTATTAAGTGCAATAATATTATTTGATAGAATATTTATATGCCATACTCAATATAGTTTATCCGAAACAGTCCTAACTATGAATTTCGGATTTTGAAACTATGGATTTTGAGTCGGATTAAGTAGTAAAGTAGCTTTTCAAACAAGTTTTTCTGCTCTTTTATCAAAAAATAACCTCGAAGAGGATAGCGGGAGCAAAGCTCCCGCTATCCTCTTCTAACCTATCCGTGATCCAAGTTGGATTAAGTAGTAAAGTAGCTTTTCAAACAAGTTTTTCTGCTCTTTTATAAAAAAATAACCTCGAAGAGGATAGCGGGAGCAAAGCTCCCGCTGTCCTCTTCTAACCTATCCGTGATCCAAGTCGGATTAAGCAGTAAAGTAGCTTTTCAAACAAGTTTTTCTGCTCTTTTATAAAAAAATAACCTCGAAGAGGATAGCGGGAGCAAAGCTCCCGCTATCCTCTTCTAACCTATCCGTGATCCAAGTCGGATTAAGTAGTAAAGTAGCTTTTCAAACAAGTTTTTCTGCTCTTTTATAAAAAAATAACCTCGAAGAGTATAGCGGGAGCTATCCTCTTCGAGGTTAAGGAGTAAGTTATTCTGCTCTTTTAAATTTCATTAATATTATGGATTTTCATTCTCAGCTATTCGATTCGAACAGTAGAGATGGATGGCAAATAAAAGTGTGGCAATGTGCAGTGTCTACCTACCCTCCCATTTCCAAATTCCTAACTCGCGGCCACCGACATTCGGCGCGGTTACTGTGCGCCCGAACCTGACACACGTCGCACGCGTCCGTTACCTACATTATCATAAGGATCCAAAAGGGTGGAATATCGGCACCCTCCGCGTCGCGAGTGGCCACCGAAACACTAGGCCCTGAAACGCGAGTGAAGAAAGTGAGCAGTGCATTGTGCCTTGGATTATACCTAAACACTTCGGCCGTGAGTACCTATTCTTCTTTCCTACTCCCCACACATTGCCACAATTGGTGGAGGTGCGAAACCCCGCTATAGTGAAATTCAGTAATTAGTAGTCAGGGAATTACATTGTTATAAAATGTCCGATACCGAGGAAAAAGAAAAATCCGTTACCCGGGTATCGGACATGTTTAAATATTTTAAATCCTTAAATTTAGAAAATTTGAATCCGGCTATCAGGCAACTACAGGCAAAAATCGAGGCGCAAAATAGTCAAATAACAGAATTAAATAAACGTATTGCCGCTGTAGAATCGGGACCAAAGTCGCATACTCAATCGACGAACTCGTCGGTAGGAGAACAAAAGATCGATGTTACCGCGCGCGAACCGAGTCCGTTAGATAAGAACAAGTCGAAAGTACTGCAGAATATGCTTGCAGAATTGCCAACCTGCGACGGCAAGGTGGCACATCAACTGATAAAATTCATTATCGCCGTAGACAAATTAATTCAACTTGAGCTGGTTCCCCAATCGGAGTACGTGACCTGGATAATGACCCGAACAACCGGCTTTCTAGCTGACTGGTGGTTCCGTCGCGCTGCCACATTAGACAATTGGCAAACTATAAAACCCCTGATCTTAAACGAGTTCCTATCTCCAATACATATAGAAACGTTAAAAAACGAAATGTGTTTGCGTTATCAATACGAAACGGAAACCTTACTGGAATTCGCCCAGTCC
Source organism: Cenopis cana (assembly GCA_951800055.1). Classification (NCBI taxonomy): domain Eukaryota; kingdom Metazoa; phylum Arthropoda; class Insecta; order Lepidoptera; family Tortricidae; genus Cenopis; species Cenopis cana. The sequence continues at coordinate 11,853,423 of OX637479.1, read as the reverse complement.
GTAGATGCGGTAGCGAAGGCGCTCAATCTGGGTTGGTCCGAGGAGGCCTTAATGCAGACTATTTTGAGCAGAATATCCCCAAAAACTTATTACTATATAAAATGTAACCCTATGGACATAAAAAACATGTCACACTTAGCACAAATAAGTAGCGAAGTGGAAGGCGCACTTCTTAGGGACACGCTGCACTCTCAAAACTCACGCACCTTTTATCCAAGAAACCAAACAATGGATAGAAATACCGGCAGTAATACGTATCGTCAATATAATAGTCCGGCGACACCGCCCGAGTCGAGTGTATCGTTTTCGCGCGGGAACCGGGCGCCGCGTGGGAGCGAGCGAGAGCGCCATACGAGCGGCGGAGTACCACCGATAGTTAATTCGCAAGCAGTGCAACGCGGGCCACGCTGCTATGAATGCAATAACTATGGACATCTCGGACGCGATTGCGAACAGCGTCGTAGGCGCTTACAACCACAAAGCAATGCGGGAAACGCGAACAGGGAGTAAGTCTGGACCTCCACCGTCGACTTACTCTCTCGTCAGTAAAGGAAGGTGGTGGGATAATTAGTGATAAGTCAAATAATAAACCGTGCATACAAGTAGTTACCTGTAATTACCTACTCCCTGCGCTCATCGATACAGGTGCGTCTAGGTCGTTTATCGCTCAAGACCTAGCCGATCAACTGAAAGGCCACCGTAAAGTGTATACATCACGGTGCGATATTCAATGTACTACCGCTAGCCAAGACATTTTCACGGCCAATGAAATAATAACTATACGAATCTCGATAGACAAATATACTTGGAAGTTCGACTTTATTGTGGCACCACGACTAAAAGTTCCGATTATATTAGGATGCGATTTTATTACTAAAACACAATTAGTTTTAAACATTTCCGATCGTCACATATATTTCAAATTCATGCCACATAACAAAATTGATCTATTACAGAGGAACGATTATCAAAGGTCAATAAACAGCCTTCAAACTGATAACGGCATCGAGAGCAGAATAAATGAGTTGTTAGAGAGACATAAAAATGTAGTAACAGAAAAATTAGGTAGAACGAACATTCTGAGTTATGAAATTAAACTCACCGATAATGTTCCCGTCCGCTCACGGTTTTACCCCCTGTCGCCGCAACCGAAATGGAATCCCATATTGCTCAACTCCTCGACAAGGGGATCATAGAAAAATCAAGGTCACCGTATGCGTCACCAGCGTTCTTGGTCGAAAAAGCAAACGGCGGCAAACGGCTCTGTTGTGATTATAGAATGGTCAATAAAAAAATTATTTACGACAGTTATCCAATGCCATCCATAGAATCGGTGTTTCAGTATCTGGGGGGGGCTAAATATTTTTCCATTATCGATCTAAATAGCTCATTTAACCAGATACCGTTAAGCGAGGAATCCAAAGCTGTGACCGCCTTTATTTTGCCCTTCGGTCTATATCAATACAAATATGTTCCTTATGGATTATGCGTAAGTCCACAGTCACTAAACAGAGTGGTCGATATGATATTTGGTGACATCAAGTATAAATACGTAATTCCGTTTGTGGATGACATATGCGTTTTTTCGAAAGACAAAGAATCACACTTCCAACATCTAGATGAGGTATTGTCTCGACTCGGAAACGCAGGATTAACCGTTAATCCAAAAAAGTTAAAGTTATGCCAAGAATCAGTTAAATTCCTGGGATACAATATTAGTTCCTGTGGTTTGTCCGTCGACCCCGATAAAATAAGCGTCGTCGTAAATTACCCGGAACCGAAAAATTTAAAACAACTAAAAACCTTCCTCGGTATGACCAGTTTCTACGCCAAATTTATTCCGCGATATTCCGAAATCGCGGAACCGCTGAATATGTTAAAAAAAAAAGATGCGAGATACACGTGGGGACCCGAACAAAACAGAGCCTTTGCGCGATTGAAACAAGAATTGGTTTCACCAAATGTTTTGAGATTCCCCGACTTCAACAAGAAGTTTATCCTCCAAACGGATGCCTCGGGATCCGCGCTGGGCGCCGTGCTGCAGCAGCAGGTGGACGGCGCGCTGGCCCCGGTGAGCTTCGCGAGCCGCACGCTGTCGCGCGCCGAACGCCGCCGGACAGTTTATGAGTTAGAGTGCGCCGCCGCTGTTTTCGGCGTTACTAAATTTAAACAGTATCTCGAACTCGCGCCGTTCGAGCTCCAAACTGATAACGCCGCGTTATCTTGGCTCTTCGAACATCCAAAACAGATCGGGAAGCTAGGGAGGTGGATACTTTTGCTATCGCGATATAAATTCGATATCAAACACATAAAAGGCAGCCTTAACAATGTAGCGGACTGTCTGAGTCGTATGTATGATGGAACAGACGAAATTCAATGCGCAGCACTCCAAGAGTATCCTGTTACCAGCGACTCCTTGATAAGGCATCAGATAAACGATACATACTGTGGCGACTTAATAATTCAAATCAACGGTGGTGTTACCATTCCAAATTATAAAATTAAAAATGAATTATTATGCCGACGAGTAGGTAAAACAAATAAATGGCGGGTAGTATTACCAGACAACTTAAAAAATATAATTCTCAACTACTACCATGATCAAGACATAGCGGGCCATCTAGGGATCACAAAAACATATAATAGAATAGCCAGCATATTCTGGTGGAAAAATCAATATACCGATATAAAAAATTACGTTAGTTCGTGCATTCTTTGTCAAACATCGAAACCGCTAAACAGGAAGCCGATTGGTTTGATGACGTCTACGGTACCAGAAGATATTTGGGAAAGAGTTTATATCGACTACAAAGGTCCATTACCAACATCAAAGAGCGGAAACAAGTATGTATTGGTAATTCTGGACGGCTTCTCAAAGTGGGTTGAAATGATAGCCGTACGGGCGGCGACCGCCGCTAACACCGTGCGCGCGCTGTCCCGTTCAGTATGGGCGCGCTACGGACCGCCGCGAACACTTGTATCTGATAACGCAACACATTTCACAGCAGACGCATATAAACAGATGTGCCGCGATTGGGGAATCAAGGATGTTAAAATATCACCGTATTATCCATCAGGAAATGCTGTGGAACGCGTGAACAGGAATATAAACATAATGTTCAATATTTACTGCAGGAAAACAAAATCTAGGTGGGACGAATCATTACCCAACTTCCAACTCGCCTTCAATACGGCAATTCACGAGAGCTCAAATTGTACACCGGCGTCAGTGTTTCTCGGACGGGAAATTAGAAGTCCCTTAGAGAATAAATGGGAACTAGATAAAGTTGTCAATGAAGGTCGCGAATTAACTAGTGATAATAAACTAAGTTCCGTAGCTCAGGCATTAAATATTGCACACGAGAAACAAAAGTGTAACTATGATAAACGCAGACAAATGAACATATTCAAAACTGGCCAACAAGTACTCGCAAAATGTTTCCCAATTACAAATGCCGATCGAGGAGTATACGCCGGCTTCTGTCCACGGTGGTCGGGACCGTATACCGTTCAAAATATTATTAACGGCCAAGCCTTGCTGACCAAGCCGAATTCAAATAACAATATTAAACGAGTGAATATATCACAATTAAAACCATACCGTCCAAGATTAAGTAGGGGGGGATGTGGCAATGTGCAGTGTCTACCTACCCTCCCATTTCCAAATTCCTAACTCGCGGCCACCGACATTCGGCGCGGTTACTGTGCGCCCGAACCTGACACACGTCGCACGCGTCCGTTACCTACATTATCATAAGGATCCAAAAGGGTGGAATATCGGCACCCTCCGCGTCGCGAGTGGCCACCGAAACACTAGGCCCTGAAACGCGAGTGAAGAAAGTGAGCAGTGCATTGTGCCTTGGATTATACCTAAACACTTCGGCCGTGAGTACCTATTCTTCTTTCCTACTCCCCACACATTGCCACAAAAGTATAGCATGTGATAACTATGGATTACAATGATTATGGAAAAAGATATTATTGAAATTGATATTATGGGAAATAAAGATTCTGGCATTTGATTAATATGGTAAATAATGAGTATGGCATACGAAATTATAAGAAACAATATTATGGCAGTTGAATAGTATGGCAGTCAAAATTCGGGCAACTGAAATTCTGGCAAGTAAGGGTTTCCCGTAGTTTTTACCAGTTTTTTGTGTACAATAAAGTAATTACATACATACATACATATTTATTGATTTGGCAACTAGTAACTTTGCATCATAGATATTGTAAATGCTTCAAAAAATTCGGCATGCTTAGGGACCACATACGGAACGATTCGCCGATTCGATCAATACTCGTAGCAAGATAATCGTGACTATCCATCGCTTCAAAAATCCCATTGATACGAAAAATAATTGGAATGTAGTCGCGTGATATATCATTGGCGGAATCATGAAAATTTAATGAGACAAAAACAAGAGTCGTCGATTGCAAATGGTCATAGGTACCCTCGATACATCGTTCGTTACCATCTCCGATGAAATAAATAGTTAACGATGCCGAGCCATACACTATTGAGTTGTCGATATGATCCGTTTCAAAACGTACCATAAATGCTTTTAGTGCAGTGCTACCTAATCTGGTGCCGGGGGCCACCCATATTGCGAACCGCGATCCGTTTAAGCAAAGTTAGATTTATTTATTGAATCGTATGGCAAAACATAATTATAGAGGTCAATCAGAGCATAGCTTTAAGGTTGTTAACCTATTCACCGCCACAGTAGACTCTGTAAGTTGTGCCTCACACGCTAAAGTCTTCGTAGCAAAAGACTGAAAATGAACCTTACTTGATAGCACGTAGCTTGCCTTTACATCGACTTGATCGACTCGATATGAAGTCATTGGCGTGTAGGGCACCTAATGTCTAGACTTTATATCAAGTCAATGGCGGTGAAAAGGTAGAGAGGTAGGGCACAGCAAATGTCATCTTGCTCGAATTTTGCGCAGCCCAACTGGGGCAGTACCTCCGCCTTGCAGAAGACCGCAGCCATAATAACGTTATTTACTATACAAGTATGTACTGTTGTGTTCCTGGAGGTGAGCAAGGTTGCCAGAGCTCCCGAGGATGCGCACGTGACTCTTTTGGAGTTTGCGAGCGTCTATAGGCTGCGGCGTCCGCTAACCATCAGGTGGACCGTATACGCTTGTCTGCCACCGTCGTCGTATAAAAAAAATGATTGCCAAAACAAACCTTAATCTTGAAAGCCCGCTTGAAGCCAGAAGCGAAGAACCCTCCGAATGGTCCGATGACGGAGCTGAATATGCTCAGCGCGAGAGAGTGGATCATGAACGGGTACATGTTGAACTTCTCCATGCCGATCTGTGGAACAACATCGATATTCAGATTATTAGACGAAAAACATTAAGACATCCACTCGAGGCGGAAATTTCTCATTAACAATTACATTGCAAAAAACAAAAGTCGTCCCTTCTGTGGTCAATAGTTAACGGCTTATGTGCATGTAAGCTATGCTTTTATCACGTGGAATAATAGAAACGGAGACGCTGTTGGTGTGGGTCACTAGTCCAATCTAAAATTGAGCTTTGTAGCCCTTAACTTTTAATATGCCCACAGAAAAGACGCGAACCTAAATCTCTTTATGACCCTTCTACGTTTAATTAATGCAATCGCCGCACTAGTATAATTTCCAAATTAATTCGAACAAATCATGTCGCATTAACTTAAGTGGCCTTACAGGTTTTAAAATCACGTCTCGCTAACTTAAGTGGCCTTACAGGTTTTAAAATCACGTCTCGTTAACTTAAGTGGCCTTACAGGTTTTAAAATCACGTCTCGCTAACTTAAGTGGCCTTACAGGTTTTAAAATCACGTCTCGTTAACTTAAGTGGCCTTACAGGTTTTAAAATCACGTCTCGTTAACTTAAGTGGCCTTACAGGTTTTAAAATCACGTCTCGTTAACTTAAGTGGCCTTACAGGTTTTAAAATCACGTCTCGCTAACTTAAGTGGCCTTACAGGTTTTAAAATCACGTCTCGTTAACTTAAGTGGCCTTACAGGTTTTAAAATCACGTCTCGTTAACTTAAGTGGCCTTACAGGTTTTAAAATCACGTCTCGTTAACTTAAGTGGCCTTACAGGTTTTAAAATCACGTATCGTTAACTTAAGTGGCCTTACAGGTTTTAAAATCACGTCTCGTTAACTTAAGTGGCCTTACAGGTTTTAAAATCACGTCTCGTTAACTTAAGTGGCCTTACAGGTTTAAAAATATTTTGATTTCAAATCTTGACGAAAGTATTGATAATACCAATAAAGTGATTAAATAATATGATGATTTTATTAGTTTAAAGTTTTAGATAGTACTACGGCCCTTTTATGATTTTATTGTGTGTAGTAGAATTTAAGATGCAAAAACCATTGTTTAGCTCGAAAATGGTTGATTTTACAGATGTGCAAGTTGCGGAAAGTTTCCAAAAAGTTGGAAAAGTTCTCGGAAATTTCTTGAGAATTTCATAGAAATATAAGTAATTTCCATTTTACATTTCGGAAAGTTTCAAACCCCATACAAAAATGTGAGAAATTTCAGAAACTTATGTGGAAAAATTCGCAACTTTGGAAAGTTTCCGACGGCACATCAGTAGTTGATTTGGAGTGATGTTTGAAATAATATTTCTTAATATATTGGGCCGGGGCTACAAAGCCACAGTCAGGTTCAAAAAAAAGGTCATAGTCATACTCACAATCTTCATGAGAGGCTGCACGAATTGTGGTGGCGTGTACTCCTGCAGGCGGAAGAGAAGGGAAGGCTCGCAGTCCATCGTCATGCGGCCCAGTGAGTCGGAGTACTCGATCGGGCACACCAGGTACGGGTACTGGGACATCATGTACGACATCTGGAATATGTAAAACCCCATATTAATGTTGCGACGGGAGCTATAACAGTTTCGTTGCCATAGAGTCGTTGCACGTCATCAAGGGATTTGAATATTCGCCGAGTTCGCATAAGTCATATTCATATGTGGCCAGGCCCCTATTTCACCAACTTGACAATTGTCATCTGACAATGACAATTCCAAGTACACTTCTGATCCGTCACGTAAAGATGGCCGTTGGATAGCATCGATACTTACCGGCCCGGCATTTACACTGAATTGTTATTGTAAGGTGACAATTGTCAAGTTGGTGAAATAGGGACCAGGACGTGCGTGTAGTGTCAGTGTTAGTACGCGAGGACTCAGTGAACTTTACTCAGTGCTCCAAAGTCGCTAAATAAATCCATAGTTCCGCCTAACTGGTGTTTTAAATCTATCCCGTAACCCACGCTATTAACATTAATAAACTAAACTGAGTGACAAAAAACGATACATGCTTTATCTTGTCGTTTATCACGCGATAAACGACATTTATTCTTTCTGTCACCTAAAACTTGGTTGCCACTAGTCGCTAATGTAATGTACGTATATTTTTATGTCAACCGTATGAATTCCCCCACGGGCTATGCCTAGTGAGTGTCAGCTAAAATGTAACGGTTACTTTATATTTTTGGGAATAAACTACCATATACCCCCAGAACATGAAAGTACTCACAACAAGACCAAACACAACAGTGGAGATTCCTCCGCCGATGAAGCCCTCCCACGTCTTCTTGGGGCTCAGCTTGATCAGAGGAGTCTTGCCGAAGAAGAAACCGAACACGTATGCCATCACGTCGTTGCAGATGATCATGGAGACAGGCACTATGAACCATATTAGACCTACGAAGACATAAGAAGAGTTAAATGTAGTGTATGTAATATAGGAAAACATATTAGTCAACATAATTATGATATTCGCATGAAACTTTAGCCTTATTTACACGCGTACAAGACTCGCATGCGAGTTTCATTACATTACGGGTTACCCAGATATAATGAATTCAATCGATCTATCAAACCAGTCTCGGACGTGAGTAAGACTCGTCTCTATTTCTAGGGCCGTTGGGTGTGTGTCAAAGGGCGTTTTTTATGACATATTTTAATGCTGGTCCACATTTCGTGTCGGATTTAAATCCACATTTCGTGTCGGATTTAAATTCACTGACAAGGCGTTGTGGATTACGCATGAGAAAACCTAAAATTTATTTACTCATTGTCATTTCATTATAACTATTTTCGAAATACGTAACTTGTATGCAACCATATTTATGCACTTGACTGTAGGACTATCGAGCTAAGCTAGGCATAATTAGATAGGAACAAAATATGCTACGTTAGGCGATCTAAACGTTCCTGTCTACGACGGTTTCATAATTCGCTACCCGCAATAGTTGCCTTGTTGTAGTGCGTTCAAAACTGTAAAGCCAAATGCTGTCAAATTAAAGCAAGCAAGAATCTACCTTACAATCAGAGCTCTTAGTCGTTTTTTGCTTGCCTTCGTTTGACAGAATTTGGCCTTAGAGTTTTGTACGAACTATACCAACCTGACCGAATCCGACACATAATCAAGCAATCAATTTGAATCGGTTTGCCGTCCGTTAACCTACTTAGGCCCGGTTTTATAAAGATCCGTTAGACCTTATGTCGGTATGTTATTTCAAAAAATGTACTGAGTTACTGAAATTTGATCTGACATCGGATCTTTATAAAACCCAGCCTTAGCATATTGTTTATTTCTACGCTCATTAACTACTAATTCGCTACCGATGTTATGTTTAATTTCCACCCATATTGGTTATCCATATTATGAAAATACCATTTTATAAACGGTCATTTGTAACTAGCTTTCGTCAGAATTTCTCTGGTAAACTTTGCAATTTGTAATGTAAAGAAGTAAGTTACTGTTCACTCTTAACATTCAATTAAAGTAGTAACCAATACCTACAGAACTTTACTACATTTCGTAATATTCAGAGAAAACGTTCGCCCATAAGATATTAATACGTTACCGTATGGAATCCGTAACAATCTTTCATATTGAAAGTTTAGACGCCCTCGGCTAAAAATATCCCAGTGTTATGTGTACTCGCATAGTTTTACTACACATTGTTAACGAGTTGGGGCAGTTCATGTACATGCTGAGTATTTTTACATGAAGATAACAAACAGCGAAGTGACACAACGAGTGTCAACACAAGCACAAGTGCCTATCCAATATCTGATCTCCACGGACCGGAAGGCGCAACGTGGGTATACATAGACCCCCCACTCTTTGGGGCAGGCATATGTCCAGCAGTGGACGTCTTTCAGCTGATAATTGATATGATGATGATCTGATCTCCAATTTTTTTTGGGAAGTATAATCAAAAATAAACCAACGTAATGACCTAGGTACGCAAAACAGTTTTTTTTCTTTTCAATGAAAATTTCACCAAGTTTTCGTAGGTGAGGAGTTTTTTGAAATATGAGTACAAAACCTGAAAAAAGAAACCCCAAGGCATTTCATTTAAATTCGCGTGTATTCGTGAAGCCTGTACATTAAACAGTTTAGCGCGCCCTACATTCCGCCCCTAAGGCTACCGCAGACGCCCTACATACGTCTCTGAAAGGCTTCCCGGCCCTGACAATGCCGCGGACGTTTATCTTTCGACGCATCACGACGTGTTCAGACATGTCTGTTGAATGGTAGGACAGCATAATCGAGGTGTTGAATGGACATTTTCCACAGTAGGTAGTATAGTGGTATATACATCAACATCTTTATTATTTAAGTGTTTCACTATTGTCGGTGTCGGTGCAGTACTTACCTAATATACAAGGAGAAACTATGTTTAATTTTTTATCAAATACATACATTACCTATACCTACAATACTTTATATGTACCATATACATACATATTAGGATAAGTTAAACTAAAAATGGTAGTAGATCGTTAACCAAGGGTTGAAAACTTGAAAACTTGAAAGTCACCCATTTCACCCAAGAAATTTTATAACCGCCAATAGTTCAAGGGAAAGTAAAAGAATAGTAGATTGTACAACAAGTGCATAAAATGCACCATTTCACGCGAGACGCTTATCCATCCGAGCGAGCTTGCGAGCGAGGGTGGATATAAAATCGAGTGTAAAATGGGTTTTATGGACGAGTTATACACTCTACTTTTCACGTCAGTTGAGAGGAAATCAACTAATAATTTAATTAAGGTTATGTCATCACATTTACACACGTGAGGTCGTTAACCTCGTTCGATGGAACGCGGGGTGCCGCGCGCGCTTGGGCAGGCTGCGGCCGCGGCGCACGGGATTGATCGTGTGGCTGTTGGACCGATTGCCTTGGTCTTCGAGTTCTTCGACGAAGATTTTACTTTATGCACTAGAGTCATAGTCATAGTCATTACGAGCATGAGAAGTGAAAAGTGTATTTTTAACCGACTTAAAAAAGAGAGGTTTTCAATTTGACCCGTATGTTTGCATGTTTGTCCGCGATTATCTCGCGTTTGGCTGGACCAATTTTTATGCAGTTTTCAGAAAAAACATTTGTTAGATTTGGTACAAAACATTTGGCACAGAATTTGAAGACAGTTTTCTATTTTGTTAAAAGTTATGTGTAATGGTTATATTTAATCATATTCACTAATAGAAATTTAACTCAAGCTATGACCCGGGTGGTATTTATGCAATATGTAACCGGGTTTAACATTCAGATAAGAGGAAGATTAACTAGGGATTGATTACTAATACTTTTGTACCGAGTTGTCAAACGTGTGAGTGCGACAAGGTAAAGTTTATAATTATATATACTAGACAGAGCTTAAGTGCATCTCCTGTGGATACGCAGCTTAACCCCGCTTGACTATTGTAAGTGTAATAGTTGATTGACCGATAGCTTTATCAGCGTATAATGTATAAGTAATTCGCGGTCGAAATGAGTCATCGGACAGGTTAAACCGCATCAACAAGTAAGATGACCTATTGTAAGGTAATGGATTTGTTATTGTCTTAATCGTGCTCAATGGTTATTTTTAAATCATTGCTGTTCAAAAACAAAAACAAATTCGGTGTAGCTAATTGAAAGACACAACAAAAACTAGAACCTGTGGACAGGTTTTGATAATACTGTTTATATTTTTAATATCTTGTTGTCGCTTATAATTATAAATAATGTAGATATACAGAGTGTTCGGACATGGACCGTCAACCCGTTTTTGGGGTGCTGGTTGGGTCATATGCTACCATTCCACCCTTGAACCCTGGGTCCTAAGAGTCACGGTCATGGAGGTACGATTTTTTAATGGTTTTTCCTAAATTACTCAAAATCTGACGTTCGAAGACTCATACCTTTTTTGTGTTTGCTTTTAAATGCGTAATTTATGTAAATGTGTTTCGTCTACTACGTGTGCTTAAGAAATACTAATTTCTTGATACAAATAATACCACAAAATGAACATATATGGGTCTTTTTAGTAACAAATAAAACGAATTTTCGAAAATAATCCACTTCTAAATTCAACTAAAAAAGAGTAACAGCTATTGAGAGCTTCATTTTATTTTAAAAAGTTTTTTGGTTCATGACGTTGAAATTCCTCTTACTCGAACCAAGCGCGTTTCGTCATCTTTTATAATGTGCACTGCTAAGGTTTGAATTTCATATAACCTGGAATATTTAAGGCAAGAGAGGCATTTTCAGGGTGAGCTCACCTCACCGTCGGCCTCATCTTTGCCCCCTGGCTAGATGCTGGCCAAGAGCAATCCCATTAAACCGTCCTCTCCTAGCGAAAAAAAACAAAACAAGCGGACGGCTTAGTAAAAAAAAAACAAAAATGTAACCCACTTTGCCTTTCAGCACGAGCCTGAATGTACGAATGTATGACAAATGATTAAGCATTTTTCACGCACGTCGCGTCGTATAATATAGTCTTGCATTATAAATTGCCTGCGAGTCAACACGGTAGGTCAGTGTGACGTCATGAGGTAGCGGCATTAAAACGTGCAGTATCGGTTTAATGGTTATTGTGACAATCATTCTCAAGTACCTACTACAGTCCTAACATGTGCTTATAAACAATATCGCGAGATTAGTATGTTTGCTTTAATCTTATGAGTTTGCGGCAACTTGGCAAGACAACATCTTTAGGACTTTTTCTACTTTAGGACTATATCAAATTCTATGACAAATGGAAGGTTTACCGTCGTATGATGGACTCACAACCCACATCTGTTTAGGTTTCGGTGGAGAGGGTAACAAACCCAGAAAATTTAAATATTTATCAGACCTCGGGGAAACACTTTTGTAGGAAAATTGATTTTAGGAGTTGGCTTTGTCCATTTGTGTCATAAACAAATTTAGGCTCGCGTCTTTCCTGTGGACATATCAAGAGTTAATTTTGGAGTAGTCTAGTAACCCGCATAAACGGTGACTCCGTTTCTATAAATCCATGTAATAAAATCATAACTCACATGTTCTTAAACCGTTAACTGTTGATCACTTTCTTTTGTTCAAGTGTTTATGGCCCATTTGTATTAATCTTAGGGTGCGTTGCAGCATACCGTATTGTCACGTTCGTTAAAACTCATTGTATGGAATGTTTAACAAGTTTATATGGAATAGTTGCTGCCGCCGCCATAGATAATACTTATATTTTCTTATACAACGACGGTGGCAAACAAGCTTACGTAGCGTAGCGTTATAGCGATGACCGGTCTGCAACCGTAACTTGGTGCAACCCGCCCGCAATCTACTTGCCATCATCGTAGATTGCGATCGTTTACCATTGTGCTACCACTTTGGTGCTACTATTATGTAGGTAAATAACTAAATGTATATCATCTAATATGTTTCATACGATTAGCTAGCAGAGGTACGAAATAAATTGATACTCGCGAAAAAGCGGTGTTACAAAGTATAGGAAGCGATGGCACAGAATATTAATAGTACTACGTACAGAAGTTCCATTGTTAACAAATCCCTAATTTTCAACCCCAAATTATAATAGCGGTGGCAATGCGCGGCAGCCTTTGAACGGTACCAATTACGGATGTACTTGCAGCGGCGCGGCGAACTGACGGAGTGAGATCCCCCTGGCGACGGGAAGTTATTGCAAACTTCTCTGTAGGGCTAGCACATAATGGCCTCGACAGTATCTCGGCTTTTCTCGAGCTATGTATCTTTTTTTGATAGGTGCTGTTAGAAAGTGACGGATAGCTCGAGATAAGCCGACAAACTAACGTTGCCATCACATGCTAGCCATACCATACTGGACCCCATAAGATAGAGAAACTGACCTTCAAATATGTTCTGTATGATGAGGTAACTCTGCGTGACGACGATGAGCAGCGCCACATGTGTCCACGCGAACAGGCTGAACTGGCGCATGTAGTAGCGCTTCACCAGCGACAGCACGAACCACACGAAGCCCACGCAGTACAGACTGAACGAGATGAAGCGGTGGTACGTCACCAGGAAGTGGAGGTAGTCCTGTGGACACAAGGGGGATTTTGGTTTACCCTATTAAAGTAGGTACGGTGTAAAGCGAGTCCTGTGGACACAACGGATTTTGGTTTACTCTATTAAAGTAAGGACGGTGTAAAGCGAGTCCTGTGGACACAACGGATTTTGGTTTACCCTATCAAAGTACGGTGCAAAAGCGAGTCATGTGGACACGACGGATTTTGGTTTACTTACCCTATTAAAGTATGGTGTTAAGCGTGTGTCTACGCCGAGTAGGCGAGTGGGGCTATTCCAACTATTTCACACTGCGAACATCTTGGGCTAGTTTAAGTAGGCATAGCGTAGTAGGTGTAATGCCAACACCTTGCTTTTTAACACGCTTTTATTAGCATTAGAAAGAATGACACATGACGTTTAACGAGGTTTTTTTATCATGCAGGCAAGTTCTGTGGTAAAAGTGTCAAATAATCCCAACAATCATTTTTATTTTTTTTTATTCATTTTAATAGCCTGATGGGTATCCTTCTGTGTTCGCACGTGTAATTTCGTCATGTCAGGGTTTAAAGAAAATATTACTCGCTATAATATGATCTAATCTTTCGTAATAGCATGAAATGGCAACTTGGCAAGGGCATGTGGTTGTGGACGCCGTGATGATATACGTGATGGATTCACATAGGTATGCTTATCAAAGAAATCGAGCTGTTACTAATTGGTGACCATTTGCAATTTTTATTACATACATAACTAGTTTGTTAATTACCTAGACTGACACGTAATTTAATGTCGTTTCTTAAAACGATTGGCAGGTACCGCCATTATAGTAGGCCACAAAATGATATCTGCCTAATCTAGTAAATTGCTTCTAAACGACCGAGCGCCGTCCCGCGGGTAACGCATTTTAGCGTATTAAGTACCTACTTGTGTGGGGACACGTAATGGAGAAGCCGAAGCCAAAAACTATAGGTAAATTAAGAAAACTAAGGTAGGTAAAGAAGGCTCAGACCAAGAAAAAGGATACTTAGACGGAGATTTGCAAATAAATAATTATCAGTGAAGCCGATTTTTACAACCATATAAGTAAGCACACATGTTCACGCACATATACAAACTAGAACTCGAAACGCGAAATTTTGACATTGCGACACGTACTAAAGAGTTCTGCGAAAGGCATTTTTTGCTTCGTCTATGATAGAAGGTGCAAATTGCTATTCATCAATGTCATGAAAGACATGTGCATTCTAAATCAGCCACATAAATCTTCCATACCAGGTTGCCAACACCTGTCTGATACGAAAACTTTATTTACACATCGTACATTCTCATTCGGAAGTACTAGCACTTCCACTTATCTAGTAAGATATACGAGAATTAGCGGACACTAAAAATCTAATAGCTAGAGCCAGAAAAGTTAAATATTATTCCAACTGCAACACCCATATTAATATTCATTATGAAACTAGGTTAAAAACTTATAAATGGGCTTTGGGAATTTTGGCATTGAAAGTCGAATTGCATTCGCCAAAAATGTTGAATTAAAGTTTGGTAAGTAGGTGATTTTAGTTCACCAATATCGAACCAAGCAACTAACGCATGATATAGAAGCGTAATGCGTTAGCAAGCAGTTTTTTGTTAGGTACCATACTTATAGTTTAAAAAATATATGAAAGTGCAAACTCAGTACCTACCTAGTGATTCGCTAAAATATAACTGGAAAAATGCTTACACTTATTAAAATACTAGCTTTTGCCCGCGACTTCGTCTGCGTAGATCTCGATAATTGCGTTAGAAATTATTTTATGTCAGGCGCTTATACCTAGTTCCCTTTCTTCCATACAAAGTTCCACCTCCTTTAGGGATGATTTCCGGGATAAAAAGTATCCTATGTCCCTGGGACTTAAACTATATCCATACCAAATTTCATCTAAATCGGTTCAGTAGTTCAAAAGTGAAGTGTTAACAGACAGACAGACATACTTTAACATTTGTAACCCGCCACGACTTTGAACGGGTAGGGCAGTTTTTTAATCTATTTGTTTCTATAGTATATTACTAAAACCAAAATTTCTAGTCCCTCACTTCGAATACACGTTATCCATACAAACATTCAACCCCCTATTATACAGCCTTAAGGAGTAGATTTTCAAAAACTTTTCTTATATTTTAACTGAAAGTCTACTCTCCATCTCTCCAAGTATGAAGTCACTCACTTTAAAAAACTCAGGCTATCCATACAATGTTTCAACCCCCTTTTCACCCCTTCAGAGGGTGAATTTCAAAAAACGCTGAAATTAGTTTTCTTAGTATTTAATGCTAGGTCTTCTACAAAGGAAGTTTCAAGTGCCTCATTTTAAAAAAATTTGCTCACCATGCAAACTTTCAACCCCCCGTTTCACCCCTTTAGAGGGCGAATTTTAGAAAACGCTGAAATCTGTTTTCTTTAATTTTAATGGTTAGTCTATTAAGGGAGTTAGAGGTCTCTATCTTAAAGATTTTTTATTTTCCATACAAAATGACCACCCCTTTTTACCCCCTCAGGGGATGAATTTTGAAATAAATTATAGCCTATGTCCTATTCTGATGTCTAAGCTACAATACTGGAAAGTTTCATAGAGATCCGTTCAGTAGTTTTTGAGATTAAGCGGAACGTACATCCATACATCCATCCGCACAAACTTTCACGTTTTTAATATTATTAGGATTAGGATAGTAATTTCAATATCTAAATTTAAATTGATATTAAGTCACACATACGTGCTTAGGACCATTCAGTCTGGATTAGCCTTACAGTACCTTACCCCTCTGCTGAAAACCTTGCACATGTGCAAACAACAATTATAAACTACTTGTTTAGTCGATTATATGTCAGTCTCGAAATAGTTCCCGGCGTTTGAAGAGCTCCGAAAATGCCTTTCTGTGCTGTTTTTGGGTGTATAAAACGTTTTAATAATAACCGTAACCGCCAGAGGCGCTGTACTTTTGTCCATACTAAATCGTTTACGCAGTCGCTAGCGAGTACGGTAATGCAAACATTGCTAACTCATTGTAAGGTACTGGTAGAAATTATTTACATTCGTCCATTTTGTAGTTTTGGCGAAGGAAATGGGCATATTATAGTTAAAACGCAAAGCTATGATAACCAGTTCCCAATTCATTCCAGACCATTTTTGTGAAAATTCCTAACCATCTGTCAATTTTCTTTTACCTACATACAATACAATGTGAACTTTAGGCAATTTCTTTGGATGGCACCGACTTCAATAATTGTAATACATTCAATAAGAAGCGTAAAGTCTCATACTGAACTAATAGAAGTTAGGCAATAATTGTTTACTTTTTTGAAGTCACTTTTATTTTTTTATTACATAGGTACTTAACAAATAATATAATTTTGTTTGTAATAATCTTTTACTCTGCTAACAATATTTTACCAACAGGGTCAACATACGATAACGAAGGTAATAAAATAACTTATAGCGACACTATAACACCTATGCTTAAATACAATAAAGTAATTACAGTAAACAATAACATAAAATGTTGTTGCCTCAACACAGGTACAGTCAAGGGCACCAATATGTATACACTTTTTCACCTTATTCCATTGAAATAAGGTCTATAAATGTATACATTTTTATGCCCTTGACTGTACATAACAATAACATGTGGATGGTACCTAATTACCGGGCTTGGTAGATGAAGGATTAAATATACATATAGATTTGACCAAAATAATAGACTACAACTTTTTTATAACATAAAACATACGCGTATATCCGCGGGGAAGCGTCTTGTGATGACGCACGTAGCTATTATATAGCCTATGTTATACCTCAATTTTATTTTAAAGTTCCAATTACGTACAGAAGCAGGAAATCTGAAAGCAAAATTACCATCGTAATTTTCCGTCCTCTCCGAGCGAAAAACATAAACATAGCATTCTTTTTTTTATTAATAATATTTAATTAATAATAATAATTCTTTTGTTATGTGCCCGGAGATATCCGTCACCAGTAGGTGACGCTTTCGAGGTTCACGAGATTACGGGCACAGATTTTATAATAATTCTTTCACGGGTTTTAATTTTGGTCACACCTGTAAGTATTTGTAAAAAAAAACTAAGCTAGCAATTTGCTTATTCGATTGTAAATCGTATCTTTAACATTTATCGAAAATATGTAATCGAGATGAGTAAACTTTTGGTGCTCAATTTTGTAAGCTTCGACAACATTTGGCAACTTGTTCAATAACTTTTCGACGTCCCGAACATCCGATAGCCAGTCACCGTCACTATAAATTAGAGCTACGGGTGTGTTCACATTGGTTAGTTCATAATTCGGCGGTTCCTGGGTCCCATACCGTTTCGTATTTTCTGTAACACCATAATCGAATTTCCTAAATTTTCCAGATACGATTTCTTGTCCATAATGGATATCTTGTTTCAACGACGCACCGGACGGCGAGTGGCTAAAAATTACTGGCATGCTAGTCGTGTTTGTTCGCCCTAAGTTGAACCCGGCAATTAAAAGTAGTATGTTACTACATATGAAATTCTGTAACAGCCCGCCACCACTACCACAGGTTTCTCGCATGTACAGCATACTGCCTTCTTTCGACGAAAACCCGTCCAACAATCCGGGCACAGACAGCAGTTTACGAAGAATAGGAGACTGTATATTATGCATGAAAGCGACCGGTGCTAATGCAATAATAAGGGAAACTTTGTTACTATACTCCGGCCGCTCAGAACACATTACCCAGAAACAGGTGTTGCCTTGCGAATGTCCTATATATTTTAATTTATCTTGTCCGGTAACGTTCAATGTGTAATTGATTATAGCTGGAACATCGTAGTAACCGATCTCGTGCCACGAGAAATCCCAGAATTTCGCTTGAGATGGTTTTAGACGCAGGTGTCTCCGAGAATGTTTATTTCCTCGCGCGTTGCCCAACCACACATCGTAGCCTTCCTTTGCCAGCAAGTAGGCGATGCTATTGTCCGGTCCTAATATCACAAAGTCGTCAGCGCTTCCGGTTAACCCATGCATCAATAACACAACCGGACCGTCGCTGGGTATCCTGAATAGCGTGAGCACATATCCGTCTTCTGTGACAGTGTCGTGAATCTCCACTGGGTATCCATGTTTTGCGATGAGTTGAACGCTGCTGAGGAGACAGTCTTCATTACGACGGCCCAGATCGTAGTCTCTCACGAAGCTTTTACGCGTAGTGGCTAGGATGTTGTCGGTGATAAGACTTTGGATGTGTTCGGTATTGCTGCTTCTAGCGACGCTTAGGGCTATAACGGAGATTATAAGCAGAAATGTGGCGACGACTTCTCCATCGATGAAATTGGTGCTGTTCTCAGGTGGCTTGGTTAGGTTTCCAGTCAAACCACTAAATGAATCCGGAATCTGGGGAAACAATAGCCGCAAGAGCTGTCCGCCGACCGGGGTAATTGAAAGTAAACCGATCGAAATAAATACTTTCAGGATCATTATGACGTTAAGTAGACACGAGCGCAATGATACCGATTTCAACTAGACTGAGGAATATTCGTGTACCTATGTAGTTTTAACCTTGTGACTAGAGATATTTTGGCCGCTATATGTTTTCGAATAAATTAGTCCTACCGCAACCTGAAGTTTTCGCTTAGCACTTCCGAATAAGTGTCCTCGATACAGGATCGCATATGACTGATAATAAAATTACAAACAAGTTTTAGTAGGAAATCTACTAGCAATGTCCGTTATTAGATAAGCACGAAGTTCTAGGACCTATTTTATTGTTACAATTACATATAACAAGTATAATTATTAGCACACCATGCTCCGATTAACGAATACAATGATTAGTATTTTATTATGTTAAATCTTCTACTCAATAAAATGCGTATACTTATTAATATTTTATGAATTAAATTGATCTCCCGTCCGAATCAGAATCAGAATAATTTATTTATGACATCATACATACAACACAACAAAAAGAAAAAAAAAAGAAAAACAGTAAAACATGGTATTGCACGAAATGGTTCCATCTCTAGTGCTGACACGATTGTCAGCGCTGATCTTCCGACAGAACCATCCAGTGCTTTCCCAGCAAGTAACAAACACATCAAAACAAAAAAAAAACAACGAACACTATTCGGCTAACCTTAGAGCTGGATCATGAATAGCTGGCATGACGATCAGCTATGATTATCTAGAATAACGAGTATTGTTTACCCCAAAAAAGCAAAATCATCAGACCGAACATTCTCCTCGCGTGTTAAAGTCAAGTACTTGATATTGGCAAATCCACCTTGCTAAAATTGGCAAGGAGTAAAAGCCAAAACCGAGGAAAAAAAAACGACTATTGCATCTCTAAGGTTGTCTGTTTGGGCTGAGGACCAGACGGACATCGATAACATCAACTAGTCATGCTAACTTTACCTAATCATACAGCGATCATGACCAGACGTCAGACATCGGAATTCTCGTAGTATTTTTGAGCTGTCATAGGGACTTCTCGTTTATCGACTTCCGATATACAAATTTTGTCGATACATTATAGAGCACAACACAACATATCAAAGAAGATTAAAAGTAGAAGTAAACAACAGGCGGTCTTATAGCTAAAGAACGCTCTCTTTTAGATAACTTTTAAGTGGCTGAAAATGTTAAACAGAGATTTGCAATGAAAGCAATGAAAAATTAATAGTTAACAATTTTACATTTAATCAGTTCAGTTCAGTGTTTTAACATTTATCAATTTCATGTTCAAAGTCTGTTTTAATGCTAACAAGTGTTTCATCATTAGTTTCTCTATAAAAGAAATAGATAGTCATACTTCTACCCGTAATCATAATTATTTTACATATTGTATTCTGTATTTATCGATATACATATGAATAATCGGAAGTCGATAAACGAGACGTCCCTATGACAGCTCAAAAATGCTACGAGAATTCCGATGTCTGATCATGACAATGTAACGCAACCGTTATCGTCATAAACAATTTTAGCGTCATAATTAGCCACAAATGTCGCGTCGTACGATTGATAACGATCTAGCCGATAAACGGGTTGAAATAAGAACGAATTAGGTGTAAAGTAGACACGTAAAAACCGGCCAAGTGCGAGCCGGACTCGCGCACAAAGGGTTCCGTACCATTATCTATAAAAATGGCAAAAAAAAACATGTTTGTTGTATGGGAGCCCCCTTAAATATTTTTTTTTATTTTGTTTTTAGTATTTGTTGTTATAGCGGCAATAGAAATTCATCATCTGTGAAAATTTCAACTGTCTATCATGGTTTTTGAGATACAGCCTGGTGACAGACGGACAGCGGAGCCTTAGTAATAGGGTCCCGTTTTACCCTGTGGGTACGGAACCCTAAAAAGTGACAACGTTCATTGGCTATTGACAGTTTAGTCACTAAAATGGTCACATCTTCAGCCAATCAAAACGACAAAAAAATCTTTACGAGACCAAACATTTCGATAACCGTGGCTCTCTGGGTAGCTGGCGGGTTTTATGACTTATTTCAGTCAAAAATTGGCAGCATTTTCGTTTTGACTATACGTAGGACGTTATTTGAAGATCCCTATGACACTGACAGTGACATACCATATAGTGATGTGCATGTGTCGATACTTCAATTGTTTTTTTATCTGTGGCGGTTCTTATCAGCGTCCTCTCACGTACATTAATTTAAACCTCAAATGCGGTTATCGTGTAAAAGACGTTTCTGGCTACTAAACCGCCATTTTAGGGTTCCGTTTCAGAATGGTCCAAACGGAACCCTATTGTTGTCACTCATGCGTCCTTCCGTCGGTCGTCTGTCACAAAAATATTTTTCGAAGATGTTTTCAACTTCCCTTTGACCTATTGACATAAAATTTGGACATAACGTATTCTTACGCCGCACCAGAAAAAAGACCAGTACCTACAGGTCAAAACAATAAGTGTTAAATAATAAATAAATATGTAATTTAACGTTGTTTTATTTTTACACAGTCACGTAACAATTAAAATGAAATAGAAGACACGTTTTATTATTATCACTTCAATTATCGACATCTGTTATCGACGGCACCGCTTCCTTAGTCGATACAGACCAACGATATAATATAACTTTTGCAGTACGTCACCGTGTATATTCCGTTAAGCATATTTCTGGGAAATAAGGGACAATTCAAGTTTCTTTCATATTGTTATTATGTAAATGTTACAATCCTACATAAATTAATTAGCTACATTCCCAAAAGATGCTTATTAACATTTCGATGTGACATCGACGCTGTTCCAAGGTTATATAAATGAACTGTCACTGCAAGTGTCATAGGGATCTTCAAATAACGTCCTACGTATAGTGGCTCCCTGGTAGGCACCGAGTATTGAAAGGATAAGAAGATAAATAGGAACATTCCTGTTCCGTAGTGGGTTAAAATTAATACATTATTTAGTATAATAATTATATTTATATATTTTGTTTTACTTAAGAGAGGAATCTTATTAACATATTAGTTCCGTCTGTGACGGGCTTTACCGTCATGTCGACACGGGTTGCACTCATATTGCACCGGTTTTGGTCGCGGCAGAATCACGTCGTAATATATATAAATTTCGAGTTAGACTCGTTTTAACAAATCTTTTAAGGATGTTCACAGACAAAGCGTAAGTCCAAGACTAAAAATAATTGTTATATTAATGTACATCCTAATATCAATATTATAAACGTGAAAGTTTGTGCGAATGTACGTTCCACTTAATCTCAAAAACTACTGGTCTGATTTCTACGAAACTTTGCAGTATTGTAGCTCAGATACCAGAATAGGACATAGGCTATGGTTTATTTCAAAATTCATCCCCTTAGGGGTTTAAAAGGGGGTGGTCATTTTGTATGGAAAAAAAATATTTTTTTGGGATATAAAAAATATTTTTGGGATATAAAATTGAAACTTCTCTAATCGACTAAGCATTAGAATGGAAGAAAACAATTTTAAGCGTTTTTCAAAATTCGCTTTCTGAAGGGGTGAAAAAGGGGTTGAAAGTTTGTATGGGGAGAAAAATTTATTTTGAACGAGAGAATTGAAACTTTGTTTATAGGCCTAGCATTAAATTATGAAAGAAATTACAGCGTTTTCAGAAATTCATCCTCTGAAGGGGTGAAAAGGGGGATGAAAGTTAGTATGGGCAAGCAGTTTTTGAAAGCGAGTAAGTAACTTCATTTTTGGCGTGTAGACTCTCAGCGAAATATATTGGGATTGCAGCGTTTTGGAAAATTCATCTCCTAAGGGTGTAAAAAGGGGGTTGAATGTTAGAATGGAGAAGAATAATTAATACATTCGAAACTTGAAACTTGGGTTTTAGTAATAAACCTAACCTATAGTAGATAAATAGATTAATGACTGCCTTACCCGTGCGGAATCGTAGCGGGCTATAAATGCGAACGTACGTCCGTCTGTCTGTTATAGTTGACGAAATATAAGCTGCACCGATGCCTCAAACAACTTGTATGGCGGATCGGTGCAGCTTATATTTCGTCAACCATACCCCTGAAACTTAAACTGCTGAACCGATTTAGATGAAATTTGGTAGGGATATAGTTTGAGTCGCAGAGAAGGATATAGGATACTTATTATCCCGAAAATCATCCCTTTATGGGGTTTAAGTGTGTATGGAAGAGATATAACTAGACAAGTGTCTCAAATAAAAGCAATATTATTCTAATGCGATGACCGAGTTCTACGCAGACGAAGTCGCGGGCAAAAGCTAGTTGTAAATAAAGAACGGTAAATAGTTTAGGTATTTAATTAGAAGACTATATCATAACTACACCTAAGGGTCAGCTTTTCTTAATTATGTCGCTAGCGATTTAAGAGCTAGAAATTACCTTGAGGATTCCTCATATGTTATTACTTGTCATGCAACACTAATTTCCTAAATTATTCATTATATCCGTATACTTAGATATATGTATTGTTGAAGGTTGCTTAATGAGCTCGTTAATCATAACGACCTGTAGTCATTCGGGTCAAAAGCACGCACTTTAATTTCTTTGCTCTTTAAAAACTATTAAAAATGCGATTTCCGAAGTGATTGGGTAAAAATATCTTAGAGAATCTTATGTATTTTCATTATTTAGGATGACATATGGTACGGAAACGTGGTCGCTCACCATGGGCCTCATAAGAAGGCTCAAAGTCACTCAGAGGGCAATGGAGAGGGCTATGCTGGGAGTTTCTCTGCGTGATCGCATCAGAAATGAGGCCATCCGTAGCAGAACCAAAGTAACCGATATAGCCTTTCGAATCGCTAAACTTAAGTAGCAGTGAGCGGGGCACATTGCACGTAGAACCGATGGCCGTTGGGGCCGAAAGGTTCTCGAGTGGCGACCACGGACCAGAAGGCGCAGCGTGGGTAGACCCCCCACAAGGTGGACTGATGACCTGGTAAAGGTCGCGGGAGTCCGCTGGATGCGGGTGGCGCAAGACCGGTCATTGTGGCACATGTCCAGCAGTGGACGTCTTTCGGCTGATATGATGATGATATTTTAAAGTTCCAATTACAATGGTAGAAAACCAGTAAATTTGTAAACAGAATTGGGTATTTGACACATGTTAAGATTTATAACATGGTGTCACTGTATGGAAAGTAAACCATCAAAATATCACAATGAATTGAAAGTTAAAAAAAGATAGTTAACGGCGAAAGTTCGTAAATTATGTTTTTAAAAAATGTATAGCGTCTATGTACCGAAACGCATTATTTCACGACTAAAACAGCAAAATACTTATTTTCCCATACAACGGTTGGTTCGATACTATGCGTGTGACGTCATTTATCCGTGCCAATTTGTAGGAGCCTTTTGGAGGGCCGCTAGCGTCGAGTTAGGTTTGTCCCTATTTTTTGCCCTTTACTGTGGTCTAATTGTAGTTGGTCTCATAGAGACATTTGATCGTCTATAAAAACTGTTTAGAATGGCACCGTAAAAAAATTTGGTCAAATAGCGAATATGCATCGTAATTTCCCGTCCTCTCCCAGCGATAAAAATAAACAAAAACATTCTTTTGATATGTGTCACGAGATTACGGGCACAGATTTTATAATAATTCTTTTACGGGTTTTAATTTTGGTCACACCTGTAAGTATTTGTAAAAAAAAACTAAGCTAGCAATTTGCTTATTCGATTGTAAATCGTATCTTTAACATTTATCGAAAATATGTAATCGAGATGAGTAAACTTTTGGTGCTCAATTTTGTAAGCTTCGACAACATTTGGTAACTTGTTCAATAACTTTTCGACGTCCCGAACATCCGATAGCCAGTCACCGTCACTATAAATTAGAGCTACGGGTGTATTCACATTGGTTAGTTCATAATTCGGCGGTTCGTGGGTCCCATACCGTTTCGTATTTTCTGTAACACCATAATCGAATTTCCTAAATTTTCCAGATACGACTTCTTGTCCATAATGGATATTTTGTTTCAACGACACACCGGACGGCAAGTGGCTGAAAATTACTGGCATGCTAGTCGTGTTTGTTCGCCCTAAGTTGAACCCGGCAATTAGAAATAGTATGTTACTACAGATGAAATTCTGTAACAGCCCGCCACCACTACCACACGATTCTCGCATGTACAGCATACTGCCTACTTTCGACGAGAACCCATCCAACAATCCGGGCATAGACAGCAGTTTACGAACAATAGGAGACTGTACATTATGCATGAAAGCGACCGGTGCTAATGCAATAATAAGGGAGACTTTGTTACTATACTCCGGCCGCTCGGAACACATTACCCAGAAACAGGTGTTGCCTTGCGAATGTCCTATATATTTTAATTTATCTTGTCCGGTAACGTTCAATGTGTAATTGATTATAGCTGGAAGATCGTAGTAACCGATCTCGTGCCACGAGAAATCCCAGAATTTCGCTAGAGATGGTTTTAGACGCAGGTGTCTCCGAGAATGTTTAGTTCCTCGCGCGTTGCCCAACCACACATCGTAGCCTTCCTTCGCCAACAAGTAGGCGATGCTATTGTCCGGTCCTAATATCACAAAGTCGTCAGCGCTTCCGGTTAACCCATGCATCAATAACACAACCGGACCGTCGCTGGGTATCCTGAATAGCGTGAGCACATATCCGTCTTCTGTGACAGTGTCGTGAATCTCCACTGGGTATCCATGTTTTGCGATGAGTTGAACGCTGCTGAGGAGACAGTCTTCATTACGACGGCCCAGATCGTAGTCTCTCACGAAGCTTTTACGCGTAGTGGCTAGGATGTTGTCGGTGATAAGACTTTGGATGTTTTCGGTATTGCTGCTTCTAGCGACGCTTAGGGCTATAACAGAGATTATACGCAGAAACTTGGCGACGACTTCTCCATCGATGAAATTGGTGCTGTTCTCTGGTGGCTTCGTTAGGTTTCCAGTCAAACCACTAAATGAATCCGGACTCTGGGGAAACAATAGCCGCAAGAGCTGTCCGCCGACCGGGGTAAATGAAAGTAAACCGATCGAAATAAATAATTTAAGGATCATTATGACGTTAAGTAGACACGAGCGCCACTGATACCGATTTCAACTAGACTGAATATTCGTGTACCTTAACTTATAACCTTGTGACTATAGAGCTATTTTGGCCGCTACATGTTTTCGAAGACATTAGTCCGCACTTCCGCATAACTGTCCTTGATAAAGGGCCGCATATGACTGATAATAACATTACAAACAACAAGTTTTAATAGGAATAGGAAGCCTACTAATCTCTGATTTTTAATTCGAGTCCGTAAACTGACGTTTACGGGCGCACAACGCACATCGGACGTGATTATTCCATAATCGTTAAAGTACATTATTTATTAAGAATGAAAGTTACCCTTATATAACCGGTTACATGTATTTTTATGTATATTGTTGTGGAATAAGGGAATAACGTCTAAATTACGAAATATTAATTTTGACATCTGTCAGTTTACGGATTCGAATTAAAAATCAGAGATTAGTGTCCGTCATTAAATAAACACGAAGTTCTAGTACCTATTTCATTATTAAGGTACAAACACACTAGACCGTTCCGTGTCCGGGCCGGCCCGTTTTCTAGTACAAGAAATCGACGGCCGTCGCGCGTCCTGTATCAGAAAACGGGCTGGCCCGGACACGGAACGGTCAAGTGTGTTTGAACCTTTACAATGACCTATAACAAGTCATACTACAAAAGTATGTGGCTCCGATAAACGAATGCAATTAATACTTTATTTTTTAATTAAATCTTCTAGTCAATAAAATGCGTCTACTTATTATGATTCAGTAAATTAAGGAAAACTTGGCGGAAATAATTCGTGTATTAAGCGGATTTTGGCCTAGTTGTAGGGAAAGGTGTCCTAAACAATATACTAAAAATCCTGACGGGTAGGGGTGGAGCTAACGGGTAAGGGGGGGGGTACAAAGGTATTTTTTTTAGTTTTTCTTAAAAAACAATATTCTTAGACATGAATAATGTACATACAATTATCTACAAGAAAGGTTCTACGCACTTTTCCGCTAGGATGAATATTTAATGAGATTTTTAAGGGAGGGAAAGTTAACTAGTCTTATTGGACTATTCACGAGCTTTTGACTGT
This sequence comes from Cenopis cana, assembly GCA_951800055.1. NCBI lineage: Eukaryota > Metazoa > Arthropoda > Insecta > Lepidoptera > Tortricidae > Cenopis > Cenopis cana. Next base: position 11,826,479 of record OX637479.1, on the reverse strand, counting down.
CTCAATCCGGACTTACTTCTCGCGAAGATGGCTTACTATGGTGTATCGGTGGAGGCATGTCAATGGTTCCAGTCGTTTCTAACGGGAAGGCAGCAATACGTCGAGCTCATGACAGGACAGGGTAAGCTAGTCAGATCGGAAACGCAAAAAATCAGTCGTGGCACGCCCCAAGGATCCATTTTGAGTCCTTTGCTGTTCGTCTTGTACACAGCTGACCTGGTAAGAGAAGTAAAACAGTGTAAGGTTCACTTGTATGCGGACGATACACAACTTTACCACTCGTTCCCTCCTGAAAATACCAATCTAGCTGTAACTATTATAAATGAAGACCTTAAACTTATCGCAGATTGGTCGCGAAAAAATAATCTAGTCTTGAACGCATCGAAATCACAGTACATAGTTATGGGAAGCAAATCGCAGCGAAAAAAGATAACAGACTTCGATCCTGAAATCGCTATTGACGTGGAACATATAGTCCGAGTGGATAACGCGAGAAACCTGGGCATTATTATGGATGGAGAAATGAGGTATGAGGAACATGTGAACACAAAAATCCGAAACGCTTTCTACCTGCTTAAAGTCCTATACAAAATACGCAGACATCTTTCTGAAAAAATCCGTGAGGTACTGGTAGAATCGCTAATTTTGTCATACTTCAACTACGGCGATATTGTGTATGGGCCAAGACTTCTCGTGAAAACGAAGAAGGCAATTCAACGTGTCCAGAATGCGTGCACTCGTTTCTGTTACGATGTCCCCAAGCGAGCACACATAACGCCTTTTCTCAATGACAGAGGAATACTTAATATGGAAAATCGGAGAAGTTTGCATCTTGCCTTCACAGTCCGAAAGATTATTGAATTCGAAAGGCCCCGTTACTTGTTTGATAAGCTAAAATGGACCAAGAATAACCGAAATAGACCATTGAGGAGCAATAGAGAAAGGGAACTATCAATCCCACAACATAAAACAGCTCTGTTTAGAGGGGGTTTTAAATTTGCAGCGTCCAAGGTTTGGAACGATCTGCCACCACCAATACGTAAGCCAATGCAGTTACCAATATTTAAGAAGCTGCTCAAAAAGCATTTACTGGAAAAACAGAAGCAATGAGAACCCCCACAAATCATCTATCCTATCCCAAGCTAACAGTTAACATTTACATACCGACACATATTACACTCACTATAAAATCATTACATTATATATCATCGTTATCATGCGTACTTATTTATATTAAATATATATTATAAATTTTGTTTGTTATATATTAATTTACTGTTAATATTTATATATATATATTTTTTGTCCACCAACACACACATCATCACTAACGGGTCACGACCTAAAGGGAGGGGCTAGGGGCCAGACTGAAAATCAGCGCTGAGCTTGCAAGCCTCAGCATATGCTGAGCCTGGTACCCATTGCCATAATTTTAGTTTTAAACTGTATTCTAAATTAGTTTTTTTTTCTCAGCGCTTTTTTATTTTTATTGTAATTGTTTTTTTTTTATTAATTTCACGCTGTTTTTCTTTATTTATCTGTAGCTATTTGTATGTTGTTTTCCTTGTTTTGTTGTGGCAATAAAGACTTATTATCTTATCTTATCTTAATTATAAGTGGCCTCATGGGTGGGTCTCATTTCTTGGTTTCTCAATATTCTTAAAAACAAAATTACAGTATTTATGCACTCAACGAGTTCTAAATAACGATACCCCACTCGATGGGGTAGGTAAAATTTTATATCCGCGCCCCCCTTTAGGTGTATGGGAGCCCTTATAAGCATTTAAGAATATTTTTGACAATGTGTGTAGATGTGATTTTAAATAGAAAACTTCCGTGAGTCTCAAATTTCAATATGTCTTTTAAGGATGTTTACAGACAAAGCGTAAGTGTCCAAGACTAAAAAAACCTAATTGTTATATTTATGTAAATGTTTAACGGTAAATAGTTTAGCTATTTAATTAGAAGACTATGGGCCCGGACACATGCCCATGGTACGGCACCGGGCACCGTCTACGGCGCGACGACACGGCGTCGTGTACGGTGCCGTGTATGGTGCACCGGCGGACGGCTTGATACGACGGATTGCTAGAACAAATGCTCGTAAATATGGACACGCTGGACAAAAGCACCAAATTTTTTCCAGGGTCTAGTTAGGTCTGGTGCACCATACACGGCACCGTGCAACGTACACGGCGCCGTACGCCGTACACGGCGGCGTACGCGGCACCGTGCCGCGGCACGACGCCGTGCTGTCGCAGCGTACACGACGGCGTGTCGTCGCACCGTACACCGCCGCCGTACCGTGGACATGTGTTCGGGTCCTATATCATAACTACACCTAAGAGCCCGGACACATGTCCACGTGTACGGCGCCGCGCCGTACACGGCTACGTACAAAGAACAAAGGCCGTAGACGGTGCCCGGTGCCGTACCGTGGACATGTGTCCGGGCTCTAAGAGTTTTCTTATTATGTAGCTAGCGATTTAAGAGCTAGAAATTACCTTGAGGATTCCTCAAATGTTATTACTTGTCATGCAACACTAATTTCCTAAATTATTAATTATAACCGTATACTTAGTACATTTAGTTGATGGTTGCTTAAATGCTTAGTACGAGCTCGTTAATTATAACGCCATTATATTATACATTACGAAACTATTGGTGAAGTTCCGTGAGTCACCGATGGTACTGGCTGAAAATCAGCGCTCTAGGTGTCTGCCATCTCAGCATAATGCTGAGCCAGTGTTCAATTCACTGCCGCGGGGACAAACATGTTATGTGGTTTATGTGTATGTTTCACTTCTGTTACCATTTTTGTTATATATGTGTCTTCTGTGTCTCGTGAATAAATGTTTCTCCTTCTTCAAACTCGAAAAAATGTACTTACAACAAAATTTAAAAAAGACTCACCGTTCTGTTGATCACGACGCCAAAATAGTCGATCAGGTTCTCCCCATAGAAGAAGTAGTTGGACGTGAGCAGGAAGTACCAGGAAAGCGAACGGAACCAGGGCAGCCCGTGCACACGGTACACCGCGTAGCCGATGTTGATGATCTCCTCGAAACATTTCACTTGGACGCAGAGGACCTGGGAGGAATACAATAAAACCTATTTAATTTTTAGTTCTTTTGTTTTGTACCCTCCTGCTGTTATATATATTGTATGCCGGTCCGTGAGTCACCGACGGTAGGTACTGGCTGAAAATCAGCGCTGTAGATGTCTAACAGCTCAGCATATTACTGAGCCAGTGTCCGTTTCACTGCCGCGGGGACACACGTGTGCTTTTGTGTATGTTTTTCTTCTTGTCTTTTTTGTAATATTGTGTGTCTTCTGTGGCTACGAATAAATGTTTCTTTCTTCCTTCTTTAACTAACATGTTGGAAGAGAACTTGAAACCCAAAGAATATGAAGTATTTCTCTATTTTAAGCAAAACTACAATCATAGTTAAAAGAAAATAAAAACACCTTTGAAAAGACACTCCTCATATGTGTTATCTATCAATTAACCCATCCTCTCCCAGCGAAAAAAACAAAACAATCTTTTGTTATCCGGCCGGAAATCCCAGTCACCGGTATTGGATGGCTTAATCTACTCAAATTAATTACATTTCACACTATTATACTGTGACAGTCTGACTGTCAAATGTAAATGAAAAGGAAGAATGGTGCTTAAAAGTATAAGTAATTTATCTTCCATGAAAACTTTATGCAAAAAAGGTTGGCCAAAAGTGACCAAGTGGAGAACTCTTCTGTGAGCCCTATGTCCCTAATGAGGGATAACAGGAACTCATCATCATCAACAGTAACCATAATACTTACCGTAATCATCAAGGCTAAGGGACCTCCATAGATGAGGAGGCAGAAAGCTCCAATCATCAGCCAAGTGAAGATGCCCCGAATAACCCAGTTCCGCCATCTAAATTAAAAATATATATATTATATAATAAAATTTGATTTTTTACAGATTTAAACACCCAGTCTCATGACTACTTTACCATCTATTACACATTCTTAATAACTACTGATTTCAAGACACAGTATTACTTAGTGGAGTACTAAATGAATTTAAAGCATAAAATTTACAAGTCATTTCATTAAATAATCTTCAGTACTTAACTATTAAACTAAAACTATAGTTTATTTTAAGACTAATTCACCAAAATAGATGTTTATTGTTTAATCCCAGATTAAAATTTTATTCCAGCAAGCTAGCATGACAAAAGGTAAAATTATCATAGCATATTATGCTATCCTACACAATACACATGACCCCTGTAAAAGAGTAACAAACTGGCAATCATATTACATTTTTATTTTATTTATTAATCAAAAAGTACTTAAACTATAAACAATGAATGTTGTTTGCCAAACTGCGACAACAGTTTGTTATGTGGTTGCTATGCGGGCGAGGTGCTCAAATTTATCTTCAGACATCTTTATTATAATGGAATAAGAGTGTGTGTAGATAATTTGAACACCTCGCCCGCGTAGCAACCATTGCTGCTGACTGTAGCTGCTAGTGTATAATAAATAATAATAAACATCTAAACTTTCAAATTTTTAATATTAGTAGAATAAGCAGAATAACCTTGAACAAATCTCACAAACGGCCCTGGTTCTGCCTCACAGAACACCAATTAAATGTTTACTAGCATTTTAATGTATATCACTTTTTTTTCTTGTATTGATTTTAAGTTAATAAACAAACATCAAAATTTTAGTAATGACCAAACCTAGGCGCAACTACTATCGTTGTCCATAACATGAATAGAAGTGAAATAGCTATTGTAGTTAAGTAATTTAAAATTTTAATTACCTTTGGATGTAACTTATTGCTTGAATTTAAGTTAAAATAGCGAATGTTTTAATTTTATTAATATAATATTAAAGGTTTTTAATTATTTAGATTTGAATGAAAATATACGTCTCTGGTGGAAAATGGACTTACCGCGACGACAATCCAGAAAGAGCTGAATCCAGAATTTCAGGCGTCTTATCCGTTCCCTGAGGTAGGTTCTTCGCCAGATCGTCTACATATTTATCTTCTAACGCCTTCTCTTCCTCCGAATCAACCTAACAAAAACAGTAATGTAAGTAACGCGGTAACGAAAACTGGTTTCGTATTTGGAAAGAAACAAGAATTCATAGTTACATGGTCAGATTCTCCAGCAGTCTCCGCTTTGTCGTTTCTATCACCTTCGCCCCCGCGGTGCCTCAATTCACTCATTTTAAAGTTCAGACACAATTCGGAGCACTCTAAACCAAATACTCAAAAGACGCGAAATATTTTAATCCATTTACGAATAGAAAACAGTCGATGTTTTCCGCCGACTTGTCAAACGAAAAATCAATACGATTTCTTTTTTTTTATTCTGGGTTGCCAGACCTGTCCATTCACTTCTTTTTGGTAGATATAGTCCAAATATACATACACCTCTTTTTTATAGACAGTTCACATCTTTATTTTTTTATTTAAAATTATTAAAGAGTGAATGGGCGCTTTTATACTTTATCATCGACGGCCATGTCACCATATAGGCTAAAGACTTAAGCCATCGACGATAAAGTATAAAAGCGTCCTATGACGTTTTTATACTTCACCTCCCTGTAATTACAGTGTCTGGGATAATTGTTATTATGTGATATTTGAGACAGTATTTTTCAAGTATTTTTATGTTTAACTGTCAAAAGTGGCAACACTAGCGTAACTGTCAGACTCGGCCCGCATCGGGCCGTGCTCTAATTATAAATTCTGTAATCCATAATAAACAGGTTAAATGAAGTCTGGGCTTTCTTTCATGTTTATACTTAGAGGATATATACTATGTTCAAAAAATTATATAAACGAAAAATTCCTTTATTTGGAAATTTATACAGAGACATTATAAGTAGGTACTTAATACATAAAATATCATCATCCTCCTAGCGTTATCCCAGTACAGTTGCATCCTGAAGGATACCTGGGGTCCGCTTCCTAATCCCAAGATTTGGCGTAGGCACTAATTTTTACGGAAGCGACTGCCATATGACCTTCCAACCCCGAGGGGAAACTAGACCTTATTGGGATATTTGGGATTAGGCTTTGTCAAGTGAGTGGGCAACTTGACTGTTAGAAGTTCTCAAACCGCCCGAAGGCCTCCAACTTGGCTTAGCGACTGCTGCCATAGACAGCAACCGGAATCAACGGCTTAACGTGCCTTCCAAAGCACGGGAGCGCTCAGTTAGTAACCACTCAAAGCGGTCTCCCATCCAAGTCCTGACCGCTGCCCACGTTGCTTAACCTTAGATACCGCAAGCGGTACCCGGCGCCGCTGGGCCACGAGCGCTCCTAGCTCCTATATGCTTGAATAATATACAATATACATACATAAAATATGTTTATCTATATTTATAGGCTTTATTAATTGAACACAAGCTCTGTTCGGCCTCTACTAAGTTTCCCTAGGCCTAGGATAAATCGTACTATGCCTGGAAAAGGGTTCATTCAACCTAGGTTCATATTAACATTTATGACCTCAGGAATGTGTGGTTAAAATATTGCGCATTCCTCACGAGCACCCTGTATTTTTCATTCAATATTATTTACAAAAATAGGAATGTGACTCCATCTGAACTATTGCAAGAATTGACATAATGTGCGGCTGGTATCGTGATATTATCGGAAAACCTTTCGGTGAAAAATATTAATTATTATTGTAGCCGATAATTATCTTCTCGAAGATCTCACGGTTCGAAATAATTGCCACACGATAAATAAATAAAATAAATCGGTGTCGGGTCCGACACCGATAATTATCGGATAGTGGGATCCGTTCTACGATGACAATAGGAAGTTTACCTATAGTAGAAAAAAAAATGTTTATCTGGTAACACCTTAAAAACAAACAAAGTAAAACGTCAACGTCAGTGATTATATTCTCTTTGCTTTGGTAAAAGTAAACATGGCGAGTGACCCAGATGATTTTGACCAAAATATTGAAAACGTAAGTAGTTTTGACACAAACTACGTTTGATTACTAATTTACAACATTTTACAAGTAAATGCATTTTTAATTGCAGTTAAAAGCTACAGTCAAGCAGTCATTCGCTCGTATTTACGCTGCTGTAAAGGCAAGGGAACTGAAGACGCTACGACAACTCGACGCTATACGTAAACAATGCCAAAACGAGAAGCGGAACTGTGTTCAAAACATTCATTTATCTTATGACAATGAGTCCACATTGCTAGAAAATGTAAGTAAATACGGTTTAATCGATTTAGAGAAGCTTAATTTTGATAATAGTACGTTTACCCTGGAAGACCATATAAGTCCTAATGACGACGACCACATGTTTTCTAATAAGACTATCGAAGGAACGGAACGGTTTAGAACCAGAGCAGAGAACTGTGTGTGCTTTTTGAACGTGAGACCTCGAGAAACTTCCAAACAGTTTAGGAATGTTATCATTGAAACCGAGTCTGAAGAGCCTGCACGCGAAGAAAATAAAGAAGCAACTGAAGACGAAAAAAGTGATAGCTCAGATGCTGAAGTAGTTAAAATTAATCCTACTGATGATTGGCTGAAGTCCATAAAAAGTCAGACAGAGACAGAGCCTTCACAAGTAAGTGGTGTTATGGAGCATAATTTGCTCTTAAATAATACTAAGTGAATTATTACTTATAGATTTTTAATAAAGTTTTATATTTTTACGCAACAAACACGCAACTTGTATTTATTTCATACTCATGGACACTGAATTCTAATAATGCCTAGAGTTAGTCTGGAACTAAAACTGTTAAAATAATAGCTCATCACATCACAGTCATACACATCACAATGTTAATTTATCTGAGTAAATATAAGACTCAAATTAGTTAAAATTGTAAAATTCATTAGCAACAACTTTACCCGATGTCCTTTGTCATACGACTCATATGTAGGGTTGCCTTACGGTCACGCTACGCCGGGACATGTCCCGGTTTGAAGCATGGTGTCCGAGTGTCGTGGCCATAAAGAAAATTGACCCAGTTTGCAAAGAATAGTTTATTAGTGGAGAACAACAACATAAATAAGTATGCATATTTATGTAGTACGGGCTACTATAAGCCTACCACTTAAAACAGCCAATACCTGTGCAGCGCATAACATCCCATGGCAGGGACCTGCCTCGCTGCCACTTCTGCTACCCTTTAATTTTGAAGATGAGGCTACACCACCTTTTTTTATTTTATTTTGTAAATTAAATAATTATTTTTTTCTTTTTACTAATTTTCTCGGTCTTTGTCCCCATATTCATAAGGGAATAGTTCGGATGGAGTTATTGTAAATAATATTGAATGAAAAATACATTATGAGTTATGACAATACTGGGATTCTGGGAGTATCCAAATCTTAGTATAGAATGTAGAATTTATATCAATTTCGATTAGTTTATTTTTTTAATTACCTACCATGCATTTGTTATTTATCAAATAAAACAATAACTTTAAAAGCATCAACTTTTATTGTTAATACATTTTTACAAATGGCGTTATGGAACACTTATTCTAGAATCTATGCATTGACTTCCGATTACATTCCCTAATTAATTAATAAATATTACCCTTTATTGTTTCTGTAATATTCAATTGATTCACAAAGTCTGATTTCTCCAAGGATGTCACAGGCCAATTGATGCTGTTGAACAGCCACAAAATAGTTATTACTTTAATGATTCCAGATTCGACAATTCTCACCTCGTTAACATTCTCATATTAATTTTCTCATATGATTAGGTCATACAGTTTCTGTTCTGATACAAGAATCTCCCAATAAATATTCTATTGTTTATTAACTCTTAGGCAAGGTTTTATGCAATATGTATACCTATGCCCACTGCAGCGAACCGGGCGTAAATTACCAGTGGTTAGGGCCACAGAGAGAAATCTCCTGACTATAAGTTTTATTAATTTATTATTATTGGTTGTTGTTGGTTTTTAAAATTCCGATGCCGATTTGACCAACAATCGGTTGTGGCTGCTCTTCAAGTTAATGAGGCCCCATTTCTTGCAGCAAGTTCCAGATTATTTAGGCAATAGTCAAATCAAAGTTCTTTTTGCCCTTTTTGACCCTAATTTGCGCGGGATATTTCTTTAATTTCTTGACTTTGTGTCTCAATTGACGTATGCAGATCTAATGTTTACAGATACCAATTCTCAATACCAATCTTTTGCCAGCTCAGCTACATCATGCATTCTACTATGATTTTAATTATGGCACTTAAACATGACATTTGTTTAATTAAACTCTTATAAATTCCCATTGGTGGATGGACTCTGGTTCACTGAACGAACGGTGACAGGTATTCTAGTTTGTACTCAACTTTCACACTGGATATCTGTGATGGCACAATTAAAAGTGCTTTTGGGGGAATCATAGACTAAATGTAGGGATACGTGTGATAAATATTAGGTGCAGGAAGATGTAGACTGGAAGTTACTGTGTGGAGGAAATTCAATCTTATAACTACATTATAGGCACTAGATTTCTGTGGAATATGGTTGTTTAGGCCACCTTTACTCACATGGTGTACATTTTATTATCCCATTACTTTAGTGAGCTACAAACTAAGAATTTACTGATTATGTTTTAAGATAATACACGCGTCGAATGAATATTGTTACGATAATATCAACGTTTTGTTGACGAGTTAGTATTTTCAAAACAATTTTTAGTGGGTAGGTAGTAGGTACAAAAAAATATTCAAAAAGTTGAGGAGTACAAATTCTTAAAATGAGTACAGGTCTTGAACTAAATATTACGTGAAGTGCGTATCTAAAGCTTGTTATAAAGTAGTTAAGAATAAGTTACACAACTAACTTATTTTTGTAATGTTAAGACTACCTTTTTACATTTGTAACAAAATGAACAAGTTATAATACTACTATACAAGACCAAAGTCGGTGCATACGGCAGCGACGTCGCGGTTATTCTGTTTCTCTGTCGTGGCGGCCATGTTTAGTTCGACTAGCGTGTCGACACTGTTTATACTGACCCCTTTTAATATCTTTTGTGCAGCTAAACTAGTGAAATTAAAGCTCAAGTCACTTAAGCTAGGGAAATTGTAGAAATCCTGATTCTCTTTCTTGCTTTCTTGACTGAGGCTGTATCTCTTCTGTTTATTCTCCAAGCTGTTAATCTTCTCCGTCGATGTGTTGGTATCTTTAATCGTGTCTTGATTTTTTAAAGCCAAGTTAGGCTCCGAGCCTAATACGGCTGGTTTCTCAACGCCTTTCGAAAGAAGATTAGCAATGGAATCGGAGCTCATCCGGTTGTTTACATTCGGAAGTCCGTTCAGCATTTGTAACGCTGCGGCTTTCTTTAGTAAATCGACGCTTTTCAACTCGCTGTTCGAATTTATATTTGTTTGTAATCCGCCATTAGTCGACGTCAAAGAATTTTTTTGATACCTTAGGCTTCCTAGGGACCCTATAATATTGTCATAGCTTTTAGTGGGAGTTGAAGGGATACTGTTGGCGGTATTGTCCAGGTTATTTATGTTGTTATGAATAGCTGGAGATGCAGGATTTGAAGCGACCTCATTCGAATTGTTCAATTGGTTTTTGTATATAAAACTGTTGTTGTTTGTGGCACCAATTTGCAAGGATAACTTGCGATTATTATTCATGCCAGTATCATTAATTGAATTTTTATTGAACTTATTTTCTTGGACTTTGATTGGTTCTGTATCTTGATACAGCTGATTGTTTTTCTCAACGCAAGCTTCGAATGAGGTTTCAGTTGGGTTTTTTGCCGTTTGGTTCCCAACACCGTTTTGCGACACAGAAACAACTTGCCTGTCATCATTGATTATGTAAATATTGCTGCCGTTGCTTGTCTCAGTAACTTTTCCATTTTCGAACGTGATCACGGATCTTACAGGCGAATTTTGCACGTACACCTTCGTGTTAGTTCCACCGTTTTGAGATATTGTGTTCGTGGTAACCTTAAGCGTAATGGAGTTGTTGGCGTTAGCGGAAGATATCACGTTGGGTGATGGGCTCTCTGCCTTCGACCCTATAGCTTTGCTGTGGAGTGGTGTTGCCGTTTTCTTGGGTGTACTCGGACAGTTTTTTGGAGAAGTTCTGGGGGAAATTTTGCCGTTTTTTGTTTCGCCACCGACCATCGGTGGTTTGTTTCTGTATTTATGCAGGCTCTTGGGAGAGCTCTGCAGACTCTGGACCTTGACCAGCGATTGCGCTCTGCTAAGGCCTGGCGCATTGCTGTGACTAGGGGAAGGTTTCAGCGTGCGGTCCGATATGTGCGACTCTAAACTGGAGTGACCGCTGCTACCGCTTGTGTGATAGTTTCTTTTCATAGGCGAGTTCTGCTCTGATCCGTTCTTAGAATCTTTCCTCGGGGTTCGATGTGTGGTTGTGCTTTCCAGGCTTGACGGGCCGCTTGTAGACATGATGTGGTCCGAGTGTGAGTAGTCCACTCTTCTGAGGCTTCCGCTCAGACTGTCCCTCAGCTTAGGGTCGCTGTTTCGTTGCGGGGACCCGAAGTGGTCCAACATAGTTTTGTTGGTGGAACTCCTGCTGAGAGTGGAGCGGGGCAGGCTGCCGGAGCTGGGACTGGAGTGGCGGCCCGGAGAGTGGTCGTAGTGGACGGATCCGGCGAGGCCGGACTCGGTGGAGAGGTGACGCTTGTGTCGCCGCGGGAGTGTGGATGACCGATTGCTAATCTCTGAACCGTCGTAGTATGATGACACGTATGATGTTTGGCTCTGCAGTGACTCCTGGAAACATAAAAAAATGCTTGATTTGAATTTGTTGATGATAAACACATTGTTTTTTGCCTCTACGTATTGTTGTGAGGTGTGCATGTAATAAAGACTATTTGTATTGTATTGTAAGTTATGAGTTGCTTATGTTTAGTAATATTAGGTATGTATTTGTTTCCTGGCAATGTCCCCCGTATCCTCCGATAATCGTTAACCTAAATTAGGTAGTGTTAAAGATCAAAGGTATATATTATACCTTAGAGTTAGTTTGTGTAGCGACGCAATGTAAATGCACCGCCTTGGAGTTGAACCACTCGGTGGGCGGGAACTGCGCAGAGAATGTGCTCATCGCCCGCGCCTGCTTGCTGCGGCCGCTTCGTCTGAATAAGCGGGACAGCAGGGACGCTTTCTCTGCAACATTCATGTCAAGAGTATAGTATATAGGAGTAAGTATAAAGGGATGAAAATAATTATTACATAGAACGAATTATTTATACCGACACCGGTAACATCCGATTCGAAGGATCAATGTGAAAAGATTAGTAAAATCAATTAGTGTTAGAGTCTGGCAAACGAAAGCGTGACCTGGACTTTTTTATAAAGTTTTAATATGTCAACATTATTAATCTTTCAAAGGCACGTCAATGTCTTTGGTAAGAGTTGTCAGTATTTTGTGAAATCATTATTTTTCATTTATAATTGCCGTAATATGGGTAAAACAATAAAAAGTAATGTGCAAAAGCTGTTACATACTATGATCAGTAAGTTCAAGCAAAAACAAGAGGAGAAAGAAGTTGTTTTCCAAGAGAAACAACAATGTTTAGATGCGATGTCGGATTTTTAAGTTAGTATGACTTTGTAATCTTAATCCTTTTCGGCTGATTACTTAATAAATATTGACGATAATGATGATACCAATTTTTAATCAAAGTGAAAATTGAAAAATTAAACACCATAGCTAGGATTTGAACCCACGACCTCTGGAATCCGTCCATTGCTCTTAACCAACTGAGCTACCGTGGTGATCCCCTGTGATGGTGAATTTCTCAATCATAACACTTCTAATTAAACCTTATTAAGGAGGCTCGTAGCGACATCTACCGTGAAGTTCTTCACGTCACCGATGGTTTCTTATGTTTACCGATAATCTTAAAGATATTCAAGGAATCTGCGAAATGAAAAACATTGTTGAAAAGTTAAGGAATTTGGAAAAAAATCTTTGAAAGAAACTCGGACTAAGTTCTCTCGAAATATCTTCACTAACTGAGGTTGGTGTCACTACACTAAAAGAAATTGATGATGAAGAGAATCTTAAAGTTGAACTAACTAACTTCTTCGGTAAAAACCCTAAGGAGTTCTACGAGCGTGGCATCCGTGCTTTGGCTACGCGTTGGCAGCAAGTCGTAGATTCTAATGGACAATATAATAAAATTGATACGTAATACGTACATATTTTCATTTGTAAAAAAACATTAAAGCTAATTACATGAAATGGCGGATTTATATTTTGTTTTGACAACCTGATAATATTCTACCACGTACTAGCAGTACGATAGTCAGTTAGTCGTTCCGGCGTGTATGTATATACATAAAATATGGGATGGTAATAATAAAAGTTAGTTTATTATTTAGTCATTATAATCGGAGTGGCGGGAAGCGGTTGGATGCGGAGAGGTGAGGACCGGGTGTGGTGGCGCGAATTAGGGAAGGCCTATGTCCAGCAGTGGACGACTACAGGCTGAAGATGATGATAATGATGATGAATCGGAGCTATAAGAGTCAAGTCCAGAAATTCGGCCTACAAAATCATGACGCTCTATTGGCAATGACCGTTCATTTTTGTTCTTTTTGATTTCATAGCCACTGGATAACAGGATTTTGTCTGCGAGTTTCACGACAGCCATGGAAGCCAATGCTTGTTTGTAAATCTGTCAATGGGCTACTTAGTGTTTTTCTTTTTTTATATATTGATTTTTTTTTTAAATTTTGAGAAATCTCATTCTCATCTTTCATTTGTCAGACTCTAATTATCATCAGGCTGTACTAGTTTAATCAAATTGTTAAAGAAGGGAAACTACCTACTTAAGTAGGTGGATAGGTAGTAATAGGATTGATTGTCATAGGTATACAAAAAAAATCAAGCATCAAAACATTTTTTCCTACTAGATAATTAGTGATACCACATGCATATTTTTTGAATTTACCGCGTTTTCTCAGGTCACGCTTTCGTTTGCCAGACTCTAACATCAATATTATTATACTCTTTGGTTAACATCGTAAGTAGTTGTCAATGTCATATATATCTCAGTACATAGTTGACAGTAATGACGTGGATTATATATTTATTTATTTAAACTTTATTGCACATAAACACAGAATTGTACAAATGACGAGCTTAATGCCAAATGGCTATAATGGTTCCGATTACATTACCTTTATATGTTTACTAGACTTGGATCATGTCTATTTATAGTCATTGAGAAAATCTTATTCTTCAAGTCGCTCTTACGCATATGCTGAACGCGACGTAGTAGAATCCTGAGTGCAAATAGTCGCGCTCATCACATTAATTTTTTTTCTCAGGGTTTGAACCAAGAATGGACAGCTGTGACCAACTAAGGTAATGTTACCGCGTCTTACCAACTATAATGTTAGGTACCGCGTCAAAACGCGTTTGAAAGCGACTAGGTATATCTTACTAGGCGACGCGGATTCAACGCTCGGCGGGTAATCGGTGGACGAAGAGCTGTCCGTCGTATTGTTGTGCTTGTGGTGCAGGCTGCGGGTGGAAGCGCAGCGCTGCAGGTACTTGCTGGAGGACCCGAAGATACGCAAGGAATGGCGGCGGTCGAGCGACCGCGGCGCGGGGAACGACGCGCTGCGCCGCTTGTTAGGCCGCCCGTAGAGGATCTTGTCGTTGGGGTTGCCTGGAAAGAGTTTGCTAAATAAATGTCACGGTAAGTGGTAATTTTAGGGCAGGGCCACGTTTATAGACAAAACAACAAGTTGGGCGTTGACTGGCGCGACTCGCGCGTCGATATATAAGTACACGTCGCCCGACTCGCCCTTCAATCAAGGCCTAAATTGGACATAACTCTATATAGACCGTGGGCCAACAAGAGGTCACGATGACCAATTTCCTCTCGCATGAAAACTTGTACAGTGGTTAAGAAAGATTTATTATGAAGGACTGTGGACGTCTGCCGCGATTCCGATTGACGGGTTGAGGAGCAGCAGCCTCCCAAAGACGTAAAAAAAAAATTCAGTATTTCCAGTCCTTCATAATACAACTTTCTCAACCACTGTTACAAGTTTTCGTGTGAGAGGAAATGATTAACGATTTTAGCGCCTGGCCCACGGTCAGTTGTTTAATCTAATTTAAAATTAATTCGCTCGTTTTAGAATGATACATCTACAAGTTAACAAGTAAGGCGACTTCCTGACTTGGCGGGGCGGGATCGATATGTGTCATTTTCTTCTTTGACGTAAAGTTAATGACGTCGCAAAGATTCCCACTTGACAGAATACTGTGAGTATTACATTAGCGCAGTAGTAATATTATGCGCAGAAGCGGACCAGTACTGCCTTCGTATCGTCCCGCTTCCGCGCATCCCGCGCCAGTCAGGAAGCACTCATTTAAATGTAGGGGCGCAGTAAAAAGTAGTACTGAGTTGACTGACAATTGACACTGACATTTGACAGTTTTCTCATATCGTACCGCCTCCGCACCGACAAATCAGGAAGTCGCCTTAGTACCACGTGACTATTACCGGTCCGGTCCATGTATTAGCCAACCTAGCATAACACCTCACCTAGTATAAGAAACACTGAATAAACAACCCCTATTCTCTATGATACAAGCTAGGTAGCTGGAGAAAGTAATTTAGCTAATAGTAGTGTTACATAAAAGCACTATAAACAACTACCAATGTCACTATAAACCGTACGTTTTACTATTATGATATCCAACACCTAGTAGCAGCAGACGATATCATTCATTAGACAACTAATGAACCCCAGCACAAGGGTCTGCACTGTTGGCTAAAACTTGGAATTATATTGACGTCAGTTACTTTAGCGGCAGAGTGATTCTACGAAGTTGTTTCTTAATTTATGTTCACACTACGGTAGTTTCTTTGGGAATTAATCGCTACTCTAACTCTACAGCGTGGCAAGTATTGTATAAATTTAACAATAATATTGCTATGGCGGTGACGTACATAACAAACTCGAGGATATGATTATCGATTTGTGGAAAATGGGTGATTACTTTGTTAGCTAATTCTATTACAGTTTAACGAACAAGTAATAGGAAGAAGTGCTACAATTTAAAATTAAAATTCTGGAACAAGGGAACGACATAGGTATAAAAATGCACTTGTAATGTAAGTATATTCCTTCAGTGTATTGGACGATTAAATACTCGTCGTACATACCTATAGCTCTTATGCTTTCCTATCACATACGAGTTTTCAAGCAAACCAGCAAAAAGTATGATTCATAATATCAATACAAATCCTTTTCCGAACACTCATTAGCACTAAAACTCCCTTTTTCTCTCGCGGATTCCTGGCAAACCAACGAGACCACCTACTTCCACCTTATTTTACAGTCAGCGGCCAAAAAGGGAACTAAATCTGCTGTATAGCAACTTTGCTTCACCCGTTGACGGAAGCGCCACGACAAATGGCACATATAACTTTGTTAGAGCGTTTTCCATTTCAGGAGCGATTTTTTTGCGCTGCCCGGAACCAGGGAAGGCAAAGATCTTATATTCGCATTCCGCCAACTGTTATAATGACGTGTCATTCCAGGTTATTTCTAAACTGGAGTAACGTGCGCCATCGCTTGACATTGTGCGTGATAAATCTCTGGGTTTAAGAATGTTTAGTATCTGCAGGAATTTGCTTTACACACTAACTAAATCAGGCTGGCTAGGCATGAGTACTAGCTAAAATAGCTACTTACCTACTGTCTTACTACCTACCTATTTATGACGGAAGTTAGGGTAAATTTTATTACATTGTCTATCAAAGTTATTCGCTATGCAATAAAAACGATTCATACAATTTATCTATTTACCAACCCAATCTTTACTGTCGAACTATCGGCTTACTATGACGTTATTTTTTAACTCCACTCTTATAGTATATTATTTCTTGTGGGAAGCACAATATGTGTCCCTTCATTTAATGGAAGTAAGAAAACCATCATTTACTAGGTACCTCATAATTTATTTGGAGTATTATTTTTGTGTTCGCTTGGTATAAATATGGACATTGTAAATGAAAATGTAATTGAATCATACCATCCATAGGTACGTCTTTTTTGCTGTCGGTGCGTCTGATTTATCTCGGCAAGTGCGCTTTCTTTGTACTTGCTTATTTGGGATTTTATGTAGGTACCTAACTAGAATTCCATACATTGGTAATAATATACAAACCTAAAAATCTAATCTCTTAATGACCTCTACCTAATTACATTAGGTAGCAAAAGTCTAGTGAACGTATAGGTACATACATGTATGTTTATGGAAAAAAGTAAGTACAGTCGACGCCATAGGTACATTTACACTTTTGCACCTTTTTACAATGGTGGGTGCAAAAGTGTAAATGTACCTACCTGTCTATGGCGTCTACTGTACCTACTAGTAAATTAACCTTTTCAACTCCATGTCATGTCACATACAAAAGCCGTCACTCACACGTCATCTCATGGGAATGTCAAACGTGAAATTGAACTCTTTAGAACTGCGTGTAGATGTATATGCACGTTCGTAAAATTCTTAAGATAGAGTAACATTAGGTGTATACCTATCAGAATAAAGAATACCTACAGTGACTGTCTAGCAATGTAGACTTAGACAGGTATTTGAATTAGGTACCAACAACAATATGCTGCAGTTTCCTAATGCGGAATAATATTGTTCTAAAAACTTGCTCAGTAAACATCAAAATGGCCACGATGAGAAGTTTGCTTATTAAACTAACTCGACACCAGAACATATAGGCAGAGCGTGTTAAAGAATGCTGACAGGAAACCATTGTACTAAGCTTGTTGAAAGATATTCTCCCCGAGGTAGATTAACATGCTGGAACGTTAACTAGATAAATCAAAGTCACATACCATCCCGATGATCCTTAAGCATATTTCTAGTTCTTAGAGCTATCCTAAGTGCCTGCCTAGCCTATCTCGATCGTTACTAAACACTAGTCCTGCCAAGTCCTGCCAAAGAAAGCGAGTCACGAGTACGGCCAACTAAGTTGCGAGGAATGCTGCCACATTTACATGCGCAAGTATACTACTGATGTTCTTAGCAAGATTTGCTTTGCCATCATCGAAGCGGTTACTAAAGAATTTGATAACTTACCACTATCATCTTAAGATGCATTTTAAATTTTACATAATTTTAGTGAAGGTACAGGCATAAAGTAATTTCGTGATCGCCAGTTGAGATAAGAACATGAAATGATACCGCGGCCAGGAGGCAGAACACTTTGGTTGTTATGATTATCTTTTAAGCCGAAGTGCGGCGGTTAATAATGTTAGTAAATATCATGTCGCGTAAGCTTAACTTTTTTTTTTTTGTTAGCAGTATTGTAAATTCCACAAGTAGGCAGGGCCGATACAGACATCACGGTCGGTTAGCGACCACTTGGATGAGTTGATGAACTGAAACAATTATTTCTGTTTATAATGGATTCAATAACTAAAAAAATAAATGTATAGAGTACGAGTACGACTTCCTGTTTCTTTAGAGTCTGCATACATTGTAATATCTGGTATTGAAAAAAAAAAATAACTTGGTTCTTCAGGTGATCACCAACTGACACTGTTTGCTAACCGGCCTAGCGCCCCTACTTTTGTCAGTATTTTGTACATTCGTTACATATTTTTGTGCAGTATTTGAGTATATCCAACTTGCGGTGTACCGTAGGTAAGTAGTAACTTTATTTCGGAAAAAGGTAAGTATGTGCCCTGATTAAAAACGAGATTTAACTCGGGTATACATATAGCATGAAACCTAATCAAATACCTACATCTAAAACATGAATTCTATTCAGGTATAACAACTAAGTACATTCTATTTAAGTAACGCCCTGCACGATCGTCGATATTTACGACCCGCAGTTGCATCCCAACAACACGAGCAATACTGTCGTCCAGCTGCTGATCATAGATATTAAATACTAACAAGTTGTTTATATGTTCACAGTTCACATAGATATAAAATACCTACTTACAAGTGGTCTATGGCCTCTGCAGTAAATGTTTTCTGTCAAAACCTATTACAATAAATATTAAATTTTTAAATATTACCACACCGTTTTCGGTCTTATTACATGGAGACAATTTTAGAGTGCACTAGGTAGGTATACAATACCCACAATTTAAGCTTCATTTTAGAAAAACTTGGATCCTAAATTCCGTCATCAATAATTATAATAGTACCTATCTAAAGGAGGTGCAGAAGCCCCACTGGCCCCACTACCTTAGTGATAACCGTTACCCTCTTCACCATAAAATAAATTTGTTATTAAATTGTAACCAAGGGTTGAAAGTCGCCCACTTCAGACGTGATAATTTGCGCTCGAAGAAAGTGAGAGTGCCAATAGTTCGAGTTAAACACTGCTTTGCATTTCGAATATGAGGAAACTAAACAAATGACAAAAATATACAAAAAACCATTCCTGAATTTGAAAATCGATAGTGTACCTACCTATTCCATTTTGGCATGTAGGTACCTAAATCTCGAGGAGTAGTCATGAAAGTAAAAAAAAATATTTTTTAGAAAATAAAAGCTTGGGTATCATAGATGAACTTTACTTCGCGACAAATGTTTTCGAATCTTGTAAGTACTCGAAAATATTTGGCGCTGACCACTAGTCAGTGAATACTGCGATCCAATAGTAGAGCGCTAATAGTTCAAGGGTGAAATGGGTGCTTTCACCCAAGTTAAACACTCTACTTTTCATTTCGACTATGAGGAAAATAAATGAGAAATAAAAGTAATCGACATTCTAAGGATTTTCAGTTAACGCTCTGCAGCCGGCGACGCCGCGATCCGCGCCATATAGTACCTACACTAGCTGTCGCCCGCGACATCGTGCGCGTGGAAGTTCTTTGTATATATCGTACGTCCATGTCGATTTTTGACTTTGTAACCCTTTTAGGGGTTGAATTTTCAAAAACCCTGAAACACGTATTTACTTATTTGTAGTTAGAAATACTCGTGTGAAGTTTAGAACTAAATAGTCGAAACTGATCTGGTTTCCCCATACAAACTTTGGACCCTCATTTCATCCCCTTAGGGGATGAATTTTGAAAAACCCCTTCTTAGTGTATACTAACGTTATAAAAACTACCTATTGTGAAAAATTCAGCTCTAGGTCCAACGGTTTGGGCTGGGCGTTGATTTAAGTGTGTCAGTCAGTCAGTCAAGACTTTTACGTTAATATATATAGATTATTAAATCGGCGCCCGACCCCGGCCTATTGAACTATTAAAAAAAATACCTTCCTAGGGTCGGAAAAGCGACTTTCAAACCGGCTATCTACTCATCAAAATTGAACTTTTCGAACAGGAGAGATGAAAAATAATATTCTTCTTTCATTTCTATGACAATTTATCGTAAGGCTGGTTTTCCACTAGAGCTATGTTTTCATACATTTGACACGTAGCTCGAGCTGGAGCTATGTGTCAAATGTATGGAAGTATAGCATAGCTCTAGTAGAAAACTAGCCTAAGGATATTACCTAAGTACAAAAACCGGCCGAGTGCGAGTCGGACTCGCGCACAAAGGGTTCCGTATCATGATCTGTAAAAACGGAAAAAAATCACGTTATTTTATTCTGTTTTTTAATATTTGTTGTTATAGCGGCAACAGAAAAATATCATCTGCGAAAATTTCAACTGTAACTATCACGGTTCATGAGGTACAGCCTGGTGACAGACGGACGGATGGACGGACGGACGGACGGACAGCGGAGTCTTAGTAACTAATGAGGTCCCGTTTTACCCTTTGGGTACGTAACCCTAAAAATCAAAGTGATCAAAGTAATCAATCAGTACCGCAGTGCTCACAACCAAATTAAGGTTTTTTACTAAATACTTTTTGTCGGTAAGCTTCTCTATATCACAACCGGAGATAATCTGCGATGTTTTTTGTACCAGAATGTCATCATGATTTCTTGATGATTAGGTACCTACTGAAACTGCCACTGACAGGTGATGTTACAGGTACGATGAACATTTATCTTTATCGTCGAGAGTCTAGAAATAACCAGATGCGATTTCGACCTACATGTCGAGTGCAGTTTCTCTAAAAAGCCCTCGTTAAGATTGCTTAGTTAAAAATCATATATATTA
Organism: Cenopis cana; assembly: GCA_951800055.1. Classification (NCBI taxonomy): domain Eukaryota; kingdom Metazoa; phylum Arthropoda; class Insecta; order Lepidoptera; family Tortricidae; genus Cenopis; species Cenopis cana. Next base: position 11,805,365 of record OX637479.1, on the reverse strand, counting down.
AATATCTGGGTCAAGTTGATGCATCACGAAGCTGAAATAAAGATGATGTAGAAATCCAACTCAGGAATTAACTAGGACACTAGCATACTTATTTGCATTGTAATAAAGTTGAACGTGGTAATAGTCCAGACAAAGATCTGGACATGCTGCGGGTAGATATATTTAATTTTTTTTAGCTAGCCTGTAGGGGTGTCCTACTCCTGGGCAAAGGCCTCTCCCCATGTATGCAATGATTCCCGTGTCCGTGCTTCTTCCGGCCAATGGGCGAGGAAGGCGTCTAAATCATCCCGCCATCTCCGTATAGGCCTGCCCCGTCTGCGTCGCTCTTGTGGCATCCATTTGGTAGCTATGTTAGCCCACCTGTCCGGGTGCATGCGATAGACGTGGCCCGCCCAGTCCCATTTGAGCCTAGCAGTTCTTTCGCCTACATCAGCTAGGCGTGTTTTAGAGCGCATTGTGATGTTCCGGAAGCGATCTATCCTTTTAACACCTAAATAAAATGCTGTGCTCCATAGCTCGCTGACAAACCTTCAAAGTTTGAGCACCGTAGGTTAGGACGGGATTTAATTTATAGCTTTGTATTTTCATACTTATAATTATCAAGAAACCTAAACTTAAGAACATAAACCAATAAATGCAGTAAATATCTCGCTGAAATGAATCATGCAAAAGAAATTTTAAGGTTCAACGTCCTAATAAGATTTAGCGGCTATAAATAAAATGAAATTCCGAACTGGCTGCATGGAACCAGACCTGCTTGTATCGGATGGATAAAAAAAAGAATGCATTATTTGGAACATCCAATTATCTACCTTAATCAATATAAATATGGATTGGAATGCAACGGCAACGTGCCGATTAGGGCATGTCGAGTTGTCGAGTCACTTGAATGAAAAATATTTGCCATTTATTTTTACTTTACTTTCTTACTTTACAGAAAGAGTAAATTTTTGCATTATTTCAGCAGTTTGCAGTGTTATTTTTTAGACAGTTTTATGAAAATAGGTAACATCTTATTGTTTTTTGTAGATGCAACTCACACGGATACGGTACCTAATATATTGTAGTTAGCGCCTGATATTTAAATTATTGTAAAAACAACTAGTTACTTAATTAATTCTTTAAATATCTTTGAATAATTCCTTCACCATCCATTCTCATTTCCAACATAACATATCTCTATATCCGGAACAGTTACGAAATTAAACGTAACTTTGGTTTCTTCAAAGTAACATTTAACAAGCAATCTTATTTTCAAAATGCAGAGTTGAATTTACATTGTGCTCTAGAATAATAATTCGAGACAATTTCGTCTAGGTATTATGAAAGGAAATCGGTATTGGTGTCTTCCTGCTCTTTGATCTCGCTCGACTTACAACTGAACCATAAAATGCAGTTGAGATAATTGAGTTAGTTTAGTTTAAGATCAGTCAAATTCATTGCCAATATTTAAACAAAGTTGAAAAAGTGACACTAATGTGATCTATTGATTGTGTTATATAATAAAAATGAATAATTTCATTTTAATACTAAACATTATTTAATTTATTTTTCGTTTAATAAAAATAATAATAAAACATATGTGAAAGCAGTACCGCCGGAACTCATTACAACCTAACAATGTTTAGTAAAATGTTTTATAGCAAATACATTACAATTAAATATATAATATCAAATCATAATAACAGAGGTGAACAATAGATGCCAACAAAGCGTCTCCGTTTCAGCTTGCGCAAAAATGCTTTTATTAATGGGATCTTAGCCAGCATCTAGTCAGGGGGCAAAGATGAAGCCGACGATGAAGCGAGCTCACCCAGAAGATGCCTATTCACTCGTGCCTTAAAAAGGTCTAGGTTATATGAACTCGGAAATACAAACACCGGCTGAGAATTCCAAACCTTAGAAGTGCGCATTATAAAATTTATAAAAGACTAGCTGTTGTCCGCAACTTCGTCTGCGTAGAGCTCGGTTTTTAGTTAAAACATCTTATTATCCAGGAAACGGTATAATAATTGTGGTACTTTTACCCGGTGAGACCAAATTATTAATATGCTGTACAGATATAAATAGGTCAACCCAAATTCTCAACCCCTCTAAAAATCCCTTTAGGTACCTACTTATCGGTTAAAAACTCTCGTTTACTTAGGCTATTTTTTGTGTGAGTTGACACGTATCTTGTCGTTTTCTCTTCGTTACTGTACGTATTTAATTATGGACCTGTAGAAATTTCGTTTCAAACATCTATACAAATCCTGAAATCATTTAAACAGTCTTTTTGTGAAATGAAAGTCTCTCAATTAAAATAATGTTGCTCCCCATACAAACTTTGAACCCCTTTTTAACCCATTGAGGGGATGAATTTAAAAAAAAACGCCGCAATTTGTTTTGTTGTATTTAAACAGAGACTCTGTAAAAAATTTGAAGTCTCTCTATTAAAAAAATGTTGCTCCCCATACAAACTTTGAACCCCTTTTTAACCCCTTGAGGGGATGAATTAAAAAAAAACCGCTGAAATTAGTTTTGTAGTATTTGATTTAAACAGTTAGTGTAAGAAATTTTAAGTCCTTCACTCAAAAAATTTTTGCTTCCAATATAAACTTTGAATCCCTTTTTAACCCCTTTAGGGGTTGAATTTCAAAAAACGCAGAAATTAGTTTTGTTTATACCTTTAAAAAATTATTGCCCCCCATACAAACTTTGCACCCCTGTTTTACCCCCTTAGGGTTGGAATTTCCAAAAATCCCGTCTTATCCCTTGCCTCCGTTATATAACCTAACTATAGTGTAAATTTCAAATTTCTAGGACCGGCAGTTTCGGCGGGGCGGTGATTAATCAGTCACCCATCAACTTTATATATATAGATAATGCAAAGCGCTTGGTTCCAATAAGAGGAATTTAGACCAGGTAAGGATGGTATCCTGCCGTACGTCTGGATGACCGATGGAAGAAGGGGGAAGGTGGTATGAGCTCATGGAGCTCCTGAGAGTCCTGAGCACACTCACCGAAGTACAATTTCTAGAAGTTTTATTGGTTGGTTGAGATAACGCAACCTGCATTATCCTAACCAATTCTCGTGAAATTTTGTGAGCTGGTTCGATAATTGTCTAGATTTTTCATTGTAGATCCAGTTTTTATATCTACAGGATGTCCCACGGCTTTGCCACATGGAGGGGAAGTACTTTAAATATTAAAAATAGGACATTTTACTGAAATAATACTTCATTTTATTTTTAAAAATAATGAGTACTGCATTCACAGGACTTATATGAAATATTTAAAGCACTTCGCCTCCATGTGCCGCTAGCCGTGGGACACCCTTTATTTTCGAGGTCTAAAGCTCACACAGCCATTAGTTTAAAAGCATGAAGCATTGGAACGTTCACCTTATATTAGGATAATGTTTAATAGCAATCGTCTATTGTATGGTCGATGGTGGAATTTTTTCATTACCTACTAAACGGCGCGCAATGCGTTACATTATGTGGACTAAAAAGTTTGCAAACTACTACTACTTACTATGTATTTATCTTTACTATGTTTTTGACAGAATTAACAACCCTGAAATTTTATTCTACCGTTTTTTCGGCGTCATTGATTACTCATTTTATTTATTAGGGCTTTCTACAGTTTAGTATTGTTAACGGTTAGGTACTGAGCTAAGCCGGGGATGGCCGGAACGGAACAGACGGACAGACGGCCGGACGGACATGGCAAAACTATAAGGGATCCCTTGTTACTACAGAACCCTAAAATAAGTTGGTAGGTAGACTAGGTAAGTTACTCTTTTTCGTGTTCTTCCAGCGTTATCCCGTTCACTTTTTTTCAAAAATATCTATTCACTGCATCAAAATGTAACAGTGTTAATTTATTTTCCGTGTGTGTCCTCCACGACGACGCGCCCCTCCACAGCTCCTCCAATCTCATACTAATCTATGCGCAATCGTACGGATTGGACGGTGGAGGGGCACGCCTTCATGGATGAGACGCACTATATTATCTTGGTTCCGGGTGCCATATGACCTTGACAATAAACCAAGATTTGTCAAATTATCCGTTCGTTTTTCAGCGACCCTCGACGCTTCCTAAATGGCTGGCCTGCGGTCACCAGAAAAACTATCATCACGAGTAAATGGCGGAACGATAGGTAATGAAGTCATTAGTGGTTAAAACAATGTCGTGTAATGTTTGCTATTATGATTAGGTTTTGGCGTAATTATGTTACATGTCGCTTATGGTCGTTGACCGAGTTGGAGGCTAAGGTCGTTAAAATCAAGAGCAATGCTATTCATTGCTTTATTTAGACAGCAGCACGTTCCTTAGTAAACTATTTTAGATATCTGTGCCATTTGTGCCTAATGCTTATTCGAAATGGATGTTTCTTGCTTCGAGAAGTGAATTTTATACAAGGTAGACGTGTGCGCCGATTTAAAAATGATCGGCGGCGGCGTTTGCCAAAAAATCGGCGGCGGCGGCGTACTTTCGGCGTGAAATCGGCGTGAAGGTCACGTAAATAAAAATGCGAAATAATTCGTATTTTTTTTTTAAATCGAGATCAATGCAATAAATCTGTATTCATACAAGTAAACCACATCCCTATATAACAAAAATGCGGTAGAAACATGGACAATACTGGTTAGGGAGCGGCAAAGAATTCGATATGCGGTACTGGAGGCGAATGCTGAGGATACCCTGGACTGGAGTCCAGTCACTGGACAGCCAAACGGACCAATGACCCAGCTCGGTATCAAGACACGGTTATCCACTGTTTGTCGGCAGTGGCTGCTTTCATACTTTGGACAAGTAATGCGCAGTGGTGCTGATAGTCTGGAGAAACTGGTCGTGGTTGGTGGAATGGAAGGCAACAGGGCTAGGGGACGCTCATCAACTACATGGACAGATCAGGTTAAGGAAGCCACATCTCCAAGCAAATTTCACCAAGCGATGAGGGCTACATTGGATCGAGACCGATGGAGACATTGGAGACAAGTCCTCAGGGCGGTGAAACCCAGAAGTGATCACGATCCTCAGGAATGAGGGACCGACTCAAGAGAGACAGATATAGCTAACAAAAATATCCAGTCTAAAAGCTCCGCCTGGGGCATGGTCCCCATAACGCTAGCCGTGTTATCCCTCTGTATTGCCAGAGAAATTCTCTGTGGAAGGAAAGTGTCAGGTCCCCGAGGTACCGACCAGTCGCCACAACAAAGCTCTCATGAATGTCTTCATGTCAGCCGGCCAGGGTCCAGAGTCCACTGCAAGGATTGCAAACTTGCGGTGCTTGAGAGCTTCGTCAGCTCCAGCACTGGCCTGGGAGCGAGTTGCGTGGAAGTGGGATTGCGCACATGCGGTGTTTCACACCAGAGCCCTCCCTAGTTTCCACGGCTCCAACGTGACTCCATCAGGATGGTTACCATCGTCTTATGCCATACCAGTAGCGGAGCGTCCAGACAACTCGATTCCCACCGGCTTGCCTAATTTTCAGCCAATCCAGTTATATTATTACGGCTCATGAAGAATAAGAAAGGCAAATTATTTCCGGCTTCCCTAAGAATATTTTTGACGCGCCGCCACTGTGCCATACCCACTAGTTCTGTTGTCCCAGCACGAAACACACCAAGCTTACCGGGCCTCCTTCAGGCACGCCATATCGCGTCAGTTTCCTAATGAGACAACTACTAGAGGAGGGGGAGGGGGACATTATATTAGATTTATGAATCGATTATTCCCCAGTGGCGTGCAGTCCATAAAGACAAAAAGACATTGCCTACCCTGACATTGTGACAGTCATTTATATTTATCTAGGCTTTATAATCAATGTTCAATGGATAAATTTAATCACAAAACCATAAATTAACGTTAACGCCATCTATTGACTCTTCAAAGTAAAATTTCTGTTATTCCAACGCGATGCGGACTAATACATTATCACGCTGCACTAGCGCCGCCGTGCCGCCGTCTGCGGTGAAGGCATAAACTATTTCTGCCTAGATTAGGCTACATTTATCTATGTTTGGGTGTGTAGCGACGCGGATTCACTGTAGTGTACACCTCTATAGCACGAGGCATACAGCAGCAAAACTCACGCACACAAACGCACGGGTAGACAGTGCCTCATCCCGAGCGCCTACGACGACCGAGATTATACGGCTATTTGAAAAAGTTGCATTGGTCAAATAATTTGTGCAAAAAACGATAAATACGGTAACCATTTCGTTTTTTCCGGATATATTTGAATGACCAAGTTTGTTTACTTTTCTTCTTGGTCGCCATTGTTTGCATAAATAAAAATGTAATTGTTTGTTTGTTGTGTTGAGTGTCAGTGTTCGGTTCAAAGTGTGAAGTGATAGATTTTGTTGGAAAAATTGATAATTTGTCACTGTGAAAGTGTGGTGTGTGCGTGCTAAAAATAAAAGATAGGTAATACGTTTCAAAACTTTCTTTCGTTATACGAGTAGATTACGCAATGCAATAATTTTGGTAAGTCAATACTCATAGCTCTAATTTTTTGCCTACCCTGTCAAAAAACTCTGTGCACGCCACTGTTATTCCCAAAGTAAAAAAATGTCTTTGAAAAATTCTTAATCGTTTCTGAGTAAAAGGATTGTGACATTACAGGACATACGTACAGACAGACGGATATGACGAAGCTATAAGAGTTTGTTTTTGCTATTATTATTTGGCTATACATGCCTACTTATACCATTTTCTCAGCCGGCTTTCCATACTCAGGCGCTCAATGTACTTCAGACTGCTCTGATAGTATATATCAGTGGCGGAGCGTCTATACAACTCGATTCCCACCGGCTTGCCTAATTTTCAGCCAGTCCAGTTCTTTTACTACGGCTCATGAAGAATAGGAAAAGCCAAGTATTTCCGGCTTCCCTAAGAATATTTTTGACGCGCCGCCACTGGTATATATAAACTAAGAAAAATATTTATTGTCACACAACAAATTTAATATAAGAAGTGTACCACTGTACATACATTAAAACAATAACAAAGCAATAAAAAACTTAAACAAAAATGTTAGTTATACTCTTTTATCTAATAAAAAGACTCTTTGGCATTCAGTCAAGGTTACGCCGATTTCACGCCGATCATTTAGTCGGCGGCGGCGGCGTGGCAAAAAAGCCGGCGGCGGCGGCGCGCCGGCGCGGCGCACACGTCTAATACAAGGTCGGCAACGCGCACATTTCCGGTTTAGATTTGCGGGCGCCTATACGAGTAGGCTGCGGTTTCCAATTACCATCAGGTGGACTGTACGCTTGTTTGCCACCGTTGTATAATAAAAAACTAACGTGTTGGCTTGTATTAAAATCAGAATTATTCTTAAAACGAAAATGAAACTTATTCATAACTCTTTAGATCATGGATCGCTAAGGGCGGGTTGCATCAACCAGTTTATAGGCAGGTAAACTTTAAATGCATATAATAATAAACCAGTATTACAGTTAAAAACTAAGTCACTGTGAATTACATATTAGATAGGTAATGCATAATATTACAAGGAATACAATTTCAATATATGACAGAAGAATTACGTCTATCCGTCGCCTCGCAGAACCTTACGCCAGGCTGAAATTGGACTGGGCTGGCCACGTCTGCCGCATCCATCCACAGAGGTCGATACACCATTCCCCAATCACTTCCAAAAACATCCACATTCGGTGCTGATGCAAGCAGAGATGCGACTTATTTGAAATACTTGTATTTCAAATACAAATACAAAATGCAAAATAGGTATTTTATATTTTGTATTTAAATACCTTTTTAAGATAACCATTTTGCATTTTATTTGAAATACTTTTCGAGGTGTATTTTGTATTTGTAAAATGCAAAATACTTTACTGCTAAGTGTCGCCAACATTACCACTCAACTTTTCATGTAAATGTATCATTCGTCAAGGATTAGCCACTAGAACGAATGAATGACACATGACACACACACACACACACACATCGTAGCTGCATCCTTGTGAGTGACAAAACAATATGGACGTTATCTGTGGAACGAGACGAGGTTGGTTTTAAAATAGGTACTTGGATTACCGGTCTTTTTTTTCGACACCGTTAAAATTATTTTATTATTTATCAAAATGAAAGTATTGGATTTAGGTAGTGTTCTACTATTCAAATATAATAATCTGCAGTTCCTTGATAATAAAAGGGTATTCCTAAAGTACAACACTTGTCTACCCAGTTCCGCACATGTGGAAAGAGTATTTCCATAGTGTGGCATGATCATGCGTCCACACAAGGCGCAACATGTCGGATGCTCTTTTTGACCAATTACAATGTTAAAATCATAAATAAATAAAAAATAAAGAACACAAATTTCATCTAAACTAAAGGTATTTTATTTGAATAAAGTATTTTGAAAATACGTATTTTGTATTTGGTATTTAAAATACAAAAAGTAAAAGTATTTTGTATTATGCATTTGAAATAGTAAATTTGAAAACTATTTGCATTTTGTATTTAAATACTTTTTTAAAAGTATTTTGCACATCTCTGGATGCAAGAAGAGAGAACGTTTAAAAATAAAACGAAACAATTTCTTTTAAACAAAATAAAAGCAAAAGTGGCAATGTAATTTGAGTATTTAAAAAGATCAAGTGTATCGTTCTAAATCTATACCTAAAGTCTAAACCGCATGGATGTAAAATATACCTATATTACAAGTTATCATATAAGTCAACTCGTATATGTACCTAGCTATAGTAACTTTGGTAATGCGTATTGTGCAAACCTACCCATCATTCAATGTAAGGGAGCCCCTCTGCCAACAAACTGTCCTGCAGTTTGGCAGAAGAGAAAAATTGTTAACCAAGGGTTGTTTCGTAAATAAATTTATTATTATTTTTTATTTAGAAGCACATTAAGGCATGATAACGCCAGCAGCTGTCATTCCATAGAACACTGACAAACTTCCAACACAATCAGATTTTAACTTAACGATAGGTAACCGACGGCTTGAAACAACTGGCCCTTAGGGCTTAGGGCTTAAAACAGTAGCAACAGCACCTATAAATGGTTGGTGAGGAAAGATTCACAGCACAATGCAAAAGTTACAAAAGAATTTCGCGCTTCAACTCGAAGGACTATTGAGAAAGAAGGGTGGCGTCAATTGCCGTCGTTTAGCGAAGATTTGAAATCACTTAACACATTTAGCGTCGAGGACAATATCGGGTTCTCCGTTCATAGACAGTTTTCGCTACACAGCAGAATAACCATGTAACGAGCGTAGCGCGTAGCACTCGTCGGCTATGAACGTGTTAAAATACTCGTACTTAAGGCCGATTTAAATCGTGCAAGAAGTTGCAACCAATTTTGATTACCTACATTGCGGGCTGCGCACAACCGAAGTAAGACAAGGGCGATCAAACCCCACGATGTAATACAAATCATGTAAATGGGCCTTTAACATACTAGAAGGACTTAATCCCTGATGACTTGTGCTATATATAACTAAATATTTGTGACTATATGTTTTATCTACCTGCAGGTAGCTACTTTTAATGTTATAATTATGTTCTTACGACTCTTGCTTGTTAAAGTCGAAAAGGTCGGGTCAGGATCGGGGTGATATTTTGTGCCCCAGTATATGCGCTAAAATGAGTTTAATGAAAATGACTGGTGTTATAATATGACTTACGTCGCAATTTTCAGTGGTAATTTAATGAAAAATCTTTGATGCTATTCCAGTAGGTATTTTCGTAAGCTAATGCCTACTGGAATAGCATCAAAGCTATTGATAACGACAAAATAATAAACCGTTGCTAAATACCGTATATATTGAATACCCTATTCTCAATCGTTGAGAGATTGCCACCCTCCAAGGACTTTTTAAAGAGAATAAATGTTGAAAAAGAACACAACGAAATTAATTTGTAGGTATGCATGACCGCAAATTAGATACAAATTATTTGCTCTAAAAGAGGAAAGTGGATAGTTGGTAGTTGGAAAGCGAATAAACAACTATTCTACAATTTACGTCGATGACTTTGTGCTTTTATCAATGGCCGGTCGAGGTCAGTCGCGCACTACGCTGGGAATAATAACATTAATGCATATGACAATAAAGTCGATAATCGAAATATAAAGACTGTAGACTCGAGATTCATTGCGTCTTTAATGGACCATACAGGAAAAAAGTAATGCAAGGGAACGCACTTTCAGTTTGTTATGTTGTATAATGCGCCTATTTTGTTCTTATTTAAATTAATCAGTTGACGAAGTGATTGCACTGATGATTCAATTTAACTGTTCCGTAAGTAATGTTGTAACTTTGATGAATGAATTTGATGGGATTTCTTAAGGCGAGAAAAACATCTGAATTACGAATGAAAATCTATGCCTGCGTAGATTGACGATTGTATAATCGTCAACCTGAACCGAAAACCCCACCATCATGTCGTCTATCGGCCAAAAAAACACTCTAACATAATAATACCCTGTTTTTTTTATGTTGTAGATAGGGGGCAAATTAGCAGACGGTTCGATTAAGTTCGATAAGCGATTAGGTAAACACGGACGGAAATCTCTGGGATCTGCGGCCAGGCTAATTCCTTCTGCTTCAACCATAGGTATTGGTACGGTACGTCCCAGGCCTAGCTATGGCCTAGCTAGGGGCTACAGGGTGGCATAAAACATAAAGTGGCAATGTAACGTGTCAGAGTCAAGCACTGGGACATTTACCTTACACTGATAAAGGTTCATTGCCAAATAATTGGTACATTAGCATGACATAATCGGCAAGGTTGAGACAAAACAAAGATGCCGTAAGGGTAATTTCACAGTCGAACGCGCGCCTTTAGGTAGTAAGCGGTAGGTAAGTAAACAAGCGCTCGCGAAGCTATAGTCATCTAATGACTGTCATCTTTCGGACCACTTGAAACGTGGAACCGTGCAGGTAAGTAGTAAATACACGTTGGTTGTAAATCTCAATGTGTTAGGACATAACGTTTTCCCAGTTCTGCCCAAAGAAGGGTCCACATTAACACCCTGCTTATCCTCTAAAAGGTATTGAGGTATACGATATTTATACTACTGTCTTATTAAGTACTTAAATTCTGATAAATTTTCAATTGTCCATACTTGTGCTCCCCTCAGTTAAGATAACATTAATTTGAATTGAAATATGAATTACCTACCAAGTCTCGTGTTTAAGTGGTTGCTCTACCAAAGGTGTTTTACTAAAGTTGGTATTATTTTTGCACATAGTAACCCCTAGATAAGGGCGTATACACATGCATAAGGGTAGACACGCCCTATTTTGTCAACTCCGCGAGAACGACGTAGCAGCAAACATCGATTACCTAGAACTAGGCTAACAGTATTCAGGTTTTGGCGCTGCCCCATCAACCCCAGACTTAACATTTCCGGGTAGACCTAGTTTCCATGTTGTTCTTTATTGCACGAATACGAATTTGCATAAATAAGGTTGACCGGCAAATGGACTTTTTTGTGAAGTATAAAACGATGAGCTGGATGAATTAGGGCAGTATATGCCCGTTGCAAAATAAATATTTATGTCACACCTGGCCATAAAGTGGTCATTATCGCACGCTCCGCGCGCGAAAAAACCCACTTCCTGGCCAGGGGGTGACATAAAATTTTGTACTTACCACGGGCGATAATAAAGAAAGCCTCAGATCGCATATTTGTAAAATACCTGCGATCTGAGACATTCTTTGTTTTATCGCCCTTGGTAAGTAATGTACTATTATATCTGGGCGACCGAGCTTTGCTCGGCGTTTTCCCGAGCGTGAGACCTAGCTAGATCGATTGCTCGTCCCCGAAAACCCCCACATACCAAATTTCATCAAAATCGTTAGAGCCGTTTCCGAGATCCCCGAAATAAATAAATATTATATAGATATATAGTATGTACAAGAATTGCTCGTTTAAAGATATAAGATTATTTAATTATTTCCAAATGCATGTTGGTCCATGAGAAAGAGATGGTGATGGCATTTTTGAGTTACTAATTACCTCAAAAAATCGATAATTGCGGTTGAATTAACTACATTCTCATCTCATTTTACCTACTAAGTTTTTACGAGTATGACAGGTTATATGCAGGGACAAGATTATTAACTGGTTGGAATGCAAGTCACATATTTTGCTTCATCGTAATCTCAAAGTGGTTTTCATAAACGTTTTGTGGTTTGTGTTTAAATTTGTAAAATGATATTTTTTGATTTGACTTTGCTATCTATTTGTATTGACATCGTTGTCCTTAATTCAATTTGTATACCTACCTACTATAATTTTTGTATTCAATTATGTTGTGACGATCCTTCTTAGGAGAATAATGTTCAATTAATTATCTCATTATTATTAATATTTATATCTAACTTGACATCAATGCGAAGTATATATTGTAATTTACATTAATGAAATAAATGAATCTGAATCATACTAGTATATAAATAAAACTTAACAAGAGAATTTTTAAACGGCATAACTTTTATACCTAGCAACTAGCAATCCTGTCTCGACGACTCGTCTTGACTCACTCACGACAAAGAATAGGTACTTATACGAAAGCGCAGAAGTTTGACTGCCGTCATACAGAATTCAGACTGCTGATATATAAGAAGTTATTCTGTTATCTGTCACTGAAACATTTTGTTAATAAAACACTGTTAGGTTTAGATCGTTTTGATCGATATATAATCGCTATCGCCACTTTAAGGCGACTTCCTGATTTGTCGGTGCGGAGGCAGTACGATATGAGAAAAGTGTCAAATGTCAGTGTCAGCTGTCAGTCGACTCAGTAATATTTTTACTGCGCCCCTACATTTAAATGAGTGCTTCGTGATTGGCACGGGATGCGCGGTAGCGGGACGATGCGAAGGCGGTACTGCTCCACTTCTGCGCATGATATTACTACTGCGCAAACGTAATACTGACAGTATTATGTCGAGTGAGAATCTTTGCGACGTCAGTAAGTTTACGTCAAAGAAGAAAATGTCACATATCGATCCCGCCCCGCCAAGTCAGGAAGTCGCCTAAGTCCTGACGATGAGGTGAAACCACCTATCGTAGCGAAGTATTACGCTATTTCTGTGCTTCTACTTGGCCGAGCTTCAAGACTGACGGTATAATGCAAATTTCTGTATCTTAAAGTTTTATGTGATGACACAGCTTACAAAGTAGGAAAACAGTGGTCTACCACATTCAGTAAAGACGTTTTGTGGACTATAAAAGTGTAATAGCTGAGCCTGCAAGAAAAACCGCAAGGGGAGATCGCAGTGGTTAAAAGGTAGGTTAGCTTAGTAAATGTTGCCTTTTGTGCGTGGAAAGTTTCAAAAGGGACAGGTGTTAGTGGAAACGAGGTTAGGGGGTCTCCTCGTAAGTCCCAGACTGATTTTTGTGATTTTGGACCCTTCAATAATTTTGTCAGAGTTTGAAAGTCGATTTGAATTTGTAGGTGCTTGTACAAGTATGACTTAAATCTTAAATAGGAATCGTTTTCATAATTAATTGACACACGCGTACCGATGGACCTGGCGGGCGTGCAATTGGAGATACCTACACCAAATTCAAAATAGTTTCCACCTCAATAAAAAAGTAAAAATATCCATGCAATAGTTATATGGCTTTTAAATCAGAGTTATACACTATACTTTTCACTACGGTTTTTAGAAAATAAATAAAAAATGCTAGTGCATCCAAAATGAATAATAAATTTTTAAAAGAATAAAATTAGCGTTTTGTTTTTGATGGATTTAATATGGGGAAGTACCTACATATGTTTTCATATTTTGCCTAGGGTCTACTAGGGAAAATATGAATTTTTCGGTATTCCCTACTACTTTAGCCCTGCTTGATAATTGTAATATATCGCAATGTTCGAGCATCAGAAGTAAAAAATGTTTGCATTGCTTGTTCAAAAAAAGCAAATTAATTATCACTAAGTACATAGTATAAAGCAAAGTTCCTTGTGTCTGTCCCGTTGTATGCTTATACGAGTAGATCTTTAAAACTACGCAACGGATTTTGATGCGGTTTTTTTTAAATAGATAGAGTGATTCAAGAGGAAGGTTTATAATGTAATTTGCACCAGTGCAGTGCGAAGTCGGGGCGGGTCGCTAGTTAACAGTCAAAGTAGGTACCTACCTACATAACCTACCTACCTAGATCTATAGCATACAACGGGACAGACACAAGGCACATTGCTTTATACTATGTACTTAGACTTAGTGATAATTAATTTGCTTTTTTTGAACAAGCAATGCAAACATTTTTTACTTCTTATGCTAGGTACCTACCTAGTAAGACTGCTACATTTCAACTCATGATAGCGGAGTATCACGTAAAATATAAAATACAATAAATGTTACGTCATAAACATATGCTTAACGTAAACAACAGAAGCTTTAAAAGACATTAACCATATCGTGTCGGAGATAGTGTATTTTCTCTTAAAGGAAAGTATATTGTAGACAGGAAAGAACTTGGATGGCACTTTCTTGCACTGACAAGTTTAATTTGACAGTAATGACCGACCATTAGCATGTGGTCAGCTGTACTAGTATTTACAACACTTATGGGAACCAGTAAAATTTTGACCTCCGATCACGCAGAGTTGTTACAATCTAAGGTTCAAGATATACTAGTAATTTGAGGTAAGTCAACACTTTGTGAATGGCTCTGTGTTCTCACGTGAATGCGAATTGATTATAGGCTTACTGTTTGGTTTTCAGTTGTAATAAGTGATTATTATTTTTATAAATGACTAGTAGCTTGTATCTTTATTTTTGTAATTTCATTTAAAGACCTGATTAAAAGTGGGTATGATGTTAAGTATAAATAACTAGGCGATATATTGTAATCACTAATCGTTCAAGAAAATTAAATTGACAAACTGCATTTCTTTATTGGCACACGTATTAATTGATAAGTACCACATACTGCAACTACTTATACAATATTAGAGACACAGAATAATTTAGCTGTCAAATTTTAGCCATGAACAATACTAGAGTACGCTGACTCATAATGTAATCGATGTAAGTATATGTGTCTTGAAGAATGTTAAGTACATAAGTATTCACAGCTGCATAGTTCTCATTGCAGATGCCAATACATCAACTAGGGACTGTATTAAATAAATCAGCACGTCACTCTGTTAGGCGCGTCTACTGTCGTTTGCACCGTTTTTACAGCTTCTATTCAGCTGTCCAAAGAAAAAAGGCGCTAACTATGTATAAAGTTTCTTACTATTACTACTTTTCTCCTTTGGAAGCAAGAATTGCACTTAGCGCGTCAGTTTAAGATCGATCCACGTATCCGGTCTTTTCACTAGGCCCTTTAACTACAGAAAACCTGTAAACCAAACGAATAAGGTCGAAAATGGCGCAGATTTCCGCCGTGATCCAGAATGAGAGAAATGGTAGCTTTGAATTATGTTATTGGTTTTAGATCAGACGGTCCGATATTTAGTATGTAGTTGCGGGCGGTTTTTCAGTTAGGTATGTTACATATTAATCAGATCATATATTATTTATTTATACGCAGACTTTATATACTGTCAATCCCTAAGACTACAAATTTAGACCCTAAATACACCATACAAGTATAAATAGTAGTACGACCCACTGCCATGTGGTTGCCACAATTTACAATATAAGGAGCTTAGCCGTATTATACCAAAGTTGAAGTTCTTATTTTTTAAATAAATGTGGATAAAACACCTACGGTTCCGTGGTATTTATATCTATAGGAATAAATCGTGACTACGTTATAATCGATTCTTCCTATTATTGAACTGTAATTGTTACCGACCCAGTGACCATTGAACTTAAAATTACATTATTTAAATAAAAATCAAGTTCACAAGTTTACGCGCGATCGTTGACCCCATGCGTAATCGGTCAAATATAGAAGTTTATTCATTAAAATATTTAAAATGCCGTTGTCAGATTTCTCAATCCGTACCGTTGCAACTGTACCCTCGACAAATTGGCAACGTCACGTCCCTCGCGACGCTCGTGACCTTTTCCAGGTCACTTTTTATGATTCATAATAAAAATAATAAAAAATTTGGACCTTCCTACGTAGGACTTAAAGCAGTCTATATGTAGAAGTAGATTAAAATCTCCGATTGATAGCCATGTTTCTGACCATTTATTCAGAATCCTAAGAAGGAAATCAAAGCGGGCTATTTGTACTGCTGACCGAGTTTTCCAACAAATAAATTAACTGTTTATTTTCGTACACGCGACTTGCATTTGTGTACAAAATTGCACTCCAGGCCCCTAATTCTTTGTCTTGAGACTTGGCACATGTTTTGGCAAAGAGAACAAGACGTTGACAATCTCGAATTAATGACACTACGTTAAGCACTGACGCTGTATATGTAGGTACCCGTCCATTACTACGACACCATCATTAGACCATTTTACTTTATGTGTGCACGTATGTAAGTATTTAAGTGCCAAGGGCACTAACTTTGAATCCCTAATCGTATCTATCTTTCCCCTGTTTTGTTAAATAATTTCGACTTATTTGCATTTAAGGATTTTAGGCAGCTCAGTTATACTTAAAATTATTTGAACTGTCCGAGTTGTATCAAAATACGCCGTTCAAAAAGCGACATTACTGACCAAGCGCGAAGATTCAAAGTCCAATGACAAGTTTTATAAATTGTCGGACATTTTAAATAATTACTACTATATTTAAATTATATGAGAACACGAATATAACCTCCCAATTTCCATTTGCGAGCAACCGTCGATTGTTTCCGAAAACTGAGTTTACTTGCACATTTCTGAATCCACTGAATTCCGTGGCCCACAATCAGTTCACTGCAGGCGCCCGGTGGCCTACTTACATTCCGTTTGTTACAGCGTCAACGGGATTGCTATTATCTGCATGCCACGATTTCCGTCTGCGACGTTTGTATAATTGGGGCGGTTGCCTACTTTTTAAAGTATGATTAAGTACTTATGCCTTTTATTTAATAGCAGTAGGTACCTAGGTAAATTGTTGCAATTTAGCTTTACGTTAAAATGTTTTATCGTTCATAATATGAACAACGGGCATCCCTCATTCATAACCAGTTTACTCGTACAGTCGCTGTAAAGCTCGCATCTCATATAATGGAACTTAGGAATTAATTGGATCTGCATGGTCGCAGATTCGTGGCCTATATACAGTTGTAAATTACCCTATTTGTAAAAAGCTTTCGAGCCAGCCTTTGGAAGAAAACTAGGTTATGTCATTTTCATGCAGTAAAAACTCCACAGAACCGACAATCTGCGTATCTTGCTTGGAGGAGTTTAGGGTTCCAAAATTAACGAACGGAGCGTCTCACGTTTCCAAAGTGTTTGCTACTTACTAGTGGCGGAGCGTCCATACAACTCGATTCCCACCGGCTTGCCTAATTTTCAGCCACACCAGTTCTTTTAGTACGGCTCATGAAGAATAAGAAAGGCAAACTATTTCCGGCTTCCCTAAGAATATTTTTGACGCGCCGCCACTGCAACTTACCACCACAAATGACGTCAGCAAGGTTGGTTTGCACGCATTGGTGCGTGATCGCACCATCGCGCACGGTGGTGATCTCGCCATAAAGCTGATGCAGCGCTTCCTGGTCCGACATTAGGAGCGTCCTCGGGGACGGACACTCGTCGTCGTGGTGGCGGGAGGACGACCGCGATCTGGAGCGGCGGCGTCTGAAATAGGAAATATCATCTGTGAACAACATCACATCATCATGCCAGCCTAACCAAATTAGGAAGAATGGAGAAATACCTTGGGCTAGCTGAAAATCTACACTACTCCTAATTTGTACAGCGTCAGCGAGACAGGAGTCACCGAGTCGTGAGATCTCTTGTTACTAGTTAATGAGAGCGTTTCTCTGCTCGAAACAAGGACATTAAACGGTCGGAGTCGGCTTGCGTTTTCATAGAGTCAAAGGAATTTGAACTTTCTACTCGGTGGTTACATTCCATATTTACAAGACACCGCCGCGCGCTGGAAGCTGCTAGCGTATGCTTGCGACCATTGCTGCTACCATAAGACACGCAGACTCCAGCCGTGTGGTGTGATGTGATTCCTACATTAGGTACGGAAAGTAATTTTCCTCGCTTGAGTTCGCCTTTGTCTTCTTGTCTCTGTTCTTTTGAGGCTCTTACAATGAATAAGTAAGAGGAGAAAATAGATTAGGACGTAAGTATAAGTTGGAGGAAGAGATAAAATATGAATGTGGAATACGGAATACAACCCACATCTTACGAGCCCATTGCACATAGAGTTTATATTGTCAAATTTTGCAGCAAGCTAAAATTTAAGTATGGCTGTATATTATGTCGAAATTGCTATAATCATAAAATGAGTTTGCTTAATCGATTTACGTCCAAAGTAATTACTTTCATACATCTTAATCCATGTTCACGTCAAAAATCAATGAAGCCTTGACCTCGATCAATTTATTGAATATTAAATCTTACTGTAAAGTACATAAGGCTTAAATTCGAGTTTTCATGTCAAAATTGACTGACGAGTCACGCTGAGTAAGCTTTAATACTCATCTGAGGTTAGGTACTTTTGGTAGTTCTTATATGTACATAACTATATGTACCTACATATAATGACGTTTCTTTGGTTGACAGCTGTCGGCACCATATTTAATCTTGAATGGTCTGTTATCGTTATCGTAAGTTGTTCCAAAATATTCTTCTAGACAAATTATATTTGTAAAATATTTTCACGAATGTTCCGGTTTTTCCTTCGTTTATTAATACCTCTAAATCTGATCACATCTTATACCAGCGCATCAGCAGAATATGAATTGACATTGGCAACGGTTTTTTATCCCTTAATCAACTATAACAACTATTATAGTGTCAGTTTGACAAGAATAAGGAAGCGTCCATGATATTTGAACGACATCATTATAGTCGCATTACTCGCATTTCAACAAAGTGTTAAATTACACCCATAGGTATTTACCATGGATAAACAGTTCCGTGATCGTTTTTTGTTCGTTCCGCTTGCCAGCGACCAATCAATGGTGTTTACTGAAACCTAATTATTGCCTTTTGATTTCGTCGTCTCATTACCGCGGACGATTCGTATTGCATATAAATAAATGTCCATGTCATCCTTCAACGACTTAAGGCGCCTGTAGACGCATTATACGCAAGCACTCCCCACACAAACTTTGTGCAAGTTTTTCTTCGCTTGTGTTTGCATTACACTTATGATTTTTGGTCAGTAGGTACGCTTATTTTTTAGTTAGCTTTCAAGAAACTTTCGTTTTATTTTTTAAATTTTTTGAATTTTTTGATTTTTTTTGCTTGACATTCTTCGTATATATCTAATATTAACAAATCATTCAAATTAGATTCTAATGCAATTAACACTTTAAAAAAGTATTGTTAAACATGTAACGCTTCTCACGAAATCATATCAAAATAATATTGTTTAGAGAAAATAAAGTTTACAATCAAAAACGTAAATTATATTATTAGTCTCAATCTCCACTCAATTGCTCAAAGGTTAGCTGGAAGAAATCCCTTATAGGGATAAGCTCGCCTTTGTACATGCATGTCAACTGTTCTTGTATTTTTATGCTATGTTTACTCATGTACAATAAAGAATTATACATACATACATATACATACATAAACCTACTTCCTTAGTTATTTCTGTAAGAAACTTAGGTTATTCGTGAAAAATGCCGGAGCACACTTTTTGCCGCCGCGCCATTTTTAAACAAAATGACCGAGGTGTATGTCATTTGTCAATGTGATACATAGAAGCCTATTCTTTATGCTTAAAGTGTTGCCATGACTATAATACTTTTCCGTTGCTTAATTTCGACCGTGAAAGATTTTTGCGTCCATTACTGGAGCTAGGTCCATTACTGGTGCCACTACGTTAATTGTATAATATATTTTTTAACATATATATGAAGCACTTTCTAACAACAACCATTTCTAATTTTATTTCTTATAAGCTCGTAAATAGGTAATCACACAACACTGCAATATAAAACATTGCATCATTTCATTTGCAACAAAGATATTGCAAACTATAACGCCCTTGGCTGCTAATCCAGTCTCAATGCAAATGATAAATGAATCCACAGATAAAAGATACAATAATTATTAATCCATTCGGTCGTTTCGAAATCATTCACTCCTACAGTTGTGAATGGAAGAAAAATATCTTTTCTAAATATTGGAAGGACAAACGTAAATCATGTCAGATTTCTGCGTACACGCAATTTACGCCTACCTAATAACAGCTTCACTAATCATGCTTAATATCTAAATGATAAGTATCAGTTATCAGTTAAGTTCAAAAGGCCTGAGAACTTTTCGTTGTAGGCTCTAATTTTAAATGCATTTAGATTATTATAGTGCAGTATTAAGCATTATTAATGCAGCTGTTATTAGGTAGTCGTAAATTGCGTGTACGCACAAATCTGACATGGTTTACGTTTGTCCTTCCAATATTTCGAAAATATATTTTTCTTCCATTCACAACTGTAGTAGGTAACTATGGGTACGAATTTAGGATCCGAGTCATAAGGTGGTATTCCCCGACTTTAATCTTATCCCTATGAAAAATGTACCTTATTATAATTGGTTAGATTCAGTCCTGTATTCTTCACTTCTACCCGCGCTATAGTACTTGTACTATTACTTATTCTGTGGCTATAGATAAAATACAAACCAGTACCTACGTAATTAATGAGATGGAGTGGAGCGTTTCACTCCATCTCTTTACCTACATCAACAACGACCGAGTTCCGAACAATTCCAGACGAAATCGGTGCGGTTAGTCATCCATTCGTATGCACCAGTGCATCTTCGTGTTCTATTCTGAAAGCTAAGCCGGCTATTTCACAAATGGCGTGCAATGTCAAGTTTGTTTGGCGCCAAAATTGGCGCGTTTACTCATCGGGACACAGGGTGCGTTCCACTTTGCGCAATTGAACGTCTAGAAATGGCGAAGTGACTCACTCGTCGACAGATTTAATATTTATTTTAACGATTCGACTTGTATTGTATAAGGGTACTGTGCGTGTTGATTGCTGTGAAATTTTAATGCATTAAATTTCAAGAGCACAATTAAATTAATATTTATGGTACCGCTTTTAATGTTTCGGCGTTGTTGGAACGGGTTCCTGTCTGTTTTGTGTTAAATGCTCCTTATTAAGGTAAAACGGTTAAGAGTTATTTATGTTATGAGAAACGTCATTTTTATTATTAATTCTGAAATATTAACTAATTGATTTATAAATGTCCTTTTTCATTTCTGTGGCTAGTAGTTATTTTCTCAAATAGTACGTAAAGATGAAATTTTGTATAGATCGAAGCCCCATCATCTACCAAGCCCGGTAATTACCGTCCATACGTTATTGTTATGTACTGTTTGTTATTTCGGTCGGTAAAAGGGAGACTTTTATCATTGCAGTTAGTATAAATGCTTCCGACGTAACAAGTCAGGTACCTACCTAAATTTCAACATCGTTTATAAAATATAGGTATATTATATACTTAAGTAAACGAGTCATAAATGTTTTATTGACATTAAAGCTACTTACTCAGGGGTGACTATGAAGAAGCCTCTCGACGTTTGGTAGATCTTCCGATCCTGCATGAGTTGCGCGAGAGTGTCGTATACGACTTCTTGCGATGGGGTCTGCATGGCGGGGAACTTCGACGACAGAGATGTCCGTATGCTCTCCAGCGTCGCTGACTGCCCCTGTAAACACTGTGGATTTTAGTTGTCTCTTATGTACAATACTTTAACTTCATATTATTTGGTTTTGTTGGTATAGTTCGGACACAACTCTAAGGCTAAATTCTGTCAAACGAACGCAAGCGAAACTAGACTTAGAGCTCTGACTGTATAGGTAGATTAGGTAGCTTGCGTTAATTTGACAGCACTTGTATATCGTACTAAATCCCAAATAAATAATGTTTGTAATCAGCAATTATTTTCATAATACTACTACTAGTAGCAATTGTTTCTGATTAATCACCAAAAATACGATCGCTTTTAACGTATTCGTTCTCACGCGTCTACTTATTCAAGTTCATAAAATATACATGAATGATCAATAATTTATCATCCATCAACATAGTCTGACATAAAGCAGGATGTGCCATACTAATGCGACCTTCAATTGATACAATGTGACATAATGGCAATGAATAATATTGAATTTGATGATAAAATCTTGTTTATAAATTTTGAGCATAGTTAGTTAGGTAGCTGGACTTCTGTGAGGTAGGTACTAGGCTAGGGATCCTAAGACTTTACAATATACTCGTAATCGACGAATTAGGTTAATCTTGTTGGAACATGCTTTAAATTAGTGCGTATATTTTCTCTTACTGTACATATTCACAGACAGACCTACAGAGCAAAGTGGCCTTATACTATGAGTATGTATGTCATATTTCCAGATACCTTCTTTACAAATCAAGTAAAAACAATTTTTAAGGTATCTCAATAATAAGCATTATATCATAACATTTCGATTGATATGCAATAATGCACTCATTGAAGTAACTCGGTCGAAATATACATTGTATACATTATAAAATCTGCACTTCTATAAATATTTTGACCTTTAGATGACTATCTAACAGGATGTCTTGAAATGTGGAATGAAATAAAATCGTAAATGCCGACTAGTTAACTGGTTTTATTTGCAATTTGCAGTAAAAAGCAGATTAATCTGCATTCTTTGTTAAACGAGATATCGGTATTGGATATTAATTCGATTTAGCGATGTCTTGTTTAATTTAAAAGAGTTTCATTTATTTTTGATACATTATGTTCTTTACCATGCGGGATTTAATAAAGTTGCAACAGCAGTCTCGAAAAGAAGTAGCTAGGTAGTAATATAAAACGAGTATTCAAATTATGTTTCGCGGCTTTACAATTCACCAAATCATTTTGACACAACAAGTGTTGCCATTGAGAAGGTATTACAACGTCCACGCCTTTGATGATATCACCCGTTAAAATGAAATGGTAGTGTGACATGTCACATTGGTCTTCTACTAGACAATCCTCTTGATCTGCATAATGTTAGCATTGTAATATAGTGACGATTTGTACTATGACTGTCCAAATGACATAGAACATTGTTCTGCTAAGCAAGGGTGTACTATTCTTGAGCTAGTTAAGCAACAATCGACCTTCAGAACCAGGAATCCGGTCCACATTGCGATTATTGCACAAGAGCATATTTATGCGCATTTCATATTGTTCAGGCATTTCGACAGTATATTTACTACTATAGCATTGTCAAAGATGTAATTCAGATATTAGAAGGTTTATTTAACAGATTTTAGTGGTTCTGGTGGGTGCTTGGGCATTAATCCAAAACCTAACAATGGTCATAATGTAGGGAGCAGGCACCTTGCAATGAATGGTATCAATGATTTAAGACAGTAAGTAAACGGCAAAATGCACAAGCGTATGCGTATTCTTCAATACGGTCTCTTACTTATACATTATTGCTGTCCTTTGAATTACCCTTTTGAAACTATTTATTGCTCCTTCTCAGGTAGTTAACGTTTTTTTGATGACGATTTTTTCGAGACAAACATCTATTAATACGTATATTTTCTGTTACAATGAAGAAAGGTGTGATAGCAATAAGTTTGTCGTGTCTGAAACTCTATCAACCTGTCACCATCGACATAGGCTAAGTAATAAGTGTGAGTTGTCAAGCACCTGTCCAACCAGTCGTTATTTACTCTCGAAGCCTGCAAGCTTAGGCGGTTGATCGACCCATTGAATATTCATCGATATCGCAATTGCTTTTACCACGATAAATGCCTCTTGTTAATTTAAGACGGTTATTGCAGTGACATGTTTCGTATACGTCCTATGGCTGAAAGGCTATGTGTGTTATTATTTATTGATTATCGGGATTAACTTTGAAAGATAAGCAGTCGGTGAAGCAACAGATGTACACGATCAATTGCGTCATAAAATATCAAGAGCAAAAAAAGAGCGCTTAGCTATAACTATAAAAAATAAATTATCAAGTAGAGTCTGTTCGGAATAAGTAGCGTAGGATATAAGGGCACATATCTCGCTTCTTCTCATTCCGAACAGACTCTAAACAACGTTTACCTAAAGTACACTCATACACTAATTTCAAGTTATTGTTACGCATTGCTTTTTACCTATATAGAAAGACTTGGAATGTACAGGGTTTTGCGTGCCTTGTATACTATTTTGTTCTTATTTTAGCTCGGTAAGTTAAAGTCTCATATCCAATCACTCATTAAGTAAACCTGTTCAAATGTTCAGCCCACGTCGGTCACACAGCTTCAGTACAAAGACTAGTTAGATACCTTTGCGCAACTTTGACAAATGTAACACTTCTCGATGTATATTGTCGCGCGATGTAAGCGCAGCGTAACAACAGGTAGGTACCTACTTTATGGTGTATTTAATGACTTTCCTGATATAACAGATTTCTTACGCAAATACGATTTAGATCCTCATTCGCAGTTTCCTTTTACTTCTCTATTGCGGAGTCAATTAAATACCTATAACAATTGCATAACACAAATAACCACAAGCAGGCCTCGGGTAAGTAGGGTATTAAGCGACCAAAAGTATGGTAATTATTATGGCTAATTAATTTCAAGAAGTTGGCATTAACATTTTAAGTATATAATTGTATATATATTAGCTATAAGGTATTTATCTATGGGCCCTTGGTTGCCTGAAATAAATGAATAAAATTAAGCTTTCCATAATTTATCGTCTGGCAATTATTTTTTAGAACCGTGAGATCACATAATTATCACTTACAATTGCCAAGAAATATCCTAGGACTAAAACAATATGCCCGGATTTTTAAACCAGTTTACGATCTTTTGCTTCACCTCGAAATGGCTCCCGGAATTTTGAAACTTATTATTTCGGTTTCGGTTTTACAGATATTACTTTTATGGAGTTTTTATTATTACATGTTTCCCTACGGAAAAATTGATCGTTATTAAGAAAACAAAACTAATTTAATAAGGAAATGATTAAGAAACATTTAATAAATAAGGTTTAATCATTAATAAACGATCAAGGCAATCTTCTAAAATAAATTGAACTTAAAATTTGCCTGTGATTCCGCGCCGCTATGTTTTAGTGGGAAATGATATCACGCCGGTGAATTAATGCTGGTTAAAAAAAAGAACTGATAGTGATTTAGACCGCGATGGCGAAGCGATGACTTCATGGAATCGCTATGGAGGGATGCTTTGGCAAAAAGATAAAGTGAAATATGTTATGGTGCAAGCAGAAAGATTTAGCGGTTGCAGCGGAAATAAAGTAGGAGTTTCTTGTTCTGTTTTTTCTCCGTATCGTAATGTCAACTCCTCGTAAGCGTCATATCATATCAATAATTAATTTTCATTTGACTCTTTTGATCCGAATATCTTTCTTCTTCTTATAAGCAAATGTTAATAGACAACTAAAAACAGAATTAGCTGGTCTTCTCTAATTTGTTCCAGTTTCCTTGTCTTTAAGATCCCAAGATACTCAGTTGAGATATCTCAGTTGGTATTGAACAGATAACCTTATCTAATACATTGTATCGCTTGTCTTGGACCAAACATTTTAAAATCTCGTCGGAACAGGTTCAGTCGGCCGTAAATTTATGTTCACGGTCAAGTTTAGTGTCTGGTTAGGCTAGCGCTTTACGTAATGACACGAGTTTTGTTAATGAGCTTAGGTTAGTCAATTTGAAGGGTGCGGGGTGCAGACTTCATAATATTATGTTGTCGTAGAAAGCGAGTTTACCCACAATAATGTTAACTGCACAATATATGGTGGGTAACTGGGTAGGAGGTCTGATGTACTCTGCGAGATCTTATAAAATCTGTGGTGAGATTTAACAATAACAGCCCTATCAATATGACGTGTCTTTCGTCTTGATTGGAATCATTGACTGGTCAATTATCCAGTTTACAACACCAAAGTTATGACAAGATTTTTGAAGTGAAAACTCTTTTAGCGGCGCTGAGCACTTTTGTACTGGGGAAAAATTGTTAAACTCGCGACAGATTCTTCTAAGACCAGCTAGTTGACCCCTCCTAGTATCGTGATTGCGATGTTAGGAGGGGTCAACTCAGCTAAACTCAGCTGGTCTTAGATGCGTAAGACACAATGATACTCGGCACATACTTATTATGTAAATGGATTATGCGAATATGAATATGAACATGAGTATGCTGATACGGATACCGACACCGATACCGATACCGATACGGATATATGAATATCTTTGTCATTTACTTTCTTTATTGAATTTTCACTTCTGACAGCACTCCCGGAGTGCAACCCGTTTTTTTATATTAATATCACTGTTAAAAAACCCCCCAATGTGTTCCATGCCAACGGCCCATAATAAATAGTGCAAAACGTTATTCCATTTTTTGTTCTGTGACATTTAATATTAGGCCTAGGACGTTAGATGCACTCGGCCAGTAAGTAGTGTTACAATCATCCCTCATCTAGAATAATTTGACTGATGTGACGCAGACGGTCCCGTCTCAGTAAAAGCATCTTGTGACATTGCCTGTGAATAATGCTCTGCATTCATCTATCATATGTCTGAATTTCAGGTGAAAGGAGACAACACCTGCTAAGATATTGATTCTGTTGGCAGCCGGGATCAGAATTTGTATGCAGACAGTGTGCCGAGAAAATCAGTTCCTCAATAGACATCTCCTTATAAGTACCTAGTGAGCCATATGCGTTTGTCGAACTAAAAAAACCGGCCAAGTGCGAGTCGGACTCACGTTTGTTGTATAGGAGCCCCCTTAAATATTTATTTTATTTTGTTTTTTAGTATTCGTTGTTATAGCGGCAACAGAAATACATCATCTGTGAAAATTTCAACTGTCTAACTATCACGGTTTTTGAGATACAGCCTGTTGACAGACGGACAGACGGACAGCGGAGACTTAGTTCTAAATCTATACCTAAAGTCTAAACCGCATGGATGTAAAATATATATTACAAGTTATCATATAAGTCAACTCGTATATGTACCTAGCTATAGTAACTTTGGTAATGCGTATTGTGCAAACCTACCCATCATTCAATGTAAGGGAGCCCCTCTGCCAACAAACTGTCCTGCAGTTTGGCAGAAGAGAAAAATTGTTAACCAAGGGTTGTTTCGTAAATAAATTTATTATTTATTTATTTATTTATTTTTTAGTAATAGGGTCCCGTTTTACCCTTTGGGTACGGAACCCTAAAAATCTTGTCTTATGTATCTTGTCTTGTGTAGTGATCCTAAATTCGCTTACCGTTTAGCATTTAATTCATGAGTAGATGCTTAGGTACCTTACATAATACGTAAAGTACAACTTTTCTAAACGGCATTTAAAAAGAAAACCAGTCCAATCGTGCTCAACAAAATTGTTTAGATATTTGCCAATAAGTACCATATAGCTTAACTGAGCCAACACGACCGAACAATTTTAACTGAACTGTTCCATACTTTCAAATATTTGGAGGTGATTTTTAAGTTATTTCAAATAACGAGCCGCGAGAATGTCAGTGAAAAGGTTTACGAATGCAACGTGAAATTAGGAACACTGAAAGTTTCGTTTAATTGCGTTTTTGTAAGTTTATCTATAATGTTATCAGAGAAAACTGTTAGCACTAATACTAAGCGTTAGTAATAAATAGAAATCGTATTTATTTTTTTACATTTATAAATGTTGAATCATAGTTGACCGAGTGAAGCGAAGGTCTCTACTTCAGCTACTACGAAAAAGCTTTCGTATGTCCGGATTTCCGGCTGTTCTCTTCTCATTTCGCAACCGATTCTCATGAAAACTGTAAGCAAGTTTGATAATTATTTAGATTTTTTTTGTTCGATAATTATATAATTTTTGAAAATTCCGAATACTATTTTTTTCAATGGTTTGTTCTTTTTGACAATTTAAACCTCAGTATTTTGTGCCACAACTTTTTGTATTAATTATTGTTATAGGTATATAAATTTCTAATACAATGAAAAATCGGATAGTTAGTTTCTTTTGTTCTTGATTATTATTAGGTTATAACATTCATCGAAATGAACGACCGAAAGTAAATAAATATCAATGTACATCGATGAGTACAATATAGAGGTCAATGGGTATTGGAGGTTCGCATAAGTCTTTAGCCGTAGCATTATGGTTTTCAAACAATCTCTTATTGCGGAGAAAGTCCAAGTACAAGTAAATATATTAACAATCAATTCTATTTGCCCCGATTCACATCTTTGTTTGCAGATACTTCGAGACAATTCAAAAACGACCAAGACTCAAATTGAGGTCAATTTGTATTAAAATTGTATCAAAGTGGGTAATTATGCTAAGTCACTGTTAAGTAGCTTTCTATTTTCTATACCTAAGTACCTAAATTTATAAGTAGCTAGGTTGTATTTATATGTAATAGTCGCGCAAATATCTATTTTAAAGGAATTTATACAGGGTGAGGTTACAAAAAAGTATGCCCACTATCTTTCAAAAAGAAGTTATCTAATATTCCTCTCCTCAAGTTTTCTTCTTAGGTATATACATATTTCAGTTTTATTTTTACCCCACCTCGCCCGAATTAGTATATTTCCATGTTCACTGGCCTGGCCTCCCTATGTACCTACCCTACTCGTACAAGTTTAAAATGTCTGCATTATGGGCTAGACAAACTTGAACTTTCCTAAATTTAAAACTATCTGCAATATCACTGCATTGCACTGGCTGTTTCGAGGGATTACAGGCTTTCTTACCTGTGACGTAAGGTCCATAATGCAGTCGCACAAGGCTTCGGGGAGTGGCGTGAACTGACCCTGGTATGCCGGCGTCACTATGCAGTCTTCGATGTCACCTGCAATGAAATAGAATACATGTTAATCATTTGACTATCTGACCCAAAGTTGTGTTATTATTAAGGTAAACTCCTTAACCCCTTCGGGTATTTATTTGACACACTGTTCCTCTCCATAAGCATGACATATTATATTTTATTGTATCGCTTAGAATATTGAAATAGCGACATCTTTTTTTATGAGGAATATATGATTACCAACTGGAATTTCTTCACGGAAGGTAGTAGTACTACTTATTATGTGACGGAAGTTTTTAAATACTGCTGCTATAAAATATATGTATAATTGAAAGTATCTGAACATGTGAAAAGTAATCCGAGTAGGCTTGACAAGGGTACAAAATCATAAAAGTGTCATATGCAGTTTTCATTTCTTTATCAGTCCATCGCCGATTCGCAGTGCATTTAAATATGTATTTGCCTAGACGCGAGCAAGACCATCTCAATGCGTAACTATAATCGATTGAAAGAGACACCCTTTGTTTTTCGCTCACGACAAAACGGGATGCAACCCTCTCCGAGAATGGCTTTTTAGACAAATCTCGTTAAATATCTGACTGTGTGCAGGTTTATTAAATTTCCTCTTGTCGGTACCTAGATGAGGTAAAATACCATCATATTAACTTAATCGTGTCTTTTAATAATGCGTTGTTTTAGTAGGCTGAGGAAAAAAAGGAAAATATAGACTCGACTTCGGATTTATTTTCTATCGAGATAATTTTAATTAAGCAATCATGTTTCGCTATTGTCAGTACCACAATCATATAGTCAAGAATCATATATCTGAAAATCAGCCCCTACTGTTTGCTAGTCTGGGCAGGACAGCGTTTCAAAGTCTTCAAATTTCTCAGTGTAGCGCCTTAACCTAGTAAAAGAAATGGGCTGGCTGAAAATTAGGCAAGCCGAGGGGATCGAGTTGTACAATACAAGCCGTCAATAACCCGCGCCGCGCAAGAATAGAACGCCATCGCCAGTACAGACGTGTGGAGTTAATCTAAGCCACAAACACGGCAATCGGTGCCCCGGACCAGTACCGATACCGATCATTAATTACATTCCAACATGGTCAGAAGTTAGATATGTGACATCAAGACAACTAATTTTGTTTAGAAATTCTATTTATCCTAAACTAACTAGGTAGGTATGTAAGTATATATTATGTGTGAATATAATTTCCCTACCCTCAATCGACCCTTGATTATAAGAACAAGCCCCCTGCAAGTTTAAAATATACATTAATAGTACATTACTTACCAAGGGCGATAAAACAAAGAATGTCTCAGATCGCAGGTATTTTACGCCCGAGCCGAAGGCAAGGGCGATAAATATGCGATCTGAGGCTTTCTTTATTATCGCCCGTGGTAAGTACAAAATTTTAAGTCACCCCCTGGCCAGAAAGTGGGTTTTATCGCGCGCGGAGCGTGCGATAATGGCCACTTTATGGCCAGGTGTGACATAAAATTATAATAACGGCTATATTTTATAACAATTCCTGGATCCTCGACTATTATCCTTAAATATTTACTCGCGATACACGAAATGTTAATGGCCCGGACTCGTATTCATAACGACCACCTCTTGCCTTTAGAAGAGAATATAAATGTGACCTGTGTGTACGTAGGTACAGTTGTTATGAATCTCCGGGTCAAGTTATACTGGGTGGTAACAAGATGACTTCCAGACAGGTTTTGAATCGTATTCTAGGACCCGTGCTTAGTGCATGTTAACGAGGAAGCAGAGAAACACTTGCGGGCTAATGGTCTGAGGGATGGTTCCATTGTTGCACGACACGACAAGGGTCCAGTCGCCATCAAATTCATAAACATCAGTGGTAAATAGTTTTGAGAACCCTTGCTTTAGTCTTAGTAAAATTTGCGAAAAATAAGAGTATGAAAAATTTACAATTCTTTGCTTTGTCTGTCGTTTGTTACATAATAAACGAGCAGCTGCACCTATTTAATGACCAAAACAAAACTTCTGAAGGTATTAATGTTGGGCAACTTAGGCTTTACGCTCGTCAGAATCGATTCTCGATGAGTTGACGAATGTGCAGGCAAAAAAGCTTCTGTATAAAAGGGTCGGCAACCACTTGCTCCGTGTGTGGTGTGGATAAGAATAGGACTTTTTCTCATGGGTGTCGTAAGATTCGACTGTGGAAACCAGGTTGAAGTGTGACGTGGACGATGGGTTAGTATTATCGCCGCAATATTGTATTTTCTTCATCCTTTAAAAAAATACAATCGCTAATTGGATTTGTCATGTACTCTTGTCTACCCCTTTTGGGAATACAGGCGTGAGTTTTATATATGGCTTAAAACGCTGTAATGATGATGACGGATATCGTGTAACTATGAGAACGCGTCCCCGTGGTCGGTAAATTTTTAGCGTACACCAATGTTTGTCGACATCCAGTGTTTGTGTCTCGCAAATTGAGCGAGCAAATAGTGCCGGGTATAAGCTCATTCAATAAGTTTGTGTTGTTGAAATTGAGAATACATTTTACATTAATCGTACATCCGCTAACTGCCAATGTCTGTGCACATCATGTCAGACTAATTTTTATAGTTTCATGTCAAATTTTTAGTAAGTGGCTGATGCGACAAACGTAAATCATACATTTATTGAAATCAACATTGTTTAATGTACTTAATAATATCTTAGTTTACTGATTGAGAAACAGTAAAGAAAAATAGACTAGAAAAATAATAGAAAAAATAATAATAAAAAATAAGAGTTGCCCGGTGTTTTGTTTAGGTAGGTATCAATTAAAGTTTATATTCTGAAAAATTTAACTGATAATACAATGAAATGCGTGATTCCCTTTAGACACTAAAGAAAAGAGGGGATGAGGTTCTAGGGGTAATGGCATACCTAAGCAGACAAACTACCCACGAGATTTTTTTATAAATCTCTAAAATTAGTGATTTCTGGTTCATTGAAGAAGAGGTAATACTACATTTCAAACCGTTAAGTGTCGAGTATGCCACACTGTAGTGTAATGTAAAGAAAGCGATGAAAATAATTTACCTTAACACTTTAAGGTGGCCAACAGTAGATATATACGATATTAGTACCTAATGAACTGCCCTCGGGAGTCGTACGGTATAAATAAATAAATAATTATTTGCGGACAATCTTACACAAATCAACCTAGTCCTAAACTAAGCAAAGCTTGTACTATGGGCGTACTAAGCGACGATATATATATACTTATATAGATATAAATAGATACTTAAATACATAAAAAACATCCAAGACCCAAGAACAAATATTCGTGCTCATCACACAAATGAATGCCCCGGCCGGGATTCGAACCCGGGACCTCCAGCTTCGTAGGCAGGGTCACTATCACTACCAACTAAGCTAAATCGGTCGTCTTCGTAATGTAACGTGGTGCCATCTATTGAAAACAGAGTGAATAGT
Source organism: Cenopis cana (assembly GCA_951800055.1). Taxonomy (NCBI): domain Eukaryota; kingdom Metazoa; phylum Arthropoda; class Insecta; order Lepidoptera; family Tortricidae; genus Cenopis; species Cenopis cana. The sequence goes on along the minus strand of OX637479.1, from coordinate 11,773,058 downwards.
ATCTCCTCGGTCGTCGGTCGTCGTGCGGTCCGCATGAGAACAAAGTTATTGAAAATGAAAACAAAGTTCTTAGGTCATAACATAAGATGAGCCTGGGCAAAACAATAGACAGCTGCTAATCTCTGTTTTCGGTAATTATCTCTCTAGTTGTCAAACGAACTATTCGTGAAATAAATAAAGGCAACATGCTTGCGGTTATTCTGGATTCACAAGTGTCTTTTTACCCCCAGGCCGTTTGCTCGTTTACCACTATCCTAGTATATTATAAAATAATTAATGTTTGAAATACTACTTTATATAGTTATGAAAAACAATTTTACTATTGTTAACGAGTTAATCGGAATATACCGGTCATACATGTCATAAGTCGCAAAGGCGTATAAATACAATAGGTACCTATAACGGCTTTACAACTTTGAATGCGTCCACAGGAAAGACTACAAATAAAAACGTTTTTGACCCTAACAAACTTGGATTGCCAAGATTTTCTTAGTCCCTTCAAGTGAACCTAGCTGTCAGGTTCTCATAACGCTTACTATAACACTTATAACAATAAAGAACATAAGCTCACGACTCTCGGCGAAAGTCACACTTACCTGCAACCAACCGTCATGGTTGCTTTATAATAACGCCATGCAATCACTTCTCATGGCGACAATGCTTCCGTTACTATGAGATAATCCGCCTCATTTCCTTATTTAATAACATTTTATCCAACTACGGAGAACTATTGAAAGTAATGGTTTTATCTCCATACGGAGTACGGGAACTTTCACCGGTTCCCAATATGGATGCAAATCATTAGTTTCTGTAGTGTCACAACGCAAAGTTAACACTTTAAATAATACTGAGTAACTTGTCGAATGTTTGTTAACGATTAATCGTCCAGTTCAGTTAAATAAATAACCCTTAAGTCACTGCAGGGTAGATTAAATATGTTGATAGGTAGATTATTTTTCTTACTTTCTTTCTCTTTGCTTTACTTTCAGATAGCTTGAAAGGGCATTCTTAATTGGTCACTTAATTCAAATTAAATTATTTATATAATAAAAGGGCAAGTGAGCCAGTTATTAGTTCTCACACTTTTACAAGACTAAGGATCGGTTCTACCAAATCAGATACGTGTTTGACAAGTACAGTCAAGTTCCAAAATAATTATATATCGAATGAATCCCCTCATAAATATGTACCGAAAACTTAAGAGTAATAAATAATGACTGTACAATTTTGATATCGAGCCTCAAATTCAGTTGTCATTTCAGTTTGGCCAAATTTAGCCTAACTTATTGACCTAAAACCGGCACAGGGCACTCGACCACTCGTCTAGTCAATGATTCGTTGGGATAAAGACGCTGAGTTGGCACGTAAAAAACAAACAAGCCTAAAGCCGGGCAACAAAAGCCACTCGACGTGTGCTAACCTAAATTGAAACTTCGTTGGCGCGGACTGCAACCCCGAATAACAAAATAGTCACTACTGGAACCAACCGCAAAATTAAGTTGATCTTAATAGGAGCATTAGGAAATTACAAAGAATAAAACTGATTTATATTAATATGTTCGTATTTGTTGCTAAAATATACCTAATAATAAACATTGTCACCAAATTTCAAGTGCATAGGTCAATACGAAGTTAAAATATTGTTCAGAACAAAATTTTGGATTTTGAAGCAGAGCAGGGGCCTTCCTTCAAAACTTTTAAAATTAAGTTTTGATAATTTGTATTTGCTTTGGGTCAACAAGATGCTTATACTGTGAAGATTAGAAAAGTGTAACTCCAACCTTTTGGCTTTAAAACCAGTGTGAAAGACAATGAACGCGTGAGTGACAGCAATAAGGCTCCATTTGGACCTTTCGAGTACGGAACCCTTTTTTTTTTTTTTTTTTTTTTTTTTTTTTTTTTTTTTTTTTTTTTTTTTTAACGTTGGGGAAATGCATTTACGCATCCCGTCCTGTCGGGGAGGCAGGACGGGTATGACGGACTAACCGCGGCTGGAAGGCCTTGGACTACCGTCTAAAACCACCAACGAAGACCGGCTCCGCCTTGAATTGGGGGGCGTCGCAGGATCACTCATCGCATTCGACCGCGTACGTCCCGGCGGGCGGCCTACCGGCTAGTAGGCCGTAGACATAATGAGGCAGCAGCTAGGTGAGTGCCTCCAGTCCTGTGGAAACTTTTCTTACAGGGCTTGTCCCCGACTCCCTGCAAGGTTCCACTACGGCGGAGGCATCAGATGCGCATAGCGTCTAGCTCTGCCTCCATTCCGTCGTCGACGGAGCGGATCCGCGAGAGGATCGTTCTCGCGAGCCCGCTCCGCAGCCTCCTTCTGCGACATTACATCGTCACAAAAGGAGACCATCGCTCTCCATCCCTCTTCGCTGCCGAGCATGGCGTCAGCAACACAAAGCAACGAGAGATTTGCGCCTATTACCGCCTGTAGAGCCACACGCTGTGGCCCCCACGCGGCACACTCCACTAGCGTGTGGAGCGCCGTGTCAACCGGCGCGCCACACTCGTGACATCGGGGGGTTGCCTCTCGTCCTATGCGGTGCAGATACTTACCGAAGCATCCATGGTCAGTAAGTATCTGCACCATGTGGAACGTTAGAGTTCCGTGTGGCCTCTCAATCCAGCGCTCCAGATGCGGCAGTATCGCACCCACCGTCAAAAGGCCAAATTCAGCTGACCTCAGCTCTTCTTTCCACAGGCGTACCGATTCGGCTAGTGTGGAAGTTCGGACGCGCCCTATCTCATTCAGGTCAGGAAACTCTCCTCTCGCTCTTTTCCCAGCCTTGTATTGGTGGACCCCAGCAACCACCCTCGCTGCCAGGTCCCAAGGGAGGTCGGCAGCCAGCGTCGTTGCCGCTGCAAAAGACACCGTGCGGTAGCCCCGGATAGCTCTCAATGAAATCGCCCTCTGTGGCCTACGGAGTAGGGTTTTGTTTGACGTCGAAAGGGCATCAATCCATATAGGTGCCCCATATAAGGCCATACTCCGTATAACGCCGGAATAAAGACGTCTACACGCGGCATTGGGTTCTCCGACGTTGGGAAGCAATCGACTCAGAGCGGCGGCTGTAGACATCAGCTTCGGAGCGAGGTTGGTGAAATGTGCTCCGAAGTGCCACCGTCCATCTAGAGTGAGACCCAGATACCTCATCTGAGCCTTGACCGCCACGATCGAGTACGGAACCCTAAAAAGTGACATTATAATCATCATCATCATCATCATCATCAGCCTATATACGTCCCACTGCTGGGCACAGGCCTCCTCTCATAGATGAGAGGGATTGGGCAGTAGTCCCCACGCTGGCCCGGAGCGGGTTGGGGACTTCACATACAACTTTTGAATTTCTTCGCGGATGTATGCAGGTTTCCTCACGATGTTTTCCTTCACCGAAAAGCTAACGGTAAATATCAAATGATATTCCGTACATAAGTTCCGAAAAACTCATTGGTACGAGCTGGGATTCGAACCCACGACCGCCGCTTGACAGCCGCATGCTTGAACCACTGGGCTACCGTAGCTCAACATTATAATACCACAGGAAATTTAGTAATGATTACAGCAATTAACGATACGAACTAACCAATCCCTATTTTATGATAACTTGATAACAGCGGGGTAATCAGGTAACGATATGTACTACCGTTGGTACCGGTGGTACGTATTTAATGTCAGTTTTAGTATGGGATTTGACATTTAAATCTATCGTACTAACGGTCGAAAACGTTACGTGATTACCGCGCAGTAATGACAATCGCTCTTGATTACATTGCTGAGTCTACAAAAAAATCTAACGGATGTGCACCATCGATACTTATCTACTTACACATAAATTTACGGCGAATTGTCATTTCCACAGTCCACTTTTAAATAACAAAAGCAAGGATCTTACCAAACCAGAGTAGTGTAGGTGCTCTAGCAGGGTAATTGCGTAACGTGTCAAACATACGAAAGGTGGATCTAAATGTAATTTTGCATGGTAATGATTGGGTACAATACAGTTCATAAATCTTTAATGACTAAACCGCTCGTTTTTGTGAAGTGAGCTGATTGTTCTGACTAAACTGGTCTAGCCCGGAGCAGAGGGTCAAGTGGAGATAAAAAAGAACCTTGACTGGAGGGCGTGTCTAACATACACATATATACACCGTTTTTAGGGTTCCGTAGTAAACAAGGAACCCTTATAGTTTCGCCATGTCCGTCCGTCCGTCCGTCCATCCATCCGTCCGTCCGGACGTCCGTCCGTCCGTCCGTCTGTCCACCGCTTTTCTCAGTGCCCGTTAGTACTAGAAAGCTGTAATTTGGCATGAATATACATATCGATGACGCCGACAAAACGGTAGAATAAAACCTTAATTTTTTTTTAAGGGTACTTACCTCCCCTACATGTAAAGTGGTGGTGCCATTTTTTTTCTTCCAAACCCCATCGTGTGGGGTATCGTTAGATAGCTCTTTCAAAAATATTATAAGGTTTGTAAAATCATTTTTTGATTAAAAAATTGGTTGGCGTGATATTAAGCTTTGAAGTGATAATTTTTGTTATGGTCAAGTGTCCCCCAGCCAGTTAAACGGTGGCTACTAGGCATGTGAAAAAAATCATGGTAATAGTATATACGATGAATTTAAAAGGAAAACTATCACAGCTAAGTAGACATTACTAGTTAACGAGTAATAGTCGAACTTCAGAAATGTACTTTGCAAAAGCAAACTTTCGTATATACAATTTCCATTGTATCCATAGATAATGTTGTTAATTCTGTCAAAAACAGTAAATATAAGTTTGCGAACTTTTTAGTCCACATAATGTAACGTGTAGACGACTACGGAACGCTACCTTGCGCGTGGCCCGACACGCACTTGGCCGGTTTTATTTTACTACGATGGAAGCTCTCATTTAGTTGCGCTGCTTAGAGTGCTGAAACGTTAATTTGTATCTAGGTACCTATTTAGTGTAGTTGTTTAGTCTTAGTCGGCGACGGTGGAGGCTAGAAACATCACCTACAGGGTAACGTTAAAACAACATTGTTATAACTATTGAAGTTAACTGCATCATCGGAGCACTTAAACAATACATTCGACAGACGATAATGACCGCGAACTGTGGGTGTTTTATGTGCCGACGCCGACCACCTTGCATGTCACGTGGGCGACAAGAATGCAAGTGCAAATGTACACCGACTAACGAGCCCTACTAAATTGCTTGCTAATGTTTATCGAGCCATTATCGTGTGTTTGCGTTGATCTTCCACGTCTGGAACTTGAAAATTTTCTATTAAATATCGTGTTCGCTTAATTGACAATATTTCATATTTTTAACTACTTTATTTTATGAACTAGTTAGAAAATAGGTAAAAATTTAAGCCACCCGTATTTTTTCTTTTTCAATTTAACTCATTATTTCATACAAAAAAACACGTTGAAAAGTAGGTCATTCCAAAAGGGCGTAAGTAAAATATGACGTCATCTTCCCAACAAGAATCCAGAGCCACTCCAGAGCAGCGATTGTCTGTACTCTGTACTAAGGTCTCCCTGAATACAGCGAGGAAGATGACGTCAACTTTCGGTTTACAGTAATTTGCGATTTTTTCCAAAATTAACGGAGAAAAAAATCAAAAAAAATGTTTTTTGTCTACTTCACACGTTTTTACCGAAATGGTTTTCGAATTAAGACTTTTGGAAATAATGAAATATTGTCAATTATAATTTGATATGTAATGTTAAATAAGAACGATACAGTTATACAGTTTGGCGGAAGTTAATATAAATTGTAAAAGAGTACTGTTTTCGTGAATAAATGCTTAGAGTATTATGTTAAATAAGAAAGTGGTGTTGATTAGGAATGTAGGATAATATAACTTCCAGTGTCCGACACAGTAGGTAATTACCTGGTACCGCCAGTAATTCATAATTCGTAGCAACAGCTGGGGGGTACGGGTAGTTAATTACAAAAAATTACAGTTGGTTCTAATTGTTCGATCTTCCTAACTTTAGTTTGACGCGTGATGTAATTAGCAAGCATGATGTCAACTATTAGAAATAAGGTGACAAACATAGGGCCGATACTATTAGTAATTTTTAAGAAGCATTATGAGACACATAGGAAAAGTCGATTATAATATCTCCTCTCGAATGCAAATAGTTCTCGCAATAGAATTTGACAGTTGGACGGACTTTGACTCAAATGCCAGAATGAGTCACAATGTGCTAATGGCATTGTGTCAATGTGTTACCTACTTACTTTTAGCTAAATACCAACACCACCTGATATCTAGTTTTGTTTAACAAACACCCTTGCAAAATATTTCGTCACTATTCAGTAGAATAAGACTTAAATCGTAAACTCTTAGGTTAGTATTAAGGCTATTTCACTAGAGCTAGAATTAGGATGCTTGCAAACAAATCAGCCAACAAGTTGAGATCCGAAGCTACGCGCCACGGAAATGTAGCTTCGCACAATTTGCTTAAGTGGTAAAGAGAACTTTACTTTGTCACTATCGCTAAGTATTCATCTTATTTTACTTTGAGTCCACGTTTTGGTCTCGCGAAGGCGGTACGTATACAAGTAATTGTACTTTTCAGCTGGCATATTTCTTTTTACAAGACCATAAAGAAAACTTTTGTCGGTTAAAAAACAAATAGAGCCAAAGTTAGGTCCTTTTTATTATGCACGTAGGATGTACTGATTACCACGCACCATAAAGTTTACGTTTCACAAGGCTTTTAACAAAATAAAAATCAGTTTTTATCTCCTCTTTTCTCTCGCTCCTTTGTGTGGTTGGCGTTAAACGCATATTTATGCGCAGAATAAAATGAGGGTAGTAACACCTAGCAGTTGTATGTATACTGTTGTACATGTTTGTACATATTTATTGCTCTTATTGTTACACTTCTCCTATAGTATGCTGACTTTCCTCCTAGGTTGGTAGGATGGATAGGTTATAGATTGTGTGCACATACTATTGCTAATGTGAAGCGGCGTAGTGTTTTCATTCTAAAGCCGAGGAAACCGTATCTCAGGAAGTTATTTAGGTGCTTATTACTGGCCAATTTGTATGTTAGTTTAGTAAAGCTATAGTCTGATCACGCCATAATGAATGAGTTAACAGGGAATGTAAATATGTACTTATTTATTTTATACTTATCCTCGTATGCTGATGGTAAGTTAAACATATCACCAGCACCACTGCCTGACTCTTTAATGCCCAATAGTTCACCTTCATTGTCTCGAATTGAGACTGAAAGTGTCAAGTATATAACTCTAAATACAAAATTACCGTCTTAATGCATTAGCCCACCTGCTCAATTAATAAAAGCGTTAATATATATAATTATGTTAATCAATACATCATTAATTTTAGTTGACGTTGAAGTTGATTTGTCGATGTATAATCATTAATTTATTTTAAAGTCATTAACTTGCAAAATCTAGAGCCAAGGTCTCATTGATAATTAAATACGCCTCTATAATATACCTATCAATTGCATATTATATCTTGAACCAATGTGTAATTCGTGTTTGCAAGAAATTAATATTGATTTACATTGAGTGAATAGTATTGATGCCACTGATTCATTATTAGACTAATTTGATAAATTATTCCGACCTTGATACCGGTCTACTAATGTGAAATCGTTATTTTTTATGGATTTTAGATTTAAGGCCCGTTTGTTTGACTGCTGCATCATATTCTCGTTTTGTAATTTGATGGGTAGATAGATACAGTGACGAACAATTGGTTTTTTACTCTAATAGTGCTTTTTTCATATGAATTATGTATGAAGTTCCGATATCCGTGCCAATTTTCATCGACATACTTATCAGACGTTTTTAGGACAAAATTTAAAACTATTCCCCGTGACTCCATCCATGAATATTAATTATGCTCTACTTGCACAGATAAAGCAGATTTCCTTTCAGTAGGTATACAAAAATTCATCAATTATGTACATTTACATTACACAGTTCCTGTACGCTAACCCACATGCATAATAAAACAATAAAATTATATAATAACTTGCATCAATTAAATAATATAATGCGTAAAAGTTAAGCGCCAGTAGTCTTTCCTTTTAAAGTTGGTTTTTGTCGTGTGTTTTTTTGACCTAGTGTACGAAGTTGCCTGTTTACAACCTATGGCTCAAAAATGTTTCTAACGTGTCTCCAAATAAAGTCGTGTCACGTACTTATGAGAACCTTGACTTGTATCAGGGTCAGATTTTTGACGAGGACGCGCTGCGCAGCAAAATTTACTATTTGGATGACGCAAGTTACCTACTTTGTATATGTCGGTTGTCATTGCGTCTGAATTGAGTCCGAGATGGTATTGCAGCACAGGTCCTTGATGGTTTTCGTTCTATACATGTAATAAATACATATATGATCCTCAACCGTCGATGATTGAGTTTGTTCGCACTGGTTGAGGTAACCACGGATACATCGTGTGTGGGTGATGCTCATTTGTTTACAAGCGTGTGAATTTGACATTGCCTGGGCGTTTATCGTATTCAAAGTATTGCCATTGAATGTAATCTCCTGATCGTCAAGGCAAATTGAATTGAGGTTTGGCATCAATTTAATTTTAAGTAATCGCAATATTGAAGCTGACAGGTTGATAGAATTAATTATGATACTAATATAATCGTAGGTATACTTCGTTCCATTAGATGACGGAAAGTTCTAATAGAATAGTATGAGAACTTTTCGTCATCTAATTCTGGAACGAAGTACATACAGCCTTGGCCAAAAGTGTTGAGCACCCCTTATTTTCCTTTGTAACTTATAAAAAAACCATTATTTTTTAATTACAAAAATGCACATGACGTAAAATATGAAAAGCTATATACTAAAGAACATCTAGAGAACTTTAGATAATATCATTTCGAAGTAGCTATAGCTAACTGAAGACTAAAAATAGACGGGTTTGCAATAAAAGGACAAATTGCATTTTTATCCGTGCAATTATCTTTAACGTCAACGAAAGTAGCTAGTTTTTGAAAGATGTTTAATTTTCTTTAATGATAAAAGGATATGAAATGCTTGATTGAAAGTTTAACTTTTATATGGAAAACGTGTGAGTGCTCAACACTTTTGGCCAAGGCTGTATAAGAAGTTTTCATGCCATAAACCACATCACATAACCATGACATAAATAGGTACATTTTATAATGACGACTTTACGAAAATATATAATAGTACCTAACAGTAGGTACTAACTTTAAACTGGTGTAAACTGTTAATAAATATCGTTTAAAGTCAGTTAAGTTGCACGCGCGGCTTGAAAATTAAAGCGATTAGCATTCGGAACCGAGCGGAGTAGGCACTAAACTTCTAAGAAAGTAGCAACTGTTTTGCATTAATTCACTTACGTACTTAAGGTGCAGGGGTGGGCAAGCTCTCTCCATACAAACTTTGTGCAAGTTTTTCTTCGCTTGTGTTTGCACTACACTTATGATTTTTGGCCAGTATGCTTATTTTTCTGTTAGCCGTAACCTGGAGAAATATATATTTTTTTTTGTATTTTTTGTGTTTTTTATTTTTTTCTTGAAAACATTTTTTTTTCTTGAAGTTTTGCGTATATCAATATTTACAAGAAAAAATAATAATTGGGAGTGCCAATACCGACGAATAAAACGTGCACAGAGTTTGTATGGAGAAGGCCTTGCCCTACCCTGCGCCTTAAGGCGCAGGGTAGGGCAAGGCCTTCCCCATACAAACTTTGTGCAGGTTTTATTCGTCGGTTTTGCCACTAACAAATATAATATTTTTTGGTTGTAAATATTAGATATGCGAAGATCGTGACGTGAAATTTTTCAAAAATTTCAAAAAAAATAAAAAAATAAAAATAAAGAATTAATAAAAAAAAATACATCACGAAATAGCCATGAGAAAAATAAGCATACTGACCAAAAATCATAACTTTAATGCAAACACAAACGAAGTAAATCCTGCACAAAGTTTGTATGAAGAGAGCTTGCCCTACTCCTCCTCTTAAGGAAGGCAATACACATTTCTTGAAACCATCGTTATAAAAATATCGCTACCATTGATGTATTGCGATGACAAACAAACGTACAGTCTCTTGTGACGGACGACATCATATATTATAGACAGCGCAATGCATGGACGTTTAGCTCCGGCAACGCGCATGTGACAAACTTGAAGTAGCAAGCATTTATAGGCTACGGTAACCATTAGGCGGGCCGTAGTCTTGTTTGCTACCGACGTGCTTATTCCCTTTGTACCTTTATATTTGTAACTTATATAATTTTTACTTTTGTACACTTTATTATTTGTACCTTTGTGTTTAAGTATATATTTATCTATATAAGTAAGTATGTATATCGTCGCCTAAATAGTACCTATACTTAGTACTAGCTTCGCTTAGTTTCACACTAGGTTGATTTGTGTAAGATTGTCCAAAAATAAAATATTTGTAGTTAACTTATATCATTTTTACCATTGTACTTTTTATTATTTGTACCTTTGTGTTTAAGTACGAGTATATATTTATCTATATAAGTATGTATATCGTCGCCTAAATATAGTACTAGCTTCACTTAGTTTCGGACTAGGTCGATTTGTGTAAGATTGACCACAAATATTTGTGTAAATTTGTTGTGATGTTGCAACACGCTAACTGTACTGTGCTAGCCTTATAAGTCTTAGTTAGTCTCCAGCCCAGGATCAATACACATAGCTATAATACAGAACACAATGTCGCTTACCATCAGGTAATTCGTGGTCAAGCGCAAAGCGCAAACCTATTTAGAATTAAATAAAAACCTAAGTTATAAAATTAATTCAAAATCCCGTCCTGCGGGGTAATCACGTAACGATATGTACTACCGTTGGTATGTATTTAATGTCAGTTTTAGTAGTGTATACTAAAGGTCGAAAACGTTACGCAGGTGCGTAAAGATTAAGTGTAATCGAGGAATAATAAGGTTCACAATTTTTCGACTTTATTTTAATGACATTAAACCTTAACGTCCAAAAAGTGACGAACATTTCATTTTGCGACTGTAAATTATCTTGATATCCGTCTTGATGCTATCTCTGAACTCTTTTGGATTTCATTTCAATTGTATGTCAATGTCATCCAAAGCATTCTGAATAGAATCAGTCAATAATCCGTTCATCAGCAAAATTAGGGCAAAGGCGATTGTTATCATTTCATTTTGACAGCGGCCGAGGTGAAAATCGTTCGAAAATTGTTTTGTAACGAAAAACGGTATCTACAATTAAATGAGACAGTTTGATAAAAATGGACGCTATTACGGTTCTATGGTCACGTCCGTAGCGGTTTTAATAAAAAATGATTCTTGTCACCCTGCCGGCCATGGATAATCTAGACAATAAGATGACACTTTTGGTTTGCTTTTAAAATCGGACACTAAATTCATCCACCAATATGGTATATTGGTTATGTCAGCCACTTTTTATGAAATGCACTATGTATTTTAGTATCTAAATAATTTTATAGGTAATCAAGAGACTTATATACGTAAGGTAATTAAAAGAACAAAAGAGGAAACAATAGAGGAATCTCTCCGGCTTTCCCGACTGTTGCTGTTATTATTGAAGAAAGTGAAGTAAAAGTCCCTACTCACAACCTGTAATTAAAAGTAAACCCATGTTTAAATAACAAAGATTTATAGATTTCACATGATTTGTGTTTAATGTGGCTTAGAAGTACAAGTAGGTTAAGTATAGAAAAAAACAACTGATTGATCAAAGAGTCGATACAGATACGACAAACAAAAGTAAGTAGGTTTCTTGTAGGTGCACCTGACGACTAATTTTGAGACTATACCTACAAAGTAAATAAGTAGATCTTGTACGCATAAAATGCCCGCAACTAAGTGGCGTGTATTACTGTCAGTGGTTTACCACTGTTTTACTGACAAAATTTGTATATACATTTTCGATTCTCAGAAAATGTTTCTCATAATTTCATTTCACAGAAACATTCTCACAGATGTTTTAGTGTTTTTTTTTTATTTATTTATTTAATCGTATGGCAAGGTATAAAGATATTGGTGAATTATAGGTATGTAATGTAAGTAACAAAAATTGATCATTTAACTGCATCTCACAAAATCATTATTTAGTAGAATAAATGATTTCATAATAAACATAGTACTTTTAGTATTTTAGCACGAAGAAATGTGACTTAGGCGAATGCTCATTTGAAATCGTTCTAAAGTTGTTCACCCGCAGTTTCGGTCGAACGTTTTGTTTGAACTTATCAATTCCAAGGCTAAAAATATCTTACTCAAATATCTTTTAATAGAGGCTCTGGACTGTCACTGTAATGCCATTCTCAAAATAACTGAGAATGTTATCATAACCTAACCAGTCTATTTCAATGGATTTGCGTTCATGCTCTATGAACGCAAATGGGGTTTAGTTATAGGACAGCAGAAATAATCCTTCTTAAATATACAATTCTAATTACCAGTTCTGTTACACCTCTGTGCGCACAACCTTAAGGTTATGTCAACATAAACCATAATTAGGCAAGAATAAAGCACCGAAATTACTCTCATCCTGCAATCATAAACAATCACAAAGCAAGTGTAGTAATTAGGAGTCGTTACGTTGTTTAAATTAATTGTTTACTTGTTAGGCATCGCCAGATTATCCTAAGCTTATCAACGCAGCAGATTATCAACGCATTTATTTATTTTAGTAAGTAATCTATATTGTCATTGAAAGAAAATGGATTTTATTTCAATAACAAAGAAAAAAAAAACAGAAACGTAAAACTACTTAAATATAACTGAACGATTAATAAACTAGCTAAACCTATAAAAAGTAAATGCCCCCCCTTTAGTAAGTTACTCTTTACTAGCTCTCTATTGCCTTCGACCCCGCGGCAGACCAAAGAATTGATGTGCGAATAATTTCAATGATATTGTAATAAGTATTGCTTTTAGTAAACAACCTGCGGTTAATATTTAATTAGCCGGTAGCATTAAATTCGATCCTAGCAAAGGTCACAATGATGTAACTTCTTTTCAGTAAGTACTTACAACACTTGTGTTTCATTAAACGCCTCCACCCACAAAATTTATACTTTTACTAGAAAGTTATCGCAAATTGGACTTTTTACTGCCTGAAGCTTTACATGTGCTTTATTCTGTGCATTATTGATTGAGTAGAGAACTGTAGACCTTAAATCAAGCGATTAAGAGTCGTATTCGAGTGGCAAGCGGTCCATGCTGGTTAACTCGACATAAAGACTGGTGAAATTGATTCAATAACTAAGCTTATTAGACGGTGAGACGAGTTAATTGTGGGACGTGGGCTGTATTGTTTCCGATATAAAAGTGAGTGAAATGTCAGGTAGTTCCGTAACAAGTGGAAGTGCCCTGCCCACCTTGTAAAAGAGGAATCTATTTGACGAGAGTAGGTACCTATATCATTAACTAAGCAAGTATCATAACATGTCGGTTTTATCGGTGTTTTGCTGTTGATTTGCTGGGATGACACGGATAACGCAGTCTTATTATCGTTTTTAATTCGCAGTAACTAATGTTACTACCGAATGGCTAATTCCATAAAAAAATTATAGTTATGTTCGCACTTTGCAGTTCTATAATTGTTTTCCGGATTTATTTTAATAGTAAGACGGGATGATAGTAGAAACTCTACTAATTAAAAGAAATATACGTCATTAATTTGTGATCTAAAGAAACCTAAGTATGTACCTACTAGGCTTTAATTCGGTGCGCCCTGTAGCCCGGCCATAGAATACGGCTACGGTATCCTCTGCCTGTCGTAGAAGGCGACTAAAAGGGGTCCTCGGGGTCGTAGTTGGGGGCGGCGATCGTCCATAAAAACATGGCGGGACCCATATAGGTGGAGTCTAGGGCGGCACTGGACCGTTTCATGGGAGATCCCAGAGCCGTCCGAAATAGGTTGAGGAGGACAATCGGGGGGTTTTCCATAAAGGATTTACCCCCCCGCACAAAAAAAAACTTAAATTCGGTACATCTTTTCAATCGCATGTATTTTCGTTCTGTAAACGTTAGAACTGTAGAACGTGAATAAACTAAAACAGCAATTGGGATCGTGACTCGAGAGAGCTTGACTAAAAAAAATAGAGACACTATACATATTCAATTGTGTTAAAAATATTATTTATGCTTTGGTATTCACACTGATCACGATAATGTATATCATAATCATCATTAACAAAAGAGAAATGCATTACGCAAAGATGACACCCACAATTGGGTCCTTGATCGATGACCTTTGCGCGGGCGCAATTTGAATGCGATCTACAATCTGCGCGGGAGATCGCGACGTGACGCGGCGAGCTAAGTCTTGTTAGTGAAAATGTCGTGTTTGTCATTGTATTTCCTGTTTTTACGTCCTTTTAACACTGAAATAATGCAGCTTCGTGATGTGCCGCCGTGACCCGGGAAAGGGCTTTGTTGAAAAAAGATACCAGTTGGAAATGTATGCGTGAAAATATGTAAGTAAATGTGTATTCTTGGTAGGAATCGCGACACTTACTTTAGTTAATAGTTAGAGCACGGAAAGTAGCTGGGATGGGATTTTAGTTAGCAAACAAAATAAGAAATACAAATTTAGATATGAAGGAATAATTGAAAACCTTAGGCATCGAGCAGGATTCGAATCTGCTACCTCTCAGCACTCGCGGCCAGTCGCTCTAACCAACTGAGCTATAGGTGCGATTAATGCTACGGCTTGAAATTCCTCAATCCTTCCTTCATTTATACAAACGCCTTAAGGGAGGCGTGTCCATCTGTCTGTCAAGACCCTTTATCTCGAGAACGCGTGGAGGTATCGAAATGAAATTAAAACCATATACTCAAGTATTACAGTCTCTTGAAGCTGTGAAAAAATAAAACTTCTAAAGCCGTGCAAAAAAGATACGACCGTTTATGCCGCAAAAAAAACGTATATTTCGACTCTCTCAGGGGAATTAATATTTATAGGGTACTTTCCGTTGACCTAGAACTATGAAATTTGGTAAGTAATATCGTCCTATAGTTAAGTACAGGGAAGAGTCTGAAAACTATACATTTGTAATTAAATCAATTTTAGTAACACAGGTAAACAGCGAGACTCGATTCCTGAACTATTTATATACCTACAAATTCGTACGGACCCCTCGGTGGGTGAGTCCGACTCGCACTTGTCCTTTTTGTTTTTTTGTTAGTTTAGTTGTTGTTTTGTCCTTGTTGTTTTTCTCTTGTGGCTGGATAAATTGCTTGTTTTACGAAGTTGAACAGTACTTACCAATTACCATGTACATTACAACAATTTAATCCCTAACATAGCCATTTCGTCAGTTTCATCACTTACGTTCCTGATATGCGATTCACTAAGTACCTCACCTCACCGCTCACCCGTTTTTAATACAAAAGCTGTTAAATGTCATTTGTCACTTTTTGACAGTTTCCAAACACATAACAGGTGAGGACGAATCAATTCGTGAATAACAGCCCTGTTTGTTTTCACCGACATTATAAATCTATCGTGTAGGTGCAGTCGGTAGAGATGACAAATAAAAAAAAATCTGCCTAGTGTGAGTCGGACTCGCGCACGAAGGGTTCCGTACCATTATTTATAAATAATATCAAGTGGAATGTTGGCCCAGTGCGAGTCAGATTTTAGTTTTCCCATACATTTTGAGACCCAGCGCCTGATGAAGGCAACGAGCAAAGTTTTTTTTAAGTCTTTTTGTATAGGAGCCCCCCTTATTTTATTTTGTTTTTAGTATTTGTTGTTATAGCGGCAACAAAAATACATCATCTGTGAAAATTTCAACTGTCTAGTGACAGACGGACAGCGGAGTCTTAGTAATAGGGTGCCGTTTTACCCTTTGGGTACGGAACCCTAAAAATACGTAGATTTACTTTTCTCGATTAAATCACCACGCTACCTCTGCTAGATTAGTGTGGTGATAGCGGCTCGGCAAAGGGTTTCCTTTTGTGGCACATTTGAACCATTTGTGGAGTCTATAGCCAACTAGTAATGTTATGAATGATGTTGAGTTTATACCCACACGCTGGTTGCCTGCGAGATTTTGTAGGTAATATTTTTGAAAAAAAAACTTGTTTTTTTAGTCATAGGTTTAGTTTTAAGTGGTACAAGTACATACTTATCTATATGCAAAAAAGCCGTCGGGTATGAGCTCAATTTAGGTACATAACAATGGCAAGCGAATTCAAACAATCATGGATTAAAGAATTAAATTTAAATAAATTAAGTGGCGTACTGCCCTTTCGGCAAAACATTATTCGTCAACGATAGAAATTCTCGACTTCTACATATATTCTACTCATAGGCAGATCAGGTACGAAGAGAAAGAAGCGAGGAAGAGTGTTAAGTGTGAGTGTTAGGTGTAACAGCGACCTTACAGCGTGCGAGCCGAGTGAGCGAAGCGAACTTGCCGCGGTAACAGCCGGCGAAACGCCAGAACCGAACATTGTTTACTAATTTAACTTATGTTATTAATTACATAAGTGCAAGGGTTTCCAGAACCTTAATTTTATATGAGGAACTGTCATACAAGTAATAAAATTCGACAAGTAACTATGTTGTGGCAAACGATACCTACATTTGACTAAATAATACTTGGTAAAATGAAACATGACCGTTATTTTTTGTAAAACAATAATTTGGCCAAAAAGAAACTTGCTAACTGTAAAAGTGCGATAAGCTGTTTTGACAAAATGATAATCTGAGTAAAATAGTTTGGGGTGTGATACTGCAAGAAAAGTTCTTTCCCCGTACGTTAGGAATCCTAATTAAGTAGTATCCCTAATTTTTAAAAAGTTTGGTTCTATTATCTTGATACTGTTTCATTCTTAAGTAATCAAACATTTTCATTGAAATAATGTCATACGGTTTTTTTTAAATATAAAATCTTAACGAGCCAGTCTCAGGAAATTACAATGTGAAATGTAAACACTAAATCCAAGTGTGTGAATATGGTAAGTACGCATTAGAGCTCAGGATTAGAAACTGGTCGGTGAGAACCGGAGCAGCTCTGATCCACCATTGCGTTATCATCTCTCTCGGCCTAATAGAAACTTCCCATTTTTTATCGTGCTATATCGTGTACTTTCTTCGGTGCAGTTTCATCTAAAAATACGGTATTTAAAAAAGTCTTGTTAATCCGATGGAGATTTAAAACAGTCTTTATTTTGCGATAAACTTGTGCCGAAAAGACTTGGATTAGTTTCCAATGTCTAAGATGTAAAATGGACAAACCTGTAGGAAAATGCATTTTTAATTTTAAGGCGCTACACTGAGAAATTTGGAGACTGAAACGCTGTCCTGCCCAGACTAGCAGACAGTAGGGGCTTTTTTTCAGATTTATGATTCTTGACTATATGATTGTGGTACTGACAATAGCGAAACATGATCGCTTAAAATTTTCTCGATAGAAAATAAATCCAAAGTTGAGTCTATATTTTCCTTTTTTTCCTCAGCCTACTAAAACAACGCATTATTAAAAGTCACGATTAAGTTAATATGATGGTATTTTACCTCATCTAGGTACTGACAAGAGGAAATTTAATAAACCTGCACACAGTCAGATATTTAACGAGATTTGTCTAAAAAGCCATTCTCGGAGAGGGTTGCATCCCGTTTTGTCGTGAGCGAAAAACAAAGGGTGTCTCTTTCAATCGATATAAATAAAAATAAATAAATAAATATTTGTGGACAATCTTACACAAATCAACCTAGTCCCAAACTAAGCAAAGCTTGTATTATGGGTACTAAGCGACGATATACATACTTATATAGATAAATAAATACTTAAATACATAGAAGACATCCAAGACCCAAGAACAAATATTCGTGCTCATCACACAAATAAATGCCCCGGCCGGGATTCGAACCCGGGACCTCCAGCTTCGTAGGCAGGGTCACTACCAACTAAGCTAAAGCGGTCGTCGAATCGATATATCGCCTTAACATGGTTGTGTTAGGTAACAACGGAGCAAATAGGTATCATTATATTTTTTCTTAATTAATAGGTTGAGTATGCAGGTATGATACAAAGAGAATAGTATGATACAGCGATATACAGCTTAGCTCAAGAGGAATGCGTGCAGACCTGTGGTCGGAGAATCAAAATGTACGAGTAGAACAAAGTATTGGTCCCGTAACACTATTTAATTACGCAGACGCCACTGACAGTGCCCACTTGATCCCTAAATTAATGGATTACTCAGCAATAGAAACACTGGTAAGCATAGTTCTGAGCACTAAGATATCGTGTCTAAGTGCACGGAGTTCAAAGCAATTGCAATAAATCCTACTATCGAAGGCGCTCGATTCCAAATAAGCCTTCCAGAAGTAGAAGGGACGCACTAATTAACCAAGTCACTGCGGAAGCCACCGGTCCGCCAATTAAGCCTGAGAACTGGGTATCGGGGCAATTGAATCCATTGCCAAGGTAATCAAAATCGGCTATTACACCATTGTGGTGAAAACGGTACACTCTGAATACCTATTGTCCTAAACAAAGGAATGACAGGTCTTGCTCCGCTGCTTGTCTTCATGTTCTCTATGGAAATCAAACGCGCTCTAGTAAAGGCTGGTGTAATTCAATTTTTCTGCAACTTATTTCCTCTTCCTGCTGTTTCAATTACCGTGCGTATTTTTTTTACTTGGACTACTTTACGCATACTGCATAAGTATCCTTAGTTTGAAATAGGCCTGAATAGGTACTTAAAAGTTAAAAGTAAAGGATTTCTAATCAACATACGTTAAAAAAGCACAAAGCGTTTAGTACAAGCTTTGCTTAGTTTGGGACTAGGTTGATTTGTGTAAGATTGTCCACAAATATTTATTTTATTTTATAAAAATATGTAATAGTTTTTTTACTCTTCTAGTGGTACTTAACTATCAGATATATATGAACTGTCAATCTATTTTACTTTCAATCCTAGGTACGTCAAAGCCAAGCCATCAGTAAGATCACTGGCGATAGCACGGGAAATCACAACATTTTTCTCAATGAAATAATAAACTGTGATCAGACCTCACGAATGTCATCTTGCAATTAGTCTATTGCAATGGTATAACTTCCCAGGGATAATCCGTGCAAGATAGAAAATTAGATACAATTGTTTCTTTTTAATAGCCACGTATGTGACAAAACACGGGTCAATGATTCTGCGCTAACGGTGCACGCGAAACCCGTCTCAGTTAAATACACACAACAGCCGATGACAGACCCCGATAATATTAATATCATTCTTTATGACACACATAAAGAGAAGCTGACATTCCGCGGCAGATAACAAAATGTCACATTCGCGATTTTTATAAGATAAAGCTAGAAAGCTTAAACTTATTCAGTAGCTGACTGCACGTTTGACAGTCATTGACAACCTTGACAGCAACTTTGTACTCGTATGAGATTACTCATGATGTCACAGCGTTAATGAAACTGTTAGGGTGAATAACCACCACAGACGACAACTCACACTGACACCTAGCTGTCATTTATATGAAAACACAAACTTGCACATGTGAATATTATTTATTTATTTATTTAAACTTAATTGCACATTAAAAGGTACAAATGGCGGACTTGATGCCATAAGGCATTTTCTACCAGTCAACCACTGGGCTAAAAAGAAACATTTGTTCGGTGCAGGATAAGAACATAAAGACAAATATTCAACCTTAGCTACTCGCAAACCACTTAATTGACTTATTTTCACCCATTTTCGTGTCCAGTCAGACTAACTTCATCATATTTAGCATTGCAAACTTATGACAAAGAGACGGACGTTTGTTTGAGAGTTTGCTGACATTATATTCTATACAGAAGCATACACATGTCAACACCGTAATAGTGCATGGAGCATAGTCCGCTTTTGCTTTCATTCAAACAGCTTCTCAAATTTCACATTCACTTTCGTCAATATCGATCACTAGTCAGCGATAGTATCAACATCATTTAGACGCTCGCTCGTCAAATATTGGACTTAGTTATCTTTTCCCAATGATGGTACACTTCTGTTTTTATTGTATTGCTAATAGAGTTGAATTTAAATAGGGAATAGATTTACAAAATTCGTGTGTATGTTGATACACACGTGGCCAGCCTGTCACAATACTGTCTCCGCCGTGACAACCGTTGACTAGTGAAAATCTATGGGAACATGTTTTCTCGATTTGCATCCAGCGCATTTAAATACTTACAAGCGGTTAGACAGGAAAAGCCTAACTGATATAGGGAAAGCTATGGGTGACGTTTCAATACGTGATATTATTGCAAGTTTGGTATGTATATGAACGTTTGGAATTTTACATTGTTGCTTTTAGTTGCATAATAGCATTCTATTGAATTCTAAACAAATACTTGTGAGATTTTCTTCTTACAAATACGGAGTATAGGTAATAAGTATATCAATAAAGTGCTCACGCGTTAAGACAATCACGACGTAAACCACGTATCGGTTTCGATTCACTTTAAATCCAAAAGCAAAAAATTGGAACCCACAAATCCCACTATATTACTTATTTGAACTATAGCTTATCTCTTCTTAAGTTCTTCTTTAAACACAATTTTGTTCCTCTTCAATCTTTAAGCTCTATTTGATGGTTTATGTTCCCACAATTATCAGATTCATTCGATAATGTACAATTACAGCTTTCTCGCTGGTTCGCTTTCGATGGCCGAGGTCATATGTGCGCGTCGTGACGATCGGCGTTAGCCCTAAAGGGTTTGTCGCACAAGGCGAACGACCAATATCTGGTATGTACTTACACGTATCATGATATCATCTCAAATGTAGCGAGCTCTGTGGAAATGCCTTTTTATGGTTCCGGATCAGTTGCGGTGTCTATTTGATCCGCATATTTTATTTGAATTTCTGTGACCCAAAGTAGACCGTCAACTAATTATGAAATATGAGGGTCCATTGTTTTGAGATTGTAGGAAACCTAAGTCTTTATTCTCTTGGTCCGGTTTTAGAATAGCACTTGTAAAAACAGAACATTTATGCTTTCTGCGTGAGATAAATTTCATCGTGTTCTCTACCCTTGTTGACATCTTAACGCTAAAAAAGACTAGTCATAATTATCGCATCCTTTTCTCAATTAACTAGGTACCGCAGGTAGTGTAGTATCATCGATTTCAAGGCTTCTATTATCTGATTATAATTTTCTAACTTGAATAATTCTTTCTGACTTGGCATTATCTGCATACATCTCAAAGAATGCAAATAATGTTAAAGGCCCTGGTTATTGTTTACAGTAATAAGGAATCCAGGCTAAACGCCGTGATCGGATCCAGTCCGAATCGAGGCCATGTGTAGGCTGTTGCCATTTTATACTTTGTGATTTGCTAAATGCATGTAAAAGTGGGTTGTCGAAGTATGTTTACGATTCACTTTGGTCTTATCGATGCATCGATATACTATAAAATCTGTAAAAGAGAAACTATAAATTCTATTCTATTGATTCTAAGATCTTCGTAGGAAAACATCTTCATGTGCCAGAGAGAAATAGGTACGTGGCTAAGATACCTTAAGTAGTTAGGACTATTATGCGACTATACATTTACCTTTTCTTTATAGGTATGTCGGAGATTGCAGATGACATACGCCTAACTTTCTTCTAATACCTCTGTTAGGTGACGTGAAAGGCCCGGCCCTTAACTAGTACCTGTAATCCGATGACCTTTTGTTGATTTGTGAAGCGAGAAAACTAATCGTAAACACACTCTTTGTACTCGCACAATGTCCCAGTCTATCAAATAGACTCTCTCTTAACTCACATTGGGTAATAGCCTCGTCATATCGTGCAATTCCATTCATACGAAACTAAATGAACTGCTTAATTGAACACCACATCAGGTCCTTATCGAGACAGTTTCAATCATCTATCACGTTAATACGCCGCGACTAGACAAAAGCGTCGTCTAATTTGCTTGTCAGTGCAAAATAATCAACAATGATCTACCCTGCACTATCGCGCATTAACGCAAACAAACTTCAATGTTTACCGCCTAAATTTAAGATACAATTTTGAACTGCAAAGCGTTAGGCTGAATTAAACGCGGCTCGTTTGTGATTTCCGAAACGGTTTTTCATGTTGGTAGCAATCGAAATTGGACTTTGATGCTCATTAAGATAAGCTTTATTTCAGGTTGTCTATGTTTAGTTGCTTCCTAGTGATTGAGAGACAATTTCATGGTGTATGGAAATCGCCTGAGGTGCAACTCATTAAGAATATCTACTTTCGCTCTCTGACGTGCGATACCCGTTCTTTTATCAGCATCAAGAACATCGAAGCTCAATGTAAACAAGTTCACACGGTGTCTGCTCGATCAGCTGTAATTTCCTGTGCACAAATTAATATTTCGAAATCTATATGGCACTTGGGTACGGAATATTATTTGATATTTTGCAATTAGCTTTTCTGTGAAGGTAAGCAACGTGAGAAAATCTGCCTACATCTGGGAAGAAATTCTTAGATGTATGCGAAGATCCTAGCTAGAAGTAGGCTAGCTTGGGGACTACTGACAATTCCCTCTTAGTCGTAAGAGGTCTGTGCCCCGCGAGTGAGAAGTGTTATGAGTTGATGAGGATGATATGGAATTAGAAGCAGATACCTAAACTCATAAGTTAGCATGAGCAAATAGCATTTGTTTCACTTTGTTCTATTCATGAAAATCTGAGTTCAATAGTCTCATTCCGGTCCGGATTGTTAATTTAGCCTGCACTAATCACTTAGACACACGTCATATAAATTCAAATAATAGTCAATCGGGCCGCGGATCAAAGGAACTGTTGTTCAGCGCAGAAGTCACGATCCGATGCTATCTTTGGTACAAGAAAATTGACGCGCGATCTTCTACCGTTGCGGATTGCTATCGTTTGAAGTGTTTCCTTTTACCGGCATTATGCACCCAAATTCAAAAATAAACTTTATCAATTTGACAATTAGATCTACAATTATTTTTTTTTATTTTTATTTTTTTTTATTTGGTTCACCAACAACTGTTTACACTAAGTATCAGTTAATACAACACAAGATGTTAAAGTACAATTGCTAAGCGTAACAGTTACTTACAGGTAAACACCACATGCATCATATAAAAAAAAATACATTTACGTATACCGTTAGTAATATAACCGCAGACTTTACATATTAGGTACAGTGGGTAGATACAATTACAACTAACACTGTTATTTATTATACAACATTTTTAGCCAAGCAGGAGCGGACAGATTTTTTAAATTGATGTGAAGAGTCAAAGTGTATATCCGTTACGTGGCTACAGCTATTTACTACCTTGCATAACCTTGATACAGGCGAGTTGCTGCCGTGGACAGTCCTTCGAAGCGGAGGGCAAAGGGGTGTTATCGGGTAGCGGGGTATTCTAATAGGAGCTCTAAAGTGCAGGAGGGCTAGGAGTTGCGGACAGTTTATGTCATTTCTCAGTAATTTATACAAGAACATTGCGTCCGCAACGTTCCTGCGCAGCGATAATGACTCTAGTTTGAAGAGTTTCAATCTTTGGGCATAAGAGGCATATGATTTGGCTTTGCCATCCGCAAACGTCAGGTGCCGCAAGAACCTCTTTTGGATTCGCTCCAATCTTAATGAGTGAGTAGCATAGTGTGGACGCCACACTACACTACAATATTCTAAAATACTCCTTACTAGGCTATTATAAAGCAAAATTTTGGTTTTGCTACGTCGAAACATCTTGGCATTTCTAATAACAAACCCCAGCATTTTATAGGATTTCTTGGATATATGTTCCACTTGAGGGATAAAAGTGAGTTTTTTATCAAAGACTACTCCTAAGTCTCGTATTGTGTCAACTTCTTGAAGGGTACTGCTGCAAATACTATAATTTGATTGGACGGGATTATGCTTCCTGGTAAATTTGACATGTACACATTTTTTGGCATTTAATATCATTTTGTTATTAGAGCACCAGTGAACAAGCCCGTCCAAATCACTCTGTAGCAAATCAACATCCCTATCTGAGTCTATCGTACGTGCAAACTTAATGTCATTTCAATTAGTACGATCTTCCTTTCTAGCGCCTCCGATCGAGGATTTAAATATGATTGATGAGCTGCTTACTCTAATATCATGCGCGTGCGATTGATTGTTTTTACAGAACGACATCATCAGCACAGCATCGTCATCATTATTTGTTATATCATTCTGTGTGACGACTAGACCATATGTTAATAAATTTTATCATCCGGGGGTATGGATTATATCTTTTTATATATGGAAGGCAGCAAGGCAGAAAGTTCTCTCTATCAGCACTGCTTTAAGTAGTCCATTATGTACATACTTTAGAAAAGTACCATTTGACCAAAGGGACCAATCATTTGACCATTTATTTGGTCAACCTTTCACACCAAGCGGTGTCGGATCACGCTCTGACCCGAGCCATGATAAATCTACAATAAATCAATGTGCCATTATTCGGTGCGGACTTTCTCTGATCTGTTCCGATTTTCCTAAAATCGTTTCCTTTTATAGGCGGGTGAAAGGTAGTTTGTTTTACAGCGCTGTGTCGTCCCACCTATGACCTTTATGGCGCAAGTTACGACAAATAAACATTATTTATTACTAGAATTTGCCCGCGGCCGCGGCCCGCGACTTTGTCCACGATGCAAGACGAATTGCTTTATTCATTATTATAGGTATATTTTGTCGTATACCGTGCTACGAGTACCTAAGATAGGTCCCTACCATTAAATGAAATAATGAAATTATGTTTCAATATTTACGAGTAGATTCGTAAATAAAGGTGGATTGCACTCATGGCTATGCCATAGTTAATTATGTACCTAATAACGGCGAGTGCTGCGTTGAGACGCAGGGGTGTGGGTAAGCTCTCTCCATACAAACTTTGGCAAGTTTTTCTTCGCTTGTGTTTGCATTACACTTATGATTTTTGGTCAGTGTGCTTATTTTTCTGTTAGCCAGAACCTGGAGTTTTTTTTATTTTTTTATAATCAGGTTTATTTTTTTTATTTTTTTTGAATTTTTTTTTCTTGAATTTATGCGTAATATCCAATATTTACAAGCAAAAAAAATTCTATTCGGGAGTGCCAAAACCGTATTGCGGGTAGGGCTGCGCGTTAAATTCAATGATAATTGATTCATGCTTGTGAATACCAACAATTAGTACAAGTGAACACTTGGAGAAGTATGTTTACATTGAATAAACAGCCACTAAAAATCTGATACGAGAAAAGGTCAACAACGGCTCTTTCGCAGCACATAAAAGCTGCAGTTAAATTTTTCCCTGGCCATGAACATCGACATGCTTCGTACATATAATATATGCAAACTCGACATATGGCGTTACTTTCTATTGTTATTAATCGCTGAAGTTAAAGAGCGATCCGTCTTCATTTGTCTCACCGGTGATGTCGCTCACGCTGCGTTTGATATGTTATGGAGATGTCTACCATTATGCTGTCATTTTTTTAGGTGGTGTTTGATTAATAATTACGGACAGAACAGTAGACAGAATAAAGTAAATACAAAGATTAGGTACATGGTCTTTTCGCTTGTAATTTACCCTTGTTATCAATAGAAAAAATAAACCAGAAGTATCACGCCGCTTACGTTTATGACCGGATTATCCTTGTCGTTTTTACCCTGAAAAATTAGACGAGCTTTAGCTTTTCTAGAGTTCCGTGCAGTGCCAAACGGAAGATTAAAACCAACCCGATGTCTTTCCGTCTGACAGGTTTTTTAAAGTGCCTATATGTAAATAATGCGATTTGTAACAGAGGTTCAGTAGCCTCGAAATAACTAAAAATTATGAATATTTAAATTTTGAAACATAAGTATTCCAAGTACTCTCAACTCAAGTATGTATGGAATGCGTACGTTTAAACGATTCTTAAGGGTATTGTGCGATTTGTGCGACACTGAAGAGATTTCGGGTGAGGCGTGAAGGCCACGCGGCTCGCCAGGTATTGAGTAACGTGACGGTATGCAAAATGTCTAACCTGCGTACCTAACCAGTACTTATGAGATTTAACACGCCTCTAGAAATGACGTTTGGTGTTGCGAGGTAGTTGTTCATTTGTTTGCATTATTTAAAATTAAAATACCGTGTCACCAATTTGATGCTACCCATTCCTAGCATTTAGCAATCTATAAGAATTCTATA
This sequence comes from Cenopis cana, assembly GCA_951800055.1. Lineage (NCBI taxonomy): Eukaryota > Metazoa > Arthropoda > Insecta > Lepidoptera > Tortricidae > Cenopis > Cenopis cana. Next base: position 11,746,877 of record OX637479.1, on the reverse strand, counting down.
AAAAAAAAATGTATATAACTACCTACCTATATTTTGTAATCGTTTTAAAAATTGCAAAATATATTTTTGTGTCTCGCCTAAGTGTAGTTTATTAATAGTTTTATTTCTTTTTGGTCAACAATAAAGAATATTGTATTGTATCTCCACGGTTTTCTATCAAAGCTCGGGTATGTTCTGTACTGACAACTGTGATCTTAGTACTAGTCATAACTCTAAAGCGATGATGTGCGTCTTCGCCTCCCTGCTGCGAGTAAGTACCTATAACCGATATTTTGTATTTATTTCACAAATGACTAAACAAAATAAATCGACAATCGACGCATCTTCGACGTAAGACAATCAGTTTCGGTAAGCAATGTGTTCAAATTTCTCACTTTACGAGCAACATCTCGTTCAGAAATATAAGGGCTTATGAGAATCGAGTTTTCGAAAACATATGAGACTTTTTAATATGAGAAAATATTTACATGCGATTTCCGCAATACGATTTACGCAACGATTGGCCTTTTAGAAACTGTTTCCATGGATTTGATTAATGCGTCCGGTGAAGACGACGGACGTGGTGCTCTGTTCGATGCATTGATTTAATAGCGACGTTGACGGCTTCATGACAAAGTAATTTGTATGGAAAATCCATAAATCATACATAGGCATGTGGTACCTACTTGAAATAGAGGAAACAGGAAGAAATCCCATATGGGGCAATACTTTCGTAAGTTTATACACTCGCGGACAAAGAATACGGGTCGGTAAAAAACCGTCATATTTCCTAAAATACTGCGACGTTGTAAGTTTATTTAATCATGTCATTATCTCTGTTTAATTTTTCATCTATACTGAAAAAGTGATAGCCAAAAAAAGTAACGTTTCCAAGTTTAAATCGGACTTGTAAAAACCCATGAAAAAAACAACGTTAACGGAGCGAGATATCGCGAAAATCGTCATTTTTGGACATAGATATTTTTATGATAGGATCCCGGAAATTGCTAATACAGTTGGGTAATACGAAGAATAAAACGAGTGTAGAATATTTAACAAAACCTATTGAGGCTATTTAAACTAGGATGACCCGAAATTATTGACCGCGAGTGTATATTATAGAAACCCGAAAATCATATTTATTAGGTTTAGCTGTTTTCTTCTAGTTACAGTCACACAGAATTGAGGACAACTGACGAAACCACTGTAGCTGAGCAAGCAGTAAGGCACAAGACGTGCAATCTGTAGGTACCGGGTTCGAACTTAGGGCTCGCGGTCGTGTCCGGGTTTCGTGTACACGTGTTCGGTATCCGTTTCCGTACTACACGTACACGGGTTTCTGACCCGTTCTACACGTGTAGTCGTGTACACGTGTAATTAAGATCCGGGTATCCGTGTACCCGTGTACCCGTGTACCCGTGTACACGGCGGAACGGACCTTAAATACACGCGCGCCTAACCCGTCCTTCAACTACAATTACAGCGACAAAAACCGGCCAAGAGTGAGTCAGATTTCGCACATTTAGGGTTCCGTACCAACTGCATAATTAAATTGGTTTTGTTTTCGCGCCCCACTAGTACCATATGGGATCTCCTCTTATGACATTTAGCAATAAGTCTTGACTATTTGTATAGCTTTTGGCCACCAAGATGCTTCATCATCATCATCAAATTGGAAGACTGTAGCTCCAACGATTTAGCTGTAAAACCACTGTGACAGACTACGGACTAACGGACGGGCGGATGCGTGAGTGACAGCAATAGGGTTCCGTTGGGTGTCAAGAGTGGTATTAATTCAGTTAAATTAGTTAACAGACGCACAATTCACATTTTCTGAATTTATCGTTTCTTTATACGCGACCTCGAAATTGGATTAATTTTACTTATTCAATATAACACTTTAAGATAACGCCGCCGCATCTAGTATAGTCAACGTGGACCCAGTGGTAAATAATAACAAAAGGCAGAATAATAAACAATCGGCAGCATAAAGTCAACTGCGAGATGCAGGTGTTCGAATCTTTATTGCCCTTAGTGACCTACTGCCTAGCATGCATGGTGTTTATTATAGAATTGTTTGCATTACTGTTGGTCGATTCTTTTCGATAGTGAGCTCCATTGTTCTCATTAGGTGCAAGTAGGTAATAAAAGTAAATCGAAATAAATATAAAGTACAGTAGAATCCGCTTATAACGACTCCGCATATAACATTTGACCGCTTTTAACGACTGCTAAATCACCTGATGTTAGGAATCATACCATACATTTTCAAAGAAAATCAGTCCGTTTAGTGCTACGTTCTGTTAGTGCCAGTGTTGGGCACTCAAGAATAAAATCATTATTTGAATAAGAATTCGTAAGAATTAAATCAGATTGATTTTATTCCCGACAAAATTATTCAAATAATTTTGACGGGAATAATTCTTACGTGAGAGAACGTGGGGTTAACTTATTCTTAGTCAAATAAATTTAATCATGATTTTTTTATTTTAAATAATATTCTACGAATGCAGTCTAGGTACCCGGGGCAAATATGACTTATTAGGTAGGTATAGGGTAGTAGGTACTAACTGCTTTACATTATACTTGACGTACATCTCATTAAATCTTACAAGACCACTATGAACTATGACATAATTTTGGTAATCGAATTATTTTTAATTTGATAGTGAACAAATACAAAATAATAATTTGGTACAATTGAGCTGACCTCATCTGATGATGGACCCAGATGGTGGATTGCGGAACTCTTGAATGGCTACTTGTATTGTATACCCCTCGCGTTTGGGCACAGCACATTGCTTTGTTTTGATAAGATAAGTTCATCACCAACCTCCCGAAACGCACTGACAGCGGTATCGGAGCGGGGCGTCGCGGTGCGGAGGCGATACCGGTTGTAATATTCGAACTAATATGAAAGGGTCCACACAGAAAACCGGCCGGGAAAACAGCGTAGCGGTGGCGGTGAACCACCTGCACAGACAGGCGAAAGCGTGGCGGTGGCGAGGCGGGGCGGTAAAGCGGTGTGACGTTGTATTACACAGCTGTCAGTGTACCGGCGCGCATCGGTGGTAGCGGCGCGGCGCGGTGCGGAGGCGTGCTCAGAGCGGTGACAGGAGTTGTATTTTTTTACAACTTTTTTTACGTTTTATTCGTTTCTGCAATGCGTAGCAATGAAAAATAAACTTGTTAAACCGGACCCGGGCCTTAATAATACGCAGGAAAAAGATTACTGTAATGCAATAAAAAAGGAGTTATTAAGTGAGAAAATGGGCAATATAACGCCGCCTCTGCGCCGCAATCCCGCGCGGATACCGGGCGGTTCTTTGGTGCGGCGTCCTCCGGGCCGCTTTCGCTTTACCGCAATACTGCCTCCGCCCCGGACCGCGCCTCGCCGCGCTCTGTGCGTTTCGGAGCTTAAAGCACTGACAGCGGTAGCGGAGCGGGGCGTCGCGGAGGCGGTACCGCTTGTAATATTCGAACTAATATGAAAGGGTCCGCACAGAATACCGGCCGAGAAAAAAGCGTGGCGGTGACGGCGCGGTACCGGTACCGGCTTGGAGGCGGTGAACCGCCTGCACAGACAGGCGAGCGCGTCGTGGTGGCGGGCGGGGCGGTGCAGGCGGTTCCCCGCCTCCGCTCCGGTACTGGTACCGCGCCGCCACCGCCACGCTTTTTCCCGGCCGGTATTCTGTGCGGACCCTTTTATATTAGTTCGAATATTACAACCGCTACCGCCTTCGCACCGCAACGCCTCGCTCCGCTACCGCTGTCAGTGCGTTTTGAGCTTTAGTCTTTAGTATTTAGCATACTATCTTTTTTACACCTATGAAAAGCTAAATAGGGCAAAAGAGATAGCAAATAATGGCAGGCAAAAAAATCCCATGGCTTGCCTACGCTTATCGCTAGATTCTTAGTAAGTCTCAGCAATTCAGCATGAATAGTATTTATTGTCCGGCGTGTTTGCCGCGTTTGAGACCGCCATTCATTAGCAATAAGTGCAATAACATTAATAATAGGATTAAGTCGTGGCGGTTCATTTCTTTGTAAACACCTGAAGCAGGCGGTGCATTAAACAATCTAGAATACGTAATACGTATCCTATCCTATGTTATCGTCTCGTCTAAAAAGTTATCGAAAATACCATGTTCTAACTATGTAATAAATGTTGGGACTGTTGGGAGCGACTCGCCGAGTCGCCGGACAGTGAAAGCACCAAATTCGGAAACAAAAGAAAGAATTGGTTATCAATATCATTACCTAAAAAAATATACAGTATTCGGTATCTGTATCTAACTTTAGTCAGTAGCCAATGAAGAGTTCCACTATTCACTCCTGACTACATCATCAGACCATCGTCAGAAAGTGTAATGTAGGTAGGTGCTTATGGGATTCGTCGAAAACAACCAACATACGTTAATACGCAAAAAATATGTAGGAGGCTATACGAAGTACAGTAGTAGGAAGAAATGTACTTACTCAGGAATCGTCATGGTGGGTGATTTTTGATGTATGGATAACAAATGTCTTCCTATGGCTCCTGTTGACCAACCATGGCAAGAAAACTCGTTATTTGCCCGGTCATTGCACAAAGAGCAAAAGCCTTTTTCACCAACTCGTGGCAAACTTCCAAACTCATTTTCATTTTTTAATAATAAAGTTTATAAAAATAAATTAACAGCAAACAACAAACGAACGAAAACAACACAACAAAAACTATAAATAAAACAAAACGGTACGATTAACGTAGAGAGACTTTAGTATCCAACTGACCAAGTGGCGAACTGTAGTCTAACTAAAGTTCTATGAGATACTTTATACATTTTAGGCTTAGATATCGTTTATCGTCAAAATACTTTATAATGCCGCGCGGCAACAAAACAATGGGATAATCCTACCTGCAAGATTGTTTGTTGTACTTTTGCCGATGTATTGTGCTAATTACAAAGAGATAAGGCCAAAACCACCAATGCATGTTGTAAAAATAACACGCTCTATTGAATGAAACACCTGCACTTTGTTTATTAACGTCATGTCCTAATTGTCAGGTTTTTATTTGGCCATTTAAAACCCATATTGTTATGAACTCTAAGTATAAATTATTGTAAATTTTCTTTACGCTGTTCAATATTTCAATAAAACACAGTTTATTTATCAGCGCTATAGTCAATACATCGGAGCGGTAGCGAATTGATCTATCAAGCTACCCGATGTTAGAGGGTTTTCGGATTACTCATAGATGCTTCAGGTCTCGATATTATACTGGTTTGTTCAACCAACAAAGTTGCCCACCTTCGCGTTCCAAAGGAAAATATGACATACCTAGCCGTTTGTTGTAATTTAACTAAGCATTAGTATCTAAAAACTACATCAATGATAAACTTAAAATTATTTAAACTGTCCGAGTTGTACCAAATTAGTCCATTCAAAAAGCGACTTTACTGTAAAAGCAAGAAGGTTCAACAGCGCCGCAAATCAGCGCGCGGGAATCTAATGGCAGTTTTATAAAAAAAAAGTCGGACATCTTAAATAATTTCATCTTATACCTATCAGTGAAGTCAACGGTTACTAAGATATTTTTCGTGTTAAATTTAATCTCAAAATATATAAATTTATTGAAACAAAAGTGTGTTACTTACCTATTATTAACATTACCAATCAATAAAAATCAAAATAATCGTATATTCCTAATCTATCACATATTCAATAATTTCTCCGCATAGCACGAATCTTCGCTACACGTGAACGAAGGGTCGAACCGGCGTGTAAATAAGATCCGTGATTTCGTGTATTCGTGTACTCGTGTACACGGGTACCCGTGTACCCGTGTACACGTTTCACGGATCCCGGCGGGTTCGTGTAGTTCGGGTTCTTAGCACCGCCGGGCTTAAGAACACGGGTACCCGTGTCAACGTGTACTCGACTCGAACTACTATGTTTTTAAAATTTATGTACGAAAAATCATTTTATAAATTAATTCAGTGTAGTTTTTCGGTCAGTTAAAACTTGGCGAGGAAACCGGCCTAATACTAACGAGATCTAGTTTTCCCTCTAAGTTAGAGAGTCAGGCAGTCGCTTTCATAAACCCGTAAGACTAGTGCCTACGCCAAATTTTATTGTTTTTAATTAGGTCTCCAAGCGGAAACCGGGCTTTAGGACACAACCGGATAAACGTTAGAAGGATGATGATGAAAGTCGTCATGAATTTGAGTTGATATTTAAATAGGTACATAATGTGTATATAGACTATCATAGTATATGAGTGCCTGGTTGTTACTGTTCCCGAGTTATTTACACATGCTAAGTATTACGATATGCAATATGGTACTAGTAGTTCTACTGCCAGTGCAAAATTATTCAAATCGGTATAAGAGGGAGGAGGAATGGGTCAAAGGTGACTTGCGGGGTTTCATGTGTCAGCTAGTAGTGAAAAGTCCTGCAACACTGTTTTCCTATTTAAGGTAAACCCAATGTTTGACAATTCTATATCCAGTATTGTATCACACCTATTGTTCACCTCTATTAATATGACATAAGGTTGAAAGAGCCAAGTATATTTCTACTTCTAGGTGTATTTTTTTATTTACATGAAATAAATGTATTTCTTCTTCTTCTTCTTCCGAGTATGTGTTACATCGAGTGTCGAGCACTGGGACGTTTACTTCATAGCCTAGGATCCGGACGGACCGAGTCGTTTTCACATTTGCGTACCTCGGAACCGCACCGGGCACTACCAATTACTTTATTTCTCCGTGGCGTGGTTGAGATCTCTCTGTTTTAAAAGTAGTTGCGCCGGAATAAAGCTGTCATGCTGTTGTTATATAGGTATCTAATGGCACGTGATAATGTAGCATTGGTCTTCTTTTGCTTCTTAAAAAAAGTCGTAAACATATATTGTACCGTATTCGTTTTGTATTAAACGAAAATTTCATCATTTTTTTTCTGAATTGCGCCTATATACCTACTTATAAGCTCACGTCGGATGTAAGCGGAACCACACCAGAGAGTGAACGTCTCTCTAGTGTGAGTTTCAAGATTGATTTAAGTAGGTACTCTAATATTATAAAAGGATCGAGTTTCCTTTGGTTTCTGCGTCCAAATTCATTACAAATGTATAACGCATGTCCCTATAAATAATAGGCGCAGAGTTGCTAACCAAGGCGTCACTCGATTCCAGATAACAAGCAGTGAAACTTGATATTTCCATTCATAAATAACAAATACTATATAAGTACTAGCCACTAGGTGCTAGGCGTGATCGGGGTGCCAGCAAGGAACTAAACTACATTAAAATACCTGTTCCGGGCTTCTGTCGCCCGCTGCGTTTATGCATATTGATGCCTTACAAATCCAATATCGTAAATTAAAATTTGACACGCACTGGATTTCTATTTACAATTCGCGAAATGGGTGTAAGTATTTATTTTATTTGTTTCAACTGCAGGGACGTAAATCTTTGAGACCACATCAAGTAGGTATTACATTTCTGAACAGTTTTGTAATTTTATTGAGGTGTGCAATAAAGAGTATTTGTATTGTATTGTAGTAAGTTTGACACAGACTGTGATTTGTAATTCCCTTGCGGATAATAAGTGATGCTTTAATATTTTACCAGTATAAAAAAGAATTGTGAAGTTGTACCTACTAATATAATATTGTCTCCAGTGTATTGGATTCGTTATATTTATTACAAATGATAAGATCATCATCACCCTAATATGATGTTTCGAGCACAGGGAACCTTAGGCGAAAAAGTCATTCATATAGGGCAAGCAATCAAACACACGTTTCGGAAATAGAAAACCCACGAGTAGCCATAAATCTTTGTGCTATTACAACTCAATCCAAATCAGTAAAAGTCAATTAAGTTTACAACTGTTTTATAATTCGAAGGGCTAAGAAAGTAAAAGTTCAGTTCACAACCAGTTCAAATAAAAATAAATTACACCTCTCGAAAAACTGGAAAATGAGCGATCGTGTGATGATTGCGATAACTGCGCGTGAGACTCGGAAACCGTATGTACAAAGCAAATCATAAGTTAAAAAGTTAGTACCATTTTCGAAAAAATGTGGTAAATATCTAATTTATCTATCATAAATCGAATAACTTAGTGGTACTTGACCTCTCAAAAGATTCAAAGATTCAAAGTTGTATGTGAAGTCCCCAACCCGCTCTGGGCCAGCGTGGGGACTACTGCCCAATCCCTCTCATCTATGAGAGGAGGCCTGTGCCCAGCAGTGGGACGTATATAGGCTGATGATGATGATGATGATGACTTGACCTCTCCCTAATTTATATGAAAAAATGGCGCCGGAAAAACCTGTTTGATCCTTTTATCCTAGATTGCACGGCTTAAGAACTCCGTCGACATCTTTTGGCTGTAACTCTCTTATTTTATAAGTTTGATGTTAGGTATTTCAAAGAAAATGTAGCTTAATAATCACTAATTATAATAAACATACAAAAGTTTTGGATAAACTTGTAAGTTCCGAGAAAATTGCTCCAAATCTGAAAAAGTCGAAAATCTTCGAAAATCCTATGATGGACAGACAAAATCCAATTATGGACACCCAATCTTGGACACCTTATGTTCTAAAAACATTGAAGGCCGCCTGCTATTTCACATATAAATTCCTTTATGTCACACCTGGCCATAAAGCGGCAATTACCGCACGCTCCGCGCGCGGGAAATCCCACTTCCTGGCCAGGGGGTGACATAAAATGTTGTACTTCACACGGGCGGTAATAAAGAAAGCCCCAGATCGCATATTTATCGCCCTTGCCTTCGGCTCGGGCGTCAAATACCTGCGATCTGAGACATTCTTTGTTTTACCGCCCTTGTTAAGTAATGTACTATTATTTGTTGAATTCCAAACTTTAAAAAAAAGTAGAAACTGTCATATTAAAAGGAGGCACAGGTCGTATTCAGCCAATTCAGCTCGTATTTTTCTGTTGGAAACGCGACGTCTTTTTAAGTCTTGAATAATTTGCGTTTTTCGGTAAAACAATACACTTGCGATTCTGTTAAAAAAAAATCCCGCTGTGTATTTTTTGTTGAGCATGATGTTTTTGACGTTTTAATGTTATGTTTATCAAATATTTATCCAGATTTTGTCGTATTTCCTTCATTTTTGAGAAAAGTACTATATTAGCCTTGGCCGGAATGGCAATTGCAGGGTTTGTATTATAATTTTTAAACAAATACTCAGCCTGCAATTGCTTTTTTCCCCGGCCACGGCAATAATGTATTATTTTTTTCGGGATAAGGATTCATGGATAAGGAATTCAAATTTTACATTTCTTTCGAATTTTAAGTAAATTTTTTTTTCCAAAAATCGTCATTATACTCGATTTCGACTAATTCGGGGATAAGGATTTCAAATTTTATATTAATTTTGAATTTCAAGTTAAATAAAATTTGTTTTTTCGTAATATCGTCATTATACTCGATTCCGACTAATTCGGGAATAAGGATTTCAAATTTTACATTTACTTTGAACTTTAAGTAAAAAGAAAAAAAAAATACGAAAAATCGTCATTATACTCGATTTCGACTAATTCGGGGTTAAGGATTTCAAATTTTACATTAATTTTGAATTTTAAGTAAAAAAAAAAATTTTTTTTTTTGCGGAAAATCGTCATTACACTTGATTTCGATTAATTCGGGGATAAGGATTTCAAACTTTACATTTATTTTGAATTTTAAGTAATTTTTTTTTTTTTCAAAGTCGTCAATTTACTCGATTTCGACTGATCCAGGGATAAGGAGTTCAAATTTGATATCTATTTAGAGCATCTATAAATATGTAACCGGTAGCACTTGGAGGTCATTTGCCTTCGGCTTCTGAACACATCTTAGAGTACTTATAATATGTGTGTAGATAAAGTAATGTATGCAACTGTACATAACTAGGCATTAAAAATTTAAAACACTCGTGTACCAGTTGCATAATAGTAGTTTATGCTATTCATAATAAGGTCACACGAGTATTTAAATGCCTAATTATGTACAGTTGCATACATTACTTTATCTACACACATATTATAATAAGGATTTCAAGTGAGATATTTAACAAAAAATTTAAAATGTTTTTACTGAGAGGGTGCTTCTATAGTATTGATGAGATATTTGCTGATTAGTATAAGTTTAGATTTTTTGACACTTACTATTTTCGATAATATTCTGACATGCTTTTGTATTATATTCTTAATTTTTGGTAATTTATATGTTGACGTTTTTTTTTTTCTTATTATTATTCTCTTTGTTTTTTATTATTGTTCGCTTCATTGCTCGTAAATGTACCTAGATTTAAGTTAATTTTTACTATTATTTTCAAACACAATTGTACTATTGTTAATGAAATAAATAAATGAAAAAAAAAATGAAAAAAGTGAGTACTCTAAGATGGGTTCAGAAGCCGAAGGCAAATGACCTGTATTGCTACCAGTGCTACCGGTTACGTATTTATAGTAGCCGGTATTATATAACATTTGAAATCCTTATCCCCGAAATAGCCGAAATCAAGTAGGTATAACGACGATTTTTCGATAAAAAATTTTTTTTTCTTAAAATTCAAAATTAATATAAAATTTGAAATCCTTATCCCCGAATTAGTCGAAAACGAGTATAATGACGATTTTTCGCAAAAAAAAATTTTTTTCGCTGTAAATTCAAAGTTAATATAATATTTGAAATTCTCATCCCCGAATTAGTCGAAATCGAGTATAATGACGATTTTTCGAAAAAAAAATTTTTTTCTTAAAATTTAAAATAAATGTAAAATTTGAAATCCTTCTCTCTGAATCCATATCACAAAAAAACTTATATCGAGCTGACCTTTCGTATCGACTGGATTTTAATTTTCCTGATCCAAATTTTAAAAAAATCGTTATAGTACTAAATAGGAAATTATAATGAATATTATATTACTGCTGGTAACCTTCACCACAGGTAAGAAAATTTTCATAAGTACATTGATGTTAAAATGAAGGTCATTTGCCTACGGTTTCTGAACGCATTTTAGAGGATTATGATATTTGTGTAGATAGTACTTAAACTACTATTATAAAACTGGGATAATAAAACTGGGTGGCATTTTTCAAACATTTACCTCGCCAATAAATCCGTCCAACATTGGGTGTCCATAATTGGGTAACCAGAATTCAGTATGGAAACCAATCATGGAGAAATTGTCCATAATTGGAGATTAACAAAAAATAGGATCCAGTAATGTACATCCTCTCTAAATCATTCAAATTGGATTCTAATGCAATAAACACTTTAAAAAAGTATTGTTAAATATGTAACGCTTCTCACGAAATCATATCAAAATAAAATTGTTTAGAGAAAATAAAGTTTACAATCAAAAACGTAAACCTACTTCCTTAGTTATTTCTGTAAGAAATTAAGGTTATTCGTGAAAAATGCCGGAGCACACTTTTTGCCGCCGCGTCATTTTTAAACAAAATGACCGAGGTGTATGTCATTTGTCAATGTGATACATAGAAGCCTATTCTTTATGCTTAAAGTGTTGCCATGACTAAAATACTTTTCAGTTGCTTAATTTCGACCGTGAAAGATTTTTTCGTCCATTACTGGAGCCAGGTCCATTACTGGTGCCACTACGTTAATCGAAATAGCAGAAACCAAAATAAACACTTGTCGTCTCGTTTGTGACCAGTTTTACTCGAAAAAGTTACCGTTTCACGTTCCTAGAAAGTTGTGTAAAAACTTTCAATAGAGATCCCGGAACTAGCGATGATTTTTTTGCATTAGAAGCATCAAATTTAATTTAACAATCATTGTTATTACTGCGAGGGAATAGAAAAAGTGTTGTACAGATATACAATGTTTAGTTCCGTAGACTTATTCTCACCGGTTGTGAATGTAGTCCGATGGGTGAAGGATCTAGATGTTGATGTTGGAGCCACATATTTTGACAAAGGTGATGTAGAGTTTATGAAGTTGAGGCTTGTAAAGATAGGGTATGTAGAGTTAGCTTGACTTTACATCAGATCTGATAACTTTTTGATCGTGCAAACCATATGGTCTCCTTTTGGCAACATTGTACATCAAAATGTTTTTCGAAAAATAAACTATTTACCAAAAAATCTAAATTACGCCAGTCAGCAGGGGTTCAACGCCGAGGGCTGTGTTACAACATGTGGTGTGTAGTATATTCTATTTATTTATATTGTGTATATATGGATGCATCTGAATAAATATCAAAAATGGTAGCACCAAATGACGGAATTATGCTTCAGAAAAACGGAATTCTCTCATATAAAAGAAAAATTATTCATTTATTTAAATTTATTTTAATGGACTGAATGAATTCAATAGCTCCAACTAAAACTAAAATGAGAAGCTAGTTATATGTATTTCGATAAAAACAGGAGTTGGATTATGTGAACGTTCACCTGTGGTGCTTGTATCAGTCTAGAAATTTCTCCAAAGGTCACACGACCATTATTAGCATAATACGCTATTACATTTGCGGCAAACGTGCTCTGTGCGTAAAATGCTAATGAAATCGCACGTTGTCGCAATCTATATGTTAAATATTTAATTTCAAGCTAGTGGTTCTGCCACCAGTTACGTCGAAAATAATTATCTCAGAATAATATTCTGAGATAATTATTTTTATGTTTTTAATATGTTTACTTACTTTTCAATATAAGTAAATTGACATTTGACACCGGAGCGTAGTCTATACAAAGATAAGCACCATAACCAACAGGGGATAAAACGAGGATTTGTTGCGTTGTCAGCTTATACCTAGATGGACTTTATGGTCGTCAGCACAACCCATCCGCTACTCTAACTACCTTATCCATCGCTAGAAATACAACACCGCACTGCAAAGTATGGTGTACGGAAAGGGCATTTAGCTACACCGCTAAGTCGCGCACACAAGCAAAGGCGGGCTTTATGGTGTAATGGGTAGTTATAATAATGAGTGCCGCAGATTTAGGGCATGTCATAAACATACCAGACTATGTTATTTAATTACATAATTTCTGTAATATCTCAATATGTATCCTTACTCATGCCAATGGCGTCCGGGAAGGTGAATATAATAACCAAAATTATGGACTTTAAGTACTGTTACACGTACCTTAACATCTCGACGGTCCGGTTAGACTTCGATGGTTTTGCAATACAGTTATTTTGATTTTCGATGAAGTCATTTTGTCAATTTGCGATCGCGTGATAAGTTGGTTATGAACTTTCCCTTCTGGGTACTTGTCCTTCATTACATAAGCCACAGTTTTCAGGTGCTAGTGCTACCATTAAATTTGTTACAGATGACGATCGTTGAAGGACACTTCGGTGAAACATTGTGATTCCTATTACACACTTACATGAGGTATACGTAATTTTTTTTTCAAGTAACTTCGATTTATAGCTCATAGCTTGTTCATATAGGCCGACAATTATATGTTATCAATTATCATTGTTATCCAATCTTTGTTGAAGTTTGGTGATCTTGTTGAAGACTCTAAATTTTAATTCCTATAGTACAAGCTAGGGGTGCTGGAATATCCAGATTTAAGTGACGTAATGTAACATAAACTACATATACTTATGGCACTTTCAGTTCATGTTATCCGTTTATTATTACACCAGTCGTCCTTGCAAGGCCGCGCGGGCGTGCGTAGGTGATGGGCATGCGTTTCTGCCGTGGGAACACTGCATTATACAGTATACATTATACATTAGCGCCTGAATAAAGGGATCAGCATGCAAAGTGGGTGCTTGAATGGCACCTGTTGCGATCAAAATATCTTTGGGTACGCCGCGTTAGGAAGTAATGTTTTTTATGCAACTAATAATTTCCATAGTCTCAAAGGAACGTGCCCCGCGGACATCCATCTTTTCAGACTTCGTGTCATCAAACGCGTCACCTGTTAATAAACAAGGTATCAATTAGGGTGGGTTGCACCAAACCGTCTGTAATCGTACGCGATGTTCGTGAACAGAAAGTTTGACAAGTTTCTATGGGACGATCGTTGCCAATTTTAACTTTGGTCGGTCTGTACCTAAGTTGGTGCAGTGCAACCCGCCCTTAGACTTGTTAGGTACTTTATTATTGGGGAACGGGACTTAATCGCGTACAAAAAAATCGCGTTTGTTAGGTACTAACCGAGTCCGCAGATGAGGTACGTAGGGGGTGGTTTGAGAACGGATCTCGAGTAGGCGCCTCGCACGGTCTCGAGCGCGCGGGGCGCTCCCCCCACCAGCAGCACCCCCGGGCACACGTAACCCGCATAGCGGAGCTCCGCTGTCGCCGCCGCAAGCGCACCCGCCCACCAACATTTCGCGTTTGCTGCTAGGAAACTCTGGAACAAAAAAATATAAGAGATATAGACCTTGAATGGTATAGAATTATATATATTTTTTGACAATTTCTTATTGCTAACGGAGGGATAAAGTATTCTTGTAGCTTGCTTACTAATACTGTTATTTAACTGTTTACTGTAAAATAGACATGTACCATCATCACATGAGAGAAGAACTAAAAGAAGAAATATAGGTATGTTGGTATTATATACAAATAAAAGAAGAAGTAGGTATGTTGGCATTATATATACCTAATAAATAATAATTTATGACATGTTCATAAATTAATAAATTGACCTATAAATGGTTGCAATGCAAATTATAACTTCAAGTAGCCTTTTATTTACGAGCATTAAGTATTCCTATTGTTGCATTTCCTGTTACCCTATAATCGTATTGATAAGAATAACTAGGCAAATTGATTTTATGGTGCATTTGATAATATGTAAATGAATTCCGTATGGCTCAGATAACCTTTATTAGGGTTATGCTTGATTATTAAGGGCCGATTTTTCGATTTCCAGGTAAAAGCGTCTGTCATAAATTTAAATGTTGGCTCTGATTTTTCCTTATACGTATTTGACTTCAAATAAAGACAGTCATAATTATGACGGTTAATTTTATCTGGGGAGTGAAAAATCGGCTTTAAACCTATTATTTCCTACTTGACATCATGTAAATAGGTCATACGACACCATGCGGCTTACAGCTCTTTTTCTAATAGATGCAGAGGGGACAACTTATTTCATACCTCTTAGTAGTAGTCCGTGCTTAAATAGCAGTAGGACGAATAGGCTTATTGATGATGACTTGTTCAGCATTGGATTTATGGCATTGGTTATAAATGTTATAATGTTCTTTGCATGACCATGGCTACAAACATGGAGACACTGGTTCAGTTCAGTCCTTCTTCTTGTCTGAGCATAATTAATTTTTTTGGTATTTAATTTTTGGCTTTTTTAATGTTAAGAAATGGAAAGGAAAACCTATTGATTGCCTCGTGATTGGCGATAAGAGGTAATTCACATAAAGTTCGCCTGTTACAATACCAAAAATACCTACAAGACATTATTAAATGCTCTCAATTATAACCCTGCCCTCGTAACCTTACGGTTAGCAGGACGAAGTGCATCGTTGCAAAACTGTTAATTTGTAACTGTAAACTGAAATGCCAGTCGCAAGGGTCAAGGACCAGCAAACGAGTTGAACCAGGCGCCTGACGGCTGGCTTGGGATTACATGGAATTAGTTAATAGTATTACGATTGCGAAAGTTAAGCTTATCTGTAAGTTTGACGGCTGATTAGTGGTAGACTGGTAGTCTATGAAGTTTATGTAGTTTAGTTTTCATATGACTACTTTATTTTAAATTTGTTTCGTGACAGCAATACACCTTCGCATTCGGATTATCCTAGTCCAAACGCATATAATCAATTTTGGTAATATGTAAAAGTGCAATCACGATGCCGCAATAAGGATGCGTTTCCACCAGAGATGTGCGAGGATGCGTTTTCATACATTTGACACCTCGCAACGCGCCCAGCGAGGTGTCAAATATATGAAAACATATCCTCGCACATCTCTGGTGGAAACGCATCCTAAGAGTTTTATTTAAATTAGTCTGTTATCCTACTCTATTTATTTATTTAAACTTGATTGCACAAACAATATAACAACAAAGGGCGGACTTAATGCCATGAGGCATTCTCTACCCTATACATATAGTATATATACTTATTATTTTCTCTATTCTATATATATATATACTTATGTTATTGTTGATACAGTCAACTTCAATACTAAAGTTTGCAGGACAACTCGTCAATGTCTCCTACACAAGTGACCGGAGTAACCAGCCTGCACTAGCCATGTGACACTCATAACACATTAACCAGCCCGTGCCCTACAATTACCCGACGTCGCAGACAAGCTGGCAACCCGAGACAAACGATCATTTACGTCATTAAATCTAGCCTTCAGTAAAACAGCAAAACGCAGGAGAAAACCTGTCTACGCCGTAAAGAGTAAATTACTGGACCTAAACCATTATGCATATTGGAATTTTCCTGAGTGTGAAATGTCCCTACCGTGAAAGTTTAGCCTCCGGATACTTTATATCAGAAGAAGCCATAATTACAACGTGCTGATACGGTTAATATAATGGTGTCATAAAATGTGATTACCGACAAATGAAAATTAAACGTTATTCAAGCACCCTACATATTTATCTCGGAGATATAACGCGACTCTCAGGACTGTAATATCGATTTACCCTATTTGGATATAAACTACTCTATTTGGATATAAATGTAATTATTAGTTTACCCTCCATTATTGTGCGTCACTTCAGTAGGTATGGGTATGCTAGTTACTTTATAATATAAATAGTTACTTTTGAATTACTTGGAAGAATTCGAGTAGGTATAGATATATTATGATTAGAAATCGGGATGCGACTTCTATTTAAAACAGATTAAAGTAACATTACGGATCTCCAATATCCATTGAATTAATTTCATATGCATTAATTCTACGAGTTTATGATAACTAAACGGTTGTTGGATATTAGAAGTGATGAAGCATAATTCGATTTCTAGAAGAGGAAAATACACTGATAGTAAGCATTCTTCTCCTCCAAGAAGAAGTAAGCATTAAACATGTTCGAAACCTTCCGATTAATTATCCAAATTGGAAACCTTACCGATAATTACCCCAATTAAATGAAAACTTTAACCAAATGGAAAATACTTAGGTAATACATAATATATGTATAACGGTGCGGTAATCATGTAACGTTTTCGACCGTTAGTACGATCGATTTAACTCGTTGGCTACCGGTGTCGCCGATGTACGCGATCATAACAAAAGATTGTTTTGTTTTGTTTTTTCAATGTCAACCCAAGTCAAATGCCATACTAAAATTGACATTAAATACGTACCAACGGTAGTACATATCGTTACGTGATTTCGCCGCTGGTCTATTGGTGCCCTACAAAGTAGTAGTGCTGCATCGAGTCTAAAAGTGAAAAGTCATAAAAATATCGCTATCAAAGCTCATCTTAACACGTACAGAACTACCGCTTCCGCTTTTGACGTTATACTAGAACATCTCGTAAATCCCTAGAGCCATAAAACTTTTAAAAGTGGTTCGAAAAACAAAAAAAAAGTACACGGAAAACGATTTTAGTGGCACGCGTAAGTAGTAGCTACGTTTATTAGGGTTGTGTGTTAGAAGAGTTGCTGCTCGAAAGTTTAGCATCTTCGCTTTTATTATCTAGGGAATAAAGGTCTAAATATTGACTACTGCTATTATTGAAAAGTATTAGTATCTTATCTGAAACAGCTTCAAATTGACAAAAAACAACAAGTTAAGGTAATCGTACTAGTCCTCGACACTTAACTTACCTAATTAAATACATGACAATCTTGTGTCACAGTAATAGGTAATACAAAACGTGGAGAAGAACAAATGGAAATAGTGGTAGCCGTACAGGCCCAATTTCAAAGAAAAACCGCAAATCGATGTACAGTTTAGCCATTTGGCACACGCATACTAGAGGTCAAAACAAAGTTTTTGACCCGCAGTTCCTAAAAAAAAATCCCTTAGGAGGGAAGTGCCGAGACATTCTATTTTTTGTATGGAAAAGAGTGTGTAGTATCATATGAAAGGGCTTTCTGAGGTGATTCTAAAAATATACCACATCATTACATTTCAGCAATTTCTTTTTATATAAATCACAAATAATTTTCGAAACATACCAAGTTTGAGGCCGTCCAAACACGAAATGGCTGATTTTTATTTGATACAGTATATCACAAATGGTACGTGATATCCTCGTATCTAACCTCAAAAAAGTAATTTTGAAAAGATATTCATCAAGTATTTTTTTTAAATTTTTCAATATTACTAAGTGACACGGTTCTACTTCAATACCTATTTTACGTGATTTATGGAACTTTAGTGCAGATATGGTACATATTAATCATAAAATGATATGTAATATCCATATATCCAACGGGAAATACCTCTTTAACCCTTTACCACACCACCACCCACCCACCACCTACCCACTATACCAACTGATGAAAAGGTGCAGTTAAAGGGTTAAAGAGGTATTTCCCGTTGGATATATGGATACTACGTATCATTTTATGATTAATATGTACCGTATCTGCACTAAAGTTCCATAAATCACGTGAAATAGGTATTGAAGTATAACCGTGTCACTTAGTAATATTGAAAAATTAAAAAAAAAATCGAAAATTATTTTTAATTTAATTTAAAAAAAATAGCTGAAATGTAATGATGTGGTATATTTTCAGAATCGCCTCAAAAAGCTCTTTCATATGATACTACACACGATAGATTTCTGAAAAAAAAATATCTTTTTTTCATACAAAAAAAAGAATGTCTCGGCTCTCCCCCCCTAAGGGAAATTTTTTTAGGAACTGCGGGTCAAAAATTTTGTTTGACCTCTAGTATGCGTGTGCCAAACGGCTAAACTGTACATCGATTTGCGGTTTTTTTAATCGTCCGGCGTACACTAAAATTGCTATACTTACGTTGGTAGTTCTTATAATAGCAATTACTCATCTTTTACTCTCTTCCATGACTACTGTAAGTACTTAACTGTGTGCTGTGGAGTGCGCAGTGTCACGCTCCGCCGGCGATTCCCGTGTGAGTGCGGATTCGCTCCCTGCGCCCGCGCCGACTACGACTTCGTCGCGGATTTTATACAACCTTATCACTATTGTTACGTAATCAAGTGTTTTTTTTAATAGAAGAAAAGCTGGGAATAGCATATCATTCTCGAGAGAGTTCCTATATTTAAAAGAGGTCTACTTACCTACAATTTTAATTTAATTTTCATAATTTTCTTTTCATTTAAACAAAAATCACGTAGGCGAATAAACTAATTTTTGAAGTCCAAACGTTTCAATGAAATTGGCATCTGCAGATTTCCCAGCTTACGACTATACTATGGGTATTTTATTTGACGGGTATCTAGTTACCTACTGTAGCTTTGAAGCATATTAACATGAAATTTTCCATCAGCTCAGTTTAGTCAGGTAAAGTCGCTACATTTACTCGCTCTATTGCCGTGTTCTAGCATACGTAATACAGTATTATTATTATTTATCGTATGGCATTTATTTCAGAATACGATAAATACAGTAACAACATAATTCGCCAAAATAATAAGTAGAAGGAAAATTATCAAGTTCATTATAGATTTCTAGTGCAATCAAATTAAATTAGCTTATTTATTAGACACCGTACCCTGTGGACGCTTGCGACTTCAAGCAGACCACACACAGCAACCAACCTCATAGCAAATACGCAGTATAAATAAATATTATGAACTCCTTGTTACTAAAGTTTCTTGACCCTCAATTACAAGTTGTTGGTTCTTCAACCACATCGTTTACTTTACTTAAAGTATCCTATACCACAACCACTCCTAAATGTCAAGCACTAATCATTATGCAACGCCGTCACAACACTCTACGCTTCGCGAACACTTGATGTCATCATGTTACCTCGCGGTTTGTCAACGATATGTCAAAGCACAAAATAAGCAAACTTATTTATTCAGATGCTCAAAGGACACAGCCCGACAGTCGTTATGTTAATAGCAAGGAGGCACTGGCCGCTAACTTAAGAGAAGTATTACTGCCAATTGGTTGTTTTAGAAATACTAAGGCTCGCGAATAAGTTAGAAAATAAGTATGTGTTATCTTTCAATGTCTGATCATAGGTGGAGAAACTTAAAGTCTCCCTTGCATGTTATTGTGGACTATTCGAATAGGCATTTGTTTTGGTTATGTTATTAATTTTACATAGGTATATACTTATATACGAGTAGATAATGTTTATTCGAATTCGAACACGCTTCAACTATGCAAGCCGGACTCTTTGAACCTATAATAACCTGAACGTTTTGGATTTCTTGTAGATAAAATATTATCTTCTACTTAAAAAATATTTTTTCAATCTGAAGTTTTATTCAAATTTTGTAACTTGGTCTATTGGTTGAAGTCGGGCGAAGAGCACAACACATAACACATCAAGCTGGGGTTACACTTGCCTTAAAGGAAGAAATAAGTTTGCACAAGTATGATGTCAGTATGATGTTAACGGCATTTTTTTTCACAGTCAGTGGGATTCTAAACTTGTTTTAATATGGCTAATAAGGTATGAACTGATCGTGACTCAAGAAATTCAAGGCTTAATATTTATTTTCCTTGACTAGATATTCACTGAGATATGTCGTAAATGTACGGTTAGCTTCAATTAAAACGCGAGGTCAGCGGACAGACGTTTTTAACAAACTGTCCTGTAAGAGAGATTAAAAGACTTAATTTTATTTAAAGAAATCCGTAGCCGACGACGATCAAGAAAACCCTAGCCGAACTCACCTATTTTCACATAATCGTATAACCTATAAAAACTTCTCATTGAAAATTTCCCCCTAAAGAGGTATAATAAGTTAATGATAGATATCCTCAATTTTTTCTCCGCCCTGCC
The DNA here is from genome assembly GCA_951800055.1 of Cenopis cana. Lineage (NCBI taxonomy): Eukaryota > Metazoa > Arthropoda > Insecta > Lepidoptera > Tortricidae > Cenopis > Cenopis cana. Next base: position 11,726,026 of record OX637479.1, on the reverse strand, counting down.
GCAGCCATATAAGCTAAACTGACTCATACGTAGGGACACATGACTACTTCCCGCCACAATTCCTACAAGATGCTAGTAGGTACTCTAACCTTAGGTGAACGATATCAAGACTCCGATTCATTCATTCTTGACCTGGCCATATAAGAGGTGAAACCGTTTCCGACCGCCTAAGAGCATTTACTAACTGGAATGTTGCCCTTTAATATTTTATGGCCAACTTGTAAGTGCAGGCTTGTGTGAGGACTATTGATATGTTTCACTCACTTTCGACTTATTGGGTGTCAATTCCTCCAACTTTTTCTTCGAGTTCTGATACATATAATTTTTATAAGCATAAATTATACTCAATATGGTACATTGTCCAACGAAATACAATATGAACTGCGTGATATGATTGGAAAAAACCGGCCAAGTGCGTGTCGGGCCACGCGTAAGGTAGGGTTCCGTAGTCGTCCACCCGTTACATTATGTGGACTAAAAAGTTCGCAAACTTATATTTACTATGTTTTTGACAGAATTAACAACATTATCTAAGGTATCAATGGAAATTGTTCGAAAGTACATTTCTGAAGTTCGACTATTACTCGTTAACTAGTAATGTCTACTTAGCTGTGATAGTTTTCCTTTTAAATTCATCGTATATACTACTACCATGATTTTTTTCACATGCCTAGCAGCCACCGTTTAGCTGGCAGGGGGGGGGGGGGGACACTTAACCATAACGAAAATTATCACTTCATAGCTTAATATCACGCCAACCGATTGTTGAATCAAAAAATACTCTTAGAAATCTTATAATTTTTAAAAGAGCTATCTAATGATACCCCACACGATGGGGTATGGAAGAAAAAAAAAATTGCACCACCACTTTACATGTAGGGGAGGTACCCTAAAAAAATTTTTTTTCAAAATTTTATTCTACCGTTTTGTCGGCGTCATCAATATCTATACTCATGCCAAATTACAGCTTTCTAGTACTAACGGTTACTGAGAAAAACGGGGGTCGGACGGACGGACGGACGTACGGACGGACATGGCGAAACTATAAGGGTTCCTTGTTTACTACGGAACCCTAAAAATGTGAGTGACGACTGACGAGGTGGCGGTTGAGTCGTCCGCTACCGGTGACTGGGATCCCCGGCTGGATAACAAAAGATTGTTTTGTTTTTTTTTTTTTCGCTGCGAGAGGACGAATTAAGAGATAATGAGAAACGGAAACATGCTGCGAAGCACTTTAAAGTAAACGGGATAAGGGCAAGCGAACGATTATGTTGACGATCTTGCAAAAAGAGTGTTAAATTATTCCAAACAGACCCGAACAGCTGCAACCCAACATCATTATCATTAAATCAGATAAACAAACATCAACAACGGTCAATAATTCATTTAACCGAACAATACAAATCTTAATTGACCAAGGGTCACAGTTATTGGCATTACGATAAAGTACTGCGCGGTTAATGGCTGGACGTTGCGTACGCGCAAGTCTCGTAAATCGTAATCAGCCTGATTGTTAGCGGGGTCATGGGACTCCGGTACTGTGGAGGCAGCATACTGTGAGACAAGCTTGCGTGTGGCTGGTCTTCAGTATAATCATGTAGTGTAACCTAAGGGAAATCAGGAAGTCCGGGATCGAATTATAACTGTTACAATAAGGAACATGCATGTCAAATAAATAGCAATTAGATGTCACTAAATGGATAGTAAACCATTTAATTATCACAAAAAAAGTAAATTAAAATATATGATTAAAATGTATTTTTTTTATTTACTAAAAGCAAATTAAGAACTACCATCAGGAACCGATGTTAATAAACAAAAAATGTATGACATTATTTCACGACCAAAAAAGCACATTATACTCGTTATCTATACAAAAGTAGTAAGGGGCACGTAATGTGAAATATCTAATACGCTGAATTAGTAAGGGACGTTTTCAGTTGTTTTGGTCTAGGTAATTATAGTTTGTAGTTTTTCCATATAAACATTTTTGTTCCTCTCTAAAAACTAGTTCGAATGGCATAATTAAAAAAAAGATCATTATTCCCAATTAGACAAAAATATGAAGTTGGGGTTGAACCCAATTTAAAGCTCATAATGGTTACAGGGTGGTAGGTACAAGTTTTAACACTTTTTTAAATCTATTAGCAAATCTTTGGATACTCTGAAGGTTCAATATGATAAGTACGTAACATCGTATTAATACAATATTGTATTCAATATTGCAGAACTATTTTATATTAAGTAATATTTAAATTATATAAAGCAAGGTCAAATGTCAGCAGTATCAGAAAACTACATCACAAACAGCGGACATTATCTTCACAATCAAACATTACTAAACTTACCGTAATACGCTATTTGTATTTCCTTCTGATATAATTGATACTCATTGTAATCGATAGGTCAAAGGACGGGTTGTATAATACTTATTATACAACGGCGATATACAACATAGATGCTTGATTGATTGTGTTTGTTATAAATATATATGTTTAACAAGTCGTTTTAAGGCACGTGCTGTTGAAATGTATTATTTGTCTGTTATGATAATGCATTGACCGATTTAAATGCTATGAATAATGTACTGGACTCGTATGTGTCGATATAATGTAATCAGAATCAATTACAACGAACTTTATATGTAATTACATTGTAAAATACCGAACACACCGAAGCTTGAAGCGGCGTATAGACGGTTAAAAAAAATCTGTTATTGCGGCGTCGTCGCATTCAATGTGCATATTGGTAAAAAGATTGAAAATGGTACATCAGCGGGGCTAAGATTATCGTGTCTATGTCGGACATAAGCATTCATCTCTCTCGCACTTTCCATACTTGACAGTAAGGGATGAATGTTATATGTCCGACATATAGGCGATCATCTTTGCCCCTCTGGAGCATCGCATTATTTTAAAGAATACTGTGGTACTGGCGGCGCATGTTCTCCATAAGTTGGGAAGAGAAAAAAAATACAGATCCTGTGATAGTCTAGCAATTAGGCGAGGAAATATGTATTCATGGACACCTGTTACGAAGATTATATGTATATATAATCACGAGATCATTGAAGAACACAATATTTATTAAAGGAAAGAGGAAGGAACGAATCAGTATGATACAGGGAGTTTAAATTAGTATACATTACATTAGGCATATACTTTTAAGACGAATGAGGACATAATTAATACATTAATGTAAGGAAATTATACTTCGCAGCTTTTTAGGGTTCCGTACTAACAAGGTAACTCTCATTCATTCTACATTTAATATTGTCAGTACTATTAAACTTATCATTTCCAACCAACTTCCGAAAAAAGGAGTACATACTACCTACTACCTCTAGATCTTAATTTGGCAGCACTTATTTGTAAGTTTTTAAACATTAAAATTACGACAAAATGCGAGCCTATTTTGTTTCCTTGATTAAAATCACTACAAAGTGGAGTATCTCTATTACAATCGTCATTGTATCATCGGTAATGACTTCTTAAACGAAGATGTACGATATGTCACAATTGACTTGTCTGTTACAGGGGTGAGCGACCAGAGAGACGACCAAATAGGACGGCTTGGACTATCAGATAAATACTGCATCTTGATTGCTGAATTTGTTAATATAGTTTTTGTACAATTGCACGAACATAAAATAAGGTTCAAGGTAGATTTGTACCCAATGAGAACGCTGTATTGGTTAAGGCCGTGTATTACCACTTTTGAGTTTTTAAAAACCATCTGAGACATAGAATATAGTGTCTTAAAATCTAAAAAAATATATGTGTTACATGAGGATCTTGTCTAGTCAAAATCGCAGTCAGTTACATGATCTGTCACTCGATAGAAAAATATCGCGAAGTTACCCTTTTGTGGATTGTATTTTCAATACTACGGCTATATTACTGATACATAACATTTAATTTTTGTACTCAATTAAAGATTGTAAATATTTATAGGCAAATTCGCAGGGTTTGCTTTGATAAAATGATTGGCTTAATGACTATAGCTAAATATTCACAAAACTGCGCGCAGAGCTTGGCGTAGAGAGCGGGATGGTTAATTGTAAACTCACGCGTGTTAGAGCGGGACAGTTGCGTTGGGGATACCTCCCCTTAAGTGCTATTTTATTATTACCTACTTGAACTTTATTTTACGAGTATATTTCCGATGGATTCGTTTTAATATTGGTGTTAGCTCTGTGCTACCTGGTAGGTATAGCAAGTAGGCGCAGGAACCAAATTGCAGTAAATTCAGTGCCGCAATGAAAGGAAAGTAGTGTAGCATCTTCAATCCCAATGTCGGAACTGTACATCAAACGACCAGGACCATTTTCTTCATCTAACTGCCTCGCGACAAAAAGGCAATTGGTACGATCGAGTGATTACTACCGACTACGAGACTTTCTTTATATTGGTGCGAAAAAGAGCACGAATAGAGGAAATTTACAATCCGAATAACGACTTAGTTTTTCAGCTTTAGTGTTGAAAAAAAACCGGAGTTATGTGAATTCCCCTCCTTTAACTAGTTGATGCATGTGACAGAAAAGGAAGTAGCCCAATCAAATTAGATTATTGTGGTACCTATATGTGGCTGAAGTAAAGTACTAAGGTACATAAATGGCATTTCGATTGGCGTGCTGTTCGTTTGATAGCAGACTAAAAAAAGAATAGGTAGTAAGCTATAGTTTATTTTATTAGCATTAAATAAGAACTGTTCAGAACTTCAGACTGCTTTCTTTTTAAGATTGTAGTTATACTTAGTGTAGTAAACCTATTGTCATTTCTGTACGGCAACATGGATAATGCCTACCTAATTCATTAGGGTAGGTATTTGTGAATTTTTAGCGTTAAGACAAATACATTTTCACCATCTTACAAAAAATATATGTGCTGCCGCGAGTTCGAAGAATTATGCGATTACCCAATAGATATTATTGACGGTAAGGTACAAGGTACCAGGTATCTGTAATGTGTCAGCCCTAGTGTTACCACGTACCTATCTGTATAAGTATAGCATATGTGGAAATTGATAGGAAACCGGAGCTAATATCGTATGTCAGGGCTCTAACCGCCGCCCGTAAGAGCCGCCTAACTTTATTAGCATCGGGAGATTCGCGTCGAAATCTCGCTAAGGATCTGCCACTGCAGGCAGCAAATGTCGCCACAATGTAGTCAATTCTGGTAGCGTATGTTTAAGATACGAGTATATTTGCTTTCTCTTCTCGGCTCTAATGTTCCAATATTACTTTGCTTTACTACACGTGCCATGTTTAAGATGTATATAGTAACACTCATCATCATCAATATATATCATCATTCTGTTAAAAGCTGGGCTCTTGACGGTCTCTGTCCATCTTTGATGGTCCGAGGCCAGCTTTTTGACGTCCTGATAAGAGTGATAATACGACATCTCTTTAATCTGGTTCATACAACTTGTTCTTGTTCCTCTTTTCTCGTTTATTTTCCCTTCTATAATATTTCTGACTGATTTCTCCTCTTCTGTTTTTTATTAATTAACACTAAACAGCTAAACTAAACATCATTATTGTAGATGACCGTTTGTTTCTTTCTCAATCAAATAAATAGATAAATAATATAAAATAATATTCACGTTATTAAGCTTTTTAATACCAGTTTATTTACTGTCATTAAACAAAAAAGTCCCATCCACTATAGCTCTCACACCTACTTCACTCAAGTACAAACGTAGACCAGTTTAGCTTGAGCTACCTCGGCCCTCGGCTACCCTCAATCAACGATATTAAAGGGGTCGCGCATAAAGCTATTGAAGGCTCAGGTAATACTAGTCGCATGAGGGTTGCACCCTATCTGTCAGCCGCAGACTCTTTGTGACTAATGTACTGGACCCATGGATTAAGCGATTGGAGTAGGTAGGTATTTGCAAATATTGAGAATGGCAGCTTGTCCTGATACACCATATTTGCCCACTGACTTTTGTGTGTCGTAAAACCAGTAAATATTCTGTGACAATATACAGAGCGTCCCAAGATAATGGGACATCAAGGGAAAGTACCTTGAATATTGTAGATGGAAGATTTTACTAATAGAAGCCATTATATTAATTTAAAAAGCAATTTAAACTGCATTCATAGATTTTTAAATAATTACATGGTTGAATCGGAAACGAACAAGCTACACGAGAAAAAAAATGTGTTGTTAAAATTCATTGTCTTCCTTTTATTTCTGACACTATGTTATTTAGCAAAAAATAATCCTTATGATGAAGCCTTTCGATTGGTATGATAAAGCTACAGGGTATTTTTTTCTCGTGTAGCGGGTTCGATTCCCAGTTCAATCATGTACATAATTATTTAAAAATCAATGAATGCAGTTTAAATTGTTTATTTTAATTAAAATAATGTCTTCTTTCAGCTAAATATCCTATCTACGAAATTTAAGGTACTTTCCTTTGTTGTCCCATAGTCTTGGGACGCCCTGTATACCCCAGCCTCTCGCGTTTTGTCAAGATGTGGGTGCGAAAGTGATAGACCTCTGACGAACAGTAATAAAACCTACCTAAGCTAAGCGATGTAAGAAATCATTCCATTAATAAATTAAATTAAGTTTCGGTAAAAAAAAAACAAATTTAAAGCTTGTAAAAAAAACCGGCCATGTGCGAGTCGGACTCGCGCACGAAGGTTTCCGTACGATTATCTACTTATAAAAACGGGAAAAAATCATGTCTGTTGTATGGGAGTCCACTTAAATATTTATTTTATTCTATTTTTTAGTATTTGTTGTTATAGCGGCAACAGAAATACATAATCAGTGAAAATTTCAACTGTCTAACTATCACGGTTCATGAGATACAGCCTGGTGACAGACGGACTAACGGACAGCGGAGTCTTTGTAATAGGGTCCCGTTTTACCCTTTGGGTTTGGGTTTTTTAGGGTTCCGCTAAAAAACCTACTTACAACATAACCACTATTTACCTACTATTCGCTTTTTCTAAAACTTTCGACTGAAGACCACGGTATATAACTAATCAATAACAAATCGGCCACTTCAAAGCGAACTTCAATAACTCACCGACATGAAAGCTTCAGCAAACAACCGAAAACTCGCTTGCAGAGAGGAATGTGCTTTCTTCGGCTCGGATAATTCGCAAAGCTGAAAACATCGCTATTATCGGAAAGTTTAAATTGGTTTGTAATGGGAGCTTATGTTCATCTTTTGAAAGTTTCGGTATTTAGAACAATATAATTTCTTTAGCAGTACTAAAATACGCACATTATTATTTCTTAGGCGACTTCCTGACTTGGCGGGGCGGGATCGATATGTGACATTTCCTTCCTTGACGTAAACTTACTGACGTCGCAAAGATTCCCACTTGACGGAATACTGTCAGTATTTATATTTGCGCAGTAGTAATATTATGCGCAGAAGCGGACCAGTACTGCCTTCGCATCGTCCCGCTTCCGCGCATCCCGCGCCAGTCAGAAAGCACTCATTTAAATGTAGGGGTGCAGTAAAAAGTGGTACTGAGTGCGAGTTGACTGACAGTTGACACTGACATTTGACAGTTTTCTCATATCGTACCGCCTCCGCACCGACAAATCAGGAAGTCACCTTAGTACCTAGTAAAACTAATAGAGTTCATGGCTTCGAACATAGCGGTTTGACGAAGCCACCAGTTCCAATTTTACAAGTACACTGGCCAGTCGTTATTGGTCTAGCGCTGTCAAACGTAAGTATTGCCAATTTGTAATTGGTAGCTTTGTCAAACGGACCCCGGGGCATTAATTTATCTAAAAGTGCGATGTTTTTCAATAAACTTATACACCGGCTTTATTCTACATAGTAAAATGCCCATTGTAATATGTACATCATACAAAATGCCTTGCTCAAGGCTACTCGACTAAGGAACAGCTTACCATTAGACGTAAGGCGTGCTAAAACTCATATTGCTTTTAAAACTCTGCTTAAAGAATATTATTTGTCTCTGCCTTAATACACGGTTGCTGGTACTGTTGATATCTTTTTGGATGATATTGTATTGTATTTATGTAAAAGTGTATGTATGTTTATTTTATATTTATTGTATGTATGTACGTTTATTATAATTTGTTTTTGATTATTAAACCCTCTTGGTATTTCCTAAAAATCCATATATCGGTTTGCCACCTACTCAGTTACAATTTAACGTGTTGCATTATCTCCGCTACCCAAAGGTTGTCTGGAAGAGATCGCTCTTTAGCGATAAGACAGCCTGTTGTTTACCTCTACTTTAAGCCTAATGTTTCTTTACTATGTTCTTTTTGAGGTGTGCCATAAAGAGTATTTGTATTGTATTGTATTGTATCATAATACAATTTAATAAATTGCGCGTATTTCTCATTACGGTAGTTTAAACCATAGTACGCGTGTCAAAAGCACGCTTTAAGTCCATAATGATTGGCGTTAACCCTTAATCTGCTTCCGCTGCAACGATTAGAGATTCTGACAAGTCAGACTGGCGTTAGGGGAAGCGCGAGGATGCAAGAGACACGCGAGCAGCTGCTACTACTTCCAATAATATGACAGGACACGGCACTCTATAACTGGTACAATTTAGTAGGTTGTTATTGACGTTTAATAAGTTTTAGTGTCAACAAGTAATGAGAACATCTTTATTGTATCATTCATATAACTGTTTAATCATCAGATACACTCAGTAACAGAAATCCTCGATCACCGTGATAATGATGAATTGCTTGTATCCCCAAATATGTACCTGTTTGTTAAACAAGAATTTGGTTATGTAGGTACGTAATTTAATTAGATTTCTGGGCCACTTCGTACCTTATAACAGTGAAAATCCATATAAAAGCCGCTAGAGCTTTCATGACAGTGTGAAGTGGCCCAGAAATCAAATAGGTTGACTAAACCTATGATACGTAGTATAGAGACACGTTAAATATGTGCAACATAGCTTGCACTTGTAACTTGGAACACAACGTCAAGAATGCTAAAGTTGACAGCTTCTCGAGTCATTCTTAATTACAAAGCACGAGTCGACAAAATGTCAGCTACGCGTCAAGGAGCAAACTAATTTTAATGGCGTTGCATGCTGCTTAGAAACAACCCTTATACCTACTGTGAATAGTAGCCTTATACAACTGGGTTATCCCATTACTCTTTTTTACTGAAGAAAAAAGTGCTTAATGTTTTGATGATTAACAATTAAAGCAATTTAATCCCTACGCACACGCAGACGATAGTGTTTTCTTTATTTTACTAAGAACGTTTAATTACATGTATACATCGGCAGTTAGTTCATCGGCACTCGACTCATACCTACATTTTATAGTAAGTAACTGTTAGGTACCTAGTTATACTGGTTTGGCCAGGTGTCAACACATGAGTTACATTTAATACATTTGATTTTCTTAAGAACAGAATAAAGTTAATAAAATGCTGTATGATATACGCGAAAAACTTTATAAGGTTTAGATACAGCCCCGTATTAGGAATTTAAACTATCAAGTATTGATTGTTAGGTTGCTCAATTATTATTATTCATTTATTTCAAGTATCACAAAGACTCATATGACAATACAATACAATACAATACAATGATCCACTTAATAATGCCTAAATTAAAATTGGAAGTAATCACAAAGCGTTATTATTTTATTTTAGCGTTATTATTATTTTATGGACAATTACATCTAAGTGCCACCTCGATAACGAAGTCAACTGCAGAATAGGAGCCGCTGCAGCAGCCTTCGGCAAACTTCGTTCCAATGTGTTCCGGTCACATGACATAAAGCTCGCTACTAAGGTAGCTGTATATATGGCGATAGTCCTGCCAAATTTGCTGTATTCCTCAGAAACTTGGTGCTTGTATCGTAAACATATCCGCTCGTTATATCGTTTCCATCTGAGATGCCTCCGCGACATAATGGGCATCCACTGGTCCGACTGTGTTAGGAACACAGAAGTCCTCAGGCGTGCTGATGTCGCGGGAATAAAGGCCTATCTAATGAGACGCCAACTGCGATGGTGTGGACATATCTCTCGTATGGCTGAGGAAAGGATTGCAAAGCGCATCTTTTACAGCGAACTGCAGAACGGGAAGCGCAAACAAGGCGGGCAGTTTTTGCGGTATAGGGATGTGCTGAAGCGTCACATGAAGAGGGCCCATATAGACCCATTCAAGTGGGAAACAATAGCAGAAGGCCGGTCGCAGTGGAGAAACAAGGTACACATACAAGTGCGTGAATTTGAAGCGACGCGGCGAATAGAACTGGATGCTAAGCGCGACGAGCTGAAGGCCAGACTACCTGCGGCCATTCAATATAACTATGTCGGAAGGGTGCTGACGTGCAACGAGTGTGGACGCACGTTCACTGCCAAAATCGGCTACGTCAGTCACGAGAGAGCACACCAGCGACGTTCTCAACAGTAGACAACAGTCACTGTGGCCGAAAACGAAAAAGTGGACCATGAATTGAAATATAAAAGTGTGACCCACAGGGCAAGAATTTTATTCCATAAAGATTTTAAAAACAGTTATCACGTCCCACAGTGTGTTTTTTTACTCAAAAAAGTGACATTGGCTATTTATTGAATATTTCTACGAATTAATAATTCCTAAATTAAAATTGGAAGTAAAACAAAGCGTTTTATAATTATTACTAACCTTAGTTTAGCGGTAAAGTGGACCATGAATTGAAATACAAAAGTGTAACCCACAAGGCAAGAATTTTATTCCGTAAAGATTTTAAAAACAGTAATCACGTCCGACATAACTGTCATGCTAAGTATACAACTAGTTAAAAGTGCGAAAGTAATCGCAAGGCTAAGTTTTATTGAAAAATATATTGTAACGGAGTGCATTTAGATTTGCGATAGCTTTTAACTATAACGGGCGGTGCTTTAGCACGCGATACCCTTGTAAGCACACTAGCAATAATTATAAGCCTTAACTTGCTATGCAAACGTCACGAATGTTTCAAATGCCACTAATTTATAATCAAATAACTCGTAATGTTAAAATGGTTAGTGTTCGCAGTTGACGGGTTAATATTTTAACTGTTAAAATTAAATACTTAAACTGTTATTAAATAATTCCGAAGTTCTATGTGAAGCATTGTACCTACCTATTAGAAAAGTTGGTTATGAAGGCTGGTATTCCATAGTTCCTAGTAGGTACCTAGGTAGCCATTGCTGTTATTTATTTATGAAGAGATACGGCAAATAAGGCAAAGTTAGTAACTAACTACAACTTTGCTTGCAATTTACAGCGAACAAGGAGCAAAGGAACATGCAACTATTATTTACCTGAAAAATGATATAAAAAGGCATGGCAGCAACGAACCATGAATTATGCTGTAATGGCTCGAGTCTGTAATAAATTTTCAATTTCAGACTTGAGCACAATGTTACAAACACCGGGAAGGTAAGATGTCGTAGAGCTTTGGACGTCTGGATATTATGTAGGTATCTACGTTATTTGCCAGAAATAATTTTTATTGAGTTGAATAACACACGTAACGGTTGCAATATAGCCAAAGTAGGCAGCAGTCTGCAAAATGCAAAATTTTGTAGTTAGGTATTCGAAAAGCCTTTTGTAGTTGAATAGTGTTAGGTACTTGCGTAGAGTTAGGCGACTTCCTGACTTGGCGGAGCGGGATCGATATGTGACATTTTATATGACTTGACTGTAAAATGACTTGTAAATTATGTAAATTATTACCAATAAAAAATCAAACAATCAATAAAATTTCTTCTTTGACGTAAACTTACTGACGTCGCAAAGATTCCCACTTGACGGAATACTGTCAGTATTACTTTTGCGCAGTAGTAATATCATGCGCAGAAGCGCAGCAGTACCACCTTCGCATCGTCCCGATACCGCGCATCCCGCGCCAGTGAAGCACTCATTTAAATGTAGGGGCGTAGTAAAAAATGGTATCGCGTCGACTGACAGCTGACACTGACATTTGACACTTTTCTTATATCGTACTGCCTCCGCACCGACAAATCAGGAAGTCGCCTTAGGGTACTGCAAATCAGCGAGCGAAGAAGAAGAGTTCGAAACATGTCGCCCGCAAGTGGTCCAGATCAGTTCTTGACTTGTGGGAAGGGCAGCAGCAACAGTAAAACATAATTATTATGAAACATTCATAGTTACATAATAATTATGTTTTACTGGCCATGGAGGTTATAGTTAGCACAAGAAGACGCCGTCTTCCAACGTCAACATTGTTTTGAATGAAGCCCTCAAGGTATTCTCTTTTCATTAATCACCGTGTATGGTTTAAATTTAAATCTGTCTAGAATAAGTCCATTCATTTTCTGATATTTTGCAGTAAGATCGGCTAAAAAGGCAGGGTCAGAAGTTCCCGCAACCGACGAGCTTGTACGAAGAGATGTACTATGTGATTGAAGCAGAAGACGTATTGTAAGGACCGTAGTACTTGGCGTTCTTTGGTCTCTGCCTACCCCAATGGGATACGGGCGTGAGTACCTTTATGTGTGGGTATGTATGTACGAGTATGTAAGATCGGCTATTTGTAAATTATGTCGGGTCGTTCATAGATATGATAGCAAAAACACGGGAAAAAACTCATGCTCATTTTAAATGCATAATTTTAACACTTGCTGTTTAACTAGGTAGGTACTTTTTAAGAAATAACTGACAGGTTAATAACGGTTCTGCGAAGAGGAATTTCAACTTTAAATTGAAAATTGTTAATAGGAACCCCTATAAAAGGAATTCTGGACCCTCTGCTGTCTAAATTGACATAATAGGACACTTGAGACATTAGCACGCGAATTTTGATAATAGGCGAGGCATACAATTACAGAAAAATGGAGTTCGGTTCACGTGAAATAATATTTTTATTTCTAAGTTACGTTACTAAACTACCTGTGATGGAATTGACGTGATGGGGCCAAATACTAAAGAGGATCAACGGGGTCGCCGGTGTCCTTAGAACGTAGCACGTCCCTTTTTACAGGATCCGTTTTAACGGATAGTGCTACTACTACTTCTGGATCCGGAATATAGTTTTGTGTTGAACTCGCTCATACAACTAGATATGCCATTAAATAACAGACTTGTAAAACGGATCGCTATGTGTACTCGCCCTTAGCGGCTGGTCCAGAGAAAGGTGATGATAGCGTTTACCTATATACAGACATGACGCAAAGTGGGCTCTAATAGTGAATTCAACCTTGGCGCAGGGTAATCGCGTAGCTTTTCGGGTAAACATTATAGTTTTATAGTTATTATGGGCAAAATTACCTAAATATATTTTTTATTGATAATTCCAAGGAATCCGTTGTCGGTTTTTTTTTAATTTCCCAATTTTAACCTAATTATGAAAATATATTTCGGACTAGACAAACCACTTTTCAAATTTTTGTGTGTTCCCACTATTAATATGTGAAATGTTAGCCCGCAGTAAAAAAGGCCCTTGTAACTCCTATTAAAAAACTCTTTCTCAGCTAGACCGGCAGGTGAGTAATGAAATAAATTCCTTAGTAGATAAGAGATAATTACCAGCGTTCAACGGTGGGCGGGCGCCATTACTACTTCTGATGGTTCAATTAGGTTTTTAGTGCTCGTAATGCTTGGATTTTATATTTTGTTCATAGAGATTGCTGGTTTACGCTTGTTTTAATACTATGGTTTAGTAACTTACAAATTTAAACGTAATTAATTCTTGATTTAAACATCGTCAAACGTAAAACGTTGTTGCATTGTAAGGGACAGAAAGGCGGACATATTACGTTAAGTTAGGTAAAGTGACTTGACTTATAAATTTTAATTAAATTTTTGTTTTGACTATTATAGTTTCTGCAACTTGAAGGACAACGCACACATTGCTACAGTGAGGTCAGTGACTATAATACAATGATCTGTCATGCAGATTTTACCAATAGGCCGCTGGGCTCACTGTTCTTCTGGATAACACTTTCACAGTACTAATTAAGGACAGCATTATCACAGCTTTCGTTCGTAACCTTTACTCGGGCCCGCGGCGAGAACATAACGCTAGTGGACGGAACATCAAATAGCGTGCATCGTGTTATGAAACTAGCGTAATGTGAGCAGCAGACAGGCAGGTCATCAGCTGTTCCACAGTCAACATCGAAAACTCTCGGATTTGGTGACCAAGACATGGGAAACTCATTTAAGTAACTACTAACTTGACAAGGGTATAAAATGACCATAACTGTACCAAGGAGTACTAGTGTTCATACTCAACTTCTGAAAATTATTGTGAATATAATGAATGATTTTAGATATGACCATTATAATAATTTGATCAACCATTCGCATCACTGGATCATAGCTTAGATACAGATCCCATTTTATTTTTCCGCTGAAAATATGACCCACAAGAGACGAGTGTGTTCCGAGCTTCTCTGCAATGACACGGTTGGTGGCCAGACTATAGTTATTATTTTGAGCAGTTGCTTATTCAGGATCCCGAGTATATACTTACAAGACTGTGGGCCACTTCTTGCCAGGGGCTAGCACTGGCATTCATTACATCTATTGTTTTGCGGGATCGTTAAACCATTGTGATCCAGCGCAGTAAAGATCTCGAGGAAAATCTCATAGCACACACTTCTCAATAAATACCATGAATCGGCATTAACATAACTAAACGTAGTAAAGTATGAGTAAAGTAGTATTTAGTGCTAGAAACTGCAATAAAAAGCAAGTAAGCGAACTTTAACGGTTAGCGTGCAGACAGCCTAGGTACACGGGTTATCTATACGGTATAACGGCTGACTAGACATGGACTAGGTTGTACATTAAAATGTTCAACTTTTGGTCTAACCAGCGACTCAATTTTAACAAGGAAAACAAGCTTTTCCTTTTTATTATAAAAGCTCGGTACACATACATTTTCAGGAAATTGTAAATAGTCACTATTTTATTCGCTGCTTACGTACCTATGAGCCAAGCAAGCAAGAAGTTCCAACAATTAATACTTAAGTGAAATTCTCGACTATAAAATAATTGTAAACAGTAAATTGACTTATAATCTAGCTTTACTGAGGCATTATACCTTGCACCTAGCATTGTGGCAGTCGTAAAAGGCAGCGGGCTGGTAGAAAGCGCAGCGAGTCACGACGGGGGAAACACAATAAATTGCACATACTGCATAATTGCACACAATCTTCTGAACTGTGACATCATAAAGCGGTGCAATCTGAGCGGAGCGTGGATTATGGCCTCCCTTAATTTGTTTGCGACTGTGGGAGTTTGTGGAGCTGGTAATGTAGCCTGAGCTGGGAAGTAGTTTTTGTTGTGTTCGAATTAACACAGGGACTTGTAGTAGTCTGGCCAGCAGCCGTTGTAAAAATAGAACGGTTTTGAGAAATAGCAAGCTGGTTATTGATTGCTCATTGCATAGGTAAAAGTTTTGTAATTTAAAGAACGACCACTCGCTAGTCAGACTATATTAAGGATGATTCACGCTAGACCATTCCGTGTCCGGGCCGGCCCGTTTTGTAGTACCTAATACAAAAAATAGACGGACGCGCAACGGCCGTCGATTTCTTGTATTAGAGTCTAGCGTGAATCATCCTTAAAACGCCTGATTACACGCACAATACAATATCCAATTGCATTATGACTATCTTATAAATCCATCACGAAATATCATAATGACTTTCAAAATTCTACCAAGCAGCATACTTTATCGCGCTTCGAAACTTTTATACTAAAAAAAACAAATATAAAGTTTATTATGACTATTATGAGAACAAACTAAGGGAAGTCTAATAAAATCCAATATATGTCGTACCACTAGATAATTACAATGAGACCTGGTGCTACTAACGACTCAGCAGAGTCACTAAAAGGCGCAAATAATAGGTGGATGGCATATATAATATACATATATGCCATCCACTGTGGCTTCGAGCCTTTCGGAGTCGAGACCTTAAG
Organism: Cenopis cana; assembly: GCA_951800055.1. NCBI lineage: Eukaryota > Metazoa > Arthropoda > Insecta > Lepidoptera > Tortricidae > Cenopis > Cenopis cana. The sequence continues at coordinate 11,710,110 of OX637479.1, read as the reverse complement.
GCCATGCGGATTGCGGACCAGTGCTCTACAACTATATCAAAACGCCCTGTCGACGCTTCTGATGACCAGAGGACTGGCGTGTACCTATACCTAACTAGCCCAACGTCATTGCTATACAATGCGGCAACGCCACCATCCTCCTGGGTACCTTACCGCTTGGCAACGATTTAGGTCAAAGATTAGTTTAAAACGTTAAAACTATGATGATAACAAATTAATAAAACAACGTGCCTTTATTTTGATTTTGTATAAATTTCTTTCATTATACCTCTATTTATTCTTGTAGGAAAATACTACTATAAATTTTCCACTAGACGCACTAAATATGGTGATTAACGTAAAACGTTCGTTTCGCGGCAGACGTGTTAAACCTGGCACCTCCGTCGCATTAGCAGTAGAACTGGTATTTGATGGCATCGAAAGTAACACATAATTAGACATCACGTTCACAAGACGTTCATTCAATTTTCTACCAGGCTTTAACACTTCTCGGCTAGACGGTATTAACGTTAAGTTTAGTCTTGCTGAAGATACGTGAGCTTTGCACTAAGATACTAAGCGAGTCTGGCGAAAAACCCCTTAGTGGATTTAGGTATTAGTGTCTAGTGAACTAAGTATAGGCAAGGGAAGAAAGAAACTTAGGTATAACTTGTGGTAGGTATACGAAAGGAGACTTGACAGGATTATTGATTTCGATTTTTCGGGGCACCAAAACATAGCTCTCGCCGAGACCTTTTGTTCGAGCAGCTAGTTGATTACATAGTGTCAAACTTGTGTTAGGTAGACCAAACTGTCTTTTTTGGGGATAGGTTACGTAGTAGGTAAACAAGGAATCCTTATAGTTTTTTTTAGTTTTGACATTTAGACGTATCCGTCGAATAATCCGTCAGGTCACATTACAAAAAGAATCTTACCGATCTATCGTACGAATTGAAGAAATAAAGACTTGGAATAAACGCTAAAATTATTTTGGCATTACTGGCGACTCTTCAATAATTTGATATAGGTACTTAGGTAGTAGACCATATTCAACCCAATTAATTTCCGTGGACTCTAATATGAAAAACAGACGATTGCGAAGTGCATAGTGCATAATTATAACCCCATCGAACTGCAAACAGGTGCAACTAATTATTATATTTAGATTAATATTATGTAGAAAGGTGCGCGTGCGTCCTTGGTGCGTGGGTCGCGCCTATTTCGCGGCGTACGGTCGCTGACCCCGATCTCGATCAAGTCTTACGATGCAGTATGATTAGTGACATTTTAGCACAATATGTCGCACGTTTGGTGCAAACTAAAAATACCTATAAAAATTAGAAATACATCTTATATTGCCAAAACGGGTAGGCAGAGCACATACGATTAATTGTACAGTGTTTCTAGTTATTACTTCTCTTAAACTTGGGGTGATATATCCACACTTCTAATGAAATAATACACCTTGCACTTATTACTTCGGTACGCCCGTCTTGTTTAGTCATGTCAATAAATCACGAGTTCTAAGTTGCATCATCCGCAGGACATTTTACTACAATATTTCATAGAAGACAAGCCAATATGGTTACACGAAAAATTATTTACGTATAGCCAAGAGCTATGATTTATTGCCGTGTTTCCGTTTTACAGGAATTATAAAATTGTGACACACTGTCATAGTGAATGATAAGCAGTGTAGATTCTTGCTTTGATGTTGTTTTTATGTCTTTGACGTTGTGTTAACAAGCAGTAACTATGCCCTACTTAAGATTGGTAAATTAAATACATAGGTAGAAATATTTACACCGCCGTCACGAGTTTAAGGATTGAATCGATTTATAGTACCTATTGGTATTAACTCTCATTTCAAAGCTTATGCGATACCAATTCAGTTCAAATCAGCAGACCAATTAATGCCACATTCGACCGACAGCCGCGGATTGAGATTTATGTGCGATTGATACAGACGCCACGGCAATACCGAAACTAATACGATTGCAGTTTATGGCATTGTTTTACATTATATACAATGTAGTTGTTCGCGAATTTATCGATTACAGGCGCCATTATATTCAAACAAGACCTCTCTTCTAGAATGACTGTTCATTTTCTCTCAATTGTTCCAGACTCCTAATGCCACGCCCGCAAATGCGCCCGGAAATATCTTTTGAACACATGTGTATTTTTTAATGATGTATGTTAGTCTCAGCGTTCGTGGCCGAGCGGCGCTCGCGTGCTGCGTGCGGTATGCGAGGTTAAGCAATGTCGGCCCAGCTCAGGTCATGGATGGGTTACCGCTTTGAGTGGTTATTAACGGAGCGCCCCTGTGCTTTGGAAGACTCGTTAAGCTGTTGATCCCGACTGCGACTGCTGTTAAGCTAAGTTATGCCTTCAGGCGGCTTGAAAACTTTAACAGTCAAGTTGCCCTCTCACTTGACAAGCCTACCCAATAAGGTCTAATTTCCCCTCGGGGTTGGAAGGTCAGATGGCAGTCACTTTCGTAAAAACTAGTGCCTACGCCAAATCTCGTGATTAGGTAGCGGACCCCTGGTATCCTTCAGGAGGCAACTGTACTGGGATAACGCCAGGAGGATGATGTATGTTAGTCTCAACGATGTTATTCAGTCTTCATGACGGTATGTCCCGTTGATTACTCCTGGCTAACTTGTCGTAAGGACGGACAGGCATGGAAGGCTCGTTAGGAGTGAGTTATGGAGGCTGGCGGTGAAAATTGTATTAATAACGTTACGGGCGAGCCTATTAATTGCGACGGATGTCGTAGGTCTCAGGAATATCATAAAGTCGACAGGTTGTCTTGTGCGTGTATTGAAAAGGTTTGAAAAAGTGTCGGTATTATTGTATTTACGTGGAAATTCGGTTTCACTAGCTGCCGACCAATTTTCTGTCGGGCGGTACCTATCAACTCGTTATTTCAAAGAAGTGACATAGCTGAGTAATAAGTAGAAATACTGATTATTACATTTAAATTTAACGTCGATTGGGAAAATCGGAAATAATATGCATTAGCTGCGTTACTAAACATATTATTTAGTTTTCAACTTCACTTTCATGTAAGAGTGTAAAATTATAATGAAATACACGTTGTGGTTTTCTGAGAACTGACTTTTAATATTTAAAAAAAGGTTAATACATGTGACTCTACAGATGGCGCTAGTAGTAACTTAAAACTATAAACGTTTAATGTATTTCGATACATATCAACACCCTCACTTATCGAAATATTTAAACGTCGACTAAACCTAATGTTCTTACAAAGTTGTAATGTTTATTTGCACACAAGCCTTTAGTAAAGATATCGGCAGGCATATCTGCTGTCTGCAGATATTCTAATTTCACAACTTTATTTGCTACACACTCCCTACAAAAGTGATATTTCACATCGATATGTTTGGTATTTTTGTGAAATACAGGGTTTGCTGAAAGTTTCTGTGCACTCATGTTATCATTGAATAATCTAAAAGTATACATTTTGTTTGTGATTTCATATTGCAAATTCCTTAAGTACACAGCTTCTTTGCAAGCCTCTGATATACTCATATACTCCGCTTCAGTACTCGATAGCGCAGTAGTTTTTTGCTTTTTACTTTCCCAGGCAATAACACCATTGGATAATAAAAAACAAAATCCTGTATAAGATTTTCTATCTACTATATTATTTGCCCAATCGGCATCAACATAGCCTGTAATTTCAGAATTACCACCTGGAACATATTTTATGCCGAGAGATTTAGTCTTTTTAAGATATTTTAAAACTCTCTTGGCATAGGCCCAATGTTCAGTAGTATGACAGTTATTGAATTGACTCAAAAATCCTACTGCATAAGTTATATCAGGTCGAGTCAGAACTGATAAATACATTAAACTGCCTATAAGTTGTTGGTAAGGCACCTGATCATTTGTGACAGAACTTTTACTTACACTCAACTTACTTTCTAAAGGAGTATTAGCAGTCTTACACTCCGTCATGTGAAACTTTTCTAACAATTGATCAATATAGCTCTCTTGACTTAATGAAACTGAGCCTTCTTGCTGATTGAATTTAACATTCATGCCTAAGCATTGCTTTACCTGGCCTAGGTTTTTAATCTTAAACTGACTTGACAAGATATTCTCAAGATTTTTAGTTTCCATGACATCATTGGAAAAGATGAAAAAATCATCAACATATAAGGTAACAATGGTTTTACAATTGTTCACATTTTTTGTATACAAACATGGCTCTAACTGTGATTTTTTATAACCGTTACTCAATAAACAACTGTCAACCTTTTTGTTCCAAGCCCTCGAAGCCTGTTTTAGGCCATAAATGGCCTTGTTCAGTTTCAAGACTTTATTGTTACTGTCGGAGGGCTCAAAACAATCTGGCTTATACATGTATATTACTTCTTCCAAGTCACCATTCAAAAAAGCAGTTTTAACATCTAAGTGAGTTACATTTAGCCTTAGCTGAACCGACAGCGCAAATAACATTCTAAGAGTGGTATGCCTAACAACTGGTGAAAATGTCTCTACATAATCTACACCATGTTTTTGTGAAAAACCTTTAGCCACTAATCTGGCACGATAACGCACTTTATTGTCAGTGTCAAATTTCTTACGAAGCACCCACTTGCACTGCACAATTGTACCGTCTTTAGGAATATCAACCAGGTCCCACGCTTTGTTATCTTTGAAGCACTGTAACTCATCTTGTATTGCCTCTAACCATTGTGATCTCTCGGGTCCACATAAAGCTTCCTTAACGGTAAGCTCTCCAGTATCTTCCAAGCGTTCAGCCACACACGCATTTGTGAAACCATATCTCTCTGGCTTTCGTCGCTCCCTCACTGGCTCCCGTGGTCTCTTGGTTTCAATGTCATTCTCACTAGCAGGAATAGAGTAGCCGACTTCATCAGATGCATCGGCAAACTCTTCCACACTAGAAGTGTGGCTGTTTTCTTCAGGATAGCTCAGTTCTTGTTGCTTCTCCCCTTGAACTGATTGTACCTCCTCGGGAACTGATGGTACCTCGTCTGGAACTGGTAGTACCTCATCTGGAACTGATAGTACTTTGTCCGGAACCGATTGTACTACATCTTGAACTGACTGTACTACCTCTTCCTCTGGTTTCATCTCTTCAACAACTTTCAGCATGTCTTCCAGTTTATTCTCATGATGACTGTCTCCATCACCCATCTTCTCTTTCTCAGGTAATGTTTCCTCAATAATAATAACATCCCGACTGGTCATGATGCTTCTAGTCCTCGGATTGTATATTCTGTACCCTTTTATACCATCTGGGTATCCAACAAGAATACATTTTTCAGACTTCTTGTCTAACTTGAGGCGTTTCTGTTTTGGAATGTGTGCCATGACTGTGCTGCCAAAGATTCTTAAATGACTGATATCTGGCTTTTTCCCTGTCCACAACTCGAAGGGTGTCTTGCCATTCAAAACAGATGCCACAGTCCTATTATACAAGTACACAGATGTATTAGCCGCTTCTGCCCAAAATGCCTTGCTCAACCCTGCATCAAATAATAGGCACTTGGCTTTCTCTATGACCGTTCGGTTAAAACGTTCAGCTAATCCGTTCTGTTCACTTGAATATGGATTACTTCTCTGATGGACTATTCCTTCTCTGCTTAAAAAGTCATCAAATTCCTTGTTGCAAAATTCTGTACCTTGGTCACTTCTCACTATTTTGATTTTTCTATCCAACTGTTTCTCCACCTCAGCCTTATATTTCCGGAACGATTCCAACGCTTGACTTTTATATTTCATAAAGTAAATGTAGGTCATACGACTATAGTCATCTACAAACAGGATAAAATATCTAGATCCTCCTATGGACACATTTTCGATTGGCCCACAGACATCGGAATGCACTGTATGTAAAAGTTCTGTACTTCTATTACCGTTATCTGGAAATGGCAATCTACTTTGCTTTCCCTCGCAGCAAACAACACATGAGGATTTCGTAATATCAGCCTTCTTGTCAAGCACAAATCCTTCAACTGCATCCTGCATTTTGTTGAGGTATTGACTATTGACATGGCCAAGCCTGCGATGCCATGTCTCGCCTGACACCATGACAGCAGCCGCCAATGTTGATGGTGCCGCGACCGTGTTCAATTTATACACTCCATTTAACAGACACGCTGTAGCAACAATATCACCCATCTGATTATGAATACGGCAACCATTTTCGGTAAACACAACTTTGTTGCCTTTCGCGATCAGCTGACTCACTGATAGTAAGTTCGTCGTTAAAGTGGGAACACACAATACGTCTTCAACTACGATGTCATAATCACAAACATCTGTACGTGTTGAAATCTGCACGTCACCGGAACAAGTAACCTCCACTTTTTCTTTGTTTGCCACCACAATTTCCTTAATACTGTGGTCATATGAAATATTCTTCATCCAGTGTTTATTTGGACAAAGATGGACGCTTGCACCCGAGTCTATATAATAGTCGGATTTACTAAAGTTACCGTTCAGGAACACTGCACTAAATGCATTTGTTTGTTTACGTTCGAAGTTCGTTTTATCCGATATGTTTTTGTCGGAATATGGGCACTGATTTCTATAATGTCCGCTTTGTTTGCATCGATAACACTTAATTATTTTAGGTTTTGTTGACTGACGCGACTGATGCATACTTGACGTTGACGTTGACGTATGAAATCTATTGTCTCTGCCCCCGCTGCCAGTACTGCCACCTTTGCCTTTTTTATAACTATAACTCATGAATGCTCCGCTGGTGTCACCACTGCCGTCTTCCATATCTAACAGTTTTGTTTTAATGGCGTCGGCTGTAATTGGGATACCGGAATGCTCGATGGCCATGATCATTGGTGAATACTTTTCAGTTAACCCGGCTAACAACAACGATCCAACCCATTCGTCGTTTATTTTAAATCCAGTACCACTTAACTTCTGGCTAGTTTCAATAATCTGTGTCACATACGAAGTCATTGATGTACTGTTTTCTAAACGAATCGAAATTAAAGTTCTTAGCAAACTGATTCGTCTTGTAAATCCTGAGTCGTCGAATAAATTTTTCAGCTTTTCCCACAGTTCTAGAGTAGTTGTAACTCCTTTTATGTGTATATAAAGCGACGAGTCGATGGTCAGTATCAATTTTGCTTTAGTCTTCGCATCATCTGCAGCTTCTGGTCCTTTCTGATCTTGCTGAACTGGCTTAATACAAGCCAACATTCCTTCTAGGACCAAAAAATTCTCTGCGGCGAAGGCCCACTCACTGTAGTTCTCGCGCCCTTTCAGTTTTGGAACGCTCACAACGTAATTCGAAGTCATCTTGTGTTTTTACTGTTCACGTACACTTTTCTGCACACACTGGCTAGTATATCTCGCGAAAATCTACTAAAAAACACTTTTAACTGCTGGAGGCCATAACCTATAATGAAATACACGTTGTGGTTTTCTGAGAACTGACTTTTAATATTTAAAAAAAGGTTAATACATGTGACTCTACAGATGGCGCTAGTAGTAACTTAAAACTATAAACGTTTAATGTATTTCGATACATATCAACAAAAATCAACCTACTTACATATTATTTGATAGCCCTCTTCTAGTGGTTGATTTGTTTATTCTGCGCGATGATTTTTTTAAAGAAACGTTTCAACGGGTAAGTTCTTCAGAAAATGACAGCAGAATCGTAGCTGCATATACGAATAAAAAATAAATATACGTGGGAGAAACATACAAAACTAGGTGACATGAAATACAACAAAAGCGAAACTCCAATCACACAGTCCAAAAACCTACTTCCGATTCCATAAAATTGTTACGTACAAATTAACAATATAACGAATTCACTAATACGATTATACACTTTGAACAAAAACTTAGTCCTGTTACTTCTTTACATATAATGTGTTCTCACGAGGTGGTTTGCCTGAGAACTGAGGGGCCATACAATGGTCATACACCTGTACGTAACAATAGTTTTCCACAGCGATCGCTATCGACGGGACTTAAGAGGATAGCCGGCTTTCATCATGTGCGGGATAAGAATTAAATTGAACCTTTTTAGTTAATTGTGCAAAAGTATTACTGGGTATTTGAGGTGCGTATAGAATCTATGTAAGTTCTTATACCAGGAAATATACAGAGATCAATCGGCACTCGTATTAAAGTTATCTTTGGATTAAGTAAAAAATCGTTTGCTCGTCAATGAGCAACCTTAACACGTTATAAAATATCAAGCTGTATATCATTTAATGCCATCTAAGTCTCGACTCGACTGAGTTGAGAATTGTTGAATATACCAAAGACTAAACAATACCTACCTACATAAATCTAAACTATTATATTATGCACTTATTTACTTTCATCATCCTCCTAGCGTTATCCCAGTAGAGTTGCATCCTGAAGGATGCCTGGGGTCCGCCGTCACCTAATCCCATAAACGATTCTGATACACAAATGAAAAGAGTACAGGATTATTAATGAGACTCAAGAATCGTGCGTCTATCGTTAATTTAAATTAGATTAGAAAAGTCGATTAATGTTTTGCGTTAAACGCCTGGCAGATTCTAATTCAACTTGCCCTCATTTCCCTCCATTCATAAACTTTTACTACTACTTCAAACAACGTTCCATAATTGAAAATTACCCACTTTCTTATAAAAGCAGTGGCTAATAGCTATCACTGCAGAAAGCAGCTAGTAATTTTGTTTCATTACACCATGTAGGTTTAATACTAGCGATCTAATAAGCACAGTACACCACGCTCATCAATCAGCCTTTCTGAATTTGCGTGCAAGCCTCAACACAACCGGGTCACACCGAAAAGAACTAAATCCATCAAAAAACAAACGATAATAGCCTCTCGGCGAACGGAAGTAGCACTACAACCGTGTGAAAGGGAAATGGTGATTTATTGTTGGTTTTAATTTTGAAGACTTGCACGTAAGTGTTATGTGTTAGGCGATTTGTTCTGTGAGTTGAATTGTGTGAATTGCGGTTAAAGTCACGTTTTGCTTCAGTTTCGACAATTGAAGTTAAAAGTAGGTTTTTTAATCTCTTTCGTACTTAGAAATATAGTTATGGATATGGTAAAATTTTCATAGGCTCTCCATAGTTTTAGGACAAACTGAGTTCACTATATTTTAATTTCTGCTCACTACGAAATATATTTTTTGATTCAGATATAAAAAATAGCGCATGCCAATATAATACATATAAATAAATAAAATGCTAATAAATGATCGCTCATGATACTGTGATAGAATAGATTTATTCCATACCCTTTTGAACTAATTTGTTGTTCGTTACATTATACCTAGCTTATGTCTTATGTATGCTACACTCAACAGCAAAAATAATGGGTACACTTTCTATGGATATTCAATACAAAGTGTATGCATTATTTTTGCTCGTGAGTGTATTAGTTATTTATTGTCAGAAGTTAGTTCTAACTTGAGTGACTGATTGTTGTTATGCAAATATAGTTAATAATTTTATTGCAACAGTAGGTATCAAAAACATAATATTTTGAAAGGCTACGAGGCGATTGTTACAAGGTTTATGATATCACGATAATTGTAAATTGAAATGATAATGAAATGTCGCGGTTGAATGCAGCCTTCAGTGCATTTTATGAGTTGCCAAAATTGCATTATCCCTGTTTACTGTACTTAGTCAATACGTTCATTATCAGCAAAGAACTAACAAAAGATATGTTACTCGTTTCTGTACCTACAGACAAGACCATGTCGTGTCGGTAACTATCTAAATATCTAGAAAATCTGACTTACCACATCCCATGACAATAAAAGTGGTCATTTCTGAGAGTAGCGATGCATTACTGAAGATGATTTTCTTACCTGCAACAAAAATAATGAAATATGAAAAACACGAAATTTATAAGGCCATAAAATTGCCATAAAACAAGGCACATATAAACAAACTAAGTCCTTCAGGCACTGAATAACTAAAACCAACAAAGTCAATAGCTAATAGGTGGCCACCATACGACTTAGTCGATATATTAATAATAAGTGCAATCTCCGGGCCAGTATTTAATAAAGAAGAAAGCATGTAATTATTACCTCGCACAAAAGAATTAACCTGCTGCATATGAGTCGATTAAGGGTGACCTTTAGAACAATAGATGTAGCTGTCATTGTGCCGTAACAGTTGTAACGAAGTGGGCAAGCCGACATAATAGTCTAATAACTCTGGCAGTTATAGTTTAATAAGAATAATTAGTGCCATCAGATTCACTAAAGTAATTAAGAAATTAACATATGACCTGGGTTGATACAACTTCGGGTAAACGTGTGGCTAAATGTCTAGGTTATTTCGTATAGGTACATATTAGTCAAATCATATGACATGACCGTTGATACCATCAGTACCGTATCATCCTCATTTTCACACATTATTACATTTCAATTGTACGGCCAACCAATTTGATACGTGCACCACTTTATATACCGTGTCACAGTGAAATCTATATGAAAGCCGCTAGAGTTTTCATACGTATGAATGTAATCGTGACAAGGTAAGAAGTGGCCCAGAAATCATATTGGTTGACTGTACGCGATTAAATCCTTTACTAATCTAGTACACTCCAAGAGCAAAGAAACTTGTACAATTTGTATGGAAATTCATTAAAAAACGCACCCATTTTATTTCCTCTAGAGTGTAGTTAGTGACTCAGCTCCAGTGGCGGAGCGTTTGTACAAGAATTAATATAGAAATACACAGATTAAGAAAGTCAAATTATTTCCGGCTTCCCTAAGAATATTTTTGACGCGCCGCCACTGCTCAGCTCATTCCTGTTTTCGAAGTGGTAACATTTGAATCTTTTTAAACGAAGTTCATTGAGAAAATCGATCGGACGGCGGCCACTTTCAATATGCATACGTTTGTAACTTCGGTCCCTCACTAATGTAAAGTAGTACCAGTATTAGACACTGGCCTAATACTTGAGACTTTCAATCTTATGTCATAATAATAAAGGTGAACAATGTGTTAACTATCGGGTGTTTAGCTGCCAAAAATTGGGACGTTTTCCTTAGATGAGTAAGTGCCATTTTTTTAACAATGTCTTCAATAGTTCGGTCATTGTGTGTAATCAATGTATGGGGAAGTCAAACAAATTAATAAAGTTTTGAAAGTTGTGTGACACTTTAATTTTACTTTTCAATTAATCAAAGCTGTAACTTCAATACCGTTAAGCCTACCAAAAAAAATGTTGAGAACCCTTTTTGTTAACAATTTATTGAGGATTATTTTTGCCTTTAACACCTTTTTCGTATCTGTAATAAGACCATACCCATAGGTATCATACCATACCACAAAAGTTTTAAAACTTAATTAATTTGTTTGTCTGAAAACATACAATGACCGAAATACAAGCTAACATCTGATCTACTTCATCTACTGCACTGACCATACGCTGTGATCACGATAATTATCCCAAACTCAAGAGTATTCGCAAGTTAACGGCGCCCGCGCACACCGGTTCTGCAATCATTAACATAACACCGTTATATATAATTAAATTCTGCATTAATTATCCTGCTTACAAGTTTTTTTGTAGAGCAAAATTTGAACTTTGCGTGGGAAGTACATCTGCATTTGAGTTCTTAACTACCTTTTCATCTTGCTTAATGAAGATGGTCACACGTGCCTACTTAATACACATGTAAGTATGCATACATAAACCTCGTTGTGGGTGAAAATAGTAGCAATAATTAGTATCTATTAGGCTCAAACCAAACTTTCAATTACCTACATGTAGAAAAGAACATCAATCACTTCCACCAAAAAGTAAAAATAGATTCTAAAACAAACGCAATATAATCAATTAAAATGATTCATGGTTTAATCAAAACATTTATTCGAAAAATTGAGTCTGTATAAATCATTGACTAAATTATCAAAAGTTATTAACGTAAGATGTGGTAATGGTAAGCAGCGAATGTTGGACTTTAACTCAGTTGTTTAGGATCTATGTTAGTTTGAACCATCACTTCACATTTTTACAGGTACATGTTAATATTTTATAAAGACGTATTCTGTCTGTTATTGTGTAATCTTTATAAAACTATAAGGGTTCCTTGTTTACTACGGAACCCTAAAAAGCAGTAACGCTGCTAACTACAAATTTGTATAATAATTATTCTCATTAGGGTTCCGTATTTTTAATTTTCAGTGGCTAAGAGCGACTGGCCAGTATGTCGCAGCTTCAAATTCTCCTCGGAGCCTAAATTTAAAAAATATTTCCTTTATTTAAGAATAATATTTAACACTGGCAACATTTTACGTAGGAGCTCAATCATAAAATATTTGTCATATAAGCATATTTAAACCAAACACGAAATAGAAAAAGCTTTCTATGAAACATCCTTTTTTTACGACGTGGCATAAAATAATGTCCATGTATATGTTCTGATGAAGGCCCTTACAATTAGAATTCTCACCAGTGGCATTTATTAAAACGCGGACAAAGCCGTGCTTGAAGCTAGTTCAGTAAAGATCAAACGATCGATAAATAAGCGCCTAATTAAGCGGAACAATGTTGGTAAGTTAAATAACTTGCCAGTAAAAACCGAGTGCGGGTCAAGGGTCGGGCTGCAAGACGGAAGCGAGAGCTCTATCGCGTTTGATAGCAGTCTTGTTTATTAGTGGCCACACAGAGACAGCTCACGTACGTGAATAAATGCTATTTTATTGGAGGACTTACCAATAGAATTAGTAGGCTGGAGCGGAAAAAGAAGAGAGGCATATGCTCAGCAGTGGGCGATTACGGGCTGAAGATGATGATGATGATGATGAGCGGAGCCTCAGGGCGGCAGATTTTAGGGGCTTCAAAAGAGGAATTTGTTTTACGTCTATCTATTATATAGTAGTCATTTAAAAAATCTAAACTAGTTCTTGTCCGCGTAGAACTCGTTCATCGCGTTAGAATTTAACTGCTATACTCTTTTTTTCAGGCGCTTACCTATAGTTGTCGCTCTTCCATCTCAATCGGTTCAGCGGTTTCAGCGTCAAGAGGTACCAGTGGCGGCGCGTCCAAAATATTTTTAGGAAAGCCGGAAATAATTTGCCTTTCTTATTCTTCATGAGCCGTATAAAAATACCTGGACTGCCTAAAAATTAGGCAAGCCGGTGGGAATCAAGTTGTATGGACGCTCCGCCACTGAGAGGTACAGACAGACAGACAGGTAAAGACAGACAGATGCACTTTCACATAAATCTAACAATATTCCTTTGCTATTCCGCTTAAAAAAACCGTGTATGTCTATCAGCACTTTCTTTATAATAATATTAAATATGGATTAGAGGTATTGAATTGTAGAGGCCGGTAGAGGTGGTAAAGTTTGTTTCTATTACCTGCGACGAATTTGTGAATCCGCCACTGCCTCATTTACACACGTGCAAGAATGGCGTGCAATGCAGTGACTACATTGCGGAGATGAACAGATCGATTATATACATTATTCTTCGATAAGTTCTGTTAGTTGATTGCGCAATGTGTCAAACGTACGCTACAAATGTTTTAATCTAATTTTTTTTACGGAAAATGACATTTAGCTTCTTACGCACGCACGCTCGATAACTTTACTTAATCAACCCTCTGTATACTATTTCGTAAAGACGTGAAAGTTTCGATTGATAGGTAGTATTTCTTTCAGCGCAGATCATCTGTATTCCAAAGGGCATTTACGTGAATATGTAAAACAATTACGCAACACGTAGGAAGAAGTTTATTAATGGGTGCAGTACAATTTTCAAATACCTACTCAAGGAATATCTATTTTCAGTACTTGATTGCATCTTTTACATGATTTTACTTAATTGTCGCCACAATATTTACAGTCTGCCAACTTAATCCAACAATATAACATAAACTCGAATAGATACGTCACCTGATTTATGATCGCCATTGGGAGGTTCGCCAACTATGCGATTGCATCCGAACTATTGGTAGACATGCAACGATTTCGTTCAAACCATGCTTTAATGGACAGTGTGGAGCTAACGGGTATTTGACCTGTCAAATATATTAGTGCAAACTGCAGTAAAAATATCACAACTAAATAAGTACGACGAGTTAACTTACCGGTTTCATTTTAGGGGTTTTTTTTTGTTGATAGGATCATGTTCACTTTCAGATGCACAACATCTATTTTATATAGATGTCTCATCAGAAGGCTTAACAACGAGTTAATGGGGGCTACCGCGTATGAAATCGCTACGAGAGGCGCTAGTGGGATGTGAGGTCTCCGAAATGTCAATATGTCACCTATTCGTGGGTGCGCTACGCGGGTTAATGCCTAATTACCTCACTATAATACGTAGGTATATACATTGAAACGATTTCTATGCGATTACATGTAAGTGAATTTTTCTGTAGACATACCTAGGCTATTTTCAATGCAATTTTGCGTTTGTTTGTATTAGTAAGTACTAACTAAATAACTATAATGTAGGTAGGTACCTACTTCAGAAAACTTAGTTCGTAGTTCGTACAACGAACTTAGATTGCTTACAGCGGAAGTTCGAAAGCGCATCGGCCATCCACTCGATTAAACTTAAAAACTTAGTTAAGTACATAGGAAAGGACTGCGGCTGTTTACTATAGCTTGCAGCCATGTGATACATTGTTAGTTACCTATTCAATGCTATAAAAGCGCCATTACCTGTTCCCAGTAGTTTTACGACAGGAGCCATACTCATAATCTAGATACTTATAAACCAAAACTACGTTAGTTCTGCCGGTGTGACGTAGCACATTCAGAAATCAAACTCAAGAGTTTGATTTTTCTATAAAAGGAGGTTATCATATGTTGTTCTTCTGTTGTTTCACAGGTGTTGAAAGAGAAGAACAAGTATATCATACATTGTAAATCTCCTGTCTAAAATCTGTATGCTTCGCTCTATCAACAATCCCAATACTCCAGATTCCAATCCCATTATAGATGCAGCTATTTACGACTGCTAACTTAGATTAACGAAACAAATCAATTAACGCATTCTTGTAGTTTAGTTCGTGAGCAACGTGACGGTTCAACCACAAAGTTAATATAAGATGATACAAAATGAATAACGCATTTAAATCCAAGCAGCTACCCCGCTGAAAGGCAATCAGTCTTAATTATAAAACTATTTTCAGTGTCTTCATTATTAAAATATTATCATGAGTGCATAAATAAATAATGCATCAATTAATTAACTCGCTTTCCCGCGGCTTTTCCACGGCTTTTATCACGTAGCATGAAAGTTTTACTATACAGCTATTTCTATAGTATATCACGTCAATTAGATTTCTTTGTTAATAGCATGCCGTTTCTAAGAGTCAATTTATGAATGCATGTTTTATAAGGTAGGTACCTACATAATATAGTGATAGGTAAATAATTAATTATTTATACCTATCACAATCGTACACTGTTTTTAAAAACACACACCATCTGTTATGTTAATTATAAGCCTAATAATCTTTGTAAATACTGTGTAATAAAGCACAATCTCATTCGAAATGTAACGCCATTATAAACCAAATTAAAAGTACTTTCACCTGACACCCGAAATATCGATTATCGAGTGACTTAGTTCTCGCCTGATGTGCATCTTCGATCTCTATTTAGCCTTCGAGACGCATAACATTCAGCAAATCCATTTTTGCAATGGTTGGTTAATTATGCTTTATGAGTGTAGAAGTTACTTCTGCTTGTTTCTGCATATTACTGAATTGTCTTAAAAAAGTTAGGTAAATTATTAATCTGCACAGTTTTGATGCATGACATTAAGAAGTTCGTCATGTGTGCTGCTGGCTGTTTAGTAAAAATGTTAAACTGGCGATAAAACAACCGGTCAAGTGCGAGTCCGAATCGCGTACCGAGGGTTCAGAGTATACAGTTCGTGTGTCTATCCGTCCCGACCCTATTAATTCAATTCAAAATCTTAAATAAACTGCGCGACTGAATAACCTATGTTTGTTGGTTTTTAAAGGATACATCTTTATCACGTGAACCGATCTTGTATTTTATTATTCTTTCCTTCATAAATCGAAAATAAACCGGCAAAAAAAAAACATTTTTGAGAATGTGCAAGTCAAGAATTTTTATATGACACCCCACATGACATAGTACGGATGCGGACCCTGCGGAAGACCTGCGCTGACTAAGGTCAGCATCATGCTGAGCCGGGTCCATTTCGTGACAACTTTACACTGCATTATTTCTTTGTTATATTATATTTTTGTACTTTGTCACGAATAAATGTTTGAAGTTTGAAAATATAAATATATAATATATGCATTTGGGCTACCCTTGTTTTTAACCATTCCAAATTTCCGATCGATAGCTAAGAAGTTTTTGAGATATTTAGCAATTTGACAGACAGACAAACAGATAAAGTGAAACCATAAGGGTTCCTTTTTAGGGTTCCGTAGTAAACAAGGAACCCTTATAGTTTCGCCATGTCCGTCCGTCCGACCCCCGTTTTTCTCAGTAACCGTTAGTACTAGAAAGCTGTAATTTGAAATGGGTATACATATCAATGACGCCAACAAAACAAAAGAATAAAATCTAAAAAAAAAATTTTTTTTAGGGTACCTCCCCTACATGTAACTTGTTGGTGCAATTTTTTTTCTGCCAAATCCCATCGTGTTGGGTATCGTTGGATAGCTCTTTATAAGGTTTCTAAAAGCAAAATATTATAAGGTTTCTAAAAGCATTTTTTGATTAAAGAATTGGTTAGTGTGATATTAAGCTTTGAAGTGATAATTTTTGTTATGGTCAAGTGTCCCCCCCCCCCCTCCCCCCTGCCAGTTAAACGGTGAAAAAACACCATGAGGCACCGGTGAGGCATGTGAAAAAAATCATGGTAGTAGTATATATATATACGATGAATTTAACAGAGAAAACTATCATAGCTAAGTAGACATTACTAGTTAACGAGTAGTAGCCTTACTTCAGAAATGTAATTTCCATTGATACCTTAGATAATGTTGTTAATTCTGTCAAAAACATAGTAAATATAAGTTTGCGAACTTTTTAGTACACATAATGTAACGGGTGGATGAGTACGGAACCCTACCTTGCGCGTGGCCCGACACGCACATGGCCGGTTTTTTTACCTATTCGATTCTGTTTCTGTAAGCCAATTACGGATTTAGAATTTTATCAATATCGGATCGTAGTCGCACAGGAAAGTGTTGTTAATGAAGTCAAGAAATATAAAACCTATGCTTATTTATAACAATTGGGTTTGTAAAGAGAACACTTAGGTTGATAACCTTTGTCTTATATAGGGAACAATTCATTCAATGTTTGAACCTCAAGTTTGTATTCGAACAAAACAAAAAACTAGACTTATACAGTACCTATTCTTTCCTTTCCCATAATGCAATAATCTTCTTAATGAAAAAAAAATCGTAAGTCACTGAAATAAACCGCATATTCATTTGGCGGCTAAACTAAAATAAGAGTTACCGAAAGTAACAAATCATGACGCCATTCACAAAACCTGACCTTTGGCCAGAACAAAGTTGTAATTGAAAACTGTAATAATTACTAAGCGGTTATGTGTTGCATAACACCTTTCTCCGTCTAATGTCGGACTAAATGACTATGATTAATAACTGGGTGGATATTATGAGACTATTTGAAGAAAGAATCAGTGGCGTGATCTAGAGGTTAGCCGACTTTGAATAAAAAAATCTTCAAAGGCCCAGTCCGCATTACGCATCGGAAATAGTTATTTAGGGTTCCGTACTAATATGGTAAATAGGAACACTTAAGTGCACTTCCTACATTCTGCCTGTCACAACTTTGTATCTCAAGATCTACGTATGCCAACGATTTCATTTTTAGAATTATAGAAATAGTTAATAGAAAATCAGAAACTAAAACAGGTCATTTTATTTTCTATAAAAATGGCTGATGTGATGCGGGATACAAGTTCAAATGCTTATTATAAATAGATGAAGTATTAGTTTCATTTGAGAACTTGAGCGACAAATTGTAAAACCGTGTTATAAAGTGGTTAATTTTCGATTTATTACGTAAGATTCATATTGATGTTAGTATACCTATGGAAAAATAAAACCATAACTAAATATTCCTCGGCGCGCGATTTAGGCTCCCACTTGACAGGTTATTTTCATATTCTACGATGGTCAATAGTACGGCCCACCTGAAGGCAAGAGGATATGTGGCTTACAGAAGCTAACAACCCCAGAGGTGTCATCAAGCTTTGCCAATGCGTTTCTCTATAATGATAGTTTTAATTACCATTAAACATCACCATACGTTCTTTGTTATGTAATTTTAATTATTAAGTATCGGATCAATATTAATTTATAACAAACGAACGTTTGAAAAAAAACAATGATTAACGGTGAGTCACAGAATATCATAAAAATATTAATGTCAGAAAATTATAAAATAACCATAGATATTCAGGACAACTAAACTGTATAACTGTGATACTGATTAAGCCGTCACGATAAACAAATACTATTTTTTGAAGCGAATAATCAAGTTTAGCATTTCACAGGTCACATCGTCGACTGTAGGTACCTACTGTAACAAATCTCACAATATTAGAGCCGTAAGCATGAAACGTAACGTGTTTACACTTCTGATACCCACAACGCAAATGAACCAATCTAGTCACTGTCAATCTGCCTATCATTTAAAATTTAAAGGAAGCCCCTACTTATGTAAAAGGACGACAGTGCTAATTGCAAGCTGTTTGTAAACTACTGTAACTACGAACAGTCATAAAATTGATTATGGATTAATAAGTACCAATAAGTATAGTTCATTAAAAATCCCATTAAGCTGTTTATAAATACATAGCAGACGTTAATAATTAAAAATTAAAACAATTAATTGTATGTATACATGGATAGAAGTTGAAACGCTTAGTAAAAATAAAATTATTATATACTCTGAAACAGTGCATAATTATTTTTATTTCTGAGCTGTTCTATTAATTAACATTTTTTTTTAATTTTTTTATTAAAGTGAAAATTGAAAAATGGTGGGGTGTTGAATTTTTCAATTTTCACTTTGATTAAAAAGTTGAGATTTTCGCTAGCGGACGCATCCGCTTAACAAAACATACATTTTTTTTGTTTCTAATGAACATAGAAGCGTTAGAGATTACCATTCTACCAGACAGAAAGTGGTTTACTTCTTCTATGGGACATTCACTCTTTACAACAGACCGGATTTTTATTAGATCTAGTTTTCATAATAACGCAAAAACCCCGCAGTGTAGGTTACTTTACTTGAACATTTGTTCATTTTTTAAATATAATTTTCATTCAATTCTTGGATATCAGCCAAAATCGTGTTATGCAACTAGCACTAATCCGCAGCGAGCCTGCATCCACGTTTCGCCCCAAATAACTAATTTCGAACTACTGATAGGTACTATGTTCAAGTAGGTATATAAAAGTGTGCTGACTTATTATATAATAGAAGTAATAATTGTGTTATATATTTTTGTATGGTTCCATTATATTAAAATATAGATACTTAGATTTCTTGATCTTAAGTAGGTTAAGTATTATCATTGTAATAAGCATATTTTTGTGAGAAAATGGCTGACTGTCAAGTTTCTTTCGGCGTTTCTTCTCGGTAGTGGCCTCTGTGAAACGCTAGTAGGGTTTGACTTGTAAAAGTGCCATTGCGGCCTACTTACAGAATAAAGCTCATTTTATTCATTTTTTTATTTTAATGGTTACATATTTTTGCTTTCAACTGTACGCAATGAGGACTGGAGGACTCCCATCTCCTACGTACATTGGATGACTTTCCTTTCCGTTTACTTTTGTTCATCTGCGAATAATTATTGATACAAAAGCTATCGATAAGAAAAGATTCAACAACAATAGTACTAATTGCGTCGGTATCATACAATTCACAACGTGACCGAGAAAGCCTTTCTATCCAATCACCATCTGTTTAATTGCCGACTTATCGTTTATTATGCGCGGTTAGCAACGAATTACTGTGTGTGAGTCGCAAGTGATGTAAGCGACATAATAAATGGATTTACTGCCAGTAAAACATCGCAGCTTGTATAAACGTACGCGTATTGAACAATATTAACTAGTCGAAAAAGTAAAATTGTAGTCAGAATATTTTGAATAAAATGCATCGCTATGGTCATGTGTTCATACACATATCTGAGACGCACATGCAATCAATGACCTTGCAAGCGTGCCTAGGCAACAATACAATACAAATACTCTTATTTCACACCTCAAAAAGATCGTAGTACAGAAAAATTCAAGAACTTGCAAGTCTTTGCGGGTAAAATAGAACAACAGAAAGCATTTTGTTGAATATTAACTCGATCTAAATTAGGTATCATATTACTTAAGTTGTGTATAGTCAGTTGCATTTTTATTTCAACTATAAGTATTAAAACTAAAGTCCAGTTTTGAACGATCAATGAATAAAAGAGCTAAAATAGAACCGTGGGTGTCTGAATACAGTTAAATTTATCTTAATACCTAGTTCAGGTTTTACAAAGTGACTAGCCTACGGATATTTAGGAAATTGCTTTCAAGAACGGTAATTATTATAAAGATTGCTGCTTTATAATATAACTTAGAACTTTTTAACGAGGAACTTTGAGCTGCCTGTTTCATACTAAAATGAGAATCAAAATAAGATGTTGACTTTAGGTGTGAGGCTACACGAGTCACGTCAGCCGAGGCTATACTTGTGACGTTAATAACCGAAAAATTCGGTTAATGCCACTAAATATACTCACGAACAAAAATAACGGGTACATCTTTCTATGGAAGTTCAATACAAAGTGTACGTATTATTTTTGCTCGTGAGAGTATATTAAGAGTATGGGGGTTGCACACGCCTGACCATTGGAGCCATTTTCCTTTTCATTCAAAGGAACATATATTATTAATAATAATAATATATTCCTGCAACATATGCACACAGAATTTTACTTCTAGTTTCTAGCCTAGTAATTCTAAATGAGGCTGATGGATCTACGACAGTACGTGAGATTTTTTGGTGAAGCACTAAGTGCTAGATCAATCATGATTGTTCCTTTGTGTTTTCATGTCAAGTTTCACGTTAAATTCTCCGTCTCATGCAATAAACAAAATCTTACTTAAATTTTAATTGACACCTGTGTTAACCGATTATGAAGTAACTATCAAAACCAATATAAATTAATCATGGGAACCGACAGTAGCATTTAGTGTTACCTCAAGTTTTATTTGACAATTAAGTAAAGGTTTAAGGGTTTTTACGCAACAAAACGACTGGTATATAATGGTATCCACTGTAGAAATCACGCATGCCCAATTTATAATCGAGTAACAAGGAAGGAATTATAGGGTACACACCGACCGCTGACCGGTGTTACAAAGCTGATGCTAATTGTGGCGTTTTACACAAGTTATTATTATTTGGTCAATTTGTGACAGATCGCTGGCCGGAGACACTCCGATATTCAGCAATAAAAAAAGGGGAACAAATAAAATGATCACCTAAATAACTTTTGATATCATCAAATTTTCGAACCCTAAAATAAGGTTGAACACTCAAAAAAATTTATCGATCAGCAATTCCGAGTCACCAAAAATATTCTACCTATTTTTGCAGCACTTGCACCTATTTTACTTATTGCGTTCCTATAAATCTATAATCGCATCAAAAAAATTGTCAAGTACCACCAAAAACACTAAACTACCACCTAATCTCATGCACCTTTTTTCATTAGAATTACATCCAAATATTATACACATCGCATGCTACATTTTAGTAAACAGTTACAAATTAATTGTTTTTAGCACTATAAATATTTTAGTCATTTCCAAAATGTTATAAATTAGAAAGTAAAATTCTAAATTAATTTAAAAAACAACGCGCAATGTGGCTGTGTGAAATAATAACACGTATACTGCTATCTCACTCAATCAAATACAAATTGTCGTTAGAGTGAAAGGTACCTATTGCTGTTTCATTCTAACTACCTATTGCTGATGGTTTACAAACTGCAAAAAGTTTTATTATTAATTTTTTAATGCGTTGACGTGAGCGCGTTTGATTGAAAGCTTTTATTTGAAAATGAGTTTTGTTGATTTATTAAATTGTTAGTTTGTTATGAAAATGGATAAAGGTCCTCAAATGAGTTTACTTTATTAATTTAGATAGACTTTCATGGAAAAATTAAAGGTAGTTAATAGGTATAGGTAGGTTTAGGTTATGTTAGTTTTGCATCGGCCCGAAGGGCCAAAATAACTCAAAATAGGAGCTCCGCGCCAGCGGAGATCCGTCAATACTGTTCCAATGTCCACTAGTTTGAAATAAAAATAGATGTCATAGAAAAATACTACTACCTAGGCAAATTGACGATTATCAGCGAATAGAGTAGAGGCAAAAACATCTGAGAACAAATAGCTGTATGCGACCAGTACGGAAAGCACTGTTGAAAAGATATTAAATTAAATTATGTTATGTACGTGTCTCATTAAAATTACAGAAATTTTGAAGCTTCTATAAAATAAAATCATTTAGCGCTGTCTTGCTCGCACGCGGTGCGACGTGCGAGCGAGACGGACCGTATGGAAAACCGCATCAGTATGCTAGCAATGAGGTTAGACTAGATTGGAACTGCTTTGCGCGTGGGGCGTTAAAAAACAATTGCCGCGTGAAATTTGGTGATCATGTAGTATTTCTGGGTATCGAAAGAATTATTTGGGTGTAAATAATTTTAATAGGATTACGAGCCCTGTAATATTTGGATGTAAATTATATGAAATTTGGTGTTTGAAATTAGGTGATCATTAAGTATTTTTGGGTAGTGACTAATTTATTTGGTAACAATTTAATTTAATAGGTTATCGACATGTTACTTCTTTGAGTTGCACTTTATATTTAAAAGGAGTTGAAAATTTGGTGGGAATCTAGTATTTTTGGTAATCAATGTAATTTTTTAGAGCATCATTCGGCAACTAATTTGGTGGTTCGTTAAATGCTACCCTAAAAAAAGCAGTGCTGTGTTATGCGCCACGCATAATTCTGGTACCTACCTAAAAAGTAAATTAACTAACCAAATCAAAATAATAGTCTAGAGCTTTATTGTGCACTTTTTGAAATAATGGCCAGAGTACAAAACACCTAGTTAAATGTATGCCAGTTTTTGCAAATTTCCGTGCGCGGGCAATGGGCACAGTGTATCGAGCTAAACCACGCTAAACTTAGCTAGCGAGCGAGACAAAATGACAAATACATATAAGTGATACATACGCCCACCTTAGTGATCAAATTGCGGGCATCCAGAAATGAGAATAAAAAAGTCGTATCTGGAACGAGTAGACTCAATTCCTAGATAAATTTGCGAAGTATTTTAATAACCGCTACCTACATGTGTTAGGTATTGTACAAGCAGACTCGTTTACGAACCTATGCGGTCGGTGCAAACTTATGACGTAAGCGATAACAAATCAATGTTTTCGATGATTTAGTAGCTGTTTGATTATCTTCAATATCTCCAAGTGGAGAATTAGTCCATTAAGAGTGAGCTTTGTAATAGATTGCTTGTTAGATCGTTTAGTGGAGCACAAATCGGAAATGTAATTGCATTCGTAATAAAAATAAACGTTGATTTGTTCAGTAAGATCAATTGGCGTTTAACCAGAAATAGACAGTCGCTATTTCTACTTTTGAATTTGTGAAGATTGGTCTATAAGAGAGGAGGAAAGAACGGTGATTAATTGATTAGTAGTTTTGTTTAAAAAATTGCTGTCGGTAATAAAGAGAATGCTTACCCTATTAAAATTATTTTCACACCACCTGCTCGTCAATGCCCAATTATATATCATGCAAACCTTACCGAAAGCAAATCATTATAACCCTTGGCTTAAGCCGGGTAGTAATATCGTACTGAATCTCATTATAACCCGCCGGGTAATAATGTGATTTCACTTTTCATAGTTCTTATAGTTCTGTCATTAAAGTCTAATGTCGTGAAGTCCACTAAGCGGCGAGGAGGCGGCACACCAGCTCCGTGTTTTGTTTGGAACGTCGTGTTCGAAACAAAAGACTGCGTCGTCGGCCGCCGCCTGTAGCGCGTCAAGCGCGTGGTTTTAGTACTGAATATTTGTAGAATTACATTTTGGAGTTTTCTTATACATTATTCTCATATTTTATTACATTTTAGCTAGGGCTGGCCTTCCTCCCTTCGCAGCAGTTGCAGCAATGTAAATAAATACATACTTACATAGGTGTGGACAGTCTTACACAAATCTACCTAGTCCCAAACTAATCAAAGCTTGTACTATGGGTACTAGTCGACGATATACATATACCTATAAAGATAAATATATACTTAAAATACATAGAAAACATCTAAGATTCAGGAACAAAATACTTGTGCTCACCACACAAATGAATGCAAGCAGTCGTCGATGTACTAGGTATTAAATACCAAAAACAAGATCCGCGTGAGTTACAAGACGCTTAATTATACGGAGTAAAACAGATTCTATTAAAATAGATACTAAAATTTGCTGCGATTGACTGATTTAATTCTGTTTTAGTAGCCTTGGTTTTTTTATTGCCTCGCAAGAGGTGAGAAAAGTAGAGTATACTCCTCGGGGATAAAGCTGTTTTTGTCTTGGGAGCGCTTAAATCCCTCACTACACTCAGGACTCAGTCTTAATTCCCTCGCTTCGCTCAGGAATTAAGTCATTACTCCCTCGCTCCGCTCGGGAGTAAAATTTGGAGTCCTTCGTTACGTTCGGGATTCAATATCGCACCCGTGACATAAAACAGTGTTTTATCCCCTTGGTGTATAATCTACTATTATATGACTTACAAATAGCTCCAATCCTACAATTTGCAAATTTATACTTTATTATCGCCAAGGTGTTAAAAAAAATAGATCGGCGTGAAAAGCTGCGTGACAAAAATAAGTTATATATGTAGTGTACCTACTATGTAGTACCTAGAAGGTATACCAAAGTACCTAAGGGAATAACGACAACGAAATAATGATGAAATTATGTTTAAAGGTTTTATATTTTACGTATTCATAAAATACTTAGCCATAACATAACAATGACTGAAAATGAAAATAAACAAAACAATGGCGATTGTAATGTAATGTCCAATGTTACCAATGAGGGGTAACGCAGTTCAATCGCAGCCATTACTACACATAAAGAAACATCGCCGGAAGAAACAATATAGGTAATAAAACTTTGGTAACTTTATTATTGGCCACAATTAAGCCCTTAACCATACAAGCCCTTCGGGCGACGACGGTTATCGCTTTTTTAAAGCCTAGTGTGATACCATCGGTGACGCAATTTTACAAGTGAGCTTGTTATCTGATGCGCAATGAAACAGAAAAACGAAAGTGGATTTTCTATGCTTATTTAATGGACTTAAAGCGTACTCTTTATATAATTTAAGTAAACACTACGGACCTTACTTTTAGGTCACAGGATGAAATCAAGTGTTCGTATACACATAGTCCTTCCTACTTCCTATATCCGGAGATCGTATCTATTAGAGCCAGGTTAGTTTATTAGTAATTAATACCGCAAATAGTTATACTGCCCATAAACTGTCTATTGGCTCGGTTGTACATGGGGTCTAATGACCACAAAGGCAGTAAAGGAACTTAAATTACGTCCCTATAGTTAATTAAGTAAAGTAATAAAATTAAGTTGGGTTTCGGGGCTGCAACAACAAACGACCTTGACATTTTGCTATTAAAAATTAACCGTCACGCGTCAAAACTGTCACAATTTGACCGCCATTTTGTAATAATCAATAAACAATCATAGACCGTGGCAATTTGTTCTCATTAACGTAAAATTACAATTTTCTTGTAAAAAAATATATAATTGAAAACAAAGCCATGTCCTTGGTCGACGAAAGCGATGCACCAGCGATTTAATAATTAAGAAATTCTACGTGACCATGAATTTTTGGATCTATTATGCTGACCCTGGTGGTTATGATAATTTTATCCACGTTATTTAGTATTTAACTACGCGTAAATAGGCTCAAATCCGATTGCCAATTTTACTGGCTCATAAGCAGATTTAGGTTCGCGTCTTTCCTGTGGACATATCAAAAGTTAAGGGCTACAAAGCTTAATTTTGGATTGGTCTAGTAACCCGCATAAACGGCGTCTCCGGTTCTATAAATCCATGTAATAAAATCATAACTCACATGCTCATAAGCCATTAACTATTGACCACAGGAGAGACGACTTTTGTTTTTGCAAGTGTTTATGACCCTAAGTCATCCTTTGTTTGGCTATGTAATAAATAGGTAATTCATTTATTCATTGATAAAAAATTAAATTAATAAAACTAGAAGTTGTGGGCAACGAAGACATTAACAAAAAAACTTTACTGATAAAGGTAAAAAGTTGAGTCAATTCATACTAACTTCCCCAACCCGCCAACTTAAAAGGCCCTTAATACACACGTACCAGACTCGTATACCTAACCCTTTCCTATTCCTGAAGTAACAATAGTATTGTAAAATTACTACTGGAATTTTCTTTTGAAGTCCTCGTAAATCTTAAATCAACGCAACATTTATGTAACGATACAGAAGTAGTACAAGTCGCATTGTTTCTGGGACTTCAAAAGAAAATCCACAATAGTGTCGGTTTCAGCTGAAAGTGAGGTAATGTTTAAGTTAGCACACTTGTTGTTTCGACATACAAGTGAGCAGAAATGTAGGTATTGGTGTAAAATATGGGGCCAAACAAAGGGCTTAAGAAAATTCATCAATGGGTTTCAGAAATTGTCGGTAGCTTCTACAAGTTTCTGTAAATAAAATCAACCTTACCGTAAGACTTAAAAAAAACGGTATTGGTGCGGTACCACCAAATAGTAGGCTAAAGAACATATTTGTAAATAAAAGAACTATGTCTATCTTTAGTTTCCCAGATACTTGCACCACTTTTCACAAATATTTGGGTTTACAAAGACTGCCAAAGTAAAAAAAAGCCACGAAAAGTGACCCCAATTACACCGATTATATTAATCTTTTATTTATTGAGGTATCAATGCAGAAGTTTATTTAATAAATAGCGTTGAAACAAAGCCAAGAAGGAATTCTAAAAGCATTCCTGTCATGAGGGGCAGCGGAAATCGTTCACTGGTGTCGGAGAAAGATAGGAACAGACAAATAAACAGATATTGGAAGATTTATTATTTGAGCTCCATTTATTTTATCCCGGCATCCTCTCTGCAGTTCAGGATATTGAAAACTTTGAGAGCTTTCATCGTAGGTATCTTCCGCTTCCAAGTTTATTTGTTTGATCATTCTTAGAACTATAAGATGAACTACAGACCTTTTACGAAGAAGGCCATAGCCGTATAGGTCATGAATTAACTAGTCGTGAAATACCTAAAAAAAGTTCAACAAGATCTCTTGACATCCGTTACCATATGGCATATAATATTCAATTCAGCATGTTTATTGTGTGTGAACGTCCTGAAGCATAGTTAATTATTACTCTCGTAAGCAACACGGTCATATATCCAACATTACAAACAACATAAGTAACGAAGGAAATAAAGCATCGTCCATAACTCATATGATGCACGACTGATTTATAAAGGCCGACTTGACCCAGGAGTCAGATGACGGTACGTGCACTTTCTATTCAGTAGCATTCAGCTAGTGAAGCACGGTGTTCCGAGACGATGGGGTACCCATTGACTTGAATGCTCGCGATCTCGCGATACTTTCCCAAGAGGCTTTGGTAATGCACCCTTGAAAGTCAAGAGCGACTTTTAGTTTTAGTTTACTCGGTCGAGAATTAAGCTAACAAGACATTAAGCAAGATCGTTCTTCCGGTTACTACTTGCAATATGTGTCAACGTGCAGTGTGTGTGCAACATTGGAAATCTAAATATGTCCCACAATACATTTCATTTAATTTCAAAGCGGAATCGATTTTTTTTAGTACTACTTAATAAAATCGGAATTACGAAGCTTGCGAGCCGTTGCAACGCATTCCGGGGTGGGGCATAGATATTATGACCAGGTTATGTATGTATGTCCTGATATGACTATCATTTCATTGGGTTTAAGTATGTTAATGCTCGCCATCTATGGACTCAAAAAAAATCAATAGTCTCTCAAACTAGCACATCCCTATCGATCGCGTTGCATTCGTGATCACGTAACCCACTCCAGAGATTACAATGTAATGGCTATTATACTTAAGATCGCTATGCATCTGACCTCGTGTATGACATCCTGTAATTTATAATTATACATTCGGTAATTTATAATTACACGGCTGATCTCTGCTGCCGGGTTACCGTATACTCGTAGGTAAAACAGTAATAGGAATAGACCATCGTCATGTTTAAACACTCCTCTTTTTTTATAAAAAGTTTATACAGACATATTTTTCATTTATAAATCTGTAAATCTACAGCGAAAAGATATCAACTCAAACTAGTATAATTATAATATTTGAGTGAACACGAATCTTATTCAGATACTACTTAGATCGATAAAGGTATCTAAAACTGCTGCGTTACCCACAGAACATTTGTTCTGTGGCGTTACCCCTCATCTCCCGAGCCCAAAGATTCCCGAAGACATCTATTCATAAAAAATATTGTAGTAGACGACGGCTTGACATAAAAGGAACGGATAACCCGTGTAACACAGACCAAGAAGCTTAAAATAGATCGAAACCACATTAGTTCACCAAACTAATATGAGTTACAAATCAATAAGCCGGCTAATTCAAACAAGCTAAAAGCATTTCAGCGAGGGCAATGCACGGTTGAATTAATTACTCGATTACAACTAATGACCGGTGCAGCCAAATGCACTTGATTTATTGGGGCAACTGGATATTTACAGTTATTAGTCAATGAGTTAGTCTGTAAATACTTTATACCAGTCATCAGTCTAGATCAGTATCAGACGCACTGATAAAAGTTTAAACTGGATAAGAAATTATATTATAAACAGGAATCGACATACCTATATAGTCGTCTTTCTGTAGTAGACTGTCTGGCTGACTCTACATAAATTGTATTTAAGGTTCCTATTTTATTATATAGATGTGAGTGTTCCCCATATAAGAACTACGATAATACGATTACGTTTTACGTTCTTTGCTAAGCAAGCAATACTCCACATTACGTCTGCTAATGCCATTCTGCTAACATAGTTATCATTAAGGCGCTATGCGCAAACTGGATACTCAGTTACTTGGATTCTACACATAAAATGATTTACTTAATCGTTCCCTTCTGTAATTAATTATCTAAACATCGTTTCAACTGAAAGCGTTAATTAGCGTGCAGGAAGCGTAAACAAGCGTAAACAGGCCATACGCGAGCCATCACAGCTGTTTATCGTTCAAGCGGGGAGTCCAAATGTTTACGTAGTGAAGTACTGGACAATTTACAGCACAGGAATGAAGTTTTTAGATTGATTTCCGATCAAAATACCTAATTCGAGACTCCATCAAAAAGTTAGGCCATCAAGAATCCAATGGGCCCCGAGATCCGACCGTTTCTAGGGTGTCCTCGGGATTGGTGTCTACAGTCTACATACTTACATAGTCTACTAAGTTCGTTAAGACGTAGGGGTGGGCAAGCTCTCTCCATACAAACTTTGTGACAGTTTTTCTTCGCTTGTGTTTGCATTATACTTTTGATTTTTGGTCAGTATGCTTATTTTTCTGTTAGCCAGAACCTGGAATTCTTTTTTCATGTCTTAATTTTTAGTATTTTTTTTATTCTCATTTTTTTTGAGGTTCTTCGTTTATCCAATATTTACAAGCAAAAAATAAAAGAATATTCGGGATCACAAAGTTTGTATGGAGAAGGCCTTGCCCTACCCTGCGCCTTAAGCCGCTTTCGCTAAATAGACTGAAAATAAATACGAATAATTTAATTTTAATATCATAATCCAACGCGACTAGAAGCGCAGGCGGCATATTATACCAGTAAAAACTAAAATAAAAAGAGATATCAACCACATTAACTTCATCAAAGCGACACCCCAGTCTGACCGACCACACGGGACGCGTCAGCAGTTGGACAAATAAACACGTACGCCACACGCGGTAACAGTTTACGATACCGCGTTTTGCGATTGCTGGTCGCATGTAAAGGAGATGTAATGTGTTACTTTAGAGCTACTTTCCGCGACAGAATACTAAATGCTAAAACCCTTTTACTTAAATTACTTGGTAGGTAACTCACTTTAAGGCGATATATCGATTGAAAGGGACACCCTTTGTTTTTCGCTCACGACAAAACGGGATGCAACCCTCTCCGAGAATGGCTTTTTAGACAAATCTCGTTAAATATCTGATTGTGTGCAGGTTTATTAAATTTCCTCTTGTCAGTACCTAGATGAGGTAAAATGCCATCATATTAACTTAATCGTGTCTTTTAATAATGCGTTGTTTTAGTAGGCTGAGGAAAAAAAGGAAAATATAGACTCGACTTTGGATTTATTTTCTATCGAGAAAATTTTAAGCAATCATGTTTCGGTATTGTCAGTACCACAATCATATAGTCAATAATCATATATCTGAAAATCAGCCCTTACTGTTTGCTAGCCTGGGCAGGACAGCGTTTCAAAGTCTCCAAATTTCTCAGTGTAGCGCCTTAAAACCACAGTGCTAACGATTTGGAATGGTTAAACATGTTGACATTAGACGTTCTCCGGGATAATCGGAAGTAATTATAATCATGGAAGCAGGGTAGACGATTTATAAACGACGCTTCATGTCAATACCATAAATGTTAGCAATTATTTGTAGGTAAGTGTAATTAAGGGTCGTCTACTGCGTACTTGACAAGGAATTAGGATTGCAAACGAGTTTCCCTCCCTTACATGGGCTCTGTTAAGGTCATGATCAGTGAATTTACATTTAATTATTGCGCGTACTTTCATATCTTTCTTTCGTATCTGCTCATGTTAGCTCTGTAGAGTATCCTTCTGACCTCATTGCACCAAAATGCATTTAAGCGATGTTCACAAGATTTACTTGAAGTGAGTAAAGTGCAGATCAGTTTCCATATTCAACGTATAAATGCCCATCACATGTGAAGTTGCTACTTACTATGATGCTAGTGTTAAGTGCAAACTCAAATATGACCTTAGTGTGCCTAGACTAGCTCTTGACTACCATGAACACCGGGCCCTCCCCAGCATAGCATTTTGCGGCGTCCCTTCAACGTAATGTACTACAGACATACCTACCTAGGCCCGCGCATTGACTGTTTACGTTCACACATTAGGCGCACGGGTGGTCTATCTGCCCCAACTCTCAACACATTTAGTCACATATCAATTTCACATTTGTTGCAGTGGGACCACTCGGTCTACCTTTACATCAATCTTGAGATCATGGGCCTACAGCCATAATAATATTATTTACTATACAAGTATGTAGTGTTGTGTTCCTGGAGGTGAGCAAGGTGTCCAGAGCTCCCAAGGATGCACTGTGTTGAGAGCGGTGTTGTTTTGTCCCTTCTGCTGTCAAAACAGTGAATTCTCAAATTTTATAAAGGGTCAGCAACGCGCACGTAACTCTTTTGCGAGCGTCTATAGGCTGCGGTGTCCGCTTATCATCAGGTGGACGTTACGCTTGTTTGCTACCGTCGTAGGATATATAAAAAAACAGATACTAACCTGGAAGAGCAGATAGCCGGAATCATACATCCAGAAGTCCTCGGGCGCGTTTCCGGGTTTGGTGAGCTGGATCGCGAGGCAACGCTGCAGAATCAGCTGGCAGCGTTGCCCGCCCGTTCCGCGGCCGCTCATGCCTTAGGCGGGCGGGGGCGCGGGCAGCGGCATGCTCTGTAGACAAATAAACAGATTATAGGTGAATTGCATTTCATTTTATTTTTGTATTTAAAAATTAGCCCGCTGCGTAATGGCTCGGTTTCAACGACGGCGCTGCCCTCCCGCACATCAATTAAAAATATTTAAAACCTATTATATATACTGTATATCCACTTAATAATGATATTATGAATAAATTAATTAGTATGATACCCAAAAATAATATGGTAGCCCTAGCCTTATAGCCTAAGGTACTAACTGAGCATGGTAGTACTTTGGTTCTCATTTAATCGGATCACGCTGAAATTGCTTAATGTATTTAGTAATTTATTAACCATCAACTTATCCCTCATGCAGATGACACGAAACATTTAAATTAATATTCTTTTTACACTCTCCACACATACGTTGTGATCCTTATATACAAAACAAAGTGACTAGTGAATTACTTGGGGTATATACTTACATTGAAATGATAAAAAAGTCTATTCCAGAATCGTGTCGAAGATTTCATTTAAAAACAAACACATTATAATAATAAGTTGTTCCAATTAACATGTAAAAGATCCAATTTCAATTCCAATTTAAATTCATGTAATCAGGAATAGCTGCAGATGCGAGGGCTGCATAGAGGACGGCGGCAGGTGCACGTCCGACTCAATAGATTGAAAAACTCTGGGCTTTAATGAGCTCCCTTTTCAGTCACTTAATTAAAATGTTGTAATTAAGTATTTTGTTCAAAGCATTCAATATTATTTAATTACATTAATTAATGGCGTTGACTGATTACTAATAAATTTTGTACGCCAGGAACAGGTGTCGCGTGTTGTCGTACCTACGCCGCCAATAAAGACTATTGATGTTATGATGTACGTTTTCAAAATCACCTTCGTGCTTTACACTAAGGTTTATAATCTGTCTCTTAATGGAAAATCAGTTGGCGTGATAATGTGATTACCGTATGTACATGAAGAATGGCGTTTGTTAAGAGAATTTTTGTATAAACAAGTTTTAATTAAAGTATTACGGTAGTAGCAGAGACTAGGAATTATATAGACTGCCAATGCCTATACATTGTGGCGTAATTTTAAAATAATGGGCCTGCTGTAGCTAGTTTCATTATGGAGAGTTCACTTTACCATTTAATTCGTATGCCACTAAGACCTCTGCTTAACACATAGCGCCATCTGTTGGGAGCTTATTCGTTGTGTTCATAGATAGGCATAGGCATTGGCAGTCTATATAATTCCTAGTCTCTGGTAGTAGTAAAAAGTTTCATGAATATCATCATCTTTACAACCTAATGTAGTAAACAATAAGTTTCGAAAGAACAACAAAAGTGGTGAAAAAAGTTTGTAGATTGGCCTCACATTTCATAATACGACATTTCATTCTTATTGATGTAACATACCGTCATCGTCTTCCATATACGGCTAGTGTAGCAACGGCTCACAATACCACAATTATAAAGTGTCATAATCTTAAAACTGTCAGATATTCCAAATTGGAAAATCAGGTACTTGCAAAAGTTGTTCGTAGTTATAATATCACGCAAAATAGGCACACTGTTAGACGTCAAGTGCCGGAAAACAAGTCAACTATAGTCAGGAACAGTATATGTACTACGAGTACATTGTATTGGCAGAATCAACTCGGAATACTTTACATTTCAAGCAAAACAACACAAAAAACATGGGCGTTTTAGACGGAAATTGTAATGCTCACATCAATAATACAAATATTTCATCAAAATACATAATATTACTGTGAAATTGATCTCGTTTTACAAAATCGACGGCGCAGTAGGCAAGGCACAACTGATCCTTTGCGACCTACAGTTGAAATATGAAATAAAACCAGTATGAAATGTGAATAAATAACTGGTCATTGCGTACTTGTCGGAGAAATCCCCTTTATTACCACTATGCTACGAGAACAGGTCACCACGGTTCGATGGCCTTGCAGTGTATTTGGTGCAATACGTTGCAGTTTTGCCGAAGTAATAAATTGGTAATTTCCGTTAGATATCTGCGATTAATTTGCTGTGATTATGTCTTCCGTCACGTTAATTAAGTTTTCCGTTATATGTAAGTGTGTGAATCTGTGACCGGCCATACCTAGATAGGTAATATCTAAAATGCAGTAAATAAATAAAGCGGTCCCTGTCGTTCCTGAATGTACAGGTTGAAGCACACGGTTAATGGCTTTTAAAATTAGTACTTAAATTCTAAATCGAAGTCAAGGTGCTCACACGCATCTCATTATACACAGCCATCTTTGAAATTAAGGCCGTAACTGCCGTCACGAAAACAATAGTTTAAAGACAAACGATTAACGACGGCGGGCCCTTGACCGGCCGACGGACAGTTTGAGAACAAGGAGACGGTGTCCTTTCACGGATTTGTCTATTGCTGAAAATTGACTTGTAAAGCCACTCGAGTAACGATTAGAAAATTGGATTTTTTTTTATTAGAAAACCAACAGCTTTTACCTAAAAATAATGCTTATAACTAGGATATAATTGTGAAGACACAACAGAGACACATTAAAAATACGAATTTGCTTAGATATTACAATTTTATAAAATAACAAGAGTTCAATTTTATGGTAAAAATTGTATAATAGTAGTTTATGCAACTGGTACATAATGAGCGGCATTAAAATACGAGTGTGTTTTATGAAACGAGCCGAAGGCGAGTTTCATAATAAGGTCACACGAGTGTTTTAATGCCTAATTATGCACAGTTGCATACATTACTTTATCTACACACATATTATAATTACTCTAAGATGGGTTCAGAAACCGTAGTAAATAAATACAATAATTGTGTTAATACAACCTTTTTTGCACGGTTGCGGAAATATCGAAATCAGAACTGGCAACAGATACCTGAATGTTATTTTAAAAAGTAAAGAGTCCTTATTCTGATGTGATCATGTCGTTCTAGCTCAAATTTTGTGCGATATATACTAAAAAAACATCGAGCTGACATTTCGCATCGACTGAATTTGAATTTTCAGTGATACTAGAATAGGGACATGTCAACTTTGACATTTAAATTTTGACAGTTTTGTTTGACGTAATATTTTAACATCATATATGAGATTAAAATGAAATATTTTATTACTGCTGTAGCCTTAGCCACAGATAAGAAAATTGCCATAAATTCATTGAATGTTGAAATGAGAGTCATTTTCTACGGTTTCCGAACGCATATTAGAGGATTTATGATATGTGTGTAGATAAACATCTGTTTAAAAGGTGCAATTTCTGATGCAAACCTATTCATTAATCGTATTTTATGTTCCATACTTCAAAAACAAATCTCTTGCCAATACCTAAAATATTTTTTTTGAAAAGTCTCACCGTCGAATTACTACAACAATACTTAAATACCTTTCATATGTAAGGAAACGTCTCTCTCGTTGATACCTTAATACCAAATACATAGCTCACACCTATTGTTCACCTCTATCAAGTAAGTACACTGAGAGAAAAAGACAACAAAAACAGAGTAATTATTACTAAAATAAAACGTAATCCGAGGACAAGAAATGTCTTCTAATAGCAACAAATTGACTTTTGTAAATTTTGTTACTTGATGTTACTAAAATCTGACTGTTAAACTTGGAATCACAAATGGCTTTTCTAAAAATAGGAAATATGATTTGTTAAATATAGGGAACTTTAATAATAAGATTGTAATAAGTAATGAATTTTGTTTTATGCTACATTTGTTGAAATTAGATTTAGGATTAGGTACTAGGCTGTTTGTAGAAATAGATAACTTTTATAAAAACCGTAATACTTCTGTAATTAATAGTAAAACTTCATTTTTTCCCCAATTACAAATTGATGTTTTAATTCCTGGTGGTGATTTATCAAGTATTACCTTGTCAAGCACTGGGTCGTTTACCTACCTTATGTAGGTAAGTGTATGAAAATGGTTCAAATACTTGAAAACACTTTGTTATACGCCACTCAGTTGTCATACTCCCCCAACTGCTGTCATGTGTATCTCCTCGGCAAACAATATTCTGTTTCAAGATATCTGACAAACTCTTACTCTCCTGCAAAGCATCATAAAATCACACATCATTTTGTATTCGAACTATAGGTATATGAAATTAAATAGGAGCCGGTAGGGTGATAAGAATCTTCTATCCAGTCTATAAATTAAGTGTATATGATGATAATGTTATTCAGGAAGGTGCTTAGACTGCTTAGTACGAGAAGTTAAATAATTTCCCATGTTACGCATCTGTATAAGATTTATACGAGTATGTAAATGTCTACTGGTACAGAAGAATTTGCATGTTTCAAATACCGTCAATTATATTAACATTAGTAACAATTACTTGAAGAAAGTTATTCAACGTCGCACAACATTTAGCACGACTTCTATTGGACAGTTGTATAGAGTTTATTATAAGCAAGGCGTTATGGCTATAAATATCGTCGCGGAAGGCGACTAATTATATAAACCCGCACATATTTCTATGGGACAGCGTATCTGTTTCACAACAAAAAGACACAAGTTTACAAGAAATAACGTAAGATGAGCTTTTCTTTGCGGAAAGCGGTTTTAACAGACTCATTTCCATAATCGTTGTCTTTTCTAGTACGTTACGCACTTTCCCGTACTCCTACGTCTCTATTCCATTGATATAAAGGATAGTTTTGCTTGCAAATGTAAATTTATAGGCTTGAGATAACTAGTGTTGTGGACACCATTACTGGACTATAATGGCGTTTACATTGTATTACATAATGTTGACGTTGTACTCCTGTTAAAATGTAACATGTCGTGTTCATTTGTTTAAATTTAAAATGACAGTCGATTGTTAGTACGGTGATGTTAATTGCTGTGTGACATGACCACTATATTGTTTTTAACCGACTTCAAAAAAAGGAGGAGGTTCTCTATTCGTCTGTATGTGGTTTTTTTTGTGTTGTATGTTTGTTACGCGATTACTCCGCCATATATGAACAGATTTGGAAAATGATTTCTTTGTTTGAAAGTATATTCTTCCAGATTGGTTCCGTTGTTCTCAAATATCACTTCTGTTGATGGAATCCATGAGGAATTGAGGGAACTCCTCAAAATTTCAAGGGAAACATATAACGATTTTAGTATTTCCGGTTGCAAATCGGGCATTTGCATTCAGGAAGCAGTCAGAAATATGGCTGTCATAGTATGGTTAACAGGCAGTGTTACTGGCCACAAGGCAAAATACTCGGAGGCACCGGCAACTTCAACAATATGGTCTATTTACTTCAGGGGCAATCCCGCTGACTATGATGGATGGAGCAACAATGGCAATAAAGTTTGGAGCTATGAAGAAGTACTCCCATATTTTAAGAAAAACGAAAGATTAAATGATACCCGAATACCTAAAAAGCTCAGAGAAAAATATCACAATGAATATGGCCCCTTATACATCGAAAAACATCGAGGAAATAATCCATTGAACGATGAACTACTTGCAGCTTTCAACGAATTGGACATTCCAACGCAAGTGGATCTATCGGGTACTCACACTACAGGAACTTTAGCTTTAGTCCATCTTGGTAAACGAAGAAGCACTGCTGATGCATTCCTAAAGCTAAATATACAAAACCTTTTCATTTTGCGGAATACTTTGGATTCAAAAATTATTGTGGACGACCGTGTAGCTGTTGGAGTTGAAGTGATTTATGGCGATAAGACATATATAAACAAAGCTAAAGAGGAGGTAATTATATCTGCAGGTACTGTTGGATCACCGAAATTATATGCTTTCCGGGATCGGCCCCAGAAAAGATCTCGAAGAACTTGATATTGATGTTGTTCAAGATTTGCCTGTGAGACACAATCTTCAGGACCCACCACAAGTACACAATATTGTACTCCTAAGTAATATGAAGCCAGTAGACACTTTCCCACAAGCTGTGGCAGAGTATCTCGCGACACAGACTGGCCCGCTATCAAGCGTAGGACCTCATCAAGTGCACGCATTTGTCAATTCACTGAATTTGTCAGGCACAATACCTAACAAGGAGTATACAGTAGCACCGGTTCCACTCAAGTCGCTTAAATTGGAAAATGATTATGCACTATATAATTTTGACAATGAATCATTAAAAATGTTGGCGGACTTGAATGAAAAGTATATGTTGCTTGATATTTTTAATCAAGGGGAACGAAAAATTGCGAAGCAAAGATCCTAGAGACGACCCTATTATTGACCCCAAGTATTTTAGTGATCCCGATGATATAAAAGTTATGGTTACTGGGATGAAATGGGTTGCTGACTTTGCAGAGACTGCTACACTTAATAAGTATGAAGCCAAATTAGCACATTTGCCTTTTGAAGAATGTAAAGATATGGAATTCAAAAGTACTGACAAATTACAATTACATTATACATTACACACACAAGTACATTATAAATGTTATGCTCAACAATTCCAAACAAGTTCACACCATCCTGTTGGCACCGTCAAGATGGGCCCATCTGATGAGAAAGACGCAGTTGTAAGCCCTGAGTTAAAGGTCTATGGAATAGGTAATCTACGAGTAATAGACGCTAGTGTAATGCCAGTCATTACACGCGGAAACATAAATACACCTATAATAATTATAACCGAAAAAGGCGGGGATATGATAAAATCAGACCACCAGAAAGCAGAATGAGTAAAGGTAGAAGAATTGATCTATCCTCACTAAATAAT
Organism: Cenopis cana; assembly: GCA_951800055.1. NCBI lineage: Eukaryota > Metazoa > Arthropoda > Insecta > Lepidoptera > Tortricidae > Cenopis > Cenopis cana. The sequence continues at coordinate 11,671,560 of OX637479.1, read as the reverse complement.
ATTATTGATGAAAACAAATCAACAACATTTCAAAGGTACATACATTATTTTAAACTATCTTTGTATTTCGATTTGTAATTCACATTCGAAGTTTTTGCGTAAACAAAAGATGGATAGATAACCTAACCTCTCATATAATATAGTGTTTATTTTTTTTATTAGTTTATAACCGTGCCAGATAATATTCTACATTTACTGGCACCGCCCTAGACGAAAGTTTATAATTGACAACATTTCAAAATTTATAATGATGCCTAAATCGAAAACAATTTTAGTAAATGTACGTCAAGGGCACCAATATGTATATACTTTTTCACCTTATTCCGTTGAAATAAGGTCCAAAAATGTATACATATTTATGCCCTCGACTATACGTGATATTGATATGATATCTTTTCTATCGATCTAGGACATAAAATGGCCAACTTGAATATTTTAAATGTTGTCAATTATTTAAAATCGTAACAACGGCAACGAAGAACAGTATTAGTCTACCAACTAACCCAAAGATGGTGGTAGAAGCTCAGAACCAGCTGATACGTATAGTCATAAATGTATTATGCACGTTCCCAAAGTGACAAAATATGTGTAAGTAAATGCTCTTACGCCCTTGTCATTAAAGTCATGTTCGCTTATTTTGCCACTCAATGCGAATTAGTTATTTTTGATGTTTATTGTACCACATTTATATTTGCTATCGGATTACTGGATTCTTAAGCGTGTCTCTTTCCGTGTGCCAGATATTAGAGCAAATTCACGCTCTTTTACTTATTTAGTCATGATTGATAGTAGGTGTTTGTGTTTGACCATAAAAAAACACTTCCTTTTTCAAATTCTTCAGCCAATCGCGTGTCAGTTGTTCGTTCTAAATTGCAGCACCGCACCATTTTAAGAATTAAGGTCGTGCCACACTGGACTATTGTACATTATAACGGAATACGCGCCAATTCTGATTGTGCAACAAATGCATTACGAGAGTAATGTCTTTACATCATCATTGGGGTCGTCTCCAATTTATTGTTAACTAAGCTGAACGAATTTCGGTTATTATTTACGAGTACAAGATTGATAAAGATTTTGCCAACGGAGTTGGGTTCTTTAATCGAGGAAGACTACGGAGATAATTTCATGGTAAACAAAAGGCACGCGAGTTTCTTTTTAATCGATTATTTAATACAACAATATAAAATGTTATGTCTCTCTCTCTCTGTTCCTAGCTATGACTCCCACATGGTGGTGGGGTCAGCTTTCCGGGCTAATCTTCGCCACTTCACTCTAGGTATTCTCGACATCGTAAACATCGTTTTCGGATGGCTTTCCACCTTTTTTTAGGTAAATTATTTATCAATACGTAATGTACCTTTTAGAGTATAATTCAACATACACTTGGGAAACAAAGCATGAAATTAGACACGTTGTTAGACCATGCTAGACGAGTACCAGATATGTTCGTTGTTTATCTAACGTGCTTGCTAAACAATTACTTAGATACTAACATGGCCGTTGAGGTTTATTTTATAATTAAGATCACGTACATCACGTAAGATAGGTAAACATACACTATCCTATTCAATATGCACAGAAATCCATATTAACAAGAAAGTAACCCAACAATGATATTAACACACAAAGAATATTAAGAAGCATATAAATCATATTTGCAAAACAAAGGTGAGACAAAAAACGACCTATATTGCTTGACCAGAGAGTAGATTAGCCTGAACTAGATCATAAACAAGATGAGTGGGTGCCGAAACACTTTCATACCCATGCGATACCGTATCGTGCCACTAATTTGTTTCCATAGACTCATGTTAAACAGTTACATATATTAACTTCATAGTAAGGGTGTCTCAGTATACAGAAAGTATTGTTATTCATTTAATTTCTGTATAAATAATTGGTAGTGTCCGATATGGGACACCGAGCGAGTACATGAATACTTTTAGCAAGCGATTTCGAGAAAAACATTTAACAAACCGTCTAAACCGATTGATTTTTTGTACCTTTTGTAAATCGAAATGGATTTAGAACCGTTTTCAAGAACTCATTTAGCACACAAATAAATTAATACTAATACTAACTCATAGAAATGCCGCTGTAAAATTAAGGACTACTTTTGGGATTAAGCATTTTTTATGATTGTCGTTAGCAAATAGTCGAAACTGCAGCCACAAATACCTATATTGGACATCGAGTGTCTCTATTTTTTCCTTAGAAAGTGCTAAGCACCGAAAAGTGGCAATAAGCTGCATTTTGTGTAAATAGGTACATAGCGTTAGTTGACGTAACAAGCTTTTATAGATAAAGTGGAAATTGACATAACTCGTTTCAAGGGGCTCCACGCGCTATTCGTCGATTTTTGACGAGTTTTGAGTTGATATTCCTCCGTCAAAACTGTAGACATATTTATGGCACAAACGGTTATTGATTCTTCAATCCTTTATCTATATTTTCAAGAGCCGAATATTCAAAATAACGAATACTTACCATACTACCAAAAAAGCTCTTTTCTCGATATAAATATGCTGTTTTCTGCACTTATTACATGTAAGAAATCAACACGTTACTGTTCCTATTGACGTTTCTAACTACGCAAGAGAGATTCTTATTTTTAACTCATTTTCATGAAAGTTACGTCCAAAAAACTGTTTTTTTTGGCCTAAAATTGCCAAAGTTTGATGCCATATCCATATATCTCGAAGACGGTGAGTTTTAAAGTATGGGATACTATTTCCTCAAACCTCGTTGTTGTTAATACGATAAATAAGCCATAAAAATACGAGAAAACGAAGAATTACAGATCGAAGGTCATTGGGAGCTAGGAGCCTCTTAATACAATATCAATCTACTAACGCGGATTAACACAATGTTATGATTTGGACGAAACCTGCGTTGTGGATACATTCTGCATGTAGTTTAATTTGTCTAATACAATCTACTTATGTATTACATGACATGCCTTGAAATATATATGACTAGAAATCCTTTTAAACTTTAAGGAGTTCTATCGTATCAATTGATCACGAAAACAACATAGGTACATTATACTAAAAAATCCAGTCAAATGTAGTCCAGTCATATATCAATACGTACAACGTACTTGTAGAACAGAGGGTGATTACGTAACGTTTTCAACCGTACGTAGGATAAGGTAATCTTTATGTCATTATCCAAACTAAAAATGACAGATCTACTTAGCATAAGTTTGACACGTTACGTTATCACCTCATTAGCAGTACAAGATCGAGAAAAATATCTATATAAGGATATTTTGACGTGTCGTATATAACAACGAAAACGGCCTATAAATGTCAGAAGTTAAATAATAGTATACTACGTGCGTGTGTGAATGAACTATCACACCTCGTGTGGGAGTACCATTCATTACTAACTAAAATATAATAGCGCCGATTTACCGTAGCACCAATGGTATCTAATTCGTCTTTATATCCGTTACGATTTAGCTTTTCACTTCACGTCCATCAACTGTTGATCTCTAATCACTATGGAACGATATAAACCTTGTGGTCCAATTAAGTTGGTTATTCAAAGAGCCAATTCACAAAACTGCTTTTCTTGATACTTTGTTCTGTTTGTTAATGTTACGAGGGTAATCTATTGACGTAGGCATACTGGACTAGAAAAAGGTTACCTATTGAAGTATGGTACTTTCTAAGTCAAAAAAGAACCAAAATCGTCATGTCTCCGATGGGTCGGGTACTGCCGGACTCCATGACTGTTGCCCTTCTCCGGCCTGTATGGAGGATATCGTGAACTCCAAAGAGCGCACTAACGTGAGTGAAGACCTGTACCACAAAACTTTACAAGCGGACAACTCAACTTGTCAACTTTTTCTATGGAAAATTGTACAATTTTGTCAAATTGTAGACTTGTAAAGTTTTGTGGTACAGGGGCCAGGAAACGTCCTTAGTACCGGTGCAGCGTTCGCGTCGTAAGTTCAGAGGGATCAGATCAGAGCGAGCTGCAAGGCGTGGACTGGACGAAAATAGCATTGGACTGGGAAACCTGATGATGATGATGTTGGTGTCATGGGCCAAGATCGAACTTCCGGGCGTTAGCACCACAGCAGTAAGTAAATTAAAATATAATCAAAACAAAAGGGAAAGTACTTAAGGTAAAGTACACTTTTATCTCAGGAGCGCGGGTGAGCCATGATTGTGTGTTGAGCTACGCATGCACATTAAGGTATGTGTGCGTCAGCGTAGGAGCTATGAGTTCACGTTGTCTACGTGTTCGTATGTGTCACAACTACAACAATGAGATAAAAGTACTATACCTAGTTATAATATTTTACAAGTATTTTAATGATCATTTTTATAACAATTCTTAGGTTCAGTATAGGCCAGAAACAAAAGTCGCCAATGATAATAGTTGCGCGTATTTAGAAAAAGAGACGACAGTAATACCTTCACCAATAACCCTACATGCACACGGTATCAGCACAGGTACCGTTTATTCATATATGGATATAAAATAGCGGTTTCAGATTTCCAAACTGGGCTGATAATGGCTAAACCAACGGTTGGTAATCCCTGGACGCGCCGGCGCCGCGTCCGGCGACGCTTCCTATACAGAATGACAATTGACAACCTTTGGTGCGATTTCAATTTAGATTGTAATAACCGATTTGGATTCAATTTGTTTGTCGTTTAAGTCTGGTTGAAATTCTATAGATCGTATAGTTCGTCCTACGCATGCATAAAATTGAGATAGAATGCTAACGAATTCTCACGACAAAATGTTTTCAAGAAACAAAAAACATCAGTACTTAACATCCAAAGAACCTTAAACGTACGTACCAATGTTTGACACCTTATTATTTATTACCCAATAGTTGACATGTAGGTATTTTTCGCCCCTCTAATATTGGATCAATGTCAAGAACTGGGACCTTTACTTACATAATGCCAAACCATTTATAGATTGACAATTTTATAGATTGTTAGCCATTGAGATAAAATGAATAAAAGTGATTATAATTCGACCTATAAACGTCGAACAGCTTTGCAGTTTCCATAAATCTCAAGCTGGCATTGCTAATATCAAGCAGCCCCATGCATTCCACGAGACAGTTTTTATTAAATTCTCGCACCCTCAAAGCAAGGGGCCGATAGCTGACAAGTGAACTCCACCCTTGGTATCATTGGCAGCGCGCCATTGGCGATGCTCATATGCATCGCTTTGACTAAAACATGTGCAATAAAAATAAATTAAAATGTAAAATTTATAGTGCAGACTTGAAATAAGTATATACAGCCTTGGCCAAAAGTGTTGAGCACCCCTTATTTTCCTTTGTAACTTATAAAAAAACTATTATTTTTTAATTACAAAAATGCACATTGACGTAAAATATGAAAAGGTATAAAACTAAAGAACATCTAGAGAACTTTAGAAAATATCATTTCGAAGTAGCTATTGCTAACTGAAGTCTAAAAATAGACGGGTTCGCAATAAAAGGACAAATTGCATTTTTATCTTTAACGTCAACGAAAGTAGCTAGTTTTTGAAAGGTATTTAATTTTCTTTGCTTGATTGAAAGTTTAACTTTTATATGGAAAACGTGTGAGTGCTCAACACTTTTGGCCAAGGCTGTATATAATAACGTTAATTAAGGTACAGTCACCGGCATTAATTTCTGCCAAAACAAAGTCGGCATAAATATCTGACACGACTCTATTTGTAGGGTCGTAAGGACGTGTCTGATAGTTATAGTTATGCCGCCTTTGTTATGGCAGATATTGGTGCTGGTGGTTGTACACGTTCTGGCCTTTAATGTTAAGTTTATCGCAAACGAATAGTACAGACTCGTCTAGACATTACATATAAAATAAAATAAAGAATAAAAGAAGTCCACCCGGCCTAAATGTGATGCCACCTCCATGTCATAGGATATCCTCAAGTTCACATCTCTTTCTTCAAGACACGAAATAAGAGCGATGTCCTACAGATGTCCCCTTATGTCAATTAAGGACATTGAGGTATATAGTGCGTGTCATCCACGAAGGTGCGCCCCTCCACAACCCAATTCGTACAATATAGATTAGTATTAGATTCGCTGTGGAGAACGCGTCGTCGTGGATGACACGCCAATATACCAAAATAAAATATTAAGGGGCTAACAACACCTAGAAAAAGTCCCGCTCTAACACGCGTGAGTTTCCAATTAACCATCCCGCTCTTTACGGAAGCTCTGCGCGTAGAATTGTAAATAAACACTACAATAATATTGAAATAAAAAAAAGTGTGGATTATTTGTGAAATATGGCTCGTTGGCGGTTTAGGTATGAATATGTTGACTTTATGTTTTTAATTGCAGACCCATACGTAATAAAAATAAAGACGTAGAACCGTTTAATGATGAATTTAAGACCAATCTTTGCAATTATTTTCTATCGAGCCGATTTCGTTCAATTATGTATCGAGTCCGTACACGGTCTTTGAAATATGATGAATATTAACATATATTTTTTTGATGTGCTAGAACAAATAGTTTTTCTTAAAAAACTGTTTAAATAACATCAATTTCAACAAAATTAGGTCTTGACAGCCTCGTTGGTGCCAGTTGGTGTCGTGGCCGGGCTGTTGCTTACCTACATATAATATCCTGTATTCTGAGCTTCTATAAATGTAGCTGCGCGCTGCGCCTGACCTTTTAATTATTCGTACCGTTTGCAAACATTATAATCGTATCTTGACTTGAATCGTGAGAACTAGATCTAGCAGGTAGGTACCTACCCTCTAATTATCTTGTATCCTGATTTCTACTTATTAAGACTACTAATACGAGCGTTTAAAAAAACGGTCTCTGGTTCATGTCGCGCTTTAATTGTTGATTTCATTAGTGATGACACCAGTGGGATTAAAGTTTACCATACGGATCCAACTTGAATGGAATTATCTGGATCTGGATCCAAATCATCCGAATCATACTTACCTAAAAGTTGGATCCGGATTGCAACCCCTAGGTGTGCGATACATGACATTTTTTCAATTATATATATATATTACACGAAGATAAAAATTAGAATATTCATTGAAAAATCTAACAATATTCCTTTGCTATTCCGGTGAAATCAAAGGAATATTGTTAGATTTATCATGGAATTCTGCAAAGTACCTAACGCCTGATTCAATCAAATATATGTATACATTGAAGTAAGTTGTTGTTAGGGCTGAATATAATGTGGTTATCATGCAAATTGAAAGTCTTCAACTTGATAAATTAAAGGATGATTCACTCTAGACCGTTCTATCCCTTATTCCCTTGTGATAAATCCCACCAGAGTGACAATTAATTTTTCAATTATTTACTTTGATTGAAAATTATAATTTCGTTAGCGCATCCACTTGACAAAATGTAATACAAAATCGTATCGTGTTTAATACAATTGATTCGTATCGTTATAAAATCAAATTCTCAAGTCAAAAGACGAGTAAATAATGTTAATATTCATTTGATTCGGGAGCGGAACACCGAGTCGCCGGCTCGGTGGTCGATAAACAACGGCCCCGGAAGAAAATGCTGCCAAGTCCGGATCGTATCTTACACCCATTTTCAGTGTTAAGCTACAACTTCATTACAGAACACAACGCTAGTGCAAGGGGTTTACGTTGGACCTAATTCATATCCATTTTATAATATGACAGCCCTAAGGCGTTGGCAGCGGCTACTGCAGTGTATTTGCAATGTTTATGGCCATATAATTTGAACATAAAACGTAAAATTTTCCAGTCATAGCACTTCAAAAAAAATGCATTGCTAAACACATTAGGGAACATACGACACCAAGAATTAAAGTTGTGCACTTATCATAAGTTATTATTTCAAAAGAAGGAAATAACAATCACAGTTTACGAGTAGGTAGTTATGCGTTGTTTATTTTCTAGGGAAAGCAGTAGCTAAACAGAAAAAAGGTCTTGTCACGCAGTAAGATGAGAGTAAGTTACTGTTATCAGTAAGATGAAGTCAATATGAAGAACCATGACACTAAAACTATAAATCTAAAGCGCCATCGCCCATCATATTACTCAGATTTACAGATTTACGTAGGAAACAGAAAGGGTATAACGGCATTACAATTGCCATTTTAATAATTCTCATAAGCTCATAACAATCTACCCATGTTGCTAAGTCTTGGTTCACGCATAAATAACAAGAATGTAAAGTTTTGCACACATTCCAAATAACGTACCTAACAAAAAACGGTATGTTATACTTTATGTCATTGACCTTTTCATATGCAGTTCGTGTGTATTTACAAGAAAGGAATGACGCTCAAAACAAATGCACATCGAATTTTCTGATTCAATGCCCGTTGATGGGTAAAAATAAAAAGAATACCTATATTGGAAACGAAATTCATCGCAATATGAGACTTGGCATGCGTCAGCTAAGTTTAAACCGAAATGGAATCTGTTTTAAGTTACTATTTCTATTTATTTTTAACAGATTATGGGTGGCGTGGGAAGAAATCGCATTGTTCACACCTCTCCTTCGCGTTGGCTTGTTTATGATTTGATATCTCGGCTCTAAAAGTAGTTGGATATCAGCTATTTTCTATCGGTTAATGGCATTTCGTGGCGTATATTTGACCATTGTGGGAAAATTAACACGTATTCGCAAATTACAATATTTTCTGCAGATTTTGAGATATTTATAACCTGGATTAACACATAGGCTACTCTTTATCCCGGAAAATACACGGTTCCTGTAGGATAGCTCCATATCTCGGAAACTACCCACCCTAGACTCACACCAGTAGTCTAGGGTGGGTAGTTTCCGAGATATAGCGAGAAATTGTAGGGCTCGACGAGATCTTCATTTCGGATGACAGCTGTCAAAATTGTAACGGCCATAACTCCGAAACTTACATAACTTGGAATTTTGAATTTCGTTTGGTATAGTAGATTATATGCCAAGGGGATTAGGGAACGAAGGAGTCCAGAAGTTACTGGTAATGAGTTAATTCCCGAGCGAAGCAAGGGAATTAAAACTGAATCCTGAGACTAGTGAAATTTTTTGAAGATTTTTTTTTTAAGAGTCATCAAAAGCTAGAGCGATTATTGACCGATCGTCATGGTAATGGTGTTAAAATATTCGGAAGCAGTCGAGAATATAATTCCTTATTATTCAGCTTGTTATACAAGATAAAAAGAAATATTTTCGTAAATTTTTGTATTCATTTTCAATGCTCCGATTCTTGCGGGACTGCGAAATCTGTGATGACTTTAGTCTGATCATGTACCGTTGCTGGCAATATTGGAGTTTTGCATGACGAATGGTATTGTTTATACAAATCGGAAATGATGTCGACCCTTTCTTACCTCGTATCAGCAATTTATCCACATAATATAACTTAAATTTACATAATATTCGAAACATTTCTTTAACCCAGACGTTGCGTGTTCCGGACAATAAAAATAAACACTTAATTGCAAAATTGTGGGAAGATACTTTGATTTCTTGTGCACTTAATTATTGTCGGTTACTTTTGAATCTTTTGATTGTGTATGCGGAATTGTGGCGTGGGTGGCGGCTATTAATAATGTTGAAATATCTGTCCGACTCAGTAATGAGTTTATTAGAAAATGTTGTCATGAACACGGTAAATCACACACATAATATTATTATCCCCCAAAGAGTTTGTCTTCGGGTTTGTTGTCAAGGTAGGTATGTGACTAGTACCTATGTTTACTCCTCAAAATAATATTTTACTCAAACTTCAAACTTTTATTCGTAACAAAATACAAAAATATAATATAACAAAGAATAAGGCAGTATAAAGTTATCACGAAATGGACCCGGCTCAGCATGATGCTGACTTATAGTAGTTTATTAGTTTAATACGTACCTATAAAATGTCATCTTGCTCAAATTTGGAGCATCCCAACTAGCGAAGTACATCCGCCTTGCAGAAGACCACAGCCATAATAACATTATTTACTTATACAAGTATGTAGTGTTGTGTTCCTGGATGGAGGTGAGCAAGGTTGCCAGAGCTCCCGATCATGCACTGTGTTGAGAGCGAGGAACCTAAATTTGCCCCTTCTTCTGTCAAAACTGTGAATTCTCAAAATTTATAATGGGTCGGCAACGCGCGCGTGACTCTCTTGGAGTTGCGAGCGTCTATAGGCTGCGGTGTCCGCTTAACCATCAGGTGGACCGTACATCTGTTTGCCATCGTGGTTATATATTTAAAAAAACGTACCTTTAAATAGTAGTGATATACCCGTTTGGTACAAATGGTACTATTTACCTACATTATTATACTATTAATCTTTGCCTCTAGATCGGCCGAAGGTCGGCTGCGCAGGCGCTCACTGCATCTGATTCATCTGGCGCTGAATCGAGTCAACCTATTAACTTTACCTTATATGTCGGTGGCAGTTGAGGTCAGAATGTACAATCTTAAAAGTGAAAAATTCTAATTAATGGTTTATTCAAGTATTTTATAAATTCATTGTGTATTTACGTTATTATACTTATAAAACTTGATACACTGGCGTATTATTTTATATCTATAATTACCTACAAGTGTGTTTGGACGTATCAGAAAAAATGATGTGACGGATTAACACGTATATTCATAATTTACACATAGGATTACGTAGTATCCTAAAAATACACGATTCTTAATAGACACGCAAAAATTCGAATGCCAGGCAGGAAAACTAATAACTGTTAATACCAAATCATTATTTAAAACATTGATCGAAACTTAGATATATGTATACCTAAAACTAAATTAATATAACTACGCCTTGGAATTGCTAGGACACCGTTTTCACAAATCTGCTTGGGTGAAAATACTGGTCCACGGGTTTAGGATTATCGTATTGCATATAGGCTGCGTTACCTAGTTGCGTATATGCGTATAGTGTCATAAATCATAGTTCTCATAAATCATTTAGTTAGCTATGCAGATCCGCCCAAGTGGAAACTGATACGGTACGCACGACGCACGTGACATGACCGCGGTCTGGGTGTTTTTTTTATCAAAATTGCACAGACACTCATGTTTTGCCCCTCATTATGTACCAGTTGCATAAACTACTATTTATGTAGTACCTAAACCTATATGACATGGGGCCTCAAGAGGGTAATTATAAACAGCCTGAACTTAGAAATCGGCTGTGTGGTAAATCGGTGCCTAGTAAGTACTTCGCCTTACTAGGTAGTTTAAGCTTTAAATAAATAATAGGTAACACTTCAACAACCTAATTAACTAGCAGAAACTCTCTAAACTGGGTACCTATTCTAACTAGAACTATACCCTCCAGAAAGGTTTCAAATAAAGAAAATGGTTTCCTCTCCTCTAAAAGCGTCGAAAAGGGCCATGTCAAAGACGTCCGAAAAACTAGTCTATAGTTTTTGCGTACCTGTCCATTTAAAATTGTAGTATCTATCGCATGTCATGAGTCACCCGAGGACGGAAGTATTGATGGCCAAGGCCGGCAAATTGCAGGCGACGACGCGCGACGCCATTGTTTTACGCCATTGTCGTTTTTAGTTCGTCTATTTATAGTGCCATGGTGGGTAAAAGCAGTAATTAGATGTTTTCCTGGTAGTTTCGGAGATTAGTGGGAATTGATTGATTGTTAGAGCAAATTATGTATCATTAAATACCGCCTTTGGACTTTGACAAACATATTTTGTGTTTGTTAGCAGATGGTTAGCAGCTACAGATTGGACGAATTAATCAATTTAATAAGTTAGAATAACATATTTTTTTAATTGTATGTACGCAAAATAACAGGGAAAGAATGAGGAGAGATTCTTACGTCGGTTACAACAGCCTTCAAATTATAAACCTAATACTAATACTAATACATAGCATGGCTACAATAGAGGCTCTTTGCATAAAGTACCTATTGCCAAATATTTTAGACATCCATTCAAAGTTATTTTATTTAACAGATTCGGATTTTAATCCATTTTAAATACCAGAGCTACTTATGGTTGGTAAAGCAATGAATCCTTTAAGTAGGACATTAGGCTAGACATTCATTTAAATAAAACCTTTGTCCGGGAAATGCGTGCTAAAGTTACTCTACTCAATGCAATCTGAGACGAAGTTAAAAGAAAGAAGTTTTACAATTTTGAAGAGGCGCCGTTTTCTACACAGTCCAGAAAATCCTCTCATTTCGTTCTCAAGTGGTTTCCTTTGTCGGCGTCCATTTATTATACTTTAGTAGCCTTCGAATTTTAGATAAAATTCAAATTCGATAACTTATCATTTATCATGCAGTAGGGCGCTAGCTGCAGGAGCCAATGGAGGAATCTGGTCGGCAAGAATGGGACATGATGTCACGAACCTCAGCATTGGGGGAGCGACTGATGATGATGAGGGCGCTATTAAAATTCAAATAAAAAAGAAGACATAGACAAGTAGATAAGTGCATAGATGGATATAACCTAGGTATCGGTTGAATCTTTTAAGAAGTGATGGAGATCTATAGTATTTATCCAACGGAAAAGTATTAAAACAAAAAACGTTAATTGTTATAAGGATAAAATTCTGCACCCATTTACATGCACGAGGTAAATGAACAAACATTCATACCAATAGCCAAGTAACGTCCAAACCGTTACACAACTTGACACACTGGCCGCAGACTATTAGTAAAATAATAACGGTCGAAAAAAATAAAAAGGCGTATCTAAAAATAGCAAGTGCAAGGTCAGACCACCGCAGTGCCGCTGCAGACGGCAGTATCGATCGCATCCCTGCAATACGCACACAGACGCTGGTTGGCTTTAGGTAACACGACGCGTTATAAACTTTAAAAAGTTATCTTAGCAAATGGAATGGTTTTGCTCGTATAAAGGTGTGAAGTGGAGAGTGAGGGTTTCATAAATTGTGGTAGCTGTAACCGAGAAACAGAGTGTCATGAATAAATATATCTGTGGCATCATCAATTTAAATTAAATTGTTTAATTCACCTTATTAAAATTAAGAGAGAAAAAATGAGAAAAAACCTTGAACTTTGTGTTATAGTTATAGAGCTATACCATCTTATATCTTTAAACGAGCAATTCTTGCATATTTATTTATTTCGGGGATCTCGGAAACGGCTCTTACGATTTTCATGAAATTTTGGTAAGTATGTGGGGGTTTTCGGGGACGAGCAATCGATCTAGCTAGATCTCATGCCCGGGAAAACGCCCAGATATTAGTAATAATACTCAAAACAAATGTTCATGTCTAAAACTGCTAATGTGCTAACACTAGGTCTGAGCTAGCTAGTTAGTTGCCAGTAGGTAGATAATACTAGTGCGCAGTCGTAAATTTTGAAAATGAAAGGGTTTGTTTCATCGGAGTTCCAGTTGGAAAATCTTTGTTGCTGCAAATGTAAATTGCTCGTTTCATCTCCCGCGTTTGAAGCGCTAACCATGTGGGTGTTGTGCAAACTGGAATTTATCCAGCTGGACTTTTACTCACAAAATAAAACTAACTTTTAGTGTTATATGAATGGCATGACATGCCGTTATGTGTCCTACTACTACCAAGATTGCTCTCTGGGATCACTTTGTGATAGGTTACATATTGAAACTTTTTTTATTGGCTATTTAATATTTCATCGTCAATAGTCGTCTCGTCAGACTATAAAAGTCACCCGACGGGGCGGGGGGGTGAGGGGCGGGGCTGTCAAGGTCGGCTAGTAAGGATCGTAGTAACCCCGAAGGGGAATACTCCGAGTCAAAGGTGTATCTGTATATACGTCTTAGACTGATCGCGTAAACGACACCCGAGTGCGTCGGTCATTCAATACGTCTAACGTTTCCTATTTTGGGACAGGTGTCTATGTGTCATCAAATTTGTAATCGAATTATGACTTGCTTTTTTATAAAATGCTACGTTGAAGTTCCCTGCCTCAATAGGAATTAAAACTGCTCTCATTCGATATCATTGGGACCTATAAGTATCCCAGCCATACGTTAAATATATGGGCAGTGACTAGGTGAAATAAAGTTGCCCGTTCTAAAGGTAAAACCACTTTTTCTACCAAGAAAGTGACACTTTTACTTAAACATAGCATTTTAAAGTAAACAACACCTAGCACGGAGTGTTTTATGGCGCTGCAGCCGAGTTTATCGCTTAGAAAAGCAGTCGGTAGATACCCAGTTCCTATATACCGCATAAACATCGCCAATTTCGTAATTTTCTCCTCCTACAATGTAGTTGTTAGCTAAAGTTGCGTCTCTGCTAGTTAACAGTGATCCAATCGAAGCAGCTCGGCTAAATCACACACAAAAAGTTTTTTTTTCACCCAGCTATTATGTGAAGAGTAGGTCTTGCTGCCGCAGATAATTGAAAAGTTTCTATTTCTGGGCTTTCTCCAAGAACCAAATGAAAGAATGTAAAAGCAAATAGGTTTAGGTGTATATTTACCATTCTTTAGTAATCGATTACGTCTTAGAAGCGACCATTATTTGCCCCTTCAGCATTTGGAGCCCGTCTCGAGTGTTTGAAATTTTAATCCTCCCCCATCAGACTGTATTCAAATAATTTCAATCCTTTATTCATTTACCTTCCCCCATTTACAAATCAGAGGAATGCCTAGCTGCGATTTTCCCATACAAACGCTCTCGACTGTTTCCTCCCTGGTTTTTGAACCTAGAGCAATGATTTTTTCAAATAAGATCAATATCATCAATATCTATGCCGCTACTTTTTGTTTTTTTGGATATTTTTATTTTAAAGAAAGTTACAGCCCTCCAAAAATCGCAAAAACGGCTTAGTTGAATTGGCTCCATAAAAAGGCGCAGTATACAAATATGACAACAAATATCCAAAAAATCAAAACGTAGCGGCATAGATTAGTTCTTGCTCTTGCAGTTTCCAAAATTTTATAATGATTGGTTGCGTTTTGGATGAGGAAACAGTCGAGAACGAAACCTCGATTTTTCAGTTTTTTGCAAGGGAATTTTAGTCCGAGCTGCAGTTGTCCTTATCGCACGAATTCGTGGCGGAGTCAGTTTCTAAATATACGTACACAGAAGGAATAGGGATGGGCAACAGTCGTTGACATATATTGTCGATACGCTAGTGGTGAAAAATTATCGATAAATCATTATTACCAGAAAAGTTATTAATCACAAGAAAAACCCTGAGTCACAATGGAAGAATATTGAATAGAAAGGTGACCTGGGAACCCTTGTCTTTGATATAGGAATAAATGCTACTTAGTTAGTGGTAAAGTTATTAACGAATCATAGGTTTTTATAACCCACTAGCTTTTGCCCGCGACTTCGTCCGCGTAGAACTCGTGGCGATTAAGAGTAAGAAAAATGTCATGTAATAGAAATAAACCTATTTTTTTTTATAGATCTACATATTATATAATAATAAAAAACTGACTTCAATGGGGGAGACCGGTGAAAGATGATTATACTTAGATGGTGCACTCTTAAATTCCATACAATGAAATAAAAATCTACATATTACCTATATAATAAAAAAAAAAACCGACTTCAATCGGGGAGACCGGTGAAAGATTATTATACTTAGATGGTGCACTCTTGAATTCCATACAATGAAATAAAAACCGGCCAAGTGCGAGTCGGACTCGCGCACGAAGGGTTCCGTACCATTATCATTATTATTTATAATGTAATCGTATATTGTGAATAAATGAATCTGAATCTGAATTATCTATAAAAACGGCAATAAAAAAAATATGTTTGTTGTATGGGAGCCCCCTTAAATATTTATTCTATTCTGTTTTTTAGTATTTGTTGTTATAGCGGCAACAGAAATACATCATCTGTGAAAATTTCAACTGTCTAACTATCACGGTTCTCGAGATATAGCCTGGTGACAGACGGAGAGCTGAGCATTAGTAATAGGGTCCCGTTTTATCCTTTGGGTACGGAACCCTAAAAATGGCTATAAGTATGTTTATAATGGTAGAAGAGTAAGTATACGCTCCATTCATCATGGAATCCAACACCAGAACTCAAGTTTGACAAAAATGTAAAAAACAAAAATATACGTGGTTGAAGAGTTCCATTCTGATCATCATATACATACAGTTCTACTTCATCAAATGTCAATTTATTTAAATGTACATGCCTGATTTGTTTGTTAAAATACTAAAATGTGTAATGTAACTTATGTATGCCTTTAACATTTGAGGAGTTCCCTCGATTCCTCATGGATCCCATCACCAGAACTCGAGCTTGACAAATGATTTTCTTGAAAATCTAACTTGCTTAACAAACACAGCAAAGAGGACAATTCGCCAAACGTGAACTATGCGTCGTTGAAGAGTTCTGTTCTGAACATCATCAGCAGTCCCACTTCATCAAATGTCACATTCTTGTATGAAAATGCTTGATTTGTTGATCAAAACACAAAAATCACTGTATGTTTGCCTATAAGATTTGAGGAGTTCCCTCGATTCCTCATGGATCCCATCATCAGATCTGCATTTTGATGAACCGAATTGAGAACCTCCTCTTTTGAAATCTTGAAATGGGTTCAAAAGAAACCCATACTATAAAAGAATTACACATTGCGCACGTGAACTTTCAACCCTCGCTTAAACCCTTTAGGGCATGAATTTAAAAAAAATGCCATAATCAATGTTTTTCACTATACATAAGAAGCCATTTTTGTCATACAAACTTTCATCCCTTTTTTGAACCCTTTAGGGGATGAATTTTTATACCAACTCTATATCATTTATCTTGTTTTTTAATAAGTAACCTTTGTACAAAGTTTCAAGTCTAAGACTTTCCAAATGAACGATTTCCATACAACGGTTCAACCCCTGTTTCACCCCCTTAGGGGTTGAATTTCGAAAAATCCTTTCTTAGTACACGTCTACGTACCCTAAAGAATATATGTTCCAAATTTCATGGTTATATCTTCAGCGGTTTAGGCTGTGCACTGTCTGTCAATAGTTGTCTAAGGCGACTTCCTGATTTGTCGGTGCGGAGGCGGTACGATATGAGAAAACTGTCAAATGTCAGTGTCAACTGTCAGTCAACTCAGTACTACTTTTTACTGCGCCCCTACATTTAAATGAGTGCTTCCTGACTGACGCGGGATGCGCGGAAGCGGGACGATACGAAGGCAGTACTGCTCCGCTTCTGCGCATGATATTACTACTGCGCAAATGTAATACTGACAGTATTCTGTCAAGTGGGAATCTTTGCGACGTCAGTAAGTTTACGTCAAAGAAGAAAATGTCACATATCGATCCCGCCCCGCCAAGTCAGGAAGTCGCCTAAGTAACGCAAGTTTTATAATGTGTATTGTATAGATAATATTATGGCAGGGCAGTCAAATAAATATACCACAATTTTAGCTAACCAAAAAAAAACAATATTGTTATTTGTTCTTATTTCTGTTTATTATTTTGTTTAGATGTGTAAAATAAAGAGAGATATACATATTTTTATGCCAAGATAAAACGCTATTATTTTCAATATGATATTGCTAAGTATTTCAAGTTAATAAAGTAAAAAAAAGTTTAGGCCTTATTTTATTTTATTTTCCTATTAATATATTGACGTAAATAAACATTTATTATAAAAGCATTACATTAATTTACTTGGTAAGAAAAATAAAAAGCAAAAAGTTCCGTCAATCTCTGGATTTGAACCATGAACCTCTTGATTGCGTGTCAACCATGTTAACGTCTGAGCTAAAGTGGATTCATTTGAGTTGACGAAATTATTGTACAGTTTTCATAAAGTGCTCAAGGGGGGACTTTTTCTATGGTGCGATCTGTACCTACAGCCTAATTTATCGTATGCTGGGTCAGTAAGTAAATTCGCGGGCTCGCGTCTCGCGCCTGTGTGCGTGCGCTCACACATAGACAGCGCCCGCTCCCGCTCCCAGCAGCGCGACAGAAACATTATGTCAAAAATTCGAGATTTGAAAAGTTGCTCAGCTAGGCATTCCTCTTAAATATTTATGTTTATATAATGTTATCACAGCTACTTCATTTGAATGTAGATTTAATTGTTTTTGTTATGAGCTACTGAACTAAATATTCCGCAAAAAAATGATATTGAACCAGGGAAATGTATTTTTCTAATATATATTATTTTGTTGTTGTCAAAGCAGTATATTTCTTATTCCAATACTAATACGTTGATGGAAATGAACAGTACACTTAATATTACTCTAAATTTGCGTTAAAAAAAGACATCTTTAAACATTGGCTAGGCACGCCAGCCTGACTAATTTTGCAAGTGATAAATTTCACTTGATAAGTTTACCAACTATAATTATCACTTCATAATTAGGACAACACACGAATCGTGGTGTTATCAGCACGCGATTGTTGCCTCAGCCGGTTGCCAAACCGAAGACAATGCGGTTTGCACTAGACAATGATATTGCAGATAAATAACGAACTTAGGGAGGTTGGGAGTTGCATTACTTGCATTTGATCAAAATTAAACCTAAAATCGTGATCCTTTGAGGTTACCTTTAAAGAAACTGCGATTGCATTGCGCTCTTCAGAAAAAGACAATGTTAAGTTTAGTGATAGTTATGAATAAGGTAGATAATGTCGGAAAAGGTGAGATAAGATACTACACTAACTTATAATAACACCTATATAATAATATTTTAAAGAATTCGTGATCTAATCTTATTTTTGTGAAATTTTGATTAGATATTATGTAACTATATCGAGAATCTTTAATGTAATAGGTACACTGAAAAGAAAAATATCTTTTGTTTTATAGTTAAACGTTAAGGGTTATTTCCGTTATTTGTTATCATTTAATTACAAAGAAAGAAACGTTCTATATTATAGGGTTATGGTGTAATTCAAGCACACCCTAACGACTGTAACGGCGTTGTATTGTAACCCTCGACCCGATAGATTTGTGGCATCATATGTAGCTCTCAATCGTATTTATAAACCGATTTATGTGCGTCTTTATTAAATCAAAAGTCTTGTTTGTGGAATTGTTTCTTAACTATGCTTGTTCGTCGAGGTTATACATTTTTAATATATTTTTTTTGCAATTAGGTGCTTGGACACATTATCAATGACTGGTCTGAGCATGCGTGTCGCCTCACCTTTGCGATGATTTTAGTATATTTTACATTTAATAAAGTTAATTTCTGATGCATTGGACGTGAACGGAATAGGAATCAAATTACAATGATGTACAATTTCCGCAGTGTATACAATACAATACAAATGCTCTTTATTGGACACCTCAATGAAAGGACACAAAAGGAAGGAAGGTTTGTTGTAAGTAACTTAAGTATCATTAAGTAGTCCCATAAATAATGTATGTACCGAAGCCTTAATTTGCTGACATAAGAACCGTGTTTGCTGCGTAATTTTCATGCATTAAGTTTACATCTTTGCACTTGGCTGTACAACAACATTAATACCTGTAAAAAACAAACGCTATGATTAAGTTCCTTTGTTTAAACAATAACATTCAGCTGCAACGCAATGAAAACATTATTGTCCTTAATTCAAATAATAATATAAATTTACAGAAGCAAAGTATTCAATCGATAACAGACTCTCCGTTAAATAACTACGCTGTGTACAAAAACATCGCAAATACGAAAACGAAACACGACAACATACGAATACCAACAATAAAAATGTCACGGACATGTAACCCGAAATCATAGTCACGTTTGTATGCAAGTCGTATGTCCTAAGGTCAGCCTTGGCATGGGCATAAGAGGACATTACCAGATCGTATCTAAATGACCGGCATTTGTTATGAGAACTGCTTGTGACAGGCTATCCGCTACAGCACGTCGCTATACGCGGATAAATGAGAATTGCCTCAAAAATACCATAGATTTCTGTATAACTTGAATCGAATTCGCAGTACTTTTAAGACTAGCCTTTTAAGTTTTGGTGTACTTACTATGGATGAATTGAATGATTAATGACACGCTGAAGAAGATAATTACGCTGATGCTGCGTTTGCGCATCAAATTAACGTAAGGTTCACCAACTAGGCTCTTTAGTGTTCCATTTTGACGTTGAGACAACCGGTGATGTGATTATTAACGTAGTTTTATTTCGTATTCGTCCTTAAATGGACATCGCATTTAACATATATACTAAGTCGTCTATATCACGAAGACATGGCGTAACTATCTATCCACTTCGTATTTAAAAGTTTTGGTGCATTATCCTTCTTAGATTATTTTATTTATTTTATAATATACATAAAATTAAAATTTAACTTACAAAGGACGTCCTTGTTAAGTATATGTACCTACTTAAAAGTGGGTTTCACGTTACACTTTTTTTTATCCTCTCGGATCTAAAAAACTGCATTATGCCGCTCTACAAGACATTGCACAACCGCTTCGATGACTCAAAGTGGAGTGTACTTAATTAATTAACATAGCCTCTTGAAAGTAAAAGCTCTTCCATTAGCACCGAAAAGGTACGGATTAAGAAAGTAAATACTACACATTTATTATGCTGTTTATTATTAAACAATACATCACAGTACGTGTATCTAATTGAAGAGACAGTCTTCGAGTAAAGGAACATTAGCAGATTATTGGAATGTCGAGAAAGTGAATGTACCTGTCTCAGTCCCTGTACACACATATTTGTTGAGAAGGCGGCGAAAACATCCAGAAACCTTTATTTATATTGTCAAATACTAGAGACACGAATGAAATATTAGAAAATGAATGTATTCACGAACGTACCTAAATCTTAATATTACGTAGGTGCAGTCGGCATCAAAAGTAAGTCGATATTGTAAGGGAATAAGAACTTTTGACCTCTTCATATACGTAGTTACGTTTGATGCTGACTGTAGGTACTTACAAGGTTCCGTGCAATAACTTTTTAATTGTTTTTTGATGGTTTTCTGTTTTGAAGAATAATTTGCGTACAGTACTTTTATTTCACGAGCGCGATTTAGTCTTAGTTGTGATACATTCGAATACATACCTACACAATTTGAACTCATAGCTCCTACGCTGACGCACACACAGAAAATTTGCATGTATATCTCAACACACAACAAAGGCTCACCCATGCCCACCTATTAAAATTTTTACACCTTCCATTTTTGCCAAAACTGCGTCCTTTTCATGGCATATTTTAAAATTACTTTGATAGGTAATACATATATTTATGTACACTTTAAGAACATCATCACCAATTCAATAAGCATGTACACTATGTGACAAGTACTTACCTATCAACGACCGCAACATAACTCTTTCTCAGGTACCACCCCGTCAGTATTTCATAACCACAGGGCTTCTCTTTAAGACGTAACTACACAACATTTCACTATTAAAACAAATATTTACTCCATAAACCAGCCGATAGAATCTGCGGAGATTAAGGCAGTGTGTAGCCGTCCCCCCGAGCTCTATTCTAATGAGATGAGATTTGAGTGATACTGAGTAAAGCTGCGGTGAAAGTAAGAGGACAAGCACATCAGGGCTAGCGAGCTTGGTGCATTGAGAAAGCTCTGGGAGCTTTCGTTGAACTTCGCCCGTAACACGTGTAGAGGCTATCTTGTAGCCCTTCGTGTCGGCACTGTGCGAATGTGCGACCGCTTGGCCGAGTGGCTGATGACCTCGTGCATGGGTGCTCGTAGCACTTAGAGTTGCGAAGATACTGACGTCGCGGTGACATGTTCGTATAGGGCGGATATAAAAGTGAGGTAATTTCGATTCGAAGTCGTTAAAAGCGGTAAAATGATATTATGCAAAGGCGTTATAAGCGGATTCTACTGTATCATAAGGTAGTTTGAACTTTATATTTTATAGACCTCGATATATTGGTTGCACATAAAAGAAGATCGATCGGTTGGTATGGATAAAAGCACCTTAAATTCTAGGAGACCGCAAGCGTAAAAAGTTTAGTCAATCAAATTTTAAGAGTGATCGACTGTATTTAAGACAACAGAAATTTGGTAGGTAATCTATGTCTGTGCCTGTGTGTCTGTCTGTATCTGTCCATAAACAAACATTAGCACTAATTGGGCGACTTTTGACCGGAAGTCTTTATATTGGGTCATATGAAGTTTGACGATAATTGTTAGTTCCAAACCTTGTACATAAACCGATACCTTATATGACTGTTAAAGTAGGTAACACATAAGTCCATTTAAAATTACTCAGTCACGTATTCTGAAGCTCTTAGTGCACAAAACTCCGCTAATGTCTTGTCCCTCGCACCGCCCACCGCATTGCCTTTAGTGCCTCAGGAAAACCACTTGTTCCTTATATTGTGTGTGGCGTGTAGATCGTTTCGTTTCACGCTGCCAGTATGACAGCCTCTTATTAATGCAAAATCGTGTACAAACGTAACGGGCTTCCTTGTCCGCTATTGCTCCGCCATTTTTGGCGAGCAAGGACGCATTTTTGGAAAATGGTTCGGATTTGTCAAACTTTCACAAAACTTTTCTCAACTGTACTTTCTAGCTCTGTATGTTTCTAATTTACGTAGCAAAAATCCATGTTTTTTAGTTAGGACAAACTCGGATAACGTTCTCGTCACTTCCTGCCTACTATACATTTGACGACATTTATAGATTGTGTCACTTATGTGTTCCAACAGGTAAATTCGTTGAAAATTATGCCCAATTTTATCAAATAATGAGGATCTAATACCTACACAATACACATAATATATGACATCAAACAGTTTACCTATATAGCGACCAAGTACTCCATCATGTTGCACTAACCGATTATTAACCACAAACTCAAACTTTAATCACATCGATCATGGAGGTCGTTACAGCCTTTTATTTAATTATTATGCCACAAAATTGCAACGTTCTCATTACTGCGTGAGCATATGGTAACAGCGTTATGAAATATAACTCGACACATGAAACCAGCCGTATTTGCACAATTTTATCCAAGCCGATATGATACGCGATTTAAAATCACGAGTCACTCTCACGAAATATTTTTAGTTATAGTCATGAAGTAACAATATTGAAAATAACCAAACAAGGAGTAAAACCACGCCACAGTCTAATAAGGATTTAAACCCAAAAGGAAATATCGTTAGCATAAAATATTTAAGGTAATTCATTCCTTTTATGTCAGCACTCATAACGTTTTTGCAACGTTTTGGTAAACAAATTCACAAAACCTGATGTGAAAGATTTTCTTTTTAGGTAATTTGTAACTTACTAATTAAGTATGCACATGAATTCTTGCTTATTTTCGTTGTAGAATGATATAACGAAGGTGAAAAAGTTTGTAGGCTAGGTTAAGTTAGGTAGCTCTTTGTAATCGAGTGTTCTTAATCATGTCAAAAATTATGAACCTTAATAGGTAAATATGTAGTACCTATATTTTTACGAAAGCATGTTTTATACTGTAAATCAATTCAACTATTTTAATTTATTTTACAATGCAAACATGATTAATATTCACAGTAATGACTCGATATTAGACGGAGTGCTACTGCTACCCCTACAGAAATAAAGATTGTGTGGTACAAATAGGGGTATAACAGATATAAGCCGCATAATATTTCATAGACGGATTAGAAAAATATTTAATTAACGACTTTGTTCACATTAACAGAAATATCTGGGTTATAAAGTTGAGTATTTTATATAATTATTTATTAGTATGCTCTTGTCTGTAGTTGTACAATTTCTCTTATTATTATAAATATCTGGGCGGCCGAGCTTTGCTCAGCGTTTTCCCGGGCATGAGACCTAGCTAGATCGATTGCTGATCCCCGAAAACCCCCACATACCAAATTTCATCAAAATCGTTAGAGCCGTTTCCGAGATCCCCGAAATAAATAATAAATAAATATACAAGAATTGCTCGTTTAAAGATATAAGATTATTCTTACTTTTTGTCTTTGTATTTTATGTATAAATAAAGAATATTTGTTGTTGTTGTTGTATACATACAAGATTTTTCAACTCTGGTTGGTAGGCACCAACTACTACTACCTCTAGTATATCTGTTTCCGAAACAAAACACAAACGAACTCGTTTGCGTTTAGTCTCATTTTGTAAGGCAACGCGAGCAGCGCCTCTGATCTGATGGCCTTAGTTAGATGGTAACTATTTTTTGCCATATAAATTAAGCTTAAACGCAATCGTGTTCGTTTGTGTTTTGTTTCGAAAAAACTTATACTATAGGTACAGGGACTGAACTGACTGGTAATGAATGTCAGACACACGTGTGTGTATTACGAACTTTCATCGAACGACAAGTACTCATTATAGATATAACGAATAACTTCATGAAAAGGTTAGGTGGTCTCTCAAGTTAACTATGTCGAACCAAGCCAATAAAAATTGATTAAAATATCGACGAGAAAGGTCCAATATTACGCACAAGGAGCGAAAGTGCGGGCAGGTTGGACCACTCTATAAAGAGCAT
This sequence comes from Cenopis cana, assembly GCA_951800055.1. Taxonomy (NCBI): domain Eukaryota; kingdom Metazoa; phylum Arthropoda; class Insecta; order Lepidoptera; family Tortricidae; genus Cenopis; species Cenopis cana. Next base: position 11,647,183 of record OX637479.1, on the reverse strand, counting down.
TTATTGCTCCTACTAGCTGCGCATTGTTGTACCTATTGGAATCTTAATAATACTCAAGTATATTTTAATAAACCATCACATTTACAGTGTACATGTAAAACTTATGTACCTGACAAATCACATTGTTTACGTTCCATAATTAACTAGATAGAACGAGGAACTATTAAAATGAAGTTTAGAGACAGTAAATGTTGATTCGTAATTCAATAATAAGAATTTATAGTCCGATTACATGTGATGATTTTATATCGACCTGAGGAAACTAAGGTATTTGGGTACATCATCACAACACAACAAATTACACATTCAGAGTAATATAATTTTAAACAGTCATTGCGATTAATCTTTGAGAAAAGAAAATCAACTAACTTAATTGACCTGTTAATCTATTTAAAAAAATAAAAAATAAAATAAATATTTGTGGACAATCTTACACATCATTTCTTTAAGTATATTGCGAATCTAAGCAGAAGTAAGTGAATATGTAGGTCGATCAACGAACAGATGAAAAATGTCGTTGGTTTAGTAACTTGATCTAAAGTCCGTAACAGACAGAGCTATAATTTGTATATGTTGGTACCTACCTACATCAATTTATATATTGTAGCAAGGCATCTTATGATATCTTACGATATATTGTATGTATGTATTTTATACGGAAGCTACGGTAGCTCAGTGGTTCAAGCATGCGGCTGTCAAGCGGCGGTCGTGGGTTCGAATCCCAGCTCGTACCAATGAGTTTATCGGAACTTATGTACGAAGGAAAACATCGTGAGGAAACCTGCATACATCCGCGAAGAAATTCAAAGTTGTATGTGAAGTCCCCAACCCGCTCTGGGCCAGCGTGGGGACTACTGCCCAATCCCTCTCATCTATGAGAGGAGGCCTGTGCCCAGCAGTGGGACGTATATAGGCTGATGATGATGATGATTATGTATTTTATAGCTAAGTCTGTGGACTCTGTCAACTAGTAGGCAAAATATATCGTAAGATACCTTGCTATAATATGTGTCTGTGACGGCCTTAATAGCCTAAATTGATAAAACCATCTGCCTGAAATGTGGTTTCAAGTCCCGCTAGGTCGCTATTGTCATTCCTGACGATTTTTGTTTCAATAAAAGAAATTTCCTGTAAGGCCAGAGTAGTTTTCAAGCATCAAATCCTTGCCAGCTTTACCTATGAGTAGGTAACATGAGCACAAACTCAATCTTGGCACTATACATTTACATGTAATGGATCTAGCCCAGTTAATCGAGAAATGGTCACAAGATATCACAACGTCACATATGTGGTCCGGCGTAACACAATCTAGCCGTGGACACGTTTCTAAGAACTCACAGCTCAATCTAATACCTACATGCACGTTAGCAACCTGGCTCTCAGTTCCTAGTAATTTATTATTCTAATAGTTAAATAAGACAGGCACCTACAGCATGGAGTCATCTTATAGTCCTACGGAACTACCCGACGGCGTATAGCAGCTATTCTGAACAGTCTGAACACAGAATTAATTATTGCCCCACAGCTAATCCTCAAATCGATTAAACCATCGTCAAAATGCTTGTGCATAACTTATTGCTCTCGTTGCCAAGTTAAAAAAAACCAAAGGCTCTAAAAATTTGCACATTTCTTTTTTATCAGATAAATTACGGTTGCATCTCCATACATTCTACATAACAACTAGGTACCCTTATAGGTAGGTATCTACCCTTATCTCTGGTACACGTAAACACGTTCACTCTACAATAACACGTGGCCCACCGTATTTTTCACACATGTTACACAGCCTAGCGTTACTAATCAATTATACACGGTAGTAACACTTACAGTAAATCGAAATGAGATAACTTTCATTACAGCACCGGCACTGTTTCTTAGGTAGTTAAAACTGAACCTTATGCAATTATAAAAATGTTGTTTCTCCATATGCATGACGAAGGTAAATAGGATATTGTGATAGTTACTACTCTAAATGTTATTAGAAAATAAGACGAATGAATGTTCTTCTAATTACCAGCCATTACGTAACAGAATCACTCAGTGCCCATATTCATTTGTCTTATTAAACTTTTATTTGAACCAATCTATTTCGCTTGCCATCGAGAAAGTGTAGTTAGTTACCTACAGAAATAAATATGACGCCCGTTAAACTACGGCTTGAAGTCATTATAAAATTGACATGTTTTGCCATTTTATAACCGAATTTCCTATGAATTCAGGTTAATATTTAGGCATAGATTAGGTAGGGGTCGGAAAAACTAATGGGCAAGCTTGGGTAGGTAATGTTAATAACAGACATTCATTAAATTTTGTCAATTCGAGTTTTTACAAAAAAAAGTATCAAGTGTCGTGGGTATTAGGAACTTTTTTAAAAAGTGTAGGACAATTGGTAAAAGTCTCGTCTGACAATAATTATAAATAAAATAAGTTACGACAATATAAACAACTACAGTAGATACCTATAGTAATGTGTTACAGCTTTTATTTATTTATTTATTTAAACTTTATTGCACAGATACAAAAATAAAAGTACAATTGGCGGACTTAATGCCTTAAGGCATTCTCTACCAGTCAACCATTAGGTCAAACAGAAACTATAGTGGTGCAGGATCATGAACGACGAGACGCGAAACTATAGACACAAATCATTATAATTTTACCTTTTGGTTTGGTATTTCAAATTCCTAAAAAATAGTCCTTTCCATTGGGACTGGCTATCCAGGCAGACATTGTGATTTAAGAGAATACCTATATTTTTATGTTAATCGTCAATTTTAACAATAGAGCTCATACAAAGCATTGTTTCTCAAACAATGAAATGGAGAAATAACTGAAAAAGCTAATATGTATTTTAATACAAGCCCGCTGTAAAAAAACTATTAGCCCTTGAAGGCTTCAGTTAAGGGTATTATAATCATTGAAGCATGATTGCGCAATGTGATTAAACTTTATTAATTTAAGTAAAGTTAGAATTACGGATTAATTGCAACTGTGCCGAAATATCGGAAAGTCAACAAAACAAATATACCATGGTAAATATCCCGTTATTAATCGTAATATAATCAACATAAATGACCATGTGAGTTTGAAATCTTTTTAAGTAAAGTTGTTTATGAGATACGTAAATTAGGTAAGTGAGTAAAGTACTCGTGTAACAGTAGACATAGACAATTAAAAACAATAAATAGTTTTTATGTCACACCTGGCCATAAAGTGGCCATTATCGCACGCTCCGCGCGCGAAAAAACCCACTTCCTGGCCAGGGGGTGACATAAAATTTTGTACTTACCACGGGCGATAATAAAGAAAGCCTCAGATCGCATATTTATCGCCCTTGCCTTCGGCTCGGGCGTAAAATACCTGCGATCTGAGACATTCTTTGTTTTATCGCCCTTGGTAAGTAATGTACTATTTGTTTTCTAATTTTTTATTTAAAATGTTTAATGAATTACTGTTTGGCCTGAAGGTTGACTGGTAGAGAATGCCTTATGGCATTAAGTTCGCCTTTTGTACCAGATTGTTACTGTGCAATAAAGTTTAAAATAAATATATAAATAAATAAATTAGGTAATGCTAGTATTAATTAAATATTTATACCTATATTTTGTTTTTTCTGACCTTGATTAAGAGCTTAGGTCGTAACGTACCCGTCTAGAGTCCCAGGGTATCTTTTAAATATTCATTCATCTTAATATTGCGTGAAGGGCCGGCGGTATTGAGCGATGGTCTTTAGGGAGGGCATTTTGAGAAAAAAACCCTTAATAGACACCCCAAAGACACCCCTAATGCACTCACGACTTGCGCTGGGTACGGCGGGAATAATCAATGCCACATTCCGTCTATTGTATTGATTGAGTGTCCCCTCCGAGAAAATCAGTAGAAATACCTCCCCAAAACCAGTACATTAGGTTAGACATATAGCGACAAAACTCTCAGTAGCTCGATTCCACTCACACCTCAGATTCGGTTCATCATCATCATCATCCTCAGCCTGTAGTCGTCCACTGCTGGACATAGGCCTTCCCCAATTCGCGCCACCACACCCGGTCCTCAGCTCTCCGCATGCATGTCAGATTCGGTTGAAGCCTCTCAACAGTCTCAACCAATCTCACTGGAGCGCCAACTCTTAGAGTATTCCAGTGTTTTAACCGCCCGCGTGGTCGTGTCGGAGGTTTCCCTTGCATTTTCCCCAGGCCACACTCCAACCACGCACTCCTATCGCTTTATTGGGCCCGGCTAGTCAGGTTCGAAAAAAGACACTAAAGTTTATCCAAATATAACTACCTTGGTCAATATTTCAAATTTAATTAATCTAGGTGGCGAAACAATAACAATATCAGAGAGGTTAGCAAAACTGTATCTGAGACGCGACGCGAGACGAAAAAAGCTTCCCGTCCATTTCCCGTCTTTTTCTAATTCGCACAATGCTAAATCGAATGGTGAGAGTGAGACCAAGTGAAGTAAGTAACGGCAACAAGTTGTACTGGCCCTGCGGAGGCACGCAATATATCCAAAAACTAAAAGTTAAAAGATATTTTCCACGATGTATGACGTAGCTGATATATATTAACCCTTTTCCAGGCATAGTACGATTTATCGACCACATGCGTGTAGTTGAAGTTTCAACCGGCAAAAAGACACTTGCGCTTAAATTAATTTCCAATACAATACTATTTTGAATATATAGTTATTTAGTTTTTCGCAAAACCATGCGTAGGTTAGTGTGGCCTGGAAAAGGGTTAACATGATAGGTACATATAACAGTATCGTAATCCATTGTGAAAAAAGTAATCAAACACTTTAGGGGAACATGCATGATATTCAGAAAACTTAGGTATATCCTCTTGTGGGAATGAATCTCCGGAATTGTGTTGTAGTAATTTGCATGTACATGCCATGTTGGTAGCCAATCAGTAGCCATCAATCCTAATAAGCAATTTTATTGCCAAACCTTATTAGGTAGTTAGGTACATTAACATTACACAACATCTTACCTGACTTACTTGACTTAAGATCATATGTCCCCTAGATGGGGCAGAGGGCGTCCACAGTGACTCTCCATGTAGATCGATCTTGAGCTTCTCGCTTCATTTCGCTCCAAGGCTTCCCGATCTTCTTCGCCTCGTCCAGCACCGTACGCCGCCAGGTTTGTTTGGGACGGCCACGCTTTCTCTTTCCTAGGGGGTTCCACTCTAAGGCCTGTTTAGGTATATGGTCGGGCCCCCTCCGGAGTGTGTGTCCAATCCAGTTCCACTTACGGCGCTTGAACATCTTACCTACGTATCAAATAAAACGGAATCTCGCTAAATTCCAGCTATTATGTTCGAGCGTAAGGTAAACACTATATGCCTATGATCTATAACAGTGATTATATCGCAAGCTCATAGTTTTACACCGACATTCAATTACATAGGCACCAGAAATCTAGACACCGTGTTGTTGTGAAGCTCTATGCAAATTGAGATCACTTTACAATGGTCCAATTGTATTCAAGCTAGTGCGGTAATAGTAGGCTAGGTCATAATGACACGTTGTTGTTATGGTTATGATCCTGGCCAGCAATAAAAAAAGACGAAAAAACAGTAACATCGTAACCATTACGCGTTTCATCCGAGTAACCATCAGAATTTAACAATAGAACAAGCAATGAGTGACGATGCATTTGATATTAACGGAGAAAGGGGAGCGATTCTAGTGGCAGAACCGGAGTAAAGGTGGTCGCTGGCAGCAAATCTGAGTGGAACTAATGGTGATATTTCGATACAATGCCTTCGTTATTACTTTCCTCCGATCTCAGTAGCAAGAAAATGAGGTAAACGTTTCGGTGCTCGGCACTATCGTATTGACTTGATAGGTCCATAAAAATAAAGGTGAACAAGATATAAATTATTGTAATAAAATTAAGAAATATTTTGTATTTCCCATACATTACCGGATGCCCTAGTTTTTCCAGTATTTAAAAATCGGTATTATAACTAAATTATTTTACTGTAAATCAAAACATCCAATTAGAAATACAGCAATCAAATTAAATTACGACTATCTAATAAAATAATCATGAACTATTTCTAACTTTTACCTCGAATATGCTTACTCCTTAGATTTCATTCTCTTTACATATTGTTACTGTTTAATAAGAATATATAACGCATAGCGATAGAGATTTGGTCGTGATCACCAGTCATGATTGAATCATTATCATACATTTTATTGAGATCATTCAAGAAAGCGCAACCAAACTCGTTTAAGAAATTACCTATCATTGACAGAATTTATGCCAAATAATAATTTCTTTCATGGGTATGACATGTAAAGAAAGCCAGATAATCAAATCTAATGAGCATCCAAGGGAGATCGAATGATAAGAGTGTAGGTGTGACCTTGGTATTGAAACCGAACTCCAAATGAAAGTGAAACAGATTTCTTTTCTTACTGTTACGTTTGACAGTGACTTAACCAATACTTGGTTACGGTTATCTGATTTTAACTATTCGGTTTGTTTTTGGTTGGTTAGTTTTAACTTGGCTCTCTTGGAATTGGTAATTTATCTGGTATTGGTATTTATCTGACGATAAATTGCTCGTGCCGTGATTTCACGTAGCTGGCCAATCCAATAGTTCAGCTTTAAGTGAAAATATAGGTTTGATACATTCAAGAGCAAAGAAAACGAGTTTGGCCAGTTGCAAATTTAGTTGACAAGACGGTCCAAAACATCTGACACGAGCTTTTCTCCTTTTACGTGGAGACAAAACAAGGTCAACAGCCAAATAAAATGCAAAAATGTCGCCGTTTAAATTGTTCTTACTAAGGATAGGCTAGGAGGATTTAGATAAGTGGATATTTATTCCTACATCTATTTGTTCTATCACCTAAAAGTTTAATTCCTTATTCATTTTATATACCTAACTTGATAAATCTAATAATTGGACTATTTGTACCTGCATAATACCTATATAAATTTATGTCCATGAGTTTAAATTGATTGACTAGTCTTCTTTAACATTGAAATTGCCAAAACAATATGCATCGTCATTCCAAAGCATCGATATAATGTATGTACATATGTAATAAAACACGTGCTACAATAAATGTTTCAAAATATGCAGATGCTCTATAACGTGTACATAATTTAAAATCAAGTCATGCAATGATTATTAATTGATGGCAAGTTATCGGAAAAACAACATCATTATTCCTAACATTAAGTCAAGGATTTCCTATTATTACAATCACTATGTCATCCGTACTGTTCTGTCTAGCCATGCCCATAGCCTAGTGTAAACCATGATGTGACAAACGTATGGGTTACCTTGGTTGCCTATTAGTCAAGATGACTAGGTACATAATTTACTTAATTATGTATGTGGCAGTTTTTGAAGGCTGTAAAAATCATGTAGGTACCTAATACAAAACCAAACATGGAATATTAATTAGCGTGATAGCTACAATGTCAGTAAACAGCGGTGTTTGATCAAACAACTGACAGTAAGCAAAAGCGAACTTTAGTGGATTAACGTTACCTTGTTCCTCTTAACAATTTACAATATCTGAGTTACCAAATGTCTAATTGAAAGTTCTGTAACACATGGCACTAATAATAACAAAATTTTACTGCTCCCTGGTAAAACAATTCGCAAAAAAATTTTCATATGATAGATAGATAGATAGATAGATATCATTTATTGTATTGATCATACATTGTCAAGAACATATGGTCGCCATCACGTCAATAAAAGAATGAGAATGACGCCCTTTAAAATTTTCTTTTCATTTTCTAACCTAACCTAACCTAACCTAACCTAACCAACATTATTGCAAACGAATCAACGCTTTAACAAAGAATTCCCATTGAATTTGTCAGACTAATTGAATAGAATTACGAATACATATTATGACTAGCTAACTAAGATTAAAATTATGTGAAACATTATACCAATATATTTGGACGAGTAGACTAACTAAACCCGGGAATCAATTCGATCGACAATCGACTTTGCATTTTCATCAAAGTCGTTAGAGACCATTTGTAAATAAAATAATTTCTATTTCTCGCCTATTAGCGTATGTAATATTATTAGGGATAGCTACTTACGAATTACAAAAGTCGTATCTTTTCTGGGAAACCAAATGTACTTGTAAAGTACGTGCATTCGTTCACCTACTTAAAGAACGGCAGTTTTTTAAGTAGGCAAAGTGGCTGTGATCGCGCATGGTGCGAAGAATAAGAATGAAGAAACCATGAAAGTGGTTTGTAAACAAAGCATCCCGGCCGCGGCCCTTAGTTCACGACCTTCTTGCCCAAGTCGGTCAGAGAGGCGCTAAACAAGCGGGAAACCAAGTATAATTGGACCCACCGGAGACCTCAATGTAAACAACCAAGATAACAATACATCTGGCACTTAAGAAGGCACGTTTAAAACCAATGCACAAATAATTTGGTAAACGCACGGCGCTAAGGTGCATTCTCAATTAGAGGCTGCACGGTTAATTTAAAAACAAATTAAACCTCACCCTGATCTAAATTGAATGAATAAGTGTGAGATTCATTCACCGATTATCAGCAGAAAGGTCAATTAGGTATTGTTTACAATTAGGTATTGATCAGTACCAATGCTGTGACGCTGGAGACCGCGAAATGTGTCACAGTCAAACCCACAATTGGCAGGGTGCAAAGCGGGTGGAGGGGGTAGCCTAAACGATCACAGCGCTCACTACGGCTAAAATTTACATTTCGTTGTTGTAGACCGCGGGCCAGAAGGTTAAAATCGTCAGTCATTTCCTCTCGCACGAAAACTTGTACAGTGAATAAACGCTGAAAAACTGTCTTGTCCAAACTAAACGCGTTAAGCGACGTGTGTTTCCCATAAAGATACGACCTTTTTTTGCTACAATTTATTGGATATCGGTTTAAAATATTCGGTTTGAATAAATTACGTCAAACGGTTTTTGAATAAACGCTGAAAAACTGTCTTGCCCAAACAAAACGACTTAAGTGACGTGAGTTTCCTATGAAGACACGACCTGAGGCATGTCGAATAACTTTCAAGCAGTCCTAGAGTGCGTCTGGGATTACACACAATGAAGGTTTCCGTACCGACACGTACTAGTTCACATTTTAAACCACTATTCAATAAATCGTAGCAAAAATGGTCGTATCTGTATGGGAAACTCACGTCGCTTAAGTCGTTTTGTTTGAACAAGACAGTTTTTCAGCGTTTATTCAAAAACCGTTTGACGTAGTTTATTCAAACCGAATATTTTTGAGTCTTTATTTATTTACACCCTCCCAATTTTTTCAGAATTTTTGATCTCACAGTTTAGAAATTAAAGAGGGGGATGAACTTTTTACGACTTTCACGGCGAATATTTCACCAACGGTTGAATTAAATGGAAAAGTTTTTTAGAAACCCCTATATCATTTTTAAAGACCTATCCATAGATACCCCACACGCCGATGTACATTGTTTTTTTCTTTTCATCCCATACAATGTTTAGGCCCTTGGCAGACGGGTTTTCCACCGCGATACAAGTGGCAGACGAATTTATTTCTTCATAATAGGCCATAAACTATCATCTGACAAAATTTCATGCGAGAGGAAATGACTGAATTTAATTATTTTTTTACATGTTCACGTGCTTGGCAGACGGGTATTCCACCGCCCTACAAGTGGCAGACGATTTTTTTTCGTTAAGGTATTTTCTTAACTAAGTATCATTTAAACCTAGTTTCAGTCGAGAGGAAATGATTGAATTTAATTATTTTTTTTACGTCTTTGGGAGGCTGCTGCTTCTCAACCCACCAACGGAATCGTGGCAGACGTCCACAGTAATTTTTTATTCATCTTTCTTAACCACTCTATGTAGTTTTCATGCGAGAGGAGATTGGTAATCGTGACCTGTCGTTGGCCCGCGGTCTATTGACTTGAGCTGTCAAATCCATATTGCAGTAAAGATAAATTTAATATGGCTCTAGTAAAATGTGTTATTGTGAATTGTAAAAATACCACAGAATAGCGACTGTAAATTTTACCAGTTTTCAAGACCGTGGTGGAAACGAGACCAAAGAAATAAGTGGATAATAGCCGTAAGAAAAAAAAGTAAGTCACCTAACCTGAAAACAACAATTTTAATGTTATTGGCAATAATGTTACAGACTACCATCGTCCAATATTGTCTAATATAGTAAAATAACACAAGATTTCATTAATTTTTTTCACAATATTTACTAATTTCTCGCTTGACAGCTATGACAAAGTGTCCATAATGGCCACCTGTCCGTAGCGCTGTCGTCGTGCACGGTCCCAATAGTGGCTTACTAATTACACCACTTATATGATAAATTCAATTCACAGTAAAATATTCCGCCACTCAACCAAGAACTAAAATATTTTGCGGCTTACTGAGATACTCTCTAAAGTCTGAATAATTTTCATCACTCTGAAATCCATCATACCAAGAAACCTTAGAAACCTCGACACAATTTTTTAATAATACTCATTCAAGTTCTTCAAGTCCTTAAACAGATGTATGTCTGTATGCGTCCGTCCATCGGTCAATATTTACTCGCCATTCAAACGACGGAAAGGCCACACATGCTCAATGAGGTTATAATAAAGCACGACACAATACGCTAATGACAACCTAGACTTTGAAAAGCCTTGCACAGATGACTTTGTTGAAGTTTTCAAGCTTGGTTTAAAATAGTTTAAATTTGCGATGATGTGGTGTTATGCCATAATCGTTCCTATTCCTTGTAGTTTCTTTCTTCTTGTATTCATTTATTTTGATCATTCGTTTTGATCAGTCGTTTATTACCTTGATAACACAAATTCGATGTCGCGATGATGTTAATATCAAATCCTTGCCAATATTACCAGCTTAATTGCCAATTTTACGCATTTATATTGTCATCAAAGCAAAGAAATATTATTATTGAATGACCCACGATTTAAATGTTATCTCCTAAGTTTATGGGCTTACCCATCACGCAGATGATGTAAAGTCAAGGCGTGCAATAAGAATTCGAAGGTTCACACTTACGTTTGTGTCAAGGTATCATGTAGGCACATCTCATACATGTAATACGTAGTAATAAAGTTGACATAGCTGTACATACATTAGGCAATAGACTTGTACAAGGCATATAATAAGCACAAGGTTGATGCTAATGTTTGATCTGGTATTGTGGCGCATAATTAGAAGCAAACAGTATATAAGCTTAAACGATTTGTCAAATGTTTCATCAGACCAATATGATTTTGCGACGTACCTAAGTATATAATAATAAAAGATAAGATTAGACTCGTTGAAATCCGATATTTCAAACACAATGATAGTAAATATACAGATGAATGATCTCGATAGATAAAAATCAGTAGAACAACTACTTGAAACGAAAAGAAAGTGTCTCGTCGTGTGACATCCTAACACGTTAATCTTAACGAGAGAAATTCACAATATCCTGCACGGTACAACTATGAAACTTGGTTAATCGTATTACATATACTAGTATAGGTAGTATTAGGTATTCATTTAAATATGACTTCGGCTTAAAAGTCTTGTACCCAAAGTACATAGAAATCGAGAAGTTTTACAACAATCAACTTTTAAGTCTCACTATGCGTCAAAATACTACAGGAATACAATAAACAAAAATTGTTATTCTCGTGGCTTATGGTATTTAGTTTCAATCAGCATCGTAACTGTACATGGAAGTTAAAGACAATTTAGAAACCGTGGATAAATCTGATAGTTCACAGCGGTACTAACGTAAGTCATAGCTAACTCATTGCTCGTGACACTAATCCGAAGTACTCGTTAGTATGACATTACGATATAATATGAACAGATATCGTTCCAAATAATATACACGTAAAACTATACGTCAGGACATTTCGTAAACACACGACATTATCGCAAAATCAGATGGCTACCAAAAGAACGGTGGGACACTGCGCGGATGGATAACTAGAAATTTCTGCTCTCATGCATAAATATTATCTCGTTTAAACCGTTTATCTAACCGTATCTTTTTTAACACATTAGAGTGTAAAATTTGGACGTTAGTCATTTGCGTCGTAATTCAACGTTATATTAACTTCATTATGTCGATGCGATGCCAGCAAATTAGGCCCTATAGAAATTTACACTACAAATGAGGTAAGTATTATGTAGCTCGTGATGGTCAGACATGCAAGTAACTAAATAAGCAGTTACAGGGTCGTTATTGTCACAGGTATGTTTTGTACATATATTTATCATTTATCTTAAATTTCAGATTGATAGCTTATTTTCTGGTTTTAAAAATGAAATATTTAATGTGGTCATAAAAACTACCTATTTAAGTGGCATAAGTATTTTGCTTTCATTTATTCTTTTACCGTGGTATAAAAATAGTCTAATGACCAAATAGTTAAGAGAAAAATATTTTTATTATTTCCAAAATGTTGTGTTAATGGTAAAGTCTGTCAAGCGGGGTATTCTTTACTTGAGTGCAAATATTTAAATTATGGAATTATTGTCGAGTTTCTAATTCAACATAGTATTTAAATAATAATAACAAATAATTTGCATTGCTCTCTTTTTACGTTTGGGTGACACATATACCTAATTGATTTGGTGTTGCAGATAAATTCAGCATTTATTTCCCAGCGTTAGCACTTGAGTTACCAAGGTAACCTTCATCATTATTTGCTTGCAAAGTAAACCGTTTTAGTGTTTGACTTAAATTGACAAAACAAACTTCCTAGTTTAAGTTCTCACTTGAATATTTGTTCACGAAAATCGACTTTTAGGAACATTATGATCAATCTTTGAAGGTTAAAACAATCATTTTTTGTTGACGATAAAGTTTTTGTCATGATGTATACACGATACCGTTACGGCTGGCCTCCTCTGAATAGTTTACAATTTCTGTTGATCATCTTATGACTATCCATTTTTGTCTTTAGCTTTATATATATGCACATCATCGTCAATTAATTCAGTGTTTTCGTCCCAAATTTTTTCATTCAGTTTTTTTATTCAGGCACAAGTTATGTTGTCCCTAAAAACATGCCTAAATTAAAAACTATAATCAATCAGTTTGTTAGTTTGCAACACTGTTTACAAATGTGGTAGTTTTTGCTTACTTGTCCTCAGCAGTTGTAAACGTAGAGATGCACCTCCGGTTGCTTTTTTAATAATTCTACGTACCTACCTAAAATTAACTATCGGATTATTAATGTCAGGAGTTGTATCCGAATAATCATTAAAATTGAGCCCTCTATCGTGGTATATTGTATGTCCATTGCTTTTATAAACCCAAAAAAAATCTTATCTCAGCCGTTGATAATTAGCGATTTTCGTCCGCCTCTTACTTCTGTTACCTATTCGCAATCTAGAAAGGAAAGGGTCAATTCGGATAGGCTCTAATTGTTTCAAAATAGCTGTGAGAACACTCGAAAAGAGTAAATCTCTGCGGCCTTCGTAAAACAGTCGAAATAGTAGGTATTAAAGTGTTACCACATTTACTAGCAAACAAAGTGGGCACAGTTATGAAACGATGTGGTAAACGATCTCGAATTAGATACTTCATATCTAAGTAGCGATCTAATTCAATTGAAAATTGTAAAAAGTCGAGGTCTGCGGGATCAAGCAAAGTTCATTGACAACAGTAAAGTTGTAATCATTTCACTCCAAATAAAAATAGAAGATCGAAACCATATTACTTACGATCGCAGTTGTAGAGAGCGAATTTTGTACTGATGTAAAAAATAATAAACTCGTCGGCGGTTTTCTTGTCGACACAAAGCGCTCAATAGTCGTTTTTTGGTTCAGTTTTTGCACATCTATCCGGTTCGAAATAGATTGTATGTATGGGACTTTCCTTTGGTGCAAAAAGTTGAGGTCGAATGTCAGGCTCTAATGAAATTGTGGGAAAATTATTTAAGATAAAAAGTCACGGATTTAATCGTTGTATAAATTACTTACTGTCGACATATTTGGAAGGTCGTGATCTCTTTACCTATATCATATTTAGGCGACGGATTTACCTAATGCTAAAACTATTATGTAACATCTAGTGTTAGTCTACCAATGTAAATATGTACACTTTTTCACCTTACTCAATTGAAATAACGCCCAAAAATGTATACATATTTATGCCCTTGACTGTACTCAAATTCAACTTGATTAAGATGGGTAGTATACTCGCATATCATAATTATTAAGTTGTTTTTAGGCTTCCGTACCTCGAAAGGAAAAAACGGAATCCTTATAGGATCACTTTGTTGTCCGTCCGTCCGTCTGTCTGTATATCAAGACCCTTTTTCTCAGGAACGCGTGGAGGTATCAAACTGGAATTTATATCAAATACTCAGGTCTACTCTCCCTTGGAGCTGTGAAAAAATCAAACTTCTAAGCCAACGCAATCAAAAGATACAGCCATTATGCCGCAAATTTCAGCAAATTTTCGACACTCGCAAGGGAATCAAAACCTACAGGGTACTTCCCGTGAACTCAAAATCTTGAAATTTGGTACGAAGTAACGACTTATAGCACAGATAAAGGAAAAATTACGAAAACCGTAAATTTTTAGTTACATCATATAATAAAAATATTTTTAATAATTTCAATTTTTTTACTTGGACCGTAACTATGACGCGATTGTCGTGACGGGTGAACTTTTACTTATATACCTACAGGTTTGTACGGAACCCTCGGTGCGCGAGTCCAACTCGCACTTGGCCGGTTTTTTTAATGACTTTGTTTGGGATATATATATAATTCATGAATGAAAACCAAAATGGAATTACTAGAAATACTATTATTTAAATGTACCTAGAGCTTTTTTCTTACTTTGAATTATTTTCCCAAAGATTGTACATAAATCTTAACACAGGTATTCCTTTATTATTATCATTTAAGTGAAGTTTGTGAATATGTCGGACCAAAATAAATTTTGGCGGTAGGTATATTTTTGGATCTCTACAATCTCTATATGTGACCGTTCCTAGATATTTGTCGCTCTACATCTATGTCACCTTGGCAAAGTGATGGCAATGAACGTTCTTGGTCATTACTGGAATGACAAAAACAGCCACCGTTTGTTGACTGACCGACATATTTTTTGTAAGTATTAAAAATGTTAAAATAAAGTCATCGAAACTATAATTACCTAGGTACCTAATCAGTAGAATAATCATTTATTCTTACTCTACTTCTACTTTACTGTTTATATGTACTGATTCCCTCAATACCTGTGGGCAAAAGCGATGTGGTATGTTCTCTATCAAAATATTTCTATATTAAAAAAAAACAAATACACCTAGCATCATCATATATAGAGTTTTCCCATGATGCATATTTTGTATGTAATACATTACCAATAGCTGAAAAGTGAACAACATATACTTACTGAAACTTTTAACAGCACGGTAGCTTAGCAGCCACCCTTAAGGAACTGTCTAGGGGTAGAGTCCAGTTCAATCCCTTTAAGAAGAACCAATAAAATGTCCAGTCACTGACACTGAACACAGCACTCTGAAAATCAAGTTAGCACTTCACGTCCTCACGGGTAACCAAACCCGTTCCGGAGTGCACCAAATTCCGGTTTTAGGAGAGGTCACTCGGAATACTCAGGGATTACAGACAGTTTCGATTCAACACGAGTTTAGTTGAAAGGAAAGTCTTTATGAAAGTTTCGTGTAAACTTTTTTCGCGATGTCGGTGAGTCGCGACGGCGAGCGACAGAAGCGTCGCGGACGGCGGCCCGATGCGGACTGGCGCGTGACGTTGTTTTAACAAGTGTGCAATCGAAGCCTTCGCGTCGCGACAGACGCCAATGTGTGCGTGCTGGACTTGCAGATTCCTCTACCACGATACCGTTGCATTGCGGTACAAGTTCAACTTCCGTTTCCATCGCTTGCCTTGAGCAGATTTCGCTCTAACTTAAGATTCGGTTGCCGCGTAATGGACGGCACTTCCAATCGGATTATAATCAAGACATACGTGAAAAGTATGTTCGGGAGAGGCATCAGGTTCTGGAGGTTTTCTTCATTTATTGTTATGAGCCAGCGGGTGCATAGTGTTATGAAATTGCCTTTTTGTTCGTACTTCGTACAGTCTGAGTCCCTAAGGTGAGCGATTTTGAAGGCATGTTATGAGGAGCACTGAACTGGTTATAGTTATTTTATTAGTGTCTTGGTATCATAAAACTTTATGAACAGTCCGGCTTATTCATGCGTTTTGCATTTTCATTGATACGATTATAAAGGGAGTTGATTTAATGTATTTCTTTCCTACTAGGAGTTTTCTTCTTCTGGTTATTTATTTATTTATCCAAAATTGCCAATTTTGTTGCACTTTTAGCACCACCCAGGGGTCACGTGTAGGGTAGCGGTGGGTAGCAGGGGGTCGAAGTTGCACCACGTCCGTAGGGAAAGCCCTACGGACGTGGTGCAACTTCGACCCCCCTTTGTCAAGTGAGTGGGCAACATGACTGTTAGAAGTTCTCAAGCCGCCCGAAGGCCTCTAACTTGGCTTAACGACTGCTGCCATAGACAGCAGCCGGGATCAACGGCTTAACGTGCCTTCCAAAGCACGGGTGCGCTCAGTTAGTAACTACTCAAAGCGGTCACCCATCCATGTACTGACCGCGGCCGACATTTCTTAAGGCGCTACACTGAGAAATTTGGAGACTTTGAAACGCTGTCCTGCCCAGACTAGCAAACAGTAGGGGCTGATTTTCAGATATATGATTCTTGACTATATGATTGTGGTACTGACAATAGCGAAACATGATTGCTTTAAATTTTCTCGATAGAAAATAAATCCAAAGTTGTCTATATTTTCCTTTTTTCCTCAGCCTACTAAAACAACGCATTATTAAAAGACACGATTAAGTTAATATGATGGTATTTACCGCATCTAGGTACTGACAAGAGGAAATTTAATAAACCTGCACACAGTCAAATATTTAACGAGATTTGTCTAAAAAGCCATTCTCGGAGAGGATTGCATCCCGTTTTGTCGTGAGCGAAATACAAAGGGTGTCTCTTTCAATCGATACATCGCCTTAACCTGGGAACCGCTAAGTGACTAAATTAATAACTACTTACTTACTTAATTAAAATAGTAGTTTATGCAAGTGGTAAATAATGAGTGGTATTAAAACACGAGTGAGTTTTATGAAACGAGCCAAAGGCGAGCTTAAGGCATTAAGTCCGCCAAATGTACTTTTATTTTTGTATCTGTGCAATAAAGTTTAAATAAATAAAGATGGAGAAAATGTGATATTGCAGTAATAGGTTGGTAGCTAGCTGCTAGCTCTTCAACCAGGTTCCCATGTGGTCTTGTACGACACCCATGGGAAGAAAGGGGGTGGTGATATTCTAACTTGGCAGCGGCACCACTTACCAAATTCAATGATCTGATTATTATATGAGACCATCATTGCCTTTGTTTTACCCTTTTAACCTCTAGATTAGATCGACAAGACTATCAATAGTGAATTTATTGGTTAGCCTACAATAGCGTCCGTTGGGTAACTTCATAATCGCAATAATATAATAGTTGTCCTTACCCGGCGACACGAGGCGTGTCAAGCGGTGTTCTGCAAATCATTCGTTGGGAAATGGCGGACTATTCTCACGGTAAGTAAATGATATTACAGTTTTGACCGTTTTGGTTGAACTTTAGTTTGTTTAAAACGGGATCTGCGCACAGCGCGAGCAACGCCTCTTAATTTGTTTACATAGTTCAAGGATCTGGCATTTCACTGTTGTTTAATAGCTAGTTCTATTGCTTTTGCGCAGTATTTCTGTAGGGATTTGTTTTAAATCATAAAGGGATTAAGTAGCTAATAATTTATTACAATCAAATGGTGAGTAATGAACTCAAACATAATCGGCTAAGTCCACGTTTGATCCACATACCGAATAAAACCTAATACATGTGTATTTTGTGTATTATATACTCTCTAAAAATAGCTAAATCATCACTTTATCTTTACTTCTATAGTCGTGCTTCATATTACTGATAGCCTGACAGGAGCAATAGGTAAGTACAGCTTAAAAACATAATTTTAAAAGTAATTTAGACCTAAGGTAGGGCAAGATATAGAAGGCCTACCAATTGATTTGGCATAGGTACCTATTACTTAAGTGCATTCACGATCTAGAACGATGCACCTTATCCCCGCTTTCTTTGTCATAATAATGAATATTTATCCAACTAAATGCATAAAATAATATCTATTTTTAATTACCATAAAATACAATAACATAAATAACGACAGCAACATAAAATAACAACATGAATTTACTTAAAATTATGAATATAAAAAACTAATAAAAACTCATCACAAAAGAAACACTCCGGCCAAAAGATCTGCATTTGGCATGGACCCCAAAACGCTGGCGGCGTTACCCCTCTGAACCGCGAGAGCGATCCGTTGGTAGAGGTGCGGTCAGCTCTGGGGTCCCCTGAGGCGTGGACCAACCGCGAAAACAACGCCTTCATGAAGGTTTTCATATCGGCATCGGCTGACCAGGGTCTCATGTTTTCGACTGCAAGCGCTGCAAACTCGTAGCTCTGTACTAGAGAGAAGTACCTATTTGCGGCGCTTGAGTGTAAATTAGGGCTTTCAATACCGGGATCCCGGTATTTCGGGATCCCGGGATACCGCCTTTTTCAGAGCAGATTTCAATACCGGTATTTAATTTCAAATACCGGGATCCCGGTATTTTTTGGAAAAGCATTTAAAGGTACGAAACGAAAGAAAAACACCAAATTTTTGATTAATAACATTATTATTATGATGCATGCATATTACAATAGTATATTTGATAATCATATCACTTGATAACCAGTCTCCTTTTCTCTCATTTGACAAGTTGTGTTTAACAAATGTACATATAAAAATCTAGCTACAGTGATCTTGTACCAAATACAGAGTAGCACTAACAGCAACTCGCATAACAGATAATATCTAAACATTTCAAACTTTGGCATAATCAAGAACTAAGATTACTCAATATTCAAACTTTGGCATAATAAAAAAACTAAGGTTGACTCATTTTAATTAGAACTAAGGAAATTTCGACATGTTAGTTGATTTTTAATTATTACATTTTACGTATAAGTAATCTTAGTTTTTATTATGCCAAAGTTTGAAATGTTTAGATATTATCTGTTATGCGATGTGCTGTTAGTGCTACTCTGTTTTTGTTACAAGATCACTGTAGCTAGATTTTTTATAAGTATATTTGATTAAGCCAACTTGTCAAATGAGAGAAAAGGAGACTGGTTCTCAAGTGGCATGATTAAAAATCGTATTGTAATAACGTTATTATGCATAATAATAACGCATGCATGCATAATAAAAACGTTATTAATCGAACATTTGGTGTTTTTCTTTCAACGTTTTGTACCTTTCAATGTTTATCCGAAAAATACCGGGATCCCGGTATTGAAGATGCCAATACCGGTATTAATACCGGTATCACGAAATGTCCGGTATTTGAAAGCCCTAGTGTAAATGCTTAATGCGAAATTTATATTTTTGAAACAATATGAACCGCTTAGTCTTATTTATCAAAAATATCATCTTATCAATAATACTTAATCTATAAAACAGAATAAGAAAAGAATAGTAGGTACAACGTATCTAAATTTATATCCGAAAAACAAATGTGTAGGCTATTTTAGGAAAACGGATGTTACAGTACGTACCTCGAAGTATATTCGACTCAACGTATTGGTTACATATCACATTAAGATTTTGATAGCTCGCTCTCATTGCGAAATCAATCGTAGTGTAGAAGGGAGAGCGCGCAACTAATTGAAAAATTGATATGAAGCTAATACATTCATTTATATAGACCCTCTTCATTAATCGGCCGTGGGATGAAAGATTTACCTAGAGAGCATCTTCGTTTTGAGAGTAGTAAGTAGAGTACTAAGTGATATTTCTGTGTTTTGTATTATCTTTGGGACCTACGCAGCTAGACTTGCTTGTTTTATTTATAAAAATTAAATTTTAAATATTTTTATGTTAAATATCGTTTTTGGTTTCATCATCAAGACAAAAATGACAAATTTTTGTTTTTATTTTAAATTCATTAACACGTAGGTACTTTAAAAATTTAATTTATTGTTTCTTAAGTATGTAAAAATCCATCCAATAACGTATGTCATAATTTATAAAATCCAATGTATAAATATTTAAATCACGTTATTACAAATCTAGAGGTACATATTTCTTTATCTACACACATATCATAAATCCTCTAATATGCGTTCGGAAATCGTAGAAAATGACTCTCATTTCAACATTCAATGAATTTATGGCAATTTTCTTATCTGTGGCTAAGGCTACAGCAGTAATACCTATAATATTTCATTTTAATCTCATATATGATGTTAAAATATTACGTCAAACAAAACTGTCCAAATTTAAATGTCAAAGTTGACATGTCCCTATTCTAGTATCACTGAAAATTCAAATTCAGTCGATGCGAAATGTCAGCTCGATGTTTTTTTAGTATATATCGCACGAAATTTGAGCTAGAACGACATGATCACATCAGAATAAGGACTCTTTACTTTTTAAAATAACATTCAGGTATCTGTTGCCAGTTCTGATTTCGATATTTCCGCAACCGTGCAAAAAAGGTTGTATTAACACAATTATTGTATTTCTTTACTACGGTTTCTGAACCCATCTTAGAGTAATTATAATATGCGTGTAGATAAAGTAATGTATGCAACTGTACATAATTAGGCATTAAAACACTCGTGTAACCTTATTATGAAACTCGCCTTCGGCTCGTTTCATAAAACACACTCGTGTTTTAATGCCCCTCATTATGTACCAGTTGCATAAACTACTAATATGTATACGATGATATGTACGTTTTAACCCTCAGGTTTATGACAAAAAATTGTACAACTCCTGGTTGATTACGTAACGATACAAACTTACCTATTTCAGGCCTTTTCCTCTTTACTTGTCGCTTCGGATAATTTCGCCTCTGGCACACCTTGACACCTCCATGTCCAGATAGCCCACGGTGGGTCTGACCCCGCCGCCGGCGGCGTGCAGCAGCTGGTGGTAGACGCTAGACGCCGCGGACAGCGGGTGTTTGGTCGTTCTAGAACGTAACTGCGGCGGCCAAAACGGCGGCAGTTTCCGAGGTTTTATGCTTGACATGCAACTTCACTGCTGCGACGCCAATATAATTGCGCGCAAGTGACAGAGACAAGTAATTATGAGTCAATGTACGAAATTCCTTTTATTCGTCTGCTTTAGACATAGATACTGTTCATTAAGTACTTGTTGCTAGGACTATTTGAATAAATAATATTTGTCAATTTGACAGTACATTAGGTTTTCTGTGCTTATAGTAAAACCACAAATTTTATTAAAGGTGTCTGCTTTGAAGTCGCGGGCGTTAAATAGGCTGCAGTGTCCACTTACCATCAGGTAAGGTACCGTTCGCTTATATTTTCAACCCTCTGGTTACTATTTTCAGGCTACCACCTAATTGTTAACCAAATAGATAATAATCATAAGAATAATAAATCAGTAGAATAATAAATCAAAATAGTAAAGTACTTACTTTTATTTTTACAATACATACTTACACGCTGTTTAAACCAAGCGTATAAAAGTTTGATGAACTAGTCTTGCTCAAACCCAGCCGAACTAAGTTGGTAGTGTCATGATAATTATGACGAAACGTTCCACAATTCGCACGGTCCCTTCCCTGGCTCTCACGATTAACATTTCCAACTGATAAGGTGGTATTTAACTCACATAACGGGCATAAATAACCGTTAAATGTCCTGTCGGTACGTTTTATCAATGAGATTTATAGTACTAACACTTTGCCTATTACTGGCATCAAATCAGCAGATCGGAGGAAAACACTAGCTTCGTCCAACGTAATTTTTCGCTTTTGGTCATAAAACTATCTTTATTCGTATCTACTTTGGTTTAAACACCGTAGAATGTAGATCAAACAATACGCATTTGTATTGTCCAGCCAGTCCGCTTTTCTTAAAACTTAAAACTCCATCGTAAAGCTAGGTATGTCCTCAGTTGAAGGCGCGGAATCTGTATGAAGAATTTTTTGATTGAATTACAGCAAAATTTCGTCGCCTATAGACTTCCTTCTATAGATCTTCCTTGATTCTTCCTACCTATATTCCTAAATTCCTTGGTATTCTGTTACTTAGTAAGTATTACATTTGGGCAGTATTGCTGATTATGCCGTTTAAATAAGCAATGCTTACGACGTGGCTACTATTCGAAAATTATGTGAAGTATACCCACTGGACATGAAATGTAGCAGGGTTACGCCGCAGTACAATTAACCCGTCCTCTCCCAGCGAAAAAAACAAAACTAAACATTATTTTGTTATTCGGAGTCACCATGAACCAAAAACTAAGTAGGTACTATAAATGTTACGCTTAGAGACTGCTTACTTTTCTGTTCTGCTGAAGCTTGCTGGATAAAGTCCGCTGATGAAACTATTGCAGGCACGAAGTTCATCGTAACCGTTTTGGGCGATGAATATTCGAAGTCCACTAATACTCGTACGTAGAGTGGGCGAAAACAAGGCGGAGGGTGAATATTTATGCAGCGAAAAGTTATAATTTAGGGCAAATAATGTTTCCAATTAAATAGAAAAATTTAAAAATTCAGCGCCACTGGTGGGATTTGAACCCACGACCTCTGGAATCCGTCCATTGCTCTAACCAACTCTGCCACCGTGACGGTGAATCTTTCAATAATTTTATTTTCAAGTCTGCGGTTGACAACTTTTTTTTGTCGACGGACTCATGATAGTTGTCATATTGTATTTATTTAGGCGGCCATAGAGGCAAACAACCTCCAAAGCGGTGTTAGAAGATGCCAAATGGAATTTCGATTATACGGAGGCGTAAACAAGTATTATATTGTACATATTGCGGAAAAGCGGATCTAACCCCGCACCGGGAAGTAGCCTAAGTTATTTTAAGCTTAATATAAACCCCTGATAACAAAGCCCGCAAATGAAGTCGTCTCGTGGTGTTGTGTTGATACATGCAGAAACAAAACAATAACGCTGACTTTCGCTTATTTATCAATCCCTGCAATATCGGGCGGGTCGTTACTCAGGCGGTATCGCCGTTACATTAGTTAGGCTATCTTGACATTCTTGACTGAGCCGGCACACCTTAGATGAATTGTGACGCTAACGGAGCCCACATCTATCTTGAGCTTTAAACAAATAATTGATTTTTAAACAATAGAGTTTGAAAAGGGTTCAATTACTTGACACTTTTGAACTTATTCATGACAATCTTATCAATTTTTGGGCATTAAGCTGTCAAGAGTTGAGATGTTAATCTTATTATGACGAATATGACGTTTAACTAATGCAGCTTAATCGAGCTTAATGGTGACTTCATAATAATGTGTTTCTATTCTTTTATGTTTCCCCGCTTCATCGAAAATTCAATCTGCTGAACAGAGAAATATTTAGATGCTGTATTAGTTAAATTCTTCATGAGAATCGCTATCTGTTTGAATTTCTTAGCCTGATGTTAGTTTTCATCGACTTCGATCTATGATTAGGTAATACACAGTTAGATAAACAATATTCGTCCCGTCTGTGGTCTGTAGTTATTGGCATCGGGTCTTATATACGTACGTTATTTATTACATAAATTTATAGAAATTGAGACCCCGTTTATGCGGTTAAGTCAGCAAACAAAAATTTGCCTTTTTGGAAATGTTCGCAGGAAAGAGAGAATTAGACAGGTTAGATCAATTGAATTTAACTTTAGGTCAAGTATCCCCATATTGGCGCCTAAATAGTCTAAGTTGCTAGGATCTGCAAGACTGAGCGAAAACCGTTGATAACCTTAATTAATTTTGCTTCTTTTGACGTTTTAAAATATTGATAACCACGACACGGTAGTGTGCACTGTGCACTCCGAGTATAACACGAATATTGCAGTTAAAATCCTGAAAATTTAGACCTATGTAGAAAGGCCTACGTACGAGTATATATTTTTGTGGTGCGCGCTGCCGGTTGACTTCTCTCCGCCGCCCTTCATTTTCATTACGCACCACCAACCACCACCACCTCGCCAACCAACTACCTCTGCATGCTGATCAATGCAGCTCATGGAACCAACGGAGAGCGAAGCCCCAACAACGGCCGCCACTTTAGGATAATACGCTCAATGCGTTAGAACGAGCTCGCAAAACACGTTGAAATAAGAATGCGATGCGAAAGTTTCTCTTGGAGAGTTATTCCTTCTATTGTTATTTCCTTCTAGCTAAAAAAAACCGAAATATCGATTAATATTTTGTGATAGAATAAACCTTTCCCATGAGTCCGGGTCGAGTCGTGACCAAGTCGTGACCTTTGTCAACCAACATAAGTATCTGTGTAGTGAATTTCTACTAAACCAGTAAATTAACCGATCTATAATCTCTAACGCTGAACTAATATATTTTGATAATGTACCTGATTGCTTGTTTAGATTGGCTGAGGAACACCACCCACATAGCCTGGGACGTCTCCATTTCAGAATACACTGCAATAGTTACATTAGGAGGAGATACCAGCGTATCTGATATTAAAATATGTAAATGAAATAACTTATATAGGGTCGCCATGCCGGTTACGCGACCAATGTCATTTTGCGAGCATCTGAAGGACGAGATTTTTTTATATACAGACAGGCCATAAAGAAATATTGAGTTGTATGCATTTTATTTGGTACTTTTGGTAGTTATTAAAAAAACAACAAAATTTCCTGTCCAGGGGGTCGCAAACCGACACACTAAATTAACTAGTCGCTAACCGAACTATCGACCCCACTAACGCATTGATTTTTGATATCTCGGATATTTTCCTTGAATTTAGACTTACATACGACAGCTAAAAGATTAATTTAATAAACAAATTATGGGCATTGATCCGTGAGGCGCCGTAGATGCACTGACAGGCCATAAAAAGAAGCCACCTTCACTCTCTACTTAATCTTAATCTGGCATTGAAAGTATAACCCGTGCTTTAGCTAATAAGTGGGTCCATTAACAGAGTAATGACGCACATGCATAAGGGCATGTCTAGTCTCGCTTTACTTGTCGCATGTGTACTTACTGACTCCACTATGTTCCATCAAATGGGGATAATTCCGGGATCCCTAGTGCTCCTTTGCTTTGCATAGTCCTGATCATTTTAATTCTAAATATAATGCATTATTGGTGTAAATTTGTAAATAGCTATTGTAAATAAATCTTGTCCATAAACAGTTTCTTCATATTTAACACCAAAGTAAGGGTTGCAAGTTGCAACACTCACGCGCCCTTACCACCACAACAGTAAGGGTTGCTCAGGTCATCAGCTATCTAATATTTATATGTGGCATTAGTTGAAATTTCTTAAATAAGCATCAAAGAAGCCGTCCGCTACCGGTGACTGGGATCCCCGGCTGGATAACAAAAGAATGTTTTGTTTTTTTCGCTTGGAGAGGACGAGTTTAAGTAAGGCGACTTGCTGATTTGTCGGTGCGGAGGCAGTGCGATATGAGAAAAGTGTCAAATGTCAGTGTCAGATGTCATTCGACTCGCTACCATTTTTTACTGCGCCCCTACATTTAAATGAGTGCTTCCTGACAATCCTGACTGGCGCGGGATGCGCGGAAGCGGGACGAGGCGAAGGCGGTACTGCTCCGCTTCTGCGCATGATATTACTACTGCGCTAACGTAATACTGACAGTATTATGTCAAGTAAGAATCTATAATGTCTATGTTTTAATTTTAAAGTAAGAATCTTTGCGAAGTCAGTAAGTTTACGTCACAGAAGAAAATGTCACAGTATATCGATCCCGCCCCGCCAAGTCAGGAAGTCGCCTAAAATGTAGAGTAAAATACTCGAATATGAAAACTTTTCAATTAGATCAAGCTCAATGTTTGGGCACCCTACGGTAATCGAGTGCATGCAGTTTGCCTTGCGCTTACGCGCGCCCGTTTCACTGCGCACGCACTTACGATCGATACTGGATCGATGCACTTGATTTCTGCTGCATTCTGTGATCCAGTGATACACGCATGACCCTGTTGCAGCCAGTTAGGCAAGTCAATGCTAAAATACAGGTTGACGTACATCATAATGGACAAGTAGGTACCCTACATTGATTAATCGAATGTCGTTTACATGTAAAAAAATATCGATCGGATAAGCGAGTAAAAATATTTTCACCTCACTACCTCAGAAAGCCTATTTTAATTCTTTAAAAACAGATAGCAAAAACATTACACTCCTTTTCTTGGGAAGGCGTGTAAAAACTGCATTTTACTGCCAGACAGGACCATTTTCGGCCTCTGTTTTTTTTATCATAGATTAAGTTTTCTTGTCTTATGAAATCACGTAGTGTGGACGCAAAACCTTCAATTTAATATATTTTAAATTTGCTTTATTTAAAAAAAATCGTCATTATACTCATTTTCGACTAATTCTAGGGTAGTTTCCAAATTTTATATTCATTTTGAATTTTAATTTATAACACTTTTTTGCTTGAAATCGCCATGATACTCGATTTCTACTAATTCAGGCAACTATTGCCGTATTGTATACTTATGAAGTGCTTATGAATGATACCTAGAGTCTGGCTACCTTCACTCTTCCAAGCAAATGAACTGTCAAACAGTTATAATTTGGCAACGCTGTGCATTTTACGTTATGTTTATAATATGGAAATGTGACGTATGAGGTACCTAGTGTTGCCAAACCAATTATTTGTTTGACAGTTCATTTGGTTGGAAGAGTTAACGTAGCAAGACTCTACTTCCATGACAATTTTGCGTCAAGTCTCTGTAATGGACTATTTTTACTTCTCGTGAAAGTTTCCAGAAATTTCAATGAACTTTCCTGAAATTTTGATAGTTCTGCAACTTGTGCATTGCTAAATTTACTAGGTTCTGTACCTCTAGTATAAGTTTTTTCGAAACAAAACACAATAAACGAGCGCTTTTGCGTTTAGTCTCATTTTGTAAAGCAACGCTAGCAGCATTTCCTGGTGGCCTTCGGTGGTAACTATTTTGCTATATAAATTAAGACTGCACGCAAACGTGTACGTTTGTGTTTTGTTTCGAAAACACATTATACTAGACGTACTGGTAAAGTCGTCAACGAATATAAATCCTACTCCAGACCATAATGGCGATGGCGAAACCCCCGTAAATCTAGATTTGATTTACGCCTCGGTTTTAATTCGTTTTGCAATAATTACTTTCGGGTCGAAGTTCAGCCGGCTGTCTCTTGAGGCTAAACATGAGTTGCAAGAGACATTAGTAGGTCAGGAAAAGGTCTCGGGAATATTAACAAGCTCTCCTACATTACTGATCTAGCCTCGTGGCGCTCAGCCTGCACCGGTAAAATTAAATTTAATGTAAATCTTCTTCACGTATATACATATTCCAAGTGTGCACTAGCGTAAGTAGTATCTTATAAATGCCAACTAGTGCTTAGGAACTTGTATAGGTACTGAAAAGTAAATGCCATTACCATTAGTATAATGCCTGGGAGCCGATTTTTAAGTGTCGAACGCTCGACTTTTTACTCGACATCTGCCAAAACACCATAGTTTTTTGACAGATCCCGAGTGAAAAGTCGAGCGTTCGACACTCAAAAATCGGGCCTCAGGCACAATAGACCCGCCCCCCACTTCGTTTTCCGTCGTATCCACCCCAGATTGACGGGGTTGAATCTATAATGGTCGCAGGATAGCATGAGCAATAGCCTTTGAGTCTATTACAGACTATACCTACAAGCAGTGTCAAGCAGGTAGTAGACAACGTCTTTCGTGGCTATGTAAGCCAATGCGGGACCATCATACCTACACGACCGCAGGCCTGGTAAGTAAAATTTGTCCCTGGTCTCACGTCGATGTTTCTTGGCTCGCTTATCTGCTTCGTCGTGAACTTTACGCCCACCGATCACCAGTTTGCACCATTTGTTGAATTTGGTTGAATGCATGCGTATCTCGCTTGGCACACTCCTTATGGCATAGTGTCGGCCTACCGACGCTCCTCTCGGCATCAGCTACGGCCTCAAGCCAAACACGCCGCGGCAAACGTGTCATGGATGCATTCGATGGACAATAAGCCCCAGCCAGCGTATGCGTCTCTATTTTTCCAGCGTATGACCAAGATGTTCAGGATGCAGTGCAAGTGAAAGGATAAGGCAACGTTCGTGTTTACCATATGATGTCCAGGTCTCTATAGAGAAGTGTCAGAAAGTAATGCTTTATTTTGTTGTCTATCACGCTATCACACGCGACGATTATAGACGCACTGATATTATTATTGGGAAACGCGTACAATTATAACTAATTTACCTTTTTTAAGGTTTCGCCCCACACACACACACACACTGATATTGCTTGATATTGATAGTGAAGCGAATTGGAGCCATCCGTCAGGTCTAATTCCTACAGACCTGGTTGTTCCTCTGGGTTGTAAGGTATACCTAGTGGCAGTCATTAAAAAAAAAAAATAAGTAGTGTTAATTAGCGAAATTAGCGATTAGGTG
This sequence comes from Cenopis cana, assembly GCA_951800055.1. Taxonomy (NCBI): domain Eukaryota; kingdom Metazoa; phylum Arthropoda; class Insecta; order Lepidoptera; family Tortricidae; genus Cenopis; species Cenopis cana. The sequence goes on along the minus strand of OX637479.1, from coordinate 11,618,602 downwards.
CTAAAACGACAGTTCTTTAATCACTTATTAGCAAATAGGATCCTCTGATGAATATATACAAACATGCTTTATCATGCATTATCCTAATCCAAATGATCAGGGGTCGGACAAAAAGTGCCAATGACGTAAAAATGACGTAATCTTGCACACAGGTGATGTTTGTATTTAAACTTCCGTGTGACATGTAGTAACAAAGTAGTATTAATGAAGTAACAAAATAATCGTAAATAAATCCATGGAATTAATTATACAGGTGGTAGGGTGGATGTAGTAGTTCATGTAGTGAATAAAATAAATTTCACGAAACTTATAAATATAAATTTTAGCTAAATATAATCGTGAAGATACAATAGCCAAACAATAACGAAGTCAATGTATTGTTCATCTGATTGACAATGTGTCATTCAAAAACGTACTTACTCATTTCAAGTGGCGATATCGTTTAATAAAGAAGTTGATAAATGATAAGTGATAATTGTTTATGAAAATCAAAAATACTATTTGAAATCATCCTATCAGTGGTTTGACGTCATCCGCACTTTTTGTCCGACCCCTGCAAATGATAATGACAAATGCTAGGCTCGATAGGTACTAATCTAAACTCATGTAAAACTCATATTAAGTTTGCTACTTATGCGATTTAGCCATACTAAAAGGAGTGTTTACCTATGTGTCTAATAAGATTTAGGCAAGTAAGTTTATACACGATCATTTTTATACAGATGAAACTGAAACCCAATTTATGTAGGGTGTCACCCGTGACCTACGCCAGTGATTAAGGTAATGATATTTCATGAAACTAATCACATGTTACATTAAACACATAAACCTATTGAGCAACAAACAAATAGTTCCGATTTATGCAATAATGTAATAATTGAATGCTGTGTAATCTAATTGATATGTTTTTATACGTATTATCATACGTTATTTTGCCAAATCACACTAAGTGTGACATAATTTCAAACTGTTACTCGGCTATAATCCAAACTAACGATTATGAACAACCATTAAGAAGGTGCCTCTTTCAATCTAGCCAGTACCTACCTAAGAATGACAAATGACACTTGATGCATGGGCACGCGCAAATAATACCATAGTTATTATTGACCGAGTAAAACGAGGTCTCTGTTTTAGCTTCGACAAAAATGCTTTCGTATGTCCGGCCGGATTTTTGTATGTCCTCCTCTACAGGTCGCATTTATCAACCTATTTTCGTGAAATTTTGTGAGCAGGTTCGGTAACTATATAGATTTTTTTTGTCGAGTCACTTTTTGGAAATTCAAAAAAACAAACATTGTATCAATGATTTCGTGTTTTTCTGCGGCCGTTTTTTCCTCTACAGGTCGCATTTCTCAACCGATTCTCGTGAAATTTTGTGAGCAGGTTCCATGGCTACATATAATTTATTTGTAGAGTAAATTTTTGTAAATTTTTAAAAAAACTTTTTTACGTCGTTGGCTGATCTCGTCTTCAGGTCGCATTTATCAACCGATTTTCGTGAAATTTTGCGAGCAGGTTTGGTAACTATATAGAATTTTTTTGTCGAGTCACTTTTTCGAAATTCGAAAAAACAAACTTTGTATCAATGATTTCGTATTTTTCTGCGGCCGTTTTTTCCTCTACACGTCGCATTTCTCAACCGATTCTCGTGAAGTTTTGTGAGCAGGTTTTATGATTACATAGAATTTTTTAGGCAAGTAAATTTTTGGATTTTTTTTTTATTTATTTTTTATTCATTGGTTTGTTCTCCTCTACAGGTCGCATTTATCAACCGATTTTCGTGAAATTTTGTGAGCAGGTGCGGTAATTCTATAGAATTTTTTTATCGAGTCACTTTTTCAAAATTTAAAAAAACAATTTTTTTATCAATTATTTTGTGTTTCTGCGGCCGAATTTCGATTTGTTCACCTCTAAGGGTCGCATTTCACAACAGATTCTCGTGAAGTATTGTGAGCACGTTCTTTGATTACATCGAATATTTTTGTCGAGTAATCTTAAAAAAAATTCTATGGTTTGTCCTCCTCTACAGCAGCGGTCGGCAACAGGCGGCCCGCGAGCCCCTTCCGTGCGGCCCGCGAGCCTCCCTGGCTTTATTGTTTGTAAAGGTAAAATTTGAAATTCTTAAAATCGTGAAAGCGTCTGTATCGTCAACCACGAATATTTTCACAGTTGGTCAGGACGAGATACGTGTTTGTAAGTATATTTTACAGTTAAATCTATCTAAAATTTTTTTCAAAAATTTCGCGCTCGCCGCGTTTGCGTTAGACAGTATGAAGTATTTTCCACACCTGCATCTTAATGTTAAAAAAAATTCGCGCTCGCTGCGCTCGCGTTTGCGTCTACATGACTTGATGCGTATGAAGTATTTTCCAGACCTGCATAATAATGTTTGCAAAATTTCGCGCTCGCTACGCTCGCGTTTTCAACGAGATTTGTTATGACTTGATGCGTATGAAGTATTTGCCGCATTTGCATCAGTGTTCGAAAAATTTCGCGCTCGCGTTTTCATCTAGGTGTGTTATGACTTTATGACCCGTCCCCCCCTTAAAGTTTCTATATCTGCTATTCTATATGCTTGCATTGATCGAATGAATCGCGAAATTACGATGCGGTTGAAATGTGAATTATCTGGGTTTGGTAAGGAAACTAGCTGGTTTATCTGTGAAAAGTCGGTTTTTTCGTCTTTTTACGTAAAAAGGGGTGCGAATTTTTACTACGTTACTGTCGCGTACGGCGTACCAATTTGTTTCGAGTTGATATCAACAGACAGTGATCATTATTATCATCTGCAGCCCGCGAAGATTTTTTTAGCTACTATGTGGCCCGTGGGTGCTAAAAGGTTGCCGACCCCTGCTCTACAGGTTCGATATGTAACATAGTTTTGGAAATAAAAAAAACACTCACGAGGTCTACAGCTCACAGAGCCACTAGTTTAACCGATCCATTTTAAAGTTAGTACACTTATTACCAACGAATATCAACCCTATCTGTAATGCCTTATGAATGTCCGCATAGAATGTGATGCATACGTATAGTATTTATTTTATCCGTGATGATTGTATAATCTCGCCGCAGGTATGACCCGTGCCTTAATTGTACATACGTTAAACATCACTGACATTAAACACTTAACTGCCGTTAGAATTTGGTCATTGTAAATAGGCTGTAAATAATATCCGCTACTCATTTTTTAGGATTTGAACAAGTGCGAAAAATATAAGCATTATGCTTATGTATCACATTAATAGTTGTACTCATCACATAATTAAGTTACTTAATCATACCATCGTTTAGGTTAATTCCTGTCTTGGCGGGGCAGGTTCAGTACTTATGTGGGATTTTGTTATTTGATACCTATGATTTTACTAATGACGCATAGATTTCCTCACTTGACGAAAATTATAATCATTTACACATTTTTATATCTATAGTACGTCAGTTGGTCACTGTTTCTAATTTTATTAAGATATTATAATATTATTAATATCAGGGCGACCGAGCTTTGCTCGGCGTTCTTCCGGGCATGGGAAAACCCCGAAAACTTTCATCAAAATCGTTAGAGCCGTTTCCGAGATCCTCGAAATAAATAAATATACAAGAATTGCTCGTTTAAAGATATAAGATTAAACCGAAACCATAGGATCTAAAGAGGTGTCTCACATTACCGAAACAAATATTTTTAAGGCGCTTGGCACATACCTAGATGGGAAAACCGTGCGGAAATGGCACCAGTGTGATAGCAGCCTGAGACTTAATTAAGACATAAATTATTTAAAAAAAATAACATTTCATGAATATAAATATGTACTTTCTTAAATATTATTTTCGATTGCACTCGCCAGGTCAAATATACAATCCACACGACCTTATAGTAATGTCATTATTCAACACGGTTATAGCGATTCACGTAATAAGATTATACGAAAATATACGACAATTAAGTACCCAAAAAGCGCCTAAAGCTTGAGGAAACGTTCTTAATCGCCACGGCATTCTTCTCAGCTCAAATACATTCATGTGTTATTATGCCACATTACAGTTTAGCAAATTAAAGGGTACCTACATTACTCGGAGATTACTATTCGTCAAGCAATTTTGCTCACTATTATGACACGAAACGGCCTTTGATGTTTAGTTCACTATGTAATTTCTAAATGTGTAAGTGTAGATCTTTAGTGTTTGCGGTCTGCTTCTAGCAAACACTCCGAATTGAGCATTAGGTACCTATAGCTAATATAATATATAGTACAGTCAAATGGAAACATATGGGGGCATACAGCCTAGAGTATTTTATCTCACGAGCGCGAGTTAGCCATGGTTATGGCTGTGCCACGTACAGTACGCATCAAAAGTAGAGACACATATGAAGGCGTCAAAAGTCTTTATTACAAAGGATAAGAGCTTTTGACATCTTCATATGTCAAGCTACTTTTGATGCTGACTGTACGTAAGGTAAACTTATAGCTCCTACGCTGACGCACACAGACAATGTGCATGGTTCAACACACAACCATGGCTCACCCGCGCTCGTGAGATAAAAGTACTATACTCGAAATATGGCTCTTATCTTAGAGATTAGATTCTACATATCTATGACGGTGAATGAGGTGTCCGTGCGCATTTATGAGAAGAATTATGAAAAAAGCGTATTTTTGCATTTGAATATACATAATTAACTACATCCTTTTTAAATATGACTGACTTCCTGACTTAAAGTATGTCATATTTGGTTCTTTTCTTTAACATGCGCGCGAGCGGCATTCGCATTTACCCATTTACCTACACGTCAGGAAGCAGTAATTTGTATGTTTTTTTTTTTTTTTAATTTATTAATCAAAGTACATAACCACAGTAACAAATTTATGTTGCTCGCCAAACTGTGATAACAGTTTGTTGGCGAGATCGCGCTCATATTGGCTAATGTTAGGTACTATGTGCTTGTCTAACTGTCAAGTGTCATTTGAACTATGCAGGTTTGGTTTATTTATGTTTATGATTTTGTGTTTACTTAATTAGTCAGAAGATGTCGCTGTTCCGCCCGCTGAATCGCGGTGTTAAGATTTTTCCGCGAAACATGACCCCAGCTAGGAGAAATTGTATATTTGTACATTAAAGTGATTATTTTGGTAAGCACAAGTGTATCATTTTGGGACCCAGTTGTTCATTGGTCCTTCGAGCCGGATAAGTTCGGTTGAAGGATTCGGCGAATACTTCGGGTCGACGGCCACCAGCATGGTAGTGGATCGCTACCAAGGTGCGGTGCCAAGGCAGAAGAGCCTGCGCTCCGGAGCAGCGTGTGACGAGAGCAGCGCATCGTGACGTCACCGGCGCAGCACGACGTCGGCAGAGAAGAGCAGCAGGTTACGTGAGCGTATGTGTGTGACGTAGTGAAGTGACATCTGTGAGTACATTTAATTATTACGTAGTGCAACTGTCAAATTTGGACTTAGAAAAATTTCATCAAATTTGGACTTAGAATAATTTCAACTCAAAATTTAGAGACTTAGAATAATTTCAATAAAGTTGGAACGACGGGGAATCCACGCCCAATTTTACCCAGAGTCGACAACTTTCAAACACTTAGAAAAATCACAACTGATTTCGGCTAAAATTTGCTAAGTCCCAAACACTTAGAAAATTCATCATGGAGGCTCGGATTAAAGTTCAACAGGACTTGCATTCACGGATTGAAAAAGCTAGAATTAAGAAATCGCCAAAGGAACGCCTAACTTCCGACTATATCAGCACTAGATTGGAGACTTTGGAACCTTTGTGGGTTCAGTTTACATCAACTCACACTCGAATTATACATGAGTCTGATGCAACGCAGTTAAATGCTAGCGCCTATGTAACTGAAGACACATACACGAGTGCTGAAGAGTTGTTCATGGAGTACAAGTCGGAGTTAAAGGCCGCTTTAAGGAAATGTAATCTGGCGAATCCTTCAAAGAACAGCGAGCCTACCACTGTCGAGACTAAGTCAGAGCTGGTACGTTTGCCGAAGATTTCGATTCCTACGTTTTCTGGCAATTATTCTGAGTGGACTAGCTTCAGAGATTTGTTCACGTCTCTCATACATAATAACAAAGACCTAGATGACGTCCAAAAACTGCACTACCTAAAGGGTTACTTAGTCGGCGAAGCTGAACAGCTTCTGCGTCACGTCCAGATCACACATGACAATTATAGCACATGTTGGGAAAAATTAGGGAAACGCTATAATAATAAGAAATTCCTGTCAAACTGCATTCTCAAACGCTTCATGAGCCAGAAGAACATTACGACGGAGTCAGCGAACGCGCTCAAAGAATTGCTGGACACTACTAATGAGTGTTTAGATGGATTAAAGAACTTAGGCATCGATACAACTACATGGGACATAATCGTCATTCACATTGTGTGTCTCAAATTAGACGATGAGACTAGGAAGCAGTGGGAACTTAAGATCAGTGAGTCTTCTGACGATTTGCCTACCCTGACACAACTTCAGGAGTTTTTAGAAACCCGATTCAGGGCATTAGAATGTTTTGATGGCAAATCATCCAAGACGAGCTTTATCCCAAAGAAACCCAATGTGCACTTCAACAGTAACCCCAAAGTGCTTCATGTTACTGAGCTTTCTTGTGCCTACTGTTCCGAAAATCACAAATTATGTTATTGTAAAGGTTTTGCTAAGATCGATGTCGATGCTCGACGTGATTTCATCCAGTCCGGTAATTTCTGCTTCAATTGTTTAGGTTCAGGTCACAACGTTTATTCATGTCGCCAATCCACCAGATGCCGAATTTGTAAACGCAAACATCATTCTTTACTGCACCCCAAAATGTTCACTAACTCAACCGATTCTCAAGCTAAACCCATTCAATCGGATGAAAGAGACAATGTTGCACGCGCAACATCAGCTACATCATCATCGCATGGTGAGCCTACCAATATAACAACTTGTTTTTCGACCAGTCGTAGTCAAGTCCTATTGGCAACGGCTTTGGTTCAAGCTCAGTCGAAAACAGGTTCAGGCATAACGCTCAGATGTTTACTCGACCAAGGTTCAGAGGCTTCGTTTATAACGGAGTCTGCGGTCCAATTGCTTGGACTTAAGAAAATACCCCACAAAAGCACAATCACGGGATTAGGTGGTGAAGGAAGTTCCTCTGTGGATTCCAAGTCGGTTGTGAAAGTTAGTATTGCATCACTCCTAGACCCTGATTTTAAGGTTAATGTGCATGCTTTTGTGTTGGGCAAACTCACATCGGTACTCCCGGAAAAGAGAGTCGTCGTTGAGTTGTGGTCAGAGTTAAACCAATTGGATTTAGCAGATCCAACATTTTATGTACCGGGCAAAATTGACATGCTCCTTGGAGCTGATATTTATTCTCAAATACTCTTAGAGGGTATTATTAAACCTTCACAGGGAGCACCCATTGCTCAGCGAACTTCCTTAGGCTGGATCCTTTCAGGGCCGATTCACGCAGGTGATTCGGAATTATGCAACAGTGTTAGAGTTAACCACGTTCAAATCAATGAAAACGAGCTTTTGAAAAAGTTTTGGGAGCTCGAAGCTGACACCATTGCAACAGATCCCAAGCAACACTATACTGAGGAAGAGAAGCAATGTGAAGAGTTATTCGCTGCTACCACCGAACGGGATAGCACAGGTAGATACATTGTGAAGCTGCCTTTTCGTGATTCAGATCCCAGCTGTAAGTATGGCAATTCAGAAGTAGTTGCAACCAGACGCTTCATTCAGTTGGAGAAGAGATTTGCCAAGGACCCTCATATGAAGAAACGCTACTCAGACGTTATCAATGAGTACCTTGACCTGGGACACATGGAAGCGGTTCCTGTTGAGCAAATAAGTAAACCAGATGCTGTTTACTTACCACATCATTCTGTCATCCGCGAGGACAAAACCACTTCTAAGGTACGGGTTGTATTTGACGCGTCGTGTCCAGGAACTAATGGCGTTTCATTAAACCAAAATCTATTAGTTGACCCAACTCTTCAACCTGTCCTACGACATACGATTCTACGTTGGCGCTGCCATCCTATATGTCTGGTGTCTGACATCGTTAAGATGTACAGACAGGTGAAGGTGCATGAAGACGATATAGACTTTCAGCGCATCGTATGGCGTGAAAACCCAGAAGAAAAGTTGAAGCACCTCAGACTTCTACGAGTTACTTTCGGGACTGCCTCAGCACCTTATCTCGCAGTGCGTGCTCTTCAGCAAGTAGCCTACGATGAAGGTGGACAGTTCCCTGCAGCTGCTGATAAAGTGCTTAAACATTTCTATGTCGACGATTTGCTAACAGGTTGCGAGTCTGTGGAAGAAGGCAAAGAGGTGTATAAAGAAATGAGTGAACTGTTGCAAAAGGGCGGATTTGAGTTACAGAAATGGAGTAGCAACAATGAAGAATTACTGCGGCACATGAATGAAGGTAATGTCGAAGTGGAAGGAAATCTCGAACTCAAAATAGATGCAGTCATGAAAATCCTTGGACTCATCTGGAACCGTAGAAATGACGAGTTCGAATATTCGGTACAGCTTCCTCCACTCAAGGTTCCTGTAACAAAGAGGAGTGTCATCTCTGATATATCACGGTTGTTTGACCCCCTTGGTTGGTTGGCACCAGTGATAATAGTGGCCAAGATTTTCATCCAAAAATTGTGGCTTTCAGGGATTGAATGGGATGATCAGGTTCCACCTCAATTACTGAAAGAATGGTTAAATTACAGGGAAAGTTTAAATCAACTTGCCGAATTCAAGCTGCCCAGATGGAATCACGCTAGTTCGGACGTGATTAAGGAACTTCAGGGATTCTGCGACGCTTCTAGTGATGCGTTTGCTGCTGTTGTGTACCTGAGGACTGTGGATAAGGACGGAAATGTACATGTGTCACTAATTACGTCTAAAACGAAAGTGGCACCTATAAAACAGATTTCGATACCGCGTTTGGAGTTGTGTGGTGCTGTGCTGCTCACAAAACTGCTGGTAGATGTGGCTGACGTCATGAGTATTAACAAAGCAAACATCCATGCTTGGACCGACTCCACTGTTGTGCTTTCGTGGCTCAATAGTCGTCCAAACAGATGGAAGACTTTCGTCGCCAATCGCGTATCTGAAATTATAATATTGGATTCCAAGTTTTAAAGAACGCCTGAAATAGCCCCGCTGACAGCCGTCACCTGTCAGTGTCAGTTTTAGGCGCGAAATGAGTGGAGTTGACATCTCGATGTAAGCTAGATTAGTTGGTTAGGCTTGGGTCGCGTGGCGTCAAGTTGCTTTTGTATTGATGAATTGTTGATTTAATGTAGATTCCTTGTATTTTTGTAAAAACAGCGATTATAATTTGTTAATTAGTGATTTCGGTTGTTTCATTGCCAAAATCAGAAGTGAGACACGTTTATCTAACTGCCCACAAAGTTGAGGTCAAACATGGCTACTCGCTTGTTTTTTGTAATGGCTTTGAATTGTTTCAAGTAATGAATCAATCGTAATCATAATCTAGATGTTTCGGTTCGATACGTAAGCAACAATGACGATATGTAAGAAACGCAGCCGAAACAGATCTTGTAGAATTGCAAGCGCTGTCACTTGCACTGCGCACTCGCCGATGTCATCTTAGCCGGCCGGATCCTGTTTTGTCGGTGTTATCTCAAACACGGCAGAATTGTCATAAAGAAAACGTGTTTGCAATTTTCAGCGGAGTTGCAACACTTCACGGTCGAAGTCAATGCTGCATTGACACGAAATGACGTAGTAGCTACAAAGCTTTACAAACTTGTGGAACAGTTGGTTCCATTGTGATTTTTAGTGTTCACAGGTCAAATAATTAGCAGAAAGGTGAAATGGCAGCTGCCTTGCAACTGCACTTACAGCGTGCATCGCTGTATATCATGGGTGTGATTAAGTCATCGCCGTCATCGGGTATCATACATGTGGGAATACGGTGAAATGTTCCTATACAACGAGCGGCAAGTTTCATTGTCTGTAGCTTGTGTGGATACTGCAGGTTTCTATTGTCATACAAGGGGTAATGTACAAGCTGGTAACTATTTGCCTAAAGTCAGTGCTCTACTATACAAACAGGTAACAAATAGACTTTGTAATCAATGAGGAAATAAAGTTTTGCATAACTATGGTAGTTATGATGTGACTGTGTTAGTTTCTAGTAAAGTTGAAGTGCAGTGAAGTCACATTTAGTACTTCTATATTTCCAAATCTTGAACTAGACTGCTATTGTGAGATCTATTGCAGCAAAACTAAGCTCTTATATACAAAATCACACAAATACCCAGTAGTGTGATGTCTTCTAGCTTATACAAATGTCTTGTTATGAATTTTGATGTCAAGAAGTGTACTAGAAATATACAAAACCGGTGGGTAAACTGGGTAAGGTAACAGTTGTGAGTGTGGTCAGCTCTTAGTTGATGGTGATGATCATTGAATGTCATATCTAAGTTGATACTAGCTTACAGTTTATTTTAATTCTTTGAGTAGAATGACTTGTTGCACATCAGTAAAAAAAAAAGGTACTTTTGCAAGTTGTATTTCAAGCAGCTATAGAGTGATACACAATACTAGTAAAGAGTATGTCACATATGACATTTTTTAAGTAAAGATTTAGTGATGTAATTTGGAGTAATGAGTATCAGTCATTAAAATTGTGGTATGGAATTATGGATGAATCCACCACAGTTAGTGGTTGTGGCTATTTCCTAAACATTTTGCACATTGAGTTTGATTTCAGAGACTGTGAGTTGCACTATAGATACAGCATAGTTAGAATTTATGAGCAACGGTCAGGTGGTCGAAAGAAAGGCTTAAGAAATTCATGAAAGTTGCTCCACCGACAAGAGCTTGGCTCTTAATTTAATGATGATGATGATGGTACAAGTCATGGATGCTGTTGGGATTAGTGAGTAAAGGTCCAGAGTGAGTAGTGACTGAATACTAAGTTGGATTGACACATCTCATGTTAAGTTGCAATGTAAATGATAGCGCTGTGCTCTGCAACATTATTTAATTAGTAAGTAAGCAAAGTGTATAGCTAAGTGTCACATAGTTTGTGTTGTGCACTGTTGTGATCAGTAGGTACATGTAATTTACCTGGAACTTAATTTTGAATTTCATACTTAGGCAGTGTCTACTATAGGGTAGACAGAGATCCTATTTGGGATCATTTATGTATGTGTACATGGGATGCAGTGATGACATATAGTGTAACCCCACTCTAGATGATGGTAGTTCAAATGGGTTGAAATAAAACTGCTCAACCAAGATCACTAGATCGCAAACTCTTAGGGTATTTCAGTGTTTAAACTGCCCGCGTGGTCGTGTCGGAGGTTTCCCCTGGATTTTCCCCAGGCCACCCTCCAACAAGCTGATGACACTGAATGTGAAATTAATGACTGGTTGAGACTGAAATTCATGGGACAAAGTGAGAACTTGAGAAGCTATAGCTAGTGGTTTTTTATGTCATTATTTACAACTTTTTGATGAAAAAATCCTCTGCATTGGTCTTTGATGTACTTTAGTACTTTTGTGGGAAAGTTTTACTACATGCAAGTCTTTATTGTTCATGTGTAATGTTTCTTTACTTATGTGTATGTGTGTTAGCTTGTTTGAAACAAGTTTGCAGGTCAGGTTTTGCCAGATTCCTGAAAATAAATTAGAAATGAAGTTTTGTGTACCGGTGTTGGTCCGGATGTCATGAAATGCATGGTGTGGTACTATGGGACTGGCCTTATGTTGGATATTGATGGTGGCCATAGTTTAATCGTTTACACATGATGGCCTGGTTGACTTGGAAATTGATGGAGTTACATTGATGAGTAATTGATAGCTGTGTACAGTCGGCAATGTAAGCTCATACAAAAGGTGAAGTTTGGAAACTTATTTTATCTTTGTTCTGTGTATGTCAACTTAGAAGTTTTGACCTCACATATGAATCAAAAGGTGCAGCATAATATTAATGCAATGGACGAGGTAATATTTTGGATTTGATGAGATGACAATGCAATGTGTCATGAAAACCACTGTATTTAACATGCCTGAAAATACCTACCCTGTATTTAAATACTTCTTGAATTTATTTAACTTGGCATTTAGTAATTTGCATTTGTATGTGTCAATTTTAAATGCTATTCTGCATAATGCTATTTTGGACAACTTGTATGTTAATGATTGAACACTCGTAGCAAAAGCCTTGTTGATCTTAACTTGTTAAAGTCAAATGTGATATGGAGTTGTTTTAGTAAACTGAAAACTTTTAGTGAGTTCATGAGTTGTAAATTGCAGACTGGTGGCCCTGTGATCTGCGACTTCACATGATTGCTTAGTGTGGTGTGAATGAATAAAGGTCATCATCAAGGGCTTATTTGTTGATCTGCCTATTTGATGGACATCTTATGACTCATGGGAAATGATTATTTGGAAGAGATTTATTTGGCTTGATAAAATGTTACTTGCATTGGTTTAATTACTTCTGTTGTGTTGTGTCTGTGTGTTGCAGTGAAGTTTTTGCCCAAAGGAGGTGCCAGTATGGGCTGGAGGCCTAGAAATGTTTATATGAGTCAGTGAAGGCCGAACGGGGCAAAAATGAGAGACAATACATAGCAGGAAGGGCATTGCATTATGGACAATGATGTACAACTGTATGTTTCACTAGAATTGTTGGATGGTAAGCGTAGTATGCTCTTTTGGCTAGGTGGAGCCAAGATTGGTGAAAGGTCTCTGTTAAAAGCTGAATACGACAAGCTAAAGGCACAGTGAAAATGGTGCGTATTGGGGAAGACTTATATCTGTTAGTGGATTAATACAGTGATGTTCACTTTATTTTATGTGAATGGGTTTAATGAACTACATTCGATTGTGACTAACTGTAATTGTCGTGTTCATGAATGTAATCATAATTGGATCTGATTGTGTTTGCTTTTTGCAGTGATGGTTTACTGTGTGAAGAGGACGCTGTAAGCTGCGGCTGACATGCGAGTCCTCTGGAGCCACACATTTGCTTTCGAGTGGATGCTGGTCATACACCTCTTTTCTGGACCCTATCCTGTTAATGCTGCGAAGAAGAGAGCGATGCCTGGAGGCATGCGCTACTCACTGGAGCGGTTGGACTCAATGAACTACAGTTCATGAGCGTGTTCCAGTATGAGGTAATGTGTAGAGGATAGTGGTTAATCATACGCCGCTTTCATTATTGCACCTGAGGATTGTGATTCTGTTTATCATAAAACTAAACCTCCCCTTCTTCTATTGTTTTGAGTCAAAACACATTCTAGTCACTCTCATAGTTTCTCTTAAAGCCTCCCTGAGATAGGATAGGACATCCATCTACCGTTACATCTCTGACTGACTACATCTCTTTTATGATGAAACGGATCACAGCAGAGTGTTAATGATGGTAGATGTGTGTGCAGGTAAGCAAGCTACCAGTGGCGGCACGTCAAAAATATTCTTAGGGAAGGGAATAATTTGCCTTTCTTATTCCTTATGAGCCATAGTAAAAGAACTGGACTGGTTGGAAAATAGGCAATTGAGTTATATGGACGCTCCGCCACTGCAGGCTAATGGGATGCTCTGCTGACGTTTTCCTTTGAACAGATTGACAAGTTAATGATGACGTTTTACTTTGACCTGACTGACATGCATGTCTCTGTCGATGTTTACTGTGAGCACTGTGAGCAGGTTGACACGCTAACTATGGTGCCTCTGTCGACGTTTACATGGTGCGGGTTAACAAGCACTTCACGTGTATGCGGATTAACGGGTTGTTGTGACGGCTCCGTTAACGTTTTACATAGTGCGGGTTAGCAAGCATTTTACATGTATGCCGGTTAACAAGTGGTTACGATCCTTGTTAACGGAAGACGGGATCTAGGGACGCCTATCCCGTAGCAGGCGGGAATGGAGGACGCTTCTACCCGTAGTGACGAAGTGGGAGCTGCGGTTCTCATCTTGCGTCTGCAGACGGGTCGTGAGGGTTACCTCTGTCCGTACGCAGGAATTGTGTATCCTGCTAAGGCCATGGCAATGTAAATTTAAAGGTTTGAATATAAGCTGATGTATGATCGCATGATGATTGAGTGAATTATGATGAGGCTGATGTACATTATACTGTGGGTCTCATTCACGTCACGCCTCATCTTTTATGGATGACTGAGCTATGAAGACGATGGTAATGCGATGTTGAATGGAGACGTTTGATCATTGTGAACGTTTGATTGAACGATGATGGAACATATGGTTGTATTGAATGAGTGATAGAATGGTGGTACAAAAAAAGGTTCCTCTTGTGCCTGTGGGTACGGAACCTTAGAAAAAGATTTCAGATGATTGAGATTGAGAAAGTTGTTGCAGATACGAGACGTGTCCTGTTGCTGGTTCTGGGCAGGTCACCGAGCAACGAGCATCAAAGCTGGTGCCGGAGCTGTCGGTGTCGACCCTCCCGCGACGCGGCTATCTTCCGGCGCCGCGTGAGGACGGGCGTTGGTGATGAAGATCGGAAGACGCAGTCGAGGACGATGCAGCGTCAGGAACGGCCGTATTGGATTCCAAGTTTTAAAGAACGCCTGAAATAGCCCCGCTGACAGCCGTCACCTGTCAGTGTCAGTTTTAGGCGCGAAATGAGTGGAGTTGACATCTCGATGTAAGCTAGATTAGTTGGTTAGGCTTGGGTCGCGTGGCGTCAAGTTGCTTTTGTATTGATGAATTGTTGATTTAATGTAGATTCCTTGTATTTTTGTAAAAACAGCGATTATAATTTGTTAATTAGTGATTTCGGTTGTTTCATTGCCAAAAATAACTACATTAGAGCCTTACCAGTGGTCCCACGTCTCATCAAAGGACAATCCTGCAGACTGCGCGTCTAGGGGTACACAGCATCTGGAACAAGAAGTGCTCTGGAGAGAAGGTCCGTTGTGGCTGAAAAATAAAGAAATTAGCTACAAAAGGTTGAATATAACAGATACAAACTTAGAAGAAAAGAAAAATAAGATATGTCTTGTAAATACTTACGATCTCACTGAAGATGCTGAAGAAATGCTGATTTCAAGATTTTCTAAACTTAGAAAACTTCTTCGCGTGTTGGCTTTCTGCAAACGATTTGCCAAATGCGCTAGAAAGGAAGATGTTAGTTTGTGGCTATCAAGTAGTGAAATTCAAGATAGTCTAAAGACATGCATTAAGATAGTACAAGCAAATCATTTCAAAGAGGAGTTGAAGAACCTGAAAGAAAACAAAACAATTAGTAAAAAAGTCAACTTACCTCGCTATGTCCGATGATCGATGAAGACGGCATCTTGAGAGTTGGTGGGAGATTGGAGCATGCAGGAATTAGTGATCAAATGAAACATCCAATCATTATTCCTCAAAAATCACACTTCACGACTCTAATCATCGACAATGCTCACGAAAAAACTTTGCATGGGAATCCGCAACTGATGCTCAATTATTTGAGAAGCAGATATTTTATAATTGGAGCAACCAATCTAGTCAAGTTTTTCGTTCGCAAGTGTGTGAGATGTGTTCGCTTTGCTGCCGCATCTAGACATCCACTGATGGGACAGTTACCATCAGTCCGTGGAACTGTCAATCGCCCGTTTTTTCAGAGCGGCGTTGACTACGCGGGCCCGATAAACATGCGCGCATCTAAAGGAAGAGGCCACCGCTCTTACAAGGGATATATCTGTCTTTTCATTTGTATGGCTACAAAAGCGATACATCTCGAAGCTGTCAGCGATCTGACAAGTCAAGGCTTTCTTGCGGCTTTCAAACGTTTCACAGCACGACGTGGTCATTGTGCTGACTTGTGGAGCGACAATGGAACGAATTTCGTTGGAGCCGCTCGTGAATTAAAACATTTGTACGCCGAAGAAAGATCCAGTGTAGCTGTTGAAATAGCTGATCAACTTGCTACGAACTCCACTAACTGGCATTGGATTCCTCCACACTCTCCCAATTTTGGAGGTCTCTGGGAGGCTGGAGTCAAATCCACAAAACACCACCTTAGGCGAGTGATCGGAAACTCTACCTTGACGTTCGAGGAAATGGCAACAGTCTTGGCGCAAATCGAAGCTTGCCTGAACTCAAGGCCACTCTCTAGGATCAGTAGCAATAATAGTGGTCAACCAATCCCGTTGACTCCGGGACATTTTCTCGTTGGAGAGCCTCTAGTTTTAGTACCCGACTCTAACTACGAGACTGCCAATATAGGTAACTTAAGAAGGTGGCAGTTAACTCAGAAGATGGTTCAAGACTTTTGGCGGCGTTGGTCGAGTGAATATCTGACTCAGTTTTACCATCGTTATAAGTGGGCTCACCAAACGCCTGAGCCAGCTGTAGGTAGCGTGGTGTTAGTGAAGGAGGATGATTTGCCTCCAGCAAAATGGTTGTATGGCGTTATTACTGATAAGCACCCAGGGCTGGATGGAATCACCCGAGTAGTTAGTTTACGTTGCAAGGGAAATATTATCAAAAGATCTATTGGTAAACTTTGTTTCCTACCAGTAGAAACTTAATGTGTTAGGATTATTGTTATGATTTTTTCTTTGCATTGTTGTCTTAGTCTATTCTGATTTTGTTGTTTCAAGTTGTTAGACTATGTATGATTTGATTCTGTTTGTGAATGTAAGATATGTTTTCAACTTATTAAGATGTTCCACCATGTTGATTTTCGGTTCTTAAAGTGTCAATGTAAATTGTGAGGCCATGGTGGGCGGAATTAAGGAAATTTGTTATAATTGTCCTTGGTGGGCGGAATGTCTAACTGTCAAGTGTCATTTGAACTATGCAGGTTTGGTTTATTTATGTTTATGATTTTGTGTTTACTTAATTAGTCAGAAGATGTCGCTGTTCCGCCCGCTGAATCGCGGTGTTAAGATTTTTCCGCGAAACATGACCCCAGCTAGGAGAAATTGTATATTTGTACATTAAAGTGATTATTTTGGTAAGCACAAGTGTATCATTTTGGGACCCAGTTGTTCAGTGCTATTAATTTTATTATTATGTATGAACTAAACTTAAACACTAGACATGACAGTAGAATTACGATTAATAACGGGATATTTACCATGTATATTTGTGTATGTGTGTTTGTATTAGTCGTAATTCCAATGCAAATGACAATGTGAGCTTAATATTAAACATGACAGTGCCCAAACTGTGAAACTGTTTATGTCGGCGTTACACCTTATTTCCTTACAGCAATTAATGTAAGGCGCGCAGTAAAAAAAAACGTCTCGACTGACAGTTGACACTGATGTCTGCCTTTTGATATCGAGTTTCCCTACGCACCGAAAAGGCAGGAAATCTTCAAAGTCGTTTTTCTTACCAAATACAATGTTTTTAATACTAAATATTGTCAAAAAAATATTACATCAAACATTTATCAAATCTTTGTGTAACAAATCGCAAATCGATTATAGCTTATGGCATAACACTGAGGTTACAATGATTCTCCTTAGCGGAATTACAAGGTGTTAGATACGAAATTTGTTACGACTTAAACGAGTTGCGAAATGATGATGTTTTAATTAGGTATATCGTGATTTGACAAATTTGGTGAATTAAGTTCATACGTTTGAAAGTATATTGTATTTAACCTGCTAAGGACGACACACTTACGCGATATGGCACATGGTATACAAGGTGTGGCCTGTAGCAGGAGCAAAAAATATTTAAAAGGACGCTTCCTTAGAGCATCTGCAGTAACCCCCTTGTGTCCAAATATTTTGTGTATTATTTAAATTCGGAGAAACTTTGATCTAAAGTTAGGACCCTCAAGTAATGGATCATGATACCGCGAGATCGTAGCACATCCGTCAATGCGGATTCAGAGGTCGCGTCGTAGATTTAGCATTTTTGGTTTGAAAGAATATTTTATTGTTTTTTTTACGTTTTTTTTTTTTTTATTGTGTTTTTTACAAAAATCGTTATTAATATTATTCCAAAAGAGTAATAAAATACAGGAAAACTGCCTGCGCCAAAAAAAAGAAAAAGAAAGGTTTTTCTCAACTTTAACCGCGTGGAAATAATTACAGGCAAGGTTAATAATCTACGGTTTAATTTTTGCTCCTATTACAGGCGACACCCTGTATAAAACATTATTTTACGATTTAACAAAAATATTGCTATTAGAAAATATTAATGAAGTAACCTGACAAATTACTTCTTAATTACTTCCTGTGTGTTCCTGTTCCTGTCTTAATTACTTCTTACCTAAAGTACCTTTTACCTACTAAACTAAAGTTTTTGAATTAAAAATTAGGTACGGGTAAATTACTTTCGAGACATTTTTGCATTTGTAGTTGTGTACGGACAAAATTTAAATGAGTGTAAATTATTTTTTAAGTGTGTGTAAATTTAAATGTAGAATCCCTGTAAATATACAAATACTACTTACCTACAAATGCAAAAACGTCTCGAAAGTAATTTACCTGTACAGGCATTATAATCAGTATTACCAATATGAAACAAATTCCAAGAAACAGTTTTACTTTTAATTGCTGTATTTAGTAAGCATGTATTATTTTTATCAACAAAATACCATTGAATAATGAAAAAAAAGGTTGGCAACATTTATCATTGGCAAAACCCTCAATTGCCCAATCGCACGTCAAAATATTTATAATGACGTGTGTACTTTCATTTTCCATAAACGATACGATAAGTTATATAAATCGGGACAGTGGGTCACAACCATAATCCAATAAGCACAGCGTGCAGTGTCAGAAAATAATCAATCAGCTTCGGATTGGTGTAAGATTTATGCGTGTGCTGTATCCGGCGGCCATACAAACGTGGCATAGCTACGATGAGATGATGTGACAGTGCGTGTGCAGGCGAATCCTCATGCCATTTCGGCATAGCCGAATTTGGCTTTCATTGTTTTTAGGGTTCCGTACCCGAAGGGTCCAAACAGAACCCTATTGCTGTCACTCACGCGTCCGTCCGTCCGTCCGTCCGTCCGTCGTCTGTCACACAGGTTTTACAGCCAAACGGTTCAAGCTTAGTCTTCAAATTTTCACAGCATAAGCATCTAGTTGACCCAAAGCCACACAAATTGTTAAAACTTATTTTTAAATGGTTTTAAGGGGGGCTCCCATACAGCTAAAGGAGGGCGCAAAAATTTTTTTGGCCCTGCCACATCGAGTGGGTTATCGTTGTTTAGAGCTCATTAAGTAGATAAATACGCAATTTATGGTTTTGAAAATATATTGGAAAACAAAGCAATGAGTAGCCATCAAAGTCAACTTGTTTTACGTAATTTTGTCCCTAAGAATTTTGTGATTTCCCATTGACTTATAAACTTGAAATTTTGTAATAATGTTCATTAATACCTGTACTTTACCAACAAATACTAATATATTGATAAATGAGATTTATTCTTTGATATTTCCTTACTTTTACCAACCAACCAACTTAATTTTGCGGTTGGTTTGGAACCCTAAATGTGCGAAGTCCGATTCGCACTTGGTAAATAAAATTTATTTATGTGGAATAACATTTTGACAATATTTTTGTGTCGAAAATTTATTTTGCTATATTACTTTAGTATAGATGCGCCGAGCGAAGGTATGGCTTTAGAGTGATACGACTGATACGAGTATGTGAGCACACTAATTAATTAAATTAAGATTATTTTTTATGCGGCATTAAATACACCTATGCAAATCTGTGGCCACGGGCCGTTTGTGTGGCTGGCGGCGCCGGGACACCCGCTAATGGTTGAAAAGAGCTCTTCCGCCACGCTGCGCCCGCGCCTGCCGTCTATCAATTGATCGTTAATATATTGATTTAATACTCACGCCACTGCAGCTCACACCGAAGTGTAATGGGTATGCGAATTCGCAAGTTCCAGAAAATTACTGAAAAACAAGGGTGACATTTTTCAAAATGAAACAAAATCTATGACGTTTAGGGCTGCGTAAATTGCGTCGCATTCAGTAGCTCTAGTATAAGTTTTTTCGAAACATTAACTAATTCGAACGCGTTTGCGTTTTGTCTCAAAATGTATGAAAGTGGTATGAAAACGTGAACAGCGCCTCTGGGGGTAACTAGTAGAAACTAAAACAGCGAGTATAAAATTTGTTGCTAACCGATGAACGCGCGTATTTCAAACTCGGTGAGAGCGTTTTCATACATTTTGAGACAAAACGCAAACGCGTTCGAATTAGTTAATGTTTCGAAAAAACTTATACTACAGCTACTGAAAAAGTGATGTTAAACGTTGATCGGCAAATAAGACATCGATTATTTATGTAGCACATAACTAAACTATTTAAAATATTTTTCAGTTTAATACCTATTCCTTGTTATTATGTAAACTTACTCATGTTTTACAAATAAATTATCTCTTATCTCTTATCTTATCTCTTGTTTCTCATGCCATGTACAACAATAAAATAAAATAAAAAATGTCAAATCGAATTTTGAGAGATTTTTGCTTCCTACTTTTATTCACGAAAACACACAGGTCCCGTCGATATTAAATTGCCACATTCATTTGTATAATGGGCTTCGGTGTGACTGCGGTCCACTTTACACTAGTAAAGTCAAGTGAATGATGAATATAATTATTTGCACAAGATGGTCATTAATCACACATTACCTAGTTATGGACGTAATCCTGAGTCGTTATACTAACACGAGGCAATTACTGGCACATGCACTCGCATTACGAACCAATGGGGTGCAACATAACCTGCTTATATTTTTACGACATTATATAACTCATAAGTGATGCTAAGATTTTCAGAGAGTTCTACTACTCTAGTTCTAAGTTCTAGTCCAGACAGTTCCAGATATAAGTCACCAAGAAGCAGTAAAGATTTTCCTGGGCCGGATTCCATGCGTGACATTTGACAGAAAAGGGTATGCCCCTGTGGCATTAACCGGTATTTTATAAATAGCGATTGTTTAAAATGGGAATTAACACAAAGAATTAGAAAATAGTACTTATTTCCCCAATAGCTTTTCCAATAGTATTTGGTCTTGTCCCTTGCTCACATACCTCAATTGCGAAGTCCAGGGTTCATATCGCAGACACACTCACTGATTCACACCCGGGGCAATACTTAAGGTATGTGACGTCACCGGCGGGAGCGACATACGCCTTATTCGAATGCAAGCCAAGCGTTATCTGTCGGTCAATCGTCATTAGAGGCGCGATGCGCCCGGGGAGCGAGGAGGGGGTGGAGCATTTAAATTGTTTATTGAACAGCGTTAAAGAAAAATACAAAATCACTAAAATTATAAAAATTATTTAATATTTAAGTCAGAATGCTCATTAGTAGGTAGTAGTAGTCAATATTAGACTGTAAATCGAGTAAATACGACAGGTTGCTTGGTCCTGAAAGAAGAACACTATACATGCTGGATGAGCCTATTTTGGCCTTGGCTCTGTAGATATAAACATTGACGTTATTTTGCACTCATTCTCTCAATTCATCCATTAGAAACGGGGAAGAAATCTTTAACCTAAGTTTCACTTGTTGGTGGTTGGTCTTATGATGTACAAAATGTACTAACTTATTACTTTAACTACATAGTTAGTATAATAGTCATAAATTAATTAATTTGAAAGTAGGCATGTAACATATTCATACTCACGTAGTTAAGCCATAAATAGGAATTACAACGCGTTTTCCATTTTATTCTCAGAATATCATGTGTACCGTGAGTCTGTTCTTAGTGCTTGAGCTCTATATTCGTAATATCTATGCGCAAATGGAGGTTAGGCTAAAACTGGTTCTGCGATGACGAAGCTTTCTTTAAACGTCTGTCGTGAATACTTATTTATATATTATATACTACGTTGATGGCAGCAATCAGACGGCCCGCCTGGTGGTAGTGGTTACGCTTACGGTAGCTTTCAACTCCAACCATTCTTAATAAAATGGTACACCTGTCATGTTCAATCCCATACTGCTATTACTGCTGTAAGTCCCTAGTACTCATGAGATAAATTAGGTGGGCCAGCAGTCAAAACCATCTTTAATTTACTTTTTCATCGGGGATTTCTACCTTGAACATTAGGCTACTTACTGCGTAAAATAAGGCAAAGATCTTAGCAGTGAAATATTATACGAGTACATGTAAAATCTACCACGTATACAGAAGGTGTCTGTCTAACAAAAATGATGTTTGACAGTTAAAAAACTCAAAAAAGTTCTACCACACATCACGTGCTCTCATATACGCAAGAGAGGATTTTAGCCGAACCGGCAAGTGGGGCAGGCCTGCTACAATTTCGATCCGATCGCAATTCTGTTGCACTCATACAAACTTGGCATTAATATAATAGTTATTTGTTATACAAGGGTGCAAAGTTGTATTTTAACCGCGAGTGTGGAATTGGAACACGAGCTAAGCGAATGGATTCTAGGGTTGAACCACGAGCTAGCGAATGGATTCTATGGTTGAACCACGAGCGAAACGAGTGGTTCGAAAATAGAATCCTGAGCGAAGCGAGTGGTTCAAAATTAGAATCCTGAGCATAGTGAGTGTTGCAACACACGAGACGTAAAATAACTTTGCAGCCGTGTGTAACACAAATCTTTTCACCTCACTAAAGCGAGGAAATAGAAAAAGGAAAAAACAAAAGTAAAACAATAAAGAAAAATTGGGTTTCTTCCAATTTTTGATTTCATTAAAATAGAAAACAAAAATTTAATTTGAACAAAAAAAGGCAAAAAAAAAATTAAGCAAAATTCAAACACAAATGCTAAAGTAAATAAATAAAGCAAAATTGCGTGAAAAATGTTTTACTTTTAATTCAAATTAAAATATAATTTGAAATCTTTATTAGTCGAAATCGAGTATTAATCACGATTTATTGCAAAAAAAATTTTTCCAACTCAAAATTCAAAATAAATGTTAAATTTGAAATCCTTAATTTTTTAATCAAAGTGAAAATTGAAAAATTCAACACCACAGGGTATATTTTATGTCACACCTGGCCATAAAGCGGCAATTACCGCACGCTCCGCGCGCGGGAAATCCCACTTCCTGGCCAGGGGGTGTCATAAAATTTTGTACTTAACACAGGCGGTAATAAAGAAAGCCTCAGATCGCATATTTATCGCCCTTGCCTTCGGCTCGGGCGTCAAATACCTGCGATCTGAGACATTCTTTGTTGTCTGTACTAATGTACTATTGTTCTAGGTAGGTACTATTTATTTATTATAGGTATACCTAATGTATGCCTCTGGTTATTTTGTATGTTATGCTACAATCGATTGAGTATACAAGAGACTAAGAGAAAGGATCTGTTACGGCACAATTACAAACTTATCTGTATAAATATTAAATGGATTACGATTTAACCGGTTATTAATATATCCAGCACATTTATTTCAGGTTGATAACAATTTGCCATTTTAGGTTGGAATTATCTTTTTACATCATTTCATGCATTCCGAGAGTAAATCAAAACGAGGAAGAGATAGCATTCCGATCTAGTATCCATAAAGAGAAGTGACAGTTATTTATGAAATCTCGATTGATATTGCCGTTTACGAGATTAGTTGGAACCCTCTCTCGCCAATCTGTGCAATAAATTGGTTGTAAATTCAATCTCTCACTAACTAACGAGGCCTGCCGCGACAAATATAACATATCCGGTATTTTTGCGTACTTCTTCATGAACAAGGAGTCGCAATTAAGTCGCATATAAGTTACGTGTTGATAATTGAGCTTTTTCCATGTAAGTACGTTGTATAGTTAATTACATATAAATATATTTTCCCACGGCTGTATGTGGGAGTGGAAGAACATACAAACGTATGATATCACTACGAAACACAAACGTCCTACTGCATCCATATTGCTCCGCCTCTGCAGAATAATATAGGTTAGTGCGCAAATGTAATATTTAAACAGACAACAGACAAGTGAGAATATTTGGATAGCATCAGTAAAATCTCAGTAAATTAGCAAATACCTATCTCAAACATATTCCACTTAGCAAAGCCAGAACGTAACCTATTCGTAAGTGGCAATTCTGGGGAGGAAAATATTGTGGATGTTTCAGCATCCCGGATTTTCCCAATGTGTCATAGATAAAAATGTATTGAGTTGGGTCATTCAAACTAAATCGGAACCCCTCTTATTAGGTAAGTAGATATTACGCATAAATATGTCTGATTCATAAACATAATAGAACGGGGCGAGGGTTTAATACACCGTATTACTAAGGTTATAGGATAATTTTAACATAGGAGGTATTATTAAATAGGCGCCTAAGTATGATTTTCGTACAAGTATAATCTGCAAAGTAACTATCATATATAGGTAAAATATCAGCATTAACATTAACATGTTATAACTACACTAACCAACAAAGGGGCTTAGATGATCGCTCATATATATGTCGGACTTAAAGCATTCGTCCCTTACTGTCAAGCATTTAAGTGCGAGAGGGACGAATGCTATATGTACAACATATAAGTACGCAATCATCTTAGCCCCGCAGGTGCTTCAAGGTAACTTTTAGCTCAACGGTCTTTTGGTATAGAAAATAAATTGGGAAGCCGAGTAGAGTACCAGAGTATAGCTCTGCATAATTATCAGCATGCAGAGATACATCTGCATATCACAATAGAGTCCAAACATGTCATCCAAATTAACAATTATGGGGTTTAGCTGCCGTATAATTAACCCTCATAATTTTAAGTATTAAAAAAATAAAGTTGCTAAAAAAACTTCCTAGTGTATATTTTAACTAAGTAACATGTTTTAGTAGCTGTTGGAGTACCAAGTACGGAGTAAGTATAAATAAATAAATATTTGCTTACGAAATAATGTAACTTGTCCACAGGAGGAAATTGAGTAGTTAATCTATTCAATAATAATAATAATTAGTTACCCCGTTAAATAATAGGTAACTGCCGTACCTAAAGTTCTTACCTATTAAAGGATTTTATGAGCGAGCTGGGGGCCGATTTTTGAGTGTAGAAAGCTCGAATTTTCACTCGAGATCTGTCAAAAAACTATGACGTTTTGACAGATGTCGAGTGAAAAGTCGAGCGTTCGACACTCAAAAATCGGCTCCCTGTATTGCGAAACTTAACCTTTTGATATTTGCTAAATATGTGTACATTATCTACATCATAACGCAATTATTTTAGATTCGATTACTTTCCAATACATACATCCGCAAATGTATTGGCATACACCAACATACTACATAGATTACAGAATGAATTTACAAAATGGTTTGTGCAGGCGGCAAAACGTGGAACTAACTATGTTAAATAATCCGACCACGTTTAAGAGAGGACTGAATCTAGAATCTGACTGTTGATTCGAGTCCTATTATATTTGGCCGTGTTACGCCAGCTTTGCTATTGTATTAGATGGTGCCGCACCTATAAAGTGAAGAAGTAGGTATGTTTGTGGAGGTTGAAAGCATTTTCTATTAATGACAACATGCCCGATAAATCGCCATTATAATCTGCATACGTGATTGATACTCCATGGTTAAGAGGTAGCTCTCTTTAAATTTATCAGCAGACGAATAGTATTAAAGCTTTTAGACCGGAATTATCAGTAGCCGCTTTCGTAGGTACCTAATAGTAGAAAATACAAGGGACACAGGATACTTTTTATCCCGGAAATCATCCCTTAAGCGGGTGGAAGTTTGTATGGAATAGAGATAACTTAGGTAAGGGCCTGAAATAAAAAAATAGCAATAACATTCGAACGCGATGAGACCGAGTTCTACGCAGACGAAGTCGCGGGCAAAAGCTAGTAGAAAATATTCAGTTCGTTTTAGACCGACAAACGAATGAGAACAATACGGTATTCTGTTCCTTTTATTTTAAAGCAAAAAAAAAACAACCACGTTCGTGCCGAGCCACGCGCAGGTCAGGGTTCCGTAGTTCACTTTATGCTGGCTTAACAGTCTGAAAACGGATAAGCGGGGCTACTGGTATAAGTTGCACCCAGCGCAACTCAACACCCGTCTCACTTGCACTGTCCGAGTTAGAAGTAGGAAGGTAAATATCTACTGTAGTAGCCACGCAAATCCGCGATAGTTTTAAAAATATGTTCAACTAACAACTGCGCCTTAAGGTAAATAAAGATACCCAAAAATGTCAAATGCGCGTACGCACAATGTATGCATATTGCTAGTAGGCGTGCCGTCACTTTAATTTTGCGGGCGCTTTCTCGCCAATTTGTTTGACGACCCCTGCCGAGTGAAACCACTGACACTTTAATTGCTGTTGTTTTGACGGGATTGATCGCTTCATTTATGGACATAAATAATACCATAACATTGTTAAATGTTTGCCTCTAATTCCAATTTGCTAATATAATTGAGCCAAATAATGTTTTAAAATTAGGGTCTTGCGTAATATGTATTGAACATGTTAGTAACGTCTGACCCCCCACGCGCAATAGCACTACCTGTAGAATTGATTGCTACGAAAGCGAGTAAAAAGCAAATGAACCAAAATACAATGTACCTTTTGTGCATCGTCAAATTCGGGGTCATACCATAAGATAAGTCAAGAAGTAAGTATGTCATTCACGTAACTATATACTGATCTGATAAAATACTTATGCTGTTAGTTCCTACACATTGTAATAGTTATCGTAGCCAATCAAAGAAAACAATTAATTCTGAACAGGAGGTCAATTTGACTTTACATTTCGCATTATTATATGATGTTGCGCGCACACGCCTATTAGTATCTGTTCCGTTGTGACACGATTTTTTGCATACCTACAGTTTATTTGGGTAACTGTCATGACACGACGGAATCCATTAAGTAAATTGTAGAAAAATTAAAAGCCTTAACTTTGATCCAAAAAAAATAGGTCTTACCACGACGTCATTCGCCTCACTTTATCGCGCACCAAGTAAATATTTGTCTATTTCTTATTAATGAAGTAAATTAATATATCAGAGACATGATTTTCTTCTACATTGTTTCGCTCAGATGAGGTGGAGCAGTTTAGATAAGAACACAGAATGATAGCGCGCAACCTATTATTATCATATTATTATGCGAAATATCAAAACCAATTGACAGCAACACATCTTGATGTGAGATAACGGTAACGAGATATCATAACACGAAGTATTATGTATTCTTATATATTATACATTAGCTGTTAGTTACTTTCTAGCTATTTCCGCTTAAACAATCGGCCAATGTTTAGATCGATTAAGCGATATTAGTGAGGCAATGTAGGAATTATTTGAGTATTTACTTTACAGACAATTTCGCCTACTCAATGTTTAATTAAAATAAATATTCTCGTAGCTGTATCATGACGGCGGCACACAAACGTACGGCCTGTCCAATGGTAAGCAAATCCTTGCGACTTCAGAGGAGTCACTAGCTCGTTACCGACTCTTCACTGGTTTGAGGTTTCGAAAGACAAAAGCCGATACCTAATATAAGTACATCATCGTGCAGTCGTGCAAAAGACTTAATCATAAAGAGGGACCTAAGCGCGAAAATCACTGCAATTAAATAATTTAGACACTATATTGTTCAATACAGTGTGAAATACGGATATTAAATAATTGTCCAGTGTCTGTAAACCTACATCCAGGTTGTAATAGTTTAATAGGCAGTCAATTAAATTTATGAGTGTACCTAAATGCTCAGTCCGTGCCGTAATAACTATTGTGTCACAAAACTACAAACTATGAAATTGCATAATATGCTTGAAAGACCAGCGAAGATCTACATGAATAATTTAAGGTATGATTATTTTCCCACACATGTCAAATATGATTGTCCCAAAAACGACCAGAGATCGGATACCGGTATTTGTTCCATACAAAATACCGGTATTTATAACGTTCTTTTTCGTTCTTTGGTTTATAATTCCATTTTTAATGGGACACTCTAATAATACGAAGTTGTTAAGTAAATACATGACTCAGTCCTACGTAAAGACCATACAATAATTCAAAATATTGGACTATTTCTGGGATTTTTAAAAATACATATATAAAAATACTGTGATCCTTCTGTCTGTCATCCTTTATGCTACAAGTATAGGGAAAAATCTGAAAACTATACATTTGTAATGGAATCGTAATAAATATCCTACTTAATAATATTATAAACGCGAAAGTTAGGTTAGGATGTTTGGATGTTTCGATGTTTGTTACTCAATCAAGCAAAAACGGCTGAACATATTATAATGAAACTAGGTATACATAGAGTTTTTAGCCTGGATTAACATATAGGATACTTTCTATTAATTAAATCATCCCTCAAATTATAAACGTTGTAGTTTGATTTCCTGGAATTATCATATCAAAATCCAAAATCCAAAATGTAAAAAAACCAAAATCATCCAAAATGGCACGTATTGCACAAAGAAAGTAAAATACACACTTAATTATGCATTACCGGCCTTGAAGGTCCGTCCCAGTATATGAAAATAGCTGCGATTAGTTTCAGTTTCTCCCCCAAAAGTCACTATTAACCCGGATTCCGATAAAGCGGAAAACGCATCGATTACATGCCGATGTGAAATGTAGGTAAAACGCGGTATGTCACGCATGTTTCCATTTTTTTATGTCATAGGTGGCAAACAAGCAGACGGATCGCCTGATGGTAAGCGATTACCGTCGCCCATAAACACCTGCAACGCCAGAGGAGTCTCTTCTTGAAGGTATACATTGGTAACAGTACTATATTTTTCTAATATAGATACTACTAGAAGCTATTGCTAATACAACTTCAAATTATTATTCCTGAAGAGAGTCAAGCGACCTTCAGATCCTAAGATACTACCATGACGTCGCAGTTACATCAACTGGATAAATACTTAGCTAATTCTTGATTCCAGTCCAGACGTCCCCCCTAAAATTGTGTAGCCCCAATAGTCCCAATACCCCTCATAAATTAACAATACTGTAAGAACTACGTATAAATTGTTGTCATCCTGGGGCCGATTTATGAGTGTCGAACGCTCGACTTTTCACTCGAGATCTGTCAAAAAACTATGATGTTTTGACAGATGTCGAGTGAAAAGTCGAGCGTTCGACACTCAAAAATCGGCTCCCTGCTCGTATTCCATCCAGAGTGAGGTAAACCATTCCAATATGATAAAATCACTAAACAATCTGAAGACGGATGTACACATTTTTTATTCGCAGCTCGTAAACACATACTTTCGCTGAGATAATTCAATAAACAATTACTGGCCAACCAGAAATCAATTGGATGCGGCATGGAGGCTTCAATATAGAGTAGGTACCTACGGTGGAAATCAGACGCGACTTTGATTTGATGGAGCGAAAGCGCTTGTAGCTTAGCGGTACTGAGAAATCGCGTCATATTATGCAAGTTAAGCAACGTTAGCTGCTAATGGGTGCCAACTAAAAGTTAGTATATTATCCTGGTTGCAAGGTTGCGGAAAGTTGTCAGTCAGTCAGTGTCAGAGACAGTCATGTTGCGAAGCCGATCCCAACTAGGTCTACTCTCCATTTAGAGCTGGAATCCACTTACTGTGTGGATTTACAGCAATAATTGAGATTAGTTAGTAAGAAGAACTCAGGCCCTTTAGTTCTTATTGCTTGAATTTTCAATAGTGACAGAAAGAGTACGGTGTCGGTCGGCCCCCGGCTTCGTTACCACGTCTCTGTGCAAGATACTCTCTGACCAAACTTTTTCTAGCCACTGTTACGAAGAAATACTTTGATAATGGCGTCGTTAACGTTTGCTGGTCGTTGACTGGTCACTCAATTTTGAAGGCCGGTATCCAGGGTGCCGATTTGAGACATACCTAAGCAACATTTCATTTTTTTTCAATGTCTTTGGAGCGCTTGTGTCCACGCGCGCCGAGCGACCGATGTCAGAACGAGCATGCTAAACATTATTAAAACAAATTTAATATCAAATTGATGAATGATCTACCTAATGCTTAAGTAAAACTTAATAATTAGACCCCTTGTCGGATCAACGTTAATTTACCTCTAAATCTCGTACGATGTACGTACCTACGATGTTATCGAAAGTTAGGTTTAGCTTCATTTTTGCCATGTCAGAAATCATGTCAACTTATTTTTAACAGGGTTATCGATAGATTTATTGAAAATAATTAAAAGAGATGAAAGCTCTTTAACGATATTAGTTTTCCTATAATAAACAAATGAAAATGATGATTGATTAGGCAATCAAAATCGAGACAAAAATGTTTTCACCTCACTTTTACTTTCAAATTACATTAGTTATTTGCGGCTCCATAAAATCAAAGTTTAGATCCCAAACTAATTATTTAAACGATTAAACGTCAAATATTTCATAATTGATAAGCACTAAATATTAATTTATGGGCAATTTTTTATGTATCACCCAAATCTCGATTTTTAATTGTAGCAGAATCCATTATTAATCGATCTCTACCTAATTGATGAAGAACATTGAATTTGATACGGTGTAAGTATGATTATAAATATTTAATGAAAATCTTTTGGGGCATTTCTGTTAACATAACATTTACTTACATATACAATAAAAAAGTCTAATTATAAACCGAAACTTCTCTACTTCTTCCTAATAAAATAAGCTAACATACGTACGGAATGCATTTTGACTACTAAGCTATAGAAACTCCTTTGGAAAAAAAAATACAGTCCGTTGCGGCAAAAGTGCATCGATGGAATGAACGCTATTTTATATCTCGAAATCTACAGATTTTTGATGTTCATAGTTCATATCATTTATTGTAATAATTTTCTTAAACATATTTGCAACAAGCTCGTTTTAGTTTGTTGCACAAAATATTTATAAGATGTCGTTACATTTCGAGATATCAAATGTATTTTGCATGTTCTGCCTCGACAGCCTAGGTATAATTGAAAAATACCCGCCAGCAGATCAAATCTTATTTATAAATGAAAGTGTTAACAGACGCGATGGAACCGAGGGTCTAATTATATGAGGTGAGTTATGCAAAATGCTTATAGTATCTGTAATGATTGATTTAATTTCGCCCGGCGGATAGCGACGCTTTAGTTTTGAAATTTGGCAACTTAAACTTGGTTACATTTTCATAGTGGTAACGCAAGTTGTCCTGGACAAAGGAATAATATCACACTGCTGGGCAAAATATCCTGTTTCTAGAAATAAAAAGGATGCGGTTTCGACTTCCTCTGGAATATGTAGTGAATTACATGTGCAATGTGTACATATGTACCTGTGTACATGGTGCAAGAAATTATATTTTCATCTCACCCGCTCGGAAAGGCTTTCTTTATTGATTTTGAAATTCGAACGTTACGCAATTCCATGAGTTCCAACTTTTTTCTATAAAGTGAAACGACAGGTCATTCCTAAGCGTTTAGAAGTATACATATCATGTACCTAATGGTGCAGTTTATTATTGTTTTGTTTTTTATAATGATATTAATAATACTTCTTCCAGCTTAATTTGATGATATTCAATAATAATTTAGTTTTATTTATAAAGAAATAACACGAAGAAACATATTTGAAATGTTTATATGTTTCCACACTTTACGCTCAGTGCAATTTCGGAACGCACCGTTTAAAAAGTTAGTTTTTAAGAAAAAAACTCGATGCGAGAGATTAAGATATTTAAATAGTGTTTGGTTTTGTTGTTGAGTTAGAATAATATCAAAATAATGAATTTAATTAATGGGGCATGCGGCTGCAAACATGGCCACTAGGTGGCGCCACTAGAGTATGCCACATCTTGATTGATGCACATTTAACTTTAAAAAATATTGTACGTTTAAAATGCCGTTATAAATAATAATTATTATTAAACTTTGTATCTTAGGCTGAGACACTGTCGGTTAATATTTCAAAGCCATTTAAATACAAAAGGTTTTGTTTAGACAGAAGGGTGTCAGTTATATTTTCGTAAACATATACTCGGCCGTTTAGCGCGATAAAATGGATCCAAATGAAAAATACGGACGTCTGACTCTGACACAGCTAAAAGCACTTTTACGGCAACGCGAGCAATCAGTAAACGGACCGCAAAATTAAGGTGGATGTAATGGGAAAAATGAGGAAATTTCTGAAAAAAAAAACTAATTATTAATATATTAGTATGTGTTTCGTAAAATATACGTAATAATAAACATTATCAGCAAATATCAAGTTCATAGGTCTCATCCCAAAGAGAATAATAATCACGAACGAATGTCTTGGCACAAACTCAGTGGCGCCACCTAGTGGCAAAGTTTGGCAGCCGCCAACCCCATTATATTCTCTTTGGGCTGAGACCTATGAACTTGATATTTGGTGATAATGTTTATTATTACGTATATTTTACGGAACACATACTAATACATTAATAATTAGATTTTTTTTTCAGAAATTTCCTCATTTTTCCCATTACATCCACCTTAATTTTGCGGTCCGTTTATTGATTGCTCGCGTTGCCGTAAAAGTGCTTTTAGCTGTGTCAGAGTCAGACGTCCGTATTTTTCATTTGGATCCATTTTATCGCGCTAAACGGCCGAGTATATGTTTACGAAAATATAACTGACACCCTTCTGTCTAAACAAAACCTTTTGTATTTAAATGGCTTTGAAATATTAACCGACAGTGTCTCGGCCTAAGATACAAAGTTTAATAATTATTATTATTTATAACGGCATTTTAAACGTACAATATTTTTTAAAGTTAAATGTGCATCAATCGAGATGTGGCATACTCTAGTGGCGCCATCTATGCAGAGCTTTGCGCCGCCTGCCCCATTGATTTCAGTGCAGAAGATACTTATATTACAATTTGAACTCCTGATAAGTTTGGAAATGAGTGAAATATATTTGTTTTAGCCGTTAGCCGTGAGTATTTCGTACCACAGTACTCAACAATAATAATTAGGCTCTTTGATGCATTTAAATGTTAATAATCCACGAAATGCTTTGTAACGGGTGAAATTTAAACAACCCTTTATATAACATGAGTACATCTTGAACTATACATGAAAGTATTTCCTCGCTATGGTGAGATGAAAAGTTGTGTGTTGCGCTCGGCAGCAAAGTTGTTCGGCGTCTCGTGCCTTGAGAGCCTCGCTACGCTCAGGATTGTATTTTTGAACCACTCGCTTCGCTCGTGGTTCAATCTTACAATCCTTCGCTAGCTCGGCTCTCAATACAAACACTCGCGCCAAAAATCAACTTTGCAGCCTTGCATAACAAATAACTATTATCATCTAGGTTTTTATATTGCTGGGTTTGATCGAGCGAGTTCGGTGGGCCAGAGTCCAGACCCCGCAATCGCAATGTAACGGAAACAGCAGAAGTTTTTTCACCATATGAATACGGTTTTTAATTATAACCTACTGTATTGAGGCAAAAGACACCATCTTCTGGTCATTCAGAAACCCAAAGCGCGGCGGTTAAATACTCAGATATTTAAATTATTGAGATTGTTTTTTAATGTTTATGTCTTAAGTGCAATAAACAAAAGTTGCAAAATGTAAGTACAAGACAAGTATATATAACGTATCCTTGTCATACCATCAAACAATTCAAGGTCTTTAGCGCTTTAAGCATCCACCGACGCAGATCCGCTCATATTCGTGAGTAAATTGATTTGGTTGAGAAACACATTGAAGGCAATTGACACCTCATTTACCACAGAAGAATGTATGTAAGGCGATACCGTGAAATTAATATTAAAGCTAGTTATTGTGTTCCGCTGTGCTGTTTGTACAACTGTGTTTAACTAACAGTGTTAAATATAGGTTTTCAAATGTAATAATATAATATACTTACGCTGTAATGTAGAGTATATCTATGAACGTTTCCAGGAAATAATTCTACGAACGGAATAAATTACATGTTTTGTTTAATATATAGTACGGTATTGACAGATATCGTAGATAATAATCACGCCGTGTGTGGCGGTGTCAAATGATTAGGGATCTGTATGATGATGACAACCGTAAGAAAAGGCTAAAATTATTACCTAACAGTTTTTCAGATCTCTGTTCTGATGTATTCAGTATTACCTACGAAAGATATGATAAGTTATGTTCCCAAACTCAAATCCCATAGTACCTACTTAATGTAGTGTATCCCAAGACAGGGATTTATTGAGAAATCCAAAAAATCAATAAATAACTGAGGGTGTTGAAAATATTTTAGGTAGGTAATAGTAATATACGACGAGTATATGGTAGGTATTATACTTACCCACTAACAATTATCTCTATTTCTAGTGCGAATCTGTGGCGAAATAACTATAGAAAATCTGGATCAATGTTTGAGAAGGCGCCCACAATATTGCCTTTCGAGGATACGATAAAAAAGATATTATTTAACAGAGCTATTAACACTGTTCATTAGGAGTTAGGTAATTTTGCAATAGAAACGTTAGATGCCTGCCTACACATAATACCAAGCCTACAGTTTTATTATCTTGTCTGAATACACTTAGAAAATGGGTAAAAACTTAATTTTCAAAGACTTTCAGTTTATTTTAAAAGTAAAGTTTGTAATATGGTATAATACACCCTTAAAAATGTTGTAACCTGATTAGTCAGGGCCAGGTTAACACGCATAAAGCTCAAATCAGAGGGGCAACTACGTTATATTTCGAACGTAGGAACATAAGCTAGATCTGTCTTGGATTATGTAGAGGAAAATCGCCCGTAGCCTGAAAACGTGCTTTCGTCAATATCTAGAAGCAGTTGCCTTTTCAATTCACCAACAACTGAACATATCTTAAGTTATGGACTAGGTTTTCCCAAAGATCATTTACTATTCGCATTTCAATACCCAATAAAATTACGCAAAGTTCCTTTTGCATTCTCGTGTCACGGCAGATAAAAAAAACGCAAAATTTAATTACTTCATCAGTGGCCCGAATATGGAGCTTGTAGATCAAAAGATGACCACCGCAGTGAAAATGCCTGACTTATTTTAGACCAGATATAGTTTTCTTAAGGTTTAATTTAGACTGCTTCTGTTTTTAGACTTGAGTGGTTTTTAGTTCGAAATGTGTGATATCTCGTGATATAACCGGCACAAGATCGTATCAATCGGATTAAGTTTCATTCACACTTGCTACTGACGCAATTTGTTCCCATACGATGATATCTGCTAATTGCCGGGTTAAATAGACCTGATGAATTATGTTTTCATTGTGAAATTCGGGGCTTTCGAATTAGAGTTGGTTATCACGTATCACGGCTGTAGTGAGTAGGTAGTATACGGTAGCCTGGCAAAAAATACATTTAATATTAGTATAATAATTATTTATTCATAGTCAATTGATGGTTGTTTTAAAGGTTTGTAACGAAAATGTGTTACGAGTATTATAAACTCTTAAGCCGACCGACCGACTAATGTCTAGACTCACTCTGCGGTAGCTTATCCACACGTATTATAAATAAAAAATAAATATATAATCACAGCAGCTGAATGATTTCTCAACCGCTATTCCAACTAAGTACTTCATGTCAAAATGCAATCATACGTGTGCGAGAAACTAAGTCAGCCAGTCAGAGAGCTCTAAAAGTCAGCCATGCATTAAAAATCTTGGATCCTTTAATATTTCGCAATAAAAAATCGGGTTTGAAAATAACCCTTTATTCTAGGTATCTACAGAATGTGGATGGTATTTAGTAAATAGTAAGGTGTCACCACCAGTAGGTACCTAATGGACATGGACACTTCAATTTTAATTCAAAGATCATACGGGTTTAAATTGATTGTTGTCTAAAAAATGAATAATCTTATTTTCTTTTACATAAGAGTTAATTTGCATCATTGGGCCTTGTCCATTGCTGGTGGTGTCGCACAGAGCAGAGGAGAAACAAGATGTCAAAAACTGTATATGTAAAGATCATCAGGTCACAAATTGTTCTCACGAATAAATCACATGCCCTATTGGATTGTAATTAACCCGAATAGCTCAAAACAAATATACATTCGCATTATTGATGGCGGACTAGAAAAGATCGGATGTGCTCGTGAGGTTTCGCAATGGATTTAGGTTGGTGGTATACGTGGAGCCTTCCGTATGACATGGCGGTATGGGCAGACATTAGTATAATATAGTTCTTCAAAGCAGAAAAACTTTTGTTTTTTAATTTCATTGATTTATACTTAAGATCCTCCAATAGGGCTTTATTTACAAAAACAAAATTAAGTAAACTAAATTCCTACAGTAAGCTTAACCTAACTACAACTTAATGTTCTAGATCATTTATTTACTAACTAAAAATATATACAAGAATACTACAATAATATTAGAGCTAACTTAAATCTAAGGCGACTTCCTGATTTGTCGGTGCGGAGGCGGTACGATACAACGACAGTTTTCAAATGTCAGTGTCAACTGTCAGTCAACTCAGCACTACTTGTTACTGCGCCCCTACATTTAAATGAGTGCTTTTCTGACTGGCGCGGCATGCGAAGCGGGACGATGCTGTTCCGCTTCTGCGCATAATATTACTAAAATCAATTCTTTAAAAAAATGGCTTCCATCAAATTTATGATGATTTCGCCAATGTCACGTGTTCAATGACGTTGTTCGGTAACGACGCCATGACAGTAGATAAGGTTTTGTACGGTAAATGGATTCTGCTCGCCGTCGCCCCGGGCACGTGCGCTCACCAACGCGGCGACGATCAAAAAATCCCATAATATTATGCTGCTCAAATGTAATACTGACAGTATTCTGTCAAGTGGGAATCTTTGCGACGTCAGTAAGTTTACGTCAAACAAGAAAATGTCACATATCGATCCCGCCCCGCCAAGTCAGGAAGTCATCACCTATATGTTTTTTTATTTTTATTTATATTCAAAAACAAACTTAGGTGGTAGGTATACATTAAATTTCGCCAAACTGAGGGCAGTTTGTTGGCGAATAGTGCGCTCACATATTAAACAATGTTTTTGTTATACCTACTTATATTCTTAAACTTCTTATCTAATCTTAAAGTTGCTAATCTTATTTATTTATTTGACTAGTGCAAATAAATACTATTTAGGGTGCAGCAAAAATGTATGTATATCTACTATCTACCCTCTTCATCCCACGAAGGCAGTGACCCTGACCTATATTATTAAGA
This sequence comes from Cenopis cana, assembly GCA_951800055.1. Taxonomy (NCBI): domain Eukaryota; kingdom Metazoa; phylum Arthropoda; class Insecta; order Lepidoptera; family Tortricidae; genus Cenopis; species Cenopis cana. The sequence continues at coordinate 11,581,551 of OX637479.1, read as the reverse complement.
TATTACCTACGTTAGATTTCTCTGAGTGACTCACCTTCGTGAGTTGAAGTAGGTAGTCATGCGCACATACCAATACATTAAAACTAATACTAATAGGTATATATTATTATATTATGTATCTATATTATCCAAAAGTGTTTCTTTTAATCGTTTTTTGAAAATCTCTTTACTACAACATTCTTCCATTGTTGGGCTAAGTTGGTTAAAAATCTTAGGTATCATATGTTTCCGAGTTCTTTGGCCATAGTAATTGTTAGTGTTATATTCTACATATTTTCTTTTTGTACTTAACCTAAAGTTACGTAACGATTTTTTACATGTTTTAAACCTGTCATGCCCATAGTTTTCTATGTATATTAAATATTTCACTTTGTCATGTACTGGTAAGATTTTTAACCTTTTATAATAGTAGATTATACACCAAGGGGATAAAGCACTGTTTTATGTCACGGGTGCGATATTGAATACCGAACGTAACGAAGGACTCCAAATTTTACTCCCGAGCGGAGCGAGGGAGTAATGACTTAATTCCTGAGCGAAGCGAGGGAATTAAGACTGAGTCCTGAGTGTAGTGAGGGATTTAAGCGTGCCCAAGACAAAAACAGTTTTATCCCCGTGGGGTATACTCTACTTTTCTCACCACCTTTGGCCAATTTTATACTTTATGTTATTGAATATGGAATCGAGTATGATGACTATTTTAACAAAAAAGTTTTTTTTTTTAAATTCTAAATAAATATTAAAAATCTAGTAATCCTTAATTCTAAATCTTGAAATCCTTATCCCTGAATTAGTCGAATACGAGTATAATGACGATATTTCGCAAAAAAATATTTTTTTTTCTCTTAAAACTCAAAATAATTATAAAATTTGAAATTCTTGTCCCTGAATTAGTCGAAATCGAGTATAATGACGAATTTTCGCAAAAAAAAATTTTTTATACTTATAACTCAAAATAAATATGAAATTTGAAATCCTTGTCCCTGAATTAGTCGAAATCGAGTATAATGACGATTTTTCGCAAAAATTTTTTTTTTTACTTAAAACTCAAAATAAATATAAAATTTGAAATCCTTGTTCCTGAATTAGTCGAAATCGAGTATAATGACGATTTTTCGCAATTTTTTTTTACTTCAAACTCAAAATAAATATAAAATTTGAAATCCTTGTCCCTGAATTAGTCGAAATCGAGTATAATGACGATTTTTGGCAAAAAATATAAATTTTTCGCTTAAAACTCTAAATAAATATAAAATTTGAAATCCTTATCCCTGAATTAGTCGAAAACGAGTATAATGACGATTTTTTTCTCTTAAAACTCAAAATAAATATAAAATTGGAAATCCTTACCCCTTAATTAGTCGAAATCGAGTATAATGACGATTTTTTTTTAACCTAAAATTCAAAATAAAGATATAGTTTTAGTCATTTTTTTGAGGAAAAAAAACGGAACTAAAATCAGGCGCTTGACCCGCTACAGGCGGCGGCCGCCAACGCAGTCTTTTGTTTCGAACGCGACGTTCCAAAGTTCCAAACAAAACACGGAGCTGGTGTGCCACCTCCTCGCCGCCGTGTGGACTTCACGAAATTAGACTTTAAAGACATATCAATAAGAACTATCAGAACTCAAATGAAATTATTACCCGGCGGGTAATAATTTGAAATTATAACCCGCTAAAACCAAGGGGCACATGTAATGATTTGCTTTCCCGAAAGGTTTGTATGATATATAATTGAGCAAAATCGAGCAGGTGGTGTGAAAAGTACTTTTCTCAAAAATGGCCCGCAAACTGGACTTTAGTCGCTACATATTGGAAGGTAAAGTGTATAGTTTAAGGTCAGATCCAAATTAAAAAGTAAAAAACATTGCAGGCCACATATATGGCCTGCAATGTCACATATAAATTCCTTTATTTGTCGAGTTATAAACTTTTTAAAAAGTAGAAACTGTCATATAAAAGGAGGCACAGGTCGTATTCTGCCAATTCAGCTCGTATTTTTCTGTTGAAACGCGACGTTTTTTTATGTGTCTCGAATAATTTGCGTTTTTCGGTAGAAAAATACACTTGCGATTGTGTTAAAAATAAATAAACGGCGGGAAAGCATGATGTTTTTGACTTTTTAAGGTTATGTTTATCAAATCTTGTTCAAATTTTGTATTATTTTCCCCATTTTTGAGAAAAGCACTATATTAGCCTCGGCCGGAATGGCAATTGCAGGCTTCGTATTATAATTAAACGGACTCGCAAGCTCGTCCGTTTAAACAAATACTCAGCCTGCAATTGCTTCCTTCCCGGCCACGGCAATAATGTACTATTTTAATACAGTTGCTCAAAAAGTGGTACTTTATGTAGCTGTATATCGTGCGCAAAGTTGGATTTCGCGCACTAGTGCTTTTTACTTTTCCAACTTTTTTAAATTTATTGTTGACCCAAGCCAAAGGGTTTTAGGTTCAGTCACTTTACTTATTTATTTAATAAAGCGAAGGCCATTAAAAGTAACCTTCTATAATATTTAAAACATTAAAAATGCATATTAAACAAGTTAAATGGTTATCAAATATTAAAACATCTAAAACTGTATTCAAAAAGTTGACTGATTGAGTAAATTAATGACCGGAAACAGTATTATGCGAGACCTCTAATTAATAGAGTATTATGGAAGACCGTCGCGCCGGATGTGAATAAACGCTTGTCTTTTTTCGCCAAAAAATACATTTAGTTACTTAAAAATCAAATAGAAATTAATTATAAAATGAAAAATAATGATTGATTAATATTTACATGTAATTAAACTACCATGTGACATAAAATCTCCTCCAAAATAGTATTTGATTTGGCTGAATGCTGACAACCATGGCCTGTTGAAAAAAGTCAATCAATTAAAAGTTAAACCGACTTTTTAATTCCCGCTTTTTTGTACATGATTTCAAGATTTAATTTTGTAGTGAGTCGTATTGTTTTAATAATATTTTTGTGATATGTGTGATTTATACGATTGTTATATAAAGTGTATGTCTGTATGTAAACTACGCCAGATAGACCAGGTAAGTACTTAAAGCCCACAATCACCACAATGGCAAGTAAAAGTAATTGTGTTTTGTATCTTTTAATTACTGTTTTATTTTAGTTTCTTTGATATTTTTTCGCAACTGTATTAAAAAACGTCGTTTGATACACGTGCGGAAGTGTCATTTTCACTCGTCCCGAGTCTTGTCCCTCGCCCGTCGGCTCGGGCCAAGACAACTCGGGACTCGTGCAAAATGACATACCTTCCGCACTAGCATCAAAATGTACTATTATAGTTCTGTTTACAACTTATTTTAGTATTTTTATCCACTAATACATTTTTAATAATTCTAATCTGTATATTATATATTTTATCAAGGTAAGTTTTAAAGGTAAGCCCGTATGCATTTAAGCCGTAACTAATTACTGACTCGGCTAGCGAGTGGTATAAGGTGTGCATTATTTTTCTGTTTACAATATTTTTTAAACTATATAATTTTACCATAATTGCCCGAAGTTTATTGCATACTATATCTATGTGGTTGGCCCAGCTGAACTTGGTATCAATAGTCAAACCTAAATATTTATAATTATTTACAAATTAAAACAATTTAAAACAGACCCTTGAGGCATTGTACCGAGAATGCTGGCAGCTGTGTCCTCCTCCGACTTTATTAAGCCGTCCGCTACCGGTGACTGGTATACCCGGCCGGATAGCAAAAAAAAGTTTTGTTTTATTCGCTGGGAGAGGACGGGTTAATAAGTAAATATACATAGTTCGCAGGGAAATTATCATTTAGTGATTTGATGAAAATCCCTGGGTCGGTTCCATCCACAAGCTCATTTCGTCAACTCCCTGCATACCTACTCCGGCTATGTTTTAAGCATTTTTTTCTCTCTGTGCATCACAGACCTGTTACGTGATCGCGATGGCAAAGCTATTGTCGTGTCAGAGACAACTACATGCTATCGAATAATTAATCAGCATGGCGTGCGTGTGCTCATATTGGTCCTCGCCGATAGATGGCGCTCACGACTTTGCCGTTTTAAAACAAGAAACCATATTTCATCTAAGTAAGTGTTGCTAACTGTGAGGATACCACGACAATTGGGACGTTCTTTGAAACGATCTTCTGCTGTTAGCCATTCATAACAGTTAAAACAAGCATCCCTTTGCACATTTATAAGATTATAAGTTACATCCCAAGAGTATGTATGCAGGTAAGTTCATATTTGGTTCATATATATATGTGGTCACTCATTTACCCACGTTTTATTTTTATTTTTAATTGGGAAATCTTAACCTAAAACCACGCCCGCTGGGGCTCAGCTATACTCGTAACCACCTCGTAACTAAACATAATTATTGTCAATTAAAGCAAAACTGTTCTATAACCCCAGATGTTTAAAAGCAAGATTGAATCCTTGTACCTAACCGACATACAGATTCTACAAAATTTGAATAATTATACCTAGGTATGACCCTTTTACTTGTACGCAAGCATACGTCAGTTCTACGACTGTGATAATAGATACCGTCTATGAATATACGAAGTAAATTCCTATCAGAACAAGACATGTCAGCACTTCATTTACTTCCCTTTTAGCATTTCCTTTATTGGATGTCAAAAGATCAGCGATCGTCAGATGTCAGGATGTCACCGAACCGCTTCCTTTCACATTTTGCTGTCGTAAACGGGTAAATGTCTGCCATTTGTTCCTTTTATAGCCAATAGGGGTCAAACACTATATATATATATATAACTAGGTAATTTTTTGTTGGAAATTTATTCTATTTTCAAGATTCCTACATAATATTTTATCTCTGTAAAATCCCGGTCAAAATCACACGCGGGCGTTGCAATACGTCATGATAACCTTTTGAATCCCCTCTCTCCCTGAATAAAACAGACCTTCTTCGTATAAAAAACCGGCCAAATATTTTCGCCCCCCCCCCCCTTAGGTGTATGGGAGCCCCCCTTAAAAATAATTAAAAAATAAGTTTTGATAATTTTGGTAGCTTTGGTCTAACAAGGTGCTTATACTGTGATTAAGACTGTAGCTCCAACCGTTTGGCTGTAAAACCTGTGTGGTTCAGACCCTTCAACAGGTTCGGACCCTTCGGGTACGGAACCCTAAAAAGTGTCCCCCTTTCACGCCAATTGGATGGTGCAACATAGTTCCAGAGACGGCCTGGAAGAGATCGCTCTACTACAGCGATAACACCGCCTCTTGGGCTTTTGCCTCTTACCGCTTGCTTTATTTCTTATTTAATGTTCTATATACTTACCTACTTATTTTTCCTTTCTCACTCTTCTGTCATAGGTACATATTCCCTTGTCAGCCTCAGTTAAATATAATAATACAAAATAAAATGGTTACGTTTAAGTATATTTCAGTTACATATTGGTAGATCTTTTAAAGTTATGTTTATTCGAGCATGTAAATACTACTCGTAGAAAGATTGCATCTATGTATGAGTGCTATTGAGATTCACTCGTGTATAACCTACATCTATAGTAACTATCACAAATGCGAAAATAAATCTGTTCGTCTGTCTGTTGTCGCTGAACCGATAGAGATGAAATTTAGTTTATTTTTTCGAAATGTTATAGTATAAGTAGGCATAAGTAGCATAGGGTAAGAATGGAAATAGTTTGAGACCCGAGAAGGACACACATCCATTAAAAGTGTAAATAGGGAAAAATTCTATGGGAGTGCGATAATCGATGCTGCGCCTGTAGCAAATCTAATTATGTTCGCTCTAATAGCAGATTTTGTACACGCCTTTTGGTAATAACGAGTTTTTTTTAATGGGATTGCTCTTGGCCAGCATCTAGCCAGGGGGCAAAGCTGAGGCTGACGATGAAGCGAGCTCACCCAGAAAATGCCTATTCCCTCGTAAGACTTCGTTGAAGAGGGCAGTTATTAGCACATGAAATTCCGGGCAAAAGCTAGTAGGTAGGTAAATCAAACGATCACACGCCATATAGCGAATGTTAGTTGCGAAAAATGCATTTTCTACATTACTGATTGTATCTGTATTTGTCACGCATATACACATAACAAAAGGCTAGAAACAACTAAACTTTTTTCATTCAAGTCATCATGCTGAAATTAACAGTATGGTGTAACATATTCGCCTGTACATTTTTATTATCTGCAAGTTTTCCGGGCAAAATTCTGGTAAGTTTTTTTGTATTAATTCAATATTTACCTAGGTAGGTATATACATTCCATACGAAAATTAGGAAACTTGTTTTTATCTTTTTAATGCAGTCGTGTTTTTTTAATGGTGTGAACAAGATGTGTAGGAGCGAAAGTACTTACACACGTGGCTTCCCACAGCAAGCTACGACCTTTTGCCCACGGCACCGGTGTGGGACCGTCCGTCAGTACGACTCAACCCCTGGGGTTTCAAGACACCTGGGGCCTGTACCACAAAATTTTACAAGCGTACAATTCGACAATTTTGTGAACTTTTTCTATGGAAACTTGTACAATTTTGCCAAATTGTAGACTTGTATAGTTTTGTGGTACAGGGGCCTGGTGTGCTGGCTGACACCAAAGCGCGCCTTATCCATACATTACTGATGTAGTTCCACCCGTTAGATTAAACGGGACCGAATTAAAAATGGTTAATAATTTTAAATATCTTGACCATATTTTGACAGACTAAAAGACGATGACGATCTCGAACGACAGCGACGGGCCATTGCTATGCGAAGTAACATGTTGGCGCGCCGGTTCGCTCACTGCTCTGATCAAGTTAAAATAACTCTGTTTGGGGCTTACTGCCAGGCATTCTATACTAGTCACCTGTGGTACCATTTCACGGAACGATCGTTCAACAGACTAAGAGTACAGTACAACAACGCGTTTCGTGCGATGTTACGGCTACCGTGGCGGTGTAGTGCGTCTGGTATGTTCGCTACAAACAGAGTGGACGACTTCTACGCTATAATCCGTAAGAGACACTGGTCCTTTGTCAGGAGAGTGAGCGAATCGACGAACAGCATTGTTAACGTAGCATACACGACGACATGTTATCTAACAAGTGGGGCCTCAAAGATGGCTTATACATATTATTACTGTACCTAACTTGAACTTAATTTTAATTTTAGTAAAAATGTGTAATTTTTGTAAAATGATGGGTTAATACCTAAATAACCAGTCACTTGCAGGCATAACCCTTATTTTCTAGGGAATAGAGTTTAACTCAAAATACAAAGCAAGCAAGTGGATAAAGAATTTATTTTAATTTAATTTTTTAATTTAATTAATAGCACTAAGCACAATGCATTTGTATCCTGCCAGCACACCCCACGCAACTTAGACCATTAGACATAGTATTAGGTTGCAGCCTACAGCTTGGCAAAAAAGAGTATAAACGGAACTAATTTTTATTGATCCTGACGACTTTGATTCGTCGTACCCGTCGACCCCTCCTAGTATCGTGATTGCGATGTTAAGAGGGGTCAAACTCAGCTGGTCTTAGATGCGTAAGACACAATAATACTCGGGACATATTATGTATATATGTAAATGGATTATGCGAATATGAATATGAACATGAGTATGAATATGAATACGGATACGGATACCGACACCGATACGGATACCGATACCGATACCAATACGGATACGGATATGAATATCTTTGTTATTTACTTTCTTTATTGAGTTTTCACTTCTGCCGGCACTCCCGGAGTGCAACCCGTTGTTTTTTTTTACTTTACCTTACCAGGAAATGTAATTGATTAACATACTTTCTATTTGTAACGAACGTACTAAATTTTTTAGTAGAGAATGGAGTATCTTTCTTTTGGTCGTATCAGGTACTGTCCGTGGTGCTGCCACATCAGCGTCAGTTGTACCCCTATTATTTTCTACTCTTTTTTGCCAGACTGTATTTGTACTTTGGTATACATATAAATAATCACATTTTTCTCATCTGTATAGGGCCCAGGGACGTTCGTATTCCAGTCATTTGAACACTGTGACCCGCCGGTGACAGAACTCGATTTATGGCTAACTCAGAAGAAATATAACCGAACCACTAGTGTTATCGACATGACTTTATCTACACCATGGCCCCTCAGCGATAACGTCATAGTTAGTATTTTTTTGAATGTTTAATGATTTTTTATAATTGATGTGAAAAAAACAACATTTTAATCCACCACGTTCACTCTCAAGAGGACTCCGCCAGGTACAAGATGGAATCAGTGAGTCCCTTAAGTCTTCGATCAAAATTCATAACACAATCTTTGACCTCCAAACCCCAAATTACAATCTCAACTGCAAATGATACATTGGCTCTAAAACTAACAAATTATGCCATGATTCTAAATGAGCTTCATGCATTGCAGAAGTGATGGTAGGTATTAAGGATGATTCACGCTATAGACTGCTCCGTGTCCGGGCCGGCCCGTTTTTTAGTACCTACAAGAAATCGACGGCCGTCGCGCGTCCTGTATTAGAAACCGGGCCGGCCCGGACACGGAACGGTCTACGGTGGATCATCCTTTACTCAGGTAGGACTATGCCAACGTACACATACCTACTGGCATAGGAAGCTTTCCCATAGAAAGTCGATGTCTACCTAAGTGAGGTTATAAAAATATTACTAATAAAAGTATTCTATAAACTCATTTTATACTACTTTAACGGCGCAGCGACCCAAAGATGACCTTGGCCTCCGAAACGAGAGCACGCCATCACCTCTCCCGATCCTGCGCAGCCTCCTGCCAGTCTTCGACCTGAAGCAGCCGCAGATCCACCTCCACACTGTCTTCCCAGCGATACCTGGGTCGACCAACCGGGCGGCGCCCACTCGGTCGCCCCAAGTATTCTTTCTTGACGGCTTGATCCTCTCCCGATCTCAGTAGGTGGCCGAACCAGCGAAGTCTGTGTGCCTTTGTTTCGCCGATGAGGTTCGGCCACCAATTCTTCGATCTCGGCATTTCTCCTGATCCTAAACTCATTTTATAGATGGAAGTAAAAACTGCTACTAAGAGAGACGGAGGGTACAAACCGGGCTCGTTTTACCTGAAAGGCCCCTTTTGCAAGACACTAAAGACCCTTGTTGGCGACTTATTCAATGCGATCGTGACCGCCAGTGGGGTGGACGACTGCCCTATTCCGGTAAGTCGTGGATCATAGAACTAGTACATCATCATCATCATATTAGCCAAAAGACGTCCACTGCAGTTCATAGGCTTAGATCGCAGTGGCGATCTTTACCAGATCATCAGTCTGCAGTGCGTGTTGTTACAGGTTTCCGTCCAAGAAATGATTCAGTTGGCCCACACACTTAGTTGGTTACACCTATGTTGTTAAGGCATGTCTCCTGGACCCCGAATTTACCGGGAGACAATGTCTATGAGGTCATCATCAGAATTGACGCCGCCGCGTTTGGAAAAGTGTCAATTGACAACATTTAATTTTTCTGACCTCTTAATTTTATTTAGGTATTTAATAGTACTCAAAAATTTTATGACGTCATTACGTTGAAAGTCCTATTTTTCGGTTTTTCATATTTAACACAAAATTATCTACAAAAAAGGTTCTATACACTTTTTCGCTTTTTTTTTTTTTTTTTACCAAATTGTGCACCTCCCATACATTGGGTGACACTACTTCCCGTACTACTGCGCAGTTGGGTAAAAAAGTAGAATGTAAGTACATACATTGATGCATTGTGTTCGTTGAATACAAGAATAAAAGTGATACTAGGATAACCTCTAATTTTTATTATCTTTTCAGGGTGATATCGTAGTGAACGATTTTTACGTTGATAGCGATAAGTTGAACGACCAAATTCTGTACGGAGAGTACAGAGCTGAGTTGTCTTTCTTCGTCAACGAAAAACTCAAGGGATGCTATCTTATGTACTTGAATTTGGTGCCTAAAGAATAAACACAGGTATATTTTGAACTTCTAAATTTGATTTTTGTGGTTATAGCTCAGACATATAGCCGATAAAGATATATGGAGGTAACTTCGTGCGTTAAATCATGAAAAGTAAAAGGTAATCATCGTCACCGATCAGTACACATGAAGTAACATTTCCAAAGTTTCCAAACCTACAATTATCGCATATGCACTAAAACTGTCGTTTATGATTTTTGATTAATGCTCAACATGAATACTTGCATAATTTTACGACTCACGACGATGGCAAATTACTTCCCGAGTATAGATAATGCAAAATGGAACGATTGGCATTTGAAGACCCGTAAAACGTTATGGCTAATGGGTGTGGAGAAACATTAAGTCACGTCATGACCGTCCCATTACATATTGTCATCTATCCACACCAGGCGTTGGCAACCTTCTAGCAGCCAAGCCACCAGCTAACAAAATGATCGTGGGCTGCACGTGTTAATGATTTGTGGCCCTATCTGGTAAAAGCTACTACATTGCCGGTCGTCAATAAGGCGGCTCGCGGGCCGCAAGTAAGGAACTCACGGGCCACGCCTATTGACGACTCACGACGATGGCAAATTACTTCCCGAGTATAGATAATGCAAAATGGAACGATTGGCATTTGAAGACCCGTAAAACGTTATGGCTAATGGGTGTGGAGAAACATTAAGTCACGTCATGACCGTCCCATTACATATTGTCATCTATCCACACCAGGCGTTGGCAACCTTCTAGCAGCCAAGCCACCAGCTAACAAAATGATCGTGGGCTGCACGTGTTAATGATTTGTGGCCCTATCTGGTAAAAGCTACTACATTGCCGGTCGTCAATAAGGCGGCTCGCGGGCCGCAAGTAAGGAACTCACGGGCCACGCCTATTGCCGACCGGTGTTCTACACAAACCAGCAACTCAGAGTCGGCACACATCAACCAAGATGCGGTTTTATTGTCAACAACGTCGCTTTGTTTTGGTAGTTTGATTTGTAGTCATCATCCTCCTAGCGTTTTCCTAGTAGTTTCTTCCTAAAGGAAAGTTGGCATAGGCACTAGATGCTGAAACACACATAATGAGACCGGTTACATCTTCCTGGAATTGTACTGTTAAGTATCAAATAATATTTCGTACATAAGTTTTTTTTTTATTACCCAGTTGTATAAGATGGAGTCTAAGATATTAGAAACTTCATGCCAATCTTCCATCTTTCCTCACTCAGGTATGCAAACCGCGCATTGTTCCGTCTATACCGCCGTAAACATTCCGTGGAAGAAACTAGGCTGTAACAAACAAATCCTCATTGAACGTTGCGCACACGCAATAAAACAATACCGAACCGAACGGTAAGGGTAAGGGTCTAGACCGAATGGTAAGGAAACAATGCCTCTATGAATCAGGAGATCTATTTTCATCCGTCGCTTCTTATCCCAAACACTTTTCAAACTGCTTCATTTATTCGCATCCTCACGAAACTAGAGCTCACAAAATATGTATAAAAATGTGATTGAGATGTGAAAGAGATGTGCCGAATTTAGTAGTACCTGTTATAAGTTGTAACCTTGTAACGGTTACATATTAAAATACCTAAAATTGATATACCTATTGTCAAAATACCTATGTACGAAATACCTAACAGTTATTTAACCTACAGTTTAAATGACCGAAGTTTGAAATACCTACGTTCAAAAAACCTATTGAACGAAATACCTACTGTTCATGATCCCTAACGGATGAAATACCTAATGGACGATTCGCCTAAGTTTGATATACCTACGGTCAAAATACCTACAGTCAAAATACCGACAGTACATTATCGCGACAGGTTTTTAAAAATGAGTTTTTGAAATAGGTAAGTAGTAGTAAAAAATATCAAAAATCATGATTGTCAGTTGAATTATAATTTTATGGGAAAATGTTCGTTTCTGGCGCTTCGCCGGCCGCTACCGCGGCACGCTCGCTTCGCTCGCTCGGCTCGCGCGCTGTAGGGTTGCAGTTCTGCCTAACCACTCCTCCTCGCTTCGCTCGTCGTCGTACCTACACCGACCTGCCTTAGAGTAGAATATGTAGAAGTGGAGAATAGAGGTGGAGATTGTCATAACATATTTTTTTACCTGTACCTAGGGCAGGTTTGGGGAGCCTTGTGGTGGGACCGCAGAAGAAGAGGAGTGCCGGTATTGAGGTGCGCCGTTCTCCCTATCTTCTGCGGCCGAGGCGGGATCGCAGGGGGAGAGGCGTGATGGTATTACGGTGCGCCACTCTTCCTACCCCCTGCGACCTTGGCGGGGCCGTTCCGCGGTAGCGGCGTCGGTGCGACCGCAGAGGAAGAGGAATGCCGGTAGGTACGACGACGAGCGAAGCGAGGAGGAGTGGTTAAGTAGAACTACAACCCTACAGCGCGCGAGCCGAGCGAGCGTGCCGTGGCAGCGCCCGGCGAAGGGCCAGAAACTTTTTTAAATAATTTTACTTGTATATAATAACAGTAAACACTTAGCTAGGCTTTAGTACTGTAGGTATTTCGACTGTAGGTGTTTCGACTGTAGGTATTATGACCGTAGGCTTAATGACATATAGGTATGTTAAAAATAGGTATTTCGTACAGTACATAGGTATTTTGATAGTAGTTATTTCAAGTTTAGGTTAATCGTTCAATAGGTATTTCGTCCAATAGGTATTATGAAAATAGGTCAAATAAGTGATAGGTATTTTTAAAAATAGGTATTTCGTACATAGGTATTTTGAAAATAGGTATATTAATTTTAGGTATATTAATATGTAACCCTTGTAACTGTATTAAGATGTACAACTTTGTGAGTTTAAAAAAAGCCACAAAACTTTCAATGCAATTCCTAAATACCTAGTAATAATCGTAGTATTATCCCTAAAAAAGGGTTTTTTGTCCTCCTCAATATCTCGTCACCCTTGGTATACTTAGATTAGATGTTGAGTAAGTAGAGAAATAGCTTTTGATTAAGACCACGTTATTCGAAATCATAGTATTTTTCATTCAATTTTAAACCATTAAATACTCACTTTATTGATGGGATATTTAGATATGTTATAGTTTAAGAGTCGGTCTAGTGTATTTTAAGGCTGAAAACACGATATTTGAAACTTCGCTCGATGATCTCACATCGCAAAAACAGGTAAATTTTGATCTTATTGTGAGTCGTATATAAAATATATCCAACTCAGACTCGAGTAAAATATATCAATAGATAGGAAACGATGTGAAGAAGTGCATTTTACGGCTAATTTTTTTAAAAATGTTTTTATATTTAACAAAACTCAAAAATATCAGAAAAGCAAACTGCGCGCTTCATTTTAGTAGACAGATGGCCGTTGGGCCTCGAGCTGGACGGACGTCTGTCGCACTTTTTGCAGTTTGACATTTATAAAAATCGCATATTTAATACCAGTAACTAGATGATATTAACATTTCCAGGGTAAATTACTAGTGAGTCATATCGACGAATAAACATTTAAAATAGTTTTCCTGGTACTTTTACAATTCGAGATAGTGGAAAACATAAAATGTGGCTAATAAAGCTTATCATTATATCATTTTTTTCCTTTTTAAACCCTCTCTTATTACAAAAGGTTTCATTGAGTATTTTTAGAATGTGGAATTTTTTTCCATTATACGGGTCACACTCCTTCATATAGCATATTGTATATTTTATGTCTATGTGTGAGTATATCCATAGCGCCTGACACATAGTTTGACATCTGACATTAGCAAATTAAATTCAAGCTTGGTATTTCAAATACAATATTTTAAATTATTAAATATATTGAGCTTCGTATTGTAACAAAATAAATATGCCCAAACGGACCGTAATCCTGCCAAAGTTTTGACGCTATTCGACTTCAATTTGCTCTGCAGTTCAATGTAAAGCAGAATGACATCAATAATAACGATGAAAGTGATATTATTGCATTGTGTAATTATTCCAATATATCAACGTAAACGATAAAAAAAGAATAATACAAATTTAAATGAAAAGATGCCTCGGATAATATCTGAAATAGAAAGGGCCCAAAGCTCTGAGGAATTCTGGCCGCTTACGGCTAGTATGTGGGGGAGGATATCTGGTGACGGCGTCGCGGTCTCAGGTCTATGATCAGCGGCTTCGGTGAACTTCACTTCATAGCCACATCATGCGCAAATGTTTACGTGAATTTACTGGACGAAGTGATGCTGCAAATTGTTCTACTGACTTTCCTGACTTTATTCAAGATAATTGCCCCATACAGCACGGGTCACTTGGGAATGGTTTACTCTACAGCTACATCCAGGCATAAATGTAATGATGTAATGCCATCGCCTGAAATTCGAACCCGATTGAGAATCTTTGGGGTTTAATGGTTCAACAGTGGGATCATCACCATGAAGGAACCAAAGAAGCAATTCAAGCAATAGATACTGCAATGAAATATGGGAGGAAATGCGGGGAACTGACATAATTATCAACGTCTTCTCAGCTTATTGAGAGACAGGCTACAAACTGTTGTAGACGCACTGTGGTTGCACGCATTATAATCCCTCAGTCTTATGTTTTATGTTTATAATAAATTATATAATAAATCTTGAGTTTTATTTAAGATGGATTTATGAACCGTACTCTGTCTTCTCGAAGATCTCACGGTTCGAAATAAAGGCCATACGATAAATAAAGAATAAATATCTGGGTGACCGAGCCTTGCTCGGCGTTTTCCCGTGCATGAGACCTAGCTAGATCGATTGCTCGTCCCCAAAAACCCCCACATACCAAATTTCATCAAAATCGTTAGAGCAGTTTCCGAGATCCCCGAAATAAATATATAAATAAGCATATAAATAAATAAATATACAAGAATTGCTCGTTTAAAGATATAAGATAAGATAAAGAACTAATACCTAAATAAAGTTGTAAGCTTTTATTAGCAGGGCAAAATATTTATGTTGAATCTTTTTCTAAATAAAATAAAAAAAGTACAAAATATTTATTTACCAAAATAACGCTCAATAATTATTTATGCTCTAAAAATTACAAAAAAAAAAACACTTGCTCTTGCCTGAGATTCGAACCTGTGACCTGTGCTTTAGAGAGCAAGCGATTACTAATTACACCTCAATGTACTTGGCTTAGTGGTTGAAATTAAGCTACTTATTTGTGGCTTGCAACTTTGACTTTTTGTGTCGAGTCGTGATAAAATTTAGCCCTTATTAAGTTAAGTGAAATCTGTCAAAACTGCGCAACAGAGACAGAGATATGCAATCGAGATAGATATGTCTACACTCTTTTGCGTGAATGTCATAACAATCTGTTCTAAATTTAAATGGTTGACAACCTAATTATCACGTGCGCCACTCTGGCTTATTCTGGTTAATTTGACAAAGAAGGTCTGTCACATATTCAAATTCTAAGTTACAGCAATCATTAAAAAAAACGAGGTCAGTGACCTGTCACAGTAAAGTGAGATAGTGTGAGTAAAATGTAATTGTGTTTGTTACTGGGGAGAACAAGGGCCTGACACGCTTTGTAAGAGAAAGATAGCCTTATTGCGATTCCTATGAGAGGAAGTAGAAAAAAGTGCGATGTTTTGTCCTTATCACCGACCGGACATTTTTTCATGGTCGGGTAAAAGTAATCTGTCATTAGTGTCAAGAAGATTGCAAAACAAAGTGGCAATATTTTGCAGTGCAATTTATAAGTGGAAAATTAATGATGAATTTGGTTTAAATGAATAATAATTTACCAATCATCAGATCCGTAGTGTTTGGTTGTTCAGTGCAAACATGGTGGGGTGTTCAGTGTTTGGCTGTAAAAGCAATTTCGACCGAAAAAAGGCGGATGTTACATTCCATGCGTAAGTACATTTTCTTTGAATTTTGGACCCGTGTTTATTTCTAAAATCTCACCGGAACCAAATTACTGAGCTAAATCATTAGTTATATCATGAGACAATAGATGAAATAGGAAAAATATGTGAATTAATTAAAAAATAACCTCCAAACATTTGACATACAAACCGGTCAAATCGCGTAGTAGAAATCTACCATAGAAGCCAGCTTAGCATTGATGTCCCACCATTCAGTCGGTTTATAATTCGATTTCGGGATACCAACAAATAATAAAAAAATCCCCTAAAGATTACCCCACGTTTCGGGAATTTCAAGTAATTTGATTTTTTCAGTTTTTCAACAGAGGATGAATCCCGAAAAAATGGATTTGAGGACTGAGTGAACAGGAAATTAAATTGGGTAAAATAATCTATAACTGCTTATTACATATTTGTTTATTTATTGAAAAATAAAGTTATAAATGTAATATATTATTGTAAATAAATTACCTGTTCTAAATTGAAGTTTATTCTTTTATTCCAACAACTACACAATTTATCTGTGAAAGACAAAAAGGGGCATGGAAATAGTAAGCACTATCTGGTTACATTACTTACTACTTTCATCGTCTAGAGACTTAAACATTTTTCACATCACCTATTCGGATAAGGGCTTTTTCTTCCCTGCTAGGAGGGATCAAAATGACACTTTTCTTCCCTGCTAGAAGGGATCAAAGTGGCACTTTTCTGTAACGAGTAATAGGTAACTTAATGAGTTATTGTATCGATTTTGATAAAATAAATGCACAACTATTGTTATTTCAGATCTTTCATTATCCTCAATAGGTGATGTGAAAAGCAGTATGTGTCACATGGAAGCAAAACTATTTCCACCTTGGGCGTTAATTCTTGAATCCCTCACTACACTCAGGATTCTATTTTAGAATCCCTCGCTACGCTCAGGATTCTATTATATAATCCTTCGCTTCGTTCAGGATTCAATTTACGCCCACGCCGTAAATATGTCATTTTGCTCCCTTGTGACACAATCTACTATAGCATGGTTCTTTGGGTGACGTGATGACCAGCAAGTCAAGCGGCGAGCAGGAAGGCCAGTGACCAGCGGCGAGCGGCGAGAACAAAATGTATAGATTTGGATCAGTGAAATCGCCGTTTGATGCAACTGTGATAACCGGTGACTATGTATTTATAGGTAAGATTATCACAAAAAAAGTGGCCGGTCGGGATCACTTATTTTACGATATCGGCTACGATGTTGTGTAAATTTAGTTAGTGAGTCAAAATGGCGACTTAGTCACTATGGAATTTGATCACTTGTAACTAAGTACTATCCGACTAAATTTTTGGGGTAATTTTTTGCAACCATGGTTTCCCCATATTTTGACGTCATAATATGAGAAAGACATAGCCCCGGTCGCTTGTTGGCGCATCTATAACTACAGAGTATATACTATATCTATGGGGGAGAATTACGATAATGTTGCGCCGCCTAGCGGATTTTTTGTGTCGCGTTTGTAGTTTCGCTGCAATAAGAAAGCCTTAAATGGTTGTAACTAGGTGGTGTCCAAATTCGGAAAATTCTGAAATCGAATGGCTCGAACTAAAGGAAGAAAGAAAATAAAAAAATAACAAACTGTAAATTTAACCATGCACGCATTATTCTACCATGTTTTAGTTAATAAGGTGATAAAATATACAGTTGTTTCGGTTTTAGGTATTAGAATATTAAGAGCTAGAATATATATTACTAAGAGCTTGTGTATTGGCTGTACTACATACTACCTACTTATTTACAATAAATAATAATGTATTGAATTATGTTTTGCGTGGTTTTATGTTTCTCTATTTTTACTATTTTTTTGTTACTCAGTGTTGAGTTTTACACCGTAAAATTACGAGATGGTCCCTATGACAAATCAGCCCATTATGCCAGCACCAAGCTGAGCACGTGAGAGCGTGGCACGTAAGTAATGTGTGAATGAAGTGAATAAATTGATATCCTAAAATACCCGCGTGCATTTTCGATGAAATATCGAAATATTTCATAAATACATAGGTAGTGAATTTTACTGAAAACAGCTAGCAACTAAGGATTGATATGTACCAAGCTCGTGAGCGAGATTGCACGTTAAAATTGTATAGTAGTACCTACTATAAACCACCATGTAATATTTAACAATATTATAAATAAAGAGTATGAGTATGAGTACTATTGTAATAAATATTGCAGTTATATAGTGCGGACTGAGCACTGTGCCATCAAACTCACTTTACATTGGAAAACGATTATAATGGGATGCCTCAATTCCGTAAACCTCGCCCCACTTGTAAGTCTGTAAGAGTGTTCATTCTTAATGTCTGCCCGCCTACGAGATAACGAGATGCAACTGTAGTTATATGCTTCGGGAACGCCTTTTTTAGAGAAATTTCAATAGACTTTGTGTCGTTATTATTATTACCTAATGGGAGAAACAAACATAATATAGTTCAGAATCGTATGTATGCGATTTATAAAATGACAGCTATTCCCATTGGAATACATACTTCTTGCTTGAATTAAAAAACAGTTGACGTCACTTCAATTGCTTCTTAAAGTTGGCTACTTGCGTCGCACTGTAAACAAAATGTGTTACAAATTAATTCCTCGCGTACTAAAGAGGTGTACAGACATGATAATTAATTAGCAAATTACGCATAGTACTCGAATTTCTTACTTAATATAATAAAAATTGACAATGTATATACATTACAAAATTGTATATTATTATTATGTATTTAAATACATTAAAGACGTAAAGCTGTTGACGCATGACGTGACTGTCATACCTACTATGAAACGTAGGTACGTATTTCTACTAATTTTCTTATAGTAATATAAGGCACAGCTTCCTTATTTTATACGCACCATATCTCTACATACACCTATCTATAAATTTTCGTGATATGAAATTTCCGCCATTTAACTATTCAATACTGAAATCACTAGTATCAATATTATATAACAACTATAAAATCTAGGGCTAAACTATTTTTATTGACAATACACAGCTATCTACAGAAAACTGATTTCATACTTTCCGTTTGTGTTAACAGCGTAGATACTTATGTATCGTGTACATATATTCTACACGTATATACATAATTAGCGGGTTGTATGCACGTGACGAGGTGGCCGAGAGGTTAAGGCGTTGGACTGCTAATCCAATGTGCTCTGCACGCGTGGGTTCGAATCCCATCCTCGTCGATTCTTTTTATTTCGGCATACTAATTATTAGGTAGTTAATGTTTTGTAATGTGTATTTTCTTTTAACCCTTTGACCGCCAAAGCGAGAGTGTGTCGTCGTGCCCACCACACCAGGCACTGTAAAATTGGTGTAATGTCTAAACCAATAAAAACAAATTAAAACAGTTCATAAATGTTTTTTTTTTTCATGATCAAAGTACACCTTCACTCCGACCTTTTAAGTGGTTGTTGGCGTGGTGGGCACGACGACACACAACCACTTTATAGGTTCTTGGCGGTCAAAGAGTTAACTTTGTATCATGGTTGACCCAAGACTTTATCGATATTTTTTTTATTTTAACCTATTTACGAAGTATCTAGGTTAGTTTATCTAGCTGTTGTTTAATGTAAGGTTCGTTTTTTAGATGAGAATAATAATTGACAGTCCTACACTATGAATTTGAATGTACATCATTTGTATGGTATACAGGATGTTTGGTAGCTAGGTGCAGAGCCTTTAAGGGGACATAGAGGAGGGCATTTTACACATTTTATTTATACCACCCTTGCTATATACCAAGTTTTCGTGTTTGAAATGATTGAAAATTTGTACTTTTCCATACAACCATACTTTTGAATTTCTTCTGTAGTTTTTTTCTAGATTATCTTAATTTTACAGAAGCGTTAACATTTTTCTGACGACTTTTTACTCCTTGTGTTCACATGATATTCAGGTGCAAATTTTTTCCATTCATTTCGAAAAGTGCAAATTTTCAAAATAAAATGGCGATAGGTATCTAGAGACCAGAAGACTTGGTATATAGCAGGTGTGGTCTAAAATGTGTAAATTGACCTCCTCTATCACCCCTTAAAGGCTTTGCACCCAGCTACCAAACACCCTAGTAGATGAGATCTCGAAAACAGCCGAGTTTACATAAAACATCTAGCTTATTGCAAACAATTTGATTTTGTTGAAACCTAATTTTCATCGTGAAAGACTAACGATCAGGGGACCGATTTTTGAGTGTCGAACGCTCGAATTTTCACTCGACATCTGTCAAAAAGTCATAGTTTTTTGACAGATCTCGAGTGAACATTCGAGCGTTCGACACTCAAAAATCGGCCTCCAGCACTTCATTTTCCTATAGAAACCTTCATAGCAATAATTCTGCCAACACCAAGGGTAACCCCACCGGGTCAATTGCCGCCCCTTTCACTCAGTTAATGTACGGTCTGGGGGCCGATTTTTGAGTGTCGAACGCTCGACTTTTCACTCGACATCTGTCAAATCATCATAGTTTTTTGACAGATCTCGCTCGAGTGAAAAGTCGAGCGTTCGACACTCAAAAATCGGCCCCCTGGTATCGAATGTTGACACCTCTTTATTGCTTAACAACCTACATTGGAATAATAGCAACTACCAATTTCCAAAATAGATATTGGAATTCAAAAACATGTCATGTGACTTCCATCTGCCTATTCGGTTCGAACCGAATATGAGGATTTTCTTGAAATTAAAATCGAATTTCTTCGGTTCTTTTAAAATGTATTGTATCCAAATAAGAACAATAGTTAGCTATTATTGTATTAAAATATTTACTATCTGTCTAGCACGGCTAAAAGGCTTATCGTAGCGTATCTTATCGTAGGGTAGGGCCCTAACTCGAGGAGGGGAGTTAAAGCATCTCACTCATTAGAGCGGGATAGTTTAACTTCTCTCTCCCAGTTATTGCCCTACCGATAGGGTGTGATAAGCCTTTAAGCCATTATCTAACTGCTCTAATTAAAAAGAGACAGATAGCCTCCCTCGGTGTCATGCTAACAGTTCAAATATGTGATAGCAATTATACTTGCTTATATAGTGCTGTATATGAAAGTTTATTAGGTGTATAACATGGCCTCTGTACCCTAAACTGCAATTAAATTACATTCGCATGACACGTTTCCCAGATAAACATACCCCCCTACGTTACCTAACCCTTTGTTACGCGTACGCGCACTTTCATTGTCCGCTCACATGATTTACGTGTGACACGCCCGTGTGGACGCCCCTTTATATGTTAAGCTGGTTTACGACGCTTACGACTTCTGCCCTATGAATGGGAATTGAAATGGATCCGGTGAATTGTAGATCTATATTCATATTTAGGAAGTTCAAATCTATTTTTTTGTAAATTTAGCTAAGTGAAAGTCTCAGCTCCTATGTTTTCGTAACTAATTCTTTAATTTAAAAAGCTACGATAAGAAAGTTCATTGTTGCATAGAAAAATTGGGTATATTGGATGCCTTTAATATTTTCTTTAGTCTTAGTTTCAAAGTTATATTTTAGTCTCAGTTTCAAAGGCGGTTATATTTGTTATACATAGCCGAGATAATGTCTTGTAGGGATATGAGACATAAGTCTCAATACAAGGTATTTATCTGTCGGTTGATTGTTGCATGTAATTATAACACATAATGACATCATTGTTTTGTATTGAAATGTATACTTAGGTAGTTTCAAAATAAATATAATTTAATTTTGATTTTAAATAGGTCACCTATCACCTATATGATCTTAATGCTATAGATGGGATTCGACAAGTTTTTGATTATAAATGCCATATTTTTCGTCTGTACTGCGAATCTTTGATAGAGACTCATCTCCAATGATGCGTAGACTTTCATAAGGGTTAGTTTTCCGTCTAGTGTTACACATAGGTATCGGATCCAGCTTTCTAGAGAAAACCGACCGCTTGTGCAACGCGCCGGAAGACAACGGTAGCGACAGCAGCGGGATTACCGTCCATCGAGAACGAGAACTAAGTATAACAGAATAATTTATATATAATAACATGAATAACTATAATATTCTACGATGTGTGTTAGTAATACGTCTAGGGTATAACATGAGCCATGATACAGAAATAATTCTATCCATGAATTTTCAAAAAATTGCTGTTGGTGCAACTTTGTCTGTTGTTTTTTTTAATGTCTCACAACTATGTTATACTTTGGATTATAATATTCTGTGATAAACGGGAATATGAGCATCCGTCGGTGAAAAGCTGGGAGATGAACATGTCAGGAAAACCCTAAAAGAAAGAGAGAAGTAGTTGCCTCCAAGCTATAAAATGAAGTGAGCTCTAAAGTGTCAAAATTGGATGTTGACACCAAATAAAAATATTAATAAGTCCAAGATTTCTCGAAAAAGGATCAAATTCTCAATCAAATGAAATGGCGAAAAAATTACTCAAAAGAATAAATCTTCAAAAAAGTTTTAAGACGGGGCATTTTCTATCCCTTTTCCGCAAAACGCACATCTGTTTTGAACTCCAAGTCAGTGACGTCACTGATCTGAACCGCTTTCTCTCTCTCTCTAACTATAAATATTCTGACGTTTCGGTGAGCTTCGTTAGTTTTTAAGATATCTGAATAGTATTTTCACCATTTGGCATAGTTTATAAGTCTTCTTTCTTTCGGGGTAATTAAAATAATTTTGAGTCAACATCCCTTTGTATAGTGAAACCTACATTTTAGATTGGTCCCAGCAAGGTTTCAAAAACCATAACAGCATTGTACAACTACTTAATTACCTTTTTTCCCAACGCTACCCTGCAAGCGTCTATTCACGCTATTGTTTCGTTTCGACGACAGATTTATATGAAACCCTCACGCCCTAAGATCGCATCGCCATCGCCTAATTAAACCAACTAATGAGCCCAGCCTATTAGCTTCTGTTAGATAGGAACTAGCATAGACAAATTAATTGTAAATATTGTAACAGACGTGCGCAGTTTCGTGGAGGGAATTGATGTTGCTCGTTGTTGCAGCACTGACTTGGAAACCCACGACCTAAAAAATGTTTTAGTCCTTTTCTAAAATTGTTTTTTTCTACATCCATATGATTAATTATCTTTAATGTGTTCACGATAAGCAAATGACTACTATTACAACACTAAATACATCATTTGATAATGAAACTACCTGTACTTTAATGTTGACATTAAGGTACAGGCTTGCGCTCACAAAAGAAAAGACTGCAACGCTCACGCACTCGAGCCCTGAACTTAACGCAATGATTCCTGAACACATGATAGAAGATTTAGATTTTGATATTTGCATGTAGATAAAGTACCTAGTCTATGCAACTGTGTACATAATTAGGCCTTAAGAACCCTCATTATGTAACAGTTAACATATGATTTAGCAATAAATAAATTGAAATTGAAACAGAAACGCATATGGAAACTCAAACATGCGGAAATAGTGTGGTGGTAGTAACATATCTATAACGCTGGATTTCCTTACACTCGCATTGCAATAATACGCATACGAAATGTAGTACCTTTAAGTAAGTACTAGCTACCTACCTGTATCTGTGTGACTTAATTGTGTAATTTTACGATATTATTTTAATTATGGACCATACCATCTTACACAACTAAAAATCATTTCAAATAGATGCATGGACTGTATGCCTAGTGTAGTGGTCAGATGACTCTGACCGGAAGCTCCAGAGGGAAAAATAGACATGATTAACATTAAACGGGCTTCCTTACGATAGTTTTGTTCACAGAAAAACTACTGTTAAATACCTATCAAATTACTTACATTAAATTTTTTTTAAAGTCAGTGGGTCGATCGCTCAGACTGAACGTCACACGTGCCTTACAGTAATAATCTACCAATTAATCATATATCTACTTCTTTCTCTACTTCTATTGTACGTGTAGGTAATATGTATGTGACGCAAGGTCCGAGAGAATACAGAGATTCAATTAATTTATTACACCAGGTGAATTCACAATGAGTAATACGGTATTATTTAATAGTATTTTAATAACAGATCAATCAAGCATAATCACGGTCCGATTCTTAACAGTTATTACTCAGTACGTGAGTGAAACAATAAAGATCTCCCGATAACGCTAACCCGCTTCTTAACCGTGTTAAACTTCCTCTAAGCTCATTTAGCTTACGCAGTCCTTATTGCAAATGAATAAAGTCGACAATGGTTTTGTTAATTACTAATCAGACACAATTGGCATATTATAATATTTATATAATAAGTTTTCTAAGCGGTTAGTTATTAATATTATGCTGGGTTAAGATTCTTGCAGTTTCTTTTTTTATTATCAGTCCACATTTTAATTATGTAGGATTTTTTAAAGATTGAGAAAAATTCCACCTCTTTAACTTTACAATTCCATCGGAGGTCTTTAACACTGGCTATCCTGAAGTCATGTGACTTGAGACGTTGTGAATTGTTCTCCCAGATAGATAATGAAGCCGGTAAGTAAATTAATCAGCATCTGATATAATCGTTTCTACGTCAGTAGCCATTTAGCATTAGCGTCATTTAGCGTTATTCCACTCGGCTGGCATTCGCACTCGCGAATCTGCCCGCTGACTGCACTTCCTACCGAGTTAGTTAATCACGTTACGTGACTTAGCCGTGACGTGAGTTGTGCGGTAAACTTTTTTGATTCCTTCCCCTTCGCCCTCCCGCTTTAAAGCCCTTAAGTCGGTTCATCACATTATCATCATCCCCCTAACGTTATCCCAGTACAGTTACATCCTGAAGGATGCCTGGGGTCCGCTACCTAATCCCAAGATTTGGCGTAGGCGCTAGTTTTTACGAAAGCGACTGCCATCTGACCTTCCTACCCCGAGGGGAAACTAGACCTTATTAGGATTAGGCTTTGTCAAGTGAGTGGGCAACTTGACTGTTAGAAGTTCTCAAGCCGCCCGAAGGCCTCCAACTTGGCTTAACGACTGCTGCCATAGACAGCAACCGGGATCAACGGCTTAACGTGCCTTCCAAAGTAAGTACTTACTAGTAACCACTCAAAGCGGTCACCCATCCAAATCCTGACCGCTGCCCAGATACCGCATACCGCATACCATAGATACCGCAAGCGGTACGCAGGCGCCGCTGGGCCACGAGCGCTCGGTCGGTGTCTCAGTCGGTTCATCACATTTAGTAAAATATTTCACGAGGTAGTTTTGACTTGGACCGTGACTCGGACGCGCGTAGAAGGTAACGTGCAAAACACATGAAGCGAAGAACAAAAATAGACCTCCATGGGGAAGGTGCCGAAACCGCTGCACAAAATTCAAGATTAATCTGTGCATGGCTGAGTGTGTAGGTACGTACCTACACTTGTGCGTGAACGTGTATGTTGCTCGTAATGCATATTATTTATATTTGTTGACCTTATTACTTTTTTATGGTTTAATTATTTAAGACATAGGATTTAATTTAAGTCAAAGTCAAGACATTAACCTAATGCAAACAAAAAAGGCACAATTTTGTTTGCATTAGGTTAATGTTTTGACTTTGACTTTTATATTATACTATTCTGTGCTTTTATTACGCACCGACCACTCCGGCGCCCATCGCTCAGCGTGACCGATAGCTGCAAGAAGACGGCCTATATGTCGCCTGTTGTTATTTTTGCGCTGCTTACTTGTGATTTCAAATATTTATCCAAAAAACTCAACTTATAACTAGCTATCTTTACCTACTTACGACATATAAGTATGTTCCTTATAAGTTCCTTAGTAGGTACCTACATGCCGCGTATAATCAGCAAATCTACGGAAGCCACGAGGAATTGAACGTTCGTTATAGTAGTCATTAGTTTCTTTTGCGTTTTTACGCATTCTTGTGTAATTTGCGACTTGATTAAAGTTATTCATTAGCATCCTTCATTACCTTTCTTAGTAGAACTAAAGTTATTCATTAGGCCCTCCTAAGTAAAACTGCGTATGTTATTCCGGTTATTTAAAAGTAGGCAAAAATAATTTTAATTTAAATCGGTCACTTATATCATCATTATCATACTGGGTAATATCCGGTTATACAAAGTCCAACTATCGAATCTCCGACAACGTCATGTAATGAAGTCGGGAAGTCTCAAACCGATTAGTGGACACCACTGATGACCAAAGGTGAGCACAGCGCATCAGCTTTGCTATATAAGAACAGCGAAGAAATGCTGCTTAGCATCTTGGGCAGTATGCCGCGGCGGGACTCCCTATTTTAGATTATTATTTGTATGTCTTTCCCGTTCACGGGACAATGGTGTCCCGGACCTTTGGGAGGCGTGCGCGGAGCCGAAGTACCGAGGTACCGAAGTGCCATCGAGTACCACATAGCCAACACGTAGAGGCCCATTTGACAATTTAATTAAATGCAAGGGATACACCGAGCGGATGCTGTCCCTGCCCGTGTCATGGGACGCACATAGAGACAGCACCCGCCAGGGTGTATAGGGACTTAGGGACTATTGTTGGTTGATGGAATCTAAATGAACCAGGTTATTACTATTAGGTGAAGATGATGGACTAATGGCTGAGCTATTGGGTGAGACATCGGATTAGAGAGAGAGAGAGTCTGTGACTGTTAGATAATTTTTTTTGTAATCGTTTTAGTTATATTTAGTTTTAATTTACTTTTCTTCATTAAGCCCTTACGTGCGAAGTTAAAGGACCGAAAAACCGGTGCAAGACACGATTCTGGAATAAGGACCCAGAAAAGTGTAATACTTACGATAAGCAATGTCCAAATCCTTCATGTAAAATTAGATAAAATGTCACATTTAGATAGCTATGCGTAGGTATGTCAACTATTAGATGTAACTGTTAGCTTCCGAGTTAGTTTTTCGAGAACCACAATGTCCACAAACAGACAAAATTCGCAGCTGTCACAGCTACCGAACCGAAGTGTGGGAACGGGAACCCGCTGCGATATCTCATTTCCTTACTATAGTTACCTACATAATTATGCTCATTATATAAATATTTGTCAATTTGAACTAATTCTCAGGGCGAATGTCTTAAGTTCGCATCACCTGAGATGTATTTCTATATGTTTATAAATAAAATAGGGCGAATGTAAAAATAAGTTTGTGAAAAATGCTCAAAAGTTTTGTCTTGATTGATGAAGTTACTTTTCCAGGAGAGAGTAAGGACCTCCTGTCGCTGAATTAAAATCGAAAAAGCAGTTAATCGATACGTACATCACTCGACCGTGTAAAGCCTACTCGGTTCTATTCCTACGTCAATCAGAGCAGTACGCTCGATATTCGATACTGTTCATCCGATACGACTTTCACGTCGATATGTCGAGACTCAAGACTCCGCAGCGATGAGAAAACTGTTTGTGGACGGTTGAAATTCGAAACCAGAAAATTTATTGAAACACTGAAGTCGAATCACAGAGTAATTGGTCGAATTGACAACAATGTTAAACCCGCCTTATTTACAATCGTACGAGACTCGCATGAGAGTTTCATTACACTAGGGGCACGCACTGAGCGAAAAAAAATATTAATTAGTTATTAGTAAGTTTTAGTGAATCCCAGGACAAGGAGATTATGTACTGTTTATGCTTAATTTGTTTTATGAATAAATGACATTTTATTTATAAAGTTGATTATATACTAACGGTTACAAAACAAATTTTGATAATAGTAGTTAACTATCTACTAATAGCAAAAAATTTGTAACTACTAATTACTACTAAACTGTTTTCTAACCGTTAGTAGATAATCTCCTTGTGTTAGGATTCACTAAAACTTACTAATAATTAGTATTTTTTTCGCTCAGTGCGGAGGTAAAACGAGTTCAATTGCTCTATAAAACTTGTATTTGGGCCTTTACACTTCCATATCCAGCGTATGTGGTACCACAGTGGTACCCACATATATGACTAGTCGTCTAGGGTAACTGATTAAAATGAAGACAAAACTTTTGAGCATTTTACACAAACTTATTTTTACATTCGCCCTATTTTCTAAATAAATCTCAGGTGATGCGAACTTAAGACATTCGCCCTGAGAATTAGTTCAAATTGACAAATATTTATATAATGAGCATAATTTTGTAACTATAGTTGCATGTATGTAAGTATTCGCGCTCATCACACAAATAAATACACTGACCGGAATTCGTACCCGGTACTTCCAGCTTCGTAGGCAGGGTCAACTACCAACTTGGCTAAAGCGGTCGTCAACAAATTAAACTTAGGTAACCTGAATAAAGCTTCTCAGTTACTGGTGGGAAAGTGCCGATTCCATTTGAAGCGTGAAATTGAAAACAAGTCTAGAACATTCGTGTTTTATTACTTCTATTGTTGGTTGCCTTGTTTTGACGTAGGTAACATAATGTTACTTACTATACCTATTTTGTTCTTAGTGGTCGAAGATGAGAACAATGCAATGGTAAATTAATTTATTTGTATACTGGAAATGGAAAACGGATTCGTGCTACAGAAAACTTTTGCAGGCGAAAGGTTACAACTAACAAACGTGAATTTAAACTTTCGTGAGTCATGTTATAACTTTGTTTTACTAAACGGTTAAACTCACATATTAATTGTCACTTCGGGCGACATGTTTCGAACTCTTCGGGAGTTCTTCCTCAGGATGACATGTCGCCCGAAGTGACAATTAATAGATACGTGAGTTTAACCGATTAGTAAAATAAAACTAACAAACTTTTCAGATTTCACAGTATTTCAGATTATTTATTAATAAATGTACATTTCATCATCCCAATTTTTATTGCAGACTAGATGTACTCGTAGGTGCTCTTTTGATCTGTCATCAACAGTGACCTGAAAACAAGTAGGTACGATCTACGAGCTAGATGGAATTTTTAACTACTTACCTACACATACACTTTTAAGTTCACATTCACTGAATGCGTTTACCTAGGCAGCGTCTATTAGTACTTAGGTGGTACAGTCAAGTGCAAAAATATGGGTGCATACAACTTGCTCATAAATATGTCCCATAGCTCTTATTTCGGTGAATTAAGGTTTTGGTACACATTTATGAGAGGATTCTATCGATACATATTTTTGCACTTGACTGTACAAAGCCTTAGCCCTCTTAAAATCGGTAGCGAGCTTTTAATGGATTGCCGTAATACGAGATCACTGTAAATCTCCATTGACGGCTAGGTGCAGCCAAGTACAGCGTAAGAAAACTATGCCAGTGCAGTAAAAAGGTACACGTAACAACAGGTAGGTAGTTAATGTAGTGAATGATAATAATGATGATAGGTTTCAAGATTTATATAAATGCATTATTATTGTTACCTACATATAACTTATAACGCCGCTCAGCTATTAAAGTTTGGGTACCACTTATTCAGTGCACGTCAAAGATAATGTGATAACGTTTGGCGACGGACCATCAAAAGTGAGCTGCCACCAGTTGAACTGCTCTGGAGCTAAATAAATCCAAGTTGTTGGGGATGTGTGAGGCCTATGCCGTCCCTTTCTAATCAACGATCGTGAGCTTAATCGTGCGCATTCTTGCATATTCTGTCAACTATTGCCAGTAGATACGTAACAAACAATCACCAAATTCAACTCATAATTGGCGTAAAAAAAACATCCAGTCGAATAGTCAAACCTCCTCCTTTTTAGGGTTGCGTAGTAAAACGAACCCTTATCGTTTCGCCATGGCTTGGCATACTAGGCATCTGAAAAAAATCATGTTTATACTACTTACTATACCATGATTATAATGAATTTAAAAGGAAAACCATTACAGCTAAGTAGACATTACTAGTTAACGAGTAACTAATAGCCGAACTTAAGAAATGTACTTTGAAAAGCAAACTCGTACAATTTCCATTGATACATTGTAACAAAAACATACTTAGTAAATATAAGTTTGCAAACTTTTTGGTCCACATATAGTGGACAACTACGGAACATACATTGCGCGTGGCCCGACACACATGTGGCCGTTTGTTTTTAAATCGATTTATTAATAGGTAGCTTATTCGTTTGAGTTGGTATCCCAAGGAAGAACTCATTGGACGCTTTTATACTTACCGTGAACGTGCACGTCCACGAAAAACTATATGGTTTCATTCATAAATAGACCATAAGACTTTAGACTAAAATATGAATGAAACCATAGAGTTTACCACGGACGTGCACGTTCACTGTAAAGTATATAAAAGCGACCATTATCCTACACTGAGCGAAAAAAAATACAAATTATTAGTAAGTTTTAGTGAATCCCAGGACAAGGAGATTATATACGATAATAGTAGTTATTTACTAATACCAAAAAATGTGTCCTTGTAACTACTAAACTATTTTGTAACCGTTAGCAGAGACTAGGAATTATATAGACTGCCAATGCCTATACATTGTGGCGTAATTTTAAAATAATGGGCCTGCTGTAGCTAGTTTCACTATGGAGAGATCAGTTTACCATTTAATTCGTATGCCACTAAGACCTCTGCTTAAAACATAGCGCCATCTGTTGGGAGCTTCTTCATTGTGTTCATAGATGGCGCTATGTTTTAAGCAGAGGTCTTAGTGGCATACGAATTAAATGGTAAAGTGATCTCTCCATAGTGAAACTAGCTACAGCAGGCCCATTATTTTAAAATTACGCCACAATGTATAGGCATTGGCAGTCTATATAATTCCTAGTCTCTGCCGTTAGTATATAATCTCCTTGTCTTGGGATTGACTAAAACTTACTAATAATTAGTATTTTTTTCGCTCAGTGCAGTTTTTGCTGTCGATTGTTTTTTGTCATGAGTGCGTTTTGGCTTACCTATTCGATCCGTGGAATTCCAGATGTAGTATGAACCACATGGGAAACAAATGCAACTTAGTTATGTATTTGTACTTATTGTGCCTGAGTCACACCGGGCGACCTCCCCGCGGGTGTCGCGTGACCGCAACCCGACCCGAACGCGTATGAATTATAATGGTCTAAGAGCTGGCTACGTCCATCTATTGGTTATTAGTACCTAGATATAGATACACGAAATCCGTCTAGTTAGTGTGCCATACTGTTACTATTATGGTTGGGGTGACTGGTAGCTTTTAAGCGGTGGTTGTGAGAGTAGTTGGACAAGAAAGGGGTTGTTAAAGCAATTGAAAGTGCCCAATTTTGTAGAGGTCTGGATTTTGTGTTGTATGACAGCTAATTATATATTTAATTCAAATATAACGTTGCCAGTTACTTTGGTTGGGGAAAAGTAGTGCCAGTCACCGTCAAAGGTTTTATAACTTTCAGCGTAACACAAGTGTATACAACGCCTACCGAATTCAATAGCAATGTACTGCCCGCGTCTTTCCTGTGATGATTTTTATCCTATCACATATATGTACATTGCTATTGATAATACGTTAGGCGCTGCATGGATACCACGCTAAATTCAAACCTCTATAAATTGGACACCTTCACTTGCTGTTACAACCCCTTTGTTGTCCAACTACTCCCAGCCTCACCGGTGAAAACCTGCCAGTCACGCGACTCACGCGGATCAATTAATAATAACAGTATGGCCACGTATGGCACACTAACTAGAGGGATTTAATTTGCAATGGACGGATTCCAGAGGTCGTGGATTCAAATCCCACCTGGGGGCCGATTTTTGAGTGTCGAACGCTCGACTTTTCACTCGACATCTGTCAAAACGTCATAGTTTTTTGACAGATCTCGAATGAAAATTCGAGCGTTCGACACTCAAAAATCGGCCCCCTCTGGTGTTTAATTTTTAAATTTTCACTTTGATTAAAAATTAAATCCCTCTAGTTAGTGTGCCATACTGTTTTTATTAATTGATCCGCGTGAAAGGATTACCACGGTGGCTCAATAAGTAGAGACCAATTGAGCCACCGTGGTAATCCCTTGTGATGGTGAATTTCTCAATCATAACACTCTTCTAATTAAGCCTTATTACTCTTATTACGGTGGCTCGACATCTTCCGTGAAGCTGATACAACTTCAAAAACAGAATTATTATTTATGGTTATTTAGAGGGATTTATTAGCTCTTCTCTACTTATAACCAATATGATATAGGTGGACGTAATGCCCTCCGGCTATAATGACGATCAAAACCTAGCTCTGGACTCCCAACCACAGGGCATGTAGGTAAAGTACCTATTTATGCAACTGTGCTGCCATTCTTATTACCTACCGTAAATTTTCACCATCAGATTCAGATTCATTTATTCACAATATACGATTACATTATAAATTACATGTCAATACGTCATGTCATCTCATAACGTGTTGTCGTTACACCACGATTACTGAATAATTACTGCATATTGGTAACGAAAACCAAATCCTGAATATACGTACCTGCAAATCTCGTTGCACACGTATTTTGTATGTGTCCTCCAACCTCCCCTAATAGACACCCCGTTCCTCACGTAGTTTACCATACGTAACTTGCTGACCTTACTGTGTACGGAGCTGAATCTTTCTGAATGGGATTGTGATCTGAACTATATATACCAACTGTATATGCAACTATTTGTAATTGCCTTACGTACTTACGCATACAAAAAACACTACGCTGAATTCTGCTACAATACATTAAAAGCTTACCTAGGTACTTAACTGAATAATTGGTTTATCTATAATTGCATTCGTCTTTCCTGAATGTCCTTTATACTTTTTCATTTATTTTTCCTTACGAACAAATTAGACAATCCGATCTGTCACGTCACCTAATTTTTAATACTCACATAGAGTTCACAGACAAAGTAGATCCGCTAAGTACGGAGTCTGAATAGAATTGCAGTGTTGATAGACAGGCCAAGTAAGTACGCAAACTTAAGTGGGTATCGCGAATCTTCGCGACACGTGTTGTGATAAAGTAAAAGGAGTGGTACATAACTATTGTATAAAGGAACCGGGAGCTCAGTTGCAAAGCACGCTATTTTAAATTAAATTGAGAAGACGGTGGTCACTGAGTATAGGTATATTATATATCGCCAATTACATTCCAAATAAAACTCAAAATTATGTTTAAAGCTCGCTCGACGTGCATCCCAATTCTAGGAATCCTGAAACCCTCCGCTGTCGTCCGCCTCCCGCCCCAGCAGAATCTGGACGCCTGTAGTTCGAACCCAAGAACTTAAATAGATAACGTAAATAGATAACATTTTGCTGTTTATTTAGAGATTATTTGGCGCACTCGTTGCAAGTGCTCGCTGCACCCTATTTCCAAGATCTGAATTTATAATCTTAAACCATTTGACAGCTCGATCCTGAAGCCTAGTTTCCGCACGACTAAGGCTAAGTACAATATTTGAAATCAAACGTTTTCTCGCTTCTTCAGTCAACTCGTACTGGTAATGGTGTGAAACCTGCTCAAAGTTCAAAGAAGTATCCTGCTTAATTTGAGCCACTTCAACTCTTTTCGGATCTATATAAGGTACCGGGCCATTATACGTGTTAGGATAATACATTGGTCTGTCAGTAATCCTCACTGGCGGCACCCCATCTTTGTTGTAAGTTAGAGGTCCTCTTAAAGGACAATTGACGGGTATGGACTGAAAATTAGCACCCAATCTGTAATATTGAGCATCTCGATAAGACAGGCGACGCACTTCGAAAAGTTTGTCCGCTCCACCGAGTATCCCTGGCACCAAGTGGGCCGGATTCATGGCTATTTGTTCGATTTCAGCAAAATTATTTATGGGGTTTCTATTAAGAACCAGATGACCCACAGGTTTCAGAGGATACTTGTCTAGAGGTAAGAGTTTCGTCGTGTCAAATACGTCAAACTCCGCGTGTTGAACATCCTGTAAACTTAACACCTGAACGGCAACTTGCCAACTCGGATAGTCGCCATTTGCTATGGCGTTATACAAATCTTTTATAAAGAAATCTGGTTCTATGCTACCTATCTTTCTAGCTTCTTTAGTGGTTAAAAAGTCTTCTCCTTGATTTGATATGAGATGGAATCTAACAAAGTGGGATTCGCCTTGGTCGTTGACAACATGGAATGTATGAATGCTAAAGCCTGGCATATGTCTGTAGCCGTTTGGAATACCTCCGTCTCCGAATCTGTATATGAAGAAGTGGATCGATTCTGGACGTAGGGTTATGTAATCCCAAAGCTGGTTATAATCTCGTAAATCCGTGGCAGGATTCTTCTGCTGAGAGTTAGCAAATACTGGAAAGAAGAGAGGATCTTTGTATGGGAACACGGGGGTACTCAGACCGACGAGGTCAAAATTTCCATCTTCTGTATAAAACTTGACCGCGAAGCCGCGCCCATCTCTAGTCGTGTCCATGGCCCCAATACTGGGGAAGACTAGAGAAAACCTGACCGCAATCGCTGTTTTTTTGCCAATTTGATTCAGGAATTTTGCTTTACAGATGCTCGTGATGTCGTGGGTGACCTGAAAAGCAATTCATGATGTATAAAAATATTTAAATAAAATAAAACCGGTCAAGTGTAAGTTCGACTTGCGCACCGAGAGTTCCGCACACAGTTATTGTAAATACCCGACCCGATCCCATTAATTCAAGAAAAATCTGTAATAATTGAATCGGCGCATTTCGGAACTAATTTGCGTGACTGAATATTTTTTACGTTTGTTGATTTTTCAAGAAATAACCACATGGTTCACATGAACCCATTTCAATAAAAAAAATTGTTTGAAAGAAGGACAAAACAAAAATGCATGCGAAGATGATTAAATTATAAACTTAGTATCTACCTATAGAAATGTTTTATAAGGATTAAATAAAAAGAAAAACCACAGAAAAGTTGTTATATTTTTCCTGTACTATCTTATATCTTTAAACGAGCAATTCTTGTATGTATCTATATATATTTCTATATATATTTATTTAGGGGATCTCGGAAACGGCTCTAACGATTTTGATTAAATTTGGTATGTAGGGGTTTTCGGGGACGAGCAATCGATCTCTAGCTAGGTCTCATGCTCGGGAAAACGCCGAGCAAAGCTCGGCCGCCCAGATATTATAAATTAATATCAATAATGTTATGTGATTATTTCATATTATTTTCTTGGTAAATAGACTTGAAAGATAAGGGGGTGGTATTTTTACACTTTTCCTTAGATTAGATTAGATCCTTAGAATCTTTATAAATCAAAGATACCCGACAGAAAAAATAAAAGCCCTTTTAAATGATACTCCACTTGGCATAGTTGGGCCATTTTACGGAAAGTTATACAATCGACTTTTTTTTTTGATAAAATCGGGTTTTTTCTACTCTGAAACGACTACGACTTTGAAATGTTTAACCCCCCCTTTTACCTGTAATTTTTCAGAAATATCATCATGTTCATCATGTTCTATGCATCTACGTTATCCTTGTTTATAACTATTTCAAATTTCAAATCGCTTTCTTCAGTAGGGGTTAACTTAGTACCTACCTCAAAGTATCCGAAGGCGCCAGCGCCCTTGGCATGCACTATGCGTTCCGGTATTTTCTGACGGTTGAGGTGTGTGATGGTTTCCATCAAGAACTCATTGAAAATGACTCGTCGGTTGAGTGACACGTTGGCGTCTAAATATTCAACGGGAGCTCCATTTGCGGTGGTCAATATACCTACTGGACTCTGAAAAAAATAGGATATCAGAAATAGGTAATCTGATTTTTTTTTAGGTATTATATCTCACGGTTCGAAATAAATGCCATACGATAAATAAATAAATAACGGTGGGAAATATATATCGAGGAAAAAAAACTAATTAAAAAAAACACGTGATTAATTTATGTACTTTGCCTGCTAGTGCAATTGAGTTTCAGATAATTTCAATGGAAAACATGGACGATCTTAGCTTGCTTCGCTTGGCGCCTAGGCGCGTAGGTACCGACACCAACCAAAATTATATATACTGACCGGAAAAATAAGAATACCTACCTACGGAACGAAGGTGAGATATGTATCAGGCATAAAATACCGTTTTCACGTCTCTTGCTCGTAAAGTTTAATTTTATGCTTTGTAGAAGTGCCTAAAATACAGTTTTAAAGTAAAATCTTCGTCGAAGAACTCGATCCAACAGCCACACGATCAACCCCGTGCGCTGCGCCCGCAGCCTGCCAGTGCGCGCGCGCAGCCCGCGTTCCATCGAACGAGGTTAACGACCTCACGAATGTAAATGTGATGACATAACCTTAATTAAATGATTTGTTAATTTCCTCGCAACTGACGTGAAAAGTAGAGTGTATAACTCGTCCATAAAACCCATTTTACACTCGATTTCATATCCACCCTCGCTCGCAAGCTCGCTCGGATGGATAAACGTCTCGTGTAAATTTTACACTGTAAAATGGTGCATTTTATGCGCTTGTTGTAAAATCTACTATTTATTTACGTTTACTATGTTGACGCAAATCACCTCTGCCTGGATTAGGCTTAAGTTTAGAGTAAACGTCAAAAATATAAAAACGACATAAGGAAGGCAACATAGATCGCGCTCTCGATATCTGAGTGCAATTAGTGCAAACTCATGCAATAAGTTCTCTTCCCATTCAATTTCAATACCGCAGTTATCGCATACGGTAATGTCCAGCTGGCACGATATCACTTTATCATATAATATGGTGATATTTTAAGTGAAGTCTTAGAGCAGTTCGCCCGTAAAAATTACCGTAAAACGTATAGTTTTTTTAACCTGACTGTGGCCGGGCTGTGACTTTATAGGCCGGGCCCAATAAAGCGATAGGATTCGCGGTTGGAGTGGCCTGGGGAAATCCGAGGGAAACCTCCGACACGACCACACGGGCTGTTTAAACACTGGATTACTCTAAAAGTTTGCTCTCCAGTGAGATTGGTAGAGCGGTTTCATCCGAATCTGATGTGTGAGGGATCGTCCTAATAGGTGCGCGACTACGTAGTAGCGTTTGTTTTAGGACGATCCCTTTAGGACACCTATTCGAGTTCAATATATTCGCGAATTTCACTCGAGCGATTGCGCGATCATCGCGTAATCGCGTTGTATTAGGACGATCCCTGAGGACCCTGAGTGGAATCGATCTAGAGCGTATCGGGTGGGTGGTAGTTTCTTACCCCAGTCCTCTCCGCAAATAAAACAGTTTGTTGAGCTGCGAAATCTTCATAATGATCAGCAGCTACAACTACGACTAGTGTAACAGCTAAGAGTCGCAGCCTTAACATGCTTGAATCTACACCTTCGATGTTTGTCCTGTGTAAGAGAAACACATCCAAAATAAAATTAGGTAGGTACATAATTTTAACAATGAAGATGAGATCATGAGAGTAGGTACGAGTAAAGATACCAAATTTTGTTTTTATCTATCTATAAATGTAATATATATGTACATAATATGTTATATAATAATTGACTACCGAAATCTCAAAGGCCGTGGGACAAATGACCATTTTTCAGGAGAGCCAAAAAACCGTTACGATTCGAAAAAAACATTCGCAAGTTTTATGTTTCTGAGTACATTATTATACAATATACATTATACTATGGAAATGTAAATTTACAGTTATCTGAGGTCTATTAGATCTAATAATTGTATTAATTTTACAATGCTTAGTTAAAGAGTACCTAAGTAGCATGTCTGTTACGCAATATATTTTTTTAAAGTTGTCTCTTGTTTCATATTCACCCCAACTACTTTATTTGACCCTAATGGAAGAAGATCGTATTGTACAATGTACATAAGTTTTAATTTTTTAGAACAATTTATTTATTTTATTTGTAGTCCTCGGAAACGGCTCTAACGATTTCAATGGAGTTTGCTATGAGAGGGTTTTCGGGGGCAAATTACGTACAAAATCACAAAGATTACCTCTTCATAATTAGAAATATTAGAATATAGCTGGAATATAGGATATCACGATGTCATTTGTTTTTAATAGTCAACTGCACTAATGAACGTATTGATTCAACTGCAACATGGTTGCTTTGTTACATACCTTGATATTCACACGCACTATTTTTTTTTCTAGAAGCCGATATTGACAATGTCTGCGGCTCGAGCAAACTGAACACCAATCAGTATACCACTCCCGGCGACCGGCGAAGAAGCAATGAAACGGTTGCTGGCTTGCAAAGGAAAATACCCTTACAGGTGAGCCTCGCGGTTTGGTAATAGGTACGTATTGCTAAACTTAAGATTCATGATAGCGGCTTTGTTTGTGGGGAAACAATACTTTCCGATACCGATGTTTGAGATATTTTTACGAACAGTGTCTATTCTGAACTTTGCTGATGTGGGAAGGCTGCCGGGACAGTAAACTTAAGCTCCGACTTCAAGGGAATTGGGCTAGCTGTTCCTGAATTGCGATCGACAGCCCGCCTGTTTCCGGCCGGGCGTCCCTTCACTACATCTACATCTACATTCTGAACTTTACTTTAACGCACGCACACTAACTATAATACCATACACCTACTCTATTGTCACAGAAGGATGGATTCATTGTATTAAATAGTATTTATTCAAAAATATATGTTTCTGACTGACTGCCTCTACCTACAGTCTACAACCCTTAGGGGAAACACATTTGGTATTTTTTGATATGAACCTTCCTTGGGTTTCGAGGCCGCTTACCTAGGTCACCTGCACGCTTGCCTATTACTTAATAGGTTACAAAAACTACATCATTATATAATACTTAATATTTACTTTACTTACCTAAGGCGGTAAAACAAAGAATGTCTCAGAGCGCAATTATCTATCAATACGGATGACGACACTATAAAAGAAAATCAATAAATCTAAATTTTCTACATAAAGGCTCAAATTCTCAATCAAATGGCGAAAAAAGTAATTGAAACAAATAAATAATTACGTAATTATAAGTCTTCAAAGTTTTAAGAGTGGGGGTATGTTCTGTCCCTTTTCCGCAAAACACACCTTTGTATTGAACGATCGTCATTTACTATGGCGCTACTTAAAAGTGACGTCACGGTTAGGTAGCACTTTCTCTCTCTAACTACGAACATTCTAACCGTTATAGCTTCGTTATTTTTTGAGATATTTGAATAGGATTTTCACTATTTGGCATAGTTTTATGTATTTTTTCTATTGAAGTAATAAAAATTTTTGAGTCGACATCCCTATTACCTAATATGCGATCTTAGGTTATCTTTATTACCGACGTTACCGCCCGTGGTTCACACAAGAAACGGGCGATAATTGCGAGTTTATTGCCAGGCAGTGGCGGAGCGTCCATACAACTCGATTCCCACCGGCTTACCTAATTTTCAGCCAGTGCAGTTCTTTTACTACGGCTCATGAAGTATAAGAAAGGCAAATTATTTCCGGCTTTCCTAAGAATATTTTTGACGCGCCGCCACTGTTGCCAGGTGAGACGTAAAATATACTTTTTAGGGTTCCGTAGTAAACAAGGAACCCTTATAGTTTCGCCATGTCCGTCCGTCCGTCCGTCTGTCCCCCGTTTTTCTCAGTAACCGTTAGTACTAGAAAGCTGTAATTTGGCATGAGTATAGATATTGATGACGCCGACAAAACGATAGAATAAAATCTTTAAAAAAAAATTTTTAAGGGTACCTCCCCTACATGTAAAGTGGTGGTGCAATTTTTTTTTCTTCCAAACCTCATCGTGTGGTGTATCGTTGGATAGCTCTTTCAAAAATACTATAAGGTTTCTAAAAGCATTTTTTGATTAAAGGATTGGTGATTGGAATATTAAGCTTTGAAGTGATAATTTTTGTTATGGTCAAGTGTGTACCTCCCCTGCCAGTTAAACGGTGGCTACTTAGGCATGTGAAAAAAATCATGATAGTAGTATATACGATGAATTTAAAAGGAAAACTATCACAGCTAAGTAGACATTAACAGTTAACGAGTAATAGTCGAACTTCAGAAATGTACTTTGCAAAAGCAAACTTTCGTACAATTTCCATTGATACCTTAGATAATGTTGTTAATTCCGTCAAAAACATAGTAAATATAAGTTTGCGAACTTTTTAGTCCACATAATGTAACGGGTGGACGACTACGGAACCCTACCTTGCGCGTGGCACGACACGCACTTGGCCGGTTTTTATTATTAAGGGCCGGTTGCACCATCGTACAATTACAGACCGAAAGGCACCGGCAGCTGTCATCCCATAGAGATAGACACTTGTCAAACTTGTCATATTGGCCCAAACAGCGCACGGTTGCATACCCTACTAATGTGGCTACCGAAAGTCAGTTTTCTGTCGAAGGTCACTCCAAAATATTTGACTTCGTTGGCGCAGGGGATGGGCCTGTCAAACATCTGGATGGAAAGCTATGCGATAGCTGCTTTTTTTCGGATTGACTTCGATACGTCAACGATTAAACCTACGACCTAGGTCAGTGATTGCCCCTTGGAGATAACGCCGGATAAGAGCGTACTTACGTACAATGAGTCGTAAAGAGCGCGTTGTCATCCGCGAACAACCCCAGTTGCACTTTTGGAATAAAGAGTGGGAGAGAGCACGGAGCCTTGCGGGACTCCGGCCCGGATGGGGTGTGGTGTGGGTCCTAGTACGTTCCCTCTAGTCTGTATCCAAAGCTTCGATCCCTGAGAAAATCTCGTATAGTGAGTACGAGTCTGTCAGGCATACCGAGCTGATATAACTTGTATATCAGCCCGTTATGCCAGCCCTTGTCGAAGGCTTTCGCCACGTCGAGAAAGATTGCACCGGTCCTGAGCCCATGGAAATGAGAGAAACCGTCCAGCACGTGCTTCGTGACGCGGTGCACTTGTTGGACGCACGAGTGCGCGGATCTAAAGCCGAACGGGGTTAACAATCTATGTCATAACTAAGAATAAAATAAAAATAAAAACAATTGATTTGTAATGAATGCAGTGTTTTAACCGATTTTTATAGTATGTTGTAAATAGCAATAGCAACAAAGTAATAAATACTAAGTATTATATTCCATGTCGTAAGTACCATAATAATAAATTATAAAATGATTTAAGTACTTAACATATTCACAGCTGTGTAAATGAGATGGGTTTATTTATAACTTATAACATTTTTCAGTCGACAACTCGACACAGCG
Source organism: Cenopis cana (assembly GCA_951800055.1). Taxonomy (NCBI): domain Eukaryota; kingdom Metazoa; phylum Arthropoda; class Insecta; order Lepidoptera; family Tortricidae; genus Cenopis; species Cenopis cana. The sequence continues at coordinate 11,540,763 of OX637479.1, read as the reverse complement.
TGAAATCAAACTTCAATTAGTTTTGCAACATTCCTACCCGTATTATAATTAATGAGTTATATTATACTTATTATTTGTGGGAACTTACATTTATATATATATATATATATATTCAGGGTGTAACATTTAAATCGATTAGTATGGGAGTCTGATACTATATTCCGTGTGGTATTCCGGGTTAGAATAGCACCATCCCCTTTCTTCCCGTGGGTGTCGTAAGAGCCGACTATGGGAACCAGGTCGAAGAGTGTTTGTGGGCGATGTGCTTGCAACCTATCACTGCAATATCACATTTTCTCCATCTTTAAACCTAAAATTGTTTAAGCCCGAAACGCACTGACATAGCGGTAGCGGGGCGGGGCATCGCGGTGCGGAGGCGGTACCGCTTGTAATATTCGAACTATGAAAGGGTCCGCACCAAGTCCGCACAGACAGAAAACCGGCCGGGAAAAAAGCGTTCTGTGCGGACCCTTTCTGTCTGTGCGTTTCCAACTTTAAAGTGGAACCGGAATTAAATTTCATGTGCTCTGCCTACCCCTTTTGGGAATACAGGATGAGTTTATGTATGTATGTGAAACTATAAGACATACGAATATCTGTTCTTAGGAACCATGTCATCGATTTTAGTAACAAATAAAACTACATATTATGTGTTTTTCATAATTGTTGTTCTGTACACTAAGGGAAGGTCTTCTAAGACCATTGTCGCTACACGGGATCTGGTAGCTGCCCTCACTGACCCAAAAAGATAATCCACACTGTATAACTATATATAGGTATATCATATAATATATGTATATATATATGATATCCCGGTAGGCCGTGGCATGTCCCGGTTTGAGGCGTGGTGTCCCAGTGTCCCGGCCACTAAGCAAATTGTCCCGGTTGGAAATAGTTAATTAGTAGGGACCAGCACTAGAGGAACAGACTATAGCTTGTACTTAGCAGGTACGGACAATTATAAGCCTACCGTTTTACTGAAACGAAACCTGCGCCCCAACCCAAGAAGGGTAATTTAAGAATCAGAATCAGAATCAGAATATATTTATTGCCTCAAATTAATATAAATAGATACAATCTCTTTACAGACTAAACATAAATAGTACTTAATATCTAAAGTTAAAATTTAAAAATAATATATTGGTTGGGCAAAGGGTCTCAGCTTGTGCCAGGCACAGGGCCGGACGCTGGTTTTCAGAAAGGACCCTAGAGAGATCGGGCGGTCGATCACAGGTTAACAAATTACCGTGCTTATAAATTACCATATATAACATACTGGGGTGTCCCAGAAGTAAAGAGACAAATTTATTTTTTAAATGTTTAATATAAAATAAACATTAGAGTACTAATTTTGGTAGAAAGTTGTAACAAAAATAATTAAATTATTTGGTTTATATCAGATTTGTGCCCACGACACCTTGAAAATATTTTTTTCTTAGATTGTTAGCGGCCCGCCGCATTACGGCTGTTCCAGAATTTGCATCTACTTCTTTAGAAAATTTGGTCCATCGTTGCTTAAAAGCTTTTAAGGATTTTGGTTTTACTGATCGTTTCTTATATTGTCTTTACTATAGGGACCAAAACATTTCGATACCACGAGCTTGGGGTACATTTGGAGCGTTCTTTCCTTTACGTACAAAGTAGATCCCTTTGCTCTCTATGTACCTAATACCTTCAGTAGCGTAGTGACACGGTGCCATGTCCGGCCAAAAGATAACCTTATCTCTGGGATGATGCTTGTCTATGAAAGGTATCAACCATTTACTTAATAATGAATTCATTCAGATAAACTTTTGCGTTCATGGAGGCTGACCAAATGTATGGCTAGGAGACATTTCCAAATTTGTCTATAGCTTGCCATATTTCGTGAAAAATTTGGCTTTTGGTAAAAAAAATTGGTCGTAAATCACATCGTTACGACTGGTTGAATGATAATACTGCTTTCCAGGAACATCGCTGGGATCCGCCGGAACATGAAGGTTCATCGTCAATAACGAGTACTTTCCTCAGTTGACTGTTATAAACTCTTCAGCACCCTCTTCGTGCACGAGTCCGACTCGTTTTTTTTTATGACTAGGTACCTAGGTACCCATTCTACCTTCTCTTTCATTCCCGTTCGACTTCTCCATATTAAATTTAAGGCAACCCTAAAGTAGAGCCATATGAGTACCTAACTATTACAATTAAATAAAAAAGAACCCTCAATCAAATCATTTAGGTACTAATTTTGTCAACAAATTAGTAAATGATTGGATCATTTCAAAGCCTACAAATTTACAATGACTGGTCCTGTGCTACTCACATCCAGCGGACTCCCGCGACTTTTACCAGTAGCTCTAGTATAAGTTCTTTCGAAACATTAACTAACTACCTAATTCGAACTGGTTTGCGTTTTGTCGCAAAATGTATGAAAGGTGTATGAGAACGAAAACGTGAACAGCGCCTCTGGTGGTCACTAGTGGAAACTATAACTAACATTTGTTGCTAACCGATGAACGCGCGTATTTCAAACTCGGTGAGAGCGTTTTCATTTTCATACATTTTGAGACAAGACGCAAACGCGTTCGAATTAGTTAATGTTTCGAAATAACTTATATCTACTAGAGCTACAGGTCACCTTGTGGACCTAATAAATATCTACAAAAGTAAGGAGGAAATTAAAAAAAAGGACCTAGTTAGTGTTATATATACCTAAGTGTGTAAACACGTTTTCAACATTATCAATTTAATTGAGGACGCAGCGTAATCTAAACTTAAATTCAAATGGTACGCAACAGTTGATCTGATCGAGTTCAATTTGGCATACTAATCCATATATTACTAGGTAATCGCAAAAACTCGATGATAAGTACAATGCATTTACCTATTTGGTTCATGGCCTTTTAGTCTCATGTAACTTTGCAATTTATCAGTCCTGACCTAGGTATTTTTAAAGTCAGAAGAAGTGATTACTTCGAATAAATAGGTAAAAATAAATAACTATTACGATCAAATAAATAAACGATGCTTGTTACTTAATCACGCAAATATCGCTGAACGGATTAAGGATGATGGAATTCACGCTAGACCGTCCCGTGATAGGGGCGGCCCGTTTTCTAGTACAGTTGAAATTTTTTGAACTGAGCCCATGAATGGCACAATTAGATACAAAAGCCACATTGTATTGACACAATGCCATTCATTCGAAAAAAAATATTTCATCCCCCGGTTACATGTATGGGGTCATCATAAATTTAAGAGTTAGACTCTTGTCGGTGTAGCTCTCTCCATCTGACTCTATCTAGGGCCGTCATGTGCCGCCCTAATTTTTTTTTTCTAAATTCACATCACTTTTATGTTGCGGTTTATAGAATACACCTTCCTACCAAATTTCATAATTGTAGTACTTAAGTATAGTCTCCGAGTAAATCGCCTGTGACACACGGACAGACAGACAGACAGACATGACGAAACTATATGGGTTCCGTTTCCGTTTTAGCCATTCTGGCTACGGAACCCTAAAAAGATACGGCCTTTATGCCGCAAAAAACGTACATTTCGACGCTATCAAAGGGACTCAAAAATGTATAGGATATTTGTTACTCACCGCTCACGTACCGAAAATTCGTCTTAGAACAACCAGTATAAGCCTGACCTCCGAATGTGTACATATTTGTCACGAATCTCAGGGTCAAGGTCAAGATATAATACGAAGTACGGAATACTAAACGCGCGCACACTGACCTGAATTCAGAATCCTGACATTCCTGACTAGGAAAGGGGAGTTGAAGCATCTCGCTATCTCGCTCTAGCATATAGGTACGTACCGCTCTAAACTTTCTGAATTCAGAACAGTGTGCGGCCGGGGTAACTCCTGGGTCCTTTCCTGGGCGCAGACGCAGGGTTTCCTGATATGATTTCAGGGAGAGGGGAGTTGAAGCATCTCGCTCTCGGCGCAGACGCACGGTTTCCTGATACGATTGAAACCGTATCAGGAAACCGTGCGTCTGCGCCCAGAAAAGGATGCCTACTCCGAAATTCGAAATCCGAACTTCGTATCGTGCCGTCACTTTCACTCACGATAGGGACGACACGATACGAAGTTCGGATCTCGAATTTCGGAGTACACCCTCAGCTACGATCAATATTCATTACATTAAGCTGGTTACACGATCATTATTATCACATTATACACTCGTAATTCGTATTACAATACGTGTAAATATCGACGAATATTGAAGCAAAATCCAAACAACTTTGAAATCATTATTGTGATAATAATCAAAGAGATAATAATAACCATTTAAGGGCCCCATTGACAGTCATCGAATTATTGACGGCTGACATTGATCGTTTCCGGGCTGCTAGGATTACGAGAATGATAATATGCATAATATAATACAATAATTATAATACAATACAATAATATAATAAAATAATAATAGTCTGGGTATCGTAATATCGTCTTCGGAAGTTGCTAGTAAATTTACCTAAAAATAAAAATAAACATTTTGCTGCAAACTGCCACTATACTGGAGTAGATCTAGACGTAGTATCCAAACGCACTACGCACTGTCCAACCAATGTGTCAAAAATTAAAAAAAAATAAGAGCGTCAAATCGTCAATAAATATTCCACGTTAAAAATCTAAATCTAAATAATTTCAAATTCAGTCAACGAAACAGTTAAAAATGTTAAATCTACTAGTGTAACATTATATTTATACATTAAGTCCGTAAGATTTTATATTGCGTGTGCCCAGTGGGAAATAAAATAACCAAAAATGACAAGGTCGCCGAAGGATGATCCGCGATACAATGACATGCAGCACAACGCCTGGAATTACCGTGCGGAAACAGCCGAAAGCTGTGCACCTGGCGTTTTAAATGAGATAAACCAAGTGCCGCTTTCGCCCAACTCGCCCGCCATGAACGACAACAGTATGTATGCTAACGGCGATTTCACGAACGATGTTTATTTGAACAAGCGTCCGTACAACGTGCAAACAGCCGACACCACGGTCAGCCAGGATGAAAATATTTCGCTTAACAATATGCCTAACGCTGCCCGCGTCAACAGACAAAATTACGCTATGCTAAAATTGGCCAACGGTCAGGTAGTCAGATTCTTTTATGACGAGAATACTCAACAACTTTACTTCCCGATGTCGGGACAGTACGAACTGTTCAACCATAATCAGGGGCTCCGGGACATGCCCCTACAGGCGCCTCAGCAGCCTCAAATGTTCACTCCAAACCAAGAATACTCCATCAACAATAACAACATTCAGATGCAGACACCAACCACTACCACCCAAAATAATTACATTCAAGAAAACCTTAACAATCAAACCAATACCATGCCTACCTCCAATTTCTTGAAAGAAGTCTTAGGAAACTGGGAACCTAATTCCTCTGGTACTTATTCTCCTTTCGGACAGAATTATCCTCTGAACCATCCCGACGTGCCACCTAATGTGCTTCCAAAAAAGACAATAGATTCTCCGACAACTCAAATGAAAACGGAGAATTCACCAAAAAGGAATGAAAACAGTCCTTTAGCAGACACAAGTAACAAAAAACGCATTGTGGCTGAAGTAAAACCAATGCGTCCAACTTATTCTGATGTGTTAGCTAAAAATACAAAAAATAACACTCCACCAGATGTTACTAAAGCTAAGCCACAGAGTAATATAGAAATCAAGACCAGTAACAAAGGTAGTTCTAAACCCGATAAAGCATCAAACCTAAAGCATGCTGATGAAAACAAGCAAAAGGAAAAGAAACAGCATGCAAATACCATTTCTTCCGGAAGTGAATCTGGGGACATAAATAATGAAGACATTGAAAAGCGTCAAAAACCCAGCAAGAAGTCCAAGAACAAACGCAACAATATGCCCCGTAAATGGTCCTCTCTTGATGACATCACTAATGAGGAAGATGCTAGCTACACTGAAATTAATGAAAGTCAATTTGTTTTCATTGAAAACCAAGAAAAGCCTAAGAAAGACAAAAAGGCTAATGACAGGGCAAAAAATTTTGACAAAAATGCTTTAGATGATGACTTCAAAGATGATGAGGACCAGTCTCAATTTGTCTTCCAAGATAACCTAAATGACAGTGCCAAGGCTCGGAAGAAAAAAGAAGCTCGAATTTATCATAAGATTTCAAAACCAGCTCAGGATAAAAAGAAAATCACCCAGTCAAAGTTCAAGAGGAATAAGCCAGGGTACTTAGGTGTGGCTCAAAACTATCTAGAACATTGGGGAGAGGCCACTTGGAAGGCAATAGTGTGGTTCTTTTACTTATTATCAGACATATGCCGAATGAGTGCCCACTTATCTTTTGATCTGTAAGTATTAATTCAAGAATTTATGGTCAATACTTACTAATATTATAAATGTGAAAGTGTGTCTGTCTGTTACCTCTTCACGCTTAAACCGCTGAAGATTGTAGGTGGTTTTTGTTAAAAATCTGACTGTATGGAAAGTTCAACAAAGGGTATAGCTGGCTAAGCATGGTCAAACTGCCCTTAGCCAATAATTGATTTTCCTTTTACCTGATTATTTACCTTTCTATTGGATGGGACAGCTGCTGGTGCCATGTTTAATGTTGACCCGGGTGTAATTGTTAGGTGGTGAAACTTAAAGGACAGTTAAAATTCAATGTTTACTTATATTATGTAGGGTTCAGTAATAAATAGAGGTGCACACGAAACAAGGTGAAGTAACTAGAAGTATCTATTATCGGGCCAAATTCAAATAGATAATTTACTCCTTGTTATACTTAAGCAAGCGACTATTGCGTTTTGATACTCATACTCATTTATTTGCAATGAATCATATACATATACACCCATATACACTTCAAATACATGAGGATATAACAAGTATTTTTTCCACAGCTGCACCTCAGTGTTCACCCAAACGTACGTGAGTTCGCAAGCCGTGTGGCGCAGCAGTAAGGAGTGGCTGTACAAGATTGGAGGCAACAAGTACCTGGTCTACATAGATAGGAAGTTTGGACACACCAGATTCGGCTTTTGGAGGAAACTGAAGTGGTTTAAGAAAGGTAATTGTTTTGTGTACTTAATGTGATCTGTGTGTGAAATATTTTAGGACATAGACAAAGACATAATTAGGTACATAATTATTTGCAATTTGGTACCCTAGCAAAACGATTTGTACATGTTTTATTACGAGGGGTTGAAGAAATTGCATCTGTTTAAATTTATACAACAAAAACAGCAGTATGAATTTCATGATTCAAACTCAACAATATTTTCATTCTCACCAATTTTTTTTTCTAGAAGCAGAGGTTGACAATGGCAGCGACTCGAGCAAACTGAACAGCAATATACCACTACCGGCGACCGGCGAAGAAGCAATGAAACGGTTGTTGGCTTGCAAAGGAAAAGACCCCTACAGGTGGGCCTCGCGGTTTAGTAATACGTATTGCTAAACTAAGTGCCAGTTGCACCAACGTACGAACACAGACCGGTCATCGTCAAATATGGCGCCGGCAGCTGTCATCCCATGCATAGGTACTTGTCAAACTTTCCATACAATCAGATTTGACGAACACCGCTTACGATTAAAGACGGTTTGGTGCAACCCAGCCTAAATCTTGAAAGCGGCTTAGGGGTGAAAAGTTTGTATGGGGAACACAATTATTTTTAGGATAGACTAAGCACTTGCACTTTGAAGGAATGAAAAGGGGGTTGAAAGTTTGTATGAGAAGCAATTTCAAGGTTTAGTAGCTGCCTAAAATTGTCCAGAGGTATTTTGTACTACTATATTTCATATTTACTCAGTTGCATCCATATTTAAGACTGCACCGAGCAAATTTCTGAATAATTGCGATGGTTGGATCACTTGCTGTATTATTATTACTAAAGCTTGAATTCTGTAATTCCTATATATGATATTTAAGGATACACTCTACACGTCATGTGTTTCAGAAACACAATTACTTATAGTTTTCTTCATAAAAATTCAATCCAAAGTTAGCTCTACTAAAGGAAATAAACGCAAACTACAACGTTAATACTTTATGAAAGGTCTTCAATTTTTGAATAGTAACAAAACTACATGTTATCTAGGTCGTATGTGTTTAACATTTGCAAAATGTGGAGATTTTTTTAACAATGCAAAGGAAATTCCGAAAATTTGACCGGCCGCCGTAGTTTTCTTGCCGGCAGATGGGCTCCGGCCCTCAATGGGAGCAGACGTATGCTGCTTTTCTCAGTTTGACATCTCATAAAAACACGCTTTTTGACAGCTTGCTCGTATACAAATACAAAATGTATACCACACACAAAGATTGCATTAATTGAAGTAGGGTAAATAAATGTTGACGTGTGGCTATTGAAGATTCTTTTAACATGGAATTTTTAGTATTAGCCATTCGTTATAACATAAAAATGCAATCTTTGGTCCCCAATGTATACTAATGCAACTAAATTATAATGATTTCCTTTACGAAAAGGCATTTTAAACGTAAAAAGGTTACCGATGTATTTCAGTTCAAAGTAATTTACTTTTTATAAATTGGCCACCCAGAACGGAACGTTATGACATTTATGTCACTCATCATATTTCAAATTAAAATTTGTAAACAAATTGTATTTTTATATTTCAATAATTTAACGAATCTAATGTTATATTTTATGTGTATATGTACGGCGCTTTCACGTCAAACAATGATTACCTAAATATATCGCAGAATCTGCATAAACAAAACATATCCCAGAATCTGTACAAACAGGCACAATTATTATGGTGCTTTGAACAGAAGTTTATAAAATATCAGCGTTATACCAAGAAACAGATCTAGAGTGCTCTCTTGCAGCGGGAGCAGAAGAAAGAATATCGGAGTTTCTTCGCCAGTTTGAGTGATGTGGATTTAAATTGTGTATTGTCTAAGCCGCCTGGTCATAATATAATTATACCTAGAATGAAAATAATAAACCTATGTTTCATTTATAAATTATAAACCAAGTAGTTGTTGGGTTTGTTTGTTAGACAATGACGATGTCTAACAAACAAATATGCAGTAATTACTTATAATATTAAACTGCGCTAGTTTCTATCTAAAGCTTTCATGCGTTGGAAATCCCGTTGCTTTGATTTTGTACAAGTAAGTACTTATGTCGCATCGCAATAATTGTCTCGACTTTATATTAAACGAATAGGAAATAATAATAATTGCTATTTATTGTTGATGAAAATAGACGCAATGTTAACCATTATTGAACCTTATCTCGTTGCAATAAGGTTCACGGATGTTCAGTTAAGTGTCATCGACGGCACGACTGTATAAAAGTTAATTTGTCAGAGCTGATACAGTAGTGGTCCGGCCAAGTTCCACAATTGCAGAATGTTACAATGACTTTCTTGATGATATTTGTTATATCATTAGGTTTTATAGTGCTTGTCATTCACGATAACGACGATGCGCAGGGAATGTCATACTATTCTATGCGCAATTCTGCGGATTGGGTTACGACGGGAGGTCGTGAATAACAAGAACGACCTATAAGGTTAGGTACTAGTTCCTCAAATACAAAGTCGATTCACAATATTGCTGCAGTTATCCCGTGCCGTATAAATAGTTTCAGTAGTTATTATATATATTGTAATAAAACTAGCGCTTCTTCTCTTAAAACTTGCATTAAATCAGTGTCCATTTTAGAGTTAACCAACTGATAAACAGAAAATAATCAATTTATGAAAAGTTTTGCTTAAAATAACCTATTTAAGGTACAACATATACTCGTATCATGAAAATCACCAATTAAACTCTCAAAATAAGTACCTAAGTCATAAACATAAAACAGTCATAACATGCACGAACCGATTAGGAAAATTCTTTCTCTGTTTTAAGTTGTATAAAAATGAGTCTGTGAGGAAAGGGCAAAACAAAATACATTTTACAAAACAGGGGTTTGACAAGTTTTATTTTATAAACAAGGAACTGAGTATTTTACTACCACAAATTCCAAATTCAAGGCATTTTCAGATACAACTAATACTTGAGTTTTGGTTACAGATCAGAACTTGACGATTTTTGTTACACTTCTCTTATGCACCAAGAAACCTTTAAATATTCAAAATCTATATTGTCATAAGTTGACATAAACATGGGTCAATGACCCGACTCAGCAAAATGTGGTAGTGTGCGTGAATAATGCATGTGTGGGTTAATTGGGTAAATTATTAAAAAAATTGAAATTTGACAGGCGCTGAGAATTTACCCCGCACGATAGGCCCTTAAAAAATTATCATGTATATATTCTATGCAAATAAAGAAGTCTAAGTCCTTCCTCGCGGCAGGGACCTTTAGTTTTGCAGCACGGCTATTACCTACTATACTTAAAATTATTTGAACTGTCCGAGTTGTATCAAATTACGCCGTTCAAAAAGCGACTTTACTGTCGAAGCGTGAAGATTCAAAGTCCAATGACAAGTCTTATAAAATGTCGGACATTTTAAATAATTTCTACTATACCAACGATGTCTATAATGATCCTGTGTTCATGACGTATATTACTTGTTGTGTACAGTATATTGGGCGTGAGCGTGTCTTGTACGGACGAGGAGATCAAGCGCTACTACCGGCGACAGGCGTTCCTCGTACACCCGGACAAGAACCAGCAGCCCGGCGCCGAGGAGGCCTTCAAAATTCTGCAGCACGCGTTCGACCTTATTGGCGAGCCTGTGAGTTGTTTTTAGTCTGTCATAAAGTCATAATAAACGGGTCACTCACACAAAAACACATCTACACTCGTTCTCTCCCGGCGATTAAAATAAACATAGCATTCTTTTGTTATATGCCTGGAGATATCCATCACCGTTAGATAAACTCGGTAGATGCCATTCGACTATCGCTCGACATGTTTTGGATCAGTAGTTGTCCTTAGTCTGAGAACCGTCGAGCAATATTGGACCTTAAAGACGTAAGTGACCCGCTTATTATATTTCAGTACCTAAAGACTGTACACGATAAAAAGGTTTTGCCCTGTGACGGACGATACAAAATGTGTCAATATAAGCGTGACATATGTACGTACGAATAAAGAATTGGGGACATTTATTCTTTATCACTTACGAAAGTGCACATGATTCTCAGCAGGAAAAACCAAACATTCTATTTCTGAGAAAAAAATCAACAGGGTATACTTGTAATCCTTTTTGTAGAACGGGGATAGTGATATAAACTCAAACAAAATTTGGAAAAAAAATACTGATTTTTTCCTTTAATAAATCTATACTTTAACAATATTTTGTATTTATTGACTAGGAATCAAATTATGTGTCAAGTAAGAAATTAATTAATTGATTAACACTTTAATTAATTTTGGAGTCATGTCCATATTATTGCGAGCAATGACGCAAATTTGTCCGATCTCTGCTTATAACAAAACAAAATGTTGTCATGTTTTAGGAGCGTCGAGAAGCGTACGAAAGAAGAGCGCTCGAGTCCCGACACGTGGAGGCGGCGTGGAGCGAGCTCAGCCAGCTGCTGGCGCAGTTGCAGGACAAGATGGAGTTCGCGCACAACACCATCAGGTACAAGGGCCTGATGCTTTGATAGAGAAATCATCATTCGCTTGAACTTCTCCCATTTACTTGAGGTCGGCGCAGCATGGTATTCTCTTCTCTTCCATGCTTCTCTATCGCTCGTCATGTCATCGCTCACATCCTTCCTCGCCATATGAGACGGTCCATAACAAAAGGGCCCTTATGGCACTTTCTAGTTTCGTAGATATCAGCGTTTTAGTAAAATACTGTAAAATCACATATTTTTTGTTTCTTGCATATGGATAAAGTATAAGACTAGATGTGTATTTCTAGCTTGGTTTCCCACGTATAAGTTAGGTATTTCTACCTTAAAATTAGTTGTAAAGTTTAGTAAAAAAGGGCCCTTATGGCAGAGCGCAGATAATAATGATATAAAATAGGTTAATAACTTATTCTAATTACTTCTAACCATTTTCTGTATTATTTATTTGCCTTTTCTGTTTACTGGATTAGGTGGTACACGTTACAAATACCTATTTCTAGTGTCAAGTTTGTAGGGCCATAAGGACGGGTCAGATATAAATTCCGCTTTTGTTATAGCAGATATTGATGCTGGTGACTGTACATTAATAAATACTTACGACGATTTTTGGTTTGATAAAAATACGGCTACTGGTTTTTGAGTAATTGCTAAAAAACTGTTTTGCTCAAACAAAAGGACGTAAGTGCCGTGCGTTTACTATGAAGATACGACCTTTTCGATTCCATGTATCGGATAGTGCCGATACTGGGTTTATTATGTGGACTAGTAGGTGTCGGTACGGAACCCTTTATTGTGCGTGGTCCGACACGTACTTGGTCGGTTTTTTTTAAATAGAGTTAAAAAATAATTATTACTATGCGAAATTGCTTTTTCGTATAATTTAAAAATTACGCAAAATTCAAAAAACTTGTAATGAAAAGATTTGTTCAGAATTACGTTCTAATACAAGATTGCTACTTAGATAATGTAAATTATTATTATTTACTTACATTTTTATTACATTCGTCCATAAGGGCCCTTTTCTCAAATGTATGGAACTAAACCTTGATTTTCATGTAACTTTAATCGGTCATAAAACTGAAACTAATTGACATAGAAAAAAAATAAAACCTGTGTAATGCTTGTCTAGACTTATTACAGGTAAGTATGGTGTACTACACGGAAATTGTTACATTTATTCGTGACGAGATAGAAAAAACATCATTTTCTATATTTATTAAAAGAAATATATCACGTTAGGATTTTGTTTTTATTTTCCATTCGAGGTGTTAAGTAAACTATTTTCTAGCATACACTATGACAAAGATCACAAAATACGAAATAATAATTCACCTATTACAAATTTCCTAATTTTTTTACGATCGGCGCCTTGCACAGATCACAGGCCATTTTTTCTCAACGGGGTAGTGAAATTGAAAAATCTTTGATTGTTTTCTATAGAAGAGAACCTCAGGATTCAGAATCTACCATCATCTATGTAACTTCCCACGGGAACATACTTTAAATGAGTTTTAAACTTCTCTTAGTTATTTCTCAAAAATGCATTTTTGGGTTGCGTAACTTTGACGATTTTTAAAAAAAAAAGTATGGCACTTAGGGACATGGTTTTTATTGTTTTTGGTAGCCTATGTATTGTAGATTATAGATCCGTGCGTAACTCAATACCGACCATAAGGGCCCCAATGAGCTGGACCAGCACATATCGTCTCTCACGCAGTCCATCCATCTTTTTATACCATTCTTTTCATACCTAATACCTTTCTTGTCACATGGCTTTCTTCCCTCCGCATAACATGTACATGCAAAGTTTGTACAAGTTACATTTTTTTGACCCAGAAACTTGAAACTTCATTTATACACCTATCATTAAATTACAAGAAAACGAATTTCAGCGTTTTCACAATTCGCCCTCTGAAGGGGTGATAAGGGTGTTGATAGTAATAATGAATAAGATCTTAAAACTACTAATAAGACTATTAGCGTACATTAATGAGACTATTAAGAGCCTCAAGGGTTTTATGAATTATCACACTCTTATAGAAACTTATCACTCCCATTATTACACCGGGGGTGTGTTGCATAATGAATTATAACTAATATTACAAGCGGAAGTATCTTTTCTGCCCCTGTCATTCGAAAGACTTCCGCTTTTAATATTCGTTACAAGTACACTGGCCCCTATATCACCAACTTGACAATTGTCATCTGACAGTGACAATTCCAAGTACACTTCTGAGTCGTCACGTAAAGATGGTCGTTGGATAGAATCGATACTTACCGGCGCGGCAATGTAAATCGAATTGTCTTTGTCAGGTGACAATTGTCAAGTTGGTGAAATAGGGGTCAGGGGCCTGTACCCCAAAACTTTACAAGCGTACAATTCGACAAATTTGTCAACTTTTTCTATAGAAAATTGTACAATTTTGTCGAATTGTAGACTAGTAAAGTTTTGTGGTATAGGGGCCTGGTCTCAAACTACCGACACATACATACATACGACATTTCATCGCTCAATCGGTTCATCTCAAATGATATTTCAGGTGCACGAACTGCGGGCGGCGGCACAAGCGCGTGTTAACGGATCGGCCGTGTTACGCTGCGCGCTACTGCGTGCAGTGCAAAATACGACACTCCGCCAAAGAGGTACGGTCCGTTTCGCATTGGCAAGCTTTGCGGTTTACGTTGGTAGCCCCGTGGCACACTCAGCATCAAATAGTAACAGCCAAAGTAGACAAATATATAGTAAGTCCTTACTGCTACGGTAATAAAGACGAGTTAAGATATATTTGGCTACTTTGGTTATTACTAACTATGATATAAGATTTTAAGCTCACATGGTCATTTACATTAGAATTACGATTAATAACTGGATACTTACCATGTACTAACTATGATGTTGACAATACAAGACAACGAGGTAAGTACCTATATATGTATACCTAAAAAAATTTGCTGCTGCTACGACAGATTGGGGTCAACTGTATCTTTTTTTAAGGACCATAATTGTATAAACTTTACAACATGACTAATAAAATAAAGTCATACCAAATTAATTGTATTCGATTATGGTTAATTAAAATGTATAGGCGTACCGTAAAGCCACACTTTAGCCTTGAAGGGTAACTTTGGCCTTTGGGATTTAATCTGTCTAGGATTTGTTTTTGTATTTTGTTTTATTTACATAAAAAAAGTCTTATTTTAGGTTAAACAGATAAGTGTCATTAAACCCTATCGGGTTTGTATCGACACAGCATTCGCGGACAGTAAAGTAAGGATTTAACTTATGGCACATTGCCATATTGTTGGTTTGAACTAACCATCGACGTTTTTATTTTATTTATTAGTACCTGAGCATGGTCCTAAGAGTGGTTTTCATAGGTCAAAGTAACCCGGATATACGGTACCGACCGTTTAACTGAGACCGCGCCTGTGGCAAAAGGGGAGACTTCAAAGAGTAGGTGGCGGCAGGTCCCTGCCTCCCGCTACCCATCCGTCCCAGTTAAGCAGCAACCTATAGTAAAGGCATGTTTCGAATCACGCTTACAGCGCTCAAAGCGCGCTTACGATCGGACCGACTCGCGCTTACATTTTATATAGTGACGTCATTGATGACATCATGGACGGCGCCATGTTGGCGTTTACGATGGTCACACTCACAGGCGTAAACACCTTGAGCCAAACGTCAAGTTGACGTTTGATATATGAACATGAGAGTAAACAAGGGCTATGAGCGTGAATCGGTCCGATCGTAAGCGCGCTCAAGTGAATAGCGGTCCGAAACAAAACACTTCTCACGCGGCCTTGAGCGCGCTATTTGATTCGGACCGGCCGTCAGCACTGTAAGCGCTGTGAGCGTTGTTAGCGTGATTCGGAACACGGCTATACCATGTATTGTGTGAGGCAGGGCGACATCTGGGCGGAGTCTAGCATGATGGGTCTGCTAGTCATGTACTACGCCTGCATGGACGGCGCCGTCTACCAGATCACGCAGTGGGCCAGTTGCCAGGTACACTCACCATTCATTTACTACAGATATTGGCTATTTGACACATGTTACAATTTATAACATCGTGTGGCTAAATGGATAGAAAATTAGACAAATTAATCAATATTATAAAAAGATATGAGAGTATAAAATTGATGATTTTTTTGTATAGTCCAAAATGTAAATTTAAAGTTACCAATAGAATACAAATCATTTATTGTCTGGTTATGGGTTACAGTTACAGAGGTGTTAAACATGGTTTATGTTCTCCATATCCTGCCTCATAAAGGCGTACATGTAATATAATATTATGTTTAGGATTTTTTTTTATTACTTTATATTACATTACTATTAATAATTAGTACATTATTTAACAAGGGCGGTAAAACAAAGAATGTCTCGCAGGTATTTGACCCCTGGCCAGGAAGTGGGATTTCCCGCGCACGGAGCCAGTGGCGTGCACAGAGTTTTTTGACAGGGTAGGCAAAAAAATTAGAGCTATGAGTATTGACTTACCAAAATTATTGCATTGTGTAATCTACTCGTATAAGGAAAGAAAGTTTTGAAACGTATTATCTTTTATTTTTAGCACGCACACACCACACTTTCACAATGAAAATTATCCATTTTTCCAACAAAATCTATCACTTCACACTTCGAACCGAACACAGACACTCAACACAACAAACAAACAATTACATTTTTATTTATGCAAACAATGGCGACCAAGAAGAAAAGTAAACAAACTTTGTCATTCAAATATATCCGGAAAAAACGAAATGGTTACCGTGTTTATCGTTTTTTGCACAAATTATTTGACCAATGCAACTTTTTCAAATAGCCGTATAATCTCGCTCGTCGTAGGCGCTCGGGATGAGGCACTGTCTACCCGTGCGTTTGTGTGCGTGAGTTTTGCTGCTGTATGCCTCGTGCTATAGAGGTGTACACTACAGTGAATCCGCGTAGCTACACACCCACACATAGATAAATGTAGCCTAATCTAGGCAGAAATAGTTTCTGCCTTCACCGCAGACGGCGGCACGGCGGCGCTAGTGCAGCGTGATAATGTATTAGTCCGCATCGCGTTGGAATAACAGAAATTTTACTTTGAAGAGTCAATAGATGGCGTTAACGTTAATTTATGGGTTTGTGATTAAATTTATCCATTGAACATTGATTATAAGCCTAGATAAATATAAATGACTGTCACAATGTCAGGGTAGGCAATGTCTTTTTGTCTTTATGGACTGCACGCCACTGCACGGAGCGTGCGGTAATTGCCGCTTTATGGCCAGGTGTGACATATACTGATTTATTGCTGTTGGTTCTCCCAAAATAAATAATAATAAATAATAGTACATTACTTAAGACTGTACGAACAAAAAGTTGGTATTTTAGAAAATATACGGTTTTTTCTAACGTCATATCTTTGTTCAAGTGACTACATTGTTAAAGTAAACTTCTGTTTTGTATAGATAAACTCTTATTCTAGACCATAGCGTTGCTAAACTTTTATTTCTATGTACGATTATTTAAAACAGTCAGGTTTTCGTCGGAGTGTTTTGCAAAAATACGCGTCAGAGCTATCTTTCAGGTACAATATTTCCATTTTAAATTATCAAAAACGATTGGATGTTTATCTTTTACAATAGGATGTATAGTCTTTTAGTACATAGCGATCGCACTAGTTCTGAAATATTGGTTTTTACTATCTAAAAAAAATACTACAAAATGTCTAAATCGGTTTGTTTAAACATTTTTTTCCTCACATGTTTTATAATATTTTGGAAAAAAAAACTTATTATTATAAAACTACAGGTTTTGCTTGATATTTCTTATTTTTTTTAACGCTTATGGATAACCCACTTGATTTAGACGAATTTTTAAAAACCACTATAATTCACAATATAACAGCGCGCGACAATGTTGTTCGATTCATTACGCGCCGGGCCTTCCCAAGGAACGCACGTGTCGCTCTCCTCGGTGCGTTAAGGTCGGTGACCAAGCTCACACCGACACTGCTATTCTGTAGATGTAGCGCGTCCACTACAGATTAATAATTTGATACTTGGTAAGTAAGTTAACATGCTAAATTTATTTATTTTATTTCTTCTCAAAGCACTAAAGTGATATGATTTTTTACAGAAATGGGCAATAAACGTAAATTGTTTGGGACGAAAAAATCCAACAGTACTACGGCCACACAAGTTAAAAGGTATAGGTATGATTCCGCTGCCGACTGCATACAGCAACTGCACGTTCCGCCGCACTCCAAATTGAACCGTAATAGTATGCGTAAAAAGCTCAATTTGAAATGAGCGGAGAAGTGTCGGAACAGCACACGCCGCTCACTCTAAATTGGGACTTTTAGTCTTATGATTACAGTTCAATTTGGAGTGGGGCGGAAGGTGCAGTTGTTGTATGCAGTCAGCAGCGGAATCATACCTTAAGGCACCATGTTACCTATTACCTATTGCTGCTAGTGATATTTCTATGTCTGGATATGTGCTTCTATGTTCTTGACGTTCTGTGAACATTTCGGATCTTTCCTTAAATTGTAAAATTCAAACTCTAATACTTTTTTATTCTTAACGAGCGCCCGATAATTTATGATTGCGTTGTTTGAACTAGTTATCGAATTATATGTATGTGCAATTTCAAATTTTTAAGCCTAGTAGATTCTGTGGAAAGTAATTTAAAGTAAAACTAGTTCCCGAAACACGTGGACTGACAAACTTATTCCAATTTTGTTGATTAATTCGTGTTCATGCACCTCTAAAAATCATTTGTATAGTCTCCCAACATATGTTTACTGGTTGTTATCTTTTGTGTAAATTTACTCTCATATTCATATTCATTTATATTTTTTTATTCTTAACGAGCGCCCGATAATTTATGACTGCATTGTTTGGACTAGTTATCGAATTATATGTATGTGCAATTTCAGATTTTTAGGCCAAGTAGTTTCTGTGGAAAGTAATTTAAAGTAAAACTAGTCCCCGAAACACGTGGACTCCACGTAATTATCATTCTACATTTGACTTTTTTCCTGACAAACTTATTCCAATTTTGTTGATTATTTCATGTTCATGCACCTCTAAAAATAGTTTGTATAGTCTCCCAACATATGTTTACTGGTTATCTTTTGTGTAAATTTTCTCTCATATTCATATTCATATGCATTTATATTTTTTTATTCTTAACGAGCGCCCGATAATTTATGATTGCGTTGTTTGAACTAGTTATCGAATTATATGTATGTGCAATTTCAAATTTTTAGGCCAAGTAGTTTCCGTGGAAAGTAATTTAAAGTAAAACTAGTCCCCGAAACACGTGGACTCCACGTAATTATCATTCCAAATTTGACTTTTTTCCTGACAAATTTATTCCAATTTTGTTGATTAATTCGTGTTCATGCACCTCTAAAAATCATTTGTATAGTCTCCCAACATATGTTTACTGGTTGTTATCTTTTGTGTAAATTTACTCTCATATTCATATTCATTTATATTTTTTTATTCTTAACGAGCGCCCGATAATTTATGACTGCGTTGTTTGGACTAGTTACCGAATTATATGTATGTGCAATTTCAGATTTTTAGGCCAAGTAGTTTCTGTGGAAAGTAATTTAAAGTACCAGGCCGAACGTCACAATGTACATGACAGTTATCACGCTCCCAAACGAAAAATTTATAAAAAATTAACGTTGTTTTTTGCGTAATTTCTGTATGAAACACAGGTTTTTTATTAATTTCGCGAAAATGAATAGTCAGAAGTAAATAGATTAACACATATTTAAGTATTAATAATGTGTAATGAGATAATAAATGTCGATCGTTTTTTGTATGAAAATCGAACCACCTTAATAAGTGCGTAGGTACGTAAAGTTAATAAAATAAAAACATTTAAAACTCACCACATTTTTTTCCTACCTCACTCTAACTCTATAACAATGATCAAGACTTGTCAGTTCAACCCGGCAGCACTCGAACCGCACGCACACAGTAATCGTTTTAGTGTGTAGCTAAACATGGCCGCTCGCAGGGAGATCGCGGCTAGGATGAGTTGGAGCGAAATGTTCGTACCCTCTTAACAAGGGCGGTAAAATAAAGAATGTCTCAGATCGCAGCTATTTGACGCCCGAGCCGAAGGCAAGGGCGATAAATATGCGATCTGAGGCTTTATTATTTACCGCCCGTGTTAAGTACAAAATTTTATGTCACCCCCTGGCCAGGAAGTGGGATTTCCCGCGCGCGGAGCGTGCGGTAATTGCCACTTTATGGCCAGGTGTGGCATAATATTTATTTATTTAGATAATATAGGTATGGCAATGATATTTATTATAACATTATATAAATTAACTTTCTAAAAAATCTCTTATACTATAAGAACATTGCTTCACTAGCCAGTCAAACAATGTTTTTTAAAAGGCTTCGCTGGCAATGCTTTTAATTCCAATGGTAGTTTGTTAAAGATTATTATGCTCATACAAATTACACTTCTTGTAAGGAGTGCGGATTTAGAACTTGGGCGCAGTATATCGTAGCCATATTTTGACTGTAATCTCTGTGTACCAGGATTTCTCATTGTGAACATACTGGAATTATTTTTTTATAAATATACAGACTTTGTAGATGTACAGAGAAGGAAAAGAAAAGTATATTATTGTTGACAAATATTGGCCTACATGAATCCATCTGGTTAAGACCGAATACGCAACGCAGACATATCTTTTGCCGTCTAAAAATTATGTCTTTGCTACTGGTATTGCCCCACAGAATTAGCCCATATCGCAGATTTGACATTACGTACGAGTGAAAAGCCAGTAGTGCTGTTTTTTCTGAGCTAACATTTCTCAATCTTCTCAAAGGGTATACAAACTTAGTTAACTTGGTTATTACATGTTCCGAATGACAGAATTGTTGTTTTAAAAAAAAATGTATGGCAGTTATGTCCATAAACGTAATATTTCACAAAATAAACGGCAAATTAATATTTTTTCCATGCAACGGTAGTACGAGGTACAGAGCTGTAACGTCATATTTCAACGTCAATCAGTATGGGTCATTTTCAGTGGTCGAAAACTTTTTAATTGTAGTTGGTCCAATACCAACATTTGATCATCTCTGAAAACTGGTTAAAATGGCACCATAATAGCGAATCAATATAGCCAATTAAAGCCAGTACCCTGCTCAGAAGACAATTATGATTGCTTGAAGTGTCATTTTTGTTGTAGAAAAAGAACTTAAAACAGCTAAGGCCTGACTGCCACGTGGTGCAGTACCGCATTGTACTGGGAAACAAGGCGGCCGCGGCTTCTGATCTCAACCAGAGGCCTTCCACTGGGTAAGTGTAAAAAATACCATATACCACCGTAATAAATCACAAAGTTGATTGCACACGTGTCATAGAATATCAAAAATAATGAATACCAGCATCAGTATCATGGTAGGGGGCCGTCGGATAAAATTATGACTGTCTTTTTCTGAAGTAAAATGAAAGCAAAAGACAGAGCCAACATTTATCTGACAAACACTTATCTAAGGCATTAAAAAAAAAAGGAAAAGAAAAAGGATTAAGGATTTAAAAATCTGCTATTAGACATATAGTATTAGTCCAAGTATCATTTTTTATGTTTAGCATACTTAAACTTTATATTGTTTGCTTATTTTCAGTCACGATCCTAACTTGGAAGAGTTTCTAAACAATCTATACAGCAAGTCTGGAGTGTCACCAAACACTGCCGCTAAACAACCATCGCCAGAAACAACCGACGCCAAGAAAAGACGCAATAAAAAACCTAAAGCTTAAACGAGACTTCCGTAAAACCTTACCCTTTAAAAAAGCTAAAAAATAAACCTCCCTGTCTGTCAACACGACTGATACGCGCGAAATTAAAAAAGAAGAAACTTTAAATCGTGTTTCATTTCGTACAAGTCGCTTCGACGGAAACAAGAGTAACTGTGAAACAATGCCTTTCATAAAAAAAAGAAATATTGAATTTGTAAACAAATTATAAAACTCGCTGGGTTTTGAAATATTGTGAAGGATAAATGATAAGCGTTAGAGATTGTTATGTGTAATTAAATGTCGCTAAAGTACCTACTTAGGATAGACACGTAAGGTCAGCTACACATATTACACGTCTCGGGTAGTTAATACATTTATTCACGCGTATTGTGTGAAGCTAGCCTTACTTAAATTTAATCACTAAACTCTTGAGTTAATTACCTAACTATATTTTTCACAACGTGTTTGGATGTTGAAAGAAATGTATAATTTTATATTTTTGAGTTGTTTTTAATCATGTAACATCTTACTCGGTTATAATACATCTGTAACTGTCGCTCTATAAAAACGTTTGTTGTAAGCATGAAGCTAGCCTTTTCTCACTATTGTAATAATGCGTTAACTAGAAAAGGAAGTATGCTTTAGTTTAGATCGTCGAGAAACACTTCTGTTGGGTTGACAGCCAGAATTCTTTGCTAAAGACATAGGTAGGTACTTACATCCAGAGAAACTTGTCCTAAACTAAATTATTATCACAGTGACGTTTATAATTTGCTGTAAAAATATAGTAAAAACGATATCATGGGTAATATTTTTTTTTTTCAAAAGTTAAAAATCGGTGAAAAACGTGGCATGTAAAAAATTGCTGACAAGTGATGTTTCAACCTTCGTCTTACCCCGCTATTCGTAAAACTTACGTGAAATGTGTTCTGTTCCTTTCCCAAAAACACAAATGTCTAAATGACAGATAAATATAAACGAATTTCAACGAGAGTAGGTTCGATGAACGTTTATGAAGAAGGTACTTAAAGTTGCTTATAAGAATTCGAGATAGTACTAAACATATTACTGTAGGTATTGTTTTATTCGACTTCGAAAAGGGGCCAAATTATTATATTTCGGTATACTATGACGTGATAACATGTTTTCTACTGTAATCCAGTCTTATATACAATGATGTGATTATTCGAAAAATGTCATCAATAGAGTTGTTTGCCTTTCTTATTCATAAACTTTCATCAAACCTCTGGTCTGGTGTCATCTTGTTTACTATCGATATAAAATATATAGCATTCGTCCCTCTCGCACCTACATACAGTGCAATACAAATATTCTTTATTGATCACCAAAAACAAATAATATCACAAGGAACTTAAACTTTAACGGTAGACTTAAAGACATCGAGTACATACGAGTAGTTGCTAGTGAGCGGCGAGTTTTTCATATCGAATGTAAACGAGATTGTGCTAGGTAATTCTGTAGTGTTCACGATCTGTCACTTTAGGTGGGTTGCACCAAACCATATGCAATCGTAAGCAGTATTCCTTAAAATTGTATGTATGGAAAGCTTGACAAGATTCTCACAGCAGCTGGAGCCATATTTAACGTTGAGACTTGCATTTGTAAAGAGACAAAACACGATCTAATATGGGTGTATATTTCATACAAAACTCTAAGGCCAAACTCTGTCGAACGAACGCAAGCAAAAAACGACTAAGAGCTCTGACTTTAAGGTAGATTCTTGCTAGCGTTCATTTGACAACATTAGGCCTTTGTACGAACTATACGATTCAGATGATTCTAAAGACGATGGTTGCTATTCGCCTCTGTCGGTTTGACAATGCCCCAAAAAAGATAAAAGTTTTCATTTATTATACTGCTAGTTATTTCACCAGTGGTTTAATAATAGTCGTTCTCTATAATCTATATTCTGTCTAGCTAAAGAGATAACTTACTATATTTCTACTGTTTGTATATCAATACCCTCATTGATCATGGGATATCAAAATAATGAAACAGATAAATAATTTTATCTTC
Organism: Cenopis cana; assembly: GCA_951800055.1. NCBI lineage: Eukaryota > Metazoa > Arthropoda > Insecta > Lepidoptera > Tortricidae > Cenopis > Cenopis cana. The sequence continues at coordinate 11,517,408 of OX637479.1, read as the reverse complement.
AGTGTGGCAATGGCAAAACTATTAGATTCCATATATAGAACGGCTTTGTACATCTACATACCTACCTATAATTAATCGATTAATAATTTTCTCAATTAATGTTACTGAATAGTACAATTTTTGCATTCATATTTTAATTAATTTATGTAGGTTTGTTTTAACCATGTAATAATCACTTATGTGTTACTGAATTTATTGCACACAGAAACACATAGCTAGGTACTACTCGTAACTTTGGCAATGTACTGTTCGTAAATTGAGTGGTGGACCCCAGTGCCGTGTTGACTGATAAGTATTTAGATTATGAACCATTGCGATCCCCGTACAGATCAGATAGAAGCGAAAGAATCGAATTGTAACTCGAATAAATGTAGGTTCGGGTAAGTGTTTATATTTGACATAAACCATTAGATCTCAGACCTAATCGTATCTTAATCCTACGGCGCAGCCGATGAGACGACATATATACTTTCTCCTTTTTCGATACGCCATTTTTAATATCTCGGTCTTTTCCACTTTTAGTCATGTGATTTGTCTCGTGTCGTTGGCTTTGCTGTAGAGATATATGCCTTATATCTGTGATAAAAGGCATTAGATCTGTATGACGAGATAACGCGTGGATTCTTGGCGCATATCATATTGGTGCGTCGCGCCTAACGTCTGCTAACTAACAAGCAAGTATCAAGTTATATTATAGGATATTAAAAAAAACTGGGTTCAATTTGCAGCAGTCATACTATAATCGGCAGACGCAAGACGCTTTTCGTCATTGTGGCGTAAACCTAGGGGATCAACTGTAAAATTGTGTCAAAGGTTCACTGCCTCCCGAGATTACTACTGTTACGTTAGGCTAGATTGCTGTCCTAGGTTCACTGTGCGTAGACTTCGCGCTTCATGTGTCAATAAAGATGTGAAAACTATTTATTAGTTTTATTTTTATAGTTCAGTCACACCTGTGAGGCGCCTAGGAACGTCTGCGGTCGGTAACAGGGGCGTATTTACCCTAGGGCCAAGGGGGCCATGGCCCAGGGCGGCAGGCATAGAGGGGCGGCGAAGCCACCCCTCGCCAGGGCCGGCCCAAGGGTGGGCGGATGGCGCGGACGCGCCAGTCGCCGGATGTCAAGGGGCGCCAGCCACCGGATATCAAGGGGCGCCAAACTGGCAACGTGGAGAAATTTAAATCAAAGGGCGCCAATGGCCATCTCGCAACACCCGGATTTAAGGCTAGGGCTGGCGCTGCCCCTTGCATCCTTCTTTGGGTGCCTTTTCTTGTCACCTATTACGTACTAGTAGTTTTTGCCATTTTAGATTTCCGTACCTAGATAGCGAATACGCAGCGCCAGACAAAAAAGTGAAGATACATATTATGAAGATGGTGTTCGACACACGGGCCGTCAAATTTTATCAGGGCGCTGCTATGCAAGTTATGCCACAGGTACAAAATGAGGGGCATTAAAAAACGAGCCGAAGGCGAGTTTTATAATAAGGTCAGACGAGTGTTGTAATGCCTAATTATGTTCAGTTGCATACACTACTTGTAGATAACATCCATATATTAAATCCTCTTTCATAACGTGTTTCGTGTGAGCACGTTGAGCCGGCGTACGCCATGTTTGCCTCGACAGGCCGGCCCGCCCGCCGCCGGCAGCACGCAGCTGTGGCATTAAGTTTGTACGTGACCTCGTAATGGTATTATACTTGGTGTCGTTTCTCAGCGCGCGCTGAGCCCCGGGAATCTAGCACGGTATATTATAAAGCGGGGTCTTATCTACGGTTTTTGAACTTATTAAAGAGGATTTACTATATGGGTGTAGATAAATAATTATATAGTACGGCTTTTCATCGCTAGATGTCAGCACACAACTTAATATTAGCGCCATTTATTGAACAAGAAACAAACTACATAGTTTGGCCTTTCACCGCTAGATGTCAGGTCTTATACATTAATTTTAGCGCCATCTAGTGATCAAGTAACATACTAAATAGTTTGGCTTTTCACCGCTAGATGTCAAGTCTTATACATTAATTTTAGCGCCATCTAGCGATCAAGTTACACACTAAATAGTTTGGCTTTTCACCGCTAGATGTCCAGGTCTTATGCATTAATTTTAGCGCCATCTAGTGATCAAGTAACACACTAAATAGTTTGGCTTTTCCTCACTAGATGTCGCATAATTAGAGTAGCTCGTTCTCACACCACTACATGTTTTAAATGGGGGACTGTAAGTGTAGTCTTTGCATTCTACTCAAATTATGCACATTTTGTTTGCGAAAAAAAAAAAAACTTGTATCAACATGGAAAATACAAATTGTTTTGAAATAGTGCCTTAAACATTTAAAAGGGATTGCTTGGTATTATAATAGATATATTTATTGCCGTAAAACGCTGGCATAGTGGTAAACACCATTTTTTCATGTGAGGCCGAAGCATTCTAAAATACTATGCATACGGAAATTTATGTTCCCACTAGTTTTGTGCTGTAGTTCTGTACACAGAATAGTGAGACTTTTTGTCCCATTAGTTCAGTCGATGAGTACCTAGTTATGTTAATAGAACTACTAGTAGGGTTTGACTTGTAAAAGTGCCATTGCGGCCTACTTACAGAATAAAGTTCATTTTATTCATTTTTTATACTGGGATATGTCATGATGTTAGCCAGCCGTACGTCTGGATGTCCGATGGAAGAAGGGGGAAAAAGGCTGCCATTTTGCAATTCTGAGACTGATTGTCACGGCAGGCGTCCGTTAGTCTCTTCCCATTATTCAGTCAGTCACGCTCACGTTTGAAAACTGTTGTACACTAAATCGTTTGTTGGGGATGGTTAAGTTGTTGTTATGAAGCCAATGACATGTCACAACATTGAATTCTGTGGTTAGGTACTACTTATGTGTTTGTTTAACGTTATGAATAAGGATTACTTATGTTACAAAACGAAACATTCCAAAAAGTTCAAAAAAATTGTTTAATAAGTAAATTGCTTAACCTCAGAATTTCTTAGCAAAGAAAAGTTTAAAAATTAATAACTAGAAAACTACGAAAAATCGGCTACTGCGGTATATTCCGATAGCTCACGACGTGAGCAATCTAAAAAAAAATTGACGTCAAGGTTTGGGCCACCTGTATGTACCTAGTAATTCTATGGGACGGCAAAGCTAACTGGCCCGGGGCGCCAAATTTTTAAATACGCCTCTGGTCGGTAAGGATGTGTGCGTGCGCTGTCGGTACTCGCGTCAATGTGTATGTGTGCGCTGTCGGAACACGCGGCAACGTGTGCGTGTCATTGTCTCTGCGTTGCGCATAGGAATGAGCCGTGACTGATCGGTGACTAAAACGCCGCGCAGGGGCGAGGTAACTGACCTCGGTGCGGGGCGGTTCGTGCCCGTTCTGTATATCATACCATTCTGTGGTTCATTTATTGTCATTCGGAAATGGGACAAAGGAGATACGCCCATATAATATCTTAACAAACCTTCATAAAACTTAACAAACCTCTGCTGTGTTATGTCCCCTTCTCACAAACATAAATGTCTAAGTGACTGATAAGGTCAAACGAATATTAGCCGCAATTTAATTAAAACGACTTTGATCAACGATTATGAATGAGGGGGCTTGGTAACCTAGTAGAGGACAATACTAAAAGTAAACTCATTAATGTACAATATTTATTTATTTCTCTATCCCTCCATGGCATCAGTGGCCGTATCCTTATCAGTAACGATGCAGTCCTCGTAGTTCCACTTGGGGAACATTCTCTTGTACATGTGGAGGAGAACCGTGTCTTGAGACTTGAGCTGACCGTCGAACACGCACTTCATGTGCCCGTGGGTACCTGGAAAAGGTAATTACCACTTTATCATAGAGTACATAAGGACAAAATTACAGTATTCAATATTCATATTGTACATTCCACTTTGACTAGTCAACATACTGGATTACTACACGGTGCTAAATTACTCATATGACTTTCCGTTGTATGACAGAACCATAAATGGGCACTACCAGACCCACCCAAGATTTTCTGGATTCTTATCAGTGTTGCTTTGCCAATACTACTTAAGAGGAGGGGTAGGGCAAGCTCTCTCCATACAAACTTTGTGCAGGATTTACTTCGTTTGTGTTTGCATTAAAGTTATGATTTTTGGTCAGTATGCTTATTTTTCTGATAGCTATTTCGTGATGTATTTTTTTATTAAATATTTTTATTTTTAATTATGATTTTTTTTGAAATATTTGAAAATTTTCACATCACGATCTTCGCATATCTAATATTAACAACAAAAAAAAAATTATATTTGTTAGTGCCAAAACCGACGAATAAAACGTGCACAAAGTTTGTATGGGGAAGGCCTTGCCCTACCCTGCGCCTTAAAGTGCCGACAAATGATAAGTCTACACACACTTTGTGAAAAGTTTAACCTTTTGGACACCAACAACTTATATATGAGCACCATCGATTCGACTCCAACGATCATCCGTCATGGCGTCCAATCCAATATCAACCTACATGCATTTCTATAGGGTTCAACTTCGCGTTTGACATTCCCATATCATGGCGTGTGAGTGACAGCATTTGTATTTGACAGAGCGCTGAAAAAGTTAAATAGCAAAAAAACTTTCACTAGGCGTATTTTTTATTTATCGTATGGCAATTATTTCGAACCGTGAGATCTTCGAGAAGACAGTACGGTTGCCAGTTTGTTGCACTTTTAGCACCACCCAGGGGTCACGTGTAGGGTAGAGGTGGATACTCCCTACGAACGTGGTGCAACTTCGAACACCGGGGTGTAATTATTACTGGACAAATACAACTCGGAAGCTTACCCAGTGGTTCCTTAATGTGCCCAGTGCGGCCGTATTTCGTCCGTAGCTTGCATGGCTTGAAGTAAATCACGTCGTCTCTATTGAAGAACATGAATCTGATCACCGCTGATCTTTTGTTGACCTGAAAAAATATGGTTTGCATTTAAACTACATTTACCCATGCTGAGCCAATGACGTATCGGTTCGACGCCTTTGACAGTTTAAAGCAGCGGTGGGCAACAGGCGACATTTTGTGTGCTCCTATGAAGCCTTTGACTGCTAAAAGGTTGCCGACTGCGGACCCCTGGTGGTATTTGTGTGGGTGTGGACCAAATCCACACTATCCATACTACTATTAAAATGCGAATATAACTCTGTCTGTTACCTCTTCAAGCTTAAACCGCTGAAAGGATTTAGATGAAATTTGGCATGAAGATAGTTTTTATCACGAGGAATGACAGTTTTTATCCCGGAAATCACTATATAAGCTAAGGGGCTTAATGGAGACGAAAGTTTAAGGTACGATATAAACGACTTCCATGCGCACGAAGTCACGGGCAAAAGCTAGTAATATTTTAAATGCGAAAGTATGTCTGTTGTTACCTCTTAAAGCTTAAACCGCTGAACCAATTTAAATGAAATTTGGTATGGAGTTTGAGTCCGGGGAAAGGACATGGGATACTTTTTATCCCGGAAATTCCTTAAGGGGGTGGATGTTTGTATGGAAGAGCGATAACTAGGTAAGCGCCTGAAATAAAATAATTGTAATTAAGGCGATATATCGATTGAAAGAGACACCCTTTGTTTTTCGCTCACGACAAAACGGGATGCAACCCTCTCCGAGAATGGCTTTTTAGTCAAATCTCGTTAAATATCTGATTGTGTGCAGGTTTATTAAATTTCCTCTTGTAAGTACCTAGATGAGGTAAAATACCATCATATTAACTTAATCGTGTCTTTTAATAATGCGTTGTTTTAGTAGGCTGAGGAAAAAAAGGAAAATATAGACTCGACTTTGGATTTATTTTCTAACGAGAAAATTTTAAGCAATCATGTTTCGCTATTGTCAGTACCACAATCATATAGTCAAGAATCATATATCTGAAAATCAGCCCCTACTGTTTGCTAGTCTGGGAAGGACAGCGTTTCAAAGTCTCCAAATTTCTCAGTGTAGCGCCTTAAATTCTAACGCTACGAGTATGAACGAGTTCTTCGCTGAAATAATCGCAGGCAAAAGCTAGTTAATAACATAACATTTACACGATGGTATGTATGATGACAATGGTTGAATTGGTTAAGCAGTGAAGTAGGATGTAAATAACGAAATTTGGCTACGAATTCTCGCAAATTTCGTGTACTTACTGATTCGTTTCGGTAGCAGATTTGGCCCCCTATATCATGTCATTGAACACCATTAGATTTCTTTATAAATAAACCACCTTTTTGTTTGATATTCCTTTTTGCATACCTTGAATGGATGCCCGGAGAGTACGATTCTCTTGACGATCAGTCTGTCAGGGTTGCAGGAAAGCAGGACCCCCGAGGCGACTAACTGCAGTTTTGTGTTTCTTTTTTCCTAGAAATAAATTGAAACTGTTATGTTAACGGCATCATTAATTACGTGAGGCGTTTTTAGAAATTTTCTTACCCCCCCATCCCCCTATGGTGAGATGTCGTGAGATTTGGCTTATCGCCCTCCCCCATCCACCAATCACACGAGATAGCGCAATATTGCCCCTTCTCCCTAAAGTAAGATTAGATGAGATTCGGCTCGACCCCCTCCCCGTCTTGAACGTCTCACGGAATTAATGGACGCCCCCTAATAGAAGAAAATGAAGTCACATAGGTACGACTACCTAACACGTTATCTCCAAAAACATTGAGACACTGTTTCAAATTACTTGTTAGATATGCGGCGCTACATGGCCTATATGATTACGTCCTGGCCTATAATCAAGATATACGAGTAAAGACTGACCAGGAATATATGATCATGCGCCATGTTGCGGAATTTCATTGGAACAAATTTCTTACACTGGCAATAATTTTAATGACATGTCAGCACGTCAGTGTCACTGTTGCGGTTTATTTGAATATTAGTTATGTGTTAAATATTTAAAGAAAAAATGACCAAAACAATTCATAGCCTAGAGCGGAATAATATCAATGTGATGAAATGAAATTATTCAGCTTCAAAACAATTCATAATTTATGTCAGAGCTGACAGGTAAACTTAAGTTTAGCGATTCGAAAGGCTATATCGGTTACTTTGGTTCTGCTACGGATGGCCTCATTTCTGATGCGATCACGCAGAGAAACTCCCAGCATAGCCCTCTCCATTGCCCTCTGAGTGACTTTGAGCCCGCGTTGTGGGCGGGGCACATTGCACGTAGAACCGATGGCCGTTGGGGCCGAAAGGTTCTCGAGTGGCGACCACGGACCGGAAGGCGCAGCGTGGGTAGACTCCCCACAAGGTGGACTGATGACCTGGTAAAGGTCGCGGGAGTCCGCTGGATGCGGGTGGCGCAAGACCGGTCATTGTGGCACTCTTTGGGGGAGGCCTATGTCCAGCAGTGGACGTCTTTCGGCTGATATGATGATGATGATGATGATGACAGGTAAACAAGACAAAATGTCATAATAGTCTGTTGACATATAAATCAGAATAATAGCGCCCTCTTGACAATGATCATATATTCCTGGTCCGGCCTTATATAAAAAGTGTACCTTAAAACAAAGCACCGACGACGGACTAAACTGTATGGGCGCGTAGAACGTGGCCACGCAAGTAGAACCCGGCTGGAAGAATCTCTCGTACTGGAAAATTAAATTAACAATTACAAAAGCAATCAATCACTCATCATCCCTCATCTATGAGAGGAGGCCTGTGCGTCCAGCAGTGGAACGTATACAGGCTGATGATGATGATGATGACAAATGAGTAGGGAAAATTGGTTGTTAATACTAATAAAACAATTATTTCGTTTTATTTTTGCTATCCCGGCTACCCTTCAAATGTGTACTTGGGTCATATACCGATATGGATTCGGGATTCGGGCCTTTGTTGTGGACATCAAAATTTAAGGCCTAGAAAGTGCTAATTTTTACTTGGACTCATAATCCGCATAAACGGTGTCTTTGTTTCTATAAATTTAGGTAATAAAAACATAGCTTAGGTGACATAAGCCGTTAACTACTGACCACAGGAGAGAGAACTTTTTTTTATAACTGAGTATGACCCAGTCAGACAGAATTTCAAATTACATATTATGTACGAGTAACTCTTCTTTTCTTACAATATTTTTCAATATGATACAAATATTAAATGTTTGTTAAGCGGATGCGTCCGCTAGCGAAAATCTCAATTTTTTAATCAAAGTGAAACCACGCGCCACACCACTGGCCACCACCGCCACACGCGTGCCACGCACGTGCAATGGACGGATTCCAGAGGTCGTGGGTTCAAATCCCACCTGTGGTGTTGAATTTTTCAATTTTCACTTTGATTAAAAAAATTATCATACAAATACTCTTTATTGCCTAACCTCAACAAAATAAAAACACGTTACAGTACATAATGACAATGAGTACAGGCAGGCAGGTATCTAAAGGCGGAGACCCCCAATATTTTGGCCTAATTTTGTATTGCCCCCTGTATGTTGACCCTGTAGTATCACAGAATGCACGTGCATGTTACATCAGCTTCAAAATGTTAAGAAAAAACGTTCCCCACCTTGTGCTTACTCCCGTTGGTATGCTGGCTGAAGACCGGGTTGACGATGAACCTGCGATACCCGACTTGGAATATCAGCCGCTCCTTGCTCTTGATCGGGTCGTCGCTCGCCCCCGTCCGCTTCAGCACCACGTTCATGAGGGACATCTTGTGCTCGTGCGGAAGCAGACCGAACACTGACAGCGGGGCGGTCTTGTTGGCCGAGTGGAACGAGGACCAGAGGTCTTGGCGCACGTTTGCTATGTGGATTGTGGCGTAGATGCCGTACTGAAAAGGAAACCTATGTTATAGTGCGTGTCATGCACAAAGGCGCGCCACTACACAGCCCAATCCGTACAATTGCGCGTAGATTAGTATGAGATTCGCTGTGGAGGGGCGCGTCGTCATGGATTACACGCACTATACAGCTTTTTTTGGGGATATGATCCAGTAAAATTAGAGATCTTCGTTATGATATAAAAGTGATTTAGTGACGTTACGGATAAAGTACTTGGTGTTTATGAAGCGCGGCACAGCGGAGTGTCTCTCTCCGTCTCGGAGGTTCTTACCTCGGAAGTTTTTATTTTTATATAAAGATTTTGTGTACATATGGCATTTCGAGAAAGACCCTTGAAGTTGAGACCTTATTATACTGCCTCTGTGAGCTAATGAAGAAAAACAACACTTGATGCTAATGTAACCTTCATAATATAAAAGTATATTGTATTGGCAGGGTGCAAAGCGGGTGGAGGGGGTAGCCTAAACGATCACAGCGCTCGCTACGGATAAAATTTACATTTTTGTCGGTGACTTGAGCTGTCAAATCCATATCGCAGTAAACACTTTCTAATCGTTTTTGAGATAAATTCAATATGGTCCTAGTTATAGTAAGATGTGTTATTGTGAATTGTAAAAACACCACAGAATAGCGACTGTAAATTTTACCAATTTTCAAGACCGTGGTGGAAACGAGACCTAAGAAATAAGTGGATAATTGCCGTAAGAAAAAAAAGTAATTCACCTGACTGACAACAACAACTGAAAACAACAATTTTTATGTTATTGGCAATAATGTTACTGACTACCATCGTCCAATATTGTCTAATATAGTAAAATAACACAAGATTTCATTATTTTTTTCACAATATTTACTTACTTCTCGCTTGACAGCTATGACAATATTGTCCATAATAGCCACCTGTCCGTGGCGCTGTCGTCGTGCACGGTCCCAATACGCATTCGAGTATTCTCCAATACACAAAAAATATTATCTTTTCTTGTTGTCGGGACTAATCACCCGGTTACTAAATTGAACGTTATGGCTTTAAAGATACAGTCCACTTCCAAATAAACGAAAACGAAATTTCTTATCCTCACCGTATTGACTAGGCTGTCTTCCTTCTCCTTGTAGACGCGCCTGCGCGTGCGATCATAATTCTCGAACTGGAAGATGCGCGCGTAGTCCGCTGGGAGGTTCTCTTTTGGGTCCCAAGGAGACGATCTGTGGACAAGTTTAGCACTTCTTTAGGTATTTCAAGTATTTTATTGTTTTCATGTTGTTACAGTGCATAGATGACAATTGTTATAGTTCGGATACAACTCTAAGGCTAAATTCTGTCAAACGAACGCAAGCAAAACTAGACTTAGAGCTCTGACTGTAAGGTAGATTTTTGCTTGCGTCAATTTGACAGCACTTGGCCTTATAGTTTTGTACGAACACAAAAGGTCTCAAACATGAGCCATGTGTAAGGGCATCGCAATATTTATAATGTGGCTTACAGCTGAGGTAGTTTTCTTTTACACCTCGATCGTGGAAACAGGCTTGCGGTCAGCCTGGTATTAAGCTGTGCCTAGCTAATCTAGCTATTCTGGGAACTGTGCGTCCTCTCGTAGTAACTAGTGCTCACCTGAAGGACTCGAGCCCCCGGTAACGCAGGAAGCGCTCCCGCGCGGGCACGTCCCGTGGCGTGTCCACCTCGTCCGGGAACTGCGCGTCCTCTCTCGCCGCCTCGAGACGTTGTAGTAACTCTTGCTCTTCGTCCGCGTCTATCGTCGCGTCGTATCTGTTGCGAGGAAAGGCCAATGGATTATGAAACTTATTATTTTAGTGAGTAGGTCTGGAATTCTGAAATATTATTTAAGAGGCCTTACAAGTTCCAAAATTTGACAAAAGTATTTATAATACCAATAAAGTGATTAAAGGATACGATGATCGTATGGAAGTTTTAGAGCAACATTGCCGTTTTCAGATTTTATTGTATTGTGTGTATAGAATCTAAGCTGAAAAAAGCAGTTTTTAGCTCGAAAATGGTCGATTTAGAGTGATGTTTGAAACAATATTTCTTAATGAAAAACCATGAAAATACATTTAAAATCTATGTCATTAGGTCAGGCATTAGTCCTGTTCTAGATAGTAACATTAAGAAAATATCAAGATACGTATCAATTAAACAGAAATTCGCCTAAATAGATGAGCCTTTTTTTAACTTATAAGGACCCTTAACATAAAGAAATGAAAATGTTACTTTTCAATTCTTATTTGTTTTTTTTTTTTTTTTTTTAATATTAATACAAATTTATTAAATACAAATTAAACTACATGCAGAATGTATCCACAACGCAGGTTTCGTCCAAATCATAACATAGTAAGAATCCGCAAATAAACTTCGTCAAAATTTCCAATTGTACAAAATCCGCAACATGCTTCGTCAGTCTATAACACCTAAAAAAATTTACAATTAAAAAAAAAAAAAATAGGGGGGGGGGGCGCCCTACAACAAATCCCCAGTACAGCAGGTCCCCGAAGGAAATGTGCCAAATATACTAGCAGCGTTCCCCCGCTGCACTGCCAGCGATATTTGCTGCACTAGAAAAGAACCTGACCTAGGATCACAACCTCTTTCCCTCAGCCGCTGCCCCAACCTCCTAACAAAAACTTTTGCCTCTGAGCCCCATGGACCACCCGTTTCAACCGCTACAGGTACAAATTCGTAAAGCGGTTCTAAATTAGAATACTTACTGTGCTTGTTCCTAGCTGCATTTTCCGCAGCAGCTCCAGCCCTACGCACAGTGTGGCTCAGATGCGAAGGAGCGAACGTGCTAACACACGTCGCATCCCAAATTAAACTACGGCCTCTTGCCCAAGGCACCAAAGTTAAACCGTCTGGCCTTTTTCCGTCCGTCCTACTCAACCCCGGAGGCTCCAACACACAGGGCACACTGGCGGAAATCAATGCGCGACGCAAAATATCATTGATGGACTGATGTCTGGAAAATCTACCAGCAGACCGCACGCAACTCAAACCGTGATGGCCGTTTGCCTCAACAGCAGCCCCACAAACGCACTGGTGAGGTTCGCACACCGCACGATTTGATTTGATTTGATAAATGATTTTTTTTTATGTTATGCGCAATAATAGTTACCTGTCATCAGTAGGTCCCATCTCGGACTCTGTAACGGATTCAAAATCGTTATCAGCATCCTCGTCTTCCTCCGAGCCAGAATCTTCGCACGACATAAACTCCTCATCTTCGTTTTCATCCTGTTCATTGCCAAAACGCATGAAACGATAATTTGGAAGAATTTCTTGAAAATTGATAGTATCAAGTTAATGTTCAAATTTAAAACATGAGCAAGTAGGTAATATTAATGTATAATAAATCAATATTTAGGCTAATACCTTTCATAAATTATTTTAAATTTACAGTTGTAAGCGCAACTAGTTTCGTAAATATTAGTTTGTGCGGCAATGAACAGAGTATTTTAATAATAAAGCAGCCTGTTTGATAAGTAGTTACCTCGCTGCCACTTTCCTCCCCTGAACCCTCGCCCTCCGCATCAGACTCCACGATCCACGCCGCCTGGTAGCTCGACCAACCCTTGGGAACTTTCTTCACCTTCTTTGTCTTTGTCTATAACATACAAATGTAAGTATAGGCACAGAATAGTATAATAGTATTACATACAGAACGGACACAAACCCCCCGCACCGAGGTAAGTTACCTCGTCCCTGACAGGCCTAGGATGACAAGCCGGGTTACGATCGGGTTACCGTCGCCTCGCGATTCGCCCGCGCCACGTGCTACGCACTCGCGCAAAAACGCGTGTACCGACAACGCACGCACACATACTTCACAGCACTTAATTTCCTTCGCGTGTCACCCCCGTGGTATATATAGGTCAATCGTTCTAAGACCGCTCGGAAGGGTAGCGGGAGGCAGGGACCCTTCGCCCGCTACCCTTTGACGTCTGCCCTCTTACCCCTGCCCTGTGCCAGGCGAGGACTCATTAAGACGGCCGGTCTATAAATTACAATATTATATGATGAAAACAAAATACACAGTTGACAAACCTAAGCACACCTAAATCCACTCTGACAAAGATGTTGTAATGGTTTTTAGGGTTCCGTACCCAAAGGGTAAGACTCCGCTGTCCGTCTGTCACCAGGCTATATCTCAAAAACCGTGATAGTTAGACACTTGAAATTTTCACAGATGATGTATTTTTGTTGCCGCTATAACAACAAATACTAAAAAACAATAAAATAAATATTTAAGGGGGCTCCCATACAACAAACGTAACCCGTCGTGCGCGAGTCCGACTCGCACTTGGCCGGTTTTTCACACATGATTACACTCACATGGGAGTAGTCAGCATGACAATTGTGGTTCTATCTCAATCTATTATGCACATCTATGATCAATATATTACATCCTTTTCTCTATCTATTTCCAATCCTCAGTTTCTGAGACATGAAAACTTTGTGAAAAGATATTATTACCCAATTATAACTATACTCAAGGATGCAATTTTTGGAATATTGTTTATATATCAAACCTACTTCCTCATTAGCCTGTGCAATCTCCTCTTCTGTAGGCCAGGTCTGCTCAGCGTCCATAGGGTCTGGCACATTCTCCGAGTCCAGACTCTCCTGTTTAGCTGGATCTGCCACTTGCAATACAGATACCTTTACCACTTCTGCCTCCATTGAGTCGGGTTTAGTATTCTCTCTGTGGACAGTAATGTTAGGACTATTAGTACAAATATTTCATTATTATAGTATGACTATGCAGCTGAGTGTTGATATATACTCACCAGCAGAAAATTTGGCCCAAATTAGAATACTGCATTTTTATATAATATATAAAAGTAATATTATGGAGCGCTCGTGGCCCAGCGGCGCTTGCGCTTGCTAAGGTTAAGCAACGTGGGCAGCGGTCAGGACTTGGATGGGTGACCGCTTTGAGTGGTTACTAACTGAGCGCTCCCGTGCTTTGGAAGGCACGTTAAGCCGTTGATCCCGGTTGCTGTCTATGGCAGCAGTCGTTAAGCCGAGTTGGAGGCCTTCGGGCGGTTTGAGAACTTCTAACAGTCAAGTTGCCCACTCACTTGACAAAGCCTAATCCCAATAAGGTCTAGTTTCCCCTTGGGGTTGGAAGGTCAGATGGCAGTCGCTTTCGTAAAAACTAGTGCCAACGCCAAATCTTGTGATTAGGTAGCGGACCCCAGGCATCCTTCAGGATGCAACTGTACTGGGATAACGCTAGGAGGATGATGATGATATAAAAGTAATATTATTAAACATTATTCAATTTATATTTTGAAATCAAGAAAAGTTTTTAGGCCAAATTTTCTGCAGGTGAGTGTATCAAATGTTTAGATTTTTTTTACATTTTATTATTTGTATGATTTATGATTGTATTTGGCTATGACAATTTCTAAATATTTAATTAAATAAGAAATGTTTATATTTGCTGAATTTTTAAGAATTAAACATATGACCCCATTGATTGTATAATAATGACGTTTAGAGGACAAAATATTTTATAATTTGTAACTTATCATTACAGTCAGCCAGGTCAGCCTGTACCACAAAACTTTACAAGCATACAATTCGACAAATTTGTGAACTTTTTCTATGGAAAATTTTAGAATTTTGTCAAATTGTAGACTCGTAAAGTTTTGTGGTATAGGGGCCAGGTTGAATAAGATATATTTAGACACTTACTTGCCCGACATGAGAGGATGAGGATCATCATGCCCATCTATTCTCGACATTTGGAAGTCCCCCAGCCCAGTAACATGAACTAATCCGTTCACATCAAGCGGCATCCCTTTCAAGTACCCACTAACTCTCAACGTACCACTGTTACCTTCTGCATCAGGCACATACTCATAAGCCTCAGCAAGCATATAAGGTCTCTTCTCTCTGTGATGCAATATGTTACGTTTTTGATTACCAATCCTACGCAACACATTTAAACCATCTGAGCTCTTATCTAACTGTATTATTTTCTCTTCTGGCAACCATTTGGATATTAACTTCTGCACATTCTGTTTTTCTGTGGTACGTTTCTTAGGGTTAACACCTTCAATATCCATGGCTACTACCACAGGCGTAGGCATACCTTGTGCCATGGAAAGGGCTAAAACTTTCTCACCCCATTCATCAACTGGTTCGTCAAGTGCTGAGCTGACATACAATACGGTGTCTGCCACTTTAAGAGTGTCAAGGAGAGCAAATTCATTGTCAATTTCTGGACATATAAAGGAAAACCGTTGCTTGAAGTTTGGCAGGCTGAAAAAAATAATTATTGAGATGAGATATGCGGTATTACCTACAAAAGTATGCATACAGCGTCACTTGCATAGATGGCGCTGAAGGCAATAAGGCTTTCAAATATAAACAATACTTATGGGAATCAGTATGTAAAAACACACAAAAAATTTGGCAGCATCATTAGCTCCATGGTGACAGAGGTATACATAATGGCAGTGAAATCCAGAGACACCGAATTCGATAGTCTATTCTCGAAATTTTTAAGTCACAGGCAGAAGCTATTCAGTACATTACTTGCCAAGGGTGGTAAAACAACAAATGTTTCAGGTTGCAGGTATTTGATGCCCTGGGAAGGGCAATAAATATGCGATCAGAGACTTTCTTTATTACCGCCCGTGGTAAGTACTAAATTTTATGTCACACCCCCACACCCGGCCAGAAAGTGGGATTTTCCGCGTGCGTAGCGTATAAAATTATAAAACCAATATGAGGACAGTCCGATACAATAAAGAAATAATATAAACAATGCTACAAATTTAAGAAATTGTTTACCCAATGTGTAAGATGCCATTTTCCGAATGTGTGACCACAGCTCCTTCGGAACAAGTCCTCAGTATAGCAAGAGCCGACTGAACATCGAGTTGAGCATTCAAAGGAACCACACAAACCAAAAAAGGCGGATTCCTAGTGCCTCCTAGTGCGCGTTTCTTGGACAAGACTTCTTCACGCTTGTTTTTACGAATTTGTAGAGCTTGGTGTCGACGTTCGTCCTTCTTGAGAATATGACGGTTACGGCGGACAAATTCCTTAGCGTTTACTTTGCCTGGAAATAAAAATAATATTAATGATATGCAATTTTCATAAAAAAAATTTGCTGGGATGTTTGTCATAAAAAAATGTTGTAGCTCGAAGAATGTACATATATGTATGTCTTTGTGTCTAAAATGTCCGAACAACAATAATGAACATGGTTTGGTAGCTAGTAGTAGATGACAAGACTAAGGAGATGCAGAAAGTGGCTGATCTTTTCCTATACTGTGCTGTAATATTCGAGGCCACGTCATGAAAACAATGTAGATAATAACTGGCTGACAAAAGTATCAATAATTCTCATACTGTACAAAATAGATTAAGCCGTCTGCTACTGGTGACTGGGATCCCCGGCCGGATAACAAAATAATGTTTTGTTTCGTTTTTTTCGCTGGCAGAGGACGGGTTAATAATGGTTAGTAACAATAGTTGCAAGATGTGCTCATGCCAACAACAAAATAATACTCAATTGTTGAGGCTTAACATAAAGTAATAAACATTGCATATTTTATATCTTCCGAAATGTTTGCTATGCTGTATGTACCTGTAATTTCTACTATCCAATGGTAAAATTTTTGGTAGAATTTAAAAATTATTAATGCTTTTAATGTATTTGATATTGACTTTTTTGACTTGCTGATGTGTCAATTTTTATTTCGTGTTTTGTTTCGTATTTTTATTTATTCTTATTTCAATATTTCATCATCATCATCATCATCATCATCATCATCATATCAGCCGAAAGACGTCCACTGCTGGACATAGGCCTCCCCCAAAGAGTGCCGCAATGACCGGTCTTGCGCCACCCGCATCCAGCGGACCCCCGCGACCTTTACCAGGTCAATTCAATATTTAATATTAACTAATTTATTATACCTGCTCTATGAATTTGTAAACCCATTAGCATGTAAGGTCTAGCTGTTAGTGCTAATGTTTAAAAAAAAGTAATAATTTGTAAATTGATGGGTTAATACATAAATGAAGAATTTATTTATTATTATTATTATTTATATTAAAAAAGAATGTATGTTTAGTGGATGATTATGATGTCTTTCCGCTGGTTCTCGTGTACAGGTTGTATTTCTCTATGATTACTTAAAACATTTTGTAAGTAATTTTCAGAATTAAAAAAAAACGCTCTCGTGGTCGATCGCAGAGCCACTATGTTTATAATGTTTGTACTTGACGGGACTCGTCGATAACAAAGTATTTAGTGATTTTTCCCAGAAATTTAACAAGAATCCCGATTATGATGATTGTAAAAACTTACCAGTAAGTTTGCCATATATAATTTTACTTAGAATATAATTTATTTACTATAATTGTGGGTATAACGATTATTTAGAAAAATAATTAAAACCTAACCTTTAACAGCAGCGGCGATGCCTCGTTTAGAGCGATGACGAGACTTATGAACCTTGTTGCTCTGCTTCAGAGTTCCCGAACGATGCGCTTGCTGCATTTTTGTTGTTATTTTAATATGAAACTCCGTAGATTTTAATTATTTACTAATAAAAGCACATGGCGAAACTTGAGGTATATAAGGCAACATGACAATGACACAACATGACAGTGACATATGACAGCTGTCACGGTGACAGATATCGTCCAAGTATACTTTCACAGCGTAGTCCGCCATTAGGACGTGTCCACATCACCCGATACGTTATCGGTGTATAGTGCGCGCCTGATGGTAAGCGGTTCACCGCAGCTTATAGAATAGTATAGGCGCTTGGAACTCCAGTGCTTCTATATTGAAGTAAATTCCTCCCCTCTCTCCTCCCATCTCCCTCTTTGGTGACCTTAATTCCATTTTTTTTTTAACCCTTTACCGCGTATCGTGACAAATTCGGAACACTCGACATTTTTGCCTACCACTATTTAGTACCGCCATTTCTGTGTGCCGCTTTGCACTTTTTTACTTGTTAGAGAAGTATATTACCATGTAGGATAGTTTTGGTAGTCAGAATCTTTCTTGACACTAAAAAAAGAGAGGTTGAAAAGACAGTTGCGGCGAGTTTGTGATAAAGCGCGGTTCACGTTTTTCGGTGGGAGAGTTTACTCAACTTAAATCAAAGTTTTGAAGAAGTTATTGATGTTAATCGGCAATCAAAGTAAGTAGAAAGATTTGCATTACAGTTATTTCTTAATTTAACCTTTGTACCATATTCGGAACACTATGCAATAACGACTGTTTGGACTAGGACAAATTTGGTACAACATGCATTTTGGTTAAATAGTGTCGATATTAATATTTGGAACTACATGCACTATGATGTATTTAATTTTTTTGTTGTTTTAACCATTGGCATGGATCTCAGGTCGCCAAATTAGTAAGTTGGCGGACTGTATACAAGTAAATGTGCCAAAAGTGCAAAGGTTTTTATGTCTAAATAAGGACCTTAATTGTTTCAAGGAATTTCATTAAAACGATAAATGTTTGCAGTAAGTTCATAAGTATTGTTCTTCGACCAATTCTTTCTTCTGAAGCAGAGCAAAGTAATTAAATACAAAAGGGCAAAGTTAATTTTAGTTTTAATTACTGTCATATTACATAGCCAAAAATGTTAGCTAGGTACTTAATAACTGTACTTCATATTGTTCCAAATTTGGCATCTTCAACATTTTAGCCCGCAGTGCATGTTGTTCCAGATTTGTCTGTTATTGTTTTTCTAAAGTATATTATTAAAAAACCTATAAATATTTTTATTTTTTATCATTTATATTACCCATTTCAAATTACATATATTTTTTTCAAAGTCTTTAAAAATTCCATGCGGTAAAGGGTTAATTTCATTGAAAATGGCTAAAGCTAAGGAGAGAAAAATAATCTTTGGATATTTGTTGATAGAACTAACAGTTCTCAATATATGCTAACATGAATTGGGGTAAGTACAATATTATAGTAACGTTGCTAAACCGCAGATTAAAAAAAATAGTGTGCATTGGGTAATGCGTACTACGGATGCGTGCACCGACTAAACACCTCTCCCCTCACCGCGCTGCCGCTCGCTGTTTTAATAAGTAAATTGCTTCACGTCAGAATTTCTTAGCAAAGAAAACTTTAAAAATTCATAACTCGAAAACTACGAAAAATCGGCTAACATACATGGGGTATATTCTGATATCCCACGACGTGAGAGGTCTAAAAAAAATTATTGACGTCAAGGTTTGGGCCAACCTGTATATGTATGACATATTATTTCCGTCACTTTAAGCCGTGTTCAGATCACCCGATACGATATCGGTTACATTCCCTATACATTTTTTTGTATCGCAGCCGACACAGATATCGTATCGATTAATGTGAACACGGCCTGTCGGCCTGGCGCTATTCGGCATACAAGATAATATAACTTTATAATAACGCGTCAAAACTCCTTGCTTAGGTATTATTTCGTAAAGTATGGTTAAACTCTTGTGTAATAATCTGAATTGGGCTTTTCTACTAGAAAAGAGCATTGTTATATAAGATAATCATCGTCTCATATTAAAAATACGTGATAATTTACATTAAATAGTCGACAAAGAGAAAAGTAATTTTCATCATTAGGGCAACATTTCGCACGCCAACATCACAGGTCACGTGACGTGACGTTGTGGACGTGTCATTTGTAGACGGCTCGCTGGCGGCGTTGCGCACGCTCATTTTCACGAAAGTCTAGTTGGAGTGTTACTAATGAACAAAAGTTGAATGGTTTTAGTCGAATTCATCAGTTAATTTTATAGTTAGGATAGTTAAATCTCAATAATTCAAAATGGGAAGTGAGTATCGTTTAAATTTATTTGTTTATCCAGTGATTTTATTCTGATCTACCGACACGTATTATCTTCATATAGAATGCAAAATGTGGATTTAAAGGCAAGTTATGTGTTAAACGTGTAACATATTGTGTATTTTCTCGTTTTCAGTCAAATTCCTTGAAGTCATAAAGCCGTTCTGCAGTATATTGCCGGAAATCGCAAAACCGGAGAGAAAGGTAAGTTAATTTCATATATCCTTGGTATTTCCCTGCATTTGTACGTACTTTACCAGTTATTTAAACCCTTTATCCTTGAAACAATATCAAATATTCGATAGGTGGATAATAAATAAAGTGAAAGTAGCGTATTCGTGGCGTACCTTTTGCCCCAAAAAGTCTAACTGTAAATCCTATATAGGTACATACCTATGGACATAGAGGTTATTTCTAACTGAACTTTTGTTATTTGCAGATCCAATTCCGTGAAAAAGTGCTATGGACGGCTATCACACTGTTTATTTTCTTAGTATGCTGTCAGGTAAGCCAGTATTCCATATGCTTCTTGTCTAAATATAATGTACTGATATCAGGTAAAAATGCCATTAGTAATTGGCTTTCAGATGTATATAAGAGATCTTAATCTAATGAGCAATTATGTTACTGTACATTCATACATTGTTGAATTATGAAGCATCTTCTGATTAGAAAAAAAAACTTTCTATAATCCTAATTAAAATCATACATGTTAAATTAATTAAATCTATTTAATTTTAATTCTGTAAGTGAGTGGCCATTTTTAAATGACCCTATTCTATTACCATAGCTTACAGCATCCAACTAGGATGAAGTGGCCATAGATGAGCTTAATACAGTTGGGTTCATTAGTATACATACATTTTTGCACTCACATTGAATTTTCCTGGAATCTTATATTTAAAGTGAATTAAACAGACCACAAGCAAAGTATTCATGACATTTTAAAATACAACAATTTTAATTATAACCAGTAGAATACTTTTATCTCATGAGCGTGGAGAGCCATGGTTGTGTGTTGAGCTATACATGCACATTGTCTATGTGTGCATCATTCTAGGAGCTATGAGTTCACCTTGTCAATGTGTTTGTAGGTGTCACATCTACAACAATTTTCAACCCACACTCGTGAAATAAAATTACTTCTGTCAAATTTAAGACAGCAGAAAGTACTAAGAAATCCTTTTCCTGCCAGATCCCCCTATTCGGCATCATGTCGTCAGACAGTGCGGATCCGTTCTACTGGATCCGTGTGATCCTGGCGTCAAACAGAGGCACCCTCATGGAACTCGGCATCTCCCCCATCGTCACGTCTGGTCTTATCATGCAGCTGCTAGCCGGCGCCAAGATCATTGAAGTTGGTGACACTCCTAAGGACAGGGCACTGTTCAACGGTGCTCAGAAATGTAAGTTGCTTTTTATATCAATTGTTTCAATTCCAGCATCATATTGGGGGAAAAACTGGCAACCGTCTTCTAGAACATCTCACGGTTCGAAATAAATGCCATACGATAAATGAATAAATTGGGGCCAACTTCTGCCTTTGACATTTATTTGTATAAAGGAATCCCATCATTCCTTTTGTTAACTGTCAAAAAATGGAATTAGTTTTTATCATTGCCTAACACTGGGGTCAGCAAACTTTTTAACCAGAGCCAAATTCAGAAAAAATAAAAAAATTTGGGAACCTCATAGACCCGACAAATAGCTGTTTCGAAGAACTGTAACTGGCCCTTCAACGAGCCGCATGTGGCTCGCGAGCTGCGCTTGGCTGAGCCCTGAACTAACAAATACAATTTTAGTGAAAGGGTGAATAGTGAAGCAGTCTTGCATCTTTGACCTTGCCGTCACTTTCCATAAGTGTAAGAGAGATAGGCCATCAATTGTACTGTACTTGAGATTGGCTGATCAATTGTACTGTACTTGGATCCTTTCTTATTAGATTCTAACTGAAATTACTGGCAGTTAGGAAACAGAATAGTCCAGGCAAAATGCCAATTCCACTCACCTTAGGCACCTTGCCAATTTATATTTATCCATTTATTTATAACAAATAAACGAGTATGAATGAAAGTACACGTCAAAACTATGTAATTGCAGACTTGTTTATAATAAAAGAATGTGTTAGTCTAATTTGCTAGTCTGTTAAAATTCACAAGTTTGCTATAGTTTATTTTATTTATAACCCCAAAAAGCACTTGAAGAGGCATTCACCAACATCTTTTGTTGCTAGATATGAAAGGAAAAGATAAGAAAGAGAATCGTAAAAAACACAAAGTGCGCACGTGTGTGTGCATGCGGAGTAGGTCAACCCTCATTGTATTGTAAACAAATTTAAACAATACACACCTGCTTAATTGTTTTACAACCCTACTTGAAGATAACAGTTAAACAATAGGTGGTGGTAATGGTTGGTTTAAAGTCCTTTGTTATTTTAAATGAAAATAAAAAAAAAATATACTGAGTGGTTAACGACCCACGCATATTCATATTCATCATTGATAAATTACTATTTTTGATATGTTATTGATTTATCAAAAGTTTTACTTGTTAAGGTTGGAACAGGTTGCTGCCAAGTCGCGTTTCGCGCGACTGGCAGTGCAAGTAGTGAAAGAAAGAAAGAAAATACGTTTATTTGACGTCATCATTTAGTCATTAAAAGAAACAAATTAATTTAAAAAAGAATATTTAATGGTGTGCACACATGTAATGCACATGAACGAAATTAGCACCTAGAAGATGCTACTACTGAGTTGCTGCTACTTACTAGCATATGTGTCTACCACGTGCATATCTTAAGCATGCTCTTTATGTACCAATATTGAGCATATATATAAGTCTGTACCTTAAGGTGGAGGTTGGGCTGATCCAAATGTTACGCACAGACGCACCCGCGCCCTACTCGACGGCGCTAACCCTACCCACACATTGACGCGTGTACCGATAGCGCACGCACACATACTTACCCACACTTACGCTCCTTCGCGTGTCAGATGTGTGGCCCTACCTTTCTAAATGCCCTCTCTTCCCGCAGTATTCGGTATGGTGATAACGGTGGGCCAGGCCATCGTGTACGTGATGACCGGCATGTACGGCGAGCCCAGTGAGATCGGCGCCGGCGTGTGCCTGCTCATCATCATCCAGCTCTTCGTTGCCGGTCTCATCGTGCTGCTGCTCGATGAGCTGCTACAGAAAGGTATGTCCACGCATATCTTGAGCATTGGAATAAATAAATGCACTACAGCTCGTTTGTTGGGCATGTGCCGCGGCGACTGGAGCATACCATCGCGTATGCTGACTTCTGGCCGAAGGGTGTCGTGTGTCGGCGGTTCCGGGGCAAATTACCTAACCCTACATAGGAGCTGACAACGCAATGGAGCCAGAGTTACGTCGCCTAAATGAACTCATTATTTTCTTTTTATAGATATGTATGCTAGGTATATGTAAATATGGGCCTTGTTGCCTGACTTAAATAAATGAATAAATAAATATTTCTAGACAATCTTACACAAATCGCTCTAGTCCCTAACTAAGCAAAGCTTGTACTGTGGGCTCCAAGCGATGATATGAGTGCCGCAGTGTTGAAGAAAAACTCGCGGTGATCAGGATTCAAGTAAATGGGACAATGAGGGAAAAGATGATCACAAAATTGTATAGTATGAAGATTTAACGCCATATCCCATTACACAATAGTTAATTTGTTACAAGCCTTTTCAGTTCAATTACCTTATAATATTTGTGTTTCCTACCGGATAACATACAAGACCAATAAAAAAATTCTTTTATGTCACACCTGGCCATAAAGTGGCCATTATCGCACGCTCCGCGCGCGAAAAAACCTACGTCCTGGCCAGGGGGTGACATAAAATTTTGTACTTACCACGGGCGTTAATAAAGAAAGCCTCAGATCGCATATTTATCGCCCTTGCCTTCGGCTCGGGCGTAAAATACCTGCGATCTGAGACATTCTTTGTTTTATCGCCCTTGGTAAGTAATGTACTATTTTATTACAGGATATGGCCTTGGCTCCGGTATTTCACTGTTCATCGCCACCAACATCTGCGAGACGATCGTGTGGAAGGCGTTCTCGCCTGCTACAGTCAACACTGGTTAGTATTTCCCTTCTGACATGTCATCCACACAAGACTTATCATAAATGTATGTTCAGAGATTACTGAAACCTAA
This sequence comes from Cenopis cana, assembly GCA_951800055.1. Taxonomy (NCBI): domain Eukaryota; kingdom Metazoa; phylum Arthropoda; class Insecta; order Lepidoptera; family Tortricidae; genus Cenopis; species Cenopis cana. Next base: position 11,493,564 of record OX637479.1, on the reverse strand, counting down.
CAATTAATTGTAATGGAAGGAACCTCAACTGGATCTTTGTTAGAATATACAATATATATATTTTTTTATATGGCATGGAAAACATTCATGTTACAAAACTTGGACTGGTTAGTTTCAAATAATAGTATATTGATACAGGCATAACTATTAACCACTTAAGACTCTGACTTCGAATTCAACATTCAAACAGTACATGGTGTTCTATTTCTCACTTTTCTACACAGAGCATCATTTGATATTGATCACTACCACTTTAGTAAAGAAAGACATCCTGAGGAAACCTTGTTTCGGATACAATGAAGAAGCCCATCCTAAGCATGTGGACTAGGATGGAGTTTCGAGTATGTCACATGTAGGCAATAAATACCGTCCATCTGTGTTTGTTCCAAGCTAAGAGATGGGAAGATGAAATCAAAATAACTGCAGGCCCCTGCTCGATAAGAGGAGAGAGACGGGAAACATTGGAGAGAGTTCGAAGAGGCCTTTGCCAATAGGCACACAGAGCTTAGAGACATAGATATTATTAGAGAATACTCTGAAAAAAGGGCTTATTATTATGATTGTGTTTGTTCAGGTCGCGGCACAGAGTTCGAAGGCGCCGTGATCGCCCTGTTCCACCTGTTGGCCACCCGCCCCGACAAAGTGCGCGCGCTGCGCGAAGCCTTCTACCGCCAGAACCTGCCCAACCTCATGAACCTGCTCGCCACCGTTCTCGTGTTCGCGATAGTCATATACTTCCAGGTCAGTCCAAAATATATATTAAAAAAGTAACTGCCAGGTTGTGGCAGAAAAAAAAGGTCAGTCGAGCTAACAGCCTATAACACTAGCTGCCCATAGTTTTGTAGAGCTGCGCGCTTAACTTTTACTATGTGTTCCCCGCCTCGTAGCGGAAACTGTACTGTTGTACGAACAGCGCCCACTGATTGAGGTACAATAACAATAAAAAGGGTTAAAACCGCTACATAAGTGGAGCAAGAAAAAAATCATACAGTTAAATTTTACTTGAAGGTAGCAAGAAGTTGTTCATATAGGTTCATATAGATAGGCCTAAATAAACTCTGTTTGTTTTCTTTTATTGATATGTACGAGTATGTTAGTCTGTAAGATGTATGTGAATATGGGCCTTGTTGTCTGATATAAAAAAGGTATATATGAATTTGATATTTACCATGTGTGAAAAATACATTTAAAGCCTCCAATAAGCCTTCAGTGCTGACTACTGCCTTATTTCCTCTCACCCAAGAGCTCCTCTCTTACATAGGTAGGTAGGCCTGAGCCTAGCAGTGGGATAGGCTGTCAGCCTGATTACCTTGTATGTACAATTCATGTACTGAAATTTGTTTTCTCCTCAGGGCTTCCGCGTGGACCTACCTATCAAGTCTGCGCGCTACCGCGGCCAGTATTCCTCGTACCCGATCAAGCTCTTCTACACCTCCAATATACCTATTATTCTTCAGTCTGCGCTGGTCTCTAACCTCTACGTTATCTCTCAGGTACGTTCACACATTTATTTATACTGATGCCTCCCGGCCAAAAAGGGTCAATCAACTATTTCTTGTTGTTATTCCCTTTAGCCAGGAGACAACAGTAACCGAGTTTCTTGGACAAATAGTTTAAAAAAAAATTGACGTCTAGCATGCTCAAGAGATGAGCCACGTCAGAATGGGTTAATAATCATTGCTCAAAGGATTTTGATGGTCGCCGCGTCGGTGAGCACACGTGCCCGGGGCGACGACGAGCAGAATCCATTTACCGTACAAAACCTTATCTACTGTCATGGCGTCGTTACCGAACAACGTCATTGAACACGTGACATTGGCGAAATCATCATAAATTAGATGGAAGCCATGTTTTAAAGAATTGAATTGAATCATTGCTCAAAGTCATGTTTAGTGGGATTAAACTGTGTAAAATCAGTTTTACAGAGTGAGTAACGAACTACAAGAATAGTTGATTGATCTAAAAAAACAAATAATGAGATTGTTTTGTTATATGCCCGGAGATCTCCGTCCCCGGGAGAATAAAATTCTCGTACACAAAATTATTAGCATGAGCAGGTGTTTTATGCCTCTCACTATGTACCTAACCTACCAGTTGCATAAACTTCTATAACGTGCTTGATATTAGTATAATAGCCCTGACAATATTAGTATAATAGTACGGCTAGCGTGGATGTACTGACAATATTTTTTCCACAGATGTTAGCGGTGAAATTCAGCGGCAACTTCCTAGTGAACCTGCTGGGAGTGTGGGCGGACGTGGGCGGCGGCGGCCCGGCGCGCGCCTACCCCGTCGGCGGCCTGTGCTACTACTTCAGCCCGCCCGAGTCGCTGGCGCACATAGCACAGGACCCGGTGCATGCTGTGCTCTACATCATCTTCATGCTGGGCTCCTGCGCGTTCTTCTCCAAGACCTGGATCGATGTGTCTGGCTCCTCGGCCAAGGATGTGAGTTGCTACACTGTTTACTTGTTATGTACTGTTCATTAGAAAAGCTCTCTCTTCTTCTTCTTCGTAGTCGATCCCTCATGACTGAGGATCGTGACCGCACGCAATTGCCCTCCATGCAGTTCGGTCCCTCGTCAAATGGACCGCACGGGGAAGGCTGCATTTTTCACTGCATCGGTCCAGCGCACCGGAATCCTTCCTCTTGGGCGTTGCCCTCCACGGATCCGTGAATAAAAAAGCTCTACATGTTAATAATTACAATTGAATGCAGAAAACAGAAGCTATGATAGATTCCGTTCAAGCGCGGCAACCGCTCTGGCAGATACCTTGACGCTGTAGGGAGGTGACACGTCGCTAGTGTTGTCCCGATGGACAACACATCGTACGAGTATCATGCTTATGGGTAATGGCTAATAAATTTTGAAATAGTAATAGTCATCATTATCTTCAATATGTGTGTCGTCTCTTCTTAAAGTTAGTTCCTATTTCACCATTTCGTACACAATCTATTTATAATTCCCCCCTTATTCATAAAACTTAACAAACCTCAGCTAACTAAAATTTTGTTTGTCCCTTTCTCACAAACGTAAATGTCAGAGTGACAGATAAGGACAAACGAACTTGAGCGGCTTGTTAACTAATAGAGGTTTGATGGACGTTTATGAATAAGGGGGTAGCTTTATATCCCAAGTTAACTCTAAATTATGTAATAGAGGTGTTTGGGTCAAGCTACCCCGTCAAGTTGGTCAAGATTGACAATTATTAAGAATTATATAGAATATGCAAACGCTGTATGAAATTCTCATACTCTCGACGATTTAACAAAGGGCTCATAGTCAGCAAAACTAACCGTACTTTCTCATCATCAGGTCGCCAAGCAGCTGAAAGAGCAGCAGATGGTGATGCGCGGTCACCGCGACAACTCTATGATCCACGAGCTCAACCGCTACATCCCTACCGCGGCTGCCTTCGGCGGGCTCTGTATCGGCGCGCTCTCCGTGCTCGCAGACTTCCTCGGCGCCATCGGCTCTGGCACGGGTATACTGCTCGCCGTCACCATCATCTACCAGTACTTCGAGATCTTCGTCAAAGAACAGGCTGAGATGGGCGGCATGAGCACGCTCCTCTTCTAAAGTACTTTCTAGAATAACACCAACAGGAACCCGTCTGTTGTTTCCTCCAGACGCGTTCCTGTCGGCGGTTGTGTGCGCGACGCGTGTGTGGGTTATGTGCTATTTATATGAAATGAACTTTATAATAAAATAATTTACGAGAAGTACAGACGTTGTTTTTGTCGAGCCTCACGTCTATTGTTGTTCTCTAGTTGGTAAGCTTTGCTCGGTCGGACTTTGTAGTTAACTCTTGATTTACTCTAAGTTCGCGTTGGATTTATTATAAAAGACTTAGTGTTAAGTAAGACTTTGTGACGTATTTTGTTGTGAATATATTGTTTTTCACTGAACAGCACGTAGAGTTTCTATTGGTCCGTCGGATGTGATAGTTTATACCTTACTATAGTTACGCATTACCACATGACAGTTGCAGTGTATTAAATATTTTAGAACACATTCGCTTTTTTACTTCCACTTGAATTATTTTCCTATAATGAGAAAGGTGAAGTAACAGACTCGTGTATTTTGTTATGTAACTTTATTCTCCTCACTAGACATGCAAATACAAGGACAAAAATAACTCACGAATTTTCAAAACTTAAAACGAAAACGCATCCTGACTAATTTTACAACTGGTAACAATAGGGTCAGAAAACTGCATCTACTTGAAGGCTACATGAGCGAGAAAAATCTCATAAATATATCGTATTTGAGATCTTTACTGAACCAGTTTGGTAAGAGATTGGATACATAAAAAGGAGTTAAATAAATGGTGCCATATATTCCCTCACGTCTATGCAACAGAAAACTTAATGGGCACACGTATGGCACAACATCATTACATCATTGCACCTTACATACAACAGGCACTTATTTACGATGTCAGGATTTTTAGGATTATTGCTTCGATATTATTCTAAGGAAAAACAATTATGTCATCTTGGCCCCTTACCAATATGGGATTCATCACATTTCAAGAAAACAAAAGCATTCTTCACGGAAGACTAAAATTATAGATATAACTCTGTAACTTAAATCTTGACAAGTGTTGCTATACCAAGTAAATAGCTTAATTTTAATTTCTTTCTAAACTATCAATACTTTAGTTTGCAACCGTTTACATAGGCAGAGTTTATATTATATTCACAGTGTTCCATTATTATACCTAATGCATTCTCTAGGCTGTTGATCATTATAGTCCCTTATACAAAATTATGGGTTATAATTCAAAAAAGCACATTATACTATTAGAATTTCTGCATATTTATATACAAAGCTAGCTTTAATATGTCCTCGCATCTGCAGAGGGTCGTTACCGAGAGGTCTAACATTGTTGGTGTCTCGCTTCCTAGCGTCTAGTCGTGCGTCCACATAAAACAAAATAAAATAATTAAGAGTATGTAAGAAAAAAAAACAATTTATTATGTTATAACATTTCCGTGTAAGGAGAAAAAGAAAACAAAGAAAATAACTATAGCAAAAACAGTGCCGATTATTTACTATAATAATTATGGAATAAAACGCGTTCGAAATTTACTAAGTATATGAGGAATTACATAACTTAAAACAAACACGTGTGATCTACAATTTCCAGAGAATTAACGTCCAATGGAATCTACCGATTGTAATGTTATTCCATACAATTAACCTAGTATAGTGTCAGTTGTGGAACCAATAAAATAAAATATAATCTAAAAGAAATAACAACAAAAATCAATTTTAACGTCGCACCAGGCAACTATGTAGGGCCTTAATAATTACCCTTTAATTACAACTAGTGATTTCGCTATTCAATCTTGTATCATTTGTACACGCGTATAATAGCACTTATATCGACTTTACGTCTACGTTTGAACCTAGGCAATTGGTAATTTAGAATATAAATGGGCCAAGCCCGCACTCGCTCCCAAACAAGAACTCTCTCGGACTGTATCAAAGAACTGTAGCGTAATGTAACTGTATTATCTAAGCAAGTTACATTTTGCTTCACACTTAGTAAGGTCTTTAAATCAGTCTATAGCTACTGTTATGCCCTATGAAAACGGTTCATTGTCATGAATCAGGTGAAAGCGTCCATGACGGAATTTTACAAGTCAACGGCGCAGACAATAATTGAATTGCATACATTAGCATTCTGAAAATCAGCACCATTGTACGAACATTTCAAGAGCTAACATTGATACCATTGTTCAGGAGTCGAACTGCGAACGTTCTGATGTAACACCGTCGCGTGACCGTCTTTCCACATAACACCCGAATCAAGTGACGTCGTTCACGTTTAAATTAAAATTACTATCGCTATCTTCCGCTACAATAATAATCCCCAACATAAAAACCATTTAAAGTGAGCTATATACAAATATCGAGTTGGAAGACTCGTGTGAAATGAACGCGCTGTCAAAACGATTAACAAAATGGCGGCCGTCACTAAGCACTACAAGTCGGGGCTAACACTGCGAACTTAGAAGATCGAAGTTTGAATTTCTGCCTATATCGCACTTGTAATATTCGAGCGACAGACGTCGATATTCGACTCTCGAAGTTCGTGGTGCCAGCTCAGAGTGGGGGATAGTTAGAGCATGATCTCGTGTTAAGCAACCGTCTCGATTTCTTCGGTCATGGCAGACTGGTCGGGCGACGCGAGGGTCTTGGGAGGTACTCCGGTGTAAGGCAAGGTCTTCATTTTGCGCGCCTCTCGCCGCTGTTTCTTCTGCTGCATGACGAGCCGGAGCTGCTCGAGTTTGCATTTAGTCTTCGAGTTCTCTATGGCCAGAGCCTTGGCGGAGTCGCACTTGTGGCAGGGGGTCGAGCTAGAACACTGCCCAGTGGAGCAGCTAGACTGGCAGCTCGAGCATTTCGTCTCTTCTAAAGTGCTGGGTGAACACGAGTGTTTCGGCTCCTTCTGAAATTTAACGTTAACGCTTGTTAACCTCACAATAGTGTTTATTTTATGTTGTTATTGAGAAAGACCATGTATAGTGAAAGAAATAAAAATAGTTCAAATACTCTAATAGGCTATAAAGAATTTGATTTGAAATAGGGTGATATGAAATAAGACACAGCTACACTACCATTTTTTACGAGAGCGGGTACTAGGGATAGTATTTGTTTTTGTCATGAGTTTGAATAAAAATATAACTTTATTTTATTTTATTCTACAACTCATAATGCCCCAACGCAATTTCCTTGTTGCTAACGAATAAAGCAATTGAATGACTTTTTACGTTGACAATGTCTATTGGATAGGTATAACATCAGATACTTATTTATTACTGATATTATTATATATACATAGGTAGGTGGAATCTACAACTATTTAAAATTGTAGTGAAATGTTTTAAAGGCAGGAATAAGAAGGATATTCACGTAATTAATTGTTAAAAAGTGCATAGCAGTATAAATTACACTATATCTAAAATTAAGTGTGTTCTTAAATTGCCAACAATGTAAAACAACAGTGAAATCATAAAAGCACATTTCAAATACTGCTGAAGCTGCAAGTCACTTATGTCAGCTTTATCGGCAGTTTTATCGCAACACGTCAATATTGATGGTACAAATTATTATTTTAGAGAAAGAGAAATTTCTAATAATTAGTAATCCGAAATTAAATCACCCACAAACTTATTGTATTGGAAAGAAATTTGTTTTCTGTTATAAAATTAATAATAACACTGGTCAATAACGTTTATCTTTTTTATGTTAGTCTCTAGATTAACATAAAAAAAAAACTTTCTGGTATCCAAGATATCTTCTAGGTTCTTTAGGGATCGTCCTAATACAACGCGATTACGCGATGATCACGCAATCGCGCGAGTGAAATTCGCGAATATATTGAACTCGAATAGGTGTCCTAAAGGGATCGTCCTTAAACAAACGCGACTACGCGATTATCGCGCAAACTCGCGACGTTTACTAGCAAATATTCTAAGTAAAAGTCGCGATCGTGCGATCATCGCGTAGTTGCGCACCTATTAGGACGATCCCTTATTCCACAAACTGCTGAAGCTGCAAGTCACTTATGTCAGCTTTATCGGCAGTTTTATCGCAACACGTCAATATTGATGGTACAAATTATTATTTTAGAGAAAGAGAAATTTCTAATAATTAGTAATCCGAAATTAAATCACCCACAAACTTATTGTATTGGAAAGAAATTTGTTTTCTGTTATAAAATTAATAATAACACTGGTCAATAACGTTTATCTTTTTTATGTTAGTCTCTAGATTAACATAAAAAAAAAACTTTCTGGTATCCAAGATATCTTCTAGGTTCTTTAGGGATCGTCCTAATACAACGCGATTACGCGATGATCACGCAATCGCGCGAGTGAAATTCGCGAATATATTGAACTCGAATAGGTGTCCTAAAGGGATCGTCCTTAAACAAACGCGACTACGCGATTATCGCGCAAACTCGCGACGTTTACTAGCAAATATTCTAAGTAAAAGTCGCGATCGTGCGATCATCGCGTAGTTGCGCACCTATTAGGACGATCCCTTATTCCACAAAAATTTAAATACCTGAACAAGAGCGATAGGCGGTGCGGCACACAGCAAGTCGTTCAAAATGTGAATAATCGTGGAGATGTCCCTCTTTGGTCGACCGTATCTGGAATTATTAAATCTAGTTTGAATAAAATTACGAGTCAACGACCCTAGAACTCGGGTTTGCGTACATCAGGTAAACTTTGATCATTGTTAAGCACACAATGGAATGCAGATGTTTTTTCATATCTTTTGTAGCTATGAAAGTATCGAGTATCAGTATGAAATCAAACAGTATAAACATATTGACATGGGATGGGAATTATATCAAAAAATTTCGTCATGTTATTGAGAAACTGATAGACAATGTATATTTGGATTTTTGGACATTATATTTAATTTTATTTTACTAAACGGTTAAATTAAAACGGTAATACGGTTATATTTAATGTGTAATTTTCTGAAAAAAGAATCCTTACCTGTCTTGCAGTGCTGGGTTCAGTGTGCCAGAAAATGTTCCCGAATATATTCCTTTGCCATGGTGCTTCATGGATTCTATCACAGCTCCAGGGCCCACTTTAGAGCGCACTGACTCTTCAGCAGTTCTGAGATCTATTTTATTTGTCAGTACTTCTTTAGACAGTTTTTTTAGTTTTTGCGTGAGGTTCTTGGAGGCTTCTATAAGGGCTTTAGTGTCGACAGGAGGGGTTGGGGACGCTCGCTGCGGCTTCTTAGGCGCGTCGGGAGCTATGAATGGAATTTGCTTAGAAGTAGAGGGAGTAGCGAGGTCTGCATCTTCGCTCTGAGCACTCGGCTGCAATATTAGTTTCCTGGAGTTGGTAATGTAAGGCTCTGTACGAGAGGTGGAAGGCTGTGCCAGGTTGCTATCCTGCCGAATCTGCATCCTTTTTTTATGTTTATTCACAACTGACTGCATGAAAGCTTTCTGTTTGTTCTGACCAATAGGATGTTTGAATTTAGATGTTTTGTGAAGTAGATATTGGAAGCGCTTATTTTTTAAAGGTTCAATACTTTGGAAGGAAGGCAATGCGCCAGAAGCAGCTGGGGTGCCATGGCTAGTGGTGGCCAAGTTAGAGATTTCACGATCCATCATGGACTCATCTTGGTCCTCAAACAGGCCTTTATCAACTGCACTGTTGAAGAGGTTTTCCATGGGGTACTCATCTATAGTGCTTTCGGCTAGGAATGAACTCTGGTCAGTGAAGTTGTCACTGTCGTCACTAAGGGAGCTGTCAGGTGTGAGCGCGGGGCAGGGCGCGTGGGGGGAACTGCTTGTAGAAGGGAGCATGTCTGTGGTTAATTTACTCTTTGACAACAAATCTATCAAACTACTTTTCACAGAATTTGCGATTGCCGCTTCTCTGCTCTCAGAGGTAGATGCGTCTATAGGACTGGACACCAGATTGGACAAGGACTTGATTGGGGACTGGTCATTCTCTACAGATGTGTCTGACAGATCTGAGAGAGTACAATTTGTAGTGTCTAAAGATTCATCTTTTCCGTCACATGTCTCTTTTTTCAAATTTTCTTCAGCTAAATACAAATCAAAGGCATTTTGCAGTATTTCCAAATCTTGCTTTTGCAGTGTGTGTGTTTGTTTTGGTTGACCTGATTTCTCTGCATCTGCTGTGTCATCTGAGTGTGAAGGCTTTTCCGGTGTGTTTTGAGGGCTGGGAGTTTCCCTGGCATCTCGTTTGGTACGAACTGAGGAGCTCTTGGTGGGAGTGGAGGTCCTGAGGGACCGGCTACCACCGGCTGCGCCCGAGTTTAGAGTGGACAGCTGCAGCTGAATCAACATCATGTGGTCACCTAATCTCATGGTCAAATTCAGTGGAGATTTTCCCGTGAGAAAGTCATTAACTTGCGTGTCGTTAAGAGACTCCAGTGCCTGCATCACGGAGTTCTCGGGTCTTTGACTCTGCGAACAGATAACGTCGTTAATAGTGAGTAACTAGGCGCAGAGTGGTGTGGGAGATAAAGTGTGTATTGATTAGTTTGCGTGTGTTGTGAAACACGTGACAGGCACGTACCAGCAGCCCCGTCTCGACGCTGGGCAGCAGGATGACGCGCGAGCCGTCCAGGAGCCCGTTCTCCTCCAGCGTCCCCTCTCGCAATTGCCTGCGAACACAAAACCCCATATCGATACCAGTCAAAGGACGCGGATGCGTCATCGCACCGACGCAACATTATTTCCGTGATATGTTTGACAATAGAAGCTTGGCGTCTACCATAGAGCTCACCTTTCGCGATGCAACAAGCATATCCGATCCTTAGACACTTTTAATTTCTTCGAAACGAGTTTCTTGAGGTGCTCCACTGTATTTTTACCGTTCAAGCTGATTGAGAAATTACCACCAGTCGTCGTTTGTATGTTCAGCGTTATGTCCGTGGACTGCGGTGAGCCACACCCGTACACTTCTGTTCCCGTAGCACGTTCCATATTTTACACATATAGTCCACTAGAATTTATAATTCGTTCACTATTTCAATGACGCACTACCTTACTAGGATTACACAGCTATTATATTGCAAGATAGAAATAACAGGGTCACACGCCAGACCCCCAGATTTGATGTGGCCGTCGACGGTGTGACCAGTCGCCTTCGATGTCCCGTTATTTTTTTTTTACAACAGCTGATGCGAAGCGGGCCTCCTTTACGTTCCGTTGCACACTTAGAAATAAATCAATATTTTAATTTCGGTATTATTTCTGTTAATGAGTGTGTTATCAAATTATTCATTCAAGAAAAAATATAAACTTGTTACTAGCGTTGTGACCAAATATAGATTATTGCATTCGATAAAAGGGTATGTGTTGCTTAATCCTATTTAAACCAAACGTAACATTCTAGAAACGGAATGAAGACGTCATCGGCCTGCCTGACGTCATCGTGACGTCATGCGACGCCTATCGAGGCTTTTTGTGGGAAGTTTAAAAGTACCTAGCTCACTTCCAAAATACGTACACACTTATGAGGGATTTCCCTTTAGCAATATAGAAACCGAGTTTATTTCGTGTTAACCTTATAGTTTTCGTTCAATTTAATTGTAACAGTGCTTCTTTGAATATGTGTGTAGCGCGCAGTTGTAAAGAGCCAAAGTGCAGGTAGATAACTGCGGAAGTGAGTAATCTCTTTTATCTGACTGCTATGTTTATTGTGAAATTATGCCAGCAATGCGTGCTCAAGCACCTCGCCTATAAAAAAAAGTACCTACATACAACCGACTTGAGAACCTCCTTGTTTTTTTTGAAGTCTGTTAAAAATGCATAACGATAAAACTGCGACTTACTTGAAATACCCTGTATGCGTCTTAGATAAAGATGGTTATAGTCTGAAAGTTTTCTGACAGAAACAAATAATCGAAATGCATTTCAACTTCCTACGAAGTTCGGAAGCCTGTTTTGCTCGAAGATTCCAACTAAATCGACTACATCACAATAAAAGGTTAAATTGCTAAATTAAAAATTAGAATTTAATTTGGAGTCTAGTCTATTGCCCTTTACCGTGTTCGGTGTCGGTGACACGGATTACTGTCACTTTTGTTTGAATTATTGCCTTGTCGGCGCCGAATGTGTTAACTTATTTATAAATAACAATTTAGTGGTGAAGAAAACGACTCTGTATCCTCAACCCTTTTATTTCAGCACCGATCGATATAAAACATAAACTTAACAGCTATCACAGTTACAGATACTACGAATACCGTAGGTATAGCCGGGTTTGGCCCATTAAAACCACTCTTAGAACCCTGCTCAGAAGGTCCTAATAAATAAAATAAAAACGTCGACGGTTGGTTCAATTCAAACCAACAATATGGTAATGTGCCATAATTTAAATATTCCAAAGGCCAGAGTTACCCTCCAAGGCTAAAGTAACCCGGCTTAACAGTACGTAATATATGCTCATTACTTAAAATAGTTTATTACATTCATTTCGTAACTAGCTGATACGCAAATATATGATTTTTTTTCATACACCATTGTCATTTTGAAATAGGCGAATCAAAACGCAACGAGAAGAAACAGAAATCCAGCATGGTTGGCATTGAGACAACGCGAGAAAAGGTGCGAAAAAAAATTACAATATGTATGTCGCGATTGCGTCCCTTTCTCTACTGTCACAATTTAGGGACACATTAAGACATATAGTTATTTGTCATTTATAAATGTTAGGTATAATATAACCATCATAAAATCCTAAATGAACAGTATTAAATGAATGCCCCACTTTCGTCATATCTATTTCTAGTTTCATTATAAACGTAATACAATGTTACGAATATGATAATGCAATGTGATCTGTAATAAATGTAATAACACTTTACAAGATAAAAACAAATTACTATAAAAATCTATAATAAATAAATATTAGGTAGCATATAGTTATTTATTTCACTGAAAGAAATAAAATCACAAGAAACATCACAAATATGAAAGATCACTGTGAGCAATCAAGAAGCGTAAAATGACATGTAGTTACTAATATTGTACTCCTTTTATGTACCATTTTTAGCAGCTATAAATTTTGTGATTCTTTAAACTAATTTCAAAAATAAACTGAGTATGTAAATACGAGTATGTGTAACATTTCATCCATTATCTAAACTCAAAATTTATTTTACCTACATTCATCTAGCGTCATTTGAATATATTTTAAGATTGGCAACATTGGTTGTAATTCATTACTAATAATATATTTTGTTATATTAATATATTTTATTATTTATTCCTATGGTCCCTATTAAAATAGCTTCGAACACAAAATATTCGCCGTGAAATAGTGCTCAGAATGCCCCAAAGGATTATTGGTAAATTCCGGGGTCCATAAAATTATTTGTCGCAGTACCTACAAATTATAATCATGATAAAAACTGAGTTTTCAGTAAGATACAATAGTTACAATGTTTTTTAAGTCCATCTTGATTTGCTTAATCAGGCCTAAATAATTAACATAATCTAGTCATAGTTTCTAGTTATTTAGTGAAATCACGAAGTCTGGTTGACGGTAACTGGTGACCAAAGAGCTGGCGACTTCCTCGCACAGCGTATCAGTATTGCGATACAGCGAGGAAATGCTGCCAGCATCCTCGCTGCAATGCCTCAAGGGCCTTAGCTCTAATATAATTTAAGTTAATTGTTGTATTCGAGTATATATTTTCTTGTAAATGAATGGTTGTAATATCTAGTCAAATACAGCCACACAATCAACAACTCCTCTAGTTCCCCGAAAACTAAGTGCTGATATTATCATAGGCAATTGAAGCACAATTTCACTGCCAAGCTATTTTGTATCGTTTTACTACGGTATTAAGGTTCACGATCCGAATTCCTGCGTGTCGCCGTCAATTTCCTCGAAGACGTAGCCGCCGCGACCATCCATCTGAAGGTAGTGGTCGTGATGCTTCCACAAGGACTTTCGGTGCGATACCGTGAAGAGAGATATGGCCATCTAATTGACAATTAAGACACGAAATTAGAAACAAAATAAGGCTAAAGATCACATGAAAAATTATGACATATGAAACACCGTTGTGACACGAAGTACAGATGTATTGCAAAATGATTTTCTTTCGGGAAAACTCGGATCTCAATCGGAATACGATGGCACCCGAACTGTCAATCAATGATTGTATTAAATGAGTGACGTTTTCATATCCATTATTATGGAACTTTATTGTTAAGTGTCAAATGTCAAAGTGAAAAATGTTTAAGTGTCAAAATTACCCCTACGGCTGTAAGATGGGTACTGAAGCTAATTGAGAGAGCACGATAAATACGAACTTTTCCGATTAAGTACGAAGGAAAATCATTTTGCACTACATCTGTAGCGGAATAAACAACGGTAAATGAAGAATGTTCTATATGCTACAGTATTTTTGGATTTTGATCGTCGCCGCGTTGGTGAGCACACGTGCCCGGGGCGACGACGAGCAGTCCATTTACCGTACAAAACCTTATCTACTGTCATGGCGTCGTTACCGAACAATGTCATTGAACACGTGACATTGGCGAAATCATCATAAATTTGATGGAAAAATGGCTTGGCTTGGTAAAAAATGGCTTTCCATCAAATTTATGATGATTTCGCCAACCACGTGTGCAAAGACGTTGTTCGGTAACGACGCCATGCCATGACAGTAGGCAACTGGTTTTGTTCGGTAATGGATTCTGCTAGTCGTCGCGGCGAGAGCACGTGTGTTCACCAACGCGGCCACTACCAAAATCGGATCCCTGTTAACTATTGGGTTGTAATGTGTCAAACATTGAGTCTTTTACCTTACCTATATATATGTGGAATAATTTTATACAGTGCATTGTACTCAGAAAGAACCTGGGAATGCCGATGATTTAATTACTTAGGTAATATGATTAACGGCGTAAATTTCAGAGATAAGGTATTTTACCCCTTATCGTCATCGGAGGAATTCCCGTATTGCAATGTTTGGTATACGCAGTTTGCGGTGTATGTAGCTTCAAAATTTCACGGTTAAAGGTGAACATAGCAGAAAGGTGGATCAAGAGGAAAAAAAGGACACGAGGACAAAGTGAATAAAATAGGGGAATGAAGCGGAAACTGCACGCAACGGAATAGTATTCTGTATTAAAATTGTCATTTAGGGCTGGACGAATTCATTAATTTTGCCTTCAAAACCTGCAAAAGTGACTGAACCTCAACACGTTTCCTCATTTTGTAGGTTTTACAGACCAAATACCAGTTGGACATAATTATATCACATACAAAATGCTTGTTCCAAATAACGGTAATAATAATGAAAATGTGCAGAAATAACATACCTCCCTGCAGTATTGATACATCTGTCCCTCGACGTCCACTGACACAGCGCTGGTGCACTCGTCCAAAATGGCGAATTGCGGCTCGTGGTAGAATAGACGAGCCATCTGAAACAAACATTTTGCTCGTAAGCGAATAGCTATTTCTTACTATGATTTTACAATTTTTCCCATTAGTATGAAGTCTTATGTTTCTACAGAGTCCTTAGGCTACGGTAACCGCTTACCATCAGGCGGACCGTACGCATGTTTGCACCAACGTAGTATAAGAACAGCATATTTGATTATATTTTATCGTAACGTTTTAGCCTGTAGATGGCTTTAGCACATTGCTTGTAAATTCATACGTATCCAGAGATATAATTGTATTCATTAATGAGTTGTTTTTATTTTAGTCATGGCTTTTTAAGTCGGGCCCCGAAGAAGCACTTGACTATTATAAGTAAGTACCCCGACTCATAATGAAAAGCTTGAAAAGTGTATTGTAGTCTACGTGTATTTTACAAGGTAAACTAAACAAATGAAGATACTAAATAGTGAAAGTGATTATCTACTTATTATGGAGACTCATCTGTTTCGCTTTGCGTTAAAAAAAGAAATGGCAGGTGCGGAAGGACAAAGGCCGGACTCGCCAAGATGTTTGAAAGCATTTTGACAACAGGAATACTACATTGAGTATATTACCTGAACATTTCAACTTCCGACCGTTATTACTATTCACAATAGGATTAAGTGCATAAAAACACGCACAGGCACACAAAAAACAAAGCTTTTTATATGACTGTTATTGTTGCCCTATTATTTGTTCTGATTAGTACTCTTACCGTTAAAGTGGGTAATAAATAGTAATCCTTAGTATTTAGTTTTCAAGTTATTTGGGTCATAAACACTTGCAAAAACAAAAGTCGTCTCTCCTGTGGCCAATAGTTAACGGCTTATGAGCATGTGAGTTATGATTTTATTACATGGATTTATAGAACCGGAGACGCCGTTTATGCAGGTTACTAGACCAATCCAAAATTAAGCTTTGTAGCCCTTAACTTTTGATATGTCCACAGGAAATTAAGACACGAACCTAAATCTGTTTATGACCCATTTATATTATGTCATTGTTAGTGGTTACTTTTACTTGTATTACGATAACATTACTTGTATGGTTGTAATTCTTTTTGTTGAACGTATTTGTATTAAAATGTTATTGGATTTTGAAGGAATTGCTTTGGAGCAATTCGTTCAACTGAAATGATTTTAAGCATACCACACGTAGCGGAAAGTAACACGTGGACATAAGGGCGCTTATGGCGGAGATTCTAGGTGGTGAGAAACGTCACCAAATATTCTGTGAAAATGAGCGACGAGTCTCTGTCAATACAACGAACCCTCGTGTCTTAGAGCGCTCTTAAATGCTCTAAGCCTCGTGCCAATAACCCTTTATTTGACAATCTATGGCAGGACGAAGAAACAATTTGATAGCAAAATTAGTCGTAAGACATTTCATCTCTTTAGCAGCGGGCCTCATAGGCGGTGTGAAAAGCAGTATGTGTCACACGGTAGCAACATTATTTCCGTTGTGGGATAGAGGGTCCTTAAACACTTGAATCCCTCGCTAAGCTCAAGATCTACTTTAGAATCTCTTGCTATGCTCAAGATTCAATATACCGCCCTCGTCGTAAATATAATTTTGCTCCCTTCGACACAATTTACAATTGATACTCACGGCTATCCTCTGTTTCTCGCCGCCCGAGAGCACGTCCATCCAGTCCTCGACGGCGTCCCAGCCGCCCTCCCGGCTGGTGAGGTACGCCAGCTGGACGATCTCCAGGAACTTGTTCAGTTGCGCGTCTGTGCGCCCGCGCCGGATCATTTCCTCGCGGGTTTGAGGGTAGATCACCTGGACAATTGAAATAGAAGACGTTTTTGATAAAAAACGGTGCCTCAATGGCAGTGGCGCACGAAATTAACGAACGTCTTGATAAACATCTTTCTCTTTAGGGTTCCGTACCAAAAGGTACAAAAGTAACCCTTATGGTGACTCCGGCATTTTTTAGGTTATAGGGGACTAACGAGCATATGCTGTACGCTGTCACAAATTTTTGTATCGCAGCAACTACTTATGCTATCGATTTTAAATTTGGAATAGTTGTAAACAAGGCTAACCCAAGTTTATTGAAAATTAAAATTTAACTATTAATTTTTATTTTCAAAACAAGCCGATGTGAGGTTAAAACTCGATTTTTTGTTACTAGGTCAAATGTGGTATCATATCATTATGAGAGGGCTTGAACTACAAATTTTAAAACTGTTTTTCTTTTTGTTTATAGAGTGTGGTTCACCAATCCACCATCCTCCCATCCCCGGAGTTTACCAAGAGAATCTTATTAAGTTTTATGTTTAATATTTATGTCAAATTTACCGGAAAATATAACCATTGCTTCCCTGCAACCGCCAAACGTCAAAAAAGTTACTCGATATTTTCAACTTATCATTAATTAGGAAGGTGTCATGCCCATTGCCCAAGCCCATACATGTTGTCATGTATGCCGATGGGGCGCATATGCTGGTATGCTGGTATGTATGGTATGGTATGCTGGTGCGGCTTGGCCCACAGTTCGTTTTACTTTACATGTACGTTGTACGCTAGATATCTTACCTGATCTCTCAAGGTACCAAGGGTCATATACGGCCGCTGGGGCACGTAGAACAGCTTGCCCTTGGGCGGTTTAGTCAAACTGCCTCCGAAGATGGGCCACAGTTCGCCCAGCATACGGAACATGGATGATTTGCCGCATCCGTTGGGGCCGCATACTAGTACGTTTATGCCTGATCTGTAATCATCATTATAGTTAGATTTTGTGCGGTGTTTTATGTACCTACATTCATCTGCAGAGAAACCTGACTCCCCCTGTCCAGAGGCATAGAAGTTTGTATTAAGGTCCGATCGAGATCTCGGTCTCGGTATTGACTATTCTCGGCCAAAATTCGAACCGAGAACTCGGTCTCGGTCTCGGCCAAAACGAGCCGAGATTATCGGCCGTAGCCGAGACTATGCAACGATCTAAGATTGGTGAATTTGAATTTGCCACGCGCCTGTGGAGCCGCACGAGGTGATCTATTGGCTGATAGTTTTGTTCGCCATTGATTTTCGCGTTGTTGATTGGTTACGTATGAACGTTCCTAACTTTTTAACTCTGCAATTGCAAACGAAGAGCATAGACACAATCTCAGTGGGCACAATGCGGAAAAATTGCTATTTTTATCGGTCGGACCTTAGTTTGTATGCAGGTCAGGTTTCTCAGCAACTGGTTGTACACTCAGTCTAGAATTTGAGTGGTACAGACCGCCCGCAGAAAGGATTTCGGCCACAACCGAATGTCGTGCTGACGATTTGTGAATGCTACAAACTGTGCACCCAAGCCAGACCTGTGACGTCACTCACTTGACTTCGAAGGAGAGCTCCTTGATGAGCACGTCTCCATTGGGTGTGACGAGCGGCACGCGGTCGAAGCGGATGATCTTGTCCTGGTAGATGATGCGGCCTGCTCCAGGGGCCATCAGCATCGGCATCACTGGACAAAAATGTTTCTATTAACTCGAGATAGGGTAAGCTGTACATTACTACAGTTTATAAGGACCAGAACAAGCTTACAAGGAACATTAGTTGGCCCCCCTCCCGATTATTGACCTCTTAAATGCTGTATTTTTTCTCAAGTGTTCTACCTGTCAAGTTTGAAAACTATCTACTACATTTTAGAGTGTATACAAAGAAAAATAGTAATTTATTTTCTACTTTGTTTTAAAGGATTGCGTTTAATACATTGAATTATCATTCAAGAGGCCAATTATTGGAGGGGGGCCAACATTACTATAGCTTACCTTAATTTTGTTAAAACAAGAAACCAGCAGGGATCGGGCTTAAGCCCGGTAAGTTCTGTTAGCTGGCGCTTATGTCAGATAAGCTGCTATCACAGGCATTATGCCTACGCCAGTAACATAATTAGGCAGTCGGACTCTTTCTGAGAATTGGGATTAAGGATAGTTTACCAGGTGAAGTGTTATGACTACATTTTATAACGAAAATGCGTGGTTCCTGATATTCCGATGACTAGGCAAAATAAACAAGCCAGGAGCTAAGCTTTGGAGCATAGATAACTGCTTACTCACCGCCGTTTCCGTTCTCCACCCTTGGCCCTGGTTGACATCGGCCAGCACCGTTCTTAGCCACGTCACTCGTGACGTAAGCCCGGCTAACTTGCTCTCGACCAGAGAGCACCAATCACTAACCTCCGTTCCCATTTCGCCATCTGCCCCACCATAGTTCTGGTGTATTTGCCCTGGTTGACCTCGGCCAGCACTGTCCTCAGCTGCGTCACTCGTGACGTAAGCCCGGCTAACTTGCTCTCGATCAGAGAGAATCAGTCACTTACCACCGTTGCCGTTTTCCATCTGCCCCACCATAGTCCTGGTGTATTTGCCCTGGTTGACGTCGGCCAGCACTGTCCTCAGCTGCGTCACTCGTGACGTAAGCCCGGCTAACTTGCTCAGCTCCCGACCAGAGAGCACAAGGCGGCCGATGGCTTCCGCCATCTTTACTAACATACGCCCGTACGTGTAGTAGTGCTGTGAAAAGGTAAAGCTTGAATTCCAAAACGCTAACATTAAATACCAGCATGGATACGTGTTCAGATCGTTCAACCCTAACATTTTCGACGCCAACGACGGATATATCCCCACCATTGGTTCAACACCAACGAAGGAACATCCGTCACGGCGTGGGGTATAGGGATCAAGAAGTTTTGTCATCGACACAATGTTCTTTTTCCCATGAATATTTTTACAACTATCCCTACAATTCCCTCGTAGGTATGATAAATAAGGATATGTTTCAATGAATACCCTAAATCTGTCGTTCTCGGTGCCCGTAGTGAGTAGGTTGTGGTCCGTGACGAAGAAAGGACGAGACACCGCGTAGAAACCGACAGTGATCGCGATATCTGCAGACAAAATACAAATTATAAATATATAGTACGAAGACAGCATAGAGTCTAAAATGAATGCTCAGCACCCGCCGATGGGGACTACTGGTGAAACGAGTCTTATGACGGGTTAGACCAAACGAATGAATAGACAATGTGGCATAATTTGCAACATTTCTAAAAGATTAATCGATCGTAAGTGCAAGCTAATTAACAGTTGGTTGGTTGGGTCATAATTTAAAGTAAACTAACATAGAGGCAAACAAAATACAACAGAGTTAATTGAGTAGATACAAAAATAATAGCATATTCGAATACAGAGCTTCCACAACAATGCATTAAATTATGTACACACGTACGTGACTCGCATCCGGGTCATAAACACTTGAAAAATCAAAAGTTGTCCCTTCTGTGGTCAATATTTAACGGCTTATGTGCATGTAAGTAATGCTTTTATCACGTGGATTAATAGAAACGGAGACGCTGTTTATGTGGTGTGTAGGTACTAGTCCGATCCATAATTAAGCTTTGTTGTCCTTAACTTTTGATAAGTCCACAGGAAAGACGCGAACCTAAATCTGTTTATGATTATGACCCATCCGGGTTTCATTACACCTCGGGTCACGGAAATATAACGAGTTCAATCGCTATTTAAAACCACGCAATGTGGTTAAGTTCGCATGCGGTTCTCCTACGTGTGTATTAGGGTATTAAAACACACTCACACTTAGCGATAATATTGTCTATGAAGCCCATAGCGACGCGGAAGTTGAGGAAGTTGCGCAGATGCCGCGTCAGCTTGTAGAAACTCGCCAGAACCGTCAGCTGCTCGCGATGGTTACCCTGCGTACATACAAAAATGTCATGCGTACAGCGAGATCAATTAGGATATTTTGGATAACTATTTAAGGGTAATTGTCAGTTGAAAAAACAAAAGTTGTCCATTCGGTGGCCAATAGGCGGCTTATATGCATGTAATTTATTTTTTTATTGCATGAATTTATAGTAAGGGAAACATAGTTTATGCGGGTTTCTAGACCTATCCAGAATTAAGCTTTGTAGCCCTTAACTTTTGATATGTCCACCGAAAAGACGCGCACCTAAATCTGACAATTAACAATTTTATAACAAACAGTTTAAAAAACTTATAACTAAATGGACAAAAAAAATAATGCGTATCCAAATAGTATTTAGCTAAATGTACACAAACCAAACCACGTGACTTGGCTAATCAACCAATCGCATAATAGCGGTTTGAGGTTATCCGAATTAAGTTTAGCAGGTTCACTATCGCGCCGCCTCATTTCATAGGAAATATGCGCCCCACCTTGCCTCACCTACCACCAAGACTAAACCCGAAATCGAGTACTGCACAGTGCACAGTTACGGAGAGATTTGATAAAATAAAAATAAAAATATTTATTTTGCAAATAGGCCACAGGGGCACGTTTATATATCATGTGATAAGTCACATAATGCTATACGAATTATAGTTTTCACAGGAAAGTTGTTTGTCTATAAGAAAAGACAAATACTATTCGACAAAACGCGACCTTAATATGACTCCTAAATTAAAACGTATACTTTTTTTTTCAGTTTATGAAATAAGAATTTCTTTACCTGCCATTAACAAAAAATATTTTTCCTTATTTCCATAGTGGATTCTAGTTTCATACAAAAATTTGCTTACAATATTTAGTATTAAATTATGTAAAGAGTATACGTGTTAGGCGACGAATATTAAATGTTTTAGGTATAACATGTTCATTAACATTGTTTTCGTAATGTTTATTCATTTGACAAAGTAATTAACTTCTATGCATGCAAATATATATATTTCAGACGCATATCATAAATTTGGTGTGAAAATATTGATGTATATATTTTCAAATTATTACTAGTATGTAGTAGTTTTGCTAAGAATTTGGTTTTTTCACAGTAAAATAATATATTTAAAAACCAAATAATTGATGTAAATAAATTGCCTGCTTTATTTTATTTTTTAGATGTGCAGGTAAATATATTCATTTAAAAAGGATAAATAATTAGGAAAGTCGATCAAGTGCGAATTAGGCTAGAAATATGAGATAATAATAAAAACAGTAAGTAATATGTGACAAACGTAGTAATGCAACTGTACTGGGATAACGCTAGGACGATGATGATGATGTGACAAACGTAGTAATATGACACATAATGTCAGATAGAAAGGGGTTGTTACACTAAAAAAGTCTTCCCTTGATTCACTGATAGATAGATTGGAAAAAAATATCCCGACAACGTTAGGCAGTCTCGATGATGATGACGATTTTGTTCTGTTTACCTGATAGAAAGCGATTTCTTCCGAATTGGTGATCAGCCTCGAGTTAACGTATCTGAATTCTCCTTCGAGTTTTTGCTCTTGGACGGTCAGACGCGCTGTGAAAGAAAATAAGCATTGGACTATACTGACAGGATTACTTTAAATTTTTTGTAATAACAAATAATCTTTTGTGTTGTCTATAATCTGGAAGTACCTTAATGAACAAAACAAAACAACGTGTATTACTCGGCCAACAAGCAGGAAGGGGGAAAGGCACAAACCTAGCTCGACGCTATGCTATCGGCCCTCGAAAAGTCTCTTGACACAATAAATTGACACCAGCTGATGACAGTGATGACGTCATGCGCACAGTATCGAACCAATCGTTATATGGGAAAATAAGTATTTTGCTGTTTTAGTCGTGAAATACTGGGTTTAGGTACATAGTTGTCATTGTCATACAATTTATTCCTCATTTTTACATGTGGAGTCTATTGGTAACTTTGATTAGACTTTTCGACGATAAATAAAAAACATAGGTAATATTCCGAATGTTTGGAGTAAGGTTGATTATTTTGGCAAAATTTTGAAAGTTACCATTTATTGTGTTACTTATTTTACAAATAAAAAACAAAATAATAATAATAATAACAACGTAAGGCAGCCTGTGGCGGGCTGTTAGGGAGTAGCGACCCTACGTACCTGAGTGCTCCTGGGGGTGGCCTGTGGGTCGGTGGTACAGGCCCCTCCGACTCTGGCTTGCCTTAACCGGCCGTCCAGAGTGGAGTCGCAAGAGCTGTCGCTCGAGGGTGGATGTGGTCACCTAAGTGGCGAGTTGGCTATATGTTTAAAGTCCAGTGCCACCTCTCCACCCCCAGCTCTCTGACCGGTGTTGCCCTTAGGCCATTTTATAATGTCGCTATTTTATGGGGGCCCATCTAGCAGAGAGCGAGTCACCGTCTGCCGGAAATAAAAATCTGAGACAGTTTTATTAGGCAGGCGTCCGTTGTCTCACCCAATAGCCCAGCCATTAGTCCATCAGATTCACCCAATAGCCCAGTTCATTTAGACTCCATCAATCAGCAATAGTTCCTATACACCCTGGCGGGTGCTGTCTCTGTGTGCGTCCCATGACACGGGCAGGGACAGCATCCGCTCGGCGTATCCCTTGCATTTCATTAAATTGTCAAAAGGGCCTCTACGTGTTGGCTATGTGGTACTCGTTGGCACTTCGGTGCCTCGGTACTTCGGCTCCGCGCACGCCTCCCAAAGGTCCGGGACACCATTGTCCCGTGAACGGGAAAGACATACAAATAATAATAAATTTTAAAAATAACTTTTGTCATATATTATCCATAGAGTGACAACGTGTTTTAAATTGGAACATGTGTCAAATACCCTATTGACGTCCTTCCCATAACGTTCCATATTAATATTTATGTAACCAACCTGTGGGCTTTCTAAGGTATGTCAAGAACAGACCGGACGCCAGCAGGTATGCCATCATTATGCCAGGAGTCTGAAATGAAATAATAGCAAGTTTACATACAATAGTAGGCAAAGATAATTAGGTACTAAAATCATTTTTCAAATTAGAAAAAGACTAATACAATGGCTTGCGTTTGAAAGTTGCATATCTGAACCACTCAGCTACAATTATTAACCCTTAAATGCATGGTGTGTCATATATACATCATAACAAATAATTCAAGATTTATTTAACTGTAGGTATATTTATAATAATATTGAGGCTTATTTCACAAGGTAATTTAATATATTTTCATTTTCATTCTTAAAATGTTAACCGTTCTATATATTCAATAAACCTTACATTGATTTATAAACGATAAGTCGGTAATTAAAAAAAGCGGCGGCCATTTTATTATGGTCTCGAAAATTGAGGTTTTTTGATCAGTGTTTTTGGCAGTTTTATAGTTTAGTAAGTAGTTTTTTCTGCCTAGAATGTAATTCTACACATCATAAATATTGTCTGAGTGCTAAGTTTAGTAAAGTATTTCGCATAAAAATACCATATTTGTACTTGTTGATAAAGTATGAAAAAACATTTTTTTTAATTTATAAATATTGTATGAAGAACATACAAGAGAATTTTGATATTATTTTTTCCGTTATCAATACAATTTTTATTGAAAAAGAAAAAAACATGCATCTAAGGGTTTAAAAAATGCGCGTTAAAAAAGGAGATACTTACACTAACTCCCAAATTAACAGTGAGCCTGTAAAGATAGATGCCAATATCCAGGATCGGCTTGCTTATGTTGCTGTACAGGTCTACCACGGTCTCGCAGAACTTGTCGATATCCGTCGTGAGAAGTTGATCCGCGTTCGATATCCGGTTGTCAAGATTCGTCACCTGGTAGTATGTGAAGCCTCTACAAAGGAGAACATATTCAGTGATTAATAAACTACCCTCTTGCTGTAGAAATGCACGTGACGTTTTGGGCTATTTGAACAGTAAAACATCACCATTAAATATATCGTATTAGCACAGTTGGTGTTACAATTACAACCTATATAGTTATTTGAGCTTTATTTGTTCACTATGAGAGCTAAGTATAAATCCACCTGATTGTACACCTATGTGTATACTAAAAATTAAAATAGGAGCAAACAAAAACAGGAGATTCTAACTGCACTCTTTCCCAATTTGGATTTTGGATTAAAGGAGTTTAGGAAATTATGTTCAACACCCGGAGTTGCCTTACTCTGAGATGGTTGTGTTGTTGTACAGTCTATCACAAAGAGATGTACCCTCGTGGTGTCATAACGGCGTTTGGATACTGGCATCACAGTTTAGGATACATCGTTGCATTCCGCGAAAGAGCACAGATATTGTGACTGGGTACTTGGGTAGATATAGGTTGCTACTCCCTCGCTATCAAAGAGTTTTTTCTTGCCTTAATTCATCACGATTTATACGCATCGGTGTTTAATACTTCGAACCATTATAAATGATTCTGATTATGAACCTTTTATTAGAAAAGTAAACAAAACTGAATAGGCCAGCAAAAAATAATCAATTTAATAACTCACGAAGGAGCTATTATGATATGATATTAGCGAGCATCCACGAGATAGATGACGCAACACAAATTGCACGTCATCCTACTTTAAAAAACCTGATTTATGTGCCTTTTAAATTATAATTGCATTAACGCGTGACAATTTCCTTACAATTTTATAGTGAAGACAGTTGAAACCAACATTTCTTACTTAAGCTAAAAGCCTTCTGGTTTTTAACAGTTTTCATTGTGGTCAGTAGTGGGTAATTTTTTGTATTTTTTTTCCATACCAAAGGACTCCTTTCCTTCTTATTAAGTAGCCGAAAATCTCTCAAGACTCGGAGAGAATTATAGAACCAAGATTTTGCTCTTTACATTACTTAAAGACATGGCGGGCTTTCCAACGTTCCGATGCAAAGATAAACTCCAAAAGAGGGACGCGATATAAAAACCTCTAAATTACATTTTTATAAAATGATCAAACTGATCCGTTACGTGATTGATAACCTGTTCCGTAAACTTAAAGTCCCGTTTTGTAGACTCCAATGCATGTAATTGTTAATTACTAAACTAACCATAGAGTTAAACCAAACTCTCATACCATCAATGGTCATGCCTAATGAGGAAAAAGGAGAACGAAATGGAAAAGAAAGAGGAGACTCTTCGTCTTTAGTAATTATACTACACGTTTACGTTATTTTTAAATGCATCACAAACAAAGCTTGACCTCTGGCATGCGAATCTACCTAAGAGATACCTAGTTATTTTGTTAACGCAGATAAAAATTGCACCTTGTAGTCGTATAAGTACATAAGTTTACAAAGTTGTAACGCATGAGCGTTGCAGTACTTTTTCGGTGTAATATGTACACCTCCTAGCTAGAATTCCAAAGACTGGTAATCTAGGAAATGTGTAGTACCTACGAATAAAAATTCATGAATACTGACTAGATGACAACTCACTAACTCGAGGAATTTAACGTTAGTAGGTAGGTACCTATATCAATTAAGTATTACAATAAACTATACCCCGTTTTTTTAACATTAGAATTCTAACGGTCGTTTTCGCTTACAATTCTACGTTTCCCTAAGAGCCCGGACACATGTCCACGGTACGGCGCCGCGCCGTACGCGGCAACGTACATAGAACAAAGGCCGTAGATGGTGCTCGGTGCCGTAGGTACCGTGGACATGTGTCCGGGCCCTAAGACATCAGAGGATAATATTGTACTAATTTCACTTATTTCAATAGCTTATCACATCTCAAAGATAGCACGACGCATATTTTCCCGTTTCCATATTGTTTTCCCTGAAATCACATGACGACAATTGCACAACTTTTCTAATATCAAAAAATACGAAGTATAGAGCCATCCTACTTCGATGGTGCTTGCAAATTGTGTAGCTAATCGATAATAACAGATAATTAAATTGTTATGGCTTGAACATTGAACTCCGCTCACATCTCACATCTTATTCGCGCGCTGGATTATCTAATCTCCGACAGCACTCACGGTGTGTAAGCACATAAAGACATACGAGTAGAGTACACACAGATAATGTTTTATTATATACAAAGGTATCGTTACTAACATTATAAACGGGTTTCGAAGTTTGTATGGGAGTCCGATTAACGACTTCTAATTTGAGTAAACAACAAAGAAAAAAAAACTAAAAAATAATGCCTAAGTTCGAACTCAATATGACAGTTTACGCTTCTTATTGAACATTATGGGGTCGATACTGTAATTTTTAATAACCAATAAAGAATTTTCCAAATCGGTTCATAAACGACTAAGTTCTGGGGTAACAGATTTCTCATCCCTTTGTTTTACAATATAAAATCTGTGACAGACGACGCGACGGACGGACGCATGAGGGACAGCAATAGGGTTCCGTTCGGATCGGACCCTTCGGGTACTGAATCCTAAAAGACAACATACAACCGAATCCAGAACCTCCTTTTTTAAGTCTGTTAAAAATATAGCTCTCGACTTCGATTCGATTTGGTAATACATGTAAATAAAGTCCATCGATGCATAACGAAACGACCCTTGATCCCGCCGCACTAGTCATTATACTAAACAGTGGAACGTCATGATTCCCATAGGTAACAGCTGTTAAAGACCTTAAGTCAAGGTGATAGAGTCTATAACTGGGACAGAATGTTTGCCTGTTGATTAACATAGCTTTTCACCGCAATGATACCTATTCGTTTTTTTATGAATTCCAAGCAAAGACTTCACCTTTAATGACCGGTTTGCCTGCGGAGTTAGAAAATCTTACCAAGAATTTAATATAAATGAGTCAGAGCTCAGTTACAGATATCAAGATTGTGAACACAAGTTGGCCAAAAATATCTGAACAGCTTAGAACCCCTTAGCATAGGAAAAGCAGTCTTCAGATAATTGTGAGCATGTTTGCAAACCATGGTGAAACAGGGTGTACAGTCACCGTATTGGGGTGAACTTGCTCACAAATGAACACGACCTTATTGTCTATGTCCAGCAGTTTAGAGTACATGTTCTGATATTATTTACCATACTAAAAAATACAGTCAGATTATGCTTCTTGATATCTTGATGCGACTATATGATCGTTTATGGCCCGTTATAATATATATAATATTATTATGGCTGCGCGTGGAAGCGATATCCCTTACTAGCAAATTTATATATGCAAGTGCGACATAAACGAATGTTGTATGCGCGTACGTAAACGCAATCATGCTAGTTAGGCTGAAGTTTTGTTCTATATGTATATACTCATCAAGTAAATATAAGAATATATAAGGAACCTCTGTCAACAAGACGCCGTCCGAACCAGCTAGTTAATATTTACTTAATTAAACTACACATTATAAACTGGTTTTTTGTAGATACACCTATGTGCACAAATTATGACACTGGGCGAGGACGACGACTGGCACTTCTTACTTGATTTACACGGTGCAAGACCTTGCATGCAATTTTGATTACATTGCGGGCTGCGTACAGTCGAGGGTATAAATTGTCGGTAGTTGGTAAATGCGCGTCCACCCTCAGATGAATGGTCAATGTAATAAACAGTCTTCAAGTACAGCTCGTGTATCATTGACGCTTACCCTGACATGGCGCAGCCGGTATTTAAATAATCAGTTCAATTTTAGGAAAGTATTGAGTGAAAGCTAAAGATTACTAAAGGACGTAAATAACTGCAAATATGGAATCAGTGTTGACGCCGCCGGCGCCGTTTTGTTACGATCAAAGTTTATTGAACGTTACGACTGGTAGTTTAAGCGATAGTTGGAATAAGTGGAGTAAAGGATTTAAAATATATTTCGACGCGTGTGAACTGTCCAAGAAATCTCCGGCCATACAGATAAATATATTATTACATATAGTTGGTGAGCAATGCAGAGAATTATATGAACAAATAAATGTGAAGTGTGCGACAGTTGAGGAAGTGCTAGGTGAATTTAAAAAATACTTTGAGCAAAAGAAAAATTTAACCGTCGAGAGGCATCGATTTTTTACAAGAAACCAGGCAGAAAACGAAACGATTGAACAGTATGTGTATGATTTAAAGAAATTATCAAGCTCTTGTGAATTTGGAACTTTGTGTGATTCCCTGATTAAAGACCGTTTAATATGCGGCATAACGTGTAAAGCTATCAGAGAAAGATTATTACGCGAGGCAGACCTAACGTTAGAACAGGCTATGGAGATATGTCGCGCTGCCATTGTGTCCAAAGTATATTCGGAAAAAATAGTTAGTGAGTCTCGAGAACAATCAGTGCATAATATAATCGATAGACAGAAGAATTTGCATGACGACAATGATAATAATAATGTCTGGCGGGTATCCCAGCGAGGTGGATACGGACCGTATAACGGCCGCGGCAGAGGAAGGTTCTCGGCATCTCGCGGAGGCCGCGGGAGCGGGCGCGGCGCGCGCGCCGCCAGCAGGGGCATGGCGGCGGGCGACTGGCGTGCGCGTGACTCGACTACATCGGGGCGCGCGGCGGATGGCGGCAACGGCGGTGGCGATCGGGCGTTCAACGCATACAATTACAATATTCGCGGTTGTAATAAGTGCGGTATGATGCATGATAAAAATGTTTGTCCCGCGTATGGGAGGCAATGTTTACGATGTTCGCGCATGAACCATTTTTCGCGCATGTGTGGCGTGTATCAAGTTGAGGAGTCGGATCAACAGGTAATTTATTGTCTAAATAATGAGATAGATGAATGGTCGATTGATTTAAACATTAATGACACAAAATTGAGATTTAAAATTGATACGGGAGCCGATGTTAGTGTTTTGCCCATGAGATACTTATCTCAAGTCGGTTTAAGTAAAGAAAACTTGATACCTACGAGTACGCGGTTGCACGGTTACTCGGGAACTAATATAAATGTCTTAGGAAAGTGTTACTTGAAAGTTATTTATAAAAATGATGTCTATTTTTTAGAATTTAAAGTAGCTGATGTGGCGTCCACTCCTATATTAGGCCGTCATCATTGTAAACAGTTGAACTTAATACAACGAATATTTACGGTTACCGAAACTGAAAAAAAAAGTTCCCCGGCTTTCATCGCAGACTACCAAGACGTTTTTCAGGGTATAGGTTGCTTGCCAGGTAGCTATAAGATTCGATTAAATCACGAGAGCAAACCAGTGGTGCATGCCCCAAGGAAGGTACCGATACCGTTACGTGAAAAGGTGAAGGAAAAACTAAAGGAAATGGAGAAATTAGGGATAATAGCAAAGGTCGAGGGCCCCACCGATTGGGTCAATAGCATGACCATCGTTAAAAAACCCAACGGTGATTTGAGGATATGTTTGGACCCAAAGGAACTGAATCAAGCAATAAGGAGAGAACACTTCAGGTTGCCGACATTAGACGAGATAGTTTCGAATTTGTCTGGAGCTCAATATTTCAGCACGCTGGATGCTACTAATGGATTTTGGCAAGTAAAAATAGAGAACAGCGATTTATGCACTTTCAATACTCCTTTCGGGAGGTATAAATTCCTGCGTATGCCTTATGGAATTTCGTCGGCGTGTGAAGTATTTCACCGTAAAATATATGAAAATTTTGACGATATCGAAGGAGTTTGTATGTATGTAGATGATATTTTAATTTACGCCAAAACAAAATCGGAACACGACGATCGTTTAAGACAGGTACTGGAGAGATGTCGTAAAATTAATCTGAAACTTAATTTCGGGAAATGCAAGTTTGGCCTGGAAGAAATTAAATATTTAGGCCATAGAATTACCAGGAAAGGGTTGTACCCAGATGATAGTCATATCTCAGCTATCATCAATATGCCTAAACCAAAAAACAGTAAAGATGTAGAACGTTTACTGGGACTAACAACCTATGTGGGTAATTTCATACCTAACTTATCTGATAAAACCGAACCGCTCAGAGAATTGTTGAGAAAAGAAATAGAGTGGCACTGGACTGAAAGGCACGAAAATACATGGAATTTAATTAAAAAGTCTCTGTCAGAGAAACCAGTCTTGCAATATTACAGCATGAGTAAACCCATAACATTGTCTGTGGACGCTAGTAAAAGTGGGTTGGGTTGCGTACTTTTACAAAATGGACTACCAGTATGTTACGCATCAAAGGCGCTTACAGAAACGGAACAAAGATACGCACAAATAGAGAAGGAGCTATATGCATGCGTATATGCATGAGAGAAATTTTATGGATATATTTATGGGCGCTCGGATATAACTATAGAAACTGATCATAAGCCGCTAATCAATATAATAAAAAAACCGATAGTAGATGCACCACCAAGGTTACAGCGGATGCTGTTAAGGCTCCAACCCTACACGTTCCAGCTGGTATACAAACCGGGAAAACAGCTGCACATCGCGGACGCGTTGTCGCGCGCCTTTGAGCCGGCCGAGGCGCACGGGCACGTTCCCGACGAGCTGCAAGAAGAACTCACAGAAGCAGTGCGCGCTGTGTGTGAAAACAACGAATTGACGGACACGCACTACATAACTTTACAGAAGGAAACAGATCAGGATAGTGAGATGCAGTTGGTGCGAAGATACATAAGAAAAGGATGGCCAGAAGAAAAAAAAGATGTAGAAGACATAGTGAAGCCGTACTGGCAATACAGAGAAGACTTAACAGAAGGAAATGGATTATTATGGAAGGGATGTCGGATAATAATACCTAGAAAATTACGGAGTGATATGCTTAAAAAAATACATTATGCACACCTAGGTATTGAAAAATGTATGTTAAGAGCACGAGAATTGTTGTTTTGGCCCGAAATCAACAACCAGTTAAAAAATTTAATCTCCAACTGTCAAGCATGTTTGACGTTTAGAAAAAGCAACACAAAAGAAAAGTTAATTCCACATGAAGTACCTAAGAGGCCGTGGTCAAAAATAGGTATAGATTTGTTTCACAGTCATCGAAAAAACTATTTATTAGTTGTTGATTACTACAGCAAATTTATCGAAGTACGTGAACTTCACAGCACTTTATCACATACAATAATAGACGAGCTGAAGTGTATTTTCTGTAGTCACGGTATCCCTGAGGCAGTTATATCGGACGGAGGGCCACAATTCGTGTCTCGTGAGTTTAGTAATTTTTCTAAAGAATGGCATTTCAACCACATACGTTCTTCGCCCCACTACCCTCAATCGAATGGACAGGCGGAACGTAGTGTGCAGACAGTAAAAAACATAATTAAAAAATGCACTTACAGTTCAACTGATTACCGTCTAGCCTTACTAGAATACCTAAATACTCCAATCAATGAATACTTACCGTCACCTGCAGAGTTGCTCCAAAACAGAAAGTTACGTAGTATCTTACCAATACGCGAAACCGTGTTAGATTCAACAGTTAACAAAAGCGTTAGAGATAAGCTAATTAATCGCCAAAATGAGTTTAAAAGATATTACGACAGGGACGCGAAAAATTTATCACCGCTAAAAGTAGGTCAAATGGTAAAAACAAAACACGACAACAAAAGTGTTTGGATAAACGGTACAGTTCATAAAATCCTACGAAATCGCTCATATGAAATTTTAACGCATAATGGCAACAAAATAGTAAGGAATAGACGTCACATCATACCGGACTCGCCGTACCGGCCCGAAGTGAGCCCGGAGTGCGGGTTCGAGTTTGATCACGTGCAACCGGCGCCCGCGCAGTCCGCGCTGACCCCGGCTCCCGCATCAGTTCAAGTTAATGTAAACAGAAACCGAACTGATCCTTATGTAACTCGTTCCGGCAGGATAGTGATACCTCCCAATAGATGGGGCAATTGGGAAAACAGCAACTGAGACCTATCTACCTCTACCTACCTGCTGGATACCTGTACCTTCACCAATGTTATGTAAACTAGCATACTTACCAGATAAAAATATTACATGTAACAAAATCGCATGCACTTACTTAAGTTGTACAATTAGGTAAGTATATATTAAAAAAACATTTAAACTCAAAAGCTTGTTAGATAAGACCATACTACTTACAAAATAGTATAAAACAAAGTTATAAAGTATTACTTGTATTAGGTAATTGATAAAATTAGAATAATAAAACAAAAGTTAAAATAATACCTATTGTATCAAGCATATAAATGTAAACATAATCACGTAATCAATGTGATCATTAAATACTAAAATAAAAAAATAAAAGATTGTAAATAAAACGATGCATGTTATAAATAAGTATAATACCAACCAACTTATTACCTATACTTTGTTAAATATTGAAATTAAAAAAAAAAATTAAATATATAAATAAATATTTAACTACAAAATATCATTATAATGTAAAGTCGTCTTTGCAATCTATGGAATAAATCATAGATTTGTGTAAGCACCTAATCAACGCTAAAAGCATGCTATTGTATTAAATTTATATAATTCTGTTAATGCCTTTATTCATAAAACCCTAAAGCCTAAGCCAATTTCAGTTAACATACCATAACATTCTTTGTCTTGGACCATAGTAAAAAAAAAAAAAAAAAATAATAATGCGCAGAGGCTTGACAAGTTTTTTGAACAAAGGAAGTAAGGCATTGTCCTACAAGTCTTAAACTCAATTATAAAAAATAATCTACCTATAATCAATAGTTTAAGCGATTCAATCTGTTTATTATTTGTTTTGAAAGGAAAGATGTCGGTAGTTGGTAAATGCGCGTCCACCCTCAGATGAATGGTCAATGTAATAAACAGTCTTCAAGTACAGCTCGTGTATCATTGACGCTTACCCTGACATAAATATATGTACATTTTTGGACTTTATTACAATGGAATAAGGTGAAAATATGTATACATATATGCCCTTGACTGTACTACCGAGGTAAGACGAGGGCGATCAAAGCCAGCGATGTAATGAAAATTGCAAAAATGTAGGTAGGTAAATGGGGCCTATATTGTCGTCGCCCCGCTGCACGCTTGCGTCGGGGTCTATGATGATCACATTTATAGCGCGATAGACTACAAGATAAAACATTTGTCACTTTCTGATACCACGCGATAGAAAGTGACAGACGCTTTATCATGTCATTTATCCCGCGATAACTGCGACCATGCAAGGCCCTGTACTCCGAACATCGAAATTCGAACTTTGTATAGTGCCATCCATTTCACTCTTATAGTGTATAACACGAGAGTGAAGGGGACGGCACTATACGAAGTTCGAATTTCGATGTTCGGAGTATACCCACTGGGGACCTGGTCTCGTTTATCGCTCGATAAACAACAAGATAATGCTTTCTGTCACGACTTGATAGAAAATGACGAATGCTTTATCCTGTCGGCGATATCTACGAGCATAAACAGCAACAGACTGGCTTGACTGGCCGCATACATATATATGCGAGAAACAACAACAGAGATACGTTACGGTTGCGGAATTCTAACTGTACTGTAATTAATCGAAGAAAAACGATGACTTATGATATTTTATTACTTATAATAGTTATAATAGATAAGAATGGGATATTACAGCAAAGGGCAAATAGCTTTAAAAACTTTTAGGGATCTATTATAGGAATGCCTTAGTTCAATAAAATATCTCTTTAACTACTAATATAGATATGTTACGAAAATATAAAAACATCAATGTATTTAGGTACTTAAAGCTTGGCAAAAAGAGTAGAAACTGAACTATTTTTTGTATTGGCACCAGTGTTGTTTGCGTATTCTTATTTATTAAATTCCGAGGCTAAATTAAGGTTGAAATACATTAAAATCAGATAATGGATAAAACAATACGTAATTCAAACGTGAACTGGTCATGATTATATGCGATGTATTGCTGAATTTGAAGGGGGAATAATTTTGTCGGAAGTCTAAGGCTAAGTTCAGATGAACGCGCGGCGACGACGAAAATCACGATTTATGGATGATTATTTTCGTCTTGGATTATATAGCACAATGCATTTAAATAAACTTGGTAAGTACATGCGATTTTTTGATTTAATTTGCTTTATAGTGAAATTTCTAGAGCATAGCATACTTACAAGTGAGACCTAATTACAATTTTACTTGCTAATTAAGGTAAATCTGTAAGTAAATATTTCATTCTAATAATTAAAAAAACATTGGATTTGGTTTGAATGAAAATATAAATTTAAGAGTAGGTACTAAAAATAAAAATACCTAAATCACAATACATAGATGATGTCTTGTTTACATCTCATTTAACTTGCCAACCGAATAAATTAAAATGAACAAATATATTTACCACATAATATCAAAATTTAATCTGCAATGGGTACCGCAATTTGCGCGCAGTGTATAGATTTCGGGTTCCAAACGGGGGTCCATTGACGGGGGGTTCGGGGTCCATTGAAGTTTTCAAATATTGTTTATATTTTTTAAATTAGAAATTAAGGTATGATTCCGCTGCCGACTGCATACAGCAACTGCACGTTCCGCCGCACTCCAAATTGAACCGTAATGGTATGCGTAAAAAAAGCTCAATTTGAAATAATCGGAGAAGTGTCGGAACAGCACACGCCGCTCACTCTTAATTGGGACTTTTAGTATTATGATTACGGTTCAATTTGGAGTGCGGCGGAACGTGCAGTTGCTGTATGCAGTCGGCAGCCGAATCATACCTTTAGGTAGATTTTTTTTTAATTTTCCTTTATCAATCGAAATTTATCCACCGTTTAAAATGTCCGAGGATGTTTCGAATAGAATAGATATAATACCATTCACAAAATTTACATGCATTTTAAAAATGGTCAAGATATCAAATTCTATTTTCGTATAGTCAGGTAGTTTGGAAGTTAGCACATGACAATGGGGGTCAGTTACATTAAAATAGGGAAAACGCTAGGAGGATAATAAAAGCGACTTATTTACCTAATAAAAATAAGTACTTACTTCATGTACTGCTGGTATAAATACAGTGAAAGATTCGTCCGGATCCTTAATTTACATTCTCCTATACTCCATTTCAATACATTGTTAACTAATGATATCTGAAAAGAAAAATGATGAAAATAAAATATGGAAATGTAGGGGATTACGGACTTTTTTTTACTACACAGGCAAAAATATTTATCTTATAAAAAAAATAACGGGCAGGCCCCGACGAAGATGACGGCATGACCTTGATGCATTTTTTAGTAACTGTGATGAACAATCACTCAGCAGGGACTAGTGGAGTGGAGAGAGAAGTGGTGGGGAGAGAATTTTCCAGCAGCGCGGCACACTCGATAAGGTAAGTCATCACATCATCATAATCATAGTCAGCCGAAAGACGTCCACTGCTGGACATAGGCCTCCCCCAGAGAGCGCCACAGAGATCGGTCATGGGCCGCCCGCATCCAGCGGATCCCCGCGACCTTAACCAGATCATCAGCCCACCTCGTGGCGGGCCTTCCAACGCTGCGTCGTCCGGTACGTGCGGTCGTCGGTATGATGAAATCCGCAGAAGAACCAAAGTAACTGACATAGCCCGAAGAATTGCCAAACTTAAGTGGCAATGGGCAGGCCACATTGCCCGGAGGACAGATGGCCGGTGGGGCCAGCGAGTTCTCGAGTGGCGACCACGTAATAAGGTAAGAATATAATATTTTAAAAAAAAATTTAGAAAAAGAAAAGGCGAACTTGTATCCCCCACTTCTAGTTGCCCTTTACATAGATGAGAGTAGAAATAAACAAGATAGACAAGAGCAAGTTTA
This sequence comes from Cenopis cana, assembly GCA_951800055.1. Classification (NCBI taxonomy): domain Eukaryota; kingdom Metazoa; phylum Arthropoda; class Insecta; order Lepidoptera; family Tortricidae; genus Cenopis; species Cenopis cana. The sequence goes on along the minus strand of OX637479.1, from coordinate 11,457,229 downwards.
GTCTGGTGATACAATGTTTTTTTTTTAATTACTATCATGGAATAAATAAAGTGATTACACAAGTACTTAGTTTGTTAACATTGATCAACTCGGTAATTGGACCTGAACTTCAGACTTCAGACTTCTAGACATCATAATGAGGATATCTCGCGAACTAGTTATGTACAATATGTACATACAAATACTCTTTAATTACACACCTCAATAAATAAATAAATAAATAAATATTTTGTGGACAATCTTACACAAATCAACCTAGTCCCAAACTAAGCAAAGCTTGTACTATGGGTACTAAGCGACGATATACATACTTATATAGATAAATAAATACTTAAATACATAGAAAACATCCAAGACCCAAGAACAAATATTCGTGCTCATCACACAAATAAATGCCCCGGCCGGGATTCGAACCCGGGACCTCCAGCTTCGTAGGCAGGGTCACTACCAACTAAGCTAAAGCGGTCGTCAAATTTTTATCGTCAAATTATTATAAATAAAGCTAATGCAGAGTATACAAATTTAAAACTAGAGGTAACCTACAGGTGGTCTTATCGCTACAGAGCGATCTCTTCCAAACAACCTTTGGACATACTAATATTAAAAAGGGGGGACAGTGAGCAACAAATAACATTTAATTTATAGTGCCACTTAAAAAATGCAGTAGCGAGTGCCAGCCTGTCGCCCACAACACAACACACTTCAATCCTATCCCGTAGTTGACTCTTACAACAACCCCAGGAAGTATGGGGATGGTGCTATTCTATACCAACACAACCCAGCTCGCTGGTATATATTATTAGAATTCAAGTAATTGCTATTAACTTATATCAGGCGCTTCCCTAGTCATCGCTCTTTCATACAAAGTTCCACCCTCTTTAGGGATGATTTCCATGATAAAAATTATCCTATGTCCTTCCCCGGGACTCAATCTGTCTCCATACCAAATTTCATGTAAATTGGTTCAGTGGTTTAAGCGTGTAGAGGTAACAGACCGACAGACAGACAGACAAACTTTCGCATTTATAATATTAGTAAGTATGAATTTACCAGAGGCATAGCAGCAAAGAACTGCAGCAATCTTGTCTTGAACTCTTGTTTGTTCATTGTAATTATAGACCTGAAAATAAAAAGCTTAATGAATATTACTAGAAATATGCAGTCAGTCAATTTGTTATGACTTTATGACTGCATATTTCATTAGAAAACCGAATACATGTATTATGAAAACTTTACACTAATGTTTGAAAATAAAAAATGAAAAAAGTAGAAATGCGATGTTTAAAAACTAAGGCATTAAAAAAACCTCATTATTCAAGTCTATGAAAAGATATTTGTATGGAAAGTGTCACCAGAATAACTCCAATGTATCTAAATGCATTTTTTTTATTAAGATCTTGAATTGCACATGTAAAAAAGGTAGTGGGATGCAAAAAAATTGCTTAAATCTCTTTTACAGAAACAGTAGTAAATACGAGTATATACAATGTCATTCTATTTTGTTTTATTCATGTAAATGACCTATGCTCTTATATCGAAGTTCGGTTTGGAATAATTAAGTTCTAGAAACACAATGAAAACTTACAATTATACAGTAAATCAATTTTTTCAATTTAGTTTCATTGTAATTTGCCTAAATCATTATTATATCCATTACTTAATTGGCAAATCTCTTTATCATTTGCATAATAATAAATGATCAGTGATCGGCGTTTTGGTTGCCACTCCGCGTGAATGACGTCAATCATTATGCTAGTATGGACATGCCACGGGATTCTGGGCTTCACATTGATAGAAAAAAGACAAATGTACCAAAATGCCAATCACTGTAAACAATACCAGATACTTAGAATTCACTTGACTTACAATTACTATACACCTATAGCAAGAAAATTAACACTTTCATATTGATTAGACACTAGTTTTTTTTATACCATTACATTGGTTAGAGTGGTCCTTATTAAACGATTTTTTTCCCATGCACCCATTCCTTTTGTTAAGTGGGCTAAAAAAAAGCACTACTGTATTTATTTCTGAATTTTTCTAGAAAATATCTGAGATAAAAACAAATATATTTCTGTACTTTTTTTTATTGGAACCAATAAAGTTGTTTTATTAATTATCTAATTTTGTTTTACTAACTAATTTGTATGTTTAAAAACTGCTTTCTAACACTATCAAGAAGAAAAAAAATTTATTCCTGTTTTTATATGATTCTTTTACAATTAAAAATGGAATTGATGCAGTTTAAAAAAAACATTAAAAAGTTAAACTTAATTAAAAAATCTGAAATAAATACAGTAGTGTTTTTTCAAACCACTTGACCTAACCCCCCCCCCCCCCCAGTACAAACAAAAAAAAACCTAATATATGGACCACCTTAATGTTGGTGGCAAGCAAGCTTACAGCCCATATGATGGTAAGTGGTTAAATAGTTATATGAATCAGTTAACTGTGGAACAACATGTCAAAAAAAATGTATACAAATTTCTACCTATAAATATATAAATTGTAGGTTCTGAATTCAAATTTCGTTAGTAACACACATGTGATACTAAGTCGCTTCACGGGTTAAGTGTTTGACAATAAGCACATTAATTTGTAACATAGAGCATGCTTAACATTAATAACAATTTAGGTAGACATTCCAAGCAATCGAAAAAACTATATCTAGCTGCTTTGCAACTCAAATCATTTATTATGTTACCACAGACAAAAACACCTGAAAATGTCCACAATGCCTTGTTGCAGAGTAATCTTATGAATAAATCTTTAGTTTGATAACTTACCCCTCTATGAGAGTTGTATGCTGGATGAGCCACAAATCGCACATAGACCTCGCTATCAGGGAAAGAGCGATCAGTGCCATAAAGCCACTTTCCTTTGACCAGAACCCGGGCACCATGACCTTCCATAGTGCCTTCAATTCAGCGAAAAATCGGGCATCCACCTGTGCTTTAGGAGACTTTTTATGCCTCTCCTTGATCATATACTGAATCTGCTCTTCAGGCGACAATCGACCTGGTCTAACACGTTTATTTTGGCTGCAAAATACAACTTCTGTTAACAATGTTTATTTGCAGTTCCGAGGTTCTCGGAAAATCGCGCCACTTTTAATAATGTAGTCAACAAAAGCGTCAATGGAAAATCTGTTAATTAACACCACTTTGTCCATCTCACCTTGATTTAATGGAGTTTTTAATCGCCCAAGCAGCAATTGCCGCAGATGCTGCGAGTGCGATTTTGACATCGGTCCTACTAGTTATTTTACTGAAATTCGGCGCCATGATTTTATTTCAAATTTGAATTATGTTAATTTCTACGGAACAGCATCGATATTTAATAAACTTTCATCACGTACGCAACACTACACTACAATTATGTGCACATCGCACGTCAACAGTGTTGCCAGGTCCAATCTGAAAAAAACAGTAGATCCATGCCCTAAAAAACAGGAGATTTCAACAAAAAACAGTAGACAAAATTTATTCCATAAAATTTACGTAAATGCGTGTTTCATAGTGTTTTAAGTGATAATATAAAAATAAGTACTAACTGCCACAATCCGAGAAGTTTCATAATTACTAAAAAAATCTCATTTCATCTGTCACTTCAACTTCAACTAACCATAACCAAGTAATACCGGTCGGATCCACACCAAGGGTCATGATGGCTCATCAAACAATGACCATTGTCGTGGAGACCATGGCTGCTGTCTGCTTGCTCATGTATAGCTATAGTCCTCCTCGCCATGTCCGGCGACAGCGACTCCGTCAGTTATTAGGATTATATTATTGTATAATGTGGCTCGCAAAGCCAAATTAGTGTTGAATGTGCGGTTACAGGATGCGCCACTGCGCGTGGGAGCTGTCCCGCGAAGTTGTAGGTATACGTTTAGCAGGGCTTTGGCCGAGCCTTGCGGATATGCTGCTTCACGTCCAGGTTTTCCAAACGCCGCTGTTCAAAAAAGTTCACTTTTGTATGAACAGTAGAGCCGTTCCGCCATTCCGTTCGACGTTGCGCGCTTTCCTCCCACTACCCCTACACTCGCTTCAAGAAATTTGACAAGTTATATGTAGGTTATTGTTTTTTCTTGATAATTGAATTTGGACAAGTGAAATTCTAAAATCCAGTAGATTTTTTAGAAAAAACAGTAGACTTTTCTAAAATACAGTAGATTTTTCGGGAAAAACAGTAGAACAGTAGACACACCCCGAAAACAGTAGATCTCCTGTAAAAACAGGAGACCTGGCAACACTGCACGTCAATGAACATTACCCTTCAAATTTGACAAACGTCAGTCCACTACAGTGCTGCCAGATGAAACTTTTGTAAATCTTTAGTTTAGGGCTGTATCTGTCGCAGGCAAATCGTATAATCCGCCGTATTACATTATGGCTAGGCGTTTTACAAAACAGAGCTGGTTTGTATTACGGCGAGTCAACGATTAGGCGGACTGAATATGGCTAATTGAAAATACGCGGAAATGTGTTCGGCGCTTTGCATTCTTCAATTCGCCTAGTCGTAATGTAAAAAAGCGGTTCAGTCAGATTGTATAATTCGCCGTAATACATTACGGCTAGCCTTTTCATTAAAAAATTGCGACGTTTTAGCTGTCACCTATTTGACAGCTTTTAGTTCCCATTTTTAACACTCGCAGCGCTGTTTAGCAATGACAATCCGGCCATTTTGTAAAACGGCTAGCCGTAATGTAAAACGGCGGATTATGCAATCCGGCAAGTACAATCCGCTTAAACGTGAGCCGCCATATTGTAGAACGTATTGCAATGACGATCCGGCTAATCGTTAACCCGCCGTATTATAAAACAGCTCTGTTTTGTAAAACGGCTAGCCGGTATGTAAAACGGCGGATTATACAATCCGGCTGCGACATATCGATTACATTACGCACACTATACATTTTATTTTACTAAACGGTTAAAACTCACGTATTAATTGTCACTTCGGGCGACATGTTTCGAACTCGTCGGGAGTTCTTCCTCAGGATGAGTGCCCAAACGACGAGTGCCCGACGAGTTCGAAACATGTCGCCCGAAGTGACAATTAATACGTGAGTTTTAACCGTTTAGTAAAATAAAGTTATAACATGTCTCACAAAAGTTTAAATTCAACTATACATTTTTATAGTGTGCGTGGTGGCAATCAACTTGTTTATTCATTTTCAACTGTTTAAGTTTAATACAATTAACAACATTTTATTTTACCTTAGCGACTTGAAACAGAAATCCATTTAGAGATATGAGCTTGCTGAGTATATATAAACATATTGGATTTTTATATTCGATAGTTCTCGAAAAAACTGGAAAATACTTATAAGAAGTCATTACTGGGCTGAATAAGAATATTCCGTGACATGACTTATGTATGTGGATGTGGATGCGACATTGACAATTTTGACATCGACACATTCGACAATTGTCAGATGTGCGGTCTATCTTGTCAAGTGAAGTAACTGGGTTAAAATCTTTCGAATATCTCCGGCTCTATCTTATTTGCTTCGAGCGATAGAAAAAGAAACATACGAATTTCGATCTTCGGGTGGTCAGGATAGACCCCTGAAATTTGTCACTGTCACTGCCGCAGGTGACACAGATACAGCATACTTTTTACTTATAATTCAATATTTGACCAGAGCGCTAATCTTATTCATCCCAAATACGTGCATACGCCCTTTTAGAACGCGGCAGTTTTAGATTAATAAAATAAGGGGGATTTAATGAAAATGTGCTGAAAAGAAAAAACACGTATCTCCTAACTTTTTGAGCACTATTAAATACCTAAATAAAATTAAGAGGTTAGAAAAATGAAATGTTGTCAATTCATATACGTATAGTGAATAATATGTATCTAATACCTACTCATAAATTTATTGTCATGTCACCATCGGCGTTTGATTAAGTCAATAGCAGAGAAGCTGAAAACAAATAACACAAAGAATGGCGTGGGATCCTATACCGATATTGCATCGGTTAATATGAACAGAAACTCCTGGAGAAGAATACTGGCCATGCTACGTCGGCAGAGTCACGATCCTCAGCCATGAGGGACCGATTGAGGAGGAGGGAATATGAACAGAGTCACAAAATAAAAAATGTACAGAAGGTCCGTTCCCGCCGTTCTTGAAAATACATACCTAAACTTGCCCGACTCACAAGGGTTGCTTCTGTATTGATCCTGAATTTTAAAAAGGAGTGGTATAATAAAAATTCTTCAACATGACATTTAAATATGAACCAGCGTATCTTGGTAAAAAACCGGCAAATGCGAGTCGGACTTCGCACATTTAGGGTTCAGAATCAACCTCAAAAATATTAGTATTTGTTGTTAAAATATACGTAATATTGAACATTGTCACCAAATTTCAAGTTCATAGGTCAATGAAGTCTAAAAATTCTTCGGAACAAATATTGTGACAGACGACGGACGGACGGACGGACGTCTGGGCGACACCAATAGGGTTCCGTTTTGAACCTTCGGGTACGGAACCCTAATAAATTGATGCGTGACCCGCTGCGAGTTATGACTTGTGACCGGCGGCGGTCGAGAGCGCCAACAAAGAATATAAGTACCTAATTAATTAGGTACCTACTTAACAGTGGCGGCGCGTCAAAAATATTCTTAGGAAAGCCGGAAATAATTTGCCTTTCTTATACTTCATGAGCCGTAGTAAAAGAACTGCACTGGCTGAAAATTAGGTAAGCCGGTGGGAATCGAGTTGTATGGACGCTCCGCCACTGCTACTTAACTAAACCATAGTACTTAAATGCTGGCGTTTTACCAGCGAACGATAAGATGAATGTGTAATGGTTGATCGTCGAGCGGCTAGTTTCAAAAAATTACCTACCTACCTAGGTATTGTAACTACCAAAATTAGAAAACCGTTTTATTTACCTTTCAATATCGTTTGAAAATTTGAAGAAAGTGTAGGCACAGTTTTTTGTCGTATTTAAACAATAAAATACATTCCAACTGTAATAATATCGGTTATTCATTTTGACGTACGTGACACAAAGTACGAGTACCTACGTAGCGGCGGCGACGTCAAGTGATCAACGCGCGCACAACTAGCACTCGCGACGCGACAGTGACAGTCGCGACTAAGCTCGTCCGAAATCAACCGAGAATGCCTGTAAATGTTACGTCTGTGTGCGTGCGGCGAAAATGGCACTTTGTACTAAGCGGACTCTCTGCTCCGGCGCGCGCCGCCGCTATTTACTTTGTGACAGAGTCAACAGAGCTTTAAGCCCTAAGCCTAAGTGTTGAAAAAAAAAAAAGAACTACAATTAGTGAAGTACAGATGTAGTGAATAATGTTTTTCTATCGGGAAGACTCTAGAATTTTGCCATTTGACATGATAGTCTGAAATTCCGTAGTTTCACTAATAATTTTCGTAGGTATGACAATAAGGCCCGAAATCCGTAGAAATACGGATTTTCCCACAGCACTGGCAACACTGAAAAATGACGTTGACATTAGTGACGTTTAATTAATCAGAGTTACCATAAACTTAAGGTGAAATAGGATAGGATAGGATAGGATCCTCTTTCTACGGTGAAATATAAACCAAAGACTACAATGTATATACTAAAGTTATATAAACTACGGTGATTTTGAGATTATAATATTTATTAATTAATTTTATCAACAAAAATATATATCTACCACATTACAGAAAATCTAATTCGCGCTTTAAGTTTTTATCATCTATGAGCTCTGTACAATAACTTAGGAACACGATCGTGCAAGCCATAAAGCGGGTATTACACTGTCCTGAATTCAGACCTATACCTGGGTTCGGACCTATACGTTAGAGCGAGATGCTTCAACTCCCCTCCACTAGTCAGGATTCTGAATTCAGGACACTGTAATACGTAATACCCGCTTAAGGCGAAACGAGGATTATTGATATTTACTTATATCTCGCTCTATCTCGTAGCTTACTGGAAGGTCGTCGGCCAATCGTGGGTCGAGAGTCCACAGAGTATTCTTTATATATGTTACCGTTACCGTAAAATTATAAAAAACCGTTAGATTGTTTTGTGCTTACCTCCCACTAAGATGATCGCTTATAATGAGGAATGTCAATAGGTCTGCAAAATCACTTGAAAGTTTGTTACGGTAAAGCTTTGATTCATACAAATACATTAGTTTTTGTTTCATTCAAAAATACCAAGTAGTTTTGATTTTACATGCATTTAAAGTGAGTCCCGCTTAGGGTTGCCATACGTCAGGATTTGTCCTGACATGTCCGGATTTTCAGCCCTTTGTCCGGATTGCGGCCGGACTTGGCAAGTGTCCGGATTTTTAGGAATGACATTATTTAAAAAAAAAGTTTTTACGCTACATTTATTTTAAAGTTTACACAGTTTTAATAAATGAAATGATAAAGTAGTAAGTAATGAACAAAAATAGTAATATTTCTTTGAAAACAATATAAAATAGGATAAATTACAGCTTACAGCCAAAGTGATCTCAATCAATTCGCCAGTCCAAATCTCAGCGCGCTTGGAACATTTTGAAATTTGTGTCAAAAAAAGCCGATAAAAAAAGAACAAATTCATTGATAAAACTGCATAAAATATGTATAAATAGGTTTGTGAACAATGATATTGAATTATGGAGGTCATATCATATGGGTTATGAAAAAAATCCTGCACTTTTTGATGAAAGCAAGCCGCTTTGCACAGTGATAGTAGAAACCAAATTTTTTTTTTCGAGGCAACCGAAGTTTCGCCCCTTTTTACAAGAAATGTCAGGACTTTTAGGGGGATGTCCGGATTTTTATCAGGACATTTAAATTTTCCATATGGCAACCCTAGTCCCGCTAACCGCGTGTTACGTCATTTTGCAACGCTAGTCTAGTACGGAAGCGCGCAAACGGAGTGATCGCGTAATGGCGAGTACCTATAGGGATGTTGACTAAAAAAAATACTTCAATAGAAAGAAGACATAAAACTATGCCAAATAGTGAAAATCCTATTCAAATATCTCAAAAAATAACGAAGCTACAACGGTTAGAATGTTCGTAGTTAGAGAGAGAAAGTGCTACTCAACAGTGACGTCACTGTTGAGTAGCGCCATAGTAGTAAAAGCGAAGAAGTAGGAAAAGCGACAGAAAATACCCACTGTTAAAACTTTGAAGACTTATAATTACGTAATTATTTATTTTTTTGAATTACTTTTTTTTGCCATTTGATTGAGAATTTGATACTTTATGTAGAAAATTTGGATTTATTGATTTTCTTTTATAGTGTCATCATCCCTATTGCACTATGACGTCACGAGGGCGGGTCGTCGCGCGTCACTTTAAAATTCAATATCTTGGAAACTAATTGACGTATCGAAATAATTCTTTCACATATATTTTTTTTATTTTCAACAGAGAATACAGAAAAATGGAATTCTAAATTAGTGAACATTCTCCATTGTGTTATAACGGACATATAGTATTCGACCCTTACTGTCAAGTATGTAAGAACAAGTGAAAGAGCGCACGTCCAGGAAACAGAGTGGCACATGAGTGCAGCTTATATCTGGGGATGTAGACGCTCAATCATTCCGTTCCCGCGAGGATGGTATGCAGTTGTCCGAATGCGCTTTGTAGCACAGAGGGGCTACCGCCAACCACAAACGAAATTTTCCGTCTCTGTCGCACTCGCAAGTATGTATGTAAGTGCGACAGAGAGGGAAAACTTCGTTTGTTGTTCGCGGTAGCGCCCCAGGTGTGCAATGTGCATGAGACGTCGGTAAAGGTCGGACTCGAACTGGGTGCCCTGATCAATAGTGATGAATGTGATGATAGAAGGAAAGGAACACCGAAGCGAGAGATCCATCCCTGCACGAATGTATCGGCTACTTCTTCGGCAGTTATAGTACTGTCAGCCTCGCAAGGGGCTTAACACCTTTATACATGTTTGAACTGTCATCCGGGTGAAAGCGACAAAGTACCAAAGTGTTTAGCTACTTATGAGGCCGACCGTACGCATAGGTCACGTCACACCTCGGGGCACCTAGAAACTCTGTCAATAGCTGTAAGGCCGCCACCACACTTCGCTATGCGTGTCGAGTTGCGTATTCGCCTCCCTTTCTTTTGCGATATTAAAGAATGAGATGCAACACGAATATTTGCACAAATACGGCGAAGTGTGGTAGCGCCATAAGACAATAAAGGTAGTCGTCGCAGACAGGAAGGGGATTAGCGGACCAACGATATGGATATACATGTGAATGAAGCGACCAGATGATTGCTCGAAACTGTTGTATATAAGACCTCTGTGATGTTATTAGTATGTTGACGTTTATAATGAAAATAAATATATTATGTCACACGCTAAAAAGTTGTTTTAGGTTATGGGCCCAGTGATTCTGACTATGCCGGCGGCGTTAAAACAAGACGCAGCACGATTAGAAGAGCGATCCAGGATTCAGTAGACATGGATGTATTTACTAGTTAACAAAATCCCAACACAATTTTCCATTGACGGCTGTTATCTGGTCTGTCTAAAAATCTCGTCAAAACTGATATTCATATTTATAAGTTTGATTTAAGTGGCCAACTACTACAAAGGAGTTTATTTATGAACGCCACAGGTTTTTACTGGTTATTTCAATCTGATGGTGACATATATATTTTGCCGCTGATGACAGCCGCTGTGATAACAATCAAAGAGTATAATAATATATATCAGGTAATAACAATTCTGTCTTAAAACTTAAAATTAGTTGTAAAAGTTGCAATTAATCATTTTATTTGGTCCAAGATGAAATGTAATTGTCTTTTTCCTTACATTGAAACTAAATAACACTGAAAAACTGAAACCATTGATGCTTAAAAACAGTCTTTAAAAAGATTTTCGCCAAAGATGACCTGATTTAATAATTCGTTACTTATTGTGGGTTAGTAGTCCTCGTCTTCATAATAGTAACGGGTTCTATTAGCCAGTAAACCTTGTTGTATTCTTTCACCTAAGTCAGGATGTATAATTGTGAACAGCTTTACTGCACGATCTTGCAAATTTTTGGCCGCTCCACCCAAGCTGAATAGAATATTAGCAACCAATCTGCTTCGTTCGTCTTTTGTCATCTCTTGGGTGTACAATTCGGTTGCTTGGTCAAAATTGTTCGGCAGGTCTTGGTATATTTCTATTAACTGTGGCCTTTTCAGATCTTTGTACGGTTGAGGGCCGTTGAAAGTATTAGGAAAGTAGTTAGGAATATCGCGGTCATTTTCCTTGACGGGCGGTCTACCGTCTCGATTATAAGCCAGTGCTTTAGTTTGAAGAGGGCAATTTACCGGTATCCTATTAAAGTTAGCTCCTAAACGATAATACTGAGCATCTCTGTAAGCCATTCGTCTAGCTTCGAATACTTTATCGGGAGCACCAAGAATTCCTGGTACCAAATTTGTAGGACTGAATGCCAGTTGCTCGATTTCAGCAAAATAGTTTATCGGATTTTTGTTCAAAACAAATCTACCCAAAGGATGCAAAGGATAGTCTTCCAAAGGAAGCGCTTTGGTTACGTCAAAAACATCAAATCCAGCATTTTTGACGTCTTCTAGAGTCAAAACTTGAATACTGACTTTCCAGCTAGGGGGATTACCATTGGCGATTGCGTTGTATAAATCTCTGGTAGCATAGTCAGGGTCTTGCGCAGCGATTCTTCTAGCTTCTTCTGAACGTAAGTTTTTAATACCCGCATCAGGAACAAAGTGGAATCTAATGAATGTGGACTCGCCCTTGTCATTCACAACTTGATACGTGTGAATGCCAAAGCCTGGCATGTGGCGGTATCCGTCGGGGATGCCACGGTCTCCAAATACGAGTAAAAACATGTACAAGCCTTCTGGTCTCAGAGTCAAGTAATCCCAAAGCATATTGACATCCATCAAGTTTGTAGCCGGGTTACGTTTTTGAGTACGTACGAAAGCAGTAAATAGTAGTGGGTCTTTATAAACATAAATGGGAGTATTAAAACCAGCAATGTCGAAGTTGCCATCTTCTGTGTAGAATTTAATGGCAAATCCTCTGGCATCTCTTGACGTGTCTATTCCGCCTCGTTCCACGACGACTGGAGAAAATCTGACAGCTACGGGAGTTTTCTTTCCTATTTGACTGAACATTTTGGCTTTGCAGATGTCGGTTATGTCGTGGGTGACTTCGAAGTAACCAAAGGCGCCTGCGGCTTTCGCGTGGACGAGGCGTTCTGGGATCCTTTCTCGAACCAAGTGAGTGAGGGAGTCCATAAAGTACTCGTTGAAGAGCAAGGGTGAGTTTAATGTATTGGTAGCTTCTTTGTATTCTATAGGTGCACCATTGCTTGCTGTCATTACACCTATGGGTTTCTGGAAACAAAAAATGTTTACGAATTAGTACGAACGACGGGCAAATGTTCTAAAATTTGTATTTTTTCAACCTTTGTTACTTAAGACCCACTCGGAAAGGATAGCAATTTCGCGACCCCCTGTCCAGAACTGTTGTTATTAGTGTTATTTTTGGAAATATTATCCGAGAGAATACATACTTTGCAACTTGCAACTAGTGGCAACTGTTACCTTTAGTTCGAGTAACGAAGGAAGACCTGGCGGAAATAATTTGTGTATAAGCAAATTTTGGCATAGTTGTAGGTAAAAATGTCTTTTATATCACACCTGGCCTTAAAGCGGCAATTACCGCACGCTCCGCGCGCGGGAAATCCCACTTCCTGGCCAGGGGGCGACATAAAATTTTGTACTTAACACGGTCGGTAATAAAGAAATCCTCAGATCGCATATTTATCGCCCTTGCCTTCGGCTCGGGCGTCAAATACCTGCGATCTGAGACATTCTTTGTTTTACCGCCCTTGTTAAGTAATGTACTATAACAACACACTAAAAGTCCTGGGGGATGGGGATGGAGATAACGGGTAGATGGGGGTGTAATAGTAGATTGTGTCACAAGGGAGCAAAATGACATATTTACGGCGTGGGCGTAACTTGAATCCTGAACGAAGAGAAGGATTATATAATAGAATCCTGAGCGTAGCGAGGGATTCTAAAATAGAATCCTGAGCGTAGTGAGGGATTCAAGAATGAACGCCCAAGGTGGAAATAATTTTGCTTCCATGTGACACATACTGCTTTTCACATCACCTATTGAGGATAATGAAAGATCTGAAATAACGATGGTTGTGCATTTATTTTATCAAAATCGATACTAATAACTTATTACTCGTTACAGAAAAGTGCCACTTTGATCCCTCCTAGCAGGGAAGAAAAGTGCCATTTTGATCCCTCCTAGCAGGGAAGAAAAAGCCCTTATCCGAATAGGTGATGTGAAAATAGTAGATTGTTAACCAAGGGTTGAAAGCGACCCATTTCAGACGAGATATTTTGGCGCTCGAACGTAGTGAGAGCGCCAATAGTTCGAGGCTGAAATGGGTGGTTTCACCCGAGTTAGACACTCTGCTTTTCATTCCGAATACGAGGAAACTAAAAAAAATTTTTTTTACTTAATATTCAAAATTAATATAAAATTTGAAATCCTTATCCCTAATTAGTCGAAATCAATAATGATTTTTCGCAAAAAAAAAAATTTTTTACTTAAAATTCAAAATTAATGTAAAATTTGAAATCCGATTTTTCGAAAAAAAAAAATTTTTTTTAAAGTTTAATTAAAAATTAATATATAAAATTTGAAATCTTTACCCCTGAATTAGTAGAAATCGAGTATAATGATGATTTTTCACAAAAAAATCTTTTTTTCCCTTTAAATTCAAAATAAACATAAAATTTGAAATCCTTACCCCTGAATTAGTCGAAATTGAGTATAATGACGATTTTTCACAAAAAAAAATTTTTTTGCCCTAAAATTCAAAATAAATGTCAAATTTGAAATCGTGATCCCTGAATTAGTCGAAATCGAGTATAATGACGATTTTTCACGAACAAAAACTTTTTTTTACTTAAAACTCAAAATAAACATCAAATTTGAAATCTTTACCCCTGAATTAGTCGAAATTGAGTATAATGACGATTTTTCACAAAAAAATTTTTTTTTGCCCTAAAATTCAAAATAAATGTCAAATTTGAAATCGTTATCCCTGAATTAGTCAAAATCGAGTATAATGACGATATTTCACAAACAAAAACTTTTTTTACTTAAAATTCAAAATAAACATCAAATTTGAAATCTTTACCCCTGAATTAGTCGAAATCGAGTATAATGACGATTTTTCATAAAAAAATCTTTTTTTACTTAAAATTTAAAATAAACATAAAATTTGAAATCCTTACCCCTGAATTAGTCGAAATCGAGTATAATGACGATTTTAAGCAAACATTTTTTTTTTAATTTAAAATTCAAAATAACATAAAATTTGAAATCCTCATCCCCGAATTAGTCGAAATCGAGTATAATGATTTTTAGCCAATTTTTTTTTTCTTTTTTCTTTTTTTTTTACTCAAAATATAAAATTGGAAATCCTGGTTGGCATTGGCTGATTTGGCTGTCGACGTGTTTTGTGATTGGTGGATTCAATGAATGATGAATGGTGGATGTGATGAGGTGAAGCATTTGGATTGGTTAATTTTAAATGTTTTGGAATCAAAAATATGTATACATGTTAGCCCGTGGGGCGCAATGGCCCACTTTCAACCCGCTCCTTAGGTCAAATATGACCCACTTTCAGAGTATGAGGAATGAAAAGTAATTTTTTTAGCTTTTCGTAAAAAACTCTTAAACGGTGGCCTATAGCAAAAAATGATCTTAGACATGAATAATCTACATAAAATGGTCAGTTAAGTAATTATAATTGGCCTTATGGGTGGGTCTCATTCCTTTGTTTCTCAATATTCTTTAAAACAAAAAATAATGTATATTATTCATGCACTCAACCAGCACTAAACAAAGATACCCCACTCGATGGAGTAGGTAAATTTTTTTTTCGCCTCTCCCTTTAGCTAATAGTTATAGCCCCCCTTATAAGCGTAAAATACAAAAAAATAGTACATTACTTACCAAGGGCGATAAAACAAAGAATGTCTCAGATCGCAGGTATTTTACGCCCGAGCCGAATATTTTATGTCACACCTGGCCATAAAGTGGCCATTATCGCACGCTCCGCGCGCGAAAAAACCCACTTCCTGGCCAGGGGGTGACATAAAATTTTGTACTCACCACGGGCGATAGTAAAGAAAGCCTCAGATCGCGTATTAATCGCCCTTGCCTTCGGCTCGGGCGTAAAATACCTGCGATCTGAGACATTCTTTGTTTTATCGCCCTTGGTAAGTAATG
The DNA here is from genome assembly GCA_951800055.1 of Cenopis cana. NCBI lineage: Eukaryota > Metazoa > Arthropoda > Insecta > Lepidoptera > Tortricidae > Cenopis > Cenopis cana. The sequence continues at coordinate 11,441,936 of OX637479.1, read as the reverse complement.
TACTATTTTACTCGATACTTAAACTTGTGAAATATGACGCTACGCTACTGTCATTGCTTATGCCACTTGCTACAAAATTGCGTCTGCCTATATGTATAGGTACATTTTACACCGAAGGCCCTTAAACTTACCACTGTTTTCTGTTTAAATGTAATAATCTGTTGAGAGGCTACATCTTGCTGTACTTTCGCGTTCACCACCACGAGTAACGCTAGCACTGCCACTTTTAACATTATGTTACTTAAATGATATCAATTTCTATTAAATAAATATTGACGTCTAATCGACATTAAACTCAAATACCGTTTAGTCAGCTCACTGGCTTGGGACCAGTGGAGCAATGAGCAATGCCTCGACCTTGCATTGACAATATACAAGAAAGCTAGCAAAAAATGGAATGCATGGGTTTAAACTTTCAGGTTTGCGTAATCACTGGCCAAGTGAAAGACGCCGTTTCAACGTTTCAGACAGTTTGCAGATTGCTAACGTATTTTAACAGCTCATGCATTGCACATTGCATTCTTTTATGAAAACCGCTGGACAGTTTTTTCTAGAACTTTCGCTAATAGGATTCCGATGAGAGGCCTATTTAGCTTACAGATTTAGTATTATTTGCAAGTAACATACCTACTCTAACGTAGTCGTTTTGACATTTTATGAAAACAACGAGATGACTGTCTGCTTTTGGTCCTTCAAGTCGGATTTAAGGGGAAGTTGCGTTCGATGTGATGCGAATAGATTCTGTCAGTGCAGAGACTTTATTTCTTTATAAGCATCTTTAATCACCCATAAATAGGTTTATTTAGATATTACATTTGCTTTTACTCCTAAGTCTCTATGGTTAGGCTTTTCTTATTGAGGTACATTAGATACGGTGTTTTTCCGAATTGTTAAAATAAAGTTTATTTGTTACGGTTGATTAGTTTTGCCCTAATTATAGCAACCTTCAAACGTTCTTACGAATAGGTAGGTAACTTCAAATGGTACCTACTGCTTACTTCGCTGGATTTCTCTTAATATAATAAATAAGTTTGTTATTCAAGAGGATGGAAGTCATTCATTTCGTTTTTTATGATTATCCGGAGCTGAAACAACCGAAAAAGTACAGAAATATCCACGTATTTGACGGGATATTAATATTAATTTAGTCATCTACTAATTAGGTATTTAGGGAAATACGTAGATTAGTCATATCGATTGTCAACACACGATTTTTAATAAGAAAAAATATCTAAGACTGTACGACGCGCTTTCATCTAACCTTTTTATATTATTATTATACTTTTCTATATTCAGGTTTTTAAATGCATGTCAAACAAAATAGAACGAAAATTGTAATGACGGATGTCAACTGGAAAATATGTCTTGAAATACACACGGTTTTTCATAAAAGAAATGTGATTTTATTAATCTAAGGGAAACTCAATACTTAAAGGCCTCAGGAAACCTTATAGAGGCCGAACAAAGACGCTTCCTATTACCCGAGCGTAAAACAGTATCAAGTTCATAGTGTGTCGTGTCCATGTTTAGGTTATCTAGTCCACCTAATCCCACCTGTTTCCACCAATTTCTTATTTGGCAGATTAATACATGACCAAGACCTAGTTACTACCAGGAGTCTTGTTTGAGACACGATAGGGTACGGACGCGTCCATCCGCAGCCCAAAACATCCATAAAATCTCGGCAATTAACAAATAGGCCTTCGCGAAACAATAGAAACACGTGTTCTGCAAGGACCGCCGCGGTACTCTTCGTCCAACCAGTCAACCAAACTTCGCGCGATTCTCTACCTCATACTTAAAATGCCGACGCCAGTTCAAAATATGCAGTGCAGTGTCTTATATAGTATTTAGATAAATAGTGAGTGTATGTGTATTTAATGTGAGCGACAACCTCGTCCCGTCCGTCCCATGCACGACAGCTGGGATAATACTCAATGCAAACCCTGCGAATTGGTGAGCTCTTTCCAGTTTAAACTCTTCACATTTCTTTTAAAATTAATGATTCGTTTGAAACACATTCGCATAGGGTCCACAATGTAGGTAACAGCCAGGTCTACTCAGGCACCACGGTCGTGTAGTGGTCCCTTAAGCATAATCGTAATCTAGGCGAGTAAGTTGATACTCACAACCCCGGAAATAACATAAAGATAAATATGTAAAAGCATTAGAGTGAATTTCACCAAACGGGCATTTTTGTCCAATTCCCATGGAATTTAGAAATACCAATAATACATAGAAAATTCTATGCTGATAATTTGATAAAAAAATTAATAAACACAAATTTTCTTACGGGGTACTTATACGTATAGAATTACGGAAGTTATTACAATTTGAAAATTTGACCTGGGCACGGGAATTTATCTGTCCATGGGAATTGCCTTTTCTTAGAAAAAATTGTATTAAAATTATTATTTACCATCTAATTTATCAAGAATTATAAAGTTCAGTTGTATCGAAGTTATTTAGCCTAATTTTCCCAATCATGGGTCACTTTTTTCAAATATTTAAGAAGCTAAGTGTAATTGTAGCAGTAGGCCTGTTTTCTTTAAATAAACGCATAAACTATAACTCTAATCGATATACTTAGTACAAATTATATTTATTTATGCATTTCATCCATAATTATTGTTATTAAATGAGGTTTATTAACAAAATAAGTCACCCTTCCCAATTTCCGTGTCCCAAAATCAGCTGTTTTGGGTAAACAAGCTATGGGAATTAGGACACGGGAATTGGAAATCTATATAAAAAAAATCATAAAAAATTCAAATCGCATGTTAATAATATTTTAAGTTATCGCTGATATAGAGACACCAAAGTGCTTTATAATGCATACATATGTTAATGATTACTTATGTAAAATTTGAATTTCTAAGGGCCACCGAAATTGCAAGCAAAAGCAAAAAAATTGTCGCCCACCCAGAAACCGAAGTACTTAGGTGGTTTACTCGAACTTAATGCGGTTTGCTATATATAGATTTTTTATATATAATAGCTGACATTTGAGAGTACATGTGAAGCAGGACGCGAAGCTGATCAAATGTAAACGATGGCTGGCAGGTACCTTTGAATTTTGCCGACAAAATTTAACTCTCGCGCTCGGACGATTTTTAAACATCAATTACAAGTTATTCACCACAGTGAAGTGAATAGTGTCTGTGCTCAGTGATAGTAAATATAATCGAGTTAAAGTTTTTGACACGAAATCAGTGATTCTAATGTACAGTTTTTGATAGGAATTTTTGATTGATTCAAAACTCGATGCCGGACAGGGCACGGAGTCTTAATTTGAGCGTTTAGGTATTTTTTAATGTATTTTAAAAACAAATTAGTCCGTGAATTTGAGTGAACCTCAACGTGGAAACGTGTATTCTTTATGAAAAAAAATAAATGGTACGTATTATCTCATGCTACCATACGATTTTCAGCTCGGACAGAAAAAAAATCGAGTATAGAAAATGACCCATTAACTAAAAGTAAACGCCTGACAACTGAATAACGCGGCGGTACCTTCTTTTGTATGTATGTATGTATGTGAATGCCTTATTGTACACAAGAAAAATGGTTGAAGTGTGCCTACACACAGAACAGATAATAAATACCTGGGTGTCTACTATCGTCATTTCTTTTAATCTGTATTGCTAAAATTTAGCACCTAGGGCTCTCGGCTCTAACAAGAGGTAATCAAAGACCTGTCTCAATTAAACGGCGCTGTTACGTGATGACAAAAACATTAGGTATAAACTACACATTCATAGTCGATACCGGTTATAAAATCATTATTTTAAAATTCTACCATAAAACATTGCGTAATAACTGAACATAATGCCGAGCCAAAAAAAAACGCACCCGGGATATTTTCAAAGAAACTCGGGTCCCTGACATCTGCTACACAACTGCAGCGAAAGAAGTCGCCAACAATGACTTAATGGAGAAAATAAAAACTTTAGAACCAAAAGAATAGTGCGTAGGTAAGGCACAAAAAAAAATATTGCCTCGAGTCACAACGATAGGCATGCTACCTGACATGGAATGTCTTACAACCATAAGGTCCGTGAGAGTACCTACATGTAATATCATCCCTTAACATTAAAATCGGGAAAGTCACCTACTACCAACTCAAATCTTTTAGTAAGAAAAACAAAAAGAACACTAGGGCTACCCGAAGGTATATATCATAACATTAAAATCAAAGCTATGAAGACGCAGCTATCAGATTCGAAGTAAGAAATTAACTATGAAAAATAAGAACCTCAACAAGACGAATTCTCCAAGATGGAGCGTAAAGCATTGAAGCACTCACTTTCTCACACGAAGACAACACTTAGTGAGGGCGACGTCAGGGCTCAATCAAGCACTAACCAGAATTGGTTAAAACTCACCCACCCTGCCGAAAACTATTCTGAAGATTCAACATTGAAGTTATGATGCAATTAACACATAAATCATTAATTTTGTGATAAAACTGTGTTACCTACTTATCTAGTGTGATGGTGTTATGTTGAATTGTTGATATTTTGTGTGCATTTCTAAGAGTGGCAAATGTGTATTTAACTTTTTAATTTTTATGTGTAACTAGATAATAAGGTGTACCTAATTATAGTGTAAGTACCAAATATTAATCCGCTTTGTGCTAACCGTAAGAGCAGAGCAGGGCGTCATAAAACCCTCTCACCCAACCTGGAGTACTCAAGTAACTACAAATCTAACAATGCCGCAGTGCCGCTTTAGAAAACAACACACAAAAGCAACCGAAGATAATAATGTAAATATTAATGTCGTCTTCGGATACCAATCGACAGCAGGTTGCCGTCGCAGCTGCTAGTGACAATAAAGTCTTAACTATATCGTAAACAGACAGAGCAAGCGGAAGGTTGGCCGACCAATATTACTTGAAACGGACACTGAATCTGAACTAGACGAGATCGAACAACAACAGGATGAAAGCCACGATGGCCACCCTCCAACTCACAAATCTGAGTAACAGCAGTCATTCTCCCTTCATACATATTGACACACGTATTTATTTATTCTTCCTTTTACTGGGCACGATGCTAGTATTCGGTCTGGTTGTATCTATCCCTTCAATCCACCTGCCGACTGCAATAGCCCTACACTCCCCTCCTGTACTTATTGGCTCTCCGGTGTCTCGGACAGGAGGGTCAGTTGGAGACACCAGGGCGGCAGAAGACGTAGAGGACCTAGCGAAAGGGTCCGAACGCTCGCTCTGTCACAGCACTTGCAGCTACGGATAGAGGCTGCTAAAGTTCCTATGCACCTCCGGCCGACTGTCTGTGCGGTGCCAGTGCGATCATTTGAGCAAGGTCGTCAAGCCTCTTCGACCCTCCCTCCCGGGTGTGGCCAACGCCTCCGCGTCCTTGCAGCAGAACTGCTGGCTGGATGAGTCACCGGAACGGAACGGAACGGACCAAGACCTAGTTACTACCACAAAGTTACTAGTTACTATTCAAGTACTACCTACTACTAGCTACAATGTTGTGCTCATATTTTTGGAGAATTTGGCGCCTGCGCTTTTTAAATAGCACTATTATTCTTCGTGAAGATACTGCCGATTTTATTTTATTAGTGTAGGCAAAAATCATATCTTTCCAATTTATTTAGGTATTGAATAAGAACATAAGAACTTTATTTGAATTACCAGATACAACTTGATAACATAATTATTTTGGTTAGAACGTGTTTTACCAGAATTGGTATGCAAATGTAATATTATGTCAATTTTTATTTGTTAAAATAAAGAGTTAAGTGGGTACTTTCATTCTCCTTTTTATTTTATTTTTATCAGAATTCAATATTATCTGTAGAAAAATATATAAGTTATTGGAAATATTGTAATGTTTTCACATTGTTTTCAATACAAAAATGTTTTGTAATCTCTATAAATGTTGTGTTATACTTACTTTGAAACTCCCTTAAAATCGTAACCATATTTTGAAATGTTCAATCAAATGCATGCTTATTTTTTTCTATCATAATATTTCACGATCAAAACGGTTACCATAGGTACGAGTACGAGTACTACCACCATACTATATCTATATCTACACTATATATTTCTTTTAAATCGTGGGTATAGTGTACAATGCAGTGCGTGTCATGGATTCATGATCATGACGACGCGCGCGCCCCTCCACAGCGAAGCGAATCTCATACCTTACCGCGAACCACAAACGAAGTTTTCCCTCTTTGTCGCACTTACAAGTCTGTACGTAAGTGGTCCCGTTTTACCCTTTGGATACGGAACCCTAAAAATTTAAAATTGCAATAAAATCGATTCACCAATCATTAATAATCCCTATACTTATGCCAAACCATTCGTCCTACGGTCTTACCCTCATCACTAGTCACTACACACGCCAATTCATAAATGTCAAAAGGAAATGATAAGACTGTGTTATACCACCTCTAGTGTAATAGACCGCGGGCCAACGACAGGTCACGATTACCAATCTCCTCTCGCATGAAAACTTGTAGAGTGGTTAAGAAAGATGAATAAAAAATTACTGTGGACGTCTGCCACGATTCCGTTGGTGGGTTGAGGAGCAGCAGCCTCCCAAAGACGTAAAAAAAAAAAAATTCAGCCATTTCCTCTCGTCTCGACTGAAACTAGGTTTAAATGATAGTTAAGAAAATACCTTAACTAAAAAAAATCGTCTGCCACTTGTATCGCGGTGGAATACCCGTCTGCCAAGCACGTGAACATGTAAAAAAAATAAAAAAAATCAGTCATTTCCTCTCGCATGAAATTTTGTCAGATGATAGTTTATGGACTATTATGAAAATCGTCTGCCAAGGGCCTAAACATTGTATGGGATGAAAAGAAAAAAACAATGCACATCGGCGTGTGGGGTATCTATGGATAGGTCTTTGAAAATGATATAGGGGCTTCTAAAAAACTTTTTCATTTAAGTCAACCGTTGGCGAGATATTCGCTGTAAAAGTCGTAAAAAGTTCATCCCCCTCTTTTATTTCCAAACTGTGAGGTCAAAAATTCTGAAAAAATTGGGAGGGTGTAAATAAATAAATACTTTAAAAAATATTCGGTTTGAACAAATTACGTCAAACAGTTTTTGAATAAACGCTGAAAAACTGTCTTGTTCAAACAAAACGACATAAGTGACGTGAGTTTCCCATAAAGTTACGACCTTTCCACCGCGATACAAGTGGCAGACGATTTTTTTTCGTTAAGGTATTTTCTTAACTATCATTTAAACCTAATTTCAGTCGAGAGGAAATGACTGAATATAATTCTTTTTTTACGTCTTTGGGAGGCTGCTGCTCGAGGAAATGACTGACGATTTTAACGTCTGGCCCGCGGTCTATAATGATCAACGTTTTTTACTTGTATTGTATCATAATGTAGGTATCTATATAGTACATGTACCATTAAGGTAGGTAACTATGTACCGTTGCTCTGACACGGCCTTTTCGTTGTACCTATGCTTATTTTTTCCTTTCATTACTATACCAAGCCATTGACCTCTGCTTACGGTAATTCAGTCATGGAGTAGATGTACCTACCATAGTACTCCAATCCAATACTTTCGTTCATCATATAATAATTATACATACGTACTACATTTTAAAACTTTACTTTTAAGTTGAAAATGATTTACACTAGCTCTTATTTGCCCATAATAAAGACGTGTGTACATATTCTGTTCTCTTTAAACCCGTAGCTACTTCTGTTGCTGACTGTGCATACGACCCTTATACGGGGTTTGCTAATTTGCTACTACTTACAGTACTTACTGGCTAACTATGTACACAGAGGCATAAAGTCATTAGGTATAAGTACATTCCAAAGTGACAAAAATGTCTGTACTTACCTCTTGTAGAAGTTTTTTCGAAACAAAACACAAACGAACGCGTGCGTTGCGTTTAGTCTCATTTTTTAATGCAACGCGAGGAGCGCCTCTGGTGGACTTAGATGGTAACTATTTTTTGCCATATAAATGAAGACTAAACGCAAACGTGTTCGTTTGGGTTATGTTTCGAAAAAACTTATGCTAGAGGTACTGTATGCTCTCACGATCTTGTAATTAAAGCCATGTTCGCATATTTTGTTTCTGAGTGCGTAGATGTATTTGGGTGAGGACCAAATTTGTGACACGAAAATTTGGCATACGGGAAACCGGAATCAATTATTGTGGGCGACTTAAATGCCTCAAGTACGTTAAATATTTATCCTAGCGAAAAAGTGCGTAAAACCTTTCTTGTAGAGAATTGTATGTAGAATCAGTATGTTGTTAAGGACATATTTACCTACAAGTATGCCAAAATTTGCTTATACACGAATTATTTCCGCCAAGTTAACCTTCATTATCTGAACTACTAGGTCCGTTATTAATGAATGTGCTATCTAAATAAAAATGTATTATTCACTTAGAAATACAATTGCCTGGGAGGGACTAAATAAGTTCAATTGTATTTTATATTTAGTCCATGTCCATTTTAACGTTTACAGACTACTAGTTATTGCCCGCGACTTCGTCCGCGTGGAACTCGTTCATCCTCATATATAGAATTTAAGTAATTGCTATTTCCTTATATCAGGCGCTTACCTAGTCATCGCTCTTTCATACAAACTTCCACCCCATTAGGCATAATTTCCGGGATAAGCAGTAAGTATCCTATGTCCTTCCCTGGGATTCAATCTACCTCCATACCAAATTTCATGCAAATCGAGAGGTAACACGTGGGTAACACAGACAGACAGACAGACACACACACTTTTCGCATTTATATAATATTAGTAGTTGTTAGTAGGTATGGATCGGCACCACAGAGCTACTAAGTATAATATATAATCATAAACGTATTATATTTACTTTGTGTTATAACTGTAGGAATAACCGGTAATTAATATTAGTTAGATAAGCAGTTATTGCATAATACGTAATTGCGTACAGATTAATCATGAATTCTTTTGCTATTACCTATGGTGTAAATAAGTACGAAAATGTACCTACGACGTCTGCGTTTTATGGGTACCTACCTAACAGCAAAATATAGTTATGTAGGTAATGTATTATGTATAAAAAGCCAAAGTAGAGCTACTAAGTTTCTATAACTTTAATCTTTATTGTGGTGATGTTGAAGTAAGTAAATAAAATTCACGCATCATCTGCTATTTTTGTTTCCCTACCTACGTCATGAGAAGTACAATATATTGACGTCATATGCAATTTACAATATATATATATATATATGTAATTCACATAACAGGTGTTCAAGTACAAACCGGGAAAATGTAAGTACAAAATCTTTATTATACATATTACCTAGGTTAATTCACGAAAGCTCGGAAAGCGGAATGTCTATGAAATTAATGACAGTTTCATATTTTATACATTATCCTCGCCAGTTTTCATGAAATGAATCGACGTTTTTTGGAAACATTTGGCTTTTGGAAACATTTGCTTAAGAGGAGCGGTAGGGCAAGCTCTCTCCATAGAAACTTTGTGCAGGATTTTCTTCGTTTGTGTTTGCATTAAAGTTATGATTTTTGGTCAGTATGCTTATTTTTCTGTTAGCTATTTCGTGATGTAATTTTTTTTTCATTGATATTATTTTTATTTTTTTTTCATTTCCACATCACTTTCTTCGCATATCTAATATTTACATGCAAAAAAATATTACATTCGTTAGTGCCAAAACCTACGAATAAAACATGAACAGAGTTTGTATGGAGAATGCCTTGCCCACCCCTGTGCCTTAATGATATATAAGTAGGTAGAATAGTAGAGATGCTTTAAAAAAATCTTAGCTTCGGGTTTAGCCAGAAAAAGTCAGAATAAGATAGGGGACCTTTTGTCATAGATTTCAATACTACTGCTTGCTTGATCTCCTTTTGGGGTAACTTTTGTAAAGCTATGGCAGCTGCCAGTCTCTAACAAAAATAACAATGCACGTATAAAATCAGACCACGTAGGGGTGAGAATTTGAAGCCAAAAGGCACCACGCGTCGTTTTTAAATACGTAAAATAAATGTGTACCTAATTCTCACAAAATATCTAAATCTCAGCGTTGGTAAAAACCTGTATTGCTGCATTACTATACTTGGGAGGTAAGCTATTATAGGTATATTAGATACTTACTGTTACTGTTATCTCAAAATCACATGAGTCAAGGAGGAGTCAAGGTACATTTACTTGTATTGTATGATTATGTTTTAAAACAATAATGTTATTTTCATCTCACCCGCTCGGAAAGGCTTTCTTTATCGTTTCAAATCTGCGTGCAAAAGTCCACTTTCCACGCTAGCGTGGAAAGTGATTTTGAAATTCGAACGTTACGCAGTTCCATGAGTTCCAACTTTTTTCTATAAAGTGAAATTACAGGTTTTTCCTAATTGTTATGTTTTTTATAATGATAATAATACTTTTCCTAGCTTAATTTGATAATATTAAATAATAATTTAGTTTTAATTTATAAAGAAATAACACGAAGAAACATATTTGAAATGTTTATATGTTTCAAAACTTTACGCTCAGTGCAATTGACATTTCATATTTTTAACTACTTTATAAGTTAGTTTTATAATTAGATTTTAGTTTGTAGGTTAATTTTAATTAGATATATTTTTTGTTTTTATTTTATTATGTCACTTAAAATAATCATGCACTTTAGAAGTAATAGTAATCTTTATATTGAAAACAACCTTATATCAACATTTTTTTACCATGGTACTATTTAATACCTTTATTTTATGAACTAGTTAGAAAATAGGTAAAAATTTAAGCTACCCGTATTTTTTCTTTTTCAATTTAACTCATTATTTCATACAAAAAAAACTCGTTGAAAAGTAGGTCATTCCAAAAGGGCGTAAGTAAAATATGACGTCATCTTCCCAACAAGAATCCAGAGCCACTCCAGAGCAGCGATTGTCTGTACTCTGTACTAAGGGGAAGCGAGGAAGATGACGTCAACTTTCGGTTTACAGTAATTTGCGATTTTTTCCAAAATTAACGGAGAAAAAAATCTAAAAAAATGTTATTTGTGTACTTTACACGTTTTTACCGAAATGGTTTTCGAATTAAGACTTTTGGAAATTATGAAATATTGTCAATTTAGGAACGCACCGTTTAAAAAGTTAGTTTTTAAGAAAAAAACTCGATGCAAGAGATATGCAAGAGATTTAGATATTTATGTTGTTTTGTTTTGTTGTTGAGCTAGAACAATATCAAAATAATGAATTTAATTAATTTATTTCAGTGCAGAAGATATTTATATTACAATTTTAACTCCTGATAAGTTTGGAAAGAGTAAAATATATTTGTTTTAGCCGTTAGCCGTAAGTACATACATACTCAACAATAATATGACTCGTTTAATGTAGGAATAGAGGCTCTTTGATGCATTTAAATGTTAATAATCCACGAAATGCTTTGTAATGGATGAAATTTAAACAACCCTTTATTGAACATGAGTTCATTTTGAGTTATATAAATGAAATTATTTCCTCGCTATGGTGAGATGAAAAGTTGTGTGTTGCGCTCGGTAGCAAAGTTGTTCGGCGTCTCGTGCCTTGAGACCCTCGCTACGCTCAGGATTGTACTTTTGAAGCACTCGCTTCGCTCGTGGTTCAATCTTACAATCCTTCGCTAGCTCGGCTCTCAATACAAACACTCGCGCCAAAAGTCAACTTTGCAGCCTTGCATAACAAATGACTATTAAAGCAATAAGTACATATATGTACTTATTTCTGTTTCTGTACATACATTTTAAAAATATCTGACAGCCGATCGTTGCAAGTTCGTGGTAGTTTGATGTCTGATGCATTCAAATCTTTTGTTCGCGATGCTCTCATATTTTCTATAACGGTTTCTATGACTCCTACTGAGGTTATTTAAAGATGTTTGAATTCCTAACTAAGTAATTACAATGTAGAGCTTTAGATCCAGTAGGTGTACAAATCAATGCGATAGGTGCTGCGTAGGCACAAATCTGCCGAAAAAACTTAATAAGTAAGTTTTGCACGTCTGTAACTTTAAGTTCAAAATAAAATAAAATAATCTCATAATTCGAAATAAATATAAAATTTGAAATTCTTATCCTTGAATTTAGAAATAAATAAAGCCTAAAGAAATATTGAATTTAAAAGAGATCCCTTATTTACTAGTTAATTATAAATTGTTTATTGCGAGATGGCGCCGGTATAGTCTGAAGTGAAGTCACTATTTATGTTTGAACCACCATTCAATATCATGACGTGATGCTGCTATGCGTTAATGATATACCTACGTATAAACAACATTATGAAATTCTAGGTAGTTACAACTGATCTCATCCAATAGCAAGTAGAATTTTTCGATAAAACTGTTATAATTATTAATATATGTACCATTAGCTTTAAATTAAGTTTAAGTTTTTGACAGTATGCTTAATTCACAAATAAACAAATATGTGCGGCTAAATCACAATCAGTTTGGTTTTCGTCCTGGATTGTCCACTGAGAGCGCAATACTGTGTCTTAAGCATACTGTCAAATACTATTTGGATAGGAAGACTCCAGTATACGCTGGATTCCTAGATCTGTCTAAGGCTTTTGACCTGGTCTCTTATGATATACTATGGAAGAAGTTGGAAGCCATTAAACTGCCTACTGAAACAGTACGGATACTCAAGTATTGGTATGGAGGCCAGGTCAATAGCGTTAGATGGGCGGGTACTTTGTCGGATCCCTACAGATTGGAATGTGGAGTGAGGCAGGGAGGGTTGACCTCGCCCACGCTCTTTAATCTGTATGTGGATGGACTTCTGGACGCGCTGGGTAAAATGCATGTTGGCTGTCATATTGACTCAGTATGTGTTAACAACATCAGCTATGCGGACGACATGGTTTTACTCAGTGCGTCCGCCTGTGGTCTACGAAAGTTGCTTCAGGTTTGTGAAAAGTATGCCATTGAACATGGGCTTAGATATAATGTAGCCAAAAGCCAGTTCATGGTGTTCGAAACCGGAGGTAACCGAGTGGACGAGGTGCCTCCCATTTGTCTCAATGGGGCTCCACTAGAGAGGGTGCGGAGTTTTAAATATCTAGGTCATATTGTCACAGCGGACCTAAAGGACAATATGGATATTGAACGGGAACGGAGGGCTCTGTCAGTGAGGGCTAATATGATTGCACGTAAGTTTGCGCGGTGTACAAGGGAGGTTAAAACAACATTGTTCAGAGCATACTGCACCTCCCTGTACACGTGCAGCTTATGGAGGCACTACACACAAAGGGCCTACGGAGCCCTCCGCGTCCAGTTTAATAACGCTTTCCGGGTGCTGGTGGGGCTGCCCCGCTTCTGTAGCGCATCAGGGATGTTCGCAGAAGCACGCATAGACTGCTTCCATGCGACCATGCGCAAGCGGTGTACATCCCTGGTGCGCCGGGTGCGGGCCAGCCCCAACCCCATCCTGCAATCGATAGCGGACAGGCTGGACTGTCCATATGTGAGGCACTGCTGTCAAATGCATGTGTCCAAGAGTACATACTTTGTGTAACAGTTAAAGTTACTAAAAACACTGTTATTTTAATTGTTACACAGAGTATGTTACATAAAATCATTAGAATTAGGTATAGTACTAACAATAATCATTATAATAATTAATTTTACTAACAAGAATTTATGTATGAGTCCCATGTTACTCGAAATAAATGTTTCAATTTCAATTTTAAATGGTTGATTTCTATTAGGCTAAAAAATAACTTAATCTAAATTAAATTTTAATAGATTTTTATGTTTTTCTGTCCCTGTTGTGTTTTTTTTATTGTCATGTCATGGAAAAGTCACGTCATTACGTAGTTACTGTCATTAATTCATCATCACATTTAACTGACCATTGGTAGACCTTTTTTCGTTGCAATAAGTCACTATAAGTGTATTAAGTCACATTAGTCACTTCAAGGTCAGCACTAAATTTTATTAGGTATGTAGGTAAGGTAGGCAGTTACTCCTTATGGTGGTGTGGTGAGGTCATTAGTGGAAAATAACACAATGTTATGAAAACTTCCTTTTTGTATGTATGGTATTTAGGTCCTTGGGGTGAGGTCATTAGTGGAAAATTACACAATGTTATGAAAATTTCCTTGTTGTATGTATGGTATTTAGGTCCTTGGGGTGAGGTCATTAGTGGAAAATTACACAATGTTATGAAAATTTCCTTGTTGTATGTATGGTATTTAGGTCCTTGGGGTGAGGTCATTAGTGGAAAATTACACAATGTTATGAAAATTTCCTTGTTGTATGTATGGTATTTAGGTCCTTGGGGTGAGGTCATTAGTGGAAAATTACACAATGTTATGAAAATTTCCTTGTTGTATGTATGGTATTTAGGTCCTTGGGGTGAGGTCAAGTGGAAAATTGCACAATGTTATGAAAACTTCCTTTTTGTATGGATGATATTTAGGTCCTTGGGGTGAGCTAATTAGTGGAAAATTACACAATGTTATGAAAATTTCCTTGGTGTATGTATGGTATTTAGGTCCTTGGGGTGAGGTCATTAGTGGAAAATTGCACAATGTTATGAAAACTTCCTTTTTGTATGGATGGTATTTAGGTCCTTGGGGTGAGGTAATTAGTGGAAAATTACACAATGTTATGAAAATTTCCTTGGTGTATGTATGGTATTTTCATAACATAGTGAAATTGTAGTAAATTCTAACGTGCAGATTCTATATTTTTTTCTATTTAACTGAGTAATAGATACTTATAGTGGATTTAATTATAATACATCATTTTAATACATAACAATCTACGGAGATACCTACGATTCATGCTTCTTGGATTTCACACTGGTAAAAAAGACTTTGTTGGTTAGATTGATGTACTTAGATCTTTTGTAGGTTTGTGATTTATGATTTTGATTTTGATGATTGTGTCAGGAAGATTGAGATTGATCTAATCTTCTCGGATTACGTAGATCTTACGTTGAAAGACTTTGTTGAGATGATCGGTGCACAATTTTTTGAGCCAGTGTAAACCGCAGTTAGTTATACCAAAGTTATACTTACTCGTACAATTAAATCAAAATTATAGATTTGACTTTCTTCGAAAGTTTAAATGTAGGTAAGGACATTTGCAGTTTTTGATGAGTTGATGACGAGTACCTACGCAATGTACCTACTTACAAATAATTAATGTTGGCCGACGGTCATTTGATAGGAACATAGTTATCAACAGCATTCATTTTATCTGTTTATTTTTATACACTTTATAAAACTAACCGTATTTTTAACAAATAGTATCATAGAGAGAAATATTTGTTGGTACCTACAGTCCAAAGTACATTAAGAGTTAAAAAAACCCCACTGCAGTTTCTGAATAATATTGATTGCTGCAGGAGATACATTCCAGAATGCTCCACGTCTATATTTAGTCTCTTTCCCTCGTATAACGCCATACTCTTCAACACCCATTATTCAGGCATGCGCATAAGGTTTTTCGAGAACATTCAAACGATTGTAGCCCTATCTCTCTAACAGACACCGCAGAATAGTGAGGATAGAAAAGGACGGCAACAAAATAACTGCAATAAGTAAGGTGCTAAATTTAGAATCATATCCCGTTTGTTCGCTTAGAACGTCGCGCCGACTTCTGAATTTGGCCGTGTTGAATGGTTCTCGAACGTTCCACGTCGTCGCCGGCACTGTATAAATAGGGGTGACGGCCGTCTGCCCCGCCAGATAAATCGAAGTATCCTAGTAGCGAGGTAGTAACTCATAGAAGTATTTAAAGTAGAAAATATAGGCTAATTGTAAGCAAGTCATTATTATTTTAATAACATCGGAACATGGATATAGGCAAGCGAAAAGTCAGGGAGGAATTTGGTATACGCCATCGTGCTGTCATCGCCCGGTATTTAACAATATTATTGGATAAGGAGGGCCTTACGCAAGGATAAGAAATATTAAGGTACGTGTTAAACATAGTTATTTGATTACAAAGTTGTTTATAAAGTCAGGTTAAGCATGTTTATATTACCTATTTACGGCAACAGATTCTATTCGTAATTAGGTACTGCGCAGTTCGGTAACTGCGTAGTAACCAAGACTACAAGGCCTGACCTTGAGTTAAACTTAGGCAAGTCTCCTTTATTTTCTAGCTGTAGGCACCTAGATAAAGTAAGTTAGATTTAAGTATCGGGAAGAGTTTATTTTGCGTGATTTATTGTGCTATGGTCGATGGAAACTAATTAAATGTGCCTATTTATCGATAAAATACGCTCCTGAGTTAACTAATTACAAACAAATATAGTATTCAATAGTGTTAGCATATCGTTACTTAATGATTTATCCAAGAACAATAACAAGAATATAATTTAAAGGAAGTAAATACCTAGTTATGTAATGAGGTTAATACGATGCGGTCGTGAACATTTTATGTTAGTCAGTGGTGTTTTACCGATAGTGTAATAGGTATAAAGGTACTTACGGGTAAGCCAAGTCAAGAGTGACAAAATTGGGTCAAAAATTTAGTTAATGCATAAATAAATTAGCGGTCCTTCTTTGCAAGAAAACAATATTTATTTATTCGAGGTTATTTATTGATGTAACTGCAATACACAAATGCGTTGACTGTTAGCATTTGTAGTATAGGTATTAGACTGCAAAGTCCAAAGGGATATCTTTCCTACTAAGAATATTATCTCGTAACAGGCAAAAAAGTTAGCGAGGATTTATATTTCACGTAAACAATCAAGTAACATTTATGCTTAGGTACGTATCTAGGACCATACCACTTTAAAACTACGGAGGTTGAATGGGCAAATCAAATCCATCATTAAAGAATTATCTTTGACTTCTCATAAGTAGTAAACATATTAAAGTAGGTATACTTACCGTTTAATCTTACTTCTTACTATCTTTATTAGAAATTAAACGTATAGAATGAAAATCGTAAAACAACCGTTTTAAAAATCTATCGTATACCTAAATAAGTAGCAAGCCAAAGTAAATTTAGCGACTAAGAAATTGAATTTATTATAGGGGCTGTACATTGTAGGGGCGTTTTCTCTTTATATTAGAAGGATCCCTTAATAGTAAATTTAGTGACTAAGAAATTGATTTTATTATAGGGGCTGTATACTGTACGGGCGTTTTCTCTTTATATAAGAAGGATCCCTTAAGGGTACCTAGAGTAATTAGTTCCATTCTAGGGATCAATTTTTAAGTAGAAATAGCAAAACAAATTTATTGGTGTTCATTGAATTTATTTATTTTAGTTTACGATATCAACAAACAATAAAAACTAGAATTTCAGCTAGACAAAGGCAACTGGTCATTATATAATTATTCCACTGCTTTTATTTGAGGGATTTATTTTCTAAAATAAGTATGATTTATTATTAAGTATAGGATTTTCTATTTTACAACCTAAGTAGGATGGTTGAAATTCTTAGGAAAAACAATCATTATTCTAGAAATGTTTTTTAATTTAAGTGAGAAAGAAAATTCTGTGAATGTGAATATCAATTGGATTGGATTTGTTCCAGGGATTTATTTTACTGATTACTTTCTTCTTTCACAAATTAAGTCCGGATCTATTACTTCACAAATTAATTTGGATGGTTAAATTTGTGAATTAAGTTAAAATGGATTTATGTAGGACTAGGGAAAATAACAATCACTAATTAAATAACTAAGATGATTAAATTGTAAGAAAAAATTTGATTCATTCTAGGGGCATATTTTTTCATTTGAGTGAGAAAGAAAATTCATAGAGAGTGAATTAAGATTTATTTAGGAATTTAATGAAAATAAATATAGTAAACCCAAGTCAATGTGTCATAAAATTTTATTTTTACCAGTAACTGTAGGAATGCCGTACAAATTCGAAGAATGAAATTCATTGGTTTAATTCTGGGGATCACTTATAATAGTTAACTTTGAAAGCGAATCAAGTTTAATCAGTGTGAACAAATAATTAATTAAATTATAGGACCGATTCCGTAAATTACGTAGGAATTCCAATTAAATTCATCGACGGGTGAAGTAAAAATAGGAAGTACTTATAAGTATTCTTGGTATTAGTTTTAATAAAAATCTTAAGCAGGAAAATCAAATTCAATGAGTATGAATACATTTTTTTCAAGGATAATGAATTTCCGCAGATGGAGTAAACACTAGGTCGTTTTAGGAAACAGGCTTATATATACCTACAATATATATATGTATACGGAAAAACGACAAAAAAATCAACAAGTGTAAAGTATACCTAATAAGTCTTATACTATGGACTTTACAAAACTGAATAGGAAACGTTGAGTTATAATGATCAACAGACTAAGCACGACTACAAATCAAATCAAAGCCTTTGGGAAATTATAGGGCCTTATTTTACAAATGCAGTAGGATTATGAGGGTCTAATTAAATAAGATAATGTGAACTTATAATGGAAAAGTGGCTACTTTCAAGACATCTATTTAGAAATGAATTAGGACAGTTCAATAAGTATTGATTAGTACTTCGAAATTTAAGGATCAGAAAATTCAGAGTGCAGAATAAAACTACGTTTGTCTCAGAGATAAATTAAGTGGAAAAAAGGTATCGAATCCAGAAGATGTGATATAAAAATGGCTTTATCCAATGAATCAGGAGAAAAAAAAAATTTAGCATGTAAGAAGTGTACATTTGGTTTCATTTCAGAGATGTAGTAAATTTAAAATGCCAATAAGTTTAAAACACATAGGTATAGGTATTTACTAGTATGCATAAGTAGACAGTTTCGTTAAAAATAAGGTTATGTGAGGTTAAATGTCATTAGGAAACTATAAGTCTAGTAGGAATATACTTAGTGATAAGGCGAGCTTGGTTGCTGTTGGAATTATGCGAACAAATTGATGGTTACAGAGCTTTAGGCCATAAGATTAAGAAAAAAGATATAAAGGGATAATGATTTAATGATAAATACTGGATCGGCATCAGAGCGGAGTAATGCGTAACGGTTACAATCTTAGTTATGATTAAATTTTGTGCTTGAAAATATTCCTACACAAGAATGAATGAACTACAGAAGATTAAAAGATATGTTTGGAGTTTAGGTAAGCCTGAGGGAAGTTGAGGCTATGCTAATGAAAAAACAAGTATTTTACGCGCTAAGATATTAAATATGTACTTTAAAAAATATTGATTGGTTGTACAAAATTAAGGAAGTTCATGCAACAATAAACTAGGAATAATAGACAGTTCAAGATTCTATGTTATGTAACGTTAAATGAAAATAGTAAACTTTATAAGTCGAGTAAGGATATAGATAGTGATACGGCGAGCTTGGTTGCCGTTGGAATTATGCTAACAAATTTATGGTTCAGGGCTTTACAATACAGCACAATATAAATATACTTGTTACTCACCAAAAATACAAAAAAAAGCAAGATCAAAATTAATCATGTTAATAGTAGACAATATGCGGTTTTATCGCCAAAAAGCGATCTCTTCCAGATAACTAGTGGGTTTAGGCCATAAGATTAATTAAAAATATATTGTGAATGGTAAATGTTGAATTGGTACTCTGCATTTGAGTGGCGTAGTGCGTGACAGTTGACATGTACAATTTTAGTTACTTATTATGATTAGGCAAATATTGTGGTTAAACATAATTCTTACACAAGAATCAATGAACTACTGAAGATTAATAGATATAATTGATGTTTAGGTAAGCCGGAGGGCCTTAAGTTGAGGCAATGATAACGAATATTTTACACGCTAAGATATTAAATATGTACTTTATAAAATATTGGTTGGTTGTAGAAAATTAAGGAAATTTATGCACCAATAAATTAAGAAAAGATGAGACTTTCTATATAATTCGAAATATGGTAACATGACAATTTAAGGGAAAATACAAACCGATGAAGACGATTTTAAAATAAAGGATGAATTGACCAACCGATACAAGACTTGTATTACTAGGTAATGGAAATTGGGAAAATAACTGTAACTTATTTAGTTACCAGAATTATTAATAAGGTTATAAAATACTTGCCGAACAAAGTGGAAACGGACACAAGATGGCGAATGAAGTGATATATGGTATAATATATTTAAATAGTGATGATACTAATTACTGGTAAAAGAGTATAAAAACACATAAATGAAAATTCAAGTATTTATAACAAAGGTTAAAGGACCATAGAGCTAAATCAGGTGATCAGATCTAGGTACCCACGAATAAAGCATTGAAAACATATTAAATGGTAACATTATTTAATAGTGTAAATAAAGTGCCAAAATAAGGAAGGTGTAATAAAGAAAACTACCTTAGAAAATCGTATTATATCTACACAAAGATGTACATAGATGGGAAAAATTAATTGTAGTAAATAAATACTCGTAATTTTTAAAAACTTTATTATCCAGGCATGGTACGATTTCATTAAGTAAAGTGATATTTATGATTTTATGCAATTCTGTAGGGGGCTTACATATACAGCGCGTTACCGGCACGCGGGCATTTATTGGAACTGATGATAATATGTTATGTGCTAGTTACTAGCAGTGAGTACTAAATTCAGCATAAGTTACATACTAAGTTACACAATATCGAAAAAAGGCGAATAATTTCACAAATTTATATGAATATACAATGAAACATGATCTATGTTAATATTCTCGGAAACTATCCATTGAAGACGTACACAGAGAAAATAATTTAAGCGTGAATGAAAGATAGTACGGAGATAAAAAAATATTGGCCAACCTATTTTAAGACACATTTTATCATAAGGATAGTGTGAAATAGGCATAAGTATGCATAAATATGGAGACATCAGTACGAAGAAATAAGAAGATAGAAATGATTATTCACATATTTTATCATAGTGTGAAATAGGCATAAGCATTAATATGGAGACAACAATACGAAGAAATAAGAAAATGAAAATGATTGGCAAACGTACTTTTATCATAAACATGGTATAAAATTTAAATATTAGGCGCAAATATGAAGACAAAGGTGCGACGAAATAAGAACCTGATAGGTATACACAAAAAAGTGACATGACTTGGTGATTCTGAGGACATAAAGGAAGAATAAAAGTTATAAAACAACGTCTAATAATTACAGCAATACATGTATGTATTTGCTTCATTAAAGTATACGAGTATATATTGCATTTATTTATAGTAGGTAACTCATTGTTAAATTATCGATCAATAACTGCTGGAAAATGTATGTAATGTGAAGTATAAAATAAAAATGTATAGTCCAGGGGCTTATTTAACAATTTTAGCACATAGACAAATTAAAAAGACTAATGAATTTTTTAATTTCTACTCTGAATTATATGGTGACATATAATATTCAAACATATAAAACGTACTACTATTTTAGGTATTTATGATAGTGTAAGTGTAAGTTTAAGTATTCTATGATAATGTAATGAAAACAAAACCTTTTCAAAGAAATTAACACCTGGCACGTTATTTAATTGGCATATACGTACCTACAGCGAATGAAACAGGAAGAAATGTATATTTACCAGGGTTATAAATACATTGACATAAAGCGTTTAAAAATGTATTCATGTTACGTACTTATATATATTTTTGTGTATTATATAGTTAAAATTTAAAACCTGAAAACTATTTATACAATCAGATACTGGTCTGTACACGAAATCTTAATATAATAAGAAATAGATTGATTATTTAATCATGATTTGAAAAATGCGTGTGTTAATTAATAAATTAAAGATACGATGAATAAGTCGATTAGACACGGTTTATGAAACAGCAACTCAAATATTGAGTTTTTAAATAGATGCGAATGGTCGTAATAAAAGGGTCATTTAAAAGGTAAATTAGGTAATTGTATTATGTAAAACTCAATCGCTGCAGTACCTAGTTGAGGCCTCCTTAGGTTGAGCAGTTTAGGTCAGAAATGCCTAGTTGAGTGAAGCTTAGGCATATTGGGAAATAAAGTGTATATGTATAGCATCGATGAGAAAATATAAAATAGAAACGAAATAGGCAGTGAAGGAATAACATACGCGATTTACTCCGGAAATTTAAGTTAGGTACCGATAAAATATTTGGTTCATTACGGAGTGTAATACAATGCACAAGTTATGTATAAAATACTATACGATACTTAAAATCAATCATTTTAAGAGTCGAATTAAGTAATAAAAACTTACATTACGAATAGACAGTTGAAATGTAAGATTTGAAAGTAAATGAATCTAAAATGTCTTTATTTTGAGTGAATTACAAATTTAGGAAGAGGTTTCAGTGTACAGTGTAATAATACTAATAATAATATAATTAAGATAAAATAAAGTGATAAAAGTGTACAATTAATTAAATGCAACAGTTAAGTAGAAGTTCTGTGAAAGTGCAGTAATGTATTTCTGGCAGTAATGTTTAATTTTGAATCTCATTGAGTCTCAGTCTCAGTTAAACTAAAACTAGCGAAAGAACATACAATCTAAATTTGCCAAGTCAGTTAATTAATAAATATAACGTGATATATACAAAGCTTTTCTTTGAAGTGAATAGCAAAAGTGAAATTGTATTAAATGCCTGTGGTGAAGTTTAATAATTTGTAAAGAAATATGAATATAAATTTACATGATGTGTTACAGTGTGGCCTTTCAGTGTGAGTTTAAAACTTTGAAACATTATTCACGAGAAATTCATATGTTTTACAGTTCATGTTCAATACAGTGATTGTTAGTGCACATTGGTTCATATTAAAACCTTCTATTAGTAAGATTAGAGTAATGAATAATTTGAAAAATCGTTACATTTAATGTTATTTTATTTACAAAATTATTTTACCATCAACCTTTTTATACGTTAAAGTAATCGGAAAAGTATCCGACGCATTGCAAATGTTAATATGTACAAAGATAACCATTGCTCATAGATGCATGCGACCTTTGAATGAGTGCATAGGGGGTTTTATAAAGATTAATGATGCAACGCCAGTAGATTTTTACAGTAAATAAGCACAAATTACTCACACGTCAAAATACGAGCAATCACGTATATATTGGATTTTATTTTATAAAACTCCTTTATTATATTTTGTGTTTGTTTGTTTTTATATTACGTATACGTTACCTAATAATATTATTGAACTGAAACACCCATTTGTTTTTCTTTGGAAACTTATAATATTTT
Organism: Cenopis cana; assembly: GCA_951800055.1. Classification (NCBI taxonomy): domain Eukaryota; kingdom Metazoa; phylum Arthropoda; class Insecta; order Lepidoptera; family Tortricidae; genus Cenopis; species Cenopis cana. The sequence goes on along the minus strand of OX637479.1, from coordinate 11,418,792 downwards.
ATTCGTTTTATGTAGATCATGTTGCTGCTCTTTTTAAGATTTTAGATTTCATTGTTAGACTCTTAATACACATATCTTTCGATTCTTTTCATTTAGCACTGAAAGCCATTTGCCTATGAAATGCATTGAGAGATGGTATTGTTGTTCGTTCCCATTAGGTGTATATGGTATTAACATTTATGTGCTATTTAGAACCACTAACACAAAGCAAGAAAAAGTGTTTGTTTAAAACTGTTTGAATGTGATGTGGCGCACAATTATTTATTCAGTTGAAACTATGATTAGTGGTATGCAATAAGCTTATTCGGCTCTGGGATGCTATTTTCAGGAACCCCGGCTTTGAAGTGGTGTTTGCTTGCAAATAAATCAACATTAATTCATGATTTTCATGAATAAGTCTTGGTTTTCGAATGTGTTTAGCTTTTTTGTGTGCTGGTCCCTTTTTCCATCGATAGGCTTCGTTTCATTGGAGATTCCTTTATTATTTTTTGGACGTTTTAATATTGCATTGATATTCTTTTAGATTTAAAAGCTTTGAAAATAATAATTATTTTTATGCCACCAATAGGCATCTGAGCGGCAATCAATAATTATTACTAAATAAATAAGTGAATGATGTGAAAAAGTGTCTCAGCATCATTCCGAATAGAATTGCACAATTTATGTGTTTGCCTTCAGAAATCAGGCCTTCTGTTAAGGAAGTTCATATTTACATTTAGGTATTAAATATTCCATGTTAAAACTTCAAAAACGACTCTTAACAGTTGGTACTTGTAAGTCCTAAAATAAACATTTAAAATCCGTAATTGGATCCATTAACTCCGAACTAAAAAATATTATACAGTCACTGTGAGGAAATGTTTACAAAATTGTATGTAGGGTGTAGGGGCTACATGGGCTAAAAATAGGTTACTCTAAATATTCGAAACGTCAACATAGGGCAAAGGGATTATTTTAAATTCAAGTATATGCCTAAAAATTTAGGTATTCATAATTCAGAAAACATAAAACAAGAAAATATGTAATCATCAGTATATATTTCACAGAACAGAATAAATGCAGGTTAGTGAATAAGTTACTTATTTAATACCATAACAATATAATATTTACCACGGGTCACCATTCAAGTCTGTTTCGGTTCAGTTCTTTAAGCATTTGGCCCATTAATCATAGCCCCGATGACACTGTGTAACCCTTTCACTGGCATCAATTCCGATTGCACTATGTTATGAATTGAATTCTAATCCAGTTAAAGTTACCTCCTTATTTAGCACGCATCAGTCCCGATCACACACTGTGTAAACCCTCATCGAGGTATCAGTCCCGATCATACACTGTGTAACACGGTATAAGTAAGGTGGAAGCTTAACTAGGAGCGTAACTTGTTTTCTAGGGCTTCCCGGAGATAGTGTCGACCTACTTAAAAGGTTTGTTTTAACGGGTCTAACGCGATATTTATGTATTTACCTTTTTTACCGACGTTTCGGCACGGGTTTTAAGTATGTTTACAAAGCGCGAGAGTTTAAAGTGTTATAGTGTAGATCACACACTGTGTAAACCCTCATAGAGGTCTCAGTCCCGATCACACACTGTGTAACACGGTATAAGTAAGGTGGAAGTTCAACTTGAAGCGTAACTCGTTTTATAATAAGGCTTCCCAGAGGTAGTATAGGGCCAGTTAAGCGACCGCCTTATTTAGCACGCATCAGTCCCGATCACACACTGTGTAAACCCTCATCCAGGTCTCAGTTCCGATCACACACTGTGTAACACGGTATAAGTAAGGTGGAAGCTCAACTTGGAACGTAACTCGTTTTATAAGGCTTCCCAGAGGTAGTATAGGGCTAGTTAAGCAACCTCCTTATTTAGCACGCATCAGTCCCGATCACACACTGTGTAAACCCTCATCGAGGTCTCAGTCCCGATCACACACTGTGTAACACGGTATGAATAAGGTGGAAGCTCAACTTGAAGCGTAACTCGTTTTCTAGGGCTCCCCAGGGATAGTGTAGGTCTAGTTAAGCATCCTCCTTATTTAGCACACATCAGTCCCGATCACACACTGTGTAAACCCTCATAGAGGTCTCAGTCCCGATCACACACTGTGTAACACGGTATAAGTAAGGTGGAAGCTCAACTTGAAGCGTAACTCGTTTTATAATAAGGCTTCCCAGAGGTAGTATAGGGCCAGTTAAGCGACCTCCTTATTTAGCACGCATCAGTCCCGATCACACACTGTGTAAACCCTCATCCAGGTCTCAGTTCCGATCACACACTGTGTAACACGGTATAAGTAAGGTGGAAGCTCAACTTGAAGCGTAACTCGTTTTATAAGGCTTCCCAGAGGTAGTGTAGGTCTAGTTAAGCATCCTCCTTATTTAGCACGCATCAGTCCCGATCACACACTGTGTAAACCCTCATCGAGGTCTCAGTCCCGATCACACACTGTGTAACACGGTATAAGTAAGGTGGAAGCTCAACTTGAAGCGTAACTCGTTTTATAAGGCTTCCCAGAGGTATAAGTAAGGTGGAAGGTCAACTTGGAATTTTTGGAATAGGAGCATTTTTATTTAGAATTGAATATAGTATAGTAGTAAATAGAGATATCATATACATTTATTAACCAAATATAGAGAAGTAAGACATAGATAAATCCAAATCCACTACGCAGGCTTCGTCAGGTGGATACAACCATGAATCAGCAACAGGCGTCGTCATATATAGGATAAATACTCACACAACAATGAAACAATCCGCAACAGGCTTCGTCAGTCAACCCTAGTACATAATACTAAATAGGATCGCCCCGAATCGCAGCCGGCTCAAACGTCCCCATTATGCTTGCAGCATTACCGCGCTGTATAGCTAACGAAATCTGCTGAACCAGATACGATCCGGAGCGATAAATAGAGTAAATAGTAAAAGTCGTAGCAGTCGAAAATATTTCTATGTAAGGAAAGTGTTATGAAATGCTGTTTAAAAAAGTGGGATATAGCTTCGCATATAATTTACATGTATTTTGTAATGGATTTTTGAATGAATTGATTAATATGGGTGTATCTTGATAGAGCATCAACCTCTTAATAAGGAATGTAGTTTTTATGCTTTGTCGAATTATTTTACTTAATTTTATTATAGCTTGATGATTTAATGTATTTAATAATTGTGTTGTATGCTGGGCATAACGAGGGACCAAATAGCAAATATAATCAAATTATTAAAGGGGCACATAAATAATTTTCGTGATTAACCGAATGAAGACATGTCTTTTCCATAATACACTTATTTTTGGTTAGAGCGTTCTGCTACCGTTCGTGCATTTTCTTAGTTTATTAGGTGTACTTAAGTATTGCGTGCTATGGCCATTCCTTAGAACTATTAATATTTTCACATTACTAACAGTTTGATTACCAAAATTTATTTCTGTCGGTTATTTTTTTTATAATATCATTACTTAGCTGTGAATGCATTTGTATAAATAACCATTTTGGGATTTGGTAATAGGTTAAGAGGATTGATTGCAATGCACTGTCTATATTCGCATGTTTCTAAGTTCGCACTCCACAAATGTTACATCTTATTAAATTGATATTTAGCTTAAGTGTCTCACTTAGGTTAAAATTACACCGGTTGTTTGAATATATATTTAAAAATAATTCAGGGTGTTGTTAATGTTGAGCTAATAAAATCATTGTTTTGCTTTTGTGGACATCGTGAGTCTTAAATTTCATTTACGTTACTAATTTTTTTGGCATTAATTACGAGTAATTAACAGTAGTAGCGAGCAATATATAGTAGGCTACAGAAGGGACGAAGGTAAAACATACGTGAGATATTAAATACAAATTAATGATTATGTATATTGATTTAACCGCACTAATAGTATTGTTCAACACGGTGAGAAGATATTTCAACGCATGCCAAAGAAGTAGAATATTTTGAATAATATTTGTATGTATATAAGTATCAAGTGTTTTGCGAATTATATGAATAACACACATAATAACGATTTGTTTAATAAAAACCGAATACTTTCGGTATGATTTAATTTTAGTGACGCTGAAATCGTAAAGGATGTAAATGCGATTTATAATAAGTATTTTAACATTATAATGTTTAAAAACGGTTTAGTATAAGATGCATTTAGGGGTGCAATTACAACGGCAACCAAGTATGCAAAATACCTACATTTAAGAAAATTAAACAAAAATACCATAATGAAATTGGCAAAGAGTAAAGCACAACACAACTTGGGTGGTATGAAATTCCGTATAAAAAATATTAATACGTATAATTATAAGTTTTCCTTACATTTTAAGATAAATCCGGGCGATGACATAGGCATAGACAATAAGAAAAATATTATGTATTAGATGACACAATGCAATTTTATGAATATTTCATATTTTAAAAAACTCTTGGAATAATTTATTTACAAAGAATACAACAAGGAATATATTTAAAAAATATATTATCAGGAGGTCAATTATTACTGAAGTATAAGATATTACATTAAGGTTAAGATTAAGCAGTAAGTAGTGCAAAAATACAATATCATTTTAAGGGTCATTCTATGATGACGTAAGTTGAAGCGATATGTTTTAATTAGACAAAACATTTTAAATCAAGTTTAATATTCGTTGTATTTCCAAAAAAAAATATTCATTTTATAATGTAATGAGCGAAAAATTCTACGTGTTAAGTTTAGGGGTGCAATGAATTACAAAACATACATAAGGTTTATAAACATAAGGTAACATCATTTATTAGAGTTACAATATTAATTCTGGCACGGGTATTTTGAAAACAATTCAGGATAGCGGGATATTATTTATTATCAGACATATATTAGAGTGAATTACAAAAAATATAAAAAAAATTAGGTATCATTTAGGAGTGTTACAATATTAATTCCGGCACGGGTATTTTGAAAACAATTCAGGATAGCGGGATACTACCAGATTTATTAGAGTGTAATGAATTACAAAAATATAAAAGGTTTTATCATTTGAGAGTGTTACAATATAAGTTAGGCGTCTAATTAACATGAGTTATTAGATCTGAAATATGTTTAAAATCGGACTTTAAAGTCCTAAATAGGTAGGTCCGTGTCGTGTCATGCAAGTAAAATAATAGTTATGCTAAGGTAAATTGATAAACCACAGGGAGGGGGGGGGGGGGGGGGATAAGGTATATTGATTGATAAGAATATTTTTAATGAATTTAAGGCTGTAAGGATAATCTTTAATTGTAATTATAAGTTAAAATTATATCAATAATTATTTTACTCTAAAACTGAAAAAATACCTACACGTTTTAGTATACTTCGGATCTCGCCGCAAGTAACAAAAATTGTCAACTGGCTTATTAGCTCAGACATATATTTACTATTCACCACAAAAATATGACTGCGTTGTTTAGAGCTATTATATTTTTATTAGCTTCAAATAACGTATTACATCTTTTTTAAACCTATATGATTCCTTCAATCTGTCTACAACAGTGGAAAATAATCAATTAAATTACGTTTAAAAAAAAACAATTAGTTACTTATTCGTACCTAAAATACCTAAAAATGACAATTATATCAAAGATTATGATTTCCTGCTGAGTTTCTTTCGGCGCTTCTTCTCAGCAGATGGTCGTTTTTGAAGCGCTGGTAGAGTCAACTAAAATTAAACAAAACGAAACATTTTATTTCTAAAGCTTGGTCACCGTAACCAAGTAATTGATATCTACAAATATGTAAACGTATCAATACAACATAAACGCAAATGGAATGAATTTCTAACACAAAAAAATTCCATCCACATAAAAAAATTGATAAATGAAACTATGCCGAATACTTTGTACAAATATTTTTTTTATTTGTATAATGGAAACAATTTTTTTTATTTGTATAATGGAAACTATTTCCTGGAAGATATTAATATACTACCTACGATAACTTTATGTTATGACCTTTATTTGTATAATGGAACCTATTTCCTGGAAGATATTAATATACTACCTACGATTACTTTATGTTATGACCAACGAAACCGGAAACACTGAAGATCTGTACATATATTTTGTATTCTAAGAAAATTTGGATCATCATTTTGAAGGCTAAAAAAAGTAAAGATATTGATAGCCTTTCTCATTTAGGTTTAATATATTACACAATTTCTTTCAGTTTACAAATATCATTTATTTAGATTCCACGTGAGTCGTGACAACTAACATTTTCAGGCAAGCCATAAGATATGAAAAGTAAAGAATGTAATTTTAAGTTTTTTATCTAGTAATTTTCACAATACAGTACTATAAAATATAAATCAACGAGTGACCGCTACACATATATTCTAGTAATTTTTAAATTAATTTTACTATGTATGTATGTATATTTATATATTCTACCGAAGAACCCAATTGCGCTTCATCATTATTAATTAGTTAGTAAGTTTATAAATTACTAGTTTTTTCCAGTTCAAACATTCACAGGTGGTAAAGAAAAATTAGACAGGACCGCAAGAACACATCATATAAATTAAAAAGTACACAGGACCACGCGTTTGATAGACTACAATAAAGTACTCCAGTAAGTCAGAAAGCAGTAAAAACCAATGATTTGTCTTTATGTTTGACTGTTACAAAGTTCTTGTTTTTTTCCTTATGTATAGGTTTGCTGAGAATTTACTTTGATAATCATTAATATTGTAGCTAGTGCACTAGTAGAAGTTTTATGATGATAGTAAGATTTCTTACATTTTTCTTACTGGTAGGTATTAGCATTAATTTGAATCTAAATCCGTGGCGGTAAGAAACAATAAAATAAATACTACCTCTACTCAACCGAAACAAAATGTTCTGTTTCGTTAGTGGATTTTAATCAAATGTAAATTTTGAAGGATGATATATTTTACATACAAATATAAAATAACTATAATTTAAGATTCTGATTTACTCTGTCATTGATTCAAGATTCGACTAAATTGATTAATGTTAAAGATAATGTTAATACAGTCTAAAGATATATCAAACCCTCCTAGAACCCATCAGCGTTTTAGTTTCATTGTTTTTTTTCCCCGAACTGTATTAACATCCTATTATCCGCAACCAAGAGAAAATTGTAATGCAATTAAAAATATTTTAGACTGTAAGTTTGTCCTTACCCACATTTCTTTCAGTAGTCCTTTCATCGCCGCCATCGCTGGCACGTTGCTAAAAGCGGAGTCAAATCGCGTATGTAGTTAAGCATCGAAGGGGAAGCCGAGGACAGCCTTTGAATTCCAACCACAAATATTGCACCGATAAACCTTTCTTCGCTTACGCAGCCTTCCGGCAAAACTTTGTTTAATCAGGTAAAATTAAAGATGAGCCCTTTTAATAAAATATTTCTAGTTACTGCTTATTACAAACGCCCATTTTGTTTTTTTCCGGTTACAATAAAAGGAAAACTACTTGTATCTACGTCAGTAAGCCTACACATTTTACACGTTTGTAGGCTTATCTATTTAGAACTCCCCATAGTTATTTTTACTATGGAAACATTAATATCAGAAAATCTTTTTATTGCAATTGGAATTATACATATTATCGTTTAACAAATATAAAACAAAATAATTCGTTATTTTAAGATTCTGCTTTACTCTGTCATTGATTGAAGATTCCACTAAATCGATGAATGTTAAAGATAATGTTAATACAGTCTAAAGATATATGAAAACCCTCATAGAACCCATCAGCGTTTTAATTTCATTGTTTTCCTTTCGTTCTGAACTGTATTAACATCCTATTATCCGCAACCGAAAGAAAATTGTAATGCAATTAAAAATATTTTAGTCTGTAAGTGTGTCCTTACCCACATTTCTTTCAGTAATCTTTACATCGCCGCCATCGCTGGCACGTTGCAAAAACAGAGTCAAATCGCGTAACTAGTTAAGCATCGAAGGGGAACTGCCACAATAGATCAATGACTGATCGAGGCGGCATAGAAGGCTCACAACAATCCAAAAATAATCGAAGGGGAAGGGAAGCCCAGGACAACCTTTGCATTCCAACCACAAATAATGCACCGATAAACCTTTCGTCGCTTACGCAGCCTTCCGGTAAAACTTTGTTTAATCAGGTAAAATTAAAGATGAGCCCTTTTAATAAAATATTTCTAGTTACTGCTTATTACAAACGCCCATTTTGTTTTTTTCCGGTTACAATAAAAGGAAAACTACTTGTACCTACGTCAGTAAGCCTACACATTTTACACGTTTGTAGGCTTATCTATTTAGAACTCCCCATAGTTATTTTTACTATGGAAACATTCATGTCAGAAAATCTTTTTATTGCAATTGGAATTATACATATTATCGTTTAACAAATATAAAACAAAATAATTCGTTATTTTAAGATTCTGCTTTACTCTGTCATTGATTGAAGATTCCACTAAATCGATGAATGTTAAAGATAATGTTAATACAGTCTAAAGATATCTGAAAACCCTCATAGAACCCATCAGCGTTTTAATTTCATTGTTTTTCTTTCGTTCTGATCTGTATTAACATCTTATTATCCGCAACCGAAAGAAAATTGTAATGCAATTAAAAATATTTTAGTCTGTAAGTGTGTCCTTACCCATATTTCTTTCAGTAGTCTTTACATCGCCGCCATCGCTGGCACGTTGCAAAAACAGTTAAATCGCGTATCTAGTTAAGCATCGAAGGGGAACTGCCACAATAGATTAATGACTGATCGAGGCGGCATAGAAGGCTCACAACAAACCAATAATAATCGAAGGGGAAGGGAAGCCCAGGACAACCTTTGCATTCCAACCCAAATATTGCACCGATAAACCTTTCGTCGCTTTCGCAGCCTTCGGGTAAAACTTGTTTAATCAGGTAAAATTAAAGATGAGCCCTTTTAATAAAATATTTCTAGTTAGGTACTGCTTATTACAAACGCCCATTTTGTTTTTTTCTGGTTACAATAAAAGGAAAACTACTTGTATCTACGTCAGTAAGCCTACACGATTTACACGTTTGTAGACTGTACTATCTATTTAGAACAGCTCGTAGTTATTTTTACTATGGAAACATGAATGTCAGAAAATCTTATTGCAATTGTATTTTTACATATAATCTTCCTACAAATATAAAACAAAATAATTAGTTATTTTAAGATACTGATTTCTTAAATCAAAATCTAATGTTTTTATTGCAATTGGAATTATACATATTATCGTTATACAAATATAAAACAAAATAATTCGTTATTTTAAGATTCTGGTTTTTCTGTCTGTTAATTCAAGATTCGACTAAAACGATGAATGTTAAAGATAATGTTAATACAGTCAAAAGGTATATGAAAACCCCTATAGAACCCATGAGCGTTTTAATTTCATTGGTTTTTTTTTGTTCTGAACTGTATTAACATCCTATTATCCGCAATCGAGAGAAAACTGTAATGCAATTAAAAATATTTTAGTCTGTAAGTTTGTCCTTACCCACATTTCTTTCAGTAATCCTTTCATCGCCGCCATCGCTGGCACGTTGTTAAAAGCAGAGTCAAATCGCGTATCTAGTTTAGCATCGAAGGGGAAGCCGAGCACAACCTTTGAATTCCAACCACAAATATTGCACCGATAAACCTGTCTTCGCTTTCGCAGCCGTTGGGTAAAACTTTGTTTAATCAGGTAAAATTAAAAACGAACCCTGGGGCTTTTAAAATATTTGTAGTTACTGCTTATTACAAACACCCATTTTGTTTTTTCCGGTTACAATAAAAGGAGAACTACTTGTATCTACGTCAGTAAGCCTACACGATTTACACGTTTGTAGACTGTACTATCTTTTTAGAATTCCCCATAGTTATTTTTACTATGGAAACATTATTGTCAAATCTTCTTATTGCAATTGGAATTATACATTATTATCGTTTCTATTTTTATTATCAATTTTGTTTCTTTTGAATCAAAATTGTGTTTAGTTTGTAAGTCTGCCCTTAAAAGCCATCTTTTCCAGTAAAACTTTTAGATGTGATCAGTTTTATCAAACGACATGGCGATTGAAGAAAAATACCTAGTGGATGCAGAAAGATACGAGTAAAACCCGTAGAAGAAATTTCTCCAGTTTTATAATCTATGCAACCTTTCGTAGAGGTAGTATTGACTGAATTAATAACATATCAGGTATACATTTGTTGATGTAATAAAGAGGGAGAGGAGGTAGAGGATTACTAAATAAAGGTCAAAACTACAGTAAGTTCTGTTCTACATACATACATCTGTTTTACAAAAGAACACAATATTTTTTTATATTATTCCATTAGAGTAATGTACGAACCCATGCACGAAAATAGTATCTCACCTGACTACTTTTAATTAAGTAACTAAAAACATTTGAAGATTTGTAGAGCAAATCTTTTCATGTCTTTGGCTCGTAATGATTTAGTATTTTAGCTACATCTAAAGAATATTAAAAAAATACCTTCTGTTCTGTGACATTTATTCAAAGCAGTAATGCGGTGTTAAACCGACATCTATTTGAAAGTTTTTTTTTTATTATAATGCTCGATTTAAAGTTATGTTCTAACAAAAAAGCTTAGTTTGTAAGTTTGCCCTTATCTCGAATCTCTTGCAGTAATATTTAGCTGTCGTGTGTACTGGCGGTAGCGGCGGTAGCAATTGGAAGCGGCTACAGTTAAGGAGTTGACAGGCGCGGTCCAAAAAAAATAGGGGAGGGTAATAATTTTAAACGTAAGGAGAAGGAACCACGCGCAGGGATCTAAAAAAAATATGGCTCGGGTACACATCATGACAGGAATAACTGAATGACGCGTAAGTCGGTAGAGTATACAATATGTTATATATAATAACATTTATTTATTTATGTATAATCCTGAGTTATCTCACTAGTGTATTGAATTATCTTTTACAGTTACTTTTAACGCGACGACAACTCTGATAGCGGATAGGTTGAGTTACCTAAATTCGTACAACCAGATAAGTTTCTTTTATTTAGGGGTAAGTTATCAAAATTTTCTTCCTTAACTATAGGCGCCTTAGGGTTCTGCTTTTGAACAAACCCTTATACGAGTCTGTTAATGTACTGAGCACTATCCTAGTGTGGTTAGTTGCTTCTAGCTACTATTGGTATACGGCAGTTTAAAATGCTCTATGCCATGATCGTAAAATAACGTTTCGTGACTTAGTCGGAAGACTAAAATCTGTCCCATTTTGGTCCGAACCGATATGGGGATGAGAATTACTTATCCAACAAATGAAAAGATATCAATTCAAAAAAGAGTTCAAACAAACATAAAAAAATAATAACCAAATTTTACAAGATAAAATAAACATACAAAATAATAAAAACATTTTACAAGATAAAACAAACATAAAAAACATTTAAAAGATGGAACAAAAAAAGATAAACCAAATAATAATAATACAAACAAACTATAATAAAAATCATGAAATTACTGTAAGATAAAACAAACATAAAAAAATAAAAATAAAATTACAAGATAAAACAAACATAAAAACCAATAACAACATTTTAAAAGATGGAACAAAAAAGATAAACCAAATAATAATAACACAAACAAACCATAATAAAAATCAAGAAATTACTGGTTTAATTGCCACCATGTTAAAAACAAATAAATTGCAATAAAGAGAATTAACTGCAAGCAAAACTACTACAGAAAAATATGAAATATAAGATAAAAAAAAACTGTTAAAACTGTCGGTAGTTAATTACCGATAAAATATTTAAAAACCAAACCAAACTTCAAATACCTAAAGTTTGTTTTGTTTCAATTATGTAAAACATCTAAAAAGAACAAAAATTCAAACTTAAATATATTCAAATATCCATAATAATTATTACTAGCTTTATCGATCTTTATCTGTCATTTTACAAAAAAATTATCCTATAAACATTTCCAAAAAAAAATCCCTGCAATTCAATTGCAAAAAATCTCCAGTTTCCTTTTTATATCTTTCATTTTTTACAGTTTTAAATTTTAAATTCATTCTTGACTCACAGACCGACAACTACCAATAAACATAAAACAGCATAATTCCCTTTTCATGTTTGTTATAAAAAATTACAATTTAAAAACAAATCAAAAAATTATTTAGTACAACAAAACTGATGGCCATCAGAACAAAATACAATATATTTATGAATATATCATTGGCAATTTTAAACCTACCCTGTGGTTTTATTCCCAACCCAAACCCTATCAATAAAAGTGATAAAATATATTTTGGGATGAACTTTCGACCATACTCTTGCATTATTTATTTACTTGCTGTGTTTTTGTGTTTATTAACATTCCCAAAATCAATATTTTATTACTTTTATTCTACCCTGAACCAACCAGTCAGTAACAAAGGCTTTAAGTACTCGTATTTGGTTTTATTAACAATTTAAAATACATACGAAAAAAATATTTGTCTTAAATTATTTTTAATGATTTTTTTACTGACTGGTACCTAATTATGAAGAATATAAACAAGCAGAAACTTCCGCTCCTACAAATGGCACATTCCCAGATACACGTTTTGCCACTTTCAATATACCAGATTAATTCATAATTCAACATTATGAAAAGTGTCCTGAAAGTTTCTTGTTTTTAAATAGTCTGGTATATTGGAAAGCGGGTAAAGCGATAAAAATCTGGAATGTGATATTTTGGAAACGAGGGCACACGACACGAGTGGTCGAGGTCAGTTGGGTTACGATTGATATAAATGGTAGTCTTGAAGACTAAGAACCGATTTTTCAATCGCGAGATAAAATTATCCGTAGGTTAAAGTTATGACTCTCTTATTTGAAGTCAAATGAAAGATAAAGACATAGCCAACATATTTATGCGATAGATATTTTTTTGGTGAATGAAAAATCGGCCCTAAAGTAAATTATGAAATGAAAACTCTTCATCCAATAAGAGTCTTCTCAATCTTACCCCAATATACCTACTCCATAAAATGATTCTGATAAGGTCTACCAAGTTTACTGCAATGCCGATAGTACAGTCAGCAGCAGAAGTAGAGACTGGTGAACTGCTTTGAATGTGATAAGCACGTGCCTAAAAATTTTGAACTCTTGGAAAACGTAGCTACTTCTGTTGCGATCTACTAGCCGAACTCAAGAGTAGCTAAAGAATCATAATTCTGATCAAAAGCGAATCAATCAAGTAACATCTAAAGAACAGGCCGCAGGCAGGTGGTGCCGATGACAGCAGCATCCCCAGAAGACGAAAAAGGAGGAAGGATAAGTATGTGAAAAAGCGTAAGTATATATATGTAAGCAGTTATAAAAACAAAATGATAGTTACACTAGTGTTTAGCAATATATATATATATATAAATCATGTCTATTATCTTACGATAAGATCGATCGTACCTTCATGTAGTTAGCTATATTTGGGTTGAGTCAAAGGCAATTGGACGACAAGTACGCGATCATAGCTTTCTTTATTACCATTTGGGCTGGAACGAATAGTAGATTGTTAACCAAGGGTTGAAAACCACCCATTTCAGACGAAATATTTTGGAGCTCGAATAAAATAAAAATCAATAAAATGAACTTTATTCAAGTAGGCCGCAATGGCACTTTTATAAGTCAAACCCTACTAGCGTTTCAGAGAAGCCACTGCGGAGAAGAAACTCGACAGTCAGCCATTTTCTCACAAAAATATGCTTATTGATTACAATGACGAACGTAGTGAGAGCGCCAATAGTTCAAGGGTGAAATAGGTACTTTCACCCGAGTTAAACACTACTTTTCATTTCGACTATGAGGAAAATAATTGAGAAATAAAATTAATAGTAAATGATATTCTAAGGATTCAGTAATAAAAACACGCGCTGCAGCCACCAGCAGATGGCGCCGCCGCGCCCCGCCCCCCGCCCGGGCCGCGCGCCCCGGGCCGGCTGCCCGCGCTGCGCCCAAGGGCGGCAGGCGCGCAGCCCAGGCCTATGGAAAGTAAAAAAAAAAAATACTTTCCACCCTAGGGTTGGAAAAGCGATTTTCAACCCGGCTATCTACTCATGAAAATCGAATTTTCCGAACAGGAGAGGTGAAAAATGTATTTGTGCTCTACAAGTGAGGCATAAAGCGTGCGATACCTAATCCAATTAATAAGTACCTACTTTATGGCAAGAAACATTGGGTCGAGTTATGCCGACTTAATCAGAACAAACTATTAATTTGTGACTATATGATCTCGATTAAAACTTTGGATTTTTCAATAAATATTGTTTCAAACATCACTCCAAATTGACCATTTTCGAGCTAAAACCGCTTTTTTCCGCTTAAATTCTACTACACACAATAAAATAAAAATCGGTTAAGGCGTTGAGAAGTTCTGGGGGAACAAAAAAAGTTCACATAGATACATACAAATACATACATACATGAAACCTGAAAACATTACACTCCTTTTTTAGGGCAGTCGTGTAAAAAGGGCTATGTTACTATCTAAAACAATAGGATCAACTATCACTTTATTGGTATTATCAATACTTTAGTCAAATTTTGAAATAATTCCAGCAATTTTTTAAATTTACGCTCTCAAGGGGTGAAAAGGGTCGAAAGTCCCTCACTTAGTTCGGGAAAATAGTTCGAGTGGTAATATGGCTTTTAGACCAGTATATTATACACTTTTCACTCCATTGCGAGACAATAAATAAACAAAAATATTCACCAACTATCATGAATAATAATTATTGTGAGTAGGTACTTATCCATACTTAATATTATAAACGCGAAAGTGTGTCTGGCTGTCTGTTACCTCTTCACGCTTAAACCGCTGACCGATTTAGATGAAATTTGGCATGGACATCGTTTGAGTCCCGAGGAGTGGAAGTTTGTTTGGAAGAGCGATAACTACGTAAGCGTCTGAATTAAAAAATGGGAATTAAATTCTTTCGCGATAAACGAGTTCCACGCGGACGAAGTCGCGGGAAATAACTAGTCCGCAATAAACTTCGTCCGAATTTCCAATTGTATAGTTATAATCCGCAACATGTTTCTTCAAACTATAACATTTAAATAGTAATAAGTGGCTTTCAATAATTATTTATTAATTAATATCTGGGCGACCGAGCTTTGGACCTAGCTAGATCGATTTCTCGTCCCCGAAAACCCCTACATACCAAATTTCATCATAACGCTAGAGCCTTTCCGAAATCCCCGAAATAAATAAATAAATATACAAGAAATGCTCGTTTAAAGATATATGATAAATTAAATAAATATACCTACAAGAATTACTCGTTTAAAGATATATAAGATTTAAGGTTTTTTCGAAGTTAACCTTTTTGACGCCAGCGACGTATATATCCGCCACTACGTGCAGTGCGATAGGTACCCTATATACATGCCTACATGCATTTATATTAGGTTTCAATCTTTCAACTACGCATTGGATATTGCCAATAGCACAGAATAGTATATAAAAGTATATACCAAATTACCAATACCCATGACATGGCGTGAGGTGTGAGTGTCAGCACAAAATAAAAAATATACAGAAGGTCCGTTCCCACCGTTCTTGAAAATACATACCTAAACTTGCCCGACTCACAGGGTTGCTTCTGTATTGATTCTGAATTTTAAAAAGGAGTAGGTATAATAAAAATTCTTCAACATGACATTTAAATATGAACCAGCGTATCTTGGTAAAAAACCGGCCAAGTGCGAGTCGGACTTCGCACATTTAGGGTTCCGAATCAACCTCAAAATATGATTTATCAATATATTAGTATTTGTTGTTAAAATATACGTAATATTGAACATTGTCACCAAATTTCAAGTTCATAGGTCAATGAGAAGTCTAAAAATTCTTCGGAACAAATTTTGTGACAGACGACGGACGGACGGACGGACGTCTGGGCGACACCAATAGGGTTCCGTTTTGACCCTTCGGGTACGGAACCCTAATAAATTGATGCGTGACCCGCTGCGAGTTGTGACTTGTGACCGGCGGCGGTCGAGAGCGCCAACAAAGAATATAAGTACCTAATTAATTAGGTACCTACTTAACTAAACCATAGTACTTAAATACTGGCGTTTTACCAGCGAACGATAAGATGAATGTGTAATGGTTGATCGTCGTTATCAAAGCGGCTAGTTTCAAAAAAATTCCTACCTACCTATGTATTGTAACTACCAAAATGAAAAAACCGTTTTATTTACCTTTCAATATCGTTTGAAAATTTGAAGAAAGTGTAGGCACAGTTTTTTGTTGTATTTAAACAATAAAATACATTCGAACTGTAATAATATCGGTTATTCATTTTGACGTACGTGACACAAAGTATCTACGTAGCGGCGGGGACGTCAAGTGATCAACGCGCGCACAACTAGCACTCGCGACGCGACAGTGACAGTCGCGACTAAGCTCGTCCGAAATCAACCGAGAATGCCTGTAAATGTTATGTCTGTGTGCGTGCGGCGAAAATGGCACATTGTACTGAGCGGACTCTCTGCTCCGGCGCGCGCCGCCGCTATTTACTTTGTGGTGTCAGTCAGTTTTTGTATTTGAAATTGCGTTGAAAATTGATTTGCGACTTACAATGTCGTTGGCTAAAGTCGAAAATCTCTTGACCCCATAATTTGAGTTAAGAGATTAGAGACTATTTCCGACGTTCAAGACAAGTAGATTAGCTAGCGGATATTGAGGCAGGTAAATGATACTTACATTAAATTTGTAAAATTATTTATATTGCAGTATAATACCAAAAATTGTCACAACAAACGGTTAGGAATTGCCACGAGCCTACATACCATATACAATTACCACTTACAACATATGATACTTACGTCTAAATACACATGAGCATACAATCAAACACAGCAACTTTCACTGAGTTCATTTTGTACCCGAAACTATGAAACAATTTGAGAAAAGCTCTATATTTGTACTTAGTTTTAACCAACAATAATAAAACAAGAACTTTGTAACAAGTATTTTAAATTATATCGGTAATCATTCCAATCACTAGGGCTTAATAGTAGATTGTTAACCACCCGAGTTAAACACTCTGCTTTTCATTTCGAATACGAGGAAAGTAAAATATTTAGAAATAAAAAAATATTTGTGGACAAACTTACACTAAAATCGACCTAGTCCCAAACCAAGCAAAGCTTGTACTAACGCGACGATATACATACATGTATAAATGCATACTTGAATACATAGAAAACACACACAACCATTAAACGTGTTCGTCACACAAATAAATACCCTGACCGGGAATCGAATCCGGGACCTCCAGCATCGTAGACAAAAAAATCAAATATGCACATTTTCGTTTCATTTTTCACAAAAGACAAGATGTAAAACAATATTGACATTATCTAAAAATTAGGAACTGTGTTACCTATTTGCAACGCGAAATACTTGTTAAATTCAATAACAATATGCACAAACATTTTCTGAATCAGTGAAAAAAATATTTTGGCGGGAACTGTTGACTGACGTTAATCTGACGTTAATGGTGTTTGTGTATGACCCATTTTATTTCATTTATTTTTAATAAAAAAATAATCGGCTTATGCTCAGACTAATTAGACTCGACATCAAATAATAATACCTACTGAACGAGATGGTCATATACAACTTTATATAAGAGCGACAGAGAGAGAGACATATGATTTGTTGTCCTTGTCATAGTTTCCCTTTTTTTATCTGCCACAAACCATTGATATTACTTTCGACTGTGGCAAAAAAAAACAAATTAAGGAGGTTATTTATGGTAAGTAGTCAGGCATGAACAAGTATAGGATCTCTGTAGAATCTGTACTATGTGGCTGTATAGGTTAGTGCCGTTGCCCAATTTAACTCCGATTCACCATACAATTTTTTTGTTAATACTTTTCTGCTCTAGAGCAGAAATGGACCACTTTCAGCACGCTACTTAGAACTTAGATGAACAATGACCCACTTTCAGAGTATGAGAAATGAAAACATTTTTGTCATACTCGTAACTAAGTCATTACCTAAGATAATACACATGAGATACCTACGTTTTGGAATTGGGAAGTCATCAGATTAGTTGGTAGTGTAGCTGCGTGTGTGTGTGTGTAGCAGTGGCGGAACGTCCATACAATTCGATTCCCACCCCAACGACTTGCCTAAATTTCAGCCACTCCAGTTCTTTTAGTACGGCTCATGAAGAATGAGAAAGGTAAATTTATTCCGGCTTCCCTAAGAATATTTTTGATGCGCCGCCACTGGTGTGTAGGTATATATTTATTTGGTCTATTGCTTGCTTAAAGAAGCAGGACCAATTCAAAGTAGCCACCATTCTTTTCTATTATTTCCATCTGTTCAATTTCTCGTTGTTACAATGGAAAACTTAAATAAGATTATTTAAACCACGAAATACAAATCAAAGACCAAATCACAGTGAAAAAATTTTAAATTGAAGCCTGTAGGGTAATAATATGACAAGGAGATAAAGTTTGTAGAGGTTTACGGGGCCGAACAACCGATATAGCTAGTCATTCCCGGAAAAGTTAGTTTCCGCTGAAAAAACACTGGTAACTGGTAGTACCTAACACTTGTTTACCGGACCTGTCTGCCTTCATCTGTTTGTCAATAATTTGATAACACAAATCTAAGAAATAGGTAGTGTGATATAGAATCAATTTAATTTATCGGTAGAGCACTACCATCCTACGACTAATAGGCTGTGTTTGATTGTATCACACTGGAACTACCCTAAACAACTTAACGTTACATCACATGTAGAACGAGATATTTCATAAGTACCTAACAATACTAGCGGAGCATCGCTGAGACTCCGTTCACACCAAACGAGTTTAGGTATAGTTTGTCAGTTCATACTGTCCATAGTGCTCCAGTGAAGGCATTGCTTAATATCTAGGTATGTTAGGACGAACGGCAACACAACTGGCTACAACTTCGCAGTCTCTTTATTTGAACGGTTATGGTCTGTAGGTACACTGGCACTGTGGATTTAGGTTTTAGTTTGTCTTTTCGTGGTCTTTTCTGTGGCTAATAGTTAACGTCTTTTATGTCACACCTGGCAATAAAGTGGCAATTACCGCACGCTCCGCGCGCGCGAAATCCCACTTCCTGGCCAGGGGGTGACATAAAATTTTGTACTTAACACGGGCGGTAATAAATAAAGCCTCAGATCGCATATTTATCGCCCTTGCCTTCGGCTCGGGCGTCAAATACCTGCGGTCTGAGACATTCTTTGTTTTACCGCCCTTGTTAAGTAATGTACTATTGAGGAATTAAGTAAGTTTAATGCAAGTCCTACAAAACCATGCCGGATCCAGAATAATACCTAGATATAATTTGTTAATTGAAGTGAATTGGATACTTACCAAAGTTTGCTTCATTATCCTCTGAACATTCAAGAACGTGTGGACACATTTCGTTTTCCAGAACTTTCAACCACAAAAAGATTGTGCCAGTTGTGCTAACGTTTTTAATAGTCGAATGATAATATTTGTGTAACTATTGTAAGAAATAAGCACTTACATGGCAAAATTTTATCGTATTCACCCGAATGAGAATGTACGAAATACACAGTAAAACCCTTGCTTACTAGCTGCCCAGTATTTAAATTAAGTACCTAAATCCACTCATTTCGGTGAGATGGGTGCAACAACTATAAAAGTAATCATACAAGGTTTCTGTTGTTGACTACCTACTCGTATATATCGATAACTCAAGAAATCATTATTAATCAATCAGTTTTGACAAGGTTGGCTGCAAAATTGTAAAGCCCATTCATTTTATATTTAAGTATAAATCGTAAATAATCAGAATAGACTGGTTTCTTACTGTATCGGAATAATTTAAATATATACCTAGGTAGGTATGTAGTAAATGTGTTGTCCTTACGTCCAGGAACTCTTAATTAAAACTAAACTTTTAAAAAGTGGTTGAATAGTCAGTACATTTAAAAAGTCAAAAACTTATCATACAATAATAATAAATATTATCCGAGTAATTGACATAGAATAAGTACAAAACTGGTCTATTTAAATAGTCTATGCCAACATCCAAAATACCTACAGTCTTAGATTTAAAAGTACACTGCAAATATGATTTTATAAATCACGTGATGGTTCTTAAAGGTGAGACCGGGAAATTAAATGGGTGGATAGAGTAGACAGATGGCGCCAGTTACGTAAACCCAATGAAGCGTACCGCGTATGAATTCGCCGCTAGAGGCGCTAGTGATGTCAGTCCTCCGAAATCTCTTTTTTTTTGGTAATATAATATCTAATTACAATAATTATGGTGACTATTTTGCAAGACCTGGGGGACGATTTTTGAGTATCGAACGCTCGACTCTTCACTCGACAGCTGTCAAAACATCATAGTTTTCTGATAGATCTCGAATGAAAAGTCGAGCGTTCGACACTCAAAAATCGGCCCCCTAAATTGATTATATGTTATGGCAAAAATGAGTAACGTGTCAACGAATTTCAGCGCTTTGAGACAATTTTATCGTTCGTAAACTTATGTCCTTGCACAGAATAGTATTAATAGTATTACATAGTCCTAGGTACTTTTTTCCGAACAAAACGGGACAGCGCTACAATACGGGTTGTTCGATATTTTTACGGACGGTTAATACGGTTGATGAAACTTTATTTTTACGCCCGTAACTAAATAATCAACTTTGACAGCTGGACTTGGGGCGCAGTGGCGCCAAATGGTGAGCACAAAAACGGTAGCCCTCATTGCCTTTTAAAAGTGGACAGATAGTGAAGTTCTACGCCATAGTTCGTATATGAGGCGAAAACTGTCCGTCGCACGCAGACGCCGCATTGTGTTTCATAACTACGCCCTCATCTCCTCCACCCTATTTGACTGCTTTTCCACCGGAACTACTACAGCCTATCTGTGTCCCCATACAACTATAGGAGCTTAGTCGATTTGTATGGTAGCACAAATTGGGTGTAGTAGCTCCGGTGGAAAAGCACTCTAGTGTTCTGATTAGCAAATTGCTATCCACAATAATCACTTCGTAAATGCCTATCAGATTATTTACAAAGTTGGCGCCAAATGTTCGACAATTAACTTCCCATAAATTTTCTAGATGGCCAGTTAGCTTGATGAGAATGGAGTATCGTTAGTGCATGCTTTTATCTCTTGTTCTTATTTTTCATGGTGAGCCGTCGCCAGAAGCTGGTCTTCTCCGCCGCCGGCTGTTCCTCCCTGGTCTCCTCGACCCTCGTTTCTCCTCTTAGCATATCCAGGAATGTCGGGTCATTCTTTCGTACGTTCTTCTCGATTTTCACAGCCTCGGCGCTCAGTTCCGCCTTCAGTTTCTCAGGGCTCGTATTCTCTACCTTAAACTCGTTAGGGTCTTCAACGAACGCCTGCTGTAGGTCCCGCATGATTTTCTTCCGTATAGTCTTCTTCATGCTGAGGTGCCGCTCTAGCGTTTTGACGTCCCCATTCGTGTATGTACGGTAGTCGTCCTTCTTCTTCTTGGACTTCTTGCCTTTGTCATCGTCTTCGAAGCTCTTGGTATCGTACGGCTGGTTGAGGCCGAAAATGTCCCGCAGATGCGGGATGGCGCGCTCTGACGTCATCTTGGTCGCGAAGGCGGACGCCTCTAGTGCTTAGATCACTAACACCTCATTGTGGGACCTGGAATTGAGAAAAGAAAAGCTTTAGAAATAATGTCAGAATACTACTAAGAAATGGATGCGCAGGACCGGTCGTTGTGGCACTCTTTGAGGGAGGCCTATGTCCAGCAATGCACGTCTTTCGGTTGATATAATGATGATGATGGCTACTAAGAAATAATTATCTACCTAATAACGTGTAAGTATTAAATTAATTTAGCTCAAAGCGTTTGTTTATAATTATCCAAGTTCGATTGTGTAAGTATCTGAAAATCATCCTGTGATGCATTTTTTGCAAACATTTTCATCAACTGCAGGTGGGACCGGTGGTGCTTTGTAAAATATATAGTCAACCCTCCTAACTCCTAATATGCTTAAGCCACAAAAATTAAATATTTAAGCGGACAATCATACGCAACTCAATCGGATTCGTTTTTATCAAAAAAAAGTACACAGTTATATATATATCAAAATTTGGTTGCAATTTGGCCTAACGGATTGTAATAAAATAAACGGTTTTACAGATTTACACTTTACAGCATTCGTGGTCAAGCGGGTAGACTGCCAAAATTATATTTAATGTGCGTACTACCAACATTTCCCTAGCACAAATACATTACTTAACAATATTATGTACACCAAAATACATATTTAACAAGGCCACCGAAATATACCAACTTAGGCCAAAGTAGTCGTGAAAACGCTTTAAGTTGTCTCTCCAAAGTTCAGTAATTTGGTTTTGTAGTGGAACAGTTAGTCTTCGAATACTGTTGGTAACAAAATAGACGTTAAAATTTCTAACCCGTTTGAAGAGGCGATAAATCATAATACTAATTCCTGACGCGCACGCTACTCGTCTCGCGCCAAGAGACCTGACTTTTACTAAGATTTCATATTACAATAGCACAATGAATCCTACCTGTACTATCTTCCTCTATAAGTATAAACTTTTACAACTGTTATATATTATAGCTATATTAATTTTGATGAGAGAGGGAGAGCTTGATTATATCGCAAAGACAGCACGTAGCGTAAAGCGTGGGGGCGGGCGCTAAGCTAACAGTAGAATAGCGTCAACCGACACCGTTAGTGCTTATATAAGGTAAATCTTTTATTCACAATCACACTGTAAATACACTATACATTTTCAGGTATAAAAAATATAAATAGGCTGTAGTATGAACAGAAATATAGCTAACAGGGTTCTATACTGGGTAAGTAGAGCTGCCCCATCGTGGAAGCCAAAGAAATGTTTCATTGATCTGAATTTGTGTGCTTAATGCTCTGAATAATTAGTAAATAACTTCGTTGAAACATTCTTTTCTTTTCTTTTGCGAACCACTTGCGGCGGCGCTGGATGTAGGTAATGTACAAAATAGAATAAAAACGTGGAGGTAATATTTACTCAAAAGTATCTTCGCACTTGGTTAGGTAAGCTAAATACGTGAATTAATTATACTGCATACTTTTATTGCTATAGGTACAAGCCACTCGTTATCTCACACGCTTTAGGTAATTACCGTTTTACATATGTAAGTAGAGGTACCTAGCTCTAAAGACATATGTACAATTTATCCCTTTTATAAGTGACGTTACTATTTTTCCTTCAATAAACCCATTAGCATGAATGTAACATATATGACACATGAGTTTGATTTAAATGAAACAATTCCAAACTAGTAACTAAGTAGCGCGTATTTTTTTTAAATTAAAAATGGGATTTCTCTTGGCCAGCATCTAGCCATGGGGAAAAAATGAGGCCGAAGGTGAAGCGAGATCACCTTAAATATTCCACTCATTATACGATCTCGGAAATACAGACGCCGCGGCAGGGAATTCTAAACTTTAGTAGTGCGCATTATAAAAGATGATGAAAAGCGCTTATTTTGTATGTTACTAAATCAACAACTTTCAACATAATCCAGCGTTTATCCATGAGCCCTCCCAACTCGTATAACTGTGTTACGTTATGATCTGTAATCTGCGGATCTCAGACGCTGACGTCTGACGCACAATGGATGGTGGCCGTAAACGGCAGGCCGGCGTACCGTGACCGCTCCCGCAAGTGCTCACAAACACAAGTGGTTTAGATACAGTAGATTATAGCTATACTTAGTCAATTTACGTTCAGTTTATGACACTAGAGATTCCCCAGTCATAAACTTGTTGTCAAATTCGGAGCAGCCCAATGGAAAATACCTCCCCCTTGCAGAAGACTACAGCCATATTTATAACATTAAGATACAATAATGTACAGTATAGTGTTGTGTTCTTGAAGTGAGCAAGATAGCCAGAGCTCCCTAAGATGCACTGTGTTGAGAGCGAGGGACCTTTTGTCCGTTCTGCCACAGAATAAGTAATAGTAGACTACGTTCTTCTGCTGTCAACTTTTCGTCAAATTTTATAAAGCGTCGGCAACGTGCACGCGACTTTGGAGTTTCTAGCGTATATCTATAGGTTACGGTGTCCGCTTACCATCAGGTGGACCGTACGCTTGTTTACCACCGTCGTTGTACAAAAAAAAACTCTTTATTTAAGGAGGTAGCCAGAGCACTGTTGTAGGCCCCGACCCCAGAACAAAAAAAAACTTGTTATACCTAATTTCGCTGTCTATGTGTAATTATTACAACTTGTGACTCTTGTGAGCGCTCGACACTCAAAAATCGGCCCCAGCGGGGTAATCACGTAACGATATGTACTGCCGTTGGTACGTATTTAATGTCAGTTTTAGTATGGGATTTGACATTTAAATCTATGGTACTAACGGTCGAAAACCTTACGTGATTACCGCGCTGGTCGATCTAATTGCCTATTAATTTATATTATTGTTTCTCGTTAATATAACAAAAGAAACACGATTAATTACTTATACAGGAATCTGAAAATGGCATCTACATCAAAGTAAAAAGTATTTATACCTATATTAAAAAGCCCATATCGCAATAATAATAATTTCATAGATTCTAATTTATTTAGGTAGTTTACGTAGCGTAAACTACCTAAATAAGCGTTAATAAAAAGCGTTAATGGAAATTAATCACATTGATTCGCTGCTAGAACACGTGCTGTCTCGATTAGAAACCTTCGTATTAAGAGCCAGCTCAATTAAAACTGTTAATTAAACTAATCTTCCTATAATTCTTATAAAAAAGTGACGGTAAAGATTTTCGCACGCGACGGTAGTTGCATTGTAGAAAAGTGCGCTCGACTGCAACTCTGGGCTGGCATTCGCAAAGCGCTCCTTACCATAAACTCATCTTGGGCAAACCAGTGAAGGTTTGAGATTATGTTCCGAACCTTGGGGTCAGGGGTCAAGATATACTGGGGAAGGCGGTTATAGTCGAGACAGGTTGTGAACTGCATTGTCTGTAGGCTGTAGGCAATGTAAACCAAGTTGTAGGTGGTGCGAATCGAGCAAAAATATACTCTTTTAGTAATGCAACAAGAACATTAACATGTCCCTGATCAGTTACGTAGACAGGTAGACGTTTGTAACAAAGGAGTGTTAACTATATTCTGTTTTGCATAATAGTTTGACAACAATGCATAGATTGTTCTCGAACGTGATAGACTTTCCTCGCTTTCTTAAATGTCATTTAAGGAAATATCTGATCCGTGACTGAAGAACACAAATTGCATTTTTTATTTTCTTTATCTAAAATCATCAACGGCAAAAATCCTAGCAAATGGTATAATAAGCTAAATGTTCCAGTGCTCGACTTATATGTGTAATGTGTATTGATCAATAAATGTCAACTATTAGACATGTGTGTCGAGCATGTGACGTTTACCTCCCTTTTCATAGAGTTAACGCGAAGTAAACGCGAGATACCAATCAGGGTGTTTTGGCTAAACACGAGATTTGCCTGAAAAGCAGTTTAACTTAAACGAAAGATGACGATGGAGCAGTAGCCCTGGGGGCCGATTTTTGAGTGTCGAAAGCTCGACTTTTCACTCGACATCTGTCAAAACTTCATAGTTTTTTGACAGATCTCGAGTGAAGAAGCGTTCGACACTCAAAAATCGCCCCCCTGATATGTGAAATTGGCTAAGAAGCAGATTGTTACGTGATTCGTTGTGAGCAGATTTCTGCAGAAAGCAAAATAGTATATCCATCGATTAGGTACTGTCACAATTAAGGCCTTGAGCAGTTCTGGTTCTGGGGGAACAAAAAAAGTTCACATACATACATACATGAAATACACTCCTTTTTTTGGGCAGTCGTGTAAAAATAATTGACGGGAATTTTTTATAAGTTTTAAGATCATCTAGTTGTGTACATACATACATAAAAGGCGAATAACGAGCAACTACTTTTAACCCAAGTTTAAGAGCTCTAGCGAAACCTACAACGTTGTACCTAGTACCTAGCGCAAATAAAATGAAAAGATCAGTTTGACATGGAAAGGGCTAATTAAGCAATGTCGAAAGGAGTTCAACCGTGGAGTAATGCTTTGGAATAGACCTCAGCATCCATACATCATTAATGGAGTGGAGAATCAAATATCTTAGTCACAAAAGGAATAGAAATGAGCAATACTTAGGTAACAGACAATCTTTAACGTTTTATGAATTAAGCAATAGCCTATGTAGATCTAATTTCAATCAGTGTCTATTTTAAAACAAGACTTCGTTATTCTCTAAGCCAGACTTAAGTTAAAATTAAGGCCGGGTTTTATAAACATCCGTTAGACCAAGTGTCTGATCAAATTTTAGTAACTCTGTACATTTTTGACATAACATACCGACATAAGGTCTAACGGACCTTTATAAAACCGACCCTAAAGAGACTATTTGCAGTTACTGATTGTGTGGTCGTGTGTATTGTATAGTGTCAACTAGTGTCTCGTGTGGGTTACCAAAAGATGTAGGATACGATACGCGCAACTTTGTTCATTTTTAAAATTTAGCCTAATTACGAGTAAAACTGTTACTTACTGCGACGACAAAGGGTGCATAGTGCTAGAAATTAGGTGGAGCGAGCCGTATATTTACATAGTACGGAGCCCAAGCGAGGACTTCGGGATTTACTCGAACGCGTCAAATTAAGATTATGGGCGATACCTTGTTGAGTACCTTTTTGATTAGCCCTCTGTCTATGTTAGAATATAGAAATCGTGGCCTCCATTACCATTAATTTTATGCGTGCCTTGTATTTACCTATACCTATAGGAGCATTAACAATCAATTACTTGTATAGTGTCCTAATAAAAAGGTACGATGTTTCTACGAATCTACCATGGAATCCATCTAAAGCTTAAACAACCGTCGATACCGGCGCGTTTAACAGCTGACATTAACATTGACCGGGGTCGCTGCACTTTACCTAACACGCATGATTGGCCGCCATGTTGTGACGTCATCCCACCGTATGTGTCACTGGAAATGAGAATTGGACTTGATATCTCTTTAGGAGTGGCTTTTGAAATTCGCAAAGCGTCAAAACAATAAACAAATGTATGGTAAAATTTACAAAATTAGATATAAGTATGGTACCTATAATATTTCAGAAACATTTGTTTTTATAAGACACTGTTTAGGAAAAGTACATATATATTGAATTCAATTCTAACCTGCCTCTTTAGAAACATCCTAAAAGTTTTGGAGATCATTTTACAAAAATGTGTTCATTTCATTGCACATGCATCACAGCAAATGAAACATCCGCTGGTATTTTTAGTGATGAGTCGTAGGTGGTTCCAAAATCTAGTTTCATCTGTTTGTGTGCAAACTGGTGGGACGGGTCTCATCGCCTTATCGCACTGTCATAAATCTTTATTTAAGAAAAGCTACATGTTTTAAGTTACTTAGATATTTAACGACTTTTACGTTATTTTAACATTCAGACTGAGGATTTAGTGACTTTTGTTTGGAATAATAAGTAAACTCACGCCTGTATACCGTATAACTTTCCTTAAGAGCAATTAACATTTTGTATCGAATTTCTTATAAAGAGTGTACTTTTATTCAGTTTAAGTCTACATCCTGTAACATATAAGCAAGTATCTAGCCTTAATACCTGCGGCTAGACCTAAAAAACAAATGAAAGTCGCCTAAAATCAACACTAAACACCTATTTAGCGCGCGCACTCTACCGCATTAATTGCACAGATAACACAGATTTAAAAAACTGGCATAAGCTCCAGTGACACCCACCGTAGACACCACAGTGGCTCGTTTTCGATTATAACTTGTGCGACACTTAATTAAAAATGTTTAAAGTAGACATACCTACTTTGTAAAATGTATCCGATTAACTCAGCACAACACACGTTAAAAGTTATAGACGGAGTAACAAATCAAACTTTAAAACTGAATGAAATTCAATAATCATCACAGGCCTATAACAAATCCCTTTTAGATAATAGTGATATAACAAAATAGTTCAATTGCCCTTATTGCTTCCCCCACCCT
Organism: Cenopis cana; assembly: GCA_951800055.1. Lineage (NCBI taxonomy): Eukaryota > Metazoa > Arthropoda > Insecta > Lepidoptera > Tortricidae > Cenopis > Cenopis cana. Next base: position 11,390,764 of record OX637479.1, on the reverse strand, counting down.
GTATCCGCGCCTACTTATAACTAATTATTGTTAATTAAGTATTATGATTACTATTATTAGATTATTGCTACTTATTGTTTGTTTACAATATACTCTAGTACAATGTAAACAAACAAAATCTATACATATAATAAAGCAGAAGAGGGTCGAAAATCTGTACATTGAAGATATTAGTAAAAAAATCGATGGAGGGGTCTAAGAATCGATAACAGAACACGTTTCAACTGTTTTTAGAATTCGTGTCTGTTTGTCTGTTTGTCTGTTTGTCTGTTTGTCTGTCTGTTTATTTGTCTAACTATCACGCGAAAACTAGCGAATGGATTTTAATACAGCCTTCACTAATATGTTTATTGGATCTTCGGCCAGGTTATAGGCTATAAAAATCATACAAGTTAGGGATGAAAGGGGGTGAAAAGAGGGGTTAAACTTTGTATGAGAAGTCTTTCAGTTCATGATTTACAGGCTTGAAAGTTGGTAAGTATATACATGGACGCAAAGTAAATAGAACCGCATTCAAACATTGTATAATAAACAGATAGTATTTGAAAAAATGGGAGGTGAAATAACAATACTTCTGCCTCTCAAGGCTATAGACAAAAATACAAAAGTCCCTCAAACCATATTAACTGTTTGAAATGAGAGATCTAATTATGTTGGTCAGTCAGTAGCTATCAATATTCACAAACCTTACTACGCAACCTCGGTTTTTTTTTGTTTTCGATGGAGGGTACCTTACCTACGCAGAGCGGCGGGCTTTCGGTTGCATGGTAGCACTTGCGACATGTACTACCTATATATTAAGTATGCCCATTTTTTTATAAAATATTGTTTTTAGAGGTGCTCATTACAAGAATGATACTCATCCATTTTCAAATCGAAGATGGCGGACATTTACTTATTTACTTTTCTTAATAATCGATATGGGTGTCATCTTTGAGGTTCTTCGAGGTGCCGATTAGTTGCGTTTTCCGTCAGCATAATGTATAAAATACGTTCAGCGCGTAACAGACATAAATTTAGGGTATATTGGTATTCGTTATTAAAACATACATACCAACGTAACAATAAACATCAAGTATGACCAAATTCGAAAGTCACGGGCGGATTGGAAGCAAAAAAAACCGGCCAAGTGCGAGTCGGACTTCGCACATTTAGGGTTCCGAACCGACCGCAAAGTTAAGTTGGTTTTTATAGGAAAAATAAGGAAATTTCAAAGAAAAAAATCTAATTTATCAATATATTAGTATTTGTTGGTAAAATATACGTAATAACAATCATTATTATCAAATTTTAAGTTTATAGGTGTTTGGGAAGTTAAAAAATTCATCGAAACAAAATTTCGTAAAAAAAAGCTGACTTTGGTGGCTTCTCATTCCTTTGTTTTCCAATATTTTTTTCAATAAAAAAGATAGTAAGTATCTACTCAATGAGCTCTAAACAACAATACCCCACTCGATAGGGTAGGATAAAAAAATTTTTCGCGCCCCCCTTTAGCTGTATGGCCCCCCCTTAAAAACATTAAAAATAATTTGTGACTATTTGTATGGCTTTGGGCCAACAAGATGCTTATACTGTGTAAATTTGAAACCTGTAGCTCCAACAGCTTGGCTGTAAAACCTGTGTGGCAGACGACGGGCGGACATCTGGGCGTCACCAATAGGGTTCCGTTTGGACCCTTCGGGTTCGGAACCCTAAAAACAACTCTCAGAAAATCACATACCTCTCAGAAGCAACCAGGGTGGGTGCGCTATCAACCTAGGCCTCTACTCCATCTTCGAAAGTGAAAGAACAGACCAACGTATGTATTCAGTTATACCTATGTTTTACAATAAAGCACTTTGAACTTTGAAAGGTATTCCAATAATTTATGAACAAAAAAATATCTATTCAACTACCTCTTTACAAAGTCACTTGATAGGTCAACAGATTTCTTTTTTGTTCAATATTTCGCGCTCGCTGCGCTCGCGTTTTCATCTACATTGCTTGATGCGTATGAAGTATTTTCCGTACCTGCATCATAATGTTCGAATCATTTCGCAATCGCTTTTTTATCTACATTACTTGACGCGTAGGAATTATTTTCCGTAACTGCATAATAATGTTCGAAAAATTTTGCGCTCGCTGCGCTCGCGTTTTCATGTGCATAACTTCATGATAATGAAGTATTTTCCGCACCTGCATCATAATGTTCGAAAATTTTCGCGCGCTGTACGCTCGCGTTTTCATCTACATTATAGTTAATGCAAATGATGTCTTTTCCGCACCTGCATCAGAATGTTCGAATCATTTCGCGCTCGCGTTTCATATACATTACTTAATGAGTGTGAAGTATTTTCCGCACCTGCATCATAATGTTTGAAAAATTTCGGGCTCGCTGCGCTCGCGTTTTCATCTACATTACTTGATGAGTATTTTCCGCACCTGCATCATAATGTTCGATAATTTTCGCGCGCCCTACGCTCGCGTTTTCATCTGCATTATAGTTGATACTTATGAAGTCTTTTCCGCACCTCCATCATAATGTTCGAAACATTTCGCGCTCACTACGCTCGCGATCTCATCTTCATTTCTTGATGCGTATGAAGTATTTTCCGCACCTGCATAATAAAGTTCGAAAAATTTCGCGCTCGCTGCGCTCGCGTTTTCATCTACATAACTTCATGAGTATGAACTATTTTCCGCATCTGCATCATAATGTTCAAAAACCTTAGCGCCCGCTACGCTCGCTTTTTCATCTAAATTACAGATGCGTTTGAAGTCTTTTCCGCACCTGCATCATAATTTTCGTAAAAATTTCGCGTTCGCTACGCTCGCGTTTTCATCTGCATGACTTGATGCGTATGAATTATTTTCCGCACCGGCATCACAATGTTCGAAATATTTCGCGCTCGCTGCGCTCACGTTTTCATACACATTACTTGATGAGTGTGAAGTATTTTCCGCACCTGCATCATAATGTTCGAAAAATTTCGCGCTCGCTGCGTTCGCGTTTACTTCTACATTACTTGATGAGCATTTTCCGCACCTACATCATAATGTTAGAAAATTTTCGCGCGCCGTACGCTCGCGTTTTCATCTACATTATAGTTGATGCGGTATGAAGTCTTTTCCGCGCCTGCATCAGAATGTTCGAAAAATTTCGCGCTCGCTGCGCTCGCGTTTTCATCTACATTACTTGATGAGTATTTTCCGCACCTGCATCATAATGTTCGAAAATTTTCACATTAGTTGATGCGTGTGAAATCTTTTCCGTGCCTGCATCATAATGTTCAAAACATTTCGCACTCACTACGCTCGCGTTTTTATCTTCATTACTTGGTGCGTATGAAGTCTTTTCCACACCTGCATCAATGTTCAAAACATTTTGCGCTCGCGTTTTCATCTACACTATTTGATGCGTATGAAGTATTTTCCGCACTTGCATCGTAATGTTTGAAAGAATTCGCGCTCGCTGCGCTCGCGTTTTCATCTTCATTACTTGATGCGTATGAAGTATTTTACACACCCGTATCGGAATATCCGAAAAGTTTCTCGCTCGCTTCGCTCGCGAGCGTTTTCATCTACATCTATGATAACATATATATTTAGTCCTCTGTCATGTTCCATGTGGGCGCATTGAGCCGGCGTGCGCAATGTTTGGCGAGACAACCCGGCGAAACCGGGGCGGGTTATAAATGCGAAAGTAACTGTTTCCCCTTAAAATGCTCAGCCGATTTAGATGAAATTTGGTATGGATATAGTTTGAGTCCTAGGGAAGGACGTAGGATACTTTTATCCCGGAAATCATCCCTTAACGGGGTTTAAGTTAGAATGGAAGAGATATAACTAGGTAAGCGCATGAAATAGAAGAATGAAATAACATTCTAACGCGATGACGCGAGTTTTACGCAGACGAAGTCGCGGGCAAAAGCTAGTATTAAATATTTCAACAAATAAAAATTTCATCATACGGATTTATTAAGTAGGTAAACATTTTGTTACTTTGTTATTTCCGTTAAATTTTAACTTGAAACTAGAGTGATAATTTCATAGACACCATTAACTAAAGATAATTATCTAATAGCACTTCACTTATTAGTCTTATTACTCTGCAGCTCCGACAGAGTTAACAAAGTTAGTTTTGCATTAGTTCTGACATAGGTACAGTCGAGGTCATTAATATGTATACACTTTTTTACCTAATCGAATGCGTTTGCTTACAAATAGTAGGCGACCGCATTTGATTAGGTACAAAAGTGTATACATACTAATGACCTCGACCGTCCATACAATCATACAGTATACGTGGTGCAATACGCTAAGGTATAATCAGTAAATTAAAGAATTTACGAACATGCTGCAGCAGGGATATTTAAATATTTCCTATAAACTAAGAAAATTCTTGGAGCTTTGATACGTTTGGTCGTTTTCAGTGGCGCGTTTAGTAGGGTCAATCAAGTGCATTACAGAATGTTTTATTTATATCTGATATTCAGACTAAATACGCTACACAATCACGCCAATATAGTAGCTGGTCGTCGCTCTTTATCTAGATACTGCAATTACATCTTGGACAACAACCACGCAACGCATCTCTTCATCTTATCTGGCAGTTATCTTCATTAGAGAAGGGCGATTAGTGTAGTTTCCGGCTTTGCGTCTTTATTTCACAATTTCCTTTAAATCATGAAATTGCAGTTACTATGAGTTGAGTCATAAACCATTGTCATAAACATAACACCGCTCTCATAATAAATAAGCTTCAAATATTAAGTTTGTCAAATAGAAACATTTCAGTCTCAAACAGCGGCACCAACTAGACATTCTGTTCTGAGTGTTCTGACTCTACGTAGAAAAGCACTTCTGCAGACGGGCGTGATCGTAAATTATGCCCATACATTCCATTACCCAGAAACTACGTTATTTAGTCTTACAATATTAACACCGTAATTTAATCTATTTCTGTGAGTACATTAATTTATTTGTACCTACCTATTCATTGCATCAAAAGAACGTCTAGCGACCTTTGCAAGCGATTACTTAATATCACCTTTTGTAATAAAAATAACATCATGCAGTTGGTACTAATAATCGTCCTTTGTAAATTAGACCGACCGACGAACACATAAAATGGTTAACTATTTCAGAGAAATTACATAGATTTTCAGACTGTATATATTATATATAAAGGCGACGCAAAATATCTGTTTATAATGAAACAGGAAGACGATAACTGATCCGAACCGCTTTAAAATTGCCTTTCAGAACCTAGAAAGAACGAGCGCGAACCGTGAAGGATTAATTTAATCAGACAATATACCTAGTTATAGGTATTATTTACTTGGGACAAACGTTGCACCGGCCAAACAATAGCCCCCGGCCTTGCAAGTTTTTAGAGAATAATACAGACTCTTATGACCATGTTATTGGTACAAGTGTGTGCACACAATGGTCTGTTCGCGACAGACATACTTTAATTTATTCTTGTATCAACACTTGGATACAAAAACATGTGACGTGTGGAAGAAATAGACGAAGAAAGAAAGCTGTTATATACGTAGTGGTGTCAGACAGAAATCTTTTGACTTTTGAGTTAAAATATTACTTATCAATTTTTCTGTCGGCCTGTTTGGTGCTTATTTAAAATTCATAATGAACGAATCAATACATATCTATGTAGGAAGATCAATATGTAGGTAGGTTTACCAACTATTATCTATACAAAACAAACTATCGACCTTTGACTCAAGTGTCAATCAATTCGCATTAACGATGTGCTGGCAGGGTTAGAGGTTTTAACTTTGAAAATTACAGACATGCAGTTACGTACGTACCTACTCTTTTAGCATAATCGATGTTTCTAGGGCAAATTGTGTTTACCACTAATCACAATGTTATATAATAAATGTACTTAAGTGCCTAATCTGTGGAGATCTGTGATGGACCGTGGGTTTAGATTGGAATAATTTGGGAGATTTTGCAATAATAATTACCTATAACCTTAGGTAAGCCCTATATAAGAAATAAACTCAATATGACAGCCGAGTCTTGACACGTATATATATTACTGATCTGACCAATTTTCAGGGTTCCGTAGTAACAGGAACCCATAGTTTCCGTCTGTCCGTCTGTCTGCCCGTCCCCGGCTTAGCTCAGTAACCATTAGTAATAGAAAGCTGTAATTTGACATGATTATTCGTTTTAATGACACCGACGATCTTTTTTCTTTCAAACCCCGTCGAGTGGGGTGTCGTTGGATAGCTCTTTCAAAAATTTTGTAAGATTTCTAGAACTACTTTTTGATTCAAGAATCCTCCCCCCTGTCAGCTAAACGGTGGCGTGTGAAAAAAATCATGTTAGTAGTTAGTATATATAATAATGAATTTACCAGGAAAATTATCACTGCCAAGTAGACATTACTAGTTAACGAGTAACAGTCGAACTTAAGAAATGTATTTTGCTAAAGCAAAAATTCGTACAATTTCCATTGATATCATAATTAATGTTGTTAATATTGTCAAAAACACGCGCGCATTTTGCGCGTGGCCCCACACGCACTAGGCCGGTTTTTTAACTCTAAATAGATAATAAATATTCACGATAAATATTAAGTTTCTTAGGAAGCCATTAAACCAACGTGATACAAATACGCCGACGGTTTACCGCTTCGAGCTAAGTAACAATTAATCTTCCCACTCGTGAAGCTTTGTAATCGACGAGCAATCCGAATATAGAATGGTAATAAACAGCTGTTATACCTATGGTAATGAGAGTAATTAAAAGCGGATGGCTTCGTCGCGGCCTGATTGTTCGCACGCCATGTACCAGTATGACATAATACGCTAAATAATGACAAGATAATTCACGTGCACAGTTATGAGTGTTAGCGATACTTGATTTCAATATTCGAACAGATTGGCATACTTTCTTACTATATTTATTTATATTAATGAACGTAAAAGCAAAGTGTCATTTTGCTCGAATTTGGAGCAGCCCAACTGGGAAACTACCTCCGCCTTGCAGAAGACCAGCCAGCTTTGTGCGTGTCATCTACGAAGGCGCGCCCCTCCACGGCCCAATCCTTACAATTACGCATAGATTAGTATGAGATTCGCTGTGGAGGGGCGCGTCGTCGTGGATGACACGCACTATATACGATTATGTAATGTTGTGTTCCTGGAGGTGAGCAAGGTTGCCAGAGCTTCTGAAGGTGCACTGTGTTGAGAGCGAGGGATCTAAATTTGTCCCTTCTGCTGTGAACACAGTGAATCCTCAAATTAAATAAAGGGTCGGTAACGACCACGTGACACCTTTGGAGTTGCGAGCGTCTATAGGCTGCGGTGTGACCGCACGCTTGTTTGCCTCCGTCCTTGTATAAATCGTTATAGCTCGGGCCCAAGAAAGCGATATAGGAGCAACTGAACCCAACTTAGCGCAACTTCAGGAGTTCTGCCAACCTACTGTACCAATTTACCACACAGTTCCTTGAAATAATTAGACACATTACGAGTATAGTAATGTTTTGATTCCGGAACGACGAAAGATCCAACTCGCGCGTCACTCTATCACTATTGTACCTATCACAATGGTGTCATAGCGACAATGACGTCCGCAGGATGCGGCTATCTCTTTTATTTACCATTGTCGTGTTTATTGCCGTATACGTACAAATTGGAACACACGAGGGTTCCAGTAATTAAAGACACTTCTTTTATTTTCTGACAATTTTAATTTAACGCGTGACAAAGCCAATTGTGAATATTATTTACTTTTTACAGATTTGAAATATGTCAGATTGGAAATGTGACAAACTGATTTATTACATAATTAATTTGAAATTCGCCATGTGTCAAAAGACTTAAATTCTCGAGAGACTGAAAATCTAACACTTGCTAATTAGTTAAATCAAGTCTTTTGATTATTTTATAATTGACGTGTATTTTTTTTGCGTAGTTTGTTATGTGTGCGTAATTAATTATTTATATAATAAAACAATAGCTACTATAGCTAGCTTTCCGTCAAATAGTTCACGAAAAATCAAAACGTGTCATTAGTACCAACACCAGTCTGTTGTAGTCAAGTCCCTGGCTATGGTCCTGTATAAGGAAGTCCTAATGTTTTTTATACAAAAAGAATATGAGACGAGATAATATATGGTGACGGTTTTCCACCCGGGTCTAAAATATTATTAACTTTTTCAACGCGGACTGCCCTGGTGACTGGATTAATGTGCTAATAACTTGAATTTTATTTCACTTCCAGCTGATCGATGTTATCAAATGTTATTATGTCTCCATCGATGAGAGATTTATATGTATTACTCACTGCATTTACATACCTAATAACAATAACCTTCTTCATACTATAAGTAAACTAAAATGATTGTATTATAGTATGAAAACGGTAACTAGGTATGACCTTTTTGTAATACACACTTCCAGATATTGGTATTTTATTTATACCCATATACAGTAAATATTTTATTATTATGAATGCCATGCCATCGGCTGAAGTCGTTCGAAGGACGCGTCGTAAAAGTGTTTTATGGCTGCTAAAGAATTAACGAGCTTCTCTGAGTTTCGGTAACATAACCAACTTATTGTTTGACGCTGTCATTACATTTCAGATTGTGACTCAAAACGCATACTTGTTGAGCCACGTGGCACAAGAGAACTATATCCCTATTTAGAGTTACATGCGGGTTACCGAGGTATAACGAGTTCAATGGATCTATCAAACGCGCAATGTAGTTAAACTTGCATTCAGTTACTGTGATACCTAGTTATCACGAGACATTAGTACTATGACAAATTGACAGTGTCTGTTGTTAGGTACCGTAAAAAATATTTTTGTCATACATTATGTTATGTCAATAATTCAATAATTCCGGTTGTAAAAATCGTACTATTAAGAGTAATTTCCTAGACACTAGTAAACCCGAAAAAGTTTGAGGGATGAGATATCGTATCAGATATACCTCGCTAACAAATACTCGTGATGATGCCAATCCATCAGTTTTGTAGACTACAATCGTATCTCTGTATTTATCTCCCAGAAAACCTCTCAAGAAAATGTAATATTTAGATCACAGCCTCCCATCCCATCTGAACAGACTGAAAAATGCAAGGTTGCTAATATTTAATGGGAGCAAATTGCGAAGGTGAGACGTTTCTGCTTTAGCTTTTAACCCCGAGCCAGGGAACGTATAGGTGTTTAAATATTGAATTGAGTATATTATGTTTGTGAATCGGAGGTTGCTTTCAGGGGGTTTTACATAAAGATCCGTAAAATTTTAATTCAGATCAAATTTTGGTAACTCGGTACGTTTTCCGCTTGACTTCGTCCGCTTAATTATTGTTATGTAACTTTCTCCATACCACTCCATGCCGCATTTCACCTAAATCGGTTAATGGTTTTTATTTTAACCTACCAGATGGAAAATATACCTAGGTATAAGTTACGTGCCCGTTATTTTATTTTCAGACCTTTCTTGATTCTTTAAAACAGTTAAAAGTTACATTAAAATGTGGTCGTACCTCGTAACAATAAGGGTACGAACAGTACTTATATTATCTATCTATACATATAATAAAGCAGAAGAGGGTCGAAAATCTGTACATTGAAGATATTAGTAAAAAAATCGATGGAGGGGTCTAAGAATCGATAACAGAACACGTTTCAACTGTTTTTAGAATTCATGTCTGTTTGTCTGTTTGTCTGTTTGTCTGTCTGTTTATATGTCTAACTATCACGCGAAAACTAGCGAATGGATTTTAATACAGCCTTCACTAATATGTTTATTGGATCTTCGGCCAGGTTATAGGCTATAAAAATCATACAGGTTAGGGATGAAAGGGGGTGAAAAGAGGGGTTAAACTTTGTATGAGAAGTCTTTCAGTTCATGATTTACAGGCTTGAAAGTTGGTAAGTACATACATGGACGCAAAGTAAATAGAACCTCATTCAAACATTGTATAATAAACAGATAGTATTTGAAAAAATGGGGGGTGAAATAACAATACCTCTGCCTCTCAAGGCTATAGACAAAAATACAAAAGTCCCTCAAACCATATTAACTGTTTGAAATGAGAGATCTAATTATGTTGGTCAGTCAGTCGCTATCAATATTCACAAACCTTACTACGCAACCTCGGTTTTTTTTTTGTTTTCGATGGAGGGTACTTTACCTACGCAGAGCGGCGGGCTCTCGGTTGCATGGTAGCACTTGCGACATGTACTACCTATATATTAAGTATGCGCATTTTTGTATAAAATATTGTTTTTTGAGGTGCTCATTACAAGAATGATACTTATCCATTTTCAAATTGAAGATGGCGGACATTTACTTATTTACTTTTCTTAATAATCGATATGAGTTTCATCTTTGAGGTTCTTTGAGGTGCCGATTAGTTGCGTTTTCCGTCAGCAAAATGTATAAAATACGTTCAGCGCGTAACAGACATAAATTTAGAGTATATTGGTATTCGTTTTTAAAACATACATACCTACGTAACAATGAACATCAAGTATGACCAAATTCGAACAGGCGGATTGGAAAGCAAAAAAAAAAACGGCCAAGTGCGAGTCAGACTTCGCACATTTAGGGTTCCGAACCGACCGCAAAGTTAAGTTGGTTTTAATAGGAAAAATAAGGAAATTTCAAAGAAAAAAATCTAATTTATCAATATATTAGTATTTGTTGGTAAAAAATACGTAATAACAATCATAATTACCATACCATATTTTAAATTCATCGGAACAAAATTTCGTAAATTCCAATAATTTATGAACAAAAAAAATATCTATTCAACTACCTCTTTACAAAGCCACTTAATAGGTCAACAAATTTTTTTTGTTCAATATTTCGCGCTCGCTGCTGCGCGTTTTCATCTACATTGCTTGATGCGTATGAAGTATTTTCTGTACCTGCATCATAATGTTCGAATCATTTCGCACTAGCTTTTTAATCTACATTACTTGACGCGTAGGAATTATTTTCCGTAACTGCATCATAATGTTCGAAAAATTTCGCGCTCGCTGCGCTCGCGTTTTCATGTGCATAACTTCATGAGAATGAAGTATTTTCCGCACCTGCATCATAATGTTCGAAAATTTTCGCGCGCCGTACGCTCGCGTTTTCATCTACATTATAGTTAATGCGAATGATATCTTTTCCGCACCTGCATCAGAATGTTCGAATCATTTCGCGCTCGCTGCGCTCACGTTTCATATACATTACTTAATGAGTGTGAAGTATTTTCCGCACCTGCATCATAATGTTTGAAAAATTTCGCGCTCGCTGCGCTCGCGTTTTCATCTACATTACTTGATGAGCATTTTCCGCACCTACATCATAATGTTCGATAATTCTCGCGCGCCCTACACTCGCGTTTTCATCTGCATTATAGTTGATGCTTATGAAGTCTTTTCCGCACCTGCATCATAATGTTCGAAACATTTCGCGCTCACTACGCTCGCGATCTCATCTTCATTTCTTGATGCGTATGAAGTATTTTCCGCACCTGCATAATAATGTTTGAAAAATTTCGCGCTCGCTGCGCTCGCGTTTTCATCGACATGACTTGATGCGTATGAATTATTTACCGCACCGGCATCACAATGTTCAAAATATTTCGCGCTCGCTGCGCTCGCGTTTTCATACACATTACTCGATGAGTGTGAAGTATTTTCCGCACCTACATCATAATGTTCGAAACATTTCGCGCTCACTACGCTCGCGATCTCATCTTCATTTCTTGATGCGTATGAAGTATTTTCCGCACCTGCATAATAATGTTCGAAAAATTTCGCGCTCGCTGCGCTCGCGTTTTCATCTACATAACTTCATGAGTATGAACAATTTTCCGCACTTTACTAAACTTTAGCGCCCGCTACGATCGCTTTTTCATCTAAATTACAGATGCGTTTGAAGTTTTTCCGCACCTGCATCATAATGTTCGTAAAAATTTCGCGTTCGCTATGCTTGCGTTTTCATCTGCATGACTTGATGCGTATGAATTATTTACCGCACCGGCATCACAATGTTCAAAATATTTCGCGCTCGCTGCGCTCGCGTTTTCATACACATTACTCGATGAGTGTGAAGTATTTTCCGCACCTACATCATAATGTTCGAAAAATTTCGCGCTCGCTGCGTTTGCGTTTTCTTCTACATTACTTGATGAGCATTTTCCGCACAACCTACATCATAATGTTCGAAAATTTTCGCGCGCCGTACGCTAGCGTTTTCATCTACATTATAGTTGATACGTATGAAGTCTTTTCCGCGCCTGCATCAGAATGTTCGAACAATTTTGCGCTCGCTGCGCTCGCTATTTCATCTACATTACTTGATGAGTATTTTCCGCACCTACATCATAATGTTCGTAAAAATTTCGCGTTCGCTATGCTCGCGTTTTCATCTGCATGACTTTGTGCGTATGAATTATTTTCCGCACCGGCATCATAATGTTCGAAATATTTCGAGCTCGCTGCGCTCGCGTTTTCATACACATTACTTGATGAGTGTAAAGTATTTTCCGCACCTGCATCATAATGTTCGAAAAATTTCGCGCTCGCTGCGTTCGCGTTTTCTTCTACATTACTTGATGAGCATTTTCCGCACTTACATCATAACGTTCAAAAAATTTTCGCGCGCCGTACGCTCGCGTTTTCATCTACATTATAGTTGATGCGTATGAAGTCTTTTCCGCGCCTGCATCAGAATGTTCGAAAAATTTCGCGCTCGCTGCGCTCGCGTTTTCATCTACATTACTTGATTAGTATTTCCCGCACCTGCATCATAATGTTCAAAACATTTCGCACTCACTACGCTCGCGTTTTTATCTTCATTACTTGGTGCGTATGAAGTCTTTTCCACATCTGCATCAATGTTCGAAACATTTCGCGCTCGCTGCGCTCGCGTTTTCATCTACACTATTTGATGCGTATGAAGTATTTTCCGCACCTACATCGTAATGTTTGAAAGAATTCGCGCTCGCTGCGCTCGCGTTTTCATCTTCATTACTTGATGCGTATGAAGTATTTTCCACACCCGTATCAGAATATCCGAAAAGTTTCGCGCTCACGTCGCTCGCGAGCGTTTTCATCTACATCTATAATAAGTTAATAACATATATTTAGTCCTCTGTCATGTTTCATGTGGGCGCATTGAGCCGGCGTGCGCAATGTTTGGCGAGACAACCCGGCGAAATACGGTGTAGAAGTTGATATGGATAATGGATATCCACGCGAATGAAGTCGCGGGCAAAAGCTTAGATAAATAAATTTAAAACTGGACTACCCGTGCGAAACTGGGGCGGGTTATAAATGCGAAAGTAACTCTGTCTGCCTGTTTCCTCTTAAAATGCTCAACCGATTTAGATGGAATTTGTTATGGATATAGTTTGAGTCCTAGGGAAGGACATAGGATACTTTTATCCCGGAAATCATCCCTTAACGGGGTTTAAGTTAGAATGGAAGAGAGATAACTAGGTAAGCGCATGAAATAGAAGAATGAAATAACATTCTAACGCGATGACGCGAGTTCTACGCAGACGAAGTCGCGGGCAAAAGCTATTCCGAATAAAGCGATAGAAGTGCGCGGTTGGGAAGTGGCCAGGCGCGGTGGCCGTGGGGGGAATCCGAGTGTGTGTACATTCCCTTGTCCTTATAGAATAATCCAAAGCCTAACAAATCCGACTTGTTCATCCGAATTTCGAGTTACAGAATCGTTATGATTCTCACGGCGCATTGGATAACGCGCGTTACTTAACCGCTCATTCAATTAATAATTATACTTATTGTTGCGCAAAGTTCATTCAAGGTTCTAGGCGTGCGACTGCGCACAATGCCTGTTTTTACAAGATCGTGATACAGTTTAACAACAGCCTGGGTTATACGGAATATAATTGCCGCTATCAAACTCTACCTTAACTAATAGATAGGGTGTAAACGGGAGTGTTTGTACAAATAGTAAAACAGGTATCTACCTAACTACTTTATATCTGTAGGTACCTACTTAAAATTAAAATGAGGATTTCCGTCAAATTTGGATTTATATTTGGGATCCATCAAATTTGGATTTACACTAATTAATCCCATCCATTAAATCTGACGGTTTTTATACAAGTACATAATATGTACATATATATAATGTTTCGAAAACTACTATGTTCTCGTGGAATGTTTTTGTATTTGTTTCGCTCGTTACGTTGTTTCAAGGACAAAATACGTAACTATTAAGAGAAAATAGATATTAAGTACACAAGAAACCAGGTCCATTGCTGTTTTATTGTTAACAATAATTGCATTGGGAGGCGCCATGTCGTGACACTTTTTGTAGACATCTTGCAGTTCGAATTACAACGCTGACCGTGAGGTGGGGTTTTTAAGGTCATGTGATTGGTCTGATTCGTTACCTACCTAATTATATTCATATACATATTGAATACAGGGGCCGATTTTTGAGAGTCGAACGCTCGACTTTTCACTCGAGATCAAAAAATAGTGAAAAGTCGAGCGTTCGACACTCAAAAATCGGCACCCAGTTACGAGAAACACTCATTTTTCACTCTTTATTTTATACTTACATACTTACTGGACATTTGCAAGTCGAGAATTATACTTAATAACATCATATTACTATTGTCTAAGAAATTAAGTAACTAAGTATACGCCTTACATATAAAAGACTTTGCTTTGTTGGTGTCAGATGTCAGATGCGATGTATTGTGGCTATCTGTCAGAGTGAGCAACATGAATTTTATTATGAATTTGGTCAAAGGGAAATCCTATATTTTCTGTAATAAATATCGATGTTGTTCTGAAATTATGTTAAGAGTATTTGTATTGTATGTTGATAACTGGTATATTTATCAGAACCCTACCATATCATCATCGATAAAACTGACTTAAATGGCTAAGTGGCGTGGCGTAAAACTTTATATACTTACTAAGTTATTCAAAATTCAAATTCAAAAATTCAAAATTTCTTTATTTGCCAGAATATGGTAACAGAGTAAGGATCTTAAAGCTGAATTCGTTCATGCTTATTCAACCTGCATGCAGGTGTGCAAATTATTAAAATGTCAAGTCTAAATTTTTTACAAAAATACTTATACTACATGCATGTTACAGTCGATAACATATTCGTAGAGAGAGCCGGTGCTAATTTTGATAATACATATATTCTCAAGAATTGCAGATAAGTATGTAGATATAGATGCTCAACTGCTCAAGGCCTTCAAAAAGTAGCCGGTTCCCGGTGCCAAGAGAGCTGTATGGCCCATACCTACTCCACTATTCCATCTACCACAGACCACAGCTCAGGTTTCTAGGAAGTCGTAAACATCTAGTCATTTTAAATGTTTTAAGCCTCAGCCATGTTCACTACTTACCTATCCAAACTGTAAAGGTTATCGCAATGAAATACAATACAAGATCCCAGGACATTGGTCATGGCAGCGAGGAAATATTGTACATAATAGCAATATTTGTAAACTAGCAGACACTTACTTTTATCAGATGCGTTTCATGTTTCATGTCTATTGCAACCAATGCCGTGCGAATTCTGATTTGTAAGTTATGTTCTGATAACAATATAGTAAATTGCGTAGAAAGATTGCTACGTAAGTAATAATTGCATGTGGCTTATTATTTGAAGGTAAAAACTTCTGTATCATTGAAATTATTTAAATCGTTTACATTTTTTATAGAATTGTCGTGACGCAGCTATCTAACTTCTATTTTAATTAAATTTTAATGTAGTTACTCGTATGTAGGTAATTACTTTTGGATATGCAATAACACGAAGGCAGGCTGCAATGAACCAACAAAAATATTTGCATATCTTTATTGTGAATTCCTTCTCTTAAAGTGTAAATGTCAAAGGCAACTTAGATCAAATTAAATCATAATGGGTAATACGGAACCAGATACCAGTTTTTTGCCACTAGTCTTTGACCTTGATGAAACTATATCAATGTTTACCGTACCTTTAACCTTGCCTACCTAACCTTAACCTTTTACTCCCTATACTCCCTGAGCACACCCCGCAACCTTGAGGACTTTTAGGATGTTCATCTGGACACCGCAACTAACTGTGCCAATTTTCAAAACATCAAACACACGAAACAACATGAAACACACAACATGAATGAAACATCGACATTCATGTTTCTACATGAATTATTTCCCTTGATTGCTCTTAATAGGAGTAATTTTCTCAGATTATAAATAGGGCGTCGAAGGGATATATCTTCATAATTTTGTGTGAAATCTAATATCTACGTAGGTATCGCTCACAGCAATAATTAACGTCACACGAGAAGCCGAATACTCAAAAGTTTTGAAATACGTAGGCAAGGTACAATGATAAAAAAAATATAATTACTCATCTATTTTTACCGTTCTTTACTCATTACTTCTTCTCTTGTGGTTGACCTAATGTCACAGACGAATAACTAACAAAAATCTTCAGAACAGGTTTGGAGCCACCCACGGGCTTTGTGGCTTTTTTAATATACCTAGTCATTAACACACAATAGATGAAATATCGCGGCTTTATTTACATCACAACTGCCACTTAAGTGGGTATTTATGCTCTAACAGAATTTAATGTATACCATGTACTTCTATGAGTTTATGTATGATCCATTAGTTTATAGAGTGTGTAGAGCCGTGGGAAATAAGTATTATAAAATAGTTAATATTTCTAGTTAGTTATTATAGCCTCGTGGGCAACACATCAGCATTATTTGACTGGTCTTGACTGTAAAAGAAGCAGTAAGTAGATAATTTTGTTTCTCTAGCGAACTATAAGCGTTCATTACCACCAGCGAACTGTAAGGCAAGAACGTCTACCATTTTTCGACTCTATTATTATGACATCAATGTTCAAACTTGGTAGACCGCTTTATTCGCTGACTGTACATTCAGAAGTTGTTTACCCAACCAAGAGTTTTGTTTTTGAAGCTAATCGTCCGTCAGATCTCCCAGAATTTCCTCAGATTCGTATAGATACCGGCCGTGAGAAACCGCGTAATCTCACTTCCCGACCACGATGCACGGATATCATGTTTAACGGTGTAATAGCCCTACCAATCTACATTCTACCATGCGATTCACCTGCCTCGACTTGCTTACGCGTCCCTTATAACTTGAGCCTGGTTTCAGTAACAACTATGTGTCATCAAATGTCAGGTTTACAGTGGTTCTGGCTGGATTTAAGCCCTGTGGAGACTCGCCTCCTGTCAACAGCTGATGCAATAAAGCAGTTCCTACAATACATTTTGTTTGTGTTATGCAGTATAATGTACTAGTAGGTATGTTACGTAATACAAGTATTAAATTTGGTTGGATTTGTACTAGAAAGTGGATGTGTAATATTTTAGGCTAGGCTCAGAAGGTAAGGCGTACATTGCTCACATGAGTAAAAGTAATTCGTGTACTTGTGCAGTTGCAACAACAAACGTTTCTGTTCTTTCGATGAGAATATTTAGAAATGTTTATAACTCTAAGTACATTATAGCTGGGGCGGTATTCGCGAACGTGGCAATATAAAAACAATGATGGATATAGGTATGTCCGGTATAAAACATAAGACGCCTCTGACATTAGCATCATCATATTTTTTGTCCCATTCCCTATATTTTTGTTGTTTACTGAGCACTTGTGCAGTGTGGCGGTTTAATAATTGAACACAAAACGATTAATAACATACCCAGTAATTAAGCACACGATGCAATTAACGAATGAATTACTTTTTGCTACTGCTAATAGCATAGTAAACATACAAATATGATCCGATAACATAGACATCAACGCGCACAGCATTCCGTTAGTTGCGACTCGATTCCTTAAATACCTGTTTTAACGATTGTTTGAAGTAAATACCGTTCGGTTTGGTATAAATAAAGAGAATTAAGTATGTTTCACTATAGCATTTGTTCATGCGCTCCCACAATAACCAGGGGGTCGATTTTTGAATCTCACCAAGTTACTAATTCTCACCGATGTGAGTGATTTCCGAAAGTTCGTATTTTTGAAACTCATCGGTGACTTACATTTGTCATACCTATGATATCGATTTACGAGTGCCCCTACCCAGTCGTAATTGAAATCACCATGCGATTATTTTATAAATGTAAGTCACCGATGAGTTTCAAAAATACGAACTTTTGGAAATCACTCACATCGGTGAGAATTAGTCACTTGGTGAGATTCAAAAATCGACCCCTGCTCCACTAAATTAGGGGACGTTTTTTGGAAAAGTATGCTTTGTCATTACTTATTTGGGACTGAAAATTTAACTGCAACGGCATTCGAGACAAATTTGATTTGAATAGAGAAATGTAAACGAGTAAGGACCGTACGTCCTGTACGGGTTATTGCTTTTATATATATTTGTTACGAATTATTAGGAACATCATTTATATCTGCAAGGTAATAATGCCAATAATTCATATTATTAATTACAAAGCCCTTGAACTCGCTTCCTAATACTAATGGTTCGGAACTCACGAGCACGTGACGTCACGGCGGCGCCGGCGCAAACTGCGCCGATTTGTATACACGAGGCGGACTTGTAATGGAGGCGTAGAGTCCTTATTGAACTAGTAGGTTTCCGGCTACTCATGCCAGCCGGCGCCTTTAAGCGCCAACTACTAGTTAATCATTAGTTAAAGAAAATAAAATATAAATTGGGCAATATTACACAAATCGACCTAGTCTAGATTCTTAAATACATAGTTAACATCCAAGTTTCAGAAACAAACATTCGTGCTCATCACATAAATAAATGCCCTGATCGGGATTCGAACCCGGGACCAGCAGGTTCGTAGGCAGGATCACTGCTCACTAGGTACTAGGCTAAAGTTGTCATCTAGCGTTTATGTGTAGGGTTAATGCCAATAACTAGATGTGACTGCGGCTTCGCCTGTTTGGGATTCCCCTTCTTCTTAGGGATTTCTTCTTTTTTTTAAGGAGAACGCTAAGGAGAAAATAAAAAAATAAAAACTAGTTACTTAGCCTAGCCGTTTACTTTAAGCTTTTTCATGCCAAATTTCGTAACAAATTGTTTATGATATGTGACATACAAATAAGGGACAAAGAGTTACTTTCATATTTATATAGGTATTATATAGTATGGATCTGTTTGGCACATGGTATACAACTCTGCTGCTCGTGAATCTTTTATTTGCCATATTCTAATGTAAATGTGTGGTGTAATATCAAAGGAATCATAGTTAGATTATATATCCTTTGAAGAATGTCTTAGTCCTTACGTTAATCGTGCCTTGTCCGTCAT
This sequence comes from Cenopis cana, assembly GCA_951800055.1. Lineage (NCBI taxonomy): Eukaryota > Metazoa > Arthropoda > Insecta > Lepidoptera > Tortricidae > Cenopis > Cenopis cana. Next base: position 11,371,476 of record OX637479.1, on the reverse strand, counting down.
AACGAGAAACGCGAAACATGTCTTAAGGACGGAAACCTCTGTTACATATTTATAGCGGAAATGAGTAATTATTGTAAATAGTAGAGTATAAGAGATATCCCGTAAGAGCGTTTGCTCTTCATTAACAGAACTGGAACGAAAAAAATATCCCATCAGCAAAGTTAATAGCAGATAGAGGAATTAAATATTCCCTTGAATTAAGACGAGGCATTCGAATTTTTGGTACGAGTAGTGTACTTAAAAAAAAAATTAAACTTTATTCCAATGAAAAACAAATTACATTTTATTACAATTACTTAGTTAATAATAATTTTAAAATTTTAAGATTTTAATTTAACTAAGGAGTGCGGAGGAGCCCTCGGCGTCAATTTTAGTTATACAATACAACTTACCTTTAGATATTTTAAACAAAGCAGGTAAACTACGCGATTGAAATTTTAGTATGTTATTTTGCATTATATCGGTATGCTAACGAACTGGGATAGGAAAACACGATTAGTAAAAAATTCCCCGATAGATTTTTATTTCCAAACTAGTATCGTTTTTTTTAAAAATTTTCCTCTATCCGTCTGTTCTTTAATCTTATTTCATTATGGTGTGCGCTATTCGTTGCGACTTGCGGCAATAACCACGATAATTGGAAACCTACACAAAGAGGTATTATTGACCGTCATTTCGCGTCAAAATGCGAGTGGAATACGGCCTGCACGGCTAGCAGAAGTTGGCGCGCGAGCTATCACGCCGCGAGATAGACTATCCGTCTATTTTAAGGCGCTACACTGAGAAATTTGGAAACTTTGAAACGCTGTCCTGCCCAGACTAGCTAACAGTAGGGGCTGATTTTCAGATATATGATTCTTGACTATATGATTGTGGTACTGACAATAGCGAAACGTGATTGCTTAAAATTTTCATGATAGAAAATAAATCCAAAGTCGAGTCTATATTTTCCTTTTTTTCCTCAGCCTACTAAAACAACGCATTATTAAAAGACACGATTAAGTTAATATGATGGTATTTTACCTCATCTAGGTACTGACAAGAGGAAATTTAATAAACCTGCACACAGTCAAATATTTAACGAGATTCGTCTAAAAAGCCATTCTCGGAGAGGGTTGCATCCCGTTTTGTCGTGAGCGAAAAAAAAGGGTGTCTCTTTCAATCGATATATCGCCTTAAATGAGTACACTCAGAAACAGACGGATAGGCTATATCGCCGCGAGATAAATCGCGCGCCAACTTGTGCTCGCCGGGCAGCGACATAAACGCGGGCATGCTAGCTAGGCAGCAGTGTGATAAAGCAGGTGATTTGTGGCGCAGGCAGCTTCCTGCTGCGCCGTGCCAAGCATTCATTTCCTTTTGTTACAGACTCAAGTCAGCGGTGATGATTAACCGAACAATAACTTGTAAATACACTATGCTATTGTTCTTTGTACCGATTTTAGTGTTTTTTTACAGTAATTGGTAATAGCTACATATATATCAATAAGCCAGTTCTTGTTACTGAATAGGTAAAAGGCTTCTGAAAATCTTAAACACTCACTCTCCTTATTTTTTAATGATTAATAATATACCATACATAGTAGTTAGCATTCATGTAGACGGATTAGTACAGAAATCTAAATCTAAACTGTATTATTGAAACATACGAGCTGACTCGCAAATGATAATACAAAGGCACCTAGTTCGTTATACCAAGTATTAAGATACAATATCTGGGCGACCGAGCTTTGCTCGGCGTTTTCCTGGGCATGAGACCTAGCTAGATCGATTGCTCGTTCCCGAAAACCCCCACATACCAAATTTCATCAAAATCGTTAGAGCCGTTTCCGAGATCCCCGAAATAAATAAATAAATATACAAGAATTGCTCGTTTAAAGATATAAATATCTGGGCGGCCGAGCTTTGCTCGGCGTTTTCCCGGCCAAGAGACCTAGCTAGATCGATTGCTCGTCCCCGAAAACCCCCACATACCAAATTTTATCAAAATCGTTAGAGCCGTTTCCGAGATCCCCGAAATAAATAAATACATAAATAATAGGGATGATGACACTATAAAAGAAAATCAATAAATCCAAATTTTCTACATAAAGGCTCAAATTCTCAATCAAATGGCGAAAAAAGTAATTCAAAAAAGTAAATAATTACGTAATTATAAGTCTTCAAAGTTTTAAGAGTGGGTATTTTCTGTCGCTTTACCGCAAAACGCACCTTTGTATTGAACGATCGTCATTTACTATGGCACTACTCAACAGTGACGTCACTGTTGAGTAGCACTTTCTCCCTCTAACTACGAACATTCTAACCGTTGTAGCTTCGTTATTTTTTGAGATATTTGAATAGGATTTTCACTATTTGGCATAGTTTTATGTCTTCTTTCTATTGAAGTAATAATTTTTTTTGAGTCAACATCCCTATTAAATGTGTAATAAATGAATGTTCTAGAAAACATTTTTTACGACATACGGATCAGTAAGCTCTATAAAGGGGTCACTAGAGCGTTCTTTCTGTTCAAAATCTAGAACACCGTGAACGCAAATACAGCTGCGGCGGTACTCATCAGGGACGTTTAGTGCAAGCAAGCTCATAGATAAAACATGTGTGAAACATGATATTTTGTCATTGAGTTATAGAATAGCTTAACACTGACAATGTTAATTGGGTGCACTGATATATTGGATATATGTTTCCATGATTAGGAAATAAAAATTACTAAATATACTTAGGTGAAAAACTTCCGAGCAAATAATAGTGAACCATTGAAACGAAGTTCAAGACCGCACGTCTACTAAAGTAGGTACGTACGTAGTACCGTATTTCAATAATTATTGTGTTTTTTTCTTGGTACTTAAATAGAAAAAATCCTACATAACAAGCATATTATAAAAATAAAAATTGAGTTTCTTAATCACGTATCAAACGCGCCAGTCCTATAAAGTTCGCATAAATACATATAGGTACATTCACCCATCTTATATATAACATGAGAGCGAGAGCCCGCATATCGCAACAAAGCGATTATGCGGCTATTATGATCGCCAAGTAAATCCAATTAATCATTTATGACCAATAAATTAACAATAGCTATAAACAGACATTTCGATGAATTTAATCGTGTTTTAGTTTTAATTTCCCAACGAGTGAAAGGCAAGGCCGAGACAACAATGGCGAAGCCGGAAAGACGATCCATTCATCGGCTTTGTTGCCGAGATCCTTGTTAGCCGACCGGCTGCAACTTCGAATACGTTATGAATAAAGTGTTTTACAGTGATCATTAATGTAACACACGCCGAGATGGAAATTTTCAGGGACCTAAAGTGTAAGTAGCAAGTTGCGTACCCCTGCATAGACAATTAGACACTTGCATCACTTGCATGTGTTCATGACCACCATGGCCTACGGACTTCGACACTGCCTTTCCATTTTCCATCAGACCTGTGCGTTGATGCTATGGAAATATTGATATCCACCAATTATATTCATTGCTTCACATAGCATAGCACAGGTGGAAACGGAGAGCTATCACATCCTCGCAGCATAGCTGCATAGCATAGCGCAGGTGAAAAGGCAGCCTTACAGTTAAAAATGGATTGCTGTAAATAAATAGCTATTTTTGCACGTAATTTTCCTAGTTTTTGCGCTTAACATCTAAAGACCGTTCGTATAAAAAATAAAACACTGCCTTTAGTTTTGCTTCAAGTTTCACAAAGGGCTATAAGAACAATTCCGTGTGGCAACTGTCGGTTCGGCTGAAGAAATAACTGTTAAATACGTCGGAACACAAAAAGATTGCATTGATCATCTTCGGAAGCGTTGAATCAAATAAAACTATGTCCCCGGTCACAAGTCGAGCGTTTCGAGCAGACGTCAAGTGCGAGTCGAATTCCGCAGATTTAATGCGATTCGCTAGGTTTAATATGATGTAATATGATATGGGCTATGAGCTTGTACCCAAATTCAACATTTATAATCATTCTGAGTAAGAAAGTAAGCGATTGTGTACCTATTAAATAAAGGGTAGCATTTAACGAACCACCAAATTAGTTGCCGAATAATGCTCTAAAAAATTACATTGATTACCAAAAATACTAGATTCGCACCAAATTTTCAACTCCTTTTAAATATAAAGTGCAACTCAAAAAAGTAACATGTCGATAACCTATTAAATTAAATTGTTACCAAATAAATTAGTCGCTACCCAAAAATACTTAATGATCACCTAATTTCAAACACCAAATTTCATATAATTTACATCCAAATATTCCAGGGCTCGTAATCCTATTAAAATTAATTACACCCAAATAATTCTTTCGATACCCAGAAATACTACATGATCACCTAATTTCAAGCGCCATTTGTTTATTCAATTTAATATCTAGTCTAATGCCGAATCTACGCAATGGACATAATGGCGCAATGTAAGGAACGCAAGCGACATGTTTCGGATTGATCGAGCGACATGTGTCGGACCCACACGCGACATGTTCGGGCTAATCGAGCGACATGTTTCGGACTCACACGCGACATGTTGGGGTCATCGAGCGACATGTTTCGGACTCACACGCGACATATTCGGCCTCATCGAGCGACATGTTTCGGACTCACACGCGACATGTTAGGGTTACCGAGCGACATGTTTCGGACTAACACGCGACATTCATAATAGGGTCACACGAGTGTTTTTTAGGGTTATGCTACAATGTTTCGGACTAACACGCGACATGTTCGGGCTCATCAAGCGACATGTTTCGGACGCATCCAGGGACATGTTTCGGACTCACCCAGCGACATGTTTCGGACTCAACATGTGTTGGTTCTGGCGCTTCGCCGGCCGCTGCCGCGGCACGCTCGCTTCGCTCGCTCGGCTCGCGCGTTGTATATATATATATGTATATTATATACACACGCTAACGTTTGAGTCTTGGGTATCAACAATATCAACATAAGGTGTCAAACATTGCGACGTTTACCTTAATTGGAAGTTTAACTTATAATTCAATGCTAATAGTAGTTTATGCAACCGGTACATAATGAGGGGCATTAAAACACGAGTGTGAGTTTTATAAAACGAGCCGAAGGCGAGTTTCATAATAGGGTCGACGTCGACGAGTGTTTTTTAGGGTTATGCGACATGTTTCGGACTAACACGCGACATGTTCGGGCATTAAAACACGAGTGTTTTGATACACATTTTTTTTAAAGTTAAAATTCAAAATAATTGTAAAATTTGAAATCCTTTTCCCCGAATTAGTCAAAATCGAGTATAATGACGATTATACAGTAAAGAAAATTTTTTTTACCTAAAATTCAAAATAAATGTAAAATTTGAAATCCTTATCCCCAAATTAGTCGAAATCGAGTATAACGACGGTTTTACGTAAAAAAAAAATATTTTTTACTTGAAATTCAAAATAAATGTAAAATTTGAAATCCTTATTCCCGAATTAGTCGAAATCGAGTATAATGACGATTTTTCGTAAAAAAAAATTTATTTTACTTAAAATTCAAAATAAATGTAAAATTTGAAATCCTTACCCCTGAATTAGTCGAAATCGAGTATAATGACGATTTTACGTAAAAAAATTTTTTTTTTACTTGAAATTCAAAATAAATGTAAAAATTGAAATCCTTATCCCCGAATTAGTCGAAATCGAGCATAATGACGATTTTACGTAAAAAAATTTTTTTTTTACTTAAAATTCAAAATAAATGTAAAATTTGAAATCCTTACCCCTGAATTAGTCGAAATCGAGTATAATGACGATTTTTCGTAAAAAATTAAAAAAGAAACATTGTTATTATATTTAATAACATAATGAACAATTTTAATTCATAATAATCATTATGTTACTGCTGTAACCTTCTCCACACGTAAGAACATTGAATGTTATTATGCGAGTAATTTTCTACGGTTTCTGAACGCATTTTTTAATTTGTATGTATTAACTACAATATAGCTTGTAATGTGTATAATATTTGGATGTAATTCTAATAACAAATGATGCACGAGATTAGGTGGTAGTTTAGTATTTTTGGTGGTACTTGACAATTTTTTGATGCGATTATAAAATTTCAGGGAACGCAATAAGTAAAATAGCTGCAAGTGCTGGAATAATAGGTATGAGTGTTTAGGTGACCTAAAATTGACGGTCGATACATTTTTTTGAGTGTTCAGCCTTATTTTAGGCTTCGAAAATTTGGTGATATCAAAAGTTATTTAGGTGATCATTTTATTTGTTCCCTTAAATAAATATGGTATTAAAATGACATTAGTAGCAAGGAACCCCGATATCAAATAAAACGTAAACGGCTTGAAACAGAAGCGTTAAGTTCGTATTTAAGTAAGAAAGTATTTACCCATGGCTGCTGCGACTTACTATCGTGTGACTATCCTCTCAAACTAACTTCCAATGCACAAGCGTGAAACTTCCATTTACACGCGTGTAAGAATCGTAATGCAAGTTTAACGATATTGCGGAATTTTAAATAGCGATTGAACTCATTATAGATACTTCGGTAACCCGCAATGTAATGAAACTTGCATGCAATTCATCTACTTATGTGTATAAGGATGCTTCACAGTGGAGATAAATTAAACAGACAATAGGGGCACATTATTCGCGGAATTTCTCGATCTATTGTGAAGTCTTCGGAAATTTTAATGCAGTAGGCCAAATAACACATAATATAATAACAAACTATATATATTTAGCAAAGGTACGAAACCAAATCTTTAATACTCGTAAGTACCTATGTGATAATGTGATGCAAAAATATAACACAAATGACATCAAATGAAATTCTTACTTATACTATAGGTACTCACCGGCAGAAAATTTAATTTATTCCATTTATAGTTTGAAATCACGAAAAATTTTTGGGCCAAATTTTCTGCCGGTGAGTGTATATTGTGTCCTACACGACAAGAGACAGAAGTTAAATTTATTTATTTATTTAATCATTTATTTCAGGCATCTGTGGCCCATAATACAAATACCTTAAAGACTAACATACATATTATATCATTATAAAATGTGTATTTTTCTTATACCTACACATGTTCATGCAGGCCAGTTACGTATATTATACCAGTGAGCTGTGTAAGGAAACGTCTATACCTAAGTAATTTTATGTCACACCTGGCCATAAAGTGGCCTCGCACGCTCCGCGCGCGAAAAAACCCACTTCCTGGCCAGGGGGTGACATAAAATTTTATACTTACCACGGGCGGTAATAAAGAAAGCCTCAGATCGCATATTTATCGCCCTTGCCTTCGGCTCGGGCGTCAAATACCTGCGATCTGAGACATTCTTTGTTTTACCGCCCTAGTTAAGTAATGTACTATTATGTCACACCTGGCCATAAAGCGGCGATTACCGCACGCTCCGCGCGTGGGAAATCCCACTTCCTGGCCAGGGGGTGACATAAAATTTTGTACTTAACACGGGCGGTAATAAAGAAAGCCTCAGATCGCATATTTATCGCCCTTGCCTTCGGCTCGGGCGTCAAATACCAGCGATCTGAGACATTCTTTGTTTTACCGCCCTTGTTAAGTAATGTACTATTACCAACATACCAACACGCTGTACGAGTATTTCCGTGACTGTTTTTGTTTATCTGCTAATAAATAAAATAAAATAAGGCTTAATTTTCATGTTTATGATTATAGGTACTTACTTTATTTACACATCCATGTTCAGCAAAGGACGGGTAAGTATATTCGACCGGCCGCCTTTCCAGGCTGCAGCCGCCTCTGTAAAAAACAAAAGACAAGTTTTTGAACACGTTCTGATTTTGAACATTCAACATTGGAATTTATTGATTGGCCATAAATTTTCATTTGCAGAACCGGTTCCATGTAACTAGGCACTTATTAATTTTTTCGTGCGTTTTGAGAGTTCAACGGAATTTATTTAAGCAGTTTTTGACTATATAATACTCGGCACCAGTGGCGGAGCGTCCATATAACTCGATTCGGCTTGCCTAATTTTCAGTAGAGCTGGGTCGTTGCGACTTTTAAGTGTAACGAAACGTAACAGCTTTTCATTATCTGGAAACAGCTTCACGAAACAGTTTCAAAAGTAACTAGTTTTTTTCACTGCGGCGCCCGACAAAACGAAACGAACGAAATAAATATTTATGAATTTTCAAAATTAAGCCTTAACATCTTGCGAATAGAGCGCATTTTTGTCAATCATCAATACAAAACGTTTTTGCCACCCGAACAAAGCTAAGTTTTGTTTCGTTTCGTCGTTTCGATCGATGAAAGTTATAGG